>HG995399.1:1499488-11499488 GCA_905333125.1 Pheosia tremula | reverse complement strand
CTTCAAAGAACAGCTTTATATGCTCAGTTTTTTTGCCACAACAATCCTGGGTCCCAAGTCTGCTAGCACAATCAATTCATCATCGAACAGCAACCGCATAGTAACTGTCACTTTTGACAGATAGTGTATGGTATCTGTCAAAAGTGACAGTTACTATGCGGTTGCTGATCGATTATGAATCGATTCTGTTAGCAGACTTGGGGCCCTGGTCTTAGTTGGGACTTGGGTTCAGTACCTCAAGCACAAACCTTTCTAAATACCATTTCGGTACGTAAGCGTCGACCATCCCTCACCACAGATGGAATCAATAAGTATGATAATAGTGACAGAATGTTTTCTACGTTACGATTAATAGTCCGCGCTAACCTACTGGTAATGGATTTGTACTGGTACTTTTTTCTTTTTTTCATGTAATTCTATTATGTATCTACGGCTGAAGGAAGCTGAAGTTAACGGTTGGAGACGTTGTATGTATGTACGGTGTGTTAAGAACGAGCGTTTGATAACTAGAGCTAAATTTAAAAAGAACTAACCCTTTATTTTTTCTTGAAACCCTCCAAGTTTATAGAAGTTTTCATCTATTTAGTTACATTTTAATTTGATTTTATTAATACACGCTTCTATCTATCAACAATGTTATGGAGTATCTTTAAACGTAATACCTAGACAGGTACTTTTAGAAACATTGTACTTACGTATTTCCGTTTTACAAAAGCATCTCGCCATTGAAGAAAAATACTTACAGTAAATTGCATCCAGCTCCCAACACATAAAACTAAAACGTTTTAAGTGTTACGTAAATAAAATCGTGTACTATTTGTAAATCGAATCTGTGGCTATCGCGTGGATTGCCAAATTATCGTGTTACGGACCGAAAATTTGCAATGCAAAATAGGCCTAACAACCCCGAGGTTCCCCAGGTGTAGGGGTAGTGGGCGCAAGCAAGATTACTAATGGCCTGTACTAACTAGTATTGGAAGAGTCTCCGACCTAATAGACCCCTAATTGTCGCCTACCAAACCTTACACTAAAAAAACCACCGCTTTTTTGCGTCGGAAAATACTTTATGGATAATCCATATATTATTGCTAAGTGTGGGATCGTATAGTTGGTGTGTTCGTAGAAAAAAAATATGTTATCGGTAATGGTAAGACACTCGCCTGTTATGACATGAAACTTCCATCGTTAAAATGTAGTTACAAGGGCTTAACGTTGATGTAAATCTACACGTCTAACCCTTCAGATAATTGGCTGCGTTACCTCGACTGTATCCGCCTGGCATCCAACTGCTAGTAGCAGTAATGCGTAGAGAACCATCATTCCACAATGCACTGTTCACTTTATCTAGCAAAGGGTACTCATTGAATATTTTACGCGACACTGAGAATTTTGCTGTATTTTGTAGCCACAAGGGAACCGCGTCGGTCGCACTGCAGCACTGTTTTTTATTTTTAAATACACTTTAGAATTGGTTTATAAGTAGGGTTGTCGATTGTGGTGTCTTTGGTATATTTTTTATGTTTTAAAAGTATATTTAAGTTTAAATAAAACTAATTTTACGGATTCTATCGCGTTTATTTTTTGTTTTTTACGTTCCCGACGTTTTGGCTGCTTTACAGCAACCATGGTCACGGGAGGACTGAGGTGGTTGACGTCCTGGTGTCATAGTTTGAAACGGGGTACCCTCATATTTGATTGTTGCTTGTGGTCCGATCTACGCAGAAAGTGCTCACAGTGTCTTGAGGTCTTGCAATTGTACGCTTGGTCTTGGATTTAATAATATTAATTACTGGTTCCCAAGTTGATGGTAGGTTATGGTAGGATTTAAATGTGTAGTATTCGCGTAAATATAAAAAATCAATAGTATATTTAAGTGTTGAAATAAAACTATTTTTACTCGGATTTTATCGCGATATGTTTTTACGTTCCCGAAAAAAATTGTTTTATATCAATGTGTAGTGTTCGCGTAAATATAAAAAAAAAACGATATATATTTGAGTGATAGACAAATAAAAAATAATATAAGTTATTTAATAGAGTTTAACTGTGAAATTCATCGAATTTCAATACATTTTTTTTGCATTTTTTTTTAATATCGCTCGTTTCCCGCGTTCTTTTGTTTTACGCAAAATTTGAGTGCTATTTGAGTGGCAACCCTATTTCCTCGTTGCGTTGTAAAACGTAGGCTCGTATTTGCATTAAGATCTCGTAAAACGCGCTGCGTATTGTTTTGTACGAATAAAATTGTTCCTACAACATTGTTAAGTGTTTTTTATATTGTTTATCTACGTTCAGAGACGCCTTACGAATAAAATATGAAATTTCAAGCGGAGCTGTGTGAATGCAACCTTAGCTTATTCAGAATTAGAATACTTTATTCATGTAAAGCACAACTTAAATGTTACACTATTTCTGTAATGACAACTGAGATTGGGGCTGGGACTGAGGGTAAGGCCTCGTCGACCCATCCCAGCCCGAATCGGGCTGACTTAGTTAACGTATTTTATACCTAACAATACAATTATAAAAAATGGAAATTAAATTCTCAATATAGACAATTAAAGATTTAACCTTTAGTAGCCTGATTTACGAAAGTGATTTATTTTTAATATGACATTTGATTTTTTTTTAATTTCGTTGGAAAGAATATTATACAACAGTAAAATACGTACAGCCTATAAAAAAATACTAATAGTAATGTGAACATTCGGTTTAAAAGATTGGTATCAAAATTGAAACTCTAGGCTAATAAGGGTTAAGTTTAAAAATGGCTAGTTAAATATGGATTTTTTACAATATTCATGATACCTTGTAAGCTGCATGCAAATATAATAACAACCTTGTATAAACCCAACATTAGTACAGGCGGTTGAATATCGCACAGCAAACATATACCATAAGAGGCATAATTGACAAGTCTCTATACAATCCTGAAACGCGCTATGAGAGTTTTTGGAGCACGTAACATATAAACAAGATCCCGTGAATAACCGTTGGGTCATAGCGGGCGCCCCGCGAGGCATAGGTACCACCTGTCTGGCTGGAAGATCTTCCCTTTTTCCGCTAAAGTACTATTTTGACTGACGTTACAAGGAGCAACTGCTCTCAGATATGACGTTGAAGAGATATACAACCTTATTACACGATAGGTGTCATTAGAAATGTTAAGGAAACGGGTCCCGTATTAATATGTGCGACCTATACATAGTAGCAAGTTCTCAATCGAGTGTCCAGTAATTCACGTGTTGATCGGGCTTCGTGCTCATAACTAGCGCAATGTTAGACGACCCTTCGGACTATGCTGAGCAACTGTATCCTCCTCCTGTTTTATAGAACAAATTTAAAACGAAGGGCGGATATTCGCCATCAAGTTTCCGTTTCCATTTTAAAATGCATGCACATTATTATTTCACCGCCGGAACCCCGTGGCCGCGTCTCTGCGTCTCTAATGAGAAAACTTCCCACTCTCAACGATGTCACTTAAATATTTTAATGTCTTTACGCTTTTTTGGTGATATTTTTCTATGGAATGATGGTGAAATGTGGCGTCGTAAAGAACATCACACGGAGCTTGCGTTCAGTGGAAAGGTCAACTACTGCATGCTCTTTCAATTCCGATTTTAAAATTGATGTTCATTTGTTAGTGACTATTGTTTATTAGGTATGTCATTTTCATTTGTTCCATACCTACTTTACGGTATGCCACTTTGTAAATATATAATTCTAGTGATTTTTAAATTATGTAGATTTAGGGTACCTATTCTTTAATCCCTAATAATTATAACGCATTTTGACCCACCGAATACCTTCCTTAAAATTAGTAAATTGTAAATGATTAAAGCTAAGTTAAATTTTTTTTTAAAGAGAAAATTCCACGTAAACATGTTTTCCTTTTGAGCTTTTCTAGATCCTGTACCAAAAATTAGGTTCATAGTCAACCAAAATCCCGACATACACTCTGATCTAGTTATGTTTGCAGAGCGAGATAGGCAATTTAAAAAAATGTTATCGTATTTCGCTTGTATGTGAATTAGTTGGATTTTGTATCCATAAACCGCCGTACAGAATAGTGCGGCGGCTGCTCCACGAAGCGATATAAAATTGGCTCGTTTTACGCGCGCCGTAAACCCGGTATTGCGACACTCGCGATATTTTCTGTACGACCGACACGCGCCGCGCACAATCTATGCAACATGCTTGCTACCACAGGATTGTTTTTTTATCTGCTTGGTCTGATTATTTGAGCGTAAACCGCTTGGAGCGCGAATTCGATTCCCAACGGAAAATAAAGCCTATCACTATAATAATACTAGCCCTTTTAATGTCCCACTGTTGGGCGCGGGCCTCAGATCAATGCGAGGGGAGTTAGGACATAGTCCAACACGCTGGCCCAGTGCGGGTTGGCGGACTTCACACGTCTTTCGATGGGTTCTCTCAGACATGCAAGTTTACTCGTGATGTTTTCCTTCATCGTTTAGAAAGTAAGAATCATGGTTGGAAATGAGATTCACACATCAAATCTAGAAACCTCAGAGGCCCGAGCTGGGGTTTTAACCTGCGATTCAAGAGTTATACCAATATAACTATCAATATTTTCTACTATTCAGACTGTTAACTTTACAAACTGTTCTGTAAGTTACATATTTAATTGAGTATCAAGCTACGCAATGAAATATATTTTAAACTAGCTGTTGCCCGCGACTTCGTCCGCGTCACGCGTGGTATTTAACAAAGACAACAGTTGACAACAGCCTGCTCGCCCATTCTGAGCCCGCGGGACGCATTGCAGGTTGTTGCTATCAAACTTAATCAGGCGCTGTGCTGCAACATTGGTTTTAATTTTTTTTCGTGAGATCCTAATTTTTTTCTAAAATAAAAGTAGCCTAAGTTACTCCTTGTTACATCAGCTATCTGCCAGTGAAAGTCCCGTCAAAATCGGTCCAGCCATTTCAGAGATTAGCCGGAACAAATAGACAGACAGACAAAAATTGTAAAAAAATGTTGTTTCGGTATAGGTAACGTGTATACATCCAAATGCACTTAGTAAAAAGCGGTTATTTTAATATTACAAACAGACACTCCAATTTTATTTATATGTATAGATTTATTACGCATCAAGTATGTGAAAGACTCACCAGACAGGTAACATATGCCTACTACATCTGATATATGAAGACAAGACACTATTTTTGTCACATATACGATAAAGCTCGTAAAACTGGGAGATAAAACAAAAACCTACGCTATAATCGCACCGGTACAGTCGCTGCAAAATACTATACAAAGCTATTAATAACAGGATTTAATGTCTTTATTATGTTTCTCTAAGTTTGTAGCCATATTTTTATGCTATTGTAACAGCATATTTCAACCAAACGGGAGCTTATAAAGTCGCAGCTGAGTATGATGAGTATTCTTGGCTTTACCAAGAATTTCTAGTCTAAGTGGAGTGTTGGTGAGGACTTTCAATATAACTAAAGAAACTACTTTTTTAAATACAGCGTACTAATCAATTGTTCAAAATTATGCTCCCTTTGTTTATTTTTTTTTGTTCTCTTTGATTATGGCTTAACCTCGTATATATGGGCAAAAATAAATGCCTTGTTTTTATTAAATTGGATATAGGTGTCCTGATTTTTTATTATAATATATATATTATGTATATAATATATATATATGTATTATAATATATAAAATTTCAAAATGTTAAAAAAAATAAAAGATTAGATTAGATAGATGCTGTAACACAAATAGAGTAAAATATTGTAAGGAGTCCATCGGTAGGCTATAAAAGTCGCATTCCCGAAAAAAAATATCAAATTATTTGAAATTTTAAAATGAACACTACGTACTAAGTCCACGGTCCGCGGTACTGGCTCGCTTTCTCATAGAAAACTCAAACTGTATACATATATATTCTATACATAAACGTGATTAGTATCACATACTTATTAACTCCTTAAAATATTTTGCACTATTTCTGTTACACCTTGTATTACTTAATAATAGAAATGTGAAATGTCTTTTTAATTCGCGTTCCCACGTCCGTAGTTATCCGAGAAAAGTACCTTTTCATTTCCGCGCTGTTACCGTCACAGTGCTGGGCGGGCGGCGCGACCGGCGCGGCACATGGGCGGAATGCAACCGGAAGCTGATGTGAAATCGAGCGTAATGAAAGATGTTATCAATTAAATTTATACAACTGGAAATTTATGAAGTTATCTTGTAGTTTTAATTGAAAGAATGTGATTTATAGTTGAAAATGATTCAATATGTTATAGGTTGGTATATCGCCGGCACCCACTTGGCCGGTTTTTTATGATTACAATGATCCAAATATTTGGTATTGTTGCATTATATTGCTAAATAAACGTACAACGTGATTCAGAGAGGGCCGGATTCGGCCGGATATGAATTATTAAAGCATTCTGAATCCTATTTATGCACAACGTTAGAGATGTACGAGTATTTGGCACATCAATTATGCACTATACAATATGATGAGAACACGAAACTTTTATCTCAGTCCGCGTTTGGTGATTGGGTGAGAAATTGCGTAAATATTAAAGGATACTTAACTACGATATACAAACGCTTGGAATTACTCGTGGGAGTTTACATTGGATAGAAGATCTAGTATATATATAGTAAGAGATAAATCTAGTTAACATTATTTCAAATTAAAATATACATATATGCTGCAAGCAAGCATCATTAGATATGATTTATAGAGACCAAATCGCCTATGAGTACGTACCTGCCTTTTCTTATCGAGTCTGAATAAAAACATATTATTCTTTATCAGCTGTCAGAACATCTATTTGGGGTTTTGGCGGAAAAGGGAAGATCTTCCAGCCAGGCGGGTGTTACGCCTGGCGGGGCGGCCGCTATGCCCCGACGCGACGGTTACTGTCGGAGTCTTGTATATATGTTACGTGCTCCGAAAACTCTCATAGCGCGTTTCAGGCTTGTATGGAACATCTTAATTTGTTCTGCGTGTTGTCTACAGCGCTACAGGGTAAAGAGTGAGATGCTTATAGCATAGTCTAGATCAACCGACCGCTCGTGCCCAAACCACTCTTACGAAGCTGCTAGCCTTATCAAAGTAAAGGGTAGGTATCTTTCGGTCGCGGTCTTAAAACTACTTCAGTGTTGTAGGTAAACAATATACTAATGCCAAAATTTAATTCAAACGCCTGCATTTCAATTTAAACGTCCACAAATATCCTGTGTAGTCAGTACGTCAAGTGCGAGATTATTTGTAAGCTACTTTATAGTCTTCTTCTGTATTTAGACATTTTGTATGGAGAATTGGAAGTTTTAAATACCGTTCAATTCTCCATACCAAATGTCTAAATATTTTAGGCAACAAACTATATACTTACGAATAATGTCGCACATGACGTACATCAGTGTTATCCTTCTGTTTAAATTGCGTATAGATCAACTTCGACATTATATAAGTACCTCTTAAGACCAAATCAGCATGTAAATTATAATCGTAATTTTTTATAACGGCTCGAAACGATGTCGTCAGCGGCAAACGAGGCCGCATTTACACTGGGAAATAGAAAACGTCGGCGAAATGGCCGCCGTCCGCCGCCGATGTGCCGATGCGGTGGTGTCGATGGAAGACACATTGCCGCGGTAATTTGAGCCTTCTGAACTTTAATAAACATTGTGTTTTTTAAATAAATAATCACCGTCGACCGAAATGTATATAAAATTGGTTTTCGCATAACACTATAGTCCACAATTTCATAGGTTGTCTGATAAATATACTTTCTGCAATGCTTTTACAATTTTAAAAGCCTGTATTGTTACGTATGATACGATGGGTACAACTACATCAATTTAATTTACGCACAGCTACGCTATGTTATAGGCAAATAAGTTACCTCTCAAATCTCAAGCGTGGTTTTCATTAGTCCAATATAAATGCTGTGGCTTATTCTTAATAGAATATTCATTTGAAAGAGAGAGAGAAAAAAGAGACGGTTGTAAAAGCAGCTGAACGGATTTCAATTTGTATAGAGTTAGGTTGTGCTCTACGCAGGCAGGGTCGCCGTGTAATGCTTGTAATACATGAAACTCTGTATATATTGATTTCTTATTCTAAAGAAATAATCTGAAAAATGGAGCTTGCTCTCAATAGAAACATAATAATATTGTATATGTTCAGTGGTAGGTGCTGCAGAGATGTGGTGCGTGCTGCGCACGCGACGGGGCTAGGCGCGGGTCGCACGCGCCGCGCGCTCGATGGGCAAGACGTCCGGAGGCCGGCCCGACGCTGGAGTCAGAGCTCATAGGATCGCCAACAAAAGGTAACAAGCTGATCTCCATTATGACTCAAGATAATAAAGTAATCTCGCGGTGGGTAACTAGAGTCACCCAAAGCGTCCAGATTTGGATGTAGACAAATAAAGTAAGAAAAAGATTCGAAGTGCCGTAGTGCTTAGTAGATACTGTTTAATATTGCCATAATTCCAACGATAATTAATGCCATCGTAAACGTATTAAAATTCCATAAAAACATTAGAAAATTCAACGAAATGGCATAACAAAATATGTGATATAAATAATAAACATTTCTCACCGTTACGTTACCAAGTAAAATTAGTTCGAGCGAAACGAATAATAATTATAGAAACGATAGGACTGACCGCACGCTAACAAGACATTAAAAATAAACACAATATCCATTAACAATGAAAAGTATATCATAGGTAGTCGGCAGACGTTTGACCGAGTTCCAAATATACACGTGATTCACACAATCGCACAGACAGACAAAGAGTTTACCTCTAAACGGACGCGAGCAGTTGTTCAGGCATCAATCTCCCAATGCTGATTCGTGGGCAGCGTTTGACAAGGCCAACCATGTGTATTTATTTGACAACTCCCTTCAAACGTAACAATGCGAGCAAAAATCTGGGCACATTCGTTTGTTTCTTGAAAACATAACGTTTAGCTTTCATCTGAGTTCAATAGAATGTTCTAAGAAATGAAAACATGAGGAGTTCCGCAGGGGTAGCAATTGGGACCACATGTTTTGCACATTGCGAAACCAATGTGATGTACGGTCAGATTTGTGAGTATGCTAAAATAATGTTGCAAGGCGATTTATTTAATTAGCCACTCGACGTGAGCCAGGATTAAAAGGCGGCGTGTGATACATTCATCACGTGAATTGCTATTTGGACGCGGTCCAATAGTTTTTTTTGTGGATTCTGTCGACTCTACCTTGTTCCTTTGATACTGAAAGTTAATGTGTGGTCGAGATTACGTGGTAGTAGTTTATGTTTTGAAGATCATACCTACATTATAATTTGTCATTTATGAAGAAATATGTTCGGTGATTTTAAAATCTTTTTGAATATTAAAACAAAACTAGATTATTGTAACTACGGTAGAGAGTCATAAACTATTCATTCACTCCCGTCTGAACGGTGTTTAAACTGTGATTTATTTCACTACTAAAGCCAGGAGCACACTTCACAAATAGTTTAAATCCAACTATTATAAAAAATGTGTTATTTTTATTCTTCAGCAAAATGTTCTAAAAACATGACAAGATTAATTTTTATACCAGTGATTATAGTATCTCGCTTTATCACAATCTGTATGCAATGAAAACTTAAAAGAACAAGCTCACGTCATATAACACAATATTAACTTAGTAGTTAAACATCCTTCCATATAGTTACTACACTAGCCTTTATAATAAGTACGTGGGCACACAATTCGTATCGGTTTCATTGAAACTCGGTATTTAGTTTAAAACATTTGTTACATCGAGTCACGCGCTCCCGTCCGGTGTATTTCCCCAGTGTCAAATCATTTTTTTTTGTGAATACGATATTGATCGTCAATTGCAGATCAATTAGAGAGGTTCTATGTCTCTCTCTACTAATATTTTTATGCTTTTAGTCCGTCTTCTTCAATTTATTGTATACTCGTATATATTTCCTAGTTTGTGAACACCAAGCTAGCTTACGATTGCTCAGCTTGAATTTTAGTTACTGAAGTTACTCAATATGGTCATATAGATCGATCGTTTTTCTCCTTGTGCAGAGATTCGTGCGTGTCGTGGGGGAGGCGCGGGCGGTGCGCGGGCGCACGCTCGGCGGGCGGGGGTGGGGGGGGCGGCGCCGCGGGCGCGGGCGCAGCCGCGGTGGGCGCGTGGCGGCGGCGCGAGCGCGTCGCGCAGCCCCGCAGGCCCATGGAGGTCCTCACCAGCATATACGCTCTGCTGTCCGGAGGGGTGAGTGGGGGGGGGGGGGGGGGGGAATCAACCAATAAGTTGCGAAAAAATAAATAAATTAGTTTTGGAGATGCGTAGTTAGATAGCTGTACAGACCGATAATCGGTTTCGGAGATTACCTACTTAATTAGATATCTACCTAATCATTTTGTAATGTCATAAATGTTGAGTATTTGCAGACTTCTCTTGAATGACGTGCTTATAGTTCTTATTATAAGTACCTACGATATTGCTTAGGTACTTAAAACTGCCTAAAAACGTTTGTTGCCGAAGCCTTATAGCTACTTAAAGCAGCCTAAAATTGGATTACTTCAGTTCAGAGGTTTCCATTCAGAGGTAATTCCTCAAAAGGAATGCATGAAAACTATGTTATCTAAAACTTCAAAAAAACGACAATCTTGTTCAGCAGGAAAGTCATTCTCAAATTTCCAATTTAATGGATACTTTAACGAACCCATAACGTCCTACAACATCAATTTTCGTTCTTATCCAGCGCGATTCAAGAATTATTTTCCAATGTACAGCAAGGGGTGAACCCGAAGATTGATTCCGTTGCATTCCGATTGCACTGCGGTGTGACGACCGCGGCATTGCTTGCGGCAAGTGCCGCTTTAACGACGCGCCACCTAGTGGGCAACCCCATAGACTGTATACACACAAGGTAAGGGAGATGTTTAGTTGACTAGTGTATCATGTAGTACGGAAGTTGGATAATAGATGGCGTTATAATAATTATTGCAGAAAAATAGTTTTCTTCAGCCCAGCTCAGAGTAGCGTAATGAAACATCGTGTAAAGTTTTACATGGATTATTAAACCAGTGTCTTTTCATATTGGTCGGAAACCATATGGTCAGGTTCATGTATCTGAAAATACATGAACTTCTGTATGTTATTTTCGCTAGGGACATTCCTGAGGATGTGTTGAATACGTACTGCTGGATTCACTCCACATTCACGGTGGCTGGGGAAGCTCCCGGCGCGTACCCCGGCGTGCGAGGAGCGGGGCAGTCTCCTCGCCGATACGGGAAATACTACCAGTGGGTCGCCTTCTCGCTCTTCTTTCAAGTAAGTGACTAGATTCACAATATATACACTTGTTATATTGCCGATTTAAGAACTTAGAAAGCTGCCATCTATTGGTAGATAAAAAAACCTGGAACGAAAATGAATTGCAGGATTTTCAGGGGATAAGGCACTGGTTTAGCGAGTATAACTAAGTATGAGAAATAATACGAGAACATAAGACGCATGGGCGCTTACAGGATTTTTTTCAGGGAGGTTCTACTACATTTATACTAATATATATCAGAAAAGGTTGAAAAAGGACACTGAATTAAACATAGATGCCTAATTTTTTTGTTAAATTAATGAAAAAAATACATCTTGTATTTTCTTTCATGACAGGAGAGCACAACTCCCGGCACCCATGCTAAGGCGGCTAAGTAAACATTGATAATGAAATTATTTTTTAATGTTTACTAGCTGTCCCGGTGAATTTCGTACTGCCTCAGAATGAATTATCTTTATTATTATTTTTGTGATTTTTTTCCCGTAGCTATTCTGTTATTCGGGGCGGTGACAAATTAAAAAAATCAAAGATCATAACAATCGGACCTCCCGTTCTTGAGTTCTAAATGGTGTAACTAACAGGGACTTTGTTTTATATATATAAGCTTTACATAGTACGAAACTACGGAAGTACCTTTTTAGGTATGAATGACCTAAAATATTTGTAGATTTGAAAAATTTTAAACAAAAAAGTTCAACATAAAACGCACCAAAGCCAACAATCATAATATGTTATGGGTATTTTTTTAAATACCTAGTTTACAAAAAAAACAACCGAGATTACTGAGATCCCGGGCTGCAGCTATTATGCAAATAAGTGATAAGTATGCTTTGTTTTTTAAATTTTCGCGTTGTTCTCTACGTAAACAAAGAATGCAGAATAATTTATGTATCCATTATATAGTGTTTTTAGACCATTTTTTTGGGGAAATGTTGGGTTTAAATTCAGTATGGTAATAGTTGCTGTTTTTATCCGCAAGAATAGACCTGTGATACCGGTTTCCCATGAGTCAACATAAACGAAAACTGATTTTAGGGGTTGACAATGTCTAAAAATCGACCCCTATGAATTAAAACTAGTTATTATTTGAAACTTTGAAGCTACTGTATGTCCCCAACTATGCAACGCTCCTAGTATAGGTACCGTACCACGGGCTGAAGACAATCCAAATATATAAATAAGTACATATAATGATATTAATCATCCATTACTAAGATACAAAGATTCGTGCGCATCACACAAAGTTTACCCGGGGCTGGGGATGCTGCAGATAGACGGACAGAAATTCAAATATTCCAAATATAGCGGTTGCGGCCTCTGCAAACAATGTTCCGTAAGATATATTTTTTTCCAAATTATTCGTTTAACAGACACGACCAACTATAGATAGATTAGGCGATTGACAGACTTGTTTTTCGCTTGTATCGCTGCCAATCATTGGGAAAATTGTTGTATAATTGTGATATACGAGCAATAAAGCAAAGTGCTTCATCTGCTAGTCACCCACTTAGCGCAGTGGTGTGATGGAGCGGCGCGTAGCGCGGCCGGCGAGAATAGCCCTATTCTTGATTGGCCTCAGGATTACGTATCACGCGAAACTTGGTGTAGTAAGAAAGATTGGAATTGGCCATGTTAATATTTTTTCAACACACTCTCGTAAAGTGTCTCTTATTGCACCGATTTTAGATTCATAATGCAGGTTTTTATAAATGCTTGCTTTTCACGTTATTTTACGGGACTTATTCGCGATTTTTTTATGTTGGCAACGAGGTATCATGTCAAAAAAAGTTGTTTACAATTTTAGTAATTAAACATCCTGTGTTAGTTAAAATATGTTTTATACACATTTTATTTTTACAAATAATTTTATTTTGTCATAAAATTAACATTAATTTGAGTTATAATTGGCAAAAAGTGGGCGCCATTTTTTTTGTACCCCACTCATGGATGTTTAATATCTATTTAAGTAATTTATACTGAGTTCGCCCTCAGTCCGTTGTATGGAACTCATAATAAAAGCGTTGCTTAGTGTGGTCCATGTAGTTAGTGTGTTTGTCTGAAGATATTATTATTTATTTCGAATATTATTTTTAATTCAGTTTACAATCCAACTCTTCCACAGCTGTATTTTTTTTTCCTGGCTAACTAAACTAATAAAACTAATAATAGCTACGAAATGGCTACGGCGTAGCATTTATTGAAAGAGTGTCAAGATCTGCTATGGTGTACCTTATCGCGACATTGACGTAATCGCAGTGGACTACCCATATCTTATTCATCCTAAGGCCTGTTTGTGCTACAGATGTCAGAATATTATGGACCACGGGCGAATTCTATTCAGCGCTAGTATACCGTTCAATAAATAAGCGATAAAGTCAAAGGATTGGGTTCCGAGTGACGTGTGCGGCTTCCAAGTCGATTGTTGCAAGTCATACGTCACAGCTACACTAGCGCTGTTACGAGGCTTCGCTTACGAAGGCTGGAGATTGCATGTGTATTGTAAAATTAATTAGAATACCTACTATGTAGTCGTGGGATTGTTTATAATGTATATTACTGGAGAACAGCCAGTGTAGAGTGCCATTGAAAAACATGCTGAAGCGATACCAAGCATACCATCACGTTGATAGAGTGATTTTTCCTCCGAGAAACACTTATAGTACAAGAGTTTATATTATGTTTTGGTATATCATTTAAATATTATAGAAGTAACAAAGATATCTACATAAAAAACCAAAAAACTAAAATATACTTAATAATAGGAAAAATAAACAAAGAAAATTATATACATAAAAATGCCTCTACATCGTCGACACCCATATTGTCTTTATAAAACCGGTACTCTGAGTTTGAAACGTTTAGTTCCTGTTAAAGTATTTTAACCGTATCTATGTAACTCACTTGTTCTCTGCGATACAAGCATGTGCTTAGTCCAATAATGTACATGTTTTTTGTTGAGTAAAATGTATGAATATATTAAAAGAATGGATCGGTGTCATGTCGTATAGGGAGGTGAAAGAAGCTGCTCTAGATAGAGACAGGTGGAAAGAGCGTCATCAGCTACACCGACAAGGGTCTAACCCTTAAATTAGAAGAGAATAAAAATTGTATATATTTTATACGTTGCTTAGTTGATGTTCGTTTGGCGATTATTATTAGCTGGGCAGACTCGGAACCAGGCAGTGCTGCAGTAAATCTGTATGTATGTGAGAGCGGCGAGCTGCAGCCGTGTCGAGTGTCCGCGCGCTATATCCATTTATTATTCGCTCGCACGTGGCGGATTAGCTATGGAGATGAGAATTAAGGCATAAGAGGAGAGCGATTTTTACATTGTTCACCATAAGCCTGTCATATTCAACTACGAGATTTAAGTGGCTTCGAGGATTAAGCAGACTTGGCCACCTCCACACTCCCACCAATGTCAGTTTTTATGTCTAAGTTGTCTTTTTTACGTAGGGTTAAGTTTACGTGACTGTGTTCCATCTTGCTCACACTACATACTTTAAGGTAATGAAAGTTACAACATGCTTTCTTGATTACGATATGTGCTCCTGCTAGGTACACTGCAGGAGTACTAGAGACTAGGTAAGACCTACAATAGACTTTGACAAGGACGCCGAGTTTTAATTAAACAGCTTTATATAGATTTCTTATATTTACACGTATACACATTGAAATAAAATTCACTTTACGGATTTTATCTCGTTAATTTAGTTTGTCCGTTTCGACTGCTTTACACGTAAGGAATTAAAAAAACATAAAATGAACGCGAAAAAGTCCGTATCCGTATTTTTTTTAATGACGACATACGCTACTCTAGTAATAACCAGCGACTACACCACATTGTTGTTCATGCGTCTGTTTCTCGCTGCTCGCTCGTCGCTCGCGTCAGTATCGCAGTTTTACAATCGCTAGGTGTTCGCTCGTCTTTACTGCCCACACCTGCGCAACTGGGTCGTCAAACAGTGTCGCGTGGCATCATGAAACATCGCATTAACTCTATTTACATATGCCGACATGTTCCTCTTGTACTTGTGGACGCGTTTGTACACTTTTCTACGAAAGTCGGAACGGATCGTGAAAGTCATGTTTTCGGACACAAATGTACAGTAAAAAGCTACAAGCCTATGTTGTCATGGGCCTGAACCGCGCCTGTAACATAACATCCATAAGTAAGCACGTGTGTGATAGAGAAAGAGCGACTCTACTCTCCCCCAGTGCTTTCTTTTACCAAATCTTAAAATGCCAAATGCAATTGTGAATTAAAAAAAGACGACAGCAGGCATCTAGGCACATCTATCCAAGCACAGGCAGCAGCTTGGTCGTGATTTTTTTATAACTATCTGTGCCCGTGACTTCGTGCGCGTAAACATTACATTTTTGACAATCCCTGGGGTACCCTTTCACTTCCCGGAACATTTTGTTTTCTGGATGTTGATCTTGGTATATAAGCTATGCCAAGTTTCTGTAAAATACGCCTTGCGAAATTTGAGATACAGTTTTTTGGCAATCCCCCGAGAAACGGATGGGCGGGTACCCATCCGTTTTTCGGAATAAAAAGTATCTCTATATCGCAACCACTATGCCCAGTTTTATTATAAACCGTCTTGTAATTTCTGAGATGCGCGAATGGACAGACAAAATTCCAAAAATGGTGGTGAAGTGGAAAACAATGTACTCTACATATTTTTCTTCCAAAGACATTCAATGTTGAGGCTTACTTTATGTTTAGAAAATATTTTATTAAAGTTTATTAACACATTAATTTATAATTAGACACTTTTCCTTAGCTGTCATGGTAGAGAGAGTAGAGTCACCCACGAACCGCACCTATCGTAACGAATATAAAATATAGGTCCACAGAAATAAATGCGCGACATTTTCCGCTTCAAAATATACTTATCAACCCATTTGCCTGATACACTTAAAAATAATAAATTATGACATTAAACTCTACATTTTTATATAAAAAGAATTATTGTACGCCATTTTCAACACGTCCAATTTACTTGCTGTAGCGTTGAGATGTTTACGCCTGTCTAAACTTGCAGAGATTTACTGCTGTGATGTCAATAGGCATTCATGTTACAACTTTTTAAATGCTAACAAGCGTTAGTTTCCTTGCAGCGTGACGCAACAGGCTGTCTTGTCGGTTTTCTCCGACACTTTTGCAACAATCATGTTCGACAGCGTGTCAAGCGGGCGCGACCGCACGCATTTTGACAACCCCCGCGTGACGCGACGATAGACGTTGACGCGCTCAAAAGCTTCTCAAAAAAAAAGCAAACACCACCGTTAAACCTGAATCCATTATGTTTTACGATAATAAATTCGGACGCCTAAGCCGATATTTATTACCGTTTTTATAGTTTGTACTGTAACTGAAGATGTTATTTTAGTAAATAAAATAAAATTTCAAACGTATAGCCGCGCCCGCGCCGCTGCGGTTCTCACGATCATCATAAAACATAACGTATATCTGTATTATTGTTGGAGCCCTTCCAATGCGTAACTATTGTATCTGCTTACGCGACCTGCTTAATATGAGTTGCACCGGCGCGCGGCTGTCATCGCGACTCCGCGGATGCGATGATTTTAAATATTTTAATTATCCTTCGGGATGCGCGGGCGCTGTGCCGCAACGCGTTTCATCAGCTGACCTAATAACTTCAAATATTATGATGTTAATGTAGGCAGTGGCTCCGCGCGCGTGCTGAACGCCCAACTTAAGTTTATAAATAGAGTGCACATCGCCCTGTATGTATTTAACGTAAGGAGCTTTTTCAGCGAGGCGGGCCAGTCGACGGGGACGTCTGAGCGCGCCGCCCGCGCCCGCCCGCGCCGCGACACCTCCGAACGCAACTTTTCGACAGATCGCGAACTTTTTTCTGAATAATATTTCCCAAGTTTTCCGACAATCGGTGCAGTGCCGGCCAGTGTGCGGTCGCTGACGTGTGTGGCCGCCGGAGCGGACGCGTCCGCCGCGAAACGTAACCGTGTTTCAAAAATAAAACGTTGCAGATTCGTAACCGGAGCACCCGAAGGTTAATGACAAAATAAAAGGCATGCATTAAAGCCGTGTGTCTGAAAGCCGTGGCCGCCGCAGCCTGGATTCCGTTGCCTACGTTCTGTGCAGACACGTGTGTTGAGATTTACATGGTATATGGAAACTTTCCCATGGTTTTTTTTATATTTACAACAATTTACTTGTACTTTCTAAGCGTAAAACAATTGTATATGTGCGCTATTAACACTGAAATAAGAGCGCGAATCCTAATCAGTTCGCACGGTGTATTCCCCGCCGTCTTAATTTATTTTCAAACTAAAATGAATAATACCAGCCCTTTTAATGTCCCACTGTTGGGCACGGGCCTCCCAGCCATGCGAAGGGGATTAGGCCATAGTCTACCACGCTGGCCAAGTGCGAGTTGACAGATTTCACACATCTTTCGAGGGGTTTTCTCAGACATGCAGGTTTCCTCACCATGTTTTCGTTCACCGCTCAGCAAGTGATAATCATGATCACAGAAATCCCAGAGGTGCGAGCCGGGGTTTGAATCTGCTGTCCTCGCTACCGAGGCAAGCGTTCCACCAACTTGGCTATCACTGCTTTTTGTTTGCAAACTAATTAAGGTTTATTGTGTTTACAATACCATTTCGCAATGCAAATCCAATCAATTTGCAAACGTTGTAGGTTATTCTGATCCACAATAGGCATGTGAGCCGAATATCAATCGTTTTCAAATAGGTCTCAATATTACTATAATATGTGCAAGTTTTGAAGTAGGTAAATATATGTAATTTGGTACCTATTTTATTAATAACATAACAAAATCAAGATATACTACTATTGTCGGGTGTAAAAATACCTGATAACAAGTATTTAGAACTACAAAAATGTTTTGAAACGGGCCCAATTGCTTTTGCGACATTTTCGAGAAAGAGTAAGCTGTTTAATGATATACGACATTTTCATTTCATCGTGTCACATCCATTATTTTATAAAGTGTTATTGCTATTAATTACTTGACATTAGCAAAATACCCGCTAAGTTGTGGGTGAGGCCATATTCATATCCATTTTATTTCATCGCATCTCATCTCGTAAAGAAAGGAGAAGCTGCTTATTTCACCCGACGAATATATCGCGTCGCTATTCTGCAACTTTTTTCCATAGTAATAACCGATCATTTTAGACGTATCGATTCGATCTCAATCGAACTTCCCGCTACGTGATTTACGGTCAGTTGCGAAACGATTGCCTCGATAATGCTCGTAGTTCATCGCACTAGGCGTTTGGACAATGTTGACCCAATATCGCGGGAGCGGTCTGGCGGGCAAACTACAATGTACCACCACCAAGATTAAACAGTCTCTATCGGGATCATGCCTTTTTATAATTATATACGTGTGTAAGCGTTTTACACGTGCCACGTGGTACTATGGTATTGTGTTCCGGGCGAAAAATGTAAACATTATACGCGCTGCTAACCTACTAGATGGAGTACGTATACTGGTAGTTTCACTGGTGGTAGGCTTCGGCCGTGGCTAGTCACCGCCCACTGAACAAAGCCATGTCGCCAAGCGGCCTAGCCGTGTTCCGGCATGATGTTCGGTGTTGCCATTCATGGATGGCGGGTCAGATCAGTTGCGCTGCATGGCTAGTGAATGTAGCGTCTTGATCTACTGCCGCCTTCCTACCTAGGCAAGTATGCTCCATCGTAGATCTCATCGTCACTTACCATCAGGTGAGATCGAGATCAAATACTTGCCTATAATGTAATAAAAAAAAAATACTACCTATATGTATACCTAGTACGTATAATAATAATACCAGCCCTTTTAATGTCCCACTGTTGGGCACAAGCCTCCCCTCAATGCGAGGGGGATTAGGCCATAGTCCACCATGCTGGCCCAGTGCAGGTTGGCGGGATTTATACGTCTTTCGAGGGGTTCTCTCAGACATGCAGGTTTCCCCGCGATGTTTTCCTTCACCGTTTAGCGAGTGATAATCATAGTTGAAAATGAGATTCGCATATGAAATCCCAGAGGTACGAGCCGGGGTTTGAACCTACGATCTTCGTTACCGAGGCAAGCGTTCTACCAACTTGGCTATCACTACTAGTACTATACTACCTGCCAAAGTATTCTCACGAATGTAGCTGGATGTTTAAAACTTCATTTAAACCTGTAAAAGTAAATGATCCGCTGAAAATTGTTATTCCATGTAACATGTACGATAAAATATAAATAATTTGACATAATCATGTGTTTAAAAGCCCAGCAAATTGGCTGCTATCTTTAAAAAAAATAATATAAATAATAGCTATCATTTTCGTGAATAAGCTTTAATAAATGTAATTTCTTAAATTGACTGTCCATTATGTCATGTTAAGGCATGTGTATGAAATAATGTAATCTTGTAAATATCGTTTATTGTTATAACACATCTACATTTATTCTGTTATAATGCTGCAGTGATTTATAACACGTTTTATTTGTAGCTCGAATCTAAATAACAAATTGGTTGCGTTTTATGATTTTACTGTAATATCACGTTGTATTTAGACATATGTTAATCGTTTTTTTTTTTGTATTTAAGTCTTTCAATAGTATGCAAGAATAGTGATTTCTTATAACCCGGTTTCTATAGTTACACTATTATATTACCGTATTTGACATGGCATGGTGATAGATCAACATCTAGCCTATAACAGCATTTTATTATCCCGGGAATTGTCGTGGTTCCCCGGGCGGGATAGCCAAATAAGTCCACGCGTTCGGAGGTGCGGCCACTGCTAGAGAAATTATAAAAGCAGAAGTAATAAAGTAATCGAACCTGTACAGGCTGAAACAGAAAGGGCCTAAGCCTCAGCCTTTAAGTTGTGTTTCTTTGGCGCATTTGTAATTATTTAATGCAATATATAAACACAAAAAGAAAAAAACAATATTGTCTTTTTGTTGGGGCCCAAATTTATTTTTTAAATTTGACATATCGAAATTCTGACTTGACATAATAATCACAAATGCGCTAAAGAAGCACATATTCAAAGTTTTAATACTAATTTAATACGCTTTATGGTTCATTATATTTTTTTTTTGCAAGGCAAGCAAGCAACATTTCACCGTGTTGTCTATAACGAATTCAACGAAGCATCTATTTAGGCGACATAAAAATATAGTCGTTAAAGCAATGTACATTACGGAGCCGCTTCAATGAGCGGCGATATTTTTTCAGAATGGTCCCGTTATGGTCGCGTTAGTTTTCCCGCGCATTCTACTGTCACTCGTTAGCGATAGATCGCTGTCGCTGAATGCCAGTCGCTGATGGTTTTTATTAACATGCCTTGATTGACTAATTACCGTTCAAACTTACCATTTATGTAGGTCTAATAACGACAAAATAAATGTTATTTAAAAAAATCCCACTCACATAATACTCGATAAGTACGTTCAGTTACTAATGCAAACTCTATATCACTCCATTACACTGTCATACATACATTGTCATACAAACACTGTCATACACACACTGTCATACAGCGCACCCAGAGAGAGTGCGAAATAATGTGTGACATAAGAGTGCGTCTCCATTCTATCAAAGTGGAGTCGAGAGGAACAGATGAGTGGTATCATGTCTTGGCCCCCGTGCTAGCCCTGCTGCCATTAAATAACACAAAACTTTTCAATCAGCTCACACATTCGAAGGCAAGTCGTAAAGCTACCGTGTACATACCAAAGATAACAGTCTTTATTTTTATTTTAACTGCATTTAACTGTCTGGCAGTTAACAGCGATCCCTAGAGACAGGCTGCGCGCGCGCACGCCGCATTGTAAACACAGTTTTATGGGCTCGCATTACAAATACAAAGTTTTGAAGAAAGTAAATGCGACTGGTTTAAAATTACGTGTTTGAATTATGGCACAGACCTGAAACCTGAAAATCCACAACGCTCAATCTAAATTTAAAAAAATGGCCAATGTTCAAGTCGGACTTGCATACTGGGGGTTCCAAACTGTTAATCACTCAAGGGAAGCAAGGGAGTATCTTACTATCAAGGACTTACATCGTAATGTGTAAATTCCAAGCCATATTTCGTTCAGAAGCCTCAGACGGACGGATGTAAAGACAGACAATTGGCATAGAATAGAGCTCCTTTAGATTTAGAACCATAAAAAGAAAAGGTTGAGTTCCACAGGTCACGCACCGGTCACGAAGGCGTAGTACTTAATAATGTCATAAATGTAACGCCTGCAGTTTTTTCACTTTGTCAACTCTTAACTCTTAAGTCTCTCGTTCAGATTAAGAAAGGTGGATACGCCATTTTAGTTTTTTTTCATGTCATTATTCGTTTTTATAGATATAATGTTATTGAAGTTGTTATCGCCAATTTTATTGCAGTTGATGGCCCGATTAGCGCAGTTGGTAGTGACCCTGCTTTCTGTGCAGAGGGTCCCGGGCTCGAATTCTGGTAGGGACAAACTTTGTGTGATGAGCACGAATGTTTGTACCCAAATCATGGATGTTTAATATCTGTATAAGTATTATATACTGGGATCGCCCCCTGTCCATTGTATGGTATCGTTGGTGACCGTATAGTTTGTGTGTTCTTCTGGCGATATTTATATTTCAATTCATAAAGAACGAAGAAGAAGTCTCGTTTACCTGTCTATAGTCATCTCGCTCCCTCCAGCGATCTCTAGGTACGTTTACCAATCAAGTAGATAAATGAAAGGCAAACAAGAAGCTAACTTCCCTTTCTATGTATTACTCGGTACATTCAGATGGACATTAAAAAAGTTTTCAGACATACTTTATTGTTTTCCCTTGCAATTTCACAATTGGCTATAAAAACATAGATGGTGAAGTTTGTTAGTATGTAATTATGTATAGTCTATAAATTAGACCTATTACAAAAAACTATTTTAAAACGTCAACATCTTCCAAAGAACTCATGTCCCGTGACCATGGTTGCTGTAAAGCAGCCGAACCGTCGGGAACGTAAAAACATAAAATAAACCCTACAAAATCTGTAAAATAAATTTTGTTTCAATGTGTAGTATCCGCGTAAATATAAGAAATTAATATAAAAACTCCTTCTTAAAAATTCTACTTAAGTTCATATTTGAACATAGAACGTATTTCTATGTTCAAATAAATAACAAATGACAAAAATAGGCCTAGCGATGTGCAAATGACATTCAACCGTAATGTGATAAAGGCGTTGGTCGACTTCACTTACAGACGCAATTCACGTGTACTACACAAATTAGCTTGCTTTATGCTCCAATATGTTGTTTGCGACACTCCGTGTCTGTACGGTTTCTTCGTCTAAGCTGGATCACAATATAAAACCAAACTACATAAAACAAGGAACAAATATACTGATTATCGCGACTAATGAGACAGAACGGGACATTATCCGTCGTTCGTAGCCTTGGGACCCGGAAGGTAGTTATGGCAGATTTTATACCGCCATGACCGATGTGCCATCGTTTGGTCCTTATTTTTTCCGTAAGTCTATTTGTGTATCAAGATTTACCGCGATATGCGGCGAAGGGCAAAGTACGATAGAACCTCGCATCCCACTGAAATATTTAATTGCAAATTCAGTGGACTGAAGTTGAGTCTTCTATTTATACACTATATTTCATAGGTTAGGTTTTGTGCTATTTATTATGAAATCATGTAAGAATATAGGATGTAAGTGAGTTCGTAACATCATCGCTCATGATTCTGGACCCCCACAGCTGGAATTTCCCGTCTTTCTTTTCATGAATAATGCATATTTTAGTATTTTTAAATTAATTGTATCATGAAATCAGAGTAGAAGTCTATCTCAACGTGGTTTTTAATTTTAAAAACATAATTATTAAGTTAGTACTAAAACTGAAGTGTAAATTAATACTTGATACGCTCGAGCACGCTCGTCACCCGCACGAGTCGGTTATCACGCGGACCGTTGTGTTGTGATTGCGTGGTTTACGATACATTGCGCGGTTTACGATACATTGCGCGCTCAAAAATTACAACGTTTGTAACCCATGGTAGTCGACATAAATGTTTTCTATAATTTTATTATAGGCATTTCACCTTTATCTAAAGTTTTCGTTATCAATTTTCGTTATCATTTACACGCGCTTGGGTTACCAATATCCACATATTGGAAGTTAATAGTAAGACAAATTGCCTTTCCTTTTTTATATCAACTTAATGTAATTCTTCTGTTTATTTCAGTCCTTTATACTGATGAGTTTAGAATTTAATAAATAATATTTTAATAAGTTTGTATATATAGCCTGCAAAGCATGTACTTGCCTTACCCGAAGTTAATTATCTGCGAGCTAACATGTAGTACAAACATACGTCCCAACTTTCAAAGTCAAAGTCAAATCATTTATTTCGTATAGGCCTACGGGGGCACTTACAAATTGTCATTACATTTTTTTTTCTTAAGTCTACAACCGGATCGGAACGCGACCTCAACTGAGAAGATCCGGCAAGAAACTCAGCGGGCTTGTCTTTTTTTTTTGAAACTCGAAGCTCTACCTACTATATCAGTAAGTACATCCAGATTACTATAATAAATGCTGGCGCAGGTTTGAATGGCGACGCGACACAAATAGAGAAAGTATTTTAAGACTATTCGGATCAATTAGGATCGCGCACGTTGACCTAGTGTGAATCATCAGAACTCGCTTGTTTTTCAAACTATTACGAGTATATGCAAATGTCAATTGATACACGCCCAATTTAAACTAGTAGAGTACCAACTTACCAAGGGAAGAGTTGATATAAGAACATTACATATAATGCGGTAGAAAATTGTGTAAATTTTATTGAACACATTTTCAAAGAAATAAAACACTAGCCCTATTTTTTTTTTTTTATTACATTATAGGCAAGTATTTCATCTCGATCTCACCTGATGGTAAGTGATGATGAGATCTACGATGGAGCATACTTGCCTAGGTAGGAAGGCGGCAGTAGATCGAGACGCTACATTCACTAGGCACATGCAGCGCAGCTGATCTGACCCGCCATCCATGAATGGCAACACCGAACATCATGCTGGAACACGGCTAGGCCGCTTGGCGACATGGCTTTGTTCAGTGGGTGGTGACTAACCATGGCCGAAGCCTACCACCAGTAAAAAACCCTCGAATTTATAGACGTTTTATAACTTTATCAAACGTCATATAGTATTGCGCAAAGCAAAACTCTTGTGCGCAGTACAAAAAAAATGTTTTCTGCTACAACACAAGACAAGAGATTACATAAACAAACGTATAACTATAACAGGCTAATAGTGTGTCAGATACATACATGACGTTTAATAAAGTGAAAAATGTCTATACATTTGGGGGTAAATGTTTAGACATTAAAAAATGCCTCCGCATACTTAGTAACATACGTTTTAATTTAAAAAAGTAGCACCATTCATATATTATTTTACACATAAACACGAGCGGTATAAACTACTCATCGATCTCTTGATGTAATTTAAACTGTTTTTAAAACATCTGTACAAAATGTCTTAACGCCTGGGTCCCTTGAAACTAGGCATAGAGAGATAAATATCAGGCTTTTCTTACACACTTCCCGGATTAGCATACTAGTATTAGAAACATCCTTCTTGGCTAAGTATGCAATTGGTTGGAAATTAATTCTACCATTTTCATACACATCTTATATTCTACCATTTTCATATCATTTAACATATTACTTGTACGTTAAATAGTGTGCCGAGCTCCAAGATACAGACTTTGTCTAGTTTGGAGCTCACCAATATTTTGTTCTTGTTAATGTTAATTGAAATAAACTATTCTTATTCTTATATAACCATTTATTCTTGCGTCCATGCTGAATAAACGTGATTAATTCATTTGGCAACATTTGAATCTCGTTGTAACATGAATGATATCGTGAACATATCTTGATGGGACACCTAATCATTACCATTAAATACAAAGTAATAAGGATCATAATCTCCCTAAATTAAGTCAAGGTCGTACGTGCTAACGGCGCCATGAGCGGCTTCCATGCCGACCCTCATAGCAGCTTTATCTTTGAAGACCATCGATCGATAATCATAAGGGCTCAGGAAATTTGGCAAGGTTCTATTGATATTTTTTAGATAGGCACTCTTTCATTGTTGCGCTGGCTTGCTAGTAATATTAAAACTAAAATTGAAAACCATGCATTACAAAAAAATTTTTTTTTTTGTAAGATTCCCTCACAGGTACCTAAAGGTCTCTTCTGAGATCCAAGTTACTCCAGCAATTTTTACTGATATCTTAAATTATTTTTAAAGGAACACATATTTTGGAAAATAAAACAAAATTGACACCTTCACTATTCAAATTCCCGTCAAAAAGTCGAATATATACTAATTTTGAAATACTCTTCAAGGCCCACCACAAGACTTCTCATACATCATCACTACAAAACAAGAGTCGTTATCGATAGAAAAAATAATCGGACCTTCGTATCCACGTTAATGTTTGCACAGCATCCATAGCGGTTGTCAATTCTTATGTCTTCCTAGCAGGTAATGAGCCTCCGGCTGGATAAACAGCCCGCACTAAACAAATGATTAAAATAAAAAGAATACCAGACACGGGGCCTTGAATCGATACTCGCACGCATTATAATTATTTACAATCGTAAATCGAATCAGCAAATGATTCCGTTTATTTTTTCAATTCAAGTCAATGATAGAGTTGGGCGTACGCAACTGTATGTATCGATATTAGCTTGGAAAATCGCTAGACCGATCTATTTTGGCGTGTAGGAAGTTTATAAGTATTTATAAATCGATGCCGGTGTGCTGCGCTCGACCGACTCGATAGTTGGTTATTACGCAAATAATTGTTTTAAATAAATAATTTTGTGGTTTATTTTGATTTAGGTAGCTGTTTGCTCTATCAAAGCGAGGTCTCCTCCAAGGTGTAGTGTTGTTATTTTTTAATCCACTGACGGGTAAAGTGTCGATATTTTTTTAAATTGTGTGGAACAAGTTGATATTGATAATGTTTATGGTAGGCCCTCTGCACGTAATAAAGCAAATATAAAATATTTACATTTAGACACATTACGTTTCGTAGGTAAATACAACTGGCTGACGGTTGTATGATGAATAAATACGTTGTTTTAATGAAATAGGCAACTTCCTGCCCTAATCTGCCCTTTGCTAAAGAGGATTTACTTTACCCTTGCGTTGAATACATTGTAGCTAAGCCGTATTGTTGAGAAGCTTGTACAAGTAGGTATGTGATATGATAACTATGACTTAACTATTAAAGTTATATATAATACATTCAAAATAAATTAAGATTAAAATTTAAATTAGGCAGGTTTCAAAATGCACTCAGCAAATCCCCACCACCATCGGCCGGCAGGGTGCCCAGAACGCTGGCAGCATTGCCACGTTGAATGGCAATGCTGATGTGTTGGCCAAATATGAGCCAGCGTTCTGGTCACCAGATGTCTCTACCAGACGTTTTGACTTAACTTGCATCTAGAAATAGCGCCTTAAGTGCAATGTCATTTGAGGCAGTGAAGGCCAGGAATTTTAAAATTAACTATTGTAACATAATGCGAACAAACGTAACAAAATAGATGGAGACATGTTATTGTAAAATCAACAACATGTATATTTTCTACATTGTAAGTAGGCATATTTCGATTCTGATTTATATTAAATATGGTTCCCATAATGATTAGTAATCAATTCTCTTTAAAATTAGGCCCATTTAAAACATTATATTAATTAATATGATGAAGAAGTTGATTATGCCTACTAAATCTAGAAAAAAATCATAATGAGTTATTGGGAATAGTATACTTCAAGCACACTCCTTTGTAGGTAACGTCTCGGTAACGTTACGTCTTTCATTCCTGTCCTACTATAGATTTGATATATAAGTGTGACAGTGACAGCATGTTTTCTCGATGGGGTTACGATTGCATTAGAAGTTCCTGCTTAATCTACAATTTCCAAATGTCGTGGTGGCTCATTCATTCCGTCATTACATTACTGACACGAATTTCAACTTGTTATCGACATTCAATATATTTTTTTTAATACATTTCCTTACTGGCTGATAATAAACCTGGGCTGGAGGTTCCATTTTTAAAAATAAATGTTGCCAATGTAGGAAGTGAATATTCCCTTAAACTGTGTGTGGAGATATTTATTCAAAGATCGCTGGGTGAATGGAGACAGATTTAGATCTAGTAAAACGGGCGCATTAAATTTTATTAGTCTTGTCACATACACGTCTGGCGGTGTTGTTTTTAAATGGCAGTCATTTATAAACGTTAAAATTATATTTCTTTGTGTAAGAAGCATGAGAGTTAATGGTTGGTATAGAAAGACGTATGAATGTTATTTATCAATCAATTTTCACGTGTCGTGCTTGAAATAAGAACTGGCACGGTAATGACTTTGTGACAAATGGTTTGACAAAAATGTTTAAAATTATGGAAAAATATGAAAAGGAGTTTTTTTTTATTTCAGAGTGCATTTTTTAAATCGAATTAACGATGGTAGTATGTAGTTCTAAATTCACTTGACCTCAATGTAGTCAGCATATCCCTAATCAAAATACCCAAGTATAAGAGTATGTGTAAGAGTTTTGATAAAAAAAATACACATTACACTCATTTAACAGTATTCTGACCTTCCAATAAAAAAAAAACACTACAACCTGTCATCAGCCAATGCGTGTAACGCGAACAGCGTACTACCTACGTACCTACAACCGTTTATATAACAACAACACCCGCAGATACTAGCATATTAACGTACCATTACCCGTATATTTATTTTCCGCGAGCCTCCTCATCGACAAGTTTATCCATCACTAAATATACTATTTTTAAAACTAGCAACACAGTTTTTTTTCGCGCCAAACTCGCTAACGGGGCACAGAATGGCCGCCATCGAATAAATAAAGGTAAATATAGGTAAATACATCTGCTGAATTAACATCGGTGGTGCGATGTTTATTTGTAAGTGGTAAAGAATTATTTTTGTAACGAACTTGGCATTCGGGCCGTCAATTTATTGTGGGATTAAATGTAACGGCTGATGGAACAGACGCGGTTGTTTCGAGGTTATGGAGTCAGGTTAAGTTTTGTTAAGCAAGGTTATGTCACTATTGATGTCAGTTACTGTCAAATTAAAAAAGATAATAATGGCTCTATAGTCATATTAAAATATAGAGAAGACACCGTGTAAACAAGAAGATTTTATAATATGAAATCTCAATGCATTTAATTACCAAAACTTTTTTTGTTAGGAACAAAAGCTTTGCATGACTGCCAACGATACAGCTCATATTATTCTTTTTTTTTTCGTATTATTAAAAAAGTCTATTGTTATGTTGCCTAATAAATGATTTCTATTTCTATAAGATTTACTAGTTCCACATTACAGTTGGTTCGCGATGTGGGTTAGTTTACACATCGCATGATGAATTCTTTCTGGATGGCGTTCACTGTGTTTTATGAATGTTTGTAATTTATTTAAACACGCAAACATTTGTATACGCGCACCGAGTTGAAGATAGTTCTATTAGATCAATTTAAGTTGTAGTTGGCAATTAAGATTCAGGGTTTATGCAGTTTTTTTTTTATTACATTATAGGTAAGTATTTGATCTCGATCTCACCTGATGGTAAGTGACGATGAGATCTACGATGGAGCATACTTGCCTAGGTAGGAAGGCGGCAGTAGATCGAGACGCTACATTCACTAGGCACATGCAGCGCAGCTGATCTGACCCGCCATCCATGAGTGGCAGCACCGAACATCATGCCGGAACACGGCTAGGCCGCTTGGCGACATGGCTTTGTTCAGTGGGTGGTGACTAGCCACGGCCGAAGCCTACCACCAGTAAAGTCAAAAGTCAAATATAAACAGTCAACTTTGGACTTATTTTTATTTGGTGCACCCTGGTTGGGTAAACTTGTTCGTGCTTCGGACGCCACACCAGCTGGTGGCCCCGGCTATTACCATGTCGGAGGCCTTGATACTGCGACAATTTATGTGATGAGGACGAGTGTTTGAGACCGAGTCATGTATGTTTAATATATTGAGGTCCCATTCCGATACGGTTGTAGAGTTCAGAAAAATAAAATGATAATTTGGGAGAGCCCCCGAATGCCTATACGAAATAAACATAGCTTCCCGTCCATTGTACGGTACACAATACAAGCGTCGCCTAGTTTGGGACCGTACATTTGTCGAGTTCGTTTGGCAATATTATACACTATGAGAAAAGGAGGGACTGACCTCACCCATTTCGGGGTAGTTCCTCATAGTTACACTCTTTACCTTCACGAATTACTATGCTCTGACCATCGTCATTCTGCGAACAATAAATCCGCTGATCAGTGAGTTCATATATCCCGCGTGATCAGTTAATATTTCCGCACCGACCACAATAAACGAACAACAATTTCCCTGTTTACACAACAGCCGCGCAATGGTTACTCGCGGCGGCCGCCAATCTTATTGAGGTACTTCACATTTGGTCTGAACGGTTATGGCAGTATAGTATGAACAGTTGAACCCATTCTTGTTAATTTCAAGAGCTTGACTCTTGTCAGTTGAATTTTGTTGTCTATAAATCTCATTAATAAGGTAATAATATGACGTGGGTTCTGTCACACTTACCTTTTGCACCACAAAAATACAGCAACTGCTTATAGCTATTAAAAAACAAACATTTAAACTCTCAAAGTATCTGCGGATATTCGCAAAATATTTCTATAATACCGCGAATCCGATTGAACAAAAATACTATTACATAAACGTTTTGGCAACACAGATGTAGCGTGGGTAATTGAAACTGGCTGGTACCGCGATCGCTTCGCGGCCGCACCGCAGCCGCCGGCCTGGCCTGGCTCTACATTATTCAGGCCAGGACTCGACCCGGGCCACACGGCCGACCCAATAAAGGGGACTTAAAAAATTATAGACACTCCGTATCTTGGAAAATTGTTGATTAATTTTCATTTTCGTTATCTATCCCTGAAAATTTTGAGATCGCTCTCAATACATTGCAAGGTACCCATAACGCAAGCCTTGCTTATACATATATAATAGGTGTATTATCAGTACAGATAAAATACTAGTAATCTCACAAAAGTACGTCACGTTTTCAACACTTTTATTAGTTAAAAATAACTTAAGTAAATATCTTATTCTTGTTCATTCATGTTCGTTACATATAATAATAATAATATAATATCACTAAACGAACACACCAACTATACGGTCCCACACTAAGCAACGCTTGTATTATGGGTACCGTACAATGGACTGAGGGTGACCTCAGTATATAATACTTATACCTATAGATACTCGTACTAAACATCCATAACTTTACAACAAACATTCGTGCTCAACACACAAAGTTTGTCCCTACCAGGATTCGATATCAGAACCCTCGGCGCGGAAAGCAGGGTCACTACCAACTGCGCTAATCAGGTCAAATAGCTGTCATTGCTTTCCAGTTTACGTGTCAAATACCTTATCCACCAAACCTGAAACTTATCACGTGTATTTTGTAATTTTTCAGTATGCTCAATTGAAATTAGCGCTCCGCTTACCAGTTAATTGGAACGTAGTTTTTTCTTTTTTTTGTGTGTGTTTTTTAATCTCCTCTACACTTGTCGCTGGCAGAAACATCGGTAAACGATGGAGCCATAGTTTTTAAATGGAATTGGAAATTGGAAACCTGAATCTTCATTGTCCGTGTGTCCGTGGGAAGATGAAAAGATTGGCTAATTGTTATCATAACTCACGTTCGCCATACAAACACACAGTCACGTAAACATTCTCGACGCCATGTATCCGACTCGCTTCGAGGGACATCTCGTGGGTTTATTTAATGGCGATTTTAAATCTCAGTGGTGGACGTATGGCGTCGGCGCCGGCGTTTGAAGACAGTTCTTTAAATGAAAAGCGCGATTAACGGTGGTTCTACGTCATTTGGAGGGATTAGCGCAGTTGGTAGTGACTTAGCTTTCTGTGCCGACGGTACTAAGATCGAATCCTGGTAAACACAAACTTTGTGTGATGAGCGCGAATGCTTGTACTCAAGTCATGGATTTTTAATATCTATATAAGTATTATATATTGAGTTCGCCCTCAGTCCATTGTATGGTATACATAATACAAGCTTTGCTTAATGTGGGACCGTATAGTTAGTGTGTTTGTCTGAAAAAAAAAACAATAAATCTTAACCAAGTTTAGTCTAGAATTTAAATTGTTCCACAATTGTTCGAAATTCAAACAGATGATATATCCAATGAATAGGCAATGTAACTTCATAGTTGTCAAATCCCATCAATCATATCTGCTGATTGACGCAGACGCGGGATCGCCTGCGCACGCGCACCCGCGCCAGATTTAGCTTACAAGTGGGTTAATACCCGTAGTTTTTTATACCACACACACACACACCGTATGATAGTGTATGGAAGAAACACCGTCACGCTTGCATTCTTCCAAAGAGTAGATAGAGCTAGGTTACATACCGACTGTTATTCAGTACCAGTTATATCAAATGTTTTTTCAGTCATTATTAAACTGACAAAAAGTATGTATATGATACATACATACTCAGTATATGATGACATAATGTAATCATATACTGAGTTCGCCTTCAGTCCATTGTATGGTACCCATAATACAAGCATTGCTTAGTGTGGGACCGTATAGTTGGTGTGTTCGTTATTAACTATGTTACCGATTTACAACAAATAAATTGGGTCCGATGGCAGCGCGGATACAGCGCCCAGGGTCAGGACGTTACCCCCCACACGTCCATCCGTCACATCGTGTCAGCGCTGTACTCGTGGTACTCATGGTACTCGTGGTACTCGTGACGCTGTACTCGTGATTTTCTATAGAATAGCCCGTGCGCACCTGGCCCAGCAAGCAGACGCCGCTGGTGTGTTTACTACACCTCTGCCATTTGACGTCATCCCCAGTTCTCACCTTATTCTCACACTGTTATCGTAGAATGTTGCGTCACGAGCCACAGTTTGAAATATCATAATTCATATCGTCCATCAGGAGCCGTGCATTCTATACTAGTCGCATAAAAAGTCAATTGACGGTTACACAAATTTTATTCATATCCACCTTAAAATAATATACTTATAAGTTTCGATAAAACAAATTTTACGGATTTTATCGCGTAATTTTTTTGTTTTTTTACGTTCCCGACGTTTCGGCTGCGGCTACAAGTTTGTTAAGTCTTAGTTTGCGATGAAATAGTACTGTCTCGCTTTCTCTTCAAAAATCAAACACTGTTTACATATATATTTTATACATGAACATGATCGTTATCACCTACATGTTAACCCCTAAATTATTTTACACAATTTTTCTTATACCTTATATATTTATTTCGTTCTTATCTTTTTTATTTCATTCAAAATGCATGCTACCCTTGTCTGTCTGTGCCATCGCAGCTTCAGAACGGGTGAACCGATTACTATGCGGTTTCCATGCATTTAATAGAAAGGTTTAAAATTCCTATCTTATTATTGCTGAGTAAACTTTTGCAGTATGTCGTAGTTGATTGGTTGATGGTTAGTCAAACAACTTTGGTTGTCATCTGTACATGAGAGCGATGATCGAGTTGGCATGCGATCATACGCCTGTATGTATGCCAGATATCAACGGATTTTGACAGAACCCGCCGCGGATTTGCGCAAGCCGAATCGCCGAATCGGTATTGGCTGGTTAACACCTTGAGTGCGTAGCCATTTTCAGAGGACTTTCAGCCAGTGCGTTAGAGACCTATTCGACCTCATAACCGAGCTTCACTGTAGTGCGTATGAGACCTAATCCATCTCCTAAAATAAGGTATTTTAAAAAAACTCATATCTTTATCAAAAAATAAGATACAATCTATGTTCTTTCTGTAAATAATAGAGAATTAACTGTTCTATCTCAAGTTTGCTACGCATGGGGATATGAAAAGTGGGTTATGAGATATGACGAAAAAAAAATTAGGTATCCATTGAATCTCGCATCGCAAGAAAAGATAGATCCGTTTGGGTTGTGACTAGTGATGGGATTAAAATAAAACCCCAGTTATCGATAGCTAAACTTTTTATGAAGTAATCATTTAAACATAGTAATATTGATTTCTTGTATTTTCGCGAACACTACACATTGAAATAAAACTAATCTTATGGATTTTATCGTGTTTATTATTTGTTTTTTACGTTCCCGTCGTTTCGGCTGTTTTACAGCAACCATGGCCACGGGAGGACTGACCATGGTGACTGTCCTTCCGTGAATGATGAATTATGATAATCCATAAAATTAGTTTTATTTCAATAAACATAGTGACCTAAAATATATTTAAGAAAAATGTTCATCATTGAACCACATTTGTTGATCGCATTGCACACATAGTGTATTTATTCGTTTGGCTGTTTTGGATGCATCTGTGCTACTAAATGTAAGCCGTAATTTACTGTGACAGCCTGTGCAACGACTTTTTTTGCTACCACGCTGACAAAATATAAGAGCGTATTTTTTTTACATGGAGTGCGCAGGTACACATTATCGACATTTGAACAACACTGAGCGCGAGCTAACGGCACCCGCGCCGCCCGCGCTCCGCTCCTTGCGTCTATGACGCCTGTGTTTTAGGAGGTCCGAAAGATCTCTTCACGCAACAGATGTATATTATTACAACTCAGTGCGTTAGAGACCTCATCCATCTCCTATTTTTTTTATTACATTATTGAATCAAACTCGCAGCGGGAAGAAGGTATGTATATTTGTCTCTGTCAAACACATAGAAATAAAGAAGTTACGACCTCCCGCACAGAGGTGGAGAACACGATTTTCGGCGCCGCACCAGCTGAAAGTCACGTTAGAGTTCTTTTAGACCTCCTAACGCAGTCAACGTGTTAAGCTGCAAGTTCATTGCACCATGCGGCAAAGCGAAATTCAATCTGCGATTAGGACTTGAAACATGAAAATAAATTAAATTAACAGTAAAAGGGGGTGTTAAGCTGACCGTATAATAATTAAAAAAATGCTTAGCTATAGTTTTGCAACGTAAAAACCAGGTATTCCTATTTACTATAATTGTATACTTAGAATTAGTACTTTTTTACCAGCTCCTAAAGTCTGCCTAGCCGTTCCTACATTGTTTTCAAATACCCATAACAATGTACTCCTGAAAAATGTAAAATATCTTTTTTAAAATAGTAACCATAGAGTGTCTTGCCCGTTCTTCTGCATAGGAACAGCATTCCGAACGGGTGGTAAAGTTGTAGCTTAGCATTTTGTAACTATTTTAAGGATTCATAAGTGGCTTACATAAATAAACATATTCCGATTCTGATTACTATAACCAAATAAATAAAATATACTTTACTTACCATGAAATGTTAATACGCATACAGTTTTATTTCGTTCATGTCTTCTTTCCAATCAGTTATTGCATAAGTTTAATCTTCTATACTTATCCCGGCCCGCATAAAACACGCACTTGGTAGATATACGAGGCTAGTAAATATACTAGCACTCCAACATGCCTATCTCAATAGGGATCTTGATCCTATAGCCATAACAATTTTATTAAAAGTAGATTATCTTAGAAAGATACGGTAGCGACCACTGCAACCGCACTACAAGCTACACAGATGGCGATGTAGACGCATTTAGAACAATATACAATTCTCATCACAATCCTGAATCGCGCTATAAGAGTCTTCGGAGTAAGTAACATATATACAAGATCCCGACAATAACCGTTGGGGCATAGCGGCCCCCCTCCCCAGGCATACCACCCGCCTGGCTGGAAGATCTTCCCTTTTCCGCTAAAATACAAACGCAAACCTTACCTAAAGACATAAAATTCAATTCTGCCAACACAATCGATTCATAATCGAATAGCAACCGCATAGTAACTGTCACTTTTGACAAACCGTATATCAGGATTTGACAAATTTGTTTATGGTCTTCACATGATCATAAGAATAATCCTAAGAAGCAATGACACTGAACATTGCTCGGTAGACGTGTGAAAGATCGATAAGCCCTCCCAAGGGGCGCTTGCGAGGCTTCAGAATTACACGAAAGCCGGCCGGACACAAATAAGCATCTTGTAATGCAACGTGGCTGGCACGGCGCCGGTGGCTTGCTCGCGAAATATTCTGTTATACAATCTCTTACCCCTTCCCCGATCTTTGACCCCCATTTTCCATAGATGCTGAATAAAAAACATCCTTATATCTAGAATCAATATACAAGTTTAAGATTTCGTGAAAGTATTCGGATTCTTGTTTTTAAAATATTAATAATTAGCTTTTTTTATCACAAAATAACTGTACCGTCTATACACGGCCACGGAGAATATTTTATTTTACTTAACATAATTTTTGAGGTTAGTCTTAAATATATGCCTATTTTTAAAGCGGACTAACAAATTCAGCCTTGAAAATGAGCCTTGAAATATTGTTCTCTATATTTCTCTCAAACCAAGTCAGCTACCGAAAAATAAAGTGTTGTATCGATATGGTTACTAATTGAATCTTGTATTAAAAAAATGTACTCGGTAAATAAAAGGAGGGGTTGAGTCAAACCGTTCGGTCGAGTAGTCGGATCTACGATTCTCCCAACGTAGATCAGTAAGAAATCTACGACACTGAGAATACTCGAATATATTCGATCATTTATCGAAAAGCTCTGAATCGATCCGCAGGTCGCAGAGCTAATTCCAATGTGTAATACCAATTATATGCACCTGATTAATCCTCCGAAAATAATCACGAGTTAGGCATCTTGGAACAGGCGCCCGTTACTCACCGCTCACCGACCACCGCGCGGCGGAAACAGAGGTGTTTGGGATATTATACATCGAAATAATTCAATGACTAACATAATGAGATGGCCAGACGGTGGATCGTTTATTTAAATGCGCAATGGACGACAGTGGCTTGTGGCCCTAATGCGGATCGGATTCATTGACATCAAGCAATCTTTGCATTTGCGCTTTGTAATAGACCGGTAAAATTCTACGCATTTTTGTGGATACCCTGCTTGATCATAGATCACAATATTTGAGCTTGAGGTTTACATGGCATTGCATTTGACAAGATGCGATCGATGCTAAATATGTTAGTTTTCAAAGGGTCCATATGTTGACATCGTTACTGATTTCAATTGTCATTGCTAGAATGATTTCTTTTTGAGGGAAGCAAGTGACTGATGAACCCAAACCTAATAGGTGCCACTACTTGCCACATTCATTCACACGCGATCGGGGTATGCGGGATTGAACGCGTGAAAGCTCGCACGCGCAATAGCGAGTTGCTTTATCCGCTATATCTTTCATTAGGAATTAAAATATGGACAGATATAAGAGGACAAAATTCTGTATTACTTAGACTGACATCTGTATTTAGCAGTCCTAAGAGCTTGGTCCTTTAGTTAGCAAAGTGTGCTTAACTAGTCCCATTCATTAAGTTAACATCAATTGATTAGTACTTACACCACAAATCCTTATTATTAATTCTGAGTGCTACTACCACGGTTGAGCAGCAAACGCTCTGTCTATTCTTTTAAATGACTCTGGAATGGGTCCCGGGGGACAGCTCGTCGGATCGACGCGTTAACTTTATTTTTAATACGCGTTAGCGTAAATAAAGCGACGCCTGACGCCGTTAGCATATCATAAACCAATATTTTACTTATTACTGCGTGAGTCAGCGGGATGTATGCGCATGCGCATGATTAATTCGTTTTCTCTTGAACAATGTTTCGTATCTATACACGTATATATACTAATATTACAAAGATATACAGTTTGTTAGTTAGGATGTAGGGAGTCTACTGATCCTATTTCGAAAATGCCTTCACTAATAGGAAGCTACATTGACCCTGACTGCTATAGGCTATGTTTATAATGAGGTACCGCGGGCAGAGCCACGAGCTAGACTTTTATATACCTACAGTATCTTTGTGCTGGTCATGAGTAATTCAACTAAGTAATTTGTACATATACCAAAACAATTTTTTTTACAATTTTTGTCTGTCTGTCTGTTTGTTCCGGCTAATCTCTGAAATGGCTTGACCGATTTTGACAGGGACTTTCACTGGCAGATAGCTGATGTAACAAGGATTAACTTAGGCTACTTTTATTTTAGAAAACCCCCCTAACCCTCGCCAAAGACTTAATATCACAAAGTCTTGCCGGTCGCACGGGCTACGCGCGACCGGGGTATTGCTACCGGTTGTATCTTTGTTAAATAACAGGCGAACGAAGTCGCGGGTAACAGCGCCTTTATTGCCATGTAAGATATATTTAGGTATCATATTTCTTTCTAAATGCAAATACATCAATAGTATTATTTATTCAGTAGGTATCTCTCGTGTGCATTGGCCGGAGTCGACTCGCAGCCACGAACACTTTTCCCTGTCAGACGGATAATGGTCGGGGTATTCAGTTATTTCTGGCAGCCTGTGCTTCTGTAGCCACATTCGAAGTTTTAAAAATGTTACACCGTTAGCATTGCCTTGCAATTTTTCAGAATGGTACAATATTGTAGGTTCCTTTAATTGGTTATGGTATGCCGTATTCAAAATTCAGTATCTGGTCATAAAGAGTAAAGAAAGCAAAGAGAATAAAATCAACTTTTATATCTTAGGTTTTTATAGAGTAAAATTTATCAAGTTATATAGTAATTGATCATAGTGAACGGAGCTCCTCGGTTTTGAATTCGGAATATTGTTCACATTGCCGTAAGGTATGCACCCAGTAACAGGATTCCAAAGAATCGAAAGAAATAAACAATAAGTTTTATTCCCGACCCCACAACTCATGGATGAAAAAATTAAAGCCGAACTCGCACCATTTCCGAAATACAGTCCATCAATATATGCAATAGCCATCGCAATAAAAAAACACATTATATCCGCTTTGATCCCGCTACAGCGAGCGATACCGGGTGCATTGCTAGTCTATCAATAAAACCAAATAACTGTAGTGGATTGCAATATCTGTTCGATTTAGTTAATACTTTTATACTCAGCAGTGTGTGTGTCCAGTGTCTTATGATATTTTCCATAGATGGATAGGTACAGCCAATATTGGACGAATTTGGAAGATTAGATAGTCTCCGTATTCCATTCTTCGATATAATAAATCGGACTTCTTCTTTTTTTTAGGATAGCAATCAGCTACAAAATAGTGTCAGTTTTGCCAGATTTGAGTAATTCTTGACAATTGTTATTGAATACCCCTGATGATAATTATAATGTTGATGACGATATGTTGAAATAAATCCGCTACCCTTATCAGGAAAGCTCTGAATAGTTTACTGAAAATTTACCGGATATCGTTGGAGAACTTGAAAAGTTAGGTTATACTATATTATTTCAATTTCCGTCACTCGTGCACGTTTATGAACACACAATGTTTAATATCCCACTAATATAACACATTATTTATCAAACAAACATATTTTTTGGAAAATATAACAAAATTGACAAACTAATGGTTCGACTTCCCGCCAAAAAGTCCTAAATCGGACTTACTTCATCATGTTGGTTTGTTTTCTCATACTATATACATTCGCTGCGACTACTCCATGGCCTAGCTCTCGTGAGTTTTTTTTATTGTCTATGGCTATTTCGATTTAATTGTTTCCATGTCAAGGCATAACTTTGTTTATAACACTTACGTGTCATGATAATAAAAAAAAAAAACTTAATTGCATGTTGCCTCGAAAAAGGAAGCTGTAAAATATTAAAAAGTGAAATTCGAATTATGATGAGCATTACTAAGATTTCCGGATGTGCATAACAAATAAAAATGAGTTTTATTGACTTGATGGCGCCGACGGAACAAGCTGTTTAGTTTATGATTGATAGTTTCAAATGTGGAATGTCGAGATTCTTTTCGAATTTACGAAAACGTCTGCATATATTAGTTACTACTATTACTAACATAAATACATAGATTTGTAGTTAACTGAAGTCCTCAGAGTATTATCAACCATTGTTTTGAGATTGCTGACTTGAATGTTGAGTTAAAAAAAAATACAATCGAATTGAGAACCTCCTCCTTTTTGAAGTCTGTTGATGAGCTATGACTGTCGAATTGTTTGCATGGAAATTCAAAATTCGAGCACGGTGTTTATTATTTAATATAATGCGTCGTAAGCATCTAGAATTAAAAAAACACTATGCAAATTCATAACATATGTATTGTATTTATTTTTTTAGTCTATATAATAATTCCAGCCCTTTTTTATGTCCTACTGCTGGGCACGGGCCTCCCCTCAATGCGCGGGGGGATAATGCCATAGTCCACCACGCTGGTCCAGTGCGCATTGGCGGACTTCACACATCTTTCGAGGGGTTCTCTCAGACATGCAGGATTCCTCACGAGGTTTTCCTTCACCGTTTAGCAAGTGATAATCATGGTTGAAAATGAGTTGAGAGAGAGTCTTAAGTATATATTAACCAGATATCTTGAGTAGTCTGTCTCGTTTTGCGACATCCATAGAATGTTTGTTCACGAATCCAATTTTATTTGTGAACGTCATATTCGTAAACAGGCATTGGGAACGCGCCGTAAACATCAAAATAATCGCACCGAGCACTTTGTCCGCCATTGCTGCTTGCATTGAACGTAAATAAACCGTTTCTGGAGTGCAGACACGATCAAGAGATGCTTTTGAGTACAGCAAGATACAAAATTAACCCTAAATCTGCAATACTATAAGAGTATAACAACGTAGCAGGGTGCTTGCGTGTTAGATCGAAAGAAAGGAAAGTAATAATGGCTTCACATTCGGAGATAAATTAAGATAAAAAAACCCCATAGTTCACTCTGATAAATTAGCTGCTAAAAGCTAGTATGTAAGGTTTAACAATAATAGTGTCAAGTATTTTAAAGGGAAAAGGGGGAGGGAAGGGGAGGGAGGGAAGGGAGGGGAAGGGGTTAGATGATAACGATCACGTTTATGTATAAAATATATGTGTATACATTCTTTGATTTTTCTGTGAGAAAACAAGCCTTTTTTCAAATTTCAAATAGTTTGTTATTTTTTTTCGAGAATGTGACGTTTATAGCCTAGCAATGGACCCGTTCAAATATTTTACACTATTATTCTTAAGCCTTAGAATATTTAGTTATTATTAGTTTTGTTCGAGGCGTACCAAATACCTCAGATAAACGGAACAATACTTAATTGTGTATAGAATCCATCTCATGTTAGAATATCACACGCTTTTCGCCCGCGACTTCGTCTGTGAAGAGTTAAGATCTCCAGAATCCATCCCTAATAGATGCTTACGTTATAAAAACAAACTAATTACTCTCGACGTGTAGGTCCTTGTTTTCGATTAATTTTATGCAATTATTGTCAGTCAGCAATTAAGTAAAGGAAAGGGATGATGAATGAAAAAAAATCTACATTTTACAACATACGTAAAATATTACTATCAAAGCCATCGATGTCTATAAAGAAAGACGTAGATAGGTTACTTCGGAAATGGCACCACAAAACTGGGCTGCGCAGCGCACCTGATACGCAGTCTAATTAGTCTAGCTCACAGATAGCTACATCGCAACGACGCAGCGCAACATATATCTGCCTTGCTTTTGCCCTTGCTAGCTCTCATGCTATCTCGTTTACACTGACATTGTACCACATAGTGCGTCCAACCAAATTACGTTCTATTATGTCGTTCACATGTGTGCGTCAGCTCGGCGAGTAAGTACTAGCATGACTGGTCTACGTTCATTACTTCAAAGTCAGTGATCAAAGCGCAGTCTTATCTTCTTATCAGTTTTCTTCTAACAAAATAAACCCAGAGTAAAAGAGACATGTAATCTTACATTGAATCGGCCATTTTACGTTACATCCTGTAGAATGTTGTAAACGCTTATAAAACATGCATCCTAAAGTCACCGACACCGGAAGGCGTATAAAGGGGAAATGGGGTAAAGGAGGGGTGTACTGGCGTTTAGGCTTGTTCAGACTAATGTGGAATTTGCCTTTGCTGTGATAAATGCAATGCAACAAGAGATTCATCCTCTACCTATCCGTTTGGGGAATAGAGGATTGATGTTTTTTTTTTCAATAATCTTTATTATGACATTTGTGATAGGACCTCATTATATTGAAGCGATTTTGTCTTCGCTTTGCTCATACCTGCTTCATTTCGATTTCGAATACCGCTTATATCTTAACGAGTCTAAGTGCTTGTACACGTTGACTCGCGGGCGCGGTGGCGGACGCGGTCACGAAATATCAAACATATGACGTGATTTCCAAGTGTTCACGTTCAAAACGCACGTGCGGTCTAAGTAGCGAGCTAACTAGCGACTGGCACGTGCGGCGCGCTCGCGGCAATTTCAAACGCATGAGACGTTTTTGTGTGTTCATGTCAAACTAGCGGCGGCGCGCGCGATTCACTCGCGACGTCAGGTAAGTTCAATCATTTTGAACTTGTCGCTAGAAACGATAGCACGTTTTCATCGTTTTCAACACGTCACACTCGCGCAAACGCCTGGAGGCCAATGTGAACGCGACCTCGCAACATCTGCCGCGCCCGCAACCGCCGCCGCGCCCGCGCGTTCGTACGTGAACAAGCACTTAAGGTTCATTTAAATGTGTTACCTTCCTGATAATTCTGTTATACATTTGATGATGTATGGAGTTATTTATGGGGTTAGAATCATATGGATGCAAAGGAAGTATTGAAGACTGTAATTGGAAAGAATTGTTGGTGTATTGTGAAAATCTTTGGGTTAACAATATCGTAAATAAAATAACAACAAACATAAAAAGTCTGTGAGTATTTTGTATAAGCCACGGTACCTTGCATGGTTTAAATATAAATTATCCTCATAATATTGAACCTCGTATTATTCAGAAGTAGTGCAGTGACTTGAAAACAAATACAATTTAAATCATTCGTAAGCCTGAAACCGCAATAATAGCAATGATATTTACAATAGCTGGTTACATCAAATCGAAATATAATTTGACAAACGCACGCGATATATTCGCCAAGCCGTCCGTATCACGCCCACACATGAACGAATAAACACACAGCCAACACTTTTGTGAATGAATAATCCCAATTAATATTATGAATATAATGTTGTATGTTTGTTTGAAAAGCTCACGTGCCGCCCCGGAGCAGCAAACTCATTGAAATTATTACGCCTGACGCTTTCGAGGAATTAACTAACTAGCCGCCCGGCTTCCTATCGCTACGATCGGTCATTTACACAACAAAGTTTAAGGATTTTATCGCGTTTATATTATTTTTACGTTCCCGACGTTTCAGCTGCTTTACAGCAACCATGGTCGCGGGAGGACTGAGGTGGTTGTCGCCCTAGTGTCATAGTTTGACGGGGGTCCCCTCATATTTAGTTGTTGCTTGCAGTCCGATATACGCAGAAAGAGCTCACAGTGTCTTGAGGTCTTGCAATGTGATGTGATGAATAAAATGCTTAGATTAGTTTTATTACAATGTGTAGTATTCGCGTAAATATATGAAATCAATACAATTAAATAATATTTAGTTACACTAAAAAAAGTGAACTATGGACTTGGTTGGTTGTTAGCGGTTAGATCGATAATGGTTCTTACATTTGTTTTCGTATACCCATAACAATGTACTATTCAAAAATGTATAAAATCTTTTTAATAAAAAGAGCAACCATGCACGGAGCTTCTTGCCCGTTTTTCTCCATACGAACGGCATTCCGAACGAATTGAAAAGTTGTTGCTTAGAATGTTGTGTCATTTTTAACGATTATTAAGTACAATAATGGTTTACATGAATCATAAAATACTACGTTAATATGTAGCACGAAAGGGGCGCACATCACATAAATACGGCAGAAGACGGTCGCCGCTGCCGTGGTATCTCGAAGGGTAGATGGTGCAATGATTGGATACCTTTCGCGTAATACGTGGACGCAACAAGTCCTACACAGAAAAGAGTGGAGATGTTAAGAGTAGGCCTTTGCTCAGCTGTGGGACATAAAATAGGCTTAAAATGGTTGAACGTAGCCGCGGGTAAAACTGATGCGCGTTTTAATGCGCAAGAGCACGTGTACGCTTGACAACGCACACATGCCAATTTCTCAGTGATTTGTATCATCTAATTGTGTCTACATCAAAAACCCGAATGATATATTCATTGTAGTTTAAAATACTTTTTCAAATTCCATATCTTAACACTAAGCGGAAAGATACAGTATATTCAGTAACTATTTAAGTATACGAATAGTAAGATACAAAAGAGACACAAAATCACATTAACACAATAATAATATTTAGCGAACGGCGCCGTTCCCTTCGTAATGTTTATTTAAACCCGCCCTTGACCTAGTGTCGATCATTAAAGCGAAATATACGAGGCAATATATAATATGACAGTAGAAAAGGAAAGACATATATATTTTGTCTGAGCGGAAGTGGTCGGCTCCCTTTCAAGTGGCGGATCGTAAATTAGACGGATCGTTAAACGCGGACCGCGGGCAGGGCTGCCGCATGGAATATGTATCGCAGAGAGCATGTGAGCGGCTTGCTTGAACTCCGGAGTCTGTTTTATTATCCTATGTAATTACATAACTATTTACTAATCAACATTTTATGTTAAAGCTTTAGATAGGCTTGTATTCTTCATGTAGTTAAGTAACTGTCGCCATGTTAAATCTTCAGTTATTCTATACTAATCAGCATTTTTTTTATAAATGGCCAACACGAAATATTAATAAAACTTGACAACCCTAGCCATTTCTTTATTTTGACTGCTTAATTATGACAAACAGCCAACCCTGGTCGCAATGACTGCTATTATTAATAATGTAAATTACATTTTATACTTTACGAATTAGCAATCGATAAATCATTATAATATTATTTCCATCATTAAATTATAATGTGATAAATAATGATTTATGACATATTTATTATACCATCTGTTAAATTTCATGTCTTAAAGTTAATCTGTTACATTTCCAATATTTAGTTGATTGAGTATCAATTAATACAAAGTTGTGTCATTGTCTTAAAATAATATTTATTAGGATGGCTATTTATCTTAATTCCCTCGTTCTTTCAAATCTTTTTGAGATCACTCCAGTATGTCAAGTGCGAGATTATTCTTAAACTAACCGTATACGTTATAGTCTACCGTATTTAGACATTTTGTATGGAGAATTGAAAAGCGCCTCTAGCGGACGATATTTAAAACTTTCAATTCTCCATACCAAATCCATACATTCAATGCCTCGATGTATAAGGTTCGCTCAAAAATATACTTAAAGCGATACTATACTTTCATGTTTGTAAATACCGTTATTTTTTACTAAATTGGGAGTGTCGTTTCATTTGAAATTAATTTGGAACCATATTTTATAGATTAATATATGCATTAATATGCTGTAGTCGCAAACAAAGAACAATAAGCCCCATCTATGTTAAGTTTTCGTAAAAAAATACAGTATTTTTTTTTGAATTTCATGCACTAACACTAGCACTTTCACCTATTAAATCTTATTAATAAATCTTATCCATCTTCAAAATTTGCTGGTCTGTCTACATTAATCTAGGACACACTTCTGGCAATACTGATCAAATGCAGAGTAGGTGATGTCGTTGCGATGAAAAATAACAAACACAAGATCAAAGAAAACATTTATATCCATCGGTAAATATTAAAACAACATACATTATATGCATTAATGCATTATTAAAATATAATATCGAATAGAAATTTCTCGGAAATCGATGAACGGTGCCCACGCGTCTCTTTGATCCTTTGATATATTCTTGTAAAGCTTTTAAGAGCATATTTTCTTTTATCGAATTTTATAAAAGGTGTAACAATTAGGCCTCAGCCTCGAATTTAGCGGGCAGCGGGGCGGCGGTGTTTTCGAGAACCGGTCCATTTGATTTTACGCATAAGATCCTGCCGCTCCCGCGCCGCCGCCGCCGCCGCGCCGCCCCGCTGCCCGCTAAATTCGAGGCTGAGGCATAATATTGTAAAACATTTGGCCTAATATTGTAATAAAAAACGTAAAATCATTTACACAATTTATTATTTTATACATCAACGTAAACCATGTAACTTACTGATTTGTTTAAATATTTTACACTATTTTTGTTACACCTTTTATAAAAGAAATGTAAGAAATATGTTTTATAGAATATAGCGTAAGTATATTACAATGGGAGTCGGTTTTCAGTCCACAGACTCACGGAAACCTTTTTATAATTAAATTATTTATACCTTATCAATTTCAAGATATTACTTTGATTTATTGCTGATAGTTGCCCTACCTCTTGAAATAATACATTTAACATGGTACCCGTAACAAGAATACATATCAAATTAAGAAACATAGATTCATTATAGGCAATTTATTTTCTCGACCAAACCTAAAATATGACGTGACGATAGAACAATAACAAATGATGCCAAACTGCCTACTGGTGAAAATACGATTTTTCTTTTCAAACAGAAATAACATTACACCCAACATTTCATATTAAATCTTTGTCATCATTCACGTCCGGTTGGTTAAAGAGCCAAGCGGCCGTGAGGGAGGAGTTGAATCATCACAGAACAATAGCTATGCCTACTAAATATAATATTTCAAAGAAACTCTTAAAAACGAACGTGTAAATATTATCATTTAACACAAACATCGCTGTTGCGCAACACACGCTTTGTGACACAACTTGCCTTGAAGTGCGACTGGCCCATAAATTGTATGTGCTCAGAGAAAATAGACTACTTGGAAATTCGTCATAAACAATAAAAGGTCGTCAACGTATGAAAATTTTGTGTCAATGACATTTTAGCGTAGTTTAGCAGACACTTGAGCGGGCTAATTTTAAAGCCAAATGGCTAATGTGTAGACATCTTTAAGCTTAATGAATAAGCGTTTCCTAGAACCATTTTCCATCCATCTAATACCATGATGTGTGGATAAGTGCATCCAATATCAAGCGTAGACAAAATAAACTATCCTAATAATAGAAAATGTGTTGCTGTTACTCGTTACTCACGACGAGCCGCTTCATCGTATTTCTCTCAAAAAAATTAGTCATATTTGAACATAAATTAAACGGTCGGGAACACACCGGCTTTATTTAGGATCATAATTCAAATATTTTTCATCAGTTTCCTATACCGATTAGTTTATCTCGCGGCGCGTAGCGGCGCGCGCGCCGGGTGCTCCGGCTGGATCGTCATCGTATGAACTCATAAATCTGTACCAGAAATACTGACCTAATAATCTAGTTTACGTTAATTCCTCAAAGATTATAGCCCAATAATTACGAGGGCGGCGTCACTAGACTAGAAGACTGCGCCGCGGCCGCCGGCATGGACACCGCACCAGTGCGTTCAATTGATATAAAATGAAACGAAGAAAACATGAGCCAAGCGCTGTCACTGCTCAAGTTCATAAAAATACCAAAAAAGTTACACCAACGTGAGAGGACAATGGCGTGATGCGCTCGGGAACATTAACACTGCCAACATAAATAGTGCCTTACGTTATAATAGTGAATATTGGTGCTTCGAAACAATAATGATAGTGGGGACAGACACACGGACAATAAGAGCAAACGTTTAAAATGTTAGACGTTTTTCGCGGCTTGAAGAATTTAATTAAGGTGAACTATGTACACATCGATTCGCCGGTATTCCGACTCCACTACTCGATCACTGTGATCCTGCTGATCTCGTTCAGCCTGATCGTGACCACGAGGCAGTACGTGGGCAACCCCATAGACTGCATACACACCAAGGACATACCCGAGGACGTGTTGAACACATACTGCTGGATACATTCCACGTACACGCTGAAGAGCTTCTTCAAGAAGAAGGTCGGCGTGGAGGTGCCGTACCCCGGCATCGGCAACAGCCGGGAGAACGGGAAGGAAGATATGAACGACAAGAAGATATACAAGTACTACCAATGGGTGTGCTTTTGCCTATTCCTGCAGGTGAGTTTTAGATAATCAGTAACAATATAAAAATGTGGGTTGTATCTGTCGTATAGTTGTCATAAACACGACACCTTGGTAGATACATCTGGACAGTTTTGTTGACAGCTACGTGCTTTAACGAATAGTTCTTCGGAATTTTGACGTTCAACACTGAAATTATTGCGGATTTCCCAAAGCTATTTCACAATTCACGACATTCTTATTTCTTTACGAAATGAGATGCGATGAAATAAAAAAAAATACAACCGAATTGAGAACCTCCTCCTTCTTTTTGAAATCGGTTAAAAATGGATTTGAATATGGCCTCATCCACAACTTTTTTTTAGTTTTTTTTTATTACATTATAGGCAAGTATGAGCGGGTATTTTGCCAATGCCAAGTAGGTAATTAGTAGCAATAACACATTCAATAAATAAACATTATAAATAAAATAATGGATGTGACATGATGATATGAAAATGGCGCGTCCCTAGATTGGACTACAGTTATAAATCACGATTCAGAGACTCGCGTTCGTATGTTTTTTTCTTTAATCATCGTTCTGACTTTTTATTTATTCCGTGAGATAGCAAATTTAGAACCATTGTCTCTACACAGTGATGCGTAAAAGCATCGGTGCGCAAGTTAAACAAACACACTATTATTAGTGCAACTGCGCTATGTGTGTGTTGCGAGCCGCGCGCGACCCGTTTCACAATATAATATGTTTTTTTATTATTTTTTTACCGTTTTAACGATCAGTTAAACCGGGTCGTTAACCAGGGAATCCGGAATTCGGGGTAATACAATATTTTCGGTAATTTATTGAGTGCATGTCGTCCGTGCGGTCCAGATTACATTTTTTTATGTATTTTTGATAAGAGAAAAAGTATTATAATTTATATATTATCCCCCGAATTTATAGAAGTTCTATAACTTTAGTAAACGTTATTTAGTACTGCGCACAAAAGTTTTACTTTGCGCAGTACTATATGACGTTTGATATCATCATAATATCAACATAAATTATTTGTATAATTTTAGTATAGGCCCCTAACACACGGTATAATAATTATTTATTTAATTCATACTATGAAAGAAGTCTGTAATGGCTTAGCTGGATAAAAAAAATTGGGTATCTGCTTGGCGTATTTTTTAACCATTGTTAAGACAACCAAGATCTTAAATTATCTGATAAATCGGTATAAATGCAATATAATATATCTAACCATTTGTTAAAAGGTTTAACCATTGGTGCTCTAGCTACGGATCAAGTTTAGCGGGCCATGGTTTAAGATTGGTTAATTCATGGGCGTTAACTATTAGTTAAGACGGTTAAATTACTCTTCAATTGTAAACACAAGCGTTATCTTTAAACATTAACCAACTTTATTAGGACAGAATGGATTATGAAGATAAGTTATGTGTTGAAGACTTCGAAAGATTAGCGTGCCATGTCGCTGACAAATGGACTAAGGAAATAACTGACGCGTTTTTATATTAAGTGTTTATGTTACCATTGGCAATGTGCACTATGACAGTTTTTTATTCGAAATGAGCAATGTTATAGGCCGTGTATTGCCTTAGTTTTATTTGAAAAGAACACTCGCAGGTCTAAACGTGCTCCTCACGACCGCGTCTGCAATCTTGAAGGGACAGAGATGTACTGTGCGCCCACGTTTCCCCGATGCTATTTCATCTCAATTTAATAGGGGGCAAGCCTATTTCCTTTATCACGCTTACCCAGTGCGGGTTTGCGAACTTTACGATATTCTAAAAACTTGCTAGTTTCCTCACGATGTTTGCCTTGAAACGATGCCTTTGCCTTGAAGTGATTATAAAGAGTGAAACCTAGATTCGCTGAAAATCAACAGAGATGTTCAAATTTCAAGGCTATCACTTCGTACCACGGGTAGCCGTTAGCCGTAACCTTCATAACTTGATTCCAAAGCAAGCGTTTTGCCAACTTGACCATCACTGCATTTCTTATGCGACCAACTTGGCTATTACTGAATTTCTTATGCGACCAACTTGGCTGTCACTGCATTTCTTATGCGATCAACTTGGCTATCACTGCATTTCTTATGCGACCAACTTGGCTATCACTGCATTTCTTATGCGACCAACTTGGCCATCGCTGCATTTCTTATGCGACCAACTTGGCTGTCACTGCATTTCTTATGCGACCAACTTGGCCATCACTGCATTTCTTATGCACCCAACTTGGCTGTCACTGCATTTCTTATGCGACCAACTTGGCCATCACTGCATTTCTTATGCGACCAACTTGGCCATCACTGCATTTCTTATGCGACCAACTTGACCATCGCTGTATTCTTTACGAACTTACTTCTAATGAAAAATACACGGTTTATGATAATTTTTGAGCATTGTTTTCATTAGGGCCGCTTTGTCTCCATAGTGGTTAATCTATGCAAATATCAGCGCCGTGTCGCCAGCGCCGGCGCGGCTGCTGGGAACCCGGGATAAGTGCAATTCCACTGTTGCGACTTTATGGGTGTCACGAAAATCGCAATAAAAACTAATGGTCTTCAGTACAGATCGTTTGTGTATCAGTACTTTGATGATTATTCTGGATTTGTTCAAATCATGTCTCATTCACTCACACTTGTGTTTCGTACAGCAACCAACGTCATCATATTTTTTTCTCGTTCTTATTCGACGTAATATTTCATATCGTTATTTAGTGCTTATCAAAATATAATCCATATACGGCTATTCAGCGAGGAAATGCAGCCAGCATCTTGGGCAGCGCTTGGGGCTAAATTTTTTACACTTTTTGTAAATTTTAAGTAGGTAAGCTTTTTATTCTCTTTTTAATTTATTCCTTAACTAAATAAATACATCCATATTTATGTCATTGATCAATTATTTTGTTGCCAATCGGGCTGGCCGAAAGTGCGTTCTAGATTGATGGCCACCGAAATAGAATACTTATTTGTTATTGAAGTTCTGTTCCTAATTACATATTCTCCCATGGCTTATGCTAACGATGCGTTCGCGGGCGCGCTCTAATAAAACTTAACGAGATCCAATAATCACGACACCTCCATGATAATTTAATTATTAACTACTACAACCATTTGGAATAACTAGGCTTAATTGAAAAACGAAGCTTGATGGGTCTAGTAATTTAATTATAATCATGGCAACTCATTTCTCATACTAAGCAGTAAAAAGATTAACAAGTATTATTATCAAGAGTCCAGCTGTGATAGCCAAGTGGGTAGAACGCTTGCCTCGGTAACGAGAATCGCAGATTCAAACCCCTGCTCGCACCTCTGGGATTTCTCGATTTCATGTGATCATGATTATCACTTGCTAAACGGTGAAGGAAAAGATCGCGTGGAAACCTGCATGTCTGAGAGAACCCCTCGAAAGACGTGTGAAGTCCGTCAACCCGCACTGGGCCAGCGTGGTAAACTATGGCCTAATCCCCCTCGCATTGAGGGAAGGGCCGTGCCCAGGTATTATTAGTATATTTAGTATATATTATTAAGAGATATTTATATAATCATTTTGTTTGCAGCGCTAGCTGTTCACTGGGCCGTACTAAATCTCTCATTACCAGGTCATAAATAATATCTTCGAGAAAAAATCGCAGCCCCGAAACCGCTCTTAAACGGATCATCAGAATAAAAACATTGTAGTATCTTCGCAGCTTAATATCGGCTGATTACTCGACGCGACATTACATTACCCCGACTTTCGACCTAATTTACACATTATTAAGCTAAAAAATTGCGATGTTCATTTACGTCGAGGTCGAAGGTATTATTTGCTTTGTTTTTGATGTTTTCGAGTGAAAAGAGTTGATTACTTACCTACTCTAGGTGTCTGGGGAAATTAGAGGAACACGAGAAGGGCTGCGTTTGAGGAAATAGGTATAATAGGCTCTATTGTATGGTGTATTGGGTGACGCAAGCGTGTAGGATTTTTTCGTAATGTGCTGAATAATGTTGAAAAGATAAAATGGATTGAAACCACTATGCTGTGGGTTGGTGATTTTGGCACGCGCGTGTTTCTAAATAAAACAAAAGCCAGACTTCGTGTTCCGGTGCATTTCAGTCGGTTGTGAATCCTAATCTCGAGATGTAGGGGGGAGGCCATATATCATGTCTTGCGTACAAACCCAATGTTTTGTAATCAGAAATGCGGGCGAAGACGTTATGGGTCATGCGATTTAGGAGCGCGCGTTGATCTCATTTGCTCTGTTGGTATATTAGTTGAGATCTGATTCATATTGTCTAAATAGAGTCAGTTCCCCCTCAAGGAGAGTGTGAAGACTTAAAAACTTCATTAGTGACGGAAGATTGTTCTCATTTGTTTTATTCTTCGCGGGTTTCATGTTTTTTCCCTGGGACACGCCGAGTGTCTTTGTTGGAAACCACTGTTCATTTGCAGAAGGTTTTTCATTTAAATGTTCGCTATGTTAAAGTCAGCTCATTTCATTTGTGTGGCCTATACGGCATTAATTTTTCCCGTAACTCTACAAACGGATCGGAACGTGACAATAAGCACCCCGGGCCTTTTCGTTTTAATAAATAAATATCGGCAGACGAACACATCCACTATAAGGTCCCATACTAAGCAACGCTTGTATTATGGGTACCGTAAACAATGGACTGAGAGCGAACTCAGTATATAATACTTATATAGATATTAAACATCCATGACTCGGGTCCAAACATTCGCGCTCATCACCCAAAGCTTGTCCTACCAGGATTCAAACCCAAGACCCTCGGTGCAACCAACTGCGCTAATCAGGTCAATAATCGCCATATTATGTATGTTACTAAACTTTTATGTTTGCTTTAGTGTGTCACTTTACTCGAGGTTACACAAATCATTACTTTGGTTGTCCTCTGAATTACTTACATAACATAAAAAGGTGCTATACTCTAATTAAAACAAACTTATTACGTACACACCGGACAGAGAAGCGTGTCTGCACATAATTTAGTCCCGAAAGGGTTAATAAGCCTAGAGAGTCTCGTAACATGGAGTCTCTCATCATAGCGTTACCGTGTTGGTACGGGGTCACGTTTCACAAATTACTTTCCTCATCAAATTTGAAACGAGTGTTTTGATAGTGTTGATATGATATATTTGGAAAATGCCGAATGGATTGAGAGTAAACATCTCGTGTTTCGATCTGGTGGACGTCAGGCCCGGGTGTGATAGATATTCTGACAGACTTAAGAGCGGTGGCGTATGAAGTAGTTCAACTCCCATAAGGTATTTAATAAAGTTTAAATAGGGCCACAATGAAATAAAACTATTTTGAGGATTCTATCGCGTTTATTTTTTGTTTTTAGGTTCCCGACGTTTCGGCTGCTTTACAGCAATTTCAATGTGTAGTATTCGCGTAAATATAAGAAATCAATAGCCACAATTTAATTTCTGTCTCAGAATACAAGCGTTGCCTAGTGTGGGATCGTATATTTGGTTGGTGGCAACCAAATATATGTCAACCATATTATATGAGCTGGGCCAGGCAAACCATCTTGAATAAAATAGCTTTGGTTTAACCAAATGATTTAAACGTATCTAATAGATGCAACAGATTCTTTTATACCCACAAAATGAGATCAACGGTCATAAAACAATAATTTGTTATAAATACATAGTTTAATTCGATAGACCCATATATCGGGCATATCCCACCGCTTTCGATTTCGTAGTTTAATCATCGGTAAGTGAACGTCGAACAAACAAACACACGAATATTTTTGTCGTAATTGTAAACATACTGACAATAATATAATCTGAAACAATAAATCGTGCGCTTGTGTAAACACACGCCGCGCCGCGATGAGCGCATGCGCCGAAGAAAGTATAACTCGACCGAATGCGCGGTGGATAAGTCATAAATTCGCGGTCCATTGGCATTATACTTTTTGAATTTGGTTGTATATTTAACATTCCTAGCTGTATGGGTATGTGTGTGTGTGTGTGAATTGTTAGTGCCTGGGATGCAATGGAGCGCAGTGACACTGTTTTGTTTTGAGCATGGCTACGGTCAAATCGTTAATAGAGTGAGAGGAGAATCTTGCTACTGTAGGTGACAAGAATCCAAAAAATGTGTTTTATTTTTAGTATGGTATATTCAACGATTCCTTCATAAAGGGATTCCGAATACCTACGTTGAAGACACTTTATCGCAGGCAAAGCTGTATATGAAGGATTCTTATTATTTTGTCGATAGTTTCCAATGCACTCCGAATAGAAAGTAGATATTTTTTTAATACAGACAATTCCCAGAAACTTCCCACGCCCTGGCACAGATAAGAATAATTTAAATTCGTGTTGCATGCATCCTACTTATTTGCAAACTTAATTCTTTGATCTTGTTTTATTAGAAAAACTAATAATGTCAGTTGCGCATCTGATGTTTATGTGTTCTTTGGTTTTGTCCGATTTAATTAAACCACCAATATTAGTCGGTTCATCATTATTGTCGTAGTGAACCAGCTTCCTTTACCCGAATCAAATATTTTCGCGCTTCTTATTCTAGATCCAAAGTACATGATCCTCGAAATTAGGAAGGATTAGCCAGCTTTGTCTATGTCTATTAGGTGGTTGATACCTATAACCGTGTCTCTACACGGCTCTCCTGGCAACACAATACACTATAAACATCGGTATCACAAGGCTGGCAACACCCCAGGGATACCACCTAATCTAACCTAGTGCTCTTGCAATATTACAGTTTTGTTACATCAAAAGCTTTTACTCGTGATAATAAACAGACGCGATTGGTGGATCCTGAGGGTACCATCGATGTAAATTAATTTGAAGAGTCTTAATGGAAAGATTATGGACGGGTATTATTAAGGTTCTAGAAGCTTGAAGAACAAGCGTATGGCCAGAGTCGTTGGGCCTCTCGACAATGTATTTTTTTAATATTTAATTGAGAAGTAATAATAATAATAAAAAAAATACACTCTATGTTAACGTAAGTTCCCAGAGGCGTACATACTTAGGTCGAGCCTGTCTCGTGGAAGCTTAGTGAAATTTTGCCACAAAGCAGATTCTGAGATCAATAGGTTCATAATTGAGAACACGAAAAAATCGAGAAACTAAATTAATATGTTAATTGTTTTTTATGAAACTAGAAACATTGTTTTTTGTCTGGGCGCTATCACCCCCCCCCCCCCCCGGCCCGCGAACACCACTGGCATTTATTTAATTAGTACACAGGTAAACTAATGTAAAAAAAACATGAATTATTTATATCTCTTTTTTAAGTGATACACAGAAAAATATAGCTTTTTATTCTAGTATTAGCGATGTGGCAACACTGTTTGACAGTTCGGGCCTTCGCGCCTATATAAGGCGCGCGAGCCCCGACGTCACTCTCATTTGCTCTCCGAATTTTGTAGCGATAAGACGTGTTATAGCTCGTTGGAATTGTTAAATTTGAGTTATTTATGTTGGATTCAAATATTGAAGAATTGAGTTTGTTCGTTGTGTAATTACATGTTTTCATGAGATTTTATTCTTATTAATTCATTAAATCTACCCTCGATTCCTCGTGCATATATTTTTTAATACAATTCGATAGGAACCGCTAACATCAGAAGTGGGATAGGCTCCTGTAGCCTACATCTGCTCTGGTCGCAAGCGAAAACAATCATTAGTTGATTAGATAGCTTGGATTGAGTTTTAAGTGAAATTTTAAATTTGTTTGATCATGGCTGATCTACCCTTCACTCGAAGTAGTAACTAGGAATAGGCGTGGTGAAAACAGTGTTGCAGGAGATCTTCAAGACCAGCTCAGCATTATTCTAGCGCGCATTGTCGCGCTAGAAAATAGCAGTCTACCCGCAACAAGCAACGAGTCGGCGAAGGTATCGTCGGCGGAGCGTGCAATCGTGGCGCCGGTTGATGCCATCGTGTCTGTTGTACCTCGACCGCCCGCGCCACTACCAGTTACTGCCAGATCGAATGACGGCACCATCGGTGAATCGTACGCAAGTACTTCGACTTCGTTGGATGTCACCGACCGCCTCATTGGCGCACTGAGCGCGTTGACTAAGGTCAGATCAACCCATTATTATATTGCTAATTTTGATCAGTGTCGCTAATTTCAAAATCTGTACTTAAATATTTTGAATATACACAACTACCCACATATCAAGTTATAAGTGGTATAGGTGATCAAAATATTGAGGGTACTAGTTGTGTTACTCATAAATGTATGAATGTACCTGTACTTGTTGGGACCGATGTCTTAAACAGTGACGATGTGCAATACATTCGTGCAAACAATGAACGAATTACTCGAATTCCTAGTTCGACATTAAATAGTGACCGCAGTGTGTTCCTCATTAACTTAGATGATCAATCACGAATTAATACACCTCTCGAGGGTAATGATCGCGAAAGATTATTGGGTGTCATTAATGAATTTGAGGAGTTTCTAATCGTTGGCACTGCGTGGACAGCGGTAACGACTGGTCATATGCATTTTGAGTTAATGAGTGGAACACGTATTTGTTATGGACCTTACAGACTTTAATCTCTCTCGGGGAATCTTCCTATGCCAGCTCAATTATTCTTGTAAAGAAAAATGACGGTAAGGATCGTATGTGTCGACTATCGTGCACTAAATGCGATCACTGTTATGGATTGCTATCCATTACCGCTGATGGAAGACCATATTGATCGCCTTCTACTTTTGTAGCCACGGAAGTGGAATATTTAGGTCGTACGATTTTAATGGGTCAGGTTAGACCGAGCAAGTGTAAAATCAAAACCCTACTAGATTCACCAGTACCCACTAACGTATAGGAGGTCAGATAGTTTCTTGGTTTGGCAGGATACTTCCGTAGATACATATCCGCTTGTGCATCTATAACCGTACCCATAGCTAGGTTATTACGAAGTAACGTTATAGTTGCTGTTTTCGATCGACTATTGCCAACGGAGCTGTAAACGGACGCGTGCTCAGTCGGTTGTGGTGCAGATCTCATTCAGATGCATGGGTACAGTAAAAGACGGGTTGTGTTATATTTTAACAAAACAACTCAAGGTGCCGAGCCACGATATCATTCATACGAGCTTGAAACTTTGGCAAATATTAAAGCTTTACAAAGCTTTAGTCATTGCCTATTGGGAATTTCTTTTAGAATTGTAACCGACTGAATAACGCACTTAAATTAACTGAGCGAAAAAGGGACTTGTTGCCCCGTGTTGCGTGTTGGTGGATGTACATGCAGGATTTCAACTTTAAGACTGAATATTGTAAGGGCGTAATGATGCAACACGCGGGTTGTCTGGGTTGGAATCCTGTAGATGTGACCACATTGATAGACCACGATACTGGGCGCAGATAGCTCAGTCAGAGACTCGTACGCTGATTGACAAAGTCCTAAATAATGAGTTAGACTTGTCCCGATATTTTGTTCGTAAATGAATTGCCTTATTACAAATACATTACTGCTGGGAGTGAACCCAGATTTCTATGCTTCATACCAAGATGTGATAGGTTAAGTTTGTTAAGGATCTTTCATGACCAACATGAGCATATAAACTTAAACAGGTAGTTTCAAATGCTATATCACTATTTGGTACTCCTAAACTTATGGTGTACGATGGAGGGCGAATGTTTGAAAGTTTGAGCTTTCAAGGATGGGCCTCTGATATGGGGTGTCAAATTAATTTTATTACTCCAGAAATGCATAGTGAAAATGGTCAGGTAGAACGCTACTGCCGCATGTTACTTAATATGTTGCGCATCGAGACTACCAATCGTAACAATCGATGGTCAGCGTGTTTTATGGAAGATGCAGCTCATTATTAACAGTACTAAGCATAAAACCACACAAATATCACAATCACAATTAATAATTGGGGTAGAAGCAGTTACGCCAGTAATAATGTCACCTATCCGTGACGTTGCCTTGGACAATACACGACCGAATCGTGAGGGCCTAAGGGAGCTATAGAGGCAGCGCGCTAGTGAACTACTTGTTGAAAATAGACGTAAACATTAGTAAAATCGGAATGTTGTGCGAAGTTTTCCGCTAATGATAATGGTTTTGTAACTAAAACTTCTCAAGTTACAGGCAAGCTGGACTCGGGGATGCGAGGGCCTTACCGGGTCATTAAAGTATTACCCCATGGCCGGTATGAACTACAACTAACTACCACCACTAGAACCACTAGAAGTGGTTCGTATGGCAAAATCACTCAGGCGGCCGCCGAGCATATGGTGGCCTGGCGAGGAGAGTGGACCCCCGAGGCTTGTGCCGCAATTTTGGACATTAAGCTAAGTGTGCTTTCATTATTATAAGCCGTGTAGCAGACATGTTAACTGGGTCATGTCTGTTACGTTGTGTCCATTTGTGTAGACATGATAACAGGGCCATGTCTGTAGTGTCGAGTTTAGTCTCCGCCAGTGTAGACATGATAACTGGACCATGTCTGTGGTGTCGAGTTTATTCTCCGCCAGTTTGGACATGATAACTGGGCCATGTCTGTGGTGTCGAGTTTAGTCTCCGCCAGTGTAGACATGATAACAGGGCCATGTCTGTGGTATCGAGTTTATTTCCTCGCCAGTGTAGACATGATCCTCAATGGATCCTAAAGACAGGTCCTCAATGGATAGGCTAAGGAGAATATGGAAAAACAGGAGCATCACCAAAGCCACTCAAATTCGGCTAGTGCGCATGTTGGTCTTTAGAAGTATTTCGGAGAGTCTTTCGAGAAAATCACTTCATAGAGCGGTTGGTTGTACAAGGCAGAGTGGAAGGCACCAGACCACGTGGAAAGTCGCCCATGCGATGGACCGACCAGATTAATACTGCCATTGGCAGCCCCTTGCATGAGTACACCAGGATGGCATCCAATGGGGAGAGATGGCGAGACAACGTGAGGCGAGCAACATCAATCCCAGAACCAATGCATGACGACCACGACCGCTCTGACCGGAGCGTCACGACTTGGAAGAAGAGGTGAGACATGATAACTGGGCCATGTCTGTGGTGTCGAGTTCATTCTCCGCCGGTGTAGGCATGTTAACTGAGTCATGCCTGTGGTTTCGAGACATGTTAACTGGATCATGTCTGATGCGTCGAGACATGTTAACTGGGTCATGTCTGATGCGTCGAGACATGTTAACTGGGTCATGTCTTCGAGATGATTCTCGCCTCGGGATATACGAATTTTCAGCGTATATCCTGAAGTAAGTTATAGGGAAGATATTGATATTCCTTATTTTCTACTTTCAGCTGAAGGTGACTCCCTTGCGGCTGATCCATCTACCAGTTTCTCTAGCTGCGAGAGCCAGTTACTCTCGAGCACTCACACTGGAGATGGACAACGGGGTTCAACAAACGTCGCATCCGGCCGGCATTGAAGACTGCATGCTCCCGCCAGGTTCCCGAGCCCACTAGCCGAGCAATGGGGACTGCCAGGCGATGAAGACATGTTCGAGGACGACCATTTGTCAGGAGAGGCCGTATTAGCGATGTGGCAACACTGTTTGACAGTTCGGGCCTTCGCGCCTATATAAGGCGCGCGAGCCCCGACGTCACTCTCATTTGCTCTCCGAATTTTGTAGCGATAAGACGTGTTATAGCTCGTTGGAATTGTTAAATTTGAGTTATTTATGTTGGATTCAAATATTGAAGAATTGAGTTTGTTCGTTGTGTAATTACATGTTTTCATGAGATTTTATTCTTATTAATTCATTAAATCTACCCTCGATTCCTCGTGCATATATTTTTTAATACAATTCGATAGGAACCGCTAACACTAGCTTATCTTAATATTACACTGTACACAATGGGCATTGTCTAAAAATTTTTACCCCCAGATTTTATATTTTTTTTAGGAAATATAGTGTATTTTAAGGAACTAATTTAAATATCTTTGTATTCTATTGCCTATTTTTTTTAATATTTAAATTGTAAATTTTGAAATTGATGACGTCATCGTCGGCGTCAAAGTTATTCGTTTGCTTACTAAAAATAAAAAAAAAACTGATATCCATCAATCGTCTGTCAACGTCAAAATTCTAACCTCTTCCTCTTACCCTTAGGTTCTTACCTTATTGTATTTTTATGTAAAACATTAATCATCACGTAATAAGTGCTATGTCGATCTTTATTAGTCCGCTTAATCCTAATAAAAAATATGGCCGGCTCTTCTAATTTAACAGATACTGATAACTTTGAGCTGATTCTCGCAACTTGCCAAAAGTTGTAAATGTAATGATTTTAGAGTACAGCTACTAATAGTAAGCATAATGTAGCTGAAATAAGAGGAGCGAAAATCCGTATGTAAGTACTATTTGTGTTACTGATATTGTTTCTCAGTTCTTCGTCCTTGTGGAAGTATTTTCTAGAAATAAAAGCAGTCATTCATATCTCTGTCACAAACAATCAATTTCAAGAACGATGGTTAAACTGTTGGGCCGTGAAATAAATAAATAAACTCAATAATATAAAAACTAGCTTTTGCCTGTGAGTGAGTTTCTTCATTTGGCAGATACAACCCCCAGTGCTTTCCAGAATATAATCTAGAATCAGGAATACAAGTAGTACCATGTTTTGTTATGAACAGGGACTTTTATTTTTTCATTTATTTACTTATTGTTTCAGGTCATCTTGTGATTCTTATTTAAATACTGTAGTTGGGTATGTCCAACTCAGCAGGACTGGCAGTGATTGTGCAGTGCAGAAAGCCGTTCTGACATATATATAAAATAATGTGATACAAAAAAATATAAAGCACAAATACATTGCCAAATGCTTGCATGTAAGAAAAGAAGATCCACTTTTTGAGACAACTAGGAATGTACATATTTTGTGGGAAGATTTTGATGAAAACTACATAAATAAGGTGGAAGATTTTTGGAAGGATTATATATTTCCCAAATTATGAGCAAGATCAAAATGAATGAATAAAAATACTTTTTACTGTCAAGAACTCTTTATTATTTCTCCTTGTAAATTAATAAGTCTACAAGATATTATAAAGATTTCATCTAAGTATGGTCCATATTTGTAGTTAACGACAGAATGTGCTTTTAATAAAGCAAATTCTCTAACACATCTGATCACCCTTTCAACATGAACTCTTAAACTGGCTATAACTTTGCTTTGAATAATTTCGGTTACTGACTGTTTAACTGCTGAGCATACACTTGGTGGCCTAAGAAGTTTAACTCCATGTGAACTTAAAAGTGATTCAATTTCCTTGAAACCGCTATTGGCAAAAACTATAGCATTTGGCTGAAGAACATAGCAAATTACTTTTTTCCACAAGAGCTTTATCTGATATTCTTTTACTTTTGTTCTAGATATTTCAAGTTGATCACTTATTCTTGCAATGGAATCATTTTGTTTTATTTTGAATAAAGTTGCAATAATGCAAAGAGAATCAATTTTAGATGTGCTTTTTTAAACAATGTAATCTACGAGCCACAGAGAGCTCAAAACTCGGAAAGTTCTAAGATGTAATGGTAGCGGAGGTCCCTGCTTATTAACACAATAATAAGAGCTGAATATCTCAAATAGATTCAATGTATTTCCTTAAAACTTGACTAGATCCATCTCACAAATAGTAGGTAGTAAATTTCAAACATATAAACCATAAGTATTGACATAAATTCACCCATTCTGGGACTATGATGCCTTCTTTATCATAATGTCAGCCAGTGTCCACCCACTGGTAACTATTACCCTTCTTCTGTTTGTGCCAAATGAATTCCTTTGGTTCAATGATCTTTGGCTAGAGACTGTCAGAGAAAGGTTTCAAGCCTATATCAACAGTCTTCTAGCAGAACAAAAATATACCTTCATGGGTAATGTGAAAGCTGAAGATGTACTGGGCACAACATTATCTTCATAATTTCATTTTTTATCGGATGGTTTAGGTTGAAATTGCAATAAAAGCTGGCCTAACTCAGTATTTTGTTGACTCGGAACCTGAAACATACACATACAATAAAAATGTAGGTACACAAAAAATTTGTAACATCTTTCTAAGTAGATAGTTCGAACATCTCTATTAGAGAAATTAGGTACTAACATCCAATGGATTCTTTGCGATATTCCAGAGTGTGGGTGTAGGTTTAAATAGTGGCTCATGTTTCATTAATGTATACTTATAGTAGTTCTTCAAGTCTGCCTTTGGCTGCCAAAATTACATAGTATGATAAACAAAAGATTAACTTAGGTGTACTTATTACATGGAATATGAAGATTTCTATTCAGCAGTTATTTAGTCGAATAAGAAAATGTGAGACATAAGTACTTACATCACAGTGGTCTTCACAACAATACATCGTATAACTCTAAAATATTCCACATTCACTTCGCTACACCACTTCTCTCGCAAGTCGTCTCTAATGCGAACAAAAATCTTGTTTGGGCTATTTGTCGAATCATTATTGCAGGTAGGAACAAAGCACTTTCTGTATTTCATATCGCAATATTTGTAATGCAACTTCTGCAACTATAAGCGCACTATTTAAATAGGAAATCAATTTCTTTTAAGTGTGGACCGGTACGGTAACGAACAGAGTAAGGTTATGTTTTTGTTTTGACATTGACACTTGTGCGCTGAACAGACTACTTTTTTTTTATTTAATGCAATGCAATGGCATTATAATCCATGTGATGACGTCACTGAAGGTGAAATAAAGGTCAAACATATTTTTCCAAATATCTTAGAAATGAGAAAGTATTTTTAAATTTTAACTACACATACGACATTAGTAACCCTATTCCTCGAAATGGTTTTTCAATCAGAACGGTTTTAAAAAAATGGACAATCCCCATTATGCACCGTGTAATTTGGCTCTTACATTATCTAGAGTAGTAGTACATTAGACAATACTCAGGGTCATCATGTAATAGTTATAGGGTCCTATCACCCACTGCTCAGACCAGCCTGCGAGAGTAAATTGAGTGCGCGCATTTGCTTGTGTGTTTATGGATGTGTGTGTGAGCGAATAGCCTAAACACTCATAATCTGAATTAAACAAATATACCTACATATACAAAGGGTATAGGGGATAATATACGTATGCTAAATGATTATCATATATTAGTGACAGATCTAGGATTATATATATGTTGACCATAGACAAAAAATCATAAACTATCGCAAAGCAAGATAGATAGGTACAATAAAACATATAATTGCATTGTATTATATAAATATGACGTCATTTAGATAATGTAATATCCCCCCCAGCTGCCCAAAATAAGAAGATACAGTTAACGAATGACAGAAAATTTCTAAAACGCGAACGCATCCGAATTCTAAATACATTTCGGATGCATCCATCATCGACGTGTCGTGTGTGACACGCTGCACGCGCCCAGTGGCACGCGTGATTTATGCTCTACGCTGGCTGTATGCTGTTAGTTGTTATTGCCTTCGACTGTGATTGACAACTTAAAAAAAAAACAAATACTTTTTAATTCTATAGGCGAAGTTATAAGTGGTTTGCAGCCAAAAAAGCTATAATATAATGTTAGTTTGATAACAACATGGTTTATCGATTTCAGATAAATATATACAAATATAGCTGGAAATTTAAAACGAGGTCGTGTTAATTACACCATTAATAACTCAATAACGAGTGGACCGATTTTTATGATATTTAAATTTAAATTCGCGGCCTCCTTTTTAAATTGGGTCGGTCACAACATCAGAATAACATTAAACCAGGGAAAACTCACAAAAAAAAAACATAATTTTCTCATACATTTGATTCTATAGTGGTAAAAAATTCGCCGGTACAGCTATGACCTGGATTGAAGTACTATCTTTGGTAATCAATATATAAATAAGGTTTAACAAAAAATAGTATAAAATATTTTAACAGTGCCACTAGTTTGAAAAACAACAATCCAAAAGAAATAAATCAAATTATTCGACATTTAAAAAATTACACTCTGTGCTGAGCGCATTGCCAAATGCTAATGGATCGCCTTGTTTAAAAAAAAACAAACATAATTTACACAATTATTTTATATCAACATGATCCATAAAACTTACTGAGTCATCTGATAAAATATTTTACACTATTCTTGTTAAACCTTATAGCTTATGTAATAACAAAGTTAAGTAGATCTCACCAAATACGTAGTTCAAAAATTAAGCTCAAACCAACTCAGCCTATGTATACTATAAAAAATTAAGCTCAGCCCACACTGTCGTAGAGTTGAACAATGTGTTCATTGTAACTACACTGTTGTTCAACAATGGGAACACTAATAATAATTATTTATCGCTTCATTTGTATATTTTCGGCTGGCTAACTGTATGGCCTGTGTTTCTTGGTGTATACTTTGTTTCTAGTTTCAAACAACGGTATTGTGGCACAAAGTTATTAATTGCAACCATAGTTACGGAAGTATAGACCTGATTAGTTCAGTGACCCTGCCTTCTGCGCTGAGGGGCCCGGGTTCGAATCGATTTTTATATGAATATTTGTGAGTACCTACACCTAGAGTCAACTTTGAGATTACTCCGACAGGGTGTAAGTTTCTTCGAATTTGTTAATTAATATGAGTTTCATAATATGGTAATCAAATTAATTGTGATGTCAGTACTTCAAGTGCGAGATTTTTCGTAAGGAGAATTGAACAGGGTCTCTAGCGGCCGGTATTCAAGACTTCCAATTCTCCATACAAAATGTCTAAATACGTAGGTACCCCTAAATTTATAAACAATTATAATGGCATTATAAAGAACTTTTCAGAGGAATAAGTGCGTTATAATAGCTTCATAATCCATTATAACTTTCTATACATTTGAGGGGTAGACTATAAAGTTTACGGCTGGACCTACTTACTTAAGCTAGGAAACAAACTTTTCTCAACTACTAACTTTAGGCAAACTCGAAAATAAAACCGAATTATCGTATGAAGACATTTCGTCGGTCAAAGGAATAAATCTACGGTATTTATTGTCCAATACATTTCGTTTCAAGGCTCCGATTGGTTATTAAAAAGTCAATTTGTTGCAACCAATTACATTCTGCACAGTTTGGCGCGCATAGCGCAGTTTAACTGCCCCCAAATTAAACTATAGCGCTGTTAATGGCACCCATAATTCATAAGCGTTTTCGCGGTTTTCGCATTTCGTTTGTGGCCATGAAACTAGCGCCAAACGGGTCGCCTGTGCGTGGTTTGTGGCCCAATTCATAAAATGCACAGCACAACAGCATAGAGTCCAGGCTTCAATAATGCTTAACATTCATAAAAAATCTTGTGTCATTTTAACGTTGATAAGGGAATATCTTTTTATTTTCGATATATGAAAATAATCTATTTTGTTATTTATGTAGGCCAATAAACACTGATGAATAGTCAGAAGTTACCTACCTTACCGTACCAGTGACGATATTATATCGCATGACCCGATACTCCCCGCAGTGACTCTCCATATAGATGAGTAGGTATGATGGGGTTATCATATCCTACTAGGGATTCACTCTTAATAATACTAGATTTATAGATATGTTGCCGTTGCACAATAATAGCATCAGATTATTGTGACGTATTGTCTTCTTATTCGCTCGTCTCTCATAACATGGTAGAGTTAGCGGCGTTGACCGCTCCCGGCAGGTGCCAAGTGAGTCAGAGTCGTGACCTTGGACCTGCCTGCCCATGCCCCATTGTGACACGCTAATTGGGGCAACATATATCACGTAGCTCTACATGTTTTTTTTGCAAGTCTTCAGCGTTATTTTAATTTTAATTTCCACCTACGTTTTATTAGCTGCATTATATAACAGACATATTTGGTGTTATAAGAAAATCTAGAGGCCTTCTCTACATATCGGCTGCAAACAAAGCATACGCAAATTGAGCACGCACGTCCAAACTTTGCCGATTGAGTTCAAGGCTACGCGGTTAATTTAAACTGAACGCAATCAGCATGGTTTGGATGTAGAGTTCGTAATTTGCGTCTACTTACTACACAAATTGGCATGATAATAAATAATATAAATAAATATCGCCATACGAACACACCAACTATACGGTCCCACATTAAGCAACGGTTGTGTTATGGGTACCGTACAATGGACTGAGGGCGAACTCAGTATATAATACTTATATATATTAAACATCCATGACTCGGGTACAAACTTTCGTGCTCATCACACAAAGCTTGTGTCCCTACCAAGATTCGAACCCGGGTTCCTTTTTTCGACTTTTGTAGCTTAGAAACTTTGTTGGCGGTACTGGTCTATACTTTTATCTTAGTCTGTGCATAATGGCAAGTGAGGTGAGGTTGTTCAACAAGTAGCTCGGAATCTGTTCACGCATGGGCGACGCTACACTGACGCCGAGTCACTCGCGCGGCAAGATAATGCCTAACTTCTTGCCAAATGATAGTGAGATGCGGCCGCTATACGCTAGAGCAAGGTGGTTATAACATAAAAAAATTTTTTAACAAAGATATTGTCATGAATTTGGTATGAAAATTAGGACTACTTCCTAGAATTAGATGGTATTAAAAATTATAATTTTTTGTCCTTAAACTTAATCCTTCTTTAGTTAACTGCACAGCGCTTCTATATTGATAGACCTTGTCAACGTTTTTGTCGGGATTATAAATTAAGAGCAATTTTTTTGCTTGCCGATAATATTAATTAATCGTTTAGTGAATGATTGGACTATACTTAGGCCATATTATGGCTATACGATTTGACATTAACAAAGTTATTAAACTTTAGTCTGGTATTTGTAAATAAGGCACATTCCCGGACTAAGTATTTCGCGACCTGGACAAAGTTGTCGTCCCAGGAGCAGATAGTTCGCTTGATGCAATGAAGTACTGAACTTTCCCACTAATATTATAAATGTAAAAGTTTGGATGGATGGATGTTTGTTACTCAACCACTCCAGAACGGCTGAACGGATCTGGATGAAATTTAGCACAGAGATAGATTAAAGTCTGGAATAGCACATAGGCTACTTTTTGTCCCGGTAAAATGGAAATACTTTTTAATCGCGGATAACATCGCGGGGCGCAGCTAGTTTGTTAATATGTGTGTTTATACAAACGTAATGAGGATATTTTTATATTCCCTTATCGAGTTTATTATCTTTAAAATCTTTTTGTCTCTACACCTTGTGAGCTGTCTAATGATACTGCGGCTGGTGTAGAGCGTTGTTTCTTAAAGGCGTGCGATAAAGGAAATACATAGAGCCCCGTAGCAGTCTTCATGTTTGCGCACTCTTGATCGCGCCGTCAGCAGTTCACCCAAATATATTAACATTGTATAAGCTTTGCTTGGTGGGTGTTTCCTGTGTCTTACTTCATATGTTATTACAGTTTAAAATCGATTTATGATGACGTCATAAATAGAGAAATAAAGCCTGTAGAGGCGGTTCGAGGAACCCAACCGAGTTGGCAAGATTGAAAGCAATAAATAGATTACAGCGATATTGCAAGCTGTAGTGTGTAAACACTTATTCGTGCTATTTGAGTACTCCATTCAATTATGATGCAGCAGTACTTGCAGATAGAAAAAAAAAATTTTTGGTATATGTACCGTGTATACATCCAAATGCGCTTAGTAAAAAGCGGCTTATTTTTATATTACAAACAGACACTCCAATTTTATTGGAGTGTCTGTTTGTAAATAGTGGGGTGTAAAGACAGTGGTAAAAGTTAATAGTGTAGCGAGGTAGGTACGCTATAGATGTATAGATAATAGTAGGTCGGCGATGCTGTGGGTCGGCTGTAGGTACTCAGAGCTCACGATGCACGTCTGTCAGCGGCCGCGCATCTCAGCCCGGCCCGGCCTGCCACCAGTAATAGCTGATGCCCATAAACCAGCGCTTTACGACGCCGTCTAGCCGACTCGATTTATTAGCTCGGCTAGGGCTGCCGCACTTGTAATAACCATCACATTTGCGAAGATTTGTTATAAGCATTGGGTTATTGTACGTAATAGAATATATGTGTACTGTACACAAACTAATTTTCTGTAGATAAATCTTTCTGTAGGTTTTTTAATTTATTATTCATAATCATGATAAAAAAAAATAACTGACATATTTACAAACTAAAGATATACAGAATTATTATACAAAACAAATACATTGAAATAAAACTATTTTTTAAGGATTTTATCGCGTTTATTTTTAGTTTTTACGTTCCCGACGTTTCGGCTGCTTTACAGCAACCATGGTCAACTACACGTCGGGAACGTAAAACGAAAAATAAACGCGATAAAATCCTTAAAAAATAGTTTTATTTCAATGTGTAGTATTCGCGTAAATATAAGAAATGAAAACAAATATAAATTAAAAAGATAATAGAAAAGCTTACCTACTAACCCCCGAATTTATAGACGTTATATAACTTTATCAAACTTTATTAAAACTCTTGTGCGCAGTATTATGTGACGTTTAATAAAGTTATAAACGTCTATAAATTCGAGGTTTAATATTTACAAAGTAGAGTAAAAAAAAATTTGGCCCATGCGGTTGTGTACTCAAATAAATAAATTATCTAAAAATATAAGTAGGTATATAAAATATATACATATAATTATCAAACCATAGTCTCACACGCGTCTATATGTCACTCTATTACAAATTACGGAAGTATACCGTTTGTACATGCGCTAATCACGGGATTAGTTACTATTTAGATGTAAACATGTATCGTGGACACTGTTGAACCCTCAGTATGATAGGGGATCAACTCAAAATTTTGCGAAAATGAGTTAAGATCATAGAGAGACTTAAAAATGTATTTTCTCTCCGTTGAATATTAAAACAAACGCGTTTTTATGATAGAAAAAGCATAATTATATTTCCGTCTCTTTTATACCGGTACTTTTCGTCCTCCCCGTCTGTTCGAAAGATCTTTGAATGCGATTTCCCAAAAAAAATGATTTTTGAGGTGAGCCTCTATCGTTCTGACTTCTGAGGGTGCGACTGTTTCAAACTGAACTTCGTTTGGCAGCCCTATTATTGTTTTCCCATATGTAAGTATTATTGCAATTGCATTTACAACATAGCAATAACGGCCCGCGAAGGTCCGGATCGCGGCTCGCGATATAGATCCGTCTACCGCGCCATTTCTATCTTCTACCGCCCTATTTGTAGTATGATTCACTTTTATTAGCGCTCATCTGATTCACAGTGCACAATCTGTGATTTTGAACCGTTTTTCGACTTACAAGTTGGTAGTAGGTACCTACTGACTATCTGAGCAGTCAAACATTGGCATATTTTTTTTATTTTACACCACGATTTCTATTCTTGATACTCGCCCCGGCTCACAAGTGACACCAAGGTTCTAACTGAGCCCTAGACTTGGACATCCATTGGGCAATTATTTTATACAGAAATGACTGCTATTAAATGTTTATAACGTACAATTGTTTTTTTTCCAGGCAATGCTGTTCTACGCGCCCCGCTGGCTGTGGAAGTCGTGGGAGGGGGGCAAGATCCGCGCCCTCATGATGGACCTGGACGTGGGCGTGTGCACCGAGATCGAGAAGAAGACCAAGAAGAAGCTGATCCTCGATTATCTGTGGGAGAACCTGCGGTACCACAACTGGTGGGCGTACCGGTATTATCTGTGCGAGGGGCTCGCTCTTGTCAATGTTATAGGTGAGTTGAGACCTTTAAATAAAAGGAATGCACCATTGCTAGACCTCAAGACAATGTGAGCATTTCCTGAGTAGATCGGACCGCAAACAACATTTAAATATATGGGTACCCCAGTTCTAACTATGACACTAGGACGTCCCATGACTATATAGTTGCTGTAAAGCAGCCGAAGCGTAGGGAAAGTAAAAAACATAAAATCAACACAATAAAATCTTTAAAGTTAGTTTGATTTTAATACTTATAAAAATATTGAAATCGGCAAGAATAATTTATAGGCGTCCAAACTATAATACACATAGGTATCTTAACAGATTCCAAATTTGCACTTATATTTGATGATGAAACTCTTATAACATATACTTATTTAGGCAACACTTTTATAGATACTCAAATGTTGTTAGTGGAATTTCAATAGAAACTACCAAACATCTAATACATACCAATACATAGTTAGTAGGTACCTAAATTAAATCAGCTACAATATTTTATTTGTACACAATATTGTTTTCGTGTAGCAACATCAGCAAGTTGCCGAGACAAAATATAAATTCTAATCTCATATCTAGCAAGTTCAATACATTTTATGGCACTGTGTGCACACGTTAACAGTGACGCGACATAAACTGCGCAGTTGTAAACCCAACCTTATGTCGCTTTAATACAATACGTTATGTTTTACACGCGGAACGGACTGTCAGTTGTTTGTTGTTGATGGTTAAACGGTATTTGAATATTGTCGTTAAATGCTAAAAATATTGACGGCTAACGATTTCGTTTCAGATCCCATTGGCTTATTTTTTTTCATAATCGGAGACATCTTTAGACGACCGTCTTGTATAGAAACTCGTACCATAACAAACCTTATACCTACCATGGTACAATAATATGCTACGCCCGGTATTCCCTTCACGTGACAGCTAGGCACGTGACCAATCACGTGGCCTAGAGTGTATATTATGCGTCCTACCTCCTATGATGTAGTCTGGACCAAGACTACATAATTGGCCATCTTCAAACAATGAGCGGTATTAATTATATTGAAAACTAGCTGTTACCCGCGACTTCGTCCGCGTGGTATTTAACAAAGACTCAACCGTTAGCAACAGCCTGCTCGCGTTCTGATCCCGCGGGACGCATTGCAGATTGTTACTATTAAACTTAATCAGGCGCAGCGCTGCAACATTGTTTTTTTTTTTATTCGAGAGATCCTATTTTTTTTTTTAAATAAAAGTAACCTAAGTTACTCCTTGTTACATCAGCTATCTGCCAGTGAAAGTCCCGTCAAAATCGGTCCAGCCATTTCAGAGATTACCCGGAACAAACAGACAGACAAAAATTTAAAAAAAGGCTGTTTTGGTATAGGTACCGTGTATACATCCAAATGCATTTAGTAAAAAGCGGTTATTTTAATATTACAAACAGACACTTCAATTTTATTTATATGTATGTATAGATGTCAACATTAATCGTGATATAGTCTTGGAACATCGTGGGAAGAGAATGCTTGGCGTAGCTATTATTATATCATGGTGCCTACGAAGTAGATCAGTAAGTTCCTGACTCAAGAGTTGCCGGTAAGCCCAGGTGTGGCTTGGCCCTTAAAGAAAGTTTTATGATAAAAATATACGTTGTTGTGCGTAGCAGGCTTGTAGTGCTACGCCGCCCGCTGTGTCCTCTACGAGCGTACTTTGTATTCAGAGGTCGCACCGCGACAGATGGCTCACTGATATATCGGCTAGGCTAGAGCATGCTTAGGGATTGCTCGGGGTATAAAGTGAGCGGCCGATCGCTATATTGCGTTACATAAATCATATAATTCGGCGGAATAATATGTTAGTTACCTACGAAGGAGTTTGAAGTGTAGTGTACGAAGTTCGGAGCCATTAAAGTATGGGTGCGGGCTTCGTAGCCTTCGTAGCCGGGTACTACGGTCGTAGATGAACAAATACGCTATAGTCATGATCAAACCTGAAAATGTCATCACCCGAAATCGATCCAATAAAATCACCTCCGATCGAAAGCATGAATTAATGTAAAAAACAAATTAATATTTTTTGCATGAGTTATATAGGATTATCATGATGTTACCTGTCTATATGAAGATTAACATAATATTAAAAAAAAATTGTTCGACTGGAGTATCATGTCGGGTATAGAAGTTTTTTTTTATTGGTATCGGTGAGATAGTCCCATTCTTTTACATTTAGTATAAGTGACCTAAATGAGAAGATACATAGCCATCTCCTTCATTAAATTAAAAAAAAAAACAATACGAGCCCTCATCTGTAATATAAGCGACGTTTAACGTCCGGATAGAGAACTCGGATACTCTACTCATGTAGTTCCAACAAGAAATTAAATCCCGATCTCCGCTGATCTAGTGGCCGGACGTGCGTAACAAATGCGTGGACAGCGCTATTTCCGGTCGCGTTCCACTTACACTTCTTTTTTGTGTTATTAGAAACGACCGGAAGTGACCGGAAACCAAACACCGTGTTGTAACTTTGAAAGTATGAAAACTCAGCTTTTATTTAAATATCGGTAGCATTTCGGACATATTTTTGTCATCCATACAAATGAGGGTTGTCATAACATTTAAAGGTATTTGTTACAAATAGTTTGTGCGGTGGAACACGTACCTATTTGATTACCGCGTAATAGCAGTTTTGCTAGATGGGACCTTAGTCTTCTTTGTTCAATACACAAAACATTATACCTAATCAAAGAAATGCTGTTTCATCCAAACTCCTGATAATGATAATGCGACTTCCAGGGCAAATGTTCCTGATGAACCGGTTCTTCGACGGCGAGTTCATGACCTTCGGTCTCGACGTGATCGCGTACATGGAATCCGACCAGGAGGACCGCGTCGACCCCATGATATACATATTCCCAAGGTAAAAGGATCTATTCATGTTCCAATTTATCGATATATATTTTTTTTTATTACGTTACATTATAGGCAAGCATTTGATCTCGATCTCACTTGATGGTAAGTGACGATGAGATCTACGATGGAGCATACTTACCTAGGTAGGAAGGCGGCAGTAGATCGAGACGCTACATTCACTAGGCACATGCAGCGCAGCTGATCTGACCCGCCATCCGCCATTTTTGGACTAGGCCCGCCACACACTCACCACTGCTACTCCTGTAAGCCAGGATCTACATCTTCGATCTTATCGATATATCAACTAATCTCAGAATATTTAAAACCACCTTTTACAAAATCTTTTTTTTTATTAACGCACGTTATATGAATCATAAAAAATAATCTTAATAAGACTAAGAACTTCTGACATCCGATCAGAGCCCTAAGTCTGCTAACACCATCGATTCCTAGTCATACACCGCATAGTAACTGTCACTTCTGACAGATCTAACAATATCTGTCAAAAGTGACAGTTACTATGCGGTTGCTGTTCGATTACGAATCGATTGTGTTAGCAGACCTGGGGCCCAGAGTTTCATTCTGGAAAATTGGGCTCCTGATTATCAATATATTGTATAGTTGACAGGAGGGCTGGCTGTTTCCTCGCTCAAAAAGTTAGGCAGATTATACAGCGAGGAAATGCAGCCAGCATTCTTGCCACCATTCCACGCGGACAGGGTCTTTTTGATACATAGTTTGTTTTCATATCATGTTTAAGTTTTTTTTTTATTTTTCTGTTGTAAATATTTAGTGAGATTTTACAAATAAATAAATTGTTTTATATATTGTACAGTACAAGAACAATGTTGAATTAAGAAATAGTCTGTTATTAACATATGCTGTATCTTTCTTCCAGGATGGTAAAATGCACGCTGTTCAACAAGTTCGGCTCGTCCGGCGAGGTGGAGCGCCACGACGCGCTGTGCATCCTGCCGCTCAACGTGGTCAACGAGAAGATCTACATCTTCCTCTGGTTCTGGTTCGTCATCCTCGGGATCCTGACCTTCATCACCCTCGTATACCGAGTCGTCATCATCTTCTCGCCGCGCATGCGCGTCTACATGATGCGCATGCGCTTCCGACTCGTGCGCCGCGACAACGTCGACACTATAGTCCGGCGCAGCAAGATGGGCGACTGGTACCTGCTGTACATACTCGGGGAGAACCTCGACTCCATTATATTCAGGGACATTATGAACGAGTTCGCGAACAAGTTGAACCACAACTACCAGCTCCACATTCACGGCGTCCCGGACGCGTGACCTCCGGTGCCCGGGTGGGTGTTCCACACGTGACTGACGTCGCTGCAGCGCGACATGGACCCGCCCGTCTGAACGCTACGATGCGTCGAGCGTACGTTCGCTGAGAACAACGTTCGGACAGTAAACGCAACAACAGCGGGCCGAGCCGGTCGCCCTGCGGCACCCCTCGCATGTTCTCGAATTCTGGACAATAGTAACGAGTGTAAAGACTACTTTTATGGATACTTTACAATCGGAATCGTAACTGTGCAATTCTAAACATGCAATAATAGTTAGTACTTAATCTTTAAGAACGTGATCTCAGGACGAACCCTATCGAAGGCCTTGTAATATTCAAGATCAACGGCTATCCCGTTTTAGTATCAGTAGTTTATACTTTTTAGAACTATTTTACTCCTAGTTTCGCCGCTCGTAGTGCTTTTTATTTCTATTTTAGCTGTCGTTATAATCTTAAGTACACGGTGAGCACTCAATATACAGTTTTACACGTATCACTCGCCAAGGATTTGACAGACCAACTCAAAGCAATAATTAACGCATTGTAGGATAGTGTACATGAATATAAACTAGATGAGAGTAAGATGTTCTTTAGGAGAATCGGGGTTGCCTACTACTCCCATGTTTGAGCAGGTGACCACGTGACACGTTATTGATATACCTACATGGTGTAGCTTGTGCGTGTCAAAAGACATACTATTATTTTACGTTGAATGCATTTGCTTAATGAACGAATTCCTGAACCTTTGAAACGCCAGTAAAATTTGTGAAGTTTTACAACTTGGATTAGGTGTGTACCAAAGTGCTTATTAAAAGTTGCTATTCCTTTCCAATGTGGCGTCTTAAAAGATTTTAAAACAAACCACACTGCCATAAAATTAACGAACAACGTTTGATATGTTTTTATGATTATCTATGTAACTGTTAACATTGTAAAACGGAGCGAATGAACTCTCATTATAATTTTTTTATCAATTGATGGAGACTTATTTGATTGATTGCATGGGATCAGTTGTATGTTATCAATTAAAATTTGAACCGTAAAATTCATACAAGTCAAATCTACAATGGCATTACAATTAGTATTTTTTTGTGAATGCATCATAATTCCATTGTAAAAATATTGTAACTCTCTATAAATTAGATGGTATGTAGAGCCACTCGTTTACAGTTTGACTGCTAATGCTGCTACACATCGCAAGAAGTGTATGTGACATACAATTTTGGCTTGCATGTTATTTACATTTAAGTATCATATTTTTACCATGACTTTGGAATACAGTGTTTGCTAATTGAACTGGGGCTCTATTCAGTAAACTTACCCATAAGTGAGTGCGGATTCTGCTGGGAATATTGTTTTATTATTATAACGCAGGTATAGGACGAGCGTCCTATACCTATGCACTATGGGTTTAGGCCATAGTCACCACGCTGGCCCAGTGCGGGTTGGCAGACTTCACACATCTTTCGAGGGGTTCTCTCAGACATGCAGGTTTCCTCACGATGTTTTCCTTCACCGTTTAGCAAGTGATAATCTTGGTTGAAAATTAGATTCGCACATGAAAAATCCCAGAGGTGCGAGCTGGGGTTTGAACCTGCAATCCTCGTTACCGAGGCAAGCGTTCTACCAACTTGGCTATCCAAATCGTCATAGAATTTAGGTATTTTATTTCGATTAAGGCGTCAGTTGTCGCCCGGGCGCAAAGTGAGTATATTAAAGCGTCTAAATTCTGAGGATTTGATACTGATTTACTCCAAAATACTCCAAAAATACATCAATCTACAATGTTGTTGCTCGGCCTTATATGATGTACCTAAATAGCAGTTAAACTGTACGAATGAAGGTGTTATTAAAGGATAGGATTCGCAGACAAATAATTGTGTTTGTAAGAACAAATATTTTCGAAATATCATCGAGATTGTTGAAATGTTGATCTTTAAAGAATCAATTAGAATGATCATAGATTTTCGATTCAAATAGGTACTTTCAGGATGTTTTTCTTTTCAAAATCTTCAATTTAGTTGAAAAGTGTATATAAATGTACATCGTCCTGAAATGAATTCTTTGAAGATCGCGTTTAGGGACACCTACTTATTTGTAAATGTGAGATAGATTGTCTATATTGTTAAAATGTAAACTGTCTGTATTTGCGTTTGCTGATATGATTAAACCTTCGACGACGGCTTTGTAACGAGTTTATTGTGTATCGTTCCTGGCACCCGTATAAGAGGCATAAAGGTTGATGTATTTATATTAATTACAATTCATTTATGATTAAAATAAATATGCGATAAGCTCATATGTTTATGGAAGTCTAATAAAAAGAACGTCAATGAATTAATGGTAGAAGCTATGGAATTAAAAAAATACAGAAAGATATGTGTCTATCTATATGAGTGCATATTCTTTTTATTGTACTATTGTAGGCACCTACCTATGTTCTAAATTGTGTATCCAGCCAACTTGTAAGATTACCATGCAATACGTTAGGTTTAAATCCATTTAGCTGCGCAATGCTGGCCATAGACTTGTTAGATAATCAGACAGCACACGGCGTAAGCTAAAAGTAAAGCCTAAACAACTGGACTACCATTTAAACAACATGACCAGACCAGAGTTTTTTAGGATTCACATTTAGCGTGCGCCGTGTGTTGTCCGAATATTCTAATAAGTCTGTGTATCAATGTATGTGTTTAAATACGGGTGCAATTACTTGGAATATTTCAACACAACTTAAGTAGTAAACTTATGCCAAAAAATTGTGCCAAAAATATTATTTATTGCGACGGAAGGTGTTATGCAGGAGATGAGAGTTACCATGGGAGATATCGAATAAATAATTTTAAAAACTTTCTTTTATTTATTTTATCCCACAACTTTTATTTATTTATTATACACTAGCTGCGCCCCGCGGTGTTACCCGCGATTAAGAAGTATGTCCTTTTTACCGGGATAAAAAGTAGCCTATGTGCTATTCTAGACTATAATCTATCTGTGTGTCAAATTTCATCCAGATCCGTTCAGCCGTTCTAGCGTGATTGAGTAACAAACATCCATCCATCCAAACTTTCACATTTATAATATTAGTGTGATACCATGATAATATAGACCTCACAAGTTAAGTCTAGTCTGAAAGGGCTGCAGCTGCAACTAATAAGTACGCCTGTTATCTTGTTAGAGGGAGGACACAATACGTATTGACCACAGCGCACCATTTCTTTCGCATAGAAGCAACAATTTGGGCATAAACCTGTTTAATTATTTATATAAATCGGCTCACTGGCGCCCCGTCTAAAGTCATGTCCTTGACATTACGAATAACGATGCAAATCTTCGTGCATCAACATAAAATTTATATTTTATGTATTATTAGTAACGTTTAAAAAAAAATGGGCGCTAGTAAAATTCCAGTAATACAAATTCGCACGACTAATTTATATGAACAATATTTGATCTACAGTGACTTCTATTATACTTACTTATTGATAATAAAAAAAAACTGACCAAGATTGATGATAGACGTCTGTCTACTTGATGTAGTTCCTACCCAATACAAGTTACTTGTAGAACGTGTAACAATAATAGTGTTATACTATCGGTGGTTCATAGGTGGGTTATAAAAACACATTCGCAATAAATAATTAATATAGTTGCTGTAGGCAATGTAAAATATATGTTATTAGTCCACAAGTTAGCCAATCATGAGGTTGTAAGTACTTCATGCAGCTTAAAAAAATGGTCCTAGCTATGACGTTAGGTTTTGACAATTATTTCGAATAAAGAAAGAAATGAGGTAAGTGACAGCAGTTTCCAAAGAAAAAAAACTATTTGTTTTACTGCGACACCTGCGCTACATCTGGACAGTGTAGTGACGTCCATGTGCTGTAAGGATGTCACAGCGAGTCGCGATGCTCCGGGGGGCGATCGTGGTGTGCGCGCTGGCCATCGTCGGCGCCGGCGCAGCGCACTTCAGCAGCCCGCACGAGCAGAAGCCGGACAAATTTAGTGAGTGAACTCAATTTTATGTCATCCGTGCTCATATTTTTAATAATAATAATAATGCCCCATGTCCCCGCGCAAGCCTTCCAGAGATCCGGGTATAGCCCGTGTGGAGAAAGACATAATAATACCAGCCCTTTTAATGTCCCACTGTTGGGCACGGGCCTCCGCGGGATACATATTTTTATATTTATATATAGGGATGCATATTTTTAACAGTAGGTAATAATAGACGATCGAACTTGGTACGGCCCGGACCACGGACATGGTCCGCTCCGTACCAACCGTCCGTAGCGTATTGTCGAGAGACAACTTTCTAGAAAAGATTTGGTACCGGAAACTATTCAAAATATTAACCCCCTACGTAAATGCGAGTCTGTGTATGGCATCGTAGCTTATTTTTCTTTTTCTTTTATTTGTACACGAACACACCAACTTACGAACCGAAGGACCGATTCCAATGCGTTATGTTTTTTTATTTGAATACTGGTTTAATCGGGTTTGTTTTAGCTATGTTTGACGAAAATCCGTTCAAATGTTTAAAGCCTTACACTTAGTAATCTTATGGATCTCCTACAACTGTTTTTAGTAATTATGAATCGCCCCGTCGACGCATTATACGTAACTTCAACACGACAACGATTAGGTATGATTTTTAAATTGTAAGTACAAGATCAAGTAGACAACATATGCATTAAACTAGTGATTTGATTGCATGCCTTGTCTGCTACTGCACTGCAGTCCACAGTATTATCGTTTTGCAGAGGACGTGGAGGGTTGCTACATTAGCGCATTAGACAAGGTGTTGCCCAAAGGAGAGACCGAAGCCTCCACGGAGTGCACCCTGTACAGTTGCGAAGACCAGTGGTACGATTCCTTTACGTAAGTGTTCTGAATCTTACCACGCATCTACACATTGGCCCAGACTAGGACAAAACAGAATCGGACGATTTGAGATAGGATATACAGAGAGAGAGAGAGAGAGAGAGAGATAGGATAGAAAGAAACGAGATAGACGTCTCCGCCAGCGATAGCCAGCCGAGACGAAAGATATATTGTTGTTGGCCTTTGTTTGGCCTAGTTTGCCCAACGTCTGGCTGCAACAGAAGTCACCCGCAATCCTGCACCGCGAATTTGTATGCATGTGTTTATCACGGTTTAGAGGTATATTTGAATAAGCATTGACCATTGCGCAACCTGATAATATCAATGACCATATTTTCAGTACCCGATGCATTTTCAAATTCTATAGGTATCTCCCTACCTACATCGTTATTATTTTAAAAATGTTATTATTCTTCTTCGTTTTTTTTTATTTTCTTGCAAACCACAGATTACCCGCTCATTAAAAAAACTGTTTAAATTGGACTCTTAATTTTCTTCGTAGGGAGTCGGTTCCATGAAACCATAAACCTGTATTTAGCCCGCTTAGTTTCTTGCCGGATCTTCTCAGTTGAAGTTAAGTTAAGTTACGTTCAGATCTGGTTGTAGAGTTTAGAAAAAAAATGTCAAAATGACAATTTGAAAGTGCCTCCGTAGGCCTATACGAAATAAAGATTTGAATTTGACATTAATTAAGAGCGCGTCAGCTGTGTTCGGCAAGAACTTTCTTTTTTCTGGTAGATAAAAGAATGATTGAAGAACCGAACGCAAACCTTTATTTAATTACTGTATTTCAGATGCTTGCTGGTAGCTGGCGAGCCTCCTTGCAAGACTGTGACAGACGCAAGCAAACCTTATCCCGACTGCTGCCCGAGGGTCGAATGTCCTGAACCTGAGACCACAGAGAAGTAACTCAAAACTTTTCTACTTTTATTATCCTCGATCCTCATTTTTTTTTAAACCATAGATCACTAACAGGCTGTTGGTGTGAAAAAAGTATGTTCGCGCTTGTATTTGCACACTATTATGCCAATAAAGACCTGTGTAAGAAATTAGATACAAAACATATCGTAACGTAGCCTACCAACCTATGTAAATGTGAGATTGGTAAATAAAACGAATCATATAGAAAAATAATTGTAATATATTTGGAAATAAATTAACACGTGGATCTATTAGGTTTACCAAACAAGTTAATTCATTGTTTTATTATAGTACCTACCAACTGTATAACAAAATCTTTAGCTAAGTACTCACTTGAAAACCTTAAAACCGATAAATAAAAATATGTCAAAAATCCGCAATAGCGAAAAATGGTAAGACTCCCAATATGCTGAGCAAACCTTTACATACAATATTATGAATAAATGAACACTGACCAGTCAGATCTGATGGTAGACTCGTTCAGATCGAAGCCCCTAAATGGGATAATAGACATTATCGCTAGTTATACCACAACCACGCGCGTGCACAAGTTGCATGTCGCCAGGCTACAAAATCATAATGTATTGTTTCATTCTTACCAAACGAAAGAAATTATTGTAAAATTACTATAAAAACGACACATATAAAAGTGATTTTCTACCATGTACGTAATAAGATCGTATAGGTAGGTTACCCGCTGGTAAGCACGTTCCACACCTTCCGACCCTAATTATCGGATGCATTCGGACAATGTGTAGGGCAGTCGGATGACCTAAATCGATGTCGGACGAACTAAATCGATAGGTGTAGGCGCCTATGACATTTCATACACTTTCATATCACATTTTTTGTGCCATACCTACCAGCTGATTACAAAATCGGATGGTATTGTAACGAGCTCTTCAACCTCGTCACAAGATACACAGATGGCGCTGCAGAAGCGTTCAGTAGAATTGACAATTGTCCATACAATCCTGAAACACGCTATGAGAGTTTTCGGATTGCATGGACAATTGTCAATGAAAATCACGGCGGGGTCACCAATTTTAGCGGAAAAGGGAAGATCTTTTGACGATGCGGCTGCCTATACCCCAACGGTTACTGTCGGGATTGTATATGTTACGTGCTCCAAAAACTCTCATAGCACGATTCAGGATCGTATGGAGAATTGTTAATTGTTCTGAATGCGTCTGCAGCGCCATCTATGTAGCTTGTGACGAGGTTGAAGAGCTCGCTACAGTGCGTTTTATTTAGCTTTATTAGCTCGTGACCCGGAATAATAAAATCGATCGTGAAGTTTCAGTAAAACCACACAGTGCAGTTGTTTTTGTGTGATACGCAATTTCTGCACAAGCTATGTTCATAATCCTTCTTTAGTTTTCTATACAAGCCACACATACACAACAACTATTACAAAATTTAAGGCCATACATTCACAGTCCTTTCGTCTCATGTCCTTGCATGTGTTGCAACTATGAAAGTCTTGCCATATCTATAAATATTTTATATACATATATAGAAAAGTTGGATGATACGAATTTCTGAAGTTGTCTCCGCCTACGAATAGTATAATAATTATTAAAACATGGGAAACGAACACTAATAATAATAAAGATAATTCAGTTTGTCATATACTTGATTCTGAGGCGGTACGAAGTTCGACGAGACAGCTATTATAAAATCAAAAGTAAATAGATATTACCTACTAAACAAAATGAGGAAAAGGAAAATTAAATCATAGTCGAACAAAAATAGTAAAAAAATTTATATTTCAATTTCTCATCCCGCAGCCGTCAGTCGTTGACAGATAAATCATATTTTGTCAATAACGCACAGGGAAATTGAGTAAAAAAAAATCCCCAACACGATTTGATATCAGGTCAAATCGTACATTTTCGGCTTTTTTACTCTACACAAATAACAATAGAAGTAGTATTTGTTTCTATAAATAATCTTAAAAACAACAAAAAGTTGTGGAGTATATTAATACATAAAAATAATGTTTAAACCAAATGTACATGCTAAAAACTTAAAAATAACATAACTAACTACATGATATGCATTATACAATGTTTTTTTAAATGTCTTTTGATAATGTCAAATGGGGCAGCAGACAACCCATGGTCGCTGACCATTTTATTCTGGAAAATATAATGAAACATCCTCCCTATACGTACAAGTTACATGATATAAAATGAGCAAAGATTGTATGAATTCGACATGCAGGGTGCCGCCATCTTTGCTGTCTTAATTTGATGCGACCTATACTTAGGGGCATGTTACAGTATCATATATCTTAGAAGATCTAGAATCCATTATGTGATCTTAATCAAACTACGAAAATGCGGGAAACAAATGTTATACGAGTATGCCCCGGTCAGTCGATCCAGCTTATATGTGAAGTCTCTGTGGGTCGACCTAACGGAGGTTTCCAAACGGTGGCCAAAAGCATGCGTACTCTGTTTATGTGTGAACAGAGCAGCATTCATCCATAACATGGACTCTTTGGACACATGGACAGTTTTCTTTTTTTATACAAGGATTTTTTTGTAAGAGATAATTTTGGATCCGCGACTACCGACAGTCACTTTTTTGAGCAACGGTCATTCGTCAAATCCATATGTATTTTTTAACGTAGATTTATAAAAAGTTGTTCAATTTTATCTTAATCCTAGTTCATCTATATAAATTGCAGGTTCAAGTCATTATTTACTGGTCATATCTTGCAATTAAAATGACCGGAGACACGAGATAAACTTATCATAAAACAATATAAATGGCAGTTACGTGTATCTATAAATCGATGTTCTATGAAGAAAAGAATTGTTGTCGTCCGAACAGAAATAAATTATTTACCAAATATTCATTCGCCTATGTTATATTTATGAGAAAATTCAGATCAAAATTATAAAATACAATATAGTCTTGAGATTTCTAATAATAGGTGAGTTTTTATTTTTATATTCGAGTCATAGATCTTTATTTAAACAATAATTGCAAAAGTCGTTGAATAAGGTGTAACAATAATAATGTAAAATATCTTAACAACCAACAGTAGATTATAAAGATAAAATTCCCAAAGAAATCAATCAAAGTATATGACTATTCAGAAATGACACCCGTACCTACTGAGAGTACGGCCGAAAGCTTATGGATTATTTAAGAAAAAAAAAAACAATGTTTACAATTATTTTATACATCACTGTGATCCATAAACTTCATATATTACTGTATTCAGTGTTGCCAGATTGGGTATTTTTTTCGCAATTCTGGGTAAAAATTTTGGCTCTGGAGAAATTTTGGAGAAATGAAATTCTTGGAGAAAAATTGGGAGAAAAAAATACCTATGCAGTAACGTAAAAAAAATGTGACAGGGGATGCGTAACGTAAAAAAAAATGGTCATTCTGCTGCTTCAGTTTGGAAATTAGACCAGTATTTCAAGGAAAAAATAAGAAAAACGCAATAAGCTAAGCCGATATTATTAACTTCTTGCCTTTGGGTAAAACCCAAGCAAATTGTATCATTTTGGAGAACAATAATTTCAAATTTGGATAGAAATAGAAAATCACATCTGGCAACACTGTGTATAATTCATCCGTTGAAATATTTTACAATATTTTTGTTACACCTTACATTATCAATGTACACAAGCATAATTGCAGTGTTTGATCTGACCTTTTGCTTTCGTCTATAAAATAACAATGTTGATACTATCACGAACAATCTATACGAGTTGTCCGTATTGTAAATGCGTTTCCTAATCTAAACGTTGTTGGCAAATTCATAGAGCTGTTTTAACGCTAAATTGATTTCAGCACGTCAAGTGCAAGCTAACTGTATACTTTATAGTCTATCGTATTTAGACATATTATATGAAGAATTGAAAAGCGCCTCTAGCGGACGGTATTTAAAACTTTCAATTCTCCATACAAAATGTCTCAATACGGTAGACTATAAAGTATACGGTTAGTTTACGAATAATCTCGCACTCGACGTACAGTTTGTGACGATATAATGGCTAATCTCACTCATAACGATAGTTGATTTTAGTTATTCTTAGTCGAGTTGATCTCAGTGGTTTCCTTGACTCTACTAAGAAATAGTCTAATTAATTCACGAGTTCCATGTAAGTATGTACTAAACTCGGGAATCAGCCGTCTAATTCTGCTAGAAAGATACAATGTAGATAGTCCAAATCTAGTCAATACCGAATTAAATTTAATCTTGTATATGGCTGCAGATGAGACAATTTTGTGGCGAAATAAATGCATTTTTTATTCCGAAGGCAAAGGAAATGGGTCCATATAATTAAATGTCATTAATGTTATCAAGTTGCCTATTTAACTAGACCTTAGTTAGACTAAAACTATTGAACATAGAACAGTCAAACTCGATGTAGTCAGTACTTAAAGTAGAGCAATTGAGTTAAGAAATTGATACGATATTTACTTCTTGAAACTAGCGGGACAGGTGTAATATGATCCGCGATTGACTATCCTGAGTTAGTGAACTAACTGAGCTCAGTCGGACTACGTATGGCTCGTCGCAGCGTCACGCCGCCACGTCACAACATAGTGGGAACATCGCGGTGACGCAGCGTGCCGACGCATCGTAGCATTAGAGCGTCGGTGTGTCACAGCATCGTCGCGTCAGATTGCGCTTTGTAGCGTCACGGCGTAGCGTCGCAGCGTCACGCCGTGAGCACGGCGACGCTGGGCGGGCGCGGCGCTCGTCACGCGCGAGGGGCGGGCTTCTCGCCCAAGCGTTTGGCTAACTCCGATATCAACTCCCTGTAAAAAAAAATTACTTTAAACATAATTACTGTACAAATATAATTATTATTTTAACGACCTGATTAGCGCAGTGGATAGTGACCCTGCTTTCTGCACCGAAGGTCCCGGGTTCGAATCTTCATAGGGACAAACTTTGTGTGATGAGCACTAATCTTTGCAGTCGAGTCGGGGATGCTTAGTATCTAAGTATATACTAAGCTCGCCTTTAGTCCATTATATGGTACTCATAATACATTTTTTTTTATAATAAATAGCCAAAAATAAGAGGGCGGCAAATTTGAAATCCGCACTGGGTGCTAATGACCTATGCTACGCCACTGGTTCGTAAAAAATAAGATGGCGGCGAATTTGAAATCCGCACCGGGTGCTAAGTGTCCTATGACCTATGCTACGCCACTGATTCGTGTGTTGTGTCTCACTCGCCTGTATATGAGAGGGTCCATGTTCCTCGCGAGCATGTAGAGCAGCCACCAGTCGCCGACGTCGGTGCGGCGCGACACCACCGCCGCCGTCTCCATCGCCAGCGAGCGCGAGCGCGCGTGCAGCAGCCGCGGTCGCACCGACGGCACGAATATTATCACCAACCTGGAACACGACAATCGATCGTGTGAGCGAACATAATTGTTGTTCTGAACGCATTTGATCGCGTCTTGAGACTCTATGATTCTTTATTCGCACTGTTACAACAATAATATTGAATTAATATTATTGTGCTTTTTTATTAAATAAATGTATACTATAATTCTCTCTATAATAAGATGTAACAAAATAATAATAAACCACCAGACGAACACACCAACGTTCCAAACTAAGTAACACTTATTATGAATATCGTAAAATGGACTGGGGGCGATCGCAGTGTAGAGCGTGACAATTATTTCATCCAATGAAAACACCAATGACAGTTTACTCTTTCTGTTTCACGCTGTATAACTTATATAGAAACGAATAATTCATGACTCTGGTAAGAACATTCGTGTTTACACAAAATTTTAAAAAATTTGAGTGGTGATGTTTTCCTCTTTGGTCTGATTAAATTTCAATTCATGTTTCTCTCTCTCACTCACGCACTGATTCAAGTTTATCTATTTGTAGGGACCTCTTCAAACTCACCAGAAGATACACAGATGGCGCTGCAGACGACAATTCAGAACAATGACTATTCTTCATACAATCCGGTAAAAATCTAATAGCGCGTTTCAGGATCGTATGGAGAACCGTCATTTGTACTGAATGTCGCCTGCAGCGCCATCTGTGTATCTTGTAACGAGGTTGAAGAGGTAGCTACACATTCATTAAAACTCAATCCCTGATGACTTCGGCTCCCCGCAGATCACCATGTCCGTCTAAGGCCTCAGCCTCGAATTTAGCGGGCAGCGGGCCGGGCGGCGGCGGCGCTCGTTGGCCGCCCGCGCCGCTGTTTACGAGAACCGGTCCATTTGATTATACGCATAAGATCCTGCCGGTCCCGCACCGCCGCCGCCCTGCTGCCCGCTAAATTCAAGGCTGAGGCCTAAGAAATACATAGTAACTGACTAATCGGTGCAGCTCGGACGGTGTTATCGTAACTAGCGCGGCGCGTGTTAACATCACCTCATCATCACGGGCCGGCACTTGTCGCCCTGTTTGCGCTGATAAGGCACATTCTGTTGTACATAAACCTGGATTGTTGAATATATTATTTTTCTTTGTAAGCCACTTATTAAGCGGGCATAAGTAGATGTAGATGTTGGTACGTATTGATAGTGTCTCTACCAGGTAATTTATGTTAGCAAGTCAATTCGTCCGCTATCACAATCGAAACTGCAATGAATGATAATGGCAGTTGAAATGTTATTGTCAGTTTTGACCGATATGCGCTCCACTCACCAAACCCAGGCTGGAGGCAAATCCAATGTTTAACCGAAAATATATAGCAGTTTTATTGCATAAATTTACAATGGCAGTATGTGATTGTATTTCTTCTGTAAAACATCCTTGTAAACTTCCATAATTTTGAGGGTTAATATAATGATGACCCGTTTAATGTCCCACTGTGGAGCGCGCACGGGCCTCCCCTCAACGCGAGGAGGAACGCCATAGTTCACCACGCAAGCCCAATTTACGGACAGTCGCCGCCGGCTGGTTGGCGTACTTCAGACATGCAGGTTTCCTCACGATGTTAACCTTCACCGTATTTCCACTATGTTATTGGGATTAATACATGTATAGTTAACTTAATTGAATCACTGACCTGTATATAACGAGCAGCGCGAGTACCACAGCCAATATGATGTACCAGAACCACAGGAAGATGTAGGTCTTCTCGTTGACGATGTTCAGCGGGAGGATGCACAGCGCGTCGTGCGTCTGGATGCTGCCGGACGCGCCGAACTTGTGGAACGTGCACTTGGTCATCCGCGGGAACACGTAGATCATTGGATCGAATCTGGTAACGTTGAACGGTTATTTATATATACTGCTCATACCATCGGGCCCGTATTCCCCGAAGAGATATTGCTGTGCCTAATGTTCTTTTGTGCACTATTCTGATTGATTGGTGATGATTTCTTTAAGCCATTGTACGAGTAATACGGATCACTATTTTTAATTAATTGCTCTAAAAATGAGTAACAATAGAGTTACGCATTCTGAACGGATTGTAGCATCTTACCTTAACCTAAGTTTGGAACATTTTGGACACCAAAATTTATAACTACATGGATAAAAATATTCGGATTCTGCTGTTATACTGGGCACATCTTCGTTGAGCGGGTGATACGGGAATTCGAACTTCACACGACTTTTGAAATATACGCAGGTTTTGTCATATTTGCCTTCACCATAATATGATAATCATTACAAAAGAAATTCGCATAGGAGCATGACGCAAGCGTGGTCTGCCAATCGCCGCCTCGCGATGTTTGTGAGTACGCGGCCTAACTAAACACCCTCCATTACACTACGTCGAAGATTTAATAGTTTGGAGGTCAGTTACCTATCGTCCTGCGGGACCTCGCTGTACCCCAGCACTCTTGTGCCGTACGAGAAGAACTCTCCGTCGAAGAAGCTGTCCATCATCCACAGCTGCAGGACGATGTTCACCAGGCAGAGCAACTCGCAGCCCCAGTATCGCAGCGCGTATAGCTTGTGCATCTGCAAAGAGTAAAAATACATGTATAATGTACGACTTAGGAACTTGATTCGAGCTATCGGAACTGGGCCAGCGCTACCATAGAGCAAATGGAGCGGGCGCTACCATAGGGCAAATGGAGCGGCCGCTTCAGGCGGTAAGTCTCAGTGGGCGCTGCAGTGAGGCAAATTAGAAGGACTTTAAGATGTTGTCATAATCTTCAAGGTATATATTCTCTTGTTCTATGGGGATGCCGTAATCCGAGCTCGCTTCATTATTAAATGGCCTCGGGTTAGCACTTCATCGGAATCATCCCCGTTTTACTGAGATGAACCTCGTCATTAAATATGCGTGGAATGCCTGACTGAGCAGCTGCACGAACCTTTGATAAATTGCATAAACCACGTTAGGCTTAAAGTTTGTTGAATAATCCTTTAGTTCGTCACGAATAAAGTTATTGAGCTTTATTCTTTTCTCAATTAGGATCAAATTTATCAATCTAAGGGACAACACAGACAAAGTATGACGTCAATTCCGTCCTCATGTAGAATGCATGCCATAATTAAGAGCTTTATAAGGGCTAATAGAAGGTTATATACAGCTGTACGGTATTTTTTTTTAAATTACCATTATCAGTGGAGTTGAGCTATGCACACATCTCTATCATTTAGATCCCTGCATTTTGTTGCTGCTAGTGTATACGAACGTAAAGCAGTAGAAACTTTATCAGGATTTCATGTAGGGGTACATATGTAGTTGGACCTTTAAACCACTTCCCAAGGCCGCACAATAGCCCCTTCACCGCAATATTACGTATTTCACATCTAGATTATGCAGCAAGCGAGATACCTCTATTGGTGCGTCATATTAAAGTTCCTGGCAAGTGAACAACCGCTTAATGACGGACTCGAAGGATCGCCCCTGACAGATATAATTGAATGCACTTAGTGAGATGCATCAGTGGTGAGTATTATGTATGATGGTATATTGTTACATACCAACTTGAGGACGAGGAGAGGAGTAGGAGAGGACATCAGTTTCTACAATAATAATCACCAACATAACTAACGCGAATAGTCTTAAATTAGTAGTCTTAATATTATACCATACTAGCTGCGCCCGGCGGTGTTACCCGCGATAAAAAGTATGAAAAATTAAAACATCTATCCCACGGGAACCATACATTTTACCGGGATAAAAAGTAGCCTATGTGCTATTCCAGACTAATAGACTAATCTATCTCTGTGCCAAATTTCATCCAGATCCGTTCAGCCGTTCGGGCGTGAAAGAGTAACAAACATCCATCCATCCATCCATCCATCCATCCATCCAAACTTTCACATTTATAATATTAGTATAAGTATATTAGTATATATAGTATATAGAAGTATAGATTACATCTATACATATAAATAAAATTGGAGTGTCTGTTTGTAATATTAAAATAACCGCTTTTTACTAAATGCATTTGGATGTATACACGGTACCTATACCAAAACAACCTTTTTTAAAATGTTGCCTGTCTGTCTGTTTGTTCCGGGTAATCTCTGAAATGGCTGGACCGATTTTGACGGGAATTTCACTGGCAGATAGCTGATGTAACAAGGAGTAACTTAGGCTACTTTTATTTTAGAAAAAAAATAGGATCTTTCGAAAATAAATTAAAACCAATGTTGCAGCGCTGCGCCTGATTAGTTTGATAGGAACAATCTGCAATGCGTCCCGCGGGATCAGAACGCGAGCAGACTGTTGCCAACGGCTGAGTCTTTGTTAAATACCACGCGGACGAAGTCGCGGGTAACAGCTAGTAATAAATAATTTTAATCGATGCTAATTTCTTATTCTACGTAAGGTCGAATTATTACATAATCTGTGGTAAGGAGACCATTCTACTTTGACGAAGTAGTTATTTAAAAAATTGTAAGAGCTATAAGTGGCTATAAGTAACCACTTTCCTATCAAGATGCACCTTGAGGCGACTAATCGTAGCATGTTTTAACCCAAAAATCCTTACTCACCAATATTCTTAATTGTTCGGTTCATCGACATATTTATATGTCGTAATCACAAAAACCACTCCACCGAATGGGATAATCCTCTCGCGTTCTGAGAGCGATCGTACGTCATTACGTCATTTTATCGAGGACAATTAGTGTGTAATAGGCAATAAGTGTGTTAGGGTAAAAAGTACCTTATCGGTTTAGTTAGAGTGGAAATAATTGTTTTTTTGTTGTTACTAAAGCGTCAACTCATCTTCATACCTATGCCTGGCTTGTTTGATCTACGTGCGCTCAGAATTGGTCGTTGACCGAGGCCCAGGAGCCCAAACTCAAGGTTATATCTTGGAAACATAGGTTCAGCCAAGGTTGGAAGCACCATGCTGCGTTCCTAACTGGCATCATACAGATGGGTACCCAGCACAATACCCCAAAAATAAAATTGCAATAATAAAGTTTTTCGGGAAAATCGGTTTGTTACCGTACGCGCGTTCTTTTCACTGCTTTTCATAAATACGATAATTACTTCGGATCTAGGTCAGCTAAAGTGAGGATGGATGGGTCTAGCATCATGAACCCAGACATGTTACACAGGTGAACCCAGACAGGGCCAAGATGGTAACCAGGGAACAGGAGGCATCGCGGTAGGACTAGGAGACTTAATTTTCTTTTTAATATTAGAACGAGACGGCCAAGGACCAAGATCAATTAAAATTAGTGCAAGAGACCTTTATCCAGCAGTGGGAAGAACTAGGTGAAATCAAAGATAATTAAAAACTTTCAACGACACGTGGTACTTCTTAGATTTATTAGTCAAAAACACGGATGGCAGATATCATATAAAGCACAAATTAAATAAAGGGGTACCGAACTACTGAACAAAAGACGCGAGTCGCAAGAATGTATGTGTGCGTGAGTGCGTTTAACTCTGGATAAAGAACATTTGGGCTTTAGAGTCACGTAGGCCTACGCTTGGGAAGACGCCTACGTGCATGACCTCACCGGTCGGTTTGAGCACATTTCTTATAGCTTCGCAGTGCGATACTGATCTGTGGCTTTTGTAATTGGCCTGGAGCTTATGCGAGGCATCTACCGAAGAAAAGAAGGTGACAGCTTCCCCCAAAAAATGTTAGCAAGACAAAAAAGAAGCAAAATGTCAGCTATTATTTTTATTGTCGTCTCTTGCCCGGGGTATACCAGGGTCTAATGCAGAGGCCCAAAAAGTTTATATAATTTTAATTACCTGATAGGGTTAACGGCTCTTTGTGATGTGCGTCAAATTAAAATTAGAAGAGGTTCCGAGAGCTACTTATAATTTTACGCCTCATATAAAATGTAAGGTCATGTACGTCACTCACGATATGTCTTAAACTTAAAAATACTTGAGTAGCGTTGCATATTTCTTGGTAAGTACCTTACATGAACCGATGAGTACATATGTAGATATCTATAAACTTCGAATGCATACCAACCTCCACTAAACAACTAATAGTGCTATTGAGTATCAAAGAGTCTCTTTCACGCGTACCGCTGATCTGCGCGTGTGGCCTAATGTTTGGGTTATCAGCCGGTATCACGATCTATGCTCGTCTCTATTTACAAACCCACCTCTGTTACTGGACCGCCGAGTTAACAACGAACGCATGTTGTGGGACGTTCGACTTTAAAGTGTTTGTCTTAGGGTTGTCCTTTCGTTTTGTATGGACGCGTGCACCAAACCTTAATCCAATATGAGGCTTAACAATAACATTGTAAAATATTGTAAGGGGTCCATTGGTAGGCTATTAAGGTCACATTCCTAAAAAAAATGTTTTTTTTAAATTACGCTTTGTACTCAGTGCGTGGTGAAACAGTTCCGTCTCGGCTTCTCACAGAAAAATCAAACACTGTATACATATATATTTTATACATAAGCGTGATTGTTATCATTTACTTGTCAACTCCATAAAATATCTTACACTATTCCTTATACATATACTTAAACAAATAACATACTTAGCATTCTGCTTTTCTACAATAGCCATTGATTTACGAGGCGTATAGCTAATCTTTACAACGTTTCAATGCGCAGCCTTTATGGCGGTTAATATAAATATAATGGTGGGTTTATTTTACACAAACTCTTTATATGTGACAACCCTAAAGTACAACATAATTACATAGCCATACGGTTCTCTGTTTGCAGAATAACGTACATCAGTTATTGGAGATATAACGAGATAAGCGCGCCGATAATGTCAACAAACGGTATCTGTGTTAATGCGAACATTATTCAAAATTCCCGACCACATGCCGAGTGGAATTTATTTAACGACAAGAAGTCTTAAGAGCCTTTTTATTCTCAATAATCATTTAAAGATTACAGTAAATTACAGTGGTACATATCAAAGTATTATCCATGTTATAAGAAATTATAATTATTCATCTTTGCCTGGTTAGTTACCTATGATAAACACAGACTTATTATATACTAGCTGTCCCGGCGGAATTAGTACCGCCTCAGAATCAAATGAACGAGAAAATGAATTATCTTGATTATGTTTTTTTTTTTTTAATATTTCCGAACTGTATCTGCTATTCGGGGCGAAGACAAATTAAAAAAAATCATACATCATAAAAATCGGCCCAACCGTTATTGAGTTATAAACGGTGTAACTAACACGAATTTTGTTTTATATATACGAGTATATAGATTAAATATGTGATGATAAAACGACTCACGACGAATCATGAAATCATGACGAATCAGGAGGAGAAGGGCTCTGAAAAATAAAAAATAGACTTTTTAATAACGTCCACGTGAGCGATTAATTGTATGGATAGCCCGTCAATTAAACATCCAGTTTTGTAGTCAGTATTCAGGAACATCGCTTCATAGTTCCCATATATAGTGCTGATGATTCAGCCAGGATAATGCGTGCTCCCCGTAATTCAATATTTTTACGACATCGCCTGAGATATGCATATCTGACAGACAAAGACGTTTGATAAGCATGTACAAATCGGAAGTGATGAATATTCCACGCATTTGCATTGTGTTAAGGAACAAAGCACATGTTTACAGTACTTTGATCTTTAAGAACTGGAAGATTTGCTGTGGCACGACAATGCACTATTGGATACATTACTTACTATTGACTGATCACATTAAGAACATTTTCGCATGAAAATACTAAGCTCTAGCACAACGGCTTACTACGGCCCTGTACTTACAGTTCAAAGGAACATTTTCTTAAGTGAACATGGTGTAATCCTCTGATTACTCAGGATACATACAATATTTAAAAACATAATAAAAACATGGGCATTTTTATACTTATTATATGTCTTTCTCCACACGGGCTACACCCGGATATTATTATTCTTTGTACGATAGTGATTCTAAATAGTAGACAAAATGTACAAGGGAGAGGCGCCACCGAGGGGCTGAACGGCAGATGTTAAGCCATGTGAGCACCTGGCTCTGCCACACCGATAAGGGGTGCTATACACATTGTCGGGGTCGGCATGTTCCGTTCGGCAAGTATAATCGGGTCGGTTTTGTTTTTCAATACAATTGCGTGCTCACACAAGTGTATAGCATGCCTAACACTGATAATAGTAACAGTGGTAGAGCTAGTTTTATCAACATGGACAGAGATTCATGTTCAAATGGAACAAGCTTAGTGAATCACGCATTTTCAGAGGAGTTGGTCATAATGTTGCCTAAGCGAACAAATTGAATTACCCTTGTGCACTTTTCGGATTACAAAAAAAATATGGTAAATTGAGGAAACATCGTAGAAAACTCTCTCATGTCCATGAAAATAACAGAATAACAAGCTTAACATATCACTCTATATTCTGAACTAAATCGCGTGTTGTGAAGACACAAACTCCCGAGTTGGGATGAGTACCTTTAAATGCCATTCTTGATATCCAATAAGTCTTCATATGATTACAACCATCAAGTACCTACACACTACACGATGCCTGTGTGTGGTAATGTCATCACGGTGGCTTGTATTTATAACAGCACGTTAGCACTGTGATTGACGGTCTCATGTGTGTCAATGCAACAATGGTACATGGCTACACGACACCATGACATTATGGGATCCGCTTGCATGTTCATTTTATACGGATGGAATCATTCCGAGTTGCGACGTTTCGATGTATAAGGCCAGTTGTTAGACCTATTCAATTTGATATAGAAAAATAACAGGCGTATTCACAGTAGTCTTTTGCACGCCTACATTTGACCAATGGCAAACCGTCTTCGAAGCCTATTACTACACTATTACACATGGCTACGGCCCCCAAAATTCTGTCCGTTTATTGAGAACTAGATGCGCCCGCGGTGTTACCCGCGATTAAAAAGTATGTTGTAAATCATGTCGATCTTTTGCTCTATGAAAAATTTAAACAAATCTAACCCATGGGAACCATACATTTTACCGGGATAAAAAGTAGCCTATGTGCTATTCCAGACTATAATCTATCACTGTGCCAAATTTCATACAGATCCGGTTAGCCGTTCTGGTGTGACGTGATTGAGTAACAAACATCCATCCATCCATGCAAACTTTCACATTTATAATATTAGTGGGATTACATTGTAATTGTCATATTTGAGTGTTGTCGGTCCTCTTCCACAGTGACATTGCGATTGTGTGGTGTTTAAAAGTACTTAAATCACAGATTAGGTAACAGTTCTAAGCGCTTAATAATTGGTACATTTTATTTACTACTGCTTTTATGCGTAAATTACGTTGATGTTATGAAAATTTTATAGAATACGAGAACATTGACCCTTAAGCTGATTTCCAATTGAAAGGGATAGAGCTATGCGAAAGTATGCGAAGAAATAAGACACTGTCGCGTGAATAGAGCGACAGATCATGTGTAAATATAAAAAACATACTTGTCGATGTCTAGAGTAGTCATAAAAAACACTGTGCTTAATTACATTGAGTATTACATAAAGCGGTCATCGCCCTCTACATACCTAGTCATTATATCATAGTTACAGCCGATGTGTCTGTCCGATGATTTGCGATCGATCTTGATCGCAAAAAGTCACAATGGATGTCGAGAAATGGCGAGCAAAAAATTAAATGTGAAATGGCTAGTTTATTTTGGGCTATTGTTTCTGGGTTTTGTAGATACAAACTATAACGGCCGTTTTTTCGCGAGGGTAGGCAGAGGTACATACATACCGTTGATGTTGTTAAATGCCATCTCAATATATTAGGGGACACGCCCCTTTTTGAGATTTAGCGGATATGCTTACAGTTACTTAGAAATTATGAAATATTATATGTCAGGGAAACGGACTCGTACATCTGCAGCTGATAGTCGCGATTGTACCTGCTGGTTACGTAAGACTTTTATGACGAAGGACTATAAGGGAAAGGATGCTGATAAGGAAATACCTATAGTAAACACAAGTTGCGGTCATAGGTTTCCTGAAATAAGCTTATGACGTCTTTCAAAACTTCATTCAACGAGTTACCAAGAAGTTCCTTTATCAAAAATCATCATAAGATCGAATATCATTTGCATATCATATAGGCTGTTATTATTTTCGACATTTGTTATTAATATGCCCGACTTAACATTATTCCCAAACTACCAACTCAGTTTTTGCGATAGTTATTACGTTACAAGGAACTGGTAAACGCTCAGATTACTTTGAGTGGACCTCCTTTGACCATCGCGTCTGGTGGCCAGATGTGCTCGCCCCAAGCAGAGTTTTTGCACACACATCCTAATAAAAATGGTACATTAGAATTTGAACCTTAAAACACAGAATGATCAAGATCTATTATCGGTTGATAATAATAATTGCTCTAAAGAAAGTCGACGACCGCTTTTAAATTCAAATTCAAAAGAAGCCCGGCCGGAAAGTAAACTCGACGAAGTAAATGTCAGTCCATTGGGATTTTAATACAGGAATTGGTCTCAACAATTACATGTGTTTTCAATAGACGAGCAATCATAGTTTTCTGTTGGTTTAATACCAGTTTAATTTATTGATAATACAATACTGACTACAGTTAATATCGATTCTCAGTTATTCCCACTTTTCGCAATGATTACTTGAATTCCACACGCTACCGGCGGCGGCGTCTTTGTTCCCCGTTGACTATAATCTGGGTGTTTTCATGTCGAGAGTGCACAGGTAAGTACCTTCTAGGCAAGTATGCTACATCGTAGATCTCATCGTCACTTACCATCAGGTGAGATCGAGATCAAATACTTGCCTATATAGTAATAATAAAAAAAAATCGTAAATACCTGGGGTAATTTAAATAAAACTAATTGAGGGGATTTTATCGTGTTTATTTTATGTTTTACGTTCCCGACGTTTCAAAACTTAACATATAGGGGTCGAGTCACCTTCTTCCGTAGGAGAATTAAATACCCTCGAGATACCCTACACGTGACCCTGGGTGGTGCCAACTAGGTGACAACTCTACTGGTGGTTTCGGCCGTGGTTAGTCACCACCCACTGAACAAAGCCATGTCGCCAAGCGGCCTAGCCGTGTTCCGGCATGATGTTCGGTGTTGCCATTCATGGATGGCGGGTCAGATCGGCGCTGCATGTGCCTAGTGAATGTAGCGTCTCGATCTACTGCCGCCTTCCTATCTAGGCAAGTATGCTCCATCGTAGATCTTATCATCACTTACCATCAGGTGAGATCGAGATCAAATACTTGCCTATAATGTAATAATTAAAAAAAAACATAAAATCCCTTCAATTAGTTTTATTTCAATGTGTAGTATTCGCGTAAATGTAAGAAATAATTATAAGACCAAAGGAAACGTAAAAAGCACTGCTCCTATGGCATTTAAGTAAGTGCCCCACTTGTGACGAATCCACGCCACGTGTCTGATGACGATAATGCTCTGCGGGGGCGCGGTGATTGGCTGTTTGCTTGCCATCATTGCCCCGGATATACGAGGGAAGAGGGCTCACTTTGTGTGTCCGTGGGTAGCCACGGGTAGTCACAAATCACAATAGACTCTATGCCCCTACGGTGATAGTCGCTTGTGATTTGTGTGTCATGCAATAATAGGTGCTAAAATTGAGTTCACTCTTCTAGAACTTCAGAATGACATTAGTAATTTTCGATTTTTTGGGTAGACTACATTACTAACATAATCGAATAAATAAATATTTAATGCATGCAAAAAGTATGGATCATGGATCAAATGAAACTGGATGTAATTTGTGAATAGTAAAATCCGACCCAATCATATCAGAGACAAAATGATAGTTGATAAACCTCTATATCACTCATATCAGTTTCGTATGATCCATATTCAAAAGGACACCTGCACATAAAGCTAAATAAGACGGCAACCTCAACCTAAAAACAATATTGAAAATCAGTGCCAACGCATTTCATTATGGCTCTAGATCATACAAATTAAGCGATATCATGATCTGTGTTTATAACATAGAATGCACATTTCAACCAGCTGCACCATCTGCGACCATGTCAAGGCGAGCTCGAGGCAAACTTGGCTTCGCAAACTGGTCGTGTCTGTCTGGCTCTGAACGTGGCCTTGCGGTTTACTTTATCTTGGGTGTGGACTGGTTAGACGCCGGTCCGACCTTAGGGACACTGGTTTCTAAAGATGCATTAAGTTAGATGCGAAGTTAGTTCAGACGCTTTGTGCTGTGTCGCCGCCCACGGTCACATACTTTAGTGCGGTACACGTATCAGATACCGTCTGCATACTTTGATTATAATCTTGATTATACTATAGCAGTGTTCTACTTAATCACAATTTGGCTCTTTTCACATTTATGTCAGGATTTTTAAAAACCACAAAGCGCACACTGTTAACGCTTAATTTTGATGGCGATTGCGGATTTACCGTCTCCATACAATCCTGCTATGCGGTATGAGAGTTTTCGGAGCACGTAACATATATACAAGATCCCGACAAAAACCGTTGGGGCATAGCGGCCGCACCGTCAGGCATACCACCCGCCTGGCTGGAAGATCTTCCCTTCACCAAATTGGTGACTCCGACGTGATTATGTTGAGTAGACCACGATTGTGTTGAGTATACAAGCATCACACCAACATTGAACAAGTTTAGAAGGAAACGCATCTTTTGAAGCAAGCATTTTACCATTAAAATTTAAGTAGCGGACATCCATTCTCAAATCACACTGACATACTCAGTTTTTTTGACCAAACCACTCCACTATTACTAAAACTCTCATATAGCCAATACCATGGTGGCCAAATATGTCCACTTATGCGTCGCTTGGGCCCCCGTGAGCCATACAAATTGGGTTCTTGAACGGTAGCTAGCGACAAGTTTAAAGTACTGTTATCACAAAAGCGGTTCCTGTCGGTAAAACTTGTCAGAGACCCAAAAAGACTGCCGCTGTAGTAAATTCGAAAGATTGCAATAACTTATGTAGCTAATAGCTGTAATAGTGTAATGCAGCTTGGGTATTTTGCTAGAAATCTGTGAGAAAAGCGAAAATTGTCATACATTTTCAGTAGGTTTAGAAATATGGAATAGACCCTAAGCAAAGCCGAGTTACTTAATTTTATTTTAAGGAAGTAACAGAAAATTAAACATTTGTTCTGCAGCTTACACTAATTCCATATATACATAATTGCTATTGTATACAACAATCCACTAGTAGGTAATCTCGAGATAAATATTAGAGGCACATTTAAAAAAAAAAACGTTAAAGACGCAGCCGTCGCAAGACAGTACGCTAGAGTAAGTTGGCAGACAGTTATGTCCCCGATAGTACATAAAACTAGGTCAATAACCTACATCTCGAATACCTAAAAATAAGGTAAACAGTCCCCTATGCGACTGACATACATATTTAGCATAACAGTGTTTAAATAAACCATTCATTACTGGTTATATACACAGGTGAGTAAAGACAAGAGACCTAGTGAATGAGAGGAGTGCACACTTGAGTGGGCACGTGGCTCCTGAAAGGCTTACTATGAATGTTTGTTGCCGCATCACGGAAATACAGAACGTATTTAGTTTATGAATAGAGTATAATCTAGAATAGCCATGATACGGTTTACCCTAAAAGTACACTGGATGGCAATAAACATAGCTATCTCACCGAATGTTCCTCGTTTTCAATGGCAGGCTCTCTATCTCAATGTTACTGACAGTAGCCAAATAAATTATCAAAACAAAGTAATGCTGCCATAAGAACGTCATTACCGAAGTTACCGAATATGCTAATGATTTCGTGTTGAACAAGGTTACCATACACATAATTTAACAATTCATTTATAGAACAAAGGTACTGGGAAATGTAAATAAAAATATACATCACAAGGAAGTACTTATGTAAAATCTAACTAAACACCTTGTACATAATTTAAACATCTGTGACTAATTCAGAACGATCGTCACGGTGATGACTAAGAATTTGCATTACCTATTATTATAAACCCGAAAGTGTGTTGGTCTCCCGTGGAACCAATTAAGGTATGTATGGCGGGAACAACTTTAACACATACAAAAACATAGATTTCTATGTACGTACTGCCAACAATTACCGAAATTTAATATCACCGAGTAAGTAGTCATGGAGCATGTCAATTTATAGGTATACTTAAATGGAACCGACAGGAAAATCAGAACCCTTTTTCTAAATTTATCATATTCGAGACAAGTGTCTATATAACTTCTCAGAAAAATATAATTATTATGAGACACAAAAGTTCCTTGGATATGTCCTGATGCCGTGACTCACGCTTTGCAGAAAATGATGCAATTCTCCGTCAGTTATACGATTATACAGCTTTGGGATTCCCGAACGTGACTTGAATCAGGACATGTAGACTGGAAATATAATTTCCTAATTGAATATTTGATCGATTAGGGCCACCAGATAAATGGTTCAATTGTAAGAACGATGGTTACATAAGAAGCTTCTCCACTGAACCATACCAATCTTCTTCTTTCGAGTCGATGGCCCAAAAATTCCCCCCTAAACGTTTCTACTGGCCCATTACATTGCCACCTTTATGGCTCTATCGGCGCTTATCATGAGATCCTCCCGTGTACAAGTAGTCGAGCAAGCAGAACAAGATATCAAATGATGTTGACTCAGTGCAATCTCGGTATCAGATTTAATATGCAAAAATATCAGGCTACATGAATAGGCATAGACAGCATGTGTAGAACTACTAAATGAAGCCCGTAAAAGGAATACTACGATATTCGTTTTTACAAATGTTATACCCATCCCCAATAATGATAGCCAAAAGTTGAAAACACAGACGGTAATGACTCGGGAATATTATAATAATATTCCCGAGTCATTACCGTCTATGTTTTCAACTCATCGCATTCTCATATCCCTAACTAGCTTTTGCCAGCTTTACGCCCGCGGTACCTCCATGATACAAAGCCTATATGGATAAATGTAGGTTCCTGTCAGTGAAAAAAAAACTGAATCGTATCAGATCCGGAGATTACCCCCTACATCCAAACTCACGCACTAACAAAATTTGCTTCTAATATAAGTATAGATATGTAATTGCAAAACCATAAGCGGTTCAGGTCCCGCACCTGCCTGGAAGGTGAGCACATCCGCCAGATGACAGGAAGCGGTCGCACTTGATACGCGCACCGCACCGACTTGCTCGGATTGTTGGCGTCAAATAAAAGCACTACACGTAATTCTGTATTCATGAATTGAAATTACTAATACGAAAGAAACTTTAAGGTCTATAAAATGACTATAATCTGGGTGTTTTCAAGTCGAGAGTGAACGGGTACCTTCTAGGCAAGTATGCTACATCGTAGATCTCATCGTCACTTACCATCAGGTGAGATCGAGATCAAATAATTGCCTATATTGTAATAAAAAAAAACATTTTCATAACATAAAGAAACTTAAGGATATTAATAATATTAGGTGTTTGTGGCTTTTGGCACCGATTTTAAGGCGTGTATCTTGCCTCGTGACACTGAAGCGCAATTTCGATACCAAATATGATACGAACATAAATAACGTAATTAAAGTAATTTAAACCAACACGTCAACAATAGATTATGTTACGTTACACGAAACAGTGTCATATGTTTGAATTTGAAACGCAGCGGACAATTGTTTCCCCGAAAATGGCCTCGATGCCTTTCAAACCGAAATAATTTCATCGTAACCTCATTACTTAAAAGCTGGTCGTATTGCAGTCACCAATAACAGGAAATAGCGTAATTAAAGTTCCAATACTGAACAATGAGTAAAACCTTGCGGTTAATGAGAATGTGGACACGACTAATTAAATTAATTTGGTAATTTTAGAAAGCAGAACATTCAAAGGTAAAGGTACAATTAATGATACTGTAGAAAAATATGACGATCAACTAGCTAGATGAATCGATAGTGCTTTCCAGATAATTATCACACACAAACACGTTTGACGTCATACAAAACTACAAAAGATCCAACCGTATTCAATAGAGCTTCATTAGCAATAGAGTTCGATTCCTAAAGACCTAGAAACCCAACAAGATTCGGGCAACCATAGCATAGAAAATAATATACTTAACAACAAATGTACACATCCAATACAGATACATTCAAAACCGGAAAGCCACTTTAAAGAAGCAAACAATTAACCAATTCATTGCTGGCCCCGTATTACAGCTTAAGCTCGAGATAAACATAGAGAAGCCAATGTAAAAGATATTACAGTGAAGGTACTACATATTGCGTAACCTATAGCGAGCAATGAACGCGATACTATGGGCAATGACCGGTTAGAAAAAAATCGGTTGAGTCTGTTGTCGCGGGCCGCGAGTGATTCGATACACTGTCACGATCTTGGTGCTGTGAAACGGTCTATTGGATGCTGGAGAGCTGCCGCGAATTGTGAAACACGTAACATTGCGAAAAATATAGACGAACAAGGAAAATGTTGGCGGGTTATATAAAGTTATTGCAATAGCTCATCTAATCACTGTTCACTCAATTCAAATAAGTTTAAAAGTACGTGATGAAATGCGAAATAAAATTATATCTGCAAATAGAAATTTGACGCCGGGCAATCACAGCCAGCAAGCATACATTCACAATTTACTTTTGAGATACCACTATCGTTAGGGTCTCAACACAATAGAAGTTACATTTGTGTTTTTTGTATCTATCAGTAGTTCAATCCGTTTATTCAAGGCGTCAAAGTTTGATCAGAGATTATGTATCATGATGTTAGGAGATTTTTTCGATATATGTACGGAATTTTATATTGCATTTGTAGTGCCATCTGCCAAGTCCACGATTGCAGTAAGTGCAAGTTTGCAATGCACGCGTTTTAAATTCGCATTAGATAGGGTTGCCAACTCATGAATTAGATATTTAAAATATATACGGAGATTATCGTTATCTGATACCATCATGCTGTTTATATGCAGATATATTTGTATTCTTAGCTGTTTATGGCACTTAGTCATCCAATACGTACAGTTGCCATAACAATATTTTTTATTTTAAGATTCTAAAAATATGGAACACTATTAATCAAATTGCAAGACTTGCTAAGCAGTGAATATTTTATTATTCCGAAATGGCAACTTCAACGAAGGACTTTTTAAAACGGAGAAGTTCCACTTGGGACCATGGTGGCCGTATACCGAAGCTTGAGCCTGGAATTTCATTAGCGAAGCAAAGCACGGACAACGGGGAACTGGGATTGGTTCCCAGAGGTGCGCAGGCAATGAATAACAATTGACATTTGGAGTTGTGCTATTTGTATTTGGCGTTCTACGAAAACATTATAAAAATGCCTGCGGAATTAAAAGCGGCTTACTAACTTTGGAATCATTTAGGGCTGAAGACGCGGCGCAAAGCACAAACGAGTAAAATAAGTATGACACCGTTGTCTATAATAGTGGCGCCGAAGTAGCTCCAAAACGGAAAAACAGATTTCAATGCTGGTTTTGTTTACTGGCGTTTGTTTTTATACTAAATCATGAGCTGGTGGGAACAAGTCAACCACATTAGATTAGTGACGGTAAGCTAGCGTATTATGGGCACTTATTAAAAATATTGTAATTTGTAAGCCGAAGAAGCTTGTAAACTTTTTTAACTACCTAAACCGTAGTTAGAAGTAACGAAATAATTATCAGAGCCCGCTATAATTAGGTTAATAACGGTAAACAATAGCAAGTTATAATATTATCATTAGACAAATGTATGTAAACCAACATAGCAGGTCCGTTTCGAGGCGATAAACTAATTTCCCGAATTAATTCCGATATTGCACCATAGAATGTTATTATTCCTAAATGAACAATTGATGGTTGTTTGAAAACCAGATGTCATTGAACTTGACTTGCACTTGTCACGAAGGGCAGTTAGCAAAATGTATTTAATGAAAATGTGACTATGACCCTGAACTACATATGTACTTACTTATAACATTATCAACGATGAATCTAACCTGAACCTGTACATCGTGCGAGTATATACTTTCAAGTTTACACATATGTCTATCGTCCGCTAGGGGGCGGGGGCGTTATTAATTTGCTATACAAAACCAAGAAACCAATCTTAAATAAATAAAAATCGCACCATCTTTGAGATAAAATTATTTCTTCGTAGTTAAAATTCCACCCAACATGAATTTCTTATTAATGGCTGGAAATAAAACAGTGATGCTAATACAATTATAAAAGACAAAACTCACCCTCTCGTGCCTGATGAGGTATCCTATTAGGACATCCTTCTTCTTCTCTTTCTCCTCCGGATGGCAGACACCTACGTTCAGGCCCATGACAATGGTGCGCAGCAGGCCTCCCTCAAAGGCATCCCATAGGAACTTGGGCGTGTAGCACATTATTGCCTAGAGAGCACATTAAACATCATTAGTTTACAGTATCTATCAAAGTGATCCAAGCATTGGCATAGGAACACATAATTATGGGCCAAATAGAAGACAGACGAGCTAGAGTATACATAAGAACAATGGGCAGCAGAATATACCAGATATATGGCCTTAGGATTTGCAAGGAGATAGCTAACATTTGGAATTACCAAAAATATATGAACCTTATGAACCTTGGATCGTAAGGTTACGAATAATAAATTTTAATATAATAAAACTGCATAACTTTAAATCCGATAATAAGAAGACACTTATCTACACGCGTAACCTAAATAAGACATTGGTCACATCGTAATAACGGTTACATTTCAAGTCGTACGTAGGTAATAAACAAGTCGAACGTGTCACATTGACCTAAACATTATGCAAATAATACGCTAAGTTGATGGCGCTTCTTTGTCTAGCCACAATAATTCTATACATAGTCCAAAAGAGCATTACTCTGTATATCGATAAATCACGATCTCGGAACAGAACAATTCCATGCTAAACGCCGACCGCCAATTTAAGTTTGTAGGTGGCAATAACTGGAACTAAGGATTTGAATACGGAAATTTTCAGTATTGCGACGACAGTAGCGCTCGTGTCATTGTAACTGATAAGTTTGTGACCCAACATAATATTGACTACTGAATTCACACTGCACGACGGATACACAACTTGACGCAAAAAATCTGCGTTCCCACGGAGAACAAATGGTAGCAAGGTTACTATAGGGTAAATACTCTGGTTTTGGGTAAAATATGCTTAAGTGTTATTGTTCCTTTGACCTAATTTACTGGCGATGCTTGTAGGAACTGCTGTTCTACTTACTATTAATAAGACATGGAAGTACTGTTAACTAACTTATTAAGAATTTTAAAGTTTTTAAACTATTTTTTTAACCTCTTATTAGATTACGGCACACGGATCCATTTATGGGCCTTCACAATTTTTTTATTTATTTTTTTTCCTCAACAGAGAACATCCGGCAAGAAACTCAGCGAGTCAATATAAATAAAATCCTATACATATTAATATTATGGCTCAATAGGCCATAAATAATTTCTCACATCAAGAATTTCTCAGAAAACAAACCACAAATTAGAGCTAAGATTCAAAACACCATGACTGGGTCTCCCGCAAGGCAATAGATCCGTTGGTCACGTCAGTTGCTAACACGCTGATACCGTTACACGTCGACCCCGATTGTAGACGAAACGTGGTAGGTGTATATGGCATCGTGATTATGCTATTAGTATCACAGACTTAAAGCAACGGTGCACTTATAGATTCTTTTGTATGGTCTCCCATAAGGAACTTCGATATGAAGGGATCTGTTGCACTCACAGCAACAAATTATGGGACTTCAGACGGCTGAGAGAATTGATTTAGATTTGATACGTAATTACGCATGGCGGTACGTTTTTTTTACTGTTTTCGCATAGTGGGCCACGATATAGAGCGGGAGGAATTATTAGCTGTCACAAGTCCTACTATTCGTTGCGCAAGTTTTGTGAGCAGACATACTGGCTATGAGGATGATGGGTTATGAAAGACGGTCTGATCAATAAGTCTTTATAATTTATGTGTATTATTTTAAATTCTTTCCTATTGCGCTGCTACTTCACAATAAAATTGACGAATTTATTTGGGCAGAATTTGGTTGGGTTATGGACATGATTACTCTCGCCTTTGAAAATAGTCTGCATTGCTAATCTCAAATTTCAATTATCTCCTCAAAATGAACACCCAGTTAAGATAATGCGAGTGATGTAACTGCGATAACAACATTCACACCAACGTTTTTTTAGATCATAGTTTGGTGCGCAATTGCGCACGCGCACGTGTCGAATGCTTCCAATAAAATTGTGATCTTCCATTTATTGTCATGTCTCGTATTGTTTTTGCATAGTAGTCTAATGAATATTGCTAATTACAGAGCATTACTACATATATACATTGGCGCCACGAGTATTAGATGCATAATAATGTATATACAATACTATATTCCAACTATATGTATATTAGGTTTAACAACAACAGTGTAAAATATTTTGACATGGCCAAAAGTAGGTTATGAAGGTAAAGAAATTGATCAAATTATTATTAGAAATTTAAAAAAATACTCCCCGTATTGATCGTATAGTTGGTGGGTTCGTCTGGCGATATTATTATTATATAATTACCTGGAAGAAGAGCACGAAGCACACCCATTGGTAGTATGTGTAGTACTTCTTCTCTTGCGTGCTGTCGTACTCGTTCGCCACGCCTGGGTGCGCCACTTCTCTGCCAACCTGAGACATAACACTTCGTTATTGATAAGCCTACCAGACTCTCAATAACATAGCTTCAATCATATTGGATTTAGAAATATCCTTGAGGTCTCCAAGGAAAATTTACTACTTAAATAAAGTAGAACATATTTTTTTTGTTCAATTGATCCGGGACTAGATTTTGAGTTCTGCCAGCCTTTAGTAGAAGCATGTCATTGAATCTATACTAATATTATAAATGTGAAAGTTTGGATGGATGTTTGTTACTCTTTCACACCAGAACGGCTGAACGGATCTGGATGAAATTTGGCACGGAGATAGATTATAGTCTGGAATAGCACATAGGCTACTTTTTATCCCGGTAAAATGTAAATGCGGGTAACACCGCGGGGCGCAGCTAGTATTCCATAAAGCGTGTAACCAAGGTGACTACAGATATTTAAATCGATTTTCAAATCGATTCAAATCGTTTATTTATCACTAGCAATAGCAATGAGACCTCTAACTCTAAATACATAAATTTTAAATAAGCAATGAAAACGATATTACTCAAAAACGATTGAAGGAATCGATTTGAATTTGAAATATCCGGAATAAAATCGAATAAATAGATAATATAAAAAAGGTTTTGTAAATCAAATGACCAACAACGGCTACAAGTATGTGAAGTTACACGTGGCATATGTATAGAAGAAGAGTAAGAAGAATCTCAAGGTTTGAGATTTATAGAAGCCGTCAACTTTTTTGTATCCAGCATATTAATACTTATTATAAAATTTAATACAGTTTAAAAAACTTTCTTGAAATTCAATTACTTATTACTTATATGTTCTCTCGACTTTTCGCATCAACCTATCCATCTTTCTCTCTCTCTAGACTTACATGAAAAAAGAAAAGAAAAGAAAAGAAAATCAGTATGCTCAAATCATAACAAAAAGGAGTCTAAATCAAAACTTACCTAGAAATATAAATCCTACCTGGCGATATTGATAGCGTCTCTAAATTAAATAAAATACTTTTTGAAATGAACAATATAATGGGACATCGGATTTAAAGCGGAGCTACTCTGCACAAGAGGAAGAGAATAGTTACGAGCATCTGCGCACGCGCAAATTGCAGCACCTAATGCCTTGATAGACACTGATTTATCACCGACTGAAATAGTTATTTTTTTTAACTCTTTATCCATTAATGACCGTCAAGGTATTCTTGGTCAATGTGAGGGCTATTGCCATTGGAAATTGATTTTATTTCAAATAGGGTGCTCAATAATGGAGCAGCACAATATTGGCCTACTGCCAACCCTACTTGCAATACAATGTAGAATAACTTTAAATTTATTTTCTTGGTCTTGTATCTGACTTTGTGATTTTGTAGCCGCGGATATTAAGTACGATAGTATCGATCGATCAGATTCAATACTTACTTTTAGCAGTCATCCGTCACTCATCAATCATACCGCGATAAATACCTACAGCCCGCGATACCTCAAGGGTCGTTGCCGCACCGCTCTTGCAAGCGATAGAATTATGCGACAAAAAAAGCACAGTTACGTAATAATAATTAATAAAATGCAGCGGTGTGCGAGCTGATGTGCACTTTATTCTTTTTTATCAACAGTCGCTATTTATTTAAATGGCTTTGTGAAGAGAAATATCTCTTCGTGAGAACTATTACTTAATCTGTGCTTTTAGTACTTTCTACGGATTAAGCAATGCAAGTTCCAAATTACAGTCCCTTTTTAAGTCATTCTCAACGAAACAGTAGGTACTTATATTGATTTAGACTCGAGCCTTGTCAGAAACGGCAACATATTACAGATGTCAATATCTGGCAGACTTACCAAGACTGTGGGAGTAAGTTGAAGGGTAATATTAAGGTCACTCACCTCTCTGGCAAAGGCGTCAGGCATGGTGAACGTCGACGTGATCCAGCAGTAAGTGTTCACCACATTCGTCGGCAGCCCGCTGACGATGCACTGAATTGGCTGGCCGACATACTGCGTCGCCGTTATTATCATGGAACACACCAGCAGCAGTACTGTCGTGAACACATTATGCAGCCTAAACACCGCATTGTCAGTCCTGATCGGCTGATACTTGAAGTACACGCTCAACCCACCCAGTAGCTTAAACATGATCGCTTCAGTGTCTCACAGCATCGATCGATTATCGATTAAATGTATCGATGTCACCGATGCATCGATAGGAATGTGCGAGTTTCTTATACTACTCAAAATCAGTCTTGTTTTAATTGAAATTCGAGGCGCGGGAACGTATGCGCGAGTTTATTGTCGAGATTCAGTTCGTTGTCATCTGAAACAAAACAGAGAGGAGTTTTTTTTTTATTTGGCATCACCATAGGTATTTTGCCAGTGTCAAGTAATATTTTTTTTTTTCTGTTTTTGAGCATATACACAGGCCCAAAGCCTAGGCTCAAATAAAATACCCCCCATCCCTCAATCAGTAAAGTGATGGATACTTTACCGAAAGATTTTTCATGGATTTTTTGTGAGAAAGTGAAAAGCCACGTTTCGTCACTCTGTTTCAATTACCTACACTTGTGCACTTTACTGAACCTATAATGGTTAATATTCCACTTATATCACTCACTATAACTCGCAGGAACACTAGTTTTAGAAATTAAAACACAACTGACGCCATGACTTTTCAGTTTCCCGCCAAAAAGTCCTCCAGAGAGGAGTTCGTATAGGAAATATATAAATTAGATAGGTAGGTACTTAAAAATACACCTAATATTTCACTATGTTCCAAAATTTTGTACATGAAGTCATTGATAATTTAGCTATGGTGATCTCATACAACCAGCTCCGGCCCGTGACTGTGACAAAATGAATAATAGCGTGAAGATACATTAATGGATCCCGCACAAAATAAAGGTCCGTGATGAATTGCGATAGATATTTGACTTGCTTACTTGGAAGTAGGAAACTATTTTAGTGTGATACCCAACTATAGGAAAACCACTAAACGAACGCAGATAGAAACTATTAAGAGAATTATTAGTTCAGAAATCTCAACTAGAGACACATAATTCCAAAGCAATGTAAGTTTTAAGTCGACATAATAAGCTTTCTAAATAAGGATAGAAATAGCTAGCTTAACATAGTTTTCTAGTGAACCTTCAGAAATCAGATACTCTTTAAAATTATTTTTTACTAGCTTTTGTCTGCGGCTCCACGCGCGCAGCTTGCTCTACTGCTCGACTACCAAGTCATCATTTTTAACATTCAACAATGTACACATCGCCGAAAGTATAAATATAGAGAATTATCATTAATGTTTTATTTATGTAAGCTATCATAATAAATAAAACATTACGTATTCATTGGCTTGGCTCGGTACAATGGTCATATACCTGCCATTACTGACGGATATTTTATTATTGGTTATCATATTTCATATTTTCTTAGAAGTACATTCACAGTGGTGACAGACCCGCCCCCTGATTACGTAACTTGCAATAGCCTAGCGATAGCAGTAATCGCGCAATATTTGCTTTTAAATTGCTAATTCGTATTACGTTGCGCTGCGACGCCATACAAATCTGCGATTTGGAAGCAACTATTGAGAGATTATTGCTGTCGCTTTGCTATCGTTAGGCTAGGCAAGATACGTAATCAGGGGGCCGGTTATTTAAAATAAGGAGTGCCGAATTGAACATTACCGTAAACAACAATTCTTAAAAACACCTCTCTTTAATATATACGGTTTGTATTGGGATATTAAATTTGACAAATTGAGACCATACTATTGATTTTAGCGACCAAAAGTGAGGGCGTGCCACAAGTTAAATAACTGTACAATCGCTTATACTGACCAAAATAGCATATCTAATACCATAAAATCATTTAAAATTTTGACTAGATAAAAGATGGATATAAATGCTAATACTTAATTTAATGCCGACGATGACATCTATGTTATTATTTACAATTACATTGAATGTTGTATGAATGTAAGTAATGTCGTATCATAAAGCGAACTCACGACTTGTAAAGCATAACCTGAGTACATCTTCAAGTTAAACTAACGCTCAGCATAAACGGACGCTTGTTTAAAGATAATAAAAAAACCCAGATGCATAATACTTCTGTAAAAGTTAACTCCATCCAAAAATACGACCTATTTGATCGTAGTAATAAGGTTAAAATCCTTCTACTGCCAAACACCTTATAAAATCCATATAACAGCCTTAATCTATACATATAAATAAAATTGGAGTGTCTGTTTGTAATATTAAAATAACCGCTATTTACTAAATGCATTTGGATGTATACACGGTACCTATACCGAAACAACAATTTTTACAATTTTTGTCTGTCTGTCTGTCTGTCTGTCTGTCTGTCTGTCCGTCTGTCTGTCTGTCCGTCTGTCTGTCTGTCTGTCTGTCTGTCTGTCTGTTTGTTCCGGGTAATCTCTGCAATGGCTGGACCGATTTTGACGGGAATTTCACTGGCAGATAGCTGATGTAACAAGGAGTAACTTAGGCTACTTTTATTTTAGAAAAAAAAATAGGATCTCGCGAAAAAAAATTAAAACCAATGTTGCAGCGCTGCGCCTGACTAAAGTTTGATAGCAACAATCTGCAATGCGTCCCGCGGGATCAGAACGCGAGCAGGCTGTTACCAACGGCTGAGTCTTTGTTAAATACCACGCGGACGAAGTCGCGGGCAACAGCTAGTACAATTATAAGTGCAGGCGTAGCCGGCAAACAATTGCGCATAACACGTGCACATGCAAAGCATAAGCTTAACGAGCCATGAGAACAGCCGCTGTTTACCTGCACAGTTCAACGACCTGTTATCGTAACAGGTGTAGTTACGGCAAGTTAAAATAACCTAGAATTATCATTTCATCAAGATGAAAGCGTATTACCACATATTTTTACCTGTTCCGCATTAAAAGCGATGGGGCGATAATATACCCGGAGTGGAAGACCCTATGAATCATTTGATATTGTCATCCCCTGTTGGAACTTGCCCTATTTTATACAGCAGTCAGACACAGAAGTAATACAGGTCAAATTAAAATAAAAGGTAGTCTTAGTATGTCTTTTTATACAGGTCATTTCCCAAATGCAGTCCCAACATCGGGTTACATTAAAACTTTCACACATTTCAATCTAATTGTTTGATTGCGTGCAAATATCAACCTTGTTGATCAATGAGCGATTGTTTCAGCGCTGTCACCCGCCATGTTTTGGGTAACAGGCTCCTCGTTACCACTGCTGCGAATCACGTGTGAATCGTTTGCACTTGAGCATATAACATCACACGTTTGTGTATTCATACAGATTTCAATAGAGATATTGGACCGACGTATACGATCAGCTGCATACTCTAATATTTATCGCTCCCGCCATTATATCAGATTTGATAAGCCAGAGATCCTCGCAAAAGAACACCGATTCCGACCAAGGATGATACGCGAGGCCATTGAAATTAAAAAACATTCTTATTTCAATAGGGAAGATGGCTGGGTGCTACCACCGACTTGGGATCCAGTCGTTAATATTATTAAATCCAAGACCAAGCGTACCATTGCAAGACCTCAAGATACTGTGAGCACTTTCTGCGTAGATCGGACCACAAGCTACAATTAAATATGAGGGTACCCCGTCTCAAACTATGATACCAGGACGTCAACCACCTCAGTACTCTCGTGACCATGGTTGCTGTAAAGCAGCCGAAACGTCGGGAACGTAAAAACGAAAAATAAACGCGATAAAATCCTTAAAAAATAGTGTTATTTCAACTTTTAAGACATTTATAATGGTAAAGATGAAAAATCTCATTTTATGGTCAAACTAATTTTTCTAATCTAAGAAATCAACAGCGTTAACATCTTAGAAAGTGTAAACTATAACTAAATAGTTACTACTTATCGAAGTATTTATCACGACTTTAAAATGTCACCAAAAATCATGGTTCTACGTTTAGCGACACTTTCTAAATACAAATAAACATAAAAAAGGTGACATCCAATCACATTTTAAAAGAAATACTTGAAGATGTTTCGATAATAATGAATGAGCAAAAACTGGTAGCCGAGAAATCGAGAACAATGATAGTGGACAATTACAAAACTTTTAAAATAAAATAACAAAAATAGAACCTTTTGATCGGAACGAGAACGATTAAAACACTGGTGAAAGTGTGAAAAAAAAAAAATGCAAAATCGCTGTTTCTATTGAAGGTTTTTGCAGCGATATTTATGTACTCAGTAGCATGAGATTGGTAGGTTTTAGAGAACAAGTAAAGTGGTATTTATACAATAAAAGTTGTTAGTATTATAATACCATCTTCATAAGTAAGTGTTATATAGCCATCAGTTTCAATAATAATTTTTTTATTACTTAGTAATTCGTTCTTACACTAACCCACTACTCTGTCAAAGCCGCACCGAAATTATTTCACTTCACAACCAGATATTAGAGACATGCTTGCTCTATAGCTGTTAACAGCAATTGGCAGTTTAATCAATATGAAGCCTTCAACTACCGTACATCAATTCCGATAGTCTACAACATAAAATCACTGATTATCGGAAGCGTACACAAGAATGCAAAAATAAGATTCATTGCAATTTATAGTGTTTCTGTGGCACCTATCCAAAGTTGCCAACACGGTAACTGTATGAATACCTAATAGATTTCATTATTACTAGGCCATATATGGGTTCGTTTAAAGTTTAAAATAACGGCAGCCCAGCAAACTGGTGCGCTTTACGAGCCATAGTTATAGCCTTGCCCATGGAGGGATGTTATTTTCGTACGAGCTATTAGAAGGGGAACAAGTACGTAGAGATTCTTAGAAAGTAGTTGTAAATTCTAATAAGACTTGTATATCCATTCATTTAAATACACATTATGTAATCACTAAACAAGCGAGATAAGTGATGTTGAAACCTTTCAGCATATAATTGAAAGGAGCTTTGTCTGAAAAGAAAGTAAAAATATTGACTATAAATTAATTGTTGATTGATATTGACAGTATTATCAAACCAAGTACTAGGAAACCAGGTAATACAGGAAATAATAAAACACTAAATAAAAGTAATAATAAAATAATAGTTATGTGATTTCCTGAAACTTGTCACGGACAAGGTCTTATTAACTAAAGATTATGAAAAAATACTATCTATAGAATATTTTTTTTAGGCAAGCTATAATAAATAATCCAGGAATGGCTGACCAGGAATGGATGAGGCATATTTCATTTTAAAATGTTATAAACCAATTGACTAAACAAGACTATTGCACATATAGTTTTGATGCTACTATCGTATTTCTAATCATAATAAAAAAGGTAGGTAAACAAATGCAGTTCAAGTGAACTGCATTTGTTTACCTAATTTGCTCCCTCCCCTCAACTCCCTCTTCTCTCCTCGAGTAAGTACTCGAGGAGAGAAGAGGGAGAGACAAATAACATGCAGTGGTGAGACCATTTTTAAGTTAACGTATCAAAATGGTAATAAAGAACCTCTATGGTGCGACTATGTCTATCCGTCTGTTTATAGTACCATTATTTTGATCAGTCAATGGCAGACTGCCTGAATCATAAAATATGTATCAACGTAATAAAAAAAGTAAAGCAGTGATAGCCAAGTTGGTAGAACGCTTGCCTCGGTAACGAGGATCGCAGTTTCAAACCCCGGATCGCACCTCTGGGATTTCATGTGCGAATCTCATTTTCAACCACGATTATCACTTGCTAAACGGTGAAGGGAAATATCGTGAGGAAACCTACACGACTGAGAGAAACCCTCGAAAGATGTGTGAAGTCCGCCAACCTGCACTGGGCCAGCGTGGTGGACTATGGCTTAATCCCACTCGCATTGAGGGGAGGCCCGTGCCCAGTAGTGGGACATTAAAAAGGGCTGGCATTATTATTATATACTAGCTGTTGCCCGCGACTTCGTCCGCGTGGTATTTAACAAAGACTCAGCCGTTGGCAACAGCCTGCTCGCGTTCTGATCCCGCGGGACGCATTGCAGATTGTTGCTATCAAACTTTAATCAGGCGCAGCGCTGCAACATTGGTTTTAATTTTTTTTCGAGAGATCCAATTTTTTTTTCTAAAATAAAAGTAGCCTATGTTACTCCTTGTTACATCAGCTATCTGCCAGTGAAATTCCCGTCAAAATCGGTCCAGCCATTTCAGAGATTACCCGGAACAAACAGACAGACAGACAGACAGACAGACAGACAGACGGACAGACAGACAGACGGACAGACAGACAGACAGACAGACAGACAGACAAAAATTGTAAAAAATGTTGTTTCGGTATAGGTAACGTGTATACATCCAAATGCACTTAGTAAAAAGCGGTTATTTTCATATTACAAACAGACACTCCAATTTTATTTATATGTATAGATAAATGGCGAACTCTTTAATTACACCTCATGACTTTGTAAATTAAATGATATTTAATTTGACACTTAATTTTGGTTTACCGCACGTGAAGATACAACAGTAGCGTAATTAACCCAAATAATTAGTCATTCGCAGAACACGTTATAGAAATTAAAACAAAAGCCACCATATAAATGTAGCAGCAGTTAACAAATGAATGTCCCAAATATGATAATGACAAATCAGCAATAAGTATCTGTAATTATAATTCCACGTCGACGTATTAATTAATGATATAGAAATTAAATTGCACGAACATCAGGGTAACTACTGAAATCATTATAGTTAATATAATTATTTGCTATCAAAATAGTCTATTGTGTAAGTATTTTCGTATGTCTCTTAACATACATGACAGAACCAAAACTTTGCTCTATGCCCATGTAGCCCCATGCCCATGTATGTATATAGCATGAATTTATATAGAAGTTTATCTATAATTTTACACGATATAAATAATAATAATTGATTAGTTTAGGCGGAAGCGATAGGTCAAGGCGCGATTTTAGAAATTTTGATAGTTTTTAATTTTTTACGAGAAATTGGGACATCTTTATTACCATGTCATTCCGTTTTTGCGACATTTGCATTATGCATTAGACGCCATACGAAGCATTTATTTTAAATTTTTTCGTAAAAAAAAAAAGACATGGAATTTTGAATTTCGCGCTTTGACCTCAAATAGGAATAAAAGTTTGATGATTGTACCAATAGAATATAAGAAACTAACAAAGTCGAAAACTGGGATGTGATAATGATCAATACAGACGAGAAAAGTTGTAATTGCAAATAAAATGATCACCGACACCGGCTCAGAGGTCGCAGATCAACAGCCAATTAGGATCTATTACCGACTCGGTCCCTGATTAAATTACAACGTGCATAACTTAAAAATTCTCACGAAAAAAATAAACCGAACCTCGTGAGATGTTCTATTGACCGTTAATCTGTAACATTTGATGATACGAACGATAAACTTACTTTACATATCAAACACTGTAAGAGTTGAATTAACTTATGTTCACGCGCGTACACATCATATCCAAATAGAGATAAACTTGAAAGACCTAGAAATACGTCCAAATGAAACGATAATGAAAAAAAAGAAAGTAAGGATCCGACAAACGTGTAATTCGTTTTTGTAAATAAGCTAGCAAGTTTCTGTAATTAGTAAGTGAATTCAATTCACAATCAAAAGTGAACGGTTATAGCTAATGCAAAAATTTTAAAACTATGTCATAAGTAATTGAAAGGAAATGATCGTTTAATAGTAGTTTCAATTATCGGTCCCTTCTATACGAAATGTGTTTAAAAATAATGCTACAGAAATAGTTTTTGCTATGCTTACTTCAAATTATAAGGAAACTTATACTTACAGAGAAGTAGACAAATATTCACAAAATATGGTTAGGTTACAGATTAGGACCAAGGTCACTTTATCAAACGAAGAAAAAATTTTATGATAATATTCATTCGTTCTATTCCATGGGGAATAGACAAAAGTATGAAACTCTGGATGAATCGATTGCTCGTATTGTTGGTCCGTTCCCTGGTCGGCCGCGAGGTCAGTCCTAATTGGCCAATTGTCGGTGTCGTTCCCAATTGACATGATCGACCAATGAATGCAGGACTGATCATCCTATAACAATAACAGGAGCGACAGGATCTTAGAGATCCAACGAACGACCAGAGGAAAATATGTTAAATGTCAAGGAAATAATATTTCGCAGGACTATTGCAATCCTAGACATTCGAAATTATCACCCGGTTCTATTGCTTAATACATTTCCCATTTGGTCCCATTATTATTTTCTAGCCCAAAAGTCAATAAGTAGGGGACCTGCTTTTAGAAGGTTTTTGCTATAAGTTATATCATAAGATAACACAGCAAAACCCATTCAATAAAATCCTTGCGAGTTATAAATCAGTACGTGCCTACAATAAAGGAAGTCAAGTCTAGATCACCACTGACAGTTGATCGAGTTAACTTCAAACTGGACAGTAATAAGTTAAGTTAAGATACACACTCAGCATTATTTCTATCTGAGTAAACCGATGTATATTGATTTCGTCGACGTCGTTACGAAATACTTACCTAATAAACAAAGGAAATAAATCCTTAAATTCTCTATAAGAACACGCAATTTTCGTATAGTTCCCATCTGTGGTTTATAATAAGTCCCGTCCACCACTGAACCTACGCCAATTGATGTGATCCCGTTCCTAGTACAAGCTTTCACCTTAGCTGAAGGAGCTTGTTAGATTAGTACAAGTACTAGTCGTACTAGTAATATGATAATCTCACTCGTCTAGTAAACTTTAAAATAAAGGTAACACAATATTATTGAGTATGTCTCATCGACTAAAGATGTCTTCATTTAAAAATGCAGTCACATCTTGTTAAATAAGTCTGTTTTATAAACAGCTAATCACACAGCTACGCACAAAACAAATATTAGCAATAAAACAAGACAAACAATTGAAAATAAACAAACAACATTTTAAGACGTAGAGAATAATAGCGTGACGTGATTTTAACATTTTAATCAATTTGGTTAAAGCATGTGTCTCTAGTTTGACTTCATTCAAATTACTATAAATCACTAAATATACCATGTGTTTCATCTATACATATAAATAAAATTGGAGTGTCTGTTTGTAATATTAAAATAACCGCTTTTTACTAAGTGCATTTGGATGTATACACGTTACCTATACCGAAACAACATTTTTTACAACTTTTGTCTGTCTGTCTGTCTGTCTGTTTGTTCCGGCTAATCTCTGAAATGGCTGAACCGATTTTGACGGGACTTTCACTGCCAGATAGCTGATGTAACAAGGAGTAACTTAGACTACTTTTATTTTAGAAAATAAAATAGGATCTCACGAAAAAAAATTAAAATCAATGTTGCAGCGCAGCGCCTGATTAAGTTTGATAGCAACCTGCAATGCGTCCCGCGGGCTCAGAATGGGCGAGCAGGCTGTTGTCAACGGTTGTCTTTGTTAAATACCACGCGGATGAAGTCGCGGGCAACAGCTAGTCATCAATATATTTCTAATATTGCGCAATAAAATAGTTAGAACGGCGAAACACTTTGTATTGTTTATTGGTGGCCAATCAATAGTTAAATGTTTCAATCACATCTCGTTACAATAATTCTTTCAAATACTGACAGGGAATGTCTATCTATACTATAAACACCCATAAGCAAAATGAAAGTAAATAAGAATCAAAAGCAGTCCTTGAAAATGTCTAACTTTTTCAAGTCTTATCAAAGGAAAAACGAGTAATTCTTACCAATGCTGTTGCGAGTATATTAATGTCTACTGGAGACAAATCTTTTTCAATCAATGTTCTTTCACATCTAATCGAATGAGGTCAACTGAGACAATTGGGTTACTATGGTGCACGCACGTACGGTCCACATACATGTTCAACGTTTAAATCTTAACAAGTAGACCGAATACAAGAATTTTCCCATGTTTATCAAACATATGTCCTATCAGAGAAAAGTAAGTATTAAAGTAACTAGTTTCAGTGACTGTTACATTTATCACTTGCTCTAAGGGAATGAAACATGCACAAATAAAGTTGGAACTTGGGATTCCAATTTGGGATTGCGTGTCTCATCGATTGGACATCGAGAAAACTCGTAAGCCGTTAACAAGTGGCACTCCTTTTACAATTCTGTAATAGATTCTAGTGATGTGACTGTACTACCAAGTTCGCTAACACAGCGTGGTTGGATAACGGTAATAATGACTTCAGATCAGCCCACATAGGAAACAACTTAGGATTGAAGGCGGATACTTTATAATTCCATGTTGTTTGGTTTTGCATAGAATATAACTTACTGAGTGTAGGACCATGAACTAACTTTTAGCATTAAGGGCATTTCAAAAGACACTGTAGCTATTTGGCGATATTTCATGTACTATCCTCATAGGTATTAAAATAAGGCTTGCCTACTGCAAAACAATAGGAATTTACGCTACTGACGAATACGTTGTAAGCACAAACAAGTTTTGAGTGTCAATACAAATGTTACATACTAGAATAGGTACACATCTGGTGTCACATTTAAATGTATAAATTTATTTTCCCGTATGACTACAACGCGTCACGATTCAGTAAATCTGTACTCGCCTCAAAAACATTACCTGCTGGCTAGAAACTTAATATCTAATTGATTGAACACACAGCTATGTTTAAGAACCGGTTCGTAGTGACGGAGCATTCGTATGTCCAAAAATTATGATTAAAACAAGCAATTGCTACATGGCCGTGATTGTTGAGGCTCAGCTGATGTCAGAGATGCAAAGGTCACTGATAGTGGTGGCAACGGAACGATCTTTGTGGCATATTCATATCGAGTTACGGATTCGCGTGTTTGGCCATAGAATAAAATATAATTGATAGAACTAGGCGGTACTTGGCGGAAATTCATTGTTACACAAATGGGGGAAGAGGAACCCACCAATGACCCTCGCCTTGTCAACTTTTCCAATTATTAACCAAACAAGTTGATCGATTATTAAAGAAGCCAGCGACACCGAACTACTCTAAGATGCCAGTCGAGACACTGTCTATCACGAGCGTCGGGACCCCAATTAATATGCAATTCAAGCGAATCTAAAAAAGTATTCGACAATGAAAATAATCGATTTCGCATTGGTAATGTAGTCGATATAGGAATTTAAATCAATAAAAAATATTAGAACACTAAAGGTAAACATTCAAGTTCTGTTGTACGGTTAAAACAGATGTGTGATAAAGGAGATATGAAATGTAATAGTGAGGCTAATGTCAGCCGCTCATTTCGTAAACATTTTCAATTCGCGATGACTTCTTATGAACATTATTAAGTACTGACTGTTTGATAGCTAATTATCTACAGATCCTTTATCGATTGGGGACATGGAATTTGGTAAAACAAAGCTTTATATCAAACAGAAAGGCAATATTAGCCAGAGAATTTAACTATCTCATACATTTAACTACCATCAATCCAAAATTGTAATGCCCTAAAGCAATCATAACGTAATCACGGTTAAATAATGTCTCACATATTTATATGGCTTTGATTTTATAAGCTTTTCTACCTCTTTTGAAGGCATAAAATAATCCCTAGACTTTGACACCTTGATGACGTAACAATTCTTTATATTGACAATATCTGTCTCTGAAAAATAGTTGATGTTGCGCAAATGGCGACACAATTCCGATTCGCGGCCAAGGCGAGCGCCACTGCCAGCGCCGGCGCAAGGTGCACCAACATATCGCATTGCAGCCGCTTAGTGTCAGAAATCTGAGCTCGGACGGTGTACGCTTACTGCTTTTACTCTCTACTGCAATGTGAACCCTCTATTATTCTCAAGTCTGCAGTAGCGTCTGATGTTGATAGCTGCAGTACATCTGTATCACTTTTCTCATAACAGTTCAATGTCAAAAGGCCAAGTCCCTAAACTATGAACAGCATGAAATCTGCTTGACTAAGGAGTTTAATATACCCACCAGATGAAACAAAACATCGATTGAATGTTTGAAACACGAAGATTCATTGATGACATTCACAACATCTTCTCACTAGCGAATTGTTTATAAATTGCAACGGTTCGTAGACAATGCAACTAGTTATAACAGTGTCGAAAGATTGTGATCTTGATGATGGAAATAATAGAGCTGGAAATATAAGAAATATTTAGATGATAGATAAGTAGATCCTGTTACAGTCAAGGAGTGTGTACTAGGTTATATGCCCTTAAAAAAAGTTCTGTTTCTTTCTATTTGTAAATGAATTAAATGTCACATTCCAGTTGTTAGACTAGACTAGCGAACAACGCATGCGATATTATAGTGCGCAAGGGTGTGCGCAAGAACAGGTGTAGTCTCTTTTCCCTTTCTCTCATAGATGATGGGACGGCATTCCGAAACGACCGAAAAGAGATCAGGCGCGGAATAATCCAGAAATCTCTGCGGTGTGAGCCGAGTTTTGAACCTGCGACACTCGTTTCCAATAAACGCCGCAGAATTTCTGAACATTGCAAGAGCTGCTTATTTACGCGTTCGCGCTTTATGATGCAGAAAAATAAAATATAACCTTGCCATTTATTAAAATTATAAAAAAATCGTACTGGCATGAAGACTGTCGTCTATGGGATTTAAATTCAGAAGGCGATTCGCAAACAATAAGTAGCTTAAGGATTTTTTGTAAGAATAATATTGAACGTGATTTTAGAATGCTAATAACTTTGCGTAGTTCAACGAATTCTTTTTAACTGACTTCGTAAAGGAGGACGCAATCGTCGCGTATTAATTAAATAATGGTGTCCATTTTACATATAAATATATTTCGTATTACGTATATTGAAGGCAAAAATCAAAATTGTGTAACTCAACAATCAAAATGGTGGATGTTAAACTGTGCAAATACAAACACCTTCTCGGTATTAAAAACTTATGGGTCCAATCCTTCGGTCGTCCAAAACATAAGTTGTTTACTTGTAATAATAATATTATATAATTCCAGCCCTTTTTTAATGTCCCACTGCTGGGCACGGGCCTCCACTCAATATGGGGGGGATTAGGCCATAGTCCACCACGCTGGCCCAGTGCGGGTTGGCGAACTTCTCACATCTATCAAGGGTTCTCTCAGACATGCAGGTTTCCTCACGATGTTTTCCTTCGCCGTTTAGCAAGTGATAATCATGGTTGAAAAATGATGAGATTTACTTGTAAACAGTTCAAAATAGGAACACCCAAGCCGACTCCTGACATTTCGGAATACTTCTGGAAATACTCATTAGTCTGACGGAATCACGACCAAAACAGCCATTTAAGAATTTTCATTACACACTTAAATGTGTGTTCTGATGAACGTTGAAGGTATCACGAGTGTTTTCGGAGACTGGCCATTTGGTTACCTAGGCGAGTTTGGTTATAAATCACACTGCCCCGCCTCTGGCGATCCACCATTAAAGGTGATTAAAGTGTAGCGAGAGCAGGATGAACCAAATTATACGGTCTGGCCACAGTTTGGGCCACAAAAATGTGGTGCGGTCATTATACCGGATGAAGGCATGCGTGGCAAATAACCACGTGCGATGGAGATCACATGTTGGAATAAGAGCAATGGTAAGGTTATCGAGATGTAGATAAAAAAAAATACATTCTAATTTCGAATTCGCCATAAAACTTCGTCCTGTAAAGGAGTTTTTATTGGCACTGATATATTTTCATTATGTCCAGTATTCAAATAACGTAGTAAATTGACGACATTGTTGTAAGTTCAACAACAAAAAAACATCAGTAAAAATGGAAAGCAGTTTTTGGTCAATTGTAACAATTAGAACGAAGAGGATCAACTTTCACTGAGATGTATTATTATCCTCAACGCAGATAGCAACGTAAAACTTGTAAGTATAGAAAGAAAGTCATTTGCAGACATTGAACTTAGATTTTTTTTTCGGTCACTAGAACTTCAAGGTATTTTGAATTGCAATTGAATTACATATAATTTTCCAAAACCTACTAATAAATTGTACTATTTACAAATATTACAAATTTCAGCAGATAAATAATTTAAAACTTTACTATAGTTTTACAATTTCAAGAGTTTAGTAATAGAATAATAGAAATCAAGTAGGAAATAATAAGTAGGTATTACACAGGTTGTAAAAATGAATGATTCATAGAGGGAAGTAGGTATAGTTATAGGTATTTGACTTTAATGTTCGATAAGAAAAAAAATATTCACATGTTTATGAAAATAGCTTACCTGCCCCAGGAAAAAAAATCACAAATGTAAAAACATTGCAATTTTACCATTGATAGGGTTTATATAAATGAGCAAATCTTTCAAATACTTTTTTTAAGTACATAAAACAAAATTGATGAGAGTTTATCCTACTATATAATTACTCAAACATCCATGGCTCGGTAACAAACATAGGCAATGTTTTACCAACAGGGATTCGAACCTAGGAGCCTTGGGAGACAGAAAGGGTCGCTATCAACTATGCAACCGTTAGCACAGTTGACCCTGCTTCCTCTTCTGATATTCGTGAGTTGATGACCATATGGGAACTTTGAAATACTAAATATGAGATAATGTGTGTTAATGATCCGATGGTCATGAACATACATTATACCATTTCCGAATTGATATTTAGTGCTAAAGTATAATGGGGCAAGTCTATTGATGCCAATTCCATAAATAATTAGACAACAACATACATATTATAACACAGTTTTATGAAATAGGTATCATTTTCGATATTTACTATTGGAAATTATTGCCGGCATAGTACTGATGTTGTATCAGAGTCAGATCTCTAATATATTTTAATTTATACACTTGTCAATGATTTAATAAGTAGGTATAAATATTATTAAGCTTTCACATGTACCCATTACTATGCAAACAAATCTTTATAAAAGTAAGATTCACTATAAGCTTCAATCAATTAAAGTTTTCAAGGTGAAAATCTTTGTATTTCATAAATGGATCTATGAATGATTGCATCATAAAAATAACAAGATGTTACGAGTTATCAGTAAGTTATAATATCTGTATAAGGCTATTTGCTTACCAAGTTATCAAAAAATGTAAGATAAGGTTTAACATGTTGCATTAATTTTTAATAACTTTAACAGAAAAAATATTATGGTTAGAATTTAAATTTTTAGAATATAAAATTTGTTACTTACGTTATATTATTTTTAAATTTAGTACTTATAACTGCCTGCCCTATATAAAAAAAGGAAAATAACTACCACAGCAAATACTTTATGATCAAAGTACATTACTGGCTGGCAGAATAAGTAACACATTAAAAAGTACTTAGAGGTTTCGACGACCTCTTTTGTTACTTACCAGTAATAAGTATTTAGATCTTCAAATCGTATAGTAGTGAGAACTTGGAAGACTGTGTTTGCGAGACGCGAACACAAGAATATCGTACTGCGTATAAATGTAACAAAGTCGAAAATTAAGTCCAATGAATTATTACTCACCAATTGTGACTGCTTCTGTCTCACACTCTTCAAAATACTTCTTTCGTTTTATAAAAATGTTTTTCGCGGAAAATTCGAGCCCTTTCGATTTCTATCGCAATAACTATTCCATTTTTTATTTTTTATCATGTCCTCAATTAATACACTCATAAAAAAACAATACAAAGTCCATACGATACTTGCTGTTTAGTGTGCCATTAATTAAAGCAGTTTTCTTATAAAATAACACGAATTTAAATGCAAAACACAGACATCACAAAACGCAACCATGCAACGTCAAAGAAAAGTGCTCCGTTTCACGGCTAGCCCGGCTCTCTCACTCAATTTATGTTTCACTCGCATAGAAAGAAAATTATCTGTTGCGATAACAGGGAGAGGGGTATGAATCTCTATAAGATAGAAAAGGACAAACATACATAGCTCCGCGAAAGATATCAGTAGCGCGCGGACGCCATTTTGACACTGTGTTGCCAGTGTAACAAAATACGTTTCATTTTATGCAGATAATCAAAACTCATTAAGATAATATAACATCTATTTAATCTTTATAATTAATACATTTGTTCAAATTAATGTACAACAAACGGGATGTAATGTAAAAAAAAATTATTCTACAGTTCAGAAACAAATGTTGTAACCGTGAATAAGTAATTGTGCTGAGTTATATTAATTTCTTAACCGCAAGAAAAGTTTTCGCTCGTAAAATATGAATTACTCATAATTTTAACTCAAAAACGACTCCCGCAGCATAAGGACTTTGTTTTGACCGGGGTATGGAACCTTAAAAATTACAAGCACGGCTAATGAGTATTTCTTGTTTATAGATCTGTCTCTTTTGGTTATCCACCTGATTGTGTTGTAAGCTGTCATATCTAAAAATATTGCGGTCTTGTTCACACATTACGGTCATGAGAAAGACAGCAATCCAGTTAGTGTTATTCAAATTAAGTTTGTGTAGTAATTGCAATCAGATTTGTTCACTGTATACCAACATAGCAGAAAATAGCTACTAATTTGCCTCTTTTCTCTTAGTCTCATTATATAGTATTTAGGCTTCTAACTTAAAAATCCTTACCTAGCAGCAAGAAAACACATGACCTCATTTCCCATAGAACGCAGTCGGATAGGTCGTCATGCAGCATTTGGGGTCAACAAACTTTAGTTATATACTGAGAGAAAGCTGAATGATTGATGCATCCGAAACATTTAGGATTCATTTAAAACCCAACACGACGGCATTGACCAAAGGGTAGCCCTTTGGACTATGCACAGGTATACCTACAATGACAATTTCACCTATAATTTAGGTCCTATTTCAAATATGTACCTACTTATACAGAAATCATCTAGCCTTTATCCGTTTCCTGGCAGGACAAATTACAAAAGTTCATTTCTGAAATTTTCTCAGCTAGGAGTTGAACCCACAACCATTTAGTGCAGTAAGCAAGGTACAAACCACAAGACCAAACGTTCCAAGGATTCTTTTGATTGCATTGCCCGATGCATATTTGATCTATTTTGTTCCACTGTGGCGATAGCACTCTTAGACATGAACAGCATAATAGCCAATATAGCCATGTTGTCTTATTTCCTACAGTAGGTAGCTCGAGTTACCGTAAGGGTGCGTTGCCACTGTAGCGGGGACATGAGGAGCGGAATAGACCAACCAGCTATTCTGACAAGTTCATTAGCAAAATCACTTCCGAATCCACTTTAAGATTATAGTTTCGTATTCTTTAAATGAGTCTGTACTAGACTAGCGCCACTTAGTAACGAAAGAAGTGAGAAAAATCGGATATGCCCACAGATCACGAGAGATATGCCGTGCGGTTCAAAATGTATGGGAACTCGCTGTCTCCGTTTTGTTCCCAACCACTCGCTAAAACCAACCAATACGAAGTCTCCTCGGTGCGTGCTGCGTCGTCGCCGTATACAGCGGCCGTACCACGCGACGCACCAGTTTATTCAAAGTATCGTTAGACGATCTATACATTGCCTCGTACATTCACTCAGTAGCGAACATAGGTGGTACTTAAAGAGCCATGTATTTTGTACAAAAATAAAAAAGTCGTTGTGCTACATGAAACCTAAAATAACATAATAAAGGCATTAAATATTTTTTGATTTGTTGTTTTTAATGATTTTAAAGACGAATAAATAAAATACTTAATACGGGCTGGTGAAATGAGATTCCATCTTTCGCGTAGTTCACTTTGCTGCTAGTATTTTTGCACACAACCACGGAATAACACGGCATTTAAAAAAAAGTTAGAGCTCCGATACCGACGTGCAGTTGCAGTCGACTGACGGCGAAAACTCTATGTTAGCGTATTTTTGGCTAAATGTGAGCGCAAGCCCACCGCTTTCATAACATATCTCCTCTCATATATCTGTGGATATGCCTATTGATTGTTTTGACGTTTATCAATAGTATATGGTATTCTAAATTCGCCCGCTATATCGAAAGTGTAAATTCCAAGACAACTTTGGAGGTGAATTCCTTGAGTTTTTCAGAACAGTACTTATGTACTGATAATTATTTGTCCGAGACGAAATGTGGATTTTAATAAGCCGATGGGTAGAAACACAGCCTTGCGTAAGATACAACTAGGTAGCTATACAAGTTACTAAAATATTCAGAAGCAGAAAAAGGCATTTGGTCGCAATTAAATACATAGGTACCTAAGAAATAACCACGCATAACATAGGTAGGTATATATTACCGAATGACGCATCTTTAACTTAACCTTAGGAAACCTATTTCTGGTAGACTTATAAGTAACCAACCGACGTATTGAAGTAGGTACACACAAAAATTACATCACACTTGTACGGAAGTCTAAAGTAAGGTAGATTCTAAAATTTACACAACTATATATTCGAAAAAACTTCAACATTGACACAAATTAAAAGGTTGTTGATTTAAAAGTCTGTAATTATTAGCCAAAACCAAATAGCATTGAAAGTTCGGTCCGAGGCGTACTTACTAATAGTCCGAGGCTACCTCCGTGTCTGCTCGCAATAAAATTATGTCCAGTTTACCAATAAGTAAGTAAGAGAAAAGCAGTGATATCCAAGTTGTACAGGTTCCAAACCCTGGCTCACACCTCCGATATTTTCTGATTTTCATATGCGCATCTTACTTTCAATCATTATTATCACGTGTAGTACGGTGAAGGCAAACATGGTGAGGAAGCCTACACTTACGTTGAATGAAAGTTGTGTGCAATTAACCAAACGGCACTTCGGCCAGCGTGGAGGACTATGGCGTAAATCCTCCTTATACTGAAGAGGAGCATATCCGGTATAACGGCAATAAGCTCCATCCCTATTGGGACCAAAAACTACCGGTGTTTTGTGGGTGCACTGCAATGTACCTCTGCCTACCCTTTCTGGGATGACAGGCATGAGGGTGTTTGTGAATGTGTAAATAAGGAACAAATAGTTCAATAGTTGGTAATACCTACTAACTATGCTATAGTTCTGGCACTTAGGATTCAGGGTTCTACATGTTTCAACGTTACGGAAGCCTTTTTTTGGTGGACGCTAATTAACAAAATCAGTAAACGTCTTCATTCTGAGTGTAGTCGTTTTCATGGTATTAATTGCGAATGTGTAGGTAGTGTAATTGTTTGACAAGCCGAAGATTGTTTTTTTTTTGTAACCTTGGTGATGTAATCGACAAAATAATGCTTATGTGCCAAAGTTTGATCACACAAGATCATAGTTTGAATGAAAAATAGGTAAACGCTGATGTGTTGCTAGGTAGGTACAAAGAACATCACAAACACCTTGTTAATTCAACAGTTGCTATGAAACACATTACTTATATAAATAAGTACATATTTATTTATTGGCACAATGAAATCATATGGCTTTTATTTTATTTTTTTAATTATTGTGAGCTAACTACGTGTAATGTCATATGAAATGTCATTTTAATTAATAAGGGTAGTCTGATGTAAGAAGAAATAGGTTTAGAATAAGTAAAAAAAAGAGCAACCATGGAGTTTCTTGCCCGTTCTTCTCCATAGGAACGGCATTCCGAACGGGTGGTAAAGCAGTAGCATAATATTTTTGTAACTTGACGATTCATAAGTACTGTACAATAATGGTCTACGTGAATAAAAAATATTCTGATTCTGATTCTGATTCTGTTGTTAACTTATAGTTAAATCCGACGAAAAAAAACAAAAATATTTATTAACACTTAACATAAAATATATTTAAATACAGACAACATAACTCTTGCCCATTTCAATCTGATTTACAAAAGCCTTTTAATACGAAAAAAAAACTTAACACAAAGAAGACTAGATAACTTACCTTAGTAGGCATCAGCACATTGAATTAAGAGAAAGTAGATATTTACAAAATGTGTTTATATACATAATGGTATATAGCCTTTTTTCGTTACAAAGGTTACCACCCACAAATATTTCACATTTGAGTACTGGTTAATTGTGTTATTTCAAATACATATTAATGCTTCTGAGCAAAAAATATCAGAATTTTTAAACAATCACAATATTCATACATACTTACAAATGTCTAAAATGCAAAAGTTCAAAATAGCATTTAAGTAGATGATTTATTACAATTAGCACCCTGTTATTATTATTTTAATTTCTATAGCAACAATCGATCAGTGATCTCCATAAAACATTCCAATGTATCCACTCTAGTCGATTCGCTTTTGAAACCCATTCAACATAGACCACAAAATACAGTGACGTATTATAAGATTTGGCACCCTGGGGCTAAGAGGTTTGGCACCCCATAAATTAATGAAAGATACGTAATGAACATGAAGGTGCCAAAAGCTGAGCGCGAGGAGGAGCTTGCGCCGCCCCTGGCAGCCTGCCGCCCTGGGCCATGGCCCCAGGGTAAATCCGCGGCTGACAAAATACTTACTTATAACCATTTCACTTAAGTCCAACTCTTAAAATACTATCTAGTATTTTGGTAAAGGAATCAAGCTATAATCAGCCCTAATTCCCGTAGCTGTTACATGCGTTACTATGAAGACTTCTTCACATCCTTCAGGGGCAGGGTCTCGTCATCATAGTCGACCCTGCTTACCAGTACGGGCTCGGCACCTTTATCTTCGTGGCCCTGGTCATCGTAAGGCATGTCGCGTTTCTCCAACTCCTCGGACAGTTTCGCAAAGAGCGCCCTGCAAAGAATTTTAGAGTTACATCCCTATTTTTGGCTCAGTTTCCTAAAATCAGCGTACAGCATATGAAGAAAGTTCACTTAAAGAATCTAGGAAATTAGTTTTACGAGATTTCTAGACTTCCACTTATAGCTGAAAAGTTGGCTATTTCAAATATGAAGATAATAAAAACAATATCAGCTTCTAAAGTCTTATTAGAAACAAAAACAAAGTTTAAAAAAATACAACCGAATTCAGAACCTCCTCCTTTTGGAAGTCGGTTGAAAATAGAGTAATCATCTGGGATTTTGAAGCAGAAGCATCTCCACAATCGCACTGTCGCACACCATTATTTACGGCCAATTGCTATTGATAATTCAGAAATATACTTACTGGAAGACGAACCCTTGCATATTCTTAGCAAGGTAGTACAGGAACAGCCAATCGCCGAACTGGCAGCCGTTGACGACGCTGATCACGTTGTAGGGGTTAAACTTGCCGGTGCTCACACGGTTTAGCAGCATCTCGTTGAAGCGGAGAGAACGACGGTACATGAAGAAAGATGCTATGCGCCAGATAACAGCTGGAAGATGCATTTAACAAGTAAAACAAATAAACAAATACAGTTATACAATAAACAGATTTTTTTCTAAGGATCCTTAGAAATTATATTTTGAGCGATCCAGGGGTAAGTAAGAAAGTCCCCTGCCTGCGCTGTTTGTGTGTGTATGTGTAAACCTGTACAATCAAAATTTACGGTATGCTAATTTATCTCACCGATAACGGAGATGATGAAGAGTATGAGGAACCAGAACCAAAGCACCGTGTAGATCTTCTCGTGAATAATGTTGAGCGCCATCACGCAAAGCGCGTCGTGCTGCTGGATGGAGCCGCTCGGACCGAACTTGTGGAAGGTGCATTTCGTCACCTGGACAAATGGACAAATACTTGCAGGCCTCATTGAAAAGAGGGGGGACTTGGTGCAACACTCATTTTCATAAATGTTAGAACATTTTAACTGCAGCTTTTGGCATGAAGGAACTGCCTACTGCTACGTTTATAACCTAGGAGTTGCTGTGTAGTTTGATTTCAATAGATCAATGATTTGACTACCAGTCTATTTTAGAAACTGCCCTGAAGCGATAATTTAGGTAAGCACCCCATAAAAAGACCAACTCACCTTAGGGAACACAGTCTCTAACGGATCAGCAATGTTATCCCAATCCTTATAGCTGAGCACTCTCGAGCCAAGAGACATGAAATGGCCGTTGAGGAACTTGTTGCTGACCCAGATCTGGAACATGAGGTTCAGCAGGTTCGCCACCTCCATGGCGACGAGCCATGTGGACCAGGTGCGGGTGACCCGTAACCTGGGGAGAGGAAGGTATGCTGTATAGCACCAACTCTGTTTATTATTCTGTTTACTGCTTGATTCCAAATCTGAACTGCTAGAATCAAAGATATTATGTACCGTATTAATGAGCGAAACACTCGAGTGGTAATTTACACAGGCCTGTTTAAAGGAGGGATAATTTCTGTGCTTTCAAGCACTTTTGCCACACCTATTATACCTTTTTTTTTTTTTTTTTTGTTGACGGGGGGGAAATCTTCGATAGATACCCGGCCTCTGTGTGGGAGAGAGCCGGGTTATGTGGGATTCTTACCCACTAAAACCCCCCCGGTGGCCGCCTTCGACACATGTTGGAGGGGCTCCGGGATCTCCAAACGGAACGCACCGGTGCCCCTCTTGTGCCTCGCCCCCTTATGGGTGCCCGTCTCGGGGGAGCAGATGTTTGCTCCCCCTGCGCCCTCGCTGCGCACGGCGGCGGGGAGGGGCGCCCGCCGCCGTCCTCCTCGGGAGTCGTCATCGTCACCGGACGTCCGGGGCCCACACCCCAGTCGTCCTCGACCCCGAGGGTAGCCCGTTATTTAAGGCCCTGGGCATCAGGGCCGTACACCTATTATACCTAGATTAAGTTTAATAAACTCGCGAAATTTGTGTTTAGGGCTCCAGGCTTACAAGAATAACAGTGATGATCGTGTGTGGAGTCCGAAGTTACTTAAAATATTTACAAAATTGCTGTTATATTAGACAATTTGAAGCAGCTGTTGCATAGTTTTGAACATCCAGATTCAAATAAATGAGCCGCAAAACCATTCAGTAACGTAATTCTTGTAGCTGTTCTTCAGCTACACGAATAAAACTGAAAGTGATTATACCGTCTATAGCAGTAATCAAACAAGTAACTGTATATGCTTTATTAGTCTTACCTCAAAATGATATCCTTCCTTATGGTTTCGATTCGTTTGTCGAGGGTTGCCTTGGAAGGCACGGCCATGCCGTTCACGGTCATGTCGTCATTCTCCAGGGCCAAGCTGGCGTACTGCAGACCGTCTACGAGAGCTTTCACCCGGCCCCCTAAGATAAGCATACAATATTTCGGAAATTAGAGTTATGCAGAATCGCATGCTCGGGTCACTCACCCAATCCATATTAGTACAGACACTAAACAAAGATTATTATATAGATCAGTCTAATCGTCTTAACTTTTGGATTAACTCAAATTGCAAAGAACAACATTTATGTATTCAAGAATTAAGGACTTTGTTTATCAAAGTTTTGCAAACAATATAAGCCGGAAACTTAAATAAAATACGCCAACATAAACGTGATAAAATACACATCCTTTTCAGTAAACCTCCTGGAATTCCTAATTGAAGTTGTCAAGACGCGATGACACACATTCTACGAAAGATGTATCAACCTCGTTGTTGCCTAGATAAGATAACCGCACACAAAATACGTAGGCCCACGTAGAATGCAGATTGATAACGTCTCTATGAATATTATAAAATATCTAATTTGGTTTCACTTGTAGCCGGATCTGTTTTATTGCTTTACAATAGTTGTATTGTAAATCACTTAAGCTGCTGGAAGTAATAATAATAAACCGCAACCCTTCCAATATTCCCATCCAATCCATAGTCCCAATTATCTTTCCATATTCCTGCAATATTTCCTCCGCCTGCTGAGGTCAATTCGCTGTTTATGCTATCATTTTCAGCAGTTGATCCCAGCAGGTGACAAAACATTAAATTTCTCAAAAAGGGCCTCTACGTGTTGGACCAATGACCCCGCGCAAGCCTTCCAAAGATCCGGGTATAGCCCGTGTGGAATGAGACAAAAGGAAATGTTAGCAACAAGACCGATGTTACGTGTATTATTTTACTGGCACATGGGAATCTATGTAATATCGAGAGTTTCTTTTAGAAACAAGATGTCATCATGCCATATTTTTGTTTGATTGCTCTTGATTATATTCCCCAGCTCATGCACATTTATGAAGACTTCCTGGACTTTCTTCCACATTTTCCGCTACTCCCTGTCGTGGGCTATGCAGAACCAGTTCTTTATCAACGTGGCCAGTTCATCCCGCCATCTCCATCTATGCTTGCCTCGTCTTGCGTTTTGATACATCTTTGAGAAGTAGTTTTGGCCCAAAAGTGTTAAGCTTGCTGCAAACATTAATAAATCAATTATGGATTTACCTTCTTTCTTCTTCCAGATATAATGCGGCATGTAGAAACAGATGGACTGCAAGAACAGGACGAACGGCACCCACTGGTAGTAGGTGTGGTGCAGCGTCTCATCAGACTCGCTGATGGGGCCCACACCTGGGTGCGGCAGGAAGCCCTCTTGGAGCAGGGTCTCGTTGTAATGCCGGACCTGGTTCCAAACAATGGGTAAATTAGCTCAGATAGATTACCCAGAACTTGGATTTCCAAGGCGTACCACTGCCAAAGGCTTTACGGCTATTGGCAATTACAGTGTGTAGGTTTTCTTATGTGTGTTGATTTTATTTTGCACAAGTGTGCACGCACTCTTAAACCCTATACGAACGGCACCAGCTGACTCACAATCGATAAGGCCGATCAACCCTATCAATTGGCAAGTCAATGACTAGCCAACTATCTCATTAGCTTGCCAACTTGCAGAGACTCTCGTACGCACAGTTAGACCCAATTGGCACAGGTAGTAGTGACCCTGCTTTCTGTACCGAAGGTTCCAGGTTTGAATTTTGAATCCCAGTAGGGACAAACTTTGTGGCATGCGCAAAAGTCTTTCTACTGAGTCATGGGTATTTAAAAGCTATATGCGTAATTATATAGATAATGGAACCCCACCCAGTCCATGATACGGTAACCATAATACAAGCGTTGCTTAGTTTAGTACCATACAGTTGGTGTTTAGGTCTGGAGGTATTATTATTACTTTATACTCACAATAGTAAAGGTCGCCATGAAGAAGCAGTAAGTCTGGATCACATGATCCGGCAACCCCTGATCGGACAGGCATCTGATATGGTCCCCGAAGTACTCCCGCGCACACACCAGGATCACGCACGCAACCAACACGGTCACAGTGAACTTGTAGTGCAGTTTGAACGCGAAGTTGTCGATGATGGGCTTCGAGAAGTTGAAGCGCATGCGCGGCGCCAACGTTGTAAGCGTTGACATCAACATGTTGGCTGTGTGTGTTGCGCACGTCGGTTAAACTTGCATTTGGTTGTTCGGCTCTGAAAGTGCAACGAGCTGTTAGACTTGATGATGATGACGATGATGATGATGATGATGAGGGTGATGACGATGATGTTGATGATGATGATGATGAGGGTGATGACGATGATGTTGATGATGATGGTGATGATGGTGATGACGATGATGATGATGATGATGATGATGAAGAATAGCGTTTAACACAAACTATCACGCAGGTAGACAAAGGTACAATATGGCGATCTGATTAGCTCACTAGGTTACCCTGCCCTTTGCGCTGAGGGTCCCGGGTTCGAATACTGGTAAAGACAAACTATGAGCGATGAGCACGAATGTTTTCACCCGATTCAGGGATATTTAATATCAATAGTAAGTATTATATACTGGGCCCCAAGTCTGCTTAAGACAATCGATTCATAATCGAACAGCAACCGCATAGTAACTGCCACTTTTGAAAGATATCCCATACAGTATCTGTCAAAAGTGACAGTTACTATGCGGTTGCTGTTCGATTGTGTTAGCAGACTTGGGGCCCTGGGTTCACCCCCAGTACATTATACAGTACCAATATGACAAGCATAACTTAGTGTGCGACCGAGTTGGTATGTTCGTCTGACGATATTTATTTTTGTTAATAAATATGCGGCTATAATATGATTACAATGGAAACAATAGTTTAGAGCCCTGAGCATAAAGTCTAAATAAAAGTAAATAAACCTAAATAAACGACGTACCTATTTAATGGGAATCCGTGTTGGAACGGGAATTTTAACGTTTATTATCGGCTTGTGATACATTTTGAATGACCACTGGGGTACGTTATTTCGCTTGCTGAACTTTCGTCAAAGAATTGTCTGTCCCTTGCCTTAATCTAATAACATAATGTAGTTAAGCATTCACAACTCACTTCATACTATACAATACAACTATTATTTTTATGATCGTGTCGGCCTGACATAAATTTAATAAAATATGAACCATAATAAATACTTATACAAAAGACAATTCTATAAATCGAATTTAAAATGTAATAAAGAAGTATACGAGAACTATTAGTTAATCTATGGTATTGGTCTAAACATTAGGCCGTGTACACACATACTAACTCCGTTCCCGTATAAACGGTTTTGTGCAACAAGTATGATGGTAGACTATGGAAACTCCACACGCACGATACTCAGACGTGCTGGCTTGATCACGAAACCGTTTACGAAAACTGTTCATGTGTAAAAAGGTCTATTTGTATTCAAAAACAGAACCTCAGGACCCGACCATTCAGTATCACCATAATCCGTTCTAAATTCAAAAATCTCCAACTCACGTTTGTGCATCGACGCCGCGTATGGACACTCGCGCATGTAAACAGCACTTGCCTAATTTAACGAAAACACAAAATACTGAACCTAGCTTATTCAAGGCGTGATAAATGACGGGTGACTCTGAATAAAGCTGGTGTGACACTGTTGAATAACTGACTGATAGCGATAAGATAGAACACGACGCGATAATGATTGCTGATCGGTCTTCGCCAGCCTCAAGTAGGATAGACTACAAATGACGTAGCAGTGTCGCGAGATATCCAAACAACCTAAGTATACTTAATTAGTTATTTTTTTTAAATATTCTTTGGTAGTTAATTATTTATTTATGAATCAAATAATGGAACATGGTACTTATAAAATAACTTAAGAATGGATCTAATAAAACGTTAAAAAACCAAGACAAAAAAATAAACACAAGTTATTAGGGTTACAAAATATGAAGGTTGGCCCTATATATTAATAATGAACTAATATGTAGTATTTTTTTTTTATATACAATTCTCTATTTTGAAACAAAATCGAGTCCTTGTTGTAGTTGGCTGGCCATGTTGACTCGTGGTAGGCTGGAGTCTAACGGAGAAAATACAACATCTAACCATTTTTAACGTTAAAACGACCGGAGGGTCTATCGTTGTATGTGCATCGTATGTATCAATGATGGCTTGAGAACACATCTTCAGCTAGAAATCGTCTATTCACTGATGTACAGGCCTCACCTGAGAACTCTCACATCTCACGGTATTAAATACTTGCAATATATTAGTAGATGTTGAAAGAACTTTGCTACGACGCACGTAGCACGTAGCATGTAGATATGTAGCGTGTGATGTTAAGTGTGTTAGTAGATATATAACTATCAATCGTATTACAGCTGTATAATAGAGCTGATAGCAGCAGTTGCGTTTGGCCATGCGCTCAGTACAGAGTGTAATTTTTCAAATGTCGAATAATTTTATTTATTGTGAAATGTTATCTTAATAACCTACTGTTAGACCTGTTCAAATAGTTTAAACTATTATTGTTACACCTTATATAAAGGCGAACATCTATCGAGATAGTTTTAATGCCGGAATAAGGAAGGATTAGCCAGGATAGCAAAACAAGGCAATTCGGTCGAAGTCGCGGGTCACTACTAGTTCAAACTAATGTTACCAATTAATGATACTTATAGGTACATTTTATCGTTCTAATATTAATCACAACATAAGCCTTTTAATATAGTTTAATTAGAAAAATCAGTTTTTATTTATCGGATTTGTGATAGTACGAAAACTATGAATTAAATGGATTAAAAACCACTCAGCTTACAGAATGTAATCTATCAGTTATTGTAGCTACCAAGGGCAAGGACTCTATTAAACACAAATAACTAGGTACCTAGTTATATTATTGGTTTATTTAATTATTTATTCTCTTAATGATTTATCTACTTTGTTAAATTAAGATGAAACAAAATTGACACTAAATATTCCCATTTATTATTTACTTTATAATAATACTACCAGCATTTAATGTCCCACTGTTGGGCACGAGCCTCCCATCAATGCAAGGGGGATTAGGCTATAGTCCACCACGCTTTCCTAGTGCGGTTTAGCGGACTTCACACATCTTTCGAGAGGTTCTCTCACACTGCAGTTAAGTCACGATCTTATCACCGCTCAAGTGATAATCATGGTTGAAAATGAGATTTTTACATGAAACGTTCTATCAACACGGCTATGACAGCATCGTAAGTATACAATTCAATTTTCCTAGCTTTGCTTAAATGCTGTTTACGTTACTTTTAACATTTCCATCTATGATTTGAATCGTAGTCCGAGGCACACAGATCTCTGCTTACCCCCAATAAAGGTATCATTCCAGCCCTTTCTTAATGTCCCACTGCTGGGCACAGGCCTCCCCTCAATACGAGGGGGGGTTAGGCCATAGTCCACCACGCTGGCCCAATGCGGGTTGGCGGACTTCACACATCTTTCGAGGGGTTCTCTCAGACATGCAGGTTTCCTCACGATGTTTTCCTTCACCGTTTAAAGGTAGCTATACGTACAATAATAAGTACCTAGATAATGTGAATGTGTTATATAAATCGGACGTAGCATTTCCATTGTAGTGTTGAAGTTGGTACATGTATAATTCACTGTGGATTGAGGTTATCAGCATTTATCGAGTGCTCTTTATCGTGAAGGAAAAGTATTAAAGGTTTTGATAATATACACGAAGCCATTTCATGAGAATGTTCATTCATTTAAAGCAGCCTTTCCCAAAGTGGGCGATAACGCCCACTTTGGGACCTTGTGGACGCTGCAGGCCTAAAGGGGGTGGTAAGCGACTCAGAAAAAAAATGGGGGCTTACTATAATTAATTTAATTTGAAGTTATAGTGGTTTTTAAGTAGGTGATAAAGGGGGGCGCTAAATAATAATTTATTCTCAAAGTGGGCAGTTACATCCGCTATCTGCTTGTGAAAGTCCCGTCAAAATCGGTCGAGCCATTTAAGAGATTAGCCGAAACAAACAGACAGGCGGACAGGCGGAAAATTGTAAAGAATGTTGTTTTGGTACTCGTATATGTACCGTGTATACATCCGAATACACTTAGTAAAGAGCGGTTATTTTAATAGTACAAACAGACACTCCAATTTTATTTATTTGTATAGATAAAGACAATGCTAGAACTGATAAAGGTACTTACAGGGACGTACAATTGAAGCTCATGAGTTACTGAGAATTCCTGTGAGAAATGTTTCCTTTAGTGAAGTTAGTAATTACTTACTTTTGCCTACAGCTCCAGTTTACTCAGGAGTTGCTCTTGATTTAAAAACGTCTTAATAAATTAAAACAATGTAACGAGGGCAAGGCTATTTTCATTTTTTGTAGTTATTTTTCTATGCTGCTTTTTAATTTCACGGCTTCATCAGATGAGAGGACGAGGATCGCGAGGGAAGGAGTGTTTGAGGGTTTTATCTTTAACGGACGTACGTTCTTCAGGCCGGCTTATAAGTAAAATCCGCTGGTTGAAGTTCCAATTTTTTTTTTTGTACATTATGGCCAAGTATTTGATCTCGATCTCACCTGATGGTAAGCGACGATGAGATCTACGATGGGGCATACTTGCCTAGGTAGGAAGGCGGCAGTAGATCGAGACGCTACATTCACTAGGCACATGCAGCGCAACTGATCTGACCCGCCATCCATGAATGGCAACACCGAATATCATGCCGGAATACGGCTAGGTTACGCTTGGCGACATGGCTTTGTTCAGTGGGTGGTGACTAACCCCGGCCGAAGCCTACCACCAGTAGAGTTGTCACCTGGTTGGCACCACCCAGGGTCACGTGTAGGGTATCTCGAGGGTACTTAATTCTCCTACCGACGAAGGTGACTCGACCCCTAAAATTAATAGCAGGAAATAGTTACAAACAAGCCTAGCAGGAAGTTGTAGCACACCTAAGTAAGCATGTCGCTAATTAACGTACAAATCTTGCAACAAACGGATACTTTAATCAGATATGTATACAATCGCGCGTCTCCCAATGATGTGTGATACAAAGAGATATTGTCACGGTTTAAAATAGCGGTGGCTCAAACACAATATTTAACGTTACGTTACGGTAACGTAAGCGTTATCCGACCAGTACGTCATGTGCGAGATTATTCGTAAGCTAACTATATAGTTTAGGGACTACCGTATTTAGACATATTATATGGAGAAACTAGCTGTTACCCGCGATTTCGTTCGCGTGGTATTTAACAAATACAGAACCGTTGGCAACAGCCTGCTCGCGCTTTCTGAGCCCGCGGGACGCATTTCAGGTTGTTGCTATCAAACTTAATCAGGCGCAACGCTGCAACATTGGTTTTAATTTTTTTTCGTGAGATCCTATGTTTTTTTCTAAAATAAAAGTAGCCTAAGTTACTCCTTGTTACATCAGCTATCTGCCAATGAAAGTCCCGTCAAAATCGGTCCAGCCATTTCAGAGATTAGCCGGAACAAACAGACAGACAGACAGACAGACGGACAGACAGACAGACAGACAGACAAAACTATTAAAAAATGTTGTTTTGGTATAGGTAACGTGTATACATCCAAATGCACTTAGTAAAAAGCGGTTATTTTAATATTACAAACAGACACTCCAATTTAATTTATATGTATAGATGTATAGATATAGATGAAAGTTGTAAATACCGTCCGCTAGACGCGCTATTCAGTTCTCCATACAAAATGTCTAAATACGGTAGACTATAAACTATATAGTTAGCTTACGAATAATCTCGCACTTGATGTACCGCTCACACTATAGAATGAAATAAATAAGTATAACAGTGACAGCTGGTTTTCTCGATGACGATGACGTTTCGATTACATTAGAAGTTCCTGCTTACCCTATAAATGGTAAAAATGAATCCTCCAATTATGTGTATTTAGCTTTCAGCTGTTTCGATGCAATTTCAAAACTGAAAACATGAATTCCTACATAAGCTAAGTACAGTTTTAATAAAACGAATTTATTCAGTGCCATTTCAGGAACCGGCCGTACCAGAAGGCATATTATTATTTTTACATCCGTACATTAATTAGGTAGGTACATCATAAACATATACCTCGTTATGGACCATTGGTGAGGTAAGTTATATTATTAAGCATATACCTAGTTGGTAGGTGCGACCGGTTCTCCGAAAAAAAACCGCTAATATGTACCACAATTTACACAGACAGACGTACCTGCATTGCAGGGATACTAATGTTATAAATTCGGTCAGTATAAATCATTTTATTATCACTTTACTAAAAATAACATCACTAAGTTGGCCGTCTTGGTCATGTCAGCTAAACGTGGTAAAAATAAATACTAAGACATATTTTATCTTTTCTTCACAATCATGTCTGTTATTACTTTGATAACTTGTTCCTCTTTTTTTAGAGTGACAATACAAAATACCACTAAGTAACGCTTTAACACGTTGAGTGCGGTGCCATTTTCAGAAGACTTTCAGCCAGTGCGGTAGAGACCTATTCGACCTCATAACCGAGCTTCACTGTAGTGCGTATGAGACCTAATCCATCTCCTAAAATAAGGTATTTTAAAAAAACTCATATCTTTATCAAAAAATAAGATACAATCTATGTTCTTTCTGTAAATAATAGAGAATTAACTGTTCTATCTCATGTTTGCTACGCATGGGGATATGAAAAGTGGGTTATGAAATATAACGAAAAAAAAATTAGGTATCCATTGAATCTCGCATCGCAACTAAAGATAGATCCGTTTGGGTTGTGACTAGTAATGGGATTAAAATAAAACCCCAGTTATCGATAGCTAAACTTTTTATGAAGTAATCATTTAAACATAGTAATATTGATTTCTCATATTTACGCGAATACTACACATTGAAATAAAACTAATCTTATGGATTTTATCGTGTTTATTATTTGTTTTTACGTTCCCGTCGTTTCGGCTGTTTTACAGCAACCATGGTCACGGGAGGACTGACCATGGTGACTGTCCTTCCGTGAATGATGAATTATGATAATCCATAAAATTAGTTTTATTTCAATAAACATAGTGACCTAAAATATATTTAAGAAAAATGTTCCTCATTGAAGCATGGTAAACATATTTTTTGATCGCATTGCACACATAGTGTATTTATTCATTTGGCTGTTTTGGATGCATCTGTGTTACTAAATGTAAGCCGTAATTTACTGTGACAGCCTGTGCAACGACTTTTTTTGCTACCACGCTGACAAAATATAAGAGCGTATTTTTTTACATGGAGTGCACAGGTACACATTATCGACATTTGAACAACACTGAGCGCGAGCTAACGGCGCCCGCGCCGCCCGCTCTCCGCTCCTTGCGTCTATGACGCCTGTGTTTTAGGAGGTCCGAAAGATCTCTTCACGCAACAGATGTATATTATTACAACTCAGTGCGTTAGAGACCTCATCCATCTCCTATTTTTTTTATTACATTATTGAATCAAACTCGCAGCGGGAAGTAGGTATGTATATTTGTCTCTGTCAAACACATAGAAATAAAGAAGTTACGACCTCCCGCACAGAGGTGGAGAACACGATTTTCGGCGCCGCACCAGCTGAAAGTCACGTTAGAGTTCTTTTAGACCTCCTAACGCAGTCAACGTGTTAATAATGGGTGGGTGCCACACAATGGGACCTAGGGCGAACTCTGGATATAATAATTATGACTCGGGTACAAACATTCGTGCTCATCACACAAATATTGGTCCAACCACAATTTGAACCCGGGGCCCTCGGCACAGAAAACAGGGTCACTAATAAGTGCGCTAATCAGGTCGTCAACTGCGCTAATCGGGGTCAGAGTTTTTATTTATGTAGATAAAACAAAGTGTGTTGTATCATATGAACAGGGAATAGAGGAATGGAATAATTAATCACCCCTTTAACGAAATCCTGGATCCGTCCCTGTTTCTGAACCATCCTGTATATTTGCTAGGACTTCACTTAGATATTTGTTAAGTAGATATTTTCTTCAAATTGTTCTAATTATTCATGGGCTGGTATGTGCAACATTTCTTTTTTTATTTTTAGCATTAATTTATTAACTAACTTATTTTCTTTTTAATGTCAATTTGAACTCGAATTTAACGAGTGAGAAAGGAATGAAGTGATAACGGCCCGACTTTACGACATGTAGTACCTACCGCACCATCCACACATGCATACACAGGATCCCGTGTTGTGTGCGTGTGTGCACGTCTCGCCCGGAGTCGAGCCCGCAAGACTGCATTCCTCGCGTTGCGACGCCACTGCTGGAGAAAGGACCATCTGAACTTTTATCGTAGCTTTATAATGATTTAGTTATATGGGTAAAGTAATTATAGAGTCTAAAGTCAAATTACTACGGCGGCACTTACAAATTGTGATTGTACATTGTTTTCTTAACTCTACAACCAGATCGGAACGCGACCTCAACTGAGAAGATCCGGCAAAAAACTCAGCGGGCTTTGTATGTTTTTTTGTTGTACAGTATGTTTTTATTGCCAATTTTTTGATTTGTTGTTTTTAACTTATTACAAATTTTAATTGTTAAAATCTCACTAGATATTTACATCAGAAAAATAAAAAAAAAACTTAAAAATGATATGAAAACAAACTATGTATCAAAAATTGCCAATTAATATCATGTAAAAGTTTAATGAAAAGTTTAATTATTTTCTTTAGCTCCAGTGTGTTGCCCCGCGAGACGCATTACCGCTACTCTTTGACATGACATTGACGCTAAATATACAAGCGTTCAGCTCAAAGCTGCTTTATCATCTAAATAATCCGAAAGTCTGTAGTAAGCCTGTCGACAGAGTTTAGTTTTGATAACAGTTTTAAATTTATTAATAGGCAAATCTCGGATATCTTTCGGAAGTTTATTGTGGAAGCGTATATATTACCCCAAATATAATCATTCGCATTTCAGGGTGATCAACTTGTTTGGTTTATAATTGGAAAAGTTGACAAGCCGAGGGTCAGTAGGGGTTCCTCTGTCCCCCATTGTTCATTTGTATTTAGTTATTTTAAAATAATCCAGCCTAAACATGCCTACCTACTTCAAAAAACGAACTTTATTTAGGTAGATATTTACATAAAATTCATAAACAGGATAAATGGAAATTAATTATGAAATTACCTGGTTATTTGAAAATACATGCTTGTTAATTAATTTAAGAAGCAAAGTAAATACTTTGTTTTGCTTAAAAATAAATTGCTCGACTATAATGATTACGTCAGTAGACATAACCTATTACAACTGGCCTAGAATATGTGAGTCGATGTTCTTACAACGAAATACAAATAACTATATAAGTTATAACACAAGCATAATAATTGTATCCAAGGTTACTATGTATACTAATATTATAAATGTGAAAGTTTGGATGGATGGATGTTTGTTACTCTTTCACGCCCGAACGGCTGAACGGATCTGGATGAAATTTGGCACAGAGATAGATTATAGTCTGGAATAGCACATAGAATACTTTTTATCCCGGTAAAATGTATGGTTCCCGTGGAATAGATGTTTTAATTTGTCATACTTTTTATCGCGGGTAACACCGCCGGGCGCAGCTAGTTTAGAATAAGTTGGTAAGCCAGTTCTTTAATCACCGTCCCTAGAGAGCGTTCAAGTATTACGTAACAAATTTGGGGGGAGGGGGGTGGGGGGGTCTTCTGAAACGTTACGATGCGTTAATGGGGCTGGAGGGGGGGTTTGAACTACGCGTTACGTAATATTGTTTTAACCCTTCAGAACCGTCGCGTAGAGATTTTACGTTTTACAGAACAAAAAATAGAAATGTATGTCACAGTCATCCGTACATAAGTGTCCATATTCAAGTGGCTATGTCACCGTTGTCGTCTAAATTCAATATTTGAGAAAACCGAAAACTAACAAAATATTCTTAATACAACCCATGTATGTATCCACATCATAAAGTCTATCATAATATAATTTATTTACTGAGGACAGCACGAGACTAATTCCTTGTAACCTGACCACCACCGTTTGACCTGTGACTGGCGCACGCACACACCCTCAAACGTATACTTATGCTGTGCATGCGCAGGTTACACGCACATAGTCACGCCCTGTCTGTGATCACACCACTAAATAATGTGCTGTGATCGCACGCGCGGACTCGACTCACGCGCATAAGAAGATACTGGATTCGTGGGACAAGGAGAAGGCTGTTCGTGAACATTTCGTATTTCAAATATAAATTTGGATTTTAAAAATGGATTCTATTATTTTAAGCAGCAGTGATAGCCAAGTTGGTAGAACGCTTGCCTCGGTAACGAGAATTGCAGGTTCAAACCCCGGCTCGCACCTCTGGGATTTCATGTGCGAATCTCATTTCGAACCATGATTATAACTTGCTAAACGGTGAAGGAAAACATCGTGAGGAAACCTGCATGTCTGAGAGAACCCCTCGAAAGATGTGTGAGTCCGCCAACCCGCACTGGTCAACGTGGTGGACTATGGCCTAATCCCCCTCGCATTGAGGGGAGGCCCGTGCCCAGCAGTGGGACATTAAAAAAAGGGCTGGAATTATTATATTATATACAATGGAAATTTTACATTTTCAAAGAACATGTTGTCTGGTTAACAAAAACTGCATTTGGTCTAGCACACAGATATATGAGAGGTCTAGCTATAGTAAGTATTCCATACTTCGTCAAGTTTTTGAAATGTGTCTGACTAATCACTCGTATGTGATGCTATGGGTACCTACTATATGTGAATGTCACCAAGACCTCAAGTGTCATAATAGAATGGGAATTGCATTGTATTTGTCACTGGATTTGTCATACATCATTTGCTGACAGTTGCGCCCAGACGCCCAGATGCAAAGATGTCTAAATTTATTATATTTTATTGTTATTCAGCCCACATTGTTAAGGGATTATGACTTTTATCAACAAGATAACATGCTCATAAGAAAACCAGAATTGGGGACAACATTATACAGTCTTCACGATGCGACAAACAGCACTAACTAATGTCATGTTTGAACAAGATTAATTACTACTAAATTAGACGGAATATTTGTTTGTTAAGTACCATCACGCGGTCTGTTAACATACTGAGGCGGTGATGCCTGGAACTGACTCGTTCGTTATTGGTATATGTTGTTTATTATTTACGCAATATTTCAGTAAGTATTTAAATTTCGATTAACGATATATAATCGTAAAATATGTTTTGATATTACTCTTAAAATGCGATATTACTCTTAAAATGACTGTAAAACAGATATTTAAAGTTTCCATTCATAAACCACTCAAAAAAGTATCAAAGCTACAGGGCCGTGACGTCATCGCCATAAATCAGCGCGGGTGCAACGGAGAATGAACCTTGCTGTCACTAAACTTTAATGTAGAAAATCTTCGAAATTATGTAACAAAGAATATATATTCAAAAATAGCAAATGTAAGTACTTACAGATTTTAATAGTATCTAGTCTATTCAATTCTACAAATAACTATTACAAAATATAATCGAATAGTGTGAACAAAAGCAATAATTACGGGACAATAAGAACTCTATAAATATATAGTTTCAAAATTGTTATATAGTTCTTTTCTTACTAATAAGTGCCATAAGGTACCTGTCCTCATACACAACTCACAAGATATAAGTAGGTACGTTATGTCGTTGATTGGTTTAACAAACGGTCCTTATATCCAATCATCCCGGCGATCCCTGAATGCTAGGCCTTGTCTGGAGTTAAAAGAAATAATGTCAACGTCGAATGGAAGGCCGGCTTTATCTGAAGGGTTACGCCTTACTTACTACATAAGATAACGTTTGAATTTAGAATCCAACGGCAGAAACCGAGTCGACCTTAGATCTTGCGAAATATCGAAGTCACAAATTATAAAATTTCGTCTATGTCTAGGTATAAATAATATAATATCTCCAAACAAACAGACCAACTGTACGGGCCCAAACTAAGCGACACTTTAATTATGGGTGCTGTAGAATTGACTGGGGACAATCCCAGCATATAATTACTTTTATAGATATTAATCCATGGCTCGGTAACAAACATTCGTGCTCATCACACAAAGCTTGGCCCTACTGGGTATCGAACCCAGCACTTCTATTACTGGCACCTTTTTAAATAGCGTTTTAAATCTCTCCACTCCTGGGCAAACGCCTCATCTTGACGTCTCCACACGACTCTCTCGTCAGCCATCTTCTGCCTTGTTGCTCCCGCAAAGGTCTCCAAGAAAATATTTAATGCGCTGAAAATTAAGTCGTGAAAATGTGCATAAGATTGCGCACTGTGCATAAGAAGAAGCTCTCCATTGGTCTGATAACCAGAGAGAGCCTGGCTCCGCGGTGTGGGGGGGGAGCGCCAGGGAACCGGTTCTGTCACCTCGCGCCGACCTTTATGTCCAATCGCCGTTACTGTGCACGCCCGGCCCGGGCAACCGCACGCGCACAAACAAAGACTTGAGAGCAATCTGATGCATCAACACCATTTTTAAAAACAGTAATGTGAAAATAAATTATAGCACCAAATTAAGTAAACAAATGGGGGAAGAGGTACCCAGCACTGACACTCGGCTTGTCAACTTTTCCAATTATAAACCAAACAATTAAAATTTTAAAACGAATCGTTTCACGGAGAATTGCATATTAATTTGGGTCCCGACACTAGTTACAGATTATCTCTTTAATGACATCTTAGAAGAGTTCGGCTACTGTTGACCCTGTTAAAATATTTTAAACCATTATTGTTCCACCCTATATTAGTTCTATTATGAACTTTACTGACGCAGTCTATGGGAACAGAAAGTTACGGATAAGCATGAAAATCGAATAATTTCAAAATCATAATGCTGCCAGCATGACGAACATACAGTTACGGACAATCGGCCTAACTACTATAACACTTTTCACCAGAAGAATACAAAATTAGCGATCTATCGACGTTCGGAAACCTTCTCACTCTTCTTGATATGAACACCCAAGTACAATTTTATTCAGTAGTTTCATTCATGGATGGCGGGTCAGATCAGTTGCGCTGCATGTGCCTAGTGAATGTAGCGTCTCGATCTACTGCCGCCTTCCTACCTAGGCAAGTATGATCGTAGATCTCATCGTCACTTACCATCAGGTGAGATCGAGATCAAATACTTGCCTATAATGTAATTAAAAAAAAAAACAAAATCTTCACGAATTTCATTTTTATCCTTGACTGCTTCTACCTAGCGTACATTTTACAATATCAGCAATCGTTGGGCCGCGGATTCCTAAGATTCAAGCTCCGACACCTTTAAGTTTAGGAGAGACCAGGGAAGCTGGAAGAATTGGATATATTTTAATTAATCTTCCCCTTAATAAAAATCTTAATGTTTTTCAGCAAATATTAACTCTATTGCCTTCAAGTTAAGACTTCACTTTCGTCGAACTCTTCAGGAGCACAAAATTTCATTTTGAAACTAGCTGTGATAGGCTATCATGTTTGTCAAACGCTCTTGAAATTTTGTTTTAAACTAAACTTCTGTGTTCTACTTACTTCGTTCCTTTGCCCAGTTATTCAGGTTACACCTACGCTAGAAAGGGACACGTAATGTATCTGAGGTGAGAGTAAACGAAAGAGATGTAGAGACCGTTAAGAAAGCAGTTTAGACTACTACCTTTACGCGTAAATAGTGATGACTGGAGTCGATTTGATCGATATGGGAGTTTCCTCTGTATGCGTTGACCCTTTCAAATGTTTTTACCATATTTTCCTACGGTACACTGGTTTTTTCTGCTACAGATATATAAGGGTCAATCTTTCTTGACGAGAGATGCCTATTAAAACCACCACGACAAAGGCTAATGGTTCACGTTGAAAATTGATTTGGCTACAGAAATTGTGTATCTTACTATATAAATATAGTAAATTTAAGTAAAATAGTCATTATATAATTCATAATGATAGTCATTCAGGAACTTTCATTTAAGGTGAAAGCGGTAGGTAGGCGCTGTGCTAAATTTCGACTGTTTTTTGACTACGTTAATGCATTTATTTATCTATAGTTTGCTTCAAAATGTATTTCAAATGAAACAAGTCTTTAAGTAGTCTCCAAAGTTTGTAAAAAATAGCGGGTTTTACAAACTTTGGAGGATGGTGTCAATTTTTGAGCAAACTTATAACATGGAGGCATTTAATTTACAATGCCAATATCGCAAAAAACTAAATTACATCGTTAAGATGAATAATTCGAAAAAAAAAACAAAAAATTCGAACATTTGAATGTCGCGCCCTCACCGGTGATGGAATTGGTTGTAAATGAATGCTTTCATTTAGATCGGACGCTTCTGTTGAGAGGTTTGACGTTATGCTTCGTTTGACATTGTGAAGAGAAAGTAATACAAAATCTTGTTCACATAGACTGCATTTGCACGTTTTTTTGTATAAAATCTTTGAATTGAATTATTTTTCTTTTTTTTTAACTATGTGTAGATGCTTTACATTATTTTCGAGTTTTGTGATATAAAAGGCGCTAGCGACACTCATGTTCTTTGCGTAATAAGTATATATATATTTATATATATGCATGTCAGGGCAACCTGTGAAATGACACCACACCGTATACGTTACGTGTACTGGCGTATGCGTTGTCGTTTGTTTTAAAAACTAAAGTCAAATTAGTTTGTGTATCAACAGAATAGGGCCAATGTCCTTTTTTAGCATTGACGTATCGATCCCAGCTCGGCCCAACACTACATTCAGCATCCAGTGAGAGAGTTAAGTTGATAAGTCGATTCTCACCGGCCACCGAGGTCCCGATGACTCAGGCATTCATCTATTCATCGTTGCTCTACCTGTTGCTTTGTGTGCAGACACACCGGACGGGCCGTCGGGTTTTTAATATTAGTCATTTTGTTGTTTTATGTGTTGAAAAAATAAATATGAAAACTCGTTACTCAAACATGAATATTGAATACCTAAATGCTGATAGCGCTACATGAAATATTAGTTACGTATAGCAATATAGGTACTGTACAATAATAAACCCACAAGTCCTACCTGAGCTCCTGAATTTATCAGGCGATTCAGGCGTTTTCACGTAAAGGAATCCAGAATCATATGAGTCAAAAACTAACATATCAGAATCACGTAGACCATTAAGTACAGTACTTATGAATCGTCAAAAGTTACAAAATACTATGCTACTACTTTACCACCCGTTCGGAATGCCGTTCCTATGGAGAAGAACGGGCAAGAAACTCTATGGTTGCTCTTTTTTTAAAAAGATCTTTTACACTCATAACTTATTTTACACTCTGTAGGTACTTAATATACTTAAGTACTCCAGCTGACTCGCTATACTAGGTAACTAACATAACATATGGCATAAGATGTAAAAACTCTCGATGTACGTTCTCCACCCCTAGCAAAGTTTAAATCTAATCAGTTATTAGGTCATTATTAATAAATTGATCTTGACTTTGACCGAGAGCGAACTGAAATTCACTTTGAAGCGCGCTCAAGTTCACTGTCAAAGTTTATTTGAGTTGTTTTTTTTTAAACCAACCAAAGACAAGCTGTCTGTATTTTTTTTATCAACGGAAACATCCATAACGAATCTTCCTTCACTAATATCCGAGTTCCAAGTGGTCACGTGACAGTAGATGCGCGTGCGCAGGTCCCGCGGGAAGCGGCCGGGGGCACAGTGCAATTACTTCGGCCTTGCATACGCCCACTGCCGTGCCTCTGACTATCGTAGATTATATACAGACACTTATATATGTATAGAGTGTTTACAACATTTTCTTAACACTACAAGAACATTGTTTTAGAATCAGTATAAGTAATTGGTATTTATCTATACATATAAATAAAATTGGAGTGTCTGTTTGTAATATTAAAATAATCGCTTTTTACTAAGTGCATTTGAATGTATACACGTTACCTATACCGAAACAAATTTTTTTACAGTTTTTGTCTGTCTGTCTGTCTGTCTGTCTGTCTGTCCGTCTGTCTGTCTGTCTGTCTGTCTGTCTGTCTGTTTGTTCCGGCTATTCTCTGAAATGGCTGGACCGATTTTGACGGGACTTTCACTGGCAGATAGCTGATGTAACAAGGAGTAACTTAGGCTACTTTTATTTTAGAAAAAAAAATAGGATCTCACAAAAAAAAATTAAAACCAATGTTGCAGCGCAGCGCCTGATTAAGTTTGATAGCAACAACCTGCAATGCGTCCCGCGGGCTCAGAATGGGCGAGCAGGCTGTTGTCAACGGTTGTCTTTGTTAAATACCACGCGGACGAAGTCGCGGGCAACAGCTAGTTTATTAATATAATCCTGCGACACAGCGCTTCCGCGCACATGAAGTACCACGAATACACATCAAAATTTGAAGCCAACATTTAACGAAACACACCAATATTTCATTACCGAAGCGTCACGTTACTACGATTGTGCTTGAAGTACTGCAGGCAATTCCAGTAACACCGAGAAAAGGGCAAAATCATTTTTGAAATTTGCTCACGCGGAAGTCTGATAATTTGTCAGTAAAGTATCCGCCACTTTACTGATAGGGTAAGGGGGCTTATTAGGCCTAGTCTACGGATAAGGTTGCATAGAATCTCCCATTTTGTATTGAATTGAATTATTTGTTACTCGACATTGGCAAAATACCTACGATTGGGTAGGTGGGTTGGTTGATTGGCTTCATCCTTCTTTCTAGCTTTGTCAAATAAAAACTACCTAGTAAGTATAGCAGTAACTGCTGGCGAGGTTGCGGATATATTTGAAAACATTCCTTCCACAAGGCGGGAGGAGGACCAGACCGTGGGGGTTTATTCGCCAGGCGTCCGTCGTAATCCGCTTGGCTCCACCATTGCTTGCGGGGTATCCATTAGAATTTCCCCACGTAAAAAGTTAGGTATAGTAACTGCTGTGCGTACAGCATCAACATAAACTGTACGGTGACAAATGATAACGCGCCAATGTAGAGCAATCGTGATACTGCATGTTTGTTTGTTTGTTTGTACTCATTAATCAGGCACAACACAAGCACCTACATATTTTATACTATTGTTCTTATTAATATAAATACTGGATACAATACAAATTCCTCACTTTCCGCGCAGTCTGCACAAGTGTGGTCAGCGTTCGGCGTTCCTTTGGGTTACTGCCTGCTATTCGCGCGAACGCTATGAATTCCACAGATTACAAAGAATGCGGAACGCAGAACGCTTATGCGCCTTGTAACGGGATCTTATAGTTTTATTTATTCTTAACTAATATGCAATAACACTGTAACTTGATAGTGTCTCGAAAATAAATATAGGTGGTACCTACTTGGAAAATAATATTTGCAGTGAAGAGATTTTTTCAGTACTGAGTCTGAATCCTACTTTTTGGAATTAAGTAGGTATTCTAGTTTGCGCTGTACGGGAAAATTGCCGAATGGATAAATAACAATAGCTTGTAACAAGAAGAACATCGCCATGGAATATGTTTTATCCCGGGAATAGAAAGCTTCTCCCTGGATAGCCAAAAAACTAAAGGAAACGACGCTGCTGTTAAAAACAAAATTGAAAATATATAAAAATCAAAACACGCATAATTTCAAAGAGAGTAAATCGTCATACAAAGAAGGAGTAACCAATAATAATAAAACAAACGTCATTAAAGTCACGCATGACAAGGAAATTAAAAAAAATAAGCCAATTAAAACAAAACCAACCTCAATGACGTCACATTCGAAATGAAAGCTATACAAACAAAAACTATCAAAGACAAAACACGCCGATGATGTCAAGTCCAATAGGAAAGAGACTAGTAAAGATGAAAACGACAAACATGTCTATAGTTTAACATATTTATGTCTAAACTAGCTGTTGCCCGCGACTTCGTCCGCGTGGTATTTAACAAAGACAACCGTTGACAACAGCCTGCTCGCCCATTCTGAGCCCGCGGGACGCATTGAAGGGTTTTGCTATTTGGTTTTGGTTTGAATTTTTTTTCGTGAGATTCTATTATTTTTTCTAAAATAAAAGTAGCCTAAGTTACTCCTTGTTACATCAGCTATCTACCAGTGAAAGTCCCGTCAAAATCGGTCCAGCCATTTCAGAGATTAGCCGGAACAAACATACAGACAGACAGACAGACAGACGGACAGACAGACAGACAGACAGACAGACAGACAAAAAATTTTAAAAATGTTGTTTCGGTATAGGTAACATGTATACATCCAAATGCACTTAGTAAAAAGCGGTTATTTTAATATTACAAACAGACACTCCAATTTTATTTATATGTATAGATGTACTTGTATTGCAATGGGATAAGGTTTGTTTGGAGACAACAAAACTACCTACCTTACATTCTTTACGTTCTTGGTTGAAAACAAATTATTCTCGTAATTACCTGTTAATGATACTTGGATAGGTCATTGGAGGTTGAAGAAAAGGGAGATAAGGGAGAAAAGAAGGCGATTCCAGATGCGAACACTATATATAATAAAGAATACTATATACACGAGTTACACTAAATATGATAGACAGAACCAAATTATGAATACATACACACATACACACAAATTTTGTAGCAACCAGGATTCGAACCTGGGACCTCGGCATAGAAAGCAGGGTCTCTACCAACTGCGCTAATCAGGCCTTCGCTAATCTGTGCCTAAAGTAGCCGAGAAACGTAAAACGTAGAGATGTATAATGCTTTTACTAAGTATGTTACTTGTATCTGTTGAGCGATTGATGCGACCGTATAACTTACGTTTAAAAGCTTTGAAATTAGGCACGTAGTAGGTTTAACTCACAGATATATAAGAGGAGATATGTTATGAAAGCGGCGGGTTTGCGCTCACAATTGGCCAAAATTAGGCTAACATAGAGTTTTCGCCGTCAGTCGACTGCAACTGCACGTCGGTATCGGCTTTAGCTTTTTTTTTAAATGCCGTGTTATTCCGTGTTTGTGTGCAAAAATACTAGCAGCAAAGTGAACTACGTAAAAGATGGAACCTCATTTCACCAGCCAGTATTAAGTATTTTATTTATTCGTCTTTAAAATCATTAAAAACAACAAATCAAAAAATATTTGATGCCTTTATTATGTTATTTTAGTTTTTATGTAGCATAACGACTTAATTTTTGTACAAAATACATGGCTATTTAAGTACCACCTATGTTCGCTACTGAGTGAATGTACGAGGTAATGGACAGATCGTTCAACGATACTTTGAATAAACTGGTGCGTCGCGTGGTACGGCCGCTGTATACGGCGACGACGCAGCACGCACCGAAGAGACTTCGTATTGGTTGGTTTTATGGAATTGCATGTGTTTTGCGGCGAGTGGTGGGGAACTAAACGGAGACAGCGAGTTCCCATACATTTTGAACCGCACGGCATATCTATCATGATCTGTGGTTTAACTGCTTGTTTATACACCATTGCTCCACCCAACATCAGTTATCGAAACCTCTCTCTGTATCGATCAATTCTGACCCACTATTGACCGGGCGTATGCGTTTGCGCAACGAACATTCCGTTAATTCCGACGACACCTTATTGGGACATGTATCAGTCGGCCGGTCGACGTAATTCCCGTTTTATTACGTAGGTATTGGTAGATAGGTATATGAATAATATTATATTTATTTTGAGTACATTGTGTGTTTATTTCGTAGGTTTTCTGGTATTACTTCGTTGATACTAAGGTTTCAAAGTTGCGTTGGGATTTCAGACGAAGAGATAACATGATGGAGTGGCACAAAAAACATATTGAGCCTACCACACAAATCGGCTTGGTATTTTGTGCTTCAATATGTTCGTGACACTCCATCTACTTATATTACTTCTTCGTCTATGCTTGGGAGTTGATTTTTAATAAGCAAAACACACAGCCTAGACATGATTATTGTCAATGGCTATATCATACCAAATCGCTCTCTCTCTCTCCCCCTCTCTCTTTCTCTCTCTCTCCCCTCCCTCTCTCTTTCTCTCTAATTATCACACCCCAAGTTCACAAGGGTAATATAGAAGAACCTGTATATAGTACTATTAAATTCATCATAGATATCGCATCGAACCTCAAACGAGCTGACAGGTACAGTGGTTGCTGTAAAGCAATCAAAACGTCGGGAAGGTAAAAACATAAATGAAAATCTTTAAAATAAGTTTCATTTAAATTTGAATACACGTATTGAAAGTTAAGTTATGTTGCCAATCATTTAATGCTAAGTTTACATGGGAACCATGACATGACAAATTTGTTGGCAAAGTATCTGGAACTAGATGTCTCTCCGGTGTATACACTTCGACACTTAAGTCTATAGACTTAGGTGTTTCCAGTACTATTTAAGTATCCCCCATGTTTACGTACATGTATACCATTAACATACTGGCTTACAATATAGCTTTTTTTTTATTGCAATACAGGCAAGTATTTGATCTCGATCTCACCTGATCACGCAAACCAACTGCGTAATCTTGCTCAAACTGATAACACAGGGAATTACATGTGACAAGTGACTTACGAAATAATCATACAAAAACAATAGTCCATTGCGAACAATATTTAAATGTGTGGAATAACTAACTGGCAAGGGCATTTAAGTAGGCCGCAATTCGAATATGGCCTAATAACAGGCGAAAAAACATTCTGCCTTACTTAGCACCTGCGTTATTTAGGAATGATTGAGAACAAATTTAAAAAAATCATTATATTTTGGTAGACAATTGACACATCAGTACTTCAAGCAGAATCCTTTCTACGTACCGTTTTGGTAACGTAACGTCTTCCCTCCCTCTCACACCACAGACTGCCTAAATAAGTATGACAGTGACAGCATGTTTTCTCGATGACGTTACGATTACGTTAGAAGTTCCTGCTTGCCCTACAGAAGTGCAGTTGAGTACGCTTTCAGAGTTGAGATAAATCACATAATTGACAAACACACAGCGCCAGATTAATCAATACGTTGTCTGATCCCATACTAATCCTAGTAACACCCAGACCAGGGCAGATTATAAAAAGATAATTTTAGAAAAAATACATAACTTTACATCTTGCCAGGCACTAAGATTGAACCTAAAGTTTCAACCTGAGTGAGGTGTGGTCGGATTCTAATTTTAAACAAAATCAGTATCCATAAAACCGGTAAAAACAAGTTATTCCTACGTTTTACGACTACAAATTTAGCGTTCAAGTTATGTCATTTTATTAAATAATCTAAAATTACGACCAGCTTAGACGAACCTACTAGATTTAAGAATGTGGCAATCGAACATTGTAATTTTTGAATTTAGAACATTGGTATTTGGAATATAACACAGCGCGAATCTGCAGCGTCATCGTCGTCATGTAAAGAAAAACATTACGGCGCGTTACATGGGGGGAGGGGGGTTCAAAAATCTCCAAAAATTGCGTTACGTAATTAATATCAAGTTAAGATAGTTTTTCGATAATGCTGGTTTGACTAAACTTCATATAAAAAAATATTTACATTTATTTTGATATTCAATTTTCTGAGGTCTATAACCTATCTATGCTGCGACGGTCTCGTGTACGCAGGCATTATGATTTCCAACGAACAAATGCAAAAGTTGTCTAACGGGATTGCGTCATTTTTTTCTGGCTCGTAACCAGACATGGATAAGTTTAGTGAGCTTACTTAGGAATTTCTTAACATATATAATATATAGACCTACCTATGTTTAAACAGGGCCCCAAATCTGGTAACACAACCGATTCATAATCGAACAGCAACGGTATAGTAACTGTCACTTTTGACAGATATCCCATACAATAACTGTTAAAAGTGACAGTTACTATGCGGTTACTGTTCGATTATGAATCGATTGTGTTATCAGACTTGGGGCCCAGGTGTATCGAATGTGTACGTTTGAAGAGCTAAATTGATGACCTTAGCTGTGTCCTCATGTGCCTGTGTCAAGTTGGTAACCCTACGAAGGCGGTCATTCCCGGTGGTCCCCCGCAAACCACAGCCAGCCACCAAGTGGGTCTAGACTATTAATCATGCTCTCGGTATTCACGTTTTGCAGTCGAATCACATTTACGAGCCCATTGTCCTTATATGCGAATACCTTTTCCATTAAAAAGGTGTTTAATTATTATAGGTACATTGTTTGCGATATTCAAAAATGTTACATCAAAGATGTATAATGCGTTAGGTAGTTGCCAAACAACCGTTTGAATTTGAAATTTAAAATTAGAATTCGAATATTGAAGTTTGTCAGTTATACATATCTAGTTCTCTAACAAAAAAAACACAATTTTCCTAATAAATGTATTGCAATGTGTCAAATTACTATAATAATATAAAACAAACTATGCTTGGCACCTATAGGGTAAACAACCCAGTAATATGCCGCTTACTAATCCGACGTGGATAGATGGCCATACTGGTTTTTTCGACGACCATTTTTTGTGGTAATTTTTAATACGGGCCGTGGGACCGGACTTTGGTCGTAAAAATGCAATGTGCGTACGCAGCCGCGAACACGACGAGTTAAGTCGATTAGAAAATTTCAACTAAAAGCCTTCGTCGTTGGAATTTAAAAAAATAACTCTTGAATACTTATGGCCAGATGTATGACGACACTAATATGAATTCGAACTTTTTCGAACAATTAAAAGCTTTCGAATTATTACTTTTAAATTTAAAAGCATTCTTATTTTTAAATGTAGAACTACATTCCAGGCAAGCAGTCAGAAGCGATAAACTGCTAGAAGACGATTAGACGATCACTACACGGCATATAATTTAATTCTTATGTAACATAGTTTTTATTTCAATCCAGCCTCTTTAATATTCTACTTAAGTATGTACTTAGAATATCAGCAAAAACTACTTCTAGACAAAAAATACCGAAGTGACTTGATAGTCACCTGCATGTTTTATTGAGTTCTTTATTATAAGTTTTTATATAAATATATGATTCGCTACAAATAGGTGACAAATATTACCTTTTTCCTTATTATGAAGACTATTTCTTTTTAGCATATTTGTAAACGAAGTAGCGACACTGTCACCTGCTGCTAAGCCACACCAAAGATTAGGGAGATACCTCTACCTTTTGTTATAAAATACATAGCTTTTATTGCTATCAAATCACGACAACTTAATTTTCTTATAGAAAAAAAGGCCCACAATTCAACCTAACGACAGCATTTTTCGATTCTAAGAAACACCGAACTCGAACATAGCTTATGCATTACCTTCATAAAAACAATAAAAGGCATAAGTTATCATAATGTATAAACGAAAAAAGAAACTCAAATGGTATGCATTAAGAGTTAAATTTGTGTACCCATCATTCCGTAAAAGAGTGCAAAGCAATACGATTCTTATGTCGCACGGCAATAGCGAGGTTTTATTATTGTAATGAAATATTTAAACCTTTTTTAGTTGGAAAGCCGTTGTAAAAGGAATAGAAGGTAAACGAATGCCTCCGCATTGCTTCACGCAGTAACAGACTCTTTTCTGGTAGCATTGTGATCAATATTGCGTGTAGTGTTGGCTGCAAGAAGGCATTTCGCGAGAGGCAGAGAGGCTCTCGGCATCTCTCGGTTGCAGGTTTGACGGGATCCGTGTTACTCACGCCCGCCCCCCGCGCCCGCTCTGCCTCCTCATCTCCGCGGCCCGTCTGCGCCAGCGCAGGCCGCGAGGCTACTCGTCTAGTAGCAATTATATTAAAAGAGCGTTTGCCCCGATATTTGAGATGTTACATAAATAACCTCGTGTTCTTAATTGTATTATGGACTATATTTGAACATATTTTTTAGGTACTTGTTTATTTTGCTTCCGCCATACACTTTGTAGTAGGTGTTATGTATTTAGATCAGATTATCTTCAGTATTCTACAAATCTGAGTATCTAGTAAGCTTCCCTAATTACTAAGAACTTAGTGTTATTATCTAAAAACAAAAAATATATCTGCAAACGACTCTTTGTTAACGAAGCTCAAATTAATAAGGGCAAACAGAAAAAATAACATAAATTGGAAACTGAGAAAATGCGTTCAATAATTTTAGTTAAGTTCTTTTATTTGGTATGGTGAAAAATTTCACGTGCGGTGTTACAATGGATAATAACAAAATAATTTAATACTACGAAGTCCGTCCCAAGCAAATTAGTCCAACTTCCAAACACTCATAGGTACCCTACCTATACCATACCATACCTACTGTTTTTTTTATCGTGATCATGTCGATAACACGCTCACTTCAATATCGCCGACATCTTTGTATGATAAGGTTCGGTGACAGGCCAGGCATCGGTAAGTCACCAATTCAAGCTTCGAATACTTTGGACTGAGCCACTGTGTCGTACGACCCGCCCCCTGATTACGTAACTTGCAATAGCCTAGCGATAGCAACAATCGCGCAATCGCGCAATATTTGCTTTTAAATTGCTAATTCGTAATACGTAGCGCTGCGACGCCATACAAATCTGCGATTTGAAACCAATTATTGCGAGATTATAGCTGTCGCTTTGCTATCGTTAGGCTAAGCAAGATACGTAATTAGCGGGCCGGACTCCCTTATTTGACTACCTTAAATTTTTTACAGCGATAACTATTTCCATTGCATTATGTTCTTGATGGTATTGTAGCGAACTCTTCAACCTCGTCACAAGCTACATAGATAGTGCTGCAGACGCATTCAGAACAATAGACAATTCTCAATACAATCCTGAATCGCGCTATAAGAGTTTTCGGGGCACGTAACATATATACAAGGTCCAGATTTTCAGATGGTACCTACGCAACGTAACAATAGGTATTTTACAGTTTCAAATTGCGTTATGTAATAGCTTATTGAAGTCACGCAGATTGAAGTATATTGAACTTGTAAACATAGCAAGTTCAATGCCTGGCAATGATCAATAGTAGTTTTGACCCAATTGAATGTAGATCTTTTGAATATAAGCGAACCAAAATTATTAAAACATCTATGAGACTTGTGTTTTCAAATAAACCATTATAACATGTCTGTATCCACTAGCGGAGAGACAAAAAATCAAAGCACCACTATGATAATCAACTGCGCCAACATAACCCAAAATGTATAAAATTTTAACCAATAAACAAAACCCTTTGGCAAAACCAAAAGGCTCAAAAAAACCCATTATAACAAAATATAGAAACATTTGCCAAGTACATGTGCATTTCACTCTTCTTCCAAGCATACAACAATCGAGTCCGTAGCCATAATTTTTATCTCTAAAAATCATTGTTATCAAATCATTCTCCAAATTACAGTTCAATTATACCACACCCATTGCTCGAAGGTTAGTGAATTTACAATAGATTAACGATTACAGGTGCGCCTGCGCCGTCACTGATAAGTACTGATAACGATATCAACCGCATCTGATACGCCGAGTCTTCGCGTGAAACGGAATCGAAATAAAAGGAAAATTGCTTTATTGTGGTGTAATTGGGTCGATCTACAACAAATAAGTAGCTACCAATTATAACATGAGCGAATGTCGTCTGTCGTTAGAAACCGGGCTATCGCGAGTTTCATTAAAATTACATCATATGTCAGAAATATCGGGACTATGCCACAAAACTGAACTTGACTAGAGGAGATTTCTGTAAACAGAAAATTTATGACAATTAGCTACCTGTAATCCGCACGCATAATCATAATACTCGTAAATATTGAAGGAATAAGTATATATCGTGTAAGCAACAAAATTTATTGCGGAATAAGATAGTGTTATATGACAAGTTAATGCCACCGATGCCAGTGCAGCAGTGCTATTCTGTAACGCCAAACGCAAATCTCACGCGTGAGTCCGCAAGTGAATTGTACAATTTTAATATACAAATTTTACATCTCACTATCCGGACCATGCATGAGAATTTAGATCTTAAATCCCATGCGTGAATCCTCGTGTAAAAAATCCACATTTATTTTGAGATTCAATTTTCTATAGACTAATAAGACAAGCCCGCTGAGTCTCGCCGGATCTTCTCAGTTGAATTCGCATTCCGATCCGGCTGTAGAGTTAAAATTAAAAATAATTAAATGACAATTTGTTAGTGCCTATGACAATTTGTAGGCCTCTACGAAATAAATGATTTAACTTTGACATTAGAGCCATTTACGACAAGACCTATTTCAATGTTTGCTTTGCCCATCAAACTGGCCACCAGCCTGTGCAGTCAGACACTAGACACCGAAGATCCATGCAGGAAAATTTTCATATTATTACCAATTAAATTAATATTTTACAACTCACTTTCGGACTCACGCGTGAGATATGAGATCGTTGTCACAGAATAACACTGCAGCGCTGAAATAGCTATCAAGCTATTAGATAAACGTTTGACGGTAGATATGTACTTCTGTTTTTGTGAAATGCCGACGTTTGAAGGACTTTTGAGGCATTTGATAATTTTCTAACGCCCCTCGCCTCAACGCGTAACGCCTCACACACGATTCGCGTTAGGTAACCATAATCCTTAGGTAAATAATTTGGGTAAGTAGCCAATGTACCTTTTCTTTTTTGTTGGTCAGCGCAATGTTACCCATTTATGAGCTGAATTGTGTGAGTAAGAGGACTACAACCGCGTGTGAGACATCGGCCATAACAAATGAATACCTAGTACCTATTAAGGCCACATTCACAGCGATCGTTTTGTTCATAATGTGCACGTAAGTAAGTACCTACAATGAATGTATTCTCAGAATGCACTTAGCATTCACGGGGCCTTCGTTCCTTTGTAGCCATTTCTTATCGTGTAAAAAGTCGTCTGCAACGCATGCTAATTGGGTACTAAGCTTTACGTTCCACTCTGAAGGTACCTATAACATAAAAAGTTGCCATTTATTATGTTACTTCGATGGATACATAGAATTTACATAGGTAGTTGTCTATATGTATACATATATATATATATATATATATATATATATATATACATATATATATATACATATATACATATATATATATATATATATATATATATATATATATATATATATATATATATATGTATAACAACGTCGTGTTAGTTAAACCATTTATAACTCAAAACTGGTGGGCGGATTTTTATGATCTTTGTTTTTTTTTTATTTGTCCCCGCCTAGCAGAATAACTAATAGAATACCACAAACAACAAAAACAATACAAAAAGAAAAATATAAAATCATTTATTTTCTGATACATTTGATTTGATTGAAGTTAGCCGAGACAGCTAGTATACATATACTTATATAGATGTTACGATCTATCTTAAATCGTTAGGTACCTACTTACCTACATTCATTAATCTTCCTGTAGTCCTGCAAAGATTAAAATGCCCAAGCAATATCTACAAACTTATAACCAATTACACAATAAACAGAAAAGTCACCCTTCGGTATGGCACCGACGAGGCAACGAAAACCATGACTAAGGGATGCATACAAGGATCGGTATGCGGTCCAGTATTTTGGAACATAATTCTCGATGAGTTGCTCAATTCAAAATTACCCGAGGGGGCCCACATACAGGCTTTTGCGGATGATGTACTACTCATTATCAAGGGTCAAACTAAATCGGAAGTGGAAAACACTACAAATGAGTGCCTTAAAATTGTTGCCGACTGGGGTGAAAGTGTAAAACTAACTTTTGGACCTGAAAAGACGCAAGCAATATCATTCACTGCTCAAACCAAAAACGCCGATATTTTTATGAAAGGAACCAAATTACCCATGCTCAAAGAAATCAAACTACTTGGAGTCATCCTTGATGATCGACTCAATTTTATAAACCACGTCAAATATGCCATCAGAAAAGCTACAAAAACATTCAAAAACCTATGCAAGTTCGTTAAGCCCACTTGGGGCATCCATCCCGCTAACGTAGAAATAATTTATAAACAGGTTGTCCAGCCAATGATAACATATGCAGCAAGCATTTGGGGCGATGCAACAAAATTTCATAGTGTACGTAAGATGCTACAGAGTTTCCAACGACAATTCGCCATTAGGGCCATCCGCGCATTCAGGACAGTTTCCGCTGTTGCCTCAATTGCACTAGCGCAATTCATACCACTTCACCTTCTTATTCAAGAAATACATCAAATTCACACAGTTAAGGCAACAGGACTCTCACCTGACCTACCCGATGACATCCAACTAAAACAGACAATAGTAAATCACCAAAGACTGCACCCAGCTAATAGAATAAAAATCTCATTCCTACAAGCCAACAATGAGCAGGAAGTAAATGCAATCATACCAAATAGCCCAATTAAAATCTACACAGATGGCAGTAAATTAGATACAGGAAATGTCGGCGCAGCATTCGTAGTGTTCAAAAACAACAATATACTTACTCAAAAGAAAATAAAAATGTGCAGAACATGCTCCGTCTTCATGGCGGAACTTAGAGCCATTGAATCAGCGCTCATATGGGCCGAAAATCATAATATACAAGAACCTATTACCATCCTAACAGACAGCCTCTCATCCCTAAAAGCCATACAAGATTTAAATAACCGGGACCCCACAGTAAACTCCATCCATCATCTCATACATAAGCTAAAATTCCTTACATCAGTTAACTTCGCCTGGGTACGGGCACACAATAACATAGCAGGAAATGAGTCTGCAGACGCTGCAGCCAAGAGCGCAGCAAAAGCCAAAAAAGCATCAGAATCCAACTTCTTTCCCCTTTCACACGCCAAAAGAGTACTCAGAGCTGCAACTATAGAGAAATGGCAGAAAGAATATGAAGACAGCCCACAAGGGTCAATAACAAGAACGTGGTTCACTACTATAGCACAAATTGCAGAATTCCGCAACTGCTTCCAAACCAGCTTCGAGCTTACCCAAATTCTTACCGGCCACGCCTACCATAAATTCTATCTTAACCGCTTTAAAATCACCAGTGACAACACATGCCCCTGCGATAACGCCACCGTTCAAGATAACGATCACATTTTAAAACATTGCTGTATCTTCACAAGCGCCCGAATGAATCACGAAGGTACATGCGCAATCAAGAACATAGAACCATACAACCTACAACAAATAATAACCAATAGTGCTACCATAAAATCTTTCAACAATTTCGTCAAATCAATTATCTCCAATTTAAAAAGAATCAACAACACCTAAAAATATAGCGTCGCATATAAAATCTCTCTGTATCCATTAGCAGAGAGACAAAAAACAATAATCACCAAAATAAAGAAAACGTGCCAAAACTTGAAAATCGCAAATCATAAAACTGTGAAAATACCCTTTGGCAAAACACCAAAGGGCCCCAAAAAAAAAAAAAAAAATCTTCCTGTAGTTGCGAAACAGGTGAAAAATACTTTTTTAGGTCCGCAAGTTTGCGGAGAATTGAATATTAATTGGGGTGTCGACACTTGTGACAGATCATATCTCGACTAACATCTTAGAGGAGTTCGACGTTGCTGGATTCTTTAAGGTGGAAGCTCAGGGTCAGGGCGCGAAATTCAAAATGGTGTTGTATCGCTTTAGGTATTTTTTTAAGCAAACTTAATATATCGAGACATCCAATGCAGAATGCTAATATCGCAAAACACTAAATTACATCGTAAATATGTCCAAATTTTTCGTAAAATAATAAAAACCATTGACATTATGAATTTCGCGCCCTGACCCTGACCTTAATTATCGATCACCTTGTTTGGTTCATAATTAGAAAAGTTGACAAGCCAAGGTTCAGTGGTGGGTTCATCTACCCCCAATCAATAATACGTCATTAAATGAATGTTTGCTCATTAAATGGGTTCCAAAGTACATAAGTAGTAGTAGTACCTAACTATCACGTATATAATAGGATGCATATTCGTTTCGCACAAGAATCTGCCTGTTCAGTAACCCACTGAGCACATACGTGACTAAAAACATGAATCGGTTTTCAATCATCAACACAACAACACCGCAAACATGTTGATTCACTAAAAAAACAACTTGTTATTGTGAAATACACTTATGAAAATCTACTTAGTATAGGTACCTACATAATATAATACTGACTGAAAACTGTAAGATGGTTGTCTGTAAAATATTTTTGGAAAAAAAAATATCAATATGACATTTTAATATCTGTATCGAATTTTAGATATTATTCTGTCTATATGCCTGTGTGCGCAGCTCGAAAAATACTGTACGGATTTAGATTGAACTCGGCATAGGCATAACTTTGTATCCCGGTGACAGGATGGGTCCTGCGGGCAGCAAGAAACTATATTTCTAAATGCACTAGAATCAGATCAACATCTAAGATATTTTTTAGTCCTGGAAATACCGTGGTTCCTCCGGGACGTATCCCGAAAAACACAAGGTGTATTTAAGTATTCCCTCGCATGGCAATTGTTATACCAGGTTCAAAACATCGAAAAAAAATTCCCGGCGATTGAGATATTTCCCCGGGATAGACAAAAATTAGTTTTTAGCTATCCCGCTATTTCGTTTAGTCCACGCATACCAAGTCGCGGACGCTGCTACTAACTCAATAGTTTTCCTTACACAAGAGGAGGATATTGGTATTATTCATACTTATTTACTTTGGCTACGAATCAGGTGACCCAAGAGTAATATAGGTAGGTACCACACCCATTCATTTATTTAAGCGTATATCCTACTAATCCTACTAATATTATAAATGTGAAAGTTTGGATGGATGGATGTTTGTTACTCAATTACGCCAGAACGGCTGAACGGATCTGGATGAACTTTGGCACAGAGATAGATTATAGTCTGGAATAGCACATAGGTTACTTTTTATCCCGGTAAAATGTAAACGCGGGTAGCACCGCGGGGCGTAGCTAATGAAAATTATATATTTAGTGTTACACATGTATTAGACAAAGGCATTCCCCTGACTCTTCGGTTCCTTTTTACTATTTTGGGCGTTGTTGGACCACAGTGCTCCTTCATAATGCTCTATGTCGTCGCTCCATCAATAAGTGTTATTCTTTAAAGTTGTAGCGACCTCTTCAAGCTTGTCTACAAGAAATGTATCACTGCAGCGGTACACAGATGGCGCTGACCATTTTCCATACAATTGTAAAGGCTTTGAAAGTTTTCGGAAACCCCGTCAATAATCATCAAGCTGTGATAGCTAAGTTGGTAGAACGCTTACCTCGGTAACGAGGATCGCAGGTTCAAACGCCGGCTCGCAACTCTGGGATTTCATGTGCAAATCTCATTTTCAACCACTATTATCACTTGCTAAACGGTGAAGGAAAACATCGTGAGGAAACCTACATATCTGAGATAACGCCTCGAAAGATGTGTGAAGTCCGCCAACCTGCACTAGGCCAGCGTTGTGGACTATGGCCTAATCTCCCTCGCATTGAGGGGAGGCCCGTGCCCAGCAGTGGGACATTAAAAAGGGCTGGTATTATTATTAATCATCACGGCTGACTTGAAGATCTTCCTTTCTCCGCTAAAACCTTAAGCCTTTATAGAGCCTTTGCTTCTATAAGACTAGGCCAAGGTGTTATATCAAGTAATCTCGGCTTTTGAGAACACGGTCGTCCTGAGTCGTGTCGCTTTCGTCACAATAACACAACACATACAGTCGATATTTAAACGAAGAATACGTAAGTTGGTAGGTAGATATGCTTGTGTGTTTGGGGTAGTGTCATTGGCGATGTGTCCGAAAATAGCCGGACAATATAGCAAGAACACATTCAGGATCGTGTTTAGCTTATTGAAGGCAATGGGCAGCTTAGGATAATGGGGCCTATTACTATAAAAGTAGTAAGAACTAGTAGTAAAGGCACTATAATTATTGTTTAATTTTCGAAAAAATATTAATTGGTGATATAATCTTGGTGATCTGGCAGGATCTAGGGGTGCCCATGTATTGCAGGGCTCTGGGCCCCAAGTCTGCTAACATAATCGTAACTGGCACTTTTGACAGATATCTCATACAATATCTGTCAAAATTGACAGTTACTGGGCTCTTGCCTACAGCAGCATATGCCCCAAGAGATGCAGGGCCCTGGGCGCATGCCTAGAGTGGCCAATTGAAAAAAGAAGCATGGGCACACTTCATAATTCTTGTGTTTTTCCTTTTCACGTGCATAATTTATTAGGTAACATTAATCCATGAAGTAGACCTAAGGTCAAATATTTGATCGTAAACAATGAAGTAAACTACTGGAATAATGATATAAAGTTTTGGTAGGTAACAATTTTTTTCCTTACATAATGTTATGTAGTAAATACACATATAAATCTACAAATAGGTTTATATAGATTAAGTCATTCTATAGGTACTAGCTTAGTCATTCTTCTTTGAAAAACACACGAATATTTCACACTCACTCGCCTACGCATATTGTCACAAGAAAGCGCTTTATCTAATCGGTAGCGGATATCGGCGTGTGTTGATAAATGAATTTGTCAATTTCCAAATAAAATACCGATGTAATGCACATAGAATAACAAGTGGCTGATGTGTACAAGGCTATACGGTATCTGTATTTTCAAAGGAACTTCTTTTTTTTTATTACATTATAGGCAAGTATTTGATCTCGATCTCACCTGATGGTAAGTGATGATGAGATCTACGATGGAGCATACTTGCCTAGGTAGGAAGGCGGCAGTAGATCGAGACTCTACATTCACTAGGCACATGCAGCGCAACTGATCGGACCCACCATCCATGAATGGCAACACCGAACATCATGCCGGAGCACGGCTAGGCCGCTTGGCGACATGGCTTTGTTCAGTGGGTGGTGACTAACCACGGCCGAAGCCTACCACCAGTAGCTCACTTCAAATTGAAATCTCGCAAAAATACTTTATATAATATCGCCAGACCAATACATGAATTCAGGCTTACTTATCGGCTTATAGACTTGGGGTGACCTTAATTTTTAACACCCAGATCAGGGTAAAATACGAAACGGCCATTTGGGAAATTTGCCGGTTTTAATTTAATTATCAAAAGTTCGTTAGTAACGATAACGATACTCAATTTATTGGTAAGTGATCATAAGTCAATGGTTAAGTACCTACGTACTTATGAAGTATGTCAAAGTTCAAAGTCAAATGTTGTGTTACAGATAAAAAATATTTTCATAATAAAATTTATATTTTTTTTATCAAATTATGAGTTTACATTATTTGTATGTAAGTAAAGTACCTAGTGAACGAACGCAATTCTTTATGAGTGATTCAATTAATATACAATGAATAAGACATCTTAATAATGTTGACTTGGGAAATACATTACTTGGTAACATTACCTACTTGAGCGTATCGAAAAAAAAACAAACACACGTAACAGAAACAGCTTCTGACTCAGCAAAATCAAGATGATTTTGAACCCCTACTTCGAAATGAGAACCATGAAATAAATTACAGCTATCCGCTACAGTATACCTAATTCATTTAAAACTATAATTATGTAAGTACGCTACTAAACTCACTAGCCGTTCTTTTTTGGTTATTTCCAAAAAAACTTAAATTTTGTCATAATTAACTGAATTTGGATTAAATTTGAAGTTGTATTTGTTACGGTAAGTAAGTATTTGTCAAAAGTTTTGTTAATGATAAGCAATCTTTTTTTCATTTTTGTGTGTACGTACTAATCCGTAAAGTTTCTTACAAAGTTTGACATGCATACTATAGAGGAATGTAATATAGCGCAATGATAATGTTTAATTATTACAATTGATCATTTGCCCTCTGGCCGACTTATCTTCATAAAGCAAGCGTGCGGCTTGCGAGCCTCCCACCTACACGAAAACGTAACTGCCAATAACTTCATTTACGACGGTAAGATTCATTCAAACCAAATTCCTCAAAATTTAGTACTAATTTACTAAAATGTAAATTTCTAACGGTACGGTAACGCCCTATACCGTTAGATTGCGTACGACACTAGCATTTCACCGACAAACGCTCACCCGAACTACGTGATGCAATCCGTATAAGTATTTAATTACCGGAGCGCAGCTTGCATTATCACCGTCGAGAGCCAAGATGCATAGCCCCCGGGTGCGGCGTCACGGCTACCAGATGACGCCACGAATAGGTGGAAATAGGGTCAGTACTGTGTCAATGATCCGACCGAGGCAAGCAAGGAGTCTGCGCGCTGCGCTGCGGGGGGATCGCGGGCCCGCTCTCCGCTCCTCACGCCTTCGCCCCGCGCGGGCCTGCGCCCTCCACCATCGGCAGCGTGCCCCACCGCCAAGCATTCCGCATTCGACGCGAGGGCGAAGCGCACGCCCTGTAATTTTCTCGACCGCATACGACGCGCCGCGCGCCCGCGGCTAGATACGACCGCCATGTTTGACGTTTTTGGCTCCGTGAAGGGGCTGCTCAAGCTCGACTCTGTTTGCATCGACAACAATGTGTTCCGTTTGCACTACAAAGCCACCGTGATCATCCTGATTGTGTTCTCGCTGCTCGTCACGTCGAGACAATATATCGGGGACCCCATCGACTGTATCGTGGATGAGATCCCGCTTGCTGTGATGGACACATACTGCTGGATCTACTCGACTTTCACGATCCCCAACCGGCTCGTGGGCCGCGTAGGCAAGGACGTGGTGCAGGCCGGCGTCGCTCCGCACACTGAAGGAGATGAAGTGAAGTACCACAAGTACTACCAGTGGGTGTGTTTTGTGTTGTTCTTCCAAGCTATCCTGTTTTACGTGCCGCGTTACCTGTGGAAGACGTGGGAGGGCGGCCGCATCAAGATGCTAGTGCTCGATCTCAACTGTCCCGTCGTCGGCGAGGACTGCAAGGCGGACCGCAAGAAGCTGCTGGTCGATTACTTTCACATGAACCTGCATACGCAAAATTTCTACGCGTTCCGCTTCTTTATCTGCGAAGTGTTGAACTTCATCAACGTTGTCGGCCAGATCTTCTTCATGGACTTCTTCCTAGACGGGGAGTTCTCCACGTACGGGAGTGACGTGGTGAGCTTCACCGAGATGGAGCCCGAAGAGCGCGTAGATCCCATGGCTCGGGTGTTCCCCAAAGTGACCAAGTGCACATTCCACAAATACGGTCCTTCCGGATCGGTGCAGAAGTTCGATGGGCTTTGCGTGTTGCCTCTGAACATTGTCAACGAGAAAATCTATGTTTTCCTGTGGTTCTGGTTCATGATCCTGTCAATCCTGAGTGGCATCTCACTGATCTATCGCATGGCTGTAGTAGCGGGACCGCGCGTGCGGTTATACCTGTTGCGCGCACGCAGCCGCCTCGCCCCACAGGAGCAGGTGGAAACCGTAGCCCGCAAGCTGCAGATCGGGGACTGGTTCGTACTTTACCAGCTCGGAAAGAACATCGACCCGTTAATTTACAAGGAGCTGATGGGCGAGCTGGCTGAGAAGTTCGAAGGGAAGGACACGGTGTAGGGCGGAGCGTGCGGAGCGGCTAGTGGACATGGTCGTCCGTGTAACGTGTTAGATATGGCGGCCCGGTGCGCGCGGCGGCGGTGGCCGCTACCTGCGGCCGCGCGGGCCGGGCGGGGCAGGCCGGGAGCGGCGCACACCGACATTCCATTACCCGCGGCTGGTGCTGGGACGATTCAACGACCTCTGCTGAGCCGACTACTCCGGAACCGCTTTGAGACACAGACGCTACCGAAATTTAGGTGATTTACAAACGCAACAATTGTACTACGGCGCGCCGCTCGTCGCGGCGACAGCCTGCATTTAGCGTCGTCGGGGCATGTTTACTAGTAGGTAGTCCTAGATTTAGTTAGATGTCGTGCCTTGGTTTTGTATTTTGTATTATTCGTGTGCGAGTGTATCATGTTGAAGGGACGTCTCATTGTGATATGTAATTATTATTAATCTAAATTAAGTGACGAGCGTGTACGAGATAGGACGCGTGGTGAGGACGGCTGGCTTGCTGCTGCGTTAAGATAGTTATTATCGATAGTCTTTGTTATCGAATGTTACACGATACGATATTGTATAAAGCAATAATTATGAACTATTAATTTTAAGATAAAGACTAAGTAAGTACCTATTCAGAATAAAAGACGACAATATTATACCTAATCATACCTAGTTCGTACTGATTTGTATGTTAACTTTTTTATATTGACAAAATGAAATACCTACGATCACGGTTGATATTTTTGAAATATATTTACTGCCACATTTTTGCCTTATTTCACTAATAATCCCTTTTTGCGAATGATGATTCAGCTTATAACAAAGATTACAATAACAAAATGCTTAGTGCTTTGTTAAGCGTTCCGAACATTTATAGTAAAAGAAAAACTACACGTAACGCCATCTATTAACAGCAGTCTGAAAACAAAAAACAACCGAAAAGCAGATGGCGTTATTAACATAAAATGTCTTGAACGAATTAATTCAGAAGTAGGCTAAATAAAATTAGTCGAATTGATCATATGACGACATTTTATGACATGTAACGTTTATAAACCAATACCAACATACCTACTGTGCTTATAGGATAAACCTATATAGGTACGTAGTTATGTGAAATCCCTACCGTACGTACTTAGTCTACTGTCAGTAAATTATATTCATAAAACAAATATATATTCTGACGCAAGTACGTAATAAAGTACCTAAATATCTGAAACAAAACAGTAGTAGTAGTAGTAGTTATTTATATTGCAGGCATTCCGAACGGGTGGTACAGTCGTAGCATAGCATTTTGTGACATCTCTGACTATTGAAAAATACCGTAATGGTTTACAACATTGATCTACTTCTATTCTATTGGATTACATGAATAAAATAAAATCTGATTCTGATGCATATTTTTTTATAATTAACAGCATATGTCAAAGGATGCGCTCGTGGTACTTTGATGAAATATAGCCTGTATCACACATAGACAATGTAACTTACCATCGGTGAAAGAATTTTGAGATTACGCCTGCATGCAAACTCACAAACTTTACCTCTTTATAATATTAGCTTGGAAAGTCTCAACTGAATTGCAAGTATACGTATATTGATAGAAAATAATGCTATACCAGAGATTCTAGAACTTAAAAGACTTAGGCACCCAAATGATATATTGTGTGTCTGGTCTGGTCAATAGGAAGTTTTTTAGTTTTATGGAGACCTATTTTATTTCATTCGATACCTACGTTGCTTTTAAAAGTTGCAAAAGAAGAATATTACCTGCCCCTCCTCAGCTTAACAATATTATTATTTCATACATGTTCCTTTACATGGAAATGAAAAGAAACCGTTTAAACTAAATGGGACCGATAAAACCTGTTTAAACGTGAAGTGTGAAATACCTCACGGATCCATAATTGTTTGTTATACCTATGTCTACGTTATTTGGCACCCTGTGGGTTGCCAACTTATACATTTTAAACCTACGTACTTACAGATAATTACGACGAGAATTACTCTTATATTTTTATAAAAAAAAAAATAGGTAGATTATATATTGATTGAATTGATAAATGTAAGAGCAAGAAGGAATATGTAGATAATGATACAAGACTAATGCTCGGTTTACACGACGACAATACGCAAGTTTGGGGCCAATTTCGTTTTCACCTGTGTCTGGGTAAGTAGCTATAGTATTTGAATCGCGCCATTGTATGACATCTAACATCAAATTATAAATTATACTTCTTTGCAACCGACACATCCACAATTGGGCATTCGTTTCGGATTACTCAGATTGGCGTATTATTGCTTTATGCTTTATATTTTTCCTATTGCAAGGACATTACTAGTAAGCCTATGAGCCCCTCCAACTAGAGTAAAGCTCGTGCTAAGTGGAAGCACACGTTGAAAGTATATATAATGGACAGGGTGGATATCGAACAGGGAACCCCTCGCTTACAAATACACCTAGTCTAACCACTATGCTATTCACGCTTATTTGATCCAATGTCAGTAGTATATTATGCCAATCCCCAATATTTGTAGCGTCACGGTCTAAATAATGAAATCCACGATAGTGTAACGATACCACCATCGTTCTATGGTTACATGCTATTTTGTGTGTGCTGGCCACACCTGCGCGCGCGCACACAATGCGGTTCCAGGAAGAGGCGCGCTTACCTGCTAGGAACAAACGTGTCCCATCTCCGTGACTACAAACAGTGTAGGAGCCGACTGCTTGATATATAAGCACCAGCTTGTAAATACACTTATAGTACACTAGCTGTTACCCGCGACTTCGTCCGCGTGGTATTTAATAAAGACACAACCGTTGGCAACAGCCTGCTCGCGCGTTCTGAGCCCGCGGGACTCATTGCAGGTTGTTGCTATCAAACTTAATCAGGCGCAGCGCTACAACATTGTTTTTTTTTTTTCGTCGGATCCATTTTTTTTTTTAAATAAAAATAGCCTAAGTTACTCCTTGTTACATCAGCTATCGGCTAGTGAAATTCCCGTCAAAATCGGTCCAGCCATTTCAGAGATTACCCGGAACAAACAGACAGACAGACAGACAAAAATTGTAAAAAATGTTGTTTCGGTATAGGTAACGTGTATACATCCAAATGCACTTAGTAAAAAGCGGTTATTTTAATATTACAAACAGACACTCCAATTTTATTTATATGTATAGATGTATCGATTAAACATTTAGTATTTGGAGCGATCATCATAACCTGAGAAATGATAACTTGTGAGGTTAATAGTGAGATGATTAGCAAAAACGATTCAGCAGTTTACTAGTTACCTGCATATAAACAAAGTTTCAACCTCCATACGATCGCACGTAACTATGTATTTGCCTAGTAGGTATAATATTGACACATACAGAATTATTTAGAAAGTGTATAAACTAGCCAAGTTGGTAGCACGCCTGCCTCGGTAACGAAGATCGCAGATTCAAACCCCGACTCGTACCTCTGGGATTTCTATATTTCATGTGCGAATCTAATTTTCAACCACGATTATCACTTGCTAAACGGTGAACGAAAACATCGGAGGAAACCTGCATGTCTGAGAGAACCCCTCTAAAGATGTGTGAAGTCCACCAACCCGCACTGGGCCAGCGTGGTGGACTATTGCCTATTCCCCGTCGAATTGAGGGGAGGCCGGTGCCAAGCAGTGGGACATTAAAAAGGGCTGGTATTATTATTATTATATATACTATACTGGTGGTAGGCTTCGGCCGTGGCTAGTCACCACCCACTGAACAAATCCATGTCGTCAAGCGGCCTAGCCGTGTTCCGGCATGATGTTCGGTGTTGTCATTCATGGATGGCGGGTCAGATCAGCTACTGCCGCCTGCCTACCTAGGCAAGTATGCTCCATCGTAGATCTCATCGTCACTTACCATCAGGTGAGATCGAGATCAAATACTTGCCTCGAAGAGATCATATACTTGAGATCAAATATTTTTTTAGAGTGATACTTGAGATCAATTTTTTTTTTTTATTACATTATGTAATAAAAAATAAAATAAAAAAAAACCTGGGCTTCACATAACCATTACAAATGCGTGAATAAGCACAGGTTCATGGCTTAGTTATACACTTCTGAATCATTCTGTATAACAACATGTGAACACAATAGAAGCAATAATTGCGATTAATTGTACTAGGAAGTGGCGCGAGTCAAGGCCGAACATACTCTAATTAATGTAGGTAACTACATAATGTATCTATCTACTAAAAGGTTGTGTTTTGATCGTATTGCAGGTAGGCAGGTTTAAATAGAACAAAAACCTACCAAGTGTTTTTTTAACCACGTGGTAGCGTTCGCAGACGTCAAATAATTTAATTAAAATGAGTCGTTTTGATGATCGCCATCTTCCTACTATTTTTCTGACATACTAGCTGTTACCCGCGACTTCGTCCGCGTAGTATTTAACAATAAAGTTTTTCTAAAATAAAAGTAGCCTAAATTACTACTTGTAACATCAGTTATCTGCCAGTGAAAGTCCCGTCAAAATCGGTCCCGCCATTTCAGAGATTAGTCGAAACAAACAGACAGACAATTTAAAAAAAAGTTGTTTTGGTATATGTACCGTGTATACATCCAAATGCACTTAGTAAAAAGCGGTTATTTTAATATTACAAACAGACTCCAATTTTATTTATTTGTATACATGTAAAGCTGTTTAACGGCGATTCTGCCTGTAGTATTTAAAGAATAACACATTTATCCGATGTCAGTCAGCTGCTGCAATTAAGAGATGTTTATTGAACGATCGCAGCACGCATGGTTTAATGATATCATAACAAGTCTCCAAACAGGATATGCTGGAGATGGGGTCTGTTTATACAGAGTGGTCTGGCCATTCGAATACTTACGATTGTTGGAGGTTGGATTATAAAATATACTTCTTATATTTATCGTTTTAGTATCGACTTGAAAAGATCATTAGACGAGGGATTAACATTTATAAAATTGTTAATTGTCTAAACTTCTTCTGTTAAATATAGGTTGTGAGTAAAGAAATGTCAAATCAAGCAATCTTCTAGAAGGACTTCGGTGTAAGTCCTTCCTATTATCGATCACAGAAAAGAGCTTTATAATCGGGAAGCCACACGGAAAGTTGCCAAGCCGAGTGTGATTGGTGGGCTCATATCCCAAATCGGTACCTACCGCTCGTTATAGCTGCAACGCAGCATGCATTCGTCTTATCTAAATGGTTCCACGCTATCCTATCGGCTAGTATTACAGTGTTTTGTCAACTCAACAGTACGTTCGCCTGGGCAGGTCAACGTGCGAATGTTTATGTAACTGGCACGTAGCAAGCAAATTATGGCATGCAGGTTGCGTGCACGTGCGATGATGCAGGCGCAAGTACACATTATAAGACGTTACGCATCCCCTCTCGCCCGGGGGGACGAGAGGGGTTTGTGGGACTCCCCGGCAGTGCCGGTATACCCACTAAAACCCCTTGGTGTGTCTCACAATCGCAGTGCCGAGGTCACGGGTACGCGAGACGCATTCTTCCGCGACCTCGGCGCGAGGGAGACCTATTATCCGGATAATACTGTCTACCTTCTCAGGTCATTTTCGCGTGACAATACGAAGTCTACCTACGGCTGCTACTTAAAATGATAAAACGTAAGTTGATATTACGCATGGAATAAAATAAAACTAATTTTACGGATTTTATCACGTTTATTTTATGTGTTTTACGTTCCTGACGTTGCGGCTGCTTTACAGCAACCATGGTTACGGGAGGACTGAGGATTAGCCATAGTCTACCAATTATTTGGAAATACTCTTGAACTTATACTAATAATAAGTAATTGATTACTGACTTGTACGCTTGTCAAGCGGATTACAGCTTAGAAGGACTTAAAAAGTCAAGCTATACTATTTTAATATAATTTCCTTTACTCGTGCACGTTGCATACCCATTACACGTTATTTATCAAAAAAACACATTTTTTGGAAAATAAAACAAAATTTACAACTTAACGGTTCAACGTCCCGCCAAAAAGACCGATACTTGCTTGCCTATTATAAAAAAAAACAACTGGACTGCATTATGATTATGAAGAAGGCGAGAACTTTCGTCAGTTGTGTTCTCACGTAGCACTGGCCTCTATGGTATACATCGCTGGACTAATCATAAGCCCGGTTATCGTGTGCCTATTTGATTTTCGCCATTTTGGCGCTGATAGCGGAAGTGAGGGGGAATGGAACTAATAATAGAGATGGGACAGTGATATGATACATCGATAAAAATGTTTATGCTTAAACCTACCCATGCAGTAAAATGAAAATAATTATGATCCATTGCTTTAACAATGGCTAATGTCCAAAATAGTCGAGTGGTTAATACTAAGATGAAGCAAATAATGATAATGATTAGCCGAATCGCTCATGGGTAGGGTAGGTAATCTTAGGATAAGCCGAAACCGGACTAAAGGGTGGTGTGTGACTAGCTAGATCCTACTTAAATAAGGATTGTTTTTTAATTAGAAATGAGGTAATGCAATGTTGTTTGGGAAGCAATGGAGTAGGTAAGGTATTAATAGAAAATAAAAATCATCAAAGTAGTACATGAGTTATGTTTAATAAAAGTCATCAGAGAAGTTTTTTGAACAGATGTAATCATATTTTTTCGGACGCCAACTAGGCTTTTCAATGTTTTTGAGCCATAATTCTAGTCTTCTATTGTCAGTCGGAAACCTGTGAATTAGTAAACATTGTTTTAAAATAATATGTATTTGATAATACAAATCTGTCTTCGGCGATTTTTACGTTCTTGAACGTTCTATCTATTTAAGATATTGATAGAAAAAATATCGATAAATTTTATCGACAAGGAACTTTAACAGCACTATAGAATTTTATTGTTTATAAAAAACCGATAATACAAAGACAAATGCGTTGTAATCACGTATAAATCAGATTAGTAACATATTTTTAAGTGCCTATAATATCAATAGAAGTTTTAATTTCTTGAATATTAGCCGTAAATTCACTTACTTGTGGAATGTAACCCCACTTCCCTTCTGGTAAAGAGTTTTGCATAACACGCACTCTTTCATGGTTTACCTATTAACTAACACCACTTATTTATGTATTAACTATATTAATACGACACAACAAACAAGTTTAATCGCGTTAAACCTTCAAAATCACTTTATAAACACGGAGACAATGTAAACAAAACAACGGCCATTTGCAATTTACGTCAGATTTAGTTCCTTTCCCCCACGATGGGGGCGCTTCAAATAGGCACAATAGATAGCTGTCATTTTAAAGGGTATCATTAGTCTAGCGTACTTGTATCATGGACGTCAGTGGGGGAATGGAACTAATAATAGAGATGGGACAGTGATATGATACATCGATAAAAATGTTTATGCTTAAACCTACCCATGCAGTAAAATGAAAATAATTATGATCCATTCCTTTAACAATGGCTAAAGTCCAAAATAGTCGAGTGGTTAATACTAAGATGAAGCAAATAATGATAATGATTAGCCGAATCGCTTATGGGTAGGGTAGGTAATCTTAGGATAAGCCGAAACCGGACTAAAGGGTGGTGTGTGACTAGCTAGATCCTACTTAAATAAGGATTGTTTTTTAATTAGAAATGAGGTAATGTAATGTTGTTTGGGAAGCAATGGAGTAGGTTAGGTATTAATAGAAAATAAAAATCATCAAAGTAGTACATGAGTTATGTTTAATAAAAGTCATCAGAGAAGTGTTTTGAACAGATGTAATCATATTTTTTTGGACGCCAACTAGGCTTTTCAATGTTTTTGAGCCATAATTCTAGTCTTCTATTGTCAGTCGGAAACCTGTGAATTAGTAAACATTGTCTTAAAATAATATATATTTGATAATACAAATCTGTCTTCGGCGATTTTTACGTTCTTGAACGTTCTATCTATTTAAGATATTGATAGAAAAAATATCGATAAATTTTATCGACAAGGAACTTTTACAGCACTATTGAATTTTATTGTTTATAACAAACCGATAATACAACGACAAATGCGTTGTAATCACGTATAAATAAGATTAGTAACATATTTTTAAGTGCCTATAATATCAATAGAAGTTTTAATTTCTTGAATATTAGCCGTAAATTCACTTACTTGTGGAATGTAACCCCACTTCCCTTCTGGTAAAGAGTTTTGCATAACACGCACTCTTTCATGGTTTACCTATTAACTAACACCACTTATTTATGTATTAACTATATTAATACGACACAACAAACAAGTTTAATCACGTTAAACCTTCAAAATCACTTTATAAACACGGAGACAATGTAAACAAAACAACGGCCATTTGCATTTTACGTCAGATTTAGTTCCTTTCCCCCACGATGGGGGCGCTTCAAATATGCACAATAGATAGCTGTCATTTTAAAGGGTATCATTAGTCTAGCGTACTTGTATCATGGACGTCAGTGTCACGTAGGAACTTGGACCTTGACGTACCACATCATTATCATTTTGCCACTTCTATTACAACTAGTTAGCGATAAATAAATGATATAGTTGACCATAATGTTCCCCTTACTTAATTATATATAACTTTTAACGACCAATTACTTAACTATAGTTAGGTAATTGCTAGTTAAATAATATTACGTAACTGTATAGCAATAAAGTAGGTAGGTTTTAATTAAACCATGCTCTAGACACGCTCTAGGTAGATATTACGCAATATTGTCTCTGTCTAGGCTCAGACAAAGCATCTAGGCTTACCTTGACATAAGTTTTTAGGTTTTTTTAAATTTAGATCCATTGTATCGCATCTTGAGTGAAAGAAACCTCAACAAGCCAAATTCCCAGCTCCTTAAGCTTTAGGTGGATGAACAACTTAGATACATAGTTGCTTTCTTATAGAATTAAATGGGTAGGTAGGTACTTCAACTTACCTAAATGATTTGTTTAACTATATGTTTGTGTGAACGACTTCACAAGATATGGTATTTGTCTTCGTTATTATACAATGTAATGAATATTGAAGATTGTGTGAGGTGGTTGGTACCTAGAGTGCTTATTTTACTTGGATCTGAAGTACTATTCTGTAACGCCAATCTCATATCTCACGCGTGAGAAATTTGACTGAATGACAATCTTGTATAATATCTCACGTGAATCCTCGGGTCAAATTTAAAATTTATATTCAAATATTACAACTCATTTTTGGACTCACGCGTGAGATACGAGATTGGCATTACAGAATTGCAATCGCTAAGGTAAAAATATTTTTTACCTTGGCGATTACCTCTTCACTCATGTATCACCCGCATGTAGACTTCCATTTTAGCACCTCGGTGAGTAGATAGATAAATTTAGTATTTGGATTACCTACTTATCTAAATATCTCTGATAAGTATTTCAGATAATAAGCCAGCAGCATAGAATAATATTAATAACTTACCTACATATCATTTAACTAAGTATATACCTATAAATACTTATCAATATTCGAGATACAATATTGAATAATATAATAAGTAGATGAGTATACTTACTTATGGTGTCTATGATTTACTTGAGTATTCGGCCAAGCGCGGTTAGTTAACCCCGCTACTATAATATATTATTATCTATGAACTCCGCGTTGTTCGGAGATAAGAAGTTACTCTATGGTTCGGAGGCTGAAATGGCTACATACATATAATTTGTTTCTTTTGCTTATTTTATTTCACCTCTAAGCTGATTGTTTTACAAAATGTAAGCAATGCTAGTTTTTATTTTATATCCAAAAGGCCAATACCCAAATTAATTTGTTAAGAAAACGACGGATTGGCCAGTTAGTCCATAGGTCGAAAACCACTGACGTCCATGATACAAGTACGCTAGACTAATGATATCCTTTAAAATGACAAATATCTATGGTGCCTATTTGAAGCGCCCCCATCGTGGGGGAAAGGAACTAAATCTGACGTAAAATGCAAATGGCCGTTGTTTTGTTTACATTGTCTCCGTGTTTATAAAGTGATGTTGAAGGTTTAACGCGATTAAACTTGTTTGTTGTGTCGTATTAATATAGTTAATACATAAATAAGTGGCGTTAGTTAATAGGTAAACCATGAAAGAGTGCGTGTTATGCAAAACTCTTTACCAGAAGGGAAGTGGGGTTACATTCCACAAGTAAGTGAATTTACGGCTAATATTCAAGAAATTAAAACTTCTATTGATATTATAGGCACTTAAAAATATGTTACTAATCTTATTTATACGTGATTACAACGCATTTGTCTTTGTATTATCGGTTTTTTATAGACAATAAAATTCAATAGTGCTGTAAAAGTTCCTTGTCGATAAAATTTATCGATATTTTTTCTATCAATATCTTAAATAGATAGAACGTTCAAGAACGTAAAAATCGCCGAAGACAGATTTGTATTATCAAATACATATTATTTTAAAACAATGTTTACTAATTCACGGGTTTCCGACTGACAATAGAAGACTAGAATTATGGCTCAAAAACATTGAAAAGCCTAGTTGGCGTCCGAAAAAATATGATTACATCTGTTCAAAACACTTCTCTGATGACTGTTTTATTAAACATAACTCATGTACTACTTTGATGATTTTTATTTTCTATTAATACCTTACCTACTCCATTGCTTCCCAGACAACATTACATTACCTCATTTCTAATTAAAAAACGATCCTTATTTAAGTAGGATCTAGCTAGTCACACACCACCCTTTAGTCCGGTTTCGGCTTATACTAAGATTACCTACCCTACCCATGAGCGATTCGGCTAATCATTATCATTATTTGCTTCATCTTAGTATTAACCACTCGACTATTTTGGACATTAGCCATTGTTAAAGGAATGGATCATAATTATTTTCATTTTACTGCATGGGTAGGTTTAAGCATAAACATTTTTATCGATGTATCATATCCCTGTCCCATCTCTATTATTAGTTCCATTCCCCCTCACTGCCGCTATCAGCGCCAAAATGGCGAAAATCAAATAGGCACACGATAACCGGGCTTATGATTAGTCCAGCGATATATACCATAGAGGTCAGTGTCGAAAACTAATAAATATAATCGAATCATTGATTATAATTTCATCATTGAATCGAATAGATTCAAATACGGTATATATATTACTGTCCCCGTCATATTATTGTTAGACATTCGATCCCTCCTTTCGTCATCACACGTTTTATAATTACAATGTAATATCAACTTTGCAACATGAACAATAACATAGTTCGGTTTTTGCATCAAGATATGATGCTTATTTTATAGCTCTTTCACGCGCGACCACACTGGATTTATGTTCTTATGTTGTTCGTTTTTATCCAAGTATTTGACTGAATTTGAAATTGACACATAGTTCATTCAATTGTTCCCTTCCCTATTTCTCATTCGTTCAATCGATTGATCATGGTTCGTTTCGTTCATTTCGTCTTAGCACGTCTTGAATAGTGGACGTAAATCTTATTTATTCATCCATTGCCTGCATTTTCTTAGTAAAATAAACACACTACGAAACGGATGATTATGAAATTGTTCGACTAGCATGAATAAATGTGCGTTATGAATTAATTAATCCACGATGGAAGTCGATGAAACCGAGCGTGTTAACAATATATTCGTTCACCGGCTGAAAGACTTGACAGATGAAGAAAAGCAACTGCTCGAAGCGCAAAACTCGCGTATTATACCTGAAGCCAAAGCAGCCAAACTAGAAAAGGAAGCTAAACGCCACTGGGATATATTTTACAAAAGAAACGAGACTAAATTCTTTCGTGACCGTCATTGGACCACACGTGAGTTTCAAGAACTTATCAACTTCGAACCTGATCAAAGAATAACGTTTCTGGAATTGGGATGCGGGGTCGGCAACATGATTTTCCCACTAGTGCAAGAGGGATTCTCGAATTTCTACTTCTATGCGTGTGATTTTTCACCACGTGCCGTGGAATTTGTAAAGTCAAACAAATTGTACGACTCTAATCGAATGAAAGCGTTTTGCGCTGATCTGACGACGGAGGATCTGTTTGAGAACGTTCCAGAAGGTTCAGTGGATATATCGAGCCTGATTTTTGTGTTGTCGGCCGTGCAACCGTCGTCGTGGCCGCATGTAGCTAGCGTGGCGTTCAGGGCCCTCAAGCCGGGAGGCGTGCTGTTGTTCAGAGACTACGGCCGGTACGACATGGCCCAACTGCGGTTCAAGCCGGGGCATAAGATAGCTGAAAATTTTTATATGAGGCAGGATGGGACTAGGCAAGTTTTTAGTAGTTACTTACTGCATACTGTATTGACTAGGCCCCAAGTCCGTTGACACAATTGCAAGTTAATTTATGATAGTAATGGCCAAAAACAATGTTCCCAGTTGAATATTGACATTACTTAATTTTCAGAAGCTACTACTACACAGAGGAAGAGCTACACATGCTGTTCACAAATGCAGGCTTTGAGGTTCTCATGAACACATATGTGCAGCGGCGGACTGTCAACTTCAAGGAGGGCATTGATGTGCCTCGCATCTTTGTGCAGGGGAAATATAGGAAACCTGGTAAGCATTTTAATACTTATACAGATTCTGACGTGGAAGGAAGGAATACAAGAATTAAAAGTAGCTACCATAGACACACCTACATGATGAGAAGTGCTAACCATTGATAAGCCATGATCTTGCATGTATATTAGCTCTAGCTGACTATCTCCATTATCCACTATCCTTATGTGTCTTATTTGATTGGAGATTCATCTTATTTACTTTGGTTGCAGATTGAAAGGATCCTGAATATCTGCAATGAAAATGATAATTTGTAAGTACTTCATGTTGTTATTTATTTGGGTTCACATGAATGCATGCTGAATGTCAAATAAACCAAAAACATTTACTTGTATAATTGATATCATTATCGTATGAACAAAATTGTTGGATAGGACCAACTGTAATTCATTAACTTATAGACAATTTGGTAACATAAGGATCCATTACAATTTACATTTGGCTTTTTGACATTTTGCACTAACAATCCTTTAATTAGTCACTTGTCATTATGATGAAAGCGCAGTGCAACTGAAAACCTTCAGTTGTCTCACAATGGGCATCATTCAGAGTAGGGCACCATTTGGCATTAAATCAACTTAATTTTATTCTTAATTTTCTAAATTGTAGCATAGGGCAACCTGTTGTGAGGTCTGATTTACAAATAAAATTGCTTTTAAAGCATTCTGAATCATATTTCTGGTCAAATTTGTGGTATTTTTTTGTAATATGATGTTTGATTTACTCTTCTTTGGCTGCAGGTAGTTTGTGACAGCAAATGCATCATAGAAATTATTGGTAAGTTTTTAAACACCTTTGACACGTACACCACTGTAGATGCTAGCTTACAGGTAGCCCCCCCTCTACAGGGGCAGGCTTTATAAATGCTATTTTTATACAGCTATAAAGGGAAGGGCATTTTAATAAAGTTACTTTCCAAGGGCCCCTTTTACTTTAATAGTAAATTAAAATACCCTCAAATATATTTTCGTTTTTATAATGATGAGACCATAGTTCATCTGATTGCCTTGATGTATTATGCATTATGTCTTTCGCTCCTATCTGACGTATTCATTTCATAGTTTTTAAATTGTCCTGTGTAAATCAATTCTCAACTATTCATATTGATTTCAGGTCCATTATGATGAAATGCAAAAAGAGAGAAAGAAATGCACCTTAAATAGTCAAAGTCAAAGTCAAATCATATATTTCGTATAGGCCTACGGGGGCACTTACAAATTGTCATTACATTTTTTCCTTAACTCTACAACCGGATCGGAACGCGACCTCAACTGAGAAGATCCGGCAAGAAACTCAGCGGGCTTGTCTTTTTTTTATCCATTATTTTTACAAAAAAAATATTATAAAAAGTAAGCTCCAGTGTGTTGCCATGCGAGGCGCGCACACACGCTACACTTTAACATTATAAATATTGATATGTGAGCGATCAGTCCCAGGCTGCTTTATCATCCAAATAATCCAAGATTCTGTAATAACCCTTACTACATAAATTACTTTTAACAGTTCTTTTAAACTTACTAACGGGCAAATCTCGGATTCCTTTGGGAAGTTTATTATAGAAGCGTATACATTGCCCCATAAAAGAATTATTTATTCTGTGGAGACGAGTGACATGCACGGATAGTTTGTCCTTATTACGAGTGTTAATAACATGAACATCACTCCTTTTTTCAAAATTATGAATATTTTTCTTAACATACATTAGATTTTCATAAATAAATTGAGACACAACAGTTAGAATATTTATTTCTTTGAATTTATCCTTAAGGGAATCTCTAGGACCCATGCCGTAAATAGCTCGTATTGCCCTTTTCTGCAAGATGAAGATAGTATTAAGATCTGCAGAGCAACCCCAGAGCAAGATGCCATAGGACATAACGCTATGGAAATAACTGAAATAAACAATTCTAGCTGTGTCTATATCCGTTAATAGTCGAATTTTTTTAACAGCATAAGCTGCCGAACTCAGCCTACCAGATAGTTTTTTAATATGTGGACCCCATTGCAATTTAGCATCTATGGTAATTCCGAGAAACACTGTTGACTCCACAAGGTCCAAATCAGTTCCATTCAATTGTAAATTGGTTCCAACTTGTCTAACATTTGGTGTTGAGAACTTTATGCATTTAGTTTTCTTCTCATTAAGGAGAAGATTATTTATAGTGAACCAATCAACAACTTTAGTGAGTGCATTGTTCACATCGTCATAATTAACTAACTGTCTCTTGAGTTTAAAAAGCAGTGAAGTGTCATCTGCAAACAATACAATCTCGTGATTATTCCCTACATAGTAAGGCAAGTCATTGATGTATATTAGGAATAAGAATGGCCCTAATATCGAACCTTGTGGAACGCCCATTGACACTAAAATGCAAGTTGTAAGTATTAATAATTATTTCTGAACAGTTACTATTTAGTGGTAGTGTCCCAGTTTTTGTCTGTAAAGTGTCTGCATGGAAATAAAATAACTTTGCAAAGTTATAGACAAATCTTGGTTTTCATTAATATGATGAGTCCATAGTTCATCTGATTGCCTTGATGTATTTATGCATTATGTCTTTCGCTCCTATCTGATGCAATTAATACTGAAACTTAATGTTCAACTTGATCAAACTGTTTCTTAACTATTTTTGTCAATTTCAGGTACTACAAGATGACTGGATCAACTGCACCTTGAAAAAGTGGTAAGAACACTTAATTTATCCATTCTTTTGTTCAAAAATACTTTCATTTCCCAGCCAGTACATCTTGGCTAGTTGTGTGAGAAGTTCAAGCATGCATCTTTCAGGAGAAGAAGAATTCCCAAGTGAGATATTTTGTACTGAACTTCTCGGCCTGTGCCTCCTCTTCACATGGTTTCAAATAAAACTGAAATAAGCTTATAATCCAAATCTTTGTTAAATAAACAACACACATGTGTGGGACCAGCATATGATTATCTTACATGATGATTTCAGATAGGGACATCTGATTAATAATGCTGTTAGCATAACTATCCATACTGATCTATCACTCTAATTAAAAACATATTTTTGATCTATGCCCATTTTATTTATAAATGGTTTCCTTCTTTCACAGATTCATTGCAGTGAGACATGAAATGGATGGACTTAATTTTCGTATGGGTAGGTTTCACATTTACTAAATTAAATACATGGGATACTCTAGACTAGATTACAATGATGACCAGACCTTCAGGTCTCCCTCACCAGAGCGAACCCAATCAATCATGTTGACCAACCAAACACGTCTGAGTTTTGAAATATTTCAGTATTTTTATTGATATCTAAGTACCAGTCTTTTAAGTTATTTTTTCCTTTCAGATGCTGTGCATAGTCGAATATTAAGTCGCGTCACGTTAATAAACTAAGGTATGTGTCATAAGTATAAAATATAAAGTCTTTTGTCCAAAAATAATAAGCCTTATCAAGGCCAGTCAATTATCATGATGATTTCAGATAGGGACATCTGACATATAGTGCTGTTAACATAACTATCGCTACTGATTACAATTGATTAACAAACATTTGACTTTTGATGTATGAACTGTTAATTTTAACAGATTTTCCTCTTTTGCAGCTGAATTTAAAATGAAGATGTCCAAAACCAAAAAAAATCGATGATCTGAAAATGGTGTAAATCGTTTTCCATGGTCCTGATGAATCTTGGCCTGCTGTATAAGATGTCCTTAAAATGTAAGTTAAATTCCTATATCAGGTATTGGATTGTATTGCATGCTTGATAAGTTTAAATATTAAAGCTTTTGTAGAAGTGAAATGTCAAATAGTGACTGCATTTGTGCAGTAATTATCATATAAAATGATGACCAGACCTTCAGGTCTCCCTCACCAGAGCGAACCCAATAAATCATGTTGACCAACCAAACACGTCTGATTTATACCTACGTCAAGTAGCTCATTGTAATAATAAAGCAACAACTAAAGTCAATATTACTCTTTTCAGGAATACCAGCAATTGTCAGTTTCCAGGCTTTTCACAAGGTATGCATACTTATTTTTTTATGAATTACAGGCAAGTCTTTTTAAGTGTATCCCATAATTATCCTAAGTGCTACAATGATGACCAGACCTTCAGGTCTCCCTCACCAGAGAGAACCCAATCAATCATGTTGACCAACCAAACACGTCTGAGTTCTTCCATAGTTTCATGATTATATATCAAATATTAATATCTACTTAACTCGTGACTTTCCTTGTTACAGGTGTGAAAAGTTCTTGGCTGAAGAATATTAGCATAATAGGTAAGATTATCTTCCAAGTTATCTGTAATGTGTCTCGTTCTGTTAAAGGAAAGGCGCACATTGCGCTAGTCTGTGTGAGTGGGACACATAGAAACGTGGTCAAAACTGCCGAGGTGGCGCCTTCGCCGCTACCCCGGTTATATAGACGCACTACATGATATATTTATTAACGCTAGGCCTCATGGAAGAGTACATGTAACAAGTATTCAATAAAACCTATATTTTATTTTTGCAGGTAATTGAAGAACGACCGTCAGAGGAGCAGTAAATACCATGTATGGTACCTTTTTAAGGGTTAAACTATCCATGGATGATAAGAATTAAATGTTTTTGAAATAAATATAATGAAATGGTAACTAATTTGTTTAATTTGAATATAAATTCCACAGACTAGAATATTTAGACAACACACTGCGTACGCTAAAAGTGAAGTCTCAAAAACTGACTGGATCTAGCACTTAGTTAAAATTGTAGGTAGACCAGAGCATTTTTTGTGTACGCCGCGCGTTGTCTAATTATTCTAACAAATCTTAGCCTTATATGGAGCTCATTGCTTACAGGCTACTTTGCAGGATGGTCATTTTGTGAGTTAGGTATTTTTTTTCTCCGCTTTAGTGAAAACTGCCCTTAGGTACTGAACAAAGCCTACACTTGCAAATAGACAAGGCTACTATCAAGCATAGACATACGGGACTTGAACCTTAAGGGGGAAGGTCAGGGCGCGAAATTCAAAATGTCAATGGTTTTTATTTTTTTACGAAAAATTTAAGAAAAACGCTGACCCTGAGCTTCCACCTTAAATCGGAAAATTTAGAAAAGCTGAGCAGCTATTACTAGCCATACTCAATACTTAAATCGAGAAATAAAAACCAAAAACTCTTACAAAGTAATTTATTTCTGCTCCATAAACTATAAAAAGAATTTCCTCCGGGACGTCTCCATCTGGTGTCTTCTGCCGGCGATGATCCACTCGTAGTCGCCTCGCTTGGAGTCGAACGTGCCTTGCTGGAGCGAGATCAACTTGAGCGTGAACCGCGGCCCCAACTCCAGAAGTTTCGCTCGTTTGCCGTCCTTCGCGAACTCATAGCTGTGTAGCAATTATACATAATATCACAACCTAGATCACTCAAGGGTAGGTGAGACACACCGCCGGGGCGTCACAGTTGTATGCCATGTGCGATCCTGTGGTGTCCCACGTCGCGTGATACATTTCAAATTGTAACATGGTAATTTAATATTTTTTGGAAAAATAAAATCCCTGATTTTAATTAGGTCACTTGTTATCGCAGAAAATGGGTTCCCTACTGCAGTATGGCCAAAAACTATCATCTAGTTTGTAGTAAAAGTTTGATTTTGTAAGGGCCTACAGGTAGCACCTTACAATTTTCATTGTACTTTTTTAAGCCCTACAACCACATCAAGAAACTCGGCAGGTTGCACCCTATGAATATTCCTCACCATCATCCTGCATCATTAAATGTCTAGGAGTAGAATGCATAAACTACAGAATCTTGAGTCTTTTTCCTGAATACGGAAACCTAACGGCCGGTCTGATATGAAGGTGAGGATGATGCACTAACCGGTGATGCCTGAAGAATATGTAGTCGCGCTGGTTGTGAAAGGTGACAGCGCGACGGCCCCGGAACTGCGGCTCGTAGTGGAACAGCGCGCCGAGCATGCGCCCCACAGTCAGACCCAGACGAGTGCTGAAGTTGTTTAGGATAACCTGAAAGCGAACATCCAAATTGACTATGGTATACCTAAGAATTGAACATAATAATTGTGCTTTGCAATGCTTTTGTAAATTTCTATAAATTTGCTTTGGGGTAAATAGACAACATAAGTATAAAAGTTCCATAATATTATTATTGGAGAAATAATCATGCAAATGTTGACTTCATTAATTTGGTGACTAGTATAATTTATTATTAACTAGCTGTTGCCCGCGACTTCGTCCGCGTGGTATTTAAAAAAGACAACCGTTGACAACATCCTGTTCGCCCATTCTGAGCCCGCGGGACACATTGCAGGTTGTTGCTATCAAACTTAATTAGGCGCTGCGCTGCAACATTGGTTTTAATTTTTTTTCGTGAGATCCTATATTTTTTTCTAAAATAAAAGTAGCCTAGGTTACTCCTTGTTACATCAGCTATCTGCCAGTGAAAGTCCCGTCAAAATCGGTCCAGCCATTTCAGAGATTAGCCGGAACAAACAGACAGACAGACAGACAAAAATTAAAAAAAAAATTGTTTTGGTATAGGCAATGTGTATACATCCAAATGCACTTAGTAAAAAGCAGTTATTTTAATATTACAAACAGACACTCCAATTTTATTTATATGTATAGATAACAATAGATTCTTGATTAACAATATTATTTTTAATATTCTATTGATGTGAGTAAATTCAAATACTCAATTGCATCATCAGTACCAGTATAGATATGGTCTTTCAAGGATAAATTTAATTACCTCTGGCCGATGTGTTGTAATCTCTTTATAATCCTTCTTCAGCTCTGGTGTTATCTTACAACTGGACAGCCTAAAGTGAGCTGTTGGTCCATTTGGTAAGTGGATCAGTAGAAAACCATTTGGTTGCTTCTGGTTCTCATTAACAATTATCACGTCTGTCACTTGCTCACGAATTGCTGATTGTACTATACGCTTAACTGAAGACCTGTAGAAATGAATGTATTTTACAAATAGATATAAAGTGTGATGGGTGTTTTTTTCTATTACTGTAACCACAGCCACTAAATTAGGGTTTATATTGTTTAAAATCTGGTTATATTTACCTCTGCCGATATCGAGATATTGAATTGGGAATGATCCGAGTGAGCTCTTTGCCGAATATCCTAGTCTTGTTGTGAGGGTTATCAGAGTATGTGATCAGTACTTTTGGCTCATACGAATTTTCATAGTATGAAGACAGTTCATCTAGTTCCATGTCCTTTTGCACCTGAAAAATAAAAGAGATCATACTAAAATTAATACATAGAGCGAACTGAATATTTTATTTTTCCATTGTTTATCTTGCCATCTTTTTAAAGTGCCAATAATAGATTGTAAGCAAGCAACTGGCAAGTGAAGTCAATTTATTCATATTTAATTGATTGACTTTAAAGTTAGGTCCCATGTATAGTGGTGTTTGAGCCTTCTAATTGCTGAAACTTAATATAACCTCTAATTTTTCCTCATCATCAGCATTAACCAGCATAGTCTCATCCTTCTCGCGGAGAGACTCCAGCGTGTGCGGCACCTGCTTCGGCACATCGTCGCCTTCCTGTTTCTTCTCTAGCTTGCGTCTAAAACACCACGATTCACATAAAAAACCAAACAAAGTAATAAACTAATCGAACGTAGGTATGAATATATAACCAAACTTACTTCTTTTTGTCTTTACCGCGGGCCATTTTGATGAGTACTTTACGAGATTGTTAAAATGTGTTTGCTAAAGTACATATGAACCTTTAATTAAAATATATTCGTAATTATTTCCGACGGACGAAAACACGCGTACTTTGTTATGACGTTTAACGATTTTTTTTTTTGTTAAATTCGCTCCTTCGAACAGGCTAAAGTGATTATGACCATACCGCCTCGTCTTACTTTAACGAGTTTTTCACTGTCAGACCCAGTGTTACCAGATGAAAATTTGAAACTACCGTGTCTGCAGACTAAAATTACCGTGTTCTAAGTATAATTACCTTGATTTTATTTTAAAATTACAGTGTAGCAAAAATACCCATGCAGTGGGGATGCGTAACCTAAAAAAAAAAAAAAAAAGGTCATTCTGCTGCTTCTTCCAAACAGAAGCAGCGAATGACCTTTTTTTTTTTTTTACGTTGCGCGTCCCTGTTCTTCCAAACTGAAGCAGCAGAATGACCTTTTTTTTTTTTTACGTTACGCAGCCCAGTGCAATGTTGCCCTAATATTTTTTGAGTATTATTTACACGGTACACGGTAATAGGCACTGACGTCCATGATACAAGTACGCTAGACTAATGATACCCTTTAAAATGACAGCTATCTATTATGCCTATTTGAAGCGCCCCCATCGTGGGGGAAGGGAACTAAATCTGACGTAAAATGCAAATGGCCGTTGTTTTGTTTACATTGTCTCCGTGTTTATAAAGTGATTTTGAAGGTTTAACGCGATTAAACTTGTTTGTTGTGTCGTATTAATATAGTTAATACATAAATAAGTGGTGTTAGTTAATAGGTAAACCATGAAAGAGTGCGTGTTATGCCAAACTCTTTACCAGAAGGGAAGTGGGGTTACATTCCACAAGTAAGTGAATTTACGGCTAATATTCAAGAAATTAAAACTTCTATTGATATTATAGGCACTTAAAAATATGTTACTAATCTTATTTATACGTGATTACAACGCATTTGTCTTTGTATTATCGGTTTTTGTAAACAATAAAATTCAATAGTGCTGTAAAAGTTCCTTGTCGATAAAATTTATCGATATTTTTTCTATCAATATCTTAAATAGATAGAACGTTCAAGAACGTAAAAATCGCGGAAGATAGATTTGTATTATCAAATACATATTATTTTAAAACAATGTTTACGAATTCACAGGTTTCCGACTGACAATAGAAGACTAGAATTATGGCTCAAAAACATTGAAAAGCCTAGTTGGCGTCCGAAAAAATATGATTACATCTGTTCAAAACACTTCTCTGATGACTGTTTTATTAAACATAACTCATGTACTACTTTGATGATTTTTATTTTCCATTAATACCTTACCTACTCCATTGCTTCCCAAACAACATTACATTACCTCATTTCTAATTAAAAAACAATCCTTATTTAAGTAGGATCTAGCTAGTCACACACCACCCTTTAGTCCGGTTTCGGCTTATCCTAAGATTACCTACCCTACCCATGAGCGATTCGGCTAATCATTATCATTATTTGCTTCATCTTAGTATTAACCACTCGACTATTTTGGACATTAGCCATTGTTAAAGCAATGGATCATAATTATTTTCATTTTACTGCATGGGTAGGTTTAAGCATAAACATTTTTATCGATGTATCATATCACTGTCCCATCTCTATTATTAGTTCCATTCCCCCTCACTGCCGCTATCAGCGCCAAAATGGCGAAAATCAAATAGGCACACGATAACCGGGCTTATGATTAGTCCAGCGATGTATACCATAGAGGTCAGTGGTAATAGGTCATTACCGTAGACCGTGTTTTGCTCAAAATTACCGTGTATCTGGTAACACTGGTCAGACCGGACTCATAGACACGATCAAGTTAGTCTGTTTGTAAAGATAGCTATAACATAATCATAGTTTTGCGTATTTTTTGTCTTCTAGTAAGTAATATCCGCTTACCGCTTCATAGAGTACTTTTCTAAATTATTTCTAATCATTATCAAATGTAGTTTGGCCCTAAACATTGGATAAAAATAAAACCAAGTGATAAAACACTCCCACGTGACAAGTTCTTTTGTACAACCCACTCGATTAACTTCGTATTCGTAAATGCTCTCAGGATGAGTTTTCTGGTTTCACACATCCACGAACAAAATTAAAGTCTTTAGGGTTCCCTGTATTATTATTATATTTGTATTTCGTTTTGTATTTTTTCATGGAATATTTTGTACCATGGAATTTAATCTGGTTTAGATATACCCCTTTAGTCCCATTTCATTAAATATCTACCCAAACCTAACAGGAATAAGGTACAATAAAGAACACGCGTGTATATTGATACTATATTTAATTCAACTGGACGTCCTGCCTGGCCAGCTCCAACAACATGGGGTCGTCGAAGAACTTGTTGATGGAGACATCCTCGCTGAGCCCCTTGCGCCGCCGCGTCTTGATCATGAACTCGCGCGCCAGGTGCGTCGCCGGCTGCGGCTCGAGGGGTCTGGAAACAAATGATACATTATCAATACTATATCGTCTGTCTTCGTCCACAGACGGCTAAGGGGTAAATCTTGAAGAAATTCCGCAGCGGAAAGATATGCTACAAGATTTATTATATGCGGTACATTTGCATTTGTGACGATGGAGCGGTATTCTGCTCCACCACGGAATTTAACGATTTTGAGAACGGAACGGCCGCGAACTTTAAAACTTGCGCACACTGGGCGAGATCTCCAACACTGATATTTTCCTGAACCACTTAAACACATTTTATACAGGAACCATTGCACACTATAGGCTTCCAAGCGTATAAGTCCAGTTAATGGAGTCGTGAAATGAAATTATATTGAAAATTTACCTGATTATAATGCTCTTGTCGAGCGGGTCGCCGGGCACGATCTGCCAGTGGTGGAAGACCTGCAGGCAGAAGGCCTGGCCCTGCGTGTGCGTGCGCAGGTCCGTCTCGAAGCCGAACGAGTCGATGGCGGGCACGAACGCCTTGATGGTGTACAGCGGCGAGCCGGGGACGGGCGCGTCCTGCGTTACGTGACCTGACGAGACAGAAAAGCGATTCAAATAAAATACAAATTTTAAAAATCTAAACTTTATTCATTTAGGAAATGATTGGGGGGGGGGGGAGCTATGTCCAGTATGGCAGCGGATGTCTTTCGGCTGATAGCATAGCATGGCATTCATGTAGACCATAAAAGCACTTATGAATAGTAAGAAGTTTAACCACCGGTTCGGAATGTTGGTTCCACTGCGAGAAGTGAAAAGCCGGCATGAAACACTTAAAATAAACAGTGTGCTCCTAACATAACTTGCAGTTATGATCTTCATCCTCTGTGGTTTGTTTTCACACGCTTTTATGTTTTGTGTTCACTCTGAAATGGATATGTACACGAAATCATTTCCGCTTAATACGCCGATATCACACTAATATTATAAATGTGAATGTTTGGATGGATGGTTGTTTGTTACTCAATCACGCCAGAACGGCTGAACGGATCTGGATGAAATTTGGCACAGATATAGATTATAGTCTAGAATAGCACATAGCATAACACATATGTCTTTTTACCGGAATAAAAAGTAGTGCTATTCCAGACTATAATCTATCTCTGTGCCAAATTTCATCCAGATCGGTTCAACCGTTCTGGCGTGAAAGAGTAACAAACATCCATCCATCCAAACTTTCACATCTATATTATTAGTGAGAAGTGAGATTATACTCGATCCCGGTAAAAAATAGTCTATTTTGTAGCCGAAAGCCGAAGTAAATGCTTGTCTAATGCTTGTATATACCTCTCCTCTTAGCCAGGACTGTGTAGACCGCGGAGACGCAGTCCGCCGGCGCTTGCACCTCCACGAACAGGTAGGGCTCCATCAGCCGGGGGGTGGCCATCAGGAACGCGGAGTACGCCACCTGTGGATGCGAATGATGACATTCTCTTAGTTCTCTGACAGCGAAATGGTAAAAACGTAATCTATACTAATATTATAAAACTAATAAAACTTAAAACTAATATTATAAATGTGAAAGTTTGGATGGATGGATGGATAGATGGATGGATGGATGGATGTTTGTTACTCTTTCACGCCCGAACGGCTGAACTATCTGGATGAAATTTGGCACAGAGATAGATTATAGTCTGGAATAGCACATAGGCTACTTTTTGTCCCGGTAAAATGTATGGTTCCCGTGGGATAGATGTTTTAATTTTTCATACTTTTTATCGCGGGTAACACCGCCGGGCGCAGCTATTAATAATAATATATCGCCATAAATGTAGCTAGTATATACAAATTTGAAAGTCAAAGATAAAAATAAAACAAAATCGATAACTTCACCAATTTTTTTTTTGGATTTTATCGCGTTTATATTTTGATTTTACGTTCCCGACGCTTCGGCTGGTTTGCAGCAACCATGGTCAAGGGAGGAAAATTAGTTTGATTTCAATGTGCAGTATTCGCGTAAATATAAAAAACAATACGATAACTTCACCGTTCAACTTCGCGCCAAAAAGGTCCAAGAAACTGTTGTCGAGTAATTTTTATTTTTTATTAGTGAAAATTGTTTTTTTTTTAGCTCCAGTATGTTGCCTTATAGAGCGCAATACACACAAGTGTTCAATTTTCAAGTGCTTTATCATCGCTGCAGTGAACAATGGATGGCTGGAAACCAGTTAATTACAACTGGTTTTTTGGCGACCCCCAAATGGCACAGTTGGCTCTACCAACTGTGCCATCCCTGCTTACCGGACCGAGGATCGCAGATTCGATTGAAACATGTGTCAATGTCAATTATACACTGGGATCGCCTCCAGTCCATTGTACAATACCCATAATACAATCGTTGCTTAGTTTGGGCCCTTACAGTTGGTGTTTGTCTGGCGATATCTGACGAAGTGGGTACTCACCCGCCTGGCGGTGGGTATGATCTGGCCGCCGCCCCGGTGCAGCGGCTCCTGCGCTATGACTGCGTCCAGTATCTTAAACTTCACGTTTCTTATCGGCTCCTCGCATAACGGACCTTCACGAGTACCCCACTGGAATCCTGAGAAACGATTCAATGGTTAAATCTTTTTTTTTTTTTTTTATTACATTATAGGCAAGTATTTGATCTCGATCTCACCTGATGGTAAGTGACGATGAGATCTACGATGGAGCATACTTGCCTAGGTAGGAAGGCGGCAGTAGATCGAGACGCTACATTCACTAGGCACATGCAGCGCAACTGATCTGACCCGCCATCCATGAATGGCAACACCGAACATCATGCCGGAACACGGCTAGGCCGCTTGGCGACATGGCTTTGTTCAGTGGGTGGTGACTAGCCACGGCCGAAGCCTACCACCAGTAAAAATCAATAATACAGACGAGATTTCTTCGTCCACACTCGAATAGTGGCTGGCACAATATGACCGCTACGGTCTTATGGCGCCAAAGAAGTATAAAACAACGTAAGCGGCAAGTTAGTTAACCTACAATTTCAACCTTAAAAATACTACAATAAATTGTTAAAGAGTTTTGAGTTGAGTTTTCCAAAAACTTCATTCTTTTTTTTAATCCGTTAGAACGTCTTAGCGACATGGCTTTGTTCAGTGGGTGGTCACTAACCACGGCTGAAGCCTACCACCAGTAAGTTGTCACCTAGTTGGCACCACCCAGGGTCACGTGTAGGGTATCTCGAGGGTTATATATAATTATCCTACGGACGAAGTTGACTCGACCTCAAAAAAAAAAATAAGGAATTAATATATAGTGCCTGCAAGAAAATTGTACCTTGTACAATGCTGTCTTTGACGGAGGCGAGCAGATGCTTGTCGACCTCGGAGGGCAGCGTGTCGTCCACCAGGATGTTGGGCCCCGTGGAGTCCGGCCCGAACGCCCATATCGAACGCGCCGCCAGCAAGTCCCAGTCGTATCTGCCGAGTACGAAAAACCATAGAGTCGTGAAGAAAACCTGTATGTCTTTAAAAATCGGACAATTAGTCCTTGAATGTATTTTTATGTTATAAATAGAAATATACTATCATAAGTATCTCTTCATCACACCCATGCTCACTTAGAGTAGTGGCGTCAGTAGGCACTGCAATGTACGTATGCTATGGTTTTTTTTCCTGATTGGACTCTATAAACGTCAGTATTTAAATTTTTGCTATTATTAAAAAAAACGCAATTTCATCAATCATAACACATAATATATTATATAATCTATATAATATATTATATAATCTAAATAAGCTGGATAATTTTGCCGGTTTTTTTTTCTAACGTTCGTTATAATCCAAATAAGGTTATAAGGTATAATAAGGTTTTTAGTGAAAGAAAAACTTTAAGTGGTCGAGAAAATTTGAAAATTCGAGACAGTACAACGTCTGTCAGCTAGTATGCAATACAAATATATACACATACCCCTTTCATAGCTACAAAACATGTTTTTCTATTTCTAGTGGCGCGGCCCCGGCACTCACTTGGTCTGGAAGAACTCTCCGAGGCGCTTCCGGTCCCACGTGACGCAGACGGCGCCGGCCTCGATGTCCTCGGCCAGGCCGCGCTCCAGCGGCTCCGCGATCATGGTCAGCTTGTTGCGCTTGTTCGGCGTCTCCGCGAAGCACTTGAGCGACGACGTCTCCACCACCGTCTCGCAGAACGACACCACCGGGTCCGCCACTGTACACATAACACACATTATTTATTAGGGGCCATCCATAAATTACGTCACACATTAAGGGGGGGGGGGGGGGGGGGGGGAGGGAGGGGGACGAAGAAGTGTGACATTGTGTGACAAGGGGCGGGGAGGAATAAGTACGCGTTGCGTTGAAGTACGCGTTACGTAACATTGTTTTAACACTTCAGAGCGGTCGCGTAGATATTTTACGTTTTACTTGGGGTAAAGAAAAACGTTATGGCGTGTTACATGGGGGGAGGGGATTCATTTCATCATCATCAACATTATAATAAGGGATTCTAATTCAAAAACAATTTTCAAGGATTACTCAACACTGGCAAAAATGGCTCTATTTTGTAGCCGACTTGACAATGGCAAAATACCCGATAATACTTGCCTATAACGTAATAAAAAAAAAATTGTGGGTGAGGCCATTTTCATATTCATTTTATTTCACCGCATCATTCATTTCGTAAAAGAAGAAGAAGCCTCGTAAGCTATGAAAAGTTAAGACATCAAAAATGTTTGTTAGAAACTAATCCGTCGGTTACCTTTAATATCGATCTCGGAGTACATGTTCCTGAGGTCGTGCATGACGCAGTCCAGGTACAGCTCGCCGGTGCCCAGGATCACGTGCTCGCCCGACTCCTCCACGCGCGTCGACAGCAGCGGGTACGACTTGTTCACCTGCACGCGAACCATATTCACACATCACCAATGTCAAAAAGCCATGATGCCAAAGTCAAAGTCAATCGTTCATTTCGTATAGGCCTACGAGCCACTTAAAAATTGTCATCATCATTATTTTATCTTAACTCTACAACCGGATAGGAACGCGACCTCAACTAAGATAACGAGACAACGAGAAGATCCGGCGAGAAACTCAGCGGGCCTGTGCTTTTTTTTCAAAGCCATTATTTTTTTCAAATGAAATAAAAAAAGTATGCTCCAGTGTGTTGCCTTGCGAGGCGCACACACGCTACACTTTGACATTATAAATCTTGATATTTGAGCGATCAGTCCCAGTCAGATGACGTATGACAAATGCCTAGTGACAGGCCCCTGTCATCCGTCATCAGGGCTTTAAAAATAAAAGTGATTTGCTGTCATAAAAGTTACTGCAAAGGTAATTTTGAAAAATCTATACTGCTCATAAATACCATGGAAAACTATTAACTTTGGACTCCAATCTTGCCCGTTCTTCTCCATAGGAACGGCATTCCGAACGGGTGGTAAAGCAGTAGCATAATATTTTTTGTAACTTTTGACGATTCATAAGTACTGTACATAATGGTCTACGTGAATAAAAAATATTCAGATTCTGATTCATTTCGAGTATCTCACTGGTCAAACTCGTCAGAATATACCGTATGTTCGCGTACTTGGCATTGGGAGAATTATCCAAAAGAACAGAACCACAAAATGATCTATACAAATAAATAAAATTGGAGTGTCTGTTTGTAATATTAAAATAACCGCCTTTTACTAAGTGCATTTGGATGTATACACGGTATTTCGAAAGGACTTTCACTGGCAGATAGCTGATGTAACAAGGAGTAACTTAGGCTACTTTTATTTTAGAAAACAAATTAGGATCTCACGAAAAAAAATTAAAAGCAATATTGCAGCGCAGCGCCTGATTAAGTTTGATAGCAACAACCTGCAATGCGTCCCGCGGGCTCAGAACGCGCGAGCAGGCTGTTGCCAACGGTTGTGTCTTTGTTAAATACCACGCGGACGGAGTCAGCTAGTTAACGATATCTTCACTCGGTGGCTCACCTTCCTAAGTCCGTCCAGCATCTTGGGCAGCTCGGAGGGGTTGACGGGCTCCACGGCGATCTTGACGACGGCCTGCGTGTTGAACCGCAGCGGCGCGAAGGTGTGCAGCTCCGCGTCCTCGGCGGCCGCCACCACGGTGCACGTCTTCACGATGGGCTGGTCCACGCCCTCCAGCAGCGCCCAGCAGCCGGCCGGCACGCGGTTCAGTTCCACCTTCGCGACAACAACCATTTTTAATTATAGCTTTATTTTTTTGTTAATGGGGGGGGGGGGGTAATTACGTCAAAACCAACTTTGGAACACGCTACCGGCGTCTTTGTTCTCCGTCGACTACAATCTGGGTGTTTTCAAGTCGAGAGTGAACAGGTACCTTCTAAGCAAGTATGCTACATCGTAGATCTCATCGTCACTTAACATCAGGTGAGATCGAGATCAAGTACTTGCCTATACTGCAATAAAAAAAAAAAAAATCTCTTGCTAGATAGAGCCTTAACAAAAAAATGCTATAGGAGAATAAACAAGGAAGGAGAGGAGCTTAATGAGGGCGGATGTAATCTTGTGGGAGAGGGCTGGATAATGTAGGGATTTTTACCTACCAAAATATAACACCACGAGCACTAGCCGAGTGTCGTGTTTGTATATAGAATATAGAACCCACAAATTTATGGATAGTTTTATAAAAAAATGCACAATCAAAGCAGCTTTCACAAGTAAATTGAATACAATCATGTAGAAAGATTAGCAGAGGTTACATCAAAGGCACTTAATAAACATGGCGCGGTGTTTAGACCATACCACGTAGATAGATCAAGGCATCAACATGGTTACAACCATTATCACTCAGGAGTAAAACTTCTATTATTACCAATAATAATAATAATAATTCCAGCCCTTTTTTATGTCCCACGGGCACGGGCCTCCCCCGATGCGAGGGGGGATTAGGCCATAGTCCACCACGCTGGCCCAGTGCGGGTTGGCAGACTTCACACATCTTTCGAGGGGTTCTCTCAAACACGCAGGTTTAGCAAGTGATAATCTTGGTTGAAAATGAGATTCGCACGTGAAAAATCCCAGAGGTGGAGACGGGGTTTGAACCTGCAATCCTCGTTATCGAGGCAAGCGTTCTACCAACTTGGCTATCACTGCTTATTATTACCAATAATAAGATATAATTTTACGATTTAGTTGACCAGTAACTCACAAACGCCAATACTTCTTGGGAGCCTCAATAATGTGGAAATTATGAAAGTTTGTCAGGACAATATGTCAGCACTAGAGAGAGAGAGAGACAGAATATCGTACGGTGATCGATATGGGCACCCACCTTGTACCTGGCCTCGTATATCCACAGCCGGCCCACGTTCATGATCCTGGAGTCCTCCTCGTCCTGCGTGCTGTAGTTCTCCCCCAGCACGCGCACCGTCTGCCCCGCGTACAGCGTGCCCGACATTATGCGGGCCAGCACCTGAACCACAAGAAATGACATATAGGCTGATTAAAATATGCTAAGATAAAGACTTCCTAGGCTTATTCACATATAGGCTAGGAAGAAAATTTTCTAGCATATTTTACCATTTTTTTGTCTATTCGAGCCTGCTTCTGAGTTACTCCAAATTAGTGGATTACCGATATTAACACGGAGCAATTGGACAGGCTGCTCATCCATTCACCAGGGAGAACGTGTAGTCAATGATGGGGTAAGTCAATCAAGCTGCTCTTGACTCACCAGCAAGAATGTGTACTCGTTGGTGGGGTAAGTACATCAAGGCATTCTAGACTCACCAGGAAGAAGGTGCAGTCGTCGGTGGGGTACATCTTGGTGGTGTGCGCGACGAGGCGGCCGGACTGGTCGCAGGCCAGCATGTCCGCGTGCAGCGCGCCCGCCGCGCCGCGGTACGCGTGCGACACCTTGCGCGGCGCCGCGTCCAGCGGGGACGGCACGTGCCGGACCACCATCTCCACGAACCCGCTGCCGAGACGACATTGCATTCATACTCAAAGGTATGATCACATATATGGTCCAAGATCTTTGTCATAGAAGGGGTATACTAACTTTGAAAACTACGCTCCTTTAGCGGATTTGTAATCATTATGTAAGTCAGAAATACGATATGTCGATATTTGTATATGCGATATTCTTTAAATACATTTAATTATAATTATATTCGAGTCTAGGACGGGTGAATGTTCTGTTCTTTGTAATCTATGGGTATCATAGCGCCCGGTTAACAACAGTTGGCCAGGTGGTCAGTTACCCGCCTGGTGGTGAATGGCGGGAGACGGGCACGGGGGCGCCGTCTCCCGCACTGCACTATTCACCACCTCCGACGGGTGGGAACGGCCGAGCACTTTCGGTCGTTTCCAGGCCCCTTCTTTTCACAGGGAGGGGCGTGAAGGCCCCGCTGTAAAGGTCGTCGGCGGGGGACTGGATGTAAAGGCTCTGCCGGTTTCCCAGTCCCACTCCTCTTAGACGATGCGGTAGTGCCGGGGGGGTTTTAGCCGGTAGGAGTCCGGCATAACCCGCGCCGCGCCCCCACGCGGTCGGGTATCCATGAGGATTTCCCCCCCGAATAAAAAAAAAAAAGGTGGTCAGTAACCCACACAGTTCAAAGAACGCTCAACACTCTCTGTCTGAGTTAATTAAAGATAACTATTGCAAGCCAATATCATTGCTATAGAACTTGTACATAAAAGCATTGATAGCCAAGTTGGTAGAACACTTGCCTCGGTAACGAGGATCGCAGGTTCAAACCCCCCGGCTCGCACCTCTGGGATTACTGAATTCACGTGCGAATCTCATTTTCAACCACGATTCTCACTTACTAAACGGTGGAGGAAAACATCGTGAGGAAACCTGCATATCTGAGGGAACCCCTCGAAAGATGTGTGAAGTCCGCCAACCCACACTGTCCCAGCGTGGTGGACTATGGCCTAATCCCCTCGAATTGAGGGGAGGCCCGTGCCCAACAGTGGGCCATTAAAAACGGCTGGTATTATTAGAACGTCCAATTTTCTAAGAACAATGAACTCACCAGAAGTCTCCAAAGAACCTGCTGCATACGAGCCGGAGCAGCGGACGCACGTTGAGCTTGGACTCCTGCTTCGTCAGCTTGATGCCCAGCTCCGCCAGCACCGCGGGGAGCGTGTCGTCCACGTCGCCCACCACCTATTAACGGACCATCACTCTAAAGAGATCACCATCTAGATCGGGGTTCCCAAACTTATTTTGTCTACCGCCCACTTTGAGAATGAATTATTTTTTAGCGCCCCCACTTTTTCACCTACTTAAAAACCGCTATAACTTCAAATTACATTAATTATTGTAAGCCTCTAAAAAACGCCCCCATTTCATTTCTGGGTCTCTTACCATTTTTGACGCAGCCAGTTACTTAATATAGGGAATAGTTTGTAACTAGGCACAATACTACTGGTACTGGTGTACTGGTGGTAGGCTTCGGCCGTGGCTAGTCACCACCCACTGAACAAAGCCATGTCGCCAAGCGGCCTAGCCGTGTTCCGGCATGATGTTCGGTGTTGCCATTCATGGATGGCGGGTCAGATCAGCTGCGCTGCATGTGCCTAGTGAATGTAGCGTCTCGATCTACTGCCGCCTTCCTACCTAGGCCAGTATGCTCCATCGTAGATCTCATCGTCACTTACCATCAGGTGAGATCGAGATCAAATACTTGCCTATAATGAAATAAAATAAAATAAAAATAATACTGGTCGAATCTGATGACGTCATCCGTGATCAGTTTGTGTGGAATTTCACTATACTTCCAATGATTACGGCAATTCAGTCCATTCAGCGCGGACTTCGTGTAAACAATTCTAAAATCGTCGAGGATATCATGCGAAGACTTCTAAAATTAGTTTTTTCCGCTTCATCAGGTCAGAAAGGTTCACTTTTAAATTGGCCACATATCAAAGTCAAAGTCATTACATTTTTTTTTTTCTTAAGTCTACAACCGGATCGGAACGCGACCTCAACTGAGAAGATCCGGCAAGAAACTCAGCGGGCTTGTCTTTTTTTTTTTGAAATTCATTATTTTACAAAAAAAAAAAAAAAAAAACAAAAACAAAAATATAATAAAATATCGCCTATATCAAAGCCAGCCGCACCTGTGCAAATATCTTGTACAACGGCTCCAGTATGAACTCCACGAAGCTGCGCTGCGCAGACGCATGCGGCTGCTTCTTGGTGAACCGGCGCGTCTTCGCGTTGAAGTACACGTCGCCCCACAGCCACGCGGCCATGTCGCCGCCGCGCAGCCCCGCGCCGGGGTGCGCGGCCGCGTACATCGCCGCGAACGACTCCACCGAGAAGCACACGTCGTACAGCGACGACGCGAAGCACACGTTACCTGCACCGTGAGATATTCAATTAAATGATGTTCGGTGTTGCCATTCATGGATGGCGGGTCACATCAGTCGCGCTGCATGTGCCTAGTGAATGTAGCGTCTCGATCTACTGCCGCCTTCCTACCTAGGCAAGTATGCTCCATCGTAGATCTGATCGTCACTTAGCATCAGGTGAGATCGAGATCAAATACTTGCCTATAACGTGATAAAAAAAAAAAAAAAACAACATTTATTCAACACACGGATAGGAAAATTTATATTTAGTTATCAAACGCCATCAACAACAACGTTAGTAACGTCATTAAGTAAGCAAGCTGTCACTGTCATTTTTATATACGACGACCTGAATAGCGCGATTGGTAGGGACCCTACTTCCTGCGCTGGGGGTCCGTGGTAGGGACAAACTATTTGTGATGAGCACGAATGCTTGTACCCAAGTTATGGATGTTTAATATCTATATAAGTATTATATAATGAGTTCACTCGCAGTCCACTATACGGTACCCATAATACAAGCGTCGCTTAGTATGCAACCTAAGCCTAACCTAATGTTGGTGTGTTCGTCTGGCGATGTTATATAAAAAAAATGTGTGAGCGACTCGGAACATGCTTAGGTCAATGTAAAGCTTGAGTCCCACTGCCTGCCTAAGCAAAGGCGACGTCAGACCGCGTCTCGCCTGCCGTAGCCTGTTCAAACGATAGCGCCTTAGACGCGACCATTCCCACCACCCTGCGGTCTGTCGTGGCGCATCATCATTTATTTTCTCCATACCTAATAAAGGTGAGAAGACAGTGGCCGGCTCGTCAGGGTTGTCCTGCGGCTGGTGCGTCTCCAGCATCGTGTTGAGCTCGTCGATGATGTGCCGCAACTTGTAGTAGGCGTCCGCGGGCGGCAGCTTCAGCTCCAGCATGAGCCGGTCTATCTTGTTGATGCAGAGAGTGAGCGGCACTCGCTCCTGCACCGCGTGCCGGAGGAGGCGCTCCGTGTTCAGCATGATACCCTCCGCGGCGTCCACGAACAGCACCGCGCCTGGGCACCACAAACAAATTTATTATTACAATATTATAAGGAAATTTGGCGGCCTGATTAGCGTAGTGGTAGTGAATCAGAATCAGAATATTTTTTATTCACGTAAACCATTATTGTGCAGTACTTATGAATCGTCAAGTTACAAAAACATTATGCTACTGCTTTACCGCCCGTTCGGAATGCCATTCCTATGGAGAAGAACGGGCAAGAAACTCCATGGTTGCTCTTTTTTTATAAATAGGTCTTTTACATTATCGAGCAATACATTGTTATAGGTATGTGAGAACAATATAGGAGTGACTCTGCTTTCTGCGCAGAGGGTCACAGGTTCGAATCCTGGTAGGGACAAGCATTGTGTGATGAGCACAACTGTTTGTACCCGAGTCATGGATATTTAATATGTATATAAGTAATATATACTGAGTTCGCCCTCAGGCCATTGTACGGTACCGGTAACACAAGCGTTGCTTAATGTGGGACTGTAGAGTTGGTGTGTTCGTATGACGATATTTATTTATGTATTTAAATTATTATGTATCAACACTGCATTCACTGAGAACTCGAGTGTGGCGACGCTTCGTAACTCTTTAGGCTTTTTGTAAGAAATCTTTCATATAGGGCACAAAAGCAGTTCTGAATAATAAGAATAAATCACTGGTTCGGAATGTTGGTTCCGCTAAGAGCCAGCAATAAACTCTATGCTGCACACATGTGAGTTAGTCATAGGAAAGAGAGTGAACATTAACAATGTAACACTACTAAATAACAATATTTAACATTAAATAATATGAAGGGCCACATTTCATCAAAGGTATTTGGTCCTAATAACCAAGGCATGAATCTATTGCATTTATACTGACACATAACCATTAAATTTGAGTCATCCTCAAATTTCAGACCAAACTCAACACCTATTCATTACCTCTTACCATCAGAGATTCTCAATGCAGCAGTCACTTCATCACTGAAGTTCACATGTCCTGGCGTGTCCATGATGTTCAACAGATGTGACTTCCCCTTGATGTTCTTCAGCAGGAGGGTGACTGGCATGGACTTGATGGACACCCCTCTCTCCTGCTCCACAAACAGTGTGTCGGTGTACCGCATGGGGATGGTGGTGTCAGTGTCAATGGTGCTAGGGTGAGTCTGACGGATTAGGCAGTCCACAAACGAAGTTTTACCTGCACAGAAATGGTGTTTCTATTAAACTGATGATAAATGGAGGACCAAAGACTAAGTGTTTATTTATTTTATGTGGATCTCATTTTCAACCATGATTATCACTTGCTAAACGGTGAAGGAAAACATTGTGAGGAGGCTGACAGAACCCCTCGAAAGGTGTGTGAAGTCCACCAACCCACACTGGGCCAGCCTGGTGTACTATGGCCTAGTCCCCCCTTGTATTCTGGGGAGGCCCATGCCTAGCAGAGACATTAAAAAAAAGGGCTATTATTATTATACATTTATTTTCACCTACCATTATGCAGATGTCCCATTAGTGTCAAATTCCTCATGAGGTTGGTGTTGTCCAGCATGTCGGCTAAGTACTCCATGTCATACTTAGTCTCTGGCAACTGCTGCTCCTGAACTTGAAACTTCTTGTGTTTTACAGGCTCCACTAGGGGCTTGTCGAGAGCTTGAGTGTCCTCTTCTTGGACCACTGTTTCCACGTCGGGGCCATACACTTCTACTGCTTGTGGGTAGTATCTGGACAAAATCAAAATGTGCTAAATACTTATTAAATTAATATTACCTTCTAAAAAACCTTCGAATGTTGAATTATCAGGAATAAAAAAACAACTCAATCCACTACAGCATCCTGGAATATAGTCCAGATATAATAATATCAAAATGTGATGTTCCCAATTTATAGAATAATTCAGCATAAAAGCCTTGTCTTAACAAAACTTAAAACCACCAATTTGAATACACAGACATATTTTGGAAATTCAGGCGTCTTTGATTTGATCTATTATAGAAGACCTAGTTCATTATATACTTTCAAACTAATTGCAAAGAAACCATTAGAAACAGTTGGCCCACCTTTAATATGTTATAGGCATTTAGCACCCAAAACATTTTAATACTATGGGAGTATGACCACTACACATACCGTTTATCTTCATGCAATACAACAGACATGGGAGCCACCTCGGGCTCCGCATCAGCATCCTCGTCCTCTTCCATAGCATCCTCGTCGCCGTCTCTGTTGTCCTGCCCATACACGCTCTGCTCATCATCCGAGTCGGACTCCAAGTCCGGCCCGATGTAATTACCGAACTCATCGTACAGATCCCCGTCCATCTTTCACTGAATTTGATAAAAACAATAGAAACCTCTTTCAAAACAAATGCCGCCGCTTGTTTTGACACATAACCTCAAAGATTTATATTTACCTAGCATAGACAACTGTTACACATTTTCAGATCTACACATGAGATAGCCGAATCATAAACTTACCTCGTGTTATATGTTCACTGATAATTTAAAAAGCCCTTTTAAAAGGAAAGATAAGTGAATGGGTAATTATAGGTCAAATCTGTTAGGAGTTAAGTTATTGAAAAACCCAATCATAAGTTGTTCATTGGCATATCGGTTCCCGACGCTAATAAAAATGAGAAATTTGTCTATGACAGTATTTTTCAGTAGATGATACAGGATATAAATTTTGTCCATAAGGCAGGCTCCATACTCTCCGATCCTATCCGATCGTAGAAAGAAAATGAACACTCTCTATCTACGTATCCGATCCTAATTATTGGATGAATATTTGGCTCTTATTGGTCTGTGTCTGTATTGACTCTTACTGTGTGTATTGGTTTTCTTATGTTGTATGTCTGTCTGACGGACCGATTTTCTGACAAATTCTTTTCAATACAAAAATGGCTGCTGTGCAACTAAATTTATCAAAAATGATTTCAGCGCAGCTACGCAACAAAGCGAATGAGTTTTTGAATTCAAGAAAACATGCAAATAATCTCGCTGATATCCTACAGATGTTCGAAGTAAGTAGAGTTTATTCAATGTGACAGAAAATGAGCAAAGAAAACTGCGTCATAGGTTACGTTTTTTATTATTGGTTATTTATTATATTTCAGGCCGAGACGGATAATTATACGCCACTGTTGCTAACTGTCGAGGTGATATTTACTGAACTGTTGAGAAGAGGCGATTTAATCGAGGCAATCGTTCCTCTAAAGCCAGCAGGTGAGTGGATTCTTCAGGCGCTGTACCATTTGGTCGATTATATTAGCGCAATAATATTGATTTTGCTTAGAATCGAGGGACCAACCCTTAATTTATTAACTTGAGTCGAATATAAATTCATAGAACCGTCCTGCAGTCATAGCGCAATGCGATGTTTAAAATAGCCGCAAATTATCACAGTTCGCGACATGTGACATTATTTGCTTATATAAACGTTTGATTCAATAGCAGACGGGCGGCACTCTTGTGCAATTGCTCTTGTTACGGAACAAGGGACCTTTTATTTCCAATGGTTTTATATAAAACTTTTACATAATTGAAAATGCTTCAATGGTGTAGACCCCAGTAAATTATGCCTTTATCTAGAGTTAGAAGTTGTTTTGTTGGTCGTACTTGTTTCAAGGTCACACAAGAAGGTGTTTATGGGCCAGTTATGGTTTCAATTTGTTTACATGCAGCACTAAATATACCTACATATAAGTCACTTTGCTTTAAGTGTGCATAACAACACTTAGAGCATAGCTCATACTAAGTTTTTTATTGTGTACACCTGATAATGGTGCTAACGACTTTTTTAATAAAAAAATATGACTGTTAGATCAAAAATGTAATGTGTACCAAGACGTAATGTTTTGAGTGCCCTCACCTGATAACCATAAAATTTAAATGTGCCGTACATTTGGTGTGACATGCAAATAATATACTTTTTGAGGTTCAAGAATTCAGTGTAATTAATGAACTACTGCCAATTAATGGTAGGTTTGTGTCTGTCTGATATGTTTTGACATATCTAGTAACATACCTAGTTCTCATATATCACTCAGTAATCATATTGAGAGTGAGGTGACTCACTGTCTGGGTGACCATATTAGTTTCTGCAGATGAGATCATTGATACCATTTTATACCCGATTATGGCAAAGCCAAAAGGAAGGGTTATGATTTTAGCAGTCTATGTTTATATGTATTAATCTGACTGCATAATCCAAATTAAAAACCAATTCCCAGAGAACCCTGCACTAAGTGGCATCAAACATAATCTTATTTTTTATAGATTACACCTATGTCATTAAGACCTGGGGTCTTATAAGATAGGTCTAGACTATGTTAAAAAACAATACAATGTTGTTTAAATACTTTGTAATAATATATTTTATTAAATCCCACCATTGTTTGCCATTGGTATTATTATTATATATACACATAGTAGGTAGCAGTTATAATTAATAAAGCCATCTTTCTAACTCTTCAATGATATAACCAGACCACAGCCCAGAAGCAGAATACAGACGATGGCTCCGCGAGTGCTTGGAGGCGGCGCATGCGCGCTCCCTCGAGTGTATCAAGCGCGGTCGCACCACCTCTCGGCTGCAGGCCCTTGTCACTGCCTGCAAGCTGATGCAAGCAGAGGGCCGCCACCCCATGGAAACCTCCACCGGATACTTCTTCCCTTCTGTGAGACTTAAGGTATGCCTTCATGTGGGCTCCTTGCATACTAGTTGTCTGAAACCGCGCATGCTGTACATAGTGAATGTGTTGATTCAATACTGAATAGAAGAGAGATTTCATAGTCAGGTACTCATAGTCGCATAGTGCTAAGACGTTAATAAAACTATATAATATAAGCCCTTATAATATGTCCCATGGGTAGGCATAAGCTTCCCCTGAATATGAGGGGATCATGTGTGGTGACATGCAAGTTTCCTTGTGATGTTTTTCTACACTGTTTAGCAAATAGTATTCTGCAGAAATCCAAGAAGTGTGATCTGGGGTTTGAACTGCAACTCTAGTTTTCATGTTTTATCAACTTAGCTATCATTCCAATAAAACATTGTTTAACATATTTTTTATTTTTGACCTGGGCTCAGACTTAGACCTGGTTCATATAAGTTCTAACCATCTGTCATGACCTAATTAAGCGGGTATACTCACCACGACTTATATACGAGGGATTCAGTTCTTGAAAACGTGTGCAGATACTACTGCATCGCGTTCGGGCCGCGGCTTAGTTGTGTCAGACGTTCATGAGCAGAGCGAGAAAAGTCATCATGTATATGGGCTCCAACATTACGTATAAATCGTAACATTTTTACAGAACATATTCACAGTACTTCTGGACTCCGAGGTGTCCATGTCTGCGCCAATAGCTCGCTTCCAGGAGTTCACGGAATATAGGGACGTGCAGCAGTACGGCCTCAAAGTGCTGTCCACACTCGCCTACCGCAAGTGAGTAATCATAATTGTTAACATTTGTATGGCCATAGGCAGCCAGTAGTACCTACTTCTGGTAGGATAGAGAACCTCCTTTTCTGGAGTTCTATTTCATAATTAAGCTATTGAAATTCCTTTTTTTATTCATAGTCTTATTCTGATGTATCACGGGAGCTCGTCTTCATTGATATGTTTATTACAGATCCCCCACACCCATATACATGCAGAACTATCTAGAGCTACTGGACAAGCTGCTGGTGTGTGAGATCCCTACTGAACTCAGGAATAAGGCCAAAGAGAGAGACAGCGAGGTGAAAGAAGAAAAACTGCTGTGTGCCTCTGAGGGTAAATAGATTTATCTAATATAATGCTATATTTCTACTACAGCTACAGTCCACTGCACGTCATTTCTTTATATTGATTTATCAGTCCACATATTGCCTATGGTCCCAGGCACCTTTTTTGAAATCCATCCTAAATATGTTTGTTTTATTCAAATCAAAATATGTATGGGATATTTTGTTTACATAAAACTTAAAAATCTTTAATATGTCTGTGAAAGTGTCTTTAGTGTGTTTGTCTAAAGATATTATTTATTTATAATTTATGTAAGAATCAGTACAATAAATTAAATATATATTATCTATGTTAGATCTTAATTATGTTCTTCGCGAGAGTTTCCTTCGTTATTAATTTGTTCAATAGTGCATTTGTGTGTATAGAAAAGTCCCCGTTCCCGTACAACCCGGGCGTGTGCCGGCGCCACGCGAACCGGTGCTGGGGCTTCGCGTGCCAGTGGCCGCTGTGCGGGGAGGCGCGCACGCAGCGGCGCGCGCTGCTGCTGCTGGTGGAGCGCCTGCTGCCGCTGCTGGCCAAGCCGCACCTCGCCACCGACATGCTCTGCGACAGCTTGGACGCCGGTACATATTAACGTTTAACGGAAAAGGGAAGATCTTCCAGCCGTGTATGCCTGGCGGGGCGCCGCTATTCCCCGACGGTCTATTGTCGGGATCTTGTATATATGTTACTTGCTCCGAAAACTCTTATAGCGCGATTCAGGATTATGATGACAATTGTCTATTGTTCTGAATGCGTCTGCAGTGCCAACTGTGTAACTTGTTGTGCGGTTGAAGTGGTCGCTACAAACGCAACACCGTTTATAATCTTACAATTTAAAATATCAGACTGAATGTTTTTTTTTTTTGTTAAATATAGAAAGATTATATTATAAGTTCTAGAAATCACATCGAACTGCTTTTATTTTTATAGAGGTAAATTATTCAGTATATTTCTTTTTCAATGTGTTTCTAGTCTTATTTAAGTTAAAAGAGGAATCTTTCATAATTGGTAATAGAAGTAGTGGGGAGAATGGAGTTGTGCCTATTCCCTATCGCAATTCGTTGACTTATGGCAGTGACACGTCACAGAGTCACATGACTGTAACTCTGTACTGTTTTAGTTTTTTTGATACTCTATTGTCATTGTTGGTTATTTCATAATCAGTTATCACAACACTTAAATAAAAGGCGATACCATAATAACTATATCAATGAAACATTGCTTTACCACTAATTAGAATATTTCATCAGACTTAGACCTTCTCTCTCTCTCTATGGTCGGTCCCTCATGTCTGAGGATCGCGATCATCGTTGGATAGTCCACACTTGGATCGAACGATTAGCCTCCATCGGTCTCTGTTCATGGCGCTTCTGACCACCGAGCTGAATTTGGTTGAAGATGAGTCCTTTACTTGATCGGTCCATCTGGTTGGGGACCGTCCTCGAGCTCTCTTGCCATCGGTGTTCCCAACTACGATCAGCTTTTCGAGGTTCTCATCTCCTTTCCGTACTACATGACCGAAGTAAGACAGAATGCGCTGCTGACAAATTGTTGACAGGCGGATTTTTATTCGGAGCTGCGCAAGAATTGATGCATTGGTGCGCTTGGCAGTCTAGGGTATCCGCAACGTACAACGTACAACGTACGTAAACCATTATGTACAGTACTTATGAATCGTCAAAAGTTACAAAAATACTATGTTACTGCTTTACCACCCGTTCGCAATGCCGTTCCTATGGAGAAGAACGGACAAGAAACTCCATGGATGCTCTTTTTTAAATGAGATCTTTTACATTATAAAGCAATACATTGCTATAGGTATGTGAGAACAATGTAGGAACGGCTAATGAGACTTGAAATTAACTTAATTGAATTGTGTTAATGTCTAGGTGGTCCGATCAGCATGCTCGCTCTGCAGGGCGTGCTCGAGCTAGTGCGGCGGCACAACATCGACTACCCGGACATGTACGACCGGCTGTACGCCATGTTCGAGCCGGAGATGTTCGCCACGCGGTACAAGCGCCGCCTCATGCACCTCGCCGACGTCTTCCTCAGCTCCACGTGAGTGTTTCACGATGTCTTTATTTTCGTCATCAGGGGAGGCTGAAACGGCCATTTTTGGAATGGTTCTGTGCGTTCACGTGTCACAGGAAACATACTAAACGGATTCTAATGAAATTTGGCGAACTTATAAACTGAACGACACTTTTCGTTCGGGAAAATGCAAAGGTTTCCCTTGGATTATCAAAAAACTGTATATAAATTTGTACTGATTTTACTGATACTTAGCACGGTAAAAGATTATTTTCTCCGGGATATAAACCTAAATACCACATGTACAAAGTCGCAGGCACTGCTAGTAAATTATATTATAACGTAATTTTAAAAAGGCAACAATCCAATAGCGCGAACGCGGATTTTTTTAATCACCAATGAATTCTAAATAATTTTCTAATTATAATCCCGTAACATTCGTTTTTAAATTTGCTGAAAGCTAAAGGCTAACACCCCCAAATTAATACAAAGTTATAATGGATTATAGTGGCATTATAACGAATTTTTCAGAGGAAAAAGTGCGTTATAATAGCTTTATAATCCATTCTACCTTTCTACAAAGAGAAAGAGAGTAGTTGAGAGTAAGGCTGTGGTGTATAGAACATAAGTGAGTGTGTGTATGTTTGTGCAGGCACTTGCCCGAGGGTCTGGTGGCGGCGTTCGCGAAGCGCGTGTCGCGGCTGGCGCTGGTGGCGGCGGGCGAGGACGCGGCCGCGCTGCTGCAGCTGCTCGCCAACCTGCTGCTGCGCCACCCCGCGCTCAAGCGCATGATCTGCCTCGAGGACACGCCCTCCATCAGTGAGTCTCATAACACACCACACCTCCACTGAATTCACTATTAGAAGCTCGGAATTATACAGAATTATCCAGGCTAATGCGAATATTGCATTATCATAGATCTCGACGGGTAGATAGATAGAAAACAATTAATTGTATACTAGTAATACACAGACAGACATTAATAAAGCTCATAAGACGTCGCTTTGCCTTTAAACAAGAAAGGATAACATAGTCAGCGGTGTACATTTATATCTTGTTTAGTATTTCTAAAAGTCAAAACACTTTTAAAAAAAGATACGTTTGTCTGTGACTTTGTGGTCACTGTCTATTTGAATATTAAACTTGTGAAAATAAAAAAGTGAACTGGTAACAAAGTGTTTAAGTATTAACATAAAAAGCATCGACGAGTACCACCAGGCTTGCATTGGGTAAAATACCAAGCATTTCTTAAAATATATATTGCAGACAAAGAGGAATTCTGACGCGGTAGTATTATACGCTATCCTTTTTGGTCCGGTCGCGCGGCGACGGGATGTACAGGGTGGGGTGTTGACATAATATCGTGTGGCGTCCCCCAGTGTCCAACGACCCGTACGTGATGGAGGAGACGTGCTGGCGCAACAGCCGCGCCACGGGCTCGTCGCTGTGGGAGGTGGCCGCGCTGCGGCGGCACGCGGCCCCCGCGCTGGCCGCGGCCGCCGCGCGCGTGCTGGCCGCCGCCGCCGCGGCCGCCGCCGGCACCGCCGCGCGGCCAGCAGACCTCGCGCCGCCCGAGGACGCCGCCGTCAGTAACGATCCCTTACAACAATCCGACACGAACCGAGACCTCAATACCAACATGAAGTCACCTTATTGATTACTCATATTTACGCACACACACACACACACACACACTGAAATAAAACATTTTTTTTAATAATTCGAAAAAGTAATTTTGTTTTCTATTATACTCCTCAATCAAGGTTGTTGGAACAAATTTATGATGTAGATCATGGTAGTTCATGGTTGCCCCAGGTTGCTAATTACGAAGTCAATTCAGTTCCCGGACTAAAAATTGCAATGTGTATCATGCTAGCTAGTACTTTGTCGCCGTCTATAATTGTAACTAAGTTTGTATTATTGAGTTCAAACATAAAATTGCTAGGCAGCTAAAGTATACTGGTTTGCCATAGGAGTTAATCCGCCGGCAGTATACGTACTATGACACCACAATTTAACATGTAACAAAATATTACTTCCAAATCGATTCTATTCTGAATAATGCGTTCGTTGTACGGCAATTCCATTAAAACTTTTACAATTTGAACTAACTCACCATATTTCATTACAGTCTTTCGACGCAGAACTGAAGAAGCGATTCAAAACGATAGAGCTGAACTTCGTGCGGCCGCAGGGCATGACCGCGCCCTCGGGCGAGCGCCTGCTGCAGTACTGGGAGCTGATGGCCTGAACGGGACCGTCGTGAGATGAAAATTTATTTGTACCAGTGTTATGTATACTCGCACTATCACGAGATAGCATTTCTAGAGCAGCCTACAGGTAGAAGGAACATATTGGAGAATCAACTCTGGTATTAATAGGACTAGGTTTGAATTTGAACCGCAGTTCTCAGTATGGCTTGTTTCACAGGCAATGTTACCTAAATTGTTTGGTTTGATGCTCTAATGCTGCACCCAGTTGCGGGCTCAGGGCTTTCAGAATCAGAATATTTTTTATTCACGTAGACCACCAAGTACAGCACTTATGAATCGTCTAAAGTTACAAAATACTATGCTACTATTTTACCACCCGTTCGGAATGCCGTTCCTATGGAGAACGGGCAAGAAACTCCATGGTTGCTCTTTTTTTAAAAAGATCTTTTACATTTTTGAGCAATACATTGTTATAGGTATAGGTACTTATGTGGACTACTCGTCTTGCCTTCCCTGTCCTAGGCGGGCCAGTTTGAAACATTTCAGTTTTTCGCACATTGTTTTGTCTTGTGGTATTACACTCTATGCGAAGGCCAACATTCCCAAGTCAACATCAATGTTGTACAACATTGTCGCCTAGTGACCATGCGGGCTAGCGTTGTTGATAGAGTCGGACCAAATCCTGCCGCCTGTAGGAAGCTTGTAAATTATTTATTACTAAATCGATACATGGCAATCCGCAGCAGATGTCGCTTTGCAGAGAAATATTTCTGTACCAGCAACATTATAGAGCTGTTAATTTGATTGGCATAAATTTAAAAAAAATATATGTAGGGTAGTTTGTTTTCAGTTTTTTTTTTTACTATTAATATTACAGTGTATCTTATTGGCTTTGGAATTCTGATAACATTCTATTCGCCTTTACGGTGATGGGGCTTATTCATTATATTTTGTCTGAAATTATTTGATAGGTAATCTTATAAATAGGTAAGGAAACAAGATAAATACTTTATATTGGTAATAGTAACCTAAACAACATTACATAGAGTAATTAAAATAAATAGAGGCACCATAACAATGGCGTACACCGGCCTTTCCCAAAGTGGGCGATAACGCCCCCTTGTGGGCGCTGCAGGCCTAAAGGGGAGCGGTAAAAAACCCAGAAAATAAATCGGGGCGTTGTGTAGAGGCTTACAGTAATTAATTTAATTTGAAGTTATAGTGGTTTTTAAGTAGGTGAAAAAAGGGGGCGCTAAAAAATTATTAATTATCAAAGTGGGCAAACAAAATAAGTTTGGGAAACCCTGGTGTACACTGTAACAAACTAAATTGATATAGCAAAATCTATTTTATATAAATTGAGTAAAATATAAGAGAGCCATTCAGAGGAATATAAGCTTTACGCATCTAGACGTTTGACATCATGTCAAAATTGCATGATCGACCTGTGAAACATTGATCATTCAATTTCGATACCCAGTGATATATGCAATAAAGTACCTATCTGACACATTCTGACAAAATCATTCACGTCGTTCTAATAACGCGTACTTCAGCTGTCCTTGTATTTACATTTCTTTTTACGCTTCAACACATGAATTTTTTTAAACTCTTCACATCTGTTGGTTATATTTGAACGTGTAATCTTTAATAGCAAGTATCAGAGTTCATGTACCAGTGAAGTTATTATTTTATTTTTTCCAATTTTTAATGTTCTAATTGAATGCTGTAATCGTAAGACTTTGAATAAGATGTTGCAGTCTAATGTTAAAAGTTAATAGTGTAGAGGATATTAAATTTGTAATTTGGTTAATTTTATTTTTTTAATGAACCTCGATTTGCCTGTGTCTGTGATCGTAAGGCCCGGAGTCGATAGTATAAGTTGTAACGTTTACTCGCCCCTTGTTGGACTGTATTTAATCAATGGATATTAAGGCCTTAAAGGTGGTACAGATAAACATAATTTACGTTTTATATTTATTTAAATACAGAAGAAAGCTTACACTCAAAAGCAGTGATAGCCAAGTTGGTAGAACGCTTGCCTCGATAACGAGGATTGCAGGTTCAAACCCCGGCTCGCACCTCTGGGATTTTTCTCTTCTCACTTGCTAAACGGTGAAGGAAAACATTGTGAGGAAACCTGCATGTCTGAGAGAACCCCTCGAAAGATGTGTGAAGTCTGCCAACCCGCACTGGGCCAGCGTGGTGGACTATGGCCTAATCCCCCCTCGTATTGAGGGGAGGCTCGTGCCCAGCAGTGGGACATAAAAAAGGGCTGGAATTATTATTTATTTATTTAAATAATCTGTGTATAATTAACTATATGGTCTAACAAAAATAGTGTAAAATATTTTAAGCGGTTACCTGAACAAGTATTTGTATAAAATACATGTCTTTTTTTACATTATGAAGCTCATAGTCGATTGACACTCATTACATTGTCAGAAAATTTAAGTTGTGGATTTTTTTTTTGTAAATGTTTTCTTAACATCATACTGATTGACCTCTATAAAATATTATACAATATTTTTGATAGGCCTATACGCCTGGGATACACATTGAAGTGTGTCCAAGGCTTTATACTCGAACATAAAACAAAAAATATTAATATGTATGTATTCACATAAGTACCTGTTATTACATTACGCGTACATTTGTAAACTTTTATTTAACTATCGATGCACGGGAGCGGGAGTTTTCATGCAATTTGAATTTAATTTGGAATTACGTTTGTATGAAAACGTCGCATAGTTCGTATATAGGTAGCCGACAACATGGCGGCAGACTGGGAGTACGACATTTAAAATTCTATTCACTTATGTTATCATGTCAATATTTGTATTACGTAAGATATTATTTTTGTATCATTGAATGTTATAAAATAAAATGCAATAATTAGTAAATAATTTAAATCGCGTTTCTAGGCCGGTATCTACACCATGACTTAATGAAACGTTTACTAGTAAAATCCATATATTCGTAATGCATAGATCACCACTTAGCGGTAAAGGGAAGATCTCCAGCCAGGCGGGTGGTAGGCCTGGCGGGGCGGCCGCTATGCCCCGACGGTTATTGTCGGGATCTTGTATATATGTTACTTGCACCGAAAACTCTGATAGCGCGATTCAGGATTGTGACGTAACTTGTCTATTGTTCTGAATGCGTCTGTAGTGCCATCTGCGTAGCTTGTGGTGCGGTTGAAGTAGTCGCTACACTTTTAAAGACATGAATAACCAAGACTACCCTAGAGTCTAACCCCTGAAATTATAGTCGTTTTATAAGTTTATCAAACGACATTTAGTACTGCGCAAAGCAAAACTCTTTTCTGCAGTACTATATGACGTTTGATAAAATTATAAAACGTCTATAAATTTGGGGGTATGTATTCAACAAATGGAGCCGCTCACAGCCAACAACTGTAATCTATTATTTTTACCAATTCTTTAGCGAGGGTAAAATTCAAAGCTATTCGAAATGGATCGGGAGTGGGTGATTTCTATATTCAGCATATAGGGGCAAAGAGAATGTTTGTGGCAGAGTGGTACGAATTCTATGCCACATTCAGGTTTTTTTGTGTGACACTAGAGTATTCTAAAATCAAATGTTAATAATTATGTTGTTAGTTTAAGTTCATTCATCGGGTGGCTGTTGAACGAACCACACGTATTCCATTCAAATAACAGCACTAGCCCGCGGCCATTGACTCATGGTATAGGTACCGACGTGCTAGCGTCGAGAGTGTCTTGTTCCGCCGAAACCGTAAGCTTATAAGTTGTCGACGTCCGTCTTCCCACTAGTCCTAACCTTCCCTTCACATAGTCTCATTCCAACACTTACTACCCTCCTAATTGTTGACGAAAATTAACTTATAAATTAGGAATTTATTTTGTTATTAGAATTATAGGTTTAAAATCTGTGATCTCTGTTTATTGTGACGTTGAATGGTTCTCAAGCGAGAAAAATTATTTCTTACCAGGAAACTTAGCATGAATTTATGGGATAATAGGAATAATTCCGAAATGTTGCCCTAATTCCATCATTAATTTTGTGTTCTAAAAGCCTGGTTTCATATGAAAGTTTTTCTTGCAAACCCACAGAGGCGACTGAATTTTAAGGATCACAAAAATACTACCATTTTATGCCATAATAGACGGAGAACTGAGTCGCCATATTATTAATTTGTCTTTGTTTATTATCTATGACGAAGCCTCGCAGAGTGGGCGCGGCTAGCTAAAAATTTTTCTACGTTAAAGAACGGTCCCAGTATTGTTTGAGTGCAGAGAAATTAGGCCAGTGTAAGATTTAATGCAATATTGTTTTGAAATGTTTATTATTAATTGTACTATGTTAATTAGCTAGTTATAACAACATCTGAACCACCAACATCCCAACCATATACCAAAATGATTATGAAAAGTATCGACAACAATCATTCTCTCATCTCTTGAGGTATCGATATTCTTAGGAACGGCTTATTGTCAAGCCACACCTAGTCGGTATTAATAAACAGTTCTCAATTCTAAGAGCGACCCTAGTCTCGTGTTAACTATATGTCAAGGCATAACATGGCGCGAGACATGAAATGCAAAAATACGGGTGATATGGCCGCACAGAGGAAGTTGTATTTGTTTTATTCTCAGCTGTTACGCCAGGTGTGGCTTGGCCATTATAAAAGTGAGAAGTTCTAAGTGTTGTCAAGCATCAATAGTAATTTAATCAAGCGTCGGTGATTTGCAAATACCCACCTACACTGTAAATAGAGACCTATTCCATAATACGTACGTTTGTATTTTCCCTACAAGGGAATCTTATGAATCTCGCCGCATTCGAGTGGCAGCCGCGCCCGCAGCATTGTATTGTGATTATTTTGTAACAAAACATAGACTAAGCTACCGTAAGCCATTATTTTAATATCATTCATTTAATGTTCTATTATTATTATATTAATGATGATAAAATAAAGAAAGATTAATAAAATAGGTCCGTTTTATTTCATAAACCAGCTTTGCGGCGTACTAGTGTTGTTACAACATGGTAATATTTATTTCTGTGACAGCAACGCGACGAGAAACGTAACTGCAATACTCCATAGAAAGTATAGAATTAAAACACATCAAAACCAAAATATTAATCTATATTTCTCAACAACAAACCGTTTGGATTTTGGCACATCGCTACTCGGGAACAAGGTATATTGGACGAAATACCTAACCACACATTGTAGCGGACTTTCAAACAGTAATATTTGATTTCGGCTAGCCGATTACCCATCACTGGTCAATTTGTGTCTAAACTTAATTCGTCCACTATAACTGAAACAACAAGGCACTTTTGATCGCTCACACACATTTGATCAACCGAAGCCAATAAAAATAATGTATAAAATAAATTTCGAACACAAAAAACTTACGTTAAAACATATTTTTTATATTGAACACAACTCTATTTCTTTATTAAATACCTATATAACATTTTTTTTAATAAATTCAGTCTACCATTACTTGTAAAACAATAATATTATATTCTCAAGTCACATACACAATTAAAATCAAGCAACCATCACAATAATCATCGAAACTTCGTCAAGTATTTTCTTATACACTATTTCACATTAAAGTCTGACTAAACCTGAACTAAATGTAAATTATATTCCGTCGTATGAGGCGGGTCTGCGTCTGCGGGACGTCAATATATGTGCGTGATGTGGAATAGACAACAAATCATTCTAGTTGTATTCACTGGGAAACAAAATTAAGGTAACTATGTAAATACACAAAACAAGACCCGATTGTCATCGTGACTGTCAATTTACATTTGGCAACATATTGGGAATACAAGACTCGTAAAAAATATGAAGGCAGCGTTCGTTCGAAAGCCCAAATCGTATAAATTCGATCACAAAACAAATATCCCAATTTTTCCTAATAATGAATGATATGCAGAAATAACAAAAATAAAACGTACCTATAACATGTTTACAACTAAAACTATTCTATTCTATAATCTGTACACATTAAAATAGTAAACCACTCGTCATATTTAGCGAACAGTCCGTGTATTGCTAGCGCGCAGTCGAGGAACTTGGATGATTCAAGCAGGTATTTGAACGCATATATCTACAGACTTCAAGATACCTAATTTATCACAGAATGTCACCCACCCAATGTAATATTTGCTTGTAATATTGAAACGTAATGAACAGAAAACGAAAAAAAAGATATCACTTTTTTATATTACAAGTATTTTAGGAGGAATTAAAAATAATCTAATCCTTTAACGACCCTAAGCATAAGCCTGTTTACGTAAAAAGCTTATTTAGTCATAAAATACTACAAAATATTACAAGCAAATACCCATAACATCCTCAGTTTCACTCACTTAACAATTTGTTCCTGACTGTCGCTCGGCGCAGACTTGGCGTTGTGACAGCACGTGATCTGAGGACTCTGTTCCCTCGCATCCTGCCTGTTCTCTTCTGAATCTTCGTTGCAACACACGTGACTAGGCTCATGGACTGTGACCGTTGTTTCGGTATTTCCAGAGAACTTCTCCTCAGGCGGAGGCTCCTGCTTCTTCTTGCAGCATCCTTGGCGCTCGGTCCTTAGCAATTGCACGTCTTCGACGCTCGGGCTATCTTCCTTCTCGCTCTCGTGGTGGCAATGGGAGGTAGAAGCTACTGCTCTCTTTGCTCTCGCTACTTTCGAAGGGCATCGTTTAGCGCCGTAATAGCAGGTCGCGTTCTGGTCGTTGCTGGTGCCCTCTTGCGATGAAGCGGGGAAGTAGTGCGAAGGCTGTATGCAGGTGCGTGTTCGACAGATGAAGAAGTCCGATTCGGAGCTCATTGAGGATGCTAGAAGCGGCGGTGTTGTGTTTTCGGCTGGAGAAGAAATGCACAAAAATAGTTAACACGAATTTTATCAAAATATATTAGGTGATATGCTATGGGCAACTCAAAAAGCGCATATAATATCTAATTGACTAATATAAATAACATGATCCGACCGACCCCATGACACTGGTGAATGAGGTTGAAAATGAAAATACACGGTTATTTGCAATGAACGAAGGGTGCATACCCTAAAGATGTTTTATTTCCAACCGAACCTACCATCTGCGAGAGCATGCTAGCTGGCGACCATTCGATAAGTTTTCTTCCATTCACTGAGGTATTGCACATGTTCTTTAAAACTGCTAATGCCATTGTAAATGTATTCAAACTTCTCTAAATTTGTGGGTTATTTAAACGGCGTTCTAGCAGCTTGCTCGCAGTGTCTACAATCTTCGCTGTTGTTACCAAAGCCCTTTTCAACTAAATGAATTATTTATACAACATATAAAAATAATCTACCCAAACCGCAGGCTGCTACTCTAAGCAAAGAAGATGTTGAATGATGACTACTATACAAAGCCAATTTCAATTCTCAGAGCGAACTTGAGTGCGATCTTGAGTGAGCATTCATGCTGGCCCTCAGAATTGACATGCATCCCGCCATTTTTATAATGTATAGGCTTCTGACCGCCTGCTGATTGCGCAGGCGCCATGAAGCCCATTCATAACAACGAACGCTGAACAGCTTTAGCTGTACGGGGTCTACGTTAAGCCTGCGGCATTTCTACCCTCATCTAAGCAACCCTACCGAGTAGCTCGGTCAGTGTTTATCGTCGCGAAGGTAGGGCTCCGGCGACAGCGGCGTGTCCGCCTGCTGCAGCTCGAGCGCGTCCATCTCCTTGCATAGCTTGCCCTCGCACACCTCCCAGCTACACTTCTCGGTGTTGCACCGGTCTTGGGAGGGACAGAGGGCGCGTGGTGCTCAGTTTTTAGTGCGACTTGCCACGATACATTTTAGTCGTGAAATCTACGCTTACGGAGCCTTTACTATGGAACTTTAAATTTTGCCAGCTATTTACATATTAGTGGGTCGATTCAGGTTTCGATAAGTATCCAAATCGATTCCATAAGAAATTATCTCGTTTCGACGACGATCTTTCGTCATCTTCATAACCGAATCGAAGAATTGACTACTCGCTGTTTTTACATAGTACATTTCATAATGCAGGTTTCAATTAACAACCGAATCGGTCGTTATAAGACTTGTCATAAGGTTGTGAATCGGGGGGCAGATTCAGTAACAGAATAACTGACACTTTTTATTTGAAGTTCCCGAGTTTGACCACATAAGGGCTATTATCGGTTAACCAACAAGTTGCTGGTTCATTTCACCACAGCATTTATACTTGCAAGGGCGCTACATGGAAAAAAAACCCAGGTTTAAATTTTTTTTCGACGAGTTTTCCAAATGGATGGAATTATAAATATACAAAGGATTTACAGAAGCTTCATACTAATAAAAATAACCCAGCGTGCGGCCTTTGTGCGGCAAACCTGAATAAGTCCAATGCATAACCGCCACGTGTATTAAAATGAGTATCTTGATAATAAAGAATTTTGACAAAACTGTTAAGGACAAATTTAAGAAATCAACATCTGTACAAAGACAAATAAGCTTATGGCAACATCGCGATGTGAAAACACGGAATATTTAAATAAGCCATGCTCATATTAATTGAGGCAAGATGATAGGCACTTTTTCACGATGTCTTGATAAGTCCTATCCACAACGTATCTCACAGATGGCCCATACTAATTATAATAATAATATCGCCAGACGAACAGACCAACTATACTGTCCCACAATAAGCAACGCTTGTATTATGGGTAGCGCACAATGGACTGAGGGCGAACTCAACTCATATAAAACTTAAATAGATATTAAACATCCATGATTCGGGTTACAATCTTTGTGTGATGAGCATGAATTTTTGAACCCGAATCATGGATGTTCCCTACCAGGATTCGAACCCGAGGCCCTCGGCGCAGAAGGCATGGTCACTACCAACTACATCGATAAAGTATCCGAAATAAAACAAATATATTCAGATGAAGCGATCTGTCTGCGCACAGCAACGGACTCACCGTTCACAACAAGCGAATTTAACCTTTATTTCGACTAGTTAAGGCTTGTTGACTGAGCTCCGTAAACAATGCGATGCGACCCACCCAACTGTACTATTAATGCTATCATTGAAACAGACGTTCATTAAATGATTGGAATGACGAATTTCCTACTTCGCTCAGCTTGACAATTTCAACTTTTAAACGGAGCTATATAACAAGTCATAAGATCAAGCAAGCTCTCTAGTTCCAAGAGGAATATTACCTTATCAGATACCTATGAAATAGTATTAGCCCCCCCACAAGGTGGACCGATGATATCCCACGCGTCGCAGGAAGCCGGTGGATGCGAGTGGCGGAGGACCGTGATGTGTGGAAATAATTGGGGGAGGCCTATGTCCAGCAGTCGACGTCTTTCGGCTGATAGATAGTCAAATATGATCCTATGTCAGGAGTATTTTTTTGTCACTGGAAACTCGTTTCAACAATCAATCCCAATTTTCACTTAAACCACTATTCCATCGAATTGTTCGAAGAATATAGTAAACTAGTCTCTGACCTTGACTCCGCCCGCAGTTTCTCGAGGAAACATAGCCTATAGCACTCAAGGAAAATTTAGCTTTCTATAATTGAAAGAATTTTCAAAATCAAATCAGCAGATCCAGAGATTGCCCTCTCCATCCAAACTCACCAACTTTAGTCAAAGTCAAAGTGAAATCGTTTATGTCGTATAGGCCTACGGTGACACTTACAATTTGGCATTACCTTTTTTTTTTAACTCTATAACCGGATCTGAAACCGACCTCAACTGAGAATATCCGGCGAGAAACTCAGCGGACTTGTCTTTTTTTTTGAACTCTTTATAATAATAGTGTAGATAGAATTTTCTTACCGGTATCGTCGCACTCCGGCGTGCAGATGACCACACGCTTGGTGCTGAAACACTGCATCTGCAGTCGCGTAAGCTTCGTGCCGAACAGGAAGTACCCTGGACGGCGACAGAACAACTAATTAAGGGTCGACAGCATAGCTTAGTGATCGAACGGTAAATAAACGAGTATGACCATTAGCTTCACGTCGCATCATCTAAAACGAGCGATATGGCGACTTGCGCATGTCGAGGGTCAATGGGGCAATGGGCAATGGTCTCTCTTTCTAAAAAAGTTTGAGGCCTACGTCTGTCTGTCTGTCTGTCCGCGCTATCGTAGCTCCCAAACGCTGGGGCCAATTTCAAACAATTGATTAGTGATCTTTTAGGCCTCTGCCTCGAATTTTGCGCGCAGCGGGGCGGCGGCTCGTTGCCGCTCCGCGCCGCTGCCGCACCACTATTTTCGAGAACCGGTCCATTTTATTTTACGCATAAGATCCTGCCGCTCCCGCGCCCCCGCCGCCGCCGCCCCGCTGCACGCAAAATTCGAGGCAGAGGCCTAATGGTGTTGGGGACCGTTCAGGAAATTAAATTAGGAGTAACTAGTACTATGCGGTCCCCGACGTATACGCATTAAGGCTCAATAATAATTTTAAAAGGTAAACAGGTACATATTATTTTTGATTTAAGAAAGTGAATCTCTGCTGATGTAGCTCACCAAGCATCATGCCGAAGACAACGGCGAGCAGCAGGTGCACGTTGTACACCATTACCGCCAGCATGAGCAGGTACCCAACCAGGTTGTGGATCACGAACACGAACGATTGGTGCGTGTTCACGAGCGCCCTGCGCGCGAGCAGTTTTGACATTAATAAATATCACCAGGCGTATTGACTACCCCACTGGCGCAGTGGTAGTGACCCTGCCACCTGAACCGAGGGTCCCGACAGGGGCTAACATTATGTGAGAAACAAGAATGTTAATATCAAGTCATGCATGTTTCATATCTAAATAAGCAATTATATACCTACTGGGTCCGCCGATTTTGCGGTGCCTATAACAAGGTTTGGGACTGTACAATTTGGTATTTGGTTGGTATTGTGTTCGTCTGGCGATATTCAATAAATAAATGTAACTATATAGTCACAAATTTAGCAGCATTTGTATTATAATGGGATTCAGTAACAGCCAGACGAGGGCAAATTATAAAAAGAACATTTCCTTAATTTGCGTCAGCGGGATTGAACCCGTAAAGCACCCAGTATAGTGATCCGAGCGGTATATAAAATGACTAGGATAGGACCCTAAGTTTGCTAACACAATCGGCTCATAATCAAATGACAATGGCATCTAAATTGTCGCCTTCAACAGTCTTCTGTCAACAGTTTCATTTAGGAAGACTGTTCTTCGCCACTGCTGCGCTCATCTGCGCTGAAGCTATGGAAGTGACAGGTATACTTATTAGTGTATTAGCAACAGAAGTTAGACGCACCGCACCCTGAAGGAGGCCCACCGGCTGACCTGGCCGGCCCCGGTGTTGCGGCTCGTCGTCGGCTCCATGATGCCGCCCTGCTCCCTAGCAAAAGTAATGTATACAGTCAATAAGACAAATACGGCACTGTTGAAAGCAACCCATTGTAATAACAGAGGGGCGCTGATGGATGTGACCTTTATCTACGGTTCGAGTTGTAAGAGAGCCCTGATTGTTTAATGCAGGGTTTCTCAAACTTTTGGCTCCACGAAACCCTGTTTTCCCGGATACCCTTGCTTCCAGATGACAGCGAACCCCTTAACTAAATAAATTGAGTCAATTTTAGGAGTAACAATTTTAAGAATAATTCGCCCGGGGGGGCCCCATGTTCGCCGCACGTGTCTGCCAGTCATCAAGACACCATTACGTAAATCTTGTCGCGAACCCCCTACCGTCCAATGGCGAGCCCCTAGGGGTTCGCGTACCCCACTTTGAGAAACCCTGGTTTAATGCGTTGGTTGATATAGTCGGCACCTAGTTGGTTACCTAGCAAATAGAGTGCCCATCTCTCGGCTCGAATATAAACAAACATAATACGACGGAATATCGTAGGAGTCATTATTTTCAATACGAAGGCCGAACACGGCATTTTTGGAATTTCACCCGTCGGACTACGCGTGTCCGTCGGTCTGTTAGCGCATTACGGAAAAACGACAGGACTTTTTTTATAGAATTTGGTGAAAGCTTATAGCTCGGGGTCAACATGTTCGTTTCTTTTAATCTCGGGACATGGACGGGTTCCCGCAGGATGGTAAAAAAAAATTTTCACGCGTAATAAGTCGCAGAGCCAGGTAGTGCGGAATGAAATAATTTGTCAGATGTTAGTTCGTACGTATTGCTAATGTGAACATTATTTACAACGTCTATATCAATCAACATCGTTTATTTAATCTTATCTTATACAAACGATGTTGATTCGCACCGCTCCATTCAATTTAGTTTTACGATTTTAACGCAATTCTATATTTATTGCTTCAAATTATAGATTAAAAATACCGCCAGCCACAATCGCACACATAATTAACAATTAGGTTATCGATAGTAACGCCCAATCGACCCTCGCGTGTTTATAAAACTACACGATTTGATAACAATTTTATTAAAATTTCCAACGTGATATATTATTTAATATTAAAAATGTAATGTATATTTTTTTAAAACTGTAGCTGGAATAAAAATTGGTACAAACCGCTACTTATACGTTCTTACCATTTTTTCACCTACTTAAAATCTACTTTATAATAGATTTTAAGTAGGTGAATCGCCCACTTTGTGTGTGTGGGCGATAACGCTGCAGGCCTAAAGGGCGGTGGTAAGAGAACCAGAAAAGAAATGGGGGCGTTGTGTAGAGGCTTACAATAATTAAATTAATTTGAAGTTATAGTAGTTGTTAACCCTTAATAGCCTAGAGTTTCAATTTTGATACCAATCTTTTAAACCGAATGTTCACATTACTATTAGTTTTTTTTTATAGGTTGGCTGTACGTATTTTACTGTTGTATAATATTCTTTCCAACGAAATTAAAAAAAAAATCAAATGTCATTATTATTAAACACAGTAATATTAAAAATAAATCACTTTCGTAAATCAGGCTACTAAGGGTTAAGTAGGTGAAAAAGGCTGTTTTGAGGATAACCTATGGTCAACGGGAAAGATACTTGCGCATTACGCTGCACGGGAGGAACCGCGGACAAAAGCCAGTTATAAAAAGTAATTAATAACATTATTGCGCCAGAATTGCACGGAAATTACTATTACGCATGTAGGCACCCACTTAGTGTGAAGCGAAGACTTTTAATTCCATTTCACTGCAATAAAATGTCTGTTATCCAATACCTATCCTTAAGAGTTTGCGTCATATGTATAATTTTAACGATGTCTTGAAATTAATGGTCGGTAATTTTTTTTTATACCTACTTATAAAGTAGCTTGAAACTACGATAAGAGTAGGTTTAGGTTGATTTACCTACCTATGTCTTCTTTTTTTATTAAGTTTGCAATCGGCTACAAAATAGTGCCATTTTCGCTAATGTCAAGTAAACTTGATGATTGTTAATGAATTATAAGTACCCCCGATGATAATGATGATGAAATGAATCTTCTATCCCTATCAGTACATCTATCGGACATCTTGGGAGAACTTGAAAAGTCAAGTTATACTAGTTTATTTCAATTTCCATCACTCGTGCACGTTTATGAACACACAATGGTTAATATCCCACTAATATTACACATTATTTATCAAATAAACACACTTTATTGAAAATTAAAAAACTTCGCGGTTCAACTGCCCCCCAAAAAGTCTACCTCCCTATTTACCAGTTAACTATACATTCGTAGACTTAGGGCCTGTTTCACAAATCGCTTATAAACCATTATAATTTGTAATTATTTCAAATAAGTACCTATATTGTGGTTGGGTTTGTAAGCTCACAGAACATAGATTAGCGTTTTCCGTAGTAGATAGTTTGTTAAAAAACGCTTAAGAAAGCATGGTAGGGCAGCATGGCCGGGTACAGTAATTGAAACATGTAGAGCGAGTGGTAAGGCCGCAGTTTAACATTGACACAGTTTGAGCCTTTCACCGCAGTTTGGACATCCGGCTTATTATCGTGAGTGGCGCGGGCGGACCCCGATCATATTTTCAATTTTCACCGATACTATTAAGAATCGTACATTTTCAAACGACTGCACACACCCTCATCATTGCACCAGGGCCCCAAGTCTGCTAACACAATTGATTCATAATCGAACAGCAACCGCATAGTAACTGTCACTTTGACAGATACTGTATGCGTATCAGCGTAAACAAGGAAGAGAGAAGAAGCACAGATAAATCATTAAAATCATTCATAAATTAAAATAGTTTCTATCATGTTAACTTGAACACGGGATAGACGGAATGGGACATACATTGATACAATTCAGCACTATAACACAGCCGGCTGTGACAAGCCAAACTTGGAGATAATTCGCTGCTGTCTCTTTCCCTTGTATGAACTACGGAAGGGAGAGAGCGACTCGGTGCGTCATTAACCGTGACATAGGTTTTATCTTGACCTGCGTGCTGGCCCTTTTGACCAATCGTTCTCACCTTTGTTAATATGTGTTTCAACAATACAATACAAAAAAAGTGTCAAAAACCCAAATCAACCGCAGCTATTATCAATTGAGCGCAAAGTAAGGCTGTGTCCCCAGCAGCCAAACTGTCAGCGGCCGACTGAGTTAGCGGTGTATCGGTTTAGTACGCCCTTCCATATATTTGAAATAGAGTGTTCACAGTTTGCTAGTTTGCGCTCACTCTACGCAGGTTGCTGTGTTGCGCGCGCCGATTGATTCAGTGAGCGGCCGACTCACAGCAAAACCGGTTCCAGTCGGCGGCGGCGATATGCTTGTTCGCCGGGCGTAGTGAGGCCGTTTGCCGCAAACTGTCATGTGGACAGTTGACAGTGAAAATTCAGTCGGTCGGTCGACCTAAATAAGCGGCTAACACATAACAGTTTGCTTGCGACGCACGCAAATTGATCTGAGTTTGCAGCTAACTCGAATTTCAGTTCGCCACAAATTTGCGGCTCACTCAGACGGCCGCTGACAGTTTGCCTACTGGGGACACAGCCTAAATGGCTGAGAGATAATAAATACGAGTGCGATTGTATATTACGCACTTTGTATTCTAAAACGGTTTCCAATCAATTATCCAAACAAAACAATAATATTTTTAAACACATTGGCATGTGATATTCATAGATACTTGTTATATTTACTAACAGTGTATCAAAAGAATTGTAAACGATTGTTCGTTGGTCTCGACTCCCTGATTAGATCAGTTGGTTCTGTGTGATACTGCTTTCTGTGCCGAGGGTCCCGGGACCGAATCTTGGCAGGGACAAACTTTGTGTGATGAGCACGAATGTTTGTACCCAAGTCATGGATGTTTAATGTCTATATAAGCTATATATACTGGGTTCGCCGCCTACCCATTGTATGGTACCCATAATGCAAGCGTTGCTTACTGTGGTCCCGTATGGTTGGTGTGTTCGTCGGACAAGTCGCTCATTACACCCTAATATCCCCCCTAATAACCCCTCTTACCGAATTGCGCAGCTATAGCTGAGGTCAAAGGCGATGTAGACCTCAAAGTTACTAAAAGCGTATGAATGCCTGCTTCGTCACCCGCTTCTGTCGCTGTCTGCTACTTATCTTTTTTTTTTTTTTTTTTTATTACATTATAGGCAAGTATTTGATCTCGATCTCACCTGATGGTAAGTGACGATGAGATCTACGATGGAGCATACTTGCCTAGGTAGGAAGCGGCAGTAGATCGAGACGCTACATTCACTAGGCACATGCAGCGCAGCTGATCTGACCCGCCATCCATGAATGGCAGCACCTAACATCATGCCGGAACACGGCTAGGCCGCTTGGCGGCATGGCTTTGTTCAGTGGGTGGTGACTAGCCACGGCCGAAGCCTACCACCAGTAAAATAGATCTGTTAAATAGAACTCACCTATCACACAGTAAGTTCCGCCGCTCGTCTGATCTGTACGGGTATAGTTTCTTGTGGGCCGCGCGCTGCACTTTGGCCAGGTACACCTGCAACAACACATTCATCATAGACTACAATGAACTTTATTTACTTTCCGTCTAAAGTTAGTTGACTGTGTTATTATTGTTATCCGCAAGAAGCTATGCTGTGTTGCATATGAATGTGTATATTTTAGCCCAAAGGGTTTTCATTCAAATTCCAGCAGTGGTTTTCGCGTCACGCTATAGCGCGACAGTAATACCAAAAATGTTAAAATTTCTTATTAGTTTAATTTTTAAATCTATTTCATTGAGAATAAACTATACATATAAATAAAATTGAAGTGTCTGTTTGTAATATTAAAATAACCGCTTTTTACTAAATGCATTTGGATGTACACACGGTATCTATACCAAAACAACCTTTTTTAAAATTTTTGTCTGTCTGTCTGTCTGTCTGTCCGTATGTCTGTCTGTCTGTCTGTGTGTCTGTTTGTTCCGGGTAATCTCTGAAATGGCTGGACCGATTTTGACGGGAATTTCACTGGCAGATAGCTGATGTAACAAGGAGTAACTTAGGCTTCTTTTATTTTAGAAAACAAAATAGGATCTCTCGAAAAAAAACAATGTTGCAGCGCTGCGCCTGATTAAGTTTGATAGCAACAATCTGCAATGCGTCCCGCGGGATCAGAACGTGCGAGCAGGCTGTTGCCAACGGTTGAGTCTTTGTTAAATACCACGCGGACGAAGTCGCGGGCAACAGCTAGTTGAGAATAAATAGAATAGATTCATATGCATAGCAATTACAATTGCTCAGCCCAATATTCGATGTTTGCTCGCTGACAAATCCGATGGGCTCTTTCCACAGAATAGAGACTGAATAAAAATTAATTTAAAATATTCAATTTCTTCGGATCACCACGAAAGAGGATCAGAACATAATAAAATTAATAAAACAAAATACATCGGATCCCCAGGGGAACCTTTGGTGGATCAGACCGATTAAAAAAATAACTTAACTTCTTCGCTCACCTTAGACCCCTCAAACAGCAGCGCGACAAAGAACAGCGCTATCCAGGTGAGGGCGAAGGACCACCTCGAGCCGATGTTCAGCCCCGGGAACAGGAACTCGCCGAGATCATAGCCGAACCACATAAACATGCGCATCATCTTGATCTACTTCCTGCTGCCACTCGCACCAATCTATGCATAAGTATAAAATATTAAAAACAAAACGTAAATATAAAAAAAGCATAGGGGACATTATTTTTTTTATTTTGAAGCGGTTACCGCGGGATAACCAAAAAAAACGTACATATTTCAAATCCACACGACTAGATATTTGAATCAAACTCAGCTCGGTCGGCTAAACATTTTTTTACTCGAAAGACGGCCAAATTGGTTGATCGCTCGTCTTGAATCAAGCTGGTAGTCTCTGGATCTTTAAAACCTTGCGTTCATGGATAAAATGCCCATTTCTGACGGAAAAAATGGTAAAGACTTTAATTTTCCTTAAACTCTAACCAGTTTACAAAAGACCTGGTCCATCAACCCGTACTCAAGACTCAAGGCAATCATTGATTTTCCTCTTAAATGATAAAACTTGTTTCACAGTGAGTCAGTCACGCAGGTAAAACCTGGCTGTTGAGAACAGTGCCCTTAGAATTAATTTTGAACGTATCCAAATATTGATGGATTCCAAGCTGGGCCCCAAAACTGATAACACCAACGATTCATAATCGAACAGCAACCGCATAGTAACTGTCACTTTGACACATATTGTATGAGATATCTGTCAAAAGTGACTGTTACTATGCGGTTGCTGTTCGATTATGAATCGATTGTGTTAATAGACTTGGGGCCCAGGAAAGCTGCACGGTTCCGCTGGAGGTGCTGCGGTGCAATTTATACTACGATTCGGTCAGTGTTCGATGGTAACTTAACTCGCACTAAGCGCCTTGGACTTTTATTTTAGTTTTTGATCGGCTGAGCAGTTTTCCCCCTATGCAACCGGTTTACAGGTAGTCAGAGATAAACAAGCCGCAAGTACAGAGCGATTAAAACTATGTAGATAGGTATATGCAATTCTTTAAAGCTAGTGCGATCAGGTAACAGCGCCATGAAAAACTAGTATTTTATCGTGACTTTACTATACAGCCAATAAATAAAAGTTATATGTTTAACGAATAGTTACTGAACCATTTAACTAATTATATATAAATTGAATTCAATGTAATAGATAGGTATTTTAAAAACGTAGTCGAAACACAAAGTTACAGTATAAAACCCAACTCACCATATTACCAAAACATTAATTTATTACACGAATTGCATTATTTAACTCACTTAACTGAATCACGGGCCATGAAATTCAATGAACAATTAATTGTATATTGCTGTTTATCATTAGAACTGTACAATATTATCAACAGAACGCGGCTATCACAAAACACACAAAACGAAACATAATGTTCTATAAGAGGGACAAAAGTGCAATGCTTTGTCTGGCTATCTCAGGCACTCTAGCCATGTGGAGTTAGGTCTCGTGCACACTGCGCCCGCGGACAAGCTATAACCGCGAGCAACTAACAATCTTAATAGCAACTGACTAAGCTATAAAAGCAGTGCAGGGCGTTAATTAAGTACTGAATAGGGCTAATTTTACAGATTTTATCGCGTTTATTTTATGTTTTTACGTTCCCAAACGTTTCGCCTGTTTTAGAGCAACCATAGTCACGTTAGGACTGAGTTGTTTGACGTCCTAGTGTCATATTTTGAACGAAGGTACCCCCCTTATGTTTAGTTGTAAAGCAGCCGAATCGTCGGGAACGTAAAAATATAAAATAAACGCGATAAAATCTGTAAAGTTAGTTTTATGTGTAGTATTCGCGTAAATATAAGAAATTAATACCGAATAGGGATTGAAAATGGAAAACTTATGTGTCCTATGTAGTTTTGTTTGATATCTGCTCCACGAGTAACTTATCAGTGGATTAGTTCGTCTACAAGCGCCCTTAGAATGTTATTTTAAACATACTATAGAACAATGGTACGTAACATTAAAACATGCCGAATTTATTTTTCGTCAATCCGAGTGTAGGTGGGGGTGTCAATAATATGACCAGATAATTTAGTTTAAGCAGGACAAATAGCTTATTATTTTAATCCTATAATTTGTAATCAATCAAGATAAATAAAATCAATTCCTAAATTATACATAATCCATACTTATCATCATTGAAAGACTTGGCTGATGGAATACTCGATAAACATCGCATAATGGGGTACGAAGAAACCTCGTGCCTCAGCCTCACAAAATTGAATTAAACCTTTTAATTGTAACGAAATATTTGGAGAGTGAGTTAGTACCTATTATTCTAGTTTTTCAAAACCTAAGTTGATTTTTATAATGTTGATCGAAAATGTTTATAAACATGTATTCGTGGTGTAGGAAAAATAATCCACTGCTTTACTGAAAAGGTTCGGACGGGTATTGATAAGGCCTAGTTTGTAGATCAGGTTTGCATATCTGTATAAACACACAAGTTTTAAATATTATACCCTATAAACACTGGCAAAATAATTGCTTTTTGTGTCGCCAGTAATTGTAAGGAAAGAAGAAGACTCGTAAACCTGCTGAAATTTATACTCCATTTCAAGTATAACACCCAAAAGTATTATGGATTATCCAATGTGAAGCGATTTACATTGCCACCCTAAATCTGACTCAGTATTCAAAGAACAGTATTTATATTAGATTGAACAATCAAATGTTTTGATAATCTAACTCTAATAGGTATTATGATTTGATTAGTGTTCATTTCGGCATGTGGGATAATGGGCAGTGTTTATATACCTTTAGTATCATAAGGGCTATATACACACATCGATTTTTGCAGCTATGTACATGTCATTAATTTCGGATGAACGGGAGAAACACGCGAGGATGTATGTGGTGTCGCATTGGCATCGCGACTGCAATGCGATATCAGTAATCGCTCACAATGTATCACTGTCCTAAAATGCCCTAAGGATTGATAAGAACGCCACAAGCTAGGACGCGATTGGTTGGCGCCGATATCGCCAACCTTCACTGGTAGGTTACCAGTGCCGGCCTACCTAGCGTTTAGGGGATGCTTTATACTGACGGGGTCATGTAGTCGTGGCTTCAATAGGCTCGATCATGACATGACATGCAGTTGAATTTGTGACTAAACTTGTGTTTTGAATTCGAAAAGAATCTTATTTCCTCTATGTCTTTAACTATTATAATCGATAGAACTAGGCGATACTTGGCGGGACCTTTAACTATTACTTTGATAATTAACGATAACGAGTACGTGGATTATGTAGTGTTGACAAAAAAAACTTGATTCGTCAACAAAGGGCCTCTGATTTCATTGGCGAGTTCAATAAATCACAGCTGGCCTTATTGAAATGTGACATAATGTTCATTGTTCTCATGTTGTTACAAGCTGTTCCCTGCAACTGTATGTGTGTATAGTGAAGCCCTTTCTCAGTGAGGATGAAAGGAATTTGCATGTCTGTCTAAAGGTGCCAGTTTCAAAAATTTCACCATATATTGTTATATCATTACATTTTATGATGACATATGAATTGGCCCATGGGTTTTGCCTTTATTTGTATAAATATACAGTAGTATAATATTCAACATAATATGTTATGTTTTAATCATAATTCAATGAGAGTTATCTATCTATCTATCACTATATGGATGTCTCCTTGTTGGCAATACATGTTTCCAGTCAAGATAAGATTTATGCTCAATAAACTTAGTTCTGTGGGTACACAAACAAGCTTTTGCCTTAACTAAATAGTTATGTTGCAATATGTCTTTCAGCAGTAGTTTATGATCAAGCCAGCAATATGTTTAAGTTGTATACAATGTTGTTTACTGTCATTTCTGTAATTATTAGATGGCAACATGAGTGCCACTGTCGTGATTCAGTTAAATCTGAGAATAGCTTTTAGCGCTAAAATTTTCTTCCTTATGTTCTTTTAGTTTTGCTTGTTATTATAGTGGGAATAGTAGCGAAAATTATGATAACAGCAGGAATATCGAGTTGACAAGTACAAATTGTATTTAAAAAATAAAACTTCAAAATAAAATTACCAGTAGTAGTATTAGTAAACGAAATACACTCAACCATATATCTGTGCACTCAACATTACCAAACTTAGAAGAAATCAATTCAACACATGCATACAATGTATGCGATGTGGGAAGGCATACTATACATTCACTGCTTATCTAAGGATAAAAATAATTATTTAGGTGCTAGTCTGACTCCTCAGGAATATAAATTACTTTGTTCAAGCAGACTATTTATATTCTGTTTTATTCCTTTTCCTTCTTATTTTCAGTTACAAAAGTAATTTGTAAATTAATATTATTATGTATAATTATTTAAATCCATTAACCAATACAAAGAGGTCTCAAATTGATAGAATTATTATATGATAATTTAGCACGCATAGCGAAAGTTGGTTTATATACCCCCTAGAGTACAAAATGACATGCCAAAATAATTTGCAAATCTCACCTTTATTATCCTGGCAGTAGGTACCACAGCAGTAAGTGCATCTAGGGCTCCGCGGCGAGGCCCTATCACGCGTATATTTGTTTACCAATCGTCTTGTCGATATCTCATCGTACAAACATTGTTATCACATATTTATCAATAATTTAATTAGAAAGTAAATAGGCACATTTCGGACCTGATAAGGCTTAGGTCAAATTTTATTGTATAGTCCTATTTTCTACAAAGAGCGGTAAGCCAAATGCGAACAAATACAGCACGTTAATTATTTTTCCTTGAATTAAATAAGAAAGCGAGTTCGTTTCGTAAATAATTAATCGCCAGAAAGGGCAGCAACTCAATTCGAAATGATTATGAATGAAATAGAAATGTCAGGTAGATGTCATCGCGTAGTTTATTAATGTCAGTCAACTGACATACTAACACTTTTTTCATTCCACTGTCAAGCGAGCCACTAAAATCGTGAGTATCGATATTTTTAATCGATTACTCAATTTATAACTGAAGTTGCTCTAAACATGCATTTCAAAATACGTGGACCGCTATGATAACGATGAAATAAATTCTTCTATTTTCATTACGAAATGAATTGCGATGAAATTGAACTTCCCAAATTTACCACTAACATCAGTCAATCAAATTGTCACCTGTCAATCTTGTGACATGCATGCCAAATATTTTGGCAATTGCCTTCTATTTATTGTATTTCATCGCATTTCATTTCGTAGAGTAAGAAGTTTATATATCATATTTTTTCTATTCCTACGATAAAATGGAAACTAGTGCTCGAAAACCTAAAAAGACACCCACCAAATTGGAGGAGATGACTAAAGAACAGATACGGCAAGCGATATTGAAGAAACGTGAGTGTAATACAAAGGCACAAGCAATAGTAGAGAGCCTATTAGAGCCAGGAATTACAGAACAATTCCTGCTCCAATGCCTCCCGGATATTAATCAGACGCATTTCGACGACATTATTGAAGAAAGATCGATTGGACACCTGTGTGGCTACCCAATATGTGCGAAAACATTGTCTTTGAAAGAAATACCCAAACAAAAGTACAGAATCTCTTTGAAAACTAATAAAGTATACGATATAACAGCCAGGAAGAGCTTCTGTAGTAACATGTGCTATGATGCAGCTATGAGTGTGAAGAAACAGTTACTCACAAGTCCCTTATGGTTTAGAGAATATGAGGAACTACCAAGTTTTCATTTACTCAAGCTAAATACGGTTGGAAGTATGGGAGAGGAGGTAGATGTGGCTTTGATACAGAGGGTTAAGCCATCTGAAAAGAGATCATTCACTGCAATAAATGATTTTGCGAAGGCAAGTTTAAATGAGATGACTGATGAGAAGGATGTACATAACAAGACTACTAATAAAGTAAACAGTGAAGATATAAAATCTGAAAATGTGACCAAAGATTTTGAAACAACAGACAGTGTAGCCAATGATATAAAAACAAAATGTAATATTTATGATGGAAATGAAAACACAGATGAAGTTACAGAAAGCAATCCCATCAACAAAGCGGACAAACCTGAAATTCCTAGAAATATTGAGACACCTATAAACCAGAAACCTACTCCAAATCCTTTAAACATTGTTGGTGAAATAATAGAAAAACCAGAAAGAAAGATAGACCCTATACTTACTTCACAGCTATCAAATGACAGTGAAAAAGAAAAGTTCAAGAAGTTGCCAGAGACAAAGAAACCATTAGTAACAGCATTAACTATTGCAGTTGAAAAATGCTTAGCCGAATGGTTTACATTAGACACAATACTACTGTTGTTTGGTGAAGAAAAGGTTAGAGAAATGGTTGCTCACAAAGGAGAATGTATCAAGGAGTACTTAAATAACTATGCCAAGGGTATATTCTACAATTCAAATGTCTATGATCAATACCAAGTGTTGTGTAGAAAGCTTAACATGCTGGAGTTAGAAGACAGGAAACTCGATAGTCAGACAGCGAAACGGCTTTCCAAACCGCTGCCAGATTATAAAATGCTCCAAGCGGAGAGTAATAAGATGCAACTTAAAGTGAAAGCTTTCTTTTCCGGTGAGACAGATGTCCCTGAACCCACCAGTATTATAGAGGTAAAACCAATTGATGAGAACAATGATAATCTAACAAATCTGCCTCTAGTAGACAAGAATTCACAGAATGCATTACGTAGACGAATAGTCTGTCAGCATTTAAATAGGGTACTACCTGATCTACTACGGTCTTTAGGTTTACTAAGCTTGACTATAAGTTCTGAGGTTCGTTTACTAGTGAACACATTCAAATTAAAAGCTAATAATATTATGTTCAAGCCTATACAATGGACTCTGATTGCTATAATTGTAATTAAATTACTTTCTTTGAGAGATAAAAGGTTGGAGTATCTGTTAGGACAGCCTACAGCTTATCAACATATGCAGTTGTTACTCCTAAGCTACAAACAGAGTGATGGGTATTTAGACAGACTAATTAGTTGGCTTACTGATATTGATAGATTGTTGGATACAAATAACACACAGTTAACTCTGGAATAAATATTGATGTTTTAATAATCTGGATTTTCGATTATTTTCTAAGAGCTAAGGGATAGTTATGACTTCAGCAATATATGAACTGCCTCTATTTAATTGTTAAGTAATATTTATTTAAAACCCGCACACAAAAGAGAACTAAGATAAAAAAAAAACATAAAGGCAAAGTACAACATAATACTTTTTTCTTAAAACGTGAATAACTAGGACTAACGTGTAAAATAATAAAATTACATAAAATACGATAAAGTAATAATAGGAATCAAGAAAGTAGTTTCTACCTTCGAAGGTTTTATAAACCAGAATAATTATTTAAAAAAAACAATGTTATACTCTCACATTCAAGGTGCATCACCTTAAAATAACAATAGGATCTCATTCTATTAATATTAAGTGGGTATAATTAATTTATTAAGTACTCAAATTGGGATCTAATATAGAGAGAGCAGCACCAACTAGATGTAAAGACCCTGTTACTAGCACCGACGAACTACCCTGCTCTTTCTTTTTAATGGCAATCAAGGCATCGGAAACGCATTCCATGACTGTCAATTTGGCTGACGTATCAAACTGTTGCCATATTGTCAAATTGTTACCACATCTGGATAGTAGTTCGTCTTGTTCGACTTTGGAGTAATTATCGTTTTTCTGTGTGGTGTGCTTGTGGGCCGACGGTATGACGAAGTACACTTCTTTGAAGCCTACGCTGTGCAACGGTTGAAGCAGGACTTCAATGTTTCTATCTCCAGTTGCACTGAATATTAGGATTTTGTCTTGTAATCTAAAAAAAAACAAATTAATTTATTAATACAAAAAAAAAACTTAAGTAATAAATAATATCTATAGTTTTATTTTATTCATTAACCCTCAAATTTATAGAAAGTTATAATAGATTATAAAGCGAATTTTTCTTCTGAAAAGTTATAATGTGGCGCGGGTAAGTGTATATTTGACCAAGAGAGCAAACCAATAGCATGTCAGGTGGGGTTGCTGGGCACAAGCTAAAAGCCAAATAAAATGTCAAGCCTGTACCAAAATGCCAACATACCCATTATTATTGTCCCTAAACCATTGAGCGCAGATCTCCATAGACTCCTTGGTGTGAGCGCCATCCAGATAGAACTTAGCATACTCTGCCTGCACCACGTGGTACCTCCCTGGCCATCTACAAGCCTGTAGACCTTCCATCGTCTCGCTCGACACCGTCCTCACTATCGCCGTGTCTATCCCATTCTTAACACCACCAATATGGTGCACACCATTCTGGTCTTTAACGACTTGGTGTTTTAAGCTAGTATTCCGGTGCGTCCGATTGGTTATACGCATCCATGCGTGGGCAAGCTGTATGGCTAGCGATGCGTTTGTTTCGTACGCTTCCAAGTCGACCGGCAAATGTTTCAGTGTGTTCGGGAATGTGTATGCTTTGTATTTGGGAACAACGTTGAGGGGACACTGAAAGAGATGTACATAGAGTTAATGAAAATTATAAACACACTATAATAAGTGAAATAAAACTAATCTTAAGGATATTATCGCGGTTTATTTTTTAATTTTACGTTCCCGATCTCTGCGTAGTTCTGCGTAGATCGGACCGCAAGTACCAACTAAATATGAGGGTACCCCCGTTAAACTATGACACTAGGACGTCAACCACCTCAGTCCTCCCGTGACCATGGTTGCTGCAAAGCAGCCGAAACGTCGGGAACGTAAAATTAAAAAATAAACCGCGATAAAATCCTTAAGATTAGTTTTATTTCAATGTGTAGTATTCGCGTAAATATAAGAAATCAATACACTATATTAAATTTATATGCCGGGCGCGTATACAGGGGCCTATATTGCCTCCCCTGACTCACGAGCGCAATACTTTATCTATTTATTAATATTTGAATATTTGCCTGGTAAGTTTTGTAACAACAACAAACAAGAATTATCCAAATGTAATTATGACAGAGATAACAAACCTATACTTAGGTGTGCTAGCATTATGTTCGTTCGTTACGAGTTTTTTGAGAAACTGCTCCTCAACCCTGAACGAAATCCTCTACTCGCGCCTGTTAGATGCAAAGTAAGCGCCGAAACTCGTAACAGAATAAAAAAAATTGCAACCGAATTTGGAACCTCTTTTTTTTGAAGTTGGTTTAAAATACTATTTGACTTCGACGACCTGATTAGCGCAGTTGGTAGTAACCATGCTTTCTGTGCCGAGGGTCCCAGGTTCGAATCCTGTATGTTTGAATGTTTGTACCCGATTCATGGATGTTTAACATGTATCATATACTGAGTTCGCCCTCAGTCCATTGTACGGTACCCATAACACAAGCGTTGCTTAGTGTGGGACCGTATAGTCGGTCTGTTCGTCTGGCGATATTAATATATATTATTTACTTATAAGTCTTACGCCGAGTCGTAGTGTTTATTAGGAAACAGTACATTAGTGATAAGGCCGCCCATTGTGACGCTCTCTGTATAGTTAAGTAGGTTTGTGTAATTTGGTATTAATTTTATGTGGTTGAACAATAAAGAGTTATGTTATCTAGTACAAAGTTACAGGGCCGTGACGTCACCACCATCGTTCAGCGAGCGTATGCGACAAAAGATCTAATTTACATACCTTAAGACTATCAGCCACCTTCTCCAGCACCTCCATGGCTGCCGGCGGCTGGTGCACGGTGTAGGCCTCGCAGCCCGGCTTCATGATACCAGCTTTAGCTGCGGCTATCTCGGGCAGCGTGTTGCCCAGTATTGAGGTGTGGTCCAATCCGAGCGCCGTTATACCCACTACTGGTACTTGCCTAAAAGTGTTTTTTTTTTCGTTAGTAAAACGCTTGACTTGGGAACAATGTTGGTCCAGATTCAAACCTTGGTTTGCACATCTGGGATTTTTAGTTTTACGTGCGAATCTCATTTTCAACCATGATTCTCACTTGATGAGCGATGAAGTAAAACATCGTAAGGAAAGTTTCATGTCTGCGAAGTCTGTCAAATTGCAGTCAGTGTGTGGTGGGCTATGGCCTTAACCTGCCCCTCCCCCTTAAGAAACAAAGTGATTTCGGATGTTTTGTCTATAAATTATTATTTATTGATTGCGTTTTCACTCAAACCTCCGTATCAAAACGCGGGCCACGCCAACCCAGGCCTCAATATAATCATTTTCTTTTCAAAAACCAATTGATTAAAAACTTACTCCCACTATTAATAAATCCCAACAGGGCGACATATAAATGAAAAAAAATAAAAAAAAACCACTTCCCCTCCCCTCCTCCCTTAATCCTTTTAAATTGCATTCCTCGTTACCGAGGCAAGCATTCTACCAACTTGGCTATCACTGCTAAATCCCAGAGGTGCGAGCCAGGGTTTAGGAATTGAATTAGTACTAGTAACTTGTACAAACCTTAGTACATTAGTGTAGTCGACGACTCCGCCGATGCCCACCTCGACGATGGCAACATCCACCTTCTCCTTCAGGAACACGTTGTAAGCCAACACTGTGAGGAACGCGAAATACTTTGGCATATCGCTTTGGAACTCCTGAAAATAATGGGTACGTTCTCATGAAACATTTTTACAACTTCTACTGAAATATATAACATGTTTGTTTGTTGTTCTGCCGGGGGTTGAAAAAAGAGAGAGAGCTATTGGAAGGTAACTTTTAATAGCGAATCAATAAAGTTCAATAAGGAGTGATAGCCAAGTTGGTAGAACGCTTGCCTCAGTAACGAGGATTGCAGGTTTAAACCCCGACTCGCACCTCTGGGATTTTTCATGTGCGAATCTCATTTTCAACCATGATTATCACTTGCTAAACGGTCAAGGAAAACATTGTGAGGAAACCTGCATGTCTGAGAGAACCCCTCGAAAGACGTATGAAGTACGCCAACCCGCACTGGGTGAGCGTGGTGGACTATGGCTTAATCCCCCCCTCGCATTGAGGGGAGGCCCGTGCCCAGCAGTGGGACATTATAAAAGGGCTGGAATTATTATATAATTATTATAATAAAGTTCAATTTAAAGTGCATCCACGCCGTCACCCTGACTACACAGGTACGCAGTTCTACAACTAGGTACACACGTAAGCAACAAATTTGTCATTTCTCAAGCCAATGGCCGAGTAAAGTTGACTATGATACAGAGAGAAACGATGTTTTCGAAATTTACTCCGTCTATAATAGATCCAACTTACAATTGGATTTCTACCGAAACAAATTATTACGCAAATATATTTCTTACAACACCCGCCATCGCAACGTAAAGGCAGTTTTTTACAATCGCAACAAAATAAACGATTTTTTACGTGACTATTACACACACAGTATTAGAAAGTTACTCAAGTCTGACAATACACAGTAACTAGCGATCTGAATTGCACCGCATTTATCATCTTCTGAATTGTGTACCCACTGCTCAATAAGCTTCTTATTTCTATCTCAACTGAATATGTAAGTACTATTTTACACGACAGCTTAGTCTAGTTGTCAAGGTTTTTTATAGCGTACTCGGCCTGACTTAGTACACCGGTAGGTTGCGGGTTCGACTCCCACATGGGATTTTTTTTTTTGTTTTCAATTCGACATGTCGTGAATCTAATTTCACATTATGATTATGAATGCGCTAAAGGGCAGGTTCAATATTTAGTACACTCTTTCAAAATCAACCTGTATAAAGCAAAATTAACAACACTTGATTAAGTAATAATAGGCTCTTACGTATATCATGACATAGTCAAAGTCAAATCGTTTATTTCGTATAGGCCTATGGGGGCAATTACAAATTGTCATAAAAAAAAATCTTAACTCTACAACCTGATCGGAACGTGACCTCAACTTAGAAGATAAGAATACGAATAATATATTTCCAAGTAACATTTACAACAACAAAGTATTGGTGAGCTCCAAACTAGACAATGTCTGTATCTTGATCCGGTGAGAAATTCAGCGGGCTTCTCTTTTTTTTAAAAGCCAATATTTAAAAAAAAAAGTAACCTTTAGTGTATTGCTATGCGAGGAGCACACACGCTACACTTTGACATTATAAATCTTGATATTTGAGCGATCATCATACCTGCGTGCTATCCAGCATATCATACACCTGATGGAAGTACTGCGCGAACTTGTCCTCGGCGATGACGCGGCCGTTGAGTCGGATGCGCTCGCGCACCGCCACCAGGTGCGGCGACGAGTAGAACCCCGTGCGGAACCCGTGGTGCCGGAGGATCGACTCGCACATTGCGCTCGTTGAACCCTAATGACGACAGAATGGTTTAAGCAATTAACTGGCAAAGAAATTAACTGATAAACATAGTAATATAATGGCTTTAGCTACAACGACTCAATGACGTCATATTGCAGCTCCAACTACAAGTCTACCGGATTTTGGACCAGAATCTTGTAGTTTTAATATCTATACCTTAAGTCCATTTAACGGCACCCACCATAATACAAGCATTCCTTAGTTTGGGACCGTAGCATTGGTAACAACTGGCAATATTATAAGTTATTGAAATATAGGTAAATAAAACATTTGTGATGTGAATCCTTATCAGCAACCTAAAGGTTACATGGAGTTTAGTATATGTTGAAAGAGACCCACACTAACCATGATCTAGGAAGGGACTATGAGAGTTCAAGGGAGTCTGGCCATAGTTTGCACAGTCACAGCAGTGTGTCAAATGAAAGAGTGCATATTGTAGATAAATAAATATACTAAGTTCATTATCACACTCACTTTCCCTTTGGTACCAGCTACATGTATCACAGATAATTCGTTCAGTTTTGTTACGGATATACCTGTCCTTGCCAGGTAATTTTCCATGTCTAATATATTCGTACATTTCTGAAAATAAAACATTATAATTATTATGCAAATTGAGTTAAATAAGTGTTTGTATTAGAATATTAGGCAGAGACTAAATGATGTCAGGAAAATATCTTATGGCTCTTACATACTAAGCCATTGACGGTTATTACTTTATGAGATAAGTGACTCCTACAGTGGCGTCATGACATTCAAAAGTCAAAAGTACTTACTAGGCCAGTTCTAATATCCCTCCTTATTTGATCTATTGTCGATTTGTTTGACTGCAGCAAGTTCAACTTGCGTACTGCCTCCTATAATAACAAAAAAACTTGAAAATTTTCATTTCAACCTCATTGAATCCAGGGCATTAAGTAGTCTTCTACATACTTACCATAAATTTCCTTCCAACCTAAGGAAAATATATGCAGTCTGTATTAGAAATTAGTAAAAGACATGTTTTTACTAAAGGAATATCACAATACTTTTCCTATTCTTTTAATCAAAAATATTAACGTATTATGGAGTTGTTATACAAAAAATGTGTCAGAGTTAAACCAATATCAGATTTTTTTTATCACATTATTTAAAAAAATGTGTAAATTATTTATTTTTCTAAAGTTAGGGAAAAAAACTTAGTAAGTTATCTTCACGTTCTAACATGAAATTAAAAAAAAAATTGTACCTTCAGGGATGTAATAAAATAGAAAACAAACAAATACATAGGTATATGAAATTATTATGGTCAATTGTTACAGTATTAATGTTACCAATTTAAAAGGTAATCAAAGCAATAAGCAGCTGAAAACGTACCTCGTAAGTGTTATTTGTGGAGCACATTCTAATATTTCTATTGTACACTAGATTCACTAAACAACTACGGGAAACGCCGACGCTAGTCATCGACGTATATCTTGCAGTTTGTGTAAAAAAAAAACGACCTTGCCACGCGAGCCTGTCGAATCACATCATCACATAGTGTGTGTGGTGCGTTTGATTGTTACGCTCTATCCTATCCACTTATCAGTTGCAAAGGCGTGACCCTACATTATAGCCAGCGTCATAACTTGAAACCGAATACAGCTGGTATTTGGCAATGATAGCATACAAGAACTGATAAATCGCTGCTGTTGACCTAACATAACCTCATAACAATGCTTCAATCAAAACGCCAAAACAACATGTTGTTTTGTGTTTTGAAAAAAAAAAACAAACAATCGCTTTTTTTTCACAGACAAAAAAGGCAATTTCATTTTGACTTTAACAGTTTGACAGTAAAGACTTTTTTTTTTAATTTTTTTTTTTTAATTTGGCATCACCATAGGTATTTTGCCAGTGTCAAGTAATATATTTTTTTTCTGTTTTTGAGTATATGCACAGGCCCAAAGGCTAGGCTCAAGTAAAATAGCCCCCATCCCTCAATCAGTAAAGTGATGGATACTTTACCGAAAGATTTTTCATGGATTTTTTGTGAGAAACTGAAAAGCCATGTTTCGTCACTCTGTTTCAATTACCTACACTTGTGCACTTTACCGAACCCATAATGATTAATATTCCACTTATATCACTCACTATAACTCGCAGGAACACTAGTTTTAGAAATTAAAACATAACTGACGCCATGACTTTTCAGTTTCCCGCCAAAAAGTCCAGTAAAGACTTTGGCAGCCGACATCCGTTCGGAAATAAAACACATAGGCCATAGATATACAAAAATAACTTTAGTTTCTTTAAACAAAGCACCTTCATAGCATAGCATATCAAATTTCTAGGGTTGGATTGCATAAAGCGATCAGTCACTAACGACGTAACTTTTAACAAATTTAAAAGTTAGAGCATGGTAGCGGTGTTTCTTCTAACAACCCACCCTTAATGCTTTTTCACCTGTTGTCTATGATGTTTGTGTTTTCCATGGATTTTTCTTCATAATCTTTGACACGCATCGAGATAAAAATATAAATAATCGTTATATAACAATGACTGAAACTGATAATACTAAACGGCCTTTAGAAATGCCGGAGCGTTTCTTACCATATCTCGAAAAATATAGGATTTATAAAGTTTTCAAGGTATTCATTTTCTTAGTACCTACGAGTAGATAGGTCGGTAAACCACGTAGTGAGTTTCCCTTATTTCTTCCTTCAAACGTAATAAGTAATATTTTTTTAGGACATGATCAGGGACCTAGTGTTGAATCTCCCAAAGGACCATCTGAAACATATGAGGGTATTCTTGACTCACCACCTCCATTGTTCGAAAGAAGCTGACCGTATAATTTTACTAATATCTCCGGAGCTTAAAATCGGTATGCGTAATTACTACCCATCTAAGTACTGAGACCACTACAATGTTTACATACTACTTCGCTTTTTGAGGTAGGAACGTACGTACTCAACTACTAATGTATACTTCTAATTGTGGTAAGTATAACTAGCCTTCAGCTTTACCTTGTATCAGGGACTGTCAAGTTTGCAAAAATGTCGCGAAGTGGCTGCAACTACTTACTAGTCGTACTACCTACTCAACAAAGCTTAGAATAGATACTCTTTACCTTTTATACTATCTTCAGTATGGTCTCATTTAACTTGTTCATGTATACGCGAAATTCAAAATGTCAATGATTTTTATTTTTTTACGAAAAAAATTGGACATCTTTACGATGTAAAATAGTATTTTGCCATATTAGCATTCTGCATTGGATGTCTCGATGTATTAAGTTTGCTTAAAAAAGTACTCATCCGATACAATACCATAAGGTTTGTAAGAACCGATACTTTTACTAACTTTATGGTGTTGTATCGCTTTAGGTATTTTTTAATCAAAATTAATACATCGAGACATCCAATGCAGAATGTTAATATCGCAAAACTCTAAATTACATCGTAAAGATGTCCAAATTTTTTGTAAAAAAATAAAAATCATTGACATTTTGAATTTCGCGCCCTGACCCTGAGCTTCCACCGTAACACGGGCAGAGCACACTCCAATTCATGTCTAATCACCATTTCATCAACAGATATCAAATTATTAGCAAAGGAGATGATAAAAGATCTCGGATGTTTTGTTATAACACGTCGCTGCGTGATGGATCGCTATGAAAAAGTAAAATAAAATGTATACTTGATGAATATATTTCACGTACAATTGAGACTGATTTACGTAATTATGAATTGAAATATTTTCCAGCACGATGATTACGTGGCTGGCTGCGTGTCTCCGGTCTTGATGTCCGAGGTTACTAAGTCTATGGCAAGGAAAGACCCTGTGCCCCAATCGGGGTGGTTGATGTTCGGTATTAACCAGATTGATATTGTAGGCTTATTTTTACAATAAATCGCTATACGCTAGAAAGACATCTAAATCATAAACGAGATATGTATGAATAAATAATAACTTATTATAGTATGAATATGTATGAATAAATAATAACTTATTATAGTATACCCTGACGGGGTACAATTACGAAATCATCGTTTAAAAAGATTTGAACAGGGGGTCTAAAATGGCCACTTTTGGTGAATCATCTAAGGATCTTAATATGATTCAAATTGTAGAGCACAAAATGAGCTTGAGCCAAGCTTTTTTCTGGAATGGAATCGCCTACATCAGATCATTGACGCTTCCCAGAGCTCAACAGCTACATTTGGTGAATTCGTGCGCCTGTTCATTTTATAGCTTACATGTCGCAGAGCTACGCTATTTCTTTGGTCGATCTTTTCCCTTGACTGTTGGTTGTTTACCAAACATTTTGGTAGATAGACAATATCAATGATGGCTATTTGTACGAGAGAGTTACAAAACGTGAATTTAACGTTTATGAATACTCCAATTACCCAACATCAATATTGATCACTCGTAAACGAAGTTTTTAACTTTCACTTAGTTACAAATACCTATAAAAAAAGTAGGTTACTAGTAGCTACTTAGAGATGGATACTATTGTTTGTGCAACTCTAGACCACCCGTGCACTGTCCGCGAGGCGCGATGTTTGCAGCAAGACGGTGTCCTTCCAACTGTGACGCTGGTGCTGACGCCCACTCCGCCCACCGCGGCGCCCGCTGAGAACCACCACACAGCACCCAGGAACTTCTTCCAGCAGGACTTTGAGGGGCTTAAGTTTGTTTACAAGGCCACTCTGAAGGTAGACAATATTAAATTTAGTTCGCTGTATCTTTAGTAGAGGGCGCTGCAGACCCATTCAAAATAATTGACAAATCTCAATACAATCCTGAAACGCGCTATGAGAGTTTTCGGAGCACGTAACATATATGCAAGACCCCGACCCGATTACTTCTTTCTACTGCTCCACCGAAAGTTTAGTTTTGTCCGTCACTGATTATTCGGCACTTGCCACTACCTTCACCCGAGTTAATCCCCGTTTGATCAGCTCAGTAATCTTTAAAGGTTATACAATTCTTCCAACTGTGTTGTAATTAAAAGTGTGCTGTGCATCTCGCACCGATCGATCCCATTGCCCACTCCCAATTCCCCGCACGAATCTTTCATAATAAATTCCAGCAGTGCTTAACTTTTAGAAATTAGCCCCTTCTTGCGGGCTCTCGTCTAGATACGAACCTCTGTATATATCTCTACATATAGGTATACAGGTCCCTTCTCATCCAGGAAATCCATATCGACCCAACCGACGACCCCGTCAATATATCAGTGAAGTGCTTCAACGGGGTCCGCGCGTGCGTGGCCGGCGCGCAAGGCGCCAGGCAGGGGCACCACGTGGTGGGCGCGCCCGGCGTCTACCGCGTACTGTTGATCGGGCCCAGGGGCTCCGGCCGCAGGAGCCAGGCGCAGGCGCTGGCGAAGCATTTTGGATTGATTTGCTGTTAGTCTCTTGCGCCTTAATAATAGATATTTCAGTAAGATATGGATGTAAATATGGATTTAATGTAGAGTGTACATTGTCCGGGTAAGTCTATTCTTGTTGTTACTACTTATACAGGTGATTCAGAAGAGGTATTCCAAACATTGAGCCTGAGCTTCTTTAGCGCTTGTAATCAATATGTGAAGGCAGTACTTCGATATGTCGATATATAAGGAACCCATTTCTGGATCACTCTGTATAAACCGTTAGACCAAACCATACTATCTACTGGCTGTCATAGTTTATACCTACCTCGCTTTAGTAACCAGAATTCTCGTATTAAAAACGATTATTCTCGCTTATCAAAATGGACTCTTAAGATATGATAACATCTAAAAACCAGATTTTATTACAATAAGAGGATTGGTAAGAGGCCATGTCACCCCCGTCAGGTACGAGGTCTTAGCTGAATATCAGCGTCGCCGACTAGTTCAGCATTATGCTGAAGTACACTGTTCTTATATAATTCTTCTTCTTCTAATTTAAGGGTTAGACCCTTGTCGGTGTAGCTGATGAAGCTCTTTCCATCTGTCTCTATCTAGAGCAGCTTATTTCACCTCCCTATACGACATGACACCGATCCTTTCTTTTATCTGACTCATGTAGCTTATTCTTGGTCTTCCTCGTCCACGCTTTTCTTCGTTCTTTGCCTCTATGATGTTCTTTATGAAGGTATCCTGCCGTATGAGATCTTATCTGTGTATCTACCATAAAATAAGTTCTGCTTGTTTCTTTTTGTTTGAAAATTTAAATTGTTGTACCTAGTGCGTAACAAATGAACTATTCCCTATGCCCTACATTTCCCTTAATATTGAACGTTTTCGATTTCTAATAAATAAAAATAAATATGCGGCAATGCTAAAAATAGTCAAGCGAGTTTATGTTGTATGTCTGTAAGTGCACTTCGAGCACATGATGCGCGAGGTGCAAGAGCAGGACAACGCGCTGGGCGAGCGAGTGCGCAAGTACGGCACCAGCTTGCAGATCAAGGTGGATGTCATCGAGCAACGACTGCTCAAGAAGGTCTCATTACTACGCTAACATTATAACTTCCACATTATATCACTACTATGATCTTTGAGATTGTGTTCCGATACCATCTCAAAAATCGGACTCCAAGATGGTTCACGTCATCTATGGAATAATGGGGAGTCATACTCAGTGGCGTAGCATAGGTTATTAGCACCCAGTGCGGATTTCAAATTTGTCGCCCTCATTTTTTTGCTATTCATTATAAAAAAATTGGAGCGTGGTAACGACAAAAAAATTACGAATAAAACACAGATAGTTTTTTTTTACTTAATTTATTTTTTTCATATCTTAATTATTTTTTTCTCTAACCGCCCGCGCCACCTGTGAAATGCCGCCCGGTGCGGACCGCACCCTCCCCCCTCCCATGCTACGCCACTGGTCATTCTTCTATTAGTAGATCCTATCTTCTTAGTTAAAGACTTACCAATAAATACCTGACTGAAACAGGGGGAATCATATAGCCACACTTTTACAAGAACTACAAATTACAAAGTATGTAAGTAATTTGTAGTTCTTGTAAAAGTGTGGGAAAGTGCTTTATAATGCCCATAATATGCACAATATTGTGGAAACAAAAACTCACAATATCCTCAGCAATTATATTTTACAGGACTGTATTGATAACGGATGGGTGCTCACCGGATATCCTACGTGCGGACGCGATTTCGAGATCCTAGATAACATGCCGACACCACCTAACCGGTAGCAACCTCTTTTAGTACCTACTAGTGCCCATTAACACGTTGAGTGCGGTGCCATTTTCAGAGGACTTTCAGCCAGTGCGTTAGAGACCTATTCGACCTCTTAACCGAGCTTCACTCTAGTGCGTATGAGACCTAATCCATCTCGTAAAATAAGGTATTTTAAAAAAACTCATATCTTTATCAAAAAATAAGATACAATCTATGTTCTTTCTGTAAATAATAGAGAATTAACTGTTCTATCTCAAGTTTGCTACGCATGGGGATGTGAAAAGTGGGTTATGAGATATAACGAAAAAAAAATTAGGTATCCATTGAATCTCGCATCGCAACTAAAGATAGATCAGTTTGGGTTGTGACTAGTGATGGGATTAAAATAAAACCCCAGTTATCGATAGCTTAACTTTTTATGAAGTAATCATTTAAACATAGTAATATTGATTTCTTATATTTACGCCAATACTAGACATTTAAATAAAACTATTCTTACGGATTTTATCGTGTTTATTATTTGTTTTTTACGTTCCCGTCGTTTCGGCTGTTTTACAGCAACCATGGTCACGGGAGGACTGACCATGGTGACTGTCCTTCCGTGAATGATGAATTATGATAATCCATAAAATTAGTTTTATTTCAATAAACATAGTGACTAAAAAAATATTTAAGAAAAATGTTCCTCATTGAAGCATGGTAACCACATTTGTTGTTCGCATTGCACACATAGTGTATTTATTCGTTTGGTTTTTTTGGATGCATCTGTGCTACTAAATGTGAGCCGTAATTTACTGTAACAGCCTGTGCAACGACTTTTTTTGCTACCACGCTGACAAAATATAAGAGCGTATTTTTTTTAAATGGAGTGCGCAGCTACACATTATCGACATTTGAACAACACTGAGCGCGAGCTAACGGCGCCCGCGCCGCCCGCGCTCCGCTCCTTGCGTCTACGACGCCTGTGTTTTAGGAGGTCCGAAAGATCTCCTCACGCAACAGATGTATATTATTACAACTCAGTGCGTTAGAGACCTCATCCATCTCCTATTTTTTTTATTACATTATTGAATCAAACTCGCAGCGGGAAGTAGGTATGTATATTTGTCTCTGTCAAACACATAGAAATAAAGAAGTTACGACCTCCCGCACAGAGGTGGAGAACACGATTTTCGGCGCCGCACCAGCTGAAAGTCACGTTAGAGATCTTTTAGACCTCTTAACGCAGTCAACGTGTTAAAAAAACATTTTTAACCGTTAAATATACAGGCTGATTCAGAAAGATAGGTACAAACCAGTTAAGCCACGCTTCTGTACCGCATTTGTAATCATTACCTATGTAAAATCAGAACCTCGATAGTTAAGTAGTAAGGGCTTTTTTTAAATTTGCGCAAAAAAAAACTAAATTTTTATTTTGGTGGCAACAAAATTTATTTATTTATTATATAAGAAATAAAACATTTATCTAATTTCATCCGATATGCACGCGCACACAGGATACGTGTTTTTAGCACTGCTGGTAAAATGTTTGCACACGCCTCGTGCGTAATCCCGCACAAGCGTTTTGACTGTTTTTTTTCTGCAACGACTGTGCGGCGCACACGCCCTGCGTGTGAAGTCCGTACCGTGCGACTTATAAGCTAGAGCGTCCGAATCGAAGTTCTGACTTCTCGTAATGATTACAAATGCGTAAAATGGAGCGCAGGTGCAAAGGTTTGAAAGTATACCTACATTATCTGAATCACCTGCCTGCATTACACTCCGTTGTTCTTCAGGCAGATACGTGAAAGTGTTATTCAGACTCGACTTGCACTTTCGTTTCATCTGACAATGAGTGTGATCCAATTTATTCCACTTTCCATTTGAAAGTACTGCAACTATTTCAATGGCAAGCTGCAACCTGGAGAAAGCTATGATTTTTTTTTTACTTACTACATTATGTCTATTTCAAGGTTGACAGCGCAATATTTAGCTCTAGAAATGTAGGTACATGGTCGAATAGGTCGTTTTGTCTATGGAAAGCTGGTCTAGAACAGCACACACCTAGCCTTCCCATGCGTGCATACAGAACTTACAACACACTACTCACAATCACTAGTTTCATATAACGCGTAAGGCCAATGTACATTAAAGCTCAGCAGAGGGGTACGTCCTGGGAATGACTATATAAATCACCAGACCGACACATCCACTATACGGTCCAAAACGAAGCAACGCTTGTATTATGGGTACCGTACAAGGGACTGGGGGCGAACCCAGTATATATTACTTATATAGATATTCAACATCCATGACTTGGGTACAAACATTCGTGCTCACCACACAAAGTATGTCCCTATCAGGATTCGAATCCGGGACCCTCGGCATAGAAAGCAGGGTCACTACCAACTGCGCTAATCAAGGCCCCAAGTCTGCTAACACAATCGATTCATAATCGAACAGTAACTGCCACTTTTAGCAGATATTGTATGGGATATCTGTCAAAAGTGGCAGTTATTATGCGGTTACTGTTAGATTATGAATCGATTGTGTTAGCAGACTTCGGGCCCAGGCCGTCAAATACGGCTCTATAGTTGTAGGTAATTATTGAGCTCTAATTGCCAGTGTAATACTTCTGAACGTGAGTATGGAGACGTGCAAGGCTCGCAACACGGCGGAGGGCGTGGACTGGTGCACCGGCAAGGCCGCGCCGCACGGCTCCAGTCCCAGGGTGCTTCGCCACCCGCGCTACGACCCCGCACTGCTCGACAATGAGGTTATATCATCCTTTACAAGTTTCCTTAGCGACAAACACCTGCAATGCTATATAAGGTGTAACAATAGTAGTGTAAAGTGTTTTTGGGGTCGAGTCACCTTCGTCCGTAGGAGAATTAAGTACCCTCGAAATACCCTACACGTGACCCTGGGTGGTGCCAACCAGGTGACAACTCTACTGGTGGTAGGCTTCGGCCGTGGTTAGTCACCACCCACTGAACAAAGCCATGTCGCCAAGCGGCCTAGCCGTGTTCCGGCATGATGTTCGGTGTTGTCATTCATGGATGGCGGGTCAGATCAGTTGCGCTGCATGTGCCTAGTGAATGTAGCGTCTCTATCTACTGCCGCCTTCCTACCTAGGCAAGTATGCTCCATCGTAGATCTCATCGTCACTTAGGTACCATCAGGTGAGATCGAGATCAAATACTTGCCTATAATGTAATAAAAAAAAAAATTAACAGCGCGAACAGTAGGTTAGAAAGATAACATTCCCAAAGAAATAAATAAAATTATTGGACATTTAAAAAATTACATCCTGTACTGACCGCACGGCCAAACGCTACAGGTTCGTTCGTTGTTTAAGAAAACATCAAATATCATTTGCACAATTATTTTATACATCAACTTGATCCATAATACTTACTGATTCATCCGATAAAATTTTTTACACTGTTTTTTGATAAACCTTATATACGTAGAATCAGGCTCATTGCTGCTTCGATGTCGTGGGTATATATTATTACGAGCAAGGGATATTGCGGGATAGCCATAAACTATTTGAAAGTCTTTTATTTGACATGACGATAGCTTATAATAAGATCATTCCCTACCTAAATAAAATTATCTACTGTACTGTAGTATGAAAAGGTTCTTCCGGGTAAGCCCAAAAACTGAAAATCCTCGACAGTCGCGGGTACCGGTAGGAAATTAATATGTACGGTCCGTAGTCCGTTGCTATAAGAACCGTTCAATGTCCATAGAGTAACTGTCTGACACGCTCAATTTTACAGTTACAGCTGTGTACACATGAAAATGGGCCTTATTTACCTTGGCTACAACTACGCTTTCAATATGCCATCGTCATAGTAAATTGATTTCAAAGATATTAGTCATCTATAACCTTTTTATTGAAATAAGGCAAACTAGTTTTCGGGTATGTCAAAGGTTTGGGGATGAGCACGGGATGGGACCTAAGCATAGTAGCCGTAGTTATAACGAACCACGAAGCCATTAAGATTAATTTGTAATAACAGTATAGCATAGTAATTACTTACCACACAAAAATGAATACTTATATCCTTATAAAAAGAGCAACCATAGTGTTTCCTGCCCTTAGATCCCCATAGGAACGGCATTCCGATGTGACGATAGAATCTTAGCATATAATTTTCTTTTTGACGATTTATATGGCATTACACCTAATGCCTTATAATCCTTACATGAAAAAAATCCTAATTCTGAACCATGATGTCCACAGCTAGACTACTATTTCTCAGAGGCGTTGGCCGAGCTCCGCGCGGCGGCCGGCATTACAGCTGCCGAGATCGACGCCCAGGAACCATTTGGTAAGTTTTGGCCCGAACTGATTTCAACGTGTTTTCCCTAGCAGAGTCGCCATGTGGTTGCTTGCTTTAATGAGATATCGTATTGGTCAATTCAACGATGATTTATAGCAATCTGTGGCTGCGTTTAGGACTGAGCCAGTTGGTGTGTTCGTCTGGGATTTCTTATATTTACGCGAATACTACACATTGATATAGAACTAATTATACAGATTTTATCGCGTTTATTTTATGTTCTTTACGATAACGACGTTTCGGCTGCATTACAGCAACCAGTCCTAAGTCTATAAGATTCGGCCATGCTAGGAACGAGCCTTATTTAATTGCACGTTCCAGTGGGTTTACCAAAATTTAATCGCCCGCCGATTTGTATCAAACTGATGTCTATTAGGTCTTACTACGATATGGTAGTATTTTTGATATTTTATAGTTTCCCTATTTCTTATACAGAAAAAGTGCAAGTAAAGATCCAGGCGGCGGTGATCGCGGCTCCGACATTCGACATTGATCCCTACGCCCCGCTGCGCAATGTGCGCGGCGAGTGATTTCCTGATTATCATTATATTATTGTAGTTATTCACAAATAAAAGATAACATTCGTTAGAAAAATGTTTTATTTATGTACTCCTCCATACTCCATTGAAATTATGTATTTTAAATTACTACATAATTATTTAATTATTCCGCTAATTATGAACTAACAATTCTGCAGTCTCAAAATAATTACATACATACAGTTAAGAACACTGAGGTAGTCTCCAGGATGTGTTGAGACTTGACGATCCGTTCACCGACTAAAATACATTAGACAAACTATCGGATCGAATAAGATAGTCATGGAAACAGTCCTCTCGCAATTCACACGCGACTATTGCTTTTACTAAAAATAAAAATGCATCATTTTTTACAATTAACAGCACGCGTCAGTCACGCGCGTGCGCAGCGGCAGTAGCTCGATCAGACCTCGACTCTGTGACGCCCGCCGCACACGCAACACACACGCACACACGCATACATAACATACTGCACACACACCAATAAATATACACAACACGAGCTAAAACATTTCGCTTCCGTGTTTCCTTACAGGTTATGCGCCGCGTGGCAGAATGGCGCGCGCGGCACATAGTCTGCAGTGATCGAAGATCATTAGGCTATGATCACACGCTTCACAGTCTGTTAGGTTACAACTCGTCCTTGAAGTCTTCGTCTTCGCCGCCCGCGCCCGGCGGAGGCATACCTCCTTGACCTTGGTACAGCTTGGCGATGATTGGCTGCACGACATCCTCAACGGCCTTCTTCTGTTTCTTGTACTCCTCGGAGTCGACGTCCTGGTTATCCTCTAACCACTTGATAGCGGCGTCGATCACCTCCTCCATTTTGGCCTTCTCTTCCTCGGTGATCTGATGACAAACGAAAGTGATTGTTAGTTTATACTGTAACATTCAACATTGATCTAAGCAAAATTAAAATTGAACATTACTACTAGCACTTTCTACCCTCCAGCAAGCAATCGTTTATAAAGTATGTACACTGTACGTTCTGGTCAATGATAAATTCAAATAAAAAAAATACCAACCTTAGCACCGAGTTTCTCCTTGTCCTGAAGCTGGTTCTTGATAGAGTAGGCATAGCTCTCCAGCTCATTCCTGGCCTCAACGCGCTCCTTGAGCCTCTTGTCCTCATCAGCGAACCTCTCAGCGTCCTTGATCATCCTCTCGATGTCCTCAGGCGTTAATCTGTTCTGATCGTTTGTGATGACGATCTTCTCCCTGTTGCCTGTGCCCTTGTCTTCAGCAGACACTTGCAGGATACCGTTTGCATCAATCTCGAATGTAACCTCGATTTGAGGGATGCCACGCGGCGCAGGAGGGATGCCAGTCAGATCGAATTTACCGAGCAAATGGTTATCCTTAGTCATGGGTCTCTCACCCTCGTACACCTGGATGGTGACGGTGTGTTGGTTATCGCTAGCGGTTGAGAAGATCTGGGACTTCTTGGTAGGGATGACGGTGTTACGGGGAATCAGCTTGGTCATCACGCCGCCGACGGTCTCGATACCCATGGTTAGAGGGTTGACGTCGAGAAGCACGATAGCGTCAGTGTCCTGCTCACCACTGAGCACGCCGGCTTGGACGGCGGCACCGTACGCGACGGCCTCGTCGGGGTTGATGCCTCGGGATGGCTCCTTGCCGTTGAAGAACTCCTTGACCAGCTGTTGAACCTTGGGGATACGGGTCGAACCACCCACGAGCACGATCTCGTCGACGTCCTTCTTGTTCATGTCAGCGTCTTCCAACACCTTCTGTACGGGTTTGAGGGTAGATCTGAAGAGGTCCATGTTCAGTTCTTCGAACTTAGCCCTGGTAAGGGTTTCAGAGAAGTCTTCACCTTCAAAGAAGGATTCAATTTCGATCTTGACCTGGTGGCTGGATGACAAAGCTCTCTTTGCCTTCTCGACTTCACGACGCAGCTTCTGAACAGCTCGGTTGTCTTTTCTGATGTCCTTGCCCTTCTTCTTCTTGTACAGCTTGATGAAGTGCTCCATAACTCTCTGGTCAAAGTCCTCACCTCCCAAGTGGGTGTCACCGTTTGTGGCTACCACCTCGAAGACGCCGTTGTCGATGGTAAGAAGGGACACGTCAAAGGTACCACCACCCAAGTCAAATACAAGCACGTTCTTCTCTCCGTCCTTCTTGTCGAGACCGTAAGCGATGGCGGCGGCGGTGGGCTCGTTGATGATCCTCATGACCTGGAGGCCAGCGATGGCACCGGCATCCTTGGTGGCTTGACGCTGCGCATCGTTAAAGTAGGCGGGTACAGTGACGACAGCATGGGTAACCTTCTTTCCGAGGTAAGCTTCAGCAGTCTCCTTCATTTTGATAAGGATCATGGCGGAGATTTCTTCGGGCGTGAAGATCTTGTCACCTTGCGAGGTCATAACCGAAACATGGGGTTTGCTGCTCTTCTCTACAACCTTGAATGGGAAGAATTTTACGTCGTGTTGGACAGTGGTGTCGCTCCAATCTCTACCGATTAGACGCTTAGCATCGAAAACGGTGTTCTCAGGGTTGGTTGTGAGCTGATTCTTGGCAGCATCACCAATGAGACGCTCACCATCGGCCGTGAACGCCACGTACGAGGGGGTGATACGGTTACCCTGGTCATTGGCAATGATTTCCACACGCCCATTTTTGTAGACACCCACACTGTTGACAATAGAAACAGAGTTTTGTAAAAACGGGGAATAAAAATTGATCCAACAGAGAATACAATTTTTGGTTTAAAATAAGCATTTGATGATAAATATTTTATGAAACTAAACTGGTTAAATTATTCTAAGCAACAAATCTACCAATTAAATTGACTCATAATCAAATGGGTTTGGTACTGTCAATAGTTATGATGCAATTAAATTGCAATGGCCATGTGATAGTAGCCAGCCACTAGGATGCCAAACTTTGGATGAAACTAACTATTGGCAGTTTTCAGTTAAAATCAATGCTTGGTTAAAATCAAGTGTACCATTAGTAACATAATTTGTTATATCTTATTAACTGGTAATCCCAAAATCTGCTACACTCCTTATTACTTTATCAATGGGATATTATTGTTATCTTTTATCATCAAAAGATTAGTAATCCTTAGAACATTCTACACTGAACTTGAAACTCCAAACGTGAATATTTAAACTGTAGTCTATCATTAGCATAATTTTATTGACTAAAATGAGACAAGGTTAAAGTCAATGACCCATCATCATGCTCTTGACTGACATTGCAAAAATAATTGAAAACTAATTAGTTTATTGACCCAAAGGTGTAATATTCTCACAAAATCATGAGTGACAAAGATTATCCAAAGAAATAATTCAATTGTACATAGGTTTTCCGCAACAAAGTTCAACGAACCAGGTTTATTCGATCTCATAAGATCTGATAAGTGCCATATTGCCAGAATCACATTGAACCTGACTATGATATGTAGTAAGCTAAAAATAGACGATGCCATTGTCCACAATCTCCGTAACTTCTTTTTTACTTTCATGCATATGTCATTAGGTGTGTCAGTAACATATGTTGAAAATGGTCTATGGTAGTGGCAAAAAAAATGTCCAGCTCACCATGAGTATGTGGTACCCAAGTCGATACCGATGACGGTGCCCAGCTCCTTCTCCTTATCCTTCTTGTCGTCCGCGGATACCGCCACGACCACACAGGCCAACGCTAACAGACTCCACCGCATTTTCGGCATGCAATATAAAACTTTATTCTGAAACAAATAATGATAAGATTAGCTTTTCATATACCAATATATAGTAACGAGCTGATGAAGCTTTGTTAATTCAGTATTAGGGACAACATTATTAGAACTTTCTTGTAAGGACACGTAATCGCTTAGGGACACGTCACACGTACCGCGTCGGGACAAAACCGGGTTAGAAATGCCACGGAAAGCGAAAGTTCACCGGTTGAACGCTTGTAACGGCTTTATTCCAGCTAACGGAACATTGAGAACGACCAAGCGAAATCTGGGACGCGGCACCGGCCCACTCGCCATCGAGAAAACTCTCCGACATGCACTCGAATTTCTAGAACTTCTGAATAAATCTATGAAATCCTGCTGACGTAAGGTCACAAATACGTGAATATGATGTATTTCGATACAAATCTAGTAATGCTATGGGGGCTGAGCCTTTTTATGAGAAAATCTTGATCTAATTTCAGAGGTTAACTTTTCACGGAAGATTCTCAAATGGTTATAGACGCGCTTTACGACTAATTCAATTAATATTTACCTAATACTAGGAAAGAAGATAAATTTAATTCCAATAAATTGAATTCACAGCCACGACAGAAGCACTTTGAATTGGACACTCACACGAATTCACAGTACGTTGATACTTCACCTTCGATTTTTTAAGAATAACTGAAGTTTCACTCGCTCTCGTCGCTATTATTTAGCGCTAGTGTACATCGTGGGCGAATATGATTGGTCCACACGACGATGACGTTTTCTTTACTTGAATATGATTTGACCAGGTATGCCTATTTGGCGGATCCTCATTGGCCCACGTTTATAACTGGCCCTGAATCAAGCATTCTCTTCAGCGGTGATTTTGAAATAAATAATAATTGAGTAATTTTTCCTAATGTTTCTTTCAAGCGATGTTTTGATTACCAACAGTTACAAAAATCTATTTAGCCTAGTTATTCAAGACTCTAAAGATAATTAAATTTTCCTATCTACTTATGTAGCCCAAATTAAAATCATGTTATAATATCTACCCCTCATTTCACATTATCATATAAATGGGACGTCCTAGATCTTGCACAATTGACTACGGTAATAAACTCAACAGGAAAAACTCATTCATATGTTAAGATTTATGACGAACATAAGTTATGTCTGGTCATAATTTAAGCTGGTGGGTTCTCAAAGTCTGATGCTGGCGACGCAGATCCTAGTCAGTGCGTGTTGTATAATCTACAATCTTGAGGTCCACATATCTCGTATATACCTCTACTTGTAAGCAGATTTAAGAAAATTGTGGTTGCTGATCATCCTAATAACATCATCTGGAGGTCGCTTATCTCGAAAGTTATCTCAATTCCCAGTTGCCAGTTAACTTTGTTATTATTGCATCATGTTATGACTCGTTCATTTGATTTCTAAAAGGCCACGTATGTACATCCGAAATTAATCACATAAAAGTGGCAATTGTTTTTATTACTTAACAATTCTTTAATTGCTGTGTTGTCAGTCTACTTTGCGTTTGAAATAAGAATGCATATTTGCATTATTTATGTTGATAAGTCATGAAATAAAATCACGTTCGAGATCGTACAGATACGGTAGTATTAAATTTACTCATAAAGTTTTCTTTGAAATATTATTTGCATTGCCATTTAAAAAATGAACTATAAATTGGTATGATGGAGAGAACAATTTCTGGTGCTTATTGGAGTTTCCTAAGAGATGGCACAGAAGCGAAGTGCGCTGCGATAGTGCATTCTCAATATATGAGGAGTTAACGAAAGAAGTCGTCAACATGTTACTTTTTATTTTACCTCTTTGATGCACCTATTTAACAGAGAAATAAAATATTTTTTATTTCTACCTCCAAAATGATGTACACCTACATTTAAGGTTCTTTTAAAAACTAGGACAAGCAACATAAGTGGCCAGTATCTTCCACACCACGGCGAGCCTGAATCGTGGGCCATCAGTATAATCTATCTTAGATTGTTGCAAGTATATTAATATAAAATAATAAGCCACATCTATAGGAATTGTCAGTTTATTTACAGTCAGTCATAAAATTTAAATAATAATAACAACAGTCTCTGTACTCATAAAAATAGTCCCAATTAAAATTGAGCAAACTACATAATTGCAATAAAAAAAATGTCCCCATCCCGTTTTACATGAATACCCATGCCTCTATACTTATAAAAAAAAATGTAAATGCCCTACTTTGTAGATATTATGCTTAAAATTGTAGGTGCGAAGTATGTTATTATGCAGTCGGCACCTGAAACAAAAATGAAGAACTTTATATATATATATCCATATATATTTTTATGATATACAACCTGTCCCCCGAATTTATAGAAGTTTTATCAAACGTCATATAGTCCTGCGCAAAGCAAAACTCTTGTGCGCAGTATATACATGACGTTTCATAAAGTTATAAAACGTGTATAAAATCGGGGGTTAATATATAAGACAAAGTCGTGTTAGTTACACCATTTATAACTCAAGAACGGTTGGGCTGATTTTTATGAGCTTTGATTTTTTAAATTCTTTTCCGCCTAGAGTAGCAGAATAACTATTAAAGCCAGACTCGTCCCTCTAGAACCCTCGTCTCTCTATTTCTATAAGTCACGCCCGTAGCTGACGCTAGGACCGGGACCTTGGGCAAGCCAGTGGACGGACAATGCACGGTAAAAATTACAAAAAAAAACATTTTCTCATACATTTAATTCTGAAGTATTACGAAGTTCGCCGAGACAGCTAGTAAAATATAAAATGAGGAGTACCTAGTCCAATAAAATAATATGCATAAAACTTCCGCAGTAACAAGCTATTTGCCTTTGAATATATTGTTTTAACTGAATCAACATTTCCCATGCGCGTAACCTATTAAACAGGTGTGTTAAAATCGTGGCAAAAGTCAACCTTGCGACAACTTGACTGCAAACTATTGGCGGAATCTTCCTAGATAAGTTAAAACTATCGATAGTATAACTAGTGATGAGCTTACCATAGACTTTGAGATTAAAACATCAATAAACATTGGTCAGGAGTAAAAAATCATATATGCGCCCGGGCAATATTTTTCTATTTTCGGAAATATTACTCCAACATCAAATTATTTTAGGCCTACGGGGGCAATCACAATATGTCATTTACATTTTCTTTTCTTAACTCTAAAACCGGATCGGTACGTGACCTCAACTGATAAGATCAGAGGAGAAACTCAGCGGGCTCCTCTTTTTTTTAACAGCCATAATTTTTACAAAAAATATAAAAATAAACTCCCGTGTGTTGCCATGCGAGGCGCACACACGCTATACTTTGACATCATAAATCTTGATATTTGAGCGATCAGTCCCAGGCTGTTTTATTATCCAAGATTATGTAATCCAACCATTTCGTAGGAAGGATTAAATTTAAGTGGCAGTAATTGTACTAACCGGCCCTTCTCATGCACGTGAGCGTCTCCATAAGCGTAGTCTGCACCTCGCTGCTGTCACCGCTTCTACAAATCATTGAGTACTCGCCAGACACCTAAAAAAGCATAATATTCATCAAACAACACCAATTCACACAATTATATCAATCTTAAACATGTTCTAATGGTTACTGAATAAAGATTATTATAGCACGACTTGTTTGTATAAAAGTGAAGTATACCTGATAAACGAATAGGGGATGATGGGGGAACTGCTGCTTCGTCTGCTTCACGATGTCCAAATACGGCAAGCCGGGTTTCACCATTAAGAAGTCCGCGCCCTCGGCGACATCACGGGCCTGTGAATTATAAATTAAAAACAAATGTGACATTACTTTGAGGTATTCTCTTTATTATACAGAAAGGATTATGGCTTAATCTCCCCTCGCATTGAGGGGAGGCCCGTGCCCAGCAGTGGGACATTAAAAAGTGCTGGTATCATCATACAGGAAGGAATAACGAACGATACACAGAGGTGAAGTACCCAGAATATATTTTTTAAGAAAACATTGCTTTTTTTTTAATAGAGTTTTAAAAATACCTTAGCTGACCTAACTAACAAATACGGTTTTAGAGCACCACTCTATACAGTTTATCGAACGCGTGGCGTCTCGATAGCGGTACAGACGGCTCATAGAGCGATGTTAGATCGTTTTAGTTACGTGTAACGCGCTTTGAATGCATGTTTAAAACTGTCTTCGTGTGCATAGGTCTTTAGTTGCACTGGTACTTACGGCGGCCCTGGCAGCCAGCCCGGCGCTCCCCGGCGGCAGCTGGTAGCACATGCGATCGCCCTCCATCGGCGAACTCTTCATAGTGTCGCGGAACGGGCCGTACATCGACGACGCGAATTTGCAAGAGTACGACAGCACTGAGACCTGCGATTTGGTAAAAAAAAAGGGGTTATTGTTGTAGTACTACTTTTTATCTACAAATCTGACACCAATCAAAAGTTGCTGTTTCCCTGATATGTCACTGCTCTCATTTGGCAAGATACCATAGAGGTACATAATTTCTTGACATCAGTATTGATATGGTCTATTATTTTTCGGTTGACCCCATGAGCCAGCTAGGCCCATAAGCGTTAAGCATGTATTTTTTTAAATTTCAGTAATATGTCCATTCCACGTGCCAGAGTCTCCACTCGTATTCACCTAAGTTAATCTGCGTCTGCGATCATTAACTTACCTCTGACCTCTGTTTTAAGATTAAATAAAATGGCGTAATCGTTTACATAACAAAATAATATAATTGCCAGTCATGGTGCTTTCAACATATAATTGTGCGTGGATACAACTGACCTGGTTCTGCAATTTACAGGAGATGAGCGCGTCTTTGATTGCCTTAATCCGGTTGTCCATCATGTCGGAGGGGGCGACTATTTGTGCGCCTGGTGCAAATTAACATAATAGGGTGATTGACTTTTTCAGAATTCAGAAAACATTCAGAAGTTGACACATAGACAAGTTATTGCGGTAGATGGGTACTTAAATGTGGGCATTATGCTTGTACCAAAATGGCCTACAGAACAGCGTATTTTATTGGTATGCAAAACAACCATGTCTAAAGAGACCGCGCCGCCTCACAACACTTCAAAGAGGCACAGTCATTTGTCTTCACCCCATTGTGAGTAACTTTGTGGTCAAATCAGCCTCATGAAGCTGAGCACCTGCTCTATTCACAACTATTGACTACTCATGAGACTATCACATAAAAATACAATTGGTTGACAAAACTCACCAGCTTTAGCATAAGCCAAAGCCACTTCAGCGATTCTCCTCACTGACGCAGCGTGGTCAATGGCACCGTTCCCTGACAGGAGACCGCAGTGCCCGTGGGAGGTGTATGTGCAGAGGCACACATCACACGCTATCAGGAGCTCCGGGAACGCTGAGCGAAGTTTCGGCAGGGCCCTCATTACTGGATTTTCAGGGGAATCAGCGTTAGAACCTGTAGCATCCTGTTGTGGTAACAAAAAGTTTGGGATTACAAATTCTCTGCAGAGGTAAAAGGAAGAAAGATGTGTTTATGGATCATACTAATTAATTTTAAATTACTTTTTTAATGGCAATTGCATGACCAGCTTATCTGGAGTCTAGTTTTTGTATTATAGCTTTAAAATATAGAGTATTTTAAGAAATTTATTAGAATATCTGTTTTCCTTCACTTAAGCAATACAAATAGTATTGAATAGAAGAAATCATCAATGGAAGTAATAAATACATTATAAATAGCCATACCTACTGTGTGGTTGACATTGTTTGAGGGCAAATAAATGTCAATTTAGTTTAGTTAATCAAAACTATTTGTAGACCCTATTATAGGTTTAAAATAAATTCAATCCACTAAAAACTGTGCCAATTTCATATTCTATTACTGCTTATTATTATAACAGTTTAACTAAATCTCTTGAACCATATATTTTTTACTTAGCTATGTTTAATATAAACAAATTTGAATTTTGAGGCACAGAACATGTTGCGACATATCAGCAAAATATTGGTTGTCAACCAAATCAATGCACACTTTATTGAGACCACAATGTGTGTCACAACTGACTGGATATGTAGTAGTTAGGAACCTATTATCATGGTGATTGGTGACCTGTGGTGACAGGCTGGATTACATAATTTCCTTTCAATGAGATGAATTAAGAAAACAAGTAGGATAAATATAGCACCAACCTTAGGCAAAGTATCAACAACACCAAAAATAAGGATAGACTGTAGTCCTTTCTCGACAAGACCAGCAAGTACCGAGAGAAGCTGGTTGATCCCGTATCTGTATAAATTGGGCATGCTGGCTACAGGCTGGATGGCATCATCATTTTCTCTGTGATGAAAAAAAAATAGGAAAGATGTTTTAGTCTAGGTATATAACTATACTTGGCATCGAAAATATTATTATGGAAACAATGGTCTATAAAGCAGGTGTTGTATAACTGTGACTCAATACTTACCTTACCTACATTATTATTAATAAATTATGAGACAAATGGTTTTATAGCATTGACTGCTTTTTAGTGTACAAAGCTAAGATGATTTATAAAGCCTTTGACCAAATTCTACATATTGTGATATTACTTACAGCAAGAAAACTGGATACATAATATTGTGTGGTTGGATGCTCGTGTCCGGCTCCTGCAATTTCCGCAGGGTCGAGTGGAAGTAGCCTCCTTGCAACACATGTTCAGGACTCAAAAATAATTGATTCATTTTCTCAAAGTAACAAGACCCTTATCAACAGACAAATTATCAGTAATTAAATTTAATATGTAGGTATTATGCCATATACGATACGCGAGATCCACGTCTGTGTTTATTGAATGAAAATCACCGACAATATTAACTAGTCGGCAGACGCAGATGGTGAACTCGATCGCGAACTTCTTTTCAAACCATTGAATGTAAGAGACACAAACATATCTTTAGCATTCGTTTGTGATGTTAATGCTTTATTGCATTTTCTCAAGGAACAAAAGAGATGAGATGAACAAAAGTGTCATTGGATGCGATAGATTATATATAAATCAAATAAGAAGAAAACTAAATAACGTCAAATTGACAAACGATAATTGTCAGTCAGTACTAACGTCATGCAAATTTCATCGCATTTCATTTCGTAAAGAAAGAAGAAGAAGAGATACAGATAAAGAATCTTCTCATTCGAGCCGTAGACGGAGGAGTACCTATTATTATTATGTGTTTCCAGGTTTAACAAGTATAGTACAGCATCTTCTTCTTTTAGCATATAGCAGCATCTCTTGTAAAGCTCCATGAAAAGCAAGAAGGATTTCACATCCTTCATCCATCATCCATATTTATGTCTAATCTGACAGCTGTTATGTCGTTCAAAACCTATATAAATACCATTCATAGTCTTAGAATGGACCGAACCGCCGTTCGGGGTTACAATATAAAGACTATTCTCTATTTACAATAAATAGAGTAAATTAGCTGTGATAAATTTGGTTTCACTCTTTTTTATCCACTGAGAATAATGTATACACAGGCAATGAGTTTACTAGCATACAGTACAGTAGTGTTATTTGCTCTATGGTGTATAATTTATGGTTAGAAAGAAAGATGTAAAGTTTATTTTATTGAGTTTCTACATCGAATTATGTTTATTTATTGTAATATTATTTAATTTAGTTTGTTGTATTATAATCAATCCTCACTACCTACTTATTGCCATCCATCATGATCCTTTTACAGTGAGAAAACTGACTTGATATTCCGAACAAGTTATCAATCTTCTTCAATAAAAAACATTGAAAGAGTAAATCAAATTAATAAAAATAAATTACTTAGTACAAGTAAAAGAGCATAGCCTTGAATCATGAATGTAGACGAAGACGCACATGCTAAGAAAAAAACAGACAAATTGAGTGAGAATCTCACGGTGAGCTTAGATGCCAAGAAATCGGACAAAGGCGACGAGGATTCAAAACCTCGGATCGTGCTAACTTTCCGTTCCGAAAAATCCAACGCCAAGACAACAAATATGAAGATAGTGTCTACAGAAGAAAAGCAAGAGGAGGCTCCAAGGAGGTCCAGTCGGACTCGAGGTAAGTGGGAGTGGGTGTGCGACAGTGACACGTCCCCTAAGAAAGACAAGTCCGGCGGTCAGACTGCTTCTGAAAATGACGAATCAGACAGCTCTCACACCACCCCGAAGCGATCAACACGTCGGCGCAGCAAAGACTCGGATAACGTACTTGCAACCCCGATAGCAGTGGAGAAGTCCTGTGAGCAACCTGCGACCACAAAGCGACTCTCGCGAAGACTTATACCTACAGCCAAAGTCCTTGCCAATGAAGAGTTACGTATTGGACTTGAATCCTTGAACAATGCACGCCTTGGGGTTCAATCTGATAAATCACCTGAAGAAGGCGTCAGAACAAGAAGATCGGCTTGTGCCGTCATTACAGAACCAAAGCCCAAAGTCCAGGCAGAGCTGGAGGTGGTGGAGATAGCAACAGATGACGATAGCCAGAGTCAGAACACTGTGATGAAACTGAAGCACCTGTGTGAACTGGGCCTGAAAGCTATTAGTCCTGAAGATGTGGATGAGATTGGTAATGAAATCAGGTAATATCAAAATTGCTTTACAAATGCATGCTAACTATGTATTTAACATCCACATCATAACAGTTTGAGCTGACTTCATAATACTTCATGATTGAACACATACTGTTTGGATGTCAGGATATTGTTTTTTTTTTATTGCCATACATACACCAATAAACCACCAATATATGGTCCCCCACTAGGCAACACTTGTATTACGGGTTAAGTACAATGGACTGGAAGTGAACCCAGTATATAATACTTATATACATATTAAACATCCATGACACGGGTATTTGTGCTCCTCACACAAAATTTATCCCTACTGATTTGGGATTCGAACCCGGTACCGAAGATATATTTATATCATTTATAAGTAGTATATTTATATCATTAATAGAACTGTTTGTTATTCCTTCAACCTAGTTGCATTAATGCATTGTTAAATTTTACAGAGATCAAGAAAATGAGACAGAGGAAGGAAATGAAACCGAGGAAAATGAAATAGATGATGACGATGATGAAATGGAGGATGATGATCCCAGAGTTATCAGCAAGCTGCTGGAAACTGACGAGGACTCTGATGAGGACTTTGAATGTGCAGTGGCAATGTCTCAGAGCAACCGGCCGAGGAGGTCCACAAGACTGTGTTCATCGTATGGTGTTGAGGACAGTGATCATTCACCATCACCAGCTCTGGTTCAAGGAGATGAGAAGTGAGTTTGATTTACGATACCTATCTCCCATGGCTTTGCACGGTAAAAGTATAAGCCTAAATATGAGTGACTACATTCGGAAGAAAAGTTTAGTTTTCCAAGTATTTTTATTTATCTTGCCCCATTGTCGGTCTGTCTGTAGTGAAATCTTTAGAAGATGTGTCTCTCGCCTCGACATTAAAACGAATGCATTTTCGCAGGCCGACACGGCGCTCGTCTAAAAGGGCGGGAAGGCATAGCAACCATGAGGAGAGTGAACGGTATAACTAGCACCCATTGAACATCACCATGCAATTATACATAACTGGGCCCCAAGTCTGCAAACACAATCGATTCATAAGCGAACCGCAATGGCATAATAACTGTCACTTTTGACATATATTGTATGGATATCTGTCAAAAGTGACAGTTACTATGCCATTGCTGTTCGGTTATGGATCGATTGTGTTTGCAGACTTGGGGCCTTGTACACATACAGTACAGTTCTTGCTCTGTTACAGTTCTCACCGATCAAAACGCCGGCGTAATCGTTCGTCGGGTGGCGAGGAAGCGCACTCTGAGGTGGAAATGGAGGAGAACAGGTGAGGAATATCACATTTTGAATAACATCAAAACTGGTTGCAATGTCAGTTTTCACTATCAGATATGACATTTTTTTTGTATGAGTACACTCAAAGTGACACCTTACAATGTCATTATCATACGATTATGACTCGATTGTGCTATCAGACTTGCGGCTGCAATATCCCTGAATATCAGCAGGCACATTTCACAATTTTAGATATAGAACACCATTATTTATTCAATGATGTGGTGAGCACATTGCTATAAACACGAAGTTCCTATCAGATGGACCATGGTGTTGGTAGTCAAGGTCGCCTAGTCGCGTTATACGAAGTACATAGTAAGTCGAAGTGGAGCTAATCTAACTCGGCAACTCACAATCACGCTACTCTTTGGTCATAAAGACTTGGTCAGTGCATAAAGTTATCAAAAATATGGCGTAATAATAACTCCTACAGATAACTCAAACATCTATAAAGATAGATTTTGATCTATTACTAAACATTATATGCATTTAGTGGAATAGGGAAGATCTTCCAGCCAGGCGGGTGGTATGCCTTGCAAGGCGGCCTCTATGCCTCGACGGTTATTGTCGGGATCTTGCATATATGTTACGTGATCAGAAAACTCTTATAGCGTGATTCAGGATTGTGATGACAATTGTCTATTGTTCTGAATGTGTCTGCAGCGCCATCTGTGTAGCTTATTTTGCGATTGCGATTGAAGTGGTCGCTACATACACTTTTCTTTTAAAATATGGTCTTCTATTAAATATAACCCTTACTACTGTATAAAGGTGAAAGTGTGTGAGGGTTTCGCAAAAACGAACAAAACTTTATACTCAAAGTCAAAGTCAAATCATTTATTTCGTATAGGCCTACGGGGGCACTGTACTCTGGAATAACATAACAGGCTTTTTTTATTATGGAAGCGCCGTTGAAGTTAGATTATGATACTTGTATAGCAATCCGGCGGGCGGCGACGAAGGCTCGGAGGCGGCGTGTCCCGCGGACGACTCCACCATTGTGGCCACCTGCTTCTGCGAAGCGCCCAGCAACGTGCACGCTGATCCCGCAGAACTCACTGGTGACTTGCCATGCCTGCGCTCTTTAATATACTATTCAATTTAGTATAAAATACTAAATCAAGCAAAAAATCCCTACGCAACGCGTTTTTATTGTCGATTGTATTATATATAGGCTTACAGAATTTATCTTGTGACAAAAAATTAATGAACCCTTATAGAATGTTCTAGTACATTTACTACAATATAATAAAACACATTTCTTTGGCTAAATGCTTCGTACTGCTATCACTCTGCAATAGCGCTGGTGGCAACTTGCGAGGTGGCAATTTACGTATCATAGCTTTTCTGTTTTTGAACCTCCAATTAACAAATTTAAATTGATTAGTACTTCTATATATTTGATGATAGTTTCATACACTGGTAGATATATGATAATGTAATATGGTAGTAGTGGGTAGTGGTGTAGCATGTCCCCCGCGGCCCGCAGAGCCGGTGTTCTGCGGCGCCATCGAGGTAGTGGACGGGGTGCGCGTGGGCTGCTCGCACGCGGCGCGGCGCGAGGCGGGGCCGGGGGGCGGGGCGGGGGGCGTGGCGGGGGCGGGGCCGCTGCTGCGCGCCGGCCCGCGCTCGCCCTACTTCCTTGCGTGCGCGCAGCACGCCGCGCAACTCCGCAACCACATGTGCTGCCCCACCTGCGGACTCTTCTGCTCACAGGTCAATAACCCCTCATACCATATCGCACCCTCAGAACGATAGGGGCTCAACTCAAAAATAATTTTTTTGGGAAATCGCAATCAAAGATCTTTCGAACTGAACGGGGAGGACGAAAAGTGCTGGTGTAAAAGAGACGGAAATATAATTATGCTTTTTCTATCATTAAAACGCGTTTGTTTTAATATTAATCGGCTAGAACATTCATTTTTAAGTCTCTCTATGAACTTAACTCATTTTCGTAAAAAGTTTAGTTGAGCCCCCCTATCGTTCTGAGGGTGCGATATGTGGATTTTGTTTTTTATTCACCCTCCACGTAATTAATTAATTATTAAAATCTTTTACCAATGTTTTGGAACATCGGTATCACCGAGAAAAACCGGTAAGAAACTAAATCGGTGCGGTCATGTAGAAAATAGATAGACCCTCTCCGTGCGAGAGTATCATATGATCCTTGGGCAGACCACATCCGCAAAGAGTACCTGTACATAAATTGTATCATTCTCTAGGGCATATTCTACCAGTGCTCGCTGGGCCACCTGTTCCACTTGGAGTGCGGGCTGCCCAACTACGAGCTGAAGCTGCGGCCGGGCTGCCCGCACTGCGGCGTGCACTCGTACCGCTGGCAGCCGGTCAACTGCGAGTGCGCCAAGGTGAAGCTCGAGATGAAGTGCAGCAACAAGAGGATCTTCCTGCCCGACCAGAGGGAGCAGTGGTGAGACTTGCACCTCACTTCACGTAGTAAAATAATAGTGTTAATGATTGTGCCGTGTCTATCAGTAGGTTATAAGGATCACGTTCCCCCAAAATATAATGTAATTATAAAACAAAAAATAACTCCACATACTTGCTAAGTGTGTGGTGAATCATTAAGGGAACGCATGTATCTTTCCCAAGATACAAGCTATTATTAAATATGAGTCTTACAGAGGTTTAAGGTAACTTATAGATTGAAACTTAAATCTAACATAATGGCTCGCCCCCTATAACATTGGGATCGGGACCAAATACGATCGACGAAATGTGGGTGCACATCTTTGGACCTCTGCCTACTTCAGCTATTATAAGCGTGATACTGTACTGTGTACTTTAAAAATAATTGGTTTCCCCGTCAGCACGCCAGCGTACCTCGGGTTCTCGGTGCGGCAGGCGCCGGCGGCAGCTGGCCCCGTGCTGCCGGGCGAGCTGCTGCCGGCGCCGCCCGTGGACCTGCAGCGCCTGTGCCGCCGCGCGCCCGGCGCGCCCGCCAAGCCCCTCTCGCCGCAGAAGCTGTGCGAGGCCATCGAGGCCGGGGAGACCGCGGAGCAGCTCATACCAAAGATCGGTTGGTTTATTGAACTTCGTAGCGAATGGGGGGATTAAATCGATCTGGGATGTTGTATTTGTATGATAATTTTATTTAGACACTTTATTTTTGGAAAGACCTATGTCTAGCAGTGAAAGTATTTCGACTAATGGATGGATGCATGGGTATGGTTCTATCCTAATATGTATATCAGATACTTTGATACATTTTGTTTATGGTTGCATAAATTATCCTAGGTCTTTGTCATAGATATGTGACGATGTTGTTATATGCCTCCATAGCCTATTACGAAATTTCCATGAACAAGGATTTCATGTAAAATTTAATAAATATCGCCCAATGAATCGTATGGTGCCATACATAATTCAATCGTTCCCAAATTCAGGACCGCATAGGTTATGTCCCTCACACTCAGCATAATGTTTAGCTTCGTTTGAGAAGCTATAAATTTAAAATAAGAATGTAAATGAATTTAGAAAATCTCATACGTTCAAATGGCCGTTGGAAACTGCGCCTCCTTTTTTTTAAGTTGGAAGCGCAAGGTCAGGACGCGAAATTCAAAATGTCAATGGTTTTTATTTTTTTACGAAAACTTTGGACATCTTTACGTTGTAATTTAGTTTTTTATGCGATATTAGCATTCTGCATTGGATGTCTCGATGTATTGAGTTTGCTTAAAAAAATACCAAGGTCGAGAATAAATATTAAAAAAAATATATATATATATGTTTGTGCCCAGTATCAAGCAGCGGCAGCATCAACCGCGGCGTGACGTCACGCGGCGGCGGCACGTGCGCGCACGCGGCGGCGGCGTCCGGCAACCTGGCCGCGCTGTACGTGCTGCAGTACGCCGGCGCCAACATAGACGCCACCGACTCCAACCAGCGCACGCCGCTCATGCTCGCCGTGCTAGGTAACTGTAACAATATCAATATATTTTTTTTCAAACAGAAATATAAAAAAAATACTTAAAAATAATATGAAAACAAACTATGTATCAAAAAGACTTCAATTTTTTTTTATGTTGTGTTTTTTTGCCTTTTATACAGGATGTGAGTGGCCCCTTGCACCCTTTATAATTTATGTGCCTCCACAAAATAAAGAAAATATTCACGTTAAAACGTACAATGAAAATGTTCGTACCTGGTGTGAATGATTTTTTATCTTTTATTTAAATTGTTGTTAATTATATCGGGTATTCCATTTTCACTAAGGTTGATAAGCTAAAACGCCAGATTCCAGAGATTTTTTTATTTTTTTATTGTTTCGTCACTATTGTTATGGCCGACTGATGGGTTAATCTGACACCTGACTGAGCATGAGACCCGACATAACTCAAACTAAAATAAAATTAAAAATTCCTTCGATTATAAACACAATTATAAAACATGTAAGACTGATTCTAACCCAACATGACAGATGAAAACATTTGAATAAGTCCATTTCGGAACGATATTGTTATGATTTATATTAAGAATATATTTCTAGCGCTACTCGATAAGCCAGACAAGGACAACAAATGCAAAGAAAAACTCAAAGAACCGGCCCAAGACGCCGCTGAAGAGATTGAAGCCGACGCCGCTAAAGAGAGCGAGAAAGCAGATAACACCCAAGATAAGACTGAACCCAAGACGGAAGAGGACAGCGTTAAAGATGAAAATCTCATGAAAGTCATCAAGTATCTGGTGGCAGCTGGATGCGATGTCAATTTCCCTGTGAGTTTTATCTAATAGCATTTTATATAGGATTATATCAATTTGCAATATACTCGAAAAATAATAGTTTAAATTATAATAATAATATCGCCATACAAACATACCAACTATTTTTTTTTTTTTTTATTACATTATACGCAAGTATTTGATCTCTATCTCACCTGATGGTAAGTGATGATGAGATCTACGATGGAGCATACTTGCCTAGGTGGGAAGGCGGCAGTAGATCGAGACGCTACATTCACTAGGCACATGCAGCGCAACTGATCTGACCCGCCATCCATGAATGGCAACACCGAACATCATGCCGGAACACGGCTAGGCCGCTTGGCGACATGGCTTTGTTCAGTGGGTGGTGACTAACCACGGCCGAAGCCTACCACCAGTAGAGTCGACACCTAGTTGGCACCACCCAGAATCACGTGTAGGGTATCTCGAGGGTACATAATTCTCGTACGGACGAGGGCGACTTGACCCCAAAATGTTGGTTGATGTGGTTGATGGCAGTATGGATTGATTCCTTCGCCTGTCCTACTGGTCGAATTGAAGTACTACTGATGTGGTTGTTGCGGTGGTCAGGGTCCGGAGGGGCTGACGGCGCTGCACATGGCCGCGCAGCACGGCGGCGCGGCGGCGTGCAGGGAGCTGCTGGCGGCGGCGCGCGCGCACGCCGACGCGCGCGACAGCGGCGGCTGGACGCCGCTCGTGTGGGCCGCCGAGAACCTGCACACCGACGTTGTCAGGTCAGTCGGCACACCCCACTGGCCTGTCCACTATAGGGAATATCCATATGTTTTTGTATCTAGTCAACTTTATTTTGTGAAATTAAAATATTGTTCGCGCAAATTTATATGATTTCTAAAATATTCGTTAGGTAAAAGCAAGAAGAGAGAGAGTGGGTTTGCGTTCATTCTGCATAGAGCATGGACAACTTATAACGGTGACGTCACTTCCAATTTAATTTTAATCGAATTGTAATGTTTTGTTAGTTTTTTTTTTTTAGGGGATAACAAGTAGGTGACAACGATCGTTTTTATGTATAAATATAGGTGTACACACTGTTTGATTTTTCTGAGAGAAAGCAAACTAGTACAGTCTCACCACGCGCTTAATGCGTAGTGTTATTTTTTTAATTTGAAATAGTTTGTTTTTTTTTACGATTCTACCACTCAACCCTTTAAAATATTTGACTAATTGTTAATCTACTATCTATATCGATTTTTTTACAGTTATTTAGCTGAATGCATATTATATGTTCGTGTGTGTCAAAGTCAAATCATTTATTTCGTATAGGCCTACGGGGGCACTTACAAATTGTCATTACATTTTTTTCTTAACTTTTCAACCGATCAACCGATCTGTGTGCAGGGTGCTGCTGGAGGCGGGCGCGGACCCGCTGTCCGCGGACGCGGAGGGCAACGGCGTGGTGCACTGGTGCGCGCTGGCCAGCGCCGCGCAGCCGCTGCAGCTGCTGCTGCAGCACGAGCCGCGCGCGACGGAAGCGCTGAACGCGCACACCGACACACCGCTGTACGTTGCCTAGCCTATTGCCGAACTGTCATCAGTCCCGATGTGTCGCCGTTCTAGGACATTTCTCTTCCAGCGACCATTAGTTCCGCTGATAAATAATTGTACTGCTTATATCTACTTGATCCTTGTTAGCGACAGTATCGGATGGTGCAATAATACGCTATGTATGTGGTTTATTATTTTCAATATTTACAGGTTTAGTCTCTGGCTAGGGAAATTATTTCTTGAAAAATCATATAATAAGGTACCCATACTTTGTTGACAGTCACATAGCCGCCCGGCAAGGTCACTACGCCTGTGTAGTTATTCTACTCGCCCATGGCGCGCGGGTAAGTACACATATAAATACAGTTTTTATTAAATGTCGTGTCAGTCATTGGTCGAACGTTATAACAGCCAAATTAGTAGATCGCTAGCCTTGTAAACGAGATTAACAGATTCAAGTCCCGGCTAGAATCTCATTTTCAACCATTAATATCACTTGGCCTATGAGACGGGGGGAGGAGAGAATAGTATAAGGTGTAACATAAATAGTGTAAAATTTACATAATTAAGTATATGGATCACGTTGACGAATAAAATAACTGTGTAAATGGTGTTTGATTATTTTTAAACAGGGTGTGATTTATTTAATGTCTAATAATTTGATTTATTTGGAATTACCATTCCCAAAGATAAGGTAATAATGATACCTCATTATTACCTACTGTTGGCCCTGTTCAAATATTTGACACTATCATTGTTACACTTTATATATCCTGCGTAGTTGGCTAGTCTCCTTTGATATAAGCCGCCTTGACGGAAATTGGATCAGGAGAAGTACCATTATAGTGTGATTATATGATTTGTCAGACGGACGTGGAGAACGCGGCGGGCGAGCTGCCGGTGGAGGTGTGCAGCGGGCCGAGCCAGAGCGCCGTCTCGCTCAACATGCAGATGAGCATCGCGGCGCGCGACCACCCGCCCCTCTACAGGCTGCTCTCCAGGTCAGACACACGCCGGAGATGAAACAGACGCCCTACTATGACTTCTGATTTTCAAGCACAATACTGACCTGTCTTGCAGTTTCATTATTTGACTCACTAACATAATTGTTCTCGCGATAAGGTCTCTTTTGATTTGATGGGATCATCTTTGATTAAAACAACGTGTGTTGCATACTAAGTGCATAGAGAAAATTATATAAAATTATTGAGAGAATATTCTGTAGGTAATTAAGCTGCGTTCAAATTTCGCGCGTTATTAGTCTGGACAATGATACAGGTGATTCAGAAAGGGTATACTAACCTGTGTACCTGAATTTCCTTAGTGCATTTGTAGATATTAGTATATGTGAAATCAGAATGTAATTAAAAAAAATATATATATCATAAGTCAATAAAAAAAAAATTGACAATCGTGATTGTTTTGAGCATTTATTTTTCAATTTACATATTGAAATATTAACTTCAGATAATTATTACAAATGCGCTAATGCTGAGCAGGTTCAAAAGTTAGTATACCATTTCTGAATCACCTGTATAGAGATATTTAAAAATTGCTGACACCATTCGTGCTATCTGTTTGCATCTACCCACCGTCTCACTTCACATTAGAGCGATAGTACACCAGCGAAAATGACCTCTATTTGTATGTATACAGCGACATATCCCGCGGCCGCGAGCCGCAGCCGGTGCCGTGCGTGAACGAGCTGGACGACGCGCCGCTGCCGGACGACTTCACCTACGTCACGCGACACGTCATGCCGCAGCAGATCACCGTCGAGTCCACCATCGAGTCCATGCAGGTGACATCGCCTACGTCATCACTCGGTGGCATACTACTAGTCATCTCAAACTCAGACTTATAATATACTATGTGTTCAATAACTAAACCTAATGGGGAAAGAGGACCCACCACTGACCCTTGGCTTGTCAGCTTTTCCAATTATAAACCAAACAAGTTTGATCGATAATTAAAGAAGCCAGCAACACCGAATACCACTAAGATGTTAGTCGAGAAACTATCTATCACGAGTGACGGGACCTCAAATAAAATGAAATTCTCCGCGACACTAAGCGAATCTAAAAACGTATTCGACACGTGTTTCGCCTCTAAACGAGGCATCCTAAGGACTGCTGGGCTACGTATGAGTTCTATCAATTATGTCCAATTAGTACATTTTAGTGCTTATGAATAGTGGCCTTCTTCAAGCATTGCAATGTTGACGGGCTATTTCTACTTGCTACCAACAAGATTCTTAAATAAGTAGCTGGTGTTATGGGTAAATGTCAATTAAGTTGTATAAAATAATAATAATTTTTTTAGAAATAAATCTAATTTTACGGATTTTGGATGCTTTACAGCAACCGTGGTCACGGTCATGGTCAAATATATATTTTTTTAAATGTCGCTCGTATTTGTATGTTTCTAAATTTTACTGACCAAGTGTCTTTCATTCATCAACTGGAAACAATGGAAGCTATTTACTTTTTTTTAAAGCGAAGTGAAGTTAAGAGTGTCGTTCCGAATTCCTGATCCTGCTAAGAAGTTGCCCAGTTTAATCCAGCCCTACCCCAGCTCGAACTAGGATCAAACAATGGCACTTGGATCGCAGGGTTGCTCGTGCAAGGACGGCGACTGCTCGTCGGGCTCGTGCTCGTGCTGCGCGCTGAGCGTGCGCGGCTGGTACGCGCGCGGCCGCCTGCTCGCCTCATTCCCCTACCACGACCCGCCCATGCTGTTCGAGTGCAACCAGACTTGCGGCTGCGACTTGGTGAGACACGTCTTATTACCATTATTTACGATTATTACAGCAACATTCTTTCTATAGAAAAATCTCCAACCTAAACAAAAAATGTTGACGATCTCTGAAAATTCACCAACATTTTTTTGTGAAATTTGAAACTTTTCCACAAAAAATGTTGGTGATGTATGATTTTCTGAGATCGTCAACATTTTTTGTTTAGAGATAGTAAGATTGTTTGCTGTGTAAAAAGAGTGACGTATTACGGAGGATTCACTAAAGTCAACCAATTTTGAAGTCTTGTTGATTTTGTTTAACGGATGAATGAATATTGATTTCTTATATTTACGCGATTACTAAACATTGAAATACAACCGGACATGACATGTCCTCCCGTAACCATAGTTGTTTGTCGTATGCAATTACTTCCCTGAACTGGATCCTGATTAGCGACATTATCGGATGGTGCAATAATACAGTATGCTATTTTTTTTCAAAATGAACTGGTTGAGCCAGGTCGCTGGGGAAATCATTAAAAAAAATTAAACAATTGATGCAGTTTTAGTTTTAATAAAAATCGGTCTCGAGAGTCGGTTGAGCATTTTTCTATATTCCCTATAGTTTTCGATTTGGCCATCCCTGCCCACTTGAGAAATTCAACCGGTATATTATATATATCGTTGTTGATATGTGTGTGTGTGTCGATGCGGCAGCGGCGGTGCGGCAACAGCGCGGTGTCGCGCGCGCTGGGCGGCGGGTCGGTGCGCGCGCGCGCGGCGCAGGTGTTCCGCGCGGGCGGCGCGCGCGGCTGGGGGCTGCGCGCGGCGGCCCGCGTGCGCGCCGGCGCGCCGCTCGCGGCCTACTGCGGCGAGCTGCTGCCGCCCGCCAGCGCCGACACGCGCGCCTCCGACCACTACATGTTCGCGCTCGACCTCAAGCCCGACCTGCTCGAGGTACGCGCACACCTTTTATCTATACAAATAAATAAAATTGGAGTGTCTGTGGATGTATACACGGTACCAAATACCAAAACAACATTTTTTACAATTTTTGGCTGTCTGTTTGTTGCGGCTAATCTCTGAAATGGCTGGACCGATTTTGACGGGACTTTCACTGGCAGATAGCTGATGTAACAAGGAGTAACTTAGGCTAATTTTATTTTAGAAAAAAAAATAGGATCTCACGAAAAACATTAAAACCAATTTTGCAGCGCTGCACCTGATTAAGATTGATAGCAACAACCTGAAATGCGTCCCGCGGGCTCAGAACGCGCGAGCAGGCTGTTGCCAACGGTTGTGTCTTTGTTAAATACCACGCGGACGAAGTCGCGGGTAACAGTCGTATGTCGCTAGTAAACGATATTGACCGTGGCACCATGTTTTCCCGATGACTTTACGATTAAAGGAAGATTGATCATCCATCACCGTCATCCATTTTCCTCAATATCAGAAAAAAAACCCATTAAAATTGTTGTTTGTCATGCTATTAATTACATGAAATCAACAAAATACCTACCGTTGGATTTGTAAGGCCTACTAAATTTTTCTTGGCAATAGAAACTTAAACATGCTTGTTGCCTCCTTAAATGTATAATTGTTTGTCCAGCAATGCACGTACAAGAGCCAGCTGTGCGTGGACGCGGCGGCGTACGGCAGCGCGGCGCGGTTCGTGAACCACAGCTGCCGGCCCAACCTGGCGCCCGTGCGCGTGTTCACGAGCACGCGCGACCTGCGCCTGCCCACCGTCGCGCTCTTCGCCACCCGCGACATACTGCCCGGGGAGGAGTTCACGTTAGTACACGTCTCAGACGAACAAATAATATAACAACAAACAAGTGTCGCGATCAACATATTGAAGCACGCCGCCTATGTTATTTCTTCCTCTTAGGTACATATTTTTTATATTATTTGTGGCCTCTATATAGTATCTTATAAGAGTCCACATACTGCGGAGAGCTTTCTGCGTTGCGTGTTCTTAGAAATGTATGCGCGGCGGACCATCTATAGTTTGTGCGGGGGCTATAAAAGCTGAACATAAAGCACATGAAATATTAGACGCTGAACGCTCCTTTTTTGCGGGATATAATGGTTAGCTGTACCCGCGATTGCGGTCGTATGGATCTTGGTTCCGTCTACCCCTAGAGTATAATAAGTACCTTAACTGTTGACTGGAGATATAAGCTATCACCATGACAACTTTCATTGAAATTCGTTCAGTAGTTTTTGCATGATGCCCTCTGAGATGGACAATAATTGTTCTAAAACGGCGGTTTCGCTTAAATATAGATCATAGTGTATTATTGTTGGTATTCAATGACAATTCTTGTCACAGGTTTGATTATGGCGAAAAATTCTGGTCGGTGAAGTCAAAATGGATGAAATGTGAATGTGGAAGTGTGGACTGTCGATATCCAGAAAAAACAGCTGAGGATGTAGAATCATCGTAAATTATTTTTTTTATTGTTGTAAGATTTAACTTTACACTGTATATTATTATTTATTACGTAATAGTATAAGCATCATGATACCTATAATCAAATATACACATTTAAAAAAAACGTTGTTTTTACTAGCTTCACAAAAAAATGTATGTCCTTAAATATAATGTAATGAAATCTGATTACGGTTATAAAGGGTACGATATATTAATCGCTATGTTGTAAAAAGTTGTTCTACATAAATGTTTAGCGGTTGGACAAACTTGTGTTTGTTTAGCAGAGCGGACATCTTGGCAAATAAAAAAAGGCCACGACGATGCTAACACAAGACAGGTACCTATACAATAATCTGGAATATATCTGACTACCCAGTCAATTCAATTCAATTCAATTTTTAAAATAAATGGCTCCACCGATCTTCTGTGATTTTGCCAGTGTCAAGGTGAAAAAGGAAAAAATACACATACTATGAATGACATGACTACCCAGTCAGAGATTGCAATCGTGAGTGTCTATATCTCGGCCCGGAACCCGGTAAGCCTATGAGCGGGTTTTGATTGGATTTCGAACAACTCAACTGCCGTCAGATTTGACTTAGGTCTTTACGTATGGTATGTTTACCAATTCACTCTATTCGGCATTGCTTACCTTTTGAAATTGAAAGGGCTTTCTTATAACAAGGTAAGTTTGGATTTGGCTAATTTAAACTCAAAACCTGTTCAATAGGGTTTTCCATATAAAACACACCTATGTTTTTCATACATAACCGACTCAACCCACAATAATTTTAGGAAAACCGTTCATAAAGGAATATTAAGTTATTAAGTTCAAGGAATCTTGATTTATTGCGGTACCCTTTGATATAATTTTTACTTAGTCGATTACTTATACAACCCTATAAAAAAAATCTGTATTGTCTATGATTTGCAACAATCAAAATAAAAATCTGTCAAATTTAAAAGTTCTTGTTTTCAACGGACGGATTACAAACAAAGTTTGATAAGTGGAAAGTAGTGTGGATATTTTTTTTTAGGATATCGTAATAATTCATCACATAATAGTCTCAGTTCTACATTCAAATGTATTAAAAACAGTGTTCAAAATGAGTGGTAATACAGAATCAACCTCGAATAGCATCAAGTTTGCACCGATGCCGATGTCGGCATTGCTCGCCAGTTTGAAGTCGCTGGAGCAGGTAGCAGACAGTCCCGACGACAGTTTCGCATCCGACGAAAGCGACAACTCCTTCGGGGAGACCGTCGCGAAGAAACGTTCCCCCGTTACAAAAATAAACAAAGATTTCTATACGCCCAACCTGAAACCGAAACCCAAGGATATAAAAGCATTCGCTTCAGAGAAAAAAGTGCACTGTGACCACAATAAAGAAAATGCCAACGATAACTGGCTATCGAATCGACCACATCCTCCGAAAGACCTCAATATGGTACAAAGTGCTCAGAAAAAGGTAACTGTTGAGAATGTGTACACAAATTCAGAAGTGAAAAAACGTAACGTACTTATGCCGCAAAACAATAACACAAGACCAGAAAATACTGCAGTCAAAAAGACGCCAGAGATTCACAAAGTGCTAAATAGTGGACAGAAACTGAAATCGGTTACACCCAAAATTAAATCTGGCATCAGAAGGTTCACACCGGGTTCTGCAAAGCAGAGTCATAAGAAGACTCCACAAAAGACAGTAACACAAAATCGTGATAAGGTTAGATGCGAGTTGTTTACACAGAAACCGATGCAAGAAGAGACACGGTGCCCACCGACACGACCGGAGGCCCTGGTAGTCCCAGTGCCTGTTCCGGAGACTCCTTTAAACAGAAAACCGATGCCGGCGTCATATATCGCGACACCATCGTACCCTCAGGGTGTGCTTACTAATAATTCTAATAAGATCTTGTTCAAAACAACTAGTATTAAGGATAAGAAGTACATGTTTATTAAGAAGCTTGGCACTGGAGGCTCTAGTGAAGTGTACAAAGTGAGTATAGATTTTGATGATTTTGATGCTGTTCTATTCTTAAAGATGCAGCCAGGGATGAGATATACTTGCAAAATTCACTATGGGGACTTACCAATAAAAGTCCTGAACTCGCTGACTATGAAGTGTCGAGACGCTCACTATGCGACGTCGCGATTAGACCATGACATGACTATGACTGTTGCGACATAATTATACTAAGCGACGTGATGCAGTATAACAAGCGTTGGACGGCTCATGGCCGTCGCGACGTCCTATAATGTACACCGCAACGTCAAATAGTGAGCGTCGCGATGCCAACGACGCACCGCACAAACGAGTGGTATTCTGACAGAACTGGTTGTTAATGGTAATTCAATAGTGTCACCTGTACAGCGGTTACCATATTATGTTGCTTATTTTCTTGTTACTCTAGGTGTTAGAAGTAGGAACATCCTGTGAGTATGCAGTCAAGTGTGTGTACCTAGCAACAGACCACGAACTGGCGCAGGGATACATCAATGAAGTGCGGTTGCTGCGGGAGCTGCAGAACTCTGACCGAGTCATCAGACTATTTGACTAGTGAGTAGAGAACTAATATGATCAGCGGATCATAAGACCATGCTACAGGCAGAAGGATACTTTCAAATTCTAGACTTAGGGAGTAAATGGCCTTAAATTTTATGACCTAATTCCCATTCAGTCTGTAATGAGTGACACTGCTTTCTGTCCCAAGGGTTCTGGGTTTCAATCCTGATATGGTCAATCTTTGTGTGATGAGCACGAATATACGCACCCTAGTCATGAATGTATAATATCTATTTAAATATTATATGCTGGGATCTCCCCTAGTTCATTGTGTGGTACACATAATACAAGCATTGTTTAGTTTGGGACTGTAAAATTGGTGTATTTGTCTGGCTGGATTTGTTTAAATGGTTCTTGTCCAATGAGTGAGCCCTGAGCATTTGCCTGTCCAAGTTTAATGTAATGCACACTTGAAATCATGAATGCACTCTGTGGCAGTGAATATGACCGCGTCAACCAGTTTCTGCGCCTGGTGCTGGAGGTGGGCGAGACGGACCTGTCGTCTTTCCTGAAGGCGCGCAGCGGCGGCCTGCCGCCCGCGCTCGTCCTGCACTACTGGGAAGAAATGCTGCACGCCGTGAATTACATACACGAACATGGTAAGTTATGTACTATTATAAGAAGACTAGAACATACATAATGGCTCAAGCATATTTTACGATAATGTAAACCGTTGCCTTCCGTGACCATATTATATTAAAAGTTGTGATGGTACGTTATCACAAGGCATTCCGCCGAACTGATACAAATCCTAGGCTCTAGGCCTATCTGCAACCTACTAAAAACAAAACTTTGTGTGATGAGCACAAATGTTTGTACCTGTTTCATGGATGTTTCTTATTATATACTTAGTTCGCCCTCAGTCCATTGTGCGGTACCCATAATAAAAGAGTTGCTTAGTTTGACTGTATAGTTGGTGTGTTCGTCTGGCGAGATTATTATTATTACATGTGGTTTTAAACAAAAAAATGTTCCAGGTGTAATTCATGCCGATTTAAAACCGGCGAACTTTCTGCTGGTGTGCGGGCGGTTGAAGCTGATCGACTTCGGCATCGCATCGGCGATCAGCGGCGACGCGACGAGCGTGGTGCGCGCGCAGGCCACCGGCACGTACTCGTACATCAGCCCCGAGGCGCTCATGGGCGGCGCCGGCGGCTATGGCGTCGCGAACGGCGATGGAAGCGCTCCCATCAAGGTGCGACTAGTCTCAATAACATTCTTAACACTGACAACACACAGCCTAAACCGATGAAAGAATAGATTCCTTGAGTACTCGAGAAGGGCACATAAGGGGGGTCAAGCTTGTATGAAGTAAATGTTTCGATTGGGCATATGATGGCTTTTTTTATTACATTAGTTGGACTAGAAATTATTTAAAAATATATTACTGGTCTTCACCAGACTATCTCTTCTGTGAGTTTTGAGCTTTTGAAATTTACGCAATGATGCGAAATATCGTAGAGATAACATTTTCACCAAAATCGAATAGAACCGCAAACGTGATAAGCGGTTCGTATATCACCATCGCTGATGGATAGTTTTGTTGGTAGATCTCGTTCCGGTCGGACGTGTGGTCGCTGGGCTGCATCCTGTACAGCATGGTGTACGGGCGCACGCCGTTCGGCCACATCCCCAACCTGGCCAAGCTGGCCGCCATCCTCGACCCCAACCACCGGATCGACTACCCGCCTGTTGAGCGTGAGTTTATTATTCCATATTCAAAGACAGGTAGTCTCCGCTTGCAATTCTTTAATTTTCTCTCCAATTGCCACATCATTTCGTCGCCTTATTTAAACTGCTGCTATAAACCATAATTCGTGGCTATGAGCGTGGTTAACTGATTTTATTCTTTACGAGCATATCCGACAAACGTTGTCCTGTCCCGATTTTCACAATTTTCCAGACAACTTTTGCTATTTTTCTTTCCCTAAAAACCTTATAACATTACAAACCCTGAGAACATTACAATAAAACAATACGGCCCAGCCGATCTGATATTATTGGCTTGCCAGCAAATAGGCTTTTGATATTGATTTCTTCAGGATTAAAATAATAGATTTTGTTCCCAACAAAATTACATCGGTAATTTTATTGTGACCGATATTAAAAAAAAAAAAACGAAATTCTCACATCACATAATTTACAAATGCGCAAAAGAAGTGCAGTTTTAATGCTTGCCCTTTCTGAATCACCGTATGTATATCTAATACTTTACGATAGGCCTAAAATCCTCTTGAAGTAATAACGGAAATATCCTATGGCCACACATGTTACTATAATATACACAGAATCTATATTGTATATCTAATTATATCGACATTCCACGGTCATGCACATATGTTTCCGTGTCCGGGCAGACCTCCCCCCATCACTGATCGCAGCGCTGAAGTGGTGCCTGACGTACAACGCGCGCGCGCGGCCCTCGGTGCGCGAGCTGCTGTCCATCCCGTACCTGCAGCCGGCGCGCGCGCCGCTGCCGCCGCCGCTGCTGGACAAGCTGCGCCCGCTCCTCACCCCGCAAGAGTACCGGCTGCTGCAGCGGGCGCAGGTTTAGCTTCTACATTTAGATTAAATATAAGAATCGATTCATATAATGAGCGGTATTGTTATCACCAAATAATCGGTATTGATGACTGCATTACTTGGTGAGGTACGCCTAAACGTGGGCTTGAATCGAACTCTATCGATGTGACTGAACCGAATCGAACTCTGTCTGTCTATCGACTTCTAAATAATGTCAATAAACAGTCTCGAAGACGTGTCTTGCTATATATATATGTTACGTTTTACGTATTTTAAGAAATAATTGGATTGTATAAATTTGATTTCATATTACCAAAGTATATATTTTCTATTTGTAAATTTGTAAATAAGTGTAAAATTATTCCAGTTTTGATGATTCTTTGACAATAATAGGTAACTTAAATTAATAGTCGATCATGGTGCATATAGTACTTGATGTTTTAGTGTAATTTAAATTAATTTTGTAAGTAATATGTATGATATGAATAGTGAATATAATATATTTTAACATACACAATATAATTTACTATTAAAATAATGGACTGGTGAAAATATTTCATCGGAAAATAAACAATTAATTTGGAAATAAATATTTATTGAAAAGATTATTTGAGAATACAAAAAATAAATAGAATCTTAGCACAATGAATAATTGAATGATAAAATACGATTAATTATTCTTAAGCCTAACGTTGTACTAGCAAACAAATCATAGTGTTAAAATGCAATAAATCTCAACTATGAAAATCCCAAGTTTTACTTTTGAACTGAACACAAGCTGACATTGAAGTCGTAATGATTGGCAGCTTCGTATTTCTCTGCTCGCATCAGAGAAAAGGAATTCACACCCTTACTACAAATACCCGCGGGTACAGCAGCGGCTACACGAGTAGCGACGCCGGCATGGCGATGTTACAATTCGGACGCAACGCTTGCTCGTCGGACGAACACAAGCACGATCCTCCGAACCAATAACGCACTGATATCAGTCAGCAAGCCAGTTACAATTTAATCTAAGCAAATCGAATAGATGCCTATTTAAAATGCATTTCTCGCTCAGTCTATTTTATACTTTTGGAATATTGAAACGAAGTGCTGTAATAAAAGTAATGCAACTAGTCGCGCGGCTTCCGCGCAGTACTCGTCACGCATAGATGAGGTGGGAGACATCACGAATCGAATTAAAAAACAATAATTTAGGTTTTTGATTTAATGCGTTAAATTAAATATAATTAGGCAGTACTACGCGAGCGGACGAGCGCAGTGCGTGCTTAGTTCTGGAAGAGCGTGCGCGTGAAGTCGATGTAGTCGAGGGCGTTGGGTATGGGCCGCTCCGACTTCGGTTCCACGAAGGGTTTCATACGAGCGACGCAGTAGTCTGCCATCTCCTTGGTAAGGTTCTGTGAATAGAAGAACAAATTGTATTCAGTGTTCCAAACAAAATGGCAATGAATACTTCTGTCCAAGCCAAGAGGCCGAGTTCGAGACTAATAAGAACTAGTCTCGAACTCGGAATAAGAAATGAATAAAAAATATCAGCGGACTCATGGCAAAATATCAACTAAAAATCACGCAATACTAAACAGAAACTGACTGCCATCCGCATTATATACTAAGAAGTTGAACTCTGATATACACTAAATTAGGCCTTACTTGAGATCGGCTTTGGGACAAATTGTAAGTAATTTATTTCCATTTGGTTTTCTGTGGGCTTGACATTCGCCGAATTCAGCTGACAAACAGCTGGTTCAATTGAGTAGCCTGCATTAATCTCGTGTATACTCACAGCGTACAGCTCGTCCTTGGTGACGTAGGCGCGGTCCTGGTGCGCGGTGATGGCGCGGAACGCGTTCTCGATCTCTTCGGAGGAGTGCACATTCTCAGTCTCCTTGCTTATCATGAATGCCATGTATTCCTGCAGCGACACCTGCCCGTCGCGGTTCGGGTCCACAACGTCTGGAAATTACAGGTGTCGTTGTTATATGAGATTCCAAACGCTGTACTTGTCAGGTGAGTAATAATAATAGTCCTGACCAAATTTTCATCATAGCGGCCAATAAACGAAAAGTAGCAGACTATGCAGAAAATATTGTACACTTGTGCACAAGCGTGCGCAAGCGCAGACGCACACTTTTACACTCATAGTCCAATGGGACGGCAATCGTAGACAGATCACGCGCACGATCGATGGCTTAACATGCTCTAGCATATAATAATCATCGTTGAAAATGAGATTTGCCCATGAAATCCAGAAACCCCAGAGCTTCGAGCTTGGGCTGGTTTTCAAGGCGAGCGTTCTAACAACTTGCTTCACAGCTACAGGTTAGTTTTTAGTAGGTGTCGAGTAGGATCGGTACTCACTAAGTATAGCTTCGAACTCGGGGTCGGGCTGGCCCTCCTCGACCATGGGCAGGTCGTATCCGAGCGCGCGCAAACACGACTTGAACTCGTGGTGGTTGAGGCGTCCGGAGCGGTCCTTGTCGAAGTGCTTGAACATCATCGAGAACTCCTTCAGGGCGTCCTCGCTTACGCCTGTGGCAAAATACAAAATGTTATAGGATTTATGAATTTAAAAATCAAATATGAAAGCATAATGATAAGTTATAGCGTCTCCATGTTTGGCATAGACTTCCTCTAAATGAGAGGTTTATTGGTCCTACACGCTGGCCTTTTGCAAGTGAAATTAATCTTGAAAATAATATTCTTGCATGAAATCCTATTCGAACCAGCGGACGACTAAGGCCGACATAGACCAAAATGGCTGAATGTGCTTGCTACATGAAAACCTAACGCTTCTGTATTAAATAGTGATTCGCGGTAATGCCAGGTTTTCCAAGTAGTACCTAATAAATGTGGTTTAGAGTTAATTATAAAAGTGATAAGAAAATGACATACCAGAATGGTTTCTGGCCTGGATCTGCTGCTCGAGGTTGTGTTGCATGCGCATGGAGAGCTGGTCGAGCTGGTCCCACTGCTGCGCGAGCCCCACGGTGCTGTGCTCGGTGTAGCGGTTGTCCAGGATCAAGTGCTCCTCTAGAGCGGCGCCTGCGCAAACACAAATGTCTCAGTAAGGTAACAACTACATTAATCAGTTTATTGGTCAGTGGGGCCAAGACACGATCGGTCTAACCGGTTCTTGATAGCCCTCCAAAACTCTTCTGCTTTGAACTGGACTGACATTATAATATATATGCCAGTCTAATCTCCCGGGATGTCTAATATTTAGACTTTATTTTGTATGGAGGAAAATGGAGACTGTGAACAGGCTTTGATCTTGAATCCAAGTTAAGATGACCAGAGCGTCAGATTGTTTGTTCGTTGTTTGGATAAAGAAGGCAGGGCACATTGGGACGAGCAGTTGTTAAAATCTGTCAGTACGCCGGCGGCGGTGCCGGTGCTGGTACGTACCCAATTCTTCAAGGCGTCGCAGGTCGGCGCGGCGCGCGCGCACCTCGCCGGCGCGCTGGCGCAGCGTCGCCAGCTGCTGCTCCAGCGAGCCCGTGCCCTCCATCATGGACGTGCTGTGCGAGGGAATACCAACATTACCTCCTGAACGTGTCGGGGTACCACTACCACCACATCGGCACACTAAGTTCAGATATAATTTCGATTAAAATAATAGTTAAATAATAATCTTGTCTAAAACCATTATCTTGAATTTATATTTTCTTTATATGTAATGTGAACTGGAACAATGTTGCAATACTATACATTTTGCTTACTTTTGATTGGACTTGTGTCGCGGTTATTTTATTTAACTAAATTAAAGTAAATACATTAGTTTGACGGATATTAAAACACTCATATTAAAAGTTATAGAAGAAGTTGTAAATTTTGAATCTATGTACAGGTACATTTTTTTAAAATGTGTTTCGGTTATGATGTAAAAAAAGCCGATCTCATTAATCCGCAGAATAGAATACACTGAAAACGTACATTTTATGTGCGTGCACCGAACACGGCTTGGCAAGCCTTCCCGACTAAAACCTGGCTGACACAGTACAGTGTCAACTTGACTTAAAGCCATAGGCATTGGCATTATACATATAAGAGAAGTGTTCAATGGTATGTTCATGAAATAAACAAAGTGTTGCCAAGCCGCAGAGCGCTGTTGTTATGTTTAGTATAGAGCACGCTACATTCTGTACTTTACCCGTCCCAGCCTAGCAGCCGGTACCTGTGCACCAATCATTTTATGAATAATCTTATCAATCAACTACAATTGGAATAATATAAGTCTTACCCTAGACAAAAAAGAGCTCGCAGTTAAAAGACAACATGCGATATATCGATTTAGTTTTGTTGTCTATACATTTGGTAATAACGTGTTATTATGGGCTGCGCGCGAGTCCTGTTGGTACGCTTATATGTCCGTCAATAATAACGTTGTACTGTATATATATGATAATTCGCGATTTAACAGGGCCCAAGGGTCCACCAAACTTGAACGCACAATTGAGCAAGCAAGGCATTGTAATTGTTATTTAATAACAGAGGCAGAGTAACCTGAAACTTGTATCCACAAATTAACTAGTTCCGTGAAAATGCCCCATCTCAATCCTCAGCTGGACAATTAGTCACAATCAACGTTGCTACTTTAAAGCTGGCTAATTGGCAGTGACCCAACAGGCTCCCTAGTAGATAGTTGTGGACTCACCGTGTCTCTGTGAGCCACTGGTGGAAGGTGTTGGCGTGCTTGGCGAACTCCTTGCGCAGCTTGTCGTTCTCCTCCTGGCGGTGCGCCTCCTTCGTCAGCTCCACGTCGCGCTCGGCTGTACCACAAATTTTACTTGTTATATTTTTTTTTTCATACCAGTTTCTGATGGCCAAAACGACAGAAGTCTTCGAGAAGGAATTAAATAGAACACAAGAATACAGAGACAATTCGTAAGCCCAGAGTTCTCTCGTGCGCTACCCCTGCCACCAAACAGACATATTATTAGACAGATTACTACGCAAATGGAGCATTTATCTCGCTCTTTTTCATAATTTTGATGCTGGCTTAAAACCAGGTAATCGAAGTAGACAAATAATTTCAATATTGACCTAGGAGATACTAATGTATAAAACTTTCAAATAATCATTATAAAATATCCGGTCATCGCGACGGAGCAAATGCTTTCAAACGAAGTTATGTGACTGACCGATGATCTTGCGCAGATTGCGCCAGGTCTCCTCGAGCGCCTCCATGGTGAACCAGGTGTAGGGGTTGGCGCCCACGTTGAACGACTTGATTTGCTCGTCCAGCGCCGCCAGCGCCTCGAAGTCGCTTTGCGCGGACGACAGCGACGCCTGGTGCCATTGAATATATAATAAGTAAACATTGCTGGCCAAACAACAAGCACATGGTACTGTGTGAACCACAAAAGGACTATAAATGAAGATAGTAACACCCTTATTCAAAAAAACATTTGGAATGGTCTGCGTTTTAACTGTTTACAATAGGTTATGATCCACCTTTCGACTTTTCAGACGGGTTTTCACTCTACAACTGCACTAGAATGACTACTCCGATGACAGTGTCTGATCAGAGTAAACTAGGGCTGTGGTCCGTTTCGTAATGACTCGGATCAACACGTACGAGTGATCACGTCCCGAGCGCGCTCGTATTGTGGAAACACGGTTTGTGTTGCCATGCGAGAACACATATCCCAGCATTTATATCAATGTCGAAAAAGCTACTTAAGTGATAAATATATACTATAGACCATATAATAGGTTCTCCAGTGAAATTTGGCTGAAAGGTATATTCCGAAACTGTTCAATTGATGATGATTCGTGATGAAGAAGTCATGTTATGTAAGTGCAGTGTTTTGACCTGGAACTGCGCGTGCGCGTCCCGCAGCGCGCGGATCTCCTCGATGGAGTTGCAGCGCACCGGGTCCGTCAGGTCCTCCTCCGCGTTCTCGAACCACGAGTTAAACGCCGACGCCTGCGCAACGAATACACATTTCAGATATATATGAATACCGCCGTATAAGCATTTCAAGCCGCCATAGTAACGAACGCTACATCTCACAGACAAAAATATAACTCTGATAATTGCCATCTGATAAACGGCAAGTATTAAAATTAGCGTTCGTGGCCGTGGGCTATCGACCAAGTGGATACAGGCGGCAGTAATTTCATTCTTCCGACTGCTCCTATTTTAATTTTATTTCCAATTAAATTCTTTGCGATATCTAAAACAAGCGTTCCTCGGAGTCTGTTTTAAAATTCCTTATTCTGGATGCTTGCAGGAGTATCGATGGTAAGTGTGTGAAGGGCTGAGTCGAAAGCGATAACAACACCGCGGCTAAGGAACCATTTTTCGATACAGAAATAATAATGATCTGATAGTCGCAATACCTTCTTGGCGAAGGTGAGGTAGAGCTCCTCAATCTGGCGGAACTGGTCCTGCAGCTGCAGCAGCCGCTGCTTCCTGGCGGCCGAGTCGGCGAGCAGGCGCTGCCAGCGCGCGATGACGTCACCGTGACGCTTCACGATGGCGGGGGTCTGCTCGTGGTTGGCCGCCACCAGCTGCTCCTTGAGGGATGTGATGTTTTGGATGCCCTCGTGCTCGAATGCGGCTAGACCTGGATTTTAAAATAAAATATTGTATTTATGGCTGCAGACATAAGTGTCAATATTCACCATTCGGCTTAGTTTAATGAGAACTGCTTCAGTTCCTGTTCAGTCAGCGCTTATCAGTGTCGATCAACCTACATCAAAAACTGATCTGACCAACGGACTCATCCATACTAACATAAATGGTATGTTGAAATAAAACTAATTATACGGATTTTATCGCGTTTGTTGTATTTTCTTTACGTTCCCGACCATTGAACATTGCAAGACCTCAAGTCACTGTGAGCATTTTTTGTGTAGATCACACCACTAAAAACAAATAAATATGAGGGCCCCTCAGTTTTAATGACACTAAGACGACTCAGTCCTTAGTACCAGTCCAGGTCTCAGTCCTGTAAATCAGCCAAAAGATCGCGAACGTAAAAAACATAAAATAAACGCGATAATTCGCTCAAATATAAAAATTCAAAAATGGTACATGATTTAAAGTGCCCTTGGTTTTAGTAACCGTTACCAATAAGTTATAACCTATTATGCGTATGCGTATTGGGTTAGATAGGGCGATTTCGTACTACTACCTATAAGCAGGCAACCTGATCTATTATGCAAACATTTTCGGTAAATTCGACCTTATTGTGTATATAATCTCTATCAATACTAATACAAGTGTACTAACCTGCATCGAATGTGTCCTGTTTGGTGAGCAGCGTCTGCACGGTGGACAGGTCGCGGCCGAACTCGTCGGAGCGCACGTGCGTCTCCTTGTCCGCGATCCACGACTCCACCACGTCCGCCTTCCACAGCAGCTGCAGGTACAGCGAGTTGTCCACCAGCGCGGCCTTGCGCCGGGCCGCGAGGCCGGTCAGCTTCTCCAGTTTAGCCTGACAAACAAAGTGGTCAGAAAGGTGGCGTTAAAACGTGGCCCAGTCAATGTTGCTACATTTTGCAAGTAGCCCAGCGATGTAATGACTTTTTAACTAGCTGTGCTAACGATGTCGCACGCGTGGACTTGAATTCTGCGACTATCCTGGGAGTAACCCTTCTATGTACCGGGTTAAAATGTACCCTTAATGGCTATCACTCAACAGTTTTTAATACCTCTATGACGAGGTATTTCATCATACCTAAAAGTTAAAAAGGTTTAAGTTATTCATGATAGAAGCTCCTTTACATATGCGCGAATGTAGTCGTAAGGGATTGCAACGACTCGTTTAAAGAATAGTTAGAATAAGCAGCCTATGGAGTATAGTGCGGTATGTACCTGCAGCGCTCTGATCCTGTGCGCCAGGGCCTCGGAGTGCAGGTTCCCGTCGGCCAGCAGGCGCTCGCCCTCGGCGGACAAGTCTCGCACGCGCTCGGCCCGCGCGGCCAGCTCCGCCTCCAGCGCCTCGTGCTTCTTCAGCAGCCCCTGCACCGCCGCCATGCTGTCGCCACATTCGCCCACCACCACCAACTGCTGCTTCTCGCTGCACGACCAAAAGATACCGCATGAGTAACTCTAATCAATGAAAGAGGAACCAGCTTCCAGATCCATACGCCTAGGTAGACCTAGGTAAGTAGCCCTGTAGGCCTAACGATTTGAATTGCACACAAAAATTGGAGCCACCACGTTCGACGTCATTTGAGTAATTTTCCTCGCGGGGTGCCACCGGGGCAATCGACACCCTGTTAATTAGCTAAACCATTAATCACGATGCTAGGATAAATAGAAAATTACCTCACTAGAACTACTAGAACACTTATTACATTAATCCATTGCTCAAAAGTATCTCACCTGATCCAGGCTTCTTCCTCGTCAACCTTGGCTAAGAACTGCTGATAAGCCAACGACTGCTGCAGCTTAGCACCACGCTCGGTGGCCAGCGCCTGCAGCTCGGCCCACGCGAGAGCCAACGCCTTAAGTCTCTGCTCAATCTCGGGCACGCCGAGGTTGGACACGTCCATGAGCTTCTCGCCGGCTTCTTGCACGGCCTGGATCGCGGGCTCGTGGCTCGCCAGTTCGGCCTCGAGACGCTTGTGCTTTTTGAGAAGGTTCTGCACGCCGGTGAGGTCGCGGCCGTAGTCGTCCGACGCGACCAGGAGCTTCTTCTCCCTGCGATAAAAAAAATTGCGATGTAGACATTGCCAATCAGTGTTTTATGTCTGAATCCTTCTCTGGAGCAATGACACGATATAATTCTTAGAAGGTTGTCTATATTGTGCTCAACTGCTGAACTAATAACGAGTAGTTGCACGAGTCCCGCGACTCGGCCGTTAAAAGTAAATAATAATAAAAATAGCCAGACCAACACTTAACTCTATACGGTCCCACACTAAGCAACGCTTATATTAAGGGTGCTGTACAATGGACTGAGAGCGAACTCAGTATATAATACGTATATAGATGTTCAGCATCCATGACTCGGGTACCAATATTCGTGCCCATCACACAAAGATTGTTGCCTACCAACTGCGCTAATCAGGTCGTCAAAAGTGTGTCAATGTGTAGGTGTGAGGTAGTGAGACGTGGTCCGGCACTCACTTGATCCAGGACTCCTCGTCGGCGATGTCGCGGAAGAACTGGTGCAGCGTGTTGGCCTCGTGCAGGCGCGCGCGGCGGTGCGCGGCGAGGTTGCGCACGCGCTCGAAGCGCTCGTTGATGGCGGCGCGCCGCGACCCGATGCCGGCGCTGTCGAACTGCCCGCTCGACACCAGCGCGTCCGCCTGCACGTTCATGTCTGCACAACATAATACATTATTGAAAGAAAGAAAAGAAAGAAATATATTTATTTGTGCAAACACATTTGAACATAAATAATCTACATTTGAACATAGGTCCCATATGGGACTACAAGTTTGGGTAATATCCAAATGTATGACACAAATTGGCCCCAACTCAGCATGTGCTGATTGTAGAACAACCAGCGCTGGTCTTCCGTTGGAGCCGTTTGGTGACTTCACGGCCTCATCATAAACCAAACAAGTTATTGGTTATAACGGTGAACGTTAAACATGCTTAAAAATACGTTAATTATAAACAATATAATATAATATAACTTGAGTGTAACAAACAAAATTGAAGGGTATATCTAGATATAAATTATTACACATTAATATTAATATACCGGCACAATGCGGTCAGTGCGGTCAGTGCGAGCAGTGCAACTAATAAAAAAAATACAACCGAATTGAGAACCTCCTCCTTTTTCAAGTCGGTTAATAACGACTTTGGACACTCAGATCATTGACGTTCTTCAAAACTAAAAAAAAAACACTCTTGATTATATAAATGTTATCAGACGTCTCTAGATCTTACCCTTGATCCTGTCCTCGTGAGCCTGGATGTCAGCCTCCACTAGCTGGTGCTTCTTCATGAGATTCTGAACGGACGCGAGGTCTTTGCCCGAGTCCTCCGATGTTAGCAAGCTTTCAACCTGTACCGAAAATTCAACCATAGGAGTAACTTGCCCCAATATTATTTTAGGGTGTACTTACCCACACATTTTATAATCACGCAAAAATGGCTTGTAAGATAGAATGTTCGTACAAATATTTAAAATAACATGAATTCTAAGTGTTTTTCGTGTTACCTCCCCGAGCCAGAAGTCGAGGTCCTTGACGGCGGCGATGTAGGTGCGCTGCTTGTTTGCCTCCTTCAGCTTGAGCGATTTCTCTGTGGTCTTCTGCGTGAGGAACTCCCACTGGTCCGCGATGGACGCTAAGCGAGCCTGTTAGAAAAAAATAGATTATGAGCCTTAGCCTTAGCACACTACGGTGCGTGTATGTCATACCAAAATAAAATTATTGCTAGTTGTCTAATTAGAAACATCTATTAGGTACTGAGAGTCACTAATCTGTGCCCAAACATTCGCTCGCGTGACATTTGCTCCATCCTTGATCTAGGGCTCAATCTTTATTGCGTGTGTCGCTGATCGCAAAGGTAACGATTTCTTATGTTTTCGCTACTGTTTGTTACAAATTGAATTGAAACACCCAATGGGCCAACTACGAAAGCCCAGCGGACCGCAGGTTGATTATAGCCGATCTAGGGTTTTAAAAATATTCGTTTAAACACACATTTGTTCGACAATCTCAAAGAGTCATGTCAGTCTTTGCTGACCATGTGAATGTAGAATGCGCCAAGTGTTGTGCACATACCTGCACGGCGTCCTCGCTGCCGCTGCACTGGCCGCGCTGCACGAGGTTGCCGCCCATGGCCAGCACGGACTGGATGCGCTCCGCGTTGGCCGCCAGCTCCGCCTCGAACGCCTGGTGCTTCTGGTGCTTCGACTGGATGTTGGCGGGGTCCTATATCACACACACACATAATACGATATACAATATGGTTTAAGAAGGAATCATGATTCATGGTCTTCAAGAAAAAAGTAGGCTTTATGTATTCTAGAGCAAAACCTACATCTGTACGAAAACTATAGTATTGTATATGCACTTGTTTAAGAAAAAAAACTAATTGGTGCAATGAATATAGAAACAAGTGATCATAAAACTCGTGTTAGATTGTTTTGTACACGCACTATTAAAATATCGTTTTGATTTTCACTATTTTATAGTTTAACCCCCATTTATAGACGTTTTATAACTTTATGAAACGTCATATAAATTTTGGGGTAAGATTCGACACATTACTTCATCACACTGTGACCTTTAGGCGTAAGAGTAATAGAGCAGATGCAATGATTGCGAGGTCAGAGCCACGAACAACAGCTAGTCTTACGCACACTACCACATTTATACAGTAGTAAGGACAAGCTTATTTAAATGAAGAGTCGATAAAGGATATTATTTGAATGCCTACCTTGTAACTCTCCTCGGTCGCCAGTTGCAGTTTCTCAGCGATCCAATTCTCCATCTCGTCGGCGTCGCGGGAGAACTGCTGTAGAGTTTGTTCGTCACCCAGCCTGATAGATAATAATGTTGCCATGGTATAAATAACAATGCGACGATATGCTCACCAAATGACATATACGCGATAGAATTTTATAGATTTATCATGATCTGGAATATCGGATCATTCTCCCACTAGTATAGCAATAATAAGCTAAAAAATACATAAATATAAGCTGTAACAATAATGGTATAAATATATTTTAACAGAACCAAAAGTAGGTTATAGACATTTCACAAATGACTCTCTGTACTGAGCACAAAGCCAAACGCTACTGGTTCGCCTTTAAAAAAATAATCAAACATCATTTACTTACCTTATAACTTACCGATGCATCGGTTAAAATATTTTACACTGTATTTGTTAAATCTTATATACACATTGCATGTTTGGTATTGCATATAAGCAGGGTGTGTACACACCGGGAGCGTTTCTCGATGAGCGCCTCCTTGAGGTGGCGCCAGCGGTCGAGCACCTGCTGCCGCTTGTCGTCGATGGCGTCGGCCGCGTAGTGCTGCGATGCCGTCAGCTGGTCCGCCAGCGTGTGCAGCTGCGCTATCTTCTCCTCCTAAACAATAATCATATTACATTAGCACAAGCAAGCAAGAACATCGAAATAGTTATAACAATATTGATTTCTTATATTTACGCGAATACTACACGTTGAATAAAACTACGTTGAATAAAATCCGTAAGATTAGTTTTATTCAATAGTTATCACAATGTGAAAATTCGCATAAATCTTTTCAGCTAATAATCTAGGCCTGCATTTTGTAAAATGCATTTAAAGGACTTGACACCATAGATCAGTTTATGGTGTTAAGTCCTAATGTTTTATGTTGACGTTATACTTAACGACCTGACTCGTATGCGGTTCATCCTTGGTACCCATTACAATGAGTAAGATCTTAAAATGGGTACTATAAATCAAAATACAACTAATCTTACGGCAGCAACCATGTTCACGGGAGGACTGACTGTAAAGCAGCAGAAACTTTGGGAACGTAAAAAAGTATAATAAACGCGATAAAATCCGTAACATTAGTTTTATTTTCAACTAGCTGCGCCCGGCGGTGTTACCCGCGATAAAAAGTATGAAAAATTAAAACATCTATCCCACGGGAACCATACATTTTACCGGGATAAAAAGTAGCCTATGTGCTATTCCAGACTATAATCTATCTCTGTGCCAAATTTCATCCAGATCCGTTCAGCCGTTCGGGCGTGAAAGAGTAACAAACATCCATCCATCCATCCAAACTTTCACATTTATAATATTAGTATAGATGTATTCGCGTAAATATAAGAAATCAGTATGGGTATAATAGTTTGTCCTACTTTTAATTACAGCAAGACTAGGGAGTGATGTTCAACTCACATGGGCATTGATCGCCTTGTCGAAGTCCTCGTGCTTCTTGATAAGCTGTTCCACATTGTCGGGCTGCGCGGCGTCGGGCTGGTCGCGCACGGCGGGCGCCAGGAAGGCCTCACGCGCGCCCATCCAGCCTTCAGCCTGCTCGCAGTCGCGGTAGAACAACTGCAGTTCCAGGTTCTGGTCCAACTTCATGCGACGACCGATCCACGCCCTGAGATAATAATAGCGAATGTCTTTAAAATTATGCTACTAATTATATTTGAAAAATATTAATGATTATAACAAATAACCTATTAGCCGAATTGTCCAGATAGGTCACGCAACTATAATAAAACTAATGTGCCTAGTCTGGGAAAAGTCTGTTTAAAAAAAACTTAAGAGGTGTCAAGGGACACCCGGATGGAACGAAGTTCCTTTATTATTTATTATGTACAAAAAACAATATTTTTGGGAAACAAAAATATATCGCCCCCGGGTGGGCTCGAACCACCAACATTTCGGTTATCAGCCGAACGCGATAGCCAATTGCGCCACGGATGTACTTGTGCAATGTCTCGAAAATACTGACCATTATGTAAATGCAAAATGTGTCGTTACAACTTTTCCTCTTAGTTTTTCGTCTGATTTTTTTCCGTATAGCCCCCTTTCGCAACGCGCGATAAGGAACTTCGTTCCAAAAACAAAAGTTATAAAATGAAATCTTTATTAACCGACTTAAAAAGAAAGGAGGAGGTTCTCAATGTTGTTGTATTTTTTTTTTTTATAAAATCAGCCCACAAAATAGCAAACGAATTTCAACAGTAGTTGTGCTGGATTTGCCATAAGCAGTGTGATATTAACTGGATAGTGATACTGTCAAAAACAGATATAATGCAATTGTCATTTAATTGCGAGTCAACTGCTTTGCCAGACTTGGGCGCCGATGCCAGAGAAGGTAGACAAATATAGACATATTCAAAGAAGTTTTTGTGATAGTCGGACATAGACCTCGAAGCCTTATATCACCGGATTGTTTGCGTGTGGTGGTGACTTACTTCTCCAGCTCCTGTCTGGCGTCGCTCATGTTGTTCAGCTTCTCCTGTATGTCCACGCTGGCGTAGTGCCCGCCCTGCAGCAGCTGCTGGCCGAACAGCTCCAGCGCTTGGAAGGTGCCCGCGCGCGCGTCCATCTCGGTGCGGTGTTCCTGGACGTGCAACATTATACATAGACCGCGATGTTCTTCAGACATTTGCAACTTTTGTCGTATGCATACATTTTAGTGAAAACTCATATATTGATTGGGTCGGAACATTGTTCGCGTTAGTACATTTGGGTCGCGTATTATGTACTTTTTAACCGACTTCAAAAAGACGAGGTTCTGAATTCGGTTGTATTTTTTTTAACACACATTCGGTATAAATTCTATTGGCACTCTGTGGACTGTGACATCGAATTCACAAATACGATTTCTGGTGTAAGTGAAATAAAATGTGTAGATTGTTATAAAATAGAGTTCGATTAATATATACATAAAATGTAATAAAACCACAAACACACTGAAACACTAACAAACTGAAGACATTATGGCAAATCACACGAAAAAATATTAATATGTACAATCATCTTCAAAAGTAAAAGAATCAAATACAACAAGTTATGCACGCACTGCGTTTTAAACAACTTACAATGCTACACAACATTATAAAGTTTTAAACCCCAAATTTATAGAAGTTTTAATCGATTTACAGGCTGCATGTTTCAGAATAAAAAGGGCTCTGCAAATGGACAAAAACCTACAAATATGGGGGGGGCTAAATTCTCAAAAATCACTTTCGAAGGAGACTCACAACATTTAAAACCCCTAAAATTAATATACATAAGTCGATCATTAAAACAGTTAATAAACGTGTTTTTTAATCGTTATTCTCTTTACTGTTATTGGTTAATACTTTAAAGGGTCTACCCTCTCCTTGTCTACCTACTTAGTAGTTTTAACCGCCGCATATAAACAGCACATTAAGTGTAGTGGCACTGTGAACTTCGTATTATTGCATACTGGGTGTGTACTATGTTCTCGCAAGACGTAGGATGCACGATAGCTACTTGTATTTTGCTTACTCAATTAAATGAGCGATCCTCGTTTTCATATTGCTCGTAATTGGCTCGAAACGAGCAATTGACGCAGTAATCACCGACGCTTTCATGATCTAAATCCCTCTTTTTAGATTTCATCGTCAAAAAAACTCAATTAATAATTTATATGTAAAGCGTTCTCATTAGAATCATATGTCCAATTGAGAGATTTCTCATGTGAATAGCATAAACATTTAGAATTATAGAGCAATACTAGTAAATATCGCGCGTCTGTTAGGATTGCGAGAACTCGTACAATAGTAGTAGTTAGGCGGGGGCACACATGCGTGCAATGCGTCTGACCTGCGGCATTACGCCGTACCGCGCGTCTATCTCCAAGCGCTGACTCTAGAAATACACTCACGGTGGGTTACTTGTTCTTGAACCGATGGTTTAAAAGACCAATATTCCGTTAATTAAACAAGTTTTTCTTTCAAATTGATGTCAATATGCTACTTTTAATCAAAATTTGAAGTTAAGATAGTTTTTTTGTTATATTAATTATATATTGACTAGATATAGGACATTACAAAAACAAAAATGAGATAAAGACAAATAAATAATTTGCTATATTTTCTTGCGGGATCTACAGACCACTCGGGTATATCGTAAACACACTCATCTGGTTGACTACGAGATAATCACATTCATGTCACAAAATGTAATGAACAATGTCGTCATTAGTCACTTCGGGTTTCGGATAGTATGGTTTTTTACAAGTATAATATAAGTATAATGAATGCATAATATAAGTATAGTATAAGTATAATGAACACGTACCTGGTGTCGTTCCAGGAGTGCCTCGGCGCCGGTGACGTCGTTGGCGAGCTCTTCCGAGCTCACCAGCGCACTCATCGAGTTGATCCATGCCATCAGGTCGCGGTAGTCCGACAAGAATCTGGGTGACAAAGGTTATTGTAATAAAACCTTGACAAAAAAAGTGGTTCCAACACAGTTTTGCTTGGTATTAAATTTTCACGTAGGCTGCTTAGGATTTTTTTTGCCACGGCCATTACTAGAATGATAAAAATTGAGCATTGACTTCTGAATTATCTCTGTTGGAGCCTCTGAGGTGTGTTTCGGAGGGAATATATGCACGGACAAACACTGACGACATCTTGGTCTATTGGTTTGAAAGTAAGGCGCTCGGCTCCATACACCGGGAGGTTGCAATTTTGATAAATTCGATAAAATTTTAACGAAATTTACCCTGGTCTGGGTGTTACTTAGTCCGCTACCAGTCTATTGTACTTATATACTATGCTATACTATATTTAGTCTGAGACTATACAGTTGGTTATTCGTCTGGTGACATTTATTTCGCAATACAAATTGATAAAAATTCAAAGAACTTGGGTACTCTGTTGCAGTCATTCAAAACTTGAACAGGTGTCGGCTCTGCTATGATGTTTGGGTGTATTACCTCTGCAGGTCATAGGAGTCGAGCAGCTTCTCCTTCCTGGCGTTGGCGCGGCCTTGCAGCTGCTGCCACGCCTCGTTGATCTCGCGCTGCTTGCTGTACGTCGCGTCGGCGGAGTCGCCGTGCGTCGACATCAGCCGGTTCGCGGTGTCGTCCAGCTGGCCGATCTTGTCGCCGAGCGCGGCCAGGTCACGCTCCAGGCCCTCGTGTTTACCTGCGGTAAAAACATCAAAATTGACGACTGCATGGTCTAATAGTTTGAATGTAGAATGTATGGGGTAGGTTGTAGTTTCAATAACCGTGCTTTAGCTGAAGCGTAGCCCGTTACGCCTAAAGAATTGACATGTAAATAAAAAAAAAATTGTGGCAATTTTTTTTTCTCTTTCTCTTTTCTTGGCTTGCAAATATCTACGACTGCAGAGAAATATATAATATAACTATATATTAAAGTTTCAACGTTGACTTTTATCTAAACATCAAGGGGATTAAGTTGAAATAAGTGCACTCACGCTGCAGCGTCTGCACGGAGCGCAGGTCCTTGCCGAGGTCGTCGGAGGCGAGTGCGGCCTCCTTCTCGGCGATCCAGTCCTTGGTCTCGTCCACGTCGCGGTGGAAGCGCTGCACCTCGTGCGCCGAGCCCAGCTGCGCGGCGCGCTCCGCGGTCAGCTGCTGCAGCGACGTCCACTTCGAGTTCAGCTCCTGGGGACATACAGCAGGGAACCGTTTAGACGAAAACATATTCAGCATTCAACTATATGACCGCGCTCTCTGTACACATTTTTTTGCTATAGCCCTAAAACCATTACATAAAATCTGATATGCTTGAACACCCTCAAATAAGCCCATTCAAATAATGTCCATGGTGGTCATAAAACAAAACATTAAGGCTCTTTTAAAAACATAAAAATGAAATTTGACATACAAGAAACGTAGGAAATTCGTTTGACCTCATCTTTATGAAGGTTTGGGACTGCCATTTAGATTAGACTTAGCTCCTTAGACATTATAATCATAAAGGTTTCAATTTCCCGGGTGTTCTACCTTATATGACTAATAGCTAAGGACTTATTGAGGTAATAATAACAAGATACGTCAATAGACTTACCTGCATTTGCGTCTTGATCTTGAGCGCGGCCTCCGTCTGTCCGACGGTCATCAATTGCACGGCGATCTCGTTCATCTCGGCGAGGCGCACCTCGTTGGCGCGCAGGTCGTTCTGGAAGTCGTCGAACTTCTTCTGCATCACCTCCACCTGTTCCAGGTCCTCGCCCACGTCCTGCACTTGCGCGTGCATCTCCTGGGAGAGTTACAATAAATATTACACATCTAAACAGAACATTTGCTTGTAAATATATCAACTGACCTCCTATGTGCTACGGCGGGAACGTTAAGCTGTCGGTCTCGGTTGTAAATCTAATAATGTTGAGTCATTTCGGGCACACATTTTGACTAATGACCTTATCGTTAGGTTAGCGGTAGTGCTACTAATTAAGTCCCGGAGGTCAGATAGAAATTGCACCGTTTAAATACAGGATTGACTGAAAAAAAGGTCAGAGAGAATCTAAAAAAAAAGATGATACTAATATAGAAGCAAGGTCAACATACCTTATCCTTGATCCACGTGGCGAGCTCGGCAGCCTCGCGCACCAGAACGTACGCTTTGACGGTCTCGTTGAGCTTGTTCTGGCGTTCGCGAGCCATCCCCAGCAAGTTGTCATACTGACCCTCGATCTACGCGACAAAAGAAAACCAATATTAATATGACGATCCAATGCATACATTCGTTTAAGAATCGTCTACCAATGGAATCAGTGTATGCTTGAGGTATCAATTGACTGTCGATCGCGAGGGTCCCTAACAATCAGCAAGTCAATGACTAGCCAGCGTGCCTATTGAAATGGCCAATTCGTATGGACTCTACCGTTCGAGCCAAATCGTGCTATTTACAGAGGCCTTTAGGCTGATTTCCAGAAAAGCTAAGTCGGCGCATAGCTTCTCGGTATTGACTTTAGTTGAGCTGTTTAACACTGACAAATCTATATAATTTGAAAAGTCTACATATCAATTTTGTATTCCAATAACATCAGCGCCGACGCGTGCTTGTAAAATTATCATTACGGATTTGTGTGCCAAAAGGATTAGGAATCATTTACACTACAATATTGGGTTTCTCACCTACTGGCCCACTACAGCTTTCGTTATAAGATTATGTAAATATACCTGGTTCTGCCTTGCAGCGATGGAGCTAGAGTCGGCGAGGTTCTGCTGCGACGAGGACAGGCCTGCCTCAATCTTCTTGACATAGGCGGCGGGCACGAAACCTTGACGGTCGTTCACCTCCACCTTCCACCAGTCCTGGTCAGATAACGGCGGAAATTAGTACTTATGAAGACGTACTTACGAACTATTGTTATTAAGCTTGGATTTTTACCAGGCTACATTTAAACCGGACATTAGAGACGCAAACATAAAAGACGTCAGGACCTATAAATGACAACTGCTTTGCAGAATGTAAAAAGAAAAAATACTTTATAATATTGGTCTAAAGCTAAAATGCTACAATACTACAAATTACTAGCTTCAAATGGAGCTAGTTCTGTTTACACGGAGCAAGAGCTACTAGCTTACTAACACTAGGTAAGAATGATAACATCCTAGTTAATTTGCGAATACCGCAAATAATACCTTGAAGATTTCCTATCATCTTTCAAACATCGCCACGCAATCTTAATCAACGACCTATGTGCTTCAAGCAATCAGTAGTAACGCAGGTCACCAAGTCAATTGGAAAACAATATGTATAATAATATCTATACAATACAGCTAATCCTATAGTACTATTACGATCCGTTTTTTTGTATGTATTTATCAACACAGCGTTGAGGTAAATAGATAATTTTAATGCAAGTTTACGATGGGCTTGTCGTGTCCGGTTGGATTTAAATTGAATTGAACTCCCGAATATACAGAATCGCGAATTAATTTACAATAGCATTATAAACTGAGGAAATCTTTCTATAAATTGAGATAAAGTAACTTTCTATCACAACTGGAAGATGATAGCTAAAGGGTTTAATAGGGAAGACCTTGGACAAGCAGAACACGAAACAACAATTCGAATTTTATACTATAAAGATTAGTCAGCTTATCCCGTAACGTTGTGAGATCCATTAATAGTGTGATCTGAACCCAAAGCTCACTGTCGCTTTCACAACTTACATGTGTCAAAATCTTCTTTCTCCTTCTACCGTGCCCGCACACATTCTCAATAAATAACACAACTAACCAACTTAACACTATCATGATCTAATAATAATATCACTTCACTATCACAGAATGTTTTACTGGTTGTTCTACAACTGCTTACATTTTGGCAACAACGACAGTTTTTAATTTTATTAATTCTTGACTATGTAAATAATAATCGCTATTCAAGTTCGGAACATAGTTTACTCCATTTAATGGTACGTTATCCATTGGTGCACGTTCGTTCATCGCGGTCGTTTGTCGTGTAATGTTTTCACGTGTCGACATATCGTCTGGTTACGTAAACGCGTCGCCGTCGTCGGTTCGAACCAGATAACAATGGATATAAAACATTTGCATTGAAGTCGTGACGAGCGACTCGCTTAACGGTTTCATGTTTTGTTTATGAATGTACTTGAATGATATGTTTATAAACTATTCTCCGAATTCAAAAAACTTCTTATGAAGATGATGAGAGAAATGAATGAGCACCACACTAGTTACTGGCTTATCAAAATGATTAACTAAATAATTACTTGTGTTACAATTATCGTACGGGCATAGTTAAATATTAATTGATAACGTGATACCACGGCCAGCGTCTTATCAAGTGGTATTTAATGTTATTATGTCAAAACAAATTTAAAGCCGCCTTACACGATACGTTCTTTAACACGCGATCGGAGTATTAGGAATTGAACACGCGAATGCTGTCACGGGCAATCGCGAGTGATTGTTTGGCAGTTGATACTTTCGCGAACGATTGCTTCGTATAAATTACGCTAATCTAGCCTGCCCTAGTGTTCACTAATGCTATGGTAGTAATTTTTCAGCATTTCTCCTGCTTAGAAGTAAGCAGAAGTTGCAATGCGAACAAAATGTTCACTGGACTATAGCCCCAATTCCCTTCACATTGAGGAGAATGTTGATGGACTGCAGTGAACCTCTGCCTACCAAACGAATATTACGGGCGTGCTGTTTATTTTTGTTTATGTATTTGTATACTACAAACTCCATTGTGTAATTTATGAGATCATCTGTTTTACATTATCGGTTAGTGTAAACAATGAATGGAAATGTTTGACTGATATGTGCATCTACATATGTTATTACTATTACCTGTGTTGCACAACCTTTAGGTGAACGTTTTGATAATGTAATCCTGCATTGATAAACGATGATAATATTGCTAGTCATATGCGGGTTTATATTATTAAATTTGGATTATTTAAATACCAATATAGTGTTGCCAAGTTTAATCAGCTGATGCCGCCTGTAGGACATCAGCCTCCACCTATAACGACGCTCCAATACTCAAATTAACCGGATTCTAGGACTCTTGAAATGCCATTAATCCACCTAGCTAGTGGTAGGTCGACCGGTCGACACTATGCTACATTCTGGCTCGAGGTGGGTAGTCTAGAACTATTCTGCGCCAACGGCCATCGGTTCTACACTCAATATATCGTACTACTACAACTTTACAATTCTTAATTAAATCAAGAAATTGAGAACTTTCAATGCAATAGGTTTTAGCCCAATGAGATTTTTAATAATCGCTAAGTACTTTTAAGAAGTCTTGTAATGGTGTAAGTTCTGACCTTATTGTTGGAGTTGAGTAGGGTGAGCACGTCCCCGCGCTTCATGGAGACTTCGCGCGGCGACTTCTCGGCGTAGTCGTACAGCGCCACCACGCACTCCTTGCCCGACACGTCCACCACCGGCGACTCCTGTTGCTGCACGCACAACATACACACATCAATATATGTGCCAATGTTTTTTGGATTCCGTACCACTAATGGTAAAAAATTACCCTTATAGACGACTTTAATGTCTATCCCTCTATCAAGGCCCTTCTTTTTTGACACTTTGACGTCGAGAGGAATCTAATATCTAATAATCCTATGTAGTGGTCATTAAAATGAACCAGCCTTTCAGCTTTATCGCTCTGGTGCTGCCTGCTTAAATCTATGAAGGTCGGAATGAAATTGTAGATTATTTTGCCATTTCTATTAAGAATTGTTATTGAGATGTGCCACCTTACACATTCCAACATTCACACATTACACTCACAGAATATGTTACCCGTTTTCTTAAGCTTCTCTGATATATGGAGTGAATTTGAGACCTTCCGACAGGTACTACTTACCCTACAAGCGTCCGCCTGTTCCCTCAGCGACTTGATAGTGTTACCGAAGGCCTCCAAGTCGGACAGCAAGGCCTCGTGTTTCTTCAGCAACGCCTCGGACGAGTCCTCGTCCTTGCCGTAGTCCTGAGTGTTGGCCATTGGCTCCTTCTCGCGCATCCACGACTCCGCTTCGTTGGCGTCCGCGAAGTACTGCTGCGCTTGGAGAGAGTCTTCCAAGTCTTGTTTACGCTGTGAACAAGTTCGATATGTTTAATTTAGAAAAAGAACTCTTGCGCTGCTGGTAATAAAGCGCTGTTCTGAACTGTGGGAGGCTAGTATTACAATACTCCATGCGCCACATATCTTTTGCAGTGCAAAAATGATTCTACACCAAGTGATGTGGCTTTTTTTTTTTTTTTTTTTTATTACATCATAGGCAAGTATTTGATCTCGATCTCACCTGATGGTAAGTGACGATGAGATCTACGATGGAGCATACTTGCCTAGGTAGGAAGGCGGCAGTAGATAGAGACGCTACATTCACTAGGCACATGCAGCGCAACTGATCTGACCCGCCATCCATGAATGGCAACACCGAACATCATGCCGGAACACGGCTAGGCCGCTTGGCGACATGGCTTTGTTCAGTGGGTGGTGACTAGCCACGGCCGAAGCCTACCACCAGTAGAGTTGTCACCTGGTTGGCACCACCCAGGGTCACGTGTAGGGTATCTCGAGGGTACTTAATTCTCCTACGGACGAAGGTGACTCGACCCCAAAATCAATTATAAAATTATAATCAATGTAAGTACCTGCAGCGCCTTCTCCTGCAGCTGGGTCCACTGCTGGTGCAGCAGGTGCAGGCGCGCGGCGATGTCGTCGGCGGCGAAGTGTCCGGCCGCCTGCAGCGCGCCGCCGGCCGCGCGCACGGCCTCCACGCGCGCCTCGTGCTGCGCCATCTCGCCCATCACCGCCTGGTGCTTCTTCATCAGGTTCTGCACGCCGATCAGGTCGCGACCTGCACCGACGAACAACACCGTATCGACACCGAACAGAATTGCTATGAATGGTCACAACTTAACACCGTTTCGAAATGTTGGTTCCACTGAGAAGAGCTGACAAGATTTTTTTTTAAACTTGTTTAGATTCATCAGATAAACATCTTTGGTTAGGAGCATAGCAGTCTTAATATCTATAAACAGTAACGACAAAACGAATGTTTTACGCGTCAGATGATTCTTATTTATTTATCTAAAATCTATAACATCATTGTTACGTTGGTAAACGTGATTGTTATAATAAGAATTTTTTTATTACCTAAAATAAAATGGACAACAAATTAGAAAGAAAAGAAAACAATACAAACATAAACGAATTTAAGTAACCCACAATTAATATGAACTAATGAATACAAGAAACGCTACACAAAATATATATAATAGCCTATGTCATTTTCTGACCCCTAAACTACCCTACCTATGCAAAAAATCATGTCGATCCATTGCTCTATGAAAAATTTAAACAAATCTATCCCACGGGGACCATACATTTTACCGGGATAAAAAGTCTATGTGCTATTCCAGACTATAATCTAAAGTTGTTATAGGTTAATTTCAGAATATTATTAAGTTCACTGACCTCTGTTGGTGGAGGCGATAATAGGCTCCTTCTCCCTGATCCAGGCGGCCTCGTCGTCGAGGTCGCGGAACAGCTGCTGAGCCTGCAGCGAGTCGAGCAGACGCCGCTTGCGGATCGCCATCGGCTTGTCCAGGGCCGAGTAGCGCGTGACGAGCCCGTCCTGTGTGACGAGTACTACTTTATTAAGCAAGTTCAAAGTTGTCAAATATCACTAAGCACTCATTAGTGTGCCGTAATGTCAAGCCGCCATTTATTGATACATAGTTAACTAGCATTGTAGTGAACTCTTTAGGTGGAATCTACTACTATATTGACGGATTTTTTTACACAGGTAATAATAGGTTTTTCCCGCGGCGTCGCCCGCCATCGATTTTATTCTGTACTACGGTATGCAGGAAATCCGGAGGAATGCAATGATAACTTCTTCCAGAAAGTATGCTGTGACTGTCATACGTACACCTTATTTTTCCTCACTTGGGGAATTTAGTAAACAAACTTGCCACATCTTTTTATTAATTGTCATGTCATTTAAAATTATTAAAAGATGTTTAAATTACAATTTCCCATGTTGACTCATTTTTTTTACCTATTTGCGTGTGGGGTACTAGGAATTGTATTTTCTAAACAAGCATTTAAAACAATTATCATTAAACCGTTCTACTTAGATTATTTACTAAATTCCCCAAGTAAGGAAAAATAAGGTTCAATTATGAAGATTGAGGCGGGGTCATTAGTCACGGCCACCAGCGGCTTGCATCCTTATCGCTTCCTACACATCTGTGCGTCCTCCTTGCTCGTGTATGATAGCTACAATGGTGTGGCACGTACCCGCTTGGTCTTGATGTTGTCGGCGTCGAAGTGTCCGCGCTCGATGAACTGCTCGGCCTGCGCGCGGATGGCGTCGATGCGCTCGGCGTGCGAGCTCACGTCCGCCTCCAGCAGCGCGTGCTTCTTCTGCAGGTTCTGCACGCTCGTCAAGTCCTAACGTACAGATGTTATAATAAGGTTACAGAACAAGAAGACCAATACCAATTTGACGGCCTGATTAGCGCAGTGCTACACAAGCTATGTGTGATGAGCACGAATGTTTGTACCCGAATCAAGGATGTTTAATATGTATATGAGTATTATATACCGAGTTCGCCCTCAGTCCATTGTACGGTACCCATAACACAAGCGTTAAGCTTAAAGTGGGACCGTATAGTTGGTGTGTTCGTATGGCGATATTTATTTATTTATTAACCTTTCGTATGCCGACACGCTCCGCAATAGAAATGTCCTAACTGCCGCGTCATTTAAGCGCGCGAACGCGGTGCGTCTGTGTTTTTTCATAATATAGTTTTGTTGATAAAATAAATACTTACGTGATTCATTTCAATATATTAGATAAATAGATGCATATACTTAATTTTAGTAGATATTTCACATTTTTATTGCGATTCTATTTTTGTGTACCGATGCTTTTCTTTCAAGGTTCTTGAATAATATGTTTTTTGGAAGAAACTTAGAAAATAAAAAGCCATTTTTACAAGTTTCAAGTTTTCATTCATTTTAAATTACAGTATAGGATACATTATTTACTATAGACGAAAATTAAATGGTATTAATTTATATAATAATAATAAAATAACGAGTTTCAAAATCTTTATCTAGGTTACAGTAGGGAGCGTAGATCTACGTTCCGGTTGACCAACTTGAGCGTAGATCTACGTTCCGGTTCTGCACTTACAGGATGTTTCTAAAATCATTTGTAGTAGTAAACATTGAAGTATTTTAGGGACAAGTATCAATAGATAATATCTAAAGATGTAATATAAACATAGTCAATAATTTGTTATAAAATTGCTTCAAGTGTAGGTATGACATAAAAATAATAATTTTCAAGGTTATCATTTTAGTGAATATGATTAGATGGTATGATATTGAACCCAACATGGACCTATGCACAGAAATACATGGCATTTTCCGCAAATAACATTACTTTCAGTTCGTTTCTTCATTGTAAGACATTGCACACAGCGACCGCGTCTATATCGCACTTTGGTATTAAGAGTACGATCGGTATTTTCTAAACGGTCTGGAAAATGGTCTACATGGTCAAATCTAGCTTCGTCTTGTTGAACAGCACGAGCGGGTCTTATGCGTTGTATTGTTAGGTGCTGCTGTGAGAGTTTTTCGGCTAGTGCATAGCGGAATTGCCTGTGAGTTAGTTTCCGCTGGTTTCTGCTGTTTTCGCAATGGATTATAAAAGAATTCAGGATACTGTTATTGAGCAACCTCCTGAATACTTTTATATACCATTTCAAAGCACGTTTTCTCTCCAATAAGTACATGGACAGCTTTTGGTCTTTCATGTCCACGCCGCCCATGTACTTATTGTAGGCGTGGACTGCTAGCGGTTTTAGGCACCGTTGTCCAGCTCGCTGTCCTTCTGATGTGTCGGCATTATGGAAAGTAGAAATTATAGTTACCAGTTTTACATCTTTCCACGATAATACACTAATATCTCTAGAGTGACGCGCAACTATAGTACCCCTCTGCAAGCGCCTGTCGTTAAGGTTCCTGATGTCGGAAGGGCTATCGACTCTCCTACGATTAAGCGAGCCTAATACATCAGTGTGGTGATTCTTCAAAAATCGCGTTAACCCTACACTGTTATAAAAATTATCCATAACAAGGCAGTGGCCTTTATCTAAGTATTCATCCATTAGAGTCAACACGATTTTTGAAGTTGCCCCTGTAAAACCATGAACTGGTTCAGAAGAGGTGCTTTTGCCGGAATATATACTCAATTTAAGTATATATCCCGTCTCAGCTTCACACAATTCATAGGTTTTAATTCCAAACCTAGCAGCCTTAGATCGGATACATTGTATCCAGCTGAGCCGGCCTTTCCACAGAAGAAGAGATTCGTCCAAGCTTAAATATCTTCTAGCAGTATAAATTTCCTGAAATTTCTGGTTGCAATGAGCTAGAATTGGATCAATTTTAGCAGTTTTACGTCTATGTACCCGAAGGGCCCCATTGTTATCATAATCATTTACAAAATGTAAAACGTTCAAAATCAAAAGAAAACGATTTCTACTCATAATTTTTCGAAATTCATGCATTCCTAAAACACCCGTTGTCCAATATTCGTCGATTCTACTCCTGTAACACAGCCCCATATAAATTAATATAGAAAAAAACTTATACATTTCTTCTACAGTTACATCGACCCAATCACATATGCGGGAATGAAGAGGCACATTATTAACGTTTTCGGCTTGACGCATGATCGCTTGCCATGCATATTCATTCGTTTCCATAACAATCTTCTCCATGATGCCACGGTCCCAAATAGTGCGAAATATTTCTAAAGGGTCTTTGAAAGTTATGTTAGGTCCTGGTAGTTCTCTATAAATCTCCTCTTCTCCAGTGAAGTTTTCAAAATTGTCATACCATACGAAGTCATTTAATTGGGATGGAGGAATTTCTTCTTCAACCCCTTCATCTTCGTTACTGGCCTCTAAAATTTGCCGGATTGTCTCTTCCGTGTAATCTTCTTCATCATCGATATCGCTTCCTGTATCGACTTCCAATGTCGCTGCAAGAGAAGGTGGTAAGATACCCATGCCTAGTTGTTCGTCAACAGACGAGGTAGGATTAGCAATTTCTTCGTGATCTTCGTGGTCTGTAAAATCGAACTGCTCAAGTCGCAAAGGCTGCAAGCTACCCGATGAAGTTTGTTGTAAAAGGACTTGATCATTGGTTGTAACGCGCAATGTTCCGCTAGGAGTTCTCTCGACCACCAATGCAGTTACTATTTGTCGATGTAATGGAGTTTGTGTGCCAGATACATTTTCGTCGCAATCCATCTGGAATAATGAGGATATTTAGGTAAAAAAAACCGCATATTGAAATACATAATGAACTAAACTACAAAAAAAAAACATACATCGTTTTTTTTTTTTTTTTTTATAAAAATCAAAATCATCAATAAAGCTGTTCTAGGTAAAAACTCAAAAGAACTAGTGGTATGCAATTTTTTTTATTTAATATTTTTACAAAGCACAGAATTCACATTCATCTGGTAGGTAATGTTCATATATCGCATATTTGCAATTTTGACACCAAAAGTTTTCAGTGCTTAGCAATAATTCCATTGCGACGGCATTAGTTAAAATAATAAAATGAGGAGGAGCCTCTGTTCGGGTTGGCATATTACACATGAAGCACCTAACCCGCTTTATAAAATGAGTAACTTCCCATGGCCAAACATAATCATTTATAAATAAGCGGTAGTCCTCTTGATGCAAATAATCATCTATGTCTATTAACAGTACCATATTAGAGGGTACAATATTTGAGGGTAAGCTATATTTTTTTTTCTTATGTCTGACTTGTTTGCTCAGTAACTAAAAAAAAGAGAGAATAAGTAATAAATAAACACCAATCATTTCCTTTCGTCTCATTAATGTACCAACGTACATACTATTCATTTGAGTCCAACCATTTCTTTTTGTTTTCGCCGCCGTATTAAAATAAACTGTACAAATCAACAAATCTTTACTATTCTTTCATAATTCTGATCGTAAGTCGGCTACTAAATATTAATCAACGGTTTCCCGGCTCAATTGGTCTAAACGATTTTTTGACAATGAGTTCAATGTAAGTGTATTTATTTACACTCAATTGGTACAAAATCAAAATCGGCTGATTCTAAATTATATTTAACACATTATCAAAAAAAAAACATTTAGATCATCCGCCGAAATATGAACGCGTAGATATGCGTTCCGGTTCCTAGTACCTCAATTTAAACTTGAACATGCTGTACACACATCGTATGTACTGTAACTCTTATCATGAATGAGAAAATATAATTTTACTGAAAATTACTCATTACAATTACGCGGAAAATGTACATCCACATAACTTATGCAATATACATGTGAAAAAATTTAACAATTAGAAAAATCTAAGTTGAAAACTATGTGTCCATCATGCTGCTTGTAACCAACTTTTGTAAACTCATCAAACATCTCGTAATCTTCCTACCGTAGGCTATTTATATTGCAATATCATCAAACACTTATCAAATTATCGAAAAACAAAGATATACTCACGTCTTCTCCTTTTATTCACCAAATATCACAACAAAAACACCAAGCTAATTACGCGGCAAAGGTACGAACAAGTTGAATTTTCGTTCAATTTTATTTGACATTGTCACTTAGGAATGAAAGTTTTTAACGGCTGTTTCGAATGGTTTTATTCGTTCACTAACTCTTTTCAACACTTTCAGGCGATTAAGGGCTTTATTTTAACAAAATTAGGCGATTTTTTGAGTGCAGTTATCATCGCGCAGATTTACGCTCCGGCATTTAAAGCTTTCAAAATTGGCGCGCAAATCTGCGATCCGGCATACGAAAGGTTAAGGCTAAGCGTATCTTGGGGCGCTGGCGACTGAGCTCATCGTAAAGCAAATGTTTATAACGTATAAAGAATTTACGATCTGCATATGCTATGAAGACGTCGCGTGAGACTTTCCTGCTCTACGACGCGTTTTGGGGCCGGCACAGATTTTCGCCCATGTTTTACTTTACATGTGTTTAAAATTCCTATATAAGACCACGTTAGGTAGGAAACGAAGGTCGTCCAAGATGCCGCACCACTCACCTTGCCGTAGTCCTCGCTGAGCAGCTGCCCCTCGACCTCGGAGAGCCAGAGCTCGATGTCCTCGACGGAGCGGTTGTACTGCTGCTGCGCGGCCGCCTCCTGCAGCTTGCTTCCCTTCAGCTCCGACGCTAACACCAGCTTCTCCCAGAGACCGCCCAGCTCGCCCACACGGGACTCGATTTGAGCTGGAGGTGGATATGAGAGTCAGAAAGGAAACCGAATAGGCATATTATTTTTATTTACATCAAGATGGTGACAATTTCTATTTCATAAATCACAAAGTCTATTGAAACTGCTCATAACCTAAACGCTCAGTAATAGCAACCGTGGGTGCGGTTCGTGGGCCGTACTGCGATGCTTATAGAGATTAGTTTCGTGTAGCATACATGATGATAGCTTGCGGCTGATTGCATCACAACTGTCCAAGTGTATAGACTGACTTCTTTATGTTTAATGGCCACCAAACAATGTATGAATTAACCCAATACCAGAAAATTTTTAAATCTCTGGCAATCTGATCAAATGGACCTTATTCCCATTGAAATAGATCCCCTTTCCCAGTGTACATACGTTGGGCAAAGTGTTCCTGGTCGAGCAGCTTGCTGCCGGTGACGTTGATGTCATCGATGCGTGGCTTGTTCGCCTGCAGCTCCTGCTCGAAGTTCTGGTGCTTCTGCACCTTGCCGTTAAGGTTGGTCGGGTCCAGGTACGAGTCGTCCGTAGCGAACTTCAGCTTCTCGTTGATCCAACCTGGGTAGAGATGCGGCAATGGTTTGTATTGAATATTAGCGGCTAGGTTCAGAATCCTTCTTGTACGTTTTTACGCATAAGCATTATGGTTCTGGATACTTCCCTATGAGTTAGTGGTATTTGGCTTACGTTTTCCTAGCAAGGACGGATTCTGTTGGGTACGCTAGGTTTTCCATACATTCATCTTGGATATAATAAAAAAATGGCTTAGTTTGTTGCAGCCTGTTGGTAAGCCAATTCTGGATGTGGTCCAATTCGTCTCGCCAGTAGGTCTGCGCAATATGATTGGCTAGATGTGGGACACAATTGGTCGTAATTTTATCGCTTTTCTTGCAGTACATTGGATGATGTAGTGAGACGGTGAGAGCCGCGATTAGAATGATGTAGTCGAGTCGTTTCATGATCACATTTAGTACCGAAAAAAAGGCCGAAAATTAGAACATCACATAGAAATAAGAAGTGGAACTAATAGGAATATCTCAATGGTTATTTACCCTTGGTCTCGTCGCAGTCGCGCTCGAACTGCTGGTATTTGTAGGCGTCTTCGAGCAGAGCGCGGCGCTGGCTGGACTTCTCCAGCAGGGCGGCGCGGCGCTCCAGCAACTGTTTACCACAAATGCTCTCATAATAGAAAGTATTGCTGGCTAACCACTGGACAGATTTGACACTCCGCAGAAAATAAGGCTATACCTACTTCAGGGTTTGAATCATAATGTCATGTAAACCTAAGAGACCTAGTAGACAAGAACTTTTAGCGATCTCCATCCTCTAAAACGGGTTGCTGTGCTATGGATTTTGGCCACTTACTGTTTTTGCGGGGCTCTAAGGTTAATATAGTTATTCTAAACAGTACACAGTATGCGGACCGCTGTCTAGTAAATTTGAGGTCATAAATGTATTTAGACTTTATCAATAAATTTGTTCATGTTTATAAAACAAAATTGCGACGCACTTCGGTTCATCCATTACCCGGGGTCTCAAAAATATTAGAGAACCTTGCCATTGGCTAGAATGGAACATCTAACTGGCTTTATTTTGTACAAATACTCAAGACCCAACCGCTGTTCGGAATTACATTTCTAATTTCTCTAAAGAAGGACAAGGAACTCCACGATTAGTGTTTCAATCGAGAGCGTTATAACAATTGCTTAGGGTCTGTCTGAAGAATGCAGTAGTCGGTATGTGCACTGACCATCTCCCGCCTCTGCGCGACGTCGTCGGCGGCGTAGTGCTGGCCCTCGATGAGCTTGGACGCGAACTCGTCCAGCGCCTTGATCTTCTCCTCCTGCGCCACCAGAGACTTCTCGAAGTCCTCGTGTTTCTTGAGCAGAGCTTCCACGGAGTCCAGGGAGTCGCCCACGTCCTCGTTCGCGAGGAAAGCCTAAAGACAATTCAGTTTAATATATTTATAAAATAAAACAATAAGAGCAGATCTAGTAATTCCGTTAGTCGCATAAACTAAGTCATGCTCTAAAAATGGGCACACGTCAAGTTTAAAAGCCAGGCGGAATTTATCCCGGAACCTTTCGGTTGCGAAGACGGCTCCTCTATCCATATTGGCCATGAACAGGCCTCACTACTGCATAACAGAGACGGGAGCTGATACTATTCTATAATCTGTGCGGTTTAGGTCAAAAACCCTGTCCCATGACCGCAGTTGAGTAAAGTTAATGTTAAAAAGACAACTTCTGGCGCATCGAACAGTCGTAGCTGGATTCAATGTTCTGTCTTTTTATCTGAAAGTAACGCAGTATGGTGCGAATATGTTATTGTCACGTGTCCCACACACCTCCTGCTTGTGCATCCAGGCGTCGGCCTGCTCGGTGTCGCGGTAGAAGAGCTGCAGGTCCATGCACTGCAGGTAGAGCACGCGGCGCTGCTCCCACAGCTGCTGCAGCGCGCCGCTCTCGCGCTCCAGGTTCTCCAGCGCCGACGACACCTCGCCCGACGCGCGGTGCCCGCTCTCAACCAGCGCTTGACCCGCTGCAGCGCACGAGTGGATCACGTCCGAGCGGGCGTCCATCTCGCCCTGCGAATGGTACACACGTCATGAGTCCTTGTTGAATAATAGCTTCTACCCGCGGTAGCTAGATGAAACGTAGCCTATATGACCCAGGTATAATGTATCTTTGTATTTGTAAATGATTTTTCAGAATCAGATCTACCTTACATTCAAACTTTATAAAGCTATTAGAGACCTAAATTACCCTCTCACAAAAAAACCCCTTTAAATCCTGAAAAGACAATTGTTTGGTCAGGCTGTTGCTATTTGTGAACAATTTTACCGCCCAAAATATTGGGCAACGACAATCACCCAAATGCTAAAATTTGTTTTACAAAAGGGACATACTGGACATAGTAAGTAAGTATTTATTTTCATAATTCCAATTTATTCCTCGAGCTTAGGTTTCGGGATATGACATCACTTCACAATCGGACTTCTATTGTTTCGAAGTTTAATCATTTTAACCTTGCTACTATACCTGCGCTAAGCGGCGAATAATTTTCGGCGTTAGCTACAAGTGTGGTTCGGACGTAAGTAGTAGCGGGGTGACCGGCGGCGTACCTTGTGCTCCTGGTGCTTCTCCAGCAGCGCCTCGGCGCCGGGCACGTCCTTGGCGAGGTCGTCGGCCGCGATGAGGGCGCGGATGTCGCTCACCCACGAGATCAGGTCGCGGTAGTCCGCCAGGAAGCGGTGCAGCGCGTGCGACGACTCCAGCTCCGACCGACGCTCCTGGTTACATCACACAACGCAATACTTATAAGCAATCAATGCACGCAACCAAAGAGTACTGAGATAGATACGTTGTCAGTTCAACGTTATTGCTACAGCTAAGTTCCCCTCATACGAGTATAGTAGATACTAACACTTGTAGCAGGCGAGGGCCCAATACAAAAAGCTGTATTCTCAAATTATATCCCACAATTGGGCACGGGCTTCCCCTCAATGCGAGGGGGAATAGGCGATAGTCCACCACGCTGGCCACACGTCTCTTCGAGGGATATCGCGTAAGACCTATAAATACGATCGAGGGCGTGATGTCAACAATGTAATTTTTTTTTTGGGACCCTTTGTTTCTGCCAAAGGTTTTTGTATGTTGTTTTAAAATTGTACGTTTTGGCTTATGTTGGTACAATTGTTTACATAATGGTGCTTAATATATTTTGCCTCTCTGCTAGTGGATACAGAGAGTTTCAACAATGTTTCCACCACCGTTTACTGTACCGATATTTTTGTATAATGTATTCTGCCACGTACCTTAGCTTTCTGCACGAGCTTCTGCCATGCGAGGGTGATTTCGTCACGCTTGCCGTGTATGGTGGTGGCGTGATCTGCGTGGATGGCCGCCAGCCGCGCCGCCTCGCCGTCCAGGGTCGACACCTTGTCTTCCAGGGCTGCGAGGTCACGTTCTACACCTTCGTGTTTACGCTGCACGAAGAATAACATTACTTATTGACAATACCACAAGTAGGTGAATAGACTTCCTGAAGATGTTTAATTGGATGGCTGCTGTAGCCAGCTAACCTATGCACACAAAATAAAGGCATCAGACATTGGTTAATGGAAACTGACCTAGTTGAACGTGTGACCTTAAAAAACAATTAACTGCAATATGCCATCAACTTCAGTCTTACTTTCTATCAATATTAAGATCTGCGGACCACATATATGACAGGTGGCAAAGCCATAGCCATAAACATGCAATTCCTATTGGATTTGCCTTTGCCATCAACCAACAATGAGATTGGGACTAGTGCTATCATAAGCCTACACCACACGAGGCTTCGTCTCAATAATTATTACTGAAGAATCTACATAGTATTATAATATCACCTGCAGTGTCTGCACAGTGGCCAGATCGCGTCCGTAGTCATCAGAGCCAAGGACCACGTCCTTCTCCGAGATCCAGGCGATGGTCTCGTCGGCGTCGCGGTTGAACCGCTGGATCTCGTGCGCGCCGAACAGACGCTCCTGACGCATCAGCGCCATCTGACGCAGCCGCTGCCACGCCTCGTTCAGCTCCTGATTGGGGGCAAATAGTAGTTCACTTACAGAAACATGTTTTATAAATTTATAATTAAATTAAAAATTAAATGTGTTGATTGCGGAAAGGTCCACTTGGGACTAGTAAAAAAAAATGACTTATTGAAATAGGTCCCAAAAACTCTTATATTTATGAAAAGTGGGATGATTCCTGAGAAGTCACCAAGGTATATGCCAGCAGACGCATGGCTACTAAAATAAATGACAGTTTTAGCCACTCAATCATAGCTGAACTTGTGCATACACATAGTTATTCAATATTATTAAATCTTAAACCTTTATAAATTGATATTTAAATCCATCCTCCTAATTCTTAAGTACGGGAGTTCACAAGTTGCAAGACACGGGGATGCAATACTCCTGCGCGCCACCATGTCATTCTGTAACCCATCGTACTAAGCATGTTTAACTTACATCCTTCCTCTTAACAATGGTCTCTCTCTCGGGGTGACCCTCGAGCACCAGCCTCTCGGCGAGCTGGTTGACCTCGGTGACGCGGTACTCCTGCGCCGCCATGTCCTTCTGGAACTCGTCGAACTTGCGCTGCAGCACCTCCACATGCTCCAGGTCCGAGCCGAACTCGTCGGCGCACACAAACGTCTCCTGTGAATGGAGGTGATAACAGGAATAGGGATTTATTATTTGTGGTTCTCATCCATTTGTAACGGAAGGAATCACAATTTGTAAGCGATTCGATGGAGGGGACGAATAAATAATTAACGTGATATAGTAAAGGACAGACAAAAAATATTTAAAGATTAGCTAAGGTTTATATTGTGTCAGGACTTAAGAAAAGTTGACATTAACTTTCCAAGATGCGTCCTTTAAAATAGCTTCATCGTTTTTGCAGTGCTGTGTTTTGTTTTGTATAATGTAGTGTAAAAACTAAGCTAACCTCTAATTTAATACTAAACATCGCTATTTATCGTCAACCAAATTATGCTATAACAATTATAATAATAATAGGCAATAGTAATTAGATAAATGCTGATTATGGCAGGTGTCCGCAACCCTTCCAATATTCCCATTCCATATCCATCCAATCCTCAATCCATAGTCCCAATTATCTTTCCATATTCCTGCAAAAGTTCCTCCGCCTGCTGAGGTCAATTCGCTGTTTACGCTATTATTTTCAGCAGTTGACCCCAGCATGTGGCTAACATAACATTAAAATTCTCAAAAAAGGCCTCTACGTGTTAGACCCCTGTCCCCGCGCAAGCCTTCCAAAGATCCGGGTACAGCCCGTGTGGTGAGAGACATAATAATAATACTTATCTAGAAATTAAACATCCATGACTAGGATGCAAACATCCATATATTCATTGGCATCATAACTCCAAATTGCCTCTTAATATAATAAACCTTATTACCCTCGCCCGCGCGTCGGGTCTATTACGAGCGGCCCACGCCCATGAATACATAACTATGTAGGTCATATCTACAGACAACTATCACTATGTATTACTATAACTTTTTTCCAGTCCCATTAATCCGGTACATCATTTTTGAACTTGTACAGCATTATCTAACTCTTATAGATAGCACATGATGTCATATCGTCATTATGGTAACAAATCAAAATTACTTCAACACAAGTTATTGTCGTCACAAATTATTCTTACGACAGTGACGCATCTAATCGTTGAATGACTAGTCCATTATATTGACTGCCGAAATAGCTTCTACTTAGCTATCGGAGTCAGACTAGCTATTTTTGGCTCATTATTACCACACCACATTACTAGCTACTATCAGACTAGCTTCTTTTTGACCACAGGGATATCTAGTGAGACACTAACCTTATCGTGAATCCAGAACATGACCTCATCGCAATGTCGCAGGAATTGGACGAGCACCAACGCTTGCTGCAGCTTCATCCCCTTCTCGGCGAGACGGGACAGCAGCAGCTCCCAGAGACGGTGCAGTTCGTCGAGCCGGCGACGGATCGTGTCAGAGGCGAAATGCCCAGCGGTGATCATCTCACTACCAGTGTTGTCGAGGACAACGATCGCGTTGGAGTGAGCCGCCACCTCTGCTTCGAAGGCCTGGTGCTTTTGGATCTTGGCCTGTGGGAAGCATATTGTAAGAGTTCATCAATCCGCACATCTATTAAATACAAGACTGTTTGTGAAGATTTAATATTATGGTTTGTTTTTCTTACTTAATAGGCATCAAAAGGAAACTGCTATTCAGATGTTAGTAAAACTATGGCAGTCTCTTATATATCGGGTCAAAACGAATGTCACATTTTTTTTGAGAAATTGAATCTTACACGCTGTTTAGCTGATAACTATAGCTCAATATCAACTGGTTACATAGATTTTAATCACAGTATATTTTAAAAAAATATTCGAAATTATATTCTTTTTCTATTAAAAGTACCATAAAAAAATGGGTATCCCTAACTAATACAACATACTAGTATGTACTACACTGGCTTTGAGTTATGCTCTAGTAACTCTTGGAAGCCAGTTGAAGAGCACAGCACCTGTAAGTACGCACCTGCAGGTTGGTAGGATCTTTGTAGCTCTCATCGCTAGCGGCCTGTAGCTTCTCCTGGATCCACGACTCCAGCTCGTCAGCGTCACGCTTGAAGTACTGGAACCTTCTGGAGTCTTCCAGCTTCTCGCGCTTGGCGCGTGCCTCCTGCTTGAAGTCTTCATAGCGGTTCAACACCTACACAATTATGAGATATTGAAGTTATGGTCTGCTGGTGCCGAGTTTGAGTGCTCCACTATAACCACTTTACAATTACGGCCGCCTTTGTGTGTGTGTGTGTGTGTGTGTGTGTGTGTGTGCATGTATGTGTGTGTGTGTGTGTGTGTGTGCATGTATGTGTGTGTATGTATGTGTGTGTGTGTTAAATGGATGCTGTGTTACCTGTTCACGTCGCTCTTGGATATCCTCGGCGGTTTCGAGGATCTTCACCTCCTTGGGTGGTGGGATCTGCTCCATGATGGATGCGTTTATTCACCTGCAACAAAACATATTCATTACATTGAATTCAGTCTGTGTAGTTGTAACACATTGGTAAATATTCTCAGTCGATCGATCCCTAATGGAATAAATACCTCAAGCCCGCTGTACCCCAGCCGTTGGCCGCAATGCGCTTGCAAGAGATAGAGTAACGCGATAAAAAGAGAAGCGCACAGATACGTAATAATTAATTTTAAAGCACATGAAATGTGCGAGCTAAAGTGGTCTTCATTGCTTTGAAGCGAAATATCTGTTCGTAAAAACTATTTGAATTAAATTATTTGATGTTGAATAAAATAACAAACGATTCAAATCTTAATAGGAATAATGCTTGTGCAGCATAATGTTATACTAAGTCCTTTCTATGATGTTGTCTCATCAAATATGGCATTAATTATTAACTCTAAAGAAGGTCAGGCACTTGACATCACCTTACAATGTAAAAAAAATACGAGTCAGAAGTCTAACCCATGATAGAATCAATACACAAAACTACTGGTTTACTGGTTTCCTAATAACTGTTTTTAGATTTAGCATAAAAATGTAAATAAAATTCACACAATGGGTGGGTTGAAAAGAATGGTGGAGTCAAATTACAGACTCTCCCATTGCATAAAATTAAATATCAATCGGCGATATATGTTGATACTGAGTAAAAAATTTTACAAAAATAGACTTTAATTGCAAATTTATCGTGATTATAAACTACCCAGGAAGACTTGAAAGTAAATCTCGCTACTAAAGTTAGGTTAATGTACTAGCAAACTGCCAACAATATTTTACTACATCTTTAGAAAAAAGTCTATAAATGTGGTGAAGTTGTGCCTCTGTAGCATATCTGCACTACGCTAGTCGCCGGCAGGGGATTACATCACGCGTCCTTGTGACTCACACCAACAATGTAATGTAGTAATACTTCATTCTGATAATCTGACTGCATTGTTGGCTTTTTAACAAATGCTTGAAGCAGTACAGTGATAGGTTCATTAGGAGTTAAATAGAAATGTAACTTGTTGGTGGCTTCATAAGGTTGATAATTCCTTTTTTTATCATTTAAGAAATATCTCAACCAATGACTTTCTTATGATAAAAATAATAATTTATCTTATCTATGATGATAAGATCAACATCAGTTATTATTGGGAAATGAAAATATTATTCAGCGATGAAGCATTTTACAAAAGTGCTATTTCAGTGCTAGTGCAAATGTACTGACTATTTTTTTTTATTAATATGTCTCTCACCACACAGACTGTACCCGGATTTATGGAAGGCTTGCATGGGGACATGGACATTCATATTATACTAGCTGTTGCCCGCGACTTCGTCCGCGTGGTATTTAACAAAGACTCAGCCGTTGGCAACAGCCTGCTCGCGTTCTGATCCCGCGGGACGTATTGCAGATTGTTGCTATCAAACTTTAATCAGGCGCAGCGCTGCAACATTGGTTTTAATTTTTTTTCGAGAGATCCAATTTTTTTTTTCTAAAATAAAAGTAGCCTATGTTACTCCTTGTTACATCAGCTATCTGCCAGTGAAATTCCCGTCAAAATCGGTCCAGCCATTTCAGAGATTACCCGGAACAAACAGACAGACAGACAGACAGACAGACAGACGGACAGACAGACAGACAGACAAAAATTGTAAAAAATGTTGTTTCGGTATAGGTTACGTGTATACATCCAAATGCACTTAGTAAAAAGCGGTTATTTTAATATTACAAACAGACACTCCAATTTTATTTATATGTATAGATGTATAGATTATGTTATCTGAATTATCACAATCATGTATGAGTGTTATCATGGCTAATAACTATGATAAGATGAATATATACAACTAGCTGCACCCGGAGGTGTTACCCGCGATAAAAAGTGTGAAAAATTAAAACATCTATCCCATGAGAACCATACATTTTACCGAGATAAAAAGTAGCCTATGTGCTATTCCAGGCTATAATCTATCTCTGTGCCAAATTTCATCCACATCTGTTCAGCCGTTAGGGTGTGAAAGAGTAACAAACATCCATCCATCCATCCAAACTTTCACATTTATAATATAAGTATAGAAGTATAGATGATTACTAGTTGTGTTTTAAATGTTTTTAGAATGAAATTCTATGTTGTAAAGTCATAAAAAATATAGGGATTAAATGAATCAAATAGCCATGATGATCACAAGGGTATTGTCTTATTTACCATATAAAGTGGGGTAAAAGAAGTTGTAAAATCTTTATCCTCACAGTTTTCTTATTTTTAAATGTATATTTGGGAAATAAATAGTAAAAACCAAATAGTTGGACACATTTTGATTTTTGTCAAAATGTGTAGCCATTAAAGTGTAATAAAGTCAAATCAATTAGATTGGACTATTTCTTATTTAGTTACACAACATAATATTCAATTAGTGTATGCAAGTAGATACTTATCTAATTAGGGTTGATGAATTCTTTTGATATAGTTAAGTACTTTACCAAAATTCTAGTATATCACTGATAATAATAAATTGTAGTAAGAACTAACTGATGTGATGACAGCAATTTGAATAAGACCTTGGTGCATGAACATTGAACTTAACTATAATCTCTGCTTTTAGATCTGATGGCTGATTACATTCACAAAAAAAAGTTATAAGTATTTGAAAATGTCAAATGTTCCACATACTGAATGTCATAGTTGAATGCTCATACAGGCTATGTAATCAATACTAGTAATGTGATCTGAGCTTGGCTCTGCAGCAGACATAGGTAACTACAATAAATAGTCATTGTGTAGGTGTGGTCCACTTGGTTACAGTAAATATGTATAATGAAGGAGAACCATATTTTTTATTCTATAGAAGCCTGATTTTTTAATATGCCAATGCATGGGATTTTTTTAAAATATAACTGATATTTATGTAACACATTTTTAGGAAAAAAAAAAAAACAATATTATTATGTATAATATTGTTTTGTTTTTACAGAGTGCTTAAAGTTATATAAACACTTTTATACTATAACAATTATTTCTCAGACTAAGTCATGCATGATGTAAAATAGGTCAAAGAATATTCAAATCATTAAAATATAGGTGTAGAGAATTGACATTATCATTTATCTGTGATACTAAAAATATGATATACTAACAACCTTATATATCAGATCATAGAAAAATAAACTTACTAGATAAGTAGTTTAATGTTGTATGAATCAATCTATAAGGCTTTAAATTGTTTTCACAACCCAATAAATAATATAAACATTCAACCCACACACTACAGACCTCTCACAAACAGAACACCTGGGGAGATTGGCCAATCAATACTCAGTGTATTATACAGTAGACAACAGCATATCAGCATTCAGAGCACTAAACTTCTAGTTTATCCACTGGCGTAGAAAGTAGCACCGCGGGTGAGGCCTGACACGCCAGCACTGTCCGTCTGTCTGGTGCTCCAGATTCACCGTTACTCGCCCCGCGCCCCCCCCGATACGCACCGCCGCCGCGATACGCACCGCCGCCGCAACAACCGGCGTAGGTACCTACCTACCTCTAACTATATCGACCCCACAGACTTCCCTCATATAAAATGACGTAATGCTCCAAAATAAACCCAATAAGGATAACAGACGGGGCTAATTTTAGACATCTGCAAGGAACGGGAATATTGTACGCAGACCGATAGTATTAACGTATATGGTATAGGTTTCCATTTCGATTCCCCTAATTAACTTTATTTCGAGAAGTAGGATACTCCTTAGGAATTTGCCGATACATGGGTGTGTCATAGATAACATTTATGGAGATTTTGAGATAGATTTACATGTTGAAATTAAAGTTATCACAGTTTTTAACATAAGACTCACCTTCGAATTGAGGAAATGCTCAAATAATACACTATTTAACACTTTTTACTTGGAATTTTCATGAAATATCGTTCGTTCGACGTGCAGTCGCGTCACTCCACCATAAAAGTTACTCTATCTATGCTATGACTCCGCCTACGTCAATGTTGCTCACTAAATAAATTAATCGCAAACCAATAAGAAAGAAGACAACAAAGCTGTTTTATTGGTTTAATCTGTTTTAATTTTATAACATAAAATAAATAATGTTTACAAAGAGAACAAAAATGATAACTTGTTATCATTGACTATTGTAAAATATTTTAAAAACATTTAGGGAACACCACAAAGTCAATTTTGTATCTGTGTTCTAATTTTTTTTTTAAATGCAGCAACATCAAAATTCAGTTGTCAAAAAAATTTGTTCTGGCTTGGTTCGTTCATGTTTGTTGTATCAATTTGTGTGTCAATTATCAATTAACCCTCGTTTAATGATGGTCTGCTGATAATTAAAAAGCAGTGCTCTGTATCGATGATATTGATGTGCACTAGAAAGTGTATGTAAATCATGGCTGCTGGCGGCGAGGATCTGTGGCGCGAGTGCGCGTCCTGGCTCACAAGATGTGGCTTGCTACGTCCCGACCATAAGGCAAACTGGGAGACGAGTACAATCCACGACCTGGCGTACACCCTGCGCGATGGTGTGTTGCTGTGCAACCTACTGAACGCGCTGGATCCGGGGTGCATCGACATGAAGGACGTGAACCAACGGCCTCAGATGGCGCAGGTAACAACCGGGCCCCAGCCAGGCCGGCCTTCACTCTAATTACCGCTAAACTATTAATTTGGCAAAATAATAGTGGTACGCGTGTTATGTGGAACTAATGTCTAGGTCATGTTCTCAAACAGGGAAATTTTATACAAGGCAATTTTACCTTGTGGTAAAAATCGTGTATGTATATGCATACGATAAATACATTTCAGTGTGTGGTGAATGTACTCAGTTTGAATTGAGTGTTTTAAATTAAATGTATTATACAATATTGTTATACAATTATACAGTATTTGTCTCACATTGGTAGTGCTAGTGAATTATGCATGCAGTGATGAATGGGTATATGTCATTCATATAAGCACATTCAATTGAATCTGAGTATGTTCCGGTGCTATCTGTATCGTAAAATTGCTGTCAATGAGCAGTCTTGCAAGTAACTGTTAATAAATATGTGTTATTATATTCATATATGTAGCAACTGTGATAAATTACTGATAAAACTAGAGTATAGTCTGTTACCAGTGTTGTGACTACATTATTGTGTTTACCTAGCTGTTCAATTTCTATGCCCATAGTTGGCTTTTGTTGAATACCTACTTATAAATCAAAATTTGCTAAAAGATAATCTGTTTTAAAAAATTGGGCAGACATGGGCATAAATTAAGGCATTCTGGAATTTAGAAGATTTTGAACAGTGTTTCAAATAATCTCAAGTATTTAAGTGGGATCAAATATCAAATGATTGGTATCTAAATATCTTCATAACTCATATAGAGGTCCCAGGATGTTTATAAAAATCACATTATTATTTGTTTTAATAAAGTATTGTTAAGGAAAATTACAATATGCCAAATAGCAATATTAGATGTTATATTTCATACATAAACATTGAAGGAGCACTATTTCTAGAACTCAATGTTGACGGTGCAATTTACCGAACCCTTATGAATAACAATCAATTTTCAAATGTCTCATTGTCTGCCAGTTCCTGTGCATGCGCAACATCAAAGTGTTTCTGAGGACGTGCCACGAGGTGTTTGAACTGCGTGAGATAGACCTCTTCGACCCATCAATGCTGTTTGATCTGTCCAACTTCCACAGGGTGCTGTGCACCCTAGCCAAGCTCAGCCAGTGTCCTAAGGCAGTGGCAAAAAATATTAAGTGAGTTGATTGTGTTTTTTTTTATGAATTCTTGTTAATTGCTGTGATGAGATACACATAACTGAAAGATGAACATCTATTGCTCTGAAAACTTTCAATATGACACACTGATTGATCAATTAGCATCTTGTGCTCAGTATCTGTCAATCAATTCAATAATTTTGTATCAATGTGTGCAATGTTAAATACTCACATATAATTGTTATTTCAGGCCATTCTCAGCTCAAAGAACACAATCAGAAGAGGACATATACAAAGATCTTCAATCTGTGTAAGTACAACCATAATTCACACCTACTATAGACACAATTCTCGACAGAACATCACCCTAACATTACACTTCAGTAGCCCGAGCGCGACTCTGGTACCGCCACCATATAACAACTACGACGATAGATCGTCGATGACGACCGCGGAGGTACCATGGGTGCAGTTCACGATACCGAACGCGACGTGCGAGGATCGAGTCGAGGAGATATACGAGGACCTGTGCTACGTGAAGTTCACGTCAGCAATGCCGGAGGTGGCGATTTATTCTAGTTTCATTGGTTGAGCTTGACAAATATTCGTAAAAATGCATCTTTGACTAGACGGCAAAGACTAACTCCCGAATTTATCCCCCTGTTTATAAATTCGGGGGTATAACTAAAAGGTAAAACTTCTCTGAATATGCAAAGTGTATATTTTCCAAATATTTGTCAAGAAGTGTAGTTAGATACAAAGTTGGTGTACATATTTTAACGCTTCCAGTTATACTGGGGAATGGGAATGGTCTCCGTCCGAGATCCTATCTAATAAGCCGTGTCTACATGGAACGCGCTGCGTCACGAGCCTGGCTCACGCACATGCTCCCTGAGTCAAACGCTGGCTCTGCCTTCTTCGAGCGCTAACTTCTATGATTTGTAAATAATAGAAGTTAGTGCTCGAACAAGGCATGCATTGATTAATTTTGTGTAGCTTTTCTTGGACTCGCCGTGGGCAAGCTTCGAAGTCTTCGTTGGTCACCTCCACTGGGGATCCTGGGTTACAGGAGTACCAGTGGTAGGAGGGTGTGGCGGGCCAAGTCCCAAAAAAATACCCGAGTGCAACGCTCGGACTTAAAAATGGCCATTGATCTTTGATCCGTACATTTAAGGGAAAAATAAGTGTTTCCATTGACTCATAAAAAAACAAATCTATCCAAACGACAAATTATACAATGCGGAGCTCATTAATTGTTACTAATCTATTTGTTTGTGCAGCATACATATGATTTATTTATCTTTCAAGTGATTTTCAAACCTAGAGTCTTATACATAAGGTTGAAATCCTGCAAGATATGACGTATGTACATTCCGACCAAAGGTTTTGGTAACAGCACAATCACATTGTAACACTGATTATTAATAGAGTTGTTTTCAGTACGGACATCGTATTGCATCTATGCAGGCGTACCAAAATGCAATGAATGTAATGCAGATGTTAAAGTAATATATATTAAAAATAAGTGCGCCTCTCGTTCGGCGTAAGGTTCTCAAAGGGGCTATCTGAGTTGTTATCGCATAGGAATTTAAACTTAATTACCTATACACCTGTCATAAAAAAATGTATAGTCCAAATCCTGTGTAATGAGTCTGGTCATTCAAAATGCAATACTTTTTGATATTATTTTCAAAGTGTATAAGAATCAAATTCACGAATTTATTCAAATTACTGCCACATCTTCAATAAAAGTGGGACTCGATTGTGTAATGCATTCGAATAAATTAAAGAAATGTAATAACACCACGTGGGTCTCACGTAACACGAGACGGTTGTCCATTGGAACTGGTATATCTGGAAACGTATTGAATTCTGAGCTGTTCTTTATAAATTATATTATTTGCAAAATTCACCATTGCAAATCCGCTTTGTATCATTGATGTAGCTTAGCGATAATTTTTGTAGGCATTGTAAATAGCTTAGAGAATTTAGGTAGGTGTTGCCTCACGTACGCATTTCTTTTTGCCAAAGTGAAATGGCCAGTGACCAACCTCTGTCGAGTGAAGATTGGTTTGCCGCGATATCGGTGTATGTTTTGTAATGGTGTGTCATTGTTGCCTATATTTTTATTTTATAGAAACATATATGTGTGCTGTACGCTTGTACCTCGCCTCCACCAAATTTAGTACATAAATTAGTTCTTGCCACATCCAGGAGAAATGCGTTTAAGTAAACAGTAAAGCACTATTAGATAGCCAGCGACGTGCACTAATCTAAGAAGTTTCTAAGATGACGATTCATAAGTACTGTACTTAATGATTTAAATTAATAAAAAATATATATTGTGATTCTGATTTTAAGTAAGTGCGTAATTGCTACGTCAAAATGAATATAAGTAGGTGAGATTCATTTAAAAGTGAGAGATTACTTAGTTCAGGAATATTAAAGTCACCGGAACTCGCTTCCCCATTGCGATAACGAATCCGTTATCACAGGACGATAATAACGGAACTAATTGCAAATTACCGCATGACGTTATACGTATTCCCGTTATAATGTAAATTGTGGTCAGCAAGATGTTATATCTATTCGCGCGAATGCGATAAGACAAGCGATAAAGATAAACTGCTAAAATACTAAGAAATTTATTTAGTCATCTTACGACGGCGCTCATGTATTCAGTTAAGTTCATAGACCTATTGACTGACCACACAGAGCACCTTGTTGTGGGTCCAGGACCGGCCCAGGCTTATTATGAAATGCGATTGCATTTTTTTTAAATTCTGGATACTTGTCTACTTTCTTTTAGCCTAAAATTTCTCGTGTCTTGGGCACAGACAGCTAAAAGGGTACAAATATTCGTGCTCATAAAAAAAAGTTTGCCCCTACCGTGATTCGAACTCGGGGGCCGATGGCACAGGCCACTACCAAGCAAGCCAGTTGTATAGTCGAAATCTGAAAGGATTACCTGAAGTTTCCAGAGAGGATTGGATTCTGTAAGGCAGCCGAAACGTCGGGAACGTAAGATTAGTTTTATTTCAGTAACTGCATTCACTAATCCTGCTAAGTCCACGCAGTCCTTTCAGTTAGAGACGACTAACGGCAGAATAAAAACTTCTTTTCAACGCATGAACAATGAAATTGAGGAAACTGTGCTCCAGTTATATTTTGTATCATAAAAAAATAACATCCATAGATATATGAACGTGCCCCTTAGAGATGTTATCTATTAAGGTCATCCACATTTGCTAAATCGTAGCCTCTGTAGTGCGTTGATCCTTTATGTTATTTGTACGACGATAAGCCTAAGTACTTATAAAGTTATGGTCTTGGGACTGGGTTCGTCCAGTTTAAGGCTGAGTGCACATTGGATACGTTTTCGTACGAAATTGAGTCGTCCGAATACTTGAACTCGAAACTCTCCGATTCTCTTTTGACTTTGACTTTGACTTTGACTCTAAATATACAATGCGAGCTCGTAGACCGGGTTCGAAGATCCGAAATGATTGGTTTCCAGTTTGCGAGCTCTCATAGTATATCATACAAGGCCATTAACTTGATCTCACATAACTAACATTTGATGACAATGCTGCTAATTCGCTTGCACACTCTCTAAACTTAATTAAACTAGCTAAAATTTTAAGTATAGTTTAGAAATCATTAAAATCAATTCTGTTGTCACATCGAACTTAATTTAAATATCGTAATTGACAGGACTAATTTGATTTTGACAGCACCTAAATTGAATTGAGGTATGTTGCCAGTATTTAAAAAATATATCTGAAGAATGAATGAAAATAAGGTGAATGGAAAAGAAAATCGAAATAACATGATTAAATTATTTTAAAATAACCTTAAAATATATAAAAGTTTAATTTAAAATATATGTCGGCGTCTAAATATTTTTATTGTAATTTTTTTATGATATTTACAATTATAAATTATAGAAAGTTGTTCTATATCGTCTGTGGTTAAGTGTTCCATATCTATTGTTCTGTGGTGAATTCTATTTTGTATCTGTTGACAGTAGGTAAACAAAACACCGTTTTCAGATCAGACGGGTGTGCTACATTGTAATTGTTGTAATAAGTTATCTAGTGGCTTGAATCTAATATGGAAAACGATAGGAAACGGTCTAATAAGAGACAACAGGAGTTGCTTGTGGAGCGACTCCGCAACAACATCAAAATAGCGAGGGGTAAGCATTTTAAAGGATTGAAAGTTTTGTTTTACTTAAAATCAATCAATGGTTATAGTTACATCGACGCGCGAGGACATCTATCTAAAAATCAATTATATTTTCAGGAAACCAAGCAGATTCTGGCGAGGTAGATTTTTAGGGGGCCCTACCAACCACGACGAGCTCAACCAACTCGGCTGCAGAAGAACTGCACAGCAGTGAGAGCATGTAAGTTTTGTGTTCTGAATATTATGCATTTTTTTCGTCTAAATGGTTTTTATATGTTTTTTTTTATCAACAGGTTTGGAGTGTGTGGGTGGCGAAGTTATAGACCAAGGCTCGCAAGGTGCGAACTTCAATAAGCGCCACAGGTGGCGGTCCGGCAGGAGGAGCCCCGACAGACATAGAATCCAAAATTTTGGATATTGTTGGGCATGCCTATGTGGATGGATTTTGCCGCCTGGAAGTGTACCATAATACTTTGTAATAAGTTAGTAATACTAAGCATTTATTGCATAGTTGTTATCTTCGGTAGTGCCATTTTCATTGAGTGTGGGCAACAAATGGCCCCCATGTGCAGAAGCTTGTTGTTTAAGCCTTTCAAATTCTATTACTTACAAATTTCTTTATTATTTTGATTGTTAATTATTTTACATGTTGATGTTTATTATTGATTATTGATAACATAGTAATAAGTAAAAAGCTTTATTATAATAATTCAGAAATTAAAGTCTTGTTTATGATTTGCCATACTTTTATTAATTTTGAGTAAAATAGTGTTTATTAACACTTGCCAAATGTGTCTTGCTTCAGCAAGGAAATCTGTTTCAATGTACTCTTCCACCATAGATAGCTTATCAGTATGATCTAAATCAATGGTATAATTCTCATTTGTATCTGCAAAAGTAGAAACATTTACATGTTATAACGTGATGTCAAGATATTTTTTTATGCTTATATTATAAAGACAAAAGATATATTGGTTCGACGGCCTGATTAACCTAGTGGTAATGACTCTGCTTTCTGCGCTGAGAGTCCTGGGTTTCAATCCTGGTAGGGACACAAGCTTTGTGTGATGAGCACGAATGTTTGTACCCGAGTCATGGATGTTTAATATGTATATAAGTATTATAAACTGAGTTCACCCGCAGTCCATTGTACAGTACCCACAACACAAGTGTTAAGCTTAAAGTGGGACCGTTTGGTTATGTATTGGTATGGCGATATTTATTTATTTATTTGTTTATAATGTATGAGCTCAAAAATTAATAAACCAATTTAGTGGATATGAAATGAAACTTACTCAGTTTTTGCAGATTCTTTCTCCGTCTGTGTTGTAGGGAACTTTATATTTTGGAGTGTCAATTGTTGCACAATTATGTTCAACACTATTCCCAAACATCTACTCACTGCCTGGTTGGCTCATTCCTGGTGAACTGTCTTGGCCTACAGCAGCCTGATAGCTCCCATGAGCGTAAGATTGCAGTGCTGTTCAAATCTGCAAAGTGTCATGTTGATGTATTTATAAACATTTATAAACACGTAAAAAGTAGGTATGTATCTATATAAAATATTAAATCGCAAACCTTTATATGTTTTGGGATGTGCCCCTCCACTAAGAGCGGATCATCTAGAGTATTCAGTATGAAGTGCTGCAAATGTGCTCTTAAACCTTCGAGGCGTATTCTTTCTTCATAGTTTCTACGGCTAGAAAGCAAATGCCTTAATTTTGTTTTTAAAGTAAGTACTTTGAAGTAGGCTCTGTTTTATTATTATTTTGGTAAAATTAGCACTTTCAGATGAATCCACAAGAGCCGCAACCACATATTCCTCCATCGTGTTTGATAAAATAGCTTTTCACAACTTATCTTAATAAAAACACCACCTGAAAAACTACGAACTAAATTTAGGTGGCACCAAATTAGATGCCGACCAAATAAGGCGGATTATAGTTTGACGTTTCTAATTTTAGACGCAATTTGACGTAAAGTGTGTACAACAGAATACAAAAATGACCAACTAAGCTAAGTTGAGTAACTAAACCAATTTTAGGAGCTGTCAAACCAAAATTAGTCTAATCTGCTGTTAACAGAATAGCGAACGCCGTTTGACAGGAGTAAACTATAATTTGGTCTAGTTTAGGCTAGTTGGTGTCAAGCGAATTAGCAGCAATATATCTTGAGTGCATTAGATACAACAAAAATAGTGTCAAATATTATAACAGGTTAACATGTATGTCATACAGATCACGTTTATATATAAAATAATTGCGGAAATTATATTTTTTTTCTGAAGGCGCGAAGTAGCGTTTTAACGTGCTCTTAGTACGTGGTGTAATTTTAAATTTCTCAGTATTTGATTTTTGTCTGCGGGAATGTAGTCTTTATAATCTACTGATCGACCTGTTAAATTCTGTTCACTATTAAAGTTACACCTTATATAAACAGCATACATGGTGTACCAAACGTATTCTTATGGATAAACGCGCTATTAAAAATATCTCTCTTCGGTCGTTCCCTCATGACTGAGGATCGTGATCATCACGGCAGTTCTTTGGATCGGACGAACTGTCTCCATCGGCTCCGGTCTGTGGCCATCTTCACCGCGGCGAACTACTATTAAAAATTTCAACTATTAAAAATATAAATAGTTGAAAATAAAAATGACATTTTTATAACTATGGATATCATGTTTCGTTTTGATACGACTATATAATCGCGCCGTTTCATTTAAATTTGTAGGTACATACCTATATGTAATGTATTAAAATATTAGTTTGGTATAGTACAAATAATAATACTTGTAGAAGAATAGCGGTAGAGCGTGTGCAAGCTCTAATCGAAAATTAATGAGACTTAGAATAATTAGGGACAAATATATTTCACCTGTAGGTATAATTTGTTAAAAGAACATGTTACGATAGTTGTGGGTATGGTCCGCTAAATATTATTAGTGCTCAATGTATGTACATATTATGCGTAACCATATTGACTGTTATAAAGATTTATCGACATTTGTAGCTTCAAGTTGGTATCTCAATCACTCCTATCGTATATTAAATTATGGACGCATATTTTGACTATCTTATCATGTTAGCGCATCGCGGCATAGCGTCTTCTAGAGTGGAAGCTTACCCTGTCTTGTTCTCGTATCTTTTCCAAACATTCTTGGGATACGTTATTCGTGCGTAACACACGCCACGCATCGGAGATACGGTACACCGAAAAATGCTACAAATGGGAACCAATCCTAATAATGACTACTATTGTTAGCTAACAGCCTAATTTCAATAGGGAAGATGGCTGGGTGCTACCACCGACTTGGGATCCAGTAGTAAACATCATAAAATCCAAAGCCAAGCGTACCATTGCAAGACCACAAGACACAATGAGTCTTTCTGCGTATCTCTCTTTCTAACTATGACACTAGGACGTCAACCACCTCAGTCCTCCCGTGACCATGGTTGCTGTAAAGCAGCCGAACGTCGGGAACGTATAAACAAAAAATATACGCGATAGAATCCTTAAACATAGTCTTATTTCCATTTTATTTCAATACTAGCTGTTGCCTGCGACTTCGTCCGCGTGGTATTTAACAAAGACAACCGTTGACAACAGCCTGCTCGCCCATTCTGAGCCCGCGGGACGCATTGCAGGTTGTTGCTATCAAACTTAATCAGGCGCTGCGCTGCAACATTGGTTTTAATTTTTTTTCGTGTGATCCTATTTTTTTTTCTAAAATAAAAGTAGCCTAAGTTACTCCTTGTTACATCAGCTATCTGCCAGTGAAATTCCCGTCAAAATCGGTCCAGCCATTTCAGAGATTACCGGGAACAAACAGACAGACAGACAGACAGACAGACAGACAGACAGACAGACAGATGGACAGACAGACAGACAGACAAAAATTTTAAAAAATGTTGTTTCGGTATAGGTAACGTGTATACATCCAAATGCACTTAGTAAAAAGCGGTTATTTTAATATTACAAACAGACACTCCAATTTTATTTATATGTATAGACTATTGTTAGTTATGAATTTATAAATTACTAGTCATTGCTAGATCCTCAATTTTTTCAACGTACTTTAACAAACAAATCGTGTTGAATTACAATTCTGAGTATTTTAATTTAATCGTATTGCAACGCTAATCAGTATTTATGCAACGTATCCAGTAACCCTATCCGTACTCCAAGCACAATCCTCTTTACATACCGTTTCGGTACGTAAGCGTCGTCCATCCCTCTCACACCACAGATTTTATAACTAAGTACGACAGTGGCAGCTGCTTTCTCGACGACGTTACTATTACATTAGTAGTTCCTGCTTAACCCACTGTTGACTGGCGATATTAATATTGTTACGATGCGTATAAAAGAGGTATCGATAACTCGAGAAATAGTCATCGAAGCTTCTAGAAACAAAAACGCATTGTTGGGTCCAAGGTCCCCTATCGATCTGTGAAGAAAGATCTAGAATCGTCAACAATGTTGCAACCGGCTTCCAGAATATATCTCATATTATTTTTATTAAAATTATTAGTAAACAAAAGGCGAGGACAATGCAATTCCTGGAACTGGGAGTTCTCGGAATAATACCGATTTCACGAATGCAGCTACGTACACTAGAACATTCTAGCCCCTCCTTATTACCGTGTAAATAAGGTTCATTTTCCTTATGGAACATTTCTGTTTTGTGGGTTTTTGTCGACACCTTTCTGGAAAGATCCACCCTCGCTATTTTCGGATTATAAATAGTGTGCAGGACCAGCGACGAGACAGTTTCTATTTGAAAGCGATTGTGAACACATCTCTCGGAAGCGAACTAAGAAGATTATACCGGCGACTCTAGCATATACTGTGGACTACTGTGATTCAAAGTGATTTGGTGTATTGTGATTTGAGTGTTTACTAGTTAATTACGGAAGCGGCAGCTGGAGGACTCAAAAAAAACCGATTAATTATAAAATAAAATTTAATTAAGATAAAAATTACAAATTGGAATATATGCTATTGACCCGATCGAGGTATGATACGAAGTGTCGGGGCTTGGTCACGTAGCCAGGTTCCTTGGGCCTCGTGGTTGGAGTCAGCACTTTTCCCCACCTTGCTGTTTCTAGGTGGCGATGTGCACGCGGCGGTGTCGTGTACTGCGTCAGCACTTTACTTGGAAGCGCTCGGTATAACATCTCTCCCCTCAGATCAGCGACTATTTCAGATTTTAAGATGAAATATCGCTGTCGACTTCATATTATTTTGAGATGATGATTGGGATGCTTGGTTCTGAGTTTTTTCAGGTTCAGCATATGTGTGCTCGGCGTCATCTGTAGTTGTAGCTTGCTTCTGTCGGCGGGTGCGTACTCGGCACAGTAATGTGACACTGAGTGCGAGTGCACCAAGTAGTGTACCATAAAATGGAATAGTTGTATGGTACAACGTTGAGCTCTCGTCGATTTGAACTGGATTCTGTGATTCTATTCTATGTTGGATGTCGTGCAGCTTTCTCAGGTTAATTGAATTAATTTCGAATAGTGGTGATGTCGGCTCTTCTATAGGTTTCTCGGGTACGCTGATTATCTTCATCGGTTGTCCTTGGATTTGATCGTTTATATTAATGATGTTGAATTCATCTGTTCGCAGCTTGCAGCTATGTGGAATGGTAGCCAGGAAACTTCCGGATATAGTGATGGATTCTTCTCGTTCACATATGAGTTGAACTTGTGTTGGATTCGGGAATACGATGGCGTAGCGACGATCGTCCAGTTTCTCCATGGCTGATTTTGTCAGGTTGATGGTCATTCGGTTACAGGAGCTGTTTGCTGTTCGGCCTCCGATGATGTTGCAAATGCAGTCCGGTTGAGATCTCATCTGGTGGTTGAACTTCTCTTCACAGATGTACCGTTTGCTGACCTTCGGGCATTCTGCCTCTATGTACACATGAATATTTCCAGTGATTGCAAGGAGTGGGAAGGGAGGAATGATAGCCTGCCTATTCTTATTAGGTACGATAACTAGTCAGTATAGTGAGAATTCATATGGAGATACTATAGGAAATCTAAAAGCAAATACTATTTGATTGTCGCAATAATAGGATGCTGGTTTGATCACGTTGTAATATTCTCTTAAGTCCATTTCTAATAATTGGTCTTTACTATAAAAAGTTTTAAGTTTACCTAACATACTGCGCAATACCTTTGATCCTAACATGGAATGATGAGTGCGCGATTCGTTGCAAAGTGCTAGCGCGTTCTCTAACCTACTTAATTCGCTTAGTAAGCTGTCTATATTATCGCTAATTATAACTAATATTTGCGCAAATTTCGCAAAACGAATAAGTCCGTGGTTTTTAAACCTATTGGTGTCAAGTAAAATATGCAGAGTTTGATTTAATTGAATTTGATTCGACACGAGTTTCGCAATTATTTTTGTATGCTCATGCATTAGTTCTTTGCTAAGACTAATATGATGATTATGTTCTAAAATAATTTGATGTTGGTCATTTTTTAAGGCCTTAAGGGCATTGTCATACTTGATGGCATCTGCGTAGTCTAAGTTCCCCGTAATGCTCTTAACTATAGATCCGAGACCATCTATTAAACCTCTCTTAACGCGAGTGGGTTCCAAACTTTTTAACTGAGATGATGCCTTGTCTAATTTAGTGCTCAAACTATCTATCTGAAATTCGTATAACGTGTAGGTATAGTTATCTAGTCTGTTCGTAGCTTTATTCAATTGAGTTCGAACAATATTAATATTATTTTCAATGTCTGGTAGTTCTATGTACTGTAAAAACGTATGATAGTGTGTCGTCAGTCGCATGGGCCCTAACTTGAAGGGTAAAAGTCCAGGTCCGTCTTCAAGTCGTTCAAGTTTGATCTCTTGAGCCCGTACTAGGCTGAGAGTCAGCGTCAAGAGGGTTATCCTGTAACAATTTAGATGATTTAGGGGCCCGTTTTAGTCTAGCTTTTGCTATGGGCCCTTTTTTCTTAGAAGTGTAAATATGGATCGGTAAGTTCGCTAGGACCGTGTCCTGCGTATATCTAGGGGCGAGTTTAGATCTACTAGCGGAAGGGTTAGTAATGAATATTTGCTGATCGGGTTGATACTCCACTTCGGGCTCGCGATTTATGTTTCTCCGCTCTATAATGTGAGTTCTATTTGCAAGGGAGGTCTCGTTAATGATATCGTACACTTTCTGCATGCGTGCTCTGTGAGTTTCCGTGTACTGTTGTAATAAATGTCTAGTCAAGTCTATGTCAGTCGGATCTCGTGGGTCAGTGTGTCCTAAAATGAGATCGTAAGGCTTGCATTTCGTAAAAGAGTGGATTGAACTGTTATAACCTAAAATAGCATAGGGCATTAAATTTATAACAGGCTCGTCTTTATGTGTTAATTTTAAAATACGAAGATGTTCTAATATTGTGGAATGAAAGCGCTCGATGGTTCCGTTAGCATTTGGTGAGTGGGCCAGTGTCTGATGATGCGTTATCTTGTGTATTTTACAAAACTCTGAAAACATTTGGTTAGTGAACTCTGTTCCTTGATCTGAAATAATGGTCAGTGGTAAGCCGTGATGCGTGCTAAATGTTAGTAAAGCTTGTATCACACTAACTGCGGTCCCATCTCGTAGCAGGTATGCTTGCCCATACTTTGAGAATGCATCTATAAATGTTAGATATTTTTCATTTTGCGCCGTAAAACTATCCATGTGTATTATTTCAAAAGGCCTGGTGGCAGGGGGAACTATGTTGAATTTAGGTCTTATAGGGTTTCTGTCATATTTAGCCTGTCCGCATATGTTGCAGTCATTAATGAATTTAGTTATTTGGTCCTTCATTTTGGGCCAGTAGTATCTCGCGGATAAGGCCAAGTAGCACTCGTTAATGCCACGGTGGTTGGTCTTACCCTCGTGGTAATGACGAATGATGTCTTGCTGCCTGAGGTACTCTTTTACGTTTTCGAGTTCCTTTTTTGCTATAACTAAACTCATTGATGAACTTTTAAAGTATCTCTGGATTATGGGAACTATACTGTACATGGCAAGGGGTGGATTTATAAGAAGGGCGGTCTTAATTTTTGGGTTAACATATTCTTTTATCGCGTTGATTAGATCATCTTCCAGGTTAGACTCGGATAACTGAACGGATGTTCGAGTATGTGTGTCAAAAGGTTTCGTCGCAGTAGTTCGTTTCTTAATGTCACCTACGATGGTCAAACATAGCTGGCGATGGAATTTATTGAGGGGGTCATCGGTTATGGGGACCTCAAAGATCGGATTTTCGTCAGCGGTGTGGGCTGTCAAGGTGTCCGAATTTACTATAGAAGGTGGTCTGTCGGTCGCGTTTGCAATGATCGAACTCACTTCTTCGTTACAGATCTCAATACGGGAGAGAGCATCGGCATTCGTGTTATTTTTTCCTTTTCTGTAAATAACCTTGTAGTCATATTCGCTTAGTTTTAAGCGCCATCTGGTTAGTCGCGAGTTCGGCTCTTTAAGGCTCATAATCCACTCCAGTGGTTTGTGATCTGTAACAATTTTGAATTTTCGACCAAAGAGATATGGCCGAAAATACTTTGTCGCCCAGACAATAGCTAGCAATTCTTTCTCAATCGTACTGTATCTGACTTCACTCTCGTTTAATGTACGTGATGCGTACGCTATCGGTTTATCCGATCCAATTGTACCTTGCGAGAGGATTGCACCGATAGCAAAGTTAGACGCGTCAGTTGTTAAAATAAATTCTCTTTCAAAGTCGGGGTACCTTAGAATGGGGTCGTTTGTTAGTAGGGTCTTACATTTCTCAAAGCAATTCGTGTAGTCAGAGTCGAACGTTATTTTTCTTCCTTTCTTTAGGCAATGCGTCATAGGCTTGGTGATGCGGGCAAAGTCTGGGATGAATTTTCGGTAGTAACCGAGAAGTCCGAGAAACTGTTTTATTTCTTTCGGGGTTTTAGGAATGGGGTATTTCTGTATAGCTGCTATTTTATCTGGGTTTGGTTTAATGCCTTCTGTACTAATGATGTGTCCTAGGTATGCGGTTTCAAGCTTTAGGAACTCCGATTTATCTAACTGGATTTTAAAGTTAGATTCACGCAATCTTTGAAACACCTTTTCTAGGTTGGTTATATGCTCTTGAAGAGACGTGCTGAAGACGATTATGTCATCGAGGTAGACGAGACAAATGACGTTTTGGAGTCCCCTTAGGACATTATCCATCACACGTTGGAATGTGGACGGAGAGTTTTTAAGACCCATGGGCATTCTCAAAAATTCGAAGTGCCCGTGCTCGACATTAAATGCGGTTTTGGGAATGTCAGCGGGGTTCATTTCTACCTGGTAGAACCCTGAAGCCAGGTCAAGGGTAGTGAAGTATTGACACTTGCCTAATTTGTCAAGGACGTCTGTGATGTTAGGTATAGGATATTTGTCATCGATAGTCTTTTCGTTAAGTTTACGAAAATCAACGACCAGACGCCACTTTTGCTTCCCGGAGGCATCAACCTTCTTTGGGACGACCCAAATAGGCGAGCTCCAAGCAGACTCCGACGGTCTGATAATATCTTGTTCTAGCATTTTACCTATTTGCTCGCTAACCTCCTGACGGTGTATGAACGGGTAACGATAGCTTTTTGTATAAACTGGAATTTCGTCGGTTGTTCTAATAGTGTGCTTTATTTTATTCGTAAAGGTAAGTGCTTCGCCTTCTATATAAAACACATCTGCATACTTCGAACATAGCGCTAACAAATTCGCTTTTTCCTCTTCGTTAAGGTGTTCGGTACGAAGGCGCGGTATGACGTCTTTAGCGCGTGGCGATATGTGTTCGGTGCTCGTGCACTCAACGTTGAACATAGTAGCCTGAGTAGCATGGTCTAACGAGAAAATTATGTCATTTTTAGTAGGATTTACAACTTCTACTATGCCGCGGCTATTGTTAACGTTAGTGATACATTCGACTACCACGCAGTTGCAAATTATTTGTTCCTCGATTAATACTTCGCCATCCGGGGCGTTAATAGGTAACCTAAGTAATTTAGAACTATCGGCCGGTATAATTTCCTCATACAGGTTCAAATTTCGCGAATTATAGATCTGTATAGGGTTTGTAGCGAATTTAGTGCTTAGGGTGAGCTCCTTAAGATCTAATTTAGCTTCCCATTTTGTGAGCAAGTCCATACCTATCAATCCGTCGAAATGATCGTGAAATCTATATATAAAAAATTTAATATCTTCCGCATCTTTAAATTCGGGGAAGCCGCGCAGATTGATAGAGTAATCGTTCCTGCTTGTGGCGTGAACGTTAGTAACCTCGAATGGATCGTAGTTCAGAGGTATCTCAGCGAAATAACTTTGGACAGCTTCTGGGCTAATAAATGACTGGTTAGCGCCAGTATCTATTAGAAAATTTAGTGGCGGATTGTGAATTCGGATATATGGTAGCTGTCTTTGGGTTTGAATATTCAACTCTATCCTAATTTGCTTAACTTCGGTTCCTGGGAAAAATTCTGATCATTGCCGGCAGAAGTCTGCGACTGGTCATCGATAGCCGTCACATTATTTTCGTGTGTCGGGTTGGTCTGTCCAGGAGTGTCATAATCATAAGGGTAAGTCATGTTGTAGTAGTCTGTATAATAGCCCTCACAATTGTTGGGGTCTGAATAGAAATAGTCGTAGGGATCTGGGTAATAATAGTCGTCGTAACTCGAACATTCGTTTACGTTAACGTCACGCGATTTAAAATAGTTGGTAGGTGGTGGATTCCCTTGCTTTTCCCAGTTCCAATTGGATGCTGGTAATAGTGGTCGGGACGCATAGTGGCTAACGCCGCTCATCGGCTTAGGGCCGTTATACGAGGGTTGAGGTTGATTTCTTTGCGGCATAGGCACTCTAAATCCAGGTCCACCGTGGTTATAACCCGGCGGTGGCGCACTTAACATCTGTTGCGTACGCGTGGGGCCACGTGGCTGCATGGGCATACCAAATTGATTAAGTGGCGGCATAGGACGCGGAATAAATTGCGGTCTAAAGGGGCCTGGCATATTATGAGCGAGATTAGGTTTGAATGGTTGTGCATTAAAATTAGGTTGGCTAGGCATCTTGAAATTCTGAGCATACTCGTAACGATTCGGTGACGATTGAGATGCAGGCTTCCTCTCGGATAAATTATCGTTCCTGCTCTGTAGATACATGGTATTAATTTCTTCGTGAACAAACTCAAGTGCTTTCTCAATCGTTTCCGGGCGCATACATCTAATACGTGACCCTAATGGGTCCTTTAAGCCGCGGAGATAGGACTTCAGTGTTAGATTACGGTATAAATCACGCTTAGCCTGAACAACTACTGCTTCGCTATCATGCAATGCTACATACGTCATTACGGTACTAAAAAGGTTTTGGCACCGCTCGTAAAATTCTTGTGGCGTGCTAGAACCTTGCGTAAGAAGGGCCAAATCATTATAGAGAGCGGTCTCGTCTCTCTGGTCAGCGAAATTATTGATAAGAGCACTACGTATGCCGTTCCAGTCGTTAGGTATGCCATTGGTGTTAATCAAACGGGCGGCAGGCCCTGTAACTTTATTCAGAATCCCATTCAGAAGTGCTACTTGATTTATTTCCGGTTGCCCCTGAACGTACTGAGCTACTAATTGGTCACATAATTTAATAAACCTGATGAGAACGTTCGGGTTTCCGTCGAAATCCGGAACTAAACGTAGCGCTTTTAAAATATTGTCAAAATCAGTCATTTTAATATCTAAATCAGAATTAATATTACGCCTAGAATCTACAGTACTTTCTCTATTGCTAACTAACCTAGGTCTCCTTGATTCTCGCGGATGAAAAATCTTGGAATATAACTATTTCAACCTACAGGAAATTACGTACAAAGGAAGGTAAGCAACCACTAAGAAAATTCAGTGTACTTACATTAACATATCGATTTTCGTTGAGCGGTATCGAAGTCTGGATCTCCGGCGCTGCTCCGTGGTTCAGGATCTCCCGGTGCGACGTTGAAAGTCTATCGATAGCGAGCCCGATGCGATTACCGAACTATCGCAATACGACCCGAGAATCCTACCGACTGCGCCAATTACGGAAGCGGCAGCTGGAGGACTCAAAAAAAACCGATTAATTATAAAATAAAATTTAATTAAGATAAAAATTACAAATTGGAATATATGCTATTGACCCGATCGAGGTATGATACGAAGTGTCGGGGCTTGGTCACGTAGCCAGGTTCCTTGGGCCTCGTGGTTGGAGTCAGCACTTTTCCCCACCTTGCTGTTTCTAGGTGGCGATGTGCACGCGGCGGTGTCGTGTACTGCGTCAGCACTTTACTTGGAAGCGCTCGGTATAACAAGTTAGTGTACTGGTGTGAACTATTTTTGCCTTCTGTGTGGAGAGCGATTAAATAAATTTTCACGAGAATCGGCATTTAATTAACCCCCGCACGTAACAATTGGTGTCAGAAGTGGGATGCCGTTACTACCACGTGGAGTACGCCCTTCGTCTTCACGTGGTAGTAACGGCATCCCACTTCTGACACCAATTGTCACGAGAATCGGCATTTAATTAACCCCCGCACGTAACAATTGGTGTCAGAAGTGGGATGCCGTTACTACCACGTGAAGACGAAGGGCGTACTCCACGAACCAGACGGCAAGTGGAAATGGATGCTGCACGTCAACGTAGCCGTGAAGAGGAAGAGCCTCGGGCTAGTGCTGAGATTCCAGCGGAACCTGTGGCAGCACCAGGGGTTAGCGCACCAGACATGAACATGTCAGTACTGCTGGCTTCTATGCAAAAGATGATCCAGGCTAGTCAAGAGGCCAATCAGAAAATGATCCAGGCTAGTCAAGAAGCCAATCAGAAAATGCTCCAAGATAACCAAGAGGCTACTCGGCGGGAGATAAATAATGTTGTACAGGCCAATCAGAAAATGTTGCAGGCCAATCAAGAAGCCAGTCAGCAGGAGCTTAAAGATACTAAGGAAAAAATGGCTACCATGCAGCAAATGCTCCAGGCTAACCAGGAAGCTGTAGTAGGGAAAATCGATGCCGGCATAATAGCTCTCGGAGAAAAGGTAAAGTCTCTTGAAGACCGCGTGGAAGTCCTAGACAAAGAAGTAATGCAAAAGACTGGAAACCTTGATGACCGCTTGAAAGCCCTAAATAAAGAGGTCAACCTGAATAAAGATACCATAGAAGACCGCTTTCAAGCCCTTAATAAGGAGATGATAAAACTGAAAACAAGTGGATCTATTGCAGTGCCTTCACCATCATCTGCAAAACTTGACCTACCACGCTTCGATGGGACTTCGTCGTGGTCAGCGTTCAAGTACCAGTTCGAGGTACTTGCAAGTGGTAATGGCTGGAGCAACGAGCAATCCTTTATGGCTCTTACGCTTGCTCTACGTGGGGATGCTTTATCAATTCTCGAGAACCTGCCGCTTGAAAGAAGGACGCTGGAGACACTAATGGAAGCTTTAGACACGCGGTACAGTGATAAGCACCTGGAACATGTCTACCGAGTGCAACTCCGTGAGCGATCACAGAAGGCTGGTGAAAGCCTCCAGCAGTGGGCCCAGGAAATTGAAAGGCTGGTTCGTCGGGCTTACTCATCGGCACCAGAAGTCATCGAAGTGAACCTGCTACAGGCATTTGTCGATGGCATACGAAACTCAGAAGTTCGAGGCGCTGTGAAATTGGGTCATCACCAGTCCTTGAAGAACGCACTCGCTCATGCACTTGAGGTGGAAGCTGTGCAACAAGACACGAGGCTACATAAAGTTAGAGCAATGATTCCAGAAGAAAAAAAGTCTCGGTTTGTCCCCACGTGCTATGAGTGTGGAGAAAAAGGGCACATTCGGCTCGAATGCCCTAAGAAAAGGAGAAGGGTCAAGGAATCCGCGACCCAGGACGATCAAGACATTCCGTTAAACTAAAAGTCGCCAGGGCCGCGGGGCGGGCGCTGGCTGGTCAACATAAAGCCCCTACAGTAACCATAACTCAAGTTTTTAATGGGAATAGTCTGATCCTCGAGGGCACCATAGATAATAAATCATGTAGTTTAACAGTGGACACCGGAGCATCGCGTACCATTGTGAGACCAGAGCTACTGAGACGCACCATAATGTGGAATAGACGATCGCCAAAATGTCATCTTCAGACAGCCACCGGCCAGCCAGTTTCCGTCCTCGGCGAAACAGATGTTAAGTTAAGAATTGGTGACAGAGTATATCTTCAATCAGTTTTGATTGCTAATATAACCGACGATTGCATTTTGGGACTGGATTTCTTGAAGAATCAACAGTGTGTTTTGGATGTTGTGAGAGGAGTTTTAAGGTTTCCTGACCAAGAAGTTTGTTTGCAAGGATCACGGCCGTGCAATATTTATTGCCTGAAGGACACTACACTGGCGCCGAAATCAGAAAACTTGGTGATAGTGAAATTTCCTCGTAATATTAAACAAAGAAGATGTCTTATTGTTGAAGACACTGGAAATTACTCACATTTAATTACGGCAAGGACTTTATTGATGTCAAACGGAATTACTAAGGTGAGAATCCTCAACCTTGGTAATGAAGAAGTTCACCTGAAGAAGAATAGTGTGGTTGGAAGATGTGAGGAAGTAATGTACCTGAGACGATTGAATAGTGATACAGTTAAACAGAATGGTACCCACATGAAGGAGAATCACATCCAGCAACTACTGGAATCTTCTAGGGAGAATTTATCCGCAACAGAAATGCAGCAAGCCCAAGAGCTCTTGCTGAAATTCAGCGATATCTTTGCCACTGGAAATGACTGTGGAAGGACGGGGCTCGTAAAACATCGGATCGACACAGGCGACGCCAGGCCTATAAAACAAAGGCCACGACGCATACCATGGGCAAGAGAAAAGGAGGTGACAGATATGATTAAGGATATGGCTGATAACAGAATCATTGAACCTTCTACGAGTCCATGGTCATCACCCGTGGTGCTGGTGAAGAAGAAGGATGGCAGTACAAGGTTTTGTGTTGATTACCGGATGTTGAATAACGTCACAAAGAAAGACAGCTACCCCTTACCTCGGATTGACGACACACTGGACATGCTCAGTGGTATGAAATGGTTCTCAACAATCGACCTAAAAAGTGGCTATTGGCAGGTTGAACTAAGCCCAAAAGACAAAGAGAAGACAGCCTTCAGCACTGGAATCGGAAATGGATTGTGGCAGTTTAATGTTATGCCTTTTGGGTTATGTAATGCTCCAGCCACATTTGAGCGCCTTATGGAAAGAGTGATGGTGGGTTTACTCGGAGACGTATGCCTGGTCTACCTTGATGACGTAATCGTTATGGGTCGTAGCTTCAAGGAGAACCTGAAGAATCTAGAACGAGTGTTCACCCGGATCCGTGAGGCTAATCTTAAACTAAGTCCAAAGAAGTGCGCTCTATTCAAAAAGGAAGTCAGTTACCTTGGACACGTTATCTCAACGGAAGGAGTCCAAACCGACTCTGAGAAGATAAAAGCTGTCCAAGAATGGCCTGTCCCAAGGAATAAAACAGAAGTGCGCGCCTTTCTAGGATTATGCGCATATTACAGACGGTTCATTAAGAGCTTCTCGGACATTGCAAAACCATTGCATCGGCTTACAGAAGAAAAACTTGATTTTGTCTGGGACCTGACTTGTGAGGAAGCCTTCAGTGAGCTCAAGCAACGGTTATGTGAAGCTCCTATTTTGGGTTACCCAAATAGAGACGGAAGATTTATCGTGGATACAGACGCCAGTAACACAGGAATAGGTGGTGTTTTATCTCAGATACAAGGAGATCGACAAGTTGTTATAGCATATTTCAGTAAGTCACTTTCCAAACCAGAAAGAAATTACTGTGTTACTCGCCGTGAACTACTTGCCGTGGTGAAGACCCTACAACATTTCCAGAAGTATCTTATAGGAAGGGAGTTTACTATAAGAACAGATCATGCTGCTTTAAAATGGTTGTTACAATTCAAGAACCCAGAAGGTCAAGTAGCTAGATGGCTCGAGCAATTACAGGAATTTAACTTTGAAATAGAACACCGAAGTGGAAAAGGACATAGCAACGCCGATGCTTTGTCACGAAGACCGTGTGCCGAAGACTGCAAGCATTGTCAGAAGAATGAAGTACGGGAAGAGGTTAAAGTCATCAGGACATACGGACTTGATGACGAGTGGACTGGAGTCAGCATGAAGAATGCCCAAGAAGAGGACGATGACCTTCGACCTATACTGGACTGGAAACGTCTTGGGAACAAACCCCAATGGAGTGATGTGTCTGCTCATAGTTCGACCACCAAAAGCTATTGGGCTCAGTGGGACAGCTTGACTCTGGAAGACAGTGTACTATGTAGAAAATGGGAATCCAACGATGGAAAGGAAGTAACCATGCAAGTCGTAGTACCTCGGAGTAAGGTGGCCCCTCTTCTGCGGCACATTCACGACGGTATTTCTGGTGGGCATCTTGGAGTTAAGAAGACCCTGGTTAAAGTGCGACAACGGTTCTACTGGGTTCGTTGTCGGGAAGATGTCGAGGATTGGTGCCGTAAGTGCACTGCTTGTGCTTCAGTGAAAGGCCCGCAGACAAGAAGCAGGGGAAAGTTAAAGACGTACAACGTTGGAGCGCCATGGGAGCGCATCGCTATTGATGTTGCTGGACCTTTTCCTATGACAGATGATGGGAACAAATACATCATAGTAGTGCAAGATTACTTCACTAAGTGGCCCGAAGTCTTTGCGACACCCAATCAAGAAGCTATAACTGTGGCGAAGAAACTGGTCCAGGAAGTGGTCTGTCGATATGGCGTACCCATGGAGCTTCACTCAGACCAAGGGCGGAATTTTGAGTCTGCTCTATTTCAGGAAATGTGCAAACTGCTGGGAATCAATAAGACCCGTACGACTCCAGCGCATCCGCAGTCAGATGGAATGGTCGAGAGGTTCAACCAGACCTTAGAGAACCACTTGGCTAAAGTCGTGGACGATCATCAAAGAGATTGGGACCAATACATTCCCCTGTTCCTGATGTCCTATCGATCCGCGGTACATGATAGTACGGGACATACTCCGGCCAAGGTAAACTTCGGTCGAGAAATAAGGCTCCCAGTCGATGCAATAACAGGCACGCCACCCGATAGTCCTAAGCCTGTTACGGACTATGTGAGTGAACTTCAAAACCAGCTGGATGAAGTACACAGAAGAGTACGGGAGAATAATCTTAAGACTAGTACAAGGATGAAGACCCGGTACGATCGGAATGCGAACACCAACGGGTTTGAAGAAGGAACACTAGTGTGGCTTCACAATCCGCTTCGCAAAAAGGGAAAGTCTCCGAAACTTCAAGCTCGCTGGGAAGGACCGTACACCATCATTACAAGGATCAATGATGTAACCTTTCGAATCAAGAAGGGACTTAAAGGAAAACCGAAGGTAGTCCATGTGGACAGGTTAGCTCGATATCATGGCTCGAATAATGCTCGGGACGAGCATGACTAAGAGGGGGGTAATGTTACGATGCGTATAAAAGAGGTATCGATAACTCGAGAAATAGTCATCGAAGCTTCTAGAAACAAAAACGCATTGTTGGGTCCAAGGTCCCCTATCGATCTGTGAAGAAAGATCTAGAATCGTCAACAATGTTGCAACCGGCTTCCAGAATATATCTCATATTATTTTTATTAAAATTATTAGTAAACAAAAGGCGAGGACAATGCAATTCCTGGAACTGGGAGTTCTCGGAATAATACCGATTTCACGAATGCAGCTACGTACACTAGAACATTCTAGCCCCTCCTTATTACCGTGTAAATAAGGTTCATTTTCCTTATGGAACATTTCTGTTTTGTGGGTTTTTGTCGACACCTTTCTGGAAAGATCCACCCTCGCTATTTTCGGATTATAAATAGTGTGCAGGACCAGCGACGAGACAGTTTCTATTTGAAAGCGATTGTGAACACATCTCTCGGAAGCGAACTAAGAAGATTATACCGGCGACTCTAGCATATACTGTGGACTACTGTGATTCAAAGTGATTTGGTGTATTGTGATTTGAGTGTTTACTAGTTAGTGTACTGGTGTGAACTATTTTTGCCTTCTGTGTGGAGAGCGATTAAATAAATTTTCACGAGAATCGGCATTTAATTAACCCCCGCACGTAACAATATTATATTTTAGTTATTTAGTGTGGTGGTTTTGACGTTATATTAAATAACTAGCTGTTACCCACGACTTCGTTCGATTGGTATTTAACAAAGACACAACCGTTGGAAACAGCCTGCTCGCGCGTTCTGAGCCCGGGGGACGCATTTCATGTTGTTGCTATCAAACTTAATCAGGCACAACGCTGCAACATTGGTTTTAATTTTTTTTCGTGAGGTCCTATGTTTTTTTCTAAAATAAAAGTAGCCTAAGCTACTCCTTGATACATCAGCTATCTGCCAGGGAAAGTCCCGTCAAAATCGGTCCAGCCATTTCAGAGATTACCCGGAACAAACAGACATACAGACAGACAGACAAAAATTGTAAAAAATGTTGTTTTGGTATAGGTACCGTGTATACATCCAAATGCATTTAGTAAAAAGCGGTTATTTTAATATTACAAACAGACACTCCAATTTTATTTATTTGTATGTATAGATGTACGTATTATATAGTCCATATGCGTTTTATATATGCTTATGTCCGGGATGACCTCCGGGACCGCGATGCTTCGTATTTACGTAAGGCATGCTCTCAACAATGGTAATGACTGATTTATTATAAAGAAATACTGGTTTCACAAAGTATTTGTATAAAGACAAAATCGTTGCGATGCGGCAACCGTAGACAACGAGGCGTAGGAGAAGCTACACTACACATCATGTGCAGTTTTTTTTAATGGACCGATACCTTAGAAATATATGCTAAGTAGGTAGGCAATTATTTTTTTGCATTAGCTTTTGATGTAGGTCTTGATACGACCGATTATCATGTTAAAATTAAAGATCCAACAAACCACTTATATTTGTTATTTCCCGTTTAAACTGGACTAATAGAGCAGATCTGTCAGTATACCAATGAATAGACATGTGACTATTACATCAAAAGCGACTGCATATCTGTCACAATGCATGTGCATAACGTGTCGGCACGCACGCAGCGGCGCGGGCGGCGCGTGCGCACCGGCCGGCGACGTCGGTGAGTACGCGAGCTACTGCGCGCGCATCCACGACGAGGAGATCTACCACGACCTGTGCTCGGTGAAGACCGCGCGGGAACCGCCTCCCGCTCCGCACCACCCGCCCGCTTTCAATACAGTATGCTGAGATTTTATTTTGTTTTTTATTTGGTTACTTAGATTTAGACGTGGTTTGAGGAAGAATAGTTGACAAAATATATGTTTCGAATGGAGAACCTCCTTTTCTCGTCGGTTAGTAAATATCTAGAAATAACTAGCACCGATATAGTATATAATTTGGGACCCAACACACTATACACAATATTCGAAGATCCAGTAAAAATATAAGTCCACCCAACACCGCAATTCAGGGTTATTGTCTAATCGTCGTTCATTTGCAATCGGCACATTTCTCCACCTAGTTTGTTAAACAATTTAAAAAATACCAGCGAAAACGTTTCACAGAATATCTCCAACGGACGCCAAACACGTTCGGGGCGAGTAAAAGTTTTATTGAATCTCTCGTGTTGCGCGAATTGAATTATTCATGGCGCTATTACTCCTCGGACCACGATGTTTTTACAATGCCGCTATTAGTTTTGCTATCACCGCCTTTTTTATCACGTTCCACTGCCGGTTCTATACCACACATTCCCAATGACAAACATAAGCGGGCTTTTTAATGTAAGTGCTGTGATTGGTAGATATTGAATAGAGGATTTATGTGTAACCAGCGCCAACTCCAGTTGGGTCGTTTTTAAACTTTAAAAAGTTGATTTAAAAAAGCGATGTTACCACACTGAATTGGCGCGGGTTTTACTGATTGGCAGGCGTTAAAATGTTGTTGTAAATATTGCATGTTATTAGAACAGTAAAATGATTGAAAATTTGCCGTGGCGTTGTATGTTCGCGGCTAGTTTTCATTTTGTATATATTTTTTTTATTTTTCCAGCTAGCAACATCGTCGCACAGTTTAGAGAAAAGAGACTATGTCATAAGGGAGCTGGTTGACACAGAGTGTAACTATTTAGACGTGTTGAGCAAAATAATCAAGCACTTTATGAGACCGTTGATGCCGTATCTGAAACCTCAGGATCTGCAAGTCATATTCTTCGGTGTTAAGGTCAGTATTATCTTTTACCACAAACCATTCTTTTGAATAGAATATCTATACACGATTCTTCAATATAAGAATGGCAAGGAGGCCTTCACCCAAAAATGGGGTTCTCACCCAAAAGTGCATTATAAGTGTTAATTTATCTTTTTACTTTTGAAGTCATATTTTTCTAGTGCAGTATCCCAAACTTATCTGTTTTTTGTTCAAGTGGTAAAGAAATAAATAGTCTTTTTTATTTTTATTTCATTTGTAAGTATACCAATATACTCAACAGTCTTTCCCTACCGGCAGGAGCTGCACGATATCCACTCGGGTCTCCTCCGGCAACTGAAGCTGGCGACGGAGGCGTGCGTGCCGGGCAGCGGCGCGCCGCGACTGGCGGACGTGTTCCTGGCGTGGCGCGAGCGGCTGCTGCTGTACGGGGACTACTGCTCGAACCTCACGCATGCGCAGGACACGCTCAAGACCCTGGACGCCAGGGATAATACCTTCAACAAACAGTTGGCGGTGAGTTGATCGCCTTAAGTTATGAAGACACGTGCAAGGAACAAAATTTTTGAACTCCAGCAATGTCGAGCGAGCTTAAACTACCTTAGAATGTCTTAATTGCACGGCCTTAAGGCGTATTATCGCGTCTATTATCTGTTTTTTACGTTCCCGACGTTCGGCTGCTTTATAGCAACCATGGTCCATCACGGGAGGACTGGGGTGTTTCACGTCCTAGTTTAATAGTTTGAACTGCGGTACCCTCATATTTAGTTGTTGTTTGCGGTCCGATCTATGCAGAAAGAGTTCGCTGTGTCTTGAGGTCTTGCAATGGTGTGCTTGGTTGGTTCTACATTGATTAAGTATCTATACTAAAGCTACCGCATACATCTAACTGTAGTATATTAGCCACCCAAAATCGCCCTATATTAGGTCCTGTCTTTAGTCATTAGCTTTTAGTATCATACAAAAGCACATATAAATACATGATCGGTATGACTTACTTGTTACCCATTAAATGGTGCTCTTTTTTGTCGGACCTTATAAATGGTGTTTGTTGCAGAAATGTCAAAAGGAACACAGCGATGGCAGGATACAGCTGCGGGACATTCTGTCGGTGCCGATGCAGAGGGTGCTCAAATATCACTTGCTGTTAGACAAACTCGTACACGAGACGCAACCTGTAAGTGTTAGTACTTAAGCCGTACTCGCGCAATTAAAACGGCTTATTGTGGGCAGCTTATATCTTATTCCTTCTTTAAAGCAACTTAGTAAAAGCCCCGACAAAATGTTATGTGAAACACCTTAAGATATCGAACAATAATTTCCAATACAATTGATGCGATTTTTATAATTTACTCCAGAAAATTAATTTCTTTAAAAATTTACCCTGTATGTGAACTTTTAACTTGCAATGAATAGGGGAGGGGGGGAGGTGTCGGGGGCCAAACCCGTGCAATGCCCCCGTCGAACCCCTGGTTGTCGTCTACATTTCTCTCTATATCTCTAGAATCACGAAGAGTTCCGAGGGCTGGAGCGAGCGAAAGAAGCAATGGTGGATGTGGCGCAGTACATCAACGAAGTCAAGAGGGACAGCGAAGTGCTGGCGCTGCTCGCTAAAGTTCAGGTAACTTGCTGTTAAAGAGCTTCATGTATGGTAAAACAATACATAAAATATGTTTTTAATCTCACGAGCTCAAAAAGGCTTTATTTATTGTATTTGCGCGGAAAAGTCAATTTTATCCCCTAACGTGGAAAATAAAATTCTAAATTCGAATTTGACGAACTATATACCTAAGTTTTTTTGTCTATTAAAAAAAATATGAAACGTTCAGAAATATGGTTCGGCGGAAAGTTGAACGGTGTAGTTGTCAATTTTGATTAATAAAAAAAAAAAGGTTTTTTTGATAAATTAATTAAATATGATTATTTAATATTATTGATGGGACATAATCCATTTGTATATATAGCTATTGATTTTACCTTTAAAATACAATAATCGAATGTCCTTAACCCTTAATAGCCTAGAGTTTCAATTTTGATACCAATCTTTTAAACCGAATATTCACATTACTATTAGTTTTTTTTTATAGGTTGGCTGTACGTATTTTACTGTTGTATAATATTCTTTCCAACGAAATTAAAAAAAAACAAATGTCATTATTATTAAACACAGTAACATTAAACACAGTAATATTAAAAATAAATCACTTTCGTAAATCAGGCTACTAAGGGTTAATGCATGCAAAATAAGTGTATCTTACCTATTTCAATTTCATTTTATATACATGCATGTCGGGCATTATTCCGACGAATTATGTGAGGCATTATAACAGGTATTCTTAACCATAGTTAGGTTAACAAATCCATGTGAACATGTGTTACAAGGAAATGTTGTTCGTTGATTTGATGGATCATGTAATGGTACTACCAGGAGAGTATAATAGACTGGGAGGGCGGCGCGCTGGGCGCGGGCGGCGCGGGGCTGGCCGCGTACGGGCGGCTGCTGCTGGACGGCGAGCTCAAGGTGAAGGCGCACGAGGACCAGAAGCTGCGCTCGCGATACGTGTTCGTCTTCGACAAGCTGATGCTGCTCTGCAAACCTGTGAAGGTCAGACACTATTCTTATCTTTTGGTCTTTTAGAAAGATGTCCAGTGCTGGACATTGGTCTCGCCCAATGACTCCCACACATCACGGTTCTCCGCAACCCGCATCCACCGGCTTCCAATGACGCATGTGATATCATCGGACCACCTTGTGGGGGGCGATCCTACACTACTTCTTCCTGCTCGTGGTCGCCATTCTAGAACGTTTCTGCCCCAACGGCCATCGGTTCTTCGAGACATGTGCCCCGCCCAATGCCATTTCAATTTTGAAGTTCTTTGAGCTATGTTTGTTTTTCGAGTGGAGCAGCGGGCAGAAGCTTATCGTTAATATAGTGCTTTATGGGCTTTTTCTTGAACTAAATGTTCAAGTCACAAAAACGACCCTAAGAATTCGGTTTCGGTTTCCCCTGACCATACCAGTGTTATTTACGGTCCCATCTGCAACGAGAACCAGTATCTCCTAAGGCTTCTGGTTTCCCCACACCGTCCCAGTGTAACGTACGGTCCCACCTGCAACGAGAACCAGTATCTCCTAAGGCTTCTGGTTTCCCCTGACCGTCCCAGTGTAACGTGCGGCCCCGCCCGCAGGAGAACCAGTACTCGTACCGCGTGGGCGTGCGGCTGGCGGAGTACCGCGTGGAGGAGGCGGGCGGGCGGCGCGCGCTGCGGCCGGACGCGCGCTGGGCGGCGCACTTCTACCTCGTGCGCCGCACCAAGGACGCCACCTTCACGCTCTACGCCAAGACCGACGACTGCCGCCGCAAGTGGGTCAAGGCGATACGCGACGCCATGTAAGCCCTACTTATATTATCAAATTACCGCTTTGTACTCCGGTCATCAGGGCCCCAAGTCTGCTAACACAATCGATTCATAATCGAACAGCAACCGCATAGCAATTGCTACTTTTAACAGATATTGTATGGGATATCTGTCAAAAGTGACAGTTACTATGCGGTTGCTATTCGATTATGAATCGATTGTGTTAGCAGACTTGGGACCCTGGACTCTTGCGACACCGTCAATACGTTTAATTGTGGTACTAGTGATAGTGTGATCGGTGACATTAAGATTATTGACAGTTTTTGTCATACGCCTCGTTAGTCCAATATTGTAAGCTAAACGTATATTATTTAAAGCAGTCTCAATTTACTTGAGTTAATTCATTAACATACGGAATTCTTCCTCTTAAAAATGATTTGTATGTATGTTACGCATTCCTTAGACGACCTTCCCCGCAAATGTGTACATCCAGAAGCAACATGTGGGCCATTGGCTATCCACCATATGTGCTATAGAGAGTGCTCCAGTACTTTGGAGACATAGTGAGCCAATGACTAGAGTAGGAAGAAAATGTATGAATACTGGTGTAAGTAAGCTGCCTGTTGCCAGTTCTGATAGACCCTTGAGATGATTCCATAAGTATGGCGTTATGCCAATTTGTCACCAACTCTGAATATTGATGCCTTTGATATAATGAATACGGGTCACAAACAAAAGGTAGGGGAGTCAGGTTTTTTGCGATACCGATATTTGGCTCGTCATGATATTTGTGATAATATTGATCGGGTGAATGGCACCATTGAGTTGCAACGTGATAATTCCACCTCGCAGTGACAACCTGGAGCCGCCGGGCTGCCGGAGTACGAACCACAAGTTTGTGCTGCACACGTTCGAGAAGCCGGCCACCTGTCATCACTGCTCCAAGTTCCTCAAGGGCAGAATATTTCAGGTAAATAATACAACCGTCAAATAGGTACATGGTGTTATTCATTGCTTTTTTTTTATTTTTTTTATTACATTATAGGCAAGTATTTGATCTCGATCTCCCCTGATGGTAAGTGACGATGAGATCTACGGTGGAGCATACTTGCCTAGGTACGAAGGCGGCAGTAGATAGAGACGCTACATTCACTAGACACATGCAGCGCAGCTGATCTGACCCGCCATCCATGAATGGCAACACCGAACATCATGCCGGAACACGGCTAGGCCGCTTGGCGACATGGCTTTGTTCAGTGGGTGGTGACTAGCCACGGCCGAAGCCTACCGCCAGTAGAGTTGTCACCTGGTTGGCATCACCCAGGGTCACGTGTAGGGTATCTCGAGGGTACTTAATTCTCCTATGGACGAAGGTGACTCGACCCCAAAATTATTGTTATTAAATAATAATGGTAGCAGGACGCGGGGAGGATGGTGGAATGAGATGCATTTGCGGGGTGCAAGATGTTGCAATGCGTGAATAAAACCTAAGGTAGTCTAGATTATTGGTTTTTATTGTATTAATTTATCATCATCTATTTATATTTACAAACGACTGTCGTCTTTTTCTGAAAGCCGATTTCATTCAAGTGTGGGATGTTTGTATGCTTGTGCTACACAGGCGTCTTATGCTTTTAATCAGGGGTTCCCAAACATATTTCGTCTACTGCCCACTTTGAGAATGACTTATTTTTAGCGCCCCCATTTTTGCGCGAGGTCAGGGCGCGAAATTCAAAATGTCAATGGTTTTTTTTTTACCAAAAATTTTGACATCTTTACGATGTAATTATTTTTTTTGCGATATTAGCATTCTGCTATGGAAGTCTCGATGTATTATGTTTGCTTAAAAAAATACCTAAAGCGATACAACACCATAAAGTTAGTAAAAGTAGCGGTTTTAGGCGGACCTTGCGCTTCCACTAAAAAACCACTATAACTTCAAATTAAATTAATTATTGTAAGCCTCTACACAACGCCCCGTTCTTTTCTCGGTATCTTACAGCCCCCCTTTAGGCCTGCAGCGCCCACAAGGGGGCGTTATCGCACACTTTGGGAAAGGCTGCTCTTAATCAACATAAAATTTGAGTATTTTATGTCGGTGAATGCTGTTAAGACATTAGGCGCAAGTGTTACCAGGACGGTATCGCGTAGTTAAGTTTACAAGGTCGCAATGTGTTGTAGGGCTACCTGTGCTCAGTGTGCAACGCGTGCGCGCACCGCGAGTGCATCGCGCTGTCGGGGCGCTGCGGGGGCGGGCCGGCCGCCGCGCCGCCGCTGCCGCCGCACCACCACCAGCCCGACCAGGCGCTGCACTACTACATGTGGTGAGGCGAGATTATATCACGACACACATCTATACGTATAAATAAAATTGGAGTGTCTGTTTGTAATGTTAAAATAACCGCTTTTTACTAAGTGCATTTGGATGTATACACGGTACCTATACCAAAACAACATTTTTTACTATTTTTGTCTGTCTGTCCGTCTGTCTGTCTGTATGTCTGTCTGTCTGTCTGTTTGTTCCGGCTAATCTCTGAAATGGCTGGACCGATTTTGACGGGACGTTCACTGGCAAATAGCTGATGTAACAAGGAGTAACTTAGTGTACTTTTATTTTAGAAAAAAAAATTGGATCTCACGAAAAAAAATTAAAACCAATGTTGCAGCGCTGCGCCTCATTAAGTTTGATAGCAACAACCTGCAATGCGTCCCGTGGGCTCAGAACGCGCGAGCAGGCTGTTGCCAACGGTTGTGTCTTTGTTAAATATCACGCGGACGAAGTCGTGGGTAATAGCTAGTAATAAATAAATAAATATCGCCATATGAACACACCAACTATACGGTCCCACTTTAAGCAACGCTTGTGTTATGGGTACCGTACAATGGACTGAGGGCGAACTCAGTATATAATATTTATATACATATTAAACATCCGTGACTCGGGTACAAACTTTCTTGCCCGTCACACAAAGCTTGTGTCGCTACCAGGATTCGAACCCGGGACCCTCGGCGCAGAAAGCAGAGTCACTACCGCTGCGCTAATCAGGCCGTCAATGCCGGGGTGTTTCAATGTGTTCAGTGAAGGAAAAATCAGCGTTTCCTTCACTAAACACATTTAAACGCAATGTTAAACGAATCCTCCGCAACCTTGATCTCTTGACCTGGATCAACCACTGGACCTGGGTCCCAAGTCTGCTAACACAATCGATTCATAATCGAACAGCAACCGCATATTAGCTGTCACTATTGACAGATATGATATGGGATATCTGTCAAAAGAGACAGTTACTGTGCGGTAGCTGTTCGATTATGAATCGATTGTGTTAGCAGACTTGGGGATCTGGGGTTTGCTGCGCGCGGGGTACAATGATTGGATGTCGGTGTGGTGCAGGTACGTGGGCGAGATGGGGCGCGAGACGGCGACGCTGCGGCTGGAGCGGCGCGTGGACGGCACGTTCCTGCTGCGCGTGCGCCCGCGCCACGCGCCCCCGCCCACCGCCCACCCCGCACACCCCGCACACCTCGCCACAGACACGCACTACGCGCTCTCGCTCAAGTACGTATACTCGCACACACGTGTGCCGATTCGATTGTACTGTTCATCAATTGTGGCGAATTTCGACAATCGATTATTGTGTTTTTGTGTGTTTTGTTGAGGTTTTAGTCTGGACTCTTATTTTGTTATTGCTGTCTCGCAAAAATATACAGTTTTTTTCGCAAAATATAACAAATGCAATGCGTCAAACACGGAGATTTCTACACGCGGAGATTTTTAAATATATCAACGTTGGATGTGGACGAAACATCGCTTGGGCACACTTGATTTTTCCATTTATTTGTATTTTTTTTAAATAATCAATAAACTAGCGACATTATGAAAGCGTTATCGAATTGTATAAGTGGACGCCACTTTTATATCTGTCATGCGCGAATACAAAATAGGGGGCATTTTCGTTTGGGGGGGGGAGGGCTGGGGAGTATTGTGAGAATTGACCTATCGTTCAGAAAAAATAATTAAAATTGATGAAAAAAGAGTACTTTAGTCGTTAGTCAGATGGGAAATAGCACCACCCCCTCACCCCCCGGTATCTGCGTCTGATATCTGTATCCGTCTTAATGGGAGTGGTACCTATAGTAATATATTGGGGCGCGGTGTCCCGCAGGACGGACAACACGGTGAAGCACATGCGCGTGTGCCGCAAGCCGATCGACCAGGTGCAGCACTACTTCCTCTCCGAGTCGCGCTTCTTCCGCAGCATCGTCGAGCTCGTGTCCTACTACGAGAAGACCAGCCTCTCCGAGAACTTTGAAGGGTAACATTCTTCATATTATATACAAATTGTTAAGACATTCACTATGCGGCCAGCGGCACGGCACGGCATGACACTGCAAGGCATTTTGTAAGCGCACTGATATTGGTTCCGCAGTCTGAACTCGAATCTCCGGTGGCCGTTCCGGCGGGTGGTGGCGACGGTGATCCACGACTTCCGTCCGCTGGAGGCGTCGCAGCTGGCGCTGCGGCCCGGCGCCAAGGTGCTGGTGCTCAGCAAGGAGGGCGACAGCCGCGGCTGGTGGAAGGGCCGGACGCTGGACAAGGTCAGTGGCTATCCCGGGTGACACTACAACACACCGTCTTTGGAGTGACCGCGGATACCTCGCTGTTAGCTCGTGGGTTGCATAAGCACTCTCCATTTATATATAGCCTACTTAAAAAAAAATACAAGAAAGACAAGCCCGCTGAGTTACTCGCTGGATGTTCTCAGTTTAAGGTCGCATTCCGATCCGGTTGTACAGTTTAAAAAAATGTAAATGACAATTTGTAAGTGTCCCCGTAGGCCTATACGAAATAAATAATTAGACTTGCCTTCGCTCGTCTCCCTGAATGCCCCTTGGTTGGGACACAGACGCTCTATATAGTAGACCTGATTTTCACCAAAATAAGGCTGCGGTAGTACTATGGCAATGACAACATGGTCTAGGTGCCAGTAACACATTGTCTGATCGTCCACAGTCCATTGTACGGTACCTATAATAAAGGCGTATATTAGCTACGGATCACATTGAAATAAAAGTAATCTTACGGATTTTATTGCGGTAATTATATGTTTTTTATGTTCCTGAAGTTTCGGCTGCTTTACACCAACCATGGTCTAGTGTTAAAGTTTGAACTGGGCTACCCTCATATTTGGTTGTTGTTGCGGTCCAATCTATGCAGAAAGTGCTCACTGTGTCTTGAGGTCTTACAATGGTGCGCTCGGTTTTGAATTTAATTATGTTAATTACTGCACCCCAAGTCGGTGGTAGCACCCAGCCATCTTCCCTGTTGAAATTAGGATGTTATTTATGCTTTAGGGATAACATTGTTTGTCTGGCGATGTTCATAAGCAGATTCAGTCAGCATAGTATGTACATTGTTCAGGGCGACAACCGATCCGGCTACTTCCCGAAGGATTGCGTCCGCGAGGAGCCCGAGTGCATCGGCGCGCTGGACTGATGTCAGCTGTGCCTCGCCGAGCGCGAGCTGCACTACTCCGAGCCGGCGCGCAGAACCGGGGACCCGGAACCCGACCCGCCCGACCTCGTGTGAGCCCACACCTCCCTATGTACTCTGTCGACGTATCCAACCCGCAGGAACACCTGCTGCGCTTGTATCTGACACGTTTCTTTACCAGAGTTGGAGCGCATCAATACATTCGGGTACCGCCATTAAGTAACACGTCGAAGTGTCTCCGGTTGTCATAAAGCCGCCGCCGGGCCTTAGCCGAAGTTCACCATTTCGTCGGGTCGAAGTCCGTGGCCTTGTATACGTTCTAGTTGTAAGGTCGTGGCATCCTCACACTGAATGGAGTGTGTAATTAAGATGGCGGAAAGGGAGTTGATTCTCTTTGAGGGTTTATTATGAGTGCTCGAAACAAGGCTCAGTTGAGTACAACGCCGGTGAATGCAATAAGAGTAGGGCAAAAATAGGACAATATATCCTATTAGATAATTATGATAAAAAAAATATGTATATTAAAAAATAAATGTGTATATTTTTAGCATAATGAGTAAGTGTAATTTGACAGGCGTTTTCTGTTAAATATGTAAAATATATAGTTTAGTTAAAAATGAATGGCGTTGAAGGAAATGAAACTGAATGTTGACAGAACAGAAGAATAAGTATCCGTCCTTGTTCTAGAGAAGGACGGAAATAAATCCTAGATTATGTACAACGGAATTAAAATGTAATTTCGATTTGGATAAAGAAAACAAACACATAATTTAGATCCTGTATTTGTTAGAGCTATAATATTTTTGCTAACTAAATGCATTTAGTTCAATACTTATAGGCCGTTATTTTCGGCCTAGAAATTATTAATCGCGAGTAATTTTAGACTTCATAGTGAATCAGTTTTACCGTATTTGGGAAAATATTTAAGATAGGTCCGCTATTATTTTATCAACAGTTATTACAAATCTTGTTTCTAATATAAACTATATCTCTCCCAGTTGCTTGAAACTCGGGAATTAGAAGTTAAGACTTCATACACAAGGTGTCGAGAATAACAATGGTTGGGACATAATCTCTAGTCGTGTGAACGAAAGTGGAGTCCAAATTTGACTGTATAAACATAAGTGCGTCTCATTTTCACTTAGTGACGTGACTTAAGAGCAAGTGAGATGTGTTTTAAAGATTGAATCTTATATGTAGTAATCTCGAGTACGTGTAATAGTACATTATGATATAAGTGAGCTATGTTGGTCATTACAGTCGAGAGATTCACTGAGAGGCACTGAGAGTGTAATGACTATAAGCTCACGAAAGTCATGCTACGTTTTTCAACACACTTGTGGGGAAAAAAATTACACTTATTTGTGAAAAATGGCCACAGAACAAAAATGGCGCCCGGTGTTTTCTTCAAGCGCCGCCGGTCGAAAGACACGCACAAATAACAAAGCCGTAACAGCCCTATATTAAAATTTTATTAATTAAATATTTTAACATACATTAATCTTAATTTGATATCAACAATAAATAAAATGTTTATTCAGCATATTTTAAGTAACAGTTTATTTAAACACAAATATTGAAAACTGTTTTTTAGAAATAAAACCTCTTTGCCAACATAAAAAATGAAGGGCAGTGAAAGAATGTAAAAAAATAAAATCCATTTTGAATCCAAAATCGGTGCAATAAGAGCCACTTACGAACAAGTGTGTTGAAAAATATATTATGTGCATTATTACATAATGTTAACAACGTATCGTGTAATGTATTGTTATAGGGGTCATTACTGCTTGGATCTTGAAGATATTACGTGTAGCAATACTAATCACTAGCGAAATTATTTGCTAGCGGCCTTCTAGGAGTACCATTCAAGCGATAATTTTAAACAAAAGTTGACGTGCAGTAAAGTTTCCAGTAAAGTTTGGCTATCTAGAAAATATGTATACTGAATACGGCTCGATTCATACTTTGATTTCATATAATATTATCCATGTTTTCTTTATTAATTTTTTTTCTATACTCATATTTTCTGGACTACTGCGGTTATGATTGCTCTCTTCGAAGGGATAAATGGTTGGCACTTCGTTATTAAAATGGTGCGTAATGATGCTTTAAAACTAGTTGTAATGTGCGGGTGTGATGCGACTGAATAGAGATGGTACGTGTAAGATAAATATTGAGCTGAGTGTGCAATTCCTGAATGTCTGCCAGAAGATATGATTCATCCCCTTTTTATCACCTATTTGTTATGGATTATCAGTGTAGCTTTACCCGGGGAATCCGCAAACACCATGTTTGTCTCAGTTGGAAACTACTGTAGGCAGAGCCTGGCTTGCAGGAGAGCAAAGTATTCCTATAATAGGGTGTTTGACCGTGTGAACAATAAGCTTTAAATTGTGGCCATGCTAAAATATTATGATGGATTATTTTCTTTAAAAATCATCAAATAAAATAATGTTATCTTTTTGGTTCGGTCACGTGATCAAAAATGCTCTGGATTGTTGGTTGAGGCGTTGTGACGTCACACCGTCGTAGTCAGTGTCAGGTTGTCAATACGAGTTTGGGATTGATGTGTTTCAGCCATTTTTTCACAAGGGTCACGTGACCCGTCAGCCGAGTTTTGGCGGTATTTTTATTCATTTAAACTTTATCATCGAATTTGATTGAAAATACTGGAATATACAATGAAAGAACTATATCGTTAGCATCATATTAAACTAATGAACAATTTAAGATGGTTTTTCAAACGCAGTCAAATAGCCTATTAAGGGGGTATTTTAGACAAGTGTGTTAAATCTGGTTTATAAGGTTAGCAAATAACTTTTATCATATAAGTGCATTGTCAATTTCTCTTTTCTTTATCGAATGTATACATTATTCTGTGCTTCATTTGTGAGATACTTCCCACCATGACGTAACTCAATGCTCAAATCGTGTCTATATTTAGAGCTAATGACAAATCCTATATTTTTTTTTGTAGTTTGGTAATTTTTTTTTTATGTGCAACTTCAGTTCCCAACGAGTGATTTATTTATATTATTTTCTATTGATACACATAAAATATATACAACAAGTTTTAAGAGCTAATAGGGATTATTAATGATTGAGATTAAGAGCCATCCTGTCTCTTTCTATGAATCTTCGTTCTTGATTTGAATTGAATCAATATGTCAATGAATATGCAGGATAACTGGTCAAGTGTATTGGTAACTTTATACTTAATTTTGTTGTTCATCTTATGATTTCATATCTCTAATTTACAATTTTATTAATTTATTTTTTAAGCATGCGACTCCATGATGGTCGGGTGCTTAAATAAAACTTGGGTTTAAATTCCTATCCTCTCAAATGTCAGTACAAGCCGCGCACTGTCACACAGATTTAACTGGTTTATTTTTCTGTCCAACATTCCATTGCAAGGTATTAAATTTTAATGAAATGTCAAATTGTCGTGTTTTTTTTTATGACGAAATCTTTTACATTTATTTTCTGAGTCTAAAGATTATTTACTGGTAAAATATTATTTGTGAGAGTTGGCAATAAAACTTAGATATTGTACTTGTACCGCCCACCTAACTTACGAGGTACAAACATATGCTAAATAAATAAGAGACACTGGCAGTATGTTTTACATATACCTTTGTAACTCTCTCTCGCCCTCTCTCTCTCTCTCTCTCTCTCTCTCTCTCTCTCTCTCTCTCTCTCTCTCTCTCTCTTTCATTTTCTCTCTACTGGCCTGTTTAATACGATCGTCATGTGTTGTGGATTTTAGACCCTAAGACCCGTTTGAATATATGTTAGTTTTAAAACTCATGACATCATTCACATATCATGGACATAATAATTGTAGATATATTTTTATCTCTTTTTATTTCCAACGAAATTATTTATAGCTATTAATTATATTGAATCTTAGAATTAAAGCTGGTCAAATAGTATATTTAATAAATTATGGACCTAAATCGGATTGTGTACACGACGACACCTGACACTAGACACTCAGTCTATTAGACCGAGTTTCGAAGCGTGGACACTGCTGCATGTTGCATATCTTAGTTTCTGTGTCGCTTATAGTCTGTTTACATTAGTGACGTGTCAGTGTCGTCGTTGTATACTTAGCTTTAGTTTTCGCAAATACATAGTACCTATATCTAACAAGTATTCAGTCCTTAATTGGGATTTTTCAATTGAGCTTAAGAAGTAGCATTCTGCATACCACGACATCAAAGAGACGACGAAGTGGGGAACCAGTCCAGACTTACCTAGCGGCATGAACTCATCAGAAGATAAGTCGACAGCGACCCCTGTCTTCGTGTCATGTCTCAGTCTCGTGTGCGGAATGCAGCTTAACAAGCTTCATAAACATTGTTTTCCGTTGGCTGAAGCTACAAATAGTTGTCGCTAATTACGACGGTGACGACCTGATCAGCGCAGTTGGTAGGGACCCTACCTTCAGTGCCGAGGGTCACGGGTCCGAATCCTGCTAGCGACAAAATCGGTGTAATAAGCACGATTATTTGTACCCGAGTCATGGATGTTTAATATCTATATAAGTGTTGTATACTGGGTTCGCCCCCAGTCCATTGTACGGTACCCATATTACGAGTGTTGCTTAGTGTGGGACCGTATAGTTTGTGTGTTCGTCTGGCGATATTATATTAGTATAATTTCAGCAATAACATCAGCGACACAATATTAGAAAATAGAAGTCTGTAGCACAAACATGGAATATCCAATCTCAAATGTAAATAATAATAATTTATTGTTGTAGCGGTGCATACCAATACTATTTTAACATGCACAGTGAACGTTATACTTCCACGACGCGTAGGCTAAGTGTGTAAAGTAATCTAAGTACATTGACAAATTTAATTTTGTCGTATAATACATTTATATTTGGAAGTGGACAATATGAACTTGTTTCATAGATAAATCTACGAATATGCAATATTATTTCTTATGGACTGCCTTCCTTTTATTAAGGCTAGACTTATAAGGGCTGATGTGTTTGCCATAGTAGAGACAGAATAGAGTCTAATTTAGGATACTTATTGTATTTTCCTTACTGTTTTTGTCAACGTTGAAATAAGACTACTTAAGTATTTACGGTCCAGGAACATGAGTATTCTCCTTGTAAATATTCTTGATATTATTCAGCCACTTCCAAGTCGTCATAATAAACTGTAAAAAAAACTTTAATGAATTTAAATCTGACATAAGTATATAAACACTAATGCCACTCTAGTAAAATTATAGATACAAAATAATAAAATTTATGCTTCAAATTAATCATTATTAAAACACTGCTTTATAAAGAAGTTGTGCAAAATATAAAATTAAAATCGATAAAAAATATTAGTTTCGTCTCCATGGCGACAGGGTCCCGGACGTTGTTATTATGTGAAATATATAAAAAGATACCTATATGAAACATAGTAAATATGGTTGTTGTAACATAATAGTATATTTTTTCTATTTAGTTGGACAGCTGGGGGCAGCGGGGCCATCGTCACAGGGCAGTGTGATAGATAGAACAATACAGAGATATATCGTTTGCTTTTAAAAAAATCCGTTGATATAATGGCTTTTTAGAACAAGGGAAATAGCAAGTAGAGTTAATACCAATTCTTGGAAGTTCCAGTTTTGGCATCTTTAACATATATGTTGGTGGCACTCTATACCTTCATACCCTCGAGTTTGTGGAACACGTCCACTTGGTTGATCCTCTTGACTCGGACAGTTCCGTAGGGCCCCATCGTATAGATTTATTGGAAAACCTCTATAATAACGCTCTAAATAGTCGAAATAAAAACATAGAATCGCTTGTAGCGATATGTTGGTGCACTGTAACGAACCGACAGATCGCTACAACTGGAGTGTTATCAGCACGTCAAGTGCGAGCTAACTGTATACCGTATTTGGACATTATGTATCGAAAATTTAAAAGCGCCTCTAGCGGACGCTATTTAAAACAATCCATTCTCCGTACAAAATGTCTATATACGGTAGACAAGTATACGATTAGCTTACGAATAATCTCGCACTTGACGTACTTTGATTCGGAATGGTATATGTATGAACGAGTTGATAGATTTAGTTGCTAAGCGCACAGCAGGCTCGCATGGCCCTTTTAACATTATTCGTGCCAAAACATATGAACACAATTTATGTGCAGTATGTCATGATCTCTTTATTTACTAACACGATCTAGTAGTGAATTTATATGGATACACGATACTCGTGTACCTGCTTTACACTGTTCAAAATATTATTTGGCACATTGTCATGTAAGAAAATAATTGTATTTTTGTCGACATTATTCGTAGCGTTTACTTTGCATCGGGATATTCTTTTATTCGGAATATAAGGCTGGAATTGATTCGCCTTTTAGACGGTAATTTTTGCAGTGGACTGTAATAAATATGGTATAGGCAGGAAGCGGGAGGCCGGAACTACGAAATAAGGCAGATATATATTTCAACCAGTTTGTGGTATTTACAAGAGCGATCAGTGTGCTACGTTGATTGCGGGCAAATGCACATTCAACATTATCGATATATAAGATTTTTTTCTTCGATTTCATACGCACATAAATAACATAAAGTGCTTTGTTATTCACTACACGGAACGCTTGTGCCCGTTTCATTATGCGAGGGTTCTCAATGATAACAATTAATTAAATACAGTTATAACCCAGACATGACAGGAAGTGTTCGCCCTTATAAATAGAGTATCGGCCCTTTGATTGGCTACGTATAACTAAATTTATAGTCATTTGCAACTGTATTCCGATGACATAAAGCTGTTTTCAATATTGTTTCTGCTTTGTTCGTGATGGATGATCCAAGCTGATCAGTCAGATTACTAGCAATGTGCCACAAAAACATGTCTATTTATTACGTTAGCCCCTCCAACTAAGCTAAAGTGCTTGTGCTAAAAGTGGTGGAGTTCAACCCAAAGCCTCTAGTTTACGAGAACCTTGACTCATTACTGTATTTAATTCAGTACTTCGCGTATAATTTATTAATTGTTGTCTTGTGTTAAATGTCTGCATGTATAGAATAATGGACAGAAAATTAAATTGGACTGCGTGAGGGAATATTTCCGACCTCCGCTCTGGCGGCGGCCTGGGGGCACCCAGTGCTGATCGAAGAAAGCAACTATGGTTGTTTTGATTCCTCAGAGTATTGGTGGTTCAGTCTTCTGGCCAGCGCCAGTAATATTTTCAGTCCATGTTGTAAATTAATGTTGGTGCTAACATATGTTGTGTTCAATTTGGTTTCCAGTGGCTTGTTTGAATAGATGGTCTCTAATATTATAAAATGTATTTTGATATTATTTATGTTCACGTTTGTAAATATACAGAAACTGCATATCTCATTGTTCTGTAGTTAGGCAACACTCCGCAATAAATACAATGTTGGAGAATTCATTTCGTTTTATTTTAACAGTCTTTGTGACAGACATTCCTTATTTTCTATGCTTGGTAAAAAATATATTACAAAAATAACACTTTGAAATGCGGTCAGGTAGAATATACAAATAAATAAAATTGGAGTGTCTGTTTGTAATATTAAAATAACCGCTCTTTACTAAGTGCATTTGGATGTATATACGGTACATATACCAAAACAACATCTTTTTAAATTTTTGTCTGTCTGGTTGTTCCAGCTGATCTCTGAAATGGCTGGACCTATTTTGACGGGACTTTCACAGGCAGATAGCTGATGTAACAAGGAGTAACTTAGGCTTAGAAAAACTTTTTTGATAAATACCACGCGGACGAAGTCGCGGTTAACAGCTAGTTATAGAAATTAATTTAACAACAAACTGGTTTAAACTTAGCTTAGTCAATGGCATTTTTTTTGTTTCATTTTAAGTCAGGTGTGCTGCTTCCTAAATAAGTCCTCAAGTCTGTGATGGTGGATCTGATCAGTTTGGCGGGGATGGTGGGCCTGTTCAGACGTTTGTACGCGGCGTAGCGGTGGCACCCGCCGAAGCTATAGTAGTAGTCGCCACCCTCTGAACCCTTGATCCAAAGGATGTCTATGGGCGGAACGTTGCCAGCTGCTTCTTCTATCTGTAAATAAAATAAAAGCTGGTGTCTATATGTTATGATCTTCAGGGGCAATAGAATATGTTATAATAATCGCGTAAATTATCATTGGACTTGTGAATTTCCAGGTATGTATTTTTCCTTGTGTAAACGTATTGTTGACGTTTATGAGCCTTCATAAATCTATATTATTTTCACCTACGGTATTTTAGGTATGTCTGCAGTGCCAAATTTGTCTGCACTTGTTTTGGATTCAGGTGTAGAAATGGCCTAAGTACCTATTACACAGTTTTATTAAATATCATAAATTCTAGTCTATATTTTATATACTTAGCTACTTACTAACAGGCAGATTAAGACAAAGACAACTTCAAAAGTAATAGCAGGATCAGCTTGTATGTTAAATTAAATAAACCAATTCAATGACGATGATGACCGATTTGACGGTTGCATTTGGTCCCGGGCTCGAATCTTGGTAGGGACAAACGTGTGATCAGCACGAAAGTTTGTACCCAAGTCATGGGTGTTTAATATCTATATAAGTAATATATACTGGGTTCGCTCCCAGTCCATTGTACGGTACTGATAATACAAGCGTTGCTTAGTGTGGGACCGTATAGTGTGTTCGTCTGTCGATATTTATTTTTTACTAGCTGTTGCCCGCGACTTCGTCCGCGTGATATTTAACAAAGAACCGTTGACAACAGCCTGCTCGCCCATTCTGAGCCCGCGGGACGCATTGCAGGTTGTTGCTATCAAACTTAATCAGGCGCTGCGCTGCAACATTGGTTTTAATTTTTTTCGTGAGATCCTATTTTTTTTTTATTAAATAAAAGTAGCCTAAGTTACTCCTTGTTACATCAGCTATCTGCCAGTGAAACTCCCGTCAAAATCGGTCCAGCCATTTCAGAGATTACCCGGAACAAACGGACAGACAGACAGACAATTATTTAAAAAAATGTTGTCTCGGTATAGGTAACGTGTATACATCCAAATGCACTTAGTAAAAAGCGGTTATTTTAATATTACAAACAGACACTCCAATTTTATTTATATGTATAGATATAGATTTAAAAACGACTAAAGTTAACCTGTATAGTCTCCATGAGCGACTGAACCTTTTGTTCCGTGAGCTCCGGCATGAAGGGCCTTATGATCACCGCCATGGGCACGTCGTGCACCTCCTCCTTCCATGCGCTGTGGACGCTCGTCATTCTTGATGCTGGCAATCATATCGTCATCAACCTAGGTTATGCGGGTCAGTGATGAACAGAGAAAGGCCGGCTCTTCTATAGAGCAGACGGAGCAGCCGCTCCAGGCCAAGTCTCAGGCGCTTCAGTGAGCCAAATTAGACAGCCTTTAAGATGTCGAAATCTTCCAAGTTTTATACTCTCTGGTTCTACACGCGGGCGATATAATCGTTTTACGCGCCATCCTAAAATTGGCTCGGGCCGGCACTGAACAGGAGAAAATAGTTGCGCGCAGATGTCCGATTGAACTCGGTCGGTGAAAACGTCGCCATGTTCATCTACAGATTGACCATTGGCTTTAAACAGACGTCTGCGCAGCATCTAAGACGCGCCCATACAGACACCGACATTCGCACAACCTATAGATCAATGATAGGGGGGTAATACGTCATCATATATCTATGACATAGATCGTACGATACGAACATAGTTATTTCTCGATTATAAAATACGCAGTGTTACCCGCGATCCGGTGTTTCCCACGGAAGCCATACATTTTACCGGGCGTAAGTAGCCTATGTGCTATTCCAGACAATAATCTATCTCTGTACCAAATTTCATCCAGATCCGTTCAGCCGTTCTGGCGTGATTGAGTAATAAACATGCATCCATCCAAACTTTCACATTTATAATATTAGTGGGATAAATATGACGTCACGCATATATGACTTGTACCAATCTATGAATACTATAGAGAAGTAAGTATAGAAGCACCAAAGCATGAAGATATGCAATTAGTAAACCATGTACAACCATAACCATTTCTAGTAAGTACTTACTAGGTTAGGTATCAAAAGCACATATACAGCTTCTGACTAACAGGTAAAACAACTGGGAATTGACATTAAGGTGGAAGCTCAGGGTCAGGGCGCGAAATTCAAAATGTCAATGGTTTTTATTTTTTTACGAAAATTTTTGACATCTTTACGATATAATTTAGTGTTTTGCGATATTACTATCCTGCATTGGATGTCTCGATGTATTAAGTTTGCTTAAATTGACATTTTGAATTTCGCGCCCTGACCCTGAGCTTCCCCCTTAACCCCATGCATAAAGACCTTCAACTAGGCATGAATTACTTTACTGAGTATCGTTGGAATTTTATAAAATGCTCTCAGTATAATTAATAAAAATGAATCCTTAAACAAATTTATAGAAAGTACTAGTGTATTTACAATAGCATTATTCTTCCGTTTCATTCGACTATGTTTACCTTCACACTTCATTCAATGCTACTGAACTAGTTTTATAAGAAGGTAAGACAAAAAGAGCAAACACTTAGCTAGCGGGCGCTTGTATATAGGTCAACAAAGTATACCTAGGTCGGTACCTGTAATGAAACTTTCAAAATAAAAATAATTTGGTCTATGGTTTTCATTCAAGGCGTATGTTTTGTGTTTTTTTGGCCCTCCTATGAATACTATATAATTATAATGACTAAGAAAGCCCATAAATTGACTTAAATAGTAAAACAGATCCATAATACACTCACATAAATTGATTACATTTCATAATATTACATATAGATAAGTAAGTATGTAAATAAATGCTTATTGCATAGACTAATGACCTCAAAGGCATCGCAAAGTATGCTTCTTAAAGCAATCATAAATCTCTGTATAGCAATGCAAAAAAATACTCACAATTTCTGGCTGACACGAATAGGGATAAATAAACAATCGATTTTAACATAAGGTTATCCTGTTGCTCAACTGTCGCGTTGAACGGGCAAAACGCTAATGACGGCTTGTTCTGTGATGACGCCACTATACTTGACTCATACCTTTATGCGAAGGTCATGTGATAATAATATGATAAAAGTAAATACAAACATAATCGAATACATGTTCATTATAATTGCTTTTCGAATAAATAAACTAAAAGATACTCCGATGTCATGTTCTCGACAAGGAAGATGTTACCCATGGTTTTCGAGAGCAATGAAACCTTCAACCCGATTCAAATAGAATTATCGAGTTTGACGACTTTGTATATCTGTGGCATCGTAAATTTGCTTGGAATTAGCAACGATTTAGTGAATTAGATAACCAGTCTCAACCAAGAGATTTATTAAAGCTCCCTAAATTTTGCCTAATTTAGTGTTTCTAAATGAGATAGTGCACTGTATTAGCAATGTCTGAAGCGGCTGTAAGATTGGCAAGATCATGAACACCTATATATATATGCCTATAGATTCTCATGAAAGGTATATAAGGCAAAAATGTCCTCGTATTTATTATACACGACTACTATAAATAGGTACCTCTGGAATAAAAACGAACGATAAGTACGTTGTTTTAAAAACAATATTATCGTTTTGCAATTATTTATGATAATTTGTATAAATGACATTAAAACAAAATAAACATGTCGTTATGTTTACGTATGTAGTAAAATATAATAAACAAAATAATCTAAAAATACCGATCTACGTCGGAAGCATAAACAAGGCATTTTTAAGAGTTTAAAATTACATTACCACGCACTCATCTACTGAATAAAAGTTCTTTATAGGTATAGGTATTTTTGTAAAGAAAATACTTATTCTAAGGAATGCCATTATACATGGATTGAAACTTTCTACGATCTGGGTGGTTTATTTAAGCTTTGGTATAGAACCATACAATTAGGTTCTAGTGTGGGCTCCAAATGAAACAACGCATATTTAACTACACAAAAATGTATTTTATTCAATCTGATGGTCGCAATAACATTGAACTCGTCGTATACATGTGTATTCGCGCCGCCCCGCTTCGTATTTATTGTATCCTACTAAAGTTTATTTTATATTCGTTATAAATAGTTTATTGTGTACACGTGGAATAAAGTGCGTTCTGCGGCGCGATGCAATTACAATGTTCCACAGCGTATTCTAAACATTTCAATTAAATTTTTCGTTTTTTTTTATCTCGTATACTGTTTCAGATATTTTGTTTTAGAACACATCAACTTAACACTAGCAATTTTCATCATATCCCAAACTATCACTAGTGGAACAAATTTTAAGTCACAATCGTAAGATCTTGCTATGCCTCGATGGAACCGGAACGACGAAAGAAATAAACTAACTTACTGCTAACATGTAAAATAAATTGTGCTACCAACATTATAGCACCAAGATAATAAAAATATTTTGTTCTGATATTCACAACTCCTGGGATTTTCGTATGTTGGCAGGACCGGGTTAGGGTTTTAGCGCCAAGAGACATAAATAATTACTTTTGCACCTGCCCCGTTTCAAGTTTCTGTCTAATAACCGCAACAAAATTTGTGGACGACTTTTCGTAAATGAATACTTAAAATTGGACTCCATTATAATTGAAGTCAGCCCTGCGCAGAACTCTCGAAACGAACGCGTGGATCGGTTGGCACGCACGCACTGCACGCAACGGAGTTGATAAGCTTTGTATAGATTTGCGTTTGAGTTAGTATTCTTTACCTTCAGTAACAGCGAGCCGACCGCGTACGTCGGTTGTTTTGAGCAAAGAATTGTGAAATCCGTTACAAGGTAGGTGCGTAGTTACCGACATGGCTACTAATATAGGGCCCGTCAAATAAAATGAACATAAGATGGCGGGTCTGCGCATGCCAAATTGTATCAAATAAGCATGCTGAGAGTCGCCGTCTTTGTTCATTTTATTTGACGGGCGATATACTTTGGACTCTTATGCATCATACGGTCAATGCAATACTAACACTCGGCTTTCTAAGTCCGGTCCTACGCCAACAGAGTATACAATATAAATGATCGATTGAAATTGACTGCTAGTTTAAAAGGACATCTACATAATTATTAAATATGCATCAGGGCCGAATTGCGTGTGCGATCTCTAACACAACCATAGCTAATAAAAATATTTAAAATTGCACACAAGTCGCAGTGCGCCCGCGCATGTAGGTATACGCACCCATTTTGAATCGACGCTATCATAGTGATTATTCATAAACAAAAATGAACATGGAATTATCGTTAATTACGTAGTAGCTTAATATATAACCCCAACTGTATCCTTTCAAAAAAATATTACATTCCGTTTTCATACATTCTGACTGTGTTGTATTAGTTAGTTTGTGTTGTAAAACTACACAACTACACATAAAGATAATTCGTCTTATAAAACAATTTCGTGTAGCGTGTACAAGATTACAGTTCGATCAAAATGTTATGTGAGCAATAAGGCTGTCAAATATTTTAATTAATTAGCTTCTATAGCGCGATTGCGTCAAGCAATAGTGGTGTGTTTCACATACTTTATGTAAGAATTAAAAAAAACAACAACGGCGATTCAAACTGGTAGCTGCGCGGGCGCACTCGTACAGACACTAGTCAGCACAAAATATCTGAATACTTACAATTAATATTACACTCTAGTTTTCACCTTAAGAACTATCGTATGTTTATAACCACCGTAGAGTTGAAAGATTAATCAGCGAACGTAAAGGACTACGATCTCCGCCATGGCGATGTTACGTAATTTCATTCTTTTTTACATAAAATTACTAATACTGCCCAAATAATTACTTTAAAAAGTCACTGGATTAAAAAAAATAATACTATAAAATAGTTGCCACGTATCAAGAGTCAATTAAATGATTTTTATAAAAACAAAAAAGTATAATGACAATCTATGTATATAAAACAAAGTCGTGTTAGTTACACCATTTATAACTCAAGAATGGGTGGGTCGATTTTAAATATTTGATTTTTTAATCGCCTCCGCCCTGAATAGCGGATTAGCTATTAAAACATGGGAAAAAAATAATAGTAAAAATAATTCATTTTCGCATACATTTGATTCTGAGGCGGTCCGAAGTTCGCCGGGACAGCTGGTATAACATTAAATAAATACTGGGTGCCAGTCAGATAGTTTTCGTAATACAAATTATAATACGTCTTGAATTACACTTCCGTCCAAAAATATCGATAACAATGTCGTTTAAAGTAGAGATAGTAATAGTATACATTATGTTCCGTGCACGTATATTACTGGACGAAGCTGGGCCCAGCAGTGAACCTGGAAACTGGGATTTGATGGCGGTGCGGTAAAAAGGGGGGCAAAGTAGGTACCTCAAGAGACGTGCGGGCATCGGCTTGGACAGTCGCGGACTGAAAAGGTTCATCGCCAAGGTCGACTTTACCTTGCAAGAGTTCAAGTACCGTAATGTCAACATACCAGTGCAAGAAACAGTACTGCCAACAATGTAATAAATGCTACGCGTATACTATAAAATCTACGACATTAAGGTTTGACTTACTCCATCCTGTCAATTAGCAAATTTAAAAAAAACTGACACTGACAGTAATGGCATCCGCTACTGTACCTCAGTGAGCCGTGCGTTAAGTCTCTGAACGAAATTATCTTTACTGTGAAACAAACCACGATACTTCGAAAAATGAATGTGTTTATGAGTTTGTGCAATAAATGGTTCTTGGCCTGTAAAGTTGCGAGGACTTGGCCCGCCACACCCTGACTCCACTGCTACTCCTATCTGCCAGGTTCTACAGCATTGACCGAAAAACACCAAGGATTGACCCTGGACCAGTCCCCGGGAAAGCTAAATTGTTTTGGGAACCAGTAATGAATGAGTTGTAAAAAAATATCCAATACCCTGCAAAGCAAAGCGAGAGTGTAAGAAACTGTTTATCTGCAAGACAGCTTCGTCTAGTAAACGTGAACGGTATGTCCTACTGCTAAGGCTGCGGCAGGCGGCGGGGGGGCGCGCGCCCGCCGCCGTTAGTATCATAAGTAGCTCCTGGCCTACTTATCATAATATAGTAAAATGTAAATGGCAATTCTGTGGAAGCTGCACAATTATGCGTCACACCCGAGACCTGCAACAAACAAATATAATCACTTACAGGACTTAGCAGCTATACATACGGTAATGTTATGGATGTTTTTTTAGGAAACCTCTGAGCTGGCCCTTATTATTACAATGGGTAATAAAAGTTTTAAAAAAAGCCCGCTGAGTTTCTGGCCGGATTTTCTCAGTTGAGATCCCGTTTCTATCCGATTGTAGAGGTAAGAAAAATAAAACTTAAATGACAATTTGTAAGTGCCCCGGTAGGCCTATACAAAATAAATGATTTGAAATAAAACTATTTTTTAAGGATTTTATCGCGTTTATTTTTCGTTTTTACGTTCCCGACGAAATTAAAAAACATCCTAATTTCAATAGGGAAGATGGCTGGGTGCTACCACCGACTTGGGATCCAGTGATTAATATTATTAAATCGAAAACCAAGCGTACCATTGCAAGACCTCAAGATACTGTGAGCACTTTCTGCGTAGATCGGACCACAATCAACAATTAAATATGAGGGTAGCCCGTTTCTAACTATGACACCAGGACGTCAACCACCTCAGTCCTCCCGTGACCATGGTTGCTGTAAAGCAGCCGAAACGTCGGGAACGTAAAAACGAAAAATAAACGCGATAAAATCCTTAAAAAATAGTTTTATTTCAATGTGTAGTATTCGCGTAAATATAAGAAATCAATAAATGATTTGACTTTGACTTTGTCATTTTATTGATAATCTATACTTGGCCGGGTGTACACAACAACACAAATATGAATTATAAAAATGTTGTAGTTCAAACACCAAAAACCTGAAGAAAAAAAAAAATCTCCATACCAGCTGCGTAGTCGGCCTACGGCGATAGGTCCTGGTGCATCGGGTCGTAGCCCATGGAGCCGTCGTAGCCGCCGGCGGCCGCCTCGTAGCCGGGCGCCGGCAGCGAGTAGCCCATCGAGTCCTGCGTGGGCGCCGGCGACATCATCGGCGTGGCCGTGCCCGACGCCGCGCCCATCGAGTACGGGGACGCGCCTGCAGCTAGGTACACAACACACCTTCGTGTATTCTCGACACGTTTTTATATTCACTTTGAATTGGGAACTCTGAAGGTGCGGTCGTTTTCCAATGTTCTAGTGGAATTTGAATGGATTCTCAATTCACATTGATACGATTATTTCCTTGGATCTATAATTTTAGGACTGTGGGAGAATTGTTTTTTTTATTGCTTGTTAGTATTCATAAGTATAACTACGCAAGTATAATTTTGAGTGGAGATACTCTATGCTGTCTATTTTGACCAAAGCAATGCGACGTAAGCATAAGGCGTAATAATAAGCTCAATCAGGAATTATTTGAAAACCCTACATCGTAACAAAGTAGTGGCTCTTTTGAAGCGCTCATGAAATATACTTCAAATAAGGAAGACGATCATTGTATATCACAACTAGAACAACGAAAGACATCCAGTCACCAGTTCACTATATTGGGTGAATCGAAAATTTTGTCAAAATATTATTTTTATTTAATGTCAGAACAATGGTGCTCAAAGTGCGGCCGGGTTATAAATGTCTAGTTATATATCTATTGTTTGTTTACTGTAATATGCGGTGGCTCTGGCCGGAGGGGAGCTAGCATCGCGCCCCGCGCCAACCCACGGGAGGTCTGTGTGCGAAAACTCAACTGTAGTACGCGGTAATAGGGGCGAACGCTAACGTGACCAGAGACGGTGGCAATACACTATTATTAAGCTAAGTAAACACACAATTATTATGTTATACTGGAAGTAGACAAAATATATTCACAGTAAAATTGTTAAAATACTGTATATGTGTGTGATATTCTTAAAGAACACTTCTTTGTCTTTGTTTTGTCTTCAATACTCAGACCAACGCATTTACGGGAATTCCAATAAATAATGTATATGATTTCACAGAATCTCTACTAGATTTTATCAGATGGACTATGCTAATCTTTTGTTTTAGCTGGTCACGTTAGACGTACCGTATAAGGTTCATTGGCCGACACACAATGGTAGGTGCGCAAGAGTCGAAGTGAAAGCTGAACATAATTGATGCGTACGCGACAACAAATACGTAACTAAACAGTGAAACAATTGAAAATTACTTGACAAATGTTACTATTGTTGCGGATTTGTGTTACAAACTAGAAATGGATTTGCTTACAACTGATCATGATAGAAAATGTATTCTTTTATAAATATAAAACATCTCAAACACATTTGAACTCTGGCTTAGGCTCTGGCGATCCCTTTAGAGCAGCCTTTCCCAAAGTGGGCGATAACGCCCACTTGTGGGCGCTGCAGGCCTAAAGGGTAAGAGACCCAGAAAAAAATGGGGCTGTTGTGTAGAGGCTTACAATAATTAATCTAATTAGAAGTTATAGTGGTTTTTAAGTAGGTGATAAAATGGGGGCGCTAAAAATAATTCATTCTCAAAGTGGGCAAAATAAGTTTGGGAACCCTTCTTTAGAGTAACAGGCGTAAGTTTACAACGTCAAGTAAACGTATTTAAACTTTCTATGAGATTAGGAATAATTGTTTATGGGAATTTAAGTCTTACCTTCAAAATATAAAGTGTTTATTAGAAGCAAGTTCTTAGTTATACTGGTGCAATGGTGGAAACCTTTTCTTAATTGAATAATCTATCATAATCAGTCGAGTAGCGTGTGCAGTAACAGTATGGCGTGTAGTTACCGGCTGCCTTCTTGGCGGCGTACAGGTTGGCCTCCTCCTGCGCCTTGCCGATGTTCTTCTTGTAGCGGATGCGCTTGTTGCCGAACCAGTTGGACACCTGCGCCAGAGATAACTCGCTTTATATGTATATCGTTGAAGATAGAAATGCACTGGTCAGATGACCGCGACAAACTCGCAGTTTAAGGTGGAAGCTCAGGGTCAGGGCGCGAAATTCAAAATGTCAATGGTTTTTATTTTTTTACGAAAAATTTGGACATCTTTACGATGTCATTTAGTGCTTTGCGATATTAGCATTCTACATTGGATGTCTCGATGTATTAAGTTTGCTTAAAAAAATACCTAAAGCGATACAACACCATAAAGTTAGTAAAAGTAGCGGTTTTTACAAACCTTATGGCATTATATCGGATTAGGCACTTTTTAAAATCATGTTTATAAGTATATAAACTTATAAACATGATTTTTTCTTCCCATAAATTGATCACTTTAACAAATGTCACGATTTATATAGCACATGTTCGTTGCTCACCTTGCCACACCATTGAACACTATAATACTAATCGCGATATGGTAGATCATATTGTGCTACCCTGTATGTCAGCCTTTCGCAAAGTGGGCGATAACACCCCCTTGTGGGAGCTACAGGCCGAAAGGTAAGAGCAGAAGGTAGTAGCAGTAGCAGAAAGTAGGTAAGAGACCCAGAAAAAAATGGGGGCGTTGTGTAGAGGCTTACAATAATTAATTTAATTTGAAGTTATAATGATTTTAAGTACACCTACTTAGTCTTAGTCTACTTAGTCTAGTGCTTAGTTAGTAGTAGTTTTTCCCCAAAAAATGGGGGCGCTAAAAAATAATTCATTCTCAAAGTGGGCAGTAGACAAAATAAGTTTGGGAACCCCTGCTGTATGTGTATCACCAACGCTACCTGCGACACAGTTATCCCGCACTCTGTGGCGAGCTCCTCCTTCACCGCCTCACTGGGGTAGGGGTTCGCTAAATGCGAATAGAAGTACTCATTCAGCAGCTGCAGCGCTCGCTTGCTGAAGTTGCGTCGCCTGCGCCGCGCGTCAACGAAGCTGCAACGTTAGAGGCGCGGTTACCGCCGTTACCTGCGACACGGTGATCCCGCACTTCCTGGCCAGCTCCTCTTTCGCCTCCTCGCTGGGGTAGGGGTTCGACAGGTGCGAGTAGAAGTACTCGTTGAGGATCTCTGAGGCCTGCTTGCTGAAGTTGCGGCGCTTACGGCGCGCGTCCAGGAAACTGCAAGCGGTAATTTGTGTTTTTGGAAGATTTTTTTTTTTGGTTTAGAGGCCAAAGTTGAGCTGGTCTTGTGTTGGAAGTCTTGGACTTGGTAATTTTGCCAGTTTGGAAATTTATGATCAATATTGCACCAATTGTTATTAACCAATGCCCTGACTTTTATATTATAATTATTTACTCACCGGGAGCGCAGGATCATGACCGCCTCGCAGGTGGACTGTTTTAGTTGCATCTGGATGGAGCTGAACTTCTTGTGAATGATCTGCACCATGCGCTCGATTTCCTGTTGTCGTATTAGCTTTGTCACACATTAACAAGACTACACAGATACTTTGAACCCTCAAGTTAAATCACTGCATGTAATGCCTAGGGTCATAAACAAATAAGTTTTAATTATAGGTCTAATATCACCAGACAAACACACCAACACATGGGCTTAAACTAAGAAACGCTTGTAATATGGCTACCGTATAACATTGACAAATTACGAAAAGGACACTACTGGAGTTTATGCTACCAAACAAGAAAATAATTGCAAGCACCCAGTGCAGTAAATAGAGTGGCCTACGCTCAAACCACTAGACTAAGCCATCATCTCATCAACCAATAAACGGAGGGGGTTCTCAATTCAAAACGTATATTTGATTTTTTTTTATTAATTGTGGTCTGGAGGTTGGCTGACCTTAGGCGTAATGGGCCTGGTTCGGCTCTGCTCCCGCAGCAGGTTCATCACGTGCGTGGTGAACTCGTTGCAAGCGTTCTCATACTTGTCCAGCTCCTGGTGGTAGATCTGACGGATCTGCGCGAGCTTCGCGCGGTAGTCCGAGTGTTCGATCGCGTTATCTGCGGTATTATCTTGGAATTAGACCAAAAGTGTTAATTCTTTTATCATTTTTTTAACACTATAAAAGAATTTTCATAATCATTTTAAATGGGAGTACTAATTGGTAGTGTGAAATGATGAGCGATAATTCTATCGTCATGCGGTATAGCATGTAAATTGGAAGCTGTGCACTTATGCTAATGTGAGCATTTCTTTGTGCATCAGCAGGGCGGTTAAGTGACGGATGATGATCCAATCACGTGATGGACAATGGCCCACATGCCAAATAGACCCAAGACTCACATGCTGATGTTAAAGGCGATCCATATTTGCACAACTTATATCCCACATTCTAAAGCTCAACCTACTTTTCTTATGGAAGATTTCAATACCCATTCATATTACTTGACAATAAGGCTCCCAGTGAACTAAGATGGTGCCTATTAGATCACTGGTATCCTCTCATTTTAAGCTCCAATAACAATCTATTGGAATTAGCTTCCAAGTGGACAAGGCTCTCTTTCAGGGGCACTCATTTCATGAGCTCTTTAATTTTATATAAGCCTAGGTACTAGATCTAAATACAATACTTGATAAAAGAAACCGTTATAATTACACCTGAAAATGATGAGCTGGCTGAGTATAAGACATAAGAGTGGAATGACTCTCTAAAACTGGTATTATACCTATGTGTAGTTGTACGATTGAATATAATTTAAATTGTGTAAACTTATTACAGACTACTTAGAATGAATTTGTGGTTGAGGAGTCTTTTTCATGCTTACAATCTGGTTTTATTTTGTGAGCATTTTAGGACTTGTATTCAGGCTTAAGCAGCCTAATCAACACCTATTATGTCTGATATCCTTAAGTTCCTCAATTAATAAGTAATTAGATCCAGTTGATGACATAAGAATAAAACAAAGTATGTTGTAAATTTAGATAACTACATCATTATAAAAGAATTCTGTTAGGTTATTTATGTCTGTAAGATAAACCGAAGCTGCTGGAGTGTTTTAATTAGAAACTAATAAGCAAAATTACCCCACTCGCCAGCGGCTGCAGAGGCTGATGCAGCAGCACCAGCTCCCCCACCCTTCTCGGGGCCTGCTACCCCCTCTGCGATCAGCATGTTGTCCAAACGCATCAGCTGAGGATCTGGGGGCTCCTCCTCTTGCGTGTTGCGGAGGGACAAGACTGTAGAACAAAATATACCATCATGCCTCTGTTCTGAGATGCCAGAGGGCTTACAATCAGAACCATTCACAAATCCAATAAAGACATTTCTATATTGTTGATATTTTAACTAATGCAAATAAAACATTATTATTAAGGATTCCATTGTGAATTGGATAACAATTTGTAATAAAAACAGGGGTAAGTTATTTTTAACACAAATTATTTTTGTCTGTCTAATCTTGTGAGTGGATGTTCTTATAAACATAGCTAGCAAGCTACTCTGTCTGGCACGTTATTGAAAACATAAGTGCAATTAATTTTTACAGTGTATACAAACAGACAGAAAGCAATCTTGGTGTGTTACAAAAAATATTCATTTTAATTTATGTGTATAGTGATCATCATTTTCACTCACCCGTTTTCTCTTTGATTTCACACAACACTGAAAATAGGGCAGGCTTCATTCTATGACAGTTGAGCGTATGTTTCCTCGCTTGCGCTTCGTCGAGGCTCTGGTCCGTAATGTTCATGATTTGCTGCAGGATTTCACCGATATCCTGCTTACGCGCTTCGCCCTCACCCGCGGCGGGCGTGCCTTCGCCCCCGGGCAGCCCGTAGCCCTGCGGTCCCATTAGTCCGCCGCTGTGCGCCATCATCCTATTTGGATCGTCCATTATTACAACTCAATACATAAATACACCTAAACTTACACTAGTACGTATACTCGTTTGTACGTTATAAAACGGATATTTAGAAAAAATAACTCAGTAAAAATACAACAATGCTATACTGGGCACAAAGCCACAGCTTCATCCCCCCGTTCACCAACCAGCAATAAAATGGCCGACTCCTTTGTGCTGTCAAATGTGAAATATTTTAAAAAGAAAACAAATAATTAAAACTATTCCTATCACGCTTCATCTCGAATTCCTTTACGCAGTGATTTAGAACAAGAAAGAGATAAAGTACTTCGTGTTGCCATAATTCAAGAAATGTATCAACAGAAGAGGTTCTAGTACTATTTTTGTTGCCTTACAAAAAATGTTTAATTTTTTCATTCTTATTTCATAATCATTCAAATTCTCTATGTCAAGAATCATATCACACAATTTTATGTTTTCAAATGAAATGATTATACAAAATATTTTTTTTTATTTTCATAAAGAGCAGCTGCAAATAAATTACGAACGCAACATTAATTATTGACGTACCTTCTCGTGACATTTGCTAAAATAGCTAACATAGCTAGCTTTTTAACATTTCTAGCATCCTTGATGCTACCTCTCTGTTACACTTACGAAAATTTCAATTTAGTGCGAAATTCTATGCTTAATCTCCTCCAATGATACGGAGTGTAAAACTGATAGTGAATGCCTTGAAATAAGCTGTGTGATTTCGTCACTTTCCACGCGATCAAAAAGCTAATAACCCGGCTTACGTAGTGTTATATTCTTTGGCTACCAGATGGATGAATATTAGAATCAGTATTATTTGAACTTGGTTCAATGAGAAATATTCTCACATTAGTATATAAGTGTAGTGTATTTAGTAAACACCTCTCGATTGCGTGCAGCCAAATCAGGCTATCACACGAACAGTATTGGGGAAGCAATAAGCTTCACAGGAAAATAAAAATCCCGCATCCTCTAAGAGAGATTATCATGGCTGATCCGAAGGTTGAAGAAATCCTGGCACCGCTACGCGCTTTAGTTAAGGAGCAAGGCGATCTTGTGAGAAAGCTGAAAGATGAAAAAGCTCCAGAAATCGACGTGAAGAAGGCGGTAGCGGAATTGAAGGCGAGGAAAAAGGTCCTCGAAGATAAGGAACTAAGTCTGGCGCCCACCGAAGAACTGTTTGACCGAGCAAAAATGGAGGACCTCATCAAGAGAAGATTCTTCTATGACCAGTCATTTGCAATTTATGGTGGTATCACTGGCCAATTTGATTTTGGTCCCATGGGATGCGCACTCAAGAGCAACATGATTCAACTATGGAGGAAGTACTTTATCCTACAGGAACAGATGTTGGAGGTGGACTGCTCAATCCTAACACCAGAGCCAGTCCTCAAAGCATCTGGCCATGTGGAGAGATTTGCTGACCTCATGACCAAAGACTTGAAAACTGGTGAGTGTTTCCGCTTAGACCACTTGATCAAGGCTCATCTGGAGAAGATTAAGAGTGAAAAGAATACCACTGGAGCTCTTAAGGCAGAAATTGAAGATATCCTTGTGAAACTTGATGGCATGACTGCTGATGAAATGTCAGCACTAATGCAAAGATTCCAAATGAAATCTCCCATCAGTGGTAATGATTTGACTCCACCTATTGAGTTCAATCTAATGTTTAACACCCAAATTGGACCAACAGGCTTAGTAAAGGGTTTTCTCAGGCCTGAGACAGCTCAAGGTATCTTTGTTAACTTTAAACGTCTCCTAGAATTCAACCAAGGCAAGCTTCCTTTTGCAGCTGCTCAAATTGGCAATTCATTCAGAAATGAAATTTCCCCTCGGTCTGGTTTGCTCAGGGTCAGAGAATTCACCATGTGTGAGATTGAGCACTTCTGTGACAGCAAAGACCATCCTAAATTTGAATCTGTAAAGGACACCAAAATGCTATTCTATTCTGCTGATAACCAGGAACAAGGGAGACCAGCTGAGATCATGACAATAGGTGAAGCTGTCTCTAAAGGAATTGTAAATAATGAAACATTGGGCTACTTCATGGCTAGGATCCATTTATACATGTTGGCTGTAGGAATTGACCCCAAGAAGCTAAGGTTCAGGCAGCATATGGGCAATGAAATGGCTCATTATGCCTGTGACTGCTGGGATGCAGAATGCCTTTCCAGTTACGGTTGGGTGGAGTGTGTTGGTTGTGCTGATAGATCAGCTTACGATCTGACTCAGCATAGCAAAGCTACTGGTATAAGACTTGCAGCAGAAAAGAAACTACCAGCACCTAAACAGATTGAACTTGTGGAAGCTGTCCCTAACAAGGCAGCAATTGGAAAAGAGTTCAAAAAGGATGCCAAAGTCATCAATGATGCTTTGGCGGCAATGGATAATCCAGCTTTAGAAGAACTTCAAGCCAAATTGGATTCTACTGGAGAATACATGCTCTCTACATCAAATGGAGCATTTAAGCTAACTCCTAACATTGTCAGTGTCAAGAAGTCTCAGAAAACTGTACACGTAGAGGAGATCATTCCAAGCGTCATTGAACCATCTTTTGGTATTGGAAGAATTCTCTACAGTATACTGGAACATAACTTCAAAATGAGGGAAGGTGATGAACAGAGAACATATTTCTCATTACCAGCTACTGTAGCTCCCATGAAATGCGCTGTTTTGCCGCTCAGTGGCAACACAGAATTCCAACCCTTTGTAAGAGAGCTGTCCCAGGAATTAATATCGGTTGATGTGTCTCACAAAGTAGATGATTCATCTGGGTCGATCGGTCGTCGTTACGCAAGAACCGACGAATTGGGTGTTCCATATGCTATCACGGTCGATTTCGACACCATGAAAGAGCCCCATACTGTGACATTAAGAGAACGAGACAGCATGGTACAAGTTAGATTGCCTTTGGTCGATGTTCCTACAATTGTCAGGGACCTGGCTAACAGCAAGATATCTTGGGCCAATGTTGAGGAAAAGTACCCGAAGTTTGAACAACAGGAGAACATGAAGGGTGCCGCCGCATAGATACATCTGTTTATTTGTACAGCTGCTCATATAGATCTTTTATAATTTTCCATTGAATGCATTGTATTTATTGTTAGCTATAAGCACGCCTATTGATTATCATTCAGAATATCTGGCGATAACTAGTTTTTCAGCAATTACTTTTTATTTTTACAATGGAATAAAAACTAAAGTTACATTGACAACACTTATTTTGTTCAAATTGTGTAATCTTACAAAATAACGATCATAATTACGAAGAGTATTATTGCGTAACATGTAGAGCGACTGCAACCACACGTTCAATTACGTAAATCACATTCTGGCCTAATCTGATTTATTACCTAAAAAATCTTGGTAAATAGGTGTCCAAGCTCTTGCAATACAATACCATGTCTATTCCCAAAAAAAAAGAAACTACTACGTACTGTCTTCTCCCTCTCAAAAATAGTCCTTTCACGGGCAGGCAACAAGAAATAACACTAGCATAATCAAGAACATCATTATTATTAATTCAAAGACAATATAACATTTGCATTAGAGGTGAACATTGCATTATCTGTGGCGACGATCGTTGGAGCGCGATCCATTGCTGTGGCGGTCGCGCGATCGCGATCGTTCACGTTGCCGATCGCGTCGATCCTTGTCGCGGTCGCGGCGGTCACGGTCACGGTCGCCCCGGTCGCGGTCACGGTCGCCCAGGTCGCGGACACGGTCTCCCCGGTCGCGCTCACGGTCGCCCCGGTCGCGTTCCCTCTCCCGGTCGCGTTCTTTGTCCTTGTCGTCGCGACGTGCTCTGTCTTTTGAATACCTGAATCAAAAGATATAGATAAAGCAGGAATTTAAGTGGATTACTGCTCTGTTGATTACCGTCTAAAAATCTAGCACACATGTTATGATAGTGTGATCTCACCTATCACCATCTCCATAGTCACGTCGGTCCCTGTCGTCGTGTTCTCGCCGGTCGGTGTCCATCCGACCCTGGTTGTATGTGGCCGCGGCTGCGGCTGGCCCGGCGGCGCGGAAGTTCTGCGCCGGCTTCGTTGCCACCGACTGCCTGTTGTGCTCTGCTAGCCTGGTAGTTTTCAATCATTACTATAAGTTACCAAATATGTGACTTTGTTAATTCTGCTACATAATTCATGGGTAATAATAACAATTTGGATGTGATAGTTTTACACATATACATGGCGACTAACAAAACCATTGTGATTGTATGAGATTAATTTTTATAGCATCATAGACAAACAAGATATGTCTGTGATAGCAGGACAGGTAGACAGGTTTGGCAAGCCAATGTACTAAGCATATTTCTTCAGTGTCTGATAAATGATGATGATGATTGATAAATTACCACGACATAGTAACTATGTCATAGTTAACATAAACAAAACATAAGATGCTTTAACCAACCCCCGAATTTATAGAAAGATATTGTCAATTTACAATGGTTTAGCAAATTGATTAAATCTTCTGTAAATTTAGGGCTAAGTTGTTTAAACAAGTCCCTGTAAATCCAGGCTGCGAGCCACTCGCGCTGGCGCCGGCGATATAGCTAGAATCAAAACAATTGCACATAGCACATAAAATGTGAGAATAGTGAATCGTTTCCAACATTCAATCACACATACACAAATTAAAAAATAGTTAAGTTCAAAAACGAGAGCAACTTTATTCTAACCGTAGCTAAATGACGTAATAAAAAAATAGAAGACCATTCATAAACACTGTTCCATATTTAAATACAATGAAACACATCAAAGCATTAAGTACCTCTGTTCAATCTGCTTCTGTATCGGCACTGGTATCCTGGGGAACAGCGTGCTGAACCAGTCCAGCTTGATGAGCATTTGCCGCACGAGCGCGCCGATGGTGGAGGGTCCCCCGCCGCCGGCGCGGGGGTCCACCTCCTCCTCGTCGTCGAGGTAATCGGCGTACCAGTCGAAGAGGTCCGCCGGCGGTTGTGTGTAGCGGATGTACATGAAGCCTGTGAAGGCCCAACATGATGGAGTAGGTATACAAAACAAGCTGGAGATATTTTTGCCCAAAAGTGGATGGAGGCACCATTTGGCAGTATATTGAAAGAATTTGAATTAGAATATTTTATATTCATGTAAACCAGGGGTTCCCAAACTTATTTTGTCTACCTTGTTGTTGTTGTTGTTGTTGTTGTTTTGTCTTTTGTTGTTGTTGTTTGTGTTGTTTGTTTTGTGTTTGTTTGTTTTGTGTGTTTTGTTATTTTGTTGTTATGTTGTTTGTTATTTTGTGTTTGTTGTGTTGTTATTTTGAGAATGAATTATTTTTTAGTGCCCCCATTTTCTCACCTACTTAAAAACCACTATAACTTCAAATTAAATTAATTATTGTAAGACTCTTCACAACGCCCCCATTTTTTTCTGGGTCACTTACCGCCCCCCTTTAGCCCTGCAGCGCCCACAAGGGGGCGTTATCGCCAACTTTGGGAAAGGCTGATGTAAACCATTAAGTACAGTCATTCAAGAAGGAAGCTGTAGTGGTAAAATTTTCGCGCCTAATTATCAAGTTAACCCACACAATGAAAGGAAATGTCTAAACTTACCAAGTGCTCTTATGTAGGGTGAATCGGAGTGCTGCAACAAGCCATTGACCTGCTTGCGTGTTAGGCGCAGAGTGTACAGCTTGTAGAGCAGGCAGAATGCTGTGGACACGATGCCACCAGCACCTACGCCGCGCACCTAAACATGCGACACAACATTACGACTCCTATGATTAAGACAAATTAAGCTGTGCTTTTGTGTTAAGTAGCATATAACACTGCAGAGATTGGAGGAAGAAACCAAAATTACACTGATTTCTATTTCACAACAATGGTTGGGACTGAGCCTTAGCTGTGGTCTATGCCTTGAATTTAATTGCGGGTGGCATGCCTAAGCAAAGGGCATTAAAAAGGTGACTTTTTACTAAACCTCATTTCTTGTACCAAGCGATAGATTGTTCATAACACCACAAAAAAGTGACAAAAAACATAAATGTCTCGGCATCAGGTGTCAAAATAAAAGTAAGAAAGATTGTCCATAACGTCACAGAATGTGTAATGAACCAGCATCAAGTGACAAATTGAATTTAAAACCAAACCTATGGGCTCTGTGTAGTATTTTTTTCAAAACTGCCATTGCCAACTGACTATTAAGGCCTATTTACAAATGTACTGAACACCTACACACAATGACGTAATTCAGACATCCATCAAATAATACAAGCCCTTACTGACTCATGAGGACCATTACCACACCATAGCTTAAACCCTCAAATTTATAGACATTCTATAACTTTATCAAACGTAATATAGTACTGTGTAAAGCAAAACTCTTGTGAACAGTACTATATGATGTTTAATTAAGATATAGAACATCTATAAATTTGGGGGTAACTGTTGAACCTTGTTTTTAAAGTTTAAAATGTAATACACAACAAACATTATGCAAATCATTTTGAACATACTCACGCCGCCACACATGCCCGTCTGGCCGGCCGTCTTGCGGCTGCCGCGCTCCCATGGCTCCAGGTGCTTCACCTGGTAGTAGATCTCATCTACCACTTCGTGGTATGTCTTCAGCTTGAACAGGTGCACTGCAGATAAATCAATCATGAGTTATGTGGTTATGTGCAATGGAAGTTATACCCATTTTACTGTTACTGTTTATGGAATAAATTAAAATATAATGTTATTTCTAGAATAAGCAATGCTTACAAGAAATCTAAAATTATTTACAAGATATTATGATACCTATTTGGTGCAAGAACATAAAAAAACTTATTTTATTGTCTATGGGGAATATTGTTTTACATTAACATAATATCTAAGACCATTTTTGATCATAGATAATGAATTAAACTATGATCATATATGGCTTAATTCAAAATACATTACCATATAAATGTTACATCTTAGATCAGTGTATGATAATATCATAATATTTCACCATACATGTCCTGTAGATATATGAGGTGTAATGTTCATACAATATAGGTTCTTACTTGATTATCTTTTATCTATTTGGATGGGATTTGCAAGTAAACAATTATTCAGAAAATAAATAACAGTTCTATGGCCTTGTCAGATGAGTAGTGGGTACTCATCTAAGTATAAGAGTAATCTTAACTCAAAACCATGATCGATTATCTATTTTTATACTACAAAAACCAATCCACAAGTAGTGGATGGCATAGGCAACCACAGGAAGAGCCCAGCCTCCCCAACCTGTTTCCCCGTCTTCCAAACAGGGGATGCGAGATGAAAAATAGGCTATTGTGCTATTAGCATAAACGTAAAGGGATTCAGAAAGGTCTAAAAATGTAGGTCATATTACTTAGGACCTGATATAGTCCACCCTAGTGATATAGCCTTAGTTCCACACTACAACAGTAACAGCTCAATGAATAAAAAAAAACAAATCAGTGTTACAAACGAAGTCCAAACTCCTGTGCGTTGGTATGTTTGCTTACCTACCTTTGAAGTAGCTAGAGCCCTGTATATTTGCTAATATTAATGGATTCAGGTTCATAGTCTGTTCATTACCCCATATCGGTAATACATTATGCTGCTTGCCCGTCTTCGCTGGCTTTTGCTGGTTATACTCTGAAAATCAACAAACATTAGTAGCGCAATTCCATTGTTGAGAACCAGGAACTTGGCAAGACACCCACCTTCAACCTCCGACATTCTAATACTTAGTACACTATACTTATCATGTAAATTAATATCTAAAATGCTAATAGCACCGTTTTCATTCAAGAATTATGTAGAAACCTAGTTTTATTCACAATTAAATGCTCTCTAACACAAAAAATCTATTTCAGAATTTGACAAAACAACACAATCCACAATGGCGGCCAATGAATCACAGACTAATAAAATAAAAGAAGAAATTTAATGAATGAATTAGATGAGACCATAGAGAAAATAACGCTTGATCCAATGAAGTAACCACAGACCTAAATTCTGTACACTACGCCATCATATTTGTGATTGACATCATCAATATTATTTGAAATACACGGAAAGACGCCATTTTCATTTCTTCATGTCACATCCATTATTTTATTTATAATAGCTGTTACCCGCGACTTCGTCCGCGTGGTATTTAACAAAGACACAACCGTTGGGAACAGCGTACTCGCGCGTTCTGAGCCCGCGGGACGCATTGCAGGTTGTTGCTATCAAACTTAATCAGGCGCTGCGCTGCAACATTGGTTTTAATTTTTTTTCGTGAGATCCTAATTTTTTTTCTAAAATAAAAGTAGCCTAAGTTACTCCTTGCTACATCAGCTATCTGCACGTGAAAGTCCCGTCAAAATCGGTCCAGCCATTTCAGAGATTACCCGGAACAAACAGACAGACAGACAGACAGACAGATAGACAGACCGACCGACAGACAGACAAAAATCTTAAAAAATGTTGTTTTGGTATAGGTACCGTGTATACATCCAAATGCACTTAGTAAAAAGCGGTTATTTTATGATTACAAACAGACACTCCAATTTTATTTCTTTGTATAGACTAGCTGTTACCCGCGACTTCGTCCGCGTGGTATTTAACAAAAACAACCGTTGACAACAGCAGGCTCGCGCGATCTGAGCCCGCGGGACGCATTACAGGTTGTTGCTATCAAACTTAATCAGGCGCTGCGCTGCAACATTGGTTTTCATTTTTTTTCGTGAGATCCTATTTTTTTTTCTAATATAAAAGTAGCCCAAGTTACTCCTTGTTACATCAGCTATCTGCCAGTGAAAGTCCCGTCAAAATCGGTCCAGCCATTTCAGAGATTACCCGGAACAAACAGACAGACAGACGGACAGACAGACAAAAATTGTAAAAAATGTTAATTCGGTACAGGTAACGTGTATACATCCAAATGCACTTAGTAAAAAGTGGTTATTTTATGATTACAAACAGACACTCCAATTTTATTTATATGTGTATAGAGTATAGATGTGTATTTATTGAATTTAATATTGCTATTAAATACTTCTGGCAAAATACCCCCTAAATTTGTCGAGGATTTCATTATATCGTATCGTATTAAAATATTAGTACCCCTGATAATAATGATGATGAAATTAATGCTTTACCTGTCTGTAAATTTGTGGATATTTACTAAAAAAAATACCGGACATCTTAGTTGAACTTGAAAAGTCCAAGTTATACTATTTCATTTTCATCGTATGCACTCGTGCACGTCTATGTTATAAAAAAAATACTATCGAATTGATAACCGCCTCTTTTTTTATGTCAGTTAATAATGGCACTAAATTCAGAAAATAATAATTTCAGTACTTTCTGGCGATTTGTGCAGATAGATATACGAGATGGCAAAATGTTTTTATATAAAGAATTCGTGAACTTGTTTCATTCGGCGCTGATATGTCACCATAGATTTCCTTAATAAATATGATAATTTATTGAATTTAATATCGCTATTCAATACTTGATACTGGCAAAATACTCACGAATTCTTGGGTGAGGCCGTATTTCTTGTTATCCCATTGTATTTAATTTCCTAAAGAAAGAAGGAATTAGAAAAAATCTACCAGCAATGCGATGGGGGAAGATTATATGCTAGTTCTTGCTTTCATAGGCATTGTATAGCTACTCATCTCACTCTCAAGTTCTCTACTTAATAACATCAATGAGTAATACATTTCTGAGCTCCACACTCGCTTAGACAGTCTGTGCCCGCGAGCCAGCATGTGAATAGATGATACAAATTTTATTTCTCTTCCCATATATCTGAGAATATTATATAACAGGTAAACATATCTAGCAGACCAATCTGCACCTTTATCTTTTAAATTAAATTTCCACATCGAACAGGGAACCAGGGCCAGTTAGCCCCGCAGCAGTTTACTAGGCGCATACTTATCATTACTACTTAGGTACTTATTAGTATGTTAGTAGTATAAGTACCATACTATAATGATTTCACTATGCTTACATAAAAGGCTGATAAAAAAAACTACCATTAACTTATAAAGTATGTACTTAATTATGAATTTATTAATATTATCATTTTAGTGGTTATGTACATCATGTTTACACTTTCTATTGATAGTATAGTTCCAGGTTCATGCCATCATGGATTTCATCTGTGCAATTTGTTAAGAAAATATAAGATATTTTAAATGTCAACAGTACCTCTAGATATCTTAGAAGCTGATCAGTTTTGTTAGGTGCTGCAGAAATATTTTTTTTAAAAGGATACAGTCAGATAACTTGATGTGGTCCTTGAATACGGTGTACCATTTCTTCAAAACTATTTTGTCAAATCGTGTGCCGGTCTGGGCTGCTATGAGCTTCTTTAGGTCTCCAACGGTATCATCAGGATTACATTTTACTCTCACCTTCTTACCAAGACGATCGTTACAAGTTACTTCTAGCATCTTCGGTAATAACGGTATTGGTTGAGATGGATACTAAGTGCGATAGTCTATAGTTCCCTGATGAGTTGAGATGCACTTTTATGAGATGTGTGTAAACTAACCCAATTTATAATAACACGTAAAAATAAATAGTACAGGCAGTGTATTGCGAATTCCTCTCTGTGTCAGTTTAATTGACATTTGATGACATTCCAGTTCCCCAGCATCCTAATGTCTGTGAGTTCCACAGACTAGGCTACTACAATACAAGTCTGGATACTACATGTAACATTACTTCCACAAACCATAAAGCTAAGAGAAAAATAAAATAGAAAAAAAATGTACAGAATACACGAAATTTGTACAAAATAAAACGAAAAAACGGTCACACTTTACACGGCTTTGTTAAGAATATAATAAAATAATACAATAGTATTATATTCTTAAAAAAGCCGTTATAACACACTTTTTCGACTAAAAAGTTCGTTATAATGCCATTATAACTGTCTGTAAATTTGGGGGCTAGTCAGTGACCGGCTTTAAAGTGTGCACTAACGAAACGTTTGACGATTATTGCTTTTAAAAAACATATCAAATAAAAACATCCTGTTCGTTTTATAATTGAATAACAAAAATTAAACAGCGTTTAATATAAGAATAGTTTATATATATGTATATTAAAGTTATAATAAATAATTATTGATTTGTAGTAATCGATGTCCGTTTACAATATTTCCACTTAAAAGATAATGTCCTGAACAGGAAGTTTATTCCAACTGTCCACACGTCATTTGACGGCGAACGACTGACGTGACTGTTCCGACAGCAGTGAGATTTAATTTTTATGTGGATGTGCTTGTGAAACTGCTGTGAAAAATGCAAATTCCGAGTGAATATGTTTCTACAGCGGAGGATATAGCAGATCAGGTATGAACACACGATTCTTATGTTGTAAAAAACTGTTATTTCAACGAATAATATTAGATTTGGGATACGTACTTTGGGATTGTCACGTCACCGAACTTATTTTCTTGTTGGCGCCTCTTGAGTCGATTGAAATGCGTGTATACAATAATATAAATAGTATGCTGCTAAAGCTGCATCGTTGCCAAGCAAAAGAATATTGTTACATTACCATATGCATATAGTATTCAGTGAAAAATGTAGAGTACCATAATAACATACTATAATCCCACAGATGCCTCACCCTTTAACCTACTTATCTTGCGATTGGGAATGTTTTAATTATTCTGTATTGTACCCATAACCAGTCTCAATATGTAAGTCCAATTTTGTCTCCGATGAGAAATTGTGAACACTTGTGAAGATATCTCTGACTAGATGAAACAATCCTGTTAGATATAACTCATTATTCAGTTTGAATCATCCCAGTGCTGAACCAAGTCCACCTATTCCTTCTTCAGTTGTCTGGGTTTATGCCCTTGTGGGCCAGGCTTGTCATCAATCATAAATTCTATGATATTGTTTATGAGCTGTTTGCCCTCTTCATATGTTACCTAATTTAAACATTGGTTTATATATATATATTCTTTTAAATGAGACAATATACCTATCAGGCATACCAAATAAGTTAATTGGTGCATTGGTTTTAAAATATTATCACTTTGGTATCATAATGGAAATCATATAGGACCCTGTATCTCCAAAACCTTGTAGTGTTTTACCAAAACCTGTCAACCCAGTTTCCATAATGAATGCAGGTTATTGTATTAAATTTTATTAATTTTAACCTATGTTAGACAAACATATGATATAACTAATTGAGATTTTCTTATCAGACAACATCTGGTCTTGTAAATTTACCTTACTCCCATTAGACATCTGATCATTATCTGTACTCATAATATATAGGCATTACATTATAAATGTAAATACTAAATTCATTCCTCATAGACAAATAACTGAACTAGTGAGGCCAAATGCACAATTCCACTTTTACTTTTTAACACCTTTCACTTGAGTTTCAATTATGGTTTCCCAGCCTTCTGGGGTAGTATATTTTATTTTATTTGAGAGCTTTTCCTCTTTGGTATTCTGAAATAGCAATATTATATGTTGGATAAACTTAAAATATTAAAAAAAAATGCTATAAGTTAGTCTTCACCATGCCCTGCCAAAGTAGCTTAAAAAAATGTCTTTTGCATATAGGCTTAGCCCAGATTTAAATTACACTAACTTTTATAAATAAATAAGCTAGCAAACTTTATAGACAAGTATTTTTTAAGAAATCTTTAATAATTCAGTATCAGTAATTATATTCTAATCTATGGAAATTAATTTTATTCAAGACTGACTTGTCTTATCAGTCTATGAGCTATTGCAAAATGACAATGGTTATATCTTATCAAATTTACTCACATGTTACATTATCTATTACACAATTCAATTTTTAAATGACCTATGCTTAGCCATAGCCATAGTGTAAACACACATTAGCAACAACTTTGACACAGGTATTTATTATTTTTATTTGGAAATGTAAGTATGATAAATTGGTTGTTGAGAGTGGGCGAGGAACTGACACTAGTCACCTCGCAGACTCAATATACGCAGTTGTCACAATCACAATCAACTACTATGTGGTAGCACACCCTGGCCAAAAACAAAAGACGACTGACTGGCTTACCCACTTCAATATAAGCACATTGGGTCCTCTCCGCAGGGTTCACAATTTTCAGTAAACTGTACTAAGTTTCCGAAAAATCTTTAATCCATCCATTAGTTTAAATGTGAATCCATCCCGGAAACCAATCCACGCAAACCGCAAACCACGCAATAGCCATTGGTTATTGACTATTTCTGTAGAGAAAAACACGTTTGGCAACTCTCGACAAATTACTTTGAGCTAAATTGTATCGCAGTCGTTAAATATTTTTCGGTTACTACAGTAACAATGATAAGTGCGTGTTTCGCCCGATAACGGATCGCACCTCTGTAAATGTGATTGTTAACGCTATCACCGCAAGCATGACGGTGACGAATTCTAACTGAAAACGTTCAAGAAATTCAGGAGTACACACGCATTGTTACTCACATACTCGAGGCGCGACGCGGCACACTTACACAATTTTACCGTTTTGTACCTGTAACTGTCTACTTAGTGTATAGTGTTTAGTTTTATGTATTTATTATTTATTTGTGCGGTCACCTATCTTGACCTTATGAAGAATTGTGATATGAGACAGAGGTAAGCTGTAGGATAATTTGCAGACTTTAAATTAAAAAAAACGGTTTAATGCGATTGATAGGCCAGTGCTAACACATTTGAACTGCGATGGAATGCTAATGGCATCGATCGCGATACACGTACATGTGATGCGTGATAATCGTACTATGCAGAGGTGGACTTTCCAAAAAGCCGCCTAGGCCTGGGCCTGGGGCGGTAAGTCTGCGCCTGCCTACGCGCCTGCGGCCAACAACGACCGCTCAGCAGAAATGGGCAGCTGTTTCTAAATCGCCTTGGCGGTCAAGCATGGTAGTCGTCCCTGATACCATGTATGCGCTTCAAACGAATTGTTTTATCATCCAGGTGATACGAAAAGGCAAAAATGTGCTGCCGACGGTGGCGCGGCTGTGCCTCATCTCCACATTCCTGGAGGACGGGCTCCGGATGTGGTTCCAGTGGTCCGAGCAGCGAGACTACATGGACATGTCGTGGGGCTGCGGCAAATTCCTCGCGACCATGTTCGTTGTGAGTATACTTAAGTCGTATTCCTATAGGTCATCCAAGAAATAGAGGCACCTGTGTCACTTTGCACGCCTAAAGCACGAAATGCACTGTCGACCGCAGACATCCAACAGAGTGGGACAGAGCTATAAAAAGAAACAGGCACCTGGATTTTTTTCGTGTTAACAACTCTTTAGTGTCTTTAGTGGTAAACTCAATATCAGGGCCTTGCGTAGAATTTGAACGTTTTCAAATAAACGATCGAGTGATATGAAGACCAAATGAACTCATAATACCCTTGACCGCTGCCATTGTATAATGACATCTAATTAAATGGTAAATATGTTTACGATTGCAGCTATTAATTAGTAAGTGGTACGCAGACAATGTTGTTTTGTTTGGCACCGAGCACCTGTTCTTGCACGTGTTGCCGTGTGATCTGTTATGCACTTATTAATAATCGGAGCAATTATATTTTGACGCACTATTGCCTTACAAATAACATAGCTGTACGGAGTTCTTGGAAACATTTCGTTGGCCTATAATAAGGAAGCAATATGGTCTCAATAACAATTGCTTATAATGACACGCGACTGAAGCGCTGGGCCCCTTTTGGGGTTGCTAGATCAAATTTCCTAGTTGATTTCATAGATAAACTCCCCAATTTAAATAACTCACACTGCCACGGACAATACGTGATTAATTCGACCAATTGGACTTCCTTATTGCATATAACATTTACTCCAATTGGGTAACAATATAAAAAAGTATAAAAAAATATTGAAAGTCAATAAGTTTCTCATTGAAAGTGTGTGAAACATCATTTGATAGCAACACATATTAGGCGTATTACACACGAAAAAAGGTTTAGCAAACGTTACACAATCGTATGTACGTGTTTTACCAACATCTGTGCCACACGCAATACAATGTTTTAATGATATTTAAACAATATTTTAGTTAACGAAGTGTTCCTTCCAAAGTGACGCATGAGCACTTTGTTCGCTCCCTTTCCTCGTACAATGCAGGCTTGCACCATCCGCGCCCCTGTTTTTTTTTACATGGGGTAACCCTCATGGATACCCTCAATCCCTGGGAGAGGCAAGCGGGTTATGTCGGACTCTCACCGACTTAATGGGAACCGGCTTTGGAAACATGCGCGCACATCCGTGACCTAACTTAGGCAGCGCTTTATAGCAACAAGAAATGACGATCGCTCAAGATCCTGCCCATGCTTATTTTGGTAATATTTATTAGTCTACATATCGGTATCTATGTGAGCTCAGAGTTTGACATTTGCACCCATGAAACTTGAACTTGTAATCTTAAAAGCGATAAGTGTCAAAATGAAATTAATAGAAAAAAAACTAAATCCTGTCGTCAAACGATTTTGCTCAGATCTTGCAAACCCTAAAGACGATTTTTTCTGTAATTCACAAGTCCGCAAGCTCTCTACGTCCCTGTTTATTACACGCAAAAGTAAATAGCGCTATCCCTTTTTTATTCTCTAGCGCTGCGCTACGATGCACAAGTAGAGTCTTAATGCGTAGCCGTTAGCGGCGTACAGCCAGCTCCACCTACTTCTCTCTATAGCTTGAATATTGATATTGCAGATAATAAACTTATTAGGCCAGTTGGGAGGATGCGTCATGGTGCTCGGTAGACTGAAGGTGGACATCGCGTGCGGTGTTCTCTTCTTCATCGTTGTATTACAGGTGAGTGTCTTAATAATCATCTGTCTGTGTTAGGGCTCCCACACATAATTACGAATTCGCATCGCATCGCAAATATCTGCGAGCTCGCACGAATGCACCGCAAGAACTTCCGATCTGATTCGCATCGCGCATTACTGCGATATTACATCACACTTTGTGTCTACATTTTATTCCGCTCTGAGACAGCGTAGGGTAAAGTAAAATAGTTCCCATCAGCGGTCATAATCGTAATAAATGGATGAACCCAAAATCTTATTTTTCTTCTATATCTATTTTACAATAACAGCAGTGCAACAATCTTTTTGCGATCCATGTCACTATTCCTAAACACACGTCCAATACGGCTGACTACCGTTGAAGGTATGGTCACCTGAACCTTTGCGATTCCGCACGAAATCGCATCGCAAGTTCCTGCGATGCGGCGTCGCATCGCATCGCATCGCAGTTTTGTGTGAGAGCCCTTAAACCCACATTCCTCTCAATAACGTAGTGTCCTTTTCTTTGGACACCGATACAGCATTGTGATTAGCCCATGAAGATAAAGTAATTGCAAGTCTGGTTTTACACGCTCAGTCTATGACTGATGGACTGTAGCCCTAAATTTATATTTTTTTTATATTTTCATCAGTCTAGTAATAACCAGACTGGGCTGTAACACCCGACTAATATAAGTGACGACGAGTATAAGTGACTACAATTTACCCAAATTTTACATTCATACCAGGTTTTGTAAGAAACAAAGCAATAGATTGATTATTGCTTACACATTTTAAATGTTGTGCCCCAAATTGATATGCTCCATTGTGGTGCTGGTGAAATACAAGTGTATTTCACAAAATGTCTTCACAGAATGTGCAACATGATGAAAAACGTGATTCGTTTCAGTGGAAATGGACATTGATTATAGTGTTGACATTTTCGTAATATATATAAGTAGTATAGATAGTGTACTAAACAAGACCTTGCACAAGAAATTGATAGCGTTAACGATCGGGTGCTGAGTAGCCTAATAGCATGTATATAAATTACTTTAAGGTTCAAAATAAGCAACCTTAACTAGTATTACGGGCACCGTACAATGTGGGCCTTATCAAACGTCCATGAATCAGTCTCAAAGATTCGTGCTCATCACAGTGTGTTTGTAAATTCGGGGATTCGATCACGGTATGCTCAGTACAGAATGAAAAGTACAAAAAAAAGAGTGAGGTCATCATAAAATAATATCTGCAACTTGGTTCCAGACATTCGCGTACAGTATATTATGGGACATGCAATTCCTGCTCCGCAACTTGGCGTTGATCGGAGCGCTGCTGCTGGTGGTGGCGGAGGCGCGCGCCGAGGGGCGCAGCCTCTTCGCCGGCGTGCCCTCGCTCGGCGAGAACAAGCCCAAGTCGTATCTGCAACTGGCGGGGCGCATCCTGCTCGCCTTCATGTTCATCACACTCCTGAGATTTGAGGTGTCATTCTTGCAGGTAAGAGTCCATCAAAGATGAGGTCATATGAAAGAAGAACATACTTAGGAGGACTTTTAGGAAATAATATTTATTTTGTTCTTTATGGGCATCTTGAAGCTCAAGAATTCGGACGAGTGGTCCTTTACATCACTAATAATCAGGACCAATATGAAGGCCTTGCGGTACTCCGATTAAATTCAAATATAAATATTACTTATTGATTTCTTAAATTTACGCGAATACTACACATTGAAATAAAACTATTTTTTTGGATTTTATCGCGTTTATATCTTGATTTTACGTTCCCGACGTTTCGGCTGCTTTACAGCAACCATGGTCACGGGATAAATATAAACGCGATAAAATCCTAAAAAATAGTTTTATTTCAATAAATATTAGTTTATCATATTAGTAACAACTTTAAATTTTCGATTGCTTAGCTTAGGATTGTTTAAGGATTTATAACACTTTCTATAAATTCTAATACCTAAATATACTTTGTATATAAATAATATAAAACGTAGTGTCAGATTCACTGAACGCATTGGTTACACTCTCATTGCTATAGAATATTCAGATTATGTTAATGTCGCGTGACGTCACCGATGACCCACATTAGCCTCGCCGAAATTACATAAATATTCAACCGGTTATACTACATACCTAGTTCTAGGTGGGTACTGGAATAAAATGTCATGTCGTAAGTATAACACTCAATCGTTATATTGCTTCATTTTGTTACATAATGTAATGTTATATGGTTATTCTATATTATAAGAAAACTAATAGGCAGAATGGCCGTTCGGTTTTCATTTATAAAGTCAGGATCGGCATACCATAGCGTGGGCGCATTTGCCAGATATACTTGCTACACAAATGTATATAGGTCTTAATTAATTTAAAATAGCAATTTGGAGAATAGTAATGCTTTGTAATGTCATTGTAAATTAACGACTAATATGTGGGTGATATAATATCCAACATAATGCAATTATTAGAGCATCACATTGGGTGTAAGTATTACCAACATATTGGCAGAGTTGGCTCGATGACAAGACAGCGCACGACTCACGCTCCTTCACCCTCTCACCAGATCGTCCAGGATCTGCTGGGCAGCATCCTGATGGTGCTGGTGACGGTGGGCTACCGCACCAAGCTGTCGGCGCTGATGCTCGTGCTGGTGCTCTCCGTGCTCAACCTGTACCACAACGCGTGGTGGAGCGTGCCCTCGCACAAGCCTCTCCGGGACTTCCTCAAATATGACTTCTTCCAGGTACACATTATACATTATGCTTAGAAACCAATGATTTATAGCACAGTTAAGTTTTCTTTATAAAGATTATTAGTAATTAGTAGTCTTGTCTATCTATCAGCCGAAAGACGTCCACTGCTGGACATAGGCCTCCTCAAATGATTTCCACACATCACAGTCCTCCGCCACTCGCATCCACCGGTCCAGTCATGTCAGCCTTATCTTATTAACTTGTTGTGTCAGCCCCTCTTACTAGACAAGGTTGATGCTAGGAGTGGGCCCACTCCCGAAACCTTCTCGTAATGATGCTGGCTCCACTAAACACTTGAATAGGAGTGATACTAGCTTTGACTGCGGCTCCACCTGCACAGCTATAGGTTTTGCTCTGCAACTTGACCTCGATAGTCTATCGAAACATAATGATATGAACCCTATATTTGTATTCTATCCATAGACTATCCGATAGTGAAAACTCCGTGAAATCGGTGCCTAAGTTATTTTGTGATATCCGAACAAATGGATCCAAAAACAATAATTGTAAAAAAATGCCTGTTTAATACAAAACAAGTGGTTTTCATAGCCAATTTTTTATCTTCCAATTACAAATGGCCCAGTCACAGTTCAATAAAAGTATTTATATGAATGAGATTGCGTTGCAAACATTTGTGCAAACGTTTGCACACGTGTTTTGCCGGCTTTAGTTATGTGCCGAGCTCTACGTAACCTTGACAAACTCTCGGAAGGATTACCTTGACAAAGACTGGAATAAGTAATTTGTCTTGAATACCACGTTCGTCATTTCTATATTGAGTTAAGATCTGAGTTTTATAGTAGTTTTTGTCGAGGTGAACCACATACTTACACACAATAAAGATCTCTCACCACCATGTACCCAGTGGCGTAGCATGAGGGGGGCGGAAGGTGCGGTCCGCACCGGGCGGCACTTTGCCGGGGCGGCATTTCACAGGTGGCGGGTAAAAAAAAAAATATGAAAAAAAAAATTATAATAATATCTTTCAGTGTTATTTTCGTAATTTTTTTTTGTCGTTACCATGCCCCATATTTTTTTATAATGAATAGCAAAAATAAGAGGGCGGCAAATTTGAAATCCGCGAGTGCTAATGACCTATGCTACGCCACTGCACGTACCTCATCGCTACCAGACTCACATAATATATATTTATCTACAGACCTTATCAGTGGTCGGCGGTCTCCTCATGATCGTGTACCTCGGCCCCGGCGGGGTGAGCATGGACGAGCACAAGAAGAAATGGTAGAACCGGCGGCGTGTGTGTACCGCGTATGCACAGTGAAAGACATTGATACTAAGCATAAGATTGTTATGGTGCGACGAGAAAATGAAAAATTTTTCACACATTATTTTTTTTTTGGTGATTTCATGTGACCATCTTGACTAGTCGGCAGAATCGGGAACCACTGAGCTTAATTTCATATCTATATTGAAGAATCTTTGAATTCAATAATCTTGTGTATGTTATGGACATTTTTAATGCTTTAGATATTTGTGGTGATAGTGCCTGTTTTTATGATCATCACGCCAAGTCCCATGTATTTCTTAAATACCTCTGATAACTTTTTAAACTCTTGCCCATTATGCTATAATTTGATCCCACAAATACCTTTGCATGTAGTTCATTTCTAAGTATAACCTGTCTGGATAAAGAATGAGATTAATTGCGGCTCATCGAGTCTGTATTGACGCATTTAGCAGTATAGAGCTGAATCTTTCAAGTGGGCGTGGGCCGAATCCGAAGCCATAGGGAATAGAAAAAAAATGCTGATAGCACTCAAGACCGGTTTGGATGAAAACTATGATTAAAAATAAAAATCCCTAGCCAGTAATTGAATCTGTTGAATGTTATAAAGATGAAGTACTGGGAAGTAATTTTTTTTTTTTATAAATTGGCCTTTTAGCATTGTTTTTTACGATGAGTGGATATAAGTAATTCGATTTTTTATCCGGACAAGTAGTAATAATGTATGCTCAATCTGTTATGTTACAACTTTGTCTATAACATACACAACAGCAGTGCCACAAATATAATAAAAAGAATACATAAAAATTATCGTAAACGATCTATAATTATTATTTTATATATTTCACAAGAATGTCATAATAAACAAGACTTGAATATATACTAATACAAAGATATCTATTCCGGTAGAAGTATATCTATAATGCGTGCGTCTAAACCAGGGAGTCTCAAACTATTTTGGGCAAGAGATCCCTTTTCCAAAATGAACTGATACCTAAGCCCCCCCCCCCCCATAGCCAAATTCCTTTAAAAATCCTATATCTAGTGTTATTCCCATTGATACGAAATAATAATTTCATTTTGTACGAACTTTTGCACGCTTATCGACTTGTTAAGTTTTTTTAAAGTACAACAATGATACTTCCTACTAAAATATTAGTCATTCTTATAACAAGTTGGTACACGCAACACAACTTATACAATATCTTGAAAGTTTAAAATAAGAACTTGAGTTAATTAATAATAACTGGGTCGATTTTTAGACTTCGTCGACCCCTGGGAAACCGATATCGACCACTTTGGGAATCCCTGGTCTAAACCATAGATGTATTGTTACTAGACAAGTAAATAGTAATATTAAATGTATGGTCAAAACTTTAAGCGAATCGCTAATATTTCTTATTGATACAGTTAGTTCTAGTATACACTACCGGAATATATAAATTTGAGGACGTAAATATTTGAAAAATATGCTACATTTTTGTATTAAGACGTGTATAGTATATTTCAGGCACTATTAACTGAGAGTTTTTAATTCAGACGCCACTCGCGGCGCGGTCACAGCGTTGCGTTACAAAATACGGCAAATGTTGAAGAATACGTGATTAGATTATCGCATGGTACGTTAATAGCTCCGATAAGTTAGAACATGTATATGTTACGCCACGTAATATTAATGTTACGTTCACTAAGGTCTTGTTCCGTAAGGGAATTAGCGTTGGCATTGCTTCCAATACCCCTATGTTTACACTTACGTTTGTGGCATAACATAAGCTAAGTATGCACTTGTTTTATAGGCTATTAAGATCATTGCCACCTTGTTGACCCAGGCGATCAAATGGTTTAACTATCTCACAATAGGTGCATCATTGATAAAGTACAAAGTGCAATCATTTGCGCGCAACGCTGCGCCCGCGTCGTCAAAGCAACATCAAACTTTATTCCTACCCGCATAGATGTGATTGTTTCTTAGCAGAATATTTTTGTATGTAATGTAGTGATGCATGCATATTATTAGTCCCGCTTTTCGTTCTTGTTTCATTCATTCCGAATTTATGTCTAAATGTTGTGATTGAATGTAAATATTTATGATAGAAATATGTATTTTGTACTTACTGACTGAGTAGACGATATATCTTTAAATACACGCCGCGTGTTGTATTCCACTCGTGGGCTTTTGTATTCGTGCAAAGCTTTATCTTTATCTTTCCTATAATTATTATGGATTTAAAAATTATTCAATTTATCTACTAAAGTATTTGAAAGACATATTTTTGTAATAATATTATTTTTCTATTTATTTTTCGTAAGTTGCGGTTTGGCCATAGTGATAATAATTCCTGAAAAGATTTGTTCTGAATAAATTTTTATATAATAAAATTCATCTTTTTATTATCGAAAAATTATTTTCTTCGTATTTGTACACCTAGTAAATAGATTAAAATGACTTCTGCAGGGTAAATTTCAAAGACGACGTTACCAGAAAACTAGAGTATATTATCCTATTTCATAATTATGTTCGCAGTATCACAAAAAATCATTGGTAACATAGTTTCGTGGACGATATAAACTTGTAATATAAATAAATCGAACCACTCGCAACAGCACGCTACTCTTTGGCTTTCGCGCGCTCGCACTGCCTATTCTCTATGTATTTGAACACTTTGTTAGCCAACTGTCTATATTTCTCCGCGTGGACGCTGTCGGGCAACGCGTATATAGCAGGTTTCCCGCTATTGATACACTCGGACATGTTGTGGTCTACTTCGAAGCTCTCAATAATATCGAGCCTCATCTGTTCGGCGGTCTGCTTGGTGTCGTTCCCGAACACGAAGTTCTTGGTGCCGCACGACTGGCACACGGCGTGCGACATGTTCTCCACCATGCCGATGATGGGAACTTTTAGTTTCTCAAACATGTTGACGCCTCGTTTGGTGACTTGGAGCGCGGCGGACTGGGGCGTCGTTACTACTAGAGCACCTGAAACATTTGATTGTTTTGAAGTATATATACTTACTAGTTGTCCCGGCGAGCTTCAGGTTGTATGTGTTTTTTAATGCTAAATTATAAAAAAAAAATGTTAGGGGTGCACAACCCTTATCACTTAGGGGTATGAAAAATAGATAGTAGCCGATTGTCAGACCTACAGAATATATGCATATAAAATTTCATAAAAATCGGTCAAGCCGTTTCTGAGGAGTATGGTAACTAACATTGTGACAAGAAAATTTTATATATAAGATTTACATTGGAAGGTCTTGTAAAGGTGATCTGAATGAAAAATTCACCACTTCAAGTATGTTTCCAAGGGAGTGGAGGAAAAAAAATAGACCAATCAAGTTACTTGAAATCCTCATCTCGTCTCTGCTACGTCAGTGACAAACTATCTGGTCTATTCCTTCCTGCACCGTTTCAATGGAAACACACCCATATGAACGACTAGCTGTGCCCGTGACTCCGTGAGTATGCAATGCAGATCATAACAGTGAAAACCGCATCCCAATTCAGCGGTTCAAGAGATAGCTCTTTCATAAACAGTCGCGCGAATACTTCGCTTCTACCTAGGGATTCCGCTACCAAGTGGAATCCCATTTGGACTCTAAGTATTTCATGCTAGTTAGCAGTAACTACTTACCGTCAATTGGCAAGTTTTGTGCTAGCGACAGGTGCGTGTCCCCGGTGCCGGGCGGCGTGTCCACCACGAGGCAGTCGAGCGGCCCCCACGCCACGTGCCTCGTGAGCCGGTCCAGCGCTTGCATCACCATCAGCCCGCGCCACACCACCGCGTTCTCACCGGACACCAGGAGGCCCATTGACATGCTGGACATTTAATACAAGGAATTGCTTTAAACCTTGCTGTAAGAATAGTGTTCTTCTTGGTTTTCTTGACAGAGTTATAGAAAGTTGATAGTTTTAGCATGTTCGCCTTAGCCGAGTATGCTGGGCCCTCTGTGGTACGAGAAATACTGAGATTCGTATTTTACAAGAAAATAATGGATTCAATAAAATGGAATAAGTATAGTATAGTATAGTATATGAAGTCCTACCCACATTTATATTTTATAATTATTTATGTTTTTTTGTTCCATCAAAAAATGTTTGATCATAATAGTAATAGCATTACAGAGCCTTGATTAAAAAAAAAATCATGACTAAAAAATAGTAAATGATTTGGTAGTTTATTTAAATAAAATATATTTTACGGATGTTTATTTTTCGTTTTTTACGTTCCCATTAAAAACAAAAACGTAAAAAACATAAAATAAACGCGATAACATCCGTAAAATTAGTTTTATTTAAATGTGTAGTATTCGCGTAAATATAAGAAATCAAATTTGGTAGTTTATCTTTAAAACCCACTGATTGATGTTTTCTTATCTCACTCCTTTGACGAAGGAAGGTACAGATTGCCATAGTGACGTGAGTATTGGTCGTCCTGCTGAACCTGCAGGAGTATGTGACACCATGTCACAACAGGACAGCCTAAATTTATCGACTAGCAAAGATTCATTCAGATTAAAAAGAAATAGAATGTAATACTTATTCCATACCATTTAACACCATAATTAAGCAACGGTTCGATCAGATTATCATCATTCAACATCGGTTCTCCACTAATGTTCATCATGAGCGGCACTGATGGACCGAACACATCAGCATCCAGGAGCCCTATCTCCTTGTCTGGTTCTATCACTTTCATTGCACATGCTAGGTTCACTAGAAAAAAAAGTGCAATAGAGCAAGAAGTCAAAGACATTGTTTATATTGTCTACCAAAGTAGATAGGTGGTTAATGGCTGAATATGGTGCTTAAACACTACTGAAATATGTTTATAATATTTTTTATAATTCACTCAATAATAATAATAACACTGGCGCTGTTAATATCCATCTTTTGAGGAAGGGGATTAGGCCATAGTCCACAACCCTGGCCCAGTACGTTCTGGCAGACTTAACAAGTCTTTTGAGAGATTCTATCAGACATGCAGGTTTTCGACAATGTATTCCTTCACCACTTAGCAAGTGATCATTATGGTTAAATTTTGAGATTTGCACATGGAAGCCAGACATCCTAGAGGTGGGAGCTGCAGTTTGAATAGCTTCATACCAAGACAAGGGTTCTATGAATTGGCTATCACTGCATTTATTTCAATTCACCAAGTGACACAATGTTGGTGCATGTAATAGTGCTCTGGCAGCTCCAATGTCTGATGCAGCCAAAGCACTATACAAACTATATTGTTCAATTTTTGATTAATTAAGCTCGGTATGTATAAAGTAATATGTGTCTACGGAGCGGCATCGTCAAAACTGACGAAGCTCCTTAAATAAAGATCATAAAAAAAAAAAAAAAAAGTGGTGGTAACATTAAAGAGCACTCTTTCATGGTATGTTCACCACTAATAGATTAGAAATTTGTTTTTCTTACTTCATTGAGACAAATAGGCATCTATTTAATAAATATGTGGGCTTGACCCCAGCCTTAATCAAGACTCAGGTGTCACTACCCACTAACCCCATTTACCTAAACATATACCTTAAAGGTATAGTAATATACGAACCAGCAGTAGTTGTTTTCCCTACTCCACCCTTCCCTGATGCAACAAGGATTATGTTTTTTACTCCGGGCAAGGGCCTCTTCTCTGGAAGACCTTTACTCATAATCTTGGCTTTGTGCTCCTTCAACTCTGCGTTGCTGTGTTTGAGACGAACTGAATAACTGCATGGTATTGACTGAAAAAAAAATATTTTTCTAGATATTAGGTACTACTGGCTAATAAATATTTGTGTAAATAAGGGCTACATAGATAGATATCAGTATAGTCGTCCCCCTACTATGAATAATGAAAAATTAAGATTACTCACGGTGTTGAAATTAGTATTCAATAAAACGCTGTAAATCCTTTGAAATGCTCTTTGCAACTGCATTTTATAATATTAACTTTGATTGATATATACAATGATAGTAAAATCTAGCATCAGACTGAATTAATTATTTATTTATTATTTACAATATTGTTTCAAAATACGCGAAAACAAAGCAAAACAGTCTAATCGTTCGAAATTTCGTTCTTTCTTCTTCGAAAGAAATCTCGATGCGCAAGAAAACACATCAGCTGTTCATCTGTCATTCAAATGTCAGTATTGTCATCGCTATTAAAATACCTGACACTGGCAAAACACCCACTTGGAGATATAGCTATGAGGCCATATCTCATTTTATTTCATTTCCTAAAGAAAGAACACTCAGGGATTGGAACTGAGTGTTAGAGTCACTGATCAATAAGAGAACAAATTGTTAGAGCGGGCGGTACGTTGCAATTCCTAAATGGAAGTCATGGTCGTACCTTGCATATACCTGCTATCCGCATTCAATAATAGTATCATATTAATATAATGAATACCGTTGGATTCATAGGTTAGTTGGATGGAATTGAATTTTGTTGGTTCGAGCAAAGTTGAGACCAGTTTCAATAAGTTTCTTTCGTGTTTGCTTAAATAATATGACGTCACAATATGAGGTATTTCGCCAGTGTCAAGTTAGCTGATATTTCAAATAAATCCAAACTAAGCATAGTATAGAGTGTTCGAAAATTAAAAATAATCCACTGCCATCTGTTTGTCTTAAAAGTGTCCGGTCTCCTGGCCTGTCACTTAATTGTCAAACTCGGTGCGTTATGTCGGGGGTACCCAGCGATACTTTTTCGAATTATTTTGGAATTTCCAGCGCTACGGAGTGATTAACGTAACCGCTAAAATGGCTATTTGCCTGCGCACCTTTTCCCATAAAATTTTGCCTATAAATGGGATTGTGTCGACCAAAAGACACCCCAGCCGCTTGACAAGAAAAGTCCCAATTCGTACGCAGTTTCTGGAAGAAGTAAGTATTGTAAATTGATTTACGCTCATTTCAGTTGCGTATATTGTTTTCTTCTATATACAATCATCTACCTTGTTACGTAATATAAGAAACGCGCATTTGTTATATTGACAGTTTTTCCTCCTTGACATTGAAGTAAATTAGTTTAGGTATGCGGAATATTGCGATCATTTTCACGTGGTACTGACATAGGCATGCATAGATAAACTCTATAACTTCTACAAGCAGGCGAAACAATTACATATAAGATAATGTACAAGCTAATTACATACATTCAGTATAGAAAAAAAATAATTTGATACATTATAACCTTTGAACTTTTTAATTTTTCATTACTTACATTTGCTTATTAAAATCATATACATAATATTACCTATTAATTTTTTGCGTAGATTGACTTGTATCCAACATAGGATTATTATACTTGAAGCATATTAATGCTGTCCCGTATGAATGTGTGTACAGGGTACTCAATGTGTATGTACAGTGAATATAAACTGCTTAATACTATTTGTAAAAATATTACTAAAACTATAACAAATTTCAAAGTCAGTTTTAGGGCACCTTTTTATAGTGTGTTTATGTTTTTTTTTTTTTTTTTATTACATTATAGGCAAGTATTTGATCTCGATCTCACTTAATGGTAAGTGATGATGAGATCTACGATGGAGCATACTTGCCTAGGTAGGAAGGCGGCAGTAGATCGAGACGCTACATTCACTAGGCACATGCAGCGCAGCCGATCTGACCCGCCATCCATGAATGGCAACACGGAACATCATGCCGGAACACGGCTAGGCCGCTTGGCGACATGGCTTTGTTCAGTGGGTGGTGATTAGCCACGGCCGAAGCCTACCAGTAAAAAATGTGTTATTCTTTTCAGTTCCTGAATCGTCGACCTATCTCCAGCTGTCAGCTGGCCCCAAAATGTACCACAGAGAGCAACATTGACGATATATACATCCATGAAAAAGCCATCGTCAACAGTCTCCTACATGACACAAAATTCAATCTTATCCAGAAGAACTTACAGTCTAATAATCATGATTGTAATGATATAGAGCTGAAAAATCTGGGGCTCACATCTGATGATTATATAGAGAGGAGAACGCCACCGTATTTGTTTGATGTACCATATGCCAGTGTCAGCGATATAGATTTAACAAAGTATAGTAACGTGAGTAACTATTGTGTTACACATTATTCTTGAAAATACTAAACTTGTAAATATAAAGACGAGGTATTTCAAGTAAAAAACTTATATGAGTACTAAAACTTAGGTGTGTGTTTGTTTAGTGCTATGATTAATTTAAAGCCAGTTGGATGTATGTACTCAAGAATGCATAAAAGGCTATTCATAAGAATAGAGTTTGATTTAGCATGTGTTGTTAGGCTTGCTAATGCGGTTATTAGATAACTAAAGTTATGTATTGTAATAGTGGGCCATAATAATCTGACATAATTTTATTAACAATCCTGCTTTTATTGCAGGATATAGAACCAACCTGTTTGTCAGAGTTTGAGCGCGATGCAGTCGCATTTTGCCGTGCGACACCAGCGACCGCCCCGACCGAGTCGTCCAACGAGTTGAGCGGCGAGGGCAGGCCCAATGAGGAGCAGCTCATGAAAGTGTACCACACACTCTCAGAGACGGTCAGTATCACATATATAGTTATTTTCTATAAAATGACTGGACTTAGACCCATGATAAGTGAATTATATCTTGTGTTGTCTTTTGTTTCAGATGCCAAACCTATTTGTGAAACCGCTGGATTACTCCATCTACCATCCCAACTTGGTGTTTGTCAACAACATCAGGGGAACAACTACAGTGTCAGTATTATAACTATATCAAGGCTAAAAATTTATAATTCTCTTTGGTTTCCTTCTATCAGCTATGTTTCATAAAGCAACCAGTATAATGAATTTAAGATTAGACTTTTGCCATAAAGGTCAGAAAATAGGGGGCTACAACAATTAAGTTGATGCAATTTTTTCAAGTAAGTGGGACTGAGCTGGCTTTGTAGTCGCATGCCTAATATATTTTTGGCCAAACCCACTACTAACTGGGTTCCAACTCACGTGGCAGGTCTAGACAGCGACTGCGGTATGAAATGGAAACCTTTACGAAGGGCTGGTCCTCGATAGACGAGTGGAGAAAGTGGAAGGAGGCCTTATTCCAACAGTGGTACATAAATGGCCGACATAATATGTTCTATAAGAATTACAAAATATCCATATTGTGTAGTGTATAAGGTTGAATGCTGTCAAGCAGCTCGGGGAGAGCAGTTGCCTTTTATTTGTAATTAATTATGACGTCACGAATGTTTCGACAGGGGATTGTTCCACTACGTGAAGCAAGTCGCCCTGCTCCGCACCGTGGGCCACTTGAAATTTGCATATGTTAAATTAGAAGTTATGAAGATCACGGCGCACCCTGAAGACTGTACGGTCAAGTAAGTGTCTTATCATGTACAGACACGCGAAAAATCGGACTTTGAGGCGCTCAAAGCGAGCGGCTCTGAGCATGCTTTATAAAAGCTTGTACACACACAGAAGAATTTTTTGCAAAATTGCTCAATAATAGCATGCTTTAGTGCGAATAATGAGCACGTTTGTTAGTACTTACTTACGTAATTGCCTTGGTTTTGTTTGCAGAATGCGCTGGCGCATCCGCGGTATCTCGGGTCTCAAAGTATTCTTCATGTTCTGGAAGTACAAGCTGTGGAATATAAAGGAGGTGTTCCAAGACCAGGAACTGTAAGTGGATAACCTCCTTTTATAAGTTCAAGAAGACTTATAAAGCTTGCAAAGGCGCTGCAGAGTGCTTATTACCGGTTTACACAGTTTCCAATGAGTGTCTCTACTATATTAACTGTATATATATAATTTTATTCATTATCAGTATGAGTACCTGGTATGCATTTATTTAAGCTACTAACGGTCCTATGGAATATTATTGTGGGTGGTAGAGTGGCCGGTAATTAAGTATTATATTGTATGTTCTGTATGCTTATCTGAAGGATAAACATTATTTGTTAAGTTATTATATACATACACATACAAGTTGGATATCATATCTTGACATTTTTGATGAAGTATTGATTAAAAATGTTCTGTTTTTGACAAGTTGTATTTAGTGAACCTGAATGTTACAGATGGTACGACGGCTTTTCCACGTTCTACGTGGGCGCGGACGGTCTCATACAAAAGCACATAGCAGACAAGGTAATGACAATAATTAAGTTTAAGGTAAATTTATTAACTACAACACTTTAAAAATGATGTAGCAGATAATAAATAAAATTAGCTATGCTTATTTTTCCTTAAATTTAAATTAGTCTTGTTGTTTATGACTTGTATGATTGCCAGCTTTTGCTCGCGTTTCCGCCTGCGTTACCATCGATTTTCCATCGCGATATTTTACGGTTTAGCATCTACTCCACATAATAATTTCAATATTAATCGTCTATTTATACACCGATGGCAAGCCGATTAAGGCCGAGCACACAACAATGGTTTTATCAGCAAAACGCACTGAATATACGGCGCTGCTGCGGCAGGCGTGCTTATGCTTTATGTCGTCTACATAAAGTCCTTCGACCGCGCCACAAAAACGTTGGTCTAGCCTCATAAGTCTATTTGATGGGAGCACTAAGGAAACTTTGCTTCACGTAATTTGTCTGAAAATAAGAGCATATCATAACCATGTCGCAACCGTACACCGTTTTATACAGATTTTTTTTTACCACAGGTTATGCCCGACCAAGACACGATTATAGATGACGAAGAAAAGGCCCCCATTGCTGCGAAGATCGCTCTTCTTATCGGTCTCTTACCTCGGAACTACCTGTCCGATGTGTCACCCTACTTCAGCGCATCATCGGGGACTGCCGACACCACGCCGCTGCCCTTTAAAGTACTAGAATAGGCCAAATGTGATAGAGTATCGCGATATTTCTTTAAGCTTTCGATGTTGCGAAAATTCGATTGGCATTTTCTACGATGTTTGAACGGTTGAACACCAATGGAAAGGAAATTGTCGTAATTTGAAGATAGCACGATTATCATTGATATAATGCTAATCTGTCGTACATTTTGGCACTGAATGTTATTGTCATGGTAATTCGAACATTGATAGAAAACTCCGCATAATCATTACTTAACTTAGACCGAGCGCGCACTGCTGCCAAACCGCGCATGATATTTTGAAACTACACTTAAGGTTTTACAAATGTATGAATCACAACAAGCGATTCACAGAGTGCGCGCCCAGGATTACCTTGTAATTTTATAAGAGTTTTTCACTAACATCATGCAAAATATAATACAACCTTATAAACTTCACTATACCATTATCCACTAATGTACAACATGTTCATTACCATTCACAATATTTATTGAAATAGCTATGTAGTAAGCTTCGATTTTACAAGAACAAAATCATGCATTATAAAGATTTATCCAAGAAGTATTTCATTTGACATTTTGATAGTTATATTATTTATATAAAAGTAATATTTTTGTTAGTATCGTTCAATGAATTTCGTTCTGCGCCACGCCGCTTATTCGTTATTACATTTGTTTCGGCGTAAACCCAGCTTTGGTAGACCCCACTTAGTGATATGTTGACAACTGTGAATGCCTTGTATTAGTTTGTATAGAAAAAGTTATGTATTGCGATAATACAATAAAAAAATCATGAAGTATATTATGTGGTTTTCATATTCGGGTATATGTTGGTGGTGACGTCGGATTCAAGCCTCAATTTAAGGCGAATGGAGAAAACATTACTCTTTGACTACTTTCAAATTTACAAGAATAAAATATACAGCATGTCACCGTAGACTTATGCGGTAGTATACCAAAGATGTAGGTATAGTATACCCCCATCTCCTTTAGGAACATTGCAAACTTTGCAAAATAGTCTGCTCTTGACGAAATTATAATAACATGGATTGGAGCGTTATTTAGAGGACCCCCCCACCCCACATTTTGATTTAGTCATAGAGTCGAGGAATGGTAGACAGGAATAAACTTGGTCATAGAGTAAAGTAATGGATTTAGTTTAGTTTCTCACTGGCAGCCCCGAAATAAGCGTGTTGGTTGTGTGTGTTGTCAATTTTTGTTATGGAATATTGATGATAGCACTGGTTAGATTTTTCATTTCTTCATGTCACATCCATTATTTTATTTATAATGTGTATTTATTGAATTTAATATTGCTATTAATTACTTGACACTGGCAAAATACCCGCTAAGTTGCGGGTGAGGCCATTTGCATATCCATTTTATTTCATCGCATTTCATTTCGTAAAAAAGAAGAAGAAGATGATAGCACTATAATTATTAGATATTACAAAAAAGAACAACTGATCTTCGTTATATTGACGACTGTGCTCAAAGTTATCTGTTTGTTGTGTTCAACCAAGTGAAATTCAACCGTGCTGTGCTTTGTTTGTTTGATGCATTCGATTCAAGAAAAGAACTTCCTAGACAAAGTTTGTTCGCGTGATGTCATGACTACGGTGAGTTATCTCAGTAAAGTAATAAGTAACCGTTATGTCGTGGGGTTTTCACGAATTTATCACATATTGGGGCTTCGGGGGTCATTGTTCGTGAGACGTCGACCGGGCGCCCGTCAATTGGTTTTAATTATTTCTCTCGGGCCGTGGGCGCGCGCTGCACGCGAGTATTTCTTTCACTAACTGCATGGAATAATGCCAAGTCGGTCGTGTAGTATCGTGTGACTAGTGCTGGTTCAAAAATATCTACTGCATGTGTACATTTTGTGAATGTGTTTAGGGTAGGTACCTACTGTGCATTGGGTCACTGGTATTGTGCTTATTGTTTTTCGAAAGCCTGCAAGATGGTTTAAGTTGAGTGTTCCTTAATTGTTTTGTAAGCATGAATGGGAAGCTCTCAAATCGTAGTGTTATTAGCAAAATCCACATTGATTAGTCTGTTATTGTGCTTTGTTTTCTCAGGGTTTATTTTATTATCGTCCAATTTTTATCTCATAACTTTTTTTTGGTATATCAAGTGCCTTGGTAATGACATACATAACTGGCCAAGTGTGTTTTCAAACTCTGTTGGTGGCACAATCATCAACAACAAAGAAGTCATCTATGTTTTAAAAAGTCAAGTGATGTGTATAGTGTGTTCATTATTATATCATAACTCAATATGCACATTTAAATAAACAAATTTGTTATTGCAAAAGTAACATTATCATGAAATAATTAATAACTGTATGAATTATAAAAAATCACAAATTCAGTAATGCATTTTTTTTTCTAAACAATAAAAAACTGCTTAGAATATCATGTAGGCATTAACTACAGTTAGGCATATGAATATTTCGTGAACTGGGTCAGTTAATAATTAGCATGCACCGTGTAGGAGACATAGCAGTAGCTTCTGAATCAAATCATTCATTTAGATGACCTAAATTGAATTAGAAAAGTAATTGACTAAATTAAATATTACTGTTATAGCAAGTTCAATTCAAAACACAAAGATATTATATGTCTTGACATAATATTAGTGTACTTTAGGATTGTATTTTTCTTGATTCTCAAATGATTGTATAAGTAGTATTAGCGATGTGGCAACACTGTTTGACAGTTCGGGCCTTCGCGCCTATATAAGGCGCGCGAGCCCCGACGTCGCTCTCATTTGCTCTCCGAATTTTGTAGCGATAAGACGTGTTATAGCTCGTTGGAATTGTTAAATTTGAGTTATTTATGTTGGATTCAAATATTGAAGAATTGAGTTTGTTCTTTGTGTAATTACATGTTTTCATGTCATTTTATTCTTATTAATTAATTAAATCTACCCTCGGTTCCTCGTGCATATATTTTTTTAATACAATTCGATAGGAACCGCTAACATCAGAAGTGGGATAGGCTCCTGTAGCCTACATCTGCTCTGGTCGCAAGCGAAAAATAATCATTAGTTGATTAGATAGCTTGGGTTGAGTTTTATGTGAAATTTTAAATGTGTTTGATCATGGCTGATCGACCCGTCACTCGAAGTAGTACTAGGAATAGGCGTGGTCAAAACAGTGTTGCAGGAGATCTTCAAGACCAGCTCAGCATAATTCTAGCACACATTGACGCGCTAGAAAATAGCAGTCTACCCGCAACGAGTCGGCGGAGGTATCGTCGGCAGAACGTATTATCGTGGCGCCAGTTGATGCCATCGTGTCTGTACCTCGACCGCCCGCGCCACTACCAGTTACTGCCAGATCGAATGACGGAACCATCGGTGAATCGCACGCAAGTACTTCGACTTCGTTGGATGTCACCGACCGCCTCATTGGCGCACTGAGCGCGTTGACTAAGGTCAGATCAACCCATTATTATATTTCTAATTTTGATCAGTGTCGCTAATTTCAAAATCTGTTCTTAAATATGTTGAATATACACAACTACCCACATATCAAGTTATAAGTGGTATGGGTGATCAAAATATTGAGGGTACTAGTTGTGTTACTCATAAATGTATGAATGTACCTGTACTTGTTGGGACCGATGTCTTAAACAGTGACGATGTGCAATACATTCGTGCAAACAATGAACAACGAATTACTCGAATTCCTAGGTCGACATTAAATAGTGACCGCAGTGTGTTCCTCATTAACTTAGATGATCAATCACGAATTAATACACCTTTCGAGGGTAATGATCGCGAAAGATTATTGGGTATCATTAATGAATTTGAGGAGTTTCTAATCGTTAGCACTGCGTGGACAACGGTAACGACTGGTCATATGCATTTTGAGATAATGAATGGAACACCTATTTGTTATGGACCTTATAGACTTTAATCTCTCGGGGAATCTTCCTATGCCAGCTCAATTATTCTTGTAAAGAAAAATGACTGTAAGGATCGTATGTGTGTCGACTATCGTGCACTAAGTGCGATCACTGTTAAGGATCGCTATCCATACCGCTGATGGAAGACCATATTGATCGCCTTGTACTTTTGTAGCCACGGAAGTGGAATATTTAGGTCGTACGATTTTAATGGGTCAGGTTAGACCGAGCAAGTGTAAAATCAAAACCCTAGTAGATTCACCAGTACCCACTAACGTATGGGAGGTCAGATAGTTTCTTGGTTTGGCAGGATACTTCCGTAGATACATATCCGCTTATGCATCTATAACCGTACCCATAGCTAGGTTATTACGAAGTAACGTTATAGTTGCTGTTTTCGATCGACAATTGCCAACGGAGCTGCAAACGGACGCGTGCTCAGTCGGTTGTGGTGCAGTTCTCATTCCGATGCATGGGTACAGTAAAAGACGGGTTGTGGCATATTTTAACAAAACAACTCAAGGTGCCGAGCCACGATATCATTCATACGAGCTTGAAACTTTGGCAAATATTAAAGCTTTACAAAACTTTAGTCATTACCTATTGGGAATTTCTTTTAGAATTGTAACCGACTGAATAACGCACTTAAATTAACCGAGCGAAAGAGGGACTTGTTGCCCCGTGTTGCGTGTTGGTGGATGTACATGCAGGATTTCAACTTAAAGTCGGAATATCGTAAGGGCGTAATGATACAACACGCGGGTTGTCTGGGTCGGAGTCCTGTAGATGTTTACCAAATTGATAGGCCACGAGACTGGGCGCGGATGGCTCAGTCGGCGGACGAAGAGACTCGTATGTTGATTGACAAAGGCCTAAATAATGAGTTAGACTCGTCCCGATAGTTTGTTAGAAATGAATTGCTTTATTACAAATGCATTTCTGCTGGGAGTGAACCCAGATTTCTATGCTTCATACCAAGAGGTGATAGGTTGAGTTTGATAAGGATTTTTCATGGCCAACATGAGCATATAAACTTATACAGGTATTTTCAAATGCTACATCACTATTTGGTACTCCTAAACTTATGGTGTACGATGGAGGGCGAATGTTTGAAAGTTTGAGCTTGCAAGGATAGGCCTCGGATATGGGGTGTCAAATTAATTTTATTACTCCAGAAATGCATAGTGAAAATGGTCAGGTAGAACGCTACTGCCGCATGTAACTTAATATGTTGCGCATCGAGACTACCAGTCGTAACAATCGATGGTCAGCGTCTTTATGGAAGATGCAGCTCATTATTAACAGTAGTAAGCATAAAACCACACAAATATCACGATCACATTTACTAATTGGGGTAGAAGCAGTTACGCCAGTAATAAGGTCACTTGTCCGTGACGCTGCCTTGGACAATACACGACCGAATCGTGAGGGCTTAAGGGAGCTATAGAGGCAGCGCGCTAACTACTTGATGAAAATAGACGTGAACAGGACAACTTACGTAAATAAAAATCGGAATGTTGCACACGAAGTTTTCCGCTAAATGATAATGTTTTTGGAACTAAAACCTCTTATGTTACAGGCAAGCTGGACTCGGGGATGAGGGCCTTACTGGGTCATTAAAGTATTACCCCATGGCCGGTATGAACTACAACTACTGAGTGGTTCGTATGGCAAAATCACTCAGGCTGCCGCCGAGCATATGGTGGCCTGGCGAGGAGAGTGGACCCCCGAGGCTTGTGCCGTAATTTTGGACATTAAGCTAAGTGTGCTTTCAATATTATAAGCCGTGTAGCAGACATGTTAACTGGGTCATGTCTGTTACGTTGTGTCCATTTGTGTAGACATGATAACAGGGCCATGTCTGTGGTGTCGAGTTTAGTCTCCGCCAGTGTAGACATGATAACTGGGCCATGTCTGTGGTGTCGAGTTTAGTCTCCGCCAGTGTAGACATGATAACTGGGCCATGTCTGTGGGGTCGGAGTTTGGTCTCCGCCAGTGTAGACATGATAACTAGGCCATGTCTGTGGTGTCGAGTTTATTCTCCGCCAGTGTAGACATGATAACAGGGCCATGTCTGTGGTGTCGAGTTTAGTCTCCGCCAGTGTAGACATGATAACAGGGCCATGTCTGTGGTATCGAGTTTATTTCCTCGCCAGTGTAGACATGATAACTGGGCCATGTCTGTGGGGTCGGAGTTTGGTCTCCGCCAGTGTAGACATGATAACTAGGCCATGTCTGTGGTGTCGAGTATATTCTCCGCCAGTGTAGACATGATAACAGGGCCATGTCTGTGGTATCGAGTTTATTCTCCAGGGTAGACATGATCCTTTATGGATCCTCGAGACAGGTCCTCAATGGATAGGCTAAGGAGAATATGGAAAAACAGGAGCATCACCAAAGCCACTAAAATTCGGCTAGTGCGGATGTTGGTCTTTAGAAGACTTTCGGAGAGTCTTTCGAGAAAATGACTCCATAGAGCGGTTGGTTGTACAAAGAGTGGAAGGCACCAGACCACGTGGAAGGTCGCCCATGCGATGGACCGACCAGATTAAGTCTGCCATTGGCGGCCCCTTGCATGAGTACACCAGGATGGCATCCAATGGGGAGAGATGGCGAGACATCGTGAGGCGAGCAACATCAATCCCAGAACCAATGCATGACGACCACGACCGCTCTGACCGGAGCGTCACAACTTAGAAGAAGAGGAGAGACATGATAACTGGGCCATGTTTGTGGTGTTGAGTTTATTCTCCGCCGGTGTAGGCATGTTAACTGAGTCATGCCTGTGGTTTCGAGACATGTTAACTGGGTCATGTCTGATGCGTCGAGACGTGTTAACTGGGTCATGTCTGATGCGTCGAGACATGTTAACTGGGTCATGTCTTCGAGATGATTCTCGCCTCGGGATATACGAATTTTCAGCGTATATCCTGAAGTATGTTATAGGGAAGATATTGATATTCCTTATTTTCTACTTTCAGCTGAAGGTGACTCCCTTGCGGCTGATCCATCTACCAGTTTCTCTAGCTGCGAGAGCCAGTTACTCTCGAGCACTCACACTGGAGATGGACAACGGGGTTCATCAAACGTCGCATCCGACCGGCATTGAAGACTGCATTCTCCCGGAAGCTTCCCGAGCCCACTAGCCGAGCAATGAAGACTGCCAAGCAATGAAGACTGCCAAGCAATGAAGACATGTTCGAGGACGACCATTTGTCAGGAGAGGCCGTATTAGCGATGTGGCAACACTGTTTGACAGTTCGGGCCTTCGCGCCTATATAAGGCGCGCGAGCCCCGACGTCGCTCTCATTTGCTCTCCGAATTTTGTAGCGATAAGACGTGTTATAGCTCGTTGGAATTGTTAAATTTGAGTTATTTATGTTGGATTCAAATATTGAAGAATTGAGTTTGTTCTTTGTGTAATTACATGTTTTCATGTCATTTTATTCTTATTAATTAATTAAATCTACCCTCGGTTCCTCGTGCATATATTTTTTTAATACAATTCGATAGGAACCGCTAACAGTAGTCTTAATTTCAAATAAAATTATGTCACTGTAATGTTAATTTGCCTTTATTTAATACTATAACAAAAGTCATAACTCACAAAAGCCTAATGCATTTACATAGAGCATGTTACAGAAGTAAAGCCCTATGTAATGCCCTTGTAAATGGATGAAAACTTTCTATGAATTTAGGTGCTAGTAGCACACTACTAGTGGGGTATACAAACAAACTGTTACAAGATATAACAACACAATTACTTGTTAATAAACCTGCCTTTACACAATGGCTCTGAAGGCAGCTGACAAATATAACAACCATATTTAAAAATATATTTTTAAATAATTTGAAACACCAACCAATCTTTCAGGATATTTGCAGAAATGACTCATGATCATGGACATTATAATTTACCTGATTCACTTCAGGCATTGCAGCTTTTCATGTATTTTTAATCTTTGTCAGAATTAGTCATGCAGTATAATTTTAGATTTGCTTTTGTGTGTGTCCAAGTGCAACACTAGAAAAGGAAATCAATTTAAATAGTGATTAAATTAAAAGTCCCCCATGCTGAGCTTCTTGCAGGTTGGATTCAAATTCCACACCAGAAGTTGCTAAGGAAAAAAAAAATCAAGTGATAATTTAAAAAAAATCCAATCAGGAGATTTACATAGTTCAAATCGCTTCCAATAAAATTAAAGCAAAGGTTCATTATGAAGCCATTACAAAAAAATGTTTGTATCCATAAATAACCCATAAACAATGATGAGTTTTACTTAGGAGACGAAAATGTTTTAATGTCTTCCATTTTCTAACAGGTGCTATCTCCTGACTGATACAGAGTGTAATACTAATCAAGACTGATGTCACGCAAATAATGACATAACACAACCATGTCTAAAGTGCTAAGCGCGCTCGGCGGAGCCCTGCCCGACGAGCGGCCACTGCTATCCCTGCAGATAGTGGAAAGCGTCGCCAAATGCCCCACAGGCTACTGGCCTGTCAGCAGGACATACGACGAAGACGCTGACGCGGGGCTGCTACGCCAAAATGGACTATTTGGAAAGAAGCCAAGCCACTATATTTGCTTATCAAAGTCCGAGGGTAAGTTTACGTGTACATAATCCAATCAATCGATATCGATTAATAGCTTAGTAATGTTTTACAAGTGGCCCGCGTACCCAACTGTAATCGAGCATCGCGTGTTGTTGAATCGATTGGCGCACTCGATACCGCGCACAGCGACACATTGTCTTTCGGTATACAGTCGTTACACAACTCGAGATAAATCTAGTTGGTCCAGTTACATGGGTCAACCGATAATTAAAACTGGTGTAGTGATAGCGGCGGGCTTTACGGATACACCAAAAAAATAGATAGCCGTAACATTTTTCTTTTATGGTTGGAGCTCTTAAAAGATGGGATACAGCTAATGCTGGTGCTTATGAAAATTAATAGAAGAAACACTATTAGGCTTTTAATCCCGAAGGTGTAGACAGAGTTGCATTGCGGTGTACATTTTGCCGATAGGGCGCCATGAGGGCGTGAGACTATTGCCATAATACTGAGGACACTCCTCCCGCAATGCGAGGGGGATTTGAGTTGGATGGGGGGGTTTAAATTGAATTAAGGCACCATGTTTCCATAGCAAGTGTTTCGTAGCGGATTTTCAATAACGTCTACTACACATAGATCATGTTATAACATCCATATTCGATCCTATGGTTATTTTTATTGATTATCGATATATTTTACGATACAACGCTATCGCGCGATCAGCTGATGACGTACATATGGATATTGGCGGGGGAATTCCGCCGATATCCATATAAAACCTGTTGATCATTTTTATTCCCGCCATCAGGCGCAGACAAACAGGAAATCGCTATAAGTACTTTAAATTCAATGAGTAGAGAGATCTTATATTTAATAGAAACGGTGCTTCTTTTATAACACATAAAGACATACTTTTCCTATGATTAAAGTCAGGAGATCGCCGTGTTTGCCTAATAAAATTGAACACCAGCTGCGCTTGCGCATTTATTCCCTAATGTCCTAATTCCAATGAGACCTGGCCAATGCTCAATTCTCCTAGTATCACGAGGACCTTCGATACTTCACTAACACAACATAAGAACCTTTAACTTCTTCCAAGATATTAATGTTGGCCTCAAACACCTAAACCAAGCTGCACCAGGGCTAGTATATATTTACATAATACTGTTTCTTTTTTTTTTGTCTGGATTTTTATTCGGCGGCGTCTATTACTGTGTTCCCTTTCATTAAACTCTATGCGAAGGTCGGATCCGTTGTCAAATGATTACTCAATGATCGTAACAGAGGCCGTGAGCGAGTGACCGCCTTACAGACGCAGTTCGTAGTAAAATTATTTACGAGCAAAGCCGTGGCCGTTATGAATAGCAATTTTATTGTAATCAATTCTCATCGCGCTGTTGGCATAAACATTCCTTCCTTCCAGGCGACGCTACATAAGTTCACCGATTCGGTGTTTGTAACATGTGTATAAGAAACCTCTTCTATGTGCCCAACTTGATATTGGCACCCAATCTGTGGGACCGATATATTGTCCCTACCAATTGACATGTAGATAACTAGCCAACAAGCCTCTTGACCTGCCAATTTGTAAGGACCCTACTAATAGACCTCACAGATTGGGTGCCAAGTTGAGCCGTTCGTAGTGGCCTTAAGACTAAGGGAGTGTTTCACGATGTGCTTATAAAACCTATCTCCAACTTGTTTGACAGATAGCCCATACACATTCTGTAAACTGCCCCTAAATAAAGTAAATAGACCTAATACTCGTATAAATATTAGTGCGTTTTTCTAAAAGGTTGGCTACTCACGCCTGGATCTTCCATATGTTTCGCTCTGCTGTTATAAGAGTTGCATTGAGTTAGACCTATTTGTCGTTGCGAGGGCGACTTAACGGTATAAGATCGTGTCATCGTATCGTGAACCAATAATGCTGATGGCCTTATTTGGTCAACGGCCTTTGATTCAGGCGAATGGTTTAAGTCTACAGCGAGGGGTCTAGCTATATTTTCCAAATAAACATCGCCCGCAAGGGCAAACGAGTTAACGGCGGGTGTAGACGTCTAGACAAATCTAGGGATGCCCTTTATGCCTGCGCCAAGATGTCTGAAATTGCATGCGTGAAACTAAAGATCAGTATTGTAGAAATATAGCTGTTAAAGAATAGTATCAATCAAAAGAGCGATATATTTTGTTTAAATCTTCAAAGAATTTATCTTGGTTCAAATAAATTGTTGTCTATGGAGTATATTTTAGTTGGCAGTAACGTATCTTTTTCAGATCAATAAAGAACATATTCAGATTTAGATGTACTGTACAATAAATTAATAAACTTTGTGATACTAATCTAAACTAAGTCATATTAGCAATATGCAAACAGACCACGCCCCAGTTGCGTTCTATCGCAGTATAAAGGCCTCTTTTGTTGCCTTTCTCTATGCAGCCATCAGATATAAGATAGTGCACCCAAGATAAGAATCATTGGATCGGAACGTACATTAAATGAATGATTATTATACGTCATGCCTCACGAGAACCATAATTAGTCATGAAACGAGAGATTATCATCATGGAATTTATGGAATCTTATAATATTATTTTGTGAAAAATCATAATGTTTTACTACGTCAGATACCTTAACAGTCGTAGTCAGATAACAGCGATATAGCGTAGTATTGCCACGAACGCACGAGTCTTTATACCTACCTACTGGTTTTCGATGCTAAAACTGCTTTTAGAATATACTTATTAGCTATTACTGCATGAGCCAATAGCAAGGCTTTTATTGATAGATGTAACCTAGTTGGTCGTCATCTATATTTCCAATGATGTCATTATCAAAACTGTTAGTATTATATGCAGTAGATGCTGTGATAGCCGAGTTGGTAGAACGGTCGCTTTGGAAACAAGGTGTGTAGGTTCAAACCTCGGCTCGCCCCTCTGAGATTTCCAGATTTTCATGTGCGAATCTCATTTTCAATAATGACTCACTTGCTATACAAACATCGTGAGGAAACCTGCACCTTCGTGAAAAAGTCGTGTTAAATTCACCGTACCGTTTTGGGCCAGCGTAGTGAACTACGGGCTATATCCTCCTCATATTGAGGGGGAAAGTGTTCGGTATAATGGCAATAGGCTCGCCCCCTATTACATTGGGACAACAATATCATCGGCGAAATGTGGGTGCACTCTAGTACACCTCTGCCTACCCCTTCGGGTATTACAGCCGTGATGGTTTATTATGTTAGTATTATATTTATATCTCGAACATGCTAGGTGTAAGCCGATGCTATTATCATTTATAACGTCTACCTATATGAATGGCTGGATGACTAATATTATGGTGATCAAACAATCTAACAGTATCAAAGAAGTGTTATCGAAGTAGGTTTTCGTGAAATATCAGGTTTTATGTGCGATTTTGTTAATCATCATAACATTTTTGTCCATTGAACGATGTGGTTTACCTGAAATTTTCTAGTTTTCCTTAAATATATAAATAGTTCGATCCGATTTCCTCAATTCGCAACCGAAATTATACTGCCGACTCTATACTTTAATAACATCGACTTCGGCTGGTCTTAACTATTAAAAACACCTCCCAATTTCAGAATTGATCTTCATTACTAACTTTATCTATTCAGCATCGTAGAGGCCGTCATGTCATGTATTGCTTGACTTGGCAATATCAATCAACGATCTCCAAACTACAAACAAAGCTACCACCGCTAAATGATCACGATCCCATGCTTAGTGTGTCACGTTATTCGGGAGTTGGATTGTGTACAAGTCTGTTTCGTGTGTCAGGTGTTCCCGGCTACGTGATGGACGGCGTGGTGGTGGTGGGCGAGCGCGAGCCGGCGCCGGCGGGGTACAGCGTGGCGGGGCGCGCGGGCAAGCGGCGGCTGTGCACGCGCGTGTCGCGGCCCGCCGCCGCCGCGCGCGACCACGCGCCCGTCACCGACGTCATCGTCTGCTCCAAGATGAGGCACGCGCCGCAGGGCTTCATACTTGCCGGGTGAGCGACGACATTGCCACAGATTATAAATAATGCCAGGTGAACACACACGCAACCTAAACTAAGCCATGGTTGTATAATGGGTTCTGTTAACTACTGTACCATGGAAGGGGCGATTCCAGTAAATGTATAATAAAACATCCGTGACTCGAGTGTAAACATTCGTGCTTATCACACAACCCCAAGTTTGCCCCTACCGGTCTTCGAATCCAAGATCCTCGGTGTGGAAAGCATTTGCTTGTAGCAAGTGTAATGTGTATTTTTTATTGACTATATGATTAGCACAGATGGCGTCGACCCTGGGCCCCAAAAAAAATACACATTACACTTACTACATGCAAGTATGATTCCTACTAAGAGAGACTTGGTAGAAGCAAGAGAATGTTGATCTCTCATATCAATGGCTGTGGTAATCTGTTCGGCAGCGAGATAAACGGCAAGACGGTGTGCTACAAGGTGCGCGGGGGCAGCGCGGACTCGTCGCCCGCGCACGCGCCCAACGAGTACGAGAACATCGTGAACATCACGCCCGAGGCCAACCGGAGGTGAGCTTGCAACACATATAATATCCTCTTTAAAGTAATTCCTTTTCGTAATTTCTTTAAAGTAGTTGTGATTTGGGGTCGAGTCACCTTCGTCCGTAGGAGAATTAAGTACCCTCGAGATACCCTACACGTGACCCTGGGTGGTGCCAACCAGGTGACAACTCTACTGGGGGTAGGCTTCGGCCGTGGCTAGTCACCATCCACTGAACAAAGCCATGTCGCCATGCGGCCTAGCCGTGTTCCGGCATGATGTTCGGTGTTGCCATTCATGGATGGCGAGTCAGATCAGCTGCGCTGCTTGTGCCTAGTGAATGTAGCGTCTCTATCTACTGCCGCCTTCCTACCTAGGCAAGTATGCTCCATCGTAGATCTCATCGTCACTTACCATCAGGTGAGATCGAGATTAAATACTTGCTTATAATGTAAAAAAAAAAAATTCCTCATTGCACACACAGACAGAGAAGTCATATAGACCAGGGATTGGCAATGTGGTTTATATCGGTTTCCCAGGGGTCGACATAAAGGAAAATTGATTTTGGGGGTCGACGAGGTCTAAAAATCGATCCGTAGTACCAACCGCGCCAATCAGGTCGTCAAAAACAAAACGTAAAAATTAAAAAAAAAACTCTTCGACGCGAACCTCATTGCCCCAACATTTTGCTACCCACCTACCATTTGCCACCAATTTAAAAAAATACATGTAATATGTACGCCAAATGTTGTTTAAATATTTTCCGCTCGTTTGTTTTAAAATCCGAGACGCGTATAGAGCAAATTCACACGAATTAAAACACAAAACATTGATTGTTTACGATAGCTGGCGTGCGCTGGCGCCCATTCATACACTCGGCGCGAGCGCAATGCGATACATGCACCATCCGCGATGCTGTACGAACACATACAGACACGATTCAAATTGTATTCATTTCTAAATCTTTACATCTATATATCTTCTATACATATAAATAAAATTGGAGTGTCTGTTTGTAATATTAAAATAACCGCTTTTTACTAAGTGCATTTGGATGTATACACGGTACCTATACCAAAACAAGATTTTTTACAATTTTTGTCTGTCTGTCTGTCTGTTTGTTCCGGCTAATCTCTGAAATGGCTGGACCGATTTTGACGGGAATTTCACTGGCAAATAGCTGATGTAACAAGGAGTAACTTAGGCTACTTTTATTTTAGAAAAAAAATATGCTATCATGGAAAAAAATTTAAACCAATGTTGCAGCGCTGCGCCTAATTAAGTTTGATCGCAACAACCTGCAACAATGCGTCCCGCGGGCTCAGAACGTGCGAGCAGGCTGTTGTGTCTTTGTTAAATACCACGCGGACGAAGTCGCGGGTAACGGCTAGTAATGTTATATAATTTTATCTAGCGACTACATAAAAGCATGGTGAATTTAAACCTTGACAAACAACGCTATTGACATGTACCTGTACCTAGTATTTAAGAATCGTGTTTAGTAGGTAAAATTATCCACTCAACATTGCAATGCTTGAAGAAGGCTGCTATGTCATAAGTACGAAAACTAATGACCAATGAACACATAGTTTGCAATAAATGTTTGAGTTTGAGTTTGAGTTTGAAGATTGCAGTATGTGAGGTGTGGGATTCGGTACCTCAAGCGTATATTTACTAGGTCGATATTTGATTAACATAGGGCTATTGTATGTATAATTGCTGCGTTCAAATAAACACCTTATTTGTAATTGGTTGGCTAAACTATAACTCTTATTTATAGCAAGTTTGCATTATTTACTTAGGCATACTTTTATTCTGACGAACGCTTTGTAATGTCACTGTAAATAGATTTAAATAGGCGGTAAACGATCTTAAAAATAAAAGAAATCATGCCAAATTCCTAAGTTAACTACGAATTAGTTCTAAGGTTTAGGGAAAAAACACAATTTATAACCTTACTCCAACAGACCTACAGAATAAAGTTTTTTTTTATTTAATTTCTCGTATATTTATTATATTGCTTGTATTAGGGCTGTAGCAAGGGGACGCACAAACGTAAGACAAATCAGTCAATGATGTTGATTTTATGCAGCATTATCTACTTCTATGTTCGACTAAATTAGATTATGAAAAATCACTTTCGTATTTGCACAAATGCACAAAACCCAGTGTCTTGACATTGTCTCATTACTCCACTAATCTCCCATCCCTCTTCCAGATTGCGAGCACCGGACCGCCCGCCGAAACTCTCCCCCCTCGTCTCCGAGCTCAACAACTTGAACCTGAAACAGTCCCCCACAGCGTACCCCAACATCGAGGAGTTCACATCGGACCACGACTACGAAGCTTTAAGTCCGTCCTACAACATCAAGCCGACCAGGCCGGCGCCCCGGCCGCCGTCGGCGATGTCACCAATCCCTCACGGCAGCCCTGCGCTAGGGGGCCCGACGTCGCCGGTCGCCCCTGCCAGGAAGAAGGGCCCAGCGCCCCTGCCTCGGAACACGATGTATCAGACCTTAGGCGGGTACAACGGGCTGGAGGGGGTCCCGTTTCTATTGAATCCCAAGTTGAGGGGATTACCTAATGATGAGCTGGTGAGTCTGTGGACCTTTAGCCTTCCTGATAGTACTTTTAATCTCTATATATACATAATGATTAAGGAAGGGTATACTAAACCTGGATTCTGGGTGTCTTTCGCGTTTGTAGAAACACTATGTGAAGTCAGAATTTCATGTCGATTTAAAAAAAAACATTTGTTCCCAACAAAATGACAATTGTATTTTTTTGTGAACATTTCTTCTTTTTGTTTGTCATATCCAAATGCTGACGTCACTCGTGATTACAAATGGGCTCAAAAAGCGCAGGCTCAAGGCTTAGTATACCATTTCTAAATCACTCTGTATTTATGTTTATCGTTCAGTTCCCCAACAAGGTGATTGGTTCTACTTAATTGATACATATCCCTTTCGTTCCAGACACAATTACCTTCGATCAAGCGTCGCACGCGCTTCGATCTCGATCGAGATTACACCTACAATTTCACCGTCGAGCGGCAGACGTGAGACACGCGAAAACACACCCTTTTATCAGTACACCAAGGTATATAATGAATTTACTCGATATCTAGTACGTGATCGACCTTGTGTGACTAAGTTAAGACGCCAAGTGGTTGGGCACGAGTGTAAATAGACACAGTTTTGCCTTCCGACTCGCATTGACGATACGATTTTATATTAAATATTAAATAATTTATCGAAATGTATTGATTTCTTATATTTACGCAAATACCTACGCATTGAAATAAAACAAATTTTACGAATTTTATCGCGTTTATTTTTATATTTTTACGTTCCCGTCGTTTCCCGTCGTCCAGTGACCATGGTTGCTGTAAAGCAACCGAAACGTCGGGAGCGTAAACACATCAAATAAACGCGATAATCCTTAAAATTTGTTTAATGTCAATTATCAAACTGATTTAATAAGTAATATAATAGCCAGGCAAACAAATCATCCCAAACTAAACGGACAATATGGCAACAGGAAAATTTAAGAATCTTTTGTAAATGGAGCAAATTATTGCCAAATTTTGCCAGAAGAAATGATTTTGTAGGTATAGTTCTAGCAATAATATAATAATGTTTCCTACTTAACAAATTTGTGTCAAACCACAAGTCCATGGTTATTTGCGAGCAGTCGCTGAAATATATAATTAAAACAAAAGTTACCTATTGTTTTTCGATGTAAAAATGATCCCTTATCTAATGGACTTCATCCTAAATTAGTGATAAGCACTTATCAGGTATTTTGCTGGGAAAAATTACGATATCACTAAGCTAGGGCGTGTCATCTGACAAGTGGCGGTTTTCGGAGCCATTCATTTTCTGGCACTACAGCCGGACTTAACAAGATAGACAATAAATGCGGGCGCCTCGGTTTGTGAGAAATTACAACATAAGTTTGACTTAATTGTATAGTTTCTGTATTTTTATTCTATCAAATTTTTGGATATATTTAATTCACCTTAATAATAATCTCATTGTATTTCAAACTAAATTCTTCGTGCATATCTGGAGTGATATTGCCGAACATCATATGCAAAATGTGGCTCTTTATGTTATTATCGGTGTAGTTTCTCCGATAAACATGTCGGTAGCGGACTCATCGGTGTCCGATGGTGCCATAATTTTTAATTGGGATTGAAATGTATACATGACTCGTCTATGCTCACATCGAATATGAAATAAGCGATTATTCGCAAAATAACAATTATACTATTTTATATACTGCGATACTTGGCGGAAATACAAATGGGGAAAGAGGGACCCACCACTGACCCTCGGCTTGCCAACTTTTCCAATTATAAACCTAACCAGTTGATTGATACCAACACACCGTAAACTGAGAGTCAACGCCGAGGGTCAGTGGTGAGTCTTGTTTACCATATTTATGTATCACTTTGTAAATTGGTTGTGTTTATACTTGTGAGAACTACCACCGCTCATGATTCGACTGAACATATTAATTATTGACTCGTATGTTAGCAAGTCGTCTACATATATTTTAGTGTATGTATATTTGTGAAATAAGGGCTGAGAAACACGACAAATGGTATATAAAAATTTTATTAGTTCGACGCCAGTGACACATCTATGAAATTTGTTTCAACTTTATGGTATAAGTCGAGGTGTTTCGTTTGACCGTCGGTTAGTAAGTTATTATAAATTTAATTACGAACAATAATTCAGGTGCGAATAATATACTCCGCGATATCTGTTTCAGATCGTATTGCCAATGAATATATTGTTTACCCATAGTGCTAGGATCTCGTCATTAAATAAAATGATTAGTTCGCATTAGCAATGAATGCGAATTATTCGTAATTCGATAAGACTAGGAATACGAATTTGTATCGTAAATATTTATATACATACAATCTTTGTGCCAACTGCAAAGGGAACAGTGCATTCACGAACTCTTAAGGAGAGCCGAAGCGCAAATGAAGGTTCACCAATATTATTGTTGGTCGATTCTAAGCACGCTCGTACTCGTCCCGTTTGTGTGGTAAAGCGGCAATGTTACCGGGCGTCGCGCCAGCCAATTTGACTAGTCAAAATTATTTTTGAATATAGTACATCTCTGCATTTTAACGTTTATCGACCAATGTGCGTGTAGAATCTGACACGAATAGAAGAGGCAGTGCTTCAAATATCGAACGTAGTTTTACAAGGACTGGCTGATTGTTAGATAACTCTATTTCACCATGTTATTTGTTTTTTTGATTCCATAACTAGTGGATTTTTTTTAAATTTATTATTTATAGTACGAAACCAGAGTAGAGTAGTCATAGCAATTTTTTTTCCTATGACAAGCATACTATTTTCGTCATCGTACTATGGTTGAAAATATTGCGGACAACTTTAAGGTCACTTTTGCATGGCTTGCTATACATATATGTATGTAAAAAAACCTCATGTGTAGAGTGATAATCCCTATAGTACGTACTAAGCCCTGAGATTTTTGACTTATCATAGTTGGCGTAATATTAAATAAAATATAAACCCCTACATTTATAGAAGTTTGATACAATTTACAATAGCATTACAAAGCATTTTTTAAGAACAAACCCCACCGTAAGGCCATTGTATATGATCGATTTTTATAAATTTGGGGGAAATAGTATTTATAATGTATGCCGCCCGTGTTATGTGCACCAAGTTATCTGTCAATTTTATGTACATATCTTAGCGTATTGCGTTCGGACGACTGTTATTTAATATAACGACAATTATTCGTAGATTTATTTTACTTTATTTAATGTTATCAAATGCTAACAGTTAATGTTATTTTTAGAGAATGAGATTATGTAATATTATATAACTATGATAATATATTAAAAATATGTGATGAGAACATGGCCTCAGTTCTTTTCATATGCAATTGATAGACCCGAAAATAGATTATTTTTTATCACCGGTGTCAGGCTTGGGGGACTTTTGTTGTGGAAACAAAAAGCAACAAAACTGTGTGTGGAATTGATGTTAACATTATATACTGTTTTGCGGTTGTAAACACTCTGTGTGGTAGCAACTTTACATTCATAATTTAAATTTATGAAAGAGAGATTGTACAGCAGAGTGTATGTGGTTATGCTCCTGTTTCTAGAACAATTGTTAGAGATTGAAGGGCAATAGTAATTTTCTGTCTCAAATTTGTTTTACTCAGAAGTGTATAACTGATAATTGTAAATATTTTTGTGTATAATGAACGCAATTAAATGAATTATTTGTAATGAATTTTTACACATTAGAAATATTGTATTTCATCTGATTATTTGTTTAGAATGATTATGGAGGAATAAAATTTAAATTATTGACTGATTGAAGTATATTTTTATTTCGTCTATCTTTTTTTAGGCAGGCACTAACGAATTGAAATAATTATATCAATAAAACGGTTTGCTAATAACTAACCGTTAAGATTTATTCACAGAACATAGATTCCAATTACACTCGCTGTCATGTCTTGTTACGAAATCAGAAAATTATATAATAAAAAAATGCGTGTATAACAAAAATATATTTATTACAAAATATTGTTTCACAAAGGTTACTTTAATTTACTTTTCGCTTAAAATCACAAAAAAAAACATTCTTAAAGCAAAGCTTCAGTTCATGTCAAACTACTGAAAACTATTTGTTTGCTACATACATACGACATGGCAATAGAACTACTATTAAATCAAATAATTCAGTCAGCGGAATAATGTTTAAATTCAACAAAATATTTGATCGGTCGGGCTTTTCATTGGAATTTCAGCCATATATTTCAGATGTTAAAGTTGGGTTCGCTGACCTCTTACAATAATTTAATTACCGTTTTCGTTAGTTCGACATTTACATGCGCCCGAATTATCTTTCACGCGACGCAACAAATGATAGTAATATACAAAAACACAATGTGTATCAAATCTACATTTTATAAGCACTAAGTTTGACCTCATTCAAGGAATATTGACCAGCTCATGTTGCTATTTCGGCGTATGACGAATTCATACTAGACCTGAGTGTGCTGTAAGGACATTTTAAATAAATATAATATGTAATACATGCACTACAAATATGTACAGGACTGCACAACTCAAGAGACAACGGCAAAATTCGGAACTCCAATAAATTCCGAGCTTACAACCAATAGCAAGTTTTAATTATCTAGCCATTCACGCATTTTTTATTTTATTTGTCGGTAAATGCTATGCTTTTAATGTAAGTAGGAAGAAGTTATCAGATACGAGTGGAAATTTTCAAAATTTATTAAGATTTAAAAAAACTCAACATTTTTTTAATTTTTAAAATTAGAATTCAAAACGTCAGTGCTAGTTTTAAAACCACTCTTTTAATCAACCTTCACTGCCTACACACACTTGATTACATTTATACAAATTTATTATACAACAGATTTTTTTATTCATTCAAAATTTGAAATAAATGGCGACTACGCATTTGAAATCATATAGAATCCAATTTCAATGTTCCTCATCACTATTAATAGAGGAGAGATTACGCTACACAATACTCCTGGCACAGAATAGATAAGTACTCACAGATAACAAATATTGTCAGTTCTTACTTTTTTTTTCAAGTATAAGGTCCCATCACAATATCGCGATATCTCACAATATTTTTGCTCGCATAACAAGACCATGTCTTAGTAATAAAAAGCTATGAGTAAGATCGACATCTACTACTTTACTCGTTTTGGTGTTTACGTTACATTTGTGGGCTTACCACGTTACGACGCAAAATGGTTTCTGTATTATGATAGATTACAGGATATAATTTACCGATCACCAAGTCCAACGTCAATCAATAATCAGTTCATTAGTATTTTAGTCCAATATTACACTAGCATATCAGTCCAATATAACATGAGCATATTGGTCCAATACTGTTTGAGCATATAGCTCAATATTACACCAGCATATCAGTCCAATATTACACCAGCATATCAGTCCAATATTACATTAGCATATCAGTCCAATATTACATTATAATATCAGTCCAATATTATATTTGCATATCAGTCCAATATTACATTCTAATATCAGTCCAATATTACATTTGCATATCAGTCCAATATTACATTATTATCAGTCCAATGTTACATCAGCGTATCAGTCTAACATATTGAGCGTGCTAATATTTTAATCATCTGATAACGAATAGAAATCCGTTATTCCCAGTGTTATGGTTGAAGGGCACAGGAGCACATCTGAGGTATGTTGGCGTCTACAGTTGTATTACACAGTACCCGGGGAGGCGCCGGGCTGGCGCGAGGATCACTGCGCAGCCGGGGGCTGCTTCATCTGCTTCTGCTGCTCCAGAAGGCGCTCGAGAGGCGAAGGACCCGGCCCGGACCATAGAGACTGAAAAAAGCGTGTTAAATTGGAGTGTCTGTTTGTAATATTAAAATAACCGCTTTTTACTAAGTGCATTTGGATGTATACACGGTACCTATACCAAAACAACATTTTTTACAATTTTTGTCTGTCTGTCTGTTTGACGGGACTTTTACTGGCAGATAGCTGATGTAACAAGGAGTAACTTATGCTACTTAACCAATATTCCAGCGCTGCGCCTGATTAAGATTGATAGCGACAACCTGAAATGCGTCCCGCGGGTTCAGAACCCGCGAGCAGGCTGTTGCCAACAGTTGTGTCTTTGTTTAATACCACGCGGATGAAGTCGCGGGTAACAGCTAGTACATAATAGAACGCGTCAACAAACAAATGAAATGATTTATTGTGGTCAACTAGGTCGCACAGAGAGAGATAGATATAGATCTGCCTCTGTCTACATGGCGAATCGTTCTAATCCGCTTTGCTGCAGTTAGTGTTGTAGTGTTACCTGTGCAGGTTGTCGCTGTGCCTGCGCCCACCCGCTGGTGTGGGGCGCGCCGCTGAACAACGAGTACGTGTTACCAGCCTCAGCGCTACTACCCTCGCCACTCTGGAATTAAAAGATCACTTAATCACTCTTTATAGAAACATCTTTTCTGTTAACTGTGTGAAACATTCAATATGTATAATAAGTCCTTTGATATGTATGAGTTTTGACAGATCGAGTGATTTATAAGAGTTTCCATCGCCTAGTGGAAAAATGCCGATTCTCTAGATCGATCTTCATCGAGTCTTATTTTCGACCTGAACATCGTGAGGAACACCTGCATATCTGAGAGAACGTCCGCGAATCCGCCAACCCGCACTCGGTCAGCGTGGTGGACTGTGGCCAAATCCCTCTCGCATTGAGGGGAGGCCCGTGCCCAGCAGTGGGTCACTAAAAGGGCTGGTAATATTAATTAATCTTTTATTTAACTACAAGTGTTATGTAGAAGTGAGCTTACCCCGATCTGATCCAAATTCTTCATACCGCCGTTATCACTAGTCGGCTCGTTGAAATTCATATTAAAATTCCTCTGTGGCATATCCATAACATTCGATGCAAAATTCAACCCGCCCATATCCATCAAGTCCTTATTGCCTTGGTAATTAGGTTGCGGTTTGTCCAACATCTTCACTTGTAAAGGCTGATAGCCCAATTTATTGTTGAATTGCGGGTACATTGAGGAGTCGTAACTCAGTGGAGGCGCATAGGAATTGAAACTGTTGAGCGATGAATTGAAATTCGGCGATGTTACCAAGTTCTGTAATGTTTGTACTTGTGGCTGACCAATGGCGGATTGTATGTAGTTCGGAGGATTGAAGGTGTCTGGCTTCGCCTGGCCTATAGTATTCTGCAGATTATAAGACATATTTGGGTAAGGATTCGCCATGTTAGTATTCAGATGCGGGGAGTAGAAGTTGGGCTGTATGGGCTGGGTGTAGTTCGGCTGGATGGGCTGGGTATAATTCGCGTTGAAATTCGCCTGCTCCGGCTTCCACCACTGCTGTTGCTGTTGGTAGCCTTCGGCCGGCGGCTGCGGTTGAGGATTTGCGTTCCAAGGCCGTTGTTGATTGAACAACGAATTGGGTTTGAAGCTATCATCCCTAAATTTATTCTCGAATTGGTTCTCTTGAGCGTTTTGCCAGTATCGATATTGGTTCGCGAACCGAGGTGGCAAGTCGTTTAGGAAGTTTTTCTTGTCCCCGGACATTTGGTAGCCCTGGTTGAACTTTCCCGAATCCTGGAACAACTCCTGCCTCGAATTCTGCTTCTGTAGCGCGGCCGTTCTGACGTCAATCTCTTTGGGATTGACTACGGGTAGTTTTATGCCCTGGTTGGTGAGCGGCTGATAGTTGGGGTTGTAGCTCAAACCTGTGTTTTGTATGCCGTAGTTTTTCTGGAAATTCATTCTTTGACTGTCGCTGTACTGGTTCGTGTTGGGGCTCCAGTTAGAGGGCGGTTGTTCAGGGGGTTTCTGCTGGTACGTCTGTGAGTTCTGACTGGTCCCTTGGCTCAATTTAACCTCTTTCTTCTCGTCATTCTCAGTCTTCTTGGGTGGTTCGTCTGTGTTCACTAGGTGCGGGTAGCCGGATTTGTCTTTTAATGACAGGATGCCTCCGGTTTTTCTGCCTATAGGCAGGTTGGCAAGAGACTTGATGACTTTGGGCTGTATTATCTTAGGCTTGTCATCTTTAACTTCAGTGATGTCGCCGGTGGAGTCGGGCGTGGGTGGGGGTGTTACGAATTTCACCTGGAAAATGTAATAAGTGTTACCAGATTCATCAATATACACAGAAATTTTACAAAAAAAAATACGTTTATTATGAAAAGTGTTACACAATATTTCTTCTGAAACATGATTTGTAAATCTATACTAATAAATAAAATTGGAGTGTCTGTTTGTAATATTAAAATAACCGCTTTTTACTAAGTGCATTTGGATGTATACACGTTACCTATACCGAAACAACATTTTTTAAAATTTTTGTCTGTCTGTCTGTCCGTCTGTCTGTCCGTCTGTCTGTATGTCTGTCTGTCTGTCTGTCTGTCTGTTTGTTCCGGCTTATCTCTGAAATGGCTGGACCGATTTTGACGGGACTTTCACTGGCAGATAGCTGATGTAACAAGGAGTAACTTAGGCTACTTTTATTTTAGAAAAAAAAAATAGGATCTCACGAAAAAAAATTAAAATCATTGTTGCAGCGCAGCGCCTGATTAAGTTTGATAGCAACAACCTGCAATGCGTCCCGCGGGCTCAGAATGGGCGAGCAGGCTGTTGTCAACGGTTGCCTTTGTTAAATACCACGCGGACGAAGTCGCGGGCAACAGCTAGTATAATATATTTTTAAATAAGTTGAGGATAATCTATTTGACTTAGGCAAAGCATATTCGTGAAATCCGTTGTGAATCTTAAAAGAGGACTTTTTGGCGGGACACTGAAAAGTCATAGCGTCAGTTATGATTTAATTTCTAAAACTAGTGTTCCTGCGAGTTATAGTGAGTGATATAAGTGGAATATTAACCATTATGGGTTCGGTAAAGTGCACGAGTGTAGGTACCTAATTGAAACAGAGTGACGAAACTTGGCTTTTCAGTTTCTCATGAAAAAATATTTCAGTAAAATATCTATCACTTTACTGATTGAGGGATGAGGGGTATTTTACTTGGGCCTAGCCTTTGGTCCAGTGCATATGCTCGAAAACTGAAATAATTTATATTACTTGACACTGGCAAAATACCTATGGTGATGCCAAATTTAAAAAAAAATCTTAAAAGGAATGACACGACACAATCATGATGATGATTGATGGTTTCTTGGCGCACCTGCTTGTTGGTCTCCTCCTGCTTCCTTATGATGGCCGCCATGGCGATGTTGACGCGCGGCTTGCGAATCTCCTTTTTGTCTTCACTCTTGCTGTCCTCGCTCGTTTCCGTGTCCTGAGATCATACATGAATATTGTTAAAGGAGAGCATTGCAAAGGTTGATAATATCTATGGTTTTCGAAGGCGGTAAAATCGAAAAAAAAATTAACAGAATATTTTTTTCAGTAATCCTGTACAATACGTGTCGAATACTTTTTAGATTCTCTTCGTTTCGCGGAGAATTGCATATTGTTTGGGGTCCCGACACTCGTGATAGATAGCTTCTCGACTAACATCTTACAGGAGTTCTGTGTTGCTGGCTTCTTTAATTATCAATCAACTTGCTCGGTTTATAATTGGAAAAGTTGGTGGGTTCCTCTTCCCCCATTTCTTTGACAATGGAAAATGTCAAAAATGTCATGACTACCGTTCGAAATGAAAACTTATGTTGTCATATGGGCAAAAAAACTCTAATGTTAATAGTTTTCACAGGGAGAGAGGTTAGGTATACAAATGAATGCTGGTGGGGTCACAGATGTAGCACAAGGCGAGTGCAAGACCACCGTGGGATCTTAGTTGGTAAGAGTCCATAACCCGCTTGCCTCCCCCGGGGCTCGTGGGTATCCATGAGGCATTCCCCATAAAAATAACGTATAAGAATGAATACCTCATGGTCATCCTGGGTGGCCATGGCGCGTTCTTCGCGCGCTCGCTCCAGGGAGCCTTGCGGCTTCAATATGCCGACTCGTTTCTCGCGAACTGTACGGAACAATCATAGCACAAGTGTGAAGAGATACAGTGAGTATGCTTACCGAACTAGCGTAGATCAGGGCTCGAAAATTAGAGGGAGGGGGGGGGGTGTGGCGGTGTGACTCATTCATACTACCATTTATAGTAGGATGTAATGCAAGAAAATGATAGATTCGATAGAGAGAATAATTGCTTCGGTGATAACAACCTGACGACCTGATTAGCGCAGTTGGTAGTGCCTCTGCTTTTTGTGCCGAGGGTCCTAGTTTCGAAATCCTGGTAGGTACAAACATTGTGTGATGAACACGAATGTTTGTACCCAAGTTATGGATGTTTAATATGTATATATAAATATTATATACTGAGTTCGTTCTCAGTCCATTGTACGGTACCCATAATACAAGCGTATTAGAGGATAAAAGGTTACTCGAACTACAGAGCAACCACCATCACAGACAATAAATTGGGCACAACCGCTACATAACCACGGAGCACAGTTCAAATAAATAATCGATGATCGCAGTGATCGTGGTACCTTTCTCCCTGAAGTCGGCCTCGGAGATGACGAGCGGCGGGCGCGGGCGCCGCAGCTCGTCCTCGCTGTCGTCCTCCCCCTCGCTCTCGCGCTCGCGCTCGTGCGTGTGCTTGTGCTCGCGCTCGTGCTCGTGCGCGTGCGCGGCGGGCGCGCTCCGCAGCGCCGCCAGCGCGCGCTCCAGCTGCTCGCTCGCGTCCGACTGCACCGCCGAGAATGTCAGCGCGCCGTCCACCTCGCTGCGGGTAACGAATGCCATGACTGTATGGGTCACTGCGGTGTAGCTCCACACATTTGTTATTTGTCAGGTTGTCAATGCAAAACGCATCCACGAGGTTCAACTTCTTTATTACTACTGCCAAGTATACTGTCATGTCAGTGTAACATACTATAAAACTGCACATATAGCAATATATTAATTTACAGGCTAGTATAATGACAATCACTGGACCCAGTCAATGCCTTGTCCGACACGTTGTCAATGTTAGCAAATGCTACGGGCGGCGCACCTTGAGGGGCCTCAAGCAAAAATTATATAATTCAAACTTTACACCACGTGACCTTACATCTTTATTTTCGAAAAAAATCTAAAATTGTATGAGAGTTATAACAGACAGTTTCTTACGAACATGTAAAAAATATGCCCTCAGATCAATGGTCGTCGATCGAGGGTTTGACCGAATAAAAAAGTTATTAGAATACAACAGAGAATATTTAGAAATACAATTTTTCTGAATGTTACTTTACTCATAACCTGATATAATTTTTAAGTTACACAACATATTACACCCCCGCGTTATAATAGCTATTACAGTCGCAGCGCATTTGCTTCAGGCCCCGCGCTGGTTTAATCCGCCACCGAAGCGCCAGTCTCTCGGTACATGAAGACACACTGGAGTGACTAGGCCAGCAGGGTGGGAGAAGTTACCGAGTCCCAAGAATAGAATGAGGGACTAGTAAGGAGGGTATTTTACGTTTCCGGACGCCATTCAAACGTCTACACAGGCACAGACACAGCGGGGCGACAATGCGTGATCTCCCCCCCCCCCCCCATCTTCCTCTGGCTCCCGGCAGTCAAGTATTATTTTGTGGTGCATTTGCATGCGCTAGACATGGCTGCTTACGTGTAGGCGAGGCGGTCGGGGCGCGCTGTGGCGAGGCGGCGCGCCAGGCGCAGCACGCGGCGCGCGCGCACGCGCAGCTCCAGCCCCGCCTCGCGGCTCAGCCCCGCGCCCGCCGCCGGCCTGCCGGGTGCATCCACATGTACTACTACCAGACCGGACCCCCGAACAGAGCCTTTGCTATGTAACCGAGGGCCCCGGTCTACTCTGTCACTCAACATTTGCCCCTACTCGGTCGGATTCAAAACCGGGACCTCTAGTACAGAAAGCAGGGTCAAATTATAAGATAAGATAAGACTGGTGGTAGGCTTCGGCCGTGGCTAGTCACCACCCACTGAACAAAGCCATGTCGCCAAGCGGCCTAGCCGTGTTCCGGCATGATGTTCGGTGTTGCCATTCATGGATGGCGGGTCAGATCAGCTGCGCGGCATGTGTCTAGTGAATGTAGCGTCTCGATCTACAGCTGCCTTCCTACCTAGACAAGTATGCTCCATCGTAGATCTCATCATCACTTACCATCAGGTGAGATCGAGATTAAATACTTGGCTATAATGTAATAAAAAAAAATAAAAAAAAATCAAATCCAATTGTGCTAATCAGGTCGTCAATTAAAAGACGCAACCGAATAAACACATTGTTTCCGTATACCGTACTTGATCCTCTTTGGCGCAATCAGCAACGATTTCTTATACAAATACACGAGTTCAATTTCTGGATAGGGAAATTATTTTTTGCAAAAATCTAACGATGCAGTTGTATTTTTATCAAAATAAGTCTAAAAAGTCCCTTAAGGGGGAAGCTCAGGGTCAGGGCGCGAAATTCAAAATGTCAATGGTTTTTATTTTTTTACGAAAAATTTGGACATCTTTACGTTGTAATTTAGTGTTTTGCGATACTAGCATTCTACATTCGATGTCTCGATGTATTAAGTTTGCTTTAAAAAATACCTAAAGCGATACAACACCATAAAGTTAGTAAAAGTAGCGGTTATTACAAACCTTATAGTATTGTATCGGATTAGGTACTTTTTTAAGCAAACTAAATACATCGAGACATCCAATGTAGAATGCTAGTATCGCAAAACACTAAATTACAACGTAAAGATGTCCAAATTTTTCGTAAAAAAATAAAAACCATTGACATTTTGAATTTCGCGCCTTGACCCTGAGCTTCCACCTTAAGGTGGAAGCGCTAAGTCAGGGCGCGAAATTCAAAATGTCAATGGTTTTTATTTTTTTACGAAAAATTTGGACTTTATTTTATGACGAAAAACCGCCACTTTTACTAACTTTGGAGTGTTGTATCGCTTTAGGTATTTTTTTAAGCAAATTAATACATCGAGACATCCAATGCAGAATGCCAATATCGCGAAAAACTAAATTACGTCATAAAGATTTCCAAATTTTTCGTAAAAAAAATAAAAACCATTGACATTTTGAATTTCGCGCCCTGACCTAGCGCTTGCATTTTTAGCTTTTCCGCATAGTTTGGGATTTGGCCATCAAGAGGCCCATTTGAAAAGCTCTTCCTGTATACTCACTCGTTGTTCTCAAGGTCTGGCTGGTGGTCCAGCTCGGGCACGCGGCCGCCGTACGTGTCCCAGGCGGCGTGGTTGGGGAACCGGAGGCCCTTGTGCGCGCTCTCCAGCGGCAGGAACCCGATCAGCTCCTCGTCCTCGGGCAGGGGCACGCTGTCGTCTGATCACAACAAATTATGTGACGGGCGAACTATGCAACACCCAAGTAGTATTCGAACCCGTCACCCTCGGCCAGCACGCAAGGTCACTACCAGCTGTGCTAATCATATCGTTAAATTAAACATTTGTTCTTTCATGTAAACTTCTATCGGTATGGAAATTAAACCTTTTTTTACAGATTTTAACGCGTTTATTTTTAGATTTTACGTTCCCGACATTTCGGCTGCTTTACAGCAACCGTGGTCACGGGAGGACTGTGGTGGTTGACGGTGTTGGCAACCCAACAAAACCTTTTAATTACTATAAAAAATGTAAAAGTATGGCAACATTATGACAGACAAAATGGACGCGTTTTAGACTGTACCCTTTAATTAATAATTATTGTATTGTCAATTATCATCAGTTATTACATCCACATTAAACTTTCTCACATAAAACGGCTTCTCTATTATAACCTACAGCCCTACAGTCCACAGTGAAACATGGTCCTTCGACGGCCTAGTGTCATAGTTTAAACTGAACATGACCATGGTCGCTGTAAAGCAGCCGAAACATCGGGAACGTAAAAAACATAAAATAAACGCGATAATTTTTTTATTTTTTTTTTATTACATTATAGGCAAGTATTTGATCTCGATTTCACCTGATGGTAAGTGACGATGAGATCTACGATGGAGCATACTTGCCTAGGTAGGAAGGCGGCAGTAGATAGAGACGCTACATTCACTAGGCACATGCAGCGCAGCTGATCTGACCCGCCATCCATGAACGGCAACACCGAACATCATGCCGGAACACGGCTAGGCCGCTTGGCGACATGGCTTTGTTCAGTGGGTGGTGACTAGCCACGGCCGAAGCCTACCACCAGTAGAGTTGTCACCTAGTTGGCACCACCCAGAGTCACGTGTAGGGTATCTCGAGGGTACTTAATTCTCCTACGGACGAAGGTGACTCGACCCCAAATTTTTATACCCCATTAATTAAAATTAGTTTGATTTCAATGTGTAAATATAAGAAATGTAATAGTTACAGGTGTCGGCGAGGGTGGTGTCGGCGGGCGCGAGGTGGTTGCAGGCCCGCGCCAGCGCCGGCCACAGCGCAGTCGCCGTTGGCCACGCCGCCGGCTGCCACGCCGCCCACTGCAGCCACACCTGCACTGCGACAACACACTACATTATACTTTTATATCACACTCATATAAATGTGCCCAATGAATGTAGCGTCTCGATCTACTGCCGCCTTCCTACCTAGGCAAGTATGCTCCATAGTAGATCTCATCGTCACTTACCATCAGGTGAGATCGAGATCAAATACTTGCCTATAATGTGATAAAAAAAAAAAAAAAAAATGTGAAAGTTTGGATGGATGGATGTTTGTTACTCAATCACGCCAGAACGGCCGAAAGAATTTGAATGAAATTTGGCACAGATATAGATTATAGTCCGGAATAGCACACAGGCTACTTTTTATCCCGGTAAAATGTATGGTTCCCGTGGGATAGATTTGTTTTAATTTTTGATACTTTTCAATCGCAGGTAACACCGCGGGGCGCAGCTAGTTAAATCATATGTATCTACTCTTGTATTGAATACTATAGCTTATTCTGTTGAAAAAAATAAACCTAAATGTATTGCCGTACTTCTGAGGCTCATAATGAATGAGTGAGACAGCATTAGTTATATTTTTGGTCATAATTTGTAGACAACAGAATTAGCATTATTATAGCTCTACGATGAAAGCAAACATTATGGGGAGTTATGCGCACACACGCGCACACACACACACACACACACCTACGAGTCATGCTATATATACCTGGCAAATGCCAGAAAAAATGATTAAGTTATACTATTTCTATAATCTATGGATATTCTATAACATTACCAAACGTCATACGGTACTGCGTAAAGCAAAGCTCTTGTGCGCAATACTATATGACGTTTGATAAAGTTATACAACGTCTATTAATTTGGAGATTAGTGTTACTCACGTGCGGGCATGACGCGGTGGTTGGGCTCGGCGGGTGGGGCTGGTGGGGCTGGTGCGGCGGGCTCGGCGGGCGGCAGCAGCGCCAGCAGCAGCGCGAGCGGCGCGGCGGCGGCCAGCGCGGTGGCCAGCCGCGCCGCCAGCGCCTCGCCCGCGCTCAGCGCCGCCGGCTCCCCGCCCAGCTCCTCCGCGCTCGACTGCACCAGCCATATCAGCACGCACGCCATCTGCACACACACCGACTACACTCAAAATCGCTTCTTCACGAGCTGGGCCCCAAGTCTGCTAACACAATCGATTCATTTCCACTGGTGGTAGGCTTCGGCCGTGGCTAGTCACCACCCACTGAACAAAGCCATGTCGCCAAGCGGCCTAGCCGTGTTCCGGCATGATGTTCGGTGTTGCCATTCATGGATGGCGGGTCAGATCAGTTGCGCTGCATGTGCCTAGTGAATGTAGCGTCTCTTATCTGCTGCCGCCTTCCTACCTAGGCAAGTATGCTCCATCGTAGATCTCATCGTCACTTACCATCAGGTGAGATCGAGATCAAATACTTGCCTATAATGTAATAAAAAAAAATAAAAAAAATAATAATTCATAAACGTACAGCAACGGCATAACTGTCACTTTTGACAGATATCCCATACAATATCTGCCAAAAGTGACAGTTACTATGCGGTTTCTGTACGATTACGAATCGATTGTGTTAGCAGACTTGGGGCCCTGGTTGTATGCCAATGTCTAGCTGCAGTTGTATAGCCCGGCTATTTCGTGCTAGAAGTTTGCTAATTAATACATTTTGCTCTCCAAGAAATACTTATACTAGTTACTCAGAAAGGCTCATTTGTAATCGTTATGACAAGACAAAGTTTCAATATGTCAATTAATAAATAAGGAAAAATTTTCACTAAAAATCCCAATTGCCATTTTGGAAAAGTTGACAAGCCGCGGGTCAGTGGTGGGTTCCTCTCGCCCCATTTGTGTAACAATGGATTTCCGCCAAGTGTCGCATAGTTCTATCAATTATATTTATGTTTATTTATAACAATCCAACCAACCAATCTGCTTGTCAAAAATGTGATCTTCCACATAACTATAGATCATCAACTCAGTTCAATAAAATGTCGTTCATTACCTTTATAAGTGTCATCGATTCGAAACTGTCGCTTGCGACGAGCGCCGCCAGCGAGGAGTTGAGGGAATCCACCAGAGCTGACGCTGTGTCGAGTCTACAACAAACGATATACTAGATGATACAAGGTGTATAACACAATGCACCCCTAACCGAACCCTATCCACAACTTATTTAAAATATATCCCGTACTAATTGTCAAATAATTCGTGGGTACGGTATATCAGCACATTGAGACACGGGCCCTTGGTATGTTTGTTACATAATTTTATGAAATATTGTGAAGGAATTTTGTAGAAAAAAAAAAAATTTGGGTGCAAGCAAATAGTGGGAGTTCTTTGAGCTACATTTCCCACCCACTGCCATTTGAACTCTGAAACTCTTTTGAGCTGGTTTGAGTTAGCAGAAATAATGTGTTTTTGTAAAATATTTCGACGAACGTTTCAATTTTACTAATACTAAATGATAAATAATTAATAGTTAACAGCCTAATCAGGTTTGCTAAAGCAATCTGTGCACTCACTCTTCGACTGTGTGTATGTAGTGTATGGCTTTGATGAGGTCCGTGACGTATGCGTGCGCGTCGAGGGGCGGGGCGTGCGGGGTGGGCGGGGCGGGCGGGGCGGGCCGGCCCGGGCCGGTCACGCCGGGGATCATCGGCAGCTCCTGCACGTCATTCCTACAAACAAATACATCTTTATATATAAAATAAAGTCGTGTTAGTTACACCATTTATAACTCGAGACGTGCGAGTAGATTTTAATTATCGATGATGTTTTAATTTTGTCTCTCCCCCGAATAGCAGAATAAAACCTGTTCGAAAGGGTCTTCTCCCTCTCTTCTTCAAATCCCAGGAAACCCCTTCTAATGGGAAAGATGCGTTGTTAAACCAGTCGTTCAAAAGGTAAGGGAGCGTTCAAGTATTACGTTACGCAATTTTAGAAGTTTTTGACCCCCCCCCCCTACCCTTAGTAAAACGTAAAATCACTACGCGACCATTCTGAAGGTTTAAAACAATCTTACGTAACGCGTAGTTCAGACCCCCCCCCCCCAACCCTGTAACGCATTGTAACCTTTTAGAAGCTCCCCCTACCAAAATTCGTTACAAAATGCTTGAACGCTCCCTCGAATCCCTTTGATGAACGGGGAACCCCTTTAACGACTGCGGCTCGCTGAACCACTTATCTGGGCCCTGGTGTGGATCTTTTTTTTATTACATTATAGGCAAGTGTTTTTTTTTTTTTTAATTTGTTTCTCTGTATGAATATTTTAATCGCAGGAGTGTGTCTTTAATCAATATGTTTTTAGAAAAATGATTATATTGAGGCCTGGGTTGGCGTGGCCCGCGATTTGATACGGGTTTTCTTGCCATGTCCAGGTCCTCATTGTAAGAGATAGAGAGAGAGAGAAGAGGAATATCTTAATGCTAATAATATAATAATAATCTTAGGCTATACATTATTTACATCTTGGAATATGATGATGATTTGGTGATGATGATTGTGTATATATATGTTTTTTTTTGTGTTTTTTTTTCCCCCTAATTTATTTAAATGATATTACTAATTCTAAGTTAATAATAATAATAATTAATTAATTAATAATCTTAATACTAGGCATGGATTTGACTATACATTATTTACAACTTGGAATATAATGATTTGGTGATGATGATTGTGTATATGTTTTTTTTTTTTTTTTTTCCCCTAATTTATTTAAATGATATTACTAATTCTAAGTTCCGTTGAAGGCCTTGAGGCGGCGCACGATACCGCTCCAGAGAGCAATGTACAAGTTAAAAGCGGTTCGCTCCTTGAGGAGGTCTTATGGCGACATGCCCATGCCCAGACAGTGGCTCTCGTGCTTTACTCATAAGGAGTCAAATTCAGGACAGGCTGCGATCAGGTGTTCGATGGTTTTATAGGCAAGTGTTTGATCTCGATCTCACCTGATGGTAAGTGACGATGAGATCTACGATGGAGCATACTTGCCTAGGTAGGAAGGCGGCAGTAGATAAGAGACGCTACATTCACTAGGCACATGTAGCGCAACTGATCTGACCCGCCATCCATGAACGGCAGCACCGAACATCATGCCGGAACACGGCTAGGCCGCTTGGCGACATGGCTTCGTTCAGTGGGTGGTGACTAACCACGGCCGAAGCCTACCACCAGTAGAGTTGTCACCTAGTTGGCACCACCCAGGGTCACGTGTAGGGTATCTCGAGGGTACTTAATTCTCCTACGGACGAAGGTGACTCGACCCCAAAAATCTATAAAGGATGTCGTAACAAATAGGTGGAGCGGTACGTACTGTGCGGCGGCGGCGCGCAGCGTGCGCGCCAGGTTGGCGGGCGCGGGCGGGAAGGGCGCGCGCACCAGCAGCGAGCGCACGTGCCAGTACAGCGCGCCCAGCCGCCGCCCGCGCCGCCACGCCACCAGCGCCAGCTGGTTGTACGGCTGCCCCGACTGCGCCGACACCACCAGCGCGTGCCTGACACCACACACGCGACATAGCTTCACACACTTCGACACATCGGCACTTTGCACTTTAGCTTGGCAGTCGGCTACGAAATGAAGCCCTTTTTTAAACGACTTCAAAAAGGAGATTCTCGGGGCTCCAAGTCTGCTGACACAATCGATTCATAATCGAACAGCAACCGCATAGTAACTGTCACTTTTGTCGGATATCCCATACAATATCTGTCAAAAGTAACAGTTAGTATGCGGTAGCTGTTCGACTGGGAAACGATTGTGTTAGCAGACTTGGGGCCCAGTTTGATTGTATATTTTTTTTATGTTTTTTACTTCAGATTTCCGTCATTTATGAACCAATTTGGATTTTTTTTTAATTGTCAAGTTAATTATTCCGATTGTTGTTTTAAGTATAAGTATCGCTCTGATGATAATGTGGATTTTAATGACCATGTTGATGATCAAAAATATCCTGTACCCCTTTCAGTAAATCTATAGATAACATGACGGCCTGATTAGCGTAGTTGGTAGCGACCCTGCTTTCTGTGCCGAGGGTCTCGGGTTCGAATCCTGGTAAGCCTCCCCCCCACTCACGAATGAGTAGCATTTAATTTCAATTTATATCGATAATGCCCAGACTAGTACAATAAAAACTGTAAGAGAGTAATAAATGTTAATAATGCTTACCTATAGAAGGTGTGGGCGACCCTCAGCTGCTGCCTGTACCGCGCCAGGTCCCCCAGGTGCACGAGGCAGTGCTGGCAGATGTAGCGCGCGGAGGCGGGCGGCGGCAGGCGCGCGCCCACCGCCGCCTCGCCGGCGCCCCAGCCCTCCACCAGCCCGAGGAGGGACGCGCGACGTCTATCACACAACATCGTATTAAAAACCACTATAAAATACTCATTATAATATTCTTTCTTAATGCACACATTATTTCTGAGATCCAAAAATTCAGAACTGTCTGACAACTCTTCGTGAGCGATATTAACATTCATTTATTACAGTTTTAGAATGATTTAAAATAATACCTCAGTATTTTTACTATGCCCTTATGCCACATTTTATTTCCAAACTTAAACAATTATTAGTGCTTAAAAATCAGTATGGTTCGTTTACCTAAACGGCAAGTCCAATTTAAATGCGGTACAGATTTGGTGAAGCAGGCAGAGGTAGAAGCCGGCGGCCGCCTGCAGCACCCACGACAGCATCGCCTGACCCTCACTTCGGAGGGGGTTCTGGGAGAAACATCACTATTTTAATTCCCGAAGGCAAGATCGAAGATATTGAATTATAATAATTTGAAGCATCAATAGCCTCTTGGTAAGTGGGTTGTTCACCTGTAACCGAAAGGAATCCGAGATCTGCCCATTAATAAGTTTAAAACAACTGTAAAAAGTAATCTTTGTCGAAAGGGTTATTACAGGATCTTGGATTATTTGGATGACAAAGCAGCCTGGGACTGATCGCTTAATATCAATATAGATAATGTTAAAGTGTAGCGTGTGTGCGCCCCGCATGGCAACACACTGGAGCTTACTTTTATAAAAATAATCTACTTTGTAAAAATAATGAATTTAAAAAAAAGACAAGTCCGCTGAGTTTCTTGCCGGATCTTCTCAGTTGAGGTCGCGTTCCGATCCGGTTGTAGACTTAAGAAAAAAAAAACATGTAATGACAATTTGTAAGTGCCCCCCTAGGGCTATACGAAATAAATGATTTGACTTTGACTTTGACTTTAACCATCTGAATCGGAATATTTATAATTTATTTAGACTATTACGTACTTATAAATTGTAAGAAACAAATGAGAATGACATAACAATAAAACTCTACAACCTTCAACCTTCATTCTGATTCTCAAATTAGACGGCATACCTTTCTGTCCTTGGATATGGCCTGCAGGGCCTCAATCTGCTGCTTGAAGCCCATATTCCACAGGTCCTGCTCCACTTTCTTGTCCAATGCATAGTCCAAATCCAATACTAGTACCTTTTGATACACCTGAAATAAAATTTCAGTTTTTTCATACATTTTGCAGTACATAATATATTTATGTATAATATAATAAAATAATATGCCACTAACAACCTATTAATATATAATTTATTGCTTTGTCCAATACTTGAAAAATTTATTTGCATGAACGAAAATTTCACAATAAGCTGCACATAACATGATATTAGGTTTTAGAATCATAGCTAAGAATAGGGATTGTAGCTTAAGAGAGGCAAACATATTTCGCAGGCATTGAAGATTATGTAATAGAGCCACATGCATTGTGGCCCTATTAGAAACACATCTTGTCAACTTTCTGTGCTGTAGCCAAAGTACCACTGTCATGAAAAGAGACAAAAAAAAAAAAGACTGGTTTTTTAAATTTTCAAACCTTCTGTAACTGTTGTTGTGTGGCCCAAAGGCTTCGTTCTTGCAGCATTGATGTTCCACTCTTAAATTTTGATATTTTCAATTTCAGCTCATCTGCCTCTCTAAAAAAAACGTTCGTTTTCACAATAGGCCTTGGATTGGGTTTAGTATGTCATCAGGGGGACAATATTACACACATTCTCTAAATAATAACAATAATAGTTAACCGCTAGAAAGAACATCTTATGCTCCATTGAGAGATGGACTTATAGAAAAATATAACTAGCCGACATGTCTCGTTTACTTGTATACAATCGAGGGTCAGAGGTTCGGAACAGGTAGTTGAACCTACGTCATCGTCGTAGTGAATAAAACATGCTTCATAACGAAAATTGCATGTATCATTTTATGATTCAATTATGACACGAACATGAGCCTACAAATGAGGCGGAACCCAGATTGTGAAATTAATCATAGGACATTTTTTTATTGAGGCTAAACAGCAGACATTACTATTATTTTTAAATTAGGACATAGGTTATTTCAATTTATTTTTACTCACCTCAGCATCTGCACAGCGGCGTTTAAAACCATTATGATAGAGGCTTAGAGCCTCGGCAATTGTCATAGCATTAGGAAATTATCCAAATAAAAAATACGGAATTGAAAAGAAAAAGTCTAAAAACAATCGAGATCCATGCACTGTCAAAATGAAAAGTTGTCAAACTGTCTCAGTCATCAGTCAGTCTGACAGAATTTTGAGAATGTTCATGCACAGCTGTAGCTATATTTATTGCATACTTACACCCTCTAGGTATCATGAAATGAAATTTCTATAAAAGGTACGCTACCTACACTTTTAGTTGGCTACCGTGTCATGTGTACCGAAGCGATTGTAGGCTAATTAGGAGATTTCTTTTGAAGATTCACACAATCGCAAACAAAAAAATAATAACCATCAATAGCTTCCACTAGTGTGTAAAATACAAAGGTACCTTAATCTATATATATAAAACAGAGTTGTGTTTGTTCCACCACTTATAACTGGAGAACGGCTGGACGGATTTTCGTGGTTTTTGATTTGTTGGATTTGTCTGGGACCCGAATAGCAGAATAACTATTAAAAACATTGGAAAGTTGACGAAAATAACAAATGAAAAAATGACATAAAAAGTCTTAAAATAAAAAGGTTCTTCTTCTTTCTTTACGAAATGAGATGCGATGAAATAAAATGGATATTTTAGTGTCACTCAATCACTACAGATTATTCTGTCAATCCAGTCAGTCAGTTGAAAATTCTTTTGTGTATTAGAAAAATCTTTTGTGTGAGTATTATTATGATGCCGCGACTAAGATGATCTAATATTTCCCAACGGAGCCGTAATGCAATAAGGCCACGGAACATTGCGAATCAATTAACTGGGCAATATGGATGAGCAACTTGATCGGCGTCAAAAGATCAACACAGCAATGAAAAGAGCAATTCTTCAAGATCAACAGCATGAAGCGAAGAATGACAATTTTGCCGGCTACATTGGAAGCCCGCGCCACATGCACGGGTACGCGCAAGATACGATGTCGTATGTTAGACAGCCAAACACCACTTAATAGACATGACAGAGCTTTTAAATAAAAATTTAAATCTCTAATGAATTTCTTTGATCAACATTTTCAGCCATTTTAGCGAAGGGAGAGTTGTAATGTCGTTAGGATAGGTGATACGAAGTCCGGACTCCACTCCGAAGTCCACTCAGGGCCTTAAACAACTGGCTACCCTCGGGGTCGAGGACGACTGGGGTGTGGGCCCCCGACGTCTGGTGATGATGACGACACCTGAGGAGGACGGCGGCGAGCGTGGCTCCCCGCCGCCGTGCGCAGCGAGGGCGCAGAGGAGCGAACGTCTGCTCCCCCATAAGGGGGCGAGGCACAAGAGGGGGGGTACCGGTGCGTTCCGTTTGGAGATCCCGGAGTCCCTTCAACATGTGTCGAAGGCGGCCACCGGGAGGGTTTTAGTGCGTAAGAATCCCACATAACCGGCCCTCTCCCACACAGTGTCGCGGATTTCATCGCGATCTCCATCAAAGTCTATTGTATTAGTTGCTCTAAGAAATTGTCTATGGTTTGGCGGGACTTTTAGGCTTTGGACAAGTGGAAATTGAAGGTTGAGAAGAGAAGTCGAGCAAGCAAGATGTAAGGTTTTGCTTGGTGTAATGGTGTGCATAAGTGTCTAGTTGTGGTGCAAGAGTGAAGTACACTGTACAAGGCCTAGGTAAGTCCTTTATTACACCACTGCTTACTAGAAATAGAGAGACGACACTGACCCACTGTTGTGGTGGTCATGCGATTGAGTAACCTTGATTATAGTCTAACTAGAGAGACTATAGAGCTGTATGAAGGCCGCCTCTCATACTGAGGTTATGAGAGGGGCATTTGAGAGTCCTGAGCACCGAGAGTATGGTGGAAGGGAAGAGCTGTAGGGGTGTGTGTGGAGGCTCATCGAGGGGATCGGAGGATCCTACTGGCTGGTGCTCAGGTAAATCGAGAGAAGCAAAACAGGGAAGCCCTGTACCGCGATGAGCGCGGCTCTTGATGAAGACAACAGAGTGTCGACTTAGTACCGATAGAGAGTTCGGTACTAAAGTTAAGAGTTACAGAGTTTTGAGGTTACATCATATGATTTCCATAGTGGTGGATCAGTGTTGCTATATTACATATTTATTTTATCGATAGTTGAACCCGGTGCCCGCGACATTATGGTGGAGGTGCTCGGTCTAATCATGAAATAAAGAATGTAGTACATAAGCAAGAAAGTTAAAATAAATCACAGAAAAAAAAAAAAAAAAAAAAACACCATAAGAACTGCACTTTTCTTTTGTCTTCGGGAGGTCTGTCATCTCAGTGTCCCTTCAATGATAGAGCTGTCAACCTGGACTAGTTCAGATAGACTATTGTTTGACTCATGAGTAGAGAGCTGTGGCCATGTTAATGATTATGAAGTTGGTCAGACCCCAATTAAGTTGGGGAGACCTAGGTCAAGGTGCATTAACCCATTAAGTTGGGAACCGAAACCATGTTATAAATCTTAACTTGGCCAGTTCTGAGTGCTCGCCCACAAGAGAACGGGCACAGAGATAAAGAGATTATAATTTTATGTTGAGATCAGTGAAAAGACATTGTTACAGAGACAGGACAAGAGATGAGGTGACGGCTTCATTTTACGTAGACAAGGTGGTTAATTTTTAATTATTTTGATTACAATATTGATTTCAGCTCCTTATACTCACATGAGGTTGCTGCATGTTTGCCGACAAGTCTACGGAATAATATTAAAATGAAATAAAAGACAACTAGAATTGGTTTTATTGCTTTCCTAATAAACATAATGACGTTTTTTATTTTTGATGTTGCGTTCCGTTTTCACGTCGGAAGTGCTCCCAGTCGAACATTCAATCAAACGAGAATATCATCTTTTGTGATGACAGCTAGTACCCACGGCCGTAAAATATAATACATATAAAAACAAAAGTATTATCCTACCATGTATGGAATACTGTGAGGTTTATGGAACATGAAGACAATAGCGTTAAAATTGTAATTTGCCGCATTATACAGCGATATTCCCGCGTCCGTTTCCGGAAAAAAGTTTACGGTGTGATTGTAATTTTCGAAAAGTTCTGAAAAGAGATAAATACTGAAGTGGAATGTATGTAAAAGTGAAATTTATTGCATTGTTTGTGTGGATCGTAATTAGCAAGAGGAAAGTTTCCATCAGCGGTGTTTTCGGGTTAGCCATACATACTTGGAGCCCTGTCGCCGGCATTCGAAGTCGCCAGTTTTCTTATTGGTACCGTCGATCCCCGGGCCCGAAGTTCGAGTTACAATAACGCGAGGCGTTAAAGACTCACCCTTGCGAATATAATAGGTATGAAAAAAATTGCATCATGAATGAAGCCCTACTTCTACGCTTGACGCTGTTACAAACAAGGCTGAATGAAGCTGTAAATCAATCAATTGAAACATGTGAGCGATCACAGACAAGTGGTGTAACATTAGAAGAATTGAACAGAAGTAGAGCTCAGTTAAAAATCCTGACAAATAAAATTCAAGAAGAAGTACATATCTACATACAACAAAGCACTGATATTTCTCAGGATTTAGTGAGGGAAAATACACACCTTCAGCTCAAGGCAGAAGAGATAATTATCAACTTGGATACCATATTGAGATCGGTGAATTCTCATGGAGAAACCATACAAACAAAATTACCTAAACTTTCTCTTCCTATGTTTAGTGGAGATATATTAAAATGGTATGACTTCTGGGACCAATTTGAAGCTAGTGTTGATACGAAATCCTTACCAGATGTGGAAAAGCTTTCCTACCTCATCTCATCACTTCAAGGCACTGCACTAGAGGCTGTTCAAGGTTTAGGCACTAATACTCAAAATTATAAGATTGCTGTTGATACTTTAAAAAGACGGTTTGGAAATAAAAAGGTATTAATTGATTCACATTATGAAGAACTTCATAATCTTAAAGATAATGGATCATCAGTTGAAGGATACCGAAAGATATTAAACAGTATTGAAAAGATTCTAAGAATATTACAAGCACTAGGAGAAGATATTGAAAATAACCACTTAAGATTCACTATTTTGAGTAAGTTCCCGGAGAAAATCATATATGAACTAAACCTGACCTTAAAAGGAGATGATTCAGTGAAAGCTATCAGGGAACAACTAGAGCTAATAATTACGGCTATGGAACTATCTAAGAAAACTGCTTTCAAATGTGGAGAATCTTCCAGTATGACCGAAAAAGAGATGTCTACGACCGAAGCTTTGTTTGTTGGAGAGAAGAAAAGATCATTTTCTTCAAAACCTAAAGTTCCATATTGTGAAAACAAACGAGGCAAGAAGCACGAACTTCTCACTGAAGCTAAGAAATCTGATATAGCAATTAAGCGCTTTAGAAATAGCTGTATATTCTGTGAAGAGTATCATTTTAATGATTTATGCAAAAACTACCCAACCTTAAATACTAGAAAGAAACAATTGGGAGCTAGATGCCACTTATGTTTTAAAAATGGACATTACTTCAAGGAATGTGAAATGAGAAAAAGGTGTTACCATTATAATGGCACTCACAATAGAGCTCTTTGTCCCAAGAAATTTGCAGACTGCCACGGGAACGATAAGCAGTCAAACACTGGAGAAAATTTGGAGGCTTCTGCTATATAGTAGTTGGCTATTTAGCTATATAAGTCTACAATTAGCAAATGATTATGTCTACAAATGGATAGAGAAGACTAGTTCATAATATTTACATTTGGCTCAGATGAACCAACAAAAACATTAAGTCCATCTGCTAAAGTTGAAATAATTATTAAGCGAGTAGTTCGAAAGTTTTAGTTAATGTTGTACCACACATTACAGATAGAATATCTGTGCAAAAGATATTAAACAAAGTTAAATGTTGATTGATTGAAGGAGAAGGAATTAATGTGTGGAGATGATTATTATTTTTCATTTGTTAAGTCAGAGAATATGCAATTACAAGATGATTTATATTTGATTAACACAGATTTGGTCTGGCAGATTAAAGTTTTCAGAAAAGCAGAGAGCCAAGCATTCAAAAGAGAAGGGAACCCTTGGTTTTTTATGGAATTTAAAACAATGTTACTTGTTAATGTTGAGAATACTATACAAAGAGATGTATTACAAACAATACCAAAACTATTCTTCCAAGACCTTTGGTTTAATGGACCTGATTCTCTTACTGAGTTAGAGGAAAACTAACTTGTGTTTGGTTCAGGAGGATCAGGATTTCACGGATAATCCAGACTTCATCGAAAATCATCATACCCTGGAAGAATTTGAATTGGATAGTGAAGAGTGTGTGTGGTGTCAGGCAAAGAGACACACCTCACAAGAAATGTTATGTAGTTGTTAGTATACCTGGATATAGATGGTATATTAAGATGTCATAAACAAATGACATATACCACCTGGCTGTATGATAAGAAATATCCAGCTCTCATTCCTAAAGACTGTGAGTATAGCAATAAATTAATACAAAGTATTACTATGAAATAATGAGCGGTCTAGTGAAGCACTGCATGAAGCGGACCCTAGAGTAGCACATCCTTAGAGAATCACAACTTAATACTGTGGCCAAACAAATAGAGAGCGTTATTAAAACGCGCCTGTTCACCAACCAGCAGACTTCCCTACGATAGGAAGATGTTTGTCTCTAAGCTCTCCTAGTAATAGTTAACAGACGAAGGAACGGTAACGAAGAAAACATTTATAGAATGCTGGAAGAGAGGGCAATGATGAGTGATGTTAAGAGAATGTTCATTTCACAATATTTGTTCAACCTAAGAGACATATAACTGCAGCCCTAAACTGACTAGAGTAACAATAATAAGAGCCCATGTGTTCGAGATAAAGTGCAAAGAAAGAGTGATCCGAAGAACAGAAACAAGTGGAAAGTTGGTCAAATCGTTTCATTAGTGAATGATGCTGATGGTGCATGTTGTGCAGCCAAAGTAAAAGTGGGTGATACAAATTCACTTGTTCAGGTGGACATCTTTATCCATTAGAGGTGGATGACTCAAAACATTTGGAAATTGAGTTTAATCAAGAGTTCCAAGAAACACTACCAGAGGTTTCTCAAGAGGTTCAGTTGCCTTGGAATATGACAACCCCTATTGAAGAAAATATGCCACAACAAAGTAAATGTATACCTGATGAGTGTATGGTAATAGATCAGCCTAATGAAGTCACCATTCCAAGGGACAGTGAAATGATTGAGATGGACCAACAACAAGAGCAGTTGGTTCAGGATAGTAGTGATACCTTAGATGAATGCCTGAGGGACACCACCAAGGTAGAAGCAGATGTAAAGAGATAATTAGAAGGCTTAAGAGAAAGGTAGCCTTGAAAGCCTGGGAAAAGATGGCTAAGTGGACACTCAACCTTTTCACATTACTGCAATCTTTCCTATGGCCCGGGAGTGTCGCGGATTTCATCGCGATCTCCATCAAAGTCTATTGTATTAGTTGCTCTAAGAAATTGTCTATGGTTTGGCGGGACTTTAAGGCTTTGGACAAGTGGAAATTGAAGGTTGAGAAGAGAAGTCGAGCAAGCAAGATGTAAGGTTTTGCTTGGTGTAATGGTGTGCATAAGTGTCTAGTTGTGGTGCAAGAGTGAAGTACACTGTACAAGGCCTAGGTAAGTCCTTTATTACACCACTGCTTACTAGAAATAGAGAGACGACACTGACCCACTGTTGTGGTGGTCATGCGATTGAGTAACCTTGATTATAGTCTAACTAGAGAGACTATAGAGCTGTATGAAGGCCGCCTCTCATACTGAGGTTATGAGAGGGGCATTTGAGAGTCCTGAGCACCGAGAGTATGGTGGAAGGGAAGAGCTGTAGGGGTGTGTGTGGAGGCTCATCGAGGGGATCGGAGGATCCTACTGGCTGGTGCTCAGGTAAATCGAGAGAAGCAAAACAGGGAAGCCCTGTACCGCGATGAGCGCGGCTCTTGATGAAGACAACAGAGTGTCGACTTAGTACCGATAGAGAGTTCGGTACTAAAGTTAAGAGTTACAGAGTTTTGAGGTTACATCATATGATTTCCATAGTGGTGGATCAGTGTTGCTATATTACATATTTATTTTATCGATAGTTGAACCCGGTGCCCGCGACACACAGAGGCCGAGTATCTTTCGAAGATTTCCGCCCCGTCAACAAAAAATGATAAGTAAATTTGATTCTGAGGCAGTACGAAGTTCGCCGGGACAGCTAGACAGCTAGACAGCTAGACAGCTTATATATATATATAAGAATCCCACATAACCCGGCCCTCTCCCACACAGAGGCCGAGTATCTTTCATTGTCAATTTTGCCGAGCCCTTACATTGTAAGCCCGCGCCACATGCACGAGTACGCGCAAGATGCGATGTCGTATGTTAGACGGCCAAACACCACTTAATAGACATGACATCACTGCCAGAGTTTTTAAATAAAAATTGAAATCTAATGAATTTCTTTGATCAACATTTTCAGCCATTTTAGCGAAGGGAGAGTTGTAATGTCGTTGGGATAGGTGATATGAACTACACCGGGTCATCTAGATCAGAACTTCCCAACCGGTGGGGCGTGCCACCGGGGGGGCGTAGAGAGATCTTAGGGGGGGCATGAAGTGTATGATTTGATGATAGCTCTGTCATAAACAGAACCTGATATCGACCAACTGGTTCAAAAAATGCAGGCGCAAACATCCCATTAATAAATAAATATAAAACGAAGTCGTGTTAATAATTTATGAATGGGCCGATGGGATGAGGATGGGACGTTTTTATCATCTTTGATATTTTGAAATTGTCTCCGCTCCGAATCGCAGAATAACTATTAAAACATGGCAACATTTTAGAATTTCTCATACATTTAATTCTGGGGCGGAACGAAGTTCGCCGGGACAGCTAGTATTTTAATAATTTTATAATCCGTCCATAATGATTCGAATAATCTTACCAATGTGTTGTGTTCCTATATAATCCAAATTACTATTTAGTTAGAGACATGGCTCTTGTTAATCATCTCTTGCTCGGCTCGCAATTTAAAATATCTATCCTATCAATTGATTTAATGTTCCTATCATTAGTCCAAATATTAGTCATATATTTTGTCAGTTGTTAGCACGCTCCACACCTTCTAATCCGATCCTAATTATCGAATGAAATCGATTAATTAGGATACGATTTCGTTAGGATCGGAAGGTGTAAAGCATGCTATTATACATAGTCAATGGTTCCTTTGATGGTTCCCTAAATAGCGAAAACAACGTAGAAAAAAAACACTTCCCTCTCTGTCTGGTCTGTCAATCAGATGTCAGTCAAGTCAATAAAGTTTTATATTTATTTTGCTTGGAAAGCGAAATTTTAATTTTGTAACGTCTTATTATTTTACTCGTTGCGTGCTCTTTAATCAATCAAATAATAATGTATGAAGCACCAAGAGATGTTGCGGCTGCACAAAACGCCGCTGGCATAACAGTATGTTTCTTTCTAATCGGTATTGTGAACGCTGAACTCATGACTAACGCAGTATGACTAATACATGGTGTTTTCCCCCAATAGGATCCTGCGGTGGTGTACGGTCATCGGGTATGCCAAACACAAGAGGTGAAATGGCTTGCCCTCGATAAAATTTACCAAAAACTGAACAGGCCCAATTTCTACGATATCGGCGGCACATACATGCAAGATGTAGCCGACTACTGGTTTACATACAAGACTGAGATGGTCGGCTCTATATCATTGGTGCATTTATTCATTTGTAACCATGGAGTGAGTTCATTCAATGTCTCACTTAGTTTCGGCAATGCACTTAAAATAGACAAGAAATCAGAAATAGCATACTTACCACGATATACGAAAGAATACCAATTCAAGTCACTGCCGGAACTATCCAACAGCTATCTCACAACATACAGTTTCAATGAGCTTGATGTGAAACGATTGGAAAATAAAATGCTGTATATAGCAGTTTCATTCTCGGCTAACAAATCTGAGAGCATCAGTCTCGATATTATTGATGATATTAAGCTCCAACATGACTGTAGTGCACTGTTAACAGATCCCATCGGGTCAGACTTTACTATTGAGTCAACAGATGGAGTAAAATTTCAGGTGCACAAAGTTATCCTTGCGGCACACAGTGAAGTCTTCAAAGCTATGCTTAAGGAAGAGACAGCTGAGAGCCAGAATGGGTATGTAATGTTAAAGGATGTCAATGGAGAGGACCTCCGGTGTATGCTTGAGTTTATATACTCGGGCACTGTAAAAGATGTTGATAATGCAAACTTTGTTAATCTACTAATGTTAGCAGATCGGTACAATCTTAGAGGGCTGTGGGAGCTGTCACAGTTTGCTCTAGTCGAGCAAGTGAATATGGATAATGCTTTAGACATTCTAGTTGTCGCTGACATGTATGACACTGATTACCTTAAAACTGAAGTGCTGAAGTTTATCAAGATGAACTTGGACATACTCAAATCTAATAATTTTAATGAGCTTAATAATGCTGATCTTGTGAGGCAACTGTGTATGTATTTGGCATCGTAGATATGAAGCAATTTAACTATTGCTGTAATTTAAACCAAAAATCATTTGCCATACAGCTTAAAATAGGTAACATTTTCTTAGCTTCTATAGCCTGCGCCGGGTTTTTGACTCCTAGGTAACATTTTGCAGTGAAATTGATTAAATATAATTTTCATTAATAGCATCGCCTGATACCTAAGCCAAGCTATATCTGTTTGTGGTTCCTCTTGCTTAGCATGTTACATAGACCTTTTCAGTGGATTCTTTAAGCATTACTCTCAGTTTAGTACTTGAGGAGGTAGGATTCATATTTTTTCTTACTAATAATATGCTTAAGTACTATTCTTATGTACATTATAAGGATTTTAAAATGAAGCTCTCGACTATTGTATTTGATATGCTGATATAAAAAACTGTTTTTTTAAAGCATTACATGCAGAGCCACTGTTGAATTTTTGTTATTTTTTTACATGCATGTTGATACTATTTAGTTACTATTTTGATTCAGAGAGTCAATAAATTGTACAATATATATTACGTTATCAGCATTGTTGTAAGTCTAGAGTATGTTATGTATTTAAATAGTTTTTTTATAAACTTCAAGCTTCTTTATAGGTAAGTATAAAGATGGATAATAATGTACATAAGTCATATACTGTTATTTTTTATATTTATATAAATAAGCGAAATTTAGTAAATAATATGCCTAATATTGATAAACATGTTTTTATTTTACATAATAACTAGTTACCTATGTCAATCTCTTCATATTCACACTCGCAGCAAAATAAATGAAAAACATATTATACAGAAAACGTAAAAATAAACTTTATTGAATTTAAAACATAACTTAAAACTTGTATCGTTATACGGGAAGTGAATGAATAGTTTTAATAAATATTATTACACGTTGCTGATAAGTATAGGTTGTAAAGCCGGCGCTCGCAGCGGCCCGCTATGCCCGGCGCCCCGCTCGGAGCACGCACGCTGGCTAAATAATCATTTTGGAATGTTACTGGAAGTCTTCGTTTCTGCGGCAAACAAACATTTTCTTCTGTTAAAATGTTAGTTTACGTTTATGTTCGGGTGTGGACACACCCTTTGTTAATTGACCGTGTAACGGCGTCGATGGGCTATTCACATCGCGATGGGCTCTAGAGAAGCGGCTTCAGGCTCAGCTATGACTTGCAATGCTATACAAGCAGGCGGTCGATGCGGGAAGCCTCAAAGCGTCAATACCTACTTGCAGACTGTCCGCCCAGTAAATGTGAACAGTCCATATGCTAGCACTCTACTGAGTTTTAAGTTATAGCGATCATGTACGTTACTAGCTTTATCTGTACTCAATTCAATAATGTACCGTATCCGTGGCGAACTCTAGTCGACGCCACGATGGCGCTCAGTGTTACGGCGCACGCAAACTAATTTGGAAACTATAAAATCCATTGGTGATGCGGTCAGCGTGGGGATTCGACGTGGTCAACATGCAGGATAAGCAAGAAAAAAGGCCAATAGTTGTCTTATCGTTTATTGATAATTACTGGAACCGGTACAACAAGAACGAAATCATAAAGTCCCTCATGAAAATAATACGCGACTCATGTAATATTTTAATCGGATATAAAAATAAAAATGTACATGAACCCCTACCGTTACCTTCATACGGAACGCAATTGCTACAGTACTTATTGCTACGGCTTTGTTGTGAACTGAGAGAGTACTTGAGTTTCACCACAACGCTTATGAATTAAACCACAAATTATTTCTACAATACGAGAGAGATATCTACTAACATTACTGTGCGGCGAATGAGATGACAACTGTAGTCGGAATTACAATACAACTTTAACGCTAATTGGCCACAGGATTGTAAAATATCACTATGTAAAAACCAGAACAACATCCCACGACAAACAAGGAACTGCGGTGGTGTGTAAATGCCTCTGATTCCCTGTTTCAATGTAAAACAGCAACAGCAGACTGGTATTAATAGCTGTGCAACACTTGTACACCTGTTTGTTCATAAATGTTTGATACAAATCGGGCTCCCGTGAACTCGAGTACGACGCACAAGGGGTACTCCAGGCCCACCCCCTCACCCCCCACACGCGGGTAACTAACTATCGATGTAAGCCACGGTCGCCAGTAACACTTCAGACTGAAGCTTATTATAAGCGTGAAAGTTAGATTTAGAAACAGAAGGAACACAAAAAATCGTTGTGCGAGGTGAACGGTGCCTTAAGAGAATTACAACAAAAAGAGTCCTGTATCGTTGTTTTAAAGTTAAATCTCGAACGGCAATATAAGTTCACGCTCGCACAACGAGGCTGGATAAGAATTAGCGAGTCATGTCGGGGGGGGGGGGGGGGGGGCACGCTGCGATCGTCGGTGGGGGGTCCCCGGCGCGTGATCGGTGACGTCACAGCGTGTACGCGAGCGCGGGAGCGGTCTGTATCAATGTGCGGGTGTGGGCGCTCGGTCGCGCGCGGCGCGGCCCTAGCGTTTACCGTTGTTGTACGAGAGACTCCGCAGCGGCGCCTTGAAGTTGGCGGCCGCCTGCTGCTGGATCTGGTACGCAAGCGGGTGGATCTTGAACCCGTACAACCTGCGGAGCGAACAATCATGAGTAAATGATGTTATACGTGCCAAGACTCAAGCTCAAATATCGGCGGCTTCGTTGGCTACCAGATTAAATCTTGGGTTACAGCAGTAGCAGTAGTGGAAGGGTGTGTCAGGGCAAGTCCAATAAATTAAAACCACTCTGCATCTTGAAGTGTGTTGGACTATGGCCTGGATTCCTTCGTATTGAGAAGCGGGTATCTAAATCCGTGACATTAAATGCCTAAACAATAAGCTACAGATGATAATCAGATGCTGCATAATAAAATCTCGATTGAGCTCAAACGAAAATTTAAATACACAGCAGTACACTGTAAATGATGAATGTCGGAATAATTTCAATCACCAAATAATTGCAGTCCTATTATGTAACTCTGTTTCAATCATTTAGTAAATTTCTGTCCTCTAATTAGCCGTAGTATGTTAATTAATAGAAATACAAGAAATTATTGAAACATATTAGCAACAGTATTGTGATTTGTTTGCAAACCTGTTACAAACATTTCGCGTATTTTAATCGATTTATAAGTGGACGAAGGACAAGAGAAATACACGAAATTATTAGAACAGAGTTACAAAATTGAAACACTGATTGATGTCAGACGAAATGATTGCAATAGCTGTTTGTTCGTTTTAATAAGTAATAGCTGTCCCGGCAAAATCGTACCGCCTCAGAATCAAATGTATGAGAAAATTAATTTATTGGTATGAAAAATTAAAACAAATGTATCCCACGGGAACCATACGTTCTACCGGGATAATAAGTAGTCTATGTGCTATTCCAGACTATAATCTATGTCTGTGCCAAATTTCATTCGGATACGTTCAGCCGTTCCGGCGTGATTGAGTAACAAACATCCATCCAAACTTTCACATTTATAATACTAGCTGCGCCCGGCGGTGTTACCCGCGATAAAAAGTATCAAAAATGAAAACATCTATCCCACGGGAACCATACATTTTACCGGGATAAAAAGTAGCCTATGTGTTATTCCAGACTATAATCTATCTCTGTGGCAAATTTCATCCAGATCCGTTCAGCCGTTCGGGCGTGAAAGAGTAACAAACATCCATCCATCCATCCATCCATCCAAACTTTCACATTTATAATATTAGTATAGATTAGTATAGATTAGGGGATAGTGGGATTTAAATACCTGCCAATGTGCGGACGGACGAAGGACGCACGCGCAAGCAAAGACGTGCTCTGTTTACGTATACGACATACTCTTCGATAATTAGGCGAGTTTTAGACAACCTTGTAGAAACCCGTAGAGGGCAAACGTCATCAAAAATAAAATAATTACAACTGGATCGAGTTCACTCCGCACCTGGCGCTCGTGATGTCACATCGACGGCATGCTCTCGGCCCCAAGTCTGCTAACACAATCGATTTATAATCGAACAGCAACCGCATAGTAACTGTCACTTTTGACAGATATCCCATACAATATCTGTCAAAGGTGACAGTTACTATGCGGTTGTTGTGCTATTATAAATCGATTGTGTGGTGTATTGGGACCGCTCTGGGGCACCGCATTCCAGGGAGGCGCGGAGTTAGCTCGATCGGGTTGTAGAAGTCATTTATAGCGCAGTAACTGATATACTTTTAAGCCGTAAAATAATATATTTAAGTTCCATATTAAGGCGGGCGTACGGTGTTTCGTCGCTCATTCGTAGCCCAAATTAAACCAAAGAGGAACCCACCTCTGACCCTAAGCTTGTCAACTTTTCCAATTATAAACCAAACAAGTTTGATCCATAATTAAAGAAGCCAGCAACACCAAACTCCTCTAAGATGTTAGTCGAGAAACTATCTATCAAGAGTGTCGGGACCCCAAATTAAATGCAACGCTCGACCAAACGAAGCGAATCTAAAAAAGTATCCATCCTCAGGACGGCTGGGCTGGGCTGCCAAATATCAATTATAGTTCCTAGCCTACCTAGCAGTCTATAGTTCCTTGCCTAGTTGGATCAATTATAAAAAAAACTAATTGTCATATAATGTGACATACCTGGGCACGAACTGCGACGCGGGCCGCTTCGGTCTGTACTCGGGGTGCACCATGAACACCATGTGCGGGAAGCCGGTGCCGAAGTAGGCGCCGTCGGTGTGGTGGTGCCGCGAGGACTTGGGCGTGTACACGTCTACGCACCGCGGGCAGTACAGCTTCACCATCGCCTCGCCGGGCACGTCCGACAGGCCTGCGACGACATATTACAAGTTATTTCTAACAGTAGGGACCAACATTATCTGTATTTAGTCAAATTTTGCTCATACGTAGCGGCATTCCTGGCGGGTAAGTTCTATTTCATATGTATGGAATAAGTAGATGCTTAGTAAGTTTCTGCTGTGTATTTTGGCACAGGATTTTGGCTATCCTACAAGAATTCATCCATTTCCCAGGGTAAAAATTAAGTATACTTTATCATAATATTACCTGAGCTATAAGCCATCGTATCATGTTTCATCAGATTCAGTCCAGTAGTTTTTACGTGATGCATGAAAAGCCACACATCTTCAACTATGCTAGTGAAGTCACATTTTTATTTTTTTATTGAGAACAGTAAATCCACTAAACTCACACAAAGTCAAATCATTTATTTCGTATAGGCATACGGGGGCACTTACAAATTGTCATTACATTTTTTTTCCTTAACTCTACAACCGGATCGGAACACTACCTCAACTGAGAAGATCCTATATATACACTATATTTCAACAAACCTTAGTGTAGGTTTGTTGAAACCTTGTGGAAATATATATATATCAGCAAGAAACTTATACCTCTATAAATTCTCGCATATAACTGATTACGTTCATAATTTACTACTTTCATAAAACTATGAAATGCGATGCTTCTAACAAGGCAACAATAAAATGTGAGCCCTAACAACCTAGTTAGTGATAATGATCTACGCGAGATAGCTGACACACAAATGTCCAGTGTATTTCTTTCTGAGCATCTAGTCATGGTCTTGTGTCATGTCAGACAATAACCCACCTTCTCTACTGTTATCACACAAATTATTTAAAAACAATAATATGATTATGGAAATTTTTACCCATCCCATTTCCCAAATTGTATAGGAGTTTGCCATGCGTTTTTATCTATTGGAAATGGATTAAAATCTATTTCAGACATAACTTACCGAGTGGAAGCATAGGTTGACATTCACAGTACACGCGAGGGCAGTGACCAAAATCACCAGCTTGGAATTTTTCTAACATTTGTCCGATTCCTCTGTGAAAGTATTGAATTTATGAATAATGTGGTCTGTGTATGCATTGATGACATATTATATAGATATGTGATGCTAGCACTAACATGATGTCATTAATGTCTCAGCTGACACACACACACATGTATATAATATAACATATGTTGACTGCACACACTAAACAATACAATGGAAGTGTAAACAAGATAGTATGACAAGGAGATAGTTAGACTGAGTAGAAGTTGATATCGGCCAATAAGGGCAAAGGACCTTCTTTCCTTCCACCAGTCATATTTGTTCCTCACTGTCATCTACATTTAAGTTTATGACACTAGTAGACAATAATGTATGTGGGAAAAATGCAATTATCACAGTATGCCCATAAACCCTATCCACAACTTGATTGACAATTGTGAACCGGGTTGATCAGTACATCGTCGTCACACAAGCTATGAGAGCTGCGTCTTGCACAGACTCACCTGTTGGTTAATATGTAGCGGGCATGGATCAGTCCGTAGAGGATTTCGGAGGCCTGCTCCACAAGATCTGACTGATTTGGATTGTCATCTAAGTCATCATCTACAACAAAACAACATAACATTAAGTATATACACAATGAACATGGTAATGTTCACCATTTTTTGTTGCCATATTGAAATAGTTTCAGGCACACATATGCTCTCTGACCTACTTTGCTAAATAGTTGTTATAATCATTAAGGTGCTTGGTATAGTTTAATGAAATGTCTTTTAGGGTATTTACTAATACCTATGTACATTCATTGTCAATCACATCACATGTATGTTTGGAGAACCTATTACTACATAATTAGTACTAACTCGAGGAATGAATGTAGCTACGGATTTTACGTTAATTTGTCTTCAACAATATTTTAATAAGTATGTAAGTAGGTCAGTTGCAATGAACTAGGTTTGCCCATATTGGTGGTGGCCATGGTTCTTCCAGGCTGGTTCAATATGTTGATAAGAATATTGAATGACGAATAACAAAATGAATATGCACTCACCAGGCTCCAAGTCTAGAATCATGTCCAAAGCTTGTCTGTAGTGTGGCACCTGCTCATTTAGCCCCGTCAAGTTGAATTTATCGTTTATATAGTCCTCATCCACCTGTAACCAAACATGTTGGATCAATATCCGCACCCTACACATCACTCAAGCCACCAAATGTTTCAACTAAATACCTCGCAGAAAAACTCGTTTCCTCGCAGCCCACAGAACCATGAAATCCATGATACCTCCTCCGAGCTGCTCATTTTCCTACAAACACAATATTCCACGACAATAAAAATCACTTCGTAATGAGTTTCGAACACAAAAAATCCAACGCTTTGGACACCACACTGTTACAACCAATTTATAGGCATTCCTATGTTTTCACCTGTTATATACGGCTCTAACGTTATTTACACAGTAATTTTGATGCGGAAGGATTAATTCATAGGAAAAACAAACGTGGATAAACGGAATAAACAGAAATTAAGGCAAATAAATGATGACAAACCTCACCTTTTCGTGCCTTGATTAGCCACGCTTGACGGGACGGGAACTTGGGTGGGATGAGGGAGAGAGAATTTTGATTTACTTGCTTTATGTGTCACAGATTATAGATGACAAGACCAATATTGTCTATGCTATAATAAGGCTTAGCGTTCATTCATTGTTTTTTATTTTACCCTTTGACGTACGTAAAACGACACACCACCAATATATCCACCACAGCGTCACAATTCCTAACAAATGCAATGCAACTAAAATTTGAAAATTCCGTAATTGAATATTCATTCATCTGCCCAATGCAATGATGAAATAGATAATCAATGGCCTAATGACGCTCACAGCTAGACATATGTTCCCCCAATTACATACTAACATCAGGGTTTTCGCCACTCGTATCCACCGGCTTCCTGCGACGCGGCGACGCGAAGCAACGTGTGTAACAAAAGTATTATTTATAATATAGAGGGAAGTGTGTAATCTTGTGAGGGACCATGCATCATAATATGTCTAGAGCAGTATATGTTCTGTGCATAAAGTAACTTGATTCGTTTATTCTAATCTTTGTCTTCTGGTTTGTGGTAGTGATGTGAACCGATTACTTTCGAAAAAAAACCGTTTTTTTTAGGTTTTGATTACTTTTTTAAAGAAATAACAAAACTTCGAAACTTACTTTACTAATCGTACTATAATACTTTACTAATATCAAAATACTTTTACCCTAAAAATAACTAATCGCATAAGTCGTAATTTTGATTGAGAAAATAGATGTGATCGACCGCATCCGCTTGCAAACTGTTTCTTGAAGACAGCACATATCCTTTAGGGCTCGCCACCCTACAGACCACTTTTTGAAAAACATAACAAATAACCTTGTATTTTTTAATTAGTTCCATAACCTTAAGAAGTTTTAAAGAATCTTCAACAGTTAGATTCAACGTATGCTCAAAACATGGCATATGCCGTATGCCCAGCAAATCGCACATTTTAATCATATTAATAGCGTTGTCTGTGACAATGGCTGTAATTTTACCACTTAGTTTCCATTTTATTAGTAAGTTAGTAATAATTGAGGCAAGATTTTCAGCTGTGTGCACTGCAGTGAGAACATCAGAGGTAGTCAATTAATTCATACCTGCGTCCAAATTCCGAAAGTAATCGGTTTTAGTAAGCAAAAACCGATACTTATCGGTTTTTACAAAAACCGATACTTATCGGTTTTTACAAAAACCGGTTTTTCTGAAACCGGTTCACATCACTAGCTTGTGGTCATCATTCTAGTCTGGAACGTTACTGTCCCAACGGCTATCGCTATTTTAAGTATATTATTGTACTCTGGGCTATCGGTTCTTCAAACTATGCGTTCCTGTAATGCAGCTGTATGCTGCTTTTGAATAATTTTGTTCTGTGTGTATGCACTATATAAATTGACAAAATACCAGTAGAGTATAATTTATATAAGTACTAACTAACTATAATGACAATTAAATTATTAGGATACAACGAACAGCCTAAACCGGTGGACATAGAATCAAGAAATTTTGCATGGCAATTTCTCATATAAAACGTAGGTGAGCACAGAAGGGATTTTTGGAAATTCGACCCCAAGGGAGTTCAAATAGGAATTCATAGTTTGTATAAGCAATTTTTTAAAGTAAAAATCGGCTTGTTATACATAAATAATCGCAACTGATCGCATTCTACAATTTAATAATCCATTTAAAAACCTAATAATAGGTAAATACAAAATATTACACTTAATAGTACTTAAATTATTTTGTTATCCTTATATCCTAAGCAATTATCCTTGTGTTATTAATGTATAAGTTCTACTAAGCATCATGCGAAACTGGACGAGCGGATTTTAGTGAAAATTGGTAATTAGAGGTAATCAGAAGAGCCATAATTTCCAACAAAAAAATATATAAATTTGGTTAATTGTAGAGTAAAACACTAATATGCAAGTATGTTGTTCTAGCTATATCAGTGGCGATGTACATCATGAAAAAAAACATATTTTACCCACCCAATTATCACAGACGTGAGTGTTATCACATCCAAGGGCAAAATAATTGAAATTTTAAAAGGTGTTTTAAGTTGAATAAGTTATTAAGCTTCAATGCAAAAAATATCGCAATCCAAAAAGGGGGTGTATTACGAACACTTATTTCCAGACAGTGTACAAAGATAACTGGCAATATTATTATGTAACTAAATAATACATACTCATCCGAATAAATAAAAGTATAGTTTTCCAAATGTTGTCAGTCAAAATTACAATACAGACTGAGACAAAGTAGTATCTAGTGGGAACTTATGTTATTTACATGATACAAATGACAGTAGTTTTAGGCCTTGTCTGTAAATAAGAGTTCAAATATTTGATGGATTGCATAATGCAATGTGTTTGATTACAATCAATCATCATTACTACCATTAATTTGACACTAAGTATTTAACGATTTCATATAACTATTACTAGGCCTAGGTGTCTAATGACACACTGATCTAAATACAAAAGTCAGTGGAAAAGGCTAATAACAATAATAATTTAACAATTTAGTATAAAGTTATTTTACAGTGCTAATTAACCGATAAAAGGGTTAGCATTAGGTGTATGCAGTTATAGATTTGGGGTTACCATTTTCCATTATTTTTTACGGATACAGTTGGAACAATAAAAGGAGGCACCCTTCCGCTGTCAATCTCTCACCATATGCATGTACTGGAATAAATATTTTGCTAACTCCACATCTTTCAGATCATTCCATGCATTTGTCTTCATGACTTCAGGATTCTTTATGATGAAATCGAACACTTTATTCTGCAGTTGCAGTAGTTTATATTTTTTTGCTATCACTGCCAAATCAATAGCGTTGTCCACTTTGATCTGATCAACTATCATATGTTGGGTGAACATGAATAAAGGTGTCAATTGGAATTTCTCTGCAATTGTCAGGAGTTTGGAGCAGTCCTGATTGTGCAGATCTTTTATTGCGCCTGTGTAAATAAACTCTAATAGCAACTCCATGTCATTGTCACTTATATCAATGAACAAAGAAGTCAGTTTAGTGTCTCTTATCATATTTCTTAACACAGGGCTGTGTGCCGCCAAAAGAATCTTGTGTGTTGGGAATTCTTTGCGACTTGCAGACTCCAGGATGAAATCAGCTTTTTCTTGTTTTATCAAAAGTCCACTTGAGTCATGCTGGAGCTTTATTGCCTTCACAATAGAACTGTTGATTGTTAACTCGGGATCAAGTGTTATTTTGATTGGTATTAACAATACACTGTCATGGGGTAAATCCAGTTTTTTTCCAAAACAAAATGTTTTTATGTAGTATCTGTTGTCAGGTTTCGCAGATCGAAACAGGAAGTTGTCATAACTCCTTGGCAACACCACATAAGGTGCATCATCATTTTTCAAGACTTTTTGGGTGCATTGTGTTGAATTAGAGATCTGTATTGAGAAATTTCCAGTTCTTCTATGGCAGACAAATATGTTTAGTAAGAAATTCTGTCCATGACATGGAGATGTTGTGCAGTAAAACCAAAATTCTGGGTTTGTTTCTGAATATGTGCCACCAATGTCATAGTCAGACGCATCTTTAAGTTTGGATATAGCATCATAGATACAAAGGTATGTTGCATCAGAGCTTTGGCATTTGTACAGACCTGATATGTATCCTTCACCACCCTGTAAATATAGATGGCAATTATCTTAATTGTTTACCCATTGGTGACGCACTGTTGGCTACAGGTATTCCTCCACTCTTTCCAACTCACCCTGCCAGTGGCTATCGAAGACTAGACCTTCATAAAGGACTCCAGTTCATCAGTATATAAAAATTTATCATAATCTGACTATACAACTTTCTGGTCATACCAAACCAAACCAACCACAGTATAGGATTTATATATATTAAACTAGGTACCTGGGATACAGGATCCACGCTACTTGTAGATGCCATTGGGATGTATTTCTTGCGGCGTCAATTCTACCACGTATCGATATCACAAGTCTGAATAACCACCTAAAAGTTTTAATGTAAGTTAATATGAGTAATAATTTCATCGAGTATCCGACTGTTGATAAAAGGTTAGTCATACTACTATAAAGACTTATAATAAATAATGTGTTAATTTGTTTTACTTACTTGCTATAAAAATGTATCTATGGCATAAATTGTAAACATCATACTCTAAAATTTACTAGTTGCTTTATTTGCCTACTGAAAAAAATACGAAAACTAATTGAATTCTAAATTGCAAACGATTGATTAGGTATCTTCGAAGTATGGCGAATTTTAACCAACAGAGATGAATAATTTGAAATCTGATAATGACACTCAATGTCAAAACAATAAATTCTTTTTTTACGAAATAAAATGAGTTGCAAATGGCATCATCCACAACATAGCGGGTATTTTGCCAATGTCAAGTAATTAATAGAAATAAAAAATGGATGTGACATGATGATAAAAAAATCAAATAATAATTAAAAAAAAAACGATAACTTTTTAACCTTTCGTTTATGTCTGTGGATTAAACCAAACTAAAAAAAAAACTTATCTCATTCGGAATAATGGAAAACCCATCCTCTGTCTACTGTCTACGGGAAAAACGAACGAATGTTTTTTTTAAATAATGCTTTTGTGCTTTTGATTTCTTCGTAGATTGAGAATGGAGCTTCGAGTTCTAGTTCTTCTTTTTTATGTTGGCAATCGGATACAAAATACTATTTTATGGACAATACATTTTTCAATTGCATCTGCTGGTCGAAGCGACGCATGTGCAAAATATCGGGGCACCCCGGACTCTACTGTAGATGATAGCCTCTCCTTAATTTTAAATGCGTCTATGCTTTAAACCTTGCAATATTGCGACGCTGAGTCCAAGATATGCGGTGTATCTTTCTCCAACAACACCACATTTCTAGCCCATCGGGCCCTAGCGTTCTCTTACTTTCACAGCCCTGGGCTCAATTCCGTAAAGAAATATGGGGAACACTAAGGCTCTCACTAGTCAGCTTTTGGTTGACTTACTGATGTTAGAGTCTTTCCATATTTTCGACAGTTTGTCCATGGCTGATCGCGTGGTAAGATACGCCATTGTTGGTTACCAGCGAACCTAAATAAGTATATGATGAAACGACGTCACAGTTTACATCTGGAACATTGTTGCTGTTTCTGTCTACTATCATCATTTTTTCTGTTAATTTTGAGTTCTAAACGGAGTTCTAAAGGGTACACCTTCCGGCCAGGCGGGTGGTATGCCTGGCGGGGTGGCTGCTATACCCCGACGGTTGTTGTCAGAATCTTGTATATACATTAAGTGCTCCAAAAACTCTCATAGCGCGTTTCAGGATTGTATGGAGAATTGTCAATTGTTCTAAATGGGTCTACAGCGCCATCTGTGTAACTTGTGGCGAGGATGAGGAGGTCGCTACAAGCCGTTAAACGCCGTGAGGACATAAATCAACTGAATGGAACAACAATCTCCTCTATACCAGTCTCAACTCTTTAAAAAACTCAAAAATGTATGCAGTCACAGCCCTAGATGTCTGTGTACGTAACACATTACCCTACGACTGTATCGACTCTTTCTTAACTGGTACGTTTATAATGCTTTTCAAAGTCACCCACTAAGGTCAAGGGAGATATTTTTTGGTTGCGGTTATAGGAAGGGCTCTACATGTGTTATAGTATCTACGTGTTGTGACAGTACGCGCAAATCTGCGCGCATGCGTGGCCCGGGACGCGCTCCGGGTCTGTCTAGTACCTCCCCCACGATTATAGTGATGGGGGTTCTTCTATCGAAAGAGATAATAATCGATTGAGCTTTTAGACTGGCTTTCATCTAGGTATAATTGTTCGACTTCTGAGTTTGATGACGATATTAGTACAACCAATGATATCTATATAGGTATCTAAGACGTACGTGTAACATATTGTTATATGAATTATTACGTTGGATTGAACATCATTTACCTACTACTCTAGCAGGCTTCAGAGGAGTCGTCCTCGAACCTGGAACTATATCTTGTAACGTGATGCTCCATAACAAATCATTCCTATTGAAAATGTAGATGACAGAAAATAGCCATTTCATATTGATTTCTTATATTTACGCGAATAGGTACTACACATTGAAACAAAACTAATCTTAAGGATTTTCTCGAGGTTTATTTTTTAATTTTACGTTCCCGACGGTTGCTGCAAAGCAGCCGAAACGTCGGGAACGTAAAATTAAAAAATAAACCGCGATAAAATCCTTAAGATTAGTTTTATTTCAATAGCCATTTCAATTTACCAGAGAAATAGTGTGCACTGTGCGAGTACCAAAAGCCTAGTTGATAGGGATGCATATCGAACGACGCATATCGAAAAAACTTCCGCAGCCCTTACTCTCCCAGATGAAACGTACCCAGCACTACAATGCACCATTCTCAAGGCCACATCTTTCAGTTTCAGACTCGAGCTGTGGTAGGAAGGCTGCGTGCAGCCGGAGCGGTCGCGCGATGCCATTCGCGCTATGACAACGCGACGCGAGCAACGTCCCACCGACACCGTTGAGTTGTTACCGTTGAAATCGGCGCTTGTTAACAACAATTGCAGGGATGAGGACGCGTATTACCCCACAACGAACAACAACAACCCCTCGGGGTCCAGCCAGCACGATTACGCGTTGCTATCGAAGAGAACGCCGGCCTCCAAAAGGTAATGTTTGTTGAGTTTCACGGGAGGAGTTCATTCACTAGCTATACTTTGTAATACCCCCCTTGTGGTGCAAGGAATTGAAGGATTTATAAAATATGGAGTTCTTTTTTTTTTAGCAAGTAGGTAATTAGCATCTTTTGGTTTTCCACTGCTTGCCGCGAGCTTAGCTCAATGCGAGGGAATCCACTTCTAGTAGTCGTTTCAAACATCTCTCTCAAAATACCTAATGCAACTAAGTGCATTGACAAGATGGATAAAGTTCAACAGAGGTTGAAGACTTTTATCGAGATCGCGGGATCAAAAAACCAGCATTTTTATAGGGACGAGACCTTACTGATGAATACTGCCATTAGATATGGCAAAATGCAGAGGTTTTCGTTTGAATGAGGGCTGACTTTGGCTTTCGTTCGTTTACTTACTCCAGAAGCTAGTGTAGAGCAGATTCCATTGCAAGTTATGAGTTGAAATGGAATATGGTACACATATGCTATAGGTAAATATCCTGTGGTATTGGCCCCAGACTACAGCGCACCGTGCAGCCGGCGCCGCCGACGCAGCTGTTGACGCTATGTAGCGCGCCGCCCCCATCTAGGAAGCGCGAGGAGCTTGCGGCGCTCGCCAACCTGAGGAAGAAAGTGTCCCCGGCACTGTTGCGGCCTGACAGGTGAGTATAACCCACGCCTGGCCAATAGGCGAGCCCATGAAAGCCAGTGAAAGTTCAGTGTTCGCACTTCGCCCAAACTTATTGCCCTAAGTGTATAAGGGCCACTATAATATCATAAATGCCGAAGGTTGAACTGGTATTGATGAAATAACACAAGGAAATAGTTTACATCATGAGAAAGGATATAGGCACTTAATTTTTCAAATAAGAACGAACTTTTGTGTGTGTAGAGAAGATAAAATAAAAAGTAAGTGTATTACCGATATAAGTAGTTCATGGAAATTAATGAGGGCGTCCTCCCCAAAACTATATAGAATGAGGGTACATTGTTTGCATTCGTGCCTGGGATATTGGCTCTCCCCACCCTGGTGCCTTGAACCATAAACAGGTGGAAATCTATTAAGTAGGGCGGAACACGCGATGCGAAAGGTTGAAATTGCCAGATTGTACTTTCCAAATAGGTTTGCTCAATGCAATGCAAAACTAATTGTTTACATATAACGTTGTGTATATTATATATACGGTTTATATTTTTAAGATATTTTCATGATACTGACGTACATCCATTAAGACCGGTGCGTAAAAAAATAACAAGCGTTATAAATTCCTCCATTTCAACCCCATAAATATTTAATGCTCTTTTGTCTAAACCAAATACTCTTCGTATTTGTGTAAACGAATACATTTTCTTTTGCCAAAATGGAAATAAATCCCCTGGGACACGGTTCCTCCATTATAGTTAGGTACCAACATCTTCGGTCGTAGCGTTTCGCTTTCGTTTACCTATTTCTAATTGTAGACTATTGATACCATTACTTATGTTCGCAGAAACTCAAATAGGAATGACAACGAAATAGCAAGCAAACACAACAACGAAGAAGAACTCGACAATAGACCAAAACTTTTGCAGAAGGTAAGATACCTAATTGTGTTCAGAAAACTACACAGATTTTTATGATATGTTAAGTTATCTAATCTTCATTGCAACGTTAATCAAATTTTATGATATATACTCGGAAATCAAATCTGCGGGTCGTTTCAATAAGTCGTTGGCAAGCATAGCCATAGCCTGGTGGACGAATAGGCATAGAACAGGAAGCTCCGCAGTTTCTTAAAAAAGATGCTTGACGCTGTTAAAATTGCGTTGACCCGTCGGTGCGCTTTAAGCCGTTAAAGAGATCTACGTAGCTGTATAAGCTTGTATACGAAAGGCTATGGTGTTAGCTGGAGTGGTCGACTACCTGCAGCAGCAGTTCCATAGACATAACAACGTCTCCAACAGTTAAGCACTCCACATTTATATATTTAGAGTATTCAGCAGTTAGCCTTAAAAAAGTTAATGCGTTCCGACTTGCACACGCACAAACCATAGAGTTCTTATTAAATTATTCATAATATTATGGCTTGGGAAATGGAGCGTGACCTTGACATGGGGACGCGGAAGCGTTTCCGCGACCTTGGACCTCGCCCCGGGCCCGCGATACTGCCGTGGAGCACGACATAAAGGTAATTAGCAGAAAAACTAGGGTGCCTAAATAACGTTGGTGTACTCAATCACATATTTTTGCACGGACATTGGCTATATTTAAAAGTTACACATAATGTCAAATTATTTCATCATCACAATATTACATTGAAAATAGGTCACATCACATAGCGAATAGAAAAACATACTACCTACTTAATATTTACAAAACGTATAAAAAAATAGCCCATGCGGTATCGTACCGCAGATGGTGGCCGCATCAAACTCGCTGCGAGAGGAAATGCCCTGCTCTTGGGTCGCCAGTTTCTTCGTCATACATAGTTATATGTATAACTAAAACCGCCTTCTATAAAAAAAATACTGTCGGCTTTTCTCAGTGAAAGCAACGTTTCGAACTGGGAGGTAATGGATAGATGCTGGTCCTGCTCCTCGGGAATATAAATGTCCTTCTTCGAGCAGACTATTTAGATTTTGTTTTTTTTCCCTCCCTTCTTATTTTCATTTACAAAAGTAATTTGTAAATGTGGGAACCGTGTATAGCTTATATATGTATACTTGTTATGATATACTTAGATTTCGTTCATTATTTGACCAGCTGCTAGTCTGCCTAGCCGTTCCTACATTGATCTCAAATACCCATAAGTAATTTTTTGCCCGTTCTTGTCCATAGGAACGGCATTCCGAACGGGTGGTAAAGTTGTAGCTTAGCATTTTGTAACCATTTTGACGATTCATATATGTAGGTACTGTTCTTAATGGTTTACATGAATAAAAAATATTCTGATTTAAAACCATTCAACAGCCAACTTTAGGTAAAAAGTATAATTTCTCATGATTTTAATAGAATAAATTTATTCAAAACTAGCTGTTGCCCGCGACTTCGTCCGCGTGGTATTTAACAAAGACTCAGCCGTTGGTAACAGCCTGCTCGCCCATTCTGAGCCCGCGGGACGCATTGCAGGTTGTTGCTATCAAACTTAATCAGGCGCTGCGCTGCAACATTGGTTTTAATTTTTTTTCGTGAGATCCTATTTTTTTTTTCTAAAATAAAAGTAGCTTAAGTTACTCCTTGTTACATCAGCTATCTGCCAGTGAAAGTCCCGTCAAAATCGGTCCAGCCATTTCAGAGATTAGCCGGAACAAACAGACAGACAGACAGACAGACAAAAATTGTAAAAAATGTTGTTTCGGTATAGGTAACGTGTATACATCCAAATGCACTTAGTAAAAAGCGGTTATTTTAATATTACAAACAGACACTCCAATTTTATTTATATGTATAGATAGTTAAGTAATTCCTCGTAATTTATAATTAAGGGGGAACTACCAATGATGGCGTCTATACCTACCTCTGATGTTGATGGATGACGCTCGCACGACCCACGCCAGTTCCGTAACTCAGGCACTTCGTTAATCCTCACTGCGATGTTAATCTACTGGAAAATAGGGGTTCCTTTTTGATTGGAAGTAATATAGAATTATTGATGTAGGTACCTACAATACCGCAACCAGAAAGTCGTGTCAAATACTCGTAGTGCTGCTCAAATGCTAAGAGAGTTGATCACAGTCTGTCTTTAATGAGGTAGGTAGGTTTTACTAGGTTTTGTCATATCCCATTTTATCGTGTAGTGAAACCCCGGACTTAGACCGTTGACCGACATACAACTTTTTATGAAAATCTCTGTCTACAAACACAAAGTTAATTTTGACAATAAGATTTTCAAATTATAATAATATCACGTTAAAAATAATTACACAGCTAAAAAATACTTCACAACAACAAATATAAAAACCGCTCGCCACCCCAATTCATTTATCAATGTCAGCGGAAAATTATAAAAGTAGGAAGTAATTTCCGGCAAGCATGAAAATACGAACCTTCGCAGTACTATGTTTTTCACAATATAATAAAGACAACTAACGCCCCAAAAAAAGTCTACTGAACTTTAAGGAAATACCGGTAATCAACATTATATAAGACTTAACAACAATGGTGTAAAATATTTAAGGTTCCATCAGTAGGCTATCAGGTCACATACCCGAACAAAATAATCAAAATATTTATAATTTAAAAAATACCACTTTACATTAAGCCTGCGATGCAACGGTAAAAATAAAAATTATATACACATATATTTTATACATAAATTGTATCGTTATCACCTACTCGTTAAGGGGGAAGCTCAGGGTCAGGGCGCGAAATTCAAAATCTCAATGGTTTTTATTTTTTTACGAAAAATTTGGACATCTTTAATATCGCAAAACACTAAATTACATCGTAAAGATGTCCAAATTTTTCGTAAAAAAATAAAAACCATTGACATTTTGAATTTCGCGCCCTGACCCTGAGCTTCCACCTTAACCCCTAAACTATTTTAGACTATTTTTGTTATCCTTGTACAATATTGATTACCGGTATTTCCTTAAACTTCAGTAGACTTTTTTGGGGCGTTAATTGTTTTTATTAACTTGTACCTACTTATTTATCTGCTGTTACAAATATGTTTGCACGTACGACCCGCTCCTTGTTTACATAAGTAGTAGGTATAATGTAGGTATATCCATGGAGTTGTGGCGATAGCATCCGCTCATACTGACAAATTGTAACGTTCAGCTGTTGGCAGCGTGCCTGTTCTGTGACCTTTTCTCATATTCAAAACCTCACCAATTTAGGCAACAGGCAACTTATTTCCCCAATTTTCTAGACCTATTTCAAATCTAAACGCATATAATTAATAATAGTAGGTATATACGTATTTGCATCAAATTACAGTTTCCTTAATATTTAAATAAGGTGAGCTAAAATTTATAAGTAGGTTCATTTTAAAACCGCGACTAAAAGCTATTGAAGCAGACTCTCTCTTACAAACGAGGTCGCATCCCTCATTTTAAAGTATCTACGTCCAATATCTTATCTAAAGTGATGGGCCAAATAATATATTTTTTCGCTTTTCGGCAGGTTTATCGAATATTCGTATTTGGCTGAGTATCGGTTAAATATTCGAATACGTGCCAAATAAAAGTACTTTGCATGATATAAACAGTCGCCTCCATGCTTGTCTTAGGTACTACTTATTTGTATTAACTTTATTATGCAAACGCTGTTTACATAATAATATCTATAATTTGTTTTGTATAATTATTCTGATAAGTATACGTCTATTTATCTAACTACTAAATTACGGTCTAAGTAAGTAATACAGGAAAATATTAGGCTTGGAAAATAGCAGGCACCAGCTTGGTAAAGTTGCAATGCGCGATAAACCGCGCTAAATCTTATCGAATATTCGTTTTGGTAAGCTTTTTGACTGATATTAGGCCGATTATTTGCATGCAGTAACAATCTTATTTGGCCCATCTCTAGTAACTTCAGCGTCTCGCGGCTCGGTGCACCCGGCTGATGCGGGTTTCTTTAACTTTTCCAATTTGAAGTTAGGGTTAGGTACTTTTTATCGAACTACAAAGCGATTATACGGCTCACGGGCCTCTACATCTCAGTATTTTACGACGAACCATAATCCTGCAAATTCGAATCTCGATAAATCTAAATGCGAATAAAATTCAAATAAAACGGGCGAAATTTAAACGACCAATTAAAAAACAATTGAAGTAGGTACGTACTTAATTACGTCACGAATGGCTTGCGCGCGGCTCACGGCACCGAGCGTGTTTTTAAACATGCATGTTGATTTTAATAAATACAGGAGGAGGTCGGACTCTGGTATCGGCGCAGGACGGGACTCAGTCGGACTTTGGATGGGTGATCGTATTATAAATTTGACGTCATCTTTGACAGTTGCTACGGGCAGACAAAAGTTCAGACAGATGGTCTTAGCAGGTTACCGGTAGTCCAATCCAGCCGGTAGGAAAAATAGCAATATTTCGGTAATCGATCCAATCGGTAAACCTGACGCCAACCACAAGCTACAAATAAATGAAAAGAGGCTAGGGAGGCAAAACAGAATAAGAATAGAGCAGATTCTATGCAGCTTGTAAGAGTACTATGGCACTTCCACTTTCAACCTGGCATTCGATAAATCTCATTTTGGCGAATAGGTACGCTTAGCTATTTGGCCCTTTGCCAGCAGGTAGCGTTGTATGACATTATACCTACCTACACGACTATTCCGGGACACCTTGTATTCGTGGTGTATTATATACATAATTTGGTAGAAATGGTAATAGCTTGCCACCTTATAGATTTTACTACCATTTTAGAATACTTTTAGATAATATAAAACGGTAGATAAATCTATGCGCTGTCTACAACAGTGGTCAATCCAGCGAATGCATCCTCTTCGTCTTCATACAGGTAGTCTTACCCATAGTCTGCTAACAGTTTAGGCTCAATGAGCGGGAATACATTATCCCATTCTTTATCCGTACGGGTTGTAGGAAACCATTCCTTCGTTTTGTTCAATAAAAAAACTAATACATCATTGGTATGGTTTGGGTGCAGGTTTTGTTATTGAAGCCAGTGAGCATGGTGGTGCAGTGGAGTGAGGTGCGCACCGCCTGGCAGGACAGCGACTTCATCACCGAATGCCTGTGCTGGCACAACGTGTACAGGCAGAGGCATGGGGCACCACAACTTTACATGGCACCTGAGGTGACAAAAACAAACCGGTTTAGTCCCAAGCTCGGCGCCAATACAAATTTCAAGTAATAATTTATGTAAAGAGGGGTAGAATATTGTCTACCAATAACAATATACAAAAGTGTACAATAGGTATAATAATAGTAACGATACCCTTAAATACTTAGATAAATTTGTGGTGATAGTCCCACGCTGGGCGCCAGTTTTTTTTATGATATTTAAAAAATATATTTATATTGATAGCCCTCAACTCTTTCAGCTGTGTGATTACGCGCAAGCTTGGGCGAACCATCTCGCTCACACCAACAGGTTCCACTACAGGAACGACCGTGACGTCGGACAGAACCTGTACCAGCGGCCCGTTAGCAATATCCAACCAGACGTTACAGGTAAACAATTTAAAATAAGGGGCGTCTCTAGCTTATGTGGCGCTGGGTACAGCTCAGGTACCCTCTAGTCGTATCAGCACTCTTGTCCCCTTGTGTGTAGGTTTGGTTATGGCGACTGCATACGCCTAGACAATATATACCTACGTTAGTAGAAAAAGTCCTGACAAAAGAAATGTAGAGTGATTCGTATCGGACTAGATATATTAAGAATTATCTCGTTCATCCAGGTCAAGAAGTGTCCTCCTACTGGTACGCGGCGGTACGGCAGTACAATTTCTTCAAAGAGCATGATGTTCTTCACGCTAATGTCAACGCAGGTGAATATCAAATTATTATTTGTATCTAGCAATCATGATGACAAATAATTATTCGTAAGCTAGCCGTATACTTTATAGTCTACTGTATTTAGACATGGAGAATTGAAAGTTTTCAAAAAACCGTCCGCTAGAGGCGCTTTTCAATTCTTCATACATAATGTCTAAATAACATAGACTATAAAGTTTACAGTTACCTCGCACTTGACGTGCTGAAGTATTTATTTTTACTGAATGGTATGAATGTAGCAACAGCAACGGAGCACGGGAGGGTTACTGCTACCCCCAAGCTTACATCATCATCTAACCAAAATAAAAGAATTAGGTCAGTTATTATAGAACCACGCCATTATAGTCAGCAAACAGATAAAGAAACACAATTTTCTTTCGCAGGTCACTTCACCCAAATGGTGTGGGTTGCCACAACCTTCTTCGGGGTGGGCAAGGCCCGCTCCCGGGACGGGAAAGTGATAGTAGTGGCGAACTACTCCCCCCCCGGCAACCACTCGGGGCAGTTCGAGGCGAATGTGCTCCCCCCACTCCCGGAAAACTTTCCCGAGCTGCCGCCCCCTGAGCACTGACGGCGGTTCTCAATACGCGGCAGGAGGTTTAAGATTGAAGCCACGTTCAAGAAGTGAGGGATTGCGAATTAGTTCTGCCAACTTAGGAAGCGTTCAAGTATTACGTATCGCAATTATTGGAGATTTTTGCCCCCCCCCCCCCCCTCCCCCCATGAAACGCGCCGTAATGATTTTCATTCCCCCCCCCCCCCCCTCCCCCCCTAGTAAAACGTAAAGTCTCTACGCGACAGTTCGCGTAACGCGTAGTTCAAACCCTCACCACCCACCACCACCACCCTCCCCTATAACGCATCGTCACGTTTCAGAAGACCCCGCCCCGCCAAATTCGTTACGTAATACTTGAACGCATCATTATTGACTGTTGTTTTTCTATATAATTTAAAAAATATGTAAGTATTGCACACCGTCCAAAGCAGAAAAATCAACTTATTGATTAACGATTAAATCGACGAATTTCGTAATTAATGCCATGAGGTTATAATTAGGGAAACAAATACTGCAGCAGCACGCCAAGTGCGAGATTATTCGTAGGCTAACCGTATACTTTATAGTTTACGTATTTCGACACTTTGTATGGAGAATTGAACAGCGCTTCTAGCGGATGAAATTTAAAACTATCATTACAATTCTCCATACAAGAGATCTAAATACGTAGACTAGAAAGTATAGGTTAACTTACGAATAATCTCGCACTTAACATACTGAGCACTCCATACTTATAAACAAGTTTCCAATAAAATAACGTAAACTTACAGGCTTGTAGATAATGTACGTGAATAGGTACTAGAACGGTTGTTTGCCAGAGCTTCAATTTGATAGTTTTTAAAACATAACAAGCAATATACGGTGTTGTAACTACGCATACCTATAATATGGTTTTAAGACAATGTTTACATAGATACCTACCTAGGCCACGCGTACTGAATAATGTAGATACCAACAATTAAATGATACAACAAAGTTGATAGTACTTTCACACGTGTTTTAACCTGTACGCACATTATATACAATAACTACCTCCCTAGTTATTATAAAAATACATCATTTAATAATTACTATTGAGTACTGGTATACTGGCGACAGTTGACGACAAATCAAACAAGCGCAACTGAATTCTATTGCTGATAACATCAAGACTATACAAGATCTTAGCGATTAAAGTAATTATCCTATTATAATATAGTATCAGTTTGGTTTGAGTTCAGCTGAGACCAGGGGCGGATACAGGACAGGGGCCTATGGGTGCATTGACCAATTTCGTTTTCCTTTTGAGAAAAACTGAAAAATACAAACTAATTGAGAACCTCCCCCTTTTTTTAGAAGTCGGTTAAAAAGATGTAAAATCGCACAAAATTAACCCCACACCATTTCCTTCCCTAAACGATGTCCTTGATCTGCCCCTGCCTGAGACGACAAAAATTTAGCACTATGTAAGTAATCATGGCAAGTGATAGGTAAGTACCTACATCAATGCGTGTATCGTGGTGAAGGTGAGTACCTATTCTGTAAACTACAGCAGCGCAGCGTTGTGAATAGCTTATCTACAGGTTGATTCAGACAGGGTATCTATACTGAATCTTGAACGCTTAGGCGTGTTTGGCATCATTACGTCAAGTCAGAATAGCCATATCAATAAAAAAAAACGCAAAAAATCATAATGGTCATTTTATAATTCGACACAAATTCTGATTACAAATACGCTGAAGACGCGCAGGATCCATATAATGGATTATAAAGCTATTATAACGCACATTTTCCTCTGAATTCGTTATAATGCCATTATAATTAATTATAACTGTCTATAAATTTGGGGGTTAGTGTTTACCCTTTCTGAATCATGCGATGTTTTCGTCCGAAAAAAAGTGTATGTATGTAGCTACCTACTCTTATATTAGTGTTTTTTCTGCTAGTTGGATAATCCAACATTAGAAGATTGCGCATTTAATATTGACGAAACCAAAATACGTTTGAGTATTTTTAAGATGTAGAGAAAATGTTAGTCAAAAATATATTTCGCTTTATCCATAATTTAAAAAACCCGTCTTCCTGAAAGGTTGATGATAGAATTATAATGTACAATTGTTAAGTTTTCCTGTTATAACCGTATGAGTAATGCTTTAAAGATGTTTAGGTAAATATACTTAAGGATAGGAATGGTCTATCTATAGGAACTATTATTGATATTTCTGATGATGAATATTACCGGATGGAACATACTATAGCTTTGGTTCCAAGTAGTTTTTACGCTAGGAGTCTGACTTGTTTGTTTTGTAAGTCTAATATAGTCTATGTTATACTTGAATAGAAAATAGGACCTTTATGGTTGTTAAGCTAAAGCCTCAATAGCAGCCCATTTCTATCAAAATCCAGCAAATTAAATTATTGACATGCTAGGAATACCTACCTAGGCTTTAACGTCATTATATACCTACCACCAGCGACCGTGGTCGTATTGTGGTATTCAAACCTGCGCCCTGACATGGTAGGAAATTTTTAAGTGCTAGACCGTTGGACTTTTTTTAAAGTTTATTTATGGCAGATGAATTCTATTATATATTAGAATTTATTAGAAAAATCATTTTCTATTTAGATAAGTAAATTGAAACTGCCTATATGGCTCTAGAAAATAAATATAAATCCGTAGGTTAACCACTCTGAAACCAGGTTTACCGTTGTTACATTGTCTTGGTACAGCTAACATGTTGACCTATACATTTATTAATCATATAAATAAAAATACTACTTTTGTTGTTGACTGTACCTGCCTATAGAGTAACTAGTTTTAATTTCTCTGCACATTATTTGTAAGGCACTTTTAGAAAGGCCTAAATAAAAAACCCTTGTTTTGTGTTTACATAAGTACTTTGTAAAATTATCACCAGACAAACACCAACTGCATGGTACCAAACTAACTATTGATTGTATGGGTGTCATACAATTTACTGGTGGACTTAGTTAACATGAATTACACATGCCAGTGGAATGCATGTTCAAGTTACTGGTTGTCTTCTGTACAAATAACATGTGTATCTCGGGCTATATCCTCAATGTTGTATGATGTTACTATAGACCCGTATAGAATATTATGTTGCACTAGGTTAGTTGATATTCCATTTTCTATTTATTATTAATTGATAATGGCTGTGAATTGTTAACTGTTATATTAGAACAGATGCTTGGCAATATTTTAATGAATAAAGTTTGAAAAAAATAAAAAAGTTATTTTCATATCACAACTCACAATTACATTCATTCAGTATATTATCAGACGAACAATAAAATTGTACATATAAATGTATGTTGGTATGTCACAACTGCATTTGCTCAAGTACAATGAAGCTGGCTAGTTATTTTACGCTCCTTTCAGTAGCATTGCAACGCATGCCGGGTACAGCTAGTGACAAATAAAATACCAGAGAATTGATAATAACTGTGTTTTATTAAACTTAAAATTAATCTTACAGCAAAGCAAGTTTTTCACTCAGTCCATCTGTGTTTACAACTTGTACACACGTAGTAGAGTCTCATCTCCTCCTCAGCACGCCTGGTCTGGCCCTGAAAGAACACCGCTTCTTTCTGGTTGCACTTCGGACATGGGTGATCTTTTGTTCGAGGTAGTGTGGGATCGCTCACCACGTCAGGATTGATATGGGTTAATTCGTCGACTTCGTGCATAATTTTGTTTACATACACGCAATTTGAATCGGCTAGTTGCTTATAATCGCAGTTTCTACATGCGTACAGAAGAACTTTGTTGTTTTTGTCTTCGCGCGGATAAAGCATGTTATTACACTCCTGACAGAACTGTATACCGACGTATCCTGGCCCACCATCCTTTCTTCCTAAGTTTAGGGTCATTTTTAGAAATATTATTTAGTATAATAGGAGAGTTTCAACGATTATTATTTATTAAAAGCTTCAAATTCTAGAAAGAAAACGTAAATAACAAACGATATAAAAACACGAATCATAGACAAAAACGTGTCAATGGCCTAATGACGTTCAAGTTATGGCGTGACACTGACTGAATGATATGAAAAATGACGACATTCATTCTTTCCATAGTGTAGCTTTTTTTATTTGACGAAACCAACTAACTAGGTAGGTATTCAACCTATATAGCTCTATGCTTATTGGCTTATTGTTGTGTTTGCAAAAATAAGAAGAATAAGAAATTAAATGAAAAATCATAGAAAAATGAAAAACGTAGGCTGAGGCAAAGACAGTACTGTGGTCCGGTTTCCGGTTCACCATCGTATTTTTATACAATTATGGTATTTCGTTATAGCTCTGTCCCTCTCTGCTATGTTTCTGGCGTTGAAGATGAGCGCCAAGCGGCGCTTTAAGCTCGTTACACACATGCGTTTCACTTACTTAAAAGCAAACCAGTGACTTGAACGTTTTATTATGATAAAACATGTTAAGTAGATGGTTAGCGAGGATTAGACAGCAGCGATACCATTGTACACCAAGATACCATCACACTTATGACATTAAAGTAACTTAATATTATTAAAAAAAATGGTTACACGATGTACTGCTGAAAAGGCAAATTACTCAAAATTAAGAATATTTGGAGGACCATGATTAATTCATTGTAAAAGTTTTGTTAAAATTAGTGTTTTGTAACATTTAATCGTATTTTGATTACTTATACTATTTTGTCATTTTGCTCTAAAGACTTATTTATCTTTTGAGGTTTTGTTTTTTGTAATAGTATGAAATTAATTAATCGTCTTACATATACGCCAGCTACTTCCCAATGGCATACTTTATTACTGGTATCATACCAGTGGTATGTGTATTACAGTCTTTATTCACTTTTCAAGATTGGTTACCCTAAATTCGTTTTTATCAGTTGGCAGCAGTGATAAATTGAAGCCGGTGGTTGGTTGACCGAATTGATAATTTCTTTTCCCATCCGTAGCCGATTGGTGTCGTGCTATCCAAATGGGTAAGAAATAGTTTTGTGCCAAAAATGTTACAGTTTATTTATTATTTTTGTTTCACAATTGTGTGTATCAGTGCAATAAATACACGTACCCTGTAGGAGTGGATATTGAAAACATAAATTCCGTAAAACCGCAACTTAGACGCGCATGCATAGGTGTCGGCCATGGCGCAGACATGTTTTTCTCGTGGTGTTATACGAATCCGTTTGCATCCCTTCGACGCCGCGATGATGGCGAGGTGCTATAAAAGTTTTCTCATTCATGATATTCAGTTAAAATGGTAGTGTGTCGATTTCCGTTTTGTGGGTGGTAAACACAAGTGTTAACCGGCAGCGTCGCTATTTCAGGCAAACCCCGTGGTATCCGCACAGCGCGGAAGCATGTGAACCATCGCCGTGAGCAGCGATGGGCCGACAAGGAGTTCAAGAAAGCCCACATGGGTACGAGGTGGAAGGCTAACCCCTTCGGTGGTGCATCTCACGCTAAGGGCATCGTCCTGGAGAAAGTGTAAGTACGTTTCGATGCTTCTCTTGTTGGTCGATGAATGCGTGTTTGTGACTTGGGAATGCTGTGTGCCAGATACCTGTTTGCCCTAACCGACTCTTCGACGAGTGAAGAACCGCAAGAGTCGTTTCCACGCGCGGTATTACTCTTGTGAATGTGTTCCAACTACAATCACAGGATAATACTGCGAGTGGCGGCAATGGACGCGGCCCAGAAGACTTGAAGATACCTTTTCCTATAACAGTGCACTATTCGGCAGATATGTTTCTACTACAGTGCATGTAATCAATAGAAAACTGCATGCAAACATGCACGGCAACTATTTTTTATTAAACAATTGATGTGTACTAATACCTATTCATATTCTAGTCACTCACCAACTTAATAGCTTTTCTAATCTGTTGTGTGTTAGATGAGGAATGTAAATACCACATGGGTCATTGAACTGTGCATTAGGTTATGTGCATTATCTGGTGTTAAAATTTCAAATATTATTTACATGCATAGCATGGTATTATAATTACTAATCTGTAATCTAAGTTTTAACTTTGGCGATTTTATATATATGTAGTTATTTGTTGATTATGAGTGCATACCAAACATTTGTGATATCTTGTGACTATTAACAAAACTAAGGCCAGTATCTATTCATATTACATGGGCTTATCTTGCAGCTATTGTTGATCCATAGTAAATTGTTTTTTTTTTTTTTTTTTTCATTAAATATTTTTGTCTATTTTTTGTGATTAATTACTCTCAATATATGCCACTAGCAGCATGTGCTTGCGTGGTACCTTGTAGGGCTGCATGCTTAGTCGGTATGCATCTACTAGTCCACATATCCTAACATTAATTAAATGTTAAACTATGCTCCTTTATTTTATGTTGTGTGTGGATGTGATGTAAGAACAAATTATTCTGAACTTTGTCTTGTATACTTTGGAGGTTTTTTTCTATTTGTTAGTGTAACTTGAGAGTTTATTGACTTGGATGTAAGTAATACCCCAGGGTAATTTATTGTGGGTTGATGATGTCTAGTTTCATAAACTAATATAGTTGTTTCTCAACAGTGGTGTAGAAGCTAAGCAGCCCAACTCCGCCATCCGCAAGTGCGTGCGTGTCCAGCTGATCAAGAACGGCAAGAAGGTGACGGCGTTCGTGCCGCGCGACGGTTGCCTCAACCACATCGAGGAGAACGACGAAGTGCTAGTAGCAGGTTTCGGTCGTAAGGGTCACGCTGTTGGTGACATTCCCGGAGTCAGATTTAAGGTGAGCAAGGATACTAATTACCAAAATAGATGGAAGTGTATGATTGCTTGGCTATTATGGGATGATTTGCATAAAGCCAAAATGATTATTCAGTTCAATGCAGGACAAGGATAAATAGATACTTGATGGGAAGAAGTTTTATTGAAAAATAAAATGTAAGATGCCTTTCACATTCTGTGTGAAAATGTTGTATGTCTTGTAACATTAATGGATACCTCAAAATTCTGTATATGTTTTGCTTGCACAAAGTGTGTTGTACTCTGGGGTACTAATGGGAATCAACTAAAAAGTTCTAAGTATTACCCAGCCAATGTAACATTGTTCTCATTTCAGGTCGTCAAAGTGGCCAACGTCTCGCTCCTAGCCTTATACAAAGAAAAGAAGGAGAGGCCACGATCATAGGCGTAACTACACTGTGATAAGGTGAATATTAATTATGGCTGGTGTCCCTGACACTCCTCATCAAAATTTACTTGACACTTTAGAATTAACGTCAAAATGTTATGTTCATTCAACTCATAATTAGTCGAGACAATTTGCGTGTTCAGTATTTAAAATGAACTAGCGGCATATTCTTGTAATTCAGGTAATTTCGAGATCATGTTAAAACAAACACCTTGAGCATTGTTTAATTCGTGGATGGTGATGATTATTATTTTATTTGCTACTGCTGAATGCCGTGACGTCACAAACTAACTGATTGTCCGCCTACTGTGCTCGCTATCGCGGGATAATGGGACAGTGAATGACGCAAGCTTTCCTTGTTTCAGTGACCTGGCGCGGCGCTGTGTTGTTTATAAGTGTAAATTATAAAAATGTAAAACCGAGTGCATAATAAAAGTTGTGTACGACCATGCATTGTTTCAATAATATCTTCGAGAGAAATCAACCTACATTTTTGGCACAAATTACAATTTTGAGTAAATACCATGACGTAAGGTCTAGCGCGCTATCGGTAGCAGAAGTTTCGGCTAAATACTAAATTGACACAAAAACTCAGTCACCCAGCCTTGAGGACGATTGATTGCGTACGTGACGGCCGGCACGCGCCATTGCCAGAGGCCACCGACCCCCTACAGCTACACCAAATTTGGGCATGCGCGTCACTTCCGTGATGTTCGATCAACCATCCATGCCCCATTTACGCCTATGGAGGGTTGCGGTTTCACATATAATAAATAAATTATGGATAGGGTTTACAGCACAGTTTAAACTAGCCTTAATTTATCAGCACAATGTGAAACATCCTTATAATAAGAATAACTACAAATTGAGGTTTTTAGAAAAAAACCGTATCGATGATGAGGTAGGAATCCCCTAAGTCGTAACTCGGAATGGATAGACAAAAAACTAAAATTCCACACAGGATAATTATTGTCATGGAAAATAGGTCTAAAAGGGCTGCAGCAAGGCAAGCTCCCGCATAGCAAGGAGTACTCAAGGCTAGACTTTGAACGCAAAGTAATTACAAAGAAAAAGGATAACAAATGACAACCACAATTATTTATTTCTAAATATAATTTTCATTGCTCTGATTACATTACATAAACCTGCACTAAGTTGTAGCGACTACAGCGCATCGGTTAATACGTTCACATCGCTCTATACCTGAAGTCTAGATCTAGGCAAGATAATAGGACAGGTAATTAAATATACCGAACATTTTGCAAATAACCAACATAACTCAGACTTATTATTCGATCCTTTTTTTTCTACATCGAACAACAAAACCTTCCTAATTATTAAAAAGAAATACTTGTGCCCTTTAGTGGCTATACAGCTTTGAGATGTCTTCATACCGAACCTGCCGTAAGGCCGCTGCCCAACTTGGGAATAAGGCCGGCTTTGGTGTGTCCTTTACATGTCGGGTATTTTATTGCAAAGCACTTTGGTTATTTGCAAAAACTACACATAATATTCTTTTTAATATTTGATGTTTGCATGTTTCCATCGCAGTAATCCTTGAAAACACTTCTACACCTAGATGCATCGTAATTATGAAATAATGATTGTTCTTATTATTATTATTTATTTTTACAATATGTTAAAAACATAAATAAGTATACTTTTTGATTACATATTATGATTAGTTGAAAAAATAGTGTCTTTTGATTGCGGTGCGAAATAAACCGGTGCTTATCAACGAACAGAAAACATAGCTTACAACTAATTATATAAGAATGATGATTAATATTCATGATTATGGGGTCTTATGATAAAACATGATACACTAGTTCATACACTGCTTAGAATAAAGTGGGTTTTGCAAGAATAATACCGTACCATAAAACAAAAAATCGTGATGTTGAAATCATCACGGCTATATTACCACGGTAGACCAAACTTGTGGGAACCACATTTCGCCGCAATAAAATAATATCGCCAGACGAACACTATCTCACACTAAGCAACGCTTGTATAGGTACCGTACAATGGACTGAGGGCGAACTGCATATATAATACTAATATAGATACTAAACTCGGGTACAAGCATTTGTGCTTTTCACACAAAGTTTGTCCCTACCAGAATGCAAACCCGGCACCCTCAGCGTAGAAGGCAGAGTCCACTACCCTCTGAGCTAATCAGGTATTCAAAGGGAAAACTTTCGTGTAGTATTTTTTCTTTATCTCTCAGTATTATTCTTGCAAAACATAGGAATATATTATTAATAATATTATATTGTTAATAGCGATTTGGGCCTATCACTAAGTTACACAAGCTAAATATACATCTTGAGGTTAGGTATCACGTACCTGCGATTGGAGTCGCTAATGCAAGTTGCTGCACGATTGCGATCGCAGTTAGACACTCAACCAAATCGAATAAATTATTAAAAAACTCGGGCCTCTTATATTCGATACACCATTATTACATAATATTTTATTTATCACACTTCAAGATACCTATAACATTTTCAAAAATACACACATTCGAGTATTATAATCCAACTTTAAACATCACAGACCAATCGAGATGAAGTAGGTAACAAGTGTGGCGTAGACAATTCGTTTTCTCTCCAACCAAATAAAACAGGTACTTTTAACTCAATAAAAAAGATTATCGCGATTTCTTTTTCCAAGTGCCACAAATGAGTTTCACGTCCACACGTCTACAGAAAATAAAGAAATTTTTATTTTAGGCATACACCTTAAAAATGTCTGCCTAGCTAATGAGACATAATTTCTTAATAAGTTAAAATTATAAGTTACACAAATTGTGGACAAATTTACTGTTATTCTATATAAATAAAGACGATTGAAGTTTAATTTTAGTTAATACGTATCCAGGGCCGGCCCTGCCATAGGGGGAACGTAGTAGCTGCTCCAGGCGCTAAGACCCGGGGAGGGGGGGGGGCATCGATGTATTCATGAGACAGAGTTAAGAAGTTGTCGATATCATCAAGTGCTATGCATGCGCGCCTAACTGGTATATGCCAGGGGCAAGCAAAGCGCCATAACCCCACCCCAAAAATTGCCAGCGACTATATTATTTAACATAATATTAAAAAATGTTACGTGTTATAATAATGGTTATTTCCAAAGAAAATCAACTGTACTATATAAATGAAATACATCCGCGTTTAGCTTAACCAGTCCCGTTGCCTCGAATCAATCTGGACCAGTGGGATTAGTACGAGTTTTGATAGTTTACTAACACCAAATTCGATGTCGAATCGTTGCCATTAAAGCTGCAAGTTCCGTTGGGGGGGTTGCTGGGAGCTGTATGGAAAGATGTGGAAATAAATATGGTTTGAGTAAACTTACAAAACTTATACATCTACCGTTTTCCCAATCTTGTAGGGGTGAAATGACGTCACAATTTCGGTATCACAAGTACGTGGTGGTAGGGAGCGCTGGATCGCTTACACAGTGTGGCGCCGCGTGCGCAAGGCGGCATACCAATTGATTTCTAATTTTGAACCGAGGGCACGCGCTGAATTCTGAAATATAAAAGCAAAGGAGTTGAAGTACGAGTCTGCGTTGACGGTATTGTGTTCTTGCTTCAACTTATAACATATATAACATCCTCCTTATAACGTATTTAATGGCCTCCGGCAAAAAAAACCGACCAATATTATATGTATGGATTGTGTACAATGTATTTCATAATTTTTCTGGGTGACTTTATATACAGAATTATTTTTTCAAGCGGGCGTGGATGGCCAAATGCAAAACTATAGGAAATAGGCTGCAGCGAGAGTCCGATTTTGATAAAAACCAATACGTGATTATCATTTACGTTCCCGACGTTTCCCGTCCTCCCGTGACCGTGGCTGCTGTAAAGCAGTCGGTACGTCGGGAACGTAAAAACATAAAATAAACGCGATAAAATTAGTTTTCTTTCAATGCTTAGTTTTCGCGTTAATATAAGAAAATCAATAGGCATCATTGCACTTTTAAAAAATAATTCCCTAACGCGTTGATTTTGAAAAGAAAAACACTATTATTGCACCATCCGATTGTGTCGCTAAGTAAGGATCAAAATTCTGGGGAGTGATGAAGTTTGAATGACAGTGTAACCTATCTGAACCACCCTGTATAATGCGATATAGATGACGGCAGAGCATGTGTGCGTGTCTCACCAGGCGCGCGTGTGCGGGCTAGGTGTCCGCGGGGTCGGTGCGCGGGTAGTCCATGGTCTTGATGTAGGCAACGGCCGCGCAGAACTGCGTCCACCAGTACAGCGCCTCGCCCTGCAGCGCGGGCCCGCCCAGCGCGTCCACCAGCTCGATGGTCGACAGCAGGGACGGCGGGTTCACCTGACCATTCACATACGTACAGCCGTGTTCAACTAATTACATAGTTACACTGGCAATTTTTATTATTATTTTTTTTCGATCTCACCTGATGGTAAGTGACGATGAGATCTACGATGGAGCATACTTGCCTAGGTAGGAAGGCGGCAGTAGATAGAGACGCTACATTCACTAGGCACATGCAGCGCAACTGATCTGACCCGCCATCCATGAATGGCAACACCGAACATCATGCCAGAACACGGCTAGGCCGCTTGGCGACATGGTTTTGTTCAGTGGGTGGTGACTAGCCACAGCCGAAGCCTACCACCAGTAGAGTTGTCACCTGGTTGGCACCACCCAGGGTCACGTGTAGGGTATCTCGAGGGTACTTAATTCTTCTACGGTCGAAGGTGACTCGACCCCAAGAGAGGCAATGACGAATTAAGACTTTTCTTGCAGAGTTTGTAATGTAAAGATCTTTTTAAAAAGAGCAGCCATGGAGTTACTTGCCCGTTCTTCTCCATAGAAGTGGCATTGGGACGGGTGGAAATCATAAGGCTGATGTTTATGGAAATTAGGGCGCCGCCCGTGGTTAAAAAGTATATACATTTTATCGGGATAAAAAGTAGCCTATGTGCTATTCCAGACTATAATATATCTCTGTGCCAAATTTCATCCAGATCCGGACAGCCGTTCTGGCGTGATTGAGTAACAAACATCCATCCATCCAAACTTTCACATGTATAATATTAGTGGGATTGAAATATAACTGCTCCACCACAAAAAACTTGTCCAATCGAATCGATTCCCCATTCTGAATCAGGTAGCTGAAAAAAAACCCAGTTGTAATGTGTACCTTGAGGATGACGTAGACGAGCACCGGCGTGAGGTCGTCGGCGGAGGGCGCGGCGCCCTCCGCCAGCCCCAGCACCGCCATTATTGACGTCACGCAACGCATGATGCAGGACAACTGACAAATTAAAAAAAAAATATTTATCCCGCACAGGCACAAGAAAACATAGTAACATAGGAAGAACGGGAAAAGTTGTCTACAAAATACAGATTTGTGGACATGTTAATTTTATCTATACATATAAATAAAATTGGAGTGTCTGTTTGTAATATTAAAATAACAGCTTTTTACTAATTACATTTGGATGTATACACGTTACCTATACCGAAACCACATTTTTTAAAAATTTTGTCTTTCTGTCTGTCTGTTTGTTCCGGTTAATCTCTGAAATGGCCGGACCGATTATGACGGGACTTTCACTGGCAGATAACTGATGTAACAAGGAGTAACTAAGGCTACTTTTATTTAGAAAAAAAAATAGGATCTCACGAAAAAAAATTAAAACCATGTTGCAGCGCAGCGCCTGATTAAGTTTGATAGTAACAACCTGCAATGCGTCCCGCGGGCTCAGAATTGGCGAGCAGGCTGTTGTCAACGGTTGTTTTTGTTAAATACCACGCGGACGAAGTCGCGGGCAACAGCTAGTTAATAAATATAACAATACCAGCCCTTTTAAATTCCCAATTTTGGGTACCGGCCTCCCATCAATGCGAAGGGGATTAGACCATAGTCCACCACGCAGGCCCAGTGCGGGTTTGGCGGACTTCACACGTCTTTAGAGTGGTTTTCTCAGTCATGCAGGTTTTCTCACGATGTTTTTGCTATACCGTATGTTTGTACTCGAGTCATAGATGTTAAGTATAATAATAAACTGGGATCGGCCCGACCTCATTGACGGTAGCTATAAAACAAGCGTTGTCTAGTTGGTGAGCGTGCAGATGGTGTGGTTACACTATTTCCATTTCTTTATTTTCTCGATGACAGTTCTAATTTGATAGTTGTAGTGTTGTGACCAAATAAGTCATGATATCGATCGCATATATTTATTATGTTTTGAACAAAGACTAATACAATAAAAACATTCAAATAATAAAAATAGAATCAAAATAATATAGAAGTACAGGAAAAAATATCGTGTTACGTTTATCGATAGGTCCATCCCTATCAGTTTCTCCGACTCTGCTATGACCTTGTACGTGCGTAAGCGTCATATTTTTTATTAAATAATGTATACATAATGTAAAAAAGACGCTCGTTCAAGTTTCCACAGGAGCTGTCATCGAGAAAATAAAGAAATGAAAAAATTAATGAATGAAAAAAATTAAATGAAAAAAGTTTATTCGACACAGACACGAAGATACACAAATGGGTACATTTACATGAAAAAGTAGAAGTAAAGAACACACAAAGATACACAAATAGGCACATACATTAAAAAGTGAGGAACATAAAGTAGGTATTGTGGATCTCAGTGTGAGCTGTGCCGAAAGGCGTTTGGCTCAGCATGAGCTGGTGGGGAACGGATTCTCCTCCAGCGCTGATTTTCAGCCAAAGCCTCATCAGTAGGACATTAATCATATCGCTTGGTAACCAAACTCAGACGCAATCGCAGATACACACAATAAATGTATAAAGTAATAGAATAGAAAGATACATATAACGTGCTGCATATTATGGTAATAAAAATGAATAAATAAAATAATTAATTAGGCACCTAGTACCCAGACCACAGATATATGAGAGGAGATATGTTATGAAAGCGGTGGGCTTGCGCTCACCTTTAGCCAAAATTACGCTAACATAGAGTTTTCGCCGTCAGTCGACTGCAACTGCACGTCGGTATCGGAGCTCTAACTTTTTTTTTTAATGCCGTGATATTCCGTGGTTGTGTGCAAAAATACTGCCAGCAAAGTGAACTACGCGAAAGATGGAATCTCATTTCACCAGCCAGTATTAAGTATTTTATTTATTCGTCTTTAAAATCATTAAAAACAACAAATCAAAAAATATTTAATGCCTTTATTATGTTATTTTAGTTTTCATGTAGCACAACGACTTTTTTATTTTTGTACAAAATACATGGCTCTTTAAGTATCACCTATGTTCGCTACTGAGTGAATGTACGAGGCAATGTATAGATCGTCTAACGATAGTTTGAATAAACTGGTGCGTCGCGTGGTACGGCCGCTGTATACGGCGACGACGCAGCACGCACCGAAGAGACTTCGTATTGGTTGGTTTTAGCGAGTGGTGGGAACAAAACGGAGACAGCGAGTCCCCATACAATTTGAACCGCACGGCATATCTCTCGTGATCTGTGACCCAGACAAATAGTATAGTATACTTGTACCTTGTCCCTGGGCGTGCGGTAGACGGGCAGGTGCTGCAGCAGGCGCTGCGCGCGCGCGAAGGGCGCGGCCCACAGGTGGCGCGGCGCCACGCCCGCGCGCCGCGCGCTCGTGCGCGCCGCCACGCGCCGCACGTGCTCGCGCAGCACCCTGCCACCGCGCCACCGCGCCACCGCGCCGCGCTCGTCAGTACACCACCCGCCCGAAAATATTGCACGTCAGTGTCTCCAACTCTCTTCGTCAAAATTACGGTGTTGACTGGTCTCAAAATACGGTTTATGGTGGAAAATTACGGCAGACCATGTTTGCAGCTAAAATACCCATGCAGTGGGGATGTGTAACGTAAAAAAAAAAAAAAAAGGTCATTCTTCCAAACAGAAGGACCTTTTTTTTTTTACGTTATGCGTATCCCAATGCAATGTTGCAGTAATATTTTGCTAAATCAAGTGTTCATTATAGAAATATGGACACGGACGAAATTACGGTAGAATATGTCACCGTAATAACATGTCTACGGTAGGTGGTAGATCTACCGTAATTACGGCATGGTTGGAGACACTGTTGCACGTTAAGCTTTAGAAAGAGACTATCGGCTAGTCAAGAGCGAAAGAGACGACGCTCTACAAAGCCGAAACTTTTTCCATAACCGATGTGCAATATTTACGGCCGGATACTGTACTAGCGTTTACAACGAACGCACCGTGCCTATGCTCCCCGGACACACGCTTGTGCCGTCGCGAACATTAATTTGGAACCCATTCAAGGTTGAATACCGGCCAGCAAGCGTATAAATTGAGAGTTTAAGGGGGAAGCTCAGGGTCGGGGCGAGAAATTCAAAATGTCAATGGTTTTTATTTTTTTTTCGAAAAATTTGGACATCTTTTCGATGTAATTTAGTGTTCTGCGATATTAGCATTCTGCATTGGATGTCTTGATGTATTAAGTTTGCTTAAAAAATACCTCAAGCGATACAACACCATAAAGTTAGTAAAAGTAGCGGTTTTTACAAACCTTATGGTATTGTATCGGATTAGGTACTTTTTACACACCACGCTAGCCCAGTGCGGGTTGGCGGACTTCACACATCGTTCGAGGGCTTCTCTCAGACATGCAGGTTTCCTCACGATGTTTTCCTTCACCGTTTAGCAAGTGATAATCATGGTTGAAAATAAGATTTGCACATGAAATCCCAGAGGTGCGAGCAGGAGTTTGAACCTGAAATCCTCGTTACCGAGGCAAGTGTTCTACCAACTTGGCTATCACTGCTTTTGGCTATCGGCTGATAGATTAGATTAGATGTGAGGCGAGGTGTGTACTGACTGGTCGCGGGCGATGTCGCCGTCCCCGTTGGGGAACAGCACGTGCAGGTAGAGCCGCGCGAAGGCCGCGCGCTCCACCGTCACCTCCGCCGTCTCCAGCAGCGTCGGCGACGCGCCTGGAACAAATACAACGACAATTAACAACCATCCGATTGAAACAATATTTATTTACTTTAGAATTTAGCGGAAAAGGGAAGATTTTCCAGCCAGGCGGGGTGGCCGCTATGCCCCGACGGTTATTGTTGGGTATCTTGTATATATGTTGCTTGCTCCGAAAACTCTTATAGCGCGATTCAGGATTGTGATGACAATTGTCTATTGTTCTGAATGCGTCTGCAGTGCCATCTGTGTAGCTTGTGGTCGCTACAAGAATATTCAAATAAAACTAGTTCTGCTTCCTGAGAGGGTCCCGGGTTCGAATCCTGGTACGGACAAACTTTATGTGATGAACACGAATGTTTGTAGCCGAGTCATGGATGTTTAGTATGTATATAAATATTATAACATACTCAGTTCGCCCATAGTCCATTGTAGGATACCCATAATACCAGCGTCGCTTGTTTGGAGCCGTATAGTTGGTGTGTTCGTCTGGCGATATTATTAATTGAATAATAATGAGCTCCACTCACCCTCCCAGGAGGGGTCCGCTTTTACTTCGGCCGTGATGGCTTTAATGCTAGCTGTCAGTCTCGTTGCCTTCTCGTCCATCAGCTCGCCACCTGCATACGCCACAGAATAAATAATATGTATATATTATTTTCATTCCAAACACTTCGTAATGCCACTGTAAATTGAGCGAATCGTCTGGGCCCCAGGTCTGTTAACACAATCGATTCATAATCGAGCAGCAACCGCCTAGTAACTGTCACTTTTGAAAGATGTCCCCTACAATATGTGTCAAAAGTGACAGTTACTATGCGGTTGCTATTCGATCATGAATCGATTGTGTTAGCAGACTTGGGGCCCTGTTCGTTTGAAGGTTGGTCTATTAAGTATTTTAAAGCGGCGAGAACAACTGATGTTAGGGGTCTGCTAATCTACATTTTGAGGGTAACCAATGAACATGGAATTTGTTATAAAAAAATCGATTAATATTTATTTCTTAGTTAAAGTTGCGCAACTCCTGCGCAGATATAAGAGTGTCCAGCGATTTGCGTTACTTAGCAGCCCTGTAAACAGTAGGCTGTCCACATAATATCAAAGGGCGCCCATAGCGTTATGTTCTAGTGCAGGGTTTCCCAACCTTTTTTTCATGCCCCCCCCCCCTATATTTTTCTTCATTGCTTCAATAAAATCACTTTTTTTTTACTATATTTATTTCACACGATAAATTGTTTATATATATCATCAAATCATACACTTGATGCCCCCCCCCCCGGTTGGGAAGTGGTGTTGTATGCGTGTTGTTGCACTGACCGTGGTGCGCGTGTTGCGCGTGGTGCGCGTGGTGGTGGCGCGCCAGCTTGCGCAGCGCGTTGGCGCGCTCCAGCTGCGCCAGCGCGCGCGCCGCCGCCGCCGCGCGCGCGCTGCACCACCACTCCTCGCGCACCAGCTTTATCTCACTGACAATATAGTCCAAATTACGTTAATCACTCAAAAAAGCTAGGTGAACTGACATTTAAACACTCCTTTTGCTGTCATTGATTTTGGGCAAAGTCTGTGCAAGGGATTACTTCAAGTAAAAGTAACGTCAAAATGTTCTTGTCATGTATCTATTGTTGTGTGATGATTGTGGAGTGGTTGATGATGAGTGTGGTCTAGTTGTATTATGTATGCAGTGTGACTGTGATATGGTTATGGTTGTATGATTATTTTGATGCAATTATGTGACAATGTGGTTATATGATGATTGTGGTGTGGTTGTATGATGATTGTGGTGTGGTTGTATGATGATTGTGGTGTGGTTGTATGATGATTGTGGTGTGGTTGTATGATGATTGTGGTGTGGTTGTAAGATGATTGTGGTGTGGCTGTCATTGATTTTGGGCAAAGTCTGTGCAAGGGATTACTTCAAGTAAAAGTAACGTCAAAATGGGTTGTTTTTATTTAGCAAAGTGGCAAATTTAAAAAAAAACCTTGGTTAAATTACAAATATTGTTTTTCAAGTCTGTTTTAAAAAGTTCGTGATAAATAAATATGACAGAATGTATCCAAAATATGCTTAGTGAATAGAACTATAATAAAAACTCGACATCAATAATGATTTAGTAATCGTTTGGATGCTCACGCGTGCAGCGCGTGGTCGGTGTGCGCGAGCGCGGCGCGGCAGGCGGCCAGGTAGGCGGCGTAGGGGCGGCGCGCGGCCAGGTCGGCGCGCAGCGCGGCGGCCAGGCGCGGCGCGGGCGCGGCGGCCGCGGCCAGCGCGCGCGCCAGCTCGTCCGCGCGCGCGCCCGCCGCCTCGCTGCTCGCGCCCGCGCCCGCCGCGCGCACCCACTCCGCCAGCGACCCGCACGCCAAGCGCTGAACAACATCAAATCATCGGGTGGCATCGATCATTCTCCTATAAGGTTATATGTTAGCTTTCTAGAAAGATCAGAGATGTGCCCATTGGTAACATTAAAACAGGTTTTTACAGAATTGACTTCAATCTGGGCCCCAAGTCTGCTAACACAATCGATCCATAATCGAACAGCAACGGAATATATGTCTCTTTTGACACATATTCCATACAATATCTGTCAAAAGTGACAGTTACTATGCAGACTTGGGGCCCTGGGTGTTTCCAAGTCCAGAATGAACAGGTACATTCTAGGCAAGTATGCTCCGTCGTAGATCTCATCGTCATTTACCATCAGGTGAGATCGAGATCAAATACTTGCCTATAACGTAACAATAAATAAAAACAAATCCTTTATTTTTTGGAACAAAAATGGCCCTATTTTGTAGCCGATTGTCAAGCTAAAAAAATGGATGCGGCTTACGTTAGGGACATACTCAGCGCAGTGCAGGTCCGGGTTGGACAGCACGAGCCGCAGCTTGCGCTTCATGCTGTTGAACACCTCCGGGTCGCTGAAGTCCACCACGCCCTCGCATCTGCCACACATCGTACGAGTTAAACACGCATTTACCGATACAATAACAACTGTTTTTATTGAAATAAAACAAATTTTATCGCGTTAATTATATTCTGTACGTTCCCGACCCACACATATGAACTTACACATAGAAATACAAAATTGTAATTTAGTTACTTTTACTAAAAAAAACCACTTATTTCTACGAGTATTCCCAATTATTAAAGTTCTTGTGATGTAATTATGGTTGTGTGATAATTGTGATGTGGTTGTATTATGTATATGGTGTGACTGTGTGATACATGGATTGAGATGTGATTGTATGATGATTTTAGTGGAGTTGTAAGACTTTTTTTTTTTTTTTATTACATTATAGGCAAGTATTTGATCTCGATCTCACCTGATGGTAAGTGACGATGAGATCTACGATGGAGCATACTTGCCTAGGTAGGAAGGCGGCAGTAGATAGAGACGCTACATTCACTAGACACATGCAGCGCAACTGATCTGACCCGCCATCCATGAATAGCAACACCGAACATCATGCCGGAACACGGCTAGGCCGCTTGGCGACATGGCTATGGTATGATATGATATGGACATGGTATGATGATTGTGGTGGGATTGTATGATGATTGTAGTGTGGTTGTATGATGATTGTGTTGTGGTTGTATGATGATAGTGGTGTGGTTGTATGATGATTGTATTGTGGTTGTATGATGATAGTGGTGTGGTTGTATGATGATAGTGGTGTGGTTGTATGATGATTGTGGTGTAGCTGTATGATGATTGCGGTGTGGTTGTATGATGTGCTCGATAGGGATATGTGCACGGCTCACCGGTCAGCCTCGGCGTCGGGCACGTCGGAGGCGCGGCGCTGCGGGGGCTTGTGCTTGGCGCTGTCGGAGCCCTTGCGCCGGTACTTGGCGAGGATCTCCTCCGAGCTCTCCCCACCCGCCGGCTCCGCGCGGCCGCCCTCGTCGCTGCGGGGCTCCTCCTCCGCCACTTTGATGTTGTCTGACCAATCATGAGAATATCACGAATCGCCGTGTTCGAATTCGGAATAAGAATATCATTATCCATGTAAATCATTAAGTACAGTACTTATGAATGGTGAAAATAGTTACAAAATGCTAAGCTACAACTTTACCACCCGTCCGGAATGCCGTTCCTATGGAGAAGAACGGGCAACAAACTCCATGGTTGCTCTTTTTAAAACGATCTTTTAGATTTTTGGGCAGTACATTTTTATGGGTATGTGAGGTCAATGTAGGAAGGTCGATACAACACTAACCGTAAAATTTCCCGCTACAATTAATAGTAAGGACTTAAAAAAAAAGGGTAGCATCTTAATGTATATGGTTTTCATCTCAGTAACGTTCTTTCATTAGTTATACAAAATGTTTGTCGCAGTAGTCGCTGTCCTTAAAAATAGATAGGTTCTAGGTTCGTAAAGATCCGCGAACACTAATTCACCACTTAATTGTACGTTCTTAGCAAGATTGTAGAGCAAGCTGAGAGCCAAATAATCATTAAAAAGAAATGGAGTTCAGAATTTAAAATCAGTGCACATGCTAAAACTGAAAAAAAAATACTGGTTGGTTGATTTTCCTTCTGAATTTAATATAGAACTATGTATTGCTCCAACAAATAATGTAATATTATATAGAATTTTGCGAATACACAAAGTTGCCAACATCCAAATTATGTACCTATATTTCCTTAGAATCAAGGCCCATGCGAATAGAGTTCAATTTACCGTTCTGATTCTGATGCGAGCGTCCCTTTTGCCGGAACATCTTAATCTTGTGGAGAAGGTTTCCACCCGAGCGTTTCACGTTGTTCTTCAGCTCGTCCAGATTGCCCACCAGCCCGTCCTCGCCTAGCCGCCGTCTACACATAACAATCATTCATAATATTACCAACCAAACACAACATGAAAACCGTCTCAAATCAAGACCTCAATTGATCGACACTTTGACTTTTAGCGGAAAAGGGAAGGTCTTCCAGCCAGGCGGGTGGTATGCCCGGCGGGCGGCCGCTATGCCCCGTCGGTTATTGTCGGGATCTTGTATATATGTTACGTGCTCCGAAAACTCTTTTAGCGCGATTCAGGATTGTGATGACAATTGTCTATTGTTCTGAATGCGTCTGCAGTGCCATCTATGTAGCTTGTGGTGCGGTTGAAGTGGTCGCTACAGATTTAAAGTTCCAAATGAGGTCCTGATTACCTATACTTTGATGACCCGATTAGCTCTGTGGGCAGTGACCACGCTTTCCGTGTTACGAATCCCGGGTTAGAGACAAACTTTGTGTGATGAGCACGAATGTTTGTACCCGTTTTTAATGTTTTATATCTATATAAGTATTATATACCGAGTTCGCCCTCACTCTATTGTACGGTACATATAATACAAGCGTTGTTTAACGTGATACCGTATAGTTGGTGTGTTCGTCTGGCGGCTTTTATTAATTACTAGCTGCGCACCGCGGTCTTACCCGCGATTAAAAAGTATGTCCTTTTCCTCTATGTCCTTTTCTGTACCCCTGTGCATTTTCCGGGATAAAAACTTGCCTATGTCAGATTCTGACCCCTAAACTACCACTACCTATGGAAAAAATCATGTCGATCATTTGCTCTATGAAAAATTAAAACAAATCTATCCCACGGGAGCCATACATTTTACCGGGATAAAAAGTAGCCTATGTGCTATTCCAGACTATAATCTATATCTGTGCCAAATTTCATCCAGATCCGTTCAGCCGTTCTGGCATGATTGAGTAAGAAACATCAATCCATCAAAACTTTCACATTTATAATATTAGTGGGATAGTGGGATAGCACTTTCACATTTATAATATTAGTGGGATAGTGGGATAGCATTTTCACATTTATAATATTAGTGGGATAGTGGCATAGCACTTTCACATGTATAATATTAGTGGGATAGTGGGATAGCACTTTCACATTTATAATATTAGTGGGATAGTGGGATAGCACTTTCACATGTATAATATTAGTGGGATAGTGGGATAGCACTTTCACATTTATAATATTAGTGGGATAGTGGGATAGCACTTTCACATTTATAATATTAGTGGGATAGTGGGATAGCACTTTCACATGTATAATATTAGTGGGATAGCTATCCAACTCACCTCTGCGACTTCTCAGCGGTGGCGTCGAAGCTGATGCTCTTGGGAATGGCGCCGGTGGAGGGGTTCTTCGGCGGCGGGCTGACGCGGCGCTCCGTCACGATCTCCGAGTTCACGTCCTGGCTGGAGCTCTTGTCCGACGCGGACGTCTCCGCGCTGTTCACCGACAGCGTGCTCAGCGATATATTGCTCGCCCCCTCCCTCCTCTTCTCGATCTTCGACGAACTAATACTCACTATACTCGTCCGAATCTCCGATTTGACGATTCGTGACGTCAGATTGTTGACGAGATTCGCCGAAGTCGATATGGTTGCCGAGCTCATCCGAGTCACGAGGTCGGTTATGGCGGATCTCGACTCGGGCTCCGCTCGTTCGGTATCGATGCCGGAATCGAATCGTCTGTCGAACGCGTTGTACGAGCTCTCGCTGGAGTTGAGCGAGCGGTCCATCATGTCGTTGTCGTCGTAGGGCTTGGATGTGGATGGGAGGTCGAACTTCGAGGTGGAGGGGTAGGGGCGGTCGGGCGAGTGGTGGGGGGCGGGGAAGCTGTCGTCCACCCATTGGCTGGTGGCGTCCGATTGGCTGTTGCCGCCGTCTAGTGTGGAGTCTGTTTGTGCACTGTTGCTGGGGGGGAATATTTTACGAATTATATTATATGTTATGTCTAAATAACCATATGTATAGTACCATAGGTGTATCATAATCATTTGGTCTCAATGAACGAATGACCGAACTTTTAGACTCGCGTGGTGTCGAGTCGAGATTGACACACCAAGGCAAGATTTATCTCGTTCCGAGTCGCCCTATCTTTCTTAAGGTAGAAGCGCAAGGTCAGGGCGCGAAATTCAAAATGTCAATGGTTTTAATTTTTTAGTAAAAGTAGCGGTTTTTACTAACCTTGGAGTATTGTATCGCTTTAGGTATTTTTTTAAGCAAACTTAATACATCGAGACATCCAATGCAGAATGCTAATATCGCAAAAAACTAAATTACATCGTAGACATGCCCAAATTTTTCGTAAAAAAATAAAAACCATTGACATTTTAAATTTCGCGCCCTGACCCTGAGCCTCCACCTTAATTAATCGAAGAGAATAATATTGGGAGTATATAAATTGTTTACTTGTTGTGCGGCGCGAACTCGAACGCGTCGGCGGGCAGCGGCGCGGGCGCGGGCGCGCCGGGGCTGTCCGCGCCCGCGTAGCACGTCATCACCTGCGCGCGCGCACCCACATTACTCTCAACTCATATCACATACATACACCGTTTACTAGTTTGAGCGTTTACGGTACGGTCCCAAACTAGGTGTTGTGGTCGCCCTGACATGAGGCCATCCATTAATTACGTCACACGTTAAGGGGGAGGGCGGGGGTCGACGTAGTGTGACAAGGGGCGGGGAGGGGTCCCAAATTTTGTGACATCACATTTATTCAAATTATAATATTTTATATCGAAGTATTGCACCTATTGATTTTATTGAAAAATAATTTAAATGGAAATAAAAACAATATCGGGACACTGCTGTTTTAATTTCATACATTTCTAAATGTGAAATTGAAAAATATGTGACATCACATCTCACAAATGTGACCAGTTGTGACAAGGATCCCCATCCTTGGTAAAAATATATTCATGAAATTCGTGTGACGTAATTTATGGATGGCTCCCATGTACTGGGGGCGATACCAATATTTAAACACTTTTATAGATATTAAGGTTCTGTGACTCGGGTATAAAAATAAGTGTTTATCACACAGTGTTTGCCTTTAATGGGATTTATACCCGCGACGAACGAACGAAGGCGAACTACAAGCTGTGCCCTTTGGGTCCTCAAAGCATAAATGTGTGTGTGTGTGTGTGTGTATGTTAAATGAGTACATCCCCCAAGTACCTAGTCGGCCTTTCTCAGTGGATCCAACATTCCGAACCAGTGGTATCTTTTGACTATTCGTATAAGTGTTTTTTGTTGGCTTATAAGAATAATAATTTTTGGGGTCGAGTCACCTTCGTCCGTAGGAGAATTAAGTACCCTCGAGATACCCTACACGTGACCCTGGGTGGTGCCAACCAGGTGACAACTCTACTGGTGGTAGGCTTCGGCCGTGGCTAGTCACCACCCACTGAACAAAGCCATGTCGCCAAGCGGCCTAGCCGTGTTCCGGCATGATGTTCGGTGTTGCCGTTCATGGATGGCGGGTCAGATCAGCTGCGCTGCATGTGCCTAGTGAATGTAGCGTCTCTTATCTACTGCCGCCTTCCTACCTAGGCAAGTATGCGCCATCGTAGATCTCATCGTCACTTACCATCAGGTGAGATCGAGATCAAATACTTGCCTATAATGTAATAAAAAAAAATATAAAATAAACAGATTAAGATTTGTTGTATTGTGTGTGTGTGTGTGTGTGTGTAGTGTTGCGTAGTGTCGCGCACGCACCGGGTACCCGTTGACGAGGATGCTCTTGCGGTGGTCCAGCAGCGCGCGGTGCGGCGCGCGCAGGTCCAGCTCGCCGCCCAGCGCCAGCGCCGCCGTCGCCGACTGGTAGCCGCCCCCGCCCGACCTGCCGCCCAACCGGGAACTTCCAATATAATCGAGAAGGCATGCTGTTACTCTCACACACGTTTATGAAGTCCGAGGTGCGAGAGGGATGGACGACGTTACGTTACCGAGACGTTACATAAAAAAGATTTTGATTGCGGTACTGCGCACGATTGACGCATTCACTCACTAGCACCCTACAACTGACACGATGATACGGCTAATCATTTCATATTGGAGGTCATAAAAAAGGAGGGGCTGGCAGAATGAAATTAATCAAGATAAAAATATGAGTTGAAGTTACGATTGAACGAAGCCCAGTTGGAATTACATAATGTGTAAATACAGACCTATTTGGTAGATTCGGTCTTGAGGTGTGTCGCGGACTGCTCATATCTGCGCGTTTCACGTGGCCATTCTGTAATGATACATTTTATTAACAATATATATTATAACTCTATTAATAAACACAAATACCCCAAATTTATAGACGTTGTATAACTGTATCAAACGTCATATAGTACTGCGCAAAGAAAAACTCTTGTGCGCTCTCTTGTTGCAACTACACATAACTGTTACGTATCTTGAATATTTGGTTTCTGGTTTAAGGTATTTCTCATAAGAGTACAACTCACTATATACAATACATAGTTTATCTTAATATTATTAATTGTGGGAGTAACGTAGGAACATATTGGTGTTGTTTGAATTGAATATCATTTTAGTTTTAGGGATGGGGGTAGTAGGAAACTTTGACTTTGTCAAAGTCAAAAATTTCAAAGTTGAAGCGGCAGCGGACGGCACATAGCTCGCAGGACCGATGTCCGTTGGGGCAGAAGGGTTCTAGAATGGCGACCACGAACCGGAAGACGAAGTGTAGGACGGCCCCCCACAAGGTGGACCGATGATATCACACGCGTCGCAGGAAGCCGGTGGATGCGAGTGGCGGAGGACCGTGATGTGTGGAAATCATTGGAGGAGGGCTATGTCCAGCAGTGGGCGTCTTTCGGCTGATATATAGTAGTAGTTGTGTAGTATGAAAATTCATAAATTAATATATATATATAGCCAGACGAACAGACCAACTATACGGTCCCACACTAAGCAACGCTTGTATTATGGGTACCGTACAATTATAGAAGGTATCCGTGGCATGTGTGCAAGAAGCGCAGGTTCAAAAGTAACTATACCGTCTCTGAATTACTCTGTATAGAACAAGCACCTGGTGGTTGTGTCTGAACGGCATGGCGTCGTCCTGCTGGGACGGTCTCCGCGGCCACGAGGTGTCGGACCGCGCCGCCACCGACACACAGTCGTCTGTGTCCACCTGCCATATATATAGCACACATTATTGTATAATACTTGCATTGTGTTTAAATCCCACTAATATTATAAATGATGACTTTGGATGGATAGATGTTTGTTACTCAATCACGCCAGAACGGCTGAACGGATCTGGATGAAATTTGGCACAGAGATAAATTATAGTCTGGAATAGCACATAGGCTATATTTTTATCCCAGTAAAAAGGTTTTTTTTTCGTGGGTAACACCTCGGGGGGCAGCTAGTGTATTCATATATCTGACAATAAACAGATTAAGTTATTTTGAAATAAAACTAATTTTACAGATTTCATCGCGTATATATTATGTTCCCGACGTGTCGGCTGCTTTACAGAAACCATGGTCATGGACTGAGGTGTTTGACGTTCTAGTGTCATAGTTTGAACTCGGGTACCCTCATATTTAGTAGTTACTTGCTGCCCCATCTACGCAGAAAGTGTTTACAGTGTCTTGAGGACTTGCAATGGTGCACTTGGTTTTATATTAATTACTGGATCCCAAGTCGGTGGTAGCACCCACCCATCTTCCCTATTGAAATTAGGATGTTAGAAACTGCAAAAATAGTTTTATTACAATGTGTAGACTTTGCGTAAATATAGGGAATCAATAGACATTAAGTTATAATGAAAATAAAAAACTACAAATTTGACCGCGGCCGACGGTATAAACAAGCCCGCTGAGTTTATTGCCGGATCTTGTCAGTTGAGGTTGTATTCCGATCCAGTTGACAAGTTATGACAAAAACTCTTTAAATGATAATGTATAAATACCACTGTAGGCCTATACAAAAAAGTGATTAGAATTTAACTTTGAGTGAGAACGCCGCACGGACGCGTAGAGTAGAATTTTATTCGGCAAGTAGGCAATATATAGCAAGGGAATCTGTATGGTAAGCAGGAAGTTTTGAATGTAATCATATCGTCATAGAGAAAGCGTGCTGTCACTATTATTCGTATTCATAGAAGCTGTGGTGTAAAAACCCTTATGTAACGTAACGCTTCATATAAAGTTTGTGTTCGGGCCACAGTATTAACCTCCGTGTTCCGGTCGCTGTCGGAGGCGAGCACGTCCATGCTCCAGGCGGACTCGCTCGCGGTCTCCGACACGTCCGGCGCGTTCGTGTTGTTCGTGCTCGCACCTACGACACATTACCAACATTATTTCCAGTGTTACAGACACTTATACAAATACCAAATTTAATAATTAAAATCTCCATAGAACATCGTCTTCCTTTATCTCTCTTTAAAGCACTATTTTAACTGTTGGGCACTGGCCCCGCTCAATGCGAGGGAGGATGAGGCCATAGTCCATCACGCTGACCCAGTGAGGGTTGGCGAACTTCACATGTTTATCGAAGGGTTCTCTCAGACTTGCAGATTCCCTCGTGATGTTTTCCTTCATTTTCACCAAACATACGGTCCCACACTAAGCGACACTTGTATTATGGGTACCCTACAATGGATTGGAGGTGAACCCATTATACATTACTTATACAGATATTAAACATCAATTACTTGGACACAAACATTCGTGCTCATCACACAAAGTTTGTCCCCTACCAGAATTCGAACCCGGGACCCTCGGCACACAGATAGCAGGGTCAGTACCAACTGCGGTAAATAGAGAGTCAGTAGTAGTGTACCTTGTTGTTGCTGGGAGTGTGTCTGGTCGCAGGAGTCGCCGATGGTCTCGGAGTCGGAGGCCAGGACGTCCGTACTCCATGTGTCGGACATTATGCTGATCGTCTCGTCGCCCTCCAGAAGCTTCTGCAAACACAACACACCACTTCAAATCCACACACATGTGATAGCGCGACTGTTTTTATTGGAAATTGCATACCATATAAGGTGTAACAATAATAGTGTAATATTTTAACACGGCCAACAGTAGGTTATAAAGATAATGTTCCCAAAGAAATAAATTAAATTATTAGATATTAAAAAAATGAAACCCTGTGCTGAGGGCATGGACTAGTTTGCTTTGTTTAAAAAAATAACAAAAATCATCACCACAATGATTTTATACATAGGATAGAACTATTTGGCATTTTTTTATATTCGTAATAATCCGAATAAAACGTTAGATAAAAACATAAAAAGGTGGGAAAATAGGAAAATTCGAGGCAGGACAACATCTCTCAGGTCAGTTAGTATGATATAAATGAAAGTATACCGATATAATAAATGATCGAGTCATTGCTTATTCACCTTTATTTCAAATTTGCAGAATTTATCCTCAATGTCGTTTCTGGTTTGCTTCATCAGCTTGGCTTGCGCGCTTGCTGCTTGGCTGACAGGAACGTTTTGAGGTAGTCTGTAACAATATCAATACAAAAAAATAATTAAACAAACATACAAAGATTCATCCATTTGATAAAGTTATAAAGCTACCGACAAAAAACCAGTTGTATTATATATTGGAGTCGGCCTAATAAGTTAAGCTATTTGGCATACCAGGAAGAAGCTATACAGAGGGAAACAAAGTCACGGGACATAAGCAGGAAGCCGCCAATGCCTCTCATCTTTGCCTATAGCTCGGTCCTACTTTCTTTGGTTATTTTTTTTTTTGTAAACATAGGTTTAATATGGTGGCAAGGTTACCTCCTAGGCGGCGCGTCGCCGGCCGCGTCGCCGTCTGTGACCTGCGAGGAAGGCGTCTCGCGGCCCGAGATGTTGGGGCTTCCGCGACCGCTCACATTGGCCGACACCTAGCAAGCATTAATTAACACTAAGTTCTACAATAAAATATTGAAATTACATCGAGTTTTTTTTTCTGTCAGGAGTGTCGGGACGCCCCGTGGAACGAAACAAATCTTTATAATAATTTGACACAAGTTTCGTTTTTACACGAGACACTTTGCTAATAGTTTATATCTTTTTATTATCTAATTATTTTTGTATTAAAATTTGACAAACAACTAGTAACAAATTTTATATTTTTTTTTTCTCATTGTTTAATTATCCTACAGTCCACACACATTCGCTTCATTTGGAGGTCGGGAGGGCCACAAATGAGCCACTATTATTATGTTTTTATCCTCAAGCACCTAGTTTTAAGTAAAGGATATGTTACCATGTCAGATAGGTTATCATTCTGGTCCTCGGTCTCCAGCTCGAGGCTGGAGGTGACGCTGTGGTTGGAGGCGGCCTCGGACACCGCCTCGAGGTTGTCCGACGTGTTGCCGAGTGACACCTCGTCGTGGGACACCGAGAATCTGACAAACATGACGTCATCAAACATTTTGTATTGCCTCACGTGGATTTTTGTGTTTTAATGGTTTCACATATCGGGCGTAGCGGCGGGCAATCTGAACCGACGGCTGCTTTACGACCGACGGCTTTACGATTTTTATTAAAAACTGTTTTTATCTACAAACAGGCGTGATGGCAATGGAAAATATATTCTATTAAATTGGTTATAGAACCTTGTTCTTTTCTGCACGGGCGCGTCGGGCCCAGCCACAGCGAGCGCCGAGCCGGCGTCGTCCGCGTCGCCGGCCTCCGAGCCGCCGTAGTAGCACTCCAGCACCTTCGACTCCGGGACCAGGCCTGCCGGGACATCGTTATGTATTTATCCTAGCAATTCTTCTTTTTTTAGGTTGGCAATCAGATACAAAATAGTGCCATTTTAAATCAATTTAAAATAGTATTGCTAACCCTTTTTCATAAGAAGAGTGCCTTGCAAATGCATGAAAACATTCTATAAATTATGTGGTTACTTTATAATAATTATCTCGGGCACTACTGCTAGGATAACAGTACATACCGACATAGTCGTGCTCCTCCACGGTGGGCAGCTTGATTAGCAGGACTTCCAGCTGGTCCCCAGCGCCGGCGTCCCGCGGGCCTGCGGGCAGGGCGGGCTGGGCGCTGTGGGCGGTGAGGGCGGGCGGGGCGGGGGCGGGGGCGGCGGGGCGGTCGCCGGCCAGCGAGCACGCGGCGCTGGCGCTGCGCGGCAGCCGCGCCTTGCCCACCTTGCCCAGGATACTGCGCTTGCCGGTGTGCCCGTTCTCCACCGACAACTCTTTAGGCTCCGGTGGGGATTGTCTGGGAGAGAAAATTATAAGATCAAAAAAATATTACATTCCGTCTACATTAAAAGTTAAATAGTACCTAAGTATATGTTGCATAACAAAAATACAAAACAAAAACTTTGATATGGTAGAAAGTAAATGATGAATTTGTTGGTAACATACTGAATACAGCTGACCCCTACAGACTCCCGTTATGTAAATAAAGCAACCATGAAGCTATAACCTTTTGGGATGTTGGAGTTTTATCCCATTCCTCCCCCATAGGCACGGCAATCGGAACGGGAGATGACAATCATTTACCATGATTCACAACTCCTGTGATGGTTTTAGATCAGGGGTTCCCAAAATTATTTTGTCTACTGCCCACTTTGAGAATGAATTATTTTTTAGGGCGCCCATTTTTTCATCTACTTAAAACCACTATAACTTCAAATTAAATTAATTATTGTAAGCCTCTACACAACGCTCCCATTTTTTTCCTGGGTCTCTTACCGCCCCCCTTTAGGCCTGCAGCGTCCACAAGTGGGCGTTATCACCCGCTTTGGGAAAGGCTGTTTTAGATGGATAAATAGTATGTTGATGGTGACCTGTACTTGGTGAAGTCGGGCATCTTGCGCAGCAGGTCGTGCAGGCGGCTGCGGTAGTTGGGCTCCAGGGTCTGCAGCAGCGCCGCCAGCCGCGCCGCGCACGCCTCGCCGCTGAACGACGCCTCGCTGCTCGACTCGCTGCACCAACAGTATACACTGAACAAGTACACTAGGGTGCCCATGTATTTATCAAACGTCATATAGTACTGCGCACAAGTGGTGCAAGCACAAGGTCAGGGCGCGAAATTCAAAATGTCAATGGTTTTTATATTTTTAGGAAAAATTTGGACATCTTTACGATGTAATTTAGTTTATTGAATGTCTCGATGTATTAAGTTTGCTTACAAAATTACCTAAAGCGATACAATACCATATATTGGTAAAAGTAGCGGTTTTTACAAAGCTTGGAGTACGAGTAAGTGACCGTATAGTCGTTGTATTCGTCGGGCGATATTTATTATTTTAAGATAGTTTATATAGCGATTGTCGGTCCTATCATATTTAGACTAAGGTTATACTAAGTTAAGACTATAGCATGACGCTATAGTCGCTGTTACATGCTCGGGCTGTAGGTGTTTACCTGAAGGTGGAGGGGTCGATGAGGGGCCCAGCGCTGGGCTGCTCCTCGGCGGTGACGCTGGGCGTGTTGTTGTTCAGCTTCGACGATATGCGCCGCAGGAACATTATCTGAACAACCAAATCGTTCCCTTAGTTGAGTTAAACAATCGACGCGTGCACATTATCAATAGGTTCGGATTACTACGGAGCAAATTACATTATATAAAGTTTGTTATAAAAAAAATAGGTATATTTATAGCAGTGATAGAATGTTCGCATTGAAGCGAGTGTGACAGGTTCAAACGCCAGCATCTCAGAGATAATTTGGATGACACAATTAAATGAATTAGTATTTAACGGAAAAGGGAAGATCTTCCAGCCAGGCGGGTGGTATGCCTGGCGGGGCGGCCGCTATGCCCCGACGGTTATTGTCGGGATCTTGTAAATACGTTGCTTTTTTTTATTATTATTACGTCATAGGCAAGTATGTGATCTCGATTTCACCTGATTGTATGTGACGATGAGATCTACGATGGAGCATACTTGCCTAGAAGGTACCTGTTAGCTACACAGCATGCAGCTAACCTCGGTTTTTATTTCTTCCTATAGTTTTCAAGTTTTAAGATGCACGTTCCGTGCGCGTAGTGTCTTTTCGTCTGACAGTTGAGTAGTAAGTGTGGTTAGGTGGCGCGCGCGTCGCGCCGTATCCGCGCCGCTGTCGTCTCAAGCGGCGGCGGTGTTGCCATGTTATCTTTATACAATTCTAACATCCTCCCCCCCCTTGGGAGCTTGCTTTCCAAGGAGATCATGGGATTCATTAGTGCCTTCCAAAGGACAAAGTCGAGAGACAGCTCGCTTGATGATGCCGCCTTTTGTTTTCAAGTCGACGACCCTACAAACTCCGTCCGATCCTGGATACAGGGAGTGTATGCGGCCTAGGAGCCACTTCATAGGCGGTAGTTGGTCATCCATGACTAGGACGAGGTCGTTGAGCTGAAGATCGCGTTGTGGAGCTTGCCACTTGACACGCTGCTGTAGAGTAGACAGGTAGTCCTTGGTCCAGCGGGACCAGAAGTGTTGCCTCAAGCGTTCTATCAGCTGGTAACGGTTAATGCTGACTCGCTCGGTAACAGGCGAAGGCAGTGAGGTCAAAGGACGACCCACAAGAAAGTGACCAGGCGTCAAAGGAGATAAATCCGATGGATCCGCGGACATCGGAGTAAGTGGACGTGAGTTCATAACAGCCTCAACCTGAGTGAATAGCGTATACAACTCTTCAAAAGTTAAACTGGAATTACCAGCAATCCGCTTTAAGTGAAATTTTGCCGTTTTCACCCCTGCTTCCCAGATACCGCCGAAATGCGGTGCGTATGCAGGAGAAAATTTAAAAGTAATACCTTCATTGCACGCGAACTCGCTGATTGATCGATTGCATTGTTTTAATAGTCTGTTCAGTTCCTTACTGGCGCCTACAAAGTTTCGACCATTGTCACAAAATATAGTATAAGGTTTACCACGCCTTGAAATAAATCTACGTAGGCAGAGAATAAAGGCTTCACTGCTTAAGTCGCTGACCACCTCTAAGTGGACAGCTTTAGTTGTAAAACAAACAAAGATACATAGATAGCACTTCGAAGTCTTTGCGCCACGACCTTTACGGTTAAGAATAAGAAAAGGGCCAGCAAAGTCGGTGCCACAAGTCTGAAATGGTAACGCAGGGGTAACACGAGGCTGAGGCAAGTTTCCCATTATTGGGTGCAGAGGCTTAGCCTTAAATCGTTGACAGCGTACACATTTCCTTACGGTAGTAGTAGCTAGTACCTTGCCCCCAGTGGGCCAGAAATGGTCACGAATAGAATTTAAAAGTTGTTGCGGACCACAGTGTAGTAGACGAAGATGTTCTCGTTCAAATAAAAGTTTAGTAAATCTGTGTTTAGCGTCTAACAAGATGGGATGTCTTTTCCCATAAGGACAGTAGGATGCGTAGTCGATGCGACCACCAACACGCAGTATGCCGTCATTATCTATGAATGGATTTAAAGAGAATACGGCTGACTTACGATTCAAAGTGTTAACAGTTTCAAGTGAGTGAATTTCTTTACAAAAGGATTCTCTTTGTGATAATTTAGCTAGCATAGTGAGTGAGTTATTTAATTCAACGCAGGTAAGTTCACCATATATTTTGTTATTATTTTTTCTTAAATTATTAATAAACCGTAGTGTGTAAGCAAAAACTCTTTGTAGTTTGTAGAGTTTAGAGTATTTGTCAAATAGTGTAATATCATTAGTTAGTACCTTAGTATTTAAGCTTATTTTTGTTTCAGGTAGATTCGAGGAAATATATTTAGATTGCGGCCACTCAAGTTCGGGCTTAGACAAGAAATCAGGACCGTGCCACCAAAACTTATTATCAGCAAGGAGTCGAGGTGGAACACCCCTAGAGGCCAAATCAGCAGGATTAAATTCGGTAGGTACATGACGCCATGTATTTTTGTCAGTTAGTTCCCTAATTTGTTCAACGCGGTTACAAACAAAGGTCTTAAGTGTTTTAGGCTGAGTATGTATCCATCCTAAAACTATAGTAGAATCTGTCCAGAAAACTGAACGTGAAATAGTAATTTTTAGGGAGTTTAGAATTTTAGAGTGTAGTTTAGCGCCAAGTAATGCGCCTAGCAGCTCTAAGCGCGGTATTGTTTCTGATTTTAAGGGACTGACCTTAGTTTTAGCACAAAGTAAGTTAACACATTCGAATCCAGCATTATTTCTAGACTTAAGGTATATACAAGCACCGTAAGCGTCTTGGGATGCGTCTGTAAAGCAGTGCGCTTCTATATATGTAGGAGATTCGCAAAGAGCATACCTTGGTATCTTAACATTTTCAAAGTGTTTCGTCTCATTGTAAAAGCTAGTCCAAGAGTTTTTTAAGTCTTCTGGGATATTATCATCCCAATCAACCTTGAGCAACCATAATTTTTGTAGAAGTATTTTGTGGAAAATAGTAGACGCTGATAAGAGTCCTAGTGGATCAAATATTTTACAAGAGTTAGAGAGAATCGAACGTTTCGTTATTTTAGATATGTTTTCAACTTCTACAGAAAAATGGAGAGTATCAGAATCAGGAGTCCATTTTAGTCCAAGTACAGAGGATTGTTTGCAAAAGTCTTGAGATTGGTTAGTAATAGGACTGTCAGCAAAAATGTCTGGAGCATTAGTTCGGAATTTCCGCAAAGGAAAACAGCCTTCAGAAAGTTTGTCAATCACACCTTTAACAGTATGTTTGAGTTCAGTTTTCGAATTAGATCCAGTATTTAAATCGTCGATATAAAAGTCATGTTTAATAGTATTAGCTACAGTTTCATCAGTACATTCAGAAGCAAGTTGTACAAGACACCTGGTACTAAGATATGGGGCAGAAGCTGTCCCATATGTGACAGTATTAAGTTGTAAAACTTTAAGTGGCTGACTTTCATCGTCTCGCCAGAGAATTAACTGCAGATAGCGTTGTGATTCATCTATCATCACTTGCCGGTACATTTTTTCAACGTCACCCGTCACTACGTACGCATACTGACGGAATCTGAGTAGAATTGACATCAAATCATCTTGGACCACCGGTCCTACAAGTTGGATTTCATTTAGTGACTTATTAGTAGTAGTTTTACAAGAGGCATCAAAAACTACTCTTAAACGAGTGGTTTCGCTGCTTTCGCGCAAGACAGCGTGGTGAGGAATAAAGTAGCCGAAAGGCGGACGATTTACTTCGCTTAGATGTCCCAATAGCTCATATTCTTTAATAAAGTTAGTATAGTCACCTCTCATATTACATTTAGTTAGTCTTTTTTCTAAGTTTTCGAAACGTCTTTTAGCTATGTGATAGGAATCACCCAGCGCATTTTCAGGGTTTTCTCGAAAGGGTATTTTTACAGAGAATCTGCCATCAGGTAGGCGTACAGTATTCGTAACAAAATGATCTTCACAATCTTGTTCATCTCTAGAAAGTTTAAGTTCAGTTGGGATAGCAGGAATATCTTCTAGTTCCCAGAATTTAGCTACAGATTCCTTAATTTCTCTACAAAAGTTGGAATGAGTTGTAGTAATAGGCCCCTGACCAGTTGGACCTGACACGAGCCAACCTAGTCTGGATTTTTGGAGAGTGGGTTTATTCTTACCCAGTTTCATGAGTTTAGATTCAACAATTTCCCAGTAGACATCTGCCCCTAGTAGGATATCAATTTCAGAAGGACGATAGAAGCTTGGGTCTGCTAGTTCAATAGAATCAGGAAGTTCAAGTCGAGAAGGATTTAACTCAAGTAGAGGTAGTCGACCAGTAATTTCAGGTATAACAAGACAAGTCACATCAGTATTAAATGAGTTAATCCGAGATTTCAGCTTCACATTACATGTCTTAGTAGTATTAGTTAATTTATTATTTATTCCAGTAATAGAAATATTCGTGTTAGAATAAGAAAGATTAATTTTTCTTTGCATTTTTTCAGTTATAAAAGAAGATTGGGAACCACTGTCAAGAAGAGCCCTAACAAGGTAAGTCTTATCCGTTTTAGTATTAGTTATATCTACTTCAGCAGTACACAGAAGAACCTGTCCAGAACTCACAGAAGAGAGTGACACAGGAGGAAGACGTTGAGTGAGTCCAGGAGTACTATCAGCAGGTGGTAGCACAGCAGCAGTGGCTACCTGAGGAGCAATATCCACATGAGGAGATGAGGACACTGAAGAAGACGTTCGATGCAAAGAAGAACCCTGAGGTAAGTGTGTCGTATTTTTAGTTAGTTGTTTATGTAGTAGTAAATTATGTTTTTTGTTACAGAACTTACAAGGATTATGTTTGCAACTAGAGGAGTAATGTCCAGGACGTAGACAATTATGACAAAGCTTGTGCTTAGACACTTCTACAAAACGAGCGTCCAATGGCATAGACAGAAACTTATCACATTTATAAACTAAGTGATCCTGAGAACAGATAACACAGCTGTTACTATTTAAAGAGGAAACAAATGATTTAGTATTTCTATTTTCTTTATAAGATTGTGTCTGTCTTTCATTTTTAGTAACATCATACTTGCTGTATTGCAATGTTTCCAGAACATCCGCACGCTGGCGTAAGAAGTCATAGAATTCATTTACAGTAGGAGAAGATGTAAACTTAGACCTGTATTCCTCCCATTTCCGACTTGTGGCGCCATCTAGTTTAGATGCCATCATAAACACAATTAAAGTGTCCCAGTGAGTAGTAGGCTCTTTCAAAGTATCTAAAGCGCGAAGATTCTTATTAAAGTAATCGATCATGTATCGAAGAGACTTGAAAGTTTCTTTAGTTAGTGGTTCAAAGTTAAAAAGAGCCTTTAAGTGGTTATTTACCAGTATTCTTTTATTATCATAGCGATCAACAAGTAGACTCCACGCCAGTTCATAATTACTAGCAGTGAAGTCAATAGACTTTATAACATTAGCTGCTCCGGCCTCTAATGACGACCTAAGGTAGTGAAATTTATTTATATCCGGAATAGAAGTGTTACTATTTATTAAAGAATCAAAAGTATCCTTAAACTCCATCCATTTAATGTAGTTACCATCAAATGTGGGCAACTGAATTGTTGGCAGCTTTACATTGCAATTAAACTTATTATTATCATTATGAGTACTACTAGTAGAACAAGAATTAGGAATTAGTGGTAAATTTGAAGTAAACTTATCAATTAAACTATTAGCCAATACAATGTAAGAACAAAACTTATTTTCAATTTCTTCATTTTCTTCCAATTGTTCCGGAGATACTATCTCAATATTATATTTTAATTTGTCAAACTCATTACATAGTTCTTTAAATCTTGATAATTTCAATTCGAGTTCAGCAAGTATTTCTTTAGTACAGTTTTTATTCTCAATTAATTTAATAGTATCTAAGTACTTAGAAAATGTTGTTACTCTCGCCTTAACAGAGCCCCGTTGTAGAATAAGAGTCCTCAAGTCAGGATTCATAGTGAAAGATTTGTTTAAAATCAATCAATAAGTAAACACACACAGTAAAAGACTGAACAGACTAATTCAAAAGTAGGTAAGTACCTAACCAAGAAGTAGGTAGGTATATCAGCAATAAAATATTAGTAAGTAGGTATATTAATGAACAATGCAACCAACCGTGTAAGGCCGTATCACTACGGCAAGATGTCAGCGGTTACCCCAATCAGCTGTTCGCCCGCAAAGGTCAATGAACTCGCACCGCAAGTCCAACTCAAGAAGTTTCGTTGTAAACCATTCCACAGGACGGGAACCAAGAAGCAGGGTGATTGCGACGAACCTAGTAAAGTTATGCAGTTAGTACAAGCACAATAAGCTCATAAATAGTGGGTTAGTAAGTGGGTATCTAGTTATTTAATATCGATACAATTTTAAGTGATAATTATTTTCAAGTAAACAAGTGAATAGCAGTCAATTGCTTTAGAATTAATAGTTAGGTATGACGTCAAGCCTATAGGTTGCCAAGTAAATGTCAGTAAAAGTAGGCTTTGCAACCTAAAGACCGTCTTCACCTAAAAGTTATCAGTAAGTTTAAGTATGTCGTTAGGTAGGTAAAAATGTCGTCTTTAGTCAGTGCGTACCAATCTTAGGCATATATCAGTTAGTAGAAATTTAGGTAGGCACATAAAGTATAGAATAAGTAGTTATTTTTCAGTATAAATAGGCATCTGACTCCAAGATAAGTAGTTACCCAGTGGGTATGTTTTCTAGTGGAAAAACGCGAAATTAGGTAGTGGGAACCAAAAATAAAGAAATGTGCAGCGTGCTAGCGGGTTGTGGCATAAATAGTAAGTAGAAATAACACTGATTCATCAAGTAAAAGGCAATTATGAACACAACATGCGCGCATAAATATGGCGATCGTCAAAAATAAAAAATACTAAAACTGGTCTTACTTCCCTGTGAGCAATCCAAAAACACAAAACAGAACCTTTCTGTCACCATCAAATCTGCGGCAATTAAGTTGAAAGCAGTGTAATCTTCAGTTTCATGCGTATTTCGTCAAAAGTAATATCCACAAGCGCAAGCAACCGCCGCCATTAGCGCGTCGTTCGCCGGCACGTCGTTCATCAAGTTTTTTGGTTTCTTTTCTTCTTAGTTCTTTAGTTAATCGCGTCGGTGTCTCCAAAATGTTAGCTACACAGCATGCAGCTAACCTCGGTTTTTATTTCTTCCTATAGTTTTCAAGTTTTAAGATGCACGTTCCGTGCGCGTAGTGTCTTTTCGTCTGACAGTTGAGTAGTAAGTGTGGTTAGGTGGCGCGCGCGTCGCGCCGTATCCGCGCCGCTGTCGTCTCAAGCGGCGGCGGTGTTGCCATGTTATCTTTATACAATTCTAACAGTACCTGTTCACTCTCGACTTGCTCCGAAAACTCTTATAGCGCGATTCAGGATTGTGATGACAATTGTCTATCAGAATCAGAATCAGAATATTTTTTATTCATGTAAACCATTATTGTACAGTACTTATGAATCGTCAAGTTACATAAACATTATTCTACTGCTTTACCACCCGTTCGGAATGCCGTTCCTATGGAGAAGAACGGGCAAGAAACTCCGTGGTTGCTCTTTTTTTTTTTTTTTTTTTTAAATAGATCTTTTACATTATTGAGCAATACATTGTTATAGGTATGTGAGAACAGTGTAGGAACGCCTAATGAGACTTTAGCAGCAGGTCAAAAAAAAAAAATATATATCGTTCATCTGTGCAGCTTGTGGCGCGGTTGCAGTGGTCGGTACGAGTAGTGTGAAGTGGTATGCGTACGAGCAGGTGCGCGTCGTGCGCGGTGTAGAGCGCGGCGGTGGTGAGCAGCCGCGCGTCGGTGCGCGGCGCGGCGGCGGGCGGCGCGGGCGCGGGCGCGGGCGCCGGCGCGCACGCGCGCTCCACCAGCGACCACACGCACGAGCGCTCGAACTTCGTGTACACGTCGCGCACTTTCGGCTCCACCTGACGATCAACGCGTAATCTTTGTTGTATATTTTTTTTATGTTATTTTGTTTAACCCTTAATAGCCTAGAGTTTCAATTTTGATACCAATCTTTTAAACCGAATGTTCACATTATTATTAGTTTTTTTGTTATAGGTTGGCTGTACGTATTTTACTGATGTATAATATTCTTTCCAACGAAATTTAAAAAAAAATCAAAAGTCATTATTATTAAACACAATAACATTAAACACAGTAATATTAAAAATAAATCACTTTCGTAAATCAGGCTACTAAGGGTTAAGGGGGAAGCTCAGGGTCAGGGCGCGAAATTCAAAATTTCAATGGTTTTTATTTTTTTACGAAAAATTTGGATATCTTTACGATGCAATTTAGTGTTTTGCGATATTAGCATTCTGCATTGGATGTCTCGATGTATTATGTTTGCTTAAAAAAGTACCTTATCCGATACTCATTGACGGACATTTGATACGATCGGTCGTGTTTTATCTTAATTTTTGATCCCTATTTCTTCGCCACATCCAGTGCCAACAAAGTGGTCCTTATCAACATCATCAGAGATACTGAATTTCTCGCCGGATCTTCTCAGTTGAGGTTACGTAGCGATCCGGTTGTAGAGATAAGAAAAAAAATATATTATTTATTTATTTATTCATAACACAATTGGCTAACAGCGTACGCCAAAACACCAATATGCTAAATATATAACTAAAACTATAGACTAATATAAAACTTAAAATGTAATGTAACGCAAATTAAAAACCAAATAAAATATTTAGAACACACTATTATATTGACAATTTGTAAGTGCTCCCGTGGGTCTATGCGAAATAAATGATTTGACTTCGACTATAATACTCTAAACGACGAAAGATTATGTTTAGTTGACACTGGCAGAATGAGTCAATTTTGTAGCCAACAAAAAAAAAAGAACATACCTCTTGATACTTGGCGAGACAGAGCATCTGCACGATCTGCGCGATCTGCAGCAGGTTGAACCGCGCGATGTACGACACGGGCACCTCGACGACCCCGTGCGCCTCGGGGTTCACTATCGCGGGGCATATGAAGTGGTTCAGCACGAGGTCTGTGCATATCGCGTGAACCTCCCGCTCCGATGTCCTGTCCGAAACGGGGAATTATTAGTATACCATCGCACCTTGCACACCGTCAATCTGGATATCAATAATTGAATCCTTGTGGCAATTGTTATAATACTGATAGTGTGAACGGTCCCAATTAACAGTTTTTGTTTAGTCTAGACTGTGACCCAAAACTTGTGCATAATAAAGACAACAGACATTTAACACAATATACATACTTTACTACTATAGCTTATACCGTCCTTGCACTGAGGGGAGGCCCGTGCCCAACAGTTGGCTATGTAAACGGCTAATATTATTATCTATGATTACATACTTTTTCTTTTTACAGACGCGTATTGTTTTTTGAAACGCAGAACCTATTTAAGTTTACCTTCTTTCCGGATAGTCGTGTTTTATGAAGAAATTAGATTACATGTCAGTTAAATTGTCAAATAGACGATGAGAAATGATTCTGTAGTTAGTGATTTAGTTATATTTAAAAGAAGTTTGCCGTCAACCTTTTGTGCTACTCATTCACCATCCCGCATATATATAGTAACTAGCTGCACCCCGCGGTGTTACTCGAGATTAAAAAGTTATGTTTCAAAAAACACGGTTTCTGTATGCTATCCCACGGGAATCATATATTTTACCGGGATAAAAAGTAGCCTATGTGCTATTCCAGACTATAATCTATCTCTGTGCCAAATTTCATCCAGATCCGTTCAGCCGTTCTGGCGTGAAAGAGTAACAAACATCCATCCATCCAAACTTTCACATTTATAATATTAGTGGGATAGTGGGATATAACTTATTAAGCCTAACTCGCCTGGAATGTTGTTTGAGTAGATGCACGATCTGCTGCACGATCCAGGCGATGGTGGCGGGGAAGTTGGGCCAGTGCTCCTGCAGCGCCGCGATGAACTTGCTGGTGAGGTTGTACAGCGACTGCACTGCCCACTTGCGGTACCGGCTCACCTTCGCCACGTACTCGGGGCTGTTCGGCTGGCCGAACTTCTTGAGGCGATCGGCTGCGGTGAATCTATTGAGGATATTGATGTTGGTGTTGGTCTGTGCCGACGGTTCTCGGTTCGAATTCCGTTTGGGGGAAACTTTGCGTGTGATTTTTGTGCCAGAGTCATTGGCATTTAACATCTATATATGTATAGTGAATCAAGCGGTACGCGCACCCAACACTATCTTAAATTATTTGAGTAGCGTTTGAATAAGATCATTTTAAAAAGACCAACCACATAGTTTCTTGCCTGTTCTTCTCCATAGGAACGGCATTCCGAACGGGTGGTAAAGTTGTGGCTTAGCATTTTGTAACTATTTTGACGATTCATAAGTACTGTACTTAATGGTTTACATGAATAAAAACATTCTGATTCTGAATATTCGGGGTAATAGTTCACATAAGAAAACTCAAACATCCAAATCAGCATTATGTAGAACTATGCTAAGATTTTAAAGGAGACTAGACTGCCATATTCGGTTGGCAGTCTAGCTGCCATACAAATAACCTTAAGGGCCTGTTACACAATGTGCTGATGAACCTTATCGCCCAAATCACTTGACAGATGGCCGCTGCAAATTCTGTCATAAGTTGTGGATACATTTTACCAGCATATTGTGGATCGGGCACTAAGATTATGAAGATTATGTCAGTTTATTGCCTAAAACACTGTAAAAGTACTTCCACTCACCTCTCCATAGCCTTATCTGGGTCAATGTCCAGGAAGAACTCGTCTTCGTGCAGCACAGCCATCACAGGGTTCTGTAGGGCTGCCACGAGGAACTGACGGGCCGGCGTGTGCCCATCGCGGTACACCGCGTATAGGGTCGCTAGCGCACACTTGCCTGTGCGGAATAGCCTGTCGAATAAACATGGCTATAAACAAAATAAAAAATAATTTTGTGAAAAGCCCAAAGCCAAGCCCGTTAAGTTTCTTCGCAATTAGGGTTGCGATTCGATCCAGGTGTAGAGCTAAGCAAAAAAAATGTAAATGACAATTTGTAAGTGCCCCCATAGGCCTATACGAAATCAATGATTTGACTTTGAAATACGTTATTTATTGGGCTTAGAGTATCCACAAACAGGAGATTATTCTATGTTCCATTTTGTTGGTAAAGGTATCATAGCACCCGTGGAAACAGCAGGCGATCAGAAACCCATACTTGACTAACAAAATGGATCTCAGAACGTGCTTGGCCTGTGGTAACTAGATAGTTCAAGGTAAATACCTTCAATATCACCTCAAAAGACGACGAAAGAAACGTCCAAGATAGCCAGAAAAGCATTTATTTCCAGGAGATTAAAGCTTAAAATACATCGCGGCAACCTCAACAACAAACTATTTCACTATACATACTTCCGAGGATCGCTGGAAGTGGCCATCTGATGCTTGATCAGCGAACGCAAAACGGCCAAAAATCGTGTCCTGTCGGCGGGCGAACGACAGCTGCCGTACAACCCTGCCACCAGGGCAGATGGCAGGCTCGGGGGGATGTGGTCTTCGCCTAGCAGGAGGCATAGCGCGACCAGGTGCGGGGAGTCGCGAAGCCATCCTAGCAGTTCCCCTAATGCTGTTGCCTCCTGTAAGCAACGCAATAATAATAATATCGCCAGACGAACACACCAACTATACGGTCCCACTAAGCAACGCTTGTATTATGGGTACTGTACAATGGACTGGGGACGAATTTTAGATATTAAACATTTATGACTTGGGTAAAAATATTCGTGCTCATCACACAAAGTTTGTCCCTACCAGGATTCGAACCCGAGACCTCCGGTGCAGAAGGCAGGGTCACTGCCAACTGAGCTTAGCACTTCATAAAATAATATAGATAAGACACTATCTACAATTACATATTAGTTAAGGGGCCATCCATAAATTACGTCACACGTTAAGGGGGAGGGAGGGGGTCGACAAAGTGTGACATTGTGTGACAAGGGGCGGGGAGGGGTCTCAAATTTTGTGACATCACATTTTTTCAAAATATAATATTTTATATCTAAGTATTACAACTATTGATTTTATTGAAAAATAATTTAAATGGAAATAAAAACTATTTCGGAATACTGCTGTTTTAATTTAATGAATTTCTAAATGTTTTTTTTTTTTTTTTTATTACATTATAGGCAAGTATTTGATCTCGATCTCACCTGATGGTAAGTGACGATGAGATCTACGATGTAGCATACTTGCCTAGGTAGGAAGGCGGCAGTAGATCGAGACGCTAAAAAATTGCAAAATATGTGACATCACACTAGGTAGGGGGGGGGGGTCTCAAATGTGACCAGTTGTGACAAGGACGGGAGAGGGGTAAAAAATTTATGACATTCATGTGACGTAATTTATGGATGACATGACAACTAGCGACGCTTAGGTTACCGGTAGTCTCATTAGGAACAATATTTGTCAAGTACTCGCTAACAAAAGAAGGCGCGGCTATTGTAGGCAATCAGTATGTATGACGCTAACACAATGCATTACGAGTATACATTATAATGAATATGTAGTGTGATAATATACACCCACATGTTGTTTCCTTCCTTGGATATCACTTTCACTGCATCCTTTGCTACAAATAAGTGAGACACACTCAAAAAGTATCATAGGCACAACTAGTAAAAGTGTGAAAAAGTATTCCAATTCTCTTCGAAATATTAATTTATAAGTAAGAAAAACTTTTTGACAAAAAAAACTGTCTTAAAAAAACTAAAATAAAATTTATATATATGACTGACTGTCCTGGCAAACTTTTTACCACCACATTCAGAATCAAATGTATGGGAAAATTAATTATCTTTTATAACTTTTTCACATATTTTAATAGCTATTTTGCTATTCTGGGTGGAGCAAATTCAAAATACCAAAGATCATATTATTCAGCCCAACCGTTATTGAATTATAAATTGTGTAACTAACACAACTAGGTTTTATATACATTGAAAGACGGATTTATAAGCCAGGTGACATCAGAAAAGACAGTAATGGATAGTAATGTAGGCAACAGAGGAAAAGGATGACTGAGGAAAATTTATTTACTATTAATTTTGTTGAATTAGCTGGCAGGAAAGAACAAAAAAACCTTCATCAGCAAAGGTGAAATGCTAAATGTCAAGGAAAGCTTGTTAGCAATACATCATACCAAATTTAAAAAATCAAAGGTTAACAATCACAGCCAATTTACATGTAATTTCACCTCATTGGAGCGTCAGAAATGTATATTTGCCATATTTTAAATTTTAACCTATTCGGTGAAATTTAATATTGCTTCACCAATTTAAACCAACAATAAAAGGAGGAGGTTCTCAATTCAATACAAATATTTGTTTATATTTATTTTTATTTGGTATGATAGGTAGGTACCACAAAAGCTGTGGTATAGGTATATTACTGGCTGGCATATAATCATAAAATATATTCTGTGAAAATAGGCCTTGGTTTATTGGCTGGAAAATCCAATTGATTTGTGCATTAAACATAATCAATGAATTCATAAAAAAATCTTATAATAAACTCATAAAATCAATTTTGAACTTATTATAAAAAAGTGGGTGGATAACTGTGTCATACAATTTATAGCAATACTGAAACACAAATTATTTCATATAGTATTGTTGCAAAAGCACTCAACCTTGACTTAAAACAATGAGCCAGATGATATGATCAGAATTAGGTTTAAAAATGTATCTATAATACAATAAAGTTAAAAAAACTTACTTTGTACTTTAAAACTTTGTGGGCATCTACAAAAGTAGCCCTTTCCAGGATGCTAGCTCTCTGGCAAGCGGCTATAGAATCAGCCTCACATCTTGCTGTGATCAAATTCGTCAAGTTCTGGCGCTGCTGCGAACATATCCAAGCAGTCTGTAGCAGTTCCAAAGCTCGCTTCTCCACTTCCTCGTTGAGTTTTTGCAACAACTGCCTCTCTGAGTTAATAAATATCTTCTCCCGTCTTAGCTGGTTCGCCAATTCGGCGATATTCATACACCCCTCGGACGTAGATTGCATCATGGTCGCTTTCAATCAAACGCACGAAAGTAAACACATTTCGTCCGTAAATGTTTGGCAATATTTTTTTCACGTCATTTCAATATAGGAAACAAGTTTTTGACACTTTTTCACTTCCCTAAATACGTTCTACGCCTGCAATTGTATGATCCGGTCCATTTGGCTTTTAATATCTTCTGAGATATTTAACATAGGATCGGAGTAAATTTTCTATTGAAGTTGACTAGCTTTTTCTCTTCAGAAATAATAGCCAAAATACGAGACAGAATTTTTAGAAACACATGAATTAGATTCATTAAAAAAGACACGAACAATTTGAACGAATGAATGAATTGAAGTACGTTTTTGACGTTTTCGTTCCGAAACATACAACAAATCTATACGCAAATTATTTCAACATTTTGTATAAAACGAACATAGAAAAACTTACTAACTACTTTATATTTACGAAATGTGCACAAGAATCGGCCCATGCAGTAGCGTACCTAGGATGTTGGCCACATTTCCTCGCTGAATAGTTATCTATCTATCAGCCGATATACACGTCCACTGCTGGACATAGGCCTCCCCCAACGACTTCCACACATCACGGTCCTCCGCCACTCGCATCCACCGGCTTCCTGCGACGCGTGTGATGTCATATATAGCTAATATAGCCTAAGCTTCCTCGCTGAGCGATGAAATGCCGAACATTGTATTGTATAGAAGAGATAGATATGTATACCTAACAGGGATATCTACAAGTCTACAAAAATATTTATAAATTCTTCTACCCAATTTAGAAAATCTATTATTTTATTTTACATTTTTATGTATTCATTCCATGTAAGTATCACACGTCATTTTGTTTTTAAAAAGAAAGTAAACAAATCTAAACTCTATGGGCAACATAGGCATAAACCTACTAAAATGTGTTTTTATAGCAATGACGTCGAGAATTTGCCAGCATTGATATTTCTACAAGTTAGAAAGAGTAAGACATACGTAATGATGACTTCATAAATGGGTTGGACATAATTTTGAATGATTTGAACGACTGACCGTATGTTAAAATATGAATATAGATTATAAATGATCGAATGAAAGTGTTGGCGATGGAAATTGAAGGAAATCCTTGGGTTTCTGTGCTTTTCATTGTAATTTTTGTGTAAATAAAATTTGAATAATTGTTTTGTAATAAGTACTTATGTTATCAGTGGGCTATTTTAGTTGCTATAATGTCAAATAGTTCGATTGAGGGGAAATTGAAAGGTTTACAAGAACGTTTCGAAAATGAAATGCGTATCCAAAGAGAAGGTTGCTTCAACAACCCAGGTGGAATTGTTACCCCCAGGCTGGGGAGCAGCCGGGAGAAGCGACCCAGGCCCCGTGAGTACTCAATGCTAGCCAGCACACGCGCAGAAATTAGCTTAATTTCATGAATCACTCATAATCTACCCTTGTACTTTATCCCTTCATTTATTGACATTTTCAGTCCCTTGAGTTTTTGACCTTTTAGTTATGTATAAGACTCCGTAAGGCTAGTCTTTGAGCTTAATTTTAAACGAAATTAAATATTTTTTAATAAAATTGCACTCAAATATTGCAGAGTGTTATCAGTTGGTAACTCTAAAGGTTATGCAGATTATTTCTGACAAAACAGTGATGTATAATGCATGCACACTCACACAGCTTCCCTGACGGTTGTCCCACACATTGTCTACAAATTATTTGCATACATTGGCATTGAGTGAATTCTCAGTGGCCATCGCTGTTAGGAGTTGCATGGTGCTCACGAAAGCCATTGTTTTAGTGTTATGATGTTATATCTTCTTAGAACTTGTGACTTTGTATCATATTATGCGTTTTTTGATGCTATTGTCATACTATTTACAGGTTCATTTCTATTATTGGTTTCTGTCATGATATACTTATAAATAAATTGCAATGAAATTGTAATTTCGGTTAGTTATCCTACTATCTGTGAAAACTATTTCTATCCTTCAATATATTTTTGCAAGTTAATTCTATTACAATAGCAGATAGCAGGTTATTTTTGTACAATACTGACCCCATATTTTTCTAAAACAAAACAATATATGTCTTGCACCATAAAAGCTTATTTCTAATTTATTATCAGGTCCATTATTCCCTGTCCCCATGAGAATGTTTTTGCTTGAATGGTATATGCACAGGTCTTTAGCAGACCATAACACTAGGTTTATGTTAGGGTATTGCCATGGAATAATTTACTAACCAGCTGGTAGCTGGTAAGCTGGTGGTATGTCTGGCACAGGGCTTATGGTACACCATTTGTGTGTGGTATGGTCCACCAGCTGACAATTCATTTTAATGATGGCTCACTTAAAAATATAGTAATGCAGTCTTGATCTACTGATTTACTTCCAAGTTGTTTCAGCCCTGTTCCAGCCCAGAGACATACCAGCATTCCCACCGAGATCTCCACAGGCTACCGAGACTGAATACAGGATGCGGGAGGTGTACAAGGTATTCTGGGTCATAATTAAATTAGCTCATAATGACTTAACCGGTTATTAGTCTCGAAATACACTGAGAAAGAGGCAGATCATCAGCCAGGTGGTCCAATGACATCAGGAATGTGGCCAGAACATTTTGGAGGCACAGAACCAGAAGAAAAAGAAGACATCAATACCCAGCTTACTTACTTAATCATCTGACACCTGACTGAGAGGAATAGATAGTAATCAATTGCTATTTTTATACTATTTCTGCTTAGAATATAAAAACAAAAATGGGTTCTTAGTTCCGGAGAAAGAAATATACAAACTTTTATAATATTAAGTATATTGACTGCCTGATTAGCGCAGTTGGTAGTGACTCTGCTTTCTGCGCCGAGGGTCCTGGGTTCGAATCCTGGTAGGGACAAGCTTTGTTTGATAAGCACAAATGTTTGTACATGAGTCATGGATGTTTAATATGTATATAAGTATTAAATACTGAGTTCGCCCTCAGTCCATTGTATGGTACCCATGACACAAGCGTTGCTTAATGTGGGCCGTATAGTTGGTGTGTTCGTATGGCGATATTTATTTATTTATATATGTGCCCTCTCCAGGTGAGTGGCAAGCTCAGCGTGGAGGGCGCCGAGTACCGATCGCACGTGGACGACCTGCAGCACCTCGGCGAGCTGGGCAGCGGCACCTGCGGACACGTCGTCAAGATGCTGCACAAGCCCTCCAGCGCTGTCATCGCTGTCAAGGTGACTTGGTCATTCCAGTTTTGCCATTGGAAATTAACCTTTAACAACATGGTTAAACATCACTTTTCATGGTTTGGTTCAAAAACAATCCTTTTACGTAACCTTACGGTAATGTGAGCGTCTATCGGCCTACTCACACCATAAAGTGTGTTTATAAAAATGACAGCGATAGCATGTTTTCTCGACGACATTACGATTACATCAGTAGTTCCTGCCCACCCCAAGGATCTCTATAAAATGTGCTGGACTGGCTCTCGATATTTATACCGAAAGTTCACTCCTGAGGCTCAGCCTACGCTCTCAGGGTTTAAACCTGTGTATTGTATCATCACTATTTAATGCTAACCTTTTCCACACAGCAAATGCGTCGCTCCGGGAATAACGAAGAGACCAAACGTATCCTTATGGATTTAGATGTAGTAGTTCGCTCCCACGACTGTCCGTACATCGTGCGGTGCCTCGGCTGCTTCGTCACCGACGCTGACGTGTGGATCTGCATGGAGCTGATGGCCTCCTGCTTCGACAAGCTGCTGAAGAGACTCGGGGCCCCCATCCCTGAGGCTATACTAGGCAAAGTCACTGTAGCTGTGAGTATATAGGAACTTGTTCAATACTCCGATAGGTATTTTTTTATAATAATATTGCTAGGCGAACACACAAACTGTACGTTCCCAAACTAAGTAACGATTGTTCTATGGTTACCGTACCGTACACACTGGGGGCGATTCCAGTATACAAAATTAAAAACATCCGTGCTCATCACACAAAAGTTTGTCTGTACCGGGATTCGAACCTGGAACCTTCGACACAAAAAGCACGGTCACTCGGTGACTACCAACCGTCCCAATAGGGTCGTCAAACATCTGTCATGTATATATATATATATGTGTGTGGGAATGGAACATATACAGTATGCAGAGAATGGAACGTAAGGGTATGTGTGAAAAGGAAGGATGGATATAAAAGAGGGGGACAGAAAAAGCAAAGAAGGATGTTGAGGACAGAGCGAAGTATTTTTTTTTTAAACAAATCGGAATACTAGTAATAATAGAGAGACTACATATATATATATTTCGTAATACAACATGTACATTGTTTTTTCCAGACGGTGAACGCTCTGTCTTACCTGAAGGACACGCACGGCGTGATCCACCGCGACGTGAAGCCGAGCAACATCCTGCTGGACGAGCGAGGCAACGTCAAGCTGTGCGACTTCGGCATCAGCGGCCGCCTCGTCGACTCCAAGGCGAAGACCAGGAGCGCCGGCTGCGCCGCCTATATGGCTGTAAGTCTTTATAACTTTTTATTTCAGAGTAATAAGCCTAAGACTAAATGACGGCCTGATTAGCGCAGTGGCAGTGACTCTGCTTTCCGCGCCGAGGATCCCGGGTTCGAATCTTGGTAGGCACAAGCTTTTTGTGATGAGCACGAATGTCTGTACCCGCGTAATGGATGTTTAATATGTATATAAGTATTATATACTGAGTTCGCCATCAGTCCTTTGTACGGTACACATAACACAGGCGTTGCTTAATGTGAGACCGTATAGTTGGAGTGTTCGTATGGCGATATTATATATAAAAAAAAATGCAAACTAAAGACAGCAAACAACAACTAAATATGAGGGTACACCAGTTAAAACTTTGACACTAGGACGTCAAACACCTCAGTCCTACCGTGAAGATGGTCGCTGTAAATCAGCCGAAACACCGGGAATGTAAAAGACATGAAATAAACGCAATAAAATCCGTAAGAATAGTTTAATTTCTATAAAACTGAAGAGTTACAACTAAAAAAATATACGTGTTGAATTGAGAACTTCCATTTTGATTCCTCAATTATAAATAACTTCAAAAGGCTTAATTTTGTGTTTCGATTCGTTGAAATAAAACTAATTTTACGGATTTTATCGCGTTTATTTTATGTTTTTTACGTTCCCGACGTTTCGGCTGCTTTACAGCAACCATGGTCACGGGAGGACTGAGGTGGTTGACGTCCTGGTGTCATAATTACAAACGGGGTACCCTCATATTTAATTGGCGCTTGCGGTCCGATCTACGCAGAAAGTGCTCACAGTGTCTTGAGGTCTTGCAAAGGTACGCTTGGTTTTCGATTTAATAATATTAATTAGTGGATCCCAAGTCGGTGGTAAACGCGACAAAATCCCTAAAATTAGTTTTATTTCAATGTGTAGTATTCGCGTAAATATAAGTCAAATCAATATGTTTCGGTTCGTGTTCAGCCTGAACGGATAGATCCGCCGGATCCGACGCGGCCGGACTACGACATCCGCGCTGATGTGTGGTCCCTCGGCATCTCCCTGGTGGAGCTCGCCACCGGCGTGTTCCCCTACCGGGACTGCACCAATGACTTCGAAGTGCTGACCAGGGTTAGTGGATACATCAACAACATTATATATCTGTTAGGGATAACACAATAAATTGGATTTATGATAGGGTAATGTTATCAGGTATCTCTTAGTCGCCATTCTAGTAAGCACTGTAATATACTCTATAGAATAGATACACATAAAGGAAAAAAATAATAATATAAAGGATATTACACTTAGCAATTTTAATAATTGCTTGAAATTTAAGTTTCAAAGAAGCTAGAAAGAGCTTTGAAAATAGTAATTGCGTTCAAAGGCTATTATGCCGCGTAATTTACTAGTCACCATGGCTCCGCAATCCATACAGTCCCCGGTTCAAGATTTTGATCTAAATTCTAGAAGGGTGCAGACTTTGGAAGTACTAACTTGCGTATAGTGAATTTTTAAAAGGAGTACCAGATTCAGAATATTTTTATTCATTTGAATTTTGGTAACTGTTAAGTCTTTAGAGATACTCGTAAGATTTAGACAAATCGATTCATGTAAGAATTATTAAAATCGGTCCATTCGTTTGGTCTCTAGAGCGCCACAAAAGAACAAACAAACATGCATACATAGGCTGATAAACACTTTACCCTCCTTTGCGTCGCGCAATCGGGTATAAAGATTATGTTGTGTCCCAGGCAGCCTTAAGCAGTTCAGCAGCTACTTAAGTCTGTCTCAGACAGTACACAGCTGCTAATGGGAAAGTTTTTTTTATAATGATGTCGGTACTATACCTAAAGGTGTATTTTGAGTAATAAAGTTACCCTTTTCAGGGCACAAAGGCAATATGAACTCACGGTGTTTGTATTAAGTCGTAAATTTATTTGCAGGTCATAGCGGACGATCCGCCGCAGCTACCCGACACCAACGACTTTACGCCAGAGTTTAAATTATTTGTAACACAGTGGTAAGTGCATAACTAATTACCTATATTAATATAATAAAAAATAGTTCAAATAAATTTGATTGAATAGGCCATTTGGATGTCTCTGAATCCAATATAAGTGTTTTTAGATTTTTTGTATGTATGTTTTATCATGAAAATACTACACCGTTTTCAATGGGATTTTCACTATTAAATAGCTAGAGTGTTTTCACCATTGGAGGAGAAATGAAGTATAATCTATGGCTGCGTGGGCGGAATATCGCCGGATAAACTCATCAAATGTTTGGTCCCATACAAGTCATGTATTATGGGCGCCATTGGACTGAGTGAAAACTAAGTAACATGCAGGCCAGACCAAAACCATTTCCGAAATTCGCCCAGACGGAAATCGAACACGGAATAACGAATAATTTCTTTGACAGATGACCCATACATATTCTGTCAAATAAGCGGTGGATAGATTTTATCAGCACATCGAAAGAGGCCTTTACAATAATATAACATTCATCTTTCAGCCTAACAAAAAACTACAGACAGCGTCCCAAGTACGCGAAGCTCCTAGAACACCCTTTCGTCGTCAAATCGGCCCGCAATTCAGTATCAGTCGGCGCTTGGTACGCGTCGCTACCCATCTCGAGTGCACAACCCAGAGGGGTGTTCGGGTCGGTGGCGGCGGCGGGGGCGGCGGGGGCGGTGGTGGCGGCGGGGGCGGCCACCAGCCCCGCGGTGGCGGCCAGCAACGGCGTGGAGGCGCCGGCGCCGGTGACGCCGCAGCCTGTGCGCAACTTCGTCACCAGCTCTCAGCACTGGTTGCCCGAGCAGGTCACCCCGACACCCGCCCGGTCAGTCTAAAACGTATTATTATTTAATATAGTAGAATCAGAATCAGAATGTATTTTTATTCACGTAGATCATTATGCGCAGTACTTATGAATCGTCAAAAGTTACAAAATATGCTACTGCTTTTTTAGGGTTCTCTCATATTGAGTTGCTGTTTGCGGTCCGATCTACGCAAAAAGTGCTCACAGTGACTTGAGGTCTTGCAAAATCCCCCCCCCCCCCCCTCCCTCTATATATTCATGACGTTACCGTGACCCTCAGGGCGTGGTGGGCGACGAGTAACGCCGGCGGCAGCAGCTCGCAGCCCGCTAGCTTGGAGATCGACTTCTCCAACCACTCGCCCTACCCGAGGCGCAGGTAAAAAAAATATAATTATTTTTTTATTGTTTTTAAAAATACAAGTATTGGTTCATTCATTAGTTACGCTGAATTGCGCCGTTTACACCGTCAATCCGTATCACAGAGTCACAATCCAGTAGTGTACGGAATTTGTGATTCTTGCGATACGGTCAAAATTGCCGTGATATGCGCCATGACTTGTGATAACACTGATAGTGTGAACGGCCCCAACGGACCTTCTTTTCGTATTGACGTTACATTCCTGTTGGTGCATTGCCATCGATAACGTTGAGTCGCTTCAATGCAGTCGTTATGTTTGTTGGCAACCCAACAAAACTTATTTTGATTATTATAATAAATTTACATATGGCAACATATTATATATGACGCGATACAGATTGTTTGTGCTCTTATAATTACTAATTATTGAAATTGTCAGTGATTCATTTATTACGTACATATTCAAATCTTTACCATAAAAAATGGCTTCTCAATTAAAAACTACAGCACTGAACTACAGTCCACAGTGAAACAATGTTTATTTAGCACTTAGCCTGGAATGTGTATCTAACCAATCACTTATGAGCTAAATCTTGTGCAGGACGATAGACGCGTGCGCATCGCCGCCGCCGCCGCCGGTGCGGAGAGTTTCCGCCGACAACCGGTGGAAAGCCTCCCCTGCGGTCAGTATTCTAGCCTCTTCTAATAATAATATCGCCCGATGAACACACTAAGTGCACTATCCCGAACTAAGCGACTCTCGTATTATGGTCAGTGTGCAATGGACTGGAGGCGATCACAGTATATAATAAATCACGTAGATATTAAACATCCATGACTTGGGGTACAATTTGGTGTCGAGTCACCTTCGTCCGTAGGATAATTAAATACCCTCGAGATACCCTACACGTGACCCTGGGTGGTGCCAACTAGGTGACAACTCGACTGGTGGTAGGCTTCGGCCGTGGTTGGTCACCACCCACTGAACAAAGCCATGTCGCCAAGCGGCCTAGCTGTGTTCCGGCATGATGTTCGGTGTTGCCATTCATGGATGGCGGGTCAGATCAGCTGCGCTGCATGTGCCTAGTGAATGTAGCGTCTCGATCTACTGCCGCCTTCCTACCTAGGCAAGTATGCTCCATCGTAGATCTCATCGTCACTTACCATCAGGTGAGATCGAGATCAAATACTTGCCTATAATGTATAAAAAAGAAAAAAAAGATACTCTTGGTTAGCACACAAAGTTTGCCCCTATTCGGTTCCAAACCAAAAAACTGGGGCAGTATATTATACTGTGCTAATCAAATCTATTCTACATTTTATATTAAATAACTAACTGCGCCCTGCGGTGTTACCCGCGCAAAAAATCATGTCGATCCTTTGCGCTATGGAAAATTGAAACAAATCTATCCCACGGGAACCATACATTTTACTGGGATAAAAAGTGGAGCGACTTATCTATACTAATATTATGAATGTGAAAGTTTGGATGGATGGATGAATGTTTGTTACTCAATCACGCCAGAACGGATCTGGATGAAATTTGGCACAGAGATAGCTTATAATCTGGAATAGCACACAGGCTACTTTTTATCCCGTTAAAATGTATGGTTCCCGTGGTATAGATTTGTTTTAATTTTTCATAGAGCAAAGGATCGACATGATTTATGTACCAGGACATAGAGGAAAAGGACATACTTTTTAATCGCGGGTAACACCGCGGAGCGCAGCTAGTATAATAATAATATACACTATTGGCTGCTTTTTTTACAATGGAAACCGGCACGAACGTAACCACGTTCGTACCGGACTCCAAGACTCCGGTGAAGACTCCATACAACCGTATGGAGTCTTCACCACTGCTATTCACACTGATTAGCGAATGTTGTGCACAGAGTTCCGGCAACACTAGTCCGATAGTCCTGCAGAGGTTCTACCATCAAAACCAGCAGCGGAGGTCTCGTGTCGACCTGCACGCGACGCCTAGGCATAGAAGGTACGAAATATCCTCCGTCGACCACCATCACGACTTTTAACCCCGAAGGGGTAGGCAGAGGTGTAGGACTAATCCACTCACAAATCGCCGATGGTATTTGGTTCAAGCCTTTTGAAATAGACATAGAAAAATATATTTGGACGATAGTAATAATATGCCCAGACAAACACAACTATACGGTCCCATACTGAGTAAATCTTGTACTATGGGTACTGTACAATGGACTGGGGCGTACCCAGTATATAATACTTATATAGATATTAAACATCATGATGCCGCTCCTGCTCACCGACAGTTCACTCCTCACACTCTCTTCTTTTATTGGAGTACTGTACCATCATGGTACGGTACCTTATAGCGCTACTATGTTCGCCCGTCATACCAAGGCCCCCATGTCTGCTGACACAATCGATTCATAATCGAACAGCAACCGCATAATAACTGTCACTTTTGACAGATATTGTATGGAATATCTGCCAAAAGTGACAGTTACTATGCGGTTGCTGTTCGACTATGAATCGATTGTGTTAGCAGACTTGGAGCCTAGGATCCGAACCCGGGAGCCTTGGCACAGAAAGCAGGGTCACCACCAACTGTATCAATACGGTCGCCAAACGAGATACCATCTGAATATAGTTGATAGCTTATATTATTTATCAGGTGTAGGTACTATTTCTTTCACGATTGCGCCGTATAGGTGTTCAGTACAGCATGTGCCGCCTATATATAATAATTCCAGCCCTTTTTATGTCCCACTGCTGGGCACGGGCCTCCCCTCAATGCGAGGGGGGATTAGGCCATAGTCCACCACGCTGGCCCAGTGCGGGTTGGCAGACTTCACACATCTTTCGAGGGGTTCTCTCAGACATGCAGGTTTCCTCACGATATTTTCCTTCACCTTCACCTGTTTAGCAAGTGATAATCTTGGTTGAAAATAAGATTCGCACGTGAAAAATCCCAGAGGTGCGAGCCGGGGTTTGAAACTGCAATCCTCGTTATCGAGGCAAGCGTTCTACCAACTTGGCTATCACTGCTCTCGGGCCGGTGCCGGCTATACGCTAGCTGAATCATCCTGTGTAACTGTGAAATAATTTAATGATGTATTGCCTATACTTTATTGCATGTGTGTTGCAGTTTAAGTAGAGAACATAGCACGGGAAGGTCGCCGGAGCCGCCGCCGCGGACTAGTCGACACCACCAAATGCTAGGCCACGATGGTAAATATACATATTAGTATGGCACCAGACCACGTGGAAGGTCGCCCATGCGATGGACCGACTAGGTTAAGTCTGCATGAGTACACCAGGATGGCATCCAATAGGGGGAGATGGCGAGACATCGTGAGGCGAGCAACATCAATCCCAGAACCAAAACACGACGACCACGACCGCTCTGACAAGAGCGTCACGATTTAGAAGAAGATACATTACATAATCATTACACTGTAATAAGATACAATCGACTTCAGAACCTCCTCCTTTTTGAAGCCGGTTAAAAATAGATCTAAGAGTTCATATTATTGTATATACTACATAATCATATCCTAGTTCTATCAGTTTTGGATTTTTTTTCTAACCGTTTGTTCGCGTATTACTAGAAAATTTATGGACGGATTTTATAGAATCTTGGCATGGTGATAGCTTATAACCCGGGTTATATACAAGAGAGCCTCCAAGTATTACGTGACGCAATTTTTGGAGATTATTGACCTCCCCCCCCCCATGTAACGCGCCGTAACGTTTTTCTTTATCGCTCGTACCGCTCCCACTGGGTTAAAAGAATTGAAACCTATACGAACGGCCCAAGTTGTCGTCCAATCTGCAGGGCCGATTAGTAGGGTTGCCATGTAAATGACAAGCTCGACATGCCAATTTGTAGGGACCCTACGCATCAACCAAGGCGGCAGGTGGGGTCGTTCGTGGAGGATTGTACATAGGGCTGCCACCTTTTTTTTTGCAATGAAAGTACATTTGTTATTATAGGTAAGAAAAAAAAGTACATAGTATCAAAATAAAGCACGATTAATTTTTCTTTATTATTATGTTTAAATTCTGCCAACAACAAGTGTAGTTATTGGACTCAAACCGCACAAAACAAACAAGAAATTCAGACAATGACTCTGACATTGTTGACATTTGAGGTTAGGTTGTGTTAAGACATTGTTAAAAACGAGTGCTTTAGTAATGTGGCACTAGTGAGTGGCGACATCGATTCAGCACCAATCGATAAAATACTTACGACAAAACTTTTCAAAATCACAAAGAAATCAAATCAGGCGAAATAAAGTATTTTCGTGTACTTTATTGTTCTCATAAAGTATAGAGTACAATTGCCTGAAATAACGTACAATACTTTATTATAAAGTGCGGGTGGCAGCCCTACTTGTATAGTATATGGTGTTGTGATTGTGTGCAGTGGCCGCAGCGGAGGCCGGCGGCGCCGGCGCCGAGGCGGAGCCGCCGGCGCTGCACGAGCGCCTGCGCGCGCCCTCGCCGCTGCCGCTGCCGCTCCTGCTCACCGACAGGTCACTCCTCTCACTCTCTTCTTTTATTGGAGTACTGTACCACTATAGTACGGTACCTTATAGCGCAACTATGTTCGCCCGTCATACCAATTCATTTCAGCAACTATTATCCCTATCAACTTGAAACTTGGAATAGTACAGTACTTTTTTTAACCAGCTACTCGAGTCTGCGTAGCCGGTCCTAAATACCCATAAGAATGTCACGCCCAAAAATTTAAAAGAACTTTTAAAAAGAGCAACCATGGAGTTTCTTGCCCGTTCTTCTCCATAGGAACGGCATTCCGAACGGGTGGTAAAGTTTTAGCTCAGCAAGGCCCGTGCCCAGCAGTGGGACATTAAAAAGGGCTGGTATTATTATACTAGCGTTTGTAATGTTATCTGTGGGATGGTTGTGGCTGCAGGCTGTCGGAAGGTCGCAGCCAGAGCTTGACGCGCGCAGAGCTGCGCAATGGACACCGCGGGGAGCTGGCCGCGCCCGCGCCGGCGCCTGCGCCGCCCGCCCCCCACCGCCACCAGGACCAGGGTGAGCGAGCACACTACACACCTGCCCTGGACCCTTAGTGACCTACTAAGGATCCCGGGAGCCTTAGTGACCACGGGTTTTATACGTTTCAAATACCGATCCGAGTGATCGATTGTTTCCATTTTCAGGGCATTATAATAGATTAATATTGTTCAAAACGAAAATATTTTTCAGTTTGTGACCAACATGGCGTTTAGTATTGTCATGTCACTTTTGTCAGACATCCCATACAATATCAAAAGTGACAGTTACTATGCGGGTGCTATTCGATAATGAATCGATTGTGTTAGCAGACTTGAGGCCCTGCTTACATGCGCGTTTATCATTATACTAAACGCCATGTTGGTCACAAACTGTGAAAAATATTTTCGTTTTGAACAATATTAATCTATTATAATGCCCTCAGAAGGCAGTTACTTACTTAAATGATAGCACTTAATCCGATATGTGAAATTTTTAATTTAATTTAATAATGTTGAAAAATAGTCATTTTAAGAATTAAACTTATTGATAATTATTGGTATAAAAATATTATTATTTTATACAGATTTTTTGTTTACACACTATGATTTAGAAGAAAAAAAATGTATATGATCAATATTTTTTTTAATATATAATTATTTATGTTTTCCATACTGACAAGAATTGTTTTATATACGAAGGAGGGCAGCCAGCCTACGACTGTGTTACACGGGGTTCTAGTAACGGAAGCTGCGCTTGCTACTCTGTACACACGAATCACGCGCACCGCTGTACGAATACACGTTGTGTATAGTGATGTGAAATGATTGCGTTAATAGTTTTAGTCGATTCGATTAATCGATTTAAGAATCGTTTTATTGTTAAATTCTAAAGTATGCTATAGTTTATTCAACAAGTTGAGCAACCAGTGACGTGAACGGTACCATGTTACGAAAATCCACATCAAATAATTAATTCTTGTTCTCATGGCAGTATCTCTTTTTGTAAGTGTCAGAAGTTCCATAACTTGACAGATGTGCAATGTCTCAAAGGTGGCTTAACGCGTTGGATAATCTATAGCACCTGAGCCTGACTCAATGGAAAAAGGCCATTAGAGGAAAAAAAAAACTATAGCACCTATTAGCACTTTGGGCATTAACGGTTGAATGCAACTGGCCATTGGAAGGGTTTAAAAAAATAATTAAAAACAATTTTGAAAAAGACCACGCAATCATTTGACATTGTTCATCTTTCATCATCATAAACTCTATGTTTCAATCCTTCCATAATGTAAATATCGGAGTAATTCCATAAAGTAATGGGGCATTGCTTGTACGCGACACCGTGTGCTTGGCGGTATGCTTTCGCGTAACACATACATGTATAAAAGCAAAAATGATGTACACTATCCGCCTTATATATAAAAATGGACGCCATATTTATGTATCGACTGTTTATAAATGTCGAATAACGAGTTTACATATATAGATATTGTAAAATTAATGTAGAATTTGAGCAAAGTATTTAAATTATAAATCCAAAATTATTGATGCAACTAAACAATTTGCATAACAGGAAACGTCTACTTCTCAAGTTCTCTAAGACTACAATATCGATTCAACTCGATTCATTTATTGATTTCTTATATTTACGCGAATACTACACATTGAAATAAAACAAATTTTACGGATTTTATCGCGTTTATATTTTTTTTTTCGTTCCCGACGTTTCGGCTGCTTTACAGCAACCATGGTCACGGGAGGACTGAGGTGGTTGAAGTCCAGGTGTCATAGTTTGAAACGGGGTACCCTCATATTCATAAGTTTATCATTCATACGTCAGGAACATAAAAAACATAATATAAATGCGAGAAAGTCTGTAAAATTTGTTTTATTTCAATCGATTTATTTATCTACACAACATAATAAAAATATTACATATCGCCTCATAAGATCTCATTCTCTTACCTTATATCTCTAGCATTTCCAAGTTATTTGTTTCCACAGACTTTGGTGTATAAAATTAATTTGTATTTTACTATATCACACATTGAGAGTATTCATCATACGCGAGCGTACAGTGCAACCGAAAAGAGTAGACGGTGATTAAACGAGGAACTAAAATGTCTGACACACATGCTGACACTGCAACAACAACTAAACTGTCAGTGTCAATGTCGTGAATGTCACCAATACTGGGGTGCGTTTACGTAATCCGGGTCATATTTCCCCCGGTAAACATTACACTGTCACAGCGTGATATTAATACTAGCTGTCAAATCCTATTGTTAAATTTGTCAAATAGTTATCTCCAGTTGCGGTTTGACAAGATTTGATACGATTTCATCTAATCTGACAGCAGAGTAAAATTTAGCGACCTTTGGAGGTAAATAAAATTTTACGCTTGTCAGGGGAAAACTTATACTAGCGGACTCCGTAAACGGGGCAGTTAAAATTTTACCCGGTGTAATTTTTCCCCTCGCAGAGTCTTTGAACGGGGTTTAACCAGTGTACATTTTACGCTGGGTTATCGCGGAACGCAGAAGGCAGTTTGCTCTGCTGTGTGGTTCGGTTCTTATATACATTTTCTACGCCGAGACGTAAGCTCATTTGTTTCTTAGTATGATAAATAAATTCTCTCAGTGTGTGTTATCTGTGCTTTGCCGCTGTCCTTGCGCGCCCTACATCGCCTGCCCATAGTAGCTCTGTCACATGCCTCGCTACACTAAACACGACCCTAACACCTAGCTAATAAGAGCTATTATGTATACCGCTTTGGGAATAAGTTGTTAAACATATTGCCGCAATGAATAGTAATAGAAGTGGTCAGTTCATGAAGTTGTATTGTAAATATGTTTGAAAGTAAAATTTTCATGATTAGATTTTAGTCACTCGAATGGACGATAAAAGTCTATAAAATGCTTTTGCTGTAATAATCAATACATTAGTGCAATACCCGGCCGTATCGTGCTTTAGAAAGAGACTATCGGCCAAAGGTATGAGTAACAGAGACGACGCTCTACAAAACCGAAACTTTTTCTAAAGCCGATGTGTAACATTTACGACCGGGTATTTTATCTTTGTATCCGAAACGTGTATAATGTAGAATTATAGTGGAATTACAAACAAGTCCCCACATAATGTGCTCTATTGGGAACATATTAAAGATGCAATTTTAATCCGAACTGTACCGCTTCTTTGGGTACACATTGGGCTTTTAATAGCGAGGTGTGAGCGGGCGTCCGAAGCTTCATCATCTTCCATCACTCGTGGTAGCTTCGCTGTCGTAACGAGCCAGGCATTGCGTAGCTACTCTTTGGTTGACCATCTATACAGATTATTTTAATTATTTTCATAATTCATGTTTATTATTTGAGTCAATTTTTTTTTTAAATAAATCTTTTTATAAAAACAAAGTATAATTACGGGTTGTCACGTGCAGAAGTATAATATATTTTTTAGTGTATATTTAAAAAAAAATACTGTTGTGACACTAACCTATATACAATACGCTGGACTGACTTTCAGGAACGTCATACCTACTTGTGATATGAAAAAAATATATTCAAGCCATTTTGTAATTACGATAACAATTGATAGTAGTAATTATCGTCCTAGGCACTAATTTTAGACCTGGAATCCAAGACTACTAACGAGACCGGCATAATACAATCCTGGTCGATGATGGTATCAGAATTGGAGCCCTGGGCAGTTTGTAAAAATACTATTTTTCTTAAATACAATCGTCAGCATGTAACAGCATATCAAGTCAGACAATTCAATACAGGTCAGTGAATTGACAACTCGTAATTATGCAGTGCGATGCGAAACGTCAGTAAGTTAGTGTTGACGGTACCATTTATCCGTTGAACAACCAAAGAGTGTCTACACGGAGTGGGCGGGGCGCAGTGTATCGCGCGGCAGCGGTACCGCACCGGCACTGGTGGCATGTCGCGCGCAGGCTGGCTGCACTCGCTCGCGGGGCTGGTGAAGCGCCGGCTCAGCGGGTACAAGTGGCACCATGTTGCAGCCGCGCACGCGCCGCACGCCGCGCACGCCGCGCACCCCGCGCACCGCCTGCAGCACAGGTGCGTATACCACATACCACTGGCCAAGGATCAATAGTCGCACAAGGCGAGCCACAACAAAAAAAAATCCTATGAATATAATTGATAGACGTCCCCCCTCCCCCCTCTACCCCCATTTGTTTATTCCTGTGAATGCACAAACAACTTAAAAACAAGCCCTCGTACGCAATATGGTCTAGATGTCCCATTAGAAAGGTTTTATTCTGCAGACAACAACCAAGACTATTCGGTCTTTGTAAAAAGAAATCGTTATCAAGCGAGTAGGTACCCAATTAATTTAATTAGGGAAGCACACAATAATCTTGTTATATTGACCTTCGCCACTGCTGCATAGACTTATTTCTCAAATGGATTTCGACACACAGACAAGATCTTTATTAACCAAAAAGCATAGATTTTGCTTTGCATCTCGACCGCGATGGTTTTGGCGTGATAAAACGTATGACATTCAGCGATAGCGTTGCTTTATATCAGTGTAATATTTTTTAGAATTGGATGATTAGTGCCTGAGATCGTCCACTTACATCTGGGCCCCAAGTCTGCTAACACAATCGATTCATAATCGAACAGCAACCGCATAGTAACTGTCACTTTTGACAGATATACAATATCTGTCAAAATTTGATTGATTGTGTTGGCAGACTTGGGGCCCATGACGTCTTTATATTAGAATACAAAGATATAAGTAGATAGTATTGGTGTGAATATCCCGACCTTTTAGATGGGGCACCAGCGAGAGCTGGAGCATGCCGGCGTCGCCGCTGCCCCCCCGCGCGCCGCCGCCGCGCCCCGCGGACTAGCGCCCCCCGCCCCCGCCCCCTCCCCCGCCGCGCCCCCACACCCGCTGCGCACGCGCCGAACGTGCCCGATGCTGTCTGATCCGCGAAAATATGCCTTCACTAATGGATGGCGTTATCCAACAGGAGAGTTAATTTATATACCATTGTAGAACTTTCAATTAAAAGTGGCGCCTCCGGTGTGCTTTTTCAATATTGTTTATGTATCTCTCTGCCTAAGATTGTTTTTTGCTTGGCACAGGATGAGTGGGACGTGTCAGTTACGCTATTGTCGTGTGGAAATGACCTCAATGATGTTTGGCAGTAATGTCGCTAATACCATGTAGGATTTTATAACACATTAGAAATTTTGTGAGGAAGCCAAGGCAGCACTCGGCGAAGCCTCGTGCGCACGATTCACCTGCACATGTTCATATAAACGTTCATTAATAATAACTACTATTTACCAACAAATGCTTCTAAGCGACGTATTATTGATCAACCAAGTGTCTTTAGTACGAAGTTTGTGATTTTTATAGCGAATTGAGGTGTGTTAACACTTGCCAAGGCAAAAGCAGCTTTATGTGTTCGAGATAAAAGTGTCGTTTACAAAGGCTTCTGAGCATACCGGCTCAAACCGTCTGCGTTTATAGTGTGATTACACCTTCAGTAAGCGCCAAAATAATTGGGAGTCTATTCATATATTGAGGTACTGAACGTTCGGCTCGGGGTAATTAATGTTAAATTTATACGACGAGTTAGACTTATGTGTTTACAAATCCTTGTTGCAAAATTATAAATAAAAATAAACCTAAAGTAATTCAGAGAACACATTCTAAAACGTTAAGTCATGTACATTATGTATAGTATCGTTCGCGGACTTTTATGAATTCGAGCAGTGTAGCTTTGACAATATTTCAAATCGTGTCGGATGTGAATTAGGTTTTTAGATTTAGTGCTATCCGGACCTGCGCGATGGATTATCATTTTTACAAAATTTTGATGTATTTCACAATTTTTACTTTATAGGTCATTAAATTTTAATTTATTTATTATTATTATATGGTACGGGTTCGCCTATTACAATAATTCATTAAATGGCATTAACAAAAAGGGGAATAGGATACACGATAATGGGTCGTCTTTTAGTGTATGCATTCTTCTATCCATCAGTCGAAAGAAGCCCACTGCTGGGCATAGGCCTCCCCTAATGACTTCCACACATCACGGTCCTCCGCAACTCACATTAACCGGCTTTCAGAGCCGCATGTAATATCATCAGTCCACCTTCCCACACTACGTCTTCCTGCTCGTTGGCGCCATTCTAGAATCTTTCTGCCCCAACCGCCATCGGTTCTTCCAGCTATGTTCAACTTTGAAATTCTAATTTAAGTGTACCCTATATTTGCTTATAATAGGTACGTCTATCCAACGCATCAGTACACCTAATCGCAATGCATAAGAATAAACTGTTCATTTTGAAGTGTCGGTATGAAATTAGCCCTTAGTAGCCTGATTTACGAAAGTGATTTATTTTTAATATTACTGTGTTTAATAATAATGACATTTGATTTTTTTTTTAATTTCGTTGGAAAGAATATTATACAACAGTAAAATACGTACAGCCAACCTATAAAAAATTCGCGGCTACCGCTTGCACGACTACTCGGCGACCTTTTCAAATCGGTGGAACGTCCTTTAGTAATCATGACACCAAACTATTGAACGGTGTAATACTATTGATATTTCTGTATTGTTTTCTACTTATTTATATTAGTGTAGTTGTACTCATTAAATAATCCCAGAAGACTTTTATGGGAACCTATTTCAGTTCAAAACAATTAAGGTCAGAAATGGTAACCAGATAACAGATAGTCCATCGCGCGCGTTCGTTACTATTGTGAAGTGAAGTCAGAGATATTCCTATTTAACGATTAATGTAATCGAACAGACTCGATTGTAAATAGCGTGTATAATATTTTTTTATTGTTAAGCTACGAGTAATGCAACACGATAGAGCAGTTCAAGTTATCGATGTTATTTATGCGGAAATATGTACATTTATCGATTAGCTACAACCAAACGTAAGGGTTGTCTGTCTTATAAATCATGCGGCTTGATATTTCGAGATAAGGATGAAAGTCTTATTTTTTTCGTATAGCTCTGTCTTTCTTTCTTTTTGATTTCGTTCACAAATCAAATATCGCTTGGATTGGACAGAATTGGATATTCATTTCTCGTTTCACGTTGTTCGGTAAGATGTGATTGCGACCTGTGTCTATTAGGAATTAATAAAAAATGGCGCCCATCCATGTTTTCTCTCGCTTGCACAGACGAATTGTACTGTGCAATGGGAACGACGTTGGACTTACAATTTATTTAAATTCTAATTCGTATTGGCGCAGGTTTTAACGAACATTTTAATATTTTTTTTACATATTTTTTTATATTGTATATTTCGATAAATGTACATAGTTCTTGAAGGTTTAACTTCTACATTAAAAATTGTAACGAAAATACAGTACCCGGCCGTAAAAATTACACATCGGCTTTCGAAAGAGATTGTAGGCTCGAGGTGCGACAGAGATGATGCTCTACAAACCCGATGTGCAATATTCACTGCAGGGTACTGCAATGGCGTTGTGTTCAAAGCTTATATTATAATATTATAGTGTATAATTGTACATTTTTCATTTTAATATTTTGACCAAATGTATAGATTATAAATCGGAGTTTTTGCATTCGCTTCGGCTGTATAAAAAAAATTATGCGGCGCAGTCAACTTAGGTTAAGGATATGATGGGTGCCCCCGAACCAAAGGTTGATGATTCTATTTTCTTGAATATTGACATAATAACATTCTATATATGAATACAGAATTCTATATTTGGAGTGCAATGGAACTAATTTATTAGCCCATAGAAACATCCTTCATAATTATATTTACAATGTCATCACAAACACATGTCAGAACAAAACTGCTTAGTAAGGCGATTGTAAATGGATTTAAACTTCCTATGGATTTGGAGGTGTACCTTGTGATCCATTTTAGTTGACCGTACGTGGCTTTACGCCATACATGTTAATATATATGGATAGTTTTTGATCAAATTTGTACTTTGTCGCTTTGCATTAAAAGTTTAGAACCAAACTTTTGCCAGTTTGGTTTTTAAGTAATTAGAATTTGTTACTAGCTGTTTACTTAGCAATTTGACAAGAACTATCCAATATCCAAATAGGTACCTATCGATGCTGTTTGCGGCATATATTTTGTTGGAGATGAGATAAGCACCGCGTCTTTCGCCCGACGCGACGCCGCGTCGCGATCGTTCAACGACACTTGACAGCTGCTATTGTTCTTTTCAAACTTCTTTGCCTTACACAATTTCAATAACCAGGCTCAATTCCGGACTGGTTTATTTCTTCTAATCTAAATCATAATTCAGGGCCCGGGAATCAAACCGAAGACACAAGAGCAACTCGGCATTCAAAATTATATTTTTCACTTGAATCTTGTATTTTCGCTACTCATCTGTCATAAGGCATGACTACACTCAAGTCAAGAATTCTTGACATGAACTTTAAGAATTACTTTTTTTAGTGCGAGAATAATTCTAAAACGGAATCAATGATGTTTTCTCGGCTAGTGTAGTGTACTTATATTTCGCAATTAGTGTCGTTGAATGACTCGCGCGCAGGCGCCCCCTAGTCCGCGCTGCCCGCTCTCGTGCAACATTATAGGCGTAAGAGGAGACTATATATAAATGAATCTATTTAATAAACAACGATTCACTTGTTTTATATTATTGCAATAATTATTATTTTATTGTGTATTATACGGATCAAATTTTATTTTAAGCGTTTTATTTCGTATTCATACATTCCTGAATTCAATACAATATAGCAAAACTGTAACATTAAAATGCTATTAGTAAGTTCACAAAATTTTTCTTATAAACGCAATATGGGACATCGTTTTGAAACTAAAACATGAAGTTAAGTACTTTTTTTGTAATAGACCGACGTTAACACCTACATTGAGGTATTCACTTTAGTTAAAAAAAAGATCTAGCATTTATCCTACTTGCTTTTGTGTTGGAGTTGGTTATATTGAGATTGCCATCTGCTTTCAAGGTTGAACTAGTGGTTGTCGCTTACTTCAAAAAAGTATCAAAGATGTTAGATTGGCATCAAGAACCGCAACTTAATATGCCTTCCGAGGCACGTACGGACAGGTGTTTATGATTCTGATAAAAATCAGTCTAAAACTGGGCTACAGCCCCCTTTCTCGAATAAAACTAATATGTGAAACTAAAGTAGCATTTATTTGGAAAATAATATATTTTGTACAATATTGTGTGTGTTGGCTAAACGACGAACACATTAATACAGCATGTGGTGTGCAATAGAAACTTTTTACAATTGGTGATAAATACGCACTGCATACAAATTACGACACGGCTATTTTTCAAAATATTGTCATTTAATTTAAAACCTTGCTCTCTTATAATTAACAATCATACTTCAAGGATGTGGTGGCGCGTATTACATTTTGTAGCGCTGTTACGATATAATTAGTTCATAGCTTAATTGAAAAATGTAATAACTTGGCGAGTAATGTTTCTCGCTATAAATATGGGTATTGTGTCCTACTAATTTAATGGTGGATAAAGGCCAAGGGAACCAAGGCATTCGCAGATGCCTTCGTTGTGTCTACATCTACGTCAACCCGACTGAGATGCGCCAGCAAAGATCACGGTAACATTCATTAACGCTCCACTGGTTACTATAATATGTTAAATGGACACTGCACTCGTGTCAAGAATCCTTGGCAAGAATTTAATTGCAAGAACTTCGAGAACTCTTAGCACAATGTGTACCCAGACTTATTCTCGGCTTTTCTTTGGCCAATCGTCGGCTTAACAGTTCATATTTAAAAGCTACTTTGCCAATATCTACATAGCAATAAATTACTTACAATACTTTTATAATTCTCTTTGGTACAATAAATACGCGATCACAATAACAATCCTTAAAAACATAATAATAAATAATAGAATTGAATAACATTTAAATTTTGGTAGAAAATACAATTTGGAGGGTAAAATTTAATTTTACAATTTGAAAATAATAACATTCATAACAATTGTAACAAATAAGGACTCGAACACATTCAAGCTAAATTAAAAAAAAACAACACTAAGGCCACTTTAGGAGTCATTCTTAAATTATATAAGGTGCTTATTTCCATTTTCACATAATTATTAAGCGTACTAAAGTACTTATAAACGTTAGTACATAGGAATATAATGTAGTATTTGAATTAAGTTTAATTACAAAACATTTTGCCATAAATAAAAAAATATTGCTCAAGTAATCATAAATATTGCTATTAATGTACCGGTCACGGAATAGAGCCTTGTGTTTGTAGAACTAGTCTTACATCTAATTATAATCTATAATAAATAAATCAACAAAATAAAGCGAATCATATCGCGTTTTTAATACGACACAGCGAATTTTAACAGCCTCAATTCAAACATGGTAATTATACCACCGACCTCTGACTAGTAACACTTCAGAGGGCCCGTCACGTATCTCGGCCTAAAGGTGATCGAACCAACGAAGTTACAGCTAGGGTTGCCAGGGACACAAGCAATTATCATGTCTGAGATACGTAACAGCCCCTCAAGACCTAAAAGGGCATTTACTTCTGCGGTCCATCCCTTAGAGCGATCAAGCTTTATAAGCCTTAATTTATCTCATTGCTATAAAAGAATATTTTGGTACTCATAAAATTGTCCACAAATGATGGCACTCAAAGGCATTGCCATTTCACATTATATTCTATTTATTTATAACATAGAAATATGAAAATGTGCCATATTCGTATTAAATTTGACAAGCTGTGTTAACATTCCTAAAACAATTTCAGTAATGGATTACTTACTACATGAAATTGAGAGCTTCAAGATGAATTTCATGATTGACTAGTATTTGAACTAGAGAAGTTTCAAGATATGTTGCTCGCTTGTGAGATTTTTAAACAATAGAAATTACATGTTGAATCTTATTTGTCTATGATAGTCGTGCTACGGTTTATGGCATAGCTGGAAAATGACAGGAATAAATAAATAAAATCAAGTAAAAAAAATATATTCGGATTTGCGCCGTCGAATACAAAAGGCGGAACATTGAATATAAGTAATATTTTGTGCATTGTATCAGACAATTATTGTGTTATCGGTCCATATACGAGGCGCAGCAATAGGCATGATGACAGTAACTAAGAATCACTAAAATAATGTGTTTATCTAATGAGATAGGATTAATAGGTTCTGAAAAATCTATTTATTTACAGATTTAGGGCGAGATTGATAATTTATTTAATAAAATAAAACTACTAAATTCAACAGTCCGCCATGATAACTTGAACACCAATCAGAGTGAACTACGTCACGAGCATGTACACATTGTAAACATCGCTAAGTTTCGTACGAACTTCGACGATCTCTGCACTTATTAATTGTTTTTACCTGCTTTTATAAAGTATTTCGTGATTTCTATCGATCAATTACATAGTTTTGTGTTCTCAAAACATGGAACAAGGATTTACCATTTTTGACACAAACAATATAAAACCTGTTGCTAAGCAACCGCAACATTATCAGCAAAGAGTAATAAGATAAACTCCATACTCTTTACAATATTTATATTGTTTGCGGTCAGTTTGCATAATAGTGACGTCACAAGCGGACGCCATGACACCGGCGATCGTTTTGGAGCGAATTTTAAAATTACAATTTAAATAGCGTTTTTTTCTAATAAAAATTAGTTTCCTGCCGAAATAATATATTTTTTTTGGAAATAGTAGATACCTTAGAATATTATAGAACAGTTTTTCAAAATCAGTCATCATGCCTATTGTTTTTTTCATCCATATTGTTTTATTCAAATCCAATCGCTAATTAAATAATTATAACGGTAGTAACCTTGGTGATATTTTTCATCCGGTCATTTGTCCGTCATAGTGTTGTCTTCCTTATCTTTTTTATTTAGGTTTGCAATCGGCTACAAAATAGCGCCTTTTGCCAGTGTCGAGTATTTCATGATAACTCTTATAAAATTATAAGTACACTTGATGATAATGATGATGTTGATGACTATGTTGATGATGAAATGAATCCCTACCCCTATCAGTAAAGCTGTGGTTACTTTACTAAACAAATACCGGACTCATTGGGAAAACTTGAAAAGTGAATGTTGGCCATATTATTTCAGTTACCTTCACTCGTACACGTTTATGAAAACACAATGGTTCATATTACACATTATTAATTTATTTTTTTTGGAAAATAAAACAACTTCACGATTCAATTTCCCGCCAAAAAGTCCATAGTGTTGTCTATATCCTTACGTACGCTTTAGCCTCTCATGTCGTCCGTCTCATAGATGTCGCTGGCTGCTTCTGTGTCTATGATGAACAGAACATTCGTGATTTAGTTGAACTGTAGTAATTCTGAAACATAAATATCTTATATTCAGGGCTTGATTCACGAATCACATCTTAATTGACAGATGGCCGTTGCAGATTCTATCAAATAAGCAGGGGAAAACACAAAAATCTTAACCCTATGTTAAACAGTTATCGGTCGTTTGTAGAGGTCTTAGAGCTTACATACAGGAGAGCTTTCTGTATTTGTACCTATTTAATGTTTTCGTTGCGCCCGCGCAAACAGTAGTGGGTCCGCTTCCAATACATAAAAAAAAGAACTAGTCTATTTGGTGACTGAATTGCTGTTATCTAGTATGTTAACGTTACCTAAATATTTAGTGGGGCCGGCCCCCCTTGCCGGCTCGCTGCGGGCTGCCGGGCGCGGAGGACGAGAGGCCGGCGTACTCCAGCGCCGCCAGCGACTTGTCCGACGGACTCCGCTTCAGGTAGTCTGATATGTGCTGCACTATCAGATCTATGGCCACTGGAACACCGCAAACATTGCTACTTAGAATTTATTTACTATCAACGTCCCGCGGAAACAGCCATTATACCAACACACCTGAATACCCAACTAAGGTTTTTGATTTTGATGTAATATTACCATTAGAAATTCTTCTAAAATCCTTATTAAAATTCAGTCAGTATTCAAATATGGGTTGTTTAACTATGTAAACCTATAACCACGATTCTATTGTATAGATAACTAGGTACCATGAGATCGTCAAAGTTCAACACATTTGTAAGCGTAGAAACAGCTCAATGGAAGAACAGTCGCTTACAACGATAGTCTCCCAGTAATCAAACCCGGTTCGATTCCCATTCCAACGAAAATCATATAAAAAGACTGGAATTTAATAATCGAAGACATTAGGCAAGTATCAAAGAGAATAATAAGTGTAGATTAAATACTGTTATGACTTTAACTATCAGATAATTTAAGACTAATACCTATTACGATATTATATTTACTAGGTTAAAGTATTTTTTTTTGGAATATTTTGAAATCTGCGCCAGTAGCTACTGATCAATTAACCATTAAAAATAAACTAACTGGATAAGTACATTAAATTATGGTCAAAAATCTGATCTGAGCTCTCAAAATAGGTCAAAGAAGCTAATTATACGTACAATTCGTTGAATAACTTTTTTTGGTTCTAATTATGAGTACTTTTAAGTATATTCAGGGTGGTTCTGTGATGGGTTAGTTGTAATGAAATAACTTATCACGTGTTTTGAAAGAGTGAACCAGGACTTCTGACGCTGCATGTGCCTACATAACTTTAAGTTTTGTATCTTGTAACATTAAAACATGTCTCAATTTTGATAACACTTTATTTTTTAAAATTATACATAAATTGATTTAATACAATAAGTAGCTTTAAATTGAAAATTAGTATACACTGGCAATCCTACGTACTTTGTTTGTGCAAATATCTTTTTGTATAACAACACCTATTCATTCGCGAAGCACGCGTTTTTCCAGAAATTAACCTTTAGCTCCGTCATCCACCAAAGTCATCCTATTTGAAATATATACCGGACCTAAGCTTAACAAATAAAAAGTATAAGATTATGCTTCAATTGAAAACAAACATTCGGTAGTTTAAAACTAGATATACATAAATGCTACGTAAAATGCGGAAGCTCTGTACATAATTTTGTGCAAATACAAATTTATTAGGTACAAATATTGGCTGGACACATATGCGCTTAGTCAGGACATATTAGTTGCGTTGGGATTGACAAGGGTCAAGCAAAAAGTTGGCATCGTCGCCGTGCGAGCAAAAATGTTTATACAATAATATTGGAAAAAATATCGGACCCTGATCGTCTACATGACCTTCATCACTATCTTTTAACGTATCTACAACCAATATTTATAAAAAAAAACGTAACCACTAGCGCCAAAATATTTTTTAAGATAATCTTGTCAAGTTATCCTTGCTTTTTTTATTGGTCTGAGGTGGCCGACGTCCACCCTTGCCACATTGTGACAACGACCATCCCTGGATATTTACTATAACTAATGACCGGTTAACACACTTTACGTTGGCAAGTAACGAGTCAACTTGAAGTCAAATGCAAACGAGGCATAAACTATTGTATAGGTATGGTAAAAAAATACAATAGATACTATTTCAAGTACTTGTATAGTCTAATGGGTACATTTTCTAGACCCAGCGCTTTACTCTTGAGATGCTGAGCAGCGCGGAAGACCCTCCCCTCCGCACAACTCAGTTACCTCAGGTAATGCGGAAATAATGGGACAACTGCGCGTTTAAAATTAGCAGTATTTAAAAATATCTTACAACATACTCTGCTATACATAAATACACACTATGCTAACTTACAATTCTAGGATATTTTTCTTAATCTCCAAACTTGGTTGGGATCCACTACCCACTAAGCAGTAGTGGCTTTACGGTGACGCGAATACCGTGTTCTTGGATACTGGCTTGGCCCATGGTATGAGTTTGATTGTTCAAACCTGTACAGATAAGGTGGTAGCACTCCACCATTGTGCTTTAGAAGCGGATCCCACCCAAGTCTTAAGATACCTTTATTTATGCTCGAATAATTTTCTTACGGCAATAAAGCAACGAATTTTTTTTATAATTGATTATTTTTATACACTTTTTTTTCTCATTGGTTTTTCACTACGTTTTATCACATTCAATCATTGGAATTTGAAGCGTCGTCTATCTCTTTTTGATAATTTTATTAAGAACATATTATTGTTATTAATAACAAAAGAAGAAGTCCTCGAATTGTGTGTCAGGATGTTACATCTTTTTAGTACAGACAACCATTAGCTGTATTTTTGGAAAAAATCTCCAATCAACTTTTGTATCTATGGTCTCCAGTGAGTTAAGCCACTTGTGACACATTGAACGCCTATATGACTATCAACAAAATGCATTGCCATGGCAACAAGCGCGATGTTACGTTAACACTTATTTATAAACATAGTAAAACTAATAATTATTCTAGATTTGCCACTTGTGCCTTTATATTTAAATTGTATACTTGCAAGTGAATCTGATGAAGACAAAATAAATATAATGAATAGTAAATGACATTGACAACATCAGTATTGGCAGTATAGATTAATTCCTTCGCCTATCCTACAGGACAAATTAAACTACTATAAACATCGTTCAAATGTGTCCCAAGTGTAGTGAAATAACAGAATCAGAAACTAAGGAACAGACGACGTTTTCATAATGTTTAAAATGATACATCTACACTTACTACATAATGATCTGATGTATGCGAGTTATCCAAGTCTTTGATTCTTATCAGTCTGTATCTTATAATGGACAAAGTGGGTATGAATTTAAAATTATAAAATAGCTGCACAGCATCATAGTGTCCGAGTCACTGATAGGGGTAGGGGATTCATTTTATCATCATCTTCGTCATCAACATCATTATATAATATCTTCAGTGGTACTTATATGAAACATTTTACTTGACACTGGCATAAATTGCACTTTTTTGTAGCCAACATAAAAATAAAAGGAGAATCATAAATGTTGGTGTCCAATATTGGTGCAATGTTTGCAATGAAAAAAACATTTAAGTTCGATATTTAAAAAGCACCTAGTCAATCTGGCCATCTGCGAAGTGCTGTTACAATCGAATATTTTTTAGTTGAAATAAAAGAAAAAAAAACGCTTTTACTTAACATCAATAAATATCATTAAATAATATCGATAATAAACAGTCACTTAGATAAAATATATATACTTTGTTTTAGAACTTATATTATATAATACAAAAAAAAACAACTCAAGTGCCAGATCGCCCAACCCAGTTTAGAAGTGCACAATAACAGACCAATTTATATAATACTAGCTGCGCCCGGCGGTGTTACCCGCGATAAAAAGTATGAACAATTAAAACATCTATCCCACGGGAACCATACATTTTACCGGGATAAAAAGTATATCCTATGTGCTATTTCAGACTATAATCTATCTCTGTGCCAAATTTCATCCAGATCCGTTCAGCCGTTCGGGCGTGAAAGAGTAACAAACATCCATCCATCCAAACTTTCACATTTATAATATTAAATATTATATTATATATTATAATATTATTATATTATTTTATATAGTATAGAGTATAGATTAGTATAGATTATATGTTCGTACACATAGAATGTACCTTTCTCCCTTCAACGCCAACATAGGTGATGGTATTTATCAATCTAGTCGGATCAAGTTTCTGTATATCATGTATGTACCACACAGAAGGTACCGCCCCCTGATAACGTAACCTGCAATACCCTAACGATAGCAATAATCTCGCAATATTTGTTTACAAATCGCAAATTCGTAAAACGTAGCACTGCGACGTAATACAAATTTGGAATTTAAAAGCAAATATACACATTCATTTTACACCCTGTTTCACTTATAAGTAACGGTAGCAAGATATCGCCAAAATATATCATTTGTCCATATAATATATTATTATGAGTGTATGTGTTTTTTGCAAACGATATAATTCACTTAGTCTACATGCTTGGATAAGCGTCAGCCTTATAATAATAGTAATAGTGGACTAAACTAAACCAAATAGGTACATAAATATATTGGAGGACTCATATCTTTTGGGGTACACGAGAAACGGCTCAAAACATTATAACATTCGAAATGTGACACTTATTTTAGACATTATAGTTACTCTAATAAGGTTATTTTTTCAGGGACAGTCAACCTGAACGGTTCGGAACACAGAAAATTAAAAAAAAATACCATATAAGGCTAAGAAAAATGTTCAACAAAAAAACTATGCCGATTTGCATAGTAAGCGCATGTTACGAGACCTTGCCAATTGCGTTCAGATTAAACACTTCGCCTTAAAACTAAACGCAAAGCCATCAAGTAAGGTTTGGATGGTCTAAAATCGGTATGGTTTTTAGCTTTAACCATTTATAAGCAGTATTCCGTCAATTTTTTTTCTTATTCTTTCATTTAGCTATTATAACAAATCTTTGTCATTAGTGCGAACGAGAGATGCGACAAATGTAACCCTGACTATGCTTTTAAATATCCGAATGATAGAGGGCGCTATTACCATTTCTCATGTCTAGCAAGATCACTGGGTCATTAGACATTCGACAAGTTCGCGCGAGTGCATCAGACACGCCTTGTGTCGCCATTATGCGACTGTATGACAAAGGAACTGGCCAAATTACATTTATACACTAACAAAAGATTATTAAAAAACACATTTTCAATATAGAAAAGCCGGTGTGGCCGTAACATAAATGCTTAAAAATTTTACAACCAAAACATCATAATATTGACGTTTTATGAAAGCATACTTTGGCGTTGAAAATCTGTCATCACCAAACAAAATAAAATAATACTGCGGCCTACCATAGTTCCGAAAGTCATAAAGTCACAAACGTTCGACCTCGACTATCGACTCAGCGTGTCTTCCGAACTGCCCGACAACCTCCTTCCATTCGGCTCGTCGACCTCCTGGTGGACCCCGTTGCATCCGTTCACGATCTTCGGGGTACCCCTCTTCTTGTACATAATATCCCATATATGATGCACAATTAGGTCAATAGCCACTGCAACAACGGAAATACGACTTTATTGTAATGAACATAAATGTTCTATTTGCAGCTACATAAGAACATAGCCGCTGCAAGATTATTTGTTTCGTGTACTTTTTAAATTGTAACGTGGAAGTAAGAGCTCGTTGCAGTGGCTATGACCTTGTGTTACTTACCTTGAACGATAGACTTTTTATTGCACTTTGATTAAAATAAAATACGATTGTATTTCCGCCAAAAATGAATAGCTATTTAAAATTAAAATAGCTGTGACAACAAATGAGCATCTCAACCAGAACTTGCATATGTTGCCATATATATAATAATTCTAAATTCTGCCTTTGAAACCGTAATCCATTTACATATACGATCCGCCCCCTGATTACTTAACTTGCAATAGGCTAGCGAAAGCATTAAGGTGGAAGCGATCAGTCGCATTCCCATACAAATTTCAACATTGTAATACTCGATACACATACAGTTTTTTAGTTGTACAAGCATTGTTATCAACTCTCTATAAATTAAAGAGCTCGCAGAATGAAATATCAGGCAAAATCTTATAGTAATAACATCATAAAACGATATTAAATTTTAGGCTTGTGTGCGTGAATAAAAGCGCCTCTGTCCAAATTAACCCGTAACTAATAAAGCATCCGATTCTTTGTCTTTCAGTATTTACGGCGACAGATGGCAGCAGGAGTTTTTACTTATAATACATAAAGACATAACATTATAATATATAGAGAGATATAAATTTTCTATAAATAAGTATAAAGATTCATAATAAAAAATTAAAAATAAAAAATACATATAAATTTCGTTCGTCCATCGAACCTACGAACAATCGCATGTACCTACGTTTTTCACTTGAGCCACTTGGGGTGTGTTATTATCTGTGTGTGCAGATCGTCATGTATCCCTATTTCCTGTAATCCAAGTTTTTAGGATTTGTCTGCACCCAAAACATATTTTTTCGGGTTATTATAATAAAATAACCTACATACCTACATAAGGCATGTATTTATTTTTTTAAATAATCAATGAATGAATGAATATGTCATGTTTCAATTGGTTGTAAATATCATTGAAACCTATCAAAATATTCGTCGTCTTGACTAGTGGTCTACGTAGCCTAATGTTCTACACGGTTGATGCAAACGTGTACTATAGCAAGTTCAAATCTTGCCGGTGGGCTTGTCTTTTTGAATGATTGATATTGTTTCTGTAAGTGAATATTAGATTTCCAAAACACACAGCTCGGCCGTGTTACTCCAACATGGTGTGGTAGTAATATAACGAAAATATATATAGGTAGTATGTACACCTTCCAAGGCCATAGCTAGATGATGTCGTGTTACGAAATATGTCGCGCGAGTCTTTGTCGATTTATTGATCAATTTATCAAACATTTTTTTAGGCACTGCCGGGTGTGCTACTGATATATATATATATATATATATATATATATATATATATATATATACTAGATGCGCCCGGCGGTGTTACCCGCGATAAAAAGTATGAAAAATTAAAACATCTATCCCACGGGAACCATACATTTTACCGGGATAAATAGTAGCCTATGTGTTATTCCAGACTGTAATCTATCTCTGTGCCAAATTTCATCCAGATCCGTTCAGCCGTTCGGGCGTGAAAGAGTAACAAACATCCATCCATCTATTCATCCATCCATCCATCCAAACTTTCACATTTATAATATTAGTATAGATATACATATATATATATATATATATATATATATATATCAGTAGCACAGCCAGCTGTGACTAGAAAAAATGTTAGAATACATCGACAGCGACTCGCGCGACATATTTCGTAACATCGGTTTTTAGTAATTATTCAATATTGAATCAATCTGAGAAAATCTACATAGCGACCTATATGTGTACCTATCTCTTCTTCTTACTTACTGACTAGCTATAGGAAGGTACCAACCAGCAAGGCATGTATGTATATATATATATACATACATATATATCCAACCAACTAACCTAACACGATTGGCGATACAAGAAAGCAAGCCCCGGCACCTAGTATGAACGGGTTTTTCGAAATTATAGGGAAGCCTAATGAATGGGATACCCCTTGAACGTTTGAACAAATCAAGTGCGACATAGCTCGTAATTGAATAAATCTAAGAAAACATACCTATGTGCACCTATTTCTCTTCTTTTTACTTACCGATTTATTATAGAGTAGCTATAAATTGGTACCAACTAGAAACCTACTTAGTTTTAGATATATTGATATTACTTTTTTTTTCGTTTCTGAACGCAAAACCTTATACCTCGGATACGAGTACTCGTCTACATAATAAATAGGTGCCTAGGCCGAAAATAACTGGTTTTGATGCACATACATTCTGTACTTAGATATTATGTATGTGCTTACCTACTGTTATATTTTTTAAAATTATTCTCTTTGGATTCTGTTAATCTGAGGTATAGATATTTAATAAATATAAAAGTCGGTAAGCACTTACCAAGTTCTTAGAATGTATAGAATAGTGTTACTTATTTTGTTCTGGGTGTCTACGAAGTTAATTTATTATATCTTGACCAAATTGGCAGCATGTCTATGGTATGCTGATGCCAAATTCCAGAATTATAAAAAAAAATGGACTCACTACTCTGCTGCGACCGATTTCATGTTGTGTTTGTGATTATGTATGTAAAAACTTACTTCAAAATTCAAATAATAATTGTGTGAGATTTGCGATTAGTTTTGTTTTAATTTGTGTTTTGTTTGCTATTTGAATTGTAATGGAGATACTGATGGAATGTGACACTGGTGAAAGTCGGGACAACTTGGTAACAAATACCTTAGAGCATAACTCGTATTGTAAAGTGGCTACACAACACAAGTTCAATTTCATGATTATCACTTGCTTGTGCTTCGGACAACACAGCCCGATCTCTCTGATTGTACCGGATTGCCATCCCATCGTATTATGAGAGTGAAGAACATCAGCGCATCTAGTGGAATCTATTATATTAGTATAGATTCCAAAGTTGTACAGCAGTGACAGCCTCGTTGGCAGAAACGCTCGCCTTGGAACGAGGTGTTCAGGTTCAAACCCTGGCTCCCATCACTGAGATTTCCGGATTTTCATGTGCGAATCTTATTTTCCATAAAAAATATCACTTGCTGTACGATGAAGGCAAACTTTGTGAGGAAACCTGCATGTCTGTCAAAAGTCGTGTGAAGTTCACTAAACTGCACTGGGCCTACGGCCTATATGCCCCTCATATTGAGGAGGCGTGTGCCCGATATAATGGCGATGGGCTCACCCTCTATTACATTGGTACCAAAATACCATCGGTGAAATGTGGGTGCATTGCAGTGTGACGGTGTATGTTGGCCCGTCTCTGGAACGATGATTGAATGATTGAATCTATACATGTCACAGCAGCATTTACCTTATAATAAGTATGGATACAGTAATAATTATTATTGGACTAAACAATTATTTTTTTCTTTTTAGCGGAGGAATGAAGCACAGGAGGTTGCAAGAATCAAGATGACTGTAAATTGTATAGAGTCGATTCTATATCATAATATTAGTATTTGAAACAATGTTATATTTACCTAATTTTAGAATACCAACAACAAACAACATTGTTTCAAAGAAATTTGGAAATGTAGCTGTATCCCTTATTAGGTATAGAACTACATTGCCAAATTTCTTATTCCCTTGTAAATTATAATAAATATTGTTCTTGTTGTTGATCTGGTATATTGTAAAGCGTAATACTTTTACAGTTATCATGCAAACCTTGCTATATTTATAAGATCTATACAATAAACATTATATTTACGAACATGAAAGTATACATTTTTCTTTTCTATCTTTTATTTCTGAAACTTTTAATATTGCAAAGCTCGCAAAAGTATTTCTATTATTTTACAACCGATAAATAAGTTTTTTTATGATCGCTCTACCTGGTGGCATAAAAAGACAACTTTTAGTATGCGAGACTTTTAACAAGTGCTGCGCTCTAGCGGCACAAAAAAGACGTGTATTTGTCTATGTGTGAGTGCCTATTTATACAAGGATTTTAGAAGCCATGGTATCTCATCCATTATAAATGATTTCAGGTTAATGTTTTTTTGGATATTTCAATGCAATGTCGTAGTAGTGCTCGCAATTTGCAACATCAAGTCTCATAGATGCTCGATGTTCGTGTAACTAGTTGCAGAAAAACAGGACCATCTATCGAAAATGTGCGGCAACCGACCCTGAGCATTCACCTTAATCGCGCAATATTTGCTTTTAAATTGCTAATTCGTATTTCGTAGCGCTGCGACGCCATACAAATCGGCGATTTGAAATCAATTATTGCGAGATTATTGCTGTCGCTTTGCTATCCTTAGGCTAGGCAAGATACGTAATCAGGGGGCGGATTTTACTATGCCTACATTGCCTAAATTGACATCACAACATAGGTAGGTAATAAATATTAACTTCTGACACAGATAGTGTCAATGACTGCCAAATAACACAATAAACGTCGCACAATCTCAAATTATAATTAATAGCAATAACAGTAATAATATGACGAAGCAATGCTGTAGGGCAGAAAAATATCCCCCCAATTTATAGACGTTTGATAAAGTTATAATACGTCTATATATTTGAGGGTAAATATATAGAATAACTGAAAATTATATAATGGCATTACAACATATTACCAGACGAAAAGTGCCTTGTAGTACAATTATAAAACGACAAACCTTTCTATAAATTCGAGGATAAGAATGGATAAACAACTCTCACCCAGATTATCAGCTCCTCTGGGTATGATGACGTCGGCAAACTTTTTCGTCTGCAAAGAGCAAACAATGACGTTATAAAAATGATCATTACGGCGTAACGTTTATACAATCAGAATATTTTTTATTCACGTAGACCATCCCCTGCTGGACATATGCTTCCCCCAATAACTTCCATTGTCCGTCTCCTCATGCAACCACTGGCTTCTAGCCCGCCCACTGTCATTTCAATTTTGAAATTCTTAGAACTATGTTGATTACTCCAGTATGTCAAGGTCTATACTAATTTTAGGTGCAAATAATTCTACCGCGTGCCTACCAAAATGTTAGTACCCAAACAAAAAACTATGGGAGAGAAAAGGCAACTCACCGGCAGGCAGAACTCCTCAAAAGCAGGCTTCACGAAGTTCATGTACTGGTTCAGCACCTGTTCCAGATCCCGGCCGCGCTCCATTATGTCGCGGGGCACTGGAAGAACAGTCACACTTTTACATTCCACAGCTTCCATGTAACTTTCTATTGCGAGTTTTAGATTTGTGCTGAGAATCTTCATCTTGTTCTAGAATATTTCAATATTGGTTGTGCGCCATCTATAGCAACCAAAGGTAACTTTTTTTTTAAAGCTCGGCCTCGCCTTGAAACGTGATCAATCCGACCGAGTAATTGTTTTTTTTAAGTATTCTGAGCTACGTTTTGAGTTTAAATAAAAAACATTTAAATACGGTTGAATGTATTTTGTACAGAGGCTGGACACAGTTGATATAACATAATCGCATAACGATATCTAGAATATAGCGTGTAGAAGTGGTACCTCGCCTCGCAAGCCTGGTGTCTGAGTCGGTGTCAACGAACAGCTTCATGTGGAACAGCTCCCGTACCTCCGGGAAGTAGAACACGAGGATGCCCTCAATCAACACTACATCAGCCGGGTAGATAGTGTGCGAGCGATTTGGGCTGTTAATGGGATGGTTTTTATTTATCTACTAGCTGTGCCCCACATACAATACAATACAACAGACAGATACAGGGTGTATGCTCAACTACTCAACGTTTCATTGCAACAATGCATTTGGGAACACAAAACAACATTCATCATTATACAGCAATAATATTTTTTTATGGATAGAGATGTTACTACTATAATGAGAGTGCTTTAGATTAATTACATACTCATAGGTTTATATTAAAGATCTGCTGACAAGTTATTGTACTGAATAATGAACTACTAATAAATTTAACTTTTACTTAACAATCTTAATATTGTGGTATATCGAAACTCTTAGATAACATAGACATTGAAATCTAGATTGGTAAATTTCACCTGAATGTCGACAGGCAGATTCTAAATAAAGAGATGTAAGCATGTCTAACAATTACACATAATATAAACCATAAGGATGAAGAGGTACAAAAATAATTAAAGAACTAAAGGCCCCACTTACCTAATAGAATTTGTAATATAATCATACTCAGGCACATCAACCTTCTTCCCAGCGAGGATATCTTTGAGTATTGCCAGCAGTTTTTTATCATCAAATGCATCTGGATGGTCAAAGTTGAACTGCCCTCGTTCAGCCCGCAGCCTCTCGGACGGCGACAGGGTGCGGTAGAAAGAGTCCTGACTGATGCAGACCACACGCCTCTCTATCTGCTCCTTTTGTTGCTGTCCTAGTTTCTCCATAATACGCTGGCATACTGTTGACTGTTAATGAAAGTATTGCTATCAGATTAAGAAAAAATTATGTGATGCTGTGTATTTTATGCTGGCCAGTCCCTACAGATGCCTAGAGTGTAGTATACTTGAGTGCTCTAATAGCAGTAGACACTAATTTTTTTTTATTAGTGATGGTAATGTCACATCCAATACTTTATTTGTAGAGTCAGTTATCAGATCTCTTCTGCTTTGCCAGGAGTAGCTTTATCATACCTACTGCTTGTCAGCAGTAGCCATGTCACACATACTGCTATGTCAGTATGGCAATGTCACATCTACAATGTTAAATCTTATTTATAGATTTGGTCTGATGTAAATCACATCAGTAGAGTATATTAACCTACAGAGACAATATTAGGTGTACAAATAAAACATGTCCTTGCAGATTGTGAAATTTACAGGCCAAAAATGTTAGTAAAGCTTTTTATTTTATTTTTCTAATGCCTTATAACAACTTGAGAGCCAGCACAGAAATTTCACATGCAGCACTTGTAATGTAGTATTGTTATTTTTAAAAGTATTATGCTCAAATATTTATACGCATAGAAAAATCATTAATGTGCATATGGTTTAATACCTGTATTGTGTGTAGTTTTTGGGGCTAAGGGCAATTGAATGTATCTAATATGGCCACATTATAAAATGCATGAAACATGATCATAGATGTAATCATGTCTAAATAGCTATCATATAAATATTTTATCCCAGATATTAGTATGTATAATAATATTGATTTCTTATATTTACGCGAATACTACACATTGAAAAGCTAACGTCGGGAATGTAAGAAACAATATAAACGCAATAAAATACGTAAATTTCCTTTTATTTTAAGTATAATAATATTCCTTAATTGCTCCATCGTTCTTTAAAGGGATCCTGCTAGTTGAACATAGTATTTTATTCGCTTTGGTGTCGCTATCACTAACGGAAGTTTATTTTTCGTTGGCCGTGTACCAATAATGTACTACAATGAGGTTGGCAAAGAGGTTATATCAAAACAAACCTATTTATTTTATTTTTGTTGCACCCTATCATTTTCAAATGATAATAATTAACGTATACAATATGTGTACAGTTACGTCATATTCATCTCAGTTGAGAAAATCAATAAATTCGAAACATAACATTAGGTTATGTACTTACCTTGCCGCTAGCCGTACCACCAGCTACACCGATCAAGAACGGAGTTTTGCTCTCAAAACCGTTTGTTGTGCTATAATCTGCAGATTTTTCTGCCATTTTATATGTGTGGATAAACCTAAAAGATATTTTTAAAGCTAAAACTCCGCGATACGCACTTACACGACACTTCTGCACAAAGGCTGACATTGACATTTGCGTTGCGAAATTGCAAAAATAAATAAATTAATACTTCGTTCAGAAAACCTGAATCTTTGCGTGAGCCACAAATTATGAAACTTCTTTATCGGTAGATAAACCCAGTTTTGCAGCTTATGACCTTGACCGATTGAGTGATCATGATAAAAAATAAATAAGGCATAGGCCCACTTGTACTATGTTGACTCAAAGAAGACTTCGTAGAGTAGGCATTTCTGTAGTGGGTTTTAAAATAATTACAAAACGTACTAATATATAAAAATTTGTTACAAGGTAATTTTATTAAACTTCTTCAAACGGAATGTGAATTGTGACAGTATTTTAACAAAATACTCTGGTGACCCTTAACATATTTATAAATATTCACATTTTCAACCAATACTGCACACATCAAAATATAAAAAAAAGAAAGATATTCGAGTATAACAGATCTTAAGCTTTCTAGTTTCTCAGTTTCTTGTCAGCCTGTCTGAGGGATGTAGCCATCTCGAGCTGTTTGACCCTGAGACGGGCCCAGATGAGATAGTCCTGCAGGCCAATGATCTGAGCGGCCATGAGGGCAGCACTGTCGGGGTAGATCACCGTAGCACAGCCGAGGCCGGACGGCACGGAGAGGGAAGACCAGATGTCCTGGAAGTTAAAATTATGTTAGAACAAATTATAAAGCTGCTAGTGGTTATATCCTAACTAATATAATGTTAACTAATGTCTGGTCTTTGAACAACAGCAGCAGGAGTAAGACTAAAGGATAATGTATCAAGCTTTTTCAGAAGCTTATTTTCAGCACCAATTCCCCACCAAAAAGACGGAGAAGACGAATTACCTGAACAAGCTTGTCACTTGGCGGCGGGCAGTTGATGACCGGGTAAGACGTGTTTCCGGACAACACTGGCCCAAGACCGTTGGAGCGTCCAGCAACAGCGATGAAGACCAGCGCTCCGTGCGTGTCTTCGTAATGCTGCATGATGCGGAGGGTCTCCTCCGTGGCCTTGTGGGCGGAGGTCACGCGGAGGTCCACGTCGAGACCAAGGTCGCGAGCCGCTGAACGAAAAGGTGTCTTAATATATTGGTAAAGTTAACCAATAACAAAAACGCGTAGAGTTGTAAATACCCAGACTTACGCGTCGCACGAGCAGGATTTAAAATTCTTTATATTAATGCAACCACCGCGCTTAGTTGCATGCCTCATTTTCAACATATATTTAGCGCAATATAACGCGGCGCAACCGAGTGTGTGTTAAGCTTTAAAGAGGAGAAATATTAGTAGGAATAAATAAGATACATAAACGAACGAACACACAAACTATACGATCCCACACTAAGCAACGCTTGTATTATGGTTACCGTACAATAGGCTGGGGGTGAACTCAGTATATATTACATATATAGATATCAAACATCCATGCCTTGGGTACAAACATTCGTGCTCATCACACAACGTTTGTACCTACCAAGATTCCAACTTGGGAACCTCGGCGCAGAAAGCAGGGCCACTATCCACTACGCTAATCAGGCCGTTGTTAGTACTTCTTTAGAATCTGAGATTAATTACCGTTTTGGCATTGGGACAAATGGGCAATGCCACCCATATTTTTCGTATGGCATACAGACGGGACATCAAAACAGTAAGTACTGGATTAAACTACATACTTTTTGTTGAGAACGATTCTTATGGAAGATAAGTGGATCGGATCCCGTATCCGCGACGGGTTGGTAGGAGTGTTTTTGTGCTTACCTTTAGCGATCTTCTGACAGTGCTCCTGGTCGGCAGGCGAGCCCATGAAGACAACCACCTTATGGTGGGCGGTTGGCTTCAGGAAGTCCAGCTGGTCCTTCACCCAGCCGAAGTTGCGCTTCACCGTGTCCAGGTCCGCGGCCGTCACTGTTGTTAAGTTTCTATACACCTAGGTTGTTAACATTAAATAGGTTATTAAATAGCCAATTTGGTTGAACTCATGCTTTGGAAGCAAGTTGTTTAGGTCCCAACGCCGTTTCGCCCGTATGGGATGTGAGAATCTTATCATGAAACAATCTTTATCAAATATTTACCTGCTTGTCCACCATGAGTCTCTTGTCCCCGGAGGGCCAAAGCCTCCAGGAGTCGGAGTCGATTACGTCAGCCAAGAGAATGTTACCTGAAAATTGAATAATGAGATGGTAAATGTGTTGATTACCGGACCGGCAAAGGCCTGAAAGGTTGTTAACTTACCGTTAGCGTCAACTCCGAACTCGATCTTCATGTCGATGAGCGCGCAGTCGCGGAGAGCCCACGCCTTCTCCAAGATTTCAAACACCAGTATTGTTGCTTTCCTCATATAGTCGACTTCATCCTGACCTGCTCAGAACATAAGTAAAAGCAATTTTAACACAAGCCCCTAAGGTTGTTTTACAATTTGAATTAGCATAACAATGTATTTTTCAGAAGAAGTAAGTACTTTTTAATGCCACTATACTAACTACAAACAAACACTTTATGCGTATTGACCCTATTGCAGTGAACATACGGTTCCTATAGATAGACAACCTGTAGTGGTCTCACCATTTACTTCATACCCATAATAATGGCATGGGTATGTGTTCTTATTCCACGAAATAAAGAAGTTACTTTGATCATAAAAACCCAGAACACATTTATAAAATATCTACTATATGGCAAAATTAAATAATTAATATAGCCGACTCCAAAATAATTGGTTGACCAATGACATTGCGGCGTCTTAAAAGTAAATTCGATATGAATTGAAGGGAACTATATACAAAAGTTTCTGCCACCCAAACTCACCAATAGCAAGTCCATTGATCTTGAAGTTAGCTGACACGATTTGTTCTTCGGACCATTGCGGGTCATGGTTCGCGTCATCCTTGAAGAAGGTCTCCTGTTTCGGCGGGGTGAAGCGGAACCCTTCGGGCACACCTGGGTTCCTCTTCAGGAACGACCCGGTGGCGAGCCGGCGGGTCACCCATTCTATGGGGATCATGTCGCATTTCTTTGACACGAAGGCTGTGGCTGACGCGAGTTTCACAAAGGCTGTTTTGACGCCTGAAAAAAGGAGATTACGATTCGGGATAACGTTATGTCAAGGTAACTATATATAGTTCCGTATCGTCCAGTTCTTTCTTTATGAATTCCCGTTGATAAGCTCGGACCCACTATTCTACAGAAGTTTTCCTTTGCACTCGAAAACTTCTTCACGCGGAGTAGAAGCGCGTCAGAGGAAAGATAGGTATGCCCGTTACGCGCCAAAATTGCCCAAAGCGCATTTAGGGATACTTACCTACTGCGATTATCTCTATCAGGGCTATGATCTATTTCTAAGGGATCTATTACTTGACCAAGCAATAGTTAAAAAATACTGGTACAAAATACAACGGAATGGAAAACCTCCTATTTGAAGTCGGTTAAAAAGGATAAATCGGTCGCCACTGAAGTATATTAATGACTAGGCTCGCCACACACTCCCACCACTGCTACTCATGTAAGCCAGGATCTACAGTGTTGTCCCATAATGACACCGAGGTATTTTTAAGGAGGTAGGGGTATTTTAATGAGTAAACATTTATGTTAACAAATAAGGCATGATATCCTCTTCCTCAGTGCGTCACTTGTAAGGGTTCTGGCCTAAAAAATATTATCAACCTAGGCCCATAAGGTTATAAGACCAAACTTTGCAACCGTATTAAATTATTGCGACGCAGATAAAGTTAAGTGCGTCACATTTGAAGAAGATTAGATGTCCATCTAGCTAGACCGTTCCAACGTATTATTCTTATTACGTTATCGCGTTTATTTTATGTTTTTACGTTCCTGACGTTTCGCCTGCTTTACAGCAACCATGGTCACGGGAGGACTGAGATGTTTGACGTCCTAGTGTCATAGTTTGAACTGGGGTACCCTCATATTTAGTTGTTGCATGTGGCCCGATCTCCGCAGAAAGTGCTCACAGTGTCTCGAGGTCTTGCAGTGGTGCGCTTGGTTTTGGATTTAATTACATTTAATTAATGGATCGTAAGTCGGCGGTAGCACCCAGCCATCTTCCCTATTGAAATTAGGATGTTTTTTTTTAAATTTCGGGACTTAAAAACATAAAATAAACGCGATAACTTTCGAAAAAATAGTTTTATTTCAACGTTATTTGTTCACTAATATACCTAATATACAAATAAAAAAACAAGCCCATTATATTATCAATAATAATAAATGTACAGCTTCAACAATAACACGTATCATGCAATAACATGACCTCAAATGTAGGCAATATTTCATAACTATTACAGTAATTTATTTATAAAGATTATCTAGCTGTTGTTGGAGGGGTCAATGGGATCATAATGTAATGGGATCAAGAAAATACACATGTATACCTACTACGTAGAAGTATGTACTTGTATATAATCTATACTAATATTATAAGTGTGAAAGTTTGGATGGATGGATGGATGGATGGATAGATGGATGGATGTTTGTTACTCTTTCACGCTCGAACGGCTGAACGGATCTGGATGAAATTTGGCACAGAGATAGATTATAGTCTGGAATAGCACATAGGCTACTTTTTATCCCGGTAAAATGTATGGTTCCCGTGGGATAGATGTTTTAATTTTTCATACTTTTTATCGCGGGTAACACCGCCGGGCGCAGCTAGTATAATATATTAATAATAATATCGTCAAACGAACACACCAACTATACGGTTTACTAAGCAACGCTGTTTTTATTTTTTTAATGGGACTAGGCCCGCCACACACTCCCACCACTGCTACTCCTGTAAGCCAGGATCTACAGTGGTGTCCAATGAAGACACCGAGGTTTGACCCTCGGCGAGTCCCGGGATAAAGTTAATTGTCTTGGAACCCGCACGAAATTAATCGAAAGATAAATAGGAGGAGTTGGAAGAAAATTATCCACTTCCCTCCATTGCAAAGCGGGAGACAAAAAGATAAGCAACGCTTGTGTTATGGGGAGTGTTGAGGTGTATTCAACATAAGGAATAATGTTTTATTTCTATAAGAAAGTTATTGTATTGTTCAAAGAAAGGTATTGTGCTGCGCGTGACGAGCGTGAGAGAAAATAGAGAGAGAGAAGAGGGCGTGAGTTGCCAACTCTAAACTTGAATATTTCCTATAATATTGCGAACTAAAAAATTTAAAAATATTCTTCCTGTACTTTGCGTACAGGTACCATACAATGGACTGAGGGCGAATTCAGTATATAATACTTATCTATACATTTGGATGTATTCACGTTAACTACACCGAAACCACATTTTTTTTAAATTTTGTCTGTCTGTCTGTCTGTTTGTTCCGGCTAATCTCTGAAATGGCTGGACCGATTTTGACGGGACTTTCACTGGCAGATAGCTGATGTAACAAGGAGTAACTTAGGCTGCTTTTATTTTAGAAAAAAAACATAGGATCTCACGAAAAAAAATTAAAACCAATGTTGCAGCGTTGCGCCTGATTAAGTTTGATAGCAACAACCTGAAATGCGTCCCGCGGGCTCAGAACGTGCGAGCAGGCTGTTGCCAACGGTTGTGTCTTTGTTAAATACCACGCGAACGAAGTCGCGGGCAACAGCTAGTACTTACATAAGTAAGAAGTTATTGTTATCATCAGCCTCATTATGAATATTATTTAATGTTATTTATAAGAATAATAAAAATGTTACTGATCGCTCTCTGTGCGTGGAAGATATATAAGAAATACTATTTTTGGGGGCCTTTATCAACGCAATAGAATCCAAAACAATGATTGTTAGAATTTTTGTTTGTTGGTCTATGCGTTTGTGCGCGCTAATCTCAGAAACGGCCTAACCGATTTGGGTACGGTTTTCACTAGTATATTGTGGTAAGCTTCATTTAAAATGTTGTTTGTTTTATTTCAAGCAGTTCATTATTAAAAAAGTTAAATCAATTTCAAGCATCACGTCAACCATTTGTTCGATAAAAATACTATAAAATAACTGTTTAATTGAACTGGCTGAAACCTTAGAAAACTCCAAAAACTGAAGCCCACGCGACCGAAATCGCGGGCAGCAGCTATAAGAAATAATGTTTATGATCGTTTTTGAAAGTACCTAATACCCTTAAAATACTAGTACAAACGCGATCGGTCATGCAACGCCCTTTAAAGTATTGGTTGCATCACACAAAATGAGGAAAGATGACGGCTCTACGCACGCCGTATTCATACGAAGAGTAATGCACAGAGTCGACATTTTCGCTCATTTTATTTGATACGACCTGCACGCGCCAATCCGTCGGTTGAGTCGATCTATGGACTTATGAGTGGGGCGACCTAACCGCCAACAAATCGGCTCGACCAGCCAACTTGCCTCTTGACATCCCAATTAGTAAGGGTTCTAATTGGGAAAGGTACAAATTGGGAGCATGGTACAGTCGTTCGTAAATAATTAATTATACTATAAGTAGGTAGCTCGGTACGGAAAATCGAATTTAGATTCGATTTCTAGTAATCGTTATTAAGTATAGCATAAATAAAATCTCACCAGCAGATGTCAGGATATCGAACACCTTGGCATTAGTCTGATTCGATATGGCGGCTTTGCCTTCAAGATCGTGGGCCTTAACGCCATCGCCAGCTGTGATGCGATCCTTGTTGAGGAGCAGGCAGTGGCCAGGGACCTCGGGGAGGTCGAATACCTGTTTCGTTTTACCCTCAATTAACAGACTCCCGATCTTGTAACCGCCAACTGAAAAAAAGTGGGTAGATGCTATAGATCATAAAAACAACGAGAGCTAATTATTATGAGTTAAAATTTATCGTGGAACTTCTCAATCAAAGAGGACATCGATATAAAACAAATATATCAATAGATATAAGTACTAATTATACAAACAAGATCCATTCAACACTTCATGTAGGTAGGTACGTAAATATCCTACTCACTCAAGGTCGAATTAGCAAACAACTTGTGCGTATTTGTAAAGCAACAAACCATCAACAAACATAACCCGTAAAAAAAATTGTGTGCATTCTAAACTTGTTCGTATTAACTCTCATACTCTTACATTTAGTCGGGCTATACCGTAAATAATTAACAAAAATGTAAATACAAAATTTTACCATTTACCTTCTTTCGGGTGAGCCATTTTCTGTTTATAAAATACGTGTTCACAGGACAGCGGTGTCGCACGTTGTTTGTACTACACAGAGAGGGCCTTTTAAAACTTATGGCTTCGAACCACTTTGAACTATCACCACGTGCTTCACGACGCACACACACAACCGACCGACCGGCGGACTTTTGATAACACAATCTATAGTTGGATGAAAGATTTTGATACAATGTGAGTAGTATAAAAATACACTGACTTAAATGATTATTTTACATTAATTACCAATAGTAACGAACGAGTGGGATTTTTTTGGAATGGAAAATCTCATAGAACCAATTTTTTAAACATTTAGAACACTTTTATTATTGCTGAAATTAACAAAAAAAATGGGTCGGTGACCAAAAGCATAACCATCTTCTTTATTATTACGAATCTCTAATAGAACCATTTTTTTTTAACATTCAGAACACATTAATGATTACTGAAATTAACAAAAAACATGGGTTGGTGACCAAAAGCATAACCATTTTCTTTATTATTATGAATCTCTAAAAAATTGCAAATTAATATCTATCTAATGACCGCTAAGATTAACAAAATATAAAAAAAATATATAAGTATCAAGATTACCAGGGCGACTAGATAAAATATATTGTAATGTCAACTGGACTAAATGTGCGTTCCGAAATTGATGTTCAATTTTGAATCCTTATCGCCATCGTTTGACCGGTAAATTTTATATCACCCAAAAACATGGCAAGTAAGGTTGTGCTTTAACCGACTTCAAAATAGGTGGAGGTTCTCAATTCGATTGTATTTTACAAAAAATCTACATGAATGATAATCATATCATCGGTTTTTCACACCCTTGTCAGCGTATAAAAAAGAGAGATGATAGAAAGCCATACATTATAAAGAACGCGAAATGATGATCACTCTTTGGGGGGCTATTTATTTAACTATAGAATTTGTGACTAGAAATCCGAACGCAGTATAGCCATCTCAGTTTTTCCATTTGAATTAGTTCGTTCATCTCTGTCGCACACTTTACGTCAAATAAGCATGGAGCGGGAGCGTTGTACGTGCATGCATTGTACATAACTTCCTTCAATTATTAACAAGAACAAGTCTTGCCGCTACGTTTTGTTGCTGTTAGTTAAATACGCGCAGTTTTAACTTAGTGGAATTTCAAAAGTCGTCTTGTGTCTGTCGTGTTATTCTATTGGGTAAGTATCTGTATAATTTCTTTAGTTTATCAAAGCAGAATCAGGTGCATACACTTTGTTTGATACCTGTCTCATAATAAGTTAGTTATACGACGAAATTAAATATTTGATTAGCCACATGCTTTTGTTTGTTTGCAACGTGCTATATAATTTTGTCGGGCTCTGATTAATTTATGAATGTTTAAGTTTACCACATGGTTCTAATTTATTTTTATTTTTTCTCGCGACGTACGTTTATTGAATGAGGCATATGATTTTTGGGTAGTATATTGGTAACTTAGGTACATATTATAGTGCTGTCATTTAATTACAGTAGTTATTTAGCGAGGTTAGGTCATATGGCCTCCATTCGCGTTTAGGGTTCATTTGACATACTAAGAAACCCTTACCCATATTGGATAAAATATGTTCTAATAATTTCATTCTTAAATTTTGATAATGATCACACACTTCCATACAACATGTAATTTTAATAACGCGAAAACCGTAGACACAACAACATATTTATATTATTAGAAATTGATACAATAGGAGTCAATATCTTGTTTTTTTTTTCATGAACTATTTAAAAAAGACTAAAATTAATAATGCACTAAAATCAGCACATTAAACCTTTGTCAATGAGAGTGACAAGAACAACTGTAACTATAGCCAGACTATAAAAAAATTTGGTACTTAAGAAAAAAAATATTTTTATTTAGGTTTTCTTTAAAACAACTATTTTTAAAAAGTGATGCAGATTATATTATTTATGCTGAACAAACAAATTTTATCCACTACCATAAGTGTTGTGTTAAGTAAGCATTTCAGTTACATTTTGATCCTAGATTCATGTCAGAAATATAAGTATATGACAGTGTAATTCATGCATGGTATAGAGCTGAGATAGCATAGATATTTCTAACTGCTACATAACTTTGAAGAAAACATTTGAAAATAATGTTAACGTTTACGTAGATAGCTAAGTGGTAAATATTTTTTTATATACTACTGAATGAGGACTTGTTCAATAAGTCTATTTAAGTTGGTTTTTCAAAATTAAGTTCCGTTTACCAATTAATAAAAGTGTAATTTTGTGTATTCTCCAAATCATACCTCGAAATCCTGAAAACTGAAAACAAATCTAGCGTATGATACGAAAATATAATGACAATTTATCACAAATATCTGGGGTCCACTAGATCACATGCTGTATCAGAACAAGCTAATGCAATGTTCATCTTGCGCCAAATCTAAGACATTTTTTTTTTACAACCATGTTACATTTAATTTTTTTTATGAGCATAGCAACGGAACCGTAACTTGTACGTAGCCCGACATGGACTTGGCCGATACTAATTCGGTACCTAAACGTACATTCAGATACCTATATGTAATCATATAAATAAATTTTCAGTATAGTGTGAATATTGGCAAGTTGACTTAGAAGGTTCTTAGTCTGGTCTGGCGGTCTTGACAGGAATATTTATTAGACAGGTTGAAAAAAACATTTCTATAAAAATTTAGTTTAGAAAAAAAGTTACAGTCAAGTTCAATAGAAAACAAGTCATATTGCTTCTATAAAAAAAAATTGAGAGTACAGCATCCGATTCGCGCTTATAGTTTTTATAGTACCTAGGTACCTTCTGCTTTAATATAACAATAATTTAAATGACGTTATTATTTCTAATAACGATTATTTGTGTTGCTATTAAATTATCAATGCACAATAGCAAATTTATGTGATGTTATTAGACCAATCATTGCCTGGTCTGTCAATCACTGGGTCTCTATTTTACTGTGAAAAGTAATAAGGCTGTGTAGGAAAAGTCTATGCTAGAGATGCTCATTAAAAAAAAATGCCATGTGTAAAACAATCTTAATGCTGTCCTTGTCTTAAATAGTAACAAATTTCTTATATTTTATCTAATGTTTACGAGACATCCTGTATATGCTTGTATAATAACCTCCGAATTTATAGACGGTCTATAAGTTTATTAAACGTCATATACGTCAACGTCATACTGCCCACAAGATTTTTGCTTTGCACAGTAGGCACTAAGTATATGACGATTGAAAAAGTTATTTGAACATCTATAAATTCGGGGGTTTGACGGTAACTTATTTATGACTGCAAGCGCACTTTATATATTTTTGGAAAGAAATATATCATATAAGTACTCTTATGTTTTTTTTATCAGTATGTTCTGACATCACAGAAAAAATATTAGACGTATTTAGATGAAACATGGCATTTTGACAGCTTATAACACGGGTCGTCATTTAGGATACTTACTTTTCACCCCCCCTAAGAAGGGAGTTTGTGTCCTTACCCCTACTATATTTGGTTCTTACCTAAATATTTCGCTGAAATAAATCTGTATCATAAGATATTTATCATTAAATGTTCGCTGTTCCTAAGTTTCTCAACTATCAATCTATGCTGCCATTTCATCAGATAGTACCGAATGAAGCAATCTGTTGCTCCATGCATTTGAAACCTTAAATCGAACTGCCGCATGCCGTTTTGTAACCACCAAAGTACTGAGGCAAGTTGTTGCTCCAACTGGCAATGAATCGATTTGGTCTGGACCAAACCTGTTATCATTTAGATTGAATATTGTTAATAAGTCCCGAATTCGAAAGTGATTGATTTGTATTACTTACAACAAAAACGGTGTCTTTTCGATTCTGTCTCATTATAGATTGGTTGGAAGTTCATCTCTCTTACTTGCCTACTCACTGTTTTAATTCAGTCCTTGACTATAATATTCGGTGATGTGATGGTTTGGTAGTTTCTATTTCGACCTTCTATTAGCATTGTTATTGGTACAATAGATCACGTAGGTACCATTCCGATTGGATTTCGATAGAAATCAAACATTTAGTTGAACACACGTGGAAAATTCTCAGCGCCTCGATCGCCCATATTTTTTAGACATAAAGACGATGTGAAAGTTCACAGCAGACTGTTTGTTTTCCAAGCTACACATATCTAATCATCTCGAGAAACGGCAATAAGCTCATATATTTTTTTTATACATTCGCGTCAACGACATATTGTTTTTATTGCTCCAGATACATGCGTCCTAAATATAGCATCGTGCCGCCATTAATAATTATTATTAATGCTGCGTTAATTTCCAATAATGTTATCTGTTTGTTTATTGGCCGACCCCCTTGTGGAAATGTACTCTGGAGTCACTAGCTATCTGACCCCCCGCCGGCGACAATCGAATGCTCTGACGACATACCGCTAAGAAATTGCTAATATTTACGTGCTATTATCGTGTGCGCAAAAGTTAATGTTTTTGTTTGTGACTTTTTCGCGAGCGTTTCGTCAGAAGGCAGGGTGTGCTGGGCGAGTGGCTGCCCGCGGTGATAACAAGTACGCAGGGGACAGCAAGACGCAACCGGAGGTCAATTTGCTAAGCCCTTTTGTTATGAGACAGATTACTGTTTGCGTATTGCAGTTGATAATCGTATAATATTTTTTTATGAAGGCGACAGTTTAATAAATGATGGAACAACAAGAATTTATAAAGTCTTGAACTTTGTCAGCTGTATGCTGCCTTAGCTTTATTAGACGGGGGTAATCCTTGTGTCTTTTTTGGCATGTGTTCAAATAAAGGATCCCTATTTGTCACGCTTTGTTTTTGTAATTTGTACAGACTTTCATATGACTATGACAACAAGTTCTATTCAACTTTGATGGAGTCTGTATACTTTGCTTTATCATAATCATCAGCTAGTCTTCCTCAGTCTGCCTTCATTCCGTTAGCCAAATCTTTGACTTTATACAATTTGCCAGATCGTCCTTCCATCATGGGGTCTTTAGTGGAGACCTTAAAAATGTTGAGCCTATGAACTCGCATATAACTACATCTTAAAGTAATTACGATAATAAAATTGTATCTAGAGTGTCTATTACGCAAGTAGGGTAACATTATAAGGTAATAAAGATGGACAGATCACTTTTCCTTTCATCATTCATCCATTCATATGTTCTAGAACCATTCGCACGTGACTTCAGGGATTAGTTACGATAACATATTGTTCCCACTAGCAGTGCCCGCGACTTCGGACGCGCGGACTTCAGTTCTTTTTACTTTCCTGGGACTATTTCATTTCCCGGGATGAACATTTTCTCCTACACATATATTAACCCGGTATCTATGTAAACTATGGCCATGTGAATTTTGAAATACAGATATATGGCTATACCCCGAGTACCCTTACATTGCTCGGCATAAAAAAAATCAAGATATTAATAATTTTATAAGACAGTATCACCGTACCTAACTTCATAAAAATCTCTCCAGTGCATCCTGAGACAGGCACAGCATTCGGATATTCCAACTTATTCATTTAGGTTATGTATCCTATATTAATCCCCGGGTTAAAAGCTATCACCAAGCCAACTTTGGTTCTCCAAATCCGTCCAGTAGTTTTCCAGCGATGCGCGAACATACAGAAAAAAAATAAAACGTGGATTTGGCCTTAACAAGAACAATGTCCTCTAACATAATACTTTTTTTTCATAATATTATCTACATGCATAGACACGATCAAGTTTTGTACAGGCTAAGTAGTAAGGTATGACTACAAATAGAGCCGCCAACAGGCTATATCGCCACGATATTTTTTTTTCCTATTTTTGAGGGACGAGGGGGGTAAAAATTAAAAGCTATTTCGCGATCGTGAACTAGTTTTATATGTAAAGCTTATGATACTATTACCACTGTTTTTGGTTGAGGGGTATGTCATGCCATGTCCAGGCTATTTTGTCTTAGATAAATATACCTAACACGAGATGGACAAGTTATGTAGGCCAAATTATCACTTCATATAGCTGTCGATGACGTTAGATAATATTATTGAAACTGGCTCCCTTGACGTCATTGGACCGAACTATTGAGTTATTTTTTTAGTTTATCGAGCAACTGTTATGTTGTTGGCATTAAAAACTTGTTTGTAAGTGTGCTTGTCTCGTTATAATGTGAAGTATGTCGAGAGCGGGGTTAGTAACGGACTCAGCGTCGGTCGGCTTGTCGTATAGTCTGCGGTCGCGCTAATTACCGACCTCTAACGCGTTTAACTTTGATTTACCGACTGGCATTTGATTTTTAAGCGTTCGTGTTGCATAATCTGTGAGTTCATTTTTAATTGTTTTTTTATATAATTGGCCATAATTAAAATTAGATTCTTATCATGGAACCACAGATAGATTAAAAGTGGTGTAATTGTTTTAAAGTTTCAATTAATTCTTTATTTCTAGTGATACCATGAACGGTCCCGAAGGGCCAGCAAATCAGAATGGGAATATGAGCAACACACAAGCAGCGATGGAGAGGCTGGGTGCAGAAGCCATGGCCGGCACAGAGGTGAAGATCAACAAGAGGTTCGGCAGAGGAGCGGTGGAGTCAGGTTAGTTAAGAAATATCCAAACACTTTTTGTATTTAGTTTGGACTACTCCTTTGCTTTTTCTTAATAGTTTCAGGAGCGTGTCTCATTCCATCTGAAAACTAGCGCTGTAGTCTATCTAGTATGTAATAATAAATAAAAAAAATGGTCGATTCTTAGGTATTGTACCTAACCTAATGGTTTACATGAATAAAAAATATTCTGATACTAAAGTTTACCAGTAAACGTCACATCTTATATTCCCGACAATAATATTCAGGGCATAGCGGCTGGTTCCATTGCCGCAAAGGCCTCATCAATTTTGGTGACTATACTTAAGTACATGTAAGGTCAATGTCGCATCTAATGTTATCGTCCTGTCCTACAATAGTTCAACAATGACTTGGTTATCTTAGCTGGAGGCGGTTGATAGCGGGGCCTTGCGTTGGCACTTCCTTATTTCCCGTACTTCTGGAATATTTCGACCAACTCTCCGTACCATATATAACCAACTCTCCGTACCATCGTTCGTACAGTCGCTCAGGAAGTCTTTTTTTGTAGTATTCCCGTACCGTATCCCTCATAACACGGTTTTTGTGAAGGACACCGGTAGAATGCTTTCTAGGATTACGTTAATAGTTCCTGCTTACCCTATACATACTGAGTTAGGATATGGGTCAGTGTTTTACCATTAGATATAGGTATGTGCTTCGGAAATGATTAACGAACATGTCAGTACCGCAACGCCGAAACTTAAGTCTTATGGACCAAACAGATGATACTCGCGCATCTATTTAAGCCATCTCGTCTTATCTTCCATTATGTGTAACATATTGAAACCCTTTATGCGTACCAGTGTACCTATTCAGCTGATGGACGGTAGGATTATGACATCCTGTGACTGTCTTCAGTTTGTGTCATCGTCATTCGCTGTTGATTCGAACATTGCCGGTGCAATTTGCCGGTGCTCAAAATTCGATGCTTCTTACTTATAGACATACGCAACGTCATTAAAATAATGTTTCGTGTAATTCATCTCAGATAAAATGCTTTTCTCCAAGCATAGGAAATCGTAGTGAAATTAACAATAGTCTGCTATCGGCATTGTCGCGCGTTATTTCTGAATAATGATTAGCAAACTGGCCCAATAATTCATATATGACTACAATGACATAACATTTTTGTTGTATATTATTGTGTAATTAGGAATAGCAAGAAGTCGCCAGTATTGATTTTTTTTAAATTTACTCAAAAACTACACATTGAAATATAAGTTATTTTACAGATTTTATCGCGTTTATTTTATGTTTTATATGTTAATATTATTAAATCCAAAACCAAGCGCACCATTGTAAGACCTCAAGACGGACTCGGACCGCAAACAACAACTGACCATGTTTGCTGAAAAGCAGCTGAAACGTCGGGAACGTAAAACTACAAAGTACACGCGATAAAATCTGTAAAATACGTTTTAGTTCAACTTCGCTAGTAGTTAAGATTATAATGACAGCTAACTGCCACTCGCATAAAAGCATAAAGTCATGCGTGCTACTTGCATGTGCATATTCTTTGACCTATAAAATGGCGTTAAGTACATATTTTGCGAGCCGATCCAATCGATCAATAAGAATGAAGCTCTTAAAATAATAATTATAGCTAACGATACCAAATCAATTCCAATTCCATTTAAAAACTATGGCTCCATCGTTTACCGATGACTCTGCCAATGCCAAGTGTAGAGGATATTAAAAACACACAAAAAAAAGAAATACATCATTTGCGTCGCAAATTCTGAATTTTGATGCAAGCTCGTCACGTGTGTGAATATCCAATTAGGCATTTATTCAGATAAATTTAATCTAAACCAGCACATTCGGATGTCGCTGTCGATATTATCAGCGTTCGGCCATCAGGGTCAATGTTGTGAGACCATAATGAGAAGCGATAGATATCGCCAGATAACTGGCCATGAGTCCGAGATGTGATGTTAAGATTTCCAAGTTATTTCATGGAAATATTTCATACTATACCCGTGCTCGTTCCCGACGGCGAACTTGTGGATCCCGGTCTAAAAAAATCATCCAGATATTTTCCAGATAAAATTCGCCTAGTTGATTTTGGGATATAGTTTTTTCTCCTGTCCTGTGGCAACCCATACCCAACCCATCTATCGGGATATAATGAATTCTAAATATTGAGCCGGACAATTAGTTATCACTATAGCATCGTTCAATAAAAGCTGATAATTCGCGAACAAATAAACAGAAAAAAAAAACAGAAATGGTGGACTCTGCCTCAAAAGTACCAAGTCTACGCTATAGGGTCAGCCCTAGCGCACAATTTTAGGCATTTCACATCAAAATTGGTCGTTTAGATATATTATAAACATATTTTTGTTGGTAGCCCTTTACAAAGTAGTAAGTCGAATCTTAATATCCATCGAACCGTGAATGAGATAAAATATTAATTAATTTAATTACACGCAACTACAATGTTAAATGTGATGTAATATGAATGGCGGAACTTAAGATAGCGATTCAAAGTTTTCGAATATACTCGTAATTATCACACATCACACGTGTATTAACAGATAGTAGTTGTACACTGCTCCTCTAGCTAGACAGGGCACCCGCTTCATGCGTATGTGATCTACAATGGACGATAGATTTTAGGAATGATAGATTAACCACCAGTTCGCAAAAACGTCAAAAATAGTTCTAGCATATTTCTCTAAAAAAAAGTTGCTACAGCCCTATTGCTTGATTTACACAATGACAGTACGCAAGTAACGAGTAGAGCATAGAAATGTATACATAGGAAATCTATTCCGGACATTTACTTCATACCTACTTCCCGAGCTAGGGTTACACGAGGACACTTATTTTACTTGTGACTTGCGTACAGGACCCCAAGTCTGCTAACACAATCGATTCATAATCATACAGCAACTGCATAGTAACTGTCACTTTTGACAGATATTGTATGGGATATCTGTCAAAAGTGACAGATACTATGCGGTTGCTGTTCGATTATGAAACGACTGTGTTAGCAGACTTGGGGCCCTGTCTTCGTGTAAAATGAGCATAAGTGTTTTACCTTGGAGTTTTTAACACAGTGTGATTGTCTTTGTTCCCAGGTCTAACGCACGAATGTGGCGTTTTTGGGGCGATAAGCACGGGCGAGTGGCCCACGCAGGTGGACATACCACAGGTCATATGTTTAGGACTAGTGGCCTTGCAGCACAGGTGAGGTCTTTAAGAGCCTAGAAGATGTATACGGTCCTCTCTATAAGGTGTTACAGAAATAGTGTAAAATATTGTTAGAGGTGTTTTCATGGGACATGGTTCGCCACTGGTAATAATACAATGTTCCCGCTTTCACATTATCGCGTAAATATAATAATGTCCAAAGTAATTTAGATTTAAAAAAGTAATCTCTATTTCGTTCTGTCCCGCAGAGGGCAGGAGTCCGCAGGTATAGTGACGTCAGAGGGCAAGAGCGCGCGCACGTTCAACGCACACAAGGGCATGGGGCTCATCAACAACATATTCAATGACGAAGCCATGAAGAAGCTTAAGGGGAACCTTGGCATTGGACACACGAGGTATGTCACTTGTATACCATAACTTCTTGCATATTCCCAAAGCGGTATTGCCATAGTATTATAAAATGTTTAAGTTAACAATTTGGTTATCTTAATAAAAAAATATAAATTATTAAATTCTGTAGTAGATTCTGTATAAATATGATGATGAGATATTGACTAAAACTGTGCATGACTTTTATCTAAGACAATTTATGATGGGTATTTTTAATTTTTCGTGAAAATTCTCTTATACTGCTTTTTGGTTAAGTCATAAATGCGTATAAGATAAATCATGTAGGTACGTACTTTAGTATTCATTATTGCAAATTAAAATGAAAATTTACTGTACTCTCACTTTACAAAATATTTTTTTAAGGAAGGCTAAAATGTGACATTTTTATGACACATTGTAAATCTCGGTATTAAAATCTGTATATATGACAATTATTGTGTCTTTAATGTCGGGATCTTGTATATATGTTACGACATCGGAAAACTCTTGTACCGCGTTACAGGTTCGTATGGAGAATCGTTATTTGTTCCTAATGTCGCCTGCAGCGTCATCTATGTATCTTGTGGCGGGGTTGAAGAGGTCGCTACACTGGGATCACCCTCAGTGTACGGTACCCGTGATACAAGCGTCGCTTATGTTGGGACCGTACAGTGCCCCAAGTCTGCTAACACAATCGATTCATAATCGAACAGCAACCGCATAGTAACTGTCGCTTTTGACAGATATTGTATGGGATACCTGCCAAAAGTGACAGTTACTATGCGGTTGCTGTTCGATTATGAATCGGTTGTGTTAGCAGTCTTGGGGCCCAGTTGGTGTGTTCATCTGGGCATATTATTATTAAAGTCAAAGTCGAATCCTTTATTTCGTATAGACACGGGGGTACTTACAAATTGTACTTAACTCTACAACCGGATCGGAACGCGACCTCAACTGAGAAGATCCGGCGAGAAACTCAGCGGCCGTGTCTTTTTAAAAGCCATTATTTTTACATATATCTCCATGCGAGGCGCACACACGCCACACTATAACATTATAAATCTCGATATATGAGCGATCAGTCGATTATTATTGTGGTGTGTAGGTATTCCACGTCAGCGGCGTCCGAGGAAGTGAACTGCCAGCCTTTTGTGGTGCACACGGCACACGGGGCGCTGGCCGTCGCGCACAACGGCGAGCTGGTCAACTGCGGCAGTCTCAGGAAGATGGTGAGCAATCGATCATACGCCGTGCTTCTTAAGGCCTCTACGATCGGTTCAATATGACTACCAATCTTCTTCTTTATGAAATATAATCGAATAAGAAGAGATATGGACTGACCCACAATTAACTGGTATTTTGCCACTGTCAAATACTTCAATAGCGATAACAAATTCGATATATACTTATTATGAATAGACTGGATTATGAATTCCCTATTGACATGATGACTATCCTGCTTGCCTATTGATATGCTGACAAGCTAACATGCCTATTGATACGATGACTAGACAACTAGTCTATTGACATGATAAAACGCTAACTTGCCAATTGACATGATAAAAAGCCAACTTGCCAATTGACGTGATAAAAAGTCAACTAGCCTATTGAAATGATGACTAGGCCGACGTGCCTACTCACAGGATGACTAGCCAACTTGCCTATTGACATGATGTCTAGCCAACTTGCTTATTGACATGATGACAAGCCAACTTGCCAATTGACATGATGACAAGCCAACTTGCCAATTGTCATGATGACAAGCCAACTTGCCAATTGACATGATGATATTGATTTATATTATGTTAATGATTCGGGCTGATTATATGTCTATTTGATTAAATACAATGACGAAAACAATAATCTATACTGATATTATAAATGTGAAAGTTTGGATGGATGGATGTTTATTACTCTTTCACGCCCGAACGGCTGAACGGATCTGGATGAAATTTGGCACAGAGATAGATTATAGTCTGGCATAGCACATAGGCTCCTTTTTATCCCGGTAAAATGTATGGTTCCCGTGGGATAGATGTTTTAATTTTTCATACTTTTTATCGCGGGTAACACCACCGGGCGCAGCTAGTTATTTATATGTTTCCTTTCTTGATGCTTGAAATGGAACGTTATTTAGTGTATTCTGTGTGAACAGGTGCTAGGTCGTGGCGTCGGCTTGTCCACACACTCGGACTCCGAGCTGATCACACAAGCGCTGTGTCTGAACCCACCGGAGGGAGAAACGAATGGGCCCGACTGGCCGGCCCGAATCAATCACCTCATGAGGTAAAGTTTAATTACATTCACAAACTATATAGTTTGTGAGGAAATAAGTCACATTCGTTTTTTGAAAAAAAAAATGGCGTCTGCTTTTTTTTAGGTTGGCAATCAGCTATAAAATAGTGCCCTTTTTGCCAGTGTCGAGTAGTTCTGGATAATTGTTATTGGATTATATGTACCCCTGATGATAATGTTGATGACGATGATGATGATGAAATGAAAATTTACCGGACATCTAGGGAGAACTTGAAAAGTCAAGTTATACTATTTATTTCAATTTCCTACACACTTCAGTAAATTTTCAGTAAAGTATCCACACCTTTACTGATAGAGGTAGGAGATTCGTTTCGTCATCAACATCATAATTATCATCACGGGTACTTATCATTTTATAACGAAACTGACAAAAATAGCACTATTTTGTAGCCGATTGCCAACCTAAAAAAAAGAAGGTTCATCAAATCGAAAAGAGACGAACACTTGTCAGCCGTTATAAGGGCCTCGAGTGTAGTCACACAGAGATACTTTTGTTTTACAAACATTTTCGATTATTTTTGTCTCCAGGTTGGCACCTCTAAGTTATTCCTTGGTTATAATGCTGAAAGACAAAATATACGCGGTCCGTGATCCGTACGGCAACCGACCGCTGTGCCTCGGCAAGATACTACCACTTGGATCGTCGTGTGAGTTAACAACTTTCTGCATTTAATATTACAAACATTACATGGGAATTTTCACATTTTGGGATAACTGTATGTTTGCATTCGCGGGTACATTAAAAGGAAATGTTTAATAAATGTTTAGTCACAAACTCACCACGTATCACCAGGTGACTGGAGTGGATTAAAAATACATCACGTGATTAATGGACGACCCCTATATGAATGAATTCTTGTGTATTTTCTTTAATGATTTTTTTATTCAATATATGTTCAATTTAAATTATAAATATTATCTCGATAATCGTAAGGATTCAACAAAATAAACTTTAATCCCAACTTATGATATATTTAATTTAGTACATTATATTAGCTTGATCGAAAGTGTATAATGACTATTGTTCATTTATTCGCTGCAACAGGAATGCATGTAAGTAAGGGTCCATTCGTTATTTGATATCTATTACCGGCTGAGTCTGTTCCTATGAGGTAGCGGGGTGTGGGGGGCCGCGTTGCTCGTTATTAATAATACTGCTGCGTCTGCGCAGATCTCTGAAGCCCCTACTCAGTTATACAGGATGTATTGAAATAATATTTTAGGGGAGAAAGTACTTTTGAAACTGAACAAGTTGCCCCTAGGAATAAAGGTTGAATTATTGCAAATATTTCCCTAACCTTTTTGAAAAAAAAACCACCCAAATGTGAAAGTTTGTTACTCAATCACGCCACAACGGCTGAACGGATCTGGATGAAATTTGTCTGGAATAGCACACAGGCTACTTTTTATCCCGGTAAATGTATGGTTCCCGTGGGATAGACATACTTTTTACTCGTGGATATCACCGCGGAGTGCAGCTAGTAGAGTTATAAAATAAAGAAAAATAATGGCTGTGCTCAATGAAAAATATTTCTTCAAACTTTTATCTGGAATGTTATGCAAACTAAAATTGACATATAATATGTGTCTTTTTCAAGTTACATAAGACTGATAAAGTGTTATCAGGGATTAGCCTTCATGGCCTTAAACCGTTAAGCTAAAGCTAAGTATTATCATGCGAAAATGACCTTTAGGCAATAAAGTCTCCGATAGCACTACATATAATACAAACATATAATACAATAAAACATTACCACCGAATTTATAGACGTTTTATAACTTTATCAAACTTCATATAGTACTGCGCACAAGAGTTTTGCTTTGTGCAGTACTATATGATGTTTTTTTAAAGCTATAGAACGTTGAAGAAATTGTATAGCTAGCTCGCTGATTGTAGTTTTAGGGCGATTTTACAAATGAAAATGCCGTTATGTTTTACAAATGTACTTCATGGAAGTAGACCAAAGAGGATATTCTTTTTTTTAACCATAGACAAGAACATAGAGTTAGCGTAGAGGACTAACCCTAGATGGATGTAGATAAAGCTTATTTACCAAACGTCTATAAACTCGGTGGTAATGTTTTACATTGGTTTTATGCATTAAGGGATGATTACGGGGCGGATATGTTTTCTATAACTATCTACTTGTACCAGCTGATATGTATTAGTTCACCCTGATACGGACAAACTTTGTGTGATGAACACGAATGTTTGTACTCGAGACATATATGTTTTGTACCTATAAGTATTATATACTGAGTTTGCCCTCAGTCCATTGTAAGGTTATTTTTTTTTTTTATTACATTATAGGCAAGTATTTGATCTCTATCTCACCTGATGGTAAGTGATGATGAGATCTACGATGGAGCATACTTGTCTAGGTAGGAAGGCGGCAGTAGATCGAGACGCTACATTCACTAGGCACATGCAGCGCAGCTGATCTGACCCGCCATCCATGAATGGCAACACCGAACATCATGCCGGAACACGGCTAGGCCGCTTGGCGACATGGCTTTGTTCAGTGGGTGGTGACTAGCCACGGCCGAAGCCTACCACCAGTAGAGTTGTCACCTGGTTGGCACCACCCAGGGTCACGTGTAGGGTATCTCGAGGGTATTTAATTCTCCTACGGACGAAGGTGACTCGACCCCAAAATACATGCGTGGCTTAATGTGTCTTCGTCTGGCGATATTATTTTAACCAATATGTAATGATTTAATAACCGTTTTCAGATGTCTACAAACAGTCGTCATCGCAGCATGCCGCCGCGGGTAATGCATGAATCATTATCATTACACACACATCATTAGAATATACGCAATCATTAACATTTCTATAAACGACATGTACGTTAAGTGCGAGATAATTCGTAAGCTAACTGTATACTTTATAGTCTACCGTATTCAGACATTTTGTATGGAGAATTGAAAGTTTTAAATACCGTCCGCTAGAGGCGCTTTTCAATTCTCCATACATAATGTCTAAATACGGTAGACTATAAAGTATACAGTTAGCTCGCACTTGACGTGCTGATAAAGTGTCCGCCTGAAAAAGACGTTACTATACAGCGGGATTCAGGAAGGATATACCGCGCTTTAAACCTGCGTTTCTTTAGCGCATTGTAATCTTTATATGATGATAGAATTGCGATGATGCCAATTTAAAAAATGACTTTTATCGGCTCCGAATACATGTTCGTTCCGTTCGGAGTCGAGACCTTAGGTCCATGGGGTCCAAGCACCATTAATTTTGTAGAAAATCTTTCTAGAAGATTGGTCGACGCAACCGGCGACCCAAGGGCTGGGTATTTCTTCGCTCAGCGAGTAGCTTTGGCTATTCTCTTTTTATTTTATATTAGTTTGTAAATATCTAAGTTATTTTCTTTCTAATTATTGTACATACTATATCTTGTTAATAAATGTCTGACTTCACATCATTATTAAAAATGCGTTCAAGAAACGCAGGTTAAAGGTTACTGTACCCATTGGAACACTGTATGTTACATAACATGTAACAATAATAGTATATAATATTGTATGGGGTTAATGAGTAGGTCATACTCGTTCACGCGTACGTATAAAAAAACGGATGTTTCACAGTGCACCTAGTACGAGTTTTTAAATGTTTAATACTGAATTTATAACATACTGATACAGACCTATTAAAATATTTTACAATATTATTGTTACATGTTATGTATATAAATAAAATTGGTATCTAACTATAGTAACCTATGGGTAGGTACCTTTTATTTGGGACCCAGACTTGGTCGTGTGCAAAGAGAGGGTTTAAAACTGTATCATGAAATTAACAGGATAATATATACTGCTTAAAATTTAACAGACACATTTAAATGGGAAATAAACCTTACTACTCATATAATTGTCAAGGTAATTTCACATAATTTGCACAATAATCCATACTAATATTATAAATGTAAAAGTTTGGATGGAGGGATAGATGGATGGATGAATGTTTGTTACTCAACCACGCCAGAACGGCTGAACGGATCTGGATGAAATTTGACTATTTTTTATCCCGGTAAAATGTATAGTTCCCGTGGGATAGATTTGTTTAAATTTTTTTATAGCGCAAAGGATCGACATGATCTTTTGCGCGGGTAACACCGCAGGGCGCAGCTAGTACATTATACTAATTATCCTTTTTTATTTTCATCCAAGTCATGTTATTCAGGGTGTATATTGTAGGAGTTAATTATAATAATTAATTATTATTGGTACGGTCGCATTATAAGCGAAATCTTTGGACTTTGTATAAAACAATATGACCTTTGATTTTTTTTTTATTTGTCTCCGCTCCGACTTGCAGAATAACTACTTATAAAAAAATGGGAAACAATTCACAAAAAAAAAACATTAATAAAGATAATTCGTTTTCTTATACATTTATTTCTGAGGTGGAACAAAGTTAGCTATGGCAGCTATTATTTTTTAATAACAAAAAAAAACTAGTAAATTTGTAGGTAGACTTGTGTGCTGACTTGTTTAAAGAATTTAAATTGCGCAATATAACGAATTTTTTTTTGGGCAATACAAAAATAGCAACAAAATGACATCTCACATAATTTAGTTAGGACTTAAATACTCGAGTTTGGTTTGAGTACTTAGCCCCTTAACCACTGAGTTAAAGTATCTATCAAATAATTGAACTCGGTCTCCTTCCACACAATCACTATACTAGTTCCATTTATTGACTTTCTCGATGACAGTTCCATGTGGAAACTTGAACGAGCGTCTTTTTTACATTCTGTATACATTATTTAATAAAAATATGACGCTTACGCACGTACAAGGTCATAGCAGACTCAGAGAAACTGATACAAATTTATTAACTTATATTACATTTCATTACAAGATGTAAGTATATTATGTTGATTCTTTATTTATTTATTATAATCGAAATCTGATGAATCATCACTGTCACTCATTGAGCTCTCCCCAACATTTATTATAAGTTCCTGTACTTCTATATTATTTTGATTCTATTTTATGTTTATTTTTTTAATGTTTTTGTTGTATTTGTCTTTGTTCAAAACATAATAAATATATGCTATCGATATCATTACTTATTTGGCCACAACACTACAACTATCAAATTAGAACTGTCATCGAGAAACTAAAGAAATGGAACTAGTATAATAACATTTTTTTTATTGACCATTTGCTTTCTAAATCATATTCTGTTAGTGGTCTTATTCAGTTAGTGCAATGATGTGTGTTTTGTGTGCAGTTCTGATGAACGGGTGCGCGAAGAACGGCGTGGAGGACAGGGCCGAGGGGTGGGTGGTGTCTTCGGAGTCCTGCGGCTTCCTCTCGATCGGTGAGTTAACCTGTCCAACGATGTTCTTATTTTATTTCTTCTTTTTTTAGTCCTTATTTTGACGGCCTGATTAGCGCAGTTGGTAGCGCACTCTGCTATCTGCGCCGAGGGTCCCTGGTTCAAATCCTGGTACTGATGTGGTACGCTCATTCTGACGTCATTGTTGCGGCGTGCGCTCATTCTGACGTCATTGTTGCGGCGTGCGCTCATTCTGACGTCATTGTTGCGGCGTACGCTCATTCTGACGTCATTGTGGCGGCGTACACTCATTCTGACGTCACTGTTCTGGTGTACATATTCTCACGGCACTGTTGTGATGCGCTTATTCTGACGTCACTGATGTGGCGCGCTTATTCTAACGTCATTGTTGCGGCGTGTGCTTATCCTAACGTCAATTTGCGGCGCGTGCTTATTCTGACGTGACTGTATCGGCGCAGGCGCGCGGTACGTGCGCGAGGTGCTGCCGGGCGAGATCGTGGAGATGTCGCGGCACGGCATCCGCACCGTGGACGTGGTGGAGCGGCCCGCCGGCAAGCAGCAGGCCTTCTGCATCTTCGAGTACGTGTACTTCGCCAGGGCGGACAGCATGTTCGAAGGTACGACACACAAACTGACTTTTTACTGGTGGTAGGCTTCGGCCGTGGCTAGTCACCACCCACTGGACAAAGCCATGTCGCCAAGCGGCCTAGCCGTGTTCCGGTATGATGTTCGGTGTTGCCATTCATGGATGGCGGATCAGATCAGCTGCGCTGCATGTGCCTAGCGAATGTAGCGTCTCGATCTACTGCCGCCTTCCTACCTAGGCAAGTATGCTCCATCGTAGATCTCATCGTCACTTACCATCAGGTGAGGTCGAGATCAAATACTTGCCTATAATGTAATAAATAAAAAAAAAAACACAACACTAACATACATACAATGGCTTTATTATATCAGAAATACGATTCGTCTGGGCCCCGAGTCTGCTAACACAATCGATTCATAATCGAACAGCAACCGCATAGAAACTGTCACTGACAGATATTATATGGGATATCTGTCAAAAGTGACAGTTACTATGCGGTTGCTGTTCGATTATGAATCGATTGTGTTAGCAGACTTGGGGCCCTGTTTGTAGGTGTCCCGTGGGCCTATATGAAATAAATAAATTTTACTATGACTGACATTGCCCCTATGTGCGATCAAAATGCTTTGTCCCATCCAAATGGTCTTTATATATTTTTCGAGTGCTTGTATCTATAACAAAAAAAAAATTGCAGGCATTCAAATAGCATTCCCTCGCGTTAAATTCGTGTTCTTAAGTATCGTACTAAAGATAATTTTACTTTTACGCGTTACGGTAACGTGTCTTCCATCCCGCTCAGGCCGCAGATGACACAAGTAGGTATGACAGTGACGTGACGATGGTTTATAAATGAGCTGTCTCACGGTGTACTAACGATCATTTTACGTAGCGTTACGGTATCGTGTCTCTCATCTCGCTCGGACCGCAGATGACATTAGTAGGTATGACAGTGACAGCATGGTCTCTGGATGACGTGACGATGTGTTACCGTGCAGGTCAGATGGTGTACACAATATTTGGCAGGTATAAAAAGAGCCTTCGCTTGCGTTTGATTCGTCTAATGAGCTGTCTCGCGGTGTACTAAGGCTGTGTCCCCAGTAGGCAAACTGTTAGCGGCGGACTGAGTGAGCCGCAAATTTGTGGCGAACTGAAATTCGAGTTAGCTGCAAACTCAGATCAATTTGCGTGCGTCGCAAGCAAACTGTTATGGGTTAGCCGTTTATTTAGGTCGACCTACCTACTGAATTTTCACTGTCAACTGTCCACATGACAGTTCGCGGCAAACGGACTCACTACGCCCGGCGAACAAGCATATCGCCGCCGCCGACTGGAAACGGTTTTGCTGTGAGTCAGCCGCTCACCGAATCAGTCGGCGCGCGCAACACAGCAAACTGCGTAGAGTGAGCACAAACTAGCAAACTGTGAACACTCTATTTCAAATATATGGATGGGCGTACTAAACGTTACGCTGCTAACTCAGTCGGCCGCTAACAGTTTGCCTATTGGGGACACAGCCGTCATTTTACGTAGCGTTACGGTATCGTGTCTCTCATCTCGCTCAGACCGCAGATGTCTTAGCGGGTATGACAGTGACGTGGCGATGTGTTGCGGCGCAGGTCAGATGGTGTACAGCGCGCGCATGCAGTGCGGGCGCATGCTGGCGCGCGAGTCGCCCGTGGACGCGGACATCGTGTCCTCCGTGCCCGAGTCCGGCACCGCCGCCGCGCACGGGTACGCCCGGCAGGTGAGCCGCTACCTACATATATACCAGCCCTTTTTAGTGACCCACTGCTGGGCACGAGCCTCCTCATTGCGAGGGGCATTGCTTACATAAACTTACATATATACCAATACCCTTTTTAGTGTTCCACTGCTGGGCACGGGCCTCCCCTCATTGCGAGTGGGGGTACTTACATAAGTATTATGATATATAATAATAATAATTCCAGCCCTTTTTAATATCCCACTGCTGGGCACAGGTCTGTCCTCAATGCGAGTGGGACTACTAACATAAGTATTACGATATATAAAATGGTGATATTCCACCCTTAACCAGTTAGAATCGGAATATTTTTTATACGTGTATACATACCATTACAGTACTTTTGAATCGGCAAATATATCAAAATTGATAAAAGAGACAAACATAGCATTATTTTAATGTAAGTATTAAATGAATAAAAATCTAATTCAATGTACATATATTATTTTAAGACGAAATTTCGGAAAGATATGTAAAATTACACAAATACCAACCCCCCCCCCCCCCCCCCCCCTCATATTATAGAAATTGCCCCATACACGAAATCCAATCCATTAAAAAAGTTTGTCTCAATCACCTCTTTGTTTCCGTGTCCAGTCGGGCATCCCGTTCATGGAGGTGCTGTGCAAGAACCGGTACGTGGGGCGCACGTTCATCCAGCCGTCGACGCGGCTGCGCCAGCTCGGCGTGGCCAAGAAGTTCGGCGCGCTGTCCGAGAACGTGCGCGGCAAGCGCATCGTGCTCATCGACGACTCCATCGTGCGCGGCAACACCATCGGGCCCATCATCAAGCTGCTGCGCGACGCCGGCGCCGCCGAGGTGACCACCTAACTAAGGCCTCTGCCTCAAATTTTGAAGGCAGCGGGGCGGCGGCGACGGCGGCGCGGGAGTGGGGCTCGTTGGCCGTAGCGCCGCTGTTTTCGAGAACCGGTCCATTTGATTTTACGCATAAGATCCTGCCGCTCCCGCGCCGCCGCCGCCGCCGCCCCGCTGCCCGCTAAATTCGAGGCTGAGGCCTAAGATAGGCTTGTGTTGCGGGTACCATACATACAGCAGCTCAATTCAGTTCAGTGAGCTGGGTGCTCAGTGGCGTAGCATAGGTCATTAGCACCCGGTGCGGATTTCAAATTTGCGGCCGTCTTATTTTTGCTATTCATTATAAGAAAAAAAATTGTATGGTAACGACAAAATAATATATATATATACTGGGTTCGCCCCCAGTCCCTTGTACGGTACCAATAATACAAGCGTTGCTTAGTGTAGGAAGGACCGTATAGATCGTGTGTTCAAATTTGAATCCATAAAAGATATGGGAAATCTGTTGTATAATAATATAATAATACCAGCCCTTTTTATGTCCCACCGTGGGCACGGGCCTCCCCTCAATGCGAGGGGGATTAGGCCATAGTCCACCACGCTGGCCCAGTGCGTGTTGGCGGACTTCACATGTCTTTCGAGGGGTTATCTCAGACAGGCAGTCATCACAAATACCCCTACTGCCTATCAGTAAGGTAGCTGACCATTATATCGGTGGCAGGTTCACATCAGGATAGCGTCGCCGCCGCTCAAGTACCCGTGCTACATGGGCATCAACATCCCCACGCGGGAGGAGCTCATAGCGAACAAGATGGATTCCTACAAGCTCGCCGAACACGTCGGTGAGTTACATATTCCACTATTTCATACTTTAAACAATGTTTATCAAGATATTTGATATCGACGACCTGATTCGCGCAGTTGGTAGCGACCCGGCTTTCAGCACTGAAGGTCTAATATAAGTATTATATACTGAGTTTGTCGTCATTTCATTATACGGTACCCATAATACAAGCGTTACTTAGTGTGGGACCGTAAAGTTGGTGTGTTCGTCAGCCGATATAATATAATTATTATTATTCGAAAAAGTATGCAATTGCCTACTGGAATATTGTCTCTTGCGGTTTTGTAATTGTTGTGAGTTTTTTTATATAATATCTGGAACTATGTCTCTTTGGGAAACTTTTTAGTTTTATAGGTACATTCATCCCTGAAACATTTATTTCATATTTTTGTTACATCCTGTATACGAGTCTTACACGCATCGAACGAGCGTAAACTCCAATATTGATATATCTGTGTCTAATCATGTTCCTCAACGACCAGGCGCCGACAGTCTTGAGTACCTGAGCGTGGAGGGGCTGGTGAGCGCGATACACTACAACATGAAGTCCACGCCGAGCGACGGCGTTGGCGGCCACTGCACCGCCTGCCTCACCGGCGAGTACCCGGGCGGCCTGCCGCAGGACGACTGGTGATCCCACCCCCACACGCCACCATACACCATAGACCTATATACTGACATATGTGACGTATCAGCATTGACCACGTACATTGCATTGCGTACTGTCCCAAACTAAGCAATGGGTACCGTACACAAGGCCGTAGCCGGAATTCACTTCGGTGGGCGTCGACGATAACAATCCAAAACAGAGTTGAAAATATTATAGTAAGGACCTATGTATACAACGGTGGGTTGGTTCAGGCATTACGGAGGGGGGGGGGGATCTCCAGAGCATTTTAATAACCTATGTATACAACGGTGGGTTGGTTCAGGCATTTCGGAGGGGGAAGAGGGGGATCTCCAGAGCATTTTCGCCAAGTCGTGGATACAACTGGACATGGTGATAGAGTAGCATCTTTCAAATTTTTTTACTGTAATCTGTGTGTGAGTGCGATCGAACCGACGCATCCGAGGGGCAGCGCGATCGGTCTGTACCCGGCTATCAACGTCGCTGGGCTTGATATGATCAACGTTAAATATGCATTTAGATCATAACTAAAGCCAATTAACTCAACAAACAACTCACAACCCATCAGTACGTACTATGGGGATTACTATGGGTGGGAAATATAATCTTTTGGGCCTTATTGTAGATGTTGAGAGTACAATTTGATATACTGTAGGTTCGTGTATGTTTGTAATGTAAATCATCATATATAGGATAATATCTTAAAATTACATTATAATTAAATTATGACATCCCAGATGTTAGACATAGATATATTACTATACAATAACCCAGCAATAGCTGTTTAGCCACCGAGAATTGGGTAGGTCTATTTTCACCACCGGAATGCAATGAATTTTGTATGACATACGTCAGTTATCTGTGGATTTTATCGATCCTTCTGGAAAATATATTGAAATTGGTCGAAGTTCATCAGTCGTGAGTCAGGGGAGCAATGCCCTGCACTGTAGTGTTGTAGCGACGTTACAAACTCGATGGAGATGCAATTTACTCGAATATGGAGGTATCTCAATGTTTTTCTCGTCCTAACGCGTGCAATTATAATTTGACACGCAAAAGTCGTGCTGGTTACGACATAAAAACAGTTATTTTAATAAGACATCATTAATTATTAGGGATTAATTTAAAATATTTTTAATTATAATAAGTAGCGTGTAAGTGACAATGTTATGATGTATGAAATTGGGATTTTAATGTACGTATATTAATATAATTTTTGATTGCCTACTTTGTTGTTTTAGATGCGATGTTTATGTCGAGTTAAAATATTGACAAATTTAATTAAGGTGGAAGCTCAGGGTCAGGGCGCGAAATTCTAAATGTCAATGGTTTTTAATTTTTACGAAAAATTTGGACATCTTTACGATGTAATTTAGTGTTTTGCGATATTAGCGATTTTCGCGCCCTGACCCTGAGCTTCCACCTTAAATACAGACTGTTTTATGTGTCGGAAGTTATTCGTGATTGGTTATAAAACTGCTAGCAGTGTATCGAGCGTTGGTATATATCGGTTTTGGTTGGTATATCATATAAGGTATAACAACAATAGTATCAAATATTTTAACGGGCTAACAATTAGGTGATAACGATCACGTTTATGCATAAAAAATATGTGTATACAGGTGTTTTGATTTTTCTGTGTGAAAGAGAAAGTATCGTTTCATCGCGGACTTGGTATGTAGTTATTTTTAAAATTACAACTGTTTTTTTTTCGGGATAGTGACCTTTATAGTCTACCGATGAACCCATTAAAATATTTTACACTATTCTTGTTAAACCTTATATTAAAAACTTATCCTTTTGGCGCCGTTCACACGGGAAATCCGAATCACGATACTGGAATCATGATCTAAAGCAGGGTTTTCCAACCTTTTTTGCATGATTTGGGCCTGCATTTTTTGAACCAGTTGGCCGATATCAGGTTCTGTTTTTGACAGACCTATCATCAAATCATACACTTCATGCCCCCCTAAGATCTCTCTACGCCCCCCCGGGGGGGGGCACGCCCCACCGGTTGGGAAGTCCTGATCTAAAGGTATCGGATTTGGGACAATACTGCTGCGATTCGCGGGACAATTGTGATAATACTGATAGTGTGTACGGCGCCATTGGAGGCTAGTTTAAAATATTAATTACTTTTATCATTCCAATTCAATCAACTAGTAAACTACTGTATTAATCGCATTTTGTCGAAATGTTATGCAAGTATGTATCGCTCAGTGGCGAAGGAAGCATATTCGCACAAAGGAAGCCGAAAAAAACCTTACCTGTGAGTGCACAAAAACCCTTCATAGTCAACATGGTCTAGATTTACCATGAAAAATATACTTATTATTGTGTTCTACAGATAACAATATTCTGGACGAATTCTGCAAAAAGAAGTAGATACTGTTTCAATATTAATTTGGCAAGGGAAGCCGACAGCAATCGTCGTTATATAGAGCCTTCGCCACTGTTGCATATCACTTATCATGCGATTCATTGTGTAGCCTTTTGTCGTCTAGGGAATATGTATATTATCAATGCATTAGGGACCAAATTGTGAACATATCTCGTAAACGTCAGTTTCCTGTTAATCTTTTATGTATAACTTATCTCGAATACTATAAATCTCGGGCCGCAATCGACACGAAATGGCGCCTGGATATTCTGGGACAGTGCTCTTGTACATGTACCAATAAACGGTTTTTTTTCCTAAAAGCAAGTGTATTATTTTTACCCGACTAACTATAGGGTTTCAAATACTTATAATTTTGCAATTAAGTAAAGATTGAAGTTTCTCATTTATTAACTCGTTGTGTCTAAAAGCGATGAAATAAAATCCATTTTAGGTGAAAGTAAAAATACTTTTAATTTCGCAATAGACAAATAAAACGATAGACAAATCTCACGTTATTGAGAAATTATTGTCGAAGTCAGCCATTGAGCAACAAGGTATATCATCCTTGTGAACAAAATTAAAAAAACACGTTTTAAAATTTCAAATCCAATTTATTGTTTAAATGTTATTTACATTTTTTGAATATTTACAAAGGAACTAAACACAATTTTGTAATTTCGTGTTGTCTGTACAACGGCGAAGATGCGAGGCGAATTATATAAAGCGTTGTACAACAAATATAATAAATTAAATCAAAAGTGCTTGAACGAGAAGCTTCAGTCTAAATATTTGCGCTTATAACTTTGTGAATGGTCTGAAAGAAATAAATAGTGCCGCTAAGCTTGATATTTAGGAGATTCAGAACGTGGAATGCTAAGATATTTTGGTTCTAAGGGTGGTTTTTTTGGTTAAGTATTTATCACGCCCTTAATTCAATAATTTAATTTGAATACCATAAAGTATACTCAGTAGCGTAGCATAGGTCATTAGCACCCGGTGCGGATTTAAAATTTGCCGCCCTCTTATTTTTACTAATCATTATAAAAAATTTCGGGCTTGGTAACGTCAAAAAAAAAATGACAAAGCAACACCGAAAAAAACATTTTTCTTATTTTTTTTTGTCTAACCGCCACCTGTGAAATGCGCCCCCGGCAAAGTGCCGCCCGGTGCGGACCGCACCCTCCCCCCCCATGCTACGCCACTGAGTATACTCTACCGAGCCAAAAGCCTTAAGATCCTACAGACGCGTCTTTTGTACGTGTTTTTTTTCTACACAAAACAAAAACAATATCAACAATGTCCCCCGCGCGTGTAAAGACGAGCAGGGTACAGTCACCTTTTTTTATTTTTTTTTATTACATTATAGGCAAGTATTTGATCTCGATCTCACCTGATGGTAAGTGATGATGAGATTTACGATGGAGCATACTTGCCTAGGTAGGAAGTGGCAACACCGAACATCATGCCGGAACACGTCTAGGCCGCTTGGCGACATGGCTTTGTTGTTGTATTGTGATAAAATGTTTTGTGTATGTTTTTGTTGTGATACCCGAACATTACTCGGACATGTTTGATAGGTTGTGTTTCCCGACAATGGCCTCTATGTCGTTGACTTCTTTTGCGCACGCGTCGGTCAGCACCACCGGCTCGCCGTCCGTGACGAGCACGTCATCCTCGATGCGAATGCCGACGCCGCGGAACTCCTCGGGCACAGAGGTGTCGTCCGGCGTTATGTAGATACCTGGGAAGCGGTATTAAATATTTATTGTTGAAGTTACAGGATTTTTCTTTGTATGTCATCACCATAGGTAATTGATAGAGATGAATGGCCCACGGAACAACAAGCTTAAAAAAACTAATATTCGAATATTCAAAATTATCGAATATTTGCAAGCCCTGACTATGGACTCCTGCAGGGTTATTTTAAACCATTCGAAATCGATATCGGAAACGGAATCGAAAATCGCTATTAAAATTTCCGAATTTGATTATCTTCGATGTATCTTTATGACGATACCAAATCGTTTTTTCAATAAGTCTCCGTCAGAAAGCTCGTCGGGAGCAACACCAACATCGGAAAGTTTCAAATCCGTTTCCGATGCCGATTCCGAATGATTTAAAATAACCCATCTGGACGAAGTTGCATCAAAATTAACATTGGCTTTTTATAGACAACACGATATGATGCAGCAGCAATAATAGCGGCTCGGGGCATGCCGAATTGAAATTATAAGACATGGGCAGAGGTGCCATCTTTGCTCACGTTAGCCGATGCGACGTGTACCTAGTTCTGAGGGACCGACCATAGAGAGAGAGTGTTAGCCGATGCGACGTGTACCTGGTTCTTAGGGACCGACCATAGAGAGAGTGTTAGCCGATGCGACGTGTACCTGGTTCTTAGGGACCGACCATAGAGAGAGAGAGAGTGTTAGCCGATGCGACGCGTACCTGATTCTGAGGGACCGACCATAGAGAGAGTGTTTGCCGATGCGGCGTGTACCTGGTTCTGAGGGACCGACCATAGAGAGAGAGTGTTAGCCGATGCGACGGGTACCTGGTTCTGAGGGACCGACCATGGAGAGAGAGTGTTAGCCGATGCGACGGGTACCTGGTTCTGAGGGACCGACCATAGAGAGAGAGTTAGCCGATGCGACGGGTACCTGGTTCTGAGGGACCGACCATAGAGAGAGAGTGTTAGCCGATGCGACGGGTACCTGGTTCTGAGGGACCGACCATAGAGAGAGAGTGTTAGCCGATGCGACGGGTACCTGGTTCTGAGGGACAGACCATAGAGAGAGAGTGTTAGCCGATGCGACGGGTACCTGGTTCTGAGGGACCGACCATAGATAGAGAGAGTGTTAGCCGATGCGACGGGTACCTGGTTCTGAGGGACCGACCATAGAGAGTGTTAGCCGATTCGACGGGTACCTGGTTCTGAGGGACCGACCATAGAGAGAGTGTTAGCCGATGCGACGGGTACCTGGTTCTGAGGGACCGACCATAGAGAGAGAGAGTGTTAGCCGATGCGACGGGTACCTGGTTCTGAGGGACCGACCATAGAGAGTGTTAGCCGATGCGACGGGTACCTGGTTCTGAGGGACCGACCATAGAGAGTGTTAGCCGATTCGACGGGTACCTGGTTCTGAGGGACCGACAATAGAGAGAGAGAGTGTTAGCCGATGCGACGGGTACCTGGTTCTGAGGGACCGACCATAGAGAGTGTTAGCCGATTCGACGGGTACCTGGTTCTGAGGGACCGACCATAGAGAGAGAGTTAGCCGATGCGACGGGTACCTGGTTCTGAGGGACCGACCATAGAGAGAGAGTGTTAGCCGATGCGACGGGTACCTGGTTCTGAGGGACCGACCATAGAGAGAGAGTGTTAGCCGATGCGACGGGTACCTGGTTCTGAGGGACAGACCATAGAGAGAGAGTGTTAGCCGATGCGACGGGTACCTGGTTCTGAGGGACCGACCATAGATAGAGAGAGTGTTAGCCGATGCGACGGGTACCTGGTTCTGAGGGACCGACCATAGAGAGTGTTAGCCGATTCGACGGGTACCTGGTTCTGAGGGACCGACCATAGAGAGAGTGTTAGCCGATGCGACGGGTACCTGGTTCGACGGTGATGATCATGTTGGTGCGTACGGGCACGTTGCGGCGCACGAGCGGCGCGTCGTGCACGTCCAGCCCCAGGTAGTGCGACACGTGGTGCGGGCACAGCCGGTACGCCTTCTGTACCGACACCACAGAACCACAACACTATTATATAATAATTCCAGCCCTTTTTTATGTCCCACTGCTGGGCACGGGCCTCCCCTCAATGCGAGGGGGGTTTAGGCCATAGTCCACCACGCTGGCCCAGTGCGGGTTGGCGGACTTCACACATCTTTCGAGGGGTTCTCTCAGACATGCAGGTTTCCTCACGATGTTTTCCTTCACCGTTTAGTAAGTGATAATCTTGGTTGAAAATGAGATTCGCACATGAAAAATCCCAGAGGTGCGAGCCGGGGTTTGAACCTGCAATCCTCGTTACCGAGGCAAGCGTTCTACCAACTTGGCTACCACTGCTACCAACACTATTATATAGCAGTATTTTAAAAATTGCACGTTTTTCTTCAGTTTGCCGTATGCTATTACTACCCAGAACTTGATCCTTAGTAGCGACAATATCAGATGTTACAATCATAGAGATGTTTTTTTTTTTTGGTGTGGAACCTTATAGTTTGTTTGTTCGTCTGGCGATATTTATTTATTTACTATCTGTTACCCGCGTCTTAGCCGCGTGGTATTTAACATAAAAGTTTTTTCTAAAATAAAAGTAGCCTAAGTTAATTCTTCTTACATCAGCTATCTGCCAGTGAAAGTCTCGTCAACATCGGTCCAGCCATTTCAGAGATTAGCCGAAATAAACAAACAGACAGACAGAAAAGAATTGAAAAAAATTTTTTTTTGGTATATATACCGTGTATACATCCAAATGTACTTAGTAAAAAGCTGTTATTTTAATATTACAAACAGAGACTCCAATTTTATTTATATGTATAGATATAGACTAGCTGTTACCCGCGACTTCGTCCGCGTGGTATTTAACAAAGACAAAACCGTTGGCAATAGTCTGCTCGCGCGTTCTGAGCCCGCGGGACGCATTGCAGGTTGTTGCTATCAAACTTAATCAGGCGCAGCGCTGCAACGTTGGTTTTATTTTTATTCGTGAGATCCTATGTTTTTTCTAAAATAAAAGTAGCCTAAGTTACTCCTTGTTACATCAGCTATCTGCCAGTGAAAGACCCGTCAAAATCGGTCCAGCCATTTCAGAGATTACCCGGAACAAACAGACAGACAGATAGACAAAAATTGTAAAAAAAAATGTTTTTTGTATATATATACCGTGTACACATCCAAATGCACTTAATAAAAAGCGGTTATTTTAATATTACAAACAGACACTCCAGTTTTATTTAGATGTGTATATATTTATATTTACTGACCCCAATGAGTTCGTGTTGGTCGATGTTCTTGGGCAGGATGCCCTCCTGCTGCAGGTGCGTGCCCAGCAGCCGGCACATGCTGTCGAAGAGCTGGTCCAGCGGCGGCCGCTGCTCCCCCACCAACTCGATCAGACGCTTCTGCATACAACATTACCTTGCTTAGCGAGTTTTTGACCACTCGAATATGAGCTTTGAAATTCTAATCTTACGGATTTTATCGCGTTTATTTTATATTTTTTACGTTCCCGACGTTTCGGCTGTTTTACCGCAACCACGGTCACGGGAGGACTGAGGTGTTTGACGTCCTAGTGTTAAAGTTTGAACTGTGGTACCCTCATTTTTAGTTGATGTTTGCGGTCCGATCTATGGAGAAAGTGCTTAGTGTTTTGAGGTCTTGCAATGGTCCGCTTGGTTTTGCATTTAACTATATTAATTACTGGATCCCAAGTCCAAGCCATTTTCCCTATTGAAATTAGGATGTTTTTTTTTCAATGGCCTCACGTATCATGCATGGTCGGAATCGGTGTTCTTTTGCGAGGATCTGTGGTTGATCAAACCTCATATAATGTTGGGTGCGATGAAAACAAGCAGAGTTATTTCCTAAGCTAGATCGCAATCGATTTCCAACTGTTGAGATGAGAGAATTGTTTTTTTTTTTTATACCTTACAGGCAAGTATTTGATCTCGATCTCACCTGATGGTAAGTGACGATGAGATCTACGACGGAGCATACTTGCCTAGGTAGGAAGGCGGCAGTAGATCGAGACGCTACATTCACTAGGCACATGCAGCGCAACTGATCTGACCCGCCATCCATGAATGACAACACCGAACATCATGCCGGAACACGGCTAGGCCGGTTGGCGACATGGCTTTGTTCAGTGGGTGGTGACTAACAACGGCCGAAGCCTACCACCAGTAGAGTTGTCACCTAGTTGGCACCACCCAGGGTCACGTGTAGGGTATCTCGAGGGTATTTAATTCTCCTACGGACGAAGGTGACTCGACCCCAAACAATTGTTCACAATTGAGAACCTTCTAATATTTGAATGTTGTGTGTACAAAGTTGAATGTGGTCACCTGAACAGCGAGCACCAGCTCGTACAGTATCCGGTGGTGTTTGCTGAACGTGCCGCTGATCGGCCACGTGCGCGAAATGTCCGAGTTGTACAGCCAGCGCTGGCAACCTACACACACAACATTACCATGGTGTTCAACCAAGTTATATTATACCATATAACCGCTACATGCTTTTGTATCAGTGAAACTAGTACGAAATTCATGACAATGCCATTGAGTCAGTGGCGTAGCATGGGGGGGGGGGGCGGAGGGTGTGGTCCGCAGGTGGCGGTTAGAGAAAATAAAAAAAACATATGAAAAAAAAAAATAAGTAAAAAAAAAAATAAGTAAAACAAAAAAATACTTTCAGTGTTTTTTTTTGTCGTTACCATATATCCAGGTATAATGAAAAAGAGTGGCAAATTTGAAATCCGCACCGGGTGCTAACGACCTATGCTACGCCACAGCATTGAGTATAGTATATCATGCAGTCATAAACTTGTGATTATGTGCGAGGTGGCCGGTGGAGGACTCACCGGAGTCCACGAGCAGCATGTCCCGCTCCGCCAGCAGCTGGTTGTTGGCGACGTAATGGATGTGCGCGGCGCGCGGCCCGCCCGCCACCACGGGCGGGAAGGCCAGGTGCTCGGCGCCGCCCTGCCGGCACGAGAACTCCAGCACCGCGTTGATCATGTGCTCCGACGTACCTAACACCACATTTTTTTTTATTACATTATAGGCAAGTATTTGATCTCGGTCTCACCTGATGGTAAGTGACGATGAGATCTACGATGGAGCATACTTGCCTAGGTAGGAAGGCGGCAGTAGATCGAGACGCTACATTCGCTAGGCACATGCAGCGCAGCTGATCTGACCCGCCATCCATGAATGGCAACACCGAACATCATGCCGGAACACGGCTAGGCCGCTTGGCGACATGGCTTTGTTCAGTGGGTGGTGACTAACCACGGCCGAAGCCTACCACCAGTACAGTTGTCACCTAGTTGGCACCACCCAGGGTCACGTGTAGGGTATCTCGAGGGTATTTAATTCACCTACGGACGAAGTTGACTCGACCCCATCTATCTATCAAAAGACGTCCACAGCTAGACATAGCCCTCCTCCAATGATTTCCACACATCACGGTCCTCCGCCGCTCGCATCCACCGGCTTCCTGCGACGCGCGTGATATCATCGGTCCACCTTGTGAGGAGCCGTCCTACACTAAGTCTTCCGATTTGTGGTCGCCATTCTAGAACCTTTCTGCCCCAACGGCCAACGGTTCTGCGAGCTATGTGCCGCCCACTGCCACTTCAACTTTGAAATTCTTTGAAATTCTCAATTCTCAAAAAGGGCCTCTACATGTTAATGTAGAAATAAATGTTGTTGACAACAAAATTACAGTTGCTTTTTTTAACCTTTCTTAAACAATATATAAAATAAGAAGTCTCCAGGCTCTCACCAGGTTTAGTGCAAGCCATCGCCATGTTGACGCTCTGCGAACCAATATAACATGTTTCCTTCATGAGTTCCAGTTCAGTGGGCGACTTGACTACGCGCATGAAATGCAGCACGCGCTGCGGGTCGGCCAGCGACACCTGGCCCGCGCGGAGTACCGAGCGGATCGAGTTGTGCAGCTCAGGATTGACTGGCGCCTCGTTGTGGTACCAGAGGATTGTAGACTTTGTTGCAGTCGTTCTGTTGAAGTAGTGTCGCAGTGTTATTAAACAAACAAACAAAGAAATAAATATTATGTTTTTTTCTACTTGGGGAACGTTGTGAAGGGTTAAAACAATGTTACATAATGCGTAGTTCAAACCCCCCCTCCTGCCCCTGTAACGCATCGTAACGTTTCAGAAGACCCCCCCCCCCCCCCCCCAATTCGTTACGTAATACTTGAACGCTCCCTTGGACGGTATGCGGTACTCCGAATCCATAGGAGATATGGAGAATTATATTATTGGTGATGGCCACATAGCTTACTTTTGTAAGTATTGAGCGAAAGTGTCCACGGGTCGAGCCTCGTCCACTGCGAAGAGCGCGGTTGCGGCTGCGCACCCGGTCCGCGGGCCCTCCCACAGCTCCGCGTGGCTGTCCTTCTCATGCACGAACAATATACTCTGGTAGACAGAGATACAAGATGACAATGCTAAATGTGTACTCATGAAACTTCTCCCTATTTTACATATATTTTCATCCATTTATTCTATTTTCTTCAACGAAAACTCAAGACAAGATTTATTAATAGCTGTGACATTGAAATATGGATTCCTAAATATGGCATTATAGTTACAAGTTTACAATATTTAGTGAGAACATACCTTGTAAGCGTCAGTCTGCTCAGGTTTTATTAGGACTAGCACGGATGACGGCTCTAAGCACCCTGTTAGGTAGAAGAAATCAGAGTTTTGTCTGAAGACATATGGTATTTTATCTGACATGTACTGCTTGCAGGCGGCTGGGATTATTATCTAAAAAAATAAAAAAGTTCTTGACAGATGTAATTTAAGCAATCTGTGTTATACTATCACTAAAATTTAAGATTTTCCATAATATTCACAGAACTGTCAGCAGAATCTGTAACTGTTGGATACCTCACTTGTGACCAATACATTAGAGTTTCTTGCCCGTTCTTCTCCATAGGAACGGCATGCCGAACGGGTGGTAAAGTAGTAGCATATTTTGTAACTTTTGACGATTCATAAGTACTGTACATAATGGTCTATGTGAATAAAAAATAATCTGATTCTGATTCTGAACAACTTGGAGTTATATAAAAGCTTACTTACAACATGAGTCTTATGCATATTCTCCACTTCAGCTATTAATTTACTGACCAATGTGTCCCTCCTTTCTTTATATTCCATCTGTGTAATTCCACATGTTAGATGGTCTTTTTGTATCAAGTGTGGGTGGGTATGGCAAGTGGCTTGTCCCAAAATACCCTCAGGAATAATCATTGGGGGCGTTCTCTCTAGTGGCCTCTCCCCTGGCGGTTTTTCTATTGTACTCCTATATTTTTTGTCCTGGACGACATCCTGTCTGAAAAACTTTCTGCGGTCTTTGCTTGCTATAAAAATATAGTTTTTAATGGATTAAAATGATTACAGCTATAATCATCGTACTGAATTGTTGAGTAATAGGGAATGTATAATAAAATAAAACTAAGTTAATGTTATTGATCAAAACATAACCTTACTTACCAATGTTAAAAAAAGTTTTTCGTATTTGATGCATAGTGTTAGTTATGTTTTGAGAGATTTATGGCTGTATTGTTAAATTGAAATTTGGATTATAGAGTGGAATCCATTTAATTAGAATAGGTGTTAGCAAATCAAAACAACAGACCGATGAATTTTGACAACAATAAAAAGTTCGGCGAAAAATCAGTGTTACCCACTGACGTCCATGATACAAGTACGCTAGACTAATGATACCCTTTAAAATGACAGCTATCTATTTTGCCTATTTGAAGCGCCCCCATCGTGGGGGAAAGGAACTAAATCTGACGTAAAATGCAAATGGCCGTTGTTTTGTTTACATTGTCTCCGTGTTTATAAAGTGATTTTGAAGGTTTAACGCGATTAAACTTGTTTGTTGTGTCGTATTAATATAGTTAATACATAAATAAGTGGTGTTAGCTAATAGGGAAACCATGAAAGAGTGCGTGTTATGCAAAACTCTTTACCAGAAGGGAAGTGGGGTTACATTCCACAAGTAAGTGAATTTACGGCTAATATTCAAGAAATTAAAACTTCTATTGATATTATAGGCACTTAAAAATATGTTACTAATCTTATTAATACGTGATTACAACGCATTTGTCTTTGTATTATCGGTTTTTTATAAACAATAAAATTCAATAGTGCTGTAAAAGTTCCTTGTCGATAAAATTTATCGATATTTTTTCTATCAATATCTTAAATAGATAGAACGTTCAAGAACGTAAAAATCGCCGAAGACAGATTTGTATTATCAAATACATATTATTTTAAAACAATGTTTACTAATTCACAGGTTTCCGACTGACAATAGAAGACTAGAATTATGGCTCAAAAACATTGCAAAGCCTAGTTGGCGTCCGAAAAAATATGATTACATCTGTTCAAAACATTTCTCTGATGACTGTTTTATTAAACATAACTCATGTACTACTTTGATGATTTTTATTTTCTATTAATACCTTACCTACTCCATTGCTTCCCAAACAACATTACATTACCTCATTTCTAATTAAAAAACGATCCTTATTTAATTAGGATCTAGCTAGTCACACACCACCCTTTAGTCCGGTTTCGGCTTATCCATGAGGGATTCGGCTAATCATTATCATTATTTGCTTCATCTTAGTATTAACCACTTGACTATTTTGGACATTAGCCATTGTTAAAGGAATGGATCATAATTATTTTCATTTTACTGCATGGGTAGGTTTAAGCATAAACATTTTTATCGATGTATCATATCACTGTCCTATCTCTATTATTAGTTCCATTCCCCCTCACTGCCGCTATCAGCGCCAAAATGGCGTAATTAAATAGCACTGACGTCCATGATACAAGTACGCTAGACTAATGATATCCTTTAAAATGACAGCTATCTATGGTGCCTATTTGAAGCGCCCCCATCGTGGGGGAAAGGAACTAAATCTGACGTAAAATGCAAATGGCCGTTGTTTTGTTTACATTGTCTCCGTGTTTATAAAGTGATTTTGAAGGTTTAACGCGATTAAACTTGTTTGTTGTGTCGTATTAATATAGTTAATACATAAATAAGTGGCGTTAGTTAATAGGTAAACCATGAAAGAGTGCGTGTTATGCAAAACTCTTTACCAGAAGGGAAGTGGGGTTACATTCCACAAGTAAGTGAATTTACGGCTAATATTCAAGAAATTAAAACTTCTATTGATATTATAGGCACTTAAAAATATGTTACTAATCTTATTAATACGTGATTACAACGCATTTGTCTTTGTATTATCGGTTTTTTATAAACAATAAAATTCAATAGTGCTGTAAAAGTTCCTTGTCGATAAAATTTATCGATATTTTTTCTATCAATATCTTAAATAGATAGAACGTTCAAGAACGTAAAAATCGCCGAAGACAGATTTGTATTATCAAATACATATTATTTTAAAACAATGTTTACTAATTCACAGGTTTCCGACTGACAATAGAAGACTAGAATTATGGCTCAAAAACATTGAAAAGCCTAGTTGGCGTCCGAAAAAATATGATTACATCTGTTCGAAACACTTCTCTGATGACTGTTTTATTAAACATAACTCATGTACTACTTTGATGATTTTTATTTTCTATTAATACCTTACCTACTCCATTGCTTCCCAGACAACATTACATTACCTCATTTCTAATTAAAAAACGATCCTTATTTAAGTAGGATCTAGCTAGTCACACACCACCCTTTAGTCCGGTTTCGGCTTATACTAAGATTACCTACCCTACCCATGAGCGATTCGGCTAATCATTATCATTATTTGCTTCATCTTAGTATTAACCACTCGACTATTTTGGACATTAGCCATTGTTAAAGGAATGGATCATAATTATTTTCATTTTACTGCATGGGTAGGTTTAAGCATAAACATTTTTATCGATGTATCATATCACTGTCCCATCTCTATTATTAGTTCCATTCCCCCTCACTGCCGCTATCAGCGCCAAAATGGCGAAAATCAAATAGGCACACGATAACCGGGCTTATGATTAGTCCAGCGATATATACCATAGAGGTCAGTGTTAAATAGGCACACGATAACCGGGCTTATCATTAGTCCAGCGATGTATACCATAGAGGTCAGTGGTGTTACCAAACCAACTAAGTCCAGCCAGTCTACCAAATTAGATCTAAACAACAATAATTGTAATAATTAAATAAGTCATTATTACAATTTATTTGGAATTTTGGAATTAAACAAATATAATAATTACTTGGACTATCTATAAAATGTCACCTTTTATCAGATAAAATAAATAAAAATACGCCGAAATGCTCAAACGTATATTTATGGATAATCTGATGTTAGCCAGTAATATCCCATTATTTTTCCGAAATAATATATCGCAATATTAGTCGCCCCGACAACCTTCGAGGTAGCCTAAAATGCGAAAATTTACCTAACTTGACACCACTGGAAAAGTTCAACATGCATGCATAACTGAAGGACTCTGTATCCATGGTCATGAATAAAGATTAAAAAAAAAACAATATGCATGTGACAGTTGACACAGGTTTGTCAATTTTACATTTATCTACGGAACGTATAAAGGCATAGATAGAGCTATATCGGAACAGTTTGCATGCATACCTCAATCAATGTACGGAACAAAGACCATTGTACAGGTACACCCATACAAGTTGCTTACTACCTTATGAGGTATAATTCGTATACTTTGATGAATGATTAATCATCAAAGTTCGTATAATTCCTTTGGTCAATGCTTTTCACCTATTTAATTTTTTCATTCATTTAATAGCATAAAGCTTATAATCTAATTTCTTATTTGACATTAACGTTTCAGTGTTGTTATGAGTACTGTTTAATTTTCCCTACTTTTGAAATCTAATACTCAAAATAATAAAGCGACAGGGATATGTATCTTCTTGTAGTTTTAAATATGTTATAAGGCTAAAATATGTTTCAGAAATAAATATAATTGAGCTAATACCCCATGGAGCGGATAGAGAAAATAGTTCTTGAAATTATTACAACTTACCTACTTTCTCGTATGTGAAATGCTGAGTCCAAAAAGAGTGTATTTTATTAAAACATATTAGATAGTAATGCTTGAGGCACTGAGAAATTTTATCTTTAAATATCTTCGGTATTAACTGTAGTTTAAGTATAGTTGATAAGATGATTATATAAAAATTAATATAACTTGGTACTCACCGCAATTGTTAAGTACACTAAGTCCAATTTTTAACTTAACAATTAAGTTATGGCTATTCCAATTGTTTTATTGGATGCTTGGTAACTTTTACTATAAGTAATAGTCGTTACGTTGATTTGCTGTGTGTAAGTGGGACATAATGTTATGCTTACCTATACCAGATTCTGCCAATACCAACAAGATTTCCTTGGTCCTTCGATCCGGTTACGCAAGACTTCGGAAAGGCGTTTCCTATTTTCATAGAAGGTCTCAATTTTGGGACACGTCTCTAAAAGGAAAAGAGGTTCTATTGCTAGGCTCTGTGGGCAGGAAGGTCATGCTACGTTCACTGGGCTGGGCATGTCTGTCAGTCTTGCGAGCGAAGCAGTCAGCGCGGAACGACCGGCGCGTGCACACGTCGCTTTATCGTACACAGTCGCAATACGATCGCGGACCAATTTGTGTCGTATACTGTCAATCGTGCGCGTAACAAAAGTGTTTCATAACAGTGATTGTTTGTATTTCAAATTTACGGACGCACCGGACACCCAACGACTCTGAAAAGAGGTTTGTTTACGTTTATAAGTTAATACTCTGCCTGCTTTATGATCTAGTCGATAGTTTATCGATGACCGGACCTATTTCGCGAGTTCATTTGCATCGTTTTGTAACCCATTCATTAGCTGTTACGGTCGGTTGCAAGGATTACTTAATAATGTGACCTCGTAAAGCGATCTGTAACGCTATGTATTATAAAATATCTACTATAATGAGAATGAATATGTTCGTGACACTGATGTGTTTTTGTTTTTGTTTCTGTTAATTAATATTGTTATTGCGTGTCAAAAACCATTACGATTCATCACAAATATTGTGAGAAACATCTTCGGGGGCATGCATATTTGTTCATAGTTTAAATATCCGAGCTCGGTTACTCCACGCAAGGACAAGTCACGCAATTCTATGCTATAATACACTGCTTGTTTAGCTGCGATTTTTTATATAGATGTATTGATATAACCAGTAATGTACAGCGAAATCGCGACACCTGTTCGGTGCTGATGTCATTTAGCACTTTACCTACCTATTTATATATTTTATTTACTATTATCAAACTATTATTATTTCGTTTGAGGTCACAATTTTGTTATGTTCTCATATTTTATTTACTTATTCTTGGTCCGCTCGGTAAGTAGATGGTACGATAAATACTCACCTACTTTGCTCACCGTCATAAAGTAAGATTTAATCGGAGACTAAGCCGATAGGCTCGTAAACCTTTCATACTATTTATTAATGTCGGCTAGATTCCAATTAGAATAAAATTCTAATCCAGTTTAACAATCTCAGTACAATAATGAGTGCGTGTGCGCACCGAATTTACTGAATAAACGCCATTAATTATTATGCATTATATACCTACTTACCTCATAGCAAACTTTTCTTATGAACCGCTTTTATTACATAGCCGAATTTTTGTTTTGACGTATGCCTGCCTTTATGTAAAACCTAAATTAAACGGCTTCGTTGAAATGTTACCTTGCTATTAGGTTTTTAGGTAGTGTAAGACTGCCAAGTTCAAATAACTGCTAAGCGCATAATTAGGTATTTAGAACTGATGTTTTTATTATATTTAGCAGAAATAATAACGTCTGAAATCATGCGAATTGCCACACGTAAAATCACTTGAAGTTTTGAAGTTTTCAACGTAAGGAACTCAACGGATCATAAACCCTTTTATAATTTGCGGCCATAAACGACTAGACTTCATTAAATAATCAATCCAGTTTATTAGGAAGAATAGTCGCTAGATACAATTCCCTTCATACATAAATTTATAAGATATCTCGTCATTGTATTTTTTAACTCAAAAGCTTTTTATTTATAGCAATTAAGCATAAAACTTCCAATCGGCGTTGAACAACGAATAAACAAAAGAAAGGCATTATGTTCGAGCATTGAACACGGTCCAGACGACCCGTTAATGGTTACCAAAGCCATTCAGTGATCGTAAGTACGCTGGTATTCACAGGCTCGTCGACGGAATGCGCCTATTACTTGAGTTCCGCCTCTCGGATGCGTCTGCGCCGGCGACTTTAGAATGGCGGGAATCTAACTAACGTCACAAGTTATGGGAATATGGCGGCGTTTTTAGTGTGATTTAAATGGCATTAAGTATAAGGGTCGGGATTTGTGTGTTGGAGGAAGATACAAAGCAGTTTAGGCACTTTTTTAGTCAAGCCAAGTACTTATTGTTCTTAAATTATTTAAATTCATAACACTACACACGTTGGGATAAATAAATGGTTAATTGCAGACAATAATAAAACCAATTCTATGAAAAAAAAATTATAAGCACTTAATTAATTAAATAAGGACAGAGGAAAATACAAAAATATACAATAGCATTATATTTTTTAGCCAGTAGCTCTCTCCTTGCGCCGCAGGAACCTACATTAAAAACCATAAAACCTTTACTATTCCGGCGTTATTAACGAAACTAATTCCAAGAGTGAGCCGTTAAAGCCGGGCCGGGATGGTAATGAGATTTTCTTTCTACTTTTAAAAAGAAATTACATCACTGAGTTGCCCATGATTTTTATTGCCTGCGTTGCGGTGTTTTTAATCTCAATTCGGATAACTTTTTTATTTGAGACCACTATTGTAGACAGGGATAATGAAGCAATAAATAATAAAAGCTCGAAGGACTTTTTTCACCTTCAGTCTTATAACTTATTAATACCAAAATTACATTTATATATGAAGACAAAAAAAAATAGCCACTGAATTTATTGTAGTCTACTTATATAAGTATGACCCAATAAAATCGCATTTAGTACCTACCTACTTATACAAATTACCTATAGTTATGTACTTAATCTTCTTGAAAAAATAATTTCATACAAGCCTTTGGTTTGTTGTCTAAAATGGAGCAAAGCAATATAATAAGGGCCTACGAAAGAATATTTATTATCCTCGCGAATATGATAGTTGATGTGTCATTGGACATCGGAGTTATCGATGAGCCCATCGAGATCGATCACTTCCATTTTTATTTACCCCTTTTTGTTACGCCTGCCATTTTACGAGGCAACACTTTAAAAAAATATAATGTGCTAACGTGAAAAAGGCGGGAAGAAGTGACGGCTACCGTATTTATGTTTTTAGAAAAGATTTTTTACAACGATTTGTTTATTGTATCGTGAATCGTGATTGAATCGTATGCCGCAATACGGTTGCCGAATTATTATTGTATATCTTTTTGGGTGTGAGTGTGATACGGTCGAGTGCACACCCTGTTTATTTTGTCATACCTTACTATTATTACTAACTTTACCTCCAAAATCAAACGGATAAGGTAACTAAACATCTGTTTTTTTTTTCTAAATTATAATTGATTTCAGTTATTCGTCTGATTTGATTAGTTATTTGCACCGATTTCCTAAGAAATATATTCTGTAGATGTTCAGCGCTGATACAAAGGCAACAACGACAGGCGAATTTAAAGCTTTTATAGAAACAATTGCGCAGCGCTCACTCCTATTACATGGCAATTTGCTTCGTAGATTAGACCATGTTTTAGTCTAGCCCGGAGGTGTCATGACCGACGCAGGGTACAGAGTCAGACGAAGGTGCCCATGGCCTACGGGTATTCATCCTAACATTATAGGTATTCCGCGGAACACTTAGGCAAATAACAATGCAAGGTAATTGTGATGCGCGAGTGAAGTCCAGTCTAGAGCTTTGCTTACGTTCAACTTTTTTTAAATTGCGAATTTAGCTCTAGCTTTTCAGTGGAAGAATGGATATTATTTAAATTAAAGTTTGTGTTCATAACATTTTTTGATATTTACATATCTACTAGAAAACGTGGTTTGTTAGTATCATAGAGCAACTTGTTGGGATTTTCAAGTGTCTATGGAAAGTAAGGCGTAGGATACAAAATTGTGCCAATTTATAATCGATTTTCGAGATGGTCAATGAAATAAAATGATCTAAGTAAGAGTAATGAAGTCGTATATAGCGTTGAAGGTTTTTTAAATTTCTTAAGCAAGTTAGTAATTCATTTAATTTCTGGGGCAAGTTGGTTCGCGCCAAATTAGGCAATACCAACACACTTGTGTACACAAACGAAACGCGCCCAATATGAAACTAGTCTTTCCCGTAACCGTCTGTCAGCCATTATAAAATTTATTTTAACGAAAGAGCTAGAGAGAGCGATGACCGGCGATTAGCTGTGGCGCATTTTTTATGGACAACGACGTATAGCGCAGGATGTTGGTACGTGACTTATTTATTAGGTTGTATGATACAAGGTTCTTCATCTTCTTTTATAGAGTTATGGCGTCACCGTCTTAGGTGTTTTGCCAGTGTCAAGTAATAAAGTAAGTATAGTTAGTATCTCAAATCAATGTCTCAAGCGTTTGCTGACCATTGGCTATGCATAAATACCCCTCAGGGACTTTTTGGCGGGAAGTTGAACGGTGAAGTTGTCTATGTATTTTGTTCTATTTTCAAAAAAATGTGTTTTTTTATATATAATGTGTAATATTCGTGGCATATTAACTATTGTGTGTTTATAAACGTGACCGATTAAATAATTTAAAATAAAACAGTATGGCTTGACTATTCGAGTACTCCAAAGATGTCCGTTAAATTTTTTGTAAAGTATCCACAGCGTTACTGATGGGGGTAGGGGATTAATTTTATCATCATCATCATCAAAACTACTATTATCAGACGTGCATATGATTCAATAACAAGTATCCAGAATTACTCAACACTGGCGAAAATAGCACTATTTTGTAGCTGATTGCCAACTTAAAAAAAAGAAGGAAATTATTATAAATTAAATTGCACCTTATTTTATGTGAGTGGAAACTGACTGAGCTCAAGAGTCAAGGATTTCGAAAGATAGATGTACATGTTTGTGTCTATAAATATTTATTTACTATAGGTCTGTTAGTATGATTCCTATGAGGAATATATTGTACCAATGGTGACGGTGTGACATCAACATTTCCCTATCGTTATCAGCTTCTGTTGTGACTACCGGAAAATGTAACTTCGCGTCTCTCATTCTCTCCTTGAGATACGGCATAAAAAATACTGCACACTTATTTCTTGGAAATAAAATGAAAACTTGTTTGTGGGCAGGTAATTACGTGATTTTTTGCGAAATGTTTTGTATCAGTTAATATGAGACTTTCAACCGTCATACGAGGATCGGCTTTTTGCGACATGACGTGAACACCGCGCTTGAAACACCTCGTTAGCAATTTAGTGATTTATTGTGTTATATAAAGTAAATTGATTTCTATCGAAAGGGAAGCCGACAGCAATTCATATATTATATATTCATGTCGACTTCCCTTATACTTATATGAATCCTTCACAACTGGTAAATATACCATGGGCCCTGGGGTGGAAATTATAGATTTCTTGAGGTTTCTATAATTTTCATTTAATTTAATACTCGGAACACTTATCAAAACAAACGATGTCAAGAAGCGCCATAGAGGAGAAAGAAAAACTATAGACAACATTATGTATACAGTATTTTTCATAGCTTATTGTCCAGGCTCCCTATATTATAGAAAACTAAATCGGTAAGTATCTACTGTTTGATGGCTTTCGTGAGCTAATAACTCTTCGGGTAATAAATCAAAACCCCCGCTGCATTCCTATCAGATACGAGTCCATTTATTAGATATGCAGCCTAGAACAGGATTAGCGAAACGGTCGCAATAAGCTTACGCAACATGCGTACAAGGTTTTGTGGGCGCACCCACTCGACTGCCGAGACTATTTTACTAGCCAGACGGTTAGCCAGACAATTATTTATGGGATTCATTTCATGTTGGTAGCTTGGCATATTATTACTATGTTACTATAATGGCGCCTGGCGTCTCGCCCGTGCACGGACATGCTAAGGATTTAGAATACAAAAATATGTTACAATACAAGTCAAAGTTTATGATTCTAACAAGCCAATCTTTGCGATGGAAGTACCTAATTATACCTAATTATTATGTTAAATAAAGGGTTAAAAACAGTTATAACCACTTTTTTAACTGTGTCAGCGGCTTTACTATCTCTTCTTCTTTCTTTACGAAATTAAATGCCATGAAATAAAATGGATATGCATATGGCCTCACCCATAACTTAGCGGGTATTTTGCCAATGTCAAGTAATTAATAGCAATAAAACATTCAATAAATACACATTATAAATAAAACAATGTATGTGACATGCCGATATGAAAAATATTGGGTTTACTATCACAATGAATTCCGAAAAATGGCGGGAATTTATATAATTGTACGGCGGGAACTACTGCGCCGTTCCGTTTTACGGTCGATGAAAGCCGTAAACATTGAGGTTTTATTGTGTGTCATGTTGCGTAATAGAGATGTTGTCCAGGCTCGTAAAGTCGCGAGAGCACTTAATTTTTTTTTTTAATGAAACACCGTAAACAAACATCATAGGTACCTATTACATTTTATCGTTATTATAACGTTTGACTAAAGCCTGTCTGTGTTATCTTGGTATAGCAATAATAAAAAAAATATAAATGATGTCTTGGCTGTTAAAATCGTTAATTACAGCTTTTTAATTGTTTTCGCCTGATCACTTTAATGTGTTAAGTAAAAAATTGAATTAATTGGCTGTATTTCCTTTTACATGCATTAAATTATATGAACGGTTTCTGAAGGAACTAAATATCAACAAATTAAGATTTAATATTATCAAAGATGGCGTCGATTTATAGTTTTCGCTATAAATCGTGTGCCTGGAAGGTACAGTAGAGTTGTCGCGAGGCCTTGCCAAGCCGGTTGGCACTTGGTATTTGCAACCATGACGTCATCCGCACCGGTGACTCAATATGTTGTTGTCTACAAAGTATTTTAATGTAAGCCTTCGATTGCTATAAATTATGTTTGTTTTACACAAAGATATGGACTTGTTAGTTGGCACGCTTGTTGACAGATCAAAATAACTGCGGAGTAACAAGTATCTGTAATACTAGTATCTGTAAACTAAGTATAAGAACCTAATACGTTTTTTTTCTTTTTGAAAAAAGATTTTGTGTAGCGGTCGCAATAAATAATAATTAATTGTTGATATTATACTAATTAAACTCACTGGAAAGGTCAAACAATAAACCAACGCACTGGCCGTACTGCGAATTCAATAAACAAAAAATCTAAATGTAGTCAATTACAATTGAACACCCAATGAATTATGAATAGATCAATAAAGTAATGATAATCGTTTAGCAACTTATCTAATACGTTACTCCTATAGATGGACGTTATACAATACAACTCTCTATGTGAACCTTCATACATACAAAAAATGTGTGAAGTTAATTAAGTGTATTGAGCAATTTATTAGTGATTAATTGAATTAGTAGATTTTTATATTGTGTTATATTTGCCTCTAAAATCCGTTGTGTATAATCATTTGTATGGTCTATTGTATATCTACTATGTAAAAGGTTAGAGGCATAGTGTAAAGAATAATTTTACTGTTGACTGAAATCGTAGCCATAAAAAAATGTTTCTTCTTTATAAAATTCTTATTCGAAATTTAATTTAAAAGTAATTTTGTATAGCGCCAGTGTCTGTCGCGATTGTTCAATAGCGCTACCACAGAATTATCGGTTTATGAGATCGGACGGGTAGAAGCTTTTTAATAAGTTCTTGCACAGTCATCTCGTTTATTGGAGAATCACTTATCAGATTCTATGAGAGCAATTAAACGTTGATGGTGGATGTATTAATTGGCTGAATATATGATTATTTCTATATAAGTGGGTATTTTGTTTGCACTTTTTGGTTACAAGTATTATTGTATTGTTGATTAAATCGATCTCGTCTATCTGTGCTTTATATTTATGCTTATAATCATACTTTTTTTAAGAAGCAAAAGCTACTTAAAACGCGTTAATAGTCTTTTTAACTTTTTAATTCGTTCCCTTGGTGTGTTACTGAAGATATCGTTCCCTCGATAATTTATGAGACAGTTGTTAAGTGCATTTTGCACGTATATCTTTGAAAAAAAAGGACCTTATATGTCTCTATTTTTGTACACCGCGGCCATTACGGGTAGCCCATACATAGATTACTTTTTACAGCTGTATACAGATAAAAGGGGCATTTTATGGGCTTATTTATTGATTAAGGGCTATTCATTGGTATATTTTTAATATCTCATTTTCTTTTAGCCGCCATATTATTTCAGGGAAACTGTACGTCGAGTGCACAGATCACGAGAGATATGCCGTGCGGTTCAAAATGTATGGGAACTCGCTGCCTCCGCTTTGTTCCCCACCACTCTCTAAAACCAACCAATACGAAGTCTCTTCGGTGCGTGCTGCGTCGCCGCCGTATACAGCGGCCGTACCACGCGACGCACCAGTTTATTCAAAGTATCGTTAGACGATCTATACATTGCCTCGTACATTCACTCAGTAGCGAACATAGGTGGTACTTAAAGAGCCATGTATTTTGTACAAAAATAAAAAAGTCGTTGTGCTACATGAAAACTAAAATAACATAATAAAGGCATTAAATATTTTTTTATTTGTTGTTTTTAATGATTTTAAAGACGAATAAATAAAATACTTAATTCTGGCTGGTGAAATGAGATTCCATCTTTCGCGTAGTTCACTTTGCTGCTAGTATTTTTGCATACAAACACGGAACAACCCGGCATTTTGAAAAAAACTAGAGCACCGGCACCGACGTGCAGTTGCAGTGGACTGACGGCGAAAATTGTAGGTTAGCCAAATGTACGCTAACTTTGTGCGCAAGCCCACCGCTTTCATAACATATCTCCTCTAATATATCTGTGGTCGAGTGCGAGATTATTCGTAAGCCAACTGTATAGTTCACGTATTTAGACACATTATATGGCAAATTGAACAGCGCCTCTAATTACGTAAACTGTGAAGTACTCGGTTAGCTTACGTATAATCGCACACTTGGCGTACTAAAATATTTATGTTATGGTAGGTAGGTACGTCTGCTTGGTAGGCTTTATGTAGTAGGCTGAGCAACCCTTGAGATTCCAGTCGTGATCTTAAATGCAGTTTTGGTTCTTAGTAATCCACTGGCTTACTAGTGTCCACATAGATAATTTATTGTTTTATTTATTAGACAGTCTCCTAGTCACTCATGTGAATAAAACTCAGTTAGTTGTTAGGCCTAGTCTTTGGTTTAGGCCTGTATAGAATCTCCGATTTTTTAAAGTTGTCTTGTGGATGTCGCCATTATCTGAAAAAAAAGGCTCAGACAACTATTTTAAATACATACAACTACAAGATCAATACGCACCGCAACAATCTAAATGGTTGCGCCTCAATGTTTTTTTAAACAACTTTTTTAATGCATAGGTAGCGTAACCACAAAGATAGAGCACATACCATTTAAAATACCCATTGTGGCATGTTTCGCGGGTTATAAATAAATAGCATAGCGCGTACCGCCCATGCAACACAGGCACAGGCCTCTAGATAGCCATCTAAAAAATAAAATTGCGATTTTATAACAGCTGTAAAGCATGGACTTTTATAAATGGAATTTGCCCGCCCAACAATATCTGCGGTATAAAATCTTATTGTATTGTATTTTGAAAATAGAATTTAGGTAATTGAGGTTAATTCTAATAATTCAGTCATAAATTATCATAAGTACGCTACGTTACTAGTTATTATTTTCTCTTAGTAAATAATTTTACCAATAGCCATAGAGTGAACAGTACGTAGACTTATAGTTTCGTTTACGTGAAACACTCGTATTTGAAGCTTTGGGTATCAGGGTGTAACATTGCTATGGGTCAGCAGTATGATCCCTATACTGTGGATATTACACTCAGTAGAATAAACCGAAAATAAAGGCTTGCCTTTCTCTTGGTTTTTGGTTTCCAATCCAGCTGTAGCTACGTCCGTGTTTCGAAGTTTTAAAACAGCTGTGACAATGCAAAAATGAAAAAATAAGCTCTGTCGGTCCGTAGGGCAAGTACTATTGTATTAATACGATAAACCATTGATAAAAATAAAAATAAAATGCGTACATCGCGCGGTCAGTTGCGTTTTTCAAGAGCTCGTGCATGGAATGGTTTTATAAAAAAAGTTGGATTTTATGGCATTTTATCTTGTGCTCTGGGGCTATTTTAGACGGGAAACAAAAAGAAAGGTTTTTTCTACTGGCAACCTCAAAGGAAGAAAAATTTTTTCGTCCGAGCTGGCAACTAGGGTTATAAGTTAGTCAAAAGTACTTCTTATTTGTATAAGAGTAGCTGTCCCGCCGAAATTCGCATCGCCTCAGAATCAAATGTATGAGATAATTAATTATCCATTTATTGTGATTTTCCCATGTTTTAATGAAACATGATTTAGTTATTCTGCTATACGGGGCGGAGACAAATACAAAAATCTTAGATCATTAAAATCGGCCCACCTGTTCTTGAGTTATAAACGTATTGATTAATTTTTTCCATACATTTACTAGTAAAGCACGTTTCCGTTAGTGGCGCTGCTGTGAACTATGTAACATAAGATTCGAACGCCGATTTCGAGTGTGACCTCCAAGACCACATTAAGTGGGACATTGAAAACCTATAATCGAAAATACATACACGATTTACATGTCTACGAAAACTTTAATTAACGTCAACACAACACCTCGCTCTACGCCCCAAGTTTATTCTTTGGCTATCAAAGCCAAGAGCGATTATGCATTATTTTACCAATTTTTTTTTATTCATATAGGCTTAAAAATCACTTATTAATGGCATAAGAATATTCCAAGAACGTTAGTTCCACTGAGAAGACCCAGCAATAAACTCAATGCTTACTGTATTTAAAAAAAATGTGTTTACACACACATGAGTTCCCAGGAACATCACCGCCATGTGAGCAGATAACAGCATTGTCACGATACTGGATAAAAATACTCATGCAGTATTAGTTACTTCGTTCATTAAATGGCCAATTATAAAAAAAAAAATCTTTTATCAGTATTTTCTATGGTCTTAAAATATGCAACCAAACTTATGTAGGTTCGTGAAATGCTAAAACAGCAAGCAAGCAACTTATTTTTAGCTTCATTATTATGCTTGCTGCCTGCCATCGCCGCATTCAGCCACACTGGCGCTAGTAGTCATTAGACTCCTTCGTGGGTTTTAGTTGTACCCATTTTCCGCACGCACAAATAACTTGGTAAGTTTACACTGGTGCAAGAGAAATAGTCATTGTTTAACGGTGAAAGCAAGCAGGAAGTGATTACGCAAGTCTCTTTGCGGGTGTAATTACGTGTACCAACGTGTTGTGCGTTAAACATAATATTGTTTATATTTTACAACCCAGTTTGGGATAATGTAAGCATTGACCGAGGAGGCCAGTTGTATTCTGATTTCAAATAAGTTTTTTTTCTATATGCGGCAAAGGCACTGAATTTTAATGCACCAAGCTAATTCACCTAAGGCACCAAGTTACTTTATTAATTTACCTGCTTGTGCTATGAACTTGTATAACTTTCAAATCACACAACCTTCAAAATAGTAAATTAATATGTCATAAACGTGTTCTTATAAGTAATAACAAAAGATAATTCAGATGTAAAACCCTATTCATTGGTGCATCTCACCTATGGCTACATGTAATTAGGTAACTACTTGTTAAAACTGCGCTTCCAGACAGCTAGTAAATGCGGTTTTAAATAAATGATGGTCCTATCAAGTACAATGAGTACGTGATGGGACCGTCATTTATTTATAATGGAATAATAATTCATAGTAGGTATTGTTGCCTGTGGCTACTCTCGCATTTAAATGCCTTGACAACGTAGGTAGTGTGCCAAGGCATTTTGATATAAGAATATAATAAATTGGTTCTATCGGGTACCTACCTATCAATAGGACTAAGGGTAAGACGAGTAAGACCACTTTTGATAATTTTTCAGGCGTTTCAACTGCCCGTAAAGGCTCACGCGTGATTGTCGTCGGAAAAGTGTGAAAGAGGACAGGGCGCCACAGATGTTTGCAATGACAACTGAGACTATTAGCTTAACTTGCTCTCAGAAGCACTCCTTAGTGCTGCAACACTTAAAACTTCGGTCACTTATCTAAGATTCGCACAAGCAACGCACCGATCTATAGGGCGTTTTTCCTTAAATCTTAGGGAAGGTTGCCACGATATCTAATAAAATTGAGTATCTACACTCTATTTTATTTATTGGATGACCGGTGGACTGTCTTATAAACGACCTCAGGGTCTTTATAGTGACTACAGAACTATAAAAATAAACTAAGTAAACAAGTTTTGAGAAATATTTACATTATGTTGAACATTAAGGTCAACGGATTTAAATTTCCTCCTACGACACAGTCGTTTAGCAAACGTAACAAATCGTGTAGGTGTATAGCGTAGGTGATACCTATTAAAGAATTTATGGTAATGATGCCTCAAATGATAATTTTAGTTAAATCGGTCGTGTCTTGTGAAATATAACCGATATTATAAATTTTATTTTTGTGTAGAGATTAGGGTGAACGCATAATTCGTGGAACGAAACGTAATAAACAAAATGGCGGAACGACATAAGTCAAATAGCTGAGTAGTTGGTTGTCAAAAGTTTAAGTCAAACAAAATGTCAAAAGAATTTGCCGATATCGGCGAGTTGGGATAGAACACGTCAGTATTTTAGGATTTAATACGTTTATTATTTATCAAGAACTAGAAATAATCTCAGTTTGGATTCAAATATTAATATAGATAGTAATTAATTCAAAGTTAAAGTCAGTGTAGTTTTAAATTTCGAGAAAATACCAATATCGATTAAGGTGCTGAACATTGCGTTGTACAAGTATGTACCTAATAAATATAGAATTAATGACTTAAACATTACTCCTTGTCTCTTAAATAACCAGTTATGCACATTTTCAGCGGGTTTTAAACATGAAGCGTTATAGAAATCACGGATTTATATATCTAATCCTATTGGGATTTTTGCGCATCTCCACTTGCAATGTACAAACCCCGGCGCTGAATCCCAATGTTTTGACTCAATCTAAACCCCTCGGAGAGTGTCAGGCTTGCAAATTATTCGTGGAATCCTTCAAAAAAGGGCTGGAGAGGACCTCCAGGGGTAAATATGAGGGCGGCGATGCCGCCTGGGAAGAAGAGAAGCTCAAAAAGTCGTACAAACGAAGCGAGATGCGTTTAATTGACATACAAGATAGTATATGCAAAGAGGAGAGCAAATATGCAGTCCCATGCCACCATATGGCTGAAAAATCTGAGGAATTTATTGAGGAATGGTGGGCCCAAGATCCAGATGAGTCGGCTGATTTGTTCACATACATTTGCATAAAGAAAATGCTAGTGTGTTGTCCTACACATCACTACGGTAGACACTGTACACCATGCCCTGGGAATCATGAAAATTTATGCAGCGGTAACGGGAAATGTAGAGGAGACGGAACCAGGAAAGGAAATGGGACTTGCCTCTGTGATCCCGGGTATACAGGAGACAACTGTGAGGTGTGCATGAATGGATACTATCTGGCATACAAAGATGATAATAAAATGCTGTGTTCACCATGCCACCGGTCATGTATGGGAGGTTGTCGACACGGCACTCCAAAGGATTGTGTTGCTTGCAAACCAGGCTACACATTTGATTCTGATGAAGGCTGTTTAGATGTAAATGAGTGTGATGATATTAATAAATGTAAGGAGAACCAGTTCTGCTTGAACTCTCTGGGTTCTTTCAGTTGTTTGACTTGCGATAAGGCCTGCAGTGGTTGTCACGGAGATGGGCCAGATATGTGCAGGAAATGTGCTAAGGACTATACAAAGAAGGGGGAGTTCTGTATTGCTGATAGAGAAGACGAAGACCAGTCTGAGAAATTAACAACTACAAGGTAATTTTGTTTGTGTTATTGTTGATGTGGCTTTGTTTGTTATTATTTCTGGAAGGAAGTTATTTAGTTACAATGACAAAAGAGACTATATTATTATAAAGCACTCTCTGCATTGGGTCTTAGGCTTATTTTTAAATAGCAAACTTTTAATGTAAGATCATATTTTAATTGTATTTAACAGCAGACTCTTAAGTCTTCCTTGGTTATGGCTCCAGTGTGTTTATTGACCTATAAAGTTGAGAAACATTACAACCTGACCTGACCTTGATCTTCTAGATGACATAATTAGCGCAGTTGGTAGTGACCCTGCTTTCTGTGCTATGGGTCCTGGGTTCAAATCCTGGTAGGGACAGACATTGTGTGATGAGCATGTATGTTTGCACCTGAGTCATGCATGTTTAATATCTTTTTATGTATTGTATACTGAGTTCACCCTCAGTCCATGGTACAGTACCCATACTACAAGATTTGCTAGGGACTGTGTAGTTGGTGTGTTCGTCTGGCGAAATTATTATTATTTTATTGCTGAAGCCATGTTGACATTTTATTTGTTCCTCTTATTTTACTAATGCACATATGTTTTACTTATTTTAATAACATTTTTTACAGAAACGAGGAGTTATAACAGACCCTATAAACATGTGGTTCTAGTTTTAATTTAGGTAAAAGTTTTTTTATTTGGTGGTGGGTTTTTTATAGTCCAGTCCAATGCTCCGCAAATAAGTTCAACAGAACTGGCGATTCTGAGCTTGCTTAACTAATTGAAATAGCCTTACTTGGCCGCCATTTTTATTCAACTTATTTTTTTATCGGCAACCCGGTATAGTGGTTAGAACATGAGTCGCATAGTTAAGTGATGTCAGTTTCGATTCCTGTCTGGGCATATTACGGAAACTGTATTTTCATAATTTGCCCAGTTCGGGTGATAATCAACCCCACTCTCTTACAATCCACATACAGATCTATTGTTTCAAATATTTGGTATAATTCTATTCATTCATTAAAAGATTTAAAGGGAACAATATTTATTGGTTATATGTAAAAGTTTTTCTTTCATATTACTTACTTGTGTTTCTGGCCATAATGAAATTACTAACATTTGATCAGGTACCTTAACATCATAGTCCTAACAAGTTGTCATTAAAATGTAGAGTTATCCGCTATTGAGTAGTTACTAACAATTTCTATTTATTCAAGGTACATGACATACATTGGTCTGCTGATTGCCACCGGCATCCTGCTTCCCAGGTCCACCTCTCTTGGGAGTCTGGTGGGCGCCATGGTGCTTACCTATATAGTCGGAGCCGAGTATTACTGCATGATCAATGGCCATACCGGACTCGTTGATTTGAAAAACTTCGATTTGAGTCAGTTTTTTTATACATAAGATAGTTTTTTTTTATACATAAAATAGTTTTTTTTTTTGAGATGTGAATGTGTGTACCTACATTATAAAAGTCGGTTAGTCAGTAAATATTTCAGTTTTAGTTGACTTGCGGGATTAATGGTGCGAAATATTGTATAGTTTTTTTTATTATAATGTGATTCTTGATTGCAACTATGTAAGTTACATTAAATAGTTGAATAAAATAAGTGGTATCGAGTCTGTAGACTAATCTATTTAAGGATAGTCCACCAAGTTAATAATTATCTTAATAAAATAGTGACATATTATCTTTTACCGGTGATAAGTAATTTATTTTATCAGAATGTACATATTTTTACATTCAAAATATTTGGTCTTGTTTTATATACACCTTAGTAATTTTTTTTCACGATTTATAAATATAATATTTTGTACAAAAGATAAGTGTGTTTTCACAAATCGTTTATAAAAGTGATGTTATTAACACAAGTTGATGATTAGGATATTTTGTACAGTTGGTGTGAACGTTTAATAGATAGTTTTTGAAATAAGTGTCAAATTGTTTTAGATATTCACTAACTTACGGCCGCGACTCCACCCGTGAAAATATTTACCCATTATTGTTTATAACATTGAATAAAAAGTGAAGCCTTAAGTAGGTAAGTTTCGAGATACAAGTATTTTATTGATAGATAGATCGGATTATATTTTTAATCGACTTCAAAAAAGGAGGAGTTTCTCAATTAGTTTTTTTTTATGTTTGTTGCCTCAGTACTACGTGATTTATAAACCGATTTGGAAAAATCTTTTTTTTAGGTACCTATACTTGTAAGAGATTCTGAAAGTACCCACATTATAAAATATTTATTCGGTGTTTACCAATACCGACTCGCATAAAAATCAATTACTTACCGTGCTATATTTATTAATATTTCGTTCGATACAGTTCCAGTTTTTTTTTACGACAATGGTAGAGTACCATTATGGAACGACATGGTGGAACTGTATCGAACGCTTTGCAAAGTAAACGCCACGATGTTTATACATTTAAATACAGTCACGGCTGTCAATACACGATTATGTGCCGACCGTGACACGATTCTATGTTCATACGCTCGGTGTATTGAATTTTGGTGGAGTCCAAGTTACACGCGGTGTTGGTATCGAATTTTTGTGTAGACTTCTTAAAGAAAATTAGTAGTTACAACTGAATTGACAGACATGATTGATTAGTAATATTAAAAATACCTATTTATTTGCCATAGATTATATTTCTGCCAATTTCGTCTTAGTGGTGAAGGAGGACATTGAATTATATTTTAAAGTTGTGTATATATAACATTATATTTACTCTACATTATGAACTCTTATTTCCTAGAAGGATACTGAACTGCTTGTCAATTTTATATTTCAATTTAATAATACTTTCGTAATGAAAAAACTATCTAGTTACCAAACGTAGGTCAAAATTACAATTATTGACTAAGGCAAAAATGTCAATTCAGTGAAATTTTTGGTTAAATGGCTCCACCGATCTTCGGTGATTTTACCAGTGTCAATGTGAAAACGGAAAAACGTTTATTATATCCGATGAGCAAACAAATGTCGTTAAGGGGGAAGCTCAGGGTCAGGGCGCAAAATTCAAAATGTCAATGGTTTTTATTTTTTTACGAAAAATTTGGACATCTTTACGATGTAATTTAGTGTTTTGCGATATTAGCATTCTGCATTGGATGTCTCGATGTATTAAGTTTGCTTAAAAAAGTACCTAAAGCGATACAACACCATTAAGTTAGTAAAAGTAGCGGTTTTTACAAACCTTATGGTATTGTATCGGATTAGGTTCTTTTTTAAGCAAACTTAATACATCGAGACATCCAATGCAGAATGCTAATATCGCAAAACACTAAATTACATCGTAAAGAAGTCCAAATTTTTCGTAAAAAAATAAAAACCATTGACATTTTAAATTTCGCGCCCTGACCCTGAGCTTCCACCTTAACATGATACCAAATGACAAGTTTCAGGTCGGGAAATGTATGGCCTTGAAATAAGAGGTCATAATATTTACGCCCCGAATTTCATACAAACATGTTAAAATCGCTCTACGGTATACACTCGGGCCAACCACCCGTCAATCACAGCCCACATCTGTTATGTAAAACTAACCACCAGCTATTAGGCGTCGCAACGAAAGTAGAACCGATACGACAATGGCAGGAACACTGACAAAGTTTTAAAAGCCGATTTATTTCGACAGTCACCAGACTTCTAAACAACTGTCAACATGGCACTTCGATAACCAGTCACGGGTAGTTTTGACAGTTGGAATGTATTGAGTAAGGTCGCTAACTAGTGACAAACAAGTTACAAATTTTGACAGAGGGACTTGTTTTTTTTTTGTGGTTTTTGGCTCTGTCCTTTTTGATAATTATGCCAGTGTCAAGTGAGGCGAATACACAGTATATACTCGAGGGTAGGTACTTTCTTATCGAAGTCGCGGCCTAAAGTTAGCGAACATTGATGTTTTAATTAAGTATTTATTAATGGTCTAATTAGTTTTATTAAGGTATGTGTTAAACAAATGTGATACAAGTTCGGTTTGTAGTAAATTATTTGGATTTCAATTTGCGAGTTTCATTTACTTATTTCTTACGTCCTAAGAATTAGTCAAGCGAGGCTAGTGATTCGCTTCATCGTTCAATATGAATATGCTCCTTTAACCCTTAGTAGCCTGATTTACGAAAGTGATTTATTCTTAATATTACTGTGTTTAATGTTACTGTGTTTAATAATAATGACATTTGATTTTTTTTAATTTCGTTGGAAAGAATATTATACAACAGTAAAATAGGGTAAGTGTACCAGTGAATGAACACCCCCCAGTGAATGGACAAAACCCACTTTTTTCCAAATACTAAGAAATCTGAACATATCTATAATACACATTATTTTTTTTGTATTGACAACAATTTATTCAATATTGTGGTAGCAGTTGTTTCTTGTATCGATGATTCATTTCAAAATGACGAGCATTTGAAGTTTTCCGTTTCGTTGTAGTCCAGATTTGTATGGGCCGGAATTAAGGACACAGGTAAGTCAAAATATTTTTGATGTTATTTTGTATCAATTTAGGTAGTTATTGCGATTAGTACTATAGTTATTTGACTGAAGATAGGTTAAATTGTTACTTTTAACCCGTTTCTATGCCAATTTTATCGTGAATTTAGTAAAATATTAGGGGTCCCAGTATTGGTACAAGAAATCGGAAAAAATCCAGTGAATGAAAGAGTGTTTATTTACTGGAACATGACAGATTTCATGTTTTTGTTAAATAATGTAACTTATTATTACGTTAATAAAGTTTTTCCACTGATATATTGTTTTAAAATAGATTTCCGATCTTTTGGCCAATATTGGAACAGGTGTGTTCATTTATTGGTTTTAAAAACCTAGTTAATGAACTAGGCTTTTTATGACCACTGACACTAGTCCCACAACTAAGTTTCCTCTAGTTCAGGATCTACAGTGGCCCCCTATGATGACACTGAGACTAGTCCCACTACTAAGTTTCTTATAGGACAGGATCTACAGTGGCCTCCTATGGTGACACAGAGACTAGTCCCACAACTAAGTATCCTGTAGGACAGGATCTACAGTGGCCTCCTATGATAACACTGAGACTAGTCAAACAACTAAGTTTCCTGTAGGACAGGATCTACAGTGGCCTCCTATGATGACACTGAGAATAGTCCCACAACTAAGTTTCCTGTAGGACAGGATCTACAGTGGCCTCCTATGCTGACACTGAGACTAGTCTCACAACTAAGTTTCCTGTAGGACAGGATCTACAGTGGCCTTCTATGATGACACTGAGACTAGTCCCACAACTAAGTTTTCTGTAGGATAGGATCTACAGTGGCCTCCTATGATGACACTGAGACTAGTCCCACAACTAAGTTTTCTGTAGGACAGGATCTACAGCGGCCTCCTATGATGACACTGAGACTAGTCCCACAACTAAGTTTTCTGTAGGACAGGATCTACAGTGGCCTTCTATGATGACACTGAGACTAGTCTCACAACTAAGTTTTCTGTAGGACAGGATCTAGTGGCCTCCTATGATGACACTGAGACTAGTCCCATAACTAAGTTTTCTGTAGGACAGGATCTACAGCGGCCTCCTATGATGACACTGAGACTAGTCACACAACTAAGTTTTCTGTAGGACAGGATCTATAGCGGCCTCCTATGATGACACTGAGACTAGTCCCACAACTAAGTTTTCTGTAGGACAGGATCTACAGTGGCCTCCTATGATGACACTGAGACTAGTCCCAGAACTAAGATTTCTGTAGGACAGGATCTACAGTGGCCTTCTATGATGACACTGAGACTAGTCCCACAACTAAGTTTTCTGTAGGACAGGATCTACAGTGGCCTCCTATGATGACACTGAGACTAGTCCCACAACTAAGTTTTCTGTAGGACAGGATCTACAGTGGCCTCCTATGATGACACTGAGACTAGTCCCACAACTAAGTTTTCTGTAGGACAGGATCTACAGCGGCCTCCTATGATGACACTGAGACTATTCCCACAACTAAGTTTTCTGTAGGACAGGATCTACAGCGGCCTCCTATGATGACACTGAGACTAGTCCCACAACTAAGTTTCCTGTAGGACAGGATCTACAGTGGCCTCCTATGCTGACACTGAGACTAGTCTCACAACTAAGTTTTCTGTAGGACAGGATCTACAGCGGCCTCCTATGATGACACTGAGACTAGTCCCAGAACTAATTTTTCTGTAGGACAGGATCTACACTAACGGTACATAGAACATATTCTATAAAAAAACAATAGGAGAAGAAAAAAAAGAAGAAGCAGTAGAAAAGCTTTTGGGCAAGCGTAAAGTTATTATGTTAAAAAAATAAGAACAAAAAAATATATCTTCAAAGAAAAACAAAGAAGAGATTAAGAATAAAAAGAGGAAACACTTTTTTTAATTTTATTCATTGTAGGAGTATTACTTTAACAATATATTTTTTACCTATTTTCGTTAAAATATGCCTTTTATAGTTAATTAAATTAAATAATATTTTTGTTCATTTACTGGGTTCATTTCGTTTATTTACTGGAAAATACCGTTCATTCACTGGTGATTTTGCGGATTTTTCGCTTTATCGTCAAATATTTATTAAACCTAATTTTATTTATATAATAACTAAATACATTCTTAATCTTGAATGATTGCTATATACAAAAACATAGCCATGTACTTTAATTTCCCGTGGTAACATATTTATATTAATTTTCAAAGTCTAAAATTTCCTTAAGGTTTCATTCACTGGTACACTTACCCTACGTACAGCCAACCTATAAAAAAAAACTAATAGTAATGTGAACATTCGGTTTAAACGATTGGTATCAAAATTGAAACTCTAGGCTATTAAGGGTTAATTACTTTCACTAGAATATGCTTGAGCTTGTAGCGACCTCTTCAACTTCGCCACAAGCTATTCAGATAGTGCTGCAGACGCATTCAGAAATAGACAATTCTCAATACAATCCTGAATCGCGCTATGAGAGTTTTCGGAGCACGTAATATATATACAAGACCCCGACGATAACCGTCGGGGTATAGCGGCCGCCCCGCCAGGCATAGCACCCGCCTGGCTGGAAGATCTTCCCTTTTCCGCTAAAAGATGTTCCCATTATATTTGACAATCCGTTGTCGGTAGCGATATACGAGCCCTTTTGATTGTGGGTAATTATGGATACTTGGCCTTGTGGCGAACTTGGTATCAGTATGTAATATTTACATAGATACTAAACATCCATGACTCTTGTACAAGCATTCATCACACAGTTTGTTCTACCAAGATTCGAGCCCGGGACCCTCAGCTCAGCACAGAAAGCTGGGTAATTAGCGCATTACACAATGATCAAATCGGGTACTAAGTGTTCGTTAAAAATAAGTTATTACATAACCAAGTACCTGTAGCTATCACAATAAATACCTAGGCCCTTTCACCCTTGCTATATTCGGCTAGATATAACATCCAGTTCGCTAAGTGTCCACTTAGTGCGGGGATGTTCGCGGAAGCAGAACTAGTCTTTCTAGTTCTCGTTGCGTCGACTAACAAGTTTGAGAATGTTCGGAGCTTGCCTGTGAACGTTTATTAAGTAAATAGAGTCGCAAATACTTATATGAGATTGTCGTTTGGTCGTACATAGCTTGGGAATATTCAAACAAGCGATCGTTACGTTTGGTTGATTGAATAAAATATATTGATTACTGTTGTAGCGTTCTTGTTATAGGTACTATTGTTTTATATAAAACTCTCTGGCTTCCCATAATGATCATTAATTAAATATTAGACGGAAATGTTTTATTTATTATTGTATAGACATTAAATTTAAACTTCATAAATTTTATGTAACTACTGCAAGGTTAAATTCTCCTAATAAAATTGCTTGCTATGAATCTTTTTTGTCCGGACTAATTACCGAATTACAATATTTTTTATAATAAACTATAAAGAACCTTAATCCTCAGATAAGTAGGCTCTTTACATTGTGCCAGAGGTCCCACTAAGTGGGTCTCAGAGATATCAAGGAAGCGAAGGAATACTTCGCGTCCATCAAAGACGTTTAGCGGAAAGGGAAGATCTTCCAGCCAGGCGGGTGGTATGCCTGGCGGGGCGGCCGCTATGCCCCGACGGTTATTGTCGGTATATATGCTGCTAAAGTTTGATTAGCCGTTCCTACATTGTTCTCACATACCTATAACAATGTATTGCTCAAAAATTTAAAAGATCTATTTAAAAAAAAAGAGCAACCATGGAGTTTCTTGCCCGTTCTTCTCCATAGGAACGGCATTCCGAACGGGTGGTAAAGCAGTAGCATAATATTTTTGTAACTTGACGATTCATAAGTACAGTACAATAATGGTCTACGTGAATAAAAAATATTCTGATTCTGATTCTGATTATGTTACTTGCACCGAAAACTCTGATAGCGCGATTCAGGATTGTGACGTCACTTGTCTATTGTTCTGAATGCGTCTGTAGTGCCATCTGCGTAGCTTGTGGTGCGGTTGAAGTAGTCGCTATAGACGTACGGTCTGAGACGTGATTTTGATGCGATCGTATTGGTCGAATTCCCCGCTCGAAGCTCCTCGCATAGCCATATGCTAATATGTCATTGCGTTTCACATCGATACACATTTGAATATCGTAAGACTGCACTTTGTGTAAGGCACCATTTTGAGCAGAATGGCGCGTTGTGACGTAGCAGCTGGAAATTTTACGTCCTATTGTCAGTGCTTGCCCGAGGCAAATTTTAGGATGAAGCTAGATCCTATTATGACGCCCCCTCGCTTGCCCTTAATTATACCAGTTATACGTGCAAGCATGGAACTGGGAAGATCTTGAGAACATCTTAATTCAATGATTTATTTGTTGATTGAAAAAAACCGGTGTTCGTTCGTACTGCACGGCTTGCACTCTTCACAGTATTTAATGAAACAATTGATGTATAATAACAAACAAAATATATACGGTTTAATATTATTTAACTACTGGGGCGCCCCGTGGGACTTAGCGCCACAAGCGGCCGCTCCGTGGGACTTGGCGCCTGGAGTAGCAGCTCCGTGGGACTTAGCGCCTGAATCGGCTGCTCCGTTCGTCCTATTTCTCTATAAGGCATAGACATAGACAATAACCCTTTATCTTTTTTTTACGTGGGGAAAGAGATAACCTGTATCTATGTTATACGAGTGTAAATGATCTCCCGTAAGGTTGCTATTTTTTCTCCATCAGTAAAGAATATATTAATGATAAAAGAATTACCATTCACACTACAATTCCGCGTTCCTTATGACATCGACCCGCACCCACGCATCTGACTAATAGCTTAGTGATCGCACTCAAAATGGCGGGACAAGTGCCGTATTTGGATCACAGTTATTATGTAAAGCCGTTTTGAACATATAAGAAATTACTTGATTGCTCAAGCCGGGTTTTTGGATGTGAATGAGTTCTATTGATGCAATCTTAAGAACGATTTCTAAATTAAGGCCTAGTGATTAAGTACTCAATTAGTAAGTATTCGTGGTCCGGTTGATATGGTTGCTATATACAGTGTCAAGGATTAGAGAATCGTTTTATTTATAAATCAGTACACTCAACTTTTCGTTCATCGCAGGGAGGCGTTCACAATATATTTAAGAAGCATTGACATTTAGGGATGTACAAAACCTACAATAGTGTTGTCACATTGACTCACTTCAACATACTGCAGGGAAGATTAAATTCTCCATCGTTTACAACAAACGACTGCGTCTGTTCAATCGTGTCGTACGCTCAAAACAATCATATAACAGTACCTAGCATCAACGGTACCGCGGCCGTGCTGAGCTATGCCGCCGCTGTAATAATATATAATTGGTACGGCGGCTTAGTGCGTTACGCGAGGCCCTTGAGAATTAAACGCATGAAAGTATCCAAGACGTTATGGATCGAAGACGGATTTTGAATTTAGATATGTTTAGAGGCAGTGCTATTACATCTTTATTAGACGAGCTACTTGACACAAGGACAATAGGTACGTCTCTGACGAGTTAACCTTTGACTTAGGACTTTAGTTAGTATAAATTAGTATTAAGTCTGAATCTTAATAATTCAATGTTCTTGACCTCTAGACCTGGAGATTGAGGAGGCCAAGATCTCCACAATTTCGACCTCTGCGTATGGATAGAGTGACCTTTAAGTACCAGCTAGGCAGGATGGATCCGCATGGCTGGTATGCTTGGCGGGTTGGCCGCTATGCCCCGAAATTTACTGTCGGGATCTTGTATATATGTTACGTTTTCCGAAAACTCTCATAGCGCGATTCAGGATCGTATGAAGATTCATCATCTTTGTTCTGAATGTGGTCGGCAACGCCATCTGTGCGGCGAGGTTGCTACATACCTTTAGACCCGGCGCCAAATGCGGAACGTCCAATGCCTAAAGGATTATCCACCTTACGTATTATATGGTAGGTATCTATTAGCTAATTAAGTTCCGATAAAAACTAGAGAACACCGTTATGAACAATTTAAATTGACAAAATACCGATGTTTTTTTTTTTCATTTTTTATTACAATACAGGCAAGTATTTGATCTCGATCTCACCTGATGGTAAGTGACGATGAGATCTACGATGTAGCATACTTGCCTAGAAGGTACCTGTTCACTCTCGACTTGAAAACACCCAGATTATAGTCAACGGAGAACAAAGACGCCGGTAGCGTGTTCCATTCCTTGGCAGATCATGTAAATACACAATTAAAAAGCTGTAACTTTTATAAAGTTACGAAACGTTTCCCAAGGCACATAATTCACAATGGAGGTTGCTCTTTACTTTCCATATGTGCATTGTTGCAGCTTTTTATGAGGACAGAAAGCTAGGAGTGATGCCTTTCACCTTTCAACAGTTTAATTATCTACGTGAAGTCCACCAAGACGGTCTAAAAGGCAAACGCAGATTCGTATTCCTTAAAAAATGTCCATCGAGTTCATCTAGCTATAATAATAACTAGCTGTTGCCTGCGACATCTTCCGCGTGGACAAGTACCAACACAGAATAACATTTTCCTTTAAAAAATGTATCCGCCCTTGTAGCCCCTTAAGGGTCGAAATTCCCAAATATCTTACTTAGCGAGAACCCGCGTGTCAAATTTCAAGTCCCTAGGTCTCATGTTTTCGGAGATTTCGTGATGAGTGAGTGAGTCCGTCAGACAGTGGTTTGCGCTTTGAATGTTGTGCTCGGACCTCCCCTCAATGTGAGGGGATTGGGCCATGGTCCATCACACTGCCCCAGTGTGGGTTGAACCTGTGATACTTTCTGCCGAGGTAAGCCTTCTAGCTACTTGGCTATCTCACTTCTTCTAATTACACCTAAATGTATCTAACTGGGATGGGGCACCTCGAAACTTCTCAGAACTATATAAACTGCTTGTAAGTAGGTACATCTCACATCCCATATACCATTAGCAAGACCCATTCTTTACCTGCGCCAGAAAATTATAGCCAGCGGCCATATAAATTACCGTCTCGGCCTAATCTCTAAATCATGATGGGTTTATCACGAGCGTCTGCTGGCTTTGCTTCAGGGTGAGGTAGAGGCAAAGAAATTTCGAGAAACTTCTGTCTTTAGGAAGCCATGCCACGGTCATTCGATATTTTACAAAGAAACAAATCTCAATCAATTCCTGATTCTTTTATTACTCGTCAGTTGACTGAAAAAAGCTAGGGGAGTAAGTGCGGCTTCGATCCTCATCGTGGAAAATGGTTCCGAGATGAATCTTTTCGTAATTTACCGAGGTCTAACGCCAACGGTTCATTTACGGTACCCGTAATACAAGCGTTCTTTTAGTTTGGAAACAAACATGCAGTGTGTTTTACTGGATTTTTTTTTATTCACTAGGTCCTGACCTCAAGCTGAGTCCTATTCACATAAAAATCAACAAACAGTCTGCATCTTTAAACTTTACATAATGTTATTGTTGAACAAAGTATCTCTCCAAGGTCACACTACTTTCCATTTCAAGACCAATTTGCATATTTTTTCATATACCGATCCATAAATACAACGAGAATGTTAACTTATTTTAATTCCATTGCGTTTTCAACATGTATTGACTAAAAATAGCCAATCCAGAGATCAGCAATCTAGTTATTGCAAACGAAGCGTACTTATTATGATTCCAGGGTAAATATGTACATAGTAATGTAGTCCATTAACATTGACTTTGATAAGTACCGTCGGCATAATGTGGGTGCACAAAAACCCGCCTCTGCTTAATCCTTTGGGGAAGATGAGCATATTTAAAAAAAAATCATATTTATACTCTTTTGCTTAATAACAAATAGTTATATTTTAGTATTATTTTAATTTTAAACTTTTTTTATCTTTATCTTTAATTGTATACTTATTTTTAATTGTATATATTGCAGTAATTTAGTCACGTTTTGGATAATGTCGTAAACACATATTATAGTTTGTTTTGATTTTTTATACTACCAAAGTGTACTCTTGGTGTGTCTATTCATAAATAAATAATCGAACAGTTTTTTTTTCTGAAATTTAAAACCAGCGATGGTTACCAAAGTTGTGTATTTTCCGATCGTGGATGCGGGCCTCTGATTGGCTCAGTTAGTAAAGGCGGGTTCACACGTCTGCCGGTCGAACCGGCTGGTAATGTCAAAAGAGTCACATTGCCAGGACGTCTGGGAGCGCGTTTCGTACAAAAAGACAACATATTTTGTTAACAACCGTGTAGGGGAACCACGCTGAGAGTTTTTCTTAATAATTGCTGAGAGGAATTCTCTTAAATGGGTTATAAAATGAGAAGTAGATATAGTTTAAAGAAATATTTATCTATTATTCCTGGGTTTTATCTGGCCACTTACTCACACTCATTTTCGTCTGTTATACGAAGGTATATTTGTAGGGCACTCGCAATCACGGGCGATTATTTATCCTGTTCTTCACAGTTAATTCTCTCGCGCACGATTGCTCTGTTTTTGCTAAGAATGAAAAGACCATCAGTGTATAGGCCAATCACGCGCGAATCACTGCGGGAGACTTTCGCGATTTCGCTTTCACAATGATTTCAAATGATTCTTTTAAATTTTTTTTTTTTAAGAAATATTTGTAAATGGAACCTGTTTTTATGTTCTTTTTAAATTTATTTCATTTGTTTCTTTCCAGAATATCGAACGCACGTCTTCAATGCCGCCTTTACGAAGGATCCGTTGCAGAGACGTCGAATAATCGAGGTAAAATATAAACCACAGCATAGACAAACTATTATTACTTTTCAAATATTTCAGTGTACGTTTATTCATAAACTGATGAACATATTTTCCCTTCTCTATGAATAAAACTGCAGGGGTTCTGTATATATATTGTCGTCGTTCGGTTGGTATGAAACGAATTTATTAAGCACTATGCCTCCTGCTTTGTTTGCCAGCGCCATTTCATTTATCTTTTTTACAACTTCAATATAATCATAATTTTATACGCATTAGAAATTCATTGTTTTATTATAAAGACAATGTTTATAAATGTGCCTTGTAGCTGTTGCGTGTTAAGTTATAATAAATAATGTAGCTTTTATAGCAATATTTTAAATCGATAAGTACATAAAATTATTCGGACAATCACATCAACTGTATGGATCCCAACTAACAACAAAGGGTGAGGGAACGATCCCAGTAGCACCCAGAATAGTTTATTACAAGACAATATTCCAAATTTATCCAGGCCGGAATTGAACCCGCAACCCTTATACCGTCGAAAATTCTATGCGATTAAAATAATAATAGATAGGTCTGACTTCATGCGGAATGTATGGGATGGAAATAGGATTCTAAGTAGTGCCACAGTCGAAACAAAACACGCGTTTTTTTATTTCCTTTTAAAATATTTACAATTTAAAAAGGCAAGCCCTGAAGTTTTATAGTTGGTAGTATGCTATTATCTACTTTATTCTGAGTGTGATAAAGTTCGAAACGTTCCCAAAATTTTCATTTTTAATAAGGTACAAAAAAGAACACAGGCCAAAGACAATTTAGAATAAACGGCCGTGTTGCTTGTCTATGGATAGAGATTTATGGCGGGCTATAATTTCGCAATCTTTATAATTTTCCGTTTGTCTTGTATCGTTGTGGCTGGCAAGGTAGAAATTATTATTTTTCACATAGTTACTGTAGATTTTATAGAGAGCTTTTGCCCGCGGCTCGATCGCGTTGCCATCCATTTTGCTTGGCAGCTTGATGTCCAATAGGCATAGCGTAAAGATTTGTACCTTCTCTTTTGGTTCTAACCATAGACTCGATAATAGTTAAAACCTAGTTAAAATAAGGAAGTAAAACTCAATATTTCACGCGACTTCGAAATGCTTCATTTGTTTTTGTGTCGTCATAATTTTCATCATCATAGTCCAATGCGCGCGCTGAGTCACCTCGAAGTACACCCTGAGTTCACACCGAGCTCATTAGAATTCATATTAGTACACGCCAGATGGCGCTAACATCGCGTCTTCGGTACAAGTAAATAAATATATATAATCTTCTATTAAATATTTATTTAAATATAGAGCAACTAATCAGGGCCCCAAGGTTACTAACACAATCGATTCATATTCGAACAGGAACCGCATAGTAACTGTCACTTTTGACAGATATCCCATACAATATCTGTCAAAAGTGACAGTTACTATGCGGTTGCTGTTCAATTATGAATCGATTGTGTTAGCAGACTTGGGGCCCTGGCTCCTTGCAAACGAGAGCTATGCCAACTAGATTATTAACCAACTGTAAACATCTAGGTGACGGGCAAAAACGGGAGCATCATAAAAAGCGACATTTCATATGCGCAGACGCACCAATTGCATGCTATTACAGTTTTTACCCGCGGTCCGGCACGCTCTCGTACGCAGAAAGAATGTTTTTTAAATGCCTGTATAAAAAATATATTTAAATATTATAGGAATGACCGCTACGTGCGTTCTGAGACCTAGATTGTTGGATGTGTGTTAATTGAAAGGTTCGTTCAGAAAGGCGAATTAGAGCAATTGCTATATTTAAAACTGATCATGGTAGTGTATATTAGATGTGTTTATGTATCTGTCTGTATGGGACTTTTTTATGGTTTGCTACTAAAATGGTAAAAACGGAACCCTTATGGTGCGACTATGTCTGTGTGTCTATCTGTTTTTATTATCCGTTTTGTATGCCCCACTGGTCACGGGCTCCCCATCAATGATAGGGGGATGTAAGCCGTAGTCCACCACGCTCGCCTAGTGCGAGTTGGCGGACTTCACCATGTCTTTCGACAACTAGGTAGTGATAATAATGCAGTTGAAAATGAGATAAGGAAACCATGTCCCAGTGGTGCGAGCTGGGGTTTGAACCTGCGAGTCCTGTTTCCAAGGCAAGCACTCTACCAACGTGTCTGTCACTGATTGCGTATCGAGAGAGAGATTGTTGAGAACACGTATCTGTGGATAATAATTAATATTTTTATGTCATAGCTAAAAAGGCTCATTATATAAAAGTTAAATACAAATTGTGTCCGTTGTTTCAAAGCTATATGCAAGGAATTTTGAATATCCAAATAAGATAATGCCGATAAATATGTTTCTGTGTAATTACAGATACATGCGCTTGCGCCGCCACGTCCGCGCGTCCCCGCGATCGTAAAGTTGCATTTTATTGTGAATATGTTCGCGCTCCGTGCGTGACTTCCTCCGGCTGCAATTATGACTACACAATATATTTTTTATCACTTTCCAGGGTTGCTAGACGAAAAATACGTAGTGCTATTGATTTGATCTAACGCGGGTTTAGGGAAATATGTCATTTATAAGTGTAACCCCAAAGTCCTGGATTATCATTCAGATCTAAAACCACTTGGCGAAGGCTTACGTACAATAATTCTCCTCTGTGTTCACTCTCAGGGAAAAGACTAAAGCGAAGAGAAGAGATTAAAGCTTTTTTAAAGCCCATTTTTTATCCTGGTCACCCTAACAACTGTCAAAAGCTAAAGCACGCAGCACGCGCACGCGCATATGTGTTACCTACAGCGTATTATTACAGGCATATAGCGACGTGGTATTACAAAATTACCCTCTATTATCCCCAATTCACATGTCGTTACGTCACATTATCGCGTGCAAGGCGTGATCGACGTCACGGGAGGGCTAAAAAAGACGGTTAAGTTTGATATATATTTGGAGAAACGGTATTGACGATCGATAGTAAAACGAAGTGACTTACAGTGGGAAATTGACTGGTCACAGTAACGCAATAATTTCTGAAAGTTGTGTTCCCTCCTATTATAGTATACTAGCTGCGCCCGGCGGTGTTACCCGCGATAAAAAGTATGAAAAATTAAAACATCTATCCCACGGGAACCATACATTTTACCGGGATAAAAAGTAGCCTATGTGCTATTCCAGACTATAATCTATGTCTGTGCCAAATTTCATCCAGATCCGTTTAGCGGTTCGGGCGTGAAAGAGTAACAAACATCCTTCCATCTATCCATCCATCCATCCATCCATCCATCCATCCAAACTTTCACATTTATAATATTATAAGTAAGTATAAGTATTAGTATAGATGATTGTAGGAATATTAACTGTAGTGTGTTGGGTTGAGTGTATGAGCGAAGGTAATCGAAATCAATCAGGTTATAGTCTGAAGCAACATAAGGGGCATGTGTGTAGCCAGAGTTTGCTTCAGTGTGGAGCGAAGCCAGAAAACTTGAATTAAACCGCCATCTTATCTTCGTCACAAAATCGGGCACCAATAGAAAGATGCTCTTTTCCTGATGTGTTACTGCTCTCATCTATCAGAATACTATGTGTTCATAACTTCTGGATATTTCTGGTGACATGATCTTATGGTTTTCGCTTGACTCCATGGGTCAGGGAGGGGCAGCAGTTCCACTCTGCACTTGGCTACGCCTAAATTGAAGGGTGACATCAGCGAAGAAAACCTAAAAAAGATTACAGTTTATTATTTCAACTTTATCTGATATAACGTGTTTATACGAGAGGACCTCTCTAAACTGGTGGATGACATAAGCCGGTGCCGGCGCCCGCGCACGGGGCGTGGCTTCGCCTCCGGTGACTCCGATTAGCACCGAGATTGCATAATATTCAAAGCGCCATATGTCATGTTCAACTGTTAGAAACATTGTAGCATAGTAAATGATAAAGTTCTTCAAACTTACACATCAATTGGACGGTTTAAAATTAAGCAACGTTTGTATGACGGCCTAATTAGCGCAGTTGGTAGTGCTAGTGACCTTATATGTTTTTACGTTCTCCACGTTTCGGCTGCTTTACAGCAACCATGTTCACGGGAGTCCGACAACATAAAATAAACAAGATAAAATCCGAAAAACTCGTTTTATTTCAATGTGAAGCATTCGCGTAAATATAACAAATCAATTTATAGGCAGAAATCAAATAGTATGTACGTGAATGAATATCAGTGATAGCCAAGTTGGTAGAACGCTTGCCTCGGTAACGAGGACCGCAAGTTGATACCCTACCAAAGGCTCGCGCCTCTGGGATTTCTGAATTTCATGTGCGAATCTCATTTTCAACCATGATTAGCACTTGATAAACGGTGAAGGAAAACACAGGAAACCTGCGTGTCTGAACCCCTCGAAAAACGAGTGAAGTCCGCCAACCCGCACTGGGCCAGCGTGGTGGACTATGGCCAAATCGCATTGAGGGGAGGCCCGTGCCCAACAGTGGGACATTAAAAGGGATGGTATTATACGTGAATGAAACACCATAGCAACCGGCAACCGCAAAACATATCATAGTGACTCCAACACGATTTATGGTCAAACTAGTAAATTATTTTTCAACCATTTTACATTCGATGTGAACGTTCGGCTCTCGGGTAAGCGTTGTAGTTGAGACAACAATTAGCAATGGCCGCTCTGAGTTTGTTGCTCCTTCTCGTATCTTGTGGCGGCGTTAGGGTTCTTCAAGAGACAGAGAGAGACGAGGGTGGTAATTATTTTTTAATATTACTTACTAGTTATCATAGGTTACTTACTTACTAGTTATCTTAGATTACTTACTAGTAATCTTATTTAGATTAATTACTAGTAATCTAAGATAGATTAGTCACTAGTAATCTTAGTTAGATTACTTACTAGTAGGATTACCTACATACTAGGAGTGTCGTTAGCACCTCCATCTAAACCAAAGTTTTCTGTACCTGTACTTCAAAGGTCAAATTCTCGTCAAGAGAATTTGACCTTTGAAGAATAGATTATTCATATAAATGTCATTACAATATTGTACAGACAGACATCTTATTTAAGCTACAATTTACGTATGTTTTTGAAGCAATCACATTTTATGTTTTTTTTTTACGCCAAATTCAAAGTTTTTTTTTATGTCAAAATATTTTATATAAGTCTTCTTCTTCTTTGCCGTATCGCTCTTGACCGAGCGGTCGTGGTCAACACGTGAATCTGTCAGGGGCAGATGTGACTTGCCTCACGATGTCTCGCCATTCTTTAGATTTTTAGATGAATTTGTCTCTGGAAAATTGACTATGCACAAACTAGTGCATACAATTATTGTAAAGAACCCTGAGACCAAAGCGAAGGTCACACTTGACACCTTTCCTCATAGCCGAACCGGTCAGAATCAATATTTGCGTTCAATTTATTGACTCTACATTCTTGAACGGAAGAACGAAAATAAAACCGGCACAACTGTAAAGTTATTTGCTCACGAATAACAACCATGCAAGTCTAATAGGCGCAAGCGCATGTGAACCCGTTGATGTCTTTTGTTTAAAATATCACCGTCATTAATACCAACTGTAGAGTCTCAAACTAAGCCAGTATGCCTGCAGTAATAGAGCTTAATATAATCTATCTTATTCCTCAATACATAGTGTATATACTCAGAATGTCTTTTACAAAGACACCTACACGCATGTACTTGACCTGAAGGTCGACATGCGCAAGGCGACGCGTGCGCACCCATGCTTGCGCCGGCGCAGCTTATTACACACCTTTAATTATTTTATTATTGGTGTTATTATTGACCGCAAAGCCACAATGGCACTGTATTTATGTATGGATGTTTCTCATTGTGTCTAAACTACTGGATTGACTTTGAAAAATGATCTCACACACAAAGTAATTAATGGAAATTGAATCAATTTATTTGCCTTTGTTAGAAAAAAAAGCCATCACTATAATTTGGAATTATGCCGGTATACAAAGTAGATATAATGTATAGCCATTTAAACAAATATCGCCTGACGAACACACCAACTATACGGGCCTACACTAAGCAACGCATGTATTACGGGCACAACGTAGGCACCGTACGTACGAACCCGGGACCCTCAGCGCAGAAGGCACGATCATTAACAACTGCGCTAGTCAGGTCGTCAAATTATTCACAAGATTAGTATTTAGTTATCTACATCTATTCATAAAATATATATTTTATTCGATTCCATAAACTACAAACCCCAAATTCATAGAAATATTTCGCCTACTTACAATCGCATAACAAAGCACTTGTCTTATGAAAACTTGTTTGTAATGCCATCTCAAATTGATTAGAACTTCTATGATTTTTTTTTTTCATGAATTTTTTTTTCACGTTCGCACGGCAGAAAAACGAATTGATGATTCCAGGCTCACACACATTATGTTACATGGTTACACGAATACAAATTCTTCTAAGAATAGCCGTCGCATTGTTACTGGCTGGCGGTTCTGACGTCATCCCTAATGAGTAATTTCCGCCGAAGGATGTATTATTTACTTACATGGTCTGCGGATCTGACGACCTTGGACGGTTATATTTTTAATAACAAGGCAAAGGTAAATCAAATATAAGTATATTATTTGTGTTATGAGGCGAGGTTAGATTGGGGATGTTAAAATTGCAGTCAGTACCCGATAAAAAAAACAAATTATCGTTTCAAGTATGAAACGTATTTTTTTTTTCAGGTTTGTAAAGATAGTTGTATCGCCACCTGAATCCTGAAACAGTAGCGACCACTGATAGTTATCATGGAGGTTAATGCTTGAAGCGTATATTTGAAATATACATTATACTTGATACTGGAAAAATGAGCTAAGATGGTGACGCCATATGATAAAAAAAAGAAAAAGTTTAGATTACCTATGTTTACAAACGATATGCTTGAAATATTTCTTTAGGGGTCATTCGTTTTATGATGATTATTTATGAGTTAGACTTTTTTATTGTGCCTTAGGTATCGATAACGTACCATCTCTTACATTAAATGCCCCAAGATCCTAAACAAAATCCAAGCACACGACACTTTATTATTATTTTAAAAAGATACTTCAACTCGTTTCTTATTAAACTTGTTTTATGTCAAAGTCGATAGCTTTGTTTACTCGCTCGTCTGGGGCGAGTGAGTCGCGCCAGTAGCTCGCACGTGACTCGATTGTCAATCAGCCAAGAAAATGGTATTTAAACTGCGACGATGCGTCTCGACGTGGCAGCTGTCCTTTGTACTTTAAACGTTGCTTTAAAATGAAGCCAACAGGATGCGTATGTAATCTGTATGTCAAGATGACAAGATTTCCTTTGATACAATGTGTTTTAAGTCCAATACTAAGCCCTGCTACTTGAAAATTGGTGAGGTTAATGAGAGGCAATATTTTTTTTAAGAATCTGGTTTGAACTCTATGTTTGCAAGTTATCCTGGATGGCAACACTAGAGCAAAATTTTAAGCTAAACGAAAGACAACATTCTTGAACTTCCTTCTTTGTCGTTAGCCCAGAGCCCCAAGTCTGCTAACACAATCGATTCATAATCGAACAGCAACCGCATTGTAACTGTCAATTATGAATGAGGTTCGATCATGAATCGATTGTGCTAGCAGACTTGGGGCCCAGTCTCGGATGCTTGGGTTTCGTCATGTTTTCCGATATTTATTAATTAGTAAGTATTAATCTGCACATTATGTTAGCTTAGTTACCTATCACGAGTCAGAGTACCATAGAGGAATTTATAGTAGTTTAGAGGAAAAGGGAAGACCTTCCAGCCAGGCGGGTGGTATGCCTGGCGGGGCGGCTGCTATGCCCCGACCGTTATTGTCGGGAGCTTGTATATATGTTACTTGCTCCGAAAACTCTTATAGCGCGATTCAGGAATGTGATGAGAATTGACTATTGTTCTGAATGCCTCTGCAACGCCATCTGTGTAGCTTGTGGTGCGGTTGAAGTGGTCGCTACTGTAGAGAATAATTGCGGTTAGAGTTATATGTTTCTCTTTAGTATATTTGTATTATTCTCCGCTATTTCTTTAGTTAACATGTTATATGTTTCGGGGAATTCAGTTTAAGATACCATGGGCTTGCATTGTTTTAGACATTTAAATATGTTTGAAACAACAGAATCTGCTTGGCCGCGACGATTCGCCTCGTTCCGCTATGTGCTCGCATCATACTCGTATGGAATTGATAAGCATCTTTATTGCGAACGTATTTTTGTGAGTTCATTGTAAGATTATGTGATACTGTGAACTGGTTTGTACAGTTTAGCTTGCCTTTGTAAGGTCTGGAATGTAATTAACAGCCTGCTCACTTAAGATAATTTTCGCCGGACCGTTGCGCTAGAACTAGGGACTGTCTTGGGAAAGTGGCGTTAAGGTGTGAAGGCTAAAAAGTCTTCGACACTAATGTTCGCAACAAATACCACGCCGAATTGTTTAAATGCATCATGGGCAGATCCACATTCTTTGTTCATTTTTAACCGACTTCTAAAAAGAGGAGGTTCTCAATTCGGTTGTATTTTGTTTTTATTTAATGCGACCTATACTTACGTTGACTTTGAAGCCTTTTGTCTATGTTGTGATCTATGATCTTAGCACTTAAAATATGAGAATGAAAACGAGCAAGGATCGCGATTGTCTGTGACACATCAGAAATGACTGTGATTTCTTTATTTCTATAAAAACTATTCGGATAAATCTATGTAAAACACTATAAATGATATACCAACTAATAGTCTTAGTCTTAGAAAAAGCAATAATTAAAAAAAGAAGAAAATATGTTTTTACGATCAACAACCGAACTTGTACTCGCGTTGAAAATTATATTAACATTACTTATTAATAGTCCTACCTAAAATGTTGATTTTATAAGCCGGTCTGACATTTATATCTGTGCAAACCAGATAAACGTGTCCACCTAGGACGAGTTTTTAAATACATCCCATTCTGACTATAGCCCAAGCTACCAGATGATAGTTTTTAATAATATACATAAACATAAAGATGTGAGTTTTTTTTGTTTTCGAGAAGGCAAACATCGGTTGATCGGTCATTGTTTCTTTGAAAAGGGTAAAAACCGTCGACAGAGAATATCTCTGACTACGGTCAAAGCATACACGTTTTATCAATAATGTCAATATTTTATAAGCGAACAAAACAAATATACAGAATTCGGCCAAGCCAATAACCGCTGTTGTTCTACAGTTGGACTTGGCTTCATTCGATCTCATGACTTTTTACTGCTGCGCCATCACGAGACTTGGCTTATTTTGATAACCCAGCACGATCGGAAGCCGCCGCGACAAAAATAAAAAGGTAAAGACATGATTCTTCTAATTCAAAGATTCTATAAAGAGATGGGAGTCATACGTTACACAAGACTATAAAAAAAATTACATCATATGCTTTATGGTCTCGTCCGTCATTACCGCGTGTCGTCACGCGCTGACATATCGGATGCGCACACGCAAACCTTCCTAGAAACATGCGCGGGCATCGGCGAGCGATGCGTGCCACCGATGTGGTATGCTGTATTGATATAAGTATTATAAGATGAAGATGGTTTCTTAGGGTTCGATAAACGAGTGCCGCAATTGTCGTTTAAAAATACGTGGTCCTTAAACAACTTCAATAAGTCCTATACTTATTGATGTTGTTTAAGGTAAATGGAGAATAAAATAATAAATTATTAATTAATGTATTTTTTATTATTTTGTATCTAATCGCACCGAGACAAAGCCTAACGTCGAACAATATAATGTATAAACACCAGATATATCGTCAGACAGGGTGCCCTTCGAGTCGCGCGGGTCTATAATTAGATAAGTCAAAGTCAAAGTCAAAGTCAAAGTCAAATCATTTATTTCGTATAGGCCTACGGGGGCACTTACAAATTGTCATTACATTTTTTCCTTAATACTACAACCGGATCGGAACGCGACCTCAACTGAGAAGATCCGGCAAGAAACTCAGCGGGCTTGTCTTTTTTTTTTATCCATTATATTTACAAAAAAAAATAATTATAAAAAGTAAGCTCCAGTGTGTTGCCATGCGAGGCGCACACACGCTACACTTTAACATTATAAATATTGATATTAGAGCGATCAGTCCCAGGCTGCTTTATCATCCAAATAATCCAAGATTCTGTAATAACCCTTACGACATAAATTACTTTTAACAGTTCTTTTAAACTTACTAATGGGCAAATCTCGGATTCCTTTGGGAAGTTTATTATAGAAGCGTATACATTGCCCCATAAAAGATTTTTTTGTATTGTTTTCATGTGTTCGTAAGTGTCAGTGTGCCGATTAAAAATATATTATTTAGTTAAATTCTTTTGAACTTAAAATAGCATACATTTATTTTTCTTAAATGTTCCATTTTCAAAATGGTGTCAAGTATTTTCTTTTGTTTGTAATTTTAAATATAGAATTCAATAAACCAGCCAGTTGGCAACTGTTTTACCCAGTAGTTCCACATTCACTACATAGACGAAGTTCATAAACGAAGTGATGTTTTTTTAATGCATACATAGGTTATACATTCTTGACGCATTTGTTTGACAGTTTTTGAAAATCTGACACGAGTCACAATTATTATGCCATTGTTATAGGATTATGATCGATCGATGAGTCGATGATCGGATTGCGCTCGTGATGGTATTTTGATGACAAGTTGATGTTGTGTGTATATCGATGACAAGTTTGTCAAGTCATCGGGTGAGTAACCGCGTCTATCGAGTGGCGACGTTGTTCGCATTGACTGCGCATACGCAGAATCATAATGCGTACTCCATGATTCACGCTCACACGATGGAATGTGTGTATCAGTGGATTGATAGTGTTATGCAGGTTATAACAGTGTAGGTAATATAATATATCGTTATATATTGCCAGACGAACACACCTACTGTATGGTCCCATACCAACCAACACTGGCATTATGGGTACCGTTAAATGGACTAGGGGCGAACGCGGTAACATCTAGTCTAAAACAAATTACGAAAAAAATATTAGCTAAGTCTGCAATGGTGAGTGCATTTCCTAAGATTGCCCACGCTGGGCATTTCTTAAATTCGCCCAGGTGGGTTTACTACCTAAGTTTTCCTTGGCGGGTCATATTATTTAGTAGTAGGTATATAGTATAACTATGTAGTATACAAATAGCGTCCGTATAATACCCTAAACAACACTTGCTCGTGTAAATTCTCTGATCCATTTTCACACACATACATGCGCGACCATTCCCGATAACTCATCTTTTATTTATCATCCAATCTTAGTACCCGTTATCTATGTATTTGATGAGAAAACTAACTGTTATCAAAACAATAAGCTGTTGGATGGCTGTCAACGCCGGTCTGCCCCCGGCCCAATTTAACCCTTTGTATGCAGATGTGATGACAGGGGTACAATGTACCTATTATAGTTTAAACGCCTACTGGTGTTTTGTATTTGGAATTTCATATTGACTGTCTTTTGTTTTTTATTCGGTGTTAGAATATCTTCTTTTTTCCGTTTGACATTTGCATGCAGCGGTATATGCCAGTGACTATTTTAGGTGTCCGTATTCCCAAAGTGGTTGTTCTTTATTTTTAGAATAGCTTTGATTCTTTCGTTTTTTTTTTTGATCCATTAATTATTATTATTAATTATGATCCATTAGTTTTATTGTGTTACAGTATTTTTTTTTTTTACTACTTTTTCTACCATTACTAATATTAAAATTGATTACAATGTAATAATTATAGGTATTTGTCTCTGTTACAGCAATAAGGCGACATGTGACGAGCAGTCGTCATTCCCGCCGATACGTGTTTAACCGCCATCTTGATTTGTAACATAGACAAACTTGTTGCCAGATACGTGCTGAGAAAAAATAGATTACAGATTTTTACATTTGACTTGTTTATAAAGTCACGATGTTACAAAATGGCAGAATTCCGTTAATATATAAATATGAACCTACACGTGGGTATCAAGTGTAGCATATATATTTCCAAGACGGTTCAGACCAGAATATAATATAAGTACTTGATACAGGAATACTTGTAACTTCATATGTTGACAACTTGCATAGACTTTGACGTGTTCTTTTATTAAAAAAAAACATAGAGATTGCAAATATCACAGTAGTACAATACATTCCACCAATCGCAGTTGCTTAAAAGCTATGACAAACTACGCTACAGTCATGAACAAAAAAAATGTCAATACGGTTTTTCGTCTTGTTTTAAAAAAAACAACAGAACTTACAAGCACTTATACGACGTAAATGACTTTTTCTAGCATCTCTAAACGTTCGCTAATAACAAAGAATGTCGTATAAACGGTCGTTTAATCCCTAATTACCGCAGCAATGCGGTCACAGCGGTCGGTGCGTCTGCGGCTGCGCGATTCACCGTTTCTTGCGCTTGCGCACCGATCTGATCTATTGAGTATTTGATGTTCTATTGGAATTTGGAGGAGTAGCGTGGGAATAGTACCCTGCTATTCGAGCCCTTAGTTTGAGTTTGAACGCTTTTAAATATCGATCGACTGAGCGCTGATCTTAAATTCGAGGCTAAAAAACATTGTCTTACGCCTTTTAGGCGTGATTTTTTGTTTTCATGAATTGTGATTCCATTGTAAGCATGAAGCAAGTGATATAAACTGAAATTATAATTTATATCTATCTTGTTATTATTATTTTTAATATCCTTCAGACTCGGTAGGTACTTTAAGTCTAATCGCTGAATGAATTTGAATCAATTTTGGTTGTAGATGAAGTTTAATTAATTATTATGTTTAAAAATAAAATTTAAATTTGTTGGAAAATAAGGATTTTTTATGTATACTTATTACTCTCGAAATGGGTGAAGCGAAGTCGCGGGTATAGGGATATTTAATGTTCTGTGTACCAATTTCAATGTAACGTGATGTACATTATTCTTGAAAGTTATTTTTTTTAAACACAGCTTGTTGTTAGGAGAAATGACAATACGCATTGTAAACCCGACTTGATATATTCCTGTCTGCACTGAATTTATAGCGACGCTGTAACAAGATCCGAAACAATGCAGGACTCTCGGCTCCCTATACCTGCCTTTGCTTTTACCCGACAAGCCATTCTGAGAGTTTACCGATGTTAATTCTAGCTATCCCGGCCATACGAATAGACGCCTTATCAACTGTGGCATACGGTTCTTTAGTTTTATGTCTGGTTGCTATCTCGTATCTGCTCGTTAGGCACTTCAATTGTCAACAAGAATGTTTAAAAGTTCTTAGGATACTGAAACAGGAATTTTCTCGCAGGCTAACATTATTGTCATAATTTTGATAATCAATATTAAAATGAAGCAGAGTAGTCTATGGCCTAGTGCGTAGATGGGCTGTTTCGGGTTTATCCCTATTGTGGACTTTTTACTATTCCTGTAGCCTGACCAACTCTAAAAACTAAAAGCTAAACCCATGAACTTGAAATTTAATAAGGTGTCTCATATAACAGTACTCACTATTAAAGGATTTTTCTTAGCTCAACCCTTAGTGTACTGAAAATGAGTATTAAACTGGCATTTCATTGTATTTAAATTACACAGATAAAAAAACTAACCAAATGCAGACTGTTTAATAATAAACAAAACGTGGTGCGTATAGCTAATAAAAAAAGAACAATTTCAAAAATATATTCTTCGTCTTTTGCGCAAACGATCCAGTCTGATTTTTTTTGTTCAGTGCGCGGCGGCATTTATATGTCCAAAACGCAAAAGTCGTATTTGTGCGCAGATATTTTTGTACCGTAATTGATTTCAGTCTAACGCAATACCACCCGATATTATCATGATGGATGGGCGGTGTAAGGAATATCTACATCTCTGCGGAGTACCCCCCCCCCCCCCCCCAAGTATACTAATAATAATATATCAGCACTCAATTTCTACAATTCAAATGTAATCGGTCAGTTTACTTAGATTTCCTATAAGAAACTAAAGGTCCAAAGTAGGAATCTTGCCTGAAGAATTATAAAGCTCAATATCTAATGGAAACATCACACGTTCAAGAAAGACTGATAATGTCACAAACTATAATAAAACACAAATAGCTTGTAATGTTAACACTTTTTCATGTTTTTTTTTTAATGGCATCGCCATAGGTATTTTGCCAGTGTCAAGTAATATAAATTACTTCTGTATTTGAGCATATGCACAGGCCCAAAGACTAGGCCCAAATAAAATACCCCCCATCCCTCAATCAGTAAAGTGATGGATACTTTACCGAAAGATTTTACATGGATTTTTTGTGAGAAACTGAAAAGCCATGTTTCGTCACTCTGTTTCAATTACCTACACTTGTGCACTTTACCGAACCCATAATGGTTAATATTCCACGTATATCACTCACTATAACTCGCAGGAACACTAGTTTTAGAAATTAAAACATAACAGACGCCATGACTTTTCAGTTTCCCGCCAAAAAAAAAGCCCCTTTTTCATGTTATCCTTTCCCGCCTCTTTTTTCCAATACTTTCTTTTTTTTCGCCCGTCGTCCACCTGCCAGTGTCAATCTCCGGTGATGCCAGTCTCTTATGACATCGTTAACTTTTTTCAAATAAGCCTATATTTTTTACTAACTAAAATAGACTAAACAAACAAAAATCTTAGCCCATAAATCATTATTCAGGAATTGCTAACACAAGTAACCGTGAAACATCTTTAAGTGTTATCTCGCGCCGAGACAGTTTAAGTGCTCATATAAATTTAATATTTTGATGTATGTATACGGTCCCAGTAATTGATAATTATTTAGGAGGAGAAAATTAAAGGCTTCACCCTCTGAATGTAATCGATTTTGACGTGAATAATTTGATAATAACACGTCACGATTGATAAAAGAAATGAGGTTTTAAAAGGCTCGCAAGTTTGGATGCACGGGATCACCTCCTTCAAGTCTTCGTTCTTGTTAAATAATTACTTGTGAGTAATGCTTGATTGAACCTCGAAATTTTTTTTAAGCAAACCCACTAATCATTGATTCTGGCCTGAATTCGTGCATATTTTAAATTACCTACTTAAGTCAATATGGGTATGTAATTGGACGATTCTCAGAACTAAAATTTGCAAATATTTAAGTAGCTGTATAATACACTGGGCTGGTTATAAGGAAATCTTTTATATCCCTTCGACTTATACATTGTAATTCAACAAAATACAGATAAAAAAATGAAACTAAATAACAATACTCTTCAATTTACCGCCAACAAGCAGTGTGAGTTGATTCGGGTTTCACTTAGTCAAATTAGCTGTCTTATGGTGATGTGTGTGCCAATCCTAAAACGATAATAAATATTAAAATCCCATTTAGGCGTTCGATTTCATTGTCAGTGCTTTTAAACATACTTAATTTATGCTTTTTACTTTTTATTTCAATAATTGAGAGCCTGCATTTCATTCTCATGCCATTTTGGGAACTGCTAATGAACTGGAATAACCTGGTCCCCGGAGTCCCGTCGACCTTGTACTCCAAATATAGATCGTGACGATGCAAGTCCTTAAATGACGACATTGATTTATGTTCTTGCGAGTTTAACAGAATTTTAAAAAGGTCCATTATCAGTTCAACCTTTTTGTTGTTGTTGCAATGGATGTTATGTATTTTATGATTTGCAATAAATTGGGTGTTATAGGTATTTTGAAGGAGTTTTAAATGTTCCATATTTGTGAAAGTCTAAAGCTCTTATGGAAGCTTTTATATGATTGAGAAACCCGTTTTCTCCTTCTTCTTTTTTTATGTTGGTAATGGGCTACAAAGTAGTGCCATTTTTTGCCAGTGTCAAGTAAAATATTTTTACGTTATTTTAAATAAGATGATGATGAAATGAATCCTAAATTTTGGCGGACATCTTGGGAGAACTCGAAAAGTCAAGCTATAGTATTTTATTTTAATTTCTTTCACTCGTGCACGTTTATAAACACACAATGGTTAATATCCCACCTAATATTTTGCATTATATATTAAGAAAACACAATTTTCAGAAAATATAACAAAATTGACATCTTCGCAGTTCAAATTGCCGCCAAAAAGTCCGACAACTTTTTAAATCCTTGGGCTACCAGCAAAACTATGGAACTTGATTACACATTTTGATTGCGTAATCTCTTATGCTTATAATGTCTATGATATTAAATTTTTTTTTCTCCAGCTGTCGAGTGCTTACCTATCAATAGAAACCCTTCATTTAGCCAGTTTCTTTATAGAGCGCAATACCTGTCTAGATTTGCGATAAGAGCCGCGAATAATTAGTATTGCAATAAACATTGCATAATGAATGCTGCGTCCGAGTTGTTGGCGCAAAAACTGGTTTGCTGAATGAGATATAGATGATAAGCATAATTTAAAAACGTAAAGGCATTTGTCTATGGACATGTAAGCTTAAAGGCATGTCGAAATCACACTATTAATTACTTGACATTGGCCAAATACCCGCTAAATTGTGGGTGAGGCCATATTCATATCCATTTTATTTCATCGCATCTCAATTCGTAAAGAAAGAAGAAGACCATGCTTTCAGCATTTTTTTTTGAGCATCTCAAAAATAATAAATGGCATTTGGTGTTTACATCACCTGGGGACTTCTAATATACTCTTAAGGATTGTTTGACGGCATATGAATATTATCCAGGCAGATCAATGTAACGCAGAATTCTGAAGCCTTGTGGTTGTTTATCGCTATCTCTCTCACTCTTATTAAATTTTGGTATTAGCTACTATGAAATTGTGTCACTTTGACATCAAATAGTATAGTAGAGCTAGTATATTATAAGTAGCGTACATAATTGGCGTCCGAATGTGGGGCGGCGCGCGCAAGGCCGGCGTGCGCTTGCGCAGATGGCGGACACGAGCTTATAGGGTTGCCAATAGCAACGATGTTATAGATTTTTTGTACATAAAATAAAGTAAGTGAATGAAATGGATGTTATGATTGTCAGTAACGTTGGTTAATTTATTCCCGAACTATCTCGTCAATACCGGCTCTTCGTTCGGCTCTGGTTGTCCGTTCTGTAGTTACGATACCACAGACAGACAAAATAATCTAAAAGAGATACACAAAATACAGTTAGTAAGTAACTCTTTATTGGCCCACCACGAAAATAAGTTTTATGAAAAAGCTTTATAACCTACTGTTAGTTACCCTATTTTTGGTACAACTTAAACATTCCGTAAAGATGACAACCCTAGCCACACCCACGAGCAGATGTGTAAATGCAATAGTTACGGTTAGTCAACTTTAACTATGAATAAATATTGATTCAGTAATGCCATTGTTTTATGTATAGTGAACTGCATTTTTTTTAAATAACATTTAAGCGTCTTCAAGCTTATAATTGGAATGTGGGAAGGAGTGAACGCGCCAAGTTTCTGTTAAAATAGATAGAGTCAGCTATGGTTTGAGAATACAAAATTTACCGCCAAGTTGACGTCATTATGCCGCCATGTTTTTTTGTAAACTTTAATGGGCGGCGTGACGTCATTTCCTATCATTTGATGTATTAAATGTCAAAACGACATGTAAATAGTTTATATCGCTAGACAAACACATTAGCTATACGGTCCAACACTTAGCAACGCTTGTATTATGAGATTAGCGCAGTTGGTAGTGACCCTGCTTTCTGTGCCGAGGGTCCCGGGTTCGAATCCTGGTAGGGACAAACTTTGTGTGTTGAGCACAAACATATGTACCCAAGTCATGGATGTTTAATATCTATATATGTAATATATACTGGGTTCGCCCCCAGTCCATTGTACGGTACTCATAATACAAGCGTTGCTTAGTGTGGGACTGTATAGTTGGTGTGTTCGTCTGTCGAAATTTATAAAAAAACATGATAAATAACTTAAGTACATTTTAATATAAATGTAATTGGGTTTTATAAGAGTGTATGAGTATCTCTGAGAGCTATAGACTATGCTTTATCAAGGTATTGTAGGTGAAGACGCGAATAAAAGCTAGTCATTAATAAAAGCTCCATTAAATCTTGCTAGATTTTGAGCTTTATATATACTAAGTTTAGAGAATAAAAACCTCTATTCTAGCAGAAAAAAGTAACATCAGCCTTGACAAACACAAAGACATGTCTTTATACATGTTAATCTTTGCATAATACATCAATAGGGCATCGAGATGCGGAAAGTGAAAGTTGTTGCGGCCAAAAAAGAATGGGAGGCCGACAGGTCTTACGTCATATGGCAGATGATACATCTCCCAACCCTATTTAAGCTTTATCACGTGGTGTTTGGGATGGTTTTTGATTGATCGATTTTTGGTGTCATACTTGTCGGTGAAGTAGGATACGGTTTTGTGCTTAAAGCAATATGTTTAATCAGTTATGTAACTTACTAGCTGCACCCGCGGTGTTACCCGCGATTAAAAGTATGTCCTTTTCCTCTATGTCCTTTTCTGTACCCCTTAACTACCACTACCTATTTCCTGAGGGCATTGAGAAATTTCGTTATTGACAATATGATATAACTGTTATATAGTTGTAATAGAGTTGCGTTTCACACAATAAAGAAAGAGAAAGACTAACAGATATAATTCAGAGCCTTTTTCAGTGGACTTGGCGGTGGCACTCCCGTGCCTCCGCTTAGAAGATTACTTTTAAAACTGTTAAATTTATTAAGGTTGAATCAACTATCGGTATCTCATCCGCCACGAAAACACTAATAAACATTAACAATAAATTTTAAATTAAGTTTATTTTTATTGATATCAAAACCTTATGTCATCGCTGTATAAAGAACGCAATCTAATTTCAACTTACTCGCTCGAGAAATAAGACTGGAGTCTGCGTTTATCGTTCACTGCGGTCAATAACATGGCTTTATAAAGCCAGTTCCACACATCCTCCTAAATTTGGAGTATTAGTACATGCGCACACCGCAGGGATTTTTATGTCGGTTTTGTTATGAGCATCGAACTCAGAATGTTTTGCTTCTGAGATTGCATTGAAATTATAAAAAAAGTTAAGTGATTCCCCATACACATCAAGTCGAGATGGCAGTATTGAGACTAGACATGCGTGTATGGTCTCCAATAAAAGTCATTGGATTGTTGGTATTTTTTTTTTAGTATCACATAATTATGTGATGAATGTTTACGATTGCTTACCTACTGCGGTGAAAAAAATTAACAGATACAGACATTTGAAGATTCTGGTTGTAAAAACCTGCAGGGTTGTGACGTCACCACCACAGTGCATGTGCGATGGAGAAATATCCCGCTCTCTTTGAAATTATAAAATATAAAAAAAACATTTTTTTACATAATACACTTCATTCTATAGTAGTATTGTTATTAATGAGGGCGAAAAGTATTAAACAAAAAAAAAAAAAACTATGGTGGAGATGTAATCGTTAAAAAAAATATATATTTACTTTTTCTGTATATAAGGTTTAACAAAAATAGGGTAAACTATTTTAAGTGGTCCTTCGGCAGGTTATAAAAGTCACATTCTGAAAAAAAACAAACTAATTGAAATTTAAAAAAATATCACTACATGCTAAGTCCACGATGAAACGGTCTTTCTCACAGAAAAATCAACCACTATACACATATATTTATACATCAACGTCATCGTTATCACTTACTAATTAACTTCTTAAAATATTTTATACAATTTTTGTTGAACCTTATATATATATATTTTAAATCAATGGGTATCAACCAATGTTGGTACCTAGTATCTACCAATGTTGTTGTTATACATATTTATTTATTTGGACTTCGTTTTTATCCTCTTGCCCGCATTCAGTTAGTCGAAGTGGCCACAAGGCCAACAAACTAATTGGAATCCGGTTATAATAAACGCGATGCTTTTCTCACGGATGGGGACAGTTAATTTTCTCCGTCGACGGATTTAAATTGAACTCCAGATTAATATTAATGAGAGTTTTATAAATAGAGATCATCAATGCATACTATATGTAGTTATAGCGGAATGAAAAGGTTCGTATTAACTTGAAGATTTTTGTATATCGTAGAAATTGAATGATCAATCATATTATTTTAAAAGCAACATTAATTTTATATATTTTACCCCTGATATTAACTGGGTTGAGTGTACCATTGATTATCACTTTGCAAGTGAATAAGGTGCTTCTGGTGGGCGGTGCCGCGCCTACAACACTATTGTTCCAGCACTTTGGTAAAGCCTTTAAATATTTATCAGCAGTTCGTGAAACCACCTGGATATATTTCTTGTATCCAGAATGGAAATCAATGCATAATTGCTGTCAATTCGAGTCTATGTATAATTAAAATGGCAGGATAGACGCGAGAATATGCAGAATCTTACTTAATCCTATTAAAGACAGATCTTACCATGTTATTAGTCGATTAGTCGTTTATATGTTATAACTTGAAACATATTGGAAAGAGTTTTTATTGTAGTTTATTATTTAATAGGTCTAGAGTCGTAATCTCCGTGAGCCCCCTGTATAATCATTAAAACAGAATAATAAAGGCTCTGACCTAATGTTAGAGGTAGCTCGCGGGCCAGGCCAGAAAGCGCCCGGATAGGTAAAAAAAAAAATCTCAGTGAGCAAATTGTTAAAGCAAGTGTTGATATATTTGTAACATAAAATATGTGAGTGTTATGTTGACATATTTACGCAGCTGACTGTACTTAACTGATGTTGTTTCGTAGGCGTTCCGTGTCCATGGATGCAAGACCACTGTAGGTGCTTAATAGTGCTAATTATTATATACATAAATATGTATACATTATACCTAGTGTATTTGAAAACTTGGAATGTTTTCTTTATGCGTTATTTTTTGTTAATTTTCCGTGGTTGTATTTGGAGTAAAAGTAGCTATACTTCGATTGTTACGTAATATGTAGGGAAATATTTTTTTTTTTTAATTCTCACTTTCAGATGTATTCATTAATTACCAACCGAGTATTTATTGAGTATTAGTGTCAAATAATAAGCACTTCTTATAAAATAGTGCATTGCAATACTATTGTAAACTGATTTAAAAAAAACCTTTGTGGGTTAAAGCTATACGTCGCTTTAACCCATAAAAGCTACTTAACTTTTTTTTTTTTTTTAACTTTAATTTCATGTAAGTTAATCCCCCAAAATTTACGAGTTCATATCCCCAGACTTACAGTGGTTAATATAAACCATAACTTTACATGAGTTGTGCGGCCATAAGATTCGTCAGATACACAAGTAAGTTGTGTGGGCCATTAAATTCGCGAAATACACGCAAGCTCAATGTTATTTTCTTGTAAAAACCAGTTGTTCGGGGCGTGGCATCGCAAACCTCTATGTTTTATGAAACGTAAATTTGGCAGTTAATGCAGTGGTCAGAGGACGTTTCGTAATGTTTTTTTCGGTGTGCACGATACTGCAATAAGGGTGGGGACTGAGATGAGCGAACGGAGCGAATGCATAGCTAACAAAAAAACTGACCCTCGGCTTGTCAACTTTTCCAATTATAAACCAAACATTTTGATCGTTCATTTATGTAGCCAGCAACACCGAACTCCTCTAAGATGTTAGTCGAGAAACTATCTGTCCCGAGTGTCGGGACCCCAATTAATATGAAATATTCCGCGACACGAAGCGAATCTAAAAAAATAAATATTATTTTAATTAAATTTATTGTAAGGTGTTGGAAAATTCCAATCGTTTCCCGCTACCCCTCCACTGGAGCCACACCTTTTGTTGTCGAATAAAAAGGAGAGCATCGTTAATGACAGAGTTCGATTCAAAGCTCTATATTTGGGGGTGGGCGCGTCGGCAATGCAACACGATTGGGTATACAGGGTGGAGACCTTATATACAGCACATTTCGTGGATATATTAGAAATTTAACTGATATCTGGATATGGTAATAAGAATAATAATATCGCCAGACGAACACACCGACTATACGGTCCCACACTAAGCAACGCTTGTATTATGGATACCGTACAATGGACTGCGGGCAAACTCACTATGTAATATGTATATAGAATATCACTAAACTTAGTTTATCACTACCAGGATTTGAGCCCGGGACCCTCGGCACAGAAAGCAGGGTTACTGCGCTAAACACGTCGCCAAATTACCTATGCCCCAATGAGTAAAATTATATTAATAACTTTTTATGAAAGTAACAGGATATATCCAACTGTACAGTAAAGTTGCGGGTTTGATTCCCATCTCGGTAAATTTCGGTAACGATCGTATTGTAATTACAGTTACAGTACACATTGTATAGTGTATCGATAATAATTCGTTGTTTAGTTTGCGATCTTACAGTTGGTTAGTTTCTCTGGCGATATTTACTATGTATAGTGTGATCTCCAGAATGCGTGAGCTGATTTAAGTATGGTTTTAAACAAAAAAGCGGTTTGTAAAATGTAGAGTCTTATATCATGTCCACGAATGACATCATGCCAAACAAAACACACACAAAAAGCCATACGTGTCCACGCTGTCGGTATCAACCTTGTACAGTGAAAGGTTACTTGCGCAGGCGCAGGTCCGCGTAGAGTTGCCAGCTCCGAATGAATGTCACGATGCTATTTAAAATGAATCTCTTGATATTTAATTAATTGGTATTTCGAGGTGTTTTATTGTGGAATTTTTATTGTTCCGTACTCAGGTATTAAAACGAGTTTTTTTAAAAGTTTGCATCGATTTGTATTACTCGACCTCATGGTCGTAGTATGATAGTACAACTCAATTTAGAAGTTTAATTAACCTCTCTGTACACGTTCCACAAAAATCGAAAGTAGTTGCTTCAAACCTCGGCACTTAGCTCTGGAATTTACGGAATTCACGTGCGAATCTTATTTTCAACCATGATTATCACTCGTTCGTTCCTCTGGGAGCACATAAAGCCGGTCGGTCCAGCCCCTGATCTCTCTCGGGTGTGTCGCATCGCCGTCCCATCGGACCATGACAGTGAAGAGAGAGTGCACCGGTGCTTGCGCACACACTTGTGCACTATAATCTCGTGCGTAGTTGGCTAGTCTCCGTTGAGATTGACCGCCGTGACTGCTATTCGGTCAGGACCAGTGCCGGCCCCAGGGAACTTTTGGAATAAAGCGAGGTCCGAGAATGGCGCCCTCCTTGCTTGTCCCTTATATATACTCGTATAGAGACACTCGTATATGCCAAGTGTGCGTGCTCCTGGAGCTTATTAAAAGATCTCTACAACATCTTAAGTCTCTGACTGATTCGGCTCACTAAGACGCTCCCCGGGTCTTGGCGCCCTGAGCGGCCGCTCTCTTCTCCGTATGGTAGAGCCGCCCTCGTCAGAGGATACTATAATTCTCTCTCTAAGCTTTATACAACATGCGTGGTGACATGCATGTGTCCTGACCTGCCTGTCCTTTAAATCTTTCTCAGAGATGTCTATGTAAATATACCAGAATATTGTTTAACATAATATTTTTCTGTTTCAGAACAAAGATGGCGCTACTATGGTGTATGTTGGCGTGCGCGCTGACGGCTGCGCAGGCGCAGTCGAACTACGGATCACAAGCGAACAATATCGAGTACCAGGGGGACGGCCTCCCGGAACAGACAATTCTAGATGGGAAGGTATGCTTGACCTTATCTTATCAGTGGGATATTTAACTTACGGGGACTTTCACATTTTGATTTTAGTACTTATGTTGTTTTCTGTGTAGTTTCTCACGATATTGGTACATTTAATGGCATAGTGTAAACGGTTTATTAGACACTTGCGAAGCATAATTATTGGCCTATCTGAAAATATTCGGTGCATATGTACCGAATAAAGGTTTGACGGCGGTCGATATTCATGATATCGTACATGTTCCTTAGTATTGTTTGTCTTATGAGTATTTATATTATAGTGTTCAATTAATGAGCTCAGTGGAAGCGAAAGGCATGCGAGGACACGGTGAGTTGGCAATCCGTTCACTCGGCACCTAGACTTGCTGGTTCAACCAATTGTATATTGAGGTCTTAGGTATATATTCATGTAATATTATTGTATAGGAAGCATCTATTTATATTTTATTTGTCGGCCTGATTAGCGTAGTTCGTAGTGGTCCTGCTTTCTGTGCCGAAGTTCCGATTTTGAATCCTTGTAGGGACAAACTTTGTGTGATGAGTACGAATGTTTGTACCCATGTCATGGATGTTTAATATCTATAAAAGTAATATATACTGGGTTCGCCCCCAGGCCATTGTACGATATCCATTATACAAGCGTTGCTTAGTGTGGGACCGTATAGTTGGTGTGTTCGTCTGGCTATATTCATTTGTAATGTCGTAACTACTTAATACCGAGATGACTGATGATGATGAATCGTCAAAAATGTAACTCACACAAGGCTAACTTCCTATGGAGAAAAAGAGCAAACAACTATTGGTAAGTATACCCCGGTCCCTGGGGGTAGAATTACAAACCTAGGTAACTTAATCACATTATTATTTATTTAAATACTTTTATGTACACGTTCTCGACAAGAATCCATAGAGAAGAAAGAAAACGTAGAGAAACCACAGAGCACCTTATATATAGAGAAAATGTATGAATGTTTCAAAGATTATTGTCCAACTATGAAATCCTTTTAATAGATGATTGGAAAAATGCTCGGTAAATAGTACTCGTATCTATTATCTAATAGTATAGCAGTCGAAACGTCGGGAACGTAAAAATATAAAATAAACGCGATACAATCCCAAAAAAAACAGTATTATTTCAATGTGTAGTATTCGCGTAAATATAAGAATTCAATAAATAGTGTCTATTTATCTGCAATCACATTAGAGATAATACAATCCGCTAAACGTGGGTGTACAACGATGCACCACTGCCTACTCCTCCATGGAACACAGGCATGATGATAAGGTTCAATTCGTTGTTATTGTTAGCCAACAGATATAAAATCTGGGTCTCACCACAAAGTACCGCAATGAGAGTGAGATTATTATAACTTCTTATCCCGTTGAGAAAACGGCACGTGGATTAGTTCACGACTGGATAGGTCTATGAGAGGTTTTAATATAAACATGAATATCCATCCTGTTTTATTTGAGTGAGTCCAGGTTTTTTTTTATTCCTCTAAACGAAATAAGATGAATTAAAATGAAAATAAATATGGCCTCCCCACACTTGAGTGGGTATATTGCCAGCGTCAACTATAATATTTAATATCGATAATAACAAGTTCAATTAATGAATGCACTTTAAAATAAAAAATGGATTGTGACATGAAAATATGAAAATGGCGTCTTCTCGTTACTTCTTCGCCTTTTTTTAGGTTGGCAATCGGCAAAAAAATTGTGCCATTGTGCCAGTGTCGAGTATGGCTTGATAATTGTTATATAATTATAAGTGTCCCTGATGATCATGATGATGAAATTAATCCCCTACCTCTATCACTAAAGCTGTGTGCTACTTTATAAAAAAGTTACCGAGCATCTTGGGAGAATTTGAAAAGCCAAGTTACATGATTTTATTTCAATATCCTTTATGAACGTTTATGAACGCACAAAGGTTAATATCCCATTCATATTACACATAATTTATCAAAGAAACGAATTTGTTTAAAAAATATACAACAGTGACAAGTTCACGGGTCAACTTCCCGCCAAAAACGTAAAGTTACTTTCATTGTTGAAGCAATATTAAGCTAGTAGGAGTCGTTCAGTTGAGATTTAAAAATAATAATTTCTTGTGTTTTTTGCCACGGCATGTTTTTTTATTAATTGAATCCGTGAAATTATTCAATTCGACATACGGATATTATACAAACGTTCATAAAGCTAAGATTATTCAACGTTTGCGGTCGATTACGTCGTAATGATGACGGTTTCCCTTGCTTGTTTTTTTTTCTTTTTCAATGTCATTTTTTATGGCGAGTGTCGACCGAGCGCTAATTTACTCCCAAGCTTTTTTTTTCAGAGTTAGTATAGTAATAAACGTATGATTATATTGAGTCAGAGTTTAAATTATCTATCTATATATATAAAACTAAGTTGTCTTATTTACACTATTTATAACTCGTGTACGGGTGGGGCGATTTTTAAGTTCTTTCGTTTCTTTATTTGTTTCCGTCCCGAATAGGAGAATAACTATTAAAAGTGGGAAAAATATCATAATACATTTTCTCATATATTTGATTCTCAGTCTAGTATTGATATAACATAATATTACTATAGGGCCAACGAGAATACAAGACTACGTATATAGGGCTTCGAGCGTTAGAGAAGTCACTAACTATATAATCTATAGTCAATTGCAGATAGCTATGTAAGTAACCTAGGGAAGAGGAGTACACGTTTTTATTTTAATACGATACAATTAAATCTTTAACACGTCACTCTAATTATCGCGAATATGCACTCATTTTGGTACTGGTCGAAATAAAAAAAGAATATTATATTTTTATAATTTCTTCCTTGGAATATAGGTATGGACTTTTTGGCGGGAAGTTGAACCGTGAAGTTGTCAATTTTGTTTTATTTTCCAAAAATGTATTTGTTTTCGGTAAATAATGTGTAATATTTTAATTATTGTGTGTTCATAAACGTGCACGAGTGAAGGAAATTTAAATAAAATAGTACCTATAACTTGACTTTTCAAGTTCTCCCAAGATGTCCGGTAAATTTTCAGCAAAGTGTCCACAGCTTTACTGATAAGGGTAGGAGATTCATTTCATCATCGTCATCGTCATTAACATTATCATCAGGGATACATATAATTCAAAAACAATTATCAAGACTTGACACTGGCAAAAATGGCACTATTTTGAAGCTGATTGCCAGCCTAAAAAAAGAAGCAGAAGGAGAAGAATAGGTATGAAAATCGATCGACTACAGAGCCGGTTGTACTTATTTCACTCGTTTACACCAAAACGTAAATTGTTATCATAGACTCACGCGCTAAATAAACTGTGATACCGACTTTTTTATCTAATATTATTAGTCGTATCGTATAGGTCATTGGAAACACAGCCATCCTATAGTTTGAGCCTGCAGGTAATAATTAGCAGTACTAAGATTTATGGCGACGTGTACCATGCAACAATCTAAATAAAGATTTGTTACTGCCCTATAAGAGGGTATCTGAGAATGGGAACCAGACTGTTGGAGCTTAGAGGCCTGTTTTACGACTTGAGTTTTTATGTAAAAATAAATAAAGACTATTAATTATTCTATAGCCAAGTTAGTAGAACGCTTGCCTCGGTAACGAAGATTGCAAGTTCAAACCACGGCTCGCACCTCTGGGATTTATGACTTGCTAAACCAACCATGATTATCACTTGCTTAACGGTGAAGGAAAACATCGTGAGGAAACCTGCATGTCTGAGAGAACCCCTCGAAAGATGTGTGAAGTCCGCCAACCCGCACTGGGCCAGCGTGGTGGACTATGGCCTAATCCCCCTCGCATTGAGAGGAGGCCCGTGCCTAGCAGTAGGATATTAAAAAAAGGGGTTAGAATTATTATTATTATATATTTATTCTATCCATGGATATAGGTAGACACACACAGATAAACTAAAGGCAACACACACTTTGACATAGTAGTTTTAAAGTTACTTTAAAGCATAGTAGTATAGTCAAACAAATCTTAAAAAAAAATTAAATAGGGATGGGCAAGTGAAAAAAATATATCTATATTTATCGTATCGATATTATTAAACAGTATCGATAATTATCGAGTGAAATATCGATATATCGTCAGTTTTCGCATGATTATTCAAACTTCGTAAAAAAGAATAGACGATTTTTTTTTTTTAAATTGTATTCATAGTTTTTTGAATTTTCTACATGTGCATATTTTTATTTTTTTTTTTTATTTTGTAATTGATTTGTTGAAAAAAAAATTCGAAATTGATACAAATTCGATACTCTAAAATAAATATCGATATATCGTGATTAAAAATATCGATGATATATATCGATAATTGTATGGAAAAATATCGATATTTTAATATTCGATATTATTTGCCCATGCCTAAAATGCGATGCTTAACCGCGCTTAGAAAGTAAGGAGATGTGATCAATTCGTTTATTGTTTCAGGTGACCAAATTAGATGACCTCAGTCCGGTTATATTCTTGAACAGAACCAAGGCGGCTCTTAACTGCGCCGCGGGAGCTATGCAGGTTGGTGACATTTGTTATACTAGGCTGGAGAGCACTTCTCATCAAAACAAATCTCTTCGGATTCCGACAGATGCTCTATAGATTTGACGAGTGGCATATTTATCCTTGGGCCATGTGGGCTATGGCTGCTAGGGGCGGCACAAGCCTTATCTCGCGTTCAGCTTTTGCCACCCTTCATATTCATTCAGGCAAACCTCATAGGACTAGGCCTCTTGGCCTTTCGGCGCCAAATCTTATAATACGCCACTGGATTTGACTGTAGTTAAATTTAACCGTGTATCGTGAACACATGTGAACACCCTTAGTTTCAGGTCAAACTGACAGTTTATTTACCAGTTAAGAATGATTTTCCGAACCGTATACGTAGGGTCTCGGGTTCGATTCCTGGTAGGGAAAAACTCTGTGCGATAAGCACGAATGTTTGTACCCGAGTCATGGATGTTTAATATCCATGTAAGTATTATATATCTACTGGGTTCGCCCCCAGGCCAACGTACTGTATCCGTAATCGAAGCGATGCTTAGTGTGGGACCGTATAGTTGTTGTGTTCGTCTGGCGATATTGTTCTTATAGCGTGACGTTTTATTTTAGATTGAACTGAAATTCAACGAGAAGTTCTACGGTATAGCGTACGCAGATTTCGACCGCCACTCGGCGTGCCAGGTGGCTGGCAAGGGCGCGCTCTCGTACAAGCTGGAGCTGCCGCTTAAAGGATGTGGAACGAAACAGGTCAGTTGGGGACAAACTTCAGAACTTCGGGGATTTACAACCTTATTACGAGTAAATTAGGACCAAATTAGAATGAAGAAAAGTCCACTACAGTACTCATCTGCCTACCTCTACAGAGATTAAAGGAGTCATGATGTTTATCTAGCTATCTGACCAAATATCTCTAAATCTTATCTTCACTTGGGCAACGGGTGTGAATATTTTCTTATTTAGCGACGGTTGATATCGGGTTCTTTGTATATATGTTAGATTCTGCGAAAACATTCATAGTGTGTTTTAGGATTGTATGGAGAATCGTTATTTGTTCTCGGTGGTCGTATGCAGCGCGATCTGTGTATCGGCGGAGTAGACATGTACCTTGTAGCTTTTAAGAGGTCCGAGATCCTTTGCTTCGGATAAAAAAAATCTATGTTACTAGTATTGTGCCCATGTTCCAGGACCCTCTGCGTGTGTTTACCAACAACATAGTGGTGCGCTTCCACCCGGGGCTGGAGATGGACGGGGATGAGGTCATCACCATAGTGTGCCGCTACCCCCCACCTGTGGTGCCCAAGCCTGTGTTCAACCCGCTTATATTTACGTAAGTCTCAGACCACCTGTGCCTAAGGATTGTAGAGGCTAAAGGAATATGAAATGACAAAGACATACCGTTTTCTGTCGGCCATAGGCCATAGGCTTAAAGGCTGCTATAGCCGGTACCGAAAGTTTAACGTGCTCGAATGGAAGTGTTCTGCTATAAATACCATCTAGCAGTCTACTATGCAACTTGGCAACCATGATATATGGACTTCGTTGATATATCAAATAATTGCGTAAATGTTTTTTTTTTTGCGTGGCAATGCGCTCACTACAGAATGTCATCTTTTAAACGTTGTGTTTGATATATTTCTTTACAAATGTGATCTTTATAACTTTTTTTTTTTTTTTTTTTTTTTTTTTGTTGACGAGGGGGAAATCTTCGATAGATACCCGGCCTCTGTGTGGGAGAGGGCCGGTTTATGTGGGATTCTTACCCACTAAAACCCCCCCGGTGGCCGCCTTCGACACATGTTGGAGGGGCTCCGGGATCTCCAAACGGAACGCACCGGTGCCCCTCTTGTGCCTCGCCCCCTTATGGGGGCCCGTCTCGGGGGAGCAGATGTTTGCTCCCCCTGCGCCCTCGCTGCGCACGGCGGCGGGGAGCCACGCCCGCCGCCGTCCTCCTCAGGAGTCGTCATCGTCACCGGACGTCCGGGGCCCACGATCTTTATAACCTACTATAAGCTCTTGAAATAAAACTATTTTTAAGGATTCTATCGCGTTTATTTTTTGTTTTTACGTGGCCGACGTTTCGGCTGCTTTACAGCAACTATGGTGGTCGAGGACTGAGGTGGTTGACGTCCTAGTGTCATAGCTTGACGGGGTTACCCTCATATTTAGTTGTTACTTGCGGTCCCATCTACGCAGAAAGAGCTCAGGGAACGTAAAAACAAAAAATAAACGCGATAGAATCCTTAAAAATTGTTTTATTTCAATGTGTAGTGTTCTCGTAAATATAAGTAATCAATATACTATAAGCTCTGTTAAAATATTTTGCACTATTATTGTTAGATCCAGATCTAGATCTAGATCTATCTACATATGACGTGATCTTCCACAGGCCAGAAGCCGGTCCTTTGCCAGCGAAAGCGCCCCTCGCCGGCACCCACATCCTGATGATCATCTGCGCGATCCTCTTCCTCACTCTCCTGCTGCTCGGGCTCGGGGTGTCGTACCTGTGCCTCAGGAGGCGAGCGCTGCCCGCGCCGAGGCGGTTCATCGACGACTCCTCCGCCTCTATTGTTAGCAGGGAGAGCATACAAGGTTAGAGGGAAAGGATTGGAAAAAAAATGGACTTTTTAGTATTACTTTTTGGGATTAAATGGATTATTACTTTTTGGGTTGATTTATTGATTTTTGGGTTATTTAGCAAACCTTACTACGGGTTGGTGATTTTATACCATTACCGAAGACTTGCAAGTTTCCCCATGAAGCTAGCCATCAATGTACAGATAGGGATAATGAGAAACCTAAAAATCCCAGGGGTGCGAGCCAGACATTGAACCTGCACACCTTCATTCCAAAGCGAGCATTCAACACACTTGCCTATCACTACTCATCTCATCAACATAAACCTAAAATACTTTCACAGCAAAACACATTCGATTTTAACCTCTAAATAATCCGTACACAGAAGTCAAAATTCCCCGAGCGCACCCGGTCTACCCGTCTTCGGCTGAAGTGGCCAGCGTGGCCTCCGACACTATCCCATCGGACTACCCCTCGGAGACGCCCAGCGAGGCGGAACAAGCGCACACCAATCAGGCCTTCATCATGGACGAGTCATACCATAGCGAAGGTACCTATAAAATAATATCTATAATATATGTTCCTATACATTGTTATCATATACCCATAACAGTGTGTCGCTCAAAAATGTAAAAGATCTTTTTAAAAAAAGACCAACCATGGAGTTTCTTGCTCGTTCTTCTCCATAGGAACGGCGTTCCGAGCGGGTGGTAAAGTAGTAGCATAATATTTTTGTAGCTTTTGACGATTCATAAGTACTGTACATAATGGTCTACGTGAATAAAACATATTGTGATTCTGATTCTGATTCTTAGTACTTTTTTATTGACTAGGGTCCCAAGTCTGCTAACACAATCGATTCATAATCAAACAGCAACCGCATAGTAACTGTCACATTTGACAGATATTGTATGGGATATTTGTCAAAAGTGACAGTTACTATGCGGTTGCTGTTCGATTATGAATCGATTGTGTTAGCAGACTTGGGGCCCTGCTGCTAAATTCTGCTTAGCCATTCCTACATTTTTCGCACACACCCATAACAATTTACTGCTCAAAAATGTAAAAGATCTTTTTAAAAAGAGCAACGATGGAGTTTCCTGCACGTTCTTCTCCATAGGAACAGCATTCCGAACGGGTGGTAAAGTTGTAGCTTAGCATTTTGTACCTTTTGATGATTTATTTAAATGAAAACAATAATAAGTAGTCGTTATTTACACGCCTAGATAATCCTGGCTTACAGGAGTAAAAGTGTGGGATTGATGGTTTACAATAAATAAATAATAATATTCTTTACTTATTAAAAATATATAACGTGATTATTAAGTCTAAGTGACTAAGCTGCGTTGAATTAATTTAGTTAATTTCTAACGATCATTGATCGTTGCTTATGAATATTAATATTATTATTTAACTAAACTAATTCATAATTTTAACTAAATAAAAATATACACACTTATTTCTGTTAAATTGACTGCTTATAGACATACAAGTTTCTCATTGAACTAAAACTAATCTTACGGATTTTATCGCGTCTATTATTAGTTTTTTACGTTCCGTAAACCGTAAGATTAATTTAATTCAATGTGTAGTATTCGCGTAAATATACGAAATCATACAAGTTTCTAGTTATTTTTTTTTTTTTTTTTATACATCATAGGCAAGTATTTGATCTCGATCTCACCTGATGGTAAGTGACGATGAGATCTACGATGGAGCACATTTGCCTAATTAATCGCAAAATGTTGCAAGAAATACCTACATAAATTTAATAACAGCTAGTACAACAAGTAACAAAATAACAGGTTACGGCGACGCGCACGAAGCGAGCGCGACTGCCGCGCGGCTCGCGGCGGGCGCGGCGCCGGCCTTCGACGTGCGCGTGCGCGTTCAGCGCCCGCCTATTCCTCCGTCGCCGCCCTCCACCATCACTGTCACCGAAACCGACGGCGGCAGCATCAGGTACTACTCAGGAGGATACTTCTAATAATATTAGACGAAGTAGCACCAGTGGCGTAGCATAGGTCATTAGCACCCGGTGCGGATTTCAAATTTGCCGCCCTCTCATTGTCGCTATTCATTATAAAAAAATTGGAGACAGTTCGTCCGATCCAAAGAACTGCCGTGATGATCACGATCCTCAGTCATGAGGGAACGACCGAAGAGAGATAAAAAAATTGGGGCATGGGAACGACAAAAAAATTGACGGAAGAGACACGGAAATATTTTTTTTAATTTTTTTACTTAATTTTGTGTGAAATGCCGCCCCCGGCAAAGTGCCACCCGGTGCGGACCGAACCCTCCGCCCCCCCCATGCTACGCCACTGAGTAGCACGTGTCCCTATTCACCCCTGTACCTGTCCAGGACTGGAAAGTAACTGGGACCGCATATGCCCAGAATATCTCCGAGACCATTAGTCTTATCAATGTCCCACTGCATCCCCTCAACGCGAAAGAGATTAGGCCATAGTCCACCCTGGCCCAGTGTGATTTAGCGGACTTCACAAGTCTTTCGAGGGGTTCTCTCAGACATGCAGTTCCTCACGATATTTTTCCTTCGTCGTTTGGTACGCGATGATCCTGTTTGATGATGAAAGTCTTACATCAAGATATCCCACAGATGACAGCCGGGGTTTGAAACTGCGACTCTCGTTTTTTATTTTTTTTATACATTATAGGCAAGTATTTGATCTCGATCTCACCTTATGGTAAGTGACGATGAGATCTACGACGGAGCATACTTGCCTAGGTAGGAAGGCGGCAAGGCAATACCAAGCAATATAGATAAGGAAAGTTTAGGTACCCTACCATGCATGTCTGAGAGAACCTATCGAAACATGTGTGAAGTCCGCCAACCCGCACTAGGCCAGCGTGGTGGACTATGGCTTAATCCCCTCTAATATTGAGGGGAGGCCCGTGCCCAGCAGTGGGACATAAAAAAGGGCTGGAATTATTATTTTATTAATAGGTACCCTGAAAGTGGTATAACCAGAAATCTCACAGTTGCCAGCCAGGGTTTGGAACTGCGACTTTCATTACCATCACTGCGCTACAATCATTAGATAAGGGGAAGTTCATATACCCTTATGAGGGGAGGTCTATGTCCAGAAGTGGACGTCTTTCGGCTGATTGATTAATATACCCTTGGAAAAATGGGATTTTTACATTTTCACAAATAAGTAAATGAATTAAGTATTTAGCAAAAGAAATATTTACAAACGGGAAAATAAAAAAAAAAAACCCTTAAAAATAGTATGAAAACAAACTATGTATCGCACTATTTGTATGTTTTGTTTTATCATCCTGTTTGTAAATATTTCATTTGCTAAATAATTCACTTAGAAAAATAAGCTTCAATGTTAGTTATCGATATTATCAGGCATACAACACTAGCGGAGGAGCACGAACGCCAAGAGTCTGTGCGTACGGTGTCGCCGGTGGCGCTGCCGCTGCCGGCGCGCGCGTCGCAGCTGCCGCCACCGGAACGACCACCGCGGCCACCAGCGGTATATTCTCAAGTCTCCAGGGACAGACAGGTATGTATAGGCTTGAAGGGAATCAGTTTGTGAGTGTTGCACATGTGGGATATGTTATGTTCCACAGGTGTGGTGCAGGTGTTGTGTGTTATGACCTTTGTGGAGGTTTTCGGAAACTTTTTTTATAGGAGTAATTAATTGTTCGGATCCAGAGCGACCGCGCATCGTCGCGAGGCTGGTATGGATGTGGCTGTTAAGGAATTTGAGGATAATCAGTATACAGTATCCGGCCGTAAATATTGCACTTCAGTTATAGAAAAAGTTTCGGCTTTGTAGAGCGTTGTCTCTTTCGCTCTTGACTTTAGCTGATAGTCTCTTTCTAAAGCTTGACGTGCAATATTTTCGGCCGGGTGCTGTACTATACCTGCAGCAAATTATTATTAGGATTAACATATGCTAAGATAATATTGAATGTTGAGTGTTTTACACATTTGCACTTAACTTGACCTACAATTTCATAGATTAAACTGTTTTCATTCGGTTCATACTTTATGTTAAAACGCGCACGCGCACATATTTGCACGTTCACGATATCTACCAAAATATTCACTATCCTAGGAGGAGGAGGAAAAATTAAAAATTACCCACTTCCACACTGTTCTCCTATTGAGGCCTCTCTCCTTTTCCACAATCAATTTCACAATCCTTTTTATCCCGGGATATGATGAGCCACGTGTTCTGCATGACTTTACAACTAAACATACCCACACAACTAGTTCATGACCTCAAAAGGACCCATATAATACTAGTTCATTCACTCTAATACAATCATTCGTTCACGATGTGACTAACCAGGACTGGGTGAGGAGACCCCGCTCCATCGTGTCGCTGAACACCGAGATGACTGACACCCATTCGGTGACCGAAGTCACGGACATGTCTCACGCCAAGATGTTCCATATCAAGGTATGATGCACTTGAAGTTCTAACCTTATCGTGTACTGGTTAAGTCTCCAATTTGATAAAGGCACCTTAGCTGTAACATAGCGAAGTCAATATGTAACAGGTCTTTTTAAAAATTCACATGATTTAAAGGTATATTCTGGCACTGCTTGTTTTTTAACCGACTTCAACAATAAGGAGGAGTAATTGATAGAACTAGGCGATACTTGGCGGAAATCCATTGTTAACCTAATGGGGGAAGAGGAACCCACAACCGACCCTTGGCTAGTGACACGTGCTTCGCCTATAAACGAGGCATCCTCAGGACTGCTGGGCTACGAATGAGCGACGAAGGTGGTGGGATCCACTTCCCCCATTAGGTTAAAAAGGAGGAGGTTCTGTATTCGATTGTATTTTTTAAATACCTTCACAAATTATGACAATTATTTATGAAATGAGTACGTAGGTGCGTATTGCACTGTGTTATTTAAACATTACTCAATAGAAGAGATCAAATTTGAACCGAAAACCCACCGATAATAGGTTTTCACTAGGACACCACGGAAGTCAGCTCCAGTAGTTGTTTACTACAGCCCAAATTATAATTTGTTTGTATAGAAGCCTCCTCCGCCGCCTCCTATGATGAGGGAGCGCATGCAGACCCAGGAGCAGGAGGTGTTCATGGAGAGCCTCGAGCCCATGCCCGAACCGCCCATCATGCCGGCCAGGTATGTACCAAGATTCTGCAGTGCCTTAGTTCTTGGTGTCTAAGCCATTTCAAACGACCCTTTCAGACACCTTACAGGTTCAAGCAGTGATAGCCAAGTTGGTAGAACGCTTCGGTAACGAGCATCGCAGGTACAAACCCCAGCTCGCACCTTTGGGATTTTTGGATTTCATGTGCGAATCCCATTTTCAACCACGATTATCACTTGCTGAACAGTGAATGAAAACATCGCGAGGAAACCGGAATGTCTGAGAGAAGCGCTCGAAAGACGTGTGAAGTCCGCCAACCCGCACTGGGCTAGCGTGGTGGACTATGGCCTCACATTGAGGGGAGGCCTGTGCCCCACATACATTTATATACAACAAACAATTGAAGAATATGATAAAAAATAATCTTTCACCTCCAGGAAACCAGAGATAACGTCCCACGTGGTCGACGACGTGTTCCTCCGCACCATCACCGAGAAGAAGACCATAGAGGACATAGAGCGCCACAAGCGCCTGGTGACCGAGTACAAGCCGGTGCCGCCGCCGCCGCCGCAGTTCGACGTCACCATCAGGAACCACACGCTGCCCGACGCGCAGTGGGAGAACTTCTCCGACATCAGCAGCGCCTCGGGGATGACTCTTACTCCCAAGATGGAGAGAGTACCGTTGTCGCTGCCGCCTCAGAAGTTCATTGGTAAGTGCTTTGAAATTTTTTGTAACTGTAAATCATGTTATGTAAAGAAAACTAGAATCAGCATTCAGAGAGCTATTGAGAGAAGCATTTTTGAAATAAAACGTGTAGACAAATTAGAGACATAACAAAAATAATTGATGCTTTAGTATGTTCTTTAAAACTAAAACGGCAGTGGTCGGGACATGTTGCCCGAATGATCGATTTAAAATATGGCAAGAAGTACTATAATATGGAAGGGTCCAATGGGCAATAGAAGTACAGGCAGACCTAGTGCTCGCTGGGAGGACGATATAAGGAAATATACTACGGCTCACTGGATGAATATTTTGTAACTTTTGACGATTCATAAGTACTGTACTTAATGGTCTATAATGTAGACTCTACATGAATAAAAAATATTCTGATTTTGATTCTGACCTAAAAAAAATCTGCCCGCCCATAGGTTTCTGCCAAGATTTGAGATATTTGAGAGATTTGGTCAAAATGATCTCCAAAAAGTAGCAATTGTTATCTTCTTTCTTCTTAATATATATAAATTACGCGTCACGGTGTTTGTCCGCTATGTACTCTTAAACTACTAAAACGATTTAAATAAAATTTTGCACACTGTGTGCAGTTTTATCCAACTTGAAAGATAGGATAGTTTATATCTCAATTTATATTCGCAAATATTTAACTATAAAAATATTTCCTAGAAATAATGTATATGGCAAAACAACGTTTGCCGGGTCAGCTAGTAATTTTAAAATTGTTCCAACAGGTAAAGGCGGCCCAGACCTCTTCTCCCCTGAGCTAATCAAGCAAACTGGCCAAGTGTACCAGTCCCCGCCCTCTAGCGACCTCCCCCTCCTCCCCGAGCTCCCCCCAGCCCGCAACCCGCTGTACCGGGACGAGGACGACGAGGACGTACCAGAGCCCACGCCGATGCCACCCGTACCAGCTAACTGGAGCGTTCTGACCAGAGTTCTGAAGATCGAAGCCCAAGATGAGGTGAGTCACATTCTGAATAAGATTTACCAAAGACGCTTTAAATATTGGTCGAGAATAGGATTGCAAATGATAGCTAAGTTGGTAGAACGCTTGCCTCGATAACGAGGATCGCGGGTTCAAGTGCGAATCTCATTTTCAACCACGATTATCACTTGCTACACGATGAAGGAAAACATCGCGAGGAAACCAGCATGTCTGAGAGAACCCCTCGAAAGAAGCGTGGTGGACTACGGCCTAATCCCCCTCGCACTGTGGGGAGGCCCGTGCCCAACAGCGGGACATTTAAAAGGGCTGGTATTATAATATTATTACTAGCTGTTACCCGCGACACCTTGGATTAAATTACTATTAAAAAATAGGCGTTGGTGATAGAACGGGTGAAAATTTAGGATTGGATGTATTTTTTATGACACATTAAAAAAAAACTGTCACGAAAATAAAAAAAACAAATGTTAGGTGTGGATATCCCTTATTACTTAGGTGTATGAATAATAGATAGTAGCCGATTCTCAGACCTACTGAATATGCATATAAAATTCCATAAAAATCGGTCAAGCCGTTTCGGTGGAGTATGGTATGTAACTAACTATGGCAACTATATTCCATGTCACCATCAATGTATACTTGATTGTAACCTGTGTTTTCAATAAATAAAATAAAATAACATTGTGACACGAGAATTTTATATATATGACTATAAAACTACTTACTGGTGGTAGGCTTCGGCCGTGGCTAGTCACCACCCACTGAACAAAGCCATGTCGCCAAGCGGCCTAGCCGTGTTCCGGCATGATGTTCGGTGTTGCCATTCATGGATGGCGGGTCAGATCAGTTGCGCTGCATGTGCCTAGTGAATGTAGCGTCTCGATCTACTGCCGCCTTCCTACCTAGGCAAGTATGCTCCATCGTAGATCTCATCGTCACTTACCATCAGGTGAGATGGAGATCAAATACTTGCCAATAATGTAATAAAAAAAAACAGGATTGTAAAGGTCTAATCAATGCCAGGTGCTCTCCGAGACTGAGCGTGCTTACCGGCTGACGCGCGAGGAGCGTCTCCGCTGGCGCGAGCTGATCGCGCACGAGTCCTCGCTGCGGCGCGAGCTGGCGCGGTCATCGACCCGCGATGACTTCTCTAAAGTGTCCCACGACTACCGCTTCGCACCGCTCTACTCCCCTCCCAAGTGGGAGGTCATCATTCGCATACTGGCACCGCCGACGGACAAACCCAAGGTAAGAGACTTGGCAATCTCCCCGCCAGACCATCCCAAGGTAAGAGACTTGAGAATCTCCCCGCCAGACAAACCCAAGGTAAGAGACTTGAGATTGTCACCGCCAGACAAATCCAAGGTAAGAGACTTGAGAGTGTCACCGCCAGACAAACCCAAGGTAAGAGACTTGAGAATGTCACCGCCAGACAAACCCAAGGTAAGAGACTTGAGAATGTCACCGCCAGACAAACCCAAGGTAAGAGACTTGAGAATGTCACCGCCAGACAAACCCAAGGTAAGAGACTTGGATATCTTGTAAAGAGCCAGGCGTGGTTGATGTAAACAGACGGGTGGAAAGCGAGGCAGCGTTTGCCTCGAGCAAGACATGTACTGACTGAGCGAAATAAACCAGCTTCACCGGGTTGCGTACCAGCTGTAGATGTAAAACCGCTAATTTAACCCTTGATACCAATCTTTTAAACCGAATGTTCACATTACTATTAGTTTTTTTTATAGGTTGGCTGTACGTATTTTACTGTTGTATAATATTCTTTCCAACGAAATTAAAAAAAAAATCAAATGTCATTATTATTAAACACAGTAACATTAAACACAGTAATATTAAAAATAAATCACTTTCGTAAATCAGGCTACTAAGGGTTAAAACGTTTTAAATAAAATGTTGCCGTTTTAAACCCCAAATAAATCGCTTTAAACGGTTGAAAACTCGACTGTTTTTACGTTGCCAACGCGAGACGACTCAAGACACTGTGGGCACCTTTTACGTAGATCGGACCGCAAGCAACAACTAAATATGAGGCTACCCCGGTTCTAACTATGACACTAGGACGTCAACCACCTCAGTCCTCCCGTGACCATGGTTGCTGTAAAGCACCCGAAACGTTGGGAACGTAAAAACATAAAATAAACGCAATAAAATTCGAAAAAATAATTTAATTTCAACGTTTATTCGCGTAAATATAAGAAATAAATGTATAAATGGTGAATCTCCAGAACCGGTACCGCAAGAAGACCGAGTGGGACTCGCGGTCCCGCCGCAGCTCGTTACCGACGCTGTACGAGTACGACAGCGACGCGACGTCGCTGCGCGACCCGCAGCGCTCGCGCCGGTCCTCGTACCGCAGCGACCATGTCGACATGAGGTCAGTACTCTTAGATAAACTTAAGGTGGAAGCTCAGGGTCAGGGCGCGAAATTCAAAATGTCAATGGTTTTTGCGATATTAGCAGCAATCTTTACGATGTTATTTAGTTTTTTTGCGATATTAGCATTCTGCATTGGATGTCTCGATGTATTAAGTTTGCTTAAAAAAATACCTAAAGCGATACAACACCATAAAGTTAGTAAAAGTAGCGGTTCTTACAAACCTTGGAGTGTTTTTTTTTATTTTTTTTATTACATAATAGGCAAGTCTTTGATCTCGATCTCACCTGATGGTAAGTGACGATGAGATCTACGATGGAGCATACTTGCCTAGGTAGGAAGACGGCAGTAGATCGAAACGCTACATTCACTAGGCACATGCAGCGCAACTGATCTGACCCGCCATCCATGAATGGCAACACCGAACATCATTCCGGAACACGGCTAGGCCGCTTGGCGACATGGCTTTGTTCAGTGGGTGGTGACTAGCCACGGCCGAAGCCTACCACCAGTAAAAGTTGTATCGCTTTAGCTATTATATACCTGATATTTCTGATAGTCAGTGCAGAGGGTTGACTCATTGTGGTGTTAATATCAGGTCCATGTCGGAGATGATGGTGGACTACGCGCGGGAGCAAGCGGACTCGCACTCCGAGGTGTCGGCCGGCACGCAGCTGGGCCGCTACTACGACGACGACAGCGACAACGAACACCCCTTCCATCACAACCAGTGAGTATATTGTGGCTTTGTCATCAGCACAGCTCTTTTTTTCTCTCACTCGGACGGTTATTTGGGTCTCCTTGACTAGTCCAGACTACCCACTAAAACCCAGCGCACTGCCCTCTCCGCTCAGTGTTGAGGCGCCACAGGATCGCTTAGAAATCCCACAACTGTTACGCCTCAGCAGCGGGCCTGCACACCGCAGGCCGCATACTTCAGGAGTGATACCCCCCCCCCCCCCTCATCATTTATTGGATTGCTTAGGTTAGGGTCCATATGGTTGTCACGGATGTGTGCGAAAGCGTTCCCGTGACCCCCCCAACAAGGCGGGAGAAGGACCACCGTGGGGTTTTAGTCGGTAAAAGTCCGGCATAACCCGCTTGCCTCCCTCGGGGCTTGCGGGTTATGCCATGAGGATTTCCCCACGCAAAAAAAAAGGGTCCGTATGGTTGTAATTAAAAAAAAAATAACAATAGCACGCTCAATGGAGTAATGAAAAAATACTTTTATAGGAGTCTATAGAGTCACCTGTTCCTTTGTCATCAGGTCATGGCGTAACTCTATGCATCGGTCCGTGAGTCAGCCCTCGCTGGCTCGTTCTGCCACCGAGGTGGTGGAGCAGTGGACCGCCCCCGACGGGGACGTCACTCCTACGCCAGGACGTAGGATCAGAGGTGAGGAAACAGAGATTGGAGACAGAGATTGGAGATAGAGATTGATCAGCTCAAAGAGAATATTGTTTTCTAGTAGCACACCTGACTCGCAATGGATTACAATGACATCGAAATTGTGACTATAATAGTTTCATTTTGGGTGATGAAATTGTGTTAGTAGATGCAAGGCTTAGTTCAAATTCAAATCGTGGTATCTGGTACGGTGGTACTAGATACCAGATCGCGATATTTTCATAACAATGTATCAAGTACTAGTGTATTAATATTAGTAGGCTAGTACTGAGTATATTGATATCAGGGGCTGAATAGATCCTGGTTTCAAATAATTCTACTAGAAGTTAAGGGCGAAGCTCAGGGTCAGGGCGCGAAATTAAAAATGTCAATGGTTTTAATTTTTTTACGAAAAATTTGGATATCGTTACGACGTAATTTAGTGTTTTGCGATATTACCATCCTGCATTGGATGTCTCGATGTATTAAGTTTGCTTAAAAACATACCTAAAGCGATACAAAACCATAAAGTTAGTAAAAGTAGCGGTTTTTACAAACCTTATGGTATTGTATCGGCCTGAGCTTCCCCCTTAAGGTCTGACCAACTCAGACACGAAGAATACTTATCACATCATAATATAATATTTTAAAATAATTATAAATACTTATGCCGCTTTTGTTTGTCAAACCTACTCGCATATTTCATTACTTTAATTTCTAATGCAGAGAATTATGAATTGCCTGATTATTTTTTTGTCCAAATTAGATTTAGTTTAAGTTGAAATGACAATTGTTCCAGGTCCCCAAGGTTTGACAACATTCTCGTCGTCCGAAGTCAGAACCTTCCAAGCGTCCAGGGAATGGCGCGACTAATCCTCACAACTAACCGATACCGCGATTCAGGACAGATTAGTTCAAAGAACGAATAATAGATGGCAGTTTGTAAAAATATAACATAGTGTTGGAATCTCGGTCGATTTTGACATCGATAGATTTGATGTGATGTTACAAATAGTGACATTGAAATAAGTGGGTTTAAAATATATGTTCAAATATGCTCAAAGTGACTTAAGGGACAAATCACTGCCTTTTTCGAATTTTTCATACATTCCATTTATTTTAGATTTGTTGGTTCCGCTATCCGTCCTATTAAATAATGTTTTTTTTACGAATTAGGGATGGCTTGGCCACATCACTATGAGTTCACAGCTTTCTCATAAGGTCATATACTTTGATTGTTTTTTTTTTTGTTAATCCAATGCAATATACTTTTGCGAATTACCATTATTTACGTGTTTCTGTCAATATTATAATATAAAATAGTGTTATTCAACAAAAAAACTAACACAGTGCCAATATGAATTTTTAACGTTATTTTCAGTGAATATTTCTTGAATAAAAAAAATATACATTTGTGAAATTTAAATTTAAATGTAATACGTAAATCACTCGTAGTTTTGTCAATTTTAGTAATCTTGGTAACATTTTTTTTTTAAAGGTTTGTTTTTTTTTTACGCTTTTTTTCTTAAAATTGTTTGCTGCCAATATCTACTAATATTAACTGTATATAGGTAAATATTATTTTTAATTGAACGAGAATACCTAGCAGTTGAGGCAAGACGGGAAATACTTTCTTGATGGTATTAAGTATTTATCAAAAATAAGCCACGCCTTTTCTTCCACGATGACCCAACTGGCACAGTTGGCAGTGGCGATTTCTGTACCGAGTGTTCCGAGTTCGAATCCCGGGTGGGGCTCTTGCCTTGATTGCTATGTGCGTGTGGGATATACGGGCAATGGGGAAGTGCAGGAAGTGCTCAACAATGGATTGATAAAGATTTTTTTTTTCTATTTGGAGACATAAATAATTATTGTATTCGTTATTTTTTTTTCTAAAGTGTTAGGTTATGAATCTCAATTTTAAAAATGTCTGACCTTTTTTAATGTCTTTTAAATTTACTTAAAGTGTGTTGCGATGTGATTTTTTTTGTTAACTTCCTATATTGATAGAATCTCCATTTAGAAAATATAAAGAATAATTACTTTTTAAGAGAGCAATTACAACGTGGTGCTGAGATGAGAGAAAAAATATCTAATATTTTTTTTAAGACGTTAACACTGTAGATTTGTATTTACATTGTGGATTGATTGTATTTTGATAATCAATAAACGTATTTTAACAATTATTTATCTGTGTTGTAATTTCGAAGAAGGCCTTTATCCAAAGGAACCCTCCTATGGACACAGGCCTTCTTCGTCTCAAATAACTTGGACGCGGTCGTGCCAACCATCCAAAAGAGTGAGAGAGAGTGGGAGGGAGTGAGACAGAGCTTTGGCCAAAAAAATTGACGTGCGACAACTGTAGCTCTGTCTCTCTCTTATGTGGTTGCTAGGAACATATATGCCCTATACATAGAAGCAGGAATTGATTTATAAAATGGTCTAGATGTTCTGGAATAAAGACGAAACGACTGTTTGAAAAATAGATTTTACGCGTTACCATATTATCTTATAGCGACCCGTCTCGGCAAACTTCGTACCGCCTGAGAATCAAATTTATGAGAAAATGAAAAGAGTTTAAAATTATAATTTTTATGCATTTTTTTGCAATACGGGGTCATCAAAGCAAATAAAAAAAAATAATGATCAAAAAATTCGGCCCCGACGTTGTTGAGTTAATGCAATACGGGGTCAAAGCAAATAAAAAAAAATAAAGATCAAATATATCGGCCCCGGCGTTAGGTTAGTTATAAATAGTGGAAATAACACGACCTTGTTTTATATATATTGCTGTGTTACATTATATCCCCTCGTCGTATCTACGTTCTAAAGAAACTGATTAAGTAACCGCATTCTGTTGTATAATCATTTTAATATGATCACAATCAAAATAATTCTTAACTAAATTTTAGAACAACTCGGACACAAATAAAAAATTTCAAAATTCTATAATCTTTAATCTACTTATCAAATAATTCATAATTTCAATTAGTTATGGTAACTATCTACTTTTAAAATTTTCGATTTCGATTCGAATAATTCGTCATTTAACCCGACGTCCAGTGCGAGATTATTCGTTAGCTAACCGTATACTACATAGTCTGCGTATTAAGACATTAGTATGGAGAATTGAACAGCACCTCTAGCGGGCGGCATTTTTTTTTATTACATTATAGGCAAGTATTTGATCTCGATCTCACCTGATGGTAAGTGACGATGAGATTTACGATGGAGCATACTTGCCTAGGTAGGAAGGCGGCAGTAGATCGAGACGCTACATTCACTAGGCACATGCAGCGCAACTGATCTGACCCGCCATCCATGAATGGCAACACCGAACATCATGCCGGAACACGGCTAGGCCGCTTGGCGACATGGCTTTGTTCAGTGGGTGGTGACTAGCCACGGCCGAAGCCTACCACCAGTAAACCACCATTTAAAACTTTCAATCCTCCATACAAAATGTTTAAATACTTAAGAGTATACGGTTAGCCCAAGAATAATCTCCTATTTGACGTTTAATAGAATTTAAATTTTCACGTGTTGCACTAATTAAGTATCTAGAATAATTGTATGAATAATATATTTTTTTCTAAAGACCACACACACACACGCTGGCACGGCGGCGGACTCTACTCTACCATGATACAAAATATTTACTAAAAAAAATACAAGTTATTATCAGTTTGGCATTACAAAACAATATTATTTATTTAAGACGACCTGATTAGCTCAGTGGGCAGTGACCCTGCCTTCTGCGCCGAGGGTCCCGGGTTCGAATCCAGGTACAGACTTTGTGTGATGAGCATTAATATTTGTATCCCAAGTCATGGATGTTTAATATCTATATAAGTATTATATACTGGGTTCGCCCCCAGTACGGTAACCCATAATACAAGCAATGCTTAGTGTGGGACCATATAGTTGGTGTATTCGGTCGGATTTGGAACTACTTTATTAACTTTCGTTTAAAAACAGCCACGCCAGTGTGCTCACAAAAGATCCATCTAAAAATCGTGCGACACATTATAAAACAAAGCGATACAATTTGACAAAGACCAATATACAAGACTAAATTATATTACAATAGAGACGTTGGGAATTAACAATTTCACAAATTTTCCCAAAAATTTAACAACTTTACACGAAAACAATTTTAGTATTTCTATGTACACCTAACAAGCTCTGTTACAATTAAATCGTTAACATTGAAATACTTTAAACCGCTCTTAGTATTCACAGTTAACAATTAGGCCTATAATTGTAGTACGCACATTACTAAGATATGAAGTATCCGCAGGTCCCATTTGTCAGTTTATTTTTGGCATATACTCTTGCATCATTTGGCATTCAGTTAACTTCAATTTCTGTAACTCTAGTTTCATAAAACACTTCTTATACTTCATTGTCAATGTTCTGGTCTAGACCTAGACCGTCTAAATATACAGTATCTATTAACTCTACTTCTATATTGTGAAGCTCTACATGAACACTTTACACAATCACTATACAACTGTTTATATTGTCTATATTTGTGTTATAGAGCCACACGATTGCCGTCTTCTAGTAACTTGCTTCCAGAATCGTTTCTCGAATTGTTTCTCCTGAAAGGAATAGTACTTATGTTATTTAAGTACTTACGAACCTTGCAGTAACTATCTATTAAACAAAAATACAAGGTTATTAACAAGATAATTTAAATGGTACTTCTAAAAGGATAAAAGCATTTGATAACACTGTAAGTACTTATGATAGAATATAGTTGAAATTTTCGATCTTCTGGAGGTCTGTTTTCTACTTGCATGTAGTTATTGCAAAACAAATAACATATTGAGCTGAAAATTTAATATTAAAAAATAATTTATACTCATATTGATGAGGGTAGAGCTAAACATACCGGCGCTCAAATCAAACTCAGAAGTGGAAGGCACTGTTAGCGTTGAACAAAACGAAGGAATGTGTGACAACAAGGATGGGTCGGCTAAGCTGCGGGGTGAAGAATGAAAAGCAAAATGATGTTTTATTAAAAATATATTTTCCAGAACACTCGTTCCAATCAAAATGGACAGATCAGTTCAACAGACAACAAAAACAAATGTAGCATATCGGAGAGCTGGATTTAAACTTTAAAGCTAAGTGGCAAGCGATGGACAAATTGACACGAGCTTAGTGCAGCAACGATCACATTAATAACAATTACACCCAACAGTAGACCTTAAGAGATAGTTAAAGATTAAAAACATGGAATATTTTTACTAAAAAAATGTTATATGACTAGCTTTAACAATATTTGGTGAAGTTTCAAAAGATTTTATTTTAAAGCAAGGCAATTTTATTGGCCAATACATTGACTAAATTTTTTCAATACAATCTCACTTGCTAAACTTCGTATCATACAAGATTATTTTTAATACTCACACATGCTATTGTATCTATGTATCCAACTTTATCGGTTATAACATTTATAAATTTAGAAAAGGTGTTGATTCATTTTATATGCAGTGGAAAGGGCCAGAAGATTCTTAGGCGTATTAAATATTCTTCGGGGCTACCAACTAGGCGTCTTTAGAATAATTTCTTACAAGGCCTCCCTTATCTACCAAATCCCTTATTAAAATAAGTGTACCTAATCACGTGTTCCTAACGAAGTTTTTTCATTATTGTATATTTTTTTCAACGTACTACATTTGAATTACTATAAGTTTTAATGTTATTTTAAGCAACAAATAGCTAACTGCCGTTAAAATCTAAACGGACTGGAATTTTAACTTTTTAACAAAATTCTCTGACATTATTGGACAGTACGAAGTCGCCGTCACATCTGAATTTAAAAAAAAACTATCTTGAAATAATGCAATAAAAATTATATTAGATAGTCTGAGAACGCCATCTTCATATCTTCATGTCACATCCATTATGTTATTTATAATGTGTATTTATTAAAAATGTTAATACTTTTAATTACTTGACATTGGCAAAATACCCTCTAAGTTGTGGGTGAGGCGATTCACTATTTTTTCATTGCATTTCGTAAAAAATCAGAAGAAAGAAAATAGTCGGTCTAGCTAATTCATTTGGGTAAACATAGCAGTATGGGTGACCAATGAAAGACTTCCGTAAACATATAAATCAAACTAGCTTTACGGATTTTATCGCGTTTATTTAAAGAAAAACCGTAAACCTAGTTTTATTTCTTCTTCTTATTTTACGAAACGAAATGCGATGCAATAAAATGGATATGCAAATGGCCTCAGCCACAACTTAGCGGGTATTTTGCCAATGTCAAGTAATTAATAGCAATAACACATTCAATAAATACGCATTATAAATAAAATCATGGATAGGGTGACATGATGATATGAAAATGGCGTGTCCCTAGTTTTATTTAAATGTGTAGTATTCAAACTCAATATGACTTCCGTGAACGTTTAAATCCAGCTGATTGGCACTGAGAAGCTGGTTGGAGGGTGCGCTGTGCTCACACATAGCCATTGACAAAGCAAATCTTGTAATATCCGTTGTTGCTCACGGTCGCGCGGCGCGGGGAGAAGGGCCTCGCCGCGGGCACCACGAAGGGCTCCCGGCGGGGGCTATCGGAGGACGCGCGGCGCCGGAGGAAGCCCATTCTGAGGACACGATAGAGTATCAGTAGAGATGCAGTAGAGATACTGTTAGCCCCATCTAGTGTTCTCGGTATGCTTATTTAAACGAACACTAGATGGCGCTAGCAAGAATGAATTATAATCCTTACTTTACTCTATATTGATTAGCGTCTATGCATAAGCAGTGTCACACCAATAGACAAATAGTTTTTGTTAGACCACAGGCAAATAGTATTATTTGAGATCTGAAACACTTAGCAGCAACAATCCCATCCCAAAAACACCGAAGATACTGCGAGGAATTACAACGCAGGAGGCGACCGGCGGGCAGTAGCAGCAAAAATATTTTTCCCATGGTCGCATGGAGAGAATTATCATGGTTACAATTGGCGATGAATATGTGATCCCACATTCAGGCCATAATAAGTTAAGTTAGTTATTGAACCCGCAATTATCTGATTATCTGATGCAGTCGAGCCTACGCTGAACTACTATGGCGAGCTATCATTAACTTGTCGTTGTCTAACACTAGACTAAACTATTGTTACACTATACCAAGTGGTCTTTCAGTAGTACGCCGTCTTGACAAGTTCCCAAACAATACATATTTTTTAAATAATAGAGCATAGACAATGAAAAGAGAAAACTTCTAGGTCCTAGGCTGGGTTGGCACGGTGGAGGGTCGGGGGATCCTCCATCGTGCACTCGTAGAGGGAGGGTGAAACCCAAATTGGGAAGACACCCCTCCTGAAGACTGCGGCCTGCGATATTGCAGGCCCGCCGCTGAGGCGTCACAGTTGTGGGCTTTCTAAGCGATCCTGTGGCGCCTCAACACTAAGCGGTGAGGGTAGCACGCTGGGTTTTAGTGGGTAGTCTGGCTAGTCCAGGAGTCCCACATAACCGTCTGGGCTCCCCCGGGTCCGGGCGGTATGCGTAAATGCATTTCCCAGCGAAAACAAAAAAAAAGGTCCTAGGCTGGGTCCTTGAGGTACGCCTATCAAGGTATATTTTATAACTGAAACTGATGCTTACATCTTCCCGTTCTGGCATAGAGAGCGCGTCCGCGAACGCATCGTCTGAACTTCCGCTTGTGCCAGTTGCTCCATCTCCATAAGCTTCTCGTTTTCTGGAACTGAATGGTATTTAATGCTGTTTCAAAAACTTCAATATAATCAGAATCAGAATATTTTTTATTCACGTAGACCATTCATTACAGTACTTATAAATCGTCAAAAGTTACAAAATACTATGCTACTGCTTTACCACCCGTTCGGAATGCCGTTCCTATGGTTAAGAACGGGCAAGAAACTCCATGGTGGCTGTTTTTTAAAAAAGATTTAACATCACTACGTACATAGCTGGATTAGACTTATCGCCATTCTTATATAAAGAGTTGTGACCTTTCCAGCCTCCGCCCATGAAGCTTGTGCTTATCACACAAAGATTGTCCCAACCAGGATTCGAATCCGGGACCCTCGGCCCAAAAAGTAGGGTCACTACCAACTGCGCTAATCAAGCCGTCATTAAATATTCTACATATTCTCGTTAATTTTATTTATGGCGCGTGGTATTTAAACAAAAAAGTTTTCTAAAATAAAAGTAGCCTAAGTTACTCCTTGGATTAAATTACTAAAATGACTACTAAAAATAGGGGTTGGTGATAGAAGGGTGAACATAGGGTTGTATGTATATTTAATGCCACATTTAAAACAAAAATATTGCAAGGGCCAGTATTATTATTATAAGGCTGTGTCCCCAGACGGCAAACTGTCAGCGGCCGACTGAGTGAGCCGCAAATTTGTGGCGAACTGAAATTCGAGTTAGCTGCAAACTCAGATCAATTTGCGGGCGTCGCAAGCAATCTGTTATGTGTTAGCCGCTTATTTAGGTCGACAGACCGTCTGAATTTTCACTGTCAACTGTCCACATGACAGTTTGCGGCAAACGGACTCACTACAGCCGGCGAACAAGCATATCGCCGCCGCCGACTGGAACCGGTTTCGCTGTGAGTCAGCCGCTCACTGAATCAATCGGCGCGCGCAACACAGCAAACTGCGTAGAGTGAGCGCAAACTAGCAATCTGTGAACACTCCATTTCAAATATATGGAAGGGCGTACTAAACCGATACGCCGCTAACTCAGCCGGCCGCTGACAGTTTGCCGACTGGGGACACAGCCTAAAACTTGTATGGACTTACCCTTCCAGGCATATACAGAACTGCGCGAAGTAGTATGCGGGACGGTGCGGCGCGGCGGCGCGCGGCTCAGCGTCACCGCGTCGGCGCTCGCCACGCGCCGCAGCAGCGAGCGCTGGCACGCTGCGCGAAACGACCAGGGGTCGGACTCGCCACCCTGCTCACACCATCACAATAACACAGAAAAGAAAGAAAGGAAGAAAGAAAAAACATTTATTTGTGACAAGTACACCCGAACAACACTACACACAACACAACCCATCTTTGAGCATCACCTCAGGCAGACGCTCAAATGCTTGTCACAAATTGGCCTCTACTCAGCGTATGCTGGTTGCGCAAACCACCAGCGCTGGTCTTCCGTGGACACGGATGGCGAACCGTTTTAAATCCACGCAACCTTTTATTTAAAACTAGCTGTTACCCGCGACTTCGTCCGCGTGGTATTTAACAAAGATACAACCGTTAGCAACAGCATGCTCGCGCGTTCTGAGCCCGCGAGACGCATTGCAGGCTGTTGCTAGAAAACTTAATCAGGCGCAGCGCTGCAACATTGGTTTTAATTTGTTTTCGTGAGATCCTATATTTTTTTCTAAAATAAAAGTAGCCTAAGTTACTCCTTGCTACATCAGCTATCTGCCAGTGAAATTCCCGTCAAAATCGGTCCAGCCATTTCAGAGATTACCCGGACCAAACAGACAGACAGACAGATAGACAGACAGACAAAAATTGAAAAAAATATTGTTTTGGTATAGGTACCGTGTATACATCCAAATGCACATAGTAAAAAGCGGTTATTATAATATTACAAACAGACACTCTAATTTATTTATTTGTATGTATATATGTATAGACAAAAAATATGGGCCACTTGAGCTATGGAATAACATCTGAATATGTACCCAGGTAACCTCCTGGTCTGCCAGCATATCCTTCCCCTGGTCCAGCGCTAGCCTCATCTCCGCTCGAGGACTGAGTCGCTCCGGCGTCGCTGGTCTCTGTACCTCCGGTTGTGAATATTCCACCTGTACTGGTGCTGGCTCCGAGGCTGTAACAGGTTTAGAAGGTTATAGGAGATAGTGGTGGAAGAATTTGACGGGCCAGCTTCATATTTGATAAAGTACTTTTTTTATTTATTTTTTTATTATTTATTGGCAAGTATTTGATCTCGATCTCACCTGATGGTAAGTGACGATGAAATCTACGATGGAGCATACTTGCCTAGAATGTACCTGTTCACTCTCGAATTGACATATCTTGTGACTGTGAACAGGTAGGAAGGCGGCAGTAGATCGAGACGCTACATTCACTAGTCACATGCAGCGCAGCTGATCTGACCCGCCATCCATGAATGGCAACACCGAACATCATGCCGGAACACGGCTAGGCCGCTTGGCGACATGGCTTTGTTCAGTGGGTGGTGACTAACCACGGCCGAAGCCTACCACCAGTAAAACTCTAGTGGTTTATCGAGGAGTTCAGTTCACCTGGTGAGGGTTGGTGGTGCATCGTGGGGTTGTGTATAGCGGTACGCTCGAGTGTGGAGGGCGTGCTGGCCGAGCTGGCTGAGCCCCGACGACCGCCAGCACCAGCACCGGCACGCGCCTCCGCAAACTCTCTTGAAACTGGACGTGATACTAAAATTAGTTTAGCAACGTAAGAAGTCTCACAAAGAGAGATGGACCATTTTATGTTGGGTATCATCTCACCATCACTGGACTGCATAATTCAAAAGTTGATACTCATCGTTCCATTAAAGTTCGAGATGTCACTGTGCGGATCGCAAAATACCTGATAAGGCGGGATAACGGTGTAAAGGTACACCATGGTGATCACAGATTCGGGGCCTCATAGAAGACTTTGGAATTCATCACAGCGATGACATTAGGTAGCTGGCCGGTACGCGTTGAATAACATAGAGAGGAGACTGAAGAAGAATATTATAATAGGCATGATGACTGATTTTGAAAAACTGTTCTATAATATTCTAAGGTATCTACTATTTCCAAAAAAAAAAAATATTTCGGCAGGAAACTAATTTTTATTAGAAAAAAACGCTATTTAAATTGTAATTTTAAAATTCGCTCCAAAACGATCGCCGGTGTCATGGCGTCTGCTTGTGACGTCACTATTATGCAAACTGACCGTAAACACAACAAATCAGTGATTTACGTATATAAATATTGTAAAGAGTATGGAGTTTATCTTATTACTCTTTGCTGATAATGTTGCGGTTGCTTAGCAACAGGTTTTATATTGTTTGTGTCAAAAATGGTAAATCCTTGTTCCATGTTTTGAGAACACAAAACTATGTAATTGATCGATAGAAATCACGAAATATTTTATAAACGCAGGTAAAAACAATTACTAAGTGCATCGATCGTTGAAGTTCATACGAAACTTAGCGATGTTTACAATGTGTACATACTCGTGACGTAGTTCACTCTGATTGGTGTTCAACTTATCATGGCGGACTGCTGAATTTTGCAGTTTTATTTTATTAAATAAATTATCAATCTCGCCCTAAATCTGTAAATAAATTCATTTTTCAGAACCTATTAATCCTATCTCATTAGATAAACACATTATTTTAGTGATTCTTAGTTACTGTCATCATGCCTATTCACTACCTACACCCTTTACAATCAAATTTTCCATCTAAAACATTATGTTTTGTCATACTCATAGTACTAGAAAAGGGTATACTCTGGCTTGCTGGAGTACTTAGTAGTGCTGAGTGACTTTAAAAGGCTACTATAAGCCTACCTAAGAAACGATTTCTCAACATCCTCACCAGATAGTAAGGGCGTCGAAGGTGCTTCGTTGGTAGGCGTCCGGTCGGGGCTCAGCTCGCGCGCGGCGGCACCACCGAGTCCCCCGCCAGCAGTTGGGGCGCCCGCACCCCCGTCCTCTGCTTCTGAAAAAACCCATTTCACAATAATCTTGGGAAGGTCACTTGAAAACTTGGCAGAGTTTCTGTATCCTTGTATTTTATTGTTCGTATATCTGTAATAATATATATATAAATGTATGTATCTTATATAAATAGAGGATCCCAACCGATGATGAGGAATGATTGTACGGATAATATCGTGCATTGGGTAATACGGAAGGTATATATACAATACTAGCTGTTGCCCGCGACTTCGTCCGCGTGGTATTTAACAAAGACAACCGTTGACAACAGCAGGCTCGCGCGTTCTGAGCCCGCGGGACGCATTGCAGGTTGTTGCTATCAAACTTAATCAGGCGCTGCGCTGCAACATTGGTTTTAATTTTTTTTCGTGGGATTCTATTTTGTTTTTCTAAAATAAAAGTTACTCCTTGTTACATCAGCTATCGGCCAGTGAAAGTCCCGTCAAAATCGGTCCAGCCATTTCAGAGATTAGCCAGAACAAACAGACAGACAGACAGACAGACAGACAAAAATTGTAAAAAATGTTGTTTCGGTATAGGTAACGTGTATACATCCAAATGCACTTAGTAAAAAGCGGTTATTTTAATATTACAAACAGACACTCCAATTTTATTTATATGTGTATAGATGTATAGATTAAGTATTGTCAACATAATTATACTGACTTCAAATCATGTTAAGCCGGAATCTAATAATGATGATTTTCAGATGATGATGATGAACATTTTCAAGTGACGCATGCATCGTGCTATGCAGACTTTAAATGTGCCATGTTAGTTGTAAATGTAAATATTAAGGTGTTGAGATGAGATCATAGTACCTCACCTTTGATCATATGTCAAGCTGTCCACTCTGTCAAAACGTAGCTATTATATCTGTTAGTAATTTTTGGAGTGCCTATCAGTTGTGTCGCGTGCAAATGTTTCCAATCGGCTCCAAATCTTTAAACGCATGCGCACCTCTTCAAAAGCACTAATCGTTACTAGATTTTTTTATAATTTTCCATTCAGATCCAGAGTAAGTAATTATTATTTTTAAGATATTTGAATTAGTTAAAAATTTATTTCATACTGACCATCTATTAGTTCATGACTTGTACAGAGATTAAATCACCGTACGCTATGTACACTAGTCATAAAAGAAGGCGCTAACACACCAAGCAATCTACAGCATCTCTATCGAACACTCACAATGCGTTAACAAGTCGTCTACATAACGTACCTTGTTCGGAAGCAGAGGACGGCTGGTGCGGCGCGTCGCAGCAGTCGTCAGCACCGAGTCCACGCGCGCTGTCCTGCGCCAAGCGCCGCACCAGCGGACCAGTCACAACGTGAGATATAACCTAGCTACGGGACTATCGGGACTTGCCAATAATCTGGAGCGACATCCAGACGAGGAAATTTTGAAAAATATTTCAAACGGGGATTGGAATCATTTTCAACATGGTTGTCTGCTAAGTTTTATGGTTGGATTAGTACAGGTGGGGTTAAATATAACATGCAACGAGCATGCGGTATCCATTAACATTCTCAATTGTTTTGTGGTTGTACGATAATAATCTATCTTAAACATGGATTTATTGTCTGAATAATTTAGCATTATTCATATTTAAGTTTATTTCAATTTTGTTCTCAACATCAGTTTATATATGTTAGCATGCCACAATTTTTTAACAGACATCACATTTATATACTACTTCATATTATATACTTAAAAATATGATTGTAACATATACTGAACATTATATTTGATTGCTTGCACCAAACTGATTTATTTCTATATATTTGTACATAAAAAAATATTTATTATGAATACATAATCTTCATCTTTAAATATAACAATACTGGATTTCCTATTGATTTTCAAAATATCTCTTGCAATAGGTACTAGGATATCAGAATTCTGGTGCGACAAGACAGTGGTTCAATCGGTGTAGATATTCACCTGGTCATCCGAGTTGGTGGGGGTGAGCTTGTTGTCCTCGCTGTCGCTATCCGAACAGTCCTCTTCCAGCAGCGGTTCCAGTCGCCTTCTGAAAACATCCCTGCATCCAAAGTGCATTATTAGTATTATTTTCAACAATTGAAAACAGATCAAATGCTTTCGAATTGTAGACTATTTACTCAGATTCAACATGGTTTTAGGATTATCTTTAATCATGAAAGTTAAGCATTGAATTCATGAATTAGATCAGTGGGTTCTGAAGACTAGAATGATCAATAAAGTATAATACTAGATAGGTAGATTAAGTTTTACTATTGTACAGATAGATAAGAATACGCCAATAAAGTAGAAGGCACTTAAGAAATGTAAAACGATATAAAATGTATGTTTACCTTGGCAGAAGCGGCCTCAGTGTCGTAGGTCCAGTAATAGTTGGAGCCATCAATAGCTCATCCATCATCAGTTCCGTGTCATCGTCGCCAGCGTACGATGATGATGACTTCGTTGGCGACTGAAATTGTGAGAGATTTTCCATTCAAAAGGCTTAAAATGCCTAGAGCGAATTATTTTTATTTATAAGTTATATCTTAAAGGGTTATATAAATACATATATATAGGTGATGCATAGCGTGAAACCTGGCAGTTAATACATTCATCCACATATAAGAAGTTTTCTATGGGCAATCAACCTTGAAAAACTCTGTCAAATTGTCTAACCCAGTCAGGACCCCTCGGGTCCATCTTTTTGTATATATATATATATATATATCTGTCATAATCATAATGGACAAAGAAGAAACGAAAGCCGAACCCTTACCGATAAGGTTCCATGCTCTGAATCAGGCAGGTTATCCGATAGGTCTCCTGATGATGGAGTGCCCCAGGCTTCCTCCCCGCTTGCACCGCTCCCTTCTCCCGTCTCTCCTGTGCCTTCCTCTGTACCAATAGGTGACTTCCAATCACCGACCCCGAGACACCTGTTTAATATTAATATGTTAGAAAAACAAACTATGCCAAAAACAGCTAATTAGAAAAGTGTGAGTAATAAATAAATCTAATCTAAGTAGGTAAACCTTTTCTTCCACTAATATAAAATATGCTAGAATATTAACTAATGAGATAAAGACCAAACCAGTATAATTTATATGTAATTATAATTATTTCACAGAACCACTTGAAAATGAAGTTGCTTTTTTATTTAAGTTTAACTTTCAAGTAAACCTAATTTAAGACAATTAACGGTATAAGCTATGAATTGATACGAAACCATAAATTAACTTAGCTCGAGCGTCTGCAAGTCAAGTGCGAGCAAACCGTATACTTTATAGTCTACCGTATTTAGAAATTTAGTATGGAGAATTGAAAAGCGCCTCTAGCGGACGGTATTTAAAACTTTCGATTCTCCATACTTAATGTCTAAATGCGGTAGACTATAAAGTATATGGTTAGCTTACGAATAATCTCGCACTTGACGTACTGTTGTTTAAACAATCAGCAATTCAGTAATAACAAATATTACCACATTCACATTATTCTCCAACTTATACGGTTACTTAAATATTGAGTTGGCAGTAATCAATACTATACACTAGTTAAGTACGTCAAGTGCGAGATTAATCGTGAGTTAACCGTATATTATATACTCTGCGGTTAGCTCACGAATAAACTCGCACTTGACCGTACTGAAACTTTTTTATTAAGACAATCGTACTTACTACTCTTAAGAGTACTAACTCTGATTAAGAAAAGATAACACGACGACAAAGTTCTAGTATTCTAATTAAGTAAACTACGTTTACAAATGTACGCTAAATCCTATTCCACTATCGTATTAAAATGGTCTAGCACCTATAAAAGAAAGTGATACAATGTAATATACTGCTGATTCTGGTACTGTAATTGTTGAAAATCTAAAAAGGATCGTAGCTCTAAAGCATATTTGGAAATGTAAAGACAATACTATTTTCCAATCACACATACTCATCGTAACTTCACCTGTCTCCATTGGGCTGAATTCCACCTTCGTGAGTAGGAAAAAACATGGTTATTCTCGACGAATAGAAGTTATATTTTATAACATGAAGTAAAATAAGAATCAACATGCAACGTAATATGGTATTCGATTTTGAAGATTATAATCCATTGCTTGAAATCCAAACCTTATACGGTAATCAATATGAATTAAAAGCAATAGATCCAGAACTAACCTTTCTAAGAAGGATGGTTGTTTATGAGCTATAGACGTATTCGGGACGCTTTCAGTATAGCTGAAGATGTTCATCTTCTCCACAACGAAGGAACCAGCCCTCGCTGTCCAACCCATGATACCGCCAGCGGCACCAGTCACTAGAAGAAAACATTTGATTTAGTCTGGATATAGAATATAATGCTGCTAATTCGCTTGACACCAACTAGCCTAAACTAGACCAAATTATAGTTTACTCCTGTCAAACGGCGTTCGCTATTCTGTTAACAGCAGATTAGACTAATTTTGGTTTGACAGCTCCTAAAATTGGTTTAGTTACTCAACTTAGCTTAGTTGGTCATTTATTGTTGAAATATGCTTTATATTGTATGTGCGAATCTCTTCAATCATGATTATCAGATGGAAAGTAAGCTTACGTGAGGAAACCTGCACGACTTCCGAATGACCTATGAAATTGAAGCTTTCAAAAGACATTGGCCCTATCCCCTTCGCATGGAAGGAGGCTACCAACCCCTGTGAGGAATATGTGTATCTTATTAAATATATTGATACCTGGGTTATAAGGTTTTGATGTTTCTGCCTCTTGCATTGTCAGTCTTACGTTGCCATCATCAGTCTCATCCGAGGGGAGCCTCTCCAGGCTTGACATTGTGCCATACCTAAAACATAGGACATCGGTTTCTCTTTCTCATGATGATTTTACATATAAACATCTAGAAAGATTTCAACGAACCTTTTGAGTGTAACATAAGGCAAGTCGTCGGGTACATCAGGGGACTCCGGGGAATCATCTACTAGGTCTTCCTGCGGCATAAATATATTATCATTAAAAAGTCATTTTATAGTACAAGACGAAAAAGTGAAATGGAACTTACAGTCTTATTAGTGGAATTGAAGTCAGGTGTTGGTGGTACGACAGCTATGTTAGGAACAGGTGATTCGGAATGAACCGAAACGAGACTACCTGGTCTAGAACCAGGATTGTTCAAACTAGAGAATGAAGCTCTCTTGAACGGTTCCACTCTCATTAAATGAGCTGCAGGATTGATTGCTGATAGCCCCATCAGCATTAATGGTCCTAATTCTAAGTCTTCATCTGAAGCTACATCGTTAATGTTATTTGCGTTGACGTCGTCGGTTGTTTCAGTCTTCTTAGTTATGTCACCGTTCATTTTACTAACAGCTGCTATACCCATCCTAGGAGACCGCTTCAGCCCTCTTTCTATTTTGTAATCATTATCATCTTCGTGTATCAAGTCATCCTCTAAGAATACCGAAGAAGTCTTCAAACATGTACCCACATTCTCCCTTTTGGTAATTATATTCATACCTAACACTTTATTTAAAACGTTTTCAGCCTTTTGTCTTGTTATTTGTTCTTTTCTCGCTGACGCTGGGGAAGGATAATTCGATGATGTTGATTTAGTTTTGGTAACGGTAATACTTTCAACGCATTTGACTTCGTTCAAGTATTTCTCTTGAGCAATTACGCATTGCACCTGATTGGCTATATTCGAGCTAGACATTCTTAAGTCGTTAGAGCTAGAGTTGAAAACCATAGAGCTACAAGTAGTATGACTAGTTGAGAGAGGACTGTTTCTACTACTCGATGAAGGGCTAGGGGATCTGATAGAGTTATCCTTTCTCAATTCTAATTGGCTTTTATTGTGACTATGTATACTTCTAGTTAAAATTGGTGAGTCGGTTTTAAGTTCATAGGAAGTTGACTTTAACATTCTTTGGCTCTGTTCAATAGAGTCTATGACCTTCATGGCTGCTTTAGGCCCATCTTCGGCACGTATTCTTATAGCACCTTTCCGCTCTAAGTGTGAGAAGTTCCTTGGTTTTCTATTAACGCAGGTAGAACTACAAGCACTTGTGGAGCTTTTGTTGGAATTTGAGTTTTGTGGTGACGCTTCGGTTCTAGGTTTTATCTGGATAATCGCTGGCTCTTTTTGAGATATTAAGGGACTGTTGGGTTTTGACAAGCACTTTTTGTGGCATTGTCTGCAGACTGGTAACGTATCCACTACCACCGGGCTCGTTCGGACTGTTATCTGAAATATCAATGAGATATCAGTGAAGGTTACTGAAACTAATTGGTGCACGGTGTCGTCTGTTGTACTCACTTGACTACCAGAGTTGCTGCTTTTTGATGGACTTCCTTCGTTTTCCTTCTTTTCAGCGGATGAGGCTTTATTTTCATGGCTGGTGACGAGGTCTGCTACTTCTAGTAGGTTTAATTCTTTGGACCTTTTCCTTAACTCCTCTACGCTCCACATCTGAAGGAAACGTTAAGTGATTGACTTAAATGTGTATTTTTATTAATGTTTTTTAGTTTATCCTATGTTAAATTTGTATATTTTATTATCAAACCAGTGATTGTTTTAATAGCTACCTCCATATCTGAATCCGGTGGATCCAGCTCCTCGGCTTCGGGCAGTTGCGTCATCCATCTCTGAAGATGCATGGTGGATCCCCTGCTCCTGGTACTCCGAGCACCCTCAGTCGCACTCCCACCCCCGCCAGTTTGCGTCTCCACAGAACTGCGTCGCGTCTAGAATGATCCACATTTTCAGATATTAGAGATGAGGTACATGAAAATATAGTTTCTAGTTTTAGTTAATAACTTTATTGTGTGATTGAACTTGTACAGTCATTAGTTGAATATGGATATTTGGTGATACTGAAATAATTTTACTTACCATTTTTTTTTTTACTAAATATTAGTGCATCGTATACAACACATTTATTTATATTAATGTTAAGTATATTTTAGTAATTGATACATTAAACTTGAGAAACTTATGTCTTATTTATGTTATTAATTAGTTGAGTCATGTACATGGGAGTTGATACTTTAGGTCATTGCCAATGCTTTTCATAATATATAAAAATATCACACAGAAAAATGGTAGGCTATATTACAAATCTCGTTAGCGTCGCAAAATAGTAGGTTTGTTACTTTCAAATGAAAAAAAATATATTTCGCCATTGATAAAATCACTTTATTTACGGATAATTAGAAATATACTGCTCCGATCTAAACGTAAACATCCAAATGTATATTTATTTAGTCCATTAATATGACACACAGAGCCCGGAATTATGAGTAAAATGTTTTCTCAAAATTATAATTATTTCCCTCATATTACCATTAGACTATATTAAAAATTTACACACAGCCAAAGACATCGAGAGTCGTCGGATTCTAACTACTTAGACTTGTAAACAAAATACATACCTATATAAAAAAACCTCCCGGGAAACCCTGTAGGTTATGTGAACATTTTGCAATGCTAGCGATACATATAACATTTTCTAATTCATCAATAACATTAACATCTGCTATTACATGAACGAATTATTCTATGTGTTTATTTATAACACTAATAAATAAAAAAGCGTTAAACAAATCATCCACATAGACTACCATTTTTCTTTGTAAATATAATTTATATCTAATGGCGATCGAAGTTTCAACATAATAGAAGCTTAATTGAAATCAAAATGCTCTAAGTGTGCTACGATGGCAACTAAGTGAATGAGTTCGCGAAGCTTATCGCCAAATATCCACATGACCTGTACAGATAGTTCTATGTACAGATTTACAAGGTCCAGTGTTTGTACATTTACAACATTAACATTATCCTCTAGTTGTTCCATTACACTGTTGAAGGAGTCACAGACAAGACAGTGCGGCCGTACGAGCGAGTACCAAAAATAACGAAGCTTTTTGAATTTCTTAAGAAAGGGACGGAAGACTTAAGCGAACATGTTCCAAAAGAGTGTTGAGTGTTGTACATGAATTTCTACTATTGGTACCCTATAGTTTACATTTTGACACTGATTTTCTATTTGGTAAATATTGGCATAGACATATATCCGATTATACTAAGCGAATTGTATAATATCAAGACATGGTCTCAGTTCTGGGAAAATAAATTTACATCGACACCCGGTCACGTATCATAAGTGGGTATCAGACTTACGAATATCTCATTTATAATCAAAATACCGAGATTTCTTTTAATACTGCTAATGTTCGAAAATATGTCTCTCAAAATTTTGTTACCACAACCTTATTCTCCACTATAAGCGATTTATAACAATCCAACAATCTCGCAGCGGGGCCAATCTACACGATAAAAGCTGTCCTCTCCTAAACACCGGCTAAACATGACTACTAGAACACACCGTTGTGAGGTTCCTTACAAAGGACCCTATCTCCAATTCTTTCTAATCCGGGGATAGCATGAGTCCGCTAGCTCCGGATCTGACTCCGCGGATCAGAGCTCCAGATAGGCCGGCGGTGTCGGCCGCTCTGGCAACGCTACTCGTGGCAGTAACGGATCATCCGGCAAGAAAATACGCTCCTCGACAGCATGTTTGTACGAGGGATCTACATCCAAATCGGCGAACGCAAGATCGGCTTCAAAGGACTCCCATCTGCAGGGAGAGTTCTCTGAGTAATCCTCTCCTGCATCGGGGGTGAGTTGGGCACTGGGTGATGTCGGTTCATCGTTCCGTTCGATACTGGACGATGAGACGAAATGGGAGGAGAACGTTTGAGAGTCAGCCGGTGATAGATTAGCTGACGGTGTTTCGGGTGTTGGGGCTGTTCTCCACACTGTACTTAGTGGTCCTCTGACCGGTTGAAAAATAGGAGAGTCAGAATTTGTTCTAACATCAAAACTGACTCTAACTTCCTTTTCGGGTCGTTCTTCGACCAGCATGTTGAGGTGTGACCGGTAGGAGCTGGCTGGGAGGAGGGCCAGACTGGAGTGCCGCTGAATGCTGGAGGAGGATACCTGGCGTTGTTGCGAATCCAGCGTGGCAAGGGAGAACGTGAGCTGAGGGTCGGGTGAGTCCAGGGGCGAGCCGAGTGGTGTACCTGACATTGTGTGCGCGCGGTATCTGTAAGGAAAACAATGAATAGGCTTAAATGAAGATATTCTTCCATGCTGCAATGGATACGTAGGATTTGCTATCAATCAGGCTGATACAAGTGATTATATTGGTTATAAATATCTTATCCTCAAGATTCTTTAATACAGAGAACATACGGACATTGCTGAAGTCAGACCAGACATTTCAGAGGAAAAGGACGATGAAAATGATCTTTTGTAATGTCTTACATTTGCCTCTGCAACAAGCTCTGCCACACTGCCTTGAGGTCCATAGAAGGCGCGCGCAGTACGACGGTCCGAGTGCGACCTGGAGTACGCGGCGAACACGACACTAGTGGAGACTCGCCGCCTGCTCGGCCGAGGATCAGACGAAACTCTGTCGCTGAAAACACGATACATAATGGGAACTTGCCCAAGGTTTCTTATATGCTTATGACCTTAGGAAGGTGGAAGGTCTAAGAACACATTTTACGTCATACTCATGTTAAGATCGTAATCATGGTAAGTGGCCTATCGTTTGAGTGCCAGCCACCCATTAAGTGAAGCAATGCATGCATTCTAAACATAGACCATCTGTATCAAACGAGTATCTGATACATTTCCCAAAAAGGGGCTTGTTTTGTGATAAGATTGCAATTAGGAAATCAGAATTTAAACCATCACATAACTTAAGTCTTCAATAATGCCACACATTGGTGTTAAGATAAGACCCTTCTCCTGTTCGGAATGCAGTTTCTATGGAGAAGAGGTTCAATGAATTTATGAATAATATTGGAAATAGAATCTACTCCTCTTATGGCACAACCCTAGACATGAAATAACAAGGCAAAGACCAAGCTGCTTGGTGCTGGACAGCTACTGGCACCTACCTTTTTTCCGAACATTGAACTGCGCCTCCGACACCGTGGCCAACGCGACCGGCTCCTCGGTCACGAACAACACCCGATCCCGGGACACAGTGGCGAACAGGAGCAGATCACTGAACAGTAGCGCCCAGTAAGGCCTAATTGCGCGCCCTTCCACTCTGGACAGCTCACCGCCAAAGATCCATTGGCGACCTGGTGTGCTAAGTACGAATGGCTGGAAGAGAATATGGATTTTAGGGATACGTAAGAACCAACGTGTTGGGGTTTTTTAATTATGTTTATTAGTCTCTCTGTTGGGACTTGAAATCGCAAGAGTATAAATTGCTTTTCATTTTATTTTTTATGATGTATAATTTGAGGTATTGGGTTGACATTACCCACGATTTGATAGGGGTTTTGCTAAAAGCCTGGTTCTCATATATACAATGACACTTGTTTGATGAATTTATTTATAATGTTGCACAGACATAATGAATGTGTTGGGGGTTAGGTAAGCACTTAGAATGATGCATTTGTTATAACCCAGAAGTTAAATATTGAAATGGTAATTAATGAGTTTTACTAACCCATGGCATAGTTGGAAGACTTATTCGATTCCTTAAAAGTTACTTAAAGGTTATCTGTAAAACATCTAGTTCTATGCCCTCTTAGCACATTAACTCACAGATTTCATCATGCGGTGTAGCTTTATCTCTTTCTTTGTACATAAGAGGGAATGATACAACACGAAAGTGTTTGACCCTTCAGGCTTCTCACAGCCGTATCTGCCCAGCCCAGATTCTAATGCCCCTTGGATATAATAACTAAATGTAAAAATATTCCAGTGAAAATGTCATCAGTACCTTACACCTAGTGAACACGAGTCGACTCTCTAGATCAGCGACAGACAGTAACGGTTTTCCATCACCAGCTAGCCCCATCAAGCCAGAGCCAGCAGTCACATCTTGGTATCCACACTGCAAACAATATACTTAATGAAGTGCGATAGCGAAGATAGTAGAACCCTCGCGTTGGATACAAACCCCAGGTCGCACTTCAAGGATTCAAACATGATTATTACTTGCAACATTGTGCGGAAACCTATATATCTGAGAGCCTAAACTCAGTTTTCAAAAGGCGTGCGAAGTCCACCAACCCGCAGTGGGTTAGTGTGGTGGACTATAGCCTGCATCTCCCTCTTATTGAAGACCTGTGCCGAATAGTAAAACTTGGAAATGCCAATTAATATTCACACCTACCTTTTTTATTTTTACCTGTATGCCTCACGGCGATGTAACCTATCACCTTATTCAATTTAAACCTAAGATTGAAATAATGCCAAATCCATTGCACCTGTAATTGCTCCACAATAACTTGCAACTGCTTCTTCTCGAGCTGATCGTATGGTCCAGCGCCGGTCGACGCCATGGCCGCCCTCATCAGCCTCAGTAGCTCCCGAAACTGTTCTAGAGGCTTGTGGACGAGCGACGTGATGTCTGGCCTTCTTCTGGGGATAGGGGGGCTCGTGCAGAACCGGGAGAACGCGCCGCTTGGGTCTTTTGACTTTTTTACCTGATAGAAAGATGAGTTTATATAGTGATATCGCTAGATAAACACACCAACATAACGGTTCCAATCTAAGCAAGACTTGTATTATAAGGTACCGTACAATGGTGATGGTGGTCCCATTATCCGTATAATTAAATATATATATAAAACGTCTATGACTGACTCACATCAGTTCAGTATCAGTTTTGCGACTAACATCTTAGAGGATTCTGGTGTTGTTGGCATCTTTTTTATAATTGGAAAAGAGTACAAGCCGAGGGTCAGTGGTGGGCTCCTCTTCCCCTATTTGCTTAACAATGGATTTCCGCTAAGTATCGCCTAGTTATCTATACATATAAATAAAATTGGAGTGTCTGTTTGTAATATTAAAATAACCGCTTTTTACTGAGTGCATTTGGATGTATACACGTTACCCATACCGAAACAACATTTTTTACAATTTTTGTCTGTCTGTCTGTCTGTCTGTTTGTTCCGGCTAATCTCTGAAATGGCTGGACCAATTTTGACGGGACTTTCACTGGCGGTTAGCTGATGTAACAAGGAGTAACTTAGGCTACTTTATTCTAGAAAAAAAAATGGATCTCACGAAAAAAAATTAAAACCAATGTTGCAGCGCAGCGCCTGATTAAGTTTGATAGCAACAACCTGCAATGCGTCCCGCGGGCTGATTGTTAAATGCCACGCGGACGAAGTAGCGGGCAACAGCTAGTATCAAATATGTCTATAAGTCAGGTAAAAACGTTCGTGCTCATCACACAATGCTTGCCTTTTTGCAAGTTCGCAAATTTAGATAGAGAGAGCAATGAGTACCTAGTATGCCAATTGGGTCAGATCAAAAGCACAGATGACTCTAAGAATGTTATATTCGATGTGAATCAAAACAGATAAGACATTAAAACGAATACTTACCAAAACGCAATCAGCTCTTTTGAGGCCTAGGCAATACTTCTTATAAAGGCTAAGGAACACAGGGGTCTTCTGTAGGTAGACAGCAAGGACGGTCGATGTCTGTATCTCGCCGTCATCCTGCACCACTTGGTCCAATATATCTTCTGACAATCTAAAGATCTGGGGAGAAATTAGTGAGGATATGTGGGGTGTAACAAAAGTAGTGTAACATTACGTTGATGTAATATATATAAATCAGGTATAGGTAAAAGCGCCAATTATTATTGTTATGTAAGAGAAATCCTCCTGTCTGTGGTGTTCTTGACTGAGATCCTGGGCATCAAACATGTTGAACCATCTCATAAGTACCTATATAAAATATATCGTCAGACGAACACCACTAACTATATGGTCCTAAACTAAGCAATGCTTATATTATCGGTACCGTGCAATGGAGGGGGCTTCCAGTATCATACCTACTTATTACAGCCAGTTGGCTTCGTAACGAAAACGGATACCATGGATTCAGCTCATGATTTTGGACACCCCAGAGTTGGAAATTTCCGTCGAACTTTTCGTGAATTTTAAGCTGTTTTTTAAGTATTTATAAATTGATTTTAGCATGAAATGAAAATACCGGTGTATCAGACGTGATTTTGAATATAAAAAAAAACATAATAACGAATTTGAATCTCAAAGTGCAATGTAAATTAAATCTTGATACGCTTGAGCACGCGGTATCGCACGAAGCGTTGTGTTGTGATCGCGTGGTTCACGATACATTGCGCGCACAAAAATTTAAAAACTTGTAACTCATGACTCTCTATATAAATGATTTCTCTAATTTTGTTATAGGCATTAAGTGTAACCTTTACCCAAAGTTTTCGTACCCTTCCACTGTGCCTCACCCTGTATAGATACTAAGCATCTATAACTCGGGTACCAACATTCGTGCTCATCACAGAAAGTTTGCCCCTACCGGAATTCAGCTCCGGGAACCTCGACGCAGGGTTCCCAGTAACTGAACTTATCACGTAATACGTAGTATAATGCTTGAATTTTCTGCTTTGAGGTACCCTCCTCATCCTCTGAGGTCTCCTGATTTAAGGGAGTAACTGAGCCACTGTTTCCACCTGTCTTTATCTAAAGCAGCCTCTTAGGGGTTCTTATACGACTATGAGTGACATACCTCTTCAATATTCTGGAACAATAACTGGTGGTCACTAGGTGCTATAAGGTCGGCCCTCTCCGCGAGGGGGGACACGAATCTGACGAGGCCGAACTGCAGGCAGGTGGCGTAGTGCTGCTCCCTGGCCACCACTGCCAGCAGCGCTCGCTTCCTGCCGTCCGTCGATAGGCCAGGGGTCTGTAGGTAACAAGTTCACCTCAAACAATCCTACATTCCTGGTGGATTCTGTGGCCGGATCATCTTCTTGTAAGTGACGAAATACATACTCACATTTATTATGTATCAGTGACTTTTATTCCTATTCTGGTTTATCAGCTTAATTTTTACTACACAGAAAGTTTAAACCTTGGTTAAGAGTGATTGTACCATTGAATAGAAGTTGGCAGAATTATAAGATTTGTCGCCCCAGGGTTAAGAACCCTGGGCTTATGATGTTCGCCGCCCCACAAATTAACGAGAGGTAATGAATATGAAAGGTGCTAAAAGCTGAGTGGGAGGAGCAGCTTCCGCCGCTCCTGGCAGCCTGCCACCCTGAACTATGGTCCACGTGGCCCAAGGGTAAATACGCCGCTACTAGATAGGCATGTCTTACAATGAGCACTACGCGAAGAAAGAAACGTGAATAAGGATAAAAATAAAGAACCAAAAATTAAATTAAAAGCAATATATTTATTTGCACTTACAATTATAAAATTAATAGAACATAAATTAGAAACGAAATAAAAACAACAGGAACCAATTTGTTTATGAAATACATGAAAAATATATGTAAGTGAAGCAAAATACAAACTTACTGCTAAGTAAACAAAATTGTACGAAGTTCTAGTCTACCCTCTGATATCAAAAAGACAGTTAAATTATAAACGGTGCTTTTAAAGCATTCGTTAAAACCTCTATTAGGATATTAGTAACAATGTCATCTATAAATTCAGATTACATAACGTATTTATTACCTATTAGTCTTTATATATCAGAGGGAACTCTACTAGGCGATGATGTAACACACACTAAAAAGAGTAATAAATAAATGAAAAAAAAACATTAACAAAATAAATAATTAACAAAACAGCTAAGCTTAAACGTAACGATTCCCCACTTAATGATAATGACTTATAAACTAATCGCGTCGATAACATTGATGACATGCACACACTTAAATATTTTCAAATAGAAAATAAACTTATAATGAATGTAACTGAAAATCCAGCATCTGACATACTCATTGATAGATAATGCCTCTGATAATGGATCTGAAGTCTAAAATCAAACTGATGATATTACTTCTCTTATCCATAACATTATCGGTCTTCTATCGAATGCCCCGGAAATATTAAATAATGATGATTAAGCAAAACTTATAAAGTAAGATAATGGAATGTATTATGAAGTATATACAAAAGAATAATAAAACGCCTACACTACTGCTGTACAGGATAACATGGATCATGTCCACGCAATGACGAAATATACCGTTCGCTACTAGCACCAATTTTCATAAAATTTCGCTTTACTCAATACCAAAATAATAAATTCGAAAGTGTTTCTCGTGGTCAGCAAATGTAACAGATTCGTCTTCATAATGTTATGTTGTGTTGCAAACTAAAATGAAAAAAGAAACTTAACTCTATGGGTGTTCATGGCATGTTGAAGAAAAATATAGACACTTTCAACATATTATGAAACATGATACAGAATAATAGAAAATATATCCGCAACGAAAACAGGTTAAAACAAAATTATAACGGAAAATATGTTTATGAAGGAATATGAAGATAAACCTGTCACAAGCGAACCACGAAGATGACTAGTATCCGCTCAAACGATTGTGATGTTTCAAACAATGATACCATTACCGACCTCCTTGGAGAACGTCACTTGAGGCAAGTGGAGTTTGCGCCTGTCCAGGGACTGGCTGGTTGAGGAACAGGCTGTGGGTGGCCTTGCGGCTGTCGCTGGAGATGCTAGGGTCGCGGCTCTGGGGGAGCGAGGGGGCGGTGGGGGCGTAGACTCCGGTGGTGGGATGGTCACTTGTGCTAATCTTTTGATACCGACTCCATTTGGTGGCACTCTTCGGAATGTTTCGATGTTAAGCATTTGACCGGCTGATCTGGAATAAGGAATGGAATATTAGTGATGCTAAACTGCTACCGTAAAAACTATGTGGTGTCAAAGCTATAAATGTTTTCGATAAAGATTGAAAAGTAGATTTATAACATTTTGATGCCTTGAAATAAGATATAAACAAATTATATTCACTACAGGCATTTGAAAAAAAATATTGAAAATTATCTTCATCATTCTAATGACACTCACTTCACAAGATTCCGGACCTCCTCTTCAGAAGCAGTTACGACATTCTTCGATCCTACGAACACAATATAATCTCCTGCTCTCAGTCCTGCCCGCTCTGCTGACCCTCCCGCTGCCACTCTCTCCACACGCGGCGGTCTGGTCCAGACGACTGTGAATCCAAAACCTCCGCCAGTACCACGGACGAGCCTGTTGAAGGAAAAGATGTAAAAATAATAGACATGGGCGAAGTCTATGCCAAACATTTGGCAAGTACCTGATAAACCTATTATAAATATACCAAATAATTTAAATACTGAAAATTGCAAGAATAGCTGTTTTTCAGAATTAGTACGTCAGCAACATCGATTAACTGGATCAATATAATACTAAAGTATTGATAATATTTTTGTTATTACACATCTTGGAGGCTAGCCAATAACGGATGGATGTATTTACGATAGAAGGATTTAATTCACAGTTAATGACAGACATGATTTCAATGGGATTGGGTTACGATGGACCGGAAACACAATATTGCGAGGTATATGGGCTGAAATAAGTGAAAATTTCCCATTTAAAGTAGGTTTCATGCTGTTAATCTTAAAAATGATTAATAGCTGTTCTGTATATATGTTACGTGCTCCGAAAACTCTCATAGCGCGATTCAGGGTTGTATGGAGAATTGTCAATTCTTGTGAATGTCGTCTGCAGCGCCATCTCTGTAGCATGTGGCGAAGTTGAAGAGATCGCTACAATTTAAATTTTCTGATCTATAAAATTTCTAATTTTGCATACACATGCAAGTAGTTTAAATCCCATTCATTAACTCACTTCCTGGTTGTAGTAAATGGTGTCCTTCCATTTCTTTGTGCCCTCCTAGGTGCTGCCGGATCATCGGGCGGGTCCAGCTCCAGGTATCTGAGGAACAAGTGCTCGTCAGCCTCCCTCTGTAGAGCTGCGGCCACCGCTTGGGCCTGGTTCGCTGCGTTCGCTGTTGATGGCCCGTTTGTAGAGACGCCTGAAAGAATGGGCTCTATGTAATAACAATGCAAGTAAAGGGTTGATGATTTTGTTTTAATTGCTTTAACAACTTCAGGAAGTATATTGTTTGTCATAAGTCTTGCAGTTGTTTTGCGAGCAAATCAACTTCACAACTTGCAGTGGTAAGTAATACAAGTACATGTAATTTCTGTCTGGTTAAAGCTTTTGTTTCTAATCGGATATTGTAGTAGTCAAAGGTAAAGCAGCTCAACAGTCAGCTAACTGTGTCCTTCCTTATCTAGGTATTTAGACACATACTGTCCGCTAAAGGCACTGTTTAAGCTTACGAATCATCTTGCACTTGACGTACATACTGCACTTGACTGCACAACTTAACTATTATTACATGATCACTGACTACTTTTAATAACTCTATTTTTTTCTGGCTTACCTTTATCGTTATGATTCTCTTTAGTACCATCGTTAGTGCTAGTTTCAATGTTATCGGTAGCCATCTTGCGTGGTACAGTTTCAGTCACGCGGTCGTCTTTGGCGCCTCTGTCATTCGCATGCGCCGGCGCCGCGTTTTGGCCGCGTCCAGTGCCTTGTTGCAGGAAGTATGTGCCGGAGATGTCGCAGCTAACTGCATCTTTCATTGGGAACGAGACGCATCCTAGAAACTCGCTCCGTCTGTAACAAGGGAGACACAGAATTCAGCTACTTATTAAAGTATAATAATAGTGTTTTTGTATGTTTGTGTTACTTAAAAAATTATGACTCGTCTGTATCTATTTCGTCTGAAAGCGTACAAAATCTGGTTCGGTCAGTTTTTCTTGACTCTTTGATTTTCATATGACATATTATTTTCGTAGGTCTTGAAATACCTGAAGATCTAATTAGAAGGCTTATATTTCATAGCATAGAACGACACTATTAATAAAGAAAGCAAAACATCCTACTTTTGAAATTACAAGACAAAATATCAGTGTAATTTTCGGCGGATACTAAGGGAACGAAACATCATCGGATTAAGGTTTACTAACGGCCATTAATAAAATATTAAAAGCCAAGTGTATGAGGTCTTCATTGTATAAGGCATGACTCATCAGCAGACAGGCGGCCTTAATGCACCGTGACTGGGGAACCCCATGACCTACATACATAATGTATGGGTGTTACATAACCAGGCAATAGACACCGTTGCCATGGTTAGATATTTGGAATACAGAATTGAGAATCGAAAGCCAAAGTCAAAAGTTGATTCATAAACATGTTTAAACGTGAAAGAACAGCTAGGATATAAGCATTGCTGAATTCAAATCCTAGAATCAGGTACAACCATGAAAACTCAATAGCTAAAGTAGCAAAAAGGGAATTAGTATCGAATCATCTTAAGATTAAAGTATCAGCACCAATTTTATAGTAGGTATCATTGACATAGAACTAATTTCACGGATGTAATCGCGTTTATTTTAAGTCTTTACGTTTCCGACGTTCCGACTGCTTGGTTACGCAGAAAGTGCTTACAGTGTCTTGAGGTCTTGCAATGGTGCGCTTGGTTTTGGATTTAATTATATTAATTACTGGAACCCAAGTCGGTGGTAACTCCCAGCCATCTGCTCTATTGAAATTAGGTAGTTTTTTTTTAATTTCAATGGTCTCACGTTCACGTATCCATCCTTAGTCGGAATCGGTGTTCTTTTGCGAGGATCTGTGGTTGATCAAATCTGATATAACGGCAGGTGCTATACTGTCTATGAACACAGATTGGAGACTTCGTGGAGCTTCGTGTTCACGTCAGCAATGTGCGCCCTATATTTTGATTACATAGGTATCATTGTTCAATAAATGCTTAACGCTGCATCAATATAATTAACTATTTCAGGAACAACTACACGAACACTTTCACTTCTAATATCACCAACAGGCGTGTAATACTGAACAGCTGTGCATTTACGTGCTGCATTACTGAAATAACTTTGCGTGTCTGTATTAGCATACACGTGAGGGGAAAGTTCGACCGACCTTGCTTCAGGCAGACTGATATTAGCCCGACCCTTAGGCCTCAGCCTCGAATTTAGCGGGCAGCGGGGCGGCGGCGGCGGCGGTGCGGGAGCGGAGCTCGTTGGCCGCCCCGCGCCGCTGCCACGCTGCTATTTTCGAGAACCGGTCCATTTGATTTTACGCATAAGATCCTGCCGCTCCCGCGCCACCGTCGCCGCCGCCCCGCTGCCCGCTAAATTCAAGGCTGAGGCTTTAGCGTTCTAGAGCCTTGGTGTTCGGTTGATTTAATGTGGAAGCATTTGTTGATTCATAGTTTATGCACGCAATTTAGCTTGTCCTTTAGAATCACGTTCTAAGATCTCTTTCGGTAGATTCAATATACTTCTGGCTAAAAGGCTCTTCAATGATTACCGATCCAGGAATTCTATTTGTTCTGTTGAATGGTCAGTAGCCACAATTTAATCAAGCACATCTATATGCAAGACTTGGGTAGTTTTTGGAAATAGTTCTACTCAGTCAGATTTTGTAACACTAAAAGATGTGCTTGGATTTTCAACATTTGTTTTTGTTAAGCCCATCGTAATTATATTAGTTCGATTATGGGTCATTTAAATTTATCTTAATTTGTGCTATTACACAGAATGTACTTCAGTTACCAGTGACGTAAAGGTTTATCCTTCGTGTTATTCGAAGTAAGATATTGTTAAATATCAATATATATAATGTTAAAGTGTAGCGTGTGTGCGCCTCGCATGGCAACACACTGGAGCTTACTTTTATATTTTTTGTTTTATATTTTTTATATTTTTTGTTTTGTAAAATAATGAATTTCAAAAAAAAAAAGACAAGCCCGCTGAGTTTCTTGCCGGATCTTCTCAGTTGAGGTCGCGTTCCAATCCGGTTGTAGACTTAAGAAAAAAAAAATGTAATGACAATTTGTAAGTGCCCCCGTAGGCCTATACGAAATAAATGATTTGACTTGACTTTGACTTTGTTAGTAATAATAACTGAATAGTGAAACAATTTAAAAACGAAATTGCTTAACACACATAAGTATTTCAACATATCAACTACTTTCCTTTGTACGACTCAAGACACCTTCAACGAAATGAGTGCATATTTATTAACTATCGATTGTGAAACTGCTTTTCGAAAGACTAATAAAGCTTACGTTAAGTATATCCTCATCCCAATGAGTTGGTAGAGTCAATATCGATCTCCTACTATTATTAAGTCCATGTAGGAAATAATAATTGTCTTTGATCGCATTTTTTTGTAAACATAGTAGTTTTTGGAATAGCTATGCAAATTTCGAAAGAGTTAAGTTTGAACTTGACCTCGATATCACCTTCAGTTGAGTCCACAATAGACAGATTTTTAAAATGAATACAAGAACTAGGTATATATAAACATTTTTAAAATTTTAACCCAAACTCCGTCATATGTGTCCTCTAGAAAAATCGATTAAACTTGAGTCAACTGGCCGTTAATGGACCTAAATTTCATTTAAAGCCTTCTGCACTGGCTTCCCGTGTTCCGTAATTGGAAATATAACTCAATTTCGTACATTTCTCGTATCTGGAGCGATACTGGTACTTAGCAATTGGTACCTGACCTTATCTTATATAATGCATTTTACATGCTTTTATTTGTTAAGGCTTTTTGTTCTTACATTTCTTTAATAAGTTTATCATAGCTGTATAGTCTTTTCACTTCATGTTTTGCTTGACTATGAAGTACTTGTGTATCAAAATGATGGAGTGAGCTTGCTTTTAAAAAAAACTTTACTTTATTGTTAAACACAATAATTTCTATTGTTTCGTGTTTGCTGACATTGTTACAGTGCGACACTTCATCGATTTTTCTGTTAAATGCACATGTCTAGACAAAATGTTAATATTTTACATGAACGACACCATTTCTATTTAATTTCTCATCGCTCTGAGTTTTATTTTCTTTAATTTTTTCATGTTCATGTTTTGTTGATTGTATTGTAGTTTCTGTTTTTATAGAAGTTCTTCTATAAAATGTATCTATAAACTTGTCTTCAAATTCTTGATAAAAAACGCAGTGTCTCCTTTGATTTGAGTTCATTATTCAAGAATATTGCTGGTTAGTGATTTCATCTGTCCTGAAAAAGGGCTTGCGTGCAATCGTTCGCTTCTGATTTATCCTCTGCTCCCTCATTCTTTTCTCTTTCTTCTTCATATCATACTCTATATACAGCTTCATTATATAAACATTAACGCACAACATAAATCTATAGGGTTCGTGCAGGATCCTCCCCTAACATATTATAAGCTTCTAAGCATGCAAGGGGGCCTGTTCCAAAAAGCCTTTCTCTTCCATCATGTGCTATACATTGGAGTGCATCCATGCTTACTAGAGTGACGGGGACACCAATATGTCTCAAGACTTACGGTGATAGTTGTCACTCTTCTTCGACAATTGGTGGGTCTTGGGTGGTGGTGGAGCATTCCGACATTCTATCGTGGAGATCTACGGGTAGACTGTTTTTCCTGGTTCTCAATTCTGGTGGGTCCCATTCTGGGAGGCTATTCTTTCTGCTGAGCTGGTGCTGGCGGTGCGCGTGCTGGTGGGAGCAGTGCTGGCGGGGCGCGGGCTCTTCCCGCCGGGTGTGGCTCAGTCCAGCAACAGTTTGGGAAACGAATGACATCCTCACAAATATTCTGATGGTGGACTGAAAATTCAAAGGCATTTAGTACGAAAAGTTTTCCTACCTTGTTTGTTTGCTTGTTAGCCTCTACATAATCATGTTAATTGTATTTAAGATTCCAATCAATTTGACCTAACAACGCTTATATACTCTACATTACAATACCACACATGACCGTTAAATAAAAGTGAAACATGAAAAGCAAAATAAAGAAAAAGCAGTCACGCGATTTTAGACCTAGAACGGCTTATAGCGATTTATTACATAATTATCAGATGTTAAGCACCTTATACCGGCGACTTCGTCCGCGTCTTTAAATTGATATAACTTTTTTATTTATAAACGGCTCGAAATAAAACAGACAACATTTTAAGTGAAGCTTACACAATACATTAGTGAAAACCGCTCCCCAATCGGTAAAGCCGTTTCTGAAATTAGCGCGCACAAACGATCAAACAAACAGACAATAATTCTAACAAACATTGGTTTCGGTTCTATTACGTTGATAAAGGCCCCAAAATAATAGGTTTTCTTAAATATCTTCCAACTACAGACAGCGATCAGTAACATTTTATTATATGTATAGATAACGCTTACTCATTATGTAGAGTCATAACCATGTTCCATAAGGAGTGGAGCATAATGCAGTAGCTAGAGGTTATTATAATTGTCTCTACGAACGGATAAATTTGGCACCCAATCTGTATAGCCAATTTGTAGAGTCCCTGCAGATTGGCATGTCAAGAGTCATGTTGGATTGTCTTAACATGCCATTTGGTAGGGGCCCTACAAATCTGCCCTACAGATTGGATGGCAAGATAGGCCGTTCGTAGACGCTTGAAATCAACCATTTATTTCAGCTATTTCAGAGCTCAAGAAATAAATTTATCCCAACCAACAAAACCAATACAATTTTAGCCCTGAATTTATACGACGTTTTATAACTTTATCAAATGTCATATAGTATGCGCAAAGCAAAACTCTTGTGCGCAGTACTATATGACGTTTGATAAAGTTATATAACGTCTATCAATTCGGGAGTTAATGTCTACATATTTTCCCATCATCAATAAAGTAGCCTAAATGTAAAATGTTTACTCCAAAGAGAGGTTGCATATTTGAAAAACACCCTTACACGTTTCCCCAAATCGTTTGTGTCTAAAGAAAAATCGCGTATCCAAGGGCTAAAAGGTAAAATGAAACAAATCGTTGTGTAGCACGCGAGCCTCGAACACCCGGCCCTTCTGTAATGAATTGGCAATTTATACAAATTACTCTATCGTTTCGTTATACGAAATGCTTTTAAATTGTGATATTGAAGTTTGTTGAACGATTGCCAAATTGCCATGGTTTCGGCAAAATTGTGCCAAACTAGTGCCAGATGCAATTGTAAATTAATTGCTGCTTAAAGTGACGGAAAACATTGTGAGGAAACCGGTAAGCAATTACAATTGTAAACGGTTTAAATCAGATGAAATAGTCTACCTTCTGTATTTTATGGAATAGTTTTATAACATGTCTTTTTTCCTAAAGTTATCCACCTACTTTCGGTGTTGATATATTAACTTAATCGCCTTCCTGACCGAATTTAGGTCGCGGCGGCTAATCTCAAAGAAGACTAGCCATCTGCGCAAGAGTTATTATAGTGCTAAAGTGTGTGCACAAGCACAGGTGCACTCTCTCTCCCCTCACTCTCATAGTCCTATGAGACGGATATCCAACACGAACCGAGATAGCGCCGAAGGACCGACGGCTTTACGGACTCATCGAGGCACGAATATTAAGCTTCTATAAGAAAGTATAATAGATTTTTTTTTTTTATTACTTTATAGGCAAGTATTTGATCTCGATCTCACCTGATGGTAAGTGACGATGAGATCTACGATGGAGCATACTTGCCTAGGTAGGAAGGCGGCAGTAGATCGAGACGCTACATTCACTAGGCACATGCAGCGCGGCTGATCTGACCCGCCATCCATGAATGGCAACACCGAACATCATGCCGGAACACGGCTAGGCCGCTTGGCGACATGGCTTTGTTCAGTGGGTGGTGACTAGCCACGGCCGAAGCCTACCACCAGTAGAGTTGTCACCTGGTTGGCACCACCCAGGGTCACGTGTAGGGTATCTCGAGGGTACTTAATTCTCCTACGGACGAAGGTGACTCGACCCCAAAAAAAAAATTCTCTAATAGGAAAAAGTAAATAGAAAGCAAGATTCATATATGTAGGTATAATCTTTGCAGTTCTGACGAGTGAAGCTTGGCTTGTATCCAATATTGTGTCGTTACAGTACATCGCTCTTGTAAATCTCCAGAATATTTTATGTGAGAAGATTGGTTTGATACTTATCTATATGTTTAACCTTTATATCTAATAGGGCAACCAGCTTAATAAAACATCTATTTGAGTAAATTAAAAACGTTAATTTACAAAAAAGCCGACTCCCTAAAAATTTACTTTAAATAAAAACTGAAAAGAAAAAAACAGGTCGAGAGTCAAGTGACTTTATCCGTCGAGACACATTATTAGGATGATTTGAACGGGTCTAAATGTTTAATGGGTCCCGCCATATTGAATTTTAATTACTATCATGTCTTTATTGACGGTCGCATGATTAAGTGGAAACAATTGACGTAAGAATCATCAAAACCGGCTCACCCGTTTGGTTTCTAGAACGCCACTAAGAAACAAAGATGCATACATAGGCTGACACACACTACCCTCTTTTGCGTCGCGCAGTTGAATTATAAATCCTGTCCGTTGGTGGCTAGACCGATAAGACAATATTTTATATATGTTTTAGTCCGAATAAGGAAGTCAGAGAAAGAAACATTCAAAAGCTGTCAGTTAATTTGGAACATTTGGGAAACGGCTAACGACTGTCAGCTAAATAATTTAATAAAAATGTATTTCTGGGTGTAAAACTGTAAATAATAATACTTTGTTTGCCGCTAGCATAACTAACCGCCATTAGCCGGTGAAACCATTAACCTTTGACTGCTGTGCAGTAAACGAGGGCGGGCGGGAGCCGGGGCGCCCGCCGCCCTACCGGCGGCCCATCATGGGAATGCAAGTTCACTTTTATCTATAAAATTATGTTTGCCGAATTTATTTATAGAAAATTTCTTATTTTTAATTTAAAAGTAATTAATTTGACAACTTGTACCTCAAGCACAATGTTTTTTTATGTACCGTTACGGTAATGTAATATATTCCATCCCTCTCACACCACAGATCTCATAAATAATATATAATAATAGATATAATGTTTTCTCGATAACGTTACGATTACACTAGTAGTGATTAGCTCTGTTGGCAGTGACTGTGCCTTACTCGGTGAGGGTCCTGAGTTCGAATCCTGGCAGGGACAATTTTTTGCGATGAGCACGAATGTTTGTAGCCGAATCATGGGTGTTTAATATTTATATAAGTATAAATACTGGGTTCCCCCTTAGTCCATTGTACAGTACCTATAATACCAGCGTAGCTTAGTATTGTACCGTATAGTTGGTGTGCAGTACACTCCTGTGCACAGCACAAAAACAACTCAAATTATTAGAAATTAAAACAGTTAATCACTCTTTTAATTTCTGATAATTAGAGTCACTTTGCGAAATGGGGTCTTTATAACCAACTGATGGGCCCCTGAAAATATTGTATACTATTATTGTTACACCTATAGGCCTTTAGAAATAAATAAATTTGTGTATCCTACTTAATGTGTTCACATAAGTTAATCAAATACAGTAGCATTCGACACAAGTGGGGACTAAACATAACATTATTTGCTCAACGCTACCGGGCCGGTGGTAACGATGTTAACAAAGGGATGTCGGACGCCCATCTCTCCCCTATTTACCCTGCCAGGGAGGCAAGGGACGATAGGGTTGGCACTTGAATAAAAAATACGAGGTCTTACATTAATATAGAGTAAAGTTAATCAGCTAGTTATCAACATACGATTTACAAAAGAAGCCAAGCTGGTAGAATGCTTGTCTTGGAAACGAGTGTCAGCCCTAGAGTGCATCTCTGGGATTTCTGTGTGGTGGGTGGGTGGTGGGTTCATGCATGCATGCTCGTACTTCAGAGAGCATGTAACACCGTCGATCCTGCGCCTAAGCCCCAAATCTGCTAACACAATCGATTCATAATCGAACAGCAACCGCATAGTAACTGTCACTTTTGACATATATCCCATACAATGTCTATCAAAAGTGACAGTTACTATGCGGCTGCTGTTCGATTATGAAACGATTGTGCTAGCAGACTTGGGGCCCTGTCCTCTCTCCGATCGTATTGGATTGCCGTCCCGTCAGACTTAAGAGTCAGGGAAGTAAGTGCACCTTGTGCTTGCACTAAATAAATAATATCTCCTGCGTCGCTGGCTAGTCTCTGTTGTGATTGGCTACCGTGGCCCGAACTCGGTCAGGAGAACTATATGATACTAATGTAGAATATCCCTTATGAAAGTATAAGGACAGCCCTGAACCAACATCGCATCGCGGGCTGTAAACACGAGGCAAAAAGCATGAACGCTGAAAGAGTTATCCAATGGGCTTTATGGTATTTCGTTTGTGGCGTTTTGTTTTAGTACAGGGGGGAGGAAATGGGGGCATCGGCGGGAAATTGTTCCTGTCGGTGAATACTTTTTAGTTGGTATGTAATTTGTCACTACAACAGACGTTTTGTGAATATTTTGTGGGCTCCAATTTGTCTCGAGATCGTTTTTTGTGTATTCGATCGATTGTGAGTTGTAATAAGAGCTGTTTTACAGCAATATAGTATCTAGCTACTACTGCGCTTAAAGGCGAAAATAATAATTTCAAATCGACATGGACTACTTATATATTTTCTTATCATCAGCTTTAGATATTAAAATATAATATCGCCAGACAAACAAACCAACCTTACGGTCCCACACTAAGCAACGCTTGTATTATTGGTACCGTACAATGGACAGGGAGCGGTCCCAGTATATAATACTTATATAGATATTAAACATCCATGACTCGGGTGCAAGCATTCGTGCTCTTCACATAAACTTTATCCCTACCAGTATTCGAACCCGGGACCTGCAGCACAGAAAGCAGGGTAACTACCCACTGAGCTACTCCGGTCGCCATCGTAAGATGTCTGATGTGTGTTGCTATAATATTTTATTTCTTGATGACAAATCCCATTAAATCTCAATAATGTTGTGTGCAATTTATCTATGGCGTCTTTTGGCCATGTTCCAAGGTGTAGTCAAGTTTAACGACTCGGCGGTTTGTTGTTTTCCTTGAATGATAATTTAAGAGAGACTTCCCTAAATGATATCCATCTTTAAGGTGAATGTTGCGTTTGTTAAAATCCATTGAATCGCAAAGGTGCGTCGGGGTGAGAACCTGCATACCTTGTTTTCAGAGCTTAATTCCAGCCCTTTTGTAATGGCCCACTGCTAGGCACAGGCCTCCCCTCAATGCGAGGGGGATTAGGCCATAGTCCACCACGCTAGTCCAGTGCGGGTTGGCTGTCTTCACACGTCTTTCGAGGGGTTCGCTCAGACATGCAGGATTCCTCGCGATGTTTTCCTTCACCGTTTAGCAAGCGATAATCATGGTTGACAATGAGATTCGCACATGAAATCTAGAAATCCCAGAGATGCGAGCCGGTGTTTGAACCTGCGATCCTCGTTACCGAGGCAAGCGTTCTACCAACTTGACAAAGCGTTCTTGGCTATTTCTGTTTCTTACTAATACCAGTACTAGTGAATCATCAAAATTGACACAAATTGTTCAGCTAAAACTTTACCAGCCGTTCGGAACAACAGTTAAAAACGTTCAGGTCAATTGTTTACAACATGTACTTACAGCATAGCTTTGTAAAACTATATTTCTAAACCCAATGCCCCCACTTTATTTAAGCAGGTAACCATTCCCGGAAACTCCAATTGTATGCTGTATAGATTTCCCAACGGGAAAACCTCTATTATCCTGTAAGTATTTTTAGCCTACCTTTAAAACTGTAATAAATATATTGATTTCTTATATTTACGCGAACACTACACATTGAAGTAGAACTCATTTTAAGGATTTTATCGCGTTTATTTTGGGATCCAGTAATTAATATATTGAAATTCAAAACAAGTGCACCATTGCAAGACCTCAAGACACTGTGAGCACTTTTTATAAGGGTACTCCAGTGGTAACTATACACTAGGACGTCTAACACCTCAGTGCTCCCATGACCATAGTTGCTGACCGAAACGTCGGGAACCTAATGAACATAAAATAAATGCGATAATACCCTTAAAAATAGTTTTATTTCTATTCTATAAACACTATTAAAATATGACTACTACTAAAGCTGCCGGTGGTAACAAGGCCGTAGCCGGGAATTTACTTGGGGGGGGGGGGGAGGGGGAGGTTTAGCTCTTCACCTGAGGACATTAGTAAGTTCCTACTAAGGAATTTCGTGTGGGGGGTTGCTTAAATCCACAAAACCCCCCACTGCCAACAGCAGATTATGGTAAGAAAAGAAGGTAGGATTAGAAGGAGAGAGGAATTAAGTCTCTCTTTCCATCATACACAAATAATTATAATTTGATTACCTAGTGAATTAGGTACTTAATGTGACCTTTTAATTCACTCATTCCTTGGATGTTTTTTTAACTTGTACAAAATGTTTTAATGTTGTCTCACACGGTAGCTCGGTAGTACGTACTAACCTACCTTGGTACATTATTTCCTTGGATATGGGGTAGGTTATACATAATTTATTGTCTGGGTAAAGGTGGGACCCGTTTATTAGGTAACTTGGCTGGCGCACTGCCGTGGGCTGACATGTAGGATGAGCTTACGTACTTTTAAGTATGCACTTATAAATAAGCTTATTTGCATCAACTCGATAACATTGTTGATACTTATAAAAAAATATTTGGGTATAAATTTCGGATTTTTTTTTTTTTTCATAAATTTTTGTGTTTCTCCGGCTCCAGGTTTAAACTACGGTGAAGGCAAACATCGTAAGTAAATCTGCACATCTGTCAACAGTTGTGTGATGTCCAAACCTCATTAGGCCAGAGTGGTGGACTACTGCCTATATCCTCATATTCAGGAGGTAAGTTCGCGGTATTGTGGCAATAGGCTCGCCCCTATTACATTGGGACCAAAATACCATCAGCCGAATGTGGATGCACTGCAGTGCATCTCTGCCTACCCCTTCAAGAATTACAAGCGTGATGTATTGATTAATGATATCAATATTATGCGGTCCATTTGTCAGCAGAAAAAAAAACATTTCTTTAATAAAACCCTTACCCGTTATTTCTCAGACACAAAAGTAATCCACTTGATCGATCGAAAAAAAAAATCACGGACACAGACCACAACACCACACAGCACTTTAAAAAAAATATCTATGCGTATTTGAAAAGGGTGAACGCGGCAAAAATGGGACCGTCCACTGTTTTAAGTCGGCAACGCAAGTCGCAACTGCCCGGGTCTGCGTCGTCGTGGGGCGGCAATCGATCGTTGTGCGCATGTCTCGTCAGGGCCGCGTCACACCGACCCACGAATATCTTATGTATGAGAGTGGAATATGCCGGAGGAAAAAGTGAATAAACGCTCACGCCCGCCACTCCAACTTTGACTATGATATCAGCAGTCCACTTGTCAATTATATTGATTATTATTCTTGTCTATTTCAGTATTCGTCTTTACCTATACCTAACAGCGTAGCAACATATTTTTTAAAATGGGAGATATGTTTATTAAAGCACATTTACCTGCGTTATAAGTTCTTATTTTATTATTTCATAACATTTTATTCAGCTGGCTTATACATTAGCGTTTGATCAATTTCTAAAAAAACAATTACAATGATTGTGAACAACTTTCACTCTTCGTGTTCATAGCTATTTTGAATTGGAACGCAAAACGTTCTGTTTTTGAAATTCAAAACGAACCTAACAGTCATAGAGCTAAGCTGCCAGTACTTAATTTATTTATATCACGCACAGTGTAAAGAGGTCCTTCATCACGTGCCCACGTTGCTCCTTGACGGAATTAAGCTTTTAACCTATTTCTTTCACAACAATCTCGCTCAATTCGGCTCCTGTTTTTAAGTTTGTATAAAATATACATAGCTAAACCTACTAGCTATAACAATAAAGCCGGTGCTCCAAATTGCATGCAATTTTTTTCAAAGCGATACAATATTCAGACGGGGATCCGTGTAGAATGTAATGAAAGTCGATCAAATTCGGGAGTATCATTATGCATTAATGGCATTGCCTACAGCCACGTACTGGGCGAAATACACGTTGCATAGGATGTATGTTATGGGAAAGAAGTAATATGTAAAGAAGATTAAGTGCCTAGTATGGTTTTATCCGTTCTCTGTCTCGATCCTTCCAATTACAAATGAATTTCTGTAGTTTTTGGGATCGAGTCACCTTCGTCCGTAGGAGAATTAAATACCCTCGAGATACCCTACACGTGACCCTGGGTGGTGCCAACTAGGTGACAACTCTACTGGTGGTAGGCTTAGGCCGTGGTTAGTCACCACCCACTAAACAAAGCCATGTCGCCAAGCGGCCTAGCCGTGTTCGGGCATGATATTCGGTGTTGCCATTCATGGATGGCGGGTCAGATCAGCTGCGCTGCATGTGCCTAGTGAATGTAGCGTCTCGATCTACTGCCGCCTTCCTAGCCGCCTACCTAGGCAAGTATGCTCCATCGTAGATCTCATCATCATTTACCATCAGGTGAGATCGAGATCAAATACTTGCCTATAATGTAATAAAAAAAAATAAAAAAGTACGTAATAAATCACCCACATTCCAGACACAAAACACTTGTTATAAGACCAACTTAATTATCCAATTCACCCCATGCTACTCACCAATGTCATGTATTCGACTTTGGTGGATCTATATTATGTCAAATTATTGACGTTGTCGGTAATCCTTTCTGCTCTGACGTCACTCTATAAACTAAATTAAACTCTCAAAGGAGTCTTTCACATCGTCAGTCCGGATAACAGGATCTCGATCTAAAGGTGGGCTCATGGTTCTTGTGATACTCTCAGTACTGCCGTGATATGGATCGTAATTCGTGAATAAAGTGATAATATTGATAGTATGAATGACTTCAAATAGGTCTATAGGTTTTTTTATTTATACTCCATAGAAGTACAAAACAATAGTTTTTCGTATTCCCACCGAAATGTTTATTAGAAGTTATACTTATTTAAATCGAATTATAAAATTCGAAATACAAAAATCAGAACGACGACGTCATAAATGTAGACGGAATTCCGATAACACCATAGCCAATAGTCGTTCGGCATCTTCATAAATTTAAAATTGGAATTCATCCGAAACTACTGACTCAAACGTCAGAATATTCACCAAATCCTATTTTTAACCGACTTCAAAAAGGAGGAGGTTATATTTTTTTTATTTGACAGCAATGATGTAATGAAATTCCGATGCACTCAATTTGTGTCAAGTTAAGCCCAAGTGATTATGTGTACTTTGAACTCTAAAATTATGTAGTTAAGCAACAACTTACCGGTACTTCTTATCCCTGTGCCAGACAGAAATGTAAAGCATCTGATGATCATAGATGGCTGTGGGCAGAGGCAGCTTGAGGTGTCTCTGGAACTCCGGCTCCCGTTTTCCATAGAGCACTGAAGTTCTCTGGAAGATTGACCTTTGGGAAGGTAGTGACTGGCTTTCTGTTACCCCACTTATCACTACCTGGAAACCAAAAAACCATGTAAAAAATTATAGGAATAGGAAATATTTTATATAAGAAGATTGATTTTATTGGTTTGAGCTATCAAAATTTGTCATGTATCAGTAATACATAAATGCATATATACACGAAAACACATAGCTATACACATATGTAATTAAAATTAAAATGTAATTCCTTTCATTCCATATTATAATTAGTACAGCATTCGAGACATAATGGCCTTAAAATAGTCCTAAATTTAAATATAAACGCATAGCAGGAATTTTTATTTTTTTAATTCTATAGGAGGATACTGACCTTGGCATACGCATTAATATCATCCGTTTTTCCTGAAGCCCTTTGAAGATCTCTGCATCTTATCACTGAAAACATAACAATATTGAATAAACAAACTTATAGGCTTAAACATAAAGATGATAGTAAGGAGATCGATAGTCACCACTCACCGTGCACGTCAATGACGTTGTTCCTCGTCACAATTTCTAAGTCTATGGTACTTTTTAGGGCTTGAAATCGGTCGGTGCTTCGTTCTAAACGATTACTAGCAACACTTCTCCTTTTCTCCTCGCTACTGTTAATGCTCTCTTCTGGAGAATAAGTCAAACACCTTCTTATCGACCTATGCTCAATAACAGGAGTATAAGCATCACTTGGGCATAATTCCTCGTCTAGTTTACTCGTTTTATGAGCCCTCTCCTCGCTCAATACTTTACCAGGCCTCTTTAGATTAGGAACAGGTGTTATGGGACTCGGGATTCCATGCTCCAAAGTCAATCCAAAAAGCTCTCGAGATCTCTTATTATAAGTGTTATCGTAAGGCATCAAACTGCTGTGAGATACATTCGACTTTATGGAATTGTTCTGAAAACCATCAGGTATTGGATATCCTACTGGTGGACTGAGTGGCTCGCATAGTGAAGTATTTGGTAGTTCCGTAGCTGGGCTTGGTATACCAACTTCTAGTGTGAGTATTGATTTTGGATCTCTGGGCTTCCATTGGCTTTCATTGCTCAGTGTTGATTTCTTTCGTCTAATGCATCCTTGACGTTTCAGTCTAAGGCTTGCACGCTCTCCGCAAGTAGAGAATAAATCAGGCGATGATTCTGAAGCAATGTTTTCTAAGCTTCTCTGAATAGATGAGTTCATAGATTGTGATCTATTTAGAGGTATATGTAATCGTTCCTTTGTACTTCTAGGTTCAACGTCAATAGCATTGTCCGGGGTTCTAACTTCTCTTTCGTTGTAACCGTCTCCATCGTCTAAGATGAAGCACCCTATTGGGAGATTCTTTAGAAGCTTGTCATTTACTCTGTGTATTGGTGTCTTTTTAGTGGGTGTAGTTTGTGGTGATAAAGAATTATTTCTAGACAGGTTAATGTATCTGGCTTCTTTTATCAAATTAGCTTTATTCTCAGCTTGGGGATTAACAAATAAATCTTTAACAGTTTCTAACGGAGGAATTTCTTCGTCAAGATCATCGGGCAATTTGTTTAACACTCGCCTCTTGGATTTTACAATCTTAGTGCTTTTTATTATATCTTCAATCATTCTTTCTAAAGTGATGTCACCCATTTGTGTAGTAGATACCGTCGACCCCGTTTCATTGTTTACAGAATCTTTACCTAGAATGAATTTATTCTCCATTTCGGTAGAAGTCTCTTCGTCTCTCAAAGGGATTGTAAATGGATGTTCCACTTTGGGAAAGTAATCTGTTACATTGTTGTTAAAAGGGACCCTTTGTGATTTACTGTGAGTACTAATAGTACTGAATCGAAGAGCTGCTAGTTTAACAGACAAGGGAGTGACGGAAACTGGTGAACAGCCATCCCTTACTAAAGCATGCGTATCCCTTTTGTCTACAGAAGGTGATTTAAAAGAACTTTCAAAGTCATTCGTTTTCTTTCTTGTTCGCTTTAAAGGTCTTATATTTAATATACCAATTTCATTATTATTGAAATATAAAGGATTATCCATAAATATATGATGACCGAAAATCGGTAGAGTCGTTTTTTCAATAGTATTCTTATTGATAGTGATAGGTTTTTCTATACAATTAATAACTAAATCCTCATCGTATTCTATTTCTACTAATCCTTCATTGCCTGCCTTAGTTGTACATATTGGATTATTCATATGTTTGCCTAAGTTAAACGAGTTTTTACTACTGGTGGTAGTAGCGCTTAGTCTATCAGATAGTTCATTTAAAGATGGTACTGAAGAACTATGACTTAGTTTTGGACTGTATGAACTTCTATCGACGTGCTTTATTCTTCTCTCAGACTTATAAGCACAGCTGTCTCTGCTAAATACACCATTTGCACTGGATATTTCCAGTTTCCTTTTCTTAGCTTCTCTTACTCTCCTACTATAAGTTGGTGGGGTCGGAGGTAAGTCTGCAGTTATATCATCTTTGGAGCTACTATTCAAATAATATTTTTTCCTTTCGATATTATTAACTGGAGTAGTAGGCGTGATGTTGCTTAGATCTTTCAATGCTATACCATCTGGTTTCTTAATAAATCCTTCTTTAAAATAATTTGGTGTGTTTCCAATGTAATTAACATTCTCTTTATCAACAGCATTTAGATTATTTCTTCGTGCAGCAGCAGCGCCCATGGATCTTCTCTGGTACCTAATGGGTTTTTTGCTTTTCTTGACAGTTTGAGCGTCAAGTGACCTTCTGACACTGTTATAAGGTTCATTATTGTAAGGATCACAGTCGGCGTCCTCTTGTTCGCTAGTGACTCGTACGTCTTGGTTCTTCTTGCCGTACACAGCCCATTTAAGCATTTTGATCCTGTAACAATAATGGTAAGCTTGAGTCCATGATCTAACTTATTATTACTTAAATAATACCGTAAAAACTTTATTTTCTTAATTTAACATTATTTATTTTTATACCAATATTCTTTTTAACATTGTAATATTAAGCGCTATTTTCCTTCAACATATGCGTGACACATCGTTACGATAGTTAACACCATGTCTGTTATCGATTCATAAATGCTGTAGTATCGATCATCGATAATATCGATACCTAGTTTCCAGTTAACACCAGATATGGCGAATATCTACCGCTCACATGGTACACGGAATTGTACTATGTAAACGTTCCTACCGCTATAGTCCGCACACCCCGCACTGGGCCAGCGTGGTGGACTATGGCGTAATCCCCCTCGCATTGAGGGGAGGCCCGTGACCAGCAGTGGGACATTAAAAAAGAGCTGGAATTATAAACGCTCCTAACAAAAGCGAACGGATAAATTGTAATTTTATTTTCAAATTTGTCTAAACTATCACTTTATTTTCTACGACAAAAGTAGCATGTAGTTATTTAGTCGTAGATATAATAGTGTAATATAATATAGTTTCAAGATCATATTGTACGGGTGTCGGTACGGTACCGATTCCGTAATTTGCGGTGTTTCTATGTATGTAGCGTATGTAATCCGGAATGTTGGCCGTTAGACGATTCAGTTAGTAACGCCAGTTAACGCTTGAGTATAGAATGGATTTGCCATTTATTTTTATGTGAGATCTTAATAAGTTATATAATTATTTTTATGTTATGCAGTCTTCAAAGCGTTATTTTAGTTACGGCAAATTTGAAGGTTATAACTATTGTTATCGGATTGGAGTATTTCCAATTAAATTGGTTTATACTTGTTATGTATGACGCATACAAAAAATCGTGATTAATAAAACTTATAATAAATTGAAACTAATTTGAAAAAAGAACTGAGATATATATATATTTTTAACAACTTTTAAAACTAAGATACGGGTAATTTTTAAAAAAGAAGTTTTATAACCATGCTAATAATAAAATCAAATTTAATTTAAAGATAGACAATACTAATAACCAACTTATCGCTTAAAAATACAATCAAATACTCATTATTATGCAAAATAAAATTGTTAGCATAAATTTCCTAACCATTGTATTACATTAAACATGGCCGATTTCATCTTGGTTATGGGCACGGGCAATAACTCATATTTCTCGCTTTACCAACCAAATTGACTGTGTAATTAGAATCTCGGCATGGCCATTCATACTCGCCGTAGTGTGACAGACTCACGCTGAGTAAGAAACCAGTGCTTACACAATGTGAATCGAGAAATTCGCGTACTAAATACAACACCGCAAAAACAGGGCGTACGTACATTATCCTCTCCCTACCTATTCACTAAATTACTATTGAATTTAAAGATTTTTCTGAAGCATTTTTAATAGCGAATACACGTCTCGACTCGCGAAACGGAACGTGGGGTCGCAGAACAAAAAAGTTTCTTACACAGATTATAATTCTGGCAATATATTTTTTTGAATTTTGAATGCAAGAGAAATAAGGTCTAGATTTAAGAAGTTAATACTTCTTTGTGCGCATGGTGCGTGCTAAACGACAACGACTCTGGCTGAATAGAATGGAACACGTTCTAGCGGATTTCGATTTTTGAATTTTTACAACTGAAGCGAGCGGTTGTGTATCACAAATCGTATCAAAACACATTGCTTAGTAATTTCAACTTTATGTAATGGATATACGAATCATTAATTCGGATATCTGTGATAAAATTGGGAGACACATTCGTTCAGTGAAATTTCTACTACAACGCCATGATATTACAGTAGGATTTTAAATAAAATAAAACTGTCTACATTGCCTCAAATTGAAAAGCTCTGCCAAGTTGACCGGATGTTTTTGTCATTGAATTTTGCAAATTATTTCAATGTCTGTGTTTATTTGTTTACTCATACAATGGCCAGATCTTGTTTGTTTTTTTGCACGCACTACGTCGTTAACGGCGCGCGATTTTCATTCGGAATATAACTACTTGAGATATATTCCGACGTCATAACCTAAACTTAATACATTAAAATGCCGTAGCACACATTATCCGCAGTTAGTCCATTACTAGTTATCCATTACTGCTTGATCATTGAGTCCATTTAAAGGGTTCAAGAGTAGAACGGCAATACATTTGACGAAATGCAATCAAAACTCAATGAGATATTAATTTGGAGGTTGCATAATTTAGCGTTGATAATGTATGGCGTGCGAGTACATTGGCTTGAAAACTTGGAATTTCATTGCATGTTACCATTGAACTTGATCGTGACGTTTGCGCAGCGGCAGTTACATCAAAACGGTTGTTTCGTTTATAATTTCGTAGTTATTACTTCCCGCGGTTTTTCTATATACTGTTTTTTTTTGGGACAGAGCAACAAAATAATAGTGTCCAAGTCCTTTTTATTGCTGAAAATTTTGACTTTTTTAAAGGGTACACTGCGTGCTGATTTTGTAGTAAAAAAAATCTAACGTGTCTATACACGCTTAAAGAATTGAACGGTTATGTCTTACAGCGGTTCCCGGGTTCGAATCCTGGTACGAATAATCTTTGTGTGATGAGCACGAATGTTTGTATGCGAGTCATAGATATGTATTATCTATATGAGTATTATATACTGAGTTCGCCCTCAGTCCATTGTATGGTACACATAATACAAGCGTTGCTTAGTGTGGGACCGTATAGTAGGTGTGTTCGTCTGGAAATATTATTATCATAGATCACCACACGGGCTACACCCGGATCTTTGGATGGCTTGCGCGGGGACATGGATCCAACATGTAGAGGTCCTTTTTGAGAATGTCAATGTTATGTTAGCCAAGGTGGCTAGCATAACATTGATTAATCATTATTATTAGAACGTATTAAATATTTATTAGCACGTAATTTATGGCAATCGTTAGTTCGTCGGTTGGCCGGCAGGTGGCGGGCATGAATTATTCACGTCTCTACCGTGAGCGTGTCCCCGCTCTAGCTACGGGGTTTATGGAGCACGGTATTCAAATTTTGTCACATTCTCCGTACCGTACAAAAATTGTACATTATGAATGTGGTGTGACGTTGCGTTATGGCGTTGTGATGTGAAGGTAGGACGTACAGCTGGAAGTTTCAAGTTCAATCTCGCACGTGCGAATGTATGAAACGATGTAAGTGTTGCCAATATATCTATGGATGCGTTCTGTACTGAGGGTCCCGGATCGCATCGTAAGGGCAAACTTAGTGAGATCAGCGCAAATGAAAATTCTACGCGATTCAAAATAGCTGCGATTGAGAGTAACTAATTAAATATACAGCTTATGAGCAAATGGGATTTTTTTTGCGCGGGGGGGGGGGGGGGTGTGGTTCACGGTTCACGTCCAGTCTTGTTGATTTGAGTTCAAAAACCTACAATTTGAATTAATATGTAAGCTTACGTACTTTATGTTTATGATAATTGAAAAGGTATCCTACAATTATATATATATTTAATGAGCTGCATGAGACGCAGCTGTGCGCCTGCGCCGCGCCACCACCCCCGCGTCACGCGACTTGCGCAGGCGCCGCGCCGCGACGCGCTAACTGCAACCAATTACTGTAGAATTAAACAATTACTAGTATTTTGTTAATGTGTTATTGTTAAAGAGACTCTTATTCTTTTGTAAGATTTCAAAAATTAGTCTATTTATATTATCCGTAACTAAAATAGGAAAAAGTTTAATCAGATTCAATTTTATTTACATCTAGAGTTAGGTTAGCATTGTTGCGTAAGAAAAGCATTATGGAATAGTTAAGCTAAATATTTTAGACAACGATGTCTTTAAAATTTAAATGAAAATACCCACAAAGGTCATAGAACGTTGTCTGTTTGACGTCATACAAGCATGTGACGACATACTTCATCTGTTAATCTAATGCCACATGGCGTGGCGGTGCAGTTCACTGCAAACAAATGAATAGTAGAAAGATATTACGAAATTTTTAGAATGTCAACATTTCTAGGATAGGTTTCCAAAATTCTATGTTTTTCTGATTTGTTTTATTTTTTGAGAACGCAGTCATAGGGCACGAAGATCTGCTTAGACCTCTCGAAGAAACACTTGCTGGAACATTTTATGTTCTTATTTTTTTTTCATATAGGTTTAGGTATATCAAATTAAATGAGTAAAGTTGGCTAATCGCAGAAATTCGCCATGCGCTTAGCCAGCGACTTAGATCATTTTATTGTATGCGAGCTAAATAAAGGCTTCTATAAAAATGGCAGTTCAAACGCTACAAAATAAAAAATGGGGGAAGATACAAAAAAAACAGGCGGAAGATATAAAAACAGAATAATAATATCGTGTGATACCACAAACCAAAAAACCACTCATTCGAACATAATAAGCTTAATTAAAAACTCACCCCAAAAATAGATATTTACACACAGAATCGTTTACCGTAAAATTATAACCTTAAACTTGAAATCATAGCTTACTTCAACTTTTAATTTGGTCGCTATAGTCATGGGAACGATGAAATGTCCAAAAACTCAACGGGAGTCAGTTTATGTGGCATAAATAATAGACGTGGATAACTTTGATGTTACTGGTTGATTATACAGCAGGAATTGTGAGATCGCATATTTGATAGGACTTGGGCAATGTTGCAAATTAATTTATTGCATGACAGTTTAATTAAATTTTTAATTGAATGGGGTCGAGTCATCTTCGTCCGGAGGAGAATTAAGTACCCTCGAGATACCCTACACGTGACCCTGGGTGGTGCCAACCAGGTGACAACTCTACTGGTGGTAGACTTCGGCCGTGGTTAGTCACCACCCACTGAACAAAGCCATGTCGCCAAGCGGCCTAACCGTGTTCCGGCATGATGTTCGGTGTTGCCATTCATGGATGGCGGGTCAGATCAGTTGCGCTGCATGTGCCTAGTGAATGTAGCGTCTCTATCTGCTGCCGCCTTCCTACCTAGGCAAGTATGCTCCATCGTAGATCACATCGTCACTTACCATCAGGTGAGATCGATATCAAATACATGCCTATAACGTATAAAAAAAAAATTATGGTGAATTCAAATTTATGGATCTTGACACACCGTCCCATAGGCGTAAACAAAAAAAAAGTTCCTGAGGACTTACGGAGTCCACCAGAATTTAATTTTTGCGATAACTCTTAAAAAATGTAGTTGGTTTGTCTTAGTGAGAAATGTAAAGAAGACTTGGTATCCTGTCTCATGCCGCTTTTAAAAAAATATTTTCATAATTGTTAAATTCCGAGGGCGTTGCATGATATTTTTAGAATTAATTTATCTTTATAATTATAGCAATTTGCAAAAAAGATCAAAGATTCTCATAGACATTAATACTTAAGGCTGCAGGCAAAAAATAGCAGATGCTATGTCAATGGTAACAAGCCCTTACCTTACCAAATTGAAACTATTGTTGGGTTAACAATTGTTAACCTTTTGAGGTGCCTCCAGAAATTGGAGTAATAATATTTATCGTTATACAATCTGGAGCAGATTGTACCATCATCCTTTTCATACCGCACCTTCGTTGTTTGAGGAAGTGTGCGAAAGAAATGCGCTCAGTCATACACTGACGTCGCCCCAAAATCAATCCTATGAATCACGTTTTAAGGTACACATTTTAAAATTGAAGGGTGTTATCATTGTCAAGGAGTTCCGATCTAGTTTTTTTTTTAACTAAGACTGCTCATGTCATGATTTATTTGTGACAACAATCGGTGGGAAATTTACGATACGACCAAGGGGTGGGCCATAGTGAGTGTTTGATTATGCATTGTATAATAAAGTACGGTATCAGAGCATATTCCCAAATGGAAGTATGTTTTAAGACAGGTGAGCAATGGAACCGTTTTAGGGTCGTGTAAAAGTTAAAAACTTATTTAATATTAAGTTTAATCTAATAGGTATTTATCTATGTTATTATCGCTCTAGGCCTTTATTTAAGATTGACTTATACCTATAGGTACTTACAAAGGACCATTAAACAGCTGACTTTTTCAAGTGGGCGTGGATGGCCTAATCCAATACTATTAGGAATAGCGATTATACTTAAAGGACTTTTGAGACAGATTTTATATATATGAGATATATAGCTAGATATTTATCAATTTATTCATCGCACTAGGCCTATGTTTAATTTATCTAAAAGTACATTACTTACCTTTATTTATTATTAATAATTTTCTGTCATAAAATGATAAAACTAAGTCGTGCATTTTATTGTTATGAACACACACACTTATAGATATTTTATTTTCATCAAAATATCTATAATCATCAAATTTATGATTCTGTAGAAGAAGGTAAAAACCACTACATATACTTATTATTAGCTTGAAGTTAGCAAATCCTTGTTTCGAGTTGTGTAACTTTATTACCGGCACACTCAATAAACTCTACTCGTTAACTATCGTATTACAGATAATATCTAAAAGATTATCCAAAACTCAATAATAGAGCCGTTAAAAGTTATGACGTCATATAAAATCTTTACGATATTGCCGCCATTTCATTGTGTATTTTTTTTTTCTAAGACTGCGTTCGAAATTTAACACTCCCCATTCGGGTATTGTTAACCTGGCTGAAATTCCCCTGTGCCTAAGTCGGTTGCGAAAAAATATAGATCGAATCAATTGTATGGTTTTGAAATAAGAACACGTTTTTGCTTGATAGTTATTTTTCAAAATGGTGGCTTTGTTTTCGACCAGTTTGAAAGATTATGGACTGGAATAAACGTTGATTGATGCGTGTGTTTGTAACGTGCAAGTTAATGTTGTGAAGGATGTTACGGGTGGCTGGGAAAGACATGCCTTACAGTTCTATACAGATAAGGATGTTGCATTTAAACGTTAATTCCAATTAAACAATTTGGTAGAGAGACGAATTTATTAAAAAAATAAAAAAGCACAACAACTGCGCCTCTTTTTTACTTATAGCTCTGTCATTGTCTCCTGGACGTTTGATCCAACCGCCGACGGTGTTGAATGAAGTGATGAAACATGACTAAAAATTTTTAAGAAAGGCCGCCATTAACTTTTAGGATAGTCATAATTGCGAAATTATTTATGGCTTCATTTCAAACTTGCGAAGCCACAATAAAAAAAATGTCAACGTCAAAAAAAATTGTTCTTTTTATGTTTTTATCTAAACAAAAGTATTGTCATTTGAAGATATTTAGCCAGTACGAATTTTTAATACCTCACCATATCCAAACACCCAGGTGTCCAAGCGTATCATTATAAATCAAGCCAAGTAACCCCTGACCTCAGGGTACCAGGGATGGGGTAGCGTAGGTACGAGTTCCCAGGAGTTACGAGCGGCTACTTATAGCTTGTAAGGGTCGGGTTTATATTTATAGCTGTTAGGTTAGTGTTCAGCGCTTGTTATCGGTTTTAGGCAGTTGGAATGATGATGTTCTTATTTTGAAGACAGGTTTTAATGTAAGTAATTTATTTCGTATAGGCCTACACCAATCATTGTTGATTGATGATGACACTTTGCCAATTTGTGATGATGATCCACAATGATGTTGATGATGATTTGACACTCACAAATTGTCATTGATTAAAAAATAAAATCTCTTAACTCTGTGACCGGATCGGAACGCGACCTTAACTGAGAAGATCCGGCAAGTATCTCAGCGGAAGAAGAAAGAAGAAGTACCTACAATTAAATAAGCGAAGCTGAAGCGAGAAGGAAATATATCATTAAGAGTTTTAGGTTAAAACAATGTAGATTGTAGATTTTTTGTAGACCGTGTAGATTTTTTTGTAGTAAATTGTATTAAAGTGAATATAGTAAAATTACGACCTGATTAATGCAGTTGGTAGTGACCCTGCTGTCTGCACCAAGGGTGCAGTGTTCCAATCCTGGTAGAGACAAACTTTGTGTGATGAGCACGAATGTTTGTCCCCGAGTCATGGAGGTTTAATATCTATATAAGTATTGTATACTGGGTCCGCCCTCAGTCCATCGCACGGTACCCATAATACAAGCGTTGCTTAGCGTGGGACCGTATAGTTGGTGTGTATATATGTATAATTGTCGTTGAAGTACTTAAAAAAAAAAGATCTGTATCAATTTAATTTACTTCCTCAATACCCCATCGCTTGTTGATACAATTTATTTTACAATTTCCTTGGATGTGTTCGTTTCGTTGCCGTGAGAATTGTCGTAAAATATGTTTCAGTGGAAAAAATACCTGTCAGCCCGCTAATGGGTTAGGTTTTTTCATTAACACGTTACCTGTAAACCCGTTTTGTGGGGTTACAAGTTATGATAACAATAAAAAAAAAACAAGGAATCGTTGTCAAAAAAAGTTCGTCCCGATATTGTGTGAGCATTTTTTTTTATAAAAGTTTGAATAATAAATTGTAGTTGATAATGGAATGGGTTACTAGATTCGGGGTCGAGAGTGATTTGCTGTATTTAGAAAATGTAACCATAATATATATGTATATACAGGTTGATTTTTTCACGGCCAAATCCGAAATTGTAGGGAATATCGAAATTTCTTAAAGGACTTTCGAGATTCATTTTGATGAATACCAAAACAGGATCATTCGATTTAAAAAAAAATATTGCTGTTTCTTTTTTCAATCGAATTATTCGGATTTGACCATCCACGCAACACACACTTAAAACATTCAATCTGTACAAAAGGGTTCGGACCAGGTAGAGTGTGAGGCAAAAAAGTTATTCTTAGTCAATATGGCCATGATGGTTATTAATAAATAAAAATCCACCCCGTGAAGGTCCTACAAAAAGAAGATGAATGATAATGAATAACTAAAATCACGTGTCCGTTCAAATATAGACAATATTCGACAAGACAAACTTTTTTTTAACTATTCCACACGTAATATAAAACACATTTTTTTTAACCTATCTTCATCACCCCTTACTAAATCCGTTAATTAAATGCGCACTCCACATTTATAGCTAAACAAATAAATTATAATGATAATAAAACGTTTTCTAGTATTAAATCATAAAGAAAGAGCTACCATTAGAAACAGCGAACCCAATGGTTTGTCTATTGTTTCGAAATCTATGGTTTGTTTCTTTTTTTACGATAGAGAATTTAAAACTTACGAGTAAGGGTTCGTTTTCGGCGGGAAGTTGAACCGTGTAGTTGTCTATTTTGTTTTATTTTCTACAAAAATGTGTATCTTTGATAAATAATGTGTAATATTAGTGTGATATTAACCATTGTGTGTTCAGAAATTTGCACGAGTAAAGGAAATTGAAATAAAATAGTATATCTTGCCTTTTCAAGTTCTCCCAAGATGTCGGGTAAGTTTTCAGTAAAGTATCGAGAGATTTATTGTTAGGGGTAGGGAATTCATTTCATTAGAATCATCAATTAATGTTGATAATGATAATTCATTATCATCAGTGCTATGTATGATTCAAAATAAATTTTCTAGAATTCTCGACACTGGAACAAGAGCTCTATTTTGTAGCCGATTGCAGACCTAAAAAAGAAGATTAAGGGTTCGTTTTAGATGATGACCTTTTTGTTGAAGATTTTTTTTTCCTGGCATATCAGGACTAGTATACTTAATGTATGTACTTGTACTTCACTTAATGTATCGAAATAATAGTACGTTTTCTATCAAATGTTTTAGCGTGTCGGAAATCCATTACAAAATTGCACGAATGCACTAGACCGCAAAAGCAAAGTTCCCAGACCTTTATAAATAAATAAAAAAACTTCAGAGGTTCCAACTCGTGCAAAAAATCCGCGCGTACGCACGACTGAGCCGCAAGGGTGCTTTATTACAATCTATTTATCCTCCCTTCTCTTTCTGTACATTAGATATCTGTATGTCTAGCTCTTTCTGTCGGTAATTAAGGGCTTAACTGACCCTTGAAGGTGAGCTCTCAAGAGCTTGTTGTGATCTTTTGTTTTATTGTAAGGTTATCAAAAGAGTGTATGAGAGCCCTTAAGGGTAGAGTGTGTATTGACTTTTAAAAGTTTGCAGTTGTATGTACGGTCAGCGGAAAAGCTTACTTCGTATTGAAATTTAAAAAAAAACATCCTGATTTCAATAGGGAAGATGGCTGGGTGCTACCACCGACTTGGGATCCAGTAATTATTATTGATACGGTAAATCTACTAGTAGACGGTCAAGAAATTTGATGATTTAAATATGCTTTACACGCAGCTAACTGAATGAAAACATACAAAATGAGCAAGTTTGTATCTAAAACCTTAATTTACAAAATCATAATTTTACATTTAATATAGTTGATCCAGTTTTTTAAAATGAAGATTACCTGCGATTCGGAATTAAGTTATGTACTAAATTTCGAATCGCAGGTAATTTTCATTTGCTTGCATGCTTTTAAATATTCCCAAACACGGAATCATTACACTCATCGTCACAAGATGTTAATTGCCGACTCTATAAAAAATAACTAAAACCTTAATTGATAAAAGGGTGAAATCTATGACTATTCAATAACTTCACAGAAAAAAAACCGTGTGTGCGTTGTACTTTTAATTTATCGTATAACTCATGAATGCACATACTGTTAGCATAGAATATGTATCAATATTTATGAATTGGGCATCATGGGAGTTGCTGGGCACTGAAAGAAGGTAGAGAAACTCTATAAATACCGCGCAGTTAACCGATCGTACATTAAATACTCTAAAAAAACGTGAGGTATTTTTTTAATTTTATGTTATTTAAGTAATACGAATGTATACTATGTACTGGGTGCATCTGTAACATTTCAGTAAAGTGTGTCAAGGCAAAATTAAGAAAAAAAAAACTATTACAATGTGCATTTTATGGAATCGAACCAAAACACATACAATATTAAATCGTTAACATTCGTTTAACTTTTTCTGAATAAAACTTGTGGAAAGCGCGTAAACTTATTTGTCTTGTACCTAAGTAGTTACAACTTTTATTTCAGAACTTTTTGGTGCGATATTTTTTTTCTGAGCTCTCTTACAATATCTCCGTCATCTACATAAAGGCAACAGTTGCATGTTCGTATTGAATAGGAACCCGACTCACCGTATCCTTAGCTCCCGAACAAAAAGTAATCCCTATTGCACAATAAGACGGTTCACAGACAAAAAATATCCAACTGTCATTTCACAACACAAAACGTCTCAAAACACACAGTTCCGTAATCCATAAAATAAATAGAAATAAACAAAATATATACAATAACACAAATTCTATTTTCAAAACAATTCGAATTAAACCGCCGAAAATTAAAAAAAAATGGAAAGCTCTGGCGCAGTCGCGTGCTTTCGCGCGCAAAGCTCGCGTTCGAATGGAATTGAAACTTTACCTGGGGACGGTGTGACATTTGCCATGTGATATTCCTATCTCATTTTTTCCTATTGAAAACTAATATGTATGAGAAGGATGGATAACGTTTATTGAAGGTGGAACAGTCGCTAAGGTAAAGTTTTTTTACAGCATTGTTTCCCGCGTTATCTTTGGCGGTCTGATAAGTGGTCTCTTCGATAAGGGCCATTGATAAAAATGCTATTAAGGTTTTTGAATGGGCTTCATTGTCGTTAGGTCAGGGTCACAATTGGAAAGTCACGATCATTGATCAAGATGAACGCCAAAAGTGAAACTGTGTCTATTAATTATACGAGATGAAAATTGCTAATTTGAAAATTATTGGTATTTTTTTTGTATGAGATATATGTAATATTGAATTAAATAATTCGGACACTGCTAAATCGATTTCCATCAAGGTTGCGAACCGTCTTAGTAGTACTAGCTATCGAACGAAAAAATCGCGTTAAAATCGGTCTAGTTTATCTGAAGCTACGATGCCACACATAGATAGATAGTAATTTAGTGTTTTGCGATATTAGCATTCTTCATTGGATGTCTCGATGTATTAGGTTTGCTTAAAAAATACCTATAGCGATACAACACCATAAAGTTAGTAAAAGTAGCGGTTTTTACAAACCGTGGAGTATTATATCGCTTTAAGTATTTTTTTCATCAAAAGTGTCACGGGAACCCTACATTTAGATCGCGATCCTGTGGCCTGGATCGGATCGTGATTCGGATTGACAGTGTGAACGGCGTGAACACAACTTGCATTTTCCAAATTTAAATATTAGAAAGTATAAAGAGCTTTGCAAACTGTACATTTCTCATCTCTTCATGGAAATGGCGGCACATTGAAATTACAAGTCATTGATACTCCGTTAGCTGTGTGTTTAGCGGATCTTGGTCAGTAGGTTCGGGTCCAAGACGAAGAGAATTGCCCACTTAGTGACTTTGCATTTGTGTGCAGCGTGAATAAGCTCTTAATAATTGTGGAATCTTCCTATTTTTTTATTACATTAAGGCAATTTGATCTCGATCTCACCTGATGGTAGGTGACGATGAGAAGGAGCATACTTTCCTAGAAGGTACCTGTTCACTCTCGACTTTAAAACACAAATAATCAAAATCAAATTTTATAAGCAATAAAAATATAAATTTGTAAAAATACATTGTAGTAAAATAGTTGACGATGATAGACGAGATTCCAAATTTGGATCGAAATAATAACATGGCCAGTCTATCGCCATTTTCCATTAAGTACTTGCATACAGATTGAAGAGGCTACAAGTGCAAGGAGGGGGGAGGTGTCAAAATTTGACTGGAAATTCTAAATTTTACGCGCACGAAGTCGCGGGCAACAGCTAGTTAACTGGACACGACATCTTCATATCATCCATTATATTATTTATAATGTGTATTTATTGAATGTTTCATTGCTATTAATTACTTGACATTGGCAAAATACCCGCTAAATTGTGGGTGAGGCCATTTTCATATCCATTTTATTTCATCGCATTTCATTTCGTAAAGAAAGAAGAAGAAGAAGCTAGTTACCTATTAATGAAACGACGGAGGCATTAAGTGTTGAGTTACACCTGTCTGTTAGTGTATAATTAGCAATTCGTATAAACATATGGAATACAACATACATATTAGTGAACAAAGTGTGAAACGGTGGTTGTCAAAGTTTAGTGGGATGGATAGATATATGTATATTCTAAAGGAAAATAATCAATAACGCTTATAACAGGTTAAATATAATTTGAAAATTGAAATACAACGGGAGGACCTCCCATGACCATGGTTGCTGTAAAACAGCCGAAACGTCCGGGAACATAAAAACATAAATTAAACGCAATAAAATCCGTAGGATTAGTTATATTTCAATGTGTATTGTTTTCGAACGCTTGCCTCGGTAACAAGGATTGCAGGTTCAAACCCCGGCTCGAACCTCTGGCATTTCATGTGCGAATCTAATTTTCAACCATGATTATCACTTTCTAAACGCTGAAGGAAAACATCGTGAGGAAACCTGCATGTCTGAGAGAACCCCTCAAAAGATACGTGAAGTCCGCCAACCCGCACTGGGCCAGCGTGGTGGACTATGGCCTAATCCCCCTCGCTTTGAGGGGAGGCCCGTGCCCAGCAGTGGTACAATAAAAAAAATCGATAAAAAAACTTTTAAGTTAAACGGTTTTATTTTATGTGCACTGAAAACTACAAAATAAATAAATAGTTACTTACCTATCAACCTACGTAGGTGATCTCGGTCATTAATATCTCTGATGGTAGTGGTTGTCATAACATGAACCATGTCAGCGGCCGAAAGGCAGTTCATGAAAGAACACTAACACCAGGGTTTGCTTGGTAGGTAAACTAAGCAGCCCACACTATAACAAGTAGGTATTTTGACCTTCTAGTTCAGAAATATTTTAGTACTAGGCAGAATAGCTTTTAGGCATATTAGACTAAAATAAAAACGTGGGGCCCATTAACTATTTCTGTATTACTTTCTACTATACTAAGTGTGGATTGCATCGACTTATTATAATCGTCATCATCATCATCCTAGCGGTTTATCCCGGTCGCATCCGAAACCTCATAGCTCCGGAGTCCAGGGTCCGCTGAATCGACTTACTATAATCGTAACTGGAGGTTTTGACCATCAATAACCAGCCGTTACGGCTTCACCAGCGAACGCCGAGCTCATGATCTACCAAAGTATAAGATATGCACTGCCATAGGTATGATTTCTGAGGGGCCCCACGTTTTTATTTTAGTCTAATATGCCTAAAAGCTATTCTGCCTAGTACTAAAATATTTCTGAACTAGAAGGTCAAAATACCTACTTGTTATAGTGTGGGCTGCTTAGTTTACCTACCAAGCAAACCCTGGTGTTAGTGTTCTTTCATGAACTGCCTTTCGGCCGCTGACATGGTTCATGTTATGACAACCACTACCATCAGAGATATTAATGACCGAGATCACCTACGTAGGTTGATAGGTAAGTAACTATTTATTTATTTTGTAGTTTTCAGTGCACATAAAATAAAACCGTTTAACTTAAAAGTTTTTTTATCGATTTTTATTTTCTTGTTTTTAGTATTTAGTTAAATTGTCTACCGAATATTCCTCATTCTATTTAATTCATTCAGTGCATCATTATTACATGGTTTCTTACCTCATAATTTAGTACAATCTAATTACTCTCTTTCACTGACCTCAATGCTTCGTGCAAATGTCACAAACGTGTATACATGATGTGTTAATAGCATTTTCAAACGCTTGTACATGATTTTCAGCTCTGCGTTGCTGTGCACGCTCACGTTGGTTATTTTACCTGTCGTGGCGTTGCTCAGGTGTTTCTGAAGCTTCTAACTCCTGTCGTCTCTCACGCCGTCCTGTTAACCTGGCCTCACGTTGCTCAGGTGTTTCTGACGCTAATAGCTCTCTTTGTCTGTCACGTTGTGATGCTAGCCTAGACTCATGACGCTCAGATGTTTCTGATGCTAACAACTCTCTTTGTCTGTCACGTTGTGATGCTAGCCTGGACTCATGACGCTCGGGTGTTTCTGACGCTATTAGCTCTCTTCGTCTGTCACGTTGTGATGCTAGCCTGCACTCATGACGCTCAGGTGTTTCTGACTCTACCAGCTGCCTTTGTCTCTCACGTTGTGCTATTAACCTGGTATCATGTTGCTCAGGTGTTTCTGTTGCTAACCGTTCTTTTCGTTTCTGTAGTCGACTATGGGTTTCATTTTCACTTTCCTTTGCACGTTTTGTTCTATAATTTTCTTTTGCCTTTTCGAGCCTTCTTTTTCGTTGTGTAGTAGTTTCGTTTTTATTTTTGTTTGCTTTTTTATTTATTGTTACCATGTTGTTCCCACGATTAAGGGGCATTTTGACGGTCGACCCCCCCCCCCCCCCAGAGGTCCAGTAAAGGGGCAAGGCTTAATATACAACAAGATGCGCCCAATCTTGAGAGGGAAGCGCTTACGATATTACATTTTTATCCACCCTAATGCCATACAGTCCTCGGCACGTTTTAACCTATTACCTTAACTTGGGTGGTATAGCTACCGCTTACTAACGAGGTATCTAATTACCTATTTTTTTTTATCTGCTCCTCTAACGTCGCACAATCTTGGACGCAACTGTTCTCGGCACGACTAATCATGCCCCCACCTAATACGCCATTTTGTAACAGCGTCCATCTTGAGTTTGAAATTTTGACATAATGACAGTATTCTGCTAGTGTAGTCCTATTATTTGATACCCATATTGTGGTAGTTGTGGAAAAATATGTACCTAGTCCGCCATATTGGAACGGCGTCCATCTTGAATTTTAAATTTTGACATAATCATCGTGTTTTACTAGTGTAGCCCTTTCATTTGATACCCATATTGAGGGGGTTAAGGAAAAATATGTAATCCGCCATTTTGTATCGGCGGCCATCTTAGATTTATAATGTTATTGATTTTATTATATTGTATTGTCATCTAAATTAAATGTGTGTACCAAATTTCAGATCAATCTGACAACGGGATGGTGCTTAAATTTCAATTTCTAGTTTTGACCCAAATAAATTCCGCACGGGTCGAGCTAAATAAAACCGTTTAAAAAAGGGCTGGAATTATAGGTTGTCGCATCGAAAATTGATGTAAGTAACTTTTATTTTGAGAACCTCAATGTGTTCTTGAGTGGCAGGTGCGTAACATGCGCACGCGTCGATTTCTCGACATTATAAATACACTACAACCATTCGAACATTTGTTTTCTTGACAAATTGTTTTTAATGTTGCTGACAGGTTCCGTAGAATTTCTCATAGATTTTTACTTTACAGAATAGCCTCGCAACAAAGTCAGGTTACAAGGAAAGTAAGTAAGTCATTTCTGAGCTTAGTTAGATAAAAGATCAACAGCCGAGTAGGTAGGCTGTTAGGATGTATTGACTTTATTGTATAGATTTCTTAACGTCCACGACTATACTGAATAATAATTCCCCTTAAAAATGTAAACCCCCTTTTAAGTATTTTGATATTCTTTATAAAACTCAAAATGTTTTTTTTTATTAAAAGTAACAAATTTTAAAAAATTGCGTCTCGCTCAAATTGAGTGGATATTCAATTCGTTCCGGAAACATTGTTACCTCGTTATTTATGTATTTAGATAGTCGCCTATGTATCTTCACAAATACTAGTTAAATATTAACTGTTTTTTTTTTAAATTTCATAGACTTTTCACAGAGTGCAAATAGTTTTTAAACGGTTTTATTTAGCTCGACCCGTGCGGAATTTATTTGGGTCAAAACTAGAAATTGAAATTTAAGCACCATCCCGTTGTCAGATTGATCTGAAATTTGGTACACACATTTAATTTAGATGACAATACAATATAATAAAATCAATAACATTATAAATCTAAGATGGCCGCCGATACAAAATGGCGGATTACATATTTTTCCTTAACCCCCTCAATATGGGTATCAAATGAAAGGGCTACACTAGTAAAACACGATGATTATGTCAAAATTTAAAATTCAAGATGGACGCCGTTCCAATATGGCGGACTAGGTACATATTTTTCCACAACTACCACAATATGGGTATCAAATAATAGGACTACACTAGCAGAATACTGTCATTATGTCAAAATTTCAAACTCAAGATGGACGCTGTTACAAAATGGCGTATTAGGTGGGGGCATGATTAGTCGTGCCGAGAACAGTTGCGTCCAAGATTGTGCGACGTTAGAGGAGCAGATAAAAAAAAATAGGTAATTAGATACCTCGTTAGTAAGCGGTAGCTATACCACCCAAGTTAAGGTAATAGGTTAAAACGTGCCGAGGACTGTATGGCATTAGGGTGGATAAAAATGTAATGTCGTAAGCGCTTCCCTCTCAAGATTGGGCGCATCTTGTTGTATATTAAGCCTTGCCCCTTTACTGGACCTCTGGGGGGGGGGGGGGGTCGACCGTCAAAATGCCCCTTAATCGTGGGAACAACATGGTAACAATAAATAAAAAAGCAAACAAAAATAAAAACGAAACTACTACACAACGAAAAAGAAGGCTCGAAAAGGCAAAAGAAAATTATAGAACAAAACGTGCAAAGGAAAGTGAAAATGAAACCCATAGTCGACTACAGAAACGAAAAGAACGGTTAGCAACAGAAACACCTGAGCAACATGATACCAGGTTAATAGCACAACGTGAGAGACAAAGGCAGCTGGTAGAGTCAGAAACACCTGAGCGTCATGAGTGCAGGCTAGCATCACAACGTGACAGACGAAGAGAGCTAATAGCGTCAGAAACACCCGAGCGTCATGAGTCCAGGCTAGCATCACAACGTGACAGACAAAGAGAGTTGTTAGCATCAGAAACATCTGAGCGTCATGAGTCTAGGCTAGCATCACAACGTGACAGACAAAGAGAGCTATTAGCGTCAGAAACACCTGAGCAACGTGAGGCCAGGTTAACAGGACGGCGTGAGAGACGACAGGAGTTAGAAGCTTCAGAAACACCTGAGCAACGCCACGACAGGTAAAATAACCAACGTGAGCGTGCACAGCAACGCAGAGCTGAAAATCATGTACAAGCGTTTGAAAATGCTATTAACACATCATGTATACACGTTTGTGACATTTGCACGAAGCATTGAGGTCAGTGAAAGAGAGTAATTAGATTGTACTAAATTATGAGGTAAGAAACCATGTAATAATGATGCACTGAATGAATTAAATAGAATGAGGAATATTCGGTAGACAATTTAACTAAATACTAAAAACAAGAAAATAAAAATCGATAAAAAAACTTTTAAGTTAAACGGTTTTATTTTATGTGCACTGAAAACTACAAAATAAATAAATAGTTACTTACCTATCAACCTACGTAGGTGATCTCGGTCATTAATATCTCTGATGGTAGTGGTTGTCATAACATGAACCATGTCAGCGGCCGAAAGGCAGTTCATGAAAGAACACTAACACCAGGGTTTGCTTGGTAGGTAAACTAAGCAGCCCACACTATAACAAGTAGGTATTTTGACCTTCTAGTTCAGAAATATTTTAGTACTAGGCAGAATAGCTTTTAGGCATATTAGACTAAAATAAAAACGTGGGGCCCCTCAGAAATCATACCTATGGCAGTGCATATCTTATACTTTGGTAGATCATGAGCTCGGCGTTCGCTGGTGAAGCCGTAACGGCTGGTTATTGATGGTCAAAACCTCCAGTTACGATTATAGTAAGTCGATTCAGCGGACCCTGGACTCCGGAGCTATGAGGTTTCGGATGCGACCGGGATAAACCGCTAGGATGATGATGATGACGATTATAATAAGTCGATGCAATCCACACTTAGTATAGTAGAAAGTAATACAGAAATAGTTAATGGGCCCCACGTTTTTATTTTAGTCTAATATGCCTAAAAGCTATTCTGCCTAGTACTAAAATATTTCTGAACTAGAAGGTCAAAATACCTACTTGTTATAGTGTGGGCTGCTTAGTTTACCTACCAAGCAAACCCTGGTGTTAGTGTTCTTTCATGAACTGCCTTTCGGCCGCTGACATGGTTCATGTTATGACAACCACTACCATCAGAGATATTAATGACCGAGATCACCTACGTAGGTTGATAGGTAAGTAACTATTTATTTATTTTGTAGTTTTCAGTGCACATAAAATAAAACCGTTTAACTTAAAAGTTTTTTTATCGATTTTTATTTTGCAGGTAAGTATATAATTAACTGCGTGTAGGTTTTTTTTTTTATACATTATAGGCAAGTATTTGATCTCGATCTCAGCTGATGGTAAGTGACGATGAGATCTACGATGGAGCATACTTGCCTAGGTAGGAAGGCGGCAGTAGATCGAGACGCTACATTCACTAGGCACATGCAGCGCAACTGATCTGACCCGCCATCCATGAATGGCAACACCGAACATCATGCCGGAACACGGCTAGGCCGCTTGGCGACATGGCTTTGTTCAGTGGGTGGTGACTAGCCACAGCCGAAGCCTACCACCAGTAAATACAAGTAAAGGTTTAATTTATTTTATAAAAAAAAATGTCGCGTTTTAATCGATCGGCTTTTGCTTTCCACCTACATTATTTATAACTACATATTTAAACTTGGAACAACTATATACTTTTAACAAAGAACGATATTATCTTATGTAGTATTTATGTACGTTTTTTTGTTTGCCAAGTTTTTTTTTTATTTGAACCCTAGCCAAGTTAATGTTCGCTCTTTTTCTTTGTCAATCTGCTATGAAAAAGAGCGATACGATACTTCAGCACTAATTATGATAGTACGATAATTAAGTACAATTTAGAATTTGCCATATACTTAATGGTGTTGCATATTATATACAAATATTATATATATTACTTTTTATGAATAATATAATTTATATATTCCAATTAACATCGAAAAGCGTGTTATTAACAAATTATTACATCATAATATCGTTCAGAAACTCAACGGTGCCGGTTAAACAATTTTAACAAACGCCATATTGGTATAACAGGTGTCCAAGCGCTAAATCAAATGAGATATTATCTCTTAATTAAATTTGAACCGAAATGGGTATAATGTGTACCGAATGGGGCTAACAATGTATCATGGCTGACGGTTAAAATCTGTTCGTTAGATTTTACGGCACTATGGCATAGTGAAAGGGAAACCGCGGTCAAACTTATCCCCAATTAATCTTCGCAAGAATTCATGGTAATAACTCTCAGCAAGAATCCAGTAATGTTGGTCGAGTTTCTTGCTGGAGCTTTCAGAATTACAAGCGGTGATGACAATGTTGATTATGTGTATACATCAGTTCAAAGATATCCCCAGTTAATCTTGGCAAGAATTCATGGTAATAACTCTCAGCAAGAATCCAGTCATTTTGGTCGAGTTTCTTGCTGGAGCTTTCAGAATTACAAGCGGTGATGACAATGTTGATAATGTGTATACATCAGTACAATGTTATCCCCAGTTAATCTTGGCAAGAGTTCATGGTAATAACTCTTAGCAAGAATCCAGTAATTTTGGTCGAGTTTCTTGCTGCAGCGCTCAGAATTACAAGCGGTGATGACAATGTGTATACATCAACGGGCTAACTCAGCTCTTATCTCTGGGGATATTGACTTCCTTGTGGGAAATATGAATCTTTAGTAAATAATTATTATAATCTATACTAATATTATAAATGTGAAAGTTTGGATGGATGGATGGATGGATGGATAGATGGATGGATGTTTGTTACTCTTTCACGCCCGAACGGCTGAACGGATCTGGATGAAATTTGGCACAGAGATAGATTATAGTCTGGAATAGCACATAGGCTACTTTTTATCCCGGTAAAATCTATGGTTCCCGTGGGATAGATGTTTTTATTTTTCATACTTTTTATCGCGGGTAACACCGCCGGGCGCAGCTAATTGTCAATAATTAAACAGCGATATATTCTACAACTTCATAGTGCATATCTACCTTATGTTTGTTTAGCCGATTTCAACCATTTTTATCTGTCTGGTGCGACCTGTATCCAGACTTGGAGCCAACGGCCTTCTTATCCTTCTGAATATAATTGTGATGTTTTTTATAACATAAAAAATGGTCATTACAACCTATAAAACCCGCTGCTATCGTCCAAATATCGTTATTTTCCGTAAAGTCTCGCAAATTGGTTGTTTTCTCACGTACAAGCTTAATTAGATAACACACCTGTGCGCGCGCAGCCGTGACGTAGCCGTTGACGTCACAGCGTTATCGTCATTCAGTGACAAACGTCATCCGAAGAGTTTTACGGTGACGATAGGAATTTAACATGTATTTTGTTTTATAAAATGTGGGTGGGGTATGGTCGTAAACAAAACCAAGTGCACCATTGCAAGACCTCAAGACACTGTTAGCACTTTCTGCGTAGATCGGACCGCAAGTAACAACTTAACGTGAGGGTACCTCAGTTCTTAATATGACACTAGGACGCCCGACACCTCAGTCCTCCCGTGACCATAGTTGCTGTTAAGCAGACGAATCGTCGGGAACGTAAAAACATAAAATAATCGCGATAAAATCCTTAAAATTAGCTTTATTTGAAAGGAACTACCAATTATAGTTTATAGTATCAGTATTGCTTCAAATATATGTAGTTATTTTAGCCCGACGATTGCACTACTGTCACGAAGTCAATGTAAAGAAGTCTTGTCAGCTATACTGTGGCCTCAATTACCACAGTCAAAGTCAAATCATTTATTTCGTATAGGCCTACGGGGGCATTTACAAATTGTCATTACACATTTTTTTTTTCTTAAGTCTACATCCGGATCGGAACGCGACCTCAACTGAGAAGATCCGGCAATAAACTCAGCGGGCTTGTCTTTTTTTTAATTCATTATTTTTACAAAATAAAATATAAAAGTAAGCTCCACTGTGCTGCCATGCGGGGCGCACACACGCTACACTGTAACATTATATATATTGATATTTGAGCGATCAGTCCCAGGCTGCTTTATCATCCAAATAATCCAAGATCCTGTAATAACCCTTACGACATAGATTACTTTCCACAGTTGTTTTAAACTTATTAATGGGCAAATCTCGGGTTCCTTTAGGACGTTTATTATAGATATATACCAGTATATAGTATAGCGAATAGGACGTTTTTATACTACTATTGCTTAATTAGATAATCTCGTGACAATGATTAGTGAAATGATACAGAACCATACAAAACACAACACTGTAAATACTCTTATTAATATGGTTCAAAAAAGTGTCACACTCGGTGTCTATAGGACCCATGCACTCTATTAAATGGAATGACTCTGCATTTTTAGAAAATTCGTTTAATTTTCATTGGGTATTGTCAATTTTAGTTTCTATCTCACGGCAATAAGACTTAAAGTAATGTATCTAATTGTTTGTAGAATCAGTAGTGTAGTCTCTAGAGAGTGCAGCAGTTGACAGATGATTCTATTTTCAAAATAACAATAGTTTGTTAGGTGCGTGGTGAATGGTCGTCGATAGATGTCGTATTTCACGCGTGATTGGCTTTTGGGAATATTCGATGTGTCATCGATTTATTTGTTATTTTATGCCAATTTCGAGCGAGTGAGTGGAATGACTGTATCAGAATTGGAATCAGAATCAGAATATATTTTGTATTCATGTAAACCATTAAGTACAGTACTTATGAATCGTCAAAATTCTTACAAAATGCTAAACTTCAACTTTAACACCCGTTCGGAATGCAGTTCCTATGGAGAAGAACGGGCAAGAAACTCCACGGTTGCTCTTTTTATAAAGATATTTAATATTTTTGAGCAGTACTTTGTTAGGGGTATGTGAGAACAGTGTAGGAACGGCTAGGCAGGCTTGAGCAGCAAAAAAGTACTAACTCTGTATATAATTACAAGTGAACGGCTAAATAGTTTCCACATCAATGAATTATTTTTGTAGTAAATACTATTTAATATAAACATATTCTTAATGTGAGCGAGACAACCATATTATTAGTTGTGTCCAATTTAATAAGGTCATGATGTTGAGTGTTTAGTCGACATAAATCACGGCAATGTTTAATTATTATTCACTAACTCTATTATTCTTTTTTTTTTTTTTTTTATTACATTATAGGCAAGTATTTGATCTCGATCTCACCTGATGGTAAGTGACGATGAGATCTACGATGGAGCATACTTGTCTAGGTAGGAAGGCGGCAGTAGATAGAGACGCTACATTCACTAGGCACATGCAGCGCAACTGATCTGACCCGCCATCCATGAATGGCAACACCGAACATCATGCCGGAACACGGCTAGGCCGCTTGGCGACATGGCTTTGTTCAGTGGGTGGTGACTAACCACGGCCTAAGCCTACCACCAGTAGAGTTGTCACCTGGTTGGCACCACCCAGGGTCACGTGTAGGGTATCTCGAGGGTACTTAATTCTCCTACGGACGAAGGTGACTCGACCCCATAAATTCAGTGCAATTCTACGATTAACATTTTATCCGAAATAACTCAATAAAACCTCATTAAATAACATCAACAATACACTTAAACGAATCGTAAACAACTGTTACCGTAAATTTAAACCTTTTTTTTCTATTTCCGCACCTATTGTGGGCGCAACATAAAGTTTATTTAGTTTCATTGGTTTACGAGCGATTTGTACAAATTAGATTATTGATAGAGGCAACAGATGGCCGGGGGCAGTTGTATTTGAATGTTGATAGTACCGTTTAATGATAGACAGACGATTATCAAAATTGTACGATAATATTTTTCACGGTATATCAAAGTACAAGCGTCAAGCTCCAGATTATTCGTGAGCTATCCGTGTACTTTTTAGTCGTTCCCTCAAATGTATAGAAAGTTATAATAGATAATAAAGCTATTATAACGCACTTTTCCTCTCAAAAGTTTGTTATAATGCCATTATAATCTATTAATCTATAAATTTGGGGGTACGTATATATAAATTTTGTATGTAAGTTTTATATACTGCCCGCTAGAGGCGCTGTTTAATTCTTCATACAAAATGTCTAAATACATACCCCCGAATTTATAGACGTTCTATAACTTTATCGAATGTCATATAGTACTGCGCACAAGAGTTTTGCTTTGCGTAGTACTATAGGCCGTTTGATAAATTTATAGAACGTCTATAAATGCGCAGTACTATATGACGTTTGATAAATTTATAGAACGTCTATAAATGCGCAGCTCTATATGACGTTTGATTAATTTATAGAACATCTATAAATTCAGGGGTAAGACTATAAAATACACGGTTTGCCTACGAATAATCTCGCAAGTAACGTACTGTAATATACGCGGTTAAAATAACTCGTCATCGCTTACGTCATTACATATTCACTAACATACGTCACCGCCATTTCTAATGGCAGATACACCCCACGGCTTGTATTCACGCCTCGAGCGAGAAAACACGCATAATACATTTGCGTGCACGTGTCAAAAATCTAACAAAATACGATGCGTGCTCATTGCACGCCGTTTGATCGCATTGTCCGGTCATTCACGGCATTGACCGTCGATTGTGCGAGCACGCTGTGCGCCGCGGGTCGCCCACACCCCCGTAGCCGACGAAGGGTTAAATAAATGATGGCGAAATGATTTGACGATTTTAATTAGTTTTTTTTTTATTAATGTAGAAATAACGTTATTGTTATTATTTTTGAGATTTAATAATAGTGTACATTTAAATAAGTATTGTTAAGGTGGAAGCTCAGGGGCAGGGCGCGAAATTCAAAATGTCAATGGTTTTTATTTTTTTACGAAAAATTTGGACATCTTTACGATGTAATTTAGTGTTTTGCGATATTAGCATTCTGCATTGGATGTCTCGATGTATTAAGTTTGCTTAAAAAAGTACCTAATCCGATACAATACCATAAGGTTTGTAAAAACCGCTTCTTTTACTAACTTTATGGTGTTGTATCGCTTTAGGTATTTTTTTAAGCAAACTTAATACATCGAGACATCCAATGCAGAATGCTAATATCGCAAAACACTAAATTACATCGTAAAGATGTCCAAATTTTTCGTAAAAAAATAAAAACCATTGACATTTTGAATTTCGCGCCCTGACCCTGAGCTTCCACCTTAATGAATATTTAACAAAGAGAGAAATTCCATTTTAGCTCGCAGACTTGTTAGAATAATCAGACATCACACGGCGGATGCTAAAAGTGAAGCCTAAAAAACTCAGGTCTGCCATTTAAATAACGTTCTAGACCAGAGTTTTTTTTAGGCTTCACTGTTCTTCACAGGCATGTTCATTTAAAAAAAAACATTATTGAGACGGTAATTATTTGTATTTTTGTCCATGTCGAGTGCAGTACCCAAGCTCTTAAAAAAGTCTCCTAATCCACATTTTTTTAATTTAAAAGATATACATGGCTGTTTTGCTTATTAAAAAAAACGATTATCTTCCCTACCAACCATCAATTACTTGCTGCAAAAACAAAGGTCAGACGTGGTATGTAACGTTCCCAGACGACCTTTGCGCATGCGCAGCCGGCAAATACATAAAGATATCGTTTTAATTTTCTTTTTTTTTTACAAAAACAAGGATCATAGCATGTGTGTTAGTTATTAATTAGCATACCGTGGGATAATGTAGAAAAATAAGTTTTTTAAGCTAGCTAAGCTAAGCTAGCTAGCTAAAAAGCTAGTACCTATATTGTTAATAATGAATATCGATTAATATTTATGCAAGTATTTACTTTAAAAAAAACTCTTTTATTTGACATTACTCTAAGACAAATTGCTAATGTTATATAAGACAAATATTTTTAATATCCTTGTTAATAAAATAAAATATTTACTTTCTTCAATTTTGGTACCTATGATCTAATTAAAAAAAAAAACATTATTCTCAAACTTAAATACATTACATGCTGTTTTTTACAATCTCATCTAAATCAATCTCTAACAAGGGACAAAACGAAAGGAGCATTTATTTTGCCAAGACTTATACCCACGTTTTTTATTCACGGAAGACAGAATTTAAAAAAATAATTATCATCACCCCACATTAGAAGAGGGGTGAGCAGCCTGCGAATATTTTTTTTCTTCAATAAAAAAACATTATCTATATAGAGCAGTCTCCGTATTGTATTCGCATCTTAGAAAACGCCCTACCAATAAACGTTACAAAAGACATTTCGGATTAACTACTCTACGTTTTATCAATAATGATGCACCAGTCAATGCATTTTAAACCTTACACTACAGTGATACGATAGCTTATAAATAATTTCGCCAGCAGAAGTAATATGGTAAAAATTAATAAAAATTGTAAAGAGTTTTATTGACGCGACGATTGTTGGATTTAATTCTGTGATGTATGCACGTAATATGATAAGTGGGTAAGTGTAGTTTGAGCTTTATCTAACCGTTTATGTGCTGTTTGGAATAATTTTCGCCGCTAATGGGATGTCTTGGCCCGTTTTATGTTCTGTGGAGTCGTTTATTAGCTGTCAAAATAGAGAACTACCTACGGTTTTTTTTTCAATTGAAAAATACTACGTCACTGTTTTACGTATCACATTGGGTATGGTTATGATTCGGAATAATACATAATCTACCTCCATACATTTAATTTGATTTTATTAGACTTCGCCATTTTTTTGACGAAGTGGATATTTTTTATATAAAAGTTTATACACAGAATATCACCTAGGTTGGTTGACTCCATAGGTGACAGCGATTTATAATCTCATTAAGTATCTATTTGTCATTAAATATTGAGTATTTTTTTCATAAAAATACATGACATTTATCAAAGGTCAGGCGCGTGCGCAGCGGACTTTTAGCATCTGCCAACCGTTTTCAAAGGCTAGCAATTACTAGTTACTATTTATGGTCTAAAAACCTAGTTATGTGTAATGGCACGCGTAGAGGATGGATCCTGCCAAAGTATTTGTGAAATGACAAGGAATGAAATTTAAGTGAAATAACAATCGTATTAATTGCTAAAAGATATTGGCTATTTTATTGACGAAAAAAAAAAGAATACTCATAGACAGGGTTAATTAAAAAATTGGTTGATATATTTGGTATTTTTTTTCCTGTTCCAATTTTAAATAATAACTTAGTAGATTCCTCAATGCGATTTGCGACGTTACTTACAAAAAATATAAAATATTAATCATAATATCGATATTCATAAGAAATAAATTGAAAACCACCAAGATGAGAAATTGTAAATTCCACGATAGACCCATAAAAAAATATATTTCTAGGCAGATGCTTGCTAACGGCGGGTGCACACTAGCATAACTCACACCAAAATTGGAGCGGCCGATATTCGTGAAAATTGAATCACCGTTACCGTCTTTGCATTTCAAAATAAGAACGCGACAGATCAGCTGCCTCTTGCACAATGGCGCTGCTCTCGTTCCTAACTTACCCTATTGTCAGTGCATTCATTGTAACCATTGTTATCTTAAAATGCGTATTCTTAATTCATACAGGAAGTTCCGTGTGCGAAAATCGAGCGGAGACGACAATGGCTCGCCCTTCGCTATATATTTTTTCTTCCAAGTCCGCGAAACCAGTTTTTTTTTCGGTTCATGTAAATGTTGATTTATTTTCGTCAACAATGCATCGTCGTTATGGGAATTTACGGCTTCGGCACTCGAGAAGCTAGTTTGTTACCATGGGACGTAACGCGACCCGACTTGACGAACGTATGTACCTAGCCTTAGATATAACAATGAGCCGAAATGAAGTTGGAAATTAGTATAACAGAACTTGATTTTTGAAGGTATTGTTGTGTTAGAAAATATTTTGCTCGCAGGTCAAGGGTTGCGAAATTAATTCGGTATTTTTTTTAAATCAAGCATAATGTTACTTGTATATTTAAAATGTGAAACTAGTTTTCGAGAATTTCTAGTTTATGCTCGTTTGGTGTAGATTATCTATTAACGGTTCTGATTCAGCTATCAAGTTTTTTTTTTAATGCCAACTTTTAAGCCAACAATTGACACAGCTTGAAATAAAACCAATTTTACGAACTTCATTTTATGTTTTTACGGTCCCGACGTTTCGGCTGCTTTACAGCAACCATGGCCACGGGAGGGCTGCGGTGTTAGACGTCCTAGGGCCATAGTTTTAGCCTCATATTTATTTGTTGTTATTTCAATGTGTAGTATTCGCGTAAGTATAAAAAATAATTGACACACAATTCCTACTTGCGGTTCACAGCCAGTTGAGGATTTAGTAAGGGATATTAAACGCAAGACGTTTTTTTTTTATATATATTTGTTACCTCGAAACTCCGTAATTTATGAACCGATTTGGAAAAACTATTTTTTATTTGAAGAGATAGAATTTCAGATTGATCCCGTTTTTTTCAAAATATGGGTCTCTTGGTGGGATTCATGAGGAATTGAGAGAACTCCTCAAATATTATCGGCTAGCTAATAATAAAATTAAAATGGCAACAATAATTTTCAATGCCTAAAACTAGCCCAGAAACGTGTCTTCCAAAGACCCCAATGGCTCCCTGGTTCTTAAGAAATAAATCAACTACGTTTCGACCCCCTGACCCCCATCGGTTAAGGGGATTAAACCCCGCGGTCCCACGTTAACGACTTTTCTATGGCGGCTTAATATTTATTTTCTTTATTTATGCTCCGCGGACTGTAGATTTAGACCTATGGTATGGTTTCCGGGTGAAATATTACCGGTTTTCTTGTTAGTTAAACTTATTGAATAATTCGTTATTGCTAAGGACATGCTGGTTGCGAGCAGACGGCAGTCGCGTCAATCAAAAGTCGGTATTTAGCGATCAAGAATACACATTCTTTTCTGTTCGGAGTCGAGACACTAGGTCGATTGGGTCCAAGTGCCATAGATTTTATACAAAATCTATCAAAAAGATTGGTTGACGCTACCGCCGACTCAAGGGCCGGGCATTTCTTCGCTGAGCGAGTAGCTTTGGCTATTCGGCGAGGAAATGCGGCCAGCATCTTGGGTACGCTACCACATGGACCTTTTTATACTTTTTGTAAGTATTAAGTAGACAAGCTTTTCTATTCTCTTTTTAATTGACACACGCACTGTACACATTGTGTAAATAGAACTAAATAAACAGGAATATCTAAAACATATTAAGCTGATTTTAAAATGCATTCGGCAAATCCCCACCACCATAAGCCGGGAGGGTGCCCAAAACGCTGGCAGCATTGCCACGTTGAATGGCAATGCTGATGTGGTGGCCAAAATATGTGCCAGCGTTCTGGTCACCAGATGTCTCCACCAGACGTTTTGTGTAAATAAATATTAAAAGAAAAAAATATATATTGCGACCTTCCATCGTGAAAATGTAGGTACCACCTCTGTCTACCCTTCGGGTATTACAGGCGTGATGTCTCCCAAATATCCAGGTGTCACAAGCCCACCGTGGGCGTGACATTGATTGACGGAAATTAGCATGTTGACCCTCGATAATGACGCGTTTGGGTCAAAACAGTGGCGGAAGTGCGTATGCGCAGGTCACGCGAGATCGACGCGTTTTGAATTTTGATTGTTAATATTGTCAATTAGTTAATGGTATACGAGACAGGTGGTCAGACCGTCGGCACACAGAGTTCTAATTAATTGATGTTACAGTCTTATTTTTTCTTTTTTCAGCACCATGACAATATAATAATAATATCCCCAGACAGCTAACCTAACCTTCTTATCTTTCGATTAAATTTGTGCGGGCTCCAAGACAATTAACTTTATCCCGGGACTCGCCGACGGTCAAACTTCGGCGTCATTGGACACCACTGTAGATCCTGGCTTACAGGAGTAGCAGTGGTGGGAGTGTGTGGCGGGCCTAGTCCCATTAAAAGAAAAAATAAGACGGCCACACCAACTATGCAGTCTTAAACCAAGCAACGCTTGTATTATGGGTATCAAACAATGAACTGGGGGCGATCCCAGTATAATTAACCTACCTATATAGAAATTAAACGCCAATAAATCGGGTTCAGACGGCTCATCACACATATAGTTTGGCCAAACCGGGATTCAAACCATCGGTGCGGAAAGCAGGGTTGCTACATACAAACTCTGCTAAAAGGGTCAACATATAACTATACATTTGTCATATAGCGGTAACAATCGGATTTACTGTTATTTTTTAATCACCCGATTGGTATTTGAATACCATTAAAACATATACTAAGGTCACAGTCATGTGATCGGAAAAGAGTATATTGATTTCTTATATATTTACGCGAATCCTACACATTGAAATAAATCTTTTTTTTTTTTTATTACATTATAGGCAAGTATTTGATCTCGTTCTCACCTGATGGTAAGTGACGATGAGATCTACGATGGAGCATACTTGCCTAGGTAGGAAGGCGGCAGTAGATCGAGACGCTACATTCACTAGGCACATGCAGCGCAACTGATCTGACCCGCCATCCATGAATGGCAACACCTAACATCATGCCGGAACACGGCTAGGCCGCTTGGCGACATGGCTTTGTTCAGTGGGTGGTGACTAACCACGGCCGAAGCCTACCACCAGTAGAGTTGTCACCTGGCTGGCACCACCCAGGGTCACGTGTAGGGTATCTCGAGGGTTTTAATTCTCCTACGGACGAAGGTGACTCGACCCCAAAAATACCTCGTGACCAATTCTGTAATGTTTTATTTCAATGGATAAGAGTATGGCTACGTTAACGTAACGTTAAGTATATACGTAGTTTGTAATTAGGCTTTTGTAAATAAAACATCGCGTAGTGACGTCAACAAACGTCCATTAGGGTAACCAATAATGTCCCCCGTTCGGACATTTGGTGTTACAGTCAATATTGAATTAAACATGAGTGTACGGAACCACCTGCCGGCAACACACCCCATGCCCCGACACACTGACAACAATTTCATTTTATAATGACATTCATATATTGATTTCTTATATTCACCCGAATACTACACATGGAAATAAAACTAATTTTACGGATTTTATCGCTTTTATTATATGTTTTTACGTTCCCGATGTGTTGGCTGCTTTACAGCGACCATGGTCACGGGAGGACTGAGGTGGTAGACGTCCTAGTGTCATAGTTTGAACTGAGGTACCCTCATGTTTAGTTGTTGTTCGCGGTCCGACTTACGCAGAAAGTGCGCTTGGTTTTGGATTTTTGGATTTAAGTGAAGTGCCTATATCACATTAAAAAAAATACAACCGAATTGAGAACCTCTTCCTTTTTGAAGTCGGTTAAATGCCTACTTCACAAGAAGAAGCGACAACCCTAGCACATCAACATGATCAATCTTCAACGCAATGGAGATAAAAATCTCACTTCCGATCCTTTACAACTGAATTGGGAGTTACTTATACTTACTCCGAGATCCTTCGTTACAAGAGATCCTTATACAGTACAAGATACATTGAGTTCTTTGATGTGCATCCCTGTAACCGTGATATATTTGGGTTTATTTGAAACAGCTGTACAAATACCCCAGATTAAAAAAAAAGTTTAATCAATTTACAATGCCCATAGTGTCATTTTAAGGCGTCCATCGGCAGGCTATAAAGGTCACATTCCCGAGAAAATAATCCAATTATGTGAAATTTTAAAAATGATATTACACACTAAGTCCGCGATGTAATAGTTACCGTTTCGATTTCTCACAGAAAAATCAAACACTGTATACACATATATTTTATACACTAGCTGTTACCCGCGACTTCGTCCGCGTGGTATTTAACAAAGACTCAACCGTTGGCAACAGCCTGCTCGCCCATTCTGAGCATTGTTGCTATCAAACTTAATCAGGCGCTGCGCTGCAACATTGGTTTTAATTTTTTTTCGTGAGATCCTATTTTTTTTTCTAAAATAAAAGTAGCCTAAGTTACTCCTTGTTACATCAGCTATCTAGTAAAAAGCGGTTATTTTAATATTACAAACAGACACTCCAATTTTATTTATATTCACTGGCAGATAGCTGATGTAACAAGGAGTAACTTAGGCTACTTTTATTTTAGAAAACAAATAGGATCTCACGAAAAAAAATTCAAACCAATGTTGCAGCGCAGCGCCTGATTAAGTTTGATAGCAACAACCTGCAATGCGTCCCGCGGGCTCAGAATGGGCGAGCAGGCTGTTGTCAACGGGTGTCATTGTTAAATACCACGCGGACGAAGTCGCGGGCAACAGCTAGTCTATACATATAAATAAAATTGGAGTGTCTGTTTGTAATATTAAAATAACCGCTTTTTACTAAGTGCATTTGGATGTATACACGTTACCTATACCGAAACAACATTTTTTACAATTTTTGTCTGTCTGTCTGTCCGTCTGTCTGTCTGTCTGTCTGTCTGTTTGTTCCGGCTAATCTCTGAAATGGCTGGACCGATTTTGACGGGACTTTCACTGGCAGATAGCTGATGTAACAAGGAGTAACTTAGGCTACTTTTACTTTAGAAAAAAAAAATGGTTCTCACGAAAACAAATTAAAACCAATGTTGCAGCGCAGCGCCTGATTAAGTTTGATAGCAACAACCTGCAATGCGTCCCGCGGGCTCAGAATGGGCGAGCAGGCTATTGTCAACGGTTGTCTTTGTTAAATACCACGCGGACGAAGTCGCGGGCAACAGCTAGTTATAAATAAAATAATGCATGTGACACGATGATATGAAAATGGCGTACTCTTCTAAAGTAGGTAACAATAAAGTACACACTTTAAAATTACTGTCACTTACATAGCAAAGGCGGTACACACTGCCACGTTATCATCACTGACACTGATGACGTCATTGTAATAATCAATGACATGACGTAAATGTGCTCATCGGCGAATGATTTTAAAAAAGTAAAACGTTCATTGGTCCGAATGCATTTCAATAATGGGCCAGCAGTAGCGACATTTTTTCTGTTCATTTGAATTGTGTTAGGGAACAATAGGCTAATATTGTTTGCTTTTTTTTAAAGGACTACCACTCTTTTGTTTTCCCCTCTTCTTGTCTATGGATATTTTGAGAAATATACTACATTATGACGCAGTGGTGATGAGGATGCGGCATTGGGAAGTGAAATGAAATGAAATGAAATGAAAAAAGTTTATTCGACACAGACACGAAGATACACAAATGGGTACATTTACATGAAAAAGTAGAAGTAAGGAACACATAAAGATACACAAATAGGCACATACATTAAAAATTGAGGAACATAAAGTAGGTATTGTGGATCTCAGTGTGAGCTGTGCCGAAAGGCGTTTGGCTCAGCATGAGCTAGTGGGGAACGGATTCTCCTCCAGCGCTGATTTTCAGCCAAAGCCTCCTCAGTAGGACATTAGTCGTATAAAGTGGATGCTTTAATAAACAGAAACGTTCTATAATATTAGTATAGTGTTTTTGTTTTTAATTGGGGCTGCTAAATATCGTTATGACTTAAATAGATAGTAAGCTTAAAATTAAATGTATTTAATAATCATTTAAACCCCTGTATTAAACATGGCTGACAATAAAAAAAAACTCTTCAGAGTAAATCTTATTTTGTCTCTTGTGGAGTTAAACTTATTTCTGCGGCTCCAGAAGCCCATACGAAATGAATTATCTACGATTATTTCTTTTTTAATTATCTATAGAAAAAATGTAGTAGGTACCCTATGCAATTATGTTCAACACATTTCTAATTAATGTTCTCAATGGCCACCGATATTCACACCTAAAAAAGTACCTTCTAAGTCTATTGACACCATTAATTAAACTGTACAATTAGCTGTCAGAACGAATTCCCACCCACAGAACTCTTTCAAAGACATGTTATGTAGTTAGCAACCCACAAAAACAGTGCCTCAATTGGGACCCTATAGAAATAAGACCTCTTTAGAAGTCAAGTAATATGAGTACTGAGTACTGCTTTAATGCGCGCGTGGTCACAACAAGATTATTAATTCATATTAGTTGGACGTTGTTATCGTCGAAACAGAGTCTCATTTCGAACGAGAATTATTTATTTAAACGCAAATTAGAATATTTTGTTAGACCTTTGATAACATTTGTATTTGCATCTGTTCAAATTTACTCGTAGCCATATCATCACAGTCATAAGGTTGAATTTTGTAGTAAATAAGTTTTGTTGTATGAATAATGTGATGGCTTTGCTAACACAAAAAATAAAATCAGCTGTCGGTCCCTTTCATTGTTTGAATCGAAATAAAAATATCTTGAAGGAGTTTTACGCAAAGAAATTGGCGACGAGAAATGCGGTTGAATGGTTGTTAGAAACGGTGTCATGGTTGCAAGGAGTCGATGCGAAATGTATCGATAAATTTGCAATTAGAATGCCGATAGGAATACCTTGTTGCTTTTCTTGCCTTGGTGAGGGAACTAACGTATACTTATTAGTATTTATATGAATGCTAATATTTTTAGACAATAAATAATAGTTTTAGCACAAAATGATTTCCTTAATTCTTACGTATTTACACTAAGTTAAATATATCTACAGATTATAAAAAATAACTCTCAGAACCCGGTCCTTATGTCCACCAATACTGACCCAAAACTCGTGAGGTCATAATTACCAACTCGAAGGAAGTAGGAAAGTGGAAATTGAAAGCGTTTTCTACCACAAAAGTATATTATTCCAGTTTATTTGTTCAGGATCATCCCATCCGGTAGGCATAGACGAACCGAGAGATGTTTAAAATGTTTATCAAAGATAAAAAAAGAAAAAAAATAGTGAAAATATTAGGTAGCCACGAGACGATAAAATTTCATTTGTGTGAAAGGTTTTGTTAGAATTACTGTCATATTATTATGTATATAAGTACTTATTATATGTATTTATTCAAAATAATACGACGTTCCACGTTCTGCGTTCCGTGTTAACCCAAGCAAAAATAAGTCGGTCCACAAACCCATAAGTATCAATTCAAAGAACGTGGAACCGAGTACGTGGAACGCGAACACTAAACGCTCTCTGTTTATTGCGGATCTCAAAATTTTTCAAGAGATCGATATTATGTTAAGGTAAGTCAAATTATCGCAGAGAAAAAATAAATATATCGACATGATTCCCATCACTGCTGTCCAGGTGAGGCACGCGCGAGACATGTTTGCTCTTTGTCGGGAACAGACCCCGAAAAAAATATAGATTTACGACAAATAACTGTGCGTTTTTTTATTTGGTTTTATGACGTTATTTGCATACGTTTAAAAACTTATTTGCTTATGTGGTTAATGTGTTCAGGTGTGCAACAGTCGAGATACAACCTTCTTGATATTTTACGAGTTACCGGTATAATGCATTTTAAATCAGATTTAAATACTTTAATATAAATTAAAAAGAGTATAGAAAAGCTACAAAAAGTGTAAAAAATTTGGCCCATGCGGCAGCGTGCCCATGATGCTGGCCGCATTTCCTCGCTGAATAGCCTTTAATATTATTTTTTCTATTAACTTAAAGCTTACTTAGTCGTCACTAGTTTGTAATAAGGCTCTGTTAAGCTACCTTTGGCAAGAATATAATTTTAAATTCAGTAATAATGGCTATAAAGCTTTGTTTGGAGAATAAATGTTTTGTAATAAATCCATTATAATTGTATAATATTGGCAGACGGATACGCCAACTGGATATTTTACACTTATTACTGTTAAGCCTTACATACTGTGTTTTCAATTTATATCTCCATTCATAAAATACCACAATTTGTACGATTCGGCCGATTCATTAATTTTATTTTTTTTCAACAGCAATAAATCCACACTTTTGCGCGGCAAACGTGTTTGAACGTCTTACAATACATGCAATAATCGTTCGGTGCATTGTAGAACAAAAAAAATATGTTATGCAGTTCACCAAACCCCAATTCCGTAGCATTTCCTTACAAAATGTTGTTGAGAAAATGCAAAAAATAATAATGGAAGCGACTTAGTATACTTTTAGCACGTTTTTCAGGTAACAATTTAGTGGGAGTTAGACGAATTTCTAAAGTATTCGAAATTTAAACATAACGGCAGACCACAGACGAAGAAATTTAGGTGCCGACATGACTATTAATTTTCCCGCCAAAATATAAGCTGAATTTGGCAACCGCAAACATATCTTTGCACAAGTATTTATTCTTTTTCTTAAAACCCTCTGTGACGGGGGTGGCGCAAACAATAACAATTAGAGCAGATCTCAAAGCCCGCGCCACGTGTGACAGCTGCAGAATCCGTCAAAAACATAGAGAACAATCTGTGAGGTATATTTTTTTTATTGGGATACACCATATAGTATAAAGATTACAAAAAAACCATCGAGCTGTCTGATCCGTTTGATACATTTCAATAGATCGGTTCAGGTTTTCGCAGATAATATACCTATTTAGATTAACAAAAAAAAAATACTTTTTGGCGGGAATATGGAGTTGTAGAAGTTGTCAATTTTGATTTTAATTTCCAAAAAGTTTGTTTATAAGATAAATAATCTGTAATATTAACCAATAAACGTGCACGAGTGAAGGAATTATTATATTAACAACTAGCTGTTGCCCGCGACTTCGTCCGCGTGGTATTTAACAAAGACTCAGCCGTTGGCAACAGCCTGCTCGCGTTCTGATCCCGCGGGACGCATTGCAGATTGTTGCTATCAAACTTTAATCAGGCGCAGCGCTGCAACTTTGGTTTTAATTTTTTTTCGAGAGATCCAATTTTTTTTTCTAAAATAAAAGTAGCCTATGTTACTCCTTGTTACATCAGCTATCTGCCAGTGAAATTCCCGTCAAAATCGGTCCAGCCATTTCAGAGATTACCCGGAACAAACAGACAGATAGACAGACAGACAGACAGACAGACAGACGGACAGACAGACAGACAGACAGACAGACAAAAATTGTAAAAAACGTTGTTTCGGTATAGGTAACGTGTATACATCCAAATGCACTTAGTAAAAAGCGGTTATTTTAATATTACAAACAGACACTCCAATTTTATTTATATGTATAGATTATCAAGAAATACTCGACACTGGCAAAAATTACAATATTTTGAAGCCGATTGCCAACCTAATAAAAAATAATAAGAAGAACATTAAACATATAAAACGTCCACCTGAGTAAATCAACATGCACACGATGCACACACCATGTATTACCAACCAAATAGCAATCGGATATGTTGGCAGATTAGCAGACATCTTTATTTGCCCGAGACCTTGAATGTCTCGAGCCAAGGACTTGAGTAGGTACATTTAGGTAAGCAGTTTAGAAACACATTTCACTAACATTTGTACCAGAACTTGTCCGTCTTTTTTAAAGCGCTGTGAAGTTCGCCAATCTGCACTGGGCCAGTGTGGTGGACTATCTGTCTATGGCCCTAAGTGCTCTGACATTGAGGGGTATTTTTCGCGGTATAATGTCTATACATGTGGTCTGAAATAGCAACTTCGAAATTTGAGTGCATTGGAGTGCAGTTACAGCCCTCTTTGGAGTATATAAGGTTTATTTTATTTGCTTAGGTATTTTAACAGGTTAACAAGTATGTCATAGAGATCATTTTTAGGCATACAATTATTTTATTGTGTAAACAAAGAGTATGTGTGATTAAATTAAATATGAGGGTAGCCCGCATCTAACTATGACACCAGGACAGGACCTCAGTCCTCCCGTGACCATGGTTGCTGTAAAGCAGCCGAAACGTCGGGAACGTAAAAACAAAAAGTAAACGCGATAAAATCCTTAAAAAATAGTTTTATTTCAAAGTATGTGTGATGGTAATGATGTTTTTTTTTTTATGAAGGCGAACGCATAGCGTTTCAACGTGCTCTTACTATGTGGTGTAATTTTTAAATGCCTAATAATTTGATGTATTTCTTTGGGCATGTTATCTTTAAAACCAGACTTTAATAGTGTAAAATATTTTAACAGATCGACCTGTTAAAATATTTCAAACATCTTGTATAATGTACTGAAGATGGGCGAATCGCGTATTTTTTTAACTGAGATTACAATCAGTTCATATCGGGACAAGATTTTGTCACTTGACTCTCTACCTACCCCATAAATAACATAGAATGATGATAAATAAAAAAAAGCTACCAACTTTACCGAAAAAACTACTTTGTTTCGGTAAAGTTGGTAGCTCGATACCTGCCTCGCACTAGTCGCACTTCAAGCTGCACATCTGCTGCCCCTATCGGCAATGTAACGTAAAATAATTAAGTACGTGCGACCCATCATTGAAGTCATTATATTTTTATTTATACGGGCGAACTATTGCGGTACAATAGTGATAGTAAACAAGTAATTTATAATGATCTTTTATTGTTAGTTTTAGTAATAGTATACTTAGCTGTATTATTGATCTAGGTTTCATTGAATAGCGCAGCAGAAATATGCGCGAAGTAGACAATTCAATAAGTTTTTTTTTCGGTAGTTATAATCTACGAGTACCTATTAAAAATGAGTAAAAAATATTTTTTTACATAACGTAAAATAAGTAAATACTGGCCACCGGTGCCTGGAAAAATAACGAGAATGACTTATTATGAGAAAAAAATATTATAATGTTTTTTTACCACATAAATGGCATCGTGATATTCAGTATACCAGCAGTTTATTTAAACATCGCATAAGAATGCAAAAAGTTTGGTAGTATATCTTTTGGAAGAAAATATTAGTACAGGCCCCTACACTACAAAAAATAACCGAATGACTTTTAATAAGGAAAATAAAATTAATATTTTTTCTTGTAAAATGGCATCCGTCACTTAAATGAATATAATATCATACCAGTAGCAAATCGTATCGATTCATCATTGATCAGTGTTATGAATATTTTCATAGACCGAGATTAATATTGTTCAAGTAGATTGGAACTGTACCTCAAGCACAATTTTTTTACGTACCATTTCGATAACGTAACATCTTTCATCCCTCTCACACCACAGATTTCATAAATAAGTATGACAGTGACATAATTTTCCCTCGATGAAGTTACGATTATATTAAAAGTTCCTGCTTACCCTACTTTTTCAACATATTTTTTTTATCTTAGTTCGAATCAGTATATTAGATACATCCACGATACTCGCAATAATTATGTACGAATACATTAGTCATTCGGATCGTAATTCAAGATAAGTTAATTTTCGATTGTAGTGTGTTTGCGGCACTTATCTTGCATCTCGCACGCGTTGCAAATATTAATATTGCGCTGCGTTACGATACGCTACACCACCCGTGGATCGCCGCTAATCATTTTCCCCCATTGTTATGACCCCTAAACCTATGGCAACATGCATTCAAAATATTTTAAAAAATAATTCAGTACATAGAATAATATTTTACCACTTGTTTTTTTTTATCTATGATCGCGAAAGTTTATTCGTGTGATTGATTTTTTTTGTAGTAGTAGTTTTGAATTTAGAACGATTCTCAATAATCCGATTATGTTGTAGATTTTTTCTCTTCGTTGGATTTGTTTGAGGTTTTATCACGTTTTTAAATTGCTTATAGCATCTTGATTTATAAATACATTGTACCTATTCACTCAAATATCTTGTACCGTTCAAGTACTTACCTAAAATCCGTGACCATGGTTGCTGTAAAGCTGCCGAAACGTCGGAAACATAAAAAACATAAAATTAACGCGATAAAATCCGCAAAATTAGTTTTATTTTAATGTGTAGTATTCGCGTAAATATAATAAATTAATAACTAGTAGGTACGCCACATAATTTGTCCCCAAAACAATTCGCTATTAATTTGACTCGTAGCGGTTGCATAATGACACGAAACGCGGATCAACTATTTGTACACGAAATTAAGTGTGAAACATGTTGAGCTTACGCGACTTCATCATGACATACGTTTGGCTACCGAAAATTATAGTCACAATAGGGTACCTTAGCTACACTATATGCCATTATTTTTATTTATAAACTTGAGTACTAAGCAGATGTGTGAGTAATATAATTTCAAAGATATTCACTATTGTATGTTTTGTAAAAGCAATCAGTGGGAAGAGACTGGGGCCGATTCATTGTCTGTCGCACCCGTGCTGATTAACAGCGGTGACGCCACTAGACGTAATGATATTCATGCTTTGGTTTTGTTTTTTATTAGTGTTAAACATCTGCGTTGTTGTATTTTATGAAATTATTTATTAATTTTTTTTTTATTCACCATTAAATCGATGCGTAAATCAGACAACAGATTAGTTGTCATAAGCATATAATGTGTGTTGCGGTATGGACTTGCATCTAACTTCACAGCGCATACTTATTTTGCAGAGATAAGTTCAGTTAAGGATTTGGTACATTTATTTAAGTACGTACTTACTTAAGGTGAGAAATACTTAAATAAATATACTAACTTCTTTTTTATATTTAAATATTGGCACGCTATAAAATGCCATATTATTTTTCCACATATTACGTCACATTTGAAATGTCGCGTAACCTCAAGATACTGCAACGAATAATTACAAAATACATGTGCCGTCGTTTATAAGTCGATCAGCGGCGCTTCAGTCATTATTGTCATTAACAAAGGACATATGTCGATGCATGCTTCAGATGCGCGTGCGCTACCGTTTGGGAGGTAGGCATGGTCATGGACCGATGGGTTCCGGGAGCAGGTCATCCTAAAATTATACAGAAAAAAAAACAATTTATAAATTCAGTCTAATTTAAATTAGCATCATTAAATATAAATACAACCGAATTGAGAACCTCCTCTATTTTGAAGTCGGTTAAAATAGTATGCTTTTATTCCTTAAATAATGTCTCTTTTTTGGTATTATTAAATGCTTATTGTACTATTATATTTATTACAAATAAAATAAAAATAATTATCATCAAACTGATATTGAAATAAAACAAATCTTACCGATTTTATCGCGTTTATGGTATGTTTTTCGCGTAAATATAAGATATCAACCTATACTTTTTTTATTGTGTATTATTTTATGAAAATGTAACAATTCAAGCATATATTTAACGAATTGGACTATATATCAGTGCGTTATGTCGAACAAATTTGAAATTGATGGTTCAAATTTGTAAACGTATTACATAATAGATCAGCTGGACTCGGCAATAAAGGTCAAAATCTATCGGTTCTTGAATACTTAATCCTACAGCCGCGGCCTACTGTTACTAGCTTACTAACAGTACAAGCATATCAGCTTCATCAGCAACTAGTACTACAATCTTTACTAGTATTGTTACTAAAAAATACTAACTCACCTTTTTCTCTTTTTTTTGTATGTTTAAGATGTGTGAATGTTTAAGATCTCTCTCTCTTGGGATTTCCCTCATGACTGAGGATCGTGATCATCACGGCAGTTCTTTGGATCGGACGAACTGTCTCTATCGGCTCCGGTCTGTGGCCATCTTCACCGCGGCGTAGAAGCGGGACGTTGGTGTTTCTTTAAGTTGGTCAGACCACCTGGTCGGGGACCTGCCTCGTGAACGTTTGCCTTCCACGTTTCCCACCACAATGAGCTTTTCTAAGCTGCTGTCGCCACGTCTGGCGTTTGAGATCTATATAAGTGTTATATACTGAGTTCGCCCTCAGTCCATTGTACGGCACTCATGATACAAGCGTTGCTTAGTGTGGGACCGTATAGTTGATGTGTTTGTCTGGCGATATTTATTATCTTAATATATATAAATTACGTGTCATGGTGTTTTTCCGCTATGAACTCCTAAACTACTAATCCGATATAAATATTTTTTTGCACACTGTGTGCAGATTTATCCAACATGAAAGAAATGATAGTTTATATCTCAATTTATTTTATATGGCAAAACAACGTTTGCCGGGTCAGCTAGTTATATAGCTAGCGGGTTCATTTTTATATAGCAATTTATATAAAAATGAACCCGCACTCATCATCGAACCGTTGAGTGCTACCATCCACTTCGCATCTGTCACCCGCATCGCTACTAGCGCCGCTGTCACTAACATCACAAAGTATAGAATATACAATAAACACTAAATGCTCACGATAAATGAAAAAAAATGATAGATAATAATGATTGATTCTTCTTTTTTTAGGTTGGCAATCAACAAATAAAATTTTGAGTGCAAGACATGCCAATATGCTAAAAGCAGCTTATCCTTCAAATATTCAATAAAAGTAAGCCATTCTCCAGAAGAAAATTATTAAATAAAATGTCCGTAAGTACAAACCAACCGCCATAAAGATCTTTTGTGTCATTTCGCGGCCAAACCACTGTGCATTAATAATTCATAAAACGATGTGTCTTTTGAATTTAGGTATGTGTACGTACGGGCGAGAATTAGGTCTAGCATGCTTATGCTAGGTTTTTGGAGGTCCCAAATGTTGGGCAACGGAGGGCAGAATATACCTCTGTTTATCGTCCAGTCAGGAACGTTTGAAAGATGACATTAATACAAATTTCAGGACTTAGTATTTAGTTCTAACCTCAGCAGAAGACTACATTTTATCTTCTTTACAAACTTCATAAAATCTCGTATGAAAATGTTTAAGCTGTACAGTGTTTATTGATCTCCATTATCGCTGTTATAAGTCTTTTTTTTTTTATTACATTATAGGCAAGTATTTGATCTCGATCTCACCTGATGATAAGTGATGATGAGATCTACGATGGAGCATACTTGCCTAGGTAGGAAGGCGGCAGTAGATCGAGACGCTACATTCACTAGGCACATGCAGCGCAACTGATCTGACCCGCCATCCATGAATGGCAACACCGAACATCATGCCGGAACACGGCTAGGCCGCTTGGCGACATGGCTTTGTTCAGTGGGTGTTGACTAACCACGGCCGAAGCCTACCACCAGTAGAGTTGTCACCTGGTTGGCACCACCCAGGGTCACATGTAGGGTATCTTGAGGGTACTTAATTCTCCTACGGACGAAGGTGACTCGACCCCAAGTCTTAAATAACAAATGAAAGTCAAAAGCCACAGTGCATTTGTAATTATAATGTGAACACAGAACTTTGACATTAAAATTTGAGAACAAATTGCTCAAACAATCATAGGGAATGAGCTAGACAAGCGAACGTTCAAAGGTAGGTAAGTAGCTTATTGGAATTCTATCAATCTGTGCTAGAACTATTTCATGGTTTTCCTGAATTATGGAATATAGAACATCGCGTTGAAGGCCGTCTATCAGCCCAGACAGACAACACGGGGTGAGACGCAGCTTGCCCTATTTAGATCCTGTATGTTTTCAGAGTGAGGGTCAACCCTGCCTATGTCCGTCGTGCCGTGACCTACTTGGCGCTATTCTAAATAAGTAGGTACATATATCATACCTGCAATTTTTTATTTAATAAATCAGTAGGCCTAGGTGCTTACATTTTCTATAGGTTATAGTTAACAAATGTGCTGTTTTTTTTTAATTCTAAAATTTTTTCATTTTTATTTTTTACTCGAATATTACACATTGAAATTAAACTAATTTTAAGGATTTTATCGCGAAACGTCGGGAACGTAAAATCAAAATAAAAACGCGATAAAATCCTTAAAATTAGTTTCATTTCAATGCATATTTTTTATTATTCTTTTTTTTTTATTTATTGATTCAACCAGTTTTTTTTCAAATGTTCACAACAATAGTTTGCCGACATTAAAGTCATCAAAATTAATGTTACTCTGTAATCCCAATTAAAAATTCTTTACAAAAACATTATGTACGTCCCAAAATCCAACCGTAACTCAGTGTAATCCTTTTAATTCTATATTTATATCGCTAATACCCCACATCCCAACCAACCCGAGCTGGGCTAGCGTAGTGGACTTTTCCCTAATCCCCCTCGCAGTGAGGGGAGGCTCGCGCCCAGCAGTGGAACAATGAAAAATTGCTAATATTATTATTATTATCGCTAATAAAATCTAACTTATTTCTATATCAAGTGACCATTTGAACAATGAAAACACGCAGATGCAAATCTTTTAACCCTCAAATGCAGCGTCCACTCTCGTCCCACTTTTGGGACCGTTTTATCGGGACACGCGCCCATTGTTAAATATAATAAATTATTTACATTACTAACAATACACAATTGTTCGGACACGTATGACCATTTTGATTATTAAGTGCAACGTAATTATTTTGTTAAAATAATGATATAGTAATTGTTAACCACAAAAGGATACGTGAGTTGGAATTGTGCGGACTAATTATGGTCAGGGCGCATTGTGGGTGGTTGGAGGGTCGTGATATGAACTGCAATGATAGGTCATTGTGAAAGATATTCGTGTGGGCATATGTAAACGATTGTTTGGAAGTAACTTAAAGTCATATATTGATGTTAAATGGCGAGACATGAACAATAAGACGCGTACAATACGAGGATTTTATAATAATTCTTGCATAAAATAACCAATAATTGTAATTTTTTACTATAAAATTCCAATATACGTAAATATATTCGTACCGTCTCAGAATCAAATGTATGAGAAAATGAATTATCTTTATTATTAAATATTTTTTTGTGTGATTCTTTTCCATGTTTTATTAGTTAATCCGCTATTCGGGGTGGTGACAAATTAAAAAATCAAATAATATAAAAATGAGTCAACCCGTTCTTGAGTTGTAAATGGTGTAACTAACACGACTTATACATATAGAATTACTACTAAAGAGTATTTTACTATATAAAATATGGTTAAATTATGAGTAGTTATATTGTCCTTGCTGCTATATTCGGATATTATCGATTCCACAAAACATCGATAAAAATTAATCGACCGTTTCCTATAAAAGTCGTGCAAACACGACACACCACCGATACCGCACGTTACGTAGTTACGCGCGACAAAACATACACGCACATAAAAACAATTTTGTATGCAAATATCTAATATCTTAAGTGGGATCAGAATACCAGGCGCGGTACAGGGTTAAGTACAGACAGTGAAAAAAGTGTTCTACACAGTTTTTGTTCACAAACAATAGCCTTTTTTATTTTTTTAAGCTGGTTCTTACAAAATTTCAAGTATCTGTAGTCTAGTACAAACGTAGCTAAACCAGTGGAATGTGCATCTAGTATTGCCAGTATTCTTGGTTACAATATAGTGGTACGTGTAAGTCCGTCACCCGCCTGTGAACGTGGTAGACTACCCGGAATCCCCCTCGAATTGGGTGGAGGCTCGTACCCAGCAGTGGGTTTACAAGTTTGTTTATGCCAAACAATTCCGGAGAAATGTCGCGTTGTGATATAGTTACAAACGCATTGATGGTCATGTATGAAGGATTTTGAGTTTTTGTGTACGGAAAATACCCTATAATGGTATTATACCGCTAATTAATTTTATAAATCGACTAAAGAATTTTACGGATTTTATCGCGTTTATTTTATGTTTTTTTCGACAATTGTATGAATGAGTTCTGTACGCGAATGTCCGCGCACAGAACAGATGCAAGTGGCGTACCAGCTAATTTGAATTCAGTAAGGGTTAGCGCATGCGCCGCTATGAGCATGGCCCGTGTCACAGCCCAGTTGACAAGCCATCGGGTCTTTATGACCGCATGGCTTGAAATTATTTTTTTCAAATCCAAACCCTAGTAGAAGAAAGACCTAGTCGTAGTAGCCCTACAGTAGCCAACAACTCACAAAAAGAAGATTATTTTCATCCAAAAATGAAGCTTATATTTAACTAAAATAATTATTCAATACGAATGTCGTGACATAAGAACGGTCACCACGGCTCATTAGTCGCATAGAGCACGGCCGCTTCGTTACATCGATGCATCTGTTTGCTGTCAATGTGCCCACATTTATGTAAGCCCAGCATTGGATTTTATTACAATATTGATTACCCCCAAACTGCGTACCTATACTAGAACTAGGCGATAGCGAACACGTGTCGAATACTTTTTTTAGATTCGCTTCGTTTCGCGGAGAACTGCATATTATTTGGGGTCCCGAACACTCGTGATAGACAGTTTCTCGACTAACATCTTAGAGGAGTTCGGTGTTGCTGGCTTCTTTAATTATCGATCAACTTGTTTGGTTTACAATTGGAAAAGTTGACAAGCCGATCAGTGGTGGGTTCCTCTTCCCCCATTTGTTTATATAAGGTTTAACAAAAATATTTAAACAGATGAATGAGTAAGTTATATGGATCATGTTGTTGCATAATATTTTTGTGTAAATGATATTTGATGTTTTTTTTAACCAGGCAACATAGTATCGTTTATAATTAGCCTGCACTCAGGTTTCTAGGAACTCTTAATAGGCAAACCACCCTTTCATAAGTGTAAAGAGGTTTACCTATTTTAAGTGCCTGTTACAATTAGAGTCATACAACATGTTACAACTAGAGTTATATAACATGTTACAACTAGAGTCATATAACGTGTTACAACTAGAGTTATATAACATGTTACAACTAGAGTCTAACGAGAGTTAATAAATGTTACATTTGGAAACTGCTGGTTTTATTTAATTATTTTATAATTTCAATTATATTTTATCACGTTTCCTTCACTCAAATAAATAAATCCTTTCCGCATTAACTTTCCAATAACTGCGACTTATTCACATTGTACTTTTTATAATTATTACACCCATATAATCTTTAATGATTATGTACAACCTACCCATGCTTCGGTAAAGGTTAATTAACCTCGCCCCGCGTGGCATACCCCATAATGTAATTACGTGGTATCAAGAACGACTCGTATCTTATCCTATATATCGAGACGATCCATAATTGTTACCGAGCCGTTCGGTTCACACGTGGGTACTCTATCGTGGAATACGCGAAGCTTGGATAAGAATTATAAAATGCGAGGGTTATACGCGATCAGCTTACTTAGCGGAAATTTGGCGTGTTACAGATTATTTGTATAAAAAAAAGCTAAAGCAACATGTTATGTACCAGCTAGTCTAAGCTGAACCCGGAAGTAACCTAAATACAGGGTCAGATCATGATGCTTGACCCCTAGAGTTGGAATTTTCCATCGATGTTTTCATGAATTATACGCAATATTTATTTACATTCTTTTTTAATAGTATTTTACATTGGCATCATAATAGAAATAATTTTAAATAAAAATCAAAATAAATAATTTAGCTCTAAATCTAAAACTGCAATGTAAATTAAAACTCGATACTTGAGCGCGCTCATCACTCGCACGAGTATGGTCTCACGCGGAACGTTGTGTTGGTATCGCGTAGTTCACGATACATTGCGGGCTCAAATATTACAAGATTTGTAAACATGACTTTCGACTTAAATGATTTATTTTATTATAGGCATTCAATGAAACCTTTACCCAAAGTTTCTTTACCATACTCCCTTACATCCTGTTTTTTATCATCTATACATATAAATAAAATTGGAGTGTCTGTTTGTAATATTAAAATAACCGCTTTCTACTAAGTGCATTTGGATGTATACACGTTACCTATACCGAAACAACATTTTTTAAAATTTTTGTCTGTCTGTCTGTCTGTCTGTCCGTCTGTCTGTCTGTCCGTCTGTCTGTCTGTCTGTCTGTCTGTCTGTCTGTCTGTCTGTTTGTTCCGGCTAATCTCTGAAATGGCTGGACCGATTTTGACGGGACTTTCACTGGTAGATAGCTGATGTAACAAGGAGTAACTTAAGCTACTTTTATTTTAGAAAAAATAATAGGATCTCACGAAAAAAAATTCAAACCAATGTTGCAGCGCAGCGCCTGATTAAGTTTGATAACCTGCAATGCGTCCCGCGGGCTCAGAATGGGCGAGCAGGCTGTTGTCAACGGTTGTCTTTGTTAAATACCACGCGGACGAAGTCGCGGGCAACAGCTAGTACTACATAATCATAATTAGCTGATACTGTTACTACTATAATTACCGAAACTTTTAAAAAGTCAACGTAGCCACAACGACAGCATTATAATCCAAACAATATAATCTAATTCATTTTCATATCCATCCCCTCGAATCTAAGTACCAATTCGAGTGACTACAATTATTAGCGTGTTCAACCACTGTGTAAGTCATGGCCACCCTTAAGATACGTCTACACAAGTCCTTTAATGGCCACCTAATGGGTTAGTGCGGTGAACACCCGGGCTTATAACTAGTTATTTTAATTGATTTTTCACTCGATCGCCACGGGCACTGGAAAACCAGCCGACCGACTTGGAATGTCCGCTTGGGTATTTTAAAAAGGGTAACTTTATTATACTTCAATGATTATGTCACAGCACTACGGAGGGTTGGTCAGAGAATTTCATAACAAATTGGAACGAATATTTTTCATGTACAACCAGTGATAGCTAATTTGTTCCAACCAGCTGGCTCGCATCCTAAGGTTTTCGGGTTTCTTGTTCGAATTCGGAAACCAGATCCTTGTAACCAAAAGTTTTCTTGGTTTAATTCCCACCGGGTCGGTTAAAGTATTGCGATTTTAATAATATATTAAAACATTTTTAATAAAATGGAAGGGGTTTCCGAGTGCTTTTTGAATCAATTTATTTTATTTTTAATCTATAATGCGCGCCAGAGTTTTGCTTCGCGCAATACCATATGACATTTAATAAAGTTAGAAAACGTCTATGAATTTGGGGGTATATCGTTAATTTGTAAATATTTATGTTATATTTTTGTAATAATTGTTAATACCTATGGCTGTAATATATCGTAAATGAATTTAATAAATGAACTACATACATTTTTCAGAATAAAATTGCTTTGTAATGCAATTGAGAGTGTCCGATAACTTTCTATAAAAGTGAGGGATGTGTATAGTATAAACACAGCTTAACGTAAGTCCCTACATATCAATAACCGCCGTTCCAAAATAGCTTACTAATCTTTGTTTATTGGGATTTATATAACAATGGCACCATAGTTTAGCATTATAAAGAGATAATGACCGATTTGAGAGTATCATAGACTATTTTTAATACGTGACTAAGCATAGAGGGGGATGTCTATGATAATGGGGCTACGTCACTACCGGTTAGATGTGTGGATGTGAGCGTTGTTTGTTTTACGCGGAGTTGAATATTTTATTTTGTGTACAATATTAATTGATGTTGGTAATAAAGCTGAACTACTTATATATAATAAACTTATTGATTTCTTATATTTACGCGAATATTACACATTGAAATCAAACTAATTTTACAGATTTTTATTACAGGCGAGCGTTCTGGAATTCCAACTGACTTTATTCGGTGTTTTTTTTTATTACGTTATAGGCAAGTATTCAAGTTTAATTTTAAGGTTTATTTAAGTATTATTATATCTCACCTGATGGTAAGTGACGATGAGATTTACAATGGAGCATACTTGCTAAAGATACCTGCTCACTCTCTGTCTCCATTTAATGAAATATATTTGGATAAATAAGTGATCCTAATGAGTGATTAACATTTAATTTTGATTGTACATTTGACAGTATTCCTCAATAGGAATACATAATTTATATCGTGTATCTTGTACATACAATACGTTGATGGGTAACTTACTCAAATGCATTGATTGCACTGCAATTTAAATGCACTTCTTGAACTCGTTTTGTGGCTAAACTAGCCCAGTCATGTTAGTCAACCGCGTCATGCTTCGTTCATTAATTTCGAATATTACTTCTAAATGAGATTCGTATTCAGATAAAAAATGTTGCTGTGACTCGTAAGCAAGTCGTAATAGAAAGTTTATCGAAATAGCAATGGGGGAGTGGTTCTCTCAGACATGTAGGTTTCGACTCGAGGTTTTCCTTCACCGTTTAGCAAGTGATAATCATGATCGAAAATAAGATTAGCACATATCCTAGAGTGAGAGACGGGGTCTGAATCTACGTTTCTCGTTACCGAGGCAAGCGTTCTACCAAATTGGCTATCACTGCTTTATTTTACAGTTAATTAAAATTATACATAATTAAAACGTTAGCTGCATGCAGGGAAGTAAGTTGGTATTTGATTCGGTGACTGTATCGGTCACCGAATCAAATACCATTGGCGAAATGTGGGTGCCCAACAATGCACCTATGCCTACCCCTTCCGGGATGACTGGCGTGATAGTCTATAGTTAAAATAGTGACATCTATTATATTGCACTGAAATTACATCCACAACCATCTAGAATGAACAAGGCACTGTTGTAATACTTAGCAAGGTTATTGTTGAAATAGTTCAATTATGTCAATCATAGATGGCGCTATATTAAAATAACGTTTTTAGTTTATCTTACGTTACCTACCTACAAAGCTTACACGAAGCTTATTTCTTCTCGCCTGTGCTACAAAGCCAAAATAATAAATTACAAAATAGACCTATATATTTCATACTAGCTGTTGCCCGCGACTTCGTCCGCGTGGTATTTAACAACGTCTCAACCGTTGGCAACAGCCTGCTCGCGTTCTGATCCCGCGGGACGCATTGCAGATTTTTGCTATCAAACTTTAAGCAGGCGCAGCGCTGCAACATTGGTTTTAATTTTTTTTCGAGAGATCCAAATTTTTTTTCTAAAATAAAAGTAGCCTAAGTTACTCCTTGTTACATCAGCTATCTGCCAGTGAAATTCCCGTCAAAATCGGTCCAGCCATTTCAGAGATTACCCGGAACAAACAGACAGACAGACAGACAGACAGACAGACGGACAGACAGACAGACGGACAGACAGACAGACAGACAGACAAAAATTGTAAAAAATGTTGTTTCGGTATAGGTAACGTGTACACATCCAAATGCACTTAGTAAAAAGCGGTTATTTTAATATTACAAACAGACACTCCAATTTTATTTATATGTATAGATAAGTACCTTTTCAACTGTCAAAATTACATTTTGCTGCTGTTACTTATGAAGTTAATACTGAATGCGAAAAAATACGGCGCTGACAGTCCTATTCATATTTTAAACGTATAATACCTATGTAGAAAAGTAGGTAAGTACGTACCTAACATACGTTTCAAGGGATTCTGTGCCTTCCCAAAGTAATATACGTACAACTAAGTAGGTAATTAAACTTAACCATCAAGCCAAAATTCGTACAGTCGTTATTTAATTGACAAGTTTTTATTACCGCCAATTATAATAAAAACGTATAACGAATTATTCTCATGCAAGCTGCCAATTTTACTTGTCAGCTGCCAATTTTACTTGTCAGATGAGACACAGCCACTTAATGGATGCGGCAAGAAAATAATGTATTCAAACAAGATTCAATTGTGAAGTCGTTAAAATACGTCAAGTACGAATAATATTTGTGCGAATAATTATTGTCAACATGCATACGTAATTGCAATTTGTGTGGTCTTACCTAGGTAGGTATAATCATAATAATACTAGCCTCTCTCTGACCCACTTTTGGGCACGGGCCTTCCTTCAGTGCGAGGGAGATCAGGCCATAGTCCACCACGCTGGCCCATCGCGGGTTGGCGGACTTCACACGTCTTTCGAGGGATTCAATCAGACATGCAGGTTTCCTTCCAAGGAGGGGGGGGGGGAGGAGGGGGTCATACGTGACGACGCCGCGGCGGCGACCTAGCCTGCAATCATGGCATCGCGGCATAGTGCACGAATGCGGTGGGAACCAGCGTGGTGGCGGCGCCCGCGCATGCCCTCCGTCTGTGTTTATTATACAAAATTATGTTATTATGGGTAGTTGGAATCAATGTTACACGTCTAGTTATACATAGTGATTCAGAAAGGGTAAACTAAGGCAGAAACCAGGGTGTATAATCTCACCTGGAATGGTTCGTTCGAAATGACGATTAAAAAAATAATTTCCCAAAAAAATTACAATAATGATTTATGGCTTTTTTTATTTTTTTTATTTGAGGTATTCAAATTCTGCGGACTTCACAAATGCTGGTTCAAGGCTTAGTATCCCTTTCTGAATCACTCTGTACAGGTACAGTTCCAAAACGTCTTAGTATTATAGTATACATATTACTTAGACACAAGAAACTTGACTTGTAGACATAAGAAAAAAAAAATGTAATGACAATTTGTAAGTGCCCCCGTAGGCCTATACGAAATAAATGATTTGACTTTGACTTTGACTTACCTACTCTAAATCTGTTCAAAATATAAAACTATCATATTTCATCAGTAACTATAGGTACTAACTAATTATCTGTAAGTTTTCATGGTATACGTAGCTGGTTAGATACACCTAAGTGTATACCTATTAGCTTTAACTGTCACTTAACGGTGTTAAGTAATTTTTAATAATGTAATGTATTGAAATAAAACTATTTTTTAAGGATTTTATCGCGTTTATTTTTCGTTTTTACGTTCCCGACGTTTCGGCTGCTTTACAGCAACCATGGTCACGGGAGGACTGAGGTGGTTGACGTCCGATCTACGCATCCGTAATGTAATGTATTTTTTTTTTGTTAAATTTGCGAATTAAACTAATGACTCTCACAGTGAAGCCTAATAAAATGGTTTCACAATATGCGAAATTTATGAATATTTAGTTGAGCGGATACAAAGAAACCGAACCCCAGTTCTTATGAGGAACTCTACCTAATCACTGTTGTTCCAACAACAATCACTGTTGTCATATATATTTGACCAAATAACCAATTACATCATTCCTTGCATTCCGGTTTTACAAAAGAAATTACCACAATGCAGGCAATCTGGGCAACGGGCGGCGAGATCACAGGACCACTGCACTCATTAAAATGATGGAACACACACATTGTGTCATCTATACATATAAATAAAATTGGAGTGTCTGTTTGTAATATTAAAGAACCGCTTTTTACTAAGTGCATTTGGATGTATACACGGTACCTATACCGAAACAACATTTTTTAAAATTTTTGTCTGTCTGTCTGTCTGTCTGTCTGTCTGTCTGTCTGTCTGTCTGTCTGTTTGTTCCGGGTAATCTCTGAAATGGCTGGACCGATTTTGACGGGAATTTCACTGGCAGATAGCTGATGTAACAAGGAGTAACTTAGGCTACTTTTACTTTAGAAAAAAAATGGATCTCACGAAAACAAATTAAAACCAATGTTGCAGCGCAGCGCCTGATTAAGTTTGATAGCAACAACCTGCAATGCGTCCCGCGGGCTCAGAATGGGCGAGCAGGCTGTTGTCAACGGTTGCCTTTGTTAAATACCACGCGGACGAAGTCGCGGGCAACAGCTAGTTCATTATAATTCAAGTTATACTATTACTAATGATGAAACATTTTTCAAAACAACTCTGACGATGAAACGTGATTAAATAAACTGAAAATCATGAATTACGGGAATCAGTAATTAAACCACAAAAAGCCTCTACATTTGTGATTATCATTCATGAAAATTAATTCCAACAGGAACATTACGAGGAGAGTTAATCCTTATATTGTAACGATTACAATTAACTTTCAATTACGCCGAATTACCAGTCTGTTACAATTCATAACTCTACAATCGTGCACCCGTCACTCTACGAAATTTTAAACGTTCAATCAATATTAAGTTTTATTTTCAAAACGGTACAGTGTTCATTTGTACAGCAAAATGGTCGACTATATATTATGAAGATATGCTTTCCCATAAAATCATCAAATTTTAAGCTTCATAATCTATACATATAAATAAAATTGGAGTGTCTGTTTGTAATATTAAAATAGCCACTTTTTACTAAATGCATTTGGATGTATACACGGTACCTATACCAAAACAACCTTTTTTAACATTTTTGTCTGTCTGTCTGTCTGTCTGTTTGTTCCGGCTAATCTCTGAACTGGCTGGACCGATTTTGACGGGACTTTCACTGGTAGATAGCTGATGTAACAAGGAGTAACTTAGGCTACTTTTATTTTAGAAAAATATAGGATCTCACGAAAAAACATAAAACCAATGTTGCAGCGCTGCGTCTGATTAAGTTTGATAGCAACAACCTGAAATGCGTCCCGCAGGCTCAGAACGCACGAGCAGGCTGTTGCCAACGGTTGTGTCTTTGTTAAATACCACGCGAACGAAGTCGCGGGCAACAGCTAGTATTTAATATAACTCGTGTCACGAGGAATTTGAGCGTAATGATCTGTGTTATTAGCGTCATCATCATCAAATCTCTATCATTTCGAAGAATGTGGACTCTAACTAAAGTAACTTAATTACCTACCCTGTGTAGTAAAACATTATTATCAATTTCTAAAACACTAAGCATACTTTCTATACGGTATAATTCAAAAATGGTATAAAAGCCTGGGCATTTATCTTCACGCACAAGCACATTTTGTAATGGAGGGGAGTGGATAATTTTCTTCCAACTCCTCCTATTTTTATCTTTCGATTAAATTCTTGCGGGTTCCAAGACAATTAACTTTATCCCGGGACTCGCCGAGGGTCAAACCTCGGTGTCATCATGGGACACCACTGTACTGGCTTACAGGAGTAGCAGTGGTGGCACAGTGTGGCGGGCCTAGTCCAATAAAAAAAATGTATATGTTTAAACAATTTTCAGGGCACTATATTTAATAGATTTTTATTACTATCTGAACAATAACTTTAAAAGAGCTCGTTGTTTGCAATCCGGAACAAACCTCTACTGATACCGCTACCCTATATAGGCGTGAAGATGTAATTAGTTTCACAAAAGCTTTCGACAAGTCATAAAAAAAGAAATCGACAAAGCGCGATCACGATTCGCGAGTATAGGGTTCAGTATATTGTTTTTTTTCGAGCGTCATACACTGATTTGAATCGTAAATAAATAAATATCGGGCTTTTTGGGCGGGAAGTGGAATCGTGAAGTTGTTAATTTTTATTTTATTCTCCAAGAAAATGTGTTTCTTTGATAAATAATGTGTAATAATAGTGGGATTTTAACCAATGTGTGTTCATAAACGTGCACGAATGGAGGAATCTTTGTAGCTTATTGCCAACCTAAACAAAAGAAGAAGAAAGTCAAAGTCAAAGTCAAAGTCAAATCATTTATTTCGTATAGGCCTACGGGGGCACTTACAAATTGTCATTACATTTTTTCACGCGCTAATAGATAGCTAAGAAGAAATAGATATCGCTAGAAGACCACCATCGGTATGGTCCCAAACTAAGGAACGCTCGTGTTACGTGTACCGTAATCGTGAATCTAAATGTCAAAGTGTAGCGAGTTCGCGCCCCGGAAGGCAACACACTGGCGCTTAAAAATAAGTATAAGCTTTTGTAATCAACATGGCGATTAAAAAAAAGCGACAAAGCCGCTGAGTTTCTTGTCAAATCTTCTCAGTTGAGGTCGCGTTCCGATCCAGCTGTAGAGTTAAGATTAATATAACAATTTGTAAGCGCCCCCGTAGGCCTATATGAAATAAATGATTTGAAAAATTGGTTCTTGGCACTGACCAGCATTCATCTCGCGCGCGTATTGTATAGGTTCCTTTAATACTCTAGGTACTTAGTTGGAGTTGAACGCCGTTTTTATTTTAATCCACGGAACTCTAACGCCGGGCGCGCGAAGACAAAGGTCCGATAGACGAAACTGGGTTGATAGTAACCACTGGTTCAGATGAAATATTGGGCCTCACAAATTTCTGTTAATGTTGTTGGCCTTTGAACTTTGGATTGCCTAAGTTCTGTAGTCAAAAGGGTCTCTTATATTTTAGAAGAAAGACCTCTTTTAAGTTACACTTACATCTAACAATAGATACTTATTTGACAGATTTTTTATGACTTTACGTTCCCGACGTTCGGCTGCTTTACAGCAACCATGGTCACGGAAGGACTGAGGTGTTTGACGTCCTAGTGTCATAGTTTGAACTGGGGTACCCTTATATTTAGTTGTTGTTTGCCGTCCGATCTACGCAGAAAGTGCTTAAAGTGTCTGGAGGTTTTGCAATGGTGCGTTTGGTTTTGGATTTAATTATATTAGTTACTTGATACTGGATTGATTTATGAGATAAGGAACATATTGTCACGCTACGATCATAGTGGGTCGAGCAGCAAGGCAGTATGGATGGTCGCGACTAAAGAATAAAATAGATACAAAGTAAATCAAATAGATTGTATGCTAGGCTACAATAATACTGTAACGACCACTTCAACCGCACCACAAGCTACACAGATGGCGCTGTAGACGCATTCAGAACAATAGACAATTCTCATCACAATCCTGAATCGCGCTATAAGAGTTTTCGGAGCAAGTAACATATATACAAGATCCCGACAATCACCGTCGGGGCATAGCGGCCGCCCCGCCAGGTATACCACCCGCCTGGCTGGCAGATCTTCCCTTTTCCGCTAAAACACCATGGGAAACAAGACGACGGAGCAGATGACGCAGACGTAGGCGGTCGCAACGTAAAATCAAACAGACAAATCCGTCAAATCATTAATCAAAACGAATTTAAACCATTACTCATACTCTTTTCCCTTTTCTTAAAAATATCTACACCACAGACAACAAATAGGTACTTGTCAAGTAATAATATATATCGTCATGAGCTTCGTTGAAAGTAACCAAGTAACATGTTCATAAGAGCCATTTTTAATACCGGTAAACATAAGTTTGTATCGTTAACAATGGATAAATGTTCATTAATAACTGCGCGAGCGCACTCGTCACGTTGCATAATGAAAATTAATTATCGCGCGTGACGGATGTTTGTTTGTTCGTGCCGAAGGAGGCCGCTTTTGTGATTCAACTCTTGTTTCTTATGTAAGTTACAGTATAACTTCCTTCTTTCCTTTTAGGGACGAATACCTCCGAAATACAAGAGAGCGTTCTGCGTTCCGGGTTCTTTGAAAATATGTCTCACGACCACTACCAACTGTGCCGATGGGGGTGCAAAAATGGGGCAAAGTGGCATAATACATTCGTCCTAATGGGAGTATCCAAGTAATAAAAAAAGCAAGAAAGAGAGAGAAACACAAAAAAGACAAGAAAAAGGGAAGTTAGAAGTAGAAGGAAATATAATCACAATTTAAATTTATTAAGGTTTTTTTTTATTATCTTCATTAAGAAAATCGTCTGTCAAAAACAAAATACAAATTGCTCGTACCGAGACAGAATGGTGCAGTCACGAATTAATGACAAAGACGACAGCATACTGACTATTGTGAGTGCGAAAGGGACTATAGAGGTATGCCTTTCGGCGCAGCTAAGTTCCCACGGCGCGTATGTTATGATCATATCCTACTTATGCCTATGTACAAGTATTATTAAATGAATTAAAGTTATTATTCTTCTTTAAGAAAAAAGATGGCGTCAACATCTTAGGTATTGTGCCAGTGTCAATTAAAACTAGGTATGTTTATCCACGGGCATACAGCTTTAAATAATCTGTGGCTATATATTACCTACTTAGTAGTCTTGAGCACTATAATAGAACTAAGGAGAGGTATAGCTTGGACCGTTTAGCAGTATATTGAAATTTAAAGTCGCAAATTCGTACTATATGAATCATAAATATAAATAATGTCGATCGCATATTAGCCACTGCATTACGTATAGTACATCGAGTGGTACTCATGCACTTTTCTGGAAGTATCCACCGATTTACTCAATAGGGTGGGGCATTTATTTTTGTCATTATTATCGACATACAAATATAAGGAGCAACAACTAAATATAAGGGTACACCAGTTTAAACAGTTCAGTCCTCCCGAGACCATGGTTGCTGTAAACCAGTCGAAACGTCGGGAACGTAAAAAACATAATATAAACGCGATAAAATCATTAAAAATTAATTTTATTTCAGAATGAATTACGCTAAACAAGTTTATTTACCAAACATAGAGTAGCATGTGTAAGTTTTGGTACAGCACAGCTGCCTAAGCCCTCAGCCTCGAATTTAGCGGGCAGCGGGGCGGGGCGGCGGCGGCGCGGGAGCGGGGCTCGTTGGCCGCCCCGCGCCGCTGCCACGCCGCTGTTTTCGAGAACCGGTCCATTTGATTTTACGCATAAGATCTTGCCGCTCCCGCGCCGCCACTGCGCCGCCCCCGCCCCGCTGCCCGCTAAATTCGAGGCAGAGGCCTTAGAGTAAATCTCGCCCATGATCGCCCACACATCTATAGGAATTTGTAGTAGACACAAAATAAAAGTACTGCCTAACAAAATATTTTACTACTCAAGACTACGGCGAAAGACGCCATTACAAACAGTGATAGCCAAGTGGGTAGAACGGCACGCCTTTGAGACATGTGTCGCAGGTTCAAGCCGCATATATGGGATTTCTAAATTTCATGTGCGAATCTCATATTCAATGATGTTCCGGCCTGAAATCCTCTCGCATTAAGAGACGCGCCCTGCCCATTTTTAACCGAATCAAAAAACAGGAGGAGGTTCTCTATTCGATTGTATTTAAAAAAAAGACTCATTTTTAACACTGAGCATGTTTGTCGTAATACGTATCTGTTATAGGTACTCTTAAAGGTAAGTATGAAATTTGACTAAATCTCACTTCGATCAGACTAGTTTTATGGGTGAGATGCAACCTCTAAATTGTGTCGACGCGTGCGCCTCGCATTTTTGTAGCCCATACATGGGAACGCGTTTATTATGATAATGTCAAACGCTTCATTCACGTAACGTTTTGAAGTCCGCCTTACACAATAAAGTGATTTATTTCTAAACGTTTTATCGTGGAAAATACCGGGTCTTGATACGGCTGGTAATAATACGACGGAATTTATGGGAATTCACAAAAAAAAAACCTACATAGGTATATATATTTTTTTAAATATACATATATTGGACCCCCATGCCTGGCCATCTAACTACTGCCGTGAGCCTTGGCTTAGTTGGAGGGGTAACAGGGACACTAGAAAGAATGTCCAATGAATTAAACAAATTCAAAGATTCGGATAGGTCCAAGGAATAGAATTAGGTATTCTTGTGATTAGCTTGGCTTTTATACGGCCAGGTTGGACCAGTGAGCAGTTGGCACATCAGATTTTATCCCGTTCTGTGATTAATAAAGTAACAATCTTGCGGCTCCTCGAGGTATCTTTGAACGAGTGATACCCACTTGCTGTCCATAATTAAAGACTGGAGCGCATTAGTAGGTCCTCCCCACTGTGTCCGGTGAATCCTTATTATAACTTACCCTACTTCGCTGTTGTATAAAAAAACTGTAGAGATTCTTGAGAACTGGCATTATTTTTGTTGCTGTGGCCGGTCAAAACTGGCATTATTTTTGTTTCTGGTACCGTGTCGGAATGAAACTATATAGACTGCATTGTTTAATGCGTGGACACTTTGGACCGCAATGTTTTGATGCTGTTATAGAAGAGGTTATTATTGCTTATAGTGTTAGAAGTGCGATGGATAGCATTCGCAGGTTCAGCAATTTAAAAATAAAACTATAACAGACCATTATCCATATTCAATAATTGTAAGACTTCTTAGACTTAGGTAAGTAAAATACAATTAAACACGTACGAAAAAGTATTTAAGTATTCCTTAGATTCTAACAAACACAGAAGAGCGTTCTGCGTTCCGCGATCTTTATAAAATATGGCGCTATGAATTTCATTTATTACAAAAGATGCAGAACTGAGAACGCGGAACGAAGAAAGCGGTACGTGGAACAAAGAACGCGGAACCCAGACAGCCAAACCCTCTCCTCTGTGTTAAGGCTCTAAAGAGATCGGCTCGATGCACACAACCTCATTCAAGGCATTCGTGACGTCGCTTTGGCGCGAAAACGAGCAGTATATGCGCACCCGGCGGTCTGTGCGCATGCGCGAGCCCCGCGCCATCTTGCCGTTGCCGTGGAAACGGAGAATAACAAATAAACAATACAGAGTTTTGTGTTCGTATTAATTTAATTTAAAAAGTTATGATGGATGGTATATTGTTTATGCATATAAAAACTTAGGTGAGTTACTTACTTGTGAGTTTTCTATAAGCATAAGTACTACTTGTTTTCTTTTGCGAAGTTACAGAACGGTGACTTGAGTGTATTGGGTTTTAGATTTGGTCTTTATCGTGCATGGGAAGTAGGTTAATTTTCGCTGGCTGTCAATAAAGTATTACATCTACTTATTGAAATAAAACACAAATCTTACGGATTTTATCGCGTTTATTTTTCGTTTTGTACGATTTCGACGTTTCGGCTGCTTCGCAGCAACCATGGCCACGGGAGGACTGAGGTGGTTGACAACGAAAAATAAACGCGATAAAATCCGTAAGATGCGTTTTATTTAAATGTGTTGTATTCGCGTAAATATAAGAAATCAATATACATCTACTTATTTAATAATTAAAAAACTGTTTTGACAATAGGTAGTTGAAAATTATAAGGTAGGTATATGAAGCAGGTAATTTAGTATAACCGCATAACTATTGGTATGTCGGCTCTTAAGGATTACTCGAGAGAAAGGATATCAATTTTGTGCTATTTTTGGCAAATTTTTGAGGAGTATTAAACATTGTGTGTTCATAAACATGCACGGGTGTAGGATATTCAAATTAAATAGTAAAACTTGACTTTTCAACTCCTCCTTCTCTTCCCCTCCTTTCCCAGAACTTTTTTTTTTTTTTTTTTTTTTTTTTGTTTATTAGGATTACCAACGATTGTTACATTGATACAAATATCTGAAACATTTTCCATATGAATCTAAGCTTAAATGCACAATCACTTAGAGGTAAACTCAACATGCAATTATAAAAGTACAGTCTTCTTCGTATTCAATTAACAATGTGTTACAGCAGCTTACAGTTTTCCTTAAATATAACTTAATTCTACTTAACTAATTGTTGTATCTAATTATAACAATAGACTACTCTACTCAACTAGATCTTTATTAGCGACATCTCGGATACTGCTATAATACAGTATGTTATTTTTGTTTTTCCAAAATCAACAGGTTACAATACTGGCTGAAAAAATATTTTTAAAAAAATCGAATGATGTTGTTTTATTTTTTTAATGTAATTAATTTAAAATTGCGTGAAATACATGTAGTTTAAATAACGCTTTCGCACACATCCGTGAATTTCGTGCGATACCTAGCCAAACCACCCTGGATATGTACAACTAGATAAATTCCACCAATCCAAGATCGATGAACAATTCATATTTAGAACGCGATAACGACATTCGAGGTATCCGTCAGCGCCGGCGCCGTTAGCCCATTGTGGAGTTGGACAATATTTCGACACATCATCCCAAGCCCAGCAGCTGTATAAACAGTGTGCTATATGCCTTATGTGTGCTATTTACAAAAGGCCTATGTCTTTAAAAGTAATAAAACACTTCGACGGCCCGATTAGCGCAGTTGGTAGTGTCCCTGCTTTCTGCGCCAAGGGTTCAAATCCTGGTAGAGACAAACTTAGTGCGATAAGCACGAATGTTTGTAACTAAGTTATCTATATAAGTTATATACATATACTGGGTTCGCCCCCACTCTATTGTACGGTACCCATAATACAAGCGTTGCTTAGTGTGGGACCGTATAGTTGGTGTATTTGTCTGGCGATATATACTTACGCATAATTAATTTGCTCTATTTGCGGTGTTTCTGTTGTTTGCCGTAGTGACGTTAGGCCCATGGAGTCATAGCGCTAAAGTGTTTATCCACACTCCACAGAATACCACCTAGGTAGCCTACACAGGTGACAGGAGGGCTGGCTCTTTCCTCGCTCTTAGCTGGATAATACAGCGAGGAAATGCAGCCAGCATACTTGCCGCCATTCCACGCGGACAAGGTCTTTTTGATGAATGGTTAATTTTTTTTTCCTATTTACTTTAATTTCAATTACCGTACCCAATTAAATATATTATTTCTTATCGAAACCAGACTAAGAAACTCCTAAATGAGTTGTTGTATTGACGTCACACCCACTCACACTAGTAAAATCTCGTAACTGCGCAGCTATGTATGCGTGTGTGTGTCACATATGACGTGTAGAACTGAATACGTAATTTCGCCTTCTCGATCACGGTCCCTGTGGCGCAGAGGATAGCGCGTTGGACTTCTAATCCAAAGGTCGTGGGTTCGATCCCCACCAGGGATGCACAGATGGTAATTCACATTACTTATTTTGCAATTCTTACTTTTGTTTAAATTCGATATAAATTCAAATAAAAAAAATTATGTTTTACAAATAATACCGACCGATAGTATTCCAAATATTTTTTTATTCAGTTATTTAGTTTATGAGACAGAATCGGAGAATATCATTTATTGTAGAAAAATATTGAAAATCCTCTTTGTAACCTAAATACGTAACAATAGTTTCCATACCTATCCCGAATTTACAGAAGTTTTAATCAATTAACAATGACATTAGAACACATTTTTGCGGAGAAAAGTGTTTAGTTTGTAAATTGATGAAATCTTTATAAATTTGAATGTTACAGTTTACGAATTTACCTCGCATAGCAAAAATATTTTTTTGTTTGTTTGATAGATTAAGAATAAGCTACAGCTCCCCGTGTATACGCTACAAGTCGCGCGTAATTGCTACAAGCCCCGAGTATTTGCTACAGGTCCCGCGCATTTACTCCTGGCCAGCGCAGGCTTAATCTGGCACTAACTCGAGAATCCGGTTGGGTGGTTGGTTGATCATACAGAAGGATTTCTGTTTACATAATAATAATACCAGCCCTTTTTAATGTCCCACTGCTGGGCACGGGCCTCCCCTCAAGTCGAGGGGGATTTGGCCATAGTCCACCACGCTGGCCCAGTGCGGGTTGGCGGACTTCACACACCTTTCGAGGGGTTCTCTCAGACAGGTCTCCGCACGATGTTTTCCTTCACCGTTTAGCAAGTGATAATCGTGGTTGAAAACGAGATTTGCAAATGAAATCAGAAATCCCAGAGGTGCGAGCCAGTGGGTTTGAACCTGCGATCCGCGTTACCGAAGCAAGCGTTCTACCAACTTGGCTATCACTGCTTAGTTATCGCTGCTGTTTAAATACAAATTCCTATCTTATCAACTAAGCCTAATTTAATTCGATTTGTCCGTTGCATGTATGGGAGTATTATGCTATCTTTTTTTATTTACTTGCTACGCGCTAAATTACTTTATTATGGTCTGGCCACACCTGTTGCTAAGCGCACTGATTGGTGCCTTCATAATTATGAGGCCAACAGTTTAACACATTAGTTTACTAACTATATAAATATAGCTAAACGTTTAACGTGATACTTTTTGATTCCTTGGACATTACACTTACGTGAACCCAGACGTGGTCGAACGAATAATATTACTTCAAAAAATATTTTTAAACTGTGAATTATTATAATCCTCTGTGTGTGCGTAAACCTAATGATGTTCCGTACTGTGTGAGTCTGTGTGTGTGTGGGAATATTCCCATTATCTATACCAAATAAATAAAATTGGAGTGTCGGTTTGTAATATTAAAATAACCGCTTTTTACTAATTGCATTTGGATGTATACACGGTGCATATACCAAAACAACATTTTATCCTTTTTTGTCTGTCTGTCTGTTTGTTTCGGTTAATCCCTGAAATGGGTGGACCGATTTTGACGGGACTTTCACTGGCAGATAGCTGATGTAACAAGGAGTAACTTAGGCTACTTTTATTATAGAAAAACTTTTTTGTTAAATACCACGCGGACGAAGTCGCGGGTAACAGCTAGTCCCTATGCCAGGAAAAGGCACATCACTAGAGAGACACACACGGCCGTGGAAACACTGAATCAACGCTCAGGTTTTTAATACCTCTGTGTTTATATCCGCACCCGTGTTTAGGTTAATCGGTCAATAAGATCGCGCGGGGCGGCGGCCGACGGGTCATTTAAAAATATCGACATGTGCTCAATTTAACCCAGTTTAAATTGCTTGTAACTTTTATGACCGATTAATGGGTATGGTATGGTTAAGATCTTGAAATGTACCGACAGACAGAAATTAAGCCGTTGAATTAGAAAAAGAAAACGGTTTTTAATCAATAGCATAGACACAATTGGGTGTCGGAATTTTAAGAGTACCTAGTCCTTTTATAGACCATTACAGCTGTGATCTCCGTGAGTAGAACAGAAGAATACTACAGCGCACCCAACTTTTACGTTCCCAACGTTTCAGCTGCTTATAGCAACCATGGTCACGGGAGGACTGAGGTGGTTGACGTCCTAGTGTCATAGTTTGAATTGGGGTACCCTCATATTTAGTTGTTGCTTGCGGTCCGCTCTACGCAGAAAGTGCTCCCAGTGTCTTGAGGTCTTGCAATTGTGCGCTTGGTTTTGGATCCCAAGATACAACATAAAATAAACGCTATATAAAATCTATAAAATAAGTTATATTTCAATGTGTAGTATTCGCGTAAATAAGAAACCAATATAACACATAATAATGTTATAATAAGTATATCACGCCTGAGAAAATAGAAAGGAAACAACTGAAGAAGTATACTTCCGCGAGTCACATACAGCTAAACTTAGTACACCTTATAGCTATACCGATAAGTGTCTCGCGTGCCTAGATTCTGAATAAAGCACTATAAGAATATGGTAGCAGAGTAACAAGTTCCTTGTGCTCAATAGCAAAACAAGTTTGGAGGTTGCACGTTATATATAACTATGTTTTGTATCGTACCTACAGACAACCTTGAACCAGCAGCCAGTTCACACGATTGTAATGAATTATAAAAAGCCTCTGTTCCGACGAATGCGTGGTTTATTATTATAAGTAGGCACAGATTTAAGTTGTTAATATGACGGAATAACCCAAATTGTATGTATGTACAACTAGCTGGTACCCGCGACTACGTCCGCGTGGTATTTAACAAAAATGTTTTTCTAAAATAAAAGTAGCCTAAGTTACTCCTTGTTACATCAGCTATTTGCCAGTGAAAGTCTCGTCTCAATCGGTCCAGCTATTTCGGAGATTAGAAACAAACAGACAGACAAAAATTGTAAAAAAAAATGATTTTGTGTATGTACCGTGTATACATCCAAATGCACTTAGAAAAAAAGACGTTTTTTTAACATTAAAAACAGACACTCCTATTTTATTTATTTGTATAGATAATTATTGTTAAAAACATAACATTGTAAACTCAATTTTCTTGTTCGGAAAACTCAATTTACGGGCAACGTTTGTTTAAAATCAGGTCTCCTTATTTAATAAGGACCCTAAAGAAATCGGCAAGACCTAGTTGAGTCCTATATCTATTTTGTAACTATATTTGACATTATAACTTATGTATTATGCGATTGAAGCAACGTCAAAAAGAAGAATAGAGCCAGCTTATGTGGTTGCAAACATACTGTTTTAAATTCCTTTTAAGTAACTTCTGAACGCATTGACCTCAAAAGCACATTTAGCTCATGAATAGACACACGTACTGTCGATAAGTATGGTCGCAAACATTTATATGGGACCCGTTTCCTAACTATGTATGTTCGATGACGTTTATAATGCAATAAGGTCGTATATCTGCATACCCTCATGCAGAGCAGTTGCCCCTAGTAGTCAGTCCAAATAATGAGATTGCTGTACGATATTGAACCTTAAATGGGTCCCAAATTAAATTTCGCAACTGTATCCACGTACGTACCTATTCGTAACACGTAAAATGACGACGGATTGTTATCGTTAGGCCTCAGCCTCGAATTTAGCGGGCAGCGGGGCGGGCGGCGCGCGGCGGCGCGCGAGTGGAGCTCGTTGGTCGCGACGCGCCGCCCGCTGCCGCTCCGCTGTTTTCTAGAACCGGTCCATTTGATTTTACGCATAAGATCCTGCCGCTCCCACACCACCCCGCCGCCGCCGCCGCCCCGCTGCCCGCTAAATTCGAGGCTGAGGCCTTAAGGTCGGCTTTATTAATTCTACCTTCGGCTATGGTTACGTTTCGAAACGCGTTGAGGTATGTAATTGTTAGATTAGATGATTATTAGTAACGTCACGTGGTAAACAATCAACACGATTGCTAGGTCATTATTTACATTCCCATTATGGTGATTTCTTTAACACCTTGAGTGCGGTGCCATTTTCAGAGGACTTTCAGCCAGTGCGTTAGAGACCTATTCGACCTCATAGCCGAGCTTCACTGTAGTGCGTATGAGACCTAATCCATCTCCTAAAATAAGGTATTTTAAAAAAACTCATATCTTTATCAAAAAATAAGATACAATCTATGTTCTTTCTGTAAATAATAGAGAATTAACTGTTCTATCTCAAGTTTGCTACGCATGGGGATATGAAAAGTGGATTATGAGATATAACGAGAAAAAAATTAGGTATCCATTGAATCTCGCATCGCAAGTAAAGATAGATCCGTTTGGGTTGTGACTAGTAATGGGATTAAAATAAATCCCCAGTTATCGATAGCTAAACATTTTATGAAGTAATCATTTAAACATAGTAATATTGATTTCTTGTATTTACGCGAACACTACACATTGAAATTAAACTAACCTTATGGATTTTATCGTGTTTATTGTTTGTTTTCTACGTTCCCGTCGTTTCGGCTGTTTTACAGCAACCATGGTCACGGGAGGACTGACCATGGTGACTGTCCTTCCGTGAATGATGAATTATGATAATCCATAAAATTAGTTTTATTTCAATAAACATAGTGACCTAAAATATATTTAAGAAAAATGTTCATCATTGAAGCATGGTAAACACATTTGTTGATCGCATTGCACACATAGTGTATTTATTCGTTTGGCTGTTTTGGATGCATCTGTGCTACTAAATGTAAGCCGTAATTTACTGTGACAGCCTGTGCAACGACTTTTTTTGCTACCACGCTGACAAAATATAAGAGCGTATTTTTTTTACATGGAGTGCGCAGGTACACATTATCGACATTTGAACAACACTGAGCGCGAGCTAACGGCGCCCGCGCCGCCCGCGCTCCGCTCCTTGCGTCTATGACGCCTGTGTTTTAGGAGGTCCGAAAGATCTCTTCACGCAACAGATGTATATTATTACAACTCAGTGCGTTAGAGACCTCATCCATCTCCTATTTTTTTTATTACATTATTGAATCAAACTCGCAGCGGGAAGTAGGTATGTATATTTGTCTCTGTCAAACACATAGAAATAAAGAAGTTACGACCTCCCGCACAGAGGTGGAGAACACGATTTTCGGCGCCGCACCAGCTGAAAGTCACGTTAGAGTTCTTTTAGACCTCCTAACGCAGTCAACGTGTTAAACAAAAATATACAAAGGTTAACTCTGAGGAATACCGAGGAAATTATCCCGCTTATATACAAGTGCATAGCATGGTAACGAAAACTTTGGGTAAATATTACACTTAATGCCTAGAATAAAATTATAGAAATAATTTCGTCGAGTCGATTTTTCAAGTCGAGAATGTAAGGTACCTTTTAGGCAAGTATACTCCATCGTAGATCCCAACGTCACTTACCATCACGTGAGATTTCGATCAAATACTTATAATGCAATAAAAAAAATAAAAATTATGTCGAAAATCATGGGTAGGTAGCAAATGTTGTAATTTTTGTGCGCGCAATGTATCGTAAACACGCGATCGCACAGAATAAGAATCAGGATCAGACTATTTTTATTCATGTAAACCATTAAGTACAATACATATGAATCGTCGAAATTGTTACAAAATGCTAAGCTACAACATTACCACCCGTTCGGAATGCCGTTCTTATGTAGAAGACCGGACAAGAAACTCCATGGTTGCTCTTTTTAGCTTCTGTGCTCGCTAAATATATTAGGTAGAGCACATATAGCTTTTATTTCTTGGCTGCATATTGAGAATCGGAACATATTTTACGAGAGAGTCAATCCTTTCACTCTGAATTCTATTAACGCTAAAACATTTAAAATTATTGGCATACCTAACTCTACCTAAGTTATTAATTGGATATTTTGATAATAGAATAAACAAATATTTTGTGAAAGTATACTTCCAACGAATACGAAACATTTTCTGAATTTAAAAAAATAATTTGACCGTAAGAAACCCGTCTTAAGTGAAAACGAGGGAGCGTGAGTAAGTAGCTATAATTTATTTGTAGCACGACCGTTCAAGGTCAGTGCAGCGTTCCGCGGTATTGCGCCCGCGCATCCTGGTACTACCTTTCATTGATATGTCTGAGTGTCTCTACATTCTCTAGAAACAAGTAGTTTAGTAGATTCATACTTTTTTTTATTTACTTGTAACAATTTTTAAGATTAGTTTTCGATGTTAAGGACTCTATGAACGGCACAACTTGACACCCAATTGGTAGAGTCCCTAGAGCCCCTACCAATTGGCATGTCGTTGACTAGTCAAATTGCCTCTCCACCTGCCAATTTGTATGAACTCTACAAATCGGTCCAACAGATCGAGGGATCTCGATTCAACATGAGTTGGACAATTTGTAATCCTTGGTTGACTGTAGAAATTCCATAACATACGTTGTGGGTACGCTTATTCAAATATTTAAAAAAAAACTTTTTAGTCTGACAAGTGAAATTATGGAAACGATCTAAACTCGTTTATTCTAGAACGTTTGTTCAAGGTCAATGCAGCGTTCTGCTATGCGCCGGCGCATCCTATTAGACCAGGTATTTTGTTGCTTTTATTTTGTCTGTCTTTCTCCTGCCAAAGTAAGTGTTTTGTTGCCAGCATTATTTTTCATAAATCATATTTAAATGGTTTTAGGGTGTTTATATACGAGGAATCTAATCAAAATGGTTAAGCTTTGTAAAATAGTCTTATTTTTAGTTGGCAGCTTCAGTCAAGATTATTCAGTAATAATCAAAATTACCAATTTACCAACGCGACCTATTTTAACCGACTTCAAAAAAGGAGGAGGTTCTCAATTCGGTTGTATTTTTTTTATATGCTTGCTACCTCAGTACTCCGTCATTTATGAACCGATTTGGAAAATTCTTTATTATTTACAAGGATGTCACCAACTTCGCATTTAATTCGACAACGTAAATTTCAAGATTAGATTTTTTTCTCTTTTTGGTTTTTATGTACTTGTGCCAAATAAATTTAGGGCAAAATACTTAAAGATTTTAGTACGATTCATTTTCGCATTAGCTACCATATCGTGTGGTTTACTGATAAATTCAGTCAATGGGTTATCGTTTTTTTTATGTTGTAAAATTTAATCATACATATAGATTAGACATGTTGATGGAGATTATCGAACTTTATAGCTCTACACGTAGAGTCTTCTTCGCAACAACGCAGCAGTGTTGTGCTGGTAAAAAATTCTGCAAACTAAGAAGCAATTTTTCATCAATTTTTTTCCATATATAATTAAGGAAGTAGGTGCATATAAAATATGTAAATTTTATGGTAGAGTTATATTCATTCTCAAATTTATTTTATCAGATAACCATGATAGATAGAGGCCCCTCGTAATGACGCAACCCAAAAAAGTATGTCAAATTTGAAAGATATTTCGACTCTACCATTTTCCATCTACTTAGTCCTATTTAAAATACATGTAGGTAAGCATGTAAGTTATGTTGTTAATCGCAAGCCTTTGGCGACTTTTGCCTCCGAGGCAGTTTACAATCGACTTATTTGTCTTCTAATTCACTTCCAATATTTATAAATAAGTAAATCCACGTGTTGGAGTAGTTAACTTCATACAGCACTATCTCTAGCGACTCTCCCATACAATACAAACCGGTCAGTCAGTCAGTGCGTATCTGACCGCGACCGACACAGCCCGTGACCGCTCCCATAAGTGATAACAACATCGCGATACACTGATAAGTTAGAACAATTATGTAGACTGTAACTTGAATATATAGAGTTATTTTTTTTTAAGTTTTAAGAGGTTACCTGGATACCTGTTAGTTTTGTTGTTGTGAGTGTGTGAACATTGTTGTAAGGTGGGTTCGTTGTGCTTTTTGTCTTATCTTATCTGTTTTCATTTATTTAATTACTGATTCAGTACTTTACTGAATCTTTTGTTTCAAAACGGGTCTCTATCTGTAGCGACTTTTTTTATTCTGCTTAAATTTCTTACATAATTTCGATCCTACTATAAATTCAGAAGTATATTAAATTAATGAATTAAAAGGCACTTGTGAATAAATAAATGGTAATGGTAAATAAAAATAGCTATCCTGGCTCTATATTATCAACTTCTTCAGTAATGACTATGCATACATTGCTATATTACAGCTTTAACTTAAACATAGTAAAACCAGATTCCAAGCTCGTTACATCTGGTTTTAATCAATGAAAACTAGAATTCCATAGTAGAATTCCCATTGCCATCAAGCACTCTACCCATAGCTATAGCTTCGTTGTTATCGATAGTAGAGCCACCAAATCGATATAACTTATTGGATTATAGATATTTATATCAATACATCTTTTTTTTTTTTTTTTTGTTGTCGGGGGGGAAATCTTCGATAGATACCCGGCCTCTGTGTGGGAGAGGGCCGGGTTATGTGGGATTCTTACCCACTAAAACCCCCCCGGTGGCCGCCTTCGACACATGTTGGAGGGGCTCCGGGATCTCAAAACGGAACGCACCGGTGCCCCTCTTGTGCCTCGCCCTCTTATGGGGGCCCGTCTCCGGGGAGCAGATGTTTGCTCCCCCTGCGCCCTCGTTGCGCACGGCGGCGGGGAGCCACGCCCGCCGCCGTCCTCCTCAGGAGTCGTCATCGTCACCGGACGTCCGGGGCCCACATCCCAGTCGTCCTCGACCCCGAGGGTAGCCCGTTATTTAAGGCACTGGGCATCAGGGCCGGCTATATCAATACATCTGACCTGACCCCCACCTTTAATATAGGTACTGGCCGGTCACACAGGACGTTAACCTTCTAATCAGCGGTTTATCTAACTACATGCATTATGAAATGTAACCTATCTACATTGTTATAAAGGTATAAATGTCATTACAATTTCGATTTTTTTTCTTTTTAATAATATTGTTTTGTAGTCAGCCTCATAAGAAGGTTGTTTTTAAACTTAGTTCTTGTTACGAGTTCAGTATACGTAAAATGGAATAGAAACTCACGAAGAAAGCCGTTAAGAAAAATGTAGCAACTCTTTAATGTGTACCAACATGCAACACTAATATTTCGTAAAACTCTACAACTCTCTATAACAGTGACAGCGTGAATTTTTAGAAAGTATACAGATCTAATCGAGATTGTTTTACGCAAATCAGCTAATAGAATTCGTTCCAATAACTAACTTTGATCAATGATACAAGGTTATTAAAATCAAACTCCCATAATAAATACTAGCTGTTGCCCGCGTAGAAAATTAGAACATAATATTTTCCATACAAATTATGACCCCCCATTTAGCCTCTTTAAGGGCTTTCTTAGCGAGCACCTAGGGGCCCGGAGGAACCCGCGTGCCAAATTTCAAGTCCCTAGGTGTCCCATGGATTCGAAGATTTCGTGATGACGCTTTTATATATATACAAGAGTTAAAAAGAACTTGCTTTGCTTTCTTACAAAAGCTTAGGTAAATTCCTGTTCTATATTTTATTAACGAACCTCAAGCGGTCTACAGGGTTTAATTAATAAATAGATGCGTCGTTATAGACTTTGGGGTGACTATCGTTTACTCTCCACGACCCATCTAGTAGACTTACTAGTACCGAATGAAAGTAGTAGAATAAAATCATTTCATGCTAAACAAAGTATCGCATTGAGCCGAGGCCCGTGCCCAGAAGTGGGACATTAAAAAGGGCTGGTATTATTATTATTTATTACTAGCTGTTGCCCGCGACTTCGTCCGCGTGGTATTTAACAAAGACTCAGCCGTTGGCAACAGCCTGCTCGCGTTCTGATCCCGCGGGACGCATTGCAGATTGTTGCTATCAAACTTTAATCAGGCGCAGCGCTGCAACATTGGTTTTAATTTTTTTTCGAGAGATCCAATTTTTTTTTCTAAAATAAAAGTAGCCTATGTTACTCCTTGTTACATCAGCTATCTGCCAGTGAAATTCCCGTCACAATCGGTCCAGCCATTTCAGAGATTACCCGGAACAAACAGACAGACAGACAGACGGACAGACAGACAGACAGACAGACAGACAGACAGACAAAAATTGTAAAAAATGTTGTTTTGGTATAGGTAACGTGTATACATCCAAATGCACTTAGTAAAAAGCGGTTATTTTAATATTACAAACAGACACTCCAATTTTATTTATATGTATAGATTATCATTAAGTATCTGACTCATCAAACTGTGAGTCAAGTGTATTGTCACGTTACTGCGGTCTTCAACTACAGATAAACAATTGTCGGTGCACATACACTCAAATTTAGTACCTACAATTTAATCAGTCAACTCATGATCCATTGGATTTATTTGATTTACAGCAAATTATTTTACGGAATGTTTTTTAGCAGTTAGAGCCAAGGTGGTTGAGCGCTCACTTGAGAAAAAGGTATGCAGGGTCGAACCTTGGCTCGCACCTCTCGGATTTCATATGCGAATCTCATTTTCAATGATTATCACTTGCTGTACGGTGAAAGTATACTTCGTGGATCCATGCTCATATTTCAAAAAGCCTTGTGAGGTTCACCAACCAGCAGTGAGTTGGCGTGGTCGATTATGGCACCAAACTCCATCGCATTAAAGGGGGTGCCCGGTGTCATAGACTTGCTTCCCAATTGGGACCAAATTACCATCGCCGAATTGTGAGCGCATGCGCACTGTAGTACACCTCTGCCTACCTCTTCTGGGAATACAGGCATGTGTCTGTATTTAGTTAACAATAACAAATAGTCACCTTCCAGTCTAAATTAATACAGTACATTATTTTTATGTCAATGTATAGCATTCGCGTCTAAATAAGAAATCAATATAGTTTTATTTAACTTCAGATAAATAGATTTCCAACTTCCAGTACAGTCAAGAACCTACGTCGTTAATCGAATCAACTAATTGTGTTACACTGATCCCTATACGACACGGTCGGTAACTTAATACAATACTATTGTCTGCCTGACCGGTAGAGAACCTGTCCACTGTGCCAGTACTGACCACTGCGTGCATGCGTGAACTGCCTACCCATGTGAAATTGCGCCATTAATATATGCGGTAACGACTGATCAAGGAGGTTTTAACTGAAAATCAACGATGCAGGCTTCAGAGGTGAACATAGACAATGAAAAAATATAGACCAAAAAGTTTCTAAATAAGTTTGGAACTCCTTTTATTGGATTCGAAATATAGCGGCTGCAGGTCTACATGTCAACTTAGATATATATATATTTTTATGAATCCGAGAAACCATCAAAGATTGCGTAAATTGACATTTCGCCTGCTCAAACAATTTTCTCGCTCTATTACTTATTTTCGTAACGGCAATCATAGTCATAACCGAACATTGAAATATCAAGTCAATCGTGAAGCAATTTTATAACAATATCTTAAACAATAGTTGCACAAAGTCTTGGTTCGAAGATAGAGTTAGTTCGAATGATAGAGACATTAAATTTACGAGCATAAAAGCCTGTAGGGATGTCATAACTTGGCTCCCAATCTGTGGGACCGATTTGAAACTTGGCATCTCAAAAGCTGGCTAGTCATTGACCCCTATAAATCGGCTCTACAGATTTGGTGTCAAGTATTACCGTTCGTAGAGCCCTTTAGGAACCATTATGTCTGATCCCTTGGACATTGCAAAAATGGTGGCTTTGTAGGGTGTTACTGTGATTGCGCCCAGACCATTGAATGTTCTACAAGTGGTCGGTCTCTTTGTGTAGCAGCTCGAAGACGGATGATGCGCACGCGCATCTTATCTCCGGTCACGATCTATCGTGATATACAACTTACTTTTTTGTATGTCAGTACTTGGGATTTGTATTTTATCATTTCGTAACTTTTGACGCGAGAGTATTTTTAATTATGTGTACCTAGTTGTGTATTTTTTTAAGCCGACTGTATGTTTAATCTCGATCTCTACCAAAAGATGCTGTAATACGAGGCGCAGTGGTAACGAAAATAATTATTGATATAATTATTAATACGAGTAGTAAGTAGGTAACATTATTACGACAGCTATCCTGGATTCAAATTATTTTTAATATAAAAGGCTAAAGATATAATAAATAAACATCATTAAAGCACATTATGTTAACCAATTCGATTCGGAATTACACCATTCACATGCAGTTAATGCAAAAAAATCGTATAAACTCTTGCGCAACACTGTGTCGAATGCGATGCAAGCAGAATGTGAAGTGAAAGAGTGGCTGTGTAATATGTACTTGTATATAGTTTCATTGTATATTGTATGTATGTATTACTAATGTCGCCACACCAACCCACCAACTGTACGGTCCCATACTAAGCAACGCTTGTATTATTGGTAGCGTACAATGGACTGTGGGCGATTGAAATAAATCTAAAAATATATTTTTTAGATCTTATAGTGTGTATATCGAAGTTTCGGCTGATTTACAGGAACCATGGTCACGGGAGGACTCAGGTGGCTGACGTACTAATCATAGTTTTATTTCAATGTGTAGTGTTCGGCGTAAATATAAGAAAAGTTAGTAGTTAGTGACCCTGCTTAGTCCGTTAGAGTCCGTTTTTTTTAAACTGTATATTTAGCCTGAATTACGTATAATAAGTACCCAAAATAATATACCACGTTTTAGATACAAAAAGGTCTTCCATTTCGTAAATAATTTCATTCAACGAAACTATAGTTTATCCGAATATCGGCAACGCAACACTGCTCGTCGTGAGAACAGTGGGGTTCACTAGAGCGAGACACAAATACCCGGCCAGATATCTATACATCTATACATATAAATAAAATTGGAGTGTCTGTTTGTAATATTAAAATAACCGCTTTTTACTAAATGCATTTGGATGTATACACTGTACCTATACCAAAACAACCTTTTTTAAAATTTTTGTCTGTCTGTCTGTCTGTTTGTTCCGGGTAATCTCTGAAATGGCTGGACCGATTTTGACGGGACTTTCACTGGCAGATAGCTGATGTAACAAGGAGTAACTTAGGCTACTTTTATTTTAGAAAAAAAAATAGGATCTCTCGAAAAAAAAATAACACCAATGTTGCGCTGCGCCTGATTAAGTTTGATAGCAACAACCTGAAATGCGTCCCGCGGGCTCAGAATGGACGAGCAGGCTGTTGTCAACGGTTGTCTTTGTTAAATATCACGCGGATGAAGTCGCGGGCAACAGCTAGTTACTAATAATATGAAATTTTCGAAATACTATAAATATTGCAAAGTATTTAGGACTATAAACCTTGTGTTCCTTAGGCCTTAACACCATTTTTGGTAATCTCACAACAAATACAATAAAATAATTAAATATTAACGTAGAGATAATGAGCCCAGACGTAGTGCAAACACAATGATTAAGAAGTTTATAACAAAGAGAAACGGTGAAGAAAACATCGCGAGGAAACCTGCACGTCTGAGAGAACCCCTCGAAAGACGTGTGGAGTCCGCCAACCCGCACTGGGCCAGCGTGGTGGACTATGGCTTAATCGCCCTAGTACTGAGGGGAGGCCCGTGCCCAGCAGTGGGACATTAAAAAAGGCTAGCTTTTAAGCATATTTAATAGATAAAGAAATGCATTACGGTACACCATAAGCGCAAATTAAAAAAATACGTTTCCATTTGTCTTAAAAATCTTTTTTTTTTAATTTCGTGCCCGGATCTAGCGCCTCCACCTCCAGTTAGTAAAAGTAGCGGTTTTTTACAAACCTTATGGTATTGTATCGGATTAGGTACTTTTTTAAGCAAACTTAATACATCGAGACATCCAATGCAGAATGCTAATATCGCAAAACACTAAATTACATCGTAAACATGTCCAAATTTTTCGTTAAAATATAAAAACCATTGACTTTTTGAATTTCGCGCCCTGACCCGAGCTTCCCCCTTAAGTACCATTAGATAGATTAAATTCTACAAATAATTAATTTTATTAAGTACCTAACTATTTACATTAATTAAGTCGGTGTACCCTTTGACAAGGTGATTTATATCACTTATTGCATTGGAAAATAATGATACTTACTTTTTTCTCATAATTACTGCTTTCCCGCTTCAACACACTACCTCATCTATACCAATATCTTCCATCTCTCTTTCACCCAGTATCTCACGCACTCCCCACCACGAACCCTTCATCTCGTGACTCCAATGTATTTTTCCTATCTCATAATTAATCAGATGAGATAAAATTATCTTATCTTTACATTAACTGTTATAATTATATTTTAACTTTTTTGTTGTAGACGTGAGGTCGTGCGCGAGAGTCGCTCCCGAAGTGTCCCGAGTAGAGCCGAACGCTGCCTAAGTCCTGGTTACTGTGACGTCGCAAGATGTTGGGATGGGGACTGTGCTTGTTGGCGCTGGCGGGACTCGCCACGGGACAGGGGGCGGAAAAACGTAAGTACTACTTGGTTACCTTGCCATAGCATAGTAGAGTGACCTTGAGATATTTGATTTTTAACTGGTGTAGCAGTCAAGGTTTCAGTATTTTTTTAATATATATTTTAGACAGAAAAAAAATGCCTTGTGTTCAGAACAATGTCTGTACGTTCCAAATATAATTGGAATTTGTATGGTAGGCAGGAATTTCGAATGTAATCGTAGTCGTAATTGAGAAAATATGCTGTCATTGTCATACTTATGTATCAAATCAATGGTGTGATAGGAATGGAAGGCGTTACGTTACTGGAACGGTACGTAAATTGTTTTTTTGGGGTACTGTTTGGCGGTTACGATTTGTAGAAATTAATCACACTTTCACATTATTAAGTTTAAATTCAAAGTGTCTAATTACTTACAACTGATTTCATACACATATTTTATTATTATGTAAGGTGTAACAAAAATAATGTATAATATTTTAACCTATGAATCAGTGAGTTATATGGATCACGTTTATGTATAAATAATTATGTAAATGCTGTTTCATCCTTATAACCTACTGTTAGCTCTGTTTAATATATTTTACCTTATTTTTATTACACCTTATATACAATAGTTATACGTAGCAAAAAGTCGTCTATCTAAAGTTACGTAAGGCTTAGCAAAAACTAGGCGACTCTCGTGAAACATGAGACGTATTTGGTAATAACATTTATTTTAAAACTAAGTGTTCGTCACGACTTTGCTCTTACCATAAAACATGCCATGAAAACAAAAGGACATCATACTTTCCGATACCACTTTTTCAACCGACTGCGCTAGAAGGCGGGTAATGTTTTTTGGGTTAACACCCACGATTCCGGAGATGATTTTATAAAAAAAAAAATCTAACTTAATATTTTTAGGAGATGGCGTGATTTGGAAGTATTGATATGTGGCTTCTGATAAGGACGTCGTTATATAACAATAAAATATTAACTAGATCGTGTCTGTAATATGAATAATTAGAGAACAAATAATCACATACGAGAGAAATCCTTTTCGATACAAAGAAAAAATCTCGAGTCGGATCGGTCAATACAGGCTCCGAATTGATCTGCCAATCTGTTTGTCTGTCTATTAACACATTACGTCTTAACTGCTGGATGAGTAACCCTGTGTTAGGTACAAGGCAATAAAAATACCAACATAATAAATAGAAAATATATAGAAAAAACTAGCTGTTGCCCGCGACTTCGTCCGCGTGGTATTTAACAAAGACATAACCGTTGGCAACAGCCTGCTCGCGCGTTCTGATCCCGCGGGACGCATTGTTGCTATCAAAACTTAATCAGGCGCAGCGCTGCAACATTGGTTTTAATTTTTTTTCGAGAGATCCTATTTTATTTTCTAAAATAAAAGTAGCCTAAGTTACTCCTTGTTACATCAGCTATCTGCCAGTGAAATTACCGTCAAAATCGGTCCAGCCATTTCAGAGATTACCCGGAACAAACAGACAGACAGACAGACAGACAGACAGACAGACGGACAGACAGACAAAATTTGTAAAAAATGTGGTTTCGGTATAGGTAACGTGTATACATCCAAATGCAATTAGTAAAAAGCTGTTAATTTAATATTACAAACAGACACTCCAATTTTATTTATATGTATAGATTGCACTGTAACTTTACGCTGCATCATTGATGGCCAGCACAGATAGAAGAAAAAAAAAGTAGTAAAAAGAAAAGACAAATGCCATTGTGACATTGTATATGTACGTTCAGTATTGTACACCCTGAAACTTGCCATGTCAATAGCTTATATACCGGGCCATTATATATACTTTTATTCCAGCAAATGGAAAGCCGCCCCGAAAATGTATATAACTCTAAATCAACGCGCGCCGTAGGTGGTAATTTTTTAAATTCCACTAATATTATAAATGTGAATGTTTGGATGGATGGATATTCGTTACTCAATCACTGACTGACTGAACGAACTGACATTTGGCACAGAGATAGATTACAGTCTGAAATAGCACATAGGCTACGTTTCATTGCGGTAAAATGTATATAAGTACCTTTTAATCGCGGGTAATACAGCGGGGCGCAGCAAGTATGTCATATATTTTGTACATATCTTAACTAAAAATGTAGTGTGATGTTTACCATACGAATAAGGTACTGCATGGCCTCATACAAGTGGGTACATAGTTGCCCTCAATACGTCACAACTCATCCGATAAGGTGATCACTTAAGGTAATCACTCATTCAAATCGGCCGCACTAAGGCCTCAGCCTCGAATTTAGCGGGCAGCGGGGCGGGGCGGCGGTGGCGGCGCGGGAGCGGCAGGATCTTATGCGTATAATAAAATGGACCGGTTCTCGAAAACAGCGGCGCGGGGCGAACTACGAGCGCTGCTCCCGCGCCGCCGCCGCCCCGCTGCCCGCTAAATTCGAGGCTGAGGCCTAATATGTAGGTACACACGCCATTCAAAACATGCTAACTGCTAAGAATAGATGGGATACATGGTTGTTTGTGTGCCGCCACCTGACGCGGAAACTGCTGTGCCAATATTGAAATCCTTGATTGATGAACGCGCTAAGTGTTAATAAGCAATGTTTGCATTTTTTTGTGTGTAATTTTATAAAGCTCTTTGTATAATATTTACAACTCCTTTATAAAGCACTAATACATGTAGGCTATTTGGAACACAATTTGGATGCGCATATTTATCTTACTAAGAGTTTTTTTATTGGTTGAGCATCACGCAGACACTGCTGGACCGATTTCAACGATGTTTTCACTATTGACCGTAAACATTGGCGGTTGAATTGCAAAGCAAAATTTATGGATGCGTGGGCGTAGCCGCGGGACAAAGCTAGTATATAAATAACACCATCACGCCTATAATCCCCGAAGGGGTAGACAGAGGTGCACAGCAATGCACCCACATTTCGCCGAAGGTATTTTGGTACCAATGTAATGCCATTATACCGGACACTTTCTTCCTCAATATCAGGGGATTAAGGCTATAGCTATAGTAGTCCAACGAAGATGGTCCAACGCAGTCTGGTGAACTTCATACGGCCTATGAATAATGTAATATTGAAAACACGATGAATTCCGTACAATAAGTTTGATTTCAATGTGTAGTATTCACGTAATTATAAGAAATCAATAATATAATATAATTAAGTAGGAACGTATTCTAGGCAAATATTGTTCCTAATTATCTCGGTACCCTAACACGTTAGCCTCGTATGATAAATTACGAGGAAGATGGAAACACAAACATGAGCGTATTTTCTTAAAGATAAGGTTTATATTTGCAAATATGTGTAATCAGACAGTCGCCTTAAAAATAATGTACACTGAACAGCAAAAGTCACTAAATATTATTTACGCGGCACCCTTTTACTTTTCAAAAAAGGAACCTAAATAATTTAATGCTACAAATGATTGCTTTTTAATTTATTCGTTGATGATTTGTTGTTTTCGGCCAATAATAAAAGTGTTCTAGTTTTACAAATTTGTGAGTATTGAGTTCCACGATTATTTTGTTCGTGTTCGTGTCTATTCGTCTAAGAATCTAATCGCGGCATAACAATTCAAACCAATCTCGGCAAATAAACAAATAGCTTTGCGCAAGAGTCGTGGCGATAGACAGTAATCATGATAGCCGTTATGTTCAATCGCAACGCACGGTTGGCTCGTCGCGACCGGCCGAGGATCGAACCTGTGCCGACGCACTCCGCCGGCCACGGTACGGACACAATCGATCGGCCGCCGTGAGAATCTATACTAATATTATAAATATGAAAGTTTGGATGGATGTATGGATGGACGGATGTTTGTTACTCTTTCACGCCAGAACGGCTGAATGGATCTGGATGAAATTTGGCACTGAAATAGATTATAGTCTGGAATAGCACATAGGCTTGTGCGCAGTATTATATGACGTTTGATAAAGTTATAAAACGTCTATAAATTTGGGGTTTTAATTTTAATTTGGTCTATAATTTTGAACAAGAATAATTTTATAGGTTATCCAGTGTATCTGAAACGGCCACTGAAAAGGCTAGTTATAGTTAAATTCAGTTTAATCCTTGGTTGGATTATATTTAACTGAAGAAATAAAAAAAATACCTCGTCTCCTGGTCCTTGTAGTAAATATGATTATTTACTGACTGGATCCCTCAATGTGCTTTGCCTATCACTGCAGATTCGATCAGCAAATAAAGTCTAAAATCTTCTGCAAAATTACTGAATTTCAGGTATAGATAACGGTAACTCGAGCTGTATTTATAATTACGAGTCATGTAATACACAGTTTTTTTATGCATACTTGAAGAATATCGCAAGAGCATTCGCTAAAGCAATTGAATCGACCGCGTCCGATTGGCTAAGCATCAGCGATCTTCATTTATTCGTGGCTAATCATAGTCGCATTGTTTTCCTATAATGACGTCACGTGCGTGAAATCAAATCTCAAAGACTTTGCGATGGCTGAGACTTGATAAATATTGCGAAATTATTCACTATCACTATTTTCTTTTGTCTGTACTCGTATTGTACTGTGAACACGTCATTCGAGTGAGGCTTACGATAAAATGTTTAATACCAGCGGATTATGATAAATATAAAATAACAAATGAAAAAGACATCTTTTTCTATTTTTTAAGAGTCAAATCATTTATTTCGTGCGGGCCATCACATTTTTTTTTTTTTTTTTAAGAGGATCAGCGGTCTTGTCTTTTAAAATGGCTTCACCCACCCAACGGTAGTTACTTTGCCTGTATCATGTAGGTACTACTTGTTTTTTTTTTAGTTTGGCAATCGGCTAGAAATAGTGCCAATTTTGCCAGTGTCTACCCCTGATGATAAAGGTGATGTCGATGACGATGGTGATGATGAATGAATCCCTTGCCCCTATCAGTAAATATGTGCTGTGGATGCTTTACTGAAAATTTATCGGACTTCTTAGGAGAACAAGTTATACTATTTTGAACTTGAAAAGTCAAATTATACTATTTAATTTCAATTTCCTGCACTCGTGCACGTTTATGAACACACAATGGTTAATATCCCACTAATATTTCACATTATTTATCAAAGAAACACATTGTTAGGAAAATAACACAAAATTTACAACTTCACGGTTCAACTTCCCGCCTAAAACCCTTATGGCCTTTTTCAACTGGCCCATTTTTTACTGGTCTTCGACACAGAGACGTTCGTTCCTTTCATTGGTCCGCACGCTCACGTGACCTATTTTCTACAACAAATATGACTCGGTTATATTTAAAAAAAGAATCCTACTCACTTTTATACAACGCTACCCATAATATTCTAACAGTAGCACGTACGTAATCATACCATATCGCATCTACAATTAGATTAGTTATTATTTATCTGTGTAGTTTGGTCAGTACAAGTATCTCCTATCTCTTTCCCCCTCCAGGCCGCACGGGCAATGTGTGCAGCGTAGACATGGACTGTCCGGACAACGCCTTCTGTCGCCAGAGCATGTACTGCGTGTGCAAGGACGGCTTCGTGTATGCGGCTATTAATAGCACAAGTAAAGGATGCTTAAAAGGTTAGTACCTAGTTATAGAAGAGCCCACAGACAGGGGGCGACCAGACAAATGTACGGGTGCCTTCGTCTTCGGTGGAAAATATACCATGGGCCCTGGGGTGGAAATTATAGACTTCTTGAGGCTTATATAATTTAATTAAATACTTAGAACACTTTTCAAAATAAACGATGTCAAGAAGGCGCCATAGAGAAAAAAAAGAAAACCATAAAGAGCATTATGTATAGAGTTTTTTTTTTATCACATTATAGGCAAGTATTTGATCTTGATCTAAGTGACGATGAGATCTACGATGGAGCATACTTGCCTAGAAGGTACCTGTTCACTTATATGGTTATGAAGGTACCTGTTCAATAATTTTCCATAGATTATTGTCCATTCGGTCGTAAATAGCATCCGTTGAAAAGTCTTGTCTAATTCAGACTTGGCTGCTTAACCTAGAGCACTCCGCACTAGCGCTGGTGATATAGATACTATACATTACCAAAAACATAAAACGTGGAACGCGGAACGCTGTACATGTATTGGGGATCTTACGCTAATATTATATGCGGAGCGGTCGAGCATATAGACTACTGTCAAAGAAAAATAATGAGTAAGACGTAGTCTATTGTAATGTTCGCTTCGTAACAAGTTGTACAAAAATACAAAAATGTTACTCGGCATTCAGCCAATGCCTGTCGCTGTGTTTGATTTTTCGTCTTGGAAAAATGATATAATAAATAAATAAATATCGCCATACGAACACACCAACCTATACGGTCCCACTTTAAGCTTAACGCTTGTGTTATGGGTACCGTACAATGGACTGAGGGCGAACTCAGTATATACTACTTATATACATATTGTTAAGATTTGAATAAAAAGGTTTAGGTTTAAACAGAATTTTACATCTGGCCATTGAAAGAAAAAAAAATATTTTACTTTAAATTTGATTGCTGTTTTGTTTTTACTTTTATGTCACCCACGAGAACTACCAGTTTTGTGAATAAAGCTAACTTAAAAGAATTTCTTATAATTTCATTTATACGCTTGAACAGTCTATTAATGCTCAAATATTAATACATATTAAACATCCATGACTCGGGTACAAACATTCGTGCTCATCACACAAAGCTTGTGTCCCTACCAGGATTCGAACCCTGGACCCTCGGCACAGAAAGAAGAGTTACTACCACTGCGCTAATCAGGCCGTCATCCTTCTTCCCTCTCTACATTTTTTAAATTGTAATATCCCTTATCTATATATGAATATTCTGACTTCCATTGTGGACTAGGGTAGGAAGATGTTACTAATGTATTAAGATGATCATCCATTGAACCATCTCTCCCAATCCCCAGAGGCCCGCATCGGCGAGGAGTGTGTCCAGCACATCCAATGTCACTCCACCACCGGCATCCACTCGGAGTGCAGCAACGGCGTGTGCGCGTGCGCATCCACCGCGCACTTCGAGGGCGACAGGTGTTACGAAACCGCCGGTACGTATCTACCCGCCAATTAACGAGTATCTACGCCAATAATTAGCGGCTTCCGAGTGACCTCATTTATGTACTATCGGTTCATTGAGTATGAACTCTCTATTGTAGCAAGCAGGTAACTAACTGTATGGGAAAGGAAACTAAATATTGGTAGAAAATAATGTTGACTATTATAGAATTTAAGCATAAGTTGTTAGGTACGTATATGTATAAGTATTATATACAAACCAATCTGAGCGGAGACTCCGAGATCGTGCTACTTCTCTGTCGCACATATACGGACATAGGGCTGTGACGTCACAGCGCTGCACATTTGTAACTGTTTTCTCTTTTTCTGATCGCAATATGTGAATTCTAGGAATTAATTACTTACCTATTTTGAAGCATTTCATTGATGGTAAACTTAAAACATAATTCCCAATTGTAAGCGAATATTTATATTAACATAATGTTAAATTCAAGAACAAAGACCAACAGGAATAAGTAGCTATATAGTACAGCAAGGTAGACCGATGTACCGCCACGGGTCACGGAAAGACGAGAGAAGAAAATAGCTAATAACCAAAATATTGGCAACTTCTGGCTGATTGTTGGTTTATAATAACGTTCCAGTGGTTGGTGAGCGCTGCGTTGTGGATCAGAACTGCTACTTGGGTGAGCAGGGGCAGGAACGGCAGGCGTTCTGCGTTCGAGGGTACTGCACGTGCCAACTACAGTTCAGCCCTAGGGACAATGGCACGAGGTATGTATACCTGGGCTGTATCACAAGTACAGATGGATCACTTCGCGATGACATTTAAATGATATAAACTCCGCTCATAAACGGGCCAGTTTTGTGGCAATTTCTAGCTGCAATTGTACAGAGTGTAAGTGGCTTCGTAACGAAAACTGGTAACATAGATTCTACTCATGATTCTGGAACCCCCAGTGTTGGAATTCTCCGTAAATATGTTTATGTATTATATGCGTTTTTTTTTTCATAATTATCAATTGATTTCATTCAATATAATATCATAATATAAGTCTATCTCTCAATGTGATTTTAATAGCAAATAACAAAAACCCTAATGTAGACCTAAACTTGTAATGTAAATTAAAACTCGATACGGTAGAGCGCGCTTGTCAGTAGCACGAGTCGCATATCGCTTGGAGCGTTGTGTCTTGATCGCGAGGTTTACCATACATTGCGCGCTCAAAAAATTACAACATTTGTAACCCATGACTTTCGATATATATGATTTCTATAATTTTATTATAGACAGTTTTCGTTGCCATGCTCTAACTACACCCTGTATATACGTTGAGTTGTGTTCTATATCGCAAGGCATTTGCCGCAAGGTAATGTTTTGGCCTTTTTAAATAGTGTTTAAGGCCATTAATTGACTGGTCTAATATGGGATTTAATATTCGATTGTGTAATTAGGTGTGTACGCGATGCGTCACTGGGCGAGGAGTGTGAGGATCAGCTGCAATGCGCCGGCGCAGGCCTGGAGTGCAGGGGCACGTGCCGGTGCCGCGACAACTGGGTTGCGCACAATGAGACCAACTCTTGCGTTGAATGTGAGTACTCACATCTATTCTTCCTTGTCACTATTGCGTACCATAAACTATTAATAAAAAAAACAGTAATCGATCTAAGATTTTTTTTGTCAATTATTTCTCGTCTAAAATTGGCTTGCATTTAGTGTCTATCTATACATTTAGGTATATTTTTATTCATAGACACAAAACATTTTTTTTCTATAGTTCGAATAATATTGGAGCTATATATTTTAAATAAGTATTTAAAATGCCAACCCGCACTGGGCCAGCGTGTTGGACTATGGCCTAATCCCCCTCGCATTGGGGGAGGCCCATGCCAAAAATGGACGTATCAAATACTTACCGACTGAGTCGTTAAACGATTAAATTTTACCTGTAAAGTATTTATAAGTATGTAAATATTCGACCATTTCATCGATAAGTCGTTGCTGTCAAAACTCATAATGAACCCTCACACAATTAGGGTTTGACCATTTAGCATAGCCCAATACGTTTTCCTTTCTGTGTCAAGTATCAATTAATGCGTAATAATCGCACCTAGTTTAAGGTTCGCTAATTTATCAGCCCTTGTGCCCTTAATATGGAGTTTTGATCAAATTAGTTTGTATCTAGTTCATGGATTCTCCATCATAGCCTGTAAACGAGCCAGGGGTCAAATCTGTTATTGTTATCAAGCTGACAGTGGTACCTAAACAAACACAATTGATTAATTTTCAATAGGTTTGTTGACTTTTAACAAGTATTCAGCTTGTGATGGATCACCTAATTATTCCTCTAATCGGGAGCACAATAAAACTCGACCTTCCGTTACAGCGTTTAATGGCAGAGAGAGATTAGTCCTACCCAATACATTTGTACGTAATATTAATGTTTACCTACCCTATAATAACATATATTACACCCTCACCCTTAACTAACAATACATTTTTCTACAGCTACTACACTTACTTTCTAATAACCAGATACATTATAACTTACGGCAAATTATTATCAATCCTAATCCTAATCAATTTCTAAGCCGTAACGAATAACGGGTCTCCGAATGCGCTTGGAAGGCTCTAACGGTGTTGGGTCATTCCGTGGTACGTCCCTGGGTATGTCCCCTACCTCTGTCGTCCCCGGCGCTTCCACACGCGTGGGTATGGTGAGCGCGGGCAGCATGTCAGGGACCGACTGATGACTCGACGAATCTTCCTATAGACCAGAATTTTACTATAGACCAGGGATTCCCAAACAATTTTGGGAAAGAGACCTTTTTTCCAAAATGAACTGATGATGATACCTTTACCGTTTGTACTATCTATCAGTTGTCTTTGATTATTGTTATGTATATTTCTTTGGTGTGCACAATAAAGAGTTTAATAAATAAATAACTCTAAGTACTTATATCATAACAAGTTAATGGCTATATGGTTTACATATTTACAAAATGTATACTGGGATCGCCCTTAGACCATTGCACGATACCTACCCGTAATAAAAGCGTTGCTTACTTTGGCACCGTACAACTAGTGTTGGTCTAGCGATATTATTATTTTATTTTCTCTATCGAACAGCTGTGAAGGCCCTAGACGATGTTTGCACGTACGACGTGCAGTGCGACTCGCTGGCGGGTTCGGCGGACGCGCCGGCGCCGGGCGCGGCGCTGTGCCTGGGCGGCGCCTGCGCTTGCTCCTTCACTGCGCGCGCCTCTGGCTCGCCGCCGCGCTGCTGGCACCGCCGCCGCCCGGGGCAGGAGTGCCGTAGGGACGAGGTCGGTACTCCACAGGCCATGATACATTACACAACAACAACAACAAGTGCAACAACAACAAGTGCGATGTCCTAAAGAGGGATGCGGTTGCTCAAGTACTCTACCTTAAGGGCAGCACAAGTTTGCTCCAAATCGGTAGGATTGATCGGTAGGGTTCCTACAAATTGTAATGTCAAAAGGCAAGTTGTACCTACCGATCGGGAGTCGAATTGTGCCGTACGATACATCATAACAAATGCGACGTCCTAGGGACGGAGGCGGTCGCTCAAGTACTGTACCTAAGGGCGGCACAAGTTGCCTACAAATCGGTAGGGCTGATCGGAGGGGGTTCCTACAAATAGTTATGTCAAGCAAGCTGTACCTACCGATCGGGAGTCGAATTGTGCCGAACGAACAAGGCCCAAGGCTCAAGGCTCAAGTTGCCTACAAATCGGTAGGGTTCCTACAAATTATTATGTCAAGCAAGCTGTACCTACCGATCGGGAGTCAAATTGTGCCGTACGTAGAGGTTCTCGTCTTACATATGCGCGTGCGCATAGCTAACTTATATACTTGCTTATTTAAAAAAAAAGAATGTCGATAAATAGAAAGCATTTTATATTTTGTTACTTAATTTTATTACATTTCATGAGGTAGGTTACTTATTAAAAAATCATATGTACTTAACATTAATTATTTGAAACAACAATTATAAATTATTATGCTGTTAGTGAGTAGTTAGTCACAGTGACCACAGAAAATGAAGGAATATGACAGTAATAAGTAGTTTAGAAGACAAACAGGAGTAGAGAAGCCTGTAATCATTAGGACGGAAACAACATTAGGGTTCAAGCATTATACAGTTTCACAGCAGAAAATATACTTACATTCTAATAAAATAAAAAATACTGCAAGTCACAGAGTAATTGGAGTCAGCGCATACCGACTCGGATGAAGTGGTCTCCACTCCACTCACTCCATCCGCTAGCACTGAACCTAAATAGTTCCTTATAGGTCCTACCCACTTACATAAGCTGTCAAAGTACTTAACGACAAAGTTAACCCCAAAATTATGAAAAGCTTTCGGCCATTTAGTAGTACCATTGTATTAATAAATGAAATAAGTATGTCCTGTATTCTCCCATGGGGTGGGGGGGGGATACTGCATTGGATCTACATTTGGTCAAAGGTATTTTGGGAGAAGTCTATTGTCATATACCAGGCGTTATCCCCCTCAATGTCCGAAGAATTGAGGCCATAGTCCACAACGTTGGCGAACTTCACACTTTCGAATGACATGCAGGTTTCCTCACAATGTGTCCACTGTACCTGGTGATCAGTATTAAGAAGCTCGTAAGCAGGCTAGTTTAGTGGCAACCTCTAGCTGCGATTGTATTGCCGTCGACTTGCCGTCTATATCGCGCAGAAATTGCTTCAATCAATGCTAAAGATGCTGCATAATAGCATTAGCAGTAAGAGAGTATCGCTGGCAATATTGTCAAGCTATAATGCTCGGTAAGATTGCCAGCATAATTGATTTTTCTAGCCTTATAGTCACCTGGCCTATGTAGGTTGGTCTTGTAATAATGAATTAAAACTTTTATAAATTTAGGGCTAACATTTGAGTCTACCTTATAAGTACTTTTATCTTAATAACTAATTATCGTTCCAGGAGTGTGTATCCGAAGAAAACGAACCCGGCTATTGTCTGAACGGGCGCTGCACGTGCAAGACTTGCTCCCCCGACGCGAGGGACTTCGGCGGCGCCAGCACAGTGTCCCGCCCACCTGTCATCGCGGCGGCCATCTTGTCGATAGCCGCCATCTTGAGGCACTAACGGAGAACTTATTTTAAATGTTTCACAGTCATTACAGATCAGAGATGGTATTTGAAGGTAGATAGGGAGTTTTACCAACAGTGGCAGATGCTCACTATCAGCCCGCACCGGCCTATGCCAGTTTTGCGAGGCCGCGCGGTTGTTCTGGACGCGGCCTTTGAAATATTTATGACTCCTTTTAATAATAACTGTTACCTGGGCAAGTGGCAAATGAGCCAATAACATACCTAGTTGCGATATTTTAAGGCCAACGTACACTAACCATCGTGTCGCATTTTTTTTTAACAACACCTACTTCTATAACTTCGTGTAATGTTGAAATAAAATAAAATGAAATATTCGCTCGTAATGATCCGACAGTTCGGTACGAGATAATAAGTTTTATTTCTACATGATTAAAGTGTAGAATCGTAGTTTTGCGGCTAGCTTGCCTTTCTTTACTGTAGTTTACATGTTCCGTAACGGACTTTGTTTCTACTGAACCCATGTACTAATGTTTATTTCCATAGAAAATAGTCGTAGGATGCTTATCGGAAAAGCGAAAAATCTACTTGGGAAAGCAATATTTTAATGATTAGTTATATGTTAACTCCTTAATGATGTACCTAATAGATATTATGAAGGTTATTTGTTAATACAAATGAAGATAATATACTTTTAAAACAATATTTGACTAAATGTGGGTAGGTACAACTTTGAATTTTCCCAGGTTGAATGATAAATTATGTAATCTAACTTGTAATTAATTGAATATGATTTCTGCCAACCAACCGTAAGTTAAAACCATATAAAAAGAAATATTTCAAGAAACGACGGTAGCTGCAACCTTGTTAAGTTTCAACTACCCACATTAGATAAAAAAAATACGAAATGTATTCACTAATATTGCACAATATTTTAGTTGTTAGGTCGTTGAATATTCGTAGTTTAACAAATATTATGTTGTAAATAAATAATTAATTGTTGTTTGTTGAAATCCTGTAATATTTAAGCGTAGATTGTTTTAAACCACTTATATTGAACAGTATTTTTGCGAGTGCAATTTTATAAATGTTTTAACGAATGGGTGTTTATGCCAAAGAAGTGTACACAAATATTTTGAATGTATTGTGTAAATAAATATTATTTATTTTAAACATAACCCGTAGTTTTTGTTATAACGCGATTCAAGGCCGTCGTAAATGGGCTGGTTTTGTGTATATTTTAGCAGGAATTGTGTAGATAGAAGTGTGGATAATAAGATTGCAATAAGAGGGAATCGTTGGCAACATTGCCGAGCTATTAATACTCAGCAAGATGCATTTTTTTTAGCCTGTTCACAGGTTCCTTTACGAACCAATCACATGAACCTTGTTCAATGTACCGGTAAAACTACCAGTCTTTATAATTAACCAAAAAACGTTTTCTTCACCTCGCTTCCCCCTAGTGGAGTGTGGCGGGGAGACTGGTTCGGGATGTATTTCCTCTTTCCAGTGGATGTCTACGCCGCCCACTACTTGTGGGCGGGTCACCTGGGTGTCATTATGTGACCTGGAGTTCATCATTGACGGGATATGTGGTCTCGATGGTGATCAGTTCGCGTTGCAGGCTTCGGTGGTGATGGCATGGATTATAATTAACCAGACAAAAGAATAGTAACTCACCAACTAAGCTCGCCGCCCACTAGGCGATAACGGAACATCAGTATTCCTAGTAGAGCTTGAAGTAAGCGAAGCGCGTAACGCCCGCCGCACACTGGGCGAGGCAGCAGCGTACACGAGCGGATTCAGCGCTGAATTGGTATATCCGAGCCACGTACACCACTCCCACGTTACATCGTACACGCAATCACATAACGAATCTGAAAAAAGAACGAAAGTATAAATCTGTACATTCGTTCTTAATATAATCCCTCCATGAATGCAGTGACCCCGCGTTCACGAGTTAAGAAGTAATTTATCGGGCCTTGGCACCCATCCTCACAGGGCTAGTGGCGGTCTGCCGGCCTGAGACGGCCCTGGCAGAATGTGAGGTGATAGCGCTCTCCAAATAAATAAGTAAGTTATCTGCGAAGGTTTGGTCGGATAACTGCCAGGCATTGCGACGCTTACTGTCAGGCGTCACGACGCTCACTATCAGGCGTTACAACGCTCACCGTAAAGCGTCGCGACGCTCGATATCTGGCGTCACGACACTCACTATAAGATGTTGCAGGCCTCCCTATTTGGCGTCGTGATGCCTAATTACTGGCATCGCGACGCTCACCATAAGGCGTCCCGACGCTCACTACCGGGCGTCGCGACGCTCGCTATAGGGCGGCTGTTCGGTCCATTGCGATAATAGACTTAACGGCCCTTTAGTAGATACTATAACTCACCAACTGGCAACATGATGAAGAACGGTGTCCAGCACACGAGGAATAGAGACATGAGCCGCACGATCGTCCTCGTGGCTTGCCGCTGACGAGGCACTATGCTACTAAAAACAAGTCACAATAAACACGACTGTAGTCTTTTAAGAGGTAGGTTGGTAGGTTGGTTGCCTTTTCATAACCCATACACTATTCAAATAACACTTTATATGACTCTATCGGAGGAAAACTATTTTTTTTAATGTAGGCTCCAACCAAGTACTTTTGAAGAGCCAGAATCTTCCACACCTGTATGGAATATTGGTTGAACTGAGATGTGTCTGCTGTTTTGGCAGAAGCTCAGTGACTCTTTATCCTTGTAAAAGAAATAAGTTTTTGATGACCCAATTGGCTTTTTGACGGGAAGTTGAACAGTGAAGTTGTTAATTTTGTTTTTTTTTCCAAAAAATGTGTTTCTTTGATACCTAATGTGTAATATTAGTGGGATATTAACCATTGTGTGTTGATATAAGTGCACATGTGAAGGAATTTAAAACGAAATAGTATAGCTTGACTTTTCTAATTCACCCGAGAAGTCCGGCAAATTTTCAGTAGTGTCCACAGCTTTACTGATAGGGGTAGGGGTTTCATTGTTTTCATCATTATCATCAAGGGTGCTTATGATTTTATAACAATTATCTAGAATTACTCGATACTGGCAAAATGGCTCAATTTTGTAGCCGATTGCCAACCTTAAAAAAAGAAGATGAGTCAATTTGTACAGTTGGTATTGACACTCTTTTCTGTACCGAGGGTCCCGGGCTCGAATCCTAGTCGGTGCAAACTACATTTGATGAGAACGTATGTGTGTACCCGTGGTGATAATCCATATTTTACTTACGGTAATCCAGTTCTTTTCACAGGAATAACTACAGGAGGATCAGCTTTCGGACCGTCAGGTAAGTTTAAGCGAATGGCTTTTGGTATCGAACAACTGAAAACATAAAAATCCAAATGTAAGGTTTAACAAAAATAATGTAAAAATATGGATGTAGTGATGGATTTTGAGCAGGTACTCACTTTGCGTCTTCCTGGGAGCTGTCCGTATCTCTGCGCAGCATCTTCGTGCCGCATCTTGATATCGAAAACATTATGTTCCTGGTAGGTTGTTTATTCTGCACCAAATTTTAAAGTACAGTTATCATCAAAAAAATTATACATATAAATATATATATATATATATCAATAATAACGCGATAATATATCTTATATAGCGAAATAAGTGATGTGATTTCGGCACATGGTGGCCTTTCTAAAACACTGTCTGCCCCACCGGAGGTATTTAGACATAGAGCTCTAGAAAAATTATACCGCTTTCAAAATGGTTTATCTGTTTTAGAGTTACGTGGCCCCGGATACACTGTCAATCACTCTGTGTTTCGACGGATATTAAGTGTAGAACATACTGTTTGGCTGTTACCAGCTGCGCCTGCGGTGGGGGAGCGGCCGCGATGCGATCGGATAGTGGGGGGCGACGCAAGCGCAAGCAGGATGCGAGTGTACAGCACCAGCATCACCGTGGCTGGCAGGTAGAAGGACAGGATCGTGCTGAAGAATACATAGCTGAAAACATATACAAGAAAATAAAACCGAGTATTGACCGACTAAGAGCTAGCGTGCACTGCGTTTTATTTTCGTAACACATCTCTCGCAATCTATAGAATTCAAATCCTGTGCGATTTTTTATCAGCGCAGTGCTTCAATGTAATTGTACTGATCATAGATTTGGCTCGCCTGCCTTGTCGAGCGTTGTCATTTAATTGCTACCACCGACTTGGGATCCGGTAATTAATATAATTAAAATAAAACTATTTTTTTTTTTTTAAGGATTTTATCGCGTTTATTTTCCGATAGTAAAAAAAAAAAATAGTTTTATTTCAATGTGTAGTATTCGCGTAAATATAAGAAATCAATATAATATAATTAAATCCAAAACCAATCGCACCATTGCACAATCTGGAGACAATGTGAGCACTTCGGACCTCAAGCAACAACTAAATATGAGGGTACCTCAGTTCAAACTATGACACTCGGACGTCAAATACCTCAGTCCTACCGTGACCATGGTTGCTGTAAAGCAGCCGAAACGTCGGGACCGTAAAAACATAAAATAAACGCGATAAAATATGTAAAATAAGTTTTATTACAATAAACTCACTACCAAGAACTTACGCAACATTAGTATTCTCAGGGCATGCTTTAACTAGCTCTCCGTCATGGAAGTGCCTCTGCGTGGATATGAAAGCCGTTGGCAGCGCCACAGCCGACGCCACGGGCCAGACCAGACCAGCGAATATCCTGGCGAGTTTGGCGCGTCTGGCGCGGGCCAGGGGGGCCGTGATGCCGCACCAACGCTCCCAGCCGAGGGCGCAGAGCGAGAGGATGGAGGCTGTGCAGCAGAGGACGTCCAGAGTCTTCCAGCAAGAACAGACCACCCAATCTGAAATATTTTAAATGTAAAAGAGAAGTTTTGTTTTTTATTATATTTCTTTAGTACCTACCTTGCCTGTAGGACGGCTGCCACAAGGTGAACCGATGATATCCCACGCGTATCAGGAAGCCGGTGGATGCGAGTGGCGGAGGACCGTGATGTGTGGAAATCATTGGGGGAGGCCTATGTCCAGCAGTGGACGTCTTTCGGCTGATATGATATGGTTCGGGTGAATGTACTTATGTGATAATGAAAGTACTTATGCATTTCCTGCAAAGCTGATTTAGCAATAAATCGTTTTAATATCTAAGTAATTATACTTTTCACTGTTCATTGTCTAAGTAGTAGGTATCCATAGAGCAGTTTTGATTTTATTACACCGACATAGGTGCACAGTTTAATTATATGGTTAAAATGTGTTTCGCATGCAACAGTAACTGTCATTTTTGACAGATATCCCATACAATATCTGCCACAAGTGAGAGTTACTATGCGGTTGCTGTACGATTATGAAACGATTGTGTTAGCAGACTTGGGGCCCAGGCCGCTACCGCCGCGGCCGCGACTGCAGGCCGCGGCGGGATGTGTGACGCTTAAATCAAATCATAATCTTCAACTGACTCCAAGGCCTTTTCGGCGGGAAGTTCAACAGTAAAGTTGTTATACACTACACTACACTAATCATTTTAAAACAATTATTATCAAGGAATACTCGACACTGGCAAAATGATTCCATTTTGTAGCCTATATCTAACCTAAAAAAAAGAAAAAGAACTCACTCAAATGAAACACAAATAATTCTCTGGCAGCCGCAATCGGTACCACAAACAGTCCCACTAACAGATCCGCCACCGCGAGGCTGGCGAGCGGGTAGTGCGCGGGGGCGGTGCGCGCGCGCCATAGCGCGACCAGCGCCACTATGTTGACCGCCACAATGGCCGCCCCCAGCCCGGCGGCCGCCGCCACCGCGCACCACCACCGCCACGACAACGCGCCGCGAATCAACGTTGTGGCCTTCAATTGAATGTTATTGTCACAGTATTATAAAGGTACACTCTCACTGCCAAGGTCGGTACCTTCTACAGGTGGAAGGTTCCTCCTCTTTGGGTAGTTACCTACACAGGGGGGGGTAGGGGGTAGGTATACTCACTTCAGGGGAATAAAAAGGTATCTATAATAATAATATCGCTAGACGAACACACTAACTATACGGTCCCAAAATAAGCAACCCTTGTATTGTGGGAACCATACAATGGATTGGGTGCCAACCCAGTATATAATACTTATATAGATATTAAATATCTATGACTCGGGCACACACATTCATCACACAAAGTTTGTCCCTACCAGGATTCCTCCAAGGATTTCCGCCAAGCATCGCCTGGTTCTATCACTTACATCCTAAACCAGGATCAACCGTGATATCTATTGATGAAGACGGGATGTGACCTAGACAAGTCCCGGGGTGAGACATTATATGTCTTGAAGCCCGCAAATCATTCAAATTAATGAGCAATAAAATACTGATTTTCTCAGTAGGCAGCAAACCACAGATATATTAGAGGAGATATGTTATGAAAGCGGTGGGCTTGCGCACAAAGTTAGCGTACATTTGGCTAACCTACAATTTTCGCCGTCAGTCCACTGCAACTGCACGTCGGTGCCGGTGCTCTAGTTTTGTTCAAAATGCCGGGTTGTTCCGTGTTTGTATGCAAAAATACTAACAGCAAAGTGAACTACGCGAAAGATGGAATCTCATTTCACCAGCCAGAATTAAGTATTTTATTTATTCGTCTTTAAAATCATTAAAAACAACAAATCAAAAAATATTTAATGCCTTTATTATGTTATTTTAGTTTTCATGTAGTACAACGACTTTTTTATTTTTGTACAAAATACATGGCTCTTTAAGTACCACCTATGTTCGCTACTGAGTGAATGTACGAGGCAATGTATAGATCGTCTAACGATACTTTGAATAAACTGGTGCGTCGCGTGGTACGGCCGCTGTATACGGCGGCGACGCAGCACGCACCGAAGAGACTTCGTATTGGTTGGTTTTAGAGAGTGGTGGGGAACAAAGCGGAGGCAGCGAGTTCCCATACATTTTGAACCGCACGGCATATCTCTCGTGATCTGTGCAGCAAACCATTACAGGAGTCTAGTATACCTGCTCCGAGGGAGTCTGTCTTGTAGACTCGCTCCCTATTGAAGTAAGATCTAAAGCATAAGCAACATATAGGCTCGTGTTCTCTAGTTTCTTGAGCAAGTAACTAGAAGTAACACTCATTCAATTTATTTGCTATTAAGTATTATTCACTCACCTATTTAATCCGATTGTAAAATCAAAACTGAATACCAACAATACTTCATCACAAGAGATGTTAATCTTATACTTCTCGACTGATGCACTCGGTAAATAATCACAAAATGTCATTATTTTCACACTAAAGCCGTTTTATTTGACTGTAATGAATTTATTGTGGCGATAGATAGAACATTATTTAGTCATGTTGAAACAAATATCAGTATAAAAGTATTTGGAGGGTAGATTTTTTATGATTAGATGGTAACGAGGAAACTACCTTCAAGTTATCAAATTAATAGAAATTATAACAAATGTGTGAACTAACATTACCTACATAAACGCATTGTATCCGTAAGAGCAAATATATCAGAATTTGCTAAGCCACTGTCTAAGTAGGTACTCATTTAAATTAGCTTTGCTTTCTTCGTTAGTTTTCCCCCGCGCCACCAGACTGGTTCACTTGTATGTAAGTATAGGGAAAGTCAACTTAGATGGGTAACCGAAATGAAATATCAAACATTTTATTTTATTCCTTTATTGTCATTACTGGAGAACATTTATTAAAATTTCATTTTTTACTTAAATTCAATTATCCTCAATGAAAATAATTGCTTTAAAATTATATTTACAGACATTAAAAACTAGTTACCTATTTAAAAACTAAACTATATTTAATAGTTTTAAATTACAAGCATCGCTACGATTAATCTAAAAGGCACACGTCGTGAAGATCATGTTCTATTCCGTAACGCGGTAGTGCCCTTTTTACATGCATTTAAAATGTGCCGCAGATTCATTTTATGAGTCTTCTTTTTTTAAATTTGATACATAGACAACTAACACAAATGAGATGCTATTTATTAAATATTCGATTAAAAATGTCATAAACCAGTCTTCGATTACAGATAAAAAATATTACACGGTTTCTTTTTTATACTTCAGCCAATAATTCCTCTACATGTATTACATATTTTTTTTACATGACGCTTACAATATAATGTAGTAAGCATAAAAGGAAGCACGTTTCGCTTATCCGTATTCCTAATTCTACAACTAGTAATACACATATATCACTAAACAAATGTAAGATTCTGTTTTTAATCGAAACGGTACAGTATTTTTTGACAAATCTGCTCATTGGCACATAATAATGACACAAACAAAAAATAAACGCTAAAAACTAATAAAACTACGAAGATCAGTTATTTCATCCGCATTAAATATCACTTACATTACCAAAAAAAAAATAAGATAAAAAAAGTATTTACAATAATGTAGACGATGCCATAGAGCAATGAAAAAAAAACCATTAAAATACTTAATTAGGTATATAAAATATGTTACAATATAAAAGAGTGTGTATGGAATTGAGTAAAATTGAGCATGCAATGGTCCCGAGATAACGATAATAAAACAACTAGACAATTGTCATTTAAAGCGACAAATGGAATGGTTGAGATCTTACATAAATTGATTAAACAAATAAGTGCATATAGTATGTAATGGAATCAATATACTTTTCTGATTGTGCAAGTAATAAAGATTTTCTCTCTCATGGGCGTTGCCACAATGGGGCAGAGCAAAAATATAAAACCTTATCAATACTAATGTGATAAGGTTTGATAAGAAATTAAGTGCTTCTATAGTATCTTGAGGAATGAGAGCAGTGCCTTCAGAGAAACAGTACCTTTCTATTGGAATCAAATTGTTTGATCAAGATAATGGGTTCAGTTGGAGTTCATCGCTAAAATATCAATATTTATAATGTTAAAGTGTAGCGTGTGTGCGCCTCGCATGGCAACACACTGGAGCTAACTTTTTTATTTATTTTTTGTAAAAATAATGATTAAAAAAAAGACAAGCCCGCTGAGTTTCTTGCCGGATCTTCTCAGTTGAGGTCGCGTTCCGATCCGGTTGTAGAGTTAAGAAACAAAATATGCAATGACAATTTGTAAGTTCCCCCTTAGGCCGGCCTATACGAAATAAACGATTTGACTTTGACTATGACTTTGACTTTCCTTGGTTTGCCCTACCCTGGCTACGCCCATGATGTATCCTGATTATTTTTCTGAGTACTATCCACGTATAACGTATTTCTATGTTCATTAGCTATAAATGGAAGCAGACGTGGAATGATTCGTGTAAGCGGACGATATGTACGGATATCATTAATAATTACAATATTACTGAGATTGTTGCTTATCGGTACATAAAAAGAAATATCTATTCTGGCAATCAAACTCACATTATACAATTTAAAATGCGTAAACAGGCATCAATCTCAGTCAATATTAGTATAAAAAAATATATACTAAAATTATACAATTTATTTCTAAAGCCGTAATGAATAGTCACTGTGAACTATTGCGGGTAAACATGCAACTTTTGCAATATAAAACAATTAATTACATATGTACTTCAGTAAAGCTGTGGATACTTTACTGAAAATTTACCGGACATCTTGGGAGAACTTGAAAAGTCAAGTTATACTATTTCATTTCAATTTCCTTCACTCGTGCACGTTTATGAACACGCAATGGTTAATATCCCACTAATATTACACATTATTTATCAGAGAAACACATTTTTTGGAAAATAAAACAAAATTGACAACTTCACGGTTCAACTTCCCGCGGAAAAATCTACATTGTATTTAATTCCGCTGTCGGCTAATTATGAAGCCTTACCTACGTAATTTGACAAGACAATTTCACATCATCAGGTCACATCCATTATTTTATTTATAATGTGTATTTATTGAATGTTTTATTGCTATTAATTACTTGACACTGGCAAAATACCCGCTAAGTTGTGGGTGAGGTCATTTGCATAGCCATTTTATTTCATCTCATTTCATTTCGTAAATAAAAAACCGTCTTCCTCATACACTATGACCGCGAAAATTGGCGCCAATAACAAATTACAGATAATTCACATCGGCTTCAAAAGTAAACTGTCAAAAACCTATTTTCTACAAGCACGTTGTAATACTAAGTGCCACAGAGTCACACATAAATAATTTCCGTACCTACATTTGTACCGTCGACGTGTCAACTACTAGGCTTTATTTTATCTCAAACGTCATCGTCGACCGCACTCAACAATCTCATTAGCACATTTTGCCTCATCAATCAATTATCAATGATCAAAAACATGCGACTTACAAACGAGAAAATAATTATAAAAAGAACAACTTCAACAACGTAACAAGAGTTTTATGCGAATGTGGTTTGAAATGTGTCGGTGTATTTAAAAAAAGAATAAAAAAAATATTAACAGAAAAAAAGTAATTCACTTACCGAGTTTGTGTTTCTGACCGATTTAAAAATAATAATTTCGTTTAAAAGCATAAAGGCTAACACATACTAGATAGGCTGGATTAAAAATCATAAATAAGGTTTTTCTAAACATTTGACACCAAAAGTAACCTACCAATTCGTGCCTAAATTAAAAGCACATTTCAATATGCTACAGTATAAAAATACACCGACCAAAGTATTGTCATTTTTACGAGTATGTCAATGTTAGTGCATCGTAGTATTCTATACTATGTTAATACCTATACATTGCGTCATGGCTGTACAAATCAGTCTATATCTACGGCACTTAACAGTTCGACAACATCATTTTAACGCCGAACGTTTAAAAAATAATTTACATTTTGCATTTCTCTCTCTCTCTCTCTCTCTCTCTTTTCTCTCCTTCAACAATTCTGTACAGTGTCATCGAATCTTTGCTCCTGAATAGACATTCTTAGTTCCATTTTTGTAATGTTGCCAATATATTGTTCGAGTTAGTTTGTGAGATTTTTTCTTTCCAGTTGTAACTAAATTCACGCTATACAATATGGATACTTAATTTTTAAATTTGCATAAATCCGTAAATTTAATTAGATTTTAAAACGTATCCTAATTAGACTCAAACAACAATCGTCAACATGACACCAAGAATGAATGTAAAATTTCACTTCCGATTCTTAATTTAAACTTTTATATATAGATCGCTTCAGTACCGCTTTTATTGGTCTGCTGCAATTCATTGGGCGAGAGCACCGCGCGGTCCGACCAATCCGAGTGCGGGGATTGCGTGAGCGGTGTCTGTGGGGATGGCGTCGACCAATGATCTGGGGATTCCGGAGATGGTGTGGGGAACGTGTCGCCCATGCCCCAACCGCCATACAGACCTGGGGAGTAATTTAATGTATATAATTAAATATCGTTAGAAATAGGTAATAAAACTTCAACTGATTTCAATTATAACTAGCTTTTATAATATATTATATTCTCTGCAACTCGACGCCCAATGGTTATAATTGATGCTATCTAAAACCTTGCTAAAATTGATCCACTGTAATCATTTCATAATTGAGAAACTATGTTGTCACTGTCATTTTTAATTATGACATCTATGGTATGAGCGAGATAAAACATACGAACACTCTCGCAACGCTACTTTATATACTTGGTCTGAGCCAGCTTGCTCATTGACATGCCTATTTGTATGGATCGGGGTCGAATCAAATTGTACCGTACGTAGTGGCTTTAAGAAGTAATTTTGTTTCTCCACTTACCCGACATAAGGTTGGTGATAGCGGGGTGTTGCGCGCCCTGCACCTGGCCGAGCGCGGCGGCGTGCGTCATCACCGCTTGCAGCTGCGCGTTGTGCTGACCGTTCGCACCTGCGAGGAAAACCGGCAATGAATATCGTGCTGAATTTATAATGTCATTTGGGGCTGTGATTAGTATTTATTTATATTAGTATTATTAGTTATTAAACTAAATCAGTATGAGGTAACGAATTACGGGAAATTTCGTTTTAATAGGTTAGATAGGTAAGAGTTTTACTCTGTGCAGTAGAACGTCTATAAATTCAGGGGTGAATTTATATAAGTCTTATCAATAAATAATAAATAACCTAAGAAAAAGTGCTTTTGAAATCCCGTAGTAAATGGGCGAAAACATACTATAATCTTTAGGCGCGAGCGTTTGTCGCTATAAGTAACATGTATTATTACATCGTGTGGACTCACTGAGATGCGCAAGCGCAGAGTACGCGGCGGCGTCGAGCTGGTGCTGGTGCGAGTGGCGCAGCGCCGCCATGTGCGCCGGCGACGTCGGCAGCGAGGGCCGCGACTTGCCCGGCGACGGAGATCCTGCGGGGGGGAGTCATTGTACATATAGACAGGATTGTGACGTCATAATTCTAAGGCTATAGAGTAGAGTGGATGTTTGCATAGACGGAGATGTGGTAAAAACTAATACTGTAAATAAAAATTAGTGGTATTTAGTTACATACGATTTACACAATATATAACATAAAAGAAATGACCTCGACGCTGTTTTAAGGGATGCTTATGAGTCAACTGTTCATCTGATCTTCTACCGTTCTTATGCATACTGGTTTATACAATTTACACCAGGAATTAGCAATTTGGCTAAGGGTCTGAGATATCTGTACGTTTTGAAAAAGGGGTCTCTTGCCTAAAATAGTTTGGGAATCGCTGATTAACACTCTATGGTGGTGTACGTACCTATGTATGCGTGGGGCGAGGTTGTGTGGTTGCTATGCGTAGGTGAATGGTTCGAGTAGGGGGGCGACAGCGACGCGCCCAGGCCGCCGCCGCCGTACGACTGTTGCAGCGTCTGACCCGTCTGCAAACAGAAAACCTTTAAGATTGCAGACGTCACACTTGAGATTATGGACGTCACCCTTGAGATTGCAGACGTCACCCTTGAGATTGTGGACGTCACCCTTACCGTTGTGGACGTCACCCTTGAGGTTGCGGACCTCACCCGTATCCAATGCCGTACCTTACTCTGGTAGTAGCTACGGCACCTAAGGTGGCCTTGCTTTTTGCATAGAGGGTACCGGGATCGAATTTCGGTTTAGGCAAACATTGTGTGTTGAGCACGAATGTTTGTACACTAATCATGAATGAGTAATACTGGGATCGCCCCCAGTCCGTTGTATGGGAGGTTGTGGATGTCACCCTTGAGGTTGCATGTGTCTAGTGCTGACCCTGACTTTTTACAGACTGAGGAAAGCGACAATTACGATGTCATTTTGATCCATTGTTGGCAATAGGTAAGTTGAATTTGGACCCTGAATTTCCATGCACTGAACAATACCTACAAAAGAGTAGGACTATATTTAGTGCTATTTAGGTGGTCTGCAGTGGCGAAGATACCATACAACCCGATCCCAAAAAACTGCAGCACTACTCCAAATATTAAGGTCACATTTTCTCTTTCACAAAAAATTATCCTTCGCCACTATTTATGGGCTTGCATGACGTCATATATTTGTTGTAGACGCTCGTTGGTCTCACCTTGACGCAGTCCTCATAGCTGGGCGGCTGTTTGTGGTGAACCAGCTGCTCCATGCCGACGAACTGCGCCATCGCATTCGAGTACAGCGACGTTGCGTCGTACGGCGACGGCAAGTCCTGCAACCAAACAAAACGATGAATAAATATCGCCAGACAAACACCAACTGTACGGTCCCACAATAAGCAAAAGTCGTAGAACCCGTATCAAATCGCGGGTTACGCCAATCCAGGCCTCAAAGTACTCATCTTATATAACAACCTGAGAAAACATTAACACTCCTGCGATTAAAAGTTCCCAACAGAGCAACAAATAAACTTAATAAAAAAACAAAATCCAAAGGTCGTATTATATATTTGATAGAACTAGGCGATACCTAGTGGAAATCCATTGTTAAACAAATGGGGGAAGAGGAACGCACCACTGAACCTCGGCTTGTAAACTTTTCCAATTATAAACCAAACAAGTTTATCAATAATTAAAGAAGCCAGCAACACCGAATTCCTCTAAGATGTTAGTCGAGAAACTGTCTGTTACGAGTGTAGGGAACCCAAATAAAATGCAATTCTCCGCGAAAGGTAACGAAGCTAAAAAAGTATTCGACACGTGTTTCATCTCCAAACGAGGCATCCTCAGGACGGCTGGGCTACGAATGAACCACAATATATTTTTTGTTTTTGAAATGATAAGGGCTGTTGGTCGCAGATGACCTTAATAACTTCACCGGACGAGAAATAATTATTAATTTATTACAAGCTAGCCCCTGTGTATGCAATCTATGTTGACTAAATGCTTTCCATTTCAGTTAATTACCTGTAAATTTTGCAGCGGTGACTCTACAGGGCTGAGGCTGGAGCCGAGGCTCTCAACGCTCTGCGGCACCTCCTGCGCCACTTTCTTGTTGTTTTTTTTCACGCTCGGCTTCCTACACATAAGAAATGACATTAGTATTCACAATAATGACAATAGACTTGCCAGATGGTACCACCTTGCTAAGATTGCAAGATGAGGACGTACCGCCATGCTAAGGTTGCAAGATTAAGAACGTACCGTGTAGCTTAAGGTTGCAATTTGAGGACGTATCGCCTTGCTTAAGGTTGCAAATAGAGGAAGTACAGTCTTCTTTTGGGAGTTGCAATTCGAGGACGTACCACCATACTAGGATTGCAAGTTTATGACATACCGCCTTACTAAGGTTGCAAGTTGAGGCCGTACCGCCATACAAGGATTGCAAGATAAGGACGCACCAGCTTATCTAAAACAGTTGCAAGTTAAGGGCGTACCGTCTTATTTGCGAGGGTTGTAGGTTATTGTTGTCGTAAGGTTGGTCCAGCGGGCTGTCGGGGCCCGCTTTCGCGCGCGGCTTCTTCGGCTTCCCTTTTGCCGTGCTCGAGCTGATCACCGTCGGCTGGCTGATCAGTTGCGGGTGCGGGTTCGGTGACGCTGTACAAGTAAATAATACATTGTGAATGGTCGTTTCATTCATAGTTTTGATCGTTTGCGTGGCTTCAGACAACACTCCTTTTTATAGTCAAAACTAGCTGTTACCCGCGACTTCGTCCATGTGGTATTAAACAAAAACATTTTCTAAAATAAAACTAGCCTAAGTTACTCGTTGTTATATCAGCTATCTGCCAGTGAAAGTCCCGTCAAAATTGGTCCAGCCGTTTCAGAGATTACCCGAAACAAACAGACAGGCGAACACAAATTGAAAAAAATGTTGTTTTGGTATAAGTACCGTGTATACATCCCAAAATAACCGCTTTTTACTAAGTGCATTTCTTAGTAAAAAGCGGTTTCTTTAATATTACAAACAGACACTCCAATTTTGTTTATTTGTATAGAGTGTAGATGTATAACTTAATGTGCCTTGAAAATTTGAAAGTGGTCGTGATTATTTACGCGACGCTTCGCGCCACTAGGTATAAAAAATACAGTCTTCAGTTTCAGATAATGGTACTACACCACATAAGCACAGAGTCTCCGCGATGAGAGCCTATTGAGGTAGGCCTAAACTCGTGCTTGTGAAATGGACTCTATTATTGTAGCGATTGTATCTAAACTGAAGTCGCAGTGGGCAGGTCACATAGCTCGCAGAACCGATGGCCGTTGGGACAGAAAAGTTCTAGAATGGCGACCACGAATCGGAAGACGAAGTGTAGGACGGACCCCACAAGGTGGACCGATGACATCACACGCGTCGCAGGAAGACGGTGGATGCGAGTGGCGGAGGACCGTGATGTGTGGAAGTCGTTGGGGGAGGCCTATGTCCAGCAATGGACGTGTATATCGGCTGATAAATAGATAGATAGTATCTAAAGTAGTCTGAGGACTCACGCATGAGATGGTGGTGCTGCGCCATGGGGCGGGGGCAGTGCTCGTCCAGCAGCCGCACGATGTCGTCGTGCATGCGCTCCTGCGCCACGTCGCGCGGCAGCCGGTCCATGTGGTCGGTGATCTCGCGGTTCGCCATCGCGTCCAGCAGCGCCCGGCAGGCGCCGTACGAGCCCTCCCGAGCGCCCAGGAACAGCGGCGTTTCGTCCTGCGACAAATGGTATTATGTTCTAAATTCACAGATACAAGAACTCGTTGCCATGATTGAAGATAATATTCGGCTAAATTAGAAAAGCTCGTTGCCTTTATCCGAAGCATTCTCATAGTCCTGTCATTGTAATATGGTAGGTTAATACGAGATTAATATTTTTTTTATCTGTTGCAGAAAGTAATGTGTTTTAACTAAACCTGTGACGTGTTATAGCCAATGTCTATGAATTTGACCGTATAGCTTTTCGTAACTATTAGTCTTAATTTTTCTGCAAAAACATGGATTATTTTATTTCAAATCATAAAATAAAATAATGTTTTTTTATTCGGTCTCGTGATCAAAAAAGCTCTGGATTGTTGGTTGATGCGTTGCGTCGTCACACCCTAGTAATCAGTGTCGCTGATCGCGAGATCGCGTTTCGGCAGTATTTTATGGAAAATACTGGAATTTACAATGACAGAACAATATTGTTAGCATCATATTAAACTAATGAACAATTTAAGATAGTTTTTCGACCGCAGTCAATTAGCCTATAGCCAGGGGCTCCCAAACTTATTTTGTCTACTGCCACATTGAGAATGAATTATTTTTTTAGCGCCCCCTTTTCTTCACCTTCTTAAAAGCAACTATAACTTCAAATTAAATTAATTATTGTAAGCCTCTACACAACGCCTCCATTTTTTTCTGGGTCTCTTACCGCCCTTTAGGCCTGCAGCGCCCACAAGGGGGCGTTATCGCTCGCTTTGGGAAAGGCTGCTATATACAGATCAGACGAACCTTATCGTCCTGTGCGTCCCTGTTGGCTCCGTGCGCCAGCAGCACATTGACAGCGTCGATGTTGTTCACCGCCGCCGCCCAGTGCAGCGCGGTCTTGCCGCTGTTGTCAGCGGCGTTGATGTCTGCGTCGGCGTTGATCAGATCCTCCACCATGCCTTCGATGGCTAGCCTGAAGAGCAAGGGAATTATAAGCTCTGCGCACCCCTAGTATGTGTTTTGTACGTATTTACATACCGATTGTAATACTGTTTTAAAATGCATAATTATAAATGCTTTTTTCCCTATAAAGACTATATAGACTACAAAGTCCATCATATTACTCTTAATACAACTTGGGTTCGTCTCTTGTTCTGTATTCATCTACATTCATACTCGTAATTATTATTGTTACTGTATTTTTCATTCCAAACTCAAAACCATTCCAACCTTTTTGTTTTAACCTAAAGTTGAACTGCGAGGTTGTCAATTTTCAAGAATTACTCGATACTGGCAAAAATGGCACTATTTTGTAGCTATTGCCAACCTTAAAAGCCGAAGAAGAAGAAGCCTAATAGGAAACTTGGTCGTCTTGGAGGACACGTTATTTTTATAATCAAATCTGCGATATGGAGTTATTGTGTCTCCATATAATATTTACCTAGCAGCCAAGATTAGTGGTGTGGTTCCGTCATGCATCCTCGCGTTCAAGTTGGTGGCTCTGTTCCTCAACAGTATCTGGAAGACGCCCATAGCGTCAGCCGCCACGGCCGCGTGCAGCGGCGTCCGGCCCGTGTTGTCTTGCGAGTTCGCGTCGGCGCCGGCGTCCAGGAGGCGTTTCGCTGCGTCCGCGCGGGCGTACCTGTGAGGGAGAGAGATAGAGAATACAGAATAGAGATAGAGAAATAAGGATGGTGAAACCAACTATCTCCATATTTTTCGAATTTATAGACGTTTTATAACTTCATCAAGCGTCATATAGTACTGCGCACACGAGTTTTGCTTTGCGCAGTACTATATGACGTTTGATAAAGTTATAGAACGTCTATAAATTCGGTGGTAAATGTTTCTTTGTTTGTCCCGTATGCGTTGCTGTTAGGGATGAGATAAACTCGCAAAATTCAATACCACGTCTTCCAAGTACAAGTATGTACAAATACCAGGGTGGAAAACCTGATCTTAAAATACTCGAAAGTATTTGGTAGTTTTCAACCCGACCGACTGAGTCGCACGTCCCGAAAGCACAACACTGATTTCGGTACGTGAACTCGATCAACTTTGGAATACTTCGGGCACGGCTACCGAGTCCTGAACCAGCAACGGGCGCAAACCTGTTTCGGTCTATCCTGGTATGGGCGGTAAATACTTGCAAGTGTGAATGAAAGTACTTGGTAGTCGCGCGCGAGTCCGGTTTCGAGGGCTGGAAATACTTGCACTGGAAATCGAGCCTAACGTTCATATAAATAAGGAGCACAATCGAAAGGAGTTAGATTGAAGAGTTGAAAACAAGAACAATTGAGTGCTCCACTAACATAAATATTGCATCATTTTTTTTATTACATTATAGGCAAGTATTTGATCTCGATCTCACCTGATGGTAAGTGACGATGAGATCTACGATGGATCATACTTGCCTAGAAGGTGCTCACTCTCGACTTGAAAACACCCAGATTGAAGTCAACGGGGAACAAAGACGCCGGTAGCGTGTTCCATTCCTTGGCAGTCTAGCATATCTATCGACTCACCTAGCAGCTAAGTGCAAGCTGGTCTCCCCAGTCTTGTCCATGGCCGCGTTGAGCTGCGCGCCCTGCGCCACCAGCTCGGAGATGATGTGCGCGGTCTGCTCGTCCTCCGCGTCCGAGCCCGCGTCCAGCCCGCCGCCGCGCACCGCCGCCACCATCAGCGGGGTCATGCCCAGGGGACCTCGGGCGTCCACGTCTATGTGGTCGTGCTGCGGAGGAGTTCAGGGTTAGACAATAAATAAATAAATATCGCCACACGAACACACCAACTATACGGTCCCACATTAAGCAACGCTTGTGTTATGGGTACCATACAATGGACTGAGGGCGAACTCAGTATTTAATACTTATATACATATTAAACATCCATGACTCGGGTACAAACATTCGTGCTCATCACACAAAGCTTGTGTCCCTACCAGGATTCGAACCCGGACCCTCGGCGTAGAAAGCAGAGTTACTACCACTGCGCTAATCAGGCCGTCACTTCAATGTTTAGGTGCACGAAAATAAAAAAGCAGAATGTTTATCAAAGTCCGTATCCTGATGAATCATTCAGCCTCATGACGGTCAAGGCATACGTCTCATCTCGTCAGATTTAAACGCAGGCTGATCAAAACACTATCACCTCTCTTTTGCCTCGCTGGCAGCCCAGCTGTTTATGTATCTTCGCCTATATTGATAAATCAAGTCTAGTAAGACCGATCAGAAATCTAGGATGAGCTGATGGTCCGTAAAGGGCTAAACCGATGCCATCAAACATGGCTTAGTACCATTCAATTATCGAGGTTTATTTTTAAATCTAGTACAAAATCAAATACTCACGATGGCAGGCGGCGTCATCATACTCGGCGGTACTCTGATATCGGCAGCATCTAAATGCTGCTGCGTCCAAACCCTCGAATCATGTGCCGCTTCCTCGTAATCCGTGATCGCCGTGTGGTCCGATGCGTACCCGCCCGGGGCCCCGTTTGCGTCCCCGGGACCACGAGCCCTCTTGGCCCTGGGAGGCGCTACCCCATCGTCATCCTCATCCGACCAGTGATGGGGAGGTCCCATATGCCCCCCGTTGATATCTACATCAATACAGCCAATGGAGCCTTTGTTCAAATTCCTCATTTCCTGACCATCAGGCCCGCGGCGACGGGATCGACGCCTTGTGGAAGAGTTGTTGCGCATGAAACCTTCAGGGAACCATGTTATGCCGGCTGCACGTTTCCTCTGAGCAGTAACTAATACTCCAATCAGTAAGCCAGCCAAGAGTACCAATATTACGCCAATAAAAACGTATTTGGAGTTGGTAGGTCCGTCAGGGGTTTCCGGGGAGTTCACCCCTTTAACTTGAAAGATTGGGAAGTCGGGGGACAAGGAGTGTTTGGATGCTGTCGCCGCTAAGAAGTCGGCTGCCTCTCTCGCCGAGAAGAAGCACTCTGACCCTGCTGTGGTCGTACATTTTCGATTATCAATCTCTAAGTACACTTGGACTCCTGACTGCCCTCGCTCTGTGAAGACAATGTTATGCTTCTTTCCAAACTCAGTATCTTGTAATCCAACATCCGTCGAACCTTTCCATGGGAACACCATATCATTTCCCAAATGGTCTTTCTTGATCACAACAGTGGTCCGGAGCTGATGGCCCAAGTCTCGTAGGAAAGCGACTGAATTCTCCTTGAAAGTTCTCATGTCCATTAGCAAAGTGACAGACATAACACCTTCGGCTAAGTGTGGTGGTTCGTTTTCGCAGTCCAAGCCGTCCCAGTTGCATTCGGCGTTGTTGCAGCCGTAGTCGCAATGACCGTTGGCGTAATGCTTCTGACAATACGCGTCGTATATCGGATTACAGCGTTGTAAAGACTTCTCACAATCCCTCCCGTCGAATAAACAAGCCTGGGTATTACACACCTCATTGCATTCACCATCTTTGAAAACTTCCCAACACTTAATCGGCGCTGTGCAGTTGGCCCAAGGGTTGATACCCAAAGAACAATCATTGCCATCGAATTCGCAAGCGTACGTGTTACATTCTTCGTCGCAGTGGTAATCCCCTTGCTTCTCCTTACAGCCCATCTTTACACATTGTTCTCTTTGGAAAGCCAGATCTAACTCCTGAAGAGTCAAGCTTGGGTTCTTACTATTAAAACCACCGTTCACAGGACTCCCGTAGCCTCCTCTAGAGTGAGGGTCGTGGATATCGCAATTCTTTCCAGTCCATTGTCTAGGGCAGTAGCATAGATAGTCTCCAGGTTTGTCAATACATCTTGCTTCAGGGTGCTTGCAAGGATTGCTGAGGCATTCGTTCATTGAGTCAATCTCGCAATTGATTCCTGACAACCCTGACGGACAGTCGCATACATAGCCACCAATTTCGGACGTTCGGCAGTACCCCCCATTTTGGCATGGATTAGAATCGCAAGCGTATCCAGAATATTCACAGTTTTTGCCGTAGAAACCGTCGTTGCAAAGGCACTCGTGTCCTCCTTGGACCGCAGTACAAATGCCGCCACTTTGGCATGGGGAGTTCGCGCAGAAATTCACTTTGGCATCGCAATGTCTTCCCATATACCCCGGTTTACAGTTACAATGGTAATCGTTGACTAGTTGCACGCAATCCTGTGTGCCGGGTGTCGAACAGGGGTCTGAGAGACATTCGTTGATATCACCCTCACATCTGGGCCCAACGAATCCAGGTGGACACTTGCACTCAAACCCACCAACTTTGTCGATACAAGTACCATTATTATGACACGCATCTTGCTTACAATCGTTGACATTGATTTCACATATCTTCCCTAAAGTTCCAAAAGGACAGGAACAAGAGAAGTTGTTGATAAGATCATGACATGTTCCTCCATTTTGACAAGGGTTGGGTAAGCAATCGTTCACGTTTAATTCGCAATTTTGTCCTTGGAAACCTTTAGCGCATTGGCACTGGTACGTCCCTACGAGGTCCTTGCACACTGCTCCGTTCTGGCAGGGAGCTGAGTCGCATTCGTTGATCTCTTTCTGGCAGTACGAGCCTGTATATCCGTCGAGACAGTGACAGCGGTGGGAGTTACCGATGTCTTCGCATGATCCATTGTTGCAGAGCTGTTTAAGTTTCACACCTGAGGAAGACAAACATTATTTATCTCTTTCTGTCACATTGAAATACTGTTTAAATATTTATAAATGGTATATCTTACCTTTTCTAATGGAAGCGTCTTTACAAGACACCATTTCAACATCGCAGAGCTTGCCGGACCAGCCCGGGGCGCATGTGCAGGTGTACTGCGGGCCCTTCTGCGAGCAGGTTGCTCCGTTGTCGCATGGGTTCGCTTCGCACCTATGATAATAGTATTTTATTATTTGTACTTATAATATCGAAAATATTTATTTTGAGATTTATCTAGTCTTGGGATTGACTACCGTCTCGTGAGTGGAGTTGTTTGAGCGTCGGTTGATCGTCTCAATGCAACAAATGAGTTCAATTTTCATTGCATAATTGATACCTTTCTCAGTGTAATTGGATTCGCCTACAGCCCATTTTACAGTACCCATAATTCAAGCATTGCTTAGTTAGCTACCGTACAGTAGGTTTGTCTGTATGGTGGGTGAAATTAAAATTTGTTATAAACCCAATTTATATCGCTAGAAAGGCAAATTAATTCCTAGCACAATATTTGTCAATAGGGACCTCTACCCATTTAGAATTGCAAAAGTCTGTGGGTAGAAAAAGGTTTGTACCCCACTAACCAAGTTTACAATTGTGGGTAAGTCTCCAATCTAGAATTGCAACGGAGAATCCATGGGTAGAAAAAGGTTCGTACTAAACTAATGAACAATTGGAGGTATATTGGCGAGTGGTAATATATGTTACAAGCTACATACCACTCCACGAACGCCTCGCAATGTTTCCCGGTGTACCCGTAGGGGCAGTGGCACGTGTAGTATGTGATGTGGTCGTGGCAGGTGGCGCTGTTGTCGCACGGCGAGCTGTCGCACATGTTGATACGGAACTGGCAATTGGAACCCGTGTACCTGTAGGAAAATAGAATCAGAATCAGCTAATTTCTTATTCATTAACTACAGTACTTATGAATCGTCAAAATAGTTACAAAATGCTAAGCTGCAACTTTACCACCCGTTCGTTATTCATGTAAACCATTAAGTACAGTACGTATCGTCAAAATAGTTACAAAGTGCTAAGCTGCAGCTATACCACCCGTTCGGAATGCCGTTCCTATGGAGACGAACGGGCAAGAAACTCCATGGTTGCTAAATACTTGACACTGGCAAAATACCCATTTGTGCGTGAGGAAATATTTAATTTTATTCCATTGTATTTCATCGTACTTCATTTTGTAAAAAGAGAGAAATTCAATTTTGAGAATCCCAGTAAACATAATTTACTGATCATTGAGCTGAAGATATAGGATTCAATCCTTGACATGTTAGGGATATATATTTTTTTTTACATTATAGGCAAGTAATTGATCTCGATCCCACCTGATGGTAAGTGAGGATGAGATCTACGATGGAGCATACTTGTCTAGGTAGGAAGACGGCAGTAGATAGAGACGCTACATTCACTAGGCACATGCAGCGCAACTGATCTGACCCGCCATCCATGAATGAATTTTGACTTAATTGAGATATATATCTATACATCTATATACAAACTAGCTGTTACCCGCGATTTCGTCCGCGTGGAAAAAAAACTAAAATAAAGAAGCCTAAGTTACTCCTTGTTACATCAGCCATCTGCCAGTGAAAGTCCCGTCAAAATTGGTCCAGCCATTTCAGTGTAGCCGAAACAAACAGGCAGACTAAATTTTGGAACCGAACATTTTTCTAATGGGTCATCTGGGTATCTGTGAAAGTAGCTTACCCAGGCGGGCAGGAGCAGTTGTAGGAGTTGATGCCGTCGATGCAGGAGCCTCCATTCATGCAGCTGGACTCGGTGCAGTCTTCATCGTTGGTCTGACAGTTGATGCCGGAGAAGCCGAGCGGGCACGTGCATGTGTAGGATGCCACGTACTGAAACGAAGGTTATAATTACTCCTTCAAAGTTAGACCATAAGGCACGAGCTTCCCCTCAAAGCGAGGGGGGTTGCGGCTATAGTACGCCATGTCCGCTCAAAGCTTATTGAGGGAACTACACACACACACAAACAAATGTTAATTTTCTCTCTGATGTACCGCTTTCCTCATAATGTTGACTGTTCAGCAAGAATTTATGGGATTATAAGATTCACAAATAAATAAAAAAAATGTTAATCTAGCTTATTACAAGAAATATATGGAACGTAAAGAAGTTTTATAGGTTCTATTTAAAAAAAAATACACTTGAATTTGAATTACCAAGTATGGAGGAGGATCTATTGCATGTTTCTATTGTAATTGCTATGTACCTGATTGCAAGTAGCGCCGTTCATGCACGGTCTGGATTGGCACTCGTCGATGTCTACTTCGCAGTGCTTGCCCGCGAATCCGCTTGCGCACACGCAGTTATAGTCACCGATACTGTCCAAGCACGTCGCGCCGTTCTGGCATGGAACTGTCGTTGAAAAGGAACATATAAATTTCATAATAAGCATACAAACATACATTATTTGTGTAGTATTATCGTAAGTTAGGGCTGAAATTCAAAGTGGCATCTACTTTTAATACCTGGAAATTTATTTCAAGAAATCTATTGGCGGAGTCCTACTTCTAGCAACCGATAACCGGTTTTTACGGTTTTAAACACTGCTAGTAATACTTACACGAAGCGCAATCGTCTGTGTTAATAGCGCAATCTTTCCCCTCGTAGCCTCTAGCGCACAAGCACGCATAGGACCCCTCGGTGTTGATGCAAGTGGCCTCATTATGGCACGGGGCTGTCACTGCGCATTCGTCCACGTCTCGTTCACACAACGCCCCAGTCCATCCCACTGGACATTGGCACGTGAATTCCGCGTAGGAGGCTTCGGCGATGCAGCGCCCACTATGGCGGCATCTGGTGGGGAGAAGTAGTAACTTTATTAGTTAGTAATTTAGAGGTTTAGGTAACACGAGGTGCTATTTGAGTGCCAGCCTGTACGAGCCTTTAACTCAATACACCATGCTTATCCTAATAAAAAAACGATCTTGTTTCCGATTGGCTCAATTAATTGGCTACGGATCGTACGAGTGATTCCGATTGAGGCGTCGTCCCAACTGGCTACGGATCGTAAGAGTGCACGATGCGATTTCATCGCGCGACGATATTGCATCGATTACTCATACGATCGTTAGCCAATTAGGACGACGCCAGAGACAAAGTAGGTACCTACTATCAGGCGGGAACTTCTGTCGTTAACAAGATACAGATTTAGGCCGGGAAGTGGATTGCCTAAAAATAAGAGTTCGTAGTACACCCCCAGTGACTAGGTATAATACTGACTGGTTCGGCGTGCAGGGGTCGAGCGTGTTCTCGCAGTTCCGTCCGGAGTGCGGCGGTGCGCACACGCAGCGGTACCCGTTCACGAGGTCGATGCACGAGCCGCCGTGCAGGCACGGGTTGCCAGCGCAGTCGTCTATATTCGTCTCGCAGTTCACGCCTGGACGATAAGAAATATAGATTAGGTGAGTGTTCACACCCGAAACATACACTTTGTAATAATAAGACCATAAATTTCCCACTGTTGTGAACGGGCCTCCCCTCAATCCTAGTCACCATGCGTAAGGGATAAGAAAAAAAGTATGAAGATGCTGCAAATAGAGAGTAAGTTTTCATGTGCAGTAGATAGTGAGTCAGGTTTTAGGTGCCGTAGATAGTGAATTAGTTTCATGTGTTGCAGATACTGAGTCAACTAGTGTTCCAATATTATAGACTAGCTGCGCCCCGCGGTGTTACCCGCGATTACAAAGTATGTCCTTTTTACCGGGATAAAAAGTAGCCTATGTGCTATTTCAGACTATAATCTATCTCTGTGCCAAATACCATCCAGATCCGTTCAGCCGTTCTGGCGTGATTGAGTAACAAACATCCATCCATCCAAACTTTCACATTTATAATATTAGTGTGATAGTGAGTTGATTTTCAAGTATAAATTAAGTGCTGTAGATAATGAGCTAGTTTTCAAATGCTGTAGATAGTGAGTTAGTTTTCAAATGCTGTAGATAGTGCATTGATTATCAAGTGCCGTAGATATTAAATAAGTTTTTAAGTGGTGTACTTACCAGTGAATCCGAGCACACAGTCGCATTTGTAAGCGTTGAGTCTGTCGTGGCAGGTGCCGCCGTGTTGGCACGGGTTCGAACTGCACTCGTCAATATCCCGCTCACATCTTTGCCCTGAAAGATAGTTCTTTCATGAGATTCACAGCACATTACCTATCATGAAATACCAATCATTCGGGACGATAATAATACAAGCATGGGATATATTTTATCATGGATTTTGTAGAGAGTATTTCTAAAGATCGAATGTTATAAATAAACAAAGCCAAACTAACACATTAGGATCTAAGCAAAACTTTTATTATGGGTAACCTAGAATTGACTAAAGGCAATCCTAGTACTAATCAGACTAAGGCTAACTATGAAATGATTATTTCAGATGTTTAGTCAGTCGGGAATCGAACCCGATCGGATTAGATTCAAACCACAAATTCAAGCTGTAGTCGTGACGCATTCATTTTCAAGTGTGGTAGATAGAGAATAACTTTTTAAGTGCTGTAGATAGAGAATAGCTTTTTAAGTGCTGTAGATAGTGAATAACTTTTCAAGTGCTGTAGATAGTGAATAACTTTTCAAGTGCTGTAGATAGTGAATAACTTTTTAAATGCTGTAGATACGTGAGCCAAGTGAATAATGGGAAAGAAATATTACGTAAAGAAGAGAGCTCAATAAGTTAATGTTACCTCCATATCCTGGCAGACAATGGCATATAAACTGGTTCACACCATCTTCGCAGGAGCCACCGTTGATGCAAGGATTCGAAGCACACTCATTCACATCGGAGAGACATCTGTAAAAAGGGCAAATTATTAATATTTCATTCGAATCTTTATCGCGTTTTGAATGGTGCTATTGGGTACTTGGACGTCTCTCAATACAAGACAACTGCCTATGGTTTTTTTGCAGTGTGTCTCTTTATTCAAATATTAAACCTGCTGATCCAAATACTGGTTCGGGATTTATAATGGTTTCAGTATCATCACGTTGCAAACAGCGGTCGGGCAGCTCACCAAAATTTATATACATTTAGTTTGTTGTAATGGATAAACATGGTTGACCTAAATTATATTTCTCACATAATCATAAACACTTCGATCCGATTTGGTGTCACACACCCAATACTGACCCCCCTGATATATCCTATAGGGCGTTCACACCGAACCCAATATGATCCAATTTGGTGTCACACGCCCAATATTACTACCCTGCTATATCCTATAGAGCATTCACACTGAAACCAATGTGATCTATATGATCAAATTTGGTGTCTCACGCCCAATGTTAGCAGCCCGCTATCCTGCCGTTCATACCTAGCGTCATAATATCCTCTAGGGCATTCACACCGGAATCCGTTGATCCTGTCCACGCACTTGCCGCCGTTGGCGCACGGGTTCGACAGACATTCGTTGATGTTCGTCTCGCAGTGTTGGCCGGTGAAGCCGGGGATGCACTCACAGGTGTACCTGGACCACAGAAAAAGTGTCAATAGTGTAATGGTTGGTGTTGCCGCCCTCATAAGGGTACGAACCCCACTCTGACCAATAGGCTATTGACGTGAGCTCACACAAGCATTTTAGCTAACGAGGCTAAAAGCCTGATGATGTTAGTAAGATGCCACCCTTAGCGACGTTTGAGTAAACTCACACGTCGGGCATATGCCGGGAAACCCGGGCCCCAAGTCTGCTAACACAATCGATTCATAATCTAACAGCAACCGCATCGTAACTGTCACTTTTGACAGATATTCCATACAATATCTGTCAAAAGTTACAGTTACGATGCGGCGTGCTTTTCAATGGCATTGTAAATGGGCGAGTCCAAATGTAAATTTGATGGTAAAGTAGCAGTAGACCTAAGAGCGTGCACTGATAAAGATTCGACAAAGCGCAGTAAAGAAAATTATAAAATAAAATGGCACAACGAAGTAAATTTATAAATAACTTACTCGAAATAATAATTATTGCTGCATGTAAAGAAAATAAATATAAATTAGGTAATAAGCAAGAAATGGTAATAAAGCAAACAAATTGAACTCAGTAACTACTGATCCCGATCCGGCTTTTATAAGTAACTAGCGTAACTAGCTAGTTAGTTATAAGTTGAGCACATCGTAACTAACTAGTTACGATGTGCTCAACTTATAAAGAGCGGATCAATTACACAAGCTCGCTAAGCTAGCTGGGACAAGGCATGCCACGAAAGTTGATAGTGAGACAAACTACTTTTTTTTCATATGCAAAAAACAAATCGCCTTCTTTCTTGTTAATAGGCATATTGCTAGCACTCCGGTAGTTAGCCCCTCCAACTAACCAACGCTTGAGCTAGGAGCCGGCTCACGACAATAATTTACTGGCCAGGTGGAGGTCGAACCTAGAATCTCTCAGATATGGGGTCGATCCCATTGACAACCAGACTATTGGCTATATCAGCAAAGCTGCAATTCATCAGTTCATTGTGGACTAGAAGAACAGATTTACAAATCATTCCGTGATGAAGTTTAGGACCAATTAGTATTTAAACTCTCCGTGGTGCCTTACACCTGGAATTAGTCCAGCTATAAGAGTCTTACTTCTGTGGACATTTGTCTACCAGATCTTTTTGTCTCCCGCTTTGCAATGGAGGGAAGTGGATAATTTTCTTCCAACTCCTCCTATTTATCTTTCGATTAATTTCGTGCGGGTTCCAAGACAATTAACTTTATCCCGGGACTCGCCGAGGGTCAAACCTCGGTGTCTTCATTGGACACCACTGTAGATCTTGGCTTACAGGAGTAGCAGTGGTGGGAGTGTGTGGCGGGCCTAGTCCCATAAAAAAAAATCATTCCGTGAACATAAGAATTATACCTGTTAATGCCATCAATGCAGGTGGCACCGTTTCTGCAAGGGTTGGAGTAACACTCGTTGACGTTGATCTCACAGTTGCGGCCTGAAGTGCCGGGCTTGCAGCGACACTGGTACCCGCCTATAAGGTCCTCGCAATGGCCTAGAAACCACGAACATTATTCCACTAAAATTATGAACTTTAACGAATGTGAACTTTTGGATGGATGGATGGGTGGATTTACTCAATCACGCCAGAACGGCTGAACGGATCTGGATGAAATTTGGCACAGAGGTAGATTATAGTCTGGAATAGCATAGGCTACTTTTTATCCCGGTAAAATGTATGGTTACAAGGGATAGATTTGTTTTAATATTTCATAGAGCAAAGGATCGACATGAATTTTTGCATAGGTAGTGGTAGTATAGGGGTCAGAAAATGACATAGGCTAATTATTTTCCCGGCACATGGAATAGACATACTTTTTAATCGCGGGTAACACCGCGGGGCGCAGCTAGTAGGACATTATAGTATATATTGATCTCACCTCCGAACTGGCAGGGGTTGGATTCGCACTCATTAATCTGGGTCTGGCAAACCCTGCCGGTGTATCCGGGGTGGCAGTTGCAGGTGAAGCTGTTGTCCCCGTCGATACACTCCCCCCGATGGCAGGGAGCTGAGAGACAGTCGTTGATGTTCGTCTCGCATGACATCCCTGCAGAGTGTAACAGAGATGGAACTTTAAAAGGGTTAGACGTATCACGGGTACATTGTTTTTTTTACACTGTTTGTCGATGATATCATCATCAGCTCCTTATACAGAATGATTCTGAAAGGGTATACTAACCCTTAAACCTGCGCTCTTTAACGCATTTGTAATCATTATGTAAAATCAGAATTTCGACTCACTCGGCAATTAGCCTCTTTTTTTTTATTTGGCACCACCATAGGCATTTTGCCAGTGTCAAGTAATATAAATTATTTCAGTTTTTGAGCATATGCACAGGCCCAAAGGTTAGGCCCAAGTAAAATACCCCCCATCCCTCAATCAGTAAAGTGATGGATACTTTATTGAAAGATTTTTTATGGATTTTTTGTGAGAAACTGAAAAACCAAAATTCGTCACTCTGTTTCAATTACCTACTCGAGCACTTTACCGAACCCATAACGGTTAATATTCCACTTATATATCGCGCACTATAACTTGCAGGAACACTAGTTTTAGAAATGAAATCATAACTGACGCCATGACTTTTCTGTTTCCCGCCAAAAAGTCCAATTAGTCTCTTGAACTAGCTAAATCATAATGAGCAAAGATGCCGTCTCTGGACGTGCATAGTCACCATCTATGCTCAATGTAGGTGATGCGACCTGTACTCACCGGTGTAACCAGGCTGGCATTCGCAAGTATAGCCGGCGATGGAGTCGTGACACGTACCACCGTTGCGGCATGGACCTGACGCACAGTCGTCTATGTTGACCTGACAACGGGCCCCGGTGAACCTAGCAACATTACAAACAAAAAAACATTAAAATGTATTAGAAGGTCTTAATTAGATTTCTTGAGTGAGGTGGGTATATATTTCTCGTTACACAGTCGTTCATATTGCTCCAACAACGTCTATTCCATATTCAAAACTATATTCAAGGCATAACTCCAAACATACCCCCAAATGTATAGACGTTTTATAACTTTATCAAACGTCACATAGGGGGGTTATGAGGCCTCGTCTACGTATAAGGCCTGCACAGAATCTCCAACATTTGTTATTAAAAAAAACCATTACAGTTGACGTTGGCAGAATACGTACCAAAAGGTGCGTGAGGCTGTTTAAAAAAAAATAGGCAATGATGACGTACCCAACAACACAGGTGCACCTAAACGCGTTGATCATGTCGTGGCACACGCCTCCGTTGAGGCAGGGGTTGTTGGCGCACTCGTCGATCTCCACCTCGCATTGAGTCCCAGTAAAACCTGAGCAAGATGGAAACAAAACATAGCTTGCTTAAAACTTATAATTACGCAAACACTACACATAGAAATAAACCCAATTTAACGAATTGTAGCGCGTTTATTTTGTTTACACATTAAAATAAATCTAATTTTATCGCCTTTATTTTATGTTTTTTCATTCCCACGGCATCCTCAGGGCGGCTGGGCTATGAATGAGCCTAGCCGTCTTGAGGATGCCACGTTTAGAGGCATGACAAGAGTCGAATACTTTTTTAGATTCGCTTCGTTTCGTGGAGAATTGCATTTTATTGGGGCCCCGTCACTCGTGATAGATAGTTTCTCGACTAACATCTTAGAGGAGTTCGGTGTTGCTGGCTTCTTTAATTATCGATCAAACTTGTTTGGTTTATAATTGGAAAAGTTGACAAGCCGAGGGTCAGTGGTGGGTTCCTCTTCCCCCATTCGTTTAACAATGGATTTCCGTCAAGTATCGCCTAGTTCTATCAAGGATAAGGACTATTGTTTTTTTTGTAAACCTTTTTTTTTATTTGACATATCCAAATTATGACTTTACATAACAATTACAAAAGCGTTAAAGAAGCTCAGGTTCTAAGCTTAGTATACCCTTCCTGAATCATCTGTATATGAAATCCAAGTAAAATGTTACAAGCAACAGAGCGAGCAAGAATGACCGTAAATGCTTGAACATGACAGCGTTATTTATCACCACTGAACTATGTGACTAAACACGATAATTTACTTGGCAGCCTCTCGCTCGCAATGGTAATATGTTTGTTATGGTTACAACTATGTTAAGTTTAACTTAAACTTACAAACCTCTTAAACTAAACACCTATGAAGTATACCTAACTTATCTATTAAGGTAAGCGTGTATTTTTTTTTATTTTATGTTGTTCGCTTCAAAACGACTATTCTAAATATACGTTAATTTACCAAGTTATTTCTTAAAAGTATTTAGAGAAATGTGTAAGTTTTTTTATAAGAATGGTTGAGATAATATACCAAGGCCCCAAGTCTGCTAACACAATCGATTCATAATCGAATAGCAACCGCATCGTAACTGTCACTTTTGACAGATATTGTATGGGATATTCGTCAAAAGTGACAGTTACTATGTAAGTACATTTTTATGATATAAAAAGTTTTGATGTTCTTGTGTGGAATGTTGAACGAAACGCGCGCTGGAGTCGCGCCGTAAACCCCGTATAAGACAAGAGGGGTAACAATAGACTAATCAGATTGCTTAAAAAACACCGCGTGATATCAAACGGACGATTTCATTTTCAGACTATTCCACACAACTCCTCTCCTCTCCTCTCCGTATTAGAGGAACCCGGGCTTTAGTCTTGGTCCCATTTGTCCTTCTGCCACAATAATAATAGGTAAGTTTAAAACAACAAATTGGAAAGTACTGCGATAGGATTTGCATTATAAATAAATAGCATTCAAACCAAGAATGGAATTTCGATTCCGCCAGTGATTACATTGAGTGAGCAATAGAGGTTAAGATAAACCCAACGAGCTATTAAGATATACTCGTTGGGTAATCTATACATATAAATAAAATTGGAGTGTCTGTTTGTAATAGTAAAATAACCGTTTTTTAGTAAGTGCATTTGGATGTATACACGGTACCACACGTATACCAAAACAACATTTATTACAATTTTTGTCTGTCTGTCTGTCCGTCTGTCTGTCTGTCCGTCTGTCTGTCTGTCTGTCTGTCTGTCTGTTTGTTCCGGCTAATCTCTGAAATGGCTAGACCAATTTTGACGGGACTTTCACTGAAAAATAGCTGATGTAACAAGGAGTAACTAAGGCTACTTTTATTTTAGAAAAAAAATAGGCTCTCACGAAAAAAATTAAAACCAATGTTGCAGCGCTGCGTCTGATTAAGTTTGATAGCAAAAACCTGCAGCAATGCGTCCCGCGGGCTCAGAACGTGCGAGCAGGCTGTTGACAACGGTTGTGTCTTTGTTAAATACCACGCGGACGAAGTCGCGGGCAACAGCTAGTCCTCTATAAGTAGGTATTAAAATAACCTCCCATCCAACAAACAAAGCGCATATTTCCATACCTTCCGCATAAAGAAATCAGTACAAGCTTACAATTGTCTACATCTGACTGAATTCGAATAGAAATATCATTGAAATGGGCTCAGAATGAATCGCATTATGGTGAACCAACTGATTTTATGTCTGCCACGGGAGACCCGTCTCCGTCCAAGAATGCTAATTGACGTCAACGGTCCAGGCCCATCAGAACCATACCATAATATTAAACCATTGAAATTTCAACCTTAGCTGATGCCACAGTAACTTAAAATTGAATGTCCATAATTTTCTTCGAAGCGAATCTTCGTAATTTAATTCAGGCAAATGAAAATGAAATTTAATACAAGGTCCCAAGGTTCAAGTTAGCATATCTTGGCATTGAAACGCTTAAGGCAGGACGATCTAGCTCGGACGAGTATCCAGCTGTACCCTTTTAGAGATTCAAATATTGTTCTACGGTTAATTGAACCTTATATGTAAGAGTTAAAGTTAATTTTTGTTCGTCCATAACTTGGGAATAACTTCTTAAGAAAAACATTATCCATTCGAATTTGGAATGTGGTTTGCATAAGCAAAAATTAATTATTATTTTCTCTGGAAAGTTCTTATTACTATAGACATAAAACTGAAATCGCTCACATTTAGCGTTGTTCGTACTTTAATCGACCCTTTCATGGCCCATTAACTAGGTAAATTAACTACCGTTTATTGTAAGTTGAAATATATAAATATTAACGTGGGCCCACTCCTATCACAAGCTTTAGCTTAGCTGTATGAAAGAAAAAAAAAATCCAAAGACAATATAATGTTTCATTACGCAAGCGTACTCATGTTTTTACAGTCGACATGGCCTATTGAACGTTTATGGTACGAAAACGGTGCTAGGGGTGGGGATGCCCCGCCCTGGTGCGCGAGCGCATGTCTAACAATGGAGCCCAAGTGAAGAGAGAACGCGATTCAAATTTCGATTTTATATAATACGCTTTTGATCGCTGTGTCTCGTAGATAGTCCTATTAGTTGGGCCACGGCATGCTACGTATTGATAAAAAAAAAATTACTCTTACGTCAAAATACCTTTAGCTAACATCCATGACCAACAACATTTGTTCTACGACGTTCTTACTGGTGGTAGGCTTCGGCCGTGGCTAGTCACCACCCACTGAACAAAGCCATGTCGCCAAGCGGCCTAGCCGTGTTCCGGCATGATGTTCGGTGTTGCCATTCATGGTTGGCGGGTCAGATCAGTTGCGCTGCATGTGCCTACTGAATGTAGCGACTCTATCTACTGCCGCCGTCCTACCTAGGCAAGTATGCTCCATCGTAGATCTCTCTCTCATCGTCACGTACCATCAGGTGAGATCGAGATCAAATACTTGCCTATAATGTAATGAAAAAAAAAAAAAAAGAATGTTTAAAGTTAAGAGGTTTCCTTTATGCTATGCAATACTAGCTTTGCATTCTAATCACTTTGGCGGCTTCGTATACATAGGTATTACGGACGGATATATTATCTGTATCTAAGCAAGGTGATAAGGGCAATCTCACAAAGTTAAACGCCAAGTGTGCTCTGTAAAAGCCCGACTTATTTCTTTACGCCAGGCTCTACATTGTCACGATTTCGGATCACAAGCCACAATGGGAATGTCCAGCGCATGCTAATGTGGACTTTATGCGCATATATGAATGTTTAATGCGAGCCGCGTATATGTGACCAGCTGGTGGTGGATGCCTTAAATATTATGAGTTGGTCTATCGGCATTTTGGGAAGTACGCGGTCGATAAGTTTTAAATTCCTTCGGAACGAATCACATCGGTCACAATTTGCTTTTAAAGGCTTTCTCGAATGGACCTCTGGTAATCGTTTCTATAGCAGCAATGAAAAGTTTACGAGATGCCTACAATAGTAAGGACTTAGCTCGAGTTTCGACAGCTAACGAAAGCTTGTGGCGCCTAATTTCAAAACAATTGAGTTCCAAAATTCATGCTGCTAATTTTATAATTTCAACGGAAATTATTTCAAATAAAGAACGTAATAACGGCCACTGTTTTTTTTTTAAATTATAAGGAGCAAAGACCTTAGGGCTTGTTGGTCTATAAAAAAATGTAATGTCGTCATACAGGGCGCTGGCATGCCCTTATGTGTACTCGCGTGACGAGTCGGCGGTCGTTCGAGCGTCACCCGCTGCGGTCGAAACCAGATGCGATGGCTAGTGTATGGAGTTATGCGATGAAAGATGTGTAGATTATTACATATCGTTACCACAAGTTTTTTTTATTTACATGACAATTATGACGACAACCACTGGCCGCGCCGGCTTAATTTGGTACCATACCGCAATACCTACACATTTTATAATTACGAAAAGGGTACTTAAAAGCTAATTCAAAAACCTATCGAGTCGACTTTAGCCATGATATTAAGATTAAGAAACAGTCCAATTACCAGTTTCTACACAATTAAAAGTAAATACCTTTCAGGTGATCGAATCTTTTCATACATGTCATCGTAGCAGACCTGCAACTTTACTGACAACATTCGACCAGTCGATTGGTATTCGAATACGTTTAAAACGCATACTAGGGCTATCGGCTAAGGGCTCTGCCCTGTACTGATGCGTGGCTGCGTTCGCGCAATTGCATTGGTGACATGTCCAAACAAGTTCGGAGCTCTTGACAGTGGTTATTTTTAGATTTAAGTGGTATTTGGTTGTAGAGACGTGTGCATTCTAAGTAGGTTTTATTTTTTAAATCTACAACTTCAATGATAACTTATACTAAAGCCTATGATTTAATTGAGTACTTTAAAAGGAGTTTATGAATTAAAATATTTTACACTATTTTTGTTACATCTTATATACCTATACATTATATAATAATCATCAATTACTGATTTCATATTACAAATCAGTTGGGGATGTTTTGGGTTTTGCGTTATTCCACAGACACACTGTATATCGAAACAAGGAACTATCGCTGCGCGAAATGTGGGTGCACAACGTGTATAGCCTTCTTTGTCAATTCAACTTACTCCACGCACTTATATTTTTCATATTGAACCTGTTCTTACGTCTCCCCAGTGAATATTACGCTAACAGTCGCGTTGATAGCGAGCGTTGCGCGCGCAATCGTTTCCGCGTCGAGTTGCGTCGCGGACAATGCGCGGGCGCCGCTCTCATCGCCATGGGAACCGGCACTTTTGTAAGGATGGCACATTGTGATTTTTTTTATTACATTATAGTCATGTATTTGATCTCGATCTCACCTGATGGTAAGTGACGATGAGATCTTCGATGGAGCATACATTGCCTAGAAGGTACCTGTTCACTCTCGATTTGAAAACACCCAGATTGAAGTCAACGGGGAACAAAGACGCCGGTAGCGTGTTCCATTCCTTGGCAGTTCGCACGATGAAAGTAGAAGCAAATCGCTTAGTTCGTACCGAAGGAATGTCCAGTGTACGGATGACACTTGTCCGTGCGTCTTGTGTGTGATGAGATTATTTTATTTTGATCACCCGATTAGCACAGTTGATAGTAGCCCTGCTCTGTACCGAGAGTCTCGGGATGAGCACGAATGTTTGTACCCGAATAATGGACTATTTATATCTATATAAGTCATTATATTCTGGGAACGGTATCCATAATAAACACTTTGCTTTGTTTGGGACCGTACAGTTCTGTGAGTTCGTCTGGCGATATATATTTTATTCAAAAGATTCAGTAGAAACATTCATGAGCCATCAAAAGCAGGTGCTCTTCAGAACTTAGTATACTTTCACAGATAACATTGTCAAATCAAGAATCCATTAATTCAACATAGATTTCCACGAGGGCCGGCCCTGGGCTGTTGCCGTCTCTGTCTCTCGCGCCTGTCTTACTCTGATAGCAGCTAATGATAATCATCAGGCCACCGCTGTCAAGCAGGGAGCAAATTGTAACTTACCGACGTCAGGCCTGTTGCGCGTATGCTGGGCAAGGAAATCGCGTAATACACACACTAACTAATACGGGTTAAAATCCCTTGTGTGTTTATGTGTAGACATTGGGTACAGTTTTAAAGGCGACACTTTCATAATAATATTGTAATAATCAGAGGGCCTGCTCTTGTTGCTGAAAGGCTCAAGGTTTAGTCCCCATCATTGTCGATGTAATACTGTCGTGACGCTAGCCCACCAAGCTGCAACTTTTTCTTAGCCGTAGAAACATAGCGGCCAGTAATTTCGAAAAGTACCAGTGGGTAATAATATTAAAGATACAATTAATGCCTAATAAAAAAAGGACAGACCCTGACTGAAAAGTATTTATGCTATTTAACTGAGCTAACCCTAAAACAACATAAAATAATCACTGAGGCGAGACTTCCTATAATACACCGTAGACTTATAGAATGAATAATGTCATTAGACAGGTAATTGAAATAAGTTCTGCACAAGCAACCAGTACAACATAAACATTCTTTTTTCAAACTTCCCTCCTTTTTTTGCCACAGACTCCGAACTCGCGACGCGCTGATGCGATGTTATTTTGGCTACGACCATGTTAACGTAAAATGCTTACAAATAAGAACTCAAGCGCCACTTACCAGGCATGCAGACACATCTGAAGGTCCCCGGATCGTCCAGACACGAGCCGTCGTTCCTGCAGGGGTGGCTCTCGCATTCGTTCACATTGGTTTCGCAACGAGGTCCCGTGAAGCCCACCGAGCAGTTGCAAGCGAAGGAGCCCGGCGTATTGACGCAGATTCCGTCGTGCTCGCATGGCGACCCTAACGCAAAAAGGGAGTTATAATCAATCCAAGGAGTTGAGCTATTTGAGACACATACGTCACATCAATAACCTATAACTATATTCTCAAATTTAAAGAAAGTTATAATGGATTATAAAGCATTTTATCCGTCTGAAAAGTTCGCTATAATAAATTTGGGGGATAGTGTTTGAAGACGCGGATATCGTAACAACCTTTCAATGACTGACGTTAGCCCAATCCCAGCACAAGTTTTAACTTTAGTTGGGGTTGACAACATAACTATTAATGAGTTGCTAGTATATTACTAGTGAATATTTTGTAGCTGCTGTTATCAAAAGAGTTGCCATGGCAACGATGATATTGTACGTCATCTCTTTGACACACGACGCGCCGATGTTAGTATTGTTTAAAATTAATTAAAAAAAACTGATATTTGCAAAATTAAATACGATACGCCATTTTCATATCATCATGTCACATCCATTATTTTATTTATAATGTGTATTTATTGAATGTTTTATTGCTATTAATTACTTGACATTGGCAAAATACCCGCTAAGTTGTGGGTGAGGCCATATTCATATTCATTTTATTTCATCGCATCTCATTTCGTAAAGAAAGAAGAAGAAGGACGAACTATAACTAGTTCGAAGGACGAACTATAACAGATAACGGTAATAGGTTTACAGCATTAAAAAAATAAGTACCTAGGTATATTCTAGAACTTATAATCTAACTTACCCTGCTCACACTCATCGATGTCCTCAGAGCAGTCGAGGCCCTTGTACCCGGATGCGCAAGAGCAGGTGTACGAGCCGTTGATGGGGCTGGTGTCGCAGATCGCGTCGGCGTGGCACGGGTTTGAGGTGCACGCGTCGTCGAGGTGGCATAGAAGACCTGGAAGAAGAATTCATTAGTTAAGCACATACGATGTTGAGTGACTGCAATACCTATTGGACTTAAATCGCAAGAGTATAATTGCTTGTTTCACAATGTTTTGTCTGAAACTTATTTGATAGATGGCCCATATCAATTCTGACAAATGTGTAATGACTCTACAGACGTTGACCTGATGAAATTTTCATAGAATATGATCATTCAGTATATCTGAAATTTGCGGACAACTTTTAATTTTTCCCTGTTCCTCAAAATTTATTGGAAAATTTCTGAATACTAAAACAAATGCTAAATCATGCCAGCCGTTTAGCATATTTTTTTTGATTTATATGTATCGTTTTCGAAGCAGTTTTTCTCACCCGTCTTTCCGGGCGTGCACTTGCAGTAAAACGCGCCGACTCTATCGATGCAGGTGGCGCCGTTGAAGCAGGCTGCGCCTGCGCAATCGTCGATGTTCACGGAGCACTCCGGCCCCGTCCAGCCGTTCACGCAGATGCACGAGAATCCACCCACCGAGTTGGTGCACGTGGCTCCGTTCTGACAGACTAGAGGCCTGGAAAGAAGAATGATATTGAAATTCGAGCTCATGAAACATAAAAATTCAAAGATGGAATTCTGACTTTACAAAGTGATTACGAATACGTTAAAGAAGAGCAGGTTACACTCTGTATACATAAATTGTCTGCGCCTGATCTAAACATGGATTATAACATAAATTAACGGATATTATTAAAGCTTCAGAAATGTGGTATCCAAAAGTACCTAGAATGTTACATAAGCCATTGTTAAGAGATAAATATATCCCCAGACGTGGCAGTCACATTATAGGATTGCGTTTAATTAAAGTTTATAATGATGCAAATTGTTCGGTAGATACTTAGCGGCTATTAAGAAAAAGAAATCCCAAAATTCTCCGAGCTGCATTGCACATAATATCACAATATATTTGCGCAAAGCATACGCCGAGTCGTTGCACTCTCCCGAGGCATTTTAAACCATTTAAATAAAACTTATTAGTGAATTCTGAAACGCTTGTAAAATCGTAATTTTGGTGAGCGCCATTTTGGCTAAATCGTTGCCCTCTTGTGACCAGTTTAACAATTCCAGTCGGCTTAATGAGACCTTCTCAACATTCATTTATAACGAATTAAGCTCTGATATATAATATCATTTTGTAATTAGGCAGGGTCCTTGGTACGCTTTGTCGGTAAGTACTTTCGGGTTTCATATAAGATACTTATTGTAATATAATGCAGTAAATTATGGGATTCGGCTGATTAATAATTGAATTTATTGCCACTTGATAAAACCAAAAATTTAATGTTTAATCAATTTAATATTGGGCATATAGACAATGGCACTGGGAATGATGAAATTTCAATGTTTTCTAGATATCGTATACAGTGTACCAATACTATAACTTCATTGTCATTTAATATTATGCCTACGGTCTGTTATAATAGCGCCTAGGGTTACTAGTACCAAATTCCATAGATCATTAGATTACCAAAATATAACTATAACTAATACCTTAAAATATATAAACAACAAAGGTTAGGGTGTAATGTAAATGCCTGTTGCATTACAAAAGATTTATGCGGTGGTTTAGTGGCAATCGGCCGAGATCGGCGCGGGCGCGGCCGCAGCGCGTGCGCGCGCGCATATCAGATCATATTACGAATATTACCAAACCTTTCACTTAATATTTGGATATAAGGAAATTGATCGTACGAACGTAGTTAAGTTAAAGTAATAAAAGTATAATAGTCGTGACCGTATTTTTGGTAACAGCGGACAATCGCATCGGAGATCAACTGCGCAGGAGATGTTATAGTGCACAAGTGTGTGCGCAAGCGCGGGTGCACTCTCTCTCTCTCTTAGTGGAGTCCTAATTTGAATTTAAATAAAGATTGCTCACAAAATATCACAATTGTTATTACAAAACAAAATTATTTTTATAAAATCTACATATCGAAATTCTGACTTAACATTATGACCACAAATGCGCTTATTAAGTGCAGGTTCAAAGGTCAGTTTACCCTCTCCGAATAGTGATACAGAGTGTTATATAAGCCTTCAGTTCCAAGCAGCTTAAGCTTGATTTCTTAGTTGGCCACATTTTTCTCTCGGCCGCAAAGACTAAACAATGAGTTGTAAATAAACATTAGACCATCCCGTATAAAATTATGTTAACGCAAGGCTTGGTTGTCACGACGATTTACCGTAGTTCTAAACCAGGGATTTTAAAACTTTTTTGGGCAAGAGACCCCTTTTCCAAAATGAGTTCAAACCCCTAGAATGAACTGATACCTTGAGGTATCATGACCCTCATACCCTCATGACCAAATTACATTAAAAATCCTATCTATATTATTTTTTTTGTTGATACAAAATAATATAATCTATACTAATATTATAAATGTGAAAGTTTGGATGGATGGATGGATGGATGTTTGTTACTCTTTCACGTCCGAACGGCTGAACGGATCTGGATGAAATTTGGCACAGAGATAGATTATAGTCTGGAATAGCACATAGGCTACTTTTTATCCCGGTTAAATGTATGGTTCCCGTGGGATAGATGTTTAAATTTTTCATACTTTTTATCGCGGGTAACACCGCCGGGCGCAGCTAGTAATAATATATAATCAGTATCTTGAAAGTTTCAAATAAGAACATGTTTTAGTTATAATAATTCCAGCCCTTTTTAATGTCCCACTGCTGGGCACGAGCCTCCCCTCAATTTAAGGAGGATCTGTTTGAACTAATAAGGGTCGATTTTTATACCACGTCGACCCCCAAAATCAGTTTTCGTTTTCGTCAATCCCTGGGAAACCGATATCCACTTTGGGAATCCCTGTTCTAAACAATCCAGGGCGCCCTATAAGGAACCTGGTAAATTGATCAACTCACATGTGCACAGAGAACATAATAACCACGATTTACTCGGGCGCATGAGTTGGCTTCATAGCTAAGTAATATATTATTAAAATTTTACCCGACTGCGCGATGCAAACGGGGGTAATGTACTTATCAGGCGAATTTCATGATTTTAACGTCAATAGATTTGTATTAATCTTGCGAGTAAAGACATGAAACTAATCAAAATTCAATATGGCTACAATTCGACGCCATATTGTAAAAAAAACTGTCGACGAACTATGTTTAGATTTGGAATTTAATTTGAGTTTGATTCTAATTTTAAATTGTTTACTTTTTAATTTTTAAATAATAATAAACGCCATCATGCCAGTAATTTCGAACAAGCAGGCGGGCGGTCCCTTGCGGTACAACCATATTTGTGTGTGTGTGTGATATGAAAAAGTTGTGTGTGTGCATTACGCGCTATGTTTTCTAAGATAAATTGCTCTACGGTACCTAGAAACTGATTACTCAAACGAAACTATTAAACGGGCAGAGTGTGATCGATTTATCATGAACACCAGTGGCTCCGCCGCGAGGAGGTGAACCGCTCCGATGATGGGTGGGGTCATCATCATCCATCACATTTTCGCTTCGTACGTAGGTCCACAGCTGCACTGATTTTAACGGGATTGTTCTTTACTTTAAGCGTGGAATTCGATTTGAAATAAAACATTTTTTAACGGATTTTATCGCGTGGAACATCGAATTCGAATTTTGAAAATTTTAAAATTGTTTGAGCCTATTTTTAACCGACTTCAAAAAGGAGCTGATTCTCAATTCGGTTGTATTTAAAAATATACTACATTACTATTCATAGCAATGTAAGTACCTACTATATATTGGTTCGAGCGTGCGTACTCAGGCCATTGGTACAATGGCCTGGGACCGATCCCAGTACATATTATATATATAGATATTAAACATCCATGACTTGGGTACATATTATTTATTAAAATGAATCTAATGATTATGTTGCCCGCTAGTCGTCATCACTTGCACCCCACCTCACCAGCGTACCCGGTAGCACCGACATGCGCTTGCGCAGCCAGCCTAATGATCAACACGGACACCGCTCGTACATCGCAAATTGACTACCCAACGCAATCTTATAAAGCACCTATTAATATTAAAACTCTTACTTCTTTTACGCAGGGTCAATGCTATGTTTAAAGGATGCTAGTACTATAAGCGTCAATTGATAACACAGTGGACTCATGGTCAAATAGCAATTGTAGAGTAAACGTGGCTGTCGACTGTTTTGGGCTATCTACCATAACTCAAAGCCAGGACGACGAACGAAAATATTAATTTAACGATTAAATTTCTAAATCACACTAATATTATAAATGTGAAAGTTTGGATGGATGTTTGTTACTCAATCACACCAAAACGGCTGAACGGATCTGGATGAAATTTGGCACAGAGATTATAGTCTGGAATAGCACATAGGCTACTTTTTATTCCGGTAAAAAGGACATACTTTTTGATCGCGGGTAACACCGCGGGGCGCAGCTAGTGACTCCATAATTCCCGGTAATCAATTAAGAAGGGCGTGATCTCATACATCTTATAAACAATTTACATATTTTAATCTCATACACAAGGGATCGCGATATCATTCGTCACTGACACTGGCTACCGGACCAGCGAGTAGGAGCACCATTTCGATCATCGATACTAAGCCATAAATCATTCGAGTAATCGATTAATTCACTCGAGTTGTGCGGCGAGTACCATTTCTATATCGATGCCTATTCCAGTAGTAAAAGTATTTACAATGTGATTCAGATAGGGTATGCTAACTTTTGAATTTGCGCTGCTTTCGTGCTTTTGTGATCGTGTGTGAAGACAGAATTTCGTGAAATTTTTAAACAATAAAAAACTTTTTAACAAAATAAAAACCGTCTTCAAAAAACTAAAAAGCCAAAAATAATCAAATCTTGAAATCTACCTTGTTTAACTAAATCAAATATTTAACTAATCTGAAGTCCTCCTCCTTTTTTTTGAAGTCGGTTAAAAATAAATGGTCCCAACAAAATGACAATCGATTGTAAATTTTTTTGTTGACTTATATCTAAATTCTTCTTGTAATAATGATTAAAATAAAAATTGCGCTAAAGAAGCACAGGTGTAAGGGCGAGTATGCCTAATAGCAAAGTAAAAAAATATATTTTACACTTATTTACATAATCTTGATATAAATAAAAAAAAAACTTAAAAAATCTCAGACAAAATAAGTAATTATTTTTAAATCAACTAATCGAAATTGTTATTTCACATAGTAATTAAAAATGTGCTTAAAACCGCAGGATCAGAATTTTACTTAACACCTTTCTGAATAATTTAATCAAATTTAAAGCATATGCTTTATTAGTTACTGTGTTCATTGTTATTTTTCTCTAATAAATGAAAGCCAGCTACAAGTTATGTAACAAACATCGAGAGAACAACTTCTGGACCATTCCCGTTTGATACAAGGAATAACAATAATCGTTTGTTATCATTAAACATTCCCCGTTCCATTCATTAAAACTCACACTCACTCAGTAATTAATTAAACAGATTCCGAATGCAACTAATGAATAAACATGCCCCCAGGTTACATGTTCACAATTTAGGAATTTCCGAACACACTTTTGGCATTTTCGACCAATCACGGTACAGAAAAGCGCGCTTTAATTGAGATTTAAATTTGGAATTTGTTTCTACCTATTTGCCGATTCAAGAAAAGAATTCGATCGTTGATACAGATAGTTGCACACGATTGGTGGAGAATGATTTTGAAATACATAATGGTGTATAATTAGCATATGTATGTCTGATCTTGTTAAACATACCTATAAAAATGTCGATGCTAGGGCACATTATCTATGCTTTCAAAATAGGTAGAAAAACAATAAACTTACTTAAAATTTTAAAATGATAGCAGTGATAGCCAACTTGGTAGAACGCTTGCCTCGGTAATGAAAATCGTAGGTTCAAACCCCGGCTCGCACCTCTGGGATTTATACTGGATTTCATGTGCAAATCTCATTTTTAACCACGATTATCACTTGCTAAACGATGAAGGAGAACATCGCGAGGAAACCTGCATGTCTGAGAGAACCCCTCAAAAGAGGTGTGAAAACCGCCAACCCGCTCTGGGCCAGCGCGGTGGACTATGACCTAATCCCCCTCGCGTTGATGGGAGGCTCGTGCCCAGCAGTGGGAAATTGAAATTTGCTGGTATTATTATTAAAATGATAAAAGAAAACATAACCAAGCAGGAAGTATTCGAAGTTACTCACATAGGTAATTAAGGAAACTCAAAAGGTCCATTGAGTAACTAAATACACTTAATTAAATAATGAGGTGTTAAATATTAAAATAGACAAGTGAACTAATGAGATAAAAAAAAGTATTTAAGCCCAAAAAACTAAATAAGCAACCAAAAACGTAGACTAAAAACCCGATGCGATCTATTGTAAAAGTAAAAAAAAGTGTAACAACTCTTCTACATGACAGAGCTTCGAAACCAAAGAAAAAACCTGCACCAAAGGCGTAACCCGATATTGGGCACGCATTTATCTGCCGCGCTGGATGGCCCAGTCGTATCCTATAACACTATCCCATGGAATCATACAACCACTCAGAATAAACCTAAATCTGATAGCAACAAAGTCGAAAATGCTATAACTAAAGAAAGCTTACCAGTACACCATTTAAGTAAAACAAAACATAAGCAACAGCGCTAAGCTAAAGTGTGTCCGTACAAAGTTAATTTTGCGTTTATAAAAACTCCTGTTAAACCAAACAGAGCTCTGTACGATTGTGATAAAGGATACGGTAAAAGTGATTGGAATGGAAATGTTTATGGTGATGTTACGTCTGAGACCTTTACAGCGGGAGGTCCAACATATCCGTATACGGTCGAAATATTAATAGTTTGTGTAGAGCCGATTAATTCAAAAGAAATTGGTAATCATATTCATTTTTATAATCATATTACTTTTATTATACACACAATATATCAAAGTTCTCACAAAAAGAGAGGTATTTTCAAATATAATTTTGGAATTTGTAATGATCTTTACTTTATTTAATTGGTGATCGCTAGGAACCCCGCTAAGAGGTACGATGTTGAATATAAACACTAAATAAACAAGATTATATCAGAAATATTATAGTTCGTAAATAACTAATTATATTCTCTTAGTTTTATGAAGGCTTTCCGATGAATTCACTTGCTACATATTGTTGAAATAACACAGGTTTTACAGCACCAGCATCCACCATCTCGTGGTGGTGTGTCTTAAAACTATTTTCTATTGTTCAAAGTACGCGAATAAGATTATTTACTATGGACTATTTAAAATACTTAGCATGTCTTAGGAGCACAGTGTCTGGTAATATTATTATCTAATTTAAGTTTCTCTTCTCCTTACTATCTACTAGTATTATTGAACCCATCACTATTGTCCCGTCGTTATTCTGTACTCAAAGAAAAGAGGTAGGCGCCTCATCTCTCACTCGTATTACACTCATCAATCTTCACATACTCCGTGGGCGCCATATTGGAATGTTACATTTCTGGTGTAATTTGGATGTAACCATCGCTTCATCCTATCCATGAAGTATCTGATTGTTTTATGCATATCAAACACTAAACAGAAATGAATACCATGTAGACAGAAAGAGACCAAGGCATATGAATTACTTTAAATCCGACGAGAAGAGTTTAGTTTAAACAAAAGCAAATGGCGAATCTTAATCAGAAATAAAACAAAAATAATCAATCAATGCCTCATAATAAAAGAATGTCTAGAAGATGAAGATCCAATCTATTGATTAGAACTAATCCAACTGAATTTAATGACGGTTTGTAAAGCCCCATTCCAGGAAATCTGTTTTTCTCGATACGCAAAGAAAGCTTTGATTCCGGACATACAGAAGCCGTATTAAGAGCTTGCTAAAATCTTAGAGGATGTGAATTGGATAAAGTAACTTTAGAAAGTTGAACATTGGTCATTTGTATGGTATCGCCTTAAGATCTCACATCTTTGTCACACGAATGTGCACTGTTTATTTGACCATAGTACTTAAAACGAATTTATGTAGGCACCTTGAGAATTCTGAAATTTCTCATTTCAAATATCATCTCAGAAGTATTCCGTCAAAATTTAATAACTAATAAAAAAAAATAGTCATTTGCATGACACATGAGTCTTAATAAAGTTCTTACCAAAGAAGAAAAAAATATTACTATTACCGTGCGAACGGAGGAACATAACAGAGCTTTTTTGTAGCCAATCATTAGCTAACAATTAATGTAGGAACGCCGGCGCATCGCACATGGCGACTTAGGACATTGATCTTGATACAAGTTAAGAGAATATAGCGAATTAAAATATAAACACTCATAGGATTGGTCCCAAATGCAGAAACGGGTGTTGAGACTTTATCAGACTTGACAAATTATTGTTGGAAATTAACATAAAGAATTCAAGAGTGATGAGAATATAAATGAAACAAAACATTTATGAGAAAAGATGATACGATTATACAAGAAAACTGGAAGTGAGGTTTGAAGAGAGTGTGACAAAACGTCAAAAGGTATTATGAATAAAAATACTTAATTACTATGTACCTACTGGAACTATAAAAGCATCTACTTATAATATAATGTAAATCATGCGTATTAGTAAATCAGATTCGCTACTAAGTAGGTAAAAATAACAATAAGCAAGTCATCAAGGAAAAAATATTTTGCTCCGCTACTTTGTCATGACTTCAGTCTCGAGGCCATTGGCTTCTTGACGAGTTATTTTGTAATTAACGCCCAATACATCGACACAGCGGCGATGATATTGTATCATACAAAAAGCCTTCAATACAGATGTAGATATCATTAGCTCGTTTATAATAACATTTGGCAGTAATTTGTTTCATTAACTTGTCCGTTTTTAACACAGACAAGTTTTTAACGAGAGACAAGATAAAAATGATGGACATAGTCGCATGCGCAACGTCGTCCAAGATGGCGGACGATTTTGAATTACGCGAGAAACGGAACGTGGTATTGTTTTTAAAATTATAACCCTTTAGAAGTGTATGGAATAAAGAGTAATCTTTTGTTAAATCTATTTTTTGCAGATTTTATCGGTCGATCCGTTCCAGCCTTCGGCTTTACGTTGCCGGCTTAATTGGGCCGCGGCGATTTCTCGACAGCCCAATAATATCTTACCGTACAACTGTAATCATCGCAAAATCCATTCAGCCCTTAATTACTGAGCGATAAAGTTGAAAATGTATCGTGATCATTGGGCAATTTTCCTTTATCAATTACATGCATTTATGGAGGAGGGGGAATATACGATGAAACGAATGGATGTAACGTTAAATCTGTATAAGAAAGTTTAATCGTTTGTGTAAAATCTACAAAGTGAGTCTGAGTCATCGTTCGTCGGCGGAGACTGTTATTTCTTCAAGCGATTCAGTAACTAACATTATTGGATTCGGTTTAACAGTATAGCTAAAATGTTTTTGTAGGACCGACAATTAATCTGAGATAATTGACAGCATTCGCGGAACACCACTGTAGCGGAGCAACGGCACTCGTTTTGTTGAATCAAGAGAAGCTTTTGACAATCGCGAGTGACTCACATATCTTGTATTCAGTTGAATGTTACAGCTATCTTTTCTAAGCATGTATTTGAAAAGAAACCTCATTTGGGTATAGCAAACCGAGTAAAGCAAAGCAGTGATGCTGCCAAGCCAAGTTGGTAGCACGCTCGCCTTGGTAACGACGGTCGCAGATTCAAGCCCCGTTCGCACCACTGGGATTTCTGGATTTCATGTACGAATCCTATTTTCAACCATGATTATCGCTTGAGGTAATAAACTGTGAAGGAAAACCGCGTGAGGTAAGCTGCATGTCTAAGAGAACCTCTCAAAAGCCGTGCGAAGATATCATCGGTCCACCTTGTGGGGGGGCGTCCTACCCTACGTCTTCTGCTTCGTGGTCGCTATTCTAAAACCTTTTACTCAGAACATTGTTTAATTTTAGACACAACTCTATTTGGACTTACCTCAAAGCGCACTCATCCACGTCAGACTCGCACAGGGTGCCGGTGAATGTGGGCGGACACTCGCAGGTGTAGGAGTTGAGGCCGTCGATGCACGTCGCTCCGTTCTGGCACAGGTGACCAGGGCAGTCGTCGATGTCGATCTCGCAGTTCTGACCGCGGTAACCTGGTGGCAAGATGGATTGGTTAGAGACGTAGTCGCAAGTGTCCTTGATTTGTACATTGAAACGGTTTTCATTGAAGTAGAAGACAAGCAAGACCTAAAAATAATAATAATCAAGGAAGTCGTTAGGAGGAACGCAAGGTTATAGGTAGCTTGTCACCAATTCCCAGTTAAAGATGTTCAAAGGTAATCAAAAGGCTGTTGAGTCCTTGGACAAAACGAACCAAATATTTCACTCTTATGCCGAAGACCAACCGAGATTAAGAACCGTTAACAATTTAAGGGCAACATCAATTCTATGAGTTTTCGAAACATGAGTCATCATGAGAGTGTTGAATTGTAACAGTTCCCAAAATAATTAGTCATCTATGCTCTTAATTTTTTATAGGCTCTTAACTAAACATGATATTTTAAGAACATATGGCAACCTGTGTTTGGCAATAGTGGCATATGAGCTCCATCCCTAGGAATAATGGGGTTAAGTATTAGTATACTAGCAACTTTGTAGACATAGAATTTAGTTTTTCGGCTATTCCGGGGAGCCACCATGACAAATTTTATTTAAATATTTTAATTTAGCGTAACTTAGATTCAGAGGATGTAACCCATAACAGAGGTTATAACGTTAGTATCAACAATTTTGACCCAATCCCGAAATAATAAACCCACAAACCATACTTGAACTCAGTATTGATAGTGTCACTGTCTCCAATAAATCCACAATCAATCATAAAACGAGCATACTGTACTAAGTAATCTTAGCGTAACCATCGAGATGGTAAACGAACGCATCATACAACCCCATACAAACAGCTCATACACCATCGATTAGCGAGTGAAGAATCTCATTAACTACATTAGTCTGGCGGTTCCCACGGACACATGTGCAACTGTTTATGTTGTAACGGCGCGTCGTTTTAAATCTTTCGACGCGTTTTTGTGCGCGTAAATATTTTTGTCCGACCGAGGGTTGGATGTTTTTGCAGCGGCATTGGAAAAGTGGTTTCGGAGTAGACTTGGCCGTCATTTGATTCCATCGGAATTGGTAAATAGAAAAGCAATAAACGTGTCAATGAAAACACCGGTTCTCAAGAATTTTAACGGTTCAATTAAATATAATCCTAATTAGCATTTGATAGGATTAAATTTTGTTTTTGAGGCAGAACAGTAAAGCGAAGATCACTATAAAACTGTCGCTTCTATATGCGCAAACGCAGATTTTATCTTAACGCCGTTCGTGTGATGTGAATTTTATGTGTTTTGTGACAAAATTCTTTAGTTTTATTGGAACTGTATTGATTTTGTTGTTTAAAATCTTAACGGGCTAGTGAGTTAAATTTCCATTAAAGAAATAGACACTCCATATAAAATGTATTAATTATGAAGTATCTTTAATCTCAATTAAAGATACTAAAATGTACAGAACGTGGAGTGCGAGATTATTCGTAAGCTAACCGTATACTTCATAGTTTACGTATTCAGACATATTGAATCGAGGATTAAATACGGTCCGCTAGAGGCGCTGTTCAATTTGCCATAAAGTATGTCTATATACGTAAAGTATAAAGTTAGGTTACGAATAATCTCTCTCTTGTTATAATTACTTATATATAAATAACTTTTTTTTCTCTTTAACTTTTTATTTGCATAGAAATTGTTAATTGTTTACAAAATTATTTACAAATGCCCTTAAAAGCGCAGGTTCAAATGGTTGTATATCATATCATAAGTACCTAATACATATAAAATGTATTTGTAAGGGAGAGATTATTCCATACATTATTCCATACGCATTACAAATTCAAAATCATTGCATCAGCAAACATCTCAAAAATCCATACAAACATCATACAATCAAATATTGGGAGTTACGTAAACCGAATCTGAATTGACATTCGCATTACCATAATATAGCGGCGTGAGAGAGCTCTCTGTAGAGTTCCCATGAGCACCATGTTACTCTACGTACGGAAGCTGTTATTTTATGAAGTCAATGAACAGACATCGGGACAAGTGTTAATGAGTCATTTATTGCTCAACAAGTTGTCCAACACAACGAGAAGTAAGTTCCGAGAAACGCTTACTCTATCAAAGTATAGAGTTCGCACAACGTATTGTGAAGTGTGTTTTAATACAGGGCCCCAGGTCTGCTAACACAATCGATTCATAATCGAACAGCAACCGCATAGTAACTGTCACTTTTGACAGATATTGTATGGGATATCTTAATTTTTAATGGTACTACGCCCGCCACACACTCCCACCACTGCTACTCCTGTAAGCCAGGATCTACAATGGTGTCCAATGAAGACATCGAGGTATGGGATATAGGTATGGGGGTTCTGTATGGGATATCTGTCAAAAGTTACAATTACTATGCGGTTGCTGTTCGATTATGAATCGATTGTGTTAGCAGACTTGGGGCCCAGGTATGTTCCAAGACCATACGCTATTCTAATTGGTTGTCATATTTGTTTATAGCATACCATAAACTATACATATTGGCTCGTACTTATTAAATTGATATAAATATTAATAATTCAATATAAATTATTGCTGTAGTAAAACGCTAACAATAAAATTAACGAATTCATTAACAGTAAATTAATGAGTGTTAGAAAGAAAAAATATGTTTTTATGTTATCAATAAAATCTTCGTAAGAACTTGTTACGTGGTAACACGAAAATGATTTATTACCGCGTACATCAACTTGAGCGCATGTGTAAATAAACATACTACTTGCCTATACTGCAATAAAAAAAATAAAAAAAAAACCATCGCCAGACGAACATACCAAACATAATATATGGTCCCAAACTAAGCATTCATTGTAATATGGGTACCGTACAATTGATTGAGGGCAAACTATGAAAAGATCAAATACAAAACTAATATAATTTTAAAACCACACTCAGCTTTCGGAAGTAATAAACGAGATAGTTCTGGTGTTAATTAACTGTATTTCACGTTTTCCCACACTTAAGTGTTATGACGTCATGACTTGAGTGGTTTAACATCGGTAAGTCCCCTAAGGGTTTCGTTTGAAAATATTTTTCAGAGGGAACGTTGGATAAATAAGTACTTAAAATATGAGAGCGTTTATCCTAATCATCCTTCCCTTTCTCTGCCGTCCCTTGGTGCCACACCCAGTATATCTACGGATATCGTAAAAGACGACCGTAGTAATTAACAACATGGACATATATGGCGTAACAATAATAATGTGAAATAATTGAAGAAGGCTAAGTGGATAAAGACAACATTCCCAGAGAACTAAATAAACTTTACTGGTGGTAGGCTTCGGCCGTGGCTAGTCACAACCCGCTGAACAAAGCCATGTCGCCAAGCGGCCTAGCCGTTTTCCGGCATGATGTTCGGTGTTGCCATTCATGGATGGCGGATCAGATCAGCTGCGCTGCATGTGCCTAGTGAATGTAGCGTCTCGATCTACTATCGCCTTCCTACCTAGGCAAGTATGCTCCATCATAGATCTCATCGTCACTTACCATCAGGTGAGACCGAGATCAAATACTTGCCTATAATGTAATAAAAAAAAAATGACACCCTGTACTGAGTGCACGGCCAAAAGCTACAGGTTCGCCTAGTTAAAAAAAACAAACGACATTTACACAATTATTTTGTACATCAATGTGATTTCACTTTCTGATTCATCGGTTAAAATATGTTTGTGATGCCTTATATAATAGGAGCAGTTAGCCTACAGTCAACGATAGGTACTCCAGCTGAGATGAAGATCTTCGAAATCAGTTCAATCGGCAACCATCTCAGGCAGCCCTTATAGGGTTTACAGTCGTAGCCTTATTAGATGAACGGGATTTGATAACAGATCCAAGACTGCACCAACGGCCGGATTGGTGGCGATACGATTGAAACTCAAACTTACGTTCTTTTGGATACGGATGAAGTTGAAATGAGTAATGAAGAGGCTTTAAAAAATAATTCTATATGAATATATTTTGCCGCCCATCCTTCGGTACACACCACATAGAATGACTAATGTGAAGCTTAAGCTCTTTGTAAAATTACTTTGAGCCAAAATGTTACATAAATTTTGGCTTAACTCTAAAGATCTCATTCTTCACGGTTTCCTTTATTACAAAATCTTAATTATAAAACCTAGCCTTTCAAAATATCATCATTCTAATCTGTGTTTATGTAGCTGCTCACCACCGTTTCGCAATAGCGTAATGGAGCTAATGAATCCTAGATGCGCTTGCGCGGCCGGTCTACATAAAAAATGTGACGTAACAACATGTCGTAATGCGCAAACGCAGAAAGTTGTTTTTTTCGCAAATTACGCGGGCAACGGTTTCGTTAACTGTTGTCGATTAAAGTATCGTGCTGATTTTTATACATTTGACCGACAAATCTATACTAATATTATAAATGTAAAAGTTTGGATGGATAGATGGATAGATGGATGCATGTTTGTTACTCTTTCACGCCCGAACGGCTGAACGGATCTGGATGAAACTTGGCACAGAGATAGATTATACTCTGGAATAGCACATAGGCTACTTTTTATCCTGGTAAAATGTATGGTTCCCGTGGGATAGATGTTTTCATTTTTCATACTTTTTATCGCGGGTAACACCGCCGGGCGCAGCTAGTAGTTTTATAAATGGAGTATGATACCTAATAAGTTAGTCTTTGTATCAAAATAATTAATTTATTTGTGAAAAAACCACACCAAGTTTAAAAACAAAAATGCTCATGTCGAGTTTATGTGCCAGCTCTAGGGGAATTCGACATCACAAGACATACGCTTCCAGCTATTATTTGTAGAGTTTTAAACTATACTGAATTATCTGTAGCAATATCAAACAAATCTAGCCCAGTCTATAAATACGATAGCCCGGAGCGAAACCATTTGCGAGTGGACGCTGGCCGCTTTCGAGCGAGCTGGCGGGCGAGTCGTGGCCGCCCCGGGCCACGGACAACTTTCAGACAAAGTCTACGATGTAAATACCATAGACACGCCATTAAGAATGTCTAGATGATTGCCTATGCGCACGCATGCTATGTGAAGGGGAAGGGCATTGGTAAGCATACTTATCATAGAGTAATAGTTACTACATTTTTTTATCTATGGCATACCATAGATAAAGACTAGACTAGATAAAGATATATCACTTACAATTATGTGGGCAATAAAAAGTTATAGGTTTACATATTGATTTCTTATATTTACGCGAATACTACATTAAAATGAAACTTATTTTACAGATTTTATAGCGTTTATTTTATGTATTTACGTTGCCCATGTGTTGGCTGCTTTACAGCAACCATGGTCAAGGGAGGACTGAGGTGTTTGACGTCTTATCCACTCACAGACTGACGACAGCTTGTTATTTTTTTTAAATTGTTTAGTAGTCGTTGTAGTCAAATTTAGTTTTTTCTAGAGATTTAAGTTAGTTTCCAATGCGTTGTAGATTAGCTTTATATTCATTCATGTGAAGTCTCTCTTTATTGGTTATCTGTACTCTGTGCAACAATAACTTTGTATAAACGTATAATTATGTTTAGTTAGAAATGGCGTATCTGCTTTTAACTGATCATTCAAAGTTGCGATCTTATCTGAACGTCAGTAAAACTTATGATTTACTTATGTATATAAGATAATATTATTGCATATAATACAAGTGTTTATCTATACATATAAATAAAATTGGAGTGTCTGTTTGTAATATTAAAATAACCGCTTTTTACTAAGTGCATTTGGATGTATACACGTTACCTATACCGAAACAACATTTTTTACAATTCTTGTCTGTCTGTCTGTCCGTCTGTCTGTCTGTCTGTCTGTTTGTTCCGGGTAATCTCTGAAATGGCTGGACCGATTTTGACGGGAATTTCACTGGCAGATAGCTGATGTAACAAGGAGTAACATAGGCTACTTTTATTTTAGAAAAAAAAAATGAGTCTCTCGAAAAAAAATTAAAACCAATGTTGCAGCGCTGCGCCTGATTAAAGTTTGATAGCAACAATCTGCAATGCGTCCCGCGGGATCAGAATGGGCGAGCAGGCTGTTGTCAACGGTTGTCTTTGTTAAATACCACGCGGACGAAGTCGCGGGCAACAGCTAGTTATTTATAAATTCCATCACTCAAATTATGTTCTAAATTGCCGCTTGTAAATATTCTCAGTGAATGTATCGAATGGAGAATGTTTTCTGATTACAATGCAATTACAATACAATTAGCGAATATATTTGAGGACAAAAACAAGCTTGTAGGTTTATCACAAGATATACCTCCAATGTTTAGCAAATAACAATTGAATACTGTAAAAACATTCCCACATAAATTAAAAAATGTCGGAGTTAGTATGTTACATCTAACGTAGAGTTTATTATTCTTAAAATATCATATCTAATTCGCAAACCATCCAACCTTATACAGCCATCTTTAATGATACAGTGATATAAGAGTCTCGTAGAGACCTCTTTTAACTCGGTATGGAAACTTGACCAGCAACATTGTGGCTACCCTGCTATACTTGTTATGTGCACCTAACAGTTAATAAATAGTAGATCGTCTATACACGGTATTAAAGCTTATTATGCTTTCGCAATAATTAGGGTTAGTACCGATCTTTTCCGGATATTTTTTGAGCAGAATAATATGCACTATTGCAAGACCTCAAGACACTGTGAACACTTTCTGCATAGATCGGACCGCAAACAACAACTAAATATAAGAGTACCCTAGTTTAAACTATGACACTAGGACGTCAAACACCTCAGTACTACCGTGACCATGGTTGTTGTAAGCAGCCGAAACAGCCGAAACGTAGGGAACGTAAAAAACATAAAATAAACGCGATAAAATCCGCGAAATTAGTTTTACTTCAGAATAATACGATTATTTTAGTCAGTGAACATAATTGTTGTACTGACATCAACGTGATATTGAACAATATTTACGATTATTCGTTCATAATAACGTTAAAAGTTATAATTATAACGTCGCAGACGAATATGAATCTATAATCTATTAAAATGCTAAAATAAAAGACTAAACCCCAAATTTATAGACGTGTTATAACTTTATCAAACGTCATATAGGACTGCGCAAAGGAAAACTCTTGTGCGGTAAGGTAAGGTTCGGGAGCTAATAGAGAAACAAGAGCAATCTACAATAGCTAGAAGAAAACAAGACACTTACCCGGAGGGCAATCGCACTCGTATCTCAGCTGATCCAATGGTGTGCACCTCCCATCATGATGGCACGGAGACGGCTCGCAAGGGACATACTCCGCATCACAATCCCTCCCTGTATACCCGGGCTCGCACACGCAAGTATACGACCCGTGGGTATTGAAACATCGGCCGTGGTGACAAGGCCCGGATCCACTGGAGCACTCGACGACATCCTCAGTACATCGAGAGCCAGTGAATCCCGGGGGGCATGCGCAAGAGTAGCCGGCGTTGGTTGTGTTGTCGGCGACGCAACGGCCTCCGTTTCGGCATGGTTGGGACGCGCAGTGGTCTTCATGAGAGCATTCGTCACCTAAGGACAAAATGTTATAGCATCATTCGCAAGTTTTAAATTTAGAATAGAGCTAGTGCGCTTGCACAACAATAAAAAAAATATCAATGCAATATTAAACATATGAAATACTAGCAGCGCCCGGCGGTGTTACCCGCGATAAAAAGTATGAAAAATTAAAACATCTATCCCACGGGAACCATACATTTTACCGGGATAAAAGGTAGCCTATGTGCTATTCCAGACTATAATCTATCTCTGTGCCAAATTTCATCCAGATCCGTTCAGCCGTTCGGGCGTGAAAGAGTAACAAACATCCATCCAAACTTTCACATTTATAATATTAGTATAGATTTACAACAAAATTAAGACGACCTTTTTAAGCCCACCTAAAGAGCGGCGAATCGCCACCTGCCAATAGTAATTAGATAAAAACTGATTATGTCAGGTGTCCGCAACCCTTCCAATATTATCCCATCTAATCCCATCCCATCCTATATCCATCCAATCCTCAATAGTCTATAGTCCCAATTATCTTTCCATGTTCCTGCAATAGTTCCTCCGCCTGAGGTCAATTCGCTGTTTATGCTATCATTTTCAGCAGCTGACCCCAGCAGGTGGCTAACATAACATTAAAATTCTCAAAAAGGGCTTCTACGTATTGGACCCATGTCTCCACGCCAGCTAAAGATCCGGGTATAGCCCGTCTGGAGAGAGAAAACAAATTAAAAAACAAATATTTGCTATGAAGAGGTCCTAAATCGATACGTCCCATAACGATCAAATCGTTTCGACTAATGAAGTCCACGTGTGAATCGATAAATTGTTCATTTCAACCACTAATTTGCATACTTACCATCGAGTGGTCAACGATTTTAATAGCAAATTTATCGATATATAGGCATCACGACAACACTAATGATCTTTATTGAATCATTCTCTAGTCAATCGTTTGGTTAGTGTGAAGTGTGAGTCTTTGGCATTTATATCGGTGAGACTATTCTGATACATAATTACAAAATTTGCATGGCTTATCCTTATAATATTTCAATTAGCTATACAAGTGGTAGTCTTTACTGGTGGTAGGCTTCGGCCGTGGCTAGTCACCACCCACTGAACAAAGCCATGTCGCCAAGCGGCCTAGCCGTGTTCCGGCATGATGTTCGGTGTTGCCATTCAAGGATGACGGGTCAGATCAGTTGCGCTGCATGTGCCTAGTGAATGTAGCGTCTCTATCTACTGCCGCCTTCCTACCTAGGCAAGTATGCTCCATCGTAGATCTCATCGTCACTTACCATCAGGTGAGATCGAGATCAAATACTTGCCTATAATGTAATAAAAAAAAAAAAAGTAAATCTCAATAATAAGCTTTAACATTTATAAAATATGTATAGTTAAGGGTTTAGGCCATAGTCCACCACGCTGGCACATCGCGGGTTTGCGGCCTTCACACGTCTTTTGAGGGGTTCTCTCAGACATGCAGGTTTCCTCGCGATGTTTTCCATCACCGTTTAGCAAGCCGATAATCATCGTTGAAAATGAAAATAGCACATGAAAACCAGAAATCCCAGAAGTGCGAGCCGGGGTTTGAGCCTGCGATACTCGTTACCGAGGCAAGCGTTCTACCAACTTGGCTATCACAGATATAAAATTATTGTTACACCTTATATAATTATAAATTATACATGTATTTTAAATCTTATTCTTTCATCCAGAAATCTTATTTTCATTTAAACCACTCACGGACGAATGATCAAAGCGAGTCCAAACTTCGGATTCGTCATAAGAATGTTGAGCTGAGTAATCAGCGTCCGCTAAACGAAAGAATTCGGTTTGATTGGTGGAAACGAGCTCAATTGGTGTTACAGACACTATTTCGTAAGCGAGTAGAAGAAACGATACACTCGTTGCGGTATTTGGATCTAGATATTTTAATTTAATGCATTACAGCTTCTTGATTTCTTATATTTACGGGAATACTACACATTGGGGTAAAACTAATTTTACGGATTTTTTTTTTGCATTTATTTTATATTTTTTACGTTCCCAACAGCAACTACAACACTGTGAGCACTTTCTGCGTAGATTGGACCGCTAACAACAACTAAATATGAGGTCAAACTATGACACTAGGACGTCAACCACCACAGTCCTACCGGGACCATGATTGCTGTAAAGCAGCCGAAACGTCGGGAACGGAAAAAACATATAATAAACGCGATAAAATCCGTAAAAATAGTTTTATTTCAATAGTTAGAGCTTAAGGATTGCATTGATTTAAATATGTAGACGAAGCTACTTGAATCTGACAAGGATATTAAAAAACAAAATCAGCTTATAAAAAAATAACGGAATATTCAAGACATGAAATTGTGATTTCTATCAATCACACTGAATTATTCTAAGCAGAATCGAGGCCACCAAATCTGACATATTAACCCAAAAGAAAAAGAAAAAAACACACAACTATATGAAGTCATGAATCTTGATTTTACAGCACACATCAAAGGTACCGAGAGAATCAAACGGACCGCTAATTATAAAGTTAATGCAGAAACAATTGAAAAACGAGTTAGTTCGGCGCATTCGCACAACAAATTAGTTAAATTACACGACTCTAGCGAGTACCGAAAAAACAAAAAAAAATGTAGGTGCCTTCGTGAGGAAATGACACATCGCTATGACTTTCTATCGAATGGGCTTTCACTGGCCGGCTCCCGTGTGATAGTACCGTGGTTATAATGGATAATTTTCCTTGAAATCTATTAATTTTGTTCGATTAGTTCGAAATTGTTTTAAAGTTATTGAGAAAGTTTACTAACGGTTAATGTTTTTACTTTAAAGCTACATTTAATATAATAATAATACATAATAATACCAGCTCTTTTTTTAATGTCTGCTGGGCACGGGCCTCCCCTCAATTCGAGGGGGATTAGGCCATAGTCCACCACGCTGGCCAAGTGCGGGTTGGCGGGCTTCACACATCTTTCGAGGGGTTCTCTCAGATATGCAGGTTTCCTCACGATGTTTTCCTTCAACGTTTTTGGCAAGTGATATTCATGGTTGAAAATGAGATTCGCACATGAAATCCAGAAATCCCAGAGGTGGTTTGAACCAGCGATCCTGGTTACCGAAGCAAGCGTTCACCTTAGCTACCACCTTAGCTATCACTGCTTTTACATTTAATACATTTACAAAATAACAGTAGACGACTGTAAGCACAGAACTTATAAATTTGAACCCAAGATTTGAATACAAATCATTTAATTCCATTATTCATTACCACTTACATCTATTTGTTGAACCTCTGTTTAAGTAATACCTCTAGTGTACTCTACATTTGATCTCATTTTTTATTATTATAATTACTTACACTGTACCTGTGGCACATGATGTGGTTACCTGTCATTAAAGTTACAATTACCTAATATCACTCATATTTTTATTTTTATTGATTATTTCACATGTAACATTGTAAACTCTGTTGGCAATCCTAAATAAATAAATACTCGTAAATTCATCATGACCGATTATAAAACATGAAATCATTCAGAGAAGCTAATATTTCAGAATGGCGCAAAAACAAATTAGTATCTAACTTAACGCACGGAGTGCACCATAATTGCGCCGCCATAGATGGCGGGACCGGCGCAAGCGCAGCGTCGGTTTTTTTGCAGCAAATTCCATCTTTATGGTGGTGACTGGTTGATGTTAGCTGCTGTTTTGCTCCAAGCTATGTCGCGTACGAGATTTTTATGTGTATTTTAATAAACATTTTTCTTTTATTCTATGTGAGTACATGAGTATGTACTCGTAGTGTGTGAAGACCGAGTACGTTCGCGAGTTGTTCGTCTACAAAGAATGTGTATGTCATAAAGATATTTATAACTTTACTTTGCATTTAACTTAACTATTTTACTTAACCTGATTAGCACAGTTGGTAGGGACGCTGCTTTCAGCGCCGAGGGTCCCGGGCTCGAATCCCGGTAGGGATGAACACGAATGTTTGTACCCGAGTCATGGTTGTTTAATATCTATATACTGAGTTCGCCCTCAGTCCATTGTAGGGTACCAATATTACAAGCGTTGCTTAGTGTGGGGCCGTAAAGTTGGTGTAATCGTCTTGCAATATTTTTATTATTACTTATATGCAAGCGCTAACATTAAAATATTTCGTCTTAGACGATTTCAGTCATTTTTGTCCCACTGTTGGGCCAAGGCCTCCTTCCACATACTCCATACCTTGTTATCATGAGCGATTTTGAATATTAGTAAATAAATAGTTTCTTTAAGTTTATAACTTAATCCTTCTTGTTTAGTAGTGTCTGTAAACACTCTTGCTTCTGCCACCAAGCTCTATGTAGCACTGCCAATTATCCTCAAAGATTTATCTCCGCAATCCCGAGATCAGCATCCGTTGATTACGCAATATGTGCACCATCCTTTAAGGGTCTTTTTATGGTGACCATTCAATATGCTCGCTCCTAGAGGTCACACTGTCTTGTTATGAAGTTATTTCCTGATTGGACTTCCTTGGGTGCATTCAGCCAATTAGATAATTATATTTATATTATACTTTACGTCTTTTAATTACAATTTACATCACACGCAAGCAGTGATAGCCAAGTTGGTAGAACGCTCGCCTCGGTAACGAGGATCGCGGGTTCAAACCTCGGCTCGCACCTCTGGGATTTCTGAATTTCATGTGCGAATCTCATTTTCAGCCATGATTATCACTTGCTAAACGGTGAAGGAAAACATTCCGAGGAAACCTGCATGTCTGACAGAACCCCTCAAAAGACTTGTGGAGCCTGCCAACCCGCACTGCGCCAGCGTGGTGGACTATGGCCTAATGTGGGACATTGAAAGGGCTGGTATTATATATCTCACGCTATTTAAGATTTATCAAAATTTGAAGTTAGACTTATTTATAAAGAACCTACAAATGAACAAATAGTTTCAAAAGTGACGTCCCATGAGAACATTATGTTTAACGACCAAAAAAAATTGCAGAAACAGGATAACGTTAAATATTTTTTTATTTTAACATGTGAAAGTCGCCGATTGGTTTAATTACTTAAATTGAGACCCCTTTAATCTGAGTATTTTATAGACATTACATTAAAATAAACAGAAATGGGTAGTCACTTAGATGACTACTCAGATAAGATAGAATCGAACATATCTATATAGATGTTTACGACCAATGATCCTATAATAGCTAGGTATAAAACCACAAAAGCTTACCCACAAATATTTAATGACACGAAACATTTGACCAAATATCCATGTAAAAACAATTAAAACATCGATTCCACATACAACGGAACAAAAATGTATAACCGCACCTCTTTTTAACCCACAAACAGAACCAGTTGCAACTTCACGAGACATCATTTAAAGTTGAGATAACAAAATTGAAGTTAATGAAAAAGAAACTTTATGTGATACAGATCAAGATATACTTGATGATGAAGCAACAGCAAATATAGACTCGTAATGTATAGAAGGAAATCGACTAAATGCAACTTTCCAAATTTACACATTACTCCTTCCTCTGCTTACGAAATTTTATAGTGCACTAAATCATTCTATGATAACTTAACTCTGTAACGTGTTTCGCTCGGGGCACTGATTGATCGAATTTCGCTATTGATTGACCTTCTATATGGATGATTTACTTTATGTTCGACTCAATATGTGTTTTATTTAAATATCCAGTCAACTAATCACGGATTTATATTGACTATTATTGATGTCGTTCCGAGAAAATTTACAATTTCATATACATATTTTGATGACGACTCAAGGTGCGGAGATGATTTACTATCTATGTGTTTGTCACGTTTTTAATCAGTTCGTCTTTTGAGAAGGTGTGCGTAAATAATTTTCCTTAAAAATTCAATTTCTGTTATTTATTGACGAATAAAATTTGCAAAAACTGTATAAATTACAACATAGAAATTGATTAACATGTCTAAGCTAACAACATAAAGCTTTAAACAAAACACCTGTTGATTACTCATCAGAATGCGCAAACAATTACACAAAGGATACGAGTTACAGATGGAAAGACGAACAATTATGGGTGATAACATCTTATGGTATTTCCCAGTAAGGTCTATTAACTTTATATTTAATAATAGATTCATATAGTAAACTACCATAAATGATTAAAAATGTTATGTCCTTTGTACTACAAATATAGGTATATTTCCTGATGACGGACTACTTGCGTCGTTTTTGTTGTATTTGCAAAACTGTCGGGGAATTTTGTTGTGCTAACTGATGAAGCATTTTGGGATGAAAAGGATTAAGATAAATAATAATAAACCAGTAGCATCCACAGCTTATTGCTATAATATATAAACCTCCTTTCTTTAGCCTGATCCATGTCTATCTCTTGCTAATCTACATAACTTTGAACGCAATGGAAGGAAATAAAACAACACTCACCAGTATACCCAGGTGGACAATCGCACTCATACGTATCCAATGACGTCAGGCGGCACGTAGCGCCATTGAGGCACGGCGCAGAGTCACAGGCAGCTGGTATCCTGATCTCGCACAACGAGGCACTGAAGCCTAGAGGACAGTCGCAGGCGAACGAAGGCGGGCCACCTCCGACTCCTGGGCGGACGCGACAGGTGCCACCGTTCTGGCATCGAGGACTCGACTCACTATGGCAAGGGTTCAGATGTTGGCAGAATTCACCGGCGTATCGCGAGGTACAACTGGAACAAGAGAAAATAATTTAAGTAATGATATTTGAGCTGATAACTATGCTAAATATTGGCAGACCAAAATTACGTGTTTTCCTAACTAACCAATAGGTTGTGTTTAAGATAATAATTAAATGAAAAGTAAAGAATGGGAAGTAGATAAAAAAGACAAAACTATAGAATAGTATTATGATAATACAACATGTAAAACTAGTTCAACACAAATATTTGTTTTGACCGATTGACGTAAAATTTAAAACAATAATAAACTGTAAACAACAAAGCAAGCAGACGCAAATTAAATTTCAAACAAATCAAAACCTTAAGTGGGTTATGATAAGACATCCTCTCACATATTGCTTTAAGTAAGTAAAGGTACTTCCAGTCTTAAACAAGAACGTGAATACATGCAACAATGCAACGTCTCCAAGCAGTAACAGCCACCGTACAACATATTCCACTGCATCAGAATAAGCACCATGTACGAGGGCCTGCGTAGTTGAACACAATCGTGGCTGGTCGGCGGACGTCGACAATAAATAACGCAGATACGTCGGCGACACGACCACGTGACGTGCGCGGGCGCAGGCGAACCGCGCCTTCGTATTGGCCAGCTCGAATTCTTTTAATGCAGTTTAAGTCTATACATACAAATAAATAAAATTGGAGTGTCGGTTTGTAATATTAAAATAGCCGCTTTTTACTAAGTGCATTTGGATGTATACACGGTACCTATACTAAAACAACGTTTTTTACCATTTTTGTCTGTCTGTTTGTTCCGGGTAATCTCTGAAGTGGCGGGACCGATTTTGACGGGAATTTCACTGGCAGATAGCTGATGTAACAAGGAGTAACTTAGGCTACTTTTATTTTAGAAAAAAACATAGGCTCCACGAAAAAAAATTAAAACCAATGTTGCAGCGCTGCGCCTGATTAAGCTTGATAGCAACAATCTGCAATGCGTCCCGCGGGCTCAGAACGGGCGAGCAGAATGTTGCCAACAGTTGTGTCTTTGTTAAATACCACGCGGACGAGGTCGTGGGTAACAGCTAGTTTAGAATATAAAAGACGTATGAGAGACTAGCTGCTACCCGCGACTTCGTCTATGTTATTAAAGGTTATATAGTAATGGTGTAAGTACATTATTAGCATCACTATGAAGGAAGTATTTATAGCTGTTACAGGGTAGGTCCTATAACTGCTAGTACTTTCTTCATACTCTCCTTATAAGTATTCCTCAATATGTAGTTTCTTTCGTTAACACGCTGAGCTAAATTAATAAGTAGGGCAAGCCCGTTCTTAAAAAAATACTGTCTTCTGTATTTGTTATATAAGTAATGTAAATATAAAATTCTGTAAACCAGCGATGATTTATGACTTATTTCTGGTTTCCATTCTGAGATCACTTAAAATCGGAACTCAATATTATTACGTGAGAACTTAGAAATTTTTAACCCGATTTCATACAGAATATTCTAATACTCTTATACAAAATTCATCCAAAATGGTTGGAGATAAAACGAACATAGTACCTATGCGCCCACACAAAGAAAGAAAATCACCGCTAGACCAAAGTGTACATTATCATAATCCCACGATAAATTATTGAAACATGATAACCGAAGCTTAAGAATGAAGAACATAATACAAATCATCGTCATTCAATTGTCAGTTATTTATTTGTGACTGACACAAAATCCTGGATCAGTAAGATTTTTGACAGACGTCTATACAGTTGCAAGATGTTTTGCAAATTTTAAAAAGGGAATATATAGTTGATATGCATAAAATAATTAAATCCTAAAGTTGAAATAAACCGAAATTAACGGATTTTATCGCGTTTATTTTATGTTTTTCACACACGTTTACGGGCGGGAAGGTAAAAAAACATAAAATGACGCGATAAAATCCGTAAAATTTGTTTTATTTCAATGTGTAGTATTCGCGTAAATATAAGCAATCAATAAACCCCAAAGTCGATTATTTTAATGAAATCAATAGGAATTTGGCACTGTGGTATTAAACCACCCCAATTAAAATCTCTACTGAGATTAATTTACAAGTGTAGATAAACTCTTTGACTGATATAACACTTATTCAAACATAAGACACTTGTAGCAAAGGGTGTAGACACCCACTCCGGACTTATTATTAGTTTATATTACCATAATACCTCGTCCCGAACCAAATGTACCCCACCCACGTGTATGTTAATGTTCTTAGTTTAATGAAGTAAATCTCATTTATTGCTACACTCAGATACTAACACTTCAGGCGGCGGTGGGAATATAAAATATTACACAAATTGAACGTCGTAAACTCATATCGGAACATTTGATTATTCATTCATATTATAAACGATGTGTGTTTAATATTGTCTATGATAGTTAGTAGTACAATTATTGCAACGTAATTTACGGCACTTGGATCTCATAAAATAAGTAAAATGACATTGTAAATAGTCGTATTTTCAACACTTTGATAATTTGTAAACACAGCATTTTATCGCCGTTGAATATGATAAAACAAAACAAGATTTATGAACGGCAACACTGGCCGAAAAAAAAAATACCACATTCTAGCCAAAAGGAAAACAAACCTTTTGTTTCAAACATATTTCCTTCCTCCACAATTTTGGTCGCAAACAATGGTATCTTGCAAATACAAATATGTTCGTTGTGGTTTTGTTTCATTCCAGCATTAAGCTTGGGCTGATGTTGTGTGCTCGCGGCTAACGTGGGCGGATTCACGAAGCCTGTTCGGCTGCGCCCACGCACTGACCTCACCACCGAGGGGTGCATGGACTGAATCTCTTATTTACATGATAATATTCCAAATACATGAATTGTTTGAGAGTGTTAAAACGCAATTTGTAACTGGTTTAAATAACAATATAGCAGAAGAATTAAAAAAAAAAATCCGCCGTTATCTCCAGGTAGTTACATTCATTATTCTTAATAACAATGTAAGAGAAAAATTAAACTGCAAGAGGACGACGGCGCGCTTCATGAGATTATCTCTAGAAATTATAACCCACCAAAGAAAATAGGGCTTTTGTTCGAAGCAAGACTAGGAGCTAAATCTTCATTATAGGACGAACAATAAATCATTATTATCGTTGATCTAATTATAAGGTTGAGTTAAAAAGAGGAATTTATGTGCGGACTACGTGGCGACGCAGCGTCCAATGTTTTTCAGCGCTAGTTAGCGCAGTCTAGAATAGCGCGAGAAGAATTTCTATAGCAAAAGTATGAATCAATTTTATATCTTCAATGTTATCTATCCTAAATGAAACCTACATAATGAGGAAAATCCCACTAATATTATAAATGAGAAAGGATGGATGGATGTTTGTTACTCAGTCACGCCAGAACCGCTGAACGGATCTGGATGAAACTTGACACCGAGATAGATTAAAGTCTGCAATAGCACATAGGCTACTTTCTATCCCGGTAAAATGTATGGTTCCCGTGAGATAGATTTGTTTTTATTTATCATAGAACAAAGGATTGATATGTTTTTTGGCATAGGTAGTGGTAGTTTAGGGATCAGAAAAGGCTATACTTTTTAATCGCGGGTAACACCGCGGGGCGCAGCTAGTACTCAATAAATTCAAGAGGACCAGCTGTCTTTAAATCAAAAACTAAAGCGCTAATGTGACTTTTCAGCTGCTACATCGCTTTGATTGGATTTGTTATGCCATGGTGTCAAAACACATAGTCGCTGTCGCCGGAAAACCAGCGAAGGCAAGTTGCATGCCATAATTTATACTTGGCGACAGCAGATCCCGTGTCGTTGGCGCGGCCGCAATAAATAAATAGTGTTGCGTGCGGCGTGTTGTTCGACGGTTATACGATATTCTGGAACGTTGGTGAACTTTTAACGAACGAAATGCGTTTAGTAATTCTAGTCTGTGTCGCTGTAACCGTGTTCTATAGCGAAAGAGGAAACCATTTAATAATTAAATGAAAAAATAAATAACGATAAATCGCTCGCAGCAATAATATTTTTATATAAAGAGGTTCATTATACGAATTTATGGCACTTATTTAAATTTAGAAACACAACTCCAACTTGAAGTCTTAATAAAATCATTGTATATGTAGAGTACTAGTTATACCACTGTACTAGAACTATAGTCCTATAGTAGCCATAAGACAGCTATATTTTCGAGAAGATTTATCTTTAACTTCTAATATTGTTCTTCGAACACCTGTCCGTCAATGGTACGATATAAATAAATCATATACGCCAATCATTTTAGAAAACGACCGATAGGGCTGTCACGAGACAAATATTCCGATTTGTTTTGAAGCGTCACAGGTTTCTGGAAGCACGTACTTACATGCCGCGCTAGATTAGGGTTGGTAATGCAAAAATTTTATACCATTTCGACCATGAACTAGATCCTTTAAGGACTTCATGTTTCGTTATAATACTGCTGGTTTGTCCAAATCCAAACTTTCATCAACCGTGATCCAATGAAGTACTTAAGTTTATGATCGCATTCGTGGATCCCGATTTATATTGTGTTCTCATAGCTGTGTTCTAGCACTATTAAGAAAAAAAGTTTGTTTCGCCATTAAATAATATGAATATTTAAGGCTGGCAACCCGGTCATGTCGCGCGTTATCTGATGCGCCAGGGTGCTGACGGCATGCGTGCGCGCATCCGTCGCCGCGCATGCGCCCTGAAACTTTGTACGTATCTTAGCATGTATCATTAAGAAAGCAATGCGACTAGGACCTATTATAACTATGTTAAATTGTCATATCTACATGTACATTGAACAATATTGGGCAAATAATATCGTAGAAAACATCATTTTCAACACAGAGCATATTCAAAAGAACGGTGGTGGAAATCAATCCAAATTAAGTAAAAATGGTGTAACGGATTCTACTTAGAAATAAGACGTAAATATTGTCGGTGGAAATCTCGCGCTCCGTACATCTAGTACTAGTTGTGATCCCGTATTTTTGTGTATAAATAATGTGTTTTGTAAATAAACCACGTCTATTGATCAAGAACAAATGATATTGATGATTACAGTCTATTGAGCCAGAGAGAATCTCTAATCTTTCTAAAACATTTTTTGATCAAATATAAAGATTTTTAGATTCTGTTTTCAAAACAAGCATTATAAAAGATATATAAGAAAATAAATATATGCCTCCATAAATCGTACCGCACGGTAGTGGCACGTCAGGACTTCAGCTCAACGGTTGCGCGCGGGCAACCTAAGAGCAACAGACTACATTGCATTTCGCTTGTACAATAAAGACTTCTATTTTCTCTAGGCTTTGTATGCAAATTGCGTTGTGGGCGTGTTGTTCATTTTGTGAATGGATTTTTAAACGGCATTCGGTATGAAATGCGTGAAGCATAAAATATGTGTTGGGCCTCATTCCCACCCAAATGTGTGACCAACTATGCGCGCGCGTCATTTTATTAGTCTATGTATTTTATTGACCGGTGCGTCTATGGTTAAATTTCAAATGGAGAATGATATCTTCTTTTTCATGTTGAGTTATTGCTTATTCATAATGTAGTCAATATTGTTTGTTACTAGAATAAAGAGATAAGTTTATAATGGTTATTAGGTCATCGTCAATGAATACTCCAAACGTTAAACAGTTCTCAAAGATTTTCCTCGAATAGAACCAAGAATAATCTCACTAATATTATAAACGTGAAAGTGTGGATGGATGGATGTTTGTTACTCAATCACGCCAGAACGACTGAACGGATCTAGATGAAATTTGGCACAGAGGGATTATAGTCTAGAATAGCACATAGGCTACTTTTTATCCCGGTAAAATCTATGGTTCCCGTGGGATAGACATACTTATTAATCGCGGGCAACACCGCGGGACGCGGCTAGTATCATATAAATAAACAAAAGAAACATTTTTAAACCCAAACACTCTCAATCATTTTAATTAGCGTGACGACAATTATAGATACAGGCACAAAGGCCTGGACCATCTTCCCGCAAGCTGGATTTTCCACTCCCTGTAAATCTTCCAGATAGCGCCCTGTAGACACAAGCAGATAAGGGAACACACGACCCAAGTAATTGACGTAATAAGAAAAGCTAAAGGGTTTTGAACCTTAATAACTCGGTGTCCTATGAGATAAACCCGCGATTATGAGATATTGAAGGAATAAATACAGTGAATCCAGGAGTTTGTGGGAAATATTATTTTTGCTAGGATTCAATGGGATTTTTAAATAGACATGCAATTTTGTTACCAAATAAACTTAATTAGTTGGCAAAATAGTCTTGGAAGAAATAAAAAAAAATACGCCCGTTTAACTCACAAAAACTATAATTAAGTTATCTCAGAAAGAAATAATGTTTTCAAAGCAGTTAGTAATAAGTATTAATAACGATGAAAAACAAAATCATTTTTTTATTTCTAGATCCAAAATACTAATTCTTCTAACTTCCAGCTTAAATCTTTTAAAATCAGATCCTAACGTGGATCTGATTTTAAAAGATCTAAGCTGGAAGTACGTGATTGGGCGACCTGCGCGGGCGCTCCGACGGACGCAATTTGCCGGGGGGCGTGGCCAGCTCGGCAGCGGAGGGGATCCGTCGCGACTACTGGTAACAAACCTCGTGCAGTTACTACCTCAAGTTTTTGCAAAGACCACACCAGATTTATGATGCTGCTTAAACTTTGCCAGATGAATGTATGTATCCCCCTATAAGGCTCGACCGATAGATTGCGCTTTTTTTCTACTATGCTTTACTTAAGCTTTTTAGACTGAGATGAATCTTTAGTGATGCAACGGAGCTCCGGAATTGATTTGAAATAATTTACGTTAACACATGCTTCAAATACAAAAAGTACGTCAGAAACAGCGACTTCTAATTATAAAAAAAAAACTTAAAGAACATCATACCAAAACAGCTATCCGCCTATAATCTTCATGCCCGCGGGTAACTCAACTCCGATTAATAAAACACAATTTAAAACGAATAACCCTAACCCAAGATTCAATTAATAATTTTATGACTCACAACCAACAAGTCATAAATTTAATAGCATTAAAACATTAGATGTTTTATTCAACAAATTAATACTAATAAAAATGATAGTAAGTGCTCTAAAATGAAGGGTTCACAGCAATATACGAGGAAATGCAACAGTCGTAAGTTCCAGAGATAATCACAAAAGACAATTAACAGTGAGTAGCATTTAACGCAGCGATAAATAAAACGCCAACAAGCAAATGCAAGAGCACCAAAAGGCCGAGTACTATGAGCCATCTCACAATTAATTTGAGTACATCACTTAAACCAAGAATGCTACGGAAGGCCATTGAAATTTAAAAAAAACATCCTAATTTTAGTAGGGAAAATAGCCGGGTGCTACCACCGTCTTAAATCCAAAACCGAGCTCACCATGCAAGATCTAAATATACTGTAAGCACTTTCGGCATAAATTGGACCGCGAACAACAGCAAAATATGAGGGTACCCCAGTTCAAAGTATGACACAAGGACGTCAAACACGGTCCCGTGACTATGGTTGCTGTAGAGCAGGCGAAACGTCGGAAACGTAAATAACACAAATTTAACGCGATAAAATCCGCAATAATACTTTAGTTCAATTTATTATTATGATGGGCAACGCAAAATAAGCAACCACTATAATAGCAAAATTTCAAGTCCGAGATACAAACCTTTGTTGTAGATGAACAATAAATAATTTATGATTGGTTTAAAAAAACGTTAAGAGGAACTAATGTAGATTTTGAAATGATAAATCTCCTGAGGGGAGAAGAAGATCAAATTCACAAATGATTTCGGTGTAACAAAATCCTTGTAAGTAAGTAAAAGTCAAGTTTATTTTTCGGTATAAGCATTACACATGGCAGTTAAGTAGCGGATCCAAACTAGGCGGAAGCCTGTATCTTGGATACCTTATTAGATTGCTTAATCTACGTTAGCTTATATATTTATTATTAGTTATATTATTGCATAAAACAAAAAGCGTACGTGTTAGTAAACAAAAAAGACAAGATTTAAATTAAAATAAAACATTATTCTTTAAAAAAAATTACAAACTAATATAACTTAAAAAGAGTACAGAAAAGCTACAAAATGTGTAAAAAATTTGGCCCGTGCGGTAGCGTGCCCAAGATGCTGGCCGCATTTCCATTTTATTTTCTTTAAAAATAAAATAAGATAAGATGAACCTTACAACTATGTTTTGATTACTTTAAAAATATCTCGGCCAATATTGCCACACGTAAAGGTTACAGTAATAATACCAGAATTCGATTCGAATTGCGATGGACTTACGGAATCGTGACTCTACAAACATTCGGCAAATGATAATGACTTCACTGACGATGATTTGGACGTGATGTTGGCAATTGGTTTGAACAAACATTTGGTAAGGTTACTAAAGTTTCACTTCAAAATTGACACTTGATCTGTATAGGATGTTTTTTTTTATTATAGTATACGCAAGTATTTGATCTCGACCACACCTGATGGTAAGTGACGATGAGATCTACGATGTAGCATACTTGCCTAGAAGGTACCTGTTCACTCTCGACTTGAAAACACCCAGATTATAGTCAACGGGGAACAAAGACGCCGGTAGCGTGTGCCATTCCTTGGCAGTAGAAGGTAGGTATAGGTACTTTGTCTGTATAGGATTTTGTAGGGAACACGGAACATTAATCTATAATGAAGAAGAAATATACATTGGTTCAATAAAAGACAATGAAGGATACAGCATCGTTAATGGAAATATTATAAGCTAAAGCCCACTCAACTGACTCGATGAAAACAAATCGATTAAAAATAATGGGCCCTCAACGTTGCGGCCAACAATGGCCCCTAATTCAACTATAGGGTGGTCCGTAGACACCTGCTCATAAACAATGGGTGTTCTCAATGAATATTTTAATATTTGCAAAGCATATTACTTCGGTATATTTAAGAAAGTGTTTAATGGTCAATTTCAAAGAAGATGATTTATATATATATATAGCTGACCCGGCCACGCGTTGCTGTGGCTAACTCCAAAAATTTAAAAAGTGGAAATAATTGAATTATACGGTATTTCGTTCACTACAAAATAAATTTAATTAATTTTATAGCGTCAACAACACGTGGTAATTATGCTGTTAAAATGTAGCTTATATGACACGTTCGTAGATTTACCATAGCAGCGCCATCTATTGATTACTTACTCAACCCAGTCGAAAGGTATCGACATCTTTTAGAATCATTTGGAGTTAACAGATAATTGTGACTGTCAAATAATAACAGACAAATAATTAGCAATAAATTAAAATTGCGACTATAATTTGAGATTTAAACTATCCTATCTCTCAAGTTGGATCGAACTGCACATGGTGTGCGAATTTTATTATAATCGGTTAAGTGGTTTAGGAGTCCATTGAGGACAAACATTGTGACACGAGATTTATATATATATATAGATATTTAGGGGCGATTTTTGTAATCTTTGATATTTGAATTTGTCTCCGATCCGAATAGCAGAATAACTGTTAAAACATGGGAACCTCTTTTAAATTTTCTCATACATTTGATTTGGGGCGGTACGAAGTTCGCCGGGACAGCGAGTTGCAATATAAAATTTTCCAATAAACGCGAATTTAATGCAAACGCTTTGATTTCATAACGGCACAAAACATGGTTCGATGTTGGGACTATAATAGAATCGTAATAGAATCGATCCATCTGTTTTTATGAATGCTTGTGCATCAATACAATATTTAATGTAGTAACTATAATAATCAAATCTTTAGCTTTTCAAAAACAAGATGGCTAACTATCTTTTTACTAGATTGACTCGATCCCGCCATCTCAGTCACACCGTTGCATAACATTGTAGAATGCCAGAAATACTATTTAATCTCTCCTCCAAGCCAAGTTCGTGTCATCTAACATAACAGCTTACAAATCCAAGGTACCTTCATCGTGAAATAATAATCAGTCCAATCGTGCAAGTCATTTTAATCTTAACATCGGATCAGAATTTTGACACGGGGAAAGGATAGTCAAATAGATGCCTAAATCAAGGATTTATTTTATAGATTACAACGCTTATGCAAGATGATGACAATAAAATTATACTACTATCAGCAATGATAGAGCAACTGACATACGAGTAGATGATAGCAATATGAACACTACAGCAAGTAAAACATACTTCGATAACATTAAGGAATTAGAATTTTAAAAAGTCGTTAAAAACCAGACTCCAAAAGAGAGATGACCAAAACGAAGATCCTGAACATGTGCAATAACAATAAAGCAGTCTTAACGCAAGGCAAGAAGGTAAAAAATGTTGATTTGTTTAAATAATGCACAATACGCGCATGTCACAATTTGCGCACGCGTCCGCCGCGCCCGTTCCCACGCGCACCCACACACGCGCGCGCGCACCTGCGGCTGTGTGAGTGAGGCGCGCGCGCAGCTTGCGCTCCGAACATACATAGAGTAGCTAACAAAATAGAGACAGTAGGTACAACATTATCATAACGGAGCGGCAGCTAGTGCATAAATTATTAACGAATATTAAAAAATATTAACGAAAAAAGCGCACAATACTTAAAAAAAATATAGAGGCTCAGATTTCATTAATTTTATTCAATTTACGTCATATTTAAATCAAAGCAGAATAAAATCAAAGAATTATTGAAGTTTATTTATCGAATGATTAATTAGTGGACCAGATGAGAGAACGGACCAGTTCGAAACAAGTTTGGGTAGAAAATATGTTCGATCAAATTTGAATTGTCGGAGCTATCCGATCACCTAACCCGAAGGACTTACCTGATGGAGCCACCGTCCCTTAAATAATTCAAATTACAATAGGTGTGATTCTACTAACTTTAACCTATTTCGTTGAAAATTAAAACTTGTGTGATATCAATTTATTGATAGACGATCAAGCTATACACTAAAACAATTCGAGAGAACATTTAGTTAATTATTTAAACGAAAATAATAAAATCCATATTATAATTACAAAACATCTAAAACGTCGCATGGCAAAGCTTATTCTCAATGTGACATACGAGTTCCTTCGACCAGCTTATTCGGAGATAACTGACAAGTCTGAAGGGCGTATAGACCCCACTCTACGTCAAATGCGAGATTATTCGTAAGCTAACCGTATACTTTAGTCTACCGTATGTTAGTATGAAGAATTGAAAGTTGTAAATACCGTCCGCTAGAGGCGCTTTTCAATTCCCCATATAAAATGTCTAAATACGGTAGACTATAAAGCATACAGTTAGCTCGCACTTGACGAGCTGGCCTTTAGTCACTACTACATAGCATGCGAATGCGTGGTTCAACAGAGATGAAATGTCCCATCTGCGTCATTGATCTGTGCGAGACCCGCAGAACAACATCCGTCGCTCCCCATTGAACGGAGCGCGTCTGTCAGATGATGCTGACACCGAAATCCAGCGTCAAGGTGAACCGTGCCGCTTTGTGCCCGCAACGAGCTACAAATCGCTCGCTATTAGTTTAACGGTGGGCCATCGAGACAAATTGGAGACTGAATAGGTAAGTCATTGGGGTTTTATGACAAGATTTCGATGGTGGTGAACCTAATTATAAGGTTAACGGAATAGTAGTAGGTGATAGTTGTGTTCAAAAAATTATAAGAAACTTTATTGATGATAATACAAAGCAACATGACGTTACAAGAGAAATGAGTAAAAACGAAAATATACTATGAAAAAAATTATAAGTACAGATTTAACGACAATTATAGAACATTCCCGACATACCATATAACAACTTTACTACTATATACAGATGCAATTTAAAAAACAATTTACCTAATATTAATCTCGATGGCAGAGCATAAACGATCCACTGCATCCCCTTCGGAGTGTATTGAAGCCCAAACAATATGGAATTATCTATACATCGGGGTCGAGTTACAGCACACACGTGCACCTATCTCTCCTCCATCCCCCCCCCCTCACTATGTGCGCAGACGCAGGCCTCCGTGAGAGACGGAAATTTTGCCACGATGCAGTTTTGTCACGGCCGGTTGTCGGGTTATGTAAGCGTGGGATGTTTAACGACTGAATGTCAAGATGTTTCAAGTTTCATGTGTGTCTGTCAGGGTTTTGTTTATGTTCTCTCTACTAATGTTAATGTTATCAAATTTTAAGATTTAAAAAAATACATTGTACAGAAAAGCACCTTCAGAATTTTTTTTTTTTATTATTACATTATAGGCAAGTATTTGATCTAGATCTCACCTGATGGTAAGTGACGATGAGATCTACGATGGAGCATACTTGCCTAGGTAGGAAGGCGGCAGTAGATAAGAGACGCTACATTCACTAGGCACATGCAGCGCAGCTGATCTGACCCGCCATCCATGAATGGCAACACCGAACATCATGCCGGAACACGGCTAGGCCGCTTGGCGACATGGCTTTGTTCAGTGGGTGGTGACTAGCCACGGCCGAAGCCTACCACCAGTAAAGGATATCTTGTAAGGCCTTATAAACCTTCCCAATCCAACGCAGCAGATAACGGTCTAAATATTCAATAGACTTAGGCTAACCTGGTTCCCAATGATGGGACATCATATGCAAGTCAAGACATAATGAATGCAACATCAAGACCAAACTCAAATTGAACAAATCTTGTTTTATCCAATCACAGTATTGTCCAATCATCAAGTAATATAAAATACTAATAAAGCTGAATGGGCCATCACCAATCCGAAAGAGCTATTAATCACTAATGTGCATCAAGTGAACTGACACAACTGATGATAGCGTCATGCTAATAAGTTTAGCAGAACTGGTTCGGTAATCTTGAACTGAACGCTTTTACTTAAATGACAAGTCTATTTAAGAAACTATTAAAAAATACGAAGTATATTAGAAAAGCTTTAGTTGAGGTAGGTACAAAATTTAATTAGACAAAATTAGACAAAAGTTGTCAATTGACAATTAAGATGCTTGAAATGGGACCCTGATGGTAAAGTTATCGATCGGGATAAAGAATCTAATGGAGATGACCAGAAATTATTATTCCAAAGATTTGCTTGTGACTGAAACATGATGAAGATATCAAAAGAACATTAAGTAACAAATCATCAACACATAATCAGAATCATAATAATTGCACAAACGAAGTACTATTTACAAACAAGACTGTTTAACTTAAACGAAGTGAATAAGATCAATCAGATCATTTAACGGCTCGGGAGAACCGCGGCGATGCTTGAACCGCGCTCCGGCCCCATCGGCGTTAGATTGAAGATAGCATCGCGTTAAACCGTCGCACTTAAGTTGATGTCTTTGATAGTAGAGTGTTACGATAGAGTCGAATATATCAACTGCTAATAATATGTCGATTAAGTAAGTTTAGCTAGATTTTCGGAGAGTACATTTTAAAATCTGTATTTAATTTGAGTGTATAACAAAAATGTGATTCAAATGCAAAAGAGTGGACCGGCATTGCCAATAAGGAACACTTCGTCTGCCGAAAACTAAATGGATTTATATGGAGCCGAAAACCAACATTCAGACATAGAGATCAATCGCAAGGAGAATCAAAATGGGATGAAAGACATTAATAAATTACTGTAGCAAGCAACGTAGTTACGGAAGAAGACCAATATGAGAATAAAAAAAATATTGAAAAAGACGCAATGTATACCAAGCACGAACGCTACGTAAATAAAGAAAAATAATTACAAGCTTAAGCGATCCGAACTCATAAACAAAGAATAAAAATAAAAGTATTACGGTTTAAGTTATCAACGCGGGCCGATCAGCATAAATATTAGTATGGGCGTGGCCTACGTCATGTCGCACTTAGAAAGATTAATATTCAGTTCTTTTTAATTTCTCATTTAAACCACGGCGCCTCGTAGAGAGGTGAAATTGAGCACATGTTAGCAATTACTGGAGGCAATAGTGAGGCGATCTTGATAGTGGTGTGACAAACGTGTAGAGCGCGGCGGCAGCGGCGGCCCGGCCCGCTCGGCCCATAAATCTAAAACCCAGACCGAAGCGACGCGCAACCCTTTATTATGCCGAGACATGATTAGCCTCGGGCGCTCCGACGAAACGAACGAACGCCTGTGCCGGCCGTATCTGCGACTTCACTTTTCGAGACAGCTTTTTTATTCCACTCTCGGCAATTAACAACGTCCGAGTTCAGCGCATCGTTTCCAAGGTCGCGGTCAACGGTCGAACAACCCGCGAATACAATAGTGCATAGTTTAGCAACATAATTGTCCCTCCGCGCTCGGTGCGTGCGACACCCGGATTGTAAACAGACATGTGGACCGGGCATCTGACTTGAATACTGATTCACGGGGAAACACGCGGCCCGTAGATCGTAACACTTTTTCGCGATTATCGAATGCCATCTTTTTTATTGTCAGAATCGGTGCTAGCTTCGGAACGATTGTGTCTATATCATCGTTCGCACCACTATCAATCATGTGCTCAGTATATGCCTCTTCGGCACGATCGCTATTGATTGCGGCAACAAGAGAGCGAGATGTAAATCGGACATGACATCCGGGTGCGAGATCAAGCGAGCATCGCTGAGATTCAAAATGGAAACATTCACGGACGCCGCTTAATCGCGTATCGGATCGATGAGATCGCACTGCGGAGTCTGCGGAGCACGCCCGAGGTCGGGTCACCGTGCTAAACGGCGCAACAACTCGAACAACCGACCAGTCAGTAGTTGGTGTACCATAGGCATACGTGAGTGAGTATACAGGTACAGCTGTCATAACCAGTTTTTATTCAATTATGAGCCGTATTCCGTAATGATATAACACAAAGTCTCCTATTATCCCAGCTCCTATGCCGTGACTCGTGCTAACTTTATTTATAACTAGCTGCGCCCCGCGGTGTTACCTACGTTTACTTTTTACTGGAATAAAAAGTAGCATATGTGCTATTCCAGACTATAATCTATCTGTGCCAAATTTCATCCAGATCGGTTCATCAGATTGAGTAACAAACATCCATCCATCCATCCAAACTTTCACATTTATAATATTAGTGAGAAGTGAGACAGTGAGATGAAATAACTTTGAACATCAAAGTCAATAAATTAAGTTAAAATTAAGTTTTTTCTGTTAATATGTCGTTGCTGCGTGCAAATTAGCTTCTGGTAAATGTTAAGGGCAAATATTTGTCGTAAGATTTAGATGTTGACAGTCAAAGGGGAATGCAAAGCTGGGATTGACTCGTAATCTGGTTGTATGATGAACGGCGAGGCGCTGCCGCACGACGCTACAGATCTGTGCTCCAAATCTGAGTCGTGGTCGCGCCGCTCAGCCATTATATGCAAATTGAGGAGCCGTTCTATGAAGACCCAAGTTTGTGACGGCAGCGACCACTAATCCGGTAGCGTTTATTTTGCCACTAATCGTGAAAATATGGATGGATATTTGTTACTCAATCATGCCAGAACGGCTGAACGGATTTGGATGAAATTTGGCACAGAGATAGATTACAGTCTGAAAAAGCATATAGGCTTTTTATCCCGGTAAAATGTATGGTTCCCGTGGGATAGATTTGCTTTAATTTCTCATAGAGCAAAGGATCGACATGATATTTTGCATATGTAGTGGTAAATAATCGCGGGTAACACCGCGGGGCGCAGCTAGTTAAAAATAAAGCTGTAAATGCATTGGATGTTTTAAATAATCAAAAACAATATACAAATACCATAAACAGGATTGTAAAAACAATCGTTAAGAAGCAGCTAAGAATGGTTTTATTGTCGAAGAACTCGACGAAAGATCATTGTTGCGAACTCTTTGCTAATTGTTTATTTCTTTTTTTTATGTAATTCTTTTTGATGTATATTTAAATTATTAAGTTTGTCAGATTGTTATAGGTAAGTTGAAAGAGAGGTAGGGATGTTTGGCGGGAAACTGAAAAGTCATGGCGTCAGTTATGTTTTAATTTCTAAAACTAGTGTTCCTGCAAGTTATAGTGAGTGATATAAGTGGAATATTAACCATTATGGGTTCGGTAAAGTGCACAAGTGTAGGTAATTGAAACAGAGTGACGAAACATGGCTTTTCAGTTTCTCACAAAAAATCCATGAAAAATCTTTCGGTAAAGTATCCATCACTTTACTGATTGAGGGATGGGGGGTTATTTTACTTGGGCCTAGCCTTTGGGCTTGTGCATATATTCAAAAACAGAAATAATTTATATTACTTGACACTGGCAAAATACCTATGGTGATGCCAAATTAAAAAAAAAAGAGAGGTACGTTTTCGTTTTCCCAAATTATATATTTCTTTATTGTTTTCTCATTGTTTAATTATCATTCAGTCCACACGCATTCGCTTCAATCATGTTCAAAATGTATCAGTCGGTGACTTAAACCGTAACCTAGTAGATCTTAAAATAAATAACGATTGAGCAACACGTGTCACCTCATTGTATCTGAAACGCACGTTGCCAACGTTAAGCTGTTCACATTGGACGCCTCTTGAATTTGTCCAGATTATTTCCTCGAATCATTGAGCAATCTTGTTATGTATGTGGGAATCTTGGTTTTGCGATTTTATTTTAGAAAGCAACACCATTAACACTAGTAGGTGAATAAAGACATTTGTAAGTAAACAGTCTAGGGCGAAAGCTGGTTCCATTAAACAAGATAAGGTTGTGACTGGAATCGTTAGTGAAGAAATTATTGTGAGCACTTAAAATACAATCTTGTGAAATAGCTTTGGGATTACATAGAATATCTAATGGTAGATATTAACTCTGAGATAATACGATATCCTTTGCCCTATAGTACTGAAGAGTTTATTGTATTACTGTGAATCAAAATCTGAATCATATAATTTTTGATTCGTGTAAACAACTACAATTTTACCATCCGTTCCGAATGCCGTTCCTATGGAGAAGAATGGGCAAGAAACCCCAAGGTTGCTCTTTTTAAAAAAATCTATTAATTTTTGAGAATAACATTTTTATGAGTATGTGAAAACAACGTAGGAACGGCTAGGTAGGCTTGAGTCGCTGGTCAAAAAAGTACTAACTCAAAAGTTACAACTCATTAGCTATACCAAAGTATACAATTACAAGTTAATAACTTCATGGTCCCTACACCCCCCACTTTTGTAAATGAAGATAAGTATAAATAATAAAATATACAAAACAAACAATAATTTCATCAATAACAAACAATACCAATCAAATAAAGTTCAAAACGGTACATGAAACAAGGATCGGTCTAGGCAGTTACTGCAAGTGGTGGGAATGGCTCTCAATTTGCATGGGAGCCCCCGAGGCCTGCGTTCTCTCGGCGGGCCCCTGCCATCGCCTGAGGCCACCATTCCGACCTGGCCATAACCACAGATTCTATTACCCTGTCTCTTTTGAAATTGCTCAGTAACAATATACAGAATACGTATTGGACTACGGTTTGATTGGAAATAAATTTGAATGTGCAAACTTAATTTATTTCATTCTTGGATCAGCGACTATCATATTTTGAAAAAAAATAACACAACATCCGGTACTGGTGTAACATTAAAACATAATTAGGATATAGGTTACAAATTGATGGAGGTAACAAAAAATTATGAAGCACCTTCATTACCAATACAACATATACCAGAACGTATTCTGCAATTTCTAGGAATATTATAGAATACTAAAATACATATTATAAATAATATAGTACTTACAGAACAAGTATTAGGTCATGAAATATCATTATGAGACGCATGCGCGTTCGACCGACTTATTATAGATTCAAATATGCATTACGAGAAATGCATTCCAATTTACATACATACAAGCCAATGTGGACGGTGGAAAATTTATTGAAACCGCTTCTAATACCATAAGAGAAAATAATTTAAAACTATAGTTACATAGATGTACTTATAAACAAAATACCGAAGATTTAAAGAAATAAATTTCGAAACTCCAAACCTAGAAACCGAACCGTTTAAAATGGATAATTATAGTCATAATTATAATCCGGTTTCGGAAGCTATCATGAAATCATCTAAATATGCAAAAGCAAATGCTAATAATATAGCAAGTTAATTGCAAATAACAGAGTACGGAATCTTCAGTCAAAACAATAAAAACGATAATAGCTTAGAACCAAGAATAGTAGTAGTTGACTTGGACCCCCCATGGATAACTATCGTTGAATAGATATTAGAATAGATGTCGCACCAACACCGTGGAAGAGTTTAAACATGCCGGAGACACCGTATATACCTGTAGGTGTATCGTTGTAGAAGAGTTGCCGAAACGACTTCCATCAATCTGCGCAAGAGCAATTAAATTTAAACGAACTTAAACAATTATGAAGTCTGAAGCGAGTTGCGAGTGCTGTTATAGCCTTCGGAGTCATCGGATATGTGAGCCTGCTCATATAAAATATTTTGACAATATTGTTGATATGCGAGGCATCATCTTGAGGATATAAAATGCAAATCAAAATAGGAATGAATAGCCTATTGTAGTTGATTATGAATATGATTGGCTCCGAATTGTGATTCTTGATCCAAGGTTATGTCTTTGTGTTTACAATCTGGACATATTTTGTTGGATTAATAGGTACCTACACAGTTATCTTTTATTATTTTGAAGTGTTGTCTAGTACCTGCATAGCTTGTATTAGATTTCTAGTCAGAATCAAAATAGTTTATATGTTATACCCATAGAAAGTTCTTTGAAGGGTCTTATTATATACTAGCTGTTACCCGCGACTTCGTTCGCGTGGTATTTAACAAAAACACAACCGTTGGCAACAGCCTGCTCGCCGATTCTGAGCCCGCGGGACGCATTTCAGGTTGTTGCTATCAAACTTAATCAGGCGCAACGCTGCAACATTGGTTTTAATTTTTTTTCGTGAGATCCTATGTTTTTTTATAAAATAAATGTAGCCTAAGTTACTCCTTGTTACATCTGCCAGTGAAAGTCCCGTCAAAATCTGTCCAGCCATTTCAGAGATTACCCGGAACAAACAGACAGACAGACAGACAGACAGACAGACAGACAGACAGACAGACAGACAGACAGACGGACAGACAGACAGACAAAAAATTTAAAAAAGGTTGTTTTGGTATAGGTACCGTGTATACATACAAATGCATTTAGTAAAAAGCGGTTATTTTAATATTACAAACAGACACTCCAATTTTATTTATATGTATAGATTAATTTTATCCATAAATATCTAATTTTATTTATCCATATATTTTACTCTCAATACTTCCATTAAACATGTCGCTTTTAGCTATTTTAAATACTTCCTTCGAAATTTAAGTCTATTGAACTAGAAAGCACGAGCCTCTAATAGCGAGAGGTGAAGCTGCGCGCGCGCACCTAACGCTTAGGTCGTGGGCGGTTCACGTATAGATCCGATCCAAGATCATGATATAATATGACGCCCGATCACTATCGATAATAAAGAGCGGGATCTCAGTTCAATTGTTTCCATAAATAACATTATCATAGAAAAAATATAATAAAAAAAGATCTATAGTGATTTAAGATTTTTCTACAAAAAGTTTATAAAAGACGAAAAGTATGGACACTCGCTTTTAATGTTCCTTAAAGTGTCACCAAGAAAGTGTGAAATTAAGTACTATAAAACAAAATTTGTGAAATAATGAACAAAATGACATAAAAATAGAACAACAACTCGAGTAATTCTAAATTAAAAAATCGGTAGCAGATCAAATGCGTATCGACATTGACCTTATCTGCGCAGGCGCACGGTACAAATCGATTCCGCGGCGGACCAATCGGGGCGCGTCGCAACTGATGCTGATCAAACATGGCGGTCGTTGACCCCCCGCGCCGGACAATTTGCATACCTAGTTGCATCACCGGCCACCATAACTCGTTTGGTGATATGATTTCGTTCATCTGATTGTTTGGTTAGATTAGATTTGTACAGAGATAGACGACGCTGTAGCCATTTGCATTTAAAACGAATATGTTGGAAGCAATTTCTTAGAGCTTTGGCTATTCAAATGTAAGCGGTAAGCAACTCATGTGTAAGCTTAAAATAGAATGATGAATTCAAAATAGACGCGTTCTTTTTTACAAAAATAAAGGACATAGCTAAAACTATCTATGGTATGACAACAACTTTTTAAATTCCAAAATATATACCAAATTAGACATCTCAGATTTCCAACAGCTTTTTTTTAATCTCACAGATGCACAATACCTGATGAATCACGTAGCCAAGAATTATATAGAGTGTAGGAGGCAGGTGCACGCCCAACATTCAAGCTGTCATAATTAAAAGGGATTGGAGCTTTATGCCCGTAATTAGCGTATACCTATAACTTAACGTGATTATAATACTCGAATGATAGGACTAAAATGCATTATTAATTTATTGATGAATACATTGAGATAATATATGGTAACTAATAAGATACAAAAACCTTTTTGATATTTTAATTTGAATGAACAGTTGAAATAAGGATAGCCTTATCTCCAAGAAAATGGTGAAGTAACAGCTTCCTTAAATGAACTAGATTATTCATCAAAGACGGAAACAGAATAAGGAATAATCAAAAACTTAAAGAACGCTATAGAATTGTGTATTCAAAAGAAGTCATGTAGAACTATTAAAAGACCATATCACTAAGAACGATAAAAGACCCATATTTCACTCCAATTCCGACCACATAATGAGACCGACACTTCTACAATTAGCATCCACACAAATTATAAGTTATGGACTTGTACCATAATAAAAAATCACGCACCAATGACGCCCATGACTTTATTTATCATTTGGGGACCAATTTGTGCATGAAGCGGTTTCTTGGCAATAAAATCTGTTAATTGACCAACATTAATAAAAGCGGCATACAAAAAGCAAAAGGCATATTCGAATTTCTTTATAGCACCATCGGTATATCGTGATGAATCGAATATTTTAACGGCAATCGTGTGATTTTCATATTTTATATGGCATCACAGGATTGTGTGAAATCTAGTAAGTTATTAGTATTATTCAATAAATTCTGCTTTTGTATCTTAAATATTATTTTTTAACGTAAAATTCTTCGTACAAATTGTTGAATTGTCTAAAGTTTTCTCATAAATTCCGTGATGGTAAACCATAAGCGTATAAGCCTAATTTCTTGGGACTATCGAATTGGATAAAGTAGCGAAATATAAAACAGAATACAGTCATGTACTTTTGATCGTATGATACGACTCGTAAGCGAGAATATGAACTTCAAATTAAAATGTGCTATCTAATTCCATCATCGTTCCTTTCCCACCTTAAATATACTACCAGATTATTATCTTCAATACAGTAACGCTTAAGCTGTCATTTATTTACCGATACAAATAAATCGGAAACTACATTAGTCAATGACAAGACCGTGTGACGTTAGATTTAAATATTTATCTCTCGATCCACCAATCAGCGTGAACGTATGAGGTATTTACCGTCTTCTTATTGGTCAGTATCACCTAATTTGTCCTTTATCGGTGCATTCCTGTTTGAAACACCACTCTACATTATTTTTAATTTAATACAATTGCGGGGGCTTATTCAAATGAGGGAGGTAATCGGTCAACGGCACCGTATGAACGTTTTTATGGGACTCAAGCTCTCGTAAGCGGCAACGGAAGATATTTCAGTAACCACACAGTTGGAATGAAAATGAGACAATGTTGGGGTAGAATTAGGCTTATTACATCTGAAAAAAAATTTTCCTTTTCGAATGTTCCAACAACACTTTGTATTGAGATATGTAGAGAGAAATTGCAAGTGCAACGGCCATTTCAAAAAAGAACACACGAACACTTTGATCAGAGTGCAATAATAAGAGGAAACTCTTCAAAATCTTTAGGAGTATATTCTAACTATTAACTGGCACTGATATTCATAGAAAAAAATAGAATACTTCTTAAGGTGGAAGCGATCAGTCGCATTCCCATACAAATTTCAACATTGTAATACTCGATACACATACAGTTTTTTAGTTGTACAAGCATTGTTATCAATTCTCTATAAATTAAAGAGCTCGCAGAATGAAATATCAGGCAAAATCTTATAGTAATAACATCATAAAACGATATTAAATTTTAGGCTTGTGTGCGTGAATAAAAGCGCCTCTGTCCAAATTAACCCGTAACTAATAAAGCATCCGATTCTTTGTCTTTCAGTATTTACGGCGACAGATGGCAGCAGGAGTTTTTACTTATAATACATAAAGACATAACATTATAATATATAGAGAGATATAAATTTTCTATAAATAAGTATAAAGATTCATAATAAAAAATTTAAAATAAAAAATACATATAAATTTCGTTCGTCCATCGAACCTACGAACAATCGCATGTACCTACGTTTTTCACTTGAGCCACTTGGGGTGTGTTATTATCTGTGTGTGCAGATCGTCATGTATCCCTATTTCCTGTAATCCAAGTTTTTAGGATTTGTCTGCACCCAAAACATATTTTTTCGGGTTATTATAATAAAATAACCTACATACCTACATAAGGCATGTATTTATTTTTTTAAATAATCAATGAATGAATGAATATGTCATGTTTCAATTGGTTGTAAATATCATTGAAACCTATCAAAATATTCGTCGTCTTGACTAGTGGTCTACGTAGCCTAATGTTCTACACGGTTGATGCAAACGTGTACTATAGCAAGTTCAAATCTTGCCGGTGGGCTTGTCTTTTTGAATGATTGATATTGTTTCTGTAAGTGAATATTAGATTTCCAAAACACACAGCTCGGCCGTGTTACTCCAACATGGTGTGGTAGTAATATAACGAAAATATATATAGGTAGTATGTACACCTTCCAAGGCCATAGCTAGATGATGTCGTGTTACGAAATATGTCGCGCGAGTCTTTGTCGATTTATTGATCAATTTATCAAACATTTTTTTAGGCACTGCCGGGTGTGCTACTGATATATATATACTAGATGCGCCCGGCGGTGTTACCCGCGATAAAAAGTATGAAAAATTAAAACATCTATCCCACGGGAACCATACATTTTACCGGGATAAATAGTAGCCTATGTGTTATTCCAGACTGTAATCTATCTCTGTGCCAAATTTCATCCAGATCCGTTCAGCCGTTCGGGCGTGAAAGAGTAACAAACATCCATCCATCTATTCATCCATCCATCCATCCAAACTTTCACATTTATAATATTAGTATATATATATATATATCAGTAGCACAGCCAGCTGTGACTAGAAAAAATATATATATATATATATATATATATATATATATATATATATCAGTAGCACAGCCAGCTGTGACTAGAAAAAATGTTAGAATACATCGACAGCGACTCGCGCGACATATTTCGTAACATCGGTTTTTAGTAATTATTCAATATTGAATCAATCTGAGAAAATCTACATAGCGACCTATATGTGTACCTATCTCTTCTTCTTACTTACTGACTAGCTATAGGAAGGTACCAACCAGCAAGGCATGTATGTATATATATATATACATACATATATATCCAACCAACTAACCTAACACGATTGGCGATACAAGAAAGCAAGCCCCGGCACCTAGTATGAACGGGTTTTTCGAAATTATAGGGAAGCCTAATGAATGGGATACCCCTTGAACGTTTGAACAAATCAAGTGCGACATAGCTCGTAATTGAATAAATCTAAGAAAACATACCTATGTGCACCTATTTCTCTTCTTTTTACTTACCGATTTATTATAGAGTAGCTATAAATTGGTACCAACTAGAAACCTACTTAGTTTTAGATATATTGATATTACTTTTTTTTTCGTTTCTGAACGCAAAACCTTATACCTCGGATACGAGTACTCGTCTACATAATAAATAGGTGCCTAGGCCGAAAATAACTGGTTTTGATGCACATACATTCTGTACTTAGATATTATGTATGTGCTTACCTACTGTTATATTTTTTAAAATTATTCTCTTTGGATTCTGTTAATCTGAGGTATAGATATTTAATAAATATAAAAGTCGGTAAGCACTTACCAAGTTCTTAGAATGTATAGAATAGTGTTACTTATTTTGTTCTGGGTGTCTACGAAGTTAATTTATTATATCTTGACCAAATTGGCAGCATGTCTATGGTATGCTGATGCCAAATTCCAGAATTATAAAAAAAAATGGACTCACTACTCTGCTGCGACCGATTTCATGTTGTTTGTGATTATGTATGTAAAAACTTACTTCAAAATTCAAATAATAATTGTGTGGGATTTGCGATTAGTTTTGTTTTAATTTGTGTTTTGTTTGCTATTTGAATTGTAATGGAGATACTGATGGAATGTGACGCTGGTGAAAGTCGGGACAACTTGGTAACAAATACCTTAGAGCATAACTCGTATTGTAAAGTGGCTACACAACACAAGTTCAATTTCATGATTATCACTTGCTTGTGCTTCGGACATTGATCATTGAGCCTGATCTCTCTGATTGTATCGGATTGCCATCCCATCGTATTATGAGAGTGAAGAACATCAGCGCATCTAGTGGAATCTATTATATTAGTATAGATTCCAAAGTTGTACAGCAGTGACAGCCTCGTTGGCAGAACGCTCGCCTTGGAACGAGGTGTTCAGGTTCAAACCCTGGCTCCCATCACTGAGATTTCCGGATTTTCATGTGCGAATCTTATTTTCCATAAAAAATATCACTTGCTGTACGATGAAGGCAAACTTTGTGAGGAAACCTGCATGTCTGTCAAAAGTCGTGTGAAGTTCACTAAACTGCACTGGGCCTACGGCCTATATGCCCCTCATATTGAGGAGGCGTGTGCCCGATATAATGGCGATGGGCTCACCCTCTATTACATTGGTACCAAAATACCATCGGTGAAATGTGGGTGCATTGCAGTGTGACGGTGTATGTTGGCCCGTCTCTGGAACGATGATTGAATGATTGAATCTATACATGTCACAGCAGCATTTACATTATAATAAGTATGGATACAGTAATGATTATTATTGGACTAAACAATTATTTTTTTCTTTTTAGCGGAGGAATGAAGCACAGGAGGTTGCAAGAATCAAGATGACTGTAAATTGTATAGAGTCGATTCTATATCATAATATTAGTATTTGAAACAATGTTATATTTACCTAATTTTAGAATACCAACAACAAACAACATTGTTTCAAAGAAATTTGGAAATGTAGCTGTATCCCTTATTAGGTATAGAACTACATTGCCAAATTTCTTATTCCCTTGTAAATTATAATAAATATTGTTCTTGTTGTTGATCTGGTATATTGTAAAGCGTAATACTTTTACAGTTATCATGCAAACCTTGCTATATTTATAAGATCTATACAATAAACATTATATTTACGAACATGAAAGTATACATTTTTCTTTTCTATCTTTTATTTCTGAAACTTTTAATATTGCAAAGCTCGCAAAAGTATTTCTATTATTTTACAACCGATAAATAAGTTTTTTTATGATCGCTCTACCTGGTGGCATAAAAAGACAACTTTTAGTATGCGAGACTTTTAACAAGTGCTGCGCTCTAGCGGCACAAAAAAGACGTGTATTTGTCTATGTGTGAGTGCCTATTTATACAAGGATTTTAGAAGCCATGGTATCTCATCCATTATAAATGATTTCAGGTTAATGTTTTTTTGGATATTTCAATGCAATGTCGTAGTAGTGCTCGCAATTTGCAACATCAAGTCTCATAGATGCTCGATGTTCGTGTAACTAGTTGCAGAAAAACAGGACCATCTATCGAAAATGTGCGGCAACCGACCCTGAGCATTCACCTTAATATCAATCCAAATCATCAGTTTGGGCCGCTTGCTTGTGGCCCAAGTTGTCTTATCTTTTCTTTACGTTTGGTTAGGTATAAAAACTGCTTGCATTCTTGTAATTCAATTATATTTTTCTTCTAGCATTGCGAATAGAGGCAAGGCATAGAAAATAAAAAAAAGAAACGTCAAACTTTTAACTGGCAGTTATATACAAAATTAAAGATGATATAAGACCCCAGACACATGCACAATGAAGCCAAAATGGATCACAATGTAAGCGTAAACATCATCTATTATCTATAGTTCTCTATCACCGATTTTAACTATAAAAGCTTTCTTCAACCGACTTGCACCAAATCAATCTTACACAGCTAACCTAACCCCATTTTCATTTTATTAGAATTCGAACTAAGTAGTTAGAACTAAGATTGGTCGACGCAACCGGCGACCCAAGGGCTGGGTATTTCCTCGCTCAGCGAGTAGCTTTGGCTATTCAGCAAGGAAATGCGGCCAGCATCTTGGGCACGCTACCGCATGGGCCAAATTTTTTACACATTTTGTAGCTTGCCTATACTCTTTTTAAGTTATATTACTTTGTAAATATTCCGGTACTAAATAAATGATTAATTCCGAAAAAAAAAAAAAAAAAGTAGTTATTACCTTGGGATAGCTGGTAAACATAATTACCGATGGACATACGTCCAATTTGGTGGACATATCTTTTAAGTAATTAACGTGCGGAACGAGACGACGATTCGGATTTAAGAGGCGTTTAGATTTTCACTTTAACGATGTTGTATATTTCAATGTACTGGCATTTTTATGGTCGCATGGCTTGTTGGTCAACTATATTTTGCAGGTGAAATTGAAAATTTTTGATAATGTCTGCTATATTTGTGTTGTTGTTGGTATTTTTGGAAACGTTGTAAGGTCCATACTACTCCCATTAAAACCCCGGTAGGCGAGAATCTACAGTATTCCCGAATGACAAAATCAACTACAAATTATATTATGACGAATACAAAAAAAAACAAAACACGGTTTCCTACACAACCAGATTAGGATTTTTTTAATAGTGTCCATATTAAGTCTGTCGATGAGAAAAACATCGTAAGGTCTGCATGTCTAAGAGGACCCCTCGAAAGACATTAGAAGTCCGCCAACCCTCACTGGGCTAGCTTGGTGGACTATGGCCTAATCACGCTCGGATAGATGGGAGGCCCGTGCCCAACACTGGAACATTTACATGGTTCGATATTTTATATTATTTAATTTAACTAATACAATATAATATCGCCAGTTATAATACGACTGTTCGGTTACAATCAACGCCAACATTAAACGAATAAATACACAGCTTGTTTACAATACAAACAATAATATTATCGGAGACTCGGACGACCACAATCGTTCAGATCTCGATATGGCACTCGATGTCAAACTCGATTCATGGACACGATCAATGGACTCGAATGAACTTTGAAAAAAAAACATAAATATATTTTTTTAAATCAACACTCATCGGAACCGATTTGGAACTTCATCTCCGAATGTTTACTTAGCAACAGTCCGATTTGAATAAATCTATGACAGGTTTACATTTTTGAGACTACACTATAATCAAGGTACTAAAGCTTAAATTTCCTTAAAGGTTTTATAATTTATTTTCAGTGACACTGATCTTCAAAGTAAAGAAGACTGTACTGTTCGTGATTAAGATACATAGTTGTTAAAATATCATATCTTTAGTCAAACGATGACATCCGCCGGTAAAGATTTCGATACAGTACACGTGAAAGATAACACAGCTATTGAACCGCATTATAGACAGGAAACTAACGAAAACACTTTCAAATAATAAAACAGGTATTAGAAAGTAATGCCGAACTAATTATAAATTATTACTCCTTTGCTTACATAACATTTGATACTTGTAGCAATTGAAATTAATTTGGCAGTAAAATGGTTGCAAAATAGACCTGTTGTATAATGATTTGGCAGTAAATTTTAATTTTATATAAGACTCTACAAGTCGTTCACTCCTACAGTTAGATGCTCTACGCTCTTAAACAAGTATATTAAAATTTAAGTGATTGCTGGCATTTAAGATACTGGATTGATTAAGATTAAAAATAGCTTCCGTTCTGACTGTTCTAGTTGGGATTACCTATTCTGTTCACAATGGTAGAGTTTATCAAAATCCTGTTCCAAATTACTACAAAGCTAATTCGTAACAATCAACTAATTTCAAAAGTCAAAGTTCATCAGTCTATAATCACAACGTTTGTTATGGCTAGACTTTAACGTGTCTATGTATCACGCCTGGGCGTGGTAGAGCTAGTGTTTGTTAGCTTAGTAACTGGTTAAAAGGCTGTTTTTTTTTTTTTTTTATTACATTATAGGCAAGTATTTGATCTCGATCTCACCTGATGGTAAGTGACGATGAGATCTACGATGGAGCATACTTGCCTAGGTAGGAAGGCGGCAGTAGATAGAGACGCTACATTCACTAGGCACATGCAGCGCTGTGAGCTTTAACAATATGTTACTGGGCTTAGGAGACAGGCTTGGCCTAACTAACAATAGATGTTTATCGTAATCGTTAATAAGTTAGTATCAGCTTAAAAGAGCTTTTGCATTGTTACAAACAAATCCTTTGATAAGCTTATATACAGAGTGAGAGAGAGAGAAAGAAAGAAATACATAAATTTCTGAGAATTTTTAATATATACATCAAGTATTATACTCATAGACATTGTGAATATTAATAAAATATGAATAACAGGTGTAAATTTTGGTTCGACGGTTCTATCTTTCAATATCGCAACATAATATCATTGTGTGTGACCACTTTATTCTCAAAACTTTGTAATTTACATCATCTTTCATGCGCACCATTTAACGGCATTCCGTCGCGTAACTAATTAACTATATTTAACAGCTGCACCGCATTTCGAGTGATGCTCCTATTAAACTTAAGTACCACTAAATGTCACTCCATATATTTGTTAGTTGGTCTATTAGTTACAACGTTCCCTTGGACTGTGGACGGTATGTGCTTTGTGTTAATAGTCTCTATTTACCGTGGTATCGTTAATTTGTGCCCTTCCGTTTCTCTGTTCGATATCTCGATCAAGTTTCACTTGTTGAGAAATTTAATTTACAAATTTTCATGAACTCACTCACTCGCAGTTCACTTATCACTGGTATGCAGAAATGCCTCAATTCTATTATGGCTAGTTACCGAACCATTAAAACACTATCACCTTTATCTTAGTGGTCATTTTTATTTCCTACGTCGTACGTACCTACGTCAGTGAGAGATTTAATTTACTTAGGTACAACATGTGCTACTATCCTAAATTGAACAGACTTGAATTCAGGTCTCATGAAACCAGAAGCATTATATTTATATACAATAAACTCGATCCCTTTGTATCACTCGCAATCAACGTCCCCATTCAGGAAAGCTATGCGATCATTAAATCGAGTGTTTATGAAGGTTGGGGCACACCCACGTCAGCGAGGCCGTGAGACTCGGAGGCCTTATTTTGACAATCTTGCAATATATATTGCGGTTATTTGTTTTTGGATATAACGTACACAGGTTCACACACACATTTGTTTGTTGTCAGTCAACCATTCGTAAATAATTTTCGTTGATTTTATCGACTCAAATTGTAAGATTTGGAAGTTTAATGATCTTTCCTAATTTAAAAAACATATCACCGACTTTCTTGTGTCCTTCTAGGAATCCCTGGGCGTACTTGCGGAATAGAGTTATTTTTTATTCCACGCCTATTTAATGTACAAAGGCTATAACCGATGAACCATTATTGTCTAAAGAGACACTGCATGTCTCTTGATCGGTTAAGGAATCAGCTCGCGAGTGTCAGCCAACATAGTTAATATTGTACTAAGCTCTCCACTTTTTGCCGCTATTACTTTAGCTATTGTCTGATCAACTACTATCATGGACATGCCGGTTTAATTGGAAATTATTGCGGCCGAAACGGTTGGTATTGTAAATTACTAAATCGTAGCTCCAATCAGTGTGATTAATCGGTGACCAAGAGTAATGCGCGCACGCAGAATTTAAAGTGAAGCCTTTTCAGGATTGGACGGTATAATGTTACGCAATATTGGTGATTGGAATTGATTTGAGCAAAAGCTCTTGGAGGGGGGGAGTTAGGGACTTCCTAATGAAGCAGAAGGTTTGGTGTTGCTAATCTAACAATGATCACACATAAAACAGGCGGATTAAAAGTCTGTTTGTGGTGACAGCAAAAAAAGAATATGAAGATTGTTATTACAGAGCAAAAAACGAAATTTCTGATCATACAACAAATCTTAAAGCTCAGCACATTGCAATATAAATCCTACATGACTTCATAACCCCTGTTTAGTTTCAAGATCGCAAGAAACACTCAACATTCATGCTTAATTATATAAACCGTCTAAAAAGCACACCGACCCTTCTAACGACGACAACCGCCGACATTTAGGCCTCAGCCTCGAATTTAGCGGGCAGCGGGGCGGCGGCGGCGGCGGCGCGGGAGCGGCAGGATCTTATGCGTAAAATCAAATGGACCGGTTCTCGAAAACAGCGGCGCGGCGCGGGCGGCCAACGAGCGCCGCTCCTGCGCCGCCGCCGCCGCCGCCACGCTGCCCGCTAAATTCGAGGCTGAGGCCTTATACAAATCGTGCGTCAATAAACGGTCAATGCTGATCAAACAATGTTATAAAACATTTAGTTACGGCGCATGGTAATCTAAATCCGAAAATTAGTTAGTTTTTTTGTACGGAACGTAGATTGATCACGTTTCAGAGCGATAAAATATTGGGGCTGTGGATGAGGTGACACGGGAACTTGATGCTGGTAATAAAATTCGGTAAACGAGATTGATTTATGCTGTTTTCTGGTCTTTAAATCTTTGAATTGAGAAGTTTTACTAGATCGTATTGGAATAATAGGTTCAGTAGACGAAATAAAAAGCATCTAAATAGCCTGTGCCTTAGGGGTGGAGGAAAAGATGGGTGAACTTACGGATCCTGAGGGAATAATCACTGTCATGTTGTTACACTTTTTCAAGCCATTTATCAATTTGCATTTGGGTGAGTGTTCTTTTTGCTATCTATTTCTTTTTTTAACCGACTTCAAAAAGGAGGAGGTTCTCAATTCGGTTGTATTTTTTTTATGATCTAATTATTTTTGTATGTTTTTGGAGTTTATTTAAAATATTGTCAGATTGTATTCAGCGAACTACAGGTAGGTTTTGATTACCCTGAAAATAGGATTTAAAATAATTTCATGATCATCAAAGGGTTTAAATCAGTTTACAGTCCACATGCACTCGCCCTTATTTGACCCATAAATGATATGTACAAGCCTAGCTCCGAACACTAACTAATGAGATAGACCACTTATCAGAATTATCGCATTCTTTTCGGACTTTAAATATCATCAATGAAATGATTTTATTGAATGATAAATAGTATAATATAATAGTTGTACAAGAAAGTGTACGTCATAAGAATAAAGCACTGTCAAGAAGTATGAATAGAAAAACAAAGGCGAGTGACCTCTGCGTGGTATTTACGTAAAATGTTCATGATACGATGACTGACAAATGATGAAACTTGTATGAGGTTTCTATTGCGGGTCAGAGTTCAAGAGTATTATGTAAAGGTGGGTACTATTTGCACGGTCCGCACGTGAGGGTCAAAAATATGGACTCGTATTGGCAGATATTATTGTACACATACCTGCAATATGAATGGGCTGACATTGGTTCTGACTCATCAATGCATAACACTGCTTGATGATAGAATAATATTCTTTCGGCAGGAGGGTTCGAATTCTGTTTGAGACTAACTTAGTGTGAGCTTGAATGTTTGCACCTGAGTCAGCGATGTTTAGTATTTATATAAGTAACCAGCTGTTGCCCGCGACTTCGTCCGCGTGGTATTTAACAAAGACAACCGTTGACAACAGCCTGCTCGCCCATTCTGAGCCCGCGGGACGCATTGCAGGTTGTTGTTATCAAACTTAATCAGGCGCTACGCTGCAACATTGGTTTTATTTTTTTTTCGTAGGTCCTATTTTTTTTCTAAAATAAAAGTAGCCTAAGTTACTCCTTGTTACATCAGCTATCTGCCAGTGAAAGTCCCGTCAAAATCGGTCCAGCCATTTCAGAGATTAGCCGGAATAAACAGACAGACAGACAGATAGACAGACGGACAGACAGACAGACAAAAATTGTAAAAAATGTTGTTTCGGTATAGGTAACGTGTATACATCCAAATGCACTTAGTAAAAAGCGGTTATTTTAATATTACAAACAGACACTCCAATTTTATTTATATGTATGTATAGATGTATAGATATGTACTGGGTTCGCTCCCAGTGGATTGTACGGTACCCATAATACAAGCATTTGCTTAATGTGGGCTGTATAGTTGTTTACGTCTGGAGATATCAATATTATAAAGAAGAAAATTGAAGTGAGAATAGAAGATTGCCTCATCTATACAAATAAATAAAATTGGAGTTTCTGTTCGTAATATTAAAATAACCGCATTTTACTAAGTGCATTTTGATGTATACACGGTACATATACCAAAACATTTTTTTAAATTTTTGTTTGTCGGTCTACGTGTTTGTTTCGGCTAATCTCTGAAATGGCTGAACCAATTTTGACGGGACTTTCACTGGCAGGTAGCTGATGCAACAAGGAGTAACTTAGACTACTTTTATTTTAGAAACTTTTTTGTTAAATACCACGCGGACGAAGTCGCGGGGTAACAGCTAATTTTAAATACAACAAAACATGTAATCCCCCTCGCATTGAGGTGAGGCCCGTGCCCAGCAGTGGGACATTAATAGGGCTGGAATTATTATTATTCAATATTATGTAATTACAAGGTGGTCATTAGAATCGGCGTTACCGCTTACCATATCCAAGAGTAACGTTAAGTGATAGAGCTTGCGCAATTTTGCACAAGCATATCGTTTGCTCATGCTTGCAAGTACACTGCGCCTGAGTTTACACATCATTGTTCTGGTGCTCTGTGTTGCGTGATACGCGCACTGACCACAGCGAATGTAGGTAAACAAGGTGACATATTAACACTGTCAGAGACGTTTCAGAGTTGGATACTTTTATAAACTTTTTTTTTCAATTTTCATTAAATAGGCTCGCACCGATATTGGGGGCTTTAGCTCGCAGCACCGATGGCCGTTGGGTCAGAAAGGTTTTAGAATGGCGACCTCGAACCAAAAGACGTAGTGGACCCCCCCCCCCCCCCCCCCCCCCCCACAAGGTGAATCGATGATATCACACGCGTAGCAGGAACCCAGTGGATGCGAGTGGCGGAGGACCGTGATGAGTGGAGATCATTGGGGGAGGCCTATGTCCAGCAGTGGACGTCTTGCGGCTGATAGATATTTGGGGCAGGTAAATTGGGCGGCAATTGCGAGATTATTCGTAAGCTCACTGTTTACTTCATCGTCAAAATAGTTACAAAATGCTAAGCTACAACTTTACCACCCGCTCGGAATGCCGTTCCTGTGGAGAAGAACGGGCAAGAAACTCCACGTTTGCTCTTTTTTTAAAAGATCTTTTACATTTTTGAGCAGTACATTGTTATGGGTATGTGAGAACAATGTAGGATCGGCTAGACAGACTTGTGCAGCTGGTCAAACGACATGCATATCAACTGAAGACTACTTAAATTCAGTGAACTACAATCCTAAAGCGATTTGTTCTTTAAAAAGGGTGTCTTTAGATGAAAATTATTACGTAACTTATGTGTGTTGAAATTAAAGAACATATTAAATGAGGAGATTCCATGTCTTCCATGCATCAATCAGCCAGGCCGACAGCAATTAGAAAGCATATTGAAAACAAAAATTGAACAATAGCATGTACTTCGCGAATTGATGAACCATCCACCGCTGCTTGCTTTTCATTCAATCCTATTCATACTTTAATTAATGATGTCCGTACGTTATTAGTGTTTGACAACGGTATTGCTACATTGCTGCAGAGATATTACAACTTGTACCTCATTGTTTTCAATTTGAAATATAATTAATATTAGTTCTATCTTGAAGGATCGTCATAGATTGTCTGAGTTGAAACGGGGAGCGAAAGCTGATCCAACGCTACACTTGTTAATGATAGATAGGGTTAGCAGATAGGGTGAAGAAAAGGGATTTTTAAGGAACGGAAGACGGTATTATGAAACGAACATTACAATAGCTAGACAGAACCAAACTCCAACCAATGACATAAAACAAAAAAGGAGAAAGAATACAATTTAAAAATATTAAAAAGAAAGAACCTAAAAATACGTCCAATTACCTACAACACTTATTTTCATGTCGGTAACATGAACTCAACAGTGCATCGTTTGACTGCGTGCGTAGTAGACTAGTATAGTGGAAAATGCCGAATTCCATATCTATATTGACGACTTAACTATGTACCCACAACAAAAACAAGACCTTGTAAGTTTTAATGCTTGAGCTTAATGAACCAAGTAATGATATCGTGAACTAACGATCTTCTAGGCCACACCCAATATGCACTAATGACTACGTCTGCTATCATAAAGGATTTCGCACATAAAGGAGTGAAACTGCGCTGGATAGATGAGGACAATACCGAAAGTCCAGAGCAAACAGCACGATCTCTGCTCGTAGGTACAAACGAGACATGCGCGTGATTTGAAGCATCCATCATGTGTAGGGTTACTGCGATAAACATTTCTGAGAATTTGCAATGTTGTTGAGTGTGCGATTACTTTTTATGATAGTAGATGAGGATTTGTTGAGGTTAAATATTTTAGTGAGATGCTATCGTTATTTCAACTCAAGATGTTTTTTAGACATATACAATAGATTTTGAGGAGCTTAGATTTTGTCTACTTCAGAGTAAGCTATTAGCAGAGATAGGTAATAACGGATCGAACTTGACAACAACCTCAATATTCAAAACAAAATTACACGAAAAAGAGTAAGTATCGACAATGGACTCCACACATCAACAAAAATTGGTTGACGTTTCATTATTTTCGTACAAATTCATAGGTGACCTAAGTCTAATCCTATTTCGGCTTGAATCTCTCTACAATGGCAACCCTAAACACACAGAACATAAGGCAAGTCGTGATCCACAGCCGCTATTATTTCATTAAACGAATAATTGATAGTTTCAAATGTTGTAATACAGTTTAGATTGATAGCTCGTGTTACGCGTCAGACAAACTATACTAGCTGGATCGTGTACAGATTGAGGTATGCACTGTTATGCCGTCATATAGATCAAAATTCAGCCGATAAAAATCTATGAAATATGGCTGGGATTAAATAAAGAAATTGAAGGCAAACACTATCATTTGTTCAAATTATTATTATTACTTTGATAAGGTTGTTACAGTAACACACACTAAAAATGACGTTCAGGTACTGCGAATTGTGTGTGTCTGATACTATTAATATAATTGTTAATGTAAATTTGTTACATCATACATTTTGATTATAAATTTGGTTCAACACCAAACACACACACACACACACACACACACTTACTAACACAGTGTGTGTGTACACACTTCACACTTCTTATGCCCAATTTTTGTTTCTCAAATAACATTAAATCGAGCTGCATCTGGTTATATTGAAGCAACTACACTTAAACAATATTCAGTTACAAGACAAAGAAATCAGATAATTGATGTATGAAACGAAGAAATGAACACAAATCATACAAACGTAGCAATAAACATGAAATATCAAGCTCAACAAGACCTGTCAAGGAATGGAGAAAATAACATGTTTCATTTAACCCTTCGTGCATACACTCATGTGGTCTCTAAGACCATTAAGACGTATGCTAGTGAGATAAAACATGGCGGCCGAATGAGACGTGCTTCATGCATCGAGATAGGCGCGAGAGCAGGTGAATTTTCACGTATGAAGCACAACATTAACTTCACTGACCACAACACTATTATTAACAGCGAATAAAGTTTACTTTAGCTTGATATAGTGTTTCACAATTTTCATGTTTGTCGGTTCTTTTTTATAAAGTTCAAGTTCTTTATTACTCGTATTGTCGTCAAGATACGGAACGATAGTAAAACAAAGGCAGAGAGGTTCATGGATAATGCTTTTACAACTGTTTTTATTACAGAAAGTACTTTTTAGGTGTTCTAAGAAAGATGAAGTATGTTTTGTAATGTTAAACCTTCCAGTAAAGTTGTGAGACAAAAATTAAGTTATCGTTTACTTGGAAAACTACATACTGTGTTTGTGGCTGAAGAAACTGTACGCACATCGACATTCTCACGACATGACATATTTTTGTGCAATGTTACAGTACTTAATTTTAATTTGTAATGAACACCACTTTTCGACCTTTTATCAGCTAAATTATACAGTAAGGTAACATTTAATTTATAAGTATAATGAACAATAATTTTTGGCCCTTGATCAGGTTGAGTAACGAGCTGGGCAGGGTGGCAACTAGCACTATCCACAGGACCGAACATTAGGTTGTTTGTTTGTTTGTTTGTTTTCAAGTCGAGAGTGAACAGGTACCTTCTAGGCAAGTATGCTACATCGTAGATCTCATCGTCACTTAACATCAGGTGAGATCGAGATCAAATACTTGCCTATACTGCAATAAAAAAAAAAAAAAAGGTCTCATTGAAATTCTATTATTATTGTTTAATAAACATTAAACTATACAATCATAAATTATCTTAAGATGATCATAATAAAACAGATATACCACTTTTTATTAATAAGGACTTTAAAAATCCAAATCACGCGGGTTCCTACCATCTCAATATCGCTATCTCTACGATCAAATACAATTAGTTAATTTCATAGATACTAAACAGGGATTGTATCAAGTTATTAAATTAATAATATGAGATATGAAACCACGATATGGAGGTCCATAAAATTCCAAGCATTGATGACTCATTTATGAAGTAGAAGAATTTTGTGTAGAGCCAAAAAAGGATCTAATCTTTATCTAAAGGCTAGCAACTAATGAGAGATCTAAGGATATATCTTTAATAGACAGAACAAAAACAACGGAACGGATATATTCATTCTGACACTAAACATGTACTCAGAAGTATCTCATAGAAGATCTGAACAAATAGCCTGATCTGGTAATTAAACAAGACCTTACGTTTGTAAATCACACTCGTGACAATCAGATTCACAAGGAAGTGCCTTCAAAACTGCAATTTGAAACCCAAATCATTTCTTGTACCAAATATAAATAACAACATTGATAGAAGTATTAAAAATCATCTTCAAACAAGAAGAATAATCCACAATGTCGTATGAGCCGCATCGTTAGCGACAATGCGATGTGATACAGATATTTGTGAGGTAAGGCGATCTGCGCGCGCGCAGTGCGCAGTAAACGAACGCCATATACGGCGCCTAGCACCGGTTCATTAAGGCGACGCTCCACTCTTACACTGTGACGTGATGGTCTGACATTTGAAATTTACTATGGTCAGGATAGATATGCCTTGTTCGCAAAAATCTATCTGGTATTTTCTGTATGTATACATTTTCAATTTTCTACGGATTGTTAAGATTAAGAATGTATTAAGATTTATCAACGAGCAATGTTTGAGATGCAAGAACAAAATTATTCAAGAATAAAAATGGCGATTATCATAAATTAATTAAAAGGAAAAGAAAAAAGGTTGGAAACAAATGAATTAGACAAGACAATAAGCACTTAGGAACAATTGATAACAGAACCTAGTTTGAAATATGAACAGCAATAAGACACAAAATGTTAAGGCCACTTGACGACCTCACACTCTAACGATCGTCATTTGTCTATTCAAAGATTCAAATATTAAATTAATAATCAAATCCTCAAATACCAACAATTACTTTATGGATAGGAAGAGATTGCGTCACCAGGTAATACGGCAGCAATATTAATTGAAGGATTTAAATCTAACAATCGTTGAACTGGTCTCATATGGTCGAGTTTGCGAAAGGACAAGGGAACGGAACGAGCGGGCCGTTCTAAGTGTGCTACCGCGTTAAAACTACATTTCGGTAAAGGGAATTCACTGTTCTGAATTTAGATCAAGTAGTAATTCAACTTGAATAGATTCTGAATTGAGTAACTGTTTACCCAGCTTTTCGAATACGCATATTGGACGATACAGTTAATGGTTTTAATAAAATCGATTTATAGTAGCTAGAAGATTTACTATCCGAATGTCTAGTTTAATTAAGAGATTTACATATTTAAGCTGTTGATATATCGGCGATAAATATGAATGCAAATAACATGACATATTGAGATTCATTAGATCAAATAAATTAGCAAATTAAGGTATCAAGCGCTATGAGGAAGGATATTGACACCCTTTCAAAAATGCTTACTTGACAGCTAAAAGCAACAAAAGCCAAGACTAATGAACTCAAATGTTCTGAAGATAATGATACATTAACAGCTGCAGAGAATCGCACCAGGCCAGCAGATTGCGTTTGAATGCAAATCTAACTAACCCAAACCATCTGCCAAATACCAAACGTGAATACAAATCAAGGGACGGACGGCAAGTCCTGTGAAAAAAAGACGCAAAAAGTCGAAGCTCGCGACCAGTCGTGGGTCAGTAAAGTGGGCCATTGGAATGCATCTGCTGATCTTATTTTTTTGTAAATATAAATCTGTCGATGCTCTGGGCTTACCTCTTAAGATTTTTATCCCGATTCAAGATTATACGGGACTCTTTTTTATGGACAAACGGGTAGACGGGTCACGGGGATCAGGCATTATAAATGATCAGCTAATCATCGATGTTGTAGATGCGTTGTCATATTAAAAAAAATCATATATTTATTTTAATATTAATTTGACTGGATTTATTTACTTTACAACCAGAAATGATAAAAATATATATATCGTGCCATTATTAAACATCATATTCTATGCAAAAACATGTTCTTTTATGAAAATTTCTCACAAGTTTACCAAGTCGGCGTGTATTTATTAAACAGATTTTTTCTACATATTCAAATGTTTGATATATTCTTGTTATATTTCAAATTATTAACACTATGTTTGGACATGTTCAATAAAACATTATGAATAACCCGACAGCGGTAATCCGTCGATTTAAATGAGCCTTGTCATACCACAACTTATTTCAAACTAACCGATTTTAGTTTTCAACATCTTTTTTTTCGTAGATAGATGTCACATCATTTTTCTTATCTAATCCTATTGGTTATTGAACGTACACATTTGTCACATCTTCTAAGTCTTTCATCGCTACGAAAAGCGGTGTACAAATAATAAGAATCCCAAAAATACTTTCGCATTGACTACAAACGACTAAGCTTGGAACGACATTTGATTACGAAAACACGTATTTGGGCAAAATCTTTAACGCCGGGTATTTCCATATGTTGTTGCGGCCTTGCAAATACAGAATTAACTATAGATGCCTTTACTCATAATAAAAAGTTTAATGAAATTAAGATTAAAATTAAAATTAGGCAGGTTACAAAATGCACTCAGCAAATCCCCACCACCATCGGCCGGCAGGGTACCCAGAACGCTGGCAGCACTGCCACGTTGAATGGCAATAGACGCTAAGTCATTGCATATGAGACTCTGGCGATCTAACATTCCCTTCGCAGCATCTTCATGATAAAACCCTGTTGGAACTTAGATACAGGAGCACATATTTGCATGTACCAACTTCATAAGGCATGCTGACTTCGTCTTTAATGACTCAGTGTAGAGGCCGAGAGCAAAGATTGTATCATATTATTTATTGCATAAAGTCATGGTTCAATTCCTTTAGGCTTATTATTATTCATTGGAGCTTTATATAGGGACTATTTTGCTCTGAACCAAGTGTATTGACAAAGTGTATTCTATAATCTACCGTTCGTTTGGGAGTTTGAGTTGGTATTGCAATGCGTGATAGTGTTTATGTTTTACTAGCAGCGCCCTGCGGTGCTACCCGCGCATAAAATCATGTCGATGCTTTGCTCTATGAAAAATTTAAACAAATCTATCCCACGGGAACTATACATTTTACCGAGATAGCCTATGTGCTATTCCAGACTATAATCTATCTCTGTGCCAAATTTCATCCAGATTGGTTCAGCCGTTCTGGCGTGATTGAGTAACAAACATCCATCTATCCATCCATCCATACTTTGACCTTTATAGTATTATATACTCGTATATAGTATAGATTTATCATATATATTTCGTTCGCGTTTATCGTCGCTATTTTAATCTTTCAGTTTTGTTGTTCGCATGTCGGGAGTTTTTTTGTTTTTTTTTTAATTGTATTTTTATTCTATAACAATATATCACGTCACCGTTCAGAATGTTGCCACTCGTACGTGTTAGTTAGGCGGGTAATTAAAATTGAAATTCCATTATTTCTACAAGCTGTCATCGCCGGTAGCACTCAGATAAGTGTATACTTAATAATTTCAGTGGCAACACCATCCATTATATGATAGAAGACATGTATATTTATTGTCCAGGTGATAAATTAAAGGAACGAGAGTTCTTATCAAGGATTTCTTCGAGATTCTTTAGTTACTAACGAAAATATTTTTGTATTGGATGTTTTTATCCGTTCGTGTGGAGGATACATTTTAAGGTGTGTCCACACACAATTATAACAATGTAGTTGGAATAACTGAGTGTATAAATGACGTAATATTAAAAAAAAGAAGACATAATCGGTGGTATCGCCCTGGTCTGGTTTGAACAATCTCAAGCTATTATATCGCGGACCGGTTTGTTTGGGCGAATATGAGACAATGGCCGCGGCTCGTATACGCTTGCGTCGCTATACGTGATCCGATGTTCCGGGACCGTATATCAAGTTTATATGGAAACGCATTGTGTTGTGGAGTTATATTTATACTTCTGAACATCTACTATAGTTTCAAGTATTCTAAACTACTAGCTGCGCCCCGCGGTGTTACCCCCGTTTAAAAAGTATGTCCTTTTTACCGGGATAAAAAGTAGCCTATGTGCTATTCCAGACTATAATCTATCTCTGTGACAAATTTCATCCAGATCCGTTCAGCCGTTCTGGCGTGATTGAGTAACAAACATCCATCCATCCAAACTTTCACATTTATAATATTAGTAGGAAGTAGGATAGGATAGTAAGATTTCCCCACGCGGGCTTCCGGAATAAAAAGTTATATTATTTTATTCCAAAGCATAGGTAGTCTTAATTAGTACCGAATATCGTTCAAATTCGATCACACGTTTTACGGAATAATTCAAAATGTATTTTTTTTTTGGTACTGTCCATTCATACTTATTTTATGTAAACAAATACACATTTCAAAAATGGAACTGGATGACATAATGATTTCACACTGGCCATAGACGCAACGCGACGCGCCGTTGGGAACAATCCGACGGAGAGCCATCATTTTTATTTCTCACGGACGTTGTCGAGTCATCTCGCAACGAATTTGAGGAAGTGACCGCTATTATCTACTTTCAAGTAAGTCAAACAAACCCGGCGAGCGGTTTTAACGCGTGTGACAGTGTAACTGGTTCTGTAGGTTTCGATCGCTGGCTCTTGTAGAGTGTTTCCGTTTTTTAAACTCGTCAAGTATCAGAATCAGGACGTCAAGTGCGAGATTATTCGTAAGCTAACTACGGAATCTTTATATTATGATATATAAGTGAGAGTTTATATGTAGATATGTATTTAAATTTAAACTCCACTGTCACCTACAACCAATACTAAGCGCCAAAATAATAATAGCCTAGTTGTTTCAGGGGAACTTGTAACTAAGAAGTTCCAAGTCTGATCCGCACCCTGGCCATGGAAATTTTGACAAAACACACATCTTGCATCAGTAAAAAAATAGCCCTTCTGACCGAATTTCGGTAGCGGCGGCTAATCTCAACGAAGACTACCCATCTGCGCAGGAGTTTTTATAGTGCACAAGTGTGTGCGCAAGAACAGGTGCACTCTCTCTCCTCTCACTCTCATAGTGCGAGGGGACGGCTATCCGACACAACCGAAGAGAGATTAGGCGCAGGTCATGGCTTGATGTGCTCTCCGAGGTTGAAAATGAGAATTGCGCATTAAATCTAGAATTCACTTGGCTACCACTGCTAAAAAACACTTAATCAAACAATCTTTCTCCACGGAACCCTATACACTTTTTATCAGACTCCAGCGCAGCGTAACAAGGCAGCTCGATACGGCGAGGCACGATTATATTAATGCATTTCTTTCTACGGACCCCGAAGTCCTTATTATAAACGCATTTACTTGCTAATGGATCGGTGTTTCGTAATCCCAGAGATCCGTCGTAAATAAATATTATCTGAGTGAAAGTAGTAAGAGATCAGATATCGTTTTCGGTTTGTTTGAACCCGGTACACCCTCGTTTCAAACTTGCTATTTGACCTGAAACTCCTTTGTCACATTGACATAGCGTGGTGAGAATATTAGGAAGACGAGAACAAGACCGATCCATTGGGTTCTTTATTCGTCACCTACCTGCTTATAAGGAATACTTCCAAAATGTACTTAAAAACTGAATGTGTATAATTACAAAACATTAACCTTTACAGACATATCTATAGGCAATAAATAAAATAAAATAAAAAAACTATAGACTACTCAGATTTCTCAGAGTCTAGACAAGTGTTTTTAGAATAATTGTCATTTATGAAAGGATCAATTTTGAACTACTGGACCGACTTCGACGTGTTTTTGAGTATGGTTTGGCTACTAGTTTGGTTTAACTAGCTGCGCCCGGCGGTGTTACCCGCGATAAAAAGTATAAAAAATTAAAACATCTATCCCATGGGAACCATACATTTTACCGGGATAAAAAGTAGCCTATGTGCTATTCCAGACTATAGTCTATCTCTGTGCCAAATTTCATTCAGATCCGTTCAGCCGTTCGGGCGTGAAAGAGTAACAAACATCCATCCATCTATCCAAACTTTCACATTTATAATATTAGTATAGATAAAATGGGCGATCCGTAATTTTCGCGATAACCACATAAGTCAAACCCAACATTATCGTATACAAGTCACCACACAACCGCAAAAAAAAACCCTCAAAACAAACATGGCATCACTGACTAACCAATTACCTTATTAGCTTTAATTTACAACAAAACACTGTAATAACATAGTTACACAACTGTCCTTGTTACACATCGGCTTTCGTTTTGCGTAACGGCCGTGTGAACTTTTGCCTAACGCGCGATTTAACATCAAACTTATTGTACACTCGCGTACTAAAAAGGTTCGTCACCTCAGAGTTGTCTTTGGTTTACAATACTGCAATATCAGTAATGCCAACATTCCAGTGCAAGAAACTGCGTCTACTGCCAACTTTCTAGTAATTGCTACCCGTTTAGAATCTATGGAATAAATGCTTCGTTTTTTTTCTAAAATATCATTAAAAGTATTGGTGGTGTTTACAAACGCACGCCATTGTCAATGCCAATATCGCCATAAACTAAATTGCATCGTAAAGATGTCCAAAAAACCATTGACATTTTTAATTTCGCGCCCTGACCTAGCGCTTCCACCTTAAGCCTAAATAACTGTTATTTTACATTTATTTAATTATTTTAAAGTCGAAGACTAACTTACATCTTAAGGAAAATTAGAGTTTATCGCTGAAAACTTTAAGGTTATTTTCGCAGGGCAGTACTTGGCTCTAGCAACATGGATTGCTACTACCATGTAGCTGGTCTGAACGTATTGAAAAGGAAAGACGTCAACAAGCCCATGAAGATTAGTTGTCAACAATTACTCTTCCAGCAATACGTGTTCAACTGCCGGGTCGCCGGTTCAATCTCGACAGCGATTCATGGAATCCGAAACACTTTTGGTACCTTTACAATGTTTCGGTACATTAAAAAAATTCCTGTGTGACTTTGTTTATTAAACTGTTGTTATACCGTTATAGAGATATGAATATTTATGGTCATATCTTTTTGTAAGGGCAATTCTACAACTCAGATTTGACCTGTAGAATTACCTTATGGTGTAAGTGGATTCGGCTTTACAATAACAACTGAATTGTTAATTCTATAAAAATAAATGTGTACTCTACACTTAGTAGGAATATTTTTTTAAATATTTTTATGGCATTCATGCTTAATATTGTCTATGCTATGACAGGATGCCCTTTGTGGCTGGCGTTGTTGATCTGCTTTCGTTTATTTATAAGATGTCTCCTACTCGTATGTGTGTAAGATTTACAATATTCCCTAATATAGGATAATGTTATAAGACACACAAAACATATCTTAAAAGAAACCCATTTGAAAAAGAGTTAAAATAATAGCCCTAAATCTTCATCTTGTTGAAAACAATAAGATCAAAGAAGGTCTATTGTTATCGTTCGACATTCAAATCGTTAGATAATTTCTTTTTTTTTTTGGATTTCATATCTATAATAGTATGGTACAGAAATCAATTTTAGGAATCCATTGTGTCGGCATTGCTGATCTACAATATTTTGTAACCGATTTCAAATTACGAGGAGATGCTGTACTCAATATGATTGGTACTTCTTAAGAAAAGGGATGTCACATTCTAATAATGTGACATTTCTTTTTTGTCACATGTATTAAAATATTACATTACAATGAAAAAGATCTTTTTTAAAAAAAGAGCAACCATTGAGTTTCTTGCCCGTTCTTCTCCATAGGATCGGCATTCCGAACGGGTGGTAAAGTAGTAGCATATTTTGTAACTTTTGACGATTCATAAGTACTGTACATAATGGTCTACGTGAATAAAAAATATTCTGATTCTGATTCTGTTTCTTACTTATTTTATGTCCCTCACTTGGATAAAGTGGTATATGTCTACAACTTGTTGTGACAATATTTTTTTATATTTTTTTTTTGAATATTCCTAAAAGTTCCTTGTATCAATTCGTACGCTCTTACGGATATTAATTTGTATGTATCACTAATTAAACACGTGCTGGGGTCATCAAATTATCAAATTGTTTGCCTTTAAGCGGTCACCCTTTACGAAGGGGATCGACGGACTTACCCTAACCCTAAAGACCCTTCCCGTTTCGATAATCCAGTATCATTGCTACATACAACATTATTATTATACGAATTTTACAATTGCACTCAAATACACAGTTCAATTGATTGTACCAATGCAACGAAAATGTTGCATACACAAAGATATTGATTTCTTATATTTACGCGAATATTACACATTTAAATAAAACTAATTTTACGGATTTTATCGGGTTTATTTTTTTGATTTTTTACGTTCCCGACATTTCGGCTGCTTTACAGCAACCATGGTCACGTAAGGACTGAGGTGGTTGACGTCCCGGTGTCATACTTTGAAACGGGGTACCCTCATATTGATTTCTTATATTTACGCGAATACTACACATTGAAATAAAAGTATTTTTAAGGATTCTATCGCGTTTATTTGCGCGATTATATCGCGACCATGGTTGCTGTAAAACAGCCGAAACGTCGGGAACGTGAAAACAAAAAAATAAACGCGATAGAATCCTTAAAAATAGTTTTATTTCAAGGGGTACCCTCATATTTAATTGTTCCTTGAAATGAATCGTGAAAAGTTGCTTGAATACACAACGATCATAACCTTCATAGGAGAGTATAGGAGAGATGATAATTGCAGATATGAAACTCGGAAGACTTGTTTCAAACAAATACTTGCCTCGAACGTAATAATAAAAAAATAAAATAAAAAAAATACCTCCTCTTCCTAGATAAAGGAAAACATAATTTAAAGAATTCATATCCTCCTCCTCGGTAAAGGATTCAAGGGTGACGTCATTTAATAGACAGTCGCGCAACTGGACGTGGCGTCTGCGACGGCTGGTGCGCGAGATGCGCAAGCGCATGACATCAGCGGGATCTGGGCCGCACGCCCACCTCCATTAGCGCCGCGCGTCTAGACCACTGGACAATTGTACCGGTACCTATTCTACCTTTAAGCCATATGAGGTTAACTATCACAGCGAGATTGTTTTAATAATAAAATACTTAGAAGTCTAGCATTTGATTTTGACTTACTGGCTTCGCTGCCTGCTAGTATTTCAATATAAATATCGCCAGACGAACACACTAACTATACGGTCCCACACTAAACAACGCTTGTATTATGGGTACCGTACAATGGACTGGGGGCGAACCCAGTATATATTACTTATATCAATATTAAACATCTATGACTTGGATATAAAACCTTGTCCCTACTAGGACTCGAAGCCGGGACCCTCGGCACAGAAAGCAGGGTCACCACCATCTACGCTAGTAACGCCGTCAAGACTAAGTGTAGTCCGAGACTCGCTAATAATTGATTAAATTTAAAGAAATTCTGTCTTATTAGCGAACACTTAAGGCCGAAAATACTACGCGTGCCATACATAGTTCTTACAGTTTCAGAGATTACAAGATGAGAGAATCAGTCACTGGCATCACATCGTAGTTGAAGACTATCTATATCATTCCACCTTTGTAGAAGTCTGTCGAACCACATAATAGACCCACAGTCAACTACATAAGGTTTCTATTCTAATTACATCTTAGCTAGTAGGATTAAAAAGCCAATCTATTCAATTAGGAATTCTATCGATGTTCCCGATAGCAATTCTAGGAAAGATATTGATCTCGCGAGTGTTTGTTCAACATACCATTTCACAAATTGTTATCATTAGCAATCATTAGACTAATGGCGTGGTATTTGCAGTATCATCTAGAAACCACTCCGGAACAAGTTGGCATATTTTTATAGACAATTTGACAGCCTTTCTTTTATGTTGTCGAGCAAATCTAGAGTCGCTGAGTTTCTCGCCGGATCTTCTCAGTTGAGGTCGCGTTTCGATCCGGTTGTAGGGTTAAGAAAAAAAATGTTAATGACAATTTTTATGTGCCCCCGTAGGCCTATACGAAATAAACGATTTGACTTTGACTTTGGTACTTTTGGAAATTCGATCACTGAAGGCGTCAAATGGGGGGGGGGGGATAAAGGTACGAAGAAATATTTTTCAAGCTACGATTGGGCACAACGCTAGTCTAGTTATAAATCTTTATAGGTAATACAAACGCTTGCCTTAAATGCTATTTCAGGATTATACAGGGTGTTCGCACCTTCGTTTCCTTATAGAGAGTGTAGCCGTTTTAATGAGCTGGGACAAACAAAAGAGTCGCTTCCGTTCAACTCTTTACTATTGTTAAGGAATATAAGTATAGTAGTATTCTTTTAAAGGGAGAAACTGATGAGTATGGATCTTTAAATTGAGCTAAACTCATTGACTGATTAACAAAATCTTTTAAAATAAAGATTGCATTATTAAATTTGGTACGAGGATTCCTTTCGGCCTCTACGTGCCCAGAAGAGTGCTCAGAAGACTTTTGCTCTTCACGTACGCAGTAGCCGGCAACAGTAGTCTAAGATTCTTCTTCTCCTTCTCCCCTAATTCAATCGTAACGTCATCGAGCAAGCATTCCGTCACTGCCATACACATTTGTAAAACCCTTAGTTAAAGCGGGACGGAAGAACCTTACGCTACCGTATCGTTACGTGAAAAGATTGCTGCGCTTGAGCCACGTCTTTATACGTCAGCGGAATTGTGTTTATAATTTCGTCTATTTCACTCCAAAACGGCTGGACGGATTTGGATGTGATGTGGAGCAGAAAAAGATTACACTTTAGATTGAGTCTTGAAATTCCAGGAAACCAACAGTATGTTGCCAGCCATTTCATCACGAAACGTGACGTCTGGAAGTCTAGACTGAATTGAAGCGCGATTGCAATCAGAACTGGTTTCAAATGAATGTTAGTAAAAGGTTATACAGTAGCTTTTAAGCAAAGATTTCAATTAACAATAATGCTTATGAAATAAAAGAAATGAACATCAAATTTGCAATGATAATAATAAAATAATAATACCAGTCCTCTTTAATGTCCCACTGCTGGGCACGGGCCTCCCCTAAATGCGAGTGGCGTTAGGCCATAGTCCAACACACTGGCCCAGTGCGCGTAGGCGGACTTCACACTTCACACGTTCTTTCAGAAATGCAGGTATCCTCGCGATGTTTTCCTTCACCGTTTAGCAAGTGATAATCATGGTTGAAAATGAGATTCGCACATGTAATCCAGAAATCCCAGAGGTTGAAATTAATATATTTTTATATTCAACGGAATCCTCTAACATATCGATTCAATACCGACCCGATATTTTTAAAGCGGTTGGTGCACTACTAAAGCAAAGGGTCGCATGCGCATCTGTTCCTTAAAATCACACACGCACACACAGACAATCTCACATGCAATTAGACACGCCCACACACGAGTGCTCAACTCGAGCGCATATTCTGTGGCCTCACTCACACATAGAAGCGGGATCATCAGTACTTATAGGGGTGTCGCACACACAAAACATATGGTCGTTATTGTGTATGTCGGTATTATCTAAGGGGCGCGATGTTGTAGTAATTCTAACGGTTTTTATGGCATATGGACTGGCAGGATAACGATGGCTATATTTTTTTTTATAACGAACTGTTATGAAGAGGGTATTGATTGAAATGCCACTTTGCCAGTGTCACGTAAAATTACTTGATCGTTGTTTTATGTATCTAAGTACCCGTGATGAAAATGATGATGTGGGTGACGCTGATGATGAAATTAATCCCTTACCTTAACTTACCAGAAGCTGTTTATCACGATTTAACTGCTATCGATATTGCCACAGAGCAATTCCGAGACTATCTTTATACGTCCTTCCGATATTATCTTTAATACTTAAAATTATAAAGTAGTTAAGTTTGTAAGTTCATGAATAATCTACGGATCTACTGACCCAATTCCGTTATTTTTTCATTAAAATTAAACTACATTAAGGTGGAAGCTCAGGGTCAGGGCGCGAAATTCAAATTGTCAATGGTTTTGTACATCGAGACATCCAATGCAGAATGTTAATATCGCAAAACACTAAATTACATCGTAAAAATGTCAAAATTTTTCGTAAAAAAATAAAAACCATTGACATTTTGAATTTCGCGCCCTGACCCTGAGCTTCTACCTTAAACCTGAGTGCTATAGGGTATATATATTTCATTGAGGATTCGCAAGTGAAGCCGCGGGCAGAAGCTAGCAAAACTATAGCAAAATACTTACGGTAACTCGGTATATTAGAAGAAAATACCCTCAACATTCAATTTTTCGCTCACAGCGACCAATTGCTGGGATACCATAAAAAGTGGTTCATGCAACTTGATCCTGGACACTTCAAGTGACCAAACCCACTTAACACTAGACGACACCAACTCACCGGCGAGGTCGAAGAAACACATCCTATGCCCAAAGGTGCGTTTTTGCACCTAGAACCAGTCGCCCGTCGTCAACCCCCACATTGGCAACAGCCCAAGCCGAGGTCGTGCCTCCTGAGGAACCCTTGAGCTAGTAGCCCCCCCCCCACACACCCCTCACTCGCCCTCTCGCCCGGCGAAGTTATGGCGGTCATCGGTATTAATAATTTGGAAAAAAAAATAGGTCAATGCAACTTACTTGCAGAAGTATTCCCCCCGCGGCGTGGAAAGACACGTGCCACTGTTCTTGCAAGGCGACGGCGAACACGACACGAATCCTGCGAACAAACATATAAGGGTCATTGGCTTGTTCATTAAAAAAAAAACAATAATATAATATTCTTATGGATGGGGAAAAAAAGTTTGTATAACGGCAAACTGGAAAAATAATTCCAGTAGACATAAGTAACATTGCTCGGGACCAACGGGTATAACAATTTTAATTTTCAAACGACGCGTTCAGAAATTATAAATTAAAAATAAAAGTTACCATAGAGAAAATTTCAAAATTACCATCATAAAAAACGATTTTTTTATCGAATAATATCTACGTATTATGAAACAAATTTATATTTGCCGTCAAACAACACGACTAGGTACTTATATTTTGTAAGCACCTAAAAAAACTCCCAAATCATATTGCGACATCTGGTAAGTCATTATAAAAAAAATGATATATATTTAATTCGTCTGACTAATAGCAACACAGCTATATGAATATGGAAGCTATTAGACATCTCCATAAATGGAGAAGTGTGTCAACTACTCAGCCGTTTGAGATAAAAATTTGGTATAAATTAGACGCGATTCTTAATAGGGCTGGCTAATACATTCTCAAAGGAATATGAACATTTTAAGATGCATTTCCCTTGTGTATGTATGTGGATGTAAGGGACAGTATAACTAAAACTTTGGGTTGGATAGTACACTTAATGCCTGTAATAAATAATTATAAAAATCATATATGTCAAAAGTCATGGGTTACAAATGTTGGTCATTTGAGCGCGCAATGTACCGTAAACAACGCGATCTGGACATAACGCTCCGCGCGATAGCCGGCGCGTGCGAATGACGAGCGCGCTCAAGCGTATCGAGTTTTAATTTACATTGCAGGTTTAGGTCTAAATTAGTAATAATGTTTTCTTTTAATTATAATCACGTTGAAATAGACATCTATTATGATTTCCTGCTAAAATCAAATACAAAATACTGAAAAATGTGCATAAAGTTAATGAAAAGATCGACGGAAAATTACAAGGGTAGATAGTGCAGGGACAACCCTAAGTTTTATAAGTAAAACTGTGCAACTAGATTTGTACGTAGATTAAAGTCCATATATTTTGGAGTCGTAAAAAATTGCGAGGTCATTATGAGACAATTTAAAATCGCCACAAAAATCTTGCGTACTCCAATAAAATGTCACATATAAACGACTTTGAGTTGGTCTTGCAGTCATCGTTGAACGGTGGCAATATGGGCGAAAAGTATTAAACGCCATCTATACATATAAATAAAATTGGAGTGTCTGTTTGTAATATTAAAATAACCGCTTTTGACTAATTGCATTTGGATGTATACATGTTACCTATACCGAAACCATATTTTTTACAATTTTTGTCTGTCTGTCTGTCTGTCTGTCCGTCTGTCTGTCTGTCTGTCTGTCTGTCTGTCTGTCTGTCTGTCTGTATGTCTGTCTGTCTGTCTGTCTGTCTGTCTGTCTGTCTGTCTGTTTGTTCCGGCTAATCTCTGAAATGGCTGGACCGATTTTGACGGGACTTTCACTGGCAGATAGCTGATGTAACAAGGAGTAACTTAGGCTACTTTTATTTTAGAAAAAAAAATAGGATCTCACGAAAAGAAATTAAAACCAATGTTGCAGCGCAGCGCCTGATTAAGTTTGATAGCAACAACCTGCAATGCGTCCCGCGGGCTCAGAATGGGCGAGCAGGCCGTTGTCAACGGTTGTCTTTGTTAAATACCACGCGGACGAAGTCGCGGGCAACAGCTAGTTGATAATAAAAATGCTTGTAATGTGGACATTGTTTTTCTTTGAACAAAATTGACCTTTCCGCGCTTCTTGAATAGGCATCAGCAAAGTTGCATGAAATTTCATTAGTGGTGAGTATGTGCCAAACATTTGGTACATAAACCCGTTCCTAATTATTTTAGGGATACCCCTAAAACATTTCACTCAATTAAAATCTTTATAAATCTATACATAGAAATAAAATTGGAGTGTCTGTTGGAGTGTCTGTCAATATTAAAATAACCGCTTTTTACTAAGTGCATTTGGATGTATACACGTTACCTATACCGAAACAACATTTTTTACAATTTTTGTCTGTCTGTCTGTCCGTCTGTCTGTCTGTCTATCTGTCTGTTTGTTCCGGGTAATCTCTGAAATGGCTGGACCAATTTTGACGGGACTTTCACTGGCAGATCGCTGATGTAACAAGGAGTAACTTAGGCTACTTTTATTTGAGAAAAAAAAATTGGATCTCACGAAAAAAAATTAAAACCAATGTTGCAGCGCAGCGCCTGATTATGTTTGATAGCAACAACCTGCAATGCGTCCCGCGGGCTCAGAATGGGCGAGCAGGCTGTTGTCAACGGTTGTCTTTGTTAAATACCACGCGGACGATGTTGCGGGCAACAGCTAGTTATGTATATATAAATAAATATCGCCAGAGGAACTAACTATACGATCCCACACTAAGCAGCGCATGTATTGTGGGTGGGTTACCTTACAATGGACTGGGGGAGAACTTAGTATATAATACTTATATAGATAATAACCATCCATGACTCTGGTACAAACATTTGAACCCGGGACCCGCAGCACAGAAACCAGGGTCACTGCCCACTGAGCTAATCAGGTAATTTACATAACCACACATTTATTTTGTCCACTCAAGATTGGTAATCACCAAAAAAGATTAACGTGATCCGGTGCTAAAGACAGATACCAATCAGTGGCGACATCTGTGTATCAGTTTTGCGATCTCAGATACACACGTTTCTCGGCAGGAACTGCTATTCGCAGATACGGGTCCTGACGCCGGTATACTGGCTTTGTGAAGTAGGAATTAAGGGTAACGCATAAAATATAGAGAACATTTAAATAAAACTAATTTTAAGTTCGCCCTCAGTCCATTGTACGGTGCCATACAAGCGTTGCTTATGTCGCACCGTATGGTTGGTGTATTCGTCTGTCGATATTATCTATACATATAAATAAAATTGGAGTGTCTGTTTGTAATATTAAAATAACCGCTTTTTACTAAGTGCATGTGGATGTACTTATACACGGTACCTATACCAAAACAACATTTTTTACAATTTTGTCTGTCCGTCTGTCTGTCTGTTCCGGGTAATCTCTGAAATGGCTGGACCAATTTTGACGGGACTTTCACTGGCAGATAGCTGATGTAATAAGGAGTAACTTAGGCTACTTTTATTTTAGAAAAAAACATAAGATCTCACGAAAAAAATAAAACCAATGTTGCAGCGCTGCGCCTGATTAAGTTTGATAGCAACAACCTGAAATGCGTCCCGCGGGCTCAGAACGCGCGAGCAGGCCGTTGCCAACGGTTGTGTCTTTGTTAAATACCACGCGGACGAAGTCGCGGGTAACAGCTAGTTATGAATATAATTTATTTCTAGTAGCCACTAGCCTACTATTAACATCCTATGGACATCACAATATGAGTAAAACAGGTACACAATAAAAAATTAGGTACCCCTAATGTTTATATTTTCTTTCAATAATGCATGCAGTGTCTGGGTGGTCTCAATTCTGACTGATCCATACATTGCGATTGCATCTCGATGCGATCGTGATATCTCGAATGTGTCGATAACACATCGATTTGTTTATTTGTTTCACCGGTTCTCGGGTCTGCATTTTTACTTTTGTTTGCTGTTAAAATGTATTGTAATAATTAAGTTTATGCTGATGCTTTACAGCAACCATGGTCACGGGAGGGCTGAGGTGTTAGACGTCCTAGTATCATATATAGACGTGGGGAACCCTCATATTTAGTTATTGTTTGCGTTTCGATCTACGCAGAAAGTGCGCACAGTGTCTTGAGGTCTAGCAATGATGCGCTATAAAATCGAGATAAAATCCTTAAAAATATTTTTATTTCAATGCGTAGTATACGCGTAAATATAAGAAATCAATATGCGCGAATCATATTAAAATTATTATACAAATTAAAGCAAACTTATTTATTATTGCAATAATTGACCGATCCCCAAACAAACAGTTGTGGGAAAATATAACGAATTTCGCCAAATATGTAGTTAAGTACTTTTTTGTAAATATGATAAGCGGTTTTTTTTTTTGTAATATTAAAACCAGATAACTATAAATTTATGTTTGTTTGCTTACCACTTGTAAGAAAGTAAATATTACGTGTGTACATAGGTTTGAGTTACGTCGAGCGCACGTTGGATCCGTCCATAGTATAAGAATATGCTACCCCAGATTATCTCTTTAGACGATGGCCAAGACGATACGTCACGATCTTTATTGCCATCAATGGACATCTTCAATATAATAAACACCGCTCATTGAACGAGGATGGCTGGTGAAGTAGTCTTTGGCCAATCACGTGACCTAGAAATCACCAAAGAGAATACCTGTCGAAGCTTATTTTCATTTCATACCATGGCTTTAACAAAAACCAACCTAGTTCTGCTAATATTTATCACCAGGAACATTAGATGCATCACCTAAGAACCCAAATACACAGAGCGTTCAGTGCTCGATTCCCGCCATATTTGAAAGTATGCGTTGCCGACTGCGCGGGCGCAAGAAAACACACATTACACAAAGAACGCTGACCGCTCTCCAGTCGGTTCCGGCTCTAATACCGACAAATGATCTGAACAACCCAATTGCTGAGCCTTAAATTGATACGTTATCAGTAAAACTAGAATAAATATTAATTCAGTATGATTGACGGCCACGCGTGGGAATACGATTTTGACTACGGTAAACACTGATAAAAGAAGTGTTGTAATTTTTGTAACTTTTGGCGGTAAGTGTTAACATCGCATAGTCTGGACGCTTACTCGGTCAGTGGTAATTAACTCGGTCTCGTCACATTGGTAATGGGCTGTTTTGCGTTTGGGAAAATTTGCGATTGGGATGTTTTGCGATTGAGATGATTGGCGATTGGGATGATTGGCGAATGGGCTGTTAGCGATTGCGATATTGGCGATTGAAATGTTTTGCGAATGGGAAATTAACTTTTACCCACGAATCTACACACATGAACTTGGAAATATATTAAACAAGCATCCTTGCGAATCACTAAAAATACTTATGCTTTCAGCTTTGATATCAGACAAAGATTTATTGAAGCAACTTTGCAAATTTAAAGATAACCACAGTACCTTTTTAAATATCTACAAAATGTGTAGCCCGGCCACTCCGATTACTAAGAGCCTACCTGGCCGTCCCGCTCGTACCAAACGAGATATCTCATTCTTTTGGCAAATAACTCCCAATTTCTGGTTTCTCAGCGCGGGCGCACCGACAAAAAGTTGGCGGGGCGAGTGTATCACCTTATAAGGTCGTTCATTGTTTTTACAAGTGAAAAACGCAGGGCCGTCTCCATGTATTTGTAAAGTTGTATGCGTTGAGAGGTAGCAAACGCATTTATATTTTAGTTTTGCATATTATAAGTATCTTTGTTTTGTATATCTACGCAAAGTATGCAAATATATAACAATTAAACAGGGCCCTAATTTTTGTTATCACAATTAACTCATAATCGGATAGGAATTGCATCATAATTGACACTTTGATTGTTTACGAATCATTAGCAAATTGCTTAACCTTTGAGTCAATTTCTGATATGCGTGCACTAGTTAAGTAGATACCTACATAAAATGAAAGAAAATATCTAAGGTACTAATGGCAAGTCCGTCCCTGTGCGGACAACAGGCTGCCTATAACGGACTTTGATCGATGTTGTCCAATAGGTAGGTACTTATAATACATATTTCGGCTAAAGAATATAATTACCATACTCAAAAAACATCCTTAATAAGTATATTTAAGTATTAAAATACTATCATCGGGAAGCTAATAATATAAGTGACCAACAAATATATTCATCTTCTCGTTGAGGAAGTTCCGATAACGGGTATCAGTGCACCGTGGGAACGCGGAACGTAAAATATTGATAAGACTTACAAAAATATCGGGTGCGTTCAAAAAAAGTTCGCCTACGGTCGCGCGTTTCCGCGAAGCGATAATGTTTACAGTACTACCTACTAGAGATGTCCAATAATGAATAATATATCGATTGTATTACTTATTTAGATATTATACATTTTATATAACGGGTATAAATATTAGTATCTTTTTCGTGCTTGTCCCACAACGTTTGTCCCTACCGCGATTCGAACCCGGGACTGCCAACTGTGCCAAACGGCTCGTCAATAAAGTGGGACTTGACACAAAACTTAAGTCTGTGACGAAAGCAATAAAGCTCTCATAAAACCACCTCATTGCGCGTTTATCATTTTTTAAAACGTTCTTTTAGCGTTTTTTTTTATAAATCGTAAGTAAGTTCAAAATCGAGCGAATTTAATCGACTTCATTATGCAGTGTTTGCGCATCCCTACATCAGTATTTGCATGTAAGCAAATTGTAAGCGGACACCGTAACTGGCTCAGCTAATGTTGAAACGAGATATAACGGTTGCTTCTGATTATGTGTGAATGAAACGCACGGCCGAGTGGTTTAATTGTATCGATATAAATTAAACCTTATTGTAAGTGGAACAACAACCATAAAAGGGTCTCCTTAAAATATTATTGTTATTGTACTCGTCTTTGAAAAATAAGTTGGTCCATTTTCATTATATTACGTCTCATCCTGTTATTCGCAATCGGTCGAGTTTGGAATACTCACGGGATGAATTAAAAAAATAAAATTAAGAAGGTTGAGCAAGAAATAGAAATCGGTTGAATTAAGATAAAATTAAGAGAGCATGAGACATCATAGGATGAAAACGGAACAACCCTGTAAAATTTAAACAAAACTAACTACATATACCGATTTTTTCGCTATGGTCACGGGAGGACTGAGGTGTTTGACGTCCTAGTGGCATAGTTAGAACCGGGGTACCCTCATATTTAGTTGTTGCTTGCGGTCCGCTCTACGCAGAAAGTGCTCACATTGTCTTGAGGAATATGCTTTTGGACTTTTATTTCAATATATAGTATTCGCGTTAATATAAGAAATCAACCCTGTAAAATATTTTTACAGTGTGAGCAACGATTGATGCTTTATAGATACAAAAAAAAACCTAATGTTCGCGTGACGAACAACAATAACAACGTATACATTCAACACTGAGCGATGTAAAACAATAATTGCGTAGCGTTTAGCGATTTCACGGCGATACCGGCTCGTTTGACAGTCGTTGGCGATTCGTGGCGATTTGCCTGGAATGCGGAGGAGATGAGGCGAGGAGAAGTATTTGCTGTTCCCATACACGTTAGCGTTCATGCCTTGGCTTGATGCAGCTATTAAAACTTGATGTATACTTAGTCCGAGGTCTTGGGCCTGCTGGACGGGGCGCGCCCCGCGTAACTGTTGGAGCCGTGGATATTTTAAGGTTTAAATTTAACGAGTTTCATTTCTGCAGTGTCCGTTTCTCCGCTCCGTTTATTTTGATAGTTAGGATACAAAAGAATGATTGTGTTGGGTCTGTTGGAGGGTGTAAACCACATCCCAAGAGTAAAAAGGTTTTACTCTTGGGTTGTTTACTCCAAGGGCCATTGTGAACATGATTTGTTTTGTTTATGGTCTGTAGTTTAAGGGTTTGTGTTGGAGTATGTAATCCACATCCCAAGAGTAAAAAGGTTTTAATATCAGAGAGAAGAAAGTTGCATCTGTCAACTTTCTTGACCTCTATTTTTCTCTAGTCCTTATATCCAATTATATCTCATTTACTATATCAAATCCTGGTCTTCTTTGCTCATAACCCATCAGGGTCAAATGAGTGCAACGAAATCTTTGCGTGGTGTGCAGAAACTTAGGACGAGTCATTGACGCTAAATTTATGATCGTTCAGCCCCAAGCTGCTTCATCATCTAAATAATTCAAAATCTGTAGTAACCCTTTCGACATAGTTTAATTTTGATAACAGTTTTAAATGTATTGTTTACAATAGTAGTTGTTAGTGAATGGAGTCGTAATTAGTAACTAATTAATTGTTTGGCTATTACCGTTATGTTTATAGATAACGTTATATACAAACGTGATAATGAAGTGAACCATATTTTTGTTTACTTCACGGAATTAGTAAACAATCTTGGCACGTATTTAAATGTAATTTGCCATTCAATATTATTTAAGTAATTTTAATTACAATGTTTTTTTTTTTTTTTTTATTACATTATAGGCAAGTATTTGATCTCGATCTCACCTGATGGTAAGTGACGATGAGATCTACGATGGAGCATACTTGCCTAGGTAGGAAGGCGGCAGTAGATCGAGACGCTACATTCACTAGGCACATGCAGCGCAGCTGATCTGACCCGCCATCCATGAATGGCAACACCGAACATCATGCCGGAACACGGCTAGGCCGCTTGGCGACATGGCTTTGTTCAGTGGGTGGTGACTAGCCACGGCCGAAGCCTACCACCAGTAAATGTTACATATTGATTAACATTTTTAATGGTTACTAGTAATTATATTTTATAAAGAGGCATTTAAAAAGTTATCATTAAAGAGATCTAAACTTGGTTTACTAAATACATAAAGTAAGGAAAAATAAGCTATAGTGAATTTTATAAAAAAAAATATACAAATACGGTTTTGCGATTTGACAACCCGATTAGCTCAATTGGTAGTGACCCTGCCTTCTACGCTGAGGGTCCCGGGCTCGAACCCTGGTACCCAAACTTTGATGAGCATGAGTGTTTTTACCCGAGTCATGAATGTGTAATATCTTTATAAGTATTATATACCGGGTTCATCCCCAGAACATTGAACGGTACCAATAATGCAAGCGTTTCTTAGTGTGGGACCGTATAGTTAGTGTGTTCGTCTGACGATATTATTATTTACTGGTTATAAAATATTTAATAATAAGTGACTATTGGCATAGTTTTACAGCTCGAAAGTTTCGGCATTGTAGAGCGTCGTCTCCTTCAGACTTACCTCTAGCCGATTGTCTCTTTCTAAAGCCCGACGTGCAATATTTACGGCCGGGTGCTGTTAATCTAAGCATGCCATGCTAAATGAAATGACCCAACATAATTATGAACATTTATACAACATTATCGTGAATGTTCAGGAAGCTGTGATGGTGATCAACAAAAAACCACAACAGCTTGTACCGTTAGTGGTGTATTGGTACTACTGTGAGGCACATGCGTGGGCGCATCTACTAGGTTACGCCATTCGTTTAGGGTTCCGTAACAGAAGTACGAATGAAATAGGGAAAATATTATCTTTAAATACTTAACTTTTCGCCCGATTGACGAATTTGGTAATGAGCTTGCTTCCTATATATAGGGTTCAGAGTTCGAATCCCAGGGGCAAGCTTGATGTCCCTACTGGGATGTTTAATGATGTTACGAATTGTTGTATCCGAGTCATGGGTGTTATCAAATGCAAAAAATAGTGGTACATATTTATTTACAGATAGATTTTGCCCTAGACAACATGATTTTATATCACAGATAATCATAAATTAACCATTATTAATGTCAATATCTAATGTCCATATAAATTATTGTAATGATCCTATATGAATATTGCACATTAATAAAATTTATAAAATGATTTTAATACTGTAATGGAACTAGTGGGAGTATATATGTCGAGTAGTCGGAAGATAAAGCACCTATCATTAGTTCAATGGATCAAATCCTATTGGAACTAGTGTGAATAATACTTTTTTATTATGCCTTTAATTAAACAAGCAACTACGGAACTCTCGTTTCCTGCACAACTTACAATTGACTCGTTAAATATACAACCATTATAGATCTGCCTTCAGTAGTGATTAACATTGGTCAATCAACATAAACTTTCGTTGCCGACCCAAAATAAATCACGGGCAATGACTAATGAGCTTAAGCAGATAGTGTGTTATGCTCACCTCATTACCTACCTAAATTTAATTGGATTTTTGTGGTTGTGGTGTGCATTTTATACCGAACTAGCTGTTAACCGCGATTTCGTCCGCGTGGTATTTAACAAAAAGCGGACGAAGTCACGGGTAACAGCTAGTCTAAAATAAAAGTAGCCTAAGTTACTTCTTGTTACTACAGCTATCTGCCAGTTAAAGTCCCGTCAAAATTGGTCCAGCCATTTCAGAGATTAGCCGGAATAAACAGACAGACAAGATAGACAAAAATTGTAAAAAATGTTGCTTTGGTATATGTACCGTGTATACACTATACATCCAAATGCACTTAGTAAAAAGAGGTTATTTTAATATTACAAACAGACACTCCAATTTTATTTATTTGTATGTATGTATGTATAGATGTATAGACAAGAGCATAAATATAATTGATAGAACTCATTCCTAATTGATAGATCTGGCTCATTCGTAGCCCAGCCGTCCTGAGGTTGCCTCGTTTAGAGACGAAACACGTATCGAATACATTTTAGTATCGCATTGTTTCGCGGATAATTGCATATTAATTAGGGTCCCGACACTCATGACGGTCAGATTATCGTCTGACATCTTAGAGGAGTTTAGTTTTGTTGGCTTCTTTAATTATCGAACAACTTGTTTGGTTTATAATTGGATACGTTGACAAGACAAGGGTCAGTGGTAGGTCCCTTTTCCCCCATTTGTTTAAGAGCATACATTATAATAATAATATCGCCAGACGAACACACCATCTGAACAGCTCCAAACTAAGAAAACCTTGTATTATGGGTACCGTGCTAGGATGGATAATAACTTTAAAAGTACTAATAGACGATCGAACTTGGTACGGGCTGGGCCATGGACGTGGTCCGCTCCTGTATGTTCGTCGGTAGCATAGTCTGCGGAGAATACAGTACGGAGCAGACCAAATCCGTGGTCGGGCCCGTACCAATATCGATCCCCGTACCATACTTAAGTGTTGATAGGTCAAGAACCAAAAAGTTTTGATATACATATAACTTTAGTTTTCTCCAAGTTATTTAGATACATTAAATAACAATACCTCCCACCCTCTATGGTTATTTGTTAGAATCGCGAACATTCTACGTAAACGGTGCGCGTGCGCCGCGCCCGTGACCGGGGGTGAACACGACCCCTGCGGTTATGGTATGTTGCGCGACGATACTATAAAAATATTTTTGATAGATAATCAATACGCTCAATGTTGAATAGCCCAAAATTGAATGCCCAAAATATATCGGGTCAACTTGCTTTGTTAAAGGATAGGTATCGAAAGGATTTTGGTCACATAGAGGCCCAAGTGCCTTGTGGGTATGTTCCTCTGAGTAGCAGAAAGAACCGTGTCAACACGAGTCAACTAGCTAGTTCTTCTTTCTTTACGAAATGAGATGCGATGAAATAAAATGAATATGCATATGGCCTCACCCACAACTCAGCGGGTATTTACCAATATCAAGTAATTAATAGCAATAAAACATTTAATAAATACACATTATAAATATAATAATGGATGTGACATGAAGATATGAAAATGGCGTATCAACCAGCTAGTCATACTGCCAATAAATACGCTATCAAAATAGTTGACACTCGCATAATACCCACCAATTGTGGGTGAGGCCATATCTCATCGAGTTCTCATTTCATAGAGAAAGAAGAAATGTAATTCATCTTAAAAAATGAGTCTAGCAGAAACTCTTAACGTATCGTCATCAAGAAAGCAAGCTGTCAATCTGGTTTATATACTCTGTGGTGTGAGCGAAAACGAGCACGCTTACTTAAACGTGTCATACTCTTACGTCAAAGTAAACGTGCTACGTACGTAAACGGGCTACGTGAGTACACGTGCTACGTCCTTAAGCGTGCTGCGTACGTAAGCGTGCTACAAACGTAAGCGTGCTTCGTACGTCAGCGTGTAAAATAATTGTCCTTAAGACAGAGACCTTGCTCGTCGTTCATGTTAAAGGGTCCATACTGACATTTCATAACAGCAGTTCAAATAAATCACAACAAACTGGTTCAAATATACAAAACGCTTAGTACATTCCTTCGGTACGTACTAAGCGTTTTGCTTCTACTTTCATCGTGCGAACTGCCAAGGAATGGAGCACGCTACCGGCGTCTTTGTTCCCCGTTGACTACAATCTGGGTGTTTTCAAGTCGAGAGTGAACAGGTGCCTTCTAGGCAAGTATGCTCCATCGTAGATCTCATCGTCACTTACCATCAGGTGAGATCGAGTTCAAATACTTGCATATAATGTAATAAAAAAATAAGGTCAACACAACAGTTTTGACAACACAACGGCTCGACTAGGCGATCAGGACATTCTGTGCCTCCAATTGACTCTGTAATAGCGGATGCTGTCGCTTATAGGATGACGTCCGTTCATCTCGATACGGGACAGATCTCGATTTCATATTGATTCGATTTATTTCGAAATATCTATATGATTTTTGGAGATTGTGCTTCCGTTGTCATAAAAGCGGGGAAGTTGAAACCATTAACTAGCTCGGAACTTCGTATCGGCTCAGATTTAAATGTATGAGAAAATGGTGGTTTTTTTCCCATATTTCAATAGTTTTTCTGCTATTCGGGGTGAAGACAAATTAAAAAAATCTAAGATTATAAAAATCTGCCCGTCCATTTTTATTTTTAAAGAATACAGTATGCTCTAATATTTTTTAACGTCTACAATAGGCAAGCTGCTCTTATTAATATGAGTATAATTATTTCTCGATGGTGTTTTACCTTCACCAAACCGGACTACCTATGCCACAAACCGCAAAAGATTTTTTTTTTATTACTTTAAAGGCAAGTATTTGATCTCGATCTCACGATGATATGAGTATGACGATGATGGTAAGTGACGATGAGATCTACGATGGAGCGTACTTGCCCAGAAGGTACCTGTTCACTCTCGACTTGAAAACACCCATAATAATAAACCCAAAATATAAACATATAATAAAAATGTAACTGATCGCTGTCTGTACACGGAAAAAAAACTATTATTGAGGGTCTTTATATCAATTTAAAGATGCGGACGAACTCGCGAGTAAGATCTTGTCGTCAATATATCGTATCTTTGCAACTATGCAAAGATGAAAAATAAATCTTATATGAAAAAGATTTCCCATCAATACCAAACTGCAAACTTGTAACTTGTCATCATAATCTTAACTCTTAAGTTAAAGACGGCTACTCTTACCCAGTCTCCACAGATCGATATACCAAACGTCTTAAAAATCAAAGCAAATATTGCCCCACGTCTAGTAAACCAATTCACACCAAATGACCTCCGGTGAACTTAGTTCACTCAACTTTTTCTCCATCAATCTCTACGGTCGCCGTAACTTAATTATAGTGCGGTTTGGTCCACAAAAGCGTCTCAGTGTACATTGTTCGGTGATGAATTGAAGAGCAATTCATTAATACGGTTCGGACGACAATGGATGACGAAATAACTAAGCGATGCATATGGACGCCACAATGGTGCAGAGCATGTCGCTGTGTCATTAATAATTTCATTGGAGCTTTCACTCGGATCATGTTCTAGATTCTGGGAAGACGGTCATGTGAATCGATGGTGATAAGACATATGAATATATAGGTACTTATATACAGTGGCGTATTTATCCTTGGAGCATGTGGGCCCGGGGCGGCGCAAGCCACTCCTCGCGCTCAGCTTTTGGCACATTTCATATTCATTACCTATCTTTCGTTATTTTATGGGGCGGCAATCCTCATAGGCCCAGGGTTCTTAGCCCCGGGGCGCCAAATCTTATAATACGCCACTGCTCTCATATAAAGATCCCAATGCAAGTACTATGCATATATCCGATTCGCTGTAACAAGTTTCACGAAATTAATAACTCCTTCCATCCCGCCATATTCACCATCTAGATTGTCATCGCCGTCGCACCGTTCAATCGTTATTATATCCCGAATCGTTGCCCGTAATATAACGCAAGCGCATCTGATTAATCGTTCTATTCTCCTAGGGATCGATTTATGCATCGATTTAACAGTGCCCATTAGACCACCATTATAGCAGTAACGCGTGTTACCAACTAAACAGTAGACAGTTAGGGCATTCATGTGTCTAGACGCCACTTTTCTCTCGATTATATTTCGCTGAGTTCAATCGAGTTAAATGTGGAGGAAGATTACGATTTGTGTAGAGTAATTTATCATATATTTCTAGCGGAAAAGGTAAGAGCTTCCAGCCGGGCGGATGGTATGCCTGGCGGGGCGGTTTGATATGTTACGTGCTCCGAAAATTCTCATAGCGCGTTTCAGAATTGTATTGAGATTTGTCAATTGTTTTGAATGCGTCTGCAGAGCCATCTGTATAGCTTGTGGCGAGGTTGAATAGGTCGCTACATATTTAAAAGTTTGTATTGTTTTCTTTACATCGTCAACAGTAAAGGTTATATTATTAGCATCGTGAAACTAGGCGAGCTCAAACTTTGTATTTTGAGGTCCTTAGTCGCTCAAATCAATTCAGTCAAAATCAATACAAGAAAGTGATATAAACACATATTAGCTATAGTATGAATTCAGTGTTACATTACAAACTTATCGAATAGTTGAGGGATAAATCTGCCTTTAACTTTAAAAAAAACACTCGCATATAGTTTCCATTACAAGCCTCGTCCCGGGGTTGTCGGGTCCGTGGGCCGGTAATCTCGCCGTCGTGTCGCGCCCCGGGAGCTATCGGCCCCTTGTTTATGCCGGGGCCGGTAACGACAATACTATTGGTCATAGACGCAAAGCAACTACGGTAAAGCAGTGTTCCATAATCTGTGTCGGTAAAGATAGCAGTTTTTTTTTTTAATCATTACGTGAAATGTCAGATTCGGACAGTTCGTTATTTTAAAACGTTTCTTACAATATTATGAAACTTACAGGGTGTGATGTGTATGTTTAGTCGCATATAACTTAAACTATTTTAGCGCATCGGACATTTCAAATATTGTTTCGTATGTGAGATCGAAATTTCGATGTCAATTATAGAAAAATGCTCATAAAATCTGACTTCACATATTGACTACAAATGCTATAAAGAAGCATACGTTCAAAGATTAGTACGAAGGTCACAATTACTGCAATTGCGATCGTTACAAATACTGCAGGTGCAAATGACACTAATACTGCAGTAGCGAACGTCACAAATACTGGAATTGCGATCGTTATAAATACAGCAGTAGACAACGTCACAAATACTGCAGTAGTGAACGTCACAACCACTGCAGTAACGAACGTCAACAATACTGCAGTAGCCAACGTCACAAATACTGCAGTAGCCAACGTCACAAATACTGCAATATCGATCGTCACAAATACTGCAGTAGCGAACGTCACAAATCTTACTTGTATTAGATCCGCCGTCAATAAGTTTATAGTATCTAAGTATTTACCTGTTTCAGTGGGCGTCAACTGTAGCTGTTAGCATTAGCATACTGATAAATGGTGCAGCATTATCGGTAGAAATGTGCGAATAGTAGAAAATGTTGTGGTAGATATTATTGAGTTATGACCATAGTGTATCAGATGCATATTGAAGAGAAGCTGGCTTGGACCTCAGAATGGCGATATGAACTGTTTAAAGTATAATTTTACCATTCGAATATTTAACGAAACGTAACGCTATGAGTAGGTATTTATTTATCATTTAGTTCCAGGTTGCAGCGTTAAAGAAAATAATCTTATGTACAAATAAACAGCTAGTTGCTTTTTTTGATTCGATAACCCGGCTATACCGGATGATATAGACAGGGTATATTAGCCTTTGAACCTGCGGTTCTTTACCGCATATTTTATAATAATTATGTGATATTGATTTCTTATATTTACGCGAATACACTGTTTTTACGTTCCCTACGTTTCGGCTGCTTTACAGCAACCATGCAACCACGGGAGGACTGAGGTGTTTCACGTCCTAGTGTCATAATTTGAACTGGGGTACCCTCATATTTAGTTGTTGCTTGCGGTCCGATCTACGCAGAAAGTCGGGAACGTAAAAACATAAATAAACGCGATAAAATCCGTAGATAACTAGTTTTATTTCAATCATTATGCGTGATCAAAACTTCAATTTCAATCATATAAAAAAATCCTTGCTTCACATAATGATTACAAATGCACGAAAGAAGCGCAGGTTCAAAGGCAGTAGTATAACCTTTCTGGATCTCCCTGTATAGCCAACGCTCCAATCCTGTGCAACACGAACATTTCCTGGTTAAAATCGTGACGACGAATGAATTATATGCACCAATACACCAATGTTTAATATTCAGAGCAATATACCAAACAAATATTGGCCCGTTCGGCTTTTGTAGGTGTTGGGTGCGCGTGGGCACACCAGATAAATGGTTCAATTTGCACCAGCTACATATGAGTAAAGGTCTTCTAATGAACCGGCGACGTTGCGACCTACCGCGACAGGGCATGACAGAACGAAACAGATAGCACACGAATATTGAACAGAATAATAAGTACATTTGAGTTGCAGCGTGAATCAGAAAATGTATACTTACTGTCCGTACCGCATTTTCAACCCAACTGCGTAAGATAAAGGGTATGTTTTTATGTAAATGTATCAGTAGTATTTATAGGAACAAAATCACTTAACTAATTATTGTTCGATAGACGCTCGATCGTAAATGAATAAGATAAAAATACAATACATCGATAAGTTTTTAATCTTGCGCATTTTTAGTCAGACGACCTGGATTAGCACATTTGGTCGTGACTCTGGCTTCTGTGCCGAGGGTCACGGTTTCGCATTCTGGTAGGAGCAAACTTTGTGTGATGACCACGAATGTTTTTCCCGAGTCATGGATGTTTAATACCTATATAAGTATTATGTACTGCGTTAATTAGTTTGGGACCGTATAGTTGGTTTGTTTGCCCGGTGATATTTTTTTGATATGTTGATAGCGTTCTGGGTGGCTTTTAGGTTGTTTTTTTTCTAATCTTGATTATTTGGCTAACACCGAACCGTGAACACTGCCAGTTTCATTTTTTAAGTCGTTGTTCCTAGCACACTCACAACATTTTCTCCACTAAACGAGCTATGTTGCGCGGGCGCACAGACCGGGCGATTAAACAAATTGCCACCAATCATCTATCCGCGTTTTTCTACATTCCTACTTTGGAGAACTTGTATTTCTAATCGTGGACCTTTGTACGTACACATAACGAAACACCCATGACTCGGGTACAATCATTCGTGTTTATCACACAGTTTGCACCTACTGGGATTTGAACCTGGGCACCATGGCTCAGCAAACAGAATATGTCTTGTTTTAATAAAAAATATATGGTAACTAAGCTTATTTTCTATCGGGAAAAGTTAGCCTCAATGACCGTCGTCGTTGAGTTTTTGCTGTGTAGTTATTTCTTTGATATGTTCATTCATTTTGTATATTTTTGAAGTCTTTCAAAAATATGTTTTTCTGTCAGAATCGCTTCACATGTGGGAGATGAGGTAAGTTATTGATTATCCCCAAATATTAAGGATTTATATTATAATCACTCCTATCGAGATTTTTCTTTTTTTTTATTACATTAAAGGCACGTATTTGATCTCGATCTCACCTGATGGTAAGTGACGATGTGATCTACGATGGAGCATACTTGCCTAAAAGGTACATGTTAACTCACTTTCGCTTCAATAACATTTAGAGAAGATGCAGCTCGATAATGAGCTTTCGAGTCACATGGTCTGCTGCCCAGCTCAGGTCCTTTTAAGGCTATATATTACTACTGGTGTGAGTACTCGTCGCGTGGTTTCTCCGGCACTTAAAATTAATATGTGTGACTTTCTAGAACGTGCACCGTTTTTCTGATTAGGGAAGAAATATTATGTTTTTTTAAACAAGGCGACCCAGTAGCTTTTGGCAATGCGAAATACAGGATGTGATTTTTTAAATGTCTAATTATATGATTTATTTCTATGGGAATGTTATCTTTACAATCTACTGTTGGCCGTGTTAAAATATTTTACGCCAGTATTGTCACACGTTATGTAAAAAATATATATCCAGAACTACCTTAATCTACCGGACTATTTGCTGGGCAAGCAGTTTTGTGTATGTCAACATTTACAACTAAATGAATTGAAAAAGTGTCTTCACTTTGCTAGTGGCAACATTGCATCTAAACTTCTAAACAAGTCAGTGATCCATAAGTGGTGTCGTCCTCTGTATACAGTTTCTGTTACATAAAGTACCTAAAACGTAAAGGGTATTGGAGCCCATTATGTGAACAATGGTTGGCCCGATGCTGCCATATACAGCGTGTCCTGGATCCCTGAGGATATTCCTAATGCGCCTGCGCACCGCGTGTGAACGGAATTGTTAAGATTGTTGCTTTATTGCAACTGGATTTATCTAAGCACGGCGCCACACGGGGGCAGATCTCTCGGGTTTCGTTCGATGCGCGAGCGCAGGCTATTGAAACTTGAATCAACCCATTTTTTTTTACTTTTTTGAACCTATCAGTACGTGACCTTTTTAGGGTTCCATGCCAAAATAGTAAACACGGCACTCTTATGCTGTGAATATGTTCGTCTGTCCGTATATCACACCTGTTTTAATACGTTCAACATTACAATTAAGTATTTATTAATTCATCATTTGTACCCTTAGTACCGTTGGTACGAGGAAAGTAAACGAGTAAACGACACACACCATCTCACTCTATCAAACCCACACATAGATTTATCATAGACAATCTTTAAAAAAAATGCAAGTCGAATAGTACCTAAGTCCAATTATCTTAATTATCCGAAATAGTGGAGCGTCTTGTTCGGTAATTAAGCAAAGCTGATTGGTTAGCTCTCGCAGGCGACGCCCGGCGATCGGACTAGTTAATTGCCATAAACAGCAAGTAGCGATCAAAGACACCGCTGCCGATCAAAACTGAGTTAGGGTTGTCGAGGTAACGATATATCGATTGAGATTTGAAAACTCAGTTAAATAGTTTCGTACAATTGTTAACACATTAATTATGAACGTCATCTCTAGAAGGACGGTCTAGGCCAGGACTTCCCTACCGGTGGGGCGTGCCCCCGAACCAATGGAATCCGAATTGTAAACCAATTTAAGCATTCGTACAAGTGTGTCAGCCCTGCAACTGATACCCCAAGTTAGAATTCGCTTTGGCACATAAAAGTCGGAAATCGACCAGACAGAAGATAACAAACTTATATTTACCGTTGCAATCATTATTTTTCGAGCGATTCTACGCTTTGTTACGAAATCAATAAGAGGTTTTGATACAGTTACATGTATTCCATTTTTATGTTGTTGTGTAACGTAAAAAAATATCATGTGAACTTAGCAACCTTGATATGTAGATTTCAAATCAGAAAAACCAATCGTAAATAAATGGTAAGTGTCACAGGTTGCTAGGCGCGGTGGATTGACCTTATCTTGTCTTATAAAGATATATTCTAGGACAGGGATTCCCAAGCTATTTTGGGCAAGAGATCCCTTTTCCAAAATGAACTGATATCTCACACCCCAAGAGCCAAATTACTTTAAAAATTGGACAACACTGCAGATCCTGGCTTACAGGAGTAGCAGTGGTGGGAGTGTGTGGCGGGCCTAGTCCCATAAAAAAAATAACAAAAAGTCCGATTCTTAAATCCGAAGGACTTAGCTCTGACCGCGCGAGGCTGAGCTAACTCGTATCGTATATTGACATATCCCGAAAGATGAATAGTGACACAAAAGCCAGAAAGCACTGCTCGGTTGAGGCTGAGCTTGTGTACGTACTGACCAAGCGAACAGGGCCCCAAGTCTGCTAACACAATCGATTCATAATCGAACAGCAACCGCATAGTAACTGTCACTTTTGACAGATATTGTATGGGATATCTGTCAAAAGTGACAGTTACTATGCGGTTGCTGTTCGATTATGAATCGATTGTGTTAGCAGACTTGGAGCCCAGAGGCAGCTTCGCGAGGCTGCTCCATCACTCAATACACGGCTAATAGAATTTCACAGTTGAGTCTGGGCCACACATGATGATGTACGTATGATCATAATAAACCATGCACTGGACACACATACACCATTCTCACACACATTATGAATATTAATAGTTCAACAAACAAACAGGGGCTACCGTTGAGTTCTTATTGCTTTAGCTTAAAATGCTGATGAGCATAGCAAAACTCTTGTGCGCAGTACTATATGACGTTTGATAAAGTTATATAAGGTCTATAAATTTGGGGGTTAATGTTTAAAAAAATGATATATCTAAGAGATCCAAGGCTGGGATAATTTTATACTTATAGTAGCAGTAGTTACTGCTACTATACCTCTTTACCACCTCTTTGGGCAGATATCTCCAGCCTTTCCAGCATCATCCAGCAAGCAAGATGAAGTTGGCGATTTGCAATGTCAAGTATTAGATGATTTTAACGTCGCACATGAGTGTATACTACCTGTATGCCTGATCGAAACATAAAAAAATAAGCTCATTCAACATTTGACCTCATTAGTTAGACACCTTTCGGGGTCGATTTTCCAAAAATCTTAGCATAGTCCACCTCCAGGGTGCTCATGGAATATGAGCCATGAGCCATATGACCCATGATCCTCCTAATGTTGACAGCTCTAGGTCCACTGGTTTGGGCTGCGCGTTGCCTGTCAGTCAGAATCAAATGTATGAGAAAATTTATTATCTTTATTATTATTTAGTACATATTTCCCATGTTTTTCATATTCTGCTATTCAAAATAAAAACCAATTTAAAAAGTCAAAGATCATAAAAATCGGCCCACCCGTTCTTGAGCTACAAATGGTGTAACTAACACGGTTTTGTTTTATATATATCGAGATATATGCAAACATATAAATATATGTAACTATACCTTTATTCAAATAATGAAATAGTTATTACAATGAGAATTAAAATACAATATGGAGCTCACGAGATTATTATCTGCAAAATAATGACAATTTACATGGCAGCCTGCTAGCGACTTTGACCTTCGTAAGCTAATGGCAGGTATATTGCAGGTAGGGCTACCGAACCACTAACAATAAATCTAAACGAAAAATCGCACACGTATTATTAGGGCTGTCAAATGTCATCAATCGTTGCCGGCAGTTTATCTAAACGAACTTTTTTTCCCCGACATTTTCCCAATTTATTGAAATATACCTATTTACGCAACCATTGATTTAAGTCTGCGGTTCAACCTCCAAAGGTCACGTCTGCGTAATGATACTTCCCTAAAAGCAATCCAACAGTGAAAATCTTGTCAAAATTGGTTCAATAATTTTTGAGTGATGCTTTAACAAAGAGATAAATTACAAGAGTGACAAGAATCCAAAAAAAAAGTAGGTTTGATTTCAGAGACGGCCAAATATATTATCCCCCAAATTTATAGACAGATCGTTATAATGTCTTTATTCTCCATTATAACTTTCTACATCTAAACCCACACTTACTTTGTACTAGTATAGATAGATAGAGTTACCTTGTTTCGAGTTTATATCTGAAATTTTATCAAGCTTATAAATATAAGCAATTCCTGAATAATGATCGTGTCCTTAGATTTTTGTTTGTTTAGTCTATTTTATTTAGTAAAAAAAATAGGCTCATTGGAAAATGGTTGAAAATGTCGTAAGGGACTGGTAACACCAAAGATTGACACTGGCAGGTGGATAACGGTCGAAAAAAAAGAAGATATTGCGAAAAAAAGGCGGGAAAGCAAGAATATGAAAAAGTGTTAACATTAAGGGATATTGGTGATTTATAATAGTTAATAACATTTTCAGTATTTGTTTTATAAATAATATTCCATGTTCAGCATCTGATAGACAACCCTATTTACATTGCAGGCAACTCGAGCAATTTTCTGCGTGGCATGACAACAATTTACCTATGATGAATGGGTGAGGTAGCAGAAAAAACAATCAAGGTTGTTCGGTCATAAATAAGGTGGAGCAACAGCAACATTTTTTTTATGTACAACATGCGACTCATTTGTTAACACTTTTATTTGAAAAAGGAACTTGACACGGTGATTTGACAGTTCACCTTTATGGTATTTTTTTTATTTTTTTTATCTGCAATTGTTCTAGGCCAAGCCAGAATCGATCGCAATAGAAAGACAATAGCAACCTAATTGTAATTTATACCTAGTTTTAGTATATGGGAAATCTGTTACGATAGAAGTTTCAAGTAACAATTGTCAGTAAATTATATGTTAATTGTGTGAGCAGACTCGGGACACAGCAGTCATCAGCAAATTTTACCAGTAAAAAAATATTTAAAACACGTGGCAACAACATAATAATATCCAAAAAAAAAAGTATCTTAATTTAATTCACGGATCCCAGTCAATAAACCCTTAAATAAAACAACGTGATTTCACCAGCCGCGTCAACAGATGCGCGCGAGTTCCCATCGCTTCCCCTCCACACGCTCAAGTGCGCTCCATCTGGCGGATCGCGGCACACATGTGATCATACACTGGGACAGATGAATCCCTCATATTCGGTGGTTGGAACTTGAACGTGAATTTGGTTTGTGTAAGCATCTCACATTAAAACTGTCATTGGCAAAAAAAAAAGAAACAGCGCATCGAGAGTTCGGAGTCTGTGGACAAAAAAAAACGCGGGAATTTGGAAAAGGAGAAAAGTGGTTGTACTGGTGGCTTGTAAACAAAAACGAATTCAACTACATATCTAATAACATTTTAGATTCTTTAAATGTGTGGTGTATTATTGGAAGTCTAACCTCAGTATATTTATTATAATTGGTTTAGGATTATATTCTTGCGGTAGTTTTGGAAACATATTGGCAGGTCATTATAAAGACTGGTATACAAAATAACAATATTGTTACGTGCGGGGGTAATCAAATGCCGATTCTCGTGAAAATTACTTTAATCGCTCTCCACACAGAAGGCAAAAATAGTACACACCAGTACACTAACTAGTAAACACTCAAATCACAATACACCAAATCACTTTGAATCACAGTAGTCCACAGTATATGCTAGAGTCGCCGGTATAATCTTCTTAGTTCGCTTCCGAGAGATGTGTTCACAATCGCTTTCAAATAGAAACTGTCTCGTCGCTGGTCCTGTACACTATTTATAATCCGAAAATAGCGAGGGTGGATCTTTCCAGAAAGGTGTCGATAAAAACCCACTAAACAGAAATGTTCCATAAGGAAAATGAACCTTATGTTCACGGTAATAAGGAGGCGCTAGAATGTTCTAGTGTACGTAGCTGTATTCGTCTAATCGGTATTATTCCGAGAACTCGTAGTTCCAGGAATTGCATTGTCCTCGCCTTTTGTTTACTAATAATAATTTTAATAAAAATAATATGAGGTATATTCCGGAAGCCGGTTGCAACATTGTTGACGATTCTAGATCTTTCTTCACAGATCGATAGGGGACCTTGGACCCAACAATGCGTTTTTGTTTCTAGAAGCTTCGATGACTATTTCTCGAGTTATCGATACCTCTTTTATACGCATCGTAACATTACCCCCCTCTTAGTCATGCTCGTCCCGAGCATTATTCGAGCCATGATATCGCGCTAACCGGTCCACATGGACTACCTTTGGTTTTCCTCTAAGTCTTGTGTTCTTGAATGTATTGGTCCCAATCTCTCTGATGATCGTCCACGACTTTAGCCAAGTAGTTCTCTAAGGTCTGGTTGAATCTCTCGACCATTCCGTCTGACTGCGGATGCGCTGGAGTCGTACGGGTCTTATTGATTCCCAACAGTTTGCACATTTCCTGAAATAAGGCAGACTCAAAATTCCGCCCTTGGTCTGAGTGAAGTTCCATGGGTACGCCATATCGACAGACCACTTCCTGGACCAGTTTCTTCGCCACAGTTATAGCTTCTTGATTCGGTGTCGCAAAGACTTCGGGCCACTTAGTGAAGTAATCTTGCACTACTATGATGTACTTATTCCCATCATCTGTCATAGGAAAAGGTCCAGCAACATCAATAGCGATGCGCTCCCATGGCGCTCCAACGTTGTACGTCTTTAACTTTCCCCTGCTTCTTGTCTGCGGGCCTTTCACTGAAGCACAAGCAGTGCACTTACGGCACCAATCCTCGACATCTTCCCGACAACGGACCCAGTAGAACCGTTGTCGCACTTTAACCAGGGTCTTCTTGACTCCAAGATGTCCACCTGACACACCATCGTGAATGTGCCGTAAAAGAGGGGCCACCTTACTCCGAGGTACTACGACTTGCATGGTTACTTCTTTCCCGTCGTTGGACTCCCATTTTCTACATAGTACACTGTCTTCCAGAGTCAAGCTGTCCCACTGAGCCCAATAGCATTTGGTGGTCGAACTATGAGCAGACACATCACTCCATTGGGGTTTGTTCCCAAGTCGTTTCCAGTCCAGTATAGGTCGAAGGTCATCGTCCTCTTCCTGGGCCTTCTTCATATTAGTTCCAGTCCATTCGTCATCAAATCCGTGTGTCCTGATGACTTTTACCTCTTCTCGTACTTCATTCTTCTGACAGTGCTTGCAGTCTTCGGCACACGGTCTTCGTGACAAAGCATCGGCGTTGCTATGTCCTTTTCCACTTCGGTGTTCTATTACAAAGTTAAATTCCTGTAGTTGCTCGAGCCATCTAGCTACTTGACCTTCTGGGTTCTTGAATTGTAACAACCATTTTAACGCAGCATGATCTGTTCTTATAGTAAACTCCCTTCCTATAAGATACTTCTGAAAATGTTGTAGGGTCTTCACCACAGCAAGTAGTTCACGGCGAGTAACACAGTAATTTCTTTCTGGTTTGGAAAGTGACTTACTGAAATAGGCGATAACAACTTGACGATCTCCCTGTATCTGAGATAAAACACCACCTATTCCTGTGTTACTGGCGTCTGTGTCCACGATGAATCTTCCTTCTCTATTTGGGTAACCCAAAATAGGGGCTTCACATAACCGTTGCTTGAGCTCACTGAAGGCTTCCTCACAAGTCAGGTCCCATATAAAATCGCGTTTCTCTTCTGTAAGTCGATGCAACGGTTTTGCAATGTCCGAGAAGCTCTTAATGAATCGTCTGTAATATGCGCATAATCCCAGAAAGGCGCGCACTTCTGTTTTATTTCTTGGGACAGGCCATTCTTGGACAGCTTTTATCTTCTCAGAGTCGGTTTGGACTCCTTCCGTTGATATGACGTGTCCAAGGTAACTGACTTCCTTTTTAAATAGAGCGCACTTCTTTGGACTAAGTTTTAGATTAGCCTCACGGATCCGAGTGAACACTCGTTCTAAATTCTTCAGATTCTCCTTGAAGCTACGACCCATTACAATGACGTCATCAAGGTAGACCAGGCATACGTCTCCGAGTAAACCCACCATCACTCTTTCCATAAGGCGCTCGAATGTGGCTGGAGCATTACATAACCCAAAAGGCATAACATTAAACTGCCACAATCCGTTTCCGATTCCAGTGCTGAAGGCCGTCTTCTCTTTGTCTTCTGGGCTTAGTTCAACCTGCCAATAGCCACTTTTTAGGTCAATTGTTGAAAACCATTTCATACCACTGAGCATGTCCAGTGTGTCGTCGATCCGAGGTAAGGGATAGCTGTCTTTCTTTGTGACGTTATTCAACATTCGGTAATCCACACAAAACCTTGTACTGCCATCCTTCTTCTTCACCAGCACCACGGGTGACGACCATGGACTCGTAGAAGGTTCAATTATTCTGTTGTTAGCCATATCCTTAATCATATCTGTCACCTCCTTTTCTCTTGCCCATGGTATGCGTCGTGGTCTTTGTTTTATAGGCCTGGCGTCGCCTGTGTCGATCCGATGTTTTACGAGCCCCGTCCTTCCACAGTCATTTCCAGTGGCAAAGATGTCACTAAATTTCAGCAAGAGCTCTTTGGCTTGCTGTAGTTCTGTTGCCGATAAATTCTCTTTAGAAGATTCCAGTAGTTGCTGGATGTGATCCTCCTTCACGTGGGTACCATTCTGTTTAACAGTATCACTATTCAATTGCCTCAGGTACTTCACTTCCTCACATCTTCCAACCACACTATTCTTCTTCAGGTGAACTTCTTCATTACCAAGGTTAAGGATTCTCACCTTAGCAATACCATTCGACATTAGTAAGGTCCTTGCTGTTATTAAATGTGGATAATTTCCAGAGTCTTCAACGATGAGACATCTTCTTTGCTTGATTTTACGAGGAAATTTCACTATTATCAAATTTTCTGATCTCGGCGCCAGTGTAGTGTCCTTCAGGCAATAAATATTGCACGGTCGTGATCCTTGCAAACAAACTTCTTGGTCAGGAAACTTTAAAACTCCTTTAGCAACATCCAAAACACAATGCTGATTCTTCAAGAAATCTAGTCCCAAAATACAATCGTCGGTAATATTAGCAATCAGCACTGCCTGGAGATATACTCGGTCACCAATTCTAAACTTTACGTCTGTTTCGCCGAGGACGGAAACGGGCTGGCCGGTGGCTGTTTGAAGATGACATTTTGGAGACCGTCTATTCCACATTATGGTGCGTCTTAGTAGCTCTGGTCTCACAATGGTACGCGATGCACCGGTGTCCACGGTTAAACTACAAGATTTATTATCTATGGTGCCCTCGAGGATCAGACTATTCCCATGAAAAACTTGAGTTATGGTTACTGTAGGGGCTTTATGTTGACCAGCCAGCGCCCGCCCCGCGGCCCTGGCGACCTTTAGTTTAACTGAATCTCTTGATCGTCTTGGGTCGCGGAGTCCTTGACCCTTCTCCTTTTCTTAGGGCATTCGAGCCGAATGTGCCCTTTTTCTCCACACTCGTAGCACGTGGGGACAAACCGAGACTTTTTCTCTTCGGAAATCACCCCCCTAACTTTATGTAGCCTCGTGTCTTGTTGCACAGCTTCCACCTCAAGAGCATGAGCGAGTGCGTTTTTCAAGGACTGGTGATGTCCCAATTTTACAGCACCTCGGACTTCTGAGTTTCGTATGCCATCGACAAATGCCTGTAGCAGGTTCACTTCGATGACTTCTGGTGCCGATGAGTAAGCTCGACGAACCAGCCTTTCAATTTCCAGGGCCCACTGCTGAAGGCTTTCACCAGCCTTTTGTGATCGCTCGCGGAGTTGCACTCGGTAGACATGTTCGAGGTGCTTATCACTGTAGCGCGTGTCTAACGCTTCCATTAGTGTCTCCAGCGTTCTTCTTTCAGGCGGCAGGTTTTCCAGAATTGTTAAGGCATCCCCACGTAGTGCAAGCGTAAGAGCCATAAAAGATTGCTCGTCGTTCCAGCCATTACCTCTTGCAAGTACCTCAAACTGGTACCTGAACGCCGACCACGACGAAGTCCCATCGAAGCGTGGTAGGTCAAGTTTTGCAGGAGATGGCGAAGCTACTGCAATAGGTCCATTTATTCTTAGTTTCATGACCTCTTTATTAAGTTCTTGCACGCGGTCTTCCAAAGTCTCATTCTTCAGAGTTACCTCCTTATTCAGGGCTTTCAAGCGGTCTTCGAGGTTCCCTGTCTTCATGGTAACTTCTTTGTCAAGCACTTGTACGCGTTCCTTTAAGGTATTAACTTCTTCTCCAAGAACTGTGATACCTCCGCTGATTCTATCCAGGACAGCTTCCTGGCTGGCCTGCACCACTTCCTTAATCTCCCGCTGCGTAGCCTCTTGATTAGCTTGCATCATTGCTTTGATCTCCTGCCGACTCGCTTCTTGGTTAGCCTGAAGCATTTTCTGCATAGAAGCCAGCAGAGCTGACATGTTTGCGTCCGGTGAGTTAACTCCTGATGCTGTCGCTGTTCCAGCTGGAACCTCAGCATCAGCTCGAAGCTCCTCCTCTTCACGGCTACGTTGACGTGCAGCATCCATCTCCACTTGCCGTCTGGTTCGTGGGGTACGTCCTTCGTCTTCACGTGGTAGTAACGGCATTCCGCTTCTGACACCAATTGTTACGTGCGGGGGTAATCAAATGCCGATTCTCGTGAAAATTACTTTAATCGCTCTCCACACAGAAGGCAAAAATAGTACACACCAGTACACTAACTAGTAAACACTCAAATCACAATACACCAAATCACTTTGAATCACAGTAGTCCACAGTATATGCTAGAGTCGCCGGTATAATCTTCTTAGTTCGCTTCCGAGAGATGTGTTCACAATCGCTTTCAAATAGAAACTGTCTCGTCGCTGGTCCTGTACACTATTTATAATCCGAAAATAGCGAGGGTGGATCTTTCCAGAAAGGTGTCGATAAAAACCCACTAAACAGAAATGTTCCATAAGGAAAATGAACCTTATGTTCACGGTAATAAGGAGGCGCTAGAATGTTCTAGTGTACGTAGCTGTATTCGTCTAATCGGTATTATTCCGAGAACTCGTAGTTCCAGGAATTGCATTGTCCTCGCCTTTTGTTTACTAATAATAATTTTAATAAAAATAATATGAGGTATATTCCGGAAGCCGGTTGCAACATTGTTGACGATTCTAGATCTTTCTTCACAGATCGATAGGGGACCTTGGACCCAACAATGCGTTTTTGTTTCTAGAAGCTTCGATGACTATTTCTCGAGTTATCGATACCTCTTTTTAACCGACTTCAAAAAGGAGGAGGTTCTCAATTCGGTTGTATTTTTTTTTTTTTTTTTTTTTATTTTTTTTTTTATTTTTTTTTTTTATGTTTGTTACCTCATATCTCCGTCATTTATGAACCGATTTGGAAAATTATTTTTTTATATGAAAGGATATGTTTACAGATTGGTCCCATTTTTTTCAAAAAAATGTTCTGATCATGGGATCCATGAGGAATTGAGAGGACTCCTCAAATTTTATAGGCATACCGATAGCAATTTTGGTATTTTCATCAAGAAGTCAAGCATTTGCATTCAGAAAGTATCATTTGCTGAAGTGGAAGTGATGAAGAAGGCCACAAATGGCCACCGGAACTTGTCAGTGATACGTATTTCACGGGTTGCGCCAAGATAATCTCGATTATTGGTATACCTATTATCCAGTAAAAAGATTGATATACAAATCTTTTTAGTGACAAAGAATAGTAAATATATCCACTAAAAAGTTTAAAATAAAAAACTTTTTAACAAAATAAAAACCGTCTTCAAAAAACTAAAAAGCAAAAAATAATCTAATCTTGAAATCTACCTTGTCTAACCACATCAAATATTTAACTAATCTGAAGTCGGTGCCAAATAAACAACCGACAAAGAATAACAAAAGTATACTCAGTAACGAGATGCGCGGACCAATTTGTAGGTATAGTCTTTGGCGCAGACCGGCAATACTCGACTCAGTTGTTTGTTTGGCACCGACTTCAGATTAGTTAAATATTTGATGTGGTTAGACAAGGTAGATTTCAAGATTAGATTATTTTTTGCTTTTTAGTTTTTTGAAGACGGTTTTTATTTTGTTAAAAAGTTTTTTATATACGCATCGTAACAATATGAACGATAAGCTGTTGCCCGCGACTTCGTTCGCGTAGTAAATTAGAACATAACATTTTCCATACAATTATTTTTTTCAACCTTAGGGGTCGAATTATCAAAAATACTTTGTTAGCGAGCATCTAGGGGTCCATAGGAACCCGCGTGCCAAATTGCAAGTCCCTAGGTCTTATGGTTTCGGCGATTTCGTGATGAGTGAGTGAGTGAGTCAGTCAATCGGTGGGTTTCGCTTTTATATGCCCAGAAGATAGAAGATTGGCGTTGTTTACCATCTAGAAAAAGAACCTTCCTAGTTGGTTATCAGCGCCTGATAGATCGGCGCGTCTAGATCGTACCATAGATCAGGGTTGCCTGGTTCGTACCTAATAATGATGAGAAATGAGAATTTAAAATAAAAAACTTGTTGTAGATGAAATTGTTCCATATTAATATTGTCCAAATCGTTTCGACCAAAATGTTAAGAAGTCTAGCGGTCTCCATATTCCGTAGCATCTCGCCACACACAGATAAAGCCAATAGGACTATTATAATGCCCAGACAACTATAATGACCAAATTAATATGCCGACTTTTTAACTGGCGCTCCGTTAATTAATTTCGTTGTATCTAACTTTCCGTGAGAATAAACGTCCTCAGCAATAATAATTACATAACGATTTGAGTTTTAATGTCTCGTGGCTAAGTATGTAAATTGTCATGTTATTAAAATTTAATTACTGTAACTATGGCTTTTGGGTCTCGTTTAGTTTATGTGTATTCACGTCTCCTCACAGACCGTCGTCTTGTTTATTAAGTTTATTTTAATGTTCTTTATTTAACAATCGTTTTCTCATTTAAACTATGTTTTAAAAAATCTCTCAACTAGTGTGTCCTAAAGAAAGTTTTACAACCGCTCGTATACTATTAACTCGTCGCCAATAACAGGTCGTGACGTCATTAAACATTCCCGCGCTTCCGTTTCACTGTCACGCGGGGGGAGGCGAAATGCGTGAGCGCATTATAGTTTACTTGTCATAAATGAGCATTTTCAACTTACAACTATGATCTAGCTTTATTATGAAATTGACAGTTTGGAATTACCTCTAAATGAAAAAATGGAAAGAAGATTTTTCGAATTGAGCCATGATTAAAAACAAATGGCTTTAGAATTGTTGTCTTCTTTTTCGTTTGTTCGAGCATCTTAGAAAAACTACTTGACCAATTTCAAGGATGATATCACTATTGGATAGACTACGGTTTGACTCAAAAGATAAGCTACCAATCTCCACGTTGTAACTTTTAAAAATCGAGCATCACGCCGAAGTGATAGTTACGTGAACAATACCGCGGGCAAAAGCTAGTAATTCATCTTTTTTTTGTCCCTTTCATTCCACATTTCATGTGCTACTCGAAAAAAAATACAAAAGCTAGAGCACACATAAAACCAAATGGAAATGGGATAAAAAACATTCGAAACACGTGGGCGAGGGATTAGGGATATCGATTTGGTACATTGCAGCTATTTGACTGCTAGCAATGAAATAAAAGAAGTATTAACAGGTGGATACAAAGCAGTTAAAATAATACTCATTTTAGTAATAGAAATACCTACTAAATAATTAGTATTTTTTAAACATACATAGCCTCTCGTCTGTCCTCGTTTTTAAATAGCAGTACTAAGTAGTTAGTTTGAAATTAGATAATAAAATATTATATGAAATGCCATTATTTCTCTAAAAACGGTAACATAAAAATCGATACATTTCCATCATACCAAGTTGACCGGATGATAGATATGCATTGTGCGAAAGGGAGATCCGAAGTCGTCGCGTGGTAGACAGAGAGGGCGATACACGTGGCGTACGTTAGCTGCAGCTGCCGATGACGTCAGAAGGGCCTAGGGATTCAGAGTCACTCAACCATAGACAGGAGAATAAAAACAGTTTGTGTGTCGGTTGTAACTACGGCATATAATTTTGATGAAAATATACTCAGAGTTGTATTTTAAAAAGCTTAGATACACGCAAAAAAAATGACCTGTACAAGTATAGCATAATAGTATTACAACGGGATTTTTACAGGCCCAGAAATACTCTTGGACCTGAAAAATCTCGTTAACTACAAAGATTCCAATCCGAGTCGGAGCTTTAAAACAATAACAAATCTGGGTAAATTTATAAGTGTCATTATTACTTGCAAGTACTATCATGAATATAATAACCAAATGAACACATACAATAAATTGATCCCCACACCCTATCAACTAACGAACACGAACCCAAACATTAATCTTTAAAATGTAACTCCAAATACAATAGATATTTATTAAACAAAGGCCGAATGCATTTTCGAACAATAGCTAACCTTCTAAGTCCCACATGGTCGAGAAAGGATAAGTGCAAACAATTGCGCAGGGCACTCGTGGCGGTAAAAGATAAGGTAGCACAATAAATAAGCCCTAATTACTTCTAATGTATGAGAATTCGAATTTTCATTGCCAATTAGACAATGCTTGCGTTCAGAATTCTGGGTATGAAATTCAGGAAGATAAAACACAACTGGAAGAAGTTGAGCATACCTAAAAATGGTCAAATCAAATAGGAATTATTTTGAGATCAAAAGGAAGAAGAACCAATAAACTAGATAAAGGCAATGGCAGTAACAGGAATGTTTTTAACGCTTGTATTCTCAATTCCAATTTATGTTCAAAATGAGTGTCAAATGTCAACAAAGATAAGCTACCAGTAATTATAAGACAGCTAAAGTGAATGTCTAGCAATGGATATAGAAATGTTAAGAAATTTCAATACAGTTACGTAAGGAGCACGAATTTCATCAGCATTCACAGTTAACAATAATTCCAATAAAACAATGCAACGGGAACTAGGAAGGGAGATGAGAGAACTCAATCCGATATTACCAGTATTGGTACCTCGGCCCCGTCATTACACGCTGCTATCATTACCAGCACTCGTTGAACGCCGTTATCAATGGCGTTTATCCACGGAGTTAGATGTTAAACGAAGAAACATCTTCAATTTATGTGAACCTATTTTCAGTTTTTATTGCTTAATTGATTTGCATTGATCATCTCGCAATTCAGTACCTATCTTACAGTCGTTAATAAAATACATAAAGATATCTTAAAATCATCTTCAAGAAACTCACTTAGCAAATAACAGTAATATTCGCAACGAAACACACATAAAAATGATTTCACCAAAACACGAAACTTAAGAATATACGAGAACCAAAACTCCAAACATCCATTCTAATCCGTCACGCCGCTAACTGAAGCGATTCCACAGGTGCTGTGTAATTGTCCGCTATGGTCCATGCTGGCAAATTATTGCGAGAAAATATTGAAACACTTTATTGCCGACCGTAAGCTTTATTGTGATATGCATCTAATACGATTGAAGGCTATCAGAGGTTATGAAGTGGTATTCGCGTGTTTATTTTTTTATTGTAAAACGCTTTTCGTATCAATATTTGAATGTCGATCAAATGGATGTCACGAGAATCATATCACCTGAGTCATATTGTCATATCCGTTAACAGAGAGAGCTGAGTGCAACAGGATTCATTCCGACACAAATGTATCTCTTGCTTCTTCAACAGTCACAGCCAAATTGACTGAACCAAAAATGCTAGAGTCACTTTACTACATTTCCTAATCTACCCACACCTTCCAATAAAGAATATTGTATCCATAAATCACACTTCTAACACTAATCGCTTCACATTTACTTGAAAGACGAGTTTATTCAGAAAACGTCTTGAATAAATAAAGAAGGCGGTGTCTTTACTGACGATTAATTAACAACGATGTATTTAAGTGTTGAACCCCATTAATACTGGCAGTACCAGTGGCTTATTGATGTATTAGCAGTAAGTGTACTGCTCCTTGAGACCATATCTTTCTCATGGGATGGTGCTTTTGATAGCCGTATAATCTTTTAAATTGTTTTTGCTATTGGAGTTATATTTCAATTTTGAGTAACGCTTAGAAATTGTAGTCCATATTATGTGAAAAGAACGTCTGTTTTATGGGTGAAATATTCAAAGATAAACTAGACGATGGCTTCATAGGGTAGTTTACTTGAGGTACCTCGCATAATTATAACATGTTGTTACCGTTTCAATCCAACTTTTAGAAAGGAGTCTACTCATATCTTGCCTTAGTCTGGGTATCACTGGCATTGACTCCCAGTCCATTTTACGGTACGCATAGTACAAAGGCTTTCCTAGCTTCTTAATATGGGAGCTTACAGTTAGTGTTTGTCTGGCCTTATTTATTTATAGACACAGTATGTGAATTAGCATCTTGAATATTATTAGCGATTCAAGTAAACAAGTACAGACTAAAATAACGAACGAATGGGCATTATACTTAAATTTAACTCCTGGTAGCTAAATAAATGTAGTTGGACTAGTATTGAGGGTATTGAACCCTGAAGTCTTGTACAAGCTAGTTTCATTATGTACACTATATAAAGTACTCAAGACCTAAACGCATACAAAATTTATCTTGATTATCACCATACCAGGCTAGGTGAGTACTCAAATTATGAGAACAAGCCATTTAACCATAGCCTGGAGCGAGTGACTAATAGCCCGATGAAATAGATTTGCTGCGTGCACCAATTATGGAGGCTGGAGATCGTAAATTAGCTATTATATCTGCCAGTCTTTAAGTGGTACGTACGTGATCTTACTATCGATCTGGAGCAAATATGACAATCCCATAAAATTGTTGATTGTAAAAAGCTTTTACGGAGATGGCTTTAAAAATATTGTGTATTTTTTTATATTTACAGATATCGTTAACATACAGAGGCGACTTATATTGACGAGATCATTTCATTCGGGTACGAACGGAATGATCCAGTCGTCTCCGTATTGAAATTACTTTAGATAAAAATTTCGAATTCCACCAACGCCCACCTATGAATTAGTTACCATATTACACTGGGTAGGTTAGGTTAGATACCATTTAGCCCTTTTTCGTATAACACGTATCCTCCCTTTAAGGTGTATTGTGAACGGTAGAACAAAGGCATCATCTAATGAGACTGAATAGAGTCCAATTTTCTTCCAAAGGTCACGGCATGGATTTGCGACCCGTGGGTTGAAATAGCTCGCGGAATCTTAAGTATACCATATATGCCTATGGAACAATAGCCTGATTTCATGTATTACAGTAATACTCGTAGCTCAAGTCCGTTAAGGAGAAAAGACTTATGCAGATCGACTGAACAACTTTTGTTGTTAGGCTTCGAATCAGAATCAGAATACTGTTAAGTCAAAACTCTATCACCCGCTCGGAATGCCGTTCCTATGGAGAAGACCGGGCAAGAAACTCCATGGTTGCTCTTTTTAAAAAGATCCGTTACATATTTGAGCAGTATATTGTTATGGGTATGTGAGAACAATGTAGGAACGGCTAGGCAGACTTTAACAGCAGGTCAAAAAAAGTACTAAATCGAAAAAAGCAAAGTCGTATAAATAATGAGCAAGATTACTTAGGGATTACTAGATGACGTAATTTGCAATGTAAAATAGTAACATACAGATAGATGCAAAATTCACCATTTGTTTGTAACCGTCATGAGATAATTAAAGTACTTTTCACTCAACGACACCTAATAGATTTCTTATCTTGCGATCAATTTAAGGGGGAAGCTCAGGGTCAGGGCGCGAAATTCAAAATGTCAATGGTTTTTATTTTTTTACGAAAAATTTGGACATCTTTACGATGTAATTTAGTATTTTGCGATATTAGCATTCTGCATTGGATGTCTCTATGTATTACGTTTGCTTAAAAAAGTACCTAATCCGATACAATACCATAAGGTTTGTAAAAACCGCTACTTTTACTAACTGTATGGTGTTGTATCGCTTTAGGTATTTTTTTAAGCAAACTTAATACATCGAGACATCCAACGCAGAATGCTAATATCGCAAAACACTAAATTATATCGTAAAGATGTCCAAATTTTTCGTAAAAAAATAAAAACCATTGATATTTTGAATTTCGCGCCATGACCCTGAGCTTCCACCTTAACTTTAATATTTATTAGCCGAGACGTTGCGTGACTTATGGCGGTGAAAGCGCCCTCTAAATGATAAATTTAAAGCCCATTTATGTAGACTTAGCTGGCATCAACGCCGACCACGCATTATTGAACTTGAATATTAAAAATCGTGTTCCAACAAAATTTATTTAAAACATTCAGCTTCGACCGCAAACAATAATCTTTGTATAAATCATAGCGTAAGGTTCACCACGCGAGGTGAATCACAGTTCCAAGTAAGCGGAAGCGACCAAATTCTCCGTTCTTTTTTATGGTATAAACCGGCGGAATAACATGACACGATTGCCATGGCTGCCGACTGTGTGTTTTGTTGTTTTTGTAAAATAGACGGTTAGTACGGTCGTCGTGCGTCGAGCACCTGCGCGTGCACACCCGGCGCAAATCTCGGAGGGTGCGACGCCTTTTGGGCCCGCTTCGGGCCAAACGGAGCAGCACCCGAGCAGGTAAACGGACCCCAGCCCCTATGCCAACAAAACCGTCACAATTTAACGCAAATGAAACAAGTTTTCGAACGGCAACATTCAGATTAGACAATTTGTTGCAATAAACATTTTCTATGTAATTAACATAATTATATCAAAGGAAATTGGCCGAGTCTTATGTGTTACGCAACTACTGTGCATCGCATGCGCAGCCCTCGTGTTGCCTACTGAACACCGAAATGTTCTCAGCACAAATCATCGACGAGACAGACAAAAAACGAGCCATAGATGGAATAAGTTTAGAGGTATTAATTACAGCAGCCGCAGCGGCCTCACTCGACACGACGCTCGGATATTATGTAATTAACCATTACTAAAATGTGTGTCGAAATCTCACGTGGTGGTTATTTTATTCATTAAATTGTCGTGTCAATGATGTATTTCGTTGTGTTATTCGCGCCAACATAATTACAAAGTAAAGTTTAATATAATTTCAATTTTTTTTAAAGAAATTTGTACTTGATTACCTGGATGATGTTGTCTCAGGCCGTCATAATTGCGGCGGGTCACGCGATATTTTCTAGAAATTTGGGATTAAAGAGTGAAATCCGCGATGTAAATGCTCTCACGGTCTGCGTATTGCCATTTAGCCGTCAACTAATAAGGCTGGCCTTCTGGATTCAGTAGCTTTACAATGATACTTAAGCAATTACGGTGGTCAGAGCGGCCCGCGGACCAGATGTCGATTTTATGCTCATACCGTTATTACCGCGACGTGCAAGTCTGCCCTGGGTAAAGGATAATCTGTATAATTAGACGCTATTGTTTTATCACTATCTTGGTGAGTCTACAACAATGTTTAAATACTTTAAACCGTTTAGTTTTCCTGTAGCTGCAAGAAACATAAGTGCTGCAATTTGGTGTTGGTTTTATTGCAAAAGGACGGGATAGTTCGAAAGTAACGCGCCATAGATCATGTCACTCCTAAACGCTTAACTATGTTCTAACCTTAAAATGTATACATATTTTAATTAATTTATAATTTAGAAATAATTATCAAAGCAAAAAAAAAAGTTGGTAACTCTTCAATACAACCAGAGCGCAAAAATACGGTAAAACCTTGCTAAACATTTTAATAACTTCCGGTCAACAATTTCGATCTTACAAAAGCAGTCTATGGTGTCAATCAATCATTCATGGTTCTCAGAATACAAAAATCATCACTTTACAATTTATAATCATATTATTACACTAAATGCATACTAAATCTCATTAAAACACCACGATGGTAAGACAATAAAGTTGAAGATGGGCAGGCAGGTAGGCGGTGCGCGGGCGCAAGTGCACTAGCCAGGTTTATGTTCCGTCTTTGTTTACAACTCGTTCAATGAATCGTAGGAAACGACCCACCTGACGCCACATTTTACCGGAATCAAGATAGGTACTCTTCCGGACGACGGCCATTTTAAGAGTGCTTTAGTAAACAATACGGGTGAAGAACTTAATGAGGGTCGATGAGACAATGAAAACGGGCATTGTATAGTGTGCTTCGAAAATATTTAGAATCGTTTGGCAACAGCGCAAGCGAGGTTTATTGCAACCTATTATGAGTAGATTGTAAAAATTTGTAATCAATAGATTTTAGTTCGAATCAAAGCATAATAATAAAATAATAGTAACTGTTCAACCCAGCTTTAGTCTACAGCATATTATATACAAAACTACAAAAATAAATAATAATAAAGAAAAATATCAAACAGAATTTAGTTATAAACATATCATACGCATATGAAAGAGTTAATATAACAAGTATATTAAATCCGGAACCATTCACCGCACCATCGATTTGGATCGGACGCGAACTTTAACCAATGACGTTGGGTTTCGACAGGCTTCTCGAGGTCAGATAACTATGGTAGGGTTATCATTTGGTGGGTTATTTAAATACACTCTACAGATATTCAATAATGTAGCTAAGATTAGATGTATATACACAAGGTAGTCCCTTAATATATTCCTACTCATTTAAAAGCGAGTAGTTAACAAGGGCTGTAGAAGATGTCCACTCATATCTTACTCTCCCCTTGCACTGAGGAGAACGAGTTACACCCAAACGAAGGATCTAATTACAGCAACCAAAATGGCAACCCTTTCGGCTGCGTGCGCCTGCGCATGATATCGGCGGTTCACACGGTCGCGATAGGCGACGCTTCCGAGAGCGCCCTTCCGTCGGGGCAACATGTCGCGACCTGAGGACCCTATCGCCACGCCACTTCCGCCGGACACCGCAAAGTTGACAACGAGATATTCTGTACTCTTATGGCGAGTGGCCGCGATAAGACTATTGTTTTTATGTGTTTACACAATGTTCTGGCTTTCAACGAGGGAGATAATAACAATACTGGACATACCGCACAGTAATATTCAAAACGCTATACACGATATCAACCGTATTACCACTACCTACTATGCTTACAAAGCCATGTAATGGCAAGCCCGAAATATTTGACCAATATGTATTGAGTAGAATCTAAAGAACCAATTTTTAGAAACAATGCAATCCCTCAAAGCGCATTTAGTACGCGCCACTCCCAACCAACAGACGTAACACGACTTACGAAAGCACCACACTCACTCACATGATAATTAATGTTTGTTAAAATTCCGATGATTGGATATATTGTTGTGTTCTTGCCTTGAAAGATTATAACGAGCAAATTAGTGAGGTAGTTGAGTTTAGAATTAGTAACGATTCTGATCAACGAAAAGAGAAGGAGATGTCAAAATAACTTGTAATTACCATTTAACTGCGATACATTTAACAATTGATTACAATCAATTAATAGAATAAGCTGTATTCGCACAGCTATCCAGTTATTATCAACAGGAATAAAAATTGTATCTTCCCGACACTGCTTAAAAAGGACACAAGCGAAAGGTAATGAGATAGTTCTCCAATGTATCATTCAATATGCAGTGTAGTGTACTAAATCTTTGCACATTAGACGGTAACTAATTGATTAAGATCGACAAGCCAAGCAAGCATAAAGCGACAGACTCGAGGGCGTCGCACCAGACATCACGCACCAGTTGATATCGGTCGAAGTAATCCAATTAGAGTATCAGACGGTATGACCTCATACCTGTGCACATTGCGGACTGACAGCGTGATTATAGTCGTGAAGTTTATAAAAGTGATCGTGAGATACTAAGCTTTGTTAATTGGAATCTGTTATCTAGTTAATAGTTCGCATTTGCATATTTATCTTGATGACATCCTCATCATTTTATTGAACAGGTAATTTTTAAACTCTCTTGTCTCAATCTGTATCCACCTGACCCAGTAACATTCTAATCAACACGCGTGTTTAAATCTCTAAAAAGCGAAGCCTACATTTTAATCTCCTCGCAAAATAAATCTACAATTACGTTTACAATCACAGCTTATTAAGACAAACGAAATACTTTCATACAACGAAATAATTATATCTGATTATGTTGGTTTTTGTGATATTTCACTAATGCAGCATCACCGTCTATCGTAATCTATTCTTGATTAGGATCACCGTTACAGCCTCCGGTCCGGCGCGACCCAAACAAAAACAATGAAAGGTCATTCTGTAATCCATCACGCCGCAATCGCCATCTTATCTTCAGTCTCTAAATTATGTTAGTTTTAGATTTATGTATATAAATAGAAGTATCTGGTTTGATAAGGTTTACACACCAAATTTCTAATGCAAATGCGAATTTAGATATATTACACGGTGAAGAAATATATTTGTTTAGTGTTATTAACCAGGCAAAATTGAGAATGTGGCTTTGAAAAGAGGCACTTAGCTTAATAACTGATTGAGGAAATAATATTAAAACTTATTTTACTTCTACTCAACCCAAAAGCTATTTTGATAATTTGAGCTTTCTATTTTTAAGCGATTGTTCTGAGAAACGAATAGATAACGCTGCAATATTAACCGGCCATATGCCTCTCCTCAAGACAAAAGGCATGTAAGATCATGAAATAATAGATTTGTTAAGACAAATGATTAATGATTGGGAGGCATCCGGTAATGTACCAAGTCGTACTTTCACGCTAATGATGGTACCGACAAGACAGTTTCAAGAACCTGAACTCAATGCGTCGACGATGATTTACAATTATGAAATATTATGTAGTCCAATACGCGGTTCTTTCCTTTCATCTGTATTAACGCTATCGACAATGCGCAGTGCAGTTTCCTTCAAACCTCGGTACTTATCCCAAATGTCAGCTGTAGGCATTTTATTATTTGTCAGCATAGTTTAATTCCTACGAATTTACAAGTAAAAAAAAGTATTACCTATAATCGTCTTGTAACAATGGTATGACAAGACAATAGTTTGGTTAAAAATAACGAGTCGCGATATTTTTTTAATCCAATTTTAGGTTTGTAAATTTTAATGACAAGGTGAAATATATCAAGATCCTTACCCCAAATGTACAGTTTTCGGTATCATAATTCATAAAGCAATATTATTTAAAAAAAATGATTACCGGCATAGATTTCTTATAACTTCTATGAATTTGTGGGTAAATTATTCTTTTTAAAATGTTATTCTTATTTACTAGAATTGCCCAAAGAATTTTATTAGTTTTGTAACATTATTGAGAGCCTGATAAAGAAAATATAAAAAAGTAATATTTAAAAACACAAAAATATATAAAACCATCTCCGGACACCTCAACAGGGCCCTCGAGAATTTTATAGGCAACCTCGTGAAGCTTAATAAAACCTAATCTCTATACAATGTGTGATACGGCGACCATAAACCTTCATCTTGGATTACACCCACCAGTTTATCGGGGGTCATTCGAATGCTTTCCACGTATCCACACACCACAATGTGTTTTGGAATAATTTAAAATCAATTAGGTTCTTACGGTTCGAAATTCCACACTGTGTCTTAAGTGCTGTGATTTATTCAGGAATTTCGGTGATGTGTGCCGTCCCTTTTCATTTTGAGAGATTTGAATGGAAATTAATTGGAATAATTAGACAAAATTGACCATATTGTCCAAATTAATGTACTATCGGCCAAAGTTAAGCATGCCCAGTTAAGAAATTTTTCCCTTAAAAGCGAAGCAGGTGATAAACCACGCCCCATTCCGATTTTCGCCAATCAGATGCGTTACACGTTCGTGTGAATGCATTGCGTAAAAACATTAGACAGTCGCTATTTGCGCCTGCTAATTGTTGACGCGTCCCGTGTTATCGCCATTTTTTGCTTTTACGAACTGTTTATATCCATCGGACAGCAGTGGAGTTAAATATGCAAGTAAGTACTATTTTGTTTAAATAAATAAATTGCTTTTAGTATTAGTAGTTGTTATATGTATATTTTATCATTTGGTTTGTTTTATAATCCATTTTTTGTTTTATAGTAATGTTACTATACAAACTAAATAAAAATTCATTGCATTTTGAAAAACCCTCTAAATTCTTTAATATATTTTGTGTGAACTGTAAAATACCGTATTAATAACGCAAAATGTTTAATACGTTTACGTTTTCATATCTTTTTTTAATGATATAAAAAATATGCACCGAGTCTTTGAATATCATTATTAATATTTACTTTAGAAACTTGCACTATTTTATATCCTGAATGTTCTTATCAAACTCTATTCATGTTTTTTATAACATAACGACCACTGTTCTAAAATAACCCTAAATGCAATGGAATTTACTACAAACAAATGTGTTTTTCCTTAGATCACATACACGGTGTATAACGCTACCAAGCAAATTTAAGCTTTATTTCACCCCAATAAGTGCGTTAATGCTTTCATAATGAAATCTGCGGCCCACTTATTCTATATATCTACTCGAACAGAAGCGCCATTGTTTATATTTAAAAGATTTATAATGGGCTAATAAAGTTGCCGACAATGCCTTGTTTAAAAAAATGTGGTGGCATTCGAAAACACATTTTGTTTGTAACAGCCGACGCTTTTATTACCCTTCAGTTAGAAAATATCAATGTTCCAAATCACATTATTGTTTTTAATTTAAGGTGCAATAATAATGATAAGTGACGAGCGGCTTGCAATCAATTGTGTCTGACTGATGAAACAAAACATTTTTTGCAGCGATCAACCGGTGCGGCAGGAAGGAGTTCTTGACGACCGCGTCCGTGCCGTCTTGTCGATCTCTCTGCTACTACACTGAATGCGTATAGCGCCTACTGTAACTAGCACATTTACATAATTATATTTACATAATTTATCAAATAATATTTACTTGCGTTGTATGAACTATAATTATGTTATGTTAATTTTCTTACCAAGCACGTTTATATAATTATTGTTATGATTTTTTTAAAATAATATTTACCTGCGTTATATAAACTATACTTATGTTGTTAAATTGTTTACCCGCAGTTAGATAATGAGGACGAATTTGATTTATAATAAATGTATGCGATAAAACAATGTGTTATATTTAAAATGGTTTGTGACACTAATAAAAAATAACGTGTGTAAATTATTATTTAAATGAATTAAATAGTTTTCTTTTATACGCCGAATCCTCAAAAATCATCCCCACTTCAATCCTATTTTATGAGCTTTTATTTTTTTTATGGTTCCGATAAAGAATTAAAATAAGTCAATTGCGATTGAAATGGAAGCGAACATTACATTGCATTTAAAACCTTATCTACATTGTTAAAGGCATAGTATCGCCTGACAGGGTGTCTTATACAATGTCGATAAAGGTATAAAAAGGACAACGATTATTGTATTAGATTACCATCTTTATAACTTAATATTATTACAACTAAAATAACTCCATATTCTACCAGTCGCCAGATTTAAAAATATATCAAGTTCAACCTTATAGCAAAACCATCAAAGTGCATTTTCATAACTAGCAAGTGAGTTATATTGTATTATTTGCTTATTTTGTTGTTATAATTATGGTAAATAATTACTACTTTGAAAAAAAAAATCTATAGCTTAAAAATTTATAATTGAAAATTTAGTATATTTTAATGAGACTAACCAAATTACACATTGAAGTAGTCAAATTTTACCTGGACAGTTTGCTCTACAAACAATGCAAATATTTGTGTATAATACTATAGTAAGTATGTTTAAATCCACTGTGTATTTTTCACTTAGGTATATTGATTTATTTTAAATGTTTTATTTATATGTGTTCAACAGTATTTTATAATTTATTGAATAATCTCTGGTTATACATATATTAAATACATAATCAAGAATAATATTAGAAAACCAAGATAATACATTTTGCTAGACGAAACAGTTAAATATATGAATTGCGTATGAAAAGAATTCCAAATGTTAACAACATGGGAACAATACGTAAAAATCATGAGCCATTCCCATTCATGTTTCACATTCCAAGAACTTATCACACACACAAGCAAAGTTTACAGTAATAGCATGCGCCACACTATTAAAAATCATTACAATATTCACACGCACACAGCTAAGGATATTAGCACATCCTATTGGTCCGAGGGCGTTTGTCTTTGCTGTGTCGGCCGAGAGCCGTGTATACAATTATCGCCTTTAGACTGGTCATGCGGAACTTTTGCCGATAGTACATGTTACTAATAACTAAGCTAATTAAAACAGATATTACCACGTTAAATTAATTTCTTCCCACTGCTACACATAGATTTTTCAGGTGAGATTTATAATTCACAAGGGACATGTATAAAGTTCACGCATTATTCCAGCTTTATACTTTATCTATAGAACACGCCTGTAATAACTAATAACGACATATACAAAGCATCATATATCAATATTCAAAGTGCCAATCCCAGACATAAGATCATAGACGCTGATTACTCTCAATCTAGATAAGGAATGCTTTCACGATCGTCAGCGACGCCCGCCCGCAACGGCGGAAGGTTGCCATTCCGCCGTTGCAATAAGACAAGTTCAAAGTCTGGTAATTTACAATTGACAGGTTGAAAAAAAGCTAAATGCTAAATGAGAACGGACACATGCATAATGATTTAAATTGAAGCAATGTGTGTGTTAGATTTGTTTGTGCGAGAGATTGGATGGATTTTGTTAAATAAAATCTTTAGTATGTGTTAAAAAGAGCTGTTACATATCAAGACGATTTCCTTCTTAGTCAAAACATCAATCCCAGCTCCTAAAAACATCGTTGAACTTTAGCTTAAGAGTTTTTGGTTGAAGGAGAATTATTATAACAATGCAAACAAGAACGCAAGACATAAAGATACGTCAACTCGCTTCACAGAAAACCATCAAGCAATACTTTCGAAGAAAGACATTGTAAGGAAAATGAGTGATTAATTTATCGATACGTATATTCGATACGCGTACGGACAATAAAAAGTTCTAATAGGCGATCGTTTTGATATTCATAAAGATTCAGAAAGCGTAATTAAGAGTCTTCTGGAATAGAAATTTCACTCATTATATAGTTAGTTCATACTACGCTAGCATAGCTAATCTCTCTGGTCAAAGGGGAGAGTTGGGATACAAAAGGGAAGGAAACACGAGAAAGTTGAGAATCGATGCAGATACATTCATAGGTGATGCACTTAAAACACTTATCGGTACGCAAGTTGGCCTTATGTAATTAAATATCTTTGTCGGTCAAATTTCGAGTGTGGGAGACTATTGAGACATTCGATACGGGAAAATAACCCACAACCCTTCGGTTAAAGTACTAAACGAGTAAATAAAAGGTAGCGAGATATATTTATATGAAGTAATGATCAGGTTCCGTTGGATATTACGTCAGATGTAATAGACAACAGAAAGGATGAAGATAGTATCGTGGACAATATTTTGAATAAGAAGTGAACGAAAAATATGGAATAACATATTAATAATGAATTTAAATTGAAATAATTAAGGTTAAGCTCAATAGGCTGGATAATACCTTTTATAAAACGTTAAATTGGACACATTCGAATAAGCTAAACAACAACATTTCAACGTCCTAATGACTAAACAATAAAACCGAAATAAAAATTGGTCCAGAATTCACACTTTTTTATTTCCAAAGATGATTTCTATGTTGAAAATTAATCTTTATCGTGTTTTTTTTGGGTCCATTTTAACACTTTTTCATTTTTGTGCCCCACCACGAAACGCGCTTAGCCCGAGGCGCTGTTTGGAGTTCGTGACACACCGGCGCAAGCGCAGGCTTATTATTAAAGCAAACGACGACGGACGGACGGACCGATAACCAGTTGCGCATATGCATGGAGATACTATGTAAACACTAGAATAGAACGTGTTCTTTACATTTAGGGATAATGTGAGGAGAGAAGGAGAGCTTATTGCGAAGGATTAGAGATTATGGTCGTATGGCAAGTTAGATACAGAATTAATAGAATGTTGTGAAAAGAAGTTAGATATTGGGGTGTTAAAGAATGATGGAAGATTTTGTAACCGTTTGGAAGAAAGTTAAGATGAAGTAAAAGTTATAATTACTATTCTAGTCTACTACTGCTACTAGTCGTAAGTACTAGCATAAATATTGGTAATCATTTAGATTAGGTACTCGGTCGTAAAAAGGATTTTTTTTTTATTGCAGGACTACCTACACACCAAACAGTAGGTGATTCAAACAACTTATTTCTATAATCAGAGAAGTGAGCATGAAGTAACTACTAAAACATAATTTTACAACTACATCAAAGTCTTAACAACTAAATCCTTAGATGGTTTTAATGTATTCCCTGCATTTTGTGGTAACCATATTTTTTTAGAAGACATCTTTCTCACAACTTTGAATCCTTGGCATGCGGGTAAAATTATTGTTCTGAGGTTTTTCCGTCACCAATAAGTCTAGAAGAGGTTTTTATGGCGCCTTAGAGTTGGTATTGCATGAGACCACCAAGGTTCCCATGCGAAAGTCTACCCATTGTCTTTTATAATTATTTATTTCACAGTGTCGTTGTTTATTAGCTAAAAAACTTAATTCAATGCGAAATAAATATAATGGATTAGGTAATCATTATAAATGTTGCAGATGATGATCAGTGGAAGAAGCTGAGATTTTACCTTCAGCGATTTCTGTGTAAAGTTTAGGGAAATTGTCTAGGCTGTAGTCTCTCAGGGTTTATTAACGATAGCAACCCTACTAAGCATTTATGAGCTCTAAACACGGGCGTGTTTGAGCAGGCTGCGCCGGCGCACTATTTCCTGTGCAAACAACGAGTGCGTGAAGATAACGCCGGTTAGATGCTGTAAGCGATGCGAGTAGTGACCGTCGGAGAACTTGATCCCAAGTTTTGGCTCCTGGCATTACTTTAATAGAGTTGAAATGTCTATATTCAGTCCGATTTTAGTTATTGTCGCCAACATTGCTAATAGTTAATTCATAAATAGATCAACATAAATAGCACCACGCTTGTATTCCGCGAAAAGGAAGACAGAAGCGCTAATGTTGTACGTAGTCGTACAATAGTTTGAACAGTGGAATAAATACCTGCAACTCAACTTAATGACAAAAGATATTATATTACCGATGATGCAGAGGTAGGAGTGTATGGTGGATGGATCTTTATAAGAGTAAACAGATTTCATCTCTGTAGATCACAATGCTGAGGTGGAGATCAATTTTAACACCAGCTTACAGGACTACTAGATGTGGGATTAAGGGTGGGCAAAGTCCTATTTTAAACTAGGGATTCACAATTCACCTTTTAATATATTTTTACATCATTATATAAAGCGCCAATTAATAGTGAAAAGCAAGTCAGTAATTTAGTGCAACAACCGGACAAGCGTAAGTTTTACAGAAGGTACTTAAAAACAGAACCTGGATTGTTTATGTAAGCTTGTTACAATTTAAGTTGATATTTGGTAGTGCCTTCAGTAGTACTAACAAAAAGATTATTTTAAATCAGTTTCTTTGTGATTATAAGAGTAAATAAATAAGCTGAATTTGAAACAGATGATTTTATAAAATTCCACAGCAACAAAAACAGTATAATATTGAAAACAAGTATGATACTTTTGGTTCATATTCAAATTTAACAGGTTGCGTAAAAATTTCAAAGACACATGAAACGAGTGATATGTGATACATACTTTACCGTAGGTTGTAAAGAAACAAACCGATAAACAGGTTGAACATAACATTCGGGCAACAACAATTATACAATCATCAACATAAACCTGAAAGCTCTGTCGAAACGAAACTATTAAGAATAAATGTTTCATGGACATTACGTATATGGATAACTAACAGAGCTTAAGGAACTGAGTGTGGTCTAAATGTTCGCAGCTTATATGGAGATATTGGCTTAGCCAGTGCATGTGATCCAAATATACGTTCTGTTAAAATTTTATGTCGAGTATTTTGGTCAAGTTTAGGTATTAAGAATAGCGATACTTGATGGTCAGAAACCATTACCCATCATTCTTTAATTTGCGAAATGATTGTGTTAACAATAATTTAATGGTACATCGGTAACAAATTCCGTAATTCGTTTGCGGTGAGATGAAAAAGACGACTTTAGATATAAAGTAATTGCAACGTGATTAAAATAAACTGATCCATGATTAATGGTGCTTCATCGCAGATAAAAATAAATAAATAATAAAATACTCGAAAGCTATTTAGAGCGAATCGTTTAAGAATTAAGCTATTACAATATCGTGTCCTCAATCAGAACGATATTTTAATGATGTCTATATAAAAACACTTAAAATTATCGCATAGTGGGTTCGCGAGCATTGGAACTGTTCAAATATTCAATGTTTCTCAGACTCCCGACGTTGCAAATAAGTAAAGGCGTTTCGCGGAACAATTTCTTGTCGCGTACTCGATTGGATGAAACTCATGCAAATTACAGACCAAACGATATGGAAATAAAGGTTGAAATGGATGTGTCAGTTGGAGGAGTAGGAGCAGATGCAAATGATAAAGATAAAGTGAGAAATTGCTCATATGGGGTACGTTTTAGTTGAGATTTATGTGTGGCGAGTTTGTCCAGTGACCCCGCCTTCGATGGCTGGCGACGGGACAATTGGCCGTTAATTGCGTGTTTATAAAATTGGAACGGCGTGACTGTTTGTTCAACAGTGTGACATCTGCACGACGGTACGTGTTGAATATACGACTGTCGTGTTGGGACCTATTGAAATAGATGATGGGAAAAAAGTAGCTTAACATTGTCATGATGAAGTACTTGGTTAAGTAACGTATAAGCTAATTTGTATTTTAACTAATATCGGCAAGTAGATCAAAAAGTTAGCATAATTACTTTAGTACAGACTTAAGAAAATAATGACATGAAGAAGCAAAACATATCACTGAGTAAAATTGTATTAACAGCAAAAAATTCGTCCTCAATATAATATAATATTATCAGACGAGCACACCAAGTATACGGTTACAGTCTAACCAACGCATGTATTATGGGTACCATACAATGAACTGGGGGCGAACCCAGTATATAATACAATACTTATATAGATATTAAACATCCACGACTCGGATACTAACATTCACGCTCATTACACAAAGTGTGTCCCTACAAGGATTCGAACCTGGTATCCTCAGCGCAGAATGCACTACCAACTGAGCTAATCAGATCACCGTCAATAATGTTATCAATAAAATAATAACAAGCAACATTATATTATTAGTAATCTGTAGAAACTTAGAAATCGTTACGATCCCAGATAAACCTAATATCGTAACGATGGTAAAACTAGCAAAACGGGTATGGACGGAAACCATTTATGATTTCAAACAATATTTGATCCGTTGTTACAACACCAGCTAGAGTGTTTGCTTAGACTTGGAAACATGGATATTGTGAAGGCGGGAGAATATAACACAGTTAGATATTCTAAAAAGGAAGAGGCTCAATTAAATGTAGTTGTTTGAGTGATCGAAATGGAGAAGAGACACCTATTGGAAATTGGTTTGTTGACCTGATTTTTTAAGCAAACTTAGGCAATTTAGATCATGTAGTTGTTAAGCTTCTATGAACTGAAATATAGCTATCGCTAGAATTTTTGAGTGTTATGATAAGGATCAAAATACGATTTGTTTTTACACATTAAACTATAACCTACAGCATATATAATTGTACTCTTTTCAGTGCGCTATAACGAAAGAGATTAAAAGTCAAGTCATCATAGAGCTTTGGATAAGAGATAAATAAAGGAGTGGTGGAGGGACTTTTTGGCGGGAAGTGGAACCGTGAAAATTTTCGAAGGAGTTTTTAAACTCTGTTGCCCTTAGCAGTGATTGGCTTGGAATTGTGCGCCATACAACTAACTAGGTATAAACATATTTCAATAAAACGTCAACAACTGACGAAACAATACAAATAAGATATAAAAAAATCAAATCACATGACAAATTTAAAGTGAATAACGATCGCCTTGAGCCGCGTCGAATACAAATCACGTGACAATTTCCAAATCCCAAAAGAACTTTCCCCCATCGTCGTGATTTTATCCATTGTCCCTTTCTAAATTTAAAATAACACGCTGTACTCAAAGCTGATCAATATTCAAAAAGCCCAGCGCAGGTCCCGACCACAGAAATCGTGTGGAGATGGGTCGCATACTAAGCGAGTCCCCTAGGATATTTGTATTCACTGTGCCGACCTAAGACGAACACGCCGTGAAGGTTATGTATAGAATTAAACTGTTCTTTCTTATCTGTGGATCTAGGATATTCCTTTTGACTGGTCCAGCTATTAATATAATAATCGCCAGACAACTTTACGGTCCCACACTAAGCGACGCTCGTATTTTGGGTGCCATAGACACAATAAAATGGAGGCGAACCCAGTATATAATACTTATAAAGATATTAAACATTTATGCTCATCACACAAAGTTTAACCCAACCAAGAATCGAGCCCTGGACCCTCGGCGCAGAGGGTAGGTTCATTAAAAACTAAGCTAATCAGGGAGTTAATAGCTATCAGTTAAAACGAACTTTACAAGAAAAACGTGATAATCTTGCTGTATCCGCAGCGTAATGAGGTACTTTTCAGTACTTCACCTCAAGAATTTTCTTCTTGTTCTTTTAAAATACTGTAATATGGGGGCGCAACATTGTTGCTGTTTCTGCAATCATTAAGTTCGTCGTGGTTGCGAAGTAGTTGTCATCAGGGACTCACTGGGATGTCATTTGTAGATGTTATTTCCAGAGACACAAAGAAATTTGTTTTTATAACACAGCACAACATAGATCGTATGTCTCTGTGTCTATGTCAGTTGTCTCACGATACTAATTAGATATTAATTAGTTACTAATTAAAGTAAATAAGCACGCTCTAGTCCCTAGTATCTCTTAATAATTACAACGGAAAGTATACCTACGTTACAGCAAGTATTAATAACAGATTACGTTTGACATAAGATATTTGAGATATTTACTCGTTGTGTGAATAACAGGCGTTAATTTTACAATTAATTATAATAAATGATGATGTACCCATGGGAACAGCAGCAAAGGTTACTGTTGCAACACTCGAGGAGATTTAGAAGTCAGACCTAACATTCGGCTGAATAACAATGATCTGGATTTTCACACAATTATTACTTTTTTAAGAAAAGATTGGTACTAGCTTCTGCTCCTACGGTAACCCTATTGGTTATTAAGGAAGCATGCTGTCACTCATATTCTTATTTATGAAATCGGGTGTCGGAGAGGGATGGAACACGCGTAGCACTCATAACGTTTCGCTTCATAAACTAGACACAAAGTAATCTTAAGTAATGTAAGTAGGTATTCGAATAGGTTCATGGATAATGCATGAGAAGAACCCTGTACATAATAAAGTTAGGTAACTTAGTAACTAGGATGATAATTATCGTGTGAGAAATAATTATGACGCAAATCTGCAGATATTAAAAACGAGCGACTTGAACTGGAGAAAATTAAGTCCGTTAACATAGGTAGAACACGTTATAGCGGGTACTTTACATAAACATTTAATTTAAGCAGGTATCAATGTGGACAATCGAATTAAACAAATGCCAATCCACCGTAGCGGGCGCGCCGATGTCTTAACGAACGATCTCAAGTTACATCGCGCTAAACGTCAACAAACGCGGCACAATTAAAAAAACATTAAAAAATGCGATGCGATGAATTCACTCCAGTTTTTAAAACGACCCGTTTCACAAGTCCCTACTGTGAGAACCGAGAGGTAAACCGACCGGTTCGAGAATTCATCGTCTCGCCGAAAGCTCGCGCACTCAACGCGTCAACGCAACTTTGCAGCGTTAACTCGAGGAGCGCGCTTTCATAAGCTCAACAAGTTCTTTGACTAGACTAGCACTCACCTTCGACACCGTGTATCCTGGCGACCAGGGTCGACGCCACTACGAAGAATGAGAGCAATTGAATCCCATAATCCGGTGTAAAGTTCCTCGACCACATTTTGTAGCACAACATTCACACATGGATCACACACATTTGTTATACTCCTTCTATGTCGTTTGAACACAAAATAATCAACACTCACGGAACCAAATGTAAGAACAGGCACTTCATTTTGTTTTTAAACTGTTGTTACGTCGAGAACGTTTGTTTATAGCACATTTTAGCGGTAAAACGACGTTTGAAAAAAAACGTAAAGCCCGGTAGGAACTTGCGCAGCCGCGTCCCGCTCGCGTCTGACGGCTTTGTCCGTACAACACACAGCGTACGGTAAATCAAAATGGCCGCCCGGCGTACTTGTGTGCGTGCGCGCACCATGTAACAATACTTATTTGTTTATCTAAGCTTTTTGTTGAGGGTACACCGATAGTTTTGACTACGTCTCAACTATATGCATCTTATTTAAGTCATGAATTGGAGGATTTCAAATTATAAGCCCGTGAGAACATAACTACGCACACATAGATAGATACGCGGAGGAATGTTGATTCAATGGAGTAATCAAGCGATTCACAGCGCTGTGTGCGCGCAACCAATCATGAGCTTTCGAACTTTGTCGTTCGCCATCCACAGCAAAGATGGCACTGTTTGCGGTTTAGCAAGGGATGAAGTCGAGTCAGAGAAATAGATGAAATATTAAAAATGCAATTAATGCTTCAAATATATCATGAACTAACCGAATAAATATAAACACACATAAAGCTACATTCTTAAAACGATACCTAATACTAAAAGTCCAAGGGTTGTTGGATCGATAAAACTGTCTCTAGCCCAGAGGGGATGGATTGATATTGTTGTAATAATAATAGAATTACTGAACAATGGCAGCGTGTTATCAAAAACATCCCTTCGAGATAGAAACAGAGGATCGGCTGACAACTATAAATACGAAAATATTTGAGATCAAAAAGAAAATACAGCTGTCAGGTTTGTGTTGAATAGACTAAACGTATATGCAGTATTAACTCTTACTAGCCTAGTCTTTGTTGATGGTCTGTTCCGACCGATTGAAATAAAATACTTGTTAGTTTAGAAGTTGGACCAAGTGTTATGAGTAATAATACTAAGTTTTAAGAATAAATTTCCAGTTAGTAATATCTCGGCACCTTACAAATTCTGGAACTTCAGGAAAGTCAGTGCAGAAGAGACAACTTATAGATCGATAGTTTTTTGCTTCAAAAATGTATACTAACTCAAACAAACAAGTGCCTTAGATATAGTTTGAACATCCAGAAGTATCCTAATAACGTTAGAGTAAACTAACAAACATTTAATACAGAGGGTCAAAGAAAATCCAACTTCGAAGAGAACGAAGCAGAGAAACAACAGAACAATGACCTGATAGACACGCTGAAGAAGGAGATAAAGTTGAGGCTGACGGAACTGGCTCAGGCCAGGGCTGTCATAGGAGAGAAGGAGGTACAGGTCAAGAAGTACTTGAACGAAGTCTGCCCCGTGGGCAACAAGGGATCTGATCAGGTACATTTTGCTTGAGTTAGATGTCATATCAACGAACCCATGTTTGATATAGTAAAGTCAAACATTCCTTTTCGCAGACCCCTAATTTATAGAAGATATAATCAATTTCAAATGACAATACGTGTTATTTTTTGGAAAAGAGCTTTATAGTACTATTATAAACTAGTTCTTGTTATTCGTGCGAAGACCCACAGTTTACTTGTAAGTTTTTTTTATTTATTACAGATAATGCACAATCTAGACTTAAAAGTGATAGAACAAAGAAAGATTCTAGATCTACTTAAATACGAGAAGAGAAGTAAAAAGAAGAAACTAACAGATCTGGAGAAAAAGTACGAATATCTACTGATTGAAAATAATAAAGGGATACTTGTCAAATCTAAAAATAGTAGCCGTGCTAGGAAGGTAAGAATCAATTAAAAATACAATAATTTCTGAACATTTGCAAATAAGAAAAAGATTTAGTTGCACCTAAGTAAATGCCAATGCAATGAATAGAAGTTTAAAGTATCAATGTAACTGATTGAGTTAAATTAATTTTAGCACGTATCACATTTGGAAAACGAAATTCATAAAGTTTTAATACAATGGACGGAAGCAGAATTGGTTAAAAAGAAATATTTATCTATAAGGTAAAAAATACAATTTTGTTAACCATTTAGTAACTTAAGCCAAAGCTCTGATAAATTTTATTTTTATCTCTTGTGTTTGTACCTAGTTATTTTTAGCGCTTACTATATAACTAACATTTCTGAGCGTAAGAATTCTGTATTCAACACTTTATTTCAGACAAGCACTAGTAGATGATTCGGTAAAATTTGAGAGTTCACTGTCTCGTATCGAAGATCTTTTGGATAAACAAAAAGGAGAAATTGCTAAATTAGAGGTAACCCCTTGTCCCCTTCCCCGATTGTAATTTACATGAATGATGGCCAGATTACTAAAACACAATTTTATAGCGCGTTCGAGAAGAGGCAGCAGAGATGAGAGTTCGAGCGACTACAGCCACCGCAACAGAGGCTGCGCGAGCGCATGACGCAGAGCATTCCCGTGCTTCTGAAAGGGCTTATTTCGCGCAGCGATTTAACGAGAGAAAGAGGGAGCTTGAGAAGTTGGAGAAGAGAGTCTTCCCGCCTCATAGTAATAACTTATTACTCTTAGTCTAATATCCAAGCAACATTCAACTAGAGAAATACGAAGATATTGAAATACAAGAAATCTAATCCTTCAGATAGATTCTAGATAGACAACTTCTAAGTTACATGATAAAGAAATAAACGAATCAAATTTATGTTTATAGCAAGATCAGTAGTTCGCCAAGAATCAACGAGGTCAACAGAAGCGGAGGCAGTTACCGAGGAACTCTCGGCCGCAGCGCAGATGGAAGAGATCTTCCAGAGGCTCATGAAGCTGACAGGTAAGAACTAAAATTTAAAAAATCCCTATAATCCTTATTTTTTTCTTAATTGTCATATGATCTCACCCAGGTGTAACGGAAGCTGAAGAGGTGTTTGACAGATTCCAAGCGCAGCGGGAGACGTCACAGCGGCTGAACTACCTGCAGCAGACTACGGAGGAGGAGAAATTGGACTTGGAACAGAACCAGGCGACGCTGATGGCTGAACTGGAGGCGTTTAAATTCGCTTCAGTTAAAGATAAGGATGAGTAAGATAGGATTCTGTCGTAATCCATGTCTGGATAATTTGATAAAAATATATTAAAAGTTGTTCCAGTACTGGGCAGAGACCTCAACTCGAGACACATGGGTATCAAAAGTTCCGAATCGTAATAGATTTTCTAAATATGAAGGCTATTCCGTTTTATACTTTAAAGATTTATGTAGAACACCCAATATATAGAAATAAAAGACCACTACTATATATCTTAGCATCTACTTACTCATTCCAGAAGTCAAGATCAAATAACTGCATTAAAAGAAGAAATAGAGGAAGAAGAAGGAGTGTACGCCGAGTTAGAAAAGAAGATGGAGGAGCTGGAGACACTGCTGTTGGAAATCAAAAGATTATTATACGATCTTTGCAAGCTTTTAGATGTGCGTTTTTGTGGAATTATAATATTGTCAGTACATGTGTGTAGTACCTGTGGTGTTGGGATAGTTCGAGTAACTACGTAGAGCCCGGTTCCCCATCAGAATGATAGTATTACCATGGAACTATCTAATAGGAATGGCATTTTCGAGCTGTGTAGTTCATGGTAAAGCTGTTCAAATATTTGACGAATTAAATTTTTCCCAGATTATTCCAGATCCCTCGATGCCTGAGTGGACAGCCGAAGCAAGAGACGTTCAGGAGTTGGTCACGGTACTGACTGTACGTTACGAGAAAGCGCGTGGTCGAGTTGATGAGATTAAGGAGAAGCAGAAGGACACCACTTATATTATGGTGCCTTCTAATGTAAGATGATGTTTCATGTACTTTTTTCATGAACCTTGAATTTTAACATATGCATGGATTCATAATACTGGTTCTTCCAACTGTTTTCGTTATTTTTATTGAGGTAAGCTTACCGTAAATATCTTGTTAGCTATTTACCGATATGTGCCCTCTGAGACCCAACTTGTAGAAGTACCGGCAAATGCTATCAGATGATATGATGACCATAGGTGCCAATGTATTTGTAGGATTTAATTTTAGATCAAAGGCCTATGAGCTCTTATTTCCAGAATGTTAACTTCCCGACCTTAAACTTGTCACCTGTATCATGTTGACGACATAAGATCCCGCTAGATGGTACTTTGTTTCAGAGTGTAGCTGTAATTTTGACCTACAAAGTTAGGAAAATATGACATTTCCAGGCAGTTAGATAGCCTGCCTGAAAATAAGAGTACATAAAACGCCATCAGGTACCTGAGCTATAACATATATATATTTGCAGCCAACAAGTGCAGCGGCTTCTGTGGCAGGCATAAGCATGCACAGCCACAGTACGCACAAGGAGTCTGAGAAAGCTGTGCCCACTTACAAGGAGTTGCTTCAGAAAGAACCAGTGAAAGCACCACGTAAGTACTGATCGCGTTAACATAAAGCTAACTCAATCCTAGAGATTTAATAATATAACGCATATGAAGTGATAGCTAATGGCCGAACCCTCGCTTTGGAAAGAAGGCTTGCAGGTTCAAACCCTGACTCGCACTTCAGGGATTTTTTATCTCTTCTTCAGTTACGTTAAAGAAGACATCGTCAGGAATCCTGCCGTCTTGAGATCGCCAACCCGCACTGGGCTAGCGTAATGGACTGTTGCCCGACTCCACCTCGCATTCAGAAGCCAAGGCACACTCCTGGCTTCTGATTTGCTATTAAACTGGAGAATGGCAATAATAATAATATAATAATACCAGCCGTGTTTAATGTCCCACAGCTGAGCACGGGCCTCCCCTAAATGCGAGGGGGATTAGGCCATAGTCCACCACGCTGGCCCAGTAGGGGTTGGCGGACTTCACACATCTTTCGAGGGGTTCTTTTAGACATGCAGGTTTCCTCACGAGCTTTTCCTTGACCATTTAGGAAATGTGTGAAAATGAGATTCGCACATGAAATCCAGAAATCCCAGAGGTGCAAGCCGGGGTTTGAACCTGCGATCCTTGTTACCGAGGCGAGCGTTCTACCAACTTGGCTATCACTAGTAGGAGAATGGCAATGGGTTTGGCAAAATATTACATAAGGTCCAAATCCCATCAACGAAGCAGTGCACCTCTGTAACATCTTAGAGGAATAGAGATGTGATGATGTGTCAATAGTATACGATTAACAAATATACCTTTACATCTATGCACTACACCACTAATTACAGTTCTAACTACCTTATTTATGATCAAGCTACTAATGATTACAGCATCCGATGAGGAGGACGACATACCTTCTCGCTGTTACCTGAAGAGGCAAGCGCAGTTGATAATTGACACCAAGTGCAGGAGGAAGGGCTTCAGGCTGCCGTATCCGAGGAATTGAACGAGATCAGCATCTTATAGAATCTCAGAAGTCAGAAGAAGAACAATGGTCGATGTTAATAAATATGCCTGGTAATTTGGGTGATTTTTATTTGCCATTGAATTTATTAATGTAATCCGTATCTACTTAAGTATCTACTATTATTTAAATGTTAATTTTAATCACGCAGAAATAGCTGATCGGAGGATTACCTTGGAATAGCATAAGGCTATATTTTATCTTAAAACTACACGAGGGCAAAGCCGCGAGTATACCAACTAAATAGTAATAAACCTCAAAATAAAAGCTTTCATAAATTTACAACAGTTCGTCTATTAATAAGTTATTGTATTACATATTTGCATCCTAGATCCTGGCGTCCAAGACCCATCGAATCAAATCACATAAAACAATCCTTGAAGAAATCATCGGACAACCTAATTAAGCGCGAGAGTAGTTAGATTTTTTGTAGCTTAACGCAACGCGACACGTCGGCATCTTTATATAGTCTGTACTTAAACCTTTTTGGACATCCATCCTGCATCCTATAAAAAATTAACATCAAAACATGTCACACACACGTACTGTCAACACATTTTCTAAACAAACTATACATAGATTTTATATATTTTAATAATTTATATTTATTCCATCAATTTAAGCCATGTTCTGTCCGCATAAGAACTCGTATCTGCAACTGGTATGCTCAATGAACCCGAGGGTGATCAACAAAGCCGTCACCAAAGCTATGCGGAAGAAACACTTCGATCCTCATGAAGGTAAGCCGGTTCCTGAGGGAGCAGGATGCTGAAGCGGTTCCTTGATTAAACCAGCGCGAGTGAGCGCGACAGAGATATTCTGTCGTTCTTTACCAACCCCTAGGAACAACTCAGGTATACAGGAGAACGTAACTACGTCTTGTAACTCCATTCCTAACTAGATCAAGATTTCCAAACTTATCACCGTTTATATCGATATCACCACGCCACACGTAATGATCCTTTATTCCTGTGGATTCTGCTGGAAATGTGTCCAGGGCGGCGAAGGTCCTGGACAACCCTGCGATGCCTCAGCCTTCCCAACCCACTAAGGGAATGTTGGAATCATCTTCCTTTAGATATTACAGGCTTAATGGAATCTGTGTCAGATTCCAGCTAATTAGGCTGATTAGCGATACTTAAAGGAGTATTAGTCCCTTTACGACCTAACTAGTGGGACTACAGTTACCTAACTAAATTAACCAGTTTATAGAAGGCTACTTGAACTAGAGTACTTTTAACGTGATCCTTAAAAAGAGTGCCTTTTCCTCAGAGCCACCTCCAGCGCAACGGCTAGAGTCCATGCAACCCTCGCTGTACGCACCTCTCGTTGACATCACCAGAGCGCAGCTGGGATTCGGTCGCGTAGGACTACGAGTGTTGAACCGACAACTGCACTCGCCAGACCATCTACAGCAGCTGCAAGCTTTGCACACTGTACTTGATCAGGTAACATAGCAGATGAAGTAGTAGATTTTTGTAAGAGTCGATTCAGCCGTGGCCCCCGCTTGAACGACTTACGTGAGACGCCAAGGGTCTGTGAAATAATACTACTAGAGACGCTGGTAATAAAGCAAACTCAGCTTGTTTATACCTCTAGAATAATAGACGAGTTTGCAAGTTTCCATTTGGTGTGCTACTGGCCTTGGGATTTGTGGTTAATGATTATCTATTTTACTTGCAGGTACAAATATCAGAAAACGCAATATTTCTAATAAATCTGAACATTGTGTATCGTCTAATTGACCTCATGCAGAGCCGGGATCCCATCATTCGAGAGAAGTTGTGCATCATCTTGACCCATGTCGCCACTTACTACCAAGGGAGACAACGAATTTTAACCCGCCCAGTGGTAATCGACAATTTAATGAATTATTGTCTCAGAGATCGAAAAGAAATACGCTACGCTGCCGCTTTTACCCTCAAGACCTTAGCAAGGGATAGATGCGCATGCGAAATCATCATGCAACACGAAACAATCGTCGAAAATCTTCTCAAAATGATCAAAAACGATCACACTGGCATCGTTTTGCTGCACCTGAAAACTCTAACAGTACTCTGCGAATGGGAACCTGTGAGGCCTCTGAAAGCCAACACGTTTCAAGTCATGCTAACTTTATTTGGAGATGCAGACCCCAGGATTATTGCTGCATCCATGGATTGCATGACGCAGGTCTGTAAGCATAGCATTGGCAAGGAATTGGCTGATATACACGACCTGACGTTTGTTCTACGACCCTACCTAACTTCCAGGCACATTGAAGTCGTTATAAGCGCTGTAGGTCTAATGGAGTATACTACATTGACGACTAGATCGAAATGGCGTGCCAAGGAGTGTTGCCTGGAGCTGACCAAGAAGCTGGTCAATCTTTGCGTGACCCACAACATGCCGCTACTCCAGATAAGAGCTATGCAAGTACTGATCAACTTGTGTGATTGTCCTGATATCAGATACCATATGAAAGCGTACTGGGAGAAGAAAGTTAAAAATATAAAGGTAAGGACTCATGAACAATGGGACGGGACTTCGGAGACAACTAGTTATGGCCTCGAAACAGGCCATAATTATAGGACAATGTGCATAGAGAGGATTGAGACGATCAAGAATGATCTAGGCGATAATCCCGAGGTTGTTAACGTGCACAGCTATTTGAGGAGAGTCCAGTTTGTAAAGGACCATCTGATTAGAGCTATCAATTGGAAATGTTATAGGAATTAATTTGCTGGAGAGTCAACGAAGGTGGTTAAACAAAATTCAAGTAACAGACATATTTTGGTTACCCACTTTTCAATTTGCTTAGTATTTAATCCAATTTTTTTGGTACTAAGAAATCGCGAATAGTTAAGAACTGTATCAGTTGATATTTGACAAAGTTGCGCAACATTTTAGATTAAATTATTGGACAGTAATTGATCTTAATAACACCACAGTTTTCACAGCTTTGGATAGATTTGAATCAACTGAATGCATACCTGTGTTCGTCACATATTTTAGACATGTAATAATGTTTTTGTTCAGTAAAATGTATTTTGACGTGTTAATGTATAGATAGTTAAATCAAAACTATGCGATAAAATCATTTGTAAGCGTTTATTTGAATTAAATTTGTATTTAACTAATTACAATATTTGAGCTAGATATTTGGTTTTATTATAGAAACGGCTTGTGCCTCGGGCGGCGCTCACTAAAGACCGGTTTACACGTGCACTAGTTAAGTAGCAAGTCAACATGCAAAACTGGCGAGTTAGATCCTTATCACAGTTTGGACAGCAATTTGCCAGTTAAGTAGTAAGTTGACGATTAAGTAGAAAAAATAGTTTTATATAAAAAAAGTGCTAGTGTACCCCTCCCGCGCGTCTCCCTCACCCCGACAACTAAATTCCCCACGCATGTGTACAGGAGTTTAGTCCAGTACATAAGTTAATACGTTACGACTTATTTTATTAATACAAAATTGTGAATTATCGTAGTTCAAACTGATACTGGAAGTTTATTTCACCTGCAATCATGTGTGGACACAACTTGCTACTTACCGCAATAAACACGCCATTTTGTTGACTAAACTCGCTACCTAACTAATGCAAATGTATACCAGGCTTTAAAGTTACACTCAGTCGTTTAGAAACTATATAACTAAACTATAGTTACACCTATGTTCCTATGTCACAAATACTTTCTTGCTCTTGCCAAGCCACATTAGACCTTCAACACATTGAGTGATCGACTATTTATAATATAGTTGTCAACTATGTATCGTGATTGATATTTTTTAACAGAGCACACAGTTGTGCAAAGGCGAAGTTCAGAAATTAGAACCATACACTGGCATATTGAAATAAAACTTATTTTTGGATTTTATGCCGTTTATTTTATGCTTTTACGTTCCCAAAGCAAAGTAAAGCAGCCGAAACGGCGGGAAACACAAAATAAACTGCATAGAATCCGAAAAATTAGTTTTATTTCATTGTGTAGTATTCGCGTAAATATAAGAAATCAATACACACACACTGGCATTTTAATCTATTCTTATGGTATTCCACATGGAATACTTAATTATAAATAGATCACGTCATCTTACCACAATATTTATACATTTCAAACATAATCCTTGCTGCACACGAGGCCAGTTCGCAGGTCAGTTCAGTTACTGGCCTTTCACAGGCCTCATGCGTACGCCTGAAGAGTTCAGTGAATTATTTAGTCACCAAGAGCCGCTGGTTTACTCTACTGTCCCGAGCACTGGCCTCGTGTCCCGAAGGCCTGACATCCGGACTGTAGGAGCGGTCACTGTAATAAAGGGATCATATTTTTTTGTTAATAGCAACTCGAAAAGTCAAGTTATATTATATTATTTCAATTTCTAACCACTATATAAACAATGTGCCACAATGGCATTAATAAACGAATCCCCAAATTTATAGAGGTTGTTATCAATTGCAATGGCTTTACAAAGTGTTTTTAAGAAGATAAGCATTTTGTAATGCTACGAACTTTAAATTTGGCACAGGGCTCTAGAGGAACCTCTAGGTGCTTGGTAAAATAGGATTTTGATTCGCGCATAATAGCTAGCGTTTATGCAGCGAGATTCAGAAAGAGTATACTACCCTTTAAACCTGCGCTTCTTTAGCGCACTTGTAATCACTATGCGATGTCAGCATATAAAAAAAATCAACCCATGTATTTTTTTTAATCGACGATTTGAAATTTGGACCTAATGCGCTTAAGAAGTGAAGATTTAAAATGGAGTAAGTATACCCATTGTGAATCACGCTGTATAATCAGAAATCTTTGGAATTGAAATAAAACGGATTTTACAGCGATAAAATCTGTAAAATCCATTTTATTTCAATGTGTAGTATTCGCGTAAATATGACAAATCATTACATCTTTGGAATATCAACATGGGTTTCTAGCATAGTAATAATTTTAGATTTAATAAATAATAATTAAGGAATCGACAGTAAGTTTAAGATTAAACTCATAGCATATTATAATTTTAATCATCACCGTAATAATAAATATGTATGTAAATATCTCTAAACCAACATCTGGTTACATAGATACACATTCGTAGCCCAGCCATCCTGAGGATGCCTCGTTTAGAGGCGGAACACGTGTCGAATACTTTTTTAGATTCGCTTCATTTCGCGGAGAATTGCATTTTATTTGAGGTCCCGTCACTCGTGATAGATAGTTTGTCGATTAACATCTTAGAGGAGTTCGGGTGTTGTTGGCTTCTTTTGTTATCGATCAAACTTATTTGGTTTATAATTGAAAAAGTTGACAATCCGAGGGTCTGTGGTGGGTCCTCTTTCCCCATAGGTTAACAATGGATTTCCGCCAAGTATCGCCTAGTTCTATCAATTATACATAGATACAGTCACACATGCACACAATACAACCAGGTACAGTCCAGATAATACTTAATCTCTGTTTCGACTCTAGTGCAAAAGTGCTTTCATAAAGAAGCTGATTCACAGCGTGATTCAGTAAGGGTGCACTATCATTTTAACATTTGTAATCATGAGAAGTTGTCTATATCAATTTTAAAAAAAAATCTTCCCGTCAAAATGATAACTGTGGGCAACCATTTTTTTTTTATTGACATAGAAAAATTCTGCATCCGGGAAAATCTAGTGTAAATGATAGTATACCGTTTCTGAAACACATTGTATAGTCGGGACTCACAATTCGTCACTAATGACCGTTTTACTAGAGCCGTCAAAAGTGGCTATTACAACGTCATTCCATTTCTCAATGTCCTTCAAAGTGATTCCAAACTATCATTGAACTAACAAAGTATTCATTGGCTTTATAATAAGTTTCTTTTTTTTATCTAGACACTGGCAAAATTACGGAAGACCAGCAGAGTAATTTGAACCGAAAATTGAATTGAATTGAGTCGATCGTGTTGGCACGCTTACAGCCCTGCTTCTGGATGAAAGGACCCTCGCAAACGTGAACCATCCGATTCTAAACAGACTTCAAATATTGAAATAAAACTATTTTTTTCGGATTTTATCGCGTTTATTTTGCGTACGGTGCTACCACCGACTTGGGATACAGTAATTAATATAATTGAATCCAAAACCAAGCGCACCATTGCGAGACTTCAAGACACAGTGAGCACTTTCTGCGTACATCGGAGCGCAAACAACAACTAAATATGAGGGTAGCCCAGATCTAACTATGACACTAGGACGTCAAACACCTCAGTCCTCCCGTGACCATGGTCGCTGTAAAGCAGCCAAAACGTCGCGAACGTATAAACATACAATAAAAAAATCCGAAAAAATAGTTTTATTTCAATATGTAGTATTCGCGTAAATATAAAAAATCAATATACTTCAACTACCTACATGTAAGGTACCTATTCACTGTAGCACAATAAAGGCGGCTACTCACTGGAGCTGTCCCGCTCGCTGTAATGCACGTAGTCGAATAGCGCTTTGCACAGATCGTGCAGGGTCGGGTCTCATCTGCCGCCGCCCCTCTTGTTCAGGGGGTCGTACACCTCCGCTTCAGAGTCGATTTCGTCTTCGGATAGTGAAAGGGAGCCACCGACACGGCGTGTGCGCAAGCCTTCCTGTAAATTGAGGGGGGGGGGATATTTTTTTTTTTTTAAGAACTGTCTTAGGCTGTGTCCCCAGTCGGCAAACTGTCAGCGGCCGCCTGAGTGAGCCGCAAATTTGTGGCGAACAGAAATTCGAGTTAGGTGCAAACTCAGATCAATTTGCGTGCGTCGCAAGCGAACTGTTATGTGTTAGCCGCTTATTTAGGTGGACCGACCGACTGAATTTTCACTGTCAACTGTCAGAACTGACAGTTTGCGGCAAACGGACTCACTACGCCCGGCGAACAAGCATATCGCCGTCGCCGACTGGAACCGGTTTTGCTGTGAGTCGGCCGCTCACTGAATCAATCGGCGCGCGCAACACAGCAAACTGCGTAGAGTGAGCGCAAACTAGCAAACTGTGAACACTCCATTTCAAATATATGGAAGGGCGTACTAAGCCGATACGCCGCTAACTCAGTCGGCCGCTGACAGTTTGCCGACTGGGGACACAGCCTTAAGCTCTGACGAAACGTAAGTACAGCATGATTCAGAAAGGGTGTACATGCCCGGAATTTTTATTGTCATTTAGTTTTTTTTATTTGCCTACATAACATCACAACTTTCAGTTGGTTGGGAGCAATTTTTTTTTAATAGCTATATCGAAATTGTGACTTCACACAATCATTAATTAGAAATGAGCTCAAGAAGCGCAGGTTCAAAGGTTAGTATATCCTTTCTGAATCACGCTGTATAATACTATGCCATAAGAAAATTGCAGTGTGATGAGAAAGCGATTACACTTATAGGCAGTTCTGAAAAAACGACGTAATATCCCGTAAACCCACACATGCACACGTGAGTAAACCAAAAACCCGGTAACGTGACGTCACATACCAAACCCAGCCCGATTAACAGAAAGAAAGAGTGAGCGAGAGAGAGAGAGATAACCGTGTGCAAACGATAGTGCAGGATAGCGTGATTTCAATAAGTGCGCACCAATTCCGTGTCACTGATCCACGCGGCACCGTCCTCAACGCTGGATGACATCTGAAGACGACGATGGGATTGATTGATCGTAGTGCACGAGAAAGAAAGAGAGATCAGATAGTTTGCCATAGTCACAGGAAGTCATCATAAGTTGGCCATCCTGGTTGGTATTCTAATAGTCACAACAAGATTTAGAGACCGATCAATTCTGACGATATTTTTAACGCTTAAGTCATATGGATCTATGGAGAACAAAGTATTAAAATTAAACAACTATACAGGTGTAAGTGGCTTCGTAAAACTGATACCATGGTTTCATCTCACGATTCTGGACCGCCTATAGTTAGTGTTGCGGCGCCTGCTCAAAGGGCTAATATTCAATCTACAGGCTCCAGAATCTGCTACACGGGCATTCGCACCTAGCTAATTGTTTGTAGGACTCTTTGAACGCGCGGTGGCAGACCTTTAATTCCGGACAGTAAATTGCTTTACTGTCCTGTCACGGTCGCCAAATTATGTCTCACGAGGACATTTGAAATAAATAATTCCTTTTGTATTTAGTTTGTTTTATTTAGAAGTTGTAGGTTACAATTTTTTTTTTATTAATAATCACAGACTAGGGAGCAGTTTCATAGATATATCAACGCTCCTTAATATGGGCGCGATTTTGAATATTAGCCCTTTGAGCAGGCGCCGCAACAGGTGGAATTTTCAGTCGATCTTTTCATAAATTATAGGCATTTTTATCAGTATTTATGATTGATTTTAGCATGAAATTATAATAGAAGTCTAACCTTAACGTGCTTTTAAAGAAAAAACAAGAATTGCTAATTTAAAGTCTTAAAACTGCAATGTAAATTAAAACTCGAAACATCGCGCACTCGTCACTCGCACGAGACTGGTATCGCGCGCAACGTTGTGTTGCAATCGCGTGGATTTTGATACATTGCGCGATCATCAAGTTTCAATATACAATACAGTTTTAGTTCAAATTACTAATTATGTTATTTGAATTTAAAATCACATCATTTATAATTATGTTTTCATGCTAAATCAATTTAAAAGTATCCATAAATATATATGCGTTTATAGAAATAAAAAGATTGACCGAAAATCCCAACTCCGGGGGGTCCAGAATCATGAGCTGAATCCATAGTACCAGGTTTCGAGGCCACTTGCACCCTGTACAAAACTACATTATCTCAAACAGCCATTATCCGCAGGTACCTCAAGTATTCCGGCGTTGGGCTCCGAGGCGTACCCCTCGAAGTGTCTCTGGTCATCCTCGTAGTCTGACGATGAAGAGGATTCGTTGTCCACATCGCGACCGGTGCGCACTGAACACACCATTTGAGCAAGGTCCGTGAAGGTATAACTGCGAAAACAATTATTAATTAAAATAATGACCAGCTTTGATGGTCTACGTGGAGGGAACACTCGCCTACGTTGAACATCTAAAAATGTTGTTGTTAAGGTGGAAGCTCCGGGTCAGGGCGCGAAATTCAAAATGTCAAGGGTTTTTATTTTTTTACGAAAAATTTGGACATCTTTACGATGTAATTTAGTGTTTTGCGATATTAGCATTCCGCATTGGATGTTTCGATGTATTAAGTTTGCTTAAAAAACTACCTAAAGCGATACAACACCATAAAGTTAGTAAAAGTAGGGGTTTTTACAAACCTTATAGTATTGTATCGGATTAGGTACTTTTTTTCCCCCTTAACAACTAGTTTCTGTACTGCCTTTGCATTTGTTTTGGGTGTTATTTTATCTATCTTTTATTTTTCCTGAAATTATAACTGTAACTGTGTATATAAATAAATAGTTGGTTCTGAATAAAACAAAATACAATTTTAGTTAGTTACCAACGTAATAATAACATAATATGAATAATGATCTGTTTGACAGTCATGAAAAATAAGAGACCAAAAAAACCTCTACTATACACTATACGGCCACAAACTAAGCTATTCTTGTATTATGGCTACCGTACAATGGACTGAAGGCGTACTCAGTATATATTACTTATATAGATATTAAACTTCCATGACTCGAGTACAAACATTCATGCTTATCACATAGAGTTTGTCCCTACCAAAATTCGAACACGGGACCTTAGGCACAGAAGGTAGGGCCACTACCAACCGATCTGAGAAATAATGTGGTATTAAATTTTTTTTATTAAGTTTATTTGTTGCCCTGTTGGGAGCTTAGAATCGCTAGGGTGTACAACTTTTCTCTTATTATTATGAGATATGTAGTTTAAGCCCTAGACTTACGTAAGCCGCGATTTGATACATTGAAATAATGTTGATATTAAGATAAAGATAGTTTATTTGGGAACATAGGGTGGTAGTATATAGAGTTAATGTTCGCTATGGTCTGCCAATTATTGGCGTGCAAATATTAGTGGAATAATGTGGATATAGTGATTGTGTGTGTGCTAGTTAGGATACTGACTCAGTGAGCGAGGGCTGCGCGTCGGGCTTGCGGTGGTCGGCGGCGGCGCCGAGCCCGCTGACGCCGCTGACGCCGCCGCCGCCGCCGCGCCGCTGCCCCTCGAAGTAGGCGGCGCCGTGCCGGTAGCCCACCTCGCGGATCTCGTCGAACGAGCCGAACTGCAGCGTCTTGTACGCGTCGATCGGGGGGCGGATGTACTCGCAGTAGTCCGACTTCTTCACCTCCTATTGTGTACAGGCAAACTGATTGAGAGCCGGTACAGACGGAGACCGTTGAGATAAGATAACATATTCTTTATTGCACACACACATTAGAAAAAGTACATACACAAAAAAAAAATAGCTTTCACATTCGGCTTGACTTAAAATGTTGTGTGTCGCACTGCGTAAGCGTGGTTGACTGTGACTTTATTTCTTCTTATAATAAACAAATGGGGGAAGAGGAACCCATCACTCACCCTCGGCTTGTCAACTTTTCCAATTATAAACCAATCAAGTTTGATCGATAATTAAAGAAGCCAGCAACACCGAACTCCTCTAAGATGTTAGTCGAATCCTAGAGGCGAAACACGTGTCGAATTCATTCTCAAATTGGGCAGTGGACGAAATAAGTTTGGGAACCCCTGGTGGAGAGTACAATGGATGTTACCTCGAGCTGTCTGTTGCACGACACATACGCCAGCCGGCTCTGTATGTCGGGCAAATTGGGCACCTTGACGGGAGTCGTGAATGGATTCCATCTGTAAAGTACAATATAAATAATTACATACTACCCAGTTGTATTTATCACAAACAAACGTTATATTCGACTCGGGTGGAAGTGGTTCATTTTTGTGGACAATTGCCAGCGATAAAATAATGAAATCATTATCTATGAGGTCAACATTGACAATGTGTGGTGTCCCCTAAATATCTAACTACTTGTATTGAGAATTTATTGTCTATTGTTCTCTATAGGAATGACATTCCGAGCGGGTGCTACGTTTTTGAAGATAAATAAGCACAGTAAAAATCTTGCTATGCATACAATAAGTGTAAGCTACCCATCGACAGTTTATTTTTGACATTTCATACCCAGCTTCCTGTGAAAGTAGTATAGATGACCTGAAGAAATAAACACCATGGTACGGATAACCAAACCAAACCCAAATTTACGAAGTACGTGTTATAGATAAGGCAATCAATATTTGATTCCAATTTCAGAAATCATTAAATTCTATAGATTTATGAGGGGGACGGCGCGTACGCAGTCCCCACTACCAAAAATTACGCGTCCGAGTTATCCACATTAGGGATAATCGCAAGGGTCAACCCAACCGCAGTGCAATGGGAGGGCCTCGCCCTGGGGGAACCGCCGTCTTGATCACGGTGTCCCCTACGCCAGGTAAGTATGATTTCATTTCAGTGAACTGGGGTACTCATTGTTCGGGGTGCGGTCTTAACACCGCGGTGCAGAAATACGACGTTGTGGTACAGCGACATCTATCGGCGGGATTGTTAAACGGCGATGCACGCGCTACTATTAAAATATCTTTGCCCGAACGTGTTTTTATTAGCTCGCCACTAAATGTCGCTAGCACCACCATAACATTTTTTTTATAATTCATAATGAACCTTTTCCAAAGGAGCCACCAGCCAGATAGGTCGTCCCCGTAGTTGGTGAGGTCCGTGTCATCTTGGGAGCCCACGTCGATCGCCAGAATGTGCTTGGCACCGAGTGACCTCATCACGTCAGCTGCACACATTAAAAAGATTGAGATAAACTTTAAGTGAGAAACTGATTACATATACCTTACCATAGCCTGTAAAAAAATAATTGAATATTATCTTCTAGTTCAGTGTTATAGATAATAGAATTGACGCCTTTATATTTAATAAAATGCACTGACTGACGGACAACGCACCACCTAAAACCCTAAATCTAGACATTTGAAATGTTGAGAATAAAGTTCTTTGAGTACCTTAGAGGTGCACCAAGGAGGGATTATTGGGAATTCGAACCCTAAGGAGGTCAAAGTTTGTATGAAGGAATATTTCTTAAGTTACGTGTACATGGCACGTACTATTGTAGCCCAGCTCATCTTGTAATCTAATGCAGGGATTCCCAAAATGGTTGATATCGAGCCCAAGGAATCGGTTTCCCAGGAGTCGACATAAACAAAAACTGATTTTAGGGGTCAACGAGGTCCAAAGATCGACCTATTAATTAACACAAGTTCTTATTTTAAACATTCAAGATACCGTATAAGTTGTGTTACGTGTACCAATTTGTTATAAGAATGACTAATGTTTAAGTAGGAAGTATTAATGTTGCACTTTTAAAAAACTCAACAAGTTGATAAGCGTGCACAAGTTCGTAAAAGATTAAATTATTATTTTGTAATAATGTTGTATCAATAGGAAAAGAACTAGAGATAGGATTATTAAAGTAATTTGGCTATGGAGGTCTGAGGTATCAGATCATATTGGAAAAGGGGTCTCTTGCCCAAAATTGTTTGGGAATCCCTGGGATAGATATCCCATACAATATCTGTCAAAAGTGACAGTTACTATGCGGTTGCTGTTCGATTATGAATCGATTGTGTTAGCAGACTTGGGGCCCTGATCTAATGTATTACATTACCCGGTACATTGTTGACATAGCACCCGTCCAACAACAGATGTCCGTCGTTCGTGTCGCATATAGGCGGGAATATGCCCGCGATGCTCATCGACGCGCGACAGTAGCGCCACAGCACACCTGCGCCACCACGCGGACCATCAGCGAACTACGCCGACGTTCGCTTGTGGTGTTGCCATCACTTACCTTACAATGTCGCTAGACTGAGTGGGAATATTGTCTTGGCTTTTTTGTTGAGGATTTTGAACTAAATGTATTGAGATGATCGTTGTATATTAGAAACCAAAACATTTATATACTAAAGAAAGATTAAATTCAACGCTTTCTATGAACACTAAGTACAGTTCAGTAATGTGTGTAGGTATGTATATGGATAGTTAGAAGGAAATTTAATGTGGGTATCATGTTATGCATAACATTCTGTAGAAAGTGTTTTTTATTTATTTTAAACGTGATTATCTATAACAGCCATCTCGAAATCCTTATTCGACATTTTTAATTTGAAAAAAAACCGCCTACAATTAATTTTCGACCAATAAAATATTATCACTCAGCCTATATCATCGCACGTAACATTGCCAGCCAATCGTGAACGCGCACGCACGTATGTGGCACGCTAACGCCGCTCTGTGATTGGTTTACCTGGGAGGTTGTTGACGTAACCGCCGTCCAATAGGAGGTGGCCGTCTACTGGGTCGCATAGCGGCGGCATGTAACCGCTGAGCGACATCGACGCGCGAATGTATCGCCACAGTGAACCTGCGTTACGTCATAGAACGTTAGTGACACAGACCTACCGCAGGACACGTGGACTGAGGCCTCGCTTCCACGATTATTTATCGTTAGAAATGAGTTCAAATAGTCAATCGCATTAAGTACCCCCTACCCTCTACTCACCCAATCTGTCGGGCCGATTTGTAGGATCCCTACAATTTGGCCTGCCAATGCAGGGATCCCACAAAATGTATTGTTTATTGATGACTGCTGATGTTGTTATCGTGATAGCAAGACCTTATTAACGTGAGCAACCAATTAGATTTATATTTTTAAAAGTAAAGTAATAGCTGCTAGTTAGGCCCGGTTCTAAGAGCAATGTGTGCGCGATAGATTGGCTCTCGAAAGATTTTTTTTAACAACACAATCCATGGATAGGAAATGATTGTGATAAGTGCTGAAATTATTTACTAACCCAAAAGAAGAGGTATCAAGTGTTTTATCGATGATTATACTAAGATGGACAGCCGTACTACATGCATTACATGCTATGACACGCGACTGACACGCAGCAGGCCCGCTGCGTCTCCGACGCGACTACAAATGGAGTTACAGGAAAGAGAAATAGAAAAAAAAACATGAACCACACTCATGCATATACATGAAGATAGATGAGAAATGATAGATGTATGATAGTACTATACATATTTATTTTTAAATCACATCCAACCCGACATTGTATTAAAACAGTAAGGCCTCCCGATAAATGTAAGCGTTATTAGGTAAACCAATCACAAGCGGTCTATTTGTATTTTTTTTTTTCAGTAATGGCAACACCCAAAAGCAAATGTCGGATTCGTATAAATTGTTGATAAAAAAAATATTAAATCAAGAAGAAATTTCTATAGTATCTCACGGGATTCACAGAACACCAATGGGGACGGTACACATACATATAATAATAATTATAATAACACAGAACAAACACACTTTTTGACGTCAAACGAACACATAAATGCAAGTGAGTGTGGTTTGTAAAAGTAGCACATAAAAAAAACAATGTAGGACTGCGTTTACGGTACCCACCCCGCGTAATATTTACACTGGATAAAAGCCAAATACCCCGTTCAGAGACTCCGCGAGGGGAAAATTTACACCAGGTATAATTTACACTGCCTTAGACCCCCGCTGGTATAAGTTTTCCCCTGCCCAGTGTAAATTTTAGCGACCTCAATAGGACGCAAAGTTTTACACTGCTGTCAAATGAGATCAAATCTTGTCAAATCGCAACTGAAGCCAACTATTTGACCAGTTTAACAATAGAATTTGACAGCTAGTACTGGGCCCCAAGTCTGCTAACACAATCGATTCATGATCGAACAGAAACCGCATAGTAACTGTCACTTCTGACAGATATACCATACAATATCAGTCAAAAGTGATATTTACTATGCGGTTTCTGTTCGATGATGAATCAATTGTGTTAGCAGACTTGGGGCCCGGATATAAAGCTATGAAACCGTTCAGCGAGCCCCCTTTCGTGTAATTTTAAACTGGGGAAAAATTAACTGGCTTGCGTAAACGCACCCTAGCGGACGTAACAAGCTGTCAACTTGACAGCGACGTTGAATATGAGATGAGAATTATGCGCCTCCAATTTCCATAGCCATCATAGATCATATAGTAGTATAGATATCCCCTTAGTAATTGCGTAATTATGGTAACAAATGAACAATCTGTGACGAATTTGACGCTGGTATCGTTTCGCTGAAACGATTCGTGTGACAATATAATAAAAACTATAAATGTAAAACTTCTAAATTATCCAGTCTTTATCCGGTCAGCGGATTGGATAACCACAAAAATGTATGTTTTGCCAGTTTCACCACAACTGACCACCACCAGAAAATTATGTACACATACAAAGATTGGGCGTTAATTTCATACAAATATTTGGTCTTCTGAATATGTTTTTTTATTTTTTTGTTTATCCATTGAAACTTTCTGTGAATACTGATTGTATTACCGATAATCTTTGTATTTCATACATTATTTCAATGACACCTGCCAGTGAAATCATTATGACATTCTTAATTACTTTCATGCAATATTTTAAATACGACATCCAATAACGACAAAACGTTTAATTAAATACAGAATTAACTCCAAGTGCACTTCGCGTTTTTGTTATCGATCGACAAAAAAAAACATTGGGTTAGTAAAGTATAAAATAAATTAAAAAAAAACCAACACCCTGTCCACGAATGTGTTGTGTTAAAAGTCGAATGGACACGCACCTATCGCGGGCTTCTGAACGGTAGTAATCGCAAAATAGCAACATTCTCTGTACTAAAATCCACTTGCGACAGAGGCATAGAAACAAGGCGTACGTAATGCCCCTCCTATATAATTTGACAACAATAAAAAAAATCCAAATTCGTTCATAAATGACAGAGATCTGAGGTAACAAACATAAAAAAAAATCGACCTATGCCCAGTGGCGTAGCATAGGTCCTTAGCACCCGGTGCGGATTTCAAATATGCCAGTCTCTTATTTTTTGCTATTCATTATAAAAAAAATTGGGGCATGGTAGCGACAAAAAAAATATATGAAAAAAACATAGAAAAAAAAATTATTATTTTATTACTTAATTTTTTTTTCTAACCGCCACCTGTGAAATACCGCCCCCGGAAAAGTGCCGACACTGCCTATACAATAAAAAATGTTTTTTTTTTTTTCAAAAATCTATAATATACCCCCGGCCTAGTTTTAGTCATATTATACATATGTGTATATAAACGAGATGGTTAACTCACCGTGCCTGTGCACCCTCATACAGCTGGAGCTGATGTCGGTTGTGACCGTGAAGTACGGGAGCCACAGGTCCTCGATGTGAACCTCCCCGAAGGTGGATCGTATGGTCGCGTTGAACTGCCGGCCGGAGAACATGGAGGTGGCCGGGTACGTGAGGTCGAGGAGCTGCTTGCCCCATTGAGTCATTTTCTGAAAAAAGAACAGAAATTTCGCTGTGTACACCGAGCATTTTGACGACTTGATTGGCATACTTTCTGTACCGAGGGTCCTGGGATCTTATGTAGCGTGATTCAGAAAGAGTATCCAAACCCTGAAACCTGAGCTTCTTTGGCGCATTTGTAAGCTCCAATAATTATGTGAAATTTCGACATGGCGATCAAAAAATATATATTGTCCCCAACCAAATTTTTATGTATATAATTTTATTTTTATTATCCATGTGTATTTTTCCTAGTAATAAGTATATTTTAGTTTTTTTTTTACCTTACCAAATGAAGATTATGATTGTTTGTGCAAATTTAAAAAACTAAAATTATTCTATCGCAATTTAAAATTCACATAATGATTAATAATGCACTAAAGAAGCTAAGGCTTAAAGCTTAGCTAATACCCTTTTCTATATAATAAATACAACAACAAAAATAGTAATATCAACATACCTGTGACCACTCCCTAGCCTTCTGCGTGACGGTAGTGATGTTCCGATCCATGCACCACAGAGCTCCCATGAACGCACCGATGCTCACACCACCAACCATGTCTATGGGGATGCCGGCTTCCTGAAGGCGATATAATAGCACATTATGATAAAAGTGAGCTAAGTAATAAACCAAGAGCGTAATGACCAAATGCTCTCTCGTGTCTTACAACATTAACACACTTTTGAGGAAAAAATATCATCAAAACACACACAAGTTAGAAGATAGACGAGTCAGCTGGAACCACTAGGCTATTGATGCTTGGATATTTTTTTTAGCTACATATATATCTATACAAATACAAATAAATAAAATTAGACCGTCTGTTTGTAATATTAAAATAACCGCTTTTTACTAGTGCATTTGGATATACACCTAACATATACCAAAACAACATTTTCTTTAAATTTGTCTGTCTGTATGTTTGTTCCGCGGCTAATCTCTGAAATGGCTGGAGCGATTTTGTCGGGACTTTCACTGGCAGGTAGCTGATGTAACAAGGAGTAACATAGGCTACTTTTATTTTAGACTAGCTGTTACCCGCGACTTCGTCCGCTTTTTGTTAAATACCACGCGGACGAAGGATATATATATACTAGCTGTTGCCCGCGACTTCGTCCACGTGGTATTTAACAAAGACACAACCGTTGGGAATAGCCTACTCGCGAGTTCTGAGCCCGCGGGACGCATTGCAGGTTGTTGCTATCAAACTTAATCAGGCGCTGCGCTGCAACACTGGTTTTTTTTTTTCGTGAGATCCAATTTTGTATGTCTAAAATAAAAGTAGCCTAAGTTACTCCTTGTTACATCAGCTATCTGTCAGTGAAAGTCCCGTCAAAATCGGTCCAGCCATTTCAGAGATTAGCCGGAACAAACAGACAGACAGACAGACAGACCAAATTTTAAAAATATGTTGTTTCGGTATAGGTATCGTGTATACATCCAAATGCACTTAGTAAAAAGCGGTTATTTTAATATTACAAACAGACACTCCAATTTTATTTATATGTATATATTTTGTGTACAGTGTTGTTCCCACCTGTATGGCCCGCACCATGCCGACGTGGGCGGCGCCGCGCGCGCCGCCGCCGCCCAGCACCAGCCCCACGCACGTGCCCGTCACCCAGCGCGCCAGCCGCGAGAAGTCCGAGTGCACCGACGCCTCCGACATTAGCACCTTGCTGTACAGCTCGCTCTGCAAACAACACAACACAACTATACATATTGCGAGAAGGATAGATACAGGATACCTAAACAATATCAGTCATTGTTGATGATTTGCCAAGAATTTCGACAACTCTTTTCATGAAATATACGCATTTTATTTTTTATTTTTAAATATATTTTAGTATGACGTTATAATAGAAGTATATCTAATCGTGATGTTTGATAAAATAATCACAATGACTAATTAAGACCTAAAACTGCAATGTAAATTAAAACTCCCGATACGGTCGAGCATGCTCGCAAATCAGTAATCGTAATTCAGACCGCAAGCTAGAACTAAATATGAGGGTACCCCGGTTCAAATTATGACACTAGGTCGTCAACCACCTCAGTCCTCCCGTGACCGTGGCTACTGTAAAGCAGCCAAAACGTCGGGAACGTAAAAACATAAAATAAATACGATAAAATCCGAAAACTAAGTTTCATATCAATTGCTAACAAATGAAAAATCACAATCACTTAACTGTCATTTTGTTGGGAAACTTTTGGGGGTTGGGGAAATTCGTTTTTTTTTTTAATCAACGTGTCGAAATGTGGACTTCACGTACTAATTACATGATGTTGTATAGAAAATCAGGTTGAAAGGTTGTGAATGATGTTGTGTGACTACTCACAATCCTGTACTGGCTCTTCCTGGTGAACATCCTGTGGGGGCAGCGCACGTGGTGGTGCTGGCTCACCCACGAGCGCATGTTGAGCCAGTGCACGGTGCCGGAGGGGTTGGCGCCGCCCTCGCGGTGCAGCAGCACCAGCTCCTTCTGCGTGCGGATCGCGAGACGCTCGATCTCTTTCTCGATCTGCAAGTAAACGAATCGTGATCGTAACGTAACGTACAAGTAAGTAAACGTTTTTTTTTTTTTTTTTTATTACATTATAGGCAAGTATTTGATCTCGATCCTACCCGATGGCAAGTGACGATGAGATCCACGATGGAGCACACTTGCCTAGGTAGGAAGACGGCAGTAGATCGAGACGCTACATGCACTAGGCACATGCAGCGCAGCTGATCTGACCCGCCATCCATGAATGGCAACACCGAACATCATGCCGGAACACGGCTAGGCCGCTTGGCGACATGGCTTTGTTCAGTGGGTGGTGACTAACCACGGCCGAAGCCTACCACCAGTTGAGTTGTCACCTGGTTGGCACCAACCAGGGTCACGTGTAGGGTATCTCGAGGGTATTTAATTCTCCTACGGACGATGGTGACTCGACCCCAAACAATCGAACGTCGAGCCAAAACAATGTATAATATCCTATTGTGAAAATAATAATCTTGGTGTCTTGACTTATGTAGCATCGGCATTCCGAACGAGCGATAGAGCACATTTGTGACAATTATGACATTTTGAACGAGCTGCTAAGAATATGTAACATAATAAGAGAAGACACGCCATTTTCATTTCATCATGTCACATCCATTATTTCATTTATATAGGCAAAATACCCGCCAAGTTGCGGGTGAGGCCATTCGCATATCCATTTTATTTCATCGCATCTCATTTAGTAAAAGGAGAAGAATATGTGACATTTAGAACGAGCGGTAGAATAAATTTATGACATTTCGAAAAAGCTGCTGAGCATATTTGTGGCATTTCTAACAGGCATTCATATTTATGACAATTTTGATAACTCATGTGGTTTATGGTTGACATGAATAAAATATTTCGATTATACTTACTTTACCAATACTTGGTTGTTTATCACCGAGCGCGACAATCAGTATGCAGTCCGCCTGGCGAATACATCGCTGGGTCCACTGGGTGAGACTGGGATCGCACTGGTACAACGCCACCTATGGATACCACAACAATGTAAAGACAAAATTAATGACGAACTGATTGGTACAGCTTACTGTGCTGAGGGTCCTGGATTCGAATCCTGACGAGGACAAATATTTGTACCAGTCATTTAATATTTCTACTAGGCAATCAAACGAAGACATAAATATTTGTACCAGTCATTTAATATTTCTACTAGGCAATCAAACGAAGACATAAATATTTGTACCAGTCATTTAATATTTCTACTAGGCAATCAAACGAAGACATAAATATTTGTACCAGTCATTTAATATTTCTACTAGGCAATCAAACGAAGACATAAATATTTGTACCAGTCATTTAATATTTCTACTAGGCAATCAAACGAAGACATAAATATTTGTACCAGTCATTTAATATTTCTACTAGGCAATCAAACGAAGACATAAATATTTGTAGACGGAGCGTCGCGTCGCTAACTATTTGAATCACAAAATACTAAGCCTATTTGTGTAGTACACCTAAATTCGCGTGTACGTAAGGACGTTATTCGCGTGTACTACGGCTGCGTTTTCTTAGCTTCGGCTTGGTTTTTTTGGTCGCCACAGTCCGTCCATATTATTTCCTACTCTTACCCCCGAATTTATTTCATATATTACTGCGCACAAGAGTTTTGCTTTGCGCAGTACTATATGACGTTTGACAAAGTTATAAAACGTCTATAAATTGGGGTGTAAGAGTAGGAGGCCTTCCGTTGCTTAACGAATAAGTTCTAGAAGGTCTTGGCCTCACATTCCAATAATTACCTTATGCTTATCTTCTTGCTGCGCCAACCATGAACTGAGTCTGTACTCATTGTTGGGATCCATGATGGTGAGGCCGAGGAGTTTCCTGATCACGTCAGACGTTAAGCGCACTGTAGGCCCTGTACATAAACAAATTCATGAAATCAATTGGATAGAAAGTTTAGGCCTACGGGGGCACTTACAAATTGACATTTACATTTTTTTTCTTAACTCTACAACCGGATCGGAACGCGACGCCGAAACTCAGCGGGCTTGATTATTTTTTTTACTTTTATTTAATAGCCAGGTTTATAAAATAAAATTTATGACCATAATGATTATAAAAATCAGAGACCAGTTGACCACAAATATTTGCACAATCACTAGGAACCCTGTTTTCTGTACATGAATATTCTCATTCTGATTCTGATATATAGATATTTTCTCTATCTCACCAATGGCGCACAAGGAATGGTACAGTTCATAGGTGAACGCTGTCAAAGGTACATCATCGCTGACCGGCACCACGGCCACCGTGGAGAAGTTGTGTTGTGAAGCTCGCGGCTCGATGGCCGCCGCGCTGCCGAGACCCGCCGTCGGCTTCTGCCAGGACCCTGAGGACATACCAGCGTTAGTATACCTGACTATCGGGGAAAGCATTTTGCAGAATCGGACCAGTGGTTTAGGAGATAAGTTCCTTCAAACATAGAACTTTTCCTATTTAAAATATTACTAGCCAAGTATACAATCAAAACTTTCTAATGTTTCTCCTCCTCTCCCCTCAATTCGAGGGGGATAAAACCTCCAAATTTGAAATCTCTGGGTTCACCAATTGAAGCTATGCGTTGTCTGTTAGTCAGTGTTGAAAATGTTATCAAATAGATTAATTAAAGATATTAAAATAAAAACAGTAGTCTTATTGAATCTTCCTGGTATTTAAATAAACCCGTACCACCCACTGTGTGCAGTTTTGTCCAACTTGAAAGATAGGATAGTTTATATCTCAATTTATTTTATATCGCAAAACAATGTTTGTCGGGTCAGCTAGTGTTGATTATATATTCGCTATGCTGGATTATAGGTTGAAATTATAGTCTTAGTATACCCTTTCTGATTCACTCTGTATATATTACAATATAACCTTGTATTTGTTGTGCTTAAGCGTCAAATAACTCATGATCCAAGTCAAGTTGCTCAGAATAATAAATATATTATAGAGCCCATTCAACATTTCCGATTTAGAATCTTCCCATACCGCCAATAATAATATCGCCAGACGAACGTACCAGGGCCCCGGGCCCTCTACGGGTCATTTTGCTTACAAATTGAAGTTGTTCGCGGATACAGAGTATAATACCCGATACTTTGCAATAAATCCTTCAGTATTTACAGAATCGTATTTAAGAAATATAAAAAAAAAATTAAAGCATTCTTATCCTCGAAGACGAAACATGATCAGCTCAAGAGTCTCACCAAGTATCCTGTGGCCCAGCAGATTGATGAGCCTGGTGACGACGACGGGGAAGCGCAGCTTGATGGCGTTGAACAGCCCCTCGGGCAGCTTGGCCAGCTCGGAGTCCCGCACCGCCATCACGGTGGTGCTGCGGCGCGTGGCCGTCACCATCTCCACGATGCCCACCAGGTCGCCCTTGCCGTACTCGCCCACCAGCTCCTTCTTGCCGTTGGGGTGCGTGATCACGGAGCGCAGCCGCCCGCTCAGCACTATGAATGTGGATCCCGACTCCTCGTCCTGCCGGTACACGGCGCGACCTGATTCCAGGAATACCTGCACGAGACATTTTTTTATTAATACAAGCTGAACTGCACTCTATTGCGTGGTAACAGGAATTGTTATTTAATTATAAGTAAGGTCCTTCTGTAGAAGTACCATTAGTAGGTAATAATCAAATTTAATTCTATACTACACTAAGAATCAAATCCACCGCAATTGTGTTATGTGCATATGTGTGCATGTGTGTGTGCGTGTGTGCGTGTGTGGGTGTGCGTGTGTGTGTGTGTGTGTGTGTGTGTGTGTGTGTGTGTGTGTGTGTTGGTTCCAAGATAATTATCTTATCACCGGAAATCACCGAGGCCGCGAGGGTCAAACCTAGGTGCATTCATTTGTCAAGTTGTTGGTCTCACCCAGTCCAGCGCGAAGTCCACTTGTCTGACGAACGGCGAGAGTCTCCTGACGACAGTGTTGGCGATGTGAAGCACCACCGAGGGGCGCTCGCGCATGATGCTGTACACCGTCGTCTTGGACAGCAGCCCGATGCGGGAGAAGTGCTTGGCGCGGATCGAGAAGAAACTGGGCTCGCCGGTCAGGACGGCCAGACCGCCTTCCACTTCGCCTGGACGACGGGCGAATAGTCAAATGAAATATAAACATTGATTCGACACAGGGATGAAGATTTAATAGATAGGTAGCTGACAAATTAGGAGCAAAAATAACCAAGACAGTAAGATTAAACATTAATGTTTTGTTGAAATAAAACTATTTTAAAGGATTTTATCGCGTTTTTTTTTTTACGTTCCCGACGTTTCGGTTGCTTTACAGCAACCGTGGTCACGGGAGGACGTCGACAAAAATTAAACGCGATAAAATCCGTAAAATTGGTTTTATTTCAATGATTTATGGATGGATGGATGGTCTTTACTTTCCATCGCCCCCAGGTCTTCTTTAGTTGGGAACAATATCTGATGTGGAACGTGTGTAACACTTTTAAAAGAAACTAATCATGATGAACATACCTGGATAAGCCGTGAACATGTGGACCTCGCCCTCGCCCTCAGCCACCCTTTGTGATACCAGCAAGGCGCCCGATAGAAGGTAGACCAAAGCCACATCCTGTATAATGAGAACCACATTTTAATTAACGTTACTGTTCACAGATTTGGTACCAACCAACAGGAAAAAGCAGTTCATTTTTTGATTAATATGTCAATATGCTTTATTTTCATAACTTAAGGTCTTTTGTTGTTTATTTCTATTGTAGACAGAGAATTGAGCCGAGTGAGACAGCCTTTGGTGTAAGTGCGTCCTTGTCGCTCTTATCTCATCTAATCTCCCATCTCCTTTACTTGTCCTGCAGCCTAGTAGAACGAAACACACTCCCGTTGGAAGCCTCTCGCTTGGTTCGTTGTTTGTGCAAGTTATCAATTCTGTCAGAAGCATAGTAAATTCATAGTTCTGATATATCATAAAGCTGATACAAATTCTTTCCATCGTGATACACATAAAACATATTGGATTCTGACTATAAACCATTCTTGATTCCAAATTACTTCACAGTTAATGATTCTTATATTGTTCTAACAACAAAGACATAAAATCTAGGTTATTTACGATTGATTGAAATTAAATCATTTAAACTGAGATAAACACACCTGATAATTTCTAGTGAAAGTTATTTTTAATGGATATTATATAGAGCACGGCTATGGAAGAGACTTCAAAAATGTTTTTTATGAATTTAATTGAAGAAAACACTACGAAATGAATGGAGGAATGACCTGAGACCTAGATATATAATTCGAGCTACCGCCTCAATTTCGAGGGAATACTGCGTATACCTAGAAGCTTAACGTTCTGAATACAGTCAACCTCACATCGAAATGCCACCTGGACAATATTCTAAAACCTATCTATAACAATATCAAGCAATGCTGTGTCCAAAACGGCATCAGCGTTCAATCCTAACGTCATAGTACCATCATAGACAAGGCATATCGTCAGTATAATTCTTATTTATTAATGATTATTAATAATTATGGATCACCAACAAATAAACATATCAGAACTTAACAAATGGATCAATGGAATGAATGCTATTTGGAAATGCACGCTTAAAGCTCAATTATATATTATATCCTTTCAGATTACATAATTATAAATCGAGTACTTTTATTCGATATTCAGAGGACCAAAGATAATATTAATTAATGAACAAAAAGTGACACATTAATAAATATAATGCACCAATTAAGATCGTTCAATTTAAGCATTCTTAATCGGCGGTGTGAGCGGAACGAAAACTCTTACATAGACGGAACGCTACGCGGAAAAGACTTCTTTAGCGTCAGCTGCACAGAGCCCCAAGTCTGCTAACACAATCGATTCATAATCGAAAAGCAACCGCATAGTAACTGTCACTTCTGACAGATATTGTATGGGATATCTGTCAAAAGTGACAGTTACTATGCGGTTGCTGTTCGATTATGAATCGATTGTGTTAGCAGACTTGGGGCCCAGGTAACATCTCGCGTATAACAGATCCCGTCAAAATGTACGTGTATACAACGATAATGGGCATGACTACTAACATGTGTTTAATGTCGTTGAGCACTCTAAACGATCACACGCAACACTCGATACCTGCACGATCTCCGGCTCACCGCGGACACTATAATACAGCTTGTGGAGGGAAAAACAATACCGATATTAATTGGAACGTGTAAATCTATACAAATAAATAAAATTGTTTGTAATATTAAAATAACCGCTTTTTACTAAGTGCATTTGGATGTATACACGGTACATACCAAAACAATTTTTTTTTGTCTGTCTGTCTGTCCGTTTGTTCCGGCTAATCTCTGCAATGGCTGGACCGATTTTGACGGGACTTTCACTGGCTGTTGATGCTAAGCTGATGTAACAAAGAGCAACTTAGGCCACTTTGATTTTTAGAAAAAAATATCTCGCCGGTCGCGCGGGCTCAGAACGCGTGAGCGGGCTATTGCTAACGGTTGTGTCTTTGTTAAATACCACGCGGACGAAGTCGCGGGTAGCAGCTAGTTACCTATATAATTATAGGTTGATTAGTAATAAGTACTTCAATAGTGTACCTTGTGGCTCTCCTCCTTCATAATGTAGGTGCCAGCCGGCAGGTCCCGCACTTGAACGTTCCCACGTAAGACGTGGTCGCTCTCCAAGCCCAGCTCTTTGACGAACGCCTCTGTCGCTATTTGGATGAGAGCCTGCGAGATGTTAAAAAAAAAACATTAACCATCAATAAATGCGGTCCTTAGAATCAGAACAAGAATATTTTTTATTCACGTAGACTGTATAATTCGTTATATTAGTGCTCGATAGATGGCGCTAATCTAAAATTAGCTCGCGGTGTTAAGATGTTTTGGTTTTTCATTTACTCTCGAGAGATCATTTTTAAAGTAAGCAATATATCTACATTCCCCACATACCCTAGTGTTATATTACATGGTAAACCTAGAAGCAGGACACCTTGGGACCTATACCGGCGTTGTACATAGACCATTAAGTACAGTACTTTTGTTCAATAGGGGAACATAAGAAAAATAGGCGACTCAAACTCAATAGATTTAATTGGCAAAATTACAAATAATTTGGTTTGAAGGGTCTTTCTATAAAGACGATCTATTGGCGAGTGGGGTCCGAACGGTGGGGGTGCATAAGCTGCGTGCGTAGGTGGGGTAGGCAGAGTGACCATGGCTGCATTAATGCCCCTTCCACACCACGCTCTTGAATATAAAATAACGGCGCCGACACTTTTGAATCCTCAAAAGTAAAAAAATCCTATGCTACTACTTTACCTCCCGTTCGGAATGCCGTTCCCATGGAGAAGTACGGGCAACATGGTTGCTCTTTTTTTTAAAAGATCTTTTACATTTACATTAAAAGCATTTGTAATGATATTCAGGCATTAGATTCTGGTATACACAGAGTGGACAAGACCAACGGGTCCTGAAAGAGAGTACTCTTAATATTGATGTTAACAAGATTCTCTCAATGGAAACATTGATTTATTTTTAAAAGTAAATATAGCTGCATTCAAATATTTATAAATAGCCGGATATAAAACTGTAGATACCCTACGATGTCTCTGAACAGTTGCAGAATGATAATATAAGAACAATTATCGCCAGACTAACACACCAATTATACGGTCCCGCACTAAGCAACGCTTGTATTATGGGTACCCTACAATGGACTGGGGGCGAACCCAGTATATATTACTTATATAGATATTAAACATCCATGAATGGGGTACAAAAAAACCTGCTCAGCACACAAAGTTTGTCCCTACCAGGATTCGAACCCGGGACCCTCGGCACAGACAGCAGGGTCACTACCAACTGCTCTAATCAGTCCGTCGCGTCGGCCGAATGGACAGGTTAGTCGACTTTTAATTCACATTTGAGGCGGTACGAAGTTAGCCAGGACTGCTAGTAAAATATAAATGGCAGGTCAATGGCCCTTAGACAATAAAAATAATTAAGCTACTTTGATTTGAGTAAATTTGAACTTTGTTGTCGAACAGCTAAAACATAATTTTCTATGCAACAGTATGTTCTGTGACATAGTTTGAATAGGTAACATGTGCTCGCGAACATTAAATTAATAAATTTGAAAGCTGACGAACCTTTCATATTGTGCAATAGTTAATTTGCACGACTTTGAATCCTTTTTAAATGTTTTTAGAGTTCTGATTTGTGTGTCGAGTATATCGAAAAACTAGTGAAAAAAATTTCGACAGAATTTCGCTACTTGATAGCCTATGGACTTATAGGGTAGGTTGCATATCGTCACGCTATGACCATTAGGGTTCCAGCAGGAGGGCAAAAAGCTAGTTATACTTAAAAGATTATGTTATTAAGGAGGAATATTACCTGTTCATCCAGATTATCAGTGTTGTGTTTCTTAAATGATGATCCTTCTTTATTCCTTTGGAAGGAGGAAGTCGGTTGAACGTCAGGTTGCTGCTGTAAGAACTCAATATAAGTACCTTCATACAGACTTATTCAGAAATAGTATACAAACCTTTGAACCTGAGCATTTTTGTGCAATCAGAATTTTGACGTTATTTAAAAACAAAACTACTCACCATAAACCACAAATGCCATTTGTTGGGAAAAGAATAATTAAACTACTACTATTGAACTTACGATTTATTTTGATAAAGGAACGCAGGTTTAAAGGTTAGTATACACTTTCTGAATCACACTGCGGTTTGTCACATCTGTAATATACCTGCGGCGTATTAGAGGCGATATCCGGTACCATATCCGGCCTCTGCCTCCTGCCTTGTATGTGAATCGGTGAGGAGACCGTATGACCGCTCTCCTGTCGCAAGCGTGCATATTTACATTTATTAGTTGGTTAATAACAATCGTTTGGGTACTAATTAAAATGGGGGAAATAAGAGACTAATTGAAGAGGGGGGGGGGAGATGGGATACATCTATAGTTTTATTTAGATATCGATCGCTGAGGGTCGATAAAGAGTTTGGTTTATTGAGTGAAGGTATGCAATCTTGTTCATGCTTTTATGAAGTTGGATGGCTTTATGTAGTATTTATAAATCACTATCGAGTACCCAGCACGCGTTGCAATGCCACAGACACGCACAATAACGGATACAATAACTCATTAAACAAATGGGGGAAGAGGAACCCACCACTGACCCTCGGCTTGTCAACTTTTCCAATTATAAACCAAACAAGTTGATCGATAATTAAAGAAGCCAGCAACACCGAACTCCTCTAAGATGTTAGTCGAGAAACTATCTATCACGAGTGTCGGGCCCCAAATAATATGCAATTGTCAGCGAAACGACGCAAATCTAAAAAAGTATTCGACACGTATTTCACATTTAAACGAGGCATCCTCGGGACGGCTGGACTACGAATGAGCTCATTCATAGCCCAGCCGTCCTGACACTTCAGTGGTGGGTTTCTCGTCCCCCCATTTGTTTAACAATGGATTACCGCCTAGTATCGTCTAGTATCACCTAGTTCTATCAATTATAACTCGTTTAATTTACATCGCACTGGGATGCATGGTATAGGATCGAATACGGGACAAAAAATGCTTCATATTCATACGGGTACATAGATAGTGTTAGTTAAGGCTGCTATACACATATTCGGTTCGGCAAGTTTCATCGGTCCGGCTTTGTTTTTCAATACAAACCGAACAAGTGAACAACCGAATTCGAGAGTGAACAGGTACCTTCTAGGCAAGTATGCTACATCGTAGATCTCATCGTCACTTACCATCAGGTGAGATCGAGATCAAATACTTGCCTATATCGGTATAAAAAAATAAATAAAAAAAAAATGTATAACACGTCAAGTGAACATTTGGAACACGCATCGCAGGAAGCCTGCGGATGGGGGTGCCGGGAGACTACACTCTTTGCTTTCTATTACTACCAACACATTATGTTAGATTAGTTTCACATTAAATACTCAATACATTTCAGCGTTTTTTTTTTTGTTATGACACCTTAATCTGGGGTTATTTTAAATCATATCAATCATAATAAGTGAAAACTCACGAAGTGTTCGGAGATGGTCCTCTCGCTGTGGTGCGGGGAGTGCATGGTGGTGGCGGAGTCCGCCACGCTCGCCTTCCCCGCCTTGCCGGGGGAGGAGGACACCGTCGTCGGCCGGCGCTTCTCGCGACCCTGCGCCCACCATTTATACATTTTTTTTTTTATTACGATATAGGCAAGTATTTGATCTCGATCTCACCTGATGGTAAGTGACGATGAGATCTACGATGGAGCATACTTGCCTAGAAAATACATTTTACTTACTAGAAGTCAATATGTCGAAAAGCAATACTTATCACATTGCTCGTTGTCGTGAATAACTACATATTTTTAACCGACTTTAAAAAGGAGGTGTGATAGCGAAGTTCACAAATGCGTATTAAGGTGGACCTAATTTCAAGAAAAATGTCTATTTTCCTCTACTAATTTTTTATTTACAATTTTTATGGACAACTCACGCTTGACCAATAAATTTACTATGACAAAATTGTTTTCACAAAAAAGATCTAAAGGCTCCTTAGACAGTTTATCCGTATCTTCTATGGATTTGGATTCGCCCGATACTGCCCCAGTTAAAAAAAAACTATGTATTCATGAAAAAAAACACTCTTTAATATGAGTATTTTTTTCATTAATATGAAAAAAAAATTTTCTAGTTATTTACTGCTCCAAGCATTTTGTTTTAAGATCTCAAATAAAAGTCTTATCCAACCTATGCTAGTGGTCTAAAAGATGGCTCGCACAGCATCCACTCACCGGATTAACCAGCTCCGCACTCAATCCAAGGTACTGATGCAGCGCCGTGAACGTCACCCTTTGTAATCTCACCATGATGATCTGTTAAACAAAAAACGTTGGTAATGCTATGGTGCTAGGGTAGAAACTTGCTTCCAATATATAAATATCCGCTAAATAATCGCTTTAAATTTAAATATAATTGTAATTTTATTTTTTCGCCATGAGGAACGCATCGTGAGGAATCCTGCATATCTGGGACTAGCTGTTACCCGCGACTTCGTCCGCGTGGTATTTAACAAAAAGCGGACGATGTCGCGGTTAACAGCTAGTCTAAAATAAAAGTAGCCTAAGTTACTCCTTGTTACATCAGCTATCTGCCAAAATGGGTCCAGCCATTTCAGAGATTAGCCGGAACAAACAGACGGACAAACATTTTAAAAAGTGTTGTTTTGGTATATGTACCGTGTATACATCCAAATGCACTTAGTAAAAACCGGTTATTTTAATATTACAAACAGACACTCCAATTTTATTTATTTGTGTATAGATAACCCCTCGAAAGACGTGTTAAGTCCACCGACCAGAACTGGGCACTGGTGGACTATGGCCTAATCCCTTTCGCATTGAGAAGTTGCCCGTGTCCAACACTGGGCTAATATTAAAAATTAAATTAAGAATATAAAAAAGTACCAAAACGGTCTCAAACAGTAGCAATTGAGTATTAGAAGGATATTCGTCCACTGACCTGTATAACTCTGACAAATATATCCGGGTACTCTTTGAACACCTCCTGGAAAGCTCTCATTGGGAGCTTTATCACCTGCGAGTCTTCCAATGCTTTAGCATTCACAGTCTTGTACGGTTGCGAGTGACCCTAAAACAAACGATGCGCCATAAAAAGACCATCTCACCTATTGGCCCCTAAGCTAGACTATTCAATAATTAAAGCCCTATTCAAATATTAAAGTGCAGCGTGTGTGCGCCCCGCCTGGCAACACACTGGAGCTTACTTTTATATTTTATTTTGTAACTAGCTGTTGCCAGCGACTTCGTCCGCGTGGTATTTAACAACGTCTCAACCGTTGGCAACAGCCTGCTCGCGTTCTGATCCCGCGGGACGCATTGCAGATTGTTGCTATCAAACTTTAAGCAGGCGCAGCGCTGCAACATTGGTTTTAATTTCTTTTCGAGAGATCCAATTTTTTTTTCTAAAATAAAAGTAGCCTAAGTTACTCCTTGTTACATCAGCTATCTGCCAGTGAAATTCCCGTCAAAATCGGTCCAGCCATTTCAGAGATTACCCGGAACAAACAGACAGACAGACAGACAGACAGACAGACAGACAGACAGACAGACAGACAGACGGACAGACAGACAGACAGACAGACAAAAATTGTAAAAAATGTTGTTTCGGTATAGGTAACGTGTATACATCCAAATGCACTTAGTAAAAAGCGGTTATTTTAATATTACAAACAGACACTCCAATTTTATTTATATGTATAGAAAATAATGAATTAAAAAAAAAAAACAAGCCCGCTGAGTTTCTTGCCGGATCTGCTCAGTTGAGGTCGCGTTCCGATCCGGTTGTAGACTTAAGAAAAAAAAATGTAATGACAATTTGTAAGTGCCCCCGTAGGCCTAAACGAAATAAATTATTTGACTTTGACTTTGACTTTGAAAATCGGCTAAAGTAGTTTATCTATTATATACTTAATGATGGCCTGATTAGCGTAGTTGGTAGTGTCTCTGCTTTCTATGCCGAGGGTCCCGGGTTCGAATCCTACACGAATGTTTGTACCCAAGTCATGGATGTTTAATATCTATATAAGTAATATATACTGGGTTCGCCCCAGTCCATGGTACGGTACCCATAATACAAGCGTTGCTTAGTGTGGAACCGTATAGTTGGTGTGTTCTTTTTGCGATATTTCGATATGTCCCTACCAGGATTCGAACCCGGGACCCTCGGCGCAGAAAGTAGAGTCACTACGAACTGCGCTAATCAGGATCAGGACCGTCTGATCATAATGATTAAGGATGAACTAAAGAATCGCAGATTCAAGGCTTAGTATACCCTTTCTGTATAATCCTGAATAGATATTAAACAGCCATATTACCCGGGTACAGTGATTTGTGGTCATCAGTTTCCTCCTACCAGGATATGAGTCTGAGGTCCGGGGTACACAAAGCAGGGTCACTACCGAGTGTGCTAGTCGTCATGACTCAATGACTTACAGTGAGTACGTCGGTGAAGCTGAGTAGCGAGGTGACGGACTCGCCGGCGCGAACCACCTTCAGGGAGAGACTGCTGCCGTCCTGGTTCGTGATGTACACGTTCACTCGGCCGTTCTGAACCACGTACACATTCTCGTCTGTATCACCTGTGAGGGGCAGAACACACATTGAGACCACACCTTAAGGTAGCCATGGGCGAACTAGGGTTGCCAAGCCAACCAACTAGTTAGACATTTGATTGAGCCATCTGTCAAATAAGTCGTAGATAAGGTATATGAGCACATTGCGTAAGAGGCCCTAATTTAAAAAATATATAATATACATTCAGGAATACATAGGATATAAGAAATTCAAATATGACCTCACTTTATTAGAATTAAAATATACCTACATTATTTTGTATGAGTAAACATTTAAAAAAATTGCATGAAAAACCAATCAGTTCAACCAAATTCCAGATATAATACTTTATGAACATAAATTTACATCTAAATCTACTGCTGAGAAATGGTTCAAAATATCAAATCATAGTTAATACTCATATTGACGGCCTGATTAGCGCAGTTGGTAGTGACCCTATTTTCTATGCCGAACGTCCCGACTTCGAATCCTGGTAGGGACAAACTTTGTGTGCTGAGCAGGATTTTTGTACCCCAGTCATGGATGTTTAATATCTATATAAGTAATATATACTGGGTTCACCCCCCAGTCCATTGTACGTTACCCATAATACTAGCGTACCTTAGTGTGGAACCGTATAATTGGTGTTTTCATCTGGCGATATTTATTTATATGAAGTTCGTATTCATATAAAGTTAGTACTCAAATTAAGTTGATACTCATATGAAGATAGTATTCATATAAAGTTAGTACTCAAATAAAGTAAATACTCACATAAAGTTAGTACTCAAATAAAGTAAATACTCCCATAAAGTTAGTACTCAAATAAAGTAAATACTCACATAAAGTTAGTACTCATAGCCACTTACCAACTTTAAATAGGAACGCGCCAGCCGGCAGGTTGAGTATTTCAGTATGCTTGCATAGCATAAGGAACACTGGCTTCTCGAAGTGGCCGAAGACCCTGATGCTGTGCAGCATATACAACGCGTCCGGAGGCACGCGGTCGTCGCTGGTGAGGTCTTCTTCCAGGTACTCCGCTGGTGGTTCCAAGACCTATACGCAAAGGATAGCATGTAAGAAATTAATAGAGAAAAACATCCATTTCCTTTTGAGGTCAAAGAACCCTAAAAGATGTGCCAAATAACCAAAGTTAAATTAAATACAAACAACTAGATTTTTCTGATTATTCAGATTCCTTTTGTTGTCTTTGTGTTTTTTTTTCCATTCCCACATTAATTAAATGCAAAAACAATGCAACATACAGTCGTAATTTATTTTTCAACACACTTGCTCGTACATTGGCTCTCATTGCACCGATTTTAGGCTCATGATGCAGCTTATTATATCGCCATTCTATAACCTTCTTTCCCGGGACCAACAGTTGCCTAAATGTGACCCAAGGTTCCAAACAAAGCAACATTCCAAATTTTATCAAAATCCGTCAGAAATACATCCCGTGATGGGCATCAGTCAGACCGACAGACCAAACACCAAAAGTTCGACGACTGTATCAAATAAAAAGTACCTCGTCTTGATATTTTTTTTTAAATATGGAACAAAGAAGACCTAGTTCCAGTCTTATTATTCACATACCTAACAATATTTTATCTATGTATGGCATTCCGTCTAGTCTGAATGATATATTGTTACGTGCGGGGGTAATCAAATGCCGATTACGTGAAAATTACTTTAATCGCTCTCCACACAGTAGGCAAAAATAGTACACACCAGTACACTAATTAGTTAACACTTAAACAACAATACACCAAATCACTTTGTAACACAGTTGTCCACAGTATTCGCTAGAGTCGCCGGTATAGTCTTCTTAGTTCGCTTCCGAGAGATGTGTTCACAATCGCTTTCAAATAGAAAACTGTCTTGTCGCTGGTCCTGCACACTATTTATAGTCCGAAAATAGCGAGGGTGGATCTTTCCAGAAAGGTGTCGATAAAAACCTACTAAACACAAATGTTCCATAAGGAAAATGAACCTTATTTACACGGTAATAAGGAGGGTCCAGAATGTTCTAGTGTACGTAGCTGCATTCGTGAAATCGGTATTATTCCGAGAACTCCCAGTTCCAGGAATTACACTGTCCTCGCCTTTTATTTACTAATAATTTTAATAAAAATAATATGAGATATATTCTGGAAGCCGGTTGCAACATTGTTGACGATTCTAGATCTTTCTTCACAGATCGATAGGGGACCTTGGACCCAACAATGCGTTTTTGTTTCTAGAAGCTTCGATAACTATTTCTCGAGTTATCGATACCTCTTTTATACGCATCGTAACAATATCAAGCCTAAATTAATGCTAATCCTGACCGATAGTACGCGGACGCATTAAATTGATGCATGATCTGAAAGCAACGCTCAGACCATATCCCAACACACTCAAAGCGAAATTGGGTCTTGTTCTTTGTTTAATAAGGTGTATAATATCTCATAACGTTTGCTTGCGCACTTCCTCGCCACATAATCAGGCTATTTCTGCTGCCCCTCGAGCTACGGTGGTCATCATTTTTTTTAAGAACAATTAATCAATCAATTAGAGTGACCGTAGGCAGGGCCTCTGTTTTAAACTTTTTAACTATATATTTACGCGAATACTACACATGGAAATAAAACTTATTTTAAGGATTTTATCGCGTTTATTTTCAGTTTTTGAGGGTACCCCAGTTCAAACTTTCACACTAGGACGTCAAACACCCCAGTCCTCCCGTGACCATGGTTGCGATAAAGCAGCCGAAACGTCGGGAGTTATAACTATATGTTACGTTTGATGAATCACGTAAATTAGAAGCTTAACCTGAACATGATCATGAAGGAGTATTAACTCATGTTTACCTTCAGCTGTTCCGGCGCAGATTCTTTCTTCAGCTGCAGTAGCTTCCTGGCGAACCGCATAACCGCTCTCCTCTTCCGCCCCTGACCAGAGTTTGATATAGACTTGACCTTCCTTAGCATTCGGCGTCCGTAGAACAGCATTTTGTCCCGTTTGCGGAACCGTTTCGCTGGCTCCCCCGTAATACCTAGCCCGCCAGTGACGCCTGATAACTCTGCGAAAAATGGGAAATGCGTTTCCTTAATGGTAGGTGCACTATTCACGATCACTGGCGTATTTCTCCTTTGGTCATATGGGCCTTGGACCGGGACGTCAACGGGCTGCGCGCTCAGATTTGAGCATTCATCTGAGCATCATTAATTAATTTATGGGGTGGCAAACCATATAGGTTCATCACGCATAGCCCCAGAACGCCAAATCTTAAAATACGGTACTGTACACGATACAATAGTGTGTAAACATATGCGATGGTTAATTGAAAAAATATTCATTAAATCAATGACGATAAAGATCGTCGAATATGGATGGAATGTGATAGCTTTGATCGTCATGTTATGATTCCCACACACGGAACCGAGACCGCCACGCAGCGTCCAGCAGGCCTAGACGAAGATGGCGGGACTTACGGGACACCTAAAAAAAATCCTGGTATTTCATGGCCTATTGTAGTTTCATAGGGAGATAAAAGAATGATAGGCATATGACCAACAGTAGGACAAAAATGAATGGCCTCACTTATTATCTATAGGAGCTTTACGGCGAAGTGGGTCCATTACAAGATAAAGATGTTCATGCTTAATAAAGTGTATCATACCTTTCGTCTTCCATCGTCTGTAATAGTAGAAGAATACGACCACCAAGGATACGAGAAGACATCCGCAAAAGGACCACAACAACTGTAAACAAAATAAAGCTTGTGATAATTCGACACAACATATGTGATTGCTTATGACATCAATCACTTATTATTGGACAGAGTACACACATCATTAAACATTGGAGATCGCTTCATCCATACTTCTATACTAATATCTATACTAATCTATACTAATATCTATACTTCTATACTAATCTATACTAATCTATACTATCTATACTATCTATACTAATCTATCTATACTAATATTATAAATGTGAAAGTTTGGATGGATAGATGGATGGATGGATAGATGGATGGATGTTTGTTACTCTTTCACGCCCGAACGGCTGAACGGATCTGGGTGAAATTTGGCACAGAGATAGATTATAGTCTGGAATAGCACATAGGCTACTTTTTATCCCGGTAAAATGTATGGTTCCCGTGGGTTAGATTTGTTTAATTTTACATAGAATACCAATAAATTCCTTTTCTCATACATTTGATTCTGAGGCGGTACGAAGTTCGCCGGGATCGCTAGTATATATATAAATGACAATATAAATAAGTAGCAAACATAGTAAAAGCCCTTTTTAAAAAGATCCGTTACATTTTTGAGCAGTAAATTGTTGTGTATGTGAGAATAATGTAGGAACGGCTAGGCATACTTTAGCAGCCGGTAAAAAAAGTACACAACAAAAATATTTTTCTTAAAATCGATCGAAATTCTGAATTCGCATAATGATTTCAAGTGCTCTAAGTAATCGCAGGTTCAAAGGTTAGTATACTCTTTCTGAATCAGCCTCTCTATAAGATTTATACTTAAAAGTAGGTATATATTAAACGACTCTTTGTTCTCTGAAACAATATAGAAATAAAACATTCGCGCATACCGCGACGTCGCTTTACGATTCCACGAAAATAACGAATAAAATCTACAAAACGTTTGACCTTGTAATCGCAGATAATATTAACAAATCGGCAAACTAATATTTGCCAAAATACCGTTAGATACCCACTAGACTGATCTTGAGATGAAATATAAAAATAGAAACTTGTTCTATCAGTTTTTAATTTTTTATTCAATTTTTAAAACCCTGACATTTACTAGATGAGATTCGCATAAGAAATTCTAAAATATAAAACAGTCCGGAATTTATCCAGGCACCATCAATGTAGGCACCTACAAATAGGCAACAATTTCACATTCTCATCTCATCTCCACTCTACAACCAGACAAAACGCGACCTCAACTGAGAAGATCCGGCTAGAAAAACACTGAACTTATTAACTTTATAACAGTATTTTTTGCCAACTCGGTTGGCAATTTATCTATAATCTGAGGAATAAATAGACCAGTTTCCAAATACGCTTTAAAACGTACAGACCTTATCTGTATCACGTATTTGGTATGAAGAAACGATCCATGGCAACAGAATGCTTTGGACATGGCTTGTAGTTTTTATGATCTATCGTAACCCTTACAATTATACGCAATGAGTATGGATTAAATGTCCTTTGTATCGAGTATTGCAATTATAGAATCCAACGGTGTTATAAGACGTGCAATCACAATAATAGGTACCTAAGTTACTATATTTGTAATGGAATATCTATGTCCGCGACTTCATTCGCGTGCACGGGCTCGCACATTTGTCATTTCATATTCGAATCTCATTTCAAATAATAAAAAAGGTGTATACTACTTATCAAATTGACAAAACTGATTAATTCGCTCATTCGTAGCCCAGCGATCGTGTGGATGCTTCGTTGAGAGGCGAAACATGTGTCGAATACTTTTTTAGATACGCGTCGTTTCGCGGAGAATTGCATACTATTTGGGGTCCCGACACTGGAGACGGACAGTTTCTCGACTAACATCTTAGAGGAGTTCGGTGTTGCTGGCTTCTTTAATTATCTATCAACTTCTTTGGTTTGACAAGCTGAGGGTCAGTGGTGGGTTCCTCTTCAATCTTTGTTTATCAAAATATTACCAACGCTAGACTATAGTTTAATAAAGCGAGGTAGATAAAGCGTGGTTGTGACGTGATACTAAACGAGTTTGCGCGTCACAGCTGACCGGGTGACATAACTCAGTAAACAATGAACATCCGGCAATATTTAAGGGAGAAAAATAAAGTTAAAAAAAATATTAATTAAGTCAACTCTGATGGCCTGATTCGCACAGTTGGTAGTAACCCTGCTTCCTGTGCCGAGGGTCCCGGATTCGAATCCTGCTTTGTGTGATGACCACGAATGTTTGTACCCGAGTCATGGATGCTAAATATCTATAGGAGTATTATACATATACTGAGTTCGCCATCAGTCCATCGTACAGTACCTATAATACAAGTGTGGGACCTATAGTTGTTGAATTTGTCTGGTGGTAAAAAAATGCGAACAAAAGAAGTTGGAAAAGGCCTTTGCCTAAGTATATATGTGGGACACAATTCAAATGCTGAATTATTAAATTAGGTGATTATATTTCTACTTAAAAATATAAAGTAAATAATACTTGATCCCGTTGTGCACCCAACTGCGCTGTTAAAATGACGCACACGCACGCCACGAAAAACACCATAATTGTTTTCAACAAATGCTACGGAATTAAATAAATAATCAAATGACAATTCTAATTTCAAAATAAACACGGCCACATCACGAATTGAATAAACTATAGCTAACTTCTGTCCACCACGGAAATTAAATGTTAACACGACATCGTCACGAATAAATTATTCCGTATAAAAACCGCACGTCTGTCACTTTGAGCATAAAATAAACATTTAATCGTCGGGTTAGTAAACAAGCTAGGTTAGACTAACTTTTCATTTTCTGTCGCAACCGACCGCCCGCCTCCTTCGCGTCTGGTTGCGTATTGCAAAACACAGAACCACCTAATAGCCATTCATGTGTCCGTTCGTCGGTCCACTGGCAGCGTGTAGCGATAACAAATATATTTATCGCATTTTTTACGCAAAATATTTTAAGTGTATTGTTTTATGTACGTTTTAAATAATCTATGAGACAATACATTTTTGTCTACTACTGTGTTTTTGGGCTAGTGCCTATATAAAAAAATAATTGAGGTTTAAAAATGTCAAGTTGTCCGCAGTAAGCAACTTTAATTTTGTGACACAAAAAAAGATCGATTGTGATAATCAATATTTGTGTGATTATAATAAAATTATGATATTGCATTATATTCTAGCTGTCATAAGATCGATTGAATAGATATATGTAATTGATTTATCTCAGCGCAACTTGGTTAACACATAACAGTCCTTTGTTCAGTCAGGTCACAGTTTGAACCCTGTGGATGATTCATACAAGAGACAAAAGAGGCAGTCAGCCAGTCAATTTATCATTCTAAATTCAATTCATATCATGGGTAGGGTAAGTAGAAAAATAAAATATAAAAATTTGTTAAAAGGTGACCTTGGCAAATTAGTATTTATGACCAAGAAAATTTTAAAAAAAAAATACTGAATTTGATCACTAATATGATAAGTGTTCAAAGTAAGTATTTTTTAATGCATAGTTCATCTCCATACATCTAAAACCCAACCTAATGACAATTGACCCTGTAAGGGGTCATTTGAGAAATCACAAAATAATTCTCCAATTAATTGTTATTTAGGAATACTCTTTTCCCAAAGTATTGATACAATAGATTTACTTATTTTTTGCAATGAATGTAATATCCATCTGCATTTCCATGTATACAGGTTGTATTATTTATCAACAGATAGGTACTACAATCAAGGCCACATGCAGAGGGGGGAAGTTGGGGGTTCTAACTCCCTCCTTAAATGCTTTAGACGACCCACCATGTTATACATAGGTATAATACATATGTATGTCTCTGGTCCAGAGGTCGACCCCCTCCCACAAAGTGAATTCCTGGATACGGCCTTGACTACAATGTCTACATGTTATGCAAGCTTACTTAGAGGATGTAGTTTGGGAACAGTCATATAGGTATGATAATTACTTACACAAATAATATAATCTGATTTCAAATCACAATATCAATGTTACATCCATTTCCTATCACTGAATGATGATATCACCATTTCATTCATTCATTCAATATGATCAGATTGGTCATACATGCAGTTAAGTGCTAAGGTGACTAAAGCACATAACTATAGAGATTAAGTTTGATGTCTGATGATCCATAACTCATTTTAATACACCACTGGGCCAACTATTTAAAGAAGAACATCTCTCTCTCTCTGTCTGATCTTAATATGCCGCTCCACATTATTTATTGTAACTAGTTTAGTACTAAGAATAGGTTTGTCTATGTAAATGTTAGTTATGTCTCTTTTGTAACAAATTTACAAGGACCTTGCTAGGAAAATATTTAAGTCCATAGCTCCTCATATTAGTAGATTATCGAAAAAAAATACAAAAATAAGCAGATAGCTTAAGACAGCAATACAAGCATTATTATCACAAAAGCAAACTAGTACCTTGAACTTGTGTGTTGCTCATGTGTGTATTTAAGAGATTAAAAGTAAAGTCAATTATATGGTATGCTAGGTAATTGCAAGAATTTGATTCAAATACGTGAGTGAGATGCGAGATGTGTATCATCTCATTAACACTCTATTTGCCTCTCACATGCTTTTTACTGGCATGTGTATTGCATGCCATAAACATTTTGGCCCCAATGTCCTATCACTGTCACACTGTTGATAAGCATTAAGTAAGTTAGTAAGTATACACAATTCCAATGTCGCCACTAAGATTAGACCTTGGGCGAATCCCAGGGAAGAGCTTAATTGCACCAAAGTCCCTATCTGGCTATATTTTGATTTAAAAACATCATAATAAATACATAGGTAGATATATTGTTTGTGTAACATGTTAGCACAAATTCATGAAATAAATTTTACATAAGAACTTACATATGTTTCAAGTACAGGTGATTTTTTTTTATTACAATGTCAAGTACTTGTAATCCAAAATCTATTCATTCAAGACGAATAGCATTGAGTTCAAGGCAACGCCGCTATTATTAAAGTTTAGCAACCTTGTTGAAATTTTACATTAAATAATATAGGTACTAGGAATTGAAAAGAAATGAATTCACATGAATAGAAAAAGAAAAGTTTACTTGTTAAGTTACGAACTCAAAAAATCAATAGGTACTCACTTGATTGTCTTGAAAATTATTTGACCATTCGGACGTCCATGTTTTCATAGCAAACATATTCGATTTATCGTTTATATTATTCAGTAATCCCACTACGTCCATTTTTCTTTATTTATTCACTACCCGCTACACTATAAGATCGTTTTCGAGAAAACCATTTCAATTCGTTGAAATAACCAGCTGATTGACAAATAACAAGAAGTCAAGAGGGGAAGTAAGTGCGGGGTTCCCAGCGAAGGCCGTCTACATAGAGAAAATAATGCTACGCTAAGACCGTCTATGCTATTGGCAAAGATAACATAACAAACGATATTTTTATTAGGCTGGCTACACACTTTCCGATCCAACCATAATTATTACAAACAATCGGAAGTCTTAAATTAATTTAGAGGTTAAGTAACATGTTTCTTCGATATTTCAAATATAAGTACCCCTCAAAATGATAATGATTTTGATGACGATGATGATGAAATGAATCCCATATCGTATTCTAATTCTTATCTTTTTTTTTTAGGATTACAATAGGCTACAAAATAGTGCTATTTTTTCCAGTATCATGTAAAACATTTTCAGCGTTGTACATATAAGGCGCCCCTGATAACTATTTTAATGAAGATACAATGAATTCCCTATCACTAAACCTGTGGATAATTTACAAAAAAATACAAGACATATTTGGAGAGCCCGAAAAGTCAAGCAATACTGTTTTATATTAACAGCCAGTTTAATCTGCTGAAACCTATCTTGGTATATGTGTGGAAATATAAGCATTGTTGTTCCAAATATGTGGATGTTAAGGATCCATCCACATGCCACCAAATTGCAAGAATAAACTTGGTTCCATGAGGCATTAGCCATCATAAGACTCACATTTCTTCTTTAGAAAGTTATAATTACTTTTAGCCAGCGATGAATACAACCCCATGGTGAAATAATTTCCTTCACTTGTGCACGTTTATAAACACACAATGGTTAATATCTCACTTCTACACAATATTTATACATTAGATAATAAAATAGAAACACTATTTTTAGAAAATGATACGAAACGAAACAAACTTCCCGCCAAAAAGAGCGTTTTATTGAGCAATAGACAGCCCAATCTATCTCTAGTCTAGCAAGTCTACTCTGCTTTAGGGATGAGATATACTTACAAAATTGAAGGGCTTCTGAGTAAGGTTTGAAATCTGAGTATAAAATACTTCAATGTATTTTGCAGTATTGACCCGACCCACCCAGTCGCACGCTCGTACCCAAAGTTACAAATAAATTTCGGTTCATACACTCGGGATAATTTGGAATTGCGCTGCGCCAGCGATTTACTACGATTGTGCTTATTCAGCTGTTCCGGTTTGGAAATTAGACCAGTATTTTGATGAAGAAAATATAAAGCCAAAAAGCTTATAATATCGAATTATCCATTAGGTTAATTAACCGATATTGTTAACTTTTTGCCTTTGGGTAAAACTCAAGCAAATTCTATCATTTTGGAGAAAAATAATTTCAAATTTGGGTAGAAATAGAAAATCACATCTGGCTGGCAACACTGTCACTAGGCTTCATAAATGAAAGCAGTGTTACCAACCCTACTGTTTTAACAGTAGATTTGCTGTTTTCACATTGATGTCCCTGTTTTCTGTTTCATTCCCAATTTTTACTGTTTTTCAATTAGCGTTCAGGGCCACCTATTACTCCATGCAAATATTTTGTGATAACAACTATGTAATAAAACGCATTGACGCTAGATGGTAGCATCTACTGGAAACATGTACACAAATTTAAAAATGCAGACGGGTCTCAAACATTTCCCACATTGTGTGAATTGGTGAAGAAACTTTTGTACCTACCACATAGCAGCGCCACCGTAGAAAGATTTTTTTCAGCTGTAAATATTATGAAAACCAAATTACGCAACAGAATCGATTGAACACTAAATCCGAAATAACCGAGTGCTACTCATTTTAAGCCACAGAAAGGGAAATGAAGAAATTTAATAAAAATATGTATAATTTTAAAAAAGAAAATGAGTCTGAAAATAGCAATTGAGGATGAAAGTGGAAAATAATTTTACTTTGATTTTTATTTTTTATTATTTTGTGATCAATATTATAATATAAAAATTCATGCGAGTCCTGGTAACTAAAAAAAGTGGGCAATTGTTTTAATTATATGAGGAAAGTGTGTAATCTGCCTTTTTACTCTACCTACTGTTTTCTCCTGTTTTTTTATTGGTGAGCTGCTGTTTTTCAGTTTCTTGGGGTTGGCAACACTGAATGAAAGTAAGAACATTGTCGGCGTGCTGGCGTAAGCTGCGGTAGTCTGAAGTAGAAATTAGAAGATAAGAATATTTCGCTTTGTGCGAATAAACGTTTTTTTTGTCGTTTAATCCACGTTTTATATTAATAATCAACCGTAAGTTGTACCCCATTGCTATATTTTATCGAGAGTAAGTTAAGTTGTGATGTGACAAAATGGCGTCGGTTGCACTGTTAACACGCTGTATTTGATTTTCCAGATGTCTCGCTACCGAGAATGGGATCTTTCGTGCAAGGTTTACGTGGGAAATCTGGGTACAAATGCGTCGAAATATGAAATTGAAAAAGTGTTTTCTAAATACGGAAACATAAGGAACGTGTGGGTAGCAAGAAATCCGCCTGGATTCGCATTTGTGGAGTACGAAGACCCTCGTGATGCTGAAGACTCCGTGCGGGGATTAGATGGAACGTAAGTAACAAAATCTTTTTAAATCACACAAGCGATGGTTTGTAGATGCTGTGTATCGATTGGTTACTTTTCGTTTCGACACAGTGGCCGCCATTTTGGTGTTACTTGACCCATATTTTTATCTATAATGCTGAGCTAGGAATTGGTACAAATTGTACGTAAGGTATCTAGATAGGAATAAGTACGTGCATGATACATTTAAAGCTAGGTCCACACGCTAACGACTTGGTGCTGTGCTACATGTCTGTGCAGGCCAAGTTGCCGTACTGACATAATATCGTCGCAGACTTGAGCCACAGAGTGTCATTTAGACTACCTGTAACATCTATAGAACTTTCACAGATAAGGACCGTAATTCAACAATAGAGACATTGTTGAATACGTATTATTACATAATACATTTTCATTTATCTAAATTTCATTATCATTTAGTTAGCAGTTACGTACATTTGCCAATCATTACGGTCATTTCAGGAATTTCTAGGTATAGTTTGCACAGCTATAACAAATCTTCACTATAAGTAATCATTATGCATGTATAGGTTTTACTACTAGGTAGGAATTCCGTAGGTGCATTCATTCATTCATACATACATTCCGAACATAAATGTGTAATTAGTATGTGCACACTCCTTAGATCCGTTTCATCCTCAATGTGAAACGCTTGAGTCATAAGTGTGCTAGAGCATGATACCTCCACACCAAGGCTGATATGTGATGTTCACTGTGGACACCACTTGTCTTGGAGTGGGGAACATTTCTTTTGATATTAAAATTTCCTTTGTTAATTTTGCAATGATAATGTAACTGCCACCTGCATAACTTGAAGGTCAATATATATTGACCTATGCAAGTGAAACTGAGTATTGTTATTCTAGATCAATGATCATCGAACTTCACACTGAGCTCCATTCAAATAACACCAAGTCTGTTTTTCTGTTTATAGCCGATGCTGTGGCACTCGAATTCGTGTTGAGATGTCAAATGGCCGTACTCGACGAGAACGCAGGTACTCTAGGTGTGTAAAGATACTTTACATATCTTTTTACCACCTTTTATTTTTTATATCACAAGCCTATCCTGTTTTATATGATTGTTCGCATTATATGTATGAACGTTTTACTCTGTAATTTTTCTAACTCTCATATATTACATGGCAGGTTTTATAGTATATTAATGTTTCTATATATTTTTATAAATGTGTGAATTACATGAGATTTTCTGAGGGAGAGATGATGGCAAACTATTTGCAGTGATAATAATGATATATGAACTACTGTATACCACATTCACATTACTAGAATGTTAAAAATATTCCACCTGCATTAAATTAACAATGATCAAAATGGATTGGATACTTCGAAGGTGTTTTTTTTTAATCTTAAAAGTCAAAAAGTTGTTAAGTGACTTGATATGAAGTTATTAAATGTGGTGGGTGTTGGAACGTTTGCAGGTCCATTTTATCAACCAACCACCAACACACCAACGACCTCACCACATCTCTTCACCACAACTACGGCTCGTTAACCAATATGACATCCGCGAACGCCGCTCGCAACAACATCCCGCTCAACTTCTGCGATCGGCTCTCCAAACTTCTGCGCGCAGCCGAAGTCTCCACCGGCGTCCCCATAACTTACCTCCTGACCGCAATCACCTAGTCCCAAACCGCCTGAAAGCCTGGACATGAACAGTACGCATATCGAGAGTCACACTGTATAGGAACCTGCAAACATCCTGAATGTCATTGCAACTCCTTTTGACTCTACGACTGCACACACTCGTCGACACCGTGGCACCGAGCTAGAAATACGACCGATCGACTCTCCCCGTGTTACCGCAATCTTTCTCGAAACTTCCGATCAATGCCGTCACCGTTCTACGGAAGATCACATAGAAACTCTCCGGTAATATCCCTTCGGCCTCACAGCAGCCCCACAACGGTCGCCCGCCTCAGGCTCAACATGTCTCGGTACTTTTTGAATCCTATATTAGAACCTTACCTTGTCTTTACTATATTTAGAATTAGTGGAAGTCGTGTTGGCGTTTGAGGTGTAATTAGGGATTTGAGTAATGTAGAAAATGTAAGGATTGGATCAGACCAATTTATATGTATATTAAAACAGCGCGGTATATTTACAACGACACTGAAGGGCAATTGTGGGATGTCTCTAAGTTCTTACTACCTCTGTTGTAGTGGCGCTGTGGTATGCACGAACCATAGAGATGTTATTGCACAAAGTTCAGAGGCAGAAGTGAGACTATTAAAAGTGGACCATAAATGTAATAAATAACGTCTTAATTATTTCGTCGTCGTCAAAGCAAATATATGAGAACATTCGGTTTGCGGTTTTCCTTCTTTCGTACTCTTCAGAAGTATGCGCTTTTCGTGCCACTGAACTACTGTTATATCTATCTCTATGGCACCTGTCTGTAACTTGGCCAATAATATATATGCCTACATCAGCAGGTCGAGGAGTCGCAGCCCCCGGCGCCGGTCCTACTCGCGCGGCCGGTCGGGGTCGCCGCGCCGCTCGCCGTCTGTCCGTCGCCGCTCGCCGTCCGTGCGCCGCTCCCGGTCCCGCGACCGCCGCAGCCGGTCCGACAGCAAGAGCAGGTAAAAAATGTAAGTTCATATTTGTATTTTTTTTGCTTTTTCACGGTGTGTACTACATACCTAAGATCTGGGAAAATCTGACAATCTTCTATGCAAGTTAATTTACAGAGTCTAGATTAGTGAATGTGTTGCTGTTATTTTTTTACTACACCAAATTCTAGTTGTGTATGAAATAATTGGTCAATTGTTTCAGGAACTAAAACGCCACAGCATTGAAGGATAATGAAATTGGACAAATATGTGTAATATAAGTTTAGTAAGTTATGTGAAGTGTTGCGAGTTAGCGTGTATGAGTAAACTAAGTTTAAAAAATATATCTTAATTTTCCATTGCATACTTTGATAAAAGCAGCTTCATTTCGCCAATAAGGCACTTTTTGCTGTAAGGTTGTATATTTTCCTATAAGATACCTTACATAGTTGTATAATTATGAATAAAATATCATTACTAAATAGTTGCAAACAAATATTTTTAAGATGACAAAATAAATGTGGAATTATAAAAATAAGTTTCTTTATTAAAAATATGTATAAAATATACTTAAATGACACTTATTTTTTTAAAATTTAACTACAACACACATTATAATACATATTGCGTATTTAATACAGGCACTTAATTATGATATAGAAAGAATATAGATAACTTCTAACTTGAATAAGGAACCTCACCATTTTGGAATAAAATTAAAAAAATTATCTTTTAACAACATAGTGAAAGAAAATACCTATTGTTTGTTCTTAAAACTCACTGGCCTCTGTTTTCTATTAGAGAAAAAATCAAAATACACGTATGTGCCGAACACGACCAGCAATGTACCTATAACATGATACACAGTCAGATTATTCTTAAAAATGACTGAGGAGATCAGTAAGGACGCGAATTTCCTCAAGGTCAACATGAAAGTGACTGTGACAGATGTCTCTCGAGTCGCTAGTTCATGGACGGAATGCGTGCAATAGAACTGGGCGATGATGTTCAGCACGATCAGGATCCAACTGTCCCAGGAGAGATCTAAAGATGTGTCGCGCAACTGAGGGTAGATGCTTATGAATAGCGGCAGAGGAATTGCGTGGGTGTAGAAGAGCATCTGGAATATTAACATTACAACACTTTAGGGTGATTGAGAAAGGGGATACTAAACCTTTAATCTGCGCTTTTTAGCGCATTTTTAATTATTATGTGAAGTCAGAGTTTCAATATGTCTATTTTAAAAAACATTGTTCCCAAAAAGTTCCAACTGTTTTTTGTTTAATTGACATGTATATGGAACGGCTAAAGAAACACGCTAATTAATTTGAACCTTGTTCAATGGTCTTGGTCTACATGTTATATGCCCCGTGCGCAGGTGGTCTGTCACGTAAGGCAGATAATAAGTGAACTAAAAACGACTTGCTATAGCAAACTGAAATGCAGAGAAAGTTACCTTAGGTCGAATAAAATAAATCGACACGAAACGATTTCCATTTCCATATTAGACTCATGATAAAAGGTCAGCTTATTTGAACATAGAATTCACTGGATACCTTTTGTTAAGCTGTAATAATATAGAAGGCGCGATGCTAATATTTTCCCCTCAAAATATTCATCAATTATTTGGTTGGTATATGTGATGATAATCATGTTTCCATACGACTGATTCATTGATTAACCCAGTTGTTGTTAAGAACATTTGTGTAAATTCAGATTGTATTAAATCCAATCCATACAAAACAGTATGAACAGAAGTAGATACTTATAGTGTCAAGGTCTATATTTACAAAAAAAAATATGTAATTAGCTAAATACATCATGCATGCTACCTAATTACTTACCAATTATTATGAGCCTATCGCAAACTTATCAACAGTTCATAAGTTAAATACCCATTACTCTCAAAATATTTGTATCTTACCTCATTGGGATGTTTGCCATATCTAGAGTACAGCATCTCCTGTTGTATCCCCGTAAACGCGCCAGTTATCAATGTGGTTATCAGTATGGTAACCCCTATGCTCCAGTAGATGAAGGTTCCCTTGTTCTCATCACCGGTAGGGGCACCTCCGTACATAGCTAGGGCTACGCCAATACTTATCAGTATTGAACCGAGAGCATTCTGCAGCCTTGGTCTTTGTTTCTTGACATAGCAGTATACCAGCATGCTGGCAGGCGATGAAGCTGAGCTGGAAGAAAAGATTGAAGTCTTAAAAGTTCTAGTGTTGCATTTAACTAATAGCAAAGCAAAAACTTCGTGGTAGGTTACATAGTACTACTGCTATATGGGGTTATTACAATATTTTAACTAAAAATTACTTAGAAAACTAAATGGATCCCCATAGTTTGTGGTGTCTAATATTGTGGTCTGAGGTAAGTAGTTGATTTGAATACTTTAAGAACTATATTTTTTTATTTGGGGAGCTTTTCTAAGTAATATTAAAATTAAAATATCAAGTAAGTAAAATCTCATTTAATTCTAAATCAAATTCTATGATTATAAAGCAAGTCATAATAATTTCCCCGGAGCCCAGGAGGTTTTAATTCAAAATTTATAATTACCGTATAATCATGTGCAAGGTGGAAGGCACATGCAATGCATATACATAATTATTTGCTACCGTCGTTACGAAAAATAGAGCAACTAGGAAAACATACTGCTTAAGAGGTATCTTTGGGCCTACCTGAAAATGTTTAAGGATTTATGAGAAATGTTTAGGAATTACATCTGGGCCTAGGTGTTTTGTTACATTTAAAAATTCATACTCAGTAGGATGAGCAATTATAATAATGACCAAACAGTAAGAACCTACTAAAAAGGCATCTAAGAATAAATTATGAAATAAGTATTTCTACATACTTATTTAGCGTATTTAAAATGTGAGTAGATACTTATGTACCTACTCTAAAAAAATATTAATACTCATATAAAGCCGGTTTTCATATTTTATTGACTTTTCCTTAACAATTTTATCTTTAGCTAATTGACGTCATGTTATGTTTCATGAAATGACTCACCGCGCCAAATTTTGCCGTAACTACGAACCCCTGCAAACTTATAAAGAAAAACTGGAGAAACGTCACTAAATTAGCACTACTGGGCATCCTTGCCATGAGAATTTCCATTAGGAAAGCGCTTGAGCAACATCCCACAAAAACATTCATCGTAGTCTTCGATATACCCATGATTAAAATGTCTTTGAATATAATTGTTTCCACTTTTCAATTCCCTGAAGTTGGCTTATTACACACAAAGAAAATTTAAGTTATAACAAAATATTTCCATCGAAATTATTTTAAAAATAATTCAAAGTTCGAACGGCGCCCGCGCAACATCGCCGGCCGAGTTCAAATCACTCACAGGCAGGTTCGGTGGGCATAGATTATGTGGCAAGTACAGAAAATATACAAATGGTAATGTCAATCAAATTTGACACTTGGTAGCTTGTCATTTCTAAGTAAGTTTTTTTTTCAGTTGTAGGCAACGAATGTATAAAACATAACAACAACAATATAAGGGCATTATGTTTCTGTATCAATTTTGGTTTCAAAGATATTGAGAAAACTTTCATTCTTGAATTTTACAGTCCACTATCAGTTGACTGAATAGGTATAAGTAGTCGAAGGACAAGGTCTGCATTTGAGTCGTGGAGGGAAATGGCCAGTACTCTTGCTTGACGTGTCCATACAACCGTTTGTAGGTAGGCACCTACTTAATAGCGAACTGCTCAAACAACTCGTCTACTCGCAAATCACTCGCGCCAGTACATGCCGGTACCAAAGTATCAGGGGCAGTTGCCGGAGTGCCCGCGAGCCGCACCGCCTTCTAATAATTATTATTCGCTCACACACATCGCACGCTCGCTGGCACAAGTCCGTCTCGCCGCGTCGAGCAGCGTGGACGTCTCGTTCTTTGGCGTCAAAATGGTCGCTCCAACTCGATTTCACACAACGAATACTTAAAATATTATCATATTGAATAGTTCCTTAACTGTTATTTATTTAACTTCGTTCAAAATTCGACTGATTGCCCAGTGTATTGTGTGACAGTGCTGTTAGTGGTGATTGTTATCTGTTTCTTGCTATGCCTTTCCGATGCACAATGCGGACGGTTCTGATTTTTATAATTTCCCAGAGAGTGTAGAAGTGTATTCTTGGGAAAATGTTAACAGGATTAATTGTGTTTTGTGTTCTAATATTACACAATATATTCCCTTCTGGTAAGTTGGATTCACCTAATCTCGCGAATACGTAGACTGTAAAACTACCTTCAATAATAATTATTAGGAAGGTATAAGAATTGATTCAGAAACAATATTTTTAATGCTTTATTTATAAAAGCACCCGGGTAAGAAATACTAAGAATACACAAAAAGAAAGTCTAACTAACGTCTAACTAAGAGGTCGCTAAATACAGAAGATGACATCGTTACGAGACCTTTCAAAACTCGTATTATAGAATAAGTTATAAGTAATAGTTATAAGGTAACAGTAACAACATTAGCCTGTCGACTATTCAGCAAACAAACTACGAAAGTACACTATGCCAAGTATCGTGAAGGGACGTCATAAATATTGAAATAGACAATGGTGAAGTGTTTTGGCAATTCGTTTAAGACCTTGCACCTCATCAACTAAAGCACTCTTTACACTAAAACGATTTTGAGATTCTAAAGGATTTAGAAGCCATTTCAGGATAGCTTCTTAATTAGAATCTCATTAGTTCAGTTAATTAATTGCAAAAGGATGTAACGCGAACCTAATCAAGAAGGTGTAATTACATTTAGGTAGCTTTGGTATTATCGTTGCGAATTGCCGGTTGAGTTCTCACGTGTCCGTAAAATTCGCTGTAGGTAGGTATATAGTTTCAACTATCTAATGGAAATGCCACACTATGGAGCAGGTAGGTACTTAATCACTACCTCCCTATAGGTACATGAATAGTAAGGATGATCTTACTCAAATTTAAATGCAAGTAACGGCCCGAAGATTATGTCAGATCAGCTGATTGCCATTTCCTTCAGTAAATATTGCACGTACAGTACGAATCTGCTATAGCAACTGCGCTATTTTTATCAACAAGATGAGTGAACTCGGATGTGTTTCTGGCAATCGATACCTAGACAGACAACGGTACCTATTTGCGGCTCACGTGTGCAGACAGACTGTCTGATAATTATGTTTTATATTGCCAAATGCATCTTTTCATGTGATTTGGCCCGCCACACGCAACCACTGTTACTCCTCTATGCCAGGATCTACAGCGGAGTACAGCGTAGTTTTACAATCGGCTAGTCTATGGGCCAGAGAAATAAAAAAGGATTTAGAAGAAAGTTATTCACTTCCCTCCATTACAAAGTTGGGGACTCGCGCAGGGAACTCGCAAATATATCAATCCCTAATTTTGCGTACCTTGTTATAAATAGCTGGACGCACGAACATGAATAAGGAACTCTTTAAAATTAACTGAAATACCAATCGCTATAACTTAAAGCAAATCCATTTCGCTATTCGCTATACGTTTTATGCTTCACTTAGAGCAAAGATGTGAAATTTACGAATTTAATTAACAGTCTACAACGTAGGTATACTTAATGTCACAGGCAGTATTGCGGAGTCCTTCGTTAAAACTTCTTCAGTTGTATGTATTATTTCATGAGAGGGAGATACTGTCAGTTCTTGCAAGTCATTGACCTCGACAGAAATTAAGCATCTCGACCATGAACCTAGATCCCAACCATCTCTTTTGACGTTTTGTACTTTTCATTCAATTGACACCTTTTATGCGACGGGTCAAATACGTTTCATGATTTGTTAAACGGACGATGATAGAATTTGAAGGCCATTAAACAGCACAGAAGAAAAAACAAAAATTATAATACAAATATTTAAAAAAGCTAATATAATATATAAATAAAAAGACTGGTGCATAAGGTTTTTACCAAACACTGAAGAAAAAAAAGAAAACATTTTGAAGCAGGAATAAACCTTTGGTACGTAATAATAATAAGTATAATTTGTAAACCGTCCAACTACACGGCAAAAAGGCTAAAACGTGCATTTAGTGATCATCTAGGTACATTATAATTCTAGCTACTTGCTCCATTGTCTTGGCATTAAACATTTTCAGTACAGAACAGTTTTTGCAGTGAATATTTTTACCACAGAAAATATCCGATGTTAGGTTGAACATTAAAACGCTTGCATTAATGATATTCAAATACTTTTCCATTACGTAAAGACCTGAAGTATGAAGAGTAATTAGAGCAAAACGCGATAATACTTGGCTACATTGTTGTCGTGTTTATTTGGCAAAGTCGCACTTTTGTTGATGTTTAAGTCACATCACCAAATAAAATTGGCGAATCTGCGTAAATTAGCGAATGTATTTACTATTGTAGCGACGACGTGTAAACATGCACATAATTTCCTGTTCCAAGATGAATAAACGAATTTGCTTTTTCGAGTGCCGGTTATATTTTTGGCCCTTTCCTCAGCGCTTGTAATGATATTCATCTGATATTCATAGGGTAATTGTATGATGATTTGCTGCAAGTATTCCTTTGCTACTGCTTCGGTTGACGTAGCTTGCGAAAATACAAGATCTAAACTTGAATGCAACCGAAAATACAGTTAATGAGACAGGGTTCCGCATTATTGGGCGACTCAATTTACAGAGTGTCAAATAAAGTTAAGGTGAGATCAAGTCTAAACGCATGATAGGCGTTAGATAGACACTGTAATCAAAAACAATATCACGTAAACCACCCACAGATTCAAAATCAGCATGCTTCACATTCTGTGTCCGCCTTTGTCCTTAGGCCTCCATCTAAAACAGATGTAGTCTTTATTTGAAAATTTTCAAAAACCGATCACACATCAAAACCATCTAGGTAGGTCCAAACAAGACGAGTCCTGTCACATGGCTCCATGGTCATAGACCCCATGAGACTGTATCCGCTTGGCAAGTGTGCCAGGTCGGGCAGCGGTTGGCCCCATAGCAGGCGAGCACACTGGCGCCCGCAGCGGATTTGATGGGAAATGACACATGAGAACTGGGTCCATTAAATCTTGCTCTAAATGTATAACAATACCTAGTCAAGTGATTTGTTTTTCATTAGGTCTTAATGACTTCTATCATCTCACAAAAGATACCTAGTTGACTCAATTAATTTGTGGTAAATTTAGATTTCCATAACTATAATTTGTGACGTTAGTGAATTAATTAGTAGGTACCTAAAACAGTTTGCCGGGGCGTCGCGGTAGTGTGCTCGTAGAGCGATCCCGTGGCGCCCCACAATAGGCAGAGAGGGTGGCGCTGGGTTTTACTGGATAGTCTGGACTCGTCCAGGAGCCACACATAACTGTCCAAGCTCCCCCGGGCTTGGGCGGTATGCGTAAATGCATTTCCCAGCGGAAACAAAAAAAAGGTACCTAAAACAGTAAATTTGCAGTAAAAGAAGGATATTTGGCAAAGGAGACAAGGATAGACTGAACGGGAATCCCTTTCAGTCTATCCTATTATGGGATGTATCGTAAAGAACTTTCCAGTGATCTCCAAATACAAGAAAAAAAATATTAATTCAATCAGCAATTGAAGATGCTCTTTTGGAACTCGTTTGATGATAACACATCGCCTTGATGGAATCACGTCTAATACACAGCCAATGTCAATGACGATATTGTTTTCAAAGTTATATTTTTTCATTAACTCAATGACCTTTTGCAATGATCTAAATTTGTCGTTTTAAATCACCGCTCCATTTGCTTGGCTATGTGACAGAAGGTGCGCATTATGTTTGGAATATGCTAAAGCCGGTAATAGCCACCGACATTTTACAAGTTAGGTATACTATGATGACGGGGGATATTCAAGCCATTTTTATTAATTTCTCGAGATCTTCTCATAAATAACGATGTTGCTTAAATATAACGGAAGAGAGAAATTAGTATCGCCTATAGAAAGTGTACGAATATACATATATCAATACCAAGACTATTCTTGTATTTTTGGTAGCCAGTGCAATAGTTATATCTTAAGGTGGAAGCGCAATGTCAGGGCGCGAAATTCAAAATGTCAATGCTTATTATTTTTTTATGAAAAATTTGGACTACTTTACAATGTAATTTAGTTTTTTGCGATATTAGCATTCTGCTTTGGATGTCTCGATGTATTAAGTTTGCTTAAAAAACTAAATTACATCCTAGATGTCCAAATTTTTCGTAAAAAAATAAAAACCATTGACATTTTGAATTTCGCGCCCTGACCTTGCGCTTCCCCCTTAAGATGAATATCGTGGTGAGCCACGTGCTCGGTATGCGCGCACGCAGTTGCACGACCTGTCTGCTGCATATGTCACACGTTTTATTCCTTTGCTTACCTACTAATGACAAATTGGCCCGCATCATTGAAAGGTCAAAGCATATCATCACACTCCAATTGATTACCTACTCTAATGGTTCATTAATAATGTTTTTATTCGCATATCTGAGAAGGTTATCATGCTGACTGTCTGGAGAGTTTAAAAATAGATGCCAATAATATGTTATTCCCTGCTCAATCAACATTTGCTGAGTGATGCCTCTTGAAAGAAAACTTTGTAGGAAAAGTAAAAGAAGAAGGAAATTTTAAGTATGTATAGGGTGCCATTAGGCCTGGCATGACCAGCTGTGACAAGATGAATAGTGATATATACTCACTTATCTGACACACTTTTATGAATAATAAAAAGAGAGAGCGATTGGGTACGACGTAAGCACCAGTCTTGCGTTGGTGTGTGCTAGCCCCACAGTAGTTCTTCTAGCAGCCCCATTCCTCATCATCCTCATACTACCTATCATTTCAAATACCAAGATTCTTAAGATATACAACATTCTTGGCCTCCATGAGGCAGACTCGTCATAACGTTGAAACCACAGGAGCCTTTAATTAAGCTCATGCACGTATTTAGGAAATGAAAAACCCAACTATGTAGGTATGTTTATCTGCACTCAGTTTAGATAATATATGTTCATTTTTTTTCTCATTTGAAACGATACCTGCTCACAACGCAAAACTGAGCTTTGAAAAGCCAATAGGTAGATTCCAAGCAGAAGGGCAATTCAATTAATATCCAAAAAGTAGGGATATTTTTGGATTGGCCTTTGATGTAAACTAATAACAATTTTATATGACTAGTTAGTCTACTCCTTCATAGTTGTAGCCTGCGCATTATAAATTCCTTATGTAAGCTCCGGAAACGTATCTACTACACATCAGAATACCTGGTTTGGAATACTGATTGACATTAAGTTTTTTTAATTATGTTTGTGTTATGATTAACGTACTCTGATTCACAGCAGCGCACGCAGGTGTGTTTACATAAAACAATGTCGCTTTAATACTATGCAGTGAGATTTGCAATTCTTGGCTCTGTTGACGGGAGTGCGACTTTGATTGATCATTGTCATGACAATTATTATAGACATGTGCAGGACAGTTTTAATTGTAACCTTAACTTGTAAACAAAGATCAAGTGCTTGTACGTAAACGATAACTTGTGTAAAGCAGCCGAAACGTCGGGAACGTAAAAACAGAAAATAAACGCAATAAAATTGTTAAAATAAGTTTTATTTCAATGTATAGTATTCGCGTAATTATAAGAAATTAACTAGTTTTCTTGTTTATGTGTCTCGATGTGTGCACTTGATAAAAGACATCCCAATTTCCATCAAATATAGCTAAACAAATAAAAAGAATCTCGTCGAAATTTGTCAATTAATCTTGTTTATACGATGTCGCATTCATACAAAGGCGTCGAAATTTTATCACCCTTTGGGTTGCGTCGTATTTCGTCGGTATTTAGAAGTACCTACCTACTTACTTATTACACTTATTATATACTTCAATACTATCATAATCTTTGTTTAACTTTTTCAATAACACTCCTATATGTCCGAAAAGTTGACCTACAACTTTTCTAGTTCAAACTGCCCAAAATAATCACGGTGGCACATGTTTATCGATGCTAACGTCAGCAGGGTTCATCGACCGCGCTACGTATGGCGCGTAAAACAATAGAAAATGGCGCGAAACTGGAAGTAGCTTAACTGCTGTACAGGGTTGTACACTGTTCTCCCATACCCATAACAACGTACTACCCATAAATGTAAACGATCTTTTTAAAAAGAGCAACCATGGAGTTTCTTGCTCGTTCTTCTCCATAGAAACGGCATTCTGAACGGGTGGTAAAGTGGTAGCTTAGCATTTTGTAATAATTTTGACGATTCATAAGACTTGGTACTTCATGGTTACATTAATAAAAAATATTCTGATTCTGTTTCGGTTGTCGTCTCGATGATGCGAGGGAATTTGTGCTATATTTTCTAGGCGATACAGGTATTTGTTATTTGTGTATAGTCTAGATAGAATTCTTGGATTAGGTAATAAACATGTAACCTTTACGAAAATCATGTTCTGATTAAATTGATTCTTTATGTACCTTATTTAACCTATGTGAACCTGGCAACCGAGTATAAAATATGTATTTTTTATGATGCGCATTCGATTGTACCGGGTTTGTACCGGATTGTACCGTTTTTTAAATCGTTTGTACCCTAAGGGTGTAAGAGTTATAGGGGTGGGAAAATTTGGTCAGCAACGGGGTACGAGATAATTAAATTCTATGATACGCATTCGATTGTACCGCGTACGTACTGGATTGTACCGCTTTTAGAATCGTTCTAACCCTAAGGGGTCAGGAGATACAGGGGTTGGAATATTTTGGTCACCAAATCGGTAAAAAACGGAAATGGCACATGATAATGAAATTTAATTGTCATTTTGGACTTTTTTCCTTAGGTTTTCTCGTAAATTCCATTTAAATTTCACTTTTTTCTCTCCCCTGAACATTTTTGTTCAGGGAATCTCTGTTTGTTTGTTTTTTACCGATTTGGTCACCAAAAATTTTCAATCGAATGCGTATCACAGAATTTAATTATCTTATGCTTTTCCGTTTTTTACCGAATCGGTTACCAAAACTTTTCCAACGCTTATATCTCCGAACTCCTTGGGGTTAGAACGATTTTAAAAGCGGCACAATCCGGTACGAACGTGGTACAATCGAATGCGAATCATAGAATTTCATTATTTTGTGCCATTTCCGTTTTTTACCGATTTGGTGACAAAAAATTTCCAAACCCTGTATTTCCTAACCCCTTAGGGTTAGAACGATTCTAAAAGCGGTACAATCCGGCACGAACGCGGTACAATCGAATGCGTATCACAGAATTCAATTATCTTGAACTTTCCGATTTTACCGATTCACCCAAATTTTCCAACCCTTATATCTCTCGACCCCGTGGGGTTAGAACGATGTAAAAAGCGGTACAATCCGGTACGAACGCGGTACAATCGAATGCGTATCACAGAATTTAATTATCTTGTGCCATTTCCGTTTTTTACCGATTTGATAACCAAAAATTTTCCAACCCTTATATCTCCGAACTCCTTGGGGTTAGAAATATTTTAAAAGCGGTACAATCCGGTACGAACGCGGTACAATCGAATGCAAATCATAGAATTTCATTATCATGTGCCATTTCCGTTTTTTACCGATTTGGTGACCAAAATTTTCCAACCCCTGTATCTCCTGACCCCTTAGGGTTAGAACGATTCTAAAAGCGGTACAATCCAGTACGTACGCGGTACAATCGAATGCGAATCATAGAATTTAATTATCTCGTACCCCGTTGCTGACCAAATTTTCCCACCCCTATAACTCTTACACCCTTAGGGTACAAACGATTTAAAAAACGGTACAATCCGGTACAAACCCGGTACAATCGAATGCGCATCATAAAAAATACCTATTTTATACTCGGTTGCCAGGTTCACATAGGTCCTTATTTAACGTGATTGATTAGGTACCAATAATCGCAGGTACCAAGAAATATTGAGCGGCTTCACATAATCGTATCTTATAATTTTACTAAGTATATGTTTGCCACTTAACTATAAGTACCTACTTAGAATAGATACTCAACACATTTTTTTGTTTGTTCGGCTGTCATTGCCATATTCTTCCTTACGGCATTATTATAAATATTTTCCCAAGTAGCGAAAGAAAGAGAAAATAAATATAAAACATGTAGCGATAACCTGAATATCTTTGAAAACGTAATTATCAAGGAATCTTGGCACCGACCGAGGTTTAGCGAACGCTTAATGGGATGTAAACATCGTAAAATGTATGTCAGATATCAACATGGGTGTAAATAAACAGTAAATAAACCGACCCCTATATTCACTGAATGTAGGCACAACTAAGACCAAAACTCAGCAGTGTTCGTCTGAAAAATGCATTGCCATACCATTTATTAAACTTCTATCAATTTGGCTATTCAATTGTAAACTTAAACCCGACGTAATGCCCGTTATATGTGTGACAACGCAGCTCCGAAGCGGATAAACCGAAATTAAACGCAATTTTTGCTTTAAACAGGCAAAGCCAAAAATCTTGCTCTATCGCGTGTCTTGGATACCTGCGTACTAAACACGACGTACCTACCAAATTGCGAAACACGTTTTTAAAGCCGTTAAAAAACATGGTTCTCATGTAATTCGCAATGCTTTGCCCGAGACGTGTCTAAACTATCAAACATCGCTTGTATTTCGAAGCACATCGGGTCTTACACAAGTATCTACAGAGAACCTATAAATAGACATAGCAGTAATTATATGTCCTTCGCTCGGGGTTACAGCATCAATACTACTACTAATAATAATTACTGTAATTACTGAAAAACTTCTGTTCAGTATGCTCATAGACTATCTGATTAAGAAGAAATGCAAAAAATTTATACTATTTGCACTTGGAAATACCTAGCATATAAATAAAAAAAAAAAGGATTTAAAAGACTAAAAACTATGCCATGTCCAACGCCAATCTTAAATTGCTTTTTATAACGGCTTATCAGAATCTTTCTGTCTTACACCAAAAGGTCTCGGGCACTCTGCATATCTTTAACATCCTTAACCTAGAAATCTTTATATTTATATCTTTTCTAGCGCGAACGTTTTCCTAGGCATCCAGTTAGAAGCACCTCTTGAAAACCTGCAGTTTGTAGATGTTGATTTCATCAACATCTACAAACTCATGACTTTTTGATTTCGAGAACATCAGTTCTCGAAATCAAAAAGTCATGACCTATCATGACGATATCATGGCGGGATATTTTAAATTAAAAAATAAGTTACATACACACTGAATTAAGGTACTGCCACTACTGCCAGGCATCCCAAAGATCCGGTAGATGGAAGCGATAACGCAAGCCTCAGTCTTCCGGCTTATGGATGATTGAAAATGTTTCTCCATTATATAATGAAATTTTATAGTCTAACGCGGACAATCTGTTTAGATTAAGCGTACCCGATGAAGTTAATTACAATATTTACAGTCTTATAACGACAAGGCTAGGAAGGTTACCGAAAACGTCACCTTGTTGAACGAGTTTGTAATATAAGTAAACATAAATAAGGTTGGTTATAAGACGTTAATATACCTAACTTATCCAACCTAAGGAAGAATAGCGACATGATGGAAATGGTGATGTCATGAGTTCACCACCTGTCACGATTCCCATCTATTTGTTAAGAGCAGACCCTTGAGGCTTGTAGCTACGTTCGACGCTAACATCATTTGATTTGTTAATTTTTTCCTTCCTTTGGTTACAATCGAGATGCCTGACTTCAGAGATTACGGTCGAAGTCCTCAAGTCCTTTACCACCTTTTGATGTACCTATGTAGCAAATTATTTTTAGTGTGAGACTAACTAATTTGCAATCGAATGACACCGTCGGCCACAGATGCACAACAGAAGCAGCTTGCAGTTCATTTAACTTTTGGTGTAAATCGTGTACACCGAAAACAAATAAAAAACGTAAACATGTAACCGACCTAATTTAATTTACCTAGAAGATAACAAGTTACCTGATTATACAAAACAAACGCTTAGAAGGTTATTTTGCCACTTACGACCGCTAACGGTGATGCAACCTAATTAGTTAATGTGACAGCTAATAAAAATCGAATGCAATTAACTCATTGTAAAATTACTATCCAAAAAGTCTTTTAAGGTGGGTAGATAATTATGAGGAGTGTAGTCCTTCTTATGCAGTAAAACTATAGCTATTACTGAAATAGCAGTTAGTACGTTAGGTAGTATTATCTATTTACTACTATTGGTCCCGTTTTATACGTTATACGCTATTTGTTATAAATACCTACGTATTTACAAGAACCATTAGGTATATTCCATGTTTATTATATTTATTCATTCAACAACGTAGAAAAGATTTCTTTCAGCCCTTTTAGCATGCTCTTATTCAATGACTTTACTTGCACTTGCGTAGGGACGTTCGGGGATGTTACACCCCGTTCACTTTAGAAAATTACCGTTTGAATGGTACAGATTCATTTTGGTAGCAAACCATTACACTGGCGATAAGTAGGGCCATGCGAAAATGACTTTAAGGTGGACTGCCGATGTCTCCTAAAGAATATCACACGTAACTGTACTGCGTCGCATCAAACGCATATCTGGTTGTTTGTGTGCTCAACTTACATTATTTCATCAAAGCGGTGGGCGTTTCAGTGTATTGACATCGGATTTAATTACTCGTTATTGCTATTAATGTTGCTGATAACCTGTTATAATGCTGAGACTATTGCAAAAATATCTTAAGAACGACCATTCCTGTCTCAAATAGCCTGTAAACAACAAACTAGCCTGTAGATAATATTGGACGGTGTAAATTTTTCTAGAAAAGTACTACACGTAACAAAATCAAGTAAATAAAACACATTAAGAAAACGTGAATTATCAATTCGCGCGCACATAACGACTTAAATTGATAAGCGTACTCGCCATATTTGAGGATAATATTATTTTTTAATAGATCCTGTATATCTCTGTAGATCTGTAGGTTTGTATCACCCGAAAGACGTCTACAGCTAGAGATAAGCCTCAGATTTTGATGTTATTATACTTCTTCAGAGAGCAGTGATAGCCAAGTTGGTAGAATGCTTTCGGTAACGAGGATCGCAGGTTCAAAACCCGGCTCGCACCTCTGGTATTTCTGGATTTCATGTGCGAATCTCATTCTCAACTATGATTATCACTTGCTAAACGGTGAAGGACAACATCGTGAGGAAACCTGCATGTCTGAGAGAACCCCTCGAAAGATGTGTGAAGTCCGCCAACCCGCTCTGGGCCAGCGTGGTGGACTATGGCCTAATCCCCCTCGCATTTGAGGGGAGGCCCGTGCCCAGCAGTGGGACATTAAGAAGGGCTGGTATTATTACATTATTATTATATATATTCTTCTTCCCCACAGGGTTATGCTCGAGCCTGCTATGTGGGCGCACAGAAAAGCTGGAGCTCGGCAGCAACACGGGCGCGGGGGCGGCGCTCGCCCTCGCGCTCATCCGCCCGCCCACCGCCACGAACCACACGCCCTGCCAGCTGAGCCTCACCGCGCCTGAAGCGGCCGCCTTCGCTGTCAGACTTATCGACGTTAAGGTACGTTACTGCCAAAAGTATCTAGAGAAGCTACAGAAGTGAACCTTTGTCTACATCTTGCACTTTTCAATAGGTACGAACAAAATAAAGTGTAGGACTGATGACGTTGTTTTAGGATAGTACTGTTGTCTGTCATTTCTTACGCTTTCCATTACACCAAACGCACTTCCCTTCGAAAACCCCTATCGGATTTAGGCTATAGTCCCCCACTCTGGCCCATTGCGGGTTGGTTGAACTTCACATAGTTTTTGACAGATTTTTAGCACAATATGCCTTTAGGGTAGAGCAAAGTACCTGTTGGTATTTTCCGTCGATCGTTTCATGAATTAAACGCATTTTTTCAGTTCGGTGTTTTATATTAATTTTAGCATAAAATCACAACAGAATAGTCTGTGTTGTCGTGATTTTAAATTACAAAAAAATAAACATAATTACTAATTAATCCTTAACAGCAATGTAAATTAAGACTCCATACACCTTGTATGTGTATGAGTATGTGTTGCAGTATCGCATACCTGCATTTTATTATCAGCAGAGAAGCCTCAATAGCTATCATTGAGGGACTCGAACGGCTACATAATCGCCCATAATTGGATAACCAGCAGCCAACAATAGAAGGGCATTTCAATGTTGTGGGACGCATGCGCTTGTTTGTATATTTGTTATACAGTTGTTGTACAGCTATATTTCTACTAGACAACTACATTTCGATTTCGAATTCAACAATGTTGATGAAGCCTAAGAAATGGGTGTTACCAGTATGAGAAAAATATTCTAAAGCCGTCAAGGTAAATACATTACTATTAGTTTAGATTCCTTATTACTAAGATAGCGTTACATGCTTTGAGCCAAAAGTACCGGTATAATTACATTATTTATGAAGTAATTTCTGATAGTAATTTGATTACATCATAATGATTTAATCTATTACAAAATGTGTATGTTACTGCAATAACTTAGCTGTCAGCTGTTTTTTACGAATTAAATAACTCATTCAAGGTTTCAATACTTATTGATTCACCCCTGAATCAAGATTATGATTTACTAGCTGTTGCCCGCGACATCGTCCGCGTGTTTAAATTGATTTATATTTTTTATTTTTTAACTGAGTTCTAGTTTTATTTTTGAATTGAATAAAACAAACCCTACACTTCAAAAATGTCTTGAGATTGTAGTGTGTATCATTTTAATTCTAGTCAATGTAATATGCCTATTAATTCAAAAATTTCCATGGTTCGTTTACTTTGCTGGTAAATATCCGTTTATAATATACGCAAGGTTAACATTATATGAGCGATAATTATAAAATATAACGACCGCTTAACGTTAATCTATGGAGTACCCCAAGGTTCTGTCCTAAGTCCGAGTTTATTACTACCACAAACCTTGCAAGTATCAAAATTTGTGTACATATCTCATTATTTATGGTCGGAAATTAGGCAAAAATGAGTCTTTAGAAAGCGCAGCTGAACAGGAAATGTTTGTACGACTTCCAAGGTCACAGACAATGCGTGTAATGCGTGACGGAGTGCAGTTATTTGAAATGATGTGAACACTTTTAAAATAGGCCACATTTTCAAATGATTCTTCTAGTATCCTTATGCTGATGCCTTCTGGTTCCTATTGGTGGCAGTCTCATAGCCATAAACTACGTTATAGGTACGTACAAACCTATAAAACTAATGTTAATCCATGGCGTATTTTTAGGTCAACTTAATAAGGGTTTTTAAAAGGAACCCCTTTTAGTTGGCATCCCCTAATTAACCAAAGTGCATAGCGTATCTGTCACGAGTACAACTGTTTAAAACTAAAGCTCGAATCAATGAATTTCATCACCGCTTGATCGCCTTACCACTAGGTACCAAATTCACATAGGTGACTATATAAGTAAATACGAGAATGTTGAAATAAAACTAATTTTAAGGATTTTATCGCGTTTATATTATGTTTTTACGGGAACGTAAAAATCTTTAAAATTTGTTTTGTTTCAATGTGTAGGTAGTATTCGCGTTAATATAACAAATAGATATAAATACGAAAACGATGAAGCATTATATTGTCATTGGTCTGCCACGCCGCAAGGAAGGCTAGTTTTGACTGCCATTGTGATTTAAGTGACACAAACGAATCTACGTAATGTTTGCTCAGCTTTGAGACATAAAAGGATATATCACGTGCCTACTACGACATAGAGCCATTATATACATATGTTTTTTTATTTAAATAGCACCTATACATACATATATACTATATACAATAGGTATGTACGACTGTATTGCTTAAATACAATAGTGATTTGTAATGTGCCGTGACGTGGTCTGTGATAAAGAAAAATGGTTTTATAAAAGAGTAAATATTTGTAATTGATTTATGAGGATTGTTTTGAACAAATACAATAAGAAACACTTTTACTTAAGTAGGTACTTCAGAAGAGTTTAAATTTAAGAACTATGCATTGAATATATCTATGTTGACGGCTTGGTTGTTCTAAAGGTTCACGTCTCGGCAAATATCGGATTTTTTTTTCGTGATTTGCTCAGAATTTGAACCAGGCTATTTGAAGGAAGATGTGGATTATGCCTTATCCCCTTCGCCATTCGCAACGATCACAACTTCTTCCACACGCATTTGTGACGTCATCGGTCCTCCATGGAACAGTTACCATCAAATGGGGTCTTGGGGTCGAGTCACCTTCGTCCGTAGGAGAATTAAGTACCCTCGAGATACCCTACACGTGTCCCTGGGTGGTGCCAACCAGGTGACAACTCTACTGGTGGTAGGCTTCGGCCGTGGCTAGTCACCACCCACTGAACAAAGCCATGTCGCCAAGCGGCCTAGCCGTGTTCCGGCATGATGTTCGGTGTTGCCATTCAAGGATGACGGGTCAGATCAGTTGCGCTGCATGTGCCTAGTGAAGGTAGCGTCTCTATCTACTGCCGCCTTCCTACCTAGGCAAGTATGCTCCATCGTAGATCTCATCGTCACTTACCATCAGGTGAGATCGAGATCAAATACTTGCCTATAATGTAATAAAAAAAAAAAAAAAAAAATTAACGAGATCTGAGCTACACATACTGCGACGTTCACGATGCCACATTGTTTCAAACCTTTTATTTTAACCTGTCCAAGCTCTTCCGTTGAGTAATCCTTATCAGTAAGTGTTCTGATAAGCTTGACTCGTGTAATTAATTTATATATGGTTCCCTTGTACGTGCCTTGAATCATTTCCGTGGAATAATTGATTCTCTATGGTGTTAGTAAATCGAATAATCTTACTAATGATTATGTAAAAGTGCCACGGGGCTACCATATTCTGATATGTTAGTGTAAAGACAGGGCAGATTTAGGATTGATTAATATACAAGAATTAGTAACTCCAAGTCTCGTTGTCTTCAAATTTTTCTTGATAACCCTTATTTTAAAGCCATTTAGAACATTGCACACAAGTGTCTGCGCTACGAGTTTGCATCCAGGAAACTCCATTAAAATCACAAATCAAGCTATCATCCATCTCGCATATCATATATGGGCATTGGGCAAACAATGATAGACTTTTTTCTGTACCATAACTGGCTTGTCCATGTGTGGACATACTATTTAGAAGTCCTTTTAGACCTGCTCAGTCCATCAATATCATCCCCAAAATTCGTAAATGTTTTAAACAATTTAGAGTTTTTTTTTTAATTTTCCTGTTGTAAATATTTAGAAAATTTGTTATGTTAATATCATAGTCCCGAATAAAAGAAATACATATTTAGAGCTATTTTATATAAAAACACGATGAATTTGGGGTGTTGTGTTTAATGTTTTAGACTTGTTTTATCTTTTTAACCATTTATTTATAGCTATGTATATATTTTGTAATGCCACCCATATTGATTATCATAAATTATTTAGCGTTATGATGCATTCTTATCTATGCATATAGGTTGGGATGCAAATATATGCATATAGTCGTAAAATTGCATTAATTTAAATTTTATGATTCATTAATCAATATAAAATGGGTATTCCGATGAATCACATCAATAATTTTTCAATTCATGTTTATTTTACGTACGTAAGTAGTTAATTATTTCATCTTATTGTAATTATTTGAAGTTTTAACTGGTTTCCTTAACCGTTTACTTTTAATTTGGGCTAGTCAATTTGTAAGTAAACTTGTTGGTTTGTAGGAGAAAACATAAATTATATGAAGATCGAGGGAACACCTCGGCTGTCTTACGGGGGCTTGAAGGGGATCAGTGCCATGACAACCGATATCAAATACGGAGGTCGTTATACCGAGGGTGGCTGCGTGTCCCGGCGCGTTCGTACCCACGCTTCGATAAAATGCAGTGATCATTGACCTTGAAACTAGCTTTCGCCCGCAGCTTTTTCTGTACATTGATACACTCTTCGTAGATAACGTAAAACATACGCTATCCAATAGTCAAAACCTTGTTTAAACCGGGCCAATAGTTTTGCATTGATGCTTGAACACTTGAACATACTGACAAAACAATTAATAGAAAAACTACCTCTAAGACAAAACCTATCTATACACAAATTAATTGACTGAATTTGTAAAGGTCAAATGACGAGGCTCCACACAATCCTGAAACGCACTATGAGAGTTTTCGGAGCACGTAACATATATACAAGACCCCGACAATAACTTTTGGGGGGATAGTGGCCGCCCCGCCAGGCATACCAACCGCCTGGCTGGAAGATCTTCTCTTTAAAAAATGACGTAAGGAATTACCAACGATTGGATGTTGTAGGTACCGTCACTCGTGACAGCCAATGAGTTTCCACTGTGTCTCTGTTTAACTTATCTACCCATTTCAGCTGGCTCGCCACGTGTATAATAATTAGATGGGCAATTGTCGGTACAATGTGTTGTGTGTTTATTATAAGTTATGCAACAGTGTTATATGACCTATTGTTGATCTTGGCAAAAGGTTTTATATAACTTTTTGAATGTCTAGAAAGCGGTTCTTCTTCTTCTGTTTCTTTGGTTGGCAATCGGATACGAAATAGTGCCATTTTTGCCAGTGTCGAGTAATTTTTGATAATTGTTGTTGAATTATATGAATTTCTAAATTGATGATACTGAAAATGTTGATGAAAATAATGAAAATAATCCCCTATAAGTACCTGTCAGTAAAGCTGTGGATACTTTAATGCAATTTACCGGACATCTTGGGAGAACTTGAACAGTCAAGTTATATTTTATTTCAATTTCCATCACTCGTGCACGTTTATGAACACACAATAGTTAATATCCCACTAATATTACACGTTAATTATCAAAGAAACACATTTTTTGGAAAATAAAACAAAATTGACAACTTCACGGTTAAACTTCCCGCCAAAAGTCCTAGAAAGCTGTTATAAGATGGAATTACTTTCAAAAGGCTTTAATATTATTGTGGCCAGTATCTCTTTACACTGGTTATGATCGAGACTGAAAAAAAAAAGCGATACACCTTTAATTTACATATTTTATCGTTTTTCAGTCGAATGTTAAACAACATGCAAATTATAATCCATTGTATAATGTCTAAGCCTGGCTTAGAAAATACATCTTAAATATCAAAGTCCTGTCAGACTGTTCATGGTTATTTCCACTTCGTTTCGGTTTCGTGACAGCCATTTTGTAATTGCATATATAGTCTATTGATCAGAGCCAATCGAACACCATTAAGGCAGATGTATTTCCATGTGCCGTATTCGCGTAAATATAATAAATCAATATGAGAGTACTCCTGTTACAAACATTTATATCTAGCGCAGGAGTCGGAGAATTTGAATGATTAAGTACTTACCTGTTTCAAACAAAATTAATCCTTAAGTCACTGTCTCTCACTTCTTCTGGAAACACAGATGTTATTTGTTGGAATAATTTTCCTTCAACTAAGTACTTAACTGGTTTGACCAATTAACACATTCTACCATGGAAGACAAAGGGAGTTTAATTTCTATTGAAAATGAATGAACACGTGAGCTGAACAATGGTGATTATTATATGGATGCGTGTGATTGTTATTCCTGCAAGATGGGTCAGTGATACAGGGTCGATTTCATGCCTTATGCCTCATGTAAGCCAGGATCCACAGCGGCGATCAATGAAAACGCCGAGGTTTGACCATCGGCGAGTCCCGGGTAAAATAAATTGTCTTAGAACCCGCAACGAAATTGATCGAAAGGAACAAAGGAGTTGCAAGGGAATCCACCTCCCTCTAGTGCAAAGCGCGAGACAAAAGTACTGTATAAGGCAGACTCCCTGATAAAGTCTTGATTTATTTATATTAACCAGGATAAGATATATAAACTGTATAGCCCACCAGTGCTGGAGTAGCCATAGCAAGAGCTAGCAAATGCTATAGGACGTGCGTAATGGGGGGCCTCGCGCCTGTCCACCCAAAAAACACTATCAAGTTATACTAAAGTAAAGATGTAGAAGTTATTACAGGCCCAGCGCATTTGCTACAAGTCCCGCGCTTAGTGTGCCTTAATCCGGCATAACAGCCGATACGGTATATAGGGCTTTGCACCTTCTTCAACGGTCATTTGCCTTTGTTCATTTAGCCCGTACGTAACCCTGCTTATTTGTTCTGTTTTGTCTCTCAACGGCTTGTCTGACGGACTACAATTTATGTATGAGAATAAATAAGGCTTACATGACCTGACATTAGATTAATAGAAGAATTATTTTTTTGCGTCCACCAAAGTCACCTAAATCAACCTCCTCGGAAACCCTCCTAATTGGCTCACTGATATCAGATTCAATTGAATTGACTTTTTTTCGTTAACAAAAATAGAATGTGACCTTGGTTCACAGATAAACGCCTCAATTTAAACTCTATTGCTTTGTATTAAGGACCGTCAGTTCCGAATCAAAGGTTTGTTTTGTTTGTCCGCAGGTAACTATGGTAACCTACGCTTGTTAAATTGACCATAAAATTGCAGTTTTCCGGAAGACCATACTAGACCCGGTTGGTATTTATGAGGACCATATTTTACTCCTACTGTCCATTCCGAATTGAGACATGGTTTCAGATGACTTTATCACGACATGGCGAATGAAGTATTTGAGGAGATAAGAATGAAAATTCAAATGAGAAAGACAAAATTATGGCGATAGAAAGAGATGTAGATGTTATATATATTGTGATTGGAGATGAGAAAGTGGAGTAACTGAATGAGTTAGTATATTTAGGAGGCATGATCAGAGATAAGACGGAAAGTTTGCTGTGGATACTGAAAGGAGAGTGCTCGCTGGTAATGTATGAAACAATATTTTATTGAATTAGATCAACTTCTCACAATAAAATTACTCTTACATGAAACTGAGTTTACCCGCATGAAAAGAATCTATTGTATTCATGTTTATGCCACCGCCCTTGACATACAAAATTACTATGCCAAAATGTTTTTCATAAAAAAAATATCTATAGGTTGGACTTTGACATAAAAAAAAAATACAACAGAATTGAGAACCTCCTCCTTTTTTTGAAGTCGGTTAAAAAATCGTATGAGGATTTTGATTTTTTTTAACAATCCCAAAAAAATGTGACATGGGCAGAATACCTACCGTTGAATGGGTGACGTCATTTGAAAGACAGAAAGATGATGTTCTTTCTTTCTTTCCAAAAAAAAGCGGACGAAACCTAAAGGTTGCTAAGACAGGTAGCCCGTATCTTCTATGGATTCGGATATCCCCATACTGTCCCAGTTAGATTAAAACACTCTTTATATCGTAATTAAATCTACTCTTGAATAAAAATCGTGATTTTCCTCATAAAATTATGATATGTTATGCAATATTATTCATCCTTTACATCATTGATCAGTACGTCAAGAATGGGCTTCTCCGAAGCTCTAATTGATCTTATTGTTATTTTTTCCTTGTAAAGATACTTCTATTGAGTTTATTAATTTTAATGAGGCCTAGGGTATAAACCTAGCCAAATAAATTATTAAGGCGTGCCATACTCTTATGCAGGTTGGCAAATTCGGGTCGGGAATCTGTATTTAATATCAAAACCGTCCCTGTATAGCAAGCCTTACATGTTACTCAATTTCATGTAATCTACCTAAATATTACTTCATCTGTGCCTAAGCCTGAACTAGAGCCATTCCTGAGGTTAACAGCCCTACTCCTCTTATGCTCGACTACCTCAGATCTTACAAAAATATTCCCCATTAATTTGAAAACGTCCGTAACACAAACGAGTGATAAAAACACCGCTTCGAATTCACTTCATGCGTGCCTAAAGTATTATGCCAAAAGGAAAAAGGGTTCCAATTGCACACGGACCGTTATCTCAATTTAAGATTTGTTTAAGCATGACTGACGTGTGTGAATGACGTTTCTCGGTAAAGGTACGATGATTTAAACATGCATAATTTACTCAGAAGGATCCATTCCCTTACTTACGCTCATAAATACCTACAATATTCAAGAAATTAAGAAAAAAAAATCCCGTTGATTGTAATGATTCAGTTCTTTAACCATTTTATAGATAACAATGATATTCCTACTACCACTGATTCACTGACACATTGATCTTAAACAAACTTAATATCTAAAATGTTGTTTCTGCTTCGCAGATATTACATAAGAGCATTGTCTGTGTTCATTGCTTGTGTTTGGTTACAAATGAAATCAGGCAATAGGATTTTGCATGTATGTTTATCATATTTATCATTCAATTACTATTATAACGAAATATAATATCTAAGGATTAAATTTATTTATATTCGGCTTAAATATTCGATATCCATCTATATACCTACACGTAGGCTGCAACACTCGCCTGGTACCCGTCAATCAGGTTCTAAGGTCCAAAAATAGCCACGCAGCCGCCCGGTCACTAACGGTGCGCACGCGCAGCGCAACATGTACATTTCTCCTTTCACTAACAAGGTGATATGCACCCTAAGCGACCGATTGTTACATACGAGATTGCTATGATAATGTCAGACTTACTTTCAGAATTGCGCGCGCAAAAAGTTGTCCAAGTATTTAAGCTGAGCAGCAATTTTTAGTAAACAAGTTTAAAAAAATGTCGCATGGTACCTAAATAAAATATCTGGTATCTGAATGTTGCTTTTGTACTGCCTATAATAATGAATGTTATTATAAATTTATTATGGTTTGATCCGGAAAAAATAATGCAAAACATGACTATCTCCTTTACACTTTTCTTAATTTGTTATTTTAAACGACTTCAAAAAAAAAGGAAGAGGTTCTCAATACGATTGTATTTTTTATGTCTACCTCAGAACTCCGTAATTTATGAACCGATTTTGGAAAATATTTTTTTTAGTAATGAAGTATTTTATTTAAAAAACAATTTATTCTAATAACTTTTTGAAAAGTAAGAATCTAGTCCTTACTTATCTTTAAATAGAGTGGACTTATAGTGAATTTGGTTGCACAGTTTTGACACCTTGATTTCGTTATGAGAATCGCCGAATATCTTTGTATAAGACCTTACAGAACATACCTATGTGTGCAAATCCACGAAGAAAAGTCAACAGGAAAATTTATTCTTACGAAATTAATTGATGTTGCCAAAAGCACTTGGTGAGGGTGATGCGTTACATTGAGGACGAGGCGAGCCTTGTGCAATTGTCTCTGATGCTGTTGGCCTGTTTATGAGAAACTACACAGATTTGACATTGAGATTTATCGGAATACATTATGACGTTATTATTAGCTTAAGAATGCGTCATGCACTCATCAAACTAAATATGGTTTGCTAACTTTTTGTTTAACTAAATTGATGTGTTTGCTCAACATTTGGAATCCCCGAACTCGTGTTATCTTGCGTAGGAACATTCTGTAATACTTCTATTTCTATGGCTATGTTTATATTTGCGTTAATATAACGTTAAATGCAGAGTTCATCAATATCGGGCATCAACAAATTTCTTTACCCAACGTTGTCTCATATCAATTGGTTAAAAACAATTTCCATCATACGTAAATGAATAGTAGAATACTAGACAAGTTTATAAGGTATTGTTGAAAAGGTTTATGAAGTTTATCTTCCAAATAAGGCACGCTAGTCAGTTATTTTTAGCGGTTATGCTATGTTATACGACGTCTTGTTTCTTCAACTGATTTGCAATGACTTTTATGGCATGTCGCCTATGGATAGCACAAACAACACACGGTACAAACTCCGATAGCGCAAACACATCATCACGCTTGTGACTTCGAAGGGTTGGCACGAATAATAAGGAGGTTACCACATATGAGAATATTATGAAATCAATACAAAGACATTTAAAAAAAAAATTCAGTTCTCACCGAGAAAAAAAGACATAATTAATTACTCCATATTTTGTGCAACAAACCTTGCATCGTGGTAATTTTAATATTAACTTATTGCACACACATTTAGCAATATCATTGTGTTTTTTTTAAATCAACAATGCGCGTTTCATTCTATAAAATCTCTCATGTTATTTGGTGTTGGTAACATCGCATGACCGTTTAACGTGGACGTTAAAAGATGGCGCTGATAGTAAATGCAAATCACGCAAGCGAAATGTACTCGCCATGCTGCCTGGAAGTATAAAATTTTCTGTCATCTTGATGTCCATGAATTCTATGGGCTACCAAATAATAAATACTTACCAAAAGTATGAAATTAATAATGACGCGTCAAATTTAGCAAAGAGGGTACCATTGGAATTCCATCGCGATTCAATTGTGTTACCAGACTTATGAACAAAACAAACGGAAACACCATGTCACAGTGTAATTAAAATTCTACGATGCTAGAAAACCGACAGCGTTGCATAAACATTATGAAACGGTGTCCAATTAGGGTGCCTTGCGATTCACATCAGGCGATACGGTACACATGGTGTCGCGCTGATGGTGCTAGGGTTGCCACTCACCACTGACAAGAAATGTTAACCCTCTACTATGCGTTCAGATTCAAGGTCCACGAGAATTGCACTAGAGATTTTCAGGAGTGAATTTGCGAGCATCAAAATATGCAACATACATGTATCTTTTAAGCTTTTACACTTTCAAGGGACCTTAGTATTTGATATATATTTCATATTAACTATACCCGTTCCTTAGAAAAAGTGTCATGATAAACGAAGGGGTAACTACTATAAGGGTTCCGTTTTTCCTTATGAGGTAAGGAACCCTGGTAAGGAACCCCTCCTTATGAGGTAAAAAACAACGATACATAGGGTTTTTATAAACGTGATGCCGTCAAACCTCTAGAAATATTTTACAATAATTTGTTACATCTTATAGTCGCATATTTGCCAACCCTGTCCACATACTTAGTAAATATTCAGGCTGCGTTCGTTTACACTTACATTACATAACAGAAGCCAGTTGTAATTATATCAAACTGGGACCTTCAACACTCCAGCCGTGAATACTAAACTCCTTACATAATTATTCTGCGTCATACATGTTTTCTTCTACATTTTATATGTTGGCAATCGACGCCAAAAAAGTGCAATTTTTGCCAGTGTCAAGAATTTTTTCTTCGTATTTTTTTAATATAAGTACATCTAATGACTTATTTTGATGACGATGATGATGATAACATTAATACCCAACCCCTATCGGTAAAGCTGTGGATATTTTACTTAAAAAATACCCGACATCTTGGGGAACTCAAAAGTCAATCTATAGTGTTTTATTTTAATTTCCTTTACTCGTGTACATTTATGAGCACGGGTAATATTACATAATCTACAAAGAAATACAATTTTCAGAAAATAAAACAAAATTTATAACTTAATGTTCAACTTCCCGCCAAAAGGTCCTCTCATACATGTTTATTGAGTCAGTTACTCCTCCCACACACAGAACATTTGAATTTGGAATTAATATTGTTTTTTGGCGCGACTGAATTAGAATGGCCAATGTTCATAATTTAAATTAATTTTATTATGCACATAGCAGTATATGTTGTCCTTTTATTATCTATGCTGTGCACATAGATAACACAGTATAAATAACGGTTCTGCTGTGCAAATGTCATCTCTTTACACTGTGTGTGCACAAAAACAAACAGGTACCTAAGTATATTCTATTTAAAAAAACCTGTTATTTATTAATTGTGTAAATTGTACAGAGGCCCACTTCGAGATATTAAATGTTATTCATTGCTCTGCACTGTTTAAATCACACGCAGTAGCCTCAAACGCAGGCGCAGCTAGTTACTTACTCAGTAGTGCCACCGGTAAGACCATGATGCAGCAAGTTGCGCGTTTAGTCGGTACGCGGCTATTTAGGAACGACCGCACACACTTCAGCCACTACATGCCAGCGTGAACTAATTAGCTTGCCGGGTTAAAGCAAATATGAAACACAACCTTGAAACCAATTTGTTGAAGAGTTGTCTGCAAGCAGACTCTTATACAAGCTTGAATTTTTCACGGCTGAACAATTTATCTGGCCTGTTGACAACACTCGTTTCAGATTTAAGTAGATTTTTTTTATAAAAAAATAAATAAATGACTACACACTAATTAAAACCCCACAAACCATAAAGATTCATCCTTTTTTTTTCAAAATTTGACGTCCTTTGAGAATTTCCTAGTCACCTAGGATCAACTAGGATGCCATTCTATTTGGAACCTTAGACGAAGAATATTATTTCTTCCTCTGAGTTTGGAACTTAATATTTATATAAAAGGTAGCAATAATCCAAGCTTTATTTGCTGTTATAAAACCGACTTAACATAAATACTGAATAATAATGAATTAAGTAAATTTATTCCAAACTGGTATAATTAGATCCTAATTAAGACTACTTATATTATTTAGCTTAGTTTAGGTAAGTAGTTGTTAATTACATTTTTATACAAATCAGAGTGTTGCGAACAAAAATAATAGCGTAAAATATTTTAATAAGGGTCACAGACAAGTCATATGTTTATAATTTGAAATACTTGCTGTAAATGAAGTTCGAGTATTTGTCCAAAAAACATATGATTACCAAAAAAATTAAATTTAAAAAAACACAACTATACTTTTTTATGACGAAAGGCCATGTGTCCCATCCTATAAAAACAACAGGTATCCACAAATATTTTTGTTTATACCTATAACTGTAATATTTTATGCAGTTGGAGTTAAACAGAACGGTCTGCAACAAACATGTACCCTAATGAATATTCATAATTTCAGAAAACAATAATTACGACCTTATTTTCAGTGTTATTTTAGCCTCATTATAACAATGGCTAAGAAACAGCCATTCAATAATAAACCTTAAGATTAGTCTATAACACCTAATTATAAAAAAAATCAAGCCGTACTTTCGAATACATGATTAAGAACGAACTTTAGCTTCTTTTCAACATTCAATAATTAATCTCAAATACTGCATTGTAAAGTCTAAAGTAGATGTACATGAACGAGAGCTTGCATTAAGGCCCGGCCTACATTACTCATCGGTGGTACCGTGCACGAATTGTTTGGAAACTTTGACCGTTATCCATCGGTAATATAACTCTGCAATTGTGGAACAATGTAAGAAAACGAATTCAGTGACCTGACATATATAAGCTAACGCTAATACGGTATCTTAAGAAAACCACTAAATTATATTAATTAGCGCTTTATTAATAATCAGACGCCAAACCCAGATAAGTCCCCAATCTGACAGAACAAATGTCAGATCTGTCGAGTGAAGGAAACGGCTGCGTTCAGTATCCCACAGCTAACAAGATAGCTGATACTAGAGAAATACACTATTGGTTTTATCCTCAACTAAGCAGTCCTTATATTAAAAGTACATAAGTACTATGCAATGAATGAATGTTTGCGAGCGATCGCTATATTAGCTAAACCAGGGATTTTTTGGAAACATCATATTTCCGAATCTTGCAAGACATCTGCAACTTTCCGTACCAATATGCCAAACGGTGCAGCCGCAGATCCCTAAACAATGCCGTCGACAATGTTCCAGGTTTTTAACATGAGAGTCCAGACCGAAAGACTGCTTTCTGGATAGTCAAGTTTACATTGAGCATTGAGCTTTCCCTCCTACTTTGAAGAGGTTTCCCTTTTACTGCACGTAAGGCATGGACAACACTAATCATCCTATAAAACTGTAACGGACATTTACAAAGAGCAGCTTTCAGAAAAAAAAGCAATGAAATACCTAACGATATAATTACCACAGGTCATAAGCGACATCGGTTTCTATTTCACTAAGATTAATGCCAAATGTCAATGAGTAATATTTTGATGCGAGAAAGTGGCGCCCGCGCAGCCCGAGGTGTTTTGACGGTGAAATTCGATGACGTATCGTGTCTGTAGGGCTGTCGCGATGGTCGCTCTCAAATGTATTAAGAAGAAGTTAATAATATTGATTTCTTATATTTACGCGAATACTACACATTGAAATAAAACTAATTTTAAGAATTGGCCACCGGCTTGGGACCCTGTAGGACCATCATAAAATCCAGAACCAAGCGTACCATTGCAAGACCTCAAGACACAGTGAGCTCTTTCTGCGTAAATCGGACCGCAAGTAACAACTAAATATGAGGGTACCCCCGTCAAACTATGACACTAGGACGTCAACCACCTCAGTCCTCCCGTGACCATGGTTGATGTAAAGCAGCCGAAACGTCGGGAACGTAAAATCAAAAATAAACCGCGATAAAATTCTTAAAATTAGTTTTATTTCAAAGAAGTTAATAATATAAATAATTATATTAATACGGTAGGTGTAACTCGGGCAATTCCAATGCCACATGTAAGACACGACTATATTTTAAAAAGGGAATACCTGGATGATACCATTTTCGTTATCTAATAAATGATGGCAACGGCATGCTGATTATATGTAAAGATGGCGGATGTTATGCGTCGAATAGATTTTTTTAATTACCAACCTTCCAATACTTGTGGACGCAGTGGCAAACCCTGTGCGACACCTACAAATTCCTACTTACATACAGTCTGTGGTTCTCAATAACGTTAACCTTATTTTTTGCAAGTTGTTTGGAGAATCGGACGCAAAAAGTAGAAGACATTACATAAAAAAAATGTAAGCCGACGACTTTGAATACGTTATCCACTAGTTAATATGCATTTAATGGTCTTGTAAAAGGCTGTTGCCCGGAGGCCTCTGTTGTAACAAACAAACGCGAAATAACCGAATTATTCGAAGGAGTTTTTTTTTGTATATTATTTTATTGTGTTGAGCTATAAGTTGCTAAGAGATTTTTTCTCTATAAATCGCAATTTTTGTCCCATAAAACACACAACGACCGGCCTAGATGGAGATGGCGGGATGTCCTGAGCACCTTTACGTAGGATTAGTTTTCAACTAGCTAACGGCAAGGCCGTAGCCACAACGGCGCGACATCAACCTCACCCTGGCTCATGGAGTCAATTGAAAAACACATATAAGACACTTCTGGACATTTCTGGACGTCATTACTGACGTCCAGAAATGATGTGGCTTTATAGTATTGAGCAAATGAGAGCAGTGACAAATAAGGCAAAAGCGACTTTCTATAAGTGTCAGATGTTTTATGAAGAAAAAGTAATGGTTCAATGTGGCAGCTGACCCACCCTGAAGCAAACCCTGGCTACGCGCAGGGCTGTCAGCAGGGAGTAGTAGAGGCCTTTGCCCAACAGGTGGGGTATTTAAATAGATAGAAAATAGCGCGATTAAATTAACACTCAAAAAAACGAATGGCGAATTTCCTAAAACATGTATATTGGAAGTTCTGAAAAGTTCTGATGAACATAATTTATCTAAACACAATTATTTTTTTCATTATAATCGCCAAGAAGTTGACGACGAATCTGCTGTTACTAATGTCAGTTCACCTAGTCGTGTCGTGAGCTACCAATTTGTATGACATGGAAAAAAAATATTTATTTAGTACACGTTAATACTGTAAACAGATGTAAATGCTTTGGCTGATTTTGAAACCGCATCGTCTATCACACCGTCGTCTTGCTCAACTTTAGCTGTTTAGAAATGAATAACAACTTGGCTTAGAGCAGACATTAAGTAGATACGATGTAAAGTTAATTTTAAAAACTACATCATTATTAGTGGGAAACCATTAGCAAAAAAACCCAATAAAAAAAACCACAAAGCGCAAAGTTCTTATAAGATGCATATAAATTGCAAACGGAGGTCATGTTTTTAGTATTTAAAAAAAACTCTGTTTATTATTGAGATTTAATGAATACGCAACATTTTGAGAAGTTAATATTACATGACTGACATGACGATAGTCACGTATCCTTCGAACTTGACCGACTTTCGATTGAACACAACCGTCGATTACCTACCGCGTGAAAAAAAGACATTATTCATCGCAGCCGAAGTGAATCTTGCAAATTCAGTAACTACAGTTCTGTAACCATTTTTGATTCTACCTGAATCATGCTCAAAGTCCAAATTTCACATGTTTGCTTATACGCGATCTACTCCACAAAACTCGTTTCACTATTCACTAATCAGTCAATGCCAAAATATTTCTATTTAAGATAGTAGGTTAAGATTTGAAAGTGTATAGTACTTTCGAATGACTAATAACACTAACATCGGTTAAAAATATGTTTCTATAAAGAAGTGACCAGGAACCCAGACCAGACCCAGAAGAAGAATGTATCGATTTCTTATATTTACGCGAATACTACACATTGAAATAAAACTAATATTACGAATTTCTACCGACTTGGGATCCAGTAATTAATATTGCACCATTGCAAGACCTGTGAGAACTTCCGGCTTAGATCGGACTGCAAACAACAACTAAATATGAGGGTACCCCAGTTCGAAGTATGACACTAGAAAGTCATTCACAAAAGTCCTCCCGTGACCATGGTTGCTGTAAAGCAGCCGAGAAACGTCGGGAACGTAAAAAACATAAAATAAACGAGATTGTAAGCGAGTGTAAGGGTAAATAGGGTAGCGCCTTTGCACAACCTAGTAAATTGAGTGAACCTTGGCAGCTTAGTCCAACCGCAATTCACATGCTATGACGAAATGTTTCAACAGTGCATTTTACGCCCATCGCAAGGCAAACGATTCACGGATTTTGCATATTTCTTTTATGCACATAATGGTATGTGTGTATTTGTTATAACGATTATTGAACAAAGGAAGCTGGACGTCTGAAAAGAGTACCTACCTAAGGGAAATGATGATAATTTTATCTATACCCGAAATAGCGATCTTTTAAGGTCCTGACGTTAGTCAAGAGTAATTTGATTATGCTGTTGCCTACGTATTTTTTCGATTTATTTCATAATGTATTTATGATGTTTTTTGTGAAGTATTTTATCGTGTCGCAAGTGATATATAACGGGTCAGTATAGCGTTATTTTCCTTTTCTTCTTTCTTTTGGTTGGCAATGGGCTACAAAATAGTGGTATTTTTGCCAGTGTTGAGTAAAACATTTTCAGCGTTGTTAAATATAAGGTACCGCTGATGATAATGACGACGACGATAAAGATGAAATGAAATGTAAAGCTGTGGATGCTTTACTGAAAAATTACAGGATATATTGGGATAACTTAAAAGTCAAGTTATACTATTTTATTTAAAATTCCTTCAGTACTGCATGTTTATGAACACACAATAGTTAATAGTCATAAAAGGTGAGTTTAAAAATAAACGTGCGGGTTCTTGTAATAGTTTTATTGTAGTACGTTTTAAATAAACGTCATAGAACACATCACTAATTAAATATAAAATAGGTTCTATAACAATTTCCTATTATACTTCTACGGCGAGTGTGGTCTTAGTGTTAACTTACTTCGACTTACCTAAGCTTTACAATTTGTCGCCATTCCTGATATACGTACTGTTGCCCTTCTAATACCGTCATACATGAGTGGATGCTGCCATTACATTGACTGATCTTATCTCAACCTGTCCGTCAGATCCGTCTACCAATTGTAATACTGACTCTTGATGAGTGATTCACAGTTTCCAGTTCTGCGATATTATAATGATCTTTGCTCTGTCGTGCACTAGATCAATTCGATAACCTTTGCTTGCTCTGGGGTCATCCCCAATAAAGTAATAACTGTTTCCGATGCATTTGTAATTTAAACCAACTGTTACATAATGCACGTATTTGCCTACAGTGCTATATGATATACTAGCTGCGCCCCGCGGTGTTACTCGCGTTTAAAAAGTATGTCCATCCCACGGGAACCCTATATTTTACCTGGATAAAAAGTAGCCTATGTGCTATTCCAAACTATAATCTATCACTGTGCCAAATTTCATTCAGATCCGTTCAGCCGTTCTGGTGTGATTGAGTAACAAACATGCATCCATCCATCCATCCAAACTTTCACATCTATACATATAAATAAAATTGGAGTGTCTGTTTGTAATATTAAAATAACCGCTTTTTACTAAGTGCATTTGGATGTGTACACGTTACCTATACCGAAACAACATTTTTTACAATTTTTGTCTGTCTGTCTGTCTGTCCGTCTGTCTGTCTGTCTGTCTGTCCGTCTGTCTGTCTGTCTGTCTGTCTGTCTGTCTGTTTGTTCCGGGTAATCTCTGAAATGGCTGGACCGATTTTGACGGGAATTTCACTGGCAGATAGCTGATGTAACAAGGAGTAACTTAGGCTACTTTTATTTTAGAAAAAAAAATAGGATCACTCGAAAAAAAATTAAAACCAATGTTGCAGCGCAGCGCCTGATTAAGTTTTGATAGCAACAATGCGTCCCGCGGGATCAGAACGCGCGAGCAGGCTGTTGCCAGCGGTTGTGTCTTTGTTAAATACCACGCGGACGAAGTCGCGGGCAACAGCTAGTTTATAATATTAGTGGGATGCATTCTGGTGAATACTTTTAGGTGGGTAAGTTATCTATACATATAAATAAAATTGGAGTGTCTGTTTGTAATATTAAAATAACCGCTTTTTACTAAGTGCATTTGGATGTATACACGTTACCTATACCGAAACAACATTTTTTACAATTTTTGTCTGTCTGTCTGTCTGTCCGTCTGTCAGTCTGTCCGTCTGTCTGTCTGTCTGTCTGTCTGTCTGTTTGTTCCGGGTAATCTCTGAAATGGCTGGACCGATTTTGACGGGAATTTCACTGGCAGATAGCTGATGTAACAAGGAGTAACTTAGGCTACTTTTATTTTAGAAAAAAAAATTGGATCTCTCGAAAAAAAATTAAAACCAATGTTGCAGCGCTGCGCCTGCTTAAAGTTTGATAGCAACAATCTGCAATGCGTCCCGCGGGATCAGAACGCGAGCAGGCTGTTGCCAACGGTTGAGACGTTGTTAAATACCACGCGGACGAAGTCGCGGGCAACAGCTAGTTTTATAAATAAAATACTTCAACTATTGTCAATGGTAAGTAAATTTAACTATTATTCTGAATTTACCCAGGCATTGAATAAAACTAATCTTACGGATTTTATCGCGTTTATTATTTGTTTTTGCGTTCCCTGCGGTTCAGCTGCTTTACAGCAACCATGGTCACGGGAGGTCTGAGGTGGTTGACGTCCTAGTGTCATAATTTGAACCGGGGTACTCTTATATTTAGTTGTTGCTTGCGAAACATTGGGAACGTATAAAACAAATAATAAACGCGATAAAATCCGTAAGATTAGTTTTATTCAAAGTGTAGTATTCGCGTAAATATAAGAAATCAATATGTTTACCCAGGCATTTTTTACCGACGGAGTTATGAAGATCACGTACGCTTATTGTGTTCCAACGCTATTAAAATCCTCAATTGGTCATGTTTAATTGAACCCTTACGACCGCGACATAATCTATCAACAAAAGATATAGCAATACAGCAATAATGTACCCTAATTACATTAACACAAAGTTGATATCCTAGCATCGTCGTAGTGATGTCTAATTGACATGTTATTGCGTAAATCATCAAATACCAGCGGTAATAAAGACAGAGCTCAGCAAAAACTTGTTTTTCGAAGCGCTTCACATTAAAAAACTCAGGATGTAAATGAATTTATTACTCGAAACAGATTATATAATGTAGTCTTTGTAAAGAAAACATTAGAATAACTTGTTAATCCTTGACAAATATGAATGAAATAGCATAACTTTATGTTGATAATTTCACTATCGACTATTTCAAATAGAAATTATGTTCATATAATGACAGCTTATGACAATGGATTTTTTATTTTTTCCATACATCAATAACGCTGTCAGCTTAGAATGTTTGAAAAGCTTGGAATATGCTTAGCTCGCATTCGCACCCAGGATCCAGTTATAAACTATTGTTATAGAAAAGTGCATTTTTATCTAACAGAACCATGACTAAATTAGTTTTGCTATTGATAATAACTTCACAATAGCCCATTCAACGAGGCTAGTGGCATTTCTTAAAAAAATGTAAGTCACAATCATTATTGTTCTTCACTTTCTCTATTGTCAAACAGATGGTAGTTGTCAGTTGTCATCATGTTAATGAGTTTTGTATTATGTAGTACTGTTGGGGTTTCACTCACCTAATCTGTATTTCCATTTAAACAGTCAAAAATTTACTAGCTATTATGTGGCCATTAGCTGTTATCAATTTCTTTGAACTACATTGACGTAGCTTGCAAGAGTATTGTGGCACTTGTCAGCTGCTCTTTGTTGCTGATCAAGTCGCATCGTTTTCAATTAGTTAATTAAAGGACAACACATCTTTGACTGCTTTATTTGTGCTTGAGCCAACACATTTCCAACATCGTGAGAATCAACTCCAAATGGGTTTCTTCAGTTATTACGTATAACATTCTGTGGTGGTGTTGTTACTAGCGAGTCATTCAGTCACGAGGCCTAGTATATTTGCAGAGCGCCGTACTCTAATAGATCTTGTGTATTTAAATGTGTTTATTCAGCTGCATCGTTTTGTTTAATAACTCAACGTCATTTAGTGTGCATAGTATTGTATGCTTTGAAGCAACTAATGGAGTAAGGGAACCAACACTGATCAATAGGCTGTCTCAATTTTAACAACAAGAGAACCAAACTATGTAGTTGTTTTGAGGCCATTCACACCAAACTCCCTTTGCTGTTTTGCGTCGTTTGTATCTTCCGAACAGATTAATAGAACGGTACCAATAATTGCTTTGTGTAACGTTACAACCTTGGCCGAGGCTGTTCTACGCGGATGAAGTTAATATCCTTTCTAGCAGAAGAATGTATCATTAAATATAATCACCGCATTACAGATGAAATAGAATATAACAATAAGTAATGAGATACACCACATAAAACGTTATATTGATTTGCTAATTATCTTGTGTTACATCTTCACGTATTAAATATACTTTAACTAGGTACTAAACTTGTATTATTATTATCGTATTTATTATGTAAAGTTATAAATAAGCGCTGTGAATCATATTAGGTAACTGCACTAAATCTTGCTCATCATTTTTGTTGTATTACCTCCTTGACTGGACAAAAGATTGTAGTTGCAAATTGGTTTAATTTTAAACTTTGGCTCGCGCTTATCATTGTGCAATTTAATGAAAATATAATTTGTCTCGTTTCAAGCAGTCTTTGTGAGAATTACTGTAGATTATGAAAACTTCGTAAGTAATTATGATCAGCGTCAAGGTTCAATAATATCCTTTATAAACATTGTCATTTTCAACATAAGCATAGAACGCATTCCTGCTAATAGGCAGCCAAAGATGGGATACCATTATGATGAGGTACCTTTTAAAGTCACATAGCTTCTACAAATCGGTCGGATTCTCTGTCGAGCCACGTAGGCTCGCCTATTACGTATGTAAGAAAACCAGTTTCTGTTTAACAAAGATTTTAACGTTCGTTTTTTTTTCTGTCTCGGGAGTGCAAAGTTTCTTTGAGTTCAGTTTATTTTTCAGTTCAGTTTTTAGTAGATTTAGATGTATGAGAAGCATGGGTTTCAGTTTGCAATTTATTTGTAAAAACACACATTTGAGAAACTTTAGTCTATTCTTTTTCTAACTTTATCGTTCCGAGCTACTTATCACTAAGATAAAATTTAGTAACCTATTGTCCCATATACATATAATTTCCTATTTAAAATAAGAAGCTTACTTACTATGAGGCTCCTGTTAATAATAACAAACATATCTTGAACCCTTACTTCTAACCTGCAGTTTTAAAATATTAAACCAATTAATAAAGCCATTATAAGGCCTTTTTTAGGAAAAAAAGTGAGACTGAATGACAATATTATTATTAATGCAAATATCTTCTAGTCCAGATGAGCGTATTCACAATTACATCATTAAACAAATTGGGGAAGGTCTAGTTATATTATTTATAATTACATTATTGAAATTCCTAGTTGAAACTAAAGAGTGCAAGCAAATTTAAAGTGATGTCAACATTTTAATATAGTTATTGCAGTATCTTTGGTATATCTACGTACATTATCTTATAGATTTATTAATCAAGTATGCTAATCAAATTTCTAACGCGCTTAATAATATACAACTATTTCACAACGCCGATCAATTGTTGCAATATTGTTACAGTACCGACCGGTTGGTTGTGCGAATAGCGACACAAGCCTATTCAGGAGCGATTGGAATTAGTCAGCAATATGTTTATGTTATAAAGCCATGGCCGAACATACTTCAAGGCTCAGTGGTGCTATTCTGTAAAGACAATCTCGCGCATGTTTGGGGTCGAGTCACCTTCGTCCGTAGGAGAATTAAGTACCCTCGAGATACCCTACACGTGACCCTGGGTGGTGCCAACCAGGTGACAACTCTACTGGTGGTAGGCTTCGGCCGTGGCTAGTCACCACCCACTGAACAAAGCCATGTCGCCAAGCGGCCTAGCCGTGTTCCAGCATGATGTTCGGTGTTGCCATTCATGGATGGCGGGTCAGATCAGTTGCGCTGCATGTGCCTAGTGAATGTAGCGTCTCTATCTACTGCCGCCTTCCTACCTAGGCAAGTATACCCCATCGTAGATGTCATCTTCACTTACCATCAGATGAGATCGAGATCAAATGCCTATAATGTAATAAAAAAAAAACAAACACCGTGACTGGTGATAGTCAAGTTGGTCATAAATCTGACGTAAACGATCGAAGCCCGAGGCAACTGATTGTGAACGTGTAAGCTTCAATCATTATGTCATCCACCTTCAAGGCGACGTGGGTGTGTCCCCGTCACAGATTCTGCGTCGTTAGCCATCGCTATGGTGTTTTTTTATCTTTCCACATCTACTTGAGTGGCTCAAGTTAAACTGGGTCCTTCTGTTTTGTGAATGTGAATTTGATTTATTTTGAGCTGTTTTTGAAGTACTCTCAATAAATCATTGAGCGGTTGCCAAACTTCTGTTTCTTTGATTTTCAAGTGTTGAGAGATCGCTCTTCCCACTGGCTATGTAGATATTTAGAAAATGTATTGTGTTATGGATAGCCGCAATGTCGAGGCAAAGTACAAATCGTACAATATTTGCATCTGTTTTGACAGATCATCACATTACTAGGCACAGGTACCTCCTTACATAATATCAATGGCTTCCTAATAACGTCCAAGCTTTTCGTAATCTATATTGTAACTGTCACCACAGTACCTCTAGCCCACAGATCAATTTATCTGTCAATTGACTCACAGTACTATGCCATCTATCATTTGATTGTGAGTAATGTAAAATCTTCATTAGCTTTATCTTTACATTTATCTAATGTCTTGTAAGTAATGCCTTCGCTAAGTCTATTCAAATGTAAACAAGTCGGACAGGTTGAGTCATATCTGCCCTTTAAGACAATTTCCTAAACATTGCTTATTATGAATATGCTTTATACCAGCTATACTCAACCTGCGGCCTGCTGGGCTTTTGTGGTTGGCCCATCTGGTGTTACATTATTTTAAACCATTTTGAATTTCGCGCCCATAAAAAAAAATAAAACGCGCTGAGTAAAAAGGTTCTACGTAACACTACCGCATGATGAATCCGTTCATAGTTGTTCATTTCCATTTGTACCAATAGCGAAATCCTAAGAAATCTTTCCTTTTGTTTTGTGGCCCACGAAGCCACGACTACACGTATTTGTGGCCCCTATGAAAAAAAGGTTGAGTACCACTGCTTTAGACATAGGTGAGTAGGTATTGATTCAACGACATTAGATAATAAATTTTATGGGTGTCTAACGGCGTGGCGTCAGGTGATACGTGAGTCTCAGGCTATTTTTAGCCTGGCCGCGTATAGCCTGTAATCTAGAGAAACCTAACCGGTCATTGCAGTGTTGCCAACTTGAGAAATTACCAGTTTGAGTTCAAATTAGTATTTGTAACGTGCGTTGCGTTGCGAATGCTTGGAGCAATACATTTTCTATTCGCACAGCTATAAATACAATATTGTCTATGGTTCTTTTAGACGCCTTAGCTTCCTTCTAATTGAGTCACTAAAAACGGATCATTTTGGTTTTGGTGATGGAGTTCGGCATCAAATTAAACTAAATAAATGAACACGGCTGGTGATCGCTGAAGGATTAGGTTGGAGTGAGGTGCTATGCAGTCATATTTCATTAACATTATGGTCCCAGTATTGCCATATTTCCAGACGCACTCCCGCTCAATGCGGAGGGTTTGAGCCATAGTCCACCACCCTGGCCCAGTGCGATCAGCCCAAAATATACTCAGTTTCAAAATTTTCAAATCCGGGATACTCGATTTACCTACCATAAGATAACCCTTGTTCGTCGATAATTAGGTACTTATTCAGATCTAACACCTGTTTCCTTAAATATGTATCCGTATTATTGTGATAACCGATGTGCTTGTGACTACAAAACAATATCTGCAATTAACATGATTCTAACAATCCAGCTTACTGGAACACCAGAATCCAGTAATACTAAATAGGTATTCAAATCAGTAAATAGAATACTATGTTTGTAACTTGCGTCAGTCACGTTGTTGGATTTCCAGTGATCTTCTTACAGTGGTGTTGCCTTGTAATTTGTGGCCAGTCTCCGTGAGGAGGTGTGGTCTTCATTAGTGTTGCCTACAGCGTTTCTTACACATTTTCCATTTGGTTGGGGTTTTATTTGATCCGACATTAGTTGAGTGGATTTTTATTTAATGTTCAAAACATCATATACAGCGTGATTCAGAAAGGGCATACTAACCCTTGAACTTTCGTTTCTATAGCACATTTGTAATGATTTTGTAAAGTCGGAATTGCGTTATCTCAATTAAAAAAAACCTTGGTCCAGTCTGGCTCGCGGCTTGCTATAGAACCTCGTGCAAGTCTGGCTCGCGGCTCGCTTTAGAACCCCGTGCTACTTTGGTTCGTGGCTCGCTGTAGAACCTCGCGCCAATGCAAATACGTTTTGCACAAATTCATTAACTGAAAGCATTTGCTATGCAACTTGTTTAGCATATGATACCGAGTTTTAAACTTGATAATATCTCGCCCCAAAGGCTGACAAAAAATAAACTAACAAGGTCTGAGCCCCCAAATATTACAAATGCTTTAAAATGATTAAGTAGGTATATAATCATACTAATGTTAAGTATCCTATTTTGTTTTTCAAATCAGTAGGTACCTACATCCCTTTTCGAACTATGAAGAGGCTGGTTTACAGTCAATATATAATATATCATTTTTGTCCGAGTACCTCTATGTGGCAGCTTAAGGCCGCGTCACCGCCGGCCATTCGTGACTGACCACTGCGATAGCGCGTGCGCAGATAACGCTCAGTATACTATATAGGAAGGTACTTTACAGTTTTATAGGTGACCAGTAGTAATAGCTTCATAGAACCTTGGTGGAATTACCTGAAATGATTGATTTGTCCTAGTTACCTTTAAGTTAAACTGATGGTATATCAATAAGAAAATGTAAAAATACATAAGGTCTGTTTCATTACGTGCTCATATACCACAAGTTTTATTAAGTCAATTCTTGTGCTAGAAGTGGCCTCACGTCTAGAGCTTCTAGCCAGGTTGGGGATCGAACTAGGAAACTGTTACGCTTCTAAATGCAAATTGTATATTGATTAGGAGCATATAATATAAGTACATACCTCTTATTTTACTGTAGGTTGGACTGTTGTAGGTAGGTAGGTAGGTAGGTATGCAATCATAAATGTTAAAAACAAGATTAATATCCATTGCAAATATATCTAGATCAAGGGCTCGGAGGTCGGTCGGAAGCCATGAGAATGCATTATACATTTTAAACTCCGCTTTGAGTTGTAGCTTTTTCACTTAGCCTCGCTTACGGAAACATTTATCCCTCGACCCAATTGGCGAAGTTGGTGAACCTGCCTTCTGTACCGGGGGACTCGGGTTTGAATCCTGGTAGGGGTAAGGTTTGTGTGATTAGCGCGAGTATTTGTAGATTCTCCACGATGTTTAATATCAATATAAGTTTTATATACTGGGGTCGCCCCCAGTCCTTTTTCTGGTACCCACAATACAAGCGTTGCTTGGTTTCGGACTGACAGTTAGTGCGTTCGTTTGGTGATATTATTAGATATATTTTTTACCTTTTCACCTGCTCTTCATGCTTGTTGAATCTCATTATGTTTCCGTTCATCTTCATTCACTCAATTGTGAAGATCGCTACTGAGTAAGCAGTATGGATCTTCTTCATCCACATGTTCATCTGGAATATCTTACTACAATAGAATGTTTGATGACAATTTGTAACAAATGATGTTGATCCTTTCCTGATATATATTTGCAGAGTTTTACAACATACTTGAGAGCGATTAGGAAGTGACAGGGACCGAGCCCCTAACCGGATATAACGTGAAACGTTCGCCAGTATGTTTTATGATTTTAATTGCTTTTAAGTCGTTTTATGCGCACGTTGATCGTGGCCTAGAGGCCTAAAATTCACTGGGTGATTTTTAAAAAAATAATGTTCAATAATAATTATCTCCTCCTAATCTATAGGCAGTAGTTAAAAATGCCTAAAGGCTTCACAATACCGATTTTGATGAAAACAAAAACTGTATTATTCGATTTTTGACAAAATAATTACCCTATGCAGGAGATGAACCGGCAGATTTTAAAACATATATATAATGTATTATTCCACCATCCGATAATATCGCTAATAAGGATTAAGTTTTGGGGAGTTATGGTTAACGAAAAACTAAAGAACGTGCAATTGCTTTATTCATTGATCAGACCTTAACATAATCAATTTTTCAATATGATACCCATTGATTACAAGTTCTTTTTTTTGTTGTCTTTGATAATGGTCTAACCGTTAAAAGATACCTAATTAGACATTAGAACATGTTGTTGAGGTGTTGAATGTAGTTGGGTACGGTCAGATTTAATTGTTCCGGTACGTAGGGTTTATGTATGAAAATATAAATTATTTATTAGAAACTTGCAGTTCACTTTAATTGCCGTATGTCATTACTTCCGAGAACTTGATCCATATTGACAACATTTGTCATATGGCATTTTTATTTTTTCAATAAATACTGGTTATTTTCCTGGCTAGGGGAATTATTCTTTGGAAAATCTAAGGATGCAGTTTTAGTATTCAGCAATATCGCTCTTAAGAGCTCTTCTTTAAGTATTTTACGCTACTCCCTATAGTTTCGGATTTAGCCGTCCACGAACACATGAAAAGTCACCTTGTATATCAAATAAGTACTTACCTACCTCAAAGAATGAGTGGTACGAGTAAAACTACCAGCTAATTTAAATATGTCTGACACACTTTACAAAGAAACCATTCATGTTTTCAATGTATATGTAATTATGAAAAGCAGAGTTACGTACTATATCGAAACCTCTCATTGAATATTTTTACTCACTTGTAAAACAATTGACACATGTCCGTGACTAATCTGACATTTAAATACGTATTTTGCAATAGGCGTAGTTAGTAGATACTGTATATTACACACAAGGTGATAATATGAGTGAGCCAGCTAGCCCGGCCTCAGTGGCGTAGCATGGGGAGGCGGAGGGTGCGGTCCGCACCGGGCGGCACTTTGCCGGGGGCGGCATTTCACAGGTGATGGTTAGAGAAAAAAAATAAGATATGAAAAAAAAATAGTAAAAAAAAATCTTTCAGTGTTTTTTCACTCTTTTTTTTTGGTCGTTACCATGCCCCTATTTTTTATAATTAATAGCAAAAATAGGAGGGCGGCAAATTTGAAATCCGCACCGGGTGCTAATACCGTAAACCTATGCTACGCCACTCCCGGCCCGGTCCCGAATGGGTCACATCTCGGACATGCTCCATGCTTGGGAGGACGGGCATGTAAAACTTTTTAGTTTTATACGGCGCAATGAGACGGTTAATGTATGTCCCTCTGACCGAATTTCAGCCAATTCCAATGGAGACTCCAACTACGCAGGCGATATATAGGCACACAAGTGTGTACGCAAGAACGGGTGCTCTCTTTCTTCCCTCACTCTCATAATATAAGGCTTATCATGAATAGTGTAAAATATATTGATTTCTTATATTCAAGCGAATAAAACTAATATTACGGATTTTATCGCGTTTATTGTATGTTTATACGTTCCCGTCGTTCCGGCTGATTTACAACAAGGGGAATCTACGTATGCTATCGAGGGTTCTACTGGTATATTGCGTCTTGACGTGTACGTTGTACTACGTTTGGCCGGTTTTATGTAACATAGTGCTATTATCCCCGAGTGTTGGGTAAGAGCTCCCATTGTTGTGGCGTTTTCATAACAACTCCAAGCCATTGTTTGGGGCTCTCAATGTTTTCATCGGTTTTACGTTCAATTAACTAGCTTTTGCAACATATGTGGAGTTCGTAAGGCTGCTTAAATATAAATATATACCTACCTATGTTTTGTTATCTCCTCTTTCACGAATGCAACTTTTAGTTCAAGTGATAAGTCTGTTATTTGCTTGGCGTGAAGTCCGTATTTGATCTGATATAGCCTTCAAAAGTGCCACATTGTGTATTGCCTTCGCCTAGATGCATTTAATCCCAACACAAAGGTTTTCTTTGTTATTATATAACATACATACATGTATGAATGTACCGTACACCCGCCTAATTGAGCGATGAAAATGTTAAATAATATGATCATAATTTTCCTTTAAACCATAAGACTTGAAAAATTCTTGAGTAAAAATTTGGCACACATTTTTATCCTCCTTTATAAATGGAAACAATGCAACCAGATTTCTATATAAAGAATATATGATTTACAAGTACAAAACCTCACTAAATAATGTAGAATCTGATACAGCGTCCGTGATGCAGGTACAGATTTCGAGCTAGCTATAAAAAGCATGTCGGTACATTGAATGGCAAATTCTTGCATTACGGCCTTGCGGCACCCGTGGAATATCATATTAGTTTAATTAAATACTATTGGAACTCGCGTGTGGGGATTCGGACAATGAGAGTTCGATTCGAGACTTGCTGCATCATCTATACTATATAATATATTAATATATTTATATATAATATTATAAATGTGAAAGTTTGGATGGATGGATAGATGGATGGATGGATGGATGGATGGATGTTTGTTACTCTTTCACGCCAGAACGCCTGAACGGATCTGGTTGAAATTTGGCACAGAGATAGATAATAGTCTGGAATAGCACATAGGCCACTTTTTATCCCGGTAAAAGGTATGGTATGGTTCCCGTGGGATATATTTGTATTAAACAAATCCTAACAATTTTGTTCATAGTAGCAATAAATTCATTTCCTCATACATTTGATTCTGATGCGGTACAAAGTTCGCCGGGACAGCTAGTATTCTATAAAAGCTTCAAATATTGGATCTAAGTCTTGGTAAGTTTCACATAACATCTATACAAATAAGTAAAATTGGAGTGTCTGTTTGTAATATCGCTTTTTACTCAGTGCATTTGGATGTATACACGGCATTACCATACCATACCAAAACATTTTTGCAATTTTTGTCCGTCTGCCTGTCTGTCTGTTTGTTTCGGCTAATCTCTGAAATGGTTGGACCGATTTTGACGGGACTTTCACTGGCAGATAGCGATGTAGCGATGTGTGTTATGTCGCCAAGCGGCCTAGCCGTGTTCCGGCATGATGTTCGGTGTTGCCATTCATGGATGGCGGGTCAGATCAGTTGCGCTGTATGTGCCTAGTGAATGTAACGTCTCGATCTACTGCCGCCTTCCTACCTAGGCAAGTATGCTCCATCGTAGATCTCATCGTCACTTACCATCAGGTGAGATCGAGATCAAATACTTGCCTATAATGAATAAAAAAAAAAAAAAAAATGTAACAAGATGTATCTTAGGCTACTTTTATATTAGAAAAACCTTTTTGTTAAATACCACGCGGACTAAGACGCGGGTAGCAGATGCTTTTATAAAATTACGATCATTCATTTATCAGAGTCGATATATGTGTTGAGTCTGTGGACACAATAGTAGTGGCACAGATACCGATGGATGTAAAAATATGAATCTAACAATAGTTTGAAACAATGGCGTTTTATTAATTCACCCGGCGTGTTGTTGTTATAAATATTCAGTTTGTGATCAATTTGGAATGGAATTTCAGCGATCAAGATGTATTTACGATGAGTCCTCTACGTCGTAGTTTTTTTAAAATAAATTAGATGTTTAGACGTATGCTTCTTTGTTACTTGTATTGCCCGGTTGTTTCGTTTTCATCCGATGACGTCTTATCCAGTCATTATTTTTATTTCTATTCTTTACTCAATAGAAATTATTTATTTTTTGTATGCTCAATTTTGATCGTACTGTGAGTATTCCTTACTCAAGCGGTTGTAAAGCCTTTTTTTTACGGCTTCGCAATCGGTTGAGATAGGAATGCTGTCGGGATTAATTAAAAATAATTAACCAAATAATTGCTGTCGGGTGAATAAATGAATAGAAATCCGTTAAAATAAGAAAAAATTATGACAGGATGAGAGGTCATAGGATGAGAATGGAACAAGCCGTATTTCCGACACACCCAACACATACGTCACAGCTTGACGATAGCATGGGTTTGAGCTCGTGGGCTCGGCCCACTGCAGCAGCAGCACTGCAATGCGGGTACGATTACCGTCTGTGCAAATGTCGGAAATATTTTATTATTAAGACTAAAAAACTCTACTGATGTCTGGATACCTCTATGTATTGCAATAACAAAAGATGGTAGAAAAACGGGCACCTTTTCTTGACATCATGAATGATCACTAACTGCGTCCGCTGCAAAGGAGCATTAACAAAAAAACAAATTTAACGTTGACTTCTCCAGACTAATGTTCACAATGAACTTCAAGAACCAATTGAACACAATGGGCTAAGTATGAGGCTCATTAGCTACCAAAGTAACCAATATAGTTTTGGAGCATACTGCATAACTTGCCCCCCCTTCGACCTCATCGACGCCAAAATCAGTTTTCGTTTATGACGACCCCTGGGATCAATATCGACCGCATTGGGAATTCCTGCTCTAGATCATTAACAATACAATCTCCGCTAAGTGACGTGCAAATTGTCCCAATTCGTCTCTATGGCTACGAATCAATGTCAGTTCGCGATCCTGCCAATTCGTGTTCGCATTAGTTCGGGCACAATCGTCGTCGGTCGTCACCGACTACCATTGTTACCAGCCGTTCAACTTGTGACAACAACAATTTAAATATAATACCATTCATTCCAAATCAATGACCATACGTTATTTCCACGTCATTTGGATGACGTTAACAATGATACGGTTCTAACGACCGATTAAAAACAAAAGAACTGTCAATCTTTACAAAAAAAAACGGAAAGTAGCCAAAACGTCATGATGTTTGACGACTCAATTGACAAAGTTGGTATCTCGTGGTTGGTAGTTGGTATCTCGTGGTTGGTTGTTGGTATCTCGTGGTTGGTAGTTGGTAGCACTTTTTGAACAGAGGGTCCCGAATTCGGATCCTGGACTTAGTGTGATGTGTACGAATGTTTGTTTATACCCGAGTCATGGAAGTTTTATATAATTATACATATACTGGGATCGGCCCCAGTCCATGGTCTTCTCTCCTATAATCTATATCTCCATCTTTCCAGGAGTCTCTAGCGGACTGGGAGCATGGTATCACGGATCTCGTGCCGGCAGCTGCTGGGACCGGTCGCAAGTGGAACGCGAGGACAGCTGCGCACGCGCAAGACACCGCCACCGACCAATCAGCACCGCCCAATAATGGAACTAACGCTTGCAAGCTGCTTATTGTAAGTACTTATTGAAATAAAAAGTTTTCTTTAAGGAAAACAGGATCAGAGTAATTTTGAAGTAATCAGAGATAATAACTTTAAATAAGATATTTTGTTATGAAAATACTTACTGCTAATGTTCGAAGACCAATAAAAACTACTTAAAAAAACACAAGATAAAGAGCAAGCTCTTTTAAATACCTTCCTCCGGATGTTCTTCGTCGAGGTCATTAGTGCTAATTGTAGTTATAGCGGTAAAAAAAATACTTAATTTATAAATACAAAGCTAATAAGATTAAAAGGTCATTGCACATGTGCAATCCCAGTTATATTACCAAATGGAAATCAATTTTATAATATTTCAATGGGGCTGACCGATCGCAATATGGATTTCACATGGGCCATGACAGACATTGTATATTTACCCACACAATTTTATATTTACACTACCTTCTGCCCGCCGCTCCAAAGCAGTGATAGCCAAGTTGGTAGAACGCTTGCCTCGGTAACGAGGATCGCAGGTTCAAACCTCGGCTCGCACCTCTGGGATTTCTGGATTTCATGTGCGAATCTCATTTTTCAACCATGATTATCACTTGCTAAACGGTGAGGGAAAACATCGCGCGGAAACCTGCATGTCCGAGAGAACCCCTCGAAATATGTGTGAAGTCCGCCAACCCGCACTGGGCCAGCGTGGTGGACTATGGCCGAATCCCCCTCGCATTGATTGAAAGGATTTTCCAAATCGGAACAGTACATCCGGAGATCATCTCCTACATCCAAGCTCACAAACTTACTACTCTTTGTATTAGGAGTATAGAAGTATACATAACGTGTTGCAAAGGGAACTAAATAACATACAGATAAGGTAGTTTGATCGTTTATTGTATTACAAGAGCATTCGGGTCAATTGAAGTCAAGTGTCTCAATGTCTGCTCCATATTAAATTGTCGTAGGTGCCTTGTGGATATTAGACATCTAAATTACCATTTTATGTCTCCTACCTACATAAACAACCCAGCTAAGAGTTGCTAATTTAATTATGCGTAAGTACAGAATTCTGTCAACTAAGTATTTAAGAATCGTGTTTAGTAGATAGAACTAGCCCCTCAACATTGCAATGCTTGAAGAAGGCCGCTATGTCATAAGAACTAAAACTAATGTAAGACCAATGAACACATACTTAGTTTGCAATAAATGTTTGAGTTAAGGTGGAAGCTCAGGGTCAGGGCGCGAAATTCAAAAATTAAATGGATTTATTTTTTTACGAAAAATTTGGACATCTTTACGGCGTAATTTAGTGTTTTGCGATATGTGCATTCTGCATTGGATGTCTCGATGTATTAAGTTTGCTTAAAAAAATACCTAAAGCGATACAACACCATAAAGTTAGTAAAAGTAGCGGTTTTTACAAACCTTATGGTATTGTATCGGATTAGGTATTTTTTTAAGCAAACTTAATACATCGAGACATCCAATGCAGAATGCTAATATCGCAAAACACTAAATTACGTCGTAAAGATGTCCAAATTTTTCGTAAAAAAATAAAAACCATTGACATTTTGAATTTCGCGCCCTGACCCTGAGCTTCCCCCTTAAATGTCCACAGACTTAGTAGGTACATGTAGAGTGCCCACAATAAAATAAAACAATCTTTTGTTGGGCTAGAAATAGTATTGTATTATTTGGTAGGTTAAGAGTTAAGACTACTTATCAATAGGTATCTTTTACGGAATTTAGTTACGCACGTACAATTTAAAATTCATAATCCTGTTGCCGACCGCAACATGTGCATGCAATCTGTTTCGTAATAGCGGAGACGCGGAAGTGGCAAGCTAAGGAGATTGGACTTACATTTTTAGTTGTTTGTTAATGTCATTCTTATTTAAATATAGAACCAAAAACTTGTAGGTATCAGAGAAAAAGAGAGAGAGAGAGAGAGGGAGAAGATAAAAAAGAGTGATAAATAAATAAATATCGCCATACGCACAGACCAACTATACGGTCCCACTTAAGCAACGCTTGTGTTATGGGTACCGTACAATGGACTGAGGGCGAACTCAGCATATAATACTTATATACATATTAAACATCCATGACTCGGGTACAAACATTCGTGCTCATCACACAAAGCTTGTGTCCCTACCAGGATTCGAACCCGGGACCCTCGGCGCAGAAAGCAGAGTTACTACCACTGCGCTAATCAGGCTGTTAATAATAATAATTTATCATGTAGTAATTAATCTAAAAATCCAATATCTAAAAACTTACCATTCAAATTCAACCTTTTGTGCAGTTCATTGGTGACGCAAAGGCTCCTATGTGGCGGTTGAATCTCTGCGGAGGCAACGCAGCAGCGGTGGCCGCTAGGGCGGGCACCAAGCTTCTCCCGCCCAAGATCAGGATCGTGTGGCACCCGCCCTCGTCGCCCTATCAGCACACGGAGAAGCTGAGACTTGTTGTGACGGCTGTAGATAGCGGTACGTATCTACAACATGTCGGAAACGTTGGAAAATAACGCGATTTTGTATTCATTTTAGGGTAACGAAAGTTTCATATGCATTTACTTACACCCTCTACATATACTCGAAGATTGAGAAAGACTAAAATATGTATAGAATACTTTTTATCTCAGGAAATGGATCGATTCTCGCAGGATATCTATAAAACTGATGCATCTCAAAATCTACTAGGCAAATCAAATAAATCATCCCATGGTTATAGTTTATACACCTGGCTAATGAATACGGTAGATACTTATATTCTTTACTGGGAAATGAAGCGGCTTATCAGGGATTGCATAAAAATAAAGATCACGCGTCGCGGGCACCGCACTTATAAACCAAAAAAAAAAATATTACCAAAGAATAATCATTTCATTTACAGGTTCAGTCTGCAACAACGATTCCCAATTCGTATGCGGGACTACTGCCCTGTGCATATCCTCGTATCTGGTCTGCGATGGTGTCCGTCACTGCCCAGGGGGGGAGGATGAGGACCCAAGCGCATGCTCTCATAGACACGACCCGCCGTTGTTGGAGTTATTGAGGCGGTTTGCGGCTCGAAACCAGGAGCTACTAGGCTTGGACCAGCCGGACGGCGTGACGAAGCCTTCTGTTATAAGTGAGTGCCGATTTAGAATAGCACTAAAACATGACTAGATTTAGGGCCTATTTTACAATGCACTGATAAACTCTATCCACAACTTATTAGACAGATGGCCCATACAAATTTTGTCAAATAAAATGTTAATAGGATTGATCAGCACATTATGCAATAGGCCCTAAGTGTTTGGAAACCTTATAAGGGTTGATGAAGTAAGGCAGCAATGTTTCTTAAGTCAGGTTAAAAATCAAAAAATTCTGAATTACTACCAGAAAAGATTTTATTTTAAATAAGAATCGTTTCCTGAGATGACCTTTGAAGAGGAAAAACTCGACAGAAATACCATTAGAAGGGGATCTGTGCTTCATGAAGTTTTAGCGGAGGCATAGACCATCGCAAACTCTTCTTCCCAATCTATTTATCAATCATAATTAATTACATCAGATGTAACTGATAATGGGCGATTTGATGCTTATAGTGAAAATCAGCGAGGGTGAAAAGTCTTCGAACGCTTTTATGGAGTTCGCGGCTGCTCTGAAGCCCTACGGACCTTGGAGCTACCTGGTGGTGGGCATGCTGGTCTGCGCTACGATACTCATGTTCTGTCTGGCTTGGGGTAAGCAATAAATACAATCTACACTTTACAGGCTTACGCATCTTAATTATGGTGATATTCACTTGGAAAAGTCCTCAATGGAGGGCGTTCAGTGCAATCTTTGTTCTTCAATCTAGGATGTAATGTAAGCACTAGTATCTATCTCTATAGATACTATTGTAGGTACGTTTGAGTTAACTCCGCGCACAATTGCCTAGGATCTAAGCTTGATTTTTAGGTTAGATATTGTTTCAAGTAACGTTCCCGGATTTTGCCAAAGCTTTTGATTGCGTCAACTGTATCTAATTATATATTATAGTGTACCTAATCAAGCTATATTTCATTAATAAGCGTGTAATTAGATATGAACTAGGCAGTTAGATAATTTAGAATACGGAATCGAGAATGATTTAATTAATTTGTCACGTTTAACTGGAGTACCTCAAGGCTTCATCTTGGGACCATTTTTTTGGTAAACATTTTAAATGGTGTTTTAATAATGTACTTGTATTTATTTCTAGAATGTTGCTGTAAGCGGTCCAAGCCTTCAGACACGCCACTGAACATCCCGCCATCATGCATCGATCTATCTCCAACCGTAACTGTGACTGCAGCGTCTCAGCAATTATATACGCAACCGTTACCACCCTCTCCACCGGAGTACGAACCTCCCCCCTCATATTCCTCGCTGTTCCCGAGGGCCTTCAAGTCTTCCCCCACGCCTGTTCCACACTGCTCGCACCAGGAACCCCCAGACTGAAGACATCAACGCTTCGTATAAACGTAGAATGTAGATAGATTATTTCAATTAATTATGGTGATGGCATCGTGGTATAGATCGACAAATCTGTGAAAGATTTTTGTACTTCCAACCTTTTGACGTCATGACAAAGTTATATTTACCTTGGCTTTGTTGAAACTAATTCGTTTATACCACTGTACAATTACCAGCGTTACGTTCGTTCGGAATTTCCAAATCAAGTATAGAGTATGTTTCTTATGGCAACTTGTAAGTTAATTTGCGATTAGAAATTCCGGATGTACCTAGGTATTATTAGTTCTTCGCATTCCATTAATCAGATAGGTAGTGAGGATTTAATCTCAAAACCACATTTACAGATTGTGCGAGAGAAATGGATTAGTACGACTTCAGCTCAAAAGTATTGTGTTCAAATTCATAATAGTGTGTGATCTTAACTCAAGATATGACAGTAATGTATGCTTATTCAGTCCGAATACTTAAACGCTAATCAAATATGTAAGTGTTCTAGTTCTACATGCCTAGATTTTTGAGACGGAGCCCTCAAATTTGAGTTGCATTTGAATATGCGGTGGTTATGCTATTGTTAGTTTAACACTCCTGACTCGATGGAAAAAGGCCTAGGATAATTGACACACATTTTTGGGAAATATTTTTCTGAACTTTATGTAAAAGCATCTTATTAAAAATACTTTATTTTTTTTTCAACTACAGTCCTCAAGTGTTGAAATGCAGGTAGGTAGATTTTTAATTGAAATGGATAAGTATGCTTCTCCATTAAACCAATGAACATACCTAATATTATTAAGTTTACCTACTAGTACTAGATGGATTGCTGGCAATAATATTTATAATGAAAAAAAAAGCCATTATACCTGCTTGGCTACTTCAAAAGTACATCAAATTATAAAATGTACAAAAGCCATGATATTTGAAGTAAGTACAAGATTAATAATTAATAACTATATAATAAAGTAGGTAAATTAGAAAGCTATAAATATACCTACTTGTAGTTGCCAGTGGGGTAATTAATTAAAAATCTTTCTATGTAAGGCCAAAATTAACCAAAATCATCTGTCTGGTTGGGACGAAAACCCTGATATTTGATTTTTATTTTGTATAAAGTTTGTAGGTACTGCGTACCTAAGGTCCGAATACTCAAAAATTACTCAAAAAATAAGTTGTACATAACCATCTGTCTATTTGAGATAACTAACTCTTGCATTTGTTCGATAGAATGTTCTTCTTTCTTTACGAAATGAGATGCGATGAAATAAAATGGATATGAATATGGCCTCACCCGCAACTTAGCGGGTATTTTGCACAATGTCAAGTAATTAATAGCAATAAAACTTTCAATAAATACACATTATAAATAAAATAATGGATGTGACATGATGAAATGAAAATGGCGAATCCCGATAGAATGTTAAAACATTTATGACTATTGTTCGAGTACTAGTACTCGAGGTAGGTACCAAACTATACATGCGATTGAGTATTCGGTGATAATCCTTGTAAACGTCTGATGCATGTGCCTTATTCGAATAGATCGACTAAAACTGATTATTTAGATGCTTGTAGTAATAACACTGTTATATTGTTTCATGATGTGGGCAATAACATGAGACAATATTGCTGTAAGATAAAGTAGATAGTCGACATTAACGGTCGAACCATGGATCGGCCAATCTAGTATTAAGGGGGAAGCTCAGGGTCAGGGCGCGAAATTCAAAATGTCAATGGTTTTTATTTTTTTATTTAAAATTTGGACATCTTTACGATGTAAGATAAAAATACCTAATCCGATACAATACCATAAGGTTTGTAAAAACCGGTACTTTTACTAACTTTATGGTGTTGTATCGCTTTAGGTATTTTTTAAGCAAAATTAATACATCGAGACATCCAATGCAGAATGCTAATATCGCAAAACACTAAATTACATCGTAAAGATGTCCAAATTTTTCGTAAAAAAATAAAAACCATTGACATTTTGAATTTCGCGCCCTGACCCTGAGCTTCCACCTTAAAATTAAGTTATAGTAATCGATAGATATAGGTAAAAACACCGTTGAGATTTTAATACCTATCCAAAGTTCATATTTTTCAATATACCTACATAACTATTGTTCTAGGAACTGACAATTATATTTTGTAAGTTTAAACATTTCGTCGTTTTTTTTTTCATTCACTGACAGCTGTCACCCAATTCCTCGCGCTCAGTGAAATGGGGTGCTGAAACGCTACTCAAATAGGTATTATGTTCCGACTATATTTGCGAAGTTGTTATCTAGCAAATAAACCTACGCTGCAGAACTAAAATTTGAGTAACGTTTGAGTAGTTTGAATATTCGGTGGTGTTTAGATATCAATCATAAAATATTTCTTGATTATAATTACTAGTCTTCTTATTCTTAAATAAAACTTTTGTTATTATTAGTATTTTACTGCTTAAAGTATTTTGATCGGTGTAAGCTATGGTACCTGTAGGCTATATTTTTAAAATTCCATATTACAAATTTAATACCTAAGTACCGACCAACCTATGTAATATGACATGGTAAAATATTAATACATACAAAAGATATTATAGGATTATTTATTATAGATTTTGTGTTTTATTTTCTTCAAACATCACTTAATATTTTGAACGCACAAGTGATTTCGTTACCTGAGCGTGAACCCGACACCTACCAACCTACCCCCACCAGCAGTGTTACCAACCCTACTGTTTTAACAGTAGATTTGCTGTTTTCACCTTGATGCCCCTGTTTTCTGTTTCATTCCAAATTTTTACTGTTTTTTAATTAGCGTTCAGCGCCACCTATTACACTATGCAAATATTTTTTAATAACCACTATCTATACATATAAATAAAATTGGAGTGTCTGTTTGTAATATTAAAATAACCGCTTTTTACTAAGTGCATTTGGATGTATACACGTTACCTATACCGAAACAACATTTTTTACAATTTTTGTCTGTCTGTCTGTCCGTCTGTCTGTCTGTCCGTCTGTCTGTCTGTCTGTCTGTCTGTCTGTTTGTTCCGGGTAATCTCTGAAATGGCTGGACCGATTTTGACGGGAATTTCACTGGCAGATAGCTGATGTAACAAGGAGTAACTTAGGCTACTTTTATTTTAGAAAAAAAAATTGGATCTCTCGAAAAAAAATTAAAACCAATGTTGCAGCGCTGCGCCTGCTTAAAGTTTGATAGCAACAATCTGCAATGCGTCCCGCGGGATCAGAACGCGAGCAGGCTGTTGCCAACGGTTGAGACGTTGTTAAATACCACGCGGACGAAGTCGCGGGCAACAGCTAGTATGTAATAAAACGCAATGACACTAGAAGGCAGTATCTATCTACTCTTTTCGGGATTCAAGGGATTCCCCACATGGTGTGAATTGGTGAAGAAACCTTTGTGCCTACCACATAGCAGCGCCACCGTGGAATGATTATTTTCAGCTATAAATATTATGAAAACCAAATTACGCAACAGAATATCGACTACATCTATTAAAGGAGCATTGCACACTAAATCCGAAATAACCCGATTGCACCTCATTTTAAGCCACAAAAAGGCAAATGATAAATTTAACAAAAATATGTACGATTTTAAAAAGGAAAATGTGTCTGAAAATACTGAAGATGAGGCAATTGAAGATAAAAGTGCATAATAATCTTACTTTGATTTTTGTTTTTTATTATGTTGTGATCGATATTATAATATAATAATGTATGGGAGTCCTGGTAACTAATAAAAGTAGGTGATTGTTTTAATTATATAAGGAAAGTATTAAATCTGATCCTTTTTTTACTATACCTACTGTTTTCTCCTGTGGTGTACGGTGGTACACTAATATTAATTAGGAAAAATATTAAGTCAAGAGAACGAAAGGAAATAGTTGGGCTCTCGATTGAGCAAGTTATCGAGATTTCTTGTGTTGAGCTGGATAAGCACATCATACTGAGTGTTTACAGACCCCCACACATTCAGAATTTTAATACATTTGAAACTGTAATGGAAGATGTGTTGAAAAAAATCTTTGTTAGTAAGAAGTCGATTATAGTGTGTGGTGACTTTAACATTAATATTTTGGAACATACTTGTTATAGTGATAGACTGTTAGGCCTTTTTAAATCGTTTAATTTGAAAAATGTATTTTTTGAACCGACTAGAATAACTTCAACTTCCGCCACATGCATCGATAATATCTTTTGTAGTTGTAAATACTTAGATCAAGCGGTTGTTAATTATTTACCATCAGATCATAGTGGACAAACGATCGCCATCAATTCTACCTCCACTTTAAAAAATATAAAAATAAAAAGTTGGGTTGTAACAGCTGGGAACTTGCAAAAATATAATAACATTTTGAATAGTAAATTAGGTTCTCCCAGTTGTAACTTTGATCCTAATAGATTTTACTCAGAATTTTTTTCAATTGTACACACTGAGTTTGATAATATTTTCCCACTCAAAACTAAAATTATCAAACCTAAATTTACTTTTAGTGATTGGGCGACACGAGGAATTCGTAAGAGTAGGGAAAAGTTATTTGAACTTTATGAACTAAAAGTCCAGACTAGTGATCCAGCCTTCACTCAGTATGTTTCAAATTATTCGAAAATGTTTCGGAGAGTATGTCAGGCAGCTAAAGCCATATATATTAGTAAAATAATAAAATCTGCCGATGATAAAATAAAGGCCACCTGGAAAATAGTTAACAGTGAAACTGGGAAGACGAAACAGCGCAGTACAGATTATACCCTGGAGACTCCACGCGGTCTCATATGCTCAGATACCGAGGTAGCACGGGAGTTTGAAATGTTTTTTACTAACATCCCTGTAAAAACAACAGAATCTCTGAACTGCTCCCCCCGTCTCTCAATTTCACTTCTTAAAAAAAACATAGCTGATTGCCCTGTTAAATTCAAGTTTGACCATATTAGTGGCCGAACTATTGTTAAAGCTTTCAATGATATAAAAATTAAACTAACAGAAGATCTATGGGGAATGTCTGTGAAAGCATGTAGAACTATTATTGATACTGTAGCCCCTTATTTAGCTTTAATTTTTAATGAATGTGTAGATCAGGGAGTCTTTCCGGATTTAATGAAGTACAGTAAAGTAATACCGCTTTTTAAGTCCGGTAATAGTAAAGATCCTAACAACTATAGGCCAGTTTCTATCTTGCCAGTTTTTAGTAAAGTGTTTGAAAAGATAATGCTTACACAAATGTTACATCATTTTAACGCAAATAACATCCTGCACGATCAACAATATGGTTTCACCAAGGGACGTTGCACAACCGACGCCGGTGTAACCCTAATAAAGCATATCTATGATGCATGGGAGAACTCACAGGATGCTATTGGCGTCTTCTGTGATCTTTCAAAGGCATTTGACTGCGTCAATTATGAAGTCCTTTTACTTAAATTAGAGCACTACGGTGTTATAGATAATGCTCTTAATCTTGTAAAATCTTATTTAGGAGACAGACGGCAAAGTGTTCTTATAAATGGTACTAAATCGTTAGGCTCTGCAGTAAAAATGGGTGTTCCGCAAGGATCGATTTTAGGTCCTTTCCTGTTTTTAGTATATATAAATGACCTACCGCATATAATTCAAAATAAGATGAAGATAGTGTTATTTGCTGATGATACCTCCTTGATTTTTAAAGTGGGACGACATGTAAATAATTTTGACGACGTAAATGACACTATTCTTCAGGTACATAACTGGTTTACTATTAATAACTTAGCGTTAAATAGCAAGAAAACTAAATGTATAAGGTTTTCTTTACCAAATGTCAAAAGTAGTGATTGCGATGTAGTACTGAATAATGAGAAGCTTGAATTTGTTAACGACACGGTTTTCTTAGGGATAACGCTCGACTCTAAGTTACAGTGGGGTCCTCATATCAGAGTCTTAGTGGGACGACTTAGTTCCGCTGCCTACGCTGTTAGGAAAATTCGGCAACTAACCGATGTGAACACCGCAAGAATAGTTTATTTCAGCTACTTCCATAGTGTTATGTCCTATGGAATACTATTGTGGGGGAGAGCAGCTGACATAGAATCGGTTTTCATTTTACAAAAGCGGGCTATTAGGGCCATCTATAATTTGGGCAGTCGCGAATCCCTAAGAGAATTATTTAAGGAAACTAATATTTTGACAGTACCATGCCAATATATTTATGAAAACATTATGTATGTTAGGAAAAATTTATTTCTCTTTAAAAGGCTCGGTGATCAACATCGTTATAATACAAGAAATAGAAACAAATTAGATCAACCACACTTTCGACTAGCAAGGATTCACACATCTTTCATGGGGTATTGTGTTAAATTTTATAATAAAATACACTCTGACATTACCGAACTTAGTGAAAATAAATTCAAAGCGTGCATAAAACGTACGCTATGTAAGAAGGCATACTATACACTAGATGCTTATCTTAAGGATAAAAATGCTTGGTTGGATGCTGGTCCGGCTCCTCAGGAATATAAATGACCTTGTTTGAGCAGACTATTAAGATTTTGTATTTCTCTTCTTCCTTTTTATTTTCATTTACATAAGTAATTTGTAAATGTGGGAACCATGTAGCCATTAACTGTAATTTTATACTTAGTTAGTACTTTTTGTTTTTTTTTGACCTGCTGCTAAAGTTTGATTAGCCGTTCCTACATTGTTCTCACATACCTATAACAATGTATTGCTCAAAAATGTAAAAGATCTATTTTAAAAAAAAAAGAGCAACCATGGAGTTTCTTGCCCGTTCTTCTCCATAGGAACGGCATTCCGAACGGGTGGTAAAGCAGTAGCATAATATTTTTGTAACTTGACGATTCATAAGTACTGTACAATAATGGTCTACGTGAATAAAAAAAAAAAAAAAATATTCTGATTCTGATTCTGATTCTGTTTTTTTATTGGTGAGCTGCTGTTTTTTAGTTTCTTGGGGTTGGCAACACTGCTCACCAGTGTCCGCAACCGCAAATTCACTCTGTACCTACACCACGCCACGCCACACAAAAACGGCTAAACCGATATAAAATAAGTTAGGTAGCTACTACTAGCAAAAAGTTCTTACTATAAGCATTGACCTTATTGACTATAAGAATAACTTTGGTAAGCAATCATTGAAATAAAATATCGTTGAAGTGGAGATTATAGGTAATATGGATCTTCCTTAGATTGTGAAATAAAGGTGCTTACCCACCCAAATACAGAGTACCTACCTGTATTTTATTAAATATAAGTATGTGTTCGGAGGCTGCGATTAGGCTACCAACTCTAAGGCCAATAGAGTAATAGGAAATTGGGATAGCTTGAAAAGTTAAGTTATACAATTTTATTTCAATTTCCTTCACTCGTGCTCGTTTATGAACACACAATAGGTAAAATATCTCACTAATATTTACACGTGGTTCAACGTCCCGCCAAAAAGTCAATTTCCACTTTTTTTTTGTATTCTATAGCGAGCACATACTAAAATAGCAGTCACACCTCAGGAAATCTTGCATGTTTTGAAACGTAGAGAGCGTTCCATTTCAATAACATTTTTATTGGTTAGCCTCGCAAAACTAAATTACTGTTTGCTTAGAAAATTAAGATTGACATTGACAACATCAGATTTGGCAGGATGCATTCATTCCTTCGCCTATCTACGTTTAGAGCAAGAAGGAATGAGTTTGTTTTCAATTTGCGAAGGCAAGGGTTTTTTTCTAAATAATGTTAAGAACACAACAGTGACAGGACAGCAGTATTTATTTGATGTGTTGATAATTTTTGTTTGAAGTTTTCATTCTTTTGGAAAAAATATCGTCATGGAAAATAAAAATGAACAAACTTTAAAATTAAAACGGTGCTGTGTTTTATTTCTCTGTGAGTTAAAAACACGAAATAGATTGTAATTTTGTTTGTTTATATTATACAGTTTGCTTGCTCTTATGAAACAGCAGTAAATATAACTATTTGAATCATGAAACATGAAAATAAAACGATAACATGCCGTGTTTGTTTGGCAAGTATTTCGAAGAGATCCACCAAATACCTATCCCTGTTTGAGAGTTACAACGATTGCTTCATTGCGGACAAGCTGAATTGTATAGCCAACGTAGAGATCAAGCAGGGCGATGGACTGCCCGACCGAATATGCCCGGAATGTTTACTGCAATTAGAAAACGCAGTAGCCTTCAAAATAAAATGCGAAACATCCAATATAATTTTGCATAATACGGCTCTAGCTCCCAATAGACCTAGTGTCTTTGAAGTACAAGTAAAGAAGGAAAGTGAGGTGGGAGAAATAAGCTGGTTGGAAGAACATTACTCAGATCTCGAAGTTAAATCAGAACTCCCTCATATTGATGAACCAGAACAAGTAATTACAAAGCCTGTTAAGAAAGGCAACTCGACAACGGTACAGTGTCATGATTGCGCCGAAGCTTTTAAAAGTAAATGCAAGCTACGCATACACTGGAGGTTAGTACACCAACCTGATAAATTGACATGTCCAAGTTGTAAACGAATGTTCAAATCATACAAGGCTTTTAACATTCATAAAAAAAAGAAACCAAGAAGTTGTATAGCAGGTGGTGTATCCCGCATCGAGGGAAAAGGGAAGTCTAGAATAATCTATTGTACTGAATGTGAATATCATACAAAGAGATTAAAAGATATGGATTCGCATCGGGTGATACACACCGGAGATAGAAGATATTCATGCAATAAATGTCCAAAAGTGTTTTCACAGCAAAGTTCGTTGCAATGTCACCAGGAGGCTGTGCACAAAGTGTACCTGATAGAAACAACATGCCATTTCTGTGGGAAACACATTAAGGGTCGCAGTCGTTTGTATAGACACCTAAAATCACACACTGAAGCTAGAGTGCAATGTGAAGTATGCAAGCGAGAGTTTAAAAATAAAAAATGCTTGATAAATCATATGACACGACATTCGGGTGTGAAAGCATACTCTTGCGAGATTTGTGCAAAGACATTCTACACAGTGGCTGAACTGTGTAATCACAGAACAAAAGTACATTTCAAGTCAAAATGTCATGAATGCGACAGGTGCGGCTACAGGATGTACACAGCAGCAAGTTTGAAGGTACACAAGGCCAAGCACTCGGGAACAAATGTGGTATGTTTGGTATGTGGTACTTTTGTGGAAAACAAGGAGGTGTTAGCGGTACATCAGAAACGGCACTTTGAAAGAAATTCCCAGTGCCCTCACTGTGACTTGAAATTCTTTAATAGACAATCACGCAGTAAACATGTGCGAGCTAAGCACAAGTGCACCATGCTAGTGAACAAGGTGAGCGAACGTAATGGGACAGTGATAACAACAAAAACAGATAATATTTTGCAAGTTAAGCAGGAGTGTCCTGCCGAGAAACTCTATGATTTATCATATGGTACAGAATTAGGTGTCTGTCATTCAGAAATGGTCAGTGATAGCAGCCGGTTGGAGTAGTAGCTTTTAGTTTATGGAGAAATTTAAATAGTTTAAATACTATTGATTTCTTATATATATCGCATTTATTTTATGTTATTTTGTTCCTGACGTTTGACTGAGCACTTTCTGTGTCGATCGGACCACAAGCATCAACTAATTATGAGGGTACCCTAGTTCAAACTTGGATACTAGGACGTCGAACACCTTAGTCCTCTCGTGACTATAATTGCTGTAGAGGAGCCGAAATGTCAGGAACATCCAAAATAATATAATAAACGCGATAAAATCCGAGTTTTATTTCAGTTTCAATACTATCAAGTCACTTTGTTATATAAATTATGGTTCTCATCAATGAATTTTAATTTCATTAATTTTATTTTATTTGTTGTTGAATATAGTAATTCCTATTTATAAACATATTTACTAATTTAATTAATGTATGTACAACAAACTTGCAACTTACGAGCTAACACTCAGTTTATATCCAGGCAATAAAATAACGGAATCTTTAACAAAATAACATTTTATTTACATAATGTTTTAATAAATAAACAATATAACATCACAACTTTGTACTTACATAATAATAATATACCTACATACATTACTTCTTTGAATTCCATTCTTTCAAAAGTTTCTCTGCCAGAAGTAAGTTTTCATCTTTCTGTAAAATAAATATGGGTGTCTAAACACTATCTTGGTAATACTGAAAAGTGGTTTCCTTCTGATATTATTTTTTTATTATTTCGGAAAGCATTGTGTAAATCAATGACAATCGGGATTAGTGTACATTCTGTTGTTACACCAACTTTACTAAACTCAATGTATGGCTATCCCTCTCATGGTGGTAAAACAACTAACGAATATTGCTGCCTTGCTCATACATTACAACAAATTTAGATTAAATTAATTTTCAGAGTAATTTTAGAGACACTAACAAAAGACTTACTCTACTACATACATTTATCCCCAAATTAGAAAGATCTCATCTATTTACAACAGTATTATAAAGCTGTTTACTTCTGACAAATGTATACGGAGACCAGAACACATCTAGCAATATGGGTGTTCTGGGAATGTCCCAATTCATATAAATAGGGCAATAGGGCAGCCCGCTATTAAGTTTTACTAAGCTAGCTTGGTAAGTTTTACCTTGATGAAGCAGAACCTGGCGTAGTTCTCCCCGAGATGCTTGTGCGGCTCCGAGTAGAAGGCGGAGGGCGGGATGGCGAGCACGCCCGCTTCCTTGGCGAACTTCTTCGTGAACTTGTAGTCTTTGTACTTGTCAGGCTCCGATGACAGGTCGATCTTGCTTGCTGTAAGAATACCAGCAGGCGTTATTTCCATTTGTTGTTGGTTCCAAAGCAATTGGAATTTGAGTTGAATTCGTGAATTGTAGAAATAAGTAGTTAACTTGTTTCTTACATTAAGGTTTATTTTTTTATTTATTCCCAATAGTTGATTTTTTTCATGCTTGGTGTAGGCTTTAAAATTTTAATAATAATACCAGCCCTTTTAATGTCCGACTGTTAGGCACGGGCCTCCCCTCAATGCGAGGGGGATTAGGCTATAGTCCACCATGCTGGCCCAGTGTGGTGGTTGACATACAATTATTTTTTTTATACAAAACCGTGATAGCATGACCACTTAATATATTTTACACTAATATTGTGACCATATATCATAATGAGACCAGACTAACCAAGTTGAGTCCAGTCGGCAACAGTGAAGTAGCCCGCCTCGGGCACCGTGGGGTTGAACCCGTTCTCCCGGAGGACCTTCAGCACGAAATCGCGCTTGGGGAGCAGCTCGCGCGCCAGCGACTTGAAGTAACACTCAGGGGAGTCGATGCGGGACAACTCGTACTCGAACGAACGGGCCACTGCTTCCTGTGAAAGAGGTAAAAATTAAAAAAATAGCGCCAGACGACCACACCCACTGTACGGTCCCAAACTAATTAATTATTATAACTGATAGAACTAGCCCAGTGGCGTAGCATAGGTCATTAGCACCCAGTGCGGATTTCAAATTTGCCGCCCTCTTATTTTTGCTATTCATTATCAAAAATTTGGGGTATGGTAACGACAAAAAAAAAATACGAAAGAAACACTGAAATATTTTTTTTTTTTTACTTATTCATTTTTCAAATATTTTCAGTATAATTTTTTCTCTAATTGCAACCGGTAAAATACCGCCCCGGCAAAGTGCCGCCCGGTGCGGACCGCACCCTCCGCCCCCCATGCTACGCCACTGAACTAGCCGATACTTGGCGGAAATCGAGTGACGGGACCCCAAATAAAATGCAATTCTCCGCGAAACGATAATCGATATATCGATCGAACGATAGTCGTTTCGCGGAGAATTGCACCGGGATTCAAGCCCGGGACCATCAGTACAGAAAGCAGCGTCAACTGTCTATAGGTAAATGTACCTGTACGGGCGTGCAGCATGCGTACACGCAGTTCTGGTGCACGACTTGCAGGTTCCGCATCAGCTTGGCGGGCCCGTACGCCCAGCCCGTCTTCCACCCGGTCACTGAGAATGCCTTGCCAGCTGACCCTATGGTGATGGTGCGATCCCACATACCAGGGAGGGAGGCTGAGGGACAAAATACAGATGTAATATACAAGATGCTGAGTAATGTTTTTTTTTAATAGTTATATACCTAACCCTTCACAGTAGAAGAAAAACTATACATTACGGGGTTTAGAATGACTTTTGGCAGCATCGAATAACGATCGAGTGATCGAATATTTTCATATATTTCACGGTACCGCCCCTAGCAGAAAAGTGCAGCCTTACAGAGCCTCAAGTCTGCTAACACAATTGATTCATAAACTAACAGCAACCGCTTAGTAACTGTCACTTTTGACAGATATCCCATGCGCTATCTGTCAACAGTGACAGTTACTATGCGGTTGCTGTTCGATAATGAATCGATTTTGTTAGCAGACTTAGCGCCCTGGTTAATGTATGGAAATATTTTATCACTCTAGATTTCAATACGTTCGTAATGCATAATTAGGGTTGCCAACCCTATTAATAATAATAAGGTGCAACAATAATAGTATAAAGAATTTTAAGAGGTAGTATCGATAAGATTCCCGATAAAACTAATCAATTTGTTGCATGTTTTTAACATAGTCCTACGTACAAGTGCACGGTGAAAAAGTACTCGCTTGTTTTATCAAAGAAACAAATTTATTTATCTTACACATTTATTTTATACATAAAGAGGTTAATTGACTACTCGTTTGCCATTTTAAAATACTTTACATTACCATTATGGAATTAATTAGTTTACTTTACGTTGAAAATTAAAGCAATTTCGAATAAGATAATATGTTATCAACGCAGTAAAGGAGTCAAAGACCTTACATTTAGTCTGTTGATAAAAAAACACGTATTCTGTTGCTGTCACGCTCATATGGAGAAGAATGGGCAAGAAACTCCATGCTTACTCAACAACACACCAACTATACGGTCCCACACTAAGCAATGCTTATATTATGGGTACCATACAATGGACTGGGGGCGAACCCAGTATATAATACTTATATAGGTATTAAGCATCCATGACTTGGGTAGAAACATTCGAGCATATTACAAAAGTTTGTCAGTATCAGAATTCGAGCCCGGCACCCTCGGCACAGAAAGCAGAGTCACTACCAACTGCGCCAATCAGGTCGATTTCGTCTGTCACTCTTGACAGATATTGTATGGGATATGTGTGTGTGTGTGTGTCAAAAGAGACAGTTACTATGCGGTTGCTGTTCGATTATGAATCTATTGTGTTAGCAGAGTTGGGGCCCTGGTAAAGAAAAGATAAAAAGGCCAATAGGGGTAAAAAAAAAAGTTATGATATTTATAGTGTGTATGTACTCACCAATCCTGACATGCTCCGCTGGCTCATACACAAGGAACTCGTACACCTCATCAGAGACGCAGAGCACGTTGTGCCGCGCGCACAGGTCGGCGATGACCTGCAGCTCGGCGCGCGAGAACACCTTGCCGAGCGGGTTGTGCGGCGTGTTCACGATCAGCATCTTGGTGCGCGCGCTGAACAGAGACGACAGCTCCTTCTCGTCGAACACCCAGTCCGCTGACGTCATCGTCTCACCGGTCGCCTTCTGGACGATTTCGAAGACAAAACTTCTTTTTTAACCGACTTCAAAAATGAGGAGGTTCTCAAATCGGTTGTATTTTTTTTTCAATGCTATAGCCAGTTCACGCCAATGATTTTGGTCATCATGTGATGTAGTAGATGGCTTGCCAGTTGCCAACATACTGATTACACTCCCCCTCAATAAGGGGCAAATAGGGGCTAGGGCCATAAGAACCTTATTATTTACATGGATATAGACTATCCTTGATATTGATCTTGTTATAAGCACAACTAAACATATGTTTTTTTTTGTTTATGATCCACCAAGTGGATTTCGGGATACCTACTGACAGTTCATTGGTTCTTGGTTTATCCCATGGGAACCTTTTCCTGGTATAAGAATATAATATAACAAGCTTGAATTCTATTTTTTTTTTTTTATCTTTTCCGAATACATAGACAAAAAAATAAAACCTATATTTTTTTTTTAATAACAATGTTCAGACACGACCTAGTTACATTGTTATTATATCTAGAGATTTCTGATATTGTAAGATTTATTAAATGTTAAGTTTACTTACAGGTTTGAGAGCAACAAACATGGTAGTGCCACCGGCTACCCTGATCATAGAGTCATAGCAGTCATAGAAGGGTTCTATAACTATCACTTCATCTCCCTTATCTACATGGCCTGTAAGAGTATTTATATTTTATGGCAATGTGAGTGAAGTGTTAAAACTTAAGTCCTAATCCTAACTTTAAGAAGCATATTTCAGACGGAAATTGTTTTGTAAATGGACAAAATAATTCTATAAAGACACCATGGTGTGGACTTTGTCCTTTATAGAATGAATTCTCTTATGCCATCCAGATCAATTGGCATTTTTCGGTGGAAATCATAGTCTGAATGAATAGGATAGGTGAAGTATCTAAATAAAACAAGATTGATTTAGTTACAATAAATTATGGAGGACACATCTCCATGGGCATTGTTCTTTGAGGATTATTGATATCAGGATTATGCAATTATTTAATAATAATATCACCTGACACACACACTAACTACACACTCCCACCATACGGTCCCACACTAAGCAATGCTTATATTATGGGTACCATACAATGGACTGGGGGCGAACCCAGTATATAATACTTATATAGATATTAAACATCTATGACTTGGGTATAAACATTCATGCTCATCACACAAACTTTGTCCCTACCAGTATTCAAACCAGAGACTGGCCACTACCTATGAGCCAGGGTTACCACCTATGAGCTAATCAGGTTGGCAATTATTCTATAATACAATTCTCTGACAAGCATTCCAGTGTTATTTGAAATTCAAACTTACCTAAGATAGCTGAATACAGGGCCCCATGTGCTCCGATTGATACAAGTATCTCATTGAGTGGATCAATTTCCCTGCCCACCAGAGGGGAGTACACTTTTGATAAGGCTTGCACCAATCTGGGGTGTCCCTGAAATTATTAAATAATATACAGCCCACTAATATTATAAATGTGAAAGTTTGGATGGATGGATGTTTGTTACTCAATCACGCCAGATCAGCTGAAGTAATGTGGATGAAATTTGGCACAGAAATAGATTATAGTCTGGAATAGCACATAGTCTACTTTTTATCCCGGCAAAATGTATGGTTCCCATGGGATAGATTTGTTTTAATTTTTCATAGAGTACCAATAAATTAATTTTCTCATAAATTCGATTCTGAGGCTGTACAAAGTTCGCCGGGACAGCTAGTATTATATATGATTCTAACTGATACTCTACACGTTAAGAACTTGTTCTCAAATTACTAACAAGTATTCAATCAGAAACACCTTTCATACATAAATACTTACAAATCCTCTAGTATATTGGTTAAGGAGTGGATTATCATCAACGGCGGTGTCTGCCAGTGCTTCAGTGACATGTTTAGGTGCGTAGTAGTCAGGGAACCCCTGGCCAAGGTTCACAGCGGGCTTGTAATCAGCCACTAACTTAATATACTCCACCCTAGAATGACGTAATTATAGTGCATATTTTTTTAAAACAATAATATTTATTTGTATGCTATTCAATTTATTTATAAACACTACAATACAGGTATACATTTGTAATAATTATGAACTATATAATATTAGAATTTCAATATTATATTTATTTTTATGTTGTTCACAAAAGAAATGTGATGTGAATGTGATTTTGTTGCAAAAAAATAATTAAAATCAACCGAACATAATTCTTATTTTACACAGTGATAAGAAAATTAAAAGTAAAGAAACAAAAAAGAATTTTGGAAAAAGATGAATTAATATTAATCAAAAATATTGATAAGAGTGAAAGTTAACTTACCATACACTCTTCTCGCCGGTTCCGTACCGGGCTGGGAGTGGGAACTTGTTCTCCATTATACCTGCCGAAAGACACAAAGGCTAGCAATGGCTTAAAACAACAACAATATTTCCATAGCAAACTTAACTAAATAAACCAATAAAATTGCCATTTTACTTTTTCTAGTTTGTAGACTAGTAAGTAATTACAGGGTGTTAAAATAGGCACCTACTTTAATTTATAGTATTTTTATTTTGCTAGTTGAGCACTTTTTTCTTGTGGTTGCGAAAGTGGTCAGGTGGCAACATTGCACACCACTGGGGCCCCTAAAACTCGCACATACTGTTTGCATCCACCTAACATCCATCCACCTGTTCTTATATTCATTGTAAAAGATAAAAAAGACTGGCTGATAAATATAACATAAATGTAATCTATAAAATGATACTGTAATTAAAACACCTGAGCAAGAAGTCTATAATATTGATAACTAATCATACTTACCTAATACTTGCTTAGCTCACGTATTATCAAATATCAGTATTATTATCATGTTTATTGTTTTTGTTATCATAATACAGTGTCTCCAACTCTCTTTGTCAAAATTACGATGTTGACTGGTCTCAAAATACGGTAGATGGTGGAAAATTACGGCAGACCAGTGTTTGCAGCTAAAATACCCATGCAGTAGGGATGCGTAACGTAAAAAAAAAAAAAAGGTCATTCTTCCAAACTGAAGTAGCAGAATGACTTTTTTTTTTTTTTCGTTGCGCGTCCCTGCTCTTCCAAACTGAAGCAACAGATTTTTTTTTACGTTGCGCATTCCAAACAGAAGCAGCAAAATGACCTTTTTTTTTTTTTTTACGTTACGCATATCCCAATGCAATGTTGCAGTAATATTTTTGAAGAAATATGGACACGGACGAAATTACGGTAGAATGTGTCACCGTAATAACATGTCTATACGGTAGGTGGTAGATCTAGAAAAATTACGGTAGATCTACCGTAATTACGGCATGATTGGAGACACTGTCATAATATAACAATACAATTCAACTCAATTTTTGGTTAAATGGCTCCACCGATCTTCGTCGATTTTGCCAGTGTCAGTTCAGTGTTGAAAATGAAAAACGTATATTATATCCGATTAGAAATTAAGAATAAATTGGAAGCGCGCTGAGTCTGTAAAAATAACTATATAAACTTTATAGTGAATTTATTCTTCTTCTTTTTTCATTACGAAATGAAATGTGATGAAGTAAAATGGATATGAACATGGCCTCAGTCACAACGCGTATTTTGCCAATGTCACGTAATTAATAGCAATAATACACATTCTAATAATGGATGTGACATGAAGATATGAAAATGTCGTGTTCGAAATTGTGAAATTTATTATGACATGATACTAATGACTATTATATAATATTGCATTTATGGATGGTCATTTTGAAACTGGTAACATTTCAATTAATAAAACGCATTAGGTAGTAACGTTGTTTTTTTCAGTTACTACCCAAAACACCAATGTTTTTTTTCAATGTCCCAGTAATAAGTATTTTTAGTTTTTCCATGTACATAACTATTGTATATAATTTATTGAAATAAAAATAAAACACCATAGTTTATTTATATATTTCTGCTTTAAATTTTAGGGTTTGCGGTTTCATGGTCAAAATATAAAGCGATATACATAGTTTCGCCACATCAGTCAGTCAGTTTCGGTTACAGCCATTATATTCCCAGTTTTATTCAGAGACTTGGTAAGGAATACACAATACAGCTATAAATAAGCTATAAGGCTGTTTGTCACGGGTACCTATAAAAATGTTTTTTTTTTATGCCTTCTAACAAATATCTAATTAAATAATGCAAAGCGGATTTAGTCTATTCAACTGTTTGTAATCTACAGCATATAAAACGTTTTCCACACCTTCGGGGAACATTAAGATCTGGCTACTTTTCCGTAACGGTAGGAAAGTACCTTTATGTGAGTATAGGTACTGGTTCTCTTTCATCTCAATGCACCTGTGCATTAAAAATGATCTTTGACCGTGGCATGCATGGATGGCGCCGTTCCCCGTCGTCACTTTGCCAGACCGCCACTGCCGCCGCCGCCGCGCCCGCAATTTGTGCTCACTCACTCACTCAGTCCAGTTTGACCCCCGTCGTGTGTGTACGTGTTCTCGTCGCGTTTACCGCCAAAACATCGTGAACAAAACAAACATGAATCCGTTAAAAAGTGTACAGTTTTAAACATCCCATGTGTATAAAGTGTAATAATCGCTATTTATTAAATTTTGTTTGTGTTTTGGTTCGTATTTGTATTCAAGTTATGTTGCATTTCCATTTTTCCCGCATAAAGTTTTGTATAGCCGTTTGAGAACCGATAAGTGTTGTAAACAGTGATTTTTTCGTATTATTTGTGTCGAATTGGATTCTGATTGTAGCTACACGGACTGTAACTGGAGTGTAGTCCGTATTCAGTAACAGGTTAGTACTTATTTATATATTTTCTTAAATATTGACATGTGCGAATTCTGCAGCTTTGTTTTTAAATAACGGTAATTACAGGTGCGTTGGTATTTGCCCTTTTCGCGCGGGTTGCTGGTGTTATTTTAGAGTCACTGATCCAATTCCAACAGACACAGGATTTCACAAGCGTAAACAAATAGTAGGTCTAGAAAAGTTGTAGGTATGCCTGCTTATAGCCATTAGCCTCATTTTAAATTACCTAGAAAATCCCATCCCGTCCCTTTATTTAATTAGATTACCTATTACATATGTGCCAGGTAGGTATGTATTTCATTAAAAACAATCTACCGATCGATCAAAAAGGTAGGTAAATGTAGTAGGTATAAAGAAATCGTGGGCAAGTTAGAACGTATTAATTGCAATTAGTATCGCCAGACGAACATACTTACTAACTATTGTCCCAAACCGCAACCTAGACTAGAGAAAATCATGAAATAATAATTTATGAAATTAGCTCAGTCTGCTTAATACCTGCCTAAATAAGGTACCTACCTAGGTGCCCACTTATCATTATAATTTATAGTTTAACAATAGGGCTCTGTTTAATGTTTTTAATTCCTTTTTATCCATTTATAACCTTGTTTTTTATTTTGTAGATCATTCCTATCTAATGAGCCAAGAAACAGAAGCCTTCCTTGATCCTGTCCGTGTCAATCCTCGAAGACTAATATTTATACTAACCTACCTGCCATCCTATGTGACTATGTGTCACGTGCCCACTTCAAGAGCTTTTACTCGGTCGTATCTACAACCCAAAAGAAGAGAGCCATGGGGAAGCTATGAGGAAAAAGATGCAGTGCTCTCTCTCTAATGGGCCGTTGATCCGACCGAGTTTGACTGAAATAATTTTATTCGTATTGGACTGGACCGCCGGCATCGAAAAATAAAACTATGCCATGGCAAAATATCGTCGCCATCTTTTGTATCATTTATTACACTTTTACGTTCCCGACATTTCTGCTGCTTTACTAGTGACTCATCCCGTGACCATGGTTGCTGCCGTAAAAATAGTTTTATTTTAATGTATAGTACCCATTTTAAGATCTATTTTAAATCGAAACGGAATCGAAAACATCCCGAGACAGATTTCCGCAATCGCTATAAGTAGTTAAGTGTAAATTCTTTGTAAACGAACACCATTTTTTCGCAGTGTCATTCGACAACCGCTTTTTAAAATAACCCTGTTATAGGTCGTCGGGAGCGACATAGACATTTTTTTTTTCGAATCTGACTGATATCGGGTTTCGAAATAAGAACCCTCGCTTGAGCTAAAAATTTATGGCTATAAAATATACGGATCCTAGTGTCTGTCTGCGACTAATCGTATACAAAACTCGATTGAATACATATAGAATTACTGAATTTAAACCACGTGTGGGCGAGTTTATCAAAACTCGTTCAGTCGGGCATCTCTCACATTAATTTTCTACATTAAAACAGGATCATTGAGCAGTCACCTTGCGACTGGGCCCGTTATATCACATGTATACGCAACCAACGAGACTAGGGTTGCCAAGATACCAAGGTAAGGAAACTGTAAAATCCGGAAGATCTGGAGTCTGGAGTGGTGTCCTACAAATGTCACACTAAAGAGGAAAAACAAATTGAACAACCATTAAGTTTATGAGACAATCGTCATATTGACAAGGCTATGATAACTAACATATCATTGCGAGTGAACAATAATTGTCTATGCATTTCGCAAATGTTTTCGGTTTTATCGTGCAAAGCTTTTAAATAAAGTGCTTGGTAATTTTTCAGACATCGGCATTTAAGGCCCTGATAATGGCACACTCCCTTAATTTAAGTATTCTGATAGCGAATTTCCGACTTGGCGACTTCTGACAACCCTGTAAGTACCGATAATGTGATAATAGCGGGACCGTAAGCCTTCCGTTTTATGCAAATTGAATGTATGACCATGTGCTGTAGGCCGCACATTTTACCCTATAACCAGAGAAAAATTTAAAAAAGTAGTCCGTAGTCGCAAGCCAATGTAATTTTTGAGACATTTTCATCCGTCCTCTAGCAGTGCCCGTCACTTTGTACATGATAATTTTAGTATTTTTCTCCGAGGGTACCAGCTTCCATTTTGTGGAAATGCTATGTTAAATGGTTAGCGTTGGTGGTCACTGTAACCAAACTTCTTTTTTTTGTGTAAATAAGAAGAAAAAAGTCGCTACTGACACCATTATTAAAATAACCCTGAAGACCATGTGAACGGACGGTAGCAATATAAAAAATAAATGAAGTGAGGTGCTTAACCATTTTATATCTGACTTCAGATAACGCAGGTATCTCAAGTTTTATTTCAAAGTCATCCACTGGTATTCCGGTTGGAAATAAAGTGGGCGTAAGATGAACCCTATAATACGGGGTACTTAGTCCAGGGTCTTTTGATTTCTTTATGATAGCAATGTGTCCGATCTCCACTTATCTGGAAGATCTATGGCATTTTATTATATTTCAAGTCTCGGATGCTTAAGTTCTGTTGGGCACCTGTTTTACCTATCTCAAAGGTTTGTGTAGGTATTGCGCTTTCAAATTTAAAGAAATAAGAAACTTGTAATTGAAATTGGGATTATAAATATTGAACTCTTGCCTGACGACAATATTTATTTTGCTAAACGTAATAAATGAAATTAATGTTGACGAAATTAAAGCCGTAAATTGAAATATTTGTATTCTTATTTTATTGCAGTACAGGGTTGTCAGATTGGGTTTTCAATGTATATTCTTGAGGTCCTTTTACATACTTACACGAAACACCAAAAAATATATATTTCATATGATCAATATCAACTGTTCTAGGTTTTAGGCAAAGATAAACCAGCAAAGCCGAGTATGAGCCGTAAGCAATTCTTAGTTCAACCCTCGAATTACAAACTTTTTTAACTATTTTTATTTATAGAAGAAAACTTGTTTGTCATGCCAATGTAAATAGACGATACATTTCTATAAATGGTGCTACATGCTATTTAATTCAATCAGGTTTTTTCGTGACAACCCTAGTGTAGCAACTGTTTCGCGTTACATCAGGCAGTAGGTTTCCGCAATACATGGCCAATCGATTGACATTTGGACTTGAAATCATCGATGTTTTAATAGCCAGCGCGTTTGCCAATAGCAAAACATTGTTAATTGTTGCGTACCTACTGGAATAATTGCTTTTCGTTTTGTCATTTACATTCGTATTTAATTTGACAAGTAGGTACCTACTGTGTACGTAACTAGAGGCACTGCCCCTTACTCTAAAGCAGCGATTTATGATCTAGTTTGGGCAAGAGACCCCTTTTCCAAAATGAACTAATACCTCAGAACCCCATAGCCAAATTACTTTAAAAATCCTATCTCTCCATATAGTTTTTTTGCTATTGATACAAAATTATAATTTCATCTTGTACGAACTTGTGCACGCTTATCAACTTGTTGAGTATTTTAAAAGTACAACAATGATACTTCCTACTATTATATCCATCACCACTTTGGGAATCCCTACTCTAAAGCTGCCTCTATCACCTTATACGACATGACAGCGACTATTTCTGACCCAAACAGCAGTCATATAGGTCAGATATTGGTCTTCCAACTCCATGCTTTACTTCTAAGATGATGTTCATTAAAATGACAGTGTGGTTCGGAGCTGATCTATTTCATTTTGCCATTATTGACCTTTCTTGCAATATCTTATCTTCTCTCTTGATGCTAGTCTATTTATAATAAAAAAAAATAGTCTCAAAATCCCCTTAATTTAGCTGAACAAAATTAACAATAGGATCGTTTGTCATCTTGAGTGGTATAAAATATAATGCCATCCTTTTAACAATATTCAGTATGACTACACAGACTTGTTGAGAAGTTCAGACGAAACATAGCCAAGCAGCATAGTGAACCCACTTTTTCAACGTCTTTTTAGTGATGTTACCGCATACAAAACATTTTCTGTAGGAAAGGGTCTGGAATTTTATTCGTAGGTCGGGATAGAAGTTCTGGACATAGTTTTTTTATATGTGTGCGTGAGTGCGTGTACACACTCACAGAACACAGAACATCACATCACACACAGAACACATCACAGAAAATGCTAGAAAAGAGTTTTTTTTTATTCACTTGTAGCGCACGCCGAGTGTTGTCTGAATATTCTAACAAGTCTGTGTATGACTAAAGTAATCTCAGCTAAGAGCTCGCATAATAGAAGTGGCTAAGCACACAGTTCATTGTCTCCGCATCAAAGGTCACAATTGTCGCAGGCTATTAGACAAACAATAACTCTAATCCATATTTGACGACAGACTTGAGTTACCATCGGGGGGTACTTATAAAACGATTTCCGTTTTGGGTACCTACTTCGGTAAGTATATAATTTTCTTTGTACTTCCCTTTGTTTGATTCTGAAAACAAAAGTCTTAAATGATGATGTTGTAATGAATACCCTAACCCTATATCTATGAATATTTGCCGGACATCTTAGTAGAACTTGAATAGTCGAGTTATACTATTTTATCTCAAATTCCTTCACTTGTGCACGTTTATGCCCACACAATCGTTAATATCCCACTAATATCACACAATATATAACAAAGAAACTTAAAACTTTTGAAAAATAAAACAAAATTGACAACTTCACGCTCAACTTCCCGCCAAACAGTCCCAGGGGTAGTTAAATATTTAACAACTCTGAAAAGGTTTTACTCGACACTGGTAAAATTGCACAATTAAGTAGCCGATGAGCAATCTAAAAAAAAGAAAAAAGACCAAAGACTTCTGGCAATACTTTTTAAAAGATAACGTGTCTATATTTTAATCCAGCCAGCCATATAACATAAAAGCTAACGCATTATGCATTATATTAGGCATCTATGTAGTTAGTTCCAATGGATAATATGTTTAAGTCGCTATGCTCGTTCTGTTATTATCAAGAACTCCAGAATCAGTTTGTAGTTCTCAGATTTGAAGGTTCAGAATGATACAATAGCTCGTTATCATTGTTTGTACTGCTTGTATTGAGTATTCGTTCGATTTCCATTTAAGGATTAAGTATAAGTAGGTAGTGTTGACAAGAACTCTGTGGCCTACATAGTGTAGGTAGACACTACAGATCCACTTATTACTTCTAGCTAAGCTGTAAGCGTTATTATATGTGAACACAAGTTACTTGTGCAATGTACTCGTGTAAACCGAGCATAACTTTAAAGCCTGATTGAATGATTATTTCTAAAGAAAATTAGTTTATTTCATCGTTGAAAAATATGCTACTGCCCATGTAGCTGAAATGTACGACAGATTGCAAACCAAACTGTCAATATTTATGCGAAAAGCAGTGTAATTATAATAGTTGGGCAAACTGTCATATCTTTCTTACATAATAAGAGGGACTGGACAGTAAAGTCAATACTTAAGTAAGCACCTAACCACTTATCATGGTTTGGAATCGTGACTTATGTATGTCGATAAAATATTCTCCAGGATTAAATGGAAAATCGCCCACGATTGAAGAATTGCAAGTTCAGAACCGAACACAAAATGTGTGTCATTGAACGGCGTAAGATGTTTAAATTTGGTGTTTTATTGAAGCGATTTAAATCATCGATTAAGTATAATGTAATAACGAAAGTGGGCCATTGTAAATCGTTAAGAAATTGTCAAATAATACGGTTATGTTGCGATACACAAGTAAATAAAAGTAACGTTTTTTGGATACCGGTTTATGTAATAATTACAGCAATACTCGGTGGTCTCTCGATAAATAATTGTTGGAAGTGATGCGCTCGTATCGTAACCGATTACCAATTTTACTCACGAAAGCGATTCTGATACCCCGACCGAATGAAATAATTACATAAGGTTTTTATAAAAAAAATCCTTAAAAGTAAATTAAAAAAAAACAAAAAACCGACTGCTTAAAAAAATGAATTTAAATAAAAACTGAAAAGAAAGAAATGGAAATGTTCCAATAGCAACTTCAGCAATCGGGACCTAGTAAATTCTAGACCGGCTCAAATCTTCCTAATAATGGGTCCCGACTGTGGTTTTTTTCCAGTTTTTATTGAAAGTTATTTTTTTACGTAGTATGGTTTTTTAATTTCCTTTTATTATATTTCGTACGTACGATTTCGTACTGCGCAAAACAAAACTCTTGTGCGCAGGACTAATTGAAGTTTATCGAAGTTATAGAACGTCTATAAATTTGGGGGTTAATCTATAATTAAGGAACAGTCGTTTGAAGGCCAAGTATGCATTACGACTTCGTTTATTTCAAACGAAATTAAAACAACTCATCCATATAAGCACAACGCATTTATCAATAAACAACATTTAACAGCAACGATCTTTTAGTGGGTAATAAAATAGGATTCTCAAGGTAAATCTGGTGACAATATTAGTGTCGGCCCACGAGTTGCGTGGTGCCACGCGGCGCAATAATGGTACTTTATGTAACACCATTATCTTCCGCAACGCATAAACATGGCGGGAATTCAGGATATTAGATTTTACGAGAAAATTGTACAGTCTTGCTGCATTTGTTTTATAATTTACGGTAAGTAGTATGAAGCTTTTGTTGTCTTTAAAGAATTTAAGGTTGTATTTTCAAATTAAAATGCAACAAAACCGTATGGATCAACCGAACAACATAGGGAGGCAGTCGGCGTTCGTCTCATACATTCGTATAGCTACGTATATGTCTATTGGGTGGTTGATGAGGCCGGCTAGAAGATATTTAAGAATATATGAGTCACAAGGGGTGGCTAACGATCCTTATAAGCTTGACAGGTTCGCTCGCGTTTGGCGCCAAAATTCGTACTGTCCAGAAATTCTAGTTCATGTCAGTTCCTAATTCAAATGAATAAGAAAGCACGCACAATGCATTAATCCTAATGAATATGTCTGATGGACGAAGCGCACCAAATAAGAATAGTCAATCAAAGCTTACGGCGTGTAATACCTCAGATTTGGAGCAGATAATATTGAATACGCAACTGGGTTACGAGTGGGATTTCTCTTGGAACTGCGTACTAAGCTATCATCGCTACTTGGGGGTGGAAACTTTCTATTTCATCTGATAATGTAGGAGTTTTGATACTGGCAGCATCCTTTCTCCTTCATGTATCACTAGATATAGACATACTGATGACTGCAATAAGGTGCTATTATTTTCTCTTCATGTACGGTAAACGAAACGCATTTGACATTTTTAATAAGCATAAGAAGGTACGTGATAGGTAAATAAATATTGTATCTTGATAACATGATTCCATTTAGTGGGTTAGCTATGAGTGAAAATATTATCGCTATAAAATATTTCGCTGAACAAAATCATTCCTTTGATGTATTTTCTTTGAGTATATTTTGAAATAAAACTAATTTTGCGGAATTTATCGCGGTTACTTTATGTTTTTACATTCCCGACGTTTCGGCTGCTTTACAGCAACCATCGTCACGGGAGGACTGAGTAAACGCGATAAAATCAGCAAAAATAGTTTTATTTCAATGTGTAGTATTCGCGTAAATATAAGAAATCAATTAAGTACATTTCTTTAATATATTTTCCCTTAATATATGCTTATTCAATTATAGGGACTTGGCCTCATTGAGCTTAATTGAATCTTTGCTTTAATAAATCAATATCATATTAATCCGATAGGATCACCGTGAAAGAAACTTATTCACCTGTAATATGATTACCGAATCGAGTCGCAATACTAAACGAGCCGTTGGCGCGAAATGAGTCTGGAAGTTTAATCTAATACATTATATATCTGGATACTAGCGGCATTGTCTGGAGGTATTAGATACCTACCTGCTGTAATTTCGTTGGTACGGTACAATAATAGTACCGTAATTATTTTTTTGTTACAAATAGACATTTATTTAGTGTGATCTCATTACATTGCTGACAGGCTCAATGTTTAATTCTGAGTGTTCTGCTGAGCATCCGATGTCCTCACTTCCTCGTTATAACTACTCCAGAAAGTAGAAAGCAAGAGACTTAATCTCCGCTCCCTTAAACCGACCCGAGGGTACAGGCTGTTACACACGCCAGCTGGACCGGCGAAGTCGAGAAGGCTATTTACAATCCATAACATTTCTCAATACAGGAACATTATGTTTTATCTACCCACTGACGATTATGTGTTAAGCGATAGCGTCTTCTGTTGGTTGCAAAAGGTGCAAACTTGAGTATCCTATAAATGACATTAGGAGGCTACGAGACAGCTGGGCCCCAAGTCTGCTAACCGCATAGTAATTGTCACTTTTGACAGATATGTCATACAATATCTGTCAAAAGTGACAGTTATTATGCGGAGGTGCTGTTCGATTATGAATCGATTGTGTTAGCAGACTTGGGGCTCTGGTAAATAGCTGTCAGCCTCGGAAAGGCAGTGAAAAATGCCACGAACACGAATTACCGCTGTTTTGTTGCTCGTTGATAACAACCTACTAATATTTTTAGTGCTAAATTTTACTTCGGATGCTGTGATAGCTGATTCGAGCAAAAAGTATTTTAGAGGAAGTTGGAAATTATGTGGAAAGTGAACTCGGGTTTAAGAGGTAGAACTAAGACCTTAACAAAAATATATTGCTTTAAAAAATTATAGATACTTGTGCTTATGTATTACAAAAGCGTCCTTATAGCGACAGGAGTTGTGTCATGTTTCATGGTTACATCGTTATCGTCACCAGAATCTAATCAGAGTACCGAGAAGCGGTTAGAATCGTTCGTTCGTCTTGATTACTATGGGAATAAATATTAACCGTTTATAAAGATGTCTGCTCATTGCTATCGATCTTTAATCATAATGTAAAAATAAGCATTGACCATCGCTTTTGATTTCTTTCTTCAGCAATGTTTAATGATTTTATCACAAACAACGTGTTATTGCTAATCGATATACAAGACCAACTGGGCCGTACTTTCCACGTATACACCGAGCATTATAACGCGTTCTTTTTTTTTCATTTACGACGGAAAGATGATATAATTTTCTACGTATATTCTTCCTCTCTTTCAGCACTTTTATTAGTTTACTTAGGTACTTCTTTTATTAGTGAAGATAGACGCTAAAAAGTTTCTACAACGTAATCCGAGCTATGGCGGCAAAACTTAATAGAATAAGTTAGTAGCCAGTCTAACATTGCTGCTTTTGTGACTTCGAAGCTCTAGCGTTAACGAGAGAGATTGGAATCTGGCCGATATATAATTCAGAATGTGTGATGAGTAGAAAAAAGTTATTTGGACTTACCTACTTACAACAACAAAGTGTGTTGATAAAATATTCAACTACATTAATGGATTGCAGAATTTAATATGTAGGTACTCCAACAAATCCAGTGCTCAAAAACTTTCAGCTGTTGTCAGCCTACCATCAGTTGTGTTACTAGAGATAAACATCGATATAGTTATGGCTATAGGTATATGATGACAGACAATAGTCGGTCCGACAGAAGTCGACGAATATATACTTTTTCTAAGTACTTTAATATAGATATCCTACAAAAAACCGCTTAGGAAAATGCGAATAGGTATGACCTACCCTCGGTCCCCGATCCGATTTTTGTTGTAAGGAAGAATATAATATATACTTGAACACAAGCTGAACACTCGGCGAGTATAGGACATTTCGCTTTAGTTAGAGCGACTCAAAATGGGACATCACTTCCCCGGCCCTGATGCCCAGGGCCTTAAATAACGGGCTACCCTCGGGTCGAGGACGACTGGGGTGTGGGCCCCGGACGTCCGGTGACGATGACGACTCCTGAGGAGGACGGCGGCGGGCGTGGCTCCCCGCCGCCGTGCGCAGCGAGGGCGCAGGGGGAGCAAACATCTGCTCCCCGAGACGGGCCCCCATAAGGGGGCGAGGCACAAGAGGGGCACCGGTGCGTTCCGTTTGGAGATCCCGGAGCCCCTCCAACATGTGTCGAAGGCGGCCACCGGGGGGGTTTTAGTGGGTAAGAATCCCACATAACCCGGCCCTCTCCCACACAGAGGCCGGGTATCTATAGAAGATTTCCCCCCCGTCAAAAAAAAAAAAAAAAAAAAAAAGGGACATCACTTCCCACCGTCCTAAAGACGGCCGATGTCGGATAAAAATCGATCTCAGACAAAAGAAAGCCGTCTTCGTTCGGCCTTACTATAATCGTATTTCTGTGCAAGGATTAACACTCTTTATGGTAATATTCGAAATTTGAAATTGACATAAGCCAAACGTCTGTTTAAACTGTTAACGATTCCGTCAGAAGTTATAAATTCCAACTCCTACTCTAATATTGATGTATTCCAGCTGTCCTCGGCGACCGGGAGCACTTAACATAACTTGTTCAGTTTCCGCCATTGTTTACAAATCGTCGCTAATACCCTCCAAAAGCTCGCAGCTGGTATTGAAACCAATATTCAACTAAATTCATCAGCCCAGCATCAGCTTACGGAATCTAAAGTACTTACTTATAAATGCTGCGTAACCTGCAACTATAGAAACAAACACAGTATCTGGGCCCCAAGTCTGCTAACACAATCGATTCATAATCGAACAGCAACCACATAGTAACTGTCACCCCATAGTAACCCGCTGAGTTTTTTGCCGGATCTTCTCAGTTGAGGTCCCGTTCCTATACGGTTGTAGACTTAGAAAAATAATAATTAATTGACACGATTTCACAAAGCAAATTTGTATTTTCTCAAAGTAATTAAATTCTTTTGTATTAGTTCTCAGTGGTACAGAACTTAATAAAAGAGATAATTTTTTTTTTTTTGCGGGGGACTGTCGTCCTTTAAAATTACCGCAAGCCCAGAGCAATACAGCGCTGAAATTCCGCATGAAAAATTTGTAATTTACCATGAGAAATATTCTTAAGTTTTTTTCTTCGATTGCTCCTCCCTAGTTGGTGTAGGACGGAATTCTTTGAATTCAATTATCTCTTAATAGCGTGCCATATCGATTGGTTTGCGCCGTACTAGGAACACAATTAGGCCTTGTGACTTTATTAATGGTTGACGTTTTTTTTTGTTGAAGTCGCTACTCGGTAATTCGCGGTATGTTAGATGATGTTTGGGTCCATTATTGAATGCAGTTATACGCGGCTGCAGTGTGATTTTGTTTACTAATTTGGAGTAGACTAGTGCAAGCGATTTTTTTTTGTAATCTATAAATCTTGAATACTTGCCAAGTGACCAACGGTCACTGGTTTTTTAAAACGATTTATGCATCTCCGTGCAATATTTATTTGCGTTTACGCAACAAGTCCTTCTGTTGAGTTTTACTTTTATTATACTAATTAAAAAGTGATTGTCAACGATATCAAAATTACCTAACGGCATTGTAAATAACGAGTAAATGTTGTGATTTTAAAACAAAATAAGAAGTAGGTAAGTAATGTAAATCGGAGGCCATTTTGTTTCTTTTACGCAATACCCTTCACATTTTCGTCTTATTTTTTAAGTTGACAGAAATCGTATAAGTAGTAGTACTTACTAAGTACTTACCTTTTTGTTATTAAAGGCACGAGCAACTAGGATTCTTTAAACTACACAGTTTTATCAATATTGATGATTCTTCTTTTTTCTTTTAAAAGGAAATGCGATAAAATAAATGGCACGCACAAATTAGTGGGGAATTTCGCTAGTGTCAAGGATTTAATAGCGATAACAAATTCAATAAAAACAATATTTAAAAAAAATGGATAATGACATGAAAATATGAAACGTCCTAACGCTATTTAATTTTAACATAGATGATTTTGTTATTGAATAAGGAGATCGAAACAAACGAATGTGTTGTATTGTGATAAACTTACTTCGTTAACTACTCGGACTACAGTAAAATATTTTGTATCGTGATTACCTACGTATAAAAAAAAAACATAATTTTTGTAAACGTACCTCTGTTTACCAGGAAGCGCTAACAATGGCGTGTCAGCTGTAAATATGAAACCGCACGCAAGTGCGTTTGCTTGCTGCACTGTGAGCTGTAACTTTGTCTCGGTGAGACGTTTAATTTAGTTTAATGTTTAATTGTACTAGGTAAATAGTTGTTAAAATACCTACCACTTGTACTCGCTAGCCAGAGTTAATGACCACAGCCTATGAAATAAATAATAAACAACTCGTTTACTTCATGAATAAGTTACCGTAACATCGAAAATGTGTCTAATAATCTATACATATAAATAAAATTGGAGTGTCTGTTTGTAATATTAAAATAACCGCTTTTTACTAAGTTCATTTGGATGTATACACGTTACCTATACCGAAACAACATTTTTTACAATTTTTGTCTGTCTGTCTGTCTGTCTGTTTGTTCCGGCTAATCTCTGAAATGGCTGGACCGATTTTGACGGGACTTTCACTGGCAGATAGCTGATGTAACAAGGAGTAACTTAGGCTACTATTATTTTAGAAAAAAAATAGGATGTCACGAAAAAAAATTAAAACCAATGTTGCAGTGCAGCGCCTGATTAAGTTTGATAGCAACAACCTGCAATGCGTCCCGTGGGCTCAGAATGGGCGAGCAGGCTGTTGTCAACGGTTGTCTTTGTTAAATACCACGCGAACGAAGTCGCGGGCAACAGCTAGTATAAAATATAAGATTGTATAACAAGTGCATAAAGTGGGTCATTTTATCCGAGCCGAAATCGAGGGTAGATATTGAAGTCGAGGATAAAATTGCTGATTTTATGAACGAGTTATACACTCGGCTTTTCACTTCGATTGCGAGGAAATTAAATTGTGATTAAAATTTAATGTTTAAGTTGCAGCATTTTGTATCTTAGCCTCATGGATATTAAAAACCCAAAAAAAAAACGTCTATGATGTCTATGCTTAACTACTGTAAACGTAGACTTTACGAGAATATGAACTAAAAAAATACTTTTAAGCCAATCATAAAAAGTAAATATTGGTCCTAGACGAACGTTTAGTAAGATGGGTAGACATTGTCTAATTGTTTAAACTCACTAACGAATTGCCCTTGGTGTACAATCGTCAAGTAAATCTGAGTAATTATACGCCCAGCGAAGCTTGCTACTAATTATATTGGCTTTGTGAAACCCTTTGAAATAATATCGTGTATTTACTTGGTATATTACATGAATGTATTTTGTGTTATGCCTACATTAAGTATTAATACTCAAACAGTACTCAACTCATTATGAAACATCCCTTATACAATGACAGACCCTGGCGCGGTACAGAAACAACTATTATAATTTTATCATAATCATTTAATGTGAAAAAGTTTGGGTCGAAACGATTAAACACCGTTGTATCAGGTCCAATATGACAGGGCAGCCCACACGCATGCCCACGGCTGGGGTGAAATATGAGTTGTAGACAGAAGATTTATAAGCATCCATTTGTTTGGTTTTGTGATCGTGGGCTTAGATATGGAGAAATATGTAGGTACTTATGGGATTATTTGGTTAGGATAACTGGTGATGTGCAAATCACGTTACGCTCAACTGGTACTAAACTCAATGTGCTAGACATTTTTTTTTTATGGGACTAGGCCCGCCACACTCTCCCACTACTGCTACTCCTGTAAGCCAGGATCTACAGTGGTGTCCAATGATGATATCGAGGTTTGACCCTCGGCGAGTCCCGGCATAAAGTTATTTGTCTTGAAACACGCACGAAATTAATCGAAAGATAAAAATAGGAGGAGTTGGAAGAAAATTATCCACTTCCCTCCATTGCAAAGCGGGAGACAAAAAAGATCTGGTAGACAAATTTCCACAGAAGCAATTCTTACAGCTGGACTAAGTCCAGGTGTAAGGCACCACGGAAAGTTTAAATACTTGTTGGTCCTAAACTTGTGAGCTGATTAAATATGTGCTAGACATATTAATCATAAAGGTATCAAAGAATCTTCTTAATTCTATGATAGAAATATTCATACTCCATTAGCTTGGGCCCGATAGTACCTGCCCTACTGACACGAAGATTGTGGATAGTTAATACAGTAAAGGGTCGTATTAACTGAATCCAAATATCGCGACGTTGACGGTGATAAGACACTTCTATCATCAATGTTTCCAGGCAGTGGAAAAAGTACTTATATTCAATTGAAATAAAACTTTCTTCCCGGAATTTATCGCATTTATTTTATGTTTTTACGGTCCCGATGTTTCAGCTGCTCACAGCAACCATGGTCACGGGAGGACTGAGGTGGTTGACGTCCTAGTGTCACAGTTTAAACTGGGATACTCTCATATTCAGATGTTGCTTGCGGTTCGATCTATGCATAAAATCCGGGAAAAAATTGTTGTATTTCAATGTGTAGTGTTCGCGTAAATATAAGAAATCAAAATATAAGAAATGTACTTGGTTTGGTTTGGAATTTATCCCACTTTAGCCAAATATCAATAACAGGTACAAAGCAGTTTTCACGTAACCACTCTTGGGTACCTTTACTTGTTCTCACGAATTTCGTAATCCAACATTATATCGTGGGAATCAAGGTTCAAATGTTAGTTAAGTTCGAATGAACTTCAAGATATAACAGACTCATTTGTTACATGATATACTTACTTACTTAAAAATAAATGCGAGAAACCTTTCAGGTAAATAATCCAAACGGCATCAGTTTTAGGTTCTAGCTTACCATCCACCAATGGTAGCGGTTGGCCAGCCATCCAATAAGATCAATGCATTTTGGAAAACGAAGTTCTATTGGTCCATTTATTCCAGCTCCACTTTAGTGAACCTTTACACGTGTCTTATAACTGTTTGCTCGATGCAGCACTTATCGAAATGAGTTCGCGGTTAACTTAACAGCATAATTGCCGGTTATAATGTGAAATAAGCTGTCATAGGCTTTCCCTGCTTCCACAACAAGTAGGGCGAAATTATTTATTATTATCTAAAGGGTAATGTGAAGCTTACAATTTTAAAGTGTCTAGATTTATGGGGACTAAAGTGTGTCGACTGGCTTAGAGACATATGAAATATAACATTACTGGTATCATCGTCTCTTTCAACAGCATGTACCTACTCCTCTACTAAATTTGAAACTTAAATATGAGTTTTTGCCTTCATGACCAGAGCCTTGGTAACACTTTCCGAATTTTTCATGGATGGCGGGTCAGATCAGCTGCGCTGCATGTGCCTAGTGAATGTAGCGTCTCGATCTACTGCCGCCTTCCTACCTAGGCAAGTATGCTCCATCGTAGATCTCATCGTCACTTAACATCAGGTGAGATCGAGATCAAATACTTGCCTATAAATGTATAAAAAAAAAATTGTGGTGGCTTTATAGTAAGAATGATATAAGGGACTCATATGCCCGCTTCCAAATGTGTCAATAATACAAATGGATTCTTTAAAATACCGTTCCCTTTAATGAATAATTGAGTGTTCCAGTCGGCTCGTGTGAAGAACACGTGCAATATAATTTGCTTAGCGTTAATAGAATTCTTAATTAGACATGTACCGTGTACGTTACCTTGTGATACGCAAAGGTGGTACACCTAGGGATGACGGTAACGTTATATTCGAATGTAACAATGAAGAACGAAGCAATGTTTGGGGCGATAATCAACTTCAGAAGTGGATAGTAGGAGACTTGCTCTTGATTGGTGGGAGGTGTAATAACAAATGATCTATCAATAACTGACTGAGGCTGGGAATGTTGACTTTGTTGGTTGAATATTGAAAATGTGTAATTATACGGTCATCGATACATTTCTGTTCATATAAAATCAAATACTTAAACGTCGGGACATTTATCCCCTCATATTATTTTAATATTAGGTACATAAATATTTTACACAACCCTACGCCAGTACACTAACTGGCCTATTTGCAGATGTGGAACGCCGCTTTGTAGCCTAGTTCTGAACTCTACACCAGCTGTAAGTTAGGAAATACAAAGACGCAACGCGAGAAATTACATGTCTACAGAATGTTAAGCGATAAGCTGTTAAGAACAATATTAGCACACTGCAAAATTTCACTCTTTCCTCTCTATAAGTAAAGTTCAATTTCAGTATTTCATATTTTGCTGAGTAAAATTGTTGAAGATTTTTTTTACAGTTGTTTTTAACGTGAGCGTCTCATTTCTTTCATATTTTGCTGTGAGGTCAAGGCCGGTCTATTATGACACCGCTGATGACCTCTTGTGGAATACTGTTTGCTAATAATTTAAAATGGCTGTTGCTGATGTTTTCGTGGTATCGTTAAAAAAGCGCCGAAGTTTGATTTTGCCAAAGCCTTCCAGCTTAAGATAATGAGGCGCTGAGTAAGTAGATTATTTCACAAGTGCCCTCCGCGCTGCGATCATGGCTTTAACCTCTGGAGATCACAAAAGACGATCAAATATAAGTAATCTGATTTTAATTAAGTTTCGAAAGGACGGACAGCTTAATTCATTTACAGACAATAAGATAGCGAGTCGTGTTTACGCAATCGTTTCGTGTTCAGGTTTACGTTAAGGAAATTTGTGTAGCTGAGCTGTTCAATTATAAACTCTATTCGGGTTTAATTAGCAATTATGTTTTTTAGGAAAAGAACTTGTTTTAATCAGAGGTGGGTATTTTTTTTTATTTATTCCAATAGTCCGCTAATTAGTCTAGGCCTTTTCAAATGAGTTAGTCCTGGACTTAAAAGAAAATGTTTTACTCCTAACTGAGCTCTTTATCTCATTTCATTACAATTTAATATTTAATTAAATCTTTAATGAGGTGGCACAAATTCAGCTGCAAATAGTTAGCAAGGTCTGCGGTAAACAGCGGTAGTGTGAAACTACCGACTAATGATTTCGTTGCTAGTGGCATCATGTCATTTGGAAAGTATGCCTGCATAATTGGAGTGTAGCCCTCGAAATATGGAGCAGTCATAGCTAAGTTGGTAGAACATCGCCTTGGAAAAAACGGTTGCAGATTCCAACCTCGGCTTGCACCTGTAGGATTTCATGTGCAAATCATTTTCAACCATTATCACGGTGAAGGAAAACATCTAGAAGAGCATGAATGGAGGAGACTCAAATATAGTTCTGGTGAGGAGTGAAGTCGGCTAACTCTTACTGTGGTAGACTGTGGAATAAATCTCTCATGCATTGAGGAGTGGCAGGTATCTTTCTATAAACGCTAATCACAGACTTGTTAGAATATTCACACAACACGGCGTGGGCCATAAGGGAAGGCTAAAAATTCTCTGGTCTAGCATGTAAACACACGTAGGCACTCATAAAAATCGTTCAAAATTTCTTAGACTATTGTCTAGACAAAAAGTTTTGTATGTGGTACATTTACTACTAAGGCATTGAACAAGTGGCTTCACTTTGATAGTGGCAACGTTACGTCGGAACTTCTAAACAAGTCAAGCCTGTGGCGCTCATTTAATATCGCTGACCATAAGCCCGCTTTATTTGCAATGCACGAATATTGCCGACGTATATAGAACATTAATTTATCGTTTATCCATAAAACATCCTTTCTAACTGAGATTATTCCATGATTCCTCTCGTAAAACATCTTTATCGAGAGCATAAATTTTATACGGACACAGCTTAGTGGGCGTACGTGGAGTGGACAAAAAAGCAGCTCCATTAACCTAGCGCAAACAAAGTTCGGTGGCCTCCGGGTTGCAACATTGTTATAGGTAGTCCACCCTCGGGTTTGGGTCCGTGTTTGTTTTTACGAGACCGCTCGCATTCACTCGCTCAGCAACAGGTCCCTTAAGATCTTGCGATAAAGGCGTCCCTTACTATGGTACTCATCTCATGAAAACTCTTGACGTAGACTTTTTTCCCACTACTGAAATGTGTATGAAAAATTTAAACGTGCTCCTTCAATTTCATGACTTCATTTACACATTAAAAATCACTTTTCTTCCAAGATCTTTTGTAACAGCTTTATTAACACGATCAAATTACAGATCCGGTGACGAACAGACATTAGTAATAACGACTTGCCTTATATGAAAGTCAATCGAAGAAATAATTGAGATCGATAAACGATCGAGTTTACCAATAACCCCGCCATTGTTTCGATCGTGATTTAATTCTGTAAGCGGCAGAAACACCAGCGCCGTAGCCATTCGCGTCTATGCCGAAGTCGTGACTCGTCAGCCTTTATATTTCAAGTGCTCACGCCATTTGGTCGCCTTTCGAAACGGGAAAACTGGGGGAATGGGACATAAGTATTCTTGAAGGTACTTTGTACACTCCGCTATCGCTATTGGTCACCGAATCTGGTTATTACGTAGGTATTGTTTTAGGTTTTGGCATTGCTATTCATGTTCCTTTAGATATTCTTAGCGATCTTCTGCTTATGGAATGTATTATAGATCCACTGGCTGCATGTAGAAAATATCTCTGTTTACGTAGCTATTGGTGAATAGAAATTCTGGGAATTGAGAACACAATATATTTGACACTAGTTATTTTTTCTACAAATTTTTAAAACAAGGCCATATCATGTGGTTACAAGTTTGTCTGATGTCTATCAAAACTTGAATGCATATGTCTTTATATCCATCTACACATTTGTACATGGCGGAGATACAGGCGGTGCAATGAGCGAGTGTTCCGTGCTGACATTTGAAATGAGGGGTTTGAAGGGGGAGGTGGTGGGTGAACTTGGCACTATTTTGAGTAAAATGAACAAAACTTAGAATTTATTTGAGTTCTGATTTTCTAGTCTTAAATATGTACTCGTGCATATTTGGGGAACTATCTCAAAACAAATACAGAGTGAATTAATGCAGCCATGTTTAGTAGGTAGGTGATTCCATAAGTACTTACCTATAATAAGTACTTATGAGTTTTCAGTAACAATTCAAATATATAGTTTAACATTTTAAAAACTGTGCCAACAAATAAAAAAAAAAGTGTAGCACGGAGAATAATTTACGTTTGCTTTGTAAAAATTCAAACAAAACTATTTTCTGTTTCAGGTAAAATCTGTTCCACTCAGCTGGGCTGTCCCTACTTTTGTGTGAGTTTACGTGAAATATATTCACGGCTGTACCGTCGAGAATATTACAGAGCTTAATGCCGGGAAATGTTAGGCTTCTACACTATACAGACACCACCAGCAGTAATGAGAAAATGCTCGAATAAAAAATACGGAAGATTAAAAGGTATAATAATACCTACTGAAAAGGGGATCATTCTCCACAGCTTCACTAAAAAAGTATTGACAATATTATTTTTAAATAGGGTGCATACTTTTTGTATTTGCGTAGTGACATAGAAACAGAGTGAGACAACGAGCTATGTATATTTATTCGTAGGACAGAGGCTTTTGTATATCGTATTTTGAATATAGAACACTCAATCCATGGAGTTTTTTTTTCTTCTTTCTCTGTGTCTATTTTTGACAACTGGGTCTGACACGCAAAAAGAACGGGGTAAGGAAAGATTTTCAATGTTTGAAAGATGAAAGGATCTCTTTTATTCGACTATGCAGATGACCTCTCTAGTGGTTTTGAACATACTAGTGATGCAATTATTGTTTATTTTGTCGATATTATACTCGATAAGTAAATATATTTTGCAATTCAATTTTCGATTTGCATGATTCAATGTTTTTATTTGAATATGTAATCAGCGATATTGCGTGTTTGTCTATATATCACGCGACATAGCACACAGTTAAAGACGTATTAACATTGTAAATATTCAGCGAACACCATTTTTTGTAGTTATTTTTCCAATTACATGCTGATATATTTGAATATTCATTTTGTCTGTCTGTATAACGTTTCTATTTCCGGGATGAGAGCTATACGAACGTGGAAAACGCTTTCATATGCATATTTTAATATGAGTACGTACACGGTACCTACATCTTACAGCTAAAAGACATTAAAAAGCAGACAAAAAAGAAGTTAATTTTAGTTTGTGCTAAAATAAAAAAAAATGTAATTCGGTGTTTAAATTTGACACTGTCACAATTAATATAGTAATGTAAAAAAATAAAATATGTAAACAATAATATGTTAAGGTTGGGTTTTTTTTTTGGCGGGAAACTGAAAAGTCATGGCGTCAGTTGTGTTTTAATTTCTAAAACTAGTGTTCCTGCGAGTTATAGTGAGTGATATACGTGGAATATTAACCATTATGAGTTCGGTAAAGTGCACAAGTGTAGGTGATTGAAACAGAGTGACGAAACATGGCTTTTCAGTTTCTCACAAAAAATCCATGAAAAATCTTTCGGTAAGTATCCATCACTTTACTGATTGAGGGATTGCAGGGATTGTAAATTGAAAAACATAAATAATTTATATTACTTACTTGACACTGGCAAAATACCTACGGTGATGCCAAATTAAAAAAATAAATAAAGTTAAGGTATTTGAAGGGAAAATGAAAATGGAATTTGAATTAGAAATTATTCTCTTATTTTGTTTGTAATTAGAAGACCGACCTTCAAAAGGTCTTAGTGCTCAGTACACTAAATTGATTCACTGATAATTCATAAAACAATAACTGAATACATGAAAAGTGTATCCAATAAATAACCATTCTGGATGTTTGTTGCGAAAGTTTAATTAAATTATTGAAAAACTTAAGTTATTACAGCTTGTTTGATTGTTTTCCAATATAAAGCATTACTCTGATGGATGTTTTAATATTGAAGAGTAACCTTCATCTAGAATGTTATAGCTTTTCATCCATTTAAAATGGCATTGCAAAGCCCTTTATTTTGATAAATGCTAGATCGTAAGGTCCGATGTTGGTGTCACTGTTAGTCGTACATCAATACAGATGCAGAATCGTTAAAGCTTTAAAGCTTCCACGTTTTAAAAAATCTGACAAGTTGTCAGCTATTAGCACAGACCCAGGGCCCCCGAGTCTGCTAACACAATCCATTCATAATCGAACAGCAACCGCATAGTAACTGTCACTTTTGACAGATATTGTATGGGATATCTGTCAAAAGTGACAGTTCGATTATGAATCGATTGTGGCATCACGGACACTGGCAAAATTGTGGCAATTAGCTGCAAACGTCAATAAAAAAGAAAAAGAAGAAGAAGAATCGATTGTGTTGGTAGACTTGGGGCCCAGGTCTCAAACATTGGGTATCCCAGACGGTAATGGTTCCGTGATAATATAAAAGTCATGGTGAACTGAGATCAGACTTTTACAAGAACTTTTTGCTTAGATTGACTGGTTATGGCAATCGGCTCATTATTATTATGGTATCTTTAGGAAATCTTTTTTGGGTCACAAGTTCCGTCGTGATATTTATAAAATAAATTGAACCTTGGAGGCTTTAGCTCAGCTCAGATTAGCGCAGAGGTATAACCTTCGACTGTGATATATTCTGTTTAATGTCAAATTGTCTCGTGAATGACGTTCTAACTAGGGTTGGCCTTATCACCGTTTGTTAAATTTGCGCAAAATTGCATCGAATCGTGTTTGTTTTAATCATGGTCATGGTGAAACTCGATCCTTTTGATTTTGGGTGCTCGTTTGGTAGTCATTTTACTTTTTACTTTCAATCGTCCAGTAAATTAATAATGTAATAATAATAACGCTTGTATAATGGGTACCGTACAATGGAGTGAGGGTGAACTCAGAATATAATACTTGTATAGATATTTAACATCCATGACTCGGGTGCAAACATTCGTGCTCATCACACAAAGTATATTCCTACCAGGATTCGAGCCCGAGACCCGCATTGCAGAAGGCAGGGTCACTACCCACTGAGCTAATTAGGTAACGAGTAAATTCTTCCAGTATACTATGTATGCCTATCTGTTGCGTCGTTTAGCATCTAAATAAAAGTTCAGTCGAAGGTATTTAAGCGGCCAGCCCTAATATAGCGACCTTTGCGAAGATCTCTATTGTAACGATGACCAACTAGTGGTTTATATTTAACTGTGCTAATAACCCACTCACATGATCTTAGCGGTCAAACGTAAGTACTTGACTTTTCGACTATCACTGGAACTTTTTTGTATTCCCAAAGTAACGTTAATAGGGTGATAACAAGGTCGCATTTCCGATAACGCGAAAAAGGCAGACGGTGACTATATGGCCACAACCAGAAATGCAATGCGACTTGTGGCTATTTGTGTGTACAAATTAATAGAAACTTAGCGTCGCTATTGCTGTGCGACAACTGTCTTCGCCTGTCAATGTCGCTTTGTGGGGACTGCTACACATAATCATTTGAAGATTGTAAGACTTTCGTTTGGTACACAAATGAATTAATATTACACACATTTCCCTCAAATACGTTATATTAACGTCAGCTATGATCAGGTATTTAATATCAACGTTTCTTGGTACGTGATAGGCGGTCACCATTGTTTCCGCTCCAAAACACTATGTTATATTGTAGCCGTGATACGGACTCGCTACTCTCTAAGCTATTAACTAAAGATAGCCCTCAGATCCCACAGACGTTGGCGATTTCATTTAATTCATTGAGTAGTCTACCGTTGTGTAGCACAGTTTATGGAACGAGACTTATGTATTCTTAAAATGAAATATCTACATCTAGACTATCAAGTTTTCGTTTGATATCTTGCGTCACGTCAAATTGATAACACATGTTCGTAATACTTGTTATATTCTCTTCGAGTGACATATTTTCTCAGTATTGTATGATCGTAATATAATAAATATAATACCAGCCCTTTTTAATGTCTACCCTCAATGCGAGGGGGATTAGGCCATAGTCCACCACGCGGGCCCAGTGCGGGTTGGCGGGCGGTTGTATGATCGTATTTGTATCGAGCCCTCACTTTTCTTGTTGTTTTTTCTACCGTTAGTCCGCTACGTCATATTGTGAAACATTATTTTCACTCCAAGAATTTTCGGTCCATTATAATCTGTATTATGACAACAGCGGTTACCTCGACCCGGATGTAATCTCGAGTTAATCGCCAATTGTCTAACCTCTCATTCCGGCGCCCATGGTAAAGTTCACTTGATGAGCCGACCAGTAATTGACCGCCATTATCAGAGACATGCTTTTCTCGGTGGCTTTGGCTGAAAAACTTCATGCTTTTATCATTTTCATACTTACCTACTAAAATTGCTGTCATTTATTTTATAAACTGCAAAGCGAGTATTATTAAAAATGTATAGCTATAAACTATATCGCTTATTGAATCCACGTTGCAATAAGTTCATCCGTTTTGAAGCTACGTAGGAGAGTTGAACTTATTCGCTCACATTATTCCTTAGCCAAATAAAAGTAGAAGGACAGATTGACGAAAAAACACATTTTCCATTATGTTGAACTACATACAATTTTACACCTTAACCTTAGAAATGTTAAAGTTCAAAAGCGTTCAGCTCAGCTTGACATATTCTTGCATAAGATCCAATTATGGTTTTTTGGAGTTATGGAGAGAAAGTACCGTCTGATGTCAGGTTTTGTGGGAATATGGCATTAACTGCATACTTTGCTACATTGTATCATTGATGGTTTCTGGTAAGAAAGTTAAATGGTGAAGGGCTATAGTAATATAGCATAGGCACCTGATATGACGCCGGCAAGTCAGTGAGATGATGATCTGCCTCGATTATTCAAACTGGCGCGGCTACGGTTTTCAGTCTAACACCGACCTTAAAACTTGCACTGACAAATATTTATTACTTCCTATAATAAGAACTGCCATCTATTTTATTAGAATCATTGTTCAAGTGACCTTTTAACCACCCAAATATGGACTCTTGAGCCATCAATCACTGTAATTAACGTGTGACCTGCATTATTCTTATTGTAGTAAGGTCTAGTTTTCAATGTCAGATGCTCAGAATATACTAATGCAGTCGTTTCCAGCTGCACTTATACGACTGCGCAAATAGAGATCGGTTTTTCAAATCGTTAAGTATAAACAATTTAATGTTATGCTATGGTTCCCCAACGATTACTCAACGATTAAAATTTTGTGACTTGAAATCGAACGCAGTGGCGTAGACTACACACGACCCGATTCCTACCGACTTCGCTTTCAAAAAATGACAAGTCACCAGTGTCTACTTTTCCAAATAATATAGTCACATTACATGTATTTAATACACCTCGTCGACTTGCATTTTACAAATATTGATCCTACGCCACTGGTTCTTATATGTCTAAAAACTATTGGACACGCGAGTGCTACACGTTAGACTGCTATAATCACGCTAACTCTACTCCAATGTGTGACAAATTGCCGTGACAGCAGTGCCGTGGCGTGTATGATCATTTGTTTTTGTTTAACTAATAACTAAATTCCCCTCGCATTGAACGAAGGCCCGTGCCTAACACCGAGACATAAAAAAGGGCTAGTTTTTTTATTTTTAGTATAGATAAATTGAAAAGACAGAAGGGTCGCATGAAGCAGAATCGACTTTATTCAATTTTGTGACATATTTTTAAAGTCATAAGTACTGTAATGACTCGCATGATCAGAATATGCAGATTCTGCGTCTAAAGTTAAATAGGACAATCAATATAGGCTTATCAATTAACCGGCGATTGATTTAAGCCAAAAACCATTTAGTCTACATCTCATAAATGGACAAAAGAGAGGGAGACGCCCAGCAACATCATTTCAGTTTCAGTTTCCAAGTTGACACATTTTTTATAAGATTAACTAAAATTAACCACACTTAAGTCTGTCATTTCTTCTAAATGACCATACTCAAGTGTGGCATATTTTATGACATTTTAGTTTAAGTGAAATTGTTAGTATTGGACTCTTTGAAAAGCGTACAAGGTCCTTGCCGAAGAGATTAAATTATTTAGACGCCACTCTCACGTCAGCTTCTAACATTACCAGTTTACTTTACGTCATTTACTGACAATAGATTTAAATACTTCTTGTCATCCAAAAAAGCTATTAGTCACGCACTTTTGTCGCTGACTGTACGCAGTGCTCAGTATGTGACGGGTTATAAAGCGGCTATTCACGGCCTGATTCGATCGCGAGCAAGCCTAAGCCAGTTCAGCTGTGCAGTGTAGCGCTTGTACGGCTTATACCTGCTGAAGTTTTGTCCCCTACTAGCCGCTGCATATGACAATTAGCAAAAACCTTTGAGATAATTGTGTATAGTGTTCGTAAAATCGCTATTTTGGTAATATCTCCGTACTGACCAGGGGCGCACATTGGTTTTTGGGATAAGTAGTCAAGTGAGTAGGTCGGCTTCGACTTTATTGTACGCTTAAGCCTATTTCCGTACGATCCTCACCAAATGAAATCACGGCTCTCAAACTAGTCATTGTTTTTGGGCTGCCAAGATTTGAACCATCGCCATTCTTGTATCACAATAGGCGTGTAAATGAGGTTGCTTTCATAGTTTAGTTTTGCATCCAATAGCTTGATAGCTTTCGATGGTGCCTAGATGACCAATTACGTATAACAGAGTAGGCCTGCCGACATAGGAAGAATAAATTGCGAATGTCAAATGTCAGCGTTTTACGCATGGCAAAACCGTGATTTATGTTTTTGTCGTATTGTCCTAAAGAAGTGTGTGTGATTATGAAAAGATCGTTAAAGTGTGCGTACATTTTATAAGCATTCTCACGACCCACGTTTCACACTTATCGGTATTGAATGTGTACGTTATTCTTGATATTTTCTTTATTTATGTAGTAAGTAATAGTTAAAGATAGGTGTAATTCAATTGTTATTTGGTAGGCCCTGCTTAATTGCCTATTTCCTATGCACGCCACTAGTACTGACTTAAATGTTGTGTGCAAAATCGGGACGTGAATATTCAGTTTTATGACAACGCAGAGACTAGACTATCCTCACGCGACATCGTGTTTAAAGTTAATTACTTAGTTAACTGTGATTTATGTGTGTTTCGTTAACTTGATCGTTTGATGTTATAGTTATAGCAGATATACTTACGAAGCGTATTGCGGGTTATTTTTTTTATCCAGCCTCTCGTCCCATTATTTCCGTCGATAGGCTGGTTAAGTACGTCAAGTGCGAGATTATTTTGTAAACTAACTGTATAGTTTGTAGTCTACCGCATGTAGACATTTTGTATGCAGAATTGAATAGTGCATCTAGCGGATCGTATTTAAAACTTTCAATTCTCCATATAACATTTCTAAATACGGTAGACTATAAAGTATGCGGTGAAAGAATTGAATGTTTTAAATATTGTTCGCTAGAGGCACAGTTCAATTTGACATACAATTTGTCTAAATACGTAAGTTATAAACTATACAGGTCGCTTACGAATACAATCTCGTACTTGACTAACTGAATTCAATCGAGACCACGATACGTTAACTTTCTTACGTAAACCGCTATACTTGCTCAACGTGGATAACGAAAAATTATGCGCACATTCCTAAATTTTCTCGTACATTTATATTAAAAGTAGGATCATATATGTAAATCAAATTTAATATGTAAAGCTATGTTAAACACCGATTATGTCGTCGGACCAGAAATGAGAGTGACGTCAAAATAAAATGTCACCTGTTAACCACGTTATAATACTTATTAAATAGCTATTACTATCTTATAACTAGTTCCGTATTTAGATAAAAAAAAACCTGTCTCTTTTTCTGCTGATTATCCGCGACGAAGTCAGGTGCCTGGCGACAGCGACGCGAACAGCTGAAATTTCTGTGTCATGTGTCGCAGTAACGACAAGTGTCGCGGTGCAAATCTACATTTGTCTCCTTCCTCCGTATATTTCTGTTGCTGTCTTCGTCGCTTGGCTTTGTCGCAGTGCTTGGAATGCAGGCGACTTTATTTCACATTAATAAGTAATTTATCGTCACATTCATTATGAGGTAGCGCTGTCCAAGATTAAAAATCCATTATTGGCGGCAGACAATAATTTTCGTGTCACAGATTACTAAATGTTGTGTAATTATTATTATGGCAATTTATGAATCTATCGGAAAATATGATCATAGATAGAATCATAGGCTAACTCAATTTCCCGACGTTTCGGCTGCTTTACAGCAACCATGGTCACGGAAGGACTGAGGGGGATGACCTCCTAGTGTCATAGTTTGAACTGGGGTACCCTCATATTTAGTTGTTGCTTGCGGTTCGATCTACGCAGAAAGTGCTCACAGTGTCTTGAGGTCTTGCAATGGTGCGCTTGGTTTTGGATTTAATTATATTATCCCAAGTCAGTCGTAGCAGCCAGCCTTCTTCCCTATTGAAATAAGAATGTTTTTTAATTTCTATGGTCCCACGTATCATCCTTGGTCGGAATAGGTGTTTTTTTACGATGATCTGTGGCTTATCAAATCTGTTGTAACGGGTGCGATCTTCTATACATGTTTACAGATTGCAGACTTAGTGGAGCGCCGGTGTTTCACATAAGCGATGTGTTCTTTTACCCGGGTTTATGAAAATGTTACTAAATTAATCGCGTGACATTCTCGATCCAAAAAATACATGTATATGTTATGGGTGATTGATTATTCGTACGTGTATGATGTATTCGATTTATGTTGAGACATTTGTTAGTCTGTTGATGTTTTTTTGTTTTGCGATATATTAACATAAAATGTTGAACACTTAGCAACAACGAATGCTGGAAAATAAGTGCTTTTACTTACGCTGTATCATTTATTTTTCCATGGTATTTGTGACAAGGGCCCAGGTATTGTAAATGGCTGAAAACGAGACAAAGGCGCCCTTCGTTAGGGCGAAAGACGGTTTCTGTGGAAGGCGACAGTACATCTTTCCACTTTTCCAACCTTTCATTCATATTATTATGTATTGTAAATGACCAAGAGGTACAGTTTGTTCGTTTGTGAGTTTGTATGTACGGAGTAATATCTGGATCCGCTGTTCCGATTCTGAAAATTCTTTAGCTAATGGAAAGCTACATTATCCCTGAGTTCTATAGGCTAAGCTACTATTTAATAAATAAATTTAAGTCTAACAACTTGTGGAAACGCTTGTCGACGGACATTTTGTCAAAATTGTCAAGTCAGAAGACGACATAGTCCAAGATAAATGCTTTTCAAGACCAGTTTAATCTAATCCTCATCTTTCAGGCATACTTATTACACATTTCATAGCCCCCAACTTTAAGGGAATTCGTCGGGTTTGAGGTCGCTTCAGAATACACGATGAGTTAGCGGATATTTCCGCCCAGGGACCCCAAATTTTAATGGCTTCCTTAGAACTAGCCAACTACTTATTACAAATTTAGTTTATAATTTGTCATTCGTAGTATTCTGTATCCTTGATAGAAGACGGTATGAAAATTAATGTCAATAGGAAATAATGAGAATTATGATTTAGTATCCCTTAGTATGTGTTTTGAGTCCGTATAAATAGAGTACCTACATACATTGTAGACTCGATTCAACGTCGAGAGAAATTTTATAGATATATCTCAGTCTGTTTTTAGTATCGCAGCTCAAGAGCCAACAACCTTTTATTTGGCAATAAACTGATTATGGTGGCAAGTCAGATTATGGTTCTCATCTATGTTTATCGAAAGTCCTTTTCAAAATCCACGTTTTCATTTTCATTCGGATTTACGTAAATTTTCAAATCCCTTGTCCAACTCTCGCGCCCGGCTTACAAAGATACTGTAAGTACTCAAGTAAACAAGCTAAGTAGCTAGAATCAAGTGTGTAGACATCATTTGTCTACTTGTCAAGTTGCCGCGCTGTTTACGCGCGCGTTTTTGTGCTGTCTTCGTGTAAATCGAGCATAAGTATAGCCTGTTACCTTGGGCTAATCGTGCCCAGGAACGGGTCTAGTTAAAGTAGAAAGCGATGCTTGGCACAATGGGCAATTTATCCGGGCACTTTCACTGGTGGCGCTGAAACAATGTGTTTTATGTAAATATGCAGACAGATAAGCTGTTGTAAAACGTTGGGATCGAGATGGATCTTTATTTTTTTTAAATCAGTTCTTACACGAAAAGTACTTTAAAAAAAACAGTACTTATGAATCGTGAAAAAGTTACACGATGCTAAGCTACAACTTTACCACCCGTTCGGAATGCCCTTCTTATGGAAAAGAACGGGCAAGAATCCATGGTTGGTCTTTTAAAAAAAATCTTTTACGTTTTTGAGCAGTAAATTGTTATAGGTACGAGTATGTTAGCTGGTCAAAAAACTAAAATAAGTTGTCATGGATGTTCATTATTATGCTTTTAAAGTAGGTACAAATGTCCGTTATAGGTAGCTTTTAATTCCTAGACGGTCAACAAAGGGCAAGCTTGCCGATTCGTATCTCAATTAAAATTTCTCGTCGAGTCGGTATTCAAAAATGGTTTTTAGCTATAAGACTTCAAGGACTTGTAACTGAAGAGTCATGTAGTCTGAATAGAATCAAAATCATTGATGTAGAAAGACTACTTATGCCGTTTAAAATAGAGTCTAATTCTGTATAATATGCTTGGAAAGTCACTTATACAACAGAAAGATAAACAGTACTGTAATTTAGTGCGTAGAAGTATTGCTTTTCCGTAAATTGTACACAAATTCAATCAGTTATCCGGTTTTTTTTTTTATTACATTATAGGCAAGTATTTGATCTCGATCTCACCTGATGGAGTAAGTGACGATGAGATCTACGATGGAGCATACTTGCCTAGGTAGGAAGGCGGCAGTAGATCGAGACGCTACATTCACTAGGCACATGCAGCGCAGCTGATCTGACCCGCCATCCATGAATGGCAACACCGAACATCATGCCGGAACACGGCTAGGCCGCTTGGCGACATGGCTTTGTTCAGTGGGTGGTGACTAGCCACGGCCGAAGCCTACCACCAGTAAGGTTCAAGGAAGATAAACATAACGCACTTATCTACTTGTAAAGTAACTTCGGTCCCGGGTAACATAACTTTCAAAAACATCTTAGATAGTTAAGTTAGGCGTAATGTTATAACGCGTATCGAATTTCATCCCCGGGTGTGGAAATAGGACGAAGTTTGACAACCAAAGAGGATTTATTATAATAAGATTAATCGCACGTAGCTATTAATATAGCATCATTGTCTTTGGAAGTTTTGAATGTTTCTCAAATCATTATAGTTCAATTAAGTTATGGCTAGGACTTTTTGGCGGGAAACTGAAAAGTCATGGCGTCAGTTGTGTTTTAATTTCTAAAACTAGTGTTCCTGCGAGTTATAGTGAGTGATATAGGTGGAATATTAACCATTATGGGTTCGGTAAAGAGCACAAGTATAAGTAATTGAAACATGGCTTTTCAGTTTCTCACAAAAAATCCATGAAAAATCTTTCGGTAAAGTATCTACTTATCGTATCGTACTTTACTGATTGAGGGATGGGGGGTATTTTACTTGAGCCTAGGCTTTGGGCCTGTGCATATTCCAAAATCAGAAAAAATATATATTACTTGACACTGGCAAAATACCCATGGTGATGCCAAATTAAAAAAAAAATGTTATGGCTTCTTCTTACACGAAGTTGTCACTCGCCTGCGATCGCAAGGAGATTGGATAAAATGTAAAGAATAACTTAACATAATTTAGTTTTCAATAATTGATAACCTTTTTGACGTGTATTGAAATTTAATAAAAAAAAACGGATTTTATCGCGTTTATTTTATGTTTATACGTTGAAATAAAACTAATTTTAAGAATTTTATAGCGGTTTATTTTATAAGAAGAGGTTTTTATATAAGAAATCAATATGTTTATACGTTTCCGACATTTCGGCTGCTTTACAGCAACAATAGTCAGTCCTCCCGTGACCATGGTTGCTGTAAAGCCGATGCACCGGGAACGTAAAAATATAAAATTAACGTGAAAAAATCTGACAAAAATAGTTTTCTTTCAATGTGTAGTATTCGCGTAAATATAAGAAATCAATGTGTTTCGTAAACATACAAGCCCGAAAACCGATCCGAATGTTCCGTTTACCGAGTTCAATGTACGACTATACTAAACCACCAATTTTTGATATGGAGTCTCTAAAAAACAAACTATTGTCTATGCATATAACAATAAGGAATGGTTCTTTGAGAGAGTTTGACATCGAAACAATTGTGACGATGATAATTTTGTGTTAAAACACAAAGCTTAAAAGCAAACCTAGAATTAATGTAAAAAATCTAGAATATTTAGCGATTATATTAATATTACATCCATATTACACAAGTTAATGTTTTATATAGAATAAATGAACAAATTTAATTATGGTCCTACATAGGTGGCTGAATCAGGTACATTGGCTAAGTTTCTATTAACATTGTAAATGACATTAAATTTTTTCGTCTGTGTCATTTTCCGTAACGTCCGAGAAGATGAAGAAATAATGCAATGAACTGTGAATTATTTCAACACTATTGACATCTCTATTATTTGTCGATAATACCTAAAATAGTGGTCACAATTAATTTATAGTTATCGAGAGTTTAATTAAGAATGCTTTGATATTTGTCCTGTTTTGTTAAGTATTGATTTATATTTACTTAAAGGGATATTTTATGACCAAAGTAACGTATTCCCACGACACTATACTAGCTTTTATTGAGGCATTTTTCCATTGAATTTTTGCGTTCACCATAATAAAGAGGGCCAACATACCAAAACAAACACGGCAAGCGTGGGAGCGGACTGTTACAAAACTCTAGCTACACTATGCGCATTCAACACGGCCGCTGGATCCATAGAGTTTTGGGAGTGTGAGGCGTGTGTAAGGTGTGTTTACATGAACTAACCAGAATTGGTATATTAAAAATATATGATATTTTTTTGTGAAGATTTATAACCAAATCATCAATACGCTATGTCTAGTTTAGAGTTTACAACGAACGATATCAGAAATAAAATAGATGGATTTTAAATGGATCCATATTGTATTTTGTTGCTTAAGATCAGTGGCTCGAGGAGACGCCCTCATAAATGCGAGGTGTCGGGTTTGATCCCCACGCTGGCCATTAAACTTTTGACGTGAATCCACAGGCTTAGTTGGAGCGGCTAACAATTGGAACAATACAAGTATTGTTCCAATTTAAAACACATTACCACCATTTAATATTACCTAATCTTTAAAAATAAAACAGTATAAGGTTTGTTCCAACATTATGTTAATTCAATAGATTATAAACATCTCGCTACAGCTTAACTTTACCCGGCTTCACGCTAATTAACTAGTGTATTGTGTTCACTCCCACACCGCTCTTTCAATTGAGAACTGTCAGAGATGACAGTACCCTCAAATAATAAATTGAAGCAAACGAATCTGTTACGAAATCTTTTTTTTTTCTTGTTGTATTATGATTTGTTTATTTGATATTTATTTAGGTCATTAGGCAAGCAAGCATCCGACTAGTACTGAGAGAAAGTAATTTCGGGAGGCAAAGCTTGCTCAGACAATACGTGGCCGCAAACGTACTGAAAAGTGAGCAATAACGTTCCTCGCGAGGCTGCTCGCAGTCAGTACTCGGCTATGGGCTCAGTACACACACGTAGCGAATGTCCGAGGCGCGATGTATCTGCATCGCATGTTTGCACGCTTGTTAATTGCAAACACAAACGAAACTTTTAATTACACCATACAAAACCTTTACGCCTACATCGGTTAAATATCAAGTTTGACCGGGTTTTCCTTCCCTTGCCCTACTACAAGACAGTAAGTAAACAAAGTGCGAGATTATTCATAAGCTAACCGTATACTTTATCGTCTACCGTATTTATACATGTTCATATTTTTTTCTTAGTCTATGGACAATATCTGACATTTCTAATGGTGAAGTAGTTATCTTAGTATACACCATAGAGTAACTGGTAAATATGGCGGGAATATTTTTTTTAAACAGTAAGGGTTACATGTATAGGCTAACAATGAACGATATAAATCTTCGACCCACCGATCAATCTTTGGTATGAATCACTTGCAATCTACTTTTACTGGGTCCATCAGCTTGAGCTAGCCGAGGACTCATTCGGATTGAAGTGGCTTTTTGTTTTGTTCGGATCCGTAGAAAGTTAGTATCTGATATTCGTTTAGGATTACACGCGACGCAATAATTACATAACCGATGCAACAACGGTCATGTTGACACAATGTAATGGTAACAAAACACAATAGATCGGTGACGGTTGACCGATTCTAGTCCTCAACCCGACGACGGAGCGTGACGGCCTATTCAAATAAAAAAAAAATCTAGAACTTTTTGTATTTCATGTCTTTTTTTTTGTTATTTGGAAAAACAAACGGTGACAAATGGTAACAATCACATAGAAACGATACAGTTAATAGTACATTTGGCACCAGGATCGTTTACCACATGCATGCAAAATTAACAGTCGATGTTATTAATATTTAATGTTTCAGCTTGTATAAAAACAGTGTATTTACTACATTAATTTATATATTTGGTGACCCCCTTGAACCGTCCTTAGGACGTATTATCTATATAATAAAAGTGAAACAATGTTCGTTGGTACGCGTATCACTTGAGGACGGCTGAACCGAATTGAATTGATTTTGTCCGGAAAATTCGGAAATAAATGAATGTGCTTTCTTGACAGGACAAGTCTTAGTATTGATTAAACAACACCTCTACTATATTCTAATCGCATTTGCCCTCTCGATCAATACCGCCCTCGCTTTACCTTACGAGAAGTCTTGTATCAATTGATACGATCATTATTTGCAACTTGCATTGTGAAATGTACTCTGTAAACACAACGAGAGGTCAAGCGATTGGATTGCGCAGTCGCATCGAATCCTGGATTCGGTTATCAAGAAAGGCTATGGCCGCAGATTTATGATACTAATATATAACGCGTTTTCATTAATGTCCTAGCTAACACATAATATAACATACATTGGCTGCACGCACTGAACGATACAATGGCAGTGTAAACGAGATAGCATGACAATTGGCAAGTGCAAAGCGAGACAGATATATGTTACGCTGCATTGTTTCGATTTAGCTAGACTAATTAGACTGATTAATAAGTGCGGTGCGCAGCTCAGTTTTGTGGTGCCATTTCCAAGCGCAAGAAGCCTATCTACGTATTTTTTAATTGACATCGATGTTAACCATGACACGAGATAATTTGTGATCGAATCTGTTGGTTCAATTATTAAATTGTTCTAAATGAACCTACTGGCACAGCCGGCCAGCTGGCCAGCAATATGTATACTCACGGTGCAATACAAACAGCTGGCCAGCGATCGCTCGCCCGCACAGATGAAAATACTTTTACTTTCAGTACCATTTATTAGAACGAATAACTGTACCGGTTAAAAATATGTCGTTTGGTCTGCCTACACTATTATGTGTCATGGCTTGGTCTTGGCGGACTTTTATTATTTACAGATTTTTAGTACCTAATTTAAATTTAAAAGGTCCTTTTATTTTGTCAGCGTCGAGTAAAATATCTCGCTTATGGTATGATAGTACTTTTTTTTGACCAGCTTCTTAAGTCTGCTTAGCCGTTACTACATTGTTCTCACATACCTATAACAATGTGCTGCTCAAAAATGTAATAGATCTTTTTAAACAGAGCAACCGTGGAGTTTCTTGCTCGTTCATCTCCATAGGAATGGCATTCCGAACGGGTGGTAAAGTAGGAGCTTAGCATTTTGTAACTTTTGACGAGTCATAAGTACTGTATTTAATGGTTTACATGTATAAAAAATATTCTGATTCTGATTATTAATTCAGTTCCCCAATATAAAGATGGATGTCCATGATGATGAAATGTAATCCCCTAAAGGTGCCTGGCAGGTAGGATATAGTATACAATTGATTGCACAACACTATTTATCCTGGAAGTCCACGCGAAGTGGGCAACACCGCGAATAAAACTACCATGTAATAGTGTTACGACGGCTTACACATATCACAAGAGAAAGGCTCATATGAGTGATTGATTGTGAGCTTAATTAGTGTCGATACCTTATTAGGTTAGCTTAGGTTACAATATTTTGTTGCTCGGTTTTATACTTACTGTTATGTGGACAGCACGCGCTGAGATCTCACAGCGGTAGGCCGAGATTCATTAATACTTAAGAACTTGTTTAGAACACTTTCAGAATGTTACTGATGTCTGACTCCTTCTTTTTAATTGTTGGCTACAATCGGCTACAAAATAGTGCCATTGTTGCCAGTGTCAAGTAAAATATGTCGTCGTTATTTGAAATATAAGTGCCCCTGATTATAATAATAATGTTGAAGATAAAATGCTTCTTCTACCCCTATCAGTAAGCCGTGGATACTTTACTGAAAATTTACCAGACATCTTAGGAGAAATCTAAAAGTCAAGCTGTTTTTAATACTAATTTCCTTTACTCGTGCACGTTTATGAACACACAATAGTTAAATATCTCGATAATATTACACATTATATATCAAAGAATAACAAATTTCATAAAATAAACAAAATTGATAAATTCATTGTTCGTTCAACTTCCCGCCAAAAACTCTTGATATCTGACTTATAGTCCGTCAAACTCCTAACGTTGGGGACATTATTTTAGTAACAAAAAGAGGTTTATCTTAAAAAAAAACAACCGGCCTTGAATTCAAAGCAATGTTATTACCTTTGTGTTACCTTTAAAATGCCGTGAAATATTCGTAGCGTGTTACCGCAAGCACGCGCGTGTCATTTTGTGGTTACATTTATCATCTGTTGCTGTTTCCACTGTAAACGTGGTCTTGACTGGCATGCGTTCTAAATACCGGCTAAGTGATAATCGGGCATTATTAAAAATAATAAGCGCCCAAGCCATAGTTTTTAAACCCGCCCTAACACACAATGCGTTCGATTTTTGATTTTCCAACGCTATGCTAGAAATAGCAGCGCGTAAGACCGATCTTCTGTTGTCAAGTCCTACCTTAACATTTTTTTTAAATTGTTTAAGACCAAAATCAACAGTGTTTTTGAACAACATAGCAATTCTGTGAAGGTTGCTAGTATTGTCAACAGAAGATGATCTTATGGCATGCCCTTGTTTGTAGTTAAAATGTACAGATTTGCTTCTGTTTTGTTGTAAAAATCACAAAGTGTATTATAGGTTACTACTTATTGAAATGGTAAGTAATAACTGGTCTAACTTGCTAGTAATTACTACTCTTATCGTATTATTTATTGATTACATGATATGTAAGGTGCAACAAAAATTGAGTAAAATATTTCAAGTATATTACATGTAAGCCATAACGATCACGTTTACGTATTAAATACATGTGTGAACAGTGTTTAAGTTTTTCTCTAAGAAACCAAGTCGTAAGCAGTGATAGCCAAGTTGGTAGAACGCTTGTCTCGGTAACGAGGATTGCAGGTTCAAACCCCGGCTCGCACCTCTGGGATTTTTCACGTGCGAATCTCATTTTCAACCAAGATTATCACTTGCTAAACGGTGAAAGAAAACATCGTGAGGAAACCTGCATGTCTGAGAGAACCCCTCGAAAGATGTGTGAAGTCTGCCAACCCGCACTGGGCCAGCGTGGTGGACTATGGCCTAATCCCGTGCCTGTACAGTTTACATTTTAGTTAATTTGATATCTTCCTACGGGAATGTGACCTTTATAGCCTACACATCTTATCTATATTATATAATAAATAGTTCTTCGAAGTTTGATAGATATAACGATTATTATATTATTTGTATTTTCGAACAGGAACAGGCTGTAAAAATGCTAGCAGAAACCTTGGCGAAACGCCAGACTACATATTATTTGTATTCTTTCGTTTGTTACAAATTCAACAAGAACTTTATTTACTATCCATGTTATTGCGTATAATATCACGGATATGTCGCATCGAGTCTATCTGAATTCATAGAAGAGAAATATAAAAAATCTATTCATTTGACAGCCGGCCTTTTGTTCAGGAGGAACTGTGGTGGCTGCGTGCGAGCTAAGTGTTAGCTTTGGGGTTTATTTCAAATCAGCTTCACACTGGCGATGCAGTATCCAGTCAATGACACTAAAGATACTCAGATACTTGCCATTACACAAAATTGTTAGGGTGACCTTTATCAGTACAGTAAAAGGACCTATCAGTTTTCAACGGTTTCAAAGGGGTTGTTAAGACTTTTATGTAATACTAGCTGCGCCCGGCAGTGTTACCCGCGATAAAAAGTATGAAAAATTAAAACATCTATCCCACGGGAACCATACATTTTACCGGGATAAAAAGTAGCCTATGTGCTATTCCAGACTATAATCTAACTCTGTGCCAAATTTCATCCAGATCCGTTCAGCCGTTCGGGCGTGAAAGAGGAACAAACATCCATCCATCCATCCATCCAAACTTTCACATTTATAATATTAGTATAGACTAGCTGTTATCCGCGACTTCGTCCCGCGTGGTATTTAACAAAAAGTTTTTCTACAATCAAAGTAGCCTATGTTACTCCTTGTTACATCAGCTATCTGCCAGTGAAAGTCCCGCCAAAATCGGTCCAGCTAATTCAGAGATTAGCCGAAATAAACACACAGACAAAAATTAAAAAAAAAATGTTTTGGTATATATACCGTGTATACATCCAAATGCACTTAGAAAGAAGCGTTTAGTTTAATATTACAAACAGACACACCAATTTTATTTATTTGTGTAGATAGGAACGGCCAATATTGGCCTGAGGCGCAGAACAAGGAATATCTGACTCGTATACAAGTCACCGCACACAAAACAAGCCGAAAACATTACACAAATTACGTATGCCGCACGACGTTATCGCGAACGTTGTGTGCGCACGCGCACGCGCGGGGATCGCACCCGGAACACCGCGGTTGCGACATGGCAGCGTTGCGACACCGTTCGGATCGTAAGTACACGTGGTATGACCTTCTGTTTTACTTATCAACTTTCTAAGGACGAATGTGTGACCTTGAGTTTATTCACTCGCTGCTTCGTAAACTTCAGTAAAGAAATCACACAAATTTATAGATGTTTAATCATAATATCGCTAGACGAACACTCCAACTATACGGTCCCACACTAAGCAACGCTTGTATTAGGGTACCGTACAATGGACTGAGGGCGAACTCAGTATATAATGCTTATATAGATACTAAACATCCATGACTCGGCCACAAGGATTCGTGCTCATCACACAAAGACTGTCCCTGCCAGGATTCGAACCCGGGGCCCTCGCCGCAGAAAGTAAGGTCACTACCAAATGCGCTAATCAGGTCGTCATAATTAATTAATTTGCTATGGCAATATTTACAGGTACATTAAAAAAAAGACAATTAAAGCCTATTTTTACTATCTAAGTTTAGTCTTGGTCCCTGTGCTAGCCAGGATCCAACGAAGACGCCAAGTTTTTAATCTCGGCGAGTCCCGAGAAAAAGAAAATAATAGCAGGAGTTAGACACAAATGTAGATCCTGGCTTACAAGATCAACAGTGCTGGAATTCTGGAGGATATTGGAACGCCTCGAGTCTAAACGAAGGACTTAGTTGACCCACTGCCCTGTGGTCATCCTAGCTCAGCAGTTTAAAGTTCTTGCGCACTCGGATTATCCACTTTCGGATTTTGAGGAAGCGATATCGTCGCATGGAATCCGTAAGTGTGTTCGCAGCGGCGCTTGCGCAATGAATCGCCGGTACAAGGATTTATAGAAATCTCGGAGACACGTAACCGCGTCGTATACATTTATTGCAATTTAATATGAAGCAGTGATAGCCAAGTTGGTAGAACGCTTGCCTCGGTAATGAAGATCGCAGGTTCGAACCCCCCGGCTGACCTCTGGGATTTCTGGATTTCATGTGCGAATCTCATTTTCAACCACGATTATCACGTGCTAAACGGTGAAGGAAAACATCGTGAGTAAACCTGCATATCTTAGAGAACCCCGCGAAAGATGTGTGAAGTCCGCCAACCCGCACTGGGCCAGCGAGGTGGACTATGGCCAATCCCCCTCGAATTGAGCGGAGGCCCGTGCCCAGCAGTGGGATATTAAAAAAGGGCTGCTATTATTATTATTTATTAATATGAATCGTCTTCTGACCAGTACCTAGTGCAGCGGCCGGCAAATGAGCGTTAAGCTGGATCGATTCTTGGGGCTCTCCGAAAGTGTTCACTATCTGTGATGCTCTGATAAATATATTTAGGTACAGGGCGTAGAAAGTCGTAGTGCTATATATCTATACTCCGACTAAAGGTGTCCAAGTTGTAATATCCCGACAGTAAATAAGAGCATTGCTATATTGGTGATACGAACATGATAATCGTCCTGACCGAATTATGGTCGCCGTCAACTACACAGGAGATATTAATAGTACAGTAGTGTTAGCGTAAGTACTGGTGCACTTTCTCTTCCCTCACTCTCATGGTCCCATTCGACGGCAATCTGACACGGTCGGAGATCAGGCGCAGTACCGACGATACCAGAAAGATAAATGATTTCAAATTTGGAACTACTTTTTTAGTTATCCTCCTAGAATTAAAAAAGTCATTTCTGAATTCAAACGCCAGTCTCATAGCCTACCGACGTTTCTGAACGTTAGTCACACTAAGTATTGCTAGCAAAATCCTTATTATTGGTTACAGTATAAAACTCAGTCTTCATAATAGACTAGAATAGATTAAGTGCTCATAAATTTAAGCTGCATTTTACTATAACTGTCGTCTACCTCGTCTATCAACTTAATTAAGCCACGGCCTCTGCAGCCATTACGTTATATAATTTAAGGCCTTATTTATTCCAGGACCTGGCCTAAGCCGACCTTTATCCGTAGACAGTTTAAATTGCCTATTAAGATAGAATTTTAAAGAAAAGGTTCGTTAAAAAGTACTCCCTATTGTTTTTTTTATTGTAGATTATAAATTAACCTTGTGAGAGGACTTTGGCGGGAAGTTGAACAGTGAAGTTGTTAGATTTGTTTTATTTTCCAAAAATGTGTCTCTTTGATAAATAATGTGTGATATTAACCATTGTGTGTTCATAAAATTGTGGATCTTGACTTTTCAACTTCTCCTAAGATGTCTGGTAAATTTTCAGTAAAGTATCCGCTTTACTGATAGGGGTAAGGGACTCATTTCATCACCAACATCATCATTATCATCCTTATAATGTTATAACAATTATCAAAAATACTTGACAATTGCATAAATGGCATTATTTTCTAGCCGATTGCCAACCTAAAAAAGAAAAAGAACCTTGTACCAAGTACTGACATATATTACGTCACTAAAGCACATAAATACTTTTTTTTCGAGAAGAGAGCCTAAAATTCTTAAAACCCAACAAAAGTACTATTCATACTGCAAACTAATCAGTTTTTCCTGACGCCCAAAAGTTCCACGATAAAGAGCCTTACTCATTAATCTTTATAAGTACTTGTTTCTTTTCTTACGTTTTTACGTCCCAACGACTTTATCTAAAACCTCCGCTTGACAAAGGTGAAAATTCCGAAATCGTTGGTAAACCTTTTATGTCTTCCATTTAGAGACAATTCAAAGTTTTTCAAAAGTAAGTTCATCGAATTGACAATGTATAAAAGAGAGAACAATTAGGGTAAAATATAGATCAGTAAACGACTCTATGGACGTGAACTTCCAACCTCATTTTCTCATACCGTTTCAAATTCCAAAGATTATGATAAGTAAATATAAATTAAATAAATTAAAATAAGATAAGAAGCTATTATTAATAATATTATTAAATACAAAACCAAGCGTGATGTGGTGTTGCGCACCGCAGCGACTGTCACTTGCCGGCGATCGTACGCCGGGACGGACGTCCGCTACTGAATTGTGTATATTGATAATATACCTACATGCATATTACAAACCAGTGTTTTATTAATGTACCAAAGCAACGGTACACGAACCACGAAGAAGCTGGAACGCTACACGTACCATTGCAAGACCTCAAAACACTGTGAGCACTTTCTGCGTAGATCGGCCCACAAGCACCACAAGCACAAGCAATTAAATATGAGGGTACCCTGTTACAAACCCGGACGTCAACCACCTCAGTCCTCCCGTGACCATGGTTGCTGTAAAGCAGCCAAAACGTCGGGAACGTAAAAAACGAAAAATAAACGCGATAAAATCCGTAAAATTAGTTTTATTTAAATAAGAAGCTAAGCAAGTTTTCCTGCAATTTTTACTGCAACTGTCCAGACTTCAGTGCTATTCGGTGCATCCATCTAAGAGCTCAAACACTATATGTTGCTGTTTATCACATGCCTTCTATATTTGATAAACAGCAACATTATTCGCGTGAGCCTATTTTAATTCGCGCGCGTTGGTTGCACAGGTGGGCTCTTTAAGTATTCAGTGGTTGCTAAGACCAACCACCAGGGTGATCAGGAATGTAGCTTCTATACCATGGTTTTATTTAGTGGTTACCTATTCCAATCTGTACCAGTATTTGCGGCAAAAAACACGGTTTGCTAGAGACTTATTATTTTCTGACGATGAAGAAACTACATCTAATTTCTGCATCGCCAAGACATAAATACCGGCACCTAACCTCTGTTTAAAGTGAAATTGATAACGGCATTTACAATGGTAGATAAATAAAGATAAGAGCTATTTGTTAGTGCGCCGTGCCCGAGTGCTCGCTGCCTTTCTCCCGGGACGATTTATCAATCTGAATTTATTGCTTAGTTCGATATCGAGACGTAATTATTGTTAAAACTACCATCTGGGAACATTTTAATAAAATGAATTTAATAGAAATGGCATTTATTAAATTGTATTCACTGTGTCTTTGTAGCTTGCAAAGCAAAGCTTTTGAGGTACGAGTTTTTGTAAGCGAAACGTTCACCTATCCATAGTCTGCCTAGTTAATAGGTGACCATAAGCTAGAAAAAATATTATGGAACGCTCCCACCCAAATGGTAGATGGATGGTGAATGCGCTGGACAGAGATGTATGTCCTGCAGGAGACGTCTTCGAGCTGGTGAAAAGACGGATTTACTTTAGACCCTCTTTTTAACTACAAAAGATCTACTTTTATCTGTATCATATAGGTTTTATGTACCGGGTAGAATAACAATACGCTCGCCCCTCATTACATATGGACCCAATAGCATCGGTGAAATTTATTTTTACTATTGTAACCTATATTGATTTCTTATATTTACGCGAACACTACACATTGAAATTGTTTTAAAAACAATAAAATAAACACGATAATGTAAGCATCTTACATTAAAACTGACACTTGCAAAAAAAAAAGAAAAAAGGAAACAGCTCATCAGCGCATCGGGACTTCTGAGTCTGTGGTAAGAAAAGAGGCGGGAATTTGAAGAGGAGAAAAGTGGTTGTTGCTTGTAAACTAAAACTAATTCAATTACATATCTAATTACATTTCATATTCTTTAATTCTGTGGTGTATTATTGGTAGTCTAACCTCAGGATATTTCTTATAATAATATCTATAAAATAAGTTTTATTTCAATGTGAATAATTGTGTTTGTATAAATATAATTTAACAAAAAATCAGTTGTGTGTCCTTACGCCTCGTCGTAAGGCGTTGATTTCGTCACACAAGGAAATTAATGTTACTTTCGAAGATTACAAATTGAGGACATTCGTTTAATTTAAAAGTATGTTTTAATCATATGTCATTGTACCTATAAATATATGTTAACAGCAATTTCGAGTTCGTAATCAAGGCTGTACCGATCTGTCTGGACCTTATAAGGTAACTTAACACGTGAATATGTGATCGTACGTCATTCTATTGAGGTCGTCCGCATGGCAATGCCTAAATATACCTTCTAGGTAACCTAACCAATGAGTAGTTTACCTTACCTGGTGCAGTGTGGATATTTTTGGAAAATATATTTTTATATTTATGGATGGACAAGGTTTTCTTCATTGCTACTTTTGTTTATGGTAAAAACATTTTTGGAAATACTATATTCCTAGGCATGATCAAAATAAATATATTCTTGAGCTATTGCCCCATTTTATATATAATTAAGTGACTTAAATGGGAAATCCAAATGCAAATCAAAATAAAGGACGAAAAAAAAAAGAAATATGGTTATTTTTTAAAGGAGACAAGAATGTTCTTACATGATGCCATTTTCTTCTTCTTTTTAGGTTGGCAATCGGCTAGAAAATAGAGCCATTTTGCCAGTGTGCCGAATATTCCTTGATAAATTGTTATAAAGAATTAAGTGCCGCTGATGATAATGATGAAGAAATGAATCACCCCACCCCTATCAGTAAGTTTGTGGATTCTTTACAAAAAATAAGTATACTGACCATCTTGGGAGAATTTGAAAAGTCAACTTTATTTTAATTTCATTCACTTGTGCACAAAGAAAAGTTCAATCCACGAATACAATTTGTTGACAGAAAAGAATTTAGAAATACAATGCGTTAGATAAAATATTGCCGGAAATGAGAGGCTCACGCGCAATGAAAGAAAATGGAAAAGGAATGCCTTGTCTCTGCCATGTTGTAACGGGACACTGGCAGGAACAGGTGTCTGGTGAGCACCAACAATTGAATTTAGAGACAAAGGAAAATGTCATAATATAATACCATCAGAAGTGCTCTTAGCGAACAACAATGCTTGTCAGCTCACAAACGAAATCGATATAGCGCCAAACCTAAATATTCGTAGTCAATTCCTGTGATTGTTAGAATAGCTGAGTTTTTAAATTCGTACCAAAAAATATGCTGATTAATTCCAGGTAAAGGTAGCAGGAGCTCAATTTAGTGCCTTAGGTGAACACTTTGTCATTGAGTTCCGATTACTTACTGCACTAGCAAAGCATAAATAGAGTACCTTTTTTGGGTGTATGTGAGTTTGAGTTTTCTTTATATTAGTGTGCGTTTGCACACATCTCGTATCATCACTAGGCGATAGAACAAAAGCAATAATAATTCGTAATCGACACTAAAATCCGTAAGATTAGTTTTATTTCAATGTGCTGTATTCTCGTAAATATAAGAAATCAATGTATAGGTACTTACTTCTAGATACTACTGGCAGGCAAAAACAGCCTCTTTTTTGAAATTTTATGACCATAGATAATTAAATCTGGCGTTTAAGACCCAGAAATTATTCGTAGGTGTACTAGCAATAAAACCTGTATAACAAGTCTAATCTAATCTTGATATTCAAATATATCTCTCCGGGTACTTAACGAACGTATTCATAAAATTGTATCTGTAGCAGCATTTTTTACCAAAGCCGTTGTTATAGTTCTAAGGTCTGGTGTGTAAAATAACACCATCAGACTTGTATAACCAAATACGGCACAGACAAAATAGAATGGGTCCGATATCTAAGCCTGTACGTACTGTCCTCTCGGTAAGCACGCGTGGACTTCACATTGAAATGACGATTTATCTTAAGGATTAGGAGGAGGAAGCCTTTCAAACTATTATTATTAATTACCCCTACACACACACACATAGTCATGTCTCTCTCCACTCTGGTTTATTTGTAATTTTCTTTTAAAACCTAGTTCATTTGGTCTGTTCCTAGTACCTACCTACCAACCTTTATATGGAAGAGCGGAGTCTCCTATCACAGGAATTGCCATACCTAAAAGGAGTGCTTCAACAATGTTGTTAAAGGAAGTAAAAAACTAAAAGAACCTCAATGTTCGTGTGTGATACGCGGCTTAATAATAATATTGAATGTCAAACGCAATGTCAGCAACGAGATATCGCCATTCACATGTCTGAGTCTGGACTATTCACGGTCTGTCGCCTCCTCGACCTTTTGCCGTCTGAGCTGTCTCTGATATTTAGAATTATGAACCTGCCTTAATCCTTTAGCCGTTATTCCTAGTGTATTAAAGGTCATATTCCGCTCATACTTTACGCTTGATTTGCTCCATGTCTTAATTGACCTTTGTAAGCTAGCTTGAATTCTTGAATTTGAATAATGTTAGGCTACATTTATATGGGTTAGTTGAAGCTATGACTTAGTAGAGGCACAGAGATTTATCACCAGCTACGAGGTTCCATATTGCGAAGGTAAAAGCTATGGGGAATGGTCACTAAAGTTAAGTAAGTATAACATATAGTATACAGGTACCTTCTAGGCAAGTATGCTCCATCGTAGATCTCATCGTCACTTACCATCAGGTGAGATCGAGATCAAATACTTGCCTATAATGTAGTAACAAAAAAGGTCTAAACCCGAGACTGTTATTACAAGAAACATCGTGCACTCATAATTGAATGGCAATTGCATCGTCATTTACATTCTATTGCGAGATCATAGTCTTTGCGGACTTGAGGCCCAGAGTAGCCTCATAACCCAAAGTAGTGCCTTACTAGAGTAGTATTTTTTTTTAAGCAATTCTTGTCATCCATTTGTTATGCAATGTTAATGTTGCGAAATGTTCCGAGCGTATTGTTTACCTAGAGTAGTGTTAGATCGACATCTGACTTACTGGCTTTAGTTATGTATGTACACACCCTAACACCTGTTTTGCGAAGCCATGACTGAGTCACGCTCTATTGGGCTAGAAATATGGCATAACATTGACTTTGTTTAACTTGATTTTTCTACCTGATCAACTGTGTAAGGCGGTAAAGTCAAAAGATATTGTCGCTTTGAAAGTATCTGAATTTTTTTACCGAAATCTTTTACCGACAGAATCCCCATTAATTTGCTCGATTGATTTTATTGTAGTGATGAAAATGGCAACTTTCATTCTGCTGAATAATTTTGCGAAGATTTATTATGATAAGTGTACTTATAAAATTTGTTGAAGTTTTTCATGGCTTATCATATTAACACCAGACGCATAACGGTGTTTATTGAGTTCGTCTGTTTGGCATTGTGGCTCCACATCAGGGCCCCAAGTCTGCTAACACAATCGATTCATAATCGAACAGCAACCACATAGTAACTGTGACTTTTGACAGATATTGTATGGGATATCTGTCAAAATTTACAGTTACTATGCGGTTGCCGTTCGATTATGAATCGATTGTGTTAGCAGACTTGGGGCACAGGTGGACCGATATTAACGCGAGTATTTTCCTTGATAGCTGGTATCGAGATTCTTCACTATGTATGATAGCTTTTTTACGATAGATAGGTACTTATACAGGTTTTATATTGTTTAATTTATTATCGATTCATTCCGTTTTCCAACATGAACAATAAAACTTTCGTCTTTAAAGTCATCAGACTTATAAAATAAAGACTGATAATGCCACAAACTATTATCAAACACTAATAACTTTTAATGTTAACACTTTTTCATGTTCTTCCTCTCCCGCGCTTTTTCTTCCAATCAATTCTTTTTTATCGCCCGTCATCCACCTGCCAGTGTTAATCTCCGGTGATGCCAGTCTCGTAAGAAATTGTTAACCATTTTCCAATAAGACTATTAATTTATTTGTACTACCTAAAATTTACTAAACAAACAAAAATCTAAGCACACAAATTATTATTCAGGAATTGTTAACACTTATAAAACATTGAGTCGCTTTCATCGTATCGCAACATTTCAGAACAAACTTTCTTTGCTCACAAGATTCAATAAACATTTCAAATACGTAAGTATAGGTTCTTATAGGTTTGCATTCTCTCGTAAATCGGCTCAGATTGAGGAAATACTCGTACCATCGCGAGAGATATAAGTACTTTAAGTATTTTCATTCCATTTCCGCTCTGAGACGCGGGTATATTGAATGTTTTCTCATCGAATATTTGAATAACTGAGGAATGGGGATGAGATGAATGTATCCAGCTACCGTTGGAGGATTGTGGACGGCTTTAATATTTATTCAACGAAAAAAAATCGTTTTCATTACATGTACCGATTTGGGATCCAGTAATTAATAATATTAAATCCAAGCGAACCGTTGCAAGACCTCAAGACGCTGTAAGCACTTTCTGCGTAGATCGGACCGCAAGCAACAACTAAATATGAGGGTACCCCGGGTTAAACTATGACACTAGGATGTCAACCACCTCAGTCGAAACGTCGGGAACGTAAAAAAGTATAATAAACAAGATAAAATCCGTAAGATTAGTTTTATTTCAGTGTGTAGTATCCGTGTAAATATAAGAAATCAATATTACATGTCTTACTCCAGCTGAGTGATTCGCAAATTCCTTAACGACTTTTCGCTCAGAGCAACCCTACTCTATAACCGCCGATGCACTAGATGTCTTCTTTCTTTCTTTCTTTACGAAATGAGATGCGATGAAATAAAATGGATATGAATACGGCCTCACCCACAACTTAGCGGGTATTTTGCCAATGTCAAGTAATTAATAGCAATAACAGATTCAATAAATAAACATTATAAATAAAATAATGGCTATTAGCAGCTCGGTTCAACTTGCCTCATAGTATTTTTTTGTGATATTTACCCGGCTAGACTAATCATGTACGTTTTTGTTTCAGGTGTTCCCGCCCAGAGTGCGATGATATTTTAACCCATACGGTAAGTTTACCAGGAACAGTTATATTTTTTTTACAAAGACAATGAAATTAAGAACGTCTTCTTTCTTTCTTTAAATGGCCTCCATTCAATGGTAGATATTTTGCCAATGTCAAATCAGGAATAGCTATAACAACAAAAAAATATTATTAAAACATATTATTCAAAAATGAATAACGATTGATAGTGCCCATATTTTTTTTAAATTTTTTTATGTTTCTCCCTCTTCGTATTTGTTCTCGAACTGACACTGACAGCTTCTCCTTTTAAACCGACTTAAAAAAAGGAGAACGTTCTCAATTCGATTGTATTTTTTTTTCAATTCATGGCAAATGTATCGATTTCTTCAAAGCATATATGCTTAGGCGAAATTGAAACATCCGATCAAAGAACTTTAGTTATTAGATCGCTATTGATACCCAAAATATCAAAACTAATCTCATAAAAGGCTGCCCCATGCCGAAAATCAAGACACACCTGTAGCCCGAAAAACCATTTAAAAAATGCCAACCTTTCGTAGAATCCGCCCATGATAAAATTTATGAAAATTCGGTTACGTCGGGATCAAAGACATTTAGGCTTAGCTTGTATATCAATGGTCAAAGGATCTTTCCTTGTGGATGGCATATCTGAAGCAGTGTCTTCAAATTTCCCGAATAAAAATATCCTACCTATTTCCTTAATATGACTTCGCTTTTCGTGCATTTAGCCAGTGTCAACTTTAATTTACTTATTTATTGTGATCGGCAAAATTTAAAACCAAAATTTAAAACTGGAAGTTAAAACATTTGCTGCGTTATTGCGTGGAAATAAAAAAAATATACTTTTCGAATTCAGAATGTTTTTTTTCTCTTCGGTTAAAAATAATTTGACAACTGGCCAACATTAAAAGAATATTTCTTTTGTTATTATTATTTGGCATTTTTGAGTTTCAAAAGCCAGTGAAATATATTAAGTTTTAAACATATGAAGTGAACTCCTTGCATACGTGCTCGTATGTACGTTTTGAAAAGCCTACAAGTAGTTTGCTTTGCCTTTCTACATCACTCATAAAAGTTATAGTCAGTTTTCTTCCATTTACAACACTTAAAAAAAAATGTTAATAGATTATTGATAGACAATTGTAAATAGATTAAACTTCTATGAATTCGATGATAATTTTATATGACATATATCTATAGGTGCATTATAAAATATTGGCTGTGCTCTCATTTAGACATCGCTATTCTAGACAGGTAGAAATATCTAGATTGACATACCTATTTACACAGTTTGACTGGGAGAGCTTCGGGCACTCGTTAGTGGCGTTAATTAGCTTTGTGCTACGTTACCTAAATCCAACTGTTGTGGTCTAGACACATGACAATGTGTAGATTAGGCTTACCTTGTCTATGTATTTTGTAGACAAAAGGTAGCGTTAATTTAATCTGTTTTCCTATTGGCTCTTTACCCCCATTACACGAGGACAGTGCGCATCAAGTAGCCAGTGACCTCGTATAACTCTGTGAGATCTTAAGTCCAGACAGCTGAGCAAGTGATAACCATATATTTCTACCATTATTTCTTGGTCGTTGGATTTTTGTTCACTTACGAACTGTCCTTATGCAAACCGGGCATGATTTCCTTACATTTGAATCTTGCTACTTTGTCATTGGAGACGTGAATACTATACCACGGATATGCTTTTATGGCTGTGTTGGATACTGGTTTAGTTGCGACTGTCCTTGTGTAAACCCAGCATTGCTTGAGTGATGCGTCCACACGTGTCGCCTACCCTTTGCTGGATCCTATATAGAAAGTTATCCTGCAAATGGCCGAATTTCCATTTTAAGTAACTTACAATATAAATAAGTTGAACTGTAAGATTTGATATGTATTCCTAACGTGAACCACTTCGACTGAGTGGTACCATTATTCAAATTAAAACAAAGACTGTCTTTAATGCAATATATACTGAGCACTTGTTGCTCCCGGACAGTCTCATTCCAGTGATGAATATGATAATTTGGGAGAGCATTATGCATTATGCTGTGAGCTCGCAGTGAAACTGTAGTGTGACCATGCTTTTAGTTCAAACTCGGATATATCCTTTTTTAAAATCCCTTATATTATTTTTCTTTTATTATACCATTTCAAAAATAGAATAATATTAGGTTTGTTGAGCATATGTATCATTAGCCCATCCAAAGAAAGGTTCTGCCCTCTCAAGAGTAGCTACCATAGCCGTCTTGTGAGAAGGAATACTGGCATGCAACCTGTGAGATGTTTGATGGGTTCGAAAATTTATTGACCTAATGTTTGTTCCCAGTAACAGTCTTGTAACAGTTTATGTTTGCATCAGTCGAACGAACGCCAAACCCATTACACAGCACAGAGAATTCATCGAAATTTCCAATTATTCGTGTAACCGTCGGAAGCAATTAGTCCGTACGATCGAGTTTCGGCTGTTCGCTAACGAGGACCTGTTGCTATGCTGTGGCGCCATGAATATAAAATATGGCCGAATATTCCGCTCGAATAACAGCTGCAGTATTGAAACTCAATAAAGCGGGGTTGCCATTTCCATTTGTATATGTATTAACTACTAGCTGCGCCCCGCGGTGTTACTCGCGATTAAAAAGTAAGTCCTTGTCTGTACCCAACTACTACCCACTACCTATGCAAAAAATCATTTCGATCCTTTGCTCTATGAAAAAAATTAACAAATCCATCCCACAGGAACCATATAGCCTATGTGCTATTCCAGACTATAATCTATCTCTTTGCCAAATTTCATAAGAAACATCCATCCATTCAAACTTTCACATTTATAACATTTAGAATACGGGTTTGGAATACGATTTTAAGTAAATAGTGTATTATGGTTGGACGAAAAAAAAGTGTGACCCGGTCCGAAGACGTGAAAACTTTATAGCTGATCTTTTTAGGAACGTGATCTGTCCCGCCCCAAACGTGAGTTCTGGCCACACCGCTCACTTTTTCATACGTGCCAACCCCTGATATTGTTATTTCTTAATTTAAGCGTAATGCAAGATTCTCTGTTCTCATCTGTGGGTGGTTCAACTCTGCTTTACCGACCGTCAAACTTGAGGTAGCGCGAAATTGCAACGAGCTATATTATGATGAAAATGAGAGAAGAAACCTTTTCTCGGTATGGATCACAAACCAGCGGTATCATACAACCTTAATTACGTTATATAACGAAAAATATAAACTAGCTGTCCTTTTATCCTTATTCTGAGTAGAAACGACAATCTGAATGGGTGGTAGAGATATCAGATTCTTTTTTAATTAAATAGCTCTGATTTTAATTTAAAAAGTCATTGCGTATTTCTACTGACTGCGTCATAGGATACAAGTTAAATGACTTGCCTCATGACTCTTAGACATCCAGTCGGATTCCTCACGATGTTCTCCTTCACAATTTAGTATGTAACAATTCTAGTTGAATATGAGATTCGCACATGAAACCCAGGAATACCAGAGGTGCGACCCGGGGCTTGTACCTGCGGCTTTTGTTTCCAACGTTCTACAGACTTGGCTATCATTCCTATTACAGACAAATAAAGGACTTTAAAATTTAAAGCGTGTGGATTGAGTCCGGGGGCAGTTCTGCGGACAATAGCTAGCTACTCAACCATTCGTGTAGGTAGTCTGTTTGTTCAGGGGTCTCGGATGCGGTTAACTGAGAATATAATGAGTTTACTTTGATGCGCTTTTCATTATGATAATGTATTGGATGGATACGTACTATAGTGCAATTCTGACATACTCAACTTTTGTACATAGGTGTATCGACTAGAGAGAGGCCGCAGTCCTTAGCTACCTAGTGATGTAATATATTAATTTCCTATTAATCGGTAGGTCAAGTAACCAGTGTTTCCCTTTAACGTAACGTTACTTGAACGTCCAGTGCGTCCATAGTCTTTAATAGTTTTACGAAAACAAATAATAATGTCAGTGCAAGTACTAATTTAAAATTACCACCATCCAAACGCTCCGTGTTGGACATCCCTTTTTTATATTTTCGTCGTATAACTTTGGTCATATTATTGAACCTAAGATTATCGCTAGCTGCCGCTGCCGTGACCAAATGCAATGTTTCATTCGTAACTTTAAAGTTACATTTCTGAAGTCCTACAACTACTCCAGCTTAAGTTCAAGTGTACATGAGTGTTTATGTATGTACTAGTAATTACGGAGTTAAAACTGTTTGATCGCTGCACGCTGCGAACCGTGGGGATCCTTAAACTGTGAGCTTCAAACTTTTTGTGGTTACATTTTAATTAATAACCCATTCGTATTAACCTTCTCGAACCTTGCGGGTAATAATTTGGACCTCAATACTCAACCTTATACGTATTTCTAATCTACATTAAAAGGGATTCAATAGTCATCAAAATGAAAGTTGGTCGTTCAAATTGGGTTGGATTATATTATTAGCTGAAAGTTAAAAGGTTTCCACCGAAGATGTAGGGTTACTAATAAGAGACAATTTATTCGAACTGAATTATCTAAAACGGTCCCATTACATTAGCACCAAGTCCATTCGACGAAATGTGGGTACACTGCACTGCATCTTCGCATGCCACTTCGAGGATTGTGTTTCAGTGACAGAACTCCTATCAAGTTTGGTGACTGACAATGACTTAATTCGGTGTCAAGTAAATATGAAGGTCATAACTGATTCGCTTTGCTGGTAAATATTCAATCATACAAATTGATTCCTGCGGTAACGGCGCCCTTAGAGCCAGGGATGAGCACGATGAATCGACAGTTATTATATTAGATTACTGAAGGTGAAGATGTGTTATTCACACGTCACGGAGGGTAGGAAACATTATTCCGGGAGCCGTGGGATAGAAAAAAGGGATTCCGTGTTTGCTGCGGCACGTACATAATGTATCAACGCACGTAGGTGTTTTTCAGCAAGAAAGCAAATAGTTGATTTTGCGAACTACCAAAGTTTATTTTACGCACTATTTGGCTACTTTTTTTTTATTACATTATAGGCAAGTATTTGATCTCGATCTCACCTGATGGTAAATGATGATGAGATCTACGATGGAGCATACTTGCCTAGGTAGGAAGGCGGCAGTAGATCGAGGCGCTACATTCACTAGGCACATGCAGCGTAGCTGATCTGACCCGCCATCCATGAATGGCAACACCGAACATCATGCCGGAACACGGCTAGGCCGCTTGGCGACATGGTTTTGTTCAGTGGGTGGTGACTAACCACGGCCGAAGCCTACCACCAGTAGAGTTTTCACCTAGTTGGCACCACACACGGTCACGTGTAGGGTATCTCGAGGGTATTTAATTCTCCTACGGACGAAGGTGACTCGACCCCAAAATACTTACAAGAAACAATAGCTACTAAATACGCGTTGAACTATGTTCTCATTTGAATGTTAACTCTGTTACGTAACCTTATTATGCGACTTAAAAACGTGATTTGCTCCAAAAGCCGTCATTAAAAGGCACATAGAATATACGTAAAACAGTAATGAAACGCCTTTTATGCTCTGGCTGCAAGGCTCTGAATGGAGCGTAATATGTACCTAGAGGGCCACACAATACACTCATGTGGGAAAATTGGGTTAATATTCAAATATACGGTGAAGGAAAACATCGTAAGGAAATCTGCATGTCTGAGAGAACCCCTCGAAAGATGTGTGAAGTCCGCCAATCCGCACTAGGCCAGCGTGGTGGACTATGACCTAATCCCCCCACGCATTCAGGGGACGCACGTGCCCAGCTGTGGGACATTAAAAAAGGGCTGGAATAATATATGAATTATTATATTCAAATATAACTAGTTGGGTTAAGACTTAGAAACGGTTGTTAATATTCGTTATGACTGAGTTCCCAGGTCCCTTTTGAACTATTTTCAAGGAGAATAACGGCACACCAAATAGATGAAAATGTAATCAGAAAACGAAATGATATAACAAATTCTAAATAAATCCTGTCCCACAGAACTCGGAATCCGTGGTTGTACTAATGATATCTAGACAGCCATTAATGGGTTGCCGCCGCGGTCACATTCATCGCGGCCGCTGCGTGGAGCCATTTTGTTCAGTCTGTACAGTCATCGCGGCACTCTGTGCAATCAGCTGAAACAAATTGCCCACACTTTTCACACCCTGTATAGAAATCTGAAACAAATTGTCCACATATTGTACACCCTGTATAGAAATCTGTAAAAGGCTGACACTGGCTTACAGTTATATGGCGTGAAAGTGTGCGTATATGTTGACGATCCGATTAACGCAGTTGGTAGTGACCCTGCTTTCTGTACCGACGATCCCGGTTTGAATCAAAGCAGAGTCAGTACCAACTGCGCTAATCAGGTCGTCGAAGAAGAAGAATACCTATGATGATACCTGGAAACTACTTATTTTTGTTGGCACTGTACCAACTGAGCGTAATTTTGTGTTTTCTCTTGTGTGTTGCACTTTCCTTTGAGATATTTTCTCGCTGTAATTACACAGCATCTGAGGCACATTTCTCACATTCACAGTAAACTGTACTATAGATACTATTCTAGATCTCAAGATCGTTCACAATCCTTCTATATCTTCCAACTCTGAATTATTGCTTTACATAGAGACTAAATATGAGAGGTATTCAGTTCGCGCTACACCGTAAATGAATTTGTTGTGTATTTAATATTCATCCTAAAACCAACTTTCGAAGCTTCGAAATCTCATAAACTTTAACTTTCAATCGTTTGCGATGTCGAAAGTTCCTGCCCTAACTTTACAATCGCTCCACGTCTGCTAAGTTGATTTCAACGCCAATACTTACAAAGTGTCTGATACTGAGTATAAAGGCAGATTATGAGTTTGGGTCACTGGCTTTTAGTTATGTTTTTGTAAATAAGTTATATAATGGGGTAATAACAGAACTGACTTTAAGCTGTGGTTGTTCAAGCCTTATTAATGTCAAATGTTCGTAAGTAATATATTAAAAAACGCTTTTGACTCTTGGACATATGTGGTTCTATATTACTTTGTTTATTCAGAGAATCCAACCCAGCACATAGTGCAGGCCATACAGGCGACCAAAAGATCGAGCCCCACGTCTGCTAGCACAATCGATTCATAATCGAACACCAACCGCATAGTAACTGCAACTTTTGATAGATATCCCATACAATATCTGTCAAAAGTGACAGTTACTATGCGGTTGCTGTTCGATTATGAATAGATTGTGCTAGCAGATTTGGGGCCCTGGCTTATTATAATCGGCTTTAACCATTTGTGCATGTGTTGCATTGCATTTATGTACGGGTTACTGCTACCGTTTAGAACTTTCGTTGCCTATAAAGTATCGATTGTACCGGGAAGCGGTAGCACACCATCCGATAGAGCGCAGCGCACATCTCAGTGTTCCATAGATACAATTGAACAATACTATTGTCGCTGGCGTACAGTTTCACATCTATTGAGTTCAAGCTATAAATCTGAGGCAGCTCTACTTTCATTTCGTGATCTAATGCGAATAGATGTAAATGTTGATGGTTTTCTTGGATCTTCGCGTACTTGCGTCTATTGTCCGTTCTAGGTGAGATCTTTACGAGATGTCAGTGCAATCGACTTGAAATTTTGTGTTTCATTACCACTGTGACAATAAAAGATAGTTCGTTAGTCTACTGCGTTAGTTTTATTAGACTACAACAGACAGGTAGCTTCAGAATCCGACCTATCTCGTAATCTGAATTCGTTTTTATTCCCGAGACAAAGAGTCTGTGACGATATACAAGGCCGCACAGACAAAAGAAAAAAAAATAAGTATGAATATTTTTTTTTTAGTAAATGAGCCTTAAAAATTGTTCGTCCCGAAAAAAGTTTGCTTAGCAAAATGTAAACTCAACGGAGCGTGCACTGGAATAAGGATGGCCATTAAATTGAGGATCATGAATTTATTACTCATGGATGTAACGAAGTTGACAACTTAGAAAAGTGGGAGCGAGACCGATAACTGGCTCCACTCATGTAAAAGAAAAGAACAAAAATCATAATACATTTATTAAGTCTTAACCGTTGTTTTATTTGGCAGGTATCAATTGCAAACAGTTGCTTTTGTTTGCCAAGTGGCGAACGAAAGGGAAAGGGAAATTCTAATTCGAAGGGAAATTCTTTTTGTTGAATTCTATATCTACAGGTTTATAACCTACATTGACGACTAACTTGATAATCTAATCAACAAGTACTTTTAGCATTAAATGCTGGATAAAAATGATTCAAGTAATAATTTAAAGAAATAATTATGCCTGTAAAATTTACAAAAATAAAATGCGATCCATCAATTTAAAATGGTACCATCGATCAATTAATAAACTCCAAAAAATCCTTTTCAGTGGGCGGAATATCGATAGGTTTTAATACAGGTAGTCCATCGAAATGAAATGCAATAAAACCAAAAAATATAGGAATATGGCCTCACCCACACCTTAGCGGCTATATAACAAAAAATACAAGTTATAAAAAAAATATGGATGTGACATGACATACTTTCTAATACACTTATTAACTTAATTATAGCCCCCTTTATACTTACCATATCTTTTCCCTTTTTAGACTAGCCTTTCCCCCCACAACCCCACTACCTTCACTACATACTACTTATATATCCTATTCCAAAGGAGATAGAGGTATATTTAGTCCAAAATTGGTCAAAACAATGCCTTTAGGTGGTCCAATAGACAATAACAGTAATTAGCCGTATGTATCGAATGGTTTGTTTGTCCGGCGCTAATGTGACGATAAAAGTGAAATTGTAACTAATTGTTAAAACAATGGTTACCGCTATGTCTGCAATTGATTCCTTCTGCCGGAGCTACGGAGAATATTTGGAAATTGAAAGTTGGATTTGGAGGTTATAGACGAAATTGCCTGTTCCTTTATGTAAAAACAAACAAACAATTTTGTCTATAACCACCACCCCCCTGTAGAAAAATAATGTTACCGTTCGTATGGAGATGAACGGGCAAGAAACTTCGTGGTTTGAGTAGTACATTGCCTTGGGTATGTAAGTTATAAATTAACTAAACATAAATCAACCTATTGAATTTCGTCACCTTTATAGGAAGACAGGAAAAGTTAGGTTTAAAATAGTATCAGTATCAAAGTATCTGTTCGGATATCTACGATCTTATTAAATTGTATTTAAGATCCTTTGATCTCTAGACTATATCCGGTCACCGATCACAAAGGGCTCACCTGAAATTTTCTCGAAGGCAAGTAAATATCTTTTTAGAAACGCATTATTAAACGTTTTGATCGTTAAATGAAATCCAGGCATATTTTTCCTGGACCTCGAAAATGGAATCAAATTAAGGCGTAAGAATGGTAGGAAACGAATAATATGCATGAAATTATGCAAATTAACGCATGAAATAGAGATTTTGTATGAGCATAGGAAATTTATGTATGAAATTAATGTAGCATATGTTAATTCCGTGTGTGCGAGTGTGTGTGTGTGTGTGTGTGTGTGTGTGTGTGTGGGAACCTGCGATCCTCGTTACCGAGGCAAGCGTTTTTTTTTATATACATTATAGGTAAGTATTTGATCTCGATCTCACCTGATGGTAAGTGACGATGAGATCTACGATGGAGCATACTTGCCTAGGTAGGAAGGCGGCAGTAGATCGAGACGCTACATTCACTAGGCACATGCAGCGCAACTGATCTGACCCGCCATCCATGAATGGCAACACCAAACATCATGCCGAAACACGGCTAGGCCGCTTCGCGACATGGCTTTGTTCAGTGGGTGGTGACTAACCACGGCCGAAGCCTACCATTAGTAGAGATGTCACCTGGTTGGCACCACCCAGGGTCACGTGTAGGGTATCTCGAGGGTACTTAATTCTCCTACGGACGAAGGTGACTCGACCCCAAACCTCTAGGCAACAAGGCGTTCTACCAACTTGGCTATCATTGCTGTTTTGTCAAGTCTAGCTAGTCAGTCAGTCTAGTCAGAAGCTTTACAAAATACCGCTTGCATACCACCTAGATTGCATATAGCAATTGAAATCTGATCTCTATTCGCATTATTAAATTACCAATGGCTGCTCCATGTTTGCATTTGTAATCCAGCTCCATTCAGCTGCGCAATCTTGGGTACCGTAAGCTGACATTTTCGCCTCATAACTCTGATGTGAAAGTAATATTTTGTTTACCTTCAGGATTAGGTCGTACCTGGTCAGTATAAACGCTCAGTTTAGTGCGTCGCGTTTGATCTTCAATGGGTGAAGAATCTTACTAAACTCTGTCGGTGCGGGCACCCATAAGTCTGAAAAGACTTGATAAATACCCTCAGATTACCGGTAGCCACACTACTTGGGTCCCGGAGAGGATCCGGGTGAACATCGGTGATCAGTCAATTGAGGGTAGATTGGAAGCCTATCTCGATCAATCAAAGGAATGGTGCTAGGAAGATTTAAATTTATATTACGTTCACCTTGAAGTTTGCCTCTATTAAATGTTAATGTCGATAGCTTTTTAGAAACAAAACGAAATGTAAAAAAATAACCAGACAAATATTTGGACGTTCGTCTTAACCTCTGTAGTCTTAGAAAAATATATCCAGATTCCATTATCGGTTTGAATCTTCTTCACATTTATATCTCCCGTTCATCGTATGTGAGATTTTCAAATGAAATCCAGGAGGTGTTTGAACGTACGACTCCTGTTTCCAATGTGAGCTTTCTACAAACATGGCTATCACTGGAAGGGGCAGCATCCCCCAGATTCCCTCGCAGTGTTTCATAGTGAATGGTTTCACTGTTGTTCGCTCACACCGCGCCCCCGAACGGCGCTTACGATGAATTATTAAAGCCCGTTTTTTACGATACGATATATGAAGTTTTATTGAACCTCACCGCTGCCCTCCCAGGGCTGTCAACTTCGGAATCTGTACCGAAAGTTTTAAGCCCTCAGAGACGTTGGATAGCTAGCCAAAGTTTGCATTACCTTTATCAGTTACAAGACAGATATTCCCCGGACTTGAGACAGGGATGGACAGGTTAGGATATGGATAGGGTTGTCAAACATGTTGTGGCTGGTAAAAACATTATGATGATTAAGCTATGTTACGTTTGGCAATTCTATAAGAATTTTATAATGACTTATTGGTTAGACAACGAAATAAAATATTGTCACATAATTGTGAGCAGCTTTTCTTACTACTAGTGGCGCGTTTGAGAGACTCCTATAGTACACCTCATTATATAACAATTCGTTGTAACAGCTGGCAACCCTAGTCTAGGGTTGGCTTGCATATGAATATTTAGATGGTAATACAGTGCTTTTCGGATAATCTCGTGGGATTCCAGGGAATCGTTTACATCGTGCTGTGAGGATCTGCTCAAGTTTATTTTAAAGTTGTATGTAGGTATAATAATTGCATGTATCACTTAGCATTAATATGCTTAGTCAGAAAGGTTTTATTGAAATTTAATCCCTAGGGGGAGGTTGTTTGAATTCTACAGCTATCGTTTCGCGGCAAACAGTGTTGTTTTGCGAGTGTGATAAGCCACAGATCCTTGCAAAAGAACACCGATTCCCACCAAGGTTTATACGCGAGGCCACTGAATTTAAAAAAAAACCTAATTTCAATAGGAATCATTAAATCCAAAACCGACCAGCGGTTGCAAGACCTCAAGACACTGTGAGCACTTTTTGCGTAGATCAGTCCGCAAGCAACAACTAAATATGAGGGTACCCCGGTCAAACAATGATACTAAGACGTCAACCACCTCGTCCTCCCGTGACTATGGTTTCAGTAAAGCAGCCGAAACGTCGGGAACGTAAAAAACAAATAATAAACGCGATAAAATCCTTAAGATTAGTTTTATTCCTTAAAATTAGTTTTATTTCAAAATATGTAAGTACTAGCTGCGCCCCGCGATTAAAAAGTATGTCCTTATCTTTTATGTCCTTTTCTGTACACTTGTGCATTTTCCGGGATAAAAATTTGCCTATGTCATTTTCTGACCCCTGAACAACCACTACCTATGCAAAAAATCATGTCGATTCCGACCGTCCGATCCTTTGCTCTATGACAAACTAAAACAAATCTATCCCACGGGAACCATACATAAAAGGTAGCCTATGTGCTATTCCAGACTATAATATATCTCTGTACCAAATTTCATCCAGATCCGTTCAGTTGTTCGGGCTAGATTGAGTAACAAACATCCATCCATCCAAACTTTCACATTTATAATATTAGTGGGATTATGAGTATCAACCCTATTGAATTTAGGGTTGGTTCAGTTACTCGTATTACCAGGCAGCTGTCACTGGTCCAGTGTGAATAATTAAACGTTACGTAGCACAATCTAATGGTGTTACACTCGTTACCGCGCAAAAGCTCGCCCACACCACACTTTTTGCACCTGTTGTCCGGAAGCACGCTTAAATACGGTTTTGATGTAACCGCTACATGTATTAATCATTTAAAAACATACCTTAACGTGATCGAATAAAGAATTAAAATGAATTGTAAGACATTACACCTGATCCCGTGAGGTCGTCGACCCCTGCGCAAGAGCAATGTATTTTTGCACACGGCTGTGTAACTGGCCAAGTTTGGAAGAAATATTTTTATCATTTATTGTCGATTGTAAAAGTAAAAATATATATTTTTTATTAGTAATTGTCATGAGTAGGTATTAAAAAATGCGTGATTTTTCGTGACAAATTATTTGAGAAGTATCTTTGGTGTAGGTAATGTTCTTAATTACCTACTAGATGATTAAATAAATAATATAAATATAAATATACTGATAAATAAAAATTTGACACTCCCATAAAGAGGGGGTTGTAAAAATGTAGATCTTTTTAACCGACTTCAAAAAAGGAGGAGGCTCTTAATTCGATTATACATTTTTTTTTTATAGGTAAATATTTTGTCATTAAAACGAGTACATGTAGCAAGCACCAGCACTTGGCCTCATTTTTCTCATCACAATTTCACGTTGCCCATTCACGCACCTGCCGCGTGTGTTCAATGGCTTATGATTTGAGTTGCGCCCGCGCATTGATCATCGCTTCACTTGATTGTGTACTGGCACGGTCAGTTGTTGAACTGTAAACGATTTGTTATTATTATATGTTTGCAATGAGCGCTGTATTGATTTTTAATTATACTTTTTTGTTATTATATTGTTACGATGCGTATAAAAGAGGTATCGATAACTCGAGAAATAGTCATCGAAGCTTCTAGAAACAAAAACGCATTGTTGGGTCCAAGGTCCCCTATCGATCTGTGAAGAAAGATCTAGAATCGTCAACAATGTTGCAACCGGCTTCCAGAATATATCTCATATTATTTTTATTAAAATTATTAGTAAACAAAAGGCGAGGACAATGCAATTCCTGGAACTGGGAGTTCTCGGAATAATACCGATTTCACGAATGCAGCTACGTACACTAGAACATTCTAGCCCCTCCTTATTACCGTGTAAATAAGGTTCATTTTCCTTATGGAACATTTCTGTTTTGTGGGTTTTTGTCGACACCTTTCTGGAAAGATCCACCCTCGCTATTTTCGGATTATAAATAGTGTGCAGGACCAGCGACGAGACAGTTTCTATTTGAAAGCGATTGTGAACACATCTCTCGGAAGCGAACTAAGAAGATTATACCGGCGACTCTAGCATATACTGTGGACTACTGTGATTCAAAGTGATTTGGTGTATTGTGATTTGAGTGTTTACTAGTTAGTGTACTGGTGTGAACTATTTTTGCCTTCTGTGTGGAGAGCGATTAAATAAATTTTCACGAGAATCGGCATTTAATTAACCCCCGCACGTAACAATTGGTGTCAGAAGCGGAATGCCGTTACTACCACGTGAAGACGAAGGGCGTACTCCACGAACCAGACGGCAAGTGGAAATGGATGCTGCACGTCAACGTAGCCGTGAAGAGGAAGAGCCTCGGGCTAGTGCTGAGATTCCAGCGGAACCTGTGGCAGCACCAGGGGTTAGCGCACCAGACATGAACATGTCAGTACTGCTGGCTTCTATGCAAAAGATGATCCAGGCTAGTCAAGAGGCCAATCAGAAAATGATCCAGGCTAGTCAAGAAGCCAATCAGAAAATGCTCCAAGATAACCAAGAGGCTACTCGGCGGGAGATAAATAATGTTGTACAGGCCAATCAGAAAATGTTGCAGGCCAATCAAGAAGCCAGTCAGCAGGAGCTTAAAGATACCAAGGAAAAAATGGCTACCATGCAGCAAATGCTCCAGGCTAACCAGGAAGCTGTAGTAGGGAAAATCGATGCCGGCATAATAGCTCTCGGAGAAAAGGTAAAGTCTCTTGAAGACCGCGTGGAAGTCCTAGACAAAGAAGTAATGCAAAAGACTGGAAACCTTGATGACCGCTTGAAAGCCCTAAATAAAGAGGTCAACCTGAATAAAGATACCATAGAAGACCGCTTTCAAGCCCTTAATAAGGAGATGATAAAACTGAAAACAAGTGGATCTATTGCAGTGCCTTCACCATCATCTGCAAAACTTGACCTACCACGCTTCGATGGGACTTCGTCGTGGTCAGCGTTCAAGTACCAGTTCGAGGTACTTGCAAGTGGTAATGGCTGGAGCAACGAGCAATCCTTTATGGCTCTTACGCTTGCTCTACGTGGGGATGCTTTATCAATTCTCGAGAACCTGCCGCTTGAAAGAAGGACGCTGGAGACACTAATGGAAGCTTTAGACACGCGGTACAGTGATAAGCACCTGGAACATGTCTACCGAGTGCAACTCCGTGAGCGATCACAGAAGGCTGGTGAAAGCCTCCAGCAGTGGGCCCAGGAAATTGAAAGGCTGGTTCGTCGGGCTTACTCATCGGCACCAGAAGTCATCGAAGTGAACCTGCTACAGGCATTTGTCGATGGCATACGAAACTCAGAAGTTCGAGGCGCTGTGAAATTGGGTCATCACCAGTCCTTGAAGAACGCACTCGCTCATGCACTTGAGGTGGAAGCTGTGCAACAAGACACGAGGCTACATAAAGTTAGAGCAATGATTCCAGAAGAAAAAAAGTCTCGGTTTGTCCCCACGTGCTATGAGTGTGGAGAAAAAGGGCACATTCGGCTCGAATGCCCTAAGAAAAGGAGAAGGGTCAAGGAATTCGCGACCCAGGACGATCAAGACATTCCGTTAAACTAAAAGTCGCCAGGGCCGCGGGGCGGGCGCTGGCTGGTCAACATAAAGCCCCTACAGTAACCATAACTCAAGTTTTTAATGGGAATAGTCTGATCCTCGAGGGCACCATAGATAATAAATCATGTAGTTTAACAGTGGACACCGGAGCATCGCGTACCATTGTGAGACCAGAGCTACTGAGACGCACCATAATGTGGAATAGACGATCGCCAAAATGTCATCTTCAGACAGCCACCGGCCAGCCAGTTTCCGTCCTCGGCGAAACAGATGTTAAGTTAAGAATTGGTGACAGAGTATATCTTCAATCAGTTTTGATTGCTAATATAACCGACGATTGCATTTTGGGACTGGATTTCTTGAAGAATCAACAGTGTGTTTTGGATGTTGTGAGAGGAGTTTTAAGGTTTCCTGACCAAGAAGTTTGTTTGCAAGGATCACGGCCGTGCAATATTTATTGCCTGAAGGACACTACACTGGCGCCGAAATCAGAAAACTTGGTGATAGTGAAATTTCCTCGTAATATTAAACAAAGAAGATGTCTTATTGTTGAAGACACTGGAAATTACTCACATTTAATTACGGCAAGGACTTTATTGATGTCAAACGGAATTACTAAGGTGAGAATCCTCAACCTTGGTAATGAAGAAGTTCACCTGAAGAAGAATAGTGTGGTTGGAAGATGTGAGGAAGTAAAGTACCTGAGACGATTGAATAGTGATACAGTTAAACAGAATGGTACCCACATGAAGGAGAATCACATCCAGCAACTACTGGAATCTTCTAGGGAGAATTTATCCGCAACAGAAATGCAGCAAGCCCAAGAGCTCTTGCTGAAATTCAGCGATATCTTTGCCACTGGAAATGACTGTGGAAGGACGGGGCTCGTAAAACATCGGATCGACACAGGCGACGCCAGGCCTATAAAACAAAGGCCACGACGCATACCATGGGCAAGAGAAAAGGAGGTGACAGATATGATTAAGGATATGGCTGATAACAGAATCATTGAACCTTCTACGAGTCCATGGTCATCACCCGTGGTGCTGGTGAAGAAGAAGGATGGCAGTACAAGGTTTTGTGTTGATTACCGGATGTTGAATAACGTCACAAAGAAAGACAGCTACCCCTTACCTCGGATTGACGACACACTGGACATGCTCAGTGGTATGAAATGGTTCTCAACTATCGACTTAAAAAGTGGCTATTGGCAGGTAGAACTAAGCCCAGAAGACAAAGAGAAGACAGCCTTCAGCACTGGAATCGGAAATGGATTGTGGCAGTTTAATGTTATGCCTTTTGGGTTATGTAATGCTCCAGCCACATTTGAGCGCCTTATGGAAAGAGTGATGGTGGGTTTACTCGGAGACGTATGCCTGGTCTACCTTGATGACGTAATCGTTATGGGTCGTAGCTTCAAGGAGAACCTGAAGAATCTAGAACGAGTGTTCACCCGGATCCGTGAGGCTAATCTTAAACTAAGTCCAAAGAAGTGCGCTCTATTCAAAAAGGAAGTCAGTTACCTTGGACACGTTATCTCAACGGAAGGAGTCCAAACCGACTCTGAGAAGATAAAAGCTGTCCAAGAATGGCCTGTCCCAAGGAATAAAACAGAAGTGCGCGCCTTTCTAGGATTATGCGCATATTACAGACGGTTCATTAAGAGCTTCTCGGACATTGCAAAACCATTGCATCGGCTTACAGAAGAAAAACTTGATTTTGTCTGGGACCTGACTTGTGAGGAAGCCTTCAGTGAGCTCAAGCAACGGTTATGTGAAGCTCCTATTTTGGGTTACCCAAATAGAGACGGAAGATTTATCGTGGATACAGACGCCAGTAACACAGGAATAGGTGGTGTTTTATCTCAGATACAAGGAGATCGACAAGTTGTTATAGCATATTTCAGTAAGTCACTTTCCAAACCAGAAAGAAATTACTGTGTTACTCGCCGTGAACTACTTGCCGTGGTGAAGACCCTACAACATTTCCAGAAGTATCTTATAGGAAGGGAGTTTACTATAAGAACAGATCATGCTGCTTTAAAATGGTTGTTACAATTCAAGAACCCAGAAGGTCAAGTAGCTAGATGGCTCGAGCAATTACAGGAATTTAACTTTGAAATAGAACACCGAAGTGGAAAAGGACATAGCAACGCCGATGCTTTGTCACGAAGACCGTGTGCCGAAGACTGCAAGCATTGTCAGAAGAATGAAGTACGGGAAGAGGTTAAAGTCATCAGGACATACGGACTTGATGACGAGTGGACTGGAGTCAGCATGAAGAATGCCCAAGAAGAGGACGATGACCTTCGACCTATACTGGACTGGAAACGTCTTGGGAACAAACCCCAATGGAGTGATGTGTCTGCTCATAGTTCGACCACCAAAAGCTATTGGGCTCAGTGGGACAGCTTGACTCTGGAAGACAGTGTACTATGTAGAAAATGGGAATCCAACGATGGAAAGGAAGTAACCATGCAAGTCGTAGTACCTCGGAGTAAGGTGGCCCCTCTTCTGCGGCACATTCACGACGGTATTTCTGGTGGGCATCTTGGAGTTAAGAAGACCCTGGTTAAAGTGCGACAACGGTTCTACTGGGTTCGTTGTCGGGAAGATGTCGAGGATTGGTGCCGTAAGTGCACTGCTTGTGCTTCAGTGAAAGGCCCGCAGACAAGAAGCAGGGGAAAGTTAAAGACGTACAACGTTGGAGCGCCATGGGAGCGCATCGCTATTGATGTTGCTGGACCTTTTCCTATGACAGATGATGGGAACAAATACATCATAGTAGTGCAAGATTACTTCACTAAGTGGCCCGAAGTCTTTGCGACACCCAATCAAGAAGCTATAACTGTGGCGAAGAAACTGGTCCAGGAAGTGGTCTGTCGATATGGCGTACCCATGGAGCTTCACTCAGACCAAGGGCGGAATTTTGAGTCTGCTCTATTTCAGGAAATGTGCAAACTGCTGGGAATCAATAAGACCCGTACGACTCCAGCGCATCCGCAGTCAGATGGAATGGTCGAGAGGTTCAACCAGACCTTAGAGAACCACTTGGCTAAAGTCGTGGACGATCATCAAAGAGATTGGGACCAATACATTCCCCTGTTCCTGATGTCCTATCGATCCGCGGTACATGATAGTACGGGACATACTCCGGCCAAGGTAAACTTCGGTCGAGAAATAAGGCTCCCAGTCGATGCAATAACAGGCACGCCACCCGATAGTCCTAAGCCTGTTACGGACTATGTGAGTGAACTTCAAAACCAGCTGGATGAAGTACACAGAAGAGTACGGGAGAATAATCTTAAGACTAGTACAAGGATGAAGACCCGGTACGATCGGAATGCGAACACCAACGGGTTTGAAGAAGGAACACTAGTGTGGCTTCACAATCCGCTTCGCAAAAAGGGAAAGTCTCCGAAACTTCAAGCTCGCTGGGAAGGACCGTACACCATCATTACAAGGATCAATGATGTAACCTTTCGAATCAAGAAGGGACTTAAAGGAAAACCGAAGGTAGTCCATGTGGACAGGTTAGCTCGATATCATGGCTCGAATAATGCTCGGGACGAGCATGACTAAGAGGGGGGTAATGTTACGATGCGTATAAAAGAGGTATCGATAACTCGAGAAATAGTCATCGAAGCTTCTAGAAACAAAAACGCATTGTTGGGTCCAAGGTCCCCTATCGATCTGTGAAGAAAGATCTAGAATCGTCAACAATGTTGCAACCGGCTTCCAGAATATATCTCATATTATTTTTATTAAAATTATTAGTAAACAAAAGGCGAGGACAATGCAATTCCTGGAACTGGGAGTTCTCGGAATAATACCGATTTCACGAATGCAGCTACGTACACTAGAACATTCTAGCCCCTCCTTACTACCGTGTAAATAAGGTTCATTTTCCTTATGGAACATTTCTGTTTTGTGGGTTTTTGTCGACACCTTTCTGGAAAGATCCACCCTCGCTATTTTCGGATTATAAATAGTGTGCAGGACCAGCGACGAGACAGTTTCTATTTGAAAGCGATTGTGAACACATCTCTCGGAAGCGAACTAAGAAGATTATACCGGCGACTCTAGCATATACTGTGGACTACTGTGATTCAAAGTGATTTGGTGTATTGTGATTTGAGTGTTTACTAGTTAGTGTACTGGTGTGAACTATTTTTGCCTTCTGTGTGGAGAGCGATTAAATAAATTTTCACGAGAATCGGCATTTAATTAACCCCCGCACGTAACAATATTATAGGCAAGTATTTGATCTCGATCTCACCTGATGGTAAGTGACGATGAGATCTACGATGGAGCATACTTGCCTAGAAGGTACCTGTTCACTCTCGACTTATTATACTTGTTTATTTATGATATCTATGCTTACCTTAATGCCGCGCCGTGCAAATAGGATTTAATATACGACATTAGTACTGATAATATCCAATATACTTATATATTTTGAGGATGTTTTTTAATATCATTTAGGATTCTAAAAACAAACAACATTTCCTCCACAGTTCTTATGGTCTCCTTCCTATTCTTTCGCACATAACTCCTGAAGTCTCTTTCTAAGTCCTTACTCGCGCTCTCTTCTCTCTCTTTTTGAGTATAATGTACTTAGTAATTTAAAAGCCCTCCGCTCGGCTTTTTCGTACGGCACTGATCGTTTATATCTATCCCTTTCGTTTGAAGTATTTCGATTTATAGTTTTTTTTTTTTAATCGTAATACTATATTATTGAGGATCGTAAAGCAAAAGTTGTTAAGTATAATGTAACGAGATATTTATCCGTAACTAAAGAATTTTTTTTTATAATTTTTTCAATGTTACTGAAACTGATTTTGGTTTGTTCTGTTTTCAAGATTTTTTGTAGGTATTGCTTGACTTTCTCAAACAGACATAACATCTTAGAGGAGTCCGGTGTTGCTGGCTTCGTTAATTATCGATCAAACTTGTTTGGTTTATAATTTGAAATGTTGACAAGCCGACGGTCAGTGGTGGGTTCCTCTTCCCCCGTTTGTTTTTCTCAAACAGATTCAATACCTCAGCCTAAAACACGATGTACTTATCATATGTTTGCACATACCACCTCATGTTTGACACGTCGCCGTCCACGTCGGCGCTTTGAGTTCGATTCCGGAGCCGGGATTTTGTGTACATACACACACACACACAAACAGTGCATTCACTCAACTAATATTTGAATGTTAGTTCGGCAATTACGACTTTTAGTCGTGTTGTAATATGAAATATCGGGTTTGTGTGTATACAGTTACCTTGATAGTTTTAGTGTATCTTTGGAGACTGAGAATATCCTTCTTAAGACAATAATAGAGGTTGGTTTCAGATAACAAGGGCGGAATAGTGTAACATCCATCTACTTGCGGCACCCCAGGGCGTCGCAATTTTTGCCTACACCAGTTTTAGATCTTGTACCCGCCACTGTTCCAAAGTCCACCAATATAAGCTGTGCCTTGTCTGTTATAAGAAAGTTATTAAATAGATAAATATCGCCATACGAACACACCAACTATACGGTCCCACTTTAAGCAACGCTTGCGTTATGGGTACCGTACAATGGACTGAGGGCGAACTCAGTATATAATACTTAAAAAAATAAAAATATATACATAATACTTATATACATATTAAACATCCATGACTCGGGTACAAACATTCGTGCTCATCACACAAAGCTTGTGTCCCTACCAGGATTCGAAATCGGGAACCTCGGCGCCAAAAGCAGAGTTACTACCACTGCGCTAGTCAGGCCGTTTTAAATAGATAGATACTACTATCTTTATGACGTATTAGTGTTTCTATAGCACCATTCCATTGTTTCACACGTCACACCATGACTGTCTCGTTCTGAGAATCCATAATTAAAAATGCTAAGAAACCATTGAATGTAAAGCTGTTGCCTCAACCATTATTTTGGCTTCAGCATCGTACAGACAGACTGATCCATTCAGAATAAATCCAGTGTTATTACTGAGCAAGGCTGCAGTATTTTATCTTATATTAAATCGTACATTAAAATCAATATTACTTGTGAATGTGAAACACTTGCTTCCTATCGCGGCTCTCAAAAGAATGCAGTTGAAATGGTATTCCTTTGCTTGTATCCATTCATTTATGCCGTGCATCCCTTTCTTGTGATCTGAGGGTGAAATGTTGAGTCAGGCGCATTGTGCCCTGACGAAGTAAGTCCGGTTCACAAAAACTCATTGAGATAGACCTTGCAACTTGCAACAGCAACTTGCTTTCTGTTGAACTCTTTGGAATATCCGAAGAATTCAGCACGTCAAGTGCAAGCTAACTGTATACTTAATAGCCTACGCATTTAGACACTTTGTATGGAGAATTGAAAAGCGCCTCTAGCGGACGGTATTTAAAACTTTCATTTCTCCATACCAAGTGTCTAAATACGGTAGACTATAACGTATACGGTTAGTTTACGAATAATCTTGCACTTGACGTACGGGGACAGCTATGGTTACGTTAACAGGGTACCATTACGGCTGTATTCCCCTCAAGGGTAGGCAGAGACAATCCCGTTAGTATATCTTCTCCTGGCTTAATAGCACAGCTTCATTCGCTTCGTCTGTACAAAGCATTCTAATGACGCATAGAGATGTCCGATTTGAACAGATAACCGTTAGAGAGATTTCCGATTTGCATTTATCGACCTACTTGATTGATCGGTCACGGTTCACCTTCGACGAGGTAAAGGTACCGGTAACGAATGAAGTGGTATCAATGACATGTGTGTCAAACCTATGAAACCGAGCTTAATTTCTTTATTAAGTTTTACTGTAGAGCGCAGGCATCGCATCAAATAACAAAGGTTCAGTGGGTCATTCATCACCTATCCATCCATCAACCGTAAGACGTCCACTGCTGGACATAGGCCTCCCCAAATGACGTTCACATGCCACGGTTCTGCGCAACGCGTATCCACCGGCTTCCTGCGACGCGGGTGATATCATTGGTCCATCTCATAGGGGCTTCTCTACACTTAACTCGAAAACCCATACATGAATTGGTTCGATACCCGATTAATGTATGAGTTTTCATTTAATCTGTGAATGCAGTTTTGCTTATCTCTAAAATCGACGACATGGCTCCTTAGAACATATTTTTCAATATCTTGTAGTTTTGGTGATCCACATACTGAACCATCTCCATGTGACACTCTGTATACCATGTTATAGTATGTAACGTACACTATACCGTTATATTTTGATATTCAAAGCTATAAAGCGGTGACAAAGGTTGCGCGCGGCACGCGATCCTTGACGCTGCGCGGGCGCAGTCGTCCCGACGATTAATAGCGTCGTTAGCGGTAAGTATCGAGCGATCATTCGTCAGGTTTATCGTTATTGTGCTAACATTGCAATATGCTGGAAGTTGTAACGGCGGCAATTCATTTCCGTCAAATGTTCTTTCATATTTCTTCACCTTATATTTAAAAGGGAAGATCTATACCGCAATAACTATCCTTTTTATGTAGCGTTTCGGTAACGTGAGCGTCTTCCATCCCTCTCACACCACAGACTACATAAATAAGCGCATTCGATTCCTGGTTTCGCCCCCCGTGCATTGTACGGTACCCACAATACAAGCGTTGGTAAGCATGGGACCGTATAGTTGGTGTGTTCGTCTCGCGACATTATATAGCTAGTACCAAAGCCTTTAAGAAGCAAAACATAATCTTAACCAGGGGCAGTTCATGTTAAAGTACCTACTCAAACATCGTGCAGAACGCATAAACTGGTACTATAAGGTCCCGTTAGTACCTATAACTTAAGTTAAAGTCTGATACTAAATGCAGGTCCAGCGACGGGATCAGATTCGTATTTGTGACCCCGCCATCTACGGTTCAGATCTAAACGGTTATTGCTGCTTTGTTTCCGTACCGAGAAATGGAACAGAAATGTTTAGCTTTTCTATTTGGACGACCTGGCTAGCTCAGTTGGTAATCACCCTATCGTCTACGCTGAGGGTCCCGGGTTGGAATCTTTGTAGGGAGCAAACTTTTTTTTATTTTTTTTATTACATTATAGGCAAGTATTTGATCTCGATCTCACCTGATGGTAAGTGATGATGAGATCTACGATGGAGCATACTTGCCTAGGTAGGAAGGCGGCAGTAGATCGAGACGCTACATTCACTAGGCACATGCAGCGCAGCAGATCTGACCCGCCATCCATGTTTTTTTTTTGCATAATGGTTGGTAGTTTAGGGGTCAGAAAATGACATAGGCTAATTTTTATCCCGACAAAAGGCACGATTCTTATGGGATAGCATACAGGAACCGTGCTTTTTAAACTTAACTTTTTCATCGCGGGAAACACCGCGGGGCGCAGCTAGTAGTATATATATTTAGTATGTTAAAAGATGGCGTGAGTAAGTATATATAGTTAATGAATTGGACCCCATACCTTAAATAGGTGCGCGTGGGCAGCTATTGGCGGTGTAGAGGTCACTCCTACATATGTCTAAAATAACATCTTTGAAACCAACAATTAATGTCAATTAAATGAGACCTACCACACTTAACATGGTCATGGTCAAAATGTTAAAGGATGTCCCGCCATTTTTGTGTTGTTTTTTTTTCCTAAACTATTTTGTATACTCGTGATAAATTTCCAATTTATCACGGGAGAACTGAGGTGTTTGACGTCCTAGTGTCATAGTTTGACGGGGGTACCCTCTAAACTATGACACTAGGATCGACAATCACCTCAGTGCTCCCGTGACCATGGTTGCTGTAAAGCAGCCGAAACGTTGGGAACGTAAAAACATAAAATAAACGCGATAAATTCCTTAAAAATGGTTTTATTTCAAGGCTACAGTTAAATTGATCTTTGAAACTATATCCATAAAACGTTTCACAAACAAACTGGAATCTCCCAACAAACGAAATCATTAATAAAAAAGTCCCTTTGTAAGGTTTTAAGGCGGATCCGCTTCCGGAACGGTTCCCTTCATCGCATCCGTTTTGCGGGTATAGGACAAAGCTTCCGTTCCGGGATATTGAATGTTGCGCTGTCATGTGGACTGGACTTCCGGCTTGGACTAATTAAAGGGTGGGTATGTGGATGGGTAAGGATTCTACAGAAAGGAATTCGAATAAAAACTGATAGATAAGGTATTTCTTTTAATTCCAGTCATGTGTTCGATCGTAACTTAAAAGAAAATGTTCCTTCATACAAACTTTAACCCCACGCTTGACCTACTTAGAAGTCGCATTTAGAAAAATCCCAATCGTTTCTTGCAGAAGCACTGATAATCTGATTTTAGCTAGGAGTTTAGTATATACTATTACAGTAGATATATGGTCAAGCAATCCTCCCCTATTCTTTCACTAATAAAGGAATTGTACCTGCTATCCTTGTTTGTCCCAGTCAAAATCGTGCCCGCAATAATAGTTGCCCCATCAAGTTAGGAGTACCACAGGCACCCAGCAGGCGGCGCCAAGAGCGTGACCACTATGAGATTGGACTGGTCACGATGACTAGAATTAATGGTGACTTGTGCAAGACATGAGTTAAAGCGTATTTTGCCAGTAACTTGCAATCGTAGCTTGATGGTCTATTGATGTTATTCGCACACGGAAAGACGCAAAAATCCTTACCTGTCAGTGCAAATAAAACTTAATAAAACCCTCATACCTAGTGTGGTCTAGATTTCCCATTATATTTTTATTTATTCTGCTGATAACCACCAAGTTTCTGGTCGGTTTATGCAAAAAATATTTTTCCAAATCGGTTTATAAATGACGGAGTTCTGTGGTAACATACGTCTTTTTTAAGTCAAGTAAAAAAACATTTTTAAGGATTGATTGTAATGAGTTAATTCTAATTTCGTTTGCTATTAAAATTTTGAGAACGATTTCATTTTGAACCTTGTTTATGAATATTATTTATTAGTTCATCTCGTTAGCACCATCCTCATCATCGGCACACGAAGCGTTAATGATGTTGACTTAAAATGCTCCAAAAATATCATGTCGTTATCACCGACGTTCAACCAAGAACACTGATCTGAAATTGATAAAAGACGTCACATTAAAGATACATTGAGAAATATCGACCACGACGGGTTCTTCAAAGGAGTGAAACGTCAAATAAATGAAGAAACAGGGTAATCTCCAGATATTAGTGCTCCGATACCGACATGTGCAGAATCGTAGTTATTGGAACCGTGGCTTGAACGTATGGGGGTGCTGAGAGACTTATTTTACACTCAACGAATTCAGTCTTTCCAAGGATTATGTTAAGTCAATAGCCTAGAGTAGTGGAGTTCCCTTTGCAACCGAGAGGCCCGGTTACAACCCCCACCTTGGCCATTAAAGTACTGACGTGAGCATACTTTTAGCTCAAGTCTTACCTAATTTGGGCTACTAGTATTGTTGCCCTCGCTGGTGAATTGTAGAGTCCCTTCCGCTAATAGCTGTGTGTTAACATGATAGCGGTAATTGTAATGTATATATCCTTATGTTTCTACCAATCATTTCATAAGTTTTACTGATGAATATTCAAGCACAACTCACATTTGATCTTAATTTTATTGCATAACATAAAAATGCAAAAGGTTAGTAAGCATGAGTGAGTAGTATGAGTAGTATATGATAAGCGGTTTAGTTTTCGGCAGTGAAAATTGCAGCAAAGATCGACTTTAGGATAACATTTACTTTTATCTATTATCCTAGGAAATAAGACATCTAATCTGACGCAAGAGTGACCCACACACCAAACGAGGCATATAAATTAGAGGCTAATGAGTCGGGCTCGAACAATTTATTGGTTTTGTTCGCCAATGGAGGGACGTTTGTTTGCTGAGCACGTACTTATTAGCTTTCTACTAGCCTGCAGGAGACTAGGCACTATTGTTTGGTTAACGTGAGCGGGAAATGAGGTACTTAGGACAAGAATATTGGAAATCTAGTAGAGCTAATTCGATGATTTGATAATTTATCAGGTTAATAAAGTATTTATTACCTATACAGTTTAAGATGCATGTAGCTACGTGAATAATCTTGAACATTATTAACAGAGAGAGAATATAATTTTATCGTTGCGTCTCTAACTATAATATCGCCAAATAAACACACCAACTATACGGTCCCACACTACTTGTACCGCACACTTGTATTATGGGTATCGTACAATGGACTGGGGGCGAACCTAGTTCATCATACTTATATAGATATTAAAGATCCATGACTCGTGTAGAAATATTCGTGCTCATCACCCATAGCCTGTCCCTAACACTCGAAATCGGCCTTGAAACTCGGCGCATAAGACTGTGTCACTTCCAACTAAGCTAATCAGATCGTTAACTGACCTAATAAAGAAAGTAAGAAGCAGAAGATTGTAATAATTTGCACATCTGATGAGAAAATAAAAAAAAACATGTTACTTTGTAGCGACTACTTCAACCGCACCACAAGCTACGCAGATGGCACTACAGACGCGTTCAGAACAATAGACAAGTGACGTCACAATCCTGAATCGCGCTATCAGAGTTTTCGGTGCAAGTAACATATATACAAGATCCCGACAATAACCGACGGGGCATAGCGGCCGCCCCGCCAGGCATACTACCCGCCTGGCTGGAAGATCTTCCCTTTTCCGCTAAATTGGTGACCCCTGACAATGAACAACATCCTTCTGTGAAGACTCAAGCACCAACGTCATCACCACTCCATACCAAGACATCAACATCGACATCCAACAGCAAGCAGCCTGTCCCACAGCAAGCCAAGTCGTCACTCAGGACCATCACAGCCGACTCACCGCGCTCCTGGTTCTGCGACGCGCACCAGGAGTGTAGTGAGTGTGTGATTATTAAGTCTGATAATAAATTACTTGCACCGAAAACTCTGATAGCGCGATTCAGGATTGTGACGTCACTTGTCTATTGTTCTGAACGCGTCTGTAGTGCCATCTGCGTAGCTTGTGGTGCGGTTGAAGTAGTCGCTACAACTTAAAGGGTGATGAAGATGCACGTGGAGGACAGAGACAGAGAGAAAGATCATAGAAAACAAGAATGGACTGAATGTAAGAGTGATATGAACGAAGTTAATCAGAGTATAACAAAAACCGTTGATAAATTGTTAGACGAAACATATTGGAAAAGGGTCAGACGTAGATGATGATAATATAACATCAATACATACTGTATCGCGATCAAGTAGAAATTCAATATTCTTGAGAAAAAAATGTTATTAAGGTATAAATTAGGTTGGGTTCGGTATGACAAAAAAACAGGGATGAATGGAAGGATAAGACTTATTGCGCTAACCCTAGAGATTGGGAAATAGTAAGAAAGATGATATTGATCTAGGTGTAGCTCTGTTAAAATAAAGTTTTAACGTTGATTTCAAAAGTGATCTGAAATATAGATCATATTCAATCATAGAGATTAATTCCCACGATCTATCAATATCAAGTGGGTGATAATTACCGGCAGCGGTAGCATGCAGGCCCAGTTCCAATCCCCCCGAGACACCATTGTTTTCATTGATAGACAACTGTTCTAGTTTAATATGAATATAATCGTCATTATACTTTTTATACTGTGATATATCTACGTGTGAAGTTTCAGAAAACATTTTGTAATGCACTGAGAATGGAAGAAAATAATATATTTTATGGAATGTTTTGTAATGCTATCGTTATCATGAGACGAAACTTTATTTTTTCTTGGTAAGTCACTCGAGTTTGCTCTGAACAGATGCTATAATTCCAGTTCATTTGAGTGCTCAGACGTCGTATATTGTGTTGAATTAGAGCGCTATATTCTCACAAAATTCTGAGCTAGATAGGAAAATATAATTACTGACTATAGTACCTAGTACCTACAAAGTGTGATAATACTTCGTGGGATCATCTCTGTCATCTAAAGCGTCCTATATCATTGCTCCGGAACTGATGAACCAACAGCCGCGTACTGACCGACATGCTGACTTCGCGTAAACTCGTTGACCGAACTAACCATCTTCGCGAAGCCCCGCGGTTGGTCTGTACTCAGCCATTTTAATGCGTAATCTATAGAAATAAATAAAATTGGAGTGTATGTTTGTAATATTAAAATAACCGCTTTTTACCAAGTGCATTTGGATGTATACACGGTACATACTTATACCAAAACATTTTTTTACAATTTTTGTCTGTGTGTCTGTTTGTTCCGGCTAATCGCTGAAACGGCTGGACCGATTTTGACGGGACTTTCATTGGCAGATAGGTGATGTAACAGGGAGTGACTTAGGCTACTTTTATTTTAGACAAGCTGTTACCCGCGACTTCGTCCGCTTTTTGTTAAATACCACGCGGGCGAAGTCGTGGGTTACAGCTAGTTAATAAATAAATTAGTCTACAACAACTTGCAAAGCTATATAAAATATTTCAAAGAGTTAAATACTATTTCACAACTTCGAAACACCATTTCAGTCTCAAAGAATAACTTTCAAAGGCAATATATAATCTGTGAAACATGCCGCAGTTTGTTATAGAAGTTAAATGCAGTTGTAAACCCTCCCCCCGGACGGGTGGGGCAAATAAAAGTCTTTCCAGTTACGTACAGTGTAGACCATTTAAGTTCTTCCATTCCAGTTTGTAGACCCGTGGTGCTCAACTTCCCTTTGCGTGGGAAGCTGGTGCGAGCGTTAAAATGTAGCGGGTTTAAAATTTTCTTACCTCTCGGTAATTTGTGGGAAATCTGGAGCCTCTAAGCTGAAGCCTGTGTTCTGGGTTACCCATAACTTCAAGTAGGTTACCATGAGGTATACTTTTGACACGCAAAATCATCGGAAAAATTATATTATTATGTAATGGATTGCGAGAGGACAAATTTTAATGAAAATTGGCACGATCAAAATTATTGTTTTTTTTCCGGTATAGGAAAATATAAATAGGAAAATATAAAAATAAGGCCTCGAGGTATTAAAAAATCTAAAGGTCGCGCGTACGAAGTCGCGGGCAGAGCTACATGCACTATCATCGTAGTTTCTTCTCCCTTGCACCACACGACACGTTTGGCAGCAATCGTTTTTCCCATACGAGCTATTTGTTTAGAATGGTTAGTAGCTCGTTCAGCAAATTGCATTCCCCTTGCGTCTTTATTGCGCGTTTGTCGCAACAACACGGAACAAACTAACTTTGTATTATGCTCTATCGTTTATTATCTCAGTAATTTTAGAAACATTATTTTAATGTATCTGTTAGCCAGCATAGAGAATATAAAAATATAGTGGATATTAAAAACTAAACAATTACATAACACTGATGACGACAATCACAGAACGAAGGTGAGAAAAGGAAGACCAAGCAAAAGCTATTCCGACCAGATAAAGAAGTAAATGTCGTCTGGTAACAGCTGGTCAAGAAACTAGCTGGAACGAAAGAAACACGTAAGAAACTTCACTGACAAGAAGCTCGGTTCTTGTCAGTGAAGTTTCTTACATTTTTCTCATCTCATCAATAAGGAAGAACATTATTTATTTTAGTTGCGTTTGAGAAGATGAATGGCTCAGCATGGATTGAGGTATCTCGTCCCTAGCCGTAGGGTATATACATACTGTTACGTGCGGGGGTAATCAAATGCCGATTCTCGTGAAATGAATTTTAATCACTCTCCACACAGAAGGCAAAAATAGTACACACCAGTACACTAACTAGTAAACACTCAAATCACAATTCACCAAATCACTTAGTAACACAGTAGTCCACAGTATTCGCTAGAGTCGCCGGTATAGTCTTCTTAGTTCGCTTCCGAGAGATGTGTTCACAATCGCTTTCAAATAGAAACTGTCTCGTCGCTGGCCCTGCACACTATTTATAATCCGAAAATAGCGAGGGTGGATCTTTCCAGAAAGGTGTCGATAAAAACCCACTAAACAGAAATGTTCCATAAGGAAAATGAACCTTATGTACACGGTAATAAGGAGGCGCTAGAATGTTCTAGTGTACGTAGCTGCATTCGTGAAATCGGTATTATTCCGAGAACTCCCAATTCCAGGAATTACATTGTCCTCGCATTTGTTTACTAATAATTTTAATAAAAATAATACGAGATATATTCTGGAAGCCGGTTGCAACATTGTTGACGATTCTAGATCTTTCTTCACAGATCGATAGGGGACCTTGGACCCAACAATGCGTTTTTGTTTCTAGAAGCTTCGATGACTATTTCTCGAGTTATCGATACCTCTTTTATACGCATCGTAACATTACCCCCCTCTTAGTCATGCTCGTCCCGAGCATTATTTGAGCCATGATATCGCGCTAACCGGTCCACATGGACTACCTTTGGTTTTCCTCTAAGTCCCTTCTTGATGCGGAAGGTAACATCATTGATCCTTGTAATGACGGTGTACGGTCCTTCCCAGCGAGCTTGAAGTTTCGGAGACTTTCCCTTTTTGCGAAGCGGATTATGAAGCCACACTAGTGTTCCCTCCTCAAACCCGTTGGTGTTCGAATTCCGATCGTACCGGGTCTTCATCCTTGTACTAGTCTTAAGATTATTCTCCCGTACTCTTCTGTGTACTTCATCCAGCTGGTTTTGAAGTTCACTCACATAGTCTGTAAAAGGCTTAGGACTATCGGGTGGCGTGCCTGTTATCGCATCGACTGGGAGCCTTATTTCTCGACCGAAATTTATCTTGGCCGGAGTATGTTCCGTACTATCATGCACCGCAGATCGATAGGACATCAGAAACAGCGGAATGTATTGGTCCCAATCTCTCTGATGATCGTCCACGACTTTAGCCAAGTGGTACTCTAAGGTCTGGTTGAACCTCTCGACCATTCCGTCTGACTGCGGATGCGCTGGAGTCGTACGGGTCTTATTGATTCCCAGCAGTTTGCACATTTCCTGAAATAAGGCAGACTCAAAATTCCGCCCTTGGTCTGAGTGAAGCTCCATGGGTACGCCATATCGACAGACCACTTCCTGGACCAGTTTCTTCGCCACAGTTATAGCTTCTTGATTGGGTGTCGCAAAGACTTCGGGCCACTTAGTGAAGTAATCTTGCACTACTATGATGTATTTGTTCCCATCATCCGTCATTGGAAAAGGTCCAGCAACATCAATAGCGATGCGCTCCCATGGCGCTCCAACATTGTACGTCTTTAATTTTCCTTTGCTTCTTGTCTGCGGGCCTTTCACTGATGCACAAGCAGTGCACTTACGGCACCAATCCTCGACATCTTCCCGACAACGAACCCAGTAGAACCGTTGTCGCACTTTAACCAGGGTCTTCTTGACTCCAAGATGCCCACCAGAAATACCGTCGTGAATGTGCCGCAGAAGAGGGGCCACCTTACTCCGAGGTACTACGACTTGCATGGTAACTTCCTTTCCATCGTTGGATTCCCATTTTCTACATAGTACACTGTCTTCCAGAGTCAAGCTGTCCCACTGAGCCCAATAGCTTTTGGTGGTCGAACTATGAGCAGACACATCACTCCATTGGGGTTTGTTCCCAAGTCGTTTCCAGTCCAGTATAGGTCGAAGGTCATCGTCCTCTTCTTGGGCCTTCTTCATGTTAGCTCCTGTCCACTCGTCATCAAGTCCGTGTGTCCTGATGACTTTAACCTCTTCCCGTACTTCATTCTTCTGACAGTGCTTGCAGTCTTCGGCACACGGTCTTCGTGACAAAGCATCGGCGTTGCTATGTCCTTTTCCACTTCGGTGTTCTATTATAAAGTGAAATTCTTGTAGTTGCTCAAGCCATCTAGCTACTTGACCTTCTGGGTTCTTGAATTGTAACAACCATTTTAACGCAGCATGATCCGTTCTTATAGTAAACTCCCTTCCTATAAGATACTTCTGAAAATGTTGTAGGGTCTTCACCACGGCAAGTAGTTCACGGCGAGTAACACAGTAATTTCTTTCTGGTTTGGAAAGTGACTTACTGAAATATGCTATCACGACTTGACGATCTCCCTGTATCTGAGATAAAACACCACCAATTCCTGTGTTACTGGCGTCTGTGTCCACGATGAATCTTCCTTCTCTATTTGGGTAACCCAAAATAGGGGCTTCACATAACCGTTGCTTGAGCTCACTGAAGGCTTTCTCACATGTCGGGTCCCAGATAAAATCGCGTTTCTCTTCTGTAAGTCGATGCAACGGTTTTGCAATGTCCGAGAAGCTCTTAATGAATCGTCTGTAATATGCGCATAATCCTAGAAAGGCGCGCACTTCTGTTTTATTTCTTGGGACAGGCCATTCTTGGACAGCTTTTATCTTCTCAGAATCGGTTTGGACTCCTTCCGTTGATATGACGTGTCCAAGGTAACTGACTTCCTTTTTAAATAGAGCGCACTTCTTTGGACTAAGTTTTAGATTAGCCTCACGGATCCGGGTGAACACTCGTTCTAGATTCTTCAGGTTCTCCTTGAAGCTACGACCCATAACGATTACGTCATCAAGGTAGACCAGACATACGTCTCCGAGTAAACCCACCATCACTCTTTCCATGAGGCGTTCAAATGTGGCTGGAGCATTACATAACCCAAAAGGCATAACATTAAAGTGCCACAATCCGTTTCCAATTCCAGTGCTGAAGGCTGTCTTCTCTTTGTCTTCTGGGCTTAGTTCTACCTGCCAATAGCCACTTTTTAAGTCGATAGTTGAGAACCATTTCATACCACTGAGCATGTCCAGTGTGTCGTCGATCCGAGGTAAGGGATAGCTGTCTTTCTTTGTGACGTTATTCAACATCCGGTAATCCACACAAAACCTTGTACTGCCATCCTTCTTCTTCACCAGCACCACAGGTGATGACCATGGACTCGTAGAAGGTTCAATTATTCTGTTATCAGCCATATCCTTAATCATATCTGTCACCTCCTTTTCTCTTGCCCATGGTATGCGTCGTGGTCTTTGTTTTATAGGCCTGGCGTCGCCTGTGTCGATCCGATGTTTTACGAGCCCCGTCCTTCCACAGTCATTTCCAGTAGCAAAGATGTCGTTGAATTTCAGCAAGAGTTCTTTGGCTTGCTGCAGTTCTGTTGCCGATAAATTCTCCTTAGAAGATTCCAGGAGTTGCTGGATGTGATCCTCCTTCACGTGGGTACCACTCTGTTTAACGGTATCACTATTCAATTGTCTCAGGTACTTTACTTCCTCACATCTTCCAACCACACTATTCTTCTTCAGGTGAACTTCTTCATCACCAAGGTTAAGCATTCTCACCTTAGCAATTCCATTCGACATTAGTAAGGTCCTTGCTGTAATTAAATGTGGGTAATTTCCAGTGTCTTCAACAATTAGGCATCTTCTTTGTTTAATATTACGAGGAAATTTCACTACTACCAAGTTTTCTGATCTCGGAGCCAGTGTAGTGTCCTTCAAGCAATAAATATTGCTCGGGCATGATCCTTGCAGACAAACTTCTTGGTCAGGAAACCTTAACACTCCTTTAGCAACATCCAAAACACAATGCTGATTCTTCAAGAAATCCAGCCCCAAAATACAATCGTCGGTAATATTAGCAATCAGCACTGCCTGTAGATACACTCGGTCACCAATTCTAAACTCTACGTCTGTTTCGCCGAGGACGGAAACTGGCTGGCCGGTGGCTGTCTGAAGATGACATTTTGGAGACCGTCTATTCCACATTATGGTGCGTCTCAATAGCTCTGGTCTCACAATGGTACGCGACGCTCCGGTGTCCACTGTTAAACTACATAATTTATTATCTATGGTGCCCTCGAGGATCAGACTATTCCCATTAAAAACTTGAGTTATGGTCACTGTTGGGGCTTTATGATGACCAGCCAGCGCCCGCCCCGCGGCCCTGGCGACCTTTAGTTTAACGGACTATCTTGCTCATCCTGGGTGGCGGAGTCCTTGACCCTTCTCCTTTTCTTAGGGCATTCGAGCCGAATGTGCCCTTTTTCTCCACACTCATAACACGTGGGGACAAACCGAGACTTTTTCTCTTCTGGAATAATCGCTCTTATTTTATGTAGTCTCGTGTCTTGTTGCACAGCTTCCACCTCAAGAGCATGAGCGAGTGCGTTTTTCAATGACTGGTGATGACCTAATTTTACAGCGCCTCGAACCTCTGAGTTTCTTATACCATCGACAAATGCCTGCAGCAGGTTCACTTCGATGACTTCTGGTGCCGACGAGTAAGCCCGACGAACCAGCCTTTCTATTTCCTGGGCCCACTGCTGGAGGCTTTCACCAGCCTTCTGTGATCGCTCACGGAGTTGCACTCGGTAAACATGTTCCAGGTGCTTATCACTGTAGCGCGTGTCTAACGCTTCCATTAGTGTCTCCAGCGTTCTTCTTTCAAGCGGTAGGTTTTCGAGGATTGATAAAGCATCCCCACGTAGAGCAAGTGTAAGAGCTATAAAAGATTGCTCATTGCTCCAGCCATTACCACTTGCAAGTACCTCGAACTGGTACTTGAACGCTGACCACGACGAAGTCCCATCAAAACGTGGTAAGTCATGTTTTGCAGCTGATGGTGACGCCACTGCAACAGATCCATATGTTCTAAGCTTCATCACCTCCTTATTAAGTGTTTCCCAGCGGTCTTCCATAGCCTCATTCTTGAGAGTTACTTTTTGTAAGCGCTCTTCGAGGTTCACTGTCTTCATGGTAACTTCTTTATCAAGCACTTGTACGCGTTCCTTTAAGGTGTTAACTTCTTCTCCGAGAGCTGTGATACCTACGCTGATTTTATCTAAGACAGCTTCCTGGCTGGCCTGCACCACATCCTTAATCTCCCGCTGCGTAGCCTCTTGGTTAGCCTGCATCATTTGCTGCATAGAAGTCATTTTCTGATTGAGCTCCTGACGACTGGCTTCTTGGTTAGCCTGGAGCATTTTCTGATTGGCCTCTTGACTGGCCTGGATCATTTTTTGCATAGATGCCAACAATACTGACATGTTCATGTCTGGCGAGCTAACCCCTGGTGCTGCCACAGGTTCCGCTGGAATCTCAGCTCCAGCCCGAGGCTCTTCCTCTTCACGGATACGTTGGCGTGCAGCATCCATTTCCACTTGCCGTCTGGTTCGTGGAGTACGTCCTTCGTCTTCACGTGGTAGTAACGGCATTCCGCTTCTGACACCAATTGTTACGTGCGGGGGTAATCAAATGCCGATTCTCGTGAAATGAATTTTAATCACTCTCCACACAGAAGGCAAAAATAGTACACACCAGTACACTAACTAGTAAACACTCAAATCACAATTCACCAAATCACTTAGTAACACAGTAGTCCACAGTATTCGCTAGAGTCGCCGGTATAGTCTTCTTAGTTCGCTTCCGAGAGATGTGTTCACAATCGCTTTCAAATAGAAACTGTCTCGTCGCTGGCCCTGCACACTATTTATAATCCGAAAATAGCGAGGGTGGATCTTTCCAGAAAGGTGTCGATAAAAACCCACTAAACAGAAATGTTCCATAAGGAAAATGAACCTTATGTACACGGTAATAAGGAGGCGCTAGAATGTTCTAGTGTACGTAGCTGCATTCGTGAAATCGGTATTATTCCGAGAACTCCCAATTCCAGGAATTACATTGTCCTCGCATTTGTTTACTAATAATTTTAATAAAAATAATACGAGATATATTCTGGAAGCCGGTTGCAACATTGTTGACGATTCTAGATCTTTCTTCACAGATCGATAGGGGACCTTGGACCCAACAATGCGTTTTTGTTTCTAGAAGCTTCGATGACTATTTCTCGAGTTATCGATACCTCTTTTATACGCATCGTAACAATACTAAAGATTAATACCAAGAGTATATACAAATATATTTTAAAACTGTTCTAACGTATAGTGTTTCACTCCACTATAGCAGTCTAGCCTTGACTAGGCGACTCCTATGGGAGCAAAAGCTGGTTTCCAAATAACTAGAATTTCAAACTTGTTTTCCATCTGTTACAGGTCGCGCGACGCAGCGAAAATTCGTCAAAACTGGATAACCATTGAAACCGTCAGCGCCATGGATTCTGAGAGGTGAGTCCATAACAAATGAACTCATGTTTTTATTGCATACACACACGACATAAAAATCTATACGTATAATAAAAAAATACTGATCGCTGTCTGTACATGGTAGATGTACGAGAAAAAACTATTATCGCGGGCCTTTATCAACGCAACAGAACCAAAAACAATGGTTGTTAGATTTGTTGTCTGTTTATCTGTTTGTGTGTGCGTTTATGCCCGCTAATCTCAAAAACGGCTTTAATGATTTGGGTGCAGTTTCCACTAATGTATTTTGGTAAGCTTCACTTAAAATGATGTGTTTGTTATATTTCCATCTTTTTTATAAATAAAAAAAGTTATATCAATTTAAAGACGCGGACAAAGTAGCGGGCAACAGCTAGAATATAATAAAAAATAATGGGTTGTCCTAGCATTGCTTGTTATGTCCGTGTGAAAATATTACATTCTACGAGAGTGGTAATGCTACGAGAGTTGATTGTGTTAATTCTGAAGTCGAATCTAATTTTTATTTTCTAAGAATGGAACGCGAGCTCAACTTACAATATTTATACTGGGTCGACCAGAATACCATCGCACTTTCAATGTTATTTAATGGCGAAATATCCATGATACTATGCCTTGTAGAGGAGAAATGGAAGTTGAAGAATACTGCTAAACTTGGCGCCTCATGAAGCAACATGCTGGATCTAAAGAGTATTTATACTTTTGTACCAAAAATGATTGAACAAAATCTGTTAAAAACGGCAAAACCGATGAGCTTCTTGTCGTATCTTCTTAGTTAAGTTCACGTACCGATCCGAAGTTAAAAAACTAATTTTAGAAATTATTATTTGTATGATCCTTGTAGGCCTATAGTAAATAAATTGTAGTGACCTCTTCGAACTCGCCACAAGCTACACAGATAGTGCTGCAGACGCATTCAGAACAATAGACAATTCTCAATACAATCCTGAATCGCGCTATGAGAGTTTTCGGAGCACGTAACACATATACAAGATCCCGCAATAACTCTCTCACGATCACTCGCCTGGATGGAAGATCTTCCCTTTTCCGCTAAAAAACTAATTCGAGTTTAACTTTGATCACGTTCTCTAGGAAATAGTCTGCCTTCTCCAGCGACATCAATATCCATTTAACACCCAACCCATTACCCCACACAATACTAAATCCCCAAGCATTACATCCCTCGACCTCACAATGGGCTATTAGGGGCCCATCAGACACTTGTTGCGTCGCAGTGAACTGGCACAATTTATTGGCAACCTAACCATTGAGGGGTTTTGTATAATCATGTTACATTTGTAGCGTTCGCGAAGGGGGAATGTAAAGAAATGCGTGAGTGAATAGGATGAGTCGTTATTGTATACAAATAACGGATCGTTTTCAATTTGGCTACAAGCCTTTTACAGATGTGTTGAGATTCAATTGGTAGAGATGTCACGGTAAAAAACGATAGAGTCGGCTTTTGCATCGATGACCCAGAAAGGGTATAAAGACGTCAGTAACTTAATCCCACTATGGGATGGGATGGGATGGATGTTTGTTACTCAATCACGCCAGAACGGCTGAACGGATCTGGATGACATTTGGCACAGAGATAGATTATAGTGTGGAATAGCTCATAGGCTTCTTTGATCCCGGTAAAATGTATGGTTCCCGTGGGATAGATTTGTTTTAATTTTGCATAGATCAAAGGATCGATAGGATTTTTTGCATAGGTAGTTGTAGTTTAGGGGGTCAGAAAATGACATAAGGACATCCTTTAAATCGCGGGTAACATCGCGGGGCGCAGCAAGTATTACATACGATTTTATTACCCTTCTGGGTCATGCTGTATATAACTCCAATCGAGGTTGCTATATTTGCGTCACTTCAGGGATTTCTATCCCCAATATTTTATATCCATTTCTTGCTAACAAGTCTAGCCAGTAACGACTACAGTTGTCAACAAATACTACAAGTTAATATATCACAAGTCCGGTTCCATATTTTGTCTGAGAAATAAAATATTCCGTAGCTCGTGGCATTTGGTAGTACCGGTACAATCAGCAAATTGGCTGTGGTTTAACCTCACTCTATCTTTGTTAGTGCAGCCTTGACCTAATAGACCCGGATTTAAGGGTTGCCAGCGTCTAAATCGGAGTCCCTGAATTTTAAAATACCTGAGGATTGGTTTATTTTTGCTACTTGTTATTCACGTTGTTGAAGCAGTGTGCCGTTATCTGTCTGTCAGTTGCATCAAACTCTAGAATGACAAAGATATAGATTCCGTCGATTTTCAGGTATGCGTACACAGCGGGAGGTTTTGGAATTGTTGTATGATATAGGGACTGTTAATTCTAATGGGTTTCATAGTATTGCTGTTACATCCAGTACGCCAAGTGCGAGATACTTCGTAAGCTAACCGTATATTTTATAGTCTACCGTATTTTGACATTTTGTATGGAGAATTGAAAGTTTTAAGTACCATCCGCTAGAGGCGCTTTACAATTCTCCATACAAAATGTATCAATACGGTAGACTATAAAATATACAGTAAGCTCACACTTAACGTGCAGACCTATATTAAAAACTAGAGGATGGAGGACTCGTTACGTTTTGGTCGATCGGGATTATTGTTCATGGTAGCCCCACTCACATATATTATGTATCCGTCATCTAATATTCATCAGGATTGATTCCCCGCGGTACCTGGTTCATTACACATGTATAGGGTACAATTATATGAAGCTTCTACAATAGTTACGTTAATTATTAAGACGGTAATAACTATTCATTATGAATCCTTTTGAGGGTTATGGGAAATTCCTTACGAATGTAGTAGTTTTGGGGTCGAGTCACCTTCGTCCGTAGGAGAATTAAGTACCCTCGAGATACCCTACACGTGACCCTGGGTGGTGCTACTGGTGGTAGGCTTCGGCCGTGGTTAGTCACCACCCACTGAACAAAGCCATGTCGCCAAGCGGCCTAGCCGTGTTCCGGCATGATGTTCGGTGTTGCCATTCATGGATGGCGGGTCAGATCAGCTGCGCTGCATGTGCCTAGTGAATGTAGCGTCTCGATCTACTGCCGCCTTCCTACCTAGGCAAGTATGCTCCATCGTAGATCTCATCGTCACTTACCATCAGGTGAGATCGAGATCAAATACTTGCCTGTAATGTATAAAAACAAAAAGTATGGATAAGCCTTTATACATAGCCATTATACATCTAAATGTTGTCGGTATTCGGTATGACGAATTAAAAGAAACTGTACGTACACTTTAAATGCAATCAATGTAACGGAAAGGCTAAACAGGTGCCTACACCACTGACCCAATGACATAACCAAACAATAACAACCCATTGTTATGTCAATCGTTACAAAAACGCCCGCCAGCGATTTATCATTCCGGTCAGGGCCCCGATGTTTTTCCACTCGCACAAACAACTGTTTGCTTGACGTAAGCTCTACGTGACAACGTAAACGTTTCACGAAAGGCGATGGAGTGTGAAAAGTATGTTAAGATAGACACATGTGTAAATAGACATCGCAAGAATATTAAAAATGTATTGTTTAAATTGTGTTCGGGATCTAGACACCCCTAACTATTCCTGGGGTGCGTTTACGTAAACCGGGTAATCAATACTAGCTGTCAAGTTATATTGTTAAGTTATCAGAAACGGAATCAGAATATTTTTAATTCAATTAAACCATTATCTATGGTACAAAATGCTAAGCTACAACTTTACCACTCGTTCGGAATGCCGTTCCTATGGAGACGAACGGGCAAGAAACTCCATGGTTGCTCTTATTAAGAATATCCGCTATGAAATAAAACAGCTGAAATATTATTTGCGCAGTAAATCTATACATATAAATAAAATTGGAGTGTCTGTTTGTAATATTAAAATAACCGCTTTTTACTAAGTGCATTTGGATGTATACACGGTACCTATACCGAAACAATTTTTTTTTTAATTTTTGTCTGTCTGTCTGTCCCTCTGTCGGTCTGTCTGTCTGTCTGTCTGTCTGTCTGTCTGTCTGTCTGTCTGTCTGTCTGTCTGTCTGTTTTTTCCGGGTAATCTCTGAAATTACTGGACCGATTTTGACGGGACTTTCACTGGTAGATAGCTGATGTAACAAGGAGTAACTTAGGCTACTTTTATTTTAGAAAAAATCATAAGATCTCACGAAAAAAATTCAAACCAATGTTGCAGCGTTGCGCCTGATTAAGTTTGATAGCAACAACCTGAAATGTGTCCCGCGGGCTCAGAACGCGCGAGCAGGCTGTTGGCAACGGTTTTGTCTTTGTTAAATACCACGCGAACGAAGTCGCGGGTAACAGCTAGTATCAGATAAGATTAGCGCAACACGACTACGCTCCTATCCACCATGGAAGATTTCCCCAATGCATTTACATTTGCGATAAAATCTTATTCTGGGCAGCCCTAATTGAAACAGTTTTGGGATTTATTGCAACTAAGATTGTATAAGTTTATAGATAGATCCAAGTAATAACTTTAAGAAGTGTCCGAGCGAGATCGCAATATACTAAACAAATGAACAGAATATCTTCAGTTTTCTTTATTCGTCTAAAGTTTGATTTTTCAAAAAAAAAAAACACATTTTTTTTTTAATAAAATGATAGGAGTGTGTGTGTGTGTGATATGTATGATGATAAAATATGCCTAAGTCAACACTGCAACATATGTAAAATGGAACCTTTCACACGGAGTCCGTATTCATGGAATTTCCGCGTAAACGAAATTTACTGCCGCTGACTTTGATAAGGTTAGGTTATTATTTCGTTAGTGATAAGCAAAAAATATATACTTGGGCTACCGCCCCGTTTTTTTTACGCACCTTAATTGGGTATTGCTCAGAGTATTATAAAACTAGGTGAGATATTGGAATGTAGGAAAATCCTGAACAATTTATTGGCACATCATAAATAGCAACCCAAAGAGAACGGTCTGATCGAAATATAACTTTTTTATATCTGCGATTCCCTTGAACTTTAATAATAATTATATCAGTTGGATCTACAATAACATTTCTGCGTAGCGAACGGAGTATTTTCTTCGTACCTTGAACTATTTCGGTTCATAATGAGGTGCAGCTAAAATGTATTCGTACGTAAGCCTTGGAGAACTTTATGTTCTACAAGTTACTGACTTTTAAAATAGATAGTCTATATTATTTTCTTATTTTTACGCGAATACTACACATTGAAATAAAACTAATTTACAGATTTTATCACAGTTATTTTATATTTTTACGTGCCCGACGTTTTGGCTGCTTTACAGCAACCATGGTCACGGGAGGACTGAGGTGGTTGACGACCTAGTGTCATAGTTTGACCTGAGGCACCTTCATATTTAGTCGTTAACGCGATAATATTCGTAAAATTAGTTTTATTTCAACAAATATTCTATTTTGAATGTCGTACAAAGTGGGCACTATCACTTGGAAGTGTAACCAATAAGTTCCAATATGAAAATGAGAGTCGTGTTTCTGAGAAAGAGTTTAGGCGGGGATGTGCAGTCACCAAGTTCAAATAGAAAAGGGCAGTAGAGCTTGTAAATAGCGGGGGGCGGGGTAGTCGACACTTTTTTTTTATTATCGCCAGAACAGTGTCAAGCCCTTTACTTATGCTCTTTGAAGAAAAAAAATTCAAAGGTGTTTAAATTGTAAAGACGCCGTTTGAACGTATTGACAATCCAGTTAAGTACCTTATAAATGGGCGATCTATGATACAATCATTAATCACAATAAAAACGAAATAAACGTCATTGCGCAACATCGCCGTAATATCGCATGAGTGCATGATAATCACTTTCGCCGGCGCGGCGGTGAGGGGGGGGGGGGGGGCCCGGGGATTGACATGCGCGTGAGTGCTACCGGATAACGCGCTAGTGCTGCGACCATGAGTCAACAAAGATTGGGATTTGTTGCGCGGTGTATAGTTTATGACCAGCTGTGAACTTGTGATTCAGTGGATGATAAAGGTGACCGTGAGATCTTACTTTATTATCATTATTTATTTTATTGTGCATAGTTTTTTTTTATTTTTGTAACACTTTTTTATATTGTTTGCAATATATTATCTACTGGTATCTAGTGCAGATCTATCAAATATAGATCCAACATACGATGATAGATAGATAATTATAGGTCTAAAAGTGTATAGAAATTATAAACCATACCGGACATATAGTTTCTATGCACGGTTTTTATAGGTGTTGGTCTACCAAAGGTAAAATAAATAACGGAATAACGAGAACTGCCACCACAGTGTAAACCATCTAGTATCACCATGTCATCTGTTAACCTGTATTCCATCACGTGGATGGTGCACGTGAAATATCCCTGTTTCATGTACCTCATGGTGTTCCTACACATTGACGTAACGCGCCGCCGCCGGCGCCTGCGCCCGCGCATCCAGCGCTGGTATGCGGCTGTCATATTGTTGTTATTGGCTGTTGGCATGTGATAATGCGTGTGTTGTAATTAGGGATTAAAGGTTAAATCTGATTGTATTTGCATATTTTGGGTCCAAAGATATTAAACATATCTATAAGTTTATCTTTTTAGACGAGTTTCTCTTCGAATTAGTTTAGCTTATAGTTTGGGACCATCTAGTTTGTTTATCAATCAATTTATTGGTCTTAAAATTTCAACGATATCGCTTTTTTTAAACGAGCAATGTAGTTGATAGTCAGTCGCTGTCTGGGGCTTATATGAATTAAGATGTTAAGGCCACATAATTGAAAGTGTGCACGAACATTGATAGTGCCAACGAGACCATCGCTCTATGGACGATGACATGAACATTTTATTTTTTCTCTCTTACTTATATATTCTGTGTGCGAGCTTGTATCTTTAAAACCAAGTTTATTAAAACGCAATTCATTATTTCAAACCAAATTTTATTAATCACCTCATCGTCACCGGTACACCTTACATCAAGTTGAAGACTCCCCAAAGAACCTCCTTTTTTCGTCGGTTAAAAATAAACTCGTTATGCCCCATGGCGTGTTGCACAATGCTAAGCATGTTATACTAATTTCGCTTGTTACGCCATATCCCTACCGTGATTCTACACTCGACATAGGAAACAATACCTCACCCAAACACTTTCTCATACATCGGATAATACACAAAGTTTTTAATTGCGCATATCTTGTAATCTATGGTCTATCGCAATTATGTAAGTTAGAAATCTGGGGAACGGCAAACTGTGCAGACGGACGGATATGTACCGGTTGCTTATCATCTTCGACTGATCTATAAGGAAGCTGCTCGGACGCGACCAAGTGAGGTCATTTGAACCTTTTTTGGAGCGAGATTAATTAGTCTCAAACTATTTTGGAAAACTAAGCCATAATATTCCATCCATCCATAGGTTATATGGCCATTTATTGGGCATCCAGTTTGACCTTTGTAGGGCACTTGGTGTTTTTTAAATCCGTACTGGTTCACGTATTGATTTCTTATATTAACGCGAACACTACACATTGAAATTAAACTTATTTTACAGATTCTCGCGGTCGATTTTGACGAAATCTAATACTAGATCATAAGATTTTATCGCGTTTATTTAATGTTTTTATGTTCCCGACGTTTCGGCTGCTGTACAGCAACCATGGTCACGCGAGGACTGAGGTGATTGACGTCGTAGTGTCATAGTTTGAACCGGGGTACCCTCATATTTAGTTGTTGTTCGCGGTCCGATCTACGCAGAGTGCTCACAGTGTCTTGAGGTCTCACAATGCTGCGTTTAGTTTTGAATTTTAAATATATTAATTACTGGATCCCAAGTCGGCGGAAGAAACGTCGGGAACGTAAAAACATAAAATAATCCCGATAAAATCTATAAAATAAGTTTTTTTATTCATTAGAATTGTAGCCACTTCCCTCAGCCCTGATTTAAGTCGGATAAAAAGACGTTTTTGAATGATGAATGGCCTAAAATCTACGTGAGGCTAGACCTATTCATCACCGGAGACCGAGGTTTTCTTTTATTTCAGTATCGCCATCTTGAAAATTTTAAAAAGAAGTTAAAAAGTTGTTTTGCTATTCATGTCGTAGGCAATGGAAACCTTTAGAATGCTTTATTGTACGGTGTAGTTTAATATCTATACTAATATTATAAATGTGAAAGTTTGGATGGGTGGATGGATGGATGGATGGATAGATGGATGGATGTTTGTTACTCTTTCACGCCCGAACGGCTGAACGGATCTGGATGAAATTTGGCACAGAGATAGATTATAGTCCCTTTTTATCCCGGTAAAATGTATGGTTCCCGTGGGATAGATGTTTTAATTTTTCATACTTTTTATCGCGGGTAACACCGCCGGGCGCAGCTAGTATGATATATTTTTATGTTGTAGGCTGATTTTCTATCTGACATTATAGGAAACTCTTGTTAGACGTTTCAAATCTTTTGAACTGTGAAATGATTGAATTGATTCATTGTCATATCTCTTTGAAAGGTAGAAACTCAATTTTGTGAGTCCGGAGATGAAATGTCCGGAGAGTAATTGAACGTTTGTAGGTACTTTACTACCTATTTACGAAGAAATAAATGAATAATTGCATAATGAAAGTACAATAAATTGTTCATAATTTCAGATGATTTAATTGAAATAAATTCACTTCCCGGCCTAAAACTTGTTAACAACATAACTTCCCGCTAGACAGTACTTGGTCTCAGTCAATAATTGTAATTTTTACCGACAATGTTTGTAAACAAGATGTCAAGTGTTTTTATAAAATGTAAACTTGACCGGCAGTTCAATACTGGCTTAAAAAAAAGTCGTCGTAGTACTGTCCCTGATGCCCATTATTGTCCAGTTGTTAGTCCAAGTCGGGGCGTGTATTAGTTTCAAGAACCTACAAACATTCGTCCTGTTACCTTGCGAGGTGTTCCAAGTTGTTATTTATGCGTTTTTCGTGTTCGAGGAGAGTAAACACGGGTGCGCTCGTTACGTGAGACAAGTGGCGGGGTTTACCGACGACATACATTATTCAGAGGGAGAAAGCAGCTGGGGTTAAGGTGAACTTACAATAGGCTATAACGACATTGAAATAAAACTTATTTTACTGATTTTATCGCGTTTATTTTGTGTTTACGTTTCCGACTTGTCGGCTGCTGTACAGCAACCATGGTTACGGACGGACAACGCTGGGTCATGGGTCCAACACGTAGAGGTCTTTTTTGAGAATTATAATATTATGCATATACAGCAGGCACCATATGTCATCACTGGCAGCACACCTTGGTTGTGATGACATATGGTGCCGAGACGTGGTCGCTGACTATGGGCCGCATAAGAAGGCTCAAGGTCGCTCAACGCGCAAAGGAGAGAGCTATGCTCGGGGTTTCGCTACGCGATAGAAATGAATAGATCCGTAGACGAACTGGAGTAACCGACATAGCTCAAAGAATTGCCAAGTTGAAGTAGCAGTGGGCATGGGACCATAGCTCGCAGAACCGATGGCCGTTGGGGCAGAAAGGTTCTAGAATGGCGACCACGAATCGGAAGACGAAGTGTAGGACGGCCCCCCACAAGGTGGACTGATGACATCACATGCGTCGCAGGAAGCCGGTGGATGCGAGTGGCGGAGGACCGTGATGTGTGGAAGTCGTTAGGGGAGGCCTATGTCCAGCAGTGGTCGTGTATATCGGCTGATAGATAGAAACAGCAGGCGAAGGAACTATTGCAGGAATATGGAAAGATAATTGAGACTATGGATTGATGCTTGGATAGACATGAGTTAGGACTATTGGAAGGGTTGCGGACACCTGCCATAATCAGCTTTTATCTAATTACTACATACCGCTACGAGTACACTTTGATGGACCGCCTTTTCTCTATTACCGGCTGACAATTTCAGAACTGAAAAACTAAAGTTTGCGCCACTGTAAGTATACCTTTACGAGCCTAACCCAAGATCGCTGTATGTTACGGCACATTTATTATATCGTCCGTGAGTCGGTTTTTGTGAGATCTCATAAGTTGGACGGGTAAATCCGGGGGTAAAAATGAGGGTTGACGGGACCTATTGTCTTGAATGAGTAGGGTTCACGTATCCTGTTCCAGGAGTCCTCAGGAAAATACTACTGTTTACAAGTGTTACAAAAAATCTTTAATTTAAAATGAAAATGTCTGAGGATATGCATAAGCTGTCGATAAACAGACCATGTGCCCTGCTTGCTTGATTCTTACTAATTCTAAGTGTGAAAGTATCGTTTGACAGAGGAGCACTCAAAAACGGCACAACGGATTTGAATGAAATTTCGTTTAGACGCGGGTTATAATCTAGAATCTTGCCTGAGGCAGCATGTAAAGTCGTTAGTCCTGCGCCTGATCTCTCTACGGTCCCATCGGACTATGAGGGTCAGGGAAGAGAGAGAGCACGCAGGTGCTCTCTCTCTTCCCTGACCCACAACGGAGCTTGTGCTCAAGAGCAGTCTTGCGCACAAGCTCCGTTGTGATTGGCTGCCGTAACCAAAATTCGGTCAAGAGGACTATTATTAATCTCTTCATCTGACTATTCGTGTATGATTTTGGCCAAAAATAAAACATTTCGGTTTTAATTGTTCATTTTTTAATGTAGAGTATATTATACTGGAGTGGCGGGTATTTACTGGTTTGGTGTATTTTAGTGTATTTGGTTTGTAAACACGTTTGAAGACTGTCATTGGACGGCCTTATATCTGGTAACACGATTGAGTCATGATGGCAATGAAATTGTATTTGTCACTTTTAGTCAACATCTGTTACAAGTCACATTAAGATCTCATTTCTATTCGATTGCGTTAGCAAGCTGATGCGCCTCGGTTGTTTGTTACGTTTATTATATGGGTTGTTTTTTTATAATCTCGCCAGACGCACTCATCAACTATACGATCCCACACTAAGCAACGCTATTATTATGGGTACCGTACAATGTACTGAGGGCGAATTCAATATATAATACTCATATAGATATGAAACATTAACACCCCCAGAATTCGAACCCGAGACCCGCTGCGTAGAAAGTAGGGTCACTACCAACAGCGCTAATCAGGTCGTCGTAATTTCATCCTCTACAAATTAAATTATTTAACGGAAGGAGACGTATTTCCTAATGTGCAATTTCCATCTCTTTCACTGCCATGTTGATTTAGAGAGATGCAGCTAAAATGATCAGCTGTTGTAAACTCTTATTACAAAATGTACGCGGCTATTTCCCCGACAACATAATAAGTGCAATCTTGTTGTTATGGCATGAGACCTATACCTGTACCGCTTCACATTATCTGGACGTGTTGATAAGGGGCTGCTTACATACTAAGAAGTACATACACATACATAGTCTGTTTGTTTCGCCTAATCTCTCAAATGGCTGGACCGATTTTGACGGGACTTTCACTGGCAGATAGCTGATGTAGCAAGGAGTATACTTTTATTTTAGAAAAAAAAATTTGTAATACCAGGCGGACGACAGCTAGCGGGTAACAGCTAGTTAAATATATATACTAAGATCGCCCCCCGGCCATTGTACAGTGACCATAATAATACTCATGCTTAGCTTGGAACATTACACATGGTATGTTTGTTTAGCAATATATATAGACCAATAAGACACTTGAAATGGAATTGGGCTGGACATATTTGTAGAATGAAAGAAAGAAAGTTACAGAATGGTTACCTTGGGAAAAGAAGGAAAGGTAGACCAAGAAAAAGTTGGAAAGACATATTTATGCAAAGATGTGGACCGGACTTGATGAGACAAGCTAGAGATAGGGAAAAATGGAAAACAATGGGGGAGGCCTACGCCGAAGAGGCGACTTCTACTAATATTCAAAAAACTTTCATTCATTTTAATTATAAGTTCATGATATGTAAGTGAAGTAGGAGGATTAAAGGCTTTTTTATTTATAGGCCTGTAGGCCTGTCAGGATTAAGCTTCTATCCCAGTTTTCACCGTATCCCGTATTTATCTCGAAGTGTGTGAGTGTGACCGACCGTGCAACATTGAGTACGACAACTGGTACTTTTATCTCGTTATTCGCACCTGTCTCCTTGGCGCCGTGCAGCCGGGCACGTCATCCCGGAGCGGGCCCCACGCCAGGAAGTAGCTACGCTTATCGCAATACTAATAACTGCATTATAAGTGTCGATATTTTAAGCGTCTTCGGCTGGCACTAAATTCATGAGCGCGTGTTGAGGACGATAGAGGGGGGACGGGGAGGTTGATCATTGCATACCTTTCTGGGTAGGAATGGACACGCTGCCTCTTTCCCATCAGGGAATCCTCAGTGTATGACAGTGTAGTCCAAAGCTTTCGTCTTGGGCAGTCTCGCTGATGTTTAAAGCAAACACTTTGAAGTCCTGATTAGCACAGTTGGTATTGCTCCTGCTTTCTGTGCCGAGGGTCCCGGGCTCAAAGCCTGGTATCTATCTATCTAACTATCAGCCGATAGACGTCCACTGCTGGACATAGGCCTCCCTCAATGACTTCCACACATCGCGGTACTCCGCCACTCGCATCCACCGGCTTCCTGCGACGCGTGTGATATCATCGGTCCACCTTGTCCGGTCCACACTTATGTTTGTACCCTGGTTATGGATGTTTAATATCTATATAAGTATTATATACTGAGTTCGCCCTAAGTCTATTGTACGGTACCTATAATACATGCGTTGCTTAGTGTGATACCGTATAGTTGGTGTGTTCGTCTGGCGATATTATTATTATAAAACTCTGCGAGACCCTCCCGCCTTGGTCTTCATATTACGAGAATACAAATCCAAAACTAAGACTTACTTTTTTGTGTCTATCAATGACGTCATCAGTTGATAGTAGATTAAAATTTTATTTTATATGTATGCAATAGCATACTTCAGTTGGTAAATAAAGTCCACCTTCAATGGATATTGATTGTTCCTTTAAATTAAACGTCCCTTACAAATAGGGGGAAATAATGACTTAATGGAAAAAACAACACGCGGTGGAAGCCCTAGTCGATACTCATTTCTGTTATACAATTGTAAACTTTAATACTATTAGTTGTTAAAATCGATTTTCATTTAAGGTGGCGTTTGTGTAGGAACCAAATCGATGTGAATATATGTTATGTAATGTGTAGCTTTTATGTTTAGTGGGGACTTTTAATGCTTTTTAAAAGTCACCTTTCTCACACTACGCAGTTTTCTGGGAGAATTCTGATCCTATCCAGATACTGGAAATGATTTGAGATAGATATCGTTTACTCGAATTAAATTTGAATCATAATGGCTACTTATAAAATGGTTTTAAAAGAAGCACAAGCAATTCGGCTGCCTTTCGTAGGCTTCATCCAATGTTATAGTGGTCAAGTTACTAGTCAGTCCGCTAGACTGTGCATCGGATATGTTAGCTCCTTATTTTAATTTAGTACCGCGAGGCGATTACACGTCAAAATCGTAACGGATTGCGGCACCCATGTTATTTATCCAGCTTGCTGGATGCACGGACAATGGTGTATTATGCTTCATATAGCAATCACCGGCAAAACGCGCACAATTATTGTTGCAAACTCGTTTTTTTAACACGCGAATATTAACGACAGGAACCTAAAAGAAAAAACCATTCACAGAACCTTATTGTGTTATTGGCAAAACGGTTATTATTTGTAACCACCAAAAAAAATTTCCTTTGAATTAGTTTTATTCTATTGTTTCAACAGCTAACAACACGAGCTTTAATTCCAATGTTTTGATTGCCCCCTTTGAACCTGCCCCTTAACCTCCCCAGATGTGGCCATTGCTGCCTTAATCTAATCCAGACTCAATTTCTCGTGTTAAATGTTAACTTTGAAATGTAAATTACGAAAACCTTCGTCGATTCGTAGGGATTTGCAGGGGTTACTTAATTGATAACGGCTTATGAGTGTTGATTTGATTTTACTGCCAGTTAAAGAGGTTTAGTTAGTAATAAATCGATTGATATAATTCAATTTCATGATAGACATGCTTCGTATAAAAACAAATAAATAAAGACTCTCTTGAAAATTCACCAACGGTAACGGAAACATCGATGTCGTTACGATCGCAGCTGCCAGCGGAAGCACTCCCGCGCATGCCAACTGCTGCGCGTGCGCATGCGCTCGAACGCGACGCCACCTGTACGTACTTAACGTACTTAGTAACTTCCTCGAACCCAGGGATTCCCAAACTATTCCAAATGAACTGATACTTCAGACCCCCATAGCCAAATTACTTTAAAAATCCTATCTCTAGTTGGTTGACGTCCTACTGTCATTGTTTGAACTGGGGTACCCTCATATTTAGTTGTAGCTTGCGGTCCGATCTACGCAGAAAGTACTCACAGTGTCTTGAGGTTTTGCAATGGTGCGCTTGGTTTTGGATTGAATATATTAATTACTGGATCCCAAGTCGGTGGTAGCACCCAGCCATCTTCCCTATTGAAATTAGGCTGTTTCTTTTATTTCAATGGCCTCACGTATCATCCTTGGTCGGAATCGGTGTTCTTTTGCGAGGATCTGTGGTTTATCAAATCTGATATAATGGCGGGTGCGATCCTCTACATGTTCACATATTGCAACGTCGCGGGAACGTAAACACATAAAACTAACGCGATAAAATTCGAAAAAATAGTTTTATTTCAATGTGTAGTATTCGCGTAAATATAAGTAATCAATAAGAGGCAACTAGTTATTAAATATGTAATCACATTGTATACCGGCCTTATTTAGCCTTTCTTTCATTACCTACGAGTGAAAGAGGCAGGACGACACTTGAATTCGTAAAGCTGAACCCTATGGCAGGAAAGGTGCGGTGCGTTGTTCGTTTCGCTCCCCTGCGCAAGAGTTGCGTTATTTTCTTTTTTATCCAGTAAAGTATGTTATTGTAGCTCTGTTTGCGTTCGGTGTTGTATTCATTTAATTTAGAGTCATTTAAATGTTGTTGCAAGTGTTGTTATGGATATAGAAACATTTGCAATGTGAGTACTGGATTTATCAATTTTGAATTTGAGTAATAATATTGAAGGCAATTTGAAAAAAAAAAAACTATTTGCAATCTGACGTTTTTCCATCAAAATAAATAAAGATAACTTACGAATATTACTTCTGTGCTACGGCCACATCTGGGTTAATATTAGTTTACGTATTAAAAATTAGCTCGTTATGTAGTTCTGCTCATATAGCTTAATGTCTAACGTCAATATCCTCACCACAAAATCGCCTTGCTTTTTTATCCGACTTCAAAAAAGGGGGAGGTTCTCAATTCGATTTTATTTTTGGGCTCCACTAACTGGTTTGCGCCACTCTGTCTTTATTATTTCTTAGTCTGGAATTGACCTATCTATAGAAATGGAATTGATAGGCATGACACTTATTGCAGACTTATTTGAGTATAGACCTGTGTATCAGTACTGCATAGCTTACATAATGTGTTGGTTGGTAGTAAACTAAATTAACTAGATTAATAACTAATTGCCAGTATCGGCTAACTCGTAAGTCTTCCGGATTACGTCCCGAGTCGATGAGCTAGTTCGAGCGTAATTTGCATATTGAGTGCTTCTAATGCGCATAATCTTGTTGCTTGATCGTATCTACTTACAAGTTACCATGTCGCTTCAAGTGTGCGAAATCCGCCATCTTTTATGTAACGTTTAATAAAAAGTGTAGAATATTGAATTAAAACGAATCTTACGGATTTTATCGGGTTTATTATTAGTTTTTTACGTTCCCGACGTTTCGGCTGGTGTACAGCAACCATGTTCACGGGAGGATGGTTGCTGTAAACGCGATAAAATCCGTAAGATTCGTTTTATTTCAATGTGTAGTATTCGCGTAAATGTAAGAAATTAATAGTGTAAATTAGTTTAACAGATGAAACCGTAAGCTATATGGATCACTTTAATGTATAAAATTATTGTGTAAATGATGTTTGATTTTTTTTTAACAGGGCGATCCAGTAGCCTTTGTAATCGCTCAGTACAGGGTGTCATTTTTTGAATGTCTAATAATTTGATTTATTTCTTTGGGAGTGCTATCTTTATAACCTATTGTTGGCTCTGTTAAAATATTTTACACTAGTATTGTTACACCTTATATATTAAATAAAATTGTCCGGTCTCCAAGGTTTTTTACGCGATAGAATCAGAAATGAGGAGATCCGTAGACGAACTAGACTAAATGACATAGCTCAAAGAATTTTCAAGTTGATGTGGCAGTGGGCGTAATAGCTCGAAGAATCGATGGCCGTTGGGCAGAAAGGTTCTAGAATGGAGGCCACGTGCCCGAAGACGTAATGTAGGGCGACACTCACAAGGTGGACCGATGATATCACATGTGTCGCAGCAAGCCGGAGGATGCGAGTGGCGGAGGACCGTGATGTGTGGAAAGCATTGAGCTTCCCCAAGTCTATTTCCAGCAGTGGACGTCGTTCGACTGATGAATGCATGGTCTCCAAGTTCTTTAAAATGTGGACGTCAATCCTCTACAATGTTTGGTGATATAGAAGAACAAAAGTCCCTTTAGGGATCAAATCTGTGATATATGGTACATAACTGTAACTGAAACCTATGGTAATGGTAGCACCACGGGGCACGGAACAGCTAGCCCGCCGCGTGATTATACTCGCAGTGCTGAGTAACGGGTGCGTCCCGTACACACATGCGGCCCTAGTAACGAGCGCGAGCGATATCAAATGTTTTTTCACGTGTTGGACGAAAACCGCCAGTAAAACGCTAACTTCATAGTCAAGTGAAATATTTGATACCCATATAGACTTGGACCACTGACGGCAACGTACAACTGTGTTTTTGACCGCAGTGTAGAATGCAGCGCTTCATAACACTACTAATTTTGCGTTCACGATTACAAACATAAAGCTGTTCGCCGAGCGCTTATCACTTGGTCCACACGACATACACAGTGTATGCACTCCCTTGGTCCCGCTCCGCTGGCTCTACAGAGCTTGTTGTGAATATTAGGAGTAATGGCCGTACCAGGGGCCTTTTATTGTGCCGTGTGTCGTAGACGAGGTAAAAAATATTATCTATAAAAGAGTTATTTATTTTATATTAATGTTATAATTAATTGCCATCGTTTATCACGGTTAAAGGTCGTGTGGTTAAATATATGACAGGGCGATGGTAGCTGTGCATTGTAAAACACTCTGAGGAAGATTCTTTTTTTGATAGTCAATAAAGGTGCTGAATTTTACCCGTAAGACAGGTCATTGCCCGCAAGGGACAACAACAAAGTCTGTATGAAAGCAATTTTTACTCACTTACATCTACAGCGTTTATGATAGTATAAATAACGTTATAAATACATTACCTGTTTATAAATAAGCAACATAATTGCATAATTTTTTTTGTGGTAATTTGTGGCAGATACCTTTTATTAAAATGTGTATGCTGAGCTAACAATGGCTTTTGAAATTGAATCCCGCTTGCACTAATAAAAGTTGCGTTCTTTCAATAAGGTGCTATTTACTACACTATTTACTTTTTTATAACCTTTATAATTTTATCCATTATCTCATTAGCCAATTAAGTACGAGCCCAAATTCATTTTAGTGTTATAGTTAATTATTAAAGCATCGTATAATTAGTGCTCGTAGATTCTAAAGCAATAGTCGTGTTCTACATTACGAATTAATGTTAGACATGATTCTTCACTTACGCGTGTTAACGATGAGGATAATATAGTAGTAGTTCTCGTGTCCAAATTTTGGTCACGGCTGCCAATCTCGACGGAAACCAGCCACCTGCCGGAGACACTGTACTGCACATGAGTGTGGTCATGCATAGATGCACTCTCTCTTCACTTAGATCACGCGTAGGACCGACGGTCTTACGTACTCCCCGAGGCACAGATAGTTATAATAATTCCAGCCCTTTTTTATGTCCCACTGCTGGGCACGGGCCTCCCCTCAATGCGAGGGGGGGTTTAGGCGATAGTCCACCACGCTGGCCCAGTGCGGGTTGGCAGACTTCACACATCTTTCGAGGGGTTCTCTCAGACATGCAGGTTTCCTCACGATGTTTTCCTTCACCGTTTAGCAAGTGATAATCTTGGTTGGAAATGAGATTCGCACATGAAAAATTCCAGAGGTGCGAGCCGGGGTTTGAACCTGCAATCCTCGTTACCGAGGCAAGCGTTCTACCAACTTGGCTATCAGTGCTTCCAGATAGTTAATAGTAGTATTTATAAAAAAAAGTAACAGTTAGACGTATTCCATTGCTTATTTGGAGGAAACAATATTTATAGGATATGGCAATAGCTAAATACCTACAAAATGGAGACATTGAAACTTTTAATTTGTACGAGATATTCCTATTTGTAAAATAGCTCCGTTTTTCAGGATCCGAATTTCAACGAAATAGTTTACAGTTACTTCAAAGCAAGATTCCGAGAATACCAAAGATTTACTACGATGAGTATTTTTGCCTATAAATGTTCCCTTTTTAGCACCCTGCAACTTGAAACGTTTGAGTTTTCATGGATGGCGGGTCAGATCAGTTGCGCTGCATGTGCCTAGTGAATGTAGCGTCTCGATCTACTGCCGCCTTCCTACCTAGGCAAGTATGCTCCATCGTAGATCTCATCGTCACTTACCATCAGGTGAGATCGAGATCAAATACATACTATAATGTAATAAAAAAAAAAAAAAAAGAGTTCAACCACTGAACAAAAGTTCAACTCAAATCAGCGAAATGAAACAATGATGGGCATGAAAAGTTGGTTAGATTGGTGTATGTAAACTAAACCCAACACCCCCATACAGCCCCGGCTGCTTTGCCTCGTTTAGCCATTACGTGTCTTGCCTGAGAAAATTGCTCTCACTGCCTCACCCAAAAGCTAGTGTCTATCATTTGCCTCGCTGTTAGTTAATAACAGTCGGCCTCGGCCTCAAATTCGCGTAAGCTGATTGGTCGAAGCAAACTGAGACAAGTGCTATAGACATCCATGCGAGGCTGTAAGGTCCGTCAGTACGAAGCTAATATCGATCAAACCAGGGATTCCCAAACTATTTTGGACAAGAGACCCCTTTTCCAAATTGAACTGATACCTCAGACCCCCACAGCCAAATTACTTTAAAAATACTATCTCTAGTGTTTTTCCAATTGATACAAAATATAATTTCATCTTGTACGAACTTGTGCACGCTTATCGATTTGTTGAGTTTTTAAAAGTACAACAATGATACTTCCTACTAAAATATTAGTCACTCTTATAACAAGTTGGTACACGTTACACAACTTATACAGTATCTTGAAAGTTTCAAATAAGAACTTGTGTTAATTAATAGGGGTCGATTTTTAGACCTCGTCGACCCCCCAAATTAGTTTTCGTTTATGTCGACCCCTGGGAAACCTTGGGAACTTTGGGAATCCCTGACTGAAATAATTATGGCCGAAGCTACTATCTCACTCAAAAGTTATACGAACTGTCTATTTTCTAAAACCCATTATCCTATCCTGCCGATGTACGCCGAGGGTCGGTACAGCAGAATAATTAATGCACAGTGCAAAGTTTGTACGGCTTTTTGTCAAACTTTTAATGTGTATCCAACAGTATAGACAGGGGCAAAGTTTAACCGCTTAAAGTTAAGGTGGAAGCTCAGGGTCAGGGCGCGAAATTCAAAATGTCAATGGTTTTTATTTTTTTACGAAAAATTTGGACATCTTTACGATGTAATTTAGTGTTTTGCGATATTAGCGTTCTACATTGGCTGTCTCGATGTATTAAGTTTGCTTAAAAAAATACCAACCATTGACATTTTGAATTTCGCGCCCTGACCCTGAGCTTCCCCTTAAGCTAAAATGTAAATGACGTGAATTACCTATTCAGTGACACTTTTGGGACTTTTTGTTCGATTTTCATTGCTTGGCTGGTACGTTACCTCTTGTCAAGTCTTGTATTGGAGACTTAAATATAAAGCATAGACTGTACTAACAAAGGACTTTGTAATACGGTCTTAATTAAGAATTAGTGACTGCCCCGGGCAAACACATTAAAAAAAGAACTTTGTCGACGGTTACCGGCGGGGTTAGAGTGTCGAGCAGCGCGCGCGTTTATTCGGGGCATGGTATAATAATATGCTGTACCTGGTTTTTTCTTCTCGTGCCAGGTCACGAGACTGGCTCAAGATAAAGTCATCGGCTTTGGTGCGGTATTAATTGTATTGAAGATATCAATGAATGGCAACACTGATCGTCACGTAGTTTTGGGCCATCGCGGGAACAGTATACCTGGCGTAGCATATTATGATACCATGGTTCGGGGCTTTATTCCCTACTGCGTCGTCGGCGATCGGTCTGCATAGCCGCTTCTCGTGTTCACCGTTTTCTGCCCATGATGACAACCACAGATATATGTCAGGACATATGTTATGAAAGCGGTGGGCTTGCGCACACATCTGGCCAAAATTAGGCTAACATAGATTTTTCGCCGTCAGTCGCCTGCAACTGCACGTCGGTATCGGAGCTCTAGCTTTTTTTTAAATGCGGTGTTATTCCGTGGTTGCGTGCAAAAATACTAGCCGCAAAGTGAATTACGCGAAAGATGGAATCTCATTTCACCAGCCAGTATTAAGTATTTTATTTATTCGTCTTTAAAATCATTAAAAACAACAAATCAAAAAATATTTGATGCCTTTATTATGTTATTTTAGTTTTTATGTAGCACAACGACTTTTTATTTTTGTAAAAAATACATGGCTATTTAAGTACCACCTATGTTCGCTACTGAGTGAATGTACGAGGCAATGGACAGATCGTCTAACGATACTTTGAATAAACTGGTGCGTCGCGTGGTACGGCCGCTGTATACGGCGACGACGCAGCACCCACCGAAGAGACTTCGTATTGGTTGGTTTTATAGAATTGCATGTGTTTTGCGGCGAGTAGTGGGGAACAAAACGGAGACAGCGAGTTCCCAAACATTTTGAACCGCACGGCATATCTATCATGATCTGTGATGACAACATTGTGTCTGCTCCCGCGCATCTCCTCACACTCGTACATTTTGATAGATTTCCAATACCTCATATTTACCGAAATTACTGGTATCTTTAGATCATACCTTTATGATATCCATAGAACGACCATTGCTTGTGTTGTTTGGATGCTAGTAGCATCTAAGACCAGCCCTTTTTAATGACCCACTGCTGGGCACGGGCCTCCTCTAAATACGAGGGGTATTAGGCCATAGTCCACCACGCTGGCCTAATGCGGGTTGGCGGACTTCACAGTTCGTTGGAGGGGTTCTCTCAGAAATGCAGGTTTCCTCGCGATGTTTTCCTTCACCGTTTAGCAAGTGATAATCTTGGTTAAAAATGAGAGCATGCGAAGAGTAGCATCTATATTAATGTTAATTGTCGCTCGTGTTGTTCGCAGCCGGAGCGAGTCGGCTCTGAATAGCCCAACGGAGCCTGACGTGTCGCTGGCGGCTTCCCTCACTGACCCACTGGAGGCTCACACCTTGGAGGAGGCCAGGAGGACTATCAGGTAACGAATACAACAATTAAGTAGAGCAATATTCGACCATAAACCTATTGGACAGAAGATGCAATATTATATGTTCCAATGTGCCATGATACCTGTACAATATTAAATTGTAATCCCCAAATTTATTGGTTTATAAAGCCATTATAACGCACTTTTCCCACTGAAAAGTTCGTTATAATGCCACTATAACCTATTAAAACTATATATAAATTTGAGGCTTAGTTTGTAGCTGTAAATAACGAAATTATTTGCTTAGTATGTTTGTATTTAAATTGAGACTCTGAACAAATAAACTTATTCGTTGCTTCAAATTGACCCTGTATATGTCTCAATTACGGCGCAAGGTATTTAAACTCATGTCACGCACGTTTCTCTGCAATGTAAACCAAACATCCACTACCGAAGTTATTTATTCACGGAAGATATTGTGAAATACCATCTCAAATGTATAAAAGCCCAATAAGGTATTCGTTAGTTACATTCTATAAAGGATGGTCATTTTACGTCTACTTTAGGAGTAGAAGATGGAACTTTTAAATAACAAGAATTTACCAGATGAACTCAATGATTAGAAAGATTTTATCACTTCCTTTTTTAATACCAAGACCTGTATTATATTCTTACAGAGATCTTCGAATGAAGTATCGAGCACAAGCGCACCAGCTCCTGACCTGGCGGCGCGCGCACCGCACGCAAGAGGAGCTGGTCACTCGCTTGCAGAAGGAAAAGGCGGAGCAGCTCAAATCGCTCTCCAGCCAACTCCTACTCTTCGAGTCGCGACTCGTACGCAAGCAGAAGGAGATCACCAGCATGCTTGCGCTGCGCGAAACCATCATCATCAAACAACAGAAAGTCATAGAAACATTACAAACGAAGCTTCTCGATAACGGTATAGAGACCACACAAAATATACCAGACTTCCGAGATATGCTTCAGGATACACACATCACTGCAGACTTCGATTCTCTGAACGATTCCGATTCCGCTGTCATCATGGAGGATGTGGATTTCGACAGCAACACTCCTCACGTACCGAGATTCCGATCAAATAACCCTGATAGCGTTACTATTGTTAGATCCATATCAGACGCCATAGATCCCAACTTGAAATACAGTGTGGTTCGGCGATCGAACGGTTTTCTGCGAAGGCCAGAAATTCTCGAAACCGTCTACAGCGTAGAAGAAGAAATAGATGGAGATTCAATTAAAGGTCTCAGCGCTCAGAACAGTACAGAAAAAGAGCTTAAAGATGCCATGAATAAAACTGATGAAGAGAAGTACAAAGAGACCAGTCTACTCGCTCAGAGGCGGGACAATTTCCGTATGAGGAGTGTGCTGCTAACGGCCGAAGTTAAAAGCATAGACAGTGACAAAGATCTCAAGCCCAAAAACTGTAAAGACCTATGGTCGTATACTTATGTGCCAAAAAGGATGACTCCAGCTAACGAGTCTGATGATGAAGCGACATCGAATGCAGAGAGCGATGAGGACCCAGAGCCACGGTCCACTCACGTAGTTACATACAATCGAGTGATGTCTAACCATAGAAATGTAACCAAGCCGAAAGATGTCAAGTACAAGAGGATAAACAAGGCTAAATCAAAGAGTTTGGAAGAACTGAGGGGGAGGTTAAAGAATTGGGTCGATAAAGGGAATAAGCTGTCGAATATATCGCTAGAAGACGCCCAGAGTTACGCCTAAGTGTTAAACGTTCCTTTAAATAAGTTTAGATTCAATCGCGTAAAAGGCTTGTCTCAAACATTTTTGCGCAAATCATTTCAATAATAGACTTAGGTCACAAGTGAAGGCCCTAATTCTAATGACTAAATACACGACTACTGCCGTCCTTTTCATACACTGAAGACCGGATAAGGATGGTAATTTAGTCCTGTCAATGTTTAAATTTAGTCTGAAATTAGGGTTGCCGTAGATGATTTTATTGAAGTACCTTTTAAATGAATAGGGTTGTACCTTTCAGCTTTATGTCATAGGCAAAATAAGCGTATTATTCTTGATACTCAGCTATTGTACATAAGTTTCTTATTACTAATATAAATATTGTGCAAATCTAGTGATAGTCTTAGACCCTGTTCATCAGTTCATCATCTTTCAAGCGTAGAACGCGCGTTTACAAACTTAAGTAGCTTTCCATACAAAAACTTTAAAGCGTTCCCGATACGCGTCTAGTTTATATGGATTTCAAATGCGCGGTTAAACACGCGTTGACCGCTTGTAATGTGAACAGGGTCTTACATTACGTTGGTCGTTTTCAGATTTTCTAATGTTTACCATTTACGAAATAAAAAATGATTCACTCTTTCATATTGAATTAGTTCAGTTTGGTATGGTATTGGCACTATTCATGTGAGTATTGATCGATCATTAATTTTTTTTGCATAATATGTGTCTTACGGCCTATTAAATAGGTACTTGTTTTCATTGTATATTTAAAACGATAGAAAATTTGAAAACCTTTTTATTATGTTGCGCCCGACTGACTTTGAGTATTTCATTTTAAAATGTAGCAAAAGCATATTTAAAACATGAAAAGCTTGATCGGAATTGATCTACTGTGATCTCGTGATCGTGTCGAATTTGTTTCGCGAATAATCTCGTAAGTTGTAAAAACAATGTGAATTAATATAAAACACTTCGCTACGAAGTTTTATTAATAATTTAGATATTTATTAATTAATATCTATGTGCCAATTATTAAAATAGTTTTGCTCCTAATTGTGAATAGTTGTATCATTTCAATGGATGGCTGGCCGCTTAATTTCGCCTGAAACTACAGGATTAGTTGTATACCTATATTACTTTCATTAAAATTTATGACTGTCGCGTTTCAACGTTTCAATAAGTACCCAGGCCTTCGATTTAGAATTTTGATAAACATTTTCAGGAGTTTAAATTCGCTGTACACACTAAATTCAAGTTTTTAAATGTTTAATAACTTTGTAATTATAAATTACAGTAGAAATATTATATCAACCACTATCATAAATATGGTGGATATTGTAGTTAGTTTTGCACATAATTTGTCTGAATTTATTGAATAAATTAGTAAAGATACATTAAAGCAAAATTTAAAAGATTCCATGTAATTTAAATCTAAATTGTTATATAGGGTATATACACTAGTTCGCAGTCTTGTAAAAGCGCAATACTCTCTGTACCATTTATGTCTTCATTCACTTATCAGGGATAGGGAACAACGGCTCAGTGTGTAATAAACACAAGTAAGCAACACGTGGCTCGTGCTAAAGCAATACCACTGCTCTGCCTGCGCACTCAACCGCGAAGACGGATTTAGTTTTTTTATATATTTTTTTTACGGAAAGCAAGGAAAATTTAAATTTATTTCTTTTTAATTGTAATTTTTTTTGGTTATGGTTTTTCGAATTACGATTTTTTTTCATGTTTGCTTTGTACACAAATTAATGTTTTGACTGTATTTTCGGCGTTCTATTTTTAAAAATATTATGGACAGTTCCGCGTGTGTAGATAATAAATATTGTTCGATAGCAGGTCTCGTACGGCTGGCTGTGGCAAGATATGCAATATATATATATATCGATTTTGCCCGATTCATTTCTATAAGAGAGAGATTCGATGCTACATATTACATAAGGCTTATCTTGGCCACTTGCGAGTCCAGCTAGCCGAGGTTAGTTCACCTACTTTACTTATGTCTGAATTAAATAACGAATTACTTAATGTGTTATCTATCTCAAGTCACGTCGACTTACTACACAGTTGTGCCAAAGATGTTGTGAAATATAATATTGTAAGTATTACAAAGCGATTTAAAATATACCGTAGGAAGCATTTTTATAAAAATATTTAGTTTTTTTCTAGAATTTCCATTTATTCTTAAATCATTAAGATCAATATAACATGTTCAAAGAAATTTAACGGCCAGCCCTAAAACTACATATCTTTCCCGCTGTAAAAGACAAACGGCTTCAGAAAATATATTTTAATATAATTAATGTGTACACCGCATTCCTAATAGTAGTCAAACACTGATATTGAATTGAAAATAAATACTATTAATAATTCCATATGACTTTTATTAATTTTATACACGATATAGGAATTCGAAACGAAGATTTCGCGCGAAAAAAAAATTGGCTCGCGATATTAGCGATAGGGTTTTATTAATTTTTCATTACCATTTACAACGTATTGTGTTCTGACCATCCATGACAGAGAGAGAGAGAGAGGGAGGGCGAGCGAGACATGTATATGCGTGAAGTGACATCTGTCAATGATATAGTGACATATGTCAATGCTACGTTCCGTTATACTACATACACAACATAACGCGAGTAATAAACATAAATTTCTAGTGTAGTTGCAGTTTAATATTGAAAGACAAGCGTTCCCTCGCCGACTTTACGGACATACTTACGGCACTTAAAGGATATTTATGTCCACTAACTCTTGGCCCTTTATATGTACTTAAGTAATCCACTGCAATATATCGAGAATTTAGTTACGATGGTAGCGAAGTTTTCTTTTATCTACTAGAGATAGACGATAGGAATGAACACCATTGACCATTTTATAGAACTTTATATTTATGGTGGAGAAATTAAGGACGAAATGAAAAGTGATATACAGATTACAGTCGATGCATAGACCTGGGCCCCAAGTCTGCTAAAACAATCGATTCATAATCGAACAGCAACCGCATAGTAACTGTCACTTTTGACAGATATTCCATACAATATCTGTGTGTTAGCAGACTTGGGGCCTTGCAAGCAGTTTTACATCGCAATATTTTAGTGTCAATCAAATGTAATTTTGATACGCAGAATCACGTTGAGCCTGACTCAATTGGAAAAGGCCATTAAGGGAAAAATCTTTATACGTATGATCTAAATATTACAAAGGGTTGTAGCACACGCTATAAGATTTTTCGCGTACAGGACGGTATGATTTTTTTTAACATCTTTTATATATGAGATACCAAACACGCAACGGTTCTTCGTTCCGCGTTCTTTGACATGGTGAGGATTTTTGAAGACCTGCTGTTTACGGGAACTTCATGAAATCCATACAATACAAATAACGCAGAACCAATAACGCTCAGGTACTTGGCGCTCTCATGGCTGTTCGGGGTCAACAATTATAGTACTCAAAACTTATCCTACGTGACTTTTATATGATCATATCGCCCCGTTTCGTCCGGTACCAGACAAAAACGCGTGTACTTGGGTTACAACCTTAGGTAGTAAAATCTGAATACAAATAAATAAAATTGGAGTGTCTGTTTGTAATATTAAAATAACCGCTTTTTACTAAATGCATTTGGATGTATACACGGTACCTATAACAAAAAAAACATTTTAAATTTTTTTCTGTCTGTCGGTCTGTCTGTCTGTCTGTCTGTTTGTTCCGGGTAATCTCTGAAATGGCTGGACCGATTTTGACGGGACTTTCACTGGCAGATAGCTGATGTAACTTAGGCTAGTAACAAGGAGTAACTTAGGCTACTTTTATTTTAGAAAAAAAATATTGGATCTCTCGAAAAAAAAAAACAATGTTGCAGCGCTGCGCCTGATTATGTTTGATAGCAATAATCTGCAATGCGTCCCGCGGGATTGAGTCTTTGTTAAATACCACGCGGACGAATTCGCGGGTAACAGCTATTAATTCTATAAAGAAGTACACACACTTTTCCAGTAATCTTAAAGAAACGAATATGCCCTGCCAATGTCGCGTGAAATATGGGTAAACTTCGTAATAAATAAACCACCTTCTGTGGAGTTTGTTCGAAACTTTTAAACACAGACAAAGTGTGCTCAAAGAAATGTCGAGTACTTATATATTTTAATAAACGAATTGAAATACTTACTTGGAAGTTTCCAGTTTGTGTCTCTCAATTTTGAGAGTAAATAATTTTGATAAAAAATTTCTCCGATGCTCAAATAGAGGGTAATTAATTAGAAAACCACACAACCAGCTTGAATTGGTTGATCTCTGTTTCACCTGTACATATATATTATGGATCATTGCTTGCATAAATATAAACAGTTGGCCCTTCAATAGCCTACTACCCAGTCAAGCTATTTCTAGGTTTTTGTAATTTTGTATTAATTTTATGTGGTGGAACAATAAAGTGTTATCTATCTATCTACCTATCAAGCAAAAGATAGAACAGTACAGAAAAAAACTGAAAAAATCCCGATATTTTATGTGGTTGTGTTGGCTGTAATCCTCTAAGCGCTGATAACTATTAGCCAGTAAGCCAGTCCGCTTTTATCTTATCATTTTGGTATTTTCCTGTTGCTTCTCCTCCAAAATCTGGACGGTAGTTCCTACTCTTCTAATGCGGTGTTACATCCTCTTTGAACCATTCTACTCTACCTGCTGTCTTTGGTAGTGTCTATTTTCCTACAGTATGTTTCTTAGTTTCTTTCACACTATCAGTAATATCAGTCATGGCAGTATTGGCATCATCGCAAGAATTCAAACCCGAATCCAAACTTTGTATTGATTATGTGGTCCAGATTTAAGATATTCTGTCATTACTCTTCATAGACACTATTTGTAGGAAACATAAATCACGTAGTATCATTGTAAAGCTATACCACTCATGTCTACTGAAAGTAGATTCACCTCATTGTCTTCGATTTAAAAATTTCACAATGAAACTCAATTTTTATTGTGCCTCTGCGAAGGTGAAGCCTTTTTGTAAAAACGTTCAAATTAGCATCAGTGAACTCGCAATAAAAGCTTTCCTAATTAAATAAAAAAAATATATATCGGCCATCCGATATTCAATGTGGAGAAATTGTATTTACATTACGCAGAAGTTATTAAAAAAGTGTGCCCTTACCATAGGTTCGGTAACGTTCTCGTTACCTGCGCTGTTTTCTCTGTTAACTCCTAATCGTAACGTCATCAAAAAAGCATGCAGGCACTGTCACTGTGTAACAGTACTAAAAAGAAGCTGCTTGAGCCACAGACCGATACCACAGAAGCCACAGAACAATAGCCTAACCCCCTATTGAAAACCTACCGTCATCAAGAAAACGTGATGTCTCAGTCATACTTATTTATGAAATCTGATGTGAGCGAGACGAAGCATGCTTAATTTACGTATTTAGGTATACGCATGGCTAGGTAGGCGTGCTTCGTAGTTTGTACTTAATCCACAAATGGTACTTACACAATGATATGAAATGTAGGCGGCTTATAAACAGCTTTATATGTAATCTTAGCTAAGCTATTGTAGATATATTCATTCGATAGACGTTAACGACTCCGAATTGTAAGCACAAATTGATGGTTGGATTACTTTCGTTTGAAAAGGGTAGGAGATTATTAGGTGCATTTGTGCTACCCTCTCTAGGGCTGATACCGACGAGAGCAAATGTTGATTCAATTGAGCAAATTGTTTGAGTTCTTTTCGCTAATGGACTGAAACATTGTGCCAGTTCCGCTGTTTATTTCATTACTTTATTGAGTGGGCTATTAAGTGGAATAGCTAGGTAAAGAAAGAAAAGAAAAAGCAGATGACTTTTAAATTTAGTTCAACTAACTTAGACATACATTAATCGCCTACTATTCGGATCGCCATAACGAATAATGCTAGATTTAAATACACATTTCGTAAATAAATATTATTCATATTTAAATTTGATATCTGCAACTCAACCATAAAGATTTTTTTTAGATAGTCCCTTCACCTAAGGTTAAGTTTCGTATTAGGAATAATATAAATATTTTAATGACTAGAGTGGAGTCGAATCGGAACTGTACGCTTGTTAATTTAAAATCATAAAAAAAATTGTTACCTGGAAACAATTCACCGTTTTTTAGTAATTCTGCAAAACGAAAAAAAAAAAATGCCTACTCGAAAAACACTCAATTTCCCGGGAGAGCTGGCGTCGGTGGAGAATGTGGAATTACATCTCTGAACGTGCTCACAGAAGTATAAAGCTATATAATTGGTATCGTTCGAGGTTTTCTACATGTTATAATTGGGTGTACATTATTTTTGGCTTTGTAGTCCGAAAAAGGGTCGTTTGGCTTGTGCAAAACAAATATTTTACGGATAGAATGTGTATATATTCGACGTTCTTTAAATATTTATTAATTAAAATACGAAGTACTTTCGGAGAACAATATATTTGGTAAAGATTTTCGAACGACACAGATTATAAAAACAGTAAAAATGGCGGGAAAACGCATACTCTATATTTTGTCAATGGCTTGCGTTTCAGTACACAACCTATAGAAACAGTATACCATCGGTGTGCACTGCAGTGAATACGTTCAAAATGTATACTGAGGTTGGAATGCACCATCTATGGTTAATTTAACTACCGTCAAATCTACAGGTCCGGTCAGATTCTCTATGGATTTGACTGTAGTTAAATTTAATCGTAGGTGCACTCGTCCTTAAGTCTTCTTTAAATGGTGAACCTACGGACTAATGTTTATACTAGGTAGCTATTGAAATAAAACGTTTTTTTCGGATTTTATCGCGTTTATATTATGTTGGTGGTATCGGGAGTGTCTCTGACACTGTCCTCCCGTGACCATGGTTGCTGTAAAGCAGCCGAAATGTCGGGAACGTAAAAACATAAAATAAACGCGAAAAAATGTTTAGTCAATGTGTAGTATTCGCGCAAATATACAAATATAAGAAATCAATGTAGGTACCTATTATTATTTTATGGATCTAGTTTCAGGGTCATAAGTTTTTATAAGGCGTGAAGAAAACACCAGCGCTGTATATATCTGTGGTAATGACACGTCGGCTGCCATATTTTATTGCGCCCGTAATGCGCCGCCGTGTTTCATAGATTTACGACGGGAAAATATGTGGCGCGGAAAATTTGGAACTGGCTAAAATATTGTTTCTTCAGACACGATTTTAAGACTATACTTGAAAAACATAAAAATATACATTTTTTTTTTTTATACATTATAGGCAAGTATTTGCTCTCGATCTCACCTGATGGTAAGTGACGATGAGATCTACGATGGAACATACTTGCCTAGGTAGGAAGGCGGCAGTAGATCGAGACGCTACATTCACTAGGCACATGCAGCGCAACCGATCTGACCCGCCATCCATGAATGGCAACACCGAACATCATGCCGGAACACGGCTAGGCCGCTTGGCGACATGGCTTTGTTCAGTGGGTGGTGACTAGCCACGGCCGAAGCCTACCACCAGTAGAGTTTTCACCTGGTTGGCACCACCCAGGGTCACGTGTAGGGTATCTCGAGGGTATTTAATTCTCCTACGGACGAAGGTGACTCGATCCCAAAAATAAGAATATATCTAATAAGATAGGTTTATATACATACTAGCTGTCCCGGCGAACTTCGTACCGCTTCAGAATCAAATGTATGAGAAAATGAATTTATTGGTATTCTATGAATTTTTTTACTAATCTATCCCACGGGAACCAAACATTTTACCGGGATAAAAAGTAGCCTATATGCTATTCCAGACTATAATCTATCTCTGTGCCAAATTTCATCCAGATCCGTTCCGCCCACAGATCACGAGAGATATGCCGTGCGGTTCAAAATGTATGGGAACTCGCTGTCTCCGTTTTGTTCCCAACCACTCGCTAAAACCAACCAATACGAAGTCTCCTCGGTGCGTGCTGCGTCGTCGCCGTATACAGCGGCCGTACCACGCGACGCACCAGTTTATTCAAAGTATCGTTAGACGATCTATACATTGCCGCGTACATTCACTCAGTAGCGAACATAGGTGCTACTTAAAGAGCCATGTATTTTGTACAAAAATAAAAAAGTCGTTGTGCTACATGAAACCTAAAATAACATAATAAAGGCATTAAATATTTTTTGATTTGTTATTTTTAATGATTTTAAAGACGAATAAATAAAATACTTAATACTGGCTGGTGAAATGAGATTCCATCTTTCGCGTAGTTCACTTTGCTGCTAGTATTTTTGCACACAACCACGGAATAACACGGCATTTAAAAAAAAAGTTAGAGCTCCGATACCGACGTGCAGTTGCAGTCGACTGACGGCGAAAACTCTATGTTAGCGTAATTTTGGCTAAATGTGAGCGCAAGCCCACCGCTTTCATAACATATCTCCTCTCATATATCTGTGGTTCCGCCGTTCTGGCGTGATTGAGTAACAAACATCCATCCATCCATCCATCCAAACTTTCACATTTATAATATTAAGTATAGATTATAGAATATGACTGGGACTTGGGCGTATGTGGCCATTATTTACCATAGAGACGGCAAATCCGCCATTACTGTTTGCTCGCTGATGGTGATAGCCCAGCAACATCTAGGTTAATTTAATATCCCGGAAATTGAACACTTCTCCCGGGAATTACAAAAAAAAACTAATTCCACGAGTACGAAGTGGCGGGTACTGCTTATCGACACATAAATATCTGCATTCCGTAAAAAAAAACAAAAAAAAATAGGAAAATTATCTCTAACTTGCGAAATTATATTTCGTAATGAATATTTTATGAGAATATTTATGTAATTAATACTTCAGTACTGATAATAAAAAAGAACAGAACGTGATATATTATAGGTTGACTTATCGTGACCTACTACCGTACTTAGGCAATGTGTTTTCATAATTTCTCTTGTGTAAAATATAGATTACATTACTTAATATTATTTATATAAAAACATAATTTTAACTTCAACAAACTAGTATCAAACTACAGTCAAAGTTGCTTGTCCTTATAACACTGTGTTTTTATACAAATTCTTCGAAATGACTAAGATTCTGCTGTGTATTTTTCTCTGCTGCTTGTTGAAGGTGAGTGGAGTTTAGCATGCAAATGTCGGCTTGCTGCACCAGAAAATAAGGAAATGTCTACGAAAAGTCAATAACGATGAATCATCAACTTACAAATGCATTATTTTCATATCCTCAGAGCACAAGCGCTTATTGCTGCTTCAGTGATCCCTGTGACTCACCGTGCAGTGCCCCTGGCGCCACCTGTTGCGGCTGGAACTCCTACCCAACCAACATCTGCTCCAATAGCTGCGGTTGTTCCACCTGCTATTCCCCTTGCTCCAGAACGACCTGTGTATGTGGAACGTATGAGGCCACGCCATGCAAATCTGACAGTTCCTGTGACTGTATCAAGGCCGCTGTGTGCTTCCCTGAAGTGGAATATCCCGTCATGACGTGTGAAATGAGGCCTAGTTACTACAGATCTGGTTGGTGCTGCTAGAAAATTTAACTATACTTATAGCTAACTGTGAAATATTTAATGGCCAGTATTGGTAAATTGAAGGAGGTTTTTAAAGTATTTTTAAAGCAATATTAAATGTATGATAGTTTTAAATCACACTAAAGTCTGATTCACAACGCAACGCATGTCATATTTTTTCATATAATGCCTACGTGTCCGCGTCTTCTCTCTGACTGAATAAGGTCATAATTTATGGAGGAAATATGTGATGCTTTGCCGTGTGAATGGCTTAGAAGTGCGTTTTATTTATTGACAGCTATTTCTGTAAAAAGTTCATAAAAAAAATCAAAGATCATTCAGTAAGCTTTTGTAAGGACTTTTTGATAGTATATATTATGATGTATTTATTTGTGTTGTATTTGTTATTGTGTTTTTGTGTCACTTTTTGGGTGGTGGGTCAAACATTGGACAATCTCACATTACGTACCTATCTGGCCATTCGTTCTTTACTGTTCATTCTCTTGCGTATCTTAGCTTACGGCGTTGACATTGGCAGAATCGTTTTGGGCCTAGTCTCAATAGAAAAAGGCCAAAAGTAAAGAAAAAAAAAGGACTTTTGGCGGGAATACATATCAAGAATGCTCGACACTAGCAAAAATGGCATTATTTTGAAGCTGATTGCCAACCTTAAAAAATAAATATGTGGAATCTTTTGTAAAAAAAGATTTTTAATAAACAACTATGTTCCTACAAAATAAATGTATATGCATTAACTTATTTACTTTTATATTTGCTCTTACAAAGAGAGAACAAGCAATGAATAACATAATTTACTCCGTCAAAGGAGCTTTGGGAAGCCACAATGGCGCCCTTGGGTTGTAAAAGACGCCATATTTATAGTGTCGTTAATGTCCGTAACAAATCGGACATTCATAAAAGCAGTTAGATATTTTAGAAAAATAATTGGCATGGTAGCTTGTTTTATGGATGTGATGGTCAAATTACATCATTAACTTTCTTCGGCTACTTGATTAACACAGGGTACGAATCGCGGTAGGGGCAAACCTAGTGTGATGAGCACGGTATTTGTACCCGAGTCATGGATGTGATCACGATAGTACCTAACTAAGCATGAAAAGCGTAAATGCAACAGTTGATACATATTTTTTAATGTTTTAGTAAAAAAATAATCATATCTTTGGTCAGTGTAGTTAGGCACAAGAAAACTTACGCGCATATCAAAAAAAATACGCCAAAATAGTCGTATTTGATGGCTTCTTTCTCTTTTACGAGTTATGTTAAAATTAAAGAAAAAAAATAACTTCTTATCTTAATTTTTTTTTAAGGATATCTATCGTGTTATTATAATATGAGAAAACAAACACAAAAATAAAATTGTTTTCGACTTTGAATTTGTTCTTTCTTCTTTCTCTTTCAAGTTTAAATTGCATAATTTTTAAGTAAATTTGCCTACATTACAAATATTAATTAACATATTTTGCATTTTATTATAAACTAGCTGTTGCCCGCGACTTCGTCCGCGTGGTATTTAACAAAGACTCAGCCGTTGGTAACAGCCTGCTCGCGTTCTGATCCCGCGGGACGCATTGCAGATTGTTGCTATCAAACTTTAGTCAGGCGCAGCGCTGCAACATTGGTTTTAATTTTTTTTCGAGAGATCCTATTTTTTTTTCTAAAATAAAAGTAGCCTAAGTTACTCCTTGTTACATCAGCTATCTGTCAGTGAAATTCCCGTCAAAATCGGTCCAGCCATTGCAGAGATTACCCGGAACAAACAGACAGACAGACAGACAGACGGACAGACAGACAGACAGACAGACAAAAATTGTACAAAATGTTGTTTCGGTATAGGTACCGTGTATACATCCAAATGCATTTAGTAAAAAGCGGTTATTTTAATATTACAAACAGACACTCCAATTTTATTTATATGTATAGATAAATTTGGAAGGAAATTAATGTTCCGTACCAAACGTCGCCGGTCTATCCGAGCCGTCGAAGTTTAATTATTCAGAACCTAGGTTGCTTTCAGCATCAAAATGACTTTGGTAGATCCTCGCTTAGTACAGAGGAAATATAGAGACAAAAGTAGATTGTGATGATGAAAATGTTAACCAAATGAATACAATAAGAAATTAATGCCGTGATGAGACACTAATGGATAGGTGTTTAACGTAAAACTATCTCAGCACCAGTATTACCTATAGGTACCTGCATACTCTTAAACAGCTAGATGTATAAGGTTCTTGTGTTCCATGCAGCATGGATCATGTCCCTAGAGACTATAGTGTGATCTAGTGTGAACTCTCATAGCGCGTCTCGGGATTGTACGGAGAATTGTCAATTGTTTTAAATGCGTCTACAGTGGTATCTATGTAGTATGTGGTGGGGTTGAAGAGGTTGCTACAAGAGAAATGGCTCAACGCCATCACAAATTTAGGCAGCACTTCATGATTAACTATTCAGAGTAAGCACTTATACTAGGTATTTTGCTGTTGCTGCTGTGCTATCTTGCATAAAAGGTTAAATCTTCGTTATCACAAATTTGTAGGTACAATGTATTACCTGATTTTATTATTATTATTTTTTTTATGTGAGCGATTTGATCATTTTATTTGTTTATATACAATAGTTACTTATATACATGGAAAAACAAAAAACTAAAAAAAAATACTTATTAATAACACAATAAAAACATTATTATTTCAAAAATGTCCAAGAATTGCGTTACGTAATACTTGAATGCTCCCTAAGAATAAAGCTTTCTTGATCATTCCCGTGAGAAGTCATTCGTGTAAAGCCAAGGGTCTGGGTTTTTTATCCAAAAACACGTACGTGAAACTTTTTGCTGGGCAAAGTAAAAATCTGGTTAAGTCGATAATCCCGAAAGCCGTCGCCGGCGTACAATTCGTTTATCGCCACTGAAGTGTTTAAGGTTGCCACTTTGGACATTTGATCGGTTGTAAACACGAAATGTAATTCATCAGAAGAACACAAAGAAAAACTCTCAAACTTACAAGGATTTTGCTGAGATGTTGCGTCAAAGATATATAATTTACTTATATTGGGATCACCACCAGTCCATTGTATGCGGCACCCACAAAACCAGCGTTTTTTTGGGACCATACAGTTGGCATGGTCATATTATCAATGTTATCTGATCTTCTCGAGGAGATTTCAGTTGTTATTCCTAGTGTTGTGTTAAGTACTACATTAATTGTTTTTATAGTAATAGGCATGTAACACACTCCCACTACCTTTACTCATGTAAGCCAGAATCCAGCGCGGTAACCAAGGTAGACCCCGAGGTTTGATCCTCAGCGAGTACCCGTGAAAAGCTCGCAACAGAATAAATGGAACGGAAATTTGGAGTTGAAAAGTTTGATTGGCTACTGTATCTTTTCCTTTAAGCGTAGGCCTCATACAGCTCAAAGATATAATATATTTGAGATGTCCAAAAATTTGAGTTGTGTTTAAGTACTCCGTTGGGAAGGTCGCTGCATCGGGCTCGCGGCGGCCTCTAAAATTCAAATTGAATAAGTTGTTTTTTTTATGGGACAAAGCCCGCCTCACACTCCCACCACTGCTACTCCTGTAAGCCAGGATCTACAGTGGTGTCCAATGATGACACCGTGGTTTGACCCTCGGCCAGTCCCGGGATAAAGTTAATTGTCTCGGAACCCGCACGAATTGAATCGAAAGATAAAAATAGGAGGAGTTAGAAGAAAATTTCCACTTGTAAGTCAGATTGTAAAGGAAAACCTTGGCACAGTATTAAGAAGGCCATATGAGTCGTAATAAAGAGCTCTCAAGTTTCAAGTCCTACAGGCTCCCCTGCAATATTCAAGACGGTGCAGCTAGATGTGAAGCCATTACTTTTAACGAGCCACAGTATTCTCTCGTGTTAACTTTCTGCGATTGTAAGAAGCTATTCATGTATAAGTAAGACGTGTTACCGTAGGGGCGGGGGGGGGGGAGGTAATGAATATGTTTTATTTTTGGTGCAACCAAGACTTATTTTTTTCATACTTAAAGGGGAAGATTTAATTAAATCTAAAACATTTTATTTTTAGTACAGGTTTTCACTACAAAACAACAAAATACATTGTAATAACGGACGGTGTAAGTAAATTATTGTTTTGTTGTGCAAATGAGAAACATCCGCCGACGTTGGTTTGGTTCAAAACTTTAATAATTCTAGCTAGCATTTGTGTCCGGGCACCCAGAACTCTATCGTTTGAATCTAGCTAATTTTTAACTTTGTCACTAGTAAAAAGATTCTGGATAAACTGAGCGTTCTCCTTTATTTTATTCTTTTCCTAGAGCTTGATCCTTATTGGCGACAATATCAGGTGGTGCAATAATACAGTGTGGTTATTTTTCAAAACCAACGGGTTTCTTGATTTTGAAAAAATGAACACAAATCCCGGCTATGGAATTTTAAAAAAATGCAGTTTTAGTGTTCGTGAAAATTGGCCTTAATATTCCTTTGACCATTTTTTACCCTACCTACAGTGTCGGATTTGTCCATCCACGCCTACTTCGATTCACGTTGTATGAGTATATGCAAAGGCATAAGAAAAACATTTAATTATGTAAGTGCGGATTTGATCGGGTCTTACAAGGGATTAGCCCTAAAAGTCTAAAGCTTTAGAGTGAAAATTACATGTAATAAAATAGACACATAATGTGAAGTGCTTTTAGTAGTGTAAACCTTAAGTCGATATTCCTATGCAAATATCAGTGTGTTTTTACTTTTTAGGAAACATTTGAAAGTAGCTACTTGAGTAATTTAATGTTTTATCTTAAATGTAGTATTTACCTGACACAAAAAAACATTATTTTTTTAAATCAGGGATACTAGAAATAATAAAAAAAACATATCCAATAGTAGCATTATATAAGTTTGGAACGCAAACCGTCTTTTTCTCCGCTGCTGTCTATGCTTTTGTCTATTATGTATTTGATTATTGTTCTACTCGTGTTTGTGTCTTATCTCCTTATTATAAATGGATAAATAACGAAGTAAAAATGATTGATGATACCTAAAGTGCAGTGTTTTATTGTGGGAATAAAAACCTGAATAAGTAGGTATATAGGAAAGCTAGTCGGTACAAATATTAATTCATCCGAAAGGGAGCGCTGCTCGTTAGCATATTTTTTATTCCGGCTCCAGTAATTAAGAGTTCTGGGGACGAACCGTGGATAGTTATAATATTGTTCAATGAGCTAGCAGTACCTACCTAGATCGTATTATGTTTTTGCTATTATAGCCCAGGAATAGACGCGGCATTCGGTGTGGATCGGTTTTTATGAAATGAAAGGAAATGGAAGAATATGAGATTATTAAAACTTACAAATTCAATAGGTATTATTGAATTATATTATTGTTAAATGTGAATTAACATTATAACTACAAAATCTTTATTTATTAGGTATGATTATTTACGATATTAAACGATTTGGTAGAGGCAAATTCCAAGGAGGTTTGAAAGTTTTGAAGATTGTACCCTTTTCCGTGCGTGCCGGCCAAAGTCGCGGTTTTTAAATATATAATACTAGCTGCGCCCGGCGGTGTTAACCGCGATAAAAAGTATGAAAAATTAAAAAATCAATCCCACGGGAACCACACATTTTACCGGGATAAAAAGTAGCCTATGTGCTTTTCAGACTATAATCTATCTCTGTGCCAAATTTCATCCAGATCCGTTCAGCCGTTCGGGCGTGAAAGAGTAACAAACATCCATCCATCCATCCATCCATCCAAACTTTCACATTTATAATATTAGTATAGATGACAGGATTCTGAAATTTTTCCGGCCTTATTAATTTCGCCTACTTTCAGGAATTTTATGAGGGTAAACAACATTAAATAAACAATGGCGGAATGTGCCGGATTGTGTGTCTTTTAATATCCCGCTCCAGTGAGGTAAGGCCCGTCTCTTTATTAAATGCTCCGCATAATAAACCATCTCCACGTTGATAGGCACGGGAATTGAAGCAATTAAAGCAGGATAAAAATGGCTTAGAAGTTAATACAAAGATGACGAAAATTACTAAAAACCTGGCAACCAAAATTATTTTCCTATTTCAATACTTTGAAATAAAACTATTTTTAAGGATTCTATCGTTTATAGTTTGACGTGGGTACCCTAGGGTACCCTCGTCAAACTATGACACTAGCACGTCAACCACCTCAGTCCTCCCGTAACACTGACCTCTATGGTATACATCGCTGGAATAATCATAAGCCCGGTTATCGTGTGCCTATTTGATTTTCGCCATTTTGGCGCTGATAGCGGCAGTGAGGGGGAATGGAACTAATAATAGAGATGGGACAGTGATATGATACATCGATAAAAATGTTTATGCTTAAACCTACCCATACAGTAAAATGAAAATAATTATGATCCATTCCTTTAACAATGGCTAATGTCCAAAATAGTCGAGTGGTTAATACTAAGATGAAGCAAATAATGATAATGATTAGCCGAATCGCTTATGGGTAGGGTAGGTAATCTTAGGATAAGCCGAAACCGGACTAAAGGGTGGTGTGTGACTAGCTAGATCCTACTTAAATAAGGATTGTTTTTTAATTAGAAATGAGGTAATGTAATGTTGTTTGGGAAGCAATGGAGTAGGTAAGGTATTAATAGAAAATAAAAATCATCAAAGTAGTACATGAGTTATGTTTAATAAAAGTCATCAGAGAAGTTTTTTGAACAAATGTAATCATATTTTTTCGGACGCCAACTAGGCTTTTCAACGTTTTTGAGCCATAATTCTAGTCTTCTATTATCAGTCGGAAACCTGTGAGTTAGTAAACATTGTTTTAAAATAATATGTATTTGATAATACAAATCTGTCTTCGGCGATTTTTACGTTCTTGAACGTTCTATCTATTTAAGATATTGATAGAAAAAATATCGATAAATTTTATCGACAAGGAACTTTTACAGCACTATTGAATTTTATTGTTTATAAAAAACCGATAATACAACGACAAATGCGTTGTAATCACGTATAAATAAGATTAGTAACGTATTTTTAAGTGCCTATAATATCAATAGAAGTTTTAATTTCTTGAATATTAGCCGTAAATTCACTTACTTGTGGAATGTAACCCCACTTCCCTTCTGGTAAAGAGTTTTGCATAACACGCACTCTTTCATGGTTTACCTATTAACTAACACCACTTATTTATGTTTTAACTATATTAATACGACACAACAAACAAGTTTAATCGCGTTAAACCTTCAAAATCACTTTATAAACACGGAGACAATGTAAACAAAACAACGGCCATTTGCATTTTACGTCAGATTAAGTTCCTTTCCCCCACGATGGGGGCGCTTCAAATAGGCATAATAGATAGCTGTCATTTTAAAGGGTATCATTAGTCTAGCGTACTTGTATCATGGACGTCAGTGTCCCGTAACCATGGTTGCTGTAAAGCAGCCGAAACGTCGGGAACGTAAAAACAAAAAATAAACGCGATAGAATCCTTAAAAATCGTTTTATTTCAATGTGTAGTATTCGCGTAATACAAGATTAAATAGGCTGGGTTTCTTTGAAATAATAATGTCTAATGTTGGTGGATTATTAACCATTGTGTTCGCATACGTGTATGAGTGAAATAAAAATAAAATATTATGAAAATGCTACCGACCTAAAGACCCAAGTCTGCCTAGCCGTTCCTACATTGTTCTCACATACCCATAACAATGTACCGCTCAAAAATGTAAAAGATCTTTCTAAAAGAGCAACTGTGGTGTTTCTTGCCCGTTCTTCTCCATAGGAACGGCATTCCGAACGGGTGGTAAAGCAAGTAGCTTAGCATTTCGTAACAATTTTGACGATTCTTAAGTACGGATTCTTAACTTTTCAAGGTCTCCTAAGATGTGTGGTAATTTTTCTGTAAAGTAAGAACGCATTACTGAGACTTAGGAAATTCCATAATCTAATGGTCTTTGATATGATTATTATCATCAGTAATACCAACTGAAATACCTCACACTACGAGAAAGAAATATAAACTCAATATAGTAGACGACCAACGCAACAACGAAGAATAGAACAATTTCACATCAGCCTGGCAATATCGCCCTCAATTGACGCTTTCTCGAATCACTAGTACACAAGTGTAGGTACTATAGAAGATCCATAATACTCCATTATGGACGCGTGCGTCTCGTGCAGCACAAAAGCACTTCACGTGATTCCCGGGAGCGATGTACGACGCAAGGGGATTCACTTATACCGGATGATTCAGAACGAGGGTACAAAGCTTGAAACCTGGACTAAAGCATTTGTCAAACACCATGTAAAGTCAGAATTTCTATTCTGAATTTTGTTGGTAACAAAAGTACCAGTTACCAGTCTTAGTATAGCCTTTCTGAATCATTCCGTATATACTCCTTTGTGTTGTAGAGTGTACGGCAAACAGCCGTGTGCATCATTGATGGTGCATATTGCTAAACGAGCATACAAAATCGTGCCATTTGTGGAAGCCTTACGTCGGGTGTCACACGCTCAGTCAGGCATCAGTACGTCAAAATCCGTCAGTGTGTGGTTTCAGTCCATCAGTCTCAGTGGTTAGACCATCTATACTCCACCTGCGACCCGCTGGATTTTTGTGGTTGGCCCATCTCATTATTTTTTTTTAAACAATTTGAATTTCGAACCCGTAAGAAAAATTGAGAGCGCACTGAGTAAATAGGTTTTACATAACATTATGGCGCCGCGTTGAATCCGTTCATAGTTGTTTTATTCAATTTGTAACAAAACCGAACGCCGAAGATTTTTTTTTGTATTTTTTTTTGTGGCCCGCTACATCACCACTAACACGTGTCTGACCATGACTAACACTGTTTTAGGCGGTCAGTCTGATATCATTTAAACAATACTGAGCGTGTAACGTGACTTATAGTTATTAAATACCTGCTATAGATGAAAGCTGAACACAGCGCACGATTGAACGTCAAAGGATGCTGATGTCAACGACGCTACTTCCATTAATTAAGCTCCGATCCGGCCGGTTATTGGATTTTGGAGTGAAATTGAAGAGTATCTATAAAGGGTTATAGTTGCATTTATTCTATACAAAGGTTACATGCATGCAGGCATTTTACGCTGTAGCCAGGAACTATAGATGAATTTACTCTCTCGTGCGCTGAAGCGAAGTATTTACCCATTACGGGGTTACGTATGTGGTTGCTACAACATGCTGAGGAAGGTACTACGGCGTAGTAGTTTCCAGCGTTTGTGGTACCTTATTGATGTGTTGCGGGCGGACAGTCTGTTAGAATTAACATAGATCAAGCTATAGAAGGATACTTAAAAGCAAGTATACCTACGCGATAAGCAGGAGAATAAAACTAAGCTAGTTGACGCTAAAATAAAATATTTTTTCAGAGAAGATATAATTTTCTTCTCCTGATAGCCTTCTTGGAGCCAGTATTCGTTGAAAGATAAACTAGAGAAGAAAACGAAGAAGCAAGCACACGCTTAAACACGAGATTTTTTTTACGTTAGTTAAAATTCTATCTGCCTGAATCCCGAATACTTAAGATTCTATTACACCTGCCTGATTAGCGCAGTGGTAGTGACTCTGCTTTCTGCGCCGGGTGTCCCGGGTTCGAATCCTGGTAGGGACACAAGCTTTGTGTGACGAGCACGAATGTTTGTACCCGAGTCATGGATGTTTAATATGTATATAAGTATTATATACTGAGTTCGCCCTCAGTCCATTGTACGGTACCCATAACACAAGTGTTAAGCTTAAAGTGGGACCGTATAGTTGGTGTGTTCGTATGGCGATATTCATTTATTATTATTTTTTATTATTACAAAAATGTTTAGAAATATACGCCAAATTCACTCGGCCAATAATGTCCAAAATGGTGGTCACGTGCTGCAATATGGCCGGCACGGAGGAGTTTTGAAACAGGCCGCAGTCTGACTTTTCCCCTTGATAACTTATACCCGCTACAGTAACTCCAATATTATAACTACGTTGATCAACTTTGTGCAGAGTTACTCTGTTTCAATGGCGGTAGTTACGGCTTTATTGGTTTCCGTGAACGGGATTTTAAATGAAGTAAATATTAGGTACTTCGTGTTTTGATTTGTTATATTTACGCGAATACTACACATTGAAATAAAACGAATTTTAAGGATTTTATCGCGTTTCTTTTATGTTTATTCGTGCTCAGACCACTAACATCATGTAAATATCAGGGTACCCCTGTTCTAACTATGACACTCGGACGTCTAATACCGCAGTCCTCTCGTGACCATGGTTGCTGTAAAGCAGCTGAAGCGTAGGGAACGCAAAAACATAAATTAAACGCAATGAAATCCTTAAAATAAGGTATTGTATCAACAAATTATGTTCCCTTACGTCGCCAAAGTGTAACATATAAATGTAGCATACCTAAATATAAGTGTAAGGTAGTTTCACAGATATTTATTTTCCCCGCTTCGAGTCTTAAATGTCGACCTTGGAGTAAACTACCGAGGCGCGGTATCGTATATTCTGTCCACGCTTGATATACTTGAGGGAATAAGGAAGGTATGAACAAATCCTATATTACCTTTACTTACAAAGATACATGATACGGCTCATATAACTGTCCCTTTCGCCAGTTGGGGATGTAAACACGCGACCTTCAGATGAAGACGTATAAGGGTAAGGATTTGCTCTTTTTGTATGATATATTTCTGTTGTATGGATGTTTTATAACATCCTAGCCGTAGTCAGGCTGTTATTGCATAGCTATTAATTATTTTGCAATGTGTTAAACAAAATATGTTATGTTTGATTACCTACTATGAAGTCCGTAGCCAGGAATTTCTTTTAGGGCTGGGGGAGCCCCCACCTACGGCCTTACCTACTATTAATTTTAAATGTCACCAACTAGATATGTCTATAGGATTAAGTAAGTTATTTTATTACATTATGGATTTTAAACATTAGTTGTCATCGCAGTAACATTTTCAAAAAATATTTCCTTCTCAAAATGTCTGTTTAAAACAAAAAAAAAACATGAGCCCCGATGTATAAATATACCTACTTACTGAAACATGCATGCTTGTTATTTTATTCCGAAGGTATCCGTGAGAACTCGCACCTAAGCGGTGACTGAGAACTTTACTCATCGTTAAAGTTCTCAGCGGAATTAGCAGCTTCTCAATCTTAGTAAAACCAAGACTAAAATATGTATTACATACGTTAAAGCAATGGTAGTTGGAGGAGGAGGTGTGTACCTAGTTGGTTGCCCCCCACCCCCCCCCCCTTCCCCCCTCCCCGTCCCGTGAGACGTCGCACTCGCAATCCAATTTGCGTCCATCTTGAGAAAATTTTCCAAGACCTGTGGCGGCCACTTAACAAGATTCTCTTTCTACAAATGTTTAACTAGTTTAAGTGGCTCTCAAAGAAAAGTTAAAATGCAATTCTTGAGAATTCTCTTTTGAGTCTTTCGAGCTGAGTATAGTGCTAAGGCACGAAAGGAGCCCTCCCCTACTCCCAAGTGACTTCATTAGAGTAATTTTCCAAGTTCAGCGCACTCTGGGCAATCGACACTTGTTTTGCCTTTGATGTTATAATTTGACCACAATGGCAATAATAATGACTTATATTATGTCAATCCAAAGATAATTGTTTGGAAAAGGAATGATTTTCCAGCCAGGCGGGAGATATATGCCTAGCTGAGCTGGCCACTATGCTCCAATGGTGGTTGTAAAGGTCTTTGTCTTGTATATTTGTTGGGTGCTTCGAAAACTCTCATAGCGCGTTTCAGAATTGTCAGACGTCATGGCCCTGTAGCTTTGAAGTATTTTAGTTTTTCCCTTGTTATAATTATGGCATAAATTTATACATACATACATACATATACTCACGCCTGTATCCCATGGGGGTAGGCAGAGACCTCTGATTGCCATATTCTACGATCCTGGCATACCATTTTCGCTTCATCCACATTCATACATCTTTTCATACACTTCCGTCGGTTGAATGTACTACGGACTTGCCCTTTCTGGAACAGACCATTTATCTGGTCGTGAAAGGTTTTCCTCGGGCGCCACCTTCCGACACTACCACTCACGTTGTTCACAAAAATTTATACACTTTAGTTATTGTATCTGAAAAGTAAATAATATAATTAGGCAATAAAAAAGACAAGAACCCAATTGAATAGGGCAGTAACATACATTCAACATTTTTTTATTCGTTCTAAATGTAAACATCATACAAAACTCCCGTATATTTTGCACCAGCATTTACTGAAACTGAAATGCTTAGCTTATATTTTATTACGTCATACTTTACGACGTGAACGTTGAGTCGTGTCGACACGTGGCTGAGAATATTTGATTTGAAGCATTGCACTTCCAACTGGATAGGGGAGCGTTCAAGTATTCCGTATGTAGTATTACGTGTGATGTAAGTATTACGTATTACGAATTGGGGGGGGGGTCTTCTGAAGGGGGGTTTTACTAGGGGGGGAGGGTAAAGAAAAACGTTACGGCGCGTTAGATGGGAAGGAGGGGGGGGGGGTCAAAAATCTCCAAAAATTGCGTTACGAAATACTTGAACGGTCCCTAGGTAAACCGATTTTTTCAAGAAGGCGTGGATGGCCCAATCGGATGCTACAGGAAATAGCGAAAACGATTCTAGAGGTCGATTTTGATGGAATCTAAGGCTACATCATGAGATTTTATCGCGTTTATTTCATGTTTTTACGTTCCCGACGTTTCGGCTGCTGTACAGCAACCATGGTCACGGGAGGACTGAGGTGCTTGACGTCCTAGTGTCATAGTTTGAACTGGGGTACCCTCATATTTACGTCGTATAAACGTCGGGAACGTAAAAACTTAAAATAAATGCGATAATATTCGAAAAAATTGTTTTATTTCAATGTGCAGTATTCGCGTAAATATAAGAAATCAATCATTGTACTTTTTGTTAGTTTGTAGTATTTCATTACTTCTCAATACTTGATCCTTATCGGCGGCATTATTTTCATCATCACTTTTTAAACACTTGTTGCTGTGTCGGAGGTTTTTTTCTTTTATGGTTTAATAATTTTGATAGGTCGTTCATCCGTACGCTGCCAATGTTATCCTTTTCGATCCCTATCGAATGAGTATGAGTCCAGTCTCGATGCGTCCCCGATTAATATAGCTGAGTACCTGTTAACTTGTATGTACTAACCATTTAAAACTTCAAATCGCGGGTAATGTAATTACCAAATAAAAAAAAACTATTTAAACTTTAAAAAGTATCTTCTTATACATTTTCACGAAATTGAATACACGGCTAACGCGCCATATATCTAGTTTTATGGCTGCATATTTCACATAAAAAAGGCAGTTTTATCCGGTTTTATTATCTCCCGGAGTGGGCCGGGCTTTGTGACGTTTCAACGGGCTGGGAGGCTTCAGACTATAAATTAAGCAAAGTATAGAGTACATGGGATAAAACATGACTAGGTGATTGAAATAGGGCACCTATAAAAAAACAACAAAGTTTACCGGTTTGTATTGTCGGTTTTATAAGTATATGATGTCGGTTTTACCAGTTCAATATACACTTTCAGGGTATAAACCGATTAATTCACGGTTATGTTATGTTTTCTTAAAAAGATTTTGTTTCTTATATCGTTGACTGCAGCAGCTTATGGCAGGCAGGTCAGTACCGCATTTTTGATTTGCATGTTAACTCCATAAAAGTTTCCAACAAAGCTCGACTTAACTCGAAAAGTCAATAAACAATGGATCGAACTTTGTTCAAAAAATGATTGTGCTGTAAAAAGGGCTCCTCCGTGAAAGCTGAATAAAATGCTTTTCACAAAGCTTAGCGAGAATGGACTGTAAATAATTTATTTTATTAATCTCGCAGGTCAAGGTTTGGTTAACAAAGAAATGTTTAAGTTGAATTAAGCGGCGAGGTGGACGGGTAAATCAACTTTTTATTTATTACATGATATTAGTATATACTTTTTTTTCAAGTTTAAACTATAATCATTTGACCAGCAAAGAATGCAAGCAAGAACCAAATATGAGGGTAACCCGGTACAAATTACTGACACTAGGACGTCAACCACCTCACTCCTCCCGTGACCAGTTGCTGTTAAGCAGCCGAAACGTCAGGAATGTAAAAACATAATATAAACGCGATAAATTCTATAAAATTAGTTTTATTTCACACAGCAATAGTGCTAGTATTTATAAGAAATAACTCATGCCATAATGTTTGATTTTTGTGTGGAAGATAGAATTACAGAACAATATGCTTTACTAGAGTAGTAGGAATCATGTTCTATCAAGGCCGAATTGAATTCAAGGGGGTCAAGCTCTGGACCAGAGACAATAAGCAAGAACCTCAAGATTGGACCTCCAAACACTTGCCTACGGCCTTGTGTACCACATAAGAACTAGACAAGTACTTATATGATTGTTATCACACAAGAGACTTCAGTATAAATGGCTTCATCAGTACAATTTTCAAAGAACACGACTACCATAATTTATCGTAAGCACTCCCTGTTATTGTTTCAGGAACATTGTTTCAATTCAGATGACAATTATATTATGGAAATTGTTTTGTTACCGGTCGCAAAATGGCGGATATAAATCATCTTATTATGTTGACGTAGGTGTATTACCTACTTTCCCGTGACCCCCCCAACAAGGCGGGAGAAGGACCACCGTGGGGTTTTAGTCGGTAAAAGTCCGGCATAACCCGCTTGCCTCCCTCGGGGCTTGCGGGTATCCATGAGGATTTCCCCACGAAAAAAAAAAAAAAAAAAAAAAGGTGTATTACCTACTTGCTGTACGTATGAAATTGTATACCAGCCAAAATTAATGTTATTATTTCTGATGACCCTTTTGATTTATCTTCGCTTTGCAGCTCTCATGCCAGCCCGGCCGTTTAGAGTACCTACTCTAATCCTTGCAACTGCCTTATGCCATGATCTATTTGTAGTCCCAAAAAGTATACGAGGCCTTGGTTACCTTTTCACAGATATTGTAGGTTATATCTGTCAGTACTTGCTTCGGCAGTACATATACTAAAATTGGAACGATACAGAGAAGATTAGCATGGCCCCTGCGCAAGGATGACACGCAAAATCGTGAAGCGTTCCACATTTTTTTAGGGGTGGCGCGGTCAGACAACCTCCTCGTGTGCCTGCTCCCATTGCCAGTCCCATCGCGTTCGCCTGTGGGAACGACAATGGGAGGGGCCGGTGCACCCTGGGTATCGTCGATAATTTTCCAGGTTGTCCTGGGTTATTGTCGGCGATGGCTAATAGTCTGGCGTGGGGACATATGGGGAGGGGGGCTGCGACCGGGCTTCGGCCTGGACGCGGCGGACCCACCTCGTGGAGGGGAGGGAGGCTGCGTGAGGTAGCGGCGGGCCCACCCCTCGGAGGATGCCCGGGAGGAGGGGGGTCGTGGTTCTGGGTCTCGTGCTCGGACGCGGCGGACCCACCACTCGGGCAGCCCCGCAAGGGGTAGAGGGAGGGAGGGGGGCCGCGACCGGGCCTTGAGCTCGGACGCGGCGTACCCACCCTATTGGGGACGTATGGGGAGGGGGGCCGCGACCGGGCTTCGGCCTGGACGCGGCGGACCCACCTCGTGGAGGACGCCCGGGAGGAGGGAGGCCGTGGTTCTGGGTCTCGTGCTTGGACGCGGCGGACCCACCACTCGGGCAGCCCCGCAAGGGGTAGCGGAAGGGAGGGGGGCCGCGACCGGGCCTAGTGCTTGGACGCGGCGGACCCAACCTATTGGGGACGGATGGGGAGGGGGGCTGCGACAGGGCCTCGGCCTGGACGCGGCGGACCCACCTCGTGGAGGGGAGGGAGGCTGCGTGAGGTAGCGGCGGGCCCACCCCTCGGAGGATGCCCGGGAGGAGGGGGGTCGTGGTTCTGGGTCTCGTGCTCGGACGCGGCGGACCCACCACTCGGGCAGCCCCGCAAGGGGTAGAGGGAGGGAGGGGGGCCGCGACCGGGCCTTGAGCTCGGACGCGGCGTACCCACCCTATTGGGGACGTATGGGGAGGGGGGGCCGCGACCGGGCTTCGGCCTGGACGCGGTGGACCCACCTCGTGGAGGACGCCCGGGAGGAGGGAGGCCGTGGTTCTGGGTCTCGTGCTTGGACGCGGCGGACCCACCACTCGGGCAGCCCCGCAAGGGGTAGCGGAAGGGAGGGGGGCCGCGACCGGGCCTAGTGCTTGGACGCGGCGGACCCAACCTATTGGGGACGGATGGGGAGGGGGGCTGCGACAGGGCCTCGGCCTGGACGCGGCGGACCCACCTCGTGGAGGGGAGGGAGGCTGCGTGAGGTAGCGGCGGGCCCACCCCTCGGCCCCGCATGGGGCGTGAGGAAAGGGAGGGGGGCCACGACCGGGCCTTGTGCTTGGACGCGGCGGACCCACCTTCCACCCTTTCGGGTGAAGAGGCCGACCGGGGGGCAGCTTGCTGTCACCCGGGAGGACTGCTGACCGCCAGCTGGTGTGGCAGGCGGTCGGCGCTGAGCCCCGGGCGGCGGACTCGGGGGAGTTCGCCGTACCACTCCGGGCTCGTGAGGATCGGCGCTGTGTTTGGTGGTCTGACACAGCGCCTGGCCGCAAGGCCTGGAGGAGGCCGAAAGGCCGCAGTCGCGTCGGGGTTCGCGGAAGTATGCGCAAGCGTTCCCGTGTCCCCGGCACAAGCGACCGTGAGGATTCACCATGTGGTTTTAGTGGGTATACCGGCCGCCGCCGGGGAGTCCCACATACCCCTCTCGTCCCCCCCGGGGCATGAGGGGATGCGTAACGCATTTCCACATGTAAAAAAAAAAAAAAAAAAAAAAAAAAAAGGTTATATCTGTCAAAAGTGACAGTTACTATGCGGTTGCTGTTCGATTATGAATCGATTGTGTTAGTAGACTTGGGGCCCAGGTACCTTCACAAAGTTTAGCAGTAAGTATCACGCTTTCATAAATAATCTTCAATTTTCAGTAAGTTTCAGTAAGAATTAACATTAAGAGTTATTCAGAACGCAAAGTTTTGCAATAACCGTTATCCAAGGCCCTGGAGTAACTGGAGTCTGTCCGGTATTATTCTGTATAGTTAGAGATGTTTTGAGCTACAGTCAGCTATTATCCCTGCAATACTTAACAAGTTAATTATTGAAGAAGATACCTATGATGAGCCTTTTTCTTGAAACCTAATTATTAAAGACGCACATAGATGTTGCTTTTTTAAATTCGTATTAATTAGCTGTCCCGGCGAACTTTGTACCGCCTCAGATTCAAATGTATAAAAAAATATCTTTATTGTATTTTTTTTGTGAGATTTTCCCATGTTTTAATATTTATTCTGCCATTCGGGGCGGAGGAAATTACAAAATATCAACGGTCATAAGAATCGGTCCACCTGATCTTTTTCATTCTATGCTTAAATAATAACAAGGTGAACAAGAAATAACATATTTAATTATGAAATACTTATCCTGGTATTCTACTATTCTTAATTATTTTTTTCGTGGACACAAAGAATACAAAGAAAGTAAGTGGTTTTTTTGTGAAACCGAATTTTAATCAAAATCTTATTTATCTAATGATTCTTGTACTTACGCAGACAAAAACAACCCTGAGAAGAATACCGCCCGTATTTTAGATACCTTTGCTTCAAATAGCATTCAGTATTATTACAGAATCGTGTCAGCATTTACTTAACCTTAATAAAGTATTTTTTATCCCAACATTTTGCATAAACATAGCAACTGTTATGTTTCAGGATCGACAGTGATCTCCAAGAACACTCTCACAGCATTAGACAACTTTTTCGTGATTTCAGGCGAAGCCTCCGACAATTTTTCATTCATTTCCTTAAGTAATTTCCGAATAGCATGTCCCAATTTACCACCATTTCGGGTCCAATCGAAATACCTACTAAGAAATGCATGGAAGCCATTCACCTTGCTCTTACTATAAATATAATCCATATCAGACAATATAATGTGAACTAATTCATGGTCTCTGCCGCTGATTATGTGTTTCTTCGACGCTACTGAATCCAGCCTATCTTGAACTGTTTTTTGTATCGTAAGCAACACATTTTTAGTAGGTACATTATCGGAATAAGCCATGTCGTTCAGTATAACTTGGAATTCGTTAACAGTCATTTCGCTCAGTATAGAAAAGAAGAAAGTTTCCGGCAACGCAACATGAACAAACCGAATGAACAACTTTACATTCTGATCATCCATATCTTTGAAGGTTTGTAGTAATGTGTTCAATGATTTAGTGCATTCGAAGGACGTACTGCAGATGTTGTGTTCAACACACAGCTTGGTCACATATTTCTCTTCAACTATCGTCGTTGCCACAACTATTTTCTGTGTTAATTTTTTCTTCGCTTTAAAAACGTCTGGCGGATTGCCCTCCAACTTCTCCGTGACAAAATTGATAGCCGTCTCTTGAAACAGGGCACTCACTTTTTTAATAATCCCAATCCATAAAAATACTTCATTTTCATCTGTGATTTTGTAACTTATATCTCTGAGTAACTTTTTTATGATATTCAAAGATGTTTTAAGTTCCTCTTCGAAAATTATAGTTTTCGGATGTACATCGTCCGTTGATTTGTCATCCGGGTACATGATTCCTTCAAAAATGCCCTGAATCAGTTTCGTTATTACTGTTATGTAATCGTTTATGAATTTGTCTAGTTTTTTCTCGCAGAATCGTAGGTCCCGACAGATGTAAGCTGACCTAATAATCGTGTACAAAGCGTCGTTGTTTTCCTTAACGGAGGCCAGCGATCTTCGTCCGCTCCGACCGCTGTTCAGGTAATTTGATATAGATTCCATTACATCCTTACCTAAACTTACTGAGCCTTGCAAATTCACTTTGACTGCTTCGCATAGCGGTAATGTAAGGTACATTAATACTGTAAGGAAGATAAATACCTGGATTGAGTATTGTATATTATTGCAATGAACACCTTTGTAAGTAAGTACCTACTTATGTGCTCAGTATGCGAAAGACATTAGTGGGTACCAACTAAATAAAAAATAACTTACCAAATATAACAAACGAACACTTTTTACAATTCATGTTGGCAGTAAAATATTTTATTGATAACTATATAAACTACTACCTATTCTAATAAAAAATATTATTTCACATAAATCAAGTTTTTGTAGGTTTAGGTAGGTACTTGATTTATGCTCTCTTGATTTTGGAGGGAAATCATAGATGTTGAAAGATGTCAAGTTATGTCGTTAACATTTTGGTTAAATTTTCTGAAATTCTCGTGAACGTCACAATGGATAGATATTTATTTTTATGAGTCGTCATTATTGTGTGCAAGTGTTCTACACAGCCCATAAAAGTGGTGGAACCTAGTTCATACGATAACGTGTGTTTATATGTTCCAAACTATGAAAGAAAAAGGCAATTATATGTATATATTTTAAAGGTTACATTAGTTTGTTGCGAAATACACAACATCACTAATAAATTTCCCGCCACAAAAAGTTTCCTTTCATGATGATCTATCAACGCCACCTAGCCACGTTTCATTAAACTATGGAGACATTTATGCTCGGTATACACGAAGACAGTATAAAAGTATCATGTAGGGCCCGGAACTCCATAAGCCTATAAGGTTTTGATTAGGTTTTTGAATGACTTTATTCCCGTCAGATTTAAGCTATGGTTTTCTAAGTTACCCATTCACTTTCCTTAGATTTGGATTCGGCTAATTTAAACGCGAAACCTGATAAAGCCCATTCGAAAGGCATTCCCATATAATACATATCGCACATACCGTCGATAGTCTCATCGATGTTTTTTATAAATAAAGTTCGTTTTATTCATTGTATATTTCAATTCAAAACCCAGGAAACCTTTGAGAAACCCCTTCATAAGGGAAAGTTACGTTATTAAGCCATTCGTTCGATCGGTATGTAATACTTCATGGAATCCCGATTGATGGTATATCCTTGAACGACTGCAGCTCATTAAACTACTTGTGCGGGAGTTGATTATTAATCTTTAATTTCATCATTAATTTAATATTTATAAGGTATATTTTAGAATTTGATAACACTATTAAATACTGTGGCAAAATATCCACTAACTAAGTTGTGGGTGAGACGATATTAATATCCATTTTATTGCATTGCGTTTCATAACGTAAAGGAAGAAGATAAATATAGAAATAAGTGATGTGTTAAACTTGATACATTGATAATATTACACATATAATATCAATAAAACAATTTTCAGATAATAAAACAAAATTGAAAACTTTGACTTTCCTATCAAAATTTCATGATTTTGTTGTCTCTACTACTAAAAAAATATGCCTAGACCTGCCTTATATGGCAAACATAGATGTGTCACTTATTATTGTTTATTATATTTTTAGCTAACTACAAAGTCCACCGACCTACCCTTATACATTGATGGGAATATCAATGTGACATTAAAAAGGCTGGTATTATTATAAACTAAAAAGCCTGGGATCCCAAGCTTAAGAAACAAACATTATTTTATCTATGCCACCCACATTTACATTTGACGTTTCTCGTATATGTCAAATCTTTTTGTTTCGGCCATTTTCGCCGAAAGTTTGGTGTTCGCATTAGGTCACGTATCTTTTCGTGGCCTTTAGATCACTTGTATAAAATCCATCCAAGATGGTGCAGAAGAAGGTAAAAACCATGTGCGTTTAGTTAATTATTATATTTTTCGTTCATGAAGTGAAATTAACGTGAAGCTGAAATCATAACATGTTTATGGGACTTTCGTGTTTTCGCGTCTGAACTGTTTTATTTTGATGCCCTCAAGTATTTGGTATGAGTGATGCTATTTTGACACTAATTCTGTGTATTATATCTGAATCTCTCGACCAAGTTGTGATAGTTTTATGTGTAAATCTTAACTTAACCTCAAAACTACCATGATGATATGTTTGTAATGAAGTGCTATGATTACCACCGAATTATCACCAAGATCGCTGATGACAACATGCTCACCAACTCAACACGCTCATTTTATTCGAAAGCTAATTCGATGTATTGTGATTTCAGCCCAAGAAGAAGGTAGGGAAAAAAGTAGCGGCCGCCCCATTGGTCGTGAAGAAAGTGGAACCCAAAAAGGTTGTAAACCCACTCTTCGAGAAGAGATCCAAGAACTTCGCTATTGGTGAGTTTTATTCTTTTTAAAAGTTAGAAGCAATACAATGCCCATTGTTTGATTTTTATCAGCCAGTATTATTTACATCAAGGTGCAAAAAAAAAATGCAAGTAGTCTAACAAGGTTAGGTTTTGATCTTGAGATTTCCAGCCTAATTCAAAGTTACGAGCCATGTGATTACCAAATTTTGCCATATAATTTTTATGACTTCTAAAGTTATTGAACTTGCATTAGTCCACAATATTTGTAAGATTGTACTTGACTAAAATAGAATGATGAAACACAACTACACCGAAAAACCATGTGGTTACAAAATATACGAGCTTTTTAACACTGATTGAGCCAAACTTTAATTATTAGATTAACTATCCCGACATACACATTAAACAGTAGCATTTGTCAGGCCAGGATATCCAGCCAACCAGGGATCTCTCCCGATTTGTGAAATGGCCCAAGTACATCCGCATCCAGCGGCAGAAGGCGGTGCTCCAGCGCAGGCTCAAGGTGCCCCCACCAATCAACCAGTTCACCCAGACCCTTGACAAGACCACAGGTTTGCATTTTTTAATATTTTCCGTTGGTAGTATAGAAATCTAGTTGGTACTATTTAAATACAACCTTATTTTGAACTATGAAATAAAAAATTATCATCACACTTTTTTGATATAGGTGTAGTCAAGTGTACTCAGTGTAGTACTGTGACAAGTAATGATATGCTGTTTCTGGGAACATTCCTGAGGCTTGACATTAATCCTAATTCCCAATATAACCTGGCACATCACTACACTAGTCTCAAATCACATCAGCATATTATTATTATGTTATTGATACTACTTCCTGCATGGTTCTCCAATACCTGTAACAATGAATTACACTAAAATGTTAAAAAACCTCCTATAAAAAGTAAGTAAAGTCCTATAAAAAACTGATTCTTGCCCTTCTATTTCCTATAAGAACAGCATATTGTATGGTAGACTTAATTTACCATGGTATTACTACACAATTGCTTTGTGAGCAGTGAGACCATTGTAAATAGGTGAAAACTGTCTTATTTTGGGGTTTCGACTGCCTATAATTAGATAAAACATTTTCAACAAGGGTTTTCTGATACAACTAGGTTCTCAACATGATGAATTCCGAATTTAACTATGAATCACTATGATTATCATAAAAATATACGAGCTTTTTAACTCTGAGATTAAATTTCAACATGAATAAAAGTTATTTGCAGTGAAAAATTGTACTAATTAGATTTAATTATATTTCAGCTAAAGGTTTGTTCAAGATCTTGGAGAAATACAGGCCAGAGACTGAGGCAGTCAGGAAAGAGCGTCTAAAGAAGGCGGCTGAAGCTAAGGTAGGCTTTGCTTTTGGTAAATACCATCATTCCTGTACTCCTGAATAGATCGGTCTGGTCAAAGGTTCACCTTATGTAAACAAGTTGTAGGTTATAGTATTAGGCCCCAATGTAAAAAGAGGCATGCCTTTATCTGCCTATCCACCATGCACAAACATGACTGAATCCAGGGTTCTGATATATGTGTAAATATAAAACTTAAGTTGAACTTTGTATGATCATTATCCTTTCCAATATTCCCACAAAATGATGCATAAAACAACTTCAGAATGCCATGAAGACCCCTAACCACCAAGATCTCTGATGCCTGCAATACACCACACACTCCCAACAGTTTACCTGCAACATCTTTAGTAGTCCATATTTGTAGATTGCCAAGAAAGACGAGCCCCCAGCGAAGAGGCCCCTCACCATCCGTGCTGGCACCAACACTGTCACCAAGCTGGTGGAGAAGAAGAAGGCACAGCTGGTCGTCATCGCCCACGATGTCGACCCTATTGAGGTGAGCCATTGAATACTTTATTATCATACACCCATGACCCTTTTTACCTTATATCAGATGCAGATGCAGAACGATTCTCCATTCACCAACAAAATGAGTCTTATGCTGCTCCACTCTTTGTCAAAGAATTTAACACTAGTGATGCACCTCATTTGTTATTCTTATTATTACTACCATAGCAGTGATGTTAGAATTTCTTCACCTGAGGCTTTGAATATATGTTATTCTTAGCTGCATGAAGATGTTTGACTCTGAGCTACATCTATTATCATAGATTATTTTACTGTAGATTGTATGTGATTTAAATAGGATAGGGCCAAACTTTGCATAGTGAACTGACAATAGTGTGTCAATGTGTGTGTTCTGTCTACTTCGGTTTTATACCCAGACTAAGAAAAATGTAGACAACTTTTGTTGTTAAAAATATTTTTGAAAACAATAAACCATCATGCCCATTTGCATAAGATACGCATGTTTCGCACATATACACAAACAACATCTAAATGTTGGCTATTATGTTGAGTATATTGATCTCAGGTTTAAGTTTAACATTGAATATGTTCACTGAACGATATCCTTTTGTTCCAGCTGGTACTATTCCTGCCCGCCCTCTGCCGTAAGATGGGCGTGCCATACTGTATCGTCAAGGGCAAGTCTCGGCTCGGAGCCCTCGTACACCGCAAGACATGCACATGCTTAGCGCTCACACATGTAAGTACACTAGTTGTATTCATTACAAAGGGGAAATGATTTAAACTATTTTTTTTTAACATAACTGGTGACAAATCGTCGCCTCTACCTTTGCTGATTTTGACTGCAATGCACCGCAAATAAGTTAAACAAAATTGGCGGCTCTATACATGCTTAAATCATACAAGTAAACGGCGTCTCAAGCGAACATTTTCCCCTGCGAGGGTAGTGAGTTTGTATATAAATAAACTGTCAATGTATTATGTTTCAAAAAGATTTTAGCATGAGATGCGGTAGCCATTTTTGTTCTACTTATGCGGATGCTAGGATGATTTATTAGCTGAAAGTTTTAGGGGAATATTGTGTTGAGAATCCAAGATGTGCATATATAATGATGATGTATTTGCTATCATACAGCCATGCTGACAAACCCTTCTACCACCAATAGAGTTATCTGAATATGCCATCCGCAATATATGTTATCATTCCCTCCTATACAAACCATTATTGACCCCATATTTTCCCATCAGGTGGAGGCCGGCGACCGCGCTAACTTCTCGAAGGTCGTGGAGGCCATCAAGACGAACTTCAACGAGCGCTACGAGGAGCTGCGCAAGCACTGGGGCGGCGGCGTGCTCGGCAACAAGTCCAACGCACGCATCGCCAAGCTAGAGAAGGCGAAGGCTAGGGAAATCGCGCAGAAGCAGGGCTGAGCGTAATAAAGATTAAGACCTAAGCTTTTGTTTTTTTCTGAACATAAATTTGTGCCGGAGAATTCTCTCTAATTACACTATCCCTCAAATTTATAAAAAGTTATACTGAATTATAACGCACTTTTTCCCATGAAATGTTCGTTATAATGTCATTATAATCTACAAATTTGGGGGTAAGACTAGTTAAAATAAAGTATTTGACCAACCATCTAACTCAGCACGTCAAGTACGTGATTATCTATAGTCTAACCGTATACTTCATAGTCTACGTAATTAGTATTGTTTGGAGAGTTGACATTTTTAAAATACTATCCAATAGCGGCGCTGCTAAATTTGCAATACCATGTGTACATACGTAACAGCTTACGAATAAGTTCGCACTTAGTGTTCAAAGCATCATGGTTTCATTCGCCTTATTTTGTTTTGTCAAAAGCGCCATCTAGCGACTGTATGTGATATAAGTTAGCTTGCTGGTTTACTTGCGATACTTGGCAACGTGACTAATAAGCGTCACCTAGTGACAATAAATAATGTGCTTCGCATATGATTACGTTAATACTGAACGTGTATAGATGGCGCTATCGAAATATATTGATTCAATGTATGGATCGCGATTTTGCGAGAGGATTATGATTATTAAATCGTTATGATTCAAATATTTTAAGTATAATTGATAAATCATACCTAGGCAAATATTTCAGTCCCATGACGTAGGTTTTCACGGATTTTGCAAGGAAATTAATTACGAAAACTCCTATATAGTTAATCTAATAGTATTATTCTACTTTTCTTGCATTATCGTTATCACAAATTTTCTTCCACTAAAGCTACGTACAGATGGGTGCGTTCAGTGTAGCCCAATAGATATGAGAACAATCGGCGGGGGCGGCTCAAGCGCTATTCAAAGCTGAAAGCCCCTTTGAATTTCAGCGAAAATGATTCAATAAATGTAGCTTAGGTATGTATTCAAGTAGGTATACAAAATGTAAAACGTTAAAGTTGGTACCTACCTAGTTGTTAAAAGTTTTCACCTAATATTTTTTTTTCATGGATCACAGTGCCCAGAGTGGCCAATGGAAAATAGTTATGCGTGGTCGAATATGAAAAAAAAAACAAATATAATCCCGTCGTTGTTGAAATTGAGAACCTATCCTTTTTTCGTTGGTTAAATAGGGGGCCCTGATTATGTGGTTTAGACGGTAACTTATAATACTTAGATGTGAGTATGTATACGTATCCACAGCTTTACTGCTCCTAATCATCATTCATCTCATAATCATCGTCGTCTTCAACATCATCATTTATCATCAGGTGGTACTTTTAATTTCATAACAATTATCCCGACATTCTCGACACTGGCAAAAGTGGCTCTATTTTGTAGCCGATTGCCAAAGTAAAAAGAAGTATAAATACGAAATAGGGACCTACAAAATATTTTATATAGGTACGCATTTGTTTTTTGTAAGAACCCAAGCGCTTAGATATTTAAAATGGTACAACTGATTTATGACGATTTTCATTTGACGGAAACTTTTATTCGGGATCAAAGAAACATCATTCACATCTCTTTATACCTACAGGAAATACCTCGATTCAGAGCTGTACAGATGAACTCATAAACTTTTGCCTACCTCAGTACCTACTTTTCCCGGCATATTAAACATCCGTTTATAATCATTAACGTGCACGATTAAAGGAAAATAAAATAAAACGCTATAGCTTGACTTTTCGAGTTCTCCCATTATGTCTAGTAAACTTTTAGTAAATTATTCACAGCTTTACTGATAGGGGTAGGGAATTTATTTTATAATCAACATCATAATTATCATGATACTTATATTTAAAATACCGAAGAAACATGTTACTTGACACTGGCAAAAATGACACTATTATGTAGCCAATTGCCCACATAAAAACACGAAGAAAAAGAAAGTGCCGTATACATAGATATCAGCCAGTGATCGAGTCCTATTTCACAACACCAGCAGTGTGATTTTGAAACCTCGGAAATCGGATTCGGATTCGGAACGGTAGTTTGCGTCTACGAAGTTAGTTTAATAGTGGTAGGAAATAGTAGAAAAAATATTGATCGCGAAATTTTAACTAATACGGGTTTTTTATGATAAAAAGCTTCAAACTTATAACCACACACAAGGAATATTAAGTCAGACACTTGTTATTTTTGATATTCACGTTTCTAGGCCTATGTGTTTTTATTATTCTTTTTGCTGTACCGAACTTTGTAAACAAATATTGCTATTTTGATTTCCGAATTCGAAGATTGTTGACGTTTATCGACGGAAAATCATTCCGATCCGACCATAACTTTCCGAGGAGATTTATGTGTAGGAAGTCTTTCCGATGGCATATAGTCTTTTTTTTTACTCAATTTGATATTATACGAATTATTGGATATTGCACTGGCTTTAATAGCATAATTAAAGCCGTATCTTTGGATGAAACAATAAATACAACGCAATCCCAGTGTAGCTAAATGTATTTAGGTACCAACCTACTTATTTATTTACTTTAATACAATTTGGTCATTATACATTTAAAAAAAAATCATTCGCACATACTCAAACTTTATAGGGACAGACAGGGGTGAATACGCAGGTTCGGTTGCCAAAAATTTTTAATAGATGGCGCTATAGCCTTGCAACCAAGTTTTTTATTTTTACACGAATATGGAGCATCTATGTGACATGATGTTACAAATTATATAGGTAATCAACGTTCATTTTATTTATTTGTAATTTTCTCGTCAACAACAATAAACAAACCTCAGACATAGATTAAACAAACTTTTTTTCATTGGATTTGTCAGTTTACAAAGATCGGTACAAAAAATAAAAAAACTAACACGTAGGCTTAGAAACGTGAATATCAAAAATAACAAGTGTTCAACTTAATGTTTGATTTATGTGGTTATAATTATGAAGCTTTTTATCACAAGAAACTGTAATAGCTTAGATTTTGCGTTCAATATTTTTTCTACTATTTCCTACCATTATTAAACTAACTTCGTAGACGCAAACTACCGTTCCGAATCCGATTCCGATTTCCGAGGTTTCAAAATCACACTGCTGCTCTCGGACGTGCATCAGCTTTACTGGTATTGAAACATTTGATCAGTATTTCAATACCTTCAAAATATGTAGTAGAAATAATAAAAAAATCTAACGATCATGTGAACTAAGTTACTGGCCGCATAGCAATAAAAAGTAATAATTATAATTGAAGAATTCGAACCGACCATCGAAGACGTCACTGTCAATATCTCGTTACTTGCCTATTTAAAAAAATTAAAGTTGAGCCCCCCTTTATAGATTTGACGATCAAAAGCACAACGCAAATTTGGACCCAGATTTAAAGATTATCCCGGAAATTGTGAGCACGACAATGGATGCAACTATCTTTTAATTGCATCCAACTAACAATCAAGAAATGTAGGCGGCAATCATGCTAACATAGCGAGCAGCTTTATTTTATTTTAATGGTTCCGTACTAGCTTCGTTTTCTACGCACGCGCCGAACCATTAGACTAGTAACAGGGACTGTGGACTCTATGGACAGGCGGACGCTCAGCAGTCGCAAAATATCGGGTGAGACGCGCAAGCGTGTTGTTGCCTGTGCCGCACATCAATTAACGCCATCACCATTGCAGAAAAAAAAAGAAAAAACGTCAAAATAAACCCGCCAATCATTTGTTTTAATTTCAAAAATGGAATACGTTTCGTTTTTAATTGATCAAATTCCAATATGGCTTGACGTTGCAGTGAAGTTGTTGCGATTTGTAAGTGGCGTGTATTGACTTTTCGTGTTTTGTTTTGTGATAACGATGCCGAGTGGGCACTGTGTGATAATGATAACTGTTTATGGGATTGGATTGCACAACGCGCCTGGATTTATGGTGAGTGGTGTCTAGTTAATTAGTCCAAATGGATCCTAACTATAGACTTACAAATTAAACTAAACTCAGAGATAGACTAGGCTAGACAACTAAATATAGAGCTAACATAATTAAACCTTCGTTACTACATGCTAAAAAATATTACATTAAAATAAATAGCGGCAGGACCTACAGTTTATTTACAGCACTAAAGACCCTAGAGCCTAGATAACTATAGGCTCACAAATTGGTACTATATTTGGGTTAGCTTTTACAAGTAATCTTCATACAGGGACATGGTAACTAAAACTTTTGGGTAAAGGTTACACTTAATGCCTATAATAAAACTATAGATACTATTTATATTAAAAGTCAGCAATTAAAAATGTTGAAACTTTTGAGCGCGCAATGTATCGTATACCGCGCGATCACAACACAATGCTCCCCGCGATACCTAACTGGTGCGAGTAACGAGCGCGTATCGAGTTTTAATTTACATTGCAGTTTTAGGTCTTAACTATTTTTTTTTTTTAATTTGAAATTTCGCTACAATAGACATCTATTATGACTTCATTCTATAATCAAATTAAGAATACTGAAAAGAGATACGTATGATACGTAAGATACGTATACGCATGAAGAGATAGACAGACAATTCCAACTAGGGTTTCCGGAATCATATAAGATGAATGCATGGTATAAGTTTTCGTTGCGAAGCCAGTTACAGCGTGTATAAGGTACTTACAAAAGTAATCAAGTAAGGTCGTAAAACTAGGAAGGTATCTAGGTCTATTTAACCTTTTGACATTGACACGCTTTGAGAATTTTACTTCGGGATTTTGTATGCTCTACAGAAATCAGGTATCGAATCAAACGATCGAATAAAAAAAACAATAATTGACTGCTATTGTTGTTTTTTTATCGAGGTACTTATACTGAATAGGTTTTTTTTTCTGTCGATCTTGAAACTCTGGCTGAATACAATTAATTGAATTTGGAACAAGATCTACTTATAAAAACACCTATTTATTTTGTTTTTATAAAACCTTCAATTTTTCTTGCATTTTTATATCCGTAAGCAAATATTCGTTTTAAGAAATATAATACCTCCTAGCCGAGGCGAGAGATCCCTTACAATTTTTCATTCCTGATTTACCTTAGGAATTTCAAACAGCCTAGAAAATCGCAATATAAACAAATGAAAATGAAATACAAAAACACGTCGTCATCTGCGCCGCGGTGGGCAGAGGCGCACTGTATTTCATTCACATTATATTCGGTCCCAATGTACCTAATAGAGGGGGGGGGCAATAACCTTATACCGATAGGTTTCACACTGGTCTATGCCCCAAAACCTCACACGGCTTTTCGAACTAGTGCAAAAATCCTCACAACATTTGCCTTCACCCCAATACAAATAGTTATCTATTTGTCAACAACCAACCGTCTAAAAGCTTTTTTTTTTTATTACATTATAGGCAAGTATTTGATCTCGATCTCACCTGATGGTAAGTGATGATGAGATCTACGATGGAGCATACTTGCCTAGGTAGGAAGGCGGCAGTAGATCGAGACGCTACATTCACTAGGCACATGCAGCGCAGCTGATCTGACCCGCCATCCATGAATGGCAACACCGAACATCATGCTGGAACACGGCTAGGCCGCTTGGCTGTTGATTGTAGAAGCCCTCCCTCTCAGCCGTAGGTTATCTTAACGAGCCAATAAAATTCGCGTATATGAGCACTCATGACAGTTTATAGGAATAAATCGTGAAATAGATTTGATATGCGAGGATAAATAGGTAAGTAGTACTTTTAAAGGATGTAGTACCAAAACGGCCGTTGCTCCCTGCTCTCGTATGAAAATTTGGTTGAAACGGTCTAGGTAGTCTTAAGTATTTCTATGCTAAAATGGTCTTTATTTGTTCGAGCAGTATTGTCACTTATAGTACTTACTTCAAAGTATGTAACCGTATCTTATTTAGCACGTATTTTTTTACGGGTTTCAAGGAATTTAGAAGCTTTCTGGGATGTGGTGAAAAACTCAGAGCCCCTCTGAAGTAAGCCACAGGAGATATAGAATTGCTCATTACAAAGTCAGGGATGTGATTGATAGTGATTTGCAAACGCATTTCAAAAAGTAACTATAAGAAGTATATTTCTCATGTTTCTAGGAGGACACAACAGAATATTCATTCAAATTCAAGAGTTCCTACGCCTTGGACGTTTATGAATAATTCATTTCAAGTTCTTAGAAATACGTGCTACCTAGCAGATTTTTTTGTTTTTGTTAGGGCGCTTTTAAAGTAGGGAAAAATACAATGTTTTAAATTGCACAACAATAATTAACATTATGGAAGCAGCAGTCTCATGGCAAGAATAACGTAAGAAATCCTAACGTATTAAATATGTGCAATTATGCAAAATCTCAATAAGTCTGCACTCAGCTGACGTACTGGCCTTTAGTCTCTCATTTCAAAATCAGAATATTTTTTATTCATGTAAACCATTAAGTACAGTACTTATGCATAGTCAAAATAGTTAGAAAATGCTAAGCTACAACTTTACCAGCCGTTCGGAATGCCGTTCCTATGGAGAAGGGCGGGCAAGAAACTCCATGATTGCTCTTTTTAAAAAAGAACCGTTACATTTTTTGAGCAGTACATTGTTATGTGTATGTGAGAACAATGTAGGAACGGCTAGGCAGACTTTAGCAGCAGGTCAAAATTTTGATGAGGTTATAATGTAAACGCAAATTGCTGAGTGTGTCTACATGTGTTGACACTCTACATTAGCAAAGCTGGATGGGACAGCGGTGGTCGGCCCAGGGTGACAGGCCGTAAATGCATTTCCCAGCGAAAACAAAAAAAAAAAAAAAAAAAAGCGTGACAGGCCGTAGTGCGTACCTAAGCCACAAATTCGCCGAGATCCACACGGAAAGCAGGAATTTGTAATATGATCGTAACGTCAACGAGAAAACATGCTGTCACTATCATACTTATTTATGAAATCTGTGGTGTGAGAGTATAAGCACCATCATTTTTATGTACCGTTTCGGTATCTTAACGTCTTCCATTCCTCTCACACCATGGATTTCGAGTGAGGTCGTTGTGTTGAGGTCGAGTTGAGTGGGGTCGAGTCACCTTCGTCCGTAGGAGAATTAAGTACCCTCGAGATACCCTACACGTGACCCTGGGTGGTGCCAACCAGGTGACAACTCTACTGGTGGTAGGCTTCGGCCGTGGCTAGTCACCACCCACTGAACAAAGCCATGTCGCCAAGCGGCCTAGCCGTGTTCCGGCATGATGTTCGGTGTTGCCATTCATGGATGGCGGGTCAGATCAGTTGCGCTGCATGTGCATGTGCCTAGAATGTAGCGTCTCTATCTACTGCCTCCTTCCTACCTAGGCAAGTATGCTCCACCGTAGATCTCATCGTCACTTACCATCAGGTGAGATCGAGATCAAATACTTGCCTATAATGTAATAAAAAAAAAAAAATTCATAAATAAGTATGAAAGTGACAGCATGTTTTCTCGATGAAGTCATGATTACATTAGTAAGTCCCGCTTAACCAATTGATCTCTGGATATCTTCATGTTGATGGGTTATGGGCAGCAAAGTAAACGATGTAGAAAAGATAGAAATGGATTTAATAAGTAAGAATACACACGGGCATGTCGTAGAGAAACTGACAAGCAAGTGACAGCTTTGCTTTTCTGTACACAGAGGAGTTTACTATCTAACACTCCCCCTTAAACTACTCCGACATAGTTCAAAACATAAGACATACAACTTATACTCACAGCAAACTAAAAAACAACAACATATCAACATTCTTTAAAACAAACATAACTAAACCGTCATAGCATATGACAACTCTAACTACCTATGTCTAATAACCTTATTATAAATTAGACAAACATAAACCTTTAACAAACTGTTCATGTTTTTCTTTTGTCAGAGGTTTAGTCAAAATATCTGCTATCATCAAATCTGTTGACAAATACTTGACATCAATAACATTTCGCTTTATTGCCTCTCTAATGAAATGATGCCTCACATCAATGTGCTTAGTTCTGCTGTGGAACATTGAATTGATAGTTAACTTCTGAGCAGATTGGTTATCGTTGTACATTAAAACTTTACAATCTTTCTCTAACAATTCATACAGAAAGTTGCGAACAAAATAAGCTTCCTTGCAAGCATCTGACATCGACATATACTCCGCCTCTGTGCTTGAAAGAGCAACTGTCTTTTGTTTTCTACTCTCCCAGGCTACTAAAGACTTTCCAAGTTTAAAAATAAAACCTGTGTATGACTTCCGGTCAATATCGTCGTTAGCCCAGTCAGCGTCAACGTAGGCGGTGACACTGTCCAGTCCTCCTTTTTCAAATGTCAATGAAAAATTGGACGTTCCTTTTAAATACCTTAGTATACGTTTTGCCGCTTTCCAATGAACTTCTGAGTAAGTTTCGTTAAATTGGCTTAGCACACTCACTGCGTGAGCAATATCCGGTCTACTGCATACTGCGATATACATTAGACATCCAATCAAATTTCTGTAACTATACTTCTCTTCCTTTCCTTTTTCATGCGAAAGTTTTAGACCCTTTTCCATTGGTGTCTTGGCGGACTTACAATCTGTCATCTGAAATTTCTCTAGCACTTTCATTATATAACCAGATTGATCAAGAGTTATTTTATTATCACTCTTCTTAACTCTCATACCTAAAATGTGGTTAACAGGACCCAAGTCTCTCATTTCAAATTCCTTCATCAAATCGCTCTTTATTTTCTTCTTTAAGACCGAATTAGTACTTGAAAACAATAGAATATCATCAACGTATAAGGCAATGATCAACAATTCACCTAGTATTCTTTTAAAATACACGCAGGGTTCAGACGAAGTTTTTCTAAAATTCATTTTCTTCAACAAAACTTCATTTATTTTATCATACCACATCTTGGATGCTTGTTTCAGGCCATAAATGGCTTTATTTAATTTATAAACCATTTGTTCTTTACCTTTCATTTTGTAACCATCAGGCTGCTCCATATAGACCTTTTCTTTTAGATCGCCATTCAAGAACGCAGTTTTCACATCGAGTTGAATTATATCCATATCGTACTCCGCAGCTATAGCCAGCAACATTCTAATAGTAGAGTATCTTACCACTGGCGAAAATGTTTCTTCATAATCTACACCATACTTCTGAGTATAACCCTTAGCCACGAGGCGAGCTTTATATCTCAAGAGTTCACCGTCCAGACCTCTTTTCTTTTTGAATACCCATCTGCACTTTATAGGTTTTTGGTCTTTTGGTCTCTCAGTAAGTGTCCAACATTTATTATCAATGAAAGATTTGTACTCATCTGACATAGCTTTTCTCCACTCAACTGCTTCTGAACAATCCATGGCTTCCTGTACGCTTTCTGGCTCATCACCATCGCTGCATAATTTCTTCACCAGCAACACAGACTGCGCATCCATCTCTGGATCTTCACAGTCTGACATGTATGATGTATCGTCCAAGCTCGTATCACCTGGAATATATGTTGGATCCGCACAGCTATTTGATTCAAAAGTGTCGTCACTATCTGAGTCATGTACTGTATTTGTACTCATCCTTTGCCCTCGGTCATCAGACAACTCTGGACTTACAGTAGATAGCTCAGACGGTCCATCAGGCTGTATAAATACCAAGTCCTGATTATCATCATGTGACCTATTCTTGTAGAAACTCTTTTCCAAGAAAACCACATCACGAGCACTGACACATTTATACGAATCATTAGGATCTAATAGCCTGTAGCCTTTCGTATCGTCACAATATCCAACGAATATATACTGTTTTGATTTTGAATCTAGTTTGTTTCGATTCTTTAAAACAACTGCATAAGCTAAACAACCAAAAATACGTAAATGGTTTACGTTCACCTTTTGATTGGTCCACTTCTCCTCAGGAACTTTTCCAACTACAGCCTTAGTTGGTGTCCTGTTTTTCAAGTAAACGGCAGTATTCACAGCTTCCGCCCAGAATTTGTTCTCCAATCCTGCATCTCGTAACAAACACCTTGTTTTCTCCACAATAGTCCTGTTCGCCCTTTCCGCCACGCCGTTCTGTTGTGGGGAATACGGGACTGTTGTCTGATGCTTGATTCCACTTTTCTTTAGGAAATCCTGTAATTTGGAATTTACAAATTCACCACCGTTATCACTACGAAGAATTTTTATTTTGTGATTAGTTTCATTTTCTACCACCGCTTTAAAATTCTTGAAATGCTCAAATACTTCATCCTTCGTCCTCAAAAAATACACATAAGTTTTTCTAGTGTAGTCGTCGATGAACGTCAGAAAATACTTTTTACCGCTAAAAGAAACACATGGCATAGGGCCACACAAGTCTGTGTGAATCAACCCTAACACTACAGTAGCTCTGGTGTATGACTTCTTAGGGAAAGGCAGTCTAGTCTGCTTGCCCTCAATACACGCAGTACACGGATGAAAAATATTTGTATTATAGTTCACTCCTGTCACCATACCTCGTTTCAAAAGCGTCATGCTCCTGGAGTTCAAGTGGCCTAAACGACGATGCCACGTCTCCTGAGACTCCTCTGCTACTTTACCTTCCGAACTTGATGAAGCTCGCAAGACCGTCTTGCGATCCGATTGAAGTTCCTTACCATCTGTCAATGCACTGAAAGAAACAGATTTATTGTTGCTCCCTACATAAGGTTTACCGATGATATCGAGTTTATAAATACCATCCCTTAATGTCGCAGTAGCTAGAACTCCCTTAACATCGGATATACAACACATATGTTTATCAAAAACTATTCTATAACCTTTCTTTACTAAAACACTCACAGATAGTAAATTTGCTGAAAGATTAGGTACATAATAAACATCTGTTATTGTCCTTACACAGTCTTTAAGGTTTACGGTAACCTGTCCTCGACCCGCTGTCAACAGCTTCTCACCATTTGCTACGTTCACTACAAACGGCTTCTCACACACAAAATCGTGCAATAACTCTCTGTTGTTGCACATGTGACTCGTCGCTCCACTGTCCACATACCACATGTCATGCTGGATATTCGCCGTTAGTGCTGTCAAGGTAGCCTGCTGGTGTACCTTGTCTTTAGTCACCTTCTTGTTTCCTTTCGGGCAATCCTTCATAAAATGTCCAGTTTTCTTACATCGAAAACATCTAAATGGTTTCGTAGTGGTTGACAAAGCCATTGTGTCGTCAGTCTTCTTGTCACGACGTCCGTACTCTTGCAATAATTTACTTTTTACAAGACCGCTGGACAGTTTGACGTTCGAATTCTCGAGGGCCATCACGAGAGGATCATAGTCGGGTTGCAATCCGCTCAACATAACAACCGCTAAGAAATCGTCTTCCAGGGGTGAGCCAATGTCCTGCAATTGTTGTGACAAATCTGACAATTTGGTGAGATAACTTTCCATGCTGCTGTGCTCATTCAGTTTCGTACTGAATAGTAATCTTAACAATCCTAGTCTGCGACACAGTCCTCTGTCTTCATAGGCTCTACTTAAATTCGCCCACGCTTCTTGCGCGTCCTTCGCATTTCTAATGTATGGAAATGCACCTGGTTGCACAGACAGAGAGATTTTCGCTAAAGCCTTCTGAGACTTTTTCGGACAGACTTTTTCTTCTTTGCTATCACCTTCAATGCAATCCCAGAGGTCATCGTGTATTAAAATCATTTTCATCATGAACTTCCATGTTGAATAATTGTCGATACCTCGTAATTTGTCGTTACATTGAATCAATGTGTTTGCTGCCATCTTTTCCAAAAATCACCCGATCGAAAAATTTAATTATTTAATTTCACGAAAATGGTTTGGAAATATATTTACATAACTACAGGGAACTACGCCCTGGGCCCATAACCTGATGGGTTATGGGCAGCAAAGTAAACGATGTAGAAAAGATAGAAATGGATTTAATAAGTAAGAATACACACGGACATGTCGTAGAGAAACTGACAAGCAAGTGACAGCTTTGCTTTTCTGTACACAGAGGAGTTTACTATCTAACACATGTCACATCCATTATTTTATTTATACTGCTGCTAATTCGCTTGCACACTCTCTAAACTTAACTAAACTAGCTAAAATTTTAAGTATAGTTTAGAAATCATTAAAATCAATTCTGTTGTCACATCGAACTTAATTTAAATATCGTAATTGACAGGACTAATTTGATTTTGACAGCACCTAAATTGAATTGAGGTATGTTGCCAGTATTTAAAAAATATATCTGAAGAATGAATGAAAATAAGGTGAATGGAAAAGAAAATCGAAATAACATGATTAAATTATTTTAAAATAACCTTGAAATATATAAAAGTTTAATTTAAAATATATGTCGGCGTCTAAATATTTTTATTGTAATTTTTTTATGATATTTCCAATAATAAATTATAGAAACTTGTTCTATATCGTCTGTGGTTAAGTGTTCCATATCTATTGTTCTGTGGTAAATTCGATTTTGTATCTGTTGACAGACAGGTAAACAAAACACCATTTTCAGATCAGACGGGTGTGCTACATTGTAATTGTTGTAATAAGTTATCTAGTGGCTTGAATCTAATATGGAAAACGATAGGAAACGGTCTCATAAGAGACAACAGGAGTTGCTTGTGGAGCGACTCCGCAACAACATCAAAATAGCGAGGGGTAAGCATTTTAAAGGATTGAAAGTTTTGTTTTACTTAAAATCAATCAATGGTTATAGTTACATCGACGCGCGAGGACATCTATCTAAAAATCAATTATATTTTCAGGAAACCAAGCAGATTCTGCCGTGGTAGATTTTTAGGGGGCCCTACCAACCACGACGAGCTCAACCAACTCGGCTGCAGAAGAACTGCACAGCAGTGGGAGCATGTAAGTTTTGTGTTCTGAATATTATGCATTATTTCGTCTAAATGGTTTTTATATGGTTTTTTTATCAACAGGTTTGGAGTGTGTGGGTGGCGAAGTTATAGACCAAGGCTTGCAAGGTGCGAACTTCAATAAGCGCCACAGGTGGCGGTCCGGCAGGAGGAGCCCCGACAGACATAGAATCCAAAATTTTGGATATTGTTGGGCATGCCTATGTGGATGGATTTTGCCGCCTGGAAGTGTACCATAATACTATGTAATAAGTTAGTAATACTAAGCATTTATTGCATAGTTGTTATCTTCGGTAGTGCCATTTTCATTGAGTGTGGGCAACACATGGCCCCCATGTGCAGAAGCTTGTTGTTTAAGCCTTTCAAATTCTATTACTTACAAATTTGTTTATTATTTTGATTGTTAATTATTTTTAATGTTGATGTTTATTATTGATTATTGATAACATAGTAATAAGTAAAAAGCTTTATTATAATAATTCAGAAATTAAAGTCTTGTTTATGATTTGCCATACTTTTATTAATTTTGAGTAAAATAGTGTTTATTAACACTTGCCAAATGTGTCTTGCTTCAGCAAGGAAATCTGTTTCAATGTACTCTTCCACCACAGATAGCTTATCAGTATGATCTAAATCAATGGTATAATTCTCATCCGTATCTGCAAAAGTAGAAACATTTACATGTTATAACTTGATGTCAAGATATTTTTTTAATGCTAATATTATAAAGACAAAAGATATATTGGTTCGACGGCCTGATTAACCTAGTGGTAATGACTCTGCTTTCTGCGCTGAGAGTCCTGGGTTTCAATCCTGGTAGGGACACAAGCTTTGTGTGATGAGCATGAATGTTTGTACCCGAGTCATGGATGTTTAATATGTATATAAGTATTATAAACTGAGTTCACCCTCAGTCCATTGTACAGTACTCACAACACAAGCGTTAAGCTTAAAGTGGGACCGTTTGGTTATGTGTTCGTATGGCGATATTTATTTATTTATTTGTTTATAATGTATGAGCTCAAACATTACTAAACCAATTTAGTGGATATGAAATGAAACTTACTCAGTTTTTGCAGATTCTTTCTCCGTCTGTGTTGTAGGGAACTTTATATTTTGGGGTGTCAATTGTTGCACAATTATGTTCAACACTATTCCCAAACATCTACTCACTGCTGGTTGGCTCATTCCTGGTAAACTATCTTGGCCTACAGCAGCCTGATAGCTCCCATGAGCGTAAAATTGCAGTGCTGTTAAAATCTGCAAAGTGTCATGTTGATGTATTTATAAACAAGTAAAAAGTAGGTATCTGTATAAAATATTAAATCGCAAACCTTTATATGTTTTGGGATGTGCCCCTCCACTAAGAGCGGATCATCTAGAGTATTCAGTAATTGAAGTGCTGCAAATTTGTGAAGCCACAAAAGATTTTTTAAACTTCTCTGCTAATTCGAAGGGCACATTCCAATATGTGCTCTTAAGCCTTCGAGGCGTATTCTTTCTTCATAGTTTCTACGGTTAGAAAGCAAATGCCTTAATTTTGTGTTTCAAGTAAGTACTTTGAAGTAGGCTCTGTTTTATTATTATTTTGGTAAAATTAGCAGTTTTACCAAAACGTGACCTTTCAGATGAATCCACAAGAGCCGCAACCACATATTCCTCCATCGTGTTTGATAAAATAGTTTTTCACAACTTATCTTAATAAAAACATCACCTGAAAACCTACGAACTAAATTTAGATGGCACCAAATTAGATGCCGACCAAATAAGGCGGATTATAGTTTGACGTTTCTAATTTTAGACGCAATTTGACGTAAAGTGTGTACAACAGAATACAAAAATGACCAACTAAGCTAAGTTGAGTAACTTAACCAATTTTAGGAGCTGTCAAACCAAAATTAGTCTAATCTGCTGTTAACAGAATAGCGAACGCCGTTTGACAGGAGTAAACTATAATTTGGTCTAGTTTAGGCTAGTTGGTGTCAAGCGAATTAGCAGCACTGTGTATTTATTGAATGTTTCATTGCTATAAATTACTTGTCATTGGCAAAATACCCGCTAAGTTGTGGGTGAGGCCATTTGCATATCCATTTTATTTCATCGCATTTCATTTCGTAAAAAAAGAAGAAGAATAATAATTGATCTCTGCAATTTCAGTTTTGTTTCATCGAAGACACCCTTCATGATGCTAACGAGTTTCTCAGAACAAGACACCGTTGGCACACTGTCTCAATATTGACATCTGACGTATTATTTTAATAATATCGATTTGTTTTGAATTGCCCGCCGGCCATGATGGATTATCAGATAAATTATTCAACGTTAAATGGTTATTTATATAAGTGCTGTTGAAGGATGCTTTGGTAACGACACGGTATGGCATAGCTAATGAAGAAAATAGCTTTCAAATGCCTATTTCAAGTGATAGTGAATTCGGAAGATAGAGCAAGGATGTTGTGATACTTAACTTACGAATATTATGTCTGAGGTTCTCACAAACTGTTATAAATAAAAAAACGATACTCGGAATGTTTTCATAACTAATATACTCCACTGTTCGTTGATAGCATAATGCTTTTGTGCTTGGCATCTATTTGGTATTTTAGCGGAAAAGGGAAGATCTTCAAGCCAGGTGTCGGGATCTTGTATATATGTTACGTGCTCAGAAAACTCTTATAGCGCGATTCAGGATTGTGTTGAGAATTGTCTATTGTTCTGAATGCGTCTGCAAAGCCATCTGTGTAGCTTGTGGCGAGGTTGAAGTAGTCGCTACAGTATAGACGTCGAAATATTTCTATAAAATTAATTAATAAACGTATTCCTGTTTTGTAGTGAACGTGGAATCCAAAGTTAATTGCAAGTGTAGTTGGCATGTCTATCGTAATCATAAAAGTATGTAGCCTTCACCGTTGCTAGGCAACGCAGACGGCTAGCTACACTCTTTGATCTAACCCTAATGATATTACGCGTCTCGTTCACACAAAGAGCTTTTTCTCGTTAGCTCCGTGTAACTTGCAGTACACCCGTGCTTATACTATAGTAGATAGAAATTTTGTAACATTAAATTGATGGAGTTTTCCTTAACCCCACCATTGTGTGTTGGTAACACATCTATACATCTATACATATAAATAAAATTGGAGTGTCTGTTTGTAATATTAAAATAACCGCTTTTTACTAAGTGCATTTGGATGTATACACGTTACCTATACCGAAACAACATTTTTTACAATTTTTGTCGGTCTGTCTGTCTGTCCGTCTGTCTGTCTGTTTGTTCCGGCTAATCTCTGAAATGGCTGGACCGATTTTGACGGGACTTTCACTGGCAGATAGCTGATGTAACAAGGAGTAACTTAGGCTACTTTTATTTTAGAAAAAAACATAGGATCTCACGAAAAAAACTAAAACCAATGTTGCAGCGCAGCGCCTGATTAAGTTTGATAGCAACAACCTGCAATGCGTCCCGCGGGCTCAGAATGGGGACGGTTGTTTTTGTTAAATATCACGCGGACGAAGTCGCGGGCAACAGCTAGTTTGTTTATATAAATCTGTGTGGTTTGCACTTACCTAAGCTTATCATCTCATACATCGGATTTCGATTCGTATCTAATATTCTTTAACATACTACCAGCTGTTAGCTGGCCGTCCTTGAGAACTGTAAACACCATCTAAACGCCGAAAATACCTATCATTATTAACAAATTGGAATGCATTTTATTTTTGGAGCTATCGCGATAATTTTCTAAGTTACATGGCTATGATTGGTACTTAAAATGTTTTAAGGAGATATCAACAGTTGTTATAAACTTTTGACACAATTTGATCTAAATAATATAATGTCTGGTAGTACCTAGACATTATGCATTTCTCGATGAAAAAGAAAACGATTGTTTACTTTATACATTCTTTTACGGACGTCTTAAAACTATTTTATAGCTGTTGTACAATAAATTTCGCGCAGTTTGAATGGCGGGAGACGAATGGAGAGGAATCGGAGCGGTGTTTCTTCTATGAATCTATTAAAACTAAAACGTTATGTTGGTGATTACAGAATAATTGCTAAGTCAATACTAATAACCTTAAAAACAAATGATTCCCCAAACAAATCAAATCAAAGTCAAACTTTAACTTTAACTTTACTTTTACTACATTACTTTCAAAATACTTTTCTTCTTGAATAGAATCAGAATCATCTTATGTTAACCATAAAATACAGTACTTATGAATCATGAAAATACTTACAAAATGCTAAGCTACTACTTTACCACCCGTTCGGAATGCCGTTGCTATGGAGATCGGGCAAGAAACTCCATGGTTGCTCCTTTTAGAGATCTTATCATTTTTTTAATAATTATTGAAACATCTATGGGAGATAGTCTTGACATATATACAGTACTGCAAATACAATTTAGGAAGGAGTTTTGCCGAGAAGTTGAACCGTGAAGTAGTATATTTTATTTTATTTTCCAACAAATGTGTTTCCTTTCTAAATAATGTGTAATATTAGTGGGATATTAACCATTGTGTGTTCATAAACATGCACGGGTGAAGGAAATTGAAATAAAATAGTAGGCATAACTTGACTTTTCAAGTTTTTTTTTTTATTTTTTTTATTACATTATAGGCAAGTATTTGATCTCTATCTCACCTGATGGTAAGTGATGATGAGATCTACGATGGAGCATACTTGCCTAGGTAGGAAGGCGGCAGTAGATCGAGACGCTACATTCACTAGGCACATCCAGCGCAGCTGATCTGACCCGCCATCCATGAATGGCATCACCGAACATCATGCCGGAACACGGCTAGGCCGCTTGGCGACATGGCTTTGTTCGGTGGGTGGTGACTAACCACGGCCGAAGCCTACCACCAGTAGAGTTGTCACCTAGTTCGCACCACCCAGGGTCACGTGTAGGGTATCTCGAGGGTATTTAATTCTCCTACGGACGAAGGTGAAGTTTTCCCAAGATGTCCGGTAAATTTTCAGCTTTACTGATCGAGGTAGGCATTTAATTATCATCCTCGTAATCAACAATATCATTATCATCAAGGATAAATATAATAACAATTATCAAGAATCACTCGACACTGGCAAAAATGGCAGTATTTTGTAGCTGATTGCCAACCTAGAAGAAGAAGAAAATTGAGTAGGACCTTTGCAATGTATCTAATACTAAAGGCTCTATAATATAGATACACCTATAACATACAATGTGTGTAGTCATGGAAACACGCTTTGTTTGATTCAGCATGTTTAACGGCAGTGTTTGATGTTTAGCCGCATTCAAATCGTAATTCACCGCGGAGTGAATGGCACATGCTACGGCGTGTTTAAGATCATCTGACACAGAATGTGGACACCTACTATTGTATATTGTAATACATACAATGAACAATGTATAAGACACAATTTTCTATCTGTAGCATTTCAAATCCCCCTCGCATTGAGGGGAGGCCCGTGCTCAACAGTGGGACATTAAAAGGGCTGGTATTATATAACATTTGAACTGTTTTCTGAGGTTGATATTTTCATTGAACAAGCTGTTATATCTCAGTTGGTAGGAAGCTTGATTTGGATACGAGGGTCGCAGACTCCCTCCCCCTACCTCTGGGGTTCCGGACTTAATGTGCGAATCTTTTTTTCTAATACTTATCGCGCCTCGGAGAGGTAGTAAGGTCGTCAGTGCTGCGCCTTTTTTTTTTGTTTCCGCTGGAAAATGCATTTTCGCATACCGCCCAAGCCCGGGGGAGCAAGGACGGTTATGTGGGGCTCCTGGAAGAAGTCCAGACTACCCACTAAAACCCAGCGCCGCCCTCTCTGCCTTTTGTGGGGCGCCACGGGATCGCTCTACGAGCACACTACCGTGATCAGTGCTGCGCCTGATCTATCTCTGGTCGTGTCGGATTGCTTTCCTATCTGGCTATGTGAGTGAGGGAAGAGAGAATGCATTTATGTGCTAGCCCACACACTTGTGCATAGACGTAAATACACATCCATTTAATATCTTCTGCGTAGTTGGCAAGTCTTTGTTGAGCTCGGCCGTCGTGACCAAAATTCGGTCACGAGAACTATGTCTATTATCATTATATATAATCATATTATGTTAGTAATACGAAGTACATTATGAATGGTAATATAATAAAGACATAATTCCATCTGTGTTCATTGATCATCCACTATGATATAAAAATGCGAAAGTAAGTGTCTCTCTCTAACTTTTTCGCGACTAAACGGCTGCATTGATCTTGATGCAGTAAAATTAGTATCTTGATGAAGAAAATTTGTATCTTGATACAGTAAAATTAGTATCTTGATGAAGTAAAATTTGTATCTTGAAGTAAAATATATCACCTATACTGCGTACCACAATATATTGGGTTTCACATCCTTGCGCTTCCCGCTCGTTTTTGGCTCCAAAATATAATCCAATTAGGAGGCTCGACGCGAAATTCCTAGTTTCATTTAGTCTGCCCTGAAGCCGCACGGGGCTATTAACATGGCAATCCTATTAGCTTATTAGATAGTTGGGAGATATACCAATCAATGACGATGGCCGTCTGACATCCAGTAACGTGACCTTTTAAAAATAATTTGCTGTCCATTATAATGCCAGGTTGTATGAAAATGAAGATTGTAGGTAGGTCATGAACGTTGGCATGTAGGTGCTAGGTATTTGATGATCATAGCCGCTTAACCGACTACAAAATAAGTGTTCGCTACCTATTGGTTGTTTGGTTGAACAAGTTAATATTGATGATGATCCTTCTAAGGTAGCATGAAGACGTGGCGCTCTGTCACCCACCATTTATTTGGTGTGGCAAAATTTTTTATTTAGCAGCAAAATAGAATAGAGATGTGGCAGCACACACATCCGGGAGAGTACAAAATGTTGCCACGCCGGCTATCGTATTGAGCACCTACAACATATTTTTTTTTATAATGACTTAATAAAATGTCATAAAAATATACTACGGTTTTATAATATTTGATATTGTGTCTTTTTAATACGGGCGTACGTTTTAAGGGATTGGTCATATAACAAATTAACATATAACAATATAACAAATTTAAACTACAATGAACCATATATCTGGATAATTTAACTGCCTACACACTTAAGAAAAAAGTCGCTTGAACAGATAGAGATAGGGCCATACTAATCCGTAGAGCTCTATCAAAGAATTGCTACGCGAAAATAACATAAGATTGGACAGAACATACTTATTTGATATGCACTTGTCGCAGCCAAATTGTGGAATGCGCATTGTTACGAAACGGCTAACTGCTGATATTTTAAGCTCGTCTTTGTTCGTTCCGTACGTCAAGTGCGAGCTAAACGTATACTTTATAGTCTACCATATTTTGACGTTTTGTATAGAGAATTGAAAAGCGCCTCTAGCGGACGGTATTTGAAACGTTCAATTCTCCATACAATATGTCTAAATACGGTAGACTATGAAGTATACGGTTTGCTTACGAATAATCTCGCACTTGACTTACGGTATAATCCCGAAAATCATTTAATTATAATTTCTTCTCAACAATGTTATTGCTGTATCATTAAAACAGCTGTCCCTTACCGTGGGAGCCCCCAGCTGCAAAGAATCGATGCCCCGATTCCGATCCGCCAGTGTTCCTATGGTAATTAACTTAAGTAACCGCCCACTGGAATGTAGGACGGCTTTGTTAAATAAAATTAACGTTTCTGTTCGTGTCAGAGGAGTCATTTGTCCTTGTGTAGGCGTTTAGGGTATCCTACGATATAACCTACCATATCTAGGTATACATATATATATATATACAAACCTCTATGTTTGTGCCCTCGATTTTGTATATTCTCATTTGGACTATCCCGAATGATCTTCTTACTGACGCGATAAAAAAAATCATAACATTGGCTCAACATTTTCAAACTTGAATTTTGAATATTTGAGAAACACTTAATACTATTTGTATCCCAACCATAGATTTCTATAAACAAACGGGAAAAGAGGAACCCACCACTGACCCTCGACTTGTCGGCTTGTGGCTTGTTGTTGGTGGTCAGTGGTGGATTCCTCTTCCCCCATTTGATTAACAATGGATTTCCGCCAAGTATCGGCTAGTTCTATCAATCTCCAGTATTCATTAACTCAATAATTTATTTTGCTTTCATTTCTGAAACCATAATTTTTACACAATGGATGCGTTTTAGCTCTGTATACTTTGTATATACACGTCGGGTCGTCTAGACAGGATATTTTATTTCATACGTATGGAGAATGAACTCATTATTTCGTTTTGTATTTTTTTCCATAACCTACAACTTCAGCGTGGGGTGGTAAATGTGTGTAGACGCTTCACATCGGATTTTCAGCGCGAATTTAATCAAGTATGTGTATGTGTATGTAACCTATTAAAACATACAGTGAACATTTTATGGTACACAAACCCCTATTCTATTGTTTGTTTTAGAAAGCTTAAAATCATTAAATTATAGAGTATAGATTATTTTAAGCTGGATACCGATTTTTTGTAGTATTCTTAGGTGCAATGCCCAATCCCCGGCCGCCTAACTTACGACTGAAGTACCTCATTGAGACCAATTACAACATACAAATGGAAATTATCCCAAAACGCCCTCCCTCCCATCGCTATCTCTTTTACAAGCTCTCGCTACATATCTGATCTAGATCTGTGCAACATCCCACGGTACGTTCAAAAACACATCCGCTGTACCATATACTTCATGTTATTTCAGAACGAGATGAATGAATCAGCCATTCATTGTCGGGATGACAGGAATAGCCGTTGTTTAGCCAATGAACGCATTTAGGTTACAACCGTCGACGGAAGCCGGCCTAAAATGATAGGAATCCAAATTCATTGATGGTTTTGATACATTTACAACGGTATTGCAGAGGACTTTTCTACAATATTTTTTATCAACTGTTATACTAATTACTAGTAGGTAGTCCCGTTACCAGGCTAAGTTAGCAATTAATTGGCTCAAGTTAGCTCAAGGCTAGGGTGGGGATCGAACCCCCTCTTAGTTACGAGGATTAAGGATGGCAGATTTAACCATTAGGCTGTTGACGCTTCTAATTGATGTTTGATCTGTATTTTAAACTTTTAAGATACTGTATAAGTTGTGTTACGTGTACCAACTTGTTATTAAAATGACTAATATTTAAGCAGGAAGTATCATTGTTGTACTTTTAAAAAACTCATCAAGTTGATAAGCGTGCACAAGTTCGTACAAGATGAAATTATTATTTTGTATTTAAGCGGAAAAGAGAAGATCTTCCAGCCAGGCGGATGGTATGCCTGACGGGGCAGCTGCTATGCCCCTACGGTTATTGTCGGGATCTTGTATATATGTTACGTGCTCCGAAATCTCTTATAGCGCGATTCAGGATTGTGTTGAGAATTGTCGATTGTTCTGAATGCGCGGCGTCTGCAGCGCCATCTGTGTAGCTTGTGGCGAGGTTGAAGTGGTCGCTACAGTATCAATAGGAAAAAACTAGAGAGGATTTTTAAAATAATTTGGAAAAGGGGTCTCTTGCCCAAAAATGTTTGGGTATCCCTGGTCTACACGTAGGTAAACTCATCAATGTGAAAGTATGAAGTATGCCCCGGCCAGGAGCAGTGAAGCTCTGAATTTTTAAATGAATCAAGCCACCCCAAGATGGCAGCCGCAGGCTAAACCTATTTGCGAAAACTCACTTATCGGAGCTCCAGTGATTAATGAACGTTTATACATCAAACGGCTTATTTTTAGACTTGCAAACTTTAACCGCAAGTTTTGAATCGAAATTTACATAAGCGGATAAAATCGCTTTCATTGTTATGTAAATCTTAGATTGTTGGATGAAATAAACCTGTAATATTATCTGGCAGTGATAGCCAAGTTGGTAGAACGCTTGCCTCGGTAACGAGGATCGCAGGTTCAAACCCCCCGGCTCACATCTCTGGGATTTCTGGATTTCATGTGCGAATCTCATTTTTAACCACAATTATCACGTGCATGTCTGAGGGAACCTCTCGAAAGATGCGTGAAGTCCGCCAACCCGCACTGGGCCAGCGTGGTGGACTATGGCCTAATCCCCCTCGAATTGAGGAGAGGCTTGTGCCCAGCAGTGGGATATTAAAAAGGGCTGGTAATATATACTATAATACCAGCCCTATATAAGGGTGGAAGTTCTTCCCTTTGTCCGCTTAACCTTTAAAATAGTATACCTATTAATATTATAAAAACCATATTAGTAGATCGCGAGTTGCACATATCAGTGGATGGGCGACCGATCGATGTTTACGTGTAGAGTCGAACATTAGCTCGTAATTTTTAAACAGCCTCAGACATGCGCATACGCAAAAACGCGTGTTATTAATTAACGATAATATTTACAGTGTACACCCACCTGACGGCTGTTAGTATGGGAGAGTGTTAAAATATTTAACAAAACAAACATAATTGTGTAATGATTTATGTGACGGTTGCCTTTTTACGGCGGCGAAAGTCAATATTTTATCGGGAGATTTATATTGTTTCCTTAATATGTTATAAATCCTCTGCCACGGTGGTCTAATAGCCTTCTATAATCGATGTTCGACTCGTGGTGATGTGTTATTTGAATTTATTGTTAAACAATTGAGTATTTAATGTATTTTTTTGTCATCAATAGACATATCTTCTACTGGTGGTAGGCTTCGGCCGTGGTTAGTCACCACCCGCTGAACAAAGCCATGTCGCCAAGCGGCCTAACCGTGTTCCGGCATGATGTTCGGGCAGATCAGCTGCGCTGCATGTGCCTAGTGAATGTAGCGTCACGATCTACTGCCGCCTTCCTACCTAGGCATGTATGCTCCATCGTAGATCTCATCATCACTTACCATCAGGTGAGATCGAGATCAAATACTTGCCTATAATGTAATAAAAAAACACATGAAAGCTGAAACAAAAAAAGTGTAAACTATTTTAACAGATGAATCAGTAAATTATAAGGATCAAGTTGATGTATAAAATAATTGTGTAAATTATGTTTGATTAGTTTTAATTTAACCAAGGCGAACCAGTAGCGTTTGGCCGTGCGCTCAGTACAGGGTGTCATTTTTAAAATGTCTAATCATTTTAAATATTTGTTTAGAAATGTTATCTTTATAATCTACTGTTGGCCCTGTTAACATATTTTACACTATTATTGTAACACCTTATACCCATCTCCATTCTATCATCGGTCGAAAAGACGCACGGACAAGTGTCATCCGTACACTGTGGACATTCCTTCGGTACGTACTAAGCGGTTTGCTTCTACTTTCATCGTGCGAACTGCCAAGGAATGGAACACGCTACCGGCATCTTTGTTCACCGTCGACTATAATCTGGGTGTTTTCAAGTCGAGAGTGAACAGGTACCTTCTAGGCAAGTATGCTACATCGTAGATCTCATCGTCACTTACCATCAGGTGAGATCGAGATCAAATACTTGCCTATATCGTAATAAAAAAAAAATAACCTTGTAAAGTTATATGTTGATGTTGTTAATATGTCCATGCCAATGGATGGGAACGCGAAACGGTAACCCATATTAGGGTCTAACTCTAAAGAAATAACATCGTTATTTGTGTTCCCCAATCGATACTCCCGAAGCGAAACGCAAGGGGAACCGTGGGTTGTTCACGAATTTTGATTAATCGTTGTCGTAACAAAACTGAATCTAATTCATCTGTGCCGTGTCACCCCAGGGTGTATTTGGTTTTCTTTGGGCCCGATATTGTTGGAATAGCTGGGGTGGGGTGGGGTGGGGTGGCAATATATCCAGAAACCGTGACGAATTAGCTTCACAGCTTTGTTTACAAATGGTATGTTTACCTATATCTCTTCCACTTCTTTCTTTATGAAATGAGGTGTGATGAAGTACAACAGATATGAGTATGGCCTCACCCACAACTTAGCGGGTATTTTGCCAGTGTCAACTAATTAATAGCAATAACGCATTCAATAAATGTACATTATAAATAACTAGCTGGGCCCGGCGGTGTTACCCGCGATAAAAAGTATGAAAAATTATTTCATCCAGATCCGTTTAGCCGTTCGGGCGTGAAAGAGTAACAAACATCCATCCATCTATCCATCCATCCATCCAAACTTTCACATTTATAATATAATATATTATAGTATATATTTACAGTTAACAGTTACTGACTGACAGACAACGTACATCCCAAACCGATGGACCTGAAAGCATGAAATTTTGCACAGGAGTTCCTTATGTGACGTATGTGAGAACTATGAAGAGATTTTTAGTAATTCGACCTCTAAGGGGTTCAAATGGGGGTCAAGGTTTGTATATAAAATTTTATTAAATGGGTCGATGAACTCGAAACTGTGAAAAGGCTCTTTATAAGAATTAATTAAGGTAGGGCATTCTTGTTTTCCCCAAATTACCCCACACGGGGTCGTAATAGTGTCCTAAAATTGTATGGAAAGAAAATGTGCTAATGTCTTCAAATTTGTTACAAAATATACTTGAACACAAATAAATGGACTCCTATTTTTCAGTTTTTTTAAAAACTTTTTTTGTGTGGAGGGAACATCACGTCGTTAAAATGTCAAATCGCTTTATTAATCTTTATAAGATCATGCAGTTTATTAGTGACACTGCAATCAGGAGTAGATAGATTAGAGGACATCGCGTGCCCTAAATGTTCGGATTGACAAATTAGATGTCCTATTACACGAGCTACGAGTCTACTTAGGTACCTACTCTTGTTCCTGACAAATAGATCTGGAGATTTGATTGTTGGGTAGAATACAATTTACGGTGTCCTCCGCAGACTGATTAATCTCACCGGTCTACCTACTCTGATTCGCAGCCGTTTTTTTTTTTTTATTACATTATAGGCAAGTATTTGATCTCGATCTCACCTGATGGTAAGTGACGATGAGATCTATGATGGAGCATACTTGCCTAGGTAGGAAGGCGGCAGTAGATCGAGACGCTACATTCACTAGGCACATGCAGCGCAACTGATCTGACCCGCCATCCATGTTGATTTTATTTTGGCATGTTTACCTTTGTGAATTAGTAGGTGAAGTGCGAGATTATACGTAAGCTAACCCTGTACTGCATAGTCTACGTAATTATACACATTGTATAGAGAATTGAAAGTTTTAAATACTGTCCGCTAGAGGCGCTATTAAATTTGCCATACACTGTGTCTAAATAAGTAAGCTATAAACTGTACAGTTAGATTGCGAATAATCTCGCACTTGACGTACATATTGTTTTATATTTATGTAAAGTACAAGCTGTACCGGCGAACTTCGTCGGCCTCAAAATTAAATGTATCAGATTTTTTTTTTGTGTGAAATTCTCCCCGTTTTAATAGTTATTCTGTCATTCGGAGTGGAGACAAATACAATAAACCAAACCTCATAAAAAACGGCCCACCCGTTCTTGACTTATAAATGGTGTAATTAACACTACATTGTGTTATCTATACATATAAATAAAATTGGAGTGTCTGTTTGTAATATTAAAATAACCGCTTTTTACTAAGTTCATTTGGATGTATACACGTTACCTATACCGAAACAACATTTTTTACAATTTTTGTCTGTCTGTCTGTCTGTCCGTCTGTCTGTCTGTCTGTCTGTCTGTCTGTCTGTCTGTTTGTTCCGGCTAATCTCTGAAATGGCTGGACCGATTTTGACGGGACTTTCACTGGCAGATAGCTGATGTAACAAGGAGTAACTTAGGCTACTTTTATTTTAGAAAAACAAATAGGATCTCACGAAAAAAAATTAAACCAATGTTGCAGCGCAGCGCCTGATTAAGTTTGATAGCAACAACAACCTGCAATGCGTCCCGCGGGCTCAGAATGGGCGAGCAGGTTGTTGTCAACGGTTGTCTTTGTTAAATACCACGCGGACGAAGTCGCGGGCAACAGCTAGTATATTTAGTAAAATAAGTGTACCTACTATAATCTTTCTGATATACATCAAGGAAGTTGTTATTTTAATTGCGTTAGTTACAGTTTAAAATTGAATTATATAACTTTAGGATTTTAATTTCTATTGCGTTTCTAATCTATAAACACATTTAACGGTAGCGCCCCTTGCTGAAAAAGGGAAGCTTTACTGGTAGATTTACCTACGACACGACTTCATCTCTCGATCGATATGGTTACTTTCGAATTCATATTATATCCCCTGAAGCACGGAGACAATCTAGACATAACAAGCAAGAACAACATTATTTATTATTTGGGAAAATAATCGTTAATAGTGTCAACTTCCCAGCTTCTAACTTGAGGGTAGATACGTACTTAGTTATAGAGGATAATTGACTTACGAATCGCGCGTGACGCAACATAATGGCCTTTAGGTATTCCCGAAAGACATACCAAACAAAAAGCCGCTTCACAAAGTCGACTTTATCTATACAAATATTTACCCACATTCCCGTTGTCTCTAATACGTAATAACATCGCAAAACAAACCTTATTTTAACATTTTGAAGTTGAGTTTCGTTTGTGAATAAATACGTTAATGTAGGCTTGGGAAGGTGGATATACCTAGGCAGCTCCCCGCGGAAGACGTTCGGCAAATATTATTTGTCGGAATGCTATGTTTCTTTGTTCGACAAATATTATGTCATAAGGATAATATTGTGAGTAGGTATACTTTATATAAAGCCATATGAAAGGGTGGATCCGGGGGGTAGAGCCATGGTGGAAGGGCCTGGGCAAGGCAGCTGAATTAGATTATTCCGCAGTCGATTCATAATCTCATAGAAAATGTTAATGTTAAAACGTATACTGATTCAAAAAGATTTTATGTATTCTTGCAACACTGCCGCAGTTAGTGTTGAGTCGGCAAAGAGATGTTCGTCTATACTTTCAGGATGCTCTAGAGCATGGCATAGATCGTATCACAAGAACCATATGTCTGTATACAAGGTGTAAGAAAAATTGTGTAAAATATTTTTAAGTAGCTAACAAGTAGGTCAGGTCGCGATTCTTGATACGGATTGACTGTGTGAACGACCCCTATAATTGGAAACGAATAGCCCGATTATCGCATAAAGAGATTAAACATTAATTGAATTAATCCCAATAGACAAGACGCTGATGGAATTAGCTGTCTGATAAGGATTTACAGAGATAAGAAATTTCAAAGTTACCCGTACGATAATACTACCTACTAGGGATGCGCCGAATATTCGGCAATTATTCGGTATTCGGCAAGATTTTATATGTTCGGTATTCGGCTGATGTGCCGAACCTTAACCGAACTTTTATAAAAAAAATGTTTAATCAACATTTATTAAAGCCAGTACTTAGTACGCAAGTATTCATTATTAAGACCAAAAATAATAGTCAATCATCAGTTTTAAATGAGTTTGGGTCAGGCAGCAACAGCTTATGTTAACAAACTTTAAAATATTAAATTGAACGATAAAACACTCAAAACCATTTCTAGCGCAGTCGGGTAAAAATAAAGTAAAAGACATTTAAAATGGACAAAATTAATCTGTGGCTTTTCTGGAACTAAAAAAAAACATCTCTCTAGTTGGCTATAGACAGCGTTAAATCACAGCATGGAAACCGAGCGTAAATTAAACCCAACCGAATAATTCGACCGAATAGTCGGTTCGGGTGCTGAACCGAATAATGTTCGGTATTCGGTTCGGTTCAAGAATCTATGTCCGGCGCATCTCTATTATCTACTTACCTGTACGTATAGAAAAACACCACAAAGGAAGTACAGCAGTCGACTATCTATACATCTATACATGTAAATAAAATTGGTGTGACTGTTTGTAATATTAAAATAACCGCTTTTTACTAAGTGCATTTGGATGTATACACGTTACCTATACCCAAACAACATTTTTTACAATTTTTGTCTGTCTGTCTGTCTGTCTGTCTGTCTGTTTGTTCCGGCTAATCTCTGAAATGGCTGGACCGATTTTGACGGGACTTTCACTGGCAGATAGCTGATGTAACAAGGAGTAACTTAGGCTTCTTTTATTTTAGAAAAAAAAATAGGATCTGACGAAAAAAAATTAAAACCAATGTTGCATCGCAGCGCCTGATTAAGTTTGATAGCAACAACCTGCAATGCATCCCGCGGGCTCAGAATGGGCGAGCAGGCTGTTGTCAACGGTTGTCTTTGTTGAATACCACGCGGGCGAAGTCGCGGGCAACAGCTAGTACCTAATATATCTCCATAACATCTTTTCTCTGTGATACTGAGGGCACGTGTTTTTGTTCCCAGCGGTCTTTGTGCTGAAGCCCTCAATCCTGACACATGGACATATCTACCTATTAAAACATTTATTTTCTTTATTTTTAGACAAGAGATCTATAAACAAAAAGAGATGAATTTTCAGTTCAATCTCAATCAAAATACAACATTCTGTGTCACTTTGTCAGATTTGTTGTCTGACTCTATTTACAAAATACTATTTTCATCTTAAAAATTCATTGTAAATTTATTACAACTTCTGTATATTTGGAAGTTAGTGTATTCTGTCACTATTATGCTGAAAAGGTCTATATTCCGAATTCCGAATCCGAACCAGCAGGTTATTTTAAACCATTCGAAATCGATATCAGAAATGGAATCGAAAACTTCCGAGCTGGATTACCGCAAGCTCTATTAAAATTTCCGAATTTGATTATCTTGATGACAATACCAAATGGTATTTTCAAAAAGTTTCCGTCGGGAGCTCGTCGGGGGCTACATCAACATCGGAAAGTTTCAAATCCGTTTCCGATGTCGATTCCGAATGATTTAAAATAACCCTGTAGATTTTATTTACAAGGAAACCTGTCTGTGACGTGCTGAACCCTGACGCATGATGACGTCACGTGTGGGCGGCAGGCGCCAGGTCAAAGCGTAGCGTTACACGGCTCGTTAGACTAGCAATTCAAACTAAAATATCAAATGAATACTGAACATCCAGTAGGAGCTACGAATGCGATAAATCATCTCTTCATTTAGACTCATATTTTTTAGTGTAGGTACGTTTAGTTTGTAAGTCAAAATACGAGAGCTATGGCAACGGCGCCGTTAAAAATAAGCACAATAAAATAAAACATTTTTGGTATTTCTTTAAACCTAATTGGCTTGTATCATATGGTAATCAATATACTATTCAAATGCCTACCAATCTAATGAAAGTTAGTGCTAGTTGTTCATAATGTTATAGGTACTTCTATATAGATTGGTTAAATAAATAGGCAAGTATTAAAATATCGACGTTTACTGTAATTTGCAGAAAATTGTTGAATATTTTGTGAGTGAACGTGCACACCTTTCGTAGGCCGGGTGTAGTTCGCAGCTATAAATGCTATATTATAGTTTATCGCGTAGCTATCTTTGGATCGTCTCCCTAACCGCTTACTTTGTACAAACGGGTTTATAATTACACTCCACGACTCACCCTCGCGACGTTTTAGTGTAAAATTATCGCGTTCTGTGGAAGCGCAGCGTTAGTTCACCGTCATAACTTTTATAATGGCTATCTTGATGTGTAGAAATGCTAACAGCGTTTATTACTAATTGAAATTATACCGGCTAGTAACTGGGTGTTTATTTTTTAATAATCAGGGTGGGGTATGTGGCATTGACCGCGGTAATACTCAATTATTTCCTATGGGAATTTCAATGTGGTTTAAAAAAAAGTAACACGCGAAGTGTTAATGATTTTAATTTTGTATATTATATAATAATATAAAATATTATAAATGTGAAAGTTTGGATGGATAGATAGATGGATGGATGGATGGATGGATGGATGGATGGATAGATGGATGGATGTTTGTTACTCTTTCACGCCCGAACGGCTGAACGGATCTGGATGAAATTTGGCACAGAGATAGATTATAGTCTGGAATAGTATCGTAGATCTCATCATCACTTACCATGAGGTGAGATCGAGATCAAATACTTGCCTATAATAATGTAATATAAAAAAAAAATACGAGCTGTAATAGACAAGCGGATACAATTTATTGGTATATGAAACAAATCTCATTTTTACTGAAATGCTTTTGGTGATTTCTTTTGGCTGCTGGACACGCCATTTTCAAATCATCATGTAACATCCATTATTTTATTCATAATGTGTATTTATTGAATGTTTTATTGCTATCAATTACTTGACATTGGCAAAATACCCGCTAAGTTGTGGGTGAGGCCATTTGCATAGGTATACATTTTATTTCATCGCTTTTCATTTCGTAAAGAAAGAAGAAGAAGATTTCTTTTGTAATTTTTGAAACCAATGAGAAAGAAAAAGATTTTTTTTTTAAATAATATCGTCAGAGAAAAAAAGCTATGCACACTTTTGTGACAGCATTTACTTTCTCGTGGCGTTATGATTACTTACGTTAAAAGTTCCTACTATACACACACACACTAGTTGTCAGAGATCTTTACGAGGTAATCAAATTGTTTACTGAAGCTTATCGCTCGCTGCAATATTTAATCCATTTATAAATACACGTTAACCCTCCACTGACCAGGGCCAGGGTTGAGTTTAATAGTAATTACATAACGTGACACGAGTTGCATGTATATTTGCCCCACTGATCAATACTTACCTAGTTGGATATATTAAAAAACCGCCAGTATTGATTTCTTATATTTACACGAATACTACACGTTTAAATAAAACTAATTTAACGGATTTTATTGCGTTTATTTTATGATTCTAGGTTCCCGACGTTTCGGCTGCTTTACAGCAACCATGGTTGTTAAACCATAACACGTCAAGCACCTCAGTCCTTCCGTGACCATGGTTGCTGTAAAGCAGCCGAAATGTCGGGAACGTAAAAACATAAAAAAAAAAACGCGATAAAATCTGTAAAATACGTTTTATATCAATGTGTAGTATTCGCGTAAATATAACACATCAATACATACATATAAACAATATTAATCTAACATCAGCCCCAGAATCCGGATCCGATCGCTTCTACCGTCCGGTCTCTCACGCCGCTTTCAATCGATCAATATTTACATACCGGCAAAAGTTTTTTATTTGATCAATAAAACAACGCATCGCCATAAAACAAACTCACACTAATGAGGTTTTCTCTGAATATATTTTCAGAATAACAATAGAGGTGGGGAGTGTCCCCCTAATATTACCAAAAGGCTCGCCCACCATTGAGCCCATCGGTGAAATCTGGTGGACTGTAGTGTATCTCTTGCGGCCTTTTCAAATTACAGGCCTGTTGGTGTTTATTATAACGATTTAGCGCAATTCGTAGTGATCGCAATCGCAAACACCCTGCTCTCTGTGCCGAGGGTCCCGGGTTCGAATCCTGGTCGGGATAAACTTTGTGTGATGAGCATGAATGTTTGTACCCGAGTCATGGATATTTAATATCTATAAAAGTTTAATACTAAGTTCGCCCTCAGTCCATTGTACGGTACCCATAACACAAGCGTTGCTTAGTGTGGGTCCGCGGTGTGTTCGTTTGGGGATATTATTATGTAATTCACCACACGGGCTATACTCGGATCATTGGAAGGCTTGCGTGGGGATCTGGATCCAACATATAGAGGCCCGTTTTGAGAATTTCAATGTTATGTTAGCCACCTGCTGGGGTCAACTGGTCTGAAAATATTATTTATTATTATAATAATCACCTAATTTATAAACATATTTAACTTTGAGGTACACACACACACACACTGTCGTTTAATCATCCAGCAGTAATACGTTTCAAGTGTTACTAACTTGGAAACACGTAATAGTTTGGCAATGAAGCATTCACATTTCGTCGCTAGGGGGCGCGGCCGTGCTCACGTTCAGGCTATTTTCGCCGGATCTCAGAATTTACAGGACGCTTCGAACTCGTGTTGGGAACATTAATTTTGGAACCTTTCCTTCCTTTCCTTTGGAGGGTGTGTCAGGAAAGAATAAACTTGTTGGCCTAGTTGAATAAACTAGTTTAGTTAATTAACAAGAGTGAGATAGAGAGATGAGATAACATTTTGTGTAGGAATACACCATCATACTATTTAAAAAAAATTGTTAGCAAGCCGCTCCAATCCAGCCTAGTTTACCGAAATCTCTTTTATCTAAACCGCTTGCAAAATTCTCATTTTCGTACTCCGTAATACCATCAACTTATCAAATTTCCCGAAGGCCGATGTTTTTTTGCTTTTGTAATCTCTTACAAATTTACGTTTGAACGGGCCGTATCGCGGAACGATGTGGCAAAATGGCTGCGGGAGAATTTTCCGCATTGAACCGATCCCAGCTCAGTGTGGTTAGGCAGGACTTATCCCGTTTGGATTTCGATTTTCAGACCTGCAGAATGACGGTGCTTTGATATTGTTCCTTTTATATTTGGTAAAGTAGATTTAATATCAGGTGTTGGTTTCATATCAACGCAGTTTATTATTAGTGAGCGGATTCCATATTATCAAAATAACGACTGCGGAAGAAGTGCATTTTTTATGTGATCTTTACCTGTGTTTTAGGAAACTGTCAGTCGGGAATATGGTTTTATTAGGCACCTGGTTTGGCCTCAATACACTAATTTCAGATTTACCAATTATCAATACTGAGAATGGCTAACCTGGGTCTAGGTAAGCCTAGGAAATTGCATATGCAGATCCTAAATGTATCTTAACGGTAAGCATCATCTGGCCAAATCTCATCCATAAATTAGTCTATTTAACAAATCTATCCAATACTCCGTGTAGCAATTTAGCATTACAAATCTTTATCTTTCTCCAAAATTAATGTTTCGGAAGGTACCTACCATAAAAATATAGGTTGGAAGTATTGATCTCTACATTTTTAATCCAAAAAGCTACCAAACATCATAATTAACGACCAATATTTCATGTGCAATCACATTTAAATTACATTTGTCTTTGCCAAATGTTCGCTACAAAATTAATGGCACAGAACTGGGAATACTAAATAAGTTGGTAATAAACACACATGCTGAAATCTTCGCCCGTCGAGAGACATTTGTATAAAGAGATATACACACTGACGGCAGTCCTCTTTAAGGTACACGAATTGGTAAATTTATCAAAAACTTTCCAAAAAGTGTAACAGATGTTTTTTTAAGATCACAAAATTTAATTTCGAACTATATTACTAGTAACTAGCCCATCTCTGAATAAATATAGTTCTTATAAGATTAGTATTAGTGTTTAGTATTCATACTAAAAACCACAAATTAAAAATAAAGATTGTGATTGTTCTGTGGTCATCAAAAATGTTGGTTGGTCTGTGGTTCTCTCTGACTCCGGAATTAAAAATATGTACGTGTGATTTACTGTGTGATTTATTTAATTAAAATATATAATATACTGCCTCAAAAGAAGTGTTTCTTATTAATCCCAATCAATTAGTAAGCACTTTTTTTTTCACTAGCTGCTAAAGTCTGCCTAGCCGTTCCTACATTGTTCTCACATACCCATAACATAACAATGTACTGCTCAAAAATGTAACGGATCTTTTTAAAAAGAGCAACCGTGGAGTTTCTTGCTCGTTCTTCTCCATAGGAACGCCATCCCGAACGGGTGGTAAAGTTGTAGCTTACCATTATGTAACTATTTTGACGATTCATAAGTACTGTACTTAATGGTTTACATGAATAAATATAGTCTGATTCTAATCCAATCACGTACCTTTTGAGACATGCCCAAAATACTGAGCATGGTCTATTCCAAACGAACATTTGTCCTATCTGGTCAGCAAAGGAATAAACACCAGTGGACAAGGATCTTAAGTTACTTTTGTACCCTCGAGGGCAGGGGGAGGCTCCGTCGCGGTCGATACCAGCCCTTTATATTCGAGAGTTATTCGGCGCACTCCGGAATTCGCTTTGTGCTTCATTGATGGTTTTGTAAGGGGTATTTTGTAGGGTGAAGAAAGCAGTGGATAGTAATAGCCGTGTCTGAAGATTTGTGAGACTTATGCAGGTGTTACCGACATAGTTGGTATTTATTGTAATCTTTTCTTTTCGTTCGATATCCTAGCTGGCTAGATTGCTAGTAATATTTAACCCGTTACCCGTTAGTACTATACCGTAATACTAAACTAAACTAAACGTTGACAAAAAACTTACAACGACAAAATGTATGGCAACAAGAGTATTGCTATTCGAGGGCTATTTCGTTAGTCAGATGGCATTTTTATAGCATCTTTATGATCCTCAACGATACATAAAATCAAAGATAAATTAGCAATGTTTTCATCCAGCCAGAAGACGTGCAATGTCTGATTTAGGCCTTTAGTTCTCTCCTAGTGACATTGACACATCATGGTCCTGTGCTATTCGCATCAAAGGTCCATGTAATGTCATTTGTTCTCTTTGTAGGGAGATGACCTATGTCTTCCCTTTGTAGCTCACAGTATTTATATAATTGATAGAACTAGGCGATACTTGGCGGAAATCCATTGTTAACCTATGGGGAAAGAGGACCCACCACTGACCCTCGGCTTGTCAACTTCTTCGATTATAAACCAAACAAGTTTGATCGATAATAAAAGAAGCCAACAACACCCGAACTCCTCTAAGATGTTAATCGAGAAACTATCTATCACGAGTGACGGGACCTCAAATAAAATGCAATTTTCCACACTATGCGAATCTATAAAAGTATTCGACACGTGTTTCGCCTGACCACGCCTGGCCACAGTATTTAGTTTATTGCCTTTGTTTTAAGATTGTGAAATAATTTCCCAAATTGCAGTTTTGTTTGGAACGAAATATTATTTTAATATACCACTAATACAGCTTATTCTATCAGTGTGTGTGTGTGTGTGTGTCAAGTGTAATATTTGAAATCGAAGGATTCCGAACGTTTAGATTGTTATTCGATTGGTTGCGGATGCATTCGCATTATTCGAAACATTAAGACGATATTAAATAGATTAAGATAATTTCAAATGCATTGGCATTTTATCATATCTATAATGGATTTACTTTTGAGTCATTAAGATTTAGAATTGCAATCCATCATATGCAAATCAGAGATAAATTATTTATATAATTGTATTAAAATTATGCAGATTCCTCGTAAGACCCTTAATATGAATTTAAAATCAAAGTCTTAGCAAGCTCCGACTCTAAATCGAGTAGTAATATTCATATTCTATCTCTCTGTATTTCGACTAAATTATTTGAAAATTCGGTGCGATCACATCTGGCCCAACGTTGGTGTTAATGCCAAAATAACCCTTAAAGACTAAAACACCACGTTAAGCGCTTGGCTACATTAATGTAGCTCTCCTTTTATAGCTTAATGTTTAGCATCATTCGTAATGACGTTAGTAAATTAGTGTGACAAAAAAAAGGCTAGCCACATCTGCTTAGTTAGTGCACTAAACTACAGGTGAGGCCGCACCAAGAATTCTTGTAACAATCGTTGTGGGGATTCGAAGGCGATTCCTATTCAGTCGATTTAATAGAATTGATGGCAGCATTTTTGTAAACCATGTACTCAATTTATCTTAAGGTTAAATACACCGCTGTTCGAAGTACCCGAGGGGAAGATCGTTCCCTCCCTCTATAAGCAATATCTCAACCCTTTCACCTCTGAGGGTAATGAAAGCTAGTAGACAAGTCTACAGGGAGCACAAGATATTGGTGATTTTAGCTTCATCGTATAATATTTCAGAGCTATTTTCAGGAAATATCCTTATGGAAGGTATGTCGACGATTTGTTTATGATTAGGGTTACATTACAGAATCTACACAAGGAGCTATAAATATTATAGAGTGTTTATTTATTATATTCGCGATGTAATCTTTCTCCATCAATGATGTAAGTACTTAAAGATTTCGCCAATCATGGTCCACAACTCTAAAGGAATTTGAAAATGTTATAGTGTAACTCGGAACCAGCATGAGAGCAGAAAAAATCCGCAATTGTAACTCAATAAATGTATGTAAGTATATAAGTAATATTGGCCCTTGAGTTAACCAATTTTCACCAATATACTTAGTTCAGTCGTTATCGCAACCGATAACTTCATCAATTGGCAAATATTGAAGGATGCGAAAGTTTATCAATTTAAAATCTGCGGGCGGAAAACTTGGTCGGCTTCCAAATGTATCCAGCTGGGGCAACCCACCTGGATGTGTTCGAAATTGATTGTAACTCCAGCAAATACAGAACACGTAAGTATATTCATACCAGTTCAGTGTCTCCAACTCTCTTTGTCAAAATTACGGTGTTACCTGGTCTCAAAATACGGCAGATGGTGGAAAATTACGGCAGACCAGTGTTTGCAGCAAAAATACCCATGCAGTGGGGATGCGTAACGTAAAAAATGTTGCCGTCATATTTTGCTAAATCAAGTGTTGTCATTATAGAAATATGGACAAATATGGACACGGACGAAATTACGGTAGATTTTGACATGTCTACGGTAGGTGGTAGACCTAGAAAAATTACGGTAGATCTACCGTAATTACGGCATGGTTGGAGACACTGTACCATTTATTTGGCTGTCGGTGTGTACCAAATTACTGAATACTGGTAGCAAGCACTTACCTAAATTATCTGTACTGAGACTAATTATCTAACACAGTAACACGTGTCACAAACGTTAATCTGATTACCTGACATACCCTATTCCTGCCCAAGTAAATGCCTAATTTGGCTATTTTAGTATTCCCTTCAGAAAGTTAGTCACAATAGTAATAATTTTATCTTCAACTTGCAAAATATATGTAAGTAAATCAATATGTTTGACCCCATTAAAAGTCGTAATCAACCATATGACTAAATGCAATAAAGTTATTATTTAAGTAGAGCACATGATCCGTCGGTTTCATCAGGAACAGTTAATCTTAAAGTACTTAAATAATTATTGCCATAATACCGTAAAATTAGTATTTATAACTGAAACGAACGAGCTAAATCGCACACGTAAGATGGTTGAGAATCTTTAGAAATCTCATAAAATGGAACACGTATAATAAAAACCTTAAGAGAAGCGATTGCTTTACATTATCTTCCACAACACGTAGCAGAAATATTACAAACGTCTCATAAGAGGCACGAACTGAATAACGAAGCACATGAGGTGGCTGCCGCTATATCTAGGCTATATCAAGAGTAAGATTAAAACCCTAAATCTTAAATTTATTATTTAATTAAATTTCTGAGAAACACCAATTTTATGGGCTCTAAGAAAGCAAATGTATCCTTCAGTAAAGATAAGTCCCTAATGGCGCGATACAATCAACTCAGGTTAATTGAATCCAGGGACCACAGCTTTTTTAAATTTTACATCACAGAAGATTCAAGAGTTCATATTTACCGGCATTTTATAAAAAAGTTATGTAAATATTAGAGTCGATATCAAACTATGAAACAACAAATATTTGTTTCCTTAAATAAACACAATCAAAGGGTCAAAAGGGTGACTGCAAGATCTTAAGTGAAACAAGTACTGTGATGAATAAGAAAGCGGTCCGCAATAGATCATGCCCCAGTGACAATACAAAGACAAAGGAGAAATTGGAATCAGATATTGTGTAACCCAAGGGGCTACCATCGTTACAGATGAACCGTTCAGATTAAACAGAAATAATTTGATGCTATTGTTTACTGAATGACTATAGCTGTAACATTTCGTAGTTACAGAAGTACTACGTTTGCTGAAACAAATTTGAGGTAACAATAATGATGATGTTATAAGATAAGTACATCTATATAAATTTCGTGAGGCCTAATTATTTAGGCTCAATTATTGATTCAATGAGGGGCTTAATAATATCAAACCCGAAGCGACTGTTTCAGTTTCCGACAAGTTTTAATTTTAGTAACATACTTTTTGTAATAGATTATGCTTTGTAGTGCCTAGAATAATTCGGTGATGTGTGACTGTGTAACATTTTAAAACCAGCACTGCAGAAAAAATCATTAAGATAAACACATTTAAAACTTCTACTACTCTGCTCTACTACTACTCTACTCTGAAGATAAATTTTCTCGCCTAAAGCTTAAGGATCCTGATATATATTTTTTTTTGTAAAGCCAGCTATATAACCCGACTATTATAACTCTATAATAAGGCTTGTAACTTCAACACAGCTCAAGTTATTAAGCTGGAATATTGCGGTTTAATTTATATAAGTCGGCCCCGATCCCGCGGCAAATTGCGCGAGTTAAATTCATTATGGAGCAGAAAATATCAGCATCGACACGAGGACTACAGGCTTCTTTGAAAATTTCAACTTTTATTTTATTGACGCACTGTGAAAATATACTTATTATGATATTAAAAATAAATTCCCTATGTAACTAATTAAAAATACTTGAATCTATCTAGGGTAACGTCAGAGTAGCTAAGTTACGCTTCGCAAGTAATCTCTAAAGAAAGGATAGACGTGGCAAGATTTTAGAATATAGTCTTTGATTTGAATAGACTACACTACACTACTACACGATTGATGCTGCTTCAAGAGAGTAACTGGCATTATGCTGCATTCATAAATGTCATCCCATATTATTTTGTCAACCTACTTGTCAGTCGATGGAACGACTCATTACCAAGTTCCATTAACCCAATGCCTCCTGCTTTAAAACTATGCCTGTAGTATTTGATTTGATATATTATTTTCTTTATTATCATTTATGTTTATTTTCAGTAGTTTTTGTTTCATTAGTGAATTCTTCTACTAATAAGTTATTATTATATTGATTCTACGTTTGTATTAGTTGTCGTATTTGTTTAGTAGGAACTATTAGTTAATCTGTGCTTTGAGTGTTGTTCGTTTTCATTTATAAAATCAATGTTTGTCCTTATGTGTACATATATATTATCTAGCCCTAGTTCTCACCCTAAAGATAATAATTTTTCCTCTGATTATTACCAGTCTTCTGTACCAATAAATATAATAAAATACAAAATAAGTCACCAAAGTTACATCCACTTTAACAGCAAGATCGTGGGGCGAAGCGACAAATCTGGCTTACACTTTTCAAAGAATACCATTTCTGGCACGAGAAAAGGTCATACAGTCACAGACAAAACGCGTCACAGCGATATATTCCTTGTAACAAATTACCTCATCATAACAAATCGTCTATGAAAGGTCGCAGCTATCTGGACCCGAGGAGCGAGCCCAGCGGAACGCCTGACATAAGTCTCACATGTTGAGATATAAATGTATGTTGTATATTGTTATGTGACTTTATCGCTGGATATACGTAAGAGGAGATATAAATTTGGAAGTGAGAAGCGGTTATAGTTAAGATGTGGAAATGTCCTCGATAGGGGTATGGAATGCTTGAGTATAATTGAGGTGTTTTATAACTTTTTTTACGAAAGAATTTTTTTTTTTCAGTTAGAAAATATTGGAAGTAACCACAATAGAGTTAAGAAAAACACAAAATGGTGTGCTTAGTATGCTTAGTATGAGAAAATGTTAGGAAAGCATCATATACAGGGTGATTCAGAAAGCGTATACTAAGCTTGGAACCTGCGATTCTTTAGTGCATCTGTAATCATAAACGTGGTCAGAATTTGGATATAATGATTGTAAAAAAAATGTGATTTTTAACGAATAAATTAAAATGACATATCGAAAGATTAGAAAGGCGCTAAAGAAGCGCCGGTTTAAAGGTTAGTATACCCTTTCAGAATCACCTGTATATATTGCAGCTTTGATAAGCTCAGTGGGATTACATTACCTCTCACCGTATAAAAATGTCAGCTTCGGGTGACACCAGATATTTATAACAAGTGGGTTGCAGTCATGTAATGATTGCTCATTATGGCCGATGTAATGATTGCTCATTATGGCCGAATTAATGATTGCTCATTATGGCCGATGACGTTGCCAATAAATCGATTTACACGGCATCCTATTGCCCATTATTGCGCGCGTAACATGTGAACAATGACGTACTTTTAAATGGCGATTGTAATCTGTCGATAATCAGCTATTACGATATTATGTCATCATCATGATGACATCGAACGTTTTCAAGTGCATGTCACATTACTAATTTATTTTATTTACGGTACCTATGTAAAACTTTCAATTCACATTGAAAAAAAAAAACGAATTTTATGGATTTTATCGCGTTTATATTTTGATTTTACGTTCCCGACGTTGGACATGAACGGTGTACTTTATAGTCTACCGTATTTAATTTTTTTTTTATGGAGAATTGAAAGCTTTAAATACTGTCCGCTAGGGGCGCTGTTCAATTTACCATACATATCTAAATACATAAACTAAACAGTTAGCTTACGTATAATCTCGCACTTGACGTAATGCTATATGGTTACGAAATTAGTAAAGTGTATAATATGTCGTAGATAGCTTAATTCGTTGGATACTACAGCGCTGATCTCTCAAAAGATAACTTATAAAAAATAACAGCAATTATACTTAATGTTAAAATTCATCTAATGTTTTAATATGAAAATACACTCAACCCTTGTTTCGCCGGGAAAATGTAATAACGGCCGGCCTCAAATAATATCAGGTGTAGCTAGGGCTAGGGCTGTCAACTTAGACAGGTACGCACCTGGGTCGGACGGGATTTGATATGAATATTTTAACAACAGCCCCGATGTCACGACGAGGCAGCCCTATGAGTGTAAACACTGCACAAGTTATGATGCTATGACATAAAAGTAAGATAATAGCAAGTTGGCAGCCCTAAATGTTGCCATTTTATGTGTATTATACCGTTATCTCGCCCTCTTTGTACGTACATATAAATTAATTTTATTCCCTTAAGCTATATGAGCCTGTCCGAGCTAATAGCTACGAGGTTACTTTCCAGTCAAAATATTAAGTTACTTTTTATTATATGCTATAAAATTTCCAAGAAATTCAGAATTTCAAAGCGACACTCAGACAGACGCGGTCGGTAGTGTTTGTCAATTGCAACAGTAGAATAGAGTCCTGTCTCTCATCATCGACACCATTGTACCCAACACCCCGACATCATTTCTTAGCAGGTTTTTTTTTTTAACTAGGCCAGCCACCCACTCCCTCTACTGCTACTCCTGTAAGCAAGGATCTACAGTGGTGTCCAATGATCACATCGAGGTTTGACCCTCGGCGAGGTCCGGGATAAAGTTAATTGTCTTGGAACCCGCACGAATTTCATCGAAAGATAAAAATAGGAGGAGTGGATGAAAATTATCCACTTCCCTCCATTGCAAAGCATCTTGCGGGTTGCTTAGATCTACCATATATGACCTTGTTCGAGCAGTATATTTAGATATTGTTTTTCTCCTATTCCTTCTCATTTGTAAATGTGGCAACCATGCAGTCATAACCTTGTAATTATATACTTAGAGGTAGTACCATTTTTGGACCAGCTGCTAAAGTCTGCCTAGTCGTTCCTACATTGTGCTCACATACCCATACAAATGTGCAACAAAAAAATTTAAATGATGTTTTTACAAAGAGCAACCATGGAGTTTCCTGCCCGTTCTTCTCCATAGAAACGCCTTTCCTAACGGGTGGTAAAGTTGTAGCTATGCATTTTGTATATTGTCGATTCATAAGTACTGTACGTAATGGTTTACATGAATAAAAAATATTCTGATTATGATGAAGACAAGTTTGACTTATACGTAGACTCCAGCTGAAAGTTACAAACGTACTTTTAAATACGGTATATCCAGATTGATTAGATCATAAATAAAACGTGGTTTGATTATAACAACCCTAGTGCAATGTTTGGATAGTTAGTCTAAACACACTTTGTTTTGTTTATACAGCGAGTAGGGAAGTCGTAATGGTAAATAAAAAATGATTCACAATGTGCTCTGTAGCGCCCGACGCGAGATACCGCATGCAAGACGGGTAAACATGTCGTTAAAATAAAGGAATCTGCCCGTAGTGTGTTGTTTTGATTAATAGCACAGAACACGACCACGTGATTTTATTAATAGTTGTGTTCCCTAAAAACACTGTGCCGTGCTAAAAATAAAATGCATAAAAATAAATAATCATAATCAATTTGGGGCGGGGGGGGGGTATTCATTCAAGGGTTGCGGTATTCAAATTACTCGTTTATATTCTACTAGCTGTTGCCCGCGACTTCGTCCGCGTGGTATTTAACAAAGACAACCGTTGACAATAGCCTGCTCGCCCATTCTGAGCCCGCGGGACGCATTGCAGGTTGTTGCTATCAAACTTAATCAGGCGCTGCGCTGCAACATTGGTTTTAATTTTTTTTCGTGAGATCCTATTTTTTTTCTAAAATAAAAGTAGCCTAAGTTACTCCTTGTTACATCAGCTATCTGCCAGTGAAAGTCCCGTCAAAATCGGTCCAGCCATTTCAGAGATTAGCTGGAACAAACAGACGGACAGACAGACAGACAAAAATTGTAAAAAATTTTGTTTTGGTATAGGTACCGAGTATACATCCAAATGCACTTAGTAGAAAGCGGTTATTTTAATATTACAAACCGACACTCCAATTTTATTTATATGTATAGATTAAATTATAAATATCAGTATTTATGGTATGGGTATATTTAATGGAGCTCTTACACGTTACCTACCAGAACAGTAGCTCCAATAACGTGCACTGTGTAAATGCCCCAACACATTAAAAAGATAGATGAAACGTAAGCGAAAATTTACTTATGCGAGAAAAAAAAGACAAATGGTAAACCAGCCGCCCGATTCACTTTTACGACAAGCCTTGAACCGACCGATTCGGTTATTATTTGAAACTTGCATTATGTAATTTGTGTACAGCTATAGGTCTAATCGAACAATTCGGTTGCGTAGTCGTATCGAATCTTCGATTCGGTTACGACGAATTACTCCAAAACATCGTCGTCGAAATGAGACAATTCGAATGGTCAAAAGGTTCTGAATCAACCCGCGGGTACGTAACTTGATGTGATGTGCATACAATGTCACAAGTGAACTAACTCGTTGGATAGACTATACTCTACTCTACTGACGCCTTCCTACCTAGGCAAGTATGCTCCATCGTAGATCTCACCGTCACTTACCATCAGGTGAGATCGAGATCAAATACTAGCATATAGTGTATAAAAAAAATAATCAATTTCTTAAGTGACTGAAGCTTATAACAAGAAACTGCAACGTCGATAAAACATAACCCCTTAGTACTTGGGGTCAGATGTGCCTCGTATGTCATAGGGTTAAAACAAACGGTTGATTCACGAGCACTCTATAATACAAAGGTTGGGCGCTGGCCCTCGATAGCTGAGGACTCGCGGGGCGAGGCGCTGGAGGGCCCGGAGAGTCCTTCTGCCACTTAGACGTTTCGAGGGTTGGCAAGGGAGATTCTATATACCTCTGTAAATTATTACACACGTCGCGAACTGACTACGTAAGCCTTGAAGGCACTCGGCTGTAGTTGAGTATTGAACTGTCTAATACGTTTATTGTCTTGGTCTTTCTTTTATCTTTAAGGGAGCCGTTAGGAGTAGGCTAATGTCCAGCTGGGAAAATTTAAAAAATGGGTATAAGTAATTACATTTTCAAATAAATATAAGAAGATGCCAAATTATTAAACGACACTTGAAATAACGATAAATTATTGTCATCTTTACAACCCTGACGTCATTACAAGTCCAAGTCCAAGTTTGGGTATAATTCGTTTTGGCGATCCAAACTTTTCAAGTCTTTTAACTTTGCGTATAATGTTCCGCTCGTTTTAGACGACTGTCGTCTCCCGGAGTATTTATCCTGTAAACTTTCATTAAGATAGCCAAGTTGGTAGAAGACTTGGAAAACAAAAATGATTTTGATTTCTACATGCTGCTGGGAACCCACCTACAACTGTAGATAAACAAATAGAGGTTCCTACTAACATTTCTGAAGAACTAAATCAAGTATGATCAAATAAATGTAACCACAGCGTAGTATAGCGACTCTCAAAAACAAAATGGTGCTAAGTGTATGAGAAAAACACAATTAACATATTCCAATAAGTATTAACAATGATCATGCCAAGTCAATCATAGTTAATGTTTATCTAACTGAGCTAAAGCATCTGTGACACAGCCTCTCGCAAATTACGTCAGTGTACACGAAAATAATTTAAGTATCAACAAAAACATTGCAATTATTGTTGCCAGTTACAATACATTGTTCTAAATTGTCTGTCAATATTTAAATCAACCGTTGAATAGATTACTACATAGAACAGATTCAAAAAACATCATCAAAAATGATGGAACCCCAACGTTAAAAAACCTCAGCGGTGGAACATTAAAAAGGACTGAGTATACAAATAAAGGAACTTGTAGACTTTGCCATCAAGATTTGTAAGCACATTCATTCCATGTTGCACGCGAACGGAAACCGTCAAATAAAAAAGAATTAGATGCCATTAACGCCGCGTGGCAATGTGGCACACCTGTTGCTCTGGTCTGTTTACACTGGATTTGTTTATAAATCGCCGCCGATGTTATGAAATGTCTGTACTGTGATTATGATTGATGCAATGTCTTTATTTTCTTATTGGAGATGAATCCTCGTACACCACGTAGTTATATCGCCACAGTCATCCAGTTGCCCGGTCTCTTTGTTACCCTAATCAGTTTGTTAATATTAACGCTGGACGGTCATATGACACCACTCTCGCGCCCACTTGCGGCACCTTTTGTATTTTTGTTGATGTTACGAACAATGAACAAACCCCATAGTCATAGCCTTAGAGTTAGTTAGTCAGTAAGCAGTCTTTAACACGATCAGACGATTTGTATTAAAATATTCCAAAATAAATATTTTACAAATCAATTAATCGTTGTTTTAAAAACGCCTCCGCGAGCTCCCAGAAGTTGACTGGCGCAGCCGTTCGAATATTCCGCGAATTTTCCGAATACCGCGCCCATCGAGATCCCAAAATCGGTTTCGTTGGCGATTGGTAATACGTACGAAAACGTGGAAAGACTGAACCTTAAATAAATACGTCTCCCGTGGGAAGCTTATGGCGCTGTGACTGAGCTGACTCTGGAGGACATGGGATCGAGCAGCTGGTGAGTAGACCTTTTCACCTCCTGTTTTTCATTATATCCGACCTCCTCCATAATTTTTCTCCCGGTCAAAATCGTCGGGCTTATTAATTGCGTTTATCTGATTTCGTTTGCACAAAAATCGGCAAATTTGTCATTCTCGTAATTAATTTGTGTAGTGATAAGTGAACTTAAATTTAAATAAATAAGGAAACGTAAATTTAATTAAATAATTAATTTTAAAGTTAGGTAATTAAAGTAAACGTAAATTTAAGTAAAATGGAAGGTATCCAGCTAGTGCAAAAAGAAATTTTATGCATTATCCCTAAATATGACGGTGATGAAAAATTATTAAATCTTTTCATATCGAAGTGCGAGTATGTTCTTAGTGGTAGTAGAATTCCAGGATGTTTAGCGCAAGAAGTGTACTTATTTCACGCTATAAGCGGAAAACTTACGGGTAAAGCCGCGACTCTACTTAGCGATAACCCAAATATACAATCATGGGAAGGTTTAAAAGCGATTCTTACGCAACATTTCGGCGATCCTCGATCGGAGGAGTGTATAGCGATTGAGCTTGAGTCCATGAAACTTAAACAAGGAGAATCATACATCGAGTTTTGTCACAGGATTCAGAATGTTAGAAGTTCGTTGATTGCTAAAGTAATTAGGCTCACTGATGAAGGAATAAAATCTGCTAAAATGATAATATATAACAACATGGCTTTGAACGTCTTTCTTTTTAATTTACCGGAAGATTTGATTCGAATTGTACGACTGAAAGGTTGTTCTAATCTTGAAAATGCTCTTAGTATTGTGACTGAAGAAATAAACTTTCAGTTTCAATACAACGCGAAAAATAAATTGTCAAAACAAAATGTATCACAACAATTAAATTTAAATAATAGACCATTGCCCATGACCCAAGGTTTTAGGCCTGCTTTTAATGTAGCGCCACCGAATAATAATTTTAAATTTGGCATTCCGCAAAACCAAATTGTTAGACCAAACTTTGCACAGCCAAATAGTTTTGCACCCCCTCAAGGCTATCAATTTGGGGCACCCCAAAACCAGGTTCAACATAATTTCAGACAGGTGCCCTACCAACCGCGTGCACCTTTCGAAACTGGTGGATTTAGGTATGGAATCCCACAACAGCAAGGTTTTAAATTTGGTATTCATAACCAACCCCAGCCAAATTCCAATCAATACAAAATAGTGAATCAGCAACATCCACCTAGGCATGTAGATACCGATGTCTCAATGCGTACAGCTCCTGTAAGACAAAACATGACTACTAATGACTTATTTTATATTGAAGAACCGACCCCTTGCCAGAAATATACCTCTGAAAACAATTACGACTACAATAGTTACAATTATAATCCGAATGAAGTCTGTGATGAACATGTAGAGCAGCCTTCTACCGATTGTAATTATGTGCAAAATTATGAGGTCCAACCCGCTAACCATAATACTGAAAAAAAAACTGAAAACAGCCTCGAAAGATGCGGTGAATTGATACATTTAAATTTTTGTGACAGTATCATAAAATTACCACATATTGAGATCCCGGAGATCAATTCAAAATTTCTCATTGATACCGGAAGTAGTCGCTCATTTATAAGTCCTGCGAAAGCTAACGAATTTTTTAACGACTTAAAGTACTACGAACCTTTTACAGTCGTTAGTACACATGCTCAGAGCATGCATAATGAAATAATTCACATCCCATTATTACAGACTTTTAAGAGCACACTTCCTCATAAATTCTATATTTACGATGTTGACGGACGATATGACGGACTGATAGGATCTGACCTTTTAAAAAAATTAGCAGCAAACATTGACATGAGAAATCAAATTCTACAGACACATAACGCAGCTATCCCAATAATTTATAATCCATCTTTGGAGATAAGTGTACCGCCGCGATCTGAGACACGAGTAAAAATTCCAACCAACATACAACACGGAGATGCCATTGTAGACATTGCTAAATTAACTCAACCTTCATCATCCTGCCTGAAGAAAAAAAATAAGATAGACACAACTAAGTACGATTACATAGAGGCGTTTGAAAAATGCAAGGAGCTTTTAACAAACGCTCCGCTCTCACAATTTTCCGATTTTTCTAAACCATTCGTCCTTACGACCGATGCATCTAATTATAAAAGTGGAAAGCAAAATTGTAACGCTGACGCATTATCGCGGATTAATATAAACGCTTTACGTGAAAATAATGATATTTCTTTGAAGGTTAATTTAGATAAAAAAAATACTGTAATAGAGAAACATGGCGGAGAAACTAAATTTGATATAAATGTAGGAGACACTATATTTATTAAAGGAGTAAATACCAGGCGTAGCAAGGACAAACCGCGATACCAGAAAGCTCAAGTGCCTGGAGCTATTCAAAGGAATGTCGTACCGAATACTACGCAACATAGGAAAACAAAAGTCCCCATAAAATACATCAAATGTCCTTCACAAGTTTATACTTTTGGCGGTTCAAGTGATCCACAGCTAGGCCTTTCATCTGGACGTTTGCAGATGGACAGGAACCCATGACTGCCTGTAAAGGAAGGCCAAGCTACCATCAGTCATGATAAATGGACTGTTATTAAAATCCTAGACTTAAAATTAATTTACGACCAATTAGAATTAAATATAAATAGTTATCAGTTTATTCCATCATTTGTAAGAACTAAACGTGGTTTATTTAATCCGCTTGGCTCGCTTGTAAAGGCGATTACGGGCAATATGATGACGCTATAATGTATGAAAAGTTAATTAATGATAATTCATAAATCAAAATGGTATAAATAAGAAAATGACAATAATCGCTGAAATGGTGGGTACGATCACAAGAATAGCCAACTCTACAACAAACAATTTCATTCAGTTAGATGAAAACATTCAAGAAATTAATCGTAGTTTAAACAAATCAAAGTTATTACAAACCAGTCATAAAATAATTCACATTTATAACATTTTAACAAATAATTTTCAAACACTCTACATCCGACTGAACGAAATTGAAACAGCTGTTGCTTTTACTACAATTAAAATATTGCATCAATCTATTATAGACACATATGAATTAATATCATTGTTGAAGGAAATTGCCGAAACCAAGTAATTAGTGTATCCAATAAAGGTTAAAAATATTGTAAAAATAGAGCAATTTATAGAGATAAAAGCATACGTAAAACAAAATCAGATAAAATTCATTATGCGCATTCCATTGATGAGAAATGAAGGCCTTAACTATTTTGAGTTGATTCCCTTGCCTGTATATAATGTCAGCAATGACCTTACTACGCTTGTCCTACCTAAACATCCTTACCTCCTTGTGAAAAGGTCAAAAACCATGCCGCTCTCCCAGTCATGCCGCGAGATCGACGAAGCCCGTTTCTTGTGCTTTGAGAACGATGTTTCACCGCTGTTGGAAGATGATTGTATTACCGACCTTATGAAGTTTTCTACAAACATTTCAAGATGCCATCCCGTTGCTGTTAGCATAGACGACGTGAAGATCGACCTTATTCAACCTAATCGCTGGAACGTTTTCGCGAAATCGGAGACGTTGCTAACCAAGTACTGCGAAAATGAGATAACCTAAGAAAGTATTTGTGGAACTTACCTTTTGTCCATGGATGATGACTGTCAAGTTAAAATAAAGGAATTTAATCTTAAAAGACACCACAGCGAGGTTCCCAGTAATCAACCTGCCCAAAATAAAGACCAGACCATCGGGTATTCAGAAGAAACCTGTCAACCTCAACGGTATCGATCTTGTTGACATTCGGTTCTTGAATTACTTATTGCAGAAAAGTGAAAGAAATTATAAGTGAAAGTGGAAAAGATAAAGGTGTATTAGATTATAAGAGTGTTAACCTAGGAAATATAGTATTTTATGTAATCGTAGTTATTTGTCTCATGTTGCTAGCCTGTAAGCATAAAGTTAAGAAAATATGTAAAATAAGGAAAAATCGAGATGATCCTCAACCCTCGGATAATCTCGAACTTACGGAGGGAGGAGTTATATCGCCACAGTCATCCAGTTGCCCGGTCTCTTTGTTACCCTAATCAGTTTGTTAATATTAACGCTGGACGGTCATATGACACCACTCTCGCGCCCACTTGCGGCACCTTTTGTATTTTTGTTGATGTTACGAACAATGAACAAACCCCATAGTCATAGCCTTAGAGTTAGTTAGTCAGTAAGCAGTCTTTAACACGATCAGACGATTTGTATTAAAATATTCCAAAATAAATATTTTACAAATCAATTAATCGTTGTTTTAAAAACGCCTCCGCGAGCTCCCAGAAGTTGACTACGTAGTCCTCATTCATTCTCTATGCCGCTGATGCCTGACTTACACTTTTGTTTAAATGCAATAAATCTGTCTAATAAACTGCGGGTATAGTCAACTGCTCTCTTCTTTTATGATACAGAACATAGATCCTGAGCATCGCTTGTCTGTAGAGTTGTTGCGTAGTCATCTTATTTTGCTGCTAGCTCTTCGACATCTAGTCAGACGTGACATTTCCATTTTCTTTTATCTGGTTGTATAAGCTTGTCCTCACCTTCTATATATTCTATTTCTATATATTCTTCTATCGTGTCATCTACGCAATGATTATCTTGATTGAGTAGTATCGTCATCACCTTTGCTATTTTTTTTTTCTCTTTCTTGCTATCCTTTCTAAGCCTTCTTTGTTGACCACTTGTCACAACTGCTAAAGCAAATGAATCCGACTTCATCTATGTGTTGGGTAATCCGAAATACTCAACAATAATACCGATGACAATAATACAAGGGGCATTCTTAATATTTCTGAAATTTGACCCACATCTGCTGCTGTGCTGCTCAAATATAATTGGATCATGTCCCCGTGGACCAATAAAAAGCAATGGAACATTAAATATTATGCTCTCGTCTATATCCACGGACAACGAACTTACCCAAGAGAATTTGATCGGGGTGGTTTATATTTTTGATAAGGCGCATATGAATACATTTTTTTATACAAAATAACCGGACACGCGCGTGACTGACCAGACATAGTTGTAAAGTTCCGTAGTTATCGAAGGGTTTTGTTTCCATAATTTCAATTTGTTAACAGTATGATCAAACAAATCATTCTCATTTGATAGTTGTTAGATGAATGAATACATGTTTCAAGGTCTAAAAATGTGTGTATATATTAGCGAAATTTTTGACGCGATAAGTATATATATATATATATATCTATCTCACAAATTTGCAAAAAATATATACGCGATTATTCTAGAAATTGATGATTGCAAATAATTAATTTAATTTCTAAGTCAATCTTTTGTGTCAGCACTTTTTACCCAAATGCGCCAAAAGGAGGGTAATGTTGAAACAAATAAGTAATATGATCGATACAATTTCCAAAACCGAATCTGTGGAATGGTCTATTATATTTATTTTAACCAAGAGTTACGTAGGATTATCGATAACTTCTTTAAATGTTCATGTTTCATAAAAAAAAACTCATAGTAAGAAAACTGCATTGAATAAAAATCACTAATGTTGAGATAAAAACCATTACATCACTAATGTTGAAGCTACTAAATGCATTGTATCAAAACAAAAACACCATAATAAAACGTCAATAATATGCTTTAATGGTTCTCGTAATGGTGCGTAAAATATAATTGCTAACGTATCACGGGAAATTCATATTTTCGCATTAAAATGATGTGTTTTGCCAACTGTAACATCTGTTCAGGGTCCCTCAAAAATCAGTCATCAGTTTGGTGTTTATTTCCTCAGAGACATTGATTTTGATCTAGTATATAACCAAGCATTATCCAAATTTAAAAAAAATAAAACTTGGCTATTATCACTATCTATCTCTTAGCTTCTACTCCAAACAATCTACTTTCTTTTGGAAAATTCTTTGTAATGGCATTTTAAAATGTCAAAGTTCTTATAAATTTGTGGGCAGTTCTAGAATTCGATGTATGGCGTCGCAGACAAAAGCCGTTACCAAAAAAAAATCCCCATCAATTATTCATTAAAATAAGTGGAGGCGAAATGGGCGCCTTAAATTTTACGACCGAAGTTAAATGGTTGTTTAACGAAACATAATTTGAAATAAAACAAATTTTACAGTTTCTATCGTGTTTATTTTATGTCTTTGGTGTTCCCGACGTCTCGGCTGTTTTACAGCAACCATGATCATGGTTGGACTGAGGTGTTAGACGTCCTAGTGCCATAGTTAGAACTGAGGTACTCCCGTGACCATGGTTGCTGTAAAGCAACCGAAACGTCGAGTACTTAAAATAAACCCGATAAAATCCGTAACATTCGTATTATTTCAATGTGTAGTATTCGCGTAAAAATAAGAAATCAATATGAAAAAATTAATTGTTGTTTTCAAAGTTTTTGTTAATTGAATCTAATCTAAAGATACTATTATTCCTTGAAAAAAATATACGGAGCTTTAGTTACGCTATTCGAGCTCAGACTAGCCGAGTTTTTTTTTAATCTTAAAATCTCTGTCTATCGTCAGAATGCAAATTTTTAGATAAACATTTAAAAGAACACTGTTTATTCTTAGGTTTTTTTTATTGAAAGATGGCTAACACATACCTGGCGATTATCAGACAGCTGACATCAAACAAGATATTGTTAAGTCTGTTTTAATTATGCTTGTTCTAGACATTCCATAGAGTCTGTGGGATGCGGATAGGAATTTGTTTGCTAGCTAGCCCGTCTTTTCTACGTCAATCAGATTATGCGTTCAAAATTTTAACGGCCAAACTGTACTCGATTTTCCTAGTATCAACCTCGATTTGGTCTATGGTTGACTCTTTAAAAACGGATACACTCAAAATTATGGCACTATAAGTAACGACTTGAACTGTTTAAATAGCTATTAGGTATAGTTATAGCCTTAATAAGACTTTACAACTGCTATAAGTCGCCGGCAGCGCCGTAAAGATTTTTGAACTTATAAAATTACCTCATAATGTAAATTAGAATAGCAGTGCTAAACCATGTTGGTAGAAAGCTTGCCTTGGCAACGAGGATCGCATATTCAAACCCTGGCTCGCACATTTGAGATTTCTGGATTTCATGTTTGAATCCCATTTTCAACAATGATTACCACTTGCTAAACTGTGAAGGAAAGCATCGCGAGGAAACCTGCATGTCTGAGAGAACCTCTCGAAAGACGTGTGAAGACCGCACACCTGCACTGGGCCAGCGTGGTAGACTATGGCCTAATCCCCCTCACATTGACGAGAGGCCAGTGCCCAACACTGGGACATTAAAAGGGCTGGTATTATTATAATAGGAATAGCAAACCAAATGAGAATAACAGTGTCATGCGCGCCAAACATTCTCGAAGATCACCAACACCAACACTCCGACCACCAACACCAACACATCAACCTTGGTTTGGTGTGTCGGTGTTGGTGTTCGCGAAAGTTCGAAATTACTCCTACCCTCGCGAACCATAGTTACTTACCTGCTTCTGTATCCAGAGTCGGCCCTACAATGTTTTACATATTAATATCTACTTTACCCTCGACCTACATGCTGAAAACTATTTACGGAGGTCTAAGCTGCTTCGGCTACCCTACCCTTGTTATAAAGACATTTTTAAAGGCCCGTCCATACCATAGCGGTATTCGCATTCGCTCTTCTGTAACACGGCAATTCTGTTGACAATTTCTGACACTGTTAAAAATATCGCCGTCATTCATTACAGTACTGAAAATAATGGCGATATATTACCTTTAGACATTTTTTTTGTATGTAAAACTGTATGAAATACAACTGGAAAAGTAAATAAAATAATTGTCCATCAAAATCTCATATGTGATGTCGCGGTTACAATGCATTTTAAAACGTACGCACATAACGTTTATAGATCGGGACCGATACATTTATATTAGAGTTCCCCAAACTTTTTTGTGTCGTAGACCCCTTGCCATGTTTTTCCGTGTTGGGTAGACCCCCTACTTACCTGATATTGATTTCCGTCCTTTATAGAGTGACGAATTGAAAAAGTCAGTGCAAGGTAGCGAAGCTCTGAGACTGCGACTCTCAGGTTTTTAGGTCTCAGGTCTTTGCGACCACAAAGCGAATACCAACATCCTACATCTTACACAATTTTATAAACATATATAATATTTTTTATTACTTCATAGGTACTTTTATAAATAATGTATATGTTTTGATATTATAAGATAGTATGATGTAAGTAGATAGGTACTATCAGTGTATGTGTTGAGATTCACTATCGTGGACCCCCATTTTCATTTCATGGACTCCCAAATTTTTTTTCGCTGACGTAGACCGCTTGCAGGTTGTCATAGACCCCTAGGGGTCGATATAGACCACTTTGGGAATCACTGATTTATATCCTCCCGACATACACACTTCTGAACATACCTTAATTTCACAATTTCTTTTTCAGAAAAGAAGTTATGGAGCGGACCTATAAGACAAAGAAACGAAAAATTAAATGGACTAACACACCAGAAATGTAAATAGACATTATAAAATTTAGTAAATTCACACATAGACACATGATTGGATTAAAAGTGTTTGGTGTTTGCAAAATTGAAATGTTAAGCGAGAGGCCAGTGATGCTGGACTGAAGCCGCTGGCATGGGGTGTGGGCAGAGCAAGATAAATCTTTACCCGAGGCGGAACAAAAATGGTGGAAAAGGAAACAGTGCCAAAAAGTCAGGTGAGTGGATGTGAGATAAAGAGTACCAACCTAACAACTTTGACGACCTGATTAGCGCAGTTGGTAGTGACCCTGCTTTCTATGCCGAGGGACCCGGTTTCGAATCCTGGTAGGGGCAAAGTTTGTGTGATGAGCATTCGAATGCTTGTACCCGAGTAATGGATGTTTAATATCTATATAAGTATTGTATACTGAGTTCGTTCTCAGTCCATAATACAACCGTAGGTTAGTGTGGGACCGCATAGTTGCTGTATTCGTCTGGCGATATTATTATTATTTACAACTTTTTAACTTAGACGGATACTTCCGATACTTGTAATTAATAATAATGTCTAATTGAGCACTTCATCATTATCTTATAGACCATCGATCTATTATCTATTCCCGTCGACATTCCTCCCATAAAATTAAAGCCAGATATTCGAACATTTAAATGGTGAAGCTCACCAGTATATGCCTTGAAGATTTTTTATATATTTGCTAACGCGAGGCATGCAGGAGGGAATGCGAGAGGCGTCTGCGGGGAAAACGCGTCTGCTGCGCTAAATATTCATGAGTCTTGAGACCGTCTCGCGAGGCTGCCACGTGGCCAGAAAGTCAGCGACGTGCTATCGAGGCATTAAATAATGAAAGAGATATAAGGATAAGGACACACATTGCTTCTCCATCATATAAAACAGATGTAAAGTGATCTGCCCTTCGGTCTTTTCAGGACCGACAGTTCGAAAGAGCGTTGTTTCTTTCCTTTTCGAGAGGTCTAATAAGTGAGATATATTGTTGATTGTGTTTTTAAATATATACTTTATTCAATGGATAAAGGTTTGTTTTCTATAATCTTTTTTTTATTCATGTAGGCCAAGTCTCAAACGCCTGCCGGATTCAAAGTCGTTCCCTTATACAATATAAAATACAAATAAATAGCCGTGAATATCCGGTTATAAAACCGGATATTCACGGCTATTTATTTTGTTTTTATTATTATTTGGCACTCGTTCTTTTCATGGCCTCTTTCTAAAGAAGGTCTTGATATCCCCTGAAATACACGAAACCAATTTTTGAGCCAGTATTTAATTATGTACTCCGATTATATGATGCTTAAGATACAAAGGAGAACGTTCCGATTTTTTGTTTCGTACTTATTTATGGTAAAAACATTACTGTCAAATGGCAAACCTTATAAAAACAGGATCTAGCTTTACTAGCAACTGCGCAACTAAATGCAATCTGCTGATTGGCTACTCTGTAATAAAGTCACCGAACTGCCTAAATAAGTGACATATCAGACTACTTAACGAAACTGTGGGAATATGTCTATAAAGAATTACTTGTTGGAAGTTAGGATGTACCTATTTAACATGCATTGTTCTCGCTCGTTCATACCCAGACTCTACCCCTCTTTCTCTAGTGCGACAAGGAAAGGACAAATTTAATGCCAAGTCACACAAAAGATTTCGTCGAGCTCAGGCTTTTGTGATAATCTCGCAGATAAAACGCAATTAGGACTTCGCCGCACTTTGTTTACCTTTGGCCAAGACAGAGTCCTTTCAGCGTGGGGCTTTGTGATGCTTCCTTCCGAATGCTTTTACGGTACCCAAATTAAGAGTGTGTCTTTTCGGTGTTGTTTAACGATCAGATCTCGGAATCTTTCGAGCTTAGTTTAATATTAAGACCCATGAAATCTTAACTAAAGAAACTCGATGAATCTATATGATTTATAATATAATAAGCCAAAAGTAATTATATAAAAGCTGATTATGGCACTAAGCAACACTTATGTATTATGGGTACCGGACCGTACCGACTGTGGGCGAACTCAGTATATAATATTTATATATATATATTAAACATTCAAGACTCGGGTACAAACAAACATGCTCATCACACAGAGATTTTCCATACCAGGATTCGAACCATGGACCATCGGCGCAGAAAGCAAAGTCACTACCGACTACGCTAATTAGGTCGTCAGGTTGTCATTATAGCCAAGCTGACAACGAGACCGCAAATGACAGCGAGCTAGTGCTTAGTCAATACACATATTGAGTACTAGCTGTTACCCGCGACTTCGTCCGCGTGGTATCTAACAAAAAGCGGACGAAGTCGCGGGTAACAGCTAGTCTAAAATAAAAGTAGCCTAAGTTACTCCTTGTTACATCAGCTATCTGCCAGTGATAATCCCGTCAAAATCGGTCCAGCCATTTCAGAGATTAGCCGGAACAAACAGACAGACAGACAGACAGACAGCCAAATAAAAAAAATATATTGTTTTGGTATATGTACCGTGTATACAATTTTATTTATTTGTATGTAGATTTACGTCAACCACACAAGATACATAGAGAAAATAACACATGACAAGATATTAATAGGATCACTGCAGCTATAAATGAATTAGGCACGGGATAGGCCCCGGCAGGGGTCACGCACGGCACCAATCCTTTTAAGCTTTCAACAAATTGAAGCTGAAAATGGAAGGATTACAATTTCGCGAACGATTTCAGTTGCAATACCAAAATAACGATATGAACGGAGAGTTGGGTGACTCTACTCACAAAATTATAGATTAGCTAAATGAAACCATTTCATTTTGGGCAAATATTTTAAAAGTTTTCTTTAACCCATTTGTTATTGGTTCTAAGACAATGCTATTTTCCCCCGGGATAGGTATACTGAGGGTAGTAGGTACAATAAGTAAGCCGAGAAACGGGGAGACCACTGTAAGTACTGACAAAGAGTAGCCGCCAGAGAAAAATGTAGTAGAACAACTCCCTTGTTGTAGCGTTTCAGAAATCAATCCTTATTTGTACACTTTGTACACTGTACACTAATAAGGGATTTACGACAGACATTAGGCAACCACCTCATTCAGGGCCCCAAGTATGCTAACACAATTTGACTGACAGAGATCCCATACTTTATCTGTCAAAAGTGACAGTTACTATGCGGTTGCTGTTCGATTGTGTTAGCAGACTTGGGGCCCTGGCGTACCAACAGCAGCTGAATCTATGTTTTGTTTGAAAGACGCACGGACAAGTGTCATCCATACACTGTGGACATCCTTCGGTACGTACTAAGCGATTTGCTTCTACTTTCATCGTGCGAACTGCCAAGGAATGGAACACGCTACCGGCGTCTTTGTTCCCCGTTGACTTCAATCTGGGTGTTTTCAAGTCGAGAGTGAACAGGTACCTTCTAGGCAAGTATGCTCCATCGTAGATCTCATCGTCACTTACCATCAGGTGAGATCGGGATCAAATACTTGCCTATAATGTAATAAAAAAAAAAGTTGGCAAATGTTTGGCGGTGACGTCAAAAGATATATTGCACGCGGACCAACGGTCCAGAGCTCCAACTTCTGTTCAGAGGATGATAAATGTGAGAAATGGCGTAACGGGTAGCGCTGGCTGGAAGAATATTGGTACCAATTTTTAAATAAGTAAGTTCAACCATTTTGGGTACGCTACCGCATGGGCCAATTTTTTTACACTTTCGTAGGCTTTCTATACTCTTTTTAATTTGTATTAGTTTGTAAATATTTACGTTATTTTATTTTTAAATTGTATTTTGACTCGGAACTTTTTAAAACTGGAAATGACCTTAAGTGACTACAACTAAACCCACTTCCAAAATTACCCCCCACATGGTTCAAGGGGGATTCCTAACCTCTTTTGGATGGAAAGTATTTCATATCTGAGTTCTCATAGCTCCCTAAAACCACATAATAATATAGCCAGACGAACATACCAACTGTACGGTCTGAAATTAAGCTACGCTTGTATTATGGTTACCGTGAAATGGATTTAGGGCGATCCCAGTTTATAATCTATACATATAATTAAAATGTAACTGATCGCTGTCTGTACATGAAAGATATATGTGAGGAACTATAATTGGGGACCTTTATCAACGCAATAGAACTAAAAACAATTATGATTAGATTTTTTGTCTGTTTGTCTGCGCGCTCATCTCAGAAACGGCTTAACCGATTTGGGTTTAGTTTTCACTAATAACACATAATTTAGGTAAGCTTCACTTACAATTTTGTGTTTGTTCTATTACAATCATTTCATAAATAAAAAAATATATCAAATTAAACGCGGACGCAGTCGCGGGCAATAGCGTTCACTTAGATAGATATTTAACATCCATACAAATTTCGTTTATCATGTTCGTCACACAAAGTTTGCCCGTACCGGGATTCAAAGCTGGGACCCTCGATGCAGATATCAGAGTCACAAGCAACTGTGCCAATATGTTTAATAACAAGAAACTCTTTGAATAAATCCAGAATACGAGTCACGAGTTAACGCGTAGATTATCTTATAATGGTCCCCAAATATTTCAAAAGTGTAATTCATAGTCCAACTCAGGTGTGCATCTATTCATAGCATTTGAGACCTTAATATGGTACTGAAACCAATCAATTTTCATCCCTATTAGTATTCTCTTAAGGTGCCACAGTTTCGTTATGTTAATCAAGCTTTAACTCCATGTGTTGGCTGATTTGACAATAAATATAATACTCTAAAATGACTCGTATTGGTTTACGTTACGTCACAATCAAAAACCAATTCTATTAGTACTGCTGTTAACAAGATAACTTAAGATTTTAAACACACAAAGCAATTCTTTGATGCACGCAGTCGGGCAAAGAATCCCAAGGTGACGGACGACGGGGCGTTCACGAAAAGTTTCCAAAATCTTAACTAGATGTCACTGCTACGAAAATAAACACGGTATCGTTTGTTGCCACAAGTTATTAGAAAATGGTTTTCGACTGAGCAACCGTTGATGCGAGTGGCGATAACCGCATAATAAATTTTTGATGATTGTTAGGTGCCTTGCACATACCAATCGTATAATATAAAATATACCAAATTAATTTCTAAGCTATTGGCTAACGCAGCTCAAATTTTATTAAATTAAATTTATTTATACTTTTAAATAAAACGAATTTTACGGATTCTATCGCGTTTATTTTTTGTTTTTTACGTCCCCGACGTTTCGGCTGCTTTATTTACAGCAACCATGGTCACGGGAGGACCATGATGATTTATTTATACTGTTTATTTATAAATATTATTTACTTATTAATGCAGTATTATTACTACTGAGCTAGTCACCAACATGCCTCAATTCTAATTAAATTAATTTATTTTACTATTATACATATTAGTTACTTATTAATGCAGTATAGCCAAGTTCGTAGAACACTTGGGTCGGTATCGAGAGTCACAGGTTCATCACCCCGGCTCGCACCTCTGGATTTCATGTTCGAATCTCATACTCAACCATGATTATCACTTGCTCAACGGTGAAGGAAAACATCGTGAGGAAACCTGCACGTCTGTGAACCCCTCGAAAGCCATTTGAAGTCCGCCAACCTGCACTGGGCGAACGTGGTGGTGGTGGCCTATCCCCGTCACATTTAAGAGAGGCCCGTGCCCAACAGTGGGAGATTAAAAAAGTGATAGTTATGTTTTATAGACAAAAAGGAAGTTGCTGAATAGTTTCATCTCTCTCTGTTGGATGGTGTAGAAGACGTTTACCACCTACATCCATTACATAATATAATTAGTCTACCCCATGAATTTATACACGTTTATAACTTTATCAAACGTCATATAGTACTTACTGCGCACAAGAGTTTCGCTTTGCGCAATACTTTATGACGGTTGATAGAGGTAAGTTATTTATGACTTCAATTGAATATGAACCTTAAGATGTAACTTATTTATGACTTAAATTGAATAGGAACCTTATTTTTAAATCACAGAGTAGGTGGCTCTATACAAATCTTAGTAATAGGATTAGTTTGAAACTGTGCGTTCGGTGTCATTGTCCCGGCTGTACAAAGGGGAGACCGGCTTCCCGCTCGCCCGCCATGTGACGTCATTCTTTATTCAACTTTTTTTATCCCTGCACCTGGCTCTAATGAATGGAAGACTTTAATACTGTTAGGTTAAAAGAGTTTTTTTATGTTCATACCAACCTACATGTACTTAGTAGATATATAGATTCATTGAAAGAAAAATAGGTATCTAAGTGAGTACATAAAAATATTTTGATTCCAACCATAAGAAGGAGGAACAGCACGATTAGATCCGATCGTTAGAGGCCTTACCATTTGGTATGACAATGGACAAGATTCAGGGCAACTTGGGGCCTTACCGGACATGTCAAATTGTAAAGACTTTTTAAACTTAACATGCTACAAGTAGCGCCATCTCTTAGTCACATTAACACATTACTGTATATCTCATTCACTGAACTCAATTATACTCTGGACTGGAGATAGATATCGTTGTCATTTTCCTATTTTATTTTCGCAATTTCAGCTCTGATAGCAGTTAGTCAGTGCCCACGGTACGGATGATAGAGATGTGACAACTATGTCGATAATGATATTGTCTCATAAAATGTCGATACTCTGCAGACTGCACTGCACTAATGTATGGTCATATGAAATAAAAAATATGCTCTGTGAGTGTTTTGTCACTGAAATACACTGAAAGTAGATATGCGAAGGTCAGCGGTCTTTGCGTGATCGTTCGTCAAACAAACAAACAAATTTAGAATGATGTTTATGTCCTACCAGTTGTGTATCTACTGGTACACAGAACAAGAAACCGTGTCGGTTTGTCTGTGATGGCATTAATTGATGGCGCGTCTGGCAATGTTCTGGTCAGTGTTCGTATGGCAGGGCTACTGGCATAAAAGTAACGTTAACCTATTTAGGCCGCACGGTAATAGCAAATTCGAAGGTGCGCAAGAGTCGCCGAGTTATGCTCTACATAATAATAAATAAATATCGCCATACGAACACACCAACTATACTGTCCCACTAAGCTTAACGCTTGTGATATGGGTACCGTACAATGGACTGAAGGCGAACTCAGTATATAATACTTATATACATATTAAACATCCATGACTCGGGTAGAAACATTCGTGCTCATCACACAAAGCTTGTGTCACTACCGGGATTCGAACCCGGGACCCTCGGCGTAGAAAGCAGAGTCACTACCACTGCGCTAATCAGGCCGTCCATATTCGTCATGTACAAAATGACAATATAAATTATGAAGAAATTATAGAGGAAAATGGCGCATAGACATTACAATATGTCGCTAATTAATAGAGAAAAGGAGAATTGTCTGGGAACTCAGCACATCCCTACTTTATAACAGGCCGTCGGTGGCAAATCGTTTCCCACGCTGCACTGATAAGGATTTCATGCCGCAAACCAATAGATTCCGAGAACGGTACAACTTCATAAAATGAACATATAGGTACCGTACATATACTTAGTCCATAAATGCAAACGGAATCACAAAATAGTGAGACTGACTGTCCATGTGAATGATGAATGAATTAATGAAGTGAAATGTGATCGGAATTAGCGACTGCTTCTACTCAGTTTGCGTAATCCCACTAATATTATAAATGTGAAAGTTTGGATGGATGGATGTTTGTTACTCAATCACAGCAGAACGGCTGAATAGATCTGGATGAAATTTGGCTCAGATATAGATTATAGTCTGGAATAGCACATAGGCCACTTTTTATCCCGGTAAAATGTATGGTTCCCGTAGGATAAAGGACATACTTTTTAATCGCGGTAACACAACGGGGCGCAGCTAGTCTTATCTAAATTTGGACGATGCCAATAATCTCTGAATTAACGCAAGTAATTCCAAAGTTTTGACAGACAGATCGGCCTGGCCTTCTATAAGCAAGAGATCCTTTGAACCACGCCGGCTTAGTCGAAGAGGATAGTTCGCGGCGCTACATAACAGGATATAAACTTTAAACACTATGCATATTTTGATGTTGTGTTAAACCATGAATTCATTAAAGAGTTCAATCAAGATTTTTAAATATATCTAATCTGTTTACAATGGTATTCTAAAGCGCTTTTCTTCTGAAAACAGCTTTATCAAAATATCACACAAAATGTGACACTTGAGTACAAACCAAAATCGTGTTGCGTTCTAGATTTTAGAGCAGACTAAGAGGCCATAATATACAGCTTCCAGAACTCAATAGCCGATAGGGCAGAAAGGTTCTAGAATGAGGAACATGAGCTGGTCTTCCACGTCTTCGTAGTGTAGGACGGTATCCTACTAGATGGACCGACGATTTTCCACACGTCACTGGAAGCCTGTAAATGCAAGTCGCGGTAAAACTGTTACTTAAGTCATTGAGGGACGTCTATGTCCATCAGAGGACGTCTTCCAACACATGGACAATCAAATTAAATCAGCTGATTTAGATAATGTCCTGTTTTAGTGTTTAAATACCATAGAGAAAGGCTGACCAGCAAAATCACTTTTTTTTTAATTAAAACTAAATGACCAATATAGCAACAAATCATCGACAAAAAACGATGGAACCCAATACCCCTGAGTTTATAAACGTTTTATAACTGTATCAAATCACAAAAAATCCATGAAAAATCTTTCAGTAATGTATCCATCACTTTACTGATTGAGGGATAGGGGGTATTTTACTTGGGGCAAGCCTTTGGGCCTGTGCATATGCTCAAAAACAGAAATAATTTATATTACTTGACACTGGCAAAATACCTACGGTGATGCCAAATTTAAAAAAAAAAAAAAAAAAAACTGTATCAAACCTCATATAGTAGTACGTAAATTATTTTTGCTTGAACCAGTGCTATATGACGTTTGATAAAGTTATAGAACGTCTATAAATTCGGGGAATAATGTTTTAAAATGTGAAGTGCGTATACTAACAGTGCTTGTCTAAAAATATACAGGCTGTAACAAATATAGTGTAAAATATTGTAAGGAGTTAACAAGTAGGTCATAACGATCACGTTTATGTACAACATATTTGTGCTGACAGTGGTTGGTTGTTCTCTGAAAATACGAGACAGTACCGTTTCACCGCACACTTAGTACGTAGTGTTATTTAAAAAAAATATTATTCTCGGGACTGTGACCTTTATAGCCTATGGACCCCTTAACATATTTTAGACTATTATTGTTAAACCTTATGTTTAACTATTAAGATTGTTGTTGTTTGAATATTTTTACAATAGATGTCGCTAGTGTCGAATTAACACACGTTGTTTAGGTCGCGTGATAAATTTATAAATAGTTTTGTGTATTTTGCATGTGCGTGTTTTCATAAGGGTTATTATTTTCGGCTAAACCTACCTACCTAGATTTCTAAAGCCTATACTCAAGTATTTATTACCATATAGGTCTGCCTTAATCCCCTCCCCAGGACCAATATTTGTCGTTGTACAGCTTATACATAAATGGCATCAATTGTGAATTGTGAACATTTATCCAATAACGCGGGTTCAACACAACAATCCAGTTTTCTCGGAACGACCCAGAATGGTCTAGATGTTTCGATATTCATTTACACAGGCCATTGTATGTATGCATATTGAATATTGGATCACGTATATTCCATCTGGGGCATGGATAAACTAAATTGTATGTGTAGGCAGTCGGTTAATTGAATACTCAGAATTCGGTGTACAAAATGTAATGGCGCTTAAAAATTAACATTGTTCAATGTTCTTCTTAAAAAAATTACGAAAGTACTTTCGCCAGGTTTCCGCTTATCGCACTCTCATTGTCGCGACGCGTCCAAATACGTACCGTTCGTGGGTTTAAGATCGCCAAAAAATATATGTAAGTTTGGTACCAAAGCCACGTAATTTTAATTATGGAAAATGTACCTAGAATCAATAATTTATTAATGACTAGCTGCGCCCGGCGGTGTTACCCGCGATAAAAAGTATGAAAAATTTAAACATCTATCCCACGGGAACCATACATTTTACCGGGATAAAAAGTTGCCTATGTGCTATTCCAGACTATAATCTATCTCTGTGCCAAATTTCATGCAGATCCGTTCAGCCGTTCGTGCGTGAAAGAGTAACAAACATCCATCCATCCATCCATCCATCTATCCATCCATCCAAACTTTCACATTTATAATATTGGTATAGATTTGAATGCAATTGTCAATATTTATACTCGCAACTAGGTTATAAGTGTGTGTAATAAACATGGTTGTTAAAATAAAAAGAAACAGTTCAAAAAAAATATGTAAAAAAGACAAGCCCGCTGAGTTTCTCGCCGGATCTGGTAGTGGAGTTAAGAAAAAAAATGTATATGATAATATATGGTACACTCCGTAGGCCTTATACTAAACAAATGTATTGAGTATTGACATTGACTTAGTGAAGGTAATTTCTCTATTAATTTTATGCGCATACAATAGATAGCCATTCACAACAATATTGTTCAAAGACAGCAATTTTCATCACAGTCCTCAAAATAAAATGGAGAAAACTTCAACTAAAACTAATAGTATATCTACCGGGAACATGAAATACACATTTAAAGAGGATTGATATTCCAGTTCGCCCTCTCAGACGGGAGACTGAAGGGGCTCAGTAGAGAGGCTGAGTTCGCACTTCAAGTAAAACAGCTCAAGTAAAATGAATCGTACAACAGTTTATTTAGATTGTTTATATCAAGTGCTTTGAGTTATTTGGCATTTTCCATATACACTATTAGTAAGCTGAAATAAAAAGAATATTATAATGACATTCCTCAAATCTGTCTATATTTTGTTAATTAATGATCGTTACGGTCGTAACGTAATAAGCAACGACAAACCACAGAGTTTCTGTCTTGTTTCTTCTCAGTAGGGCCATCGTAACGTGCTGACATGTTTAAATAATTAGTCGGCTAATTCCTCCAATTATTCGGTCCCAAAAGTATTTACTAATTCCTAAATATTCCTAAACATTAAAGAATATTGTTCTCATATAGTAGCGAAAACGACATGATACAATTAATTCCTGTTTCATTGGTTCGCTTCAAATAACCAATTATATACATCACGATGCGCAGGCGCAGCGGACAAGGAGGCAGATGAGGATGAGGGCACGGCCGGCGGCGCCGCGCCCACCGACGACAACGAAGATGAGGCAGAACGGGGCAAGCACATCCTGCCTCTCACCACGCACCCACAAATCATGTGAGTAAACGGCATTTTGTATCTAAATAACATCATTATTAAGTTCTTATTTTCTATAATGTAGATGATGGCTGTATAGTAGATGTTGCCTTTATTGCATTAACGTCATTGGCCGTATCCAGACTGACCGCACTACCTCGTGTGGCTGAACCAGGCACATCTCGCGGGGGCCTTGATGGGGTCGAGTCACCTTCGTCCGTAGGAGAATTAAGTACCCTCGAGATACCCTACACGTGACCCTGGGTGGTGCCAACCAGGTGACAACTTTACTGGTGGTAGGCTTCGGCCGTGGCTAGTCACCACCCACTGAACAAAGCCATGTCGCCAAGCGGCCTAGCCGTGTTCCGGCATGATGTTCGGTGCTGCCATTCATGGATGGCGGGTCAGATCAGTTGCGCTGCATGTGCCTAGTGAATGTAGCGTCTCTATCTACTGCCGCCTTCCTACCTAGGCAAGTATGCTCCATCGTAGATCTCATCGTCACTTACCATCAGGTGAGATCGAGATCAAATACTTGCCTATAACGTAATAAAAAAAAAAATGGCGATGATGGTTGATGATCGCCAAAAAGTCTAAGAAAGTCTTCTCCAATACCCTCGACAGTTTGACCCCGTGCGCTTATCATAGACACTTCTGTTACAGTGAGGTGTCAGCAAGTCAGCAGGATTTTTTCAAAATGCTTGAAGAAAAAATTGAAAAGGTATTCTCATTCACACCCTCCAAGTACTTCAAACACCATAGGTTTCTATAACGAAGACTAAATAATATTTTTTCCTCAGGGTAAAGACTACGATTCCACCAGCGAGACCGAGATACGGATAGAATATGAGAGGCGGAAGTTGTTAATAGACCAATGGCGATCAACTTCTCTATCTACTTACTCACAATCCCAGCCTAGTCCACCGACTCCGGCCAGGAGGCGGGTCCCGAGGCCGATACCACCACCACCAGAACGGCAAAACAGTCCAGGATCCGGCAGACGATGTCATCGACAACACGTCCCTGACGGCATGTCGCCCCCTCCAAGAAGATCCCACAGTGCCCAGTCCCACCACCCGGATCCGAGGCAAATTAATGGTGACAGCTGGCAGGATCCCAATAAATCTCCCGTCAAAAGACCTCAAAGCGCAGGAGCTAATTGGAAGAGCAATCCTAAAGTTGCGCCTTACAATCAGAAATCTAAGAAGGCAGATGACCACAGAGGAAATGATTCGGATATCTCCGGGTCAGGACAAGATATGTCACAAATAACATATAACCCTACATTCCAGACGCACAGTCCAGCTCATTCTGCAAAACAGCAGCCGTACATCGCCCAGATAATAAGCTATCCGATGTCACAGCAGGTCACTCCGCCGTCACCACCCAAATACATAGCTCCTCCTGAAGAGTACCAAGATTCTCAAAACCATGTCACGAACAATGGCAAGCACAACAATACGCAACGACAAACTCCAGTGACGCAAGCCAACGCCCAGCCTCATATTTACTACATACACGGTAACGCCACAAACGCCGCGACGCAAGACCTGTCACAGCAACGGCAACAGACGGCAATGCATTTGCAGCAATACGTAGCAATGAAGCAGGCTCAGCAACAGATGTTTACTTATCTGCAAAGGAGTCCGCATACAGTGTTCCCTAATATGGAATTTCCTCAGAATCCGAATCCAAATAGAGTGTTTGAGGGGGAGGAGTTCGTTGGGCGGTACCCTCGACCACCTATGAGGCCTCACAGCGCTCCGGCTCCTGTGGGAGCTGTGAGACCGATACCTGTAGCTCCAGGCTTCAACCCGATGCCAGATGGGACGCACTTAGTCCAAGTGCCTGTGTGGACGCATATACTTCCCGTAGTCCCGACAATGGGCCCTTGGGTCCCCGGGCAAGTGCCTCCAGAGATGCAGTACTACCCCCAATCCCAATTCATCCCGATGTACAGGCCGAACTCTGCGGGATCGGCGGGTACACTCACACGGTACCAGAAAAAGGAAGCCAGTGACAGTGAAGTGAAGAATAATGTGTGCCAAAGCATAAATCTAGTCAGACAGAAGCCGATAGGCCAGATCGTGTCGGTTCCGGGTCAGGAGTTGACCGTGTGCAACCACGCGAGTGATAGCCCCAGCCCAGCGTCCGTGAGCACCGACAGCGGTGTCTCACCGGGCAACGGGGTGCCCAGTTCTAAAAACTCCGCGTTCAGCACTCCCTCTAGTGGTGCGAGCGAAACTTTCGGCATAGATACTAAGAATAAGAAGAATAAAACTGTACAACCAACTAGATCTCTTAAAACATCTAAAAGCTTAGACTCTTAGTGTAACGTCTGTAATTATGTAGATTTTCTAAGTGTACGTAGCGTCTAGTCGGAATGGCCGATGTAAGGTATAGTAAAATTAGATTCCAAAGTGCTTATCGATACGGTGGAGTCACTCGAGTTGTGTTCTACTCTGTCTTCGAGAGAACTTCATCGAAATTTCCATGAAATGGGCACAGGTTTGGAAGAATTAATTTTCCATTTGAGTGGTTTCTTTAATGTTTTAGGTATTTATTTATAGCCTTTGTAGTTATTCGACATAGTAATTATTTCTACTTGAAGCTTAAAGCATTCGATGAGATTATTATTATTAGACTCTTAAGGGTGAATGTTGAGAATATGTGCATTCAGCTCCTTGGCGCATTTCATTTTAATAGATTCCGTTCAAATAATAATGCATAATGAAATTTAACTTAATTAAAGGCGTACTTATTGAATGGGCATCATATTTGTCCGACGCATTCCAATGATATATCAATTTAGATTTTTGGGGACCGAGGACTAAAAAAAAAGCATATCGGTTCGTAAATTACAGAGTTTTGAGGTAACAAACATAAAAAAATTCAACCGAATCGAGAACCTCCTACTTTTTTTAAAGTCGGTTAAAAACAAGACCGCATGAGAATGAAACCCTTTTGTATATTTGTTTTAAATGTTTGTTCTAATATTAAATTATGGTAGGCAATAATTATTCCTAATTAAAACGAATTCATAACAAGACTATTTAATAAAGTATTTTATTAAAAAAAAAAAAAACTTTATTAAATAAATTTCGAATCAGTGAACGCATTTCGGGTGGCATCACGCATCACGATTAATCGTATCGTATTTATTGAGCTGGGAGACGATTTTTATCGCGCTGTCAAGTCGATCGTATTCATATTGGTAGCTGTCAAATCACGAGGACTGTTTTCACATGTAGTCTTGATTGTTGTAATTTCATTTCTTGCGTATGTTCGGGATATTTTGCAAAAGTTTTGAATAGCTTAGTACGAAATTGAATCCAGTGATGACATATGGTACCGAGACGTGGTCGCTTACTATGGGCCTCATAAGAAGGCTCAAGGTTGCTCAACGCGCAATGGAGTGAGCTATGCTCGGGGTTTCGCTACGCGATAGAATCAGAAATGAGGAGATCCGTAGACGAACTAAAGTAACTGACATAGCTCAAAGAATTTCAAAGTTGAAGTGGCAGTGGGCGGCACATAGCTCGCAGAACCGATGGCCGTTAGAGCAGAAGGGTTCTAGAATGGCGACCACGAACCGGAAGACGTAGTGAAGGACGGCTCCCCACGAGGTGGACTGATGATATCACACGCGTCGCAGGAGGCCGGTGGATGCGAGGGGCGGAGGACCGTGATGTGTGGAAATTATTGGGGGAGGCCTATCTCCAGCAGTGGACGTCTTTCAGCTGATAGATAGATTAATAGTACGAAATTTCGAGTGATCATATTATTACGAATGGTACAGTACCGTTATAATATATTATGCTTAGTTACGTTTACAGATAGAATATGTATCTATCGAAATTTCGTATTAAAAACTCGCACCCTATTTTAGTATGTAGGTACCTATCTTGCTTTTGTTAAATATTTTCTTAACTTATTATTTTGCATTTGTGTACTTACCTATGTTTACAATTGTTTAAAAAAAAAATAAAGACGGGTGTATATAATTTATTGAATTTAAACGAAACTTAATCGAATCTAAATGTATGTTTAGATAAAGACATTGTAAATGGTACCTCTAAGTGCCGGAATGCATTTTAAAATTATCCAATAATAATATGGTAAGGAACATACTGTTTGTTTAATTTCCTTACATTTCCAGAGGAATATGAATTATACAGAACTTACACTAAGTATAACTTCTCAAAATTAATAGGAATATAAAATACATACATAACAAATACAATGGAATAAAATGACATATGGCCTCACCCACAAATTAGTGAGTATTTTGCCAGTGTCAAGTTTTTAATAGCCATAATAAATTCAATAAAAACACATTAAAACAAATATGATGACATAAAAATGGCGGAACGAAATACATCTATACATATAAATAAAATTGGAGTGTCTGTTTGTAATATTAAAATAACCGCTTTTTACTAAGTGCATTTGGATGTATACACGTTACCTATACCGAAACAACATTTTTTACAATTTTTGTCTGTCTGCCTGTCTGTCTGTCTGTCCGTCTGTCTGTCTGTCTGTCTGTCTGTCTGCCTGTCTGTCTGTCTGTCTGTCTGTTTATTCCGGGTAATCTCTGAAATGGCTGGACCGATTTTGACGGCAGTTTCACTGGCAGATAGCTGATGCAACAAGGAGTAACATAGGCTACTTTTATTTTAGAAAAAAAAATTGGATCTCTCGAAAAAAAATTAAAACCAATGTTGCAGCGCTGCGCCTGATTAATGTTTGATAGCAACAATCTGCAATGCGTCCCGCGGGATCAGAACGCGAGCAGGCTGTTGCCAACGGCTGAGTCTTTGTTAAATACCACGCGGACGAAGTCGCGGGCAACAGCTAGTGTTAAAATATAATAAACTAGCTGCGCCCGGCGGTGTTACCCGCGATAAAAAGTATGAAAAATTAAAACATCTATCCCACGGGAACCATACATTTTACCGGGATAAAAGTAGCCTATGTGCTATTCCAGACTATAATCTATCTCTGTGCCAAATTTCATCCAGATCCGTTCAGCCGTTCGGGCGTGAAAGAGTAACAAACATCCATCCTTCTATCCATCCATCCAAACTTTCATATTTATAATATTACTAGCTGCGCCCGGCGGTGTTACCCGCGATAAAAAGTATGAAAAATTAAAACATCTATCCCACGGGAACCATACATTTTACCGGGATAAAAAGTAGCCTATGTGCTATTCCAGACTATAATCTAACTCTGTGCCAAATTTCATCCAGATCCGTTCAGCCGTTCGGGCGTGAAAGAGGAACAAACATCCATCCATCCATCCATCCAAACTTTCACATTTATAATATTAGTATAGATAGTATAGATTATTTGATGTAAAAGCGTTGTGAACGGAAACCAATAAATGCAATGAAATCATAGAGAAGGTAGCTGACCAAAATAGCTGCATGGCGAACAAATAGCGACAGCTATAAATATAAACCCTGTGCTGTTTCATCGATTGGACCCAGGCACAATACCTGCCTCCATATTAAATTATTCAGTGCAGATGTACTGGATAAAATTATTGATATGTAAATTTAAAAGCGATCTAACGCAAATAAGGTTTTTAAATGAAACTTATTGAAGGTTAAGTTTCATTTAAAAACCAATTTAAATAAAACTTAACCTTCAGTAAGTTTCATTTTAAATTATTAACGTAATTCCCAATCCTTCTCTAAGTACGTAATTACGTTAGCAAACGTAATTCCTACTTAGAGAATTACGTGGAAGGTTTTTTTTCCACGAATCAGACGAATGCTTTGCTCCATCTAAGGTCGTTGGACGACAAAATAATTTGATTTCCTTAATTTAATACAGTATACCTACTACTCCTATCCCCAAACCAAGTTAATAATTACTTATTATGCGACCTATATAAAAAGGTCCGTCATTTTACCGGGATAAAAAGTAGCCTATGTGCTGTTTCAGACTATAATCGTCCAGTGTCGGCCAGCATTAACTTAAGACGATAGTAATGAGCCAATAAGCAAAGATGAATAATAAAAAGGAAGTAAATATATTGTAAAGTAATACCTTGGCAATACTATCACAAAATAAAACGAATCAGTACAAGGATGCTACGTAATTTTCTCCAGGTAAGGACTTAATAACTGGGAGTCGTACCCTCTGTTAGGGCTGCCAAAATAAAAAGGATAAAAAAAAATATCGTTATATTTATCCTTTTATATCATAGTATACATGTATACTTTCGTTATATTATTATTATGCAACTAAGATAAAGATATATTTATTCGTAAAAACATGAGTATGCAAAATGGACAATTGGAATTATGTGCATACATGTTTAGCCTTTACAGCGTAAAACATTGTTGTTGTTTGTCTGTCGTGAAAAAATATTGCACGAATTTTAACAGGGTTTCAACATTACATCGTATAGTTACACAACAAAGATACTGGTGCCTATAACTTTTGGGGGCATAGCTGTAGCCATAGGCTAGTAAATACACAATATAGACTACATCCGCAATCCTTAAGATGTAAAAGATCTTTAAAAGAAAAAGTTACCTAGTTTCTTGCCCGTTCTTCTCCATAGGAACGGAATTCCGAACGGGTGGTAAAGTTGTAGTAGCTTATTATTTTGGTAACTTTTGACGATTCATACGTACTGTACTTAATGGTCTACATTAAGGGGGAAGCGCAAGGTCAGGGCGCGAAATTCAAAATGTCAATGGTTTTTATTTTTTTACGAAAAGTTTGGACATCTTTACGATGTAATTTAGCGTTTTGCGATATTAGCAGTCTGCATTGGATGTCTCGATGTATTAAGTTTGCTTTAAAAAGTATCTGATTCGATACATTACCATAAGGTTTGTAAAAACCGCCACTTTTACTAACTTTATGGTGTTGTATCGCTTTAGGTATTTTTTTAAGCAAACTTAATACATCGAGACATCTAATGCAGAATGCTAATATCGCAAAACACTAAATTACATCGTAAAGATGTCCAAATTTTTCGTAAAAAAATAAAAACCATTGATATTTTGAATTTCGCGCCCTGACCCTGAGCTTCCACCTTAATAAAAAATATTCTGATTCTAATGTTTGTTAAAAATATTTCCTTACAGACGCGCACTTTTTACCGCTATTCAGTGATTACCATAATTATGGAAAACAACATGGGATTTATGTTGTTTCAGCAAAAAAAGTTATATCTAGTTTTTTTTTGCTACCACATATCGAGTAGGTGACAACCCTATACGCAATCCACTTCAATTTATAACGAGCATACATATAGCTATATAGCTTTAACTGACGCTATAAGTCGGAAATAAACGGGGGCAGGTGAGCGGGGGGGGTTTGCTGATTACTCGATGCACGTGCCATGCTTTATAATAAAATATAAATTCCATAATAATGATGGCTGCATTACTGAGGTATCATAGGTTACCTATAAAAAGAATCGACGGTGTTGCAACTTGATTTAATGGTACACAAAATGGGCGATCTTCGAGCAATGATGTTCATTTTATTGTAGATGTCAATTAATGCAACTCTTCTTATTTTTTTAGGTTGACTATCGGCATCAAAATAGTCAGGTTGTCTCTTAGGCCTCAGCCTCGAATTTAGCGGGCAGCGGGGCGGGGCGGCGGCGGTGGCGCGGGAGCGGAGCTCGTTGGCCGCCCCGCCCCGCTGCCCGCTAAATTCGAGGCTGAGGTCTTATGGCGCCATCGCCGGACCTTCGCCATCCAACGATCGTGACGTAGTGTAGGGCCATCCCTAAACAACGTCACGGACTGAGTCGCCATTAGCTTTTGGCGGGAAGTTGTCAACTTTGGTTTATTTAAAAAAAACTGTGTGTCTGATAAATAATAAAAAAAATGTATAATATTAGGGGATTGCCATTGTGTGTTCGTGAACGTGCACGAGTGAAGGAAATTGAAATAAAATAGTATAACTCGAATTCTCAAGTTCTCCCAAGATGTCCGCTAAGTTTTCAGTAAAGTATCCACAGCTTTACTGAGAGGGATTAGTTTCATCATAATCATCGTAATCAGCATTACCATTATCATATGGGGTACATATAATTCAATAACAACTATCAAGAATTACTCGACACTGGCAAAAAATCCACTATTTTGTAGTCAATTGCCAACCTAAAAAAAATAAGAAAAGAAGTTACACCAATGTCTCCAACCATGCCGTAATTACGGTAGATCTACCGTAATTTTTCTAGATCTACCACCTACCGTAGACATGTCAAAATCTACCGTAATGGTCATTCTGCTACTTCTGTTTGGAAGAATGACCTTTTTTTTTACGTTACGCATCCCCACTGCATGGGTATTTTAGCTGCAAACACTGGTCTGCCGTAATTTTCCACCATCTACCGTATTTTGAGACCAGGCGACACCGTAATTTTGACAAAGAGGGTTGGAGACACTGAGTTACACGGTAGGTAAGAGATACCCAGATTTTCACAGAATAAAAATATTACTATTTTCGCATGGCCCACTGAAAGGACCTAACGAGCGATAATAGAACCACCGCCATTAATATTAATCACGGTTGACCTTTCATATAATACGTAGATACTCGTATGTAATATTTACGAGGGTACCATGCAATCATCGACTCATTGTTTCATTACTGTGACTTACATTAATACGATTTAGTTGTGAAAGGAATGTCAAGTTTGGGTGAAAATGGGTTGGAAACAAAGAGGGTGACATTATGACTGAAATAAAACGATTTGTTCGGATTTTATCGCGTTTATTTTATGTTTTTACGTTCCCGACGTTTAGGCTGCTTTACAGCAACCATGGTCACGGGAGGACACCAGCCGAAACGTCGGGAACGTAAAAACATAAAATAAACGCGATAAAGTCCGAAAATAATGTTTTATTTCAAGTGAAGGAAATTAAAATAAAACGGTATAGTAGCTTGACTTTTCGAGTTCTGCCAATATGTCTGGTAAAATGTTAGTAAGTATCTACAGCTTTACTGATCATCATCGTCGTTAACAGCATCATTATTATTATTGTAGGTAGTCATATTTAAAAAAAAATACGAAAATAACATTTTACTTGACACTGGCAAAAATTACACTATTTTGTAGCCGATTGCCCATATAATAAAATTAGAACGAAAATATTGTTGGTTCTCAACTAATGCCTTAAAAAAAAGTTTATTCCTGGCAACTTACTATTGACTTTGACATTCTGCGTTATATTTTTTTTTTAATCCAGGTGTCTGTGCTGGGGTCCCGCCTGTGCGGGTCGTTGAACCCTCCCCTTCGTCTCACGCGACCGTGCTACGTTCTATTCGGTTTGCAAGTACCTACTTGATTGGATTACTGAGTTAGGCGAGTATACTCGTTTAAGGTACTTTGTACGTTTACTTGATTGAAAATAGACAAATCGACTGCCGATAATCCGTTTCTGTTAATTAAGTTGTGACTAACAGACACCAAATTGTACATATAAATAGGTACCTACCTAACAATTTCCAACTAAGCAGGTATATCGAATATAATGATGGCTTTATAGAGTTGGTTTAATTATGGTAAAACTAGCTGCGCCCCGCGGTGTTACCCGCGATTAAAAAGTGTGTCCTTTTCCTCTGTCCTTTTCAGTAAATCATGTCGATCCTTTGCACTATGAAAAATTAAAACAAATCTATCCCACGCGAACCATACATTTTACCGGGATAAAAAGTAGCATATGTACTATTCTACACTACAATCTATCTCTGTGCCAAATTTCATCTAGATTCGTTCAGCCGTTCTGCCAACATCCGAATCATAAAAATAGCCATAGAGAACTAAGAGAAGAACTTAATGTTTAGTATTAAACATAGTTTAATAAATAACCATAATCATTCTAAGAAGGTCTCCTTCCCCAACCCCCGAAAGGCCTGAAGGTAATAAATTAGCAACTAGCAAAGAATTCGTAATAGCGTCTGTGGCAACTTTGCAGCAATGGCCGCCGTTAAATTCCTTAAACTTGTGCCGTTATGTATAACACCAAATTATGAGTTAAGATAAGAGTAGGCTAGGATTAAAGTCATTGAAGTTAGAGTTAAGGCGCGATATAACTTGGATCGTTAACTATTATTAGGGTTTATACCGAACGATGCTTGGATACCTTTTAACTTGGTAAGTAAGTATGTTATTAATAATAAACTTAATATCCTTTGCTGCTAATCATTTCGTCACCTTCATCACGCTATAAACGCTAGCAGAAAAAAAAGCATAGCCGTAAGAGCCGAAAATTGATAATCTCTATTGATTTCTTATATTTACGCGAATACTACACATTGAAATAAAATTTATTTTACAGATTGTATCGCGTTTATTTTATGGTTTTACACTCCCGACGTTTAGGCTGCTTTACAGCAACCATGGTCATGGGAGGAGTGAAGTGTTTGACGTTCAAACTATGACACTAGAACGTCAAACACCTCAGTCCTCCCGTGACCATAGTTGCTTTAAAGCAGCCGAAACGTCGGTACCGTAAAAACATAAAATAAACAGGATAAAATCTCTAAAATAAGTTTTATTTCAAATTGATACCCTCTGATAAAAAAGTAGTAAATTCAATTTTTTTTTATTTTCAAAAAAGAGTAAATTCTTGTGTTACTGCGTTGTAGTATTTTGAAAAGAGAAACCTAACTGTATCAAAGCAGGGTTCAACTATATAGAGAGGCTAATATAGGTCGCTGAATGCTCGCGGGGTCAGACGGCGGCGGCGGCGGTCTCTTGACGCACGCCCGGGAGACCTTGAACGGCCTTTATTGTCTATGGTTACTTATACTTATTAATAGCACCTTCAAAATTTAATAAACATCACTACATCTGTACCCATAGATGAGCATGCAGACGCCTACACATCTACACACGCTTTCGACGTTGCTATTGGATCCTAATACTTTAGCGGCTGTTTTACCAAGCATCAAAAATATCGATAGTTGGTCGAAATCCTTTCAGTTGACCTCTAACGTTGTGTTGCTAATCTATACATATAAATAAAATTGGAGTGTCTGTTTGTAATATTAAAATAACAGCTTTTTACTAAGTGCATTTGGATGTATACACGTTACCTATACCGAAACAATTTTTTTTTTAATTTTTGTCTGTCTGTCTGTCCGTCTGTCTGTCTGTCTGTCTGTCTGTCCATCTGTCTGTCTGTCTGTCTGTCTGTCTGTCTGTCTGTCTGTTTGTTCCGGCTAATTTCTGAAATGGCTGGACCGATTTTGACGGGACTTTCACTGGCAGATAGCTGATGTAACAAGGAGTAACTTAGGTTACTTTTATTTTAGAAAAAAAAAATAGGATCTCACGAAAAAAAAATTACAACCAATGTTGCAGCGCAGCGCCTGATTAGGTTTGATAGCAACCTGCAATGCGTCCCGCGGGCTCAGAATGGGCGGGCAGGCTGTTGTCAACGGTTGTCTTTGTTAAATACCACGCGGACGAAGTCGCGGGCAACAGCTAGTTTAGTATAATAATGTTCACAATGGTGTCATTGACAAGGAATGCACATTTATATCAGAACATCCAATTTTCCCAGCATCTAATGGTATGAAACAATATTTCAGGACAATTGGTCGACGCAACCGGCGACCCAAGGGCTGGGCATTGGTGTGTTCGTCTGGCGATATTATTATCATGTCTCTCACTACACGGGCTATACCCTGATCTTTGGAAGTCTTGCGCGGGGACATGGGTCCAACACGTAGAGGCCCTTTTTGAGAATTTTATTGTTATGTTAGCCACCTGCTGGGGTCAACTGCTGAAAATGATAGCATAGACAGCGAATTGACATCAGCAGGCGGAGGAACTATTGCAGGAATATGGAATGATAATTGGGACTATGGATTGAGGTTATGGATAAGGGATAGGAATATTGGAAGGGTTGCGGACACCTGCCAAAATCATCTTTTATCTAATTACTATTGGCAGATCGATATTTATTATGATTCTAGATGCTGAACAAGAGATCTTGGGGGCAGTCTCTCTCAGTAATAATCCAAATCTGCACGGTAAACTCGAAGCCTTCACTACAACAGACTGGGCACAAGACAATCTATTACGCGGACAAATTCGTACCAAACTATTAATCAAATTAAACATTAAACACTTGCCCGTTTCAGATCCTGTTCTATTTATAGTACACATTAATCAGCGTCCCAATTATCTGGAGCGCAAACATACAAATCCGCTTTGAACACACAAATAAACTCGCTCTAGAACAAATAATTTGTGGAAATGGTGTAATTACATCAAGACCTTTCATTATACTCGCTCGTCGAGGATGCCATTGACGGAATGAATGTGGCTAACGACTGGAATTTGATTTGAATAAGTAAGTAAATAATATAGCAATCTGCAAGATTGTGGATTGTAGACTAAGGCTGTATCCCCAGTAGGCAAACTGTTAGCGGCCGACTGAGTGAGCCGCAAATTTGTGGCGAACTGAAATTCGAGTTAGCTGCAAACTCAAATCAATTTGCGTGCGTTGCAAGCAAATTGTTTTGAGTTAGCCGCTTATTTAGATCGACCGATCGACTGAATTTTCACTGTCAACTGTCCACATGACAGTTTGCGGCAAACGGACTCACTACGCCCGGCGAACAAGCATATCGCCGCCGCCAACTGGAACCGGTTTTGCTGTGAGTCGGCCGCTCACTGAATCAATCGGCGCGCGCAACACAGCAAACTGCGTAGATTGAGCGCAAACTAGCAAACTGTGAACACTCCATTTCAAATATATGGAAGGGCGTACTAAACCAATACGCCGCTAAGTCAGTTGGCCGCTAACAGTTTGCCTACTGGGGACACGGCCTAAGTAAATAAATAATCTTAGAAAGCAGTGTGACAAGGTCGATTGCTCATTTTGATGATAATGTTCAAGCCGCGTCAATACATTGCACACTCAAAAAATACAACATATGTAACGAGTGACTTTCTATTTTTTTTTTATGAGCGTTAAGTAATCTTTACCCAAAGTTTTCGTTTCCATACCCTGTATTTTAAACAAAATCGTGTTTGTTACATCATTTGACTATATTTTTGAATTTGTCTCCGTCCATAATAACAGAATAAATATAAATAAATATCGCCTTACGAACACACCAACTATACGGCCCCACTTTAAGCAACGCTTGTGTTATGGGTACCGTACAATGGACTCAGCGCGAACTCAGTATATAATACTTATATACATATTAAACATCCATGACTCGGGTACAAACATTCGTGCTCATCACACAAAGCTTGTGCCCCTACCAGGATTCGAACCCGTGACCCTCTGCGCAGAAAGCAAAGTTACTACCACTGCGCTAATCAGGCCGTCAAACCAATAGCAGAATAACTATAAAAACAATTGAAAATAATATTAAAGTTAATTCATTTTCTCGTACATTTGATTCTGAGGTGGTACGAAATTTGCCGGGATGGCCAGTAAGTAACAAATAAAAACGTTATTAAGCCAGTACAACATACATGATGTAATAATGTGGTCCCAGAGACGCCATTTTCATATCATCATGTCACATCCATTATTTTATTTATAACTAGCTGTTGCCCGCGACTTCGTCCGCGTGGTATTTAACAAAGACAACCGTTGATAACAGCCTGCTCGCCCATTCTGAGCCCGCGGGACGCATTGCAGGTTGTTGCTTTCGAACTTAATCAGGCGCTGCGCTGCAACATTGGTTGTAATTTTTTTTCGAGAGATCCTATTTTTTTTTTCAAAAATAAAAGTAGACTAAGTTACTCCCTGTTACATCAGCTATATGCCAGTGAAAGTCCCGTCAAAATCGGTCCAGCCATTTCAGAGATTACCCGGAACAAACAGACAGACAGACAGACAGACAGACAGACAGACAGACAGACAGACAGACGGACAGACAGACAGACAGACAAATATTGTAAAAAAAATTGTTTCGGTATAGGTAACGTGTATACATCCAAATGCACTTAGTAAAAAGCGGTTATTTTAATATTACAAACAGACACTCCAATTTTATTTATATGTATAGATGTATAGATGTGTATTAATTGAATGTGTTATTGCTATTAATTACTGGACATTGGCAAAATACCCGCTGAGTTGTGAGTGAGGCCATTTTCATGTCCATTTCATTTCATCGCATTTCATTTCGTAAAGAAAGAAGAAGAATGTGGTCCCAAAATAAGCAACGCTTGTATAATGCGCACCGTACAATGGAGTGGGGCGAACCCAGTATGACCCGGACTAGGGCAAATTACGAAAAGATTCCGAACCTTCATATACTTATTAGATATTCGAAATTTAAAAAATAACAATTTTCCTATCATCTATTCATGTTCAATAACACATGATTCCTCGCCTCTTTGTTTCGAAGTACCGTGCAATTTAATAACAAATAACTTCTATTAAAACCTGTTTATTAACATTCTCTGCATATTGATACGAGGAAAGCAATCTACGTATATAAATATTACAACTTTTAAATAAAAAAAAAACAACTTCAAAAAACTTAAAAGCAGAAAATAGTAATGTAAAAATCTACCTCGTCTAACTAAATCAAATATGTAACAAATTTTGATTCGGAGCCAAATAAATATTTTTAGTTTTTTGAAGCTGGTATAAACTTTTTTTTTTATTTTACAATTTAAGTACTCATAAACTTTTTCGTCATGAAGCAAATTGTTATATTGATCATTTTACTGGATAATGTAACACAATTATAACATAATCGCGAGATAAACAAAGATTCAAGATAAAAGAAAGACTACTGAACCAATCTTGATGACATTAAAATGAGACCCTCTATGAGGTATATCCTATTCAGTAAGGAAGAATCATCCAAACCGGAATATCCATTGAAATAATCGGATCATCCACTAAAAAGTTATGCGTGATCAAACATCGCCATCCGCCATCGTGGTTTTGTTTTAAATTTTTTGTAATGACCTTATCAGGTTTGTAGGAAATGGCGAATTTAAAAAGCTTGCCCTGAAAATTCTGGAAAAACTGAAGGGCGTTTTTTCCAATGGGAATTGGGACAGGGCAGTGTTCAATAATGTCATTTAAATAAAATCAAATTGAAAATCATCAAGTATTCAAAAAACAAAACACATGTCAATCACGTCACGTACGAAATGAATGAGAGAAAATCATAAGAAAAGAGAAGGCAATACAAAAACACAACACTTCGATGACTTCATGTTCAAAATGACAGAGATAGAAAGGTATGAGTAAAAAGAAAGTCAATAGAAACAAAACACACGTCAATGACGTCACGCACGAAATGAAAGAGAAAGAAAACTATAAGAGGAAAAAGGAATTCAACAAAAACAAAACACATGTCAATGATGTCACGTACGAAATGAAAGAGATAGAAAGCTATCTAGCTAGCTATGTGGAAAAAGGAAGTCCTGAGTCAGGAAAGAAACAAGAACAACTAAACTAAACAAAAAAAACAGATAAGTACTTTTTTTCTTGGGAATTTGGAGAGGGCAGCGTCTGGTGGGACAGCTAGTACATAAATATAATATGGCTGGAATAAGTTTTATTTTCGACGGCATCTTTAATTTTATTTTTCTCAGAATTTCCTGGGGTAGTAGGAAAACTATACAAACCTAATTATTTCAAAATGCACTTGACAAAATTTACTTAAACCTACCTTATATTATTCATAATAATATGAATGCTAGCCCTTTTTAATGTTCCACTATTGGGCAAAGTCAAAATCAAATCTTTTATATCGTATAGGCCTGCGGCTACTTACAAATTGTCATTTAGATTTTTTTCTTAACTACAGCCGGATCGGAAGGCGACCTCAACTGAGAAGATCCGACGAGAAACTCATCGGACTTGCCTTATTTTTTTCTTTCTGACAACTACCATGTTTTGTACAAAAATAATAAATAAACTCCGGTGTGTTGCCATGCCAAGTCTGCGGATAGACAAAATAATAAAGTCCTTCATTCTCAGAATACCATGTACGTACAATGTATTTAATAACATTGTTCAGTAAGCAAGCGTGTCAATGACAAATCGATAGCTTTTACAAACATTCTCATTTCCTTAATGATGATGTTACAAAGAATCGCGAATCCGGAAATACATGTTATCAACAATAATGAAAACCCGAAATCAATTTTGTAAATTATATTATTAATGCGCTGCTAAACCCTTTCCATGACATATTTGAACGAACTTACAGAATTGATCAGTTGGTAGTCACCCGGCATTCTGTGCCAAGGGTCCCGGGTTCGAATCCTGGTAGGGGCAAACTTTGTGTGATGTACACGAATGTAATATCTATTTGAGTATTATATCCAACATTTAACCTTATTATTATGAATGAAGACCTGATTAGCGCAGTTGGTAGCGACCCTGCTTTCTGTGACGCGGTTCCGGGGTTCTAATCCTTGTAGGGACAATCTCGTAGTGATGAGTACGAATGTTTGTACCCGAGTCATGGATGTTTAATATCTATATAAGTAGCATATAGATAATAAGTAGCAGATTTTGGGGTCGAGTCACCTTCGTCCGTAGGAGAATTAAATACCCTCGAGATACCCTACACGTGACCCTGGGTGGTGCCAACTAGGTGACAACTCTACTGGTGGTAGGCTTCGGCCGTGGCTAGTCACCACCCACTGAACAAAGCCATGTCGCCAAGCGGCCTAGCCGTGTTCCGGCATGATGTTCCGTGTTGCCATTCATGGATGGCGGCAGATCAGCTGCGCTGCATGTGCCTAGTGAATGTAGCGTCTCGATTTACTGCCGCCTTCCTACCTAGGCAAGTATGCTCCATCGTAGATCTCATCATCACTTAACATCAGGTGAGATCGAGATCAAATACTTGCCTATCTATACTAATATTATAAATGTGAAAGTTTGGATGGATGGATGGATGGATGTTTGTTACTCTTTCACGCCCGAACGGCTGAACGGATCTGGATGAAATTTGGCACAGAGATAGATTATAGTCTGGAATAGCACATAGGCTACTTTTTATCCCGGTAAAATGTATGGTTCCCGTGGCATAGATGTTTTAATTTTTCATACTTTTTATCGCGGGTAACACCGCCGGGCGCAGCTAGTAATGTAATAAAAATAAAATATACTGAGTTCGCCCTCAGTCCATTGTACGGTACCTATAATACAAGCGGTGCTTAGTTTGGGACCGTGGTTTGCTTGTCCGGAGATATTTATTAAAATTTCTATTATTCAAATAAGTCGTGGATAGTGTTTATAAGCACATTATTAAACAGCCCTGAATATAACAAATGACATAAGTATATTCTCTGGTAAATACATACCTGACGATAATACTTCATTTACGTCAAATCAAAAGGCCATCCTAATTAGGTACGTAGCTGAAGGTGTAGAGACGTCACTGTGTGGGCTGGTAGCCTTCTAATGTATAATGAGAATGAATGAATGAATGAATTCCATTATGCCGAGCGATAGTTGCTATGAAAAAACTCTTCGTACAAATGGACGTGAAGCAGTGATAGCCAAGTTGGTAGAACGCTTGTGAATCCTCGGTAACGAGGATTGCAGGTTCAAACCCTGGCTCGCACCTCTGGGATTTTTCATGTGCGAATCTCATTTTCAACCAAGATTATCACTTGCTAAACGGTGAAGGAAAACATCGTGAGGAAACCTGCATGTCTGAGAAAACCCCTCGAAAGATGTGTGAAGTCTGCCAACCCGCACTGGGCCAGCGTGGTGGAATATGGCGTAAATCCCCCTCGCATTGAGGGGGGGCCCGTGCCCAGCAGTGGGACATAAAAAAGGGCTGGACATATTATTACAAATGGAGGTAAGGTGGCCAAATGGAGAGTCAAAATTTTGTAGAGTCTAAACCGATCATCCAAGTGCAGCCTTCAATCTTAAGTGCTTATCTTATCTTAATCTTAAGTGGTCAGGGCAAGATATCCCTTTTCCAAAATGAACGGATACCTCAGATCCCGATAGCCAAATTACTTTAAAAATCCTATCTCTAGTTTTTTTTCCTATTGAAACCCAATAATAATTGCATCTTGTACGAACCTGTGCACGCTTGTATTATGGGTAACGAACAATGGACTGGGGGCGAACTCAGTATATAATACTTATATATATTAAACATCTATGACTTAGATACAAACATTCATGCTCATCACATGAAACTTGTCCTTACCAGGATTCGAACCCGAGAACCCCGGCGCAGAAGCCACGGTTACTACCAACTGCGCTAATCAGTTCTTATATATGATCAATCTATACATATCGTGAATCGCGGCGACGCCTGCAAATCGCAACCGGAAATGGTGTACATCCCCGCCGTTGGCATGGCCGTAGAGTAGACGGAGAACCCGATTACTTCCGGTTCTGCTCCGATGTGCAGCTTATTTCATTACCTTGTGATGTTGCTTATACAGCATGATTCAGAAAGGGTATACTACAATTTGAACCTGCGCTTCTTCAGCGTACTTGCAACTATTATATTTTGTGCAGTCAGAATTTCGATGTCCCAACAAAGTGACAATTGTGATGTAGTGTGAGCATATTTAACATTTTTAAATATGAAAGTTTGTATGGATGTATTTTACTCAATCACGCCAGAACGGCTGAACGGATCTGGTTGAAATTTGGCATATAGATTATAGTCTGGAATAGTACATAGGCTACTTTTTATCCAGTTAAAATATATGGTTCCCGTGTATATGTGACATTACACCTTATAAAGATTTGGCTCCATTTCGATCGTTACATACACTGGAAAATCTACGGAATAAATTGATTATATACCATGTAATATACTCCGATTTGTTAGCGACGGTCGATGAAACATTTGAACCGTTCGTCACACATAATTAATTGTGACGTCATAACTCATAAGAAGGCTCAAGGTTGCTCAACGCGCAATGGAGACAACTATGCTCGGGGTTTCGCTACGCGATAGAATCAGAAACGAGATCTTTTCGTAGACGAACTAAAGTAACCGACATAGCTCAAAGAATTTAAAAGTTGAAGTGGCAGTGGGCGGCACATAGCTCGCAGAACCGATGGCTATTGGGGCAGAAAGGTTCTAGAATAGCGACCACGAACCGGAAGACGTAGTGTAGGACGGCTCCCCACGAGGTGGACCGATGATATCACACGCGTAGCAGGAAGCCGGTGGATGCGAGCGGCGGAGGACCGTGATGTGTGAAATCATTGGGGGAGACCTTTGTCCAGCAGTGGATGTCTTTCGGCTGATAGATAGATAGTACTCTTTATTTACTTCTATAGGTTACAATGAGGATGTTCCGATGTTTTTAAGGGCAGCTACTTATATGCATTAGATTGTAAAGAAAAAGTAGTAGGTACCTATACATATTATTCACATTATGGGGGATGTTGGTGTAGCGTCTGACTCTACATTGATGTAAAGAGTATGTGTTTATGTTATTGGGGTCGAGTCACCTTCGTCCGTAGGAGAATTAAGTACCCTCGAGATACCCTACACGTGACCCTGGGTGGTACCAACCAGGTCACAAATCTACTGGTGGTAGGCTTCGGCCGTGGTTAGTCACCACCCACTGAACAAAGCCATGTCGCCAAGCGGCCTAGCCGTGTTCCGGCATGATGTTCGGTGTTGCCATTCATGGATGGCGGGTCAGATCAGTTGCGCTGCATGTGCCTAGTGAATGTAGCGTCTCGATCTACTGCCGCCTTCCTACCTAGGCAAGTATGCTCCATTGTAGATCTCATCGTCACTTACCATCAGGTGAGATCGAGATCAAATACTTGCCTATAATGTATAAAAAAAAATGTCACATCATGTAAAGCGATCAAATATGACGGTTCTGCGCATGCCGAAATCATACAAATAAGCATGATCATTTTACGGGATTCAATCTATGCCTACGTCATAACTATGTGGACTGAGGAGTCAAAAAAAAACATTTTTGGTTATTTTCAAAATAACTTAAATGTTGTTAAAATTAACTGAAAATGTTATTAAATTTAAATTTGTACGTGTCACTAGAGACAAACCGAGTTTTTTTACTAGTAACACATTACTAGTAACTAGCAGTCAAAAGTATTCTTAATGATAAGCAAACATTTTTTCAGTGTAAATAATAAAATAATTAAAGCATATAAATTCCATTTACCCAATCAAATCGAACCCATTGTTTGTTAAATTGTTGCTAATTAAGAGCAGTATAAATACTCCAATACAATGCTATACCAGCGTTACATATTTGGTGCGTAGAGGTAAGCAAACATCGGCATTCCATATAATAATAATATCTCCATAGAAGGCCACCACCTGCCAATAGTAATTAGATAAAAGCTGATTATGGCCGGTGACCGCAACCCTTCCAAAATTCCATCAAAACTTCAATCCATAGTCCCAGTTACCTTTCCATATTCCTGCAATAGTTCCTTCGCCTGATGAGGTCAGTTCGCTGTTTATCCTATTATTTTCAGCAGTTGACCCCAGCAGGTGGCTAACATAACATTAAAATTCTCAAAAAAGGCCTCTACGTGTTGGACCCACGTCCCCGCGTAGGCCTTTCAAAGATCCGGGTATAGCCCGTGTGGAGAGAGACATATCTCACAAATATTTCATTTCTTTTTATTATTAAAATGTCATATTTTTCAAGGGTCTATCTTTTCATACTAATGTTTTGATTTCCTATTTACTTTAACTACAATTGTAAATATTCAAATTTATATTTAAATTCTAAGGATCTATTGATCTTTTCAATTCAAGAGGGACAGAACTATAGCTCCGTCTCGCTCATCAGATCATGTCGCGTGTAGTGGAGTACCCACTACACCCCTCAAGATCAAATTATTATAGACATATTCAAATTATTTTTGAGGGAAAGGTATTAAATAATCTTCAAGTTATCAGAAAACTCCGTAATGTCCTAATAAATCCTATCCAGTATTAGGTTCGCATTTTGTCATCTATTAGATAAGGTCTGGATAGGGTTAATGACCTATTGAAACAAGCCGGCGTTATCAATACTTACCTTATTTACAACTAACCAAACACAAATCATATGTGACATCTGTTAGTTAAGTTGTAAATAAGGTTAATCCACAAAAGATCTTTCTAGAAGATTGGTCGACGCAACCGTCGACCCAAGGGCTGGGTATTTCCTCGCTCAGCGAGTAGTTTTAGCTATTCAGCGAGGAAATGCGGCCAGCATCTTGGGCACGCTACCGCATGGGCCAAATTTTTTACACATTTTGTAGCTTTTCTATACTCTTTTTAGGTTATATTTTTTTGTAAATATTTCAGTTATTTTCTTTCTAATTGTTATCCGCAAATAGTAAAAGAGAACCTTATAAGTGTCATAATAATAGTTCCCTTACACAGGTATGACAATGTTCGCGTACATTTTTGTTTTGGGATGCGCGTGCGCACTGGCTGGGGGAAGTAAAGCTCCCCCGCCCTCCTACGTGGAAGCCCTGGAGGTGGCTACGAAAGCCGGGAATATTCTACAGCAAAATGTGTTGTATGTATCATTTTATTTAAATGTTGCCTGTGCAAAAGGCTTTATCAATGGTACCTGTCTATAAATAAGTCTACTATAATTTCCTTTTTTTGTTTCCGCATAGATCCATGGAATCAGGAATCCCATTGCTGACTGACCCGAGGCGGCACTACGCAGAAATAGTGATTACAGTCCTCAAAGAGGCTGAGAACTTAAAGAGCTGTATGTAAGTATCATATACTCATCAATTTCTCTTTATAAGTTTACGTACACATAACTTATAAAGATAAATTCATATGATTTGACTAAATATGATCTTGAATTCTCATATTTACGCAAATGCTACACATTAATATAAAACTATTTTTATACGGGACCACGTTCTGCGTGATCGGAGCCCGTTCCTCTCCATAGGAACGGCATTCTGAACGGGTGCTGTATTGTAATGGTTTACATGAATATAAAATAATTTGGTAATAACTCTATCAATGTTTGATTTTGTGATATATTTTATAGGAAAGTAGATTACAGCATGGAGTATCCCAAGGTCTTGAACCAGACAGCAGGCCTGGCCTTCGTGGAGCCGCGTTCAGTGGTAGACCAGGTCGCGAAGTTAGGCGACCTTATCATGTCGAAAACTGGTAAAGTAAGTACCTATTTATTTTATACTAGGTAACCCAACAGACGTTGCCCCATCCAAATCCCATGGAAAATAGTCATAAAACCACTTTGAGTTTTTACGTTCCCTGCAGTCCTGATTCGGACTATTCCCAATATTCGGAATATTAAAGAAAAAATCCAAATCGATTCAGCTGTTCTCAAGTGATAGGCTTATCTAAAAACTAACATTATTTCATTTTTATTCAACAAGAACTATATTTCAATTAGCCGGTACAGAGTAATTAAAACGCCAAACAGAATAAAGAACACCATCACGCAAATACTTCCGAGGGAGTAAACAGAGGTACCAATAGTCCCAATGTTAAAGGTGGGAGGGGTGCCTAACAGCCAGTATAATACTGCGCATACTCCCCCTCAATGCGAGGAAGATTGGAGTTATACTCCATCACCCTGGCCCGTAATGCAAATTGGAAAACTTCATACGTGTTTCACCAAGTTATTAAATGTGCCGTTTCTCCATCACGCCGGAATTTGAACCTGTGCACCTCGTTTCCAAGGCGAGCGTTCTACTAACTTGATTATCACTGCTATCGCCTTTATGTTTATCATATATTTCTTACTAGCTGCGCCCCGCGATGTTACCAGCGATAAAAAAGTATGTATATCCCACGGGAACCATACATTTTACCGGGATAAAAGGCCTATGTGCTATTCCAGACTATAATCTATCTCTGTGCCAAATTTCATCCAGTTCCGTTCAGCCGATCAGGCGTGAAAGAGTAACAAACATCCATCCATCCAAACCTTCACATTTATAATATTAGTATAGATTATTACTAAGGTATAATGTAATCCTTGGAAGTCGTGATAAGTGATTTTAATCTTCCAGATACGTTCGCTGATAGAACACCAGTGCACCAACGTTCATCCCAAGGACTGCGACCAGGTCATCGATACACAAGTGCGGTCAGACCCTCAAAGGTACCAAGTTGAAGCTGTAACGCTCTTGATTGTTGGCAACACTGCCACCAAGTTCATGGAATTGGAAAACTCTTTCTCGATGGTGTCCAAACAGCATGCCGCTGTTAAATATGTAGTGGAAGGCCAGCAGGTGCTGATGAAGCTCATCGAGGCCACAATGAAGATGATGTGGAATTTGAAGCCGATTCTTTGCTGAACCATAATGTTATAGCAATCGGGCAATGCGGCATCCAAAAACAAGGCACCTTAACACCAACCAGCAACAAATAATATTGTATGTAAATGATTCATAAATTTTTGGAGGAATACTATGTTGTTTTACTGAACAGTTTAGTTGCGGTTAGAAATAACTGCTATAATATAAAAATCGTGAGAAAACCCCTCGAAAGATGTGTGAAGTCCGCCAACCCGCACTGGGCCAGCGTGATGGACTATGGGCTCCCAGCAGTGGGACATTAACAAGGGATTATTAAGCAACCGGACGGATCGGACCGCAAGCAACAACTAAATATGAGGGTACCCCAGTTCAAACTATGATACTAGGACGTCATCCACCTCAGTCCTCCCGTGACCATGGTTGCTGTAAAGCAGCCGAAACGTCGGGAGCGTAAAAACATACATAGACAATTACCGGATTCATGGATGGCGGGTCAGATCAGTTGCGCTGCATGTGCCTAGTGAATGTAGCGTCTCGATCTACTGCCGCCTTCCTACCTAGGCAAGTATGCTTCATCGTAGATCTCATCATCACTTACCATCAGGTGAGATCGAGATCAAATACTTGCCTATAATTTGTGATAAAAAAAAAATAAAAAAAACCGGGTAACAGTTGTCGCATAGTAAGCACACACCCTTACTTAGATTTTCTTTGCTCTTACGTTAGGTTAGTTTCGTATATAACATGATTAACATTAAGTATGTTATGTTCATACAATTTTACGGCACATATTGGCTTATCACTTGAACGTACATAATAATAATTTATGAAAAAACAACACTCGTGACAAATAGGGGAAAATTGTTACACAGCCACTTTGTAAATTATCTGAAAATAAATATGAATCGATTTGCAAAAGCAGAGGTCGCAAATCTTTTGCGATGTTTTAAAAAGACATAATAATTTAATTCACTGTCGATTAGTAGTATATTTGTGAGTAGTAGTATTTTTGTGAAGATTTCATGCGAAATTTATGGATTCTATGTTTTTGGGGGGAGGGGTAATGTCCAATCTGGGGGTCGAGTCACCTTCGTCCGTAGGAGAATTAAATACCCTCGAGATACCCTACACGTGACCCTGGGTGGCGCCAACTAGGTGACAACTCTACTGGTGGTAGGCTTCGACCGTGGTTAGTCACCACCCACTGAACAAAGCCATGTCACCAAGCGGCCTAGCCGTGTTCCGGCATGATGTTCGGTGTTGCCATTCATGTATGGCGGGTCAGATCAGCTGCGCTGCATGTGCCTAGTGAATGTAGCGTCTCGATCTACTGCCGCCTTCCTACCTAGGCAAGTATGCTCCATCGTAGATCTCATCTTCACTTACCATCAGGTGAGATCGAGAAGTGGACAGCAAATGGCTGATAATGCTGATGACTATATAAGTACTTACAGTATGACGTGTTGCAATAAGATTTGCCGGGCTATACCTACAACTCCGATAAAGTAGGTACTTACATTATTACACATTTCTATTTTTTAGAGTGCCGTCAGACATCAAGAGGTCAAAAGATGTGTCTAGTTTGAATCGCACTGGGCAAGGTAGGTGTACTATAGCCCAAATCCTCCTCGGATTAAAGGCGTTTTGGCCAGATGTTATGGCAATAGGCTCGTCTCCTATTACATTGGGACTAATTATTATCAGCTAACTTGCCTATATTAGTCCTGCACTGAAGGCGTGGTAGTGATTCGAATTTTCTTTTACCGCCATATTAAATTAAATAAATATCGCCAGACGAACACACCAACTATACGGTCCCACACTAAGCAACGCTTGTGTTATAGGTACCGTACAATGGACTGAGGGTGAACTCATTATATCTTACTTATATAGATTCTAAACATCCATGACTCGGATACAAACATTTGTGCTACTCATACAAAGTTTGTCCCAACAGGATTCGAACCCGGGACCCGCTGCACATAAGGCATGGTCGCTAGCCACTGAGCTAATTAAGTCGTTAAATATTGAACCTATAATACATAATACCTATACTGATTTATAAATTATCTAAAATACGTTACCATAGGTTTACTACATCTGCTTATTTAAACATTACAAATAAATGTATGTAATATAAAGGAAACCAAAGGATTTAGGCGCATTGAAATTCAAAGGGGCAGGGGAGCAGGTGAGTTCAAAGTATTTATTCCTCTCTATGTAAATCATATTAGCCAACTAAAAGTAGTTAAGTTCAAGGTTGCTCCGAAAACTCTCATAGCGCGATTCAGGATTGTATTGAGAATTGTCTATTGTTCTGAATGCGTTTGCAGCACTATCTGTGTAGATTGTGGCGAGGTCGAAGAGGTCGCTACAAAGGGATGTTTTTATTAAGTAACTGTATGTTATATTAATGTTTGAATACAATCATTATCTAGGCACTTAATTATTTATTGTACTGAATTTATTTTAAATATTATAAAATGGAATCAATTTGATAATTACACTTCTCTAAGGCCCAGTATCGCAATGCTGATAAACGCTATCCAAAACCGAATAAATATACTGTGGACAGTGTTTTACGGCACTAATAAACGGTTAAGTTGCTAAAACGTGTGGCGACCAAGTGCACAGTGGCAGAGCGAATCACCGAGTTCAAAAGAAGCCGGGAAAATAATTACGTCTCTCTCTTTCACAGGTAAAATGCGCATCCTCATTGTGTTGTTATGCGTTACATACCTCAGGGCGCACTTATTGCCACCACGAGTGGTCCCTTACAACCGTATACCCCCATATTTCCCAATAGATACCCCTCCCCATATTAACAATGACCCGATCACCAGTGCTGTACACCATCCAAGCCTGATACCAGACGATGGACTCCAAAATCTTCCAAATGTCATGGCCTATTGGGCGTATCCTCAAATCACCGAAAATGTTCCACATTCCCCTGAAATAGGACAGCTTCATCCTTATTATCCTCCAGGCGATCACAACGATTTCGTGTATCCCTATGAATTTGTCCAACCTGGTGCCTACCATGACGTGCGCCCATCGGAGTCTCATAACGTACCTGTTATTCATGAATCCCTTGAAGAAAGCCATCATCAGGACGGGCATCATAACCTTGTTACCCCGCCGTACGAACCACTAAACGATGTAAAATGGCAACACACGCCAACTTACCTGGAAAACCTAATGGCAGCAGAAAACTTAGCAGCTGATCTGAGCTATGATACGTAAGTTATTTATAGACAACTTATTTAACAGATTAACCATATTCTACTCTTACCAGCTCCTTCTATTTTCCTTTTGATTCTTTCGTTACGAGTTCCAAGACAATTATTTTCCCCGGGTATTGTCGACGATCAAATCTCAGCATCTTCGTTGGTTATCGCTATGGATCTTGGGTTACAGGAGTAACAAATGTGGGAGTATGGAGCGGGCCTCATTAAAAAAAGGATAGCCCATACAAATTCGGTCGAATAAGATGTGGATAGGTTATCAAAACTTTAAGTAACTGGTGTTGATGAAAAGACCTTAATAGCCTAGTTTCAATTTTGATACCAATCTTTTAAACAGAATGTTCACATTATTATTAGTTTTTTTTTATAGGTTGGCTGTACGTATTTTACTGTTGTATAATATTCTTTCCAACGAAATTAAAAAAAAAATATGTCATTATTATTAAACACAGTAACATTAAACACAGTAATATTAAAAATAAATCACTTTCGTAAATCAGGCTATTAAGGGTTAACAGGATTACTTATGGTGGTCCATTCACTTTCAGACATATTGAAGGTCCGACGTCGATGATAGACCCCAAACTACATTACAATGCGTTTCTGGCTGTGCTATTGGCTTTGGCGGAGGGCACACAAAACCCTGTGTATACCGAGTAAGTGTATAAGAGATTATAATAACATTGTAGGACATTATAATATCCTCAGTGCTTAGATCAGCGTATAATCTAGTATATTATACCTGAATAAACATAAAATGCTATTCTTTTGTAAGCAAATCACATGGCTGGGCTGATTTGGCTATTATTAACCGACGAAAAATTGCAGGAGGTTTTCAGTTCAACGTGTATGTAAATATTTTTTAATTTTAAACGTTCTTAACAGTCATAATAAGGTATTAGGAAAATTAAAAATTGGTTTGCTTTCAATAAATTGAGATGTACCAAGCATTAGGTTGATACCGTACCTACAAATTGTATCAGTTCAAATGGATATCTGGCTAGGTATCTGATATTGATTTCAGCGTCACGCAAAACTAACAAGTCTATTTTGGTTTCCAGTTTCGACGCTTATTACGAGAATGGCTACCTGCCGGCTATAGAGGAACACTATACAAAGGCACTACTTGATCCCAATTTAGTTTCGCAGAAAGTCGAGTACTATACAAATGTATTTGAAGAAAGAATTCGGCGAGTAAGTATCTACCCGCACTGATACTCATAAAACTCTCTTGCCCACTGATACAGGACTGATAATTCTAACTGCTGCAGTCACGGATACAGGATTTTGTTTAGGGGGATCAATATTTGTATGATTTTACCTGTATTTTCGTCTGCCTTCCTATTAAGGGAGGGTCACAGAGCTTGCGAAGGAATATGATACTGTCAGTATAAAGTAATAAAATACTTTTTTTATTTTTCGCAGATCAAAGATGTCATAGAGTCATCGTGTAAGCAAACCAATCAAAATATTGCCTCTTGCGATTACATAGTGGACTACCTGGTAAGCGTAACTCCACGGCTTCCCCACGAGGCTATGGTCCTGCAGGCATTGGCAGACGTCTCCGACGCCTACGAGCAGATGTCTGAAAAGTGGTGGAATGTCTCCGAGCAATACATAGAGCTGGCTTACCTGCTGCAAAATAAGGAGGTGTTGAAGGATATTGTCAAAAAACTGTACTACGTGATGGAAGTAACGTCACCAGCGACACAGATGTCGCCTCAGCTGCTACATTCGTGTAAAGACATGCAGGTTGCAACCCATACTGCTGTAGAGGCGATGGCTTAACAGCTTCCCCTCGACATAGGGGAAATTCAGAATGTAAAAATAAAAATATGGCAGTAGGTACTAATATTGTCTTTTTAATCTTAAAAACCAATTAACCTTTCGTTTGTCCGCCAACCCGCACTGAGTCAGCGCGGCGGACTTTGGCCTAATCCCCCTCGCATTGATGGAGGCCCGTGCCCAACAGTGGGACATTAAAAGGGCTGATATTATTATTTATTAAACTTTGGTTTCTAAAGATTTAAGCTCACGAATATAGTTAGGGTTATTCAGTGTCAGCAGTGATAGCCAAGTTGGTAGAACGCTTGCCTCGGTAACGAGGATTGCACGTTCAAACCCCGGCTCGAACCTCTGGGATTTTTCATGTGCGAATCTCATTTCCAACCAAGATTATCACTTGCTAAAACGGCGAAGGAAAACATCGTGAGGAAACCAGCATGTCTGAGAGAACCCCTCGAAAGATGTGTGAAGTCTGCCAACCCGCACTGGGCCAGCGTGGTGGACTATCGCCTAAACCCCCCCTCGCATTGAGGGGAGGCCCGTGCCCAGCAGTGGGACATAAAAAAGGGCTGGAATTATTATTCAGTGTCTGGATATAGTTATTTAGAAAGGTATCAACACTAGTTGCTGCCCTCGGCTGCACTCGCGTAACCTCAATGAAAAAGCCTACACCACTCAGGGATAATGTAGCTGTCTATCAGTGAATGAATTTTCAGAATCGGAATAGTAGCTCCGGAGATTAGCCAAACTCATGTTATAGTATGATGAATGTTTGATTTTGTCCCTTATGCATTCCTATACCATTAATCCGATTGCTATAAAACTTAGTCGAGTTATTGTGCAACGGTTTCTGGCTTTGCTAAGTACGAGTACATGCTTGTTGAATATAAAAAAACACATTTAAATCGAATCCTGGTAGGGACAAACTTTGTGTTATGAGCATGAATATTTGTACCCGAGTCATAGATCTTTAATAAATATATATAAGTATTATATACTGGGTTTGCCCCCAGTCCATTGTACGGCACCCATAATACAGGCGTTGCTTAGTGTGGTACCGTATAGTAGGTATGTTAGTCTGGCGATATTATTATTATTATATCGATTTTTAAATATTTTTTTAATACAAGCAAGACATTTTGAACTAAATCCAAAAGTTGATAAGGTTTAAAAAAAAACTGCAAATATGTTATGTTACAGCACACAATCAAACATTTTATTCTAAAATACATATTACAAATAAACAACATAAAGTAAATCAGGTCAGTCTATACACTTTCAAATATATTATCTTTCTCTATTTTATATAAATAAATTCTTCTCATAAATAGTGTCACATAGCTATTATAGACCTTAACGCTATGACGATATAGTGGTAGTACAAAAAGTTAGTGAAATTAGTTAAGTTTAGAATTATAACAAAGGAACGTTAACGTTTATAGGGGAGCTCTACTATTAGTAAACAGCTACTAGCCGAGAAAAAAATAAGGCGACAGTAGCGCCAATGCCAGTTTTTTCCTAGACTTTATGATCGATGACCAGTTTACGAGACAAGAATGTCGATATCCTGCATTTTTAACAAAAAAAAGAAGGTCAACGACATTGTCACCCCATAAGACTGCCATTTGATATAGAAAATGAAACAAAATTTATAGATCACGATAAAAAACATAATTATTTTAATAGGTGGTTTCGGAAACGCTATCGAAAGCTTGTTAATTACATCTAAGACCAATTACTGATTCACACAAACATTAATTCAGTGTTTTAAACACGCCGAAATTTTACACACGATTTTAATAAAAAAAAAAAAACGTTAATTTTTGGCTTCGAATCCGCTTTGTTACTTACGATAGTTCATTTTAATTGCCCCATATACGAGACAAATATTTATGCAACCGTTGCACGACATTCATTCGAATATACGGCGTGATTCAAAAAGCCTATACTAACATTTGAACCAGTGCTTCTTTAACGCATTTCCATTTTTTATGCCAACTCAGAACTTCTATAGGCCAATCAAAAAATGCTCACAAAATTACACGTATCATTTCGTTGGAAACAAAAATATTTTTTTTAAAATCAACATATCGAAATTCTAACTTCACATAATTACAAATGCCCCAAAGAAGCGCAGGCTTAAAGGTTAGTATAGCCTTTCTGAGCCACGATGTATATACACGCCACACGACCCTATATGAAACCAGAATTTCCCCGATATATAGGACAAACTATACCCTAAATTTAAAGAACGTTTTCGTTCATAACAGCATTAAAGACAACTTTTCATCAAAAAGTAGGTTTAAAATGCTATCGTAAATCGATAAAAACTTAAATAAATTTGGGGGCATTTTTACAACAATAATATTAAGTCAAACTCGATACACATTACAGATTTATACGCTACATTGCACAAGTCGGATTGAATTATTAAACTACTAATATACTTCTAATAGGGACTTTGCATTATTATGTAATTATACATCTCGTAGCGAAATAATCAGAGGATACCTCAAGAAAGAAAACGATTCGAACGTAATGCTGATTTTTCGTATTAAATATTTACCGCCAAAATTCATACAGGTTTTTTATCAAATGTCCAATGGACATTGCAAAGGGTTTACCAGACGAAATACTGCTACGCAATGCCATAGTAGATGAACTGTGTTTACAAATTTGGGGGCTAATTACCGTACGAAAAAAAGCCACACTACTTCAATAAACAAAAGAAAAAAAATACAAGAATAAACAAAATAAAGTTTTTAAATAATAAAAAAAAATGTTGCCAAAATAAAGATCATAAGGTCGTTAATGAGATCATAACGAGGTATCTCTGATATTTCGTTGTTTTACATCCATAATTTAAGAACTTACAACTAAAGGCTCGTTCATACGAGAGCGGTATCCGCTCCCGCCTGCGGTGGTGCATGCCTTATGCGCAGTGTCAACCTGACGGCTCAACCCTGCGCATACGCCTACCCGGCAAGGGTAACGACTAACACTATTCTACCAACAGACGCACCAACTCGTGAGGGACAAAGCTATAAGAAATAAAGAGACAGCTGCCGTGCGTCCTATTTTATCTCATAGCTCTGTCTTTGTCTAACATTCGGCTCTGACCGAGTTGGTGAGTCTCAACAGAGCTCAACTTCGACCTCCTTGCTTGTATTATTAAATGCCAATCGAAAACTAAAAATACGAAATGCTTGTCAGCAAGGACATCGAACGTAAACTGAATCACAAAAAAAAAGTTATATCATAAATTAAGTATACAAATAAAAAAAAATCTAGCACTTCTGTGCATATTTATAATTACCTTTCTTCTTTTTGACCACAAATGTAATACAAATTTAACACCATCCCTGGATCTATACCCCTTGCACTATAAGCTATTGGAGAGAACGAGAAAGAATATGATACACCAATGTTATGATAGTAAAAAAAACAACGCTCGTACGGGTACCATAAATACCCAACAGCCTTTGTTATTCCCTCCGTTCCCTCTAACCTAACTTATAGTACCTAACCGAAAAAGCTGGAACAGAATAAAAATGTTACATCAAATTAGTAGGCAGTTTTTATTACACAATTCATAAATCTCGTTAGCTGTCAAAATCGAAACGCAATTTTAAAAAAGTTTAAACATTGGTCTCAAAACAAAAAAAAATACTAATTTCCAAATTGATTTGATTGGAAAATTCATGTAAGTATAATTATTGGTCAAATCAAAATCATCTAGGACCGGATTGCGACCGATGACGAAGTTACTATATGAATTTCATATATTTATTGGATTTGACAGTGATTTCTGTCGCTTACCGACCGGCCCTGTAATGCAGTGTTGGGGATATCAATGCGATGAACGCCTACTGTCCAGAACTCCAAATCCGCAAACAAAATTGACTCTTAATTAATGTTAGTGGGATTGTAGATGCCACCTTTGCCAGATATCTCAAACGAGAATGGACTTGAGACATTTACTATGCCATTATTATTCGATAATGAGTCAATTGTGCTAAGGGAGTTGGCGACCAGTGTTGCATAAACACTTTGAAATCTAAACGAAGTTTTGTACGGACACACTTGTTACAACTTGAACAGAACTCGAGATAATATGTCAAAGCGATCTTCATTATTTGAATCGAGTTTAGTGGTGTGACACCGTTACATTTACAAAGCGTCTGTGTTCCCATGCTTCGATGGACAGCAGGCCTACACTTCACGATAAATACATGGAGACAAAATTTACATTTTATAAAAATTGTATCTATTATGTTGCCTACTCTATGTATCGCATTGTCGATTCCCGCAAAAAAACATCAGAATGCAGATTGTATAGACAAAAAACCTCTTTACCCGCCCAGCAGTGGTTTATTTTTATTGGCAGACAAATAACTAATTAACTTTGATGAAATATTTGATTACGTATAATTTGATTGACGTTGGATAATTGAAGGAAACTTTACAATCTGTATTTTGTATTTGAAAAAAGACTACATAGCTTTGTTAATTGCAAGATTTATGTCTTTTTATCAGAGTAGGTTATATTAAAAAAATTGTTTATCCCAGAGGAGAGTACTAATGGATTTACTACACATTCACTTAAGTTTTTGTCTACAATTCTGCACTCTATCTTAAAACAAAACATTCAAGATAACACGCACACTATTGACATTCTATCAAAGACTCAATAGTGTTAACATGTATCTTGTAATATTTTACACACATTCCGAAATATACAACTAAAACTCAAAGAAATATTATATACAATTGTTATGTATATTTTATACACAAACCAGTGTACACTATGTATAAAAATTTAATTTGCCTTTTGTGTCTCTATGTTAATTAAAATTAAGTAAATGTTTTAACTATGTCGAGAATTGTCTGTATTTTTTTGTAGAACGTAATCGAATAGTAAATAAAATACTAAACTTAAGTTCGATTTACAAGAGTACAGTATACAATCAACTAGTAGACAACTTGGAAATGTGTAGAAATATAATCATAACACTTGCTACTTGTGCCTTGCGTACTATACCCGTGTAAACTGAGCATTACTACAACAGAACAAAATATATAATATTGTCCTCCTTGATGCGCACAAGACAGGCGACAACAAATTGAACCGTGGCAATATTTAGTCGCGCGCATCAATATAATGTCCACTCGACTAAATCACAGACATAACCAACTACGCCATAAAATAGACACTTAACGGCAAAGAATGTTAAACTATCACGTTCGTAGTCCAGCATATTTCACGAGCCCCAACAAAATATAATATTATATACTCTAGTATATTCCCACACAATATAAATTTCATGAATAAATAGTCTACTATGTACAGTGACGTCGAAAAGACGTTTATCTGAGCGCCGTGTATAGGTTCAAAACGCTCTTATTCTCCTTGTGCGATGGTGTTTTGGAGAAAACGTTCCAGAACCGGAGCGTTTCGTCGCCGGCGCCGGTGACGATCGCCTCGCCGTCGGGCGATAGAGCGAGATAGAGCACGCGGTAAGAGTGTCCTGTGAGTTTTGCGACCTGTGGAAACAATATAACACAGATATAGATAAACACTAGCTATGCCAGAATTCGTACAAGTTGGCTTTAGTATCCTTAATACTTCCTGGGGTAACACCTATCATATTATACAGTTTTGGAAAAATCCATCTAGTCATTATCCGTAATTATCGTTCAGAGACAAAATTTAAAAAAATGCCCTATTCGGTCCCTGTATCGAAAATAAAGTCTCCTAGGATTCATTCTACCAAAACAAAATGGAACAGACACAACAAATATACAGCCTTTTGTGTTATATAATATATACATTCTAGCATCTTCCCTTATATAGTTAAGAGTTCGCCACAGAAAACAAATGTTTTATGTAGTATATACTACGTATACACTCTTGTGTCACATTGGGATCGCTCTCACTGGGTTTTATGGGGACCATACAATCGTTGTTTAGTTTGGGACAGTTAGTAAAAAGGTGTAGAACTCACCTGTGTTAGCGACGGGTACTTCCACACTAGGATCTGGTTCTGTGAGTAACCGTGCGTGGAGACTAGCTCGCTGGAGTGCTTTGACCACGCCAGGTTGCACACCTGGGACCCTGTTGGTAAAAAACATGTCGGTACTTTAAAACTAGCACACGCACAAATAAGTATATCTATGACTTTATAAACGAGTTAGTAGTGTTTATTTCATCGCCTACACTAACATCAATGAATTGGTAGGGTTGATGTCACTGCCAACACTACCACCAAGGAGTTGGTAGTGTTTATGTCACTATCACGAATGAGTTGGTAGTGTTGATGTCACCGTCAACACTAACATCAATGAGTTGATAGTGTTAGTGTAACATCCAACACTCATCAATCAGGTGATTTTGTTGGTGTCGTGCCAACACTACCACCAATGAGTTAGTAGTGTTGATGTCACCGCCAACACTAACATCAACGAGTTGATAATGTTGGTGTCACTTCCAACAATAACATCAACGAGTTGGTAGTGTTAGTGTCACTTCCAACACTCATCAATCAGGTGATTGTGTTGGTGTCTCGCCAACATTACCATCACTGAGTTGGCGTGTTGGTGTAATTTCCAACATTATCATCAATAAGTTTGTAATCGTTGGTGTCATTACCAACGGTTCCCTTACCTGTGTCGACGCATTGCATCGGCTGCGAGGTTAGCGTGTTCCAGAACCGGATGCACCTGTCGGCGGTGCCACCGCCCGACGCCAGCAGCCCGTGCTGGTGCGGGGACCACGCGATCGCCTTCACCGCGGCCACGTGCGCTGAGTACGTCTGCACCGGTGACGTCGAGTGCTGGAAATGAAGATATGCTTTTTAGCCAGACGAACACACTAAGTATCCGGTCCCACACTATGCAACGCTTGTATTATGAGTACCGTACAATGGACTGAGGGCGAACTTAGTATATAACACTTATATAGATATTAAAGATCTATGACTCGGAAACAAACATTCACGCTAATCACACAAAGCTTGTCCCTCCCTACCAGGATTCGAACCTCGGCGCAGAAAGCAAGGTCACTACCAATTGCGCTAATCAGGTCGTCAAAAAGTCTATTACGAACTCCTTAGAACGTAGGGTATAACATATTATTTAAAAGAAGAATGTCATAGTATTTTAAATATATACTAATGAACATTCTACTTCACGCAAAATAAAAAAAACTTTCACGAAAAAGATCTACTTTATTCCCACAACAATAGAAAACCAAACGTATTTTCGTTACAGGCGATTCAGTTAATGAGGTCGTAATTAAAACTGATTGGATGTAGGCTCCCATATTATTCGGTCGGCGGGTGGGAACAACAATATCGCGGTGAGAGCGTAAATTCGCGTAAACGTAACCGCACAGCGCTTATCGCTCTATCATTCCCACTGCTGCGGTGGGCTCCCACTGCTGCGGTGGGCTCCCACTGCTGCGGTGGGCTCCCACTGCTGCGGTGGGCTCCCACTGCAGCGGTGGGCTCCCACGATAGAACAATGCCTAACAATTTTCGAGCTAACACAACAATCTTCACTATATATAATAACATTTTTTTTAAGATGTTGTATTTTTTGATATAATTTCTTACATACCGCTCAATCTTAAATGAATCTGGTCCCAAAAATTGGTAAGTCTACTGGATAGAGTTTATAAGAACATTGTGGAACATTCCCGTTTTTATTAAACTGATAAACCACTCATGCAAATATTATTCACATAAAACGAAGCATACAGATTTTATCGCGTTTGTGCGCGTGCAATGCAAAGACCTCAAGACACTGTGAGCATTTTCTGCGCAGATCGGACCGCAAGCAACAACTTAATATAAGGGTACCCCGGTTCAAACTATGACACTAGGACGTCAACCACCTCAGTCCTCCCGTGACCATGGTTGCTGTAAAACAGCCGAAACGTCGGGAACGTAAAAAACGAATAATAAATGCGATAAAATCCGTATAATTAGTTGTATTTGAATGTGTAGTGTTCGCGTAAATATAAGTGATCAATATGTCAATATTGGTTATACCCAAAGTCTTGGTGTCTCGTCCAGTATTTGCTGTAAAACATTGCGAGAATTGTGCGTCTGGGTCTTGTTTGTGTGAAAATCCAAGACTTTGGGCAACACTAGTAATATATGAGTGCATCTCACCATAGACCAGACGAAGAGCTTGTTGTCGTTGCCTCCGGAGGCCAGCGACTGCCCATCCGGTGACCACTTCAGGCCACACACCTCTTGTCTATGACCTTGCAGCACCCGCGCTGATTGTATAGCTGGAATCACAGAAACATTGTTAACAACTTACCAAATAATTACAACAAGTATATTTCTAATATTGTCTATGACAACTATTTAACGGTAAAGTTATGTAAAACGGTAATGGTCAGTGTCTGTAAACGGAAATCATTTCAGTATGAATGTATTAAAAAAATCTGGTTTTAAATAAAAAGACACGCCCGCTGAGTTTCTCGCCGGATCTTCTCAGTAGAGGTCGCGTTCCGATCCGGTTGTAGAGTTAACAAAAAAAATAATAATGACAATTTGTATGAGCCCCCGTAGGCCTGGCCTATACGAAATAAACCATTTGACTTTGACTTTGATTTCGCTGACGAAAAAATGGATTTACAAAACTTATTTTAGCAATACCGGCAAGCCTTATCAGATAAAATTATAATATTGTGTTAGTCAATAATATAAGCGGTATCATTTGCGCGGTCACCGTTCCCACAGGACAACATTCACGATATGGTAGGTATATATTGCGGAACAAAGTATACCATAATGGTGGAATGAAATCAAAATCGACAATAAAGAGGTTTCCGGAATCGGTTATAAAAAAATATGTTTATTATGGCACCGGAATATACTCGCGGTCGGTAGGGTTTGGACAATATTGACGATATTTTAAATATCGATACTCGATATTTATCGAGTTTCAATTCGATTTAATTCGTTCAGCACTGCTTGAGCCTTGTTTTCCAGTATTGCGGCAGATAATGGTTAGTTTCCCTTACATACACAATTATGAGACCATCTTACACACAATCTCAGTAATTACAGCTTTTTTAACCTACATTTATATAGAAAAATATATTGAGATTTAATATTCAGTAGTCGATATAACGTTTAGTAAGCCCCTAATTTTAAGCAGGTCGTAAATTCAAGATGCTTTTTAAAAAAATATATTTACAGCAATTTTTTTATTCTTTTCGGAATATCGATATGCCAGTTTGATACTCTAGTCACACACTATTAATAAAGTGTCGAAGATAAGGGTTATATTCTCAAGTGTAAGGTATATACCGTTAGATGGCGTGTACACACATGCACTACTAGGTACCTACTGCGCCCGCGCATATTTCGCTCAACTGCATAATTGCATTGTCATTGAACTCTGAAAGTCGTGCACGTAGGCTGGGCTTTAGAGCGCAACGGGGTTTCGGACCGAGGCTCTCAAAGTTTATGATCTATTTTGTAGTGGTATCTCAAAGAACCGCATGCCCTTACAATAAATGGTTTATTCCATATTTGACAGATAATTTAAAGAACAAATGACAGCTCTGTTTTGGGGTACCAACGTGTTTGAATTGTTTTTTTTTTGGTGAAAACTTTTCACAATAGTGATTTAGCAGTAAAGGGAAGATCATCCAGCCAGGCGGGTGGTATGCCCCCAACAGTTATTGTCGGGGTCTTGTATATATGTTACGTGCACCGAAAACTCTCATAGCGCGTTTCAGGATTGTATGAATTGTCAATTATTTAGAATGTTTGTCTGCAGCGCCATCTGCCATCTTCGAGAATGAAGAGGTTGCTACAGTATTTCTATTAGTCTACCAGCTGATTGAGACGTGTCGAGAAAATCTAAGAAGTGCAAAAGTGTAAATTTATATGAAAGTCCGAACGCTTAGATTACAGGAAATACTTGCCTATAATGTAATAAAAAAAAAAAAAAAAAAAGGAAAGCCTACTTTTACTATGGAATCTATATGATTTTTATGTCGTCCCATAGATAAGGTTCAGGAAAAAAATCTAGTGTATAATATAGTTTATATTTATACATATTTATATATATTTATATTTATACACTAGATTTTTTGGGAACCGCAGCCCCAAACGTCACTAATCAAAAACAGGTCTAGGGAGCTTGCAAAGTGAGTGTCCTATCCCTTCGGCGCGTACGCAGTGATTTAATGCAACAACTATTCTCTGATCATTTCCGCGCGAGCGCGAGGATAATACAATGCTTTGTTCGTTCACCACAGAGTATGGGATCTATTTGAGAGCTGTAATTGCGTTTAGGTTAGTACACTCACAACTAATTTAAATACTTGTGCAATTTATGAATAAAATAAAAAAAAACATTAGTCTTGTTGTTAAACTGAATATTTTTGGAAAAAATCGTACGGACTATTTCGACTTTTGAAAATATTGGTTCATAACACGTAATTCTTGAAATTATTGGTTCGTCTGTCTGTTTGCGCATCACGGGAAATGTACTTTACGGATTTTTCTTTGTGTGATAATGATCTATAATATACTAAGTTCGCCCTCAGTCCACTATGCGGTACCCATAATACAAGCGTTGCTTAGTGTGGGATCGTATAGTGGGTGTGTTCATCTGGCGATATTTTTTTTTTAAATTAACTTTTGTTCTAGAAAATGTAAGACTACCGGCGGAATAGTCAAAAATACCATCTCAGAATTGACTAGGCGGAATTTACTAACGCTTAATAGTCATAGTGATAGTTTACATACAGGGTTAATGTACTTATGCGCGATGTTTTTTTTTTATTCCGGGAAATGGAGAGCGCAAGCCCACGATGTCGCGGGCGTAACTAGTTCCAAGTATGTAGGTATATAAAATAGAAATCATAGGTGAAATCGCAATGCGCCATATTAGTGACTATAAATTCCGCAACATGGCGGTTCTAATGCGTTGATTAAAGTCAATATAAAAAAATAAAATAAAAAAGTGCACAGCATTATAAATTCACCCTAAAATTAGATACGCCATATAACGAGCTACCAGAAATACTTCAATCTTCCTTTATTTTTTTGAGGTTGGCAATCGGCTAAAAAATAGTGCCACTTCAGCCAGTAGTGCAAGTAATTCTTTATAATTCTTATTAAATTATAAGTACCTCCCACGATAATGACGATGTTGGAGACGATTATGAAATGAATCACCCCACCTTATCAGTAAAGCTGTGGATACTTTACTGAAAATTTTCCCGACATCTTGGCACATCTTGAAAAGTCAAGTTAAACTATTTTGTTTTAATATACTTCATCCGTGCACGTGTATGAACACACAATGGTTAACATCCCACTAATATTATACATTGTATATCACAGAAACACAAGTTTTGGTACATAAACCGTTCCGCCAATAAAAAAAAATACTACCGAATTGAGAATCGACTTCAAAAAGGAGGAGCTTTTTGAAGTCGGTTAAAAATTCCCATTAAAGGCTCTATTTGTCTATAGGTTACACGTAAAAAGGTCCAGCTAGAAACATGGCTAGCAATTTAAAGGTACTAGTAGGTACCGATACATACGTGGCGTCCTAGTATCCCTTTGTCTGATGTGTCTGTCTCGCGAGCCGGAGCTCAGAATGTCGCCGTTCCACGCGAGAGCGCCGACGCGAGCGATGTGGCCTTGCAGCTTCGTGACCTGGAGACAAAAGTCACCTTTACTATATCCTAACCCACACAATATGAGTTTGGATGCACTGGTGACGTCATTTCTTATATCCTCAATTGATTGCTTTACAATTATCGGCTCGTATGTGGTGACCCTGCTTTTTGTAACGTGGGTCCCGGGCTGACTCCTGGTAGGAGCAAACTTTGTGTGATAGGCACAAATGATTGTACCAGAGTCTATAGGTACCGATGTATATAGGTACTGGGAACTGACCCCCAGTTCATTGTATGTTACACATAATACAAGCGTTGCTTAGCTTGGGCCCGTACTATTGGTTTGTTTGACGATAAAAACAATCATGATAGGTTTTGCTCCAATTGTGTACACATGACATCATTCAAAACTGGTTCACTAACATCTGCAGCTGACATTAGTGATCCATTCCTAGATACACACGAGTCGATCTTACAACTTCTTGCTCCTAGCTCCAACCATTCTTGAGCTATGAAATTAGTATCTAGACTCACCTCTTTGTTAACAGCGACATCCCAAACGCTGATATGTCCCTTCTGTGTCCCCACTGCCACGAGGTGACCTCGTTCGCTCCACGCCACTGACGTCACGGCGTTGCCTTCCGACGACAGGTCACACAGTCTCGTCACCTGCAGCAAACCATAATCGTGAAGATAATAGACCTGCTGACCGAATTTCGGTCACGGCGGCCAATCATAGCGGAGACTAGCAAACGACACAGGACATACTCCCTTACTCCTGTCATCCAATGGGAGGGCATTACACAACGACTACGAGACTCGAGAATGTAATAATCATGGTTGATTGATTCGCACATGAAATCCAGAAATGCCAAAGGTTTGGAGCCGCGACCCTCGTTTCCATGGCGATTGTTCTACTAACTCGGCTACCATGTGCAATGTTTGGGAAGACAGCCGAATATCGGATAGCGAAATATTTGCATAGAGGTTAACGCCTTTTCACTTAAATGCCAAATGTGATATTACAATGCGGTGCAGTAGATGATCAATACATTTTTTATGTCTAATTTATTCAGAGCGGGTGCGGTGTCGTTCACACTGATATGCATACCTAACGTTTGTTTGTCTGTCATTTATTATGATTATTATTATTGCCGTCTGATTAGGTTGGCACTAGTGAACTGGTTTCTACTTTTATATTTACCCATAGCGTTGGAATCCTTTCACTGTTCCACCAAAGAATACGGGGTGCTGTACACCAAAATGTCTCTATCAGGGATTCCGAAAGTGGTATCAGTTTCCTAGGGATTGATATAAACGAAAATTGATTTTTGGGGTCGACGAGGTCTAAAAATCGTTTCCTATTAATTAACACAAATTCTTATTTGAAACTTTCAAGATACTGTATAATAATAAGTCGATAAGTGTGCAGTTCGTACAAAATGAAATTATGGGGAAAAAAACTAAAGATGAGGATTTTAAAGTAATTTGGCTATGGGGGTCTGAGATAGTGTAAGTCCATTCATTAGGTGCTAGTGTTGTGACCCAGACAGAAGTCAATGACACACTATAGGCCGCAGGAAAGAATTGGATGCAGCTGACACAGCAAAGGGACATTGGCACCATTGGAAGGAGCAATAGACCAGGGTCAAAGTACATTTACAGCTGTGGATGACGATGATAATGACAATCCCGATTCGAAGTGAGGCTTAAAGAAGTATCCCTAGACAAGACCTTTGTTTAAGGAGATATTACACCTTAAGAGACATATTAAAAGATTTAAATGATATATCTCCTCACCTGACTTGTGCAGGCGCTCCACAAATAAACGCAGCTTCCCAAGCCTACGCTGAGCACGTTCTGAGCCGACCAGTCTACCAGGTTCAAATAGAAGTCGTCCTGCAACTCGGGCGCGTCGAGCACTTTGAACGGAATCCGGGATATCTTCCTCGTCGCCTTCCTTGGGGAACGGAGTAGCTTCTCCGACTTCGCCGATATTGGTGATAGACTATACGGCGATGGGTCTATGTTCTCCTGCAAAAGAAAAAAAAAAGAAGGTCGTCAATATATGCCAGTATCGGTTAATAATAGAGATGATATCCAATCGCGCAACGCTACATAAAGAACGCTACAAATTTAAATATTGAAAATATGAGACCCTCATTTTTATTTAGAAAAAAAAACAAATATCCTACGGCATTCAGATTTTGAAAAATCGACTAACTGCAACTGAAATATGAAGTAAATGTGAACATATCCTGAACTTTTATGACACCGAAAGGCTTCCTTTCTATAAAAAAATTGTCTGTACTCTTTATGTAAAATTAAGGGAACAGCTTCGATGCCTAGGAATTGATATTTGAATAAGCAATGGGCACCATGTAAGGATCACCTTTGCAAACAACCTCGATTCGTTTTGCGTGCCGTACAAGGAATCTGCCATGACGATATAGTTACTGAACTTGGTACATTTGGTTTGCCTCGCAAAAGATCTAACAAAGTAAGAAGGCAATTGAATATAGGCAACGCAGATTTGATAGCTGTACATTTTGCACAACTAACATATTGCTGCTAATTCGCTTGCACACTCTCTAAACTTAATTAAACTAGCTAAAATTTTAAGTATAGTTTAGAAATCATTAAAATCAATTCTGTTGTCACATCGAACTTAATTTAAATATCGTAATTGACAGGACTAATTTGATTTTGACAGCACCTAAATTGAATTGAGGTATGTTGCCAGTATTTAAAAAATATATCTGAAGAATGAATGAAAATAAGGTGAATGGAAAAGAAAATCGAAATAACATGATTAAATTATTTTAAAATAACCTTAAAATATATAAAAGTTTAATTTAAAATATATGTCGGCGTCTAAACATTTTTATTGTATTTTTTTTATGATATTTACAATTATAAATTATAGAAAGTTGTTCTATATCGTCTGTGGTTAAGTGTTCCATATCTATTGTTCTGTGGTGAATTCTATTTTGTATCTGTTGACAGTAGGTAAACAAAACACCGTTTTCAGATCAGACGGGTGTGCTACATTGTAATTGTTGTAATAAGTTATCTAGTGGCTTGAATCTAATATGGAAAACGATAGGAAACGGTCTAATAAGAGACAACAGGAGTTGCTTGTGGAGCGACTCCTCAACAACATCAAAATAGCGAGGGGTAAGCATTTTAAAGGATTGAAAGTTTTGTTTTACTTAAAATCAATCAATGGTTATAGTTACATCGACGCGCCAGGACATCTATCTAAAAATCAATTATATTTTCAGGAAACCAAGCAGATTCTGGCGAGGTAGATTTTTAGGGGGCCCTACCAACCACGACGAGCTCAACCAACTCGGCTGCAGAAGAACTGCACAGCAGTGAGAGCATGTAAGTTTTGTGTTCTGAATATTATGCATTTTTTTCGTCTAAATGGTTTTTATATGTTTTTTTTATCAACAGGTTTGGAGTGTGTGGGTGGCGAAGTTATAGACCAAGGCCCGCAAGGTGCGAACTTCAATAAGCGCCACAGGTGGCGGTCCGGCAGGAGGAGCCCCGACAGACATAGAATCCAAAATTTTGGATATTGTTGGGCATGCCTATGTGGATGGATTTTGCCGCCTGGAAGTGTACCATAATACTATGTAATAAGTTAGTAATACTAAGCATTTATTGCATAGTTGTTATCTTCGGTAGTGCCATTTTCATTGAGTGTGGGCAACAAATGGCCCCCATGTGCAGAAGCTTGTTGTTTAAGCCTTTCAAATTCTATTACTTACAAATTTGTTTATTATTTTGATTGTTAATGTTTATTATTGATTATTGATAACATAGTAATAAGTAAAAAGCTTTATTATAATAATTCAGAAATTAAAGTCTTGTTTATGATTTGCCATACTTTTATTAATTTTGAGTAAAATAGTGTTTATTAACACTTGCCAAATGTGTCTTGCTTCAGCAAGGAAATCTGTTTCAATGTACTCTTCCACCATAGATAGCTTATCAGTATGATCTAAATCAATAGTATAATTCTCATCCGTATCTGCAAAAGTAGAAACATTTACATGTTATAACTTGATGTCAAGATATTTTTTTATGCTAATTTATAAAGACAAAAGATATATTGGTTCGACGGCTTGATTAACCTAGTGGTAATGACTCTGCTTTCTGCGCTGAGAGTCCTGGGTTTCAATCCTGGTAGGGACACAAGCTTTGTGTGATGAGCACGAATGTTTATACCCGAGTCATGGATGTTTAATATGTATATAAGTATTATAAACTGAGTTCACCCGCAGTCCATTGTACAGTACCCACCCACAACACAAGTGTTAAGCTTAAAGTGGGACCGTTTGGTTATGTATTCGTATGGCGATATTTATTTATTTATTTGTTTATAATGTATGAGCTCAAAAATTACCAAACCAATTTAGTGGATATGAAATGAAACTTACTCAGTTTTTGCAGATTCTTTCTCCGTCTGTTGTTGTAGGGAACTTTATATTTTGGGGTGTCAATTGTTGCACAATTATGTTCAACACTATTCCCAAACATCTACTCTATGCTGGTTGGCTCATTCCTGGTACACTATCTTGGCCTACAGCAGCCTGATAGCTCCCATGAGCGTAAGATTGCAGTGCTGTTCAAATCTGCAAAGTGTCATGTTGATGTATTTATAAACATTTATAAACAAGTAAAAAGTAGATATGTATCTATATAAAATATTAAATCGCAAACCTTTATATGTTTTGGGATGTGCCCCTCCACTAAGAGCGGATCATCTAGAGTATTCAGTATGAAGTGCTGCAAATGTGCTCTTAAACCTTCGAGGCGTATTCTTTCTTCATAGTTTCTACGGCTAGAAAGCAAATGCCTTAATTTTGTGTTTAAAGTAAGTACTTTGAAGTAGGCTCTGTTTTATTATTATTTTGGTAAAATTAGCACTTTCAGATGAATCCACAGTAGCCGCAACCACATATTCCTCCATCGTGTTTGATAAAATAGCTTTTCACAACTTATCTTAATAAAAACATCACCTGAAAAACTACGAACTAAATTTAGGTGGCACCAAATTAGATGCCGACCAAATAAGGCGGATTATAGTTTGACGTTTCTAATTTTAGACGCAATTTGACGTAAAGTGTGTATAACAGAATAGAAAAATGACCAACTAAGCTAAGTTGAGTAACTAAACCAATTTTAGGAGCTGTCAAACTAAAATTAGTCTAATCTGCTGTTAACAGAATAGCGAACGCCGTTTGACAGGAGTAAACTATAATTTGGTCTAGTTTAGGCTAGTTGGTGTCAAGCGAATTAGCAGCAGTGTTAACTTTTTAAAGAATTAGAAGCAGTTCCTACAACGTGACAGTCATGATAAGTTCGTCCTCAACTTATCATGACTGTCACGTTGTAGGAACTGCTTCTAATTATAAACAAAACTATTACGACAAAAGTACCCATGTTCTTTTTTTTTTTTTATATATTTGCTAATGGTCGCCAGAACATAATCAATAGCGTTGTGAGGAAATTGTCATGAGATACCATTGTCTCATGTTGTCATAGGACATTGCCCCGGTTCAGTCTCTTGATCACATTCATAGCGTCAAGTCTTCTGTCGCGAGGGACCGCAGCTTTTCAAATTCGATTGGAGCGTTGAGATAGACGTGGATTTCGTCAGTTTTGGCAAACCAGGGAATGGTTGTCACTATACGTAAAACGTCGTTATAAGCGCGTTGGAGACATGGGCCTTCGGACAATTTAAATGATTCTTAACTTTAACCTTGTATGTACATAACTGCATTTACAATGGTCTTTGTTTTCCAGAGAACTGATAAAATGGAGGGATACCGCTGCCCTTCAGCCAGACCCCAGCGGAACAAGGAGATAAGCTTTTTCATTAAAGGATTTAGAGATCTAAGATAACAATGAATATGGCAGCAAAAAACACGATGTACTCGCATATTCGCCGAAAGTCTGAGAATAAAATTATATTTGCATGTACCCATGCAGCGCTTAATGTGCTATTAAATGAGCAATTTTGTAAAGCAAAACTTGTTCATTATGGACACAAGTCATAATACTCAGAGTTCTCTTAAAAATCCACTTTGGGCGGTAATAAAACTGGTATGAAGTTGGGAAGAACTAACAAAGATTTTAAATCCCACGAAATATTACCTACACTTGAGAATTAAATACAAGAACTTGCAAGATTGATACAAAAATTAGAAAGTTAATAGCGTAGACGCGAGACAACAATCAATGGCTTATCAATGGCAGTCGATAAATAGTTAGTTATTATAAAAGTTGCCTGTCTTGACGATTTCATTATAAAAGTAATAAGAAACTCATTACCGAAGTGACCGTGACAACAATAGATAAAGATTTAAGTTTAAACGTACAAAAAAAAAACAAGCCGGCCGTAGTTAAGCAATTATTACTTTGAGCACAAAACATAATTACACGGAACATAAAACAAAAAAAGTAAATTTGTCAAAACTTCTACTAAGTGTTAAAGTTATAAATGTTGCAGCAGCCATTAAGCTTAACAATGGTAATAAAACAGACAACGCCAAGCCAGCAATATACACGATGATGATGATGATACAAAAACTATTGACAAATTGAATTCGCTAATTACGACTCCGCATACCAGCAGTAAACAATATACTTTAATGAATATTTAATAATAATAATAAAGAAACAAGTTATAGAACGCATTCAAAACAATCGACACAAGAGGTAAAAGGTTTGTAAATTAAGCACGGCGAGCCACACAAAAAGCTTATGACCTATCAATAAAAACTATCTAGACAGACTTTATTATGACTCAAGAAGATTCCGAATTATCTAGACTCGAATGCAAAAATATTCAAATCAGTTTATGCAAAACCGCTTTTGGTGTGTCTGGAAATGGAGATTAATAACACGATTATAATAGAGTTTACGAAAACGGTCGACGCTCTAACAAGGAAGCCACTTTAAACCTCCTGAAGCGTAACACAGACTAGGCCTTGAAAAGTTCGGCCACCTTAGAAGCCTTTTGTGAGAAACAAGCGAATAAAAAGGCACTGAAAAACAACGCAATAAACTTGAACGTGCACGTTTGATAACGTCTCGATTTGTCAGCGGTTTTTTTTTTCTAACACGCTTTCAATTAATCATCGGAGCAATATCTATACAAGGCATTTGATTAGGTAGTTATATGGACGATGGGTATTTAAACACTCGACGCTGTATCTCCGACTGCTACCATAAGTTTATCGAACCGCCATGATTAAGAACGTAACTTAAATTTATATGCTTTCATACTTAAATACTGCCGGTATTGCAAGCAATTATAAAGGAAGATATAAAAACAATATTTATTGCCCATCTAACATCAGACACATGGTTGATGACATTTATAATGAGAATTTTAGCACCGAAAACCTTAGCGGGTGTTTCTAAGTATTAGCTGCAAAAAAGTGCAGATATTTTCTAAAGCCGTCGCAATTTAACGTCCATGAACCCGCTTTTAATGCAAACACGAGTAATCTAGATGAATAACACCTTCATAAAAAAGACTCAAATTTCGTGAGACACAACGTGGGCCGCCATTACCATATTATGTGTATTTTTTTGGGCCTGATAATAATCCTTTTATTGTTGCAGAATAGAATTTGGCAGTGTGGGTGGAAAATATTGGTAGTTTCTTGGCTGAGAACGGTGCCATATTTAAGGTAAAGGAAACGATAACAAAAGGACAGGTCAAGTAGTCTTCGGACACCATTTTGTTGAAATGTAATTTAAATGGAAACACGTATGGCCTGTGACGCCTACGTTTAACGTTTAACATACGGTGCAACACAAACGCTTACGGCAATAAACATGAATGAAAAGTCGTGCGCAATTCACAATAAATCGCTGATAAGGGAAAGATTTACAAGTAGAACTACGAGATAACTCATACGACACCGTTGCACTGACCCAATTGTCGCGGTTCTCCAACACTGATATTAGTAAGGACGAACAAGAGGAGCGTGAAGCACAAAAAGCGCGAATCGTTTCACGAGCAGCCGATTCATGAATGAATCGAAACACTAACGGAACACCTGAAGTAAGATGGAAAGTGCATCGAGACATGCACGGTGATTAATTCGCGACTGCCACTTAAGGAGATATTGACTTAATAGGCGCCCCGCCCCCAGTGGTCATCGACTTAATGGCCTTGGTGCTCCGAATTAAATGCACATAATCGTATTACGTAAGTTTTAAATCGCCTGCAGCAAGTTGCAACTGGTTTCGCTGATACAGAAACAGGTGTGTCAGCTGTGATTTGGACGATAACGCTAACCGCGAGGGTCGAGATGCATCGCACACGAAAAAATAATGGTTATTTTTAGAATTTCTCTAAGTTGACATCACGCTCGGTCTAGACGCGACTGCAGCCCAGATAGACATCAAGTATCAACGACCTCGCTACCAACGCATCAGCTGCTAAATCATTTAGCGAATGCGCAGCATAGCGGAACAGATAAATAAAAAAATAATGAAAACTAAAACCCGTCCTATTCAATATTGCATAACTATTCATAGCAGCAACCAATATTTTCTTTTATTTGTCAAATCTTCATAATATAAAAGGCAAAGCAACTGGCTTCGAATACTACCTAAATGCAATTATTAAAACGTAATTACCCCCATTACAACGGAGAGGAAAATGTTCTCTAATAGTTTTACTAATGCCGTTTTGATTACGCGAATTATGTATATTTTTTACGCAATCACATCTCGGATTGTCGGCAAATAACGTCGGTCACGTCATGCGGTAATAATAAATAGTCGGAACTACTTTACCTACACGTTTCGTAAAAGTCAACAGCATCTCAAGTGGCTACTTATTCGTACCATAAGAGTACTTAACATCACGCATTTGCATCTAAAAATACAACATACAAAGTGGAAAATAATATTTTATAATAATATACATCTAGATTCATGTACCAAACTCTGAGAAGATTCAAATTGCCTACTTCCTTGATCCATCTCAGCCGCATTGAAAGCAAACACAAAAAGCTCCGAACAATGGGTCGTACAATTGTCCACGTTATAGACGTCTAGTCTAGCTCCACATCACGAAGATTTCCAACATAGACATATCTAATCGAATTGTAAATTCAAAGTGTACTGACCGCGACTTAAACGAAAATAAAAAAGAAATAGATGAACGTACACTTACCTGTGCGAGCGAAACTAAATTGTATAAGATACTAATGACACAGGAGCCAGGAATAAAGGTAATGAAAAATTTTAATCTATCCCAAACCACAATGATGTAAGATGAATGAGCAATCAGAAACGCAAGTTTGTTCACCTCGGACAGCAGACGCATAAAAAGCTAAAAATCCAGCAGGTAGAGACTAGATCTTAGATAGCAGATTGATTGGTACTATAAATGAGCTACACATCTTATGACCTGCGTCGGATCTGTAAGCGGGTCACGTCGTAGGCCATGCAATAAAACAAAAAGATCCACTGCAGAAGCGAGACGAATGTGTTGACTTTCAGCCATCGCTCAGCAGTACTAGGAGCATACTAATTATAAACGCGGAACTAATCCCGAAGCATACGTGTCATAAAACATTACCCGAATCAAATAAAATTGCGTCAACTTTAAAATCACGATCTTCCTGAAACAATTTATGGACGGGTCGTTGAGGACGTAGCAAACAATAAAACAGTAATTATTTCATTATTTTCCATGATTGCGTAATACCAACTTGTAGCTTGTCGTCAAGTGCTGTATCTATACAGCACTTGACGACAAGCAATCGCATTCCTCTAGGAATGCGATTGAAAAACCACCAAAGCTGCGCGTCGGCGCGGTTGCGACACCAGCGGCCGGCATTTCTTTTCTATTTTCACGGTTGCATCGTCAGTTCAAAGCCCAGCATTTCTCTAACGGTCAGTGACGGAGACTGTGTTCTATTTTCGTGTCAGATAATAAAAAGGTAATGAACCGATCACTGTTAACTAAAAGCAGGATGTTATTTTGAGGCGATAATAAATGTTTGGGAGTTTGAACCTGTTTAACCTCACAACGTAAATTAATTAAATAATTACAAGATGAATGTTATTGTTACAATGTTGAATCAATTGATTTAGCAAGCAACGTACATAACCCTACCGGGCCTCGATCGCAAAAAGCCTCTTGTGTTTACACGAGTCCTTGTGTAAATATGTGGTTTGAAAAAAAAATTAAGGTCATATGGAGGCCTCACGCGAAATTCCCTCGCGTAAGTACTAGTAGACTTTGTTGACTCTATAAACAAACCATAGAGTGAACACGGATGAGCACTTCTGGTGACCGGTTCAATGGCTGATGATGCCACGGGAGCCGCTTTTGCGCACCGCACACTATTAGCCGGACCACGTACAACTGGTCCTTTTAGAGTAATGCAAAACGTGTTTCGAAATCATAAAGACTGTTTTTTGCATTTTTATAACTCTCGAATTGAGGCAGTTATTAAAATTTATTTTCTGCTGCAATTTCAATCTTTAATCAAATGGATACGTTTTTTATTTCTATGCTATGGCCAACAATGGAGCCAAATGAACGTACAACCTGAAATATCAAAGGCCATCCTAGGCACAGACCGCACATAATACACACAATACCTATAGCCGGCCAATAATGGCAACATCACATTCTATTGTGATGATACATGAGGCGAGTGGTGTGATCTGTCAGTCATGAGTGTTGCCGTACTTGGAAACTATATTTTGTCCCGTATCAGATAACTATATGGACATCTGCATTATGATTAGCATGTTGTTGGTGTCAATCAGTACTTTCGAACCGATACTCGATGACAAAAAAAAAAATGGGCACGTGAGCGTCGGTAACTTGGCTCGGATTCAAGGTTACAATTATTATCTCTATCAACGTTTGGATAATAAAAAATAATTTCGATATAATTAACTGGAAATTCATATCGAGACGTCGTGGAGATTAAAAGAGCACCCACACAATGATCCCGAAACGTGACTGTGCAGCAATTCGGGAGGACAATCTAAGACATGATCTAGATTGTAACAACACTACAGCAGCCGATCGACGTGTGTCCAAAAACAACTACAATGAAATCGATTTCATGCAGTTCGACAAAAAATGAGAAGAAAAAACTGCATTCATAGAGACTGGCACAGCAAAAGTTACGAATCATCCCCTGGCAATGACCGCAGGTCTAGACTAAACTTTATATCTAATCTAAGACTTGTCTCCGCCAAAAAAACTCAATAATAATAATTTGATGAGCAAATACGTTCGCATGGTGGGTTACATAGAAATGTTTTTATCGTTCGCCATTTTAAACTATTACTTTACGAATGCTAGCACTAATGTAGCTGAGCGTTTTGAATAATTACCGACGTGCAGCAATCGTGCGGTTCGAGCTAATTGATTTCACATTAGTTTTTATTACTACATAATAGTGACGAGCGGTTTATAAAATATAACTTCACTTTATACGAGTTTCATATTTATATTGACTTCCGTGACCGTGTTCAATTGGAACTTATCATTTCACAAATCATTATTTCCTGGCTGTGCAGGATAGACGAATCGATTATATTTACCGTGAACAGATAGAAACTTTTCTATTTTTTGCCGAGACTGGGTCTTAAAAAATTAGCATTAAATGCCGATTTGGACAGCGGCAACATTTTTTGCATCGATGCAAAAATACGTCACGATAGGTACCTACGCGTTGAGCGTTGAAAATTTCGATCACGGTCGCCTCCCGGGTCATTCTGCTGACGGAAAAAATCAGCAGCTATCATGATATAATCGGATCGACGAACCCTAGTATCGCACGCATCATTGAAATGCGCAAGCGCAAAATTTGTAAATAGCAAAGCGTCTAGACTTGTATACGTTCAAGGACCGAGTAACAAAAAGTATTAGATATTGACATGACATTGTGATTCGTCGCGCCTGCGCGTGATTGCTCACATGTCGAATGTTTTAATAAGTTGCAGACCGCATCGAGTCAGGCGCAACGGTAAACAATTAAGATTAAACGTCAACCATCAAATATATACCATCTCTGTGTGAAATGTTGTTGCGTTAGTGAAGCCTCATTTTTGTTTAGATCAGGCAGGTCTTTGTAATGATGTACTCTTTTAACATCACAATAACGAGACTTTAATGCTGTAGAAAACGTTTTCATATACCCTAATGATGGCTATAAAGGTAAAATTGGAAGAACAGCTAATTATAATTCAGTGATCAGTTCAATAAATTAGTATTTATTAGCATCCTGCGCCATATCTGTTCCATCTAAAATGCCATTAACGACAACTATTGTTGTTTATTTTATGGTGGGCAAAATACAAGAAGTTCTCGATTTAGTGAAATCGTGACCGCTCGGAGTCTATCATCGCATGCGAACCTTACGTCATGGGAAACATGCAGATTTTTTTTAATGTAAATTCGCAACGACGGAATATTCGCCACAGAAACAATCGGTTGTTACATTTAATAGTTAACATTTTATTGTCCGATCGAAAGGCACGAATTATTTACACCTGGAAATTTGCCTAATCTCGAGATGTATTAGAAGCAATAAAATTTGATACCGGAACGCAATTAACGACACACTCGTATCTAGTTTAAAAGATGGCGCACGGCGCGGCGTGTGCGATGCAAGATTCTATCACATTAAAATCTTAAACTTAGATGTTGTAGGTAACATATGAACACGGAACATGTTTGGACTCGAATAATCCGAGTTGCGATGGCAATGACCAATTAAAAAATGCAATGTGTCAGCGGCGACTTTTGAATGAAAAATGTGGCCGCAATGATAGCCGGCTATCTCTTCAAATTCCGTGTGTGATTTCAATTTGGCATAAATTAACTAACCTTTAAAGTGTGAAGTACGAGGTGAGACTGGTGACGCAATGACCACCTAGTACCTACCTTTAATAAAATTCAACATGTGCAGACCGGCAAAAATGTATACGAGGACGCATCGCGAATGGATACAAAATAACAATGCATTTTTTAATGTCCAAAATTTGTATTCAGTGCATAATGCACAGGTAATCCAGTGGGTGGCACCGCCCAGACAGATTTACAATTTCATGAGAGGTTTTAATGTGGTTTTTCCGTGATCTATGGCGACCATAGACAATTGCTCGTGTTTTTTAGCTCTATTCATGAGACGGCGATTAAAAGTAATGCAACATTGGGTACGAATTTCTAATGATCGTCCAGAAATTGGATCATGAATAGATCTCCAATTCAGATAACATTGGGAGATGATCTCAAAATCTATTTTAGACCTGGAGATAACTATTTCGTTTCTAACATCAAGACCAACCTTGCACTGTTGGAATTTTCCTAGAATATTTCTCTAGTAGGTGCACGTACTCGAAGCTTTTGGTTAGCCTTCAGAATTATTATTGGAGTTGACAGGACAAAAAAGTGGGACATGCAACAAAAATTACCGACAATCACACAGATCAAAAACTCTAACAGCAATTTACAGCATCCTGCTATTAATAACCTCCAATAAAAACGACATTTACACACCAAATTACCACAAAAATTAACATTACCTAAAGCTACCTAAAATAGGTAGCTTTATCTTTATATTTTTGTACGTGGTATGGTTTGTAGATATATTTCCTTCTATAGTTATACAAATAAATACTACTTAAGATTTCTTTTTATAGTCTTAATATAGGACGTCAATGATGCTTAAGATACTACTCAGTACATACTGAGAACATTTAACTGTACATTACGGTTCGTAATCTACCTAACTACACTCAAGAGTAATGTAAATATATTTACATACATCATTCATTACGAACGCACTTAGAGCCACAACATTTTGGCATTTATATTTTTGCCTATTCATCATAAAATTCTCTCTTTGAATAGATTAGTATTTTTTTTCTATTACATACTGTTGACAGCGAGGGCACCCGGCGACGGATCGTGCATGACCATCATCACTTGTTACTTACCTACCACTGACAAGCGGTTAATGCACGGGCCTGAGTTGAAAACGTGTTTACACGATTGAGTTTTTTATTGACAGATATAAATTTTCGTTACGATTTGGAGGTGTTTTAAAAGTAATGTTCATAACATTTGAATATGGAACATTAATTAAGATAAAGATTTAAATAAAGAGAGCGTCTCTTTACGGTAAGTATTTATTTAAATTTGGTATTTTTTATTCTTAATTTTGTAAAAAAAAGTAAGTGAAGGCGAAAGCTTTCACCACCAAAACGTTTTATTTTTTTGTATATGCCCAGAAGTTAAATATCAAAGCAAGAAAGAACACGCCAGCCTATAATAATATCCTCAAAGTAAGTAAATTAAGTTCAAACATATTAATTACTTTTAAAACATTGTAACCGAATACTTAATACGGTAATATATTTTAGACGTTTTATAATATCAAGCGGCGCTGAGAAAAATATATCAATTTTCGTTTAATGCCTCAGTTTAAAGTCAATCGTAAAATAAATCCTTCGCTGTACACACACACACACGTAATATTCTATACGATTGGTTGTAAAAATTTAATAATTTATTATTTTAGGTCGTTGTCACCCACCGCTGAGTGATGTCAGACGAAAATACAGACAAATGATCGAACAAGAATTATTGCAGTATAAAAAAAAAACAATGGCATTGTATCGCCAATGTAATGGACGGCGGAAAAAACGATGCAGATGAATAAATATAAAAAAAAAATCACAAAATATGATTTGCATTTGGTAGAAAGAGACGCAAAAAAAATGTGCAAAAAGTTGGGTGCCACAATGATTAGCATATCCTCATTGTCACTCACACGCTAAACGTTCAGTTGGCGATAATTGACGTACAAAGAGTTTAGGCACCGACCGACGCGGACCGAGGACCGACTAGGCAACATTGCAGACCAGAATTATGCAGAGCCTTAAAAAGGTTTTTTGTGTTTCGCTACCAAACCCGCGTTCGCATGGCTGGCTGGCTCTAATTAAATGCGATCAGGACGTTACACTGGTATTACACCTCCGAATTACGATGATGGCATGTCTTCGAAGGCCGACTTTTTGTGCACGTATGCTCATCTGGGCATTTGCAATTCAAACTCGTAGAGCAGCCGGTGAACGAACATTATCTTAATCAAACTGACATGTAACTTGATTATGATCAGCAAGAATTTCACTTGGTTGTATTAATTATATTATCTAACTATTAGTAGACTATTACCATCACAGAATTTAAAGAGTTATCCAGATTTTAAAGATTATCTTCAAATTACACACACATGTGAAGAAACGGTGAAGGAAAACATCGTAAGGAAACCTGCATGTCTGAGAGAACCCCTCGAAAGATGTGTGAAGTCCGCCAACCCGCACTGGGCCAGCGTGGTGGACTATGGCCTCGCATTGAGGGGAGGCCCGTGCCCAGCAGTGGGACATTAAAACGGGCTGGTATTATTATTATTATATTATATTATTATTAACACACACATTGATCACCCTTCGTTACAATGAAAAGTAATCAATACTCTAGTATTGACAAAACTCAATTCAGTAGTATCAACTAATATGGACTTAGGTATTTTTGTTATGATGCAATTCGATCGTATATATGTATGTATACCGGGGAAGGCACATATCGCATTATCACAAGAATGGTATCGAGTTTAATATCGAAGTCGGATTACAAAGACGCCGACTCGATTCAGTGATTTTGTAAACTGCCACTGGACACGTCGCAAAGGTAACGCTTAGTCAGCATATGATGAAAATAAACACGATACAAATTTAGACTACTTATTGTTTTTTTTTTTAGATTTAATCATGTTCATTAATAGATTTCATATATTCCCGCGAATACTACACATTGAAATTAAACTAATTTAACGGACCGAGGTGGTTGACGTCCTAGTGTCATAGTTAGAACTGGGGTACCCTTATATTTAGTTGTTGTTTACGGTCCGATCTGTGCAGACAGTGCTCACAGTGTCTTGAGGTCGTACTTAGGACACGCAAGAACATAAAATAAACGAGATAAAATCCGATATATTCGTTTTATTTAAATATTCATTAATTATATTTTCTCCACTTGCGTTAGTCCGAGTTGCTAGTATATCGCTCTCAATACATTACGCGGTACCCGTAATACAAACGTTGCTTAGTTTAGGACCGTACCGCAGTTGATGTGTTTGACTGATATATTTATACGAGATAAATTCGAAATCATCCTATTCTATAACTCTATACATGATTCTGATTATTTCAGGAATATATTTCAAACTAGCTGTTACCTGCGACTTCGTCCGCGTGGTAGTTAACCAAAAAGTTTTTATTTTTTTTACGTTAGAACCTTTTTTTTTTCTAAAATAAAAGTAAGCTTAAGTTACTCCTTGCTACATCAGCTATCTGCCAGTGAAAGTTCCGTCAAAATCGGTCCAGCCATTACAGAGATTAACCGAAACAAACAGACAGACGGCTAAATTTAAAAAAAAATGTTTTGGTATACGTACCGTGTATACATTCTAATGCACTTAGTAAAAAGCGGTTATTTTAATATTACAAACAGACACTCCCATTTTATTTATTTGTATGTATGGAATAATCTATTTGTTTATTAAAGGTCTGTAAATAATCCGAACCATACATAGAGTTATAGCTCAAAATGTTGCCAGTAATTTAGTTAAAAAAATGTATTAATTCTAGTGATTTCTGGACGGTGTTCCAATCAAATCTGTGTGTACGAACTGATGCTGTATTTCTTTAAATCATTGTACGTTCCACGACAAGTATTTGATGTTCAATAGATTCACGTTTTCATAACACAGCTACAGGCGATAATAAATCACATGCACGGCACAGGCCGTTTCATGTTGTGATATAACCGTGGTTTATATTCTAGTAAATCATAATGTCCGAGAATTATATATTTAAGCGTAGGTTTACATCATGATTAGAGGAAATGCAGGATATTTTAAGTACGCGATGTAGTAAACGTTGTGAAGTTCAGTAGTGGGTTGTCTGACTTATGAATTCTGATGTCAAGTTATCTAAGCTAGTTAGCTAAGCTAGGGCAGCTTACATAAAATTGTAGTAAATATTATAAAGTAATAGACAAAGATACATACTTAGTTGGCTATAAAAACTGTACAGGTTAATTCAAAATAAGACATGGTAAGTATACCAGCTTAACCACGTAGCTAGTGGTAAATATACCAAGGGCCCAGCGGTGGAAATTATAGTTCTTTGGTTCTATTATAATTTAATTAAATACTCAAAACACTTCAAAAACAAAAGATGTCAAGGAGTCAACTTAGTCTTCTTACATAAAGAGTTTTTAAGAACATGAAAAATATACCTCATCATGCGAATCTAAGCCGAGTTATACTGAGCAATATATTTTTAAGAATTCATATTTTATTTACAAATAAAAAAATAAGAAGAGATCTGAGACTTACATATTTGAATGTAAGAAGCATATACATACACTTAATAGCAAAATAAATAATTGTGACTGGTCTTTAAATAAAAAAACATAACACGAATTCTGTGTGTTCTCGATGCAACGCCATTTGACCCTGTAATAAAAATCGATGAGTATTGATTTTTTAATAAAATTAATACTTATGCCCGTACTTATGGCCGCAGACGCTGTCACAACACTGTTCGAGCCACATAAGATGGGGCACTTTATAAGACATTACCATCTGATATTGGCAAAATCAATTTGGCCCAGCCAGGGTTAAGCGTTAGGGTCAAAAAATTAAGTTTTGTAAGTATAATATTTCCAGGTCGTATGGGATTTTAAAATTTGAGAAATATTAATAATAATAAAGATTAACACGAAGCGGGTTAATGGGATAGATTTTTGGAAGTATAAAATCCATAAGCATTAATACCTGATAAGTGCGTTCAGATATTTGTGAAATGTTTTTAAAAACTCTGCCACGTCATATTACCGAAAACCAAAGTAATGACCCCCAGGTAAAAAGGCTAATAAATTTACAAAATCAAATTGCGACTTAAAGTTTTATTGGGTAATAAACTAAGTGCATTTTGACAATACGCCAATCGCCTTCTAAATGACTCGCCGATTCACAAACGTTCATCAAATACATCATTCGATGTGTCCATAAATTTTGTGAGTGACATCAATAGCAGTTTGAGTATAGAGTCGCTGAGGGATATTTATCGTCCTTCTCACAACCTGCATAATGGCGTTAATCAAAAAACTGCACAAAAAACCAATGGATTACCAATTACGCGTTTACTCATTGGCAAAAATCCGCCTTATTGGCGTTGAGCAGCGATTTTTGATGCAATTAGACACAGGCGAAATATGCTGAGATACAGCACATTGTTTCATTTCACGGACTCGAGATAAAAGATACTAATTAGACATGCATATTTTTTTTTATATAGAACGAATTGAATGTGAGACCCGGGTTTAGTGCACGAAGTTTGTATGCGAATCGCCAGTTTTTTATGTTCGTAACGGCGAGGGTAATGATAAAACACATTCGCTTTGATTGTTATTAATTTGCCGTTGCATTTAAAGTGCTAATTTGAGATTGTGATGATAAGGGGAATGGGTTGGAGCGTACAGTCTTTAAATGAGGACTTTGGGCCAACATTGTTGAACCAAATGCACATTGGATGAACTGTTCTGTGGTCAAAAAGGGAGGACCTACCTACAAAAAGCAATGGGATCACATTAAAAACATAACTTATAAAAAAATGCTATCAACGCAACGCAATCCTTTCACCGTAAAAAAAGTTGTGAGGTCTTAATGTAAAGCCATGCCAGTTCAAATGAGCTGTGTCCACGTATTCGTATGCGTGTACAGACGCTTGACTATCACGGAAAACCCTCTTCATTTTCCCAGTATCACAAATGGATATACATTGCCTGAGTAGGTACGTTATCTATCAATGAATGATGATGCATATATATCAACGATGCTCCAGAACGAGCCTAATAGCTGCATTAGAGAAAGTCTCCTTTGGCTTGGCCAAGGTTGATTAAACAGTGCATCCAAAAGTACCGTTCACATTTTCGTGCCACCCGATTTCTTAGTTACAAAGATACGCCTCTGGCCACTCGACACAGCGGATAAGCTATTACGCTTCAATGAACACATTGTAGCGGTCGTCAGATTCAAACTTAACTACTAGTAGCCGCAATTCAACTAATCAATCTATTTAAAAAAAAAAATATCAATGAGAGATCGTTGGTCGCTGGCAGGTGGCACGTGTGCCCGTGTACCGGCGTGGTTAAGCAAGTTTGGGATGTGGATGAATTGCTGATTTGTTATATCTGCACGGGATCTTGTTGCCAAGAGTCATGTATCCTTGGAACTAGACTATTGTTACTCGAAACCAAAGTAAAGTTATGCCTTTGTGTATAATAATAATACCAGCCCTTTTAATGTCTCTCTGTTGGGCACGGGCCTCCCCTCAATGCGAGAGGGATTAGGCTAAAGTCGACCACGCTGGCTCAGTGCGGGTTGGCGGACTTCACACGTCTTTCGAGGGGTTCTCTCAGACATGCAGGTTTCCTCGCGACGTTTTCCTTTACCGTTAAGCAAGTGATAATCATGCCTTTGTGTATGTCCACAGGTGCTTAGATCTGCTTCCGTGTACAGTCCCATAACATTCCCAACTTTCCTTTTCTATCTCTTTCGCTCTACAATATATCTACATTTATTTTTGCTACGATTAATTCTTGTGCGTTCCATGTTTTATTATTGTGATCTTTATAAAATCCCCCTCATTCGAGCGTTACAATTAAATAACTGACCAACAAACTGAGTGCTCTAGCCGTGATTTCGGCCTCTCATAGATTACATCTTGTACATCGATCATTATATTCGGATACCTTGACCAATAGTGTCAGATAAGGGAGTAGTTACGCAATTAATAGTTAAAACATGTTTTATTATTATGGAAAGGGTTCTTATCATTGTGTTTTAAGTAACCAACTATCAATTGGTATTTGGTAATTAAATAACATAATAATAAGTGAACTGATTTAATGTTAAATGTCACGTTGTGGACCTTGAGGAAATAACTGAGAAGCTCCGCATTGTTTAAGCTGACCAATTTATTAGATGCGGTCTGTCGTTTAAGTCCATATCATCATTAGCCTTTTAGTGTCCCACTGCTTAGGCCGGGCCAGGCCTTATTGTAAGGACGATTCAGGCCCTGTCAACCAGCCTAATGCGGGCGAACTTCACACGTATTTCGAGAGAATATTCTTTCAGACACGCAGGTTTCTTAAATATATTTTCGTTCACGATATCCCAAATAATAATCATAGGTCCGTTCAGTTTGGTTCCTTTTGGGCAACTCTTATCCAACGCTTTGAGCAAATAATAAGTTGAGTTTTGACAATATTTAAAACCATCTTTATTTAACTGCATTACTGCTATCTTGTAAATTCCAGACACACACAGTACGTTGTGTATAATGTGTTAGAATCAGCATTATAATGTGCGGTCAGTATTTGGCACAAGGCGATCGTTTGTACTTCCATATGCAGATATACGAGTATGTTATGACCCTTGTTTCCTGAGCCTATCTATCAGAATGTAATATTTTTATCTATAACGTCACGCCGGTTTGACCCGAAGCAAAAAGACTCAACACCTTTAGTTTTTCAACATTCGTAAACTGGCAATTCCACATACATCCTCCAGTCTTTCTTACAATGGACACTTGAACGACTTTAATTTCAGGAACAAACATATTTTACATGACCAACAACATGATTCCTACAGCAATCTGTACAAAATAAAACTAAATTACTTATAAAAAGCATCAAAGGTACCGGATGAACGGAACCTCGGGAAGGTTCTGCTCAGATTTGATCTAAGAACCATCCATAGTCCCTTATCGTCCTTGATTCCCTAGCAGAGTCAGGTAACAAACACAAGACCATATTCCTTTAATGACGTCAGCGGTACACAATAAAACCCAAATCCCATGAGCCTAGAACATGAGACAACAATCACTTACCGAAGCTATATGGTTCTGTGCGTTGAATCTGTATACTGGCAAGTATGCCTGTGAAGTTTTCGGGGTCTGAGCGCCCAAAGCGGCCTTGTTCCCATCGGCGCATGTCGCTGAGGGCCCCCGGACTTCCTCGATCTGGGCTCCGAGGAGCTCGTTCTGTAGGAGGCAGTTGTACGCGTGCTGATCGCGGCCTCCAGTGCCGCCGTCGCCTCCGCCGTCACCTCGGGCTTTCTTGGCAGGCTGGTTATCTGAGCCTCTGTGAATGGCTGGAACAAAAGAGACTGGTGAGATTTGCAGGTACAAATAAAATTATCTTCTGAATAATGCTTCTATGAATTTGAGGGTAAGACCGAAGAAACCAATGGAAAAAAAATTGAGTTTAAATTATGAGAATTCGATTTACAACAAGGGAATGCTTATCCAAGGGTTATAGCTACTTAAAAATATGGCATATACTGATTAACTTAGATTGAGTTGTGTGTCCTTAGTACCCACAACCTAATTTAAATGATTGAAGGTATTTATAGGTAGAAATAGAAATAGCTAATGGGGAGCTTTGCGATTGGTCGGCGAAAGAAATATAAAATAGTCTCATCCAAGATACAATCATACAAAGACTATGGTTTCGTCCGCATGTGATATTCCTTTTTAAATCTGTGTGTTTTTGTAGAACATAATTCTTGATTTATAATTATTTATTTCAACTGTAAACACTCATAGCATGTCTGAAATTGTGGATGATGTTATTTTAGGAAATTCATAATGAGGTAAATTAAATGCCTATAGCTAATGACAGGATAATGTATTAGGAAAACATACACACACAAATTATACCTACAGTTATTAATTAGACCACAATTGATAATTAGGTATATACAACACACTATCTGTAAACAAATTTGTATCTGTGTCGAAATTACATGTCATTAAAATAATGAAGTGATAATACTACAACTTCGGATAAATAAATACCTAATCCATCAATATCGTGAAGGAGTTAAATTAAAAAAAAATAGGCACTAAATAGAAATTATAATAAACTAGCTGCGTTCCGCGGTGTTTTACCCCCGATTAAAAAATATGGCCCTATTGAATTTTCTGACCACTACATATGCAAAAAATCATGTCGATCCTTTGCTCTATGAAAAATTTAAACTAATCTATTCCACGGGAACCATACATTTTATCGGGATAAACAGTAGTCTATGTGCTATTTCAGACTACAATATATCTCTGTGCCAAATTTGATCCAGATCCGTTCAGCCGTTCTGGCGTGATTGTGTAACAAACATCCATCCATCCATCCAAACTTTAGTACGATATATTTTTTTCTGTCTGACCGGCTCGCTGTAAACCATGCTGATGAGTCCTGTCAAAACCATGTGCGCACACGCACGCGTGCCAAGTGACTCACGCGGTTTTGTAAAATGATATAAATTTGACAATATTTTAAAACATGTCGAGAGTAAAGCGTCCATTACACTATCCAATTTGCAGAGCGCTAGTTGAGCTAGCGTGCTAAATTTGTATTGTGTAAAGGCAGTTAGACAGCTAGTGATCCAATCTAGAGCGATCGCATGGACTCTGCCGCACTAGCTCAGCCCGTACACTAACTAGTGCACTAAATTGCATGGTGTAAAGCCGATTAGCGTGCTAAGCACTAGCTGGGCTCGATCAGTCAGTCGGCGTGCGCTCGCACAGGAGGACGTATGTTAGTAACTTTAAATCTTCATAAGCATTTCCTTTCGCTAGAAAACGTAAAGTAACGATTAATCGTTCCCTTGCGCTGATACTTTCTCTAAGAAGTGTATCTTCTTTTTGTATGTATGATGTAATCAATGCTAGTAGTTCTTCAAACTGGGAAGATCCCAATCTCAAAAAAAATCTAAAATCAGATGGCTCCAATATGTTCACAATTTTCATATTTGACAGTTTTTTTCTCAGCAATAAATATTCTTTGACCCAACATTTTCTGCGTCTTTTTTTATTTATTATCATTAAACTTGAACTCGACACCATTGCTAAAGCAATGCCAACTTTCTGGTGTTTTGGTGGTGCCATATTCGTTTAGCGCTCTTCGAAAGATGCGGTTTGGCCGACGATCACTACCGAAATGATAGGAAGTTAAACTAACTAGCGTCGCTAGCTAGTCTAGTGTAATGAGTGAGCTCTTTTTATATCGCACTGCGACACTAGATCTAGCGCTCTGCAAATTGGATAATGTAATGGACGCTTAAATAATCAGAATAGCGCGTCAATAAGACGCGCTATTCTGATTATTAGGATTTCGGAGATAGCACGTGGAATTCTTTTCAGTGATAATCTCTTTTCGATGCAGACTATTTGATAAACTATCATTGAGTGTGTGCAACAGTACAGCTCACACATGACACACGAGACGTAATGACTAAATTATGTTACTAATTAACGCTTACTGCATGTGGTATGAAATTAAAAATAAATGATAACTTCAAGACTCTAAAAAGCAATAAGTAAATGATAATTAAATAAATAGAAGACAACGACCTGAATCACCTGACAATCGAAGACGGACGGACACATGGCAGCCATTAAATATTTGCAGCAACCTGGGAGATATTGCCAAAAATACTTTTGCGTGTGTCGCCGCCCCGCCGAGAGAATGATTCATTACAAATCAAATTAAGTGCACTAAGATGGTGACTCATATAAGGAGGACCACTTTGAATAACCCCACAATGGAATAATTTACATGTATTCTAGTATACTAGAGTTAGAAGCATCACCAAATTGGATACAGAGAGATCGCATAAGCCACACAAAAGTGGTACACGCTGAAGGAGGCACACACCAAAACGGTAGACAATAGCTAAAGAAGGCAACAGATATAACTCCAGATATAACCCCTAACATACGTGTGATCCAAAATAACCAGATATATGTAATCAGACAAGTGTAATATTGTACATCAAACGGTGTTAGTCAAATCAGACGTGCATGGACTTTCAAACTGCGATTCTGTTTATTTCAAAGGCTAATAAAATGTCCAATACGAATAATGGCAGTTGATATGCGAAAGAACATCGCGGGCCGTGGTCGATGCACTTCCCAAACAATAAACAGCACATCGGAAGCTCGTTCCCAAATTGCATTTCAATCGCACCGTAATGAATAATAACATCAATTGTTCCCATGTACCTAACTCACGCGCGGGTTCAATCACACTGCTTCCTTCCTGAGGGACGGCCATACAAGGTGCGCGACGCTATAGATACCACTATATTTGGTAAGGTACGTGACAGACCACTGGTACCGCGACATAATTAATTCGGACCAACGCCAAATTTGTCGACATCCTGGACGGGCGCGAAACCATGCTGAATTCTAAAGGTATAAAGTCTATTTTGCCAAGGTGCGAGTGGAAACTAATTGTCTAATCGTAACCGACATTCGCAAGGCCTCCTCCTACGTGGTGTCTGCCCACATCCAATTCTCCTGGACATAGAGAACGTTCGCAAATTGGCCCCAATTTCTGATCAGTAACTACGGCTCAATAGTACCTACCAGTAAATGGTATAAGTAAATCGCTTGGAATGTATGTACACAGATATGTGATAGGAGACATAACACCATTAAATATAGTAATGGAAAGAGCTGGTGATATCGATAAAATTAATGATTCACAAAAAGTGAAGAGTGCAGCAAAAGAAAATGGCGGTAGATAAAACGGTGCCTAAACCAAACGTAGCAGCGATAATGCTTGTCAGGCGAAATTTATTGACAATGTGTCACGCACTCCAGAATGTAGGTTATCAGGAGTTGGTAGCAGGTGAAAAAAAAACTCAATACACTAAACATAATATACAGTATGAAGATTTTGTAGGTATTTTGTATAAAATAGTTGTAGTATATTGTGTCATGCTGCTGAATCATACACCTGTTCGTTTTTTTGTCATAGCTATAGTTAACTTCTTATGAATACAATTTAAAACAAAACGCAATAAAACTATCAACGAAATCGAACAGAAAAAAACCTTAAGCGTATTTTTTTCTATGGAGGTCCAAAAAAGTGTCTCGCAAATATACAACATTATCTTCCACCAGTTATTTCTATATCACATAACGACAACGAACTTGTACACTCCCAAAAAACTTATTTGGTTAACAAATGATACGAATTCGTTCCACCGACGAGGCTCGTACAATCGTACCGTAACTAACGACTAATTACAGTAGTCGTATAGTCAACTATTATACGAGTAACAGGTGCATACATAAAGCCCGATAGCACGGCCTAGATTCAGCGATACTACTCAATAGGCAAACGGTTAGATTGTGAAGGCCAAATTAATAGGTAATATTGGAAACGAAGTCAAAATATTAACTAAGATCGATTTGTAGCTGGTAAAATGTGATAATGCTATTACTAAGATTCATAAAATTGTAAGTAACGTTTTAGAATATAATTACTAGCGATCAGAAGGACTTCAGCGTTATTTCCTTTCCTCAAATTAGAGAGAACTCCCTAACCCACAACTCTGATTTCTTATAAGCACTTAAGTGTTTGCGTCGTAAGAGAAATTGCGTAACACCAAGCAATTCCGGTTAGGAGTCATACCATTTCAAAAAATGCACAATATTCTGCAAATATCAGAGAAATAGTTAACACGCTATTCACGGCGTACATAACCTTATTACCAATCTAAGTATCCTACCTACCTTACTGAGTCTATATAATGTTGTAACAGCACCAGCTACTGCAATATCCTATTACTATTTTGAAAGGATATCATTTCCCAGAATGCAGTTTGCTTTACCTTGAGAATATCGTTTAAGATTTCTTGGGAAAATTCTAGCTTGGCAGTGCGTCGATGCGCCTAGGCGCCTAGTGAAGTGAGGTCACTAACGGTATCCACCACCACGGGCGCATCGCAAATAGCTATAATGCATCTTGCACCAGCGTGCATTGACAACTTGATAGGAATAAGTTCCTTAACCTTAGGAACGTAATCGGGAACCATTAGGGGCATTCAAACAACGGCTATTGAAAACTTATCGGATACAGTGGCAGTGTGTACACTTTCTTAATGCATCAGTTATCGCAGTCTTTCTACCTTATCGGGTGACCCGGGCAACAATTGTTCAATTATATTATGCCAGACGCATGCACCACCGTAACATAATATTCTAAGAATCTTGACTCACACATTTTCGGTGATTGTTGTAAGTACATTGAGTGTAAAGATAGTGAAGACTGCCTAAAAAACTAAACAGGTAGGCTATAACAAAAAATATATTTCCTTCTTCCAAATTCCACGTGATTTATAGCATGCAGTTTGCAAACACGTGTTTTGTACCCAAATCCACATCGAAGCGCTTTGAATCTAATTTAAAATTCAAAATAACCATTTGTCGGCATAGAAAACAGGCTTGCAGCACAAAATGTAAGTTTCTTTAAATACTTGTTGCAACTTGAATGCGGACACAAAAATGTGGCTCGCTCCTTCACACCAGTGGACGGGAGTTTGCACAAATGGTAGCGCCATTGAGAGCACGCACCTGAAGCAACGTGGAAAACGGAAAATTGTACGTGAACCTAACTGCGGTGCGTTGAACCGCCCGCAATTGTCTGGCTTGCCTAATGAAGTGAGTCAGAATATTATAGCCAACCACATTCGCCCACGTGTACTATTTGTTACCTATTGAATGTGGGATACGAAATAATACAAAATAGATGCCTGCATTGAAATTGCACACAGGCACAAATGATACTGAGAATTGTAATTACGGACGAAATAATAATTCACTGAATTCAAATTAAATCGTGCACAAGATGCAAATAATGAATTTAAAAACAAATGGATACGTCGTCACGGCATTAGATATTCAGTAAAATAAAGATTCGTGAGTGCATTGAACCAAAACGTGGTTCATTACTTAACACATAGCTGAGCGAATCTGCTTTTTGCATATAAAATATTTTTTGTTGAACTTTTACCTAATACCAATGGAATATGTTGACGTTTTTGCCGAGCGTTTCGTTGCCAATATTCTAATGATGTTTTAAAATCAATATTTCTTGACCAACAAAAACTACATGAGTGTATATTATATACATAATCTAAACATGATCAAGCTCAAACATGTCAAAGATCATCTGACTTTGCGGATGGATGGTGATGTCAGCCCGGCAAATCTCGAGGACGTCAATATATTACCGAGCATTGTATGCCATCGGCCTAAATTCAGCACTTTGACAACTGATTTATGCTCCATCTCAGGTGTCAAGAGCGGAGACAATACAAAAAACTGTAGCAATTACATACACAGAAACAACAATGCATACTAATGTCTAGAACATTAATCATCCGGTTTTAAGCTTTACATAATGTCAGGTGACATTGTTAGAAAATACATATACGTCAACCAGATCTATCACGATGCCATCGTACCTACGTGTGCTGAATCCGGCAATAATAATACCGGAGCCATAAAAAAAGAGGAGAAATAAAAACAGTCGCTGCTGACAATATACGTACAGAGGATCATTTGTTATTAGTTGCTATATGTCATTGGAAACCGGCCTATTATTCGATCGTAACGCTTCATACGATGTCTACCTTTAAGCTACTGTTCAATAACTTTTTTATTGATACGTGTATAAAGTACACAGCCTGCGTTTTATGTAAGGCTACTGGTCCCCGGTACCTCACAGCGGCCGTAACTATTGGCATAAGTGAGCAAACATTGTAACATAGGCACTATTTGCTTTTGTAACAGACGCGTGTAACAGCACGGAATTTAAAATGTCCCCAACAGCGTAGAGCTTTTGTTAAAGTACCGGTCGCACATCAACATTGCACGTTATTAACTCACCATTTTATATTCCAACATCCAACATATAGCAGTCGTGATAAACAGTAAGTTTATATTGTACATAATGTATTAAGGTTCAGTGCTTAGTTTCCTGAGTGCGGTCGTTTCTCCAACCTACTTTCAGACTGCATTCATCTATGAACCTTTAGAAATTTCCTAGCGAACAGTTACTCGCCGCCGAGTGACGGTACGAAACACTTGAGCTCACTCAAAACATTCATAAGATCAGAACGAGTTTAGACAACGAGATAATTTTGCGGCTAGACGTTCGATTGACCAAAAATGTTATAATATGAGCAATTACCATGCATAAATTAAAAATACATTGACAGCAGTTATCAAAACATGCATCAATCAATAATTATTGAATCACCGTCTAAAAACCTGCATCAAATTCCGAGATAGGGTTAGGCACCTTTGGACAGGTCTATAAAAATATAGCTCTAAAAAAAACCTGACTAAATCCTCGTATATTGATGACGCGAATGATGAATGTTGAACAATGTGTATTTGTCGTATTAGCAAATGGTAGGTACCTATCGAGCCACAGCTGATATCTGACAGCGGGGTGGATACTGAACAAGTTTAGACCTGTTGAACTGTAGGTAAAAACTTCTTTTAACACTGTCATCGGCCTTCGAAATTCGATATTATTAATATTGAGAAGTGCAAGAATAATGAAATGATATAATTTCGGCAGCCAATTTGACAAAACGAGCGACTCTGGAACGACGTCCGGATTGCGACGATCGATTTAGCAATGCAGATTATATAAACGTCAGACTAAAATGGAATTTAAACATATGTTACTTTATTTCTTTACGTGATTCCAAGTCAAAATATGGGACACTTTGGCAACTTTGTCGCGATTTGTCCTTAATGCCAAGGAAAAAAAAGCACAGGTAGTTGACTCAGCTGATCGGTGCAATGAACTTCCAGGAACAACTTATACATTTGAAACACTGAAAGTCAAACTATGGTTCGTGATTGCGATCGCTGAATCACAGTCAGCTGATGAGAAACGTATATTTACAAGAATTCAAAGCATATTAGTGATAAACACGAGACTCAGACCAGGATAGTACTAACATCAAGTTAAATAGCTAAATATTATGCAGGAAAACAAATATTAAATAATAGCAGCTCCACGGATGACATCATCGTCTCAGCTGATCGCAAGTTGAAGGCTGGTCATTGCTTAAAGTACGATGTATGAGTACAGAATCCTGCTCATGTCGAATAACAAGTAATAGCCTCTTATATAATGGCAGTTCTTCTAAACTCAGACAATTTTGTATAAGTAATAGCTAGAGATTAGAGAATTAAAAAAAATGGTAGCACTGACACGAGAATAGCATTTCATTTTATTCAATTTACCTCCTTGACGATGCAATAAAAATGACATTTCGCTAGTCTGCAATCGACGATAAATCATTATTTATATACTAAAGATAAGCTAAAAGCATATTCCAATACGAAAACATGATATGATTAATCTAAATTTATACGCGTAGGTACTTCAATACAATCAGCGAGCATTTAAGATGAATATGGAAATGTATCTCATTTGATTTGTCCGAAAGTGTTAATTTGTCAGTTACAAATTTGTAAATATGCATTCGCCCACCCAAAAAGTAACAGAATCGTGCAAAAGTTGACACAGGTGCAAGAGTGATCTTCGCCGCTTCGCCAAGTGCAATTATTTGCTATAAACTTAAATGGATTTGACGCCTGGTAACATTTCGCAGTTTTTTTTTTTAAGAATTTGTGGAATTACATACTTAGTCGTGATTTATAAAAAAAAACTCGAGTCGAGGTGGTACCTTCTGATGAAAGACAAACACATTTCTTTTTAACTTACAAGACAGTTATCCTTTTTGAAATAGTGTGATCACTGGCACAGAGAAGATTTGCATACATTTTGTTTTGTGATAAATGTAAATAATGGGAAGACAATATTTAAGCTCACCAAGCTATTACGTATGATTCATTGATGGCAGCGTTGATAAAATTGCCATTATCGGCGGCATGAGCGAGCACGCAACAGGATTGGTATTTGAAGAATTCAACCCTTGAAGTTGAAAAGACTCACAATCAGACTACCGATAAAATTCAATGTTTTCTGGCAATCTTGCTGCTCTGTTTTACTGGAACTTAACAACAATATAGTTTAGTAAGTTGTTTCGTATGATAAGAAAACAATTAAAATTGTAATATAGTGTAGTTGTTAAGAGTTCCAGACTACCAAGGACATTTGACGAAATTAATCGTTCCGATATACTTTTGACTAATACGCAAAAAAACACGTTTTATGCATACAGCAATGGGATGATAATGCTTATCACTAGTTAAGTAATTTGATCTTGGTGTTAGTAGGACATGCCACTAGGGTTGACAGAACAAAATATTGTATTACATAAAAAGAAAAAAAGAACATAAAAAGAAATTAAAAAAATTCTTGAAAATAATGTTTACTTCTAGACTATTGAACTTTTACCGGTTACTGAATCATTACTAAAAATAGCATTAGCACCTGGGATAACTTGAATTACGATTAACTTATTATTGATTGAATCGTAAAAAAATACCAACATAGACAAATCTTTCCCAATAGGTAGGTTTTTAAATTGTTCGTGGTACAGCCCGTATTTTTTTTTAAGAATATTATCACTGAGTGAACAGGTTGTAAAGCTATCGCGTATATAATGCATTTATAACAGAGATAACATGACGATGCTACACTGTAGTGCAAATATCTTCAAAATGTACATACGGAGTTGACAGAGGTCAGGGATGTATACTTTACACCCAATTTTGGGATAATAAAGGTGTTATCTTTGCGATTAAACGACATGTAAACAAAAAAATAATGTGTCTCCAAAGATGTCAGAAAAATCTATGGACGACATGAAAATTTGGCTCTTGGCCAAAAAGCTTTTATTATTTGAACTTTTGACAGTCATCATTTAGGTTCTTATAAACATTTATATACTTACTAGCTGCGCCCCGCGGTGTTACCCGCAATTCAAAAGTAGGTCCTTTTCACCGAGATAAAAAGTAGCCTATGTGTTATTCCAGACTATAATCTATCTCTGTGCCAAATTTCATCCAGATCCGTTCAGCTGTTCTGGCGTGAAAGAGTAACAAACATCCATCCAAACTTTCACATTTATAATATTAGTATAGAAGTATATATCAATTGCCGTTCTTGCTAATATTATGAACGCTGCTTTTGGAAACCTACCTTTTACAGAAATAAAACGCGCAAGATCAGGATGACCTGCTAAAACCATTTTCTCAACTTTTTAAGAATATGGGGGCGCATTCACCCCTAATGCTGCATGATGCTCTCAACTTATTGAAAATTAAAAAAAATCAAATCCATTTCTCCATATTTGCCATCACGCTCCAACAAAATGCTAACAAAGGACTGCGTTTTTAAAAACAAAAGATTTTTTGACAAATGTCCGAGAAATGTCTGCCACTGTTTTTATAATTTCAAGGTGTATATACTTGTAAGGACGGCCATAAAAGTGGTTTATCAGTGTTAACAAAAACTCCTAGTTAATAAAAAAGTCTACTAAGGTTCATGTATACGTGACAAAAATAGGCCTTGCGCCTTGCTACGATGTGCAAATGATATTCAGCCTTAAGGTGATAAAGAACTTGGTTGACTTTACATATCACCATTGCAAAGAGGAACAATTAAATACAAAAGTTAGTGTTTTCGAGCCACCTAATAAGGCATGCGACGAAAATTAAGTGCCAATAATTGAGTCGAACGGCTTCTGACCCGCGGTTCCTGCGCTGGGTGAAATAGATCCTAATTACCATGTTAATGGGAGGATATAGTCGATGCATCCGTTCGAACAACAGCCAATTTGGTTGAAAAACACGATAATAATAGTTTACCTAGTAAAACAAAACGATGATAATGGCTGATTAGCCAAGACGCCTTTATGGTTAAAATAATAAAAGGAACCTTAATTATATAATTAGAAACACAGTCAATGACTCAATAGTTAAGACTTTTAATCACGTTCCCAGTTTACCCTGAAGTATAAATCATATTGGTTTCAAACAAAATCCTCCCGGTGAATCATGCCGTAAAAATGGCAAGGGAAAGAAAATGTTCTTCTTTTATGAACAACAAACCTATGAAAAAGCCCAGACGAAGGTATAAAACCAGTGCACGTCATAGACTGAACCTAGATACCGTGACCATCTATACATATAAATAAAATTGGAGTGTCTGTTTGTAATATTAAAATAACCGCTTTTTACTAAGTGCATTTGGATGTATACACGTTACCTATACCGAAACAACATTTTTTACAATTTTTGTCTGTCTGTCTGTCCGTCTGTCTGTCTGTCTGTCTGTCTGTCTGTCTGTCTGTCCGTCTGTCTGATTGTTCCGGGTAATCTCTGAAATGGCTGGACCGATTTTGACGGGAATTTCACTGGCAGATAGCTGATGTAACAAGGAGTAACTTAGGCTACTTTTATTTTAGAAAAAAAAATTGGATCTCTCGAAAAAAAATTAAAACCAATGTTGCAGCGCTGCGCCTGCTTAAAGTTTGATAGCAACAATCTGCAATGCGTCCCGCGGGATCAGAACGCGAGCAGGCTGTTGCCAACGGTTGAGACGTTGTTAAATACCACGCGGACGAAGTCGCGGGCAACAGCTAGTAATGAATAAAAGAGAACTTAAAAGAAGTGTACCCAAAGCTCGCACGCTATCTTCGCAACAGTGGGCAGAGATGAACAGGCCGTGGACATAATCCGCTACGGATGAGAAACCATCAGGAACTAGACTATTTATAACCGAGGGCATCGGCCCTTCTATTTATGATGCACGGTCCACAGACCACGGTGCTCCTTTTTGCTCGTTAATGCAAAAAATCTGTACGAAATGTTATAGCGATTGAATAGAAATGGTCTTTGTATTATAAAGCACTTATAAAGGGAGTGTGCAAGGCATATGGCCAATGTGACAAGAGCAATAAAAACAAGGATTTCAGTTAGCATTCTATACAATAAAGTGTGGAGTGTCTCCGCTCTTAAAATTAAATGGCGAAGTGAAATCATCGTCTTTACTAAACAGGTACCGTTCCACGCGTGCCACATCACATATAACCTCAAACAAATACTTTTCTGCTTAGAAATGCTTATGTGCGGATGGATAAGAAATGCCTTTGTTTCTACAGAAGAATATATCGATGACCTACTAAAATTTATACAATTAAAACTTAAAAATACTGATTTAAATATTTACTTCTCACCTAATTAAGGTCCGAATAATTATGTACCAAAAAACTCCATATTCACATTTGTTAATCTCTACGGGCAATGGTTTGGACAAGGATTGCGTAGTGGTCTTGCTCCAGTGATTATAATGCCCTAACTAATGCATGTTAATGAACTATCATAAGCTCAGGTGTGAACGCCCTGAGGTTCTGATTTCAAATGGCATGCGATAGGGCCAGGGCTGGCAATGAGGATACCATAACCTCTATGATTAAAGAACAAAATGGAGTCAAGATTATTGGGTATTGCACAAAATAAGTGATCTATTGTCTAGAATATATCCTGACCAAATTTCGGGTGATAGTAAACAAGGATTGTAATAAATTCAATCAATTATGTACTTTTGAGGAGGCATGTTTATTCAACAAAATATACCACAGTAATGACAACCCTACATACGAGTATAGAAGTCCCAACAAAACTTCACGCATGGTGTACCAAGCCCTTAGTTCATTAATTCCACAATCTTTTCATACGGCACGATACAACTAAAGGTGATAAGGAGTTCTACTAACAATAAAAAAAAATTGTGAGTCATAAACTAGAACGTATTTTGAAAACGGTTTTTCATGACATTACTTTATTCAAGTCAAGATTGAGCTTTAATTTCCAATTTTCGACGCCAGATGAAAGATTTTAATAGATAGATAGTGCCAATTAATGCAATGACCCCACAAACTAGTTATACACTCTGCTAGACAAAAGACGATGTTATAACAACCTAACATCGGTGAAATTCAACATTACTAAATCAAGCAGAATCGCTAGAGACAATAATACAATACTACGTAGGTGTGCACGGGTGTGTTCCTGGTTCGAAGCACTAGACCGTGATCGCAAACCCGCTTGCCCACGAGGCGATTAAGGCAAAACCTACAAGACACATAGCGCTCTATAGCAAAACCTGTATAGGCTAGACTATAGTAACCTTTAGACATGACCAATGCATGAACGAATAAAAAAATATATCGCTCTCATTTATCGCATCCCGTTGTACGTTCGATGGCTAAAAAAGTAGTTACAGCTTCAAAGGCTCATAGAGAGATTTTATAGGAAGGATCCGGATCTAAGTGGCACGTGCAGGATGCGCATGAGTGACTATGGACGTCGGAACAGCCGGGTCTCGTCCTCAAGAAGGACGAACCGAAACGAATTCTACGCCCGTACCGGACTTGCGTAACCATTACACGCATCGGACATTCACACTAGTGACACAGCACTGCTTGGAAGGACCTCTTTACACAGTGCACGTAATGATATGTGCGACAGAGTAGGCGCTGTATACTTTGTTCTCCTATATTGAACTCTCCAATATTGAACTCTCCAATATTGAACTCTCCAATATTGAACTATCAGTATTTTGAGGTAAAAGTACAAACCATAACAGAAAAGAATTTACTCATTACCTATTCATTTCAAAACAAGGAAACGCGTGCCTTTATGGTACTGTGCACCAGATATATAATTAATTTATTCGATTACACGGTATTACCGGAGGCCTTAATTAAACATTTCTTAGCAGCCCAGTGGTATACTATAATTCCCGGCTCCATTTAAATTCGTCTAGCCCCTTAACAAAATTAGTATACTTTCACCAAGTCTACATGTACATGTACATCCAGGTAGCGAAGCGCGAAGCACCATGAATTATAAATAAGCCACCATTGTCTACGGACCATGATTTACTCGCATTAATTTTGCTACAATGAAAATAGAGCTTTTTAATTACGTGAGAAGTAATCAAGGGCCATTAACCTTGATTTTAATGAGTCCCGTTGCGCAACTTCACGGAATAGTTGGTAATTAGATGGTAACACAGTAAACGGAGCCTACTTTTTGAATAAAATAGTAAAAATGTAATCGGTTTCGTGGACACAACAGAGCATACTAATTTTAAACTTGTGGTTAATTCTAATGTTTGCATCAGTTAAACGGCTTCAGACGCATTTGACTTGATAAATTCCGCGTGATCTCAGCCTAGATTCAACAGTCCTTTAATATGTCTTACGTACGTAGGATCATAATGCGAGTGCGAGCGAGAGAAGCTGAGATTTTATCGCGTCCGTACCTACTATACGGCTTGGCCAAAGGTAATTGAATTGCAAAATCGGGATACCAAGATTGGATGCTGCTTGTTTACGTAACAACGACTTGCAGTGCTTCTTGAAAGTATATTTCTCTCTATGTAGTCTTGCTTGATAGATCTCTGATAGAATTGGATAAGGTACATTAAATACTTATTTTGCGGCTGAAATGCCATGTGTCCTAATTACAGGAGCTTGCCTACTGCTACTTTGGGGGAACGTGAATCTTCAACAACGTTATTTTTTATTGGCAGTGTATCTGCTTCCTTCGGCAATGTTACAACATATGTCTGCTTCCGACGGAAATGTTGTCTCTCCTCATTTTCACACCGACATTTCCCGACAAGTCAACGAGCGATTAGTTTTAAATTTAAACAATAGACAGTACCGCTAGTTGCGAGCCCGGTTTCAATTGCGACTGCTGCTACTACAATAGCAGAAAATAACAAAAATAAAAGTTTCGTAATAGCTCACAGACAACCTATCATTACGGACAGCCACGAAATTTCGAACGAATCATTGTCATTACGTTGTATTAGGCGGTAGCCAGCAAAAAGACAATAAGTTTTAAAGTATTGACTTTTGATTGGTACAGCACTTAATAGTATTTTTTTTGTTCGACTGAAGATTTATTATTAGTTGCGTTTAGACTACGCGAAGACTAGAATGCGACCAAAAAAAAATACGGACAGTCGATCGATTTACAAATAAACTTACTTGCGAATGATGTAATTGATGATTGTAATATTGATATAATAAAAAAAAAAGAAAAATAATAAGGATAGAAGGAATACGTTTGATACATTTGAGCGAGTAAGTTCAGTGTTTTGACTGTTGACGGAACCGGCGAGTATTGACGCTTCCAGTTTTTTTTTACTGCCTGAGATGTCCCGAGAAGACAACTGTCAAACAAGCATTGTTATTGAAAGCGAACCTTCTCAAAAAGAAAAGGGAGGCGATGGAATCGACGTAACTATTACTTAACAATTTCCGCTTGGCAATAACTCCGGGCCTCGACTGAAAACTTCGCATCGTTATCTACGCTTTTCCCCAAGCGCTGGTGCACTGCACCTCGCAACAGGTTTAAAGTCATCAACCTTAAATGAAGACGAGGGCTCGGAATAGTTTTAATAGCGTAAGTATCATAGACTTGCTTTGCGTAATAATGAATCTCGTATAGGGGTCCCAAAATGCCTGAAGTTTATCTAACGTCTTGTAATACGAACCAAATGCTGAGGTAATGGGTCGTTCAATAGTGTAGGAATATCATCATTTCGAAGGATCACTCGACCGAAACATTGTAGTGGTATCTATACAGTCATGTGTTCCTTATCTGTAGGTTATTTTTTTAAGGCTCACAAAACAGCCAGCCTTATAAAGACAAGTGCACAAGGGTATTTAAAAGCTTAGGTGCCACTGATAATTGTATTTGGTTTGCAATTCAAATTGCCGGTAAATATACTAACAGTGAAGTCAGTTTCCTTTGACGTGGTGGGCTATGACTCAAATGTCAAATGAATGCCACGGATTATCATAATAATTGCGTGTTCGGTTTTGCCCAAACAAGGAATATAGTAGTGATGTACCATCTACAGAAAAATAATTTAATATTCCTTCTCTAATTCTAAAGACAAAACGATCGACATGATTTTGGTTATTTGATTTATTTCAGAGCAGATCCATACAAATAAAATTGATTTAACTTTTCTTTTTCGTACGGATTCTGTAATAACAGTGTACCTAAAAGATTTCGTATCGACGTTTAAAACGTGTCAACTAAAAATACGAACGTCGTACCAAAACAACTTAAACGCCAAATAGTGAACTTATTTTTTTAATGATTACGTTAATTTCAAGAAATATATACTAAATCTAATATATTAATTTTGATTGTCATTTGAAATTGTAACCACAGCCGCTTTTATGTGCTGATTTTGTCACTGAATCTAAATTTTGTGACCAGTTACCGGTGATTGCAGAATTCGCAGATTACCGTATAATTTTTTTGAGGAAATCAGAGAGGAAACCATCTAACCCTCGTTCGGTAGATAATCTATAAACGATGGCAACACCTTAAGCAGAGTTTATTAATACATTGCCAGATGCAACGCCACGCTTGTTGATAGTAGATGCCGTGCCGCCCACACCACACCCCGTCTAAATTGAGCCCCGTAACCTGGGAGACTGTAATAAAACTTGAAAAGGATCGCTCGGTAAGAAATCTTGGAAGATGGCCCGAATCGCATTGAGGGGAGGCCCGAGTCTAGTGCATCAAGCCGGTTTATAAAATCAATTCATAATCGAACACTTAGCACAGTAAATGGCACGAGAGATTGAATTTAAATATTTTTTTCGAATTATTTTTATGTTTATAAGTTCCCGACGTTGCGAAGATATTTTGGTTTGCAATTAAGACGCCCATGCATGCAAAGAAAATATTAGAAAGTGACAATGATCAACTTTCCGCTATACACGCCAACTGGCAAGAGAATATAAGAAAATACAGTTTATATATATTTCAAAACTCTTACATAGAGGGGTACCATGCTTAACATACATCTTCCTTGCGTCAGTTTTGAGTACACCTTATTTTTAGCAACTTGTTAGGCAACACTATGAGACAATTCTGGATCATTAGAAGTAGGTAGGTATCCCCGTCACGGATTTGTGCGAAAGGGTTCCCCACACAAGGCGGGAGAAGAACAACGTTAGGGGTTTAGTCGGTAAGAGTCTGAGTTAACCTGCTTGTCTCCCCCGCGGCTCGCGGGTATCTATGAGGATTTCCCCACGCAAAAAAAAACCTGCCAACCTACTTTGAATGGTTTTATTCTGCACTCGCTTATGCTCGCGGCTTCGCCCACGCAACCAGCGATTCTGATCAACAGCTCGACCCCCTCAATAGTCACGTATGACACTCAGGGCTTTCAGCTTACTATCAATAAAATAATTTTCAGAATCGGTACACCGAAGATTCCGAAGATTACCCCCTACAAACATAGAAAGGTAAAGTTCTAAGTACTTTGTAGGTAACATTCGTATAGAGCAGGGATCTCCAAACCGATTCACTTAAGGGACTGATTACCAAGGGCAATAAAAAAAAATACCCACGCTTTTCTGATATTAACGCAACTGCAAATGACCTCAAGATCTTCCAGACTCCATGTCGCGAGTGGGCCTGGTGGTGCTTGCGGGCCGTAGTTTAGAGACCCCTGGTATAGAGAATAGACAAGAGCGGCGCGGAGCGGCCGAGCTAACTGATTATAAAACAACGGAAGTATACTTTAACACAGTACCATAGAATCTAATATCGTTTGAACTGGAAACAGTGACTAAACAGGTTCACAGAATGCACACGGAGACAGCATTATCTCATTTTTTTTTTGTAGACACGACACTCCTGTCTATGCGAATGAAACGAAACCATTTATCAAAATCGTAAAACCATGTACAGTGACATGTTTAATGATAACCTATTAGCCTATTTGGCCGGCTGGCTCGTTGGTTCAGTGGTTGCAAGTTGCGGTCCTGAATTCGATTTCCGAAGTAGTATTAGGGAAACTGCTTATAACAAGGAAATGAGGATTTTGATTGCATAACAGTGCACCTCTGCCTACTCAATGAAATACAGGATTAATTATATTTTTCTTGTAAAACAACTACATATTACTAGTACTCCTGTTAGCATTAAGTTAAAGCTTGTGCTAGAAGTTTGTTCACATCAATAGTTTAATGACCAGGGTGGAAATCGAACCTGGAACCTTTTAGATACGAGGGAGCCTCGTCTTACCACTAGGTTGTTAATGGTTAATTTATGTGTCTAGTCTCGTAAAACCCCACTAAAGTTAATATAATTAGCTCCCCCCCCCCTCATATATCTAATTCAAACGCATCCAAAATGACGTCCAAACATCCTGGTCTTGTGCAACCTGTAAAATCTAGGTTGTTCACACCGCTAAGCAATCCCCAAACCGTGACCGAAGTGCGCCATGATAGATTTTTTTCCTAGTGCAGAAAGTAATGAGCATTAGTTATTTGTAAGAAGACAGCCATAGTAAATTTAAATTATTATTGTAATATAATGAATGACCAATAATAATAATAGAAAATTAGTTATTGACGTCACTAGATGGTGTTACTGGTGAGTTGTGCAATATTACCTCAATTATGCACACACATTATCCATACTCATGGTTGTGTACTTTGAATGTCTATAGGACTAAACAATGCCAAGTGACATGTGATAAAAAAAAATTGGTATATTATTAACAGACCTCAAAAAAAAAAGGTGGAGCTTCTCAATTCGGTTCCTTTAAGGTTTTTTTTTTCATAACTAGTTCCATAAAAATACATACTTATATAATAATGTTGTGTTGTATCATGGTACATTAAAAGATTTTTGGATTGATTGGTTTATAAGAGGCGTGCAGTCCCTTTGCACCTACACAGTACCATACCATGTCTGCACTTGTAGATGTCTCAAAGTTTAACAGTTTTAAGCCGTAAGAGAGTGACGAATAAATACCGAAAACTTGTTGAAGAAAGGAACAGATAATAAATCAGATGATGTCCTGTGCAGAATATTTCAGTGATCCAGAATTTTTTTTTCTTTATCAAAAAGCCATGTTATATATATTTGGACTATTACGAAGAACTAATAAAAAATATTTGGTCCAGCTGTTGTCATGTGACGTGTTTACCAACATACAGCATAATTTTTTTAATTTTAGTGTTATAGTTTTCCAAGCAATTTTTTTTCAACACAATGGGTGCGCGTTGTGGATGTTCCACAGTTTCTGTTGGAACATCCACAATTTGGTAGTGCGTCTACAATGTCTATGTATAGAGTTTACCATGGCTGATGGCTTCTCCGTAATCATAATTAAGCAGAGCACCTCTCTACTGAGCCGTGTACTGGACAGTACGAATGGCAAATAATCCTACAAGTGTTGTCCGAGCAGTGGGAGTCGCACCTATTGAGGAGATGGATGCAGCTACAACTCAGTGGTTATCCTTATATTTTATAAACGGCGCCCCCTTTATGAAAAATAAGGATATCTCATTATTTGGTTTATAGATTTAAATGCTATTTATTGTTTTAATTATTGTAAAATTTTATAAGTTTGATTACCTACTATGGACCGTGTCTGAAATAAATGAATTGAATTGAATTACAGGAAAAGGTCTATATTGCTGTTTTATACATAATATAAAACATATATGAATCATCATGCATATTTCATAAATAAAAAAACATAAGTATAGCTTTCACTTACTAAAATGAGAATTTGTTAAGTTCAAGTAGGTAAGTAGGTGATAGTAGTTAGCACTATTAGTAAACTGCCTACCTATCTTTCACACTGTTCACCACATGTTAGTCATGTGTTACTTAACATAAATATAACCTACTACTATAGTTAGTTAGTTTAAAAAAAGGTTAATAATCTATTCAGTAATTATCTGCAAGAAAATTAATGGGGCTTTACCCGACGCCACTCCTGATGTGATAAAACCTATAGTATAATAGCTCATTTTATTTCATATTTCCCCCAAGACACTAGATTATAGGGTAAAAAATTGTAATTATAAAAAAATACTCACATAAATGGTAATGCATACTACAAAAGTAAAGCATATTTAGTCACTTTAAACATCATGCACTATGGTGCCCTTAATGGAATAGTCAAAGAAATTATATCAATTCTAAATTAATGTTCCAATAAAAAAATGGAATATTACCAATCAGCACTGTAATTTAAAATAAATTGACCAGCGTATGACAATTTTTTGGAGTGATATATGCTATCTTGAAGCGAAGCATGGCCAGTTGGCCAACATGTCTCAGTGGGATTACAAGTGCATAGAAAGATTGATAATATATAAAAATATATCCCATTCAAATTGATGTGAATTAATTTCTGTTTACAGCAGCATATTTTTCAGGCTTTATAGGCAATACAGCAAATACTCTCACATATTTGTTAGGTACCTATGAAAATTGACATTTACAGGTTTTCTCTAACAAAACACTGATTTTCTACAAAAAAAAAAGGATTCAATTTTTATCAAATTATGGTACTTCTATGGAACTCACCCTGAAAAGCAGTCTGCCAATTGCTGCCAGCCCGGCACGGCGTGAACCTGTCCCCATTGGTGTGGTCTGCTGGGAACCTGAGACACTGCTTCTTGCTCATCGGACTGCATTGCTGCAGTAGCCGCGACTCATAGTGCTTGCTGAACATTTTCACACCAGTCTCACACACTAACTGATACAATTTAAACTGTCCGTAAAATAAGTCAACTTGAGGGTATATGGAAGATGATAAGACTAGAATATTTTTTCCGTCGGCGAGTCTAACCGAGCATCATATGTCGCCGCGATCCGTCTCAAATGCACTATTTACTTCAGTGCTGGGAGTCAAAACAAACAACATCGGACACAGGAGTGCACTCCTCGACTGCTCCAATCCATTTGACTACATTCGACATGGTCCATAGCGCAGCTGAATACATTGTTTACGAGCACAGGAAGATAGTACACTTATCGCGACTGTCCTATGTAAATACCTTCTTTGATGCTATATTGATGCACGGACACAATTTAAACTGTAAGATTGATGTTTTACGTAATAAATTGACGATATACTGTGATAAAAAGTATAAATTATCTCGAAATAACTCTTTCGCGGACTGTCAAAGCATAAATAAAAAAGTGTTGCATGATTAAAAATATGAATGTGAATTTTGAATACAACGGTCACTAAATCGATTTAAAAACAATTTAGTTTTAGTCGATTATGTATGGGCCAGTGCTTGTTGGGACCAAACACTTTATGTCTGTGATTGGGACCATATATTCTATATTAATGGTAATTTCATATCTGTGACCCATGTGGCCAGTGCACTGACGTCCATGATACAAGTACGCTAGACTAATGATACCCTTTAAAATGACAGCTATCTATTATGCCTATTTGAAGCGCCCCCATCGTGGGGGAAAGGAACTAAATCTGACGTAAAATGCAAATGGCCGTTGTTTTGTTTACATTGTCTCCGTGTTTATAAAGTGATTTTGAAGGTTTAACGCGATTAAACTTGTTTGTTGTGTCGTATTAATATAGTTAATACATAAATAAGTGGTGTTAGTTAATAGGTAAACCATGAAAGAGTGCGTATTATGCAAAACTCTTTACCAGAAGGGAAGTGGGGTTACATTCCACAAGTAAGTGAATTTACGGCTAATATTCAAGAAATTAAAACTTCTATTGATATTATAGGCACTTAAAAATATGTTACTAATCTTATTTATACGTGATTACAACGCATTTGTCTTTGTATTATCGGTTTTTTATAAACAATAAAATTCAATAGTGCTGTAAAAGTTCCTTGTCGATAAAATTTATCGATATTTTTTTCTATCAATATCTTAAATAGATAGAACGTTCAAGAACGTAAAAATCGCCGAAGACAGATTTGTATTATCAAATACATATTATTTTAAAACAATGTTTACTAATTCACAGGTTTCAGACTGACAATAGAAGACTAGAATTATGGCTCAAAAACAATGAAAAGCCTAGTTGGCGTCCGAAAAAATATGATTACATCTGTTCAAAACACTTCTCTGATGACTTTAATTAAACATAACTCATGTACTACTTTGATGATTTTTATTTTCTATTAATACCTTACCTACTCCATTGCTTCCCAAACAACATTACATTACCTCATTTCTAATTAAAAAACAATCCTTATTTAAGTAGGATCTAGCTAGTCAAACACCACCCTTTAGTCCGGTTTCGGCTTATCCTACGATTACCTACCCTACCCATGAGCGATTCGGCTAATCATTATCATTATTTGCTTCATCTTAGTATTAACCACTCGACTATTTTGGACATTAGCCATTGTTAAAGGAATGGATCATAATTATTTTCATTTTACTGCATAGGTTGGGTAGGGTAGGTTTAAGCATAAACATTTTTATCGATGTATCATATCACTGTCCCATCTCTATTATTAGTTCCATTCCCCCTCACTGCCGCTATCAGCGCCAAAATGGCGAAAATCAAATAGGCACACGATAACCGGGCTTATGATTAGTCCAGCGATGTATACCATAGAGGTCAGTGGGCCAGTGGGACCCGTCACCATATTTATCATTCATGCACATTACAGACATAATATATACGAACATAGAATTCTTTTTTGCATACGGTGGCCCGCAACCTAGTTTGAACATTGATAAAATAAGAGTTTAATACGAAAATGCAAATGGATATCAGTAGAGTATCCACAACATTATTGAATTTGGCAGGGGCATAGAGTAACTTTTAGGGGTCAAGAAATTTTATTTATTATTGGCAAAAGCGGCTTTGTTTTATAACCGAATGCCGGCGTAAAAAAGTACGCGTCGCGAATTGATTACCTTCTCCGTGCCCTATGCTATGTTCTATGTGGGTGAGTGAGTGAACAGTGAATGGGTATCCTTCCTCTCATACGAACTAGATATATGTTGTCCTCTTGAGCGCGAGTACCTTTGCTCATGAGTAATTTTATTCTGTGGAAAGTATGTCAGTAACTTGTTGTCTTATTAGTCTGTGGTGTAAGTCAATCAAACAAAAAAAAACAAATTCTCACAGATTTTCTTCAGGGGTAAATCGCAAATATATTATTGTTATATTATTATTTGCATTTTATAAATATGGCCGATTCGAGAAATATGAGCAAACGAAATGAAGACAATTCTGATGACTACCCTATTTATTCGCGCGTCTTTATCGTTTGCGAAAGGCGTTTTAAAGAAAGTGATTTTCAGGATACCTTTTCGCAATACGGTACTATCGAAGACTTACGCATGCCCCGCGACCGCAACACAGGTGACTCCAAAGGTGTTGTGTACATTAAATATTCTAAAACCTCTGAAGCGGCTGCTGCTATCGAGGCCATGCATCAGAAAATCCTGAAGGACTCTAGTCGCCCTTTAAAAGTTATGGTGGCTTGTAATCGCTCTGAGATCCAATCAGATGATGACGTAAATCAGAAATACACCAGACTCTTCCTAACTGTTCCCAGATCTGCTACAGAGGATGATATCCAGAGTGATTTTAATAAGTATGGTCACATTGATTCTCTTCAAATACAGAAGGACAGACAGACAGGTGAACCAAAAGGTTTTGCTTATGTCAAGTTCAGGAGGTTCTCTGAGGCTGCTCACGCTTATGAGGAGTGTGATAGGAAATATAGAGCTATATTTGCTACACCAAAAAATCACAACAAACGTCCAGAGACCTCTTATGAATCAAACATTGGTAGTCTCGCAAATACATCATCCAATTTATCTTCAATTATGTCCATGATGACAACTCGTCCTAGTGGTTACACCAAAGTAAACTTCATGTGTTGTCCACATTTAACACAAATGCATGTTGAATCCCTATTTGATATAGTACCTGGAATGGTATATTGTGAGTACTTTGTTGATTTGATGCGCAATTTTGGCAAAGGCACAGTTTCATATTCAAACCCAATTTCAGCTGCATATGCAGTTGAAAAGTTGAATAAGATTGAGTACCCACCTGGTTTAAAGATTTTTGTTAAACCAAATAACACTAAATTTGATTCTTATGAACAGAATTTCTCTAATGTACCTCATATTACTAATAAGTTGAAGAATGCTATCAAATCAGCAGCCATTTCTACTACACCTGACTTAGCCCAGTTAGCAGAAGCTGTAGCTGAAGCTTCTAAACTAATTAAGATGGCAACGGCAGGTGCCACTGATGAAAATGTCCCTGACAGTAATGACTTTAACTATTGCAGTGTTAAATTGCCTCCCCCAAAACCATTGGCTGACATTGACAGTGTAGTTGTAAAGAGGTGTTTCTTAGTTTGTAAACCACAACCACCACCGCTGACTGTTTTACGAGACGTGTTCTGTCGATTTGGAGACCTTATAAACGTGTACACGCTGCCCAATAAGACTGTAGGTTATGCCCGTTATGCATCTGAAAAATCAGCAGATGATGCCATGAAAAATTTGCATGGAGCAGAGATATGCGGAGTCCGCATGAAGGTCTTGGAAGCAGAGGAAGAGACTCCTGCTAAGAAAAGGAGATCCAACCCTGATTTCAACTAACATGACAGAAAACTGACTTCGAGAAACCTTAGTTGGACAATCAATTTTTGCAATGACAAATAAATTTTTTCTTCATGTAATCAATGACATTATTCTTTGGCTATGGTTTACAAGTTCTTGTAAGTCATGCCTTTTCAACCCCTCCCGTACTGACAGTATTATTCTATAGTGACCTTAATTTTTAGACCAGGACATACCAAAAATTTATATCAAGTTTTCCCCGTTTTATTCTTGGGACTGTAATATTGCCTGATTTTCAATTCTATTTACCACTCTAGGGAAAAGGTGTTTGTGATTAACCTTGCGACGGTTCAAAATCATATCAGAAAACCATAAAAAGGAATTAAGCCATTTAAATAAGATTTATTAAAAAAAAAGTAAACAAAAACTTAATCCAATTTATTGCGCACAAACACAGCCTCGTGACTTAAAAAATAATTGACGATTTTCATTTAAATTATTAGCCATATTAAGGTCTATAGTGATATAAATTCAAACTGAACAATTTTGGATTATCCATGTTCAGCGACATAGCTCACACATAGATAATTAAATTACGAAACCCTAATAAGACGTAGTGGAACCTACGCCTTTGAGTTATGCAATTGTTGAGCTGTTTATTCTATTCCGTAGTTGCTATGGTTTTAGCTGGATACGCTAATTAACCATTATTACCAAATCCACATATCAACGTGGAATGAGCAATTCAAATAGGAATTTATACCATAGTTGGCGCTACCAGTATCCTCAGACCATTAATTTTTGCTTTAGATCTTAACACATTGTCAGTTTCCAGTCCATTTTGCCTATAAAGAGACTGACATCTCTGACTCTACTAGTAAATCATCCAGGTAAAGCTGTCATTATTCTTAGACCTTAACATAGCCTTACTCCAGGCACTGACACAAGTTTAAGATATTTCTACTACTGCTTGGTGGAGTAAGGGCAACAGTTGTTCCTTGTACAGTGGATGTCGATCACCGTGCGTCATCTTGATAATTTTCTCAGCGCATTTCAGCTGCGCAAGCGCTTTTGATAAATCCATTTTGTAGAGTAAAATCTTGCCATATTTCAAATGCAAGAGACCGAGTAGAGGATTCCTTTCGCCGTAATAGTACCTTTGAAACAGAGGAGAATAAAAAGTGCATGGATTAAATAAGGCAGATGGTTTACATACAGAAATTAAGTCGACAGTAAGGATGGAGTACAATGGAAGTTTGAAGTTATGATGTATATTTATGATATAAGTTATGATGAATATTCCACAGACGGACGAAACTTTCTGAATTGCTGGATTCGCTTTAATGGGGAGTTAAATATTTCAAAACGCGAGCGAGCAATTATATTGCTCGCACAAACCGTAAACGCCTGCAACAATGCAGTTTTTATAAAAAAATAACTAGCGCCAGCCAATTCGAATGCTCGCCAAAACCCTCCAAAAACTATCAAATTACTTAAAATGCAGCATAGTGGCCTAAGCCTACCTATATAGGAATTAGCATGAGAGTTTAGTGCTAAAACAAGATTATTTCATACCTGAAACACACGATAAGTTTATCAGCGTACTCGCAGGCTTTCTCCCAGAGTTGCACTTGTATCAGCGCGTCGAAAGCATGGTCCAGCGTCTGCGCATGCATGACGTTCAAAGGGTGGAGGACCCCTTCCTGCCGCTCCAAGCAGTACTTACATACGTCAACGTCTGTAGTTAGGGTTCAGGATGCATAATAACTTTGAATTTGTTTATAATTATATATAACTAACTGTGTTAGCGACAACCCTTTCATTCCCCTGAATAAAAGTTGTAATATACTTAGTAAATATACGTTACAGGTCAAATCCGCGCGGTGGATTTTGAGATACAGATTTCAGACCATACATACATTCAGCGGGAACCCAAGATTGTTTCGAGATAGAAAGTGTCCTAAAGGTTGACCCGAAAATAAATATCAGTACTTTCCCCGTGATATGTTTGTTTAGTCAGACTTAAAATCCAAAATGGCAGATTCCCTCTGGGGTGTAAATAATGTTCCTCACTTAAACCAACTTGGCTTAAACTGATTTCAAAGGGTTCCTGAACTCATGATGAAAGAACCCAGATTTGATCAAAAGGATACACGCCACAGATGCCCGCTCCATATTTTGTAAATGCACATGTGTGAACTCCATCGCCTTCACGAATACATCCACGTGTTGCTCAGTGTACTTCGTGCTACATTCCTTGCACCTAACAACATCTGAATCATCCTGAATATCTTCTAGACGGCTCTGTGAATTCTCCAATTTCTCTTCTTCACTGGTTGACAAGTTACTTTCTCCATTTTCAACCTTCTCCGGTTTTCTAACGAGTTGGCAGTCCTCTTTCCATGGAATGTTGACGGGATTGTCGCATTTCGAATTCAAACATTGCGCAGCATGGACGTACTTTATTTGAGATTCATCTGAAATATAATTCTGTGAAATTCAGTGGGAATTATGGATGGCTTTTTACTAACATGCGCTTCGCAGAAGAGGAAGATTAGATATGACTAGAGGAAATATCCGAGTGCAAGTACGCAACCTGGTATTAAATTGTTTTGCTGCCTATTTTTGGAAGTAATTAAATTTCAATATAGCTATAAGGCTTAATAGATTGAGCTAAATATAGACGAATGGTTCATAATAAGACTGCTGTATGCTTAGATTTATGAAGTCATCAGTTCTTCGATAATGTTCTCAATATGTAGAATTTTTCAACAGAGATTTATCCAAATGTATCTAGCGACTCTCGAATGTTTCGCGGTCATTTGGCTACGCAGGTCTAAATACTATAAGGGACTTTATTCCTAGTTCACATAAGACAATTTATTTATAGTATCGCCATGCGAAATTGACCCGATGGTACTGATATGTTAAGTCGCATGCAAGACAGATGACGTCAACGATCGATGGAATAGGGTCATGCCATAGTGTGAATGATTAGCACATCCAAAGCCATTTACCCATGCACCTGTGACACTGGCACAAGAAGTAGTAGTTCTGCAGCAGCTCCGTCTGTCGTGCGTACGGAGTCTTCATCAGATCGATGTATGATATTCGAATCTGGAATAAAATTGATCTAACTTCTCAATAAAGAAAAAAAGTACTTAGTGAAATTTGACTTATAATTGTGATCGCACCTGTACGCGCCGAAAGACCAAAACGAAACGATATTTTGGATTCTTGATACAAAATCCTATGACTACGCCGAACAACGCTGAATCGGCCGAATCGCCGAAAGGTAGTGAACTCCCAGAAGAATTCGGTTCAGTCATCAGGTTCGGCCATGTGTCGCCAATTTAGTGTATTTTCCTTAAATTATGACTTTTCCTTTAGCATAATACCTACTTAGTCTCTTAATTGATTGATTAGATTTCGAAAGCTATACAACATGTATTTTTAAAGTATTATTGTTTATTATGTAGTAGTACGTATATCTTATTCATATAATTAATAATATTTGGGTTAGACACTAGTCAATTAGCGACACTTGCTTCAGTTGTGTTGGCAGCCGAAATTCTTTCGGCGCGTTCGGTGCGGAGAGATGTGTGTTCACCATAAGAAGGAATACCATGGAGTCTTTTTAAAAATATTATTTAAAACAAAAATGTCATAACACAGACCGCTTTCACCCAGAATTCACTTTAAGACAAACCTCGGTGTCTTCATTGGATACAACATTAGACACTTGAATTAATGAATCATCATGGCCTAAACCTCATCCTCCTCCTATTACATTGGAGGTCTAATACCATCGGATAAATACATGGATGATATGCGTTATAGTGTTTTATATAATACGAGTATTTACCTGGTTCCAGTCCAAACACGGCATGTCTTCGATGGCCCTAATATTAATAGTTTTCCCATCGAACGTGGCGACCGCGTTTGGATTACAACTGTGGTCCAGAATGGATGCTGCCAGGTATATGCCAGTACCGATCGAGTTCATGTCGATGTCCAAGATCATGAAACTGTTTATCACCATCTGGTCAAGATATATAATATCACAATTTAAAATGTTGAATGGATTTGGAATATCTACTAGTTGATTCAAAAAGGTTATACTACCATTAGAACTTTCACTTCTTTAATGCATTTGAAATTATTATGTGAAGTTGCAATTTGGATATTCGCCTTTATGGATTTTTTGTGCGTGTCTCGCGCATCACGGGAAATATAATGGACAGATAACGTCATCATATATAACCTTATGGAATGGCAGGAGATTGAAATAAGCTCATTCCATAACGATGGAATTTAAACCCTATAACGACTAACAAGTATATCAATATCATTACTAGCAATATTAGAATTCTTGGTCGTGCCGTGACCAGAGCTTTTGCGACATGAGTAGAAAATGTTGTAGTGTTGTTACGGAGGTACTTGTGTAAATTTAAAAATATAGGTATATACATACCCTTCCATACAAGCCCATGAGTTCCACAGTGTTTGGCAACGATATATCCGTCAGAAACTCGTACAAAACAACACTTAGAGATGTGAAATGGTCCATCCTTTTCTTATCCGTTTTCAAATCTGAGTAATCTGGAAATGAAGTTAGGCACATGGTAGATTCACAGTGTAAGATAAATAATGTATTATAATGTATTCGTATAGGCCTACGGGGGCAGCGGGCTCGTCTTTTTTACAGTATGTTTTTATTTATCTCAATAGACTGAAGATAGCCGTAGTAACAACCTGAGCAGGTCGAATTATAAAAATACTATTTCCAAAACTTGCCCTGACAGAAATTGATCTCACAACTAGAGTCTGTGCGGGAAGAGAATTGTCTGTCCTAAGATTAGATGGCACACCTGTGCTTAGATACCCCCCCAGCGCCCGCATGATGCCCGCAGCATTCGCTAACTCTTGCTTCGTGGCTAATCCTATGTTAGGGAGTTCAGTTTCATTGGTATCTTTAATTACCAATCAACTTATTTGATATGGGAGCTTGGCCAGCCTTGGATGAGTGGTAGGTAGGTCCCTCACCCAAATAGATTTATAGGAACTTAGTATTTGATGGTAAAACACTTACGTGACATCAAATCCTTCCACATTCTGAAGGAAGTTGCTGAATAGTACGCTTTGTACGAGTGGCCATCACCTCGGTTCAGGCGGTTGATCACCTTAGCCAGCATCCGGGCCCCATCCGGCACCACTTTGGGTGCTACTCGCTTGAAACTGGCACATTCCCACTTGAAGACAAATAAAAGAAAAAAAACTATAGTCTACCTGCCAGAGATAATTTTCAAATCATAACAATATTTACCGCGAATCAAAATCGAGAGCTTCTTAAAATGCTTCTGCTACAGTCAAGCAAGCATGCGTGAAGTTTGTAAGTAGGCTTATTTAAATAAAGCTTTTCAAGAAGTAATAGATTAATTTAGCTTTAAATGAAAAAATAATCTACTCGAATGTCTCCAAATCCGAATAGGTACAACCGTTGCCGGATGTATGAAATGTTTTCTCCCGTCGAAAAAAGAACGCAACAAAATCGTCTTCGCAACACCCACATACAATTTGAATTACAACAAGCAACAAATCGTTATTCTGTTTATTTTTGAACATAGAATACTCCTATCGCGTATTAAAAGCATCATCCGGTCCGGGAATACACTTGATTGCAATAAAACTGAAAATAAAATGCAACCATCAATCGAATTTTAAGTGGCAAGCCGCCATGAAACTGTGTCTGGTGTGGGCTCGTCATTTCAGTTGAATGAAAAGCATTTAATGTGTCACGCTTTGTTATATTCTGTGAACGTTTCTCGTAATAGGTAATTCCCAAGATAAAATATTAAGAGTTGTTTGAAAAGTTGAGATAATAAATTAATTAGTTAGAGCTAAATACATTATAGAATATTATCGCAATGAGATCGTCGTAAGACAATAATACGAGCTTAATACGTAGTAGCTAGTTATAAATAAGTTTACTAGTAATTAAATAAGAGTGAGATGTTCTACAGCTTACGAGATCCAAAATTGATTTTAAATCTCTCCATAAATTAACCAATAACGGCACGTTACTAGTTAAAACTCGTACAGTTCCTTAACATATGATTCCTCAATGTCACGGTTAAGAACTTTACATAATCGCTGCGGCGTTTTCAAAGATATAATAATATCACCCATTCGTACCAGAGACGCCAAGAAATAAACGAAAATAAATACGACATCTTGCGTGTCGTTAAAAATAAAATATAATATTTAGAAAAATATTTTAATAAATTAACTCAACAACTCAACGAAAATATAATAACAGTAGGCAGATGATATTTCTTGTGACGTCAATAGGAGGTAAAAGAAGAATCTCTTAGTTTGCCCGCGCAATCCACCGATTTTGTTCTGGACCTCGACGAGTCATACTGAGGGACGATATACAACATATCTTTTTAGTCTATCTATAGGCTTTCCTAAAGATACCTGTCAGAAGAAAGATCGAAAGGCGCAAAGTGTCATGGCTCCGATACATCAGGGAGTGGACTAACATAAAGACTGTGAAAAACTGTTCAGACTGGCTTTGTACTAGAGAAAGTTTAGGGGGCTGACTGCCCTTCATTTAATGGAGTAATATTTGAAGATATAAATAGACTATCAAAACGTATACCCTATTCAAATAGACACACCGATGAGAATTTTAAAAACATTTGTTTTGAATTCACATTTTTTTCTAAGTATCTTCAATGTACAGACAAAGTCCAGGTAGTTTTAAAACTATACCTATATAACAATAATTGTTTGTGTGTCAGAAATTATATGTTACACCTAGTTGGCGGTGTTGCCAACTCGGCATTGCGTGCAAACTGTGAGACAATTGTGATTTATGCCCGACATTCACGTCTCTACATCTTATTTCCGCGAACCTGTTGGAATGCGAAATCGTAATTTCGGAACGGGTTAACTATGTGATAATATCCTTACTTATCTGTCTTCAGTATACAAACAACATTATTCGTCAAGTACAGCCAATATTTTATATAGCCCCATTTATATCATATTGCCGCCATTCATTCATTTTAGTAATTGCCGCACACACAAAAATCCGCGCAAAGTTGCATGCACAGCTAGGTTAATAATGAAAACTGAAATCTTAACTGCTAGTTAGTTCAACAACAAAGCATACCTTATGATCACCCCACGCATCCCGTTGGCACGATCTGCCACAGTAGTAGACGAACTGACAACCTGAACATTTCAGCACCTTGCCCCTGAAATTCATGATTGTGTAGTCATTATGTTATTATGTAACATTACATAATGTTGTATGACTAATAATAAATAACAGCCAATTCCTACATAGTATATACAGGTAAGTGCTAGTAAGTATACTAGGTATTTACTAATTATAGACATAAAATGGAACACTACTAGTAAGGCTCATACAAATAGATTTTTGGATTTGATAAGTAATAAGTGAAAGGATTTTTGTAAGAAGTTTGGCTTTTAATTGAACAGCTAGAACTACATCTTGATTTCTTTATATTTATGCAAATATTACATGTTAAAATAAAACTAATCTTACAGTTTTTATCACGTTTATTATGTGTTTTTTAACGTTCCTGGCGTAAACAAAGGTATGTAACCTGACTAGTTTTTAGTCAGGGATGTAGTACTAATCTAAATTATCTTTATTTTGCAATGAGTTAGTAAATTTGAATGTTTTCGTAAATAATGCCTAATCAGGAACATACTATCAGACTTTTTTTTATTTGAATTGAACAAATACAGGTCCGTAGTAAGCCGAAAGTTAAATATTACCATTCGAAAACGAACTTAAAGGTGTTGGAGGCAGCAATGTCTAATTACAAGTGCAAGTACCTACATTTAAAAAGTTTGTAAAATAGTTTTAAGTACTTACTTTTCGAAGCAATTATCACACCGGCCTCCTTGTTCTTTCGATGACAACACACAGACGAATGGTTGTTCAGTAAGAATCAAATCACCAGCTTTTATAGTTGAATAGGTATTCCTAAATTTGTTCCTCATTTTTGCATAAACTATTAAGTAAAACTATGTTATAACTTAAGCTAAAGCGTTCGGAGACGCCCAAGAATGGTAGAGGAATGTCAACGTTCGATACATAGAGTTACGAGGTGCTCAATGCGATGCGTGTGCTGAAAATATTATTTGGCCTCGCTACCTGCCGTGCCAAATTTAAACTACTCAATATCGGTTACATTATTTTTAGTGAAGACGCGACCGTAGCCGGCACGTCAAAACGAAAAACAAACAATAAACCAAACTAATAATAGATTAACATTTCGTCGTGGAGTAAACGAGCAAAGCGAAACGAAGGAAAACAACACAACAGCAAGAAAGCCAGCAATGAGTGACAGCTGTCACCCCATTGTCCACTGTCATAGCGACAGTTAATTTTACCTAGAAACCAAAGATCGGTGGAGCCAAGTTACCAAACAATGAAAAATAATAACTAACTATGTATAATAAAAAGAATAAAACCCCTGTTTCTTCTTTACGGTAAATTTTCTACGCAGTGGGATTTTTTAATTTTCTTTTTTTAAAACCTTATACATCCTAACCTTATGAAATATTTCTTCAATGACAACACATATAACTAGGGTAGGGAATTCGTTTCATCATGGTGATCAATATACATATTATCATCAATTGGTAACAATTGCAAATAAATACTCGACACTGGAGAAAAGGATTCTATTTTGTAGCTGATTGCCAACCTAAAAATAATAAGTAGAAGTCGCTATTATATACTGGATAAATACCTGAGTGAGATTGCGATGCCCTATCTTTAGAAGCAAATTAAAAAATTGAAACTATGTAAACAACGTGGTGAAATTGAATTTGAAAATAATAAATAAATTGGACTTCGATACAAAAAGATGTCGTTAATCGTGACCAAAGCTGCGCTTGCACTAAAGAATTCTGAGGATAATTTTAAATTCGTCAAGTTCCAATCGTATAAATCCAAGAAGAAAGTTACAACTGACAATGTTGAGAAAATTGATAGTTTGCCAGAAGGAAAGAAGTTTTCCAACAAAGACTTGGAACTGAAGAAAATACGGCATGAGGTTGTGAAATTCGGCATGTCAGGATTCGATCCCACGAAGAAGCAGGAAGCTAGAATTGCTCTGGCTGTAAGCTTAGGTTAGGACTCTCTTTATTATTAAATACGCTTAGGCTTTAGTTTTTAAGCTACCTTGGTTAATCCATTTAATTTTCCGGGATCACTACAGCACCACCTTGTTTCTTCTCGTCTAATGGCTATGACCCTTGTTGGTGTAGCTGATGAAGCTTTTTCCATTTGTCTCTACCTAGAACTGCCTTTTCACCTCCTACAACATGACACTGTCCCCTTGTTTTATGTGACTCATGTAGCTTATTCTTGGTCTTCTTCATGCATGGGTTCCTTCTATCTTTCCCTGTATGATGTTCTTTATGAATATATCATGTCATATAAGATGGCCTATCATCTTCCTTCTATTTTTTACGGTTGCTAAAGGTTAATATGGAGTAAAATCATTCATGGACAAGAAAAAAAAATGGTAATGACAATTTGTAAGTGCCCAAGTAATGATTTGACATTGACTGTCATTTACATCTGCGTAGTTGATTATGAGATACAGTTCCAAGTATATTGGTCCCAATATAGGAGGTAAGTCTGCTGCCATCAAACCTGGCATACTCCCCTCAGTGATAGGCGTCGCCATGCTGACCCAGTACGGGTTGGGCTATTTCATGTCCTCTGAACTATAACCATAATATTGTCCAATTATTGACCAAGCTGTGCTGACAACAAAAGTAATGAATGTTGTATATCAACACTATTTCAGGTGCAAAACCACCCAAAAGACAATATGTGAATTACAAAGAGCTGATGCAGAAGAGAAAAGAGGAGAAGTTGAAGGAGAGTGAGGACAAACAGCTGATGAGATCCAAGAGTGTCATGCAAACTGCGGGCAAAAAGAAAAAGAAGGGAGTCAATAATGATGTGGGACATTTCCTAGATAGCTATGGAAAGGTAATTATGTACTTACTATATAATTGATAGAACTAGGCGATACTTGGAGGAAATCCATTGTTAAACAAATGGGGGAAGAGGAACCCACCACTGACCCTCGGCTTGTCAACTTTTCCAATTATAAACCAAACAAGTTTGATTGATAATTGAAGAAGCCAGCAATACCGAACTCCTCTAAGATGTTAATCGAGAAACTATCCATCACGAGTCACCCCATTAGTTTGTACTTACTATAATTATTGACAGAATTACACAATCCTCTGTAGTCCCTAATTAAGCAATGCATAGACCATTTAGTTCACAGCAATGCACAGTTGCAGGTTTAATACCTGTCAGCAAATATTGGAATAGATCCTGGTGAAACCAAAATTGTCCGCAGTCCATTGTACAGTACCTTAATATATCGCACGCTTACTAATAGACTGACCTAACTCAAAAAAGCTGTTTGTTGGGAAATCGCAAAAACGTTTTGTCATTTACAACTTGTCTGACATTATTACTTATATCTCAATGAAAATAGCGTAATAATAATAAATGATGTATTTGTAAGAATACTTGATTAAGTAATTATTGATACTAAAATGTAATTTTGAAGAAATTTTATTATTATTTATAATTATTTATAGCTTTTAAAATGTTGTCCCTGAGATACGTCTGTTTATTAATAAAATCAATGATATATTGCTGTACTAGTGATGACACTTTTTGTTATATGTCTGTATTTTATTAAACATTTCACTAAAACCCTTTCTCTTTTATGTTATAAGTCTATACTTGATAAAATAATAACATATTATTTTTATGTAGTATTGATTTTTAAGTTCAGAAACATGAATGGGTCACTATAATATAAAAGCACTGCGAGTTGACTGTCGCAATCTCAGACGCATTATGATTTATGTCACTTTCATGTTAAAAGTTTTGTCAAAATTTGTATAAGTAAAAAAGACAACATATTCGTAACTCAGTCTAGGAATAAGATATCGTAAAAATTCTGAGATTGGTATATAGATAACGTTGGAATAAATCTATCTGTGTGCTTATCTCACTTTGGGCTTAAACCCTAATCGGTCAGTCTATTATTAAGCGTGCGATATGAGCTTTACTGAGTTTGGGACAGACAGCTGATGCATATTGCTCATGATACATACACTAGGTATAGAGAATTTACATTGTAACCCCATTTTATTAAAATACTCTCTAACATTTGGACAGTGCCTTTTGCAAGATACTTGAGTCAAAAAATTATGGAACCAATAAGTGCACAGGGACGCTTGTATTTATATCTCGTCATTATTAATTTCAGGTCCAGAAAAAAGATTTAAAGAAGAATGACAAAGGTTCAAAAAAGAAAAGAAAATGATAATTATTATGGTAAATAAAAGATTAAGTTTGAACACTGGATTACTTCACTTAATACACCTGATTCACTTTGGTAGGAGTTACTAAGTTATTTTCCGTATATACAAAGTACTCTATGAAAGTTATGTCAGCTATCACTTATAGGCTCAGTGTTGCTCACAAAAGACCCAAGACTAATCAGATTAGTTGGTAGGATATATTGTGTTTGGATAGCTAGTGCCTCTGCCCTAGCTCCTCTGATCCATGTCAGGATGTCGGCTCTTATAAACCTTCTAATGGGCTTTAACTCTAGCAGCATCTGAGTTAGGTGGTTGGGATGCTTTTTTAGTCCATCCTTATGTTTATCTGTATAGTGTTTATATATTTTTAAAGTATAATGATGTTTAATGCAACTGAGACTTGTGTCTCATAGAAAGCACTTTGTTCTTGTTCATGTCTTTCATGCTCCATCTCAGTCTTGAGAACATGTAAGACTAGAACCATTGCGGGGACCACTAGGCTATGTAGAAGAGTAATACATTACTCAGATAAGATTGCTAAAAGAAACAGTATATTTTTTATTCATGTACACCATTAAGTACAGTACTTATGAATAGTCAAAATAGTTACAAAATACTACAACTTTACCGCCCATTCGGAATGCCGATCCTATGGAGAAGAACAGGCAAGAAACTCCATGGTTGCTCTTTTTAAAAAGATCCGTTACAGTTTTGAGGACTACTTTTGAGCTCATCACACAAAGATTGTCACTACCAGGATTCGAACCCGGGACCTTCGGCATAGAAAGCAGGAACACTACCTACTGCGCTAATCAGGTCGTCATCCTACCTTAAATTTTTTTTAATAAGTAGTTAGGTACTTAATAGTTTTACCAAGTATATACTTGAATTAGTACCTATTTATCATATAATAGCTAGATACTAAATCTCTTAGAAAAAAAAGTATTAAGCAATTATTAATGACACAATGGGTAAGTGTTAATGACGACTTAATTGGACTATTTAATTACTGGCATAACTCATGCTGTTTGTTGGCCCTTAGTGCGAGTTTCCATACATTAAACAGTAAACCTACACGTGTCAATTAAGGGCATTACTGAGGTATGTTTGGAACTTTCTATCCTGGGCTATGATGGGCTACCTCTTTAAGTAGAGTCTATTACTATCCGCCGCGACGACGTCTGGCATTTTTTGAGAACTATTCCTTAGATATGCTCAAAAAGTACGCTCCAACTGTCTGGTTCCAATATTACAGAATGATTTCTAAAATGTACCTCCATAATACCTACATATGAACCTCCGTAATCTAAGCTTGGATCGCTAAACTGATGTTGAATGTAGAAACACTAAAGTAGATACTAATCTAATATGTAAACAAAACAGAGCTTGATCCATTCACTAATATTAATCAACGTGATTGACGTTAATTACCTATTATTATTTAATTAATGAACAATCCTTTAATAACCACACATTAGGACGATCAATTAACACCTAGGTGATTAATTAATCACAGAGTGTAAGAGTGGGGATTTAACCTATGCATATAAAAAGGTATCCTATCAATTAAAGGCATCATTCATTCGTCAACATTAAACCGTAACACATCAATATGGAACTCCATTTGCATTTGTCAGTTGCTTTCCGAGGATTGGATCGCAAGTGGGGAGTGCCTATTGACCTGGAGTCTCAAGATATATCATACCCTTGCTTGCCAGCTGTTATCGAACGTCCAAAGACGACATTTTCTTCTGAAGATTATCTGACCACCAGAAGACCAAGGCCGACGCCTTACTCCCGTCCAGAAGCGACAAGGAGAAGAAAGGAGAATGTCAAAAGAAATGATTCCTTTGCAAATATTTCATCATCGAGAATTCCTTCTGAAAGCGATCTTCATGAATCAAGATCGAGTTTAGACACAACCGAAGGGTCAGATATACCTATCGAAGATTTTGTGGAAGATGCTGAAAAGAGGAACATGGAATGTACGATTTCAAGTCTGGATGCGGAAATCGAGAGAAGAAAGAATACAAATATATTTCAACTGTTGAAGGAATCTGCTAAATCGTATATCGATAAGAAATGCAAAAAGAAGATGGCTAAGCTTTGTTAGAGATTGTTGATTTTATTATTTGATTTGCTATTTGTGTATTTTATTTGGATTTTAAGATCCTATGGACTGTTATTTATTAGGTACCTACATTAAATAAATCTTGACTAACTATGTGTTGCTTTTAAATGAAACCACCTATTAAAAGTTAAATATTTTATAATTGAAAAAAAAATAACTAGGTAAAATTATAATAGGTATTTACAATAACATAAATACAATAGGTAGTACATAATATTATGTCGGCAAGTTCATTTTTATTTTACAATAAATAGATTTAAGCATTTCATTACAATTATTTTATAGTATTATTTAAATAAAATAAGATTAAACATAAGGTTCAAAATATTTGATTGCAGTCGTCATAGACTTTTCGTTGATTTTGTTCGTTGCAATAGGATTCTTAACGCGCATCTTTACATCCCTGGGCTTCAACACGCTCTTGTGGTTCGCGCTCGGGGGCCTTAAGCCAAGGTAGTTTTTATTAGGCATAAATATAGACTTAGAACTAAGACCAGACGTCTCTAGGAAGAAGTCGAAAGATCCGTTTGTTTTAGGCGCGGCCACCTCGGCTTTCTTATTGAGCACCATTCTCGGCTCACATTTCACAGTGTTGTACGAGCCGCTATTGCTGCCAGAAGAGTTGCTAGACTCAATATCAGAATTCCTTACGGATTCAGTCTCTAAATTCTCTATATTTGAAAGGAGATCAGGCTTATTGGACAACTTGGCGTTCTTCTGCAAACCTTTGTTCAGTGAATTTTCATTATTGTCGAGAAAATTGTCAGTGTTCGCATTGTTATCTTTACTAGCCGTATTTTGCTGTTTGTCTTTATCAGGTACATTGGTAAGATGTTCGGTCACAACATCAGACATGGAACCGTCGCTGCTGCCAGAGCTGATGCGGTATTCCTCTGCAACAATGCTGCCGAGTTCATCATCTATTTTAAATTCTTCGAAATTCTGCGACAAATCGAATTTGTCAATGTCGTCGAAATATTCAGCCTTGTGCATTTCTGCGTTTGTTGGTTGAAATTTCTCGGGTCCGCGGTTGAATTGATTGTCGAGATCGGTCAGTTTGATCTGCTTGCTGCCTGCCTTGCCACCCTTGTTGATCTCAGATAGTATGGAAGACACTGTGTTGCCAATTTGGATTGAAGCACGTGGGTCCAATTTCGGTTGCAGAGCATGCATCGCAAAGTTAGTCAAGTAACTGTCAGTAGTTTGCTGGAAGGAACGATTTTGTTCATCATTTGGTTTCTCGTCTTCATCGGGAATAATGATTTCAGTGACGTGCGGAAGTTTAGGAATATCTTTGTCACTGATCTTGTTTTGCATTCTCGGCAGAGACACAACTTTAGCGACGCTGTTTCTTTGACTTACAGCGTGTACAGGATACTGTTCGTTGTGAATCTCGACGGTTGGCTGTGTTAGTAGCAACTCCCTCTTGCCATTACTGACTACTGGAACATTTATCTCTGAAATGGAGCAGTAGTCCGGCTCTATGTTGTTAACGGTTGCTACTTGTCCTAATTTTCTCGTCTTAACGTCTGCAACCCGTTGATTAGCCGCAACGGCTTCAGAGTCTAATTGCTCTGTCAATTGTTTGACAGTGTTTTCGGCTTTCCATTTAGCCGAAAGATTCTTTGGCTTAGGCGGCAGAGCGGGAGGTGTACGCGGTACTTTTCTTTTGTTGAATATTTTCATAGGCCCGAGGTCATCAATATTTCTCTCAAAGTTAATGTTGCGGTTTTCCAAGTTTGCAGCGATATTCTTAACGATAGAGCCTCTTATTTTTGGAAAGTTGGGTTTCTCAGCAGGTTGGGCTGTACGCAGTGATGGGACAGGCTTAGTTTCGCTCGCTTTCGTAACAATCGGTTCGTACTCATTGCTGTACAAACTTTGTACCTCGTACTGGAAGCCTTGAGCGGTGTTTGGCACTTCGTAGCTGTGTTCAGAAGCAGTCTCTAAGCTGAACTTAACAATTTTATTCGCCCTTTTCTCTGTCCTAGGAAGAGTATTATTGGCAGTGTTTGGCCTTACTTTTTCATCGTAAGAGATGCTGTTGAGCGTAGAGAACTGAACGCGTTTCGCTGATGATTTAGGACTGGGTGCTTCACTAGATTTTGAATTGTCGTTACTGCTGTCATCCAAAGAATTTTGCAGAAGAATCTGATTGACGCACTCTAGCACGGGATTGTTTTTATATATTTCATTGGTCGGATTCTCATCGGCATCGCTAGTGCTAGCGTACCAGTTTTCATTAACCTCAGCGTCAGCAGCTTCTTTGTTTAAGCTCAGTTCAATATTATTGTTCTTATCATCGAGCCTTGGATTGAACTGGTTATTGTTCAGTATATTATTGCATAAAACTTCGTTCTTGGCTGATACAATTTCGGTATCGCACATGACACTAATAAAACCAGCGCCTAATAGATTGTCGATTGACTTTGATTTGTTACTCAGCGGTCTCTGGTCAAGGCAATCTCCGTCTTGTTCCGGATCGCTCACGTTACAATACCAAGGTTTCTCGTTGCTCTCTTCGTTAAGAACATTGTTGAGGAAGATTTGTCTATTGGCTTTTATTTCATCAGACGCTTGCCTCTTGATTCCGTGTATTCTCTCCATTTTAGTGGAGTACGATTTATCGGAATCACTAGGAGTTCCTTCGCGCTCCTTTCTAGCTGCTTCTCCGATAAGTTGATCGATTTTTAAGGAGGCTCGTCTGATGTCGTTCGCGATTTGGCTCGCAGTGATATCTTTATCGTCGTGGTTTACTTGATAACTCATGCTTATGCATTCTTCGGCACTACTGCTATTCGCCGGGTTATTATAACCTTTTTGGACGATTTCGATGTATTTATTACTATTATTTTTCCTTCCAGAATATTTCCTGGACCTTCTGAATACATCACGTCTTACGAACGCCTGCTTGTTTTTGATGAAAGTACCCTTGCTGCTGAGACTCGCGGTGTTGCCCTCCTCGCTGGAGCTGGTGTTGCCATAAACGATTTCATTCTTAGGCAACTGGTACTGGAAGCTCTTACTTAACCTAGTATTTTTTTGAAATACCGGTGGAGAATTTCTTTCGCGATAACTACAACTCCTCACGAAAGTATTTTGGAACCTGGAGTCGGTGCTCTCTAAGCTCTGGAATTCAGGATCCGTTTCTATGTTCGTCTGTTCGCTCGTGAACCCGAGGAGTTGTTGGCAGTTGCTGCAGTAAGATTTACGGGCTTTGAGTTTAGCCATTTCCTCTTGTTGTGATTTGATGATCTTTTCCTTCTGTTGGACCACAACGCGGATTTGCTTTTGTTCTCTGGTGAGGCGGGATTCAAGTAGGACGAGAGATCGGAGGACTAACGCTAGCTGATCCTGTCGGAGCCGTCTCTCCTGGGCGGCTTGTTTTTCGCGCGCGGCGAGCGCCTGCCCCGCCTCTACCAGCTGGTGCCTCTGCTTCAGAACAGACTCGGACTGCTGTTGTAACGCGTTCTTCACCGCGTCGAGCTCCCGTCTCAACTCCATCGCCTCTGAGCTGCTATCCATCTGAAATAATGAAATAAAACAAGATTAGATTCGGCGTAAATACGATAACAACGACATTTGACTTCATAAACGGTTTCGACAGACCGTTTGAAATATCGTGCGATATCGGTGAAATGTCAAGTACGACTGATTCACGACTTGAAGAAATTAATGTCGCGAATGACGGTGCGCCTTTGATTAGCGCGTGAACATTTCTAATGATCATTATCTTGGAAGTAACGATGCAAGACTTGAACTAAGTCCGCGACGCAATTCTAATGAGGTCAGTGGTCAACAGACACATCATGTTGTGCACATAAAAATTATCGAAAGCGGTATGTTTAATTAATTAAATTAATGTGTTAATAACAAATACAGATGTTTTGTATGAGCATTGTTAATAATAATCTTATTTCAGCTTGATAAAGTTGAAATTGGAGCAACTAGGCTGTTTATTTGAACCTTGGTAGCTGAGACGAAGATAAAAGCGAAATATAGCTGTTTTTTTAATGTATTTAGTTCAAAGTACAATTCAAATAAGGAAGCATACGGATATTTTTATTATTTACTAGCTGTACTTTGGACTTCGTACCGCCTCAGAATTAAATGTGAATTATTCTCTTGTTTTAATAGTTTGGGGCGGAGACAAATTCAAAAAATCTAAGATCATAAAAATTGCCCCAACCGTTTTTGAGGTATAAATGGTACAACTATGTTTTATATACATAGATTACTTCATCGTAAGAATGATATTACGTTAAAATTATTTTACATAAAAGTTTTTGACATGGGTTGAATTAAGTATAGAGAAGTAAACATTTAAAATAACCCAGCTTCTGCCCGCGGTACCTCAACAAAACAGCCTATAGCATAGGAATAATGTAGATTTATATAAGATAAATATTGTGGTACCTCCTAAAAACCAATTACCAAACTAACAAACCAACTTCTTAATATAATTTTAGTATGTACACATTGGCGGCATGCGCCTTATATTTTTGATGACTTTTGTTTACCTGTGTCGTTTCATCGTAATTTATAAACGGACTTTGTACTGTTTGTGTATTTTAATTAACGTATCTGCTGCTTACTATGCAATGTTTAGTGTTTGACAATAATATACAATTAAGCACAAATAGTATAAGACCTTATTACGCAGTGTTACTTTTGATTAATACTAAACCAGTACGGTCTTTTACCCGTACTATAAGTTATTGTATCGATAAACTCTTTCCCATATAAATATACTCGTAGGCCCGTTTCATCTATACAAATAAATAAAATTGGAGTATCTGTTTGTAATATTAAAATAATCGCTTTTTACTAAGTGCATTTGGATGTACACACGGTACATATACCAAAACAACATTATTTAAAAATGGTGTCTGTCTGTCTTTTTGTCCCGGCTAATCTCTGAAATGGCTGGACCCATTTTGACGGGACTTTCACTGGCAGATAGCTGATGTAATAAGGAGTAACTTAGGCTACTTTTATTTTAGAAAAATCTTTTTTTGTTAAATACCACACGGACGAAGTTGCGGGTAACAGCTCATCTATACATATAAATAAAATTGGAGTGTCTGTTTGTAATATTAAAATAACCGCTTTTTACTAAATGCATTTGGATGTATACACGGTACCTATACCGAAACAACAATTTTTACAATTTTTGTCTGTCTGTCTGTCTGTCCGTCTGTCTGTCTGTCCGTCTGTCTGTCTGTCTGTCTGTCTGTCTGTTTGTTCCGGGTAATCTCTGCAATGGCTGGACCGATTTTGACGGGAATTTCACTGGCAGATAGCTGATGTAACAAGGAGTAACTTAGGCTACTTTTATTTTAGAAAAAAAAAATAGGATCTCTCGAAAAAAAATTAAAACCAATGTTGCAGCGCTGCGCCTGACTAAAGTTTGATAGCAACAATCTGCAATGCGTCCCGCGGGATCAGAACGCGAGCAGGCTGTTACCAACGGCTGAGTCTTTGTTAAATACCACGCGGACGAAGTCGCGGGCAACAGCTAGTCAATTATAAATGTAAGGGGACTACATTTATGAATTTGGGGTAATTCCAAACTGTTTAGAAAAGCAAGAACTGCGCATTATTGTCCATTTTGTTTACAAAAACAATATAAACACGTGTTGCTGACTACAAATAGGTACTAAGTCAAAGTCCACAGTCTGACGAGCTACGTATAAATACTTATAACCTACTTTAGTACAATAATCTAAACAAGGTGAAAACATCGTGAGGAAACCTGTACGTCTGAGAGACACCTCGACGTTTGAAGTCCGGCAGGCAACTCGCACTGGGCCAGCGTGATGGACTATGGCCTCATCCCCGTCTCATTGAAGGCGGCCCGTGCCCAACGATGGCACATTAAAAAGGGCTAGTATTATCATTGTATTTGTTATAGTACAATAAACAGTTTGTCCATATGTATTTTCTGTACAAAACCAGTGATAGCCAAGTTGGTAGAATGCTCGCCTCGGTAACGAGGATCGCAGGTTCAAACCCCGGGTCGCACCTCTGGGATTTCTGGATTTCACGTGCAAATCTCATTTTCAACCACGATTACCACTTGCTAAGCGGTGAAGGAAACATCGTGAGGAAACGTGCATGTCTAAGAGAACCCCTCGAAAGAAGTGTGAAGTCCGCCAACCCGCACTGGCCAGCGTGAAGGACTATGGCATAATTCCCGTGTCATTGAAGGAGGCCCGTGCGCAACAGTGGGACATTAACAAAGGGCTAGTATAATAATTATATTTGTTATAGTACAATAAACAGTTTGCCAATATTTATTTTGTGTATAGCCGCGTTGCTGAAGTGATCGATCGATACAATCGGTCGTATAGTTTACACACGTGCTACCATTTCGATTACAGTAACTGTAGGTAAACTTTGCCGATAAGCACACAAGTTGGCCGAGTATACATTACGGCGCGGTAACCTGGCGATAAAATATTACTATCTATACATATAAATAAAATTGGAGTGTCTGTTTGTAATATTAACATAACCGCTTTTTACTAAGTGCATTTGGATGTATACACGTTACCTATACCGAAACAACATTTTTTTCAATTTTTGTCTGTCTGTCTGTCTGTCCGTCTGTCTGTCTGTTTGTTCCGGGTAATCTCTGAAATGGCTGGACCGATTTTGACGGGAATTTCACTGGCAGATAGCTGATGTAACAAGGAGTAACTTAGGCTACTTTTAATTTAGAAAAAAAAAGGATCTCTCGAAAAAAAATTGAAACCAATGTTGCAGCGCTGCGCCTGATTAAGTTTTGATAGCAACAATGCGTCCCGCGGGATCAGAACGCGCGAGCAGGCTGTTGCCAACGGTTGTGTCTTTGTTAAATACCACGCGGACGAAGTCGCGGGCAACAGCTAGTTGTAAATAATATTGTATTGTGTTGAAAACAATGCAAATAGATTATTATTATAATCGATCGAAGGTTGTAGTTGCATTGATTTGTGGAGTGCATTCACATGCGATAAGCATAATACTAGTACCTAGTCCCGTTAGCCCGCTCGTCTAAATGTGCTTTCGCTGACGTTACTTTAAATGGCGAGGTTGAGGATCTAACCTAGAGCCTCCAGCGTTACGGGGGTAGCCTCTCCAACCACTAGAGTCCAGGGATTCCCATAGTGGGCGATATCGGTTTTCAAAGGTCGACGAGGTCTAAAAATCGACCCCTATTAATTAACACAAGTTCTTATTTTAAACTTTCAAGCTAATGTATAAGCTGTGTTACGTGTACCAACTTGTTATAAGAATGACTAATATTTAAGTAGGAATTATTATTGCTGTACTTTTAAAAAACTCAACAAGTCGATAAGCGTGCACAAGTTCGTACAAGATGAAAGTATTCTTTTGTAACAATAGGAAAAAAACTAGAGATAGGATTTTTAGAGTAATTTGGCTATGGGTGTATATGAGGTATCAGTTTATTTTGGAAAAGGGGTCTCCTGCCCGAAATAGTTTGGGATTTCCTGCATTATACTATGAACGCTACTCAGTTGCGTTCATTCTTTAAATCTTCTGCGAGATTTTCTGTGGATGACTATATATAAAGTATATATATAAAGTACTTTTTGTGAACTACACAAATATGTACTTATTCCTTCAAGAAGGACATATGTTTATTTTCTTAGTACGTTTTTTTTTTCAATAAGTTTAGAATGTTTTCTCTTTTCCTTGAAATAGTCTCACACATTACTTGTTTGACTTGTTTGTAATTTCAATGGTTACCTATTGGGAAACATAAAAAAAAATATAGATAACAAAAGCTCTTTTGGGAAGGAATTATGCTTGAAGTTGTATTTTCTGGTTTGTTGTATAGATTTATATACTTTTTGTATTATAACGATTCAATCAAATTGTAACGCCTTGAGTTGAGTCGGAAGCCAGGGTCATTGACTAGCGATAACGAACTTCGCGCGGGCGAAGCAAGGCGTGAAACAATCAACACGATTGTACCAACCTAACTGACTATTTATCTGTATCGTACCTTCATTACGTGTATTGTAGGAAGTGGTGTATGGTCGGTAATATTTATGCGGTACATTCTCTTTACTTACTAGGTATTACTCGTATATCAGGATCAAAAACGAAAATATAAGAAAATAATAGGTAATCAAAAACGAAATCTATACATATAAATAAAATTTGAGTGTCTGTTTGTAATATTAAAATAACCGCTTTTTACTAAATGCATTTGGATGTATACATGGTATCTACACAAAAACAACCTTTTTTAAAAAAATTGTCTGTCTGTCTGTCTGTCTGTCTGTCTGTCTGTCTGTCTGTTTGTTCCGGGTAATCTCTGCAATGGCTGGACCGATTTTGACGGGAATTTCACTGGCAGATAGCTGATTTAACAAGGAGTAACTTAGGCTACTTATATTTAAAAAAAAATAGGATCTCTCGAAAAAAAATTAAAACCAATGTTGCAGCGCTGCGCCTGATTAAAGTTTGATAGCAACAATCTGCAATGCGTCCCGCGGGATCAGAACGCGAGCAGGCTGTTACCAACGGCTGAGTCTTTGTTAAATACCACGCGGACGAAGTCGCGGGCAACAGCTAGTTATACATATAAGTAGTTATAAGACCAGCTTCTGCCCACCAAGGTGTGTTTATTAGTGAAAGATTTTCAGAATTGGATCAATAGATCCGGGCATTACCCGTTACATGTAAACTTACAAACATTAACTGGTTATAAAATTAGTATAGATTCTCTCTTCGGTCGTTCCCTCATGACTGAGGATCGTGATCATCACGGCAGTTCTTTGGATCGGACGAACCGTCTCCATCGGCTCCGGTCTGTGGCCATCCTCACCGAGGCGTAGAAGCGGGACGTTGGTGTTTCTTTGAGTTGGTCAGACCACCTGGTCGGGGACCGGCCTCGTGGACGTTTCCCTTCCACGTTTCCCACCACAATGAGCTTTTCTAAGCTGCTCTCGCCACGTCTGGCGATGTGACCAAAATAGCTCAGTATACGACGATAGTATAGATTACGAATGTATAATAAAGTTCTTTTTTTCTAAGACCATTGCTTGAGCATTAATGTATGTCTAGACAACATTTCCCCTTATTTTCACGGGGCGAGTTACCATGAAGTGGTTTCTAGGAGCTCTATTTAACTCTCCAAAACTCCAACCTCTAACCCGTATCGAGGTACTTTATGGTATAATTAAGTCTTAGGGTACAGTCTAGATAAATAAGTTCGCTTCATACCTTCCTACCCGATCCAAATTTTTGGATGAAATCGATCCGATAATTGGGATACGATTTGTTGCGATCGGAAGCTGTTAAGCGTAAACACCTACATTCGTTCAAAAACATCAAAGGTACAAAACTAAAACAAAGGTCCAGTAGGTAAATGGGCTCAATTATACAAACATGCGCCCACGCATAGGTAATGTGAAACTCGGGAAATCGAAAGTTGTCGCCGCCATTTAAGGTCCATTGTCTGTTTGTTTAACTGTTAAACGTATTTATTTTGAGCGGAAGGTAGGTGCTTTAGGGTCAAGTTTAACAGATTCCGGGAGGTCTGAACTCTGAATGTTGAGAAAGTTAAGGATTACATTGCAGGCTTTGGAAAGGAAGTTATAATATAAAAGATAAGAACAATTTCTGTTAAAACATAATACTAATTTGTTGTTTAATCACTCAAGCGCATATTAAAACCTTAGTTCAAACTTAGAACATAGATTAACAGTCGCATGGCCCCTCGCATGGCAACACACTGGGAGCTTACTTTTTTTTTTTTTGTAAAAATAATGGATTTAAAAAAAAGACAAGCCCGCTGAGTTTCTCGCCGGATCTTCTCAGTTGAGAGCGCGTACCGATCCGGTTGTGGAATTAAGAAAAAAATTGTAACGCTGCTTAGTTAATGCTTGCTGTAAACTTTGAAATATATGTACATTAGCGGGCATCACTCGGGTATTCGTTTTTCACGCGACTTTACTTATTCTTGTAGTCTGAGTGGTGTGCGGTCCAACAGAGTCAGCAATGTATAAACTTAAGCCATATCAATGACAGTGTCACATAAGCTAACGGAACTACAGGGTCGCGCGATAATTGACTTTGCGGTTGACTTGTAACGTATTAACTTTAATCTCAACAGTATAAGGCATGTTTTAGAACAACAATCTGATTTTGCGCTCGTTAAACAAGCTGTTATGTCGTATTCAGGAGCAGCCGATTCTCGCCGTTATGTCGTTGCATTAAGTGCGATAACGCTGATAAATCTATGTGTGGTAAACCGCGGTCAATTCTCACGGCACGAGATAAATACAGTGACCAAGATATTATTGTGAATAGAAAATATTATATGTTCAAGGAAAATGGAACAAATTTAATAAGGAATCCGTTTATTTATTTCTTATATTTACGCGAATACTACACATTGAAATAAAACAAATGTTAATGATTTTATCGGCTTTTTATCGCCACTTTATACCTCAAGACACTGAGGACTTTCTGCGTAGATCGGACCGCAAGCAACAACTAAATATGAGGGTACCCCGGTTCAAACTATGACACTAGGACGTCATGTACCTCAGTCCTCTCGTGACCATGGTTGCCGTAAAGCATCCGAAACTCATTCAATTGCTTTTTTTACGAAATGAAATGCGATGAAATAAAATGGATATGAATATGGCCTCACCCACAACTTAGCGGGTATTTCGTTAATGTCAAGTAATTAATAGCAGTAGCACATTCAATAGATACACATTATAAATAAAATAATGGATGTGACATGATGATATGAAAATGGCCGGTCATCCGAGACTCATTCAATTCGCTTAGCCGCTCACTCACGAAACGTCAACTATCTGTCAATGTCAATTCGTCGTTGAACGCAGCCACATTTCAGAGAAGGTTTCATGACGTGAAAATTAATGTGTAGATAATTAATATTTTTCTTGAACTTCCCAAATGTATTTTTTTTAAATTTAATTTACTATTTTTCATTCAAAAAAGGTGACAACCCTAAGTGTAAACTAAGATAAACACAAATCGAGCGCTATTGATGCCAATAGTTGGTAATAACATTGTTATTTATGATAGGTATCTTCAAATTGATTCTTCGAAGATTTCTCTTTTGATTTTAATGTAGAAATACTTGAGAGAGATGCCTATTGTTGACACTGGCGAAGATTTACCTACCCAAACATAACTAGAATGATTTAGGTAGGTATAATTAATACAAAAAAGCTTTAACAAAAATAGTGTAAAATATTTCAATAAGGCCAACAGTAGCTTATAAAGATAACATTCCAAAATAAATAAATCAAATTATTAGATTTGCAAATCTAATAATTATTAATTAAAGGATTAGAAGGATTGAGAATATTTAATCAAATAATTGCTGTCGGTTGAGAAATGAAAAAATAAGGAAAAAAATGCTCGTAAGCTGAGATGTCATAGGATTAAAACACAATGAACCGCCGAATTGAATAAATAATGCTAATACAGTACCGACCTATTCAGAGCGTTCCTAGATATTAAAATAAAGAAAGCTCACCAATTAACCTTGAAGGTACCTAGCTTTCGCAACTCCCACGGATGGACCGGTTCAAATAAGGAACTTAAAAGCGGCGCGTGCACATGGGGCGTTCAAGTCATGTTGGGTACATGCCACGCCAAAACTTATCTCACAGAAATATGTGTATTTCAGGAAATAGTAAGGAATTTAGGTGAATTCCTCCAAGCCCGGCTAGCTCAGTCGGTAGAGCATGAGACTCTTAATCTCAGGGTCGTGGGTTCGAGCCCCACGTTGGGCGAATCTTTTTGTCCTCATCTCAATGTTTACCCATGTTTTTCCTACTGCTATAAATATAGCAAGACGGTATACGAGTGTTTAAACACACGCAAGCATACGTTTATCGATTGTGTTCTAAACACCGCAGCCAAGGTTACGAGATAAGATAAAAACAACGCAGTAGTTCGATGATGTTCTGGTAAATATTGGAAAAGCGGAGAGGAACAAATATTTGTATATAAATGTTAAATAGTCAACAACATTGACCCACTTCTGAACAACAACTTTCTCGTACAAATCACGAGCACACATTATCATAAAAAGTGTAGCAATTTTTAATGATGACTCACCATCACGATTCGACCCGATGATGGAAAGCGAGCGAGCGATTATCGATACCGACCCGATTTCGTACATCTATTAATGAATGCGAGATTTGTATCGACCAATGACAGGTATGTACGATGCTCATTATTTGGCTGTTGACCAGTGGCTAGCTACAGTAGGGATTGCCTTGGGGCCCCCCAAGCTTAAGTGGCCCCTTGGCCTACACGAACGACGTTTCAAAATTTATATAATGTCCTAATTGAATAAAGAATTATCGACTTAACAAATTGGCCCCTGACCAAAAAATCTCGAACAGCTCGAACTGGAATCTCAAAAATGTCTCGCACCATGCATAAACCTAACATGGTGTAATTAGTTTTGTTTAAATAGGGCCCCTACTTCATTATTGCCCCGGGGCCCTTGGTTGCATAGCTACGCCTCTGCTGTTGACATGTTGAACGGATTATGTCCGATGATTTGTTAATAGACTTTCTCTCGACATTGATAAGATCGACGTTCTTGATCTTGAACTTGGCTACTCATGTTCATTACTATTTATTTAATGCATTGGCACCAGCCCGTAGCCATGAAAGTCTGAAGAAGATACTTTTGTAAGTACCTATGTACAAAACGGTGCGTTGTCTACAATTTGGGCGGGAGGGGGCTTGAACTGCCAATCGTAGTTATTGAAATAAAAAATATTTTCAAAAAATCAAATTAATTCTACCAGCACAACGTCAGACGTGGTCTATGTTTTTAGACATCGTTAATCCGGGGTGCCCATCCAATTCCTAGTCCTTTTACCATTTTGTATAAAGGTCCGCTTTCCACCTATTGCTTTTTGCTTGCTGCTTTCCCAGATTTGGCACATTACAGATTCATTCTGGCCCATGAACTATCTTTAAATTCCATTCCTTTAATATCTGCAGTAGAATAGATTGTGGATGTTTTAAACCTCCAAGTAAACGTTTGTACACATTATATATACCTACTATGTAACGATAAAAGAACGATTTCACAAAGAAAATCCCCTTGCACACCAGTGTAACGTTGAAACGAATGCATATCGCAAAATTTCCAAATTGGAGGCAGTTTCGTAATGGCGATAATACATCGATTTGTGGAATAGGTTATTGTATAATATCAATTTCTCAATAGATATATCTGCGGCTGGCATTTGGAGCTATAACAGTCACAGTAGGGTGTAAACACTCGCCAAACTAAACCGTTACGTAATAATCCAGAGATAACTCTTGTTATTCAACAACCGGCGCTGTACCAAATTGCCTACCATATTTATAATACAACGTCGTATTGTTCATTATGCAACTGCTTGTAAGGGATTAACTATGAATGAACACTGTTCGAGATGATTTATTCCGTTGTTTGTTTTAGTTAATGGAAAAGTTCATCGAAACGATTTAAATAACAAAAAGGTTACAAGACGTTTCGTAATATTTAATCTCAGAAGAAACCATCAAAAGTAAGAGAGACCTTAAAGAGGATGTCTACTTTAAATTAAATGCAGCTATTATTTATACGATAGCCAATAGCGGTGTAGTATAAACATGCTTTAAATTAAATTCTTCTAGCAGCTTGTCAGCTAATACTCACAAATGAACTAGGATATTAGTGATTGCCAACCTTAAAGTCGTTTTCGCATGGCAATACTTAGCTATACAGGGTTTATTTTGTAGCTGAACCGTTCAAACGAAACATTTCTTAGTAGAGCCGATAGTAAGATCCCCGATTTTACAGGCCCCTAATTATGTAGCTGAAGACTCTAATATTCTCCTAATTTATACTTACCTTAACCAATTACTAATACTAGCTACTATATATTACTTATCACCCACAGACTTGTCAGAATATTCGGGCAACTTACGGCGTGCGCTACAAGTAAAGCCAAAAAAAACTCCAGTCTAGCAGGTAAATCACATGCCCTTACGCACACATAAAAAACTATGTCCAGAACTTCTTAGTCTATGCCAGACCAGTTACTACGCAAAAAGTTTTGTATGTAGTAACATCCTATTACTACAAATGCATTGAGAAAGAGACTTCACTTTGCTAGTGGTAACGTTACATCTGAACTTTTAAACAAGTCCGTGTACTCACCTAAACCCAACCTAATTAACGGCGTATGTCGTAACATTAATTGATACAACACTTAATCCCGCTTAGATCATCGTTTCAAACGGCATTTTCTTGCTGCTTGCGTCTGCGCACACAGTAACATAGGTACAGTAACGTTTGGCGCCATGACTCGGAGTCTACTATACGGTTGCTGTTCGATTATGAATCGATTGGGTTAGCAGACTTGTGGCCCTGGAATACTTATAAATACAGTGGTAACAGCTAGCACGCAAAAAACAAAAGGTCAAATTTGCACGCGCGGTGGTCAACGGACCTATGAAGAGGATGCGTTTTTCCAAGTAGAAACAATACAAAAAACATTATGTTTTATTAGTTCATTAAGCAAAAAGTCTAAAGTACTGTGGAGCGTTAAGTATAGTTGGTCGGAATTAGTCTGTTGTTTTCATTTAAAAAAATATTTTTGGGTCATTAGCGACAAATCTAGCAAATATTCCAGGGCATAATTTTAATAACTTAAATTATTGTACCATATTTAATGATGCTGCAAATAAAATCAATATGATTAGTACTTGCTAAACTGCGAAGGAAAACATCGTGAGGACACCTGCATGTCTGAGAGAAACCCTCGAAAGACGTGTGAAGTCCGCCAACCCGCACTGGGCCAGCGTGGTGGACTATAGCTTAACCCTCTTCGCAATGAAAGGAGATCCGTGCCGTACAGGGGAACATTAAAAAGGTGCTAGTATTAAAATTAGCAAAGCTATAAAAATAATAAGAAATAATTACAAAATATTGCATATATTCTAACAAAATTAAAGTTAAAATAACTAGAGATAACATTTACGAAGTGCCACTTGGTTCGCTGTCGTGATAAGGACACTTTACCTGCAAAGGGCTTAATCATTTGCCTGAACAAAAAATCAATTGTTGCCAAGTGACTGGCATCAAAACAAAACGATATCAAACTTTGCAACGCGGTGTCTGCAATGACGTGATGCAAACGTTAATGAATTCATTACAACTGTTGCTGAATATGATTATTTAGCAACAAACGCGAATTTCATTGCATATAAATGTGTTGTTGTCTATAATGATTTCATTGATTTGAATTGATGCAATAAAGTTGCTTCCTATGGTAATTTGACGACTAAAATGATTGAGGCAAGGTAGATGTCATAGGTCTTAAAATAGCCTGTAAATAACCTAAATTTGATCACTGATTTAATGTGGGGTTAGACCGTAGCGAGTTAGGATCAACTGCCTCTTCTGTTATCGATCAACATATTTGGTTTAAAACTGGTGAGGTCGGCAAGGCGAGGGTGAGTGGAGGGTTCCTCTCGCGAATTGTTTTAAAGTCAACGATTTTAATTCCAATTTATAATCAAAATGCAGATCGCTTATCTGATTTACATCAGCTTGACCGATTAGGTTCTGCTAAGCGAACAATATATACGGTTCTGGCCCCACAAGTTGCGTAGGTGTTTACGCAACAGACAGACACACAGACAAATTGCATGCAGTCACCGACTACACGAATAATATGCGTAGAACGATGGTATCGTTGTAAGTGGACTCATAAGCAAAGGTATAGAAACAATGCTAGATAGTTTTGAAGTAACTTTAAATTGAGTGAAAATAAACTTAAAATATCAAATCCACTATTTAAAGGATCATTACAATTAGTACCAATATATCAGAGGTCCCAGTAGAAAAATAAACTTGTATTTAAACTTGGAACATGTAGTAGAAAAATTTAAACAATACTTTCCCTTCCAATATGAAGACGAAGAAAATCTATCCACTAATGATTGGCGGTATACTCAAACAGAAAATACTCCTAGTAACGGTCCCTGTTTCTGGGGTCGTTAACTCCACTCCCCTGGTTGTGATAAGGGTTACAGTATACAACAAAATAATCAACTTTATCATAATGGTTACAGCGCTTCATGTGCCATTCACCCAATGACACGACTAGAAAGAATAATGCCGATAATAAATTCGTATTATCGTAAAACGTTTGCAGAAAAAGCCGAATAAAGAAATTGGAGATAAAGATGTAAAAAAGCAAAGTAACATTACTTTCTATACGATATAATAGGTACTGTATTAAAAGGTCCAAAGTGTTGAGTGGAAGCATACTGTTTTGCTACGACTATAATAATTATTAATGTATCATTTACTAAATTCGCAGCGACAAAGATAAATGTTGTTAAACTGGCTACATTTAGAAATAATTGCAACAATATAGTATACTTATGAAACGTTTAGCGTTGGATATGGCGATTAAACAAATGTCGCGCAACGAATTAGGCCGCGAGAAAGACGGATGATGATTTGGTTACGTAACTAGGGTGCCTATTAAAATACTAAATAACGTCGTTCTATATTATTCTCCAGTAGCTCCAGTAGACTTGTAGTTCGGCGAAATTAATAATGATAAAGCATATAAAGACGTTATTTAATACTACAATCGTATCGACGTCAATGATATTAATGATACTTGCGGTCATACAGTTTTAATGTGACGACGCAAGCGCCCAGATAACACAAGGAAGTTATGCATTAAATATATTATTAACTATATAACGGGCAGCAAGATAAGGTGTAACAAAGGAATTGATATACATGAAAGCTATTAGAGTAATTGAAGTGCCTACAGTTTATTTTGTATCATTCATAGCAACAAATTAGTAACATTATCAAACAAATCTATCGCTAAAACAAGGAAACTGAACTAATGACTTTTTTGGTGTGGGTAACACCTAAAAACAATTAGACTCATGCTAATTTTAAAAGAAGCTCTACTTTAAAATATAATTATTACTTCCACCATGTGATCAATCATATCGTAGATAAATTGGATACTAAGGATTGTTTTTATTAGCGGGCAAGGTGTAAATTTCCCTGAACAGAGCGACAGAAAAAAAGGGAGGCTTTGACGCACTTTATAGTATAATAATACCAGCCCTTTTTAATGTCCCACTGCTGAGCACGTGCCTCCCCTCAATGCGAGGGGGATTAGGCCATAGTCCACCACGCTGGACCAGTGCAGGTTGGCGGACTTCACACGTCTTTCGAGGGGTTCTCTCAGACATGCAGGTTCCCTCGCGATGTTTTCCTTCACCGTTTAGCAAGTAATAATTATGGTTGAAAATGAGATTCGCACATAAAATCTCAGAGCCGGGGTTTTAACTTGCGATCCTCGTTACCGAGGCAAGCGTTCTACCAACTTAGCTATAACTTCTTTACAGACCGTCCTTTATACGAGTAATATATGCCTTAATAATAATATCACAGAACTGAAAGACGAGAAATTTCAGCATAGCAGCGCTACGATAAAGACAAACGCAGTCGTACATAACCAACTTAACGTCAACGTGCTTATAACTGTAAACAGGAATGGGATAATCTCACAGACCTGGGTCAAACACAAAAGGCATGTCAAAGATAATGAATACACGGCACGGTCTGTAAAGCTAATAGGATGCTGTGGAGACACGACGTTAAACAAAGGAGTGACAGGTCGGCGAGGCAAAGCTGTACAGATAAACCGCCATGCTATCAATGTCGAACACTTAGTGAATCTTGCATGAGTTTCTCCAGTACCGTTCTCAGACTCTCAGTGTGCTCGAACAAGCTTTTTCGTTAAAAACTAGCTGTTACCCGCGACTTCGTCCTCGAGATATTTAACAAAAAAGGTTTTTCTAAATAAAAGTCTGAGTCACTCCTTGTTACATCAGCTGTCAGCTGTCTGATTCATCTGCCATTGAAAGTCCCGTCAAAATCGGTTCAGCCATTTCAGAGATAAGTCGAAACAAACAGTTAAACAGACAGACAAAAATTAAAAAAATGTTGTATTGGTATATACCGTGTATACATCCAAATGCACTCTCACTATCTCTATTTATACATTGTGTGTATGTGGATTATATGGTTTTCTTCACTTTTAGATTATTTTTTCTATGTCGTCGTAATTAGTGTTGAGGATCAATTTTCATATATCATAAAGCAATCATTACTAGAAAGATGTCTTCAGATTTCTAATTTAAATTTGAAATTTTACTTTTATTAGTTGTTAATTCATGATGTAATTTCAACTTCATTGTCGATCAATTCATAACTGACAGACTATCAAGATGTGTTCACTCGGTAGTAAAAATTTAATTAAACATATTTGTTTCAGTATACCACTACATAAATGTTGTATGCGACGCACACTTTCTTTAGTATCATTTGCATATTCATCATTCAGTCTATCCAGTCCTGATTTCACCGTTACAGATGTCGACTTAATTATTATAACACGCCAATTAATCACTATTTCGAGTGATGGTCATTTCATATGATTACTTCATTAATATAGTTACGAAATCAATTAATGTAAAGTGATCCATGTTGTTTTGCTGTTATGAAATGTGATGTCGCTACCAATATGTCAACGGGGAGAAATCACATTTTTAATCTGTCGCTGTGAATCATGTGTTTTTTTTTTTTTTTTAATTACATTATAGGCAAGTATTTGATCGCGATCTCTCCTGATGGTAAGTGACGACGAGATCTACGATGGAGCATACTTGCCTAGGTAGGAAGGCGGCAGTAGATCGAGACGCTACATTCACTAGGCACATGCAGCGCAGCTGATCTGACCCGCCATCCATGAATGGCAACACCGAACATCATGCCGGAACACGGCTAGGCCGCTTGGCGACATGGCTTTGTTCAGTGGGTGGTGACTAGCCACGGCCGAAGCCTACCACCAGTAAAGGTGGAAAGATTGGTGTGCTATAGAGATTTGCCGAATATGGATTTATTAACCGAACCGAATATTAAGCATTTCAGCACTTACCGTACTTAACATAATGATTCATTTTATTTACGTGAACATATAATAATACCAGCCCTTTTTAATGTTCATCTGCTGGGCACGGGCCTCCCCTAAGTGCAAGGGGGATTAGGCCATAGCCCACCACGCTGGCCCAGTGCGAGTTGGCGGACTGCACACATCTCTCGAGGGGTTATCTCAGACATGCAGGTTTCCTCACGATGTTTTCCTTAACCGTTTAGCAAGTGATAATCGTGGATGAAATTTACGTAAATACTACACATTGAAATAAAACTAATTTTATGGAGGACTCTCCTCCCGTGACCATGGTACTAATTACAGTACATGGCACTAATCTTACGGATTTTATCGCGTTTATGACATGTTTTTTCGTTCCCGACGTTTCGGCTGCTTTACAGCGACCATGGTCACGGGAGGACTGAGGTGTTTGACGGCCTAGTGTCAAAGTTTGAACTGGGGTACCCTCATATTCAAACAAACAAAGACCTCAGTCCTTATTAGTTTTATTTCAATGTGCAGTATTGGCGTAAATATAAGAGATCAATATATAAAATTATGCCCAATATTTGGCGCATCCCTAGCGCATTATGTTCTGGTGAAAGAACCATCGATCGTCTTAGATAGTTTTGAACAGTTATCAACCGGTTAGAATATAGATAGCCTCCAGATTTCACTGGCAGATAGCTGATGTAACAAGGAGTAACTTAGGCTACTTTTATTTTAGAAGAAAAGAATAGGATCTCACGAAAAAAATTAAAACCAATGTTGCAGCGCAGCGCCTGATTAATTTTGATAGCAACAACCTGCAATGCGCCTCGTGGGCTCAGAATGGGCGAGCAGGCTGTTGTCAACGGTTGTCTTTGTTAAATACCACGCGGACGAAGTCGCGGCAACAGCTAGTGTTTAATAATTTTATTGATTTATTTAGGACTGTTATCTTTATAACCTACTGTTGGCTCTGTTAAAAAAAATCACACTAATATATTGTTACACCTGATATATGTATTGTGTATTTGTAGGTCACACATACTTTGTACGGTTTCCGTAAACGCGAGCGGATTCGTTTGGCTTATAAGTGTAGCTGTATCGATCTTCTTCATTGGTGGTGGTATGTAGTAACCTCCCAAAACATTTTCCTCACAGTTAACTACCTCCTTATTAGAATTCATGTGGTCAATGTTTGTGTGTCATTAAAATTGGAATCATTTTAAATGTTACTCTTTTTCGCGAAACTGTATTTTTTCTCTGTATTTATTTGTAGCTATCGAAATTAAGACATGGATACGTACAATTGTTTTCGTCTTCATTTAAAAAAAGGCTCTCAATTAGCTCGTTTTTTCTGCACCTGGGTACTAAGAATAGACTGTTTATAGAAAATTATGTTTAACAGTTCGACTGCAATGTTTTTTTTTTTTTTTTTTTAATTTGGCATCACCATAGGTATTTTGCCAGTGTCAAGTAATATATTTCTTTTCTGTTTTTGAGCATATGCACAGGCCCAAAGCCTAGGCTCAAGTAAAATACCCCCCATCCCTCAATCAGTAAAGTGATGGATACTTTACCGAAAGATTTTTCATGGATTTTTTGTGAGAAACTGAAAAGCCACGTTTCGTCACTCTGTTTCAATTACCTACACTTGTGCACTTTACCGAACCTATAATGGTTAATATTCCACATATATCACTCACTATAACTCGCAGGAACACTAGTTTTAGAAATTAAAACACAACTGACGCCATGACTTTTCAGTTTCCCGCCAAAAAAAACGACAGCAATGTTTACGTTTACTCAAATCAAAACTGTTAGTTTTTTTATTATTTTGTCTAATGGTCTGACCGGCCAGCAATATTTTAATACAATAACCTCTTTGTTTCTGATAGTTAAAACCACTGACCTCTATGTATTGTATCATGGACGTCAGTGGTTAAAACTTATAATACCAGTGTATGTCAATGGCACCAATTCTTTAAGAATATTTTATAATTGGCTGATAGCCATAATAAAAAAAGAAAATACTCAATTTTATTACTTTTTATAAAGAAAGAAGGATGGAGGAAACGAAAGGGCAAAACGAAGCTATACCTTTATTTCAGATAGATTATATGATAGCAAACGCGCAGCAATTATAAAAAAAGTTTGCAGCACTGTTTCTTGCACTGGAATGATGGCATAACAGATCTTTCACTCCTTTAAGCAAAATTCCGTATAATATTTTTACCGATTTATTAGTATAGTTCTTTGCCGAGTTAAAATGTTGAAATAGACAAAGGTTTTTTTATCTATTCTCAGTTACACAGTCGAATTAAAATTTCAAATAAGTACTCTACATGTCTTGTTCTGTTTAACATTACGATCGCATTTAAAATAGAAAACATTAATTTGTGATTCAAATTCAGGAGCGGCTGTTGGTTGTACATAATTTGTATGATGCCCCATAGCTCCGTTCAAACTGTATGTTATTTAAGTTGATGTATATACAAATATTTTTATTATACTTATAGATACTTCGTGTTAGGCTTAAACGTACATCGATTTTAATATGCCGAATGTATCAATTTAGCAAAACAAAAAGAATAGGAGATTATTTATTTGAAATAATATTGCACGAATCGACGTTATAACAAGATGTCGATAGTCGATACTTTTATTTGAGTCAGTGAACAACACTATTGGAACACCTAATTTCTCGTGCGTAAAATGAGATGGATGAACATTGCTTGATAGAATCAGATTCTGTGTTATCTCACTATCCGTTAGCCATCGTGTATCGTAAGCTTTCTTCCGCTAACCAAACAAGCTTACGATACGACTACGATTACGATATGGCTAAGGCCATCTTTCTCCATAGAAACTCAGTAATAATACTATTACAAATCCATCGCCAACTTCCCGTTGTTATTAGCTTAAGGTATCCAATAACGATCGCTAGGAACTAATTCACCAACCAATAGAATAGCTGCATAATGACGTCAAGAAACATACGTGAAAATAAAGCTGAAACTATTGGTTGATATTTTCAAACACAAGATACACGTTTCTTAAGACTATTGTTTGTGGAATGGCGAAATGAAACGCGCATAAATTGAAGAAAATGTTGAAAGGTTTCTGCGAGCGTGAAGATGGATCCATGATAGGGCCTCGGTGTGTACATTCGTATTATTGCATATCGTATTGTGGTTACCACGACCATGTTTAGTAATATCAGTGATAGCCAAGTTGGTAAAACGCTTGCCTCTGTAACGAGGATTGCAGGTTCAAACCCCGGCTTGCACCTCTGGCATTTCATGTGCGATGTTCAACCATGATTATCACTTGCTAAACGGTCAAGGAAAACATCGTGAGGAAACCTGCATGTCTGAGAGAACCCCTCGAAAGATGTGTGAAGTCCGCCAACCCGCACTGGGCCAGCGTGATGGACTATGGCCTAATCACATTGAGGGGAGGCCCGTGCCCATCAGTGGCCCTTTAAAAAGGGCTGAAATTATTATATTTGGTTGGTTACAAGTAACCATCTCGAAGTAAAGTCACTTTTAGAAATAATAATAGTAGTTTCTTAATCATTTTTGTGAGACTGCAAAGATAGTCAAGTAGGTCGAACGTCAGCTTTGGAATCAAGGTCAGAAGGTTCAAGTCCCGGCTCGCATCTCTAGAATTTTAGAATCTCATAATCTCCGAATCTCAATATCAATCATGATCATCGATCATTTTCTGTTTGGTGAAGGCAATCATCGGGTGGAATTCTTCTCGTTTCTCAAAAGGCGTGGAAGTTCGTCAACATGATCTGGGCCAGGGTCTAGGACTAAAGCCCGAATCCCTTACGCATTAAGAAGGAGTGTATCCGGTATCCACACATGAGAATACTATGAAGGTACTATTAACCTTTAACTTTGAAGTTCGAACATCTGCACGACCGGAAATACCCACATTTTTTTTTTTTTTTTTTTTTTATTACCTTATAGGCAAGTATATGTATGCGCGAGTGTCCCACAATACGGGTAGGTAATCTGTGATTTGTAACCAAACACCATGGAAATGTGGGTACTAAGGGAGGCGGTAACGGCCAACTTGAGCCAACACAACCGTCAAGGTAAAGTATGGCTTATGAAACCCATAAGCTGTAACAATGTTGTATTTCTTCGGATCATGTTACTTGATCTTGATAATGTGTAGGAGTACCTACCTACCCTATAAATATTTATATATTGAGTATAATTTTAACAGTGCATTTTGGTTATAGTTATCGGAGATTCGTGGATTCTTGTCAATGTATATAGTATCTAACATATACCCAAAAATTGTATTCGTCTCGTTCGGAATATTTAAGTTCAAATCAACTTTACTGATCGTGTCGTAGGTACAGCTGATTTGATTTATACAGACAGTATTGGACAGTCGACAATCGACCTTATGAAATAAAAAGTGGTTTTTATCAGAACAATTAATAATATAGGAAACTCCACCGTATTTTGGTACGCAAAGCGCGTGACGATAATAGACAAGAAAGTTCTATCCCAGAGAAAGTAATGTAAATGTAAATGCTGTTGACACACGGCACATATCGTGCAAAGATAAAGCTATAAACGTCAAGACAAACAATGTAACGAGCACTCGCGGGGTCAACACAGATGAAAGTATTGATATCGTTCACAATGTGACAGCTGCTATCTACGATGTTAAGTCAGCCGTGGAAGTGCTTGATCAGTTTGGACAACAACTCCTAATTGATGAAAATCTCACTAAAGCTGACATATGGAACGTTCCAAGTTTGAATTAATAACACAATTATGAAACCTAAACAAGTGGTACAGGAGTTTCTTGGCCGACTCTACATACGAGTGTTGAGTAAGACAATAAACATAATATTCTAGTTGGCTAAGTAAAGGAATGTATCAAATGTCGTTGCAATATACTTATCTAACTAGGTGGCGGGTTCATCTGTTGCTTATCATACGATAGGCGCGTGAACAAGAGATAGACCTACGTGATACAATAGAAAATATTACTTATCTATAAACATAATACAAATCAAAACGTGATAAATAGGCATACAATTAAAAGCATTCAGATTTTAAAGAGACCGTTAAGTGAGGGAAACGTGAGACAATGCCAGAAAATCTAATAAAGACAATACTTCGTAGAATTTTCCATCGCACAGAATGGCGACGATCTCAGAAGTTGATGTAACTGTTAGAAAAAGAATCGTGCGACTGAGCACGCTCGTCTCAAGGACGATCACGCAAACTCAATGCGCTGCTATTACAGCACTGAAAAGCTTATTAAAATAATGACTCGATAGCTGGATGGAATTTGAGATTAAAATGTGGTATGTCAACATTCCTGTTCTTGTTGCCGGGTGCGAATGGCATCCGATGTGAATGAAGACGATCGCTAAGGGTATTGCTGGTTGGAGAGAGAAAAAAACAGCATCCACCCGTCATTAGGAAGCAATGTAAAGCGAGAAACGTGCTAGAAAATGCACTTTAGGAATGTACAAAACATCGGTGTTATCGAATAAAACAATCGAAGTAGATAAGACAAGGGAGGCTGATAAATTGATACGGATGTTGTATGCACCGCAACCGAACAATAGCACTAACAATACGAGTGGAGTACAAAGTTCCTCAACCGCAGGCCGCAAACGAATTCGTATCAGATTACTATAGAATAAAAGGAGCGTAAATAAATATACACTCCGATAAACACGCGGAACGAATCTGAGGTCGGCGCGATGAAAGCTGTTAATATAATCGTCGTTTTACAAAAAAAAACGAGGTGTTAAATATTGTGAAATTGAATTAAATTTTTATGATTATTGGGTTGCATGCTTCCTTACTTTTGTACGTTCCTCTCTCTATGTGACGTTGAAAGATACACTATGGCGTAACTGTGAAGCGAAGTCATTACTTCGCTTCGCAGAGATGGTTATTTTATATCCTCAGAGGTCTCGATGCTTGGTTTCCATATGATAATAATATGAGTACAAAATGTAATAAGCTAGCGACGCTATGAAATTGACAGTCAACAGATGTTAACGATTCGCTACGCAAACATACACTTGACTTTACTAAAGAACTATCCAAAACGAACAGGGTATAAGTTTCATATGAAACCAACCATCCATAAACGTCAACTTTAACGTCAACGTTGACAACGAAAATGTCCATTACAAGTGATCAATTTTCTAAACTCAGTCATTAAGTAACTTTCATCTTATATTTGGATGGTAAAAGTTCATTACCCGTGACCAAGACAACAATAGGCTATGAATTAATAGTTCGTTGATACAATGATCGAACGCCCACAAGTTTTGAAGGGGAAAGTGCGGCTGGAAGTCGTGTGAGATAATTGAATTCTCGACCACTGTGTTACGTTTGCAGATAATCTATTTACTTTAAATAAAAATGAAGCGTAATTATTAGTTTTGTTGTGTGGCGTTTGTTATTGATGAACATAATGATTTCGCAATGGACATAATATTGATATTTATTTTGATTGTAGTTTTAATTTTGCAGTTGAGAAGTGTGGTGTAATCTGTTGTAGATACAGAGACTGCAACCACTGACTTGACTACTACTAGTGAGGAAGGCCGTAGCCAGGAATTCCTTTCGGGGGGGTTCGAGCTCTGGAACACGGACATTAGTAAGTAGGTGTGTACAAAACGGTGGATTGTCTAAGGGCCCCCAACCCCCAAACTCCCCCCTGCCTTGGTAGTGCCTTCATTAGACTAGTAGTAACTTTGCTGATGTTATTCTAGGTAAATTTACGGCCACTAACCCGGTTGAAGAGTCCCTACATCCAGTTGTAAATTATTCAAAGATAAAAGATGTATCAGTAACTCAAAAATAGAATGCCAAATTGATAAATATAGCTCTAGCAGTGATGAAATAGTAAACAACGCTTAAAATTGGAATACATAATAGATCGTACATGGTATTTAAAACAATAACGGCCTTGGGATTCAAGGCACGAAGAGTATTTATGCAATCTTGCGGAGCACAATAACGAAATAAGCAGCAACAATAACAACAGATTAACAAATCCACAACCATTTTGAGATGTAACAGTCATTAATCAAAAGCTTATAATAAAACCTCGCACTGTCAATTTCAAGAACACGATTCAATTGGTTTACTTGATTAAGAAGGTAGATCTCCTAACAAAAGCTTACAATAATTTGTTTACAAATAATCACAATGCTAGATCTCGATAGCAGTGATAGCCCAGTTGGTAGAACGCTTGCCCCGGTAACGAGGATTGCAGGTTCAAACCCCGTCTCGCACCTCTGGCATTTCATGTGCGAATCTCATTTTCAACCATGATTATCACTTGCTAAACGGTGTTGGAAAACATCGTGAGGAAACATGCATGTCTGAGAGAACACCTCGACAGATGTGTGAAGTCCGCCAACCCGCACTGGGCCAGCGTGGTGGACTATGGCCTAATCCCTCTCGCATGGAGGGGAGGCCCGTGCCTAGCAGTGGGACATTAAAAAGGGCTGGAATTATTATTAGATTTCGAAGATATAAGATGGCTACTAACTACATTAGCATCATCACTTTGCTTCGATCTACACGTAATATTTAGTAAACAATAAATAGTGATGAATGGTATGTTTGTGTCTAATTTGCGGTTGCTTCGCTACGTGCCGATTGCTGTCTGTCTGCAGCCAGCGACAGAATGTCGGAAATCGAGTTTTTATTCTTAAGCCGAGCGGTGCGACTGAAGTATGAGAGTAATAATTTTAAACGAGGATTTATCGCCGCATAGAAACGAGATACCGAACGGATGCCGACAATGAGAAAGAAAGAAATATTCGAGGCATTGCAAAATTAACATCTGGCAAGTGGTGGCTGGCAGACCAGAGATGACATGCTACTTTCTCTCGTGTGTATGTATGGAACTCTCCGACCCGGACACGCGGCTTTGCCATTGTTTTTGTTAATGCGATATTATTATCGGTGTCCGAAATTGAAAGTATTAATGTACTGTACTGAGTCGAGAAAAATCGAAAGCTGAATGCTGAAATCTGTTAAGGGTATGCAAGACTTTCATACCCTTAACATAGGCGCTTTCGCTTCTTTGGTATTATTGCTGACTAGTTGTTACCCGTGACTTCGTCCGCGTGGTATTTAACAAAAAGCGGACGAAGTCGCGGGTAACAGCTAGTCTAAAATAAAAGTAGTCTAAGTTACTCCTTGTTACATTAGCTATCTGCCAGTGAAAGTCCCGTCAAAATCGGTCCAGCCATTTCAGAGATTAGCCGGAACAAATAGACAGACAGACAGACAAAATTAAAAAAAAAATCTTTCGGTATATGTACCGTGTATACATCCAAATGCACTTTTTTATTTATTTGTATGTATGGATATCTATAATGTACTCAATAGTACCTTGATTTTAGCTTTATAGCATCAGATAAAGAACAAATCAATGCAAGCAGCTCGTAATACAACCAAGCGCAAAAGGTCGCCGAATAATAAATAAAAAATGACACATACCCTTTCGCACGGTGGTGGAGCTGTAGTCGCATCCACTTCTGTGTAGATGCATAGAGTTGACTTTCTCGACAGCGAATCGCTGGCAAGACTGCTCGAGCTGGAGCCAGTTGAGAACTTCATGGTACAGCCTCATTCATGTGTCGGTGCGTATCACGTGACGTCAGCCTGCACTGCCATGCGATGTTGCCGGCACATCACACGGGTGCCCGTCTCTCGGTGGCCACTGTCTTCGCGTGAGACTTTCCAGGCCGCAGGTGAGCCGCGTGCGCAGGTGACAGCGCGTATCTGAATGCTCAAAGTCAGCTGCGAACTTCCAAGGTGTTTTCCGTGTTAGTGCGGTCGGAATTTGCGATGACTCGTATCTAGCCTGCAACAAAAATAAATATTATGATTCAATACTTCGCAATTTGGATGCAATCATGCATTGATTAGCTTAATTGTGTAATATTTGTGAGATATTTCTGTTTATTTAGGTCTATTTAAGTCTATAGATAAGTAATTAACTGATAGTTAATCTTACAGCCTGCTATGATATCATCTTACAATTTCTTAAAAAAAATGACATCGTTTTAGATACCAAGTTCCCAATGTAATAATACCTACATTCTGATTCATAATTGAATTGACGATTAAGTCGATCTCGATAAATCTGTCAACGCGTAATATTTTATTGCGTTAACGTTTTAGAAATCCACAAATCTTACGCAAATTGACGATTTTATAAGTCACCGATGATCCTATTGTCTGTTTTTCATTGCTCCACAAAGCGATCGATGTTTTGATATATACAAGGACTTTATAGATTGTACGATACATCGGTAGATGGATCGAGTCAATTAAAAAGAGATCTTATGAGTGATATGGGAGGCATTATGTGCAATTATTGAGGCGGTCGTAAAGGTGAACTGAGTAGTTGATTTCATTGTGGTTGAATATTGATCGATTCCTATCGCCAGATAAACTGTATCTATAAATATCGATCGAGGCCCTTCTTGTTTCCATTTGGCCTTAACTAAGAATGATTTTCTAATGTAATTAAAAGGGCTATTAAAGGTCACTTTGCAGGGTTTAACAGCTATTAAGTTAGAGCAGAGCTATAACAAAGTTGTAATCAAGCAATCTGCACTAAAGATCGGTAGACACGTATTATAATCTACTTGTGCATTAATTGGTGTTAAATAATATACCAAGCAAAAGTGGCTCGGAATTGATAGTGTTGTGTAATTCCGTTAAAATAAATATTACATTTCGTTTGACTTAAATTAACTATGACTTATGTTCGATAGTCAGAAGCTTCGAGTAAAATAATAAAATATTACAATAATAGTAGCTCTTAGCTTTTTAAATGTTCCGCTGTTGGGCGCGGGCCTCCCTTCATTGCGAGGGGGATTAGGCCATAGACCTCCACACTGGTCCAGTGCAGATTGGCGGACTTCACTCGTTTTTAAGGGGTTCTTGCAGACATGCAGGTTTCCTCAAAACATGCATAAATGCATTGTTTTGAGTTCTATTGCGTTGATAAAAGCCCCCAATTATAGTTTTTCTCATATATCTGACATGTACATATAGCGATCAGTTACATTTTTATTATATGTATATAGATTAGAAAAACCTGCATATTGATTCCTTATATTTACGCGAATACATGACATTGAAATAAAACTAATTTTACAGATTTTATCGCGTTTATTTTATGTTATGTATGGAACGTAAAAACATAAAATAAACGCGATAAAATCATAAAAAAATGTTTTATTTTAATCTTCTAATTATGAAATACTAGCTGCGCCCCGAGGTGATACCCGCGATTAAAAGAACCACACATTTTACCGGGATAAAAAGGTCCGTTCAGGCGTTCTGGCGTGATTGAGTAACAAACATCCATTCATCCAAAATTTCATATTTATAATATTAGTGGGATTCTAGAAACAAAACATTCGATGACATTTCTGATACTTCAGACGAGACGTCACTTGAAATCGATAAGCGATGATATGATGTGCTGGATTCTATTCGATTGCTTTATCTTTGTTACAAAATATTCGAGTGGGTTTCAACATATTAAATACTATCTTCTACACGCGGCTTCGCCCGCGGTACCTCGATGTAACATACTACTTATACCACTCGGTAATAATGCAGCGGCCGATTAGTCAAATATTTTTTAGAATAGCAGGACTAGTTTCAGAGATCAATCCCCACAACTCAACATACAGCCTCTCAAGCTTTACCACTGAAATATAGTATGAACATCGGTACCGAACAGAACGGGATAAATATACCTATTGTGCTAAATTTCATCTGTCACTAAGAAATATTTCAGATCCAACGTGAAATGAAAGATATTTTATCTGTAATAGAACTTGTTTTTGGTTGACAACTACAAGTTTTGCTTTTTCTATAATCTCACTAAGTTTACTTTCATATGTTTGATCCAGAAACATACTTTTTAGTCGTACATACTCTCTCCCTTTAATTTATTGTCTTTCTCGCTTTCATTTATAATAAGCACTGATCACCTGAGACCTATTATTTTTCTTTTGATATCTTCTAATATATATTCATTACAAGGTCGTTTTCATGAGTTAAAATATTAAAGTCATATGTTATGCTCTGGCGCAGCCATAAAATAGCGATCAACCACAAGAATGCGCCGGCGCACGCGTTACATATAAAAACTGTATTTACCGTAATTATGCCAGTTTCCAATTTCAAACGGTTTGAAGAATTTAAATAACACTTACCATGACTCATTTATTCCGATCACAGAAATTATATGCATTTCAATTTTAGACTTTACCATTACAGTAATAAGGCGGGTGAGTCGGTTGCGTAACCGAATAGTTAAGTTTGTCGTTACGAATAAAGACAGTTATGCAATAGGCTTCAAGCCGAGCTTGATGGATCAAAGCTACCGGGCAATGACCATGGTTACCTAATGGCTGACGGATAAAAAATTGCTTAGAACAAGTTTCTATAGCGTTTTGTGGGTTCCGCTTATGTACGCTCTCAAAACCTGATTCATTTGAAGGTATGTAAGTGTTCAATAATTAAATAACTTTAAATGTGAGAAAGCAGGTTAAGTATTTAAACGATCATTGCAAAAATCACAGACTTGTTAGAATATTCCGACGACACGGCGTGCGCTACAAGTGAAGCCTAAAAAACTCTGGTCTAGCACGTATAAAATAATAGGTTACAGTCACGTTACTAGATAAAATGACAACAAAACATTAAAACTCTAGAACGGCAGTAATTTTGGTGTATATACTCTACTACACCAACACACACTTCTAAATGTGTTGAAATAAAACAAATTTTGCGGATTCTATCGCGTTTACTGTATGTCAGTCCGCCCGTAACCGTGGTTGCTGTAAAGCAGCCGAAACGTCGGGAACTTAAAAAACAATAAAATAAACGCGATAAAATTCGCAAAATTTGTTTTATTTCAATGTGGAGTATTCGCGTTAATATTATAAATCAATGTCAAACCATTTAATTTCCTTATAGACATTTAGAAGTGTCTTTAGGAAATTCAATGGTTTACAACTTAGCGCAATTAGGAGATGATTTGGAAATGCCAATTAAATATATTGCCCTTATCATTTCACTGTCGGTTGAAGGTTTCTCCAAGGCCCGCTACTGATCTAAATATATAGCTAATACCGGTTTGGTAAAGGTTTATCGACCTCCATTACGGAATCCTAAATGACTTTATTGTTATGACAAGAATTCATCAGATAGCGAATCAAGCTTGCTATCACTCAAAATCCCAACGCTGAATAGCTATCGTTAGACCTTTCTAAATTTATAATAATTTTACATGTTATTGGAACTGTATGAGTCGTGATCTGAGGAATTTCTTTATAACCATAAAGAAATTCCTCAGATCACCGAATATAAAAGCTATATCAAGTTTGGTCAGACAAATAAGCTTGGACTTGGCTTAACAAGATGTATTCCTCTGGCAAAGCCATTCGTCATAAGCTTGGACAGCTGTGGACAGTGTAATCAGTGGTAGCCAAGTTGGTAGCTTGCCTCAGTAACGAGGTTCGCAGGTTCAAACCCTAGCTCGCACCTCTAGGATGTCTGGATTTAATTTGCGAATCACATTTTCGGTCATGATTATAATTTGCTAAACGGTGAAGGAAAACATCGAGAGGGAACCTGCATGTCTGAGAGAACCCCTCGAAAGACGTTTGGATTCCGCCTGCCCGCGCTGGGCCAGCGAGGTGAACTGTGGGCTAAGCCTCTTCGTATTGATGGGACGCCCGTGCACAACAGTGGTCCATTAATATGGCTGTTTTTATTATATAAAAGATGAACAATCAATCGATCAATATAAGAACTTTACGGCGTAGAAATTACAGTAAGTACTCAAATTGAAACGACCTTCACACACTACAGAACGCACATAAAACAAAGGCATAACACGATGGGAAATCATGCGATTGCGGCACCAATACGAATGGGCCGTGTGGAGCCGAACAATTGCGGCCGACGCCGCGTGCGTGTGCGCAACTTTATGGGTAAACGTTTCAATATGGTTGCTGATTTATTGTTAACTAGCTATTGCAGCTAAAACATATTTTATTGTCGTCTCTAATATCATAATTAGAACTGGGGTACCCTCATATCTAGTTGCTGTTTGAGGTCCGATCTACGCAGACAGTGCTCACAGTGTCTTGAGGTCTTGCAATGGTTTGCAACGACAACGAAACATTGGGAACGTAAACACAAAATAAACGCGATAAAATCCTTAATATCAGTTTTATTGTAACTGGACAGGATAATACTGAACTGAGTCCAGGATATATAATAGGGATAATCATAGATGTAAAGACATGGCTACATAATTATAAAGGTCTTAAGTCAACCTGCTTTCAGAATGATCATAACATTATCAGCTTTTTTAAGGGAACTTGGCTTACACACCTACCACGGTGGATCAGTATCTACAGAGATAGGTTCTTATAAAGCTTCAGACTTTAGGATCTACACAGATCTCCGACGAAGACTCCGAGGTTTGGTCCTTGTCGCGTTTGGGTAAAAGATAATTTGTTTTGGAATCCAAATAGAGGAAGTTCTAAAGAAATCAAAAGGATCCACTACCTTTGTGATTACATCTATCATAAAGACCGCAATCATAGATAATCTTGCGCATAACAAGATACTGGGGAAAACACGTGACATGGCTTATAATTACAAGATACTGACACAAGGCTAATAATATTGAAACCACAAGATTACAAAGAAGCAACCAACATAAATTATGTTACAAATAGCAATATTGGCGCAGTTAGTAATGACCGTGTACTGTCCCGGGTCCGAATCCAGGTACGGGCAAAGTTTGTGTTATGAACACGAATGTTTGGAACCGAGTCATGCATGTTTAGTATCTATGTAAGTATTATATACTGAGTTCGCCCTCAGTCCATTGTACGATACCCATAATACAAGCGTTCCTTAGTGTGGGACCGTATAGTTGGTGTGTTTCACTGGCGTTATTATTATTGTAATCCACGATAATCAGATTATACTTACCCAATAACCTTATAGTAAAATATTTAGATTAATATTAAATTTGATGCAAAACGTCCAAAATGACTTTAATTTTTTTTCCACATGACACAAATATCCCTAATTAGTTTTCAATAAAAGGACAAGTTGAATCACTAACATCTCACAAAAACCACTGAAATTCCTTCAACATCTTATACATTTTCACCGTGCACACAAAGCGGAATGGCCACCTAAACACACAACACCTTTTATAAATACGATAATGTCCCAATTTTGCAGGAATCAGGAACATGACACTACACGCGAGCATTCATATTCAATGATAATTAGTGATTAGCGAGTGAATCGATTGGAAATGGAACTCGAATCAAAGGTGAACAAGAATTTCCGCTACAATTGGTGGATGAAACTTCTGAGGCAAGTAAAATGATGTCACTAAGACAAAATAATGAAAAAATACAGCTAACAAAAACAGGCTTTTTACTTTTACTAAAGCCAGTAGATAGTCAGTAGATAATAATTATATATTCGAAAGCGCCCCAAGCAAACGGTGGCTAAGTTCAGTGGCATAATCGACAAAAGAAAGTCGCAAACGTCCCAAATACCAACGCATCTACCGTAAATAAAAACTAACTGGATATGCAGATGAACACGTAGGCAGTTCCTTTTGTGACTGCAAGTCCACCCTCGCGCGACCGAGCGCAACGTGGAGCGCGCTCAATCAGCTGGAACCGCACGCAACGCCGGGAAACTAATGCAAGCTATACACGCAGACCACGCGAGCACATCTTAACATATTGCTAACGGTGTGACAAACGAAATAGTACTTAATAGACGCGTTAATAATACAGCTCAAGTCGAAATTCCAAAAGCGAATAAAATATTTGAATTAACAGACAACGAGTTTCGTAGAACCGTTCCGAAAGTAAATGATCTCTAACTGAATCCACCATCCCGAATTGTAAATTTCGAATATTTTGTTCTTAGCACAAGTTAAATTAATATTACTTGAGATATTGTGGTTCTTGGTGACGATAACATAAGCGAATTGCGAGATTGAAATAAAACCGCGTGATTGCTGATAAGAAATACATACGGCCTGTAAACTCGGCCACAGTTACATAAAACAGTGAAATGAAATCATGTTCAAATAAAGGTTAAGTGAACAACATGCTATTAACATCAATCAGAGATAAAAACTTATGTATTGAATAAGATGTATGTCCAAGCAGAAGTGAAGATTGTATCAATTTTGTGATTACCTCATTTCGGTGTCCAATGATCTTAAAGAGTGACTATTTTCTTAACAATCGCTCACGCGTGACGTAGCGCCGTTGAGTCTACGTGATATTTTTGCCAAGCCCACAGCTTCAAGTTCAACGACCACAGAGGTCAGGTACGAGATAAAAAAAATACCTCCAGCAGTTTCCGCAATATCTAATTTTCGGCCATAAACATTGATTGCGCTTATTAAAGCGGCTGCGAGCCAAAACAGTGCTTATGATATTTTCGAAATCTCATTGAACGGAATGAATTAAAATTAACGACGCCGCCGTACTAAATTCTTTACGTAATGCGGCGTGTAAGTCTTATCTGATTATCTGTTTCCGATCTGGTGTATGAGTTGTCAACACGACAGGTTATTAACGGTGCTCTCGTAACTCTATTACATCTAGTTCCGCTAAGAGATCCGTCTTATTGGCCAAACAGTACGGAGCTAGCCGACGCATTGCAAGGACGGCAAAAAACATCGCCTACGTATTTCTCCGATATGAATATTTGAGTTATTTCAAAGGGACTGCATTCCACTGCTGTCGTAAAAAAATTACACCTACATTCATTTTCGCAAGGTCCACTGGTAGCCACACCTATGCACTTACAACACAGCCTATTTATCAAATGCAAACGGAATTATTATAGTCGACCCGAAATTTTCTATGGTCACAGAGACACCTAACGCATACTAAGAGAATTACTACGTCGTGTGCGGTCGTGAGTCTCACAAGATTAAGAGCATGCAAAAAAAAAATACACAAAGGTTCTGAAGGGAGGGTTTCTGAACTGATTTATACAAGGTAGCAAAAACTTGCATAAGCGACCATCGAACTACAGATATATTTCAGGCAGGCTATTGATCCACTTGATGCCATTTCACGACTGCATTACATACGATTGTATATCAAATGCCTAGGTCACGATTGGCAAGTCGGAGATACTGCTCGAAGGCAGTTATCCTTGAATAGTTCAATCCAGGACATTGTCAAAAATTGTTGTCCATTCCATTTTGTACACCTTGAGCACAAATAGGCCAGTCACGACTAACGACTTAGATTTACCGGGCACTCCGTTGCTTAATTGGTTGTTTTATTGTGGCTGCAGCCGATATTTAGCAAGTACCTATTTAATATCATATTAGATATTAACAAGCCAAACCAATTTAAGTCGTTTGTTTATCTGTTGCCAAAAACCTTTAAAAGATTTCGATATCCTGTCAATCATTGATAATCGTGATGATAAAGACGTCAAAGGTGTCAACAACGATTCTATTAGTTAAAATTATAAACGCAAACATCCAATAAAAGTCGCTGGTAATTTTAATAGCGGTTTGACTAATAAATATTGGGAAGAAAAAAAAATGGTTCGGAATGAAACCAGTTCGATGGGCCGTGGTCTCCCCATCTACCTGTGCAGTGACTGTGGCATTCCACACATACTTCCAATCCACGATTTCAGTGTCTCTTTGTTACGATACGATTACGACGGTCGTGCATGCGACAATTTTAATGTTCAAATAAGTGTACCTACTAAAAACTAATGGGTGTCCGAAGTAGGAGGCGTACTGCAAGTATAAGTATTACCCGTTTGTGAAGTTGTGTTTGGTTTATCTTGTATATTATTGGAAACTGATATGATGTTTTTGTATGAATAAACTATCATAAACATATCGTTTATGTAGATACCTAATCGCTAAAACGAAACCAATGGTATCTTTACTTAAGACGCTAATGAGATTGAAATTCTAATTATATGACTAATCATCCTTTATCCATGTAAAGATCAGCAAATCTAGACTCAATGTCTATCAGTGATGGTGATGAAGGATCTTTCACCATTGTAGGGCAACGGGATATCTATATATCTATCTATCAGCCGATATGCACGTCCACTGCATGACATAGGCCTCCCCCAACGACTTCCACACATCACGGTCCTCCGCCACTCGCATCCACCGGCTTCCTGCGACGCGTGTGATGTCATCAGTCCACCTTGTGGGGGGCCGTCCTACACTTCGTCTTCCGATTCGTGGTCGCCATTCTAGAACCTTCCCTCCCAACGGGATATGATAGTAGCTAAAGGCGACAAAATTTGCTTTCTTATATGATAGATAAGATAACAGCATTATTTTTAGTGCTACATACACATCCAAATTTGGCTAAAAGAATAACATCTTACTATACCTAACGACACCATTGACAAGAAGACAAAGGAACACGCCTCGTACCATAACGAGCAATGGCTAGGAATGACCCTTTTATTATTCCCCATGAGATTGTTATTGTAATGAGTCTACTATTTTATGGCAGGTACTATTTAGGCATCGAAAAAAAGTGGAAGATGTTCTAAATGCCACAAAAGAAACGTTCACGGCTTTTGGGTTACATTGAGTGAAGCTTTCTCAAAAAAAAAATGGTTTGTGTGGTCTTCCTGATAGAACAATAGTTTAGCGAAAAAAATATCCCAAAATATCAATACACTGCCCATCTTTAAATGTACTTCTCAAAATTGTCGACCATCCTCCCTAATTTGTTCATATGTACGACTTGGTTAGTTTCCTGTGTCCTCAACTCTTAGCTGTGTCGTTTTACATTATCTGCTGCCTTAATAGTCCTCCACAATTCCAAGATTGACTCTCCAGCATCATAATTTGTTTCATCATCATAATCATTACTTGTTCAACAAGTGAATGAGATAAAATGGCGCCAATGTCACATTTGTAGCCGTCTGTTACAGTTTCAAAGATAATAGCGAAACAAGTTTCCATAATTGTCTCCGTGAACGCTGATAACGATCTCGAATGTGTTTCTAACAGGTTATAAATACGTAATGTCGCTTTCAGTTCGTTCCGATTTTGTATCCGTTAATATTTTTAGTTTATATTTCGAACCAGTTTTAGAATGTGATTTAACATTCTGGAAGCAATTATCAATAACATTTCACGATAAAATCTACTTGTATAAAATTATGTTACTCCAGTTACTAACGTCGAGTAAATTAACCACAGATTTGGCCTTACTCCATCAGGATTTGATAATATGAATTCTTATATATATGAAACAAAGTCGTGTTAGTTACACCATTTATAACATAGGTAAGGGTGGGAGGATTTTTATGATCTACGATTTTTTTGAATTAGCCTCCACCCCGAATAACAGAATAACTATTAAAACAGTTGTAAAATTCACAAAAATAAATAAGAAAGTATAATTTATTTTCTCATACATTTAATTCTGAGGCGGTACGAGGTCCACCGGGATAGCTAGTTTAATATATAATCTCCTAAACGAATCGATAGACTCGTCATAGTTAACCATAAGATTTATAATGCTTGTCTATCAACATTTGTTATTTAAATTTAACCGTGTCAAATTTAATTTAATCGTATCTCGTGTCCCACAAAACCATCATACATATTTCATAAACAACCGTCTCGCGGCAATCGTTTAACAGTTTACAGTTATCTTAACAAATTGCGACAGCACAACTAGCGTCGGAGAACTAGTTACTTTTACCAGCGGTTCATTATTGTCTAGTTAGTATTACAAAAGAATGCGTTCTAACACTTCTGTCGTATTCATCATTAAAATGCACCTATTATTCTTGCCCATAAGCCAACCGGATATCCATACATGTTTAAACAGGTCATGCTCGGCTTTATGGTGTGTATATTGGCATTCCGGAGGCTCTACAGACACCATTACTGACTCCACATGCCTTGAATACCGTCTAGTTTTCAAAATGTGATTAGTTAGCTATATTTCTTTGATAGGAATAGGGCTAGCCGTCTTCTCTTTATGATTTGGTATCATTAAAAAAAAACTGTATTTTATCGTTTGTGCTAGACGCAAAGTTCTGAAGCTTGTTGTGTTGACTACATTATATAATGCTGTGTTAGTGTAATCTTATGGCTGGCATTGATTGAAATATTCATTGATTTGTCTTTATTGCTTAGATCTGGATTATGTTATGTTGAATGGGGTTAATGGTTTTCTTTAATAGAAAATCATTGCATATCATTCTACTTAAATGTCTTTACTTCACCTGCAGCGGTTTTGTTATCTGCGCAGAACCAATGTTTGCGCAGCTGCCGTGACGTCAGCCTGTACCACAAAACCAACAAGCCTTCCTTTATTGTATATGTTCCAGTATTGTTTGGTGTTGAACAAATACGCGTTTAATCCAAGACCGCGATGACGAGGAATTAATTCGACAATTAGCCAAATAATCGTCATTACGTCATATCATCTGCTTTGTTTTCATTTATCAATTTACGCGGTCATTAGTAAATATTTTTGACGCTTTTTAGCGTCGGTCGCGTCCAATCACGGTTTTACTATAAACATTTTTTGTGGGAATGTTTCAATTTGAAACAAAGCATTAGCTCGGAGCGCGGGCAAATTAGATTAGCAGTCCACTTACCTCAGTATGGGCAGGCCATGGCCTTTTTTTTATTTGCTTATTTTGCTAGGCGAAGCCAACAAAGACAGCGAGCGAACGGCGCTCATTTCAGACTAAAATTTGACCTTTTTACATCTTAATTTAAGACCGCAAGACCATTTCGTCAGCCCCATTGGTTAATTGGTGTCTGTGGCTATACTCTGACGATTCTGAGAGAAATTTCGCAATTGGAAAATCGTTACTGCCAATCTTAAATACTTGAAATTACTTCGTAACTCAAGATATACAATAGACCTTTTCGGTTGTCCTTCTTGGGTTTTACCTTTATGACTCATTTCTTTGTCTGTGCCGAGTCGTATACGTCTAAGAACGGTAATGTATTCATATGGAAGCCGTCGTTACCACCTAAGCTTAACTTGAGTGGTAATAATAAGTAAATATTTCAATCGGTAAACGCGATAAAATCCTTAAAATTGGTTTTATTTCAATGTGTAGTATTCACGTAAATATAAGAAATCAATATTAATATTTTGGTACCTACTGCAGGTATATTCATAGATATGTATAAATAATAAATTAACGTTAATGATAAAACTCGTTTGTAGAGACATAATAAAAAAGGGCAGAGTTGTTTAGGGACATTGACAACAGTAAAAAAATAATATTTACTTATTAAAATATCTTAAATATTTTTAGCCATAAACTTGCCCATATAGATGCTATCCAATGTCAATACCACAATACAGTCTAAACATGTTGATTGATGGATATTTCGCAAGTTGCTCAGTGATCGACGGGCCATGAATAGAAGGTGGTTATCGCGTGACCAATTTTTGGCACGGCACATGTCTTAAACATACCAATGTCAAATTTTTTTGGAGTAACCAAGAGCTTACAGAACTTTTTGGGATACTTTATCACAATGCGCAAATGGGATGTGATACCAAAACTTGAAATTCTCGTCACCAGGGAACGAATCTTGTCACCGTTCACTTAGCGCGAGTCCCTTTGAATCATCAACTGTTCAATAATGTCAAAAACCACTTATGAAGTCAGATTCTTTATATAAGTAATGCGAAAAAACTTTCTGCATCATCTTGAGTATTTTTTGTCACAGAATCGAGGGTTTTCATCATTGGCATTTTATCTCTTGCGGGGTGTAGGGAGACAGGTAGCAAACCTTCATCTATTAAGTGATAAGATAGTATTTTAAATGAGTTTTGCGAGCTGTTACGACATGCACAAAAGCAACACGAAGCGACAAGTTTGACCACATGTAGTGATGACTTTCTAAAAAAACGGAAAAAAAGAACTTACCTTTACAAAGACAGAGGATATTGCATCTTCTTTAGAACATAAAAGAGAATTATTATATTGTTCGGGAGGTACAATACCTCGTGAAATATTGCCACATGGTACCCCTACATGAAGGCTCACTGAGTCAACAAATGCGGCTAATAGTACGGATTCCAATGTAACTAAACTCCGCTCCGGCCTTGCCTTTGTTATCGATATGTTGCACAATACATTTGTTATGATCGGTTATGTTTTACTACTCAGCTTGGTTCATGAGGCTATATTTATTTTTGGGTTGTGAATAAAACCTCAACTATTTCGGGCAAAATAATATTTAGGACCAGTAAAACTTTTAGGGCCACAATTCGTCACAAATAACAGAAAGACATAATAAAGAATTAAAAGGTGCCAAACGTTGATGATAATAGACACAGCACTGGCCACATAAAAAAAGACAAAATAGGAGATAAAATGTGGTATCCAGGCTTGAAACACACATAGCCCGCCCTTTGAAATTAAAACAATTGAATGAAGGAAAAACAAAAAGTTAACTGCAAATGCAAATTGCCATAACGTGCGCTCCCTTGCAACATTGTATAGTCCCTAATTGCAACACCGCAATTATGAGACCACCTTGACTGAGAATATAGTGGCATGAATGAAACAATTCAGACTCTAGTTTGCAATTCGTAATACTGCCGATGTGTCACATTGTACGCGCTAAACAGTCGAATTTATTTATTATTTACATTGTAATTTGAAAGTCGTCATTCTGCCGTCTTGTAGTTTTTCATGGTTTGCAAATTATTACGCATGGTGTTTTTATACCCGAAAAAACAGGCAGAGATAATGCCGAAATTGTCGATGGTACTATGTACATTTTGGAAAAACGTAAATCATTAAAGGTTCATTTGTTTATGAAGAATGAAAACGAAATCAGAATTTGCGTCACAGATGCAAATTGAGATAAGAGAATGTTAACGTTAAATGTGAATGGTGTTTTAAAACGTAGTAAAAGATGTGAAATTGCAGAAACTTGTCATTCCTCGGTTTTGTGGAATATCTGAAATGTGTGCAACAATTTAAAAAATGAATTGAGTGGAGCTCTTTAGAAATCTACTCGAGTCCTATCAAAAAGGTAACATACTAGCTGGGCAATTCAGAGTCTTAAGACGATTCTGTTAAAGATTATCTCGTTTCGACGACGATCTTTCAAAGCCATTTCTCATAACCGAATCGAAGATATAAGAATACGCAAGCGAATATTTCGATTCGACCACTCGCTGTGTTAACATAGCACATTTCAAAATGCAAGTTTCTAACCGAATCGGTCAATGCAAGGCTTGACGGTAAGTTGTGAATCAGGGGGCTGGATGACCATTTGCCTTTTTTTTCTCGCAGAAGTAAATTTTCTCGAAGTTTCATCGACATTATTTTTGTTTTTACACATTTACACAGTGGACGTTATTGGAACGACCGTTCTGGTAAAAAATAAAATTCTCCATTCGATTTCCCACCCTTTTTAAGCAAAAAAAAAATCAACTCTGTTATAACAAATAATTTTTTACCGGATGCAAGCTGATTAAGGGGGTGCGTTATTATCAATAACAGATAAGCGGTCGAGAAATATCGCACGTACTTTTAAACGTCCTTTTGTTAATTTCCAAGAAAGCAACAGATAACGGCAGTCGGAGCAAGATGTAACTTAGACAATTGATGTAAGAACGTTCTTTTGTGTAGATGCAAGTCCATTCAGTAATGTCTAATGGGAAACACTTGTAGACGATAGTAATATTTACAATTGAAATACAAAAGCTTTTTTCAATTTTTGATGCTTCCGTGGGAATCTTAAGAATACCATCTCAATGTATATATATATATATATCAGGAAGAGAAGTTATTACTACACACATAATTCTATTTCGTAAAGACAGCAAAAAGAAAATATCTATTTTAAATAGTTTTATTCAGATAATGGTCCCCCTCGAATTAAGGGGAGGACCGTGCCCAGCAGTGGGACATTCTAAAGGGCTGATATTATTATACTATTATTCAGATGATTAGGCTGTCCGCTGTTTTCAAGAAACGTCACGCGGTTTGTTATTTCAAATATATGAAGGTTAGTAAGAATGTGTTATTGAACTTTGAGTCATAGGTACCTAACTGAACATACCACACCTGCATTCCATCATTTGACCAAAAAATCTGCATGATAATACAAGTATTCCGACTCATTTTCAGTTTGTTTCGAACACAGCTAAGCAATCCATCTGAATCTATTTGAAATGATTGAGTGCTGAGGTAACGGTTATTGTTTCAAATTCCACAATAAATAGATGTTTCTTAGCCTATTATTTTCCATGACTATTTCTCAAAATGATGTCAGAATACCGTCACCATACCGATAATGGTTTACTAACGAGACGTAAATAATTTAAATAACGATTTCTGTTGTATCGATGTAATTGATTGGCAAAATTGCTTCTTGATCACTCTTATTACTTAGGTATGCTGGCGTACTGTTTATATAACGTTCTGGTGCTAGCGGAACTATTACAAAAATAAGTTTATGTAATCATTTGTTTTCGTTTTATAAATAAGTTCAACACTACAAACTCTTCGCAAACAGTTTTAATTTAATAATGCCAATTTTGGGCAGTGTCATCTATTCTGAGAATAAATTTGCGCATTCAATTGTTTCCAAAGCAGTAAAACCAGTTTTTTATAAGTGTACTAGTTAAAGTCTGCAATGATTTGTAGTTCTTGGCCTAAAGATGCTTGTGATTTATCATATTTTATTACTATAAAGTTTATAACTTATTCAAAGGTCAATGATATTTAAAATTTGTCATTTCTAATGACACAGTCTAGAATGTTGTTCCCAAAACCTACTTGGTGGTGATATATCGTCATTCTGACTGACCCTTGCCACTGTCTGCCACTAATTGTGGAGTTCAGGGTTTCATTTTCTTTAGCAATTAGTGTTTGCGTCTGCTACGCCTCCTTTTCGCGGAGAAAGTGTAACTTTTGCAAATCGTTAACTAGGTAGCTAGTGGATAAAAATCGCATGTTTACGCCAGCGAGTTCTGCCAGCACCTGCACCGTCCACGGAGAAATGTCTGGGCGCGTCACGCGTTGGTGAAAGTGTACCACAAAAGCGTACCTGCGACTGGTCCCCAATTGGGTTGCGACCTCGAATATCAGCCGGGTCTTCTTTTTAGGGTCCCGTCTTTGAATGTTTGTACTGGAGTTGTTGGTGACCCTCTTATTATGAAATTAATGGGACTCTAACGAGGACCAGAATTGGAACCTTATGTCGCTTTAGTCAAGTTTGTTGGTACAAGTTTGCGATGTAGATCAAATTGAGGATCAGATTTCAGTCGCATTAATAGTTCATGGTGAGGGGACTAATCTCATACTTGATACGTTGTACGGCTTGAATGAAAAAGATGTATACAAGGTAGGCATCATGAATATGTTTTCAAGCAAGAGAAACTTGGATTTTTAAACCTAATCTAGATTTTCAGATTGTATTCTTCGGATATGTTAATTGTATTGACTTCTCGGACAAACAAAAAAAAATTCAAGCAAAGATAAATTTCACACTTAGCCACTTTTTTATATCGCAAACCGTCGAGTCGACTCTTCCACCGAACCGGTCCGGCTGACTTGTAGACATGGAAATCTATTTTCGATCGATTGTGTGCTCTATGCTTCAGAGGTAAAAACGTTGTCTATGTAAATTCCAGCTACAAAACATCTTTGTAATAGTTTTCTAAAAATATTTTACACTATGCCCCAGCGATGTCCATTTTTGAATTAAACGAACTCAAACACTTTCTGTTTTTATCTAAAAGCAATCAATTTATATAAAAAGATTTGGTATATTTTTTTTCTAAACTCTTTTACTTTGAAAGTTGTCTAAATATGCATTCAGTTTCCGCTGACAGCGTGTCGAAACCCAGTAACAAAATAAAGAGACATCTAGTTTCTAGACTGGGATTTATAGGAATGCTAATTTTATAGTTTTGGTAAATTAAACTTCATTTTAAAGGGGATAAGGTAAAGAGTTCAATTGTGGGCTAGATGTCGCGAGTGTTGGAACGAAGTCGCCACGATGTCGACGCGATGTTATGTTTCCCACAGCCACCAAACTGGATTCCTTTTAAACTTGGCTTTGAATGGGTGCCCTGTTTCATTGTTTGGTGTCGCTCTATCTTTTATTTGGTGGCTAACGGCGGTTTTATGTAAAGGGATTGAGCTTGAAAACTTGAATAACATTTTAGTCGTTGTCTTGACGGAAGTACGCTAAAGAACAGTATGAATGTATTCAATGCAGTGTTTCAAATGGTCTTTGAAGTAAGGGATCACTACTGTCCGATTTGCAGGCTCAAAGGGAAAACAAAATAAGTTGATTCACTAATCGTTTGGTCTTTATTACGACTCATAGAAATATGTTTTCACAATCCTGTGTTGGCATCTCGCTAAAATTTGAGAAGAATAAGAGAATACGCGTCATTAGGCTGATAAATCTGATAAAAGAGAATCTCTTTTATTCCTCACCTCTTCTCCTTACAGAATATGATATCATATTCTGTAGCTATGAAAGAGAGGCTGCTCATTTTTCTTTTCAATATTTCATGAACTGACTGCTGATACGACTTTATCATATACTTATGTGCAGATAGAGGTACATGTACTTGGTTAACAAGTTTAAGTACCTACTTAAACAAAATAATAATTAAGTAGCTGTTTGTTGAAGCCATTTCGCTGATCGTATCGCACATAGATATGAGTCAGTGGTAATAAATATTTATTATCATGTGTTAGTTCAATGTCACATTTTAACTGATAATAGTGATAGGGGCTTTGAAGGCATGGTCATGTGGTAATGTGAAGTACCTATTTGAAGAAAGAGTTTTTAAGATAAATGCAGCTGCACTAGAACAGATAGCAAGCTTGCTACGGCATGTAGGTAGGTACCTTATAGGGTTAATATACGCTATTAGCAGGACCAGGATCTAGGCCTTAAATTTAATGAAGGTTGGTAGGTATAACTGCTGTTCCTTAGATCAAGGCCGTAGCCAGGAATTCACTTCGGAGTAGGGGTAGGAGGCTCCAGCTCCAGATTAGAGATATTAGTTATGAACCGGCGGGTTCTCTCAGGCATTTCGGGGGCTGAAACCCCAAAAACCACCCCTGACTACCTGAACGGCCTAGCTTGAGATTTTGATTTCATCTAAAATTGCATCTCAGGAGCGTACACATCGTTCAGAACGGTTTATTAATGACTAAGAAAATGAAAAAAAAATACCTAGCGTTTTATGACTGTTAATTAGGGTTGTACAACCCAAAACTGAGAAAAATTCTGCTAAGTCGTATTACAAAACATTTTATAGATTCAGGACAACTTTTTTGTAGGTTCAGAAATATGTGCTTTAAAGTTTGCTTTAGATCGATTAGGTATTAACTTGGTTACCAATGCATTAAGCTCTCCTCCGAATTTGTTTTTAGACTCTGTTGTTTCGTTAGCGTAATTGTTTACACCAGTATCAGACCTATAATCCCTAAAGGGGTAGGCAGCGATGCACTGCACGCACGTTTTGCAGATGGTAAATTTAGTTCCAATGTCATATCTAGGCCTGGGGGCGAGCCTATTGCCATAATACCGTGCACCTTTATGAATACAGGTTTTCTGATGATGTTTGCCTTCACCGTTCAGCACGATATTGAATGAAAATGAACGATTTTTTATTTCATCTATTTGGCGCGCCATAGCTTCGGGATATGCTTAGAATACCTTGGTAATGTCTTAAAAATCTAGATCCCTCGAAAGTTAAGTACTTATATGGTGTTTGAACATAACTTTTTATTGCTACTTTAATTACAAAATTAATGTTCTTACCTAACGATTACTTAGATTAATTAAACGATAGTTAATAATGTTTAACTGCTATTCTTACCTTGAACGTTTCGGCAATCCACGTTAATCTTTATTCTTACTTTGCTAGCACAGTCTAATTCAACACATCACTACTTATACAAAACGCATAGTTCACGGTAGGTACAATAATATTATACTTGATAAAAATCAAAATGTACACCGAACGAAAAAATAAAATAAAAGTTCAACAGTCTCCATGGAATGCGTGCATTTCAAGTCGCCGGATCGGTAATTATAAACGAAAACTGTAGGTATTATTGATTGGATACTATACGAAAGCACTTCACAGTTTGTTATACTTGTTGTTATTTAAACACTGATGTAAACAAAGCTTTTGAAAGTTATAATTTAATCGTTGTCTGGCTGTCACCAGCGGAGCGGCACCGCACACGACCAACCACTGCAGCAGTTATATTCAATATGGCGGTGAACGAACGAACGAACTCGGCGAATAACGTCGGTCGACACGAATGAGCCGCGAAAGAACACGAACAGAGTCCGAAGTCCGAACCCGTAAGAAATCAAAGCCTGCGCAGCATCGATAGATTTGAGTTCCTTAGGTGGCAGTATACAGTAAATCGAGGCTGTAGGTAGGGAGACAAATACTTAACATTAATTCTTGATTAGGTCCAAAGGTTAATGGAATGAAGGCTAATATTAATGATACCTACATTAGATTATGGCTGTCCGGTACAACTATGGTGCATAATATTAGGCAAGATGTTGTTGGTCATCTGTTGTCCATTGTGCGTCATAACGTACGAGTTTAGCCTTATTACCTTATTTATGGAGTTTTGCATCATGCATCTACTAGCCACTATCGTGCTCTTGATGAAATTCGTTGCAGTTTCTAAGACGATTCAGCTTGTTCCTGTAACAGAATGTCCAGCCTCGGCGCCTTCATTGTCCAATGAATACCCTGATGGCTTACATGAGAAATAATCGGTGTATGTGCTGCTATAGATAACTATATGATAGCAGTTGAAATACTTCTACAAAGTATGAACCGTGGCTTTTGTAAAATGGATTACTAACACCTCCAACCTCTGCCGTAAGACATTTGTGTGTCTAACCACAACACCGAGATTTATGATTCCCGGGAAAAGTTGAGGTAGCTAAATAGTCAATATAAACAGGAACTCTATCGTTAATTTTAATTACTGGCTCTTGGATCAAAGATACCTGCATAGAGATCCAATTTAAAACATCATCGATGTCAAAATGTCCATTCACTCAAACTCAAAATCAACAATGTGTACTGTTTATTAGGTTTATCCTTGTTATTCGATTTTAATGAAAATTATCAGTTAAATTATACTCCAGAGAAGTACTGAACATTCAAAAATGGCTTTGGATTTAGTCAGTATAGCTCAACCACATTATATACCTGGGTAAGTGGAGATGCAACAAGATCATTTATTACTTAAATCCCGTTATATATAGCTATTTCTGGAACCACTTGGTTAGGCGATAAGCATGTATATTTTAGGAGCTACAGAAGAACTGCATCTTTGTTCCCAAATTTATCTCTTGCCGACTTAGCTTTACACAATCTAGTACAACCTTCGAGAAGCCTTCTGTTTCCTAGCCATACAATTTAGAATGGCCGATTTCTAGTCTACCCTGAACTTCTGGATTATCTTTCGATATTTGCACGGAGTGACTAACTCCTGCCCTCCAAGGGCCATGCAACTACCGGTAACCGTAGTGCAGGACCAGAAAACTCAGTCTGTCAACATGTTTGTACAACAATAACCTCCCAATATAGTCTGTATCTCCTTAAAAATAAACACCATCGCGTTTGCCGATGGCGAAATCAAACGTTCCTTATAAGTCGTAACGTATGTTCGTTTTTCATCGGCAAATTTATGTTGGTTGCGAAATGGTACCATTTATGTAACTTGGTTCACTTTTAACGCCATACATCACGTCGAGAGCACGTGTTACGGGTAATATTTTGAGTAGGGACTTATATTGATGAGTATCCTACAGTCTGCAAGGCGGATGGGCGTGCAAGACCAGATTTGCGAAATCTTGAATTAGCCAGAAAGTTTGGAGAATGTCTCAGGATTTACTTATCTACTCCATGTGGTATTGGGTCCCTTCATATTTCTGAGAATGTTATAAATGGTGAATAAAAATATTAAACACCATGGAAAATCGCATACGAACTAAGTAAATATTACACAGCATCTGGCATATTTGCTAGGATCTAGGATTTTGCATTATGTGGATGGTAAAGCAGTCTGGGACTGATCGCTCAGATATCAATATTTATAATGATAAAGTGTAGGGTGTGTACGTCTCGCATGGCAACACACTGGAGCTTACTTTATTATTTTTTTGTAAAAAAAATGGATTTAAAAGAAATAGACAAGCCCGTTCAGTTTCACGCCAGATCTCAGTTGAGGTCGCTTTCCGATCCGGTTGTAGAGATTTAACTTTGACTTTGCAGTAGGAATCCATATCTGTGCCATTCGATAAGGGTCGTTAACAGATTTGGGGCCTTGCTCTATAAAGTAGTTTGCCGACATCAAATAAGTTCGCAAATCGAAGCTGACTGTACAAGTTTTATATTAAGGACCATTGCGCAACATTTTGTTGCGTGATGATACATTTAGGGCGTTGTTGCATCGCTCGTGTCGCGTGTCAAAATGGTGATAAATTAATGTCGCAGTACACGTACGTTTTACATACATGCCTACTAGTACGTTATATTTGGGCATGTTTATATGATTTAAAGGTATGATATATATTTAAAATTCATTGTCGGTTGAGCTCATCTTATCTGTTTAAGGTGGAAGCTCAGGGTTAGGGCGCGAAATTCAAAATGTCAATGGTTTTTATTTTTTTACGAAAAATTTGGACATCTTTACGATTTAATTTAGTGTTTTGCGATATTAGCATTCTGCATTGGATGTCTCGATGTATTAACTTTGCTTAAAAAAATACCGAAAGCGATACAACACCATAAAGTTAGTAAAAGTAGCGGTTTTTACAAACCTTATGGTATTGTATCGAATTAGGTACTTTTTTAGCCTAAATTAGCCCAAGCTATGTTCCTTTACGTATTCCGTATCTTATAACGGCATCCTTTCATAGACACATTTTCATCCAGGTACACAGGCCACTGTCCGGAGTACAAATATCGGATCGGTGACACATATGGCTCCACTACACACAAGATACTGCTGGACCCGAGTGTTCAACACTCGGAGAGGCTCGTTCTCTCTGATAGGACAGCTGACGACTTTCAGGTTGGTTAATTATACAAACCTTGTTACTACGTTAACACGTTGACTGCGTTAGGAGGTCTAAAAGAACTCTAACGTGACTTTCAGCTGGTGCGGCGCCGAAAATCGTGTTCTCCACCTCTGTGCGGGAGGTCGTAACTTCTTTATTTCTATGTGTTTGACAGAGACAAATATACATACCTACTTCCCGCTGCGAGTTTGATTCAATAATGTAATAAAAAAAATAGGAGATGGATGAGGTCTCTAACGCACTGAGTTGTAATAATATACATCTGTTGCGTGAAGAGATCTTTCGGACCTCCTAAAACACAGGCGTCATAGACGCAAGGAGCGGAGCGCGGGCGGCGCGGGCGCCGTTAGCTCGCGCTCAGTGTTGTTCAAATGTCGATAATGTGTACCTGTGCACTCCATGTAAAAAAAATACGCTCTTATATTTTGTCAGCGTGGTAGCAAAAAAAGTCGTTGCACAGGCTGTCACAGTAAATTACGGCTTACATTTAGTAGCACAGATGCATCCAAAACAGCCAAATGAATAACACATGATAATAACACATAACACAAATGAACACTATGTGTGCAATGCGATCAAAAAATATGTTTACCATGCTTCAATGAGGAACATTTTTCTTAAATATATTTTAGGTCACTATGTTTATTGAAATAAAACTAATTTTATGGATTATCATAATTCATCATTCACGGAAGGACAGTCACCATGGTCAGTCCTCCCGTGACCATGGTTGCTGTAAAACAGCCGAAACGACGGGAACGTAAAAAACAAATAATTAACACGATAAAATCCATAAGATTAGTTTTATTTCAATGTGTAGTATTCGCGTAAATATAAGAAATCAATATTACTATGTTTAAATGATTACTTCATAAAAAGTTTAGCTATCGATAACTGGGGTTTTATTTTAATCCCATTACTAGTCACAACCCAAACGGATCTATCTTTAGTTGCGATGCGAGATTCAATGGATACCTAATTTTTTTTTCGTTATATCTCATAACCCACTTTTCATATCCCCATGCGTAGCAAACTTGAGATAGAACAGTTAATTCTCTATTATTTACAGAAAGAACATAGATTGTATCTTATTTTTTGATAAAGATATGAGTTTTTTTAAAATACCTTATTTTAGGAGATGGATTAGGTCTCATACGCACTACAGTGAAGCTCGGTTATGAGGTCGAATAGGTCTCTACCGCACTGGCTGAAAGTCTTCTGAAAATGGCACCGCACTCAACGTGTTAATGTGCCGCAAATCATTGCGGTCGCTAGGAGAGTTGCGGCTGTAACTCGTGCGGCAAGCCGCTGCGAGGACTGAGGCGTTTTCAAATGGACTCTACGGTAGAGATTGCAGTTACCCGTAACTTTGGCAGCCGGCAGCAACAAAGTTCGGCACATAACTCCCTTTAGCATAAGATTCAATGTACTAACTCCTTTATATCGCATGACAGGTTTTTCGGCCGGCGGAAACAGACGTCGACGTGGTCAATGCGAGGTTCAGGAATGGGGATCCGGTGTATAAGCATCCTATGATACCTGGATATGAAGGTAATCAGCCAAATCCTTAAATGTACTTTTGAAGTAAGGTGTGTTCACCACTAATGCCTAGGCGGTCGAAATATTGTGATTTTTTAAAACAAGAGTCCGTGAAGAAAAGGTTGGTATAAAAAAGAAAAATATCGCCGTTTACCATGTTGCTCCAGTGTATGCCAGTATAGCAATAAATGATAACGTATGAAAGTGTCGCTTACGACAACGCATAGTAATGAATGATATTATCGAGCAGGCTCGCGTTTTGGTCAGACCAATTAATTCACGCAAAGTTGACAAATAGTCACCAATAGAGGACAGCGTCCGTGAGAGTCACATCTTGTTACTTGAGCGAGGCAAAGCTGCCGAATACTCGGTCGATCAGCTGGAGGCGATTTACTATCTCATTGCGTTACTGCGTACTGCGCTAGCTGTTGCCATTTCAGTGTGAATAGGCCCTTGGAAACAATTTAAAACCGTTGCATAGCCCTACAACATATAAGGTGATTCTAGTTTTTGCGTTGCAAATAAAACACCTATGCAGCAAGTAATCATGGGAACACTGTTTAAACGTCATTTAATTACTCATCGGAATCTTGAGGATATTTTTTTTATGCTTGGTAGAACAATTTTCTCTGATTCGTAGGTACCAAGGATTTTTTATTATCTTCTTGCTCGTATGTAAACAGGTGCGTTTACCAACTAACTACCTATTCAGCCACTTTTTTTTTAATTAGTTGGCGATTTAGTATCCTTACGTAGAAACGACTGCCTGTTTTATGGGGTTTCGATTTTAATGATTTTTGCATGTGCCTGAAGTACCTACCTACTCTAAAGTTGCATACGTCACAAAGGCGTCATTAACTCAATCTGTTATCCACATTTCATGTTTACAAGCGTATAAGGTTGTGAATTGATTAATTAGTCACGTGGAACGCTTAGAACATAAAATTACGTTCTCACAGAGTTAAATCAAAATAATTTTGTTGGAAATGAACTTGATCCCGATGAATCAGACATCAGACGGAATCAAGCTTTAATGTTCGCTGCTCTTAGTCACCGACCGGTCGGTCGCATGCCACCGTTTCCTGTGCACCTAGGACCAATGTTTACAACTACATCGGTACACAAATAAGTGTGGTATGACTAACGATGTTACGGTCAATATTCCGAAAAGCAAAGCAGATAATGGAATTGGATAATGATTTATTAATCGACTAACTTTTGTCGCAGCTGCGCTTGCGCAATCGTCTATTTCGCTTTGCTGCTTGACCCTCAATTATCAGGGCATAATGAGAGTATCCTATTATATGTCGAACCATAAGCTATAGCCAGTAGATAAAAACCCCGTTTTACCTTTTGGATAGTGTGATAATTCATTTATCTCATAATCAAACTCAAATTCAAAAGGAAAAGTAAGATCATAAAAGGTTCTTACGGTTATCGTTTAAAACTCAGGATTCCTACCACGCTTGAACGCGCATTTTGGTCAACGGTACACTGTTGCGGCGACCGAAGCCCTATCGGAGTTCCAGCGGTTGCAGATGAACCAAAGAGCAGCTCGTAACCAGCTGGAACGAGTGGTCGACTTGCAAGCTGGGAAAGGACAGCCTTGGGACTTGGTAGACAGATATGTAAGTCCTAACTTGGATTTGATATGAGAGAGATGCAGAGGCGAATCTTGAGTTCAAGACAGTTATAATCTTGTGATGGCCAAAGTGCCAGAAGCTTTTTATTTGATTGATCAAGACAGAATGGAGATAGGATCAGAGAGAATGGAGATGAATGAAGAAAGAAGATCGTATGAAATTGATTGGTGAATTTTGAAGGAAGGAGAATTTATTAACAGCTGTTATCAGAACTAATCGAAAGGATTTGAGAAAGAAGATGATTCATTTGAGTCCTGATTTCTCTAAAAAGTCCTTGACTAGTATCTACTGTAATGATTCTAATTTTAACAAGACCTTAACGTCCCCAGTCTGCGACAGCGGAGTTCAAATTACCATTGGTGATGGTAAGGCCAGAGTGTGCCGGAATACTCCGTGACATACCCATGGACGAGCCAAAGCTATCGCCAGCGACTCATTCGGTCAGTCCGTACTTCATGGAAAATGGTCACCCAGACAAATTTGTCAAGAAAGGTGAGAAAAATTAAGCGAAGAAAAACCTTAACCTTTTTTAAAAAAATGTTTTGATTATTTAAAATCATTTATGACACTGCAATTTTTGACGTTACCTTGGTAACGGTATGTAGGTTTTTTTAGTCATTTTTATTTTACAATTTGTTTACTGAGTCAATGTCGTATGCAAAAATACACGGATCTTTTGTACGCAGTCAAATATGGGGATTTAATCCTGCCCAGTCTGTTCGTGAGTAGCTTGCCAAACTTATTTTAAGTCCTAATCCCAAAAACGTAGCATTTGTTTGGAGTGTAGGGTGAATACACGGTGAATAATATAGGGTGTCTTTCGGTTATATAGATACTTACGTTATCGATTGACCACAATATACAAGAAGGAACTCGGTGTTTTTGTTATAGGTTTTGCGGGTCATGTTCCATATGGCTTCCAACGGTTTGGCGAATCCAACAAACCGCTCACAAACTCTGCACTTTGCGACTTCTCATCTAACTACAGGCGAAGGCAGAGTACAGAATGGGCACCAGTAAATGTTGTCAAGTAAGTTCTTGATAAAATATTATGGTACTTATTTGAATATTTTACTTTTGGTTCTAATTCAAATTATTGTTTTTACTGCGGACGAATCTTGTTGCTGTCATCCTTAAATGTCGTAATTAAATAAGCGGGTACGAGTCTCGAGCCATGATCTATTTGCTTGGACTACCTTAGAAAGCAGCTGGGGTCAGGTAGCAGGCGTCGTCATGACCAAATAGATTATATACAAGAATACATTTTCGAACGAAAATAATTATATTGGCAACTCTGCCTACATTTGTCATCTTATCCAGCAATATGTCAATGTCAAATTAATGTTCATCTCGTTTCGTGACACGCGCCTTACATTTATTTACCCAAAACATATAATAAACCACTAAAATGGCTAAAAAGAAGCTTTTACCGAACCTTTCTAAAGAGGAGAAAATGGTAATGGTGATCTCAGAGATAATACAAGAGTTGTTGGTCGCACATCGTCAAGGAAAAGATGTTAACCTTAACAAGATGAAGGCGAGAATTTCCTCGAAATACGGTTTGGGAACTTCGCCAAGGCTTGTGGACATCATCGCAGCAGTGCCAGCGGACGCTAAGAAGATCTTATTGCCTAAATTAAAAGCGAAGCCTATTCGTACAGCGTCAGGGATCGCAGTTGTCGCTGTCATGTGCAAACCGCATCGATGCCCTCATATCAATTTCACTGGTAACATTTGCGTGTACTGTCCTGGCGGGCCCGACTCTGACTTCGAATACTCAACGCAAAGTTACACGGGATATGAGCCGACGTCTATGAGGGCTATCAGAGCCCGGTATAATCCGTATCTGCAGACAAGGCACAGGGTTGAACAGCTGAAGCAGCTGGGTCATAGTGTTGATAAAGTAGAGTTCATAGTGATGGGAGGCACTTTTATGAGTCTGCCGGAGGATTATAGAGACTATTTTATAAGGTAAGCACTTTTTTAAAGAAAACAACAGCAACAGTGAAGTGGTGTTTTTAGATAAACATAAGTAACTATAAAGTAATAAATAACATTTTTGTGCTTTTAATACTTATTGCAGTCACTACTTACAATGAATACACACTTCAAATATGACACATTCATCATTATCTACCATTTCTATTTTTTATTCCAATAATTATTTTCAGAAACCTCCATGATGCTCTATCAGGTCACACGTCGAGTTCAGTAGCTGAGGCTGTAAAGTACTCTGAGAAGGCGAAGACCAAGTGTATTGGCATAACAATAGAGACGAGGCCTGACTACTGCCTGCAGAGGCATATGAGCGATATGCTTAACTATGGATGCACTAGGTTAGTTGAACAATTCCTTATATTTACTATAACTAATACAGGACCCAAGTCTAATAACAAGATCATCACATAATGATTTAAAAAAAAAACTAAGTATGGTGTCACCATTTTAGGTATTTTGCCAATGCCAAGTATAAGGTATGTTTTGTATATTTTATTGTATAGATATGAGGCAAATGATATATTATCAATTTTGTCAGTTTTACAAAACTTATAAAGAGCATTGTGTATACACACATGGGAGACTAAGGTCATGGACTAATTATCAATGAATAATTTTCTATTAAACAGAGTTGATACCAGACCAAATCTTCATATTTTACTTAGGAGTACTCTTATCACATCTTAATTTATTGCAATTTCAGACTGGAAATTGGAGTCCAATCAGTGTATGAGGATATAGCTCGGGACACAAATAGAGGACACACAGTGAAAGCAGTTTGTGAGAACTTCAACTTGGCTAAGGATGCTGGTTATAAGGTATGCAATACCTAATCTATATAACACTCTTTAAAATATTACACACTAGCTGCGCCCGGCGGTGTTACCCGCAATAAAAAGTATGAAAAATTAAAACATCTATCCCACGGGAACCATACATTTTACCGGGATAAATAGTAGCCTATGTGTTATTCCAGACTGTAATCTATCTCTGTGCCAAATTTCATCCAGATCCGTTCAGCCGTTCGAGCGTGAAAGAGGAACAAACATCCATCCATCCATCCATCCAAACTTTCACATTTATAATATTAGTATAGACTAGCTGCGCCCCGCGGTGTTACCTGCGATTAAAAAGTATGTCCTTTCCCCTAAACTACCACTACCTATGCAAAAATCATTTCGATCCTTTGCTCTATGAATAATTAAAACAAATCTATCCCATGGGAACCATACATTTTACTGGGATAAAAAGTAGCCTATGTGCTATTCCAGACTATAATCCATCTGTGACAAATTTTATCCAGATCCATTCAGCTGTTCTGGCGTGATTGAGTAAAGAACATCCATCCATCCAAACTTTATCATTTATAATATTAGTGAGATAACTTTCAATTTCTCTAAATAATAAAGAAATTTAATTTCAACCAATGGGACATTTTAAACTGTCATATCCACTATTTGTTTACAAATACACCCTGACCAAGTTAAACCTCTTTGTATTAAACTCCAGATTGTCGCTCACATGATGCCGGATCTACCAAATGTGGACTTTGAAAGAGATGTAGAGCAGTTCATAGAGTTCTTTGAGAACCCAGCGTTCAGAGCAGACGGTCTTAAAATATACCCAACGTTGGTGATCAGAGGCACTGGTCTGTACGAGTTGTGGAAGACTGGACGGTACAGGAGTTACCCACCGTCAACATTGGTTGATCTGATTGCTAAGATCTTGGCACTGATTCCGCCATGGACTAGGGTTTACAGGTAAGGAATATAGATATAAAATGAAAATTGACTTGATTTGCTTCTCGTATATTTTTTCATTGTGACAATATTTGTCTCCTTAACTGTCTTTCACCTTCCACCTGCTTTATGTACCAAGGTCATGGGTTCAAAACCAAGTAGAAGCAAATTTTGTGTGATGAGCATGAATTTTTTTACCCAAGTCATGAACTTTTATTGTAATTAAATATATACTACAATCACCCCTAGTCCATCAGATAGTACCTATAAAACAAGCGTTGTTTAGTTTAGGACCATACTATTTGTGTGTTCGTGTGGCGGTATTATTATTAGATTGAATGGTACCCAGACATATTAAAGAATGATGATGAGATGTCTGTTTTCTGTCTTTGCAGAGTCCAAAGAGACATTCCAATGCCCCTGGTATCATCAGGAGTAGAACATGGCAACTTGCGAGAGCTCGCCTTGGCCCGCATGGCAGACTTAGGCACAGACTGTCGCGATGTCAGAACCAGGGAAGTCGGCATACAGGAGATACACAATAAAGTTAAACCTTATCAGGTCAGTGTTGCACTCATATTTTGAGCATATTGAGCAACACAACATAAATCAGGACTTTTAGTTTTATATTGTCAAAAAGGGATATAGAAAGTGAGTTATATAAAGGCATAAAGTATACATAATATTTGCTATCAGACAGTTTTTAAATTGAGGCACAGGATGGATCTCAGGCAACTAATATTATACCTACTTAATCACAGAAGAACATGCAATTGAGAGTGAAAAAAATACAATAATACCTTAACATAATGCTTGTGTAGTTAACCTCACTTAACTACATCTTAGTTATATCAAGAGTATAATAATTCCAGGTGGAACTAGTTCGACGCGATTATGTAGCGAACGGTGGGTGGGAAACGTTCCTCGCGTACGAGGACCCCGACCAGGACATCCTGGTGGGGCTGCTCCGGCTCCGGAAGTGCTCCTCGGACACGTACAGACCTGAACTGAAGCCGGGACCCAACGCCAACTTCAGACAGTGCAGTATTGTGAGGGAACTTCACGTTTATGGATCTGTTGTACCTGTGAGTATGGGCCTATCATATGTTGTTAACAGAATATTGTTCGTAGAGTACTTTTATACCGTAGAGTAGATTTGACACGGAGCGGTCACAACAAAGTCTAAATTTCCCCAAATCAAAGTTGTTTCATTTTTTTTATCATGTCTAATGGTTTGACCAGCCAGCAATATTTTAATATAAACGTAAGTATATTCCCTTTGTCTCTGATGATTAAAATCACAGTGTCTGTCAATGTCCCCAATGCATTTATCAAGAATATTTTATATTTACTAAATTTTATATCATTGCATTTCTTCTAATAATAAGAAGGTTGGAGTAAGAAATAGGGCAAAACGAAGCCAAACAATGATTCCATAGATTCTATAATAAACGCGTAGCATTTATTTAATAGTTGCCAGTACTGTTTCTTACACCGGAATGTTGGTAGTACAGTTCTTGCACTCTTGTAAGCAAAAGTCGACTTTAAGGTTACGACCCTTTTCGTTCCACCACTATACAATGGATTCCAACCATATAAAGCCTAATTTTCTAAATTATTAATACTAATTTTAAGGTGAACGCCCGCGACCCAACGAAGTTCCAACACCAAGGCTTCGGCATGTTGCTGATGGAGGAAGCCGAACGCATAGCTAAAGAGGAACACGGCTCCGACAAGATGGCGGTCATCTCGGGCGTCGGAACTCGCAACTACTACGCGAAGATCGGGTACCATTTGGAGGGACCCTATATGGTCAAGATGCTAGGCTAATAAAATATGATGTAGCAATTTGTGTTTCATTATTAATTACTCTTGTTTCAGGTGTGTTTTAGAAGTTATACCCCCCCAAAACACGTTCTTTAACTTTATAAAACGTGATATAGTACTGCGCGAAGCTAAACTCTTGTGCGCAGTGCTATATGGCGTTTGATAAAGTTATGGACCGTCTATAAATTTGGGGGTACGTATTTTTTTTTTATTACGATATAGGCAAATATTTGATCTCGATCTCACCTGATGGTAAGTGACGATGGGGGAATTAACTCGTGTAATTCCGTCGCACACTCCGAAATGTATTCTGTAGAAAACTGATAGGCTGGCAACCCTACGTATTTAAGGAATAGTGCAGCCTATGACGTTAACGATTTCTACAGTGTAAAGATTTATCTCCATTCCTTTTGTCCCCTCCTATAATCCCCCGCCCATCCATTTCCAGACCTGACCCGCCGCTCTCCATCAACCCGACGGAGATCTACCACAAGCACGTGGGCATGCTGCCTAACTACGCTGGTCACGTACCAGGATGCATGTTCAGGTATACACCATTAAGAATTAATAGAATAATTTGGCATCTTTACACTGAAAGACAAACTATTGTGTAGGACCATTGAGTATCTAAGAATGGAGTTGTAAGAGCTAGACGCTACTGATTATTTTCTGCCAATTCTTGAGGGAAGGGCGGTACACACGTACAGTACACAACTACATATGTGTGCGCACTCCAATACACACTAAGAAAATACCTACACACAGTCGTTCGTTTTATGCGATGCTATGGCCCAATAAGGCTTTGGCTAGAGGGCTACGTCGTCGAAGACAAATCCATGCTAATTTGTCTGAGCTAATAAATGTAATTAGCTGGTTCAATTCTATCAAGAGTTGATCAACATTGCGCAACAATTCAATATGGTCCAATATTGCACACAATTTCTTAAAGACAAAATTTGTTGCGCAATTTTTTTCGTATCTGAGTTTAGTGAAATTTTTATTTGTAGGTGTAATCTGTATCAAACTAATCACGTTGCAATCGTAAAACCCATTATTAAGGTATGAATACCTAATAATAATATATCTTATTTAAATATCTACTATATGTATACTTAGGTACGTTCTGAGTCAGCCCGTTCCCTAGGTGCCACGGCAAAGTAGCCATTGGAATATCTAGGGACGCTCAAGGATCCTTTGGGATGTCGAAGGATACTGTATATTATAAGGTTTAACAATAATAGAGTAAAATATTTTAAAGGTCTTATTTCCCGAAAAAATACTCAAATTATTTGAGATTTTAAAAATAAAATTACCTACAAAGTCTGCGATTTAATGGTACTGTTTCGCTTTCTCACAGAAAAATCAAAAATGTATACACATATATTTGATCGTTATCACCAACTTATTAACCCCTTAAAACATTTTACAACATTTTTGGTACACCTTGTATAATGGCTTGAGGCCGGCGCTCAATTCTTTGTCTGACAAGTCTCCTTGTAAGGATATAAACGAAATTAGAGCACTAAGTGTATTAGGATAAAATTCAAAATCAATTTGCGCTTACAAAATCCTTCGCCGTGCCGTGCCGAATAATGGCCTGCTCCTTAATATCTCCTAATATTTTAATTTTAACCTTTCAGATTTGGGAAAACATACGGGAATGACACTCGCGACGCGAAACGCTGGCTTCGCGGAGATTTCACATCTTGAATCCGATGAGAAAAACAGCTATGATCTGTATGTCGAGGCGATACGGTCGAAAATCGAAAGTGTTACTATTTTGAGAGACAAATTTATCGTTTATACTACTTATAGTATGAATTTTATGAATACAAGGAAAACAGTGTTTTAACTCGATTGGTTTTATTTACGTTCGCGTCATATTGTTAATTTTGACATATCCCAAAATGTATATACAAAAATAATAATGCTTATTTACATAGGTAACAAATAATTTTCTAGTTATAATCTATTGTTTTTGAGCATTCCACTTTTTGAATAGTTTTTCAGCCAGCGCTAGGTTTTCGTCTTTCTGTAAGAAAAAAAAAATACGCATTATAATACAATCTCAAGTCGTAGCGACGCCGAAATACAGCGTGGTCCAGAAAGGGTATCATAAGCTTTGGCACCTACTGAGCTTCTTTACCTAGACCTACTACCTTACTTTAGAATTTTAATGTCAGATTAAAAAAAAAATTGCACAAAAATGTTTGAAATGGAACGCAACCCTAATGTATTTTTAGTCTGTATCAATTTTTTTTATATATATTCCCGCCGTGCATATATTGTATGTACCGTTCCCGCCTTATTGTGAAAAATTGTCGTTTTGTTGGGAGAGACATTTATTTTGAAGTCGATTTTTTTTATAAACATGCGCAGGTTACAGGGTTAGTGCACGCTTTCTGAACCACGCTTTAGATTGTATTTTTTATAGATAAAATAAATGCGACAGCGTTTCTACTTGTAAGAACCGAATCTGAACCCGGTTATACGGACTTTAATATCCACTCCTCATAAAATATGCGCCAGTCGGTGTATCGCGCAACTTGTTAGTTCATCTCGAAGCAAGCCAATGAGCGCCGCGAAAATAAACGATTACTATTGGTCGTTCATTTCAAAATCAGAATACATTTTTTTATTCTTCTTTTGTTTTTTTTATATGCTTATACGGCGGAATGGCGAGCATGCCAGCTTCCTTGGTTAACTTCTTACCTTGATGAAGCAGAACCTGGCGTAGTTCTCCCCGAGATGCTTGTGGGAATCAGAGTAGAAGGCGGAGGGCGGGATGGCGAGCACGCCCGCTTCCTTGGCGAACTTCTTCGTGAACTTGTAGTCTTTGTACTTGTCGTTCTCCGATGATAGATCGATCTTCTTTGCTGAAATTAGAATTATTTATAATGTGTATTTATTGAATGTTTTATTGCTATTAATTACTTGACATTTGCAAAATACCCGCTAAGTCGTGGGTGAGGCCATTTGCATATCCATTCTATTTCATCGCATTTCATTTCGTAAAGAATGAAGAAGAAAAATAAATATGGAAAAATAACAAACATTATTTGAAATTATTCGCAATCGTTATTGGAAACGGAACTAGAAATTATTTCTCTTCATAAAAGTAGTATGGATTGATCGCCCCCACTCCAGTATACGGTACCCATAATATACACAATACAAACGCTTAGTTTAGTACAGGAGTTAGTGTGGTTTTGTAATCTTTTCATCTCATAGACTCACCTAATTTGGTCCAATCGGCGACGACGAAGTAGCCCCCGTCGGGCACGGTCGGGTTGAACCCGTTCTCCCGGAGCATCTTCACGAGGAAGTCGCGCTTGGGACGCAGCTCGCGCGCCAGCGACTTGAGGTAGCACTCGGGGGAGTCCACGCGGGATAGCTCGTACTCGAAGGACCGAGCCACTGCTTCCTACATTATATTTAACACTGTTTATTTGTATCTAATTCCAGCCCTTTTTAATATCCCGCTGCTGGGCACGGGCCTCCTCTCAATGCGAGGGGGATTATAGGCCATAGTCCACCACGCTGGCCCAGTGCGGTCGGCGGACGGTTTATTTCTATATACACACTATAATAAAACAAATGGGGGAAGAGGAACCCACCACTGACCTTCGGCTTTTCTATTCCAACAAGTTGATCGATAGTAAAAGAAGCCCCTAAGACGGCCTTTCCCAAAGTGGGTGATAACGCCCCCTTGTGGGCGCTGCAGGCCTAAATGGGGCGGTAAGACCCAGAGAAATAAATGGGGGCGTTGTGTAGAGGCTTACAATAATTATTTTTTTAAGTAGGTGAAAAAATGGGGGCGCTAAAAAATTATTCATTCTCAAAGTGGGCAGTAGACAAAATAAGTTTGGGAACCCCTGCTCTAAGATGTTCTATGTTTAAGATGCAAAGCAAAACTCTTGTGCGCAGTACTAAATGACGTTTGATAATTATATACAACGTCTATAAATTTGGGGGTTAGTATGGTAGTAAAGATAGTGACATAGATTAGAGGAATAATATACCTTTCACTTCCAAGCCTCAACTTTGTGCCTGATATCTAGATAAAGTGTACTTGGTATTTTGAAAGTCCAATGATATCGGTTCCATGGTGTAACGGTTAGCACTCTGGACTCTGAATCCAGCGATCCGAGTTCAAATCTCGGTGGAACCTGACTTTTTTTGTATATCAAAAACTTTTAGGCGAAAGCTTTAGAGATAATTGTGCGTATATATTTATGTAAAACAAAGTCGTGCTAGTTACACCATTTATAATTCAAAAACGGCTTGGCCAATTTCTATGATGTTTGCCTTTTTGAATTTATCTCCAATCCGTATAGCAGAATAACTATTGAAAAGAAGAAAAAAAAAAACAAGATTTTCTCAAACATCTGAAGTTGTTCGATGTTCGTCGGGACAGCTAGTAAAAAAATATGTCCTGTTCGTTGGTAAATACATCACTTGAGAACGGCTGGAGCGATTTAGCATTTTTTTTTTAATGTTTGTAATAAAAGTTCTAATTAGGTTTTTAAGTGAGTAAATTTGGACAACTTCTGCTTGGTGGGTTAGCTAGTTAAAAATAAATAATTGTAAATTTAAAAATATCTGCAAAACATGCGATCTATTTTCATAACCTTGATTAAATATAGGTTACAAGACCCCTCGAAGATAGTTCTCTTTGGTGGTAGAAACAAAAAGACAGGTTCCACCGAGATTTGAACTCGGATCGCTGGATTCAGAGTCCAGAGTGCTAACCGTTACACCATGGAACCGTTAGCTAACATCGGATAAACTCCGACCCCTTTCGAACATACAGAATGATTCAGTGCGCGTACATTATGAGGTCACATATACAAATAGACTTTTTTACTGCAACGTGATTTTTGTTAATTATTTTATAACTAGCTGCGCCCCGCGGTGTTACCCGCGATTAAGAAGTATATCCTTTTTACCTGGATAAAAAGTAGCCTATGTGCTATTCCAGACTATAATCTATCTCTGTGCCAAATTTCATCCCGATCCATTCAGCCGTTCTGGCGTGATTGAGTAACAAACATCCATCCATCCAACTTTCACATTTATAATATTAGTGTGATAGTTTTTTGATTATTGTCACTTTATTGAAGCAAAAAAAGTACCTATTGATATTGTTTTCGGATTCAAAACATAATATTTATATACGCATAATTTACCATGGTATAAGAACATACGCCATAAAAGCTAGCACGCAGATCAAAAACAAAACCAATGTCACGGATAAATTCGCACCGAGCCGCTCTCTCCCTTCCGCAATTCATACGCGGGAAAGAGACAAAATCTAATTATCTCACATTTTTACTTGTCACAGCGGGCTGTGCTACTAGTGAAGGTGTTCTCTTCCGTGTGCAGCTAGGTCACGTTGATGGTCACGGATGTGTGCGAAAGGGTTCCCCAACAAGGCGGGAGAAGGACCACCGTGGGGTTTTAGTCGGTAAAAGTCTGGCATAGCCCGCTTACCTCCCTCGGGGCTTGCGGGTATCCATAAGGATTGCCCCACGCAAAAAAAAAAAATCTCGTTGATTGGCCCAAGCCTACGTCATCAGCCATTTTCGACCAAGTGGTATTACTTCTATTGAAGATATCAATGAATGGCAGCACTGACCGTGACGTAGTCTTGGGCCATCGTCGAGAGGAATACTTGGCGTAGCATATTATTATACCAAGTCTGGTACCTGTACGGGCGTGCAGCATGTGTACACGCAGTTCTGGTGCACGACATGCAGGTTCCGCATCAGCTTCGCGGGCCCGTACGCCCAGCCCGTCTTCCAGCCGGTCACCGAGAACGTCTTGCCCGCTGACCCTATGGTGATGGTGCGATCCCACATACCAGGGAGCGTGGCTGAAATAACAACAATAATTCCAGCCCTTTTTTAATGTCCCACTGCAGGGCACGGGCCTACCCTCAATGAGATGGATTAGGCTATTGTTCACCACGCTGGCCCAGTGCGGGTTGGCGGACTGCACACGTCTTTCGAGGGGTTCCCTCACGATGTTTTCCTTCACCGTCTAGCAAGTGATAATCAAGGTTGAAAATGAGATTCGCACATGAAATCCCAGAGGTGCGAGCCGGGGTTTGAACCTGCAATCCTCGTTACCGAGGCAAGCGTTCTACCAACTTGGCTATCACTGCTCGTGGTGGCGGAAAATATATTGTAAACTAGCTGTTGCCCGCGACTTCGTCCGCGTGGTATTTAACAAAGACAACCGTTGACAACAGCCTGCCCGCCCATTCTGAGCCCGCGGGAAGCATTGCAGGTGTTGCTATCAAACTTAATCAGGCGCTGCGCTTCAACATTGGTTTTCATTTTTATTTCGTGAGATCATATTTTTTTTTCTAAAATAAAAGTAGCCTAAGTTACTCCTTGTTACATCAGCTATCTGCCAGTGAAAGTCCCGTCAAAATCGGTCCAGCCATTACAAAGATTAGCCGGAACAAACAGACAGACAGACAGACAGACAGACAGACAGACAGACAGACAGACAGACAAAAATTGTAAAAAATGTTGTTTCGGTATAGGTAACGTGTATACATCCAAATGCACTTAGTAAAAAGCGGTTATTTTAATATTACAAACAGACACTCCAATTTTATTTATATGTATAGACTAGCTGTTGCCCGCGACTTCGTCCGCGTGGTATTTAACAACGTCTCAACCGTTGGCAACAGCCTGCTCGCGTTCTGATCCCGCGGGACGCATTGCAGATTGTTGCTATCAAACTTTAAGCAGGCGCAGCGCTGCAACATTGGTTTTAATTTTTTTTCGAGAGATCCAGTTTTTTTTTCTAAAATAAAAGTAGCCTAAGTTACTCCTTGTTACATCAGCTATCTGCCAGTGAAATTCCCGTCAAAATCGGTCCAGCCATTTCAGAGATTACCCGGAACAAACAGACAGACAGACAGACAGACAGACAGACAGACAGACAGACAGACAGACAGACAGACAGACAAAAATTGTAAAAAATGTTGTTTCGGTATAGGTAACGTGTATACATCCAAATGCACTTAGTAAAAAGCGGTTATTTTAATATTACAAACAGACACTCCAATTTTATTTATATGTATAGATGTCATTCTGACACATATTCAGAAGGCTGTAAAATTCTCACAAATGTTCCTCGTAGCATAAGGTAAGGTATGTATTAGCCAGAAGCATTATTTTAAAGTAATACGTAAAATAGACACTGGCAAAATACCTAAGATGGTAACGCCTTGCTAATATTTTTCTCTCTTCTTTCTTTCTTGATGAAATGAAATGCGATGAAATAAAATGGATATGAAAATGGCCAATGCAGAACGAAAATGATTGGATCAATAATGTCAATACCAAATGAATAAACATCCTAAAGATCCTCGAAAATTCCTAATCAAACTGTTGAGACGCCATTTTCATATCATCATGTCACATCCATTATTTTATTTATAACTAGCTGTTGCCCGCGACTTCGTCCGCGTGGTATTTAACAAAGACTCAGCCGTTGGCAACAGCCTGCTCGCGTTCTGATCCCGCGGGACGCATTGCAGATTATTGCTATCAAACTTTAATCAGGCGCAGCGCTGCAACATTGGTTTTAATTTTTTTTCGAGAGATCCAATTTTTTTTTCTAAAATAAAAGTAGCCTATGTTACTCCTTGTTACATCAGCTATCTGCCAGTGAAAGTCCCGTCAAAATCGGTCCAGCCATTTCAGAGATTACCCGGAACAAACAGACAGACAGACAGACAGACGGACAGACAGACAGACAGACAGACAAAAATTTTAAAAAATGTTGTTTCGGTATAGGTAACGTGTATACATCCAAATGCACTTAGTAAAAAGCGGTTATTTTAATATTACAAACAGACACTCCAATTTTATTTATATGTATAGATGTGTATTCATTGAATTTAATATTGCCATTAATTACTTGACGCAAAATACCCGCTAAGTTGTGGGTGAGGCCATTTGCATATACATTTTATTTCATCGCATTTCATTTCGTACAAAAAAGAAGAAGATAATCAAACTGTTTTAATTCAAAGTCTTTACTTTAAAGACGCCAGCACCTGCAAGGACAACTGTTTTAATTCAAATTCGTTGGTGTGAAAGCGCCAGCACCTGCAGGGAAAATTATGAGTATGACAGTGACAGCAAGATTTCCGATGACGTCACGAGTACTCACCGATCCTCACGTGTTTGTTCGGCTCGTACACCATCCACTCGTACACCTCATCAGAGACGCACAGCACGTTGTGCCGCTCGCACAAGTCAGCGATGACCTGCAGCTCGGCGCGCGAGAACACCTTGCCGAGCGGGTTGTGCGGCGTGTTCACGATCAGCATCTTGGTGCGCGCGCTGAACAGAGACGACAGTTCCTTCTCGTCCAGCACCCAGTCCGCTGACGTCATCGTCTCACCGGTTGCCTTCTGCATATATTAACACTAGGTGTAGGTATGCCCATGGGTGTACGCAGCCGGAGGCAGGGGAACCGACCTATAATTGACATAGGACTTTTCGAGGTTCTTTCTCAATGCGCTGAAAAGCCCTATTGGCGACGGATAGTGTCAACTCTTCTTATGTGCAATATAATTTCTCCCACGCGCGGATACAGGGAGGGGGGGAGGCAGTAGGGTGGGGGGCGTCGGTGCTATTATCCTTTGACTCTACTTTATTATGACTAATTTCAATAAAAAAAAATCTGCAAGATAAGTAAATTCATATAAAAAATGCCCCTCAACGGAATGGTCCCCTCGAAACGAAATCCTGTATCCGCGCCTGATATAACATCAGGGGTCAAATCTTATGTGACGTGACACAGAGCCAATACAAACGTTAATTGGAATGGTAGATAGGGTTTACGTACAAATTGAAAAGCAAACATAGAATTAAAGTTCTTCTAAAAAATGCTACAATGTAATGCCATTGTGAATGGATAAAGCTTGTTTTAAAATGGACGTCTCTGGCTACTCACCGGCTTCAGAGCAATGAACTTGGGTATACCGCCCGCGCATTTGATCATGAAGTCATAGCAGTCGAAGAATGGCTCGATCACGATGACCTCGTCTGCCACATCAACGTGACCTGGAATTACGGATGACTGCCTTAGTGTCGGGACTTGCGGCGACTCCCTACTTCTGTTGCGAGTAGCAAGAGTACTTGAATACCCGCCAGGATACCACTAGATGACTAGAATTTGCTAATCTGAAGAGCTTAAGAGTTAAATGACCTATCCTGACCGTGTCCTTTTGGTTGTATAATTATGTGATAACGCTTTAATCTATGATAGTGTATAGTGCGTATATTGGACCAACTGTACAGTTCTAAACTAAGCAACAATTTTTTTGTGGCCATGCAATGCCATGAACTGGGGGCATACCTAACACTCGAAGCATGGAAGGAATATTTAGACTTTTTCGGGCTTTCCTTGATGTTGCTTACCTAGAATGGTGCTGTATAGCGCTTCATAAGCACCAAACGTCACGAGGATCTCATTGAACGGATCAATCTCTCTGCCAATCAATGGAGAGTACACTTTCGCTAAGCTTTGCACTAGCCTGGGGTGTCCCTGGAAAATAAATTTGCATTATATTGACTTTAAAAATATAAATAAATAAACTTATTAGAATTATAGTAACATTATCATCATATAAATATGTTGAACTAGATCTATATCATAGTAATATTCCACTTATATACGAATAGGAAAAGCGTGGTTGTGGAAGACCAAGAATAAGCTACATGAGTCAGATAAAAGAAAGGAACGGTGTCATGTTGTATAGGGAGGTGAAAGAAGCTGCTCTTGATAGAGAGAGATGGAAAGAGCTTCATCAGCTACACCGACAAGGGTCTAACCCTTAAATTAGAAGAAGAATATGACTTCAAAGAATCATGAATAATTCTTTCCAACATTTGTTATCACAATTGTGTAGTTAAGTTTAATTTAAATAGCACAGTAAACTCTTATCTTGTTATATTACAAGTGCTTATAATATAATAATAATAACATCTTAACTTCCACTGATACAAGTAATGCCAACAAGGTCATACATCATACTCTATGTATTCTGATCACACCGTCTCTTATGAACTCCCTAAATGCGAAAGTGTGTGATCTCATTGAGAACACTAAAACTAGTAGTTAGCATATACCATACATACATTTCTTAACAGATAATCAAAGTCACAATTTGCACAATTAAATAACAGTTAGGATTAGCTGGACTACTATACGGTCCCACACTAAGCAATGCTTGTATTCTGGGTACCCTACAATGGACTGGGGGCGAACTCAGTATATAAGTATAATACTTATATGGATATTAAACATCCATGACTCAGATACAAACATTCATGCTCATCACACAAAATTGGTCACACAACTGACCTAATCAGGTTGTAAATTTATTCAACCTTGTTGTTATCCAGGAGTTTCGTATTACATATCTGAATCTCATTTTCCAATAATGATTACCTTGCTGTATGGTGAAAACGAAATTTGTGAAATAAACTGAACATCTTTTGAATGTCATGGCAAGTTTGCCAACTTGTATGAGGCCAGCATGGCTGACTATTGCCGAAATTACCACCCTGCATTACAATAAGTATAATAACATTGCCTACCCCTTTAAGGATTACATGGTTTCCATTCTATAGTGTCTTAATGCTGTCTTTGGTAATACTCACAAATCCTCTAGTATACTGGTTGAGGAGTGGATCATTCCCCACTGTGATCTCTGCCAGTGCTTTTGTGACATGTTTAGGTGCATGGTAGTCAGGGAAACCCTGACCAAGGTTCACTGCTGGCTTGTATTCGGCGGCTAATTGGATGTATTCCACCCTGGAATGATGATTAAAATTGTTAAAGATAGGGGTATTTTTTTAGTTAAGTATGGAGCAAGTAATTATATTAATACTGAGTTCTGAGTGATGCTTATTCTTAAACCTGTGTCACAAAGGGGTAGGTAGGCAGATACCACCAATTGTGACATGCTATAATCTCATCCTATGGTTTCTTTTACATCATTCAACATTCAAATATATCACTTATCAGCATTTAAAAAATGTAAATAGGTTTTTTTTAACTAAATGCTTAAGTATGCTATAAAAATAAAACTTGTTTGGAATAATGAGAATGACCTTTCGTGTTATAGGCAATGATATGCTTTAGACCAATCGCGATAGGACAGAAAAAAATACCAGTGACTTATCCATAGATTTAAAAAGTATTAAGTGAGTATAATAAATTTAGTATTACATACGTCGATGTACTTACCACACACTTTTTTCGCCGGTTCCGTACTTCGCAGGTAATTTAAACTTGTCTGCCATCGAACTGGATAAACAACACGGATTTATGATTATTTGCAATGAATTTACGTGTTTTGCGCTCCCGTGTCCTCGCTGTAGTGCGCCACACAATGTCTGTCCCCACCTAAACATCGCAAACAGTTTGTTGTAATTATAAAAACGACGATTTTAATCTCGACTGTAAACTTAACCTAGTTGTTATGACAGCAGTATATTACGTAGCTACGTCACGAAAATTATACTTGTAAATACGTAATACTTACAGCTATATTCATTTAAAACTAGTTTCCGCCAGAATCTAATCACTTATCAGTAGTTTATAAATAAACAAACGTTGTGCAATGTTTAATGGTATTTTATTATGCTTCTAAATTATAATGCAACTTTTCGTGCCGCAATCACAGATGATTCTGTTTGTGAATTGAAACCTATTTGATTTTGCCGCATTGTTTACAACTTTGATTTGAAAGCTGTCATCTGTCAACGTTGTCAAAAAAGCTGACAATTAAATTATGACGAAACAAACCGCATCGAAAACTGAAAAAGACATTTTGTTTTGTTCAAAAATATTCGTAAAAAATTTTCTCTTCATATTTATTTAGACAAATTGTATTAAATTAATGGGTATAATAATATTAATGAAATTTGTGATTTATTTAAATGACAATTCATTAATTAAAAAGCAGAACCCTGACTGATTCGTCTTGAAACTACGAGCCCTACAAACGTATGCAGCACGCGTTGTCTGGCGCTTTTAACTAACGGTTTATTTCTGGCAGGAAACTTTATTTATAGTTTCTAATAACTTTCCACACCTAATAAGTACCTAACTACGCAAAATCTATCTAGGCTATAGTTAGGTTCTATTACAAGGTAAATTGGAATAGTAGGGTCGTTGCGCTGGTTTACAAAGTACTACAAGTTAGTCTGTGGCTAAATTACCCGTACCTAAACCTAGTTTTTGTTTATACCCACCTACTTAAATCAAACATCAACCCTCACGTAATCGATGAAAAACATAAATAGGTAGCGGTATCGATTCCTGCGATCAATTCAATTGAATTCGCTTTTCATTTACGTGACGTTCAGAAATATAACGTAAGGTAATGCATGCGCCGCTTTGCGACACAATGGGCCATGAGCTTTGAGTTTCCGTTCTGTTGAGCGAATAAAGCTTTTATATAGTCACTCATCTCAAGCTTTGAAATAGCTGTAGAGTATAAATATATAAATTAATAGATACCTACTTCATAATATCGCCAGAGGAAAATACTTTGTCACCAACGGTAAGTACGGTACCTACCTACTTAGATGGATGTATCTACCGAACAATGGACTGGGAGCAATCCAAGTAGGTAATTAATATCAGCTTAGCTGCTAATAAAAAGCTAGGTAAATTCACGGGTTGACCACGGAGATATATGCCTGAATTATTTTTTTATATGGAACACTGATTTTGCAAAAACGAAACGCACACCCTAAAGTAAGTCTAAAGTCTATTTCAATAAGTACGTACCTATTTGCCTGTCTGTATAAGTACTCATATAGTTGTATTTTCTCCCTGCGTGAGTACAAAGTATAAGTAACTGCTTGTTGGAAAAGAACCGCTACCCGGTGAGCACCTAATTAATTAAATACTCATGTTAATGTTTCTTCCGTTACATATCTACCTATCTGATTATTATTATCCACATGTATCGATGTATTCTATGAAAGCGGTACAAAAAGCTTTTTGATTTTGATTAATCGAACCCACGGAAACACAAAAGCGTCGTGACCTACTAAAGCCGATATTACAAACGCCTTTCCATTATGAGACCTTTTTTTCAGGGGTTATATTTAATATCTAAAAATGTTGCCAGACGAACGCACCAACTAGGACCCAAGTCTGCTAACACAATCGATTCATAATCGAACAGCAACCGCATAGGTAGTTACTGTCACTTTTGACTGATATCTCATACCATATCTGTTAATTATATGGTCATTATAACACACTTTTCAGAGGAAAAAGTGCGTTTTAATATTATATTTATACGCTTCATACGCTTTATAATCCTATGTAACTTTCTACAATTTTGAGGGTTAGTATTTAGGTAGATAAGTACCTATTTCCTCTAGCAGGGAAACTGTAAGGCTTAACTAACCTTGCTAGGTACTTTTTCTTTGGGATGAATCCTTCTTTTCTTAACCACACTGTATTTAATACTGGCTTGCGACACTGCTTTCATTTTGAAAGTGATGTTATCGTCACTAAACCACATTTTGGTCCTATCCCCACCACTCCCAATGGGGTCACACAATAACTGTTAATAAGAATACAGGTTGAAACAGAAATTTATTAATTTCGTTTAAATAACTACCTCGATATATGCAGTTCTAAATGTATGGCTAAGGCAAATCATTGATATGTAGGTTAGGTCACTCTATAAACTCGAACTTCAAAAAGTTATTATTACTTATGTTTTTACTCTTTAGAGTACCTACCTTGTGTCTTCTACTTCTTGTTCTTTATTCAAATTCAAGCATCTTGGTGCAGGCTTCCTTCAGCGTCTTTCACTATCTTGAGCGACCTTTATCCAGTTCAAACCAGCTGCTTGTTGGCAACAACATCAATATTAATTTTACTCTATGGTAACACTGACTCCATTACTTTTACCTTTGCAATGGCTCGCTCGCCTACGAGACGCGGGCTATTACATTTGCATCAAATTAGTAGCGTGTTTGTGTTTGATGTATAAATAATTGCAAACAAAACAGTTTAACAAGCCATTCATTGAACAATATAAATTTTCATTAACCTCGCAATTTATCGATCAAGTACGAAGAATGCAGTGGGCATTCTAGACGTCATCCTTTCAGTGCATTTGGGTCTTCCTCGCGAGCATTTGTTCCCTCATGGCCTCCACTCCAGAAGTGATTTGGATCAGAACCTTGCTTTCGGTCAACATGACAAGCCCAACCTTGTGTCTATATATTCAATTTTTGTAATATCTCGGAAACCGAAGGATCCTAACGAAATAATCGGCTGGCTGAACACACCAAACTCCATTATGCGCCGAGGTTTCAATAATGCAAGATTTTATCGCGTTTATGTTTTGTTTTTTGCGTTTCAGACGTTTCGGCTGCTTTACAGCAACCATCAATCAAACAGTAAATCTGTATGCACTTGCATACCTGTAGTCTACACGTTGTCTAAAGAAAAACAAAGATTGAAAGTAGACACTGTTCAAAGTTTAAAATGAAATTGAAAAATGCTAGGTGTTCAAATTTCACGTTCGCAAACAGGCGGAGGTGCCCCGTCATACGGTGATAGTCGACAGTCCAGCCACGTATTCGATTTGGTTATATTTTTATAATATCGACTATGATTTTACGTTCGATAAAAAATCGCAGAACAGTAGGTAATTGGACTAGACTAGCTGTACTGCTAGCTGACTACCTAAATTGATTTTTAAACTTTCCGTGGTGCCTTACACCTGGAATTAGTCCATCTGTAAGAGTCTTGCTTCTGTGGACATTTGTCTACCAGATCTTTTTGTCTTCCGCTTTGCAATGGAGGGAAGTGGATAATTTTCTTCCAACTCCTCCTATTTTTATCTTTTGATTAATTTCGTGCGGATTCCAAGACAATTAACTTTATCCCGGGACTCGCCGAGGGTCAAACCTCGGTGTCTTCATTGGACACCACTGTAGATCCTGGCTTACAGGAGTAGCAGTGGTGGGAGTGTGTGGCGGGCCTAGTCCCAAAAAAAAAAAATAGCTGACTACCTACCTAGCAATCATTAGACTGCTATGTGGATATTTATAACTAAGCATAGAGTAGTCGTATCTTACATTATGATACAATCAAAAAAATCTGTGCAATCTTAATTGTACATTAAAATACCTACCTTTTGATTCTTAATTAACTAATAGCTCTTACGGAGTAATTAAGATATACTCTTGCTTGACAAAGGTTCGTGGTCAAACTTATTAAGGTGTGTAGATACTTAAATGAAATATTAATTTGGTTACCTACCTGCCTGATGTAAACGCTCTCATATTGCCGCCCATAACTAAAACCGTAATAAACAACGAAACCTTTTCGATTAAATTTTCTGAATTCGGGCCTTCAAATACCCAATAAGTGACACGAAAAGATGCAAGACGGTAAACAGGATTAAAAAAGAACACGATACCCAATCTTCTGCAGTGATCTGATGTAACAAAAATAGATGGAATCCCTTCTATGATAGGTACCAACCTCTAATATATCTGTGGTACCAACATACAAAATATTCATAGCATTTTATGTTCAGTTGAAAGTTGAAACAAAACAAATCTACTAGGTAGTTTTTTTAGGAGAATGCATAAGGGCCAGTTATTAAAGTCATTGTACCGCGAGAGTGTTAAAATTATAAAGTTATCGCTTCACTACCACCCGAGGTTTCGTTAATTAATTTTAGAGTTCGGTGTGTTTATTCTGGCACGTGCCACTCATTAATATTAATAGGTGCAGGGTCTGCTGTTAATTCATATAACATTCCGACACATAAATGCCAAAGAATTATAAATTCTAATCGTAGTATCAGTCTAGCCTGTATATAAGCCAAAGTGGAAATATGAATTTCAGGCCATTGCTGCAATCGCCTAAGTGAAATCTGATGGGTCTGATGGTTGGCTTCTGACAGGTGGCGATAGAGTTGCACTGGCCCTTGTACAAGGTGCATGTAGCTGGAGCGTGTAGATATTAGTGCGGTCTATATAAGAATACCAGCCCTTTTAATGCCTCACTGTTGGGCACGGGATTAGGCCATAGTCCACCACGCTGGCCCAGTGCGGGTTGGCGGACTTTATACACGGGCTACACTCGCCGGCTACATGCTGCTTTCTGGTTACTATTAAAAAAAACAGGAGTCACTAACGCGGGTTACATACTCGTTTGCTGCGCGCAAGTCATTTCTACATGCGCCAGCCACTGGAATCGCGTATATTTTTAGGGGCCATAATCTGGGAACCGAAGTCCCAGACAGAGTGGCAGGTGATTGAAGACAAAACGCTTTGGAGATTAGTAAATAAATATGTACTCTTTATTAGAGACAGCGTTGAAGAATGAAAATAAACAATATTTAAATAAATTACACTGACACAAAAAAATATAGTAGGTAGTAAGTATTGTTTTTAATTTGAACATTTCACAGATTAAATTAATATCTGCTAAGTACCATAAAAAGAAAAAAGTAAAAAAAAGCGTCGATTGTATTATGAGTAAAAAAATAAGTAATACAAAAAAGCGTCGCTTTTATTATTATTATACCTACCGTACTTGTAAACATTATGAAGGTCCATGGCTCGGGTATAAACATTCGCTCTCATCCCCCAAAGCTGAACCCCATGAAAGAAAGAGAGAAAGACGGAAAGCAGATTCACTACCAGCTGTGCGAATCGGGTCATTGGATGTCAAAGTCAAGTCAAAGACAAATAATTTATTTCATATAACTCTGCAGGGGCACTTAAAAATTGTCGCTTATATTTTTTTTCTTAACTCTACAACTGGATCGGAACGAGACAAGAGATCCGGCGAGGAACTCAGCGGGCTTGTCTTTTTTTTTAATAACCATGTTTATTATAAATAAATAAGCTCCAGTGTGTTGCCATTCGAGGCACACACGCTACACTATGACATCATACATCTTAATTGATCTAGATATTTGAGCGATCAGCCCCAGGCTGCTTTATCATCCGAATAATCTAAGATTCTGCAATGTATTGGAGTAGGTAATAAAATAAGATGATAAATGACAAAATTTTACACGAAGTAGCAGCAGTTTGTAGCATTGACAGCTAATCCCCCTCGCATTTAGGGAAGGCCCCCTGGGCACGGGACATTAAATACAGCTGGTATTTTTACACGAAGGCTTGAGTATTAACGTGATCGATGAGCATGCGATGGCTGACAATGACAGCTTTACATCTAATGCGTGGGAGCCGAGCCATGCAGACAGCGTGGGCAGACGCCTCCCCAACCCATGCATCACCTCAGGCCCTGACGGCTGTCAATTCGCGCGCGTTCAGTACAAGTATATATTCTGTGGAGCACTTAAACAGGTATTCGTTTTTGCATACGAAGTATGTTACGGAAGATTTATGCAAGTCAACTCTAAAATATACTATCCAGCTGAGCAGAGTGTCTTTTTAATCTCTCAATTGTTATCGACATTACCATAGAGATGAATGCAATAGAGCCGGCCTACAGAATACGTACTTGGCCTGCGCGTAGAAGTACTTTAAAACTTTTAATCCTCCATACAAAATGTCTAAATACGGTAGACTATAAAGTATTCGGTTAGCTTCGAGTAATCTCGCATTTGACGTACTCTATGTACTTGCTCGGTACCTTATTCCCCGATATGTCATTGATTTTAACCTTAATAGTTTATGAGGTAATTCTTATTATGAATGCAGGAACCTGACGTCAAAGATCTAAAGGTTAACTCTGACGTCACGGTCTGAACCTAATGTTAATGAAGACTAGCTGTGCCCGTGACTTTATGCCTGGACTTTAGCTTTTTGATTATCCCAGATAAACTTTGCAATTTACCGGGCTAACATAATAATGTATGTATGGTATCATCATACCAAGTGTCAGTAACACAGGCTGAGAGATGACGAGATACAGTTTTAACTAACCCTCAGAAACCCACCCATTTCCCGGGATAGAAGTACCCCATCATATAGGTAGTACTTATATATAAAATGAGGAATAAAACATTTCTCTTGACACTGCCACAAATGGCACTACTAGTATTTAAGAATCGTGTTTAGTAAATAGAACTAGCCCCTCAACATTGCAATGCTTGAAGAAGGCCGCTATGTCATAAGTACTAAAACTAATGTAAGACCAATTAACACATAGTTTGCAATAAATATTTGAGTTTGAGTTTGAGTTTGAGATACTTTGTAGCCGATTACCAACATATAAAAAGAAGACGAAGTAGGTATATAAATGATTTCCTCGCTTCTTATTTACAAATCAAAAGCCAATTTTATACTTAGTTTTTTCACCTGCTGCCTGCTAAAGTCTGATTAGCTATTCTTACATTGTTCTCACATACCTATAACAATGTACTGCTTAAAAATTAAAAAGATATTTTTTTAAAAAAGAGCAACCATGTTGAGCAACCCGTTCTTCTCCATAGGAACGGCATTCCGAACGGGTGGTGAAGTAGTAGCATAGTATTTTGTATCTTTTGACGATTCATAAGTACTGTACTTAATGGTCTACGTGAATAAAAAATATTCTGATTTTGATATGAAGAATTACGTTAAATTGCTCAATAAAGGATCTCTTGGGCCCAAAAACACTGGCCGAAAAAATTGACAATCAATAAGACCCCATTAGATCAAGGCATGCATGATCCCAGGGGCCCTAATAATGGATGCTCCGAATTTTCCTTCGTTATTGACGCAATTTGGTTCGCTTCACCGATGGGTCCATTACCGCGATCCCTCAAGGGGCTTAGAGTCGTTGGTGATTGTGAAATCAAATTACTTTAGTAAAAGTGCGTATAGGAACCTAAACCTTAGTAGCCTGTGACACGATTTTATCAGATTTCAACATGGACAGCTCTTATTTCTCTATTACTATAATATCGCCAGATGAATACACCAACTATATGGTCCCACACTAAGCAACGCTTGTATTATGGGTACCGTACAATAGATATTAAACATCCATGACTCGGGTGGACGATAATCTACATCAAACTACATCAAACAAAATTTCTAAATACGGTAAACTATAAAGTATATGGTTAGCTTACGAATAATCTCGCACTTGACGTACTGGTAACGTTGAATTCTTCTTCATGTCATCTCAGACAGTTCTGTAAAGGGCGTAGAAGCGCTATTTGAAAAAGTGACTGGGGTAAACCAATAACTTGCTTTTCTTTTGAATATAGAACGAGACATTAGTATTCACTACTGATGTCTCGTTCTATATTCAAAAGTATTTGATCTCGATCTCACCTGATGGTAAGTGACGATGAGATCTACGATGGAGCATACTTGCCTAGGTAGGAAGGCGGCAGTAGATCGAGACGCTACATTCACTAGGCAAATGCAGCGCAACTGATCTGACCCGCCATCCATGAATGGCAGCACCGAACATCATGCCGGAACACGGCTAGGCCGCTTGGCGACATGGCTTTGTTCAGTGGGTGGTGACTAGCCACGGCCGAAGCCTACCACCAGTAGAGTTGTCACCTGGTTGGCACCACCCAGGGTCACGTGTAGGGTATCTCGAGGGTACTTAATTCACCTACGGACGAAGGTGACTCGACCCCAATTAATTAGCTTTCATAGAATATCTCGTGGCTTTCGATTTGTAATTAGTTACGCTACCGTTAAAATATCTTGTTACAGACTAGATCGAACTACGAACGGTCCGACTGCTCGCTTTGTTACATAGAGTCATAGATCAGAGATAGGCAAGTCTGATGAGTCTTCGTCTGAATTTCTGCTGCAATAATATGAGGTATTTAGCACTTAGGGCTGGCGCACTTCACATATTAGGTGCGAGGCTTCAAGTCATATTATGTCATGGAATGGATAAGAGCCGTGTAGTGTAGGTCAACATAATTTTAGTCACGCAGCGCTGTGTGAACTGTATTGCACTCTATTACGTTGCAGCAAGAGTCATTATTTACTTAAACGTTAATAGTACTATAAATAATAGGAGCGATTGGCCACAAGCCCGCTGAGTTTCTTGCCGAATCTTCTCAGTTGAGGTCGCGTTCCGATCCGGTTGTAGAGTTAAGGAAAAAAATGTAATGACAATTTATAAGTGCCCCCGTAGGCCTATACGAAATAAACGATTTGACTTTGACTCTCACGAGTCTAGCTCGGGTTGATAGAGCTAGGTAAATGTCAGATGACCGCTCTGAGTCGAGGCAGTGGAGGATCGTCCTCGGGAGAGACTGGTTATCGCGGAGCTACTTATTCTATAGTATCTCTAAGCCTTTTTGTTATTTTATTATTCTATGGCACAGTGGAACCCTGTGCCTCGAATTACTCAGATTACTAATTGGCGCAAAAGGATTGATTTACAAAACGGGTTACTTTTGTGTAGAATAGGCAGGCAGCCTTGTATAGTCTCCTTATCTCCCGAATTTGAAACTTAAATGGGTCGATAAGCATGAAATAACACAAAAGTAAATTATGAAAAATATTTTTATTGACAATTATTAAGAACAATATGAACTTACACGTATAAATATTGACTAAATAACTATACTTAGAACCTAACAGCGCGTTGCCGAGATGGATAATTGCGGTATCAATTATAACCATTATAAAACCTTACATTTGTTGACATACCGTTTATAATGCTGATATTTTAATTTGGTATTAGATACATTTTATTATGGAGTTGGTGCATGTTCGTGATGCCAAGTTGAAGGCTTGGATTAGAAATAAGAGTCGCAGGTTCAAATTACCGTTTGCATCTCTGAGATTTCTGAGCGTCACGTTTGAATCTTATTTTCAACCATGATTGTGAACAAAACCTTAGCGTGAAAGCTAGCATGTCTGAGAGAACCTCAACAGTTTTTAAAAGACGTGCGAAGTCAGTCAACCAGAAGTGCGCCAAGGTCATATATCAGAATCCAATGATTGATTAAAGCTATATTGGAGCGTTATAAGACCCTTTATACTAAGTGTAATCTACAATAACTATAGCTAACAATGTAAAATACCACAATGATTCATTTCGACTTAAAATGTTGCCAACATCACCGAGTATTGAACCTTGGCAGTATTTTTACAATTAACATACTTTACTTAAAGTCTAATTACATGACTAATATTAAAACAATGAAGTATTAATCACTTCTAATGGGGTTTGAAGGGTACAATATGGTGGGAGAGCTTTCAGAACGAAAGAAGAAGAAATTTGGATTGGAAGGTTCTAGAATGTTCTAGAAGGATCTGGACTTAGTTCCTAGGTCTGGGGCGGCCTTCTTGGAAGTCTTTGTTCGGTCGCTTTTGCTGTTGACCCTGAAAATAAACAATATATTAATAATGTATGGATATATAATGTCCAATAAAATGCCCGGTTTACACGAGAACAGTACGCAAGTATCCAAGCAGCCAAATAACGAGAGTCAGTGGAAACACTTAACAATGAGGCTTCATACGAACTTTTTAAGTGCTCTAAGACACTTGCTTGTTTAATTGCGTACTGTTGTATATTGTACCTTTTAAGCTTATAATATGATTATTTAATTTAGACAGGATTATATTTTTTGCTCATAGTTTCCTATAGTTTCATGGTCTATGATCACATAATGATCCTATATTAATCATAATATGCCCTTGCTCCTTCAGCTATGTAAATATTTATAAAGGTCCTGTTACGAATAACCAATTTTCTAATAAAATAATAGACTCCAAAGAGCTTTGAAAATGGTTTCCTGCGATGTTTACCGACCTCTCGGATCCCCCAAATAATCGTAAAATTCAATTCGGCAGTAGATATCGGGACATCCAATCAATCGAGTATGGTTAGCCAGCACTCTTAGCTCCCCAAACACTGGGAATCGAATCGGTTGTCCTCAAATCGATTCATTACTCGATTCAATTAAGACCACCTCTCTAGATTGAAGATTAAAGTTCTATGCGTGTTATTTTGGAGATCTTTAGTTTGTTGGCAGTTCTTTTACCCGGCTGTAGTCAGTGGCGTATCTAACCTTGGACCACGTGGGCTCTTAGCCCCGGGGCGCCAAATCTTATAATACACCTTTAGATGTAGTCATTCCTACAATTGGTCTGGTCGGTTCATGCAGTATTTCCACCTAATTATAGAAAGGTCAATCCTGTTTCATTGCCTGTGAGACCAAGGCCGTAGGAGGGTTTGGGTTCAAATCCCTCTCGAAATGCCTGAACCAACCTACCCTATGATATTTTCGACTCTACCGCCAGATGCACCAACTGCACGGACTCAAACTGAGCAACGCTTGTATTATGGGTACCGTACAATAGACGAGGGGTGTTCCAAGCATATCATTACTTATTTACCTACTTAGATATTAAAATAAACGTGGTTATCACACAAAGTTAGCCTCTACGTGATTCAAACCGGGATTAAGTATTTATATATAACATAGGGTACCACTATCCATCTCTAGGCTTTGTCTAAGTTGATCTCTCTTACCTGTCTTGAGTCCTGCTCATCATCCTCTTCTGGTGGAGGGGGTGTGGTAGTGGGTATGTCGCACTCCTCGGTGGGGGGCACAACGCATCTCAGTGATCGTCGGTCGAACACGAGCATGGCTGGGCACCGTTGGAGACGAGGGTACCCACCCTGGCACTGCCAGTATCGGTTGCAGGACTTGCCGAGGGGAACGTTGCCGTTGGGGTCTTCGTTGCAGAGAGCTGGGGGGAAAGAGAGAAAAGATGCGGTAGTGACGCGTAAGATTCCAGCAAGGTTATTTTAAATCATTCGGAACCGACATCGGAAACGGATTTGAAACTTTCCGATGTTGTCTGTCTGTCTGTCTGTTTGTTCCGGCTAATCTCTGAAACGGCTTGACGGGACTTTCACTGGCAGATAGCTGATGTAACAAGGAGTAACTTAGGCTACTTTTATTTTAGAAAAAAAAATAGATTCTCACGAAAACAAAAAACCAATGTTGCAACGCTGCGCCTGATTAAGTTTGATAGCAGCAACCTGCAATGCGTCCCGCGGGCTCAGAACGCGCGAGCAGGCTGTTGCCAACGGTTGTGTCTTTATTAAATACCACGCGGACGAAGTCGCGGGTAACAGCTAGTATATGAAATAATAATTTAGGTAAGAGGTGGTAAAACGCAGTGATCGCTAAGTTGGTACTTCCAGCCGATGGATCGCAGCCGACAGGTCGTAAGAGTCATTATTATTCCAGTGTTTTATTATAACATCCTCTTTCATCAGAATCCATAACAATAGCAACTCGTGTGCGACAATGACCATTCAATCGATTCGGAATCGTAATGAATACGTTATCGATCCCTTCGATGCGATAGGGAGCATTGTTCTATACACTCGCATCGTGATCGAGAATCGTGCGATGTTTATTTTTTTAAAAGGTCTCTGGACGTTCAACTTTATTGTTTGATTTTTTTAATAGTAGTCGGGATAGGGTTGCCAACTAACCAAGTATAGTTTTATACTTCGGCATTTATAATGTCTACTGATTAAGAAATATACTATACATTTTTTATTTGGATGGATCGATCTTTATAAAGCATGCAATAAAGCATCACTTTTATTGTAGTGAATAAATACAAATAAATAAAATTTAAGTGTCTGTTTGTAATATTAAAATAACCGCTTACTAAGTGCATTTGGATATATACACGGTACATATATGTACCGTGTATATTAAAAACATTTTTTTTTAATTTTGTCCGTCTGTTTGTTTCGGCTAATCTTTTTTCGCGACATTCACTCGCAGATAGCTGATGTAACAAGAAGTAACTTTTATTTTAAAATTATTGTTTTGTTAAATACCACGCAGACGAAATATAGTGAATAAATAAGATGCAGAAGTAAACAAAATGTGGGCAGCCGTAGTAGTGATGCCAATTTTCTGCTAATGGAATAGGATTTTGAAGCAAAAAGAGTCGTACGTATCATTTAACTTGTTGAGTATAATTAAATATAGCCTTTGCGATGATTCAGCCGCGTTTCTAATATGCAAGTGCCTTGCATGCAAATAGCTTGAGGAGCAGAAAAGTAAAACTGCATGCAAGTTCTCGCATATAAATAATAATAATAACGCAAGCCTTCCAAAAATCCGGGTATAGCCCGTGTAAAGAGAGAGACATAATAATAATAATACCCGCACTTTTTAATGTCCCACTGTTGGGCATGGGCCTCCCTTCAATGTGAGGGGGACTAGGCTATAGTTCACCTCGCTGGCCCAGTGCGGGTCGGCGGATTTCACACATCTTTCGAGGGGTTCTCTCAGACATGCAGGTCTTCACGATGTTTCCCATCACCGTTTAGCAAGTGATAATCGTGGTTGAAAATGAGATTCGCACATGAAATCCAGATATCCCAGATGTGCGAGCCGGGGTTTGAACCTGCGATCCCCGTTAACGAGGCAAGCGGTTACCAACTTGGCTATCACTACTCATATATATAAACAATAATGCAGAAAACTATTCAAGTAACTGTTGGCCGTTATCGCTGGCAACCAGACACTTTCATTACACGAACAGTTTATGTTATTAAAGTATTTTATTAACGACATATTATACCTGGGGGCGATCAGACCATCAGTGAGAAATGAACCCTGGTTATAACCAGGGTTCATCATCATGGACAATCATGACCTATCTATATATAGATAGGTCATGATTGTCCCACGCCTTGGTGCACGATCACCAAAGTCAGTATCTAGATTCTTTACAGCACGTCAAGTGCGAGCTAACTGTATACTTTATAGTCTACCGTATTTAGACATTTTGTATGGAGAATTGAGAAGCGTCTCTAGCAGACGGTATTTATAACTTTCAATTCTCTATACATAACGTCTAATTACGGTAGACTATAAAGTATACGGTTAGCTTACGAGTTATCTCGCACTGGACGTACTGATTCACAATGGACTGCGGGGTTTTTGTTTGTGAATAATTAAATACGTACTTTTGTGTTTCAGACATGCTGTGATTTGTTATGCAAAATCATGTCTGATAGAGAATTGGTCGACAACTGGGGTCCGAATTGAAGTCTCGATTCTGACCCGCATTTTTACCCGATTGATGGGTAATGTGTTTTTATAAGATCAGCCCAGCATCAGAAGATTTATCACTAACTAGCTGTTGCCCGTGACTTCGTCCGCGTGGTATTTAACTAAGACAGCCGTTGGCAACAGCCTGCTCGCGTTCTGATCCCGCGGGACGCATTGCAGATTGTTGCTATCAAACTTTAAGCAGGCGCAGCGCTGCAACATTGGTTTTAATTTTTTTTCGAGAGATCCAATTTTTTTTTCTAAAATAAAAGTAGCCTAAGTTACTCCTTGTTACATCAGCTATCTGCCAGTGAAATTCCCGTCAAAATCGGTCCAGCCATTTCAGAGATTACCCGGAACAAACAGACAGACAGACAGACGGACAGACAGACAGACGGACAGACAGACAGACAGACAGACAAAAATTGTAAAAAATGTTGCTTCGGTATAGGTAACGTGTATACATCCAAATGCACTAAGTAAAAAGCGGTTATTTTAATATTACAAACAGACACTCCAATTTTATTTATATGTATAGATGATAGAAACTGAATTTGTGAACGATGTAGGTACAATACGAACGGTTTGATTAAGTTAGACAAGGTAGATTTAAAGATTAGAATATTTTTTGTTGTTTAGTTTTTTGAAGACCGCTTTTTATAGATAAAAAGTTTTTTATTTAATGTTAAGCATCGATGTTTAAAGTAAAAATAAACGGGTAATACATTAGGTACGTGATCGTTTACCATCGATCAATGTCAATGAGATGAGCGTTCAATTGAAAAACTAATAAGATGCATAGACTTAATGTACTATGGATATTACAATAATTTACCTACCTATTTTTTAAAGAATGGATGTATTAAATAAACTGGCAAAAAACGGTGAGTAAGGCAGCAACCACTACTGAAATTTGACCTGCAGGGGCATCGAACCAACAACTACCCGACCCAGTGAGCCACTATCAATTCCAGTAGGATCGGTAATCGGCTAGTTTGATTCTAAACGCCACTACAACTTTCGTTTTCGTCTGACAACGATCGAATGAAGACGATTAATCGCGATTATCGAGTACGTTACAAGTCGAATCGCTCATTAAGATATTAAACGATTAATTAAACCGAGCAATTAGTGTGAAAGTTGATGATTGATTGGAGAAATGACGGCCGTTCGGTAGTGATATATCATTCGTGGCTTCGCGTTAGCCGCCAGAAAAGGATACTTAAATACAATTATATAAGCGTGTGTATCCATCCAATATGTTTTTTCTTATTTTTTAAATTATTTAAGGAGAAATCAATAAGCCTATTATTGATTTCTTATATTTACGCGAATACGACATATTGAAACCACCATTACAAGATCTCAAGACACTGTGAGCACTTTCTGCATAGATCGGACCGCAAACAACAACTAGATATGAGGGTAGCCCAAACTATGACACTAGGACGTCAAACACCTCAGTCCTCCCGTGACTATGGCTGTTGTAAAGCAGCCGAAACGTCGGGAACGTAAAAACATAAAATAAACGCGATAAAATCCGTAAAATTTGTTTCATTTTATGTATATGCATATACTTGCAAGTGATAGTCATGGTTGAAAATGAGATTCGCACATGAAAGCCAGAAATCCTAGTCGTGTGAACTGGGGTTTGAACCTACGATCCTCGTCACCAAGGCAAGCGTTCTACCCACTTGGCTATCACAGACTCATTACAATATGTAGATTTGTCGCGAATCATATGTAATCTTGCGAGATACCGGCTGCTAGATGGCGGGAATTGGAGCCGGAATGAATTCATCTGAGCGTGTACAAATACCGTTGGAGAATGGTTGTGTTATTTGTACAATTCGAGAGATTGCCGTCTTATTTGCATTATACGAGTATGTGCTGATTAAAAGCTGTATAGGGCGATATAACACTGTTATATTAGTAATAACATAGTTAGAATCATATGTCTAAATTATATTACAATATAAGTATGATGTCCTCAATCTATGCTCATAGGTGAATGAGAATGTTATATTCCCATTAAATTTTGAATTTATTGAAATGAAACTAATTTTACGGATTTTAAATATAAAATAAATGCGATAAAATCCGTAGAATTAGTTTCATTTCAATAAATTCAGAATTTAATGGGAAAAATTAAATGTGTAGTATTCGCGTAAATATAAGAAATCAATTTCTGAATTTATATTAATTCGTTTGAAATCCTATATAACATGACTCGGGTACAAACATTCGTGCTCATAACACAAAGTTTGTCCTTACCAGGATTCGAATACGGGACTCTCGACACAGAAAACAAAGTCACTACGTACAGAGCTAATCAGGTCGAGTGTAGTGTAGTGCAAGTGTACTAGTGTGTGTGTGTGTGTGTGTGTGTGTGTGTGTGTGTGTGTGTGTGTGTGTATGCGTGCATGCGTGTGAGTGCCCGTGCGAGTAAAAAGATTTAAGGGGGAAGCTCAGGGTCAGGGCGCGAAATTCAAAATGTTAATGGTTTTTATTTTTTTACGAAAAATTTGGACATATTTACGATGTAATTTAGTGTTTTGCGATATTAGCATTCTGCAGTGGATGTCTCGATGTATTAAGTTTGCTTAAAAAAATACCTAAAGCGATACAACACCATCAAGTTAGTAAAAGTAGCGGTTTTTACAAACCTTATGGTATTGTATCGGATTAGGTACTTTTTTAAGCAAACTTAATACATCGAGACGTCCAATGCAGAATGATAATACCGCAAAACACTAAATTACATCGTAAAGATGTCCAAATTTTTCGTAAAAAAATAAAAACCATTGACATTTTGAATTTCGCGCCCTGACCCTGAGCTTCCACCTTAAGGCCTAAGGTCAATACTCACGATGCTTCTGACAGCCTTCAACATTTTCGGGCCAATCGCAAGAGTGCGCGTTCTCATTGTACAGCAGGCCTCCAATGCAGAGCTGCTCCGTGGCGGTGCCGTTCCAGCAGGTCCAGTACCTGGTGCAGGAGGTCTCGTGCCCGAAGATGCCGTACAGCCAATCACAGTGCTCGGTGCCGATCGGCGGGTCTGTGGACACGAGGAGGTTAGAGTCGCGAGTATTTAAACTCATTAGATGATAAAGGAGAGTTATAAGAGTGTTAAGGGATGCACTAGTAACTTTGTAGCTTGGGCTTAGGGTTCAATATTTTAACTCCCCTATCTTTTAAGTATTATGGCCCGGGTTATAAGCTATCAAATTGCGTGGGGTGGAATTCCCGTGATGCTCAAACGGATAGGCAATTTATAAATATGTCCTATGAGTTTGTTTAATATTCCGTGTACACGACGAGACATGTAAACCAACTTTTGAGTTTTTTTTTTATTACATTCAAGTATTTGATCTCGATCTCACCTGATGGTAAGTGACGATGAGATCTACGATGGAGCATACTTGCCTAGGTAGGAAGGCGGCAGTAGATCGAGACGCTACATTCACTAGGCACATGCAGCGCAACTGATCTGACCCGCCATCCATGAATGGCAACACCGAACATCATGCCGGAACACGGCTAGGCCGCTTGGCGACATGGCTTTGTTCAGTGGGTGGTGACTAACCACAGCCGAAGCCTACCACCAGTAGAAAGCTTTAGCTGCTGTAGCGAGTTTAACCGATGGTGAAGTATGTAGGAAGTATGTAAGTATGTAGGATTCACCGACGTCTAAATGAACTATTACGCCATTTCCTACTTATACAGAGTGATTCAGAAAAGGTATACTAACGTTAGAACCTTGGCCTCTTTAGCGTATTTTTGACTGAAAAAATATGCTCAACAAAATTACAGTTATTTTTATTGTAATCAAAAATATATTAAAAAAAAATACATAAGTATTCCGTCCTTAAAAATGATTACAAATGCGCTAAAGTAGCACAGGCTTAAAGGTTAGTATACAATTTCTGAATCACTCTCAATAATAGTTGGTAAAGAATGATAAGTATGTATGGATTGTATGATCGATATACTTACTGATTTGCGCCTTAGGATATTCGCAGTAATTCGACCGCCAGGGATAGTCGCATCCCTCCGTGACGCCCCGGTGCTTGCCCGCGAACACCAGCCCGTTGGGGCAGTCGTACTGCACGGACTGCCCGCCGTCGCACTCCCAGTACTTGTCGCAGTGCTTGTCGTCCGGCACCACGCGCGACTTCGTCTTGCATGGATCCTCGACTTGCGCGCAGTACGTCAGCGCAAGAGTCGCTAGGAGTACTGGAACCAAGAAAATATCGTGTTTTAGGTAAGTATTGTATGTGCTTACAGCAACAAATGTGTTGAAATAAAAATGATGTGCAAGCCCCTGTCAACAAAGAGGAACCAGAAAACAAACTAGCATAAAACCGTAAAGCTTGGGGCCTCAGGGGCGCCTTAAGCTTTATTGTGTCGTAATAAGTTACGTAATCGGGTTTTATTTTTATTTTAGACCTTTTAGTTATTATTTTCACGTTTATTAGACCTATTATGCGATTATATAAGATGTTTAGCACAGTTTTATTTAAAGTAGGTATTGAAAATTCAAGTGAGAATGGTTGCTAACCAACTTGAAACCGTTATAGATCCTAAATAGCCAAACGAAATCAATAATTATAACAGAAACCCACAGTTTTCGGGGTCGAGTCACCTTCGTCCGTAGAAGAATTAAGTACCCTCGAGATACCGTACACGTGACCCTGGGTGGTGCCAACCAGGTGACAACTCTACTGGTGGTAGGCTTCGGCCGTGGTTAGTCACCACCCACTGAACAAAGCCATGTCGCCAAGCGGCCTAGCCGTGTTCCGGCATGATGTTCGGTGTTGCCATTCATGGATGGCGGGTCAGATCAGTTGCGCTGCATGTGCCTAGTGAATGTAGCGTCTCGATCTACTGCCGCCTTCCTACCTAGGCAAGTATGCTCCATCGTAGATCTCATCGTCACTTACCATCAGGTGAGATCGAGATCAAATACTTGCCTATAAGGTATAAAAAAAAAAAAAAAAAAGTTGATTTTCAAATGCCACTCCACTTAACACATTTTAGCTCTGCCTTAACAAATACGAAGATGTTTGCCTTCGTCGCAATGATGTTAGAAATCATCGCGTCGTGAAACGTAACGTGTAATAAAAAAAAATAAGATTCGCAAATAAAATGTTCGAATCCAACAGATGTTTGAACATGTGTTATGTAATATTATGGACTGGTGCTCACTGACTCCGTCTAGCAAGAGGGGCGATAGGAAGTTCCCTCAAGCGTATATAAAGTAATGTGTGCTCGCGAAACGTTAATTTAATCAATTTGAAAAAACTAACGAACCTTTTCATTCCGCTAGTCTACATTGTTACATCTATACATATAAATACAATTGGAGTGTCTGTTTGTAATATTAAAATAACCGGTTTTTACTAAGTGCATTTGGATGTATACACGTTACCTATACCGAAACATTTTTTTTTAAATTTTTGTCTGTCTGTCTGTCTGTTTGTTCCGGCTAATCTCTGAAATGGCTGGACCGATTTTGACGGGACTTTTACTGGCAGATAGCTGATGTAACAAGGCGTAACTTAGGCTACTTTTATTTTAGAAAAAAAAATAGGATCTCACGAAAAAAAATTAAAACCAATGTTGCAGCGCAGCGCCTGATTAAGTTTGATAGCAACAACCTGCAATGCGTCTCGCGGGCTTAGAATGGGCGAGCAGGCTGTTGTCAACGGTTGTCTTTGTTAAATACCACGCGGACGAAGTCGCGGGCAACAGCTAGTATACAATAAACTTCTTTGATTTTCATATCATCATGTCACATGATGGCATGATGTTCGGTGTTGCCATTCATGGATGGCGGGTCAGATCAGCTGCGCTGCATGTGCCTAGTGAATGTAGCGTCTCGATCTACTGCCGCCTTCCTACCTAGGCATGTATGCTCCATCGTAGATCTCATCATCACTTACCATCAGGTGAGATCGAGATCAAATACTTGCCTATAATGTAATAAAATAAAAAATAAATACATCAATTACTTTATTTGTAATGTTATTTTTTTTTATTACGTTATACGCAAGTATTTGATCTCGATCTCACCCGATGGTAAGTGACGATGAGATCTACGATGGAGCATACTTGCCTAGAAGGTACCTGTTCACTCTCGACTTGTTGTGTATTTATTGAATGTGTTATTACTTGAAATTGGCAAAATACCCGCTAAGTTGTGGGTTTTATTTCATCGCATCTCATTTCGTAAGGAATAAAGAAGAACTGAATTATAAATCAAATGCCGGGTGAAATGGTCGCTATGGCTACCAAAAAACAGCTACTAACTAGATACTTAATCGATAGTAGCTTTGTATGTGCGGTTACACTTTACTGGTCTTATAGAAAACTCTTCCTCGATCTAAAAATATAACAACGATTTACTGCACTTACTGCACTTAGCGTACGTTGAACCGGCTTCAGGGAAAGTGGCTATATTAATGTAAAGACACGAAGCATTTTGCGATGCACCGCGCCGATCGGTAATCGTGGTTGTACATAAATCATTGCTTTGTTTTAACACTTTGAGAGTTAAGCAATGCTGTTATAAAGGTGGAATGGAATGGATGCTGTATTGAGTGTCTTTATGTTATCATAATGGCTTTATTTTATAGTCACTCTACTCGAGTTATGGCCATAGTGTAGAAAGGTCTGAAATGACTCTGCAAAGTTCAGATATAAATAGGCAGTAGGGAGGAATACTTGGTACTGACATACAACATGGTAGTAGACACATTTTTTTTAAATAAATGGTATGTAGTACATGGAAAATTCACGGATAATTAAATAAAAAAACCATACCAGTTATGACATGGACGTATACATTGTATACATCACAGAGCGTGACGTCACATCCAAATCGATTTTGACGTATTTTGAACTTTAGACTTAAGTATAGTCCCACAAACTTATCTGGCCCGGTGGTCAAAAGAGGAACTAACAACGCCATTTTGAAATGTCAATCTGCCTGCTATTCGCTGACATATCCGTCATTGGTTGTTTACTACGTGCGGCTCCGTGTGTTTATTTTTGTTTATTGGTTATAGCTAGTGAAAAATGCCGAAAGCTTTGAAAAGTGATGCGAGGAACGTTATATTACAAGTCTTAGATTTTATGAAGGAAGAAAAACGCCTTCAGACACCGATAATACCGTTCGAAAAATTGTATGAACGCGTAGCTGCCGCGACTGGTTAGTGTTGTCAGCTTTTGAAAATAAATTCAACGAAAACACTATTTCGCACGTGCTAGTAGAATAGATGTTTAATTTTTTTAATTTTTATTACTTTTGTTGTAGGTGTTGGGGAGCGATTTGTTAGAAAACTTGTGAAGGAAAAAGAACAGGCAGATGAAACTGGAACAAAAGTTTCCACGCCAGGAAAAAAAAAGAAAAGGACGAAAGGTAAAATTGAAGTGGATGAATTTGATCTCGGTGTCATAAGAAGGAAAATTCATGAATTTTACATGATGCGGAAAGAAATTCCCACAATACCAAAGTTATTAAACGTGCTCCAAGAAGACATTGATTTTAAAGGGAGTCGAGAAACTCTTCGGAAAGTACTCCATAAAATTGGATTTCGTTACAAGAAAACAAAATCGAACAGAAAAATTCTAATAGAGCGAAATTATATTTCAGCATGGAGAGCAAATTATCTTCAAAAAATTAAAGAGAATGAACGAGGTGAACAAAAACCAGTCATATTTTTGGACGAGACCTATATTCACGCATCTCATACAGCTGGACGCTGTTGGCAAAGTGATGAAATTGACGGTGTGCTAAACCCAGTCTCCAAAGGAAACAGATTGATAATTGTTCATGCGGGAGGCCAAGCAGGGTTTGTAGAGAATGCTTTATTAGTTTTCCAATCGAATACAAAAAGTGGTGATTATCACGATGAAATGAACAGTAAGAATTTCAAAAAATGGGTGACCGATAAACTTCTGCCTAATTTACATCAACCAACACTGATTATATTGGATAACGCCCCATATCATAGCATTTGCATAAACAGAACTCCTAATGGAAATCATAAAAAGGCTGAGATGCAGAAGTGGCTGACGGAAAATAATGTAGAATTTAATGAACATTTTACAAAACCGCAACTCTACGAACTCATTAAAAGACATAAACCAAAACCTGTATACGAAATAGACGAACTGTTCAAAAACAATGGACATAGCGTGTTAAGATTACCGCCATACCATTGCGACTTAAATGCAATCGAAATGATTTGGAGCTCGATGAAACGAAACGTAGCTAATCAGAACATTGATAAATCAAATTCTGAAATGCCTACTTTGATTGCAGAATCCTTCAATAAGATAAAAGTGAAAGAATGGCAAAAGCACTGTAATCACGTAAAAAAAATTGAAAACGAGTATAGAAGTAGGGATACATACTTAGACGAGCCTTTCATCATTAATTTGGCCAGTGACAGTGAAAGCGAAAGTAGTGACTTTGATGATGAAGTGAATGATGAATCAAATAACTCCGGTGGCTTAGGAATACCTGGAGTATTCCCGTTAGAGAACACTTGCCATACATTTTATGTAGATGATCATAATTATTGTGTTAAAATATAAATATTTTCGGGGAATGTTTGTTTTTGTTTTTTAGGTACCTAATTAACATTTTACCTATGTTATTTCAAATCGAATTTCCCGGAAACTATTAATCGGATAAAAAAATCGGTTCATTAGTATTCAAGATTCGGACCAAAATATATTCGGTATATCGACTTGCTTACCCACTTTATTGCAAAATTTATTTTACTGGCAACATCAAATACGATAACAGCGACTCTCTCACCGGGCCAGATAAGTTTGTGGGGCTATATATATATTTTATGAAGCTTTACATTGAAGGTGACGTGATCTTGACGCTAGATTTTGCAAAATTGTAAAGTATTGTTACGAAAATAAGTTTAACAAAAAATATATTTTTCGTCTATTTAAGTTATAGTCGGGGTACCTATATCATAATTTGTATCGTTTTCATTGAGTAAGTACTTGCAAATAGTTTTTTTTTATAAATTTGTGAATAAAGAATTTCCAATAATTTGTGGACGACCTATTAATAATTGAGTAGTAGCTACACATATTGTATCTAGACGATAGCTATAGCTAAAGTCTCACCAATTCTAGAAATGGCAAGCTTTTCAGTGGCGTCCGCGTTGCGCAAGTACCTACGCGTCGAATCGGAAGCGCTTTCACTGCGAGCTGCGCTTGCGCATGTCCGCCGATCGTCACGTAACAAGCATAATAGCGTAAAATAACACGTACTTACACGCCCCGGCTATTTATTAAATACATACATTATTATGCGCTATTAGATCACTGTTCATTTGTTTGACTTAATAAATAAAATATTATCGCCACACGAACACACCAACTGTATGGCCCCATACTAAGCAACGCTTGTGTTATAGGTACCCTACAATGGACTGGGGGCGATCCCAGTAACACCCAGACCAGGGCAAATTACGAAAAGACCGTTTCCGAAATTTGCCCAGGCAGTAATCGAACCCCTAGACCGCTCAAACCACTAGACCAAGCTGTCGTCTAATGTAAAGATACTTTACCGTATTATTGATTAAATTTTATGATTAGCATCTGCTCCGGTACCTCGATGAAATAGCCTATAGCACTCAAGGATAATGCAGTTTCCTATTAGTGAAATAATATTCAGATTCGGATCAAAAGACCCGTAGTTTACCACCTACATCCATACTAACAAATATAGCGATAAAATCCATAAGATTAGTTTAATTTCAATCATATATATATATCAAAATGTGTAGATTATAAACCAAGTCTTAATTTAGTCAAATCAGCAATTAGATGACGCGTTTTGCGTAGCGGAAATGGATTCATATTGGATCTTTGACCTTTGGCCGTGAGACCTGACATTTGACCAATTAGCGTGGGCAGCTTTGAGGAAGAAAACGTAAGCTATGATACTAAAGGAACGAAGCTATCTGTGGTCCAAGTATAATACAAATATAATTCCATAATCGGCATTAAATATTATGAAACAAAAACTGTATGCATTTTGCGTAGATCGGACCGCAAGCAACAACTAAATATGAGGGTACCACATTTCGAACTATGACACTAGAACGTCAAACACCTCGGTCCTCCCGTGACCATGGTTGCTGTAAAGCAGCCGAAACGTCGGGAACGTAAAAAGATAAAATATAAAATTTAAATTCTCATAACCAAACCTCTGCGTGTTGGCCCTATATCCCCGCGCAAGCCTTCCAAAGATCCGGGTATAGCCCGTGTGGTGAGAAACATAATACTATCGCCTTTAATATCCCACTATTGGGCACGGCCTCCCCTCAATGCGAGGGAGGAAAAAGGACTATAAAAAATACAATCTATATGCCACTTTTTGATCCAAGGCTAGCGCATAAATGTATGCAAGGAATGCTGTTCGTCAGAGATGTCTGACCAGTCCCACGTCGGCATGCAATGCTACGTATTGAGGATTGATATTTGGATTATTATACAGAGTGGTTCAGAAAGGGTACACTAAGCCTCGAACCTGAACTTCTTTAGCGCATTTGTAAAGGTTGTGTAAAGTCAGAATTTCGAGATATTGATTTAATGCATGGATCACATACGCGCTTAAGAAGCGCAAGTATAGCTTTTCTGAATAATGATGTATATAATTGACTAAGTTACCTAGAAAATTCGAGAAAAATAAGTATGATGATGAACACCTTTGCTTATATTATTAAAGTTTTCTTATTAGACACCAATTTCATACAAAAATAAATACAATATTAATCAAAGTCAAAAATTAAGTTAATATTAATTTGTTTATGACTGATAGCACGTCCATCGCTTTACAAGTGCCAGCAATTATGGACCAAGAAATTGGACGTTTAAATCAATTAGTAAGATTTATAGGCGAATAAATGAATTATTAAATCAGTTCCTAAGTATGTAGTTCATTGATTTAATATGATATTCATTGTTTAGTTTGTTATGCTTACGTTTTATTAGTTACTAGCTGCGCCCGGCGGTGTTACCCGCGATAAAAAGTATGAAAAATTAAAACATCTATCCCACGGGAACCATACATTTTACCGGGATAAAAAGTAGCCTATGTGCTATTCCAGACTATAATCTATATCTGTGCCAAATTTCATCCAGATCCGTTCAGCCGTTCAGGCGTGAAAGAGTAACAAACATCCATCCATCTATCCAAACTTTCACATTTATAATACTAGCTGCGCCCGGCGGTGTTACCCGCGATAAAAAGTATGATAAATTAAAACATCTATCCCACGGGAACCATACATTTTACCGGGATAAAAAGTAGCCTATGTGCTATTCCAGACTATAATCTATATCTGTGCCAAATTTCATCCAGATCCGTTCAGCCGTTCGGGCGTGAAAGAGTAACAAACATCCATCCATCTATCCAAACTTTCACATTTATAATATTAGTATAGATCATTAGAAGAGATTTGAATTTGTAAGCATGGGCAATATTAAAAAAATATTTATGCTTCCCATACTCCATATGCATACATAACATGGTTCCTATATATATTATTCAAGTCAACATACATTTCCAAAGCAGTTTTCAAAAAGTCGGCCGCATGTGCTTATTATTACGCTACAAAATACTCAAACTAATAAATATAATTGTTTACATATTGATTTCTTATATTTACGCGAATACTACACATTGAAATAAAACTATTTTTAAGGATTCTATCGCGTTTATTTTTTGTTTTTACGTTCCCGACGTTTTGGCTGCTTTACAGCAACCATGGTCACGGGAGGACTGAGGTGGTTGACGTCCTAGTGTCCAAATTTGAATTGGGATACCTTCATATTTAGTTGATGTTTGCGGTCCGATCTATGCAGAAAGTACTCACTGTGGCCTGAGGTCTTGCAACGGTGCGCTTGGTTTTGGATTTAATTAAATTAATTACTGGATCCCAAGTCGGTGGTAGTGCCAGACACCTACTTATTTATTTTAATATATTGACTGGGGTACCCTCATATTTAGTTGTTACTTGCGGTCGAAACGTCGGGAACGTAAAAACAAAAAATAAACGCGATGGAATCCTTAAAAATAGTTTCATTTCAATATAATTGTTTAATTTACATTGGTGTTGTACCCAAGCTGTTTTTTTTATTTAAAAGGTTATAATCATTAAGAACCTTTTTTTAAGATTTCCTCAATAAAGTACCTTTTTTATACAAGAGAAACGATTCTTAAGACTTTTTGGCGGGAGGTTGTTAATTTTTTTTTAGTTTCCAAAAAAATGTGTTTTTTAATAAATAATGTGTAATATTAATGGGATAATCACCATTGTTCATAAATGTGCACGGCGAAGGAAATTGAACTAAAATAGTATAACTTGAATTTGCAAGTTCTCCCAAGATGATCGGTAAATTTTCAGTAAAGTATCCACAACTCTACTGATAGGGGTAGATTTATTTCATCATCATCGTCATAAACATTATCATTATCATCACTTCATCTTCATCATCACTTATAATTCAATAATAATGATCAAGAATTACTCGACACTGGCAATGAATGACACTATTTTGTAGCCGATTGCCAACACAAAAAAAAGAACTTAATTTAAAAAAAACGCATATACCCTAATAAAATAAGGTACCGTAATAAATTATAAGGGCGTATATTTTTAAATTCAGTTACCCGATAGGTATTTACGTTTTTCTTTCAAAATGCTCGCTCTAACCAATTTATTTGACAGGAGCAGCTTACATTTCAGATAAGATTATTTTGTGATAGATAAATCAAGTGAGTATTTATTTTCTTTTTTATCCTAATACAGTTTTTCTTTTATAATACTCTCGTGGAAAAGGTTTGATTGAAGTATATCGAGTAATAAATTCAGTTTATAGTGTAGGTACTTATTTTATTTCCATTCCAGCAGGTAACTGTAGTCATTTTAATTTGATTCAGAAATCGTGTTTACATATTTTTAACCGACTTCAAAAAGGAGGAGGTTTTCAATGCGATTGTATTTTTTTTGTCACTTCTTTTGTTTTTAATGTCACGCAGACCCCTGCGGTGCAATGCAGTGCCCAGCCTAGTATTGCACCTTTTGCGAGGATCTGTGGTTTATCAAAGCTAATATAATGGCGGGTGCGATCCTGTACATGCTCACAGATTGCAGACTGTGGAGCGCCTGTGTTTCACATCAGCGATGTGTTCTTTTACCCGGATATTTATTGGTCTTTTTGTTTACGTCTATTGTTTTATAGAAACAAGCAAATTTTTAGCGGAAAAGGGAAGATCTTCCAGCCAGGCGGGTGGTATGCCCCGACGGTTATTGTCGGGATTATGTATATATGCTACTTGCTCCGAGAACTCTAATAGCGCGATTCAGGATTGTGACGTCATTGTCTATTGTTCTGAATGCGTCTGCGGCGCCATCTTTGTAGCTTGTGGTGCGGTTGAAGTGGTCGCTACAAATTCAATTCGTTATCCATCTTACGTTAAACAATTCAGAGGTAGTGCCACTAGCTTATTAATTGCGCTCCTGGATAAAAGTTACCCGCTTCCGGTCAATATCCGTAGTTAATAGATTATTTATACATCATCCAATCTTGTTAGCTAAACAGATTTAATTATTGGCCCCCGTGTCTTTACTTTTGCGACTTGGTTGGGTTCGTTAAGCCAACGCCCAGTGCGACTTAATTTCTGTATTTTTTCTGGTGTTCCGAATTAATTTTTAAGAGACCTACTACTAAATTTGTTTTAGGCATGTAGATGCTTAAAAAAAAATACGCAACTTACTAGAATCATGGTTGTTTACTGCAGCATAAACAAATATACCTATTATAATTGGAGATCTAGAATAAATTGGTTATGAAACGTTTTTTTAAGTTTCTTGTGCACTCCCAGTTATGATGTTTTGTCTTCCCTTGTGCGAGTGAGTACTCAACCTTCGCCACTGTGAGACAGATTTATAACTGATTTAAAAAACAAAAACAGGATATTATCTAACAGCAATCACGACTTAAACCCACGCTTTCGACTTTCTTTTGACGGATATTAATCTTCATTGTCAATCCGTGAGAGGCGCTCGTGAGACAATGCGTATGACACGATTATAGAGTCCGTTTACATTGAAATGTGCTTTGTGCTAGAGCTTTAAGTTCTACTAAGTGAGTGGTTTCAATGCCAGTCGAAGTAACTTTACCATGTAGTTGCAACAGTAATTAAGTAGGTACCCAGTTATTAAAACCCGATCACAGACTTAATTAAGCACCGTGCACACGACGAGTCATTCAAGTCTAAATAACTTTGATTTAATTCAAACACTGAGATAGATCTGTATATGTTTAATTATTTTGAGAAATAGGTCTTGAAATAAACTATTAACGCTAGTGGCGTGGGTGCAATGCTCGACCAGAAATAGCCAAGAAATATATCATTCATAAAACATAAAATTTACAAGTCGGAATGTTTGTCGGAAACATCGGTCGGAGGATCGGATTGTCGTCGCAGTCATCTGTTTTAAGGCTATGATGTCATAGACAGACGGCGCAGAACAAAATAACTAGAAATATAAGAAAAAAATTCTGATCCAGAGCCAGGATCCGATTTTTTTTCCCTCTTCAGTAAATAATCATGTCAAAGTTTTGGAGCACGTACCGTCCGGATTTATTTAAAATAGCTTGGGACATGTATGACGTATGTACGTTTAGTTGAGTAAGTCAACTCTAGGTACATTGCCAAACTAAGCATCGCCTATGTTAGGTACCGTACAGAAGAACAGGTGCTATCCCAGTATACAAGTGATTCCGAGTGTGTGTGTGTCTGTCTGTCTGTCTGTCTCTCTCTCTCTCTCTCTCTCTCTGTATGTGTGTGTGTGTGTGTGTGTGTGTGTGTGTGTGTGTGTGTGTGTGTGTGTATGTGTGTGTGTGGGTTGTGTGTGTGGAGATAGGTATTTTTTCAGTCTTATAAGCAATAACATTACAGTACCTATAAGCTCTATATGTACGATCTGCTAAGCTGTGCAACCTACTTGCAGAGCTACTTATAAACAAATGACACACGATATATTATTTACAGAATGGTATATATTAATTAAGCATTCACTTGCAGCAAGGTCGTGGGAACGCGATATCTAGTTAGGGGAGCTGCACATCGAAGGCACTTAAAAGTCTGCATATGTGTAGTTCGGTGATATCGAACGAAATAAATAAAAATATAAAAAACTAAAAAAAATCACAGAAATGATGAATTTTGTTGGGAGCTTTAGACGAAGAAATTATACAGACGAAGAGTCAGAAAAGTCAACCGATATGAGTACTACACGCGAATTACGTCCTTATGTACGCGCTGATTCGGTGTACCACACATATCGGCTTGGTATATTATTTCTTAGTCTCAGGTTGGGTATTTTTTATTAACGTGAAACTGTGCCTTCACGTAATGACAACAAATGCGCTAAAGGAGTCCCTGTATCTTGATAAGCTTGTGTTGTACCACCCTTATTTCCAATACCGCGACTATGGCCCAGAGTCTGTAAACACAATCGGCTCAAAGTTGCATGACAATGACTTCGTGATCGTATCCCTGCAACAAAACTATCAAAGTGGCAATTACGATGCTATATTCATTTTATTGCGAGCCAATTGAGAGGCTCAGATTGTCGGCAGTTACTAACAATTCGACCTTATGTGAACCGCCTCAACACTTCACACCCACAACACATTGTTCTACAACAATAGTGGCTTCTGGCACATGGAAGATTGCCCATTCTCGTGGGTTTTGCAATGCAATACACCGACGCTCGTGTAAAATAACTGCTTTGATGTTTAATCCTTTGTGGTGTTAACTCGGTTTTATTTAATTTATTTACTCGCTTTTGCCTGCGGCTCTGCTCGCGGTACCTCAATACAACATAGCTTATAACACTAAAGGATAATGTAGCTTTATATAAGCGCAATAATTTTCTGGATTCCGGATCATGTGATCTGGAGATTATCCCCTACATCCAAGCTCACATACTAACAAACATTACTGCCTTATAATGTTAAGTAGTATAGGTTAAGCTTCATTAATATCAATTGGATAGGTTTATAATACCAGCCCCTTTAATGTCCCACTGTTGGGCAAGGGCCTCCCCTCAATCCCACACTGAGAAAAATGACTGCCGTACTTCATAAAATATAAACATGAAGAATGATATCTAATTTAGACAACCGTAAATTTAGCATGAACATGTTGACATATCGTTCCGTCGGGTTCGATTTACGTTTTACAACTACTAGTTAACGTGAACGTAATGATTGGATTTTATGATTCTTTAACATTTCAACTTAAAATTACGTAATACTGATTTATTGGTACTGTCATGACGTTTTATACAAACATTCACAACAATTTGAAATGATGTTTTGATAACGCTGTAAGCACTACAATTTATATGTTTGAACCATGAATGAATAAGTAAATTATAAGAAAATATGATGACTGCGCATGAATAAAAAAATATTATTTACGCGGAATATCGTTCGCTACTCCTAAAAAAATATCATGATCGCCCGATGCCTTGTCAAGCAATTAATATCTTTCTCACAAGACAATCATCATTTCTGTCTTGGTTTTACGAACGGTTTATCATTATAATTTCAATTTCGCAATTCCGGAATGATTACAAGTTGGGAAAACATAATAATTTAGAATATTATGATTTCATAACAAACTCTCATGACAGGCACGAAGGCATTTTGGTACAGTTCTGTATGGTGAAAAGAAATGTCAATTTAAGTGTTGCCATACAGCAAATTATTTTAAGAAACGGGAATATTTAGCTAGTTTTGGAATAAGATCGTTGGAAAGTTAATATCGTTCTCAAGTTTATTCTACATGAATAATTAATCCAAACACAGACAGACAATAAAGAAGATTCACATTCAACTTAAATGATTTCTCAAATATTATCATAGGCATTAAGTGTAATATTTACACAAATATTTTCGTTTCTTTGTCACTCCATTGCACGGTACCCAAAATCGTGAGGGACCTAAAGCTGGTGTTCGTCTAGTAATATTATTATTACTTATATATCAAATCTGTCGTGTGAACTAGACGAAAGACTTTTACATTGTATCGGATGATACAGGAGGGATACTAAGCTTTGAACCTGCGCTTCTCCAGGACATTTGTAATCATTATAAATGATGGCAGAATTACGATGTTTTAATGAAAAAAATGTAATTCACAAACCGGCTTGCTATTTAGCCATCAATATGTATTTGCGACGCTCCGTCTGTATTATTTATTTTTCGAAGTTACGACAAAAATATTTTTTTTATGAAACTCAGTTGTGGTAAATAAAACTGAGTATGGCAACATTATTTTACGTTACGCTATTCAATTTAAATATTATGATCGACTGGCCCATTATCATATCGTCCGTCATTTAATTTATAAATTGATTTCGTGAAGATAGAAGAAGGTATACTTCTGTTTTTTTCTGTGAATAGGAGTTACTGGAGTACATCAACATATTCGCAGGTAAGAAAACTACAAGTGCTTGTGTTGTGTTTCAATTTGGTGTCTGATTGCATGTCTTGTTGTGGAGTCGGCATTCGAAATTGGGATATCTGTGTGTGTATATATTACATAACATTAGGTACTTTAGTTATAATTCCATAGATTTTTCTCTTTTTTCCTTTACTTTGTACCTATAAAACAAATAGCTTAAGGTAGTAGACTACATTCTGGATGTTTGTATTTGTTAGAGCATCATCATGCAAAATCTAATGAATGAATGTTTATGTGGGTTTTATTGATAAGTAGTTTAAAGATAGTTATCAATCAAAAGAATGGCAATGAAAAAAAGGTTGAAAAAAGGGATTATCATTTTGAATACTTTCAATAATTATATACCTATATTCTCCATGTATATTATACTGAAATTTAGAAACACTATTTAACATCATATTAGAATAAGAGCTAAGATTTTTTTTTATTGTCAGTTATTGGTTTGAGATGCGGGATGACAGACAAGTATGCAGATTTTTTTTTCCAAAAATAATATGATTTCTTTTGTAGTGAAGACACTCCAGACTATGTTGATAACATACAGTACAGACTTAGGGTACCTACCTACTACTTTTTTATTCATATAGGTAAATTAACCAATTTATGGATTATGATTTACAATCCATTTAGGTACAATGGCAGATCAGAGTACTTCCAAATTCATTTTTCTCATTAAGTAGGTCCCTTTATTATCCTCTAAGAAACATTCTAATCCCATTTAATTAAAATCCTAGTTAATCAGCTAAATTAAACACCTAAGTCTACTTTTCTTATTTCACAGTGTGTATATTTTATGTACTTAATTTCTTAAATATTTTTAGGTGACTCAACAGTAAGTGAAGAGAACCATACAATATTAGAAAGTACAGACCCAGAGCCATGGCGAAATGTGAAGAGATACTGGAACAGCACAGTATGTTCCTGTCTTTGCTAGTCTATTATGAAAAGGGAACATTAATGGATTACTTTAAGAGATTTTTAATATTGTAATCTTCTTCCAGATTCACCCTTCCACTGGAGGATTATAAGATATTATAAGTACTCTGATAATACTGCTGGTGTGACAAATATGACCAGTGTATAATATAAAAATGTAATAAAAATGATATCGCTAAAGCAAGTGCAACCACAGATGTTACAATAAAAAAAAATCCAAGTCATCATATCAATTTGGCACCATTAATGGTGAGTACTTAACTAATCATACTTCTTTTTATACTATAAATGTGAAAGTGTGTTCATTTGAAAGTTTGAGACTCACACAGGAATGGCTGAAAGGATTTGAAGGAAATTTAGTACAGAGGTAGGTTAATTATTTGCATGAATTTTAGAGAAAAACAATAACCACCATTAGGATGATTACAATGAAATGTCAAACATATTTTCTAGCCTTCATATGCAAATATAAAACCATACTAATTTATATAAAAAATAAATAAATATGGATCTAAAATATAACAATGTTAACAAAAGGCAATTAAAACATGACCCTCATAATGTCAGGATTTCAAAGAACGTTTCTTCTGAAAAATTAATTCATTTCAGCACCTATCAGAAGAAAAGTGCTTTGTAATGTCATGGTAAATAGGCATTTTTTTTTATAAATTTGAATGTAAACCAAGAAAACCACTAGCGCATCCTCGAAACTTCATGCGTTCTTTATTAAATATCTGTATTTGGTTTCAGAAAATAATGAAGTGTATGTGTATCTTCTTCCACTGCCTTACATCATAAACATTCCACTGGTACGGAGGAAGGATGCTTGGAAGCCTTCTCGAACTGAATTCCGTTATGGATTTGTAATGCACACGCCCACTGACACTGAAGTCCGGCCCATGCTTCCTGAGCGTCGCAACAAACTCTCAAACCTCGGGGTAACTTTTTAACCACTTGCAATATACTGCGGTGACACTGTTGATAACATCACGAAAGCATACGCAGTGTGTGAACATGTTTTGTACTAATTTCGCTCCTCGACGAGGGCAGTGGACGTAGCATTCAAGATATTTCATGCCACAAGGGCACAGTACCCGCAAGAATCGTATGACGTATGGCTTTAAGCTAAAAGTTGCATTTTACAGTTTACACACACAATTCGATCGCCAATCAGCGTCATTGAAACAAATCCTAGTAGACTTATGTCCAAATTTATAGACGTTGTATATCTTTATTAAACGTCATATAGTACTACGCAAAGCAAAACTCTTGTGCCCAATATTATATGACGTTTGTTAAAGTTATATAACATCCATAATTTTGGGGTTTGGATTTAAAGATAAAATCACGTAAACTTAATTAATTAGTAAATCTATCATGTTATATTCAATCCTTGGAGTATAATTGTGGTGTAACTGGATGTTCTCGGCATTTTGATGATCGTAAGTTCTATAGAGAAGATGTAAATTCACATCATGTTGAAGATGTACTAAATGTATCTATTGATTTTCTGAGAAACTGATAGTGAACCTGAGATTTGTAATTTAGAAAATAGCATTAATGCTCTATCTATCAGCATGCGAAATGGGGTGTTTGCATGTATCGGGGCCTTCTGCGCTTGAACTATTCAATCGTAATACGCGCACTACACACTACTACATACAATTTTAATCAATAATTATCAGTTTAATCACTTTCCCCTCTCCCCGTTGTTAATTTAAGTACCGCAAATGCTCTAACTTTGCCTGGATTTTAAGTTTATTTTTGTCAAAATCCAGGCAAAGTTAGAGAATTTTGTATTTATTGAGCACTTTAAATAACAGTGGGGACAGTGATTAAACTTGTGTGTTCGCGTTTACCGTTTAATCGTTCTAGCTCGAAAGGCCCCGATACATGGAAACACCCCATTTTGCATGCTGATAGAAGTTTTAAGTTGCAATAATGGTATACCTAATACTTATGCACATTGTGCCTATCTAGGTTTAAAATGTAACTAGTGATTAAGTGACTAAATTATACCGTTCCTGTCTTAATTGTCCTGGTGTGTATTTTAATGAATAAAATTGGTATTTTATATTATTTTATTGATCTCTTTTCTTTTTCGTATCTCCATAAAACCCCTTTACAGATTTAATATGTTTAGTTGTACTTGCCTACTGGTTTATAGGGTCAATATTGCATTTTATTGTGTGTCAGGTAAATGTATGCCTTATTGTGTATACTTTAATGTCCCTTTTAGATATTCCGATAGGTTAGGCTAAGTATATTATCTAAGCTGTTTTAAGTTATTCTAGTAATACTGGCTTACATTATAATTTGTTTATTACAGGGTGTTGATTTTGTCATCCATCCACTCATGTAATTGAATATTTATGTAACTAAACAATTTTCCCATAGAAACCAATGTTGCCAATTACCATAAAGTTGTTTAGTTGCATGAACTAGTACACATACTTGACTGTCTGGGATGACTCAGTCTATTCAGACTTGGTGGAAAACTGCTCGAGTATCTTTAAACTGTATCGGAATTGGGATAGGTTTTATAAGAGTTTAATAGAAGTGAGAAAAATACTCTAGCAATTTTCCGCCCAGTCTGAATTGACCCTGACTGATTTTTAATTTCCAGAATAACAGGACTATCAGAATCACCTGATTTGAAGTTGTAACAAGACCAGAACTTTCTGGATACCCTGTTATAACTTCGAATAAGGAATTTGCGATGATTTTTCAGTAAAACAGCCTAAACTATCAGGAATATCCCAAAAAGAGGACGGTAAAATACCGTTAAGGTGGAAGCGCAAGGTCAGGGCGCGAAATACAAAATGTCAATGGTTTTTATATTTTTACGAAAAATTTGGACATCTTTACGATGTAATTTAGTTTTTTGCGATATCAGCATTCTGCTTTGGATGTCTCGATGTATTAAGTTTGCTTAAAAAATACCTAAAGACAGACATCCAAAGCAGAATGCTGATATCGCAAAAAACTAAATTACATCGTAAAGATGTCCAAATTTTTCGTAAAAATATAAAAACCATTGACATTTTGAATTTCGCGCCCTGACCTTGCGCTTCCCCCTTAATATATCAAGAAAGCATTCAGATTTGACATGACAGTACTGGTGATTTAAAGGTAGAAGAGTTCATATTTATCCTTACAATACCAACAAAGTATAGGATAGGTCATTCAATTTTAGGGAGTCTATAATGATAAAATGTGAGGAAGTTCTATAAAACTACCATGACATAAGCGAACAATATTCACAAGATTCACTGCGTGTTATTAGGAAATTACCATTTATTACCGTGATGTTCACACCAAGTCATAGTTCAAATAATTATAACTTACCATTACTTCTACAATCTTTATCAGACCTATAACGATTTCTCGTAATTATTGTTACAAGTATTCAGAGAGCCGGTCACGATAATTTATTAGGACGAACACAACTATGCAGCACTCTTTATCGTTCCCAGCCTGATTTGTTGCCATGTTCCGCGAGCTCGTCATGACTTTGAGTCGTTACGCGTCACAACAATACTTTAGTGCACGGCACTTCGTAATATCGTGAAGTTGACTGATGTTTATTGGTGAAGCCAATTCATGTTAAATTGTTATTATTTACGCACAAATTGTCCGTAAGAACTCTTGTCCCGTTTTTAACAGGAATACGGATAAAAGTTGCAGAATACCTTATAAATTATTCGTAATCATGAAAGTCATTTTTCTCAGTGCACGCTGGTCCAGTGCGGATTAGCGGACTTCACACGACTTTAGAGAGGTCTCTCAGACATGCAGGTTTCCTCGCGATGTTTTCCTTCACCGTTTAGCAAGTGATAATAATGGTTGAATATGAGATTCGTATATGAAATCCTAGAAGTGCGAGCCGGGGTTTGAACCTGCGATCCTCGTTACCGAGGCAAGCGTTGTACCAACTTGGCTATCACTGCGTATCTCGCACATGAAATCCAGAAATCCCAGAGGTTAGGATAGTTTTAGATGATATTAAATTATCTTGGATCCTATTGTGCAAGTCTCTTGGGACAGCACGAAGGTACGCAAATGGCTGGAGAGTGTCCAAGGAGATTGATTTCAAAAAGATAATTAAATGCCTCATTCAAAAAAGTTTTCATGCAACCATTTCAATTTCAGAGAAATAAGTTGTAGGCCGTACAAAACTAACTTATACAGAAAAGGCCATTGGCAAAACCAAATTTTAACGTAAACAGTGTGTAGTAAAGTAAGTAAATTCATGCGAACACTAAAATATAATAGTTGTGACCACAGTTGTGTATTATTTAAAAAGATAATTGAGGGGCATTGCTCACAGTGCGTCGGCAAAGTTTGAGGTCATTGAATCATTGAATGAGACGACAGTTCTTTGTTCATTCATAAGTTCTTATCGAGTAGATTTTATAGATTTGAATTTGACATTTGAAATTTTTAATTATTTAACTTTTAATCTTTTATATTCTGTCTAAAGTTCAAAGCTTGGTATTAAGTTTTCTATTTTTATACCCTTCGTGGCGACGCAAAGAGAGGTGTCTATAAGCAAGACGTCTTTGTCTGTTTATGTGAGGGATCGTAACTTCAGAACGGATCAGATTTCAACAGAGATCTATTTCTTTTCGCACCCGGTAGGTATCAGGGAAATACTATTTACATAGGTAGGTATATGTAATGGAAATCGGTTCTGTCGTTTCATATATACACGGTAATGCGCGGTTTTATTATTTAATACCTACCTACATCTACAAAGTTGGCTGTGTTTATAAATATTAAACGATTGCCTATCTGAAAAATAACACGGACCTTTCCAATTAATTTATTATGCGCAAACATCTCCATGCAAGGATTAATCTTTCAAAACCATACAAATCATAGTTGCGTGCGTTGTTAAATCCCATTTTTTTTCTTTTCCATTTACTTGATTAGCTTCTATCGAAGAGGGGTGAGGAGAGGGTGAGAGGGGTATATATTGACAACTAAATATGTACTAGTTGTTTAGAGTAAGAAAAGAAACACAAAGAAAGAATGACAAGCCATGTTGTAAGCTACTATACTAGTTCCATTTCTTTACTTTCTCGATGACAGTTCTAATTTGATAGTTGTAGTGTTGTGACCAAATAAGTAATGATATCGATCCCATATATTTATTATGTTTTGAACAAAGACAGATACAACAAAAACATTCAAATAATAAACATAAAATAGAATCAAAATAATATAGAAGTACAGGAACTTATAATAAATGTTGGGGAGAGCTCATTGAGTGACAGTGATGATTCATCAGATTTCGATTAAAATAAATAAATAAAGAATCAACATAATATAATTACATCTTGTAATGAAATGTAATATTAATTAATAAATTTGTACAAAAATATCCAGCAATAGTTTAGTTTCTTACACTTTGTAAAAAAAATTCGTGTCTGTTATTGTGTTACGTTTATCGATAGCTCCATCCCTATCAGTTTCTCCGACTCTGCTATGACCTTGTACGTGCGTAAGCGTCATATTTTTATGAAATAATGTATACAGAATGAAAAAAATACGCTCGTTCAAGTTTCCACAGGGAGCTGTCATCGAGAAAGTAAATAAATGGAACTGGTATAGTTATTCTATAAAGGTCACAAAGCCCAAAGACAATAATATACAATCTGTAATAGCGATTTATTAAAAAAAATACAGAACCTAATATTGATTTCTTATATTTACGCAAATACTGCACATTGATATAAAACTTTTTCAACAGATTTTATCGCGTTTGTTTTATGTTTTTACGTTCCCGACGTAACCTAATGTTTTTAATTTAATAATAGCTTTTTTACGATCAACATTTTAATAACGTTTATGTAACTATTTAGATTTTTCTTAAATTTGATTTGTAAAATAATCTGCATGAAATTTTGAACTTAGCTATTTTGAATCTGGAAGAAAGTAGTCTGAGGAATGGCTTATGACATGCAATATTCTGACTCTCAGTGAAAGTATCAAGATTAGTTCGGCCACTATCAAGATTGTCTCAGACAAATGGTGCAGATAATAATGTTAAAAGCTTTTGGATATCTTATAAGTTGAATTAAAAAATAAAGATTTTTCGACGTCTCAGACACTTGCGTTCTATATCTAAGGTATCATATCAATATAAATGAAGTGGTGTTTGGTGGTAAGCGCATCGCTTGAGAACGGCTGAACCGTTTTGGCAAGTTTTAGTTTTTAACTGTACGTAATAGTTCGAATCATGTGTATAGGGTAAGAAAAACTTAAAAAAATATCCGGAAAATTCGGGAAAACTAAAAAGGTTTTTTTTACTATGGGAATTTGGTTAGGACAGCATCTGTCGGGTCTCGACTAACTGCTGGACCGATGTGACATTTTATTAAAATTTCGTCATAGTTAAAATATTGGAGAGCTTTGAGCTTTGAAATTTGGTCAGGACAACATTTGTCGGGTCCACTAGTAAATTATAAATATGAAACGCTGTCATGCAGTATATAAAAAACATTAAATTGATGTTACGAGCAACAAAAACAATCGCGTGCACACAAATGAAGACCTTGCGCAATAATATTAAGATTGCGTATTGAAAACACGTTGTTTACTATCCAGACGAAATTGTGTGTGTCCAAACGTTTATTACACATGTTTCATAAACTTGCGAGCTCTATTATTTTTCTCGAACACAGGTACGCAAATCTTATGTAATTAAAATAATGTATAAGAAAAAAAAATACTATTGAATGAAGTAATATACATTGGTATATTACCCATTCATTAAAATCAAATCTGTCTGAATGTAAGCACTTAAAATTACGATAGGTTAGGTATGAAAGTTATAACCAGAGTCTAAAATTTTCCAGATAAAATTACGTATAGAGACAACACAACTTAAAAGCTGGCTAACAGAAAAAAAAGGCAAATAGTTTTATTTAAGATTAAAAAAGTCATGTGTCTACTCCAAATGATTGCTATTTTTAGTTATCTGTAATAGACTAGCCATTCGCAGGATACTTTGTAGACTTGAGTAACATACTTCGGGGCCCCAAGTCTGCTAACACAATCGATTCATAATCGAACAGCAACCGCATAGTAACGTTGTATAATGGGTACTGTAAAATGGACTAGGGGCGATCTCAGTATACCTATCTATAATAATTTATATAGATTTTAGACGTCTATGCCTTGGGTATAAACATTAGTGCTCATTTCACAAAGTTTTCGTCTACCGGGATTCGAACCCGGGACCCCGGTACAGAAAGCAACATTGAGTTGCTAATCTAACCTACCACGCCAACGATATTGGACGAATAAAGTAAAAATACATAGTTTCCTAACACGCGTGCAATCAGAAACTCTATCTCTCTAACGTTAGTCCTTAGGGATAAAACTTAGCCGCATTGACTCACCGACGAAGCTCGCCCAGGAGCTCTCTGATGACATCTTGCGCCTTCGAACTCCAGACACTGTAATAAGAGACAGCTTGTTAAGTTATTTACGTATGTTAAGTTTCATTTAGTTATAAAATGGTCTTGACACACGGACGGACGGACGCCAAAGTAATCTTATCAGGGTTCGTTCGTAAATAATTCGTTCTTTGACCAGCTGCTAAAGTCTGTAACAATGTAATGCTCAAAAATGTAACGGATCTTTTTAAAACGAACAACCATGGAGTTTCTTGCCCGTTCTTCTCTATAGGAACGGCATTTCGAACGGGTGGTAAAGTTGTAGCTTAGTATTTTGCAACTATTTTGTCGATTCATAAGTACTGTACTTAATGGTCTACATGAATAAAAATATTATGTATAAGATGGTAGACTCCCACTGCGTAACAACTGAGCCACTGAATCTGGCAGTATTTACTATACATAGCATTGTTATATTGGCCTCTATTATAAATAAAGCCCTTTTGGCAGTTTAGCCTTTGTCCAATAATTCAATACATTGTTAGGGCAGGTGGTGCAGATTATATTTAGTTATATACCAGCTGTTACCCGCGACTTCGTCTGCGTGGTATTTAACAAAGACACAACCGTTGGCAACAGCCTGCTCACGCGTTCTGAGCCCGCGGGACGCATTGCAGGTTGTTGTTATCAAACATAATCAGGCGCAGCGCTGCAACATTGGGTTAATTTTTTTTTCGTGAGATCCTATTTTTTTTTTCTAAATAAAAGTAGCCTAAGTTACTCCTTGTTACATCAGCTATCTGCCAGATAGATATAGCCGGAACAAACAGACAGACAGACAGACAAAAATGGTAAAAATGTTGTTTTGGTATAGGTACCGTGTATACATCCAAATGCACTAAGTAAAAAGCAGTTATTTTAATATTACAAACAGACACTCCAATTTTATTTATTTGTAATAGATTTAAATAAGGAGAGGCCTATGCAACGGACTAAACTAGTATCGTACTAATACCATCACTAGAAACTCTATATAAGGCCGATCGCATACCGCGCGACTCTCCGGATTCGGTGCTCGCATGATCGATGTCGCAACGCGGACTTATTGAAGCTTTCACCTGCGAATCTTGCGACAGAAGCGTCAGTTTTTTCGCCGAGGCCGGTGAATATCGCGTGTGACGCAACGATCGTGCGAATGCGCGCGCGCAGGTCTTCATGTCACCGGCCCGGGTGCACTGTGTGACCCCCGGGTTGCGTCAGTGCACCGGATCGAGAGTAATTGCGATCTTATTGTGGGTGATGTAAGGACGTTGATTGAGTGGTAAATTGATCGATTTTGATATGACAATATTATGTGTGGTCATATACAATAATATGTAGTGGTGTAGGCAGAAATATCAATAAAACACAACAATAAGCTAAAATACAATTATATTCGTAGGAAAACCTATAATCGCGCCGTATTTACTGGCATAGAGTATTATTATTTTTTTTTTTTTTAATTTGGCATCACCATAGGTATTTTGCCAGTGTCAAGTAATATAAATTATTTCTGTTGTTGAGCATATGCACATTGCACAGGCCCAAAGGCTAGGCTCAAGTAAAATACCCCCTCACCCCTCAATCAGTAACGTGATGGATACTTTACCGAAAGATTTTCCATCGATTTTTTGTGAGAAACTGAAAAGCCATGTTCCGTCACTCTGTTTCAATTACCTACACTTGTGCACTTTACCGAACCCATAATGGTTAATATTCCACTTATCTCACTCACTATAACTCGCAGGAATACTACTTTTAGAAATTAAAACGTAACTGACGCCATGACTTTTCAGTTTCCCGCCAAAAAGTCCTGTCATAGAGTAAAAAATACCATAGAGCGGGCACACGTCAAAGGTAAACGGTAAAAGTGTGGTGACACGCGAAGTATCATAGAGGTTCAATTTTGTTATCTGGTTATCAGTAGTATTTTTATATTGGATACTTTGTTAAGATTGAATGTAAAAGAGAGAAAAACAGCAAGTAACTGGAGGTAGGTGTAACATCACAGACACCTACCGATCGATAATAGTCTAAGTTTTTGCTGCTGCAAAACTATTTATAACACATATTATTATCTACTAGCTGTTATCCGCGACTTCGTCCGCGTGGTATTTAACAAAATGTTTTTATAAAATAAAAGTCGCCCAAGTTATTCCTTGTTACATCAGCTATCTGCCAGTGAAAGTCCCGTCAAAATCGGTCCAACCATTTCAGAGATTTGCCGAAACAAACAAACGAACAGGCAGACAGACAAAAATTTTCAAAAATTTTGTTTTGGTATATGTACCGTGTATACATTCAAATGTACTTAGTAAAAAGCGGTTATTTTAATAATACAAACAGACACTCCAATTTTATTTATTTGTTTAGATGTTCTTTCGATTGTACACATTAAAGTGTTATTAACTTCCCAATAAAGGTACTGAGTCGGAGCTATCCTATTACGAATCAAATGGTAGAAAGGGATATAGATTCAATCCGGATTGTGGTCTCGCGACAATTTGATGAGTAGTACGGTAGATAGTACTTAATGGAAGTCAGTGGTTGTTGAGGGTGAGTAGATTTGGAATCAAACAATTGTGTATTGTGTAAGACCGAACTGGAATTTTCAATTGTTTTCAAAATTACGATTATAACCTTTTTAAATGTATAACTAAAGGTCCATATATTTTTAATTGACTTAAAAAAAGAAGGAGGTTCTCAATTGGTTTGTATATTTTTTTATGGTTGTTACCTCAGAACTCCGTCATTTATGAACCGATTTGGAAAAATATTTTTCTTATTTGAAAGGATTGTACTTCCAGATTGGTCGATTTTTTTTAATCTTCGTTCAGAAATTCGATGTCGCAGTAGGTATATTTTCTTGGCATCTATAATTCCTGTATCAATTAAATCAACATTTTCGATACATAGTTTGTTTTCATATCATTTTTAAGTTTTTTTTATTTTTCTGTAGTAAATATTTAGTGAGATTTTAAGAATAAATAAAATTTAGAATACCCTTTTAAACTGCTCAATAGAATAATGTTATTTTAAGGCGTAAATATGGCAGAACTGGATATTAATTCAACAGCAAATGCAACCGTATCGTATTCAAATCTCGACTTATTATGCGTCGTCTTTCTACACTGCCTCAAAGGTGAAAAATAACAATCTATATATATATAAATCTTGTGTCACAATGTTTGTCCTCAATGGACTCCTAAACCACTTAACCGATTATAATAAAATTCGCACACCATGTGCAGTTCAATCCAACTTGAGAGATAGGATAGTTTAAATCTCAAATTATAGTCGCAATTTTAATTTATTGCTAATTATTTGTCTGTTATTATTTGACAGTCACAATTATCTGTTAACTCCAAATGATTCTAACAGATGTCGATACCTTTCGACTGGGTTGAGTAAGTAATCAATAGATGGCGCTGCTATGGTAAATCTACGAACGTGTGATATAAGCTACATTTTAACAGCATAATTACCACGTGTTGTTGACGCTATAAATTGTTTCATTGTTTACTATAATGTAATATAACAAAAACTTTAGCCACAGCAACGCGTGGCCGGGTCAGCTAGTATTTTATAATTATTTCTATGGAATTCGGAAGACATTGTTAAAAGTCAACGAGCAAGTAAATCGAAGTCGTTAAAAACTTTGAGACATTTATTTTTAACGTAGGTTTTTTTTTATTTGGAGAATGTTTGCGATTTTATACGCATCGGAAGTTCGATAATTTTATAAATCATGTTTAAAGGAAGTAAGAAATATAGGAATAACTTTTTTACAAGTATTAGATTGAATTGTATGAATGTTATTTTTCTCTCTTTTCTTTTCGTTTATTTATCTCGTTTCACTGAATTACGGTTAATAACTATTGTTGCTCATATAGAGGGTTATTACACAATATATCAGCCACTAGCTGCGCCCCGCGGTGTTACCCGCGGTTACATTTTATAGGGATAAAAAGCCTAGGTGCTATTCCAGAATATAATCTATCCCTATGCCAAATTTCATCCAGATCCGTTCTGCCGTTCTAGCGTGATTGAGTAACAAAGATCCTTCCATCCATCCAAACTTTCACATTTATAATATAAGTGGGATAGCTTCGGATCTGAAAATTCAACCTGTATACATGTTACAACATGTTATAGAAAATATTTTTTATGAGTTACCTATGTCATTTAAAATTCTAAAACTTAAGTCCTGTTAACGAAATAAGCTCCAGACCCTATGTTGACCTTTTTCGTGAGTTACAAGATTTAATCCGAAAGCATTCTTCACAATAATGTGAATTATTGGTTCTCTCAACTTCGTGCATCATGTACATTCGTGGTGGTATATGAATCTGAATTCTAGTCTCACATTGTACGTAGAAAAAACTTGCTTGGCATTCCGTCGCTGACACAAGGAAATGGTGCGTAGGGCGTGATAAATGTCAACACGGATTCTCAATTAACTTCGAAACGCACGATAATAAAACGCATTGGATATTTTACTGTGTGCTATTTTAGCTGTGCCCTGCCCCATATAAGTATTACAGAAATTCCTTTAATGAGATTTTATTAATATCGCCAGATAAACATACCAAATTTATAGTCTGTGCCGTACAATGTTATAGGGTGATCACAGTTCACTGAAAATGACTAAAGCGTAATTCTCGAAAATTTCTCAGGCGGGAATTGAACCCGCATCCATATGGTGCAGTATCCGAGCAGCCTATGCTCAAATTAGTAGACAAAACTGGTGTCTAAGTAAGCCTTTTAAAGTATTTTCACGTCATCATGAAGGTTCTAGGTATGTCGCTACACTGTAGTTAGTCAGACTATTGAGCCCCTACATGGGTTCATTCTGTGATTGTAGTGTAAATAACTTCATTGCAATTTAGTATTTATAACAAACTAAAACGGACTAATATTGCATACAATATCCCAGACAAAATCCTATGTATCCACTGTAATAGTTATTTAGCGGTAAAGGGAAGATCTTCCAGCCAGGCGGGTGGTGTGCCTGGCGGGGCGGCCGCTATGCCACAACGGTTATTGTCGGGATCTTGTATATATGCTACTTGCTCCGAGAACTCTAATAGCGCAATTCAGGATTGTGACGTCATTGTCTATTGTTCTGAATGCGTGTCTGCAGTGCCATCTGCGTAGCTTGTGGTGTGGTTAAAGTGGTCGCTACAGTTATAAGTAAATGAAAAAACTAATTATTGTCAAATCAACCAGTACCTATATGTAATTAATCAAGTGGAGATGCGGCTGGAGATGCGGGACGGATTGATTAGGGTACAATCCTGCCCGGGATTGCTTCCTTCACTGTTAAATTAATTGATGATCTGAATTAATACACAATGATGAGTGCAGGGTCGGTCAAAAGCCTATAATGATGAAGGGAGGTATTTAAAGAAAAAAATACAAGAAATATTGGGTACAATTCCCTATAAGTACAGTCGTGGAATGAAAAAAGTTGTCACTAAAAAGTCGATTTTTGCTTGCAAGAGTTCAAGAACCGTAATGCCAACATTCCAATGCAAGAAACAGTACTAGCAATATTTTAATAAATCCTACGCGATTTTGCGTTTTCATTACAATCCTGCCAATTATAAAATATTGAAAAAATTTACTCTGGCACAAATGGCTCTATTTGTATCCGATTGCCAACCTAAAAAAAGACATAAAGTTAAGTGTTTGTGAGTAAGAATGTGTCTAGTGTGCAATAAAAATAACTCTCATAATGCTTTCATAATATAAACTTTACTAATTAATATTTTCTTCATGTCTGTGTCCGGAAAAGCACTGTTCGTTTTTTTGACAATAACCGCTGCGGTAATTTTAAGTTCTATTGATATAGCAATACAATTCAAATTCGCGTACTAACACAACTCGTATGGTGTTACGTGTTTTGTGGCATGCCCCGTTATACATAATTTATAGTAGAAACGTACCACAATGTATGATCGAATCGCTTCACGGCTGGGCTCATTGCGGCCATTTGCAACTTCAATTCGAAATTATACATTTTCAAACGGTCATTCTAAATGTATGAAGTCATACATTTATTGTATGGTCGATATCGTTGACACGTTTTTTTTATTGCAATGTGGATTGAATAATAAAGTGTTGGCATATTTGAAGCAATACGTGTTTTATTTATATTTTGCACCAACGCAAATTCTACAAACAGTTATATGAATATAATATTGCGAGCGCAGTGGGACATTTGTAAACTGTATTATGATCCGTCTATAAAAACTGAACTGTGTTAACTACTGATAGGCTCTAAAAGGCTTGTACCCAGGGCCGTATTTTTTTAATGTGTTTTCTTATTTCTTACAATTTATTATGTTTGTCTATAAAACCTTCGATTCGTAGAATAATTCTCCAAATTAGGTAGGTGTTTACTTAAAACCCGCTAAGTTTACGAAGTCCATATGAGTTAGGTACCAAACATTAATTAATAAATCACTTCACGATTAAGTGTTCTGCAATGTGCAATTTTTCAAGGGACGATTTTCTAGCACACATTAGTTTTCGAGTCGCGTTATGTGATGTTATAATCTAGTTGTATGATGCCATACATGTATTGTGTATGATGTCATACATTTAGGTTATATGATCAGCTACATTGGCCTTACGAAAGGTGGTATTACAGCGATGATTTTAATTAAATATCTACTGTATCTGATTAATAATACTAATACATAATATATACATAATATATAGTCTGATATCCATGTGTATACTAGATACCATTTGAACCTGCGCTTTTTAGCGCAAGGTATACTTATAAATATAAAAAAAAATCATTTTGTTAGATGCATTTTTTTAATTGATTTATTTTTATCTAAATGGTGACGCACATAATCAATACATATGCGCTAAAGTAGCGGAGTTTCAAAACATAGTATGGTATACTCTTTCTGAATCACACATGTCCTTGCGAGATATAAATGTAGGTGTTTATGACGACTTAAAATCACTTATAGATGATTGGTTCTGTAATTGGTTAAAGTTTTTGTTATGGAATGATGTTTGACGAAATGTTCTTCTTTCTTTGCGAAACAAAATACGATGAAATAAAATGAATATGAATATGGCCTCACCCACAACATAGCGGGTATTTTGCCAATGTCAAGTAATCAATGGCAATAACGCATTAATAAATACACATCTATACATACAAATAAAATTGGAGTGTCTGTTTGTAATATTAAAATAACCGCTTTTTACTAAGTGCATTTGGATGTATACACGTTACCTATACCGAAACAAAATTTTTTACAATTTTTGTCTGTCTGTCTGTCTGTCTGTCTGTCCGTCTGTCTGTCTGTCTGTCGGTCTGTCTGTCTGTCTGTCTGTTTGTTCCGGGTAATCTCTGAAATGGCTGGACCGATTTTGACGGGAATTTCACTAGCCGATAGCTGATGTAACAAGGAGTAACATAGGCTACTTTTATTTTAGAAAAAAAACATAGGATCTCACGAAAAAAAAATAAAACCAATGTTGCAGCGCAGCGCCTGATTAAGTTTGATAGCAACAATCTGCAATGCGTCCCGCGGGTTCAGAACGTGCGAGCAGGCTGTTGCCAACGGTTGAGTATTTGTTAAATACCACGCGGACGAAGTCGCGGGAAACAGCTAGTTATAAATAAAATAATGGATGTGACATGAATGTAAAAAGGCATGTCTCTGACGAAATCTTATACAGTTATTAATATTTATAAATGGCAACATTATTGCAGGGCATGTTACGAGATAATTATTTGTTGACGCTCCTCCAAAATTATGTAACTAGGTATAATTGATGTGGGTATGCTATCCTTATTATTGGTAATAATTGGTCAGACCAGAGTCACATATTTAATCCTATTTTTTTTCAAACCCTACGATTTTTTTGTATAAATATCGCCAGACGAAAACACCACCTATACGGTCCTGCACTAAGCAACGCTTGTATTATGGGTACCGTACAATGGACTGGCGGACTTATATACATATTTAACATCCATGACTTAGATACAAACATTCGTGCTCATCACACAAAGCTTGTCCCTACTAGGATTCGAACCCGGGACCCTCCACGGAAAGCACGGGTCACTACCAACTACGCTAATCAGTCTGACCAAAAAGTTAATATTAATATATTAGCTGTTGCCCGCGACTTCGTCCGCGTGGTATTTAACAAAGACAACCGTTGACAAAAGCCTGCTTGCCCATTCTGAGCCCGCGGGACGCATTGCAGGTAGTTGGTATCAAACTTAATCAGGCGCTGCGCTGCAACATTGGTTTTAATTTTTTTTCGTGAGATCCTATTTTTTTTCTAAAATAAAAGTAGCCTAAGTTACCCCTTGTTACATCAGCTATCTGCCAGTGAAAGTCCCGTCAAAATCGGTCCAGCCATGTCAGAGATTAGCCGTAACAAACAGACAGACAAACAGACAGACAAAAATTGTAAAAAATGTTGTTTCGGTATAGGTAACGTGTATACATCCAAATGCACTTAGTAAAAAGCGGTTATTTTAATATTACAAACAGACACTCCAATTTTATTTATATGTATAGATTACTAGGTACTAAGGTATCAATTAAACGTAGGTTTACTAAACACGAAGGTTTTGTGAACTTTTTTTTTTAATTCACCAAAGCCCATTCACTCATTCCGAATACGAACGAATTCCACGCTTCATTCAAACTTACATCATCTGTGTCAAAAGCGACCACGCTGGCCGATATGCGATCGTACAAAATCTTCACACTCCACTGACGCATTAGTATGGACAATACAACTGTCGTAGTGTATAAAGTAGGCAATATATTATGTGTTCGTGTGAAATACCATTTATGTAACAGCATAGTTGCGGATTATTATGTACTTGCTGAACGTAAGTAATGCAAAAGAAGTTAGCCTTGATCGATTTGTTTTGATTGAATGCATTGGAATTTTGATAGTCTTAGTATTATATAAACTAGATCTAATACCTTTTGATTGAGTGCAAAGATGTACCTGTAGTTAACCTACATTTTATATTTAAGCTAATTTGAAGAATTTTATTGCAGTCATTTTGAGTGTAACAAAATTTTAATTTGAATCGCACCAAAAGTATTATTTTATATGATAGAGAGAGAGAGAGAGAGAGGGAGAGCAAAAGAGGGAGAGATAGAGAGAGGAGGGGAGAGCAAATAGGGAGAGAGGGAGAGAGAGAGAGAGAGAGAGAGAGGGAGAGCAAAGAGGGAGAGAGAGAAGAATGATAAAAAGTAAACATAATAACCTACCTAGTATAATACCTATACTACATTACCTACTTATATTGGAATAAGTACGAAATATTTCACCGCAGTAATCTCTAATTACATATCCAATTACACAATAAGAACCACATTATGGATATAACATGTGAGTATCAACAACTTCTATTGCCTTTTTATTTGTACAATTACGTCGTTACGATAACGACTTTTACAAGACTAACTAACGACTTTTTACATGACTTTCGCACCGTTATTTCTGATTTAATAATTGGTTGTCATTTATAACACGTAAGTACTATGTAAGAATTGCGGGTGATTTGTCGACCGTTACACAAGGTGTATGTGACTTTGTTACGAGAACTCATACCATGGAGTCAGCTTATGATTCTGAACCCACCAGAGTTGGAATTTTCCGTCGATCAATTATGTTTTTTTTTGCAGGAAGTTTATAATATCAGATAGGAACCATTAAGGTTTATATATAAAGCTATTCAATAAAATAATCATCCACTAAAGAGTTATTTAAAGACTAGCTGTTGCCCGCGACTTCGTTCGCGTGGTATTTAACTAAGACAACCGTTGACAACAGCCTGCTCGCCCATTCTGAGCCCGCGGGACGTAATGCTATTTGTTGCTATCAAACTTAATAAGGCGCTGCTCTGCAACATTGGTTTTTTTTTCGTGAGATCCTATTTTTTTTTCTAAAATAAAAGTAGCCTAAGTTACTCCTTGTTACATCAGCTATCTGCCAGTGAAAGTCTCGTCAAAATTAGTCCAGCCATTTCAGAGATTAGCCGGAACAAACAGACAGACAGATAGACAGACAAAAATTGTAAAAAATGTTGTTTCGGTATAGGTAACGTGTATACATCCAAATGCACTTAGTAAAAAGCGGTTATTTTAATATTACAAACAGACACTCCAATTTTATTTATATGTATGTATAGATGTATAGATAAGATCGTCGAGATGATAAGAAAAATCAAACAAACCTAGATAAACCAAAAGCTACTGCACCAATCTTGAACTTTACTTATAGTATAGTTATAACATCGCCCACACTTAGTATAAAAATGTTTATCATTTCAAAAGGCATTCTTTTAAAGTTCAGAAAAATATTACCATCCACAACAACTTTACATCCCACTTGTATTTATAAATAGACTATTGTTATCGGATAAGATTAAACATTTTTAGAGGTGACACTCGGTGACGCTTTTTTTCCCGTTTGTAAATACATATAAGATGGCTAAGCACACCTTCTCCATGATTACGTATCTTGCAACCGATAGCAATAATATATTGCAAAGTCGTATTAAGTAGGTAGTGCTGCGAAGTTATACAAATTTGCGATTTGAGAGCAAATATTTCGCGGTGTTCGCTGTCGCGTTGCTATCGCTAGTCTATGCAAGATACCAAATTAGTCCATCGATTTTGTACACTTGTGCGCTTGAGTGTCCTATCTACTTTTTTATTCTCTAGCCAGTATCTACAGATTATACAAAAAAAAATATAATTCAATATTCTCACATCGTATGATGGCAACGTTTAATATGGAAATTTATGTATGACTCGATAAGACAGCGGTCAACCACCGGACCCTTCCTTGGCATTAAGTTTACATCTAAAATTACTTATCAGAAGTTAAGAATAAATCCGGTTGCTAGTGATATTCTAAGAGCATTATTTATAGTAGGTACAGCCTAGGATACCTACTAATGTACTGTCCGAGTTGAAATATCATAGTACCTACCTACCTACTATTATACTACTATTATATTTCAACTCGTACAGTCAATAGTATAGTAGTGTGTCGTGTGTCTTAGCACACTAAGGGCACACGAACAAAACAATCAAGCGTCGAATGGACTCTACACTCTACTGAGATTTTTTTATAAGTTACTAGATTTTGCCCGTGGCTGCGCCCGCTGTATCTCAATGAAACTTAGTCCAAGGATAAGTTGATAATAATTATAGTCCGCCTGACCGAATTTCGGTCATATCGGCTAATCTAAACGGAGACCAGCCATCTGCGCAGGAGATATTGTACTGCGCTAGCACAAGTGCATTGTCTTCCTCACGATAGGATAGTAATCCGACACGACCGAAGAAAGATCAGGCGGAGGACCGACCGCTTTATGTGTTCATTGAGACACGAACAAGTGATGATCATGGTTGAAAATGAGATTCACACATTAAATCCTGGGACCCTCGCTACCTAGGCAAGCGATCTACCAGCTTAGATATCACTGATGATATATAGTGGCTTCCTATTAGTGAAATAGTTTTAAGATTCGTATTAGTAAATCCGGAGATTGGTGCTAATTCGCTTAGCACCAACAAGTTTAAACTAGACCAAATTATAGTTTACTCCTGTCAAACGGCGTTCGCTATTCTGTTAACAGCAGATTAGACTAATTTTAGTTTGACAGCTCCTAAAATTGGTTTAGTCACTCAACTTTTAGTTAGTGTAGTTAATTTTAGAGAGTGTGCAAGCGAATTAGCACCATTAACCACTAAAACTTAAAAAACTAAAATAAAACAAAAGAGATATCGAAACTTAAACGATTTTTATTCAAATTGACATGTCTACAACATATGAATTACGTGTAAGCAACTGCATGCCTACATTACTTAACGTACCTACTGGACTTGTCCAAACATTGCCCTAACCGGTTGAGCGCCTATACATAAGTGTGCAATAAGAAACTCTACCACATATACATACAGGTGTTTTTGCTCTAAATTGGTACTTATATCTAAATTATGCACTAGCTGTGGCCCGCGACTTTGTCCGCGTCTTTGAAATGATATGTTCTTTTTCCTTTTTCAGGTTGGTAATCGGCTACAAAATGGATTTTATTACCAATGTATCTAGGGTGTTATATGATATCATAACAATGAAGTAAATTCCCCTGAATTTAATGACATTCTATAATAAAAAAAACATCGTATATGTAGTGTTGCGCACAACTTGCGCAGTAATACAATATACCTATGACTTTAAAAATAGAAGAACATCCTAGATCGATGTCATCGCAATATGACAAAACAATGTTCACCTATTAAACCGAGTATACATTTAGTAATGTTCGCAGAAAATCTCTTATTAATCCTCTATTCTCGCCTTGGTACAGTATTACTTTGCTTGGCGTCATAAATTCTACCATTTTAGAAATTCCTGTGGCAAATGTTAGTAGTTTACGATACGAAGGCTGATTATTGTTGTTTTCATTTCGCGGTCTTATAATAAGCTTTTGCTTCTTTTTATACGTGCGCGCGCGTAGCTTGACATTTTAAATAATACGGTAAGTTTTTTCTTCTAGATATCCAACCAGTTTATTGAGTGGCTATGCTAAAAACATAATAATCTTATTATGTAATGAAACTCGTTTTTTAATTATGTATCAAATTGTGTTAGTTAATTAGCATACAACAAATGAAGCGTAATGCAAGTCCACGCAATTTTAGCATTTTGAAATTCAATTATATTACGGTATTTTTTTTTCTAAATGCACGTAAGTATACTCGGCCGTCAACTTTACTGTAATGTAGCCATTGTAATTCTTTTGTAACATCAAGGTGTTTTTTTTTAATTCCTGCAGTAATCTTTTTTTTTTATAAAAAATATGTCGTCAAATATTGAATACTTTTACTTTAAATAAAATAAAAGTAACGCTGGCATCGGAGAAAGGATTTGATGGCATGAAGTTTTTAAAAAGAAAGTCTAATTATCGCTTTGAATAACGCGTTCACAGACTGGCGCAGTTTGTTATAAGGAAGCGTCAAAACATATTTTGCCTCATACAACTGCCCGGCGTCTGCCGACTCTCCTAACTTTCTCTGTCTATGACCTAACGGTTGCCTCAATGATATAACATGTAGGTAATGTAACGTAATCTTCTTTTTATAACGTTAAAATTTGATTGATTTGAAAATCGCATGTTAGGTTTTTTTTCATTAGGTATGAAGTTGGTGCCAAGATAGAAGTAAAATTCCATACGCGGTCATCGTTATAAGTGGCTAAGGAATTTAGCACCATGGGCTATCTATTAGTAAGATTATATTTGATGCGATACTCTTACCGCATACCTATGCGGTTTCTCTGAATCTTATTTTTTTAAGTGTTACGGTTTGTCGGATGACACACAACTTTTTTTTCTTCTTCTCCTATAATCTTCTCTATCAAATCGAAAGATATTTGAACCAATTACCTACTGACTTCAAAAAATGTGTAAGTATTGCTATGATAAACAAATGTATTTATTTAAATTGATACATCTACAAAAGCGTGCGGGTAAAAAAAAAAAAAAAATTTTTTCAATATTTACCAGATTTGGGATAATTTAATTTCTTTTAAATATGTTAATTCCTTATCAAATGTAAGTATTAAGCAGCTAGAATGTGTCTGTCTAAATAAATAAACCTACTGGTAAATACTATTCTAGTCTGTGCTGCAAATGTGTACCTACGCAACAAGAAAATATGCAAAAACTTTATTTAATGCATAGCAGCTGCACTTATAAAAAGTCGTAGGTACTTGTTTTTTTTTTATAAAAACCTGATAGTTTTGTACACTGCCTAGTGTAGATAGATAAATATAATTTTACAATAAAACCTCGCTACATAATAATATAAAATTTGAATAGTTCTATCAAGTAGTAAAAAACAATAATATAAACAAACTTACATTATTAAAGATCCGTTACCGTTGGCAACACACACTTTAAAAAAAATAAAATAAAGTTCGATATTTGAAAACGTTCCAAAATGGCGTATGATACCGGCGCGTTTACTACTCACGACTGCGGAATCGGCTCAGACGCAGGTGAATGAGCACGTCACACCACCACTCTGCTTTTGCGATATTAACCGCATACAGATGCACCTTCCCCCGTTTTGATGGTAAAGCAATAAAACACCTTCTAAAATTAGCAGGTGTATAACCTGTGTGCGTTGAACTTTGCCTATTGTATTGACAATTGTTGTAAGCGACGCGTCGCGATTATCAAACTTTTTTTTTGTCGTCAAAGCGATAGCTTTGTATATTTTTATGATGATGTTTGATAAAGTTGAAAGTTTTAGATGTTATAAAACGCTTTGTGGTAATATTGCGATGATAAAAAAACAAAAACAAAAAAAAAGTAAATGGCAAGTTGCGACCTCTATTACCTTGGACTCTGATATTACAAAATAATAATAACTTATTTTAAATTAATCATTTGGGTTTATTTTACCCCTTCGAGTTTCGGACTCGCCGAAGGGCATTTTTTTCAATAATGACATTTACAAAATAAAAATTGTTAATATCCCACTTTATAAGTATATCACGTTATTTATACAAATAAAACACACTTTTTGAAACATAAAATAAAATTGACAACTTGACAGTTCAACTTCCCGCAAAAAGGCTCAGACCACACTCATTTGTGTGCTTTTCGTTTTGTCTATGTGCTAGCAACTTTTTTCTGGTACCTACCTATGCAATTCACTTTTATACAAGAAACACAATGCTAAGCCCGTCAGTCATGCACAGCAAAAAGCAAGTTGCATTCTCAATAGTTTTTTTTAAATAATTGACAAAGACAATAAAGTGAAGTGCCTCTCACCGACCTTGACGGGTCAGAGGATGTTGCTCTCAAGGTTGGACCACCAATTGGCGGTACTACTGGTAAACCAGTAATCATTAAGGTGTAGTGGACATCCTTGACGTCTTACCAACATTGGCCCAATGTTAAATTTAACTTATGGGTCTTGTTTTCGCTATATATATCTAAAGGTTAATTTTTATGAAAGGGTAACCCCGAAGCATTATGTTTAATTTAAAGTTAACAAACGTCGCAAAACGAAGCTTATAATGTATATGGAGTATAATTAGAAATTATGTTTCAAGTTGAAACCAGCTAATTTGGTTTTAATGAGCTAGGATGGGGATGGAAGCCACGCATGCGCAGTGGAGCAGTTACGATGTAGTTTCATTATAAGTACCTAAGTGGGTTGAAAATGGATCGAAAATTAAAGCACTCCGCAAATAGACGTACTCGCTAATAAGTATCGAGGGGTCGAGTCACCTTCGTCCGTAGGAGAATTAAATACCCTCGAGATACCCTACACGTGACCCTGGGTGGTGCCAACTAGGTGACAACTCTACTGGTGGTAGGCTTCGGCCGTGGTTAGTCACCACCCACTGAACAAAGCCATGTCGCCAAGCGGCCTAGCCGTGTTCCGGCATGATGTTCGGTGTTGCCATTCATGGATGGCGGGTCAGATCAGCTGCGCTGCATGTGCCTAGTGAATGTAGCGTCTCGATCTACTGCCGCCTTCCTACCTAGGCAAGTATGCTCCATCGTAGATCTCATCATCACTTACCATCAGGTGAGATCGAGATCAAATACTTGCCTATAATGTAATAAAAAAATAAAAAAAAGATTTATGAATAAATACCTCCGTGCGGTAGCGTAAATAGAGTCGAAAATAGAAGCAGTCGGTTTGCCGTGCATGTTGCATTACACAGCTTCGCTATGATACACCTACGCAGGATGCAATATTAGATACCTCTAATTGGTTCACATATTGATTTCTTACATTTACGCAAATCAACTCGGGTCGGTCGTCGGGAACGTAAAGACGTAAAATAAACGCAATAAAATCATTAAAATTAGTTTTATCTCTAATTAATTATTTAATTTAATAGCGGTCAAGCGCCGCAGGAGTACAGATGAACTATAATATAGTGATGCCTGGGACTTCAGGGAAGGTCCAGCTCTGGATTAGAGACATTAGTGAGTACCCTATATGTACGAGTATAAAGCAGTGAGTTGTCTTACGCATTTTGATGTAAATTTGTATGAATCTTCCCATCACTAAAGGTATCCTCGACAAAGAAAGGGGATGCTATAATATTTGAAATTTGAACTCACCTTCACGACTATTATTAAAAATGGATACGATTTTATTATACGATGGGCTTCTAAGGGAGTGGTATTTTATGGCTTTGACATTAAAGGGAGGTTCCACTAACATGTGGTATCTATACAGGGTGTAAGTGCTTCGTACCGAAAACAGATACCATGGATTCAGCTCATGATTCTGGACCCCTCGAGTTAGAATTTTCCATCGATCTTTTCATGAATTATAGTTTTTTTTTATTTAATTAAGCATAAAGTCATAACAGAAGCCTATCTCAATGTAATTTTTAATAATAAAAATAAAAAATAATTTAAACCTAAAACTGCAATGTAAATTGAAACTAGATCCACTCGAGCGCGCTCGTCGCTCGCACGAGTCAGGTTTCACGCGGAGCGTTGGGTTGTGATCGCATAATTTACAATACATTGCGTGCTTAAAAATTACTACATGTGTAACCCATGACTTTCGACAAAATAGATTTCTATAATTTTATTATAGGCATTTTGTGTAACCTTTACCCATTTTTTTTCTTTACCCAAAGTTTTCGTTACCTTGCCCTGCCCTTGCCCTACCCTTGCCCTGCCCTTACCTTACACCCTGTATAGCGTGTCAAGTAACAACCTAAAGCTTTAACTGTTTATTGGTCATCTTACATCGTTTCATCTTACGAGCTTATGTCCTTATTTTATCTTGGGCAACGTTATGTAGAACTGAGTTTAATAACTTGCATTCATACATAATGTCCCCGTTACTACTCAAAACCGTAGCTAGATTTAATTACAAACAAGCCAACACTATATACTTTTTCAACAGAATGTACACAGTAACAAATTACGTCATCAAAAATTTTAGTTCCAAAATATATTTCAACGAGAAATCCAGTTCCATAAATATAATCCTACGTTAAATGAGGAGCAAGGAGTACCATTTCGTCTGCTCCTTTCGGCGCTCTGTTTACACTGGGGCGGAATTCGACAGGACTGAGGTACATACTACACCCAGGCGGGGAGCAGCGGCATAAAACGACATCCATATGTATTTTTCAACTTCTATAATATTTGATCGCTAACTACTAGACGTCGAATCAGCAACTCCAAAATTCTAGAAAAAACTATTTCACATCCATCTACTTTTTTTTCTTAAAACATTAAATAGCATCCCGTGACTCCCGAAGGATTAGGCAGCGGCGCATTGAGCGTCCATCCACATTTTGCCGATTTCTAGAGGAAGAGGTCGACAATCTTCCCCTCAAGGTGTGAGGGATTCTGGTGGCCGAGCTTGACGTCTTACGAAAGAAATGCAGGCTATCTCGCGATATTATATTCACACAGTCAACAATGCCTCACCACTGGCAGTGACGGCTGCGAATCCTGCAGATTTATGAACAGCTCTTAATACGATACCAGCATCTTTCATTAAGAAAACTGGGAACGCTGTGAGCGCAGACACAGTTGTACATTTTTAAGGTTGCACGCTGTAAATTTGTGTAGAAAGGTTTTTTATGTTGGCGTAATGAGATGTAGCTCTTTGTGCTTGATGGAGCTTTCTTATTGGAATTCCCGTTGCGCTTTTAGCTTATAATAGCCTACCACTTTTATTCTCTCATTGAGGATCCGAGCGTGCCTGGTATAATGGTTGTTGTAAATCTATTAAAGTAGTTAGAATGTATAATTATTAAAAAAACGTTTTAATTAACTATAGACGATATTTTTTTGTAATTGACCGCAATTAAGGACTTATAAAGCTCACAATTTTGAAATATATAGTTATTTGTTTTTGCGCACGCAAACACAATTATCGTCGGAACCGAACCAATTTTACTATTAAGTAATAATCGAATGGGACGCACAATTGAGTAAACTTTCAATCTGGCCTCGTTTCGGAAACGAGGCAGGCCGGACAAGGCCCTTGCAACTTCCTTTCTAAATACGAGATGGTCCCATCGCAAGGTCTCTACCGTCCACTTAGATTTCAGATGTTGCCGCAGGGCATAACAGTTCGGCGATTAACAAATATATAAATATACTAGCTGCGCTCCGCGGTGTTACCCGCGATTAAAAAGTATGTCCTTTTTACCGGGATAAAAAGTAGCCTATGTGCTATTCCAGACTATAATGTATCTCTGTGCCGAATTTCATCCAGATCCGTTCAGTCGTTCTGGCCTGATTGAGTAACAAATCATCATCTAGTGTGATAGAAAACAACATCAAAGCTTTCTTTGTAATTACTTACATAAACGCATGAGTCTATATATTGGCAATGTTTGCAAAAGTTCTCCGTTAAAGAAATAATTGTCCATAACCAGAAACAATAGGTCCTTATGTGCAATTTCTTAACCGCTCTAAGCTTATAACTTACTGCGATAATTCATACATCGGAGCGTTGGGGAAATAGCAAGAGCACACAGCTTGGGAGTTTCCCACCATTGTATGGAGGGGAATGAGCCATTGTGACGGCACCTTGGCCGAAATACTGCGTTGCTAGACACAGACACTAGTCAATGGAGTCTGATAAACGCCGTGCATTATTTAAAGGTTGTGGCTATTTATTTGAATTTATTAGTAACGATCCGATTAGCTCAGTGAGTAGTGACCCTGCTTTCTGTGCTGAGGGCAACGGGTTCGAATCCTGGTAGGCGCAAACTTTGTGCGACGAGCAGGGATGTGTCTACACGAGTCACGGATGTTTAATATCAATGTATGTTTTATATACTTGGATAGCCGCCAGTTTATTGTACGGTACCCATAATACAAGCGTTTCTTAGTGTGGGACCGTATAGTTGGAGTGTTCGTCTGGCGATATTTATTTATTTAGTGACCGAATTGGTACGTTCAATGCACGCACCATTTAGTGGTCGAAATGATACGTAAAATTTACGAAGTTGTCGCCCAATATTCCGTTTTAGTGATCTCATTCGTAGGAAAACGTAATACTTACACATTTAAATTCGAAGCTTCAACCCTTGTAATGTTCCCATAATCCCTTTTGATCAAATGCTATAGCGTTTACAGCATTTTTCACGCTTTTATAATCCCCCCCCCCTTGCGGCGGTCGGCCGACATGAATAGAATTTTGATGAATGATCGTCCAAACGATTCGTCTTCCTGTGACAAAATCTATTTTGCAAATTTCCATAACACATTAAGAGTAGGTAAGAAATTATTATGAAGAATAATATGACAATATTTTTTTTTTTTTTTTTTTTTCAAATCAAATCAAATTTATTTGCATAGAAAGTAGGTATATAATGTTTTGGTGGTATTACAGAACAATGAGCCATATACATTCTACCTTAAATTGGCATGCAATATTTTTTAAGTTTTATAATATTTCGTGAATGTCATAGAAAAGTCATATCAATGTCGTGTTAAAATTATTACAGATGTCAATAAGGCAATCATACAATTATAGTGTCATGAAAGGCTTGATGGTATTGAAATACGTTTTGTAATTGTTACCTTAATTATAAAATTTCACAGATTGTTTTCTTATAATTACGCGAATACTACACATTGACATCAAACTTATTTTACAGATTTTATTGCGTTTATATTATGTTTTTTTTTCGTTCCCGACGTTTCAACTTTTGTTTTGTTTACGAATATATGTTTCTTAGGGGATGTTTATAAATTTAACTGGAATTTAATTAAAATAGGGAGATGGCTTCAACTTTAGGTTTTTTTTTCAGAATCAGAATCAGAATATTTTTTATTCACGTAGGCCATTATGTACAGTACTTATGAATCGTCACAAGTTACAAACATATTTTGCTACTTTTTTATAAAATATCCTTTTAAAAACTACTTAGATACATTTCTCAGGGACCCATAAGCAGTTGCTTTCATTGCCTATCAGAATAATACGGCCCTGTTTTCATTATTCACGTACATCCATCCTACTTGCAACGTGAACGATATAAAAACGTAGCTGAACGCCTAAGCGCCTGCCTGCTTCGTGAAGGTGATATTTTATTCCCGCAGTAGTTGCTTTTTACTGCTTTCATAGCGGCACGCCACCGTATACTGCCATTTTAATGTTACACCTGATTAATTTAGTGGAATAGTGACGTTAAAGGTCGTGTCCAGACTTAACGCGCCGCCTCGCGAGCCTGCCTCTAGGGCGCGAGAGGCATACGCTGAAATAATATTCTGTAGGTTTGAACACGGCTATACATGTTGAATTGTGTAAGTAGTCCATTGTAGTAGTTCGCTACACTGCTACTCTCAGGTGAAGATTATAAAAGTGTTTTTATTATAAGAAAAAAAAACTGACATACTTATACATGACATCACACTGACATTACGTTTGATTTTGTTTGTAAAAGTATTAAAGTATTGGTGCCTTATTTATTGTTGTCACATCCATTATTTTATTAATTGTGATATTGCTATTTATTACTTGACATTGCCCAAGTACCCACTAAGTTGTGGGTGAGGCCATATTCATATTAATTTTATTTCATCGCATTTCATTTCGTATAGAAAGAAGAAGCACATCTTAAGAAGAAGCCTTTGGTTGCAATACATAGAATAATTTGCCGCCTGTTCTCCCTTTTGTAATGGCAATTAGTCGCGTTTTGACCGTACAAGTTCTCGACGCAGCTTTGACTATTTAATCTGGCCGTGGCTCCCTCGAGGCAAACCGCCGCTGTGCCTTACTTGAGCGCTCGCATGTACCCGAGGTATAGTCTTCCAAGGCTACTCGTTGAGTCGGTACAAATTTCTCACCTATTCTTTCGTTAAAAAAAATGAGTTTCTATTTGAAGAAAATGCTTTGATACCGGGGAGGCCTGAGAAATATGTTAGTATAGAGCCATACTAACGTCATGTCCCAACCCAAAGCCCTATGGCTTTAATTAAAATACCACAAATAATATACCTTAAGCCGAATTTACATTACATTATCGTGCATGTCGGAATCAATTTCACTAATGAATTTAAAGTGGAAATTACAATCGCGAGACCGTTCGAAAGTATCTCGCAATCCTGCCACTTAGCATTTTTTGCTAAAAATTTCACACACTTTCGCGATAGAGTTTCATTTTGTATTTACATGAAGATTTTTTTTTTTAATTTGGCATCACAATAGGTATTTTGCCAGTGTCAAGTAATATAAATTATTTCTGTTTTTGAATATATGCACAAGCCCAAAGGCTAGGCCCAAGTAAAATACTCCCCCATCCCTCAATCAGTAAAGTGATGGATACTTTACCGAAAGATTTTTCACGGATTTTTTGTGAGAAACTGAAAAGCCATGTTTCGTCACTCTGTTTCAATTACCTACACGTGTGCACTTTACCGAACCCATAATGGTTAATATTCCACTTATATCACTCACTATAACTCGCAGGAACACTAGTTTTAGAAATTAAAACGTAACTGACGCCATGACTTTTCAGTTTCCCGCCAAACATCTCCATGAAGAAATTACACTCACTCTATACATTATATTTAGCCGATTATAGAAAAAAAAACATCAAACATAGTTTATAACTAGCTGACCCGGCAAACGTTGTTTTGCCATATACATTATTTCTATGAAAAATCTAAATATTTGCGATTATAATTTGAGATTTAAACTATCCTATCTCTCAAGTTGGATCGAACTGCACATGGTGTGTGAATTATATTATAATCGATTAAGTGGTTTAGGAGTCCATTGAGGACAAACATTGTGACACGAGATTTATATATATATAGATTTATGTACTTTTTTGATTGAAATCAAATCTGATTTGTACCTACACAATTTGCATTTAATAAAAAAAACATGCATTTGAATAAGAAAATAAGCTTTAATATTGTAAAAAAAAATACATTCCTTTTACGTATCGCAATTTTTTTTTAATAATATTATCAACAAAAAAACGCTTGACGCGAAGCTAAATTAATGTCGCTAAACGAACGCATGCATTATAAAAGTTATAGGTTTACTTTACACGTGTAACTGTGTTCCGCAATTATAGTTTTTTTAATGTAAATTCGGCTTTATTGTGTTCAAAGGTCGAAGGACACCCGTCAATCAGAGATTGATCGATTTTAGCATAACAATAGTGGTAATAGCGACCCCCAGGGTAGCCGCGCGCAACCTGAGTGCCTATTTTCAATAATAACCTTTGGGTACCGGTTATTATGTTTTTTTTTGTGCCAAAATTGTCGTACAGTGCCTAGGGTATAGAATATTGATATTGGCGCCTTTATATTTATTTACTAGCTGTTGCCAACGACTTCGTCCGCGTGGTATTTAACAAAGACAACCGTTGACAACAGCCTGCTCGCCCATTCTGAGCCCGTGGGACGCATTGCAGGTTGTTGCTATCAAACTTAATCAGGCGCTGCACTGCAATATTGGTTTTAATTTTTTTTCGTGAGATCCTATTTCTTTTTCTAAAATAAAAGTAGCCCAAGTTACTCCTTGTTACATCAGCTATCTGCCAGTGAAAGTCCCGTCAAAATCGGTCCAGCCATTTCAGAGATTAGCCGGAACAAAGAGACAGACAGACAGACAGACAAAAATTGTAAAAAATGTTGTTTCGGTATAGGTAACGTGTATACCTCCAAATGCACTTAGTAAAAAGCGGTTATTTTAATATTACAAACAGACACTCCAATTTTATTTATATGTATAGATTTGGACTGATAACAATCAATAAAAATAAATCGCATAAGTATATGGTATTCATCCATGGTCCCGGTCGCGTAATAAATATGATAGATGGTGTTGTTATAAAATTCTGTAACAAAGACAGTTCCCGTTGGGTTTCCTAGCGGATCGTTTTAGTCAGAATCAGAATCAAATCAGTTTTTCACCATTCCACGCGGACAAGGTCTTTTTGATACATAGTTGGTGTTCATATCATTTTTAAGTTTTTTTTTATTTTTCTGTTGTAAATATTTAGTGAGATTTTAAAAATTAAAATTTGAAATAATGTAATTTAATAAATAAAAAAAAAATATATTCATGTAAACCATTAAGTAGAGTACTTATGAATCGACAAAATAATTACAAAACGCTAAGCTACAACTTAACCACCCGTTCGGAATGGCGTTCCTATGGAGAAGAACGGGCAAGAAAGTCCATGGTCGCTCTCACCATAGTGAAAATGGTTTTTTTTTATTGGAATTAGCGGTCACATATAATGCCATAAGTGCTTCCTGAGGCCTATACCAAAAGAAAAAATCGACTTAGACTTTTCTAGACACGCCCCAAGATAATGTATAAGCAGAAATATCTGATAAATAGGTCTAAGTCGAACCAAGCAAATAAATCTCTAAACTAAACATTACCCTGTGTTCGCTGGCATGGATAAATTATTCCCTATTATTATTCAATGCTATGTTAATTTCATATCTTGTCTGGAAGTAATTTATAGAAGAAATACATGGAATTATTGCTAGAATCTTGCAGGCTCGCTGCCAAGTCGCCTTATCTAAAAGAACTAGCAATATCTACGGATTGTACGTAGTTGGTACTTTTGTTAATCTTTGAGTCAGAAGTCATTGTATGAATGGGAATCGTTAAAAGTTCGCACGATAAATTAGACTTTAAAGCGCTGTCTGTTGAGCAGAAGTTCTTAGATTCAATTTCCAATTGATTCTGAAAAATATTTCACGAATATAAAGGTATATTATCCTTTTTTGAAACAGTGAAAGCCAAGTTGGTAGAACGCTTGCCTCGGTACCGAAGATCGCAGGTGCCAACCCCGGCTCACACCTCTGGGATTTATGGATTTCATGTGCGAATCTCATTTTAAACCATTATTAATTACCACTTGCTAAATGGCGAAGGAAAACATCGCGGGGAAACCTGCACGTCTGAGAGAGCCTCCCGAAAGACATGTGGAGTCTGCCAATCCGCACTCGGCCTGGGTGGTGGAATATGATCTAATCCCCCTCGCCTTGAGGGGAGACCCTTACCCAACAATGGGACATTAAAAATGGCTGTATTATTATTATCCTCGAGTTCTGTAGGCTGTTTTAAAGAGGTACCACGGGCGGAGTTACGTGAAGAAGGTGGTTTGTAATAAGTCTATAACTATCTTATATTGTATTGGTTTGCTTCCTCAATAAAATAAAATAAATAAAACCTTAAATATTAAAAAATATTATCAAAAATAATGGCGGCTGCCATTTCATTTGCCATAGCGGAGTGACAGAAGAGATTAATGAGTATATCGCCTAAAGTCTTAAATCCATCCCATCTGCCCATCATGTTTACTTTCATTAGTATATAACAAATGTCCAGGTCTTGGGCCTCTCATTAATAATAACCACCCTTATACCTACGTAATCCCCCAAGTAATGTAACACTGTAAGTGACGCGGGGTCTTGTCGACCCCACATTGAACTAATACGTCAAGTGCGAGATTATTCGTGAACTAACATTAGACTTTATAGTGTACCGTATTTAGACATTTTGTATGGAGAATTAAAAGTTTTGAAAACCGTCCGCTAGAGGCGCTTTTCAATTCTCCATACAAAATGTCTGAATACGGTAGACTATAAAGTATACAGTTAGCTCGCACTTGACGTACTGAAGACTGATAGTGTGCTATGAAATAACTCAAGGGCCTTATACGTCTTTTGTTTATATTTATTCGTCATCGTATAGGTTATGTTGATGGGTGCGATTTGTTTTTTTTTTCTTTTATAGCCTTTCTCTTTGTGATGTTGTGTCGCCGAATGAGTTACGCGTTTAGGTTGTTGCGACAATTTGTTCAACCTATAGACAATATATTTATGTCTCAGTAAAACATTTTTACGTCCAGTTTCTGGAAGATATATTGATTTGAATTAGTTCTTCTTTGGTTCACTTCCTATATATATCACTACTAGCTGTCTTGGCAAACTTATTATTATACAATATTTTTTTGGTAAATCTTTGCATGTTTTTATAGTTATTCTGCTAAGTATTCGGAGCGGAGACAAATTCAAAAAAATCTAAGATTATAAGTAGTATCTAAGACAACTTTGTTTTATATACATAGATAACCTACTATATATACAAAACATGGACGAATAAACCTACTAGAACTAAAAAAAATACCGTATTGAAACAAAAAAATGATAAAAAAGGAACGTTTTCTAAAGTATATTCACAATTGAAATAAAACTATTTTTACGGATTTTATCGCGTTTATTTTATGTTTTTTTACTTTCCTTACGTTTCGGCTGCTTTACAGCAACCATGGTCACGGGAGGACTGAGGTGTTAGTCGTCCTAGTGTTATAGTAAGGATAGTTTAAAACATAACATAAACGCGATAAAATCCGTAAATTTAGTTTTAAAAGGCCGCCTTTTCAAGCCAGTGAGGCGAAACATTAATTATTAATGCTCCTGTACGTCGGTTTAAGCGCAACACTTAATAATGGCTGGATCGATTCGACTTTTATATATTCATAATATTCTGAGTAAGACTTATAGTCAAAGAAAGAATTAAAAAGTTTTCAAATTTGAATCCGGGTCAACTAGTTAATAACAAGAATACATTTTAACGACCTAACACCAATTTTTAATGTGTTTTTACAACTGAGCGCGGGCTTCAAGTGGGATTCTGATGTTAACAAAACAAACTGCATCTGTTAACTAAACTATGAGCAAAGCTTTTCAGCTTAGCGGTAATCGCTGACGCTACCCAATATATGTAAACACATGTGTGTATATATGTACTTGTTGCATGTATATACACGCACAGAAACTTTCAGCGTTCCGTTTCAGTCGAGTTTCAATAACGGCGCTGATGGGACGCGCGCCAACGTCCGCGGAACTCGTCGCGATTGGCTGAAAAATAACAATTTTTTTTAATCTGTTTTAAGTACTTATTTAAAGCTTTATCGGTCGGAAGAGATATGATTTAAATTCAATTATTCTGTAGATATTCGTGTTTATTTACACATAAAACAATAGGAACGTTTTGTATGAAAAATAGATTTCTTTATATTGCGACGTGTTTTTTGCTTTATCTGCGTATGAGTTAAGTTTTTGACATTTTAAAACGTTTAAATTTTACTTAGACTATATAGTGTGAGTGACTTAATTAATGAAATATCAGTTTTAGTGTTGTCCGCAGAAATATATCTATTTGCGTTAGCTAAGGTAAATACAGTGAATATTGACTTTTAAACTAATATAGGTAGAGTGGATTTTTAATTGAGTGAAATAGCGGACGTCTCATTACCAATAGGAACTTTTTCTCCCTTTACAAGGTAAGGAAAGGTGGTCTTTGTTTATTACTTAACTACTATGTTTGAAAGCGTTCTTCACTTGTTTATTATATAAATTAATTAATTACTTGAGTATATATATGTTGTAGCTAGAATGTAAATGTAACAAACTTTTTTGTGCTTACATTTAATTTTACATTTACTTATAGATACCTAATAAATTATTCAAAAACTTAGGTCGCCCGGCGGTGTTACCCGCGATAAAAAGTATGAAAAATTAAAACATCTATCCCACGGGAACCATAGATTTTACCGGGATAAAAAGTAGCCTATGTGCTATTCCAGACTATAATCTATCTCTGTGCCAAATTTCATCCAGATCCGTTCAGCCGTTCGGGCGTGAAAGAGTAACAAACATCCATCCATCTATCCATCCATTCAAACTTTCACATCTATACATATAAATAAAATTGGAGTGTCTGTTTGTAATATTAAAATAACCGCTTTTTACTAAGTGCATTTGGATGTATACACGTTACCTATACCGAAACAACATTTTTTACAATTTTTGTGTGTCTGTCTGTCTGTCTGTCTGTCTGTCCGTCTGTCTGTCTGTCCGTCTGTCTGTCTGGCTGTCTGTCTGTCTGTTTGTTCCGGGTAATCTCTGAAATGGCTGGACCGATTTTGACGGGAATTTCACTGGCAGATAGCTGATGTAACAAGGAGTAACTTAGGCTACTTTTATTTTAGAAAAAAAAATTGGATCTCTCGAAAAAAAATTAAAACCAATGTTGCAGCGCTGCGCCTGCTTAAAGTTTGATAGCAACAATCTGCAATGCGTCCCGCGGGATCAGAACGCGAGCAGGCTGTTGCCAACGGTTGAGACGTTGTTAAATACCACGCGGACGAAGTCGCGGGCAACAGCTAGTTTATAATATTAGTATAGAAGTATAGATGATTTGAACATGTGAAATAAGGTTTTAAATAGTTACGGCGTCGGCAGCGCCGTCGGAATGGTGAGCTCTAGAGATGTAGTTATAAATAATGGGGTGCCACGAAATACGATAAAATCACTGATTAAATCACTCACACCTAACCCTACTTTAACACGGTGAACCGTAGATTTCTATCTTTATGGCATAGATAAAAAAAGGCCGCCATTAAATGGTACCCTTCCATTAGAGCCCTGTCGTTACATTACTGCGGTATTATTTATGGTGATTTGATTGACTTTTCTAGTTCTCCCAATAAGTTCAGTAATCTATCAGTAGAATGGTTCTTTTTTTCTTTTTCAATTGGCTACAAAATACTGCCTTTTTGCCAGTGTCAAGTAAAATGTTGTTTCGTTATTTTAAATAATTAAAGTATGATGATAATAATGATTTCGATGACGATGGTGAAATTAATCCCCTACACATATCAGTAAAGCTGTGGATTGTTTACTGAACATTTTACGGACATCTCGGGAGAACTCTAGAAGTCGGTTTTTCGGTTTTATTTAAATTATCTTCCCTCGAGCACGTTTATGAACATGCAGTGATTATTATCACACCAATATTATACATTATATATCAAAGAAACACATTTTAACACTTAACTGTTACCATTAGGTGAGATCGAGACCAAATACTTGCCTATAATGTAATAAAAAAAAAAAAAAAAATTACCGCCGAAAAGTCCCAGTAGAGTGATTTCCTCAACTTTACTGATAGGGTTCGGAGGAGTTTATATATTAGGCCTAATCTACAAATAAGGCCTGCATGGAATCTCCCATTTGACGGCCTGATTAGCTGGTAGGGACCCCGTGATATAATCGTTGCTTAGTTTGGGACCGTACAGTTGGTGTGTTCGTCTGGCGATATTATTATTATTACTAGCTGTTGCCCGCGACTTCGTCCGCGTGATATTTAACAAAGACTCAACCGTTGGCAACAGCCTGCTTGCACGTTCTGATCCCGCGGGACGCATCGCAGATTGTTGCTGTCAAACTTAATCAGGCGCAGCGCTGCAACATTGGTTTTATTTTTTTTCCTACTCCTATCCTATTTTTTTTTCTAAAATAAAAGTAGCCTAAGTTACTCCTTGTTACATCAGCTATCTGCCAGTGAAATTCCCGTCAAAATCGGTCCAGCCATTTCAGAGATTACCCGGAACAAACAGACAGACAGACAAAATTTTTAAAAAAGGTGGTTTTGGTATAGGTACCGTGTATACATCCAAATGCATTTAGTAAAAAGCGGTTATTTTAATATGTGTATAGATTAACACACGGCGCGCGACAATAGACCGTTAAATATACGCCTAATTAAGCCTGGTTACACCTTCAGCTATAAAATACCACTATAGTAATGTTCAATATTGATACTATTCTGGTTATAAAAGGCAAAAAAGATCCAGACCTTTGCAAGAAATACAGATAAAGTAGGTAGCATGAAAAACCAACCAATAGCATCGTTTCATTATGGCGTTATAGGAAAATGGCCTGATTTTGCAACGGTTCATTGGTCAATATCACCCTTGCTCCGTCGCAGGGTTTTCATGTACACTCAGCCCATGGATGTTAAATTAACGCCATGTCATTAGGGGTGTTAATGACGTCGACCTAGTTCTGACGTCATCATTTAAGGGCGGGGATACTTTGATTGGGAAAGCGGATGAAAAATGTATTATTTTTGGCGCAGTAATATTTGATCGCGAGTTCAGTTCCTACACACTGAAGCACGATTTGGAAAATGTTGATATACAATGACAGTATGCTTTAGTTGCTTCCTAGTACCTAGTAGGTATCAAATATAGTTGGCTACTATAATATACAGCGGTCAATCCATTCAGTTAAGTTCGGAAATAAACGAGTTAGTTGCATTGGTATCTGAATACAAAACATTTTCTTTCAATAAATCTTCGATTGTCAATATGCATTTATCTTAATATATATAAATTACGTGTCACGGTGTTTGTCCGCTATGGACTCCTAAACTACTAAACCGATTTAAATATTTTTTTGCACACTGTGTGCAGTTTTATCCAACTTGAAAGATAGGATAGTTTATATCTCAATTTATAATCGCAAATATTTAACTATAAAAAAAACCTTGAAATAATGAGTAAGGCAAAACAACGTTTGCCGGGCTAGTTGTATATATGTATATAGCATATCAGTACATTATTTACGATACCGATCCATTAAGTACATAATATAAATCGCTATGTGGATAGTACTATGGTAAATAAACATCGCGGGCACAGCTTTCAATCAATAAGCGTATATTTACGTTACGTTCGCGATGAAAAATTACGCGATTTCCCGCTCGGCGGCGCATATTTCACATTTCAAATCGTGCAGGTCTTCACTTTTACATTCCCACTTTAACACTCATGAGACACCCGATTTTCCGTTTGTCAATGGTTTAATTTATTTGACAGTTTTTGGTAAATTTGTTAAAGAAGCTGCTTGTTGGGCTTTTTGGGGGTAGTCGAAGTGAAAGGTTATCAATTTTGTTTTATTTTGTGAAAAATGTGTTTCTTTGAGATAAAATGTGTATTTTGTGTGGAATATTAGCCATTATGCATTCATAAATGTGCACGAGTGTAGGAAACAAGACTTTTCCAGTTCTCCCAAAAGTTCGGTAAAATATCCCAAAAAGTAAAATATAAGGATAACATTACCAAAAAAAAAAAAAAAAAATTATTAGAAATTTAAAATATACACCCTGTACAGAGCGCACGGCCAAACGCTACAGGTTCGCCTCGTTATAAAACCTCAAACATCATTTACAATATGATTTTATACAAGAACGTGATCCTATTTTTGTTATACCTTATATACCTACCCAAGCAGTCATTTGCAGACTTTTAATTTGATTAATATCAAATTTGAAGAGAGCTTCTAAACCTGACTCACACCATAGTAAATCGTAGCTAATAATCCTGTTGTACAGCGACCCGCCTGTCAGACAACAGGGTCACTCATGATTGTGACTTTTGACGTGACAATGAATAATAACAACATATCACACGAATGTAACACGCGAGCTACGGGAGTCCGTATCACGGAATAAAATAAAGCTATGTGAAGGTCATTGGGGGAGGTCTATGTCCAGCAGTGGACGTCTTTCGGATGATGGATGGATGACATTCAAGAAACAATTGCCGCTCACTGCTTCGTAGGCTAGTCAGATTAAATTAGTTTTTAGCGGAAATGGAAAGATCTTCCAGCCAAGCGGGTATGCCTGGCGGGGCGGCCGCTATGCCCCGACGGTTATTGTCGGGATCTTGTATATATGTTACTTGCTCCGAAAACTCTTATAGCGCGATTCAGGATTGTGACGTCAATTGTCTATTGTTCTGAATGCGTTTGCCATCAGCGTAGCTTGTGGTGCGGTTGAAGTGGTCGATACAAGTTTAATGTGAAAAGTCTAATACTAGATAAATTAATCAACTTTCTCAATGTTGACATGGATCCCCCATGTCGTAAACTCTGAGTTAAACACTATTCAGGACTTTTCGGTGAACAATTTACAAGCGATGTTATCAATTAGATATGTTTCAGTTTCTAATAATTTAATATATTAAGTAAAATAATTTAATATAAATTTAATATATAGCAGTGATAGCTAAGTTGGAAGAACGCTTGCTTCGGTAACGAGGATCACCGGTTCAAACCCCGGCTCGCACCTCTGGGATTTCTGGATTTCATGTGCGATCTCATTTTCAACCACGATTATGAGGAAACCTGCATGTCTGAGAGAACCCCTCGAAAGATGTGTGAAGTCCGCCAACCCGCACTGGGCCAGCGTGGGGGACTATGGCCTAATCCCCCTCGCATTGAGGGGAGGCCCGTGCCCAGCAGTGGGACATTAAAAAGGGCTGGTATTATTAATTAAAATATAATACCTGTGGATTCCAAAACGTGCACGAGTGTATAAAATTAAAACACAATTATAAAGTAATTTGACTTTTCAAGTTCTCTCAAAATTACCATAAATTTTTCAGTAAAATTCCCGCAGCGTTAATGATAGTGGTTGGAGATATTATTTCACTATCATTAAGTATCGTTATCAGCACCGATTATTAGCATCAGGGGTACCTACTGAAATAATTTAAAAAACGAGCAAGATATTTTTAAATTTGAATTCGTCTCATTGAAATAAAAAGTTTTATCGTGTTATTTTATGTTTTTTTTTTTTTTTTTTTTTATTACATTATAGGCAAGTATTTGATCTCGATCTCACCTGATGGTAAGTGACGATGAGATCTACGATGGAGCATACTTGCCTAGGTAGGAAGGCGGCAGTAGATAGAGACGCTACATTCACTAGGCACATGCAGCGCAACTGATCTGACCCGCCATCCATGTTTTAACGTTCCCGACGTTTCGGCTGCTTTACGACAACCATGGTCACGGGAGGATTGAGGTGTTTGACGTCCTAGTGACATGGGTACTGGGGGTACCCATGGGGGTTTATTTCAATATCTAATAATATTATAAACATAAATAAACGCGATAAAATTCGCAAGATTAGTTTAATTCAATGTGTAATTCGCGTAAATATAAGAAATCAATATTTAATTCTCATTTTAACGCGGCACACAAAAAATGTTTGCTATTCTAAAAAGTTCTTACACATCTAACAACAGATGAATTAAGGCTTAAATATTTGAGCAGCATTTAATTATTCGGGCTCGACTGGCTCATCACTATGCATATTTTCACAACTATATGAAGCCCAATGCAGTGATAGCCAAGTTGATGGAACGCTTGCCTCGGTAACAAGGATCGCAGGGTCAAACCCCGGCTCGCACCTCTGGGATTTCATTTCATATGCGAATTTCATTTTCAACCATGATTATCACTTGCTAAATGGTGAAGGAAACCATCGTGAGGAAACCTGCATATCTGAGAGAACCCCTCGAAAGATGTGTAAAGTCCGCCAACCCGCACTGGGCCAGCATGGTGGACTATGGCCAAATCCCCCTCAAATTGAGGGGAGGCCCGTGACCAGCAGTGGGACATTAAAAAGGGCTGGTATTATTATGAAGCCCAAAAACTTGGAATGGCACACGTGCTACTTTCGGCTGAACAACTATTAATCTTATGTTCTTCAAAGTATAAAATGGAATCTCATTTATCTCAGCGCAGATCGAATACGTCAGGGAAGCTTCAAAAGGTAAGCAAACTCGAAGGTGTAGCTACACTTATCAGTATTCTGTTTACGCACCGGATTGTATATTAGATGTATGCCTGGAGTGCTTTTCCTCGTGTAATCTATCGGTGCAGGGCCGTCTTTATAACCTATTGGGGGCCCGAGTAATTTAGAATAATGGGACCCCTCTATAAGTCAGTATTATAGTCAGCAATTATCGTTTGATTTTCGGAAAATAAATATTTTTATCGGTTGGTGATCTTGCAGGAACTATGGGAACCCATGGGTTTTGAGGCCCTGTGCACTTGCCCAGAGTGGCAAATGGCAAATGGAAAAGAGGGCCATATGTATATATATATACTATAATAAAAATGGAACTGGACTGTTAAATTATTTTTCATAATTTTGTGGGCTACTTTCCCACTTTTCCCTTGTTCGTTCCCCACCACACATACAATACCAACATATAACATAAGTACATACATAACACATTAAATAAATACACAAAGTTTACATAATAATATCTCAAATCACGTCGAGGTCACGAATTTAGCGGAAAAGGGAAGATCTTCCAGTAAGGCGGGTGTTATGCCTAGCAAGGCGGAAGCTATGCCCCGACGTTTATTATCGACGTCTTGTATACATGTAACGTACTTCGAAAACACTCATACCGCGTTTCAGGATCGTATTAAGAATCGTCATATTTGCTCTAAATATCGTCTGCAACGCCATCTGTGTGGTGAGGTCGAAAACGTCATTACAGTTTTGCCCCCAAATTTATAGACATTTTATAATTTTATCCAACGTCAAATAGTACTGCGCAAAGCAGAACTCTTGGGCGCAGAACTTTGTGACGTTGGATAAAGTTTTAAAACGTCTATAAATTCAGGGGTTAGCGTATACTCAACATGTTTCGTAGCGCTGTAAAAACATAGTGTCACATTTACATATGTAAATGTAATGGAAATGTCATGTCAGTGGAAGGGAGAGCCGGGAATAGTTTTGAAAGCTCCATTACGGCAAATCCCTTATGAGACAGGTAAGTAGGAAAATAATAATCGCACACACACAGTAGCTTCTCGTTCCTTTTATAAAACGAACAATAACTTCAACGTAAGGTTCATTGTTCAATGAGACAAAGGCTCGCCCTCGACTAAGATGGCTGACTATATTCCGAGATGAAGGATGAAGAAAACAGGCATGTGGGTGTGATTATGTAGGTATTTATCGTTTCATGTAAAGGTATACAAAGCTTCAGCTAAGCTTTATTGTTTGAGATTTTAAAATACTTAAGTATATTGAATATGGTTCGCTAATGTTATTTGACAGCAAAACAAGCGACGCTTGTATTATGGGTAGCGTACCATGGACTGAGGGCGAACCCAGTATATATTACTTATATAAATATTAAACATCCATGACTCGGGTATAAACATTCGTGCTCATCACACAAATTATGTCTCTACCAGGATTCGAACCCGGGACCCTCGGCACAGAAAGCAGGGTCACTACCAACTGTGCTAATCAGGCCGTCATTGTACATGAAAAAAATATTCTTTATCGATCTACGAAATGATAAATATTTCAGCAGTCATGCAACCTTAACCTTTGGAAATAATAAAAGATAAAAAAGTTAATTAAAAACACACAACACACATTGTCAGAATGACTAAATTCCCTTGACTGCTCGAGTATTTGACGATGCGATTTGCGACGACGACGTTTAAAAAACCCTATCAGTGTCGCGGGATCTTCTACAACAATGTTGCTATGGTTGTTATTTGATCGCTCCTTTTCCAATAATTATGGAGTACCAAACACATTTTATTTTATTCGTTTATTCATTACTTTCACAATATAGACGCGATGGCTTCTTCTTTTTCCGTACCATAGACTAAAAATCACACAGACAAACTTACACTTTTTCTTAAACATTCGTTCCGAAATCTAACAAATGTATTGATTGGCTATTAGTTGAGCTACGTTTTTCTTATTCCTCAGATGCGTCACACAGAGGATTGGTTTTGGCATCGAAATTGAACAATTCATTGAAAGAAAATCTGCAATAATAAATCACAGGCATTCAGCGCAATAAATTACTACTTAGAATATGTTGCCAAATACGTATAGAAGCGTTTCTGGCACTGAATTATTATCGGATGGTAGTAGGCGAAAGTGGGGTTGGTTGTGAAGTTAACAAGTTAAGTTAAGGGGGAAGCTCAGGGTCAGGGCGCGAAATTCAAAATGTCAATGGTTTTTATTTTTTTACGAAAAATTTGGACATCCTTACGAAATAACTTTATGGTGTTGTTATCGGTTTAGGTACTTTTTTAAGCAAACTTAATACATCGAGACATCCAACGCAGAATGTTAATATCGCAAAACACTAAATTACATCGTAAAGATGTCCAAATTTTTCGTAAAAAAATAAAAACCATTGACATTTTGAATTTCGCGCCCTGACCCTGAGCTTCCACCTTAACGTATATATTGTACTTGTTTTATGTGATAGTCAAAAGCGTAAGCTCCAGCACGAGGGTCCCGCGGGGTTCGAATCCTGGTAGGGGAAAACTTTGTATGATGAGCACGAATTAATGTACCCGAGACATGGATGTGTAATTCCACTAATATTATAAATGTGAAAGTTTGGATGGATGGATGTCTGGATGATGGATGGATGTTTGTTACTCAATCACGCCAGAACGGCTGCTCGGATCTGGATGAAATTTGGGACAGAGATAGATGGTTTGGAATAGCACATAGGTTACTTTTTATCCCGGTAAAATGTATGGTTCTGGTGGGACAGATTTGTTTTAATTTTTCATAGAGCAAAGGATCGACATGATTTCTTGCATAGGTAGTGGTAGTTTAGGGGTCAGAAAATGACATAGGCTAACATTTATCCCGGAAAAAATGCACGGTTCCTATAGGATAGCATACAGGAACCGAGCATTTGCAAAAGGAGTTAGAGGGAAAGGACATAGTTTTTAATCGCGGGGAACACCCCGGGGCGCAGCTAGTATCCAATATACTCATAACCGTTGCATAGTGTGACACCATACAGTTAGCATGTTCGTCTGGCGATATACATTTTTTGTGGCTTTTTGGATAACTAACTATGTTTGCCTACAGCACTTCTAGCGGAATGAAAATGAATTTATATAAAAAAAACAATCGAATTGAGAACGTCCTTCATTTATTTAAAAAACGGTTAAAAACTGTAGGAGACCTTAAAACCGAATTTGTTTTCTATATTAAAATACCAGCCCTTTTAATGTTCCACTATTGGGCACGGGCCTCCCCTCAATGTGAGGAGGATTAGGCCATAGTCGACCACGCTGACCCAATGCGGGTTGGCGGACTTCACACGTCTTTTGAGGGGTTCTCTCAGACATGCAGGTTTCATCGCGATGTTTCCCTCCACCGTTTAGCAAGTGATAATCATGGTTGTAAATGAGATTCGCACATGAAATCCAGAAATCCCAGAGGTGCAAGCCAGTGTTTGAACCAGCGATCCTCTTTACTGAGGAATTTCGCTATTAAAACTCGCAAATAGAACCCCCGGCACCACTAGTCAGATTATTTTTCTTTACAAGACTATTAAGCCCACACACTTTGATCGTATCGAAGCCAGACTGTCTGGACATGATAATACTTGTTATATTAATATACTACGTATCATGTTGTATTTTCGTACACAAAATACCCACACATTTTTATGATCCAGCACACAGCAACAGCCATGCACTATATACAGGATGCTTAAGAAAGGCGAAATTAACTTTACGATTGCACTTAAGCGCATTTTTATCATTTTAAAGATGAAAATAGTGATTTTTGCGAGCGTTTTTTTTTTTTATTTATATCGAAATTCTGACTTAACATAATGATAACAAATGCGCTATAGTTGCGCAGGTTTAAAGGTTAGTATACCCTCTCTGAATAACCCTGTATAACACACACACACAAATAAACTATGCACCTGTTTTATATCAACCGCCAGCATCAAAGATCCGCTTGCACATAAATGCGCATAATTTGCATCGGATCTAATTCGAAACCTACTCAAATATACATAGAGTTCAAAGTAGCGCAGTATTTTTATTTTACTTATATATTATTATGTAAGAGCTAGTTTAGTTCGCTCAGTGTATATTGATTTCGTTATTCTTTACAGTATATGTGGCTTAATATTTAAACATCACAACTATAAAATGTTGCAGTAGTGAGCTGCCTCTATGGCAGCCTTTCCCAAAGTGGGTGATAACGCCTCCTTGTGGGCGCTGCAGGCCTAAAGGGGGCTGGTATGAGACCCAGAAAAAAATGGGGGCGTTGTGTACAGGCTGGTTTTTAAGGAGGTGAAAAAATGGGGAGGCTAAAAAATAATTCATTCTCAAAGTGGGCAGTAGGCAAAATAAGTTTGGGAGCCGCTGCTCTAGGGGCTGCCTCGCTCAGTCAGCACCTACACGCCTCGCCCGAGGCATTCCCTCGCAATCCCTCGCTTGCGCTAGCCGGAGCCATTATATTTAACTAAGTAGGTACCTATACAATAAGATAAAAAGTTTTATACAAGCACTTGAGTCAGCATGAATCATTCACTTGACACTGGCAAAATACCAAAGATGTTGACCCCATATTTTTTTAAAAAGAAGATGAAACATTTCGTGTACTCGTATCAATACTATAGGTATATATATATATAAAACATGGTCGTGTTCACAGATATATGAAAGGAGATATGTTATGAAAGCGGTGAGCTTGCGCGCACATTTGGCCAAAATAAGGCTAACATAGAGTTTTCGCCGTCAGTCGACTGCAACTGCACGTCGGTATCGGATCTCTAGGTTTTTTTAAAATGCCGTTATATTCCGTGGTTGTGAGCAAAAATACTAGCAGCAAAGTGAACTACGCGAAAGATGGAATCTCATTTCACCAGCCAGTATTAAGTATTTTATTTATTCGTCTTTAAAATCATTAAAAACAACAACCAACAAAATATTTGATGCCTTTATTATGTTATTTAAATTTTTATGTAGCACAGCGACTTTTTTATTTTTGTACAAAATACATGGCTATTTAAGTAGCACATATGTTCGCTACTGAGTGAATGTACGCGGCAATGGATAGATCGTCTAACGATACTTTGAATAAACTGCTGCGTCGCGTGGTACGGCCGCTGTATGCGGCGACGACGCAGCACGCACCGAAGAGACTTCGTATTGGTTGGTTTTAGGGAATTGCATGTGTTTTGCGGCGAGTGGTGGGGAACAAAACGGAGACAGTGAGTTCCCATACATTTTGAACCGCACGGCATATCTATCATGATCTGTGGTCGTGTTAGTTATACCATTTATAACCTAAGAACAGGTGGGCCGATATTTGTGAACTATGAATTTTTGAACTGGTCTCCAACCCGAGTAGCAGAATAACTATTAAAACATGGGAAAAATTACAAAAACAAATATTATAAAGATAGTTAATTGTTTCTAAGGACGTACGAAGTACACCAAGACAGCTATAGTAATAAATAAATAAATATCGCCAGACGATCACACCAACTATACAGTTCCACACTTATGCAACGCTTGTATTATGGGTACCGTACAATGGACTGAGGGCGAACCCAATATATATTACTTACTAGCTGTTGCCCGCGACTTCGTCCGCGTGGTATTTAACACAGACAACCGTTGACAACAGCCTGCTCGCCCATTCTGAACCCACGGTACGCATTGCAGGTTGTTGCTATCAAACTTAATCAGGCACTGCGCTGCAACATTGGTTTTAATTTTTTTTCGTGAGATCCCATTTTTTTTCTAAAATAAAAGTAGCCTAAGTTACTCCTTGTTAGATCAGCTATCTGCCAGTGAAAATCCGATCACAATCGGTCCAGCCATTTCAGAGATTAGCCAGAACAAACAGACAGACAGACAGACAGACGGACAGACAGACAGACAGACAGACAGACAGACAAAAATTGTTAAAAAAATTGTTTCGGTATAGGTAACGTGTATTCATCCAAATGCACTTAGTAAAAAGCGGTTATTTTAATATTACAAACAGACACTCCAATTTTATTTATATGTATAGATGTATAGATATAGATATTACACATCCATGACTTGGGTACAAATATTCGTGCTCATCACACAAAGTTTGTCCCTACCAGGATTCGGACCCTCGACCTTCGGCACAGAAAGCAGGGCTATTACAAGCTGCGCTAATCAGGCCATCATAGTAATATATAATAACAACAGCGACAAAAGATAACCCAACAAAATTTGCATGTGGCCCTTCGCCCTCTACAACTACTAAAAGGACTGATATCGCTAAATGTAATGGAAAGTGATATATCAGAATACCTTTTGAATTTGTCTTGTCATTGTCGGCTGCGGTAGATAGATGGTATCTGTCCCCCGAATGCTGTAAATAGAGTGGGGCTCAGAGATGTCCTACCAAAAAACTATCGTAGGTATGTGAAGTACTTACCGACATAGGTTTTGCGTGAGGTAGGTAATATTTTTTGGGGGAAAAATGGATTGGTTTTATCGTGACGTGAATGTCAGGAGCACATGTGTTGTCATTTATTATGCGATAGGTACTTATATGTCCGAAGTTTGAATTCTCTTTTTACGTATATTTCAGTTTTAATTCTTACTAGCTGCGCCCGGCGGTGTTACCCGGCGGTGTTAATATTATAAATGTGAAAGTTTCGATGGATGGATGGATGGATGTTTGTTACTCTTTCACGCCCGAACGGCTGAACGGATCTGGATGAAATTTGGCACAGAGATAGATTATAGTCTGAAATAGCACATAGGCGTTTTATCCCGGTAAAATGTATGGTTCCCGTGGGATAGATGTTTTAATTTTTCATACTTTTTATCGCGGGTAACACCGCCGGGCGCAGCTAGTACCAAAATAAAGAGAATGGAATTCGATCACAAATCGGTGTCGCCTGTTCATTGCTCGTTGTGCTCATTAGACCTTTATTATGTTTCTACACCCATTTGTAGCGTAAGACATTTTCACGTAGCTTCTCTCCTCATATACATATTATAGCAACGACTATAAAGCATTCCCGCGTGTTTTTTTAATATATTGTCTGTGAATATACTAGCTTGCTCTATCCAGTATAATTACTGGAGTTAAGATTAATTTTTTAATTCCATTGAAATAAAAGTTAATAATACCGGCCCTTTTTAATGCCCCACTGCTGGGCACAGGCCTCTCCTCAATTTGAGGGGGATTAGGCCATAGTCCACCACGCTGGCCTAGTGCGAGTTGGCGAAATATTTTATGTTTTTTCATTACCGACGTTTCGGATGCTTTACAGTAACCATGGTCATGGGAGGACTGAGGTGTTTGACGTCCTAGCGTAATATTTAGAACTGGAAATCTGTAATATGAGTTTTATTTCAACTTGTAGTATTCGCGTAAATATAATAAATCAGTATTCTTAATTTCATGTTTACACTTTATCATGGGGTGACAACAAATCTTTTTTTTTTTCAGTCTTTTCTTTATTGTCATATTTGAGTTTTATCACCGAATCACAAGGATCTATTTTGTTAAAAAGAAATATAGCAATACCTAACACTGCTGAAGCATTGCTTCATCTCCAGTGGAATCGTTAATAATCCAGTGATCCGTCAATGTCTCGTCGAGGGCTAACCGTTTGGTAACATTAGTCTTAATTAAAATTAAACGTGGCCCTGTCCTCTCCCGATCTTGATCTTATTTGTCTAATCCTTAATTAAGATAAGTATTTATGAAGACCGAAGGAGACTGTCTCTCTCTTCGTGTCTTGATGACTATCGGCAAGTTCATAGGTATTTATTACTGTGAGGTCAAAGTTTGATATTGATATTGATTTCTTATATTTACGCGAAAACTACACATTGAAATAAAACTATTTTTAAGATTTTATCACGGGTTATATTTTGATTTTACGTTCCTCGTTTGTCCTCACGTGACCATGGTTGCTGTAAAGCAGCTGAAATGTCGGGAACGTGTAATCAAAATATAAACCGCGATAAATCCTTAAAATTAGTTTTATTTCAGTTTGATATTGAGTCCAAATATTAAACTATTAGCTTTAAATATACAGATATTTATCCATGGGCGGCCAGCGTTTTCTTCAGGGTAGGGGCAAAGTTAGGAAACTCGAATTGAACCATTTAGTATCATATCTTCGGCAGAAAATCTGACAACAAAAGAAAGATGCTCTTTCTCTGACGTCACTGCTTTCATTTGCTAAGATACAATAGACGCAAATAATTGACATGACATCAGTAGTGGTAATGTCTTATATTCTTCGCTGGACTCCACGTGCTAGGAGGGGGAGCAGCTGCCCCCCTCTGCTATCTAGAACAGGAATCACCAATCGCTTGCCAAAATTATGTTTATTTCTCTTTGTCGATAATATCTATGTTGGAACTGCTCTTCCAGAAAAATTTTTTTTTGGTGAAAATATGCTCTAAAGGTGAAAACTATTTGCTTTCGTTGTATATTATTAAGCGAATACCAATTATGGATACATCAACATAAAAATAAATTTAAGTAACTGTGACCACATAATAAATAAAGCTGATATTAATTTAGCGGATTCACAAACTGAACTGAATTTAACTCCGTCGAACTAACATAAAAGTTAGTATATTTTCCTGGCATTTCAAAACATCAAATTTTCAACTCTTAACTTTATCGGCAACAGCTAAAGTTTATATTAGTTTGACAGACATTCAAGGAAAGGAAATTTTGAAGGACACTTATTATAATACGGCGCTCGCACTTGGAGCATCGCAAAGCTCGTTAAGGTATACGCCACCGTTTCAGAACAACGACTTTCAAGATCGCGCTGCCACTCCGTGCAGCTTCTGCTTGCCTAGTACCTCTTTATAAAGCATAAACATTGACTCACGACTTATAAGCTCCGCGTTCCTATTATAACTGCCATGGGTTAAAATACTATTATTATTATTATATTCATATATATATATTCATTCATACAACTCTTATATAAATTTAATGGAAATGACATGTCAACGGAAAGGAGAGCCGAGAAAAGTTTTGAAAGCGCCATTACCGCCCATTCCCTTATGATACAGGTAAGCAGTAAAATAATAATCCCTAAAACACACGTAGAATACTAGTGGTAGTGGGCAAAACTAAAAGATCAATAAAAACCTGGCTAAAAAGAACACATCGCTGATGTGAAACACCGGCGCTCCACGAATTCTGCAATCGCGAAGTAAACATGTACAGGATCGCACCCGCTATTATATCAGATTTGATCAAACACCGATTCAGACCAAAGGTGATACGAGACGCTATTGAAATTTCAAAAACGTCCATATTTCATTAGGGAAGATGGCTGGGTGCTACCACCGACTTGGGACCAGTCATTCATAATAAATAAAATGCAAAACCAAATACACTATTGCAAGACCTCAAGCAACAAGTAAATATATGATCCCTCATACCCCCAGTTCAAAATATGACACTAGGACGTCTAACACTTTTGTTTTTATTATATTAAGGAACCGGCCATTTGCTGACAAAGCCTAAGTTACGTTCAAAGGTACCCAAATATTTATTTACCCAACTCGTCAAGACGTAATTTGTATACTGTGGAATTTCTCAGGGAGAAAATGATTTTTAAATGAAATATAAGCAGCGAACGGCCTTAAGAAGTTCAAAATCTTTATGAGAACTGTATTTTCTAGAGGAAAAAAATGTTTTCCTTTAATATTTATAGCCTCGCCTCTTAGTATTCCATTTTAAAATTTAACTTTAGAAAATATTTTTCTTTGGTGTGGTTTCTTAAAATCTCTAACGAAAAGATATTAGTTATTTTACTCTATAAAGATTTTTAAATGGAAAACATGAAACCTAACTAAAAACAATGATGTTTAGAGTATCATTCAACCAATAATTCAAATGTTAATGATAGAATGATAGCTCAGGAGATAGGGTGCAGAAGAGGGATATGAAAGGGAAAAAGACGATATTATACCATGAACATTGTATTCACATGACAGCAACCAAAACACAACTCCAATGACATAGAACAAAATATAAAAGAATACAACCAATAATCATCAGTTCCATTGTTTCTATGCATAATATCCACACACTTTAAAATTCATATTAAATTCAATCCACATCATCTATCCATCCAACTGAAGTTAGCCTCTCCAAGGAATCTCCAACATTCTGTTTGAAAAACCATAATCATGTGTTCCAATTATCTAGGTAGTGCAGCTGTCCCGATTGTGATCAATAATATAGAGACCCGAATAATAATAATAGAACCCCCAATAGAAGAAGTCTACAGTTCAATAGATAGTGGATACGATGAAGAGTAGCGAGCTAACTGATCTGACGTCATACCCTCCCTTGTAAGTACACCATAGAGCTGCTGACGTCACGAAACCAGACTCCCCAGGGCAATGCTCCGTGTCTCCTCAACGTCCAATTAAGTTAACAATGTGGTCGCTACAATTGTACACCGGAGTTCAAGCAAGGAGCGTCCTCGATCGACGTCATTGGAGCCTCCACGTTCGGATTCTCCAGGGCAGTTGGTAACATGTCGATCAGCTTATCAATTCAACGCGATAGCCAATAAATAATTTTGGCATCGACACGATACTTTGTGCAGACTACTTCAGGGAGAAATATTGCAGCTTATATTATTCTAATATATACGGTACCGCACTAAGCAACGCTTGTATTATAGGTACAGTACAATGGACTCGGAGGGAACCCAGTATATGATTCATATATAGCTATTAAACAGCCATGACTCGGGTACAAACAATCGTGCTTATCACACAAAGTTTGTCCATACCAGCACCCTCTGCGTAGAAGGCAGGGTCACTACCAACTAAGCTAATCAAGTTGTCAGTATTTCTTCGACGGCTTTATGTTTTGTTATAAACTAACGCATATCGTGGTCAGTAATCAAAATAAGTAATTATTCTGACTTTACACATAACGTTTTGTAAACAAACTCCGAAAACAAAAGCTAAGCATTAAATTTCTGAGCCAGTGTAAGCCACAAAATGATCCCTACACAAAAAGTAAAGGTTGATTATGTCGTAAAAACCTTTCCATGACAACCCTAGCGGGTCGTATAATATATTTATTTATGAGTAGCACCTGTAAGCTTTGTCCACAACACGAGGTACCAAAAATAGGGGCGCTGTCTCTCGAGAGAATGGATATTACGGTGTAAACATATTTTGGCGATTTTAGTATTAAAAGTAAGTATAAAATTGTTTGGCATTGTTACACGATTACGCCTAAAGGAGGATAAAGGTTTTTTTCTTTTCATTTATAATAAAACGACATACTACAAGCTAATTAAGTACATATATTACGATTCTTACAGGAAAATGATTCACCCTTTATCGTCTTGGCTATCGATATTTTTTCATCATCACGAATTCCTGAGGATGTTTTCTTTTGGTGTTGAAAGTACGGTCATAAACTCTGCTGATATATTGGCGTATATGTGATTTTAGGGCTGACGAGGTGCGTTTTAAAAATACACGAGTAAATTGATTATCGTATGTGAAGGACATGTACATTCTTTACTTATTGATTTCTTATATTTAAGCGAATATTACACATTGAAATAAAACGAATCTAACGGATTTTATCTCGTTTATTATACGTTTTTTACGTTTCCGACGTTTCGGCTGCTTTACAGCAACCATGGTCACGGGAGGACTGAGGTGATTGACGTCCTAGTGTCATAGTTTGAAACAGGGTACCCTCATATTTAGTTGTTGTTTGCGGTCCGATCTACGCAGAAAGTGCTCAGTGTCTGAGGTCTTGCAATGGTACGCTTGGCACCTTCTTTATTCATTATTTCGGGTTTACAGAAGGTTTATTTATGTAGAAATATAATTGTATATTACTACTTATACTACGACGAAGAATTAATGTAGGTAGACGGAGTGTCGCAAACACCATACGTGTTGAAGCACAAAAAAACCAAGCCAATTTGTGTATAATCCAGGTGAATACGCGTATACGTAAGGACGAAATTCGCGTGTTTCACACAACTAATATCAATTTTTTGGGCTACAATATGTTATTCGCGACACCGCGTCTATATTATTTCTTCGTCTGAGTTACTATATACATACTTAGATAAGATCATTTTAGCTGTGTTCGTGATGTAGATCTATGATAGAACTAGGCGATACTTGACGGAGATCCATTGTTAAACAAATGGGGGAAGAGAAACCCACCACTGACCCTCGGGTAATCAACTATTCCAATCATAAACCAAACAAATTAATCGATAATTAAAGAAGCCAACAACACCGAACTCCTCTAAAGTCACGTGTTAATTATAAGCTACAATACAATGCACGGTTTCATTAAAATCCGACGTTTTGGGGTGTTTCCTGGTACGCAATGTATCTCAAATGAGGTATCTCATAACCTGGATATGAGGTATCACCATGTCCAAGACCGTAGCCAAGAATTCACTGAGGGGGGGGGGGGTGTAATAAAAAATCTAGAGGTAGATATAAAACAAAGTCGTGTTAGTTACACTAATTATAACTCGAGAACGGGTGGGCCGATTTTTGTGAGCTTCACAGCAACCATGGTCAGGTGGTCAGTTGTATGTCAATGTGTAGTATTCGCGTAAGTATAAGAAATTTTCTCAAGTAATTTGGTTTCACCGTACTGAAAGTGATAATCTTAAGGACTGAGTAAGGCGGCCAACTCCTGTTATTTTTAATTAAGACCGTATGCAAGTCTTATTTATATAACGCAATGATCGCTATCTTTCGTAGCTCACGTTAGATTATCATTTGTAGAGCATATGTAGAGTAGCCTACATTAATATATAGGCTAAGGTTAGCTATTAGCAGAGAGTTGGACCTAGTTCGATCTTATCTCGATTCGTAGCTAACATTTATTGTTTACATACAATTGCTTGCGAAAGATAAATAATGTAGCGACTGCGCATTTATCAAGCAATACAAATGGCGGTGGGGACGTTTCTCAAATTAATTTCGATTTGTTTTCGTTCCATCTTGGTTCGCTGGAACTATTGTTTATTTTTAATAGAGAGAATGAAATAGTGTATCCGGTGATCTTAAATGATAGTCTAGTCCAGGACTTCCCAACCGATGGGGCGTGCCCCCTCGGGGGGGCGTAGAGAGATCTTAGGGGGGGCATGAAGTGTATTATTTGATGATAGCTCTGTCAAAAACAGAACCTGATATCGACCAACTGGTTCAAAAAATGCAGGCGTAAATATCCCATTAATAATTATTAAATCGTGTGAAATAAATATCGTAAAAATAATTTGTGTTTTTTATTGAAGCAATGAAGAAAAATATAGGGGGGGGGGGGGCATGAATTTGTTTTTATAATCCGGGGGGGGGGGGGGCACCAAGCAAAAAAGGTTGGGAAACCCTGGTCTAGTCGATGCTCCACTCACAAAAATAACGTTTGACATATTAATAGAGAACTTAACATAGTAATTATACTATTAAGATTATATAACTTGGTAACGTAGCTTTAAAATTATCATGGTGCGTTATATAGTATTTGTAACTACTTTTTAATACTATAAATATATATATATATATAATAATTCCAGCCCTTTTTAATAGCCCACTGCTGGGCACGGGCCTCCCCTCAATGCGAGGAGGGATTAGACCATAGTCCACCACGCTGGCCCAGTGCGGGTTGGCGGACTTCACGCATCTTTCAAGGGGTTCTCTGAGATATGCAGGTTTCCTCACGACGTTTTCCTTCACCGTTTAGCAAGTGATAATCATGGTTGAAATTGAGATTCGCACATGAAAAATTCCATAGGTTCTAGCCGGGGTTTGAACCTGCAATCCTCGTTACCGAGGCAAGCGTTCTACCAACCTGGCTATCACTGCTATAAATAAATATAAATATATATTGTATTATATCATGCCAAATTAATATTCATGTACATATAAACATGCATTTCACAGTCATAACAAAAACTGAGTAAATAATTTTAACATATCAACACTGTTTATGCCCGATGTTGCTCTCACACATCATAATATGATTTATATCTGCCATTTATCCAGCCGGAATAAACAATTGTGTTTTAGGAAGACGACTGAAGCTATAACATTCTGTATCTGCCCAGGGTCAGTTGTCCAGCCTATATCTACACATATAAATAAAATTGGAGTGTCTGTTTGTAATATTAAAATAACCGCTTTTTACTAAGTGCATTTGGATGTATACACGTTACCTATACCGAAACAACATTTTTTACAATGTTTGTCTGTCTGTCTGTCTGTTTGTCTGTCTGTCTGTCTGTTTGTTCCGGGTAATCTCTGAAATGGCTGGACCGATTTTGACGGGAATTTCACTGGCAGATAGCTGATGTAACAAGGAGTAACTTAGGCTACTTTTATTTTAGAAAAAAAAATAGGATCTCACAAAAAAAAATTAAAACCAATGTTGCAGCGCAGCGCCTGATTAAGTTTGATAGCAACAACCTGCAATGCGTCCCGTGGGCTCAGAATGGGCGAGCAGGCTGTTGTCAACGGTTGTCATTGTTAAATACCACGCGGACGAAGTCGCGGGCAACAGCTAGTAATAAATAATTATATAACTTGTAACAACAATTAAAACATTGGACATTATATATTAGTCACTGATAGAGTTCTAGTAAATCAATAGAGAGTCTTGTTAAGGTTGTATATGCTACAACAAAAAAAAATGTTTTGATTAGACTTGATTATATATCAGTAACTGATAGAGTTCTAGTAAATCAATAGAGAGTCTTGTTAAGGTTGTTTATGCTACAACAATAAAAATTGTTTTGACTAGACTTGGCGAACGCACAGCCGTGCCCGCAAATGATAAATTCGCGTACGACTGTCGTAATTAATAAGTCGTTGTACCTATTTGCGAAAATTGGCGGTGATCCAAGTCGCCGAGGTGTTACCTATTCGATTTTTCAACCTGTTTCTGTCAGGTTTACATTATGTTCGTGTGGCATACGATTCTTGTAATATGGGGTCGAGTCACCTTCGTCCGTAGGAGAATTAAGTACCCTCGAGATACCCTACACGTGACCCTGGGTGGTTGTGACAACTCTACTGGTGGTAGGCTTCGGCCGTGGTTAGTCACCACCCACTGAACAAAGCCATGTCGCCAAGCGGCCTAGCCGTGTTCCGGCATGATGTTCGGTGTTGCCATTCATGGATGGCGGGTCAGATCAGCTGCACTGCATGTGCCTAGTGAATGTAGCGTCTTGATCTACTGCCGCCTTCCTACCTAGGCAAGTATGCTCCATCGTAGATCTCATCGTCACTTACCATCAGGTGAGATCGAGATCAAATACTTGCCTATAATGTATATAAAAAAAATATTTCTTCTTGTAATATTGTACTTTTTATGTACTTAACGTCATCGTAGCTTGGCCACCGTGGTAAGACATTGCCTGTAGAGTTATAAAAGAACCGGGTTCAGTAGTCATAATTTAAACCTATATTTAGACCGAGCGGCCTTCGGTTTCCTGCAAAATTAGGTGAGTTTGGGTTTATTCAAAATTACAACGCTATTTACCGAACCACATTGAGAACACGGTAATGATAATAAAGCAATGTGCTAAGAACCGCTATACATTGCCCGAGTTGTCTTGTTTGTTCCAAGTTTACAGCTGTAATTATTGTTTCGGCAACGGCTGCTGTATCTCGCGGTTACATCTGTTGCCTACTTAACGGGATTAGTGTTGAGACGGTGCACGCAATGTTTATCGATATTTGTTTTGAATTTATTTGGTTACGATTTTTGGGTATCGATTTAATTTTTAAGGAGTTGTGAGAAGTTGCAATTTATTGTTATATAATTATATGTTTTTTTTATATACTTACTTTTTTACTTGTCGATGCTGTTTATAAAAATAATAATGGGTAGCCATTTTATTCTAAATAACTAAACTATGTCATAAGGGTTACTACATAATCTTGGATTATTGGGATGATAAATCAGTCTGGGACTGATCGCTCAAATATCTAGACCAATTAAGATTTATGATGTCAAAGTGTAGCGTGTGCGCATCGCGTGGCAACACACGGGAGCTTATTTTTTTAATTTGTTATATACGTGGTTGTTAAAAAAAAAATCAAACCCGCTGAGTTTCTCGCTCGGTCGCGTTCCGATCCGGTTGTAGAAGTAAGAAAACATAATTTTAATGACAATTTGTAAGTGCCCTCGTAGGCCTATACGAAATAAATGATTTAACTTTGACTTTGACTTTGATAGTCCATTGCTTGGCGAATTAAATATGTCTTCCAAAAACTATATTTTACTTACCATATTCGACTTTTACTCAGAAAGTTCATTACATGAGAAGGCTCTATTCGCCCTAAATAAACTTCACCTAAAAAAATGTTATTTTTATACTCCATAGTTGTTGTTTTTCGCTTTTAGATCCGACCACGCCTTCGTTCTTTCGTTATTTAATATTAGTAAAAATATTCTCCAGGAAAAGATTACATAAATCGGGCAACTATTAAATTTCATGTCTAACTATTTCCACTGTTTGACTCAACTCAAATTTGAATTGTACTAAGGCAAGATAACGATATCTCCAACAGTAATCTGGGACCTCAAATTTAAGCTTACCGTTTGAGCTTTCGACTGTAATTTACGACAATCGATTCTATTTTACATTCTATATTGGAGATTTCCGTTGTTTATAAAAAATCTATTCCAAGTTTTGTGTCGATATTATTAGTCACGGATTCCCAATGTGTTCGACATTGACCCCTGGGGGTCGATATCAGTTTTTCGAGGGTACATAAACGTTAATTGATTTGGGGGTCTACGAGAACTAAAAATCAACCCTTATTAATTAACACAAGTTCTTATTTCAAACTTTCAAGATACTGTATAAGTTGTGTTAATATACATATATTAGACTAATATTTTAGTAGGCAATGATACTTTCATTCCTGTAATTTGAAAAAAAAACCAACAAGCCGATAAGCATGCAGAAGTTTGTACAAGATGAAATTATTATTGTGTAATTATTCTGTATCAATAGGAAAAAAACCTAGAGATAGGAATTTTAAAGTAATTTGGCTATGGGTATCTGACGTATAAATTCATTATGGAAAAAGAGTGTCTTTGCCCAAAATAGTTTGGGAATCCTTGTCATTAGTGAATAAGGGTTCCGTTTTTACCATTTTGGTAGGGAACCCTATAAACGTACATTAGGAAACGTACGTCACACCATCTCTTTTGATAATCCCGGAACCACATTTACAATTCGCGACACACTCCACTTTTATTACACAAATCATCGTGCCAAGGAACAAAGGTACACAACACATAATGTACTCATTCACACGCATTGAGGGTAGCGACACGTGTATACATTGGATTTCCAAACAACAGATCAAAAGGATTCGATTAGCTGTTGAGAGGTATTCACGGGACTTGTGCCACTTAGGAAACTGTGGAGTTCAGGAATACGATACTAGGACACAAATTCCTTCCGTGCCTTTGAGAGCACTGTGAGAGCCAACATCAGATTATCTATCAAAGACATAGGAGATAGGTGTCAGGTAAGTTTAATTTCTAAGGGCTTCTCTAATAATAATAATATACGGATACAGTCCCACACTAAGCAACGTATTATGAGTATCGAAAATAGTCAAGACTGTTTTGCAATTTCTGGCGTAATTTGTAGCGACCCTGCCTTCTGAGCATATGGTCCCTGGTTCGAATCCTGGTAGGGGCCAAACTTCGTGTGATAAGCACGAATGTTTTCACTCGAACCCATGACCCTCGGCGCAGAGAGCAGGTTCACTACCAACTGCGCTAATCAGGTCGCCAGGTCGTTATTCCGGCGACTGGAAAAGGACTTACCATACAATTTTTGCCAGTTTTTGCCTTCTAAATCGAGACAATATCGATTCTCTAACGCTCGCCTATCACATCCACTCGACTAATTCATTAGCCACTCCATTACGACGATAAGCTCGTAAAAATATGACTGCACTAAAATGTTACTTAACGTACTTACATACTTTTGTATTAATAATATTGTCATAATGACACATTGAAATAAAACGAATCTTAAGGATTTTATCGCGTTTATTTTATGTTTTTATGTTCCCGACGATTCGGCTGCTTTACAGCAACTACGTCTATGTATAACACCATTATATACTTATTGATTATAGCTTTAAAAATATGTAATAAAAAAAAAAGCTAGTGCTCATATTATTAATTTTCATGGAAAAGGTAAAGGCACTCATAGATATATCGGCGAAGGCAATTTATAAGTTATACCTTTGATGGCACATTTATATTTAACAGATGAATAGGCAATTCTTATAACTGTTAAAGGCAGTCTTATCATTTATAGACCTTCTTATTATTTTTCAGTGAATCGTAAAAACACTTATTGATAAAGATTTTCATATCAGACCATAAAAGTGTTGCTAAGATACTTATTTAGACTCGACCTCGATAAGTTACATTCGCTAGAATAAAACGTGGAAAAATACTCTTTAAAAACAAGCATGTAAAAATGCTGGGAACACAGCATTTTTACGTGCTTGTAAAGTAAAGTTGTGTCCCCAGCATTTTTACATGCTGTGGGACAGAATATTTTTACGGTACTGTACGGCTGCGGTAACATACATAGGACAAAAAAAATATACGCGACTAATTAATCACCTACTCCATTTTCAGTTCGGTGACATACTACTTTTTAATTGACTTTAAAAAGGAGGATGTTCTCAATCCGGTTGTATTTTTTTTATGTTGTTGTGTTGTTACCTCAGAGCTGTCCGTCAACCGTCATTTATGAACCGATTTGTTTTTTTTTTATAATTGTCACGATTAGATTCGTTTTTTAAATAAATTAGTATTTTTTTTATTATCCATTCATAATTATGTTTTTAAATAGTTTTGGAACACGTGCAAAGTGCTACGTATAATTATGTCGAATGTCGACATTAATTAGATGCCGTGTGGAGTGTACGTGTCTTGGAATTAATTAGACAACGCGACGTGTGACGAACGTGAGTTCAAGATGCTTCACATATCTTAAGTGATACTTGAGCTTTATTACTTTGAAAGCCAAATTTACTGAGGGGGAAGGAAAATATCTTATTAAAACTTGCGTGTCACAGAAAATATTTGATGAAACATGCAAGGGCTGCAATGATGACCAAGCTTGGAGATCTAGAGCGTAACTAAGATAAGCTCGAGTTTATCATCAGCGCTGCCAGCGACGCAGTCATTGAGTACCAAGGCTTTTGTAATATTTTACTCAAACGATTCGCGTAGCTTAAATAAAACCTTTTTTACATATTAGGCAATGATAATTGGACTGACTGTATGAGTACCTATACAGACAAATGTTGAATTAAGTATATTTTTGTGCAAACAAAACTCAATTATAATAGATTTCTAAAGGATGCTAGTGGCTAAATCTCACCGGCAATGAAACTACACAACTTTGCTGGCGTGTATCCAGAGGTCGACTTTGTTCAAAGAAGTTTATCAAAATAATGACCACATTACAATCATTTTTGAGTAAAATAATATTGTAGTAGTAGCTAACTATTATGGTCCGCAATACATTTTATTTACGTGGTACTGTAGACTGCACTGAATTTCCTATGGTAAATGTTAAACAGAATTAATTAGTGAGATATTAAAGTCGCATAGACTTAAAATTATGTTGCATACCTGCTGCTATTGCCACGGTCCAGGCCGAAGGTAAGGGGTGGGGGAAGAGGTTCCAACCAACCCAGCTTTTATGTATCTGGCCACTTTACTATGACATTTTTGACGCTATTCTTCGGATTGTTGTTACTTTTTTGTTTCCTTGCCAAAGTTCCTTCACATAATTAAGGCTTGCAAATAGTTACTGTAGTTTCTAAGATGTCTTCTATACGGTCGCTTCAACCGACAGAAAGAGACAGAGCTATGAGTGAGAATGAGACGCACGACAACGTCTCGTCTCCCCGTTGGGCGCTTGATCCGATTATGTCTTAAGTTTACCTAAGACCCGAGATCGCTAAAAGCTTTAAATACAACTCGAGCCCAACACATAGAGATAAGAGCATTACAGAACTTAACAAATACGATACAGCAAATAAAAGTGAAACTGAATAAACAGTGTTAAAGGTTAAAGAGTACTTTGGACGAGTTCAAGAGGTATCTTGTGAAGGTCAAATGCTCAGAGACAATGATACTCTGCAATATACCCACCATAATTTAGAATATGTAACTTATGTGTTCTTCTGCCTGAAAAAAACCATATATCCAATTCAGGTTCAAACTGTGTTTTGGCCAGAGTTAGACGTTGAGTTTTCATTTACCGCCAACTAAGAATGCCAACTTAGATAGGACCCTGGATTTACTTATTTAAGTATCTGACGACCTGATTAGCACAGTTGGTAGTGACCCTACTTTCTGCGCCTATAGTCCCGGGTTCGAATCCTGGTAGGGACAAACTTTGTGTGATGAGCACGAATATCTGTACCCAAGTCATGGATGTTTAATATCTAAGTATGAGTAATATAAGTATTATATTCTGAGTTCGCCCTCAGTCCATTATACGGTACCCATAATACAAGCGTTGCTTCATGTGGGACCGTATAGTTGGTGTGTTCGTCTGGCTATATTACTATGTGACAATGGTAAAATAGGTACCTATGGTGGTACCATTAAAAAAATAACAGTGAGGTATGTGATCTCCTGCACACGATAATGTGACTTATGTGTTCACACATTTTCAACTTCGTTGCTGAACATTTGAAATATGATACTGCAAAATGAAATTGTCTGTAGTTTGTTATATTAACTATGATATGGGTACGGCATTCGTGTGCTAAGTGATCTGTAGAGATGTCGCCGGTTCAAAGGTCACGTGCCCAGGGTCACATTGAGGATGCAGGGAGCCGTCCACTCGTCATACTACGAGAAACTTATATCGAAACTTTTTAAAGATTTCATCTTGGGAGTTAGGTGCAGAATGAAATGGTGATTTGGATATTATATAATGTTATTGCCAGTGTGACTAGGTTTGATTGGAATCGTACAAATATTTCGTGGAGAAGTAGAAAAAAAGTTATTAGTGTACTTAATATGTAAAGTCGACCAAGAAACTCCTTAATCACCTTAAGATTGAATATCATTTGCACATCGTAGAATCGCAAAGTCTATTTTGTCATTTGTTATTTATTTGAACATATCAAATATGAACCTTAGTTACATTTTTTAACTTCACTTTTATGGCCGACTTTACATTGGCTATGGATGGAAACAAGTATCTAATGGTTCGGCTACATCTGGGTTTATGCTTGTGTTAAGGTTAATGGCATATACGCCTTCATTAGGGCATTAAAAATTACCAAGGTAAATTCCTGGCTACATTAATGTAGATCTACTCTTAGAGCTTAATGACGTTACTAAATTAATACATTAAACCGTTGACCGGACACGCCATTTTCATACCATCATGTCACATCCATTATTTTATTTATAACTAGCTGTTGCCCGCGACTTCGTCCGCGTGGTATTTAACAACGTCTCAACCGTTGGCAACAGCCTGCTCGCGTTCTGATCCCGCGGGACGCATTGCAGATTGTTGCTATCAAACTTTAAGCAGGCGCAGCGCTGCAACATTGGTTTTAATTTTTTTTCGAGAGATCCTATTTTTTTTTCTAAAATAAAAGTAGCCTAAGTTACTCCTTGTTACATCAGCTATCTGCCAGTGAAATTCCCGTCAAAATCGGTCCAGCCATTTCAGAGATTACCCGGAACAAACAGACAGACAGACAGACAGACAGACAGACAGACAGACGGACAGACAGACAGACGGACAGACAGACAGACAGACAGACAAAAATTGTAAAAAATGTTGTTTCGGTATAGGTAACGTGTATACATCCAAATGCACTTAGTAAAAAGCGGTTATTTTAATATTACAAACAGACACTCCAATTTTATTTATATGTATAGATGTGTATTTATTTAATGCGTTATTGCTATTAATTACTTGACTTTTTTTTTTTTTTTTTTTTTTATTACATTATAGTCAAGTATTTGATCTCGATCTCACCTGATGGTAAGTGACGATGAGATCTACGATGGAGCATACTTGCCTAGGTAGGAAGGCGGCAGTAGATCGAGACGCTACATTCACTAGGCACATGCAGCGCAACTGATCTGACCCGCCATCCATGAATGGCAACACCGAACATCATGCTGGAACACGGCTAGGCCGCTTGGCGACATGGCTTTGTTCAGTGGGTGGTGACTAGCCGCGGCCGAAGCCTACCACCAGTAGAGTTGTCACCTAGTTGGCACCACCCAGGGTCACGTGTAGGGTATCTCGAGGGTATTTAATTCTCCTACGGACGAAGGTGACTCGACCCCAAAAATACATTGCGGTTACAATTTAATAATAATATGTCAGTTATTGACAAAAACTTCCTGCACTAGGTCAGGCCTGTCTCGCAGGAAGTTAAGTAAGTTAAGTTAAGAATTGAACTATTATCTTTCCTTTATCAAAAAAAATATACCATTACAAAGTCGCTCTTTCCTTGAAGTCACTACTCATTTTGCCAAAAAAATAATAGATGAAATTAGTACTGATAAGGTCTTATATTTTGCACTTGGCTCCATGAGTAGTGCGTAGTGTAATTTTTTTTATTTTTAATCATTCATATTTTTTTCGAGAATGTCACCTACAAATGGACTTAAGTTTACACTATTATCGTTAAGCCTTATATAAGTAATATCTTAAATTGACTGATCCGCTTATCATTATTATTATATGTATCTAATTGTTATTGTATTGTATTATTTCTGTGCGCATTGGAATCTGTTATCTTCTATTGGACAGAAATACCATTTAATTATGTCCATCTAACTAGAACTAATTTGTTAGAATAATGAGATTGTTGTGAAGACAATTCGATTCGGATTCACTGGGCACAAATAATTTCTAGTTAACAACAAAACATTTGACATTATATAATTAATGCTGAATACATTACAATATCGTGCCCGCAATGAATATATTAAAATAAATAAGTAGATGTCTGGCACTACCACCGACTTGGGATCCAGTAATTAATTTAATTAAATCCAAAACCAAGCGCACCATTGCAAGACCTCAGGCTACAGTGAGTACTTTCTGCATAGATCGGACCGCAAACATCAACTAAATATGAAGGTATCCCAATTCAAATTTGGACACTAGGACGTCAAACACCTCAGTCCTCCCGTGACCATGGTTGCTGTAAAGCAACCGAACCGTCGAGAACGTAAAAACCGAATAATAAACGCGATACAAGCCTCAGCCTCGAATTAAGCGGGCAGCGGGGCGGCGCGGGCGGCGGCGGCGGCGCGGGCGGGGCGGCGGCGGCGCGGGAGCGGAGCTCGTTGGCCGGCCCGCGCCGCTGCCGCGCCGCTGTTTTCGAGAACGGTCCATTTGATTTTACGCATAAGATCCCGCGCCGCCACCGCGCCGCCGCCGCGCCGCCGCCCCGCCGCCCGCTTAATTCGAGGCTGAGGCCTAAGATTCGTTTTATTTCAATGTTTAGTATACGCGCAAATATCAATATAAATAAGTAAGTTTTTGACGGCCTGATTAGCGTAGCTGGTAGTGCTTTCCACGCCGAGCATCCCGCGGTTCGAATCCTGGTAGTGACAACTTTGTGTGATGACCTACAATTAAATGTATGATCTGAATATCTTAACTCATTCTCTTTATACCCAAAAACATACCAGAAATCTCTTCGGTGAGCTTTTAATGCGCGGTTGGTTTAGTAAAAGTGGGTTATTGGTTTATATACGTTTATAATGAGGTTAACTTGCGATGTTAGGGAGCTTACTGCTGAAAGATTCATGAAGGAAAACTGTAATGCGGTTGTAAAAATAATGATGTTGATTTGATGACCTAGAAATTCCGTTTGTGGGATTATTTCAATCGGTAAAGCTCCAGTCTACGTAAGTACGTACCTAAACATCACTCCACTGAACTGTGGGCTTAGTACGAATTTTGATAGCATTGTAACAGAAGTTATCAATTCATCTCGTATATTTCGCAGCAGCGCCGCTTGCGGAAATGTGTAGCTTTACTGGTAAATGCGTTTGGAAACATTTGATTACTTCTTCTTGTTTCAGGTTCCCAATCGGTTACAAAATAGTGCCATTTTTACGAGTGTCCCGTATTTCTTGATAATTGTTATAAAATTACAAGCCCCCCTGGTGATAATGCATCACCGACGTTTCGGCTGCTTTACAGCAACCATGGTCACGGGAGGTCAACATTATTTTTATTTTAATGTGTAGTATTCGTGTAAATATAAGAAATAATTTTCCTAAATAATTTATGTCGTAGCTCAGACAAGTACTCAATAGTCAGGCACTTGTAATTTACAGTTATTTTATTGCCTCAGACTTTTAAAAGGCGTTCCCATTTCTGTCTCTTAATACTGAAAGCGTTTAAATAAGTGAATCCTCGGCGGAAAGTGGATGAGAGTAATGAAAATTTCAGTTAAGTGCTACGGAACCCTCGTGTGTTTAATATTTAATGTTTACAACACTGGCAGGTGTCGCGGCCCGGTTTATACCACTTGTGGAGGGAGATTAAAAAAACAAGCTTTTACCCCGCGACTAATGTAGCGCTATGATACACCTATCTTTTGAGGAATTTGACAACAGTTCCAAAAACAAAAAAATAGTTTTATTATCTTCAATGTACAGACGGAAACAAAAAACTAACAAGAGTTGACAAATACAAGGTGTAACTTAAATAGTGTAAAATATTGTAGCAGCGTTTTAACGCGCTCTTAGTACGTAGCGTCATTTTTATAATATTTTTTGTGAATATTATCTTTACATGCATTAACAAGTTGGGAGGAAAGAGATGTGATATTTTTTTTAAGATATATGTGTTCATAACATATTTGCATGGGAACTCCTTTACATTACGTGTTTTTCAAGGGTTTAAAATCTGTTACTAAGCGCTCCTGCGCTAATCACTCATCGAATACGTACCGAATGCCAAGCATTATGTCACCATCTTAAATCATAGTTGCAGACTTCGTGAGTACCATACAAACTATATACTTAACGCTTGAATAGCATTGTAAAATATACCCTATTGTTATAAGTATTTCGGTAGCAACTACTTTGTATTCGTCTTGAAAATTACAATAGTATTGTAAAACACACCTTTGTCTTTCGAATTACAATTGAAAATCGTCTGTTTTGTATTCACAGTTCATTTAATTACGAACGGCCCTGCGTTTGATGAGCATAATAGTCCAAAAATTCTCTATTTGTATCGAATCCATTTAATAAGCATAGTAATTGTGAATTCTACTAAATTAGTAGTTATAAATGTGGCTATTGTTAGGATGTCTGGACACTGTCTGGGGTCATAGTATACACGTGGAGTTTGAGAGTCATAGCCGTGCTTGAAATTAAAAAAAAAATACCAGAAAGTGCGGTGTTTTTTTTTTCTCTCTGCAACAACATACAGATATTTCCAGAGACATTGGTTTCATAAAATGTGATATATAATAGTGATGTGAGTTAATACTAAATAGTTTTTTTTAAATGAACCATAAGCGTTAGTTTTGTTTTTCTTTACTTGAGTAGGATCGAAATGGCGAGCGCAGTAAGGTACGAATATTTCGAATCAATATAAATTTTAAATGGTTTGTTTCAAACCTAGCACGTAACACCTAGTCAAAACAAAATTTAAAAACAACTCATATAATTATTAAAGACATTATTTCTAACATCATTGAATGCAGAGATAAAAGACAATCTAGGTGCAACAAAAATAGTTTAAAATATTTGAAGGGGTTAACAAGTAGGTGATAACGATCACGTTTATGTATCAAATATACGTGTATAAAGTGTTTGATTTTTCTGTGGGCGAGCGAGACAGAACTGTTTCATTGCGGACTTAGTATGTAGTGTTATTTTTAAAGCATTATATATAAAACAAAGTCGTGTTAGTTACACCATTTATAACTCAAGTTTTGGTGGCCCGATTCTTATGATCTTTGATTTTTAAATTTGCCCCAAATAGTATTAAAACATGGAAAAAAAATTAAAAGAAATATACTAATAAAGATTTTTTTTTCCTACATGTGATTTTGAGGCGGCACGAAATTCACCGGGATAGCTAGTAATCAATAAAAAAAGTTTTATTTTTCATTAAAACATACTGGCTGACTATAAAATCTCAATGTAGGTATCAACCATTTAAAAGAATAAAATTCATGGCGGGATTATTACTCAAATACAGATTTTAATTTTAAATTTATAAGCGCTGCAAAGCTACCTGACCTTAGCATCGCAATCAAGTCAAATAATGTACTATTTTCTTGATAGGTACTGTTATATTATGTAAATAAATTATATCTTATTCTTCTTCATCTGTCGACCTGATTAGCTCAGCTGGACCGTGGGTCTCGGGGCCCCCCGTCCATTGTACGGTACCCACAATACAAACGTTGCTTAGTGTGGGACCGTATAGTTGGTGTGTTCGTCTGGCGATATTATTATTATAATCTCACATTTCTATCATTTTGTTCGCAGGTCGCAAGACAGATTGGTCATGACTGACAACGCGCTCAATTCGCAACGGTAAGTACTGGCTATTATGTTCTAATTTTGCTTGAATCAAGAGCAATTAATATAGAATATTCCAGAACAAAGGTCAATTGTTAGCGCGAAATTAATTAATATGAAGCGATGACGTCAACGAGTGGTGCTTGATTGGATAAAATCTGGAATTGTAGCTACTTGAGAAGCATTATTTTTACTTGCACGGATTAAGTTAGTTTAGTATAGGTATGTCTGTGTGCTTAGCAGGAACTTCTAATGGAATCGTAACATCATCGAGAAAGTATAGGTACTGTCACTCACATACTTTTTCTTCTTCTTTTTTTTAGGTTGGCAATCAGCTACAAAATAGTTCCATTTGTGCCAGTGTCGAATTCTTGATTATTGTTATCGAATTATATGTAACCCTGTGATAATGATAATGTTGATGACGATGACGATGCTGATGAAATGAATCCCCTAACCCTATCAGTAAAGCTGTGGATACTTTACTGAAAATTTAGCAGACATCTTGGGAGAGCTTGAAAACTCGAGTTATACTATTTTATTTCAATTTCCTTCACTCGTGCACGTTTATGAACACACAATGGTTAATATTCCACTAATATTACACATTCATATTCAAAAGAAACACATTTATTACAAAAGTGTCAACTTCACGGTTCAACTTCCCGCCAGAAAGTCTCACTGTCATACTTATTAATTAAATCTATAGTGTGAGTGGGATGGAAGATACTTACCCTACCGTAAAGCTATGAAAAAAGATTGTGTTTGAACCAGTGAACCTTGATTTTAATTCTTTTTGTCGCACTCTCCATTATTCTGAACCTGTATTTACTTTGTTTGTAATTGGGCAATACCTACATCACTTTTTAATTTGTCTTTTCATACAGGGTGTTCAAAAAATCCTCCCCCAATAACAAGCTCACCCTGTACCTCGCGTCCCGCGACCTGGTGGTGGAGAATGGCACCATCGACAAGATCCAAGGAGTGCTCCATGTGGAGCCTGAATATTTAGACAACAAGAAGCTCTATGGACAAGTTACTCTGACCTTCAGGTGAGCAATAGAAACAACGTTCTACATATCCCAGCAGTGCTCATCACGGGTGTGCGAGGGAGAAAGAAAATATTCAACCAATACGGTCGCTTGAAAATCACGTCAGTCACCAATGAAGCGATACTATTGGTCGAAATTTATCACATATTCATTCGAAGTGATTTCATTTGTTTGAGACGCAAATTATTGTAAAGATGCAAAATGAAAGAAGTTCGTAGTAAGAAGTACTTAATTTCTTGATTCGATTGAACTAAAAATAGCTTGGGGTGGGGCAGAATTACTTACACTTCTACATTTATTATTCTATGCTATAAAATTTCGATTGCTGATTGAACCCGGTAAAATATACAAAGTAATCCAAAAAACAATAAGGATACTCATAATTTTGTAGACACATATTGCCAAAATACATTTCAAATTATAACGTGAAAATAAATATATCCTTATTGGATTTAACTCAAGGATGATTATACAATAATATTTTTTATCTGTCATCAATACGCCGAATCCAATTAAATAGCCATGCAGTGCATACGCTGTGGACGTTAATTTTCCAATTTTCACTTTATTAATATATATCGAAAAAAATAATTTATTGCTAGTAGGTATATCCAGAGCATCGAGCCCATTCGTAGACCAGTCGTCCTGAGGATGCCTCGTTTAGAGGCGAAACACGTGTCGAATACTTTTTTAGATTCGCTTCATTTCGCGGAAAATTGCATATTTCATTATTTGGGGTCCCGAAACTCGTGACAGACAGTTTCTCGACTAACATCTTAGAGAAGTCCGGTGTTGCTGGCTTCTTTAATTTATCGATCAACTTATTCGGTTTATAATTGGCAAAGTTGACATATCGAGGGTCAGTGAGACAGTAGGTTCCTCTTCCCCCATTAGTTTTTCAAAATCAACGAATGAACTCAATAAAATATTATGTTGAATTGAACACAACACGAAATAGAAACAGCTTGTACAACTTTCTTGCATCATTTATATTCACAATACAAGCTGGAAAAATGTTTAGTTGGCTGCACTCAAACAAAACACAAAGCTTCCACCATCGGCAAACTCTCCAAACTACACAACGGTGCAGTGAACCGCGAATCATCTTATAAACATTTCTATGAACTTTCCGTCTATTTGAATAAATGAGTGAAAAATACCTATTTTTATACGATACTGAAGATTTTGTCCTCATTAAATATCAACTTTTAATTATGTCCCTAATGGTTGAAACTGAAGTAAATTAACACACTTTCAGGGTTTTTGCTGAAACGGTCGTATGATTAGACGATATCAGATATCATTTAGTCTTTACCTATGTATCAATACCCTATAAAATGTTAATGAAATCGGTGTGCAATAAAGAGTTATCTATCTATCTATCTAACTTACTCCTTTATTGTCGCTATCAAACTAGAGTCCCAACGCCATTCTAGGTTTTATAAATTACTAGCTGCGCCCCGCGGTGTTACCCGCGATTAAAAAGTATGAAAAATTAAAACAAATCTAACCCACGGGAACGATACATTTTACCGGGATTAAAAGTAGCATATGTGCTATTCCAGACTATAATCTATCTCTGTGCCAAATTTCATCCAGATCCGCTCAGCCGTTCTGGCGTGATTGAGTAACAAACATCCATCCATCCAAACTTTCACATTTATAATATTAGTGGGATATATTTATGCGTCAACAACGCCATCTAGGGTTGCGTCTGTAACCTGTAAAAAAACATCCTAAGCTCCCTAAACGGTTCTTTATCAACCAGATTGTAATTTAATATGACTCTTCATCAAAAACACTTTCTAAATCTAATCATTCAAAGTAAATTCCTTGAAAGTGGGATTAAATTCTCACCGCTCCGCTGTCCGTACACCTAACTCGGAGGCTGTAGACTCCGACGCGGCCTTGCTCTCCTAATTAAGAATAAATTCACTCCATTTATATTAATTTCGCGGTCGGGCTACGCTTTGTACTTTAATGGATTCCTTGTTGTTATAATTCTCTAGCTCCAGTCACCCGTAAGATATTGGATGACCCGTCAGCTTTTATCAGAAGTAATAGCTTTCGATGTGATACATAGAATAATTGTAGTATTTCGGCAACAAAGTTTTGTATGACTCAATTTACGAGTCAATTAAAACTTTGGTAGTCACAAGATTACTTTTTAAAAGGTTTAATTGGTCGGCGACTTAAAAAATATATAGAAATTTAAATTGTTTATTTTTAGAAGAAATGTATTAGTTTGAGCTGAAATTACTGTTATTTATTTCATGGTTTGCAGTTAGAATGTGACACAGGCTCAATCCGTCTCATTATATTGAAATAAAACTAATTTTAAAGATTTAATCGCGTTTATATTTTGATTTTACGTTCCCGACGTTTCGGCTGCTTTACAGCAACCATGGTCACGGTAGGACTGAGGTGTTTGACGTCATGGTGTCATAGTTTGAGACGGGGTACCCTCATATTTAATTGTTGCTTGTGGTCCGATCTACGCAGAAAGTGCTCACAGTGTCTTGAGGTCTTGCGATGGTACCATTGCAATGTGTAGTATTCGCGTAAATATAAGGAATCAGTATGTGAACCGTCTCATTATAATCAAGATGACTGGCGGTGTATGTGTCACCTGCTTTCCGAACTCTTTAAGGAATGAATGAAGGTATAATCTCCATGTCAACATTATTTCATAAGAATGATATTTCAGGTACGGCCGTGAGGATGAAGAGGTGATGGGTTTGAAGTTCTGCAACGAAGCCATCATGAGCTTGGCGCAGATTTGGCCAGTCCACTGCAACCATGACAAAGAACCGAACACGCCATTACAGGTAACATCTATACTAATATTATAAATGTGGAAGTTTGGATGGAAGGATGGATGGATGGATGGATGTTTGTAACTCTTTCACGCCCGAACGGCTGAACGGATCTGGATGAAATTTGGCACAGAGATAGATTATAGTCTGGAATAGCATATAGGCTAATTGTATCATGGCAATTGTGAAAGTATTATACACGGAGCCAGGTAAATAAGCTAGTATAGAATTATAAAAATAGTTTGTTTGATTGAGAGGTTTTAGAATCGGCTAGCAATACTCCCATAATATAAGATGCTAGACAGGTCTGACTAAAAAACTTAAACCTAAGTCCAACCAAATGGATGTAATGCTCTCTGACATGCAATAAAACACTTTTAAAAATAAAAAACACGCTACGTTTCCATCACGAACATTTATCTTTTTTAACTGAATGCACAGACATTCTGAAAATATAAAATTAGAATTAAGTTTTAAGTCCATAAAGCTGTTTCATAATAATTGTACAGAAAAGCAAAGCTGTCACTTGCTTGTCTGTTTCTCTACGACATGTCCGTGTGTATTCTTACTTATTAAATCCATTTCTATCTTTTCTACATCGTTTACTTTGCTGCCCATAACCCATCAGGTTATGGGCCCAGGGCGTAGTTCCCTGTAGTTATGTAAATATATTTCCAAACCTTTTTCGTGAAATTAAATAATTAAATTTTTCGATCGGGTGATTTTTGGAAAAGATGGCAGCAAACACATTGATTCAATGTAACGACAAATTACGAGGTATCGACAATTATTCAACATGGAAGTTCATGATGAAAATGATTTTAATACACGATGACCTCTGGGATTGCATTGAAGGTGATAGCAAAGAAGAAAAAGTCTGTCCGAAAAAGTCTCAGAAGGCTTTAGCGAAGATCTCTCTGTCTGTGCAACCAGGTGCATTTCCATACATTAGAAATGCGAAGGACGCGCAAGAAGCGTGGGCGAATTTAAGTAGAGCCTATGAAGACAGAGGACTGTGTCGCAGACTAGGATTGTTAAGATTACTATTCAGTACGAAACTGAATGAGCACAGCAGCATGGAAAGTTATCTCACCAAATTGTCAGATTTGTCACAACAATTGCAGGACATTGGCTCACCCCTGGAAGACGATTTCTTAGCGGTTGTTATGTTGAGCGGATTGCAACCCGACTATGATCCTCTCGTGATGGCCCTCGAGAATTCGAACGTCAAACTGTCCAGCGGTCTTGTAAAAAGTAAATTATTGCAAGAGTACGGACGTCGTGACAAGAAGACTGACGACACAATGGCTTTGTCAACCACTACGAAACCATTTAGATGTTTTCGATGTAAGAAAACTGGACATTTTATGAAGGATTGCCCGAAAGGAAACAAGAAGGTGACTAAAGAGAAGGTACACCAGCAGGCTACCTTGACAGCACTAACGGCGAATATCCAGCATGACATGTGGTATGTGGACAGTGGAGCGACGAGTCACATGTGCAACAACAGAGATTTATTGCACGATTTTGTGTGTGAGAAGCCGTTTGTAGTGAACGTAGCAAATGGTGAGAAGCTGTTGACAGCGGGTCGAGGACAGGTTACCGTAAACCTTAAAGACTGTGTAAGGACTATAACAGATGTTTATTATGTACCTAATCTTTCAGCAAATTTACTATCTGTGAGTGTTTTAGTAAAGAAAGGTTATAGAATAGTTTTTGATAAACATATGTGTTGTATATCCGATGTTAAGGGAGTTCTAGCTACTGCAACATTAAGGGATGGTATTTATAAACTCGATATCATCGCTAAACCTTATGTAGGGAGCATCAATAAATCTGTTTCTTTCAGTGCATTGACAGATGGTAAGGAACTTCAATCGGATCGCAAGACGGTCTTGCGAGCTTCATCAAGTTCGGAAGGTAAAGTAGCAGAGGAGTCTCAGGAGACGTGGCATCGTCGTTTAGGCCACTTGAACTCCAGGAGCATGACGCTTTTGAAACGAGGTATGGTGACAGGAGTGAACTATAATACAAATATTTTTCATCCGTGTACTGCGTGTATTGAGGGCAAGCAGACTAGACTGCCTTTCCCTAAGAAGTCATACACCAGAGCTACTGTAGTGTTAGGGTTGATTCACACAGACTTGTGTGGCCCTATGCCATGTGTTTCTTTTAGCGGTAAAAAGTATTTTCTGACCTTCATCGACGACTACACTAGAAAAACTTATGTGTATTTTTTGAGGACGAAGGATGAAGTATTTGAGCATTTCAAGAATTTTAAAGCGGTGGTAGAAAATGAAACTAATCACAAAATAAAAATTCTTCGTAGTGATAACGGTGGTGAATTTGTTAATTCCAAATTACAGGATTTCCTAAAGAAAAGTGGAATCAAGCATCATACAACAGTCCCGTATTCCCCACAACAGAACGGCGTGGCGGAAAGGGCGAACAGGACTATTGTGGAGAAAACAAGGTGTTTGTTACGAGATGCAGGATTGGAGAACAAATTCTGGGCGGAAGCTGTGAATACTGCCGTTTACTTGAAGAACAGGACACCAACTAAGGCTGTAGTTGGAAAAGTTCCTGAGGAGAAGTGGACCAATCAAAAGGTGAACGTAAACCATTTACGTATATTTGGTTGTTTAGCGTATGCAGTTGTTTTAAAGAATCGAAACAAACTAGATTCAAAATCAAAACAATATATATTCGTTGGATATTGTGACGATACGAAAGGCTACAGGCTTGTGGATCCTACTGATTCGTATAAATGTGTCAGGGCTCGTGATGTGGTTTTCTTGGAAAAGAGTTTCTACAAGAATAGGTCACATGATGATAATCAGGACTTGGTATTTATACAGCCTGATGGACCGTCTGAGCTATCTACTGTAAGTCCAGAGTTGTCTGATGACCGAGGGCAAAGGATGAGTACAAATACAGTACATGACTCAGATAGTGACGACACTTTTGAATCAAATAGCTGTGCGGATCCAACATATATTCCAGGTGATACGAGCTTGGACGATACAACATCATACATGTCAGACTGTGAAGATCCAGAGATGGATGCGCAGTCTGTGCTGCTGGTGAAGAAATTATGCAGCGATGGTGATGAGCCAGAAAGCGTACAGGAAGCCATGGATTGTTCAGAAGCAGTTGAGTGGAGAAAAGCTATGTCAGATGAGTACAAATCTTTCATTGATAATAAATGTTGGACACTTACTGAGAGACCAAAAGACCAAAAACCTATAAAGTGCAGATGGGTATTCAAAAAGAAAAGAGGTCTGAACGGTGAACTCTTGAGATATAAAGCTCGCCTCGTGGCTAAGGGTTATACTCAGAAGTATGGTGTAGATTACGAAGAAACATTTTCCCCAGTGGTAAGATACTCTACTATTAGAATGTTGCTGGCTATAGCTGCGGAGTACGATATGGATATCGATCAACTCGATGTGAAAACTGCGTTCTTGAATGGCGATCTAAAAGAAAAGGTCTATATGGAGCAGCCTGATGGTTACAAAATGAAAGGTAAAGAACAAATGGTTTATAAATTAAATAAAGCCATTTATGGCCTGAAACAAGCATCCAAGATGTGGTATGATAAAATAAATGAAGTTTTGTTGAAGAAAATGAATTTTAGAAAAACTTCGTCTGAACCCTGCGTGTATTTTAAAAGAATACTAGGTGAATTGTTGATCATTGCCTTATACGTTGATGATATTCTATTGTTTTCAAGTACTAATTCGGTCTTAAAGAAGAAAATAAAGAGCGATTTGATGAAGGAATTTGAAATGAGAGACTTGGGTCCTGTTAACCACATTTTAGGTATGAGAGTTAAGAAGAGTGATAATAAAATAACTCTTGATCAATCTGGTTATATAATGAAAGTGCTAGAGAAATTTCAGATGACAGATTGTAAGTCCGCCAAGACACCAATGGAAAAGGGTCTAAAACTTTCGCATGAAAAAGGAAAGGAAGAGAAGTATAGTTATAGAAATTTGATTGGATGTCTAATGTATATCGCAGTATGCAGTAGACCGGATATTGCTCACGCTGTGAGTGTGCTGAGCCAATTTAACGAAACCTACTCAGAAGTTCATTGGAAAGCGGCAAAACGTATACTAAGGTATTTAAAAGGAACGTCCAATTTTTCATTGACATTTGAAAAAGGAGGACTGGACAGTGTCACCGCCTACGTTGACGCTGACTGGGCTAACGACGATATTGACCGGAAGTCATACACAGGTTTTATTTTTAAACTTGGAAAGTCTTTAGTAGCCTGGGAGAGTAGAAAACAAAAGACAGTTGCTCTTTCAAGCACAGAGGCGGAGTATATGTCGATGTCAGATGCTTGCAAGGAAGCTTATTTTGTTCGCAATTTTCTGTATGAATTGTTAGAGAAAGATTGTAAAGTTTTAATGTACAACGATAACCAATCTGCTCAGAAGTTAACTATCAATTCAATGTTCCACAGCAGAACTAAGCACATTGATGTGAGGCATCATTTCATTAGAGAGGCAATAAAGCGAAATGTTATTGATGTCAAGTATTTGTCAACAGATTTGATGATAGCAGATATTTTGACTAAACCTCTGACAAAAGAAAAACATGAACAGTTTGTTAAAGGTTTATGTTTGTCTAATTTATAATAAGGTTATTAGACATAGGTAGTTAGAGTTGTCATATGCTATGACGGTTTAGTTATGTTTGTTTTTAAGAATGTTGATATGTTGTTGTTTTTTAGTTTGCTGTGAGTATAAGTTGTATGTCTTATGTTTTGAACTATGTCGGAGTAGTTTAAGGGGGAGTGTTAGATAGTAAACTCCTCTGTGTACAGAAAAGCAAAGCTGTCACTTGCTTGTCTGTTTCTCTACGACATGTCCGTGTGTATTCTTACTTATTAAATCCATTTCTATCTTTTCTACATCGTTTACTTTGCTGCCCATAACCCATCAGTGGCGCTTAACGGTTCGCAATAGTGCCGCACATAAACCATGGGAACTGACTACCGTCTAATGTTAACTCGACCAAGAACCTCCATTATCACTTTAAGGTTGAATATCATTTGCCATCGTAGAATCGCAAGGCCTATGTTTGTCATTTGTTATTTATTTGAAATTAGAACTATCAAATATGAACCTTAGTAGATGTTTGATTAACTACGAGTTTTAGTCAAAACTAAACAACATGGCTGGCTTTACATACGCTATTATTCTCAATCTGGTCAATCTTTAAAAGCCTTTATGAATATTTTATCAGCTTAATGTTTTATTCCACTTTGCTCTCTGGGGTCGGAAATATGCCATTGTTCACCTCGGACTAGATTAAATCACCAGTGTGTACAAAGTGGAAAAAAGTTGTGTCCATTTAAATGAAACCACCGTGGGTCTGGAGTTGCCTTCTATGTCAAGACATCTCTGTTTGCATCTTGATAAGGTAGGTAAGAAGGAACAAGCAAGGTATTACCTAACGATGACCTAACCGAACCCCTAAACTCCTGATAAAGTTAATACTCTCCAGAAAATAAAAGGATACTGGGTAGCCAATAAAATAGAAAGCTCGAACCAAGTTGCGGGCACACTTAAGACTTCTAATAGAACGCAAACATAATATTAAAGTAGGAGATGCTTTTCCCTGAAGCACAGTTCATATGAAACTTCCATTGATATTAATGTACTTACTTAGACGAATGGCCCTGAGCGAGGAATTTCCAGTAGATTACAAAGGGATACATAAACCTATTATTTACTTAACCACAAGGACGAATCAACAAATGTGTACGTAATATTGTTAATCAAACCTAATACATCGTATTTGTAGTATAGAGCACTTACCATCTAAATAAATATCGCCAGACGAACAAACCAACTATACGGTCTTACACTAAGCAACGGGTATTATGGGTACCGTACAATGGACTGGGGCGAACCCACTGTATATTACTTATATAGATATTAAACATCCACGACTTGGGTACAAACATTCGTGCTCATCACACGAAGTTTGTCCCTACTAGGATGCGAACCCGAGCCCCTCGGCACAGAAAGCGGTGTCACTACCAACTGCGCTAATCACGCTGTCATCAATCAACTTAAAGTAAAGCGGCCAAGGAATATGATTCCCAACACTGAATGCCAACAAAAACATAATGATGTGTCGATAATGACGCCATTATCTTTCGGTTGCTGTCAATTGTGTATACAACTTAACTTAAATTAAGTTAAGTTAACTTAGATTAAATTAACTTAAGTTAACTTAAATTAAATTAACTTAAGTTAACTTAAATTAAATTAACTTAAGTTAACTTAAATTAACTTAAATTAAATTAACTTAAATTAAATTAACTTAACTTTCTTCAACCCAGGACGCGTTAATAAAACGCCTAGGGAGCAACGCGTATCCATTCCACCTGGAACTGACGCCGCTAGCGCCCCCTAGTGTCCAGCTAGTACCAGCTAAGCAGTACCATGGCGCACCCATTGGCACATCCTATGACGTCAGAGCATATATCGGTGAGTCCACGAAGTATTCAATTGTTTTTTTTTTATTCATGTCAACCATTAAGTACAGTACGTCAAGTGCGAGCTAACCATATACTTTATAGTCTACCGCAGTAGACTTGAAAAGCGGCACTAGCGGACATTATTTAAAACTTTCGATTCTCCATACAAAATTACTAAATACTGTAGACTATAAAGTATACGGTTAGCTTACGAACAATCACATGTACATTATAATATCTCCTGCGTAGTTGGCTAGTTAGCCGCGGTGACCGAAATTCGGTCAGAAGACCCATCATTATTAAGGTGGAAGCTCAGGTCAGCGCGCGAAATACAAAATGTCAATGGTTTTTAATTTTTTACGAAAAATTTGGACATCTTTACGATGTAATTTAGTTTTATGTATACGATGTAATAATCTTTATGGTGTTGTATCGCTTTAGGTATTTTTTTAAGCAAACTTAATACATCGAGACATCCAAAGCAGAATGCTTTTATCGCAAAAAACTAAATTACATCGTGAAGATGTTCAAATTTTTCGTAAAAAAATAAAAACCATTAACATTTTGAATTTCGCGCCCTGACCTGAGCTTCCACCTTAACATAGTTGTTTTTACGCCAGCCGAGCGTGCTGACGAGAAGGTGTCACGTCGCAACACAGTGCGCATGGGCATCCGAGTGCTCCAGGGCCCGGGCCGGGTAATCCCCCCTCCAGTGTTGCCCCCACACTCGCCGGTTCATACCTTCACTGCGCTTGCACACCATAATGTGCTCAGGTAAGGCTCTTATGGAAATTAAATTATGACAATCTAATCAACGCTTGTATTCTCCAGATCAAGACTAATTCGAACAGATTAATTTTGAAATATATTCAGACGGAAATTGAACTCGCAACCCTGGTGCAGTATGCCGAGCGGCCTACGCTCAAACCGAAACTGTATACTTTAAAGTCTCTATATGTGCATTTTGTATTGACCCGTCCGCTAGACGCGTCCTTCAATTTGCAATACAACATTTCAAATACGTAGACTATGCAGTTTAAGTTACGCTTACGAAAGACTCCCACTCGAAGCTCAGGACTACATTTTATTATATAGCAGCTGTGTTCAAATTAAGCAGAAACCAATTTCAAAACGATGTACTTGAGGGTGATAAGGTGAAAAAAAATTACTAACTCAAAGCTAGACGAAATCTAACTTACCCATAACTTACATTTATTTCATGTTTAATAAATACAACTATGGTACAATCATCTGTGCTAGAATTGCCAGTTAAAATTCGTTGTCCACCCCTTTTGGTTCTGCCAGTATTTTCGTTAGCATACAGCGTTTTAAAGGCATGCTTTATAATGAGGATTTCATATGTTCATTGCTTCTCATAACGTAACTCCTCACAAAAATAGCCCTTATTTGTGACACCGTAACGCATTTGAATGTTTTCACATCAGCGCGGGACCATCAGCATCATTTGGATCCACGTAATCCGGGCCCGGGCGCTTGAGTGTACACAATTCCGTCATTCCACTTCATTGGGCGCGCGTCGGTACTGCCACCTGCAACGCTGTTAGAATTCTGTACGGCTCGGTATAATATCATTTGAACGCGATTACATTCAGATTTATGGAATAAATCATAGTGATATTGGATTATATTATTAATAATGTACCGTGCATATATATGAATATTACAAATGGCTGCTAAGAGGCTTTGGAGATTGATCTACCATTGTGAATTTAAGATTTAATGATTTTGTTTAATAAAATAATACTATAAATTTGGTGGTAAGAGTATCACCTTAAAATGCGTGACTATTTTCCGAAAATTAGCGAAATTGCTAAAGATCTACTTGAAATTAAGAAAATGAATTGCTCAAAGTGGTCTTTTTAGACCCCCTGATGTGGACTAGATAGATATTTGCAGTAATTATTACTGCACTACTTATCTATATAGCGGACACTTTTTTGTTGCGGTGAATACGGGGAGCTTACGCGGTTTTACTGGTACACTTTGAAGTTTTACCCTATTTTTAGAATTACTATTCTCAACTCAAACAAACGTGTGTAAACACATAATGTACGGACATTATTATTTTCAATTCTGTTATCTTTCAGCTACACTGTATCATAAAACAAAACGGGCTAAAACTAAATTTAGACTTTCACAAATCTCGGAAGAATTTCAGTGCGAATTTTCAGTCGTATTTGTTGTAAACCTTGAAAATGAACCGAGATGTTTTCAACTATTTCTGACAGCTTCCAGTACCAGTCGTTTCGCATACTGAGTAATTTGTTGCCTAATAAAATGGAGATGGTACAGTGCCGCGATAAAAGCATTCCTATACGGGGATCCAGAAAGAGTATACAAAACCTTGACATCTTTAGGGCATTTGTAAACATTATGTAGAATCAGAATCAGAATATTTTTTATTCACGTAGACCATTACTACAGTACTTATGAATCGTCAAAAGATACAAAATATTATGCTACTACTTTACCACCCGTTCGGAATGCCGTTCCTATGGAGAAGAACGGGCAAGAAACTCCATGGTTGCTCTTTTTTTTAAAGATCTTTATTTGTAAAGTCAGGTTGGTAATGATTATCAGCAAGTGAATTTGTCATAGCACACAATATTTTACCTAGGTTTATTGCCACAGGTGACAGGAGGACTGGCTCTTTCCTCGCTCAAAAATTATCTTGATAATACAGCGAGGAAATGCAGCCAGCATTCTGGCCACCATGCCACGCGGACAAGGTCTTTTTGATACATAGTTCGTTGTCATACTATTTTGTTTTCCTATACTATTTTATTTTTTTTATTTTCCTATTAACTTTATTTATTTAATATCGACATTGAAATTCTGACTTCACGTCATGTTGTTTACAAATGCGCTAAATAGTCCCAGGTTTAGTATATACCGTGAATCATCCTGTATAGTTTCTGACGAGAGTAATACGATTGAAATTTGCAGCTTTGATGTAAATAAGCCCAAGGTAGTTTGTTATATTCGTGGGCTTTTGATGAGATCCGGTTATTTTATACACAGAACGTTGATACAAAATGTGTGAAATTTCGCAGACAATTGTTTGTAGTGTTGAATAATATTCATTGTCACGGTAACAATTACATTCTAGAGTCAGTCAGTATACGGTCGATATGATCTCAAGACTCTTTGGTGCTTATAAATAAAGAGCAGACTCTTATTTCTCTGAGCAATTTGATGTTAAATGTAACGTAAACGAAGTCGCGTTCGTACGCTTTACGCCTTTATTTGGGGATTGTAGCCTACCTACGCCTGCAATCGCCTTGTCCCTGTCACTGTCAGTAGTCATGCCTACGTTGTTGGAAAGAGAACGATAGTGCATGGTTGTTAATACAAATTCTTCTAAAATTGTCGATACATAAAGTACAAATTGGATTGTCACAAAAAAAATCACCGAATACAGCGTTCAATGTTCGCGTAGGTATTTTTATTTTATGAATAAAATCCTGAATGCTAGGTATATTCAATATTTAAACTATGAGTGAAATTATTATGAAACAGCTGTTGCCCGCGACTTCGTTCTCCTCTTTAAATTGATATAACTTTTTTAGTTATGAACGGATTGAAATAAAATAAACAATACACTTTGAGTGAAGCGTTACCACGATATATTAGTGAAAACCGCATCCATTGTTTTATTATTTCTGTGTGTGTTAGTGGTTAAGCTGTTTCTGAGATTAGCGCGCACAGCCTACAGATAAACAGGCATATCTTTTCTCATATAATTTCCATGTTCTGATCGCTGATCGGTTAAATTGATTTCTTATATTTACGCGAAAACTACACATTGAAATAAAATTAATTATACAGATTTTATCGAGATTATTTTATGTTTTTATTTTCCCGACGTTTCGGCTACTTTACAGCAACCATGGTTGCCGAAACCGACACGTCGGGAAGGTTTCTGACTGATTGCAACGGGGCCAATATGTTACTCTGGACTATTACTTATAGTGCCCTCTGAAGGATTTCATAAAGAAGAAGAATCCGAATTAAGCCAACAATTTATATTACCGACCTACTCATAAATTGTGTCTCGTAACTTTGTGATTAAAATACACGAGAATAAGGTTAAAATTCCAACAATAACCCAGTTCGCTTTATTAAAATCCATCCAATATTGATTTACGAGTGGTGTGTTTACCACAAACATTGGGCTTGTTTACCCCAAACGTTTGTCGAGATCAAACACAAACACCGTTTAAATACCTATGTCTATGAATTTCAGTAATACCTACTGTAACTAAATATATAGTCAGTGCGTCAAGTGTGAGATTATTCGTAAGATAACCGTATGGTTTATAGTTTACGGAACGCTTTGTTACCTTAGACTAAGACAAAGGTAATATAGTAAGGAATAAAGTCAGTGAAGCTGTGGATACTTTACTGAAAATTTACCGTTCATTTTGGGAGAACTTTAAAGTCAAGTTATTTCAATTTCCTCCACTCGTGAACGGTTGTGACAATCCCACTATCCCACTAATCCCACTATCCCACTAATATTACAAATGTGAAAGTTTGGATGGATAGATGGATGTTTGTTACTCAATCACGCCAGAACGGCTGAACGGATCTGGATGAAATTGGCACAGAGATAGATTATAGTCGGGAATAGCACGTATGCCTTTTTATCCCGGTAAAATGTATAGTTCCCGTGGGATAGATTTGTTTTAATTTTTAATAGAGCAAAGGATCGACATGATTTTTTGCGTAGGTAGAAGTAGCTTAGGGGAAAGGACATAGAGGAAAAGGACATATTTTTTAATCACGGATAACACCGCGGAGCGGAGCTAGTAGTAAATATTCCACTAATATTACACATTATAAAAAAACACATTTTTTTGGAAATCAAACAAAATTGACAATTGCACGATTCCACTTCCCGCCAAAAAAAAATCAAAGGAAATGAACAACAAAAAGAATTACATCTATACATACAAATAAATAAAATTGGAGTGTCTGTTTGTAATATTAAAATACCCGCTTTTTACTGAATGCATTTGAATGTATACACGGTACCTATACGAAAACAACCTTTTTTAATCTTTTTTTCTGTCTGTCTGTCTGTTTATTCCGGGTAATCTCTGAAATGGCTGGACCGATTTTGACGGGAATTTCACGGGCAGATAGCTGATGTAACAAGGAGTAACCTAGGCTACTTTTATTTTAGAAAAAAAAATTAAAACCAATGTTGCAGCGCTACGCCTGATTAAGTTTGATAGCAACAATTGTCCCGCGGGATCAGAACGCACGAGCAGGCTGTTGCCAACGGTTGAGTCTTTGTTAAATACCACGCGGACGAAGTCGCGGGTAACAGCTAGTACGTAAATATAGGTGACGCGTGTTATACGTGACGTCGTCCGTAATTGAGGTATCCCGAGCGGGTTTGCGTTTAACTGGAAATGTCATATCTCATTTCGTGTTCCGTTTGCGTCTGACAGACAACAAAATGATACGACATGACATAATATAAATGAGGAACTTCTTGTTTATTTTAATGTTCCAACATTAAAGTTATAATAACAACTTTACGAATAATATGATATAAGCTATTATGGCAGGTGTCCGCAACCCTTCCAATATTCCCATCCCATATCCATTCAATCCTCAATCCATATTTCCATATTCCTGTTATAGTTCATCCACCTGCAGAGGTGAATCGCTGTTTATGCTATGATTTTTAGCAGTTGACCCCAACAGGTAGCTAACATAACATTTAAATTCGTGTTGGACCCAACACGTAGAGGACCCACGATATATATTACTGCCAATAGAATCTGTACGTCAAGCACGAGATTATTCGTATTTATAGTCTACCGTATTTAGACATTTTATATGGAGAATTGAATGATTTAAATACCGTCCGCTAGAGGCGCTTTCAATTCTCCCTCTCTCCTCTCCTCTTCTACCATTTTTTTTTATTACATTATAGGCAAGTATTTGATCTCGATCTCACCTGATGGTAAGTGATGATGTGATCTACGATGGAGCATACTTGCCTAGAAGGTACCTGTTCACTCTCGAATTGACATATTGTGTGAGTGTGAACAGGTAGGAATGCGGCAGTAGATCGAGACGCTACATTCACTAGGCACATGCACCGCAACTGATCTGACCCGCCATCCATGAATGGCAACACGGAACATCATGCCGGAACATGCCGGAACACGGCTAGGCCGCTTGGCGACATGGCTTTGTTTAGTGGGTGGTGACTAACCACGGCCGAAGCCTACCACCAGTAGAGTTGTCACATAAATGGGACCACCCAGGGTCACGTGTAGGATATCTCGAGGGTATTTAATTCTCCTACGGACGAAGGTGACTCGACCCCAACCTGACACCACTTAACTTGAGAGAAATCTAATCTTATATTTACAAGCTATAATATGCCTTACTACTTAAGCAGTTAATATGCATAGGGTTTTATTACATAAATCATTATAATAATAAGGTAAGAATGGCTCTATCGTTAAGCTTGCGTCTGACGTCACAGCGGCAACTGCGTTCGCTCACGGGAAATGTAATTTCCTGCCACTGCCTGCGGTGAACCACAAACGCAGTGCAATAGAATTACGACCTTAATGCTTCCTGAACAATAGATGCATTATACTTAAATATGTCTACACATTTACGGTCGAATTTATAGACATTGGTTGTGACACGTTACTTACGCTGCATAGTTATAAAATGTTGCAGGCTTTATAATATGTTATATGAAACGATCATTTATAGATACATTGATATATATTAAGTGTGACAACGTTGCGTCACTTTCAGCCACAGATAAAACATCTATTATTCTCGCACTAACCTACCAAATTGCAATGACAGCTCCTCGCATACTTCGTATAAAGACTACGAGCTTTTCTAATTTAGCTGAATACTTTCTTCGAATATCATATAAAGGTCAGATTCTATTGCCAGTGAAATATATCGTGCTAGTTGACGTTACAAATAGACAAGATTTTTTTTTAATAATTCATGTTTTCTGTATATTGAGACGGGCACACAATTCATACTAACAATCTCCCCTTTTTACTGTCCGTCGGGTTAAGCTTAATTTTAATACAAAATATACAGCGTGCTTCAGAAAGGGTATACCACCGTTTGAAACTGGGCTTTAATATCGCATTTTTAATAATTATGTAATGTCAGAATGTTGATATGTTCACCTGCCAAAATGATGTAAAACTTTATAATTCATTTACAAAGAAATTCAATTCACAAAGAATAAATTTCGAAGTAAATACAACCTTTAATACCGTCCACCATAATTCACCTGGCTTAAAGAGAGCCATCGGTCTATACTTGCGGATCTCCAATCACGGCTCTCGCCTCACTCAAAAGTTATTCATGCGGAACCCTTTTCAGAGCTTTGAGGGTCATCGCCTTTAAGATTGCGCTTTCAAAGCGGACTGGGACCCCTGCTTTATAGACGAGAATATTATCCAAAGCTGGCACAAAATAGCGATTAGGCCGACCTTTTCTATTCAAACTTTTTTAACTTTATGCATTGTCTATATTATTTGATATGAAAATTACCTAGAACACGGCCACTTTCATTTCATCATGTCACATCCATTATTTTATTTATAATGTGTATTTATTGAAAGTTTTATTGCTATTAATTACTTGACATTGTGCAAAATACCCGCTAAGTTGCGGGTGAGGCCATATTCATATCCATTTTATTTCATCGCATCTCATTTCGTAAAGAAAGAAGAAGAAGAAGAAAATTACCTATTATCATTTTCATGTCTTCATATCACATCCATTATTTTATTGATAATGTGCTTTTATTGAATGAGTTATTACTATTAATTACTTGTCATGAACGGTATACCCGCTAAGTTGTGGGTGAGGCCAAATTAATATCATTTAGTAATTTTATTCATATACTTATTCATGACAAAGACGTCATGAAATTTCTGGATTGCTTTGAAATGTTAGTACCTACCTGCTTGTATCATTTCCACTATATACATTTAAAAATTTGTATCAAGTAATTCGTTAGTTCTAGAAAATCTTTCTGAAGTCAACATAAAGCAATTATCTACAATATTCTTTCTTAGCAGGAACGTACAATCCTCACAAGCTAAACATAATTAATTGAATGACACTCCGTGAAAAGAACCTGTGAAAATTCAATCATCAAACAAACAAAAACTCGAGCAAGTTAATTAAAATAAACCGTTAAGTATAACCAAGCAATTCAATTTTGCAGGCTCAAGAGTAAAACGAAAATAGAATCGGATGAAAATTGCCGGCCCAAGAGGCAGGAAATAGGTAAGAATATTAACAATTCATTTAACCTTCATAAATCAGTGGAGGCAGCGTTAATCTCCATATTTTTCAACTTAATAGCGATTAGAATTTATTTCAGTTGCTTTTAATATCGGCTTAGAGCTTAGACAAATGGAATATAATAAATAAAATACAAATTTCAAGCCACGTCTACAAGAAAATATCTAGTGTACTTGTATAGGTACTCAGGCGAAAGAGTATTTATATACTGCTCAAGATTATCTCTAGTGACTATCTAGAAAAAAAAAATATAAATGGTCTAATAAGCTTATCAAATAAAGTTTCGTATATCTGCCACTCATCTTATTTTCAACGATGATTATCACTTGCTAAACGGTGAAGGAGAACATCGTAAGGAAAACTGCACGTCTGAGATAACCCCTCGATAGACGTGTGAAGTCAGCCAAACCGCACTAGGCCAGCGTGGCGGAATATAGCCGAATCCCCCTCACATTAAGGTGAAGCCAAAAACATAAATAGGGCTGGTATAATTATTATTACAGCTTACCAATATAACATTTTCTTATCCCCAAAAATGTTGACTAATCAATAATATCTAACTCCAAATTCATTTCATTAACCGTCACAAAAAAAAGTATGACGTTCCCATCCCAAATCGTATTACCACAACCTACTACCTACTAGTCGCTATGAAAAATAACGACGATCATTTATTTCCAATCTCCCGCTTCACAAATCCACATGCATTATTAAAGCAGTGTATCTGAGAGCGGATATTGTTTACAGTGAACTCGGAGGCGCAGGCGCCGCGGGCGACCGTCGAGAAGCCCTTCCTGCTGTCTGACGGCAGGTGAGATTACACTGGCAGCCCTGGGGGCTTGTTTTCATCTATACATATAAATACAATTGGAGTGTCTGTTTGTAATATTATACATAATATAATAAATAACCGCTTTTTATTAGTAAAAATGAATGCATTTGGATGTATACACGGTACCTATACCAAACAACCTTTTTTTAAATTTTTGTCTGTCTGTCTGTCTGTCTGTTTGTTCCGGGTAATCTCTGAAATGGATTGGAAAGGAAAAAAAAAAATTGGATCTCTCGAAAAAATTTAAACCAATGTTGCAGCGCTGCGCCTGATTAAGTTTGATAGCAACAATCTGCAATGCGTCCCGCGGGATCAGAACGCGCGAGCAGGCTGTTGCCAACGGTTGAGTCTTTGTTAAATACCACGCGGATGAAGTCGCGGGCAACAGCTTGTTTTATTAATACTTTTGCTCGTGCCATTTCGGTGGCGTAACGTTTATTAAGGTATTTGCACATTCACATGAAGGCTAATAATTGTGATCCATGAAGCATATTCGTGTTTTTATATACAGGGTGGAGCTTGAAGCGTGGTTGGACAAACCGACCTACGCTCACGGTGAATCTATCAGAGTCGGCGTGGTCGTTGGCAACCATTCCTCCAAAACTGTCCGACGGATCAAGGTACCCACAATACCAGTTACATAAAAAAAAACCAGTCGAATTGAGGACCTCCTCCTTTTTAAAGTCGGTTAAAAATACACTATATCGTTAGTCTTACCTCGAAGATTAAGGTATAGAGATTGAGGATACTGTGGCAGAGGTGAAAAGTGCGTTCACTCTATTAGTACCCCCTGGGACTGTGTTACACTGCCTGCTAGAGAAATGTCATTACTCTGAAGTAAGTTATTTGCTATTTTTCAAAAAAATAAAAAAAAAACTTAATAAAACTCGTTCATTCTCAAATAAGCTTACAAAAAAAACATGTGTGTAGCGACGTCTTCAATCTCGCCACAAGCTGCACAGATGGCGCTCCAAACGACATTCAGATCAAATGACCATTCTTCATACAATCCCGAAACGCGCTATGAGAGTTTTCTTAGAACGTAACATATACATAATAAAATTTTCCATTTACAACTATATATGTAATATTTGATATGTATTATTCACTATTTTTCTAAACAACAGAAAATTCTAATAATACTGGATCATTCTTAACAAGGTTCAAAAGAATTCGCAAATAACATTATTGAAGCTGTTTTTCTATTCATTGGATAACAACTGCTGTATAATCAATATAGATATTGTTGTTTCTCAAGTAAAATAACATAGGATTCTGAAAAGTTTTCAACGTTCTAAGATCAAGCTCCATTTTGCATATATTAAAACTTTCCATGTAGCTCTTATATTTATTCCAATAAAGCATATTTTATGAGAAGACTTATGTTTTAAAAACAAGACCTCGTTAGTGTCTAGCCCTTTCATGTTTGATATATTTGAAAACATGTTCATATCAACAAGCAATTTTATGCAACCATATTATTTGTTTGGGACAAATCAAGATTGTAAGAAAAAGTGCTTTTTTACTATTTGATAAACTATTCAATACTTTTTACTGTATGGATGTGATTTTCTTTTTTATATCATCTGTAGGTATATTTGGTTAGCTCATCACAGTTTCATTTATAAATGCTCGCAAATCTATATATATACTTTATACTAATATTATAAATGTGAAAATTTGGATGGATGGATGGATGGATGGATGGATGGATGGATGTTTGTTACTCTTTCACGCCCGAACGGCCGAATGGTTCTGGATGAAATTTGGGACAGAGATAGATTATAGTCTGGAATAGCACATAGGCTACTTTTTATCCTGGTAAAATGTATGGTTCCCGTGGGATAGATGTTTTAATTTTTCATACTTTTTATCGCGGGTAACACCGCCGGGCGCAGCTAGTATTTTATATAATTACATCCGTGGTAATCTTTATCGTTTTTCTCAGGCTCTGGTGGTCCAACATGTAGATGTGTGCATGTTCTCCAACGGCAAGTTCAAAAACGTCGTAGCACTCGTAAAAGGGAATGGAGTGGTGGTGCCGGGCCAAACTCAGACAGACACCTACATCCTGACTCCACACAGAGGTAAGAGAAGAAACAAAAATTACCTGGCTATATCAGACAGCTACCTCTCCCTTTCTCTTTGATCCTATCAAGGATGATAACCTTATTTGCAGGTATCACCAAAAACTGGATAGCTCTCGAGGATTCGTATTCCAAGTCTGGTGCCAGTCTCGCTTCAACCGTTTTAAGCAACAACACACCTGAAGATAGAAACGTTTTCGCAATATACGTTTCGTACTACGTCAAAGTCAAACTGACTTTCAGCGCGATGGGCGGTGACCTCTCGCTGAAGCTACCATTCACACTAACACATTCCTGCATCAACGAAGCACCTACTGACAGCGTAATAGAAGAAGCAACCCACAAAATGATTCTAGAAGGAAAGGAAAACAGCGAGGACGAGGACAGCAAAGGCGAAGTAGAAAGAGACAAACAGAATAATAACGGGAACGCGGAAGCACAAGAAACTGCATTCGGTGACGATGCCGAAGTTAAATCGCCCGAAGAACACCACTGCGTTGCTGATGTCCTAGTCAACATTGAGAACAAAATAGACAGACCGAAGAAATGCGAAGGACAAACAGAGGTGTGCGCGGTTAAACCCAACGACGAGGAACTGGATCTTATAGTCAAGTATCCAGGCTCGGATACGTGATCCGACGAGGAAATAGATAATACAGGCCTGCGCGACAAGACTGACACACAAACCGACGCAGCAGAAATAATTAAATTCAAAGAGGATGCGCACATTCATAAAAGCGGTTTCACTGAGAATCTTAAAAGAGCAGTGTGTTGCATAGATAGGAGACGACAGTCATAGCTTTAGACTTTGTTTAATCATAACATGCCCACAGCTTTCCTCCATTTTTAGCTATGTATCGATTTCGTCGCTCGGCAAACTGCGTCATAGCTGTTCGACAAAATGTATATGTTGTATTGCTCTTGATGTTTAATCGTCTATTGTCCATGGTATTACATTTACTGGAATTTCAGGCTGAACTTTGTGAGCCGCGTTTCTGTTATTCGAAACAACAGTTTTTTAATTTGTGTTGTTTGCTGTTCAAATATACCTTCAGTTTCAAACAGAAATATGTATACTTTGTACGTTAATAAATGTTACCAAACTTAATATTACTTGTGTTATTTGCGAGGGTCTTGTTGATTTGACACGAATTTATTCAGTTTAAGATATTATTTTCTTGGTATAATAAGAAGACTTGATACGAACGGCGTCAATCATCTTGTCTGAACTTAACGAATTGCATCTAGTCATAATTATTTACTTCACAATGTATTTTATTAATAAGGTTTTTGATAGGTTAGAATCGCTGGTAAGCCAGTACATGAAGCCTGAATGGATATTATACGCTTACTAAATCGTAGACAGTGTCAATAGCATTAAGATTAATTAGATTAGGGTTCATTTTATCTGTGCAGTTGTAGTAATAATAAATAACTAGATAGGTACTATACCTATAATACCTACATACCTACCTATCTAGATATAAAAATATAGTGTTAATAAGGTTCAATTTATAATAAAACCACAATATTTAAACGTGTTGAATATTTACGACTTCGGAATGCCCCTTTTATCCGCCATTTTATTGCCCCATTGTGCTGATAGGTGGTGGCACTGAGGCGTTATCTCAGGGTATGTACTTCTTCAAGGCGAGATGGACTGTTAAAATAAGCTGAAATGGTGATATCTGGTACAATATAGATCTGAGAGAGTAGGCATGTTGGCACAGGTTTTGTATCGAAATCAGAATTCTGCTTTTGGTGCCGATAGTCCCGGATTCGAATCTTGGTTGGGCCATGTTTGTGTGATGAGCATGAATGTCTGTATTCAAGTCATCGATGTTTAATCAGAATCAGAATATTTTTTACTCACGTAGACCATTATGTACAGTACTTATGAATCGTCAAAAGTTACAAAATATGCTACTACTTTACCACCCGTTCCGAATGCCGTTCCCATGAAGAAGAACGGGCAAGAAACTCCATGGTTGCTCTTTTTTTTTACAAAAGATCTTTTACACTTTTGAGCAATACATTGTTATAGGTATGTGAGAACAATGTAGGAACGGCTAGTCAAACTTTAGCAGCAAGTCAAAAAAAACAAAAGTACTAACGAAGTATAAAATTACAGTTGATGGCTACATGGTTCCCACATTTACAAATTACTTATCTTTACAAATAATATATACGGGGTTCATGAACTCCCAGTTGATGGTACGGTACCCATAATACAAGCGTGTGTTCGTCTGGCGATATTTATGTATTATATGATGATCTAATGACGGCATGATGATGCAGGAAATATTAGGTAAAACATTTTTCAAAATCTGAAACTTAAAAGCTGAAAAAAATCCGCGCTCTTTCTAGTCTCCTCGAAGCAGACATAATTATTAAAATAACAGATACCAGCCCTTTTTAATTTCCCACCGCTAGGCACGGGCCTCCCCTGAATTCGAGGGGGGATTAGGCCATAGTCCAGTGCGGGTTGGCGGACTTAAGTAACATATATTTATGAAAAATACATAGATAATTAAGCTTACTCTTTTTGTTGTTGTAAAGGCTAGAAATTGCCTATTTTCAATAATCCCACCAATTTTCGTTACCGCTTATCAACGTTATTTGTTATCTAAATCCACGGGATGATGTGACGCAGGTGGCAAGCCGCTGTGACATATCTCACCGATTAAGAACGTTCGAATAAACCGGCTGCCATCAAAACATTGGTAACGAGGGTATGATCATGTTTTTCTGGTCGCGACAAGGGTGGCAGTTGACACGTGTTTTTTTTTACAGCCTTACGTTCCAGCCTGTATTTTAATACAAATCTATATCTACATATACTTATAACCCGGTATGTAAGCTATCACTGTATCAATCTGTTAATATTTTCGGGACATCCTAATTTCAATTTTGGTATAAACTATCACCATACCTAGTTTCATCAAAAATCGTTCTGTGGTTTTCTTGTGGATCTAAACAGACTAACAATTCCAAAAATGCCGGATTAGGCTAATAGCATATAAAAAAATAAGTATCCTCCGCTTTTATTATTTTTTTTCTTATCTTCATATAAGACTAGGTCCTTCCTTTTTTTAACGACGTCTTCCTATAATGAAGTATATGAAATTGAAGGGTCCATGCTAACAAAACCGTATGCATTTGAAATAACTTCAAATTGTTTAATATTATATTAAAATTTCGTAAATTTCGGATCAGCGAACGAGTAAACACAGATCTAAAAACGAGGCTATAGTACCCGCATTTCGTAAATGCAAGCGAGGACTTACTAATCGATATTGTCGAAATGAGTAGACCTTATCGATATAGCGATCAGGAGAGTATAGCCCTGGCTAGCGGGAAAACAGTACCTACCATATTGAAAAAAAAACTAATTTTAAGGATTTTATTGCGTTTATATTATGTTTTTTACGTTCCCGACGTTTCGGCTGCTTTCAGCAACCATGGTCACGGGAGGACTGAGGTGGATGACGCCTTAGTGTCATAGTTTGAACTGGGGTACCCTCATATTTAGTTGTTGCTTGCGTTCCGATCTACGCAGAAAGTGCTCACAGTGTCTTGAGGTCTTCCAATGGTGCGCTTGGTTTTGGATTTAATTATATTAATTACTGGATCCCAAGTCAGTGGTAGTACCCAGCCATCTTCCCTATTGAAACGAGGATGTTTTTTTAATTTTAATGGCCTCACGTATCAGCCTTGGTCGGAATCGGTGTTCTTTTGCGATAGAACAAAACCGAAACGTCGGGAACGTACAAAACATAATATAAACGCAATAAAATCCTTAAAATTAGTTTTACTTCAATGTGTAGTATTTGCGTAAATAAAAGAAATCGGTAGCTACCATATATATAGAACCGTTTATATGATGTTGGAGCGCAGATGGTATATACAGCATCTCAGTGAACGTGATAACAAGTCGGCGAGCGCCACCCCACCGAACCAAAGTGATAAATAAATAATTCGTTGGGACCTTTCAACTGAAACAACTCTTACACCGACCATTTTTTATAATGCTTTTAAGATATATATATTTTAATTCATACAAAGCGTTATGGAAAATGTTTTTAAATGAGATTATGCATGTTCTTAGAATAACAATATCTCTGGCAGTGATACATTTTCGATGGATGGATTTGCTCTGATACCTTTTAAATTATCCAATCTCAGACTCTGATCTCCAATCGGCTTTTGGAGAAGATAAAACTTATTATGTTTTGTATCGTATTTTCTTAACTTAGTTCATGAAATGATTCCAGTTTACAGTAGAGGTCGTGTTGACTCGACAAGCCATAAACATGTTGTTATATATTAATAATACCAGCCTTTTTAATGTCCCACTGTTGGGCTCGGGCCTCCCCTCAATGCGAGGAGTATTAGGCCATAGTCCACCACGCTGGCTCAGTGCGGGTTGGCGGACTTCACACGTCTTTCGAGGGGTTCTCTCAGACATGCAGGTTTCCTCGCGATGTTTTACTTCACCGTTTAGCAAGTGATAATCATGAAAATGAGATTCGCACATTAAATGCTAGAGGTGCGAGCCGGGGTTTGAACCTTCAATCCTCGTTACCGAGGCAAGCGTTCTACCAACTTGGCTATCACTGCTGTTTTAGTGAGCAATTTTAGTTTTGGGATGCCTTTAAATTTTCAACTCTATAAATTATGTAAGGACTCACTCCGCCTCGGATTATGGGACTCCATTATCTTTTTCATAATACGCTATCGGCTCGGGGCTATCTCGCAAATTGTTTACTCCTGATGCATTTTTCATCGCCCACGTCGAAGGGATTATGCATTTCAATTACCGTTAGTATGCACATAGTGCTCAGTGTTAGATAGAGTTAGATATATTTTCAGAAAGGACATCCCTTAACTTAATATTAAACCGAGAATAAGCAGCCGTGCCTACTCTTACATTGTTATCTATACATATAAATAAAATTGGAGTGTCTGTTTGTAATATTAAAATAACCGCTTTTTACTAAGTGCATTTGGATGTATATACGTTACCTATACCGAAACAAAATTATTTACAATTTTTGTCTGTCTGTCTGTCTGTCTGTTTGTTCCGGCTAATCTCTGAAATGGCTGGACCGATTTTGACGGGACTTTCACTGGTAGATAGCTGATGTAACAAGGAGTAACTTAGGCTACTTTTAATTTAGAAAAAAAAATAGGATCTCACGAAAATAATTAAAACCAATGTTGCAGCGCAGCGCCTGATTAAGTTTGATAGCAACAACCTGCAATGCGTCCCGCGGGCTCAGAACGCGCAAGCCTGCTGTTGTCAACGGTTGTCTTTGTTAAATACCACGCGGACGAAGTCGCGGGCAACAGCTAGTAAACAATAAAAAGAAATATAAATAAATATTGCCAGAGAAATTAACTCTCTGTGCGGCCGCAAAGTAAGCTTGTATTTCGGGTACCGTAGAATGGACTGGGATAAACGCATTATATAATTTGATAAATAGTTATTAAACATCCATGACTCAGGTACTAAGACTTATGCTCATACACAAAGTTTACCCCTACCAGGGATTTGGGTCGTCTAAATAACCAGTATTAATATTCTCTTGTATTTTGTTTAACTCGAAGCATATTTACAAGTACGTCTTCGAAAAGAACAATCACTCATAACTCGATAGCCAACACGCACTCATAGTAGGAGCTCCGGTGTACAATTTCAATATTCGGGAGAAAACGCTACCCGCCATATTCTCTTTATTGCATTTTGCGTGAACTGCCATTATTCCTGCAACGGTGTCGACATGAAAACGTGAACATAGAGCCAAATGGAATTGTTTATTTAAGAACGGATTGAAATGTGGTCGGTGTTATAGTCGGCTTGATAATCCTATTACTATTACTTACGGAATAATAATTTTAAGCTTCTATTCAGAATCAGAATCAGAATATTTTTTATTCACGTAGACCATTAAGTACAGTACTTATGAATCGTCAAAAGGTTCCATGGTTGAACACCATATTGATTTCTTATATGTACGCGAATACTACACATTGAAATTAACTAATTTCCTCCCGTGCCCATGGTTGCTGTAAAGCAGCCGAAACGTCGGGAACGTAAAGAACATAAATTAAACGCGATAAAATCCGCAAAAATAGTTTTTTTTCAATCTGTGAGCTTATGTTACTTTTATACATTTTAGCATAAGTGTGACAAAATGTGTGTGAAAATGAGATAATGAACCTTGCTGACGGGGGAGGGAGATAAGCCCCATTATGATAACCAGCACCAACATGTGCTTTCTTCCTTGTAAGTATACTTACTTGTAATGTTGCTAAAGGATCTTGAATGATCGAAAAGCGAAGGAGTTAAAATTTCTCTCCATCCAAAGGTTGCCTGGTGTGATCCATAGTAATGATATATGATGCCTCTCATTGTGATCCTTTCAAGTTGCGTTTTAACCGACTTCATAAAAAGGAGGAGGTTCTCAATTCGATTGTATCTTTTTTTATTACGTTGGGTAACAATAAATATTTATTTACCTATCTATCAATTCATAATTGCGGGTTCTATACGTATTAGGCGTCCCTAATTGAACCCAAAATTCTGACCAGACTAGACGAACACACCAACTTCATACGGTCCCAAAGTAAACAATGCTTGTATTAGGGGAAGGTACCGTACATAGTATTGGGGGCGAACTCAGTATATAATACTTATATACATAATCAACATACATGACTCGGTTACAAACAAAACCCTATAAAAGTTGAACCCTTCAAAGCTAAATTGGTCAGGTGTACTTCGCTTGTATTTTAGGGTTAAATTAGTTCCCGGTTTGGCTTTTGTGTTGCCAACTGAGGATGAACGCATCAATGGCTAATGGATATTTATTGTAGCAACACTGTGGGTTCCAGGTAACTTGATATGGGTCCGGACCCATATCCGGACCAATATCTTCATATAACCGGTTGTATGAAGATTATGAAGTGTGGGGGTTTGATTTATTACGGTGGAAGGTGAACCTGTAAAGGTACCCATTATAGAGTTGTTTGTAACTAGAACTGAAAGCCACCTCTGCGTATGACAATTCCCCTTACTGGAAATCAGAATCTCACATATTATCGATCAACATCCGGACTGTCTAACTATTATTATTCCTTTAAATAAAACTAATTTTACGGATTCTATCGCGTTTATTTTTTGTTTTTTACGTTTCCGACGTTTCGGCTGCTTTATTATTTAAATGTGTAGTATTCGCGTAAATATATTATATTTACGCGAATACTACTTTCTTAAAGAAATCAATATATTATTATTCCATTAAAAACTTCCTGAAACTGTGGCCCTATAAAACATATCATACTTGTTACCTCGAGTGCCTGTCACGGATATGATTTTTAGTTGATGTGAAACACTTTTTTTATTTTTTTTTTAGTGGTCTCAAGTCTCAACTAACTTTGGCATTTATTGAATAGTCCGTGATTTTAAATTACGTTGGATTATTTTGTAAATATTAGGTATCATAACAACCAAATTGACCTCATCATATAGTTTACACTATTATAGTTAGACCTAATATTAATGACATTAAACATTACATTTATCGTAACGCCAAGCAATAAAAGCGCCAATCAAAAACTATTCCCTAAGTTGAAGTGGATAGTTAAATAACCCAAAGATAATTCACCAAAGAGGATTGTTCCTTCATTTAAATTAAAACGCCCAACACGTACCAAGGTAGTCCTTGGTAGCCGGGCGCGGGTTGTCGAATCAAATTAATCTCAATTACTTCTGCAATGCTAAGCCAACGCTCCTACTAATTAAACCAATGTAAACAGACCGCGCGTAGCGACAAAACGTTTCGAATTTAATCGGTTAGCTGTCGTTGCATAGAAATTAATTAAGTGTAATGAAAAACCGACTTTATGCATCTCTTCATTAGGTAGGTACTCTCGGGCTTTGACTTTTCCCCAATATAAGGGTGTTTGTATGGATACTACCCAACCTAACTGACTAAAACTGGTGAATAGGAAAATTGTTTATATTATTTCATAGTTGATATGTTATATTTACGTGAATACTACACATTGAAATAATAAACTATGAAACTTGGACGTAAACCACCTCAGTCTTCACGTAACCATGGTTGTTATCAAGCAGCCGAATCGTCGGGAACATAAAAACATAAAATAATCAAGAATCATTATCATAAAAAAATATAGATTTATGGATACACACCTGCCGAATATACAAATTCAATAAGTATAAGCTATATATCACCCAATTATTACTTTAATATAAGGCTGCCATTTTTCGTCCCACTTGGTAAAAAATCTAATTTCTCTCGACGCCTTCACGAAATTCTTTGAGGAAACAAATTGTGCGCTGAAGTTGTTTCAACGACCGACCTTGTTTCAACGAAATCCAATTTGTGAATGCAAAATGATTCATTTCTATTGAAAAACAGAGTACATTTTTAAAATTACCTAATCCGTCATAATCGGCTGATGTCGTAAATATAAAATTTAAATTTGAATTTCCTTATACAATCAACCACCTCAGTCTTCACGTAACCATGGTTGCTGTAAACCAGATAAAACGTCAGAAACGTAAAAAACAACATGCTATAAAGCCGTAAAAATAATTTTAACGATGTGTAGTATTCGCGTGCATATAAGAAATCAATCTTTTCATATTTTTTTACAGCTATTCCTTGATATGTCCTTGTATCTTCACGTTAATTTTATTTTTTTACAAAACACCGTACCCTAGGTACCTATTTGTTAGTACGTAAGCAATAGTTGCACAGGTGTTTGACAGTTTTTTTTTTTGCAAATATTAAATCTTATTTGAACCAAATTTAGAACTCTCGACGCACCAATTTGCATGCAAACGATCCTCTTTGAGAACATCTCCGTGTCTGCTTGCTCAGGTAAGCTTCTAATTAGTTGTTGAGGACCCTCCAGATGTAATTACTACCCTAACTGAACGACAAGAAAGTTTCAGAGCTTCGGTTCTAAGTGGAGTTCCTAAGGGATCACGACTTGGGCCTGTCTGTTATAATGTTTAACTTAGCTCACTGGTTTCATTAAATATGAATTTATCACATTATTAATAACGTAAGCGTTTCCAACAACGCTTCATGCTTATGCAAGTTCTCGTGGAACTACGCCAATAGTGTCCAATGAAACCGACACTTTAATAAAAAAAACAAAAAGAACTTTATTATCAAGGAGAAAAGCCGAGTGGCCAGTGCTTTTCAATATCTAAAGATAGTTTTTTTGGGACATAAAATTTCCACTGAATATTTATTTCAGAGGTATTAAATCACATGTTACTGGCTTAGTTGTCTCACTCTCGCTTTAATCGAATTCAAATTACGTTGCTTTAGAAATTAATGAGGCATGGTTTGCTTAATTATAGCATCAGATTTGTAACCTCCGTGCTTCGATAAGCAAAATACAGAGAGAATCAGAACGGTTATACTACCATATGCACTTGCGCTTCTTTATTACATTTGAGGTAAGAAACTCGAAGTCGATTTAAAAAAAATGCTCAAACATCTATTTAACTGACAGTCGTAACATAGGACCAAAGAGTCGATGCTAGTTTCACCACCAGTCGTTCCTAAAAGTCAAGATGCTTTGTGAAAATAACCTCTAATTTCAATTACAAAAGGAATTAAATTAACATTGACACGAATGCGACTGTTGTTACATGGAGTAATTAATGTATGACGTCACAAAATACCTACTGAATAAAGATGAGATCACGAACCAAGCTAAAATAGCAACGATAATCTTGGCTCAAACTTCGAGACAGAATCGCTAAATGATTTTGTACGAAACAATTTGCATGCGAAATTAGTAGGCATCTATACATACAATAAAAAATGTAACTAATCGCTGTCTGTACATGGAAGATACATGGGGGGCCTTTATCAACGCAATAGAACCCAAAACAATGATTGTTAGATTTTTTGTCAGTGCGTTTGGGCGCGCTAATCTCGCGTACTAGCTCGCTTTCTTAGAGCAAAATATCAAACACTGTTTACACATGTAATTCATAAGTAAATGCAATCGTTATGACCTCAATATTAAACCCTTAGGATAGTGTATACAATTTTTGTTAGACCTTAAAATATAATTCCATTAAAAACATACAATATAAAAAAAATACATGCTTCGCGCCGCAACGCGATCCTTCCACCGTAAAAAGTTGTGAGATCTCATTGTAAAGCCAATATATATTTAACGTTTGAATATTCGACCGTAAGGCAAAGATAACACGATCGCGTTATTCCCATCAATCTTTGCAGACTGAATGTTTTAATTCAGTTCGGAAGTTTAAAAGGGGTTTTAAAGCTATAATCTGTTCAGTGAAAGGGATTCCAGGATATCTTGTTCGGAACAAAACTGAACAAGACGGCGATAAAGTATAAACTCCGAGTTGAGCTTACTTTGTGTACAAATGTTTTTATGTTGTGTTTCGAACAATGGATTTGGTTCAACGAATGTTTTGTTGCTTGTTATTTTTAACTGACTTCAAAAAGGAGGGGGTTCTCAATTCGGTTGTACTTTTTTTATTTGTTACCTCAGATCTCCGTCATTTTTGAACCGATTTGGAAAATATTTTTTTATTAACTGCACCTCATATACAAGATTATTCGTAAGCTAACCGAATACTTTATTTAGAAATGTTGTATGGAGAATTGAACAGCGCCTCTAGTGGACGGTATTTAAAAGTTTTCAACTCAACAATCCAAAATGTTGATCATGTTATTAGCTATCACCACGCCAAGTTTCATTAAAATCTGCTTACCGGATTTTGTGGTACTATTTTTGGATTATTGGGCGGAAACCCATACATTTACCGGAATAAAAAAATGTCCTCTATTTTGACCCGCATCACCATGACCTAGTATCATGCTATGGTTGAGCTATCACCATGCGAAGTTTCATCAAACTCCGTCGAGCAGTAATCCCGTGATTCGCAAACAGCAGACAGACGAAATACTGAAAAATAGCAGATTTTATCTGTGTATAAAAAAATGTCTACAAATATTCTTTTCATTCTACATCTATCTTTTTTTTAAACATGAACTGTTGATCAGACACAACCAAGCTTCATTATTATTATGGATATAAGTTCAGTAACAAAAGCGATTTCAGGCCAACGAACTACTCAACATTAAAGCATAAAATAAACTTTAACGCAAATTACATAGCGTATGTGCTGAAAATTTCACTGTAATAAAATCACAAATGCAATTTACATACAAAATCAACCTGATAGGGTTGTAAAAATATACGGTGATCGTAAGAAAAAACGATATTTGATATTGCTATCGAAAACTGTAGATGGAATAGTACCACGTAATACAAGTAAGCTAAGTTGGTCATCACACTCGAGGCTGGATTGCAGCCCGAGTCGAGTCAAGCCGCGAGTGGGATGACCACATGCTCATGCATGTCATACGACGCTTTTCAACACACTCGTGCGGAAAATTTAATTACAACTCACACTATACTTAGAAAGATGGCCACAGAACAAAAATGGCACCCGGTATTTTTTCACACCCCGGTTGAAATAGAGGCACAGTTGACAGTCCTAAAACAGCTGAATATTAAAAATATAATGCAGTGAATATTCTTGTAATTATAGCACACATTAATGACTAAAATAAATCAAGCAATAAAAAGTGTATTTATCTTATTTTAATTAACACAGTTTATTTAAATCACGTTTTTTTGTCATTTTTGAGACTATTGGAAGGGTTGCCATATTATTATTATTGTTATATATCATATGAGACTGCAAATCATAATGGCTAAGACGCAGCCCCGCAAAGGGTTTTGTTTATGTTTGTACAACTTGAAGCTGCCTCAAGGAACCTTGACAGGGGTTCGCACACTGTATTATCACTGGCGATATATCCTAGGATTATTATTATACTTATGCGCCCCGTAGATAGTTTAGTATTAATCAAAACATCGTGAATTTACTACTTACAGGGTGAAAGGTAGTATCAAGAAATCTTCTTTCGCGCATTTGTAATCATCATGTGAAGTCGGAATTTCGAGATTTAATTTAAAAAAAAAAACTCAAATGTATTTTTTTCTTCAAAAGGTTTTCGGCTTATCCAAATTCTGAGGTACACACATTTTCATCTTTTCATGTCAGCATTTATTTTTTTATTTATAATGTGTAGGTATTTATTAAATTTGATATCGCTATTAAACATTCTTGACACTGGCAAAACACCCACTAATTTGTGGGCGAAGCCATATTTCATCTTATTCCATAGTATTTCATTTCGTAAGCATTCTAATTATTACTGGTAGGCTTCGGCCGTGGCTAGTCACCACCCACTGAACAAAGCCATGTCGCCAAGCGGCCTAGCCGTGTTCCGGCATGATGTTCGGTGTTGCCATTCATGGATGGCGAGTCAGATCAGTTGCGCTGCATGTGCCTAGTGAATGTAGCGTCTCTTATCTACTGCCGCCTTCCTACCTAGGCAAGTATGCTCCATCGTAGATCTCATCGTCACTTACCATCAGGTGAGATCGAGATCAAATACTTGCCTATAATGTAATAAAAAAAAAAAAAATTACAAATGCGCTATAGAAGTTAGATGCTAGGTTTAAAGGGGAGCTTATTTACTTTATTTCTGAATTACGCTGTATAACGTTCTCCCGCATGATTTTAATGGCCTATTCAACATTGTTGAAAGCAGCGGGATCCAAGGTTAGCCATTCAAGCCTGTACAAGTAATACTCTTCTGACCAACAATGAGGTTATAACCCTGAAAAAAACATTCCTATTAGCCATGTACACTGAAATAGCTTTTACATTTACGAGTCACGCTATTATATAAGTATAGAGTCCCAATATTTCTGGTTTATAGCAATTGCTAAATAATAATTGGTGTGCTAAGATTTTTGTTTCTTTAGTATATTTTAGTAAGTAAAAAATAAATTAATAGACTAATTGAAAAAAAGTTAACAATGTCCTAAGAGACTGGCATCACCGGAGATTGACACTGGCAGGTGGATGACAGGTGAAGAAAAAAGAAGGTATTGGAAAAATGGCGGGAAAGGAAGAACATTTAAAAATTGTCATCACAGATTTATTGGTGTTTTAATATAGTTTTGTGACATTAACAGTCTTTTCTTTCAGGTTAAAATTCCTGAATCGGTACATTTTTATCAAGACACAAACACTGTTTTAATTTTAACATTCACTCATTTTAATGTTGAAAAATATTCAAGGTCTCGCATAAGGGTCTTATAAGAGCACCCGGCCTCTCATTATTGTCGCGGAAGCGCCACAAGGACCCTCCGGTGACCTTGCGAGCAGTATCTAAGAGCAATAATGGTGTTCCATCACTGTGGACACCGGGTGCTTGACGGAATACCTACCTTTGTTATGGCACCCCTATTTTGTAGATAAAAGCTTAGGGTTTGAAAAGATTGTAAGGAAAAATGTTGTGAATTAAGATATAAGGCGTAAGAGGATTGCAATATGGCTGCAGTTTGCTAAATAAGCACCATTTCTATAAATCAAGTTAACGGAAACATGCGCTTTAGTTGGGTCATGTAAAATGTAATCGAATGCATTGACAATCAATGAAACAACGACCTTCCACTAGCGTTTATATCTATAAATAGGTATAATAGTAAACCCTGAACTCTCTTGAGTTGGTGCAACAAATGGACGATGGGGCTGCGGTTTTGTTGGAGCGTAATTTAACCTAGAGCAAAGAGTAAAAATATGCTACGCTTAACTACGCTACGCCGCGCACTGCTGCGCTATAGCAAAAGTGCAATCTTACGCCTTTTGAAACTATGCTACGCTTAACTAGGCTACGCCGCGCACTGCTGCGCTATAGCAAAAGTGGAATCTTACGCCCTTTGAAACTATGCTACGCTTAACTACGCTACGCCGCGCACTGCTGCGCTGTAGCAAAAATGCAGGCTTACGCCCTTGAATAAGTATCGACCGCCCGCACCATTGACCCACTTCCTGTTGTTTGCGAATACGTGACGGCGCCGACACGACTCGGGCAAACATAACTGATAATAATGTTAGATGGGTACAGCGTGGTAAAACTTCTTATGAGATAAAACAACGTAAATACATATAACGAACTCAAAGCAAAGAAAAATAATACTGAAGGATGCAAGGTGAGACCTCCTGCGATAGCGCTGAAAACAAATAAGATATTTATGTTCGCTCGTTCGTTCAGAACTGAGTATTTACCTTGTAAAACACTCATGTTAAAGTAGGTAAACTGCGTAGCTCGCGTCCACCAAATTTTGCAACAACTGCAATAGTATTAAAGCTTTATTCTTTATCTTATACATTTGCCCCAGCTCATGCACCGAACGCGACTGAAGTTCTACTTCGTCTACAATAAAACTGAATCTCATAAGAATACAAATATATTCTCGTCAATCAGTCCATTTGGCCGCTTCAGGGCGAAAGTTTTTTACCAAAAGCATTGGGTACCTGACTTCATATCACTGGCAAGCACGTTGAAGTATCCTGGTTGTGCATCAGACTGTCTATTTCATAAAATATAATGTAATATAATAAGGTGTTGGAATAATAGTGTAAAATATTCTAACAGGTTATACAAATTTGTTTTATATATGTTTCTAAAAGCTCGCTAACTACCTCCTATGAGTATCTCCATTCATCATCTGGTTCTTGTAACTTTTGATGGCCATCTAAACTACGGATGATAGCGGGCGGCACGGTAGCGCGGTAAGTTTCTATTCGATAACTTTTACTATTAGTTCGTGTGTTATTGCTTATGATATTTATGAGAGTTATTAGAGATCCATTGGTGGAATGGACAAACGATAGCCAAACTATGGGTATAATCGCTTGATTGAACAAAGTTAATTTATGAAATCCGCGTCGTGGTATGCGACGGGTATAATTAAATAAACAAATATCGTCATACGAACACACCAACTATACGGTCCCACAATAAGCAACGCTTGTGTTATGGGTACCGTACAATGGACTGAGGGCGACCTCAGTATAAAATACATATACATATTAAACATCCATGACTCGGGTACAAACATTCGTGCTCATCACACAAAGCTTGTCCCTACCAGGATTCGAACCCGGGACCCTCGGCGCAGAAAGCAGAGTCACTAACAACTGTTCTAATCAGGCCGTCAGACGGGTATAGTTGAGCATGAATGTAAAGCAGGTTTATCTTTTCCATAATAGGCTCATTAATGTTAAATTAATATATTCGTAACGGTATATAAAGTGAAACAGAAATAAGGTAAAATATTTTGAAAGGTGAAGGAGTCCGTCATATCTACTGAACACCTTTTTCTATAAAGTATATTTTTTTTTATTACATTATAGGCAAGTATTTGATCTCGATCTCTCCTGATGGTAAGAGATAATGAGTTCTACGATGGAGCATACTTGCCTAGGTAGGAAGGCGGCAGTAGATCGAGACGCAAATGCAGCGCAGCTGATCTGACCTGCCATCCATGAATGGCAACACCGAACATCATGCCGGAACACAGCTAGGCCGCTTGGCGACATGGCTTTGTTCAGTGGGTGGTGGCTAACCACGGCCGAAGCCAACCACCAGTAGTAAGCCAGTAACATTTCTCGTTCCACCTTAGTGTGTGCTATTATTTTTAAATTACTTTTTTTTCGGGATTGTGACCTGTTAATATATTTTACACTATTATTGTTACCTACACCTTATATTATGTCACACACTTAGTACATAATAAATTATCATTCATTATATAAATTGAGCTAAAACAAATCCATAATAAAAGACTTTCAATAATTATTATTATATCTCATTTATTAGATTACAAATTGCGCACGACATCGTATCTGTCACTATAATATTATGATACTAATGTATCATTAGCCATTTTGCTCATGATCCAGTCCTTGTATGCGTAGACCCTGGTGTAGACGTCAGGGTAGCCGCGTGCGCAGGGCATGCCCCAGGACACCACGCCCACTACACTGCTCCCCTCCACTAGGGGTCCGCCCGAGTCACCCTGGAGACAAAATAATACATAAGTTCCTTCACGTGTGAACTGGATTAGAATAGCATTGACAGTCTAGTGCAGCCGTTCCCAAAGTGGGCGATAACGCTCCCTTGTGGGCGCTGCAGGCCTAACGGGGGGCGGTAAGAGACCGAGAGAAAAAATGGGGGCGTTGTATAGAGGCTTACAATAATTCATTTAATTTGAAGTTGTAGTGGTTTTTAAGTAGGTGAAAAAATGGGGGCGCTACAAATCATTCATTTTCAAAGTGGGCAGTAGACAAAATAAGTTTGGAAGCCCCTGGTCTAGTATCTACACACTTAATGATGATGATGATGATGAATGAAATTATTCGTCTGTTATTTTTTAAACTACAACGCGATAGAACTGTAGTGTAAGCAGGAACTTCAAATGTAATCGTAACGGCATCAAAAACATGCTGTCACTCTCATATTTATTCATGAAATCTGATGTGTGAGTGGGATGGCGTACGTTACGTTACCGAAACGGTACGTACAGAAGCTTAGCGCCGTCGCCGCAGCGATGATGTACGACAAAATCCGAAGTACTCCGAACGACTTGAGATTTTATAACGCGTATTGGCTGGTCAGTCTTCAACGATGAAACCGAAAGAGTACGCAACGTTTTACGATTAATGGCATTGTTTTTTACTGTATTTTGGAGCGTTAAGTATTACGTAACGAATTTGGGGGGGGCGAGTCTACTGAAACGTCACGATGCGTGCGGAGCGGGAGGGGGGGGTTTGGGGGGGGTTGAACTACGCGTCACGTAACATAGTTTTAACCCTTCAGATCGGTCGCGTAGAGACTTTACGTTTTACTAGGGGGGGTAAAGAAAAATGTTACGGCGCGTTACATGGGGGGGAGGGGAGGTCAAAAATCTCCAAAAAATGCGTTACGTAATACTTGAACGCTCCCTTATGCCAGTAAAAATTCTGAGGTTTAAAAAAACACACACACATTTCAGAAGCTATAGCTTCGAATTCTACCATCACTTATATCCAATCAAGTATTCTGTTAGCCCACATACATGACAGGCCCCCTCTCCGGTCTTGGTGAGCGAGCAGATCTGGGTATTGAACACGGGGCCAATGGCCATGAACATTTCTTGGCAGCCCGGCACGCTCAGGGATGTCAGGTTGATCATCTGCAGCCTTAATGGAAGCACTCCTGGGTACTGGAAGAGAACAAAAAAATAGAGGCTGGACTGAACCAATCAGGGCCCCGAGACTGCGAGGTATTAAAATTGACTTCTTATCCGCTCTTATCACACTTCACACTAATAATATAAATGTGAAAGTTTGGATGGATGGTTGTTTGTTACTTAATCACGCCAGAACGGCTGAACGGATCTGGATGAAATTTGGCACAGAGATAGATTGTAGTCTAGAATACTTTTTATCCCGGTAAAATGTATGGTTCTGGTGGGATAGATTTGTTTTAATTTTTATAGAGTACCAATAAATTCATTTTCTCATACTTTTGATTCTGAGGCGGTACAAAGTTCGCCGGGACAGCTAGTACTATAATATCGATGTCATTACCATTCAATGAGTGCATGGTGAAATAAAGTTAAATACGTGGTTTTGTTGACTGCCAAAAAGAAAAACGATGTGTCAGGTCAGACTACGGTAGCCCATTGACAAATCGCAATATTTCGTCATAAATCTGCCAAGCGAACAATTTAATTTATATTTACACGAGATATTAACATAAAAATATATTCAACAGACCCTCAATATAATGACGGCCTGATTAGCGCAATTGGTAGTGCTGCTTTTCGTGCTGAGGGTCCCGGGCTCGAATCCTAGTAGTGACAAACTTTGTGTGATGATCACGAAAGTTTGTACCCATGTTTAATATCTATATAAGTTATATATACTGGGTTCGCCCCCAGTCCATTGCACGGTACCCATAATACAAGCGTTGCTTAGTGTGGGACCGTATAATTGGTATGTTCCTCTGGCGATAGTTATTTAATTTATAAACTCAAATTTCTTCTTATTATTTAGTCTATGACAGACGCATCCCCCGACAGACGGTGCGTTGTAATATCTGGGTCAAATGAGAGTGGGGGCAGTGGGGGCTAATGGCACAATTAGGGGAGCACTCCAAATGCCTCCGGATGTAATAGAGGACCCTTTAACGATAAACAGAAATGATACCCCAATGTTTATAAGCATGGAGCATTCGATGAGGTGGAATTAAATATGATGCAGACCCTTAAGTAGGATATTTTTTGTCCTCAACATTAATCTATGAGTACTTAAATGCGCTCACCATAAAATTAATAAGCCCTTCGGCTTTTAGAAGCTGTAATTAGCCTGTATTTAGCTAACATTTATTTTGTTAATGTAGAATAAAAACAGTCCTTAACCCCGAAGAGCAGGCCAGAAGGTTTCAAACAGTTGATCGGTCAAATCGTCCGCCAACATTAGGCTTATAGAAGAACCGTATATCGGGCAGGTTGTGAACTCGACACCACAAAAATGCAGGCATCATTAATAAGGTCCTGTGTCCTTTTTGTTACAGATTAGATACCAATAATATGTGTGAAGCTATCACAAGTTCCATTAGTCAAACTACTAAACTGCCTGTATCTGGCGTAGGCTGATCACTTCAAAATAATCGCGAGGGAAGGGGCCGAAACCCCTCGGTACCTTCCAACTATAGGCAAAGAAATAGTGCTACTACATTAAGTATGTCTAGTTCTCTAGAAAATATACGTGCAAGGTTACTTACAGAAGTTCTTCCCCAACCACTCAGCATCACATCTTCACCAGCTCCAGTATCTTCAACAGGCAGGCTGATCGGCTGCACTACATCACTAAACACTATATCTGCAGCAGTTCTGATGAGACTGACGTCATTCTTTATCAAGTCGCTGTCGTAGTCTTCGTGAATGATGATGGAGTTCACTGAGTACCGGTCTCCGCCGAGCAAAAGGTGTGTTGTACCAACCACTACTATTATTTTGTTTTTAGATTGCCTGAAAAATATGATGGCGTCCAATATCACATGTTTGATTGATTAAGCTAAAGGTTGCGCTAAGCAATGCTCGGGGTTTTGTTCCTTAATAGAATCAGAAATCAGGAAATCTCAAGAAGCTATTGCGTAGTTGACGTGACAGTGGTCGAGCGGCTCGAAGTGCCGGAAGACGGAGACAGCCCCCACCTGGTAATCTGATGACATCACACGCGTAGCAGGAAAGAGGTGGAGGTGATCGATTGAGGAGGAGGATAGAAGTCATTGGCCTATGACCTGCAGTGGACGTCTTTTGGCTGATGGAAGGATCGATGCGGCTTGGTCCTATCTTGGATGGGTCTGGTCCTATGTGCTATGTAAGGACCTTAAACTGGCAGTTCCAGTTGGCACTCTAAAATCTACAAGAATCTATATGTTATGGGCAGCTTGAAGAATGAGAACTGGACCATTTATGTTGATGATTGTCCCACTAATTAGGTCTTAAGAGTAGGTGATGGTAATCGAAAATACACAAAAATATAATGAGAAAGTCAAATCTTACCCGACAGTGCAGTGAGCAGCAGTCAACACCCATCTATTGTTCACAATTGACCCTCCACAGAAGTGCGAGTTCAAGAGTGTCCTCAGAGACGCCTGGTATGGTATGCGACCTTCTGGGGCAGCCACACCGCCGACTACACGGGTGTCTTGGGGAATGACGCCATGTAACGGCAGTCTTGGGAGTATGGACCCTGAAATAAATTTTTGGGGTCGAGTCACCTTCGTCCATAGGAAAATTAAGTACCCTCGAGATACCCTACACGTGACCCTGGGTGGTTCGAACTAGGTGACAACTTTACTGGTGGTAGGCTTCGGCCGTGGCTAGTCACCACCCACTGAACAAAGCCATGTCGCCAAGCGGCCTAGCCGTGTTCCGGCTTGATGTTCGGTGTTGCCATTCATGGATGGCGGGTCAGATCAGTTGCGCTGCATGTGCCTAGTGAATGTAGCGTCTCGATCTACTGCCGCCTTCCTACCTAGGCAAGTATGCTCCATCGTAGATCTCATCGTCACTTACCATCAGGTGAGATCGAGATCAAATACTTGCCTATAATGTAGAAAAAAAAATCAAATACAAACCCTGTATCTAAAGCACATTTCAAACTGTTATACATGATGGATTGATCAGATACATAGAACATTCAAACCTATTGGCATAGTTGATAGGAACATGATTGTATGATAATGGCGTAACGTACAACTAAGTGCTTAGACAATAAGTTCACCCTAAACGCATTAAAATTGAAATAAAACTAAACTTATGGATTTTATCGCGTTTATTTTAACGTTTTACGTTCCCGACGTTTCGGCTGCTTTACAGCAACCATGGACACAGGAGGACTGAGGTATTGGGCGTCCTAGTCTCATAGTTAGAACTGGGGAACCCTCATATTTTGTTGTTGTTTGCGGTCAGGTCATGCAATGTTGTGCTTGGTTTTGGATTTCATAATATAATTACTGGATCCCAAGTCGGTGGTAGCACCCAGCCTTATTGAAATTAGGATGTTTTTTTTTTAAATTTAAACTTACCATTAGCTTGAAAGAATAAACAGACCAAAATAATTCTAAACATGTTGCAATCGTCACACGTAATTACTTTAGAAAATAAACACTACTGATGTTGTTATTGCTCTGCTATTTATAATGCAACTCAAGTCAGATAAAGGGCACACTTAGCTGCATTTGTTATCATTGGCACTCATAATTGTTGTTAGAGTAAATCACATAGATCTACCTACACTTGGTGTTATATGATTTATCATTGTTAACTGTGTGTGCTTAAGGGAAATACCCATAGATGTATTAATGCCACAGTCAGATTGTACAATCCACGGTTTTACATAAAGCCTATGCGCTTTACAAATCGTCACCTTTTTGTAAAGCGTTTGGGGTAGATTGAAATGGTTAATAAAACAGGCGTATGCCACGTTGCAATTTGCATTAGTCCTTTGCAACATGCATCAATTTTTTTTAGATGCAGTTATGTTTGCAAAGTACTAATGTACGTTTTGCAAGACGACACGCCGCTTTGTAATCTGTAGTTCAAAATTTTGCCGCTAATTGCACTGTACTAGTATACAAAAATATTTCAACTAATACTGCAGAAGTAGTATTAGTTGAAATATTAATACTATTTCAACTAATGCTAGTAGGCTATAGGCATTATATAAAACAGCTTATACTGCAACATGATTTCGACGTTAATAGCGCTAGAAGGTCCACTCATATTCTATAATATACCAGCTTGGATTAAAACAATCACTACCTATCAAAACCCGGCCCTTGAAAACTATTACTTAACAAAAAAAAGCTATTATTTTGACTATTTCTTGGCAAACATTCGTAATACGTTACATGTCATTTTTTGTTTTTTTTAATTACAGTATAGGCAAGTATTTGATCTCGATCTCACCTGATGGTAAGTGACGATGAGATCAACGATGGAGCATACTTGCCTAGAAGGTACCTGTTCACTCTCGACTTGAAAACACCCAGTCATCTCAGTATTAGAGAAAAGTCCAGTCGTAGAGAAAAGTTACGACTGCGTGAGCGGCGCTGCGGGCAAAGGCTATATAGTTATAAATGTAAAACACTCACTAATGCAACTTATTTAAAATAGCCACAGAGTCTGACCCAACATAGACAAATATTGAAATCCCAGTGCTGGCGTGTACATAAAAATAAATAACTCATTGCAATTTTCTAAACTGTCTAGACTAGACACATCAGTCGCTGGCCGTGCCACAATAACCACCGGAGGGTGGTTAAAACAAGCAGTTTTCATAAACCACGCCATTAACAAAGTTTAGAGTTCATTTAATTAATTAAAGAGATGCCGCAAACGAAAAACCGTGAATGCGTTTATCGACCATAAGAAAACCTTAAATTTACTTGTCTATGGGGTAAACGAAGGATGATATTGCTTAAATTAAAAGTATGTGCAGAGTACGAATTCCTGCAAATTCAGCTTAAGGCGCTTGTAGACGAAACATGATACATGCGCATGTTTTGGTACCTACGCATACCTGCGTAGGTACCAAAACATGCGTCATTTGTAAATCCTGTAAACTCCTCGTCAATAAGGGCTATTGCCTGGCGCATGCTTCGCGTAAGTACCATCACCCGCACAATTAACCCCATTTGCTATGCTATTTTTTTTATTAATATATAATTGAAATAAAACGAATCATACGGATTTTATCGCGATCATTATACTTTTTTACGTTACGTAAGATTCGTTTTATTTCAATGTGTAGTATTCGCGTAAATATAATAAATTAATATATGATCTTGCGTTCGACCACTTATGCCCGCGCCGTACCAAAACAAGCATCGCATTTAATCACTCTATTTATATTGAAAAGAGCCCGCATATAAACTGCATTTGAACATGCTCCGTTTAAGTAATTGCACCGTGTACAAACGCCATTAAAGAGTAGAAATGCAACATGCTCGTAAATTCTGTTGACAACGATCATATACAAAGTATTAAAAGTGGTTAAGAGACTTTTTGCAATGCCCTTCCAACTATCTGCCTATGTAAAATATAACACCTGAAAAAGAAATATCGCATGAGAATAATTCATTTACAGAATAGCACGGCCATTCATCTGTCAATATTTTCAGGGCTATATATCATTATCAGTCTTTTTCGCTATCAATAATATTAGCGAGTATTATAAATACGTTAAGTACCATTGAATATTGATAACCATTTCAATGGGTCGAGCCTTCACCCAGATCGTTTATAGCCACTCGAATTCTATGACGTCTGCACATATATTGAGTTGATAGGTATTATCTTAATATATATAAATTACGTGTCACGGTGTTTGTCCGCTATGGACTCCTAAACTACTGAACCGATTTAAATAAAAATTTGCACACTGTGCGCAGTTTTATCCAACTTGAAAGATAGGATAGTTTATATCTCAATTTATAATCGCAAATCTATACATATAAATAAAATTGGAGTGTCTGTTTGTAATATTAAAATAACCGCTTTTTACTAAGTGCATTTGGATGTATACACGTTACCTATACCGAAACAACATTTTTTACAATTTTTGTCTGTCTGTCTGTCTGTCTGTCTGTCCGTCTGTCTGTCTGTCCGTCTGTCTGTCTGTCTGTCTGTCTGTCTGTTTGTTCCGCGTAATCTCTGAAATGGCTGGACCGATTTTGACGGGAATTTCACTGGTAGATAGCTGATGTAACAAGGAGTAACTTAGGCTACTTTTATTTTAGAAAAAAAAATTGGATCTCTCGAAAAAAAATTAAAACCAATGTTGCAGCGCTGCGCCTGCTTAAAGTTTGATAGCAACAATCTGCAATGCGTCCCGCGGGATCAGAACGCGAGCAGGCTGTTGCCAACGGTTGAGACGTTGTTAAATACCACGCGGACGAAGTCGCGGGCAACAGCTAGTATTGAACTATACAAATATTTCCTAGAAATAATGTACTATAGCAAAACAACGTTTGCCGTGTCAGCTAGTATTATTATATATATTACTGAATGCCTGAGGGGTGCCCCATGACAAACAGTGGTACATTTCCCATCCACGGCCGAAGACGGTGGGTGCGATTTTCGATTTTTGGAGAATCGTGGGTGTGTGCAGAGGGGGGGCTGTGTGCTACAGTACGCGTCATTCAGCTGATGGATGGACTATTTATTAACATTTCTAGGAAGGAATGGTCTGACACCGACTACATCTCTAATTAAATTAATGCTTGCCCACGCTACGTTTGGAAATACTGCACTGCATACATTTGATATATCTATACATCTATACATATAAATAAAATTGGAGTGTCTGTTTGTAATATTAAAATAACCGCTTTTTACTAAATGCATTTGGATGTATACACGTTACCTATACCGAAACAACCTTTTTTAAATTTTTTGTCTGTCTGTCTGTCTGTTTGTTCCCGGTAATCTCTGAAATGGCTGGACCGATTTTGACGGGACTTTCACTGGCAGATAGCTGATGTAACAAGGAGTAACTTAGGCTACTTTTATTTTAGAAAAAAAAATAGGATCTCTCGAAAAACAATTTAAACCAATGTTGCAGCGCTGCGCCTGATTAAGTTTGATAGCAACAATCTGTAATGCATCCTGCCATGCGTCAATGGTTGAGTCTTTGTTAAATACCACGCGGACAAAGTCGCGGTAACAGCTAGTATTTGATAAAAATATTGCGTCCTTCGAACTTCCAAGGACAGTTCAATGAACCATCCCCCATAACAACACAAAAGTGTGCTTAACCTACGTACGTATACTACGTCATAACATCGCAATATAGTTGAGTGCGAATGCTTGTTGCGCGAGGTGCCCTGCAAATAATGTAACACAAACACGACCCCTGGGGGGAAGACGTGGCCGCGGGCACACTTAAATTATGGTTTCATTATGGTTTATGAAGATACTCTGTAAAAGGTATGGAGATGCATCCCACCTGGGGCCCAATTCTGCTAATTTAAATAAAATGTCATACAATTGTCATTCCAGCGACACACTATTGAGGTTGCATTACGACTGTGAGAGATTGGCTATTCTGCTAAAACTAGAGAACGTTCTCCTCTCTTGTGGAGGCCCCTTTGCCTGCCTGTGTTGCCTGTGTTGCCCTCCCCTAAATCCAGGGCTGTCACAAATACGCCGACAATCGATATTGGTATCAAGTAACTTATTGCTTTTTTAAATAAACAATTAGAATTTGGAGTACATTGCACTCCGTAAAATGACTTTTTACTGTAGGTACTTTATCGATGCTATTTCTAACTTGTAGTAACTCGCGCTCATCGGCGATTGTCATAAAATTTTATGTACATTTCCAGTGTTTGAATGAAGAGGTTTTGTGACCTTTAAATATTATAAAACATGCTGCATTCATATTGGCATAAAGTGAACTGAATACTTTAGTAAATTCAATATTGTAATAAAAAAGCAACGAAATGTTTTTTTTTTTAAATGTGTATACATTACACAGCAAACCAACAGTTTCATTCTATTTAGCATATAGACTAGAGACTAACTGAATCATGAAAAAAAAAATATAGGGCTTTGGATGTTTTTTTGGTGATTTTTTCAACTCATTTCGGAATGTTCGTTCTAAACAAGTATGTTACTTGTTACGCTGTCTAAGCAATTTGAAATGAGAAAGATAAATTGGTCAAATGAAGTACTTCAGTCGTCACCCAGGGGGATGGGTGCAATTGCACCCTCTCCCGCCTTGAAGAAGGAGGAACTCAGTAAAAATTGTACGCTACTTGACAGCAATAGGGGTATTAGGTAACATTGAACCTATTGTTATTCACCGTCTTTTGGCAAGTAATCGCAAAAATACACGACGACGATAATACAAAATACAACTTCATACTACCATCATAACAATCCGAACTAAAAATTAAGGTGATTGCAGAGACGAATAAATAATGGGTACAGATGGATTGTCGCGCGCGAACAACACTTTAAAGGACACAGGACGTAAGGTTGTAACTCGCGTGTAAAACACATATCAGCTTGGTTTTTTAGGCTTTAATATGTTGTCCGTGACGCTCCGTCGTCTGTATTATTACTTCGTCTACGGGCATTTCCAAGAAAATACTCAATTTACGTATCCCAAACTCGGAGAACCCAAAGCACGGTACTTACTTATTGTTTGCTTTGTCCGAAGAGAGTTCTACTTACAAAAGGCTTTCCCTCGCTAAAAGTTTGAGGATTATCGTCAAGTATGGAGCTTCACTCACAGATTATGATTTAGTTATGACTAAAAACGATGTAATTCAGCAACTTTTTAAGACTCAAGCGATATATCTCATGTTCAGTTAAGTTTAGGTAATAAAACCAATATTAGTTCTCAGTGTAGGTTTTTTAATTACTTACAATAAAAAACACAGTAGGTGAACCATTTTTTTTGCGTGGGGAAATCCTCGTGGATGGCAAGCCTCGGCGGAGGCAAGCGGGTTATGTCGGACTCCTACGGACTACAACCCCACGGTGGTCCCACCTTGTGGGGGAGCACGGGAAGGCTTTCGAGCACACCCGTGACCCAACAGGCGGTATTCCGCACATGACTGTATATATTACCGAGTAAGGTATAACAAAAAGTGTAAAATATTTTGCCACATGAATCAACAAGTTTTATGGATCATAAAATAATTGTGTTTTTTTTTTACAATTGGAACCAGGCGTGTGGCCGTGCGCGCAGTACGTGGTGTCAATTTTTAAATGTCTAATAATTTTATTTATTTACTAGCTGTTACCCGTGACTTCGTCCGCGTGGTATTTAACAAAGACTCAACCGTTGGCAACAGCCTGCTCGCGCGTTCTGATCCCACGGGACGCATTGCAGATTGTTGCTATCAAACTTAAACAGGCGCAGCGCTGCAACATTGGTTTTAATTGTTTTTCGTGATATCCTATAATTTTTTCTAAAATAAAAGTCACCTAAGTTACTCCTTGTTACACCAGCTATCTGTCAGTGAAAGTCCCGTCAAAATCGGTCCAGCCATTTCAGAGATTATCCGGAACAAACAGACAGACAGACAGACAGACAGACAAAAATTGACAAAAATTTTGTTTTGGTATAGGTACCGAGTATACATCCAAATGCACTTCGTAGAAAGCGGTTATTTTAATATTACAAACAGACACTCCAATTTTATTTATATGTATAGATAAACAATTAAGTATCACATTGCACCCTCCATACGTTGCCTGTTATATAACGCCCGCTTTTCGTCAAAGAAACCTTTGAAACTTTCCCTTTGAACTCTCATCTCGTACCTTTGTTTATTTATTAAAAATTCATTGCAGCTTTTAAGAGCATACACACGAAGAAAGGCACAGAATATACAAGAAGTTTAATCTGTTAATTTATTCAGTTATCTTAAAATGTATTGGTAGTTACCAAAAAGTTGTTAATATTCTTAGCAATTTTATTCTCAGACATATATAATTTTATTTTGAACCTGACTTTTATAAAGTTTTTAGCTTACAAGTCACCACAAATGTCCTTTGAGCGTGAGCACTGCAAGTAATTATTACAGATTTCATTAAATTTCAACCTGAGGAAGAGAAAATTTAATTAAATTTAGATGTCGCAAGCTTATTCAAGTGTAAAATAATAAAGCTGGCGACTCACGACACTACATTAGCATACTAATTCCCCTTTGAGTGACGCCGCATCTTTGCTTGCTCAGGTAAAAGTAATTAGTGATAGGTCGCTAAGCAACCAGCCGTTGTAATCACAGACTTAGCGGGAACCTTGGAGCCCGGGAAAGTTTGGCTGCTGTAGTTTTTAGTGGCTCTCCGAGGAACCGCGACGCTGGCGCTAAACTTGCATGCTGTAATTTAGTGGCTGGAGTCACTATATAGTTAGAGTTAAACTTAATATAGATAGTCGAGTCTTTAGTTGCAGTAAAGAAAGTAAATTATAATTTTAACTGTCTTAAGGCACTCACATGTTACTTGCAGTTTGATACAGAAACATGAACTCTATTTACTCAAATTGATGCACACATTTTGGAAAATCCTGTATTTTTTCCTTCATTCCTTCGGAAGAGATATGATTAATGTAATCATCTATCATCGTCAATTCTCTATAGATGCCAGCAGGCTTTTCAGTTTCCTCCTTCTCTTTCTAACACGTTCGTTTGTGGCTCATTCCGTTAAGCGTATTATTTCCATCCTAATTCCATTTATCTATCAGTGTTCTTCAATTAAGCTTGGTTTAAACTTAAAATAGTACATGTGCACTTACTACCGCTAACAGATCTACAAATGCAGTTAAGTGGTACATAGTTACGCGATATACTAGGAACAACAGTTGTGAACTAGAACAAATCTCGCGTAATATAAACGAATGGTAACCTCCCTCGTACCGAGGGATATTGCGCGGAGCAAGGACCTTTGGACATTACCATTGAAACTGAAACAACTCGAACGAATATCGCGTAATAATACCTACATTCTAGCTTGCCGTAAACTTATTTTTTTATAATTGATAGAACTATGCGATACTTGGCGGAAATCCATTGTTAAACAAATGGGGAAAATTAACCCACAACTGACCGTTGGCTTGTCAACTTTTCCAATTATAAACCAAACAAGTTATGTTTCCAGTGTCAATAAAATGCGCCCTGCGAATCTTGAGATGTACATTTTTGGCTATCCCGGGAGAATATTTGCCGGGATAAAACCAATTCTACATATTGCTCTTGTTATATGCTATCACTATGCCAAGTTTCATTAAAATTCGTTGAGTAGTTTTCCCATGATTCGCATTATGATACAGATTAAAATATAACGGATTCGCGTTATTTTTCGAAAATAATATTCAAATACTGTGACGCCCAAATGTTGATATAATTTACATGTCATACCTGATTATGAGATTGACGTAATAAGTATATATTTCCCTGGTTCTAGATAAGTATGAGTTTCTCGCCGGACCTTCTCAGTTGAGGTCGTGTTCCGATCGGGTTGTAGTATTAAGAAAAAAAAAATACAATTTGTAAGTGCCCCCGTAGGCCTATACGAAATAAATGATTTGACTTTGACTATTCTATTTGCGAGTTAGGCTCACAGATTCACCGAACGAGGTTGTATGAGGCCGCAATTGTGGGTGCGGGTAACCGCGGGCTCAACCGCTCGTGCGGTTATCGACCAGTTAACGGCTGGCTACCTACTGCGTCTATGTCTCTGTGGTCTATTTGCATTGAGCTGACACTAATCATTGACAACCTGTCATCACCATTGCCGTCCGTAGATAGAGAATGAACACGTGTTCATTCTCTATCTACGTTGCCGTCGTTCTTCTTCTTTCTTTACGAAATTAAATGCGATGAAATAATATAGATATGAAAATGGTCTCACGCACAATTTAGCGGGTATTTTGCCAATGCCAAGTAATTAATAGCAATAACACATTCAATAAATACACATTATAAACAAAATAAAGGATGTGACATGAGGATATGAAAATGGCGTGTTTTGCTGTCGTTTTAAGAAAAAAAAAAATTTTTAATAGTTCGTGTGACAGCTGTCGCTAAACTGTAATCATTACTCGATTGGATATAATTGAAAAAATACAGATTTTTCTTTATACGAACTCTTAGTATGGGTTGGCCGAGGAATTTCATAAGATAAAGAAGTAACTTTTACAGAGACTGCATTCCCAGCGTTCTGTGGATGCAAGCGGGGGGAAATTGGGTGGTTGGGAGATCGGGGCTTTGCTTGAGAGTCGGACATTACCCCGGACATATCGGATCTTATAAGGACCACCTAGGATTCGATTCAAACTTGCGTATATAAAGTTCCAGTCCAGCTTGAGTGGTTCAGAATAAATTATAGGTACATTACTTGTAGGTTGAAATCTTCAACACGTGTCTATATGAAACGGGAGCATTACCATTGACAACTGTTATCATTTTTAACACGAATTTTATTGCTTGTCGCAGCACTAAAATTAGGATAGAATTCATAGTGTTAGATTTGTTGCTATAAAGTTATAAGAATACTGTTGTATATATATGTATGATAATTGATTCTACTAAAATACTTAAGTAATAAGATGACATTACGTGATTATTATTTTTTTCTAACACTTTTTTTTTCTTTCTGGAAGATAGGTTTTATGTTTTTGCCGGCAATTGTTATTCTGTGGCGATATCGGACAGGCAAGAAGGGAAAAGGTATGATAAAATGTTTTTGTTAGGGGTTTTTAAAAATGTTTGCCTTAATACAATAATATTTTATTTAATATTTGAATTTATATAAACATTCTGATATCCTATAATAGAGTCAGTGTATACAGTTATAGTTGATTCATCTGTATAAGTAGGTATTGCATGAAATCTTACGTGTTTAAATCTCTAGGCTGTATGGTCAATGGACTATAGCCTGCCTGAAAGGGCGAAAAAAAAATGTTTAAATCTCTGTGGTAATTCACAGAACAAAAATAGGTATTATATTTATAGGAATACAAATTAATTTTAGTAGAATATATAGGTAATAACAGCACCGATATAAAACAGTCCTAGCTTCGTCTTTGTACGTAAACAAACCACTGACTGTGCTCAAATAAAGTCTGAATCCAAATGATTTGAATCAATCTGTCTTTGACTGAATGTTCTTTTGTGTGTATTTGCGATTGCTATGGAGATAAAGCGAGTATTGTCATTGTTTTGCCCCATTGTTAATCACTTCATCAAATCATCGATCTACTAATCACTTAAATATTGGATTTTTTTGGCGGGAAGTTGATCCGTGAAGATGTCAATTTTATTTAATTTTCCAAAACATGTGTGTAATATTAGTGGGATATTAACCATTGTGTGTTCATAAACATGCACGAGTAAAGGAAATTGAAATAAAATAGTATAACTTGATTTTGCAAGTTCTCCCAAGCTGTCCGGTAAATTTTCAGTAAAGTATCCACAGCTTTACTGATAGGGGTGGAGATTCATTTCATCATCATCGTTATCAACATTATCATTATCATCAGGGATACATTAAATTCAATAATAATTACTCGACACTGGCAAACATTGCACTATTTTAGGTAAGAATAGGTAGGTATATAATATTTTTAGTCTATGAATTAGAATAGGTACAATGTATCTAATTTTATAGATTTTCAAAAGATCCGAGTTTTTCTAATTAAATACTATTTCATCACGATATGCCCAGTGCAAGTCAACGATAAATAACTAATATCTAAATATTCTATTAATAGATTAGTCGCAAGCGAAACCACGAGCAAAATCTAGGTGACCATCTATGTAGTTCCGTAAATAAATAACACCAAAATGTAATATTTACAAACGAAATCCATCCTACCATTCAGTAGCATGCCAGTAGGTATCATTGTCCACTAAATAAATAGTACAGTGAGTGGTGGGTACCGTCAACATGCTCGGATAACAGTCAACAATAATACGAGTGGGTAGGTATTACTGAGAATAAACAATAGTTGCTTCTTCTTCTTCTTTTTTACGAAATGAAATGCGATGAAATAAAATGGATATGCAAGTGGCCTCACCCACAACTTAGCGGGTATTTTGCCAATGTCAAGTCATTAATAGAAATAAAACATTCAATAAATACACATAGTAAATAAAATAATGGATGTGACATGATGATATGAAAATGGCGTGTCCCTAGATTGGACTATCGTTTTAATGGTCAGTCAACGAGATTATTAATTACATCTTTATTCGTAGTAGTCAATTGCCCACAAAAAAAGAAAAACGGGGAAACACGGGGATTCTTTTTTAAATTATCGCGCCATTGATTTGTTGAGGCAACAAGGCGGGCTGCTCTATTGCACGTCCGACTTTTCTCTATGGTTTTAGTTGGTTGGTTAAATCAAGCTATTTTCCTATTTACTATAACTTTAATTGTAAATATATAAAAGATAATATATAAATAAAATAATAATTTTAAAAAATCAAGCTTATGTAAACGTCACTATGACACTGGCAAAATACACAAGCGATGCAATGCCAAAAAAATACGTCAAATCATAACAAAACCACGCTAAATCTGATCTTTCAGTGGATTATTTTACTGTCCTGACATTAATTAATGTGAAATTGTTACTAATGAAATAATCAAAACATGGATTTCATTATAGATACCGCTGGTGATGAAGAACTTCAAGAAAAAACCGAATTACTTAACGCAGAGAAACCTTATTTTATAGGTTAGAGTTCACGTCCTTTCACGCTGTTTTTTATTATATTTGAATCGATATTTTACCTTCGCATTAAAACGATGGTTTACAAATAAAAGCTAAGCGTCCACTTGCATTATTTACTTCCTCAGATTTTTTTCTAGTTACCTATGATATATCAGAATATCAATCCAAATGATTCTTAACTTTCCTAAATAAATTTTCAGACAAGGAAGACAGAGTAACAGCTATAATACAATTATTCGACAAACAGAAAGAAAAACTTGACACACAAGAGGCCGCTGAAGAGGAAATTCGCAAAAAATTAAAAAGTTTCAAAATCGACAATCAATTTGATGAATTTTTCGAAGACAGCGGATGGACGAAATCCATTATATTAAAAAAGGAGAAACGGCGGTTATTCGAGTTCGATCAGTTGGATCATGTAACTGGTAAATTGAAATCCAACTTGGGCGGAGTGGATGTGGAGAAGGAAATGAAGAAGTGTGTGATAGGCCCAGGAATTGAGAAGGAACACAGTCTTCCAAGTTACTATGTTAGTGAGAGGAAACTGAAGGCAATTAGAAAGGTAAGGTTTATTTGAGAATTAGATGCATAGTGTAAGATTCATAGTATACCCAGTCTACGAAATAACCATCGCCATTTCAATGGCAAGGGAGACATGTTCAGTGTTACCCTAGCTCCGCATAATTCACACAGGATATAGGCTCTTATCAACTCCGTGACCCATGACATAATATGGATAACCCATTTCTATTAGGGTACTGCAGGACTGAGGAAGCTGATATCCACACCTATTGGGATGGGGTTCCAGAAGCCATTCAGTTACCTCATTAAATTTTGCATTGTTATGTATTCCAAGTGTGTCAATGTATAATTTAAGAACCTAAATAATATTATTTATAGGTAATTAAACATTGTGGCTATTCACATTACAGAAAGAGAGAGAAAAGACTAAAGGTCCAGCCTGGTTCAACCTACCGGCACCAGAGATTAATGCAGAGCTGCGGAATGACCTTCAAGTCCTGAAGATGAGGTCAGCCTTGGACCCCAAACACTTCTACAAGAAGAATGATATGGAAGTGTTGCCTAAGTATTTCCAAGTAAGTTATTTGACTACAGCTGTAATAGTTCGATTGCCTAAGGTTTTTTAGTCAATTGACAATCACATAATATGCTACTCTTTTTCTATATTTACATAGTCTAAGGTAAGGTTGGTTAATAATATAAACTAAAGCTAGAAATTTTACTGTCAGACAAATATTATAATGACTGATTTGACATGACACTAATGTACGGTTGACTCGGAGTTGACCTAGGAACTTAAATCGAGTCTTTGACAAAACTTTAAAATTTAAGGGGGAAGCTCAGGGTCAGGGCACGAAATTCAAAATGTCAATGGTTTTTATTTTTTCACGAAAAATTTGGACATTTTTACGATGTAATTTAGTGTTTTGCGATATTAACATTTTGCATTGGATGTCTCGATGTATTAAGTTTGCTTAAAAAAGTACCTAATCCGATACAATACCATAAGGTTTATAAGGGCCGCTACTTTTACTAACTTCATGGTGTTGTATTGTTTTCATCGCAGTTCTTAACATCCTCTTAATCCAACAGGTTGGCCGCGTAATGGACTCCTCACTAGATCATGTCAACGAGAGATTATCACGTAAACAAAGAAAACGGACCATGGTGGACGAACTGCTAGCTGATGCAGAGTTCCAGAAGTACAACAAGAAGAAATACAAAGAGATTATTGACGAGAAGAGAAAGACACAGTACAGGACGTTCATGAAAGACAAGCGACAGAAGAATAAAGCTGAATTGAAGAAGAACAAGTTAAAATCCAACAAGAATGTGTGATTTTAGGTAATAAAACATGTTGCATTAAGTATGGAGTTTTTTTTTTAAGTATTAAATGTTTCCTCGAACTCTTGGCCAGCATGTGTCTATCAATGAAATCCACTTGCATGATAAACACTCAAATAACGAATTTGGGTGGGCGCCAAAAGCTCCACGTGTAAGATACTATAATCCCATGGGGAGTCGAGACATTCAAGTGGAAGGCGGGATAATGACCGTGTTCAGACTATCTGCGCAGCCAGCGGATGCTGACTCAGGTCCATGTCCCACTGGCTAACTGTCAGGCAAACAAACGTGAAATAGCGGAGTGTAGTGCGATAAGCTGAACGACTGAAAAAATGGAGGCGAAAAAACTTAAAATTCAATGTAAATTGTTGAGAAAATCGACGAGATGATTGACAGTATTTACATGTTTCTGGTACCCACCCAATTTTCTTAAAATATTGCGAGGGTTTCAATAAGTAAAGAAAACGATTCATTTAACAAACAATAAAAACTTTATTTTAGAATATTTAAAATATTCTGTATCAGAAATTGATTTATCATAAAATATCACAGGCAGGTAAGTCACATTTGATGATCCGTCAAAACTGATTCGAAGTCACAACACAAGCTTTTATAATTACGCTGAGCTTAGTGTAATGCGGATCGCTATGAATGCATGCTTTCTCGATGGCGTTACTTTTGTTTAATTAGGCAATTAGCTACAAGAGTGCATTTTTAGCCAGTATCGAGTGCTTTTTTTTATAATCGTTATAAAATTATGAACACCCCTGATGATAATGATGATGAAATTAATCCCCTACCCCTATCAGTAAATCTGTGGATACTTAACTGAAAATTTACCAGTATTTCTATTTTATTTTAATTTCCCTTACTCATGCACATCTATGAACACACAATGGTTAATATCCCACTAATATTACACATGATTTATCAATAAACACATGTTTTGGAAAATAAAACAAAATTGACAACTTCACATTTCAACTTCCCGCCAAGAAGTACGACGTTACAATTAAATCGGAGAATTCCTGCTTACCCCATAAAGCTATATAAAACAATATTTCGTCCATGTCTTACCCAATAGAATATAAAAAAAAAATGATATGATTTATTCTTCTGAAGTAAGGCACTCGTTATCTTTCCACCTGTCCCCAACTTAAACTGCCTCTTTCGGCTCCTAATACGACATGGCACCACTATTATATGACTCATATTTCTTCTTTACTTATATCATCATAGCCTCTTATTACTTTCTTCTTATACCTTCCTCTCTAAGATTACGTATGAGCCAAACTATTATCTTGCACTAGTCTTCTAGGTAATTGACCCCAGCATGCTATAATTATTTAAGTACCTACCATCAAAACATCGTATTCACAAAATAACTGCCCCTCCAATTAATCAATTGCTTACAAACTAATATAATGCTTATAACTAGTATCCTCCAGTGACGTCGATCGCAGCTCCTGATACGAACGAGCTCTTTTCAGAGCTCAAAAACGTTACTAATTCAGCCACCTCTGAAAGCAAAAACAGCCAGTTACTTTCCCAAAGAACTAACTCTAACATAAATGACAATTCTTATTTTAAAAATAACTCACCAGTAGGGCTCCCCAGTCGTCCTAAAGGAACCAATTTCAAAAAGCCCTCTTTTACTTTATCTGGTATAGTATGTACCATTGGAGTGTCTATAAAACCGGGTAAGATTGCATTTACCCTGCAATAAAAAAAATAAGGTAAAGGTAACTAATTATTGTCTTTGATTCTTGATTGTAATGCTGCATCCATATGCTGGCCCTGACTGGCCGACCGAAGGCTGACACCAACAAGCGGAATACTATTTAATCTCATACAAGGACACGCCATTTTCATATCAACATGTCATATCCATTATTTTATTTAAAATGTGTATTTATTTAATGTGTTATTGCTGTTAATTACTTGACATTAGCAAAATACCCTCTAATATGTGAGTTAGGCCATATCCATATCCATTTTATTTCATCGCATCTCATTTCATAAAGAAAGAAGAAGAATCTCATACAATTATTTACCTTATATTAAATTTGCCTAACTCTTTGGCTGCTGACTGAGTCATGGCAATGACGCCTGCTTTGCTCCCTGCATAGTTTGTTTGGCCTGAAATAGAAGATTGACAACATCAATACCTTGTTGTTTACCTAAAAAAATTTAATGGTGTGGTGGTAATTTATTTATTTACGATTGAAAACAGAGTTTACAATATACAACAGGCAACCACATCATGTGCCACAGATATATTGTAAGTGCTAATAATAAAATAAGATAAAATGTAGAGTAAACCCAATTATACTAATTGCATATTTGACATTAAACTTGATAAGTGTGTGTGGTGGGCATCAGTTTAGTCAATTTATGTTTTTATACTAACAGAATAAGTGCCATAACTTACCCATATTTCCATATTTGCCAACAATGCTAGATATATTGACTATAGAACCAGGAACACCAGCTTCCGTCATTGCTCTTGCAAATGCTTGCATTACCAAAAATGTACCCTGAAAAATATTATATCCCGTGAGTGAGAAGAGATTTTTTGGGGCTAGGCCCACACTCTCCCCACTGATACTCCAGGTGAGTTACAGGAATAAGCCAGGATCCACAGCAACCATCGAAGATGCCATGGTTTGACCCTCAGAGAGTCAAACAATCCCGGGAAAAGCTAATTGCCTTGGAGCCCAAACTGGAATTCATTGACAAGAGTGACCTATCATTGTTGAGATAGACTTGCTCACTCGTGGAACAAGTTAAAAATCCTTAAAATGTAGAAATGAATGACTTGGATATCCTCAAAACTTAACAATTAAGCAATATTACCTCCATGTTGCATTACAAAACATTTTCAAAAGCTAAGGCTTTAACAGTTGCTACTTATTTTTTAAAGTAGCAACTGTTGTAGATTGTTGACTATTGACAGCAGTTAAGTTAAAATTGTTTTTTAATTACATTGCTGGTTATGGTTCTTATTAGGAACCTCTCAAGATTCCACTTACCTTCATATTAACATCCAAAACACCATCATAGTCTTCCTCAGAGAGTTTCAATAGCCAATTATCCCTAGTGATGCCAGCAGAGTTGACAATAATGGTTGGTGGTGCCTTATACTGATTCAGAGTTGTCTGAAGCAGCTGGTTGACTGCAGAAGAGTTGGATACATCCAGCTCAACGGCACTGTGGTCACCATCTGAATAATAATTAAAAATATGAAGTCTTATCACTGAGCTTAAAGGCACAAGACAGTATAATTTTTTTAGAAGAGTTGATAGGTACTACAGATTTTTTTAAAATACTGTTAGTAACTTACTGTAGTTAGAGCCACAAGCCAATGATGTATGAGTTTTGATAGTTTCTAGGGCTGCTTCGTAGTTCTTGTCGGCGGCGATGACTGTTGCGCCCTCTCGGGACAACACCTGGCAGGCAGCACGGCCCAGACCTGAACCAGCTCCTGCGCATGAAATAATTAAAAAGAAGTAGAAAGTAGGTGTACTTAGTTATTATGTAAGCTGCTGTTTTTGTTTTTATACCAGACTCGAAGTTTTCTCCAATAGAAACATGGGTTTGATATTAATTATTAGGAAAGTGGTATGTTCTATTGATACCTACATACAGAATATTAATGATTTCATGGTAGATTTTTTTCTTTTACCATCCTTTGTGTACCTACCAGTACCTAAATTTTAACCCTTTACTTAGTTTAACTATCGTTATACTTATCGTTTTTAAATCTACTTTTGTATTTTTTACCAAGTATATACTGTGCGAGGTACTTTCAAATTAATGGAGCTAAAGAAGGATATACATTTTATTCAACTTTTTACATTACTTAGTATTATAATTTAGTAGGAATAAAGTTTTCATACTAACCTGTTACTAACGCCAGCCGTCCCGCAACTATTCCAGACGGCATATTTTATTTACATAAACTAATGTCTTTTCAAGTCAGGAAATTTGACTTTGAACTTCTGCAATAAAGTACTTATCAATCATGTAAAATATGTAACCTAATAAAAGCGTATTACAAAAAAAACACAATTACAGAAGTAGAAGGGAGGGAAAACCATAGACTATGGAGTGACGCTGACGTCTGTGTGAGAGTGAGAGGCTATGGGTGCTTTCTTGTGTCACACTCACAGAAAACACATCGAAAACTCAATAAATATAAATTTATATTATGTTTTCTAAATTATGGGTATGATATTGTTACTTCCACAGTGCACTCCCTTTTATTACTATATCAAAAAGAGCTAGATTAACCTATTAGGGATAGTTGAACTAATATAAGCCTCGATTCTTTAGCAGTTGCATATATGGATATAACACAGGCAAAATACCTAAAATGCTGACGCCAATTTTTTCTGGCGAAGGTTCAAGGTAATGAAGAAATTTCCGAATTTGAATTTCTGAACTTCTGAAGAGTCGGAGGTAATTAGGCAACTAGCAAGATACGTAAACGTAATGTATTCTTATTGATCTGTTGTGGTGGCAAGTAGATATATTACTTTATTAATATTATATAAATATTGGTTAGCGATATCAGTTTCAGTTAGGAATTAGAAAAAGTCCTTAAGGGGAGGCCAAACGATCGTAATTTTCAGAGTATTGACGATTCGTCATTTTTCAGTCTGGTTTGCCTGGGGACGCACAGTATATGTTTGAAAATAATATTAAAATAAAACTAATTTTACAGAATTAATCGCGTTTATTTTATGGTTCTACGTTCCCGAAGTTTCGTTTTAAAATAATCGCGATAAAATCTGTAAAATTATTTTATTTCAATGAGTAGTGTATAGTATTCGAGTAAATATAAGAAATCAAAATCAAAATATTGCTTTTATTTAAATAGATACCCATTAAAAATCACAGAAATAGATATTAATTTCACATTAATATTAACTTTGTTAATATTTTAATTAGCTTACCTAATTATTAAAAACTGAAATATAACTTTTGTTGCAATTAGTTTCTATGTAATTTGCATTTAAAAACATCGAAGCTACATACGATATTAGAGCATAAAGCCAAATTATATAATGTACTCACATAAAATTCTCTAAATATATTTTATAATTGAAGTTTAACATTGAAGGATAAAACTATACTTATTGCACCCACATAAATTGTTTTACATTAGAAAAATCTAGCATGACTAACACAAAGTTATAAAAATACTATTTACTTAGTATTAAACTTAAACAATAATTCAATTCTTAAACTTACAATCATGGTGTTGTGTTGCAGCCAAAAATATTTATAATAATATCGCCAAACGAACACACCAACTGTATGGTCCCAAACTAAGCAATGCTTGTATTACAGGTACCATATAATGGATTTGGGGTGATCCCAGTATATAATACTTATATAGATATTTAAGATCCAGGAAATAGGTACAGACATTTGTACTCATCATACAATGCTAGCATTCGAAGCCAAACCCTCAGTACAGAAAGCATGGTCACTATCAACTGAGATAATCAGGTAATCTTGATCTATCTGGTGCCTTATTAGCTCTTAAATTTAGTAACACATCATTACATGTGGTGGAATGAGAAAGAGTTAATTGTCTTTCTATTCATCTAAAAGGTCTAATACTTAGTCATTCTCAGATAAGACAGAGACAGTTATACATAATATTAGATATCCTTAAACTTTCATTCAGAAACAAACATTGTTAGACCAACTATCACTCAACTCAATATTATCAAGAAAGAAATCTGTAATATACTTTTAACATCCGACATCTACCATCATCATTGCTAAAATAAAGTATCTCTAAAAAAATGCCATATTGAGCTTCGCTTGCTTGTTCTCAAATGCACTGCCGTTCCACAGTAGCCCTTCAGTCAAATGATGTGGCAAACAATGTTGTAACCACAGATCAAGAGTGCTTACACTGTATTCAGGCACAATTGTCACAATCACTTGTATAGGGTGCTAATGCAATATCCATTGGTTTGGAATGTTGTTGACTACAATACTTCAGGTACAATAGGTGCAAAATCAATCCACATTCTCTCAAATGCAGTTTTATACTGTGCAACTATTTGTGCTTGTGAAGTCACAGCAACATCTTCCCAATTGCCATATAGCGCTTGGTTTGTCCAGTTCAGAGAGCCAAGGATCACAAATGGAGTTACATTATCTTCAGTTAGTGTGTCAATCAAACAATATTTGTGATGCATTAAATTTGTCGATTTCTTCCAACGTACGGGTATTCCTTGCTTCTGCAACCTTCGAATTGTAGACCCAGTGGAACATGCCATATCAGCGTCAACTATAATGCGAATGTTCACTCCTCGATAGCATAGTTTTATTATTGCATTAGTTAAATCCATGTTTGTTAGTACGTACATGCATATATCAATATTGTATCTCGGCTGACTTAGGTAATACAATACTCTTTCCATACTTTTGGTTATTGTACAACGAGAATATTTACTTTTCCTCAATTCGCCCACGCCGTGAATGAACATGATAACTTCATGGATTTCTTTTCGTTGTTTCTTCTTCTTTTTGTTTTTATCTTTAAAATAATTATACGCGGCACAGGTCATACCGGCGAAAGATAGGATCATAAAAATAGTTTTGTTGCTAATTTTTAACGACATTGCTATTTATTTGTAATTGCACTTGCGTTATACTGGAATACTTTATGATTACCCACTTTATAGCATTTTCTGGTTTAGCCTACACTAATCTAAATTTAACTGTGATATAGTCTAGTTGTCCATATTTGCAAATATTCTCTTCTTTCTTTCTTGCTCGTGGTTTTGCGCCAAAATATTATCCTATTGTTTTGACAGCAGCTGTCTGCCAAAAATAATTGACATTTGCACTTTTTGACATTGATAGATACATAAGATTCGTCTAAAAACGATAGAAGCCATCCACAGTTTATAAATGGAATGATAGAAGCCATGTTTTAAAAAGTGAAGATGGTTATTTTGGCATCAGCATAGCCTACCTATTAATCCAACCGTTCTTTGCAGCTTTTATTATATGTATATATCCATGGTATCCCCTACCTTAATTAGAATAGTTTTAAATAAAACAACTGAACACACATTATTTACATTTATTTCAAAATCCACATAAGTAAAAGAAAAACATCTCAAAATGTTATGTTGTTTATACTAAAATCATGAGGTCTCAAACGCAAATTCAAATTGTATGAACCGTGGTGTGCTGACTGCAAGGGACCGCTATAGCCACCAATCAGTCCACACGACCCATAGCTATTTTCACTAGTACCTCCATAACCCACCACACTTTGACCCATCAGACTATTTGTGTTCGGAACGTATTGCCTATTTCCGACATTCGGCATCATCAGAGAATAATCATTCTGGTAGAGACCACTGTTTGGTATAGGAATGCCAAGGTTCAAATTCAAGTTATTCGTTTGGAAGTGATGGAGCCAGGGTTCTTTGGCGTTCCGCGTGAAGTCCTGCCTTGGATCCGATTGGTGTGGCATCCCTATCGGAACGGCCATAGGCTCAGGAGAACTTTGGCTGGTTGAACTTCTATGGCCGGATAGCGCTGACCTTTCGTTACGTCGAAATTTCGCTCGTCGATTTTGAAACCATACCTGTGAAAAAAAAACACGTATTAAAATCAAATGGAACCGCGTTATAAAGAAGAAATCTTTTGTAAGCGATTAGAACTAATGATAGATTGAAACGATCGTATGTCATATCTAACGGTTAAGTTTTGTATATTCCCGGGTCGAGTGTAAATCGATTTACACTTTTCCCGTGGAAAATTCCTAAATAAAGCCCACACACCCACCGTGATCTCGCGCTTATATTATGATCGTTAAATCTAAAATACCTATCTACCAAGGCGACCATAAACCCTTACTTACACCAATAAGCCTATACGTGACATTGAAAGGCGTACCTACACCTTTGCCAAAAACATTGCTCAATTGCCCATAAGCTCTAGGTATTTAAACTAGTTCATTCTTGATCTCTGCCATTTTGAATTGCTTTGAATATTTACCGGGCTGCGCCCCACAAGAATTGGCAGAAAAAAAATACAGAATAAAGTCAGCTGAAGACGACTCCATTTGTTACTCTAAGCATAACCCCTTTTAAGATTATATCATGAGTATAAGCATTGGCGAGAGCTGAGAGAATATAAGACTTGGTGTATTCCAAGGGTCAGAGCCATTGGCGCAGGATATATCCTTACTAAGTATCCAGTAATCTTACGCATCAGCTGTAAGTTTCACTGTGTACATGTAATTACATCATTTTTAATCTAAACAGTTACCTGAACTCTAGCTTCAGTTAAGTTGACCCTCGCCGCCAAATCCTCCCTCACAAACGCATCTGGATAATGCGTCTTTTCAAACACCTTCTCCAGCGCCGCGAGCTGCTGACTTGTAAACGTGGTCCTATTCCTTCTCGGCTTCTTCCTCTCATCTTTCATATCCCTTTCCTCCTCCGACTCCTTCGGATTCTCTCTCCCTTTTCCTTTGTCTTCGAACTTGCGTCGCATGTCCTCGTAAGCAAGGTAGTCGACTGGTTTGATGTATGGGCGTTGAAGGTCTTTTGGGTACCAGGATATATCGTTTTGGTATGTGCTGTCGTATGTGGTGTTAATCTGTCTGCCGGCTGTGAGGTGATGGAGTCTCAAGAGGCTGTCCTCGTGGCATTTGATCATTTGGAACAGATTGTGGTTGTTCTCCGTGTAGTTTCCTGGACTCACGTTGCCGTTCGGGTTTTGGGGTTTCGCTTCGTAGTTCTTTGTGATTGGGTGACGAGGGTTAGAGGTGTCTGCGGAAAAAATATTTTTAAATAAGCACTTACTTTGGTACTACGTAGCATCTACCTAAGTTGGTAGGTTGTTTGGATAGAAAAGAGACCTTTCTGCCTTTGGGGTACGATGATTAGGCAATAGACCTAAAAATTATAAGTAGGTACAGTTACTTTCTACGATTTATACGAACTAATATATTGTTTATCCCAAAAACTGTGAAACCAGCCGATCCCTATTGGGGCTAATAGTTTAATTTAAATATACAGTAACTACATTATCGTTATAAGTAGATACATGATATCCATCACAATGATAACAAATACCAATCTACACAAAAGCAGCTTTGTCCGTCGTCGCATCGCACACGCACAGGCGACTTGCGTCTGTGGGCCGTTGTTAAAAGACCCACAAGCGGCGCACGCGCAGCCCTATCATTTACAACACAACACGTGGAAATTGTTTGCAAGCCTCGATGAACTTGCGAAGCTTAGATAAGTAGAATATAGGCACCTACCTACATAATTGAGAATTTATAAAGGTTTGCAAGGGAGTACCGGGCATTCTATCTACCTATATAAGGGCAACAACTTGTTGGAACAAATAAGATTATGACTCTATTTCAAATATAGGAGTATTTGGACAGCAAAATAGATTGTAGAGCCGCATACGTGATACTGTTCCTATTAAAAAGTAAGTAAGTAAATGGATAAAATTCCTCCTACCTTTTACGACATCCCCAGAAATACTAGGGTGCTCTTCAGCCTTATAATGTAACTCTGTTTCAATCATTTCGTAAATTTCCATAATCTAATAATAGTTATAAGGGATAGAAATGTACAAAACGATTGAAACAGAGTTGCTACAATATTGTTATTTGATTGCAGAATATGTATTCAAAATTGTTTCAATCATCTCGCGTATTTCTATCCATGAATAAAATCGTAGATAAGAAATACACGAAATGATAAAAACAGAGTTACCTACATAATAGACCTGCTGATTTCTTAGGATATGTATCACCACACTCAACAGTGCTAAAACGACAAGTTATTTAGGTATTACACAGGCTGAAAGATAAAACTAATCTTTTCTTTAGCGCATTTGTAATTATTATGCGAAGCCTGATTTTTGATACGCATAAAAAAATGCTTTTTATCGGAATATCTACTGACTTCACCTAATAATTAAGTTCAACCCTCTCTAAATCACTCGGTATACCTACTGTGATCATCGACGTAGGGTAGAGCAAATTACATTCTTATACACAAGGAGAGGAACAAGGAGCTAGCAGGAGAAGGAGACGAGCGGAAGAAACACGACCGAAACCGACGAGAGAAAATAACTGTACATTTGTTAAGGATACCGACGGTGTGGAGTTAAATGAGAACAAAATCGATATAGATCGTAATCTTGTCAGCCAGTTACAGACACACCACTGAAGTACTGTATTTCGACCATTTATAATTATTAAAAAAAAAATCACATTAAAATTACTACCCTAAACGGAATTGTACAATCGATTTTGTGGTTTGTGTAATGCGGCACTAACGACGTCTTGGAACTTAGTTTTTTATATTTCTATATAGGTAATTATGGATTGATATTCGTCAACTAAATTACGGCAAATAGGAAGGTAATCTTTTATAGTACTAAGTACCAAAGTAACAAATAAGTAGGCATATATAATCTAGTTTTTTCCGTCTGGTGTTTGTGATTTCAAACACGGATATTCTACTCAAATACCTACTAAGCATATAAAAAGTCGCAAAAGTATAATTATTTCCAGATTGGTAGACTTAGTAGCTTTACTCGTAAGTTTTATACTAATTAAACCCTTACGCCACTTTAAGAATACCTACAGATTTCACCAAAAAAAAAAAAATACTCACCTTTATTTTGCTCCATATTATTAGCTGAAAGCCCAGAACACAGTTTAAAAAAATAAAATTAAAATAAAATGTTTACTCGATGATGAACTAAACACTGTCACATTTGTTTAAAAAGCTCGCGTCCACTCAACAGCAATCGAACTCGGCCAAACCGAATAATCGTTATTAATCCACTCGCTTATTGAATTACTTTATTTAATTAAATAATTCGACTAACTCATACTAATGTGTGGACTAATGGAGTCTGTGCCGCGATCTGGCTGGCTTGGCTGCATCATCTCAAAAACAACATGTGTGTGCGTAAAAAAATACTCTGAAACACACCCATTAAATAAAAAAGAAAACGATTTCATCTCTATGCTCAGCACGTTAGATTTCAAATTACGAAAATATACTCTTTAGCGGTATCATACGTAAAAGCTACCTTATTCGAACTGCACAAGATACATTATAGATTGATTGATGAAATGGTAGGTGTTTCATCAGGTTCTAATTAAATTGTTCTAAAGACCGCAAGGCGTGGCCTATGTGTGCCCGCCTGCGTTATTAAAAAAAAAAGAGAATTTAAGCGGGAATAAAGATTCGGGGTAATAATTGACACGTCAAACTATATTATTTATAACGTTCGGTGGTAAATGAACATAAAGATTTTAAGTAATTGGATGTGATAAGTTTATGTTGCTGAACGACGCGACGCGACCGGGAAATTGGTTTTTATTGGCACGAATTTAGACGAAGTGGGGGAATAAATTTTTTTGGGTCCCAGGTAGGTACTTAATTACTGATAAATAACGCCTATTATTATATTAATGAGTACATGATCGACAAAGAAAAAAATTACATAATTTTCGTTAGTCTATAAATTAAAATACAATAATTTATAGATATACTTAGACAATAAATATTTTTTTAAATTGGTATTTTGTACCAATAGGAAAAAAAACTAGTGATAGGATTTTTAAAGTAATTTGGCTATGGCGGTCTAAGGTATCAGTTCATTTTGGAAAAGGGGTCTCTTGCCCAAAATAGTTTGCGAATCCCTGGTCTATACTATCCCACCTATAAACTACGCGATGTTTTTCCCTCGGATAGGGGCTAGCATTTTCCATTACCATTTTTATCATTCTACCATCATTTTGATTTAGTACCTACACGAGTAACACCGAAAGCGACGCGATGAACAGGTAGGTACCTCGTATTTACCACGGCAAACCGTGTTGATCTTACTTGCATAAAGATTTTTATAATAGCTGCGATCATGAAAATATTTGGATAACATAATTCACCAGAAGCTTTGTGATCTGTTCATAATTATGAAAGTAGGTACTTAGCTACCTAATCTACATAACTATAACGCAATAAACAATAAGTACCCACCTTATTGTATCGAAATTATTTATTTTTCTTTAATCTGTGAGTTTAATTCTATAGGCATCCGGCATACAAGCCAACCTTCCCGTCGGCCGGGAATAGAACCGGCGACCCGTCGCTTCGAATTAGCGTGAAACGCTGAAAAACGCCCCGAGCGTAGCGTAACGCCGCGCACACATGACAGTCAATCCATAGAGTAGAATAATATCAATACAATTTACATTCATTCGATTTGGCTTGATACTCATAGCTTATCTAATAATACCTAAATATTAAATTATGTTCGTTGGTCAGCGCATTACCTTCAAACAGCTGCACCGATTTGGCTAATTTCTTTGGTAATATACTCGTCACCGTCCCAATCAGGTTTGTTAGGAAAGATAAAATGAAAAAGCCGTCCAGAAAATTGGAAAATTCTGTTAAAACTGAATGTGCTTTTTGGGCAAGACAACGTCTGCCGAGACAACTGTAGTAGCTAAAAAAAGTAATTTGTCGCGTACGAGTTTTGCTAAGATAGGCTGGGCTTTAAAATCTCTTTGCTTGTTCATTCTTATTGGACTGATTCGCTTCACGACTTCGACTTCGACTTCGTAGTGCAATAATCAAGTCAGTATCAAATGCACCAAACTGTATTCCGTTACCTACCTATTATCCAGATATATAAAACTATTGTTCATCGCTGGACGCCCGGCTTTTACGCCACTGAGTCCAATCCTCAGCTCTCTGCATCCTGTTGCTACCAGCCGCTTATCATCACCCCCTCCAGTCTCAACACTAGAACTCTACCCCAGCGGTATCTATCGACTACAATATTAATTACATTATTAAAACCGCTAGCCAACGCTTCAAACATTTATCTCGAAAGTAGCCAATAAAATTATCTATTTAATGATAGTTAACGAGCCACTTTGAACTTGCTGATATATTTACAATAAGCCGACATATTTTATTGATTATTTACACGGAACACACATTCAGAATATTCTGTAAAGAAAAACAAAATAATTTCAATGTGAATTCCTTTGAAGCAAACGTTCTATATTCAAATGCAAACGCGCGGAGGTGTCATGGCGGCCATAATTGCACGTGACAGTTGTCGGCGGGGAGCGCGCGCGGCGCGGGCGCAGGCAGAACAGCTCGTTTGCGCTTGGGCATAACAAGACTGTACTAATGTCATCTTGTTCTTTGATTCGATCAAGAGTAAGGTAATCTTATTTAAGGTTCAGATTCTGCCAACTTTGTTTGCGCTGATGAGTCGTCAACCCAAATCTATTAAGCCTAGCAGTCTGATGTTTTTTTTTTCAATACTATGCATCTGCACCTGAAATCCAATAAATCCCCAGAACTGCCAGGCACTCAATCCTTTGCTATTCCTTTGCCTAGCGTTCGACAACTTGGCTATAATTCCTGTTTCAAAATATGGCCCTTAAATTATCTAGTACTAAGGTACCACTATCGTAAAGAGGTCAATTATTTACACCATAAATAATAAATCAAAGGACGTCACTTTTTAAAAATGTATTCCAATGAATTTCGCCACGGTGTGGTCTAAGTTGACGCGTACGAGTTCATTCCGGTGGTATGGCGCCCAAATAATGCGTGAACATAACCATTTGTCACTACGTCATCCGGTATGGGGACTATGCTTGTGGACGATGTTCGGATAATACTGAAAAACACATATCTCAACTAATGAACTTGCTTACTTTGGATTTGCTTTGTCGTTATTGTTTTGTTTAAGGGGGAAGCTCAGGGTCAGGGCGCGAAATTCAAAAGGTATTTTTTTAAGCAAACTTAATATATCGAGACATCCAATGCAGAATGCTAATATCGCAAAATGCTAAATTACATCGTAAAGATGTCCAAATTTTTCGTAAAAAAATAAAAACCATTGACATTTTGAATTTCGCGCCCTGACCCTGAGCTTCCACCTTAATATTGATGTGATAAAAAGCTCTTCGAATAGATAAATCCTTGTATTTACTGTCATTGCGGGCCGAGTTCTAAGATATATAAGCTATCAGTAGAAAAGTGCTTGTCAAAGTTCTTTAAATTTGCGAGTATGTTTAATTTAATGGGCTATGGATACTTCATGTTCAATGAACTATATGTACCTACTTTTCATAATTGATAGAACTAGGTGATACTTGGCGGAAATCCATTGTTAAACAAATGGGGGAAGAGGAACCCGCCACTGACCCTCGGCTTGTCAACTTTCCAATTATTATAATTAAAGAAGGCAGGAACACCGATAGTGTAGTCTAAGATGTTAGTAAGTGTCGTTATTACTTTTTTTTATAGATATCTTTAGGCTTCACGAAACTCATGGCCACCTTGGTGCGCCGGCGCATCACAATTACCTCAAATCAGCATCTCCATCTTTCACGTCGCATCCACGCAACGGTGCGTACCAACGATTAATTAGCAGCGCAACTTCAGCGTTTACATGGAAAATACTGAAACAATTGAATGCGCATACGCAAATAGAATAATTGATGATTGATCACGAGTCTCTTTCGAAGCGCCGCGCACGTGCGTGGGAAAATCAAAATAATAACATTCACTACCTTCAAAGTTATTTTTAAGAACGTGGTACGTACAATCTTGTACTAGTGTTATTTTTTATATTTTAATTGATATAGATCAGTATCTATAATTTTTTTGTATCAATAATAAATAAAAGGTACATAGGTTTTATAGCAGGATCTATAAAACGATGGTTATTAATCCAGAAACAATGTAGACTAATCAATGAAACGAACAAGTATAATAAATATAAATCCGGACAAGGAATCCAGGTTCGAATCCTGGTAGGGACAGACTTTGTGTGATGAGCACGAATGTTTGTACCGGAGTCGTGGATGTTTAATATCTATGCAAGTTATATTTACTGGATTCGCCCCCAGTCCATTGTACGGCACCCATAATGCAAGCGTTGCTTTGTGTGACCTTACAAATAGTTGTTGTTTGCCTGGCGATATTATTATTATTTCTCTATAGTTCAGGTCTTTACCTACCATAGATAATAGAGAAACTTATACGCAGCCACATATTTTTAAATTACATTCCTGACCAAAGTCCATACTCTATATAGGAAATACATGATCGTCAAATAAATATTTCGGAAACATTGATTTCTTATATTTACGCGAACACTACACATTGTAATAAAACTAATCTTACGGGTCTTATCGCGTCTATACGTCGGGAACGTAAAAAAGTATAATAAACGTCTTTAAAATCCGTAAGATAAGTTTTATTTCAATACTTAAGAAATAGTTTTTGTTTTAATTTCATAACATTTTTTTTTTCATTTAAGCGCTAATAACCCTCCCATAATCAGTCTTTCCGGCTCATCGCCAAGCACTTCTGTGTTGACATTTCAGATGAATAAATGGGTTTTGAAACAAACGAGTCGTGCGATTCGCGACGCGCGCACATCCGGACCGACGCCGCCGGGGTACACCGGCGCCGGCGCAGGAGGTCTTCCATAGTCGAAAGATTAGATCACTACAATGGTAATTTAAAAATGTGTGGTAGATATACTTACCTAACCTTTAATCAATGACTATTGTAGATAATGTAAGTGGCTACCTAAATTAAGAGTACTTTGCTACAGTCGGTCCAGGCTTATAAAATTGGCATTTCAATTCCTTCTATAAAATTGCTAGGGCTTTAGATTGGTTGCCTTGCGACTTCTTTTTATCTCTAAATTAATTGTAAAATCTGAATTAATATCTCACGTGTAAAGTACTTATTATTTACTAGCTGCGATGTTACCCACGATTAAAAAGTGTGTCCCTATGTCATTTTCTGACGCCTAAACCACCACTACCTATGCAAAAAGTCATGTCGATCCTTTGCTCTATGAAAAATTAAAACAAATCTATCCCACGAGAACCAACCACAAGAACCAAATATTTTACCGGGATAATAAGTAGCCTATGTGCTCTTCCATACTATAATCTAGCTTTGTGCTAAATTTCATTCAGATCCGTTCAGCCGTTCTGGCGTGATTGAGTAACATCCATCCATCCAAACTTTTACATTTATAATATTAAGTGGGATTACCTCGATTACATATAATTTTATCCAATCGGGGTTCGAAGAAATTATCTCGTTTGCCCCCATCAATAGCTGTCATAACACATTTAACACATTGCTTCCAACAAACTCGTAAACTTACAAATAAGTTTCGAGATAAAAATAATAGATAATCAGCTATATCCTCAGGAAATGTGTAATTTGTGCCCGCAACTATGATTATAATTGAAAACATTCGTACGAAAATAGCATCGACTCTTTGGCGGCGTTTTTAACTTTTTTAACGGAGATAATGTCGTTAAACTTTGACGCTTTTTTTTTAAATGAAATTCTTAAAAAACGTTAAGTGCTTGTCAATGTTAGTTTCTCGTTAAGATTAGGAGAGCTCTGTTCTAGGCCGATTTCGTCCTCTGGGGAATTTGAGTGATCTTTGGCTGACGTTCCCTTAGCGGAGATTTCAACAGTGGCTTTTTTACAAAGCGTACTAAAATCATGCCAAATATTTTTTATAATTTACTCCGGCCCGACAAGAAATTTGTTTTTTTTTATTTACAGTACAGTTCCTTATTGTTATTTTAGTAACTAAGTAAATAATATGATGGAGAAAAAATCAGTGATAGCCAAGTTGGTAGACCGCTCGCCTTGGAAATGAGAGCCACAGCTTCAACTTCGGCTTACACCTCTGTGTTTCATGTGTGCATCTGATTTTCAACAATGGTTCACTTCCTATCGGACAGTGAGGGAAGAAAGGGTGCATTAGTGCATGACTACACACTTGGGTATATATAAGGTGTAACAAAAATAGTGTAAAATATTTGAACTGTTTATAAATGTTAATTTGAACAGCATTGAAGTCATTTTCTTTGCCCCCGCTTGCAATTCTCGAGCTTATTATTCTCCTCTCAAAGTGTTTTTGCAGTCAGTTGTTTTGTTTTTTTTATATTTTATTTACACTTAAATTTTTGCTGTTTCGTTTCTGTACCAAACATTGCACAATAAACCTCTCTGAATCATTGCTATTGCTTAGCCTATTCAGTAACCTAATCCCTCCAATATGCTGATACATTTCCGCGAAACTTCGTAAATATCCGACCACCGCTGCGCCCGCGCCGCGCCGGTGGCATGGCGGCGAGTATCAGTTACATTGCGCTTGCGCACGCCGCCCGCGCCGTGGCGGCGATACGGCTGTCAACAGTCACGTCGACGGACCATGACCCTGTCAAGTTAACAACGATCTTTTTCATTGCGAGGTCAGCTTTGAGGTTCTGGGGATCTGGAAAGATATTAGACTGGGTCTCCACTCTCTCGATATGAAGTACTTAAAAATATTGTGCTTGAGTCACACACACAATATCCTTGGTCAACGCCAAATTAAAAGAAAAACAGCACACTGAACCATCATGAACAATTTTATTTACTATCAAAACGTTAAAATTACTGCCGACTTCACCACTCATTCATCCCCGAAGGCAAAACCTAATAAATCTGATGAAAACATCGCCCGCTGCATTTAAATCTCGACAATTTCAAAGAGTCGAAATTTGTCCTGACAGAATTTAGTGCGGCGGGCGCGGCGCATGATTCGACGAGATCAAAGCTGCGTCTGCGCACGTCATGTGTTGCCCGACAACATGTAGGTCGTCCCTTAGCCCCTCGGGAGCACTTGAAAAAAATAAACTTGTATGCCTTGTAAATAATATTTTATTTTTCTTTTGGCTGCGACTGAAGTGGAGTCGAGCCGCGGTGGCTTTTTGCGAAGAGTTTAGATTTAACATAGATAGTCATATTGTATAATTATAAAACCTTGAAATGAAACTAATTTTAAGAATTATATCGCGTTTATTTTATGTTTTTACGTTCCCGACCTGACGTTCCTGGTCCTCCCGTGACCATGGCTGCCGTAAAACAGCCGAAACGTCGGGAACGTAAAAACATAAGATAAACGCGATAAAATCCTTAAAATTAGTTTTATTTCAATGTGTAGTATTTGCGTAAATATAAGAAATGAATATTATAAAACCTCTTACATAGGTCACATAGAAACAAAATAAAAAAAGAAGGTTTATGGTCTTTTTTTCTTGGTTACATGTAGAGTTTAATCCCATGCGCCGGGGCAGTTGTAGTGTCGGTTGATGCGAAGCCAGTCCGCCGCGGTGATGTACTCCCGTTGGCCCATCACGCCTTCGTGTTCCTATCACACACAGTATTTAAAATTAAAGGTCTTCTACATGGTGTACAGAGTCTACTATTGCGGGTAAGCAAAGTACAAACAATAAGCAGCCTAGGGCAAATTACGATGAGATTATTTAGGTACGAGAAATGCCTACGCGAAAATCGAACTCGCCGCCACCCGGTACAGTGAACCGAGAGGCGTAGGCTGAACCAGATCCATCCATCCATCGGCCAAAGGACGTCCACTGCTGGACATAGGCCTCCCCCAATGATTTGCAAACATCACAGTCCTCCGCCACTCGCATCCACCGGCTTCCTGCATTGTAATATCATCGGTCCACCTTTTGGGTTCATCCTACATTTCGTCTGGTCGCCATTCTAGAACCTTTTTGCCCCAACGGCTATGGGTTCTTGAAAACAAATCGTTCTTCGATCAACCACAAGTCAAAAAACTAAACTATAAAATACCTGTAGTGCAACAATGGTAGGTTCTCCATTGCTGGTAAAAGCGTACGGCCCGTAGTGCATGCAGCTCACGTAGTCGTATTCCACGTCCAAGTTGTCAATGAGGTCGGACGTGTAGATAGCGAAGTTGTGCTCGGTGCCTGAATTAAAAAAAAATGTCAGCAACTTTCGAAATTGTCCGATTCGGTAAATATAATCGGCCATGAGAAAAAATCGGTAATTTGAAAATATAATAAGCTCTTGGTTGAATTGAAATTTCAAATTTGGAATGCCCTAAGTTTTATCCAAATTAAAAAGAAATGGCAAAATAACTCCTTAGTTGTTGCATGAATGGAAATTTCAAATTTCGAATGCTTAAGTTTTATCCAAATTAAAAAGAAATGACAAATTTAGATCTATGGTAAAATCTAAGTGTGATCACGTCATCGTCGGCTAAAACAAGTCACGGCCCATCTCGCCGATAAAAGGTTGCAATTGTCATTTACTTTCTCGATCTCGATTGATGTCTACATTTTGTTTCTGTTATCGTGTAAGCAACGCAGAGTATAATAATCATAGAAAGCATTGACACAAAGTCATATATTATGTACTGCGAATGGTCATCAATTTACGAATGGGCAAATTAAGGTCCATCAAATTTAATCAGAAATACCGCTAAAGAAATTATAGACAAAATATCACCTAGGTTGATTGCCTCCTCAGGTGACAGGAGGGCTAACTCTTTCCTCGCTCAAAAAAATAGTTTGATTATACAGCGAGGAAATGCAGTCAGCATTCTTGCCACCATTCCACGCGGACAAGGTATTTTTGATACACAGTTTGTTGTCATACTATTTTTATTTTCCTATTTAGTTTAACTTTATCCAAGAAAGAAATCAGAAATACTCATTCGTAATTTCAGATGCATACTCATTAATAATCAGCTGTGCATTGAAATTCTAGTCTTAAGGTATCAACACTTACCAGGAATAAGGTTCTCCTCAACGATCTTGACGTAGTCGTCCCTGTTGTATGTGGACTGCATGTGCAGGAAGCCGAGGATGTGCTTCCACTCGTGCACGATGGTGGGGTGGCGGAAGCAGCCGAGTCCTGGGTAGTTGCGGGCCAGGTTCAGGGTGTGGACGCCGCGGGACTCCCAGTAGCCGACGTGAGCGTAGCAGCCACCAGCACTACCCTGAGATTATACACGACTGAAACTTTCAAGATATAATACTGTATAAGTTGTGTTACGTGTACCAACATGTTATAAGAATTACTAATTTAAAGGAAGGAATTTTAGTAGGAGGTATCATTGTTGTACTTTAAGGCTGTGTCCCCAGTCGGCAAACTGTTAGCGGCCGACTGAGTTAGCGGCGTATCGGTTTAGTACGCCCTTCCATATATTTGAAAGGGAGTGTTCACAGTTTGTTAGTTTGCGCTCACTCTACGCAGTTTGCTGTGTTGCGCGCGCCGATTGATTCAGTGAGCGGCCGACACACAGCAAAACCGGTTCCAGTCGGCGGCGGCGATATGCTTGTTCGCCGCGCGTAGTGAGTCCGTTTGCCGCAAACTATCATGTGGACAGTTGACAGTGAAAATTCAGTCGGTCGCTCGACCTAAATAAGCGGCTAACACATAACAGTTTGCTTGCGACGCACGCAAATTGATCTGAGTTTGCAGCTAACTCGACTTTCAGTTCGCCACAAATTTGCGGCTCACTCAGTCGGCCGCTAACATTTTGCCGACTGGGGACACAGCCTTCAAAACTCAACAAGTAGATACGCTTGCATAAGTTCGCACAAAACGAAATTATTATTTTGTATCATTAGGAAAAAAACTAGGGAAAGGATTTTTAAAGTTACTTGGCTATGGGGGAAAATGCCCAAAATAGTTTGGGAATCCCGTACGCTCTCGTAGTATGCTCACCGTAACTCTGACGTAAACAGTGTCCTCTGGTTGGCGATAGCGGAACTTGATGCACGTGTGCTCCTCAATGTCCCTGATGCCCTCCTCGATGGCTGCCTGCTGGAGAGGACCTAGGGATTTGAAGGTGATCATTGGGTACCCAAGTCTGTATTCGGAGTGCGCGGTTTAATAATACTGTATATAAGAAGAAGCGGGTATAAGAAAGTACTAAGAAAGTATTTTTCAACTTCGTATACCTTTTCAACTTCGTATACCGTAGAGAATTATAGTTATAGGTAGGTATAGGTAACAGTTATAGGTTATAGGTTGAAATAAAACTAATTTTACTAAGTACCCAAGTTAGCCGCGACTTCGTCCGCGTGATATTTAACAAAAAAGTTTTTCTAAAATTAAAGTAGCCAAGTTACTCCTTGCTACATCAGCTATAATCTTCCAGTGAAAGTCCCGTAACAATCGGTCCAGCCATTTCAGAGATTAGCCGAAACAAACAGACAGACAGACAAAAAATTAAAAAAAAAGATTTTGTATATGTACCGTGTATAGATCCGAATGCACTTAGTAAAAAGCGGTTATTTTAATATTACAAACAGAAACTCCAATTGTATTTATTTGTATAGATATATATCCTATTAAGTTATAGTTATAGGATTCTGTAAAGCAGCCGAAACGCCGTGAAAGTAAAAACATAAAATAAACGCAATGAATGCCGTAAAATTAGTTTTATTTCAATGTGTAGTATTCGCGTAAATATAAGAAATCAATATGCCTAAGAATACTTTTGTCAATATGATGACAAGTAATAGCTGCTCATATTCATGTTACCTCTTATTATTTCGTTCTTGAACTTGAAAACTAAAATAGGTACCTAAAGGTATTATGGATAACGATCAGTAATAATTATGATTGATTTGAGGTTTTATCACTTATCAGTTAACTAGTTCAGTGACCAAGATACGTCTGGAGTACCTACGTCTTTCATGCGACATGACCACACTACCGATATTTCTATGTATAAGTACCTAGTTAATGAATAAACATAAACCTTTTTAAATCAGCTAGTCATCGGCACGGGACTTCATTCAATCAATACGAAGGGGATAAATAAATCATCAGAATAGTAGCCTATTCTGATGATTTATTTATCACTGTTTGACTCCCTCCCTGTTTGACTGCGTTTGAAAAACTATCTTAAATTGCTCATTAGTTTAATATGATGCTCACAATATAGTTTTTTCATTGTAATTTCCATATCATTCGATGTTAAAGTTTAAATAAATAATAATACCGCTTAAACGCGGCCTCTGGGTCACGTGACCCTTGTGAAAAAAAGATGGCTGAAAACATTAAAAACCCCAAATATTACCAGACTCTCATTGACAACCCGAGACCGATTCCGACGGTGTGATGTCACAACGCACCAACCAACAGTCCAGAGCGTTTTTGAACACATGACCGAACCAAAAAAAAATCATTATATTATTTTATGATTTTAAAGAAAATAATCCAAATTATTGCAGAAAAATAAAAAGCTATAATCTTTTAGGATGGCCACAATTTAAAGCTTATTTTCATACAGTCATACACCGTATTGCAATATTCAAAATACCCACAAAACGTAAAATACCCTGCGTCGTACGTAACGTGACCAACCGAATGCACTATCTGGGACTATACCCTGCCCACCCCCCTTTAGGATTTAAGGTCAATTTACCTAGGTACTTAGATCACTCTTTCTCTCTCTCTTTCTCTTACCAAACTCGCCCTCTCCGAACTCCCACACAACAGTGTCGTTGGGCCACTTCGTGTTTGGCCAGGTGTACGCGTTACGGCCCATGGCGTACTCCTTCAACATGCGCTCAATGATGAAGTCGTCCAGAATTATGTCACCCTGGTACTTCCCGCTGTTCTCCTCGGCGTTGGCGCGGGGGGAGATCTTGGAGCGGAGAAGGAAGCCGGCTTCATCATCTGTTCGAGTAATTGTTAATAGTATTATTTATTTATTACTTGTAAATCTGCTAATATTCTGTATAGCCCCAGCTACAAGCGGCCTGGGTGAAAATTAAATCCGAGACCTCGAGAGGGCAGGCCCTCCAACCAAAAGGTTCCTATTGACGTATATTTTTACCAGCCTCCGCCTTGAACTTAAATATTTTCAATACTCTCTACTCTTGTCTATCGTAGACCAGGCTTGAATTTAGAAGGGACGCAGTTTATCCCAAATTCCAATGTTTCTTTAAGTATTTATTTCGTTATTTGGGAGCACGGTAATGGCAAGTACCTATCTACGTATTAAATAAATGTGTAGAGCATTTATCAGCGGATTTATGGTATACTTTTTGTCGTTACTATAAAAATGTTTAGGACCATTTACAAATTTGCAATAAAAGTACGCAATTTGCATTTCTTTGTATGGAAACCTTGCCGTCATAAGTCGTTTTTGAGATAAATACTTGAACAACACGACTTACCAGTTTTAGTACTCTCCAAAAAGCTCCGGAACTGTTCAATCTTCTCCCTGGTTCGCACTACGGCTGGGGTGGCTGCGGCCAGCCCCACCAGACCTAACACCACAACCAATCGCCACATTTCAAACTGAATAGTGTATAGTAATGAACTTATTACGTAGCTTAATTATATACGGATTACTTTATCTTTATCTGTATCAGAGATATGGTCGATTAATTAATTATTGATCAATTAATTAACTGTAGGTAGGTATTGATTTGGGGATTTGATTTATTCATAGATTTAAGTCTTAATACTTACATGATTATATGTAATTAGTATGTGTATTGGTTTGTTTATGCGTAGAAGCGTTTTTTTTTTTAACTATTTTTTTTTATTTTTCAGCGATTTTTACAGTCTTCAATCTGTTCTCTTGCTACTACCGAGAGACAACCAAACACCAAACCTGATTCTCAACATTTACGTATCATTCATATGACATTCCAAAATGGCGTAACTAATTCTTTCATTGATATTATGAACCATGATATAAACAATATTATCAATAAATGGCTAGGCAGATTAAATTATTTAAATCAGATTACGAGTACACAGATAACCTTCGTAGCGATATAAATGCTAGCCAATTAGGTCGAGGTGATAAATTTGTAAGTAGCAAGAAATGTTTATATGTTGTACCTTTGGATTTAGTTTTAGGTAAGTACTTATACAATTCTTGATAATACTGTTATGGGCAATAGCCAGGACCCCAAGGTTGCTGACACAATTGATTCATAATCGAACAGAAAATAAATGCCATTCGACTTGGCAATGCTGCTAGCGAGTTGGGCACCCTCCCGGCCGATGGTGGTGGGAATTTCTGAGTACATTCTGATACCTATTTAATTTTAATTTATTTTTAATGTATTATATTGTAGCTGCATCACGTAGCACCCGTCGACACGCGCGGCAGTATCACGACGAACGTCTGTATCCCACGGCGGCCGGCGGCGAAATGGACGAGCCGCTTACTTACTTACTTACTTACTTTTGAATGATTAGTACGCTGCTGGCCGATGCGGCCTTTGCAGCTTCACCGGGTTTTTAGGCGAGCGCAGAGTGCGCTCTAGCCGGAGGGGCATGCAACTAGCTCAAGGGCGCCACATGGGGCACGACCTCGGCTTGGGCCGTTGCTTGGGGGGAGATTGTCGGATTGCGCGTAGGTGCGAAGGCGCACCTGTTGGTGGCGGCGGACGAGAGGACTCTTCGACCTCGCCGGCGAGGTCGGTGTCTGTTCGGTTGTGTACGAGTGTCCGCCTCTTCGATTTCCGCATCGAGGAGAACGGTGAGTGGGTCGGGGGGGTCTAAGAGTACGTGTCGCGGGCGACGACGTCTCGTCCTAGTTAGGTCGGAGGGACATGGCACATAATCGGCGGCGGCGGCGATTAGAGCGTTAGGGTGAGTGCTGGCTTTTTTGAAGAAGCGTTCCGACGCTTGTTTAAAATGTTTCCTAATCGAGACGAGGTCCAAATCGGAATGTAAGTCGACATTCCTCATGTACCACGGGGCTCCGACGGCTTTTCGTAGGAATCGGGATTGTATTGCCTGGAGGCTGTTGATGTGATTTTTGGCCGCGGGCGCCCCGCATCTATTTATACCGAGGCGCCTGCGGAGCGCGATTGCGCAAGTGCGATGGCAGCGCCGTCTAGTGTATTATATTTTCGTGTTGTATATTTCTACTCTCTGTGCACAGTACTATGTCTGACCCAATCAATGTAAATATAGGACGATTTCTTTATTAATAAATATGGCTTTTCTACATTACAAATCGTGTTTCTCTATAACTAATTAGCGATAGCTATACTCGCTAAAGTGGTGACACCAACGTTTAAAGAACATCAGCCTTACCTACCTATCAAGAATGGCCACTGAAGAAGCCCAGAACAACTCCGCCACATCAAAATTGGACAGTCAGGATGTCTCCGACGCCCAGGTGTCTGTCATCGGCGCGGCCCCACGCATCCCTCCAATTTGGCGCGATAGACTACGAGTGTGGTTTATTCAGTTCGAGGCCATCGTAGCATCTAAAAGGAAAAGTGATCAAGCAATGTACGAGCAACTCCTCGGCCAGTTAGAGCGTCAGGACGTTGACGAAATCATCGACATTCTCCTGCGACCGCCCGAAACCAAGAAATATGAAACATTGAAAGAACGCCTGTTACAAGTTTACGAAGATTCAGCGGAGCGCCAAACACAGCGACTTCTATCCGAAATGGAACTTGGCGACATGAAGCCTTCACAACTACTGCGCAGAATGCAGAGCCTCGCCGGAACTAACATCGCCGAAGCAACCCTCCGTGTTATGTGGACAAATCACCTGCCGCAATCTGTACGCGCAGTGATAGCCGTCAGTGAAAACATCGCAAAGAAGTCCGACCTCCGAGACCTTGCGCTTCTGGCAGACAAGATGCTTGAAACAACACTGCCAGAAATTTCCGCCGTGAGCAGCAAACAAAGCCACCCACCCATCACACCGCAAGCCTCGACATCCACCTTATCAGCAGAAAACGTGTCCATAAATGAAAAAATTGACATGCTAATGCACGAAATATCAGAGTTGAAGATGCAAGCACAGGATCAACGCGGCGGATGGGGACGCCGCAGAGACGAACGTGAGCCCTACTACTCACGCTCACGATCACGTTCTCGCCCGTTCCGCAATCGCCTGAATCAGCCGTCGCCGCGCAACGAGTCTCCTGATGACGGGATATGTTATTATCACCGCCGTTTTGGCAGAAGAGCACAAAAATGCACGAGGCCCTGCAAATTCGACGGAGACACAGCGCAGGAAAACTAGAACCAGCGTCGGTAACTGCGGTATCCGGCGCTTGGAACACATCACACCGCCTATTCGTGAAAGATATGAACTCAAAATTATCCTTTCTGATCGACACCGGTGCCAACATTTCCGTCATACCTAAAGCAAGAGGAATGCCGACCACACCTACTCAGTTCTGTCTCTACGCGGCAAATAATTCCGTCATACCTACCTACGGGGAGAAAACTATGGAATTGGACTTGAATCTACGAAGGCCTTACCGCTGGAAATTTATCATCGCAGCAGTCAGCAAGCCGATCATAGGCGCTGATTTTCTGCGCCACCACCAGCTGCTCGTGGACATTGCTGGACGAACTATCGTCGACAAGGTCACAACCCTCTCAATCAAGGCACCAGTCTGCAAGTCATCAGTACCTACAGTTCGTACGTTAGACAACGAGTTGAAGTATTATGACATTCTCGAGAAATTTCCTGACGTCACGCTACCAACAACAGTGAAATCCATCAGCAAACACAACGTGGAGCACTATATAGAAACCACCGGACCACCTATCTACGCAAAAGCCCGACCCATACCTCCACACCGTTATGAAGCTGTGAAGAAAGAATTTGAAAACATGAGACAGCAAGGCCTGTGCCGGCCCAGCAAGAGTCCGTGGGCCAGCCCATTGCATGTCGTACCTAAGAAGAACGGCGACATAAGAGTGTGTGGTGACTACCGAAGGCTTAACGCAGTGACCAAACCAGACAGGTACCCCATCCCTCGCATCAAAGATTTCACCTACCAGCTCGCCGGAAAACATATTTTCTCCACCATCGATCTGAATAGGGCATACTCCCAAGTGCCTATCAGAGAAGAAGACATTGAGAAAACAGCAATCATCACACCATTTGGACTATTTGAATTTCCATGGATGTGCCCAGGCTTGAAAAACGCTGGTCAGACGTTCCAAAGATTCATCCACGACGTACTCAGAGGTTTGAACTTCGTTTTCCCGTTCATCGATGACCTACTCGTGGCTTCATCATCAGAAGACGAGCACCGGGAACACCTGCACATTATATTCCAACGCCTCGACAGCGCTGGTATTACAATCAACATATCAAAATGCAAGTTTGGACTGAACTCTGTGACATTTCTCGGCTACAGTGTATCTTGTCAAGGCATACGAGCACCCGAAGACAAAGTTCAAGTCATCAGTGAGTACCCAAGACCGAAAACCGTCCAAGATCTACGAAGTTTTCTCGGCATGATAAATTATTACCGAGAACATATTCCCAACGCAGCATCTATACAAGCACCGCTTCACACATACCTACATAACTCCAAGAAAAATGACAAAACTGTGATAAAGTGGACCGACGAGTCAATACAAGCATTCGAAAAATGCAAGAAAAGCCTACAGAGCGCCGCGCTACTCGCACACCCGCACCACGCTGTCCCGCTCGCACTTATGTGTGACGCGTCAAACACCTGTGCCGGTGCGGTACTACAACAATATGTGAACCAAGCATGGCAACCACTGGGATATTATTCGAAGAAATTCACCGCTACGCAATTAAAGTACAGTACCTACGACCGAGAACTACTTGCAATTTACATGGCAATGAAGCATTTTCGGAAGACATTTGAGGGGCGTAATCTTATCGTTTATACCGATCATAAACCGATTACCTACGCCCTACAGAAGATATCATCCGACAGTGAGACCCCACGCCGAGCAAGACAACTACTTTTCATTAGTGAATTCACAACCGACATTCGCCACATCAGCGGGAAGGACAACATAGTCGCCGATACTCTATCTCGTATCGAAGAAATCAACTGTCCGTCAACAATAAACTACGAAAAATTATCTGCCGCCCAAGAACAAGATAATGAATTACCACAACTTCTGCAACAGAAAAACCTACAATTCAAAAAAATCGCAATGCCAAACGTCAACCATGCTATCTACTGTGAAACGTCAACATCAAAAATTCGCCCGTACCTACCCCGTGATTTTCGACAAGATGCATTCAACTCCGTGCACCAAGTAAGCCATCCGGGCACGCGAGCAACGCGCAAACTGATGCAAGAGCGATTTTTTTGGCCATCAATGAACGCCGATGTCGGTACATGGGCTAAGTCATGTATACCGTGTCAGCGTTCCAAAGTTCACCGACACGTGCATAGCAACATAGCAACATTTCCAGACTGCGATCGGTTTCAACACCTACACATTGATATTGTCGGCCCGCTACCTACAAGCCCAACTGGACATCGATACCTACTTACGATGATCGACCGAACGACGCGATGGCCCGAAGCAATACCTATACAAGATATGACGTCGCAAGTCGTTGCGAAGTCCGTCTACGAAGCGTGGATAGTTCGTTTCGGTTGCCCTGTAACTATTACCACTGATCAAGGACGACAGTTCGAGAGTCAGCTGTTCCGCGCCCTAACATGCCTACTAGGCATCGAGAAGACTCGAACCACTGCCTACCACCCGCAGAGCAACGGGATTGTTGAACGCTGGCATCGATCATTAAAGGCAGCGCTCATGGCTCGTCTGGAATCAAATACAAAATGGACCACCGAACTTCCCACTGTACTATTGGGCCTACGCACCGCCATCCGCACGGATACGAAGACTAGTCCTGCACAACTCACCTATGGTCAAGCACTCCGACTGCCAGGCGATTTCTTTGCCCCATCCGCTCAGTCATCGTCGCCGGACCAAGACTACGTGCGACAGCTTCACGATGCAATCACCGCACTCACACCAACTTACGCACCGCACACAAACAAGCGGAGTATATTCGTGCACCGAGACTTACAAACTTGTGAGTCAGTGTTTCTGCGAATCGACGCCGTGCGTAAGCCACTCCAGCGGCCCTACGAAGGACCATACCCAGTTGTCGAGCGCAGCAAGAAGTACTTCATTATCAGAGTCCGAGGAAAAATGATGACCGTGTCAATTGATCGCCTGAAGCCCGCTTACACGCTCAACGCAGCCGAAGAAACACGAAGTATGGTACCGGGTACGTTTGACAGCCACCGAGCAGAAACACAGAAACATTTGTTGGGGGCACATGACCTCTGCCGAGAAACATCGAAGCCCGTCGATCGTCGTATAGAAACATCGATGCAAGACCGTCGCATAGAAACATCGATACCAGACTGTCGCATAGAAACATCGATACCAGACTGTCGCATAGAAACATCAAGACATGACGGTCGAATAGAAACATCACAGCATGATAACAGTCGTACAGAAACAGGAATAACACTTGACATTCCCGTAGAAACAGGAGTACTTGACAGAAGCCGGGAAACAGGATCTGAGTTAAGGACCCGCTCAGGCAGGATTATTCGTAAGCCGGTACGCTTCGCTTGAGGGGGAGTACTGTAGCTGCATCACGTAGCACCCGTCGACACGCGCGGCAGTATCACGACGAACGTCTGTATCCCACGGCGGCCGGCGGCGAAATGGACGAGCCGCTTACTTACTTACTTTTGAATGATTAGTACGCTGCTGGCCGATGCGGCCTTTGCAGCTTCACCGGGTTTTTAGGCGAGCGCAGAGTGCGCTCTAGCCGGAGGGGCATGCAACTAGCTCAAGGGCGCCACATGGGGCACGACCTCGGCTTGGGCCGTTGCTTGGGGGGAGATTGTCGGATTGCGCGTAGGTGCGAAGGCGCACCTGTTGGTGGCGGCGGACGAGAGGACTCTTCGACCTCGCCGGCGAGGTCGGTGTCTGTTCGGTTGTGTACGAGTGTGGACGAGCCGCGGGCGCCCCGCATCTATTTATACCGAGGCGCCTGCGGAGCGCGATTGCGCAAGTGCGATGGCAGCGCCGTCTAGTGTATTATATTTTCGTGTTGTATATTTCTACTCTCTGTGCACAGTACTATGTCTGACCCAATCAATGTAAATATAGGACGATTTCTTTATTAATAAATATGGCTTTTCTACATTACAAATCGTGTTTCTCTATAACTAATTAGCGATAGCTATACTCGCTAAAATATCATTAGGTATATATATAACTGAATAGAAAACATTAATAAAATCCCTACCTACATACATTGTTCTGGTTGGACAACAAATAACTTATTTATGTTCAATCGGGAACATTTATACAAGGTGTAACAAAAATAGTGTAAAATATGTTCCGGTTTAACAAGTAATATAATAATATATTATACCGCCAGACGCACAGACCAACTATCTATACGGTCCCACACTAAGCAACACTTGTATTATGGGTACCGCACAATGGACTGAGTGCGAACTCAGTATACAATACATACTTAAATAGATATTAAACATCCGTTACTCACATACAAACATTCATGCTCAGCACACCAAAGCTTATGGATTAGAACCCGGACCCTCGGCGCAGAAAGCAGGGTCACTACCAACTGCGCTAATCAAATCGTAATGATCATGTTTACGTATGAAAACAGCGTAGCATTATTATCTTAAAAAGCAAGCCAGTGTTACACTGCGCACTTAATATGCAGTGCTATTTTTTAAATTTGTTTAAATACTCGATGGACCGCCTATTGTCACACCTTATATGTACCCTTTTTACTGGTGGTAGGCTTCGGCCGTGGCTAGTCACCACCCACTGAACAAAGCCATGTCGCCAAGCGGCCTAGCCGTGTTCCGGCATGATGTTCGGTGTTGCCATTCATGGATGGCGGGTCAGATCAGTTGCGCTGCATGTGCCTAGTGAATGTAGCGTCTCTATCTACTGCCGCCTTCCTACCTAGGCAAGTATGCTCCATCGTAGATCTCATCGTCACTTACCATCAGGTGAGATCGAGATCAAATACTTGCCTATAATGTAATAAAAAAATAAAAAAAACCTATATGAACAGCTCAGCAAACATAATTGTCTTGATCCTGCATTCAGGGTCATCGAAAATACGTCTCACCAATAGCACAATTTATTTAAACAATTGCAAATAGGTACATTGATACTCAAAATGAGATCGCTGCGGACGTTTCTACTATCATTGTTAGTTAACATATTTCAATATTTAATCCGTAAATTGCGTAATGTTTTCTCAAAATTGAAAAAGTACCAAATATGTTGGATAATATCAGTAATTCCAATTGTGATTGCGGTAGGGTCGATGATTGTGAATCACTCATCAGTGCAGGAGAATCCGGTAGTTATAACCAAAGTTGGAGTGATTCGAGGATTGAAAGCAACAGATGGAGATTATGCGATGTTCATGGGAATACCTTTTGCGAGGGTTAATGAAAGCAATCCATTTGGGGTAAGTCAATCATCCATTTGGGGGTAGGTCAAACTTTACAAATATATTAATGACTGAAACTGTATACCTAATATAAATCAAAGACATAATATTGTACTTCTAACGCTTAGTTAGGTAGGTATACTATTAGTTGTTACTGTTCAGATTAAGATATTGTATGTCAACTAAAAGTGAGTAGTCATAAATAAATATTTCAATGGAATACTTACTATCTCTTTGAGCTCGTGTAAAAAAATAATTGACATTATATTATCATTCTTCATTTTCTAGCACGCCATCCCGTATCCGCCGTTCGAAAAGGTTTTCGACGCACACGACGACACTGCGATATGCCCACAATTGGTAGAACATAATAATACTATAGCTGGAACACTGGACTGTCTACACGTCAACATTCACGTGCCCAATACTGCTAGCGCCAGCAACCGACTGCCAATACTCGTATTTCTTCATGGAGGCAGATACGAAGTCGGCTTCTCCGGACGGTTCACTTACGGCCCAAAGTTTCTCGTGAAACAAAACATAATTGTCGTCACACTCAATTATAGATTGGGTCCTTACGGGTTCCAATGTCTGGACACCCCTGAAGTGCCCGGTAATCAAGGCCTCAAAGATCAAGTGATAGCGTTAAAATGGATCAAGGACAATATTGAAGCTTTTGGAGGCGATAGCGATCAAATTACAATAGCAGGGTCTAGTAGCGGCGGACAGAACGTTGATTTTCATGTCATGTATAGCCAAGGAGGTGTTTTTAACAAGGCTATCATAGGCGCTGGCGCAGCGTTAGATCAAGTAACTATGGCATCATCTGATATAAGTGTTCCACTTAAATTAGCCAATGATCTTGGATTGCAGACCAATGATGTAAACGAAGCTTTGGATTTTCTATCAAAGCAAGACCCAATTTCGGTGATAAATTCGTCAAGCAGACTTAATATAACATATAAACCGTGTGTCGAACAACAATTTGATGGTGTTGAATCATTTATAACGGAATTTCCAAAAAATGAATTAACAAATATTAAAAATATTCCCGTGATGATAGGACAGAGCACCTTGGAACTGTTGCACGTATTTGCGAATGCGAACTTGGATACATTACAGTATAAACATATATTTGAACAGCAGCTTGTGAAATATTTTGATTTTGACAAAGATAAACTCGAGAATATGGTGGATTATGTGCGCCAGTTCTATATAGGCGATGAGAAAGTTAGTGAGCAAGTCAAACCACAGATAATTGACTTCTGTTCAGATCTATTCCAGAATTATCCAATTAAAAAGAAGATAGAACATTATCTTAGCAACGGCGCTAAGGAGATATACTACAGCATGTTCGCTTACAGCGGTAGAAGGAACTTTCTGAAGGTGTTTTACAATGTTGATTTGGATGTAGCTGGTGCGGCTCATGCGGACGTAATCGGTTATTTGTTTGACATATCTTACATACAAGAACCCACCACAGTCAACGATCAACTAATCGTTGATAGAATGACAGCGTTGTGGGCGAATTTTGTTAAATACGGGTAAGTTGCTAAACTTCCTTATGATCGTTGGATCAAACATTTTTACATTTTTGTGTTGTCCGTCAAGAGCGATATTATTCGTAAGCTAACTTTATAGTCGTACTTAGACACTGTATGGAGAATTGAACAGCGCCTGTATCGAATGGTATTTAAACTTTCAACAAAAAAATATAGAACTTGAGATGGTTCTACAGGGGTTAAAACAGATTTTTGATAATGGCAGCCCTGATCGTATGTTATGTGACTTGCTTAACTAATCAATGGTGCTTTGTAAGTGATAGACAAATGAAAAATAGATCTCAGTACGACATAGCGGGATCGGATCAACGACGAGTTAAAATAGAGTTAGGTTCTTAACTACATTTCTTTAATCTCCGCTTTATTGCTTCCAGCAACCCTACTCCAGATACCACAGACTTGCTACCAATCAAATGGGAGCCACTAACGAACGAATCATTCCCCTACTTGAACATAGACTTGGAGCTGAGCATGATGAACGCACCGTTCCGTGAACGAATGATGTTTTGGGATTCGTTCTTTGAAGTGAACGGTACTAGAACGAATGATGTAACGAAAAGTTAGCTTGCATCTACTACAGAATTACTGTTAAGGACTTCGTTAATAACAATTTTATTTTGAAAGATGCAAATATGTGTCATCAATGTCATATGTAAATGTTACCTCCCATCTAGGTGTTTTATTTATTTGTATTTTCGATTACTTTATAAATGTTTGTGTAATGTTAGGTATAACTACAAATAATACAATATTTAAATCAAAATTGAATTTATTTCTTTTGCGCTATATATAAAAAAAAATCTTTATAATTCTACAAAATAAAGAAGAATACAATATCAGTATAATACTTATGTATAAAATAATAACAGTAAAAAATATGGACGTCATACCATTCTTACGTTCCTTGTAATTTTTAATATAAAAATTATTCGGACCTCACAAGCTTCCTCAACACACCGGCTACTTTACTGAATACAAAAATATAGTATCTAACACGCTAATATCTTAAATTATCAGTTCAGTAAAGACTCTACATAAATAGATGCCAAAAAGTTTTATTAAACCAGTAAGTTAAGTTAACTGTTGGCAGATTTTATTGTAGACCTGTGATAACATCACCCGCCCTCCTAACACAAACATCGGTCTAGTAAAAAATCCGTTTGTATTTGAAACCCATTATTGTACGTTCCATAGACATGATCTGAATACCCGACTGAGAGAGATAGAGTATTACTCTATCTTTATCAGGCTTCAGATGTTACCTTCTGTCATACATGTTTATGTTGGTGATACACATACAAATATTTATACTCATACATATTGTTTTTTGACGGACGGGTTACATTATCGACGATCTCTATGTGAATTTAATACAAACACATACAAAATATGAATGTAACATTTTTTAATGAACATTACATTCGTGTGGCACATTCGTTTTAAAACATAGCTATTTAATTTTATTACATATATTATTACTAAATTATATGAGCCGATATTTTAACTAAACTCTAACAGTGAAGTACTTGTGCCCGTTTGATATATAATACCTACATACTATGTTTTTATTAAAATAATATTATGTATCTTTGTTTGACGTCTTTCTTTAGTGAATGGCTGGATCCAGACGTACTGTCATTTGCCACGCAAGGCTGCGCGGTCGATCTGGAACCGCCCAATAGCAATGTTTTGTTTGTGTGATATTAATAATGAGCGAAATTCCGTAAGTACCTACTTATTCATTTAATTTTCTTCGTATCAAAACTGCAGCAAGCTCTATTGAGGCCGTCTTAGTTATTGATGCAATAAACTCTTTTTTATTTTATTTTTCTGACAAAATATTAAGGCAACACGCTCATCGACTAAACACGATGGAAGCCAAAAAGTTTAAAAAAGTAAAAACGAAGGCAATATGCTTATTTTAAGATCATAACTACCACAAATTAATACTAAATCTTAAATTTACTTATATGAGAATATTCCCTTCATAAAATAATAAGTATTGCAAGAAAGAGACAGTTTTGCTCATAGCAATGTCTTATTTTACATAACGGCAGTGTATGACTGGTTTTGCAAAGCTGTAAAAATCAACTTTGCGAAAATAATTTGTGCAACGACGTACATAGCATAAAATATATGGATAGTATTATTATAACTACGTTTAAAAAAAAATCTTAAAAGAATTTTGAAAAAAATAACAATATCATACTTTTTGCTAAGTACCTACCTATTGCACCGAAAACTTAAAAAGAAAAAGCCAATGGTGAGATGTACTAATAATAAACGTTTCTAAAAAGAAATTCGCATCTCGTGTGAATGAAAAGTAAAATGAATGGAATGAACGAGAGAATGGAATATTTCGAATGAAATGAATGTCTATTTTCAAAATGAGTTTTTCATAAAAACCGTATTTCAACCGAAGCTGTTTCGTGAAAGTTTCACCCTCAGAAACATCTATCTTATTATACTAAGCTGCACATATTAACAATTATACAGTTTTAATAAGTAACCTAAGTAAAATGGCAATGATTACAAACATGTCCGTACATAGCGGACTGTATCAAAGTCGATAATTCAAATGGGATACAAATATTACACGTCAATGTCCTACAGTGCACAATTACAAAAACGCGCACATTCCAGTATAAATCGTTGTAATATTTTTCATTTCAGGACATTCTTTTTATAAAATGCATAGGCAAGAGCTAGTAACAGTTTTTTTCCCCGCATTTTTAATATTTTTCCATAAGTTTGAAATGAGCAGAACATTGAAAGAGCAGCAGCTATAGTAGAGATGTGCGGTTTTTTTTTTCTTTTTTCAAAATGTATTTGGCCAAAAACAAATTTTATTTTTGCTAAATTCAAGCCTACATTTAATAAATGTTTAGCGATTACACAGAACACTTCAATTCAATTCAATGAACAGGCGACGCATTACGCATTTATCAAATCATTAATTGTTCCCTTGGCCTTTTATTTAATAATATTAAAAATAATATCATAAAATAGGTATAAAAAAAAGCATTTTGCGGCAGTGCAAATTACGGTATGTCGTGTCATATGATATTTAAATATACATATTTACGAAATGGACAATACTATGAGCATAGCCAAGATTTTTTAAAGTAAATTGACTTAAATAAGTCAAAAGAGTACCTATCATATAAATATGTATTTATCTATAGATACACATATCACTTATGTAGAAAAAAAGTTGGCAAAGATGAAACAAGACATCATAATATTGCCCAAAATGTAAATAAATAAGTTCATACATCTTCCGCAGGTATAAAACATATTGAGGTCTGACCAGAAGTTAAAAGGTACGTAAGTAACTATTTACTGTAATAATATGAGAGCAAAACCGGCTTGTATAAAAATAAATGCATTATTATGAGCTACAATTGGCACATGTTATCGCAATATTATTATGAAGCACTGAAGCAGGCAGTTTTCTCCGAATGAGATAAACAGACCTAGCGAACGAATGTAAATGAACGAACGAAAACTATTGAACGAATATACTCATTCGAAAGGTAACTCACTCATTCGAGAGCCTACATACAAGAATGTTCTTTTCTTGTAATTCTTTTTTTTTTTGTCAAACAGCTACTATCGCGGTCGAATCAACCACATAACATAGAGAAAAACGCGATCCAAAAAATAAGTGCATTACAAATGCCTTTATAGCTCTGTAGCTCCCTGTTTGGTGATCAATCCGACCGTGTCAAAGTCCTCTTACAATATAAACTTATTAGTTATGACAAGTTAAAAATAACGAACTCATGTTTTCGTTAATTTTCATTCACATGTTTTACCGTCGGCATACATCGATATATCCCCAAATTTATAGACGTTTTATAACATTATCAAACGTCTACTAACTTGGGGGTACGACTTTAAGTAATTCGTGTTAATGATATTACAAATGCAGTCTTTTATTTTAAGGCCAAAACTAAAAAAGATGTTTTATTTTTATGATAGAACAAAATAGGATTTTCATTACCGCCATGAATTATCCAATTAGTATTTTTTTTCTATTGGCCGTGTCCAAATCAGCCGCGCTGCCTCACCCCAGCGCTGTCTTATGCATGTAATTGGCTACCCAGGCTAGCTTTGCGAGGTTTCGCTGCCGATCTGAACCCGGTCATTTATTTATGAAATTGTTGTTAGTATAAGTACAAGGAATTCTTATTTTGGCGACAAAAATAACACGTTTTTAAAGAAAACACTTGGAGGAAAACTTTACATATTTCATTGTAGAGTTCACTTAAAAACTTGTTGAGCAACTTTTGACTTAATATCGTGACCTTGGCGCGGGCAAGGTCAGGTGCGTGATCGAGGTCAGTGGTCACCTCTCAGCAGTTCCATGAGCAGGTTGAAACTCGGTCCGTCGCCATCCTTGCTCTTGTTTGCAGGGTTTAGCATTTCCTTGCCGACTTGCATGAAGAACTGGAAACATATATATTTATCAACGCCTGTCTTACATTATTAAAAGCATCGAATTTTACTCTTTATTTTGGCAACCATTAAAGTCCACTTTCCTTCAGCTGTATGTATCTTTTCCGTCATATAATATACACACATAAATAATCGCATAGCCATATAGAGCGTGACTTTAAAGCTTATTTTCGTTCGTCACTCAATTTAAGACTTTACTACGTATACGTTAATAATTCTCATTCGTAGCCCAGCAGTCCTGAGGATGTCTCGGTAAGAGGCAAAACACGTGTCGAATACTTTTTTACATTCGCTTCGTTTCGCGGCGAAATGCATTTTATTTGGGGTCCCGTCACTCGTGATAGACATTTTCTCGACTAACATCTTAGAGGAGTTCGGTGTTGCTGGCTTCTTTAATTATCGATCAAACTTGTTTGGTTTATAATTGGAAAAGTTGACAAGCCGAGGGACATTGGTGGGTTCCTCCATTTGTTTAACGGTGGATTTCCACCAAGAATCGCCTAGTTAAATAACATAAATAAATATATATCGCCATACGAACACACCAACTATACGGTCCCACATTAAGCAACGCTTGTGTTATGGGCACTGTGCAATGGACTGAGGACGAACTCAGTATATAATAATTATATACACATTAAACATCCATGGCTCGGGTACAAACATTCGTGCTCATCACAACACAAAGCTTGTCTCTACCAGGATTCGAGCCCGGGACCCTCGGCGCAGAAAGCAGAGTCACTACCAACTGCGCTAACCGTCACGTTCTATCAATTATTTGTGTATGTTCATGTTGTTTCTTACCTGGCAAGTTCGCTGCAGCTCTGGTATACGAAGCAATAGCTCTCCAAACTTGGCCGGCGTGCCCGGCGAGTGCGTCGAGATGTATTCCTGTAACGCGGCCAGGGCCTTCTCCTGGGACGCACGCACCTTCTCCACCTCACGAAGATCAGGGGCGTCTGGGAGACGGAATTTATTAAAAAGATTATAAATATTCAGCAATCAGTGATAGTTAAATTGGCTGTGGTCCGCCAACCCGAAATGGGCCAGCGTGGTGGACTATGGCCTGATACCCTTCGAATTCAGGGGAAGTTTGGGCCCAGCAGTGGGACATTAAAAAAGGGCTGGCAATATTATTATTATTATTATAAATTGGTAGAACGCTCGCCTTGGTTCAAACACCGGCTCGCACCTTAGTGATTTTCAGATTTTCATGTTTGAATCTTATTGTCAATTATGATTATAACTTGCTATACGGTGAAGATAAACATCTTGAGGAAAGTTTAACGTCTATAGAAAGTCGTGTGAAGTTCACTAAACCGCACAGGGCCAGCAGTGGTGGACTATATCCTAAATCGTCCTCATATTGCCCGGTATAATGGCAATAAGCTCGCCCCTTATTATATTAGGACCGAATACAATAGGCGAATTGTGGGTGCACTACAGTGCACCTCTGCCTACCCTCTCCGGGATTACAGGCGTGATTAGTACAGAATGCTGGGTCACTGCGAACTGTACCAAACGGGTTGCAAATCAGCATTTGCGAGAAACATCCAATCACAAGCGAGTATTGGCGATTTTCATTTGTTTTTGTAAGTGTACAATGACGTCATACCTGATGTGAGCAGCACGATGACCTTGAGAGCGACGTACTCGTATCGGTCGACCCTGAGCCGCCTCAGGTGGTCCGTGAAGCTGAGCATGCGGTCGATGCACGGCGTCAATCCCAGCCTGTACACAAAACATAATTTACTCCTGTAAAACTTTAGCGATAAAATGGAAGATTATACGTTCCCGACGTTTCAAAGCAACAAAACAAAAAAATCGCGGTAAAATCCTTGGAATGGATTTTATTTCAATGTGTATTATTCGTGTAAATATAAGAAATCAATCACGTTGAAATATTATTATTATTATTATTCATTTATTCTCAATCATCAATGGATCAATTGTGTTAGTAACAGTCAACTTAATCTACGTTAGTATTATTTCTAAATCAATTACATTACATTAAATAAAATTACATTAAATTAAAACAATGTCTAATTCATGAGTCAGTACGTGAACCATACAGCAATGATTCACGTACCGACAGTCAAACCTCTCAGCGAATGCACTGAGGATGGGGTTGGAGCTCGCCCGGACCCTGCGCACCAGGCATGCGCACCGCTTTCGCATGGTCGCATAAAAACAATTAACCCGCGACTCGGCGAACATACCCGATGCGCTACAGAACCGAGGTACCCCACCAAATAGACTTCTATTGATGAGTTCATGCTGACATCAATTGAAAATACTATATTATATACGTTAATGTACGTTAAGTACGTTAAATAGTGTACCGAGCTCCAAGATACAGACTTTGTCTAGTTTGGAGCTCACCAATACTTTGTTCTTGTTAATGTTAATTGAAATAAACTATTCTTATTCTTATATATAATTCATGAAAAGATCGACGAAAAAAATTACAAGTCTGGGATGTGGGTGGCTAGCCTAGTACGTACTTTTTTTTTCTTTCTAAACTGGCATCACCATAGGTATTTTGCCAGTGTCAAGTAATATAAATTATTTCAGTTTTCGACCATATGCATAAGCCCAAAGGCTAGGCCCAAGTAAAATATCCCCCCACCCCCCAATCAGTGGTGGTGGTGATGGTGGTGGTGTACGTACTTGGCGCTGTGCTGCAGCGTGATGCCGCGGCCGCCGCCCACGCGCACCTCGCCCGGCGTGCTCACCCCGCGGTAGCAGCACGACAGCACCAGCAGTTCGCACCAGCTGTTGATCAGCAGGCAGATCTGGTCGTCGATCTGAACATAAACAATATATGTTTAATGACAACTCCTCTCCGTCTAAAGGTTGTCTGGAAGAGATTGCAGTTTGCGATAAGATTTTTTTTTATATTTTATCTCTAACTTTCAAGCTTTTGCAAGCATATTTATGAAATATAGCATGAGGTTTTTATATGCAGCAATTCTTGTTTAACTATAGTGACAGATTCAATTCAAAATGCATGCAAGCTGGGCCCCAACTCTGCCAACACAATCGATTCATAATCGAAAAGCAACGGCATAGTAACTGTCACTTTTGACAGATATCCCATACAATATCTGTCAAAAGTGACAGTTACTATGCCGTTGCTGTTCGATTATGAAACGATTGTGTTAGCAGACTTGGGGCCCTGTTGTATTTCATTACATGCGGTTCGCGAAGCGTGTACTAAGATGTAACAATAACAGTGTAACATATTTTAACAGGGCCAAAAGTAGATTATAGAGATAACAATACCAAATAAATAAATATAATAGACATTTAAAAAAATAAATCTTGTACTGAGTGCACGGCCCAAGGCTACTGGTTCGCCTTGTATAAAAAAAACAAACATTTTTTTTTATTACATTATAGGCAAGTTTTGATCTCGATCTCACCTGATGGTAAGTGACGATGAGATCTACGATGGAGCATACTTACCTAGGTAGGAAGGCGGCAGTAGATAGAGACGCTACATTCACTAGGCACATGCAGCGCAACTGATCTGACCCGCCATCCACATAATTTACACAATTATTTTGTACATCAACGTGTTTCATATAACTTACTGATTCATGTGATAAAATATGTTACATTCTTTTTGTTATAACTTATATAATTTGATGTCAAAATATATATCAATGGATTATCTTCATCGTTCACAAATGAGTGGGTATTTTGCAGAATGCCAAGTATATTAATAGCGATAACTAATTCAATAAATATGTGATATCTCAATACACATTATAAATAAATCAATGAGTGATGACATGAACACATGAAAATGGCATAAGATATTGTTACGATGCGTATAAAAGAGGTATCGATAACTCGAGAAATAGTCATCGAAGCTTCTAGAAACAAAAACGCATTGTTGGGTCCAAGGTCCCCTGTCGATCTGTGAAGAAAGATCTAGAATCGTCAACAATATTGCAACCGGCTTCCGGAATATACCTCATATTATTTTTATTAAAATTATTATTAGTAAACAAAAGGCGAGGACAATGCAATTCCTGGAACTACGAGTTCTCGGAATAATACCGATTAGACGAATACAGCTACGTACACTAGAACATTCTAGCGCCTCCTTATTACCGTGTACATAAGGTTCATTTTCCTTATGGAACATTTCTGTTTAGTGGGTTTTTATCGACATCTTTCTGGAAAGATCCACCCTCGCTATTTTCGGATTATAAATAGTGTGCAGGACCAGCGACGAGACAGTTTCTATTTGAAAGCGATAGTGAACACATCTCTCGGAAGCGAACTAAGAAGACTATACCGGCGACTCTAGCGAATACTGTGGACAACTGTGTTACAAAGTGATTTGGTGTATTGTTGTTTAAGTGTTAAATAGTTAGTGTACTGGTGTGTACTAATTTTGCCTTCTGTGTGGAGAGCGATTAAAGTAATTTTCACGTAATCGGCATTTAATTACCCCCGCACGTAACAATATGTACTAAGCACGTACTAAGTTATCACAGAAAAATATTAATATTATTATTATTGCTCAAAAATGTAAAAGATATTAAAAAAAAAAAAACTTTTTTTAAAAAAGAGCAACCATGGAGTTTCTTGCCCGTTCTTATCCATAGGAACAGCATTCCGAACGGGTGGTAAAGCAGTAGCACAATATTTTGTAACTTTTGACGATTCATAAGTACTGTAGATAATGGTCTACGTGAATAAAAAATATTCTGATTCTGATTATTTGTGACTCACAGATATATTTTTGAACAGCGGCAGGCTCTTGCACCATTTCACTATCTTGTATAGTCTATGGTCCGCTATGTTGCACAGATCCGCCAAGAAGTCGGGGCTCGAGTTCTGTGCCGTGATGCCGCTGGCCGCCAGGAACGGATTGGCGGACGGACTGCCAGTGGACTTGCCCAGTCTACTCAGCTCAGATTCGTTGTATTGCCATAGATGTTCGACATCCATTATTTCCTGTGAATTATTAATTAATTAAGGAAGTAGCAGTGATAGCCATGTTGGGTAAACGTTTGCCCGGCTCGCAAATCTGGGATTTCTGGATTTCATGTGCGAATCTCATTTTCAACCATAATTATCACTAGTTAAACGGTGAAGGAAATAATCGCGAGGAAACCTGCATGTCTGAGAGAACCCCTCGAAAGATGTGTGAAGTCCGCCAACCCGCACTTGGCCAGCGTGGTGGACTATGGCTTAATTCCCCCTCGCGTTGAAGGGAGGCCCGTGCCCAGCAATGGGACATTAAAAGGGCTGGTATTATTGTTTTATTATCTATACTTCTATACTAATATTATAAATGTGAAAGTTTGGATGGATGGATGGATGGATGTTTGTTCCTCTTTCACGCCCGAACGGCTGAACGGATCTTGATGAAATTTGGCACAGAGATAGATTATAGTCTGGAATAACACATAGGCTACTTTTTATCCCGGTAAAATGTATGGTTCCCGTGGGATAGATGTTTTAATTTTTCATACTTTTTATCGCGGGTAACACCGCCGGGCGCATCTAGTATTACATAATTAAGCATAGTAGCTATGTGCCCGAGCGTAATTATTTAAAAACAAATTTTGTTTATACAAACTTTGACCCTTTCATCAACAAAAAAAAATGTTCTCATTTTGATATTTATTGCTTAGTATCCGCCTGCCCTTTCACGGATTACAGGCGTGATGACGTGTCTCTCTTTACCTGTAACAACGGTGGTATGTCTGGTGTCACTTGACTGCTGGACTCCCCTCGACTGCTGTACGATCCCGGACCGTTTACCTGGAAACAAAGATTATTCTTAAAATGTATAGCTACTTAAACATGAACCTTGCTGCTTGAACATATGACACAAAACAGATAAATATGTGACTAGTCTCTAAAATATGAAATTAATATTGCAAGACGAACACAGCTACTATACGGTCCCAAACTAATAAATGTTTTAGGGACCGTACCGTACAATGGACTATGTCTATGAGATATTAAACATCCATAACTCGGGTACAAACATTAGTGCTCATCATACAAACTTTTGCCCCTGGGATTCGAACCCGGGACCCTCGGTATACAAAGCAGGATCACGCCAACTGTGCGAGTCAGGTCATAAAAATGGCCCACAATACTTGATATTAAGGGCGAAGCGCAAGGTCAGGGCGCGAAATTCAAAATGTCAATGGTTTTTATTTTTTTACGAAAAATTTGGAAATCTTTACGATGTAATTTAGTTTTTTGCGATATTGGCATTCTGCGTTGGATGTCTCGATGTATTAAGTTTGCTTAAAAAAATACCTAAAGCGATACAATACTCCAAGTTTTGTAAAAACCGCTACTTTTACTAACTGCTTTTGTTGTTTACTAACCATTGACATTTTGAATTTCGCGCCCTGACCTTGCGCTTCCACCTTAAGGTTTAAAATGGGTTGACTCACGCAAGTGAGGCTGGAGGCGTGCCGCAGCGTGGTCGGCGCGTGCGCAGACAGCAGCGAGCCGGTCGACGCCGCGCCCGACAGCGTGTACGAACACTGGTATGTCGATCTACCGCCTCGTGTTCTGTCTTCCCTTATTGCTGCAATTAATTAATCAATAAAAATCCTTAGTTATAACGACATTAGGATTAAATTACTTTATTTGTAGTCGATTGTCAACCTAAAAAAAGAAGAAAAAGAAGAAGAATCGATTTGAAAACTCACGAATCTTTTCATTCTGGTTCTGTACGCTAAAGTTTTTTATTAATATACCTATTCGTATGTAGTTGTGTGCTGTACGTGGTCCCCCCCCCCTCCCTCCTTCAAGAAAAGGCACAAAAAAACGAACGAACGAAACGAAACGAACTCTTAACAACTCCATTCTTATTCTCCATTCTCCATTTTTTGTCTCCCGCTTTGTAATGGAGGGAAGTGGATAATTTCTTCCAACTTACCTTCCAGCTTCATGCCGCACCCCAAGCACTTGTCGAACCGGCACGCGGGGCATTTCTTCCTGGTCGCCACGGTCACGGGGCAGTTGCCCCCCCTCAAGCACATGTAGTTCTTGCGATTCTGCACCGTTCGCTTGAAGAACCCTTTGCACGATTCACACGAGAAGATTCCGTAGTGGAACCCGCTTATCTTGTCGCTGCATATTGGACATGGGCTGTGGAATAAGGTTTCTATTTAGATATCTAATTGTTAAGTTAGTAGACTTTTTTGTATTAAGAATTCGGTTGCATTCATCTCGAATTAATAAATAATTATGCACAGATTCGAATACCATTTGCCTTCCAAAATTTAATAAGTGGGGAAGAAAGCGTTAACTAAAACTCTTCGAGACTTTGACATTCAGAAAAGGCACAATAATTCCAGCCCTTTTTTATGTCCCACTGCTGGGCACGGGCCTACCCTCAATGCGAGAGGGATTAGGCCATAGTCCACCACGCTGGCCAAGTGCGGGTTGGCGGACTTCACACATCTTTCGAGGGGCTCTCTCAGACATGCAGGTTTCCTCAAGATGTTTTCCTTCACCGTTTCAATTTGCGCCCTAAACATCCTAATCCTAATCCTGCCCTAGATTTAGGGCGAGAAGCTCTAAGCCAGTCATAGACTACTCGAAGAGTTCTCCAAGCCTTGGTCCTATCTATGATAGTTACCTGTTAATAAGCTGCTGTCTACTGATCCCCTGGTGGTGATGGAGCCTATCCTCAGCGGGTTCGGGCTCGTCGTCGTGCGGGGACGCCTCGTACACCGTCGCGGCGGCCGCCTCGCGGTATAGAACGTGCGGGTGTCGACTCTGGAGACCAAGATTACGTTGCATAGAATAATCGCTGATAGCTGATGACTCCAATTCAGTGACTTTGGAAAGGCAATTGAAGGGTGATATGATTTTTTATGCCTATACAGGTTTTTTACCAGCCTTTGTACCAGCAGTTCTTTAGGGTTTTTTTAATCATAAAGTGTGTTGTGCAGTCGGAGTGTCGAAGACGATTTAACCCTTAGTAGCCTGATTTACGAAAGTGATTTATTTTTAATATTACTGTGTTTAATGTTACTGTGTTTAATAATAATGACATTTGTTTTTTTTTTATTTCGTTGGAAAGAATATTATACAACAGTAAAATACGTACAGCCAACCTATAAAAAAACTAATAGTAATGTGAACATTCGGTTTAAAAGATTGGTATCAAAATTGAAACTCTAGGCTAATAAGGGTTAAAAAAATCAATGGAACTTACAACAAAAAAATCAATTATTTTTGTTGGGAGCTATTTATTTTTGCTCGAGTTAAGTAAAAAAAATACAACCGAATTGAGAACCTCCTCCTTTTTGAAGTCGGTTAGTGATTAGAATGCGGTCCAGAAGCGTAGGTTCAAGCCTTAGTATAGGTACCCCTTTGATTCAACCGGTAACATACACCTACTTAAGACTAGCTACATTTCAACAACTCTTTTTGTCATAGCATTCGCTATCTGTTTTGTTTTGGGGTCTCGCTCTCGTGTCGTTGCGCTCTTCGTTCTTACCTGAACCGGCGAATGTGTGGGTGAGAACTCCGAACTGTAGGAGTAACAGGAGGAATGCGATGCGTCGCTGTTGTTGCGCGAGAGGGATGGCGTGTAGTGCCTTGACGCGCGAGGACTCGCTGATGGACTGCTGTATACACTGTAACAATGTATTGCTCAAAAATGTAAAAGATCTTTTAAAAAAAAAGAGCATCCATGGAGTTTTTTGCCCGTTCTTCTTCATAGGAACGACATTCCGAACGGGTGGTAAAGTAGTAGCATAGTATTTTGTAACTTTTGGTTGTGTTGTTAATGGTCTACGTGAATACAAAATATTCAGATTTTGATTCTGATTCACTGTCAATGAACATCAGTAAAATGACTAAATGACCATTTAAATATGTGATCACAGCGCGGTGGAGTCATCAACATAATCATTTGCTCTGTAATGATCCACTCCAATACTGGTCTCCTCGAAATGGAACGGGCTTCAGGCCATATTCCACCACGCCATGGGTCAGTGTGGTTTGGCGCACTTAACAACTCTTTAAAAGAACCTTATTTGCGCAGTATTTCTCCTGATGTTTTTCCTCAACGTTTAGCAAATGAAAATCACGGTCAACAATGAGATTCGAATATGTGATCAAGAACTGGCAACAATGCGAGTCGAGGTTTGGTCCTGCGATCCTTATTTTCAAGGCGAGAGTTGGAAAGGCTTACCAACTTCGGCTGAGTTAGGTACTGGCGGATTTTTGATAAAAGTATAACATTAAAAAGCACTGTAGATATCACTCCATGGGTAAAATTTTGCTTATTTTTTTATGTTTTTTAACCGAATGCGCCAGGAGGGGTTTTGGTTTTGTCCTTTGTGGGAATACATACCATATGAAATGCAGTAAACAATTCTCAGTCCCAGGCGTATCATGGACAGAAAATAGAAAAAAAAACCATGCAGACTACCTATTCAATTTGTTTTATGTTAGTATCGATTATTTTATAATCGTTTTTTTTTCGGACCTCATCGCCTAAAATAGGAATTATATTCAATTCCAAAATGATATCTTCCTCCGTTAATTAGATACGTACCTGTGCGTATACATGGAATGTACGGCCGAGTCGGTGCTGGCGCTGGACTGCACGCGCGGCAGCCTGCCCAGCAGTGGGGAGCCGTGGAGGGCGCCCATCAACTTGTCCATGCCCACTGACTGCTCACATTTCAAATCTATTACAAGCAAAACAAAATTCAAGGATACTCTAATTAAGGCTCGGAAATTACTGCCTTAATGGTCATAGCGGATACAGGGAGGGGGGGGATTAGGGCCCCCCCCCCCCCTCCAACCCTCGACTCATATAGGATCCTGGATATAGGAATCCAATTATAAATCAAACAAGTTGATCGATAATTAAAGAAGCCAACAACACCGAACTCCTCTATGACGTTAGTAGGGAAACTGTCTGGCACGAGAGTCGGGACCCCAATTTGTATGCAATTATTTTAAAAGAAAATTCAACACGTGTTTCGCCTCTAAACGAGGCATCTTCGGATAGCCAATCAATTCTATCAATTAAGGCTTCAGTGGCAGCGATAATTCTCCGTCAGTAATGATATTGCTAATAAGTACTCACCAGGCAAGTGTGTCTCCTTCTTGATGGTGAGGTTCTGCACCTCCCCGAGCGCGGCGTGCGGCGGCGGCTCCAGCGCCAGGGACTTGGCGCTACTGCTGGGGGACGGCGGCCGCCGCGCCAGCGACAGCGATGCGTTCTCCGTTAAAACCGATATCTGAATTGAGGACCATAGAAAGAAATATCTTTGAAATAAGAAAAATAATAAGAGCAGTGATAGCCAAGTTAGTAGAATGCTTGCCCTCAGCAAAGAGGATCGCAGTTTCTCAGGGATTTCTGGATTTCATGTGCGAGTCTCATTTTCAACCACGATTATCACTTGCTAAACGGTGTCGGAAAACATTGTGAGGAAACCTGCATGTCTGAGAGAACCCCTCGAAAGATGTGTGAAGTCCGCCAACCCGCAGTGGGCCAGCGCGGTGGACTATGTCCTAATCCCCCTCGCATTGAGGGGAGGCCCGTGCCCAGCAGTGGGACATTATTAATAGGAGAAAATCAGAATAAGGAATACTTAAGCAATTATTTTGCATAATATAACTAGCTTCTTGCCGCGGCTCCACCCGCAATATCTCGAGGAATAATATCTAAAAAATTTTTTTGAATCGGACCAGTATTTCTAAAGATTATCCCAACCCAATACGGACGGGACATTAAATCGGCTAATTATTACTGACCCTATTCATACTGAGACTCCTCTGGTGCAACTGCAGTGGCGTGTTGTACTTCAGGTCGAGAACACGCTGGTCGTCCGCGCTCTGAAAGACCTCACTCTTGAGGGGTTCCGTCTTGATGGTCACGTTGCGCAGCGTGTCAATGGAGTCCCGGGAGGACTGGAGGTCCAGGGAACTACTGTTCTCGTCTGTGAGATGGAGAAAGGGTTATGAATCTTAGAATTTATAGATTAACCCCTGAATAAACTTTAAGGCATGTATGTGCTCTTTCTTTCTGAAGAGTGCTTTGTAATTCCATTGTAGGAAGGTACCTACTAAGATGGATTATGACTTATATTAAAGTTGTAGCAAACATTTTGGTGGTATTGCTATATGAATAAAACTTGTCAGTTATTAAGCTTATTAAAAAAAAATGTAATTTTAAACACGGCAATCGGAATTTCATTTTGTTTCACCAGACAAGTAACACAACGTGACGATTACAATATCACATTCATCATACTGAAACGAAATTGTGTTTCAGAAACAACATTGTGTTTCAGAAACAAAATATTTTTAATTCGTGTCAACGTCACGTCAAAGTCAAAACATTTATTTCGTAGTAGGGGCAAAGATAATGGGGCACAAGTCTACAACCAAATACGACTTCAACTGAGAAGGACGCGACGTCAAAAGCATTCCACCGTTCAGAATGTTATGCCTATGGAGACGAAGGTGCAAGAAACTCCATAGTTAATCTCTGTGTAGGTAGTACGTTTTGTTGTTTCCTTACCATTGTTGGCGCTGGTGTCTATCACCATATCCGAGTCGGACAGCTCCCCGTCCCAGGACATGGGCCTCTCGCGTTCATTACTTCCATCGCAGTGAGCACCGCTGGATGACCTCTTCTTCTTATTGCGCATATTAACCTGAAATAACAGACAATCACAATAATATCGCCACACGAACGCACCAACAGGGCCCCAAGTCTGCTAACACAATCGATTCATAATCGAACAGTACTCGGGTACAAACATTCGTGATCATCACACAATATTTGTACCCGCCCTACCGGGATTGGTAGCCGCTGCAGAATGCAGGGTCACTACCGAATCTGCTAATCGGGTATGCTGATAAAAGTAACTGAAGGTATGCTTTCATAGTTATTACGTTCTGGGCTTTACGTTCGTCAAATAAATGGTCGACACTAAACGGGGGACGTTGGTCTATAAGATTATTGGACTCTTAATAGCCTGCAATGGACCCCTGTAGACTCATGAAAATCGTCTGGATACACATTATGTAGGTTATAAGTAACAGAGTTCGCAATGGCCTTGCGGGCCCTTATTAACTCTAACCCTAATGGCTCCATGATAAGGAATTACCTCGTACTGATGTTGCGTGAAGTCGATCTTGGAGATCTCAGCATCAGTGGAGTCTTCATCATGAGGCACTGAAGACACACTGATACGCACCCCGCTCGAACTATACAAGAACTGACCTAAAACCAAGAGAAATAAAGATTAATAATGTTCTTCCAAGCATTTTTTCCATTTGGAACGTTGGCGATTACAGTTTTTATACTGACAGCTATGATAGAAGTCAAAAATATCTTCTACTCGACCTATATTGCTAATCGCATCCACAAACGTGTCACTTGGTCGTCTTTAGGATGGGTGAACCTAAAGAGACCTCCTGCTTGCTTCAGAGGGCACATTAAGCTGCCTCGTCAATCGTTCCGCGCAGTCAAATTCCTGAATAGTTCTGATAAATGGTCTTGCCCTTTGGTTAATGTTAGTGCCTAGTTGGGTCTCGAAGAGCATATGGCAATCGCTCAGAGTATATATCATTAAACAGTCAGGGTTAAGGAGCCGGACATAATATAAAAAAGAAAAGTGCTAGGAAGAAGTCGACAATACACCAGCATGCTGCATGTGATAATGTAATAATTCAGACTTTAGTTAGGTTTGTGAGACAACACATAGGTACAAGGTCTGCCCTAAAGGCCCTCGGCGCTGCGAACTATAGACTCAGGACTGCCAGAAGCATGATTATCAGGATGACATATGCTTAGCGCGCTAAGGATTACATCATCAGGACTTCAAGAAGCATAGAAATCGGGATGATATACGCTTGGTATAATAATAATAATAATTCCAGCCGTTTTTAATGTCCCACTGCTGGGCACAGGCCTCCCCTCAATGAAAGGGGGATTAGGCCATAGTCCACCACGTATCACTATACGTGGTGGACTATGGCCTAATGTATGGGTGGTACATGGTAAGTCCACATTAATTTGGGTACCTATATCGAGGGATATATGGACCTCGGCTAATACAGTTTAAGACAGGAAAATACGTATATCGTTAAAGTGCGGTCTGCAGCGACATTTATTACCCAAAATAGTTATACATAAACAAGGCTGCGATCCCCCATACAAGTTCAATGGCCCCATGTTATCACAGCTTTTTATTATCATTTTATTGCGCGATGTGAATAATAATATACCTACATGAACCGTGGTTGTATATCTGTTTACTCGCAGGCGAAAAGTTGTTTAAATTTGGAAATAATTGTCTTTATTTAACAATTGTAGATATTAATGACCTGTTAGTTCAGAGGTCAAAATACTATCAAGTGCATATTTGTCGGCTCTGTCTGAAGATATTGCACAGGTTTTCTTTCAGCAGCCTAAAAAGACTCTGGTCTAGCATGTAAAAATACGCACTCACGCACACATATTAGAAAAATGTCAAGAACTTCTTGGTGTAGACCACTTTCAAAATAATTTGATGGTGGTAACATTTACCCACTACAAATGCATTGAAAAAGTGACTTCACTTTGCTAGTGGCAACGTTAAGTCCGGACTTCTAAACAAGTCTGTTATGTGACCTAACTTAAAAACCTTTTATTGCAGTGTTAGATATAATTCATTAACAAAACAAGAAATACTCGACACTGGCAAAAATTGTACAATTTTATAGCTGATTGCCAACCTAAAAAAATAAGAAAGAAGACATCAGTCTAAGTCGATTCCATACCAAAATTCATAAAGTTTTGATGTTTGTGGGTATGACAAACTGTGACGAATGGACCGATAGATGGACGAACAGTCTAACCGATCTCAAGGGTTCCGCAGTCCCTACGAGGAACTCTCATGGAAAAGTATCCTTATATTCTAGCGCGCCATTCGCTGAAATACTGGCATTGGAATAAGTACTGCGAGCTAATTTGCAGCAGTGAGCGATCCGCGCGAGCGAACCGCGCGCTCGCTCGCTTCATCTTGTGAAACGCTCCTAAAGTTTCTGGCACGTGTAATAATTTGTATGAGATAAACGCATTTTTATCTCAAGCTTTGTGCTACTTTTCAATTTAAGTTCACGCTAAATTTATGTTTGTTTTCCTTAGAAATAAGTGAATAACTGTACTATCTACAAAACTAGCTTTGATCTAAGATTCTATTCGCGTGAGTGGAAGGAACCATGCTCTATATTTCTTTTTCGAGTCACTGTAAGCATGACAAATTTTATCGATAAAATAAGCAACCCCAAAATTTCATTGGCCGGGACATCTGTGTTATGGTTTACCGTACAATGGACTAGGGTTGTCTCAACTACCTAACCAAGTATTTGTTTGGTACATTATAGAGTCGATATGGCACTCACCATTGCTGGTTTCGGCTCCCGACATACTGATGGTTGTGACTGACACGTGTCCTCCCTCCACCTTAACCGCGTCTCCTTCACTTGTCATCGCGGTACTCATCACCGCTACCGCACCATCACCACGCCAAACTATCGATAAACTCCGCTGATTGGCGTCACTTCACTACACTAAAAAGCACCGCACCATGTGTCTATGATAAATTCGTATAAAAATAGTTTTCAAAATCGTTCGAAAATTTTTAAATCTATTATGACGTTCGCATATTTTTTTAGTAGAAAAATATTTAGTTGTTTCTTTTTTAGTTGATCATCTTGCGTCGCCGCTCATTGTTAAGGCATCTCTTTGATTCAGTCTTAGAATAGCAGCGTTCGTATTACATGTCCTCTTATCTGGACGTTCGCTCGATGACCAGGATGTTTGCTTTTGCGCATAATATGGAGTTGGATTACGGCCAGATGATAAAACCAGCATCTTGGGTAACCTGAAAAATAAAATGAAGGACGAATTAGAATCCAGAAGTTTAATCTTAGTATGTTACCGTTTTAAATTGTATATTGATACCAACACAAAAGCTGCGAATTTGCAATAAACAAAAATTCAAATTAAATAAAATCCAACAAAAAAAAATTGAGGCCACTCTATTCCACTCCTCACAATTCGAATTTGGAATAAAGTGTCTGACGGACGTTTCGAAACAGTGTGTTAGCGGTTTGTGTACACGCACGGGACGTAGACGCGTCGCACGGCCTTGCGAGTGCAGCCAGTGCTGCGCGATATCCGCCACGATATTATTATCGATACAGCCCGCGACCCCTAGTGTCATTGGCATTATGTTTACGCGGGCGAGGCACGGTCGCGATAACAACGAAATGCGTCAGAACTGCTCATTGAATGGATTGCCGTTTTAGAATGCGAGAATTATTTAACGTTTTTAACGTGAACAATTGAACTACAGTGCTCTAATTAATACAATGTACAATACTTTCCTGTTCAACCACATTAAATAACGCATTTAATGGTTAATCTACGTTTACGCGTTATCAATTTTATATTTGCATTCCCATTGCATAAAAGGTAAAACGTAAATTTATCGATAAAACCAGTCACTAGTATAATTCAAAGAAGGGAGCGGGGGAGGGGGACGTGCGGCCTTCACGGAGCCGGTTGTAGCGACTGGCCGACCGCGAGCATTTCGCCTTTCGCGCAGGACCAGTCCGCGCCGCTCCCAATACCGAGCACATTCGATAACGTGTAAGATGAGTAGGTATATTATGCACAAATACGAGCAATTAAACGAAAAACTTATTGCGAACTGCACACATGACTCATGGTTTACAGTTAAAATGATATGTGACTCGATACGACACCAAGCAAACCGCCAATCAGGATCATAAATCATTCGAGGAATGTCGAAAACTCGAAACGTTTGTTCGAAGTTTAAACATGTTTGAGAGGGATAGATACCCCCACTACCGTCTGGCGAGCCAATTAATGGCCAATAAAGTTGCCCCCAGGCATTAGGTACTTGGTTATCGCTATCAGACAACACTGCAGTAGCCTCGGTAACGCATTTAACTGCCAATTTAAAGCCAAGCTATTATAGACACGCTTATATTGCACCGCTAACTTAACCATACTTAACATGACTGTTGGGACTTAGCAGACAGTTGTCGTCGGCAAACATATTCAACAAAGAAATCAATATTAACCGAATACTGATAAAAATCACCATTATCCTATTCTACAGCGATAACGTCTCTCTATATTGTTCTATAATTTATTTCAGTTGTTGCGATTACAACTCGTTCATCTCTTTTTATTTGTATGTTTAACAACGCTTCGGAGCGAGACGGAGATACATGTGGTGTCCTAATAAAAGGAGTTCATCCACACGCAAGATGGCTGAAGATGGCGTCATCGTGGCCTAGACAAGGCCGAGCGGTCATTTGTACTATACGCCAGACGAACTGCTTTGTCTGAGTCTTATTTATGGATATCTTTTCAATGTGGCTGACATTAATGTGGCCGAGTAAATATTTTGTTCTCCATCTTACCGGAAACCTTTTCAAAGCGAATTCGCGTTTAATGTATTGTCATAAATTATTCTATTCATTGCATCTAAATTGATCAATCTAAAAAGTGTGGTTTCCCTAATAATCTAAAGCAGGATTTTCCTCTCACCGACCGGTTTGTAGTGTTTTGTAACTGTACAGTTTACATAGAATACCTTTCGTAACGTTTGCATGACTAACGAAAGATATCATGCCCCAAGCAGAGATAATGGTAATACCTACTTTGACAGACATTTTCGAGCATTTATCGCAGTCGTATATGCTAACATCAGTTGCTCAACCGAGCCAGTCTGTGATTTTTGAAATACTTAAGTAAAGAGGAAAAACATTTTCGCGTCGCCTCGTTACTCGGAATGGTATTTATAGGCTCGGCGAAGTGATGTCCTTGCTTTGTTGTTAGCTATCGATAAGCGCACTGCGTGAGACGAGGCGTCGACCGATAATTATCTTAAGGTCACAGCACTATCTGTGACGTAGAGTGCCATGCATTGCGATAGTGATGGACCTTACATACGACAGGTGTACGTTTCAACAATAACGACATTCTTTTGGAATCCGCAAATAATAAATTGGATAGAAATTTCGGCACGAATTTTAATTTTAAATGTATAATATTTTTGTCGCTAATTCATGTTGATCTTATTAAGCAAAGAATAACAGACAAAAGGCCGTCGAAAAAGATCAAAAGAAAACGTGAATAGCAAACGCATGGCTAAGCAGTTACCTACTAAGATGACGTCCGAAGTACCGTTGAGGAAAATTCGAAGCATTCGTTTACTATATCCTTGACCCCGATGAATGGAGAGGTCGTGTATCCCCTAGAGTACGACGCACCCTGTCACCCACGCCGCAACTTAAAATAGACGAGGTTAATACTCTCTAGCACTTAGCACGCTCCTATTTACTTGGAACAAAGAACAACCACCTGGTTTTTGAGATTTACAACATGACGAGTCAATGTAAAGATGTTTATTGGCGACACGAGACGTGACTATGACGTGTTAAACCATTCACTGATTAAAATTCATGAATAAATTAATAGTGTTCACGTAAATATGATTGTTAACAGTAAAAGGAACAAACCGATACCATTGAGAACACGTGCAATCTTGTGAGATCGTGTGAGTCAAGAAAACGTTTCGGTGAAATTATAAATTGTCATACTGAGATTCGATATTTTATAATCAATCTATTTCCGCGCTGTTACTAAGCTGGGTGAATTATGATTTCAAGTCTGAAAAGCGTTATAAAGGCTTAGTCATAGAAGAAAGTAAGAGGTGAATGGCTTGGTACAGTTGTCTGGCCAATGCTCGTACGTTCGTACACCCCTAAAGCTGGTACCATGCCAACAGGTGGTTATTCTTCGTAGCTAATAGATATTATGTTTGTTTTTGGCATCACTGTGAGTTTTACATGTAATCGCAATTAATTAGCAGTGTATAGAATATTAATTTGGTGACTTATTTGACTTCCAAACATAGAATGTGACCTTTACGAATGCACAGATAATTAAATTAAGGAATTTCGCTAACGATAGTGATGTCTCGTTTTGCCAATTAATCAATCTTTGCTCAGTTGAAGCCATTTTATTTTAGGACTAAAATCGACAATTAGGCGGAAGTCGGATGGATGGGACGTTTGTCAAATTATGAGAATGTGTCATCAAAGCAATAAAGTGTCTATCAAGATTGATGCGGTAAGAGAAATAAACGAGGTTCGTAAGTATTCATTATGCAACAATCAGTCAATTACCGTTGTGTGATGGTAAATGGTGTATATTTAACAATGAGTAGTTACTAATAGGGGCGATTTGCGACTATTCAAAATCGACTTCCTCAATGCTGAGTCAAAGTTAAAAGTCGTTAAATCGATAAAAGTTTGAGTAAGTAACTATCGATAAAGAATCGATTTCTGCGAAAAAAATAAAAAAATGCATTCAACGATAATCGCTTACGTCAATTACGATATGAGTTTATACACTAGATATGTATTTACACCTATATTTTAAGTCTGCATAAGAATATATTTAGTCTCAACGTCATACGCCAACTGTCCAAACGAAATAAGCAAATATCGAGTTATTGGTTAAGTTATAACACATTTGGGAAGGTTATTTTAGTTGGCAAAATTGCTTAAAAAAAGTGATATATATTCTCTTGTTAAAATAAATTTAATAGACGATTTATCGACGAAATTTCCTTCGGTGTCCCAACACTATTAAACAAAAGTGTAAATAGTGAACTCTTTTTATTGCTCAAAATTGTCACTCTACTTTCTCTATCTAAGATCAAGGTATTTTCACCTTATAAGCCTTTATACAGCCACCATAGACTAAAAATCGTTTCATGGGCTATCCCATGATCATAACCTACAATATCACCATCGACTTATTTCCGGGAGGTTGAACCGGGAAGTTGTCAATTAATTTTCCAAGAAAATATGTTTTTTTGATATTTAATGTGTGAAGTTAACCATTGTGTGTTCATAAACGTGCACGAACGATGGAAAATAAAATAGCATAACTTGACTTTTCACGTTCTCAATAATGTCCGGTGAATTTTCAGTAAAATATCCCACAGCTTTACTTACATGTTGTAGGGATTCATTTCATCATCACCATCGACATGTTTATTATCATCAGGAGTAGTTACTTACATTTTAAAACGTCACTAAAGATGTTTCATTCGACCCTATCAAAAATTGCACTATTTTGTAGCCGATTGCCAAACTAAAAAAAAAAACAAGCGAATTGAGAACCTCCTCCATTTTTGAACTCTGTTAAAAAGAAAAAGAATGTCACTATCTTCATTCGAATTAATATCGCATACGATACATAAGGAAGTAAGTCGTCACGGGGACTTGGTCTACCAATTTCTACGTATTTTAATGATCTAGTAATGAATACTGAACTCGCATTATCCACTAAATATAACAATAAACCCCATAAAGTGCAGAATTAATGTAATCATTAGATCTAATGTTTGAATAGCTCAGACAAGTTACCGTATAATGAACCGGCCGTACCATAAACAACGGCCCATAGACAGCGTATCTATTGTCTCTGGTTAGCTAATGAAGCAATGGCAGTAACAACTTGCCACAACAATATTTATTTGATTGTGTTAACACCAGTTCAACAACAGAGATTATAATAACATAGTATGTTGAATGTACTCAATGTCATACCTATTCATAAAGATGTCTATGAATTACTATTTTAAACCTCCCAACTGTAAAATTCAACTAGCCGGGAGTATGTTGCTCGCTGATAATAATACAACAAAGCACTTTAAACTGTTTACTTCAAATATTATTATATATAAAACTTAATATTACGAAATGCTTGAATCAAAACATGAATGATAGAATGAATGACAAGAGTGCCTCCTCGCGACCGACCATCGACAAAAGGTCAAGCACGAGTCGCACAGTTGTATCGTTTAGAAAACATTGGCATAATATATTGACTATGGAATAGATAATGTAAAATACCTATTTGATTACATTCGGCCAATTCTGACCATACACGCGTCCTCGCGTGATGCAAACACGTTTACAAAATTATGAAATAATTATTACAAGACATACAGTTATTAGGTGACTACCTACTAATTCGGTAATGTGTACTCACAATTATTTGTGTGCCAAAAAAAAACAATTTAATTAATCATTTATCCATACATGTTTTAGTCACCTATGTTTGTAATTAAACCAAATTATTCTTCATGTGAATGTTAATCATGTTATTACACAGACTATAATAATTACATACAGGTTATAATTATTATGAGACATAAAAAAAAAAAAAAAAATATAAATGTAATACACTCTATAGTTCAATGTTCTATTTAAATTCACCAACTAGCACGCCGTGAAATAAGGTCTGCGCCACACCAGGGCACACGTGTCGGTACGAAAGCTTCATGGGCGCACCATACCACAGCGCGTGACGCGCCACGGCACGTGCATCACCACGACACTCGCCTCGCAGTGAACTGTACTATCTCATAGCACACGCCAGGCAGCGACGCATACAGCTGACCTAAACGCCACGAGGGCTAGACGCCACGAGGGCTAGACGCCACGAGGGCTAGACGCCACGAGGGCTAGACGCCACGAGGGCTAGACGCCTCGAGGGCTACACACGCCACGAGGGCTACACACGCCACGAGGGCTACACACGCCACGAGGGCTACACACGCCACGAGGGCTACACACGCCACGAGGGCTACACACGCCACGAGGGCTACACACGCCACGAGGGCTACACACGCCACGAGGGCTACACACGCCACGAGGGCTACACACGCCACGAGGGCTACACACGCCACGAGGGCTACACACGCCACGAGGGCTACACACGCCACGAGGGCTACACACGCCACGAGGGCTACACACTTAATAAACTTTAAATATTAATAACACATCACACATTATTTAACTTATTCCGTAAGTTGACATAATAATAACAATCACGTACATAAAACAATCTAAATTAGCATAATGTGCACAATCATTATAACAATAATTTTGAGTAACATAATTATTGTTTAATCAGAGTCACTCGCTACTAGATCAGTAGAAAATACAAGCCAGGGGTGTATCTTATCTACCGCATAGACTCCTCGATACATAGGTTTACCGGGTTTTTTAGTAATTGGCGTGTCCTCTATCTCATACCTGTCGTTCTCTAATACTTTAATAATTTTGTACGGTCCACTACATTTCGGCTGTAATTTTTTACTTTGACCAACTAACCCGTAAACTTCCTTCTCTATTCGTACCAAATCACCAACTCTGTAATTGTGTGCCACCTTTCTACTTTTGTCATAACGCTCTTTTTGCTTTTTCTGTTCGATAGCTACTCTCTCACAAACATTCGCTCTTATATCATCCCGATTTTCTAATTCTTGCATTTCGGATACTACAGGATTCATTATACCATCTGATACGCCAGTTAGTGCTGTACCGAATAACACTTCAGCTGCTGATTTTCCAGTAGCTTTGTTAATTGTATTATTTAGACCCCACTGAACCCGAGGTACCATAACGTCCCACTCATTATCAGGTTTATCGTGATTACTAGCGGTAAGAGCATCAACGATCGAACGGTTGTACCGCTCTATTTGCCCATTCGCTCGGGGCGTAGCTACCGCGTTTAATATGTGCTCAATACCTTTTAGCCCTATAAATATTTTAAATTCATGACTAGTAAAACTAGTACCTCTGTCCGTGATTAAGCGGCGAGGTACTCCGAATAATGAAAAATATTCTTCAAATACGTTAATAGTAGTTTTACTTTTACAATTCCTGACCGGTTTTATATATATGTACTTAGTGAAGGAGTCTATAATAGCCAAAATATAAGCGTTTCGTTTTTTACTTAACGGGAACGGTCCGCAATGATCGGCATGCAATGTATCGAAAGGCTTATCTGGTTTCGGTATTGGATGGAGCATACCTTCTTTTGGACCGCCCGGTAATTTGTTATGCGCGCAATGTAGACAAGCTTTGCAATACTTTTTGATAAAGCGACGCATGTTTTTGAACCAATAGACCCGACGAATTCTATCATACGTTTTATCAAACCCGAAATGCCCAAGTTCATCATGGTTGCTTTTAACAATCTGCCATCTGACCAATTTGGGTACAACCCACAACATGCTGACGTTTCCATCTTTTTTACACACACGGTACAATCTGTTATTTTTTATTACAAAATTAGTTTTGATTTCTACAACGTTTTCACTGTCTGCATCATTCAAAATATCAATAATTCTTCGTATTTCATCGTCAGCTTGTTGTACAGTATGTAGCCAATTTTCATCAACACTTGTTTTAATCAACGCACAATCAATACCGAAAATGTTCGCATCATCGTCACGAGATGGCGGTTCTTTTGCATCGATTGGATTCCGGCTCAGGGCATCCACGTGCGCCATTCTGGCTCCTGGCCGATACTCAATCGTAAAATCATACTCTTGCATGGCAATCCACCATCTCGCTACTCGCGGAACCAAATCCTTCTTAGTCATTGTGCTTCGAATCGCGTTACAGTCGGTTACTATTTTAAATGAGACTCCAAGAAGATATACTCTAAATCTGTTAAGGGCCGTGATGACCGCAAGAGTCTCCAGCTCATACGAATGGAACTTTTGTTCCTCAGGAGAAGTTTGACGACTATAATAAGCAATGGGTTGTAGGCCCTTACCAGCATCTTGTAACAATATAGCACCCACGCCCAACTTACTTGCGTCTGTATGAACTTGAAGTTGAGCTTGGGGACTATATAATGCTAGAACAGGCCTACTAATGAGAATATTCTTTAACATATTAAAAGCTGCGATCTGTTCAGGTCCGAAACGCCATGGTTCATTTTTTTTTGTAAGAACAGTAAGTGGCCTAGCAATAATTGAGAAATTACACACAAATTTACGAAAATAGCTCGCCAATCCAACAAATTGACGAACTTCGTGAACGTTTCTTGGTACAGGAAACTTTTTTACAGCCTCAATCTTATGGGTTCCAGGTCTTACGCCATCTTTGGAAATTTCATAGCCCAAATATTCAATATTTTCTTGAAAGAAAACACACTTTTTAAGGTTTAAAGTTAGTTTCGCATTTCTTAGTAGGGTAAAAACTTTCTCAAGCTTATCTAAGCCCTCAAGTATAGTCTTAGATGGTACCAGTAAATCATCCATGTACGCCAACACCAAATTTTGGTTCGCACCGTGAAGCATCGCATTAATCGCTCTTTGGAAAACACTAGGTGCATTCGCTAAGCCAAACGGCATACGATTATATTCATATAGACCATCCGGGGTGATGAAAGCTGTGAGATGCTTGTACTGTTCGGCGACGGGAACTTGATAATAGCCTGAGGCTAGATCGAGGCTACTAAAAAATGCGTAATCTCCTAAACTATCCAACTTATCCTCTATACGAGGAAGAGGGTATTTATCTTTAAGTGTCTTTCTATTTAAAGCACGATAATCTACGCATAATCTCTTTTGGCCATTTTTCTTACTAACTAAGAGTACTGGGCTTGCGTACGAGGATGAACTTTCCCTTATTATACCGTTTTTTAAAAGATCTTCTATTATAATCGAAAGTTCACCTTTTTCCTTTATTGACATTCTATAAGGGTTATACACTACTGGCAATTCGTCTTTTAACTTTATGACCATCTCGGTAAGATCTGTCTTACCAAGTTCAGATAAATTAAGAGCGAAACAATCACGATATTGTTCCAATAATTTATTAAATTTTAAGGAATCTTCATTACTTAATGCCGCACCAATTTTGAGATCTTCCGATGGCAAGGGATCTTTATTTTTATTATCAGTCGTCGTAATTCGTACATAGGCCTCATCAATTTCACTAAAATCATGACCTCTAGCTATAGTACGATTTTTATCAAGCAATAAGTTATTATTAGTTACATTAGATACCATAATAAAACCCTTATTGTCATTAAAACTGTATATACCGGGCAGTATAAAATATTTACTATTAATATTATTGCAAAAATTTACTGGCACATATAAAGATTTCGACAAGTCGAATGAAGAATACACCTCTACCGGAGAAGTAGTATGTGGCCCCACACTAACATTAGCCACTGTAATCAATGCATGTTTAGTTGTAGGTTCAATACAATCGCTACTAGGTGCTTCGCAAAACACTAAATCTTTTGAAGTTTTATACATAACAAGACATGGTAACTCAGTAAAAGTTTGACCCACTATTAAATCACATGGCATATATTGATCCGCAACTACAATAAGATCAATGTTAACTTGGATTTGGTCTATTTCAATAGAGCCCTTTTTTACTAAGCCTAATGGTTTTACACTGGCATTACCAAAGCCTCTAAGATTCGGTAGGTGTGCATTATTCTCCCACTCACCAAATATTTCTTTGGCAACAGACTCTTTCACCAACGTACAATTACTTCCTAAATCTATATACGCACTCTGTGAGCGACCATCAATAAGAACCTTTTTAAAGTATTTGTCATTATCTGTCATAGTTGCCTGAATACGCATTACGTTGCGATCTGTGATCTTTGCGTAGGGCTGTGAAGCAAGGGTCTCAGTACCACTAACAGACGCTAAATTCGAATTTGGTTTATTTCGACAATCTTTACTCAAATGACCAACCCTATGACAGACATTACACCGTTTCATAGGTTTGGTACATCTAGATCGAATGTGACCTGGCTCACCACAATTAAAACAAATAATATCAGACTTATGCCCTTCCACCGCACCAGGGACGAACGGAGTTTGAGTTGGTTTCACATCTTTCGTCCAATTAGTTTTACGTCTAATAGAGGCATAGTTATCATTTTGCGCCAACGTCCTTAAATAGGAAAACAGTTGGTCCGGTTCTTCAAATCTGCATGCATTAGCACTCATCCTAACAAATTTGTCATCAATACCATGAACAAGGCAACCGACTGCTTTTCGTCCTGAGATCTCACATTTATTTATTAAAATCATCTTCTCGTAATAATAAATATCTAACGGCTGACCTAACTTACACCTCACATAAAGCATTCTCTGAAGTAAGTCGCCATAATTTTCCGTAGAAGGAAAAGCAGACTTCAATTTTTCCATCCATTCGTTCCAAGAAAAGAGAAGCGACGGTAAACCTTGATACCATCTCTTTGCCAAACCGGACAATTTATTGAGTGCGTAATGGCAAGTCTGAGTTTCATTCCACGAATATATTTGAGAACATTCGTTAACCTTGTGTATCCATGATTCAATATTTTGTGAGCCGTCACTGGGATCGAATTCAGGTATTGGGTTGAAGTGAATTGGGAATGTTTGTGAAGTCACTATACCAAGATTATTGTTACCTTGTGCTGGAACATTACTAGACACGGGAGTAACAGATATTGAAGGAAGAGCGTTATGAACAACACTAGCGGTATTTATATTATTGTATAAAGCCGGCTCTAAAGGAGGTGTCAACGTTCGAGAACCAACATACCTTGCAGCAATGTTCGAAGTCTTTTTGCTTTTAGGCTTATTACGTTTCCGATGTATCAAATTACTATCATCACGTCGTTTAGTTTTCTTACTTTGTTTACGAGAACGAACATAACTCTGGTTAGACGATGACGTAGATAAGCTATTATCAGATGAACTAGAAGGACGTCGATGATGACGTTTACTATCACGCTGCTTACGTGATCTGGACCGCTTATGCGACCCCATAGCGAAAAATGAAAACACTTAAGATATGCAGTAAATATGAGATAATCAAAAATGTCTATCAGTAAGACAATAGTATCAAAACAACACAGAAAAATCACTTACAATATTCAGTTACTATACCTATACTTAAAACGAAACATAAATTTCTACCAAAAAAATAACATAACAACACTACACTACAGTAACAACGTTAAGTAATCGTACTGGTGATACCCTTATTTATAACACAAAATATGATGCTTTATTTAGGATACAGTTATCTATCTTTTTGTTTTTTTTTTTTCTTTTATCTGATCGTATACTGTCCACAGATGAATTTCAACTTTCGAATGCAAACTATGTCAATCACTTCCAAATTTCACTATAGTTAACGACTTGCCCTTCATAAGGAAACTCGGGATTGCATCAGTAATTATTTTTTTTTTTAAACCATATCTTCACACAGTATCTTTAAATCACACCTTCACATTTTATCATAAACTAAAATTCACGTATAGGTCATAAAGTATCTTCAGGAAGCATGTATCTATTATTTTTATTGTACGCAAAATATATGCAAAATGTTTCTGTTTGAAAATGCACTGACCTTCGCGCTTCGGCTTCTAAAGTTAGGTGTGCGTGGTTGATCCCACTTCTGATTGTAAAATTCAACTAGCCGGGAGTATGTTGCTCGCTGATAATAATACAACAAAGCACTTTAAACTGTTTACTTCAAATATTATTATATATAAAACTTAATATTACGAAATGCTTGAATCAAAACATGAATGATAGAATGAATGACAAGAGTGCCTCCTCGCGACCGACCATCGACAAAAGGTCAAGCACGAGTCGCACAGTTGTATCGTTTAGAAAACATTGGCATAATATATTGACTATGGAATAGATAATGTAAAATACCTATTTGATTACACAACGATCTGTCAGCACTAAAACGCGGCGCACGCAACGAAATTGAGAATTCTTTTGTATTATTTTATTTCTTACGCTAAATGGAGATGGGGCCCCCTGATTACGTATCTTGCAATAGCATAGCGGTAGCAGTAATGTCTCAATATTTGCTTTTAAATTGCTAATTCGTATTACGTAGCGATGCGACGCCATACAAATCTGCGATTTGAAAGCAATTATTACGAGTTTATTACTGTAGCTTTTCTTTCGCTAACCTTGAAAAGATACGTAATCAGGGGGCGGAAGATTACTGATGACGGCAGGTGGACCAGGGTTATTACTTTGGTTCACAATTGACTCATAATTGAATTTGAAAAGCATCTTCATTGTTTCTAAAGACAATTTTCTTAAACATAATTTACATATAGATTTCTCATATTTACGCGAATCTAATCTTACGGATTTTTTCGCGTTTATTGTACGTTTTTTACGTTACCAAATCCAAAACCAAGCGCACCATTGCAAGACCTCGAGACACTGTGAGCACTTTCCGCGTAGATCGGACCGCAAGCAACAACTAGGACGTCAACCACCTCAGTCCTCCGTGACCATGGTTGCCGTAAAGCAGCCGTAACGTTGGAAACGTATAATAAACGCGATAAAATCCGTAAGATTAGTTTTATTTCAAGATATGTTAGACTAAAGAATTCACGAGCGACAATGGTTAAGTAATGCGACGGTATTGTCGGCATGGCGCGGCTGCGCGGGCGCCGCCGGTAAGCGTGATTGTAGATACCAACCGACAGAGTTATTGACGCTGGTTACAAAGACTTGTGACTGTTTGTTATGTTCTTTATAGTTAAATGTTTAGTTGGTTTGGAACCATAACGAATAAGTATCATATATGGGCTTTAAGTTTTTAATTTTATTTCCTTATTATTTTTCTACCGGCACCTATTATTTAATTTTAGGAAAATTGTCGCCATGACTACCACTAATTGGGTCGCAGCACTACAGTTCAATTCGCGCGTAAACTGTCCTAAATTTCGAACGTCTATTGCGCAGTGTCACATCTAATCCTTATTATAAACTAGCTGTTGCCCGCGACTTCGTCCGCGTGGTATTTAACAAAGACAACCGTTGACAACAGCCTGCTCGCCCATTCTGAGCCCGCGGGACGCATTGCAGGTTGCTATCAAACCTAATCAGGCGCTGCGCTGCAACATTGGTATTAATTTTTTTTCGTGAGATCCTATTTTTTTTACTAAAATAAAAGTAGCCTAAGTTACTCCTTGTTACATCAGCTATCTGCCAGTGAAAGTCCCGTCAAAATCGGTCAAGCCATTTCAGAGATTAGCCGGAACAAACAGACAGACAGACAGACAGACAGACGGACAGACGGACAGACAGACAGACAGACAGACAGACAAAAATTTAAAAAAAAATTGTTTCGGTATAGGTAACGTGTATACATCCAAATGCACTTAGTAAAAAGCGGTTATTTTAATATTACAAACAGACACTCCAATTTTATTTATATGTATAGACTAGCTGTTGCCCGCGACTTCGTCCGCGTGGTATTTAACAAAGACAACCGTTGACAACAGCCTGCCCGCTCATTCTGAGCCCGCGGGAATCATTGCAGGTGTTGCTATCAAACTTAATCAGGCGCTGCGCTGCAACATTGGTTTTCATTTTTTTTCGTGAGATCCTATTTTTTTTTCTAAAATAAAAGTAGCCTAAGTTACTCCTTGTTACATCAGCTATCTGCCAGTGAAAGTCCCGTCAAAATCGGTCCAGCCATTACAGAGATTAGCCGGAACAAACAGACAGACAGACAGACAGACAAAAATTTTAAAAAATGTTGTTTCGGTATAGGTAACGTGTATACATCCAAATGCACTTAGTAAAAAGCGGTTATTTTAATATTACAAACAGACACTCCAATTTTATTTATATGTATAGATACTCGAAGCGCTTTAGAAGCAAACTCTGTGATTTAATTTGTCTAATGTTTGGTTGGACGCTGATAAGCCGATGATGCTTGTCAATCGTTCCTGCTTTTTTTAATTTACCTTTTTTATCTATTGCTATTTTTAATTTTTTAAACGTACTTATTGTATTTTTTTTTTGGTCAGTACAACTTGTTTATGTTTTCATTTTATTCTTCTTCTATAATTCCGTGAAGAATTTTAACGAAGAAATAACGTAAGTGCAAAAAGGTAGCAATCTTAAGTGTCTGGATATGCCGTATGATTCAAAATTCATCATTGCTCGAGACAGTCACCCAATAAGGCCAAGGTTCACCCGTCTGCATGTGTCGTATGCAAATATACAAAGCGTATCGAGAATTCGACGCGGCCTCGACATTCTACTGCCGATATTTAATATATCAATCATAAAATTGCAACGTCATTTTCTGCGGCAGTGATTGTCAAAGTTGGATTTGGTCCACCCTGTTACGCTAATGCTCGGTTTACACGAGGACAATACTCGAGGAAGACTATTAGGCATGTTAGGTTGCCTCGAAACGGAGGCACGGCGGTGTTTCCGCCAAATACCTTCAGAATTTATGTTTTTTGTGTATATGTATTTGTTGGGAAGCTATGAGTAACTATCGTATTTTTTTATACTTTTATGGGTTTCATTAGTCATACTGAAAATATTTTTCAATTTAGGTGCCTATGTTTAGAAGATATTACTCATACAAGTAGAGTAGAGATTAAAATTCTTTGAAAAACGCCTTATAGTTCTTACATACTTGAGAACTACTTTTGTATCAATAGACTTATTTCAAATTGCATTTGCATTGAAATTAAGCCAGCTGGGCTAACACGACAGGTGTTAGGCCCCGGTTCATGAGTCAACACTAAAATTAAGTAGATTGTCCAAGCGAGACGTAGTGCGTGACGTATTGTTTTTTTACCCGGCTGCGTGACGCAAAGGAGGGTAATGTGTTTAGCCGCCTATGTATGTATGTTTATTCCTTTGTGGTGCTCTAGAGACCAAACGCGTGGACCGATTTTGATGATTCTTTCGTCGATCGATTTGTCTCAATCACGCGTGTGTTACTAAAGATATGATAGTAATCAAAATTCAATAGGGCGACAATCAGACGCCATTTCATATTGTGGAAAAGAAAAAAAAAGTCGATGTACTATGTTAAGTGTGGTATCATTAGAGAATAGGTATTTGAAAATCATCTTTGGATTTTTCTTGTCATTGTTCATATGAAATGACCATTTAGTATTTCTATCGGTTTAAAGTTGGTTAGTTACTATTCAAACTTAAATATCTACATTTATAATAAGTCTATCTATGCTTAAGTTCTTATATAATCTCATAAACATGTCTTATTAAAGTGAAAAACAATAGCCAAAAAGTATATAATAAAAAAAGTTAATTAAAAAAAAACAAAACGAGAATGTGTAAAATAAAAAATATTTAAATAAAAAACTGAAAAGGAAAAATACAAGTCCAGTAACGTTTATAATATATAATCCGTGACCCATTAATAATCTTTCAATTCTGACTGTTAAAGTCGCAAGTATATTTTTATTACTTTTCTTTTACCGACAATGTTACCATGCGATCACCCTGTTACCCTAGTAGTCTGAATAATTTAAAAATGGTCGATCGTTCAAAACTAAAGCAAATTTTCCCAATTCAATGTTTATAAATTGTTATATTATAATTCGGTAAAAAGTTTAATTGCTTAGTGGTTTTTTAATGAAATAGGCGCTTTGCTTCCGATGTCCTTGTTGGCAAACAATAATTTATTCTCGCCTCGGTATGATACAAAATTGACGGAAATTTTGTATACGATTTTTTTTTTTAAATTAAATTGCAAGCAAAATCCTAATAATGATATGCAAATGTAAAACGTTTAAATGTCACTGCTATGTCTCCGACTACCACCGTTTCGTGATTACATTAAGATAAACACTGGGTCAAAATATTGATTTAATTAATCTTATGCATGAATCGCGTTGACAGTAGGTAACCTTGTCGATAAAGCTACGATAATTATAAATCGCAGAGAATGGAAATTCCTAGCATAGTTCCTTATTCCGTTACTTTGTCCGGCAATTTAAAAATAAATTGTTGTCTATGCCACATTATTTCTTAAATGGCCTATGCCATTCAGCTCTATTTTTGCACGGAACTAGAGTGGTTTCTATGCTTTGAATACTATTTTGGGTGTGGGTATTTAGTCATACTATCCATTCATAAATCGACCTAGCAATAATGTGTCAAACAATTCAAATTTATCTTTGGGAACTTTCAAATTCTTCGATGGAAAAAAACTCTATGATAAATAAAATAAATGGTTAAGGATTTTTAAAAGCAAAACTACTCACTACATAGATTATATATTCAATGATCTTATATCCTAATTTTTCTATCCATTTGTTAATCTCAAGGGCAGTAAGACTGACCAAAAAGACTAAAAACTTCCTAAATTACTTGTATGACAGCACGATTCAGGCTCTTCGTGCACAAGGCTGTAACTGACTTTTTAATTATTTATTTTGTCTTTCGGAAATTTCTTTGGTCGAAAATTTGGTTGGTTGGAAAAGTCTTTGGGCCCTCGGCAAAAAAAGGAGGGTTACTACCAATTGAGTTAATCGTATCTTTAACGTATTAAAAAAATACGTCACACCACCCATTACTTGATTTACATTACTTGAAGTCGCATTTTAACCAGGTGTGCCTCGTACTGTCAAACATGCCTCTCAATATATCCTTCAATTGTCATACACACAAATGTATGATTGACGTGTCTTCATAGATACAGTAATGTATGCTCGCAAAAAGCTTTACGGCAGGACACTAAACAGTTGATAGGATCATAAAGCCGATGTTATCTTAACAAGGAAAGACAATGTTTAAAAATAGAGCAATAATTGTTTTATTATTTGCCCGTTGGCAATACCGAGGTAGCTTTATGTAAAAAAGCGAACCGCGATTTCGTCTTATAGCGTGTAGTATGATGTAGATGGTATTTTTCCACGCTTTGTACCTTTCAATTTATGGATTCCATTTTACAAATATCCGTAACTGATTTGATAGAATAAAAGAAGAGCGTCCATTACGTGCTAAAACTTTACATACTTACTTCTAAGGAGTTTAAATTGTATCCTGTTGCTGTTGTTTTGACGGCCTGATTAACGCAGTTGGTAGTGACCCTGCTTTCTGTGCCGAGGGTCCCGGGTTCAAATATTGGTAGGGACAAACATTGTGTGACGAGCACGAATGTACCCCTGTCATGGATGTTTAATATATGTAATATATACTGGGTTCGTCCCCAGTCCCTTGTACGCTACCCGTAATACAAGTGTTGCTTAGTGTGGGAGCGTATTGTTGGTGTGTGCGTAATGCAACACTTTTTGGAGTTTAAATATACACTTATAACACATGTCTGATTAACCCTGATTCTTCCATATATGATGAGAATGGGCATGTCTACCGTTAAGCTAACGCCGCCAGGACAACACATCACCAAATCCACATTTCTTGCAAAACCTCAGCAGGCGAGTGTTTTGCAACGCGGAATCAACACATCGAGGGCACGCAGGACCGGTACCCACCCACTGGGAGGGGGGCTAAAGGTTCGAGAGGGGCGTGGTAAATAGGTCGCCGCAGCTGCATTCCGCGACAGTTGACATTCTCAGAGAAGCTAAGGAAGAAGTGAGTTGTAAAATCTCAATTGACAACCTTTTTCCAAATTCAAAAATATCTTCATCAAAATATCAGGATCACAGAAATAACTACCCAAAACCTCTTCTGTTTATCAAAATCTTCAGACTATACGGGTCTGGCGAACATCGACTTGAGTGTAAACATTGATATTGGAACTACGAAAGGAAGCCGTCAATCTTTAAAACGAAATATTATCTTTCTTTGTTTGAAGAAACTTCATGCCAATTGCTTTCCAGGAAAAGATTATTTGTGTCCTTCGATTCATTTGTAATGACAACACTTTGATTTAAGTAGACCCTTTGGTACCAGTAAAAGCAGTGATAGTAAAGTTGGCAGAACGCTTGCCTCGATAACAAGGATCAAACCCCGGCTCGCACCTCTGGGATTTCTGGATTTCATGTGCGACTCTCATTATCGACCATGATTATCACATGCTAAACGGTGAAGTAAAACATTGGAGGGAAACCTGCATGTATGAGAGAACCCCTCGAAAAACGTGTGAAATCCGCCAACCCGCATTGGTCCAGCGCGGTGGACTATGGCCTAATCCCCTTACAATTAGGCTAGGCCGTGCCCAACAGAGAGACATTAAAAGGACTGGTATTATATTTGGTACCACCAAAAGTACATGCAAAAAATATTTAAGGAACTATCTTAAACGACGCACTAATGAGATTAGACACCGACCATTCTCGTAACAAAGTTCAGCTGGTCCTGTTCCACCAGTTTACTTTCAGTTCACGAGCGGCTCTCGAAGAAGGCCAAATATACACTTGAGCACGTAAAAAATATCCTTCGCGGCAAATGTTATAACCGGTCGAACCGTCACTGCGGCAGTTTCCCAGTGCCGAAATTAAATAAGCTTAATTTGAGTACAAAAAAACACTCCGGAAATTGCGATGTTATACGATCATTGCTTAACCATCGATCCATTAAAGCAGATGTGTGTGTATATGTAAGTGGTAAGGAATTAACACAATTCGTTTGGCATTGGATTTAAAACATAGAAGGAACAAGAGCATAAGTATCATATTTCTTTTAATGTAACAATTATACAATGTGCAAGCCGGCTGTCATCCTACCCTTGGCCGCTCAAATTGCGATCCAATAATATTACACTTACATTATGTGACAACGCGATTTTATTCTGCTGATTTAATATGAATGAATATTAAAGAATAATATAAAAAAACGGTGAGACCATGATGTGAGTAAAGCCTACCAAAGCCCAAGCATGGCGGCACAAACCAAGACCCGTTCCAGACGTAATCAGGGTTGCCGATCATGTAAATTTCAGAATCAGGAATAAAAAGTCACATAGCAGAATATTAAAGAATTGCAGAAGTCCTTGAAGGACATTTAGGTTACAAGCACACAAAAAAATTGGAATACCTTTGGGATATGCAATTTATTTTTCCAGTGAAGGATTTGAAAAGTTTTGTGAAAGTAGTACGTACAGTTAATACAGCCTATTTCTTTTTTCTCTGAAGTTTTTCCGAGTTACTCAACTCAGGTGGCAACCCTACAAGTAACCTCGCTGACTCACATGGTAGGTAATGCGTTCTCAGAATCATTCTGTATCGAGGCGAGCGGTTGCGAAACCTGCGCGCAAGGATGTCTCATGATTTCGGCACGCGAACAAACTCCAGACGTGGGAAACGTGATTTCGAGAAAGCTCCAGAGCTCATTTTATATTCGTAGTGATTAAAAAATTATATAATATACCTACCTACTTAAAGAAGCATTTTTATTATATCCTTACTAATACTACTAAAACTACGTTTTAATAGTCATCGGTACCTACTATTGTGACACGTTTAAATTTGTTCAAAAATACAACCATTATTTGCATATCCTGCATTTCACCAAGGACTTCAATAGACTTACAAATACGAGTACCTACTTTGTACAGTTTTTTATCCAGCACTAGCCAGTAATAAAATACTAGATGATATTGAACACTAGTAGGTACTTCATTTGGTAATTATCTTCAAAAGCATTATATAAAATGCACAGCAATTTTTTTTTATATTTGTCTAACTAATTCAATAGTGAGTGAGTGACTCATTCGTTACGAATAAAGCTCAACCAGTATCTAGAATGACGAATGGAGCTTTTGGCGCCACTTTTATTGTCTTTGACAGACTTTTTCTATATACGGACTTAATAATGTTCATGGTAATATAAGTTTGATATAGTATACGATTGTGACAGAACTAAAGACAAATATACGACTAATCAGTTTTATAATACTGTGATATAATATTAGAGTTATTAATCTATGATTATTCAAATAAAAATACGTAGGTTTTCGATTTTATTTTTCCTATACTCCCTTATTCAAGATCCTATAGCACATAGCTTTTTAAATAAGACTTTATGGCTTCCATCTTTTTTTTTAATTATTTTGCCAACAAAAGAGTTTGGCAACTAGCTGATGCTAGAGTTAAATAGACTCATAGACAATGTAAATGTTATTAAGAAACGTAATAAGAAAATGCCGAAATACCTTTTTTTTTAAGATCATATTTAGCTCAGTCGGTTAAGTAACACCCACACAATGACCTCGAAATTAATAACTATACAAATCTTGGGTAAATCGTAACGGCAACAAATATTCATTCAGAAAAGCTTTACATTTTATTTCAACAGTTGTAAGGTCTGGCCGTTCTCCACGAGCCGGTCGGCCATGCATCCTTTCCTTTTACTTGGTAAGTTGGTTGGTTGGTGTTTGGTCGCTGTCGCAATGTGGCGCATGCGCCCCGGGGTCAAGTGGCGCCGCCGTCGACGGATGAAATTTGAAATAATATTACCTACGCTACGTTCCAACTTCAAATCACCTGTTTGATAACTGTATTTTTGAAATTGGAAACATTTAAAATTGAAGTTTTTTTTGTAAGTTTAAAGGACTTTGAGAACGTTAAAGATATACTTAAAACGTGAAGTGAATGTAAAAAAAGTTATCGTTTCCACATTGATTTCAAATAAGACAATGGTTTCGCAGGTAGGTACGTACCCACCAGAGTAAGTATCGCATAACGATCTCGGAAGCATAATCTTGTATGTTCCCGCGAGTATCTGTGTCGCATGCGGGATCTGTGTCACAGCACTACCGCTAGGGTCATAGTGATGTGCTCTACTACGCACTCGTGGGACTCCACCGTAGTAGCTAGATACCAAATACCTATTATACTTAAATAAAATGTATAAGTGGTTGCATTTCCTAGGTGGCAGGCAGGTGACTTGTATCACTCAGACAAGTCTCATTTTTTGTCGTCACACGCTTAGTACCTATTTTGCCTGTCATATTTAAAAAAAAAACTTATTAGCGACTACATATACGAAGACAATTCCCATGTTCTATTTTTAAATTAAAGGATAAATTCATACCTACCTTGGTAATTTCAATTCCAACAAGGCCCGAAATTGGAATTCGTAACAAAGGCTCGATATCTCAATCGAAACAATGGAACACGCGACCGTGGAGCAGTAGGTAGGTACCTACTAAAGAACACCATCGAACGAATAACCGACCCCGATGACGTCACGATTTTTTATTTCAAAAACGATTGATGAGTGAGAGCGAGAGCGTAGCACCCCATTTGAACAAAGAACTTGTAACTCATAAATACGTACTCGACGGATAACACTCAACAGACATGCATGTTTTCTTTGTATGATCACGGTAGTGTAATATAGTACCTACCTTAGATCAATCTATCATTAATTAATTAGATAGTTAATCAGTAATTAGATAGTTAACTGGTAGGTACAGTCACTGCCACATTACATCTTCGGAACAAGATATTATCAGTGTTGGCCATTTCTGATGGCAAAGAGGGCGTTGAGGGGGGACAGTCGAGTCGAAAAGTACGTCAATATGAGGTACTCAATGGAACAGTAGATAGACGTTACGCGAAGGTCTCTGCTCCCTCGGCAGACGCGCGCTGACTCACGCGGCCGCCCGCTTCCGCCTGATAGCAAGGTCACCGGCCGCGACGCACACACACTGCACGCCGCACACACACACACATAACCGTGAAAGTAGTGAGAGTATAGTCGCGATCAGTCGACTTATAACAAATTATTTTTCTCTTTTAATTAAAGTTCTTGGTCGGCTACCGACCTCACACCAGCGCGATAAAAACAGAACAACAAAGCGTGCAATATGTTACAACTCAAAAACAAGTAATTATAATATTTATAACTTGATATTATATTTTTATTAATGAAACACGTCAAGAAGCCTCAATGTTAAAAAAAATATTATGACTTGTTATTTACAGCCAAATAGATTTATGAAACAAAAAGTAAAGACCGATATTATAAGCACTTGTCAATGAAATAAACGCAAAAGATGTCGTCAAAACAAGTCTATTTCCGTTGAAAAACTCGAGGTCGACAACGTGATCTGCAATTGAAAATGCTTCTGGATTCAAAGTATTCAAACTGCGACTATTTTGATACGCAGCAGACATAAATTTGCCGCGCATTTTATAATGTTTCCGGGATGAAACATTGTTCTAGGTTTCGTTTAAGGTGGAAGCTCAGGGTCAGGGCGCGAAATTCAAAATGTCAATGGTTTTTATTTTTTTACGAAAAATTTGGACATCTTTACGATGTAATTTATTGTTTTGCGATATTAGCATTCTGCATTGGATGTCTCTATGTATTAAGTTTGCTTAAAAAAGTACCTAAAGCGATACAACACCATAAAGTTAGTAAAAGTAGCGGTTTTTACAAACCTTATGGTATTGTATCGGATTAGGTACTTTTTTAAGCAAACTTAATACATCGAGACATCTAATGCAGAATGCTAATATCGCAAAACACTAAATTACATCGTAAATATGTCCATATTTTTCGTAAAAATATAAAAACCATTGACATTTTGAATTTCGCGCCCTGACCCTGAGCTTCCCCCTTAATATTTTACGATTCGTTTGGTGAAAACCGGCGGCGTATTGGCAACAAGTCAACAACATTATCGTACCTACGAGCATACCCCGTTTCACTGAAAACTTAATGGCTAATTACAGCAATTCAGCAATTAATCAATTCCATCCGGCTTAGCAGAAACAATGAGCCGGCCAAGATCCTATTTCGACATTCATTTTACAATGCAAACAGCTAGGAAATCGGTATACAGGGTGTAACAAAAATACGAAATAATATTTCTGGGTATGAATGTACCCATAAAAGCGAAGAACTTTCCCCAGGGAACATAAGCCGAAATCTTGAAAAAATATTTCCATATAAACTTAAAAAAAACCATTTGTCTAACATTTTTCGGCAACCCTGCGTATGAATGAACACCGCCGCCCCCGCCTCTATGCCGCTACACTCCCCGCTGCCGCCGCGACACTGCCCGCGCCGCGGCCGCGCAGCCGCCCGCGCGCCTCGCTATCACCCTGTCTGTACCCACCGTGAAATTTCTACATGATTTCCATTCGCATATTTAACATAGGTACCTATCCTATCTAATAACTAAATCATCATCATCATCATGTCAGCTGAATGACGTCCAACTGGGCATAGGCCTCTTCCCCATAGACCTCCACTACGCCCAGTCTTGTGCTTTTTGATTTTAGCTGATTCCCGCGACCTACCTAAGCAGGGTCGTGATAACATAAATAAAAGTACTAAATGCAATCATTAAAGTTTTATTAGGTACAGGTAACCCAATCTACTTCAGAAATCAAAACATAGTCAGACACAGTAATCAAACAAATTCAACAAGTTAATAACAATATTATCATAACACGATTTTCGAAAGCTTAGCGACTCATTACTTACAGTTTTATTTAATTTAATTTAACAACAATAACAATCCTGATATCTGCCTACGAGTAGGTAAGTAGGTATACACACAAAAAGATTAGCTCCTACTGGGCACGTCTACAGCGTTTTAACGATTTTAATCACAAACAAAACGATATCGGTAAGTAGGTATCTACCATACAAGCTAGTGAACCAAATTCACTAGCGACATATTCCTAATTTCGTATGTAATTATGGTAACCATAACAATAACAAAAAACTTAATATGTAGACAACCTTTGTACCTACCAGATTCGCATTTTACACGTATGATGGTATTCACACAAAAAACAAATTAGGTGTTTATTATTATCACACAGCATAGCACAGCACACATTCTTGAGACTACGTAGGTGTCTATCGCATCCATCACTATTACGCATGCTATAAGGTATGGTTCAAAGTGAGCCCCTTCTTTTTCGATACAGGGCATCATCCTGCGCAAAGTTGACGCCCGGACGTTCTGTAGCATCTGTGGGGTTACAGAGCTGAATGCGGAACGTATTCCGTCCTCCATCTCCTCACGCGTGGTGCACTTTTCAGCGTACACTGTGCTCTTTATGTGACCCCAGAGAAAAAAGTCCAGTGGAGTTAAGTCCGGGGACCTGGGAGGCCACGGCACTGGCCCACCTCGGCCAATCCACTCAGGGTACCGGGCGTTTAAATACTGCCGGACGACGCGTGTGTAATGCGCTGGCGCTCCGTCGTGCTGGAAAGTCATGGCCAAGTACTCCGACAATGGCAACTCCAATATTGCGTCTTCCACGTACCCCGTCAGATGGTCCAAGTAGTTCGTGGAGTCGAGACTATGGGGTAGGATTACCATTCCAACCAGAAAGCCTAGAATACCAGCCCTGGCATTAATCTTCCACTGATGCTGGTAGTTGTTTTCAGTGGGGGCGTGTGGGTTCGTATGTGGTGGCTGGTGAAGCTCGCTTCGTCGGTCCACAGGATCCGCTCGGTGAAACGCGAATCAGTAGATACGCGCTCCCTGTTCGACTGAAAGAACGTCATCCTCGGCACAGAATCCGCTGGCGTGAGCTTTTGTATCCGTTAGAAGTGGTAAGGGTATTGTCCGTCGTCACGGAGAGTACGCCACACCACCATGTGATTGACGTTCAACACAGCAGCGGCACGGCGAGTGTTCGTCCTCTTGTTAACAAAAAATGCTGGAGAATCGGCGTCTCAATCTCGGCCCCAGCGCGCAGATTGGGGCGGCCAGCGCTCGACTCCACGCCACCACGGGCCCCGCGAAAGGAACCGGTCCCATGCACCCGCAGGCAAAGATTGCGGAAGCACGTGTATGATGGAAGCCGGCGCTGTTCAGCAGGCGGCCTTCCATCACTGTACTGATGGCGGTAAATATTCACCGCCTCGAGAATACTTCCCCGTGCTTCACCCAAACACAACATCATTTCGTAGTATTCACTATTTGATAGTAAAAATGTGGCATTGCTTCTTCAATTTACGCGCTTACACCTTAAAAGACTCCGACTAACTGGACGACTTGAAAGCGGAATCAAACAAAATGTGCAAATGCCGACATTTCCGAATTGTGGGGTTCCCATAAAACAATTAAAAAACCCTTTCAAATAAATACACGTACATAAGCGATGGAGCGAAGCAAAATAGAAAATGAAAAATTAATTAAGTGCTTAAACAAAATTTAAGACACAAAATAACTACTTTAACGTTAAATGGTACCAGAAAAAAAATATTTCATTAATTAATCAATAAAAAATAATAATCGACGGAACCAATCAATTCAATGAATAAAAATAGCGGTGTGAAAAGGGCGTTACTTATTTTGTTTGACATGTGCCGACATTTCTTTGTACATGCCGATGTTTGTCGCTCCCAGCCAATGAGAGTAATTGAACATTTGGCGCGACTTTATCATTGGAGCGGCGACGCCAGCGCAAAGGATTTCATTGAACTTTGACCGTAAGTCCACGTGGACTACGCTGTCGTATCAAAGACTAGTTATTGGTAGAATGATGAATTGGTAAAATGTTGTCTCAGATCTGTAAAGGTAACAGACTTGATACAAAAAATACCAATTTAACATTTAAATTAATTATGTAAATGTTTTATCGAAATTATAACATTTTATTAACTAACAAATATTAGTTATAATTAGTTTTTAAGCAGCAGGTGAGTACTAAATACCTAGTAAAATAGGAACTGATATGAAAATTAGAAGAATAATGAGTAACATAAATGGTATTTTAATGCTGAATTAAAATCAAAGATATCAGTAACTTGTGTAATGTTTATTGTTAACCTTTTGTGTCGTAGGCAAGAAACATATCCTATTTTGTCACGTCTGTGAAATCGTTGGTCTTAATTGGAAAGACTAGACACTGATTGTAGGGTTGCACTTAACATTTTTTTGGCAAAAGTTTAGACCTCATTATCTCGAGTCCTAATCACTTTTCGACCTATGTGCTAGAACAAACGTTGTTCAGTGTCATTAGTACTTACACCTCTTGAAATATTATTTCGTATTTTTGTTACACGCGGTATAACGGAGACACAATAATTTGTGAACAACTCGGGCCAATTTATGAACATTACCATAATAACATAAACAATAAGCCGATTTTATATAGTAAATACCTAATGGTCATTTTTATATTATGTTTCTTTTTCGAAAATGGCCTCACCCACCTTTGGCTAGGTATTTTGGCTAGGTAAGTGGAATGTTTTTTTTAAATATCAAACATGGGAGATTCTATGCAGGCCTAATCCGTAGACTAGGCCTAATAACAGGGTTAGGGGGGTCCTAACCCTGTCAGTAAAGTTGAGGATACTTTACTGATAAATTACCGGACTTCTTGGGAGAACTGGAAAAGTCATTCTAATTTTCTACACTTGTGCACGTTTATGGACACATAATGGTGAATAATCCATCAAAATTACACGTTATATTTCTCTTCGACTACCCCCAAAAAGGAGTACAAGCTAAGTTCCCCCGTTCTTCGAACTGTCAAAAATAGTAATTTCCCCTGACAATTTGAATGCAACAAAGTGGATGAAGTACGTTCAACTGCATTTCATAATTTTAATGAGTCTACAAAGCTATTATAACCAAGTATTTTGCAAGATATATGCAATATTGCATGGTATGAAGCACCTAAAAATCCGATATACCTAAATTAATATAATAACATACAACATGTAATCATTCATAAATCTATTACATATAAATAAAATTGGAGTGTCTGTTTGTAATATTAAAATAACCGCTTTTTACTAAGTGCATTTGGATGTATACACGTTACCTATACCGAAACAACATTTTTTATAATTTTTGTCTGTCTGTCTGTCCGTCTGTCTGTCTGTCTGTCTGTCTGTCTGTCTGTCTGTTTGTTCCGGCTAATCTCTGAAATGGCTGGACCGATTTTGACGGGACTTTCACTGGCAGATAGGTGATGTAACAAGAAGTAACTTAGGCTACTTTTATTTTAGAAAAAAAAATAGGATCTCACGAAAAAAAATTAAAACCAATGTTGCAGCGCAACGCCTGATTAAGTTTAATAGCAACAACCTGCAATGCGTCCCGCGGGCTGAGAATGGGCGAGCAGGCTGTTGTCAACGGTTCTCTTTGTTAAATACCACGCGGACGAAGTCGCGGGCAACAGCTAGTAACCAATAAACTACAATTTCAATGCATAATTGTTGATGAAAAATCAATTTTCGATTAGAATTTTACGATCACCATTAAAAGCTAATTACACTCGGACCAATAATAAATTTGAATAGCTGCAATTGCCCAACGCATAGAGCTTACGATAGTATACCTTTGTATCAATTAACAAAATTGGAGTGTCTGTTTGTAATATTAAAATTACCGCTTTTTACTAAGTGCGTTTGGATGTATACACGGTACATATACCAATACAACATTTTTTTAAATTTTTTGTCTGTCTGTCTGGTTGTTCCGGCCAATCTCTGAAATGGCTGGACCGATTTTGACGGGACTTTCACTAGCAGATAGGTGATGTAACAAGGAGTAACTTAAGCTACTTTTATTTTAGAATAACCAACGATTTAATATCACAATGGCTGCCGGTCGCGCGGGCTCAGAACGCGCGAGCGGGCTATTGCTAACGGTTGTGTCTTTGTTAAATAACACGCGGACGAAGTTGCGGGTAATAGCTTGCCTTACAATATAATAATTACTGAAACTAAAGCCAATACGAATGCCGCCCACAATCGGTGTGACGAAATCGTAGACGAAGGTGTGTCGAGTCAAGGCAGTGCGAACTGCAAATGCATGTGACAGATCAAATTGTCCAACATAATCATTACTGCAATAATTAATTGGTACTTACTTGAATACTGAATAACGATGTCTCCATCTGACAATACAACGCTCTTGTACAAGTCAAATACAACATTACCAACAGATGTTGAAAGAGTTAGGTTCTTAGGGTCACCTTAGAGAAACGATTGTAGGCAATCTTGTCAGGGAAAACTGGTAGTTGTCCAATTATCGTTAACTGCGTTGGAAACAGCTAAACTATTATCTTACAGTTTCCATATCGTCATTGATATCATATAGTTGTACGAGTTATTATTTAATAATAATAAAAAAAAAACGCAAAACGAACACTCCAACTATAAGGTCCCACACTAAGCAACGCTTGTATTATGGGTACCCTACAATGGACTGGGGGTGAACCCAGTATACATTACTTATATAGATATTAAACATCTACTTGCCTACAAACTATCGTGCTCATCACACACAGTTTGTTCCTACCAGGATTCAGACCCAGGACCCCCGGCACGAGGAGCAGGGTCACTACCAACTGCGATAATCAGGCCGATATTATGCTTTATACTCCTGTCTAACGTAATCGTAATTTAAGCATTAGAATCAATAAGTCTTGAATATGTACCTTGTAATTATATCCATAATGGAATTGAATGTCTGGTATTGAATTTACAATACCTACGACGTCAATATTAATTATAATATGCAACTTTTTGTAGTGAGGCCCGGTATCAAGTAGCGTTCGTATATCACGCACTAGCTGCGCCCTGCGGTGTTACCCGCAATTAAAAAGTGTACATTTTACCGGTATAAAATGCCTATGTGCTATTCCAGACTATAATCTATTTCTGTGCCAAATTTCATCTTTATCCGTTCAATCGTTCTGGCGTGATTGAGTAACAAACATTCATCCATCCAAACTTTCACATTTATAATATTAGTGGGATGATATCAACATGCTACTGTATATTACTTGTGGAGAGATGCAATTGCTTCTACACATTTAGAAGCTCGCAAGGCCGCTGCCTAGTTAAAACGACTCATGCGTAGACGAAACAACGATAAAACGAGCGTAAAAAGCTCGAATATAAAGAAAAAAAAAATGCATTCCAAGTATCAAGGAATGCGCAATAAAAGTATTTATTTCAGTATTTGTTACGAAAGTGGGACATTGAAAATATTTTTTTGCGTGGCAATATTATCATCCAGGAAACTTCAAGTTCGCAGACAAGATACCTAATAGTCAGTTAAGTGTATAGAAAAAACATAGTTGAAACTACAAGGATGCTCATAAAATGTGCTATTAACCCTTTTGGAAATTAATAATTATTTATAAGTTATCAGAAAACATATGTTTATTGTCATGTGAAATAAATTGTATAGTTAATTATGTTGTCCTTTGTGGAAACGTTAATAGACACAACTGGAAATAGATGGTATTTTACATATTTCATTGATTATTCTATTTACAGACGGGGCTAGAGTATCGCGGGTTTCCTACGATTTTTTTATTTATATATTTACCATAACAGTTAAGCATTAAGAGAGAGTTCAGAGCATCAAGTACGAGATTGAGAGGAGAGAAACAGCTCCTCTAGCGGGCGGTATTGAAAACTTTCCATATTTCATACAAAATGTCTAATTACGTAGACTATGAAGTATATGGTTATTTCACGAATCATCTCGTATCTGACATACTGAAGACAAATTTTCGACTTATTCCTAGGTACCCAGGCTCTACCTATCAGTGACTTATGCCATAACATTTTTTTTTAAGACTTTTTGGGAGGAGTCGAAGAGAAAGGTTATCAATTTTGTTTCATTTTGTGAAAAATGTGATTCTTTGAAATATAATGTGTAATTTTGGTGGAATATTAACCGTTGTGTGTTCATAAACGTGCACGAGTGTAGGAAAATAAAAACTAAATAGTAAAACATGACTTTTCCAGTTCCCCCAACGTCCGGTAATTTGTCAATAAAGTATCTTCAACATTACTGATTTGGTTAGGGGCGGTTTATTAGGTATAGTCATGTTTCATTTTAAAAAAAACATTCCGCTTGGCGTTGACAAAATACCTACCCAAAGATGGGAGAGGCCATTTTCTAAAAAAAACGTAAAGTCGTATGAGCACATAATTATTGTTATCGTGGGACTTTTGGCGGGAAACGGAAAAGTCATAGCGTCAGTTGTGTTTTAATTTCTAAAACTAGTGTTCCTGCGAGTTATAGTGAGTGATATAAGTGGAATATTAACCATTATGGGTTCGGTAAAGTGCACAAGTGTAGGTAATTGAAACAGAGTGACGAAACATGGCTTTTCAGTTTCTCACAAAAAATCCATGAAAAATCTTTCGGTAAAGTATCCATCACTTTACTGATTGAGGGATGGGGGGTATTTAACTTGAGCCTAGCCTTTGGGCCTGTTCATATGCTCAAAAACAGAAAAAATATATATTACTTGACACTGGCAAAATACCTAGGGTGATGCCAAATAAAAATAAAATAAAAAAAATATTGTTATCGTGTTCTTTACACAGCATAATAATGACACGACAGCCACATTATTACGCGTTAAATATTGCAATAGGTGTCGAAATATGAAACTCCAGATGTGTCCAGAGCCATGTTTATAAATCGATGCCAGATTAATTCAACCATCGGTTCATGAGCACACCAAATCGCAGATCCATCACATTCACATAGCATGTGTGTCCGTTAGTTGTGCGTACGAATGCATTACCGGTCGCGGACATGAGACAATGCGATGTAAAATATAAAGACAAGTGGCCATTTGTCATGATTGTAAATAACGTCAGATATTATTTTAACATATTTTTACTATTGATCAGTATGTATATCGGATTCTTATGGGAAGACCAAGGTAAATACAGAAGTCACAACTTAAACCTTGAAATTAACTTACATCGGTATTAAAAATGTTTCTAGGTAGGTAGGTATTTATTTCATAATAACGATGAATAACGCCTTCGTCCTTCGCTTGGTTTGAATTCTTATAAATTGCTACAAGCAAGTAATCTACTTATAAGATTACGAAAATAAGAATACCTACCGTTCCGATAAGAACTTTACAAAAACAGAAGGTTACTATCTAATCATCATTGCAAAACCGCAGCTTATTGTGTATAACACTTTTGTGCGCGAGTGTCGTTGGGGCGCGATGGCCGGCGGGGTGCGAGGGGAGGGGGGTGCGCACCCTCCACGTCACGTGACGAGCGACCTTCAGGCGGCGCACCGACCTTGAGCGCCGCTCGCCCCGCGCGCGGGTCAGAGGTGAATGCACGCACCACGCCGCCCGCGCCCCGCGCCCCGCCAATGCCTTGCCGCGGCCCCCGTAACCGACGGTTCCTACTCACCACGCTCCTAACTACGACACCATGCCATCGACGAGCTCGGCGGACCCGCAGCCACCATCCCGGCCTCAGGCACCCACCCGCCGTAAACAGGTACCAGCGCGACGCGGCACACCTTTCCCATAAAATACGACCGACAAGTTTATTGACATCGAGTCTCACCAACGATTGCGCAAATGTAACAATTTTTCAACTTATAGAACACATGCACAGTCTTCGTTCGTATATAAAAGCACTTTTCGGATGTTTTTAATATGTCTGTTCACTCAATAAACTTTAAAACAAGAAAAACATTGAACACAACGCACGAACTGAAGCAGTCGCGACAGTAGGTCTTCTCACCTCCGCAAAACAAAGCGGAATAAAGTTGTGCTGCGCGGCCGAGCGAGCGTGACATCTTGCGAGTAGTCGAGAGTCGAGGTCGTCAAAACAAAAGGTAAATGTTATCGACACCTGGTGATCACAGAACACAATATTTTTGATTCATGAAGAAAAAGCGTCCTTCTCTTTGAGCATTGTGTTACTAGATGGCATCATAAAAGCAATAATTTTCTTGCAAGTGTTCGAATATTGAATAATAGAGGGCGCTTTCATGACATTGTCAGATCATATAATCTATAGTGATTTACTATGCTCAGTTTAGTCGATACATATAATCAATTCAAAACGAATGTATCCAACCCTAATCATTTATTCATTACTCGTATCATATTAATGAAACGCTAGGCAATCATTATAAATATCAGTTTTTTTATTTTGCGGGATAAATGTTATTTTTTGTATGCGTGAATCCAAACTGATTGACTTTGATTCAATTCGTGTTAGTACTATGGTGACCGTTAGGTAATATTATAAATTAATAATTTTCTTAGTCCACTGATTTGTTAAAATTAAGTTAGTACTTACAGAACAGTTTGATTTTTAATAACGCACACTTGCTTACACACACACAAAATAAGTCAACCAGCGTCATAAACCATAAGTTAACTAGCCAAATAATTATTGAAATATTTATGTGAATCATTGAAACCCAACAAATATTAAAGAAAGTTAAATGATACGTTACTAATCGACTAAAATAAGATGGACGCTATTGCCGTATTGTGCGCGCAAAGGCACTAAATATTTTGTGTCAGTGACAGTTTGTTATTGACATTTATTTAATAAATTCATTGGAACAGCTGTGCGCACTAAGCAAAAGATTAAAATATTTTAATTCATTACGAAATAAATGAGCATAATCTACATATTAGGTAATACATTCTCTGTAGCTAATAACTTGGATAAATGTTGATCGTGGGTCGAGACTATTTGGTAATGAGTCATTAATTAAAGTGTTTCGTGTATTGAAGTTTCAAGGCTGCGGTCACAAAAGAAACGTTTTAGTGACTATAATATTATGTGATTCTTCGGCATAATGGTGGAAGATAATGATAATAATTACGGCCGTACGCCGAATAAGAACACATTGTTGAAGATAGTAATTTTAGGAGACGGCGGGGTCGGCAAATCTTGTTTGATGAGCAGATTTATATCGAACCACTTCGATGACCACAGCTTTCATACTATAGGCGTCGAGTTCATGAATAAGACTATCGAAGTAAGCGGGAAACAGTATACGTTGCAGGTAATATTTTTTTTATTATTATATTTAATATCTCAGATTTTCTGCTACTTTTTGTGGTTGGTAATAGTGTACCTAGGTAGTTACTAGTTTTGGCAGAATCTTGTTGTGATGAATAAGGATATAAGACTTGTAGAATCAATGATATATACGGGTATTACATAAAAAAAATAATTTATGTGTATAATTAAATATAATTATTATTATGCCGGGAGGAATAAAGAAAGCACTCAAGGAACTCCGAGAATCAAAAGCATGGATACCAAAACTAAAAAACAAAAGCAAGAAACTAGAGACGAAAAGAGGCCCCATAATAGACACTGCTACTGACTTCTATAGAAAACTATACTCAACTAAAACTACACAAGAAGACAACTTAAACTTAGAAGAAGAAAACGAGGAAATAGTCCCCCCAATATCAGAAAGAGAAGTCGAATATTCCATTGGAACGCAAAAGAAGGACAAAGCACCAGGACCAGACTTTATCACAAATGAGACTATAAAGGAATTACTACCACTTACACTGAAAAGAATAACCAACGTCTTTAATACTCTATTGGACACAGAGTACATTCCTACACAGTGGACTAATAGTACAATAATTTTGATTTTCAAAAAAGGAGACAAAGATGACATCGGTAACTACCGCCCCATCAGCCTCATGTCTAATTTGTACAAGATATTTTCAAAAATAATTTTAAACCGCATTGCAAAAACTCTTGACTCTCAACAACCTAGAGAACAGGCAGGATTTAGGTCAGGATACTCAACACTAGACCACATACACGCACTCAAACAGGTAATAGAAAAATGTCAAGAGTATGGACATCCCCTGTACTTAGCATTTGTGGATTACAACAAGGCTTTTGATTCATTGGAACACTTTTATATTTGGAAAGCCCTGAAAAATCAAGGCGTAGAGCCAAAATATATAAGAATAATAAGAAATATCTATTACAACAGCTCAGCACAAATAAAACTAGAATCACAGGGCGAAAGTTTCCCAATTCAAAAGGGGGTAAGACAAGGAGATCCACTCTCGCCAAAACTTTTCTCAGCAGTACTGGAAGAAGTCTTCAAGACCTTGAATTGGGACAACTTAGGAATAAACATACATGGCACAAAACTCAACCACCTAAGATTTGCGGATGACTTGGTACTACTAACCGATAAACCAGAAACATTGCAATTCATGCTCCAAGAACTTGCTATAAAAAGCCAGGAAGTTGGCCTATCTATGAATAAAACAAAAACAAAAATAATGACAAATAGAACAGAAGAAAACATACTTATAGACAGTGAACCTTTGGAGTATGTAGAATCCTATGTATATCTGGGGCAAATCATCTCATTCAAAGACCAGCTCGAACAAGAAATCGACAGAAGAGTCACAAATTCATGGAAGAGATTTTGGTCCCTAAAAGACATCATGAAGGGCAACCAATACTCCATCGGTATAAAAAGAAAACTCTTTAATATTTGTATTCTTCCAATCTTAACATACGGATGCCAAACATGGGCCACCACAAGAAAAATGCACAACAAGTTGAGGACTTGCCAGAGAAGCATGGAAAGGAGTATCTTGGGATATAAAAGGAAAGACCGAAAACGAGCCACGGAACTTAGAAAGATAACAAAATTAGAGGATATTAATAGAAAAACCAAACAACTAAAATGGCGGTGGACAGGCCATATGTTAAGGGAGCCAGTGGAAAAATGGACCAAAATTTTGACAGAGTGGATCCCAAGATACAACGCAAAAAGGAAAAGAGGCAGACAACATAAAAGATGGTCAGACGATTTAAAAAGAGCAGCCGGGCCACTATGGCTGAGAGTGGCCAGAGACAGGGAAGCTTGGAAAGAGTTGGAGGAGGCCTATGTGTCCTCAGGATACACTGACACAGAGCAAGTACCGGACTGATGTGCAAACTTTAATTTTATTTTATTATATTCTATAACTTTTTATTTACTTTACTTGTTACATTCTCTTGTCAGTAATAAAGGCTATTTTATTTATTTATTTATTTATTATTATTATGCCTATAAGCAGTGATAGCCAATTTGGTAGAACGCTTGCCTCGGTAACGAGGGTCGCAGGTTCAAACCCCGGCTCGCACCTCTGGGATTTTTCATGTGCTAATCTCATTTTCAACCAAGATTATCACTTGCTGAAAACATTGTGAGGAAACCTTCATGTCTGAGAGAACCCCTCGAAAGATGTGTGAAGTCTGCCAACCTGCACTGGGCCAGCGTGGTGGACTATGGCCTAATCCCCCCTCGCATTGAGGGGAGGCCCATGCCCAGCAGTGGGACTTAAAAAAAGGTCGGAATTATTTATTATTATGCCTTACATTTTGTTATGTTAACAGTTCTAATACAATACCTGCAAGTTCTTAGGCATTTAGTTTTTGGCTATCCTGGGCAAACATTTCTATATGCCGTCTTGTTCAACATTATCACAAACCCGAGTTCCTATAAAATTTGCCAGGCAGATTTAGAGATATATGAGAAAATATATATTTTTAGTATATTATGTATGCAGAGATTATGATAATGACCTTTGAAATCAAGGCTGTCATATCATATCTCATTCTTGTAAATCTGTTTGCATTAGACAAGGCATCTTGCGTCGGTTAGCTACTGAGCAAGGTGTTTAATTTGATTCATGTGGCATTTCTACATACTATATTATATTGATAACTTGAAATATATATTCACATCAAATGGTAATAATTTGAAGGTATTGAAATAAAACTAATTTTACAAAGTTTATCGCTTGTACATAATGTTTTTACGGTTCCAGTTGGATAAATATAAGATATCAAAATTAGAATGTAAATGAATTTAAATATAGAAAATGGTATTATATTTTTATATTATTATTTAGGGTCGAGTCACCTTCGTCCGTAGGAGAATTAAGTACCCTCGAGATACCCTACACGTGACCCCGGGTGGTGCCAACTCTACTGGTGGTAGGCTAGGTGGTAGGCCGTGGCTAGTCACCACCCACTGAACAAAGCCATGTCGCCAAGCGGCCTAGCCGTGTTCCGGCATGATGTTCGGTGTTGCCATTCATGGATGGCGGGTCAGATCAGTTGCGCTGCATGTGCCTAGTGAATGTAGCGTCTCTATCTACTGCCGCCTTCCTACCTAGGCAAGTATGCTCCATCGTAGATCTCATCGTCACTTACCATCAGGTGAGATCGAGATCAAATACTTGCCTATAATGTATTAAAAAAAAAAAAAAAATATTACCTAATACTTTAAATCAAGTGCAGTATGCTTACACTTCTTTTCAACACACATTGATATTTTTCTTATCACTCATACTTTCAATAATGCTATAAATTGTATAATTACTGTTCATTGCATTGGAAAAATGTAGCCAAATACAAAAGTTTTAGTAATTATAAATATGAAATCTAAAATCCATTACCAAAACCATGGCAAGTGACAATATATGTTCATTGTCATCATATGGAGCCAATTATAGTGGCCCTAGATTCAATAGAAAAAAGATTTTAAAAAACATATTGAGAGATAATTGTGTTAGGAGACTTGGCCTCTTTTTGGTATCTTTGTTGTGCGATATTTCTATTAAATATAAAATCCTTACAATTTCATTATTTGTCTGAAAAACTACTGAGTGAATTTGCACAAAATTTGGTACAGTAATAGGTTACGTACTAGATACAATCTAGATTAATTTAATCCTTGAAATTGATATGGACCCATCTAATAGACTAATTGTATTATTCATTCCAGGTATGGGACACAGCCGGCCAAGAGCGCTTCAAATCTCTCCGCACACCATTCTACAGGGGATCAGATATCTGCATACTGGCGTATGCAATAGATGACCGGAGCTCGTTCAGCAACATCAAGATGTGGCTCAATGAGTTCCTCCACCATGCTGGAGTCAAGAATGGAATTGAGAGATATCCGTTCATGATTGTTGGTAATAAGGTACGTTGAGGAGAGACCAGAGACAATTTAAGGAGTAAATAAATGAAAATCACCAGACAATCACATGTATATGTACGGTACCAAGCAAAGCATCACTTGTATTATGGGTACCGTCTTCCGTCTTATGAAAAACACATAAGGATAGAAGAAATTTAAATTAATTTGAATCCCGGAAAGTAGGAGGTTTTCAATAGAATACTTTAATTCGATGTTTTCATTCAAATACTATAACCTCCTAATAATAATTATATATACAGTGGCGTAGCATGGGGGGGGGGGGGGGCATTTCACAGGTGGCGGTAAAAAAAAAGATAAATAAAGTAAAAAAAAAGTTTCATAGTTTTTTCGTATTTTTTTTTTATTTGTACCATGCCCCAAATTTTTTATAACGAATAGCAAAAATATGACCTATGCTACGCCTCTGTAGATATAGTAATTAATATCTAATTAGTACTATTATGTACATTTTAAACTGGACACTTATTATGTCATTGTCGCACAGACAAACTTATCTTTAGTTATTTAACTCACTAAGGCTCAAACCCTATATTGTACAAACGAAAGATTCTTATGGGAATAAAGTCCCCGTTAGTACTTGCACTTACCTAAAACAACAACTTTTGCCGGGAAATCACTCAAACATTACTCACTACTACCAAACCCTTGGGTCTTCCTTGGTATCGTAAATAAAAACCGCAAATATTATTGAACTTACATGAATGTTATTCATATATCTCGCCAGACCAACATACCATCTACACACTAAGCAACGCTTGTATTATGGGTACCGTACAATAGACTGGGGGCGAACCCAGTATATGATAATCATAGATACTAAACATCCATCACTCGGCTAGAAACTTTGGTGCTTATCACACAAATTTTATCTCTACCAGTATTCGAACCGGAGACTTTTAGTATAGAAAACATGGTCACTACCCACTGAGCTAATCAGTTCGTCATATAATGAATGACTACTACTTACTTACATAAATTCCCCCCATACATGTGTCATAGTTATATGACAAAGTTTGGTAGACTGGTTTTAATATAACATGGCAATACGTATACTTTTTTTTTTTTTCGTGGGGAAATCCTCATGGATATCCGCAAGCCCCGAGGGAGGCAAGCGGGCTATGTCGGACTTTTACCGACTAAAACCCACGGTGGTCCTTCTCCCGCCTTGTTGGGGGGGGGGGGGGGGGGAGGCACGGGAACGCTTTCGCACACATCCGTGACATGGCGTTAAATATACCTACCCCAAGGCAACATAATACATGTGGTCATATAGGACTTTTTATCCCATCAGATGGAATGAAAAAATTGGTGTCAGCTAGTTTTTAAAACGTAAATAATATTGTTTTAATAATGTTTTTCGTTTCAGTCAGACGTATCGTCAAAAGATAGGGAGGTATCGCACGACCAGCTGAAGCAGTGGTGCGAGGACAATAAGATTGCGACGTACATAGAGACCTCGGCGAAGAACGACAATAATGTCGTTGAAGCGTTCTCCATGGCGGTACAAAGGTGACAACATACACATTACCTTATTATTATGCTCGATATACACGAGAACAGTACGCAAGTAACTATTAGCCATATCCCGGATACTTTGTATTTTTATATTTATCTACACATACTGTCCTCGTGTAAACCGAGCATTAGCGCAGTCCCGATCTCCACTACATCTTATTTCAAATTGTTTATTCCTTATGATTATTGATGCCATTGAGGATAAATAATCATTTGAAAATGAAAAAAAATGATATTATTTTTTACTTTAAATATTTGTTTTTGCGTTGGGGGGTTTTTATGGTCCATTGAACAGTACGAACAGTAAATTCGGTGTGTTCATGGCGATACTGATTATTGAATAATTAATGTTAATTGTTATTAATTTATACATAGTCGTTAGCTACACTTAACCAGATTCCAAAATCTAGGAATCGGGTTGTATATTTTATTTATTTTTTAATTAGAACGGTCACAAACCAATTACGTTAATCACTTAACACTAATATATTCAGAACTAAGTATAAATTAATTACAATCAATAATGCGGTACCTACATAATATGTGCGCATTCCTATGCGTTGACCGGGTTTTTTTTTATAAAACCGCAATTTTTTTTTAACAAGTGTTCGTTTAGAACGTAGATTCTTATTCAAATAAACCGTTTACCTTGGGACCATCAGAGCCGTAGCAAGGTCGCGCCTCGCGTCTTCATTTTTAACCGACTTCAAAAAGGAGGAGGTTCTTAATTCGGTTGTTTTTTATGTTTGTTACCTCATACATAAATAATAACTATTGTTAGGCAGATATATCAATAAAACACAACAATAAACTAAAATAAAATTATATACGTATGAAAACATAAGACCCCGCCGAATTTACTGTCATAGCGTCAAAATACCATAGAGCGGGGACACGTCAATGGTAAACGGTAATAGTGTGGTGACATGCGAAGTATCGTAGACGTTCAGTTTTCTTATCTGGCTATCACTATATATCGATTTCCCAAAGGATATCCTATAGGACTGTCGTCGAGTCCGCCCGTGACCATGATTGATGTAAAGCAACCGAAACGTCGGCAACGTAAAAACATAAAATAAACGCGATAAAATGTGTAAAATAAGATTTATTTCTATCGTCATTTTGTTGGAGAAAAAAATTATACACTTTCTGGATCACTCAGTAAAGAAAATGTGACAAAACCGCGATGGCCTCGACACGTTTGGGTTAAATTTGTATGGAGAGCGTAAATTACGCCGATGCGACGAGATTCGTTGTATACAAAGCACGCACCTACCTTCGATGTTCAGGATGGAGGGAGACGTCGCTGGCGTTTGCACGGCGGCGACCGTTAGGTACTCCAGGGCCCTGGGTTGCTTCAGATGTAGGCAGGTATGCGCACCGATCACAGAATTTAGAGGAATAGAAGCGAAAACACTCCCGGCCGGGTATAGAATAGAATTAATCACTAATTCCAAACAAAAGAATTCCGGAGTAATTTTCTTCCTGATTTCTGTTTCGCGGCAACTTTTAATCTCATCGCAAACATGTATCAAACTGCTGTAAATGTGCCAACTTATACATATCTTTCCAGATGGGCGGAATTAGAGCAAAGAGCCGAGAAGGAACTCGGCATGCTCCACCACCCCGACACAGTGACCCTACATGGCTCCCGAGCAACCAACACGATCCGACAAACCTGCTGTTCCCGGTTCAGCGAAGTATGAGTATCAGAACCAGTGGCGTAGCATAGGTCATTAGCACCCGGTGCGGATGTCAAATTTTCCGCCCTCTTATTATTTGCTATTCATACATACCCTAGCCTGCCTCTCAAGGCTACCTGTACATTCAGGCGTAACCATGTGGATCAGTCATCTTGTGTAGACGGGCTTAATGTTATGACTAATTTTGGATTTACTACTCTTTGAACAAGATAATACAGTTACATCTTTTGGTTTGGTAACATTATACTTAATTTTCATAGCATAAGGTCAGTTTTTCTTTAACACTTTTGTAGCCGAGTGAAATATATTTTGATGGGAGTGTGTCCTTGTCATTATTGTCTCTCTTCTCTGTCACACCTTACACATTAAGTTACTTCAACGACCTAGTAGAAAGGGACAGATTCTCATTAGGTATGAGCCTCTCGCTCGGCTCGTGTTTTATGGAACCGTCATTAATCCTTTTAGAGGAGTAGTAAATCCAGGTATAACCCAGAAATAAGACGGAGTGAGGCCTACTTATATATTTAAATATAAAAATGCAGTAGACTATTTATTGGAAATAAAAAAGAGCTATTCACTATATAATTTTAATGGCAAACTTTTTAAAGAAAACATATTTTTTTTGAGGTATCCAACATTTCTAAACTCATGTCCTGTTTCGTGTGTTCTTGTTATTTATTTGTTTGTTAAATAAGTATATTATTTACCTCTTCAAAGTATTAAGACGTTATTCTTTATTTTTCACTGCAGTTGTGACGTTTTGATAAGTTTGTATGAATAGTAAAAAAATATATTATGGCACCAATTTTTTCAACGTAGTTTAGTTTGCACTCGAGATTAATATTTTAATCAAGGTTTAAAGTACCTAGTTAGTAATTTATAAATTGCTTTTGTAATGATACAAGCACTGCCCAAAAAGGCTCGATAACATTGACAAATTATTATGTAGGCCTTTGAACAAGGCTGTCTAAAAGTATTTTCTAAGATCATGAAGCTCAGATCTATTTCTAGCGACTAATTTAAACGGATTCGTTGGATACACCTAAAATCAGATTTCGTTTAGGTCGACCCCTGGGAAACCGGTATCGTCCGACCACTTTGGGAATCCCTGGTCTAGAGGATGAATAATTTATACCTGCATAATGTAAATCAATGGATATTTTTGTGCAATTGACAATTCGGTCGATAGTTGAAAGATTACAAGCCAAACATTCCAATTAATATAAATACTTACTCAGTGTTTTTACTCTAAGTAGGAATTACTTAAGTAAAAAAAAATCCATCAATGACACATTCATCCCTATTTCTTTTATATAAGATAAATAGTAGTTAAAAATGGATAACAACTACTTATAACCCCCAAATTTATAGAGGTTTTATAACTTTAGCAAACGTCATATAGTACTGCGCACAAGTTTTGCTTTGCGCAGTGCTAATTGACGTTTGATAAAGTTATAAAATGTCTATAAATTTGGGGGTAAATCTATCAATTTCAGGATCGGTGGTTAAGAAGGATCTCTATTAACTTTTTTTATTGCAATAGAAAACCAAAGACACCTACATAATAATGTTCTTAATTCCATAAAACAATCATGTCAAAATAGTTTTTCGTAAAAGATTAACCGTTGCTTTTGACGTTCCGAATGTTATATTATGTAACAAATGCAGATTCTATACGACGTTTGGATGTTAATTGACTTGTTAAGGCGTCCATAAAGGCTCCTTGACAAGAATCTATTTTTGACTATCCATAGAATCCATTGCATTATTGATATTCCTGGCCTATATTTTTGTAAATAAAAACTACTCTTTGTAGTCGCCGTCCAATAGAGTTGTGTTGTTTATTGTTTAAGCTTTTTTAAAAATGAATAGATGTTCTCAGGTTGTTTATAGTAACCATTTTAAAACAGGGCGCATTTAAAACATATCCAACAACTTATATACCTTATAATAATGAACTCTTTTTGATGTCATTTATTTATTTGAGTATTTTTGCTCGACAACATATGGAAACACTATGGTTTCAATTTGATTTATGGTATTACGATTAGTATGTATTATTGAGTTAAAATACAAATTTGTGAGGCAATCGAGATTCTGTTTGGAAATAGAACTTTGTTGTACGCCCCTGGTATAGCATATTATCTTAACTAGACTCTCACCAAGTGCCTAGCTTCAATGGTTACCATATTGTTAAGTACCTTGTACTTTACGGTAGGAAGTTGACTTAGATTTAAGGGTGAACCACTGACCTCTATGGTATATATCGCTGGACTAATCATAAGCCCGGTTATCGTGTGCCTATTTGATTTTCGCCATTTTGGCGCTGATAGCGGCAGTGAGGGGGAATGGAACTAATAATAGAGATGGGACAGTGATATGATACATCGATAAAAATGTTTATGCTTAAACCTACCCATGCAGTAAAATGAAAATAATTATGATCCATTCCTTTAACAATGGCTAATGTCCAAAATAGTCGAGTGGTTAATACTAAGATGAAGCAAATAATGATAATGATTAGCCGAATCGCTCATGGGTAGGGTAGGTAATCTTAGTATAAGCCGAAACCGGACTAAAGGGTGGTGTGTGACTAGCTAGATCCTACTTAAATAAGGATCGTTTTTTAATTAGAAATGAGGTAATGTAATGTTGTCTGGGAAGCAATGGAGTAGGTAAGGTATTAATAGAAAATAAAAATCATCAAAGTAGTACATGAGTTATGTTTAATAAAACAGTCATCAGAGAAGTGTTTTGAACAGATGTAATCATATTTTTTCGGACGCCAACTAGGCTTTTCAATGTTTTTGAGCCATAATTCTAGTCTTCTATTGTCAGTCGGAAACCTGTGAATTAGTAAACATTGTTTTAAAATAATATGTATTTGATAATACAAATCTGTCTTCGGCGATTTTTACGTTCTTGAACGTTCTATCTATTTAAGATATTGATAGAAAAAATATCGATAAATTTTATCGACAAGGAACTTTTACAGCACTATTGAATTTTATTGTTTATAAAAAACCGATAATACAAAGACAAATGCGTTGTAATCACGTATAAATAAGATTAGTAACATATTTTTAAGTGCCTATAATATCAATAGAAGTTTTAATTTCTTGAATATTAGCCGTAAATTCACTTACTTGTGGAATGTAACCCCACTTTCCTTCTGGTAAAGAGTTTTGCATAACACGCACTCTTTCATGGTTTACCTATTAACTAACGCCACTTATTTATGTATTAACTATATTAATACGACACAACAAACAAGTTTAATCGCGTTAAACCTTCAAAATCACTTTATAAACACGGAGACAATGTAAACAAAACAACGGCCATTTGCATTTTACGTCAGATTTAGTTCCTTTCCCCCACGATGGGGGCGCTTCAAATAGGCACCATAGATATTTGTCATTTTAAAGGATATCATTAGTCTAGCGTACTTGTATCATGGACGTCAGTGGGGTGAACCCAGACTAGCGTAATTTACGCGCAATGTCTCGAATATTTATTTTGCGGCGCAATACCGTATAAAGCTGAACTTGGCGTAAATTACATCTACCTCATCCTTCAAGTTGTAGCAATAAAGAATGCCTTTATATATTGAAGGCCACGTGACCTTGTTACTATTATCTAAGTACAGTCCTTATGAATAAAGACTTTCAAAAATTATAATCTACTTTCGTTTTTCTTTTAGACTAAGCGTACACCATTATCTTAAATTATGAACAAATATACTTTGTAAAGTTCCTGGTAAATAAAGTATACTTATCCCCAATTGATTACAGTTTGAAGGAATTTAAAGTTTTATAAATTTGGGGAGTAAACTTACGCTATAAAAAAAATATAATCGAATTGAGAACCTCCTCCTTTTTTTTGAAGTCGGTTTAACCCTTAGTAGCCTGATTTACGAAAGTGATTTATTTTTAATATTACTGTGTTTAGTAATAATGACATTTGATTTTTTTTTAAAATTTCGCTTGAAAGAATATTATACAACAGTAAAATACGTACAGCCAACCTATAAAAAAAAACTAATAGTAATGTGAACATTCGGTTTAAAAGATTGGTATCAAAATTGAAACTAGGCTATTAAGGGTTAAAATGCGCTTTCCTCGTGAGGGCTCACTGAAATAATTCACAACAAACACAATTACCCAATTATTAACTTTAATAAATAACAACAATATACAATAATTCACGTCTTTGGGAACATACACATACATAAGAATTAAAACCTAACTCTTAGCTACCTACAACAAATAGGAAAGATGAAAACTATGAGATTAATATTGTGTTCCAACAACCTAAATATTATTTGCGAAAGCAGACAGTCTCCATTGAATTTGTGTATACATTATACAAAAATATCCCAGAAAATAAAAAAAAAACCAGAAGAATCGATCAATTCAATTTGAGTAATTTAGCAGTAAAACTGTAAACATCTAATAGTATTATTATCGAAATATTAAGTATCTATTAATTTTTAACAGTAATGGCACAAAGAGGGCACCACGTGTCAATGACTAACTCATATTTGTACGAGTGGCTTTAAAACGCCAATTTTCAACTTTAAGTTAGACACCCAGAATTGAAAATCCAATACTAAAGAGTCCACTAATGTTGAAGTTTACCTACATCGTGAAAGGGCTTCCTACAAGGTTGAAATTTGCTTGACTACCTGCCATACATGTTTTTTTTTTGTTTCTAATGGCTCCATCATTCGTTGTGATTATGCGAGTGTCAAAGTTAAAAGATATAAAGATTATTCCCGATGTAATTTTTTTATAATTTAAAAGATCATGTTTCACGTGCTATTGACAAGTAAGTTTGATTACCTAAAACCACTCGACTGTTGGTCGAACATCCTTCAGAAGCACATAGGTGTATATGCTTGACAAGCAATTTTGAACATTATAACAAGCTGTTCAGGTTGAAGATGTTATAAAATCACTCGTCAAATAAGGTCTCTATTTGAGATGACGAAAATTTAAGTTTAAGTAGCTCATAGCGGTGTCCTAGCCTTCATCAGCTGTTCGCTCACCTCCCATAGCTTCGCTTCCACATCTTTGTCGAATTGGTACTTGGACTGGTACTCTGCGCAGTCGCGGTAGAACTTACCAGACTTACCCTCCAAGCTGTAGTCTGTGGCTAGGTATACCACGGTCTCGGCGCCCTGAAATTTAGCCAGCATTTAACTTTACAATTAACCGCTAGTACAATAAGAAGTGTTACAGTAATTATTACATAGGAAAGTCTTGGTCATTTATTATTGACGACCTGACGATTCGTTCCTACATAGTTCTCACATACCCATAACAATGTACTGCTCAAAATTGTAACGGATCTTTTAAGAAAGAGCAACCATGGAGTTTCTTGCACGTTCTTCTCCATAGGAACGGCATTCCCAACGGGTGGTAAAGTTGTAGCTTATCATTTTGTAACTATTTTGATGATTCATTAGTACTGTCCTTAATGATTTCCATTAATAAAAAATATTCTGATTCTTATTGGCACAGTTGGTAGTGATCCTAATTTGTGTACCGAGAGTTCCGGGTCAAATGCCAAGGGCAAACTTGGTGTTATTTCCATATAATTACATTGCCAGACGCATACACCAACTATACAGTCCCACACTATGCAACGCTTGTATTATGGGTACCGTACAATGGACTGAGGGCGAACTCAGTATATATTACTTGTATAGTTGTTAAACATCCTTGACTGGGGTACATACACTTTTAGGCAGTATTTTATGGTGGTATGAGATTTCAATCTTCTCTTGAACATGAATCTAATATTTTTTTAATAAGTTTATTTTAGTAAAGTGTAATGTGCGTTTTGCTTCTACTTTCATTTTGCGAACTGCGAAGGAAGGGACACGCGAGCGGCGTCTTTGTTCCCCGTTGACTTCAATCTGGGTAGAGTGTGAACAGGTACCTTCTAGGCAAGTGCGCTCCATCGTAGATCTCATCGTTACTTACCATCTGGTGAGATCGAGATCAAATGCTTGCCTATAATGTAATAGAAAAAAAGGAATATTAAGCTCTCCACTTACTTGTCTGGCGGATTTCATGAAGTACAGTAGAACAGGCGCCATCAGAATGTAGTGATACCATTTTATAGAGTGTCTGAAAAATATAAGTATCATGCTTTATACACAGAATAGGTATTCTTTGCTCTACAAGCTGTAAGCAGCAGCCCTCATATAGTGGCAGAAAATATGGTCCTTTTGTTTTTGCGCTGGCCAATGTAAAGCTTCCATAGCTTAGCTTTGCTTAGATGGCTCGCCTTAGTGATAAGAAGTTTGAGTTGGTGGTGGTGGTGGTGGTGGAGGAGGAGGAGAAGAATTTCAAACCCCCAACCTGAGATTTTACCGATTCCATTTGCGAATCTTATGTTCCATTATGATTATCATTTGGTATCCGTATACCAAATTCCTTTTTCAATTCCTCACGATAATTGCATTTAATGGTAAAGGCAAACATCGTGAGGAAACAAATAACATCACCTTACATTGGACCAGCGTAGTAAAGTGGCCCGAATCGAGATCACATTGAGGGGGGACTGTGCTCGGTATAATGGCAATATGCTCGCCCCCTTATTAAATTGGGACTGAATATTATCCTCGAAATATGGGTGCACTACACCTCCGCCTATCACTTCTTATACATGGTGACAATTTAACATACTTGAACAGATTAGTATAGCAGAATCCGGGGCAGCAAGCGTTCACATCGATCCCGGAACTGTTGAGCTGCGACGCCAGCGCCCTCGCGAAGTACACGTTCATCAGCTTCGAATTATTATAGCCGGGGTTGTGGCGTCCACTCGATATACCCTTCTTTGCCAACTCAATATCCTTCCTCAAGTTTAAGTCCTCAAAGTCTAATTTCCCGCGCTCGTGCAGCGTTGACGATAGAATCACTATTCTGTAATGAATATTCAATAATGTTATTGTTATTCAGCTGTGGTCCGATACGAAAGGTCATCCCAGGCTCAAGCATAATCTTTTGCGGTTGCGTAACGATAGCCGTCTCGCTCATACCACAGATTTCAGAAATAAGAAAGACAGTGATAGCATGCTTCCCGATGACGTTACGATTAAGAGTTACTGTTACATACAGTAGTGACGTTGTTTTGTTATAGCGTAGTCGAAGGTTGGAACCTATAGTTTTAAAAATAGTACACGCTTCGAATTGATCAAATACGACTAATTCACCGAGTTATGTAAAAGAAAGTTATGATAACAAATTCTGTTGTCTAATATTTTGTTAAGGCCTCTCTCGTACTTGTTAGCATGAAAGGGACAGCGTGATTTACTTGTGCGTGAAAGAAACAACGATGGCGAGACTGCTTGCGCGCTTAGATTGATGCACCGAATCCAATATACTTGCTCTTTTAAAAAAACACAATATAAAACGAAAAACTTTGCCACCAAAAATCAAGAATTCATCAAAGGGTCCTTAGAAAAACTCATAAAATAGAATACCCTATTCTATTCAGGGATCTGACCAAAATGGTAAAAACTAAAACCCTATGGTGTGACTTTGTCCGTTTGGCACACCTGTTTTTAATATGTATATAAATGGTACTTGAAGTACCTACGTATGTCGTAATGCAGTACAATGAACAAGTTACCAAATTAGACAAGTTAACATCAGAAGCTAAAGAGGTCATGCCATAACAGTTTGTAGTTACTCGGGTACTAGATTAATGTAACCTCGAGAAGTGTGTGCTAATTTAAATGCAACACACATTGCCCTATTGCACACTGATTACATGTGAAACAATTAAACCTACAATGCTGAGTAACTCGAATATACAGACCCATTCTGAGTATTATGATGACGGGCTGATTAGGGCAGTTGGTAGTGAGCCTGCTTTCTGTGCCGAGGTGCCCTGATTCGAATCCTAGGTTAAATCCTGTTAGGGACAAACTTTGTGTGATGAGAACGAATGTTTGTACCCAAGTCATGGATGTTTAATGTCTATATAAGTAACTAGCTGCGCCCGACGGTGTTACCCGCGCTAAAAAGTATGAAAAATTAAAACATCTATCCCACGGGAACCATACATTTTACCGGGATAAAAAGTAGCCTATGTGCTATTCCAGACTACAATCTATCTCTGTGCCAAATTTCATCCAGATCCGTTCAGCCGTTCGAGCGTGAAAGAGTAACAAATAATATAATATATAATATAATAAAGTATAGATTACACTGGGTTCATCCCCACTCTATTGTACGGTACCCATAATACAAGCATTGCTTAGTGTGGGATTGTATAGTCGGTGTGTTCGTCTGGCAATATTTATTATTATTATTATAAAACTATAACCAAGCTGAGTCTTTACATAGATTTATTTTAACAGTATACATTTTGCTTGAATGCCGTTTACGCATCATGACGTAAGAATACTTAGCGGCCCATAAAACACTGACAAGCCAGTGGTCATGGCCAGGTCATAGCGGTGTCTGGTAACAAGAACCCATAAGATACTGACTTACCTGCTTGGTGTAGCTCTCTTCAACAAATCAATCAGCAAGTTAGTAAGATAGAAGTGTCCCAAATGGTTCACTCCCAAGTGTATCTCAAAGCCTTCTTTGGTCTTCTCGTCCCTAACCAAAGGCACGACTACACCGGCGTTGTTGATCAGCACGTCGATCTTGTGGAAACCCGCCTTTACTACTTCCACAAAGTTTTCTATGGACTCGAAAGATGACAGGTCCAGTTGCATGGGGATCTGGAACATGAAATATAGTGTCAAACTATGAAATAAACATATCTGTAGGTACATATAGTAATAATGTAACTTGGTTGAGCCTGTACATTTATTATTTTGGGAAAAAATACTACTACTTGTGGTTATAATAAAATTATTATTACGTACAGTAATTAATTATATAAGATAAAGATAAGGCAATATAAAATGTATACTTAAACTACAATGTGTGATAACCTGTTGTTATTTATCAAAATGATATGAACATAATTGTAAAAATTATAAGAGTAAGATTTTATTTTATTACTTATAGTCCCGGAATACACATTAGTTTTTTTTTACCAGCTTATAAAGTCGACGGACGAGCCATTCCTACATGGTTCTCACATACCCATAACAATGACTGCTCAAAAATGTAAAAGATCTTTTTAAAAAGAGCAACCATGGCGTTTCATGCTCATTCTTCTCCATAGGAATGGCATTGTAAGTGGGTGGTAAAGTTGTAGCTTGGCATTTTGTAAGTATATTGACAATTCATAAGTACTGTGCTTAATGGTTTACATGAATAAAAAATATTCTGATTCTGATGTCCTATCTGCATGTGTATCCTACGTTGACCAATAAAATAATGATAAGTGCAGTGTGCAAGGAGATCCCAAAAGGTATGATTTGAACCATGCAAGTGACTGGCAGAGGGTAGGTGATAGACATTGTGTTTGCCTGCAGATGGCCAACCTTGAAGTGCTGGTCAACAGAATACAATGCATACATGCTAAAAATAAAGTAAGTGCACTGAAATACATATCATCTTATGTTTGACTAAGAAATCAATCACTATGTGCATGACGCGTACATCTCATTGTTTGTTTTCTCTACCGCAACCACATTCTATTAATAGTTTTATTTATTATTGCAATTAAAGTGACTGGAATTACATAAAGTGAAATTAATGGTGCAACTGCGACATAACTTCAAGACAACCTAGTAACTAGGAAATATTATAGAACATTGTTTCACTCACCATCTCGCCACCACTAGGTTGTTCCTCCCTTATTTGAGCGATGGCTTCTTTCGCTTTGGCAATATCTCTACAAGCAAATATGACCCGCCCCTTCCTCTTCACGATCGCCCTGGCTGTCTCCAGCCCTATACCACTATTGGCACCGGTGATCAAGTATGTTTTTCCTCTCAAACACGTATTTGCTATACATTTTGTCCAGTTTCTAGATCGCCACCTCCGAATCAAACCTATGGCGATAACAGCCGCTGAGATCGGCACTGCAGCGCAAATTACGTGAACCGATACCATTTTTATTATATATTTGACTTGCTTGTTGTTCTTGTAAATAATTAACAATTACGCGATAAACACAATTTTCTGCGGTGTTACATCCGTTCTTCCGTCTGTGTTTTTTTTATCACACCTATCTATAGTGTGGAGGATGAAAATAAATATCAGCCCTATATCGCTTGCTGTGAAAATATCTGTTACTTAATGTTTGATACTTTACTCTTTGATATCACGGTTTGTGTTAGCAGACTTGGGGCCCTGTTAGCATATAAACATGTTCTACAGTCACTGCAATCAGTTGCGTGGTGAGTGATATGTGGTTTTCTGGTAAGCGGTCATGTGAATTAAATGTGTTTTTCTGATAACTGCAGTCCTCAGGCAGGTGATTGAAGAAATGAAAGCTGGGTAGAATGTACCAGATAAAGATGTACTCTTTATTTATTACAGTATTGAATAATAGCCAAAAAAAACAATAGATAATAACAATATAATAAATTCAATATCTATATATATATAAATCTCGTGTCACAATGTTTGTCCTCAATGGACTCCTAAACCACTTAACCGATTATAATAAAATTCGCACACCATGTGCAGTTCGATCCAACTTGAGAGATAGGATAGTTTAAATCTCAAATTATAGTCGCAATTTTAATTTATTGCTAATTATTTGTCTGTTATTATTTGACAGTCACAATTATCTGTTAACTCCAAATGATTCTTACAGATGTCGATACCTTTCGACTGGGTTGAGTAAGTAATCACTAGATGGCGCTGCTATGGTAAATCTACGAACGTGTCATATAAGCTACATTTTAACAAGAAAGAAAGAAAGAAAGAAAAAACATTTATTTGGCAACAACACAAGACACGAGATTACATAGAGAAACTTATAACTATTAACAGCTTATTGTATTTAAATAATAGTGTGTCAGATATAGTGGGTCATGTGTGTCTCATGGCTGCGCCAAACAGGTGTCCAGCTCAGCATAAGCCAGGCATCGAAGACGCCTGGCGCTGATTTTCGGCTGGAACCCACAGTGATTTTTCACGGATGTTTGTCATTTTTTTTTTTTTATGTAACAGTAACAGCATAATTACCACGTGTTGTTGACGCTATAAATTGTTTCATTGTTTACTATAATGTAATATAACAAAAACTTTAGCCACAGCAACGCGTGGCCGGGTCAGCTAGTAGATATATAAAAACATGCCAGTGCTTAGATTGTCAGTATAAAACGTAGATTATTTATTATTAGTCACTTAATTAGGTACCTAATAGATTTCGTAAAGTATTCGCGAAATGCTGCTGAATTTAATTTAAATTCTATTCGAATGAGTGTGTGATAAAAACTATGATGTGAGATCGTTTTAAAGAATAATTAAATTTTAGAGAATTAATTTTCATGTACAATTAAAACGCGTCAAACGTAAATAAATCAAGTTGTGACTGCTACGCAGTCAACAAATCCCATTGCAAATGAAAAATGTTGAAAATGAAAATTTACAGTTTGCAATCGATGTTAAAAACTGCATGCGTATGCCAAATTTGACACTTATAATGGCTCGCTTATAAACTTTAACTTCGATCAGTGATTTTCATGGAACCGGAACGGCAGTCCCAGTGACAACAAAATAACACTTCACATCTCTAGTCAGCGCGTTATTCCTCCGTCAGATCAGCAGATGTCACAATATATGTCAATCATGCATGATGTAATGTCACCTATGTCATCCGGTCAAAGGTCACACTAAACTTGTGTATTATTTTTCGTTTGGAAATCGGATAAGACGTATTATTCATTCTTCTTTTTTCTCTACGAAATTATATGCGTTGAAATAAAATGGGATAAGATAAAATACGTCCTCACCACCACTAAATTAGTGCGTATTACACAATTTCAAGTATTTTATAGAATACAATTTCAAGTATTCAAGTATTTTAAAAATTCAATAATTACACGGTGTATAAATAAAATGGATGATGAGGAAAATATTATGAAAAAGTCTCAGTCCGTATTATTCATTGCATCATAGAATTCTATCACGTACCTACTATTTTTTTTTATTATAACAGCATTCATAGATATGTACAATATACCAGTTCTACACTGATACAGTATTCATTGTATATTTTTAAAAGGTAAGTAAGTAGCCTCATCTACGTAATAGTATATATTTTTTTTATTTATAATGTTTACAACTTTACACTGGTAAACAAAATACCCAAAGGCCGTGGTGAGGCCATATTTTTCATCTTGATCCATATTATTTCGTAGAGAAAAAGAAGACCTACCTACATAAATATAAAAAATACCATGACATTTATACATACACACCTACTTCTTGAAAGGGTAGACAGAGGCGGTGATTTGATCGTGAAATAATACTGGAGCTAGGTAGGTACCTAGCTCCAGTATTATTTCACAAATTTTAAATTAGGTAATTTAATAGTTTAAAAAAACAAAGTCATTAATAGCTGGGTCGTTTATTGAAATACATAGGGGACACTGGGACACTAGATAAAAATCTGAAATCCAGACCACGAAAAAACAATTGATATGGCAACATTATGCATATAATAATATTAATAATGTATGAAAATCTTTTCAAAGGCGTTTACAAGTAGGTTCTTATAAGTAAGTAGTAGAATTAGTTTAAAAACGTCTAAAGTATAATTTATTATTTATAGTTATAGATTTGGATTGATGAGGATTAGGTTATAAGTATAAACATACCTACTTACACAAGTAAGTAGATACGTACCTACTTATAAAATTTTGTATTACAGCTGAAAGTAATCTCTTACTAGGTATATTGCATTTTCACTTTTCCAAGCTAAGAAATATATAAAAATACGTAAGTACCATATTAATAAACGATTACTTATGTTGGTTCGTAATATAAGCACAAGCGGAATTCAACTTGTACTTTTTAATTATTATATGTAAGTATATATAATATATATGTAAGTACCACTGACTTACTTATCTTGAATGTGTTGTGCCTATTATTTAAAAAAAATGCACATTAAAAGATACCTCGATAGGTCACTGACCTCTATGGTATATATCGCTGGACTAATCATAAGCCCGGTTATCGTGTGCCTATTTGATTTTCGCCATTTTGGCGCTGATAGCGGCAGTGAGGGGGAATGGAACTAATAATAGAGATGGGACAGTGATATGATACATCGATAAAAATATTTATGCTTAAACCTACCCATGCAGTAAAATGAAAATAATTATGATCCATTCCTTTAACAATGGCTAATGTCCAAAATAGTCGAGTGGTTAATACTAAGATGAAGCAAATAATGATAATGATTAGCCGAATCGCTCATGGGTAGGGTAGGTAATCTTAGGATAAGCCGAAACCGGACTAAAGGGTGGTGTGTGACTAGCTAGATCCTACTTAAATAAGGATCGTTTTTTAATTAGAAATGAGGTAATGTAATGTTGTCTGGGAAGCAATGGAGTAGGTAAGGTATTAATAGAAAATAAAAATCATCAAAGTAGTACATGAGTTATGTTTAATAAAACAGTCATCAGAGAAGTGTTTTGAACAGATGTAATCATATTTTTTCGGACGCCAACTAGGCTTTTCAATGTTTTTGAGCCATAATTCTAGTCTTCTATTGTCAGTCGGAAACCTGTGAATTAGTAAACATTGTTTTAAAATAATATGTATTTGATAATACAAATCTGTCTTCGGCGATTTTTACGTTCTTGAACGTTCTATCTATTTAAGATATTGATAGAAAAAATATCGATAAATTTTATCGACAAGGAACTTTTACAGCACTATTGAATTTTATTGTTTATAAAAAACCGATAATACAAAGACAAATGCGTTGTAATCACGTATAAATAAGATTAGTAACATATTTTTAAGTGCCTATAATATCAATAGAAGTTTTAATTTCTTGAATATTAGCCGTAAATTCACTTACTTGTGGAATGTAACCCCACTTCCCTTCTGGTAAAGAGTTTTGCATAACACGCACTCATTCATGGTTTACCTATTAACTAACGCCACTTATTTATGTATTAACTATATTAATACGACACAACAAACAAGTTTAATCGCGTTAAACCTTCAAAATCACTTTATAAACACGGAGACAATGTAAACAAAACAACGGCCATTTGCATTTTACGTCAGATTTAGTTCCTTTCCCCCACGATGGGGGCGCTTCAAATAGGCACCATAGATAGCTGTCATTTTAAAGGATATCATTAGTCTAGCGTACTTGTATCATGGACGTCAGTGCGATAGGTACATCCAGAGTTTATTGGCACCATGCATGATTAAAATACTATGAAATCATTTGTGCCAGTTACCTATAATGGAATGTATAAATTTTGGAATATTTGACACTAGCAACAACACAACGACATCTGACGTGATCGACAAGTTCAGTTTTGTATAAACTCTATAAATTAAACTTTGAGGACATACAGCATTTACAAAACACGATGTAAGTACCTACCTAGAAGTTAATAACGATGAAATACTTTTTCTCAATATAATTGCATACATACCAATGCATACGTTTTCTATAAAAAATACTACATTCTCATTTATAAAAGCTTGGTTAAGGAGGTTCAATATAAATGCCTTGTGTACCTTACTTGCTGACTGCCGTTATTTAAGTTTAGCCATTTATAGGTAGGTACCTATTTAGTGTTATTTAGGAAAGCTGATATATTGACAACACATATTTCAACGTTAAGATATTTTCATAAATAAATTTGAACTTATGTAATAAAATTGCATAATATAGTTGCTTTAGCTATTATTACCATTAATACAGGCATCTAAAATAATCATATACTTTTGAGAGCACATTAACAATATTATAAAAAAACCTATACGAGATTCATAACGGAGATTAAACCTTATAAAATGTATCATAGTAATAAATAATGGCATGGTTCTCTACATACCATCACCAATAGCCAATATGTCTATGCTACCAGCTCTGATAGTTCCATTCCCCAAGTGGAAACATTATTCTCACATGGGGGTAGATAGCTGGTGTCGAGATCGGTCTACGCCTACATCGACAGTCGTAACTTTACCGTCCACTGGCGTACCACTGTCCACTTCGCTGTCCGGGATGATCACGCACATAAAGGACTTGCCACTCGTCACATCCTTGGGGTATATAGTCATTGGAATGAACCTATCGCTCGTGCCGTCCACGTATGCTGCTAACCTCGAATACACTTCAGGGAAATGCTTCTTTAAGTTAACACCCCTCTCCTCCAGTTGGTTGGATATGTTCCGAAAGCATATCTCCCTAAACTTGTGGGCTGTAGCAGCATTCTTTTCCCCCGCGTTAGACAGTTTCGAGGTTAGAATTAACGTTTCCCTATCTTCTGGCGTGGACTTGCTGTCCTTTCGATGTCTCCTTCTATGCTCTTCCTGTATTGCGGCTGTCACGGTTTTGCTGAGACGTAACTTCGCGCATCGCGATACCATCTGCCTCTCCCACTTAACGGCACCTTTCGTCGGCACTTCACTGATAATACACACAGCCACGTATAAAATAACCCTCGTCTCAGGATTGTATGCTTTGCATAGCTTTACAACCTCGGTGTACAACTCGACTCCCATTTCGTTCGGCTGGAGAGCTGTCCATTTTATATACTCCGGCTCACTTAAATATTGGAAGCCATGTGTGGAGAATTTTTCAGCTGATTCAGGACTCGTAAAGTATACTTTGACGACGCCTCTGCCGAGAGCCAGGTAGCCTTTGTGAGCTATGGTGCTAATTTGATGCAAAGAATCGGCATCTTCCTTGGCTGCTGATATGATCTGTCTGCACAGGGTGCTCGCACGGGTGTGCAAGCAGACTTTTCTATGTTTTTCCCAGTGTGCCCTGCGGCATTCCTTTGAGCAGTACATTGTGGTGCAGTTGTGGCAAGTCTTGTAATGTCTTTTGGCATCTGCTAAGGGGGCTCGTGAGGAACATTTTGGGTACTTGCACTTGATAAATGCATCGTCAGTGCTGTTTTCTGTTTGTAAAGAAGCGAGGGAAGCCCGGGAATCATGGTGACTTAGATGAGGTTCTGCAGGTCGTAGGGCTGCTGCGTCGAGGCTGGTACGACGGTCGAGTGACACACTTGCTTGAGCGAAGGGCTCACTCCTCCGCCGAGAGTGTTCGCCTTGTACTGAACGCGGCCGTCTCGACTCTTGCATCGTCGCAGGATTATCAACTGTACTCGTGCCTGAAAAAGCGAGAGAATATCTCATCAATATTTTTGTAATATAAAATTTTGTAAAATGTGATTAGCAAGTCAATATGTAAGACCCAGAACCAATGACATAACGAAAGAAACATTAAAATGACACAGACATTCCCAAATTAACGATCATGCGGTGACACACCATGCTACAAAATGTAAAACAATTTAAAATCTACTTGTGCTTTTTACAATAATATGAGAGTAACGTAAAATGTACCAATAATTGAACTGAAACCTTCACTAGATGGGTATTTAAAGAAAGACTAACTCTAACGGTGGGGCAAGTATGTCGCTTTGTATCAGCAACTAATGATCTATCACCGAATCGTGCGTGAGGTAAGGTAAATATAAAAATTGGAACGTCTCAGACTTACATATCGTTCCTACCTGGTCGGTCGTGGTCGGGACTGGGGTCAGTGAAGGTGCTGGGTCCCTCACTGGGTGTGCCGATGAACCTTGAGGCAGTCGACCCGCTGCTGTGCCCGCTACTGGCCAGTTGTTCGTACCGGGGACTCTGGGAATGGTTTTTTGGAGTGCCAGGAGAAAATAGGACGCAGTTCTGTGCATTGATCCTATTCGTTGAACCTAGTATCAAATACCTACTGGGAATTGGAGGTTCGATTAACTACCTACTTATTCAGAATAACTATAGTGTGGCATTGTATGAAATGTATAAGATTTTTTAAAGACAATTTGTAATTTTTTCATATTTGTTTCATGTGCCTAAAAGTTCAAGATATGTTTACAACCATTTTCATGTTCAGATGAGGGTAGTCAAAAAACCTATGTACCTTGCCACCCATAAAATAATAAGGACTGGCAGCCTTCCTAGGGCTCGGCTGAGGAGTGGGTATCCTCGCTGGCTGCGAAGGCAACCCCAAGAGCGAGTCCAGCACGTCCTCCAGGGTGGTGGAGCCGGGAGACGGCCTGGTGATACCCAGATTCAGGGAACGTTGAGAATCCTGCCAGTCTGGAAGCAGGCAGTCAACCCATTAGAATAGACAAGGGACGGGTCTGATTTGATCATGATCCTACTTGCTCTTCTGACACATCTTGCGTAGTTCTATTAAATCTCGTTATCGTTTTTTGATCTTATGTAGAGGTTTATATAAATTTAAAAAAGCTAATGTACCTGATTCTTAAAAAAAAACATATTTACCTGTTTGTAGGTATTCTATATGTGCGTGTACCTAGTTAAAAATATGAATTTACGCATTGCATTATATAGTTAGCGTACGACACCTCAATATTGTATGAATGTACTGACGATCGTATTTATTCTGTGACATTTTTTATTTGGGGATGCCATAAATGAGATCTTAAAAATTTCTACGTGAAAAATATTTGGAAAAATAATTGTAGAACACCTAGTAGTTGTTTTTTTTCTATAAAAAGGTACACACGAATACTATTTTCTTCAATGTATAATTTTCTCTATCACGAAGTAAAGTATTTATCTATATACTATGAGATGTAGTTATCGTAGACTAGTGGATTTGTGCTTTGGCATATGCAATATTGGATACATATCTTTGAAATAAAGTGCTACAGTTAGTCACAAAAAGCATTGTTGTAGCAAATAAGATGTCTTCTTACAGAAGATGTTTATTGCAAACGAAGTTCACATACACAGAAATAAAAATAAAACAAAATATATAAAATAAAAATGAATATATTCAATAATCATTACGATTAAAACGTAACTAAAAATACATTAATCGAAATAATAATGAAGACGTTTAACAAAGTCTTCTCAATGTGACCAAGGTACGGAGATTCTAACATACAAATTATTATTAGCCTATATCTACGTATTGAGTTTACATTTTCTTTTAGGTACTGCATTATTTGGAAATTATTCTAAGATTTGATAATGTAGAGAGCTGCAAAAAAGTTCCATTTCATTTCATATTTTTAGCGCTATCTTTATTTAACACTAGAAGTTGCCATTAACAATAAATAATGTTACTACGTATATTTTCATTTCGACGGCTATAATTTCGTGACGTTTCGGATTTTCAGCGGTGTGAATATTGTTTTGTTTTTCTAACCTAATCAGAACCTGTGTAATTTACTCAGGGACTTTATTATAAGACCCAATATAAATTACGAGGTGATTTCAGTAGAAGGAGCTAGAAATTTCAGACATTTGGTCACTTCTCACCACCACTTTTTCTTATGGTTCTGATAACTGTTGGTCATGTTTTATTATATAAAATATTATATGAATAATGTGGGTATTGTCCCATATTATTCAAATATTTTGTGACATTCATTAAACTATGTTTTTGAACAAATGTATCGAGATTTGTAAATAGGTTAAATGTGTAGCACCTAAAATAAAATAATAGCAACATAATATTTTATTTACAAAACTATTTATAACTCTAGCCATTAAACTATTTACTAAAGATTTGCATTAAAATAAACACACAAAACAAAATAATTTAATCTGTACATTGAATGAAATTATTACTCACTACAAATAACTGGTTCGTGTCAGATTATTGAAATTATAATTATGGCAATATCTAAAACAAAGAATATTCTTATCTATGACTAAATAATCATGAACTTTATTGGTACCAAATTCGGCAATGGAAATAGTATTCCCGAAACTATTATTAATATTTAACTGAAACAGAAGTGCATTTGAATAATGTACTTTCATATATTTCATGTTCATAAGTAAATGTTTATATAACGAACTTGGTGGGTAACAGTATTTTTATAAGTGTTTTTTTCTGATGATAAACAATGTTTAAAATTGCTGGCAACACGGACAGCTACCAAATTTAACAGAATATAAAAGCTGCGTGTGTGACAAACATATAAAACATAATAAGCGACTACAAGCCAGTGCTTTTCTGCAAAATGCAAAAAAATAAAATACCCGTAGGTACACAATGCATTGAAATTGGATGTCAAAAAATAGTGCACAATTTGTCGGAACAATTAATAATAATATAATTATGGTCCTGAGTCTTACACACAGTCTATAAAGCTCTATTACACATATCATATCTTTATAAAATGAACCCTTTTAGTTGTGACAACTGAACGGGTTTATTTCACAAAACGAAATACACAGAACAGCACAGAGTATTAAACATAACGAAATTAACAAAGTATCGACACTGCAGGATCACATAAAACATAAATGCAAATCATGATTTTTGGTCTGTCAAGTTTCCGTCTATCGATTTAGACATTGTCAAATTCGTAATTCAAAAATCACGGGATGCGTTCGTTACATCGAACTTTTCGAAGTCAGCATGTTCCATTGATGCTTTTAAATGGGAATGTGTCGCGTTTGTCTAGCGGAGCCTGCAGTGTATAACGAAGTTTGGTCACGCTCGCTCACCGGGCGCGGCGCGATGGTCGAGGCGGAGTGAAGACGGTGGCCGAGGGTGGGGGGGAGGTAACGCTTCCGATACTACCAAAGGCGTTTGAGGTGATTCTAACGGTTTCGTACCTGAAACATTGAAACACGTTTAAGAATTTAAATCACATGACAATTATAAACACGTATTAAAAGTTGAATGCATTACCAAAAAAATAAAATACTTTATTATTTTAGAACTAGCAATATCGCGTCACGCGTGCAAATGTTAAAACCACAGAATAAAGAAAGTAAGTAGGCCAAAGTATGGTAAGAACACCAATAAATCAAAATATTATTTATCATGTAGATATTTAAAATGTAGATTAGTAAGTAAACTATGTCTTATGACTCTTCAAAATGATAGGTAAACTACGATTTAACCAACCGCTCACTATGCCGTTCCAGTGGAGAAGAATAGGCAAGAATCTCCCTGGTTGCTCTTTTATAAATATGTCCATTGTTAGGGGCATATGAGAACAATGTAGGAACGGCTCTCTCATTCCTACTGAGTATGTTTTTCATGCAATTCTGAGCTAAAGACTCACCGACAAAAGAACTCTCCAGCCAATATAGCTTCTGACTGGATCTCGGCGAAGGGTTCCTGTCGATGTCACCATTCGCTGGCTCCAAGCCGGACACGTAATGTACGATTGCTGACGTCACTTCCTTGATGGACGACTGGATCTCCTCTGAAGCTTTGGATGCTTCTAATGCTTCTGATGCCTTCGACGAAGCATTAGATTGGAGTAGGGAAGATGCTAGCCTGGAAAGTGTAGATAATATTTCATTAAATACCCGTGGAATGTTGTACATCCTGGTGTTTTAAGAGATTACTAGGAGTCCAGACAGCCCCTTAAAATCACAAAGCTAATGCTACGAGTGGGCTTTTGACCAACAGATGGTCTTTCCCTTAGGATACCAGTTGGGTCTCGGAGATACCAATAGCTCCCTGGCCTGTTTTAATTTTTGTTCGTGGGGGGCTTACCTTTCATGTGGCGTTCGTGGAGTGCTATTCAGTCGCTCCTGACTCCTCCAACCGAGGTAGGGTTGCCGCGCGCTGAACGACGAGCGAGTAGATGGCGAGCACAGAGGGCTTGCGCCGCGAATGCTGCTACGCGTCGACGAGCATGGTGAAGTCTGGAAAATCACCAGTATTTGTGTTAGCTCCATCTAGTGCTCTCAAAACGTTTACTTTAACGAACACTAGATAGCACTAGAAAAAAACCAATAGCACTTCTGTCACTGTCACTTTAATGAATAAGTCAAACCAATAGACTATTAGTTCTGCGTAAATACAATAGGACAACTGTATTGTTCTGAAATAAGTGTGAAATATAAAAAAGTTCATTTCAATACACAGTAGACAGCAAAGACTCAGTAACAACACGAACTTTCATTATTATTATATAATACCGAAAACATCCCATCATAAAAACCCCGAAGAAACTACAACGCATGACGAGACCGGCGTGCTGGTAGCGGTTCAATTTGGGATAGCATATACACCAAATGAGTTTGCCCGTAAACTGTACCATACAGGTACATGAATATATCCACTTTGTAAAGAGCATAGTAAGTTTTACGGCCCCTTGGGGCGCTTTTCAATGACAAATACGCAGACGATAAAGTACACGTTACGATTCGTTTACGAAAAAAATACCATTTGAGGCTCGGTATTTATGAAAGAAATATGAAAAGCGATTTGGTGATGATGCATATATAAAAAAAAAATTGTGTAGAACATTTAACAACGGGTTAACAAGTAGGTGATAACGATCACGTTTATGTAAAATCAAATATATTTGTATAGTATTTATAGTGTGTATATTATAGTATTTGTATAGTGGTACAGTGTTTGATTTTCTGTGAGAAAGCAAGCCAGTACAGTTCCACCGGGATAATTTTATAAATTACGAATTATTTGATATTTTATTATTTTCTTAAAAAAAATTTAAAACTATTTTTGTTAAGCCTTATATAACTGATAGAACTACGCGATACTTGGCGAAAATCTATACATATAAGTAAAATTGGAGTGTCTGTTTGTAATATTAAAATAACCGCTTTTTACTAAGTGCATTTGCAACAACATTTTTTACAATTTTTGTCTGTCTGTCTGTTTGTTCCGGGTAATCTCTGAAATGGCTGGACCGATTTTGACGGGACTTTCACTGGAAGATAGCTGATTTAACAAGGAGTAACTTAGGCTACTTTTATTTCAGAAAAAAACATAGAATCTCACGAAAAAAAATTAAAACCAATGTTGCAGCGTTGCGCCTGATTAAGTTTGATAGCAACAACCTGAAATGCGTCCCGCGGGCTCAGAACGCGCGAGTAGGCTGTTGCCAACGGTTGTGTCTTTGTTAAATACCACGCGAACGAAGTCGCGGGTAACATAGGCTAGTATATTATAAAACAAATGGTTGGCGTAATTTATAGTTGTTGTGGCAGCTCGTATAGAGTGGTAATAGAAGAAAAATACTTCGATAAATTCTCAGCATATCATTTGTATAATATTGATCAACTACAATACCGACATAACGAATCTATAATCACATTACTTACTGCATCAATATTCACGCTAGCAGCGTCGTTACGCTTCATTAGCACCAAGCTTTTCCTCAAAAACCTATCTTGTGTTCATTTTACGGTCCATTACAGGTCCGAATTAAAATTCAAATAACACAAGCAACTGTCCGCACAGTGGACTCGTGTTTATATAAGAAGGAGTTATTAGGTGAATGAACTGGTACTGCGAAAATGGCACTTGGCAGCCTTACAAAGCTACTTAAGTCTCTAGTTCTTGTTAGTAAGAAAATAAGTCTATGGGAAAACCAAATAGACTCCAATAGTTTGTAGTCAAATGAAAATACATAATGTATAAGATAGGTAGCCGCATCTCTTGCTACAAACATTCAACAAAAGTACCTACCTACATAAAATATTTATTTTGATACAAATGGCAAGTGTACCCCCCGAATGGTCCCTTTGCCCACGCGGGGAAAATTGTGTACCTAGCAGTGGTGAAGGTTATATATTTGCACATGTGACGCCAAAAAACTTTACTTGCGAGTGCATGAAATACTGAAAAACTCTTCGTACTGTGGTCTAGATATTGCATTAAAAATATTTTAATTTATTCTGCAGAAAAATACCAAGCGTTAAAAATTTATTTCAAGCAAGTATAGGTAAGTACCAAAATTGAAATTTCGAAAAGGTAGTCGACAGGAATATTGTTATATGGATCCTTGCCACTACTATCTAGATCTTTTTTGTGTAGTGTGTAGAGCAAAACACGCACTACTCTCTTGTGAGAGACGCGTGTTTAAATGAGACGGAAGCTTGGTTAGACTCACTTGATTGGAATTGAGCCGGCTAGTGGACCACCTTCCGAAGCTGGTGGTGTGTGGTGACAGCTGTGGTGGTGGCGGTTGCGCATTGGCACCTCCGAGGCTGCCCAATGACGTGGTCTTCGAGTTGAGCCCGCTCCAACGCGTCGCCGAAGCGGACGCGTCAGACAATCGCTTGCGGAGCAGGAACCCCTCGCGGGGCGTTGGTGCGTTTTTGTACCTACGGCAGAGATGAAAACGTGAGATTCTTGAAAATGGTAAGCTCGTGTCGTGATCTTCCAAATTCTAGGTTTTATATCAAACGTGTATCAATGACTGCGTACCTATTATTAAAAATTCTGTGGAGTGATTGAAAAAAATACGTAAGAGTACCACCGAATACTGAATACTACCTAGTACACGTAGATACATGTATGTTGAGAATATGATTTCCTGTTTCTAGTATATGAATTAAACGATGTTCAAGTAAAAGCACTTACCTTATCATAAAAAAAGGAGTTTTGAAACGACCAAGATGTTTTTCAAATTGATAAAACAAAGTCAATGGGTTCATTGGGCTGATAATTAATTAATTGAATTCAACTTCCTCGATTGTGCCTACCGTAACATAACCATTGATCAAATTATACGGGCTCTGTGTAACAACTTATAGTTTGCCAAAAAGTTAACATTACCTCGTCTACTTTTTTTAGATACAGAATCTCTTCTGTTATCCGGGAGGCTTCCTAAGATTTCAATGAAAAAAGGTAATTCCAAATTTTGTATTTTTCATTAATCAAAACCTTTTATTATTTTCAACACGAACGTGATCAAATTGTAAAAGAACATCTACAATAATATATTCCTACATGCGTATGGTGAGTTCAGGTCCCTATCCATCCAACTAGACGGGAATGAGATGTAATTGCTACACAGTCAATTATAATGACGCCTAGCAGCTGTTCATTACGACCGGGCGTGAGAAACTGTCGTGACTATATGTGATCATATTATGTTCAACTTAGATGAGGTCTAGGTAAATTAGATCTTATGTAGAGTCGAAGATCATCTTTTCAATATCTAATCTTGAGACTAAACTGCATCTATTTACCTACCAAAGGTTTAAATGCAGGCTAAAAGACACTAACTTGCCTAATACTAGAAAGAGAAATTAGAATAGTTCGGAAACAAAACCCAATAAACAACAGCTTTCATATTTTAAAATAAACAATTCACACCGATGAGCTAGTTCCAAATAACCATACAATTATAAAAGTAAATAACTTTTAAAAGAAATTAGTTATAGCTACAGAAAATGAAACTTATTAAAAAATGCTGGTCTCAAAATGAACCTCGCGGCATGACTAATCACATTTGATTGAACACCGTTTCAGATCGTTTCGAATAAAACCGGCAGTTCGTAACAATATACTTAAGTAGGTATCTTAAAACTAAACTCATGTCAGCGGTTATCAATCGCTGCGGATAAATCGTGATCTACTTCAAATGCCTTTCTTAAAACCTTGACACAATTGACAGAATGTGAAGCGAAGCGAGCCCGGCCGTCGCCAGATTTTGTTCGATACCTTTCTTGTCAAACACAATCAAACACTTCCTGTTTATTTTAGTTTTAGAAAATAACAATATCTAGTATGTATATCTATTAATGTGGCGCTAGACATTTATTCAACTCTTTCCACAGATAGCTTATATATTAAACTGAAATCCAATCAAAAATACGACATCTCCAAAACATAGTTTCGCAAAGATGTTCCTGTGAAAATTTTAATTTACTCACCATTCCGGCACATTGAGTTTCTGCAGTGACCTCTGCACTCGCAACTCGTGCTCCGAAAGCACGCGGTCTGAATTCTTCTGCAGTTCGTTTTCAGGAGGCTACAACAAATAATATAGAACGTTACACACAGATAAAATATTCATAGATTTCTTTTGAACTCAACTGATACGAAGCAAAAGAATAAAAAAGGTACCTTTTCCATCTATATGATATTGTTGATGCTCAAATTAGTTAGTATATTCAAAGGTAATGGTGTGAAATAATAATCAAAAATACTTTCGGATACTTGGTTTATTTATTGCAATGAATTTACAAATATTGATAAAATTAAATAAGTAATTACTTGTTTGTGTTCATTTAGTTGAAGCTACGTTATTTACCGATTCCTGGGCTTCATCAGCATTAGGAGCTAGCCGGTACACGGCTCCGAAAAATTTAGGATCTTTCTGTGTCTTTTCATGCAAATTGTCTTCGCTTTCCATTATAAAATCTTTCATAGGCGATGAATCCAACATTTTCCCTTGAATTTTCAAAGTCTGATGTATTTTGTATATAGCAAATCTTGCATAACCAGTTTCTTCATTTCCGTATTCGTCAATTTGTTCAAAATCATGAATTTTAGCGTCCGCGCAGTGTGACTGACTTAAGATCTCCTCCGGTGTAATATTAGATTCCTTTTTTAGAACTAAACTTTCGTTTATTCCACATTCCTTTAATATTTCAGACCAAGATGGGAAATAATCACCGTTGCTAGAATCATCCATTGCTTTGCTGGCATCTTTGTCTATTTCTGTTGATTCTATTAGATCAGAAACACCATAAATAGAATCATACCACGAGTCGTCATTCTCAAATTCCGAATTTAATGAGTTTAAATTAAAACTGACTTTTCGTTGCGACTTCTTAAGTGTTGAAGTCGTTGGTAATATGTTTTGTTCTCCATTGCCCTGAAGTATTTTATTTTGTTCAAAGTCTACATAATCGGGAACGTCAATGTCACTGAAATCGAAATCTTGTCGTGGTAATTCACTAACAGAGCAAGAGTTAAGATCAGATCTCTCTAGAAGATGTTCTATAGGCGGTGGTGGAACACTTTTCAGTAGCCGATTGAAGAAAGATCGAACTTTTTCATCATTTTTAGTTAATCTGGAGTTTTCTTTATTTTCTTCTTCTAGTGAAGTTACTCTCCTTGTAACGTTATTAAAAGACGGATTACTAATACCACTACAACTTGACTGAGTGCTCAAGTTGCGCCTTTGAGCTTCAAATCTTTTTACACAGATCTTTGCTTTCCACTCACGATGTTTGTTTCTGAATCCATTGAGACTTAATGAATTTTCATCTTCTGACTCGCTTCTTGGTATTTCTGGATATTTTGCATAATAGAAGTCTCTGGATAGTGGTTTTATAAACATATGCTCATGCTTAACATCTTCAAAAGGTTCCAATTCTTCAGTTATCCAAACTGTGTCCAAGCAATACCAGAATCCATTTCTTTGAAGCACTTCTTCTGTAGTTAGGAGCACTATTGACACCATTTCCCCAGCACTGCTCAACTCGTGATTTCAAACATAACTGAATCTTATCAAGACCTAAAAGATCGTTAATAATGAGTCAATATTTGTCTCAAAGTCAAATTTTGCTAACACTTTCAAAAACATAATATAATTAGTTAATTTAATTTCTTCATAATTGCTTACTATGTTTACGAATATAAAAGGTTGCATGTTAAACAAATCATTAGCATAAAGACGTAAAATATTGTTGTGCGTAGGAGACATCTGTACCTACAGGAGATGGCTCATTGATTTGGCAAATTTGGGATAACTTCAACCGTTAGTCCGAAAGTTTTATCAAAAGACTCCGTTATTAAGATAATTCCGATGGTTAATATTTGAGTTTAGTGCTCAGGAATGTTTCTTTTGGGGTAACGAACTCACCCTGATGTCTGACGACGCGAGTAGCGCGCACGGGCCCAGCAGCCCTACGCTCTCCCAACAAGTCATGTCCACAAATAATTTCCGCGCACTGTATGTCCAGTACCCACTGAACCCTACACTCGTATGCCGATCCTATAATCGCATCGTGATGCACCAGTAACTCCGTACTGCGTTACGTAAGGCTGTTTAGATCGCTCTTGATATAATTTTCCTCTTGGCAAGTAAACACAGATAAAGCGGCAACACACAAAGCTACGAGAACCCGAGAGGAAGTGAAAGAAGCAAGCTGCAATCGAAGTGGAAAGCGTTCGCCAATCAAATCAGAATAACGTTGCTTAACGAACGACAAAATCCAATTACAAGACTGAATCGGAGCGACCGCGGGGCTTCTGAGCTTAAGGTCGCCCTGCGGGCCGGTGCGGGAGCTGAGGCTGGGTCTGGCATGCGGCGCTCGGTCGGACTCACGCGGCGGCCACTGCGGCACTCCGCATCGTGGTACAGGTGGCTGAGGACAGGCGGCCGCGGCGCTGCCTCCCGCCAGACTGAGGCGCGGTGCGTGTCCTTGGCCAGCGCGCAGGCGCCGTTCACACACCCTTACTACAAGATTGTAGTTGATCCGACAATCATCGTATTATGATGACTCATCTCTTCTTTCCTCTTTTTGACTTTCGCTTATTCAGATCGAAAGCTACGTTGTGAGCGTGACTTTCACCTGGATCTGTAGTAGAGGAAATAGGTGTACATTGGTGAGTTTGCGGGCGGGCTGTGTCGGTAGCGTTATAGCGACAGAGCGATGTATGCGTGTTTGTCGATTGATGCGAGGAAGCTGTGCTGTTTTCAGCTGACGTTCACTTGTTCATGGCTGATTTGAGAGGAGTATTTGTTTTGATCTGGGTGTGGCATAGGGTGGCGGTTAAAGCTCTTACGCAATCTGAATGTATGGGAGATAATTAGCTAGGTTCTATAGAAGGCAATACTGCCTAGATACCTTTTGGACAGTTTCGCATAGCAATATTTAGGTCTAGCGCTACCGATTTAAATAAAGACATGAAAATAACTACCAATGTTCATATGCACAGTTCGCCGTCATTAGGTCACATTTTTTTGTAAGTATGTATTTTATATTGTCTGAGGCGCGAATTTTTTCGTATATTATGTTAGTCTTCCTTCGTATAGAACTATAATTTAAAAACTTACGTTCATATTATATACATCGTTCGTATTGAAGTGATATACGTAAGTACCTAAATCGATCGATGAAAATGTTATTATAATGGCCGTTATAACACCGACATAATATCTCGACATGGGGAGACATTCATGACCCAAATCGTGGGACAGTACGCAATTGCTTGTCACGAGAGTAAGGGAGCGGACAGGTAAGTGTGTATGACATTCTCATATTCATGGAGGGTTTATGGCAGAGATAAATGGAACAGGATTAAATTTGCCCAAGCGATGATTTACTATGTTTCGATAACTATCTTGATCCATGAAGTATTAAAGGATATTCTTAATTCCGTTGCTAAGGAAGACCCCTTGAAACAAATCGGCATAAAAGTTAAGTATCCAATATGACATGTATGCTTAAAGAAATTGATTTCGGGAACCAAGTAACCAAAAATTACTGATACACGTATTTTGAGTTTTGAACGCAATACAAATGTTTGTTCGGTCCAATAGAATTAATAAATGCGTTCCTTTTTATTTAACTTCTTTTTATAATGGCCTAATAAACTAGTGCCCAAATCGGTATTTTGATCTAGATGACCTCATTGATAACGTAATGCAACAAATGGCAGCCGAATTACTGAGGTCAGATTGAATTAGAGCAAACAAATATGGGCAATAAGTCGTGACGACATGCAATATAAACATAACATAATCACAAAATAGTAGTATAGCACTTCTGCACTCATTTGGAATGCTTCTATATGAAATAGACAATCTAGAATGCTAAGAGGGAAAAATGGAAGAAGAAGAAGAAAATCTTTCGGTAATACTGATACCTATATAATAAGTAACAGACATATAGGTACTATCACCAATGGGCGCAAAGCGATGAATACTATCATCTATTGTGCTGCAGAAAAAGGTCAAAGCTGAGCCTTATGCTGAAGATGAATCTACAGATGATCTAGAAGGGATGGGTTCAGATAATACAAAACATTTTATGGAAAAGGCAAAACTTCGTGTAAGATCAATACTTATTAAAAACGTTAGAACCTAATTAGTAAGGACAAAAAATATCAGTCATACGTAGTTAAATTCTTAACTCAAAATAATAAAAGGTTAATTATTGATACATAAATAAGATACCTAACAACTCCCAGTTTATAAGTGCGATGAAACTTCTAATGCCTCCTTTACACATAAACAGCCATAGACGGAAAATAACAGGAGCATCCACATAACAACGCGCTAATGGCCACAATTTGCATCTTCCTCTACCGCTAATAGCTATGTTGATCCTAATTGCTTGCAGCAACTTCGCACATCGTCGCTTCTTCCATATTGTCACGTCAAATTAGCGTCGCCGTGGGACGATGTGATGTCTTCAATGTCGTTAAAGATAGGGAATTAGGTCAAAGGTTGTCCTGAATTGGATATCATTTGTTTTAAGTCCCAAATCCTACAGATGTGGCTGCTATGCGTTAAGGAGGTGACAGTTGCCGTGAGTGTTGAATGAACAGTTTTGAAAATATTATACTCTTACCAAAATAAATACTCTGCAACTAGAAAATTGCGTCATTTAGATAAGGCGGGAGGACCAAGGAAGATGCCGATGTAGGCTAGTTACACCAGCAGACATTAACTCTTCACAATGAGTTGTTCATAAAATAGTTATAGAAATTAAATAAGAAGATTTCTTAAACGAGGAAGCGACTTCCCTACAAACATTACGTCTGTAATACCCTTACGCAACTCACTGATAATACATTAGGTGTGTTAAGTACTGGCTGCAGTTTCTCTATGTAAGCGCCTTTGATGTCCCTACCATATTATTTACTAGCTCCGTACCGCCTCAGAAACAAATGTACGAGATTTATTTTTCAGTGTACTTTCCTATGTTTTAATGGTTATTCTGCCATTCAAGGCGGAGACAAATAAAAAAAAAACAACGTTAGTAAAAATGAATACACCCGTTCATGATTTTTAATTGGTGTAACTAACACGTCTTTGTTTTAGTTATATAAGACAAATGCGTATACTTAAAACAACCCAACTCGGTTGGGTTTTTAGTTTCCTGCCGTGCTAATACGTCCTTATAGACGAGATTATTGAATCATTGTCTATACAAGTGTTTATATGAATAGGTGAATTAAATACCTAGATACCTATGTTTTTTATGTCATTGGAACGCTTGTAGACAGCATGGGAAGCTGTAGATGCTCGTATCAGATCGGAAACTGGAACAAGCTTTATTTCAAATACCTCTTCAGATATAAGTACCCACAAGAAGAGGGTCAATTGTTATCGAGCAGAGAGACCTCAAACTTTGTTGTTGACCTTTGTGAGGGGATAATCGCTTTAATGCTACCACGAAATCCCCTTTGAAGCGTGGATATTGAATTATATAAGATAAAACAGTTAGTTAAACCGTGTTTGAGTTCTGTGAAAGCTTATGGATTATGTATCTAGACGGCATGATAGATTACAAAATTATTTCTTAATCCCATTTCACACAAGCCTCCTCTCAAAGCGAGAAGTTATTAGATCATATAATCGACTCACGTTGGCATTAAAAATGTTGGCAACATCGGAAGTATTGTATGGAAGCAGCAGAGGTATAATATCAGATTATTGTAGTTTCAAACGATGCTACTAGATGGCGGTAGTAGTTGTCGGCAAATGATCATTATTTGTTTAGACTTTTGTAATCGGTTACCAGCAAATAAATAGAAGAAAACAAATGTGCATTCCTCCGTGGAAAGTATCACGTTTTCATTTTGATCAACTACCAAAACTCTTTTCGTCAACAGTCTATTCATAAAAAATAACAGCCGCAGAAAACGGCTTAGTAACTTCAAAAAAGTTACGCTTACCCGTTTATTATTGTTTGAATCAGCTTGCTTGTTATCAAAACTTGTAAAGTAGGAGCATTGTAAACAGAAAACAATTTATTTTCGTCACGCCATACCACTTCTTAACGGCATTTTACATTTCCCTAGATTTGAATGCGTCCATCACGCCCATACGTTGGCTTCCCGCCAAAAAATGGAGAAATGCACTTTTTTCTATATTCTCTCTGACATGTGAGATTTCAAAATTGGAATTCAACTTTTATTATTCCACTTTTTAAAACCAGTTTATAGAACGCAACATTGTGAATTGGTAGCTAACGGTGGCGGAAAACCGTGATGTGTGGAAGTCATTGGGGGAGGTATATGTCCAGCAGTGGACGTCTATCGGCTGATAGATTGATAGAATTGTACACCATACAATTTAAAGCCCACATAATGTTTTTCTTTATCACACGCTACGTATTGAAGCAGCAAATACGTTAGAAATCAATTGAAATGAATATAAGCCGGGTATTAATTTAATTAAGAGTTCAATGACCGTTCGCCTTTACTTGTTAAGTAAAAAAAAGAGAACATTTTGACAAGATATTTACAGATTACAGTTTCGGGTTCGCCCCAGTCCATTGTACTGTACCTATAATACAAACGTTGCTTAGTGTGGGACTGTACAGTTGGTCTGGCGATATTTATTTAAATAGGCTGTATGCTGGACGCAATTCAACAATTCATAAAAACATATTGTATTCGCCCAGTAGATGTTTTTTCGGGTAAAAATAATTATGTAATTCAGGAAATAAATAATAAATAACAACCTAGAAACTATCCAGACACACAGCGTGAACACCTAATCCCATATCCTGTCTTCAGTCTGTACCAATCTATCTAAATTGATGTCGAGGTACTACTCTAAATTGGATTAAATTGACCGTTCACAGCCGTAGAGTCGAGCCATTTGTTAACTATACTCCACATGCGGTAACGATGACTGATAGCTGGCCGGTTGGAATTCTATTCAATACTTGGTATTGGACTTCTTCTTCTTTATGTTGGCAATCGGCTACAAAATAGTGGCATTTATGCCAGTGTTAAATAAAATATTTGTCTTTATTTTTAATATTAGTACCCCTGATGATAATAATGATGTTGATGACGATGATAAAATGAATCCATTACCCTTATCATTAAAGCTGTGGATACTTTACTGAAAATTTACCGAACAACTTGGGAGAACTTGAAATCGTATTGGATGTATTGGTTGCCGTTTGCCTATTAATAAAACTTAAATATTTATTTTATTCCAGACTGCGATTTTTTTTTACACAGCCATGGAATTATTAACAGCGATGAATCGAATCGTTTATTTATTGTGTTTGTTATGCACGAATGATGAGACGAAAGGTTTTTAATCACTTATTCTTCCGTGTCATTAATAATTCGAGAAACATGAACTCAAAAAAACTGCAAAAAGCCTAGAGGTTGAGTTTCAAATATGTTACGCCTACGTTGCGATTATATATTTAAAAAACTTATACCTATGATGGGTCCTGTGTAGTCTGTGGTATAGTTTCACAAAGTGTTTTGTACGAAATAGGTTGAATAGAATTATAATAAAAGTGTCTATTGCCATACTCCCTGTTAATATTTTTAATTATCATTGTACACCAGCCTATTACAACAACATTAAACATGACAATTCCTATCAGTCGCTTCCACGTCCATGTAAAAAGCTAGACACAAACAGCTTGGATGAAAGGCTACATTTTCAAAAGCCTTTTCAATGAAAGCTGAGCGAAATGAACGTTTGCTGAATAGCTAATGCACTGTGAATAGGAGGCTTCAGGACTCAGGGATACCACGGAGGTGTGACCCGGTTTTTTATTTAAAATTGTACGCGATACGATATTCTCGAGATGAGAATTTTTTTTTTCGTTAACTATAGTAGACACCGAGTTTCCACTTGTAAGATGGACAGTTTATTCATATTTGAATTGACACTTATACCTACCTACCCGTGAAATACAACAACATAGCGACCTCTTCAACCGCGCCACAAGCTACACAGATGGCGCTGCAGATGCATTCAGAACAATAGACAATTCTCCATGCAATCCTGAAACGCGCTATGAGTTTTGGGAGTACGTAAAAAATATAAAATATACCGTTGGGGCATAGATGCCGCCCTGCCAGGCACACCACCGGTCTGGCTTAAAGATCCGCTAAATACACTTTAAACACTGCCACTATTTATTTTATTTAAAAGAACATTGTCAGGTAGGTAGATTAATGCGTAAATTAATATCGTTCAGACCGTAAAAAATAATTACGCCGGCGTGAAATCCAATAATGCATAAATCTGTCGCTTCGCTAAAAGGTATCAATTTGATGTTGGCAGCGCATAGAGGTAGTAATTGTAACTGAATTAAAGAACACTACGTAATATGAGTTAACTGTGCCTGCTCTTGCTGGTTGAAGCGAAGATAATGATGAAAGATGTTTACCTGAAACAAATTGAAATCTATAATTAATATACTGTTTAAACAAAGCCATGATAATTAATTACGTGACTTCAAATGTGTACCTTACGAAAAACCGACATACAAATAGTTTTATAAAGTCAATAGCGTTCCTACATTGTTCTCACATACCCATAACAATGTAATGTTCAAAAATTCAAAAAATCTTTTAAAAAATAGAGCAACCATGGAGTTTCTCGCCCGTTCTTCTCCATAGGAACGGCATTCCGAACGGGTGCTAAAGTAGTAGCTTAGCATTTTGTGTCTTTTGACGATTCATAAGTACTGTACTTTATGGTTTACATTAATAAAAATATTCTGATTCTGAATGGAGATAAGCTTTTGGCAAAGGGCCTGCGCATTTGGAACCAAAGTCCGAGCCAATTTGTCTAAGGATAGAACATAAAGGTATAAACTAGATACACGCGAACTTTGATCGAGTATCCGCGATCCAGTTTTCAAAACTATCCACAACTTTGAGATAGCTTGCGCTAACTAAAACCACGTACCAACTAACAATAGGAGTTTGGAATTCAAATAATGGTTCTGGCTATCGATGGTACCGTTGTCAAGTGTCTGATACAGAGAGGAATGAGTTATGAATCAGTATGAATGATTGTTGCGAATACGAGTGTTGTTATGGTAATGGAATCTAGGGAGTGTATATGATTTATTTGTTGTTCTTTAAAGGTTGAAGAAGTTTCATTTCGTTATTCGGTATGTTTAAAAATAAACATTGAATTTGCATGATTACGGTCTGTGGTCAATATGTCATACCTAACCTTCTTTGTCTGTTTTAGCTTTTAGAAATCTTATTCTTATGTGATTCTAATACAAAATTACGTCTGGAACTGGAGATTTTAATTGATCTACATTTCAAGACCGACTCTGATTAACTTTACATAATGATTAAATTAAGATCCTGATTGGAGTCGCATTACTAGTTCATGGAGGGGGCTATGATTAAAAATACCAGCCCAAGTATATTATATCCATTGATGTATCCATCGTCCTAGTTTAATGTCTATGGCGCACCATATGGTGAAGTTTCGAAACAGCCACTATTATTGGCATGCAGGCGACACACGTGGGCCGAACGCCTAGTTGCCTAAACGCCTAAAACAGACGAATATAATTTGAGCAGGTTTTCGAGGTAACTTGGAGAATTCTGAATTCACAAGCTCATGTTTAAATCTTGTATATGCAGCATATGAAACTCTTGATGTCATTTAACCCTGAAAGACATTTCCCAAACTCATCAAATCAATGCTGAGACATTAAATCGCTTTTTTTGTTCGATGTATAAAACATTAGTAATTATATTCACAATAATATATATTTAATTTTTAAGCCTTTACAGGGAAGTAATCCGTTATTTTATGTTCTTTGATTCTAGAATCTTCTAAACGTTGTGAAAGTATTTTTTGAAGACCTATGGTGGAATCTAAGCTCGTGGCGATAATCTTGTTTTCTGTGCTGACGCCAGAGATGAGAACCTAAGCTTAAATCATAAACACAATTGTAAAATTATTTCAAGTGCTCTCTAAACATACAGAAATTAGATTGCCAACTTGTCCACAGATTTTACGACAGAATTTCCGTCCATTTGACTTTATCGGCTAGTCGGATAAGTTGTTTTGGTATTAAATTACTGGAATGCTAACTGATGTAATTTTATACCTGCAATCACGCATTGCCGTGTTGAAATGTCCCGGCGAGGCAGTGATTTGTCTACTGTCTCTATATGTGTAATAAAAGGATAGGTATTCATTTTCTTGTCCACAAAAATGTACAAAATAGCGCAATTTTTGCCAGTGTTGATTATTTGTTCATAATTTTTATAAAATTATAAGTACTCCATACTGATGGTCATGAAGTCGATGACGATGATGAAATAAATCCCCTCGCCTTATCAGAAAATCTGAAATGATTACTAAAAATACCGGACATCTTGGCAGAACTTGAAAAGTCAAGTTATACTGTTATACTGTTTCATTTTAATTTTCGTTTATCAACACACAGTGGTTAATATCCCACATTATCTATCAAATAAACACATTTTTTGGAAAATAAAACAAAACTGTCAATTTCACGGTTCAACTTCCCGCCAAAAACCCCCTTATTTAGATTGGACAGTGGACACAGATAAATAATATTAGGTTTTTTTATCGCATTCGCTTGCACGATTTTTTGTCAGCCAGTGATATTTCAATAACTGGCACATAACATTTAACCACTACACGGACTTGGCAGCCCTTAATTCTTTATACCAAAACATCCGTGACTTGGCTACTTAACAGTATTACTGACTGTTTAAACAGTCCTTAATAAGACAGCCAAAGACACCGAAAATTGTAGACATGAATTATTATTATAATTGCTGGTGCAATAATGATAGTGGAACTATGCATACAGATGTCATCTTATATGTTTGTGCATTATGACGTCATAGTGTGCAAGTGAGATATCTAACATCTATCTAATTTTAATACAACGGAATGCGTTAAAACAACGCGTGGGAGATCGGATAGCATAGTACTTGACTTAAGTGAATACCGTGCATCTGGAAGGAAAGACTCACATATAGCTAATATATAACTATTATATAACAATTTCCAGTCTTTCTGGATCACATAGTAGCCGACTATATATAAAACGTACAGTTTTAATCAAAATAGGAATGTATCAATTTGATCCAATTGGACAAAATATGAGTCAACATAGTTGCTGCCTTCTTTATACCTTTGACGGCGCAGCCCTTCGCTTCGGGAATACCTTTAAGGCCCTTTTAAAAGGGAAAATGGCTTACAAATTTATTATGAGAATGTTACTGAGTGACCTTTTGTCAACAAAAGTCGGGGTGAGGTGGACTTCGCCTTCATTGGATGTCTTTAGGTGGTTCAAAATGGTTGAAATAATATCTCACAACTCAATTAAAAATAACTAGCTGTCCCGGTGATCTTAGAACAGAATCAAATGTATGACAAAATTATTAATCTTTATAACTTTTTTTTGAGGATAATTTCACATGTTTTCATTGTTATTCTATTATCAAGGCGGAGTGAGTTATAAATGGTGTAACGTGATAGTTACTTACTTCGTTTTATATAATTTATACAAGTTTATGTAACCGGTTTTTGGCAATGTATATTAATTAAAATTTTAATACAAGCATTAGTATATACTAAACAGTTTCAATACTATAATTTTTATTGTCTCCGGGATGGTTTTTTTTTATTAAGTTCGTACACGGACATTAATAACATTTTTCACATTAAAAAAAAACGATTGATCGTTTAAAACCGTAGACTAGGTTAACAAGCGCATAAACATTATGCATACATACACATAATATAGCTAAATACATAAAGAAAACCATATAAATCACGGTAGCTAGCGTTTACAGGAAAGTGAAACGGAAACCGCAGCTCATCTGCGCGGGCGCCGACTATAAATAAACACGGTGCGTGTGCGCACGTGTGGAGCGCCAGCATCATGTGGGTCACTAATGCAACTCCTCGGAAAACCATGAAGAATATACATTATTTATTATATTGAAAAAAAAAACAACTTAAAACCCTATGGAGAACTAAAAATCTTATAATATTTTATATTAGAAAATCTGCTTACTTTACTTGGGAATGCTGTAGAAGTTTACGTGAACTGGGATGGGGCAGTGATTCCAAACAATATTTTTTATTCCTCCCGTGACCATGGTTGCTGTAAAGCAGCCGAAACATCAGGACCGTAAAAAACAAAAAATAATCGCAATAAAATCAGTAAAATTCGTTTTGTTTAAATATTTTTTATGTTTTAGGTAAAAATAATACTGTTTTAACTTAACCACTCCAAAGGCTACTCTGCTAGGATGTAAAACAGCTTGAAAAGCCTGCCATCCTCTTCTCTACATCTCATTATCTATTCTTGCATTAAATAGTACTCCTACTGTACGCCTTCAAATGCAATAACGACACATTAATAGTGTTACGTGCGGGGGTAATTAAATGCCGATTACGTGAAAATTACTTTAATCGCTCTCCACACAGAAGGCAAAATTAGTACACACCAGTACACTAATTAGTCAACACTTAAACAACAATACACCAAATCACTTTGTAACACAGTTGTCCACAGTATTCGCTAGAGTCGCCGGTATAGTCTTCTTAGTTCGCTTCCGAGAGATGTGTTCACTATCGCTTTCAAATAGAAACTGTCTCGTCGCTGGTCCTGCACACTATTTATAATCCGAAAATAGCGAGGGTGGATCTTTCCAGAAAGGTGTCGATAAAAACCCACTAAACAGAAATGTTCCATAAGGAAAATGAACCTTATGCACACGGTAATAAGGAGGCGCTAGAATGTTCTAGTGTACGTAGCTGTATTCGTCTAATGGGTATTATTCCGAGAACTCGTAGTTCCAGGAATTGCATTGTCCTCGCCTTTTGTTTACTAATAATAATTTTAATAAAAATAATATGAGGTATATTCCGGAAGCCGGTTGCAACATTGTTGACGATTCTAGATCTTTCTTCACAGATCGATAGGGGACCTTGGACCCAACAATGCGTTTTTGTTTCTAGAAGCTTCGATGACTATTTCTCGAGTTATCGATACCTCTTTTATACGCATCGTAACATTACCCCCCTCTTAGTCATGCTCGTCCCGAGCATTATTTGAGCCATGATATCGCGCTAACCGGTCCACATGGACTACCTTTGGTTTTCCTCTAAGTCCCTTCTTGATGCGGAAGGTAACATCATTGATCCTTGTAATGACGGTGTACGGTCCTTCCCAGCGAGCTTGAAGTTTCGGAGACTTTCCCTTTTTGCGAAGCGGATTATGAAGCCACACTAGTGTTCCTTCCTCAAACCCGTTGGTGTTCGAATTCCGATCGTACCGGGTCTTCATCCTTGTACTAGTCTTAAGATTATTCTCCCGTACTCTTCTGTGTACTTCATCCAGCTGGTTTTGAAGTTCACTCACATAGTCTGTAACAGGCTTAGGACTATCGGGTGGCGTGCCTGTTATCGCATCGACTGGGAGCCTCATTTCTCGACCGAAATTTACCTTGGCCGGAGTATGTCCCGTACTATCATGTACCGCAGATCGATAGGACATCAGGAACAGCGGAATGTATTGGTCCCAATCTCTTTGATGATCGTCCACGACTTTAGCCAAGTGGTTCTCTAAAGTCTGGTTGAACCTCTCGACCATTCCATCTGACTGCGGATGCGCTGGCGTTGTACGGGTCTTATTGATTCCAAGCAGTTTGCACATTTCCTGAAATAGAGCAGACTCAAAATTCCGCCCTTGGTCTGAGTGAAGTTCCATGGGTACGCCATATCGACAGACCACTTCCTGAACCAGTTTCTTCGCCACAGTTATAGCTTCTTGATTCGGTGTCGCAAAGACTTCGGGCCACTTAGTGAAGTAATCTTGCACTACTATGATGTACTTGTTCCCATCATCTGTTATAGGAAAAGGTCCAGCAACATCAATAGCGATGCGTTCCCATGGCGCTCCAACGTTGTACGTCTTTAACTTTCCCCTGCTTCTTGTCTGCGGGCCTTTCACTGAAGCACAAGCAGTGCATTTACGGCACCAATCCTCGACATCTTCCCGACAACGAACCCAGTAGAACCGTTGTCGCACTTTAACCAGGGTCTTCTTGACTCCAAGATGCCCACCAGAAATACCGTCGTGAATGTGCCGCAGAAGAGGGGCCACCTTACTCCGAGGTACTACGACTTGCATGGTTACTTCTTTCCCGTCGTTGGACTCCCATTTTCTGCATAGTACACTGTCTTCCAGAGTCAAGCTGTCCCACTGAGCCCAATAGCTTTTGGTGGTCGAACTATGAGCAGACACATCACTCCATTGGGGTTTGTTCCCAAGTCGTTTCCAGTCCAGTATAGGTCGAAGGTCATCGTCCTCTTCTTGGGCCTTCTTCATATTAGTTCCAGTCCATTCGTCATCAAGTCCGTGTGTCCTGATGACTTTAACCTCTTCTCGTACATCATTCTTCTGACAGTGCTTGCAGTCTTCAGCACACGGTCTTCGTGACAAAGCATCGGCGTTGCTATGTCCTTTTCCACTTCGGTGTTCTATTACAAAGTGAAATTCCTGTAGTTGCTCGAGCCATCTAGCTACTTGACCTTCTGGGTTCTTGAATTGTAACAACCATTTTAACGCAGCATGATCCGTTCTTATAGTAAACTCCCTTCCTATAAGATACTTCTGAAAATGTTGTAGGGTCTTCACCACAGCAAGTAGTTCACGGCGAGTAACACAGTAATTTCTTTCTGGTTTGGAAAGTGACTTACTGAAATATGCTATCACGACTTGACGATCTCCCTGTATCTGAGATAAAACACCACCAATTCCTGTGTTACTGGCGTCTGTGTCCACGATGAATCTTCCTTCTCTATTTGGGTAACCCAAAATAGGAGCTTCACATAACCGTTGCTTGAGCTCACTGAAGGCTTCCTCACAGGTCGGGTCCCAGATAAAATCGCGTTTCTCTTCTGTAAGTCGATGCAACGGTTTTGCAATATCCGAGAAGCTCTTAATGAATCGTCTGTAATATGCGCATAATCCCAGAAAGGCGCGCACATCTGTTTTATTTCTTGGAACAGGCCATTCTTGAACAGCTTTTATCTTGTCAGAGTCGGTTTGGACTCCTTCCGTTGAGATGACGTGTCCAAGGTAACTGACTTCCTTTTTAAATAAAGCGCACTTCTTTGGGCTAAGTTTTAGATTAGCCTCACGGATTCGGGTGAACACTCGTTCCAGATTCTTCAGGTTCTCCTTGAAGCTACGACCCATAACGATTACGTCATCAAGGTAGACCAGGCATACGTCTCCGAGTAAACCCACCATCACTCTTTCCATAAGGCGCTCAAATGTGGCTGGAGCATTACATAACCCAAAAGGCATAACATTAAACTGCCACAATCCGTTTCCAATTCCAGTGCTGAAGGCTGTCTTCTCTTTATCTTCTGGGCTTAGTTCAACCTGCCAATAGCCACTTTTTAGGTCGATTGTTGAAAACCATTTCATACCACTGAGCATGTCCAGTGTGTCGTCAATCCGAGGTAAGGGGTAGCTGTCTTTCTTTGTGACGTTATTCAACATCCGATAATCAACACAAAATCTTGTACTGCCATCCTTCTTCTTCACCAGCACCACGGGTGATGACCATGGACTCGTAGAAGGTTCAATGATTCTGTTATCAGCCATATCCTTAATCATATCTGTCACCTCCTTTTCTCTTGCCCATGGTATGCGTCGTGGCCTTTGTTTTATAGGCCTGGCATCGCCTGTGTCGATCCGATGTTTTACGAGCCCCGTCCTTCCACAGTCATTTCCAGTGGCAAAGATATCGCTGAATTTCAGCAAGAGCTCTTGGGCTTGCTGCATTTCTGTTGCCGATAAATTCTCTCTAGAAGATTCCAGTAGTTGCTGGATGTGATCCTCCTTCATGTGGGTACCATTCTGTTTAACTGTACCACTATTCAATCGTCTCAGGTACTTTACTTCCTCACATCTTCCAACCACACTATTCTTCTTCAGGTGAACTTCTTCATTACCAAGGTTGAGGATTCTCACCTTAGTAATTCCGTTCGACATCAATAAAGTCCTTGCCGTAATTAAATGTGAGTAATTTCCAGTGTCTTCAACAATAAGACATCTTCTTTGTTTAATATTACGAGGAAATTTCACTATCACCAAGTTTTCTGATTTCGGCGCCAGTGTAGTGTCCTTCAGGCAATAAATATTGCACGGCCGTGATCCTTGCAAACAAACTTCTTGGTCAGGAAACCTTAAAACTCCTCTCACAACATCCAAAACACACTGTTGATTCTTCAAGAAATCCAGTCCCAAAATGCAATCGTCGGTTATATTAGCAATCAAAACTGATTGAAGATATACTCTGTCACCAATTCTTAACTTAACATCTGTTTCGCCGAGGACGGAAACTGGCTGGCCGGTGGCTGTCTGAAGATGACATTTTGGCGATCGTCTATTCCACATTATGGTGCGTCTTAGTAGCTCTGGTCTCACAATGGTACGCGATGCTCCGGTGTCCACTGTTAAACTACATGATTTATTATCTATGGTGCCCTCGAGGATCAGACTATTCCCATTAAAAACTTGAGTTATGGTTACTGTAGGGGCTTTATGTTGACCAGCCAGCGCCCGCCCCGCGGCCCTGGCGACTTTTAGTTTAACGGCGTATCTTGAATGACCTGGGTCTCGGAGTCCTTGACCCTTCTCTTTTTCTTAGGGCATTCGAGCCGAATGTGCCCTTTTTCTCCACACTCATAGCACGTGGGGACGAACCGAGACTTCTTCTCTTCTGGTATCATCGCTCTAACTTTGTGTAGCCTCGTGTCTTGTTGCACAGCTTCCACCTCAAGAGCATGCGCAAGTGCGTTCTTCAAGGACTGGTGATGTCCCAGTTTCACAGCCCCTCGAACCTCTGAGTTTCTTATGCCATCGATAAATGCCTGCAGCAGGGTCACTTCAATAACTTCTGGTGCCGATGAGTAAGCTCGACGAACCAGCCTTTCAATTTCCTGGGCCCACTGCTGGAGGCTTTCACCAGCCTTCTGTGATCGCTCACGGAGTTGCACTCGGTAGACATGCTCCAGGTGCTTATCACTGTAGCGCGTGTCTAATGCTTCCATTAATATATCTAGGGTCCTTCTTTCAGGCGGCAGGTTTTCTAGAATTGTCAAAGCATCCCCTCGTAGAGCAAGCGTAAGAGCCATGAAAGATTGCTCGTTGCTCCAACCATTGCCACTTGCAAGTACCTCGAACTGGTACTTGAACGCTGACCACGACGAAGTCCCATCGAAGCGTGGTAGGTCAAGTTTTGCAGATGATGGTGAAGCCACTGCAATAGATCCATGTGTTCTTAGCTTCATCACCTCCTTATTAAGCGTTTCCCAGCGGTCTTCCATGGCTTCATTCTTGAGAGTTACTTTTTGTAAGCGGTCTTCGAGGTTCCCTGTTTTTATGGTAACTTCTTTGTCAAGCACTTCCACACGGTCTTCAAGAGACTTTACTTTTTCTCCAAGAGCTATTATGCCGGCATCGATTTTTCCTACTACAGCTTCCTGGTTAGTCTGGAGCATTTGCTGCATGGCAGCCATTTTTTCTTTGTTTTCTTTAAGCTCCTGCCGACTGGCTTCTTGGTTGGCCTTCATCATTTCTTGCATAGAAGCCATTTTCTGATTGGCCTCTTGATTGGCCTGCATCAATTGTTTGAGCTCTTGCCGACTGGCTTCTTGGTTGACCATCATCATTTCCTTCATGGAGGCCAGCAGTGCTGACATGTTTATGTCTGGTGAGCTAACTCCTGGTGCTGCCACAGTTCTAGCTGAAATCTCAGCATCAACCCGAGGCTCTTCCTCTTCAAGGCTACGTTGACGTGCAGCATCCATCTCCACTTGCCGTCTGGTTCGTGGGGTACGCCCTTCGTCTTCACGTGGTAGTAACGGCATTCCGCTTCTGACACCAATTGTTACGTGCGGGGGTAATTAAATGCCGATTACGTGAAAATTACTTTAATCGCTCTCCACACAGAAGGCAAAATTAGTACACACCAGTACACTAATTAGTCAACACTTAAACAACAATACACCAAATCACTTTGTAACACAGTTGTCCACAGTATTCGCTAGAGTCGCCGGTATAGTCTTCTTAGTTCGCTTCCGAGAGATGTGTTCACTATCGCTTTCAAATAGAAACTGTCTCGTCGCTGGTCCTGCACACTATTTATAATCCGAAAATAGCGAGGGTGGATCTTTCCAGAAAGGTGTCGATAAAAACCCACTAAACAGAAATGTTCCATAAGGAAAATGAACCTTATGCACACGGTAATAAGGAGGCGCTAGAATGTTCTAGTGTACGTAGCTGTATTCGTCTAATGGGTATTATTCCGAGAACTCGTAGTTCCAGGAATTGCATTGTCCTCGCCTTTTGTTTACTAATAATAATTTTAATAAAAATAATATGAGGTATATTCCGGAAGCCGGTTGCAACATTGTTGACGATTCTAGATCTTTCTTCACAGATCGATAGGGGACCTTGGACCCAACAATGCGTTTTTGTTTCTAGAAGCTTCGATGACTATTTCTCGAGTTATCGATACCTCTTTTATACGCATCGTAACAATAGCATAAAAAATATGCAAAAATATTTAATCAATGGTAATGAAGCTCGGCGCACCCACCGCATACTCTTGCGTGTTAAGTCACAATGCCATTCCATAATCTATGAAAATAAAACTACTATTACGCCTGCATTCCCTCAAAGAGTACGTTTCAGAGGTGTGCGTTTTGTGTACCCACAATTAGCTAATGCTGTTACGTCCTAACTTAGGTATAGTTAGGGAAACTTCCAAATTTCTGCTACTTGATACGCAGTTCGATTCAGATGATTTGATGAGTGACGGAATTTATAATTGATATTTTTTTTAGGCGTCCCTCCAGAATTTTCAATTTAAAAAATATACATTTTGACCTGATTACATTTATATACTTATCTATGCTTCATTTACCATTGCTAAAAGTAGGGTGGGTGAAAAAAAAAACCAACATATTCTACGTCGACCACGAAACGAATCACATGTTCAATCATACCTGCCCATAAATAAGCAATTTCAAATTCCAATCGGAGAATCGATTCGAATGCTATTCGATCATTAATCGAGTGAGAGCGTGCCGGCCGCAAATAGATGAACTCGCGATCAAGGTGGCCATCGGACGAAGGCCGGCAATTTGGCAAACGGCATATAAACATACAACATGATGGATGTTCTTTATAGTTTGTTATCGGTTGAGTTGTAGAAGAATACAAAACAGGTTTTAATTGAAATACATAAGAAAAATCTGTTGCCGACGCCCCAGAAAAGCGCTTATCCCCGGTTTACAGGGGAACAGTCCTGGGCCCCAAGTATGTTAACACAATCGAACAGCAACCGCATAGTAACTATCACTTTTGACATATATCCCATACAATAACTGTCAAAAGTGACAGTTACTATGCGGTTGCTGTTCCATTGTGTTAGCAGACTTGGGGCCATGGTGCAAACAATTCGGTAAGTACACCTACGAAGTAAGAAGTGTGCAAAATAGATTTCCATACATTCCCATGTCAGCTACTTGTTCCTGGCGTACTACCTTCGTGTAATTCAAGCATTACTCCGCTTAGCTTTAGCTTAGCCGTCGTGACAGTTAAATCAACACTTTAAAATTCATTTTTAACAGACTTCAAAAAGGAGGAGGTACTCATTTTTTTCAACCAAGTTCGCATTCGTTAAATTTTTGATTTAGTTAGACCAGCTAGATTTCAAGATTAGAATATTTCTTTGCTTTTTAGTTTATGAAGACGGTTTCTTATTTTTGTTGCGAAGTTTTTTCTATTGATCTACACATCAAAGAAAAACTACACAACAGTTTTTATAGGCCACATCCACACTAATGCACCAACTCTTCGCAATAAATCTTGCATATATGATATCGGTACTCTACAGCTTTGGCTACTCGCGTCAGAATCGAAAACAGTGGCGATTTATCGATGGCATCATAAAATATTTATTCGTGCTATACATTTTTGAGAAGCATAACTCATTTCTATGACTTGCAGTTATATAAGGTTTTGGCGGTGAGGTATATGATATATACATATCAGCAAAAGCTCAATCATTTAGATATTATTTAGCGTCAAATATAACACAGCAGTAGCTCAATTAATAGGAGTATACGCAAGGTAGGTATTAAAATTTTGCATATTTTTTGGAGATGTTTAATACACCACACTACACGCCTGTTAGGTAGGCAGAGGTGCATTGCAGAGCACCCATATTTCGTCGATGGTATTTGAATCCCAAGTAATAGAGAGCGAGCCTATAGCCATTTTGTCCGGGCACATTCCTCTTGAACATGTAGGTAGTATGTATGTTTAATGTTTTGGTAAATTAATTAATTTACCAAAACATTTATGGAACCTTCCTTTATTCTATTATACAGCTTAACCCCCCGAATTTATAGACGTATTATAACTTAATCAAACGTGATAGAGTACTGCGCAAAGCAAAACTCTTGTGCGCAGTACTGTATGACGTATAATCTATACATATAAATAAAATTGGAGTGTCTGTTTGTAATATTAAAATACCCGCTTTTTACTGAGTGCATTTGGATGTATACACGTTACCTATACAGAAACAACATTTTTTACAATTTTTGTCTGTCCGTCTGTCTGTCTGTCTGTCTGTTTGTTCCGGCTAATCTCTGAAATGGCTGGACCGATTTTGACGGGACTTTCACTGGCAGATAGCTGATGTAACAAGGAGTAACTTAGGCTTTATTTTAGAAAAAAAAATAGGATCTCACGAAAAAAATGAAAACCAATGTTGCAGCGCAGCGCCTGATTAAGTTTGAGAGCAACAACCTGCAATGCGTCCCGCGGGCTCAGAATGGGCGAGCAGGCTATTATCAACGGTTGTCTTTGTTAAATACCACGCGGACGAAGTCGCGGGCAACAGCTAGTAAAGTAATAAAACGTCTATACATTTTGGGGTAAGCCTTTTCATTGTTACTTAATGTTATAAATAAAGTTAAACATTTACAAATTAACGTTAAAATAAATAGATAGCCTTAAACCTTTTAACATCACGAGTAAAATTATCATTCAAATTATCTCTCCCATAAATGTGTTGCAGAAACAGTGCTCCTCTGTTACCAAAGAAATGGGTCAATAAGTACAGTATCGGACTCATTACATGCACCACGATTATTTAACACTGTAGCGTGTGTGTGTGTGTGTGTGTGTGTTTGTCTTTAGTTAAGAACCATAATGGTTGCGCCTCAAAAGAAACCGACTTGGAACGAGGGGGCTTTCTATAGGGCTACCACTGACCGAGTTATATACTTAGTAGAATATAATTCAAATGGAATAGTATTTTATTTATACACTTAAATCTAGACGAAAATAATATGGTAGGTAAATATAATAAATATGTAACTGATTGCTGACTGTACATGGAAGATATGTGAGACAAACTATTATTGGGGTCTTTATTAATGTAATAGAACCCAAAACAATGCTTGTTAGAATTTTTGTCTGTTTATCTGTTTGCCTGTGCATTTGTGCGCGCTAACCTCAGAAACGAATTAACTGATTTGGTTTTACCTAATTTATGTAAGCTTCACTTAAAATATAATGCTTGTTTTATCTCAATCGGTTCATAAATAAAAATGTAATATTGATTTAAAGACGCGGAGACGAAGTCGCGGGTAACAGCTAGTTATAAATATGGCACGAACCAATAATTGTATGAATTCATATTTAATGGAAAGGTTCACTAATACAGAAAATAACTATAGAATACTTGTAGGTACTTTTTAACAATATTTTAACACTAATTTGACTTACACATGACATTATCATTGATTTGACAGACTTTGCAATCACTGCTTCAGCGCCTAAATCTCAATTATCGACTCGAATCATTTATTTTTAAATGCAGCGCTTCACTAGTTACCTAACACCTACTGCACGTTCGGAAATGTCTACGCTAATATGGCGGGCAAACAGTCGAGAACACTTCTGGAATGCGACGGATCCAGCATTAACACTATTTTCGGACGAACGCGGAAGTCTCTGGCCAGTTTAGAATCTATGGCACCTCGCAATTGTTATTTTGTGTACATTAATAAAGTTTTTATTGCATTTGTGGAATTTTCGGGCAAATTCTTGAACACCGTTTACTTTACGTCAAATTGGGTTTTATGGACGAATAATAAAATTGGAAGTCATGGCGTATTCTGTGAGGAGAAAGTTTTAATTTATTTTTACTTAATATGGCGTTAATTTGGTTTTTATTTTGGAACTTCTACAAACAGTTGGACTGATGATGATTTAGGATACCAAATCACCATCATCTATTCATCCGGATTATACAAGCAGGTCCTGTGTCGACCCTAAGATTATTTAATCCAAACATGCAGATAAAAGTATTTATCTTTGAGGTGTATTAATATTGTGTTACGAAAGTAATTTTAACATGGATATTACATAACAAAGTTGCGCATAAATGAATTGGTCATAAAACAAGTAAATGTATAGGTTAATTGCTAACAAATGTTTGAATAACTCCATTAGTTACAATAATACGCAACTACTCACTTTGAACTTTTGATAAATATAGAATAATAGCAGGCATCCGTCACTCACCGATTCTACTGCGTTAATTTTTTTGGGGTCGAGTCACCTTCGTCCGTAGGAGAATTAAGTACCCTCGAGATACCCTACACGTGACCCTGGGTGGTGCCAACCAGGTGACAACTCTACTGGTGGTAGGCTTCGGCCGTGGCTAGTCACCACCCACTGAACAAAGCCATGTCGCCAAGCGGCCTAGCCGTGTTCCGGCATGATGTTCGGTGTTGCCATTCATGGATGGCGGGTCAGATCAGTTGCGCTGCATGTGCCTAGTGTATGTAGCGTCTCTATCTACTGCCGCCTTCCTACCTAGGCAAGTATGCTCCATCGTAGATCTTATCGTCACTTACCATCAGGTGAGATCGAGATCAAATACTTGCCTATAATGTAATAAAAAAAAAAAATGCCTACAGCGCTGTACCCCGGAGGCTCACAACGTGCTTGCAAAAGATAGAATTACGCGATGAAAAGAGACGCGCATAGTTAGGTAATAATCATTTTTACAATGCATAAAATGCAGCGGAGTGCATGCTGTATTGCACTTTATGGCTTTGTAGCAACAGTTGCGTTTGATTTAAATGTTTTTTGCGGAGTGAAATATCTATACCTAAGAACAATTAGATAATCTGTGATAATAGTTTAGACCTTTATTAAACCACTAATGATTGGTTTAACTCTTTCACGAATGAGTCAGTGGCATTGATTCTTACAAGAAATGGATCTAAAAAAAATATGTTTTTTTTAAATAGTTTGTAGCTACTTTAAATTTAATGTTGAAATATAGTACAAACCCACATGTAAGTATTCTATTTATCCCATATTACTGCAAAACATCCCGAGCACAAACAATTTCAACCGCCATTAGAACCGCTGCTAGAATAGTTTCAACAAAATCAAGTTGGTATATTCAGGGATGGTACACGAAAAAAAGAACAAATACAATAATTCCAAAGTAACAATACAACTCGTTAAACCACACATCGTTAATGAAAGTTCTGTGTTATAATGACAGTCATATCGTTGTAATATAAATTTCCGCTGGACCGGGCGCCAGGGCACGTTTAATTAAATGATTGATTGATTTCTTTCGGCAATAAATCATCTGTTTGATTAAATACTTTCTATTTTTTTACAGGTGTAGCAGTAGGTGTTTTATTAACATGCTCATTGGGACTCTCGACATTTTGTTTCAATAACATCAATAAGTATTTGGGTCCGATTTCAATACCTAACTAAAGTTCTTACATCATCCAACAATTCTCTTTTCACACCCAATTCACTCTGGAGTGTGCCTAATCGTGAAAAAGTGTTCGACTCATCAACGGCCCCTTCGAATTCCATTCCTTGTTACGTCACGGTCTTCGCTGAGATGAAATTCGACAAATTAAGAGGTGAATAGGGTCAAATATTCGGGGTGAAAGGTCACAATATTAATATTCTTGATTCGTCACAAATGTCACAGAATGATATTCAAATTCGACGAAAATTATTAATTTGACGATCTCATAAGCGTAGTTGGTAGTGTAGTGACCCTGCTATCTGCGCCGAGGGTTCCAGGTTCGAATCCTGTTGAAGCTTTGTGTGATTAGCTCGAATGTTGTTCCCGAGTCAAGGATGTTTAATATATATATCAGTATTATATACTGAGTTCGCACTCAGTCCATTGTACGGTACCCATAATACAAGCGTTGCTTAGTGTGGGACCGTATAGTGAGTGTGTTCGCCTGGCGATATTATTAACGAATTAATAAAATTAATCAAAATATATTTTGGAACATCGCGGCAAATTTCCCAACTCGAATGAAATATTAGTAGTCTATACACGAATGGCGACGCAAATTAGAATGCAGCAAACAGAATACGGTGGTTCGGTACGATATGGTTTTCCAAATGACGTAGCATATCATAGCTGACATCCTTATTCCGGAATGCTTGTGGAATTTTAATAAGTCACTAGCTATAATAACGCAACTTGCTTCATACGCACTGTATTCTTGGATGGTTAGATTGCCAGTCTGCACGTCAAATGGGGGATCACTCGTAAGCTAACTCTATACATTACAGTCTAAGCCCCAATTTTATAGACGTTTTACAACTTTATCAAACGTCATATAGTTCTGCGCACAAGAGTTTTGCTTTGCGCAGTGCTATATGACGCTTGATAAAGTTATAAAGCGTCTATAAATTCGGGGGTACGTATTTAGATATATTGTATGGAGAATTGAACAGCGACTCTAGCAGGAAGGTATTTGAAGCTTTCGATTCTCCATATACTATACAGTTAGCTCACTACGTCAGTACGGGCGGGGTTGCCAAGTATTATAACAATTTTATGCCCATATTACAGGCCCAGACGTGCTCGACGTACCGAGCTGAATGCTCGGAACTGGAAAATTGGTCTGGAGAGAGCTGTGCGGGGTCAATTGGAACCATTTCCAACATCAACTTGGCAGATTGCCAAAGTTTCGAGATTAAGCGGGAATTTTGAACGGGCTGCATTCGAGAATGGCCATATCTGGAGATCGGTTTATTAAATACAGCTTATACTGACGCCTAGAGAATATATCTAATAGTGGACGAATACGTAGACTTTAACGATGAAGGAAAACATCGTGAGGAAACCTGCATGTCTGAGAGAACACATCGAAAGATTTGTGAAGTCCGCCAACCCGCACTGGGCAAGCGTGGTGGACTATGGCCTAATCCCCCTCGTATTGAGGGGAGGCTCGTGCCCAGCAGTGGGACATTAAAAAGGGCTGGCATTATTATATTATTATTACGTAGACTTTAGGTAATAATAATATCGCCAGACGATCACACCCACTATACGGTCCCACACTAAGGTATTCACCCTATTATTATTTACATATAAATTCCTATATGAAAATAATACTAACGTTCATGCTCGTCCTACAGAGTTTTCCAGAAGATTCGAACCTGGGACCCTTAACACCGAAAGCAGAGCCACTACCCACTTAGCTAATCAGGTTAGCTTACTAATAAACTCTAACTCGATCTAGGTGGATTGTTGTTGTTTTAACTGACTTCAAAAAGGAGGAGGTTGTCAATTAGTCGCGTATGTTTTTATTTAGGCGTAAAACTGCAATGTAAATTAAAAATCGACACGCTCGAGCGCGCTCGTCACTCGCTCGCGTCGTGTGTCGCGCGGAGCGTTGTGTTGTGATCGCGTGATTTACTATACATTGCGCGCTCAAAAATGTTTTTTTTTAAACCTGTGAATTTCGATGAAAATGATTTCTATAAATTAATTATAGGCATTGAGTGTAGCCTTTACCCAAAGTATTGGTTACCATGGCCCTTACATTCTGTATATGACTACATTACATATTTTTGCTCTCACACATCGTAATAAATTATAATATAAATATTTGCACATCCTCCGTTAGTCGATGACTTATAGAGCTTATTTTATAGCAGCGTAATGTCGTCGTCAGATCGTAAGAAAATAATCTCCGCGATTAAAGCTAAGAGTCGAGTGGTCGTTATAATTTTATCGCTAAGTCTATACAACAGCTGCTGCGGAATTGACGGCTCAAGGAAGTCCGATATAAATCAGCTGACTGAGCGTGGACAGACTTTAATAATGTATAACCTTTGAAATAATAATCTGTCTACTAAGAAACATATTTAGATTTGGAACGCAATTTGGAACCCAAAAAAAACTATTCCGATTTGCGTGGTGTACCCACGAAAATTAGTCGCAATCGGCAAAGTTTGGATATGCATGCGATATTAATTTGTCCACAATTTGCGCTCTTAATGTACATATGTAAATTAGTCGCCTTTAAACTGAACGCCATCGGCAAAGTTTGGATATGCATGTGATTAATATGTCCAAACTTCGCGCGCTATTTAGCGCCCTCATGAAATGCAAAGCGATGAGTAAGCAAGGAAGAGTGTAAAATGATACTGCAATAGTACATACAGTTAATAAGTGTAACAAGATCGCTCTCCAGCCCACTGGTAATCGCTCTGATCCAATTTGAAATGGACCACGCTACGGTTAAATTGAAAAATTGCTCGCGACGGCCTATGAAAGGGTTTTGTACCTAGACGGCAAAATGCCGACGAGTCCAGTCCGACGCGAGAATTTGAAGTCAATTTAATTTTAGGTAGTCTGCGAGATTCACGTAACCATATCTAATTGAGTTTTAAGGTTTGTGGAAACAGCATAAACCAGATGGGGATACCTTTGTCCAGTGATACAAATTCAGTAATTAAAAAAAAAAAATCTTGTTTGTTTTGCATTGTTATGAATAGGCAAGGAATCTCAAATTAGTGGCGAATTTATGATACATCTTAAATCATTGCAATAAATCCTAAAATTAAAATGTTTACATGTATAAACATTAATTATTTTATTTATATGAGAACATTGATTACGAATTATGCAGTATCAATTATAAGGCATCAAGAATATATTCGCATTAACAATATCTCCATCCTTTAACTGTCTTCGAAATTCAAAATATAAACAAATAAAAAAGAATAAACAAGCATAAATGCAATCTCAGATTGTATATTATAAGAACTCCATTATGCAATTTAAAAAGTCGATGAGAATCTGAATTCAACTAGAATCGATTGATAAATTAGCATTCGATGATCGTCCGTCTGTATGGATACGATATATTTTATTCCAAATTTAAACTGCTTCCGTCAATCATTGCCCTACATGGCAGCCCATATTCCGCTAGCGACGTAACTGACACATTGTAGGCAATGTTGTAATTTAATATTGCTTTTGAAATTATAGTACGTACTTACTTATCTTATAAATTGTCACTTTACGGTTACGACGATGGCAGTAGCAGGACTCTAAAATCCTTTAATGTTAAAGTGTGAAGTATTTTATAACGTACTTATCTCAGTATGATGTAATCATAACTTTCCCGAATACTCAAACCTCCGCTTATCCGGCGTCAGACCTTCGAAGTTTGATTTGAAGAATTTATGCGGAGGTTACATCTACGCATCTTGTTTATAAACGTCGCGTTCACGGCCAGATTATTTAATGTTAATTTAAACTGACATGTAATGCAGATTTTGTTAAAATACAGAGTGTTTAAAAGTTTATGATAAGATAGTTTGGTATGGCCCTTTGCTAAGATTATAAAAAAATGTGAGGACTTTCTTTTTTTGGCCTTCTTTTTTTTTGTCTTTGGCTCTGTCTTTTTGGACAATTCTACTAGTGTCAAGTGAGGCGACGAGAAATGTACCTGGAGGTCACAGTTGAAAAATCAAAAATCTTATCGAGTCTAGATCCAATACGATTCTGCCAAAGTTCATGTCGTTAGCTAAGAGACGCAGAAGATTGAACGGTAAAGTTAAGAATACTCAATGGCAAAGGCCATAAGGGACGAAAAAAATGCAATCGCATTAAAAAGGAGGAGGTCCTTTTTTAAAAGTCGATTAAGGAGATTACGATTGGCTCGTTGCCATGGTGCCTCTGTCTACGGATTGGCTAAAAAAGTGACAACCGTTGACAATCAGCTGTCAAACGACGTGTCATGAAAACGCGCGAAACCGAAAGGCCGAAGTGAAAACAAAACAAATCGTATTCCTTCCTGCATCAAACACCCAAAAAAAGTTATAAACACAACATCGCATATTGGATTCGTAATGCGAACCAATTTATTTTTGTAACATCGAATGTTTAAAATCATTGTTGCATTAGCAAAACAAAAAAAAAAGTTCGTTTGATTTCACGAAACCATAAAGAAACGAGGCGAAAATATTGGAATGCTTATTTGTATTCAGAAATAGAAATTCTTACGAAATGAATGGGATGTAAACATGTAAGTAGGTACTCACCATTTGCTGATGTAAAATATAAAATCTGGTAACCTTTTCCAAAGTGGATTTTTTAGAAAAAAAATTGCACGGGCAACGCAAATGATGGTATCGTAAAATCCGGGCGTCCCATTTCCAGATATAGCTCGGCCTTATCCGGGCTGGACCATTGAGCTGGTCATCCGGACTTAATATGTGCAACCTAGATATTTATAGATACCTACCCAGCAGTAGCTGGGTAACTAGGTACTTGTAGTAGCTAGATAGTTGACGACAAAGTAAGGTTGACTTTACAAACGAAACCTAGACAGCCGGCAGTAGAGCCATCAATATTTGTTCGCAGCAACTGCTTTATGCAGAAGCAGACAATTCTGGGTCAAATGCAAGCAGACTCCAATACAGATTGGGTAAAACTAGAAACAGTCTACCCAAGTAGTTAAATAAATAACGTAGCTACTTTTATTTTTCAACATAATACAAATATTATGACAGATTACATGCAAAGCTAATCTGTAGACTAGGCTAAATAAACCTCCCGTAACACTATCAATAATATAGAGAGTTAAATGAACACATAATAGTTAAAATTATACAATGTATTGAAATTCAACTTATTGTATAGATTTTATCGCGTTAATTTTATTTTTTTTACGTTCCCAACGATTCGGCAAACATATTATTTAAAAAAACCTTTTTTTTAATGAAACAAAATTGAGAACCTCTTTTTATGATCAGGTAACCCCAAAAAGTTTGACGTTGCTATTATTATGGGAATTAAAATGTTGTTTGACATATTTACGGTGAGCCGACTAAACTTCAGTGCCAGCGATACGAGCAGTGACTAATTGTCCCATGTTTATGCGGTTACACGAGTGTTTTCAGTGAGTCAGTTGACAACCAATGCAATGTGGGCACCACGTGACTTCCAGTGTGGTCCCTTCAGTTTTAAATAGCAACAGAGTGAATCGTAAAACGAGATTTTTATTGTGATAGCTTTAGTAGAATGCTCCTTTAAGCTGTTACTGGAATATTTGTTTCAGTGTAAAAATAACTACGGAAATAGGCTTTTCTCCAGTTAGTTTACGCGTTTGATGAAAGAAGCTAATTATTTACACACAAGTTTCAATAACTGCAACTAAACATAGACAAGAATTTGTGCAGAGGCGTTACTAAACACGTATCATAAAGCTTTTTGGCGGGAAGTTGAACAGTGAAGTTGTCAATTTTTATTTTCCAAAAAAAATGTGTTTCTTTGTTCGTGGGATATCAACCGTTATGTGTTATAGTTCCATTTCATCTGGTGAATAATCCCGGGACGCAGGATACATTGATTGAGCGTAACCGCCATCGTCCGTCCAACAGGTATTCGGATATCCGCGACAGCTCGGACATAATATCCGCTGCCCGCATGGGACTTTATTGGGCATCATTGTAATAGATTTTCAAGTATTAATAATAATATAGCCAGACGATAACACCAACCATACTGTCCCACACTAAGCAACGCTTGTATTATGGGTACTATACAATGCACTGAGGGCGAACCCATGATATGAATCTTGTATGTTAAACATCCGTGTCTCGGGTACAAACATTCGTGCTCAACACACAAAGTTTGTTCATACTAGGATTCGAATCCGGAATCCTCAGCACAGAAAGCACTACCAACTGCGCCAATCAGGCCGTCAAAACTTGATTGTGTTTTTACGTTAATTGACAATTCATTATTAGTAGGTTCTGATGGTCGATTTAGATATTATATCTCTTTACTGTAGGGTAAGCAGAAACAGAAAAAAAGCTGTCATTGTTATACTAATGTATACAATCTGTGGCGTGAGAGGGATGGACGACGCTTACGTACCGAAATGCTACGTAATGGATAGTGGTCGAGGTACTGTTAAAATAAACACCACGACGGGGTACAATACTAGGCAGGTAACACGAAAAAAATAGCCATTAATTTTATGGGTATTTAAACAAAACAACAAAGGCATTGGTATTCTCATTCTCGTGACCGTCCATACAAAGTGCAATACAAATTAACGCGAGTCTTTAATTAGTGTAGCAGCTGTGCATTGTTCGTGGTAACGTCACGTGCTGGCATGCCACACAATGTGACCACCCTGCTCAATTCATGTTCGGGATACATCACAAATTTACCGTTAGATTTATAAATACTGCCAGCCTTCTGCCCAGAAATGGATAGGGAAATGTGTGGTGTTTTTTTTCAATTAGAAAAAAAATACTGTAATTGTGTAAAATTCAGTGATAGTCAAGTTGTTAGAGAACCGCCTTGGTAACTAGAGTCGCAGGTTTATTATTATACCAAGTGTTTCTAGCTCTCATGTGCCAATCTTATTTTGGACCGAAAGGCAAAGAATAAATATCGTAATAAAACCAGCATCTCTGAGAGAACAAAACAGCTGTAATGGTACGTGCAAAGTCAGCCAACTCACACTGGGCCAGAGTGGTCGAAAGTCATCTGAATCTCACTCACATCAAAGACTATACAAGATAAGACAAAGTACAGCCTAAAGCGGTGGACCTAGTGATTTGTAAGGAGGATATATTCCTTGAGTACTCTAGAGGTACACCAATGAGGGATTAATGAAAATGCGACCCCTACTAAGGAGGTCAAATGGGAGGTCAAAACTGAATATAAAGTTTTTTTTTTAAGTTACGATTGGGCACATGGCTAGTTATAAATAATTGTGTAAATGTATGCCATTTGAATACGTGTACTGGTGTAGAAAAGGACAAGAAAATATGTTACTATGTCGAAGGCCAGGGCGTGAGATAAATAAACAATTGCAATAGCCTTGAATAGTTTGCGAGGTGCATAAGCATATACGTGACCACACAAGTCGATAGATATTGCAGTGCTTGTCTATACACAGTTACACAAAGAAATAAAATTGGAGTGTCTGTTTGTATTATTAAAATAACCGCTTTTTACTAAGTGCATTTGGATGTATAAACGGTACATATACCTATCAAAAGATTTATTTTGCAATTTTTGTCTGTCTGTCTGTTTCGGCTAATCTCTGAAATGGCTGGACCGATTTTGACGGGACTTTCACTAGCAGGTAGCTGATGTAACAAGGAGTTACCTTGGGTTACTTTTATTTTAGAAAATATTTTTTTGTTAAATACCACGCGGACGAAGTCGCGGGTAACAGCTAGTCTTACATATGGCATACATAAATAGCTGATGTTGTCCGCTGACCTTTGACAAGGTCTGTTTTTGCTGATGTTTTGGATGTTATTAAATAATATTTGTCGGATTCAGAATGACCGGAATGTAGAAGGGAATACTACAATCAGCTATCAATAAAAAAAATAATGTGCTCAATTAATCCGAAGCCTACAATTTTCTCAACTTGGAAGGTCATTCGGTTCCAAATGTTTCCACGAGATAAAATCATCATTTGACCTTACTTAATAACGTTAGTTTATGGGCGATTGTCTAGCAACCATATTACGTCTGAAAAGTCGCACGGTTGGCGAGGACGTGGATGTTATACAACCGGTTGTAATGAATCGGGGGTGGTTATGAGCTTGTCAGAACTAGATTAGAGTAAAGTCGGTACGGAGATAATAGGAATAGCATTTGCAACGAGCCGACAAATAAATAATTCAAATGTCAAGTGCTATTCCAGACAGATTTTCTAAATGCATGTGCGAATGCAATTTTTAACAATGTCGATCGCAATTCAAACGCAACTGAAAAATAAATCAGGGTTTCTGATTATTTACGCGAGGTAATACATAAAATTAATGTCTCAACACACAAGTAATAACTTAAACATTTGAATAGTGTTAGAGTATATAACCGTTGTTGTCACTAGCTTAACATAATATCTGCATGTTGAAATAAAACGAATTTTACGGATTTTATCGCGTTTATTTTATGTTTTTGACGTTCCCGCCTTTGCGGCTGCTTTACAGCAAAAAGTTGCGTATAATTCGTTTTTTTTTTCAGTGTAAAAATCTTTAATTCTCTCTTGAAGTAAAATTTTGACCTGTGCATACTTTTGTTAAAAGTAAAACTTAACCAAATAACACCTAATGTTTGGAGAGCTATTTATCACGGGCTCATGCGAGGTCACATTTGGTCAAGTCGAACAAGGCCGAGTGAGATTCGTGTGTTCGAAGTTCTCATGAAAAGATAACATTAAGAATGTCTACGGACCTTGGCCATTGTGGGGGAGAAAGCAGGGTTTATATTGCAACTATATAGGGTCTAACAATAATAGTGTTAAATATTGTAACAGGGCCAACGTCGTCTAGAAACGTCGGGAACGTAAATAAGTATAATAAACGCGATAAAATCCGTAAGATTAGTTTCGCCATCATCATTAAGGTTATAGCTAAGTCAATTAATTAACGATCAAACTAAATATATATTTGTATTATGTGCCTACAACGTTACTCATTCAGTATTACATACAATGTTTATTACCTTAAGGAAATAAAGCGTGATACGCGTGGTATTATCATTCGCGACACAGCATCATGGCGTCATGATAGCCGAGTTTGTCATGGGCAGTCATTACCCATTTGCGGGTCGAATTTCAATAAATAATAGTTACAGCAAATATTCAGTAAACATTAGGTATATCACCACACAGACTGAAAAAAAATAACATGACGGGGAACTCCTTCCGTTTTCCGATAAAGAAAAATCCCAGATGTTGCTTACAGACAGAGGGACAACAATTCCAAAATTCGTGCATTGGACTTATCCATCGAAAATATTCTACGCTATATTTTTTTTTCCAAAAATACTCAATGTACGAAACGACTAAGTTAAAGTCCTACTAGGTACTATTTACAAAATATAACCCCCGAATTTATAGACTTTCTATAATTTTATCAAACGTCGTATTATAGTACTGCAAGCAAAATTCTTGTGCGCAATACTATACGACGTTTGATAAAATTATAGAACGTCTATAAATTGAGGGGGAGGGGGATGTTTTGCATGTTGTGTTATACAGATGACATAACATGTCTTAAATAGCTGAATAACCGTGAGAATTACACATTGTCATCATTTTTTGTCGACAAATGGCTCTTCGTGAGTAACATTATAATACGATAGTGACAAGTCAATTACAAAAAGCATTGTTTGTACAAATGTGTGTCAAATTACGATATATTCTCTGTTGGTTATTAGCTGCATTAGCCTTACGTATGAGTAATATAATGATGTTAATGGAAACTGTTGTTTTAATGCGAAACATTATAGTTGATTACTTTGAATCTACCTATACATACAAATAAATAAAATTGGAGTGTCTGTTTGTAATATTAAAATTACCGCGTTTTACTAAGTACATTTGGATGTATACACGGTACGAAAACATTTTTTTAACAATTTTTATCTGTCTGTCTGTTTGTTTCGACTAATCTCTGAAATGGCTGGATCGATTTTGATGGGAATTTCACTGGCAGATAGCTGATGTAACACGGAGTAACATAGGCTACATTTATTTTAGAAAAACTTTTTTGTTAATTATCACGCGTATGAAGTCGTGGGGAATAGCTAGTGAGTACTTAAGTACGGACGAGATGGCGAACTAATGCGCTGGCTTGTACACGTATAAAAAAAACGGACTTTTGTAATCGGAATCCTTGACAGCATTCGCAGTGCCCCTAGTCCCTCAACGACATTTGGCCCCTTCATTAGAGTGCCCCTAACTTAAGCTTTGACATCGCTGAAAGGTACGTACTTATTACTTTTTGTATCACTTACATTGATATTACGCTTACGATGTCTGTTACGTAACACTACATGTTTACGATTACGTTTAGGGTCGCGTAGTTCGTGAATAAATTCCGCTGTTATCACCCCCCTTTGTTACGGCGTTATCTAATCTATTGGCTATTAAGCTTCGAAGCTCGTTTATCAATGTCTACTTTATGTCGTTATGGGTATATTGATATGGTGACATGAAATGCGGAACTTAGCGCATTAAGGCATTCGGCCGAAGTTTGCTATGTTTAGATCTTTAGGGGAATGGAATGAGGTAGTGATACATTTATTTGGCATCATAAATCTGGCTAATCTGACTAATATTATAAATGTGAAAGTTTGTATGGATGGATAGATGGATGGATGGATGTTTGTTACTCTTTCACGCCAGAACGGCTGAAAGGATCTGGATGAAATTTGGCACAGAGATAGATTATAGTCTGGAATAGCACATAGGCTACTTTTTATCCCGGTAAAATGTATGGTTCCCGTGGGATAGATGTTTTAATTTTTCATACTTTTTATCGCGGGTAACACCGCTGCGCGCAGCTAGTATTATATATGTGAAAGTTTGGATAGATGGATGGATGTTTATTACTCAATCACGCCAGAACGGCTGAACGGATCTGGATGAAATTTGGCACAGAGATAGATTATAGTCTGGAATAGCACATAGGCTTATCCCGGCAAAATGTAAATTCATATAAATTCATTTTCTCATCACATTTGATTCTGAGGCGGTACGAAGTTCGCCGCGACAGCTAGTAATTTATATTATCTCCGTCCAATTTTGGTTCACTTAAATAATGTCAATAAAGTTGGTTATGTTGGTAAAGTTGGTTATACCTATGAGGATGGTTTATACCAAGTCTGATACAATTTGACTATTGGCGAGATTAAATTGTTGTGTGATCCTTCTACGTAAATGGTCATAGTCTAATAGAATACGCTGCAGAAATGTAATAGTTTGTGCCAACTTTGATAAGTTTTAAACGATACCGCGGAAATGTGTCATCATTGCATTTGATACACAAAGCTGCTCATACGCCCACCGTTGTTACTATATAGTGCGCAAACAATGCTTGTCTATGCCATACAGATGTCGCACTTTCACCTCCGCCCCGTACCAACAATCGCGTGTCGATGTGACCCGGTGGCGCAATTCCAGGTATACACTCGCCGGCCGGTATTGCGTACGTTTGCTTTGTGCCTAGCGTATTAAGTGATCTATTGGGGTTAGTAAAGCCACTAAACTGTCGACATAGCGGTTTGGCTGGCGTTCGTACGTGAGACAATCCGCGCTTTCGTTGACTAAACGATCGGTTAGTGAATGTGTCGTGTGCTATGTAAGTGACACCGTGGGCGCGCCGGTCGTCGGCCGGCATCGATCGGTCTGTTTGTAAACATTGTGGACATTTGTGCTCACCTGTACGGTCTGCGCGCTGTCCTTGTCCAGCAGGAACTCCATCGACTTGTGGGGGCGCGGGGTGCGCTGGTCTGGCGGCGCGAGCGCGAGCAGCGACCGCGCGTGCAGCACGGTCCTCTGCGTGTCGACGTCGGTCTCCAGCACGCCGGCCGCCGGAGCGGGCGGCGGGCGCGGCCGCGGCGGCTTGTGCGCCACGCCGCCCGCCGCAGGGGGTGCCGCCGCCCGCGACACACCCTCCTCCTTCAGTGGAATACGCACATACTGCGGCGCGCCGGCCGCGGTGCGCGGTGCCTGCCCCGCGTCTGCCGGCGGCGCCGCGGCGCGCCCGTTCGCGCCTGCGCCCCGGGAGCTCGGTTTCTTCTCCTTGCGCCCCGAGAATCGGAAGTTCGCGAACCGCGATAGGAAGCCGGCGATGCGACCGCGCGGCGCACGCGCGCCCGTTTCCGTCATGGCAGCGGCGCGCTCTGTGGCCGGCGCGCGCGCCTCCTCGCCTCCCCCCTCCACTACCACCACCTCCGCGTCAGCCGCGTCGTCGCTCGCGGTCGTCTCGCTCTCGGTCGTGCACGCGCTCGTCTCCCGCCAACTGACTTCAGCGACCACTGGGGAGAACGTGACACCCTTGGAGCCGGCGGATATAGAGCGCACCGGCGGGACCGGCTCGGGTGGCACGACCAGCTGCAGCGACGCGCGCAGCTCCTCGGGCGTCTCACGGTGGGGGGTTGCGCGCGCGCGAAGCTCGGGGGTGGAACGGACGCGCGCGTCGCCCGGTCGGAGGGGGGTCGACGTAAATGCGGGTTCTCTAATAGGGTCGGGCGAGGGCGTTCGGGGTGGCGAGGGCGTCGGCGATGATGGTTCTATGCGTCGGCGCAACTCGTCGAGCACGTCGTCCCAGGCGCCCCAAGAGTCGTGCAGTCGTCTGGCGGTTATCACAGACAGCTCGCGATCGTAGTCGGCACTCTCCGCGAGCGCGCGCCTCGCCGTCTCGTCGAGGCGGCGCGCGGTCGCCTCCATCTCGCGGGCGAAGGCACGCTCGGATTCAGTCGTGGAATCACTACCAGCGCTGGGCTCCCTGGCGGGAGACTCCGTGGGTGCGCGCACCACCACTTCGACGGGCGGCGGCGGCGGGGGTCCATTGCGGCGGGTGCGAGGCGGCGGCGGCGGGGGCGGCGGCACGCGCGGGCGCCGCGGCGCGCCCCGGTAGTCGAGCGCGGTGAGGTCGGCCACGCTGACGGTGAGGCTGTCGGTCACCTCGAAGCTCTGTCGGAAGCGCGCTCGGTGCGCGGCGTGGCGGCGCGGCTCGGCGCACACGTCGAGCTCGGCGGGCAGAGACAGGGCGCGCGCGGCGCGGGGCGGGCGCCGCTCAGCACTGGGCGAGGTGGCCACGAGGCACGGCGCGCTGCCGGCGGCCGACCGGTGCGCTATTTCGGGCGGGCGCGGTGCGGGCGGGGGCGGGCGGCGCGAGCGCTCGCTGTAGCCACTGTCCTCGCTGAGGTTCTCGGCGGACAGGTGGGTGCGGGGTGCGGGGGCACGCACGGGCGGCGGGGACGGAGGCGGCGACTCGAGCGAGTCGGGGGAAAGGCTGGGCGAGACCGGCGCGGCGCAGGAGCGCTCCAGGGACTCGAACTGCGCGAGGCTGGAGGAGCGGGACAAGGAGCCCAGGCTGGCGGGGGAGGACGCGCGCTCGCGCCGCCGCCGCTTGGCCGGGCACGCCCACTCGCGCTCCGATTCGCTGTCGCACTCGGACCCTGACCAAAAGGGAAAACCCGTCAGGAAATTTTTAAAATCTTCCAGATCTGCAGTACGTGGCGTCGTGCTGCCGACGACAGTGACAATGACACCGAATTCATTCGGATTTGTATTCATTACTGCTTGGAATTGGAACCGGTCCAAAAAATCTATAGGATAACCAAATTCAATGTGGCTGCCAAACCGTCTAGCTAGAAACAATGAAGGACTCCAATATATCAATGCTGTTCATTTCAGGCGATACATCTTTACAGTTGAATAGCTATTAGCCAGTAGGTAATTCTTTACTTTAACTTTTGCGATTTAGCGCCATCTCTATGAATTTGCCACAAACGTAATTGACTACTTAGTTATCATCAAGTACAACTACTGCACACTAGATGGCGCCATCCACATCTTAATTAAATATTATTTTATTTGTAATTGTATAGAGAATATACCTGGTGCCCCCCGGGGTACATGTATGACGGAGTCTGCATCTGAATCGGAGAGCCATGTTGCAGCAGAGGAGCGTTCAGAACGCAAGTCATCGCTCGTTTCCTCGACTATTGTCTCGAGGTACAAAGCTTGAGTGCTGCCATTGTCACCTGGCAACAAAAAGAAAGAAAATCAATTTACAATTTTTTTTATATATTCATTATTACTCCACAAAATGTTAATATTATGCATTATATTTTTAATATTTATCATTATAACTCAGAAGTACAAGTCCAATCTATTCGACACTAGATGGCGTTATGAGGGTGAAGCCTCACAGTTACAAAACAGATTTACATAATATTAACCATGTAAGTACCTAACTACAAGCTAAGTACGCACCATACTTTAATCACGCCTCCAAAGCCTACCTAGTACTGGGTAATTAATAGGTAAGTAGGCAATAACGTCATAATGTAACTTTCTCTGTTGCCACATGTTGGCAGCAGGCATTATTTTGATACAAATCGTTAGATGCGGGCACCGGGCGGCATGAAGGTATTGCATTATCATCACATTTGTACAAGTAGGTACCTACACCGTCTTACTATATGCGCAACGAAATATAACCCCTATTTCCATACCCTTGGGAACTCCAGACAGATTCTTGAGGCCTCGAATAAAGATTATTCAATTTTTTTTTTTAATTGAATTTAAGTAGTATTCAAAAAAGACGTATAGGTAAGTTTGGTTTCATCTATGATCATATACCTAGGTACGAGTATCCTACCTTTATTATACGGTATAATAAACCGTTACGGTATCGTTCGCGTTTATCTATACATATAAATAAAATTGGAGTGTCTGTTTGTAATATTAAAATAACCGCTTTTTACTAAATGCATTTGGATGTATACATGGTATCTACACAAAAACAACCTTTTTTAAAAAAAATGTCTGTCTGTCTGTCCGTCTGTCTGTATGTCTGTTTGTTCCGGGTAATCTCTGAAATGGCTGGACCGATTTTGACGGGACTTTCACTGGCAGATAGCTGATGTAACAAGAAGTAACTTAGGCTACCTTTATTTTAGAAAAAAGAATAGGATCTCACGAAAAAAAAATAAAACCAATGTTGCAGCGCTGCGCCTAATTAAGTTTGATAGCAACAACCTGCAATGCGTCCCGCGGGCACAAAACACGCGAGCAGGCTGTTGCCAACGGTTGTGTCTTTGTTAAATACCACGCGGACGAAGTCGCGGGCAACAGCTAGTAGTGAATATAAACTTAGGCCAGTAGCCACCACGTTTTGCTGGTGTTTTCTTTTCATTACAATTTAATAAGTACCTAAATACATAATAAACCACGAAGTATACGCGTAATAGAATTACATTGACGGCCTGATTAGCGCAGTGGTAGTGACTCTGCTTTCTGCGCCGAGGGTCCCGGGTTCGAGTCCTGGTAGGGACACAAGCTTTGTGTGATGAGCACGAATGTTTGTACCCGAGTCATGGATGTTTAATATGTATATAAGTATTATATACTGAGTTCGCCCTCAGTCCATTGTGCGGTACCTACAACACAAGCGTTAAGCTTAAAGTGGGACCGTATAGTTGGTGTGTTCGTATGGCGATATTTATTTATTATTTATTTATTATAATAGAAAATGTTTTATATAACGCATGTAAATAGGTAAACTTTAAGTGGGGTAACCAACGGTGTGGAATAATGTCCTGACTTTAAAATTACTATTTTGATAGTGATAAGTTTTGTAGGGGAACTTTCAAATCATAATATTTTGAACTGGGGGACCCTCATATTTAGTTGCTGACCGCGGTCCGATCGGAGTGAGTAGATCGGATTTATCGCGTATAAACGCGATAAAATCCTTAAAAATAGTTTTATTGAAATGTGTAGTATTCGCGTAAATATAAGCAATCGATATAAATAAGTTATGAGTCGAGTAAGTATGTGTTTTATAAATAATATATAACCCATCGTTCTCCGCACTGGCCGCAGACTCTAGACCAGGGATTCCCAAAGTGGTCGATATGGACGCCTTGGAGATGAGGGAGAGGGGAGGAAGGAAAGATAGTCAGACTAACCAATAGTACCTACCTGAAAGTGTCGCAGTTGCAGGTAAAGACCCTTTTTTTCATCATGATTAATGCATGTTAAAAATCATCATTATCCCGAATTTGGTAAATGTAGCTTGGTAGTAATGTATTCCTACGAAACAAGTGCGTGGGGTGAACGGCCGACAGGTGGCGCCCGCGCAGCTGACCGCGCCGGGAACTGCGCATGCGTGGACAGCGGACACACAATCAAACATTGTATAATTGTACCTACTTATTGTAAGTACATTATCAACACAGTACATAGGTATTACTTGCTTTAGCAGGTACCTAAATTCTCCTGAGAAAAAAATATTAATATGTAGGTAGCTAAGTACCTAAAATAAATAGGTGCTTTTATAGGTACTATCTTAAATTCTGGCATGTCTTTACAATTATATCTCAAAACTTTTTAAAGAGGAAGGATTGCGTTGCGAGGTATGTCACTTTTTTATTGGGTCACTAGTTGGTCTCGGACACACTTTCCCCTCTAAGTCTTGGCTCTTCTGCGTATATATCCCTGTCAACCCACCCAACAAAATAATTCGCACGCGTACCTACTCTACCCTTCACAAAGGTCATCTATCTATGTATGTATTCAGGTGACCTCGATAAAAGTGTTAACTCAAATAGAAGTCGACCCGTTTAAGGGGTGAGTGAGCATCTCAAATTAATCTAAAACGGGTCCAGCGGATGCGAGCGAAATTCAGCCGGTACGAACGGCTACATCTATTAGATTAACATCAGCCAATCAGAATGCGGTAAGCGTTGGGCGATTGGCCCAGCGCGGGGCGTGTATGGGGCCACACCTGGCGGACACATGTCCTAACGGTCCAGAGTTCAATTCACGGCGCACGCGCACGCAGAATCAGTAACGTGGTACCGTGCCAGATGCTAGAATGAGAAACTTATTTGTAAATATTTATAGGCACATAATAGTTTATGTAAAAAAACATGCTTTTATTATTATTGGGTGTAGGTTTGAAAGTATTTTTTTTATTACATTATAGGCAAGAATTTGATCTCGATTTTTTTTTTTTTTTTTTTTTTTTTTTATTACATTATAGGCAAGTATTTGATCTCGATCTCACCTGATGGTAAGTGACGATGAGATCTACGATGGAGCATACTTGCCTAGGTAGGAAGGCGGCAGTAGATCGAGACGCTACATTCACTAGGCACATGCAGCGCAGCTGATCTGACCCGCCATCCATGAATGGCAACACCGAACATCATGCCGGAACACGGCTAGGCCGCTTGGCGACATGGCTTTGTTCAGTGGGTGGTGACTAGCCACGGCCGAAGCCTACCACCAGTAGAGTTGTCACCTGGTTGGCACCACCCAGGGTCACGTGTAGGGTATCTCGAGGGTACTTAATTCTCCTACGGACGAAGGTGACTCGACCCCAATCTCACCTGACGGTAGGTGACGATGAGATCTACGATAGAGCATACTTGCCTAGAAGGTACCTGTTCACTCTCGACTTGAAAACACCAAGATTGTAGTAAAAAAAATAGGTTTTTGTTGGGTTTCTGTGAGTACCTTCCAGTTCTGTCATCAGACAAGCATGGACATGTTATTTTTATTGGATGGGGTCTAATGGTTCAGAATGACTTACAAAATTTGTCCCATAACTAACATACTAAAACGGCAAGCTACATAAATGCTTACGTTACGTACGATGGAAACAAACAATTTGTACTTTAATTAACTATATTGTATTTTTTCCAACTAAAGTGTAATCGCCTTTATCTACCTACTTAATCCACTTTTTTACGTTCGCTAGAAAATTGAAAGTTTGTTTCATTATCAACCGTTTGTCTTCGTTAATTAGGTCGATTCGTATAAATCGATCGTTTTTATAGGCCGTTGACACTGACATGCGACGTGGTTCTTGCGTATAGACGTTATTTATTACGCAAAGAATATGCAAGAATTTTGTTTTGTTTCGAATCAAATTGGAACATCAATTATTTTACAACATTTGATTATACAGTAATGTAGTGCCATAGCATTAATTGTAGTACCTACGAGACAAGTGACGATCGCAGTTCGCAAATCTGCGTACAGTCGCGGACTTTAATTCGGGACTCATTTAAGGTTGAATATCGTACAGCAAACGTATACCATAAGGTTACTATTGTGACTGACGTTAACGAGCAACTCAGAGCTCTCAGAGGTGACGATTGTAAAATTGTGATTTCTTGGAAACATTAAAAAAAACATTACACGCCTACATGCGCTGAAGATCAGCAGGTTTAAATGCTAGTAAGTATTATTGAATATTTAGTTATATAATATTAAATAACAATAACCAAATACGGGCACCATCTTCTTTATTGATTACTTAGCAGAGACAAAAATCATAGAGGTTACAATAATAGGGATGTGTCTGTGAGACACACACCACAGACTAAAAACCACAATTCTCAATACAGCCCCTCAATTTACAGAATGTTACACCTATGTTAATAATATTCTTAAATTGCTTAAACTCTACATACCACCACCAATAATAAGTAATACTGTAACAATACACTAAAGATTTGTATGTATCAACTGAATCATCATCATTAACAAAATATGTTTAAGTAGTTACACAGATACAACATTTATTCCAAAATTAACACAACATTTAAATTAAATTTAGTTTGTTACAAAAATATGCATGTTTTTGTATAGGTAATGATTTTGTAAATATATCAGAAATGTTTTCATTCGTAGGTACATATGAGATAGATACCACTTTCTTATAAATTAAATCCTTAATGTAATGAAATTTAATCTCAATGTGTTTAGAAGCTTTAGTATTCATCTGATTCTGTATCAATTTAATGGTACTTTGGTTATCAATGAACAAATGAGCTGAAATGGTATGACTGTTTATGAAATCAGAGAGTATGCCTTTAATGTGAACAAGTTCACTCACTGTATATGCTGCTGCTACATACTCAGCCTCAGCAGTTGATAGAGCTGTACACGTCTGCTTTCTAGAAAACCATGTTATTAGGTTTTCACCTTGGTATATTGCACAACCACTTGTGCTTTTACGATCTGTTCTATCAGCTGCCCAGTCTGCATCTGAGTAAGCTTCGACTTTTGTAAAATCACCTGTCCTTTTATATAACAGCCCCTGACTTAGTGTTCCTTTAAGATAACGTAAGATCCTCTTGCCTGTTAACCACAGCTGCTGTGTTGGTTTATCTAAAAATCTGCTCAAGTATGAGACAGCACAAGTAATATCTGGTCGACTATTCATTGCAATGTACAATAAAGAACCTACTAATTCTTTAAATGGTACTTCAATCACATCTAATGGTGATGCAACGGTTGCATTGAAGTTGACTTCCATTGGAGTTTTACATTCTTTGCAATCTTGCATATTAAATTTCTCTAAAAGCCGCTTAATCATTTCAGTTTGTCTTATCTCAAGTCTTTCCCTTTTTCTTGTTACTTCTAATCCTAGGTATTTATGTACTTCTCCTAAGTTCTTAACATTAAATTCTTTTTCTAATTCTTTTATCATGTCCTTATCATCTCCAAGGTATAAAATGTCATCGACATACAGTAGAATCCAAGTCTCTCCTTTTCCATATAAACATGAATCATGCTTTGATTGTATGAATCCTTTCTCAGTTATAACATCATGAAATCTTTGATTCCAACACTTGGGAGCTTCCTTTAGTCCATATAACGCCTTCTTCAGTTTCAGAACTTTACCTTCACTTATTTTCATTCCTTTGGGACATTTAATGTATACATCAGCATTCAGGTTTCCATTTAAAAATGCTGTTGGCACATCCAATTGTGTCAATGACAAATCTTGTTGGACTGCTAAGCTCATCATTAATCTTATTGTTGATAGTTTAGCTACTGGAGCATAATTATTATCACTACTAATTTGTTGAAAACCTTTCGCTACTAGTCTTGCCTTCTTCACACCATCTTGTTTTGTTCTAAAAATCCACTTTGTGTCTATTGCTTTACATCCCCTTGGTAATGTAACTTCTTCCCATGTTTGTAATTTTTCCTGTGAGTACAACTCCTTCTTCATAGCATTTTTCCAATCATCATCTTGAATTGCCTCTTCATATTCTTGTGGATCTCCTGATAATAAACAGTATGCAGTATATAGTTCATAATCCTCTACAAATCTGTTTGGTTTATACACATTTCTTCCTGATCTTGTCTTATAGTCTTGTATTTCTCGCCTATTCTCTTCATTTTCACTTTCTTGATCTGTTTCATCAGTTTTCTCACTATCTTCTTGATCCTTCTTTATTTCTTCTGCACTTGTTTTATCTTCTATTCCTGCCTTTTGCATGTTTACATCATTCTGATAACGTTTCTTTTTGTTCTCGTTATCTTCTTTATACTTCTCAGTATCTTCTTTATGAGTTAATTCATCATTAAAGTGTCTCTCTATGCTTATATCATCCTTTTCGTTGTGCTCTGTCTTGTCCTGGTATTTTATTTGAGTCTCATCAAATCTCACATCTCTTGATACTATTGTTTTATTTGTTTCAGGGTCCCATAGACGATATCCATTTGAGCTATATCCTACAAATCTCATTTCTTTTGCTCTTTGTAGTAGTTTATCTTGTTTTGGTAAAATATGAGCCCATGCCTTTGATCCAAATACCTTAAGTTTTGTTAAGTCCTTGTGTCCAAACATTTTCTCAGCCGGCGTATTAAAGTTGATAGCAGACGAAGGACATCGGTTTATCTGATATACTGCACATTGCACTGCTTCACCCCATAGTGTTTTCGGTAATCCTGACTCAATCAGCAATGTTCTGGCTTTATTGTAAATGGTTCTATTCATTCTCTCTGCCACTCCGTTCGATTTCGGACTGTAAGGTGTAGTAAATTGTTCAATAATTCCTTTATCTTTGCAAAATTTATTAAATGTTTCATTTTTATATTCCCCTCCATTATCAGTTCTTATCTTCTTGACTTTATATTCTGTTTGTTTTTCTAATCTGTTGATATATTCGATGAGTTTGCATGTAGCTTCACTTTTTCTTCTTAATAGGTATACCTCACAAAAATGTGTATGATCGTCTATGATAGTTAAATAATATATTTCACCTTTGAGTGTAGGAGTAGTGACTGGTCCAGATATGTCTGAGTGTAATAGTTCACCAATATGATGGGATCGAGGTTTCTGTGTATGATAGAATGGTAATCTTGTCGACTTACCTTGCATGCATGGCTCACATGTTTCTTTACTATATGGCAGATTCATAATTTTCAGCTGATTCCTGTTGGCATGCCCTAATCTTTGATGCCACAAATCATTTGATATCAAACAGTTTTCATTAGTCAAAGTAGTATCTATAACATACAACCTACCTTTAGTTTTTCCTATGACTTCAGTCTTTGAGTTACAGATTAATACTTGATTATCACAAAATTGCACTTTAAAACCTTTCTCTAATAATTTTTTAACTGACAATAAGTTATGTGACAGTCCAGAAACAATTAATCCTTCTACTTCAATATTAATATTATTATATTTTAAATTTAATTTACCTCTTTTAGAACCTATTAAGTATTGGCCGTTCGCCACAAAAATCTTTACATCTTTTTCCAAGTTTTGTACATCTGACATCATTGGTAAATATTGAGACATAATCAAATGTTCAGTAGCACCCGAGTCAACCACAAATTGAACACAATCACTCACATTATAATCAAAATCACCATCACTGTACGCTGAGAATGCCACATCCTGTTGATCATCTTGTGTCTGTGCCAGCCATGAATTTCTATTTGGTCTTGTTCTCATCCCTGGACCTCTGCTTCTGTACCTCATACCTCTGGAATGGCCTCGCTGTCCTCTACTGTTTGGTTGTCCCCGGTTATATACTTGTACACCTCTGCACTGGAATGCCTTATGGCCTGTTCTGCCACATTTGAAGCATGTGAGGAAGCTGTGACCATCTGCATCCGAACTTGTAGTTGCTTGTTGACTTTTTATCTTTAGTTCAGCATCCAACATACTTGATTTAACAAAGTCTATAGTAAGTACCTTGTCAATTGTTTCTAAGGTGGTGATTACTGTATCATATTCTTTCGGTAAGGTCAATAGCAGGTGGCATACTTTGTCATTCTCATTTAATGCCGTACCTGTCGCCTCCAATTCTGACATTATGGTTTCAAACTTTATAAAGTGGTCTTGTAAATTTTCGTGGCTTCCACATTTTAGGGATAATAATTTCTTTCTTAGATATAACTGATTGAACGTGCTTTTTCTTTCAAATATTTCTTCTAGGTTCGATATCATTTGTGCTGCTGTAGAACACCCTTTTACGATATCTATAAACTTGTCCGATATGCATTGTACGATGACGCTTCGTGCCTTGGCGTCAATTTCTTTAATATTTTCTACAGACTTCGTTTCTTTCTGTATGGCCACGTCCAAACCTCTTTCTTCTAATAGTATATTTACTCTAAATTTCCAACTCGAGAAGTTTGTGCCATCTTGCAATCTTGGTAAAGGAAAACCCGTACTTACAGCCATCTTGTTTTTACTTAATCACAATTTTCTCTTAATTTTCTTTGCTTTACTTTTATGTCATTGTATTTATTTTCTCTTCATGATATTTAGACATTGCGCAGTGGAAGCGTATTGAATATTTAGTTATATAATATTAAATAACAATAACCAAATACGGGCACCATCTTCTTTATTGATTACTTAGCAGAGACAAAAATCATAGAGGTTACAATAATAGGGATGTGTCTGTGAGACACACACCACAGACTAAAAACCACAATTCTCAATAAGTATACCCTTAAACTATACTATTCAGCATAATAGGTAATTAATTTCCCCATGTGGTGGTTAGAAATTGACTCCGTTTGAAATTTCGCTCCTCCAAGATCCATTAAAGTAATAAAAAACTAAAAACGGAAGGCAACGCAACGTACGCAACAAGCGAATAAAAAATAAAAGCCGGCGAGGAGATGTGTATCTTCGTACCGCCGCTTACAACATCAACACCTTTGCTACTTAAATACAACACAGTTATAAGCATCATGGGAAATGATCTGTGTATGAAATTTCGAGTAGTATGAAGGGTTCTGAAGATCATATCATACACATTTCACATAGAAAATGAATCTATTAAATCTTGCTGTAATGTAGGTAAAGAAATTATATTTGTTTGTGTGTGTGTGTTCAGCGTGAATTTGAAATTAGAATCATTTTTTTTATTATTATCTATGCATTGTTGTCAAAACTGATATAAACCACATCTATACCTAATAATAATCTATACATATAAATAAAATTGGAGTGTCTGTTTGTAATATTAAAATAACCGCTTTTTACTAAGTGCATTTGGATGTATACACGTTACCTATACCGAAACAACATTTTTTACATTTTTTGTCTGTCTGTCTGTCTGTCCGTCTGTCTGTCTGTCTGTCTGTCTGTCTGTTTGTTCCGGCTAATCTCTGAAATGGCTGGACCGATTTTGACGGGACTTTCACTGGCAGATAGCTGATGTAACAAGGAGTAACTTAGGCTACTTTTATATTAGAAAAAAAAAGAGTATCTCACGAAAAAAAATTAAAACCAATGTTGCAGCGCTGCGCCTGATTAAGTTTGATAGCAACAACCTGCAATGCGTCCCGCGGGCTCAGAATGTTGTCAACGGTTGTCTCTGTTAAATACCAAGCGGACGAAGTCGCGGGCAACAGCTAGTTTATCTATAAAAAAAACTTGCTACTCGTACCTCATATTTCATATACAACCCAAATTCTAATTTTACAACCGCTTGAAAAATACGTTCTATTACGAAATATCCGTTTCACCTACATCTAAAAACATCTTTCCGTTTCTTTACGAGTTCGAGTTTTTATACAGCTTCCCTTACAAAATACGCATCTTTTCTTTTAAATGGAATGCGAAGCATTCGTCTGCGTTCTTTAAATATTTTTTACTTTAAATACAGTTTGGAATCGTTTGATTATTTCCAGTTTCAAGTTTTTTTTTTAAGTTTTTTTAAAAATTATGTTGGTGGCCCTATTATTTAGTTGTTGTTTGCGGTCCGATCTACGCCGAAAGTGCTCACAGTAACTTGAGGTCTTGCAATTGCGCGCTTGGTTTTGGATTTAATTATATTAGGTACTAGCTGTTGCCCGCGACTTTGTCCGCGTGGTATTTAACAAAGACTCAGCCGTTGGCAACAGCCTGCTCGCGTTCTGATCCCGCGGGACGCATTGCAGATTGTTGCTATCAAACTTTAATCAGGCGTAGTGCTGCAACATTGGTTTTAATTTTTTTTCGAGAGATCCAATTTTTTTTTCTAAAATAAAAGTAGCCTATGTTACTCCTTGTTACATCAGCTATCTGCCAGTGAAATTCCCGTCAAAATCGGTCCAGCCATTTCAGAGATTACCCGGAACAAACAAACAGGCAGACAGATAGACGGACAGACAGACAGACAGAAATGTTGTTTCGGTATAGGTAACGTGTATACATCCAAATGCACTTAGTAAAAAGCGGTTATTTTAATATTACAAACAGACACTCCAATTTTATTTATATGTATAGACTAGATCCCAAGTCGGTGGTAGCACCGTTTTTTTTCCTATTGAAATTAGGATGTCTTTTAATTTCAATGGCCTCACGCCTTCAATGGTATCCTTGGTCGAAATCGGTGTTTTTTTGCGAGGATCTCTGGTTGATCAAGGAACGTAAAAACATAAAATAAACGCGATCAAATCCGTAAAATTATTTTTATTTCAATGTGTTGTATTCACGTAAATATAAGAAGTCAATACGCTTAGATAATGTCACATGCAAACAATTATATACTCTAAGGTCATCTGTATAATACTTCGATTATCTTGTGTAGAGCCCGACTAGTGAGTACTTATAAACTGTGTCACCCTTTAATATAGTTTGCTCTTAAACGCGCATTCTTCTTGTTTTTACCGGTCTGTTCGACCGACCGCTACTTCACGGTTGGCGATCACACGGTTTGGTTTGCGGTGACTCCCAACCTCACGCCACGGAAGGTTATGGTTTTTCTACGTCTCGCAATCATCAGCCTTATTTACCGAGCTGAATGTCTAGAAAGATTACGTTAAAGTTTGTTATATGATGACTTATTAGCGAGATCGTGACAGCGCTGCAATGCCATAGAACCTTCGCGGGCGTGCGCACCAGAGCTTACCAAAGTTTCATCGTAATGGAATTAATAATATAGGAACGCACACGGTACAAACAAACGGTATATTTATATAAAGATATTGAGGAAAGTGATCTTTTATTATCGGAATCTTGAAAACATTCTAAAAGCTAGTCTAACTCTTAAGATAAAACAGCTTTCAGAACGTCTTCGGGTCCTTCAAGTGATAGTCACTTGTTTGGTCTTGGCAGACGACAGTCGTGCTGGTATCGGTAATTAATCCAATTAGGGTAGAGTCAAAGAAAGACCCAATAGTTGAAGATCATATATTAGCGGAAAGCGGAATATCTTCCAGCCAGGCGGGGCGGCCGCTATGCCCCGACGTTATTGTCAGGATCTTGTATATATATTACGTGCTCCGAAAACTCTCATAGCGCGTTTCAGGATTGTATTGAGAATTGTCAATTGTTCTGATCTGAATGCGCATGCAGCGCCATATGTGTAGCTTGTGGCGAGGTGGAAGAGAGCGCTACAATAAAATAACTACTATCCTATGTAATTTCATGTTTTTATAAGAGAGTTTTAACTCGACTAACCTAGAAGTTCAAGAGTTCCTCTCATCAAGCTACAAGCCTTGCATATATTGGAATCGCGTTGGCCTTGGAACGTTCTGTACCTTAGTCGATCAGGTGCGTGGGCGCAGAGCTTACCCGCCAAACATTTTAATTGGTTTCGTTTCTATGAATTAAATGTAACTCTACTATAAATTTGTTGTAAATGCTCGTTACTTGTTTATTGGCTTTTTTATAGGTTTGTATTACATACTGTTATTAGGTAATCGTCTTTTTAATGGCTCTAAAAAAATCTATAGAGCATTGCATGCTTTTATGGCTGCCATTTATTAACAGTTCAATTAATTCCATACAAACTATCTCATCGGTTAAGTTGTGGCAAAGTCACAATAGTGGTTTTCTGACCACGATTCCTATGTAGAAAAGAGCTATCTACATTTAGATACCTGAATAAAAATTAACTGTTAGTAGGTAGGAGCATCACTTGAGAACGGTTGCAGCGATTTGGGATTTTATGTTCATGTTCTTAATAGTCTGAATAAGATATTTAGGAGAAGAAATTTCTGGAAAAACTGATAGTGCAGACAACGTCTGTTGGATCAGCTAGATAATACGGTCTAGATAGTCCGGTCCCTAAAAGTATCGCTTATTTTATGGACACCGTCACACAATGTGGGGGCGATGCCGGAAATCCCTAGATCAGACGTTCGAGGGCCGGTCTAGGATAAATTGAGCCCTCGAGAATCCATCTGGACTCAGACTTATCTGGACCCAGATTCGCCTGGCTAGTAATGCTGTGGATACTTTACTGGACATTTACCGCGCATCTTCGTAGAACTCGAAAAGTCAAGCTATACTTATTAATTTCTTATATTTATGCGAATACAACAAACAACAAACATGACAATTTACTTAGTATCTTTCAATTTTTCTGTGATTTATAACATACAGTGAAAATTTACCAATTAACTTTTATCATAGTTGCTCCATCGTAGATCTCATCATCACTTACCATCAGGTGAGATCGAGATCAAATACTTGCCTATAATGTAATAAAAAAAAAATAAAAAAAAAGTTATCGGGAATCGAATAAAAGGTTGTATCCCAGTAATCGCGAGTTACCATAGAGGATATATAGAAAAGGTTAATTAATTTCGTAATAACATTAATAACGTGCATGATCTCTTTAGCAGCCATGACAAAAAAGGCGGTACGATTTGAAAATCGAACGCGGTCCGCGACCAATCAACGATGACGGTTGCAGCTGCGTTCAGGAATTTGTTGAGAAATCGCCGCGGTTTGAATAACTTATGGTCAGCCGTCATTCTGTCTAGTGAGGTGTTGCCAGATAAGGGACATTCGATGAAGATGGTCTCTCTAACTTAAAGCAGAATAACTAATCCAGTTATAATGAAGAAACACATGGGATGTTCAACTAGCTAGTTTATCCTGGTAAAAATCGGCTGGACTTAGAATTCAATAAGTAAGTAGCTACATTTTAAAACGACTGATTCAATCCGAGCTTTCCAGGGGCGTTTTGTGCAGGTCCGTAAAATTCCGGATGCTGCTTGCTTCTTCATAGCAACATTACTATCCTAGGAAAATCAATATTACTATCCTAGTCTACAGTTTTAATTTTAAAGTCTTGCAACCCTAACCTTGTCTCGCTCGCTACGAGTTCAATAAGCATTATGAGTATTGCTTTATGAATATTAAGTTGTCACTGTGTGTAACCACATAGCTACCTGACACGGATAGCGATAAGAATATAGATTACTAAGGGTGGAGTGGATTTCACCTTCCACGGTTAAATTTAACTACAGTTTAATCTATAGAAAATCTGTAGATTAATTTGAATACCGCCAAGGTATTCAAATTAACCATAGATGGTGCACTTAAGTCTAAAAACAGACATTTATGACTTACTGTCCAAAAAACTATTTCGTTTCTGAACGAAATTAAGAGTAATTTAAAAAAAAATACTACATGCATTGTCAGGTGACTGGTGCCTGTATTTTTTACAAAGCTCTGACCTTTTTTTGTTTTCTTTTTCAGTAGGTAAAATTAGATATACTCTACATTCAACTTTAAGCGAAGGGCAACCGCCCTTGCTCTAAAACTTTATACCTATTGCATAGTATTTTTTACGTCTTTCTAATACCCGGTGAGTCACTAAAGTTTGCCAAACAATCTATAATGTGTAGGTAATCTTATACACACACGGACACACACACACATAAGCATATACATCTTGTATGCATAGCTACTACGGTCTGTCTCGCGACTTATTTGTACCCCTGACCATGACCCCTGAAATTTCACCCTTAAAAATAATGTCTGCATGTGTGTAGCATCGTAGCTGCCAAATGGATGTACCAATTTCAAGGTAGTCACCCTTGTTTAGTAGTTAATTATAAAATCCTTTAAGAAATGAATGCCTTGTTTTTACTTAAGTGCCTACCTGTGTACACAGTACTTCCTAACTTATTAAAGTAATCATAAAGCGTAATAAACGAAGCATCTATAACATATCATAACTAATAAATATATAACTAATATAAGTTTTCATGTGGCAACAAAAAGTATAAAAAAAAACAAAATGCATGGCCTCAAAGGATGTAGAACCGGTTCTTTGCCATGTAATGGCAACTGATTCGAGATACCGCTCGGCATGCGAGGAATGCCGACGGGCAACGCTAGTCGCTTTATGATCAACAGATAGGACAATGCGGCTGCTATTTGAGATATTTTTTTGTTCTTTATCTTTCTTTAACAACAATGGCTAACTAAAGGTAAAAATACAAAACGCGCGCGGTTTTAGGTTATGACGTTTTGGGAAAGGAATTTTGTGTGCTTCACAGATTAAAAATTGTAAATGAAGTAGGAACTTATTTAATAAAATTTTAATGCAAACATAATAAGAATAATCATATGAATATTCTGAAACAATAGATTGGACTGTAAGTTTTAGGCAAGAACCTTAAATGTGAGGTTTTAATGAAAATTGAAAGCTTTGATTTTATTAGTCGAATATTTTATCCCAAAATGGTAGATTCCATTCCTGGCAACTCTGTAACATCAGGCGGAATCAGAATAGCTGATACTCGAACTTTTGTACTATCTCCAACGACGTAAGCAAAACAAAACAATCGATTACCCAATCGGCACCGCCGAGTCGACATAACATTTATATCACGCCACACATAAAATCACATCACTACACGTGTTACACGCGAAACATTGTTTTCGAATTTTGAATTTTGAATAATGGAACATCGGGAACAAAAGACGAGCGGTTCTAATCATATCTCTCGTTGTACTATTGGCTGGTTGGTTAGACAAAGTGATTCGCTTCATCACTTGAGTCCATTAATATGCGTCGCAAGTGACCGATGTCATGACCGAGGGCTCAAATGTTTACTAGCGATTCGACGCTCGTCGCTAATGGTATGTTATGTAAAGCCAGGCGCTCGGAATGTGTTTATAAATTGCTAGGTATATATAACCTTTGTAAATTAAGTGTGCTACAAGGTCAATTATTAGAAAACCCTTAAGCTAAAGAGATTTCTTGTTGAAAATGTTAACAATCGGACTATAGATTAACTTCGGCCGATAGGGTACCTATATATTTAAACTAGCTGTTGCCCGCGACTTCGTCCGCGTGGTATATAACAAAGACAACCGTTGACAACAGCCTGCTCGCCCATTCTGAGCCCGCGGGACGCATTGCAGGTTATTGCTATCAAACTTAATGAGGCGCTGCGCTGCAACATTGGTTTTAATTTTTTTTCCTGAGATCCTATTTTTTTTTCTAAAATAAAAGTAGCCTAAGTTACTCCTTGTTACATCAGCTATCTGCCAGTGAAAGTCCCGTCAAAATCGGTCCAGCCATTTCAGAGATTACCCGGAACAAACAGACAGACAGACAGACAGACCGACAGACAGACAGACAGACAGACAGACAGACAGACAAAAAATTTAAAAAATGTTGTTTCGGTATAGGTAACGTGTATACATCCAAATGCACTTAGTAAAAAGCGGTTATTTTAATATTACAAACAGACACTCCAATTTTATTTATATGTATAGATTAAACTCGAAAACGACGATGCTAAAGTCATATATTGTCCTATAGCAGCTTATCAGGCAAACATAATTGTTTGTACAGTACGATAGTATTATCGCGGTCGAATTTCAAGTTCAAGTGTTAAAAACCTTATTAATTGAATATACTAGTATGTGTGTATCCAAATGAAAGTCGTCCCATTTACCGAGCGAGTTGGTGGGTGACATTGTGTAAACTACAAAACCAAGGGGATGAGTTCGCATGGGTCCAAGACCGCTGAGACCCTATCCTCGACCTTGATCAACGTTGGTTACCTCTTCAGAGAATACGGGTGTGGTTTAAAAATAAATTCCACACAGTAAATAAACAGTCCTAAAAACGAAAAAAAAGCAACAAACTTTACAGTTATACGCCTCGCTAGCGTCGTAACTGTAATTGCGCGAACTCCAGCGAAATAACGTAGGTACACACCGAGCCACGTACTTAGTAATGGGTTTGAAAACAGACAGCTCAATCACAAATTACATGCCACGTGGTTATTGGAAACGTGCTCGAGTAGCTGGCAGCCCACAGAATAACAATAAAAAAGTTTCGTTGTACGGTCGTTGTAGGTCGAAATACGAATGATATGGCAACTTATAGGCGCGAAAAAAGAAAAATAAACGGTATCGGAGGAAATTCTCAACTCGAATTTATTTAGTTTTTTTTATTTAAATCTGGAATATATAAAATGTGCCTGGACTATCGCAATAATTACATTTATACTTACGTATCTTTAGGTTAGGTAATCTTAGTGACATTTTCTATAAAGTAAGTATGTTGCTTTCTCTTATGTAAGTATATGGCCGTATACACGGTATCCACTTAAAATCAGTTTATTATGTATGTTGCATTAAACGCAGAATTTCTTTTTTGTAAACACCTCGTTATTTATGAAATAGGTACTTATTCTTAAAGTGAGTTGTTCCTTATCTTTAATGTCTATAAGTTAACAATAATAACTATGTTCCTGTCTCATCCTTGCAGTACAATTTCAGTCTGCTGTGGGTTCTACTTACCATAATAATTTAAGTTTTTAAGATTCTTAGCTACCTATAGGTTGCATCACGTAAAATTATCTAATATGGCGGCTCTGCGAATTCCTAATTGTATGATTGCGCAGAGCCGCCATTTTTGTTCAATATATCTTTGAAGCGATGTCATTATCTTTGGCATTTTGCCGATACTCTCTACTTTATAGTATTGTTATTTTCCTATAGGTACCTAGAATGTGTTTATACATCTTTTTTTAAATAATCTATTCACTTCGCACAATATCTACCTAATAAGTTTGCAAGAACATATTTGAATGGTATGTCAGTGACCTGCCCGCCCACGCGTTTCACTTAAATGGCTACTCGCCATACAACATGAATACCATGGTGCTCGTCCTAACAAGAATGTAGTTTTATGTAGTTCTGTACAGCGCAGACCTACCGACACAACAAACACTACACAATTTCAAAAGTTTGATTTAAGCTAGATAGAATGAGAAAACATTGACACTGGCAATAATGGCTTTATTTTGTAGCCGATTGCCAAACAAAAACAAGAGGAAGAAAAAGAAGTCTATTGCAATTTTTTGTCTTCTTTCCTCATATCGAGTAACAATTCACGGTCGGTCTCCCATAACATGAAAGGTAGGCCATGTTTAATCCGTGTATTAAATATTTCCGCTCACTGTATTCACTACATACTTCTTCTCGACATTTCTTTACGTCTTTAATTTGGATTATAAAATTTTCTCTTATGCCCAGTTTACACGAGGAAAGTACGCAAGTAAACCAGTGACCGTTAACCTTACTGTATCTGTGTAAACAAGTATCGGGAACAGGATAATTTAAGAGTAAAATAGTAGTATCGGATCTAAGTACTTTACATCCCTACTGTATACTCGAAGATACCCTTGTTGGTACAGCCATGTATCAGCATATCAACGATTTTTTGTACATAAACGATAAATAATTTTCATACTATCTACTTGCGTCGCCGGTGTGAGAATTGTACTTGCCAACCTACCCCGCTACTTCCAAAGTTGACTCGCTACATGCCTACTTGTCTACTTCGGTACTATCATCATGTAAGCCGGGCATTACATAACACCGAGTGAAACCACCCTGGGCCACGTCTCCATGGGAACAGACACGCGAGCTTGCACACAATACTGGCGGCTGAGAACCGCGATGCTTCTTAAAAGACACTGCGCTAGGTATGTAAAATTCACATAGGTAGTAAATCAAATGGGTACCTATTATGAGATTAACGGGAATGGTTCGAGAATGGCGACCATGGGCCGTAAAACGTAGTGTAGGACGATCTACTTACTACAAGGTTGACCAATTACATCACGCACATGGCAGGAAACCGGTAGACGCGAGTGGCGGAGGAACGTAATGGATGTGTGGAAGTCATTGGGAGAGGCATAATATGTCCTGCCGTGAACGTCTTAAAGCTGAGGGAATGACTAGATTATGATGATTAAACGGAGGAAATCGTATCCTAATAGGTGTGACTGGAAACAGAGTCCAATACAAAAATATATATTGAGAAAAATTGTCCAGTATGAATATGAAGGTGAAAAGATGTCACTATCTTGTATACGTCCAATCACCGTGGGTCCGTCACAGCTCAAGTCCTACAAAAGTATGCCTTATAGCCTCTACGCTCACGCACGACCCAATTTGGCACCTAAGATATGGGGCCGATTTGAGAGGTACCCGGTGTCCTACCAACAGTGCCGGCCAGAGGTAATTTTTAGGTTGGACTATGTAGCGAGATCCAATTATGACGCCCCCATAGAACAAGGGAGTATATAAATTGAAAGATCTCGACAACACGTCTCTGTCTAAATTGGGTCACTAAATCGCCACTTAGCCCTGTAAGCAGTCGCTCCATTCGCCCTTTGGTAGGGGCCAGCCTTGCCTACCTTGCGTCTTGAGATACCAATTTATGCCCGGCCCTACAGATGAGTGCTAGGTTGAGCCGTTTGTAGAAGCTTTAATTTGTATATGGATCACTGATTTTCCGATATAATATGTGTACATTGAACAAACCTTTCGGAGTACATCCCGCCCTTAAACTTTCAAAGACGAACGTTTTCCACCTTATAAAGAAATAAGATCAACATCAACAATCTATTCTGGGTAGCGTTAGGAGACACACCTTGGTCTCCAATAGTAACGAACACTACCTACCGGACACCGACTTCCTTAGTTTCTAACCTCGCAAGAAATGTGAAAACGCAACATTTCTCCAAAGATATGCTAATTCTATAACAGCACCTTCATTTAATTGTTTGTAGGCCGTACCGATCTACGCGGATCTCAAACAAAGGCGCACCCAAGTACCTATCTATTCGTAATTAGTTGAAAGTAGGCCGAAATAAACCATTATTTTTGCATATATTTACTAACAAACTGTAACTTCTCTTGTTTTTTAGGTTGGCAAATGGCTACAAAATAGTGGCATTTTTGCCAGTGTCAAGTATTTCTTGATAATTGTTATTGAATTATAATTACCCCTGATAATAGTGATGATGTTGATGATGATGAAATGAATCCGCTACCCCTATCAGTAAAGCTGTGGATACTTTACTAAATACCGGACATTTTGAGAGAACATGAAAAGTCAAGTTATACTATTTCATTTCAATTTCTTATGAAATGAAATAGTATATATAGTCTTCTTCTTATGCATGCTTATGAACACACTATGGTTAATATCCCCCGAATATTAAACATTATTCATATTCATCAAACAAACACATTTTTTGGAAAATAAAACAAATTTGACAACTTTACGGTTCAACTTCCCGCCAAAGAGTCCAAAACTGTACCTTATTTTATTACACCTCATTCGAGAAATCAATAAGTATAGAGCTAAGAGGTTCAATATGTGTGATAATATAATATAGCTACCTCTTAATAAGGAACTGGCTGAATAGACAAATTAGGGGACACGCCATTTTCATCTTTACTTTTATTTATAATAAGTATTTATTGAATGTGTTACTTGACATAAAATACGCAAAATACCCACTAATTAGTCGGTGAAGCCATTTCTTATTGCATTTCATTTCATAAAGAAAGAATAAGGTACTGGCTACAGTAAAATAAATCGCTTGAAATTATCTTCCAGTGCCTTATGTAACTAGCAGTAGACTAGGTAGCTATACTGAGGAACAAAAATATTTAATGACATTTGATTATACTCGTACGATGATGGTCATAAAATGTACAATCCCATATTCGTCTCTACCTATTTAGATATAGCAAACAATTGAACATTTTGATATCGGAAGTATAACCGGTCTTATGATGGGCAATAAAAGTAAACGATGCGCGGGAGTCGACTCCAAATATGCAGTGTTGATGTGTTTTTCGAGCGTTTCACTTCTTTTCTACTATTTTATTGTGAAATACTGCTTTACATTTACCCGTGCTATGAGTGAAGTTTTTACGTTTCGTGGAGTATAAATTCTTTATTTTTAGTTCGGAATTTAAGTTTTCAACGTTTCATTTGTTGGTATGTTTCGATAAGCGGCCGGCAGTTGCCCTGTGTAAATATCGGTAATTTATAGAATGAGGACTTACTGAATGCCGTCATCGACCCAATACAAATTTAAAGTAAGGCTAGGAAGAATGTGGCCTTTTTAATTTTGGTGCACTTTAAAGAGAGACCGCCTCTTTGATATGGTATAATAAAAAAAAACACCATGAAATCTAAATCTTGATACGTTTTTCCCATAATATTATTATGGTTTGTTTAAATAATAATAATACTAGCCCTATTAATGTCCCACTGTTAGGCACGGGCCTCCCATCAGAGCGAGGGGAACTAGGCCATAGTCCACCACGCTGGCCTAGTGCGGGTTTGTTTATGCCTATTTATAATAATAAATGTTTATTGCGAACTCAAGATCCATAGGCACTAAAATATAATCAAATTTTACTTACTAACTAGGGTCATAAATACATTCCATTTCCAATTTCGTTTTTTCTTTTTATTAGCTAACTATTTATAGCTCCATAAAAAAGATACAATAATCCGATTCAATTGTTTTTCGGCACACCACATCTCGCAATCACCAATGAAGATAAGAATAGTAACGTGTCTACGTTAACAATAGCATTCTTTAGCATTCCAACGAATTAAGAGGACAATACGTCGAAGCGAACCTCCGTGAAATCGATGGTTGTCTACAATTGTTCCCTAGTTTTTCAGCACTTCGCACATATTGTATCGCATCATCAGCATATAATATTTTATCTATTCACATTATCTGCATTTTGGATACATAATATATTATCTATGACAGATCTAGCACGTCCTGTTTACACGATAAAGTAATTTATTGACGTAGGAGTGGGATTTGTTTCATTAATTTTGTCTATGATCAAATATAGACAATGTCATGTCAGGTTGATTTAGAACCTTTAGAAGCAGTTTAATCTTGGTTGTGGGTCACGCCATTTGCATACCTTCATGTCACATCCATTATTTGATTTATAATGTGGATTCGTTGAATGTGTTACTGCTATTAATTACTTGACATTGGCAAAATACCCGCTAAGTTGTAACCATATTCGTATCCATTTTATTTCATCGCAATAAAATTGATAAATAAATAAGAAAGAAGAAGAATCTTGGTAGTGGAAATGGTCTATTGAAGTTAATGTGTCATTTCAATTAGTTAAGCCCAGTTCTTGAGTCGCCAAAGCTTGGATTTAAATAGATTCTTTATGATGTCATGCAAAGCGGTCAATAAAATAAGGTGTTGTAACATTAAAATTCATTTTGATTGTTTTCTGAAATACTTGCAATTCCAAGATTTGTTGCCATTATAAAGATAGAATATTGGGGTATCTGATGATTGATTCTACTGAAATACTATTTATAAGATATGGGTGGCGTATTTTTTTTTGGCGGGAATTAGTATTCTGTGGTTGATTTATCACAGACAAGGAGTGAATAAAAAAGTAACAAGGTTTTTGTTTTAGATATATTTTTTTTTGTATTTGGCACTTGTGCCTTTATATTTAAATTGTATACCTGCAAGTAAATTTAATCAAGAAAATACCCATGACATTGACAACATCAGAATTGGCAGTATGGATTGATTCCTTCGCCTGTCCTACTGGACGAATTAAACTACTACTACTACTATTTTTTTTGTAATACAAGATTTTATTTTGATGATACGATTTTAAGTTATCAAACATCCTGATATGCAATGTGAGAATATCTAAAATCATGTAAGCTGTTCCGTTGGACGAACAAGCCGATTGGCGTTTAAATGATTTAAGCTAAACTAGCGACAAGACAACTCAATAAAAAAGTTTAAAGGTCAAAGCAATCTGACAGATAAAACCACAGATCACGAGAGATATGCCGTGCGGTTCAAAATGTATGGGAACTCGCTGCCTCCGCTTTGTTCCCCACCACTCTCTAAAACCAACCAATACGAAGTCTCTTCGGTGCGTGCTGCGTCGCCGCCGTATACAGCGGCCGTACCACGCGACGCACCAGTTTATTCAAAGTATCGTTAGACGATCTATACATTGCCTCGTACATTCACTCAGTAGCGAACATAGGTGGTACTTAAAGAGCCATGTATTTTGTACAAAAATAAAAAAGTCGTTGTGCTACATGAAAACTAAAATAACATAATAAAGGCATTAAATATTTTTTGATTTGTTGTTTTTAATGATTTTAAAGACGAATAAATAAAATACTTAATTCTGGCTGGTGAAATGAGATTCCATCTTTCGCGTAGTTCACTTTGCTGCTAGTATTTTTGCATACAAACACGGAACAACCCGGCATTTTGAAAAAAACTAGAGCACCGGCACCGACGTGCAGTTGCAGTGGACTGACGGCGAAAATTGTAGGTTAGCCAAATGTACGCTAACTTTGTGCGCAAGCCCACCGCTTTCATAACATATCTCCTCTAATATATCTGTGGATAAAACCTTGAGTCTTCGGAACGTTTTTAGTAATTGAATACATGTAGGGTACGTATCGTTCCAACTTGTCACGACCGACGTTTTAACGTGTCTGTAATCTACATGCCATTGTGACGTGGTCCTTTGTTTTGTAGTTTAAATGACGGACCTTTACCTGCTACAAACCAGGCATAGAGAAGGCTCAAGGTCGCGTGAATGCAATAGAGACAGCACGCGAGAGAATCTGAAATGAGGAAATCCTCAAACGAACTGGAGCCGCCAACGTGGAAGGGGCACGTCGGATAGTCGTAGGGGCTGATGGGTTCTGGAATGGTGACCACGGGGTAAAAGATGTAGTGCAGGGTAGATATGGAGACTTCCAAATTTTCTCTCAACATCACCAGGAGGCGGACGAAATTTGCAGGCATGCTTAGTTCGCTATCATATTCAACAACCAGTCAACCAACACGAACGTTTTACTGTAAATTTAAACTTTATATATTGCTCGTTAAAGTTTGAATTAAATCGTCAACACACAGTTCAACATCCTATAGGGACATTTCGTAATCATACGTACCTACACTCGCATTAAGTTTGTATGAGTCACCAATACCTTCGTTATTCAATAAATATTGTTCTGTCATGCTGCTTTTACATTACTCAAGGCATCGGCAAGGACGCCTTTTATAATACTGCTTTATACGAATATAATCTTTATCATTTTAAAGTAAGAGGTTACATTGCCGTATGGTGCGATAGGTACATATTATCTAAATTTATTAATTTAGAATAATGTATTATGCATCAGTGTTGACAACAATTCCAGGATAATTAAAAGGCTGAGATTTGCATTGTTCTCACACGGACTTGTTAGAATATCCAGACAACACGCAGCTTGCGCTACAAGTATAGCCTAAAGTAACTGGACTCGTATAAACACAAATGTCTTTTTTTTACATGTGTGCCCCTATAAATTAGGCTTTTATCTTCTTTTTTTTTAGGTTGACAATCGACTACAAAATAGAGATATATTTCCAATATCGAGTAATTATTGTTGAACAGTTTGAATTATAAGTACCCCTGATGATAATCATAATATTAATGACGATAATGATGATGATGAAATGAATCCCAGACCCCCATCAGTAATTACTTATTTACTTTACTGGAAATTTACCGGACATCTTGGTAGAGCTTGAAAAGTCAAGTTATACTATTTTATTTCAATTTCCTTCACTTGTGAACATAATATGAACACAGAATGGTATCCCACTAATTTTATACATTATTTATCAAAGAAACACATTTTTTGGAAAATAAAACAAATTTCACAACTTCACGGTTAAACTTCCCGCCAATGAGTCAATTTGTTGTTAGTGTATTATAATTAATGAGGGGCTGATTATGCACTACTTTTATTGTCACTTATAAACCAATTAAATCCGGATTAAGATCAGTATCACCTAATTTGGTGGGCAGATCCACCAAATTAGGTGATACTGATCAGTTAGTTTTATAATAAACGAAAAAAGTTCGCCTTGAATACTGTGAATTGTCGACCCGTAGCGAAACTAAGAATGAATCGATCGAAACGTAAACACCCAAAATGGTTATTTTATTACACCCGAACTTGCAGTCACTAACAAACAATGGCGTAATTTCTATTTGATACTGGCCACTGTACAAATTCTGTGACGCCATAAATAAAGTTAAAAATAATTGGAACACTTTTAAAATTTGAATTGTTTTTTATTATGACAAACATTTGCAGGCGCTCAGACATTATTATTGTGCAACTATATGAAGACAATTTTTAACAGACTTCAAGAAGGAGGAGGTTCTCAATGCGGTAGTATATTATTTTTTATTTTTTTTTACATTGAGAAGGTATCTTAAGGTCCGGGCGATGATCGCGACTTTACAACTACTCTAACTTTCCAAATAAATGCGAAAAACGCCCGTTGCCATCTGAATGGTTAGGTTTATACAGCTTGGCGTGATTCAGAACTGGTTTACTAACCTCAAAACATGCGATTCTTTAGCGTATTTGCAAACATTATTTAAATTCCGAATATCGTCATTCAGTAAGAAAAACAAATGCTCACAAAAAAAAATCACAATTGTCATTGGTTGGAAACTTTTTCTTTTTCTTTCTCCTTTTTTTCATTCTCAATTAGTCTCTATATAGATATTAGCACTGGTTGGTATTGTATCTAGTCTTAAAACAAAAATGTAACATGAAACACTACAAGACATACAGTTGGTTAACATCAGCTGACGCTTACAAGACCTTCACGTGCCCGAGCGGCATGCGTCTAAATCACTACCGGTTCTCACATTCACAGAACTAAGTGACCGCGCAAGCGAAACGTGATTCATAGTTATTTGTTTTGCTGTATGGTATGGCCTGGAGAGACCGTATTGTTATAAATTTAGATCTTGAACTGTTATATTAGATGTAACTTTAATCATTATTTACTTACGAGTGAGTACTTTTTTACCAGCTGCTTTAGTCTGTCTAGCCGTTCCTAAATTGTTCTCACTTACCAATAACAATGTACTGCTCAAAAATGTATCCGATCTTTTAAAAAGGTGCAACCATCGAGTTTCTTGCCCGTTCTTCTCCCTAGAAACGGCATTCCGAACGGGTGGTAAACTTCTAGCTTATCATTTTGTAACTTTTTTGACGATTAATAAGTACTGTACGTAATGGTTTACATGAATAAAATATTGATTCTGATAGTGTAAACTATTTTGAGAGTACATCAACGCTCTTCCAACTTCGTAGGATCTTAGTAATCTCATTTTAAATTATTTCAATTCATTTTATAGGTATTATAAAATAAATTGATATAATTTAAAATATTATTTCAATAAATATTTGTAAACTATAAAAATTAAAATAGGGCAGATGCCTATACAATTTTAAAAGTATAATTGGTTTACTTTGTGTTTAAAAAAAGAAAATCAATTCCGCTGAAACTAGACCAGTCTGTGGAACGTCGCGCCATATTGAATATTTCCCGCATTACGTATTTTTTAATTAAATAAATAAGTGCAAAGGTTTTTTTTTTATCTTTTACGCGACCCGATGACATTGGAAAGTAACAGGTCAGTTAGTGTATGAATCATTGATCGAAAATAACTATGTTTGCACTCACTTATAGATAAGCTGAAAGCTGATAATTTTCCAAGTGTACCTACGACACTTCGATGTTTTTATTCAAAGCAGAGATTGCCAAGTTGGTAGAACGTTCGCCTCGGTAACGAGGGTCGCAGGTTCAAACCTCGGCAATCTCTGGGATTGCTAGTTTTATAAGCGAATATCATTTTCAACCACGATTATCACTTGCTGGTGTCTCGGAGACCACGTAAAGCCGTCGGTCCTGCGCCGACGCTGATCTCTCTCCGGTGGAGTCGGATTGCCGTCCCATAGAGTATGAGAGTGAGGGGAGAGAGAGTGCACCTGTGCTTGCGCATACACTTGTGCACTATAATATCTCTTGCGCAGATGGCTAGTCTCCTATGAGATTAGGCGCCGTGACCAAAATTCGGTCAGGAGTACTCATATTTTTTAATTCATTATATTAGGCACTTGTTTTATTAAAACTAGCTGTTGTTTGTGTGTTCACCCGAGCAACCATGAAATCTTCTCTGCATATTGATTTCTTATATTTACGCGAATACTACACATTGAAATAAAACTAATTTTACAGATTTTATCGGGATTATATTATGTTTTAGGTAAATACCTATGTCTGTTCCTGCTGACAATATCTAGGTATCTTGATATATTTCTACATATCTTAACTTCTTACCATGATAATGTTATCTCTTCGGATTTGTGACGCATAATCCTATCAATATGTTAACCATTTTTATGATGCCAGGCAAATTCATTGATAGCTCTAAAATCCATAATTTAATAAATCCATTCTTATCCCGGGCATTGAAAGAGCGTAGTTAAATATTAGAAGTCCACGCGATAGAACATGCTGTTACAGTGCAGCTAGTAAAGTAATAAAACTCTGTTCAACATTACAGGTTACCTACTGGACAGTACCAACTGTAATACGTAATTGCCACGATAGATAATTTCTGTACACGCAGAAATATTATCGATTATTGTACCAATTCGATTCGATTCAGTAAGAATAATCGATTCATTGCACAATCCTTCACCAAGTTTCGAGATTTATTATCGGTAACTGACGGTAAGTAGGTCTTTGTGTAACCATTTTTTTTCTATTCGAATGAACGTGGTCAATGGCTTGGAACGTATATGACAATAAATATTATTATTATTGTTACCCATTGAAATAATTTCGGTTATGTAGGTATATTAAAATTCAATATAATATAATTAATATCTTTTACATAAATAATGAAATAATTAACATTTATAACCCGTTCACCATCCACAATAATATAACCCAACTAAATAAAGCAACGTCACTTAGGTATATCACGTCCCGTAATGCCATAATCCATCGACTTGGGCAGTATTAACTCGAGTTATCTCTCCACAGAATTTTATCTCGAAACGTGAAGACAACTCGAGGACAACATTAACCTTTGAATGTGAGTAGAGTGTGAGTATTGAAAGGATATAATGAATCTCAATTGCGTCCAGCGTTTGTTAATGTTTACACAAATGGTAGAGCAATGCGATGTTTGTAATCGTAACCTTGGCATTGAAAATCAGATAACTACGAGAATGGGTAAATAGAGACTATTCTTAGAATTCGGGTCGTACACACATTTTAGGGAACACTTGTTAGGTACAGCTGTATGTCTAATTATCTATATACTTATTCAAAATAATATAACTTAACAGTTGAGGTCATTAAATAATATGATTTACAAATTGACAGTTCACATTTTTTTGATTTGTGTGATTGAGAGTTACATTAATCAATACGTATTTTTTTATCTTCCTAAAATTAATTATTCAGAAACATATTACACGTATAAAGTAACATGTACAATTTAAATAATTGAGGTCCCAAAACGCATCCCTGCGGCACACCATACGTTTCTAAATAGTCAAACACCATATGTGTTCCAGCGTGCGATTCGCCTACGGATAAGAGGTGACCTTAGGGCCGAGAGACTGGTCCGACCGCATGCTTCCCTGCACTCGGATGCATGTGGAATTTATAACGCAACGCTGCCCGAAGCCAGTTTCGAGTCATAAAAATTCAACATTAAAAAGTTTTATTCATGTCTTGCGTTGTCACTTTGAAATTGTGCATTGAACTGTAACAAAAAAAACATGTTAGCGTTTTATTTGTTACTTTAATCGTTCACAATGACCTGGGCTTACGATTTTCAATAACAATTGAACTATCAAAATTGGGAACCTTTAATGTGCAAGTCCATTTTGCACTAATCGTTATTTTGTTTATAGCCACAGATCAAACCATAGTCGTCATCAAAAATGTATCTAGCTCATATTTACATACATTTTTGGTCAAAAAGGTACCTTACAGTGAAGGGAATTTTAAACCTATTGCCTCAAAACAAGTTTACTTCGAACAACTTTGACCGGAATACGGTCGTAACCGTGTGGGTATACCTACTCGTACATAATGTTAATGTCTTGTTATTCTACAAGGCGTTCTAGATACATTGCAAGGTTTGTAGCTGGTAAATACTGCAAATATGTATTATCAAAACAATAATAAATAAGTAAGAAGTATTTATAGAAATATCTATGTAATTAGTGGTGGTGTGGTGACCCAAGGGCTGAGAATTTCCTCGCTCAGCAAGTGGCGTTGCTTTGGTTCAAATGTAGCTAGCACCGTAGTACCGCTACCGCATAGGCCAAAATAATTAGGTACCTTTTTGTAGCTCTAAAATAATATTTTACTAATCTCATTTTAATTTATTTCAAGTATAAGTATCTACATAGTTTTTTGGAAATATAAACATGTTAAATGATAAACTGCTGTCGAGATGAAAAATTTGCTGTGAATAACATGAATAATTCGCTTGGAAAGTTGAGTGCTGGTGACGTCAGACTAATCTCATTAGTTATGGGTGATACATGAATACGTAATGTGGTCGTTGAGCCGAGCGCAACATTTTTCTGTGCACGTGGAAAAAATAAACCTGATAAAGACGACATTAGAAGAGGTCGTAACTTAGTTGATAAAAACGAAATGTAACATCTTACCATTGAAATAAAACTAATCTTACGAATTTTATCGCGTTTATTGTGTGTATTTTACGTTCCTTACGTTTCGGCTGCTTTACAGCAACCATGGTCACGGGAGGACTGAGGTGTTTGACGTCCTAGTGTCAAAGCGAACTCTCATATTTAGTTGTTGTTTGCGATCCGATCTATGCAGAAAGCGCTCACGTTGTCTTGAGCTTTTGCAATTGTGCGTTTGGTTTTGGATTTAATTATGTTAAAACTAGTTTTCAAGATGTTACCCAGCCATCTTCCCTGTTGAAATTAGGATGTATTTTAATTTAAATGGCCAACCGTATCATCCTTACACTATACTGTTATCTTACGAATAATCTGGCACTTGACGTACTGCAGTTTTGTATAAAACCTTCGCTTTCCAATACAAGTTGCAAATGTATGTTAGCAAACTATTGGTTAGTCAATTATCAATCTAAGTCAGAACTTGTACAATGTATACCTGCTCCAATAAACGTTCACAATACATAAATCAACACAATTACAGCAATCAACGACACCAATTAAGTTTTATCAGGAATTTCATGAATGTTATTGCCTGCTTATAGCGAAACAAAATTAATATTAATTTCTTAATTGACATTAGTAGAATACTTATAGAGCGATAACTCAAGAATCCTGCACACGATAGCTACTCAATGTAATGACCCAACGATTTTTATAAAACTTCATGCATCTCGTATTACTAATTACGTACATACTTTCACTGGTTTTCTCTGCGAAGAGAATGCTTCAAGAATGTAATAGGTATACCTACACTGTTAAAATGAATGATCACCGCTATTTCCATCGAAAAATTAACGAACGCTCTCTCTTTTGTATTGAATCAGCTCGCTCTAATATCGGTAAAGAAAGTATTGTTCTGTGCGAAGTGTAATTACTGAACAATAAGCAATGTAGAAATCAATTTCGAAGTGTAGCATTTAAGAAAAAACAAAATCACGTCGATAGAATACCATTAAAAACTACCATTTGCCAAGACTTTTGCAGACTGAGTAATTTTACAAAGTTATAGCTCTATTTACAAGAATTTCCTATATCTGCTACCTATTTTAAAGGAGCTGGGCCCCAAGTCTGCTAACACAATCGATTCATTATCGAACAGCAACAGCATAGTAACCATCTTTTGACAGATATCCCATACAATATCCGTCAAAAGTGACAGTTACTATGCGGTTGCTGTTCGATTATGAATCGATTGTGTTAGCAGACATGGGGACCTGGACTAATGAGGTTTAAAGAAGCGTATCTTGTCTCATTTTATTAATGCAATGTCACGTCAACAACTGTATTTAATTAAATTGTTACTTATAATGATAGCTAACAAGTAATTGAAGTGCCTGACGTATTTTTTTAAGATTTTAATATTTGTATTAAGGTGTGCTATAAACAATGTGTGAGATCTTTGTGTTCGGTGTGGGAAACACAAAAGGTTCACATATAATTTATTATTAGTCCGTGATCTCAGTTAACCACCTCGTCCGAAGTTACGCTCATTGTGATGTTTTAATATGCATCATACTAATTATTAGTTTCGCTAACAATACTGATCCAACAATGAGTTGCTTAACACCATGCATTAAGGTAGGTATTGTTTTTGTGTAACAGTCTGCTTTTTAATTGGGCTTTTTGCCACCTGCGAAATTGCAAATTGGCGTTACAATGAGTTTGCGTACACAACAGCGGTAATTAGTTTAACATACGTGCATACGGAAAGTGTAGACTTCCTTACTCTTTGGACAGTGATCGACAGGTGATGATTTAGTACTGAAGCATTGGACTGTCTGTAAATTGCAAGCAGTCAACAACGACATGAATAAGTACATTGCGTTTGAACGAAGCCAGTTTTTCTCGTTTGCTAGAACACGAGCCAGTAAGCCAACACTGTTTTGGTGTAGATTAGGTCAACGACAGATCAGATAGCGATCCAATTAACTCAGGGAAACGAGTTACGAAATTTGAACCTACTGGCTCTGCAAGGTAACGAAAAAAGTGACTTCATCCGCATTTAGAGTCACACACAGCATCTGCAAAGCGATCTTTAACATTCCAAACAGCCTGTTTCATCATATCCAAGTCACGACTGTGCTGAACTCAATGACATGGCACGTGTAACACTTTTGAAAAGGATCTATACAGTTGACGCTCACCATTGGTGCCAAAATAGTCATCTTTATCCATTAAGTCATGCTGGAAACCATAAGCGGGGAGCCATGCATGGGAGCCAGGTGGCTCGGGCCAGTCCGAAATCCGGACTTCCTCCATTTGGGCATTAAACACACAACACTGCACTCCTAAGTTTACACTAAGATGGCACGATCATGCATGGACTACCTTTTCGTTCGTCCATTAGGGGTTCATTTAGGCCGATAACGGTGGATGGCGGATTTGCGACCTGTGTCGGCCAGGTGTCTTTCCTTTCACCACGAGACGCGCGCGCGTGGCGGGGAGCGGCGGCTGACTGGCGCGTCGGCCGCGCCGGCCGCTGGCGCGCGCGCTGCGATCTCTCCAACAGATATCTATTGCAAAAAAAATCCGTGGGCTCTACTATAGTTCTTCGAGATATTATCTGCGTTGTCTTTTGCAATCTCTTGGCTGCTCTTATTCCCTATCGAGTAGTTCTTAAATTTTTGGAGTAGGCAGGTATACTGTTTCCTTCTCGGATCAACAGATCTACGGATCCCTATATCCATCTATATTATTGGAGGCCTCATTATTAGCATTTAAAAAGGATAGTACATAGGTCTTATTCCGTGCTGTAAGTCAGTTGTGGTCTTGCTTGCTTCCCCTCGAACGGAAACTGATTCGATAATCGTGAAACTAGATTTACAGGGTGAGAACCTTATTACGTGACTTGAAGATTATTTGGTAACTATTAAGAAGATGGCAAGGATTGATACCTAGGTATATTATGTGACTTGCCTCATGCCTCGAAGAGCACGTTAAGCCGTCGGTCCTGCGGTGATCCCTGTCCAGTCAGGGCGGATTGCCGTCCCATCGGACTATAAGCGTGAGGGAAGAGTGGAACTGCGCTTGCGCACACACTTGTGCGCTATAATATCCCCTACACAGGCGGCTAGTTTCCGTTTGAGATTAGCCACCGTGACCGTAATTCATTCAGGACGACTATTATTATATTATAATGGAAAGTGATTTTAGAAATATTCTCACCCGTACGTCTCTAATTAACACCAACAATACATGCATCCACAGACACTACATTAACATTTAAAAAATAACCTTTTACCGCAAGTACTTGTACATGTACGGCTTTAGCCGCAAATACTGGTAGTGAGTGTGATTTAAACACTCTCCCAGTATCGTGAGTCTCTTAATCGTTACACACATCACGATTACCTTACTTACGTGTAGTTAAAATACGGTCATCGTAGGATTTAGGAGAAAGTAGAGACAGGTAGAGCGTTGACACCACGTGGCCTAGTTGCGTGAGATTATGTCCGAGTAGGTACCCACCACTGTGGTTACTGTGGTTGTGAAAAAATAGAGACGTAACTAAGTTATAGAGCACGTAGGAGCGCGATGCAATTCAATAACGGCACGTCCAACAATAATGATAGTGATTACTATTACAATGACTATCATATTTATTTGAATTTATTAGATTATTATACAAAATAATATAAATTAAAAAGTGTAAAAAATTTGGCCCATGCAGTAGCGTTCACGCTGAATAGCCAAACCTACTCGCTGAGCGAGGATGGGGAATGCCCAGCCCTTGGGTCGCGGTTGCATCGACCAATCTTTCTGAAACATTTTCCATAAAATTTATGGCGCTTGGACCGCATGGATCTAGGGTCTCGACTCCGAGCGGAATGAAAATGTATTTGAAAGAATATTGAATAAATAAAATAAATTTGTGCAATTAGATATCCTTTCTCTACTATCTTGGGAGAGGTTAGATTTTTCAATCAAATTTAAAATAAACATGCTCTTACATCCACTGCAGAATTTAGTTTAGTTTGCAAATTATAAAAATAATATTCCAACATGTTAGTGTCCGCAAACAATTTAGTAGAGTCACATCACACTGTACAGGATTCTATAAACGCACCAGACATCAGATAATCATCGAATATTTCCATAAGCAAATAGCGTACCGTTAAAACGACATTTTCATTGTAAAAGTTAATGCAGAAATAATGTTATACTCGCGGGTTGGCTTGACTTTCTGTCGTTGTGACTGAGCGATCGGCGTTGATAAACCTTAACCTTTCCGAGGAAAAGTAATCGTTATTTGTGGTTAATCTAAGTACATTTAAGCCCGCTCTAACCTAGTGTCGGGTGTAGACTACGAAAACACTCGCTGTGGTGACTAGTTGTAATTTCCTGGCTCTATATTTTTTGCTTCCTATATAGATCGATGCAATTAACTCCACTGGGTAACTGCACCTCATATTTATCTAAGACGCTTAAAACGATCATGCTAGGTGATGATTCTGTTGGTGGTGGTGGTGGTTGGTGGTGATTTACACAAACTAAAATAATTCTAAAGTCTACTCCAGGTGCGCCTGGTTATTTGCTACCAGCCGCTCTAAGCAGATCATCGCTCTATCTAGCTTTGAGTCCAACAACATAGTTGCTAGTAGATTTGTAATTAAAACCAATCACAAGCTATCTTCATTCCTTTCTAGCAACAGTCTCCAACATAGTTTATATCTCCTTTCTCCTTAGATCGCCAGTTCGACGACAACATAGCCAGGCCATCAGGACACCTTACGTATCATTTCTTGTTATCAAGATCTTTTGTTGTATCGACATCAAAAGGAGCACTTGTTTTAGAAATACGACATCCTCATAAAAAACTACACGTAAGCACCTATTAGGATTTCAATTAAAATACAAATTTGATTCTGGATGTTGCGGAATGCGGCCAACTTTCACAAAACCCATAACATACGTTAGGTGTTCCGGAACGCGGAAGCTAATTCTGTTCCCTAATGTACCTTTTAATGGCGCCAAAAATGTTATTTATACTGTATAAAGAATTAGGAATAATATAGAGCCATTTGGCTCGTCTCCAGAACTTGGAAACATATTTTTCTAATAATGTAAATTTGTTTGACATATATCTTTTTGTTATCATTGATCTAATCTAATTGGTAGTCATCTCACAGTATACGTCAGTAGCCGGTCTGTATGTTAAGTGCGAGATTATTCGTAAGCTAACCGTAAACTTTATAGTCTACCATATTTGAACATTTTGTATGGAGAATTGAAAGTTTTAAATACCGTCCGCTAGAGGCGCTTTTCAATTCTCCATACAAAATATCTAAATACAGTAGACTAGAAAGTTTATAGTTAACTTGCACTTGACGTGCTGTATTGAAACGATATGTGGGAAAGTATAGTAACTATATAAGTAGTTCATTGGTTGGCTACACCCTGGAGTAAACATACATATGTAAATTTGCATAAAAATTCGAAGGAGTACCTAAACTAGGTACTTAGGTACCCACCTAACATTATTAATTTCAGTTGATTTTCTAAATTATAAAAATACGTTTGTAATCGTGTAAGCATTAAAGATTACTGGTACAAGATCGATCACTAAAATGATTGAGGTATTGATAATGGAATTGTTTTTGCAAATATGCATACGATAAGGCACGTTGCAATCCAATCATATTTCGTAGGAAATATTAATGGAACGGTTTTCAATTCGAACAATCAATTTGATTAATCCTTTTCTTTTAGTCTCAGTAAAATTACTTGCAACACTATATCAAAGTCAGTTTCAATGTTTGATTCATATTCAACGCTGATTTAGTGACATGGTATGCCTTTATAAGCATTGTAAAGCACACATGTACTCTTAATATTTACCTTAAGCAAGTGTTAATCAAATCCATTTAACAATACGGTAATCCTAAACTCCGATACACGATAATTCTATTGTCTTTCTAATTATATAACATAACAAACAGTAAAAGATTACTATGTTTCGGAAGTGTATTTTGAAAGCCATTATGATGATGCATGGCACAACGTTCCCACATCGCGATACTGGCGATGCGCCAGCGCACGATACAATGTATTTTGTGGTACGTTTGTTGAGCACTTCATTCAATGAATACGGGAACATACAAGTAATTTGGTTTTGCCATTTCGTGATTAGTGAATAGGTATCTTAAAACATCTCGTGACAGTTTTATTTAGTACTAGCTGTTGCCCGCGACTTCGTCCGCGTGGTATTTAACAAAGACAACCGTTGACAACAGCCTGCTCGCCCATTCTGAGCCCGCGAGACGCAATGCAGGTTGTTGCTATCAAACTTAATCAGGCGCTGCACTGCAACATTGGTTTTAATTTTTTTTCGTGAGATCCTATTTATTTTTCTAAAATAAAAGTAGCCTAAGTTACTCCTTCTTACATCAGCTATCTGCCAGTGAAAGTCCCGTCAAAATCGGTCCAGCCATTTCAGAGATTAGCCGGAACAAACAGACAGACAGAGGGACAGACAAAAATTGTAAAAAATGTGGTTTCGGTATAGGTAACGTGTATACATCCAAATGCACTTAGTAAAAAGCGGTTATTTTAATATTACAAACAGACACTCCAATTTTATTTATATGTATAGATGTATAGATTTATTCCACCGTCGTCAGTGTCACTGAGCAATACGGAGATTACCCAACGATTCGCCGGAGTTGATGTGCAAACCGCATTGAGGAAATAATGTGGGTTCTGTCCATTGAGGCTTATTTATAAGATTGCGTTGATTATTGGTCGCGTCAATAGTGGGACCCGGAAGTGGTACTGTTCCTCTGAGTTTGTAATCATCAATAATTACATTTTGCGGTGATATTTATTCAGTACAAGTTAATGTAAGTGTGGTGTTCTCAAGCTGGCTATGTAGAACGCACTTAAGTTCCTTCCCTATGTTCCTTTCACTCCACCAGAATGACATCAAAAGGGCCATACTGAGTGCAGTTTCAATAGCTACTTTTTCTGGCTGGTGTGGCATACATACTGAGTTTAATTTACATAAATAGAGGAAGAATTCACATAAATGAGGTAAGTATGATTAGCTCTAGTGTAGCAATTTGGGTCCTCTCCTCCTACGGAAAATCATTCCATAGAGTCTTTCAATTGCAGAAAGCCAAAAAATTCTTCTGTTCCCTGCTGCTCAACAGCACACTGTAAGAGCTCCTCTGGGCTAGCAGGCTGACTACGCAGTCCCCTGAAAAAATCTTAGAATTATTACTGTTAACTTCAATGAACCTTTTCTCATGACCGTATTTCATTATCACCGCATCATCCCCTTAAATATAATATGAACTTTCAATATGTTGTATGATATTCAGTCACTGGACTCTAATAGAGAGATGGTACTTAATTGAATTATGAGAACATAAAATCACGCAGGTATTCTTGGTGCAAACCCGCAAATGTGCAGGCATTACCGGTATGTCTGTGGTCAACGATCACGAGGGAAACTGTGTGACACTATTCTGATGTAAAAGAAACATTAACTCCAAACTGGAAGTTGCCGTTCATACACTAACATCTAGGAATTTCAAATTTGTTTGACAAATCGTAACACTATTTTATCTTAAAGAGAAAATATATTTGAATGGTGTCATTTCTTTTGGCTTTACATTCTCAATATTATCACAAATATCGTAATTTTGCAGGCTTTTATATATGAGTACGGTTCTTAAACATAATTTATTCAACATAATATTGATTAGAAATTATGAAATTGGAAATCTTATTAAGAAGTAAGTAACTACGATCTTTTCTCTTCATGTTGCCAAGCGAGAATGCTTCACTCAACTTTACTAACACTTGAATAATTTTACCTTACGATCTAAACCATTTTCACCATACGGTTGCTCTAAGCAAATATTTCACGAATAAGTACCCGTAGTCGTGCGGAATGCGACGGCTACAGAAAAGGCCAGCTGGTAGCTACTACTATGTTGTAAGGTTTCCGAACGGTAGAAAAAACCTACGAAGTCACCGTGAAAATGAGGAAACTATACCACTTTCATTGCCCGACCTAGAAAAGAAACTTCATTGACTGTGAAGGTATAGCCACTAGCCACATACTCGTAATCAATGTTTTCCTTTCTGTGTGCTGTTGTTTTTTTGTTCATTAATAAACGTTCAGAGCTAGGGAACCGTGAATACTTATATGTAAACAGAATACAAATAAATACTTCAACACTATCACGCATGTAATTCTTGGAGGGGTAAGCTGAGCGGACCAACTACTTTTGTCGAAATATGTCTGCACTGCAGTTCAAGTGTTTCGAAAAACGTTCAGGTTTCCTCGCCTCCTCCTTGAAGTCTTTGAAGTCACGACTTTCACGGCGATTGAAGTCTCTATCCGCAGTATTATATTTGCACATCTGTACAATGCTTATAAGGTCGATGATCTGATGATTTGTTAAAATTGACGTCTTAACTTTGCGCTTGCGCAATCTCATGCGCACTGTCATTTATTTTAGCACCAATGAATGGAAAGAACTTTCACTTGTTGACAGAATTAAGTGCGTATGATTTATTAGGCTCAATACTTAATTTGGAGTTCAGATTTGGAATTTTGGCTGGTATCAGCTCTTCAGCGGTCCTTAATCATCATCACTTTACCAACTTTTTTCCTCTTCTCCGATTAACTTAACTATACACCAAACTAATCAGGTTACCAAGATACAGGCGTCCGCCTAGTTTGAAACCGCAACATAACCTACTGTCAAACGGCTAAACTGAAATAAAATTTACTTTACATACCAGTTAAGGTAGCCAAATAGCTAGTTAGTAGCCCAACTAAAATATCTAGATAATAAGACTATGCCTAACCAACGTAAATCAATTCCATTGGACCAGTCTCTCCAAAATCCAATTCATAACCGCTTAAACTGGGTCTCAGTTAATCCGTAACTAAGACGAGAGAAGTCATGATCTAAAGTGAAAGGTGTGTACACGGGAATTCGTTATAAATCCGGCGTTATCTTCTCGCTGTGTGACAGCTGTCGCCGGAGAGCTGTGGAAACAATACCCGGCTCAAGAACATGGTATTATCACGTTAGATAGATAACACTAGATATCGTGGTCCCGTAGAGACTGGTAAATGCCTCTACGACCGGCACAAGTTGGCGCCTAATCAGTAGAGTTGATTTGTAGTGTCCCTACCAATTGGCGTGTGAATAACTAGCCAATGTACCTCTTGATATGCCAATTTGACAACTTTGCCATGGTATTCTAGCTTCAGAATGGTTGCGCCGATTTCAATGGCTGACTTGGATGTCTTTTCAGTGAGGCCATGTTAGTTGTAGTAAATTAATCTTAATAGATGGGGATTTAGACGAATAGGATCTTGTCTGCGACTGCAGAATCTCGTCGTTTGTTATACGCTATCTACTAAACATCCTTACGCGTTTTGGCGTTTTGGGTACGTCAAACGACGTTTTTGTAATTGGGTCGTATATATATTGCTTGTGGAACCCTAAAAGAATAATGGATTTTGATCACATTGAAATACGTAAGGGATAATAAAGTTAGATAAAGCATCGAAATAATGACATTTGAAGAGAAAGTGTATAATTTTGACATGTTACACTTATATAAACTTAACATTCTTTGTTTCTTTTAATCTTATCTTTATGACGATTTGGATCTAAGCGATACCATTGACTGATGGTCGTCTTTCAAACTTGTAGTTTGCACTAGATATATTTTATACAGCGTCATTCAGAAAGGGTGCCACTGAACCTGCTTTTCTTTAGCGCATTTGTAAGGTTAAAATTTCGATAAGTACGTCGATAAAAAAATATGCTTACAAAAATATGTTTTTTAATGGAAATATTTTTACATATGCGAAAAGAAGAAGGTTCAAAGGATAGTATAGTCTTTCTGAATTACGCTGTATAATTGATATCAGAACACCCATGGATGTCGTAAATTATGTATGAACAAACAAGTAATACCGTGGACCTATAGAGACTTCATGTATGCCTTTCACTTGTCATGTATGAGGTTCTCCTTATATTGACACAAAATGACATTCGCACATAAAGATCCTAGATCATAGAAAATCCCAGAAGTGGGGAGCCGGAGTTTGAACCTGCACACCTTGTTGCCTATTATTTTATACTATACTAGTTGCGCCCGGCGGTGTTACCCGCGAAAAAAGTATGAAAAATTAAAACATCTATCCCACGGGAACCATACATTTTACCGGGATAAAAAGTAGCCTATGTGCTATTCCAGACTATAATCTATCTCTGTGCCAAATTTCATCCAGATCCGGTCAGCCGTTCTGGCGTGAAAGAGTAACAAACATCCATCCATCCATCCATCCAAACTTTCACATTTATAATATTAGTATAGATTAAATTTGGGCGATATTATTGTATTACCATTAATATGCCAGTGCAATTCCACTGCGAGTTGAATGTGGACCCTAGCGTGAGGCGGATTCCTCTACGTTGGAACGAATCAGTTTTATTGCTGTGCACTACTAACGCGTGCTGAAAACATAATTTCAATAATGTTATCGTGATACCGCGGTGTCGTGACAGTGCGCAGTATCAATTGAAATAAATAATTCACTTTTATTAATATCGGTGCTCTCATCGTATCACGTGGATATTGACAAATGCAGTTAGGAGTTCCATTTTGTAAATAAACTCACCTTTATGTGTATGCGCCAGATATATTTTTATTTATAAATACATAGAAAGAACATCGTCCTTCTTCTTTCATGAACTCATCCACCAAACGGTAGGTATTTCGCCAATGTCTAATACAACATATTGAAATAACATTAGTTTTACGGATTTTACGGAACGTAAAAAAACATACAATAAACATGATTAAATCCGTAGAATTAGTTTTATTTCAAATAACAATCCATTAAAGAACAAAGTTGCTTGTACCAGCTGTCTATTGACTGTCAAGTACCCTGAAAAATCAGCCTATGTATCACAACACGACTGCTGGACTAGGTTTTGTCACAAAGAGTCGCTTTTTCCATCTTTTCCAAAATTCACAAGAGCGTTGGTCACAGTTCGAATGATCCCGGTGGTAAAGTAATTTATTGGATGTGTTCACAACATGTTCACACAGACGCCTGCGCAATTCTAGAGCTTGTGAATGCTTCGCTTTGAAAGCGTGGATGACTGTCCCACGCAAACTTTCTTATGTACGCATACGAGTAATGATAGAACTTACCTACTAAGTATATGTAACGAGTATTTCAATGCGTTTCGTCCCACTCTCGATATATTAAATGAGAGATGTATATTGTCATATTTCACAAAATGTCGTCCAATTAACATATTTCGTCCCAATTTTTGAATCTGTTTCGTCACACGTTCAGTATTTTTCGTCCTATTTATTAATATTAGGGATTAGAGGAAGAATGTTGGAGGGGAGAATACTAAGTGAAGCTAACTAGTGCTACAACAACAAACTTCTTTTACATCCAAATTAAACTATGTTCCATACAATATCTGACAGTGACAGTTACGATGCGGTTGCTGTTCGATTATGAATCGATTGTGTTAGCAGACTTGGGGCCCAGTTCGTTCAATTCACTACAATTCGTCTGTCGAAATACCATACAATGTTGGTACAATAAACACGACACAGCGCAGCCGCCGTAAAACTTTATATATCACATACGGGGTATCTTAATGCTTCCATAAACACCGTTGCAACATCTTCGCACAGATTGGGGCCGTCTTTGTCACCCGGTTGCGCAAACGCATATATGCAAGATGTAGCCCAATTAGGAAAGTGGAACGACGATATACATACTTATTGAAAAAGATAGCACGTGTTATAGGGCATTGATTTACATGTTTGTTGTCAGGTTACTGCCTAAACCAGGGCCGGATTAAGCCAGCACAGCTCTGCGTCTTTCCATTGGACGGAAAGTTGTATGTACCATACATTTCTTTCTTGTTGGTTTTTCTTGCATACAGGTGCGAGGCTCCCCAAAGCGCAGGGCCCGTAGTATTTTCTAACTCTTGCTGCGTGGCTAATCCGGCACTGGCCTAGCCGAAGCACTCGGGGTCGAGTCACCTTCGTCCGTAGGAGAATTAAGTACCCTCGAGATACCCTACACGTGACCCTGGGTGGTGCCAACCAGGTGACAACTCTACTGGTGGTAGGCTTCGGCCGTGGCTAGTCACCACCCACTGAACAAAGCCATGTCGTCAAGCGGCCTAGCCGTGTTCCGGCATGATGTTCGGTGTTGCCATTCATGGATGGCGGGTCAGATCAGTTGCGCTGCATGTGCCTAGTGAATGCCTTCCTACCTAGGCAAGTATGCTCCATCGTAGATCTCATCGTCACTTACCATCAGGTGAGATCGAGATCAAATACTTGCCTATAATGTAATAAAAAAAAAGAAAAGCAATGCGAGCATGTATTTACCCGTTACCCCCTTTCGTCAATGATGGTGGACTATAGCGTAATCCCCCTCGCATTGAGGGGAGGTCCGTGCCCAACAGTGGGACACTAAAAGGGCTGGTATTATTATGTAGTAGTATACGGTTGATGAGGCAACGGGCGGTTAACACTTACTGCACTTTTCTCCGGAAGCGTTCTAACAAAACAATTTGCTCACTTCCAGCGTGGGTTCGGAGTTGCGTCACACGCTGTCGCCATGATTCGCACATTAAAAGAGACAACTTCTCTTTTAACGTACTTGCGGAATATGTTTCTTCACTTTACGGAATTGGTTGTTTGAAAGTTGACAATTTTGTTTTATTTTCCAAAAATGTGTTTCTTTGATCAATAATGTGTTATATTCGTGGGATATTAACCATTGTGTGTTCACAAACATGCACGAGTGAAGGAAATTTAAATTATATTATGTCATTATTGGTGCCGTTTAATTTAAAATCGTTTGCATCAAAACGCAAAAAGAAGATGAAGATTTGTCATCCACTGTTCTATCTGATTTTTATTCATTTGTTATTTCCCAACCCCATCAAATTGCTTTTAAGGTCCGTATGGCACAATTTTGATATAATTAATCTGTGATCATTATCGGTATATGATTATGTAATGATTGTAGGTGGGTAGTGTAATGTATGTAATATACGTTATAAGTTCCTACTTAGGAATAGTGGTAAATGCAAGTATGCAATCATTCCATCACTCATTCGTTCAACTCATTCATTCAAATGTAGTTCATTCAATGGAGACCGAATAAATTTAGTTTGAATTTCAGCAAGCTCGTTGTATTATTTCAAGTACAATCCCATTACACGATACACACTTGGCTCCCCTACAGACCGGGAAACGATAGCAACTCGGTCACCGTTCGATTGTACGGCCGCCGTCACAGGTCATTGGGTTTCTACAATAGTTGGGGCAAAAGCTAAAGTTTATTGCATAGAATTATGTGGGTCGATGGTTACGGGGGGAGTTACGTTTTGTTTGTAATCATTATGGTGTTGAAAATGTCCTATTGTTAGCCTTACAGGGTCCCAAGTCTGCTAACACAATCGATTCATAATCGAAGAGCCACTGCATAGTAACTGTCACTTTTGACAGATTTACTATACAATATCTGTCAAAAGTGACAGACTTGGGACCCTGATAGACGGCCATGCTGCTAGAATCGTGTGTTATACCACGCCGCCGTGACGAGGAGGCATCTGCTTAAGCGGACGGCGGCTGGTGGGGTCACGAACGAGTGCGAAAGCGTTCCCGTTTTATTTTACTTTGAATATGCAGTTCCCGGCTTACCCCATTTATAGATGAACCGCAATGCGCAAGTTAACCTGTCTAGAACATCACCAGACCTATTCGACATGACCTGACCTGCTGCCTCGATTCCAATTGTTCGGCGAATGCCGTTTGCGTGAACACATTCGTGCATCTAAACATCTGTGACGAATCAGCTCGTTGCATGTGCTGTGGCAATTGCTATTGACCTCTCGGTTCATATGTAGGTGTTGCAACGGTAGCTTCTTTATTTAATTGCTCAAAAAGAGGCTGTGCTCGATATCTCTATCTATTTCAGACAAGTGAAGACTCAAATTTGATTCCCGAAGATCAGAGACATTGACAATAGCCAAGTTACATCATTCCCATTCTACCATAAAATATTAAAAAGGTTATACAGGAGAACTACATACGGCTCTGGCCCTTGACCCCCCAAAATTTCCCGACAAATTCAGTATGGAGAAAATGATGCCTAAAAGAATAACTACATACTTATATATGAAGCCTTCAATGATTAATGAAAAATAATAAATAAACAGCCTCGTGCATCTCGAGTCACGCACGCACAAGGTAGCAACGGAACCTCAGCCAAATTGCAATAAAAACTAAATCGTATTACTATTTATTATCACTTGCTAAATGGTGAAGAAAAATATCGTGAGGAAACCTGCATGTCTGAGAGAACCCCTCGAAAGATGTGTGAAGTCCACCAACCCGCACTGGGCCGTGGTGGCCTATGGCCTAATCCCCCTCGCATTGCCCAACAGAGGAACATTAAAAAGGGCTGGTATTATTATTGTATTTTACTATTTTGGTTACGGAACCCTAAAGAAGCAAGAACTGTTATATTATGATACCAAGATACAGGGTAATAAAGGTCACCCAAACTCATTACTTTATAGAAAGTTAAAAACTGTCATACCTTTGTTGAGATCAAAACAACAAACGACTTTCTACCGTATTAGTGACTAGGAGAGCATCACAATGACACAGTGAGTGCTATAATTAGTCTGTGAAAGACCATTTGTGACATACATTGTAAATAATATGAACTCTTATCTCGTTGGATACGGAATGTATACTTTAAAGAAATACTTTCCTAACGATGTGAAAAGTCTCTGAGTAAAAGATGAATATATGACCACAGAGCATTGAAATATGCAATATAAACTAAATCAATAGCAGAAAGGCCAAACGCTTGTCAACAATAACGCACCAATACCGTACACGGATAATATCGGTAAGTACATACGCACATATGCGCGGGAGTGCAGTAGCACATAATTACCGGTGAAATGGTACCAGGGGCAGTACAATGGGCATTGTTCGCGCGTCAGCCGCAGGAAGAGCCGACCGCTGCTATTGTCTGCGCGCCTGGTACCCGAAGCAGCTGCGCGTATCATCACGACTCTTGAGATTGGGCATAGATATAGGGTATCAGTCGATTTGATAGATAAGGAATTTGTTTATTAACATAATAGCCTGAGTGAGTCAGGCATCCTATCCTATAACAACTCTGGCACTTCTCCACTTCGCGTGAAAATCTAGGTACTTTCCACCACCACAAATTGAAAACATGCATCTTATAGGTACATTGATTGCCATGCCATTATAATATTCCAACGGAATGACGGACAGTCTTCCTGGTTGCGCATAAGCCGAATTTTACTGGGTTGATTTTACTAAAACTTGGCATGATGATATCTTAAATATCAATATATAGGGTCAATATATAAAAAAAAACTAAACGTGTGCTGGGACACATAGTAGAAGTGAAACTTCAACGGACAAGTGGAAAAACGTATCGCAACGGACAAGTGGAAATACGAATCGCAAAGGACTAGTGGAAAAACGAATCGCAACGGACAAGTGGCAAAACCAATCACAACAAAATTTTAACTTGAAGTTTTACGGGCTGGTTGTTAATGTACTTGTCCAATTTGAAAACCAACCCCCGTGTATATAGAAGTTTCACTTCATAAAGTTCTCGCATTATACGTACATACATACACACACACATAAGTAGGAAGATATTTGTGCCGTCGGCAAACACATCACACAACCTTCCATCAACTTATTCAAAAACATACCCAAAACCGTCCCGCATGCCACAATTAATTCGATAACATCACGTTAATTTCTCAGAATCGATTTCGAACGTAATCGATCCTCGCATCATACTGAGAATCGATACATAAGGTGTGTAACGAGATCATTGCACCCGGTTGATATCAATGCGATTGTATTGTGTTGAACCAATGTTTAAGGTTACATTACCCGATGGAACCGCGGTGTTATGTTAGAATTGTTTTAGTATGAATCAGAGGACAGCTGTTACTAAGCTGAAACACCTGAAAAAATATACTCGTAACTAAGTTAATTTACTACTACTTGGCTAGGTATTCAGCGAGGAAATGCGGCCAGCATCTTGGGCACGCTACCGCATGGGCCAAATTTTTTACACATTTTGTAGCTTTTCTATACTCTTTTTAAGTTATATTAGTTAGTAAATATTTCAGTTATTTTCTTTCTAATTGTTATCAAAATATTTAATACATTTTATGTATTTGTACCTAGAAAAGAAATTTAGTAGATAATATCGATGTTCTAGAAGACAATGATGTTATGTGCAGTTTAGTATTCTTCAGAAGATTTATTTTAGTTAAAGATTAGCTTTTAATCAATTATATTATGTGTATTTCAATGATCAGTAATAAAACATAACCAAAGACAATAGCCAAGATGACCACAGACCACAGATCACGAGAGATATGCCGTGCGGTTCAAAATGTACGGGAACTCGCTGTCTCCGTTTGGTTCCCACCACTCGCCGCAAAACACATGCAATTACATAAAACCAACCAATACGAAGTCTCACACACACACGCGTGCCAATAATTCGGTGCGTGCTGCGTCGTCGCCGCATACAGCGGCCGTACCACGCGACGCACCAGTTTATTCAAAGTATCGTTAGACGATCTATCCATTGCCTCGTACATTCACTCAGTAGCGAACATAGGTGGTACTTAAGGAGCCATGTATTTGGTACAAAAATAAAAAAGTCGTTGTGCTACATGAAAACTAAAATAACATAATAAAGGCATTAAATATTTTTTGATTTGTTGTTTTTAATGATTTTAAAGACGAATATAATAAAATACTTAATACTTCCGGTGAAATGAGATTCCATCTTTCGCGTAGTTCACATTGCTGCTGGTATTTTTGCATACAAACACGGAACAACACGGCATTTTGAAAAAAAACTAGAGCACCGGCACCGACGTGCAGTTGCAGTGGACTGACGGCGAAAATTGTAGGTTAGCCAAATGTACGCTAACTTTGTGCGCAAGCCCACCGCTTTCATAACATATCTCCTCTAATATATCTGTGCCACAGACTAAAGTTTGACAAAATTATCAATTGGCAAAAATAAAATAGGAACAGACAGAGAATGACTTTATAGGTAGAGTACTTCTTTCGGCTTATGGATGTACCCAACGAATTATTATTATTATTACTCTACGATTTTTTACTAGAGTCAGTTCAAGAATCTTAGACATCAAACATTTTTTAAACGATATCTATGTAGGCATAGCACGCGTCAAATAACATGCACCAAGGTGGCTACTTGCACATGCTTAATTGTATGAATTCGGTATGCGCAAAGCAGCCATCTTCGTTCATTTTATTTATCGCGCGATGTACCAACACTATCAACATTGGTAGCCCCAAATCCCAACCCATGATCAACACACTGACATTGTTTCACAAGTCCTATCGCCATCTTATCCAAGATACCTACTGTGCGGATTAACTGTAAGTACTTGCTGCTTACGTCATCACCCAAGATTATAGGATATTTATAGTTTGTTTACTGTAATGTCAGTTATGGGCTATGGATCGTGATTTGTAGGACTATAAAATCCGGGCGATGGGATATTGTGACGTATGCACAAAGCGAAGAGTAGAGTCTAGCCGCGCGTTGTAGAGAACAATTGAACGAGCATCGCAACTATACGGAATGATTCTGATAGGGTATACTTAACTTGGAACCAGCACTTCTCTAGCGTTGAAGAGTTGGGATACGTCAATTCAAAAAAAATGTTCGCAATAAATCACAATTTTAGAAATTCGATACATATATCTAAATTCTGACTTAGCATAGTGTTTACGCGCTAAAGCTGTCCAGGTTTCAGGCTTCGTATATCCTTTTTTCATCACGTTGTATATATGTAGAGAAGGTGCAACGAAAGTTTGAGTGAATTCAATCGCGCCTCACAAATAAATTTTAATAGAAAGTTAATAGAATGGCATTCAACTATTCTTTTGAAAAATGTTTTGTAATCTATCTTAAAATATATTTATTATAATAAAAAAAAATAGGATTAATTGTGCCCCTAACACTAGGCGTGGCCTGAGGGTCCATCACAGTGTTGGTATGACAAAAAAAGCAACTTAATAATTGAGTTAGGGCGAACCCAGAATATAATACCTGTCTACCTTTTATAGTACTAAACTATGATGTCACGGGCATCACCACGGTGCCCAAGCTTGTAATTACAAAGAGATGCGCATCTATGCGCACGCGCAGAACTAATCGTTGATTGATGTATCAAAGGCATAGCACAGATTATGCTTATTTAAACCGCGCTAGGCGCACGATCGCTACGTGTAGACACCGACAGTTATAATGCATACTGACTGGACGGAAATGAAGACACATTTTGATGTTTCAAAGTTAAGTTTACTTCTTTACGACAACAGCTGGGTCGTAGGTTCGGTTCCTTCCAAAGCCGTTTGGAAATTATCGGTACATCGTACAGCATGTATAATTCATATATACAAACGTTGCTTAGTTTGTTCATCTTGCGATATTTAGTTTAGTTTTATTTAGTAATAGCATCTACCGGCCGCGGCGGTCCCACCCGCAGTACCTATAACAGGTTAAAAAGCTTCCATCAGAGAAATCGCCGGATCTTCTCAGTTGAGGTTGCGTTCCGATCCGAGTGTAAGTTAAGAAAAAAAAAATGTTAAGAAAAAAAAAGTTAAGAAAAAAAAAAACGACAATTTGTAAGTGCTCCCGTAGACCTATACGAAATAAACGATTTGACATTGACTTTGAAAAAAGTTTCAAAATCGGAGTAGTACCTAGACTAGGAGTTGACAGCATCCAAGTTCAAAAAACTTACTTAACTAACTAAAATGTAAGCGTTAACCCGACGTTAGCTCCTGAACAATAAAAAAATACTAACTAACTAAAACAATAAAAAAATGTGTCCCTATTTAAATCCCTACACAATCCCGGTTACCGTGGTAACAATAGAGGTTACCGCTGTAGCCGCGTCTGGTCGGAGCGAGCCGCGCGAGATACGATAAGCGCAGTGTTCCGATCTCGATGCAATTGTTTTCAAGCTGCATGGTCTAATTAACAGTGTAATGAAAACTGTTAGCCACCTCGTTTATCACAAACCTAAGTTCAGTGATATTCAAGTTGGTTCGCTCGCCCCGGCTCGCACCTTTGGAATTTCTGGATTTCATGTGCTGATTTTTTTTATTACATTATGCAAGTATTTGATCTCGATCTCACCTGATGGTAAGTGACGATGAGATCTACGATGGAGCATACTTGCCTAGAAGGTACCTGTGGGATCTCATTTTATTTTCCGAAAACTCACATAGCGCGTTTCAGGATTGTATTTAGAGTTGTCAATTGTTCTGAATTCGCATGCAGAGCCATCTGTGTTGCTTGTGGCAAGGTTGAATAGGTCGTTACAACCATTATTATTACTTGCTCGTGTCTCGGAGAGCACGGAACGCCGTCGGTCCTGGGCCTGATCTCTCTCCCGTCAGTGAAGAAAGAGAGAGAATGCACCTATGCTTGCCGACATACAGGTGCACTATAGTATCTCCAGCGTAGTTGGTTAGTGTCCGTTGAGATTGGCCGCTGTGACCGAAATTCGGTCAGGAGTACTATTTTAATTCATACTTAAGTTATTACTATGTTATATAGATCAAGCTTAAAATAATTTTTCTTAGGGCCTGTACTTCACTGAATTTGTATGGGCATGGTAGATTGGGTTTTTATATCATCGTGAAACAGACCCTTACTGACAAGATTTACAATTATCTATTAACATAAGTATATTATTAGTTTAATTTATATCTTCCTCCGCCGCTTACTCACCGAACTAAACCGAGTGAAATACATTTAACAGTGATTCACACTAGACTGTGCTATGTTAACACCGGGATATTATAAGAGAAAAACAATACTGAACGAAGAGGGTGGGCCCGGCTATAAAGAGTAAACATTCTGGTTATAGCATTTGTAAATTATTATAAGTTTTGTAACAAACTCTTTTTTATTTTTCAACATTAATTAAGACAATTTATCATTGAATGTGTTCCAATGACCATTCCAGTTTATAACGCTTATAAAAAATAGTGTTAAATATTTTAATATTAAATAATTGTGTAAATTATGTTTGTTTTGTTTTAGAAACAATGTGACCAAGTAGCTTTTATTCCTTTTATTTGATGTTTTTTACGTTCCGCGTGATAAAATCCGCAAAATTAGTTTTATTTTAATGTGTAGTATTCGTGTAAATATAAGAAATCAATTGCGAACCAGTAGCGTTTGGCCAAACGCTCAGTGTATAAAATGTATTTTTTTTAATATCTAATGATATGATTTATTTATTTGGGAATGTTATCTGTATAACCTGCTATAGGCCCTGAAAAAATACGCTATTTTTTGTTAATCCTTATATATGTATATTATGGAAGACAAGGAATAATTAGATGATGAAAGAGAATAGCGTCCCGTGGTATTACTACGATCAGTCGTATTTCTATCATACGAAATAATGAAAATAAAAACTTACTCGCTATAAATATTGCCCAATACCACCCGCGCCGCAGTCGGAATTAGTTTCATATAACAAATAACAGCCGACATTTCTTCCTACTGTTACGAAACCTGAGCCAACCACCTTGTTTCTGTGAAGTTATTCTTGCCATTACAATTATCATCCTTTGTCATTTCGTCACGATAGTTACTGTGGTCAGTAACTATCTAACATCTATTGACGAAATTGCTTTCGTCAATAGATGTCGAAGTTTCGATAAGACTTGTCGATAACTATGAAATAGGTAAATTTACCTAACACTTCGGATAAGAAACTATACGATCTCGTCACTGTATTTTATCTGTAGCCATACCACTTATTTCATACATAGACATATGCATTACAAATATGACATAATTAAAGTAATTTAATACAAACAAATCATTGCGGGCTGAATGATCGTAACCCCTGATCTATTGTATATATTGCCCGCAATCAATGCGAGGGGGATAAGGCCACAGTCCACCACGCTAGCCCAGGGCCCCAAGTCTACAACACAATCGATTCATAATCGAACAGCAACTGCATAGTAACTGTCAATTTGACAGATATCCCATACAATATCTGTCAAAAGTGACCGTTACTATGCGGTTGCTGTTCGATTATGAATCGATTGTGTTAGCAGACTTGGGGCCCTGTGCGGGCTAGTGGACTTCACACCTCTTTCGAGTGGTCCTCTCAGACATGCAGGTTTCCTCACGACGTTTTCCTTCACCGTTTATCAAGTGATAATCGCGATTGAAAATGACTTGGTACTGATTAAATAATCAAATTAGTTAATCATAGGTTATTTTATTCCACGAGTTGATGAAGCATCCATAATTGGATAAGTAATAAGTAATTATTTTTATTTAAAATACAAAACATTAATAAATATTTATGTACGTATTGAAATAGCTATTATATCCCAATCGAATGCCGGCACAATATAAATTCTAAAATCCATTTAGCAAGCGTTAACCTCGCGCGGTACGAACAAATTTAGGGAACCAAATAAACAAACAACAGTCTGTCTGTCTGTCTGGCTATTTACAGACGTGGCGCAGGAGTGTAGAAGATCAAAACGATGGCTCCTCGTCATAGGATATTTTGCCATTTATTGTTGAAGGAAAACCTTTTTGTTATGAGTCAGTCAGTGATAAATAATGAAAACGCGCATAAAGCTAACACCAACTTGTACGCGTTGGCCGCAGGTCCGCCACACGCCGGGGTGAGAATAAAAAGGCAGGAGGATGGATAAAAATGAGAAAAACTATATGTAAAATTTTCGGTGCGGACATATGAGGTGACAGAAAAAGAATTGTAAAAGAAAAGATTACCAAAAAAAAAACCATAAAAATCTCCCAAAGAGATCGCGTCGTTAACATTCCCTAGTGCTGGCTCAGCACTCCTCACCAACAGGGATCCGAGCGACGCTAGCCACCGAACGCTTAAAAGTTCCAGATTAATATGTTTGGTTCTTCAATGATAAAGTAGGTGGGTACCTAAACAGTATTTAGTTGTGTCAGTTGTAAAAAAACTATAAAACTAAACTTCAACAGTGTCTATCGAAGACTCAGGCACCCTCGCCTCAACGACATGAATCTGAAGCAAACGACATGAATATGAAGTTCTTAAAAATTCTTCCCTCTATTGTCACAGTCAAATGATTTATTTCATACAGGCCTACGGGGGCACTTACAAACTGTCGTTTACATATTATCTCTATAACTCTACAACCTGATCGCAACGCTACCTCAACTGAGAAGATCCGGCAAGAAAGCGGGCGTGTCTTCATATTTTTTTTTTTAATAGCCAGCGGATGCAAACAAAAGCTTAAGACAAGTATTTTGTATGGTCACTGCTACTTCGGCACCACTATACTATTACTGAAATCACTAATAATCCCAGTCCAAAGCTCCACACAAACGGCCTTCATTTAACTAACCGGGTGCTAATTATATGATCGTGAGAAAGTACCCACAATTACCTCCGACATCGGTTTCACCGGCAGCCGTGCGACCGGTGAAATTCCTGCTGTCGAGGTCTAAACACACATAACAGAGCTGTTATTAAACATAACTGCTTGTTTACACTGCAACAAGCTGAAGACGTAATTGGAGTGAATGTGATGGACGACTGGCTATGTTCAGACATAGACTTGTAACGACCTCTTCAAATACGCACAGGCTAAACAGATGGCGCTGCAGACGCATTCAGAACAATTGACAATTCTCAATACAATCCTGAAACGCGCTATGAGAGTTTTCGGAGCACGTAACATATATACAAGATCCTGATGATAACCGTCGGGGCATAGCGGGCGCCCCGTCAGCCATACCTCCCGCCTGGTTGGAAGAATCTTCCCTTTTCCGCTAAAGACTTATTTCCACCAAATCGTACTGGAGCGGGAGCGGTAAGAAATAGAACAATTAGTTGTTTAAAGAACACCGCTTGGGACCGAGCGGAGGATGTCTAGATAACATCCCACTGCTATTAAATTTCCGCGCAACAAAACATTTCATCATTTTTTTTCATTCTGTTATATAAGTAGTTATTATAGGAATTACCAATAAACGCATTCTCTCTTAGATAATGTACCGAAGAGCACTACCACGAAATATTTTAGAGATTCGAGTGTCATCCGGCTATTTATAAGCCGTAAGACGGTATTACTCTTTTCTTATGATTTTTTTTATAATGCCATTGTAACTGGATTATACTCGTATCCATATATAGATACTTAAAAATAAATTGGCGTTCATTAGTAAACGCATCTCATTCGAACGGCTGAACCGATTTGTATTTTTTTTTTATATTTGTAGGAAAGAAAAAAAATTTAAAAGGTGTTCCGATAATTGGAAAATTAAAAATAATAATCGTTTGGCATAAAAAATTCTCGCGACATCATCAGGCCAAATCCGCTGTTTTTTGGATATTTTCTGTTCGTTCGCGCATGGCAAATCAAATGGACGGATTTATATCAATCTGGATGCATTTATAACCCAGGATTATTTATCCCTGGAAATCAATGGATTCCTCAGGATATCCAAAAAAAGTCCACGCGTCGCGAACACTGCTACAAGTATCCTTATAAATAAAGGTAGGGGTTAAAGATTCGAGTTACCAACGAAAACCGACGGTTACTCCGCAAACTACGACAACAGATTATAAATTATGATAGTTATTGAAAGAGCAACAAGATGAATGAGGGCAAAACGTCGGCATGAAGAATAGCCTTTTGATTACACTGCATTACGAAATTATAACGATATAGGTAGGCGAGTTATTTATTACAGGAAGGAAAGTATAATTACACAATTAGACAAAGGTTTTTTTCGTGTTCAACATATTATAATGAGATGGCTAAAGGTTGGCTGGACTTTTTGTTGGGAAATTTAACCGTTGAAGGACGTTATTTATTTGTTATTATTTACACATCCACTAACTTATGTTTACGTTATTTAATGACACCTACATTTAATTCCGTATAACTGCTTACATATTCTACCTACATCTTATTGGGTTCGGATCAGTATTCAAGACGCTAAGCTTCATACTTGCCGATTTACAGTTACCTACAGCCTATTTACAAGAGTTTTGTAAAATAAAACCTACGGCTTTCGAATTGGTATGTCCTAATTTAAACGTAAGTGTTTAAGTATAATTAATGGCGGGTATATTGATTTGGTTCCTTTGAAAATGTAAGAATCAAACCTCATTACGAAAATTAATAGCTTTTTCATCTATTAATAATTTCTTAGTTGTGAACTAAAAAAAATACTTTTTTCTCAGCTTTACTCACAGAGCATGTAGCACAGACAACCCACAGATAATATATCGATAGCTTATATAATGTGTTCCGTCTGTGCCTTAGATCAGCTAGGATACTGAGATGGCGAATCAAAAGATACACTATTTTCGTCGTCTTGAACGATTTGGTTTTGGATATGACGTGCCTAATCAACACCTCTGCAACTGGAATCTCAGTTTCCACGAGGTCTCCTTAGGCAGGTGCTTTTCGTTCACCTATACTTACGAAGTAGAAACTTGGGACACTTATCCAGACCAGACCAGGGATGTTCATGAGGTTTGAAGGCTTTCGAGGAGAGATAATGATGAAGAATCAGCCCTTGCTTAAGAATGTTTGTAATGAAATAAAATTGTATTCATCGTGCAGATTGTGCCTTAACCAAGTCTTGGGCTATTACATCAATTATTTTACGTAAGTACTTATAAGACTTTTGTGTATTTTGGAGTGTTGCGTCGTGTCGTGATTGCCCGCAGGTCCTGGGTATCTACCGATCGGAACTGCTTCCGTTCCCACACTGTGCAACATGTGCTAGCTGGCTTCAGCTGCTCACACAACTAGGGGTGTGTCGTCGGGGCGTAGACACACACCTGTCTTAAGTTTTTTTTTTTCGTTAAGGTACTTCATATCTGTTTCATACTAGCCTTGTAAAGTTTTAGAATATTAAAGAAACTAATTACAGGCATGCTCAAATACTATGAAATGTTGAGCACCCTTTACGGTACCTAAAAACTTTCTTGGTTTTTCATTGTAAAAATTCAGTCGAACTAATAAATGTATTAAATAACAATTAACAATGATATTTAATACAGTTTGATATAAAACTTATTTTACAGATTATTTCGCGTTTATTTTACATGTTTACGTTCCCGACGTTTCGGTTGCTTTACAGCAACCATTGTCACGGAAGGACTGAGATGTTTGACGTCCTAGTGTCACAGTTTGAACTGGGGTACCCTCATATTTAGTATGTTGCTTGAGGTCCGATCTACGCAGAAAGTGCTCAGTGTCTACAGGTCTTGCAAAACATAATATAAACGCGATAAAATATGTTAAACAAGTTTTATTTCAACAATTAATCATTCGCTGCTGATCTGAAAATAAAATTGACTCGAAAACTTAAGTCGATGCCTCAAATCAACGCTGACTGCCGACATGTTAAGATTGTACGTCACCTTGAATCCCGCGGGAACTTTCGTGGAGTTAATCAAAAGTGGCCGCTCTCGAAATAGCCATCTGTTTATTAGCAACAGATTTGCGTCACGCTGGCTGTCGTGCCGCTGTGCGCGTGGGCCAGTGTTGCCAGATTGGGTATTTTTTTCGCAATTCTGGGTAAAAATTTTGGCTCTGGAGAAATTTTGGAGAAATGAAATTCTTGGAGAAAAATTTAGAGAAAAAAAAATACCATGGAGAATTTTGGGTAAATTTTAGTTTTCATTCTTTTCACTCTGCTTTTTCTGTCTATGATATGTCATACCCGTCATACTAATGCAGTGGGGATGCGTAACGTAAAAAAAAAAGGTAATTCTGCTGTTTCAGTTTGGAAATTAGAACAGTATTTCAAGGAAAAATAAGAAAAATTAATCGATATTATCAACTTTTTGCCTTTGGGTAAAACTCAAGCAAATTGTATCATTTTGGAGAAAAATAATTTCAAATTTGGGTATAAATAGAAAATCACATCTGGCAACACTGGCGTGGGCTCTACGTTACTGTTGACGCGCTTGTAGAGTTGTAGGAGGACGTGTGAAAGGTATTCCTCTAAATAATAATTACTACTACTGCCTAGGTGCTTACATATAGCATGGAAAGTGTATTCCTTTTTATTATAAATTTCGTTACAGAGATCAAATTAGACGTCAAAGATGAATTTTATATAAAAGAACCATCAATTTAATTACGCTTATGATTGTGCTTCGTTTCTTTATACATTTTATTCATAAACTTTTGAATAGTATTGTAAAATGAAAATGAGCGCCATCTAGGAACATGAGAATAAAACATTAATTCTTCTTTTGCTTAGCAGATGTCGTAAGAACTTTGCTACTCGTCAATAGATGGCACATCTTACAACCTAGCTCATCTTTTTTTATAATAGGCCTCGCTCTCGATTAGTAATGTATCTCGATGAATACATTTTACACTATACTAAGCGCTATTTTTATATGGAGTATCAAGGCATAGTGCAGGGATGATATTTTTACACTATTTGGACAGTGCTACGGCATTGTGCCTTCGCCATTATAAAATTAAGTTTTCTTCGGTTCTGCTCCGTGCCTACCACAGATATCTGGACCTACAAACGTTATAAAAACATTACTGAACCAATAATGACCTCACAAAAAAATAAACAAAATCTCCTCTGTAAAATGTTTATTTCCATAAATGACAGGCTAAAACAACATTGCTCAGCGATTACAACTCATTATAACTCCGCATCACTATCTAATGGTGTCGGCGTTATTTATAAAGCTATTGTTATGTAACTACTAATTACTATGGAACATAATGTTTTCACTATAGAGCGCTATAAGCAACCAATAACATTTCAACATGGCAAGGTACAGAATGAAGCGGGGATAGACATCAACAGTCAGATATGGACAGACCCAGTGGGGTGAAAGTCAATAGACAAAAAAAATATTATGAAACAAACGCGTTAATGGCGGCAATAATTTGCTGATACCTGCCTGCATTACACGTAGTCAAATGGCGAGACAGTACTCTCGGCCGAGTAAACAAGGTTAATACTTACTGAGCATTAGGCCAAGAGCGTTATCTCGCCATTTACTCGCTACGTGTAATTGCGGTTTTATATAATTTTGGTTGTCGTATATCTGTGTGGTATCTGTTCTACAATGCTATATGTTAGTCTATTCTAACGTAATGATACAATCGCTGTGGATTAGCTATGGTATCTTAATGTATGCCGAAGCAACGGCTACCCATGGCAACCTCAGTTTGAATCCAATCTTTAGAGCAATTGGTTCCCTCAAGTTTATAGTCGAGCTGACTGGAATATAAAATTGAACGATTTCCTGCAGCGTGAACATAATTACTTAGCCTTACTTAGACTTTCCAACGGGCACAATATATTAATTCCAGTCGCTTTTGAAATGATTGCTGCAGCTATTTTACTGCTAATACTGTGTTAAGTATCCCTCAACATCTGCATACCCTTCGCTCAAAAAGCCAACTACACACGTTCATATATTAAAAAAGAACTCTCAATCAACTTCAATACACCTACATCGTGATTTGGAAATGGTATACTATAATTTGAACCTGCGTGTCTTTAGCATTTTTTTTATATAATCAGTGTAAAGTTAAAAAAATGTGTACCATAAATTACAACTGTCATTTTGATGGAACCAGTTTTTTTATTGACATATAATCAAAATGGTGACTTTTCAATTATTATAATTGCGCACAAGAAGCGCAGATTCAAATGGTAATACACCCTTTCTGGGTTCTGCTGTGGAGTGTACAAGAATATACAACCAAATAATGGCGGCCACGGTGGCACGACACTGTTCTAAGTAGTCAGTACTTAAAGTATACAATTTAAATAAGTATCAAACTGACCACCGCAACGTGGTAGCCGGACTCATTACATAAGTCAGAGCGAGATGTGAATAATAAAATGAATCGACATTGCCTTTTAAACCTTCATAAATATAAACTCTGTCTCGCTTTATGAGTACAATAAATATGACCTAATACTTATATATTCATAATAATATTGTTACAAACTATTTATTTTAAAATTTTAATAAATATTTTCTATAATTATATACAACGGTATGAGTATGAAGATATATGTATGCTTGTAAGCCAAAACTAATCGGAATATGTTATCATAATAAATGTAAGTATGGCTTAGTGTCTGACGTCTTGTAACATAAGACTGCTTTCCAACTACATTACCATCGCAAAATCGCAATAGATTTATTTATCATTGTATATTTTTTACATTGACGACATATTAATAAATAAAAAATCATAAGACAATAAATAAATGAAAACACACACACTTAAAAACGTTATTGTCGACCAAATGATATTATTTGCGATATAGTTTCAGAGAGCCTTAATTAGGTATTTGTATGTATATAAAACATTAACGAAACATTCATAAGATATGCTAAAAGTATACAGCTTAGGTTACATACACTGAGATCTGATACACACAGTTCTCAATAAATATCAATTGGAGTGTTTTAGAGAAAATAATTTAAACATAGGCAGGTAATCAAAACTATTTTATAAAACATTAAAAAAAACGAAAGACTTCAGGGCTTCTGCCCACTGTGATATACTATGGCAGTTTTTTTTTTAAATTTTACAATGACAATTTATTCCTATATGATTATTCTACAAGCGAAGTAATGGTATTCATAGTAACATTTCGAATTCTACGGCTTTATAAAATACACAATAATATAATCTTTCTCTTATCCGAGCTACATTGCTATAAATAATTATTACACTTTATAATTTTTAATACAGTTTACATTTTAGGACAATAATTAAACACTACAATTTGATATTAGAGAAAATATCATTTTAGGCAAATAATGTATACATTCATAAGTAACAAATACATAAGACAACCGAAATATTAATAATTTAATGAATAAATATTATTCCAACATCACTTCTTTAGGTCCCAAAATTTCCTATCACTTCGTTCCAAACTCCGTGCGATACTTAAAGGCCGCTAATCAAAATATCCATTTTATATTTTAATTGGCTAGCAATAAAGTAGAATTTTCCGAGTTTCATGTTCGTCTTTGAAACCCCTAAACTACAATATAATGATCTGTTAGCAGCTTTTAACAGTTTCTTAGCCCTTTTATATGTTTTAACATGTGTGTTTGACTATATTCATATTGCACTTCGATTCTCGTCTTACGGAGGACTACAATAATGATGTTTTTACTTTGGCAAATACTTTTTGTTGGCATATTGCATTTTTGATATGTTTCGAAATATAGATAATTCTGTTCTCATAATAAATAAACGTTTTGTCGATATTTTTAAAACAGGTTACCATGGCTATAGAATGAAAACCGTTATTTTTAGTGATAAAAACAATTCATACAAAATATGTTTATTCTAATCGACTGGGAAGGCACTCGCAATATACGGGTAAAATAATCAAATGTAGAACTTAAGCAGTAAATAATTTTAGAAAAAAAAAATCTGTATCTGAAGGTTTTTTTTTTGTTATAATCAACATTATACAATCAGTCGAGACTTCGGAATGACTAAAAAAATACTGTGGGATTTTCAGAAGAGTATTTTATATCAAATAAAATACTTTTGGTTACTAATGCAATACCCCCATTCATAAGAGATTCAATTGGAATGATAGCCAAGTAGCCAAATCATGGTCGCCGTCATCAGGTAACCAACAAGACATTCATTATGAATACTATAGAGTATATTATTGTCTATAGTATAGACTACTCCTGGATGTGCTCGATTATATTACATTATGACTAGTGTTGTGGTTATGTGCACTATCTCTCGCACCGGACCACAAGTAATTTATGAAGAAATTATCAACTTTTCAAGGCGTTATTAAAAAGTTATTACACTGACCGATCACGGTTGTGAATTCTCTTAATTTCTTTAATGGCCTTGGATAGTAGGCCTTTGGTAGGAATCAGTATTATTGTTCAGATTTTCATAGATCAGCTAATGATGATCATGATCAATCACGATGATCCAATTAAATTGCCTACCGTTTATCACTAAAGCGGTGGATGCTTCACTGCAAAATGATGGGACATCTTGGGGAGACTTGAAAAGTCAAGTTGCATTATTTCATTTGAATTATCTACGTTCGTACACGTTTATGAGCTAATTATGTTTAATATTTCACCAATAGTATAATTATGATGGAAATAAAATAAAACTGACAACTTCACTCTGCAATTTCACGCCAAAAAGCCCTTTACATTTGGCTGCTCACTTGTTGGGTCTCAACAAAGTTTAACATGAATTTCCTCCGCGAACATTTGTGCTACCACAACTCGTGGTACGGTGCACACACTCTACAACGCTCACACCAAACAAAAACAATACACAAAATCAGAATAATTAAGATCATAATATTCGTATATGTATAAACGTACTAACCGTGCGATAGCGGTCGGTATTGTCAACCCATCGAGAGGTTCTTGACTATGGTGACTTCGTGACTCCGCCGGTTGAGTTCTTTCGCTTCCTTGGATATATTGGACTCTACGAGCATGGAGTGCCTTTTAGTGTTGAGATCCTTCTTCCTCCGCACGACGTCGGGGCTGTAAGGGTCCGAGACTCGTCGGTCGAGGCTCGCGTGGCCCTGGCCCTGTCCCGGCAGGGAGCCGTGCCGGTGCACCGGCGACGGCGGGGGCTCCTGGTTTGGAATGTACGTTTGAAACGATGGCCGGTTCTGCGCCGCCTCCATTATCGAACCTTTTTAGAGGGAATAGTGTATATTACTTTTATATAATAATAATACTCGCCTTCTTTTGATGCCCCACTGCTGGGCGCAGGCTTCCCTTAAACGAGAGGGAGATTAGGCCGTAGACCATCACGCTGGTCCAATGCGAGTTGGTGGACTACACACATCTCCGAGGGGTTCTCACAGACATGGAGGTTGCCGCACGATGTTTTCCTTCACCATCTAGCAAGTGATAATATTCGGGCAAGACGGGATTGTATGCGATTTTTTAAAACATCGAAATTTTCCATCATCTCTAAGGAATGTGCCCAGTATACGATATATACTGAGTGTACGGAATGTGCCCACTGGGTGGAGTTTTCCGAGTGTGCGGGTGTGGGGGCTTACCCAGCGTGCGCACCAGCCAGGGCGCGACGGTCTGCTTCTGATTCACAGCCGATTGTACTTCGTTCAGGGCGACTGTTAGCTGATGGCTCAGCTCCTGCAAAAAAAGTTTTAAAATAGAAAAAAAATATAAATTTACAATGGCATTACAAAGGATGACTTTTTCTACAGTCCAGAAAAAAACCACTTGCAGATCATACCCTGCCTTTTGCCTAAGGGCAAAGTTACTTTTGTTTATTCTAATAACTAGCTGTTACCCGCGACGTCGTTCGCGTGGTATTAAACAAAGACACAACCGTTGGCAACAGCCTGCTCGCGCGTTCTGAGCCCGCGGGACGCATTTCAGGTTGTTGCTATCAAACTTAATCAGGCGCAACGCTGCAACATTGGTTTTTTTTTTTTTGTGAGATCCTATATTTTTTTCTAAAATAAAAGTAGCCTAAGTTACTCCTTGTTACATCAGCTGTCTGCCAGTGAAAGTCCCGTCAAAATCGGTCCAGCTATTTCAGAGATTACCCGGAACAAACAGACAGACAGACAGACAAAAATTGTAAATAATGTTGTTTTGGTATAGGTACCGTGTATACATCCAAATGCACTTAGTAAAAAGCGGTTATTTTAGTATTACATTTATTTAATACTAGCTGTTGCCCGCGACTTCGTCCGCGTGGTATTTAACAAAGACAACCGTTGACAACAGCCTGCTCGCCCATTCTGAGCCCGCGGGACGCATTGCAGGTTGCTATCAAACCTAATCAGGCGCTGCGCTGCAACATTGGTATTAATTTTTTTTTCGTGTGATCCTATTATTTTTTCTAAAATCAAAGTAGCCTAAGTTACTCCTTGTTACATCAGCTATCTGCCAGTGAAAGTCCCGTCAAAATCGGTCCAGCCATTTCAGAGATTAGCCGGAACAAACAGACAGACAGACAGACAGACAGACGGACAGACAGACAGACAGACGGACAGACAGACAGACAGACAGACAAAATTTTTAAAAAAAATTGTTTCGGTATAGGTAACGTGTATACATCCAAATGCACTTAGTAAAAAGCTGTTATTTTAATATTACAAACAGACACTCCAATTTTATTTATATGTATAGATTACGTATATTTAATACTAGCTGCGCCCGGCGGTGTTACCCGCGATAAAAAGTATGAAAAATTAAAACATCTATCCCACGGGAACCATACATTTTACCGGGATAAAAATTAGCCTATGTGCTATTCCAGACTATAATCTATTTCTGTGCCAAATTTCATCCAGATCCGTTCAGCCGTTCGGGCGTGAAAGAGTAACAAACATCCATCCATACATCCATCTATCCATCCATCGATCCATCCAAACTTTCACATTTATAATATTAGTATAGAAGTATAGATTAACAGACACTCCAATTTTATTTATATGTATGTATAGATAATGAAGGTTAATACTTCACCTATAAACACAGTTCATTTAACTCATTTATTTCACAACACACGTATTCGCTCACCTGGTTGCTGCACTGCGCCTGCACATGCGCCAGCTTCACCTGCGCGAGCTCCAGCTCCAGGTCGCGCACGCGCTGCCGCAGCCGCGCCTCCGTCTCGCTCGACCCCTCCACCTTCTCGTCGCCCTTCTGTTCCGATTCTACATGATAAAGTCAGACCTTGTTACTTCGTTTGAGAGTTGAAGTTAGCGTGTACTTTATATTGATTAATGTGCAATATGCCAACCTGCTTTGTTATCCTTTTGCGTCAGTTTGACGCTGCAATTTACACAATCTTTCACGTTATCCTGAAAAAAATAAAAACCCAAGTTATTAAGGGATATAAAATGAAAACCTGATCGTCTCAGTTAGTACTCTTGGGGAAACCTGTGTGTAATAAGCGCGTATCTTTGTACTTTTTTTTTTGTTACATGGGGAAATGCGTTACGCATCCCCTCTTACCCCGGGGGGGAGGGGTATGTGGGGCTTCCCGGCGGTGTATGTTTGTACCGGAGTTTAATATCTGAACAAGTATTTGTTGTGCCTAAAAAACGGGGAATAATGAGGCTAGATCGATGTTAACAAACGGGGGTAAGGGACCTACCACTGACCCTTGGCTTGTGAACTACCCCAATTGTAAGCTAAACAAATTGAAAGTGTGCAGATTTAAAATAAAGGTGGTATCTCTATGGTCTAAGTGTATAAGTGTGCAGAATAAAAATAAGGGCCGCATCTCTATGGTCTAACTACTAACCTGCATATTGTGCAGCTGTTTGTCCAGGCGCGCGCATATCTCGCGGTAGTCGCGCGCCACTGCCGCGTAGTGGGACGAGTCCTTCTGGCATTCCTCAGTCGACGAGCGCGCCTGCCGCACAGAGTAATAACATTATATACCGTTTGTGTGTCACTGTGTCTGTGTGTGTGTGTGTGTATCTGTTGTCTTGTCTATATTTTTTTTTCATTCACTGTTTTTCTAATTGCCCCATGTAAGGACCATTTCATAGGAAGGCAAAAGTTTGGACAGCAGAAGTTGGTCTAATTTAATAATATATTTTTTTCACCATGTCTTATGAGCGTCAAACCCGGGACACTCAGGGTTCGATTCCAGTAGGAGCAAACTTTTTCAAATGACCTGAACCTGACCTGTTTCTACTTGTTAAGTCTTTCTCCACACGGGCTATATCCGCATCTTTGGAAGGCTTGCGCGGGGACATGGGACCAACACGTAGAGGCCCTTTTTGAGCATTTTAATGTTATGTTAGCCACCTGCTGGGGTCAACTGCTGTCAATTAATATAGATAAGGTTTAAAATCCTAGCTAATTTTCACTTGGCTGCCGGCTGGCATCATTAATTGTTGATGGTGTGTGTGTGTCTCACCTCTGTTAGTTGTGATTCGAGTACCTCCTTCTCCTGTTGCAACTGGGTGTTGATCACCTTCAGCCTCTCGAGTTCAACGTTGATCTTCTCTTTTTCAGCCGTTTCTGTAATAGCTGATTAATTAACTTTTATTATACAAGGTGTTCTTAAATTGTATGAAACAATCGAAGAAGGCTAATATAGGGGGGTGGGGACCATGAAATATTACTTCACCTGTGAGAAGAGATAATCTTAAAAAAAATCATGTAAATGTCTGTATGTCAAAAATATATGAAATATGAAATTACGAATAATAATTATAGTCTATGAAAACGATACAAGACACCTATGAGAAGAACCGACTCCGGTTTTACTATAAAAAACAAAAAGAAAATACTACCCCGAACTAAACCCCACAACATAGGCAATTCAACGCAAACGGCTTGCGGCGGGCACGCAGTCATTCAGCCGTGATAACATAACTAAATGTTACGTACCTTTTATGAATTTCTCGTACTCCTGTTGGTATTTGGGTAACCGTTTCACTTTGATGCTGCAAGCTAACTTCACTATCTGACGCGACGACTCCTCGGCGCGGCATTTCTTTGGCAACGTCACTCTACAAATAAAAACATCATCTTTACTTTACAGTTAGTAAGATACGTGTGAAAGGGATGCAGGGAGTATATATCTGGGAATGTGTGTGCACCTAGTTTTTTAAAGCGAAATATAAGAATTTTGCCTGCACTTATCACTATCACCAAGGATCCCGATTAGTGGTTACCATACATGTAGATCAGCCTTTCCCAAAGTGGGCGATAACGCTCCCTTGTGGGCGCTGCAGGCCTAAAGTAAGTAAGAGACCCAGAAAAAAATGGGGGCGTTGTGTAGAGGCTTACAATAATTAATTTAATTTGAAGTTATAGTGGTTTTTAAATAGGTGAAAAAATGGGGGCACTAAAAAATTATTCATTCTCAAAGTGGGCAGTACACAAAATAAGTTTGGGAGCCCCTGATGTAGACAGTCAGTCTCTACTATGAGATAGTTAATGACCCTTTAACCATGTAATAAAATAAACAATAAATAAACATCGCCAGACGAACACACCACCTGGTCTCAAATTAAGCAACGCTATTCTAAATACCGTACAATAGAAAGGCGCAAACATTTGTGCTCATCGCACAAAGTATGTGCCTATCGGGATTCGAACCAAGGACCCTTGTTACAGATAGCGAAGTCACTACCAACTATGACAATCCGGTCGTCAAAACCAGCTTATTTGAAGCGATGGGGGCTAATTACAAGGCATACAGATTATTAACTCTACCTAAAGTATTTGAGTACGCCTTCGAAGTCGTGTTGCAGTAAATCCTTCCTCGACCGCGAGAGCAGCGCCAAGGCTATTTGGAACAATGTGTCGATGCCTTGTAGCAGGAACACGTCCAGTATGTGATACACCTGAATTATAATAGTCATACTAATTAGTATTATCTTAGATGATATTTGGGGCTGGATTATGGGGGCGCAAGTCTTGAAGGCTTAAGTTTTGATGTCAAACATTTTAATCAATTCCAAATGTATTACCTAACTTGTGTGTTATGTGTTTTGGTGTATATAATAGTTGATAGTGTTTGTTCATACCAGTGGCAGCGGGAAGCGCGCTGTGAACACGGTCAGGAACCACTGCGAGGCGAACATGTGCGGCTCCACGCCCAGCTCTTGGAAGTGCGCGCGCAGGTCGGTCAGTTGCTCCTATAGGGGGACATTACATTATCATATAAATCCCACTATCCCACTAATATTATAAATGTGAAAGTTTGGATCTGGATCTGAACGGATCTGGATAAAATTTGGCACAGACTATAGTCTGGAATAGCACATAGTCACTTTTTATCCCGATAAAATGCATGATTCCCGTGGGATAGATTTGTTTTAATTTTTCATAATTTTTGATCGCAGGTAACAGCGCGGGGCGCAGCTAGTATGATATATAACTATAATCATAGATATTGAAATAGAACTATTTTAAGGATTTTGTCGCGTTATTTTATGTGTTTCACGTTCCCGACGTTTCGGCTGCTTGACAGCGGCCATGGTCACGGGAGAACTGAGGTGTTAAACGTCCTAGTGTATGGTACCCTGATATTTAGTTGCTGCTTGCAGTCCGATCTACGCGATAAAATCCTTACAATTAGTTTTATTTCAATATAGATTATAACAGTAACAGTAGAAGGACCATTTTAACTCTGGCAACGCAATACAAACGTCATTTGAACCTATTAGTTCAGCAGCTTACAACCGAACACACTTAAACATCGCCTTAATGAGGGACCTAATTAAATTAGCCCAACAATGTTTGCACCAACAGAAATCCTACCTCCATAAGTCTGTCCAGCTGATGTAGCCTCATGTAGAGCGCTTCGAAGCCATCCTTGTACAACTCACGCAACCCATAGCCATACATCAAGCGGACGAGGAGGCAGAACGCTTGCTCTTCTGGCATCTGCAATACAAATAATGTCATGAAGAACCACATTTCCGTAACAAAAATTAACCAAATGGGGGAAGAGGAACCCCCCACTGACCCTCGGCTTGTCAACAAGTTTGATCGATAATGTTAATGTTAGTCGAAAAACTGTCTAGCACGAGTGACTGGACCCCATATAAAATGCAATTCTCCGCGAAACGAAGCGAATCTAAAAAAGTATTCGACACTTGTTTCGCCTGTAAACGAGGCATCCTCAGGACGGCCGGGCCACGATGATGTACCATGGTTTACTGGTGGTAGGCTTCGGCCGTGGCTAGTCACCACCCACCGAACAAAGCCAAGTCGCCAAGCGGCCTAGCCGTGTTCCGGCATGATGTTCGGTGTTGCCATTCATGGATGGCGGGTCAGATCAGCTGCGCTGCATGTGCCTAGTGAATGTAGCGTCTCGATCTACTGCCGCCTTCCTACCTAGGCAAGTGTGCTCCATCGTAGATCTCATCGTCACTTACCATCAGGTGAGATCGAGATCAAATACTTGCCTATAATGTAATAAAAAAAAAAAAAAAAAACGAATGAATTAATAAATAACGAGTACATACATTCTGAGGTGAGTAACTAATACATTGAAGAGGGTGCAAGAAAGTAGATCGTCAATCGAAACTGTTCTCTCAAACATGCAGGATTCCTCACGATGTTTTCCATCACCGTTTAGCAAGTGAAAATCGTGGTTAAAAATTTGATTCGCACATGAAATCCAGAAATCCCAGAGGTGCGGGCCAGGGTTTGAACCAGCGATCCTCGTTACCGAGGCAAGCTTTCTACCAACTTGGCTATCACTGCTACGACGACGCCTTACCCTTAAATAAAAAGTGACAATCTACTTAGTCACAGATTGCTACCAACCTACCGTTGTTGCGATCTATGGGGTGGGGGCTATGTTCAGTAGTGGACGTGTTGCGGCTGATGATGATGGCGAGTGTACTTACGTGTAGTAAGAGCGTGGCGGCGAGGAAGCTGAGGCCCTGGCAGTAGCCGACCTCGTGGTCGTAGACGGCGTAGGCGCGCGCCATGCGCAGCAGCGAGTCCTGGCCGAGCCCGCCGGCCTCGCGGAAGAAGTCGTGCGCGGGGAACGTACGCGCGATGTCGCGCTGGATCACCGACTCGAATGGACAATCCTGAGGATCGATTTTATTTTGTATAAAACATGAATATGGACTAGAAAGCCTACTTCATATACCTTTTTTGTTTTCTATCAAATCCCACTAATATTATAAATGTGAAAGTTTGGATGGATGGATGTTTGTTACTCAATCACGCCAGAACGGATGAATGGATCTGGATGAAATTTGACACTGAGATAGATTAGGCTAGTTTTTATACCGGTAAAATGTATGGTTCACGTGGGATAGATTTGTTGAAATTTTCCTAGAATACCAATAAATTCATTTTCTCATAAATTTGATTCTGAGGCGGTACGAAGTTCGCCGGGACAGCTAGTTAATTATATTTATATTGATTAATTCATTGTAATCAATGACGACCTGATCAGCTTAGATTTTAGTGACCCTGCGTTCTGTGCTGAGGGTCTCAGGTTGGAATCCTGGTAGGGACAAACTTTGTGTGATGAGCAAGCAATCACCCCAGGCCAAGCATTGCTTAGTTTGGGACCCTACAGATGTGTTCGTCCAGAGATTTAAAGAAAAACCTACGGTGGTGAACATTAATATGGAACCAACTTCCGTAATATTTTCAATGACAATTATAATGTCGTGTATCTGTATATCGTCATATCTGAGAGCAGTTGGTCCAGTAGATTTTGTTATATATTGTTGTTTGTGTAGTACATTGTTATGGGTATATAAGAACAATGTATTTAAAAAAAAAAAAAATTATTACATTATAGGCAAGTATTTGATCTCGATCTCACCTGATGGTAAGTGACGATAAGATCTACGATAGATGTAGAAACAACTATACAGGCTTGAGTAGGTAGTCAAATCTTACGGACCCTATGTAATCATATGTTAATGGCTACATGGTTCCAAATTAATTTTGTAAATGAATATGTTAAGTCAACCTGCCAGTACTTACTTTACTAATGAGAGTCCTGTAAGTCTCCATTAGCTTGTCGTTCTGGTCGACGCCGGCCAGCCGCAGCCACACCTCTCCGCGGAGCGCCTCGGGAACACCCACGCGAACTAAGTGGTTGAGCGCACGCGGCCGGGGACCGGTCCAACTGGGAACACAAGAATACACTTACATTTCATAGTACTTTCATACCCTACACGTATCTTTATCTGAGTTGCTATTGGAAGGGACAGAGATATGATATGAGTTTCTCGCCGGACCTTCTCAGTTGAGGTCGCGTTCCGATCCGATTGTAGAGTTAAGAAAAAAAATGTTAATGACAATTTGTAAGTGGCCCTGTAGGCCATTACGAAATAAACGATTTGACTTATGCGAAGATATAATAGTAAAGGTGCATTTGACAGAATCGCTAAACGAACACACCCGAATATACGGGCTCAAACTAAGCAACGCTTGTATTATATGTACCATATAATGGACTAGGGGTGATCTCAATATAAAATAATGTATACGGCGTGATTCAGAAGGGTATACTAACTTTTAAACATGTACTTCTTAGCGCATTTTCAATCATGTGAATTCAAAATTGTGATAAGTATATCAATGATAAAAAAATTGCTTACAAAAATCATGTGTCATTTTATTGTGAAAAAAATATATTTTCAAAATCGACATATCGAATATCGGATTTTACATAATGATTACAAAATCACCAAATAAAGCGCAGGTTTTATGGCTAGTACATCCTTTCTGAATCAGGATGTATAGATACATTAATGATCATCAGAAAAATTTTGACCCTAGTGAGATTCGTTCCTTACCTCCTCAGTACTTGCGCCCAATTAACAAGCACGTCCTCACCACAGTCCTTCGACACCTCACCGGTTCCACTTAGCAGGGGCTCATCTCCGTCTAAAATAAATTTGATGACTATATTATTTTATTCTAGAAACTTATTTGTAGGACTCGCAAGGAACGTGTCGAAAATGTTATACGCATAAGGCTATGAAAAGACATTGCTACGGCAAGTAATTGCGTGTGCGCAGAGTAAAATCCTTTTTTAAGGAGAACCTGGGAACTTGTTTGCCCAATTTTAAACTCATAGGTCTCTTAGTTTCGTAAGTTTTATGATGAGCGAGACAGTCAGACGTATTCACTTTTCTATTATAAATACAAAGTAGCCCTTCCATGCGACTGCGCGCGAGCCGAATAACCTCCATACTTAGTGAGAAACTAGAGGCAGATGGCTCAATTGTGTATTTTCAAGCTAGGAGGTCTTATTTCGTAATTAATTTCGCTTCTGTATAGAAAAAAGTTGGATTCATATGCATGAAGTTACTAGATCGGATTCTGGTATTACTATATTGTTATAAGCTTACCAGAGTCCGGCTCTGAAGGTGACGGCGGTGCGGGTGCACTGGACAGAGGCGATGGCAACAAGCTGGAGAGAGACAGCGGCAAGTTGAGCCTCGATCTATCCAGCTCGTCGGACGGCTCTATGCTCGCCACTTCGTATTGGAGCTGCCCGACAGCGTCTACCGACTGAAAGAAGAAAACATAATTATATTGTTGGCCTTGTCTGGACCGCAGACTCGCGAGGCTGGCGCTGTCTCTTTCAACCGCTATCATCTGACATATACCCGAGCCAGCTTCCCGAGCCTGCGTATATATTGCGATATTGTTATAATATTTATCTATTATTGTCTTACCTCTTTCAAATTAATATAAAACTGTTGTACTAGCGGCCTCTTTGAATAGTACCAGAACCTTTCAGTCGGTGGGAATATCTTCACTGGCGTTTCGATCACTAATCTGAAAAAAAAAGAAAAACCACGAGATTCTTGAATGTGTAGTCAAAACTCTCCGTATAGACCATACATGTGTTCCAAGAACATGGCTTTCTTTTTTGTACTTTGGACTCAGATATCGGAATACCTAAAAGTAACCCCCCCCCCCCATAATACCATACGTCATCCCGCGCAGCACACCATTGGCGTAGATTTGTGCGAGAAAAAAGAACTACGCACATATTTGAGGCGTATACAAACGTAATGTTATGTAAGCAGTGGTAGTAGGTCTGGGCTAGACTCAGACGCAATCGAATTCTTACCGCAAAGGGTCCGGAATGCCTCTGATAACGAGGTCTAAAGCTAGCGACATGTATGCGGGCGCGCCGTCCCCGCTGGCGACGTTGAACGCGGCCAATGCTGACTCGCCCGCGTTCCACAATGCACACACTGAACATCCTGAACCACCTGACGAGCCGCTAACCTGGGAAATGATCATGCGATGAAGACTCAACTCAGAAAGGCAATTATTTGACTGGTACCGTAAGGTGCCATATTTTGTAGGGTACTCGTTTGCGATATTGGTTGGATGCTACAGAGCATAATATTATAACACCAGTACTTTGAGTGGAACATAACAATTAAAATAAATAAAACCGGTACTTTTTAATACAATTAAATAATTTTAGATTCATTATTATATCCCAATTCGATTTTGAACCTAGTCTATAACGTTGCTAAAAGCAACAAAGCAAAGTCGAATACTATATTTTAATACTTAATAACAGTAAATACACTCACTCCCAAGTTTATAGACATTATATAACATTACCAAACGTATAGTACTGCGCAAAGCAAAACTAAGTAATAAAACGTATATAAACTCGGAGGTGTACTTGCACAAGGCGAAAACTGACTGTTAGGCCTTAACAAAATTGTTGATAGCTGGGGCTGGTAATGTTGGTATAAATAATAATTTAGACTCTTACCATCTCCAGTAGTCTCATGTCCGAATGCTTCACACTCCTTCCCGGCGCAAGGAGTATACCGAAGCACCGTTCAATGTACAACCCGCCAGTGTATGTCGACTAGAACAAACAATTTATACTTAGGTAAAAATCACTCACAAAATAAAAAAAATAAATCAAAAAGAAACTGTTTTCAAAAAACCAAAACGCAAAAAAATCTAATCTTTCCATCTACCTTGTCTAACTAAATCAAATTTTAAACGAATGTGAAGTTGGTGCCAACTAAACAAACGGCGAAAAATAATAAAACAACCGAATGAAATGAGAACTTCCTCCTTTTTGAAGTCGTTTAAAAACCAAACGAACATCCCAAACTAAGCATGTATTATAGGTACTATACAATGGACTAGGGCCGATCCCAGAATATAATTACTTATATAGGTATTAAACATCCATGGTTCCGGTACAAACATTCGTGCTCATCACACAAAGTTTGCCTCTACTGCGATTATCCTGGGCTCCAAGTCTGCTAACACAATCGATTCATAATCGAACAGCAACCGCATAGTAACTGTCACTTTTGACAGATATTGTATGGGATATCTGTCAAAAGTGACAGTTACTATGCGGTTGCTGTTCGATTATGAATCGATTGTGTTAGCAGACTTGGGGCCCAGAACCCTCGGTACAGAAAGCAGGGTAACCACCCACTTTTCGAATCGGGTCTTCAAATGCGCTCAGAAACCAATTTTCCGTAACTCACCTGTGGATCTTCGGATTCTGTCTGTATGTTGCTGGTGACTTGCTTCACATTGATATTCACTTGTTTGTCTATACCTCCGCGCAGCTTGAACCCGAGACGCTCTTTCGGCACGTGACTGAATGTGCCCTGGGAAAATAAAATTTGGATCAAACTCATGTTGTTACTCTATACTCTGGGGCAAAGTCAATGGCTTTTGTGATAGAAAACATATTTTATGTTACATATACAAGGTTTTCATTCTTCTCGTGCTATTTCCTAACAGAAATTATCATAGGTATCTTGGCTTTAAAAGGTCGAGAAAATAATAGACTCCCTTACATACATTAATGACTTCAATATTTGTTTAAAATTACAAAGAAATTATTTTATGAAAAAAAAAACAGTACTCAGACAGTATTCGATCGAAATTATAACTTTTGATTGAATGTATACTTAGTCCAATTTCGAAACGCCGTGTGCCGTGTTCGACATTGAAAGATGTAAGGTTATAGGTAGTAGGTAGGTCTTAATTGTTATCATCTGGCAGAATCAATAGAAGTAGCATAAGATTGGGAAGAGTGGAAAATAATGTTCTGCCCAGCAGTGGGTCAATACAGGTTAATAAAACCAACAGTGGGGAGACATTGGGGTTGCGCTCTTTCTCTGTCACACGCGTGTTGATATTTCACGGTGACGTCATATGCTTGTAACTCTGTACTGTTTTCGTCCAATATTAATATCTTTTTAAACATATTTAGCAAATCGTAAAGCACTCTCTACTAAAACAATAAGATACTTTTTCGATATTATCAAGTAAAAACCATGAAAACCATAATGTTTTAAAAAGAAAATTGTCAAATACCCTATGGTTTACTGCTCGCCCACTAGTGATGTGCACTAACTACCGGCGGCACCGACCTTAGCGTCGGTCTCCTTGATGTCGACGGTGCACTCGAGCACATGCATCAGCTGCATGGGCGGCGCCGCCAGGCCCTGGGCCTCGGTCAGCGACCCAGTCATGGACGGCGCCGCGCTCAACTCGCCCACCAAAGACGACGCCATAGACCTTGGGATGCGCTCGAATGCTTTTGCGAAGCAACCTTTTAAAAAAAGACATTTTTTTTTTAATTTGTTTTATGGCCCTGGATACTAGTCCTTTAGAGGATATCAGTAGTATTTTTCACTTATTCTGTATAAATCCCCGATACCAATGAAGATGAAGAAATCTACCCCCATCAGTAAAGGAGTGGATACTTTTACTGATTTTTTTAAAAACTACAAAGTCAAGTTACATAATTATATTTTACATACTATTACATGACGCAATACCCTTTGCACCAACAAGATGATTATTTATACATTCCCTTTTCTTTCTAATGATTTAAATCATATTGTTTATAAGAAACATTTACATCTAGGTATAATGATAAGAATGCCATAACAACACAGATAATAGACTGTATTACGTGAAATAGCCAATATGGGGGCGGAAACAACTATCATTTGCATTCATATTAATTGTCACCAAGGCCATTAGGGAAAAAAATGTCATCATAGTTACTCTGAATATTTTATCGGACTATTTTTAAATCGTTAGGTGAGAAGATAAGTAAGGCGTATCAGTCAGTTGTAACTATGCCCCCAAATTTATAGAAAGTTATCGTTCATTTACAATAGGACAGTCGTATTGTTTTGACTTGTTATCCCTTTTATTTCGTATGAAATTAGTGCGGGATGCGAGACAAACTGTTGTCATATTTCAAACGTATACTATTGTGATACACTCATAAAGTTTGCCTTCCAAATTTGACACCTAAGAATAAAATACTTAATAAGTTATTAGAGGAATTCGATTACTTATCATGAATAATGTTTAAATGTGAACTAATAAGTATAATTTCATACCTTGTAGATAAATGTAATTCTTTGAAACCTTTTCCAGTACAAATTACTACACTCTTGTGACAATTAAAAACATAACTAAATCCTAGTCCTCTCAATTTTCACTTGATTATTGCACTTATACACTTGTTACACTAAAACAAAAATACCATGCAAGTGGTCTGAAACCATTTGGCGACTAAATCTAACTATCAAATGAAAAGCAGCGACATTGAAACGACTGAATCATTGATAACAAACAGAACACAATAACAGTTGTATTATGACTAACTCGTAACGAGATAGTGGCGACATTGTTTTACCGATGTTTCGTGAATTGAGTTTTTTTTTAATTCCGGCAAACAAACGGTAATTCACATTTTTATAATATGATATAATTATTTTTATAAATCAAACATCATGTTAGTGTTGCTAAGTTCGGGGCTTTGCCTTTATCTGGCGGTAATTTCTATCGTTTATTATAATAATTCCAAGTATACGTATATACTTGTTTTTTTTGTAATTATATAAGTAAATGGTATATTTACTGTAATTTTCTATTAAACTAATTTAAATGATTAATTGAGAATTTGAATTATAGAAATATATTTCCTCGATGACTAAAAATAAAACGACTAATATTATTTACTAGGTTCCAATTAGTTCACATAATACTGCCGTAATTTTAAACGTGGAATGAATTTAAAAAAAGAACATTTAATATGGCGCGAAGGCCTTCGGTACAGTCAGCCGCGCGGCAACCGGGTCACCAGGCGACCTTGACGCCGCAGACGGCCGTTCAAGTCCATCTGGCGGTGGTGACGTCGCAAATCGATATTACAGGAATTAAACAACTTCATATTGACTTCAAATAGGACTGAACTGTACACATGAACTGATGTAACTTGGCGATCGTATAAACTCACATCAAAATAAATTCATTCGAATCAATGAACCAGATGTTAGATTCCAGAATAGGTCGGTGACTGTAACGCAATACGCATGCGCTATCGGAATTAAAACAAGTGTAGGGCAATGAGTGTAACAACACGTTGAGTCAGCCAATATATCTGAATGTTACTCAATACTCCAGATTTGTATTTGTTCTATTTTTTTTAATATTGATTAAATCTCTTATCTCGTCATATCTATTTAATAATTCTTAATCCTGACTGGCACAGCCTAAACCGGTGTACCTAGCGATTCGAAATTTGAAGTGTATATTTCTTGTGTACTTTAGATAGACTTGCAATACGCAGGGATTTTTGGAAAATCAACCCTAAAGACGGTGAAATTAGTAGTCAAAATGTGTATACTTAAAGAAACATTTTTTTAATTTACGTTCGCGCTCGTGGCTAGTTTTTTTTTAATAAACATTATGAGCTGTCTATGGTAACTAAATTATCAGTAAACATTAAAATAAAACAAATTTTTCGGATTTTTTTTATGTTATTACGTTCCCGACCTGCTCTTTCTACGTAGATCGGACCGCAAGTAACAACTAAATATGAGGGTACCCCCGTCAAACTATGACACTAGGACGTCAAACACCTCGGTCCTCCCGTGACCATGGTTGTTGTAAAGCAGCCGACACGTCGGGAACGTAATAACGTAAAATAAACGCGATAAAATCCGAAAAATTAGTTTTATTTTAATGTGTAGTATTCGCGTAAATATAAGAAATCAATATATCAGTAAATATTTAAAAAATACGACGTATCGATTTACCTTTAACTCGTTAACTGCGTTCTTTATCAGTCCTTGATTATGTGCACTTTCAACCTTTTTGCATCACTTTGTAAACACAATATAATCACTGGGCTATTGTAAACAAACGCTAATGCCTGTCTAAATAACTTTACCTTGGACAAAATTTGCAGAAAAGACGCGATTTGTACATTCGAAAGTTACTGTACACCGTATTACAACGACACCAGTGTCCGACTGCACTACAATATCATTACAAACATATTTATCTTATTTGTATTCTTTCATCATATTCTCGGTTTGTACAAGTTTACGAGCAGATACAAAGTGAACCTTATTGTGTAAAGTTTAAGATTCAAGTAACTTGAGTAATATATTGACATTTGTTCACCCACATATTACATAAAAGGGAAGACAAGTTTGCATGTAATGTTTTTAATAACGAATGTTTTGTCGATACATTTAACGGTATTAATACCTAATGATATTCTCTATTGAGATTGTATAAGGTGTAACAATAATAGGATGAAATAATTAACAGGTCCATCAGTAGATTATAGGGATATCATTGCACAAAAGAAACAAATCAAATTATTAGAATTATAAAAAAGGCTACTGCCTTACTTTGTTTAAAAAAACAATATTGTTAAACATCAATTTTGTTTTGTTAATCCATATAACTTACCGATTCATATGTTAAAATATTTAACAATTTTTTTGTTGCACCTTGCATGGACGTCTTCAAAACGAATGTTTATGCGAAATAAATGTTATTTTTTTGTAACAATAATCTCAGGATCATGCCTACAGTAGAAATATATATCGTCACTCAACGTCGTGTGTCCTAGCTTTGCAATCAGAACGAAATTGGACATTTCACAAAATCTATAAAAATAAAAATGAAATATTATTTGTTGGTAAGCGCATCACTTGACAACGGCTGGACCGATTAGGCTATTACTTTGAATGTTTACAATAGTCCGTATACGTAGCGGAAAAATTAAAAGAATGTTCGAGAAAATTTTAATTTCTGGCAAAACGAAACTGCTTTTTTGTATCGGATTTGCACGGGGCAAAGTCTGTCAGGTCTCCTATTTGATAACCACTTATATTTTTTTTAAACGGTTTTTAACGTTAACAACCACGTTACGTAACGTGTTCGTTGTTGCGCACGAGTGTAACTACTGTCCTCAATTATTTAGTCAACTCATCATACAACAGATCATAATAAATGGATGGACACGATGAGAATGTGTTGAATCAATTTAGACTGTGTTTGATGCTAGTGATGTCGTGTGAAGTTTTAGGGTCAAAACAGCGAGTATATAAGGTTTACCAAAAAATAAATAATGTAAAATATTTTAAGTGGTCGATCAGCAGGCTATAAGGGTCACATTCCCGAAAAAAAATATAATTCGAGCCCGGGACCGTCGGTACAGACAGCACGGTCATTCCCAACTGAGGCAATCGGGTAATCTATACATATAAATAAAATTGGAGTGTCTGTTTGTAATATTAAAATAACCGCTTTTTACTAAGTGCATTTGGATGTATACACGTTACCTATACCGAAACAACATTTTTTACAATTTTTGTCTGTCTGTCTGTCTGTCTGTCTGTCCGTCTGTCTGTCTGTCTGTCTGTCTGTCTGTCTGTCTGTCTGTCTGTCTGTCTGTCTGTCTGTCTGTCTGTCTGTCTGTTTGTTCCGGCTAATCTCTGTAATGGCTGGACCGATTTTGACGGGACTTTCACTGGCAGATAGCTGATGTAACAAGGAGTAACATAGGCTTACTTTTATTTTAGAATAAAAAATAGGATCTCACGAAAAAAAATGAAAACCAATGTTGCAGCGCAGCGCCTGATTAAGTTTGATAGCAACACCTGCAATGGTTCCCGCGGGCTCAGAATGGGCGGGCAGGCTGTTGTCAACGGTTGTCTTTGTTAAATACCACGCGGACGAAGTCGCGGGCAACAGCTAGTCAATAATAAATTCACTGATAATGATGCAACAAACTCACTCGATACTTGATTAACAGCCTCAGCGATGTGGCATCTGAAGACGTGGCACCGGTACACAGCCGATTCCTTGGTCTCCCCGTGGGACCAGGTGAAGGCGAAGCAGGAGGCCACCGGGGAGCCCGCCGCGCCGCGAGCGTAGAACGATATGCGGTTGACGGCGTAGCGGGTCATCACACTGTTCGAATCAGCTTGGTACAGCCTGCGAGACAAACATATACAGAATCATTCAGAAAGGATATACTAAGCTTGGGTAAACTCAAGTCAAGGCAAATCGTTTATTTCGTTATATGCCTATGGGGACACTTACAAATTGTCATTACATTTTTTTTTCTTAACTCTACAACCGGATCGGAACGCGACCTCAACTGAGAAGATCCTGCGAGAAATTCAGCGGGCTTGTCTTTTTTACTAAGCTTTGAATCTGTGGTTCTTTAGCACTTTGTAATTATTATGTCAAGTCATAATTTTGATATCAATGGATGGGTCTTCGAAAATGGTAAGTTATAATTACTCACACAACAAGCCCCTGGGAGCACACAGGTATCGATATAGACACAGCAATCCCGTCTCTACTCTCCGGCATGGAGCTCAGTTCCTTCATAATCCGCTGGATGTCGCTCTCGGACTTCGGGTCCGATATGTTCTGGGCACCCAGGTAGCTAACCCCACTGAACACCGTGCACTCTTGGTCCACATCTGAAACTGAAGTATTTATTAAAAAAAAAACATTTAACTCCTTCTGGGGCAGTCGAGCAAAAATTCTGTCACAGGATTTTGCCACTCCGATTTCATGCTCTGCTTTTTTAATTAGAAAAAAAATCTCTACAAGCGTAATTACTGTATGGATACAAACATAAGTGTCCTTTTATAGTCATCTTTTTAAATAATTGACACAGACGACAGCACATTTGATCCTGTTACTTCAAGTATGTTAATGCTACTACTGCCTTGCGACTTACACAAATATAGTTTCGAGTTACTTCACTGCAATTCTTATGAAAACAATGTTTATTCCTATCCGATTCTTATGTAAAGTTAAGTCCACAATCGATGGATGCATTAAAACTGCACAAAACTATAACGTTTTATTATTCATATTTTTTAAAGACCCGGCTTGTTATTGAATATAATAAAATCTTCCTTTGGCATGCGAACTAGCTACGTTTGGTAATAACATTTGCACGCGAAAAGACACCGAGGCATGGTGAACAGCAAGTCCTAGGTTATACAAATGTTTATAATTCGGTCTCTAGCTCATATGACGCCGAGGAGCAAAGCCAGCCGAAGCTCCTAGCTATACCAGCAATCCCCTCTTCTCGTCAATAGTATATAATAATACCAGCCCTTTTTAACGTCCCACTGTTGCGCAAGGGCCTCCCCTCAATGCGAGGGGGATTAGGCCATAGTCCACCACGCTAGCCAAATGCGGGTTAGCGGACTTCACACGTCTTTCGAGGTGTTCTCTCAGATACGCAAGTTTCCTCGCGATGTTTTCCTGCACCGTTTAGCAAATGATAATCATGGTTGGAAATAAGATTCTACCAACTTGGCTATCACTGCTTAGTAAAGTTTGGGTAATGACTGCTACGTCTCCCACTCGCCTCCGAGCCCATAAGCCCCGCACCCCTCGCACCCCTGGCCAGAAACGGCCGTAAATCGGATAATTAACACACAGCTGATGTGTGAGGGTAATGTACCTTCATCCTCGCTGTCAATGGGCTTCATGTGATCGTGTTTCTCTGTCGGCGAGGGCGTGGTCGTGCCGCCGGAGGCTGCGCTATCCATCATCTCGTAGAACTTTGATCCGCCGACCAGCCGACACGACTCCTGCAATATAAGAAGATAGATAATAATTAAAAATAATAATAATATAGCCCGACCTGTTGGTCGGACCAACTATACGGTCCACAACAACGCCTATATTATGGGTACCGTACAATGGAATGAGGGAGAACTCAGTATATGTATAATACGACTCGGTTACAAACATTCGTGCTCATCCCACAAAGTGTGTCCCTACCAGGATTCGAAGCCGGGACCCTTGGCACAGAAAGCAGGGTCACTGTAAACTACGCGAATCAGGTCGTCAAGATGTGAATGAGAACAACAGAATTAGTGTATGTACTAATAGTATATAATAAATATATTAATATACACAACATAATACATACTATTATATGTCTTATTTCCCAGAATTACTAACAGTGATACGAAATAACTGTAACAATTATGAAAATACAAACGTTTAATGTTTTCGATCAGAAAACAGTATAGAACTACAAGGCAGTGACGTCACAGCCTTTAGTCAGCCAGTGTGCGACAGAGAAAGTTATTACTTTTGAGACTTATGTTGTATTGTTATTTTTTTATGTCAAATGTTGTCTTCTACATTGTGTTTTCGGCTGTTTGTCTTATTTTATCATAAATGCTATTGATTAAAATAAATATTCTTTATATCATTATTGTTTTGTGGCCGTCCGACTCATATCAATTTCATTACGCACAGTTTTTATTTATAACTAACCAACACATATCGTGTCATGCGGGTAAAATTATAAATGTAGGAAAAAAGTATTGAAAATTGAAATGTTAATGTTTTAGAAATAACTTAGATCAACTTTTCTACGCCCCCAGAAGACCAAATAAATTAAAAGCCCGCCCAACAAACAAATCCATAAATTAGTTGGTTAACGATCGTGTCACTTATTAAGTCAACACTATTTATGGAAAGGGTTAAGGGACGGGTTGCTATCACACTGTGACAACCAGAGTGATTCAGAAAAGGTACAATAACCTTTGAACCTGCGCTGCTTTAAAGCATTTGTAATCATAATGTAAAGTCAGAAATTCTATAAGTCGATTTAAAAAAAATAGGGAATGTTAACGATGCGATCTTCTTTAGATAACTATGTTATATTTTTTTTTATAAATAATTGTTTAATCATCATGTCTAAAATGTCTGCTATCCGCACACGAAAATTTTCCTTGCGTTATCTTTAGTTTTAGTTTCCCCGGTCTTATCCCTTTTATCCCCGGATATTAATAATCAATATACAAAAGTATTACATATCATTTTCCACAAGTTAAAGCCCCATGTAATATCATTGCAAATTGATAAAAAAACTACAAATTTCCGGGAAAGCTATGTTTGCTTGTGACATTATGGCTTAAATGTCAGAATAGGGTGTGAAAAAATAAAGGCGGGTCGTTGACATTTAGTAATGAGGATTTTGGAGTACCATGCTCCAACACCGGGAATACTTGCAAAGTTCACGTTATTAAATGACAAGATTATAATAAAAACGTAGGCATGGGCAAATCAAGGCAACATATCTACGGCATATCAGGGTTATTCAGAAAGGGTATTCCAAGCCTGGACCCTGAGCTTCTTTAGCGCTTTTGTAAATACCATGTCAAGTCGGAATTTTGAAATGTGGATTTAAAAAAAAAGTGGGTTCCCAACATAATATCAATTGACTACATATTTGCGAACTTTTTTTTTTAATTCAAGATATCCAAATTCTGACTTAACATAATGATTATAAATATGCTAAAGCGCAGCTTCAAGCCGTAGTATACTTATTCTGAATCATTCTGTATATACTTAAGTATTTTTTCATATGTGCGATAAACTTGAATAAGTTGAGTAATTAGCCAATTTACCTACCTTTCCTGTTACGTGTCTAGTAGCTAACACATATGCAAATTTTACCGCAAAGTTAAAAATAATCAACTTAGTGTGATTTATTCAAAAATATTAGTGTTACATGACTTAAACAACATAATTATTACAACCAAAAACAAACTAGACAAGTTTACATATTTTATAACTACCTTTTCCAATATTTGCGAATATCTTCCGTACGTCATAATTGATACTAAAACTCACTGTGCAATAAAAAATATTTAAAAAACGAAGTATTTGTTTTATGTTGAAAAATGAATAAACATAATTAATATGTTGAGTATATATTGAAATGGCAGATACAAGTCGATACGTCCGTCCACCAATGATAGAATATTAAACTGTATAATATTTCTATGATTCACACGTCAACCACAGAAGCTTAACAGGTCCTGTTCCATATATAGAACGAGTACGTACCACGGACGCACAACGACAGGGATATCATAAATGTATTGCGAAAAATGTGTCATGTCGTATCGTTGATTTAATTTTTTTTTAATTTGCTGCGCGGCGCCCCTCGGTCTTACCCACCATTAAAAAAGACCTTTTCCTCTATGCCCTTTTGCAAATGTATGCTATCCCATAGGAACCGTGCCTTTTTTCTGGATACAAATTAGACGATGTCATTTTCTGACCCCTAAACTATCACTACCAATGCAAAAAATCATGTCGATCCTTTGCTCTATGAAAAATTAAAACAAATCTATCCCACGGGGACCATACATTTTACCGGGATAAAAAGTAGCCTATGTGCTATTCCAGACAATAATCTATCTCTGTGCCAAATTTCATCCAGATCCGTTCAGCCGTTCTGGCGTGATTGAGTAACAAACATCCATCTATCCAAACTTCCACATTTATAATACTAGTGGGATTTAAAAAAAAACTGAAAAAAATCGAATAGTCATAATATACTTACTACTATGATATACAAATCATTTTAAGTGTTTCAGGTATTTATAGGTAGGTATTCAAAGCGTTAAATTATGTATACCATTGGCCGATAAACTTATCTTTATAGGTACCAGTAGCACAGAGGATAGTGGTCCTTATTAATTACCCGGTGGGTGTGGTTTTACACTAACACCCAGTGCATCAATTACCATAACATTACATCTATTATTATAATCCCTACCTATAATGTAACAACCAAAATATCCTGTAATGAAGATCACGGTATTGAGTTAGTATTCGAACATTCAGTAAACATCTAAGGAAACCCACTTCATAAATAAAAATACAATATACACCTAATGACAAAGGCGATTAGCATCAAAATTGTTTGATAACACACGGCGCACATACATATCTATATGAATAAAATATAAATTGTTTTACCTTCCCACTCACAACGACGGTTGCCATGTCCTTTCGGTAGGTATATTGGTAAACATAACCAGACATTCTTAACTAATTACATTGTCAAAAGGTCATTAACACGCCAGGGCAGACAATCAAATCATTTCTTTTTCACTGGCACTGCACACGATCAGATGACAGAATTGATTGACTCTTTTCATACGTTTTGCGAAGTAACTCGAGCCACGCAGCGTGGAGGTGACCGCCGAGTCGGACACGAATGAGCTTAATGACTACACAATGGGTTGAAATCAAAACAACCCGGCGACATTTAGGCCTCAGCCTCGAATTTAGCGGGCAGCGGGGCGGGCATCGGCGGCGTCGGCGCGGGAGCGGCAGGATCTTATGCGTAAAATCAAATGGACCGTTCTCGAAAACAGCGGCACGGGGCGGCCAACGAGCTCCGCTCCCGCGCCGCCCGCCGGCCGCCCCCGCGCCGCTGCTCGCTAAATTCGAGGCTGAGACCTTATGTCTGTGGCGTCGCGCGAGCTACACTCAACGTACGAAATTGTGTTTAAAAAGATACAGATAAAATAAGCACTACGAGAGAAGTTTATATTATAAGGTCTAGCCTTTTTTTTTTAAATTAGCTACGTTATCCTGTCCAATTGCTTTTTATTTTTTCCCCTAAAAACCTTATGCGCACTAATAAGAATATTATGAAAAAAAACCAAGTCGTTGAAATACATTTAATTTTGCGGACTTTATCGCGTTATTTTATGTTTTTTTACGTTCCCTTTATTTTATGGTTTTACGTTACCGACGTTTCGGCTGCTTTACAGCAACCATGGTGACAATAACATACCTTACGATGTTTTTAGTAAATGTAAGTACCTTATATGTATACCAGGATCACTTTGGCACTATGACATAAGTAGTTAATTAAAACGAATAAAATCAGACGCGAACTAGTAAAACCACAGCAACACCGTGAAACTGCACAAATAACTTCTAAATTAAACTATTTTATGTGTTTACCGAACTTTACATCGATGTGGACATTTAGGGCGGCGAATACATGGATCAACGAAGAATCTAATTCAACTACCTTACATGCCATGATATATAGCCATATAGAGTATTATATATTTTCCTTATACGTAGACACGTATAAATAAAAGATCGTCGAAACTGCACCAATAACATTTATTGACAGATCGTGGTATAATAATATGCTTAGTTTTCACTAAGTTTTCTCTTTCGACGATGGCCCAAGACTACGTCACGATCAGTGCTGCCATTAATAAATGTACAATAGAATTAACATCGCTCATTGGCCAAGATGACAGATGACGTAGGTCTCTTGGGCCAATCACGTGACCTAGGTGTCACGGGAAGGGAATACCTGGCGTAAGGAGTAGCATGCTCAGTGTCTCCAACCATGCCGTAATTACGTTAGATCTATCGTAATTTTTCTAGGTCTACCACCTACCGTAGACATGTCACATTTTACCGTAATTTCGTCCGTGGCCTTATTTCTATAATGACAACACTTGATTTAGCAAAATATTACTAGTTAGTTAGTTAGCTAGTTACTACGGCAACATTGCATTGGGATGCGTAACGTAAAAAAAAAAAAGATCATTCTGCTGCTTCAGTTTGGAAGACGCAGCAGAATGACCTTTTTTTTTTACGTTACGCATCTACGTTTACGTTTTATTGTATCATTTTGGAGAAAATGACAAAGAGGGTTGGAGACACTGAGCATACTATCGTAATTGCCACTGACGGACGCGGGCATTCAATCTATCGTGTTAGATGCGCGTAATTTTGAAGTGCAGATAATAAGTGTTAATAGGTGCCCGCTCTACATTTTCGTTGACCTATCCATCACTAGTTACGTAATGTAACGACCCTGTAAATTTTACGAGCCGTAAAACTTAATTTGTATTGGTGAAATATAGCAACCAACTATGTCGCGGTTCACTGGTGCCGATAAACAGCAGCTGTTACGTATAGGTGGCACCTACTTATTTGTATGTGTATTTACATGTATATCATGTAATTTTAGTAAAGGGAATGAATGTTATACATACAAATTGTATTGATTCAATACAAATTACTTTTATAAAGTCCTATAAAAATAAACGAACGAGAAAACTATGATCAAAATTATTAACAGGTAATATCCGGAATAACTGATCTGATTCTGAAAGTTCTTGAAATAATATGAATTTATATTATCCCTGCTATAGGCTATGTTTCAACGAGGAGCCTACCACGGCATTATATAGCTTGCTATAATTCAAAGGATTTTTAGAATCGTACCAGTAGGTCCAAAGATTACCTCCTACATCCATATCCATAAACTTTACCTCATTATAATTTATACATATAAATCAACTTCATGTTAGTTGCACCATTTATAACTCAAGAACAGGTAGGGCGATTTATATGATCATTGATTTTTTTAAATTGTCTCCGTCCCGTATAGCAGAATATCTATTATAATACCTGCCCTTTTACTGTCCCACTGTTGGGCACAAGCCTCCCCTCAATACGAGGGGGGATTAGGCCATAGTCCACAACGCTGGCCCAGTGCGGGTTGGCGGACTTCACACGTCTTTCGAGGGGTTCCCTCAGACATGCAGGTTTCCTCGCGATCTTTTCCTTCACCGTTTAGTAAGTGATACTCATGGTTGAAAATGAGATTCACACATGAAAATCCCAGAGGTGCGAGCCGGTGTCAAACACCGGCTCGCACCTCTGGGATGACCTGCGATCCTCGTTACCGAGGCAAGCGTTCTACAAACTTGGCTATCACTGCTTCTTCATAATAACTATTAAAACATGGTAAAATCGCAAAAAGAGGTCAATTCATTTTCTTCTGAGGCGATACGAAGTTGGCCGGGACCGCTAGTATTAATATCGATGTACTTACCCCTCATTTAAGTACTGAAACAAGTATATATTTTACGTATCCATACAACGGTATGTGTGCATAGCTATACAGGTGTCGGCTCGGACCCTGAACAATAAACTTGGTCCGTCGCGTTAAACCAATTTACCGCAGGAATTGGTGTCCCACTTACGTGTTGTGTGTTATACGGTCAAATAAACACAAATGGTACAAGTTCACTTACGACCGCGTTATCGCTGTTTGTTAACGGATTTATATTGCAATTTAATAATCAATTTATGTGCCGTATCAATGTTGGTTTAGTAACATACAACGTTGACTATTTTGGAAGCATTACATACATATTACATACCAGGAAAAAAAAACTTATCCCTAATGTTCAAACTGGCCATCTCCATGCCGACGAATTGAATTTAATTTCGTCCAGTAGTTTTCGCGTGGCGTCATGCGACAGACAAAAAATAACAAAAATCGGGGTTCGGCTTCTTTATCAAGTCCCCTCTAATTACCCCCTCAAATAAAACCTATTTTATAGATTTTATCGCGTTTATTTTATGTTTTAACGATCCCGACGTTTCGGCTGCTTTACAGGAACCATGGTCAGTGGAGGACTGAGTCAGTCCTCCCGTAAAATAAGTTTAATTTAAATGTGTGGTATAAGTCAATATTTGTACCTACAGAAATTATATCGTAACAAAATTACATGTTGGTATATACTTATTAAACTATATGGGAATAGAAATATATTAAAGTTATAAATAGGTATATTATTTAAGAAAACTTTATATGTATATATAACTATACCTATACCGAAATATGTTGGAAATTAAATGTACTATAAGGCTACGAATAAATATACATAGCTCGTTGCTATAAGGTCTTTGATACGTATTCTTTGTATTCTAGTTCGATTGACTCATGCCTCAAAATAATCGAGCATTTTGTTATTCCGTGCGTAACTTCTTTTTGTAATATTTTTTTGTTACAAGAATTTGAAATTACTTGGTCGCGTAGATTTCAGAATATTTTAAAATCTATATACATACAGCAAGAAATAAATGATGGGAAAATATTTTTACTTAGGCTTCTTCTGTTGCTACCACTAAAACTCAACACTTAACAATGCTAAGCAATATATTTGATATTGCCACATCTATATATAAACCACCACGAATTTAGCGACAAATAACTGTTAGAAACGAACAAATCCTAATTTGGAAGCAGTTTTTTTTATTCTATATTTAAACAGATTCAACATTAATCTGTTAATATCAAAGGTAAGTTTTGGCAGGATATACCTAAATATATTGCCATTATTTGATATGCATATATTATCAGAATTATACATGCTAAATTATGCCTTGTTATAAGAGCACACAAGTGGGTGCAAGGTCTCATATTGCATCAAACAGTTTGTGACAATATACCGTCTATCTACATTGTTGAATTGTAGTTTGAAAAGTTAGACAATAGAGTTCAAATACTATTGTACACAGTTGCAGGGCTGTATACAAATAATGTACTGAATGACATAATAGCATTTCAATATATTGGTGAAATTAACTAGTAGCTAAATAAATAAAAAACTATTACGTTGGAGAATTCTTCTTCTATTTTGACATTGGTATGGGTAGAAGTTTAAAAAATAAGACATCTTAGCAGTATACATCTATCAACAGATGCCTGTCTGGTAGGTCCTCATAATCCAACTGACCTGATCTTTTGTAGTGTTATTCTGTACTCCAGCGCCGTCAACATCACCCATCTTACACTCCGAGTCACTCTCCACTTCGAATATAACTTTGTACAGGTCGAGCCCCTCTGGCACGTTGGCTTCTATGTTTGCCTCTGGCCGTATTGTAAGCTCTTGGTTGATCAGTTGGCTTCTGCTCACTCTGAGGGAGCCTTGTAGTGTTTCTGATATAGCCTACAAAGATTAAATATCTAGTTATAAAAATAATATATTTTTAATTCTTCAGCACTTTTAACAAGTTTATGGACACACATAATTACTGGTTTTTTTTTCGACAGCTGGGCGTTGGCAAAATCCATGATTTAAATTTTAAGACTGGCAGGATGTGCAATCATATTCTGATCTTGCCAGTCTCTACATCTACATACTAAAATTAAGACTTATTGTATGTATTTAACTATTTTATAAATTTATTTATATTTATTAATGGTGATCAAAATATTTTATTATGTATAACATAATCAGTAGAGTTAAAGATAACAATTTTTTTAATTTACTGATTACAACTGATAATAAAATGCATAATATTCTTAAAGCATACTATGAGTATAATGATAATATTACGTAGTAATGACAATAATGATTGCTGCTTGAGTATTGTAACAATAGTGTGGCCTGCAAACATGGTGTTGATGTTTCTGGGAATGTATTAACCTTTTAAACCAGTTACTACTCAGATTCCAGTTCAGTGCAACCGAAGTTCCGAACGGGTGGTGATTTTTTTGCCACCATGAATAAAAAATATATATTCTGATATATTTTTGCAACAGTTGTACGTAAAGGACCAAAATAAATTGCAAACAATATTTCAAGAGAAAAGGTCAGTTGCAAGGGATAAATTAATAAAAAGAATAATATGTTACATAAATAATCTTAGATTCTTCACTGAGTCTCAATCATATAATAATCATGCTAGTACATTACAAAAAAAGGATCACAGTTAATTACGTACAAAATAGTAAGTAGATATGGCATAATTTTCACAATAAAGGCATGTAACTTAAATATCACATAATAAATAGGCAATACTACATGTTGCAGCATTCACTCAAGCTCAGCTCTACCAGTGTTTGTTCAATGTAAACAAAACATTGTTCTGATGTGAAAATATCGCCGAAGTAAATAATGCATAGCGTCTATAATTACAACCCATTCGATTTACTTTGTGACATTATGTGACAAACATTTTTGTATGAACGTTCGTGAATGTGTCTATACGGTGCGAAATCTATTTAAAAGTACTTACAAAAAAAACAGTGTGCACTTACGTCGCTCAAAATGTCTTCCAAATCGCAACATACAGTCGTGGTAAGGACGGGCGTCGGACTCGGCGTTCGTGATCGATCAGAGTAAAAATCTATATCTACTGGGCCCAATACCTCCTTTGTGTGATATTCATTGAACTCCATTACTGCACGCTGTTGGGAAACAACACAAAAACATTGTATTTCACAAACACCGCTGCGTTACGCGGAACGATTCGCGTACAAAAACACCACGTTATTCTTATGTCACTTGGTGATTAAATTAAAGATCTTACCCATTGATTATTAGGTTCTCTGACGAGAACAAACCATACGACAATAGATTCTTTCTTTTACATGAACAAAGTTATCCCAAAAAAACTGCGGTAAGTATTGCCGATAACCAGATAAAATTGATTCACATCACAAACCAATAAGAATTGATTTCATGAATGAATAGGGAGGGAGAATTTATTGGTATACACACACAAGCTAACAAAACGTCGAATAAAATGTCAAGAAAAAAAATGACAAATTTATGTTTTCTTTTTAGATCTAATCACAGACAAGTAAATAGTTAGCAACAGTACGTATTCGCCATCTTCATCTTTTCATGTCATCATATTTATAATGTGTTTTTATTGAATTTGATATCGCTATTAAATACTTGACACTGGCAAAATGTCCACTAATTTGTGGATGAGGTCATATTTCATGTTATTCCATTGTATTTCATCGTGTTTAATTTCGTAAAGAAAGAAGAAGTAATAGTACGCAAAATATAAAAGTAATATATCGATTCCATTTGATTTCACTAGAACGAACGATCTAACACGATGCTGGCTGAAGTTATTCCGATTTCCGAACGCAGCGCCATTTTTTTAGAACGGTCCCGGAAAAAAAATATATTCCCCTCACTTGATATTGGCAGAATGGTCCATAAGTACAGAGCCACAAACCAAAAAAAAAACTCTGGAACGGCGTCCGTCAAAGAGTATATAATCACTACGTTTTAAGAGACGGCACTTAGAACATTATCTGTAGCTCAAAGTCACGCAGAATAGTAGTACCAACATTGTAATAATAGGAAAGGCTGCCAACATTTCCGTACAAAAGTTACTGACAGTTAGAGATGTGCTAAATATTATCGATATGTAGGGTTGTACTTACGTTCAAATTAAAATGCCGATATCGATAGACAATGCTTGAATAGCGGGCTTTAGAATGACTATATTTAGAATATTCTAGGTGTAAATAAAAGGCATATGACATTAGTTTTATAGCTTTATTTCAAACATTATGTTATCATCCCATGTTTACATAAAGTTGTTTCTTGTCATTATATTCACATCAAAATATCATACTGAAAAAATATCTAACAGCACTATTAGCTTAAATATCATAATTGAAACTCATATCACACACTTTTGGAAAGATTTGCTGGCCATGTTCATCAGCAAAATAGAGTCTCCGTCTCGAAAATAACTCGTTTACCACAAGCACTCAGCAGAACCACTAATAGGCGGAATCTTCACGCTAAATCTCAGGAGAAGGTCTCAACTCGACGATAGTAACCGAGAATCCAAACACAAATTAGTAACAGCTGTAAAATAACAAAAGAAATACGCAAACAGATCCGAAATCGGCCGGTATAACTTTGTTATTGATGTTCTATTGACGCCATCTTGCTTGTCATTTTGCACGACGTACCAGCATTATAATACAAATGTATGATTTTTTCCGTTGACTTTCTAATGTTGGCCACCCAGGTCTATGTGAACCAAAATAAAATGAACTCCGTCGAGTACGTTCTCCAAACACATCATAGTCCAAGAATAATTGGACATACTCAATGTATGGAAGTATCCACCCACTGGCGTCCGTTGTAACGTCATGTTGTGTTTGTGATTTGAAAATGTTTATAGTGTTTTACGATAAATTGTTTTCTATTTGTGTTTAAAATGGAGAATTCTGTGAATGAAATGGAAGCACATCAATCTTTTCGATCACCACCTCGACGGAGACGATCAACGTTCTTTGAACGAAGAGATTCAATAGGTGTTTACAAACTTATGATAACTTTTTTGCGCAGAGTGAATTACTTACCCTACTATTAACATACACTACATATTAGTAGTATCTACTAATATCATCACTACATTACGTTTTTTAAATCGTATTAAACTGTATAACACTCACATTGTATTTATTGTTTGTTTATATTTTCAGTACCCCAAACACTTATAGAAAATGTTGAATCTTGTACGCCAGAATCGGAGGGAGTCAAAAGACACACTGAAGACTTGACCAGGTATCGTAATGCAACGTTCTATACTGACTACACATTCCAGTGAAAAGAAACTTGTGAGATTCAAACTAACATTTCATGTCAATTATATACATAATCTAGCTGCATGCAGACACGGTCTCCTCGTGCTTAACACTAGCTTGCTCTGAAATATCGCCCGTGTCCCTATGCAGCTTCTCGCACAATTGAGAGGAAGCATCTTTCAAGTTGCTCACTCATGTACTTAACATGCTTTTGTCTGTTGATAGTAAACATGCCAGTAGTATGAATGACAAGTAGCACATTTACCTTTATTTTAGTAACAAACATAGGCCTATAAACAATAATATAGTGTTTTATTTCAACATTAAATAGATCCTGTAATTAATTGTTTTAGATATTATGAGAAACTTGTAGCAGAGAAAGAGTCATGGAAGAAGGAAGTTAATGAGAGACGGAATAAATATCATGACCTCAGACAGTAAGTAATCAACTGTATTGGTTGGAGATCCCATTTTCTTTATGGTAAGGGAGGCCATTACCACATTTTGCCCAAGAAAATATGTAAAATATATAGTATTCTATTTACTTTCAGACAATACCAACTAGCAGTCCAAGCTCCGGGTAGATCAAGGATGTCTTATGCGGCTCTATCAAATGACGACATAGAATTCCTAAAAGCCAAACCAAACATATCAAAACTGGTTGAGAGTCAACAGAAATTGCACAAATCAGTTATGGAGACTAGAGCACTGTTCAGGAGGGCAAATGATCTGGACAATATTATATTGTCACACAGTGAAGATGCAGTTACTAAGATAACCGAATATATTTTAGAAAACAGTACCATTGAACCCGTTTAAATAACATCGAACACCTAATTACAATGTATATAACATAGGCTTTAATTTCAGTTCATCTATACTAATATTATAAATGTGAAAGTTTGGATGGATGGATGTTTGTTACTCTTTCACGGCTGAACTGATCTAGATGAAATTTGGCACAGAGATAGATTATAATCTGGAATAGCACATAGGCTACTTTTTATCCCGGTAAAATGTATGGTTGCCGTGAGGATAGATTTGTTAAAATTTTTCATAGAGTACCAATAAATTCATTTTCTCATACATTTGATTCTGAGGCGGTACGAAGTTCGCCGGGACAGCTAGTTTTAAATAAATCCTTCTCATTTAGTAAGATGCATATTAATTAATATTTTTAAACCATGAAGAGACATGTTGCCGTAATTTCATTGCCATGGAAATTACAAAAAAAAAACTGCATAACAGTAGATCATTTATAATGTAAATATAACAAGTACATAATATGTGTAAATAAAAACTACTAACCATATTGTTTTTTTATTTTCTGTCAACCCTCTGTTTTCTTTTAGTTTTATTGTTGTATTTTGTTTGGTTTAACTGTTTAGGATTATAAATTTAAAACAAATTCTTTAGTTTTTAGTAATGAATAACAATTTATTTCATATTTCATCATAACTTACATTTCATTCATGATATTACATACATTCGACTCGTACAGAATATTAATCAATATTAAAATCAAAATGGTTGCAACTAAAATTGTACATTTTATTTTGAAAAAGAAATCAATGGCAAAAATTATAATAAATATAAAATTCTGTGAGATAGTAAGCTCAAAAAGATATTGAATACTATTTGTTAAAGATATATCATAAGCCAGGTAGCCTAATAAATTGTTATATGCAGTAGAGTCTGGAACATAACAGTCTTACATGCAATTGCTGATTACGAAAGCTCTTATAGATGTAGATCGCTTCATAGCATTACATTTGAGCTGATATGGGCAGTGGAGGTTGGTTATTTATTAATTCTGTAATATGTCTATACACTTATATGCTAGGAATTAGATAAGATCGTTAATTCTGCAGTACAAAGGCGATGCAATACTTTGGTTACATAACTATACCAACGGAATTAACACATTAAACTATCACTTATAGTATAAATATAAATTAAAATTATCGACAGTTTGAACAGGAAAAACAAAGCCACTGTTATTTTAATATCAGTACAGTATTTTACGGAGGCACGTGTTAATATAATTTTAGGTGGCTTTGATTTTTTTTCTAATACCTATTGCTTGTATCAAAAGTTTAGTGAGCACGAAATTATATTAATTAGTATATAATTGCATTGGAATATTTCATAATTAACTCCTTCGTGTAATGGTCATTGCGTATTTATATTTGAGCTGCTCACACGAATGATATGTGTTGCTCACGCGCTTATAGCATAGCTCATGCGTGCGCGCAGCTCAAATTAATTCACGACTGGCAATTATAATGATGTAATTATCTCAACCAACATTATATAATATTTAACGAAACCTACATAAATATGGACGAAAATAAGTTATTGTATTACCTAAATAAAATAAAAAAACAATTAAATACTCATTTAAGCTTTGAATGATAATACACAACACTCTTATGATCGTATTCACTTCTTACATGTCTAGATACAAAATTATTAAATTTTTTAACATTTTTTTTTATAATATTAACAATGTTTTCTTAAAATTGAACTCTAATATTACCGCCTGGAAGTCTGATTTTAGCGGAACAGGCTCGAGCACATAAGTCTTGGTGTTAATGCCTACATCCCCATTCTGTTATGCGGTACCCACTATGCAAGTGTCATTTACATTTGGACCGAACATATTGATTTCTTATATTTACGCAAATACTACACATTGAAATAAAACCAATTTTAATGATGTTATCGCGTTTATATTATGTTTTTTACGTACCCGACGTTTCGACTGCTTTACAGCACCCATGGTAGCGGGAGGAATGAGTCGATGACGCCCTAGTGTCATAGTTTGCACTGGCGTACCTTCATATTTAGTTGTTGCTTGCGGTCCGATCTACGCAAAAAGTGCTCACAGTCCTCCCGTAAGCATTCTAGCTGTTAAGCAGCCGAAACGGCGGGAACGTAAAAACCTTAAAATTAGTTTTATTTCGATTTGGACCGAACAGTTTAGGCCTCAGCCTCGAATTTAGCGGGCAATGGGGCGGCGGCGGCAGCGGCGGTGCGGGAGCGGCAGGATCTTAAGCGTAAAATCAAATGGACCGGTTCTCGAAAACAGCGGCGCGGGGCGGCCAACGAGCTCCGTTCTCGCGCCGCCGCCGCAGCCGCCCCGCTGCCCGCTAAATTCGAGGCTGAGGCCTTAGTGTTTGCCTGGCAATATTTATGTGTTAATCTTAAGTGTGTTCAGGAACTTTATTCATTGTATAAATACACTGTACATTACTATCTACGGCACTCAGCTCATGTGTTTCGTGTGAAAACTTCTTCTGGTCTGTAGTTTCTTCTCTTTGGCGGTCTTGTAGTCGCGGCGGCACGGGCTGTTCCTCAAATCTAGTATGGTGTTCACTTTGTCGACTATCTCTTTAGCTACATCATGTTCACATTCAAAATCGTGAATTTTATAATTGGCGTTTGGATGGAAGATGCTCGAGTTGCCTGGAAATGGAGATATTTTTTTTACTACTTCATAGCTATTTCTGTAATACCATAGAGAAACAAAAAGATGCAAATAATTATCTATGATTTGGAGTCTGTGCAATGTAAGAAGTAATGTGTGCAATGTAAGAAAATCCGAAATTGGAACTGGCTCTAAATAATAGTAAATTCTTTCTCATAAGGATGGATTATGAATAAGTACTAGGATCACCCTCAGTTCATTGTACAGAACCCAAAATATAAACTTTCTTTAGTTTGACTTGGTATGGTTGGCCTTTTTCTGTTGATATTATTCTTATATTATAAAGAGGTAAATTTTGTTAGTTTGTGAATTTTGATGTCGCGGTGGGGGGGGGGGGGGTCACTCTCCGGATGTACTGATCCCGTTCTGAAATTTGTTTCACTAATGGGAAGGTACATTATCTCTGAGTGCTATGGGCTATGTTTTATCGAGGGCCACGAAGAATATTTTAATAGCTCGTCGGCCGCAGGTAGATCCTAGTTATATAATAAGTGATTGAATAATTACCTGCACTACTTTTGTCGTTGTACGGAGAGTTGTGACTAGTAGAGTAGACTATTCTGAAAATGGTCCTGGTGCCTCTCGTCTCCAGCACCTGACACCACGCGACTGAGTCTATGCTGTGCAGGAAATACTTTGATCTTGACTGGTAAAGAAAAAGAAAATTATGATTCACACATAGCCTTAATTACACAAGGACCAGGGAGTACTGTAAATACCTGATAGTGCTTCGTACAATTGCACGTGTACCCACAAGTGTCATAATCGAATGGCACTCACAATTTTGACTCATTATCTATGTGAAAAAAGAAAACTTGGGGGCTGTGACGTCAGTCGCATGTAGCAGTAAAAATAGGTAAGCACTTATAATACGATTGTTAGTGGGCAGACCATAGCATAGGTCGAGGAAAGTGTAATGTACCTACTATTGTGTAAAAATACATCGCGGTTTTACCTTGAATTTATTACTAAAAATGGTGGCAGGGAAAATTTGTTAATTCGTAATTTCTGCTATCTTTGATGTTACAGGGATAAATTAATTGTTACAGTTATCGAAATGAGTCGTGACACGGGGACATTGGCATATTCTCGAAAAGAGCGTTCGCCGTGTACAATCGCTTCGGTGTTTTATAACATTTTTTCCTATAAACCGACTCATGCGCAAGTGGAGCTTGCGTCACATAAGATGAAGGTTTTTTTATGCGCAAACAACATACATTTCATAGACATGAATACCTAGGACCTAAAGTAAATTTTACCCTTGGAGTGATATTAATACCACTGCCACAAATATTTCCTAGCTTATTTGCGCCAACCACGGAAACGTTCAGCATGACAAAAAATACTCAATGCATCCCACTTACTCTAGCGTAAATGTGAATGCATGTGTCTCTCTTACACACTTGTAATAAGTCCTTTGTCTTCTCCAGTCCATACCTCCTTGGTGCCAGTATCTGTAGCCCAATTACTCTTATTACAAAGTTTTAACGTACCCAGAAGGCGTGTTTGTGCGTGACCAGCGGCTCCACTTCTATCCTGTCTATTGATATGACGAGCTGCACCGATGTGTTCGCGCGCACTTTTCGCAACAACTGTACTTTGTACGCTTTGTACTGCGGCGCTTCAGTCGCCAGTATGTGGGACTGCATCTTGCCCTGGTCTGTATCCCCACCACCACCACCTGCGAATAATAATGATTTCATGAATAAAACTGTAAATTAACATCCATTTAAAAAAAGTATTTTAGTCGGGTGAACACGGCACCGAAATAGTGAATGGATATTTTTTTCCTCATAAAAAATAAATGCGTTTTTAACTAACCGTGCCAGCAACACCGTACACCATATGTATGGACTTAAGTTATCTGGCTATCCCAAAGTAACCCAACCATTTTACAGGAAAAAATCTTATAACCTGAGTTATGAGCTGCGACCAAACCAAAATCTTTATATCGCAATCCGACCAGTACTATGCCCGTGATGCATGAACAGACGGTAAAAAAATCGGAAAATGACGAATCGGCTTATGTATCGCAAAATTCACCCCATTTTTTTTATAGAGTTCTAAGATACAGACTAATTATTGTGGATAGATGATGGCACTTACTCTCAATAGCTCTTAGCGCAATCATAACAGTTTCCGACGTCGTGCTTTCACCAGTATAGTGTCTGGACGGGTTCTGGTGACTCTGGCCTGAATCTGAGGTCTTCGGGAACACGTGAAACGCCCCACTAATCATATCTTCAGGCATTGGAATGGGTGCCGGTGTTAATACAATCTTATTTTTTAATTCTATGAGGCCGAGACATGTGAAGCCGAATTTGGAGCAGGGCTCATTGGCATCCAGGCAAGGGAACGCATAGTCAACCTCCCCATCATCCTCTGCTATGCAAAGTCCATAATCATGTACTGAACCAAGTTTTATTTCTGGATGATCTATGCTGGAGGAAAAACATATCAAAAGCATATAAGTGAATGACTCCTAGAACATTAGTTAAAAAAAAAAAATAAAAAAAATAATTAGTTGGCGCCTCACATGCCCCACAAGGTAGACCAATGATAACACATGCGTAGCAGGAAGCCAGTGGATGCGAGTGGCAGAGGAACATGATGGGTGGAAATCATTGGGGGGACGCCTATGTCCAGCAGTGGACATCTTTCGGGGCTGATAGTAGTAGTATATGGCGCAGATGGCATGTACAGGTATGTATTCAGCATAGGTTGTATTCCAACATACCTGTATTTATAGCATGTGAAACCAATCAAATCCTTGATCTTAGCACTGGCAATGACGCAGACAACTAGCGGATAGTTCTGGTGCTTCTCAGGTAGCATTGTCATGAAGATCCTGAATGACTTGGTTGGCAACCCTAGTTGTGCGGTCCCATCGAACTTTGCATACTCCAGATACTGGCGGTGGGGTAGGCTGGGACAATTCTTCAGTTGGTCATTAAGTAATGATTTCATCTTCTCTGGCTTCTTCACTTCTACCTTGGAGAACATCTCTGCCACCTGTTCAGTTGTGAGCGGTGAGGGATCCTCCCATTTAATAACTTTTATTTTAGCTGCTTTTTTTAATGCTTGCTCCTTTTTATCCAGCCATTGTGCTGTATTGGATCTTTGTCTATGAGATAAAATGTTTTCTTATTAATAATTTGTTAGGTGTATACCTTGTCCTAACATTACAATAATAACATTTTACTGTTTAATGTCAGCTAATATTATTTTATATGTTCATTAAAAAAATATGGTATGGCCTAGCGATTAATAGGTAGTTCCTTGGATTTTAAATCTTATTATAATTATTGGGTAATAAATTTAAAGTAGCAGACTAGGTACAGTTGAGAATGTACCCAGTACCTGGGAATATGCCTGTCCCCCACATCATCAGGTGATGACTACCATTGGCATAATATCAGAGTTCTTCAAGAATACAGGTATAGTATTTGTTACTGTTTGGCCTCCCTACACACAATATATTAACTCTCGGAATATTCTGTCCACAGATAAATAATAATATAGTTTAAATAGGGTGACTAAAACTTTGTAACTATCTCATTAATTAATACATAAAGTTCACTTTAGGCCTTATTTTAGTTATAGAAGCATAATCTGGAATTTTTGGAATGTATTTGTACTGATTTAATAATAACCAATATTTAGAATACTTTTTATCCCAGAAAATAGATGGCTTCCTGTAGGGTAAAAAAACTGGACACAGGTTTTTGTCGAGCGCATAAATACTGGATAAATTTATACAATACTTTTCAACTTAGGAGATGACACAGTTCATTTGGGTCAGTTAGGAACTTAGGCTTTAGGTGCAAATAACCTAGCAGTGTCAGCTAGTTAAAGTATAAAATTATAGGTTGTACATACCTATGTCCTCCAAATTCCTCATATCGCACGTAGCTGCCGCAAGGGTCATCATCCTCACTATCATCCAGGTCAGGATATGGATCAAACTGGGTCACTATTTCCCTCTCGATTTCTTCTTCAGATATATCCCCCATTCCATCTCTACCTTTACTCGTGCCTGGCTGGATCAATCTCCCTTCTCTTATTCGTTTCTTCTCCTCAATACCTTTATTTAGGAAAATCTTCGAAAAATCCTCTCCTGCCATAACGATCTCACACAAACCGGTGTCGTCAGTCGCAATGAAAGCATCCCGTATGTTTTTAAGTAGCCATATTTTATTATCGTAAGTAGCCATCATTAAATATCGAGAAAAAATGTTAATATTTACTCCAATTTCTAGTTTTCGATCTTCAAAATTGAAACACACACATGTCAATCAAAGCATGTCAAAGTCGCAGTCACAGATTAATGAGAGAGCATGGTTGTAGTTTACGAAATTCGTAGAGGAGGAACATATTTCACTCTCGTTCACTCATACTACACCACTAGTTTCTTATTGACTTGATTTAAATAAATACAGAGTATTGTCTGGAAATAAGAATTCGTTAGATTTAAACTACCCCAGCCCCAGACGGAATAGTTGTGGTTTTTATTTAGTTAAGTCTGTGAACTCTGGAGTAGTGCTACTAGATAGGGTTTTTATTTCGCAATTCCGGGTAAACAATTGGTTCTTGGATATAAATTTTGTTTCAGAGCATTATCTTATATGCAGCGTTGCCAGAAGGTTACTTAGGTAACCTTTTAGGTGATTTTTGACTCCTTCAGGTTACTTCTAGGTTACACGACACAAAAGGTTACATTTAGGTGATTTTTTGGAATTTGCTTGCGGAATGATTTTTTAATTCCCTCCAGTGGCTTGTAATATTATGTATTCTGTACATACTACATACTGTAATAATAATAAGTACATACTAACGAATAACTACACTAGTAGAAATTCCACGAAAGCGAGGAGATCGGTATACCTACCTACTTTGCAGACTAATAACGAAAGGCTTAACTGAAATAAATTTGACTTAGTTGGTTTGGGTTCCCACAATAACACCGGCTAACCACAGTAAGTAGGTATGTTCATGTGTGTGTGTGTGTGTGTGTGTGTGTGTGTGTGTGTGCTGTATGTGTGTGTGTGTGTGTGTGTAAAATTACAGATGTGCAGAAGTAGATTTTGTAAATATTAAAATACAACTTTATTTAAGTTATGGAAGAAACTTTTACATTACCCATAATTCTGTAAGTTTTTTTTTTTTTTTGCTTTTGGTCATCTAAAATGTAAAAGGTTACTTTTCCTACAAAAAGGTTACTTTTTGTACATTTTAGGTTACTTTTGCCAAGACCTCGCTGGCAACACTGCTTATATGACTAGAGATGCTACCAGACGTTGACGTGGTGAACTTGTTCGCTATTGGTCTGTGGTTGTAGTTATTGTTTGTTGTTATAGTAACGCTATATTATAATACTCTTTAAAAACTGTGACTGGGATGCAGAGCCCCTGAATTTATGCATATTTGTTTCACTATTTCAAAAGTATGTACCTCATAAACTACTATCAGCTTTTATATTTCGTTAGCGGTTATTCCCTTTTTTTCTTTTGAGGTTATATTTTGGTTGTACGATTTGCCGAAACCGAATCAAACAGATAGTTATTTCATTCAAAAATGTATATATTTCCTCATATACGGCTGCAGACCTTTTAATCCAGATCTGTAAAAATTAACTACATTAGTAAAATATCACCACGGAAGTGCTGACAGCTATTTGTTGTTAACTATGTAGCCACTAACTTGTAATTTTATAGTTAGAGCTAGTACATAATTGATTAGCCTTTCAAGACTGCATAGCCACTCCTACATTCATCTCATTACCTATAACATTGCACTACACAATAATATATAAGTTTCTTGCCCATCCTTCTTCATAGGAACAGCCAGCATTCTGAACGGGTGGTAAATTCGTAGTTTAGCGTACATGACACCAGACGATTTATAAGTACTGTAACAGTTTACAGACTAAAACTATTCTGATTCTGATAAACAAGTTGTTTGCCTAGTATGTGTGGGTATTATGAACGAACAAATGAACACCAGCTATACGGTCCCACACTAAGCAACTCTTGTTTTATAGGTACCATACAATGGACTGAGGGTGAACTCAGTATATAGTACTTATATAGGCAATAAACATCCATAACTTGGGCACAAAAATTCATCATACAAAATGGGTCTCTATCAGGATTCCATCCCGGCAACCTTGGTTATATTAATAATAACATGTTTTGTAGGTAGGTACCCAAGCAAGGCATTGATGATGGCTAATAGGAAAGTCATTAAACAACATTAGTTAGTAGAAATTTATTATGTGAAAAATTAGGTTTGAAATAAAATTAGTAGTATAAAACATTTAAACATAATGGTAACCATCCAATGATGTATAAAAAAATAATAATTATTAACATAACTAACTGGTAAAGTTAACACAATTTATACTCAAATTCCTCATAAGTTAACACAGATTATTTTGGTCATAAAACATGTTTATTGAATACTGTAATTGCCCAAAGCCAGCAAACAACGTCTCAAGTCCTGCACACAGTCGTAGTAAGAGCGGTACGGTGGAGACAGTGTCTCGTCATACAGCTTCAGGACTTCCACGAATTTTTTCATTGCCTCTCCATATTGACCAGTTTCCATAGCTGCTCGGCCGAGGCGGTACATCATTTCAGTGTCCTGTAGAATAAAAAAAATTATAGCAATTATTTTGTAATGACTTAAGAAGTGGTCCATTATGAACTAAAACTGTCTTCAATGTATATCTTTATGATTAATATGTATATATTCATGCATTATGTCTCTATCCTATGCTGAACTCACTTTTATTATTACAGATAGGAAATTAATGCAGACTAATAAATCATAATGGCAGATGATGAAGAAGGTATATCATTATTACAAATTATGCATTTAAACTTAAATGTTTATGTTAATTGAAGATATTTTTTAAAACATAGTCTTATATAGGAACTACCAATGCTCTGCAATTTAATTTCATGTTGTGTTAATAAAATTTCCTGTATACAATGTTTTCAATAATGTTACAGTTGTAGAAGAGGAAGCAGTAGTAGTAGAAGAAGGTGACATAGATACAGGCCTAAGCCCCGTCGAAGCTGAGAAGCCTCTTGCACCACCCTTATATGAGGTCCGTCCGGGGCTTGGACAAAAGTAACTATATATATATTTTTATTTCATCTTATATCTTTATATAAATCACCTACCAAACGCCCCTGCTCTACAGGTCCTAGGATTCGCTATAAATTCTTACTATAATATCATTACACGCTGTCATTTAATTTATAGACATTCTATAACTTTATCAAGCATCATAGAAAACTCTTATGTGCAGTACTATATGATGTATTATAAAGTTACAGAACATAGAAATACAGAATATAGACCCGTGCTTGGTGTACCTTTTCTATATTGACAAATGCAAATAAAGCTCAAATTCAGATGATGATAGAAGATTGTTGTTGAAGATTAGGAGCACAAATCAATAAGTTATATTGCCATTTAAAAGTTACATAGTAAAAGTAAATGTTCATAAATTGTTGTAAACTCCATAAACAGAATTGAATAAATAATTATTTTTCAGGTTCCAAGCTCAAAACGTTAAGGACATCATCCTGTCTACGATGCAGGAGCAGCTGATGGGGAGACAGTACCGCTCGGATCAGGCGCCGAGGTGGGCCAAGGTCATCGCCAACGGAGTCAGGCAGCGCGTTCAGGAACTTGACATGAAAAGGTCAATACGCGTCCCTATTGACACTTGTTCTACAGGCTGTAGTTGGTAATGCATGTTTTGGGCCGGAATTAGACACATGTGTCTTGTTGCATGCTTCGAAGGTAATATAAAGCTGGAGGTCCCAGTGGTCCCAGTTTTTATTCTAATAGCAACATCCTGACTTTACGAATTCAAACTAAGCAATGCTTGGATTATGGGTACCATACGATGAACTGGGGGCGATTCTAGTACATAATTACTTGTATAGTTACATCCATATCTCAGGTACAAACATTGGTGCTAAATACAAAAAGTTCCCAGAATGCAGGATCCTCGGTACAAAAAGCAAAGTCACTACGTACTGTACCAATCATGTTGTCGAGTCGTAACGTGTTTGATAGTTTTTATGACTGGAGCGAAACTTGGAAGAATCTGATGTCTGGAATGGAATCTGATGTCTGCCTGCCCTTTAGTGGAATTAGGGCTACCCCTAGTTCCACTTAATAAGTCACGAAGGATAGTCGTCTGTAGCTCCGTGTTAATAAGCATTAGTTTCATTTTTCAGGTACAAAATCCTAGTCCAAACTATATTATTAGAAATGAAAGGCGCCGGTGTGAAATGCGGTCAGCGCTGCATCTGGGACCCAGAGACTGACGACTATGTGGACGATTTGTACAAGAACGACACGATATTCTGTTACACCATAGTATATGGCGTTTATATGTACTGAGATAAGGTTGTAAATTGTATGAATTATTTAGAGAGTGGTATGATTTTGGGTTGGTTAAGGTAACATTGAACTATCCGTTACGGTGGTATTAATAAGGCGCAGGTATAAACTGTGGGTTCAAAACGCAAGCTAGCGTCGTAAGAAAGACAAAACATACATTAAGTTTATTATTTACGTTCTCTTTCGACGACAATACTGCCTTGACACACAAGGGTTATTTTCGAGTGACAATATTCACCACTAACGGTATGACTTATTGCGGCCATTTACGTGTACCCTCAAGTAAAAAACTTCTTTAATGTCACTATGTTTATGCCTAGTTTTTTGGAATTGCGAGTCTATTGGTCGTACAGTACGTCAAGTGCGAGATTATTCGTAAGCTAACCGTATACTTTATAGTCTAACGTATTTAGACATTATGTACGCAGAATTGAATGTTTCAAATACCGTCCGCTAGAGGCGCTTTTCAATTCTCCATACAAAATGTCTAAATACGGTAGACTATAAAGTATACGGTTAGCTCGCACTTGACGTGCAGTAGTATTGCCTATATTATTTGTAGATTAAATTGTAATGTGCATGCACTTATATAAAAATTGTTTAGTTGACACAGTGTTTTGCCGTGAATCATTAAAAGTTGATGTTATGTATTTCATTTATTGTGCACGGTTAATTAGTTGTATCTAGTAATAATAATAACAGCCCTTTTAATGTCCCACTGTTGGGCACGGGCCTCCCCTCAATATGAGGGGGATTAGGCCATAGTCCATTATGCTGGCACAGTGCGGGATGGAGGACTTCCCACGTCTTTTCCGCACGATGATTTCCTTCACCGTTTAGCAAATAATAATCATGGTTTCAAAATGAGATTCGCACATGTCATCCAGGAATGCCAGAGGTGCGAGCTGGGAATTGAACCTGCGATCCTCGTTATCTTAACTTGGCTATTACTGCTACTGTATCTAGTGTTATTATTTAATAAATTGTATAAATATTTTCTTATATTTTTCTTAATACGGCGTAAAAATTATTCGACGAATTCTTAAAGCTGCTGAAATTATTACGGTCTAATCAACTGTCTCGGAGGTAGTTATCATGTACGTGTACTTATAATGCAATATGGTCGTATATCTGTGTATCTGAGAGCAGTTGCTCGTAGTAACATCAGTCATATTAGTACCTCTTATGGCCTACGTTTGCTGAACGATATTAAACCTTAAATGGGTCCCAAATTGAAGTACGGGACTGTACATACACGACTTATTTACAGTCGCATTATAACTTTATTTCCGCCAGCTCAGTTAATTTTAGATCTTTACTTGGTCCTCATGACGTAAATGTGTATGTGGGCTCAGATGAAGAAATAATATAGTCATACAAATGTCCCACTGCTGGGCACGGGCCTCCCCTTAATGCGAGGGGTATTAGGCCATAGTCCACCACGCTGGCTCAGCGCGGGTTGGCGGAGTTCACACATCTTTCGAGGTTCTCTCAGACATGCAGGTTTCCTCACGATGTTTTCCTTCACCGTTTAGCAAGTGATAATCATGGTTGAAAATGAGATTCGCACATGAAATCCCAGAAGTCTAATGACACCTAACATCGTCACGGAATTTTCATAACCCTTTAATATCAACTTGTTTGACTATGCAATTGTCGTTCAATTCACGTTCGCTCGCTGTTTGCTGAATAATTGTGACCGCGTCGTGTTATATCAGATCTGTTTGCGGAACGATTTTCATGTACGTAATAATTCTGTTTTCACACGCGGATGGACTTTGATGTGCTAATTCCAGATAGTCACTTTATTTTAGTTGGCACTATTACGACGAAGAACACTTTTTTTAAACTGTTAAGGAATGTTCTGGTCGTTGTCTTGTATTGAGCATTCTAAAGCTTTGACTTAGGTAGAGTGTAGTAGGAATTAGAGGAGAGAAATAGAAGAAGCACTTCTCGCTAGCCGTTAGCGTTTTTTGGGACCCATTTTTTGACATATTAATTATTAATGCGCTAAAGTAAAGCAGGTGCAAGGCTTAACAAACTCTTTCTGTACGATCCTGTATAATAGATCATTGAAATGTAGGGATATATATATTATATATTTATATATATTTAAGTAAATAAATAGAACTCAACCTGTAAGTATACTCACCTGCAGTGCTTTCAATCCCTTCAGTATGTTGGTGAACTGCTGGCAGAGCCCACATTGCACCATGAACTCTTTGCAGTCATAGGGGACAGCTATTACGTTGGGACACGGCTGGTCAGAGTCGCATCTATGGAATTAAAAATAAAATATATTCAAGATTTAAAATCATTATAACTATACTCATATTATGAAAAAGGGTACCTAATGTTGAAATAAATTTTATTTGAAGGATTTCATCGCGTTTATTTTATGTTTTCACGTCCCTCCTCTCGTGACCATGGCTGTAGAGCAGCCGAAACGTCCGCGTCGGGAACGTGAAATCATAAAATAAACGCGATAAAATCCTAATTTTTATTTTAATTCGTCTTTTTTAGTAATTTGTTCAAATAATTGGTGCAAGTACTTCACACTGCAATATTGATCTTGAGATCGGGTCTTCTGCTGCCTTTAAGTTTTGTCTATAGTTTGTGTCCCAAATAATACTGCTTTGATACATTTGAATGACTTTAGATATGAACTTACTTGAACCTCATGTAGTCCTCATTCATCTGTTCATACGACGGCCACGTCTGTTCGCACGGTATACATTTGCAGTCGAACCAGTACTGTTCCTTCAGTTGCTCTTGCCTTTTCTCCTTCAACACCGTCGTGAAGATGGGACCGTAGTTTTCTGACACTTCATCACCTTTCTTTATGTTCTTGACTGCTCGCACCACGATGTTGGGACCGCAGAAATATCTGAGAGGTAGATATTTTTTTTAGTGAACGTGATACTTTTTATGAATTATAAATTATGCACAATAGGTATACACAAAGATCTTTACATGAAAAAATTAAAAAGTAATATAACCTACTTATTAATAGGAATAATAAACATATAAAATAAAATAATGAGGTGGGTATAAAAATAAAAGTAAAATTACATAAAAATGCCTCTACATCGTCATCGATGCCGATTTAAAATGGATATACAAGGTGAAGGTATGATTGAATGCTTGCAAAATTGCACTTATAAAACTCAGTGTGGCCAGCCTCGGATAAAGAGACTGTTATCGGGGTTGCCACGCAGTCAGCTTTGATGGTGTAAGTAGTATTCATTCAAGTATCTAGACGAGCGGTATCCCATCTTGATGTAGAAGGTAAAGCCCTGCCCTGTCATTGAACATTTGAATTTCTTACCTTACAACAGTAGGATCACATGAGTGATTGAAAAGCGCCAGCGTTGGAAATACAGCTCCTGCCAGAAAAACTGACTTCCCAACATGTTTAATCACATTTTGCCCGACTTTAGGCTTCGGACAGTGCAATTCAAACACTTCATGAGCGTTGAACTGTAGGATCTGCAAATTCTTCAGTAAAAGACCACCGATCAAAGCGACATCTTGTTTATATTTATCATGTACAGCTAAAGTTTTAAGTTCGTCAACTTCAACAGGTTTAGATCTTGGCTGTCCGTCAAAATAGCCACTGATTTCTAGTAATTTGACTAAGAAAGCTGTCATTTGAGTTCTGTGCAAGAAGTCTTGCTTGGTTCTTTTGTCTTCATGGGATACTAGATGATAGATATTCCTATAGTCCTCAGTTTTGTAGGTACCATTTGGTTTCGTGTCTAAATCTTTACTGATATTAACAAAATAATCTTTCTTGTTCTGGGTGATCATTCTCAAAGCTATATGGCAGGTGATAGAACATCCAGACTTCCACAGCAGCGGAAGGATGGGACACTCGTAGCCGTGGTAAGTTTTCTGTGCTGTCTCCAAGCATTTGTCGCTGCAGAAAACCACGTTTGGACATTTTGGGCAGGGCAGCGGGATTGGACACCTGAAATAAATATAATAGAACCTATTAAAATATTGTTTGCTTTAAAAAAAACACAGGCAATGAGACTTGCATGTCTTAAAAATTGAAGTAAGAGATTATCAAATCCCACGTTACCTTAAGAAGCAATTTTGACAATGTGTCTTCGAGAATTCCGCCAATAGAACGCCACTGTGCGCTCTCTCAACTAACAAGATCTCTCCAGCTTCTATATTCCTAGTAGCAGTAGCAAATCTTCCTTTTACGTCATCATAATCAATATGTATCGCTTCCGAAGCAGCAGGATACCTTGGATTATGTTTCCCTGGTAGTTTCGGTCTGGGTGGAGTCTTGTTTAAAGGCTCAGGGTCTTTGGGACTTCCAGCTAATACAAGGCCTTTGTTTAGGATCTCCAACATCAATTTGGCGTCAGTGCGCATCTTTTGCCTTTTCTCTTTGTCCAGTTTGCTTGCTTCATCGAGAGCGGTTATCGTGTCTCTAGAAGAAAGCTAATTTATTAAACATTTCCATACAAGTATGATGTCTTTTAACATACTTGGTTTTATCACAATCAAGATAAATGAATGCCAAACCATCTCAACTTACTGAAAAGCAGACACCGCTTCTTGATTTCTCTTCAAAACTAACAGACACCTAGCCTTCCTTTCGTAGACTTTATATCTCAAGTGTCTCGGATACCCAAGTGCCAAGCACCGGCGGATATCGGTCAGGGTGTCCTCGTACTGCTCCAGATGATTCAAAGCTGCTGACCGGTTCGCCAATACGATGGATAACTCCTCAGCTGCAAGAATTTGAACACGTAACCGATTATGAGTACATTGTGTTATCAGACTTGGGACCCTGGTTTCTTTATCACATCGTCCGAACTGCCAAGGAATGGAACAAGCCACGGCGTGTTTGCTCCCCGTTGACTACAATTTGGTTGTTTTCAAGTCGAGAGTGAACAGGTACGTTCTAGGCAAGTATGCTCCATCGTAGATCTCATCGTTACTTACCATCAGGTGAGATCGAGATCAAATACTTGCCTATAATGTAATAAAAAAACAGTAATACCTACGTGCCAGGTCATTGGCATTCAGTAGTAAATTAAAAGTTATTTCATACGATGGTAATAAATATTCCTCTAAGAAACAAAGGCATAACAACATTGTTGGTAATACTAGGTACAGAAAAAGGAAAAAACATTATAACCTAACCTTGGTGTATATATATTTAAAGTCCGAAACCCGGTTACCAGGAATCGGAATCCTTCAAAGACGATACACCTCTAACAGGAAAACCACTGGTGTTTATATTATGCAAGTAATTTGTGGTCTTGTGGTCTAAGTAGGTTATTTGAGTGGCGTATTTAAAGATTTGGGGTCCTAGGCATATAAGGCTTGCCGCCCCATAAATCAACGGAAGATAGGTAACATGAAAAGCGCCCAAACCTGAGCGCTAGGAGCGGGTTGCGCCGCCCTTAGCGCCCCGCCCGCCCCCGGCGGATAACGTAACATAACAAACACACCAACTGCATGGTCTCAATATAATCAACCTTGTATTATGGGTACCATACAATGGACTAGGGGCCTTGCAGTAACACCTAGATAATGGCATATCATGAAAAGATAATTTCCAAAATTTGACAAGACATGAATAGTATACGCCATTAACCTTATCCTTAAAGAACTAAACTGGCATTCGTAAAGTACAGGCATACCCGCAGCGTAAGTAGTAACCCGAAAAATATGGTATATCAATCGTGATTCGACTGCTATCTATATAATATATCGCCACAAGAACACACCAGAGGTTTCGGGTCGAGTCACCTTCGTCCGTAGGAGAATTAAGTACCCTCGAGATACCCTACACGTGACCCTGGGTGGTGCCAACCAGGTGACAACTCTACTGGTGGTAGGCTTCGGCCGTGGCTAGTCACCACCCACTGAATAAAGCCATGTCGCCAAGCGGCCTAGCCGTGTTCCGGCATGATGTTCGGTGTTGCCATTCATGGATGGCGGGTCAGATCAGTTGCGCTGCATGTGCCTAGTGAATGTAGCGTATCGATCTACTGCCGCCTTCCTATCTAGGCAAGTATGCTCCATCGTAGATCTCATCGTCAATTACCATCAGGTGAGATCGAGATCAAATACGTGCCTATAATGTATATTAAAAAAAAAAACCAACTATACGGTCTCACACTATGCAATGCTTGTATTATGGGTACCCTCCAATGGACTGGGGGCAGACCCAGTATTTAATACTTATATATTAATCATCCATGACTTGGATACAAACATTCATGCTCATCACACAAAGTTTGTCCCTACCAAGATTCGAACCCGGGACCCTAGGCGCAGAAAGCAGGGTCACTACCACTGCGCTAATCAGGCCGTCAATCTTTCTATAGTACAGATTTATTTACGTCATCATTTATCCGTGTGTTTACAATCAGCTTGACATTCGCACCCTGCACTTACTTTCCTTCTCTGGCATATGCAACATGCTTTGGCTGTACAACTGCATCGCCCCCGCCCACTGCCCCTTCTGCACCGCCCTGTTGCCCTCATCCTTCAACCGCTTCGCCTTTTCAAGGCACTTTTGAACAGGGAACTCGCCGCCCGCCTGGCATTTCAGCAAATCGACGGACACATCATAACTTTTCACGCCCGGAAGACTGCACAAATACGCGACGCGTTTGTCGTTGGACTCTAAATTCGCGAAGTTATTCCGAGTAACGTCGTCTAGAGAACTGTTTATAGTGTCGTGGAAGGTTTTAAAGAATATCTCGTTTGGTTGGGACATTTTTTGCTATATGAAATGCACATGTATTGTTAGGTTAGGCGCTGAGAGCCGGCGCGCGGCGGACTGTTCCGTATTTCTATTTTTATATTTGGGACGTCGGCCCGCAATTCACTTCACACATATTCTATAATTGTATAGTATGTTCTTGATGCATTTGTTACTATAGGTACTTACGTTGATAAATTATTTTCTATACTTTTACAAATTAAAATCTAAGTACCCAATATCCGCATTTATTTGTATAGTATGGGTCCATGTTGCAATATTAAATGAAAAAGAAAACATAAGTGGTCGGATAACGTAGGCAATCCTATTAATTATCTTGCCCAGTTATCTTTTGTCTTCCGCTTTGCAATGGAGGGAACTGGATAATATTCTTAAATCAACTCCCCCTATTTCATTTTAGCTTTCCCCGGCACTCGTGGAGGGTCAATCCATGACGTCGTTGGTCACCGCTGTAGGTCCTGGTTTACAGGAGTAACTGTGGTAGGAGTATGTGGCAGCAAGTCCAAATAAAAGAAGGAGGCAGGCTGGATTATGTCGCACCGAGTCACTCTCTCCCTAGCGTAATTAATACGAGGAAAAGAGACAACATTGATTTATCTCAGTTTGTCTTGTCATAGCCAATTGTGCTACTAGTGCAGGTGTAACTAAAATAGTCTAAATAACACAAAAACAAATCACTATTGCCTACTCACCTATTTCACGGTATTCTCACTCGGATGACTTTGATGGTGACTTCTTAGTATCCTACCGTTTCAAGGAATACACGAGAAATTTGTTTGAAGCTCATTACGAGTTCGTTCTACTGAAGCAGACCAAAAAATAAGCTATTGTTTTAATTAGTTATTAATTATCCTTAACACAAGTGACCTACCTTGAGTGTCTATATTTATTCCTTTTCATATATCTATTACAATGTTATATATCTGTATGTACGTGGTAATTAATAAGTTACCTGCGATTAGTTTTATTTCAAAATATTAATCCTCTGTTATTTAAACAAATAACTTAAATATCCGTTGTATGTCACACTGAAATTACAAAAATAAACAAGTATTTCTGATGGTTATCAAACACATTATTGTTTACATTTCACGAAAGGAAACAATCCGCAAGACAGATAGGGATCAATTAATAAAAATAAAAGTTCTCCTTGTCATACGAATAATAACCATATAAGCTATGCATTGTGTGTAAACGAACATTACAATAATATGTATTTAATGGCCGCTAAAGGAATCCAGTCAGCTTTAATATTTCCGTGATTCTCGGAAGATCAACTTAAGATAACTAATCACGGGTTGGCTCAGAGAATAATGAACCGGCAAGTTTTCCACTGAAGTCACCATAATAACTTATTTATACTTTAACGTTAATTCTAATATAATAATATTTTATTGACAATGCTTACATTATTAAGGAGTTAGTTCGGTCAGTCTTTCCTCACAGGTTTGTACTCTTGAGCTACTGGGCGGTTTGGGGTATATCATCTATTGATGTTATACCCCAAACCCCCCAAGGCACATGCTGGAGTGCATTCAGCCCCCACCCTCCCTTCCGATGTAGCTGTGAAGATCATTTATGTACGTCAAGACAGCTAACTATTTATAAAGGAAAAAGGATAATACCACGCGTCTTCAGTGTGCTCCTCTGTGTGAGGAAGATAATGAATCATGCCACAGCAAAAAAATATTAAAATGACATTGGAGTTATCTCCCTGCGCCGCCACCGCCATGACATCTCCAGATGTTGAGAGGTTACTTGTAAACGTTAACGTTGAGACAAAATCCTGCGATCTGATGTAATATATGCTTCTTAGGTAACTATGAAATAGGTAATAATAATAATTGTTGTGAATGTTTAATCGTTATCTTTAGTCTGTGGTCATCTTGGTTAATTATTGGATAATTTTGATTTAAACATGATCTTTGATTTAATAAATATTTTGTGTATACTACAATAATAATTGAACCCATGTCACCGTCCAAAGCCTTCCAAAAATTCGGGTATAGCCTATGTGGAGAGATACATAGCAATAATAATAATATTGCCAGACATTTTACTGGTGGTAGGCTTCGGCCGTGGCTAGTCACCACCCACTGAACAAAGCCATGTCGCTAAGCGGCCTAGCCGTGTTCCGGCATGATGTTCGGTGTTGCCATTCATGGATGGCGGGTCAGATCAGTTGCGCTGCATGTGCCTAGTGAATGTAGCGTCTCGATCTACTGCCGCCTTCCTACCTAGGCAAGTATGCTCCATCGTAGATCTCATCGTCACTTACCATCAGGTGAGATCGAGATCAAATACTTGCCTATAATATAATAAAAAAAGACAAACACACCAACTGTACGGTTCCAAACTAACCAACGCTTGTATTATGGGTACCGTTTTACCGTACTATGGACTATGGATTGGGGCGATCGCAGTATATAATACTTAGGTATATGACTTAAAGAAGGCAAATTCAATCCAAACATTCGTGCTCATCACACAAAGTTTATCCCTACCAGGGATTCGAACCAGGACTCCGACACAGAAAGCAGGCTCGCTACCAACTGTGCTAATCAGTCAAAAGACTATAATGTACGAATCTTGATACCGATATTATTTTACGCACTTGGGTCATTTTTTACCTGTCCTCTACTTACTTCATACCTAATTCTAGAAACAGGTAGATTAAGCTGTCTTATGTTTATTTTATTTGTAATAACCGCAATCAATTCGTTATAAACATTAATATGGCATTAGGAAATCGCAGTAGATATAGGTATAATACCTCCTTGTAACAGTGCAGGTAAATGATATCTCATCGATCGGCGCCTGAGCTTATAAATCATTTATTTCTGACCGCACTAAGCAACTTTACTGAGTTTAAAATGCAATGATCTACGCATCAGAATTTTCCACGAGTCGTGACTGCGCTACTAACTACTACTATACTACTACTACCTACTATCGCCAGACTCGTGCTAGCGTTTATCATTAAACCCACATTAACCCTTAGTAGCCTGATTTACGAAAGTGATTTATTTTTAATATTACTGTGTAAAATGTTACTGTGTTTAATAATAATGACATTTGATTTTTTTTTAATTTCGTTGGAAAGAATATTATACAACAGTAAAATACGTACAGCCAACCTATAAAAAAAACTAATAGTAATGTGAAGATTCGGTTTAAAAGATTGGTATCAAAATTGAAACTCTAGGCTATTAAGGGTTAAAATATTAATTAAGGCGCTTTTCCATTATTCAAGTTCTCGCATGCAGGTCTGCCTATCTATCAGCCGAAAGACGTCCACTACTGGGCATAGGCCTCCCGGAATGATTTCCACACATCACGGCCCTCTACCACTCGCTTCCACCGGCTTCCCGCTATGCGTGTGATATGATCGGTCCACCTTGTGGGGGCCCGTCATACACTACGTCTTCCGGTTCGTTGTCGCTATTCTAGAACTTTTCTGCCCCAACGGCCATCGGTTCTGCGAGCTATGTGCCCCGCCCACTGCCACTTCAACTTTAAATTTTTTCGAGCTATGTCGGATCTCCTCATTTCAGATTTTTTCGCGTAGTGATACCCCGAGGATAGCTCTCTCCATTATGCGTTGAGCGACCTTGAGCCCTGAACCTTACCTTGAGCGTGCAGTTATGGACCTTGAATTTCGATATGGGAAGAGACGATTAATTTGGTCATGTAAGGTTTTCCTTTGGCGCCCCCTTCGACCCTTCTACTTACATTCGCTCGGTATATTTATTTCCTCTATCTTCTCCACATAATCGTTGTCACCATCATCCTCCGCCTTAACATCTGTATTTTACGACTATAAATATAAGAAGCACATTTAAAGAATGTGACAATCTGCAGCTTGCTCTTGGGGCCCAGTAGAATTCACTGACGTAGAGTCGAGAAAACAATCAAAATTAAATGGTAACATCAATCTGCGTTTCGTCATTATACCGTTTTATGTCGTAATAACTTAATTTACAACTTTTTTCAATCCAATTTTTATTACCGATCGTTTTCCTCATAATGTCTACCATCTTAACAAAAGCGATCACTAGTTATCACGGTATAATGACTACTAAGTATAATCTGCTGAAGGCGCTATTCATTTTTAAAATGATAAATATTTTTTTATTATTAATTCGGTCACATTCCTAGCGGTTATTTGGCATGAATGTCCCTGCAAAACAACTCTAGGTCGTGACCTCACCAAGAATATCGATATTCTACCCATACATTTGCTTCAATTGTCTTCTTATTCCTTGCTTTTGACCACACATATAATCTTGTCGCATATTTTGTGTGTCTTGACTTCTACCTTCGTTTATTTTTATAATAGATTACAAAAGTGTTCTGAATTACATCTAGTCTGCTATATAAACTCCTATCTTCAGATTCTCCATAGCTTATTTTTAAGACCAGTATTTTTTTTATAAAATTATATGCACGCGTAGTCGCGAGCTATAGCTAAGTAATTATACACATTTTTCCTTGTCATATAAGATGTGACACGTCCTTAATAGGAGTGCTGTGATGTATTTTATGTGTCGGGCACTTAGCGTTAAGATTTTTGACTGTATGTATATTTACTTACCTGTATTTTAAAAACTTTCCTCATCATTATCTGCGGTCGGCACAATGTCTTTACCTTCAATTCATTACGGTGTTCTGTCATACCCGCATTCACCCCAATCTCTTTACAATCGCGCACCAAATACTTTAAGAAAATGCTTCGGGAATTTGGTTGATTTTATATTCCAGATATTTCTATAAGTTTATGGACTATGAACCCAATTTTTGGATTTATATTATTTAACAACATAATCTATAATCGCTCAAAAAAAAACTAATTATTTATGATTTCCTTTCCACCGCGATATTTTTTTTTATTATTAGATCGCGGAATTATTTTTGAAACACATATTCGATATTCGTGATATACAAATATTCGTGCTCATAACACAAAGTTCGTCCCTACCAGGATTCGATCCCGGGACCCTCGGCACAGAATGCATGGACACTACCCACTTCGCTAATCAATTGTTTGGTGCTCAAGCAAATCAGAGTTGACTGAATCTGAACGCAATACAAATTGAGATAAGAAGAGGCTGGGAATAAAAAGATTATGCCGCCATAAGTTACGATAATCATTCTTACCTGGCTAATCACAATAACTTTCGTTAAGAAATATGAAACTTTCCGTAATTGAAAAAGTTAAACATTATGAACTGTTTCGTAGGTCAACATGGATATATTACCGTGTTATAACAACGATAAGAGATAATTTTGAATAGCTCATCTCTTCGTCTGGCGTTTGGTGTACTTGTTGTATTTGTATTTGTATCAGATTTAAGATAATTCAATGACGTTATGTGATTTTCATACCTCTGATTGAAAGAAGCCTAATCATTGAAACTTTAAATGTACCCTAAAATTATTTGGTGTGCCTATTGAATTTGACGAGCTGATTAGCTTGGTTGGTAGCGACCCTGCTTTCTACGCTCAGGGTCCCGGGTCCGAATCCTGCTACGGACAAAAACTGTTTACCGCCAGCAGCTACTTATATTTCATGCTGAAAACCCACTCAACAAAGCGTTTTCACACCAATTTGAATAAATATCCATGTAAGTAGATATTTCAGAGGGACTAGCATTTTCTCTTGACTTTGCTTCCGCAAGTAACATTAATATTATGGGACCTATAATCATGTTAAAATTTTTTACAACAAGAAAATATATTTTTTGTCTCTGTTATTAAGTAAAGTAGGTAACGTGTGGGTTTGAGTCTTAGAAGATTTACGCGGTGGGTACACAAAATGACTGACAAAAATACCATTAATGTCGGATTCATCGTCGGATCATTTGTTTGGTGAAGGCCTACGGAAGCACTTACAAATTGTCATTTACATTTTTGCTTAACTTACAACCGGATCGGAACGCGATCTCAACTGAGAACAATATAAAGTGAACTACGATTTTTTTTCAATTTTTCATGTTAAATTTATCATATGTATACATTTGTTCCACATTTACCCATTACCGTCGGTCCGTGCAAATTCCTCACCCGACCTTGGTTCAAAATGTTTGCGAACCAAACACTTTATCAAAACAATACCGTCGACGCTAACGTTATCACTGTGTAGTGTGTACATATTACGTCAGCATTCTTATCTTCACCAGTTAGTTATCACTTTCACCCCCGAAGTATGTGATTTTAATGGTGATAAAGCTTGATTATGATAAGGATTGGGTGGTGCCAACCAGGTGACAACTCTACTGGTGGTAGGCTTCGGCCGTGGCTAGTCACCACCCACTGAACAAAGCCATGTCGCCAAGCGGCCTAGCCGTGTTCCTGCATGATGTTCGGTGTTGCCATTCATGGATGGCGGGTCAGATCAGTTGCGCTGCATGTGCCAAGTGAATGTAGCGTCTCTTATCTACTGCCGCCTTCCTACCTAGGCAAGTATGCTCCATCGTAGATCTCATCGTCACTTACCATCAGGTGAGATCGAGATCAAATATTTGCCTATAATGTAATAAAAAAAAAAAAAAAAAATGGATTGGGATCTTGTAGATGTTGATAAAGGTTTTACCTTTTGAACGCTGGAGACGTCTACGGTCGACTTGTCAAATTGTGACAAGCACGCCACAGTCAGAACTGGGTGACAAGTTGCAATTCGTATAGCTTGACTAACTGCGCCCCGCGGTGTTACCCGCAATTAAAAGGTATGTCCTTTTCTGTACCCCTGAAAATTTATCCGGAATACAAATTAGCCTGTAATTTTCTGACCCCTAAACTACCACTACCTAAGCATAAAATCAAGTTGATCCTTTGCTCTATGAAAAATTAAAACAAATCTATTCCACGGGAACTATACATTTACCGGGATAAAAATTTGCCTATGTGCTATTCCAGGCTATAATCTATCTCTGTGCCAAATTTCATCCAGATCCGTTCAGGCGTTCTGGCATGATTGAGTAACAAACATCCATCCATCCAAACTTTCACATTTATAATATTAGTGGGATTATACGTAACGAGTAAAATGGCCAGACAGTGCTGTCAGCTGAGTAGCTAAACAAGGTTTACACGTACCGAGATCACTGTCTCGCCATTTTACTTGTTACGTGTAATAAAGGCATTAGTTCTCGAAGCGTCGCAGACTCGCAGACACGAATCGAATAGTTAAACCTCGCGCGGTCAATATGCTAAATAGCTACAATAAATAAAGTATATACCTATTCGTATATAGCTAAATAGTGGCAGCTTGCGTGCTCTAAGCGTAGGCCACTCGGCCCACGGAACCAGATGGCTGTGGAAGCCACAGATTCCCACCTGGAAACATTTCGAATTTTATCGCAATTTGGACAGACAAGGATTTGTCTGGGTGTTACAGAGGCCTTCCCTCGTTTAGTTGGTACCCATAATACAATCGTTGCTTAGTTTAGTACCACACACTTGGAGGTTTTCTGGTGGTGGCGTGGTGGTGGATGATTCGGGCCGTTTACCACCTAGGCTGCGACCTCCTACTTAAAATCGAGTTTTTTATATAGGCCGAAGAGACGTTACAATTGTATTGCCAGAAGTGCACTAGTGCTAAATAATATGATCTTAAAACGTTCTTTAAATAGGAGCTTAAATTACTAAAAGTAATTCTATTGTGACCAACAAATAACCAAGCAAACGACGTATACGGTACGAAGACGCCAGCAATTTGCAAGACAACATTTCCGCTGTGCAGATTGCATTATAATTGCGCCTGCCTGCGTCGGCGCACTGCTCGGGAAACTCCTAGAATGGTGCGATCGTGCTATTCTATTATAGTATTTATAATTTAAGTCGAATGCTGTTTCCATAATCAATAGCTTCACGGTTTAATGGACATGTTTTGTAATAATGTTATTTATTAGGCACATTTTCATACGGTACCATACTAGGTAGTTAGGTTGCAGTGGGAAGGAGGAAGTTGTTCCGTATCAAAAAACATATAATAATGTCGCCATACTAACACACCAACTATACGGTTCCACACTAAGCAACGCTTGTATTATGGGTACCGAACAATGTACTGAGGGCGAACTCAGTATATAATACTTGTATAGATATTAAACATCGGCCGACCGACGTTTCGGCTGCTTTACAGCAATCATGGTCTCAGGTGGTTGACGTCCTAGTGTCATAGATCGAACTGGGGTACCTTGGGGCTACTACTAAATATGAGGGTACCGATAAAATCCAAAAATAGTTTTATTACAATAACTATATCGTATCTATGATAATGGAAACCAGCACGGAATTACGCAGATCGTCGTGATTCGAGTCAACCAGTAGCATAATAATGGCATAAAATTGTTATACAATGAGACGCGCATGCGACTCATTGCAATGACTTGTCTTACTCATGCTACGTTTACGATCGTTTTGCATATTATAATGTGTCGTTATAAATAGGTACTGTGTGATAAATATGTTTGTAAATAAATGGATATTTGTAACGTGTAGTCCTAATTTAGTATTTGTTGGGTGAAGATGTTAATACTTGCTGGATTGGTTAATTCGGGAAAATATATATGTCCTTCGGAATCAAAGCAGCCGAACGTCGAAAACGTAAAAACATAAAATAAACGTGATAAAATCCGAAAAGTTAGTTTTATTCTATACTATACACATGTTGAACCTAATTTAAAATTAACTCAATACCTCCTTTATTAATTTTCAAAATTAACTTCAGTCAGCTACAGAAATAGCATAGTTAGAAAACAGGTCTGAGATAATTATTTAAAAATAAACATATGTTTCGCCGCCCAAATTGGTATGGGACGTGTGACGTCACTTGGCAATGGGTCTGGAGACATTGACACCACCGCAAAACAACCAAACAATGACTAAGAGAATGTACTGCATACGACTGAATGGTGTAATAGTACTATCCCATGACCAATTCAGAAATTCTCGTTCAACCGGTACCGATAAACGGCCATACGAAAATTATCTATTTGGTGGCAATAATGGTGCAACCACATTCTACAAAACATCACTATAGTTATCCCTGAAAAAGTAGGTAAGGGCACTCGAAATAGTTTTAATAACACCCTCTTTACATAAGAAGGAACGGAAGAACAAACCAGGGAACATCGAAGAACTGGTGGTAGCCCATCGTAGCAACCATGACTATCCACCAAGCGATCTTCTCAGAAGTGACAATATCTACTAATAAAATATGCTGTAGTTCAAACACGAACCTGTACGAGTTTTGAACGTATTGAAGTACCAATCGAGTGATCGAATGGCTCCAGTCATTCATCAGTACCTATGGCGACCACGAACCGGAAGACGTAGTGTAGGACGGCCCCCCACAAGGTGGAGCGATGATATCACACGCGTAGCAGGAAGCCGGTGGATGCGAGTGGCGGAGGACCGTGATGTGTGGCAATCATTGGGGGAGGCCTATGTCCAGCTGTGGATGTCTTTCGGTTGATAGATTGATCAGTACCTCAAGAACAAGATTATTAGTAAGTAAGCCGCATACTTTATAGTCTACGTATTTAGTCATTTTGTATGAAGTACCGAAAGTTTTTAATACTACCCGCTAGAGGCGCTGTTAAATTCTTCATACAATGTCTAAATACGTAGACTATAAAGTAGACGGTAAGCTTAGCAATAACCTCGCACTGGACGTGCAGACCGTTGGTCGTTTCGGCTAGGGAGGCGGCTGTGTAGTGTATGGCGAGATTCGAAGTCCACAATGACAAGCCAGTAGTCGTGTTATTGTACAATCATTATTTGAATAATGCCCTTTGCAAATAACATGTCGGTGGGCGGATAATGTGGTGCGGGGCGGAAATGAACACATCTCACAATTAACACCCACATTACTTTGTCCAAACAATTGAATAACATCACTTATGGTGCACCCATACACCCACCAAGCCTTTTAGTGGATGTAGACTCTCTTATACAAGCTGTACCTTGGATAAGAGAGTATAATACTTTATATATAAGGTGTAACAATAAAAGTGTAAAATATTTAAACAGTGCTGACAGTAGATTATGAATATAAGATTCCCAAAGAAATAAATAACGTTATTTGACATCAAAAAATAACAGCCAGTATCAGTACAGCGCTCAGGTGCATGGCCAAACGCTACTGGTTCGCCTTGTTTAAAAAAAATCAAACATCATTTACACAATCCCACTAATATTATATTATCTATACTAATATTATAAATGTAAATGTTTGGATGGATGGATGTTTGTTACTCAATCACGCCAGAACGGCTGAACGGATCTGAACGAAATTTGGCACAGAGATAGATTATAGTCTGGAATAGCACATAGGTTACTTTTTATCCCGGTAAAACGTACACTTTATAATCGCGGGTAACACCGCGGGGCGCAGCTAGTTATTTTATATATCAACAAGATCATCATGAACATTCATCTGTTAAAATATTTTACACCATTTTTGTTATGGTTAATAAGTATGTAATTGGGAGACAATGTTTTGGATACAAAAACCGAATCCTTCATTTTTGTTGATATGTCTGTCTGTTTCGCCATCATGGCTAAACGACTGAATGGACTCTAATGAAACTTAATAAATCCGTTCATAGTTGTTTAATTCAATTTGTAGCAATAGCGAAAACCTTTGAAATCATTAAAAATTGCCAAATTGTCGGCCTGCGACATCCCGACTTACACGTATTTGTGGCCCCTATGAAAAAAAGGTTGACCACCACTGGCATAGATACACATTAATTAGTCTCCACACAACCGGATTGACATGCATATCGATAAGAGTAACAATGAGCTATTACTTAATTAATTTCGATAGCAATGGCAGGCCGTAGACCGTGGCCTGACCATTGTGTTTGATAACATTCCTGGCGAGCATCGGCCTGGTAAACTGCTCCTCAAGTAACTATATTTTTAAAGAAAGAAAAACAATGGTAGGACATGGCATTCATCTGTTTCAAAACAAATGAAATACTTGATAAAATATTAAGTACAGTCCGATAAATGAGAACTGACTAACACCACTTGGATGCTCTTGAGTGTTTTCTACGTGCGAACTGTACCGTAAGATTATGACCCTCTAACCCTCGAAGCTTTGAATATTATATACTACAAACGATTGTTGGTACTACAAAAATGTTCCAAGTTCCAACAACCATTACAAATAGGAGAATCAATAGGAATAAGGTGTATCGTATACCACCACCACATTAAATGTCTCTAAAATAAGTCTGTAGCGTAAATATTTTCTTGTTTTCCTATACAATATCTAATCTTGTGAAGTCCTAAAATGTGACTGAATGTTGTGATATGTATTAATATGATCATCAAACGTTCCGTACCAATTAATTAGCTAATGTCGGTACAACCAAGAACGAATTTGATTTGGTGTCGCTATCGAATTCTCATTAATGATTAGTGTGGTGTTTACACATGACGTGCTTTTACCGTAAAAAGGTCTTATTTAAATTGTGCATATATACATTGTGAGGACCGTTTCCACTTTGTGAGGACCTATTTACACTGTGGACCTCTTTTAACTGTAGTCAAGAGTCGGTTGACATGGAAAATGGTTGGTACAGGCGGCACCAGTTAACGACTCTCCATCCAGTAGGTGTGTATTCTTCTAACATATGGGTTCCCAAAGTTATTGTGTCTACTGCTTGGAGAATGAATTATTTTTTAGCACCCCCATTTTTTCATCTACTTAAAATCCATTATAAGTTCAAACTAAATTAATTATTTTAAGCCTCTACACGACGCCCCCCTTTAGGCCTGCAGCGCCCACAAGGGGGCGTTATCGCCCACTTTGGGAAAGGCTGTTCGAACACAATACGCTACTACACTTGGTATGCCGTGTTATTTTTAAATTCCAAATAATTTGATTTGTTTCTTTGGAACAAGTTTTATAACCTACTAATGGACTTGACCTTACAAATTATGAAAAATAAAGAAATCAATATGCAGGTAAAACAAAAATGTATGTGAAATAGCGATACTAGCATGCCTGCAGGAAACATAAAGTTAAGAAAACAAAACAAATATCGCAGATGTACAGAAAATAATAAAAATAAAATGGTACTGGACGGGTCGACAGTAGACGGACCAAAATGGTAACTGATTGGATTCCATTAGAGGGGAAAAAGGAAACGTGGAAGACAAAGAAAGAGATGGCGGGATTTATTCAATTCAATTTAAATTTTAAGAGAAAAATAAGATAAATATATAAAATGCTTTATAGATAAAATAAGTTAGTTGTAAAGAGAAGCCGTAATAATGTCTTTTTTATTTCATTTATATTATACTTTTATTTAATGGACTTGTAAAACATTTTATACTATTCTTACACTTTCTATGTTATGCTGATATACACACCCAATCCCGTTTGCTATTTGCCATGATTATCATTCATTGCCGGCCTTCATCCATTTGGTTTTTTTTGCTAGGTCTACTGGTAACTTCGAATCGTTGATATAATTGGTAACTAGGTATAATTGTTATAATTGGTAACGATTTAACAATCACGTAATAATTAATAATAATCGCCCAAAGATAAGCTTTTCAATTCGTCGAGATATCGGGAGATTCTAATCTTGGCGGATGTACTTAACAGATAATGAGAACTATTTTTGGACGTGTATATACACAAAATTTTAGGTACAGTTAATACAATACCTACAATTTTAATTACGCATATTTAGTGTTGCATTTTGGTTGCACTACTCTTTGACTCCCAACCAAAAAACACAGATTTTGACTTTTTTTTTCCTTGTGCAGACTGACATTTTTATATGTAGCAAACTCATTATATATAGATAGATAAATCCTATATCTAATCTGTGTACCAGATAAGTCCGCGTGCGGCGAAAACTGGAACTAAATCTACCTTAAGTCGAAAATATAGCAGTTCCATTTACAAAGTGGAATTTAAAGATGTTTAAAAACATTTTGTTTTCGCTGTGTCATTGAATGAAATCAATTTCCATATTCCTTTTTTAAGGCAATAGTCGGTTTGATTCGGTAAACTCCCGCCTTCGTACAAAGCAAACACATTTAGTAGACATTTTAATTGGTAGGATAATGATGAAGAAGAGATGGGGGTCGAGTCACCTTCGTCCGTAGGAGAATTAAGTACCCTCGAGATACCCTACACGTGACCCTGGATGGTGCCAATCAGGTGACAACTCTACTGGTGGTAGGCTTCGGCCGTGGCTAGTCACCACCCACTGAACAAAGCCATGTCGCCAAGCGGCCTAGCCGTGTTCCGAAATGATGTTCGGTGTTGCCATTCATGGATGGCGGGTCAGATCAGTTGCGTTGCATGTGCCTAGTAAATGTAGCGTCTCTATCTACTGCCGCCTTCCTACCTAGGCAAGTATGCTCCATCGTAGATCTCATCGTCACTTACCATCAGGTGAGATCGAGATCAAATACTTGCCAATAATGTAATTAAAAAAAAAAAAGACCATACTTAGGACTTTTCAAAAGTATTTATAGGACATTTTAAAGTGAACATCACGGATAATTACACAGCTTTGAAAACATGTTTTAATTAATGGCTATAAGAGCCATATTGCAGTGTATGGTGTTATAATATAGCGATATACATTATCATTGTTACGTGTTACACTGATAATGGTGTTTTAATTTGTAACCTTTTCACTTAATTAAGATTAACCTAATCTGGTTTATCATCACATACTTACTTACCTACTATTCATTACAAGTGTCGTTTTACGATACGATCGACATTCCATTGATAAAAAAATAATAGTACTTTGCCAACAGATCTGTAGGTATACTGGTGGCACAGGAAGTTTCTAATGTTATCTTTGGGTGGCGTCAAGATAAAATAGGAAATACATGTTTATAAAACTATCATAATGCAAGTTGCAAGTGCTTAGATGTTTATTATGTAGAGACGTGTATCAAAGAAAAGATATTTCTCTCAAAATTCATGTGGACAGTATTATAAAGACTTCTATATAAAGAAAAGCCTTCTCACCATATGTCAGATGTTATAATTTAATCAATCATCGAAGGTTTTTTAGGAGCCATGTAATATTATTGTGTAATCTTTCAGGTACAGAGCTCTCCGCATTGCCTGTAGCTGCCCCGGTATATTTTTACACTTTTTTGTTTTAATCTTTCTCGTTTGATTGCAACCTGTCTTATGTACGAATAATAGACTGATCTGATAAATATTGATGTTGTGAATGTTAATACAAAATCGTCTTTATAGTAACGGAAATCTATACATACATATAAATAAAATTGGAGTGTCTGTTTGTAATATTAAAATAACCACTTTTTACTAAGTGCATTTGGATGTATACACGTTACCTATACCGAAACAACATTTTTTACAATTTTTGTCTGTCTGTCTGTCTGTCTGTCTGTCTGTCCGTCTGTCTGTCTGTCCGTCTGTCTGTCTGTCTGTCTGTCTGTCTGTTTGTTCCGGGTAATCTCTGAAATGGCTGGACCGATTTTGACGGGAATTTCACTGGCAGATAGCTGATATAACAAGGAGTAACTTAGGCTACTTTTATTTTAGAAAAAAAAATTGGATCTCTCGAAAAAAAATTAAAACCAATGTTGCAGCGCTGCGCCTGCTTAAAGTTTGATAGCAACAATCTGCAATGCGTCCCGCGGGATCAGAACGCGAGCAGGCTGTTGCCAACGGTTGAGACGTTGTTAAATAACACGCGGACGAAGTCGCGGGCAACAGCTAGTACAATATAAAATTGCGTTATCTATGCACCAGACCGCTGCTGTTATGTTTAATACCGGGCATATTGCGTCATAGCGCCGTAAAAAATGCACACGATAATAGCATTTGAAAATAAATTGTAAAAAAAAACATGCAATTTGTAGTCTGCTTTAGGTACTAACAAACTGTATGTACATTTAATGGAATGTGCTATAACAAGATAGTATGAACCGTTTTAAACCTGTGTTTGTTTGGTGACCGTTTCAGCTTTGTGACTTTTTCAATTTTGTATGTTCCTTGGCCCCATTAATGCCACTGTTGGGTCTTGAACCAGACCCATAAGGCCTGTTATGGCATGACAAAATGTAGGATATAACGGTGTTTGTCTCATTCTCTCGTATTTATTATGAAAGCGAGCGAGCGAGAGGTGTGAATTAATCCGTCAAGCAAGTCATGTATATCCGGCATGTTAGCCCAGTAGACTTCGTAGTTTCGTACAAGAGAACATGTCTATGGTGACAATTGCGATACCATGGCCGTGACAAGTGTCATAAAAATTGATTATTGGTTCAAGGCTCTGTCGCAGCACGTCCTAACTTAGTATCCACTCGAGAAATGGTCTCGTTCCTTTAACTGTATAAAAAAATAGATCTAGGTTTTAGGTGCTTTGTTAGCGGTCAGACCTTCAAGCTTTTTTATATTTGTGGAAAGGTGCAATTATGTCTGAATAGCTGAATAATGAATCATTACCAACGTGTTCTCCACTTTATACATTCATTGGTATCTGAATGTACCCGAGCATTCAGTCCGGGTTTTTTCGTTAACGAGACGTGTACTGCATAGTTTGCGTATTTTTACCCGACTCCGCGACGCGATGGAGGGTAATATGTTTAATAGCTTATGTATGTGTGAACCCATTATTGGGAAGATTTGAGCCGGTCTATGTTTTTAATGGATCGCAACCATGTGGCAATTGTTGGAGTCGTTATGTTCCGCATTAGAATTTATTATTTGTTATATGTGTGTATCGATCATGAAACTAATAAAATTCAATGGTGATCTTATTCAATATTACTCAACAGAATTCTAGACTACTGGCCTTGTTTTTTTTGTTTTAAATTAATGTATTTTTTTTTGTTATTATGTATGGAAATTTGAAGAGCGCCTCTCGCGGGCAGTATTTAAATCTTTCAATTATCTATACCATAAGGCCAAATACATAGACTTTAAAGTAAATACGTTACCTTACGAATAAATTCACACTCGGCCTACAGGGACCGGATTCTTGTGTACAAAAAAAAACTAATTGTTTTGCTTACTTGTTCCATTTACAAATCTGTAGCGAAAGAGCAAAAATAAGAGTAAGAAAATTGAGCTGCTTGAATTATGGATACGGAACAATGGACTGGGGGCGATCCCAGTATATAAAACTTATATGAATATTAAACATCCATAACTCTACCTACTACAAGCATTAGTGCTCATCACACAAAGTTTGTCTCTACCAGAACCGAACTCGGTGCAGCGGAAACACTCCCAAGTGCGCTAAATCATATCGTGGATATAGGTACAAGGTACGGTCTCATTCCATTAAACCCTACCGCCCCGCAGAACCTATTCTTGACAATGACCTAACCGTCACCCTGATTCGTCTCCGCGACAATGTTTATTCTCATACCACTTATCACAAACCCTGTACCAAAGTCGATCCAGGCAGTTTCACTCACAGTCCGTTCCTCGCGCAGTACGCACGCGCCATTGTAAAAACACATAGCAATTTCAGTGCGACTAATAAATCGATTTGATTCGGCGCGTGCGAGTGCCGTAGCATCGTAGTAGCTACGAACGACAGACCGTGTGCGCGACTTCGATATCCGACCGTTCATTATTGTGACGACTACGAATCTATTTCTTTTTGAAGAATAATGGCCACTAAGAATATGCACAGTGAGTATTTTTTTTTAATTATATAGCGGGAAAAACAAAAAAAATTTTTTTTTCGGTATCGGTAGATTATAAAAAATATAAATCAAAATTGAAATATAAGAAATCAATATATAAATCAAAAATTAATAATAGTCAAACTAAAGTTTTGTGTAAAAATATTTAATATTCCATGGTACAATAAATAATGTAATATTTTGCACGCTTTAAGTTATCTGTAGAAACATAATAAACTTTGTATCGCTATACCTATATGGTATAAAGTAATACAAGCGAAAATGTGTAATTACGGAACCCTAGAAATAGTGATATGACGATAAAAATTGATTATTGTAATTCCACAATTTTTTTACTAAACCGTTTAAGGGTCTTAACTGAGGTTAGTAACTGAACATATTTTTGCAAAAAATAAGAGAATTAATAAACAATATTTTTATAGAAATAAAAAATCCTATTATAGTAAACAAAGGTAATTTTTTCACATTAAAAAAATAATGATCGAAGGAAATGTTATAAGATCGAAATATCGGGAGTGCATGAACTAAAAAAAAAACAATTTCGTGAAAAGCGGATGCGTTTGTTTTTAAATTATTTGCATAAAATAATCATTACAGGTGTAATATTTATATCAGGTACCAGGTAATAAAACGAACCATATGTGTTCTCTAAAACCGGTATATGATTCAACAAACACGATGCACCGGTTCTAAAACGATCAATTGTTAATTAAACAGGTGTAGCATTTCCCAACATAACATGAAAATTCAGTCCAATTATTATGTAATGTTGGGAAATGCGATTGCTATAAGCATTTTTAAGTCTTAAAATTGCCAGTAAAGGTATTGCGGGTGTTAAGACATTTTTATAGTTTACTCGTATCTAGTACTATGTTTTACTTCTAGACCGTTCAACTTCAAGGGTCAGTGTATGTAGATGGAGTTTAAAATCCGGATACAGGACCACGTTGGGTTTCAGAAAAGTCGTTCTAAACAAAAACAAATGTATATAAAATAAGCATTACATTTAAATCATACTCCATATTTCGAAACAAAAAAAAAAAAGCTGTTTAAAAAATGTTCCGATAAAGAGATCCAGTCGCGGGTAAGGGGGCGGGGAGGAGGGGGTTCACAATTACACCCCTCCAGAGTTTGGGTGTCGGGAGTAATTTCCCGATAAAATCCCTGAAAAAAATATATCTGCAGAGCCGCGGTCAGAAATGAGTAGGTATTTTATAAAGAAACATTGATTTGAACAAACTTACTGCTTACTGATACTAAAGGTCAACATCTGATAAAGCTAAATGCGATGTTGCAAGCATTGAGTTGTTTATTTATTTACTCCAAAACGTGTTTATTTTCGTGTACTCGCATAAATAACTTAAATAAGTGTCGCGTATATAAACGGAATATCTAAATCTGCGCACTCCCATTCTCGTGCGTATTTCGGAGCACCATCAACATTCCTTCGTATGTTTGCTGTGTTGAATAAACTGCTTCTTCCCATCTTCATCTTCTATCCTTAACACTGACAGACAGACAACACCCAGCCTAAGCCAGTGGATGGACTTAGAGATGTAAAATATATATTACTTGAGTATCCTAGAGGTGCGCTTAGGAGGGATTTTTGGAAATTACGGGGTTAAAGTTTTTTTTTCTCTAAGCTACGATCGGCCATATTACCAGTCCCTTATAATTCACTTCAGGTTATTCCGAGATTTCATTCGGCCAAGAAGACAATCTTTTGAAGCCTGTATTATCATACTTCATTGAGGCATCCAGATCACCCCACGACACTGCCGAGATATTAATTAAGGCGATATAACGATGGAATGAATTCTAATTTAGGGCGTGGTTTGCGGCAGCGCCCGCACAGAGCGATATTTAGAGATACATGCGTTTTACATTCTCATAATATTGTTTTTTACTTATTTTTTTGCGTTTTAGCTTTCCCCATATTTTTATTGATAATACATATTTATTTATTATAAACACCTATACGGTATCTAGTAGGCACGGTAGATATAATTACCAGTTTTAATTACTTTTTGCCTCCAATCTTCCCTTGGATACATACCATACTTTGCATACATAATTAGACATACATGATTATGCATATTCTTTTCAACAATTTACCGACACCTTACTCACGGTGGTGCGGCTATGAATATAAACTGTTTATCTTTCCGCTATACCATAGAGTAAGTAAGAACCCCTACTGGAATCGTAACGTTATCGAGAAAACATGCAGTCACTGTCATACTTATTTATACAATCTGTGGTGTGAGAGGGATATACGTACCGAAACGTTACGTATAAAGGAGTGTGCTTGAGGTACAGGAACTTCTAATGTAATCGTAACGTTATTGAGAAAACATTCTGTCTCTGTCACACTTATTTATAAAATCTGTGGTCTGAGATGGACGCCACTTTCGTACCGAGACGCTACGTAAAAAGGATTGCGCTTGAAGTACTGTTCTTATCACAAAATAAAATGTACATAATTGTAATAAATACAATATACATGTTACCGGGTTGTAATTTACATAAATTATCAAATGTTTCACAAGCGTTAATCCGAATTATCTGAAGTCTAATCGTTATCTTAATGATATACACTCTATCATAAACTCATGTAGTAGTAAAAAAAAATAGTTATCTACCAAACGGAGTATAAGTTAGCAACCCGGTTCCACGTTACATAACATGCTACCATTTAACCTCGCACATCAAACAAGTGGACATGTTTGTAAATGTCTTTTATCTCGATAAGAGGTTTAAACAATTAGCGTTTGATGTGCGCCGCGCCGCTGCGGCTGGCTGCATGTGACTGAGTGATCACTGTAGCTAATTGCTGTTATCCTATAACATGAACTAGTAATAGACAGTTTAGATTTGTGGCCATGGAATCAATGCTGAAGTCATAATGGACCATGACTGCAAACATCCCTGCAGGTTCATTAATTACATGTTTTTGTCATGCCTACTCATTCGCTCACTGTCACGTTACTCAACTCATTCATTCTTTTGAAAATAATATAATTTTAAGGCATCCTTTATGATGTTGCTATGTATATTTATTCGTAGGTTTCAAGTTACTAGGTTGCTGTTGCTAGCTAGTTCCGTATCCTCATTTTTTTTTTTTTGGGCTGATTTGTTTTTTTAATTACTAAGGTATATGGGAATACAATTATTTTTACGCATTGTATCGCGTTTCTATCTTATCTTTTTACGTTCCCGACCACCACCAACCACCAACCATAGTCTAAGGAGGGCTTAGGTGTATGACGTCCTAGTGTCATAGTTCAAACGTTTGGAGACCTAAAAACGTAAAATTAACGCGATACAGTCCGTAAAATTAGTTTATTTCAAGTTTTAAGAAGGTATAGTTTTAGAGAAGAAAATATGACATCACCATCTTAGGAAAACTGAAGATAGTGGGTGTAACCTGCTTTGTCACGCCTCAGGAATCCTGTAAAGTTAAAGCAGGAGCAGTACTCAAAGTAGTAAAGACTTTTTGAATTCAAATAAAATAGAATATAAATAGGTATAGGTACTATCGATAACAATATACATTATTTCGGTCGCAGTATTTGTTAACATAGCATACCTATTTATACAAGCATACCGATTACCGTTATTCTTAAAATCGTATTAATTACAAAGTGAAATCCGGCCGCGAAGGCCCGCGATACCTTGTGCAAATATTGGACTGCTATCAACCTAATTTAGGAGCTGAAATTAACGATAATATTGTAATTGAACGCTGTTTAATATGATCTCCACACGGAAAGGATCCGCGGATGGTTTTAGTATATTTTTAATCAGCGACGATCTATGACATATATATGGGTATGTCATAGTATGGTAAGGTCGTTGTTTCTTGACTTTTTAGAGCTCGGTTGTTATGAGCAAGTGCGTATAAGTAAAAAGAGACGGAGTTATAAAATGTGCTTGCAAACTGACACAACCCAGATGTCCTTTCTCTGCGCCAGACACTTCAAATGTTATAAATTAGTTTCATATAATCGCAAGACGCTCATCTGCGCAATTGAACGTATTCATGCAACTAAGAGCTTAAATTCACAATGGCATGCTCCGTTCTGCGTTGCGTTCTCCATACGCGTTCATTAAAATGTGCGATATGCTATCCCTGTATTAATTGCAAGGGCGCTATGAAACCCATATTATATACCTAACAAAAAAGCAGAAAGCTCTGAAACTCTATAGCACTGACAAATTTAAAAAAAAACATGCCAATACAGTAAATGATACACAGTATATGCAATCATTTATCAATCAGAAACAACTGCTATCGATCAATATCCATTTGTGAATCACGAATGCTCGGTGCCAATTGCCATGCAATGGGTTTTATTAAAGAATTAGAATTACATTATGGCACCATCTTCCTTGTTCTTACAACAAGGTTACTATTCCTTGACATGCATGAGATTTTCAGTCCAACCATCAGCCAAAAGACGCCCACTGCTGGACTTCTACATATCATGGTCCTCAGTCGAACGGCTTCTTGCGACTTGTGTGATGTCACCTTGTCTTTCACGTTCATTCGACTCGTGGTCGTCAATCTAGAACCTTTCTGCCCCAACAGCCATAGGTTCTTCGAGCTATATGCACCGCACCGCCCACTACCACAAAACTTTGAGATTCATTGAGCTATAAAAGCCTTCTGCTTAGAGCTGTTCGTTCTACCACATAAAAGTGTCCTGAGGACACAGTTTATGGGCATAGCTGTGCTTACCTGACTTGTGTCCCCGCCGCTTTAACATAGAAGCAGCCAAAGTAAAAAAAAAATGTTAATGTTTTGTTTCGGGGAAAATTTCGGCAGTATTATTCTAGATACCGATATTCTCAAGCGCTAAAATTGAGATTGTTTTTGCGTCGTAACCTGTTTCACCTTCGTTGCAAGATTCTCAGCTATCTGATATTAAATAATAACCCGCGAACAATAGCTGCCTAATTACTGAAACGTAATTAGTGCAGGTACGCGGCACAAAAATTGATTCTTTTGCAGTTTTTGGTCATGGTTTTATGGAAACATGTTATTATTTATTCCGATTACATGCTGAGTAATTATTGGGTTTTATTTTACAAACGTAAATAGTTGATTACCTACACAGATTACCTAAGTAGGTATGTATAATATAATAAAATTCCCATCATAGAATTTATGAATGACCTTTTAAATGAATTATCAGTGACATCATTGTTTTCTCTTGGCATTGGCATTAACTTTTATTTGCCAGACACAATTAATTGGGAACACCGAACGTATTTTATTTTAACATTTTCTACTTATATCTAGTGAAAACAAAAACAATTTGCAGTGTAATTTCATTTCCTAATAATGTCCTTACCATCGACAAATGTATAGAATGCTAATATTTTTTATTCAGTAAATCACTATACTAGTTAGCCAGTTCTGCGATCCCCAATACATTCTACATGTTTTATACCTAATTCGAGTTTGCGTGGGCTGTAAATAATGATTCCATTTGTATTGTATACTCACTGTAGTGAATGATATTCGCACGGATGATTATGAGAAAACAAAACTTCTTTTGAGAGTGCAGTTTCTTTTTATTTTGTATTTAACTCCGAATGTAATAAATGACATATCGTCGCATCGTAGAATTTAGATACCGCATTTGAGTGTTCGGAAAATTACAATTATGAAAAATACCTGCGCATACTGTGGATAAAACCCAAATGACACGAAAAACACGTCAGTTCAAGGTCAGCCCATCATTACCCGGCATTTTTACGTAAAATTGTTTTTTTTTTTGCTATAATTTTGTTAATTAGCAATTGTTTGGGAATTCCGGCGAGCAGTGACCGCTATCATTCGATCTCCACTTATTTTTGGATCTCAAATATAATTGCAAGCTACGTCAGACCTGCGGCGTAGATTCTCGATGTTAACTTAAGATTAAATTATCTTAATATTATAAAAACGTTTTGTGAATATATTGCATGTACATGTATTTTACACTTACTTTTTTTTTAGCATTGATAATTGCCATGCTGCAATATCTTACTATATAGGGTTTATATATGGTTTACCAGAATGGTGTAACATATTTTAACAGATGAATCAGTAAGTTATATGGAACACGATGATGTTTTTTTTTTATTACATTATAGGCAAGTATTTGATCTCGATCTCACCTGATGGTAAGTGACGATGAGATCTACGATGGAGCATACTTGCCTAGGTAGGAAGGCGGCAGTAGATCGATACGCTACATTCACTAGGCACATGCAGCGCAACTGATCTGACCCGTCATCCATGAATGGCAACACCGAACATCATGCCGGAACACGGCTAGGCCGCTTGGCGACATGGCTTTGTTCAGTGGGTGCTGACTAGCCACGGCCGAAGCCTACCACCATTAGAGTTGTCACCTGGTTGGCACCACCCAGGGTCACGTGTAGGGTATCTCGAGGGTACTTAATTCTCCTACGGACGAAGATGACTCGACCCCAAAATGTATAAAATAATAGTGTAAATGAAGATCTCTTTTTTACACAAGACAAACCAGTAGCGTTTGGCCTTGCACGCGGTACACGGTGAAATTTCTTAATTTAAAATGTTATAATAATTTGATTTATTGCTTTGGGAATCTTATCTTTATAACCTCCTTACTCCTTACACCTTATATTATGTAATGTTAACTCTTATATGTAACCTCCGTGGTAGAAATGGATTGTTTATAACCACACCAATGTGCACCAATTTGGTATTCTGATAAATCAAAGTAATTCACTAAATGAAATGAAATACATTTGCCTGTTTTGTGTGATAAAAAAATGTTTAATTTTTGTAAAAGTGTTTACGCTAACATTTCCTCTTGGAATGTTTGACAAGAAATCCCGTCCGAACAAAACAAACAACATACCAATTATCGCCCACCGCTCTTTGAAGTTATTCATAGCGTATTAAATTTTAATCTATCACTGTTTTGAATATATTTTTTATACATTTTTTTTTTCTATTTAAATTAAATCATCGCCCGTATTGTTATGTACCTATAATGATTCCATCATCTAATATAAATTATGTAGAGGAAAGTACCCACATACATGAATGGAGAATGTTATTACAATGCCATAGTTATAAATCAAAATAATGAGTACGCTATAATTATGTGAGGAAAGAAACTGACAAGATTACAAGATTGGGTATTTAATCTAACCTTTCACACATACATATAGATATAAAAAAAACATGTTATTACATAAAGGTTCAAATAAGGGCCCTCTTCGTACAAGCATATCTAGATCAATTTTCACTCACACATTTATTTACCAATGAGTATGGTTGCAGATGTAGAGAGCGGTAACACTGCGCCGGCGCCTGAGGGCGAAACTCCCGCGCCTGCGCCCCTCGCGCGCCCAAAGCCCGGTAAGCGCCACGCATGGCATGAGGGGCTTCCGTCGGCACCAACTGTGACGTCATACTTGTACCATCCAAACGCACAATTGACAATTGCTACTGGAGAAATGTCCTCAATCAATTCCATTGGACTTCAAACTACAGTACGTCAAGTGCGAGATTATTCGAAAGCTAACCGTATACTTCATAGTCTACCGTATTCAGACATTTCGTATGGAGAATTGAAAGTTTTGAATACCGTCCGCTGGAGGCGCTTTCAATTCTCCATACAAAATATTCTGAATACGGTAAACTATAAAGTATATACAGCTAGCTCGCACTTGACGTGCAGTGCCATTTAGAAAATGTCAATTACTTTGACAGTTTTGTTTTTAAGACTACCTGTTCCCCCCTCATTATACTCAATGTGAACAGTCGTCGTCAATACTCGTATAAGTCGTATTTTTTTTTAAGTTTGTGTCCAATGGGATTGATGGCATTGTGTTGTTTATTTTTTATTTATTATTGGTGAAAATGGGGCATGTTGGATTTTATTTTATTGGCGCGGGTATTATAATCATTTCATTCATATCGGTTATTCCTTTAAAAAATAATATAAGTACTCAATTTATTTTTATCATTCATATTGGACCATCAAAAATGAATTTAGCACGAAATTTGTCACGTCATGTCTGTCGCTTACACGTTTATCTTTTCAGCATATTGCTGATGCGCTGAAAGGATGAATTAGGGTATGAAAGGGATTCATTGGTTATTATCTTCTGTTTGGAAGTGTGTTATTTTCATTACCGTACCGTAAAGAAAATAACACACCTCCAACCAGCTCCACAAGTTATATAATCTGTAACGACCTCTTCAAAACGCGCCAAAAGCTGACACACAGATGGCGCTGCATATGACATTCAGAACAATTGATAATTCTCCATACAAACTTGCAACGTGCTATGAAAGTTTTCGGAGAGTTATCTGTCGATTGTAATTTTTGACAGTAATTCAAGCTACATGACTATGCATATATCCTTAAGAGTATACTTAATTTATCCCAACACACAAAACTTCCAAAGTTTATTAGAGGAGCGTGGCTAGGTTTAATACTCTACAAAAGCGGGTAGAGTTTTATCAAAAGTAATATAAAGTAATGTTTTTCAAAGACAATTTATTTAATTATATTACCATATAAAAACAACTACGTAATTCCACTAGGAACTTGTTTACCTCATTAAAAATACGAAATGCAAAGTAGTAGGGTACCTACAAGAATGATTGATGATAAACGCTGCTCGAGATCGCATGCGTGTGCGCATTTTAACACCTTGAGTGCGGTGCCATTTTCAGAGGACTTTCAGCCAGTGCGTTAGAGACCTATTCGACCTCATAACCGAGCTTCACTGTAGTGCGTATGAGACCCAATCCATCTCCTAAAATAAGGTATTTTAAAAAAACTCATATCTTTATCAAAAAATAAGATACAATCTATGTTCTTTCTGTAAATAATAGAGAATTAATTGTTCTATCTCAAGTTTGCTACGCATGGGGATATGAAAAGTGGGTTATGAGATATAAAGAAAAAAAAATTAGGTATCCATTGAATCTCGCATCGCAAGTAAAGATAGATCCGTTTGGGTTGTGACTAGTGATGGGATTAAAATAAAAGCCCAGTTATCGATAGCTAAACTTTTTATGATGTAATCATTTAAACATAGTAATATTGATTTCTTGTATTTACGCGAACAGTACACATTGAAATAAAACTAATCTTATGGATTTTATCGTGTTTATTATTTGTTTTTTACGTTCCCGTCGTTTCGGCTGTTTTACAGCAACAATGGTCACGGGAGGACTGACCATGGTGACTGTCCTTCCGTGAATGATGAATTATGATAATCCATAAAATTAGTTTTATTTCAATAAACATAGTGACCTAAAATATATTTAAGAAAAATGTTCATCATTGAAGCATGGTAAACACATTTGTTGATCGCATTGCACACATAGTGTATTTATTCGTTTGGCTGTTTTGGATGCATCTGTGCTACTAAATATAAGCCGTAATTTACTGTGACAGCCTGTGCAACGACTTTTTTTGCTACCACACTGACAAAATATAAGAGCGTATTTTTTTTACATGGAGTGCGCAGGTACACATTATCGACATTTGAACAACACTGAGCGCGAGCTAACGGCGCCCGCGCCGCCCGCGCTCCGCTCCTTGCGTCTATGACGCCTGTGTTTTAGGAGGTCCGAAAGATCTCTTCACGCAACAGATGTATATTATTACAACTCAGTGCGTTAGAGACCTCATCCATCTCCTATTTTTTTTATTACATTATTGAATCAAACTCGCAGCGGGAAGTAGGTATGTATATTTGTCTCTGTCAAACACATAGAAATAAAGAAGTTACAACCTCCCGCACAGAGGTGGAGAACACGATTTTCGGCGCCGCACCAGCTGAAAGTCACGTTAGAGTTCTTTTAGACCTCCTAACGCAGTCAACGTGTTAAAATGATGATAACTCAGTAGGGAAACTGAGTTGTCACGCATCCACTGGAATGATTGCGTACGGACTGTGTAACTCATACGTGTATAACAATAAATCTTATGAACTATTAAAGTTATAGATGTTTCCAGAAACAATTTTTTTTTTTTTAATGTATTTACACTCACATGACTTTACCAATGTGTATTTGTCGTGAACGGCCACTTGCCCGAAGATTGGATCAGTAAGCTTGTTGGGATTCGAATCACATTCCAAGACGCAGTCTTTTGCTTGGATCTGAGAGTGATTTATTTACTACTTTGTGTGCTTACAAACAAATAAGTGGACATCGGGGCCGGAACCAGACCGACCGCGCAGTATCGCGTGTCTGGCTTGCGCACATATCGCGCTAAGTTCGGAAATAAATACATTCATAACTGCCTCTTGATTCTAAATTCAAATATATTTGAATCACTTCTTTTTTTTAGTAAATGGCCTCACCCACCTTTGGATAGGTATTTTGCCAATGTCAAGTGGAATGGTTTTTTAAATTTCAAACATGGAAGATTATATGCAGGCAGAATCCGTAGACTAGGCCCAATACACCCCCCTAACCTTATCTAAAGTTGAGAATACTTTACTGATAAATTACCGGACATCTAGGAAGAACTGGAGAAGTCATGTTTTACTATTTAGTTTTATTTTCCTACACTCGTGCACGTTTATGAACACATTATGGTTAATGATCCACCAAGATGGATTTGAAATAAATTATATTTCATAGAAACATAAATTGTTGGATATTCTCCTCCCAACGCCGTGTCTCATATAAATTATTTCACATATCCAGATGGCCGTTATAAACAGGAAAAATACCTCAAACCATTAGCTTTCTATTAACCAATTAAAAATACTATTTAAGCTCACGGAAGCGTCAATCAAACGTTTTGTTCTTTTATCGACCATTTGGCGAATCGAATTCGTGAAACACGACAATCAAAATTAAAGCACATGGTTTCGACTTTAGAGTTGTGTTCACATTGATCACATTATTATTATAACATGTGAAAGGATTCGCGTGAAAGCATCTTTCTCCCTTTCGCTCGGTACTTTGAGCTATTATGTTACCTTCATGCGCGATGTTGTGTAATGGTGTTGCATCACTCTGATATCATTCAGCTGAGAGTAGAATGGTATTAAGAGGATGACAGCGAAGATAGTGACCTTGGATAGTCATCTCGCTCTATTATTTCCTAATTATGTTGGTTCCTTTTGCTAGCAGCTAATACGCAAACCCCCTGGCCGCAAGAGTAGCATTTCACTTACGAATGTTTTCAGGTCATTTTTGGCCTTATTTCATACAAATCGATTGACCAAAACATTTAATCGCTGGCATAATTACCTGATTTAGGACCCGTAAGACACGGCAAGTATGCGACACAAAGCGGTATCAAAATATTAAATGCTAGCGCTTAAAATAAACGCTAAAGACTTGAGTAGCCCCATAAAATAATTTTATATGAAAACTGCGAACTTGTAGGGCACTAAAAACTGTTATACAACGGTGTGTCGGAGCGTTACAACCGAATATACCGACATTTGATATTATAGTGAGTCGATGTTTTGATGTAATTTATATGCGATGGCCCTTAAAAATGCGCCTATCAGCTTAATAGGTTTACTCAGTATTTATTTAGTACTAGCTGTTCCGGCGCACTTCGTACCGCCGCCGAAACAAATGTTAGTTAGTGATTTTGAAATAGTTATTCCGCTGTTCAAGCCGAGACAAATTAAACAAATCGGAAGATGACATCGCCTTAACCATAATTCCCATTATCGGTATGTTACGTAGTGCGAGCTAATATTATTTCACTAATGCGACCAACGAAACGAGAGGCGATTCGTCGGAGACATTCTAAAAACATAATATTATTTTTCTTGTTTATATTGGAGAGCGTAGCCTCGTTGATGTCAGATGTTTGGGCCAAGACTTTAACCACTGGTAGAGTTCTAGTGCCCCAGTTACTAATTGTTGGTAGATACATGAGTTTTGTCATTCTATGTATATTGCTAGGACGTTTTGTATGCTGTCATTTTCTATAGGACGATTTATTAAAAGCTGGAAGAGTTATTTAACGATATTAAAACCTAAAGAATAGTAGGTACTTATGTAAATTTTCTCCTATCATAATAGAGACATGTTATATTAATTGTTCGCAAATAGTCTAAACAAATGGGGCAAGAGGAACCTACGACTGACCCTCGGATTATCAACATTTCCAATTATAAACCAAACAAGTTTGATCGATAATTCAAGAAGCCAGCAGCACTGAACTCCTCTAAGATGTTAGTCGAGAAACTATCTATCACGGGTGAAGGGACCCCAAATAAGATGCAATTCTCCGCGAATATAAAAAGTATTCGACACGTGGTTCGCCTCTAAACGATTCATCCTCAGGACAGCTGGGCTACGAATGAGCTAAATGAGCAAATAGTCTCCCAAACACTAACTTATAAGATTAATATAAAGATGACAACATTCAAGATGAAAATAATAATAACACATCATCTCTACTGAGAACAATAAACCTTGACTCGGATTGATCCTGATCCTAAAGTGGATTTTGGACCATGATGTATATTTGTGTCCCAATCCTTCGAGAGATCCATTAATCAACAAATACACTGGTGTATATAGACAAATGAAACTGATAAGACGAGTCACCCAGTCTATTTGGGTTTGGTCGATTAGTAAAATACATACATCCGTATTACGGACACCCATTGTTTACAACTGGCCAGAATACGGATAAAAACTTAAAGTATACGACTAGGACGTGAGCATGCATCCTATAATTTTACCCGCAAATTTATAAATGTTTTATAACTTTACCAAACGTCACATAGTACTGTGCACAGGAGTTTTGCTTTGCGCAGTACTACATATATGACGTTTGATAAAGTTATAAAACGTCTATAAATTCGAGGGTATTAATAATAAGTTAGCTAGATAACATGTATATGTTTAAATACCTATTCTGCTATTCGGGATGCAGAAAAAAATAAAAAAATAAAGATAAAAAAAATCGCCCCAACCGTTCAAATGGTGTAACTTACACGACATTGCTTTATTTTATATAGGGGTAGGTTTTATTATATATAGGGGTAGAATTTTCTTGTGTAAAGTTTCATGGTCTTGATTTGACATCTCTACCCTTCTAGAATCCGTCGCTCAAATACGTTTGAAGTGTCTTAGTTGTCTGTCAATATCTAATTATCTTCGGCTATTATAGTGTAGCGTATGTTCCTAGAACAATGAATAGCAAGTAGTTATCTAGGCACTGTGGTATAATTGTCAGAATGTCGGCAGCGAGCCGTGAAGCACGCATTTCGACACGGACCGGGCTGGCGCACGTCGCTTGGTGACAAGCGCGCGGTAAAGGTTACTGGTACAGTCTGCGGTTAAAAATAACCTAATGTAATAAGGTTAAATTATTACCAAAACTATTAGAAATTTATAACACTATTTTGTTAGGTATGTGTAAACACAGATAATATGAAATAATGATATATTTTACATTCAAATTAAAATATATTGTGAAACAAAATAGTTAAGTATTAATAAGTCCTGCGTATTAGGTATAAATTTAGGTCTATTGATGGAACACAACCTCGTTTGAACACGCCTTCACACATAAATTAATAAAAAAAATACATATTTTTTTAATATCAATTGTCAGATGATTACGATTTAAACTAGTGCTTATATCGCATCTGGTAATTTAGTTTCAATCAGATACACTACTATGAATTGAATTAATGTGTCATGACTGACGGGGTAACGGATTTTTGTTGATAGTATAATTACTTTCGCTATTCTTGACACTGCTCAAGATGTAAAGTACCGGCTGAAGGTGTTGGAAACCTGGGACACGCGAAAATGAGGGTTCCGTGGTGTATTTTTTTTAAATCACAATCATTATACACATAGGCTAAAAACGGCTTATGAATAGTCAAAAATATCATTGTTTCGGAATGTTGGTGCCACTGAGAAGAACTGACAAGAAACTCATAACTGAAGTTTGAACGAAAAACATTTGTCCTTGTATATCACTACTAGTTGCGCCCGGCGGTGTTACCCGCGATAAAAAGTATGAAAAATTAAAACATCTATTCCACGGGAACCATACATTTTACCGGGATAAAAAGTAGCCTATGTGCTATTCCAGACTATAATCTATCTGTGTGCCAAATTTCATCCAGATCCGTTCAGCCGTTCGGGCGTGAAAGAGTAACAAACATCCATCCATCCATCCAAACTTTCACATTTATAATATTAGTATAGATTATAACAAATGACCTTTATTTGATGTACAAAATAATTACCTCGTGAATTTGTTTAAATACATAAAAAAGTACAATACTCTGAGCGACACGTCTAAATTACTACTAGTACGTCAAGTGCGAGTTATGCGTAACCTAAACGAATACTTTATAGTCTACCGTATTTAGCCATTTTGTATGGCGAATTGAACATTTTAAATACCGTCCGCTAGAGGCGCTTTTCAATTCTCCATACAATGTCTAAATACGGTAGACTATAAAGTATAGAGTTAGCTCGCACTTGACGTGCTGGTATCGTTGACAATTAAATTGATATTAACGATGGATTCAAAGGTTTTAACTAACTATATACCTAACATGGATGGCGGGTCAGATCAGTTGCGCTGCATGTGCCTAGTGAATGTAGCGTCTCTATCTACTGCCGCCTTCCTACCTAGGCAAGTATGCTCCATCGTAGATCTCATCGTCACTTACCATCAGGTGAGATCGAGATCAAATACTTGCCTATAATGTAATTTAAAAAAAAAAATAACAAAAAAATATTCGATAAAATCTGTTAATAATGTTGCCCCCAGAACCCTATTATGTCACCATACAAATGTCAGGACATGACGCACGTACAACTTAAGTGGATGATGTGGTACCGCCGCAAAAACTGTGCCGTTGCCCTGTCTGAGAAACTGCGTAGGAGTTTAATCGAGATTGATTCTGCTGATTTTATTTATTTACTAGCTGTTGCCCGCGACTTCGTCCGCGTGGTATTTAACAAATACAACCGTTGACAACAGCCTGCTCGCCCATTCTGAGCCCGCGGGACGCTATCAATCAGGCGCTGCGCTGCAACATTGGTTTTAATTTTTTTTCGTGAGATCCTATTTTTTTTTCTAAAATAAAAGTAGCCTAAGTTACTCCTTGTTACAACAGCTATCTGCCAGTGAAAGTCCCGTCAAAATCGGTCCAGCCATTTCAGAGATTAGCCGGAACAAACAGACAGACAGACAGACAGACAGACAGACAAAAATTGTAAAAAATGTTGTTTCGGTATAGGTAACGTGTATACATCCAAATGCACTTAGTAAAAAGCGGTTATTTTAATATTACAAACAAACACTCCAATTTTATTTATATGTATAGATTTTGGCTGCTTTCTGTGCCGAGGGTCCCAGGTTCGAAACCTCGTAGGCACAAACTTTGTGTGATGAGTGAGCACTAATATTTGTAGACGTGTCATGGATGTTTAATATCTATATAAGTTACGGTATTCATAATACAAGCGTTGCTTAGTGTGGGAACGGTTAGTTGGTGTGTTCGTCTGGCGATATTTAAATACTATTTTTGTGCACCGCCCACAATCTGTTTTACCGAAATTGATAAATAATGCACTTGACCAATATAGGTTTTATAGTTTAAGATGGCTTTTTATTGCATCGTATTAATTCGTATCTAATCGTTTAAAGGTATATGATATGAGATACGTATAATAGCTATATTACTACCTGACGACCTGATTAGCGCCGTTGGTAGTGCTTGCTGTGCCGCGGGTCCCGGGTTCGAATCCTGGTAGCGACAAACATTGTCGTTATGAGCACGAATGTTTTTACTTGAGTCATGGATGTCTAATATTTATATAAGTGTGTAACTATGTTCGCCCTTAGTCTATTGTACGGTACCTATAATACAAGCGTTTCTTAGGGAATGTATAGTTAGTGTGTTCGTCTGGCAATATTATTATTATTATGTGCACCTCTATGCATATATATTAGGCAGTTATCGACTAGTGTGAATTCCCCATTACAATTTAACATTTTTTGTAACGCGACTCGATAAAACATTCAGTCTACAGGATAAATACAAAACTGGTTAGTTTATCGTAATAAAGCGGTCAAACACACCGCGTATCAGTAGGAAAAGAAAGTCGTCATGTAGTCGTTCTGTTCGCGACTAAATACATAATTATTAGCGATGTAGGTGACGCCCAAGCCTTGGTCTAGGTCTGGCATTTTCGCAAGTCCAAGACCAAGTCGCGAGTCTCGGAGAATCTTTGTTTAAGTCTGCAAGCGTTGCGTCGTCATCAAACTATCCGACACTCTTGCGTCTGGACTATAGTTATAGAATATTATTTAATAAATTATATACAATAGTTATATACATGGAAAAACAAAAAACTTAAAAATACTTATTAATAGCACATTTAAAAATAAAATAAAAATAAAATTATATACACAAAAATGCCTCCACATCGTCGTCGATGCCAAAAGTGCCGAGCAGGCTGGCCGCGTTTCCACGCTGAATAGCGAGGCTCACTCTCTGATAGTTATAGTATAGTGATTTAGATAGTATTAGTAATTTTATACTTTATGCTTTTTGGATTGCGCGTAGAAATAAAAAAAAAACTTTCTTTACGGTCTAGAATTGCGAAAATGCAAGACGAAGCTAGAATATGGGCGGCGCTTCTTATTATACGTATATTTACTATGCAATGTAATATCTTTTCGGTTTGTTGTTTTGCGTAGGTGTTGAAAGTTTAATAAACATACAATCAGTAGGTTAGTATTTGAATAACAAATTTTAATAAGAACCTATTTATCAAAATGTTTATTATCAAATACAAACATCAAAATAATCGTTGTGGGAGAAAAATATTATGTCATCAGTAATATTTTAATGTTCACTCCACAGTAAAATTTGGTATTTGGTATTTGGGTTTGGTATTTTATTAAATCACATTCAATAAAGTACCTAAATAAGGAAAATTTACTTTTTTCCTTACATATCCAATTATAATAAATATCAATTTTGTCATAATTTGCAGGCAAGCCATGTGATTCGTCTAGTGACCTCACTGTGTCTTGGAAAGTCCGTAGTCTGTGCCAACTCTTATCAGATTTGCGATGCACTATGAAACATTTAACAAAATATAACTATTTTTATTGCCAACGAAATTGGACTCTAATGCATTGAACGAGAGTTATTTATTAACTACAAAACTATCTTTAGGTATATCACACATTTTATGAGGTTTTATTTAGTGTTTTGACTGTTCGTGTTTAGAGAATTTATTTTTAGAAATTACTCGCTCATATTGTGCTGACGTATTTTTTGGGTTCCCCTTAAATTGGATACCTTGAACAACTAAATAATAAGGAAAATACGTTTCAGATCTTTTTTAGGCACGTTCACTGACCCGTGATCACCAGCATTTGCCCAAAAAAGACACAATTTATTTTTCCTGGCACCTCCGCCTACCAACCACGCCGAGGATTACAGGCATGGTGGTGCTATTCTTTTTTTCCGAAAAAATATAGAACATTTGAAGACGCTCCCACCCAGCAGTGTTGCCCAATCGTAAAAATAATTAATACTAAAATCATTGAATATGGTACCTATGATATTTTTTATTCAAGAAACTCACGTTTTTATCGATAAACAAATTGAACGTTTTGTGCGTATTACACAGGATGTTGCAGCTAATTTGTCATTGTGTTAGTTTTTTTTTGTAGATGTTCCTTTGTTCGGTTGATGGTATCGGCTCAGCATAGAATCGTAATGGCATGGTAATGAGCGGGTCAACGGCTGTTATTTGCGTCTCAGATGCTTCATCTATATATATATAAATCTCGTGTCACAATGTTTGTCCTCAATGGACTCCTAAACCACTTAACCGATTATAATAAAATTCGCACACCATGTGCAGTTCGATCCAACTTGAGAGATAGGATAGTTTAAATCTCAAATTATAGTCGCAATTTTAATTTATTGCTAATTATTTGTCTGTTATTATTTGACAGTCACAATTATCTGTTAACTCCAAATGATTCTAACAGATGTCGATACCTTTCGACTGGGTTGAGTAAGTAATCAATAGATGGCGCTGCTATGGTAAATCTACGAACGTGTCATATAAGCTACATTTTAACAGCATAATTAGCACGTGTTGTTGACGCTATAAATTGTTTCATTGTTTACTATAATGTAATATAACAAAAACTTTAGCCACAGCAACGCGTGGCCGGGTCAGCTAGTTGTTATATAAAGAATTATCTCGATCCTTTATTGCTTATCCGAATATATTGTGCGGTTCTTTCTAATTGAGATCGTGCTTAGCTAATCATAGGTCCAACTGCCCTATCGGAATGCCATGAGAAAATAATAATAATGTAAACTGTGGTTGGTATATTTAGGGATAGTTTATTTTAGAAACTTTTGAATTTGTGTCCATTGTTGTGTTTTGTAGATCCTTGTTTATAGTAATCACATTAGGTGGCATGTCTATAAGTCACATATGTCTTAGAATATAAATGATATTAAGTATTTATATCTAACAAGAATTGATAGAATAAGGCGATAAGATACTTGGCGGAAATCCATTGTTACACAAATGGGGGAAGAGGGGCCCAGCACATCACATACACACACAAATAAAAACATTATCTATCAACTTATTTGGTTTATAAATTTTCTATTATTCAAATACGCCTGTCTTCTTCGGTGGAGTGGTGGATCCGACCGGACAAAGATACTTTTCTCTTAGTAATGTACCTTAACATTTAAAAGATGGTTTAAATAAAGATGGATGTAATCGAACTTTGAAATTCCTGCAAATTATAACGTATTATAATCTTGTATAACCATATTTGTTGTGCTCGCTAATGATGTTAGTTGTTAAAAAGAACTAAAAAAAAAATTAAAAAAAAAAACATCGAACGAATCCAAACGGAATACATGAGTAGGTACTACCTACGTCACTGCAATGCAAATGAATCGGCTATTGTCGTACTAAAACGTAGATACGTTTTATGATAATAAAAACTATTTATTACACCTATTACTGCTCGCGATCGACATGATAATAGCTCAATTTTCTGCAGCGCACGCGCACGCGCACGCTAGGAAATGTCGCGTTGTCATTACGAACGCGTGTCTCGTATCTTGATTCTCTTGTACGTACAGATGAACGGACGTCGAATGTTACATTATATTTGCGATTGGCACAAGTCATAGGTGGGAGCGGTAACGAAAGCGTGGTTCGCATTTGATCTTTCAGTCCTTTTTTTTATTTTAACTGCAGAAGTTTATTAGTTATACGTGGGCATAATCTTCTTTATTATAAGATTTTTTCCGCGGCTTCGCCAGCGCATCCATCGATTTTGTTTTATACCTTGACCCCAATAGTCATAGCGTGCGTGGTGATATGTATTAGGTATATATTTTGAGTGTTACCGTATATTATCTTACAGTGCAAGCCTCATTGAAAGTAGTCTAGTAAGTTTTCCGCGATTTTTGAACAAATATACACGCTGATAAGTATTCTAAAACATTTCATTTAAATTCAGAGACGATCAATTAGCGTATTAGAACTATGTTTTTCTAATTATTCGATTCATTGAATGGACGAGTCCATTCAATGTCTTGTTTTACTCATAAAGATACAACTCGTTGGTATAGTAATTTTTTTTTGAATACACAATGAATACGCGTAATCTATAATAATATAGATAACGCATAATTATTGGTAAACACCAAAATAGTCATATAAATGTATCTTATGTAGTGCTAGTGATCAACCTAATTTTGATTAAGCTAATGTTGTTTAACTAATAACACTTTTATTAGTAAAATCCCTGCATGTTTACACCTTTCGTTAACCTCAAGGAACATTTACATAATGTTCGACACTATTGGAAACTATGATCATAGATATAATCATCAGATAAATGTGACATTCTATAATCAATATCCTAGATATATGAAATTGTATTTCCCGCTAAAATAAAGATTATTCCACTCATAACTTGGACCAACGGCTCATCCTCAAGGCTCAACGCGCTCGGTTCAGCGCGCGTCGCGCCAACCACTGCCAACTGTGAAGGTTTAGGTTACAGACTTTATAAAAGAAAACAGTCCCTGAAAAGTCCCGTCCCTGAAAACAGTCAAGCACTTTTATGTATGTTAAAAGTCGGTAATATTTCAATACTTACCTAATATTGATTTCTTATATTTACGCGAATACTACACATTGAAATAAAACTAATTTTAAGGATTTTATCACGTTCATATTATGTTTTTGGTCACGGGAGGACCCCTCCTCCTTCCGTGACCAGGGTTGCTGTAAAGCAGCCGAAACGTTAAAATCCTTAACATTAGTTTTATTTCAATACTTACATAATATTAAAAAAAAAACGTCTTTATTGTTTTTTTTTTCAACATAATATGCGATTTGTAGCGCCAAATTGTTATGAGGAAACAGACATGTTAGACTTCCTTATGTGATAGGTGTTTAATCCAGCAGATATTTTATCCAGAGGTGCTGATCCAAAGAGTATCGTGGACAACACCTTGAGGAAGCCTGGACCTACTTGTTAGAACATAATAATTATAATTTTTATTTGGCTGATATTGAAAAGCCGTTTCAATATCAGGCTTCCCGGGGCAGGTTATTTACAACGACACATTATTTACAACGACTACCTACTGTTAAAAGATATAATTTATTACAGATCCAAAGAACATCAAAACAAAAGCTTTCGGATCTTAGCAAAGCATTAGGATTACAAGCGAAATGAAAATATATCTACTTATATTCTTTTTAATTTTATCACCATGTTAAAATAAGTTAGCTAAGTTACTTTCCTACGTCAACTTGTTAGATTTTACATAATACTAAGTTCTGTGTAGCTATTTTTGTCTCGGACACTAAGTCAGCTTGTTAGCGTCGGTCGAGGTGCGCGCGCGCAGTTCATTGTCACGGTCGAGGTGCTTCTGAAGAATGTTTCATAGAAATTTAGTTTTTACGATTTTTTTTCATGGCGATTCTAAGAAAAAAACGTCGACTGCCAAAATGCCAGTCAGATTAGCATTTTTAGATAAATTTCGTACATACCTATGATAAAGGAAGAAAATAGGTACTTATGTATAAATAGGTGCTTACTTAGATATATCTAGTTTAGCCATTTTGTAAAAAAATAATACCAGTCTTTAAGCTAGCAAGGCCGTTGCCGTTGGCGTGTTCAAAACCCTTTCCAAATGCCTTAGGTAATCCAACATTTTATACATAGGCACTTTATAAAATCTTGTCAAGTCTTATCTATAATACCAGCCCTTTTTAATGTCCCACTGCTAGGCACAGGCCTCCCCTCCATGCGAGGGGGATTAGGTCATATTCCACCACGCTGGTCCAGTGCGGGTTGGTGTCTTATCGGATTATTGTTGTTATTGTTGCTTATTGTATCTGGTCCAAAGCTCGACCACCCCTCCACCCTCAAACCCCCAAGTGGATTCCTGGCTTAGAAGATATCTTTCTATGGCCTGTTTTCAACTCATACCAAGTGTTATTACGTCTACACGTTCCATTCACACACAATATAACAACAAATATTAAATATTGATCACTAAATAGTTATGCAAACATATGATATTAAATGCGTCGAGTTAACACCGCCACTGTCATTGTCACGGCCGGCCATATTTTTTCCAAATCATTGTTTGTTACGTTACGACATTTAACATTGAGTGCGGACAATTTGCGAATTCACGGAATAATGTAACGTTGATCTGATTAGATAAGATCTACGTATTGTTTCGACTTGAAGTTTTATTTATATTCAGGTTAGTTCTGCACGTCAAGTGCTAGCTAACCGTACACTTTATAGTCTACCGTATTAACACATTTTGTATGGAGAATTAAAAGGCGCCTCTAGCGGACTGTTATTTAAAACGTTCAATTCTTCGTACAAAATGTCTATAAAGTATACGGTTAGCTTACGAAAAATCTAGCACTTGACGTACAGGTTAGTTCTGCACGTCAAGTGCGAGCTAACCGTATACTTTATAGTCTACCGTATTTAGTCACTTTTTATAGAAGGAAGAAATAAAGTAGTATAACTTGTCTTTTCAACTTCTCCCAAGATATCCGGTAATTTTTCAATAAAGTATCCGCAGCTTTACTTATGGGGGTAAGGGATTCATTTCATCATCATCATCGTCATGGACATTATCATTATCATCGGAGGTATTTATAATTTTAGAACAATTACGATCAAATACTCGCCACTGGCAAAAATGTCACTATTTTGTTGCCAATTGCCAACCTAAAAAAAAAAAATAATGACTGAATGAGACAATATTATCCTATAACTTGTGACTACAATTATACGTTAAGTGTTAATAACTCAGATGGGCTGCCGGTAATTAACTAATAAAATTAACAATGGCATGCCGTAGTTGCCGTAGTGATGTGACCAATACGAATACGTTGTATAACAACAATCAAATTAATTTCTCTCTTGGAGAGTTCTTATGGTCTACACAGATATACGCGAATAGCTTACAGCCTCAAACATTATATTGATTTCTTATATTTACGCGAATAACACATTGATATAAAACTACGTATTCTAACAAGTCTGTGATTAGAGAAAAACTCATGATTGAGGGTTGACGAGTTTTTGACCAGTCTAACAAAAACGAGAACTGACTCGATGCTGGCTGAATGCGAGAGTATTCGGAACGGAAACCTATTCGCATCACTAGCCCAAAGGTATTAATTTTATTGTCCCTCGCTATTCATTGCCATGGTCGACTGGCAGGTTATAATTTTATGTGGCGAGTGACAAGTAAATAACAACAGCTGCCCTTGAACAACGACAGCACTGTTGACTAATATCGCGATATTCTATGGCGTTCGTCTCTTTGGGAATATGCTATAATACCACCATTGACATATCATAAATTCACGTAATATAAAGAAATCAACTCAGATTTTGATTTTTTTAATAAGAAACTTTTTATTGTTTTTTTATATTTTTAATATCGAAATTTGCCGTTTCTTTAACCAGTTAAGTGTATACTTATAACATCAATCTATCGTAAACAGATAAAGCCAACATTTTTCTAGTTAGGTACTTACTTAAGAACACGATTTTATTATCAGTGTGCAGCGTTATCAAACATTTTATGACAAGTTTATTTTATGACTTAAGAATACTAAAAAAAGCCCAACGAATTATGGACGCATCATATTCATAAAATGGGCACGTATAAATGTATAACCAACTTCGTATGTAGCTACGCAGTACCCGGTATTAAACTGGTTTTCTCAATCTTAGGAGTGCTTTGGAGATCATAGTTCACTGAAGCTTCGCTTTTTAAGTTTTTATAAAGGTCTAATGTCACTGAGTATACAATAGTCTGTTACAACATCATTTTAATTTTACACTACTGTATGTATATTTTTGGAAGTAAATAAGGGAACTAGGAATCTACAGTACGGAATCTATTGAAACTAAGCATAATGATAGATTATAAAAATTGAAAAAAACTTTTTTTTTTATTATCCCAAAAAATAAAACGGTCGCCACTGGGTAGCCAAAAACTTATTTGACAGATGGCCCATACAAAATTATGTCAAATAAGTTGTAGATAGTGTTTATCAGCACATTGGAATCAATCTACTTCAGTAATATCTTCAGTGGACATTTTTGTATAAAACATACTCTAAGAAATGCATTTGCATGTCATTATACATAGTTGCCACATTATTTTTTTATTTCTCAGGGAACAAGGAACTGTGCTTTTTCCTTCCATAATGTTGTGAGCACAACTTTCAGGAAGTCTGACGTGCATTGTTTTTATATTCCCACGCACTAACGTGAATTATGTAGTAATCTTTACTGAACCGTATTTTTATGTAGTCGGTATATTGTTGTTCATTTACCATTAACTTGTAATGGTATACTTAGAGTTAGTACTTTTTTATTCAGCTGCCAAAGTCCGCCTAGCAGTTCCTACATTGTTCTCACATACTCTTTAACAATGTACTGCTCAAAAATGTAAAAGTTCGTTTTAAAAAGAGCAAGCATGGAGTTTCTTGCCCGTTCTTCTCGGTGGTAAAGTTGTAGCTTAGCGTTTTGTTACTTTTTTTAACGATTTATAAGTACTGCACTTAATAATTTATATGAATAAAAAAATATTATTTCACTGATTATCCTACCTTATTCAATCTGTTAAAAAGTGGCTTTAAATCTATACACATTAAAGTGCAAGAGTGATATAAATTTTATTTTTTATAAGTAGAGACACTACATATAAAAAATAAAATTTATATCATGGCTAAATATATCGGTCACCTGTATCATATCGCGTAGGTTATCAAACAGTCCATAAAGCTTGTGATAACGTTCCCCCCAATTTGCTACCATAATCATTAGCGATGCTTCTTGCTGATTGGACCACTTGACAACAGTGCCAAGTTCGTGTTCTAAAAACCAAAAGTGATGGATATTTATAAAAAGAATATCTTTGCAGCCAGCAATATTCATTTTTTTAATTAGTAATATGTATGCACCCGAAATAGTATATTTGGTCGATACATAGATCATTTTATATCATTTTATTTCGCTATTATTATGTGAATACGATATAATAGAATTACGTGAATACACATTATGATAATAAAAATGCACAGTACATTATAAATATAATTCCCACAGTAATAATACGGAAAAAATATTGTATTTTGATAGATGATATAATTTAAAGTGATGAAAAAAATTACTTCGTGGAGCACTAATGGGATATGTACCATTAGGCATAAAACTAGTTATCTCAAGATTCATGCGAGATAAACAATGAGTTAATGGCCACGCAAAAACATTATTTAATTTTTCGCTCGTTTTGATACGAACTATTTGTCAGATTGGAGTTTTTTACTATAATTATTTTGATTCAAAACCGTTTTGATAACTAGGTACCGACATATATTTTGTGTTGTGTGTAAGCATATGTGCATATTAATAAAATGTTTGAAGTTTTTTTATAGGTACTTATCAAACAAAAAAAAAATCATCTTGTTGGTCTGGTTAGTCATAAATTATTCGCTGAAAAGATTTAATTTATTCATATTCCGTTATGAATATATTGTATACAGATTTTAATACGTAATAGCCACCGACGAATATAATGTCGGGAGTTTGACCACTAATCGGGTTCTGGAAGGGCCTACCTACATTGGCATCTTAACCGAATATGTTTCGTACCTTTAGGCCGAACGCATTTTGGATACGAAGTCGTCCGATCGCATACGACGACGCACGACAGATTCCGACCGCTTAAAGCTTGCAAGCTCGGTACAGAAAACTTATCTCATAATATGCCGAGTACTTGTGGGATACTTTTAAGAGCTATTTCGCAGTGGTCTGAGTTTAGCACTGATGTTTCCATCGCCCGACTGACAAATAGTGTTACTTATTTGAATATTATTACAGCGCCACTTTCTCGTATTCAATTCACGTGAACTCTGTTATAGAACTCTTACATTGTTCGAGTATCTTGTGCATTCGAGATGTAGTTATAAAGATGTATGGTACTTCAGCTTCATAACTAGCATTTCGATCGATATAAAACTAATTTTACAGATTTTATCGCGTGTATATTATGTTTTTACGTTCCTGCCGTTACAGCCGCTTTACAGGCAACCATGGGAGGCAATCACGGGAGGACTGAGGTATTTGACGTTCTAGTGTCATAGTTTGAACTCGGGTACCCTCATATTTAGTTGTTGTTGTTTGCGGTTTAATCTACGCAGAACGTGCTCACGGTGTCTTCAGGTCTTGCAATTGTGCGCTTGGTTTTGGATTTAATAATATTAACTACTGGATCCCAAATCACTGGTAGCACCCAACCATCTTCCGTAACGAAATTAATTTTTTTTTAATCTTAATGGCCTCACGGAATTGGTGTTTTTTTGCGAGGATCTGTGGTTGATCCAATCCGATATAATAGCAGATGCAGTCCTGCACATTTCTACAAACCAACCAGCATTTCTTCAGAAAATACGGCCGGTATGTAAACGCCCTTAGTTTAAAAAAATTTAATGACATCTATAAAAAATGGTGGCATGTAAACAGCGACCGCTCTCGGAGCGCAGGTGAGCCGAGCGGCCACTTATCAGAACACACACATTACAACCACTTTTTATTACGTCCGATAACGGCTCTATAAACATTGCGATACACTTGGAAACATATATGTATAGTGGATAATAAGCGAGGTTATTTTTGGCTAATAACCATTATAATTGGACTCATCCCCCTCGCATTAGGAGGCCCGTGCCCAATAATACGACATTAAAAAGGGCTGGCATTATTATGTCTCTCTCTCTCACCACACGGGCTATACCCGCATCTTTGGAAGGCTTGCGCGCGGACATGGCTCCAATACGTCGAGGCCATTTATGAGAATTTTAAAGTTATTTTAGCTAGTAACCATTATGCATTATTATACACTAGCTGCGCCCGGCGGTGTTACCCGCGATAAAAAGTATGAAAAATTAAAACATCTATGCCACGGGAACCATACATTTTACCGGGATAAAAAGTAGCCTATGTGCTATTCCAGACTATAATCTATCTCTGTGCCAAATTTCATCCAGATCCGTTCAGCCGTTCGGGCGTGAAAGAGTAACAAACATCCATCCATCCATCCATCCAAACTTTCACATTTATAATATTAGTATAGTATTAGTATAGATTGACTTACACCTGACGACCTGATTACCTTAGTGGGTAGTGAGCCTGATTTCTGTGCTGCGGGTCCTGGGTTCATACTTTTTGTGATGAGCACGAATATTAATATTTTTAATATAATTAATACCTATAACAATATTATATACTGGGATCGCCCAGTCCTTTACACGGTACCTATAATACAAGCGTTGCTTAGTGTGGGACCGTACAGTTGGTGTGTTCTTCAGCGATATTATTAAATCATGATTTGTGTTCCATGAAAACAGCCGCTTAATCAGATGTGCAGGAATGCATGCAAACGCTAGGAATGCATGCAAAAACATACCAAATTCTATAAAGCATAATGCATTTTGTTATTTAATAGATAGAAAGCTAGACTGTTCTCGTGTACACACTATTATTAGAGTAATAAAAGTGAATCAAGATATTGATGCGTTATCGATGTTATGCAAGTCGAATTTAATTTTAGTATGACTATTAATTTTACACTAGCTGGACACGCGACTTCGTTCGCGTCGACTTTAGTTTAAGAACCATTTTCCGGGATAAACAATGTTTCCTTTATTTTTACCTGGTAACTATGTAAACTAGTAGCATGCCAAGATTCAGCAAACTTAGCTTTTTAAGATATAGGTTTTTGGCTATCCCGGGGAAACCCACCCATTTCTATGGACAAAAAATGGCCAAGATGTTAATCCTATTATAAGTTTTCACCATGCGAAGTTTTATTCAGCTCTGCCAAGTAATATATTAGCTAGTTTCTTGGCTATCCCGTACGAACCTATCCATCTCAGAATAAAGAGTATCCTATATGTTATAAGCTATCGCCATTCCAAGGTTCATCAAAATGCGTTAAGTAGTTTCCCACGATACGCAAACAGACAGACAAAACAATTAAATATAGTGGGTTCGGTCTCCAGCATTGAAAGTAATAATCCCTACGAATTTTAATAATTTGACACGGCAGTCTTATTGTACATCCAAATTAAAAAATAAATAAGAGATCGCTCAAAAATATTCCGCTCGATAAAACCCAATGCGCAGCAAATTTTAAAAACGATGAATAATCGACCCAACGGTCACGAACTCAAGACCTAACGCTGCATCTTTTTAATTCCGCATCCGTGACGTCGCACGCATACGATACCTCCAATTCGCAGTCCGCAAACTTGATACACACACAGAATAAAAAGTCAGGTGCACTCGCGGACCGGCGCGGCCGCTGACATCCACGAGATCTCGCCTCACTCCAGTGTATGTAGCGACATCGAGAGGTAGTCTACCAATCACCGAGCCTCTTAGGAATTTCAATTACGAATCAAATTGCACTTTCGTCGTGTTTCTTATAATTCCAATTTCGAAATTGTGCGGTCGCGTGCGTTTATAAGCGGGGACTGATTGTGTTGGGCGAAGTTGTATTTAACGTTTAGCCAAAATGAAAACGGATTACGCTATGGATGAGATGCAGAAGAGTAAGTTGATATTTTAACAGTTAATATTTACACGTTAATAGTATTTCAGCGACAAAACTGACTTGATCGTTATTTATATAAAATAGATTTTTGAGAGAGAGGCATCACTCTAATCCTATATTCGATAAATAATCGAAACGTACCATAATGTTTACAAACATTAACTAAATGAAAAAGAATAATAAAATTTGCTGAGCACATTAATTAAATACGGATTTTTTTTAAAATAAGTATAGCGTTAAGCACGCACGAAATAAATGACTATGTTAAATGTTCCGTCGAAATAGGTATCTCCAATTAAAAAATATTTAGTTTTAATTTATAAGTTCCTGACGCCATTGAGCTCGTCACATTATTTCTCCTAATATAAAATAGTTAATTATAAACGTCAGGATGAAATCTCAAAAAAAATGTTATTATGATGATTATAATTTTTGGTTCTGTGTTTGTTTGATACAACACCTGTTTCATACAGGTTTCATTTTTATTTAAAAATTGTGTATGTTTTATTAACTATTTCCTTATGACAACGAGTTCTACAAGCCGTTTAATTTTAGAAAAATGAATTATACGTTATGAATACCAATATGTGCCTATATTATCGCGTTTTAGAGTCACGTTTATACAAAACCTGTTTCATTAAAATATATTAAATAATTTCAAGAGTACACACGATATCTTCCGATCCGAAAACGAATTGGTTTTTTAAACTTCGAACATTCTAATGTAATGCTGGGTGAAGAATGTATGAAATATTAAAAAACAGTACTGTATTACAATATTTTAATTGAATAATTTCAATTAGCATCTAGGTACATTTATTTATTAACTGTGGAATTAAAATAATATTAGAGAAATAAAGAGGTTATAATTATGTTATCACCAAACGAGGAGTATCCTATTAGATATTGATATTATTAGAACCAATTTTTTTTATTTATTTTTTTTGTATATGTTAATATGTATGATATGATATTTTTTTTTGGATTGACGAAAGTAACCGTTTAAAAAAATATTAATATTTTTCCAGATGGTCGTCTCAAGGTACACAAATACTTTTAATTAAACATATCGAAGGTAGCATGTGTATTTAATCAAACAATGTATTAATTTTATAGGTAGGTAACATACACAATAAGTTAAAACTTGCATGAGTAGGTATTTTTTTTAAATACTTACCTGTGATCGAGACGAGCAAAATAGGTCAACTTTTTTTTCGGACCTATTTGAAATAATATAAAAATATATTACACTTTGACGACTTAACTAAAAAAATAAATAATAAAAATCGCCAGACGAACACTCCACTATACGGTCCCATACTAAACAACGCATGTATTATGGGTACCATGGGGCGAACCCAGTATATAATACTTATATAGTTATTTAACATCCATGACTCGGGTTCAAACATTCGCGCTCATCACACAAAAATTGTCCCTACAAGGATTCGAACCCGGGACCCGCAGCGCAGAAGGCAGGGTCACTACCCACTGAGCTAATCAGGTCGTCTACACTTGAAATCGTTCTGATTTACAGTTATTTATACAGCCGTCGTTTAATCATTTATTAAACACTGCGATGTCGACTAAGTAGGCCGGTTCTTTGTAGGCATTTATTTCAATGCTTCATCAAACGCTATTCATATGATACGAGTAGTATGAATAAAAATAAATAGATAGGTTTTTAATTAGAGAAATATAATCATACCATCCCATGATACTTTTATATAGGCACTGCACGGACTATGTCAATTATAATTCAACAAAAGCATGAAAATATCGTTTTTTAAATTCGGCCGCTGTGGTAGTGTTGCTATGATGCTGTTGGCAACAATTTCCCACTGTAGAGTCGAAGACGTTTTCTGAGCGAGGAAACTCGCAAGTCTTGGGTAGCTGCTTGTTTTAACCAATTATTAAGGACTTTGATCTCTATTCTAAATGATTAGAATACCATGGAAAATGGTAGGAAAAGGTATTCGGAGCCTATAATCGGTACGCAATAAAAAACCACATTGGAATTTCCTGCAGAATAATGGCGCCCACCGTCTTCGATTACACCGCAAAATTACATCGAACGCTTTATCGATAGGGACTTATTGCTTGGTTCGAGAGAACTAAGACTGACGTGGGTATATGTGTGTAAAAAATATCGACAGTGAAGCTGACATTTTATTTATATTTCTGCGAATAGTTAGCTCATTTATTTCGATTGCGATATATCACGAGTCAAGACCCGAACAAAATTGTACTTAACAATATATTTTGACTTATATGTATATATTAAGCAATCTACATATATATATTACTAGATGCGCCCGGCGGTGTTACCCGCGATAAAAAGTATGAAAAATTAAAACATCTATCCCACGGGAACCATACATTTTACCGGGATAAATAGTCTATGTGTTATTCCAGACTGTAATCTATCTCTGTGCCAAATTTCATCCAGATCCGTTCAGCCGTTCGGGCGTGAAAGAGGAACAAACATCCATCCATCCATCCATCCATCCAAACTTTCACATTTATAATATTAGTATAGATTAGTATAGATAAGCAGTGACGGCCAAGTTGGCAGAACGCTTGCCTCGGTCGCGTGAATCGCAGCATCAAACCACGGCTCGCACCTCGGGGACTTCTGGATTTTATCTGCGAATCTCATTTTCGTTTCCACATTAAAAGGGCTGGTATTATTATTATATGTATTTTGAAAATTGTATGTGCTCGGTCCTATTTTGTAAATTACATTTTCGAATTTTCATGATCAGTCATTTCCTTAGGACATTTCGAAGTGTAGTCGTGGCCAGCAGTCATCTTTAACTTCTTCTCACGGCTCTCAGACTACCAGGTTTTAGCAGATTGCCATTAGACCTCCGAGACTCAACTAAGGCTAAGGCCATTTATCAAAACTTCTAGCTGCGTAACGATTGTGATAAATGATAACAGTATACTTCTACCACAATCCCTTTTACGTAGCGTTTGGCTAACGTATCTTCATCCATCCCTCTCTCACCACAGCTATTATAAATACGTATAACAGTGACAGCACGTTTCTCAAAGACGTGCTGTCACTGTTAGAAGATTATAAGTTCCTGCATTCTACTGGTACCGCCAACGTAACGTGCTTTCCAAAATACGAGGAAGGACAAATATTTAAATTTAGACACTCACCCAAGAACCGACTAAGCGTTTTTACCGACAACCTCCTCGTAAAATGTTGTTCAACCTTTAACCTTTTTCAACTGTTTGTGTCTTCCCCAGGGACGAGTTCCATCGTCGGTCTCTCCGAATTGACTGACAACAAGCTGCTCTGGCGGCAGCTGATAGCGGAACTGGTGGGGACCTTCCTGCTGACATCTATTGGTGTGGCGTCATGCATCACCATCGGGGCTACCAATGCTCCGCAGACCACGAGCATCGCGCTGTGCTTCGGGCTTCTCGTCGGATCTATTGTACAGGTCAGTGATTATTTATCGATTTTTTTTTAATATACTTTTTACTATTTACATGATTCAATTTAAGATAAGGCCTGTTCCACAATGTGCTATCAAACCTTATCCACGACTTATTTATAGCCCATAGAAATTCTGTTAAATTAATTGCGGTTAGAGGTTATCAGTACAATGTGATAGAGGTCCTAAGATAGAAAACGCAATAGGTGACGCAGACAGTTAAAAACATTTACAATGATTTTTAGATCATAAAAACTACTTAGTAACGAATCTGCAGAAAGATTACTTAAGACTCTACCACTTGTTCGGAATCTCTTTCGTATGGAGAAGAACAGTACGTCAACTACGAGATTATTCGTAAGCTAACCGTATACTTCATACTCTACGTATTGCGACAGATTGTATAGAGAATTTAATGTTTAAAATACTGTCCGCTGGAGGCGCTGTTCAATTTACCATTCTCAATAGCTTACGAATAATCTCGCTCTTGCCCAAGCTCTATAGTTACGACGATTCTTTTCAGTGTAGAGTATTTGATAATTGGCTTAAATATATAAATACCTACCTAGCGTCTCTATCTATCAGTGTGTTATATAAATAAATATCGCCAGACGAACATACCAACTATACGGTCCCACACTAAGCAACGCTTGTATTATGGGTACCGTACAATGGGTCGACTGTACTCAGTAATCCAATATACATTACTTGTGCTCACTTATTCGTGCTCATCACACAAAGTGTGTCCCTACCAGGATTCGAATTCGGGACCCTCGGCACAGAAGGCAGGGTCACTACCAACTGCGCTTATCAGGCCGTCATACACTTATATTTATTAGAAGATATGAGTCCAGCAATCTGTATAGTATCCGTCTAATTTATAATGTGTGAATAACGAAACAATAAAGATAGCTATATTCTCGTGCCGTCAGCGTCGGTCGGAAGGTTATAAAAACAATTAGCACATTAGATTGACAGGAGTAACGAGATAATTGAACGTAATAAACGCTGAAAAGTAATTGAATAAACGTTATCCAATTCAATTATTTAATTGATTGAGGTCTAAGGTGTATCAAACTTGCGTTGTTGAGGGTGATTAAAAAAACTATAATAGGTGGGTACTTACATCATTATAATAATAGTTTGTTATTTATTTCAATAAATTATGTACAATAGTTATTTACAAAGATATCTACATGGAAAAACAAAAAACTAAAATATACTTACAAATAGGAAAAATAAACAAAGTAAATGAAATAATGACATTGTATAATAAAAATAAAAAGTAAATTATATACACACTAAATAAAGTAGGTACAGACTTATTTAAGTATTATTTTATAATAATTAAATAAGTAGTAGTCTGTACCTACTTTATTTTATCGTATTATAATTAGAATGACAATGTTTAATGAACAGATAGAGGTGTACATACATTTTACATATGTAGATACCTACTAACCTTTCTTCGTTAAAATTTAAAATAAAAACGCATGTTTCTAAAAAAACTTAAAAATAAAAAAACACTGACCTCTAAACTTTTTGTCAGGAAATTAAACAGTGAAGTTGCCAATTTTGCTTTTATTATCTTCAATTTGTGTTTCTATGATATAAATAATATGTAATATTAGTGGGATATTAACCATGTTGTGTTTATAAACATGTCCGTATTTTTTTAAGTAAAGTATCCACAGCTTTACTGACAGTGAATTCATTTCATCAACATCACCATTATCGTCATCAACATAAATATGATCATCATCAGTACTTATTATTCAAAATAACGAAGCCGTATCTTACTTGTCACTGGCAAAATTGGCACTATTTGGAAGCCGATGGTCGGCTTAAAAAAAAGAAGAACATCTAAAGTGTATACCACATTTACACAGATAATAACATCGTAACATGTTATCTAAACCCAACACTATCATAATCCGTCTAATCTCGCTGTACACACATCTTACCAAAGATAACAATCTCATACGATCTCAATTTATGATAACAATGCCACTGAATAATGCTGTTACAATAACATGAAAGCGGACCTTTCTCACAACGTCTAATTCCCACGAGATCACAGACCTATATTGGATCGTTAAATGCAAAACATTCAGTATCGTGAGGCCAGTATGCAAAACAGACTGTTAACCTTGACATACGAACTGGTTTACTCAAATCACTTTTATTATACGCAAAAACAAAAGTGATTTTAGGAATAGTTGCGTTGGTTTATTTATAAAATCTTTAATCTATTGCGGTTTATTTACATGCAGAAAACCATTCGATTCAATATAAATTATTTATATCAGGATATCTATTAATTAAGTACGTATGTATGAACTTTGGAGATTCAAGATTCAATTTGGTGTCGAACAGAAATTTACATAAAATTACAAAGCACAAAATAAATTACTTTCAATTATAAATTAATATTGGCGGTCCAAATAATTCACTATAATCATCTGAATACCAACTGGTATTCAGTTGGTATTCAGGTTGGTGGTCAGTAAGTTCGGTACTTAACTAAGTACCGAATATAACATACCGCATATAAATTCTCTCATATATTAGGATTTAGAACCGAATGTTGTCTAAAAACAATAATGTATAATAAAAAAAAACTTTATTTTTTACTAGCTTTTTCCAGCGGCTCCGCCCGCGGTACCTAGATAAACCCACATATACCCTATAAAACCAGACTATAATCTATCTCTGTGCCAAATTTCATCCGGATCCGTTCAGCCGTTCTGGCGTGATTGAGTAACAAACATCCATCCATCCAAACATTCACATTTATAATATTAGTGGGATGTTAATTAATATATTTTATTCAATTGTCTTATTTATATTATTGTATTATTATATATTATTGTATTATTAATTCTGCCATGACCCCATTTTATGAATGTGTTTTCTAGTTGTAAACAAATTGTAGTGGAGAGTTATTCCTCGATTACATCTGAGTGGTCACGAATATGGAAGCATGTGCGCATGTGTGCCCCGGGCGTTTTGAAAACTGGCCACATCACAATATATAACGGTAACATACTCGACATTTACAATGAGTGAACATTAACCGTTAATTACTTTTGATTTCTTCATTAGTTACACTGATGTTTTATATCATGTTAAAATTGAATACCTATCATAATTGAATATATTTTACCATCGGCCGTGAACTAAGTACCGTATTATAGTAACATGAGTAGGTTATATGCAAATTTGTACGTACTGGTACTCTATTGATATTTTGTTTTCTCTAATAACAGTTTCGACATATGGGCGTCTTATGTGTTTAGGGTCTCGGCAGATAGGTCAAGGAGGAAACGTGTGCAATGTTAAACCTTAACATAACATTACAGTGGGTTGATAATTTGTTTTGATTATTACATTTATAAAAGATAACCTACTAAGTATATAAGTATAGTAATTATTTACTGGCAAGTAATAACATTTAATTGCAAAAAATCAAAAACATGTAACCTTTCAATTACAAAGTATGTAGTTAGTAGACATTTACTAAGAAAATTTTACTATATAAACTTAATAAATAAATCTAACACGTTTGAAAATAATATTGCATGTATGGTCGTCTGGCTTTGCTCTTTTCGATAGCTATTCTAAGCTTATAGATATTATAGAGATCTTCTTCCTGATGACACCTTAAAAATCTGATACGATTCATTATTCCTCAACAAAAATAACAATTTACGGGTGGTAGGCTTCGGCCGTGGCTAGTCACCACCCACTGAACAAAGCCATGTCGCCAAGCGGCCTAGCTGTGTTCCAGCATGATGTTCGGTGCTGCCATTCATGGATGGCGGGTCAGATCAGTTGCGCTGCATGTGCCTAGTGAATGTAGCGTCTCGATCTACTGCCGCCTTCCTACCTAGGCAAGTATGCTCCATCGTAGATCTCATCTTCACTTACCATCAGGTGAGATCGAGATCAAATACTTGCCTATAATGTAATAAAAAAAAAAAAAACAATATATCTTCAATATTGACACGATATTTACATGTTATCAAAATAATTTAATTAAAAGCGACTTGGCGCTGCGCTGTTTGTACATTCCCAAGAACCTATTTATTTTTATTTAGTTACGTTTTGCGATTGCTAATCACACGAGGTCAGGCATAATATATATCAGGGGTATTAAATTATTCCAATCAATTGAACAAAAATGATATATTAAGATATGTCAGGCGGCTATAGCAGATGTTGATAACATTCAATTCGTTAATGATTAATTGGAACACGGTCCAGTAATAACGTAAACACTGATATGTCGTTATTGTGACAAATATTAACGATACAAGTAATTGGTACATTTCAAGGTTATATTACTGCAATTCGGAACGCCACACGTACACTACAGTGCATCTGGATATGAAGCTGGTTAATGAATACTAGGGATGCGCCGGGTTCGGCACTTACCGAACCGAATTATTCGGGTTATTTTACGCTCTATTTCCATGCTGCGTTTTCATGTTTTGTTTCGCCAATTAGGTAGTATTCTTTTGTTCTAGAAAAGCCTCAGATTTATTTTTTTATGATTTTGATGATGATTCTTGTTCTAATTTTATATTTTATATGGTTTTTTTCACATAAATTACTAAAAACCGCTTATATCGTCCGACCCAACACATTTAAGAAGGAGACATATTCTTACAAGCGGCCCTTAGAACATTATTTTCGGGCCGTAATTTAATATTAATTAATTAATTCTTGCCTATTACGTGATAAGTATGTATTTGAAACTTTAATAAAATCAGATTTTATATATTTTTTTAAAGTTCAGTTAATATTCGGCCAATTACTGATGACATAAAATCGTGCCGAATTCCGAATAATTACCGAATATTTGGCGCAACCCTAATTAAAACCAATATTGAATGAAAGTTATATCTTGTTTCAGTGGGTATTGTACCAAAGTTTACGTTTTAAACAGTTTAAATAACCTGTGACTAACCAAAACAGTCGTTTCCGTGTTATTATATTAGTACCTCGCAAATGGATTAAATAAGTCATTAGTAATCACTTTATAATGGCTATAGCTTAATCTTATGCCGCTCGCTCGGCGCACTGCATTCAGACAGGTTTGAATCCCGCCCGGGCAAACTTACTTAAATAATCTCTATTAATTTGCGCTGGTCTGGATGTTATTGGGATCGCCCCAGTCTATTGTACGGTATATCCATAGCACAAGCGTTAGTTAGTTTGAGCACATACAATCGAATGGTTGCTCTCGCGATATTTATTTATTTAATTATAAGTTGTTTTTGTCAATAATCTTTACAATATACCTACCTATTTATATCGTGTCTTACTTCCGTATGTTAAAAACACGTCATGTCGAAAATGAGTAGGGACCTACTTACATAGATTTTCCTCAAGTTAATTTACTCGCAAATGTAATGATTCACTCTGCAGATATATTTTTTTAAATATCTATAGGTCCACTTAGAAACCATATATACTATAGGAATACTTTTTTAGATTCGCATCGTTTCGCAGAGAATTGCATATTAATTACACTCGTGACAAACAGTTTCTCGACTAACATCTTAGAGGAGTTCGGTGTTGCTGGCTTCTTTATTATTGAGATTTGATTATTGATCAACTTGTTTGGTTTACAATTGGAAAAATTAACAAGCCCAGGCTCAGTGGTGGGTTCCTTATCCGCCATTTGTGTAAACCTATAAGTATTTCACCCGGCAAGCGGATTAGCTGTTGCTGCTCCTGTTTTGTCCTAATTACATTTACGCACTTACATAGACCTTTGCAACTCAATTGCTATCCAAACGTTAACGCAGTTGCACATAGTGTGATATTCAATAGCAACAGATCGGCATCGCTTAGGCGGTAACCTCGGCGCCGGCTGCAGCCGACCGCCTTCGTATCGTATCGTTCGCAAGTTCACACATGACCTTTGCAGGCAGACCCAGTAATAAAAGTACACGAACTGGTTCATTCAGCCGGTGGTGGTGCAATCCGCGACTCTTGCGCAACCACACATCATCTGTCAATCCCTCGCATCGGATTAGCATCACAATGGTACAATGAGATAGGGTTGACGTGCTCGGTGCGTGCGTACCTATAATAATACTCATAACGCCTTATTTGATGTTGGTTAAAATGGTTAATGCATCAGTAACCACTTGGTACATATCAGAAAATAAAACGCAAATGCTCTAAGAAGACAAATTCAATAATTATTTTAAATTAGAAACTGTGGCACAAAAACAAAATTAAAAGCACTCTCCATATATTTATATCTAAATATAATCCTTATAATGTTCTTATGAACACGGAATCGCAACACTCAAAATGACTTTACAAAGCCTTAACAAAACATCTCACATACGTAATCAATTTCTCACGGTCGACACCCCTACGTCGCCCAGTCGTGTCGCGGGCTTGTCGCTTTGTCGCCCGACAATGTCGCGCTCGCTCGACGAGTTGATTGTAACAGCTCGTCGCCGACTTGTATTCAAAAGCTTGTTATACCTTTGATATGTTGATACAGAACAATTAATTGCATATGCCTCATGATTGTTTATGTAATAACTGAAATATGTTTGTTTCATACATTTGTCCCCACAAATCCCCATCGGAGGGCATGTGGCTGTCCCTTTTGTCATTGCATCGTTTACTTTTTACGGAGAGTCAGAAGCCAGAAAAAAAAATATTACCAGTCCCATAAGATTTGAAAAGAGTATTCTCATTTGCTGGATATTCCAATCGTTACGACTAAACAACTTAATAGGCTGTTTGACTGTATAAAAACAAACTTTACATTGTGGCCAGAGATAATAGTTTTTTCTAACTTAATTTTTCTGCAAAAATATGTATTTTTTCTTTAAAATAACAATATAAAATAAAGATTTATTTGTCACGTGATTAAAAATAGTCCGGATTGTTGCTTGATGCGTTGTGCCGTCACACTGTCGTAATGAACAATTTAAAATAGTTTTCCATACACAGTCAAATAGCTTATTGTGATAGACTAGAAGCTAGGTCAGCAGGTACTCACCACAGACTTGTTCGAATAATCAGACAATACACGGCGTACGCTAAAATGATACCTAAAAAAACTCTAGCCAACCGTTTAAACAACATACTCGACCAATGTTTTATAGAGTTCACATTTAGCGTACGCCGTGTGTTGTCTGAATATTCTAATAAGTCTGTAGTATTCACGGAAATATATTTTATAATATTTTCGAAAAAAGCGATCGCTGCCGCCTTTACTTACTTGACGCTTTAATTGCAAACTATAGATAAAATAGTATATGTTAATTAATTTAATCCGTCATTGGAATGTAAAAAAAACACCTTTGTTTGTTTGCATATAAATGTCAAATTTTACGAGCTGATAATTGATTGTTGGAAGAATTAAACATTTTATGGAGGTTTTAGAAGACGAGTTTAATGCTTAGAGGTTGCACGGGTGGTTTGTCTACGATTTAATATATTTTTCAAAATATTATAACATTTTTAGTACACTCAGATTGCGGACTTTTTATGTGAAAACAGGATTGGTGAGTAATTACCTTTTTTCTCAAAAAATATAGAATGCACTAACAAGACCAAATTAGTTTTTTTTATTTAATGAATGATGGATATTAAATTTTGATTGTATAACTTGTTTGACGAGTTACAAACGAGATAGAAATATGCATAATACATGTAAACATTACAAACATTGTATCTAACAAATGTTTGTTTACTATAGCACCAGGCGTGCAGTGATCGATTATAAACAAACGAGCGACTTTAGTTTATAAATTAGAGATGCCAGTGATTGAGTGTTGATATTAATACTGCCGTTATATTGCATTACATATTATCGTTTATAAACATTCAATGCTAGACATTCCAATAAATCACCTTTTTGTTTGATTTAATACGATGTTATACAGGGTGTAAGGTAACAAAAACTTTGGTTTAAGGCTTCACTGAGTGGCTGTTATAAAATTATGATAATCATTTTGGTAAAAAGTTATGGGTTACAAAAGTGCGAGTGACGAGTGCGCTCGGTCGTATCGAATTTTTATTTACATTGCCGTTTTAGGTCTACATTAGTAATTATGGTTTTTCTTATTTAAATTACGTTAAGGTAAACTTCTATTTTAATTTTATGCTAAAATCAATTGAAAAAAATGCGTAAATTCATGAAAAGATCGACGTAAAAAGTAGAAAATATCAACAAATAATTGATAACACCTGATAACTTATGAATATTTTATTATTTGTCATTTGCTTTGCACAGCGTAGTTTTTTTTCTCGTAAGAATTTATTTCAAATGGAAATCATTTTATTTAAAACTAAAAGTTTCAAACACGAGTCAACTCTTTTAAATTATAAACTAATTTTAAGTCTCTATCACAGCATCAATAGATATTTTTTTCTCCGTGATTGTAATCTCCGCAAGTACTCCGTCTAAGTATAGGTACGTATATCGACCGCTAGAGCAACGGTACTCGAATCACGAAACATCGCCAAACGCGGGGAATGCGACAAAAAACTAATCGACTATCGCTCCTTATGTACTTCAATGAACTCGTATTATGTATCGTAACGGAACATAATTATTTGGCAAATTAATTTGCAATTATTTTATAAGATCAATTTGTTAATGAAGTCAGACGAGTATATAAAGCTATATCTACTCTTGCCTATGTATGTGACTGAAAAGACGTCCATCTTCTTTTTTTTTAGGTTGGCAATCAGCTACAAAATAGAGTCCTTTTTGCCAGTGTCGAGTTATTCTTGATAATTGTTACTGAATTATGTGTACCCCAGATAATAATGATAATGTTGATGACGATGATGATGATGATGAAATTAATCCTCTACCACTATTAGTAAAGCTAATATTTTACTGAAAATTTACCGGACATCTTGGGAGAACTTGAAAAGTCAAGTTATATTATTTTATTTCAATTTCCTTCATTCGTGCATGTTTATGAACTAACAATGGTTAATATCCCACTAATATTACACATTATTTATGAAAGAATCATATTTTTTGGAAAATAAAACAAAATTGACAACTGCACGGTTCAACTTGCCGCCAAAAAGTCAAAGACGTCGTTAATTTAAATATTGATGGAATATTAACAATAACGATTGTCTGTCCCACTCGCACTGCTAAACTACTATACCTATTGTAAACTAAACATACTCTTGGTATGCCAGTATTGAACATAGATAAATTTTATCCATTACTTAACAGACAATGGAAGGATCAATAATTAACTATATAACAGGAAACGTTATTTACACACTAAATGAGGCACGTTTAGTATTTATTTAAATAACGAAATCAACTCTGACCTTTGCCTAGACAATTTAACTTATACTAACAAAAAAAACGTATAATCCCATCTTTTTGCTTCTCCGTTGTGACCTACAAAAAATTCAAAAGATTTTAATTTTGAATTTGGAATGTCAACTGATATACTGCTTATCGTGACTTAACAGTTTTTCTAAGAAGTTTCCAGTCAATTTGTCTAATTATATACAATATTAAGTTGGTATAATCTCATCAACATTAAAATCAATGTAGTCATGAACTTCTTGACAGGTACTTTTTGGCGGGAAGTGAACAGAGCTGTTATCATTTTTTTTTTCTGAAAATTGTGTTTCTTTGGATGTGTCATATTAGTAAGACATTAACCTATGTGCTATCATCGTCATCAACATCATTATTATCATCTGGGGTACTTATATTTAAAATACCGAAAAAACACTTGCTTGACACTGGCAAAATCGCACTATTTTGTAGCCAGTTTGCAACATAAAAAACAAGAAAAAGGAATATCTTCTTGGCTATAGGTACATTATTTTCTACATACTTATCTATGATCCTTAATCACAATTTTGAAAAGGACAATTTGATTATATTGTGCCTGATTACTGTCAAATCAACTATGACTTTTTATCACATAAAAACGGACTCATGTTTATGAACCGCCAAATACACTCTAGGTTAGCTATTGAATTGCAGAGGGCAAATACAATTATTCAATTAAAATAATAATTCAAATAAATATCTGATTTAAACGGAAAATTCTGTGTTATATTCATAAATATTAGTTGTAATTGCATTAAATGCTAATGTAAGCGATACACCTGTCTGTGAATTCCTATTAGTCATACTAGATATCTATCTGATTTATTAAAAAGATAAAACGTTTTACCGTATTTATTATGTAATCGTTTTTGAAGCTGTGCCGATAGCCGAGATAATAGAACGCTCGCCTTGGATACAAGGGACGCAGGTTCAACCTGACGGGAACATTCATTTCGATCCGACGGGATTTACTGATTTCTTATCTGAATCTAATGTTCACGGATTATTTTTATTATGAATCGTTTTTGAGATATTACTAATAAATACTATTATTTAACTAATATACTTATATATAATAAACTAAAGTTCAGAGCCTATTGAGATTAAGTTATCTGCTATCTGCTCTCATTACTTCGTATTTTTTTTAATAGTTAACGCTTGTAGACATAAATAACTATGTAATACTCCGGGTGTATCACAGAACACATAAAACATTATGCCAGTTATCAAATTACTTAAGTAACTTGAGGAATATTATTATAAAGGATTATTATACCAGCCCTTTTTAATGTCCCACTGTTGGGTACAATGTATGCGGAAAATTAAGTTTTCCCACGAAATATAATCATGATTGATAAGCATTCTTAGCCAGGGTCGCATCGCCAAACCACTCATATAGAATTCTCCTAATGTGCTTTACACAAAACATATTAATCAGATGTCTATTGGGCTACCATAAAAAAAAACTAAATGTCACGTTGGTTCAAAAACAACAATTGGTTCTTATTTTTTTTTCTATTTTATATTGGTCATGTGCTTATTTTTAATTTTCAAGTTATTCTCCATACTTACCAGTCCACTCTGATACCTATTAATACGAGCAAGTAACATCTTTATATGTTTAATAATTACAATTTATAGCTACACACAGTAAGTAATTTATTTTCTTCATTAACCACACATCTGCTTATTACCATAAACAACGTATTAAACTTTTTAATGCACATATCACGACGTAAGCTAATTTATGGTACATCCAATGACCTTACGGTCTGCAGATAAAATATATTTCACTTAGGTTGCTACTATAATGGCCGAGGTAGAAGTACCAGTTATTAACCATGTAAATTATCAGCCATTCAATATAATAAAATTGATCTAAAGTCGATTTCAGTCAGTCCCTATCTAGCTTATTTACTCGATGGAATGTAATTTTTAAATAAGTACCCACCTTTATTGGTAGTTTTATCCCATAGACTTATCCAAAATTATGGTGATTGAAGGGTGCTAGGACCAACAATCTTACGGGAAATCTTGGTCGTTGATTGTACCTTTGATTACCCGTCTATGTACTACATACATTCGGAAACATTACAACGGCCTACCAAAGACATTTTTGTTTTTTTTTTAAACAACGAGAAAAAAATAAGGGTTATTTAATATTTCAACAGTGCAGGTTCAGGACCTTAGTATTGCCAAGGGATAACGACGTTAAGTAGCATAAGCTATAACAAGCTCTCTCACCCTATTCCCATTGGAAGTGTAGCGATGTAGCGTACGACAGTTGGTGGATCGGATAACTTGCGAAATATCCGGTCGGATTGAAATTTAAACGAGAGTTCAATGCTACAGCGCGCACGCACCGTACGGGTGCGCCCTACAACATAACTGTGCGATCGCGATAAATTATTATGGTTATTAAAATATATGATCATATATTATTACTGTTAAGTGGCATTATTGGCAATAAAAAAATACCTTTTCATTGATAAAAGCATCATAAATGATTCCTTATATATTGTTTATAAAAGAACACTTAAATTTAAAAAAAAATGTGAATGGCATTATTTTAAAAGAAAGTGCTGTATGCTCGTAAAAACATTGTTAATGGACGAAATTTTTGTATCAATGTGGGGCTATGGCATAAAAGCAGTAGCGTGCCTAGGGGTCCAATATAGAGCAAGCCCATGTAACGGTGCCACTTTCCAGGTAAACTGGATGACGGCTCTAAATTTTAAAGTAATATCACCAAAGAGAATCGAACGTGGGTAAATAAAACCAATGTTGCAGCGCTGCGCCTGATTAAGTTTTAATAGCAACAACCTGCAATACGTCCTGCGGGCTCAGAACGCGCGAGCAGGCTGTTGCCAACGGTTGTGTTTTTGTTAAATACCACGCGGACGAAGTCGCGGGTAACAGCTAGTTTATATCTAAAAATATCAGTGCAAATGTAAGGTTGCATTATTAAAGAAAGAAAAGGAATTTAAAAAACATTTTTAATTGAAAAAATATCTATGCTTTCATTTTCTCAAGCGGCCACACTGTCTGCTATGGGCAATGCGAATTTAATTTCACATTGGCCACACCAAACACGTATGTCACCTGTAAAAACGTATACAAAGAATAAAAGAGGTTAAATTGCATATTTTCATTAGTTAAGGTTAATGGAAAAGGTTTATAGCGAGCCTGTTAGCCCTGCACGCTACACCCACAAATAAAGAGAAATACACAAATCAGGCGTAGGCTTTGGTTTTTTTAAATTAAAAGTTTTTTCTGAGCAAAGTTTAATGATCTTACCTTTCTTTTACCAATCAAACCTTGAAAACATTTTAAATCCTCACAAGGGACAACTACCTCCATTGTTCTATATCCACCAATAACAATTATTTACTCATTTTGAATTTGAATCACTTTGAAATGAAATTAAGAAAACGTACGCTCCCAAAACAATCGAAACAATAATAGATGTGAAGTTAGTCACGCACACACAGGCTCAGCGACTCGCGCAGGGAGCGGTATATCGCGGTACGTCACGTGATGCAAGCTGGCTTTTTGACTGGGAAGAAATCGCATCGAAAACGCACACAAATATATCACACACACACAATAATTTGTATAGCTGTGCATAGGGTTACTTATGGGTTAGAGAGAGAAGTAAGAAGAAGAATCTTTTCGTTCGAAAGCCGTATTGAAAGCCAGCGAGTGCAAGTGGGATAACAATGTAGTGCGGCCTCGCTCGATGCATTGCAAGGTTGTTGGCAAGGCGTTGTTGCCACTTGATATTTATGTACTGCAATAAATGCGCGAAATTTAAAATGTTCGATGCGCTTTGAAAAAAGATGTTTTTGTTTGAGATATTTCAACGCAAGCTGGGTTTTTTAACTTGTACCAACGTACCGCGACTGCATAAAAGCTGACTTGATCACATCTGCCTTAAGAGTATAATGTATACAATAATCTAGTTTGGTATTTTTTTAACATGATAAATGGGTACAAATACATGGGTAGGATAGTTTAAGTGGATCAAAACTGACTCGCGACCGAAAAAAGGGGAGGTTTAAAATTCGAAACGATTTTTTTTTAAGTGCGATTCACTATTAATCAATCCCAACTCACGGCAACAAAGAAAATTAAATTTGCAAAACGTTACTTACTGCACACTTATCTTTGCCCAAGCTGCGTAAAAGATGAAGATTGAAGTCACCTCGGAGCGCTTAGTAATAATGGAAGTTACTATTGTTTCAACATTTGTAAGTTTCTGGTTTTACAAAAGACAACATTACTGACACTTACCGACATTCATAATATTAATATTTGTGTAAGTATTGCAATGATTACAATCACACGAAACTTTAATTTCTACTTAAATTACAGAAATAACCATACGTTTTCTCAATTATAATTTACTAGATGCGCCCCGCGGTGTTACCCGCGATTTAAAAGTACGTCTATCCCATAGGAACCGTGCATTTTACCGGGATAAAAAGTAGCCTATGTGCTATTCCAGACTATAATCTATCTCTGTGCCAAATTTCATCCAGATCCGTTGAGCCGTTCTGGCGTGATTGAGTAACAAACATCCATCCAAACTTTCACATTTATAATATTAGTGGGATAATGTTATTAGGTGGCTGTAGTTATAAGGAAAACTTGCCCAACACTAATAATTGGTCTACGCTGAAAATAAATATACTTGTTATTAAAAAAGACTAAAGACTAAAAGGAGTCGTCATCGTAATCCAATCACTGTCTCAAAAAATCGATTCGCGATAATAAATCGCAATTAACTTTTCACCGTCGCACGCAAATCGCGCGCGCGGCCCTCGATCATAGATCATTGATCGATACGCGCCCGTAGATCACGCCGACCTTGACTCTGATTGCTGTGAACCTGTCCCAGGCCGTTGCCGGTAATATCGTGACCGCTCGCGAGTCGTGAGATCGTTTTGCGTCAAAATATTAAGATAAAAATAAGCTTCGACTAAATTCGGAGCTTTTAATGGTTTAATATCGTGATGCCTTAATTAATATGGTAAACAAACCATTTTAGTCGCAAAGTACCTGTGTTTTTTAAAAGATGTTTTTGGATTTCAGATTACATCGTTGACGTATAACTAGGTGATCTTACTGTTGTGCCTTTTGTATCGGCATTAGGCAGTCGCATGATCTAATACAAAATCGCATTTTTTTTTAATGAATAGTCGGAAAATTAATTTAACAGTACCTACATAACTGAACATTGAAAAAGAATTATGACGCATGAACATTTTAACACTGTTTACTCGTTATGGTACAGTCACCTTCAAAAGTTTCTAGAATGTTTTGGACACTTGAACTGCAAACTGTGTAAACACAACTGAATAAATTCAAATAAAATATATCGACTTATTATTATTTTCGTTACACAGACTCGTGTCAGACGGCTTGGAGCCATTTATCGAGGTATTGAGCAATCTTAGAGTGGACTGCCCTGCAACGGTATCGAATAACATTACATTATAATCAAAGCATTACGTACGATTGTAATTTGCATTCTGTTCGAATGTTTTAATCCGTCTATCAATCATATGTTAATAAAATGGTTAATGTATGTTTTTTTGATAATGACCGACTTGTACAAATAAGTTTGGTTTGTACAATCAATATTTTTTATCTATTAATTTTGTTTTTCAGGTAGGTATACGTACATTTACCCCCGAATTTATAGACGTTATATAACTTTATCAAACGTCATATAGTACTGCACAAATCAAAAATCTTGTGCGCATTAGTATATGACGTTTGATAAAGTTATAGAACGTCTATAAATTCGGGGGTTAACGTTTATTTCGACATAAGTTGAGGGATTTTGATAATTTTCGTTAATTTGTCATGAAGAAATGTAAACGCCCATTATACATGTCGAATCACTTTACTGTCCGTGACATTTCACTTTAAATTACACAAGCCTCACTCCAAAACTTTTAAATATCAAAAACGCGATATATTATCATTTTTGCGCTCCGATTTCGTCACTTCTCTTAATGATTGTACCTTCGTACGTTGCGCCCTAAATTTGTCGAATCAGGGTGTCCTTTCGAATTTCCATTTATTGCATTCATTCAGATGATATATTCATTCATTAATTCGAAAATTGGTTTGTAGTTAAGTAGGTACTGCAACCGGTATTTAAGAAGGAAAATGTTGTATAAATATAAATCATTTCTGAGATGTAAATAAAAAAAACGGGCTACTAGATAGGTGAATGTAAGGTTTAAAAAGAGCAACCATAGAGTTTATTTCCCTTTCTACTCCATAGGAATGGCAATCCAAACGGGTGGTAAAGTTGTAGCTTAGCATTTTGTAACTTTTTTGACGATTCATAAGTACTGTACTTAATGGTTTACGTGAATAAAAAATATTCTGATTCTCGTAAGGTAAGTCGATCCTCGTATTTACTGTAATTCGTCCAATACAGAGTACCTGGACTGAATGTCGACCTCGACACCAAAATATAAACTATAAAGGCTGAGAGGGAGGATATGTACTGGGAACATGTACGTGAATAACTACACTGACTTGTTCCTCGACTGTTCACAACACAATCTGTTTATGTGACACCTATTATGTAATAAACTTTAAAACAAATTAGCTTTGATTACAAGAAATTATTTTTTGTAACGCGTGTCAATGAACTCCAACAAGCGTCGCAAGCGCATCCTGAGGATTTCGATTCTACGTTTAATACCCGGATGGTACAAAATTTACGAAAATATAAGTAGCAGCCATGTGCTATTATCCACCCTTACTATATACATTGGGGCGTATTACTACCAATAAAATGTGGTTCTAATAGTGAACCTCTGATTGCCTCTTCGGGGAATACAGGCGTGATAGTAATTACTACGTATAAATACCTATACAAGTAAAAGTATAACACTAGATCATTGAACCTGAGGCCTCGTATACATCTCACAGAACATCAATCAACATTAAACGCTCCGACAAATATTCATAGCAAATTATGAACGTTTATTATCTTGCATTGTTGCTGCAACCCTGACTTTCAACCATGCCATTGAGAGGAGACATGCTAGCCTTTGTGGCGAGAAAGAAAATTAACGATGTATGTAATATGAGATATGCCGAGCTCTCATTTGACTAGGGCTATGACTCGGCGAGCTCTGATATGACTGGGGGTTCGTTATTTTCAAAATTAATTGAAGTCAAAGTCAAAGTCAAATCGTTTATTTCGTATAGGCCTACGGGTGCACTTACAAATTGTCATTAACATTTTTTTTTTAACTTTACAACCGGATCGGAACGCGATCTCATATGAGAAGGTCCGGCGAGAAACTCAGCGGGCTTGTCTTTTTTTTTAAAGTCATTATTTTTACAAAATATATAAAAAAGTAGGCTCCAGTGTGTTGCCATGCGGGGCGCACACACGCTACACTTTGACATTATAAATCTTGATATTTGAGCGCTCAGTCCCAGGCTGCTTTATCATCCAAATAATCCAAGATTCTGTAAAGATGCGTCATTGTGGCGATAATGATCCATATTCCCTTTTTTGCACATTAACCCCGTTTTTATCAAATTTTATTCTTAATTAGCTGACCCGGTGAACTTCGTAACGCCTTAATATCAAATGTATGAGAAAATTAAATATCTTTATCATTATTTTGTTACTGATTTTTTCCTTATTGATTTCTTATATTTACGCGAAGAAAATAAACGCGATAAAATCCTTAAAATAAGTTTTGTTTCAACAAATTTTTCCTTGTTTTAATAATTAATCTGCAATTCGGGGCGGAACATTTCAAATAATAAAAGTTCATAAAAATCTGCCCATACGTTCTTGAGTTATAACTGGTGTAACTAACACTACTACGACGACGTTTTATATAGGTCGGTCGTATAAAGTACACTTTTTTTTATCTTGATTATTCAATAACTAATATCACATCGAATAATATAGATTTATTGTAACACGTGAAGGTTTTTAGTTTAAAAAATAAACCACCCATCTATCTCAAGAACGTTTTGCGGTTATCAAAACATCAACATCACAATATTTCTAACGCACAGTCGGTTTTGATTAGATGTAATTTTAAACACTCGCTTTTGACAACCTTGTTAGTATAAGTTTATATTTTTAAACAACTTATTTTAATGTTACCAATTAGCTGCGTCAATTTGACTGAACGGTCGTAATAGAAATATTAAAAGTTAGATATTTTATTCTATAGTTTATAGTTTATCCTTCGTGTACATGTCAAAATATTAATAACTTCGCGGCAACGACTTAGGCATCGATCGTTGCCGCGAGTAAACAATCTCTAGTAAAAAAAAATACTCAATAGACAACCAATCCAACAGAGATGAAAAAAAAAGAATTAAATTGACGGATATATTTAAAGTAACTCATTCATTTTCTCATTCTATTCACTGCCATAGGCTATATTAATATATAATGTATATTAAATGTATTATACCCGGTATTAATGGGTATGTAGGTACTTTATTATGCAAATACACCAACTGTAACTGATAAGGTGCCGTACAAAAGGCACACGTGTTCAAACGAGCTCATTATAGCGTTGTCATGCTGGTCCGAATTAACCTTCGACTGTAGGTTTATCATGAGTTTAAATGAGTTGAGTTAATTTTACTTTTTCTGACAGTGCAAGCCATTATACGAGAGTATCAAATCAGATCTTTGAAAACATAAAAAATATTTAAGAATGTGTAACTAAAATTATTCTTTATTTAAAAACATCACTGGGAAGAAATTTGTCCCAAAAAGTATGAGATCAAAAAACTATAAATTACAACCGAGTCGCCCTCAAAATTCGCAGTTTGAAGAACTAGCGAATGAGTTGTTCTTTTTTGCATTCATAAAAAAAATTAACACGGCCAGCGCACCCCTACATAGAAGGTTCTACGATGTTCATTTCATAGAAGGTTCTATGAATTTATTATTCTATTTTTAAAAGTTGCCGCGATAAAGCGAGTGCACATGACGTAACAAGCGCTGCCCTGCGGCGCGGTGCGTGCACTTGACACACATGCGGACCGGTCGCGGCTCAACTCTTCCTACCTTTAATCAGATACTTTGACCCATGGTACACTTTTGGCAATCGTAAGCTTTCTATCATACATGTTATTGCCTGACTTACATCAAATAAGTAGTAAGTAATAATTATCTAGGCTTTAAAGAAAAGGAAATTATCAATATTAGTTTTTTTTATCATTTTATTACTTTACCTTACTTTTTACGTCTCTCCTAACTATAAATCTATATTTAAATAGGTAAGTACATACTATTAAACAAGCGAACGCATAACATGTTTTAAATTTAAATAAAGAATAATAGTGTAGGGCGGTGCAGCGCAAACCACTTTCACATTCAGCTCAATAATCGTCCGAGCGTAAGATGCGAAACGAATAATTACAATCGCCCGACAAACTAGCTCTTGACGGACGAAAGTTACTGTCGTAAAAAAACTACTTTTTTTTATAAAGACAGTGAAAGTAATATCCACGTGAAGAACTGTGACACTTTCACTGAATAAGAATTGCAAGATTAGATCGATCGATCGATTTGCGAAACACGATTATTTTTGATGGAATTCAACTGAGCGCCGAATGGAAAGCGGAATTGCTGACTGAAAAAAATCTCTTCCAGTATTTTACTTAAGAAAAAGTGACCACCAATTTATTTTTTATAATTGCGGCTCTTTTGTGGTCAGCAGAACGCATGACGTCCTTTAGCTGTATTCATAAATTGATTGAAGATATAAACTATTTGAAAACATTCTTTACCACTTATGAGATCAGGTCACGATCTGTTTATCACATCATCACAGCTAACTAGACTGCTAGTTAGCTTGAATTTCTTAATCGACTAAAACTTTAATGACTAGCCCATTGATCGCTCAGTGTCAATTCAGTCACGAAAAAATCATCCCATAATATTGCGCACTGACGCAAGTGATGTGAGTCGAAACAATCGATCATTAATCGACTATCACACGAGTATTGTTGTCAGACAAACAATTTGCAAATATCACAACACGTCATACATACAACAGCTGATATAAAAATTAATAAATCAGACTTTAGTTTAGTATAGATAGATATTTCGTAATAAGTATCTACAAACTGTAGTTGATTGTAGTCGAGTCATAGAGGTGGCCTCAGTGATCAGAAACGATCGATTAACGTGTAAATTCATATATATCGATACCATTGTGTGAGGTGTTGGGTATGCATTGTTTTTTTACGTTGACTGATTGCTCTCATTAATTTTCTATCTTGCTTGTGCTAATGACCCAGCATGCACGAAGGTCATGGTGCGGGGAAATTTTAAACGGTGCGTTTCTGATGCATTGATTTATTGGGATATACGATAGGAACGATAAAAAAAAATGTTATGTAGAATGGCAGCGTTTGCCTCGGGCAAGCACTGTGCGTTCGGTCTGGATACGGCTATTAATCTAATTTTAATCACAAGTCTTTAATGAATTTGTCGTTCCATAATTCTAAGTTCAGCGAGGTCTGGCAGTTTATTTACAACTTAACATGATCATGAGCGCATAATTAGACATGTATTCGCGTGGGCCGCGTCGTGCCGAACTATCCCATCCGAATGTTTCTTTGCGCCGTTAAATGATAAACCACCGTTAAGGACCCGTGCACATTATTTGTATAGATAAATAAACAGTACCGCTGTGTAAAGAGATCCTTAATTTTAACTTCCCTTCTTTTTTAATTATTCATGCATTTATAATAAGGCTGTACACACGTTTTAGACAATATTTTTTATTAATGATTAATTTAAATTTGTTAAATTTATACTTATACAAAAATAATACTTAAGTAAGTACTTATTTGATTTCATTTTGAGATATTGTTAATGCGTAATGGCGCCAAAACGGCATCGTCTTCAAAGTTAGACAACATTAAATAGGTATGAAGGCTGAAGGTTAAACGTCAAAATGTCATTGGATGTGACGTAATCGTCTCTTAATTGGCGTAAGCGATCACGGGATACCATTTTTTTATTGAATTATATTAATTATCGTGTCAATAGTAATTTAAATTATTCTATAACTGAGCTCTTATTTTTTATTGTCTTTGACCAAGATGAACACATACGGTATGTTTTCATCTTGTTTAGTCCAATTGGAGGGCATCAAGTATGTTTAAAAATCTCAATCTTAAAGAAAACTTTCCCAGTTGCTTTCTATCAGATGCCTACTACATTTCAATGAAGCTAGTATGGCGCGCTGATGAATGCTTCCTTCGCAAGATCCTGGAGAAAGTATTTCCATTAATTTTAACACAGTTATTGGTTTCACATTAAATTGCGCAATGACAACATTTATCTTCGTAATGCTGGAGCTCCAAGCAAAGCTACCGAATTAAACCATAATTTCCCTTATATACAACGTACAGTAACATGAAACTTTAAGCTCGGCTTATTTATGCTACTAATAGACAACAACTTGTCATTAGATAAAGGATGTTCACCACAAGGCAAAGGCCCATACAAATTCTGTGAAATAAGTTGTAACTAGGGTTTATCAGCATTCACCACTGTGCAGAAACAGGCCCTAAGCCCAGCAAAGCTTTAAACATAATGTGCTCAGAGCTTTATTTATGTTACTTGCAAACGACAACTTGACATTGCTTCGCGAGTCACGAACCCAACTTACGTAACGTACGATGGAACTCTTATTAAAAGTAGAATTTAGAATGATTTATACGACTCGCACTCGCTGGAGGCCGCTGCGGTTAATTTGATGTCAATGATATCACTATGTATGGGAGAGTTTCATGGAACCTTCAACCTTGGGTCACCTAGTCATACGCCAGTACGTCAAGTGCGAGATTGTTCGTAAACTAACCTTATACTTTATAGTCTACCGTAATTAAACATGTTGTATGGATCGATGAAATCCGAAGATTCGTTTTATTTCAATGTATAATATAATACTCGCGTAAATATCTAGTATAATAAAGTATAAGTAAAATAAACAAGTGTCATCCGTACCCTGTTGACATTCCTTCGGTTCGTACTAAGCGTTTTGCTGCTACTTTCATCGTGCGAACTGCCGAGGAATGGAACACGCTACCGGCGTCTTTGTTTCCCGTTGACTACAATCTGGGTATTTTTAAGTCGAGAGTGAACAGGTACCTTCTAGGCAAGTACGCTCCATCGTAGATCTCATCGACACTTACCATCAGGTGAGATCGAGATACTTGCATTTAACGTTATCTATACTTCTATACTAATATTATAAATGTGAAAGTTTGGATGGATGGATAGATGGATGGATGTTTGTTACTCTTTCACGCCCGAACGGCTGAACGGATCTGGATGAAATTTGGCACAGAGATAGATTATAGTCTGGAATAGCACATAGGTTACTTTTCATCCCGGTAAAATGTATGGTTCCCGTGGGATAGATGTTTTAATTTTTCATACTTTTTATCGCGGGTAACACCGCCGGGCGCAGCTAGTAAATATATATATATATATATAAGAAATCAACATATTGAATCGTCTCTCTCTCTCGCGAGTATATAAAAATAGGTATTACATAACTAGCGGAAATGACCGTCACGTCACTTCCAGGGGTGTTTCAAGTTACCTAACAGTGTTAGATCGCTGAATATTTAAAATAGTGACACGTGTGAACTAGTTTGTGTGATGTTGCGGCGATTCGTATTCAGAGGGTAGAGCATAGTATTGTCTGCCTCCCGTTATTGTATAGTTCGTTTTGCAAATCACGTGTAAACATATGGTTAATTCGAAATTAAATAGGCAATTCTAAGATATAGGCGATGAGCGTATTTAGCCATAAATATTAACTACAATACATTTTTATGCAGCAATAACCTTTGCAATGCCTCTGTAAATGGATTGTAAGTTAATATGAGTATGACAAAGAATTTCGCGTTTCCAAAGTTCCAATACTTAAAAGTAAGGTCTTTCATAGATATAGATTTCCATCATAGATATCCATAATGTAACCATCTTCCTTGTTATTTTCGTTTTTGTTCAGGTTTATTACAACACTAATAAATACAAATCTCTGAACATACCTACTTAAATCTAAATATATATATATATATAATAAAGTTGAATTTATTACACCATTTATTATTCAAGAACGGATGAGCTGATTTCAATGTTTTTTTTATTTTGTCTCCGCCCCGAATAGCAGAAAATCATGAGAGAAATTCATAATGAAACAATAATAAAGATAAATAATTTTCCCATACATCTAATATCCGAGGCAGTAGGAAGTTCGCCGGGACATCTAATATTATATTAAAACTGTAAAGTTGACATCTTATTTGCATACGTCATCGCTCTACACTCGTGTCTTACGCCACACAGAAAGCTCGCACCACTTTACATCGCTAATTTATCGGCGCCGGTGCGCCCGCCTCGCGCGCTCGCGCATACCCGATGTGAAGCTTTAATGCGTACGCGCAGACCGCCACCGATAGATTTATTAGACACATGAGCACTGAACTGTTACTTGATGTATTCTAAATACAATTTAGGCTATGCAAATACTCTTGTAAGTAGTCTAGGTTAGGAAAACGTATACCTAAATAAACTCACTCGGCTAACTTGTTACTAACTTGACTTTAAGTAATTAATATAGATATACTAACCTACTTAACTTACAAGCTTACTCAAACCAATCGTGATTTCAGGCCAAATTAGTGAATTTTCATTTAAAAAAGTAATGACATTACTATAATAGTAATATAAAATAATACCAGCGCTTATAATGTCACACTGTTAGGCACGGGCCTCCCCTCAATACGAGGGGGATTATGATACATTACTATGTATATGAGTAAATAACTTCATCATATGTACATGTACTAGTTGTGGTTTATCTGTAGATTAAAATAAATTTAAACATAACATTATTAAACCCCTGAGCCCTGATTGACTAGATCTAGACACCTGTAATTTATACAGGGGGATTCAGAAATGGTATACGAAGCCTGGAACATAGGCTTCTTCGGCGCATATGTAAACTCTATGTGAAGTTATAATGTCGTTATGCCGATTTAAAAAAAAAATGTACCCAACTAATTGTCGATTGATTTAAATTATTGCGAGCCTTTTTTACTGAATCACCTGTATAAAAGTTCCTATGGTAACTCATTACGCAACACATAGCTACATAGGATTATCAAAGTAACCGTCGACTGTATAAATAAAATACATTTTAATACACTGACAACATCGGCGTATCCCAAGTCACTTTAATTACAAGCAATAACATGTAAAATTCCCTAAACTCTCAACGAAACTAGTTCCACACGATCACACAGACGGATTTTATTTCAAACATGGTACATTTGAACTTACATTAACGACGTAAGATTTACATTTAGTAGTCATTTAACGTTTAGGAATGCAGCGCGGTGGCTAGGAAGAAATTCACCTGCAGGCGATTGCTCGTAAATTCAGTAATGTATGGATACATAATGATCTTATGAATGCTTATGTGATTGGTCATAACCGCCCGAAGTGTGGATACGACACGTTAGAATTGAAGTAGACAGAACAGAGAGATATTTCTGTAACTATGTAGTTGCGAAGGTCTTGTTAATAAATAATAATAGGTTTAAAATGCTGTGAAAATATATAATATGAATCTTAATTTACAATCTCACAGGAATAGCCAAAGAAATAAGATAGCTAGAATAAAAACTGCGCTACAGTGCCACAAATACATCACAAATTATCATCAGCTAAATTAGCTTCTACCGGGATTTGAACTTGCTACTTTCGGTACGAAAAGAAGATTAACTGACAACTGTACCAAGCGGGTAATTTTTTATGGATTTTTCTGTCTAATTTTTGCAGTTAATGCTATATTTATACAGTATCGTTATCGCTGCTGTATGCCGGACCCGCCGGCAAATATTTACCCGCTGGCACCGATGCCAAGCTTCATTGAGCTCCTTACGCGTACTGTTAAACAAACTGCTCGTATACACGATTATAACGGACTCGGATTCCTTATCATGTGGGACAATATGCGGGTCAATGCACAAATGCATATATTTACAAAACGACGGTGGCTGGGTTTTTACGAGCGCTTAGCAAGATAGGCATGCTCGCGAGACGAGCGATTCGTACGAAATTTTCAGCTTAAAATATATTTCAGATTGTATCTCAGCTGAATTAGTAAAATACTCGTACATGCTGTTATAGTGTTACCAACTTTATGAATGTCTCATTCATATTTATTATTATAATTTAAATATTATTGTTTTATTATCTATAGATATTTGGTATTTCATTATGACCATAATTATCATTTTTGTGGTACATTTGTGGTACATATAGCTGACGATCTAGGCAACATTCCATAAAAAAAACTAAATAAATACCACCTTTATGAGTTAGGTATTTCATTGAATCTTTGGTTGGTTGTAGATTGTACGTATATTTTAAGGTCTTTTTTAAGCATAATACTGATTCGACAAATCAATGCCGTTCTTAAAAATTTAGGCCTAATCTCGATGAATGTAGGTAAATCAAACATTTAGAATTTTGTTTTTTTATCACCTATCTTGTTTACCTATTCAACTTTGTTGTTTTTTAAATGTTTAATGGTTTCCTTATTGCTTGTTTACTATCATTGAAATGTTCGTTTGTACAAAATACTGAGGTAAAAACTAGGTTTGACTTTCGACGTAGCCTCTATTCACAATTTGCTATGGTATGGTATCAGCCGAAAGACGTCCACTGCTGGACATAGGCCTCCCCCAATGACTTCCACACATCACGGTCCTCCGCCACTCGCATCCACCGGCTTTCATCACCATTCACAATTTATTTCTAAAATATTATAATATTTTCATCCAATATTTGAATGTGTACTGAAATGGTTGATATTAAATTGTGCGCATGCGCAGGCGTTTACATATTACCTACACATGTGACCTGGATCGCATAAATCAACAGCGGGTCACAATCGACATGCAGGATCTAACGCGTAGGGTTTGGCTTTATGACTTGCAATGGCCGCATTCCCATATAACCATACAATATCGCCATCAGCACGTCAAATGCGAGCTAACAAAATACTTTATAGTCTACCGTATTTAGACATTTTGTATGGAGAATTGAAAAGCGCCTCTAGCGGACGGTATTTAAAACATTCAATTCTCCATACTAAATGTCTAAATACGGTAGACTATTAAGTATGCGGTTAGCTCGCACTTGACGTACTGGCCGGAGCCATACGACACATACAATATTTTAGATTATTGAAGTAGCTAACCGACCAATTCAATGTAATTACACCTTTGCGTCGCGCAGTCGGGTAAAAACGTCATGATATATACAATTACCGACGGATTATTGGACAGCGTTTTAGTATTCTGCCGTACCCTACTTATAGATTAATTTAAAATGACGATTAAAATAATACTTAAGTACCGAATTATCCTTGATCCGCGGCGTTAATAACACAAATTAAATTGGTTTATGATCGAGAAACAAATAGGTGAACGATTTTATTTTCGTTTGAGTAGTTACATATTTATAGAAATAATTAAACATCTATTAGTAAACGGAAACGGTGTGATCCTTCACCATTTCCGTTTACTTATATAGATATTTTAAATATTGTTTTATATATATATGTATATTAATTATAGCGTTAATTGATTAATGATATTTTATCTCGTAAAAGCAATTCCGATCTAGTTATTCAATAAATAGCGCCAATATTTAAATCCAATAAACAATAAACATCATTTTTTTTCTTAATTTATCGAGGCAATGTAAAAAGATTCGGCGTATGTCGAACCCACTGGAATACCCATATGTGATGGTATACTGTCACGAATTTCCTTAATATTTTCAATGAAACTTATAATGCAATAAGATCGAATATCTGTATATCGTCATATTTCAGAGCAATTGCTCCTAGTAACGTCTGGTTGGTCAAAATAATACCTCTATACGTTTGCTGTACGATATTCAACCTTAAATGGGTCCCAAATTGAAGTCCGCGACTGTACATTTAGTACGCGTTACCGTTATAAACGATACAAGTTATGAGCGTTTGTGAATATGGAAGCTGTAACAAAAGTTTTAGTAGGTATTTAATTACTTGCGTCGGGACGATACGTTTTAAATAAACAATACGTAACTTTAACAAACAGGCCCCAAGTTTATTACCACGACTGTGAATGTTATTTTTTAATTCCGTGGGTAATTTTAGTTATTTCAATATAACTCGGACTATTCTTAAATTATCTTAGTTCACTTTTTACGTAATTTATTTGTGTTATTCTTATGGAAAATATGGCGATAGAAATATATTTCTTTTTTTTTAACTTATCAGTAGTGGTATTCACTGTGCCAATCCGGTTTCTATTGTAATTAAACAAGGGTAATAATCAAGAAATAATCTCGAAAAAAATTCTAAGTACTATGTCTCTCATAGCATAAACCGCAGCTGCATTAGGGATTGTAGACGCCCTTGGTCGTTCGGTGACCGCGGTGCGCGCACGCATGGCGACGCATGGTCAATGCACCGCGTGCGCCCGCGCACCTCGCGTCGTATATGTCATGTAAGCTCACATACCGTTTCGGCCACCGAATGTGATATATAGGACTTATTTATATAGGGTAGGTCGGCTGTGTCAAATAGTCTGTCGTCGTGTTCTGTTTTATAGTACTTAGGCGTGTACGCAATAATATACATAATTATTCAGGAATGGTATACTATCCTTAAACCTGCGCTTCTTTAGCCCACTGTAGTTGTAATCATTATGTAAACTCAGAATTTCTATATGTTGAATTTCAAAACTAATTTTGATTCCAAACAAAATGATAACAGATTCAATGGCTGCACCAACATTAAATTAAAATCAAATTTTCATTTATTTAACATCGAAATAATTACATTGACAAAATATATTGCTATTAACACACTATTAAGCTCAAGGAAATTCTCATAAGCCGAGTTTATTACATATGTCTGTCTGTCCTAGGCGTGGTGGCCGGGCTTGAAGTGCCTTTCGATCTAAATCATTTATTTTTTATTTCATACACACCTAATATGGCAACCATTTATCTCGGATTGCAATATCCGATACATTGCCAACTTATGTCAGCAGTTCGATATAATTTTTGATTAATGACCGAACTACTAAGAACTTTCTAGTGCATATTGAATGTTAATGTTTTACAGTTTATGTTAAAATTGTAACGTCACAATTAATCTGGTTGACAGGTTATTTCGTAATTAATTAATGGCATGATCAAGTTCTTGGCGAAGCTTTGATGCAATTATAAGTAAGTTCACAGTTAACACTGGTACCTATACTGGTAATACTTAATTAATATCTCCTACTTATTTTTTTGATCAGTCAATTTCAACAAGTTGATACCGTCAAAGTTGTTTACAGTAAAAAGAAATGAGGAAAACTGTTAAAATAGTATCTTTTTGTACACCTAACAAATATTTTATTTTATTGGTAGTATTACGGGGGCATATTACGAACTCTAATTTCCAGGTAGGATATTGCACTAGCTGGCAATTTTATATTTTAACTCAATTATACTTCTTATCCTTTTAAAAATGTTTTTTTTTGTATTGATGTCGGTCAAAATTACAACTACACACATCTAGCCGGAAATTATGTGAAGTTTCAGGCCAGGAAGTCAACTGCTTTAAAATAAGAGCTCATAATACGCTCCCAGTATACTGAATTTCCTGCATGGCAAATTTATATTTTAGCTACTGCTTTAAAAAAGAACCATGGAGTTTCTTGCCCGTTCTTCTCCATAGGAACGGCACTTCGAACGGGTGGTATAGTAGCTTAGCATTTTGTATCTTTTGACAATTCATAAGTACTGTACTTAATGGTCTACGTGAATAAAATAATTTTGATTCTGATTCTAGCTCATTTTTTTAATACATAGGTACTAATAAAAAAATATATTATTTCACAGTAGCACAAAATTACAATTAGAGACCACCTAACAAACACAAAAACAAAGCACCATCTAGCAGAAGATTGTGTCGATAACTTGACGAGTTTTAGTAAGAGTTCATGGTAAGCCCCCAGCTCTCGTAACATGTCTTTACATTGTAACTTTAGTTAGTCATCTAAAATAATCTTGATTATACACGACGTAGGTATTAAGCGTGTGTGGACTGCGCCTGCGCCTGCGCCTGTCGCTGCCATATTGTAAACATTGAACTTTATGTCGGGGCGTGTGCGCGAGTAGGTAATTGGCTAACGTTGCGGAGCGGCCCCACACGCCGTTATGAAACTGCATCGAATTAGCTTGACGAATCGAATTGTGCACTATGACAGAAATAAATAATTATAAGAAAAAATTGCATTAATATTTGTTTATTTACAACGACATTATTGTTATAATATCATGCTGCATAATGACGTCCTGTTTTTAAACGACTTCAAAAAGGAGGAGGTTTTCAATTCGGTTGAATTTTTTTTTTAAAAGCTCGCACTGCACAAACTTAAAAAAAACAGTATAGGTACCATAGCTCCCAAACGAAGAAAAAAATACGAAAAAAAAAAACAAGAGACAAGAAAGACAGAAGAAGAGGAAGAGAGCAAAAGCGAGAGAAGGGGGAGAAAAGAGTCGGAGTGTCGCCAACAACATATTGAAGCACGAAAACTAAGCACTAAGCTGGTTTGTGTGGTACCTACACTCAAATAACGTACGATATTTAATTCATTCACCAGAATTGTATGTGTATGTAGGAGGTATTTGCGTGTACTACACAAATCGGCTTACTATTTTATGCTTCAGAGTGTTATTCGCGACAGCCCATCTGTTTTATTTCGTCGTCTGAGCCATAGAGCGGCTAGCTTGAATAGACTTAAAAAATGTACAGCCTATATGTAGTTGCTATAAGTTCCGATAATTAATCGATCGCGCTACGCTCCTGAGATGTCATTTTTTATTGGAATGACATCATCATTATCAAAGCGTACGCAAGTTCGCTCTCAAAATAAGATCTATTAATTAAAACGTGCCATTATTTATAATTTATTAGGTCGAGTATATTAGAATAAATTAAAGACGACTAAGTTGTAGCAATTGGCAAATATATATTTTATAATTACGAGATTTAATCTATGCTACACAATGTTATTCTGAATAAAAAAAAGCTCTCATGTTATCGCCGTAATCAGTGTATATTAACGTAATATTATTCATTTCTATCAATCTTTAATCATAACTAAACAGCGCAAATCAAAGGATGATTAAACGACTCGAATATCAGAATAGCTGTGGGTTTTAATCAATTAATTAATTTGACATTCAACATAATTCATAGAAGTATCATGTCTATATTACATTCTCAAATTATATTGAAAAATCAGCCATTTAACATATGTTGGAGGAGAATCAAAAATATCAATTGTATATTATATTGCAGAGAGTATTTTCATTTACGTTAAAGTAATTTGTGAGCCATATAGCCTTTAGCTCGTAATTATATACTTAGAGCTAGAACCTTTTTTTTGACCAGCTGCTAAAGTCTGCCTAGCCATTCCTACATTGTTCTCACATACCTATAACAATGTACTGCTCAAAAAAGTTACGGATCCTTTTTTAAAAAGAGCAAATATAGAGTTTCTTGCCCGTTCTTCTCCATAGGAACGGCATTCCGAACGGGTGGTAAAGTTGTAGCTTAGCATTTCGTAACTATTTTGACGATTCATAAGTACTGTACTTAATCATGCTCTTTATGGAAAAAGCTTGACCACCTACACTGACAAGGGCCTTGCCCTTAAATTAGAAGAAGCACCAATGGCATCGAACTCCCTCAATTAGCTCCCTCACCTTAAATAAACTCAGGTTTTATACCAATATCATGGTTGATCTGTCGATCGCGTTTACATAAACCGCAGCTAGCCTAATTAATTCAAATATAATTGGAAGGATTTTGAGTAGGTAAGTAATTTACACTTCGATATAGTTCAATGTGTCTTACGTCATTTATTGCACTTGTATATATTGATGTATCAATTAAATTAATTTGGTATTTTCGATTCTCATGACCTCACGTGTCAAGTGATTCTGCATCAAAATTTATCATTTGAAAAATACCTTATTAAATATTTACGACAGTAAATATTAAAACATCACGCCTTAAACTGCTGAATGATTTGGGATGAAATTTGGTGCAGAGGTAAGTTGTGTTGGGAACTTAATAGAGGCTAGTTAAGGCAGATAAAATATGTAGGTATTGTGTGTTTAGTAAGTAAATATAAATTTGTGAAGACGACGAAGAGTGTGTTTGTTAATTTCTACGAGTTATCTTTAAAATTGTTTTCACAATTTTGCAATTAAAACGTACTTATCTGTGCGTAAACATTCAATTACTGAATCAGTATTTGATGCTATCAAAACTTATACTATGCACCCTGATTCTATAACAATCGATTACAACTCCTTGCTGTTTACGAGCGCGCCAACTAATTGAGATTTATAAGAGACCATAGTCGTGTCGCGTCGACATTAACAGCACCCTGTGGTGATGGGTGGGCACCATCGACATGATAATGACTTTGCCCTTAGCTTAACATTTGCGATTCGAATTATATGTGCAAAGTGCTGTCATGCGTTGTAATCTGCGTGGATACTATTGGTTGTATTGTTCTATATATGAGGTGTCTTACACAGATGTGTTATACATTATATGGATACATCACACTCTCATTACTCATTACAAAAGTGAAAGCTTTATATATACATTCGGAAATCAGACCATCTATTTTTCAGTCACTGTTATTATAAGTTCTTATGACCAAACATGGATTGTCTGGTCATGGATTTTGGAATATCCCATTTAATTTAAAATCTATCATTATTCTTAAAAACGAAAGCTTAACAACTTGAATAATTCGCGAAATAGATTAGCGTGCTCATTTTTACCCTTTTTTTAATAGCCTGTTTGGTGTCCCACGGCTGGGCAAAAGCCTCCCCTTTCTATCTCCATTAGACCCTGTCTTGTTGTGGCTACGTTTTAACTTGACGTTGCATAAAGCCACAGCAACAATCATTGCATACATTGATCCAGTCTCTCTCTTGTCGTGCAGGGCATCGGCCACGTGTCCGGGGGTCACATCAACCCCGCGGTGACGCTGGGCCTGTTCGCGGCCGGGGACATCAAGCTGCTGAAGGCGGTGTGCTACATCGTCGTGCAGACCCTCGGAGCTACCGCTGGAGCTGCTTTTATCAGGGTAAGCCATCTCCGGAATCGTACACCTTCAGTTAACATTGTTGCGTCAAAACTTGCCCAAAAGTAGATTGACTTTTGATGTTAACGAACCCTTTCTTAGATTCTGGATCACGATCTAGTATCATGATAAATATTAAACAAGCCGATGTGTGTGACCATATTCTGTTGCATACTTTGGAGTATTTTTTTTCATTTCCCATTTGCCAGCAACTTTTCCCATCAGGTGGAAGAAAAAGAAAAACCTGGTCCAGTTTTCGGTCTATGTCACCGTACTATCAAGTAGGAAAAAAAATAGGCATAGAAATAACTCAAACAGAAACAAGAAATATAAATGTAGAACTGATGGCTATACAAGGTACATAGATATACCGTCGTGCGCACCTTCAAGTTGGCACCACATAAAAAACTCACTGGATCAAGTTCTAAAAAAAAACAAGATCAAACAGCCAACAGTTTCTCGTCGTTATCCTCGACAGTAAAGGCAAGCGTTGCTATATCAAATAGAAATCGCCTTATGTGTTTAATGCAGTGGTACTCAACCTTTTTATTCATAGGAGCCAGAAACACGTGTTAGTCAGGGTGTCTCGGACCGCAAAAAAATAATTGGTTTTTGCTATTGTTACAAATTGAATTAAAGATCTATGAACGGACTGATCGCGGCGCGGTAGTGTTATGTAGAACCTATTTACTCAACGCACTCAATTTTTTTCTTATGGGTGCGAAATTCAAAATCGTTTAAAATAAAGTAACACCAGATGGGCCAACCACAAAAACCCAGCGGGCCGCAGGTTGAGTATACCTGGTCTAATGTGTAACCGTTAGCAACGATAATCGCTAACAAATACACATTAAAGCTTTACATGAATAAATCAATCTTAATGATGAAGATAAATGTTGACTTATGTAATAGACTAGCTGTCCCTCGGCTCCGCCTGCTCAACTATCGATTTTGCTCTATAACTCGACCCCAATGGTTATAATTAGTATTTCCAAAATTCTTTCTTGGAGTGAAATATCCGCTGGATATATTACTATAGTATTTTTCGTAGGTACTATAGATTAAGACCGGCTTTTAGAATTCCGCGGTGGTGCTATGACTACCGGATTTAGCTTCATTTGGACCTGACTCCTTTTATACTGCTGTATTGGTTATTGTTGTAAATCGACTTTTTAAAATGTAGATTTTTTCAATTTGTTTAAATAGAACTTTTTTCCAAAGTATTTTTTTTATAATCATTCATATTAAACCCTGAGGACGTCATCGTAGCCGCAACTAGGTTTTATTTATTGGGTTATCTCCTGGATTTTTTAATAATTTTCATGTTTCTTAGTTTAGCTATATACGTTGCAGACGGTACGGTCATCGAAAAAACTGTCTCGCTCACCGTGACACTGATCTTCTTTAGAACAGATTCTAATGGAGCGACAACCTTCGCTTGATAGAGCTTCATTGCTATTTAATTGAGTGCTTAAAAAGGCTTAAGAATATAGAGGCCGTATATCTAGGTATCCGTCTGGGGTGCCGGACATATGTTTGGATGGCACATCAGCTTATGTAGATCTTTTTTATATCCCGCTGTTCAGAGGGAAGTAGATATATTTCATCCAACTCCAGGTGATGTTAGTGTAACCATGATTAAAGTACAAAATTGTTTGCTTTTATGATGGACATTTAAATTACTAAAAGTTGTCCCGGCGAACTTTATATCACCTCAGAATCTATGTGTGAGAAAATTAATTTTCTTTATTATTATTTTGGGTAAATTTTTACCATGTTTAATAGTTATTCTGCTATTCAGAGCGAAGACAAATGCGAAAACTCCAAGATCATAAAAACCCCCCCCCCCCCCCCCCGTCTTGAGTTAAGATGACTTTGTTTTATATCTATACATTACCAAGGTCACCCTACTGGCACTCCAACTTTGCACATTTACGCAATTTAAAAAGTAAACAAATCAATAGTTAATCTGGCCATCCTCCACGTCAATATCAAACGTCACTCAAGCTCTAATTACTGAGATGCGAGTAGATATGCAAATTGTTGAAAATGTTAGCGCGCCGCTAATTGGTCGCGGGCGATTTATAGCATGCGCACGATGCGCCCGCGCAGCCGCGGCCGACCTTACGTGCGACATTTCACTCGCCCTCGAGCTAACGAGCGGCCATAGACGAGCATAAAGCTAACGCTTTGTCAATGACTTTATTTCGAGCTATATGGTGACAAAGTTAAGTTTACTTTGATATATATAATAGTAGCATAAAGCCGTACGTATATAAGAAAAAAAATACAACCGAATTGAGAACCTCCTCCTTTTTTTTTAAATCGGTTAATAAAATAGACTTTATTTCATCTTATGTACGGCTTAATTCTTGCCTAATTATTTCAAGATCAATTTATATTGGCAATACAAAGCGTGTTTCCGAAAATGAGTGTTTTAACCGTGGAAAAAGGAGGCGTTTCTCGATTCGTCGCATATGTTTTTTTTATAATACCTACCATTCAAAGAGACGACAACTTTCTATATAGGGGTTTAGTTATTACGATAATGTTTGTTCGTTTCAGTTGTCAATACCTGAAGACAGAGTGGGTGGCTTCGGGATGACCCTGCCTGGACATGATGTCACTGAGGGCCAGGTGAGAACAGTTTATCTAATCCGTAGAATCTTATCATATAACAACTTATTTAGGTTATTGTGTTCATAAAAACATACACTGACTGCTTTCCATAATGAAAATGGGCGCGGCAAAATCAGACATGCGCGTACGCAGTCACAATGAACCGCGCGCGCCTGTCCGCGCGGCCGGCGATTCACAGGACCAATAGCAATAGCCCGCATCCGCGCTTTCATTTGAATGGGGCTTAACCTTGTGGTGTAGCTATATAGTCCCAGCTTTAACATTGTCCATGAAATCCTAATCATACCCTCCCTTTCTTGACGACCCGATTGGCACACTTAGTAGTGAGTGACCTGGTTTGAATCTCCTTAGGCGCAAACTTTATTTGATGAGCACGAATGTTGTTATATACCCGAGTCAAAGTAACTTTAGGCGGTGCTTACTTTGGGACCGTACAGTTCTCCGTATGGCAGTACTTATTATTATTTTTCAGGCGGTGCTGATAGAAGCGCTGATTACCTTCGTCCTGGTCATGGTTGTGCACGGAGTGTGCGACGGCAGCCGCAGCGACCTGAAGGGTTCCGCGCCCCTCGCCATCGGCCTCAGCATCACAGCCTGCCATGCCGCTTGTGTGAGTACTTACCTAGACACTAGATCAGATTCAATATTAAGTATTACCGCCACTGTATTACCACCTTTAATAATCTGATTACAAGGAAACATTTCGTGAAATTTCTTTTATGCACCATTCGCACGGTTCAAGATGACAAGTTGTCAAGCAGCAAGTCAAATTAGAAACCGCTCGTAAGTTGCTTTCACACGTCGCCGCCCGCGCTGCTTGTACCTTTGCAAGGTGTTTTGCTGTTTCATAGAACAGCCCATTGTACCAGCGCGGCATATATGGTAGTTGACTGATAATAACGAGAAAAGCATGCCGAACTACTAACCTAATGACCTTAGGTTGGCAAGTTGACGAGTAGCGAGTCAACTTGCCAACTAACTTGAGTCGTGTCAACCAGGCATTAGTGACTTATAAACATTTCCATTCAAGGTTTTAGAGGTACTTAAATATGTTTTTTAATAGAGTTGTACCTGATCCAACAGGTTCCCTTCACCGGGTCGAGCATGAACCCGGCGCGCTCCTTCGGGCCTGCCCTCGTCATGGGCATCTGGACTGCTCAATGGGTGAGTTTATATAAAAAAACATGCGTGGGCAAAAAGTCAAGCGCCTGTTAAGACTGAACAATGTCGAACATCCGGTATTACATTACCTTTGAAAAGTAGACCAAATATTTAGCTCGTTTTACTTATTTTATTAAATCAACAATGTCAATTTTAGTTTTTATGTGCGGTTCATAGAAATCATACACAATCTTATTTTTTTACCGACTTGTTTTGTGCCTTCTGCACTGTAATCGCAAGTATTTTATGAGAATGTAACTTTCTGCACTCAAAATACACTTTACATGCATTTTCCGTCCGCTTATCGCCACAAAATCTCGTCCGTCTTCCGTGCACATTTATGAGATGTCCGCATTAAGATAAAACGTCGCATATTTATATGCAAACTAATACAAGGTAAATAACTCGCTTTTGAGAGCGAGCAGACGAGACAGACCCGGCGCTTTCGCTAAGGGGTCGCGCGATTTCGCGCGAAACGTGTTTGCTGCACTGCGACGACGCGGCTTCGGTCCATAGATACCTACTTGTCTATGATTATTTATTAACAAGCCTCATGACATTTTGACATTATAAAAATAATTTTATAATCATAACCGATTGCGCATGTTACATTTAATTTAATCCGGCACAAATTAATCTCTATACCTATTCAAAAGCTGTATAAAAACTCGATAGATTTGACCAAATTAAAATTTAATTGGATTGATATAATATGTCTTCCTACCTCGGTATACTTCTAGACAGATAAACACATACACAAGATTAGTAGTGAAGATTTAATTATGTTTGATGATATGATTAGCATATTTTACTTCATACATTCGCCGCACACTAGCTTCTACGCGCGCCCTCGCTCGCATAAACATCGAGTAAAAAAAGTTAATCCAGGCATGCGGCCCTTCCTTTACATACACAAACGAAAGTTATCTTTAGGGAGTAATTATGGGTAAATACCGAGTTCGAATCCCGGTCGAAAGAACTTCGTGTGATGAGCGCGAAAATTTTAACCCAATTACATACATAATACTTCCAGTTCAATACATACCGGTATTATTCGCGTTCTGGCGTACATTGTTGTACCCAGCCATTTTTAACCGACTTAAAAAAAAGGAGGAGGTTCTCAATTAGATGGTATTTGTTTTCTAGCTGTAACATTTCCTGAGCAATAAAATAAAATAAATTAATCCACAGGTATACTGGGTCGGCCCCATCGTCGGCGGCGTGGTCGCCGGGCTGGTGTACAAGTTCATCTTCCGCATCGGCAAGGCCACAGAGAGCGGCTCCTACGACTTCTAGGCGACGCCGCGACGACTCCGCCACGTGGTCGCCCCGACCCGCACCGTGCCTATAATGCCTCGCGCATACAAAACACAGATTAGTGACTACCTATACCAGTTTCTGTAACCTCTGCCTGAGAAATGCCACTGAAAGGTTTATTTATATGAAGGTACTCGGACTCATGTTCGTGTGATCCTTGATAAAAAAGAGTTTTAATAAGAACTAGGCTTTTGAGCAATTAATGTAGCATAAAAACCTACATTGATAAATTAACTTAAAATAATTAAAATTTACGCCTTTAGTTACACATGTTGATTACCATTCTTGTCATAATTTTAATACCTATATGATAGGGATGTATTATATTGGGTGTTTCTGTATATTAAAAGGTATAAGGTATGTGTGATATTAAAAGTCACTGACTGAAGTACGCGCGAGGCGATAGTATCAGCTTATTGATATACCCAGTTCGTTTCTGGACCAAATTGAACAAGGAAATTGTCAATGGGCTTATACTTGTTATAATTAATTAGTTTTGTCATATACTTCGAAAAATCCAAAGGTTTATATTGAGAAACTATTATTGTTCTTCGTGAAAGATAAAGAGACCGATGCTATTGGAATCATCTGGTTAGTATTAAGATTTTAAATATACGAAATAGGTAGCGTTAAGTTTATTTATATTATGTGAATAAAGTATTTTGTAAGTTTGGGATTCGTGTGTATTAAATGTCAAACGTTAAACGCGTGTTGTCTTGTGACAATGATCATTGTGGGCTAGACAGAAATTCTATACGATATTTGCAGTCGCTAAATGTTAGCATAACTGGATAGACCAAACTATGTCCTACGTCAATCTATCCCCAAAGTAACATTCAACACTGTCAACATACTCTAAATAGCTGATTGAAAGAAAAGAAATATTAAAGAATAATCCCGAGATCAATAGAAGCTTTAATCATTTTAAAAGTAATTCCTTGGCGATTATAAATTTATATACGATTATTTTTTAACATTTTCCGTATATATGAATAAAATTGAGGTACCTAAGTATGCCTATGGCTATGTGGCCTATGGTTGTCATTACACGTTATTTTGTGGAATTTTGGTGTCCAGCGGTTGTGGTTTTGTCATTTAATAACTACGAGTCTTTTATATTAAGATTTTCACTCGAGTGCCTGTGCTAGTTATGTGATTATATTGATATCAATGTGAGGTTAACATTAGTTATTTAAACTGCGAAATATATTTCACGAAATGTTCATGTTTATTATTTAATAAAATTATTATGATCAATATGTTTTGTTTTTCGCATGAAATGAATATTACTAGACCTTTTGCTCGACTCAGCGTGGTTGAGAGACAGGGTAAAAAGTAGTTGACCCGACTGTATGTGTGAACATAAGCTCGAGAATTGCAGACGGGGACTTACAATATTACTTATAGCTGTTACCCGCGACTTCGTTCGCGTGGTATTTAACATTTTTTTTCTAAAATAAAAGTAGCCTAAGTTACTCCTTGTTATATCAGCTATTTACCAGTGAAAGTCGCGTCAAAATCGGTCCAGCCATTTCACAGATTAGCCGAAACAAACAGACAGACAGACAAACAAATATCGTAAAAAATGTTGTTTTGGTATATGTACTGTGTGTACATCCAAATGCACTTAGTAAAAAACGGTTATTTTAATATTAGAAACAGACACTCCAATTTTATTTATTTGTATGTAGTATAGATAAATATACTCTGTTGAAAATTAAAATAGATTCACTATAAGATCACCGCACCAAACATACTTTGGTTTGTGTGGTTTGTTCTCGAGCTAATTTTTCTTTTTTCAGTAGACCGGTTTTCCGGTCGGGGTTCTTTTTTTAAATAATTTTCTTTGAGAATATAATAAAATCTGTTAGCAGTAGACAATGTTTTTTTTTGGAGATGGATTTAACTAAATTGACACTACTTTTGTTAATAATCCGGTGACCCGCTGCATGAAAGTGCAAGATGATCGGTCGCCGGGTTGTACGTGGTCCGAAGTAATAGTTTTTTTTTTTTTTTAATATTTCGGCTACTGCACCGCGGCTATTTTTTGAATGGTAGCTCAATTGTTTGTGTAGGAAATTCACCTCAGTGAATGATATATACCATAGATCGTCATAAAGTGTTGCAATAGCACTATGACTTTCATACACTCTATTTTATGGCGCTTCTTTTGAAAGGGCCACGATTTCATTTTTGGCCCGGGGCCTGTGGTTACATAGCTACGCCACTGTAGCCATCTGCCAGTTTCTTCTTATAGCTCTGTCCCTGTGCGCCTGGAGCTGGATTCAATAGTACGAGTATATGCTGCGTCCCCTTTTTATCCACTTTCATAAAAAGCTCATTGAAAATATTATTAAGTATGAAGTTAGAAATATACCCCCGAATTTATAGAAGTTTTATAACTTTATCAAAATTCCTAGTGCTGGGCAACGCAAAACTCTTGTGCGCAGTACTATATGACGATTGATAAGTTATAAAACGTCTATAAATTTGGGGGATAAACCTTCATTCCCCAGTATCCACACGAACTGGGCAGTTATTGTTAACAGGATTTTCGTTACCCTTCATTTACCTCGCACTTTGTTAATCTCCATCGCGTTTCGCAAGTGTCGTGACGTCGATCTAATCGCGGGCGACACACGATGCGCGTGCGCAGCGCATCGAGCGACATAAAAATGTGCCGGCGGCGGGTCAAGGGCGTGGCACCCGCGACGAGCACTGTCACGCGCAGGTAGATGCCATAGCGACCTACATACCGCAGGTACTAAGACTGCCTAAACTTTATGCTAGTTGCCAAGTGTGAAAGGTGATGTTTTACAAGACACTGGCAAAAATGCCACTATTTTGTAGCCAGTGCCAACCAAAAAAAAGAAAGTGTGAAAGTTTTATTCGGAATATGTTACAAAATGTTCTAAAATAGTCATTATCAATTGAGACTACAGTCCTTATTATTATTGCGTTGATAAATTGAAACAAATAACTGAAGCAGAAACTATTTATTGAAGAAAACAAAAGATACAGCATTTATGTTTAGATTTAAAAGCACCAAATCAAATTGTGTAAACATACATTGAATTTAAAGCATTGACTAATGCGTTACAAGATATTTAAATATGTTATATAATAAATAATACTAGTGAAGGGATTTGCCGACGCCTCGCCCGCATGTGACGTGGCCTCGCTAATGTCTATTGCGGTGTGTGAACCGTGCCATCTCACGATGTTATTATCTGTCAATCTATTTGTTTGAACTGGCCTATGTGATCGCTATTGAAGATTTTGAATGGAAGTTGAGATAAGCGATGCGGCTAAACAAAAATTCTTTGAAACGCGATACAAATTGCTGTCAACGTTGACTAACAACCATTTGCACTACAAAGACATTTTTGAGTGTTTCCAACATTGCGTCAATGTTAATGTTTGGGATGGTATTACTATGTATTAGGAGGCCATGCACCCGTTGTAGCTAAGGCAGTGCGGCACGAAGGGCCTTCCTCAAGGTTGCTCGTCGATGAGCGCCTGCAGGAACGCGTCGGGCTCGGGGATGTCCTGCAGCAGGCCGGCGGCGTCGCAGAACTCCGCGAAGGAGGCGCACGGCAGCAGCTCGTCCGTGAGAGTCGTGACGATCCGCTCGGCGGCCTTCGCGTTCGCTTCGTCGTTGTGTCGGATGTACTCGGCTAGCTTGACCGGCCATTGATCGACCGTGGTTGCGGCCACGTTCTGTTGATAAACAGAATATTGTTGTCAGCAAGTTAAAAAAGTACTTTCCTACAAAAAGTCAATGGCACTCGTTCAACATTAATATAAATTTCCTATAGAATTTTAGAAGTTTTAATTAAGTATTAAAACCAATTTTGAAGAACACTGAATCTATGAAATTCTGCATATTGTTTTGTTTGCGATTTATTTTAAATATTTATTATGTATGATAAATAGCACAAGTAAATGTAGGCAAAATATTTGGTTATATATATTAAGCCAAATATCGCCTAGTTCAAAGATATATTAATAAAACTAGATTGTTAATTTTTCGGTTATAGTCACTTTTCCAATTTCGTATTCTTGTAAAGTTATGTAAAGGGTGATATTACAAATATCAGCGCACTCATAATACTCATATAAGATGTACCTTGAACATGACAGTGTACAGTTGGTCTATGACAGCGACGAAGATGGCGTAGGGCTTGTAGTCGGGCCAGGGCTTGACGGCGCGGTGGTCGGGCGGCAGCGCGCGCGCCGCGGGCCCGGCCGGCGCCGCCGCGCGCGCCTGCGCCGTCACCAGCAGCCGCCGCAGCGTCGCCAGCCGCTGCGCGCGCCATCTGCGTCGCGACCACCAACACATTGATATACTTCGCCAGGCGGACACGTCAACTCGACTCTATTATGGGTACCGTACAATGGACTGAGGGCGAACCCAGTATACAATACTTGTATAGATATTAAACATCCATGACTAGGGTTTTTTTTTTTTTATTACATTATAGGCAAGTATTTGATCTCGATCTCACCTGATGGTAAGTGACGATGAGATCTACGATGGAGCATACTTGCCTACATTAACATTGGTGCTTAAAAATGTTACCCTTTCTTGATTCGAACAGTCAGAACAGAAAACGGAGTCACTACCAACTGTGTTATTCATGAGGTCGTCAAACATGTCAAAGCTTTTTTTCATATTAGAGCCGTCTCAATATTTTACCATGGTTTTTATTCCACATGAATTATGTTGATGGTGTTATTTATATTCGGCGTAAGTTTATTAGTAACACCAACTGGAAGACTCCTGCTCCACGTGAGTAGTCATGGGTCTACCTTGTGTACCAATGGATTTTAAAAAGTTCATTTGTAATGTTTTTTTTTTCCGGACTAGAACATTGTTTGTAAGGTACCCAACTCAAGCGTTTGTTAGTTTGTAACCGTACAGCTGGTGTTCGCTTAGCGATATAATTACAAAATGGTGATCATGTATGTGTGTGTGATCATGTGTGTGTGTGTGTGTGTGCACTGACTTGTCGTGCGGGTAGAGCGCCAGCATGAGCGTGGCGAAGTAGAGCGGCCCCTCCGCGTCGTGCGCCGCCTCCAGCGCGCGCGGCGCCGGCCACGCCAGCGCCGCCTCCAGCGCGCCCGCCTCGCGCGCCGCCACGCGCGACCTGCACACCACACTCTGTTAGCGACTAGTATCCCAGCCACAACTGCGTCCCAGCGCACATATTAACGCGATCATATTTAAACTAAGCAGTTGTGGCCGATGCTTTATTTTACTAACATCTTTACTAGTGAGGTTGACGTAAGACTGTGGTGGGAAATTTATACAACATCAAAGGATTTTAGTTCTTAAATATGGCAGCAATCCGTGTTGACTACATTATCACTGTCTTTCTGTGCGCCTCACGCGTAAGAACATCACTTACTTCGTTTTGGCGGAAAACCTTGATTGCTCAAATTAACTTTGCACTATCTGGTTAATCTATACATCGATCTAGTAGACTCTAGCGGCCGCGGGCGAAGCGGCCCAGCAGCGGCTTCAGTGAACTCACGTGTTGATGACGTAGAGCGCCATATGCAACAGCGCCGGCACCAGCTGCATGTTGGAGAGCGGGCCGCCGCCGCCGGTGTCGTCGTGGAAGGTGCGGCCGCGGGCGAAGCGCACCAGCAGCAGCTTCAGGTCGTGGAGGGTGCAGGTGTGGCCGATGTCGCGGTGCCCGGTGCACTCCTGCACAATTGTAACACATATAACATCAGCCCCAAGTCTGGTAACCTTTGATTATTAAACAAATGTAGTTGCCAACAGCCAACATCTGTATTGTATTTTACTGGCAATTCTTAAGAGACAGGGAGACCAAAATGCAATGCCATACATAAAATATTGGCAATCGAGAGTGAACCAGATTCATATGTTCAACTTAGCCCCTGTTTTTGGCAAAGAGGAATAACTTTCGATGCCATTTCCAAGCTATTTGGTCTGAGTACCTATGAATGATAGAACTTCAAATGAAAATAGAAAAAAAAATACAAAAAGTGTAAAAAGTTTGGCCCATATGGAAGCGTATCCAAGATTCTGGCCACAGGGATAGCACACTCCGTGTATCTGTGTCATAATAACCCAAAGTACCTATTATTAAATAGTCACCTGGTCATAAATATGTAAACAAATGTCGTCACTTGCCTGTAGATAGGTGGTGTGTCGGGCCAGGCAGCTGGCGAAGGCGGACTCGGGCACGTGCGGGCCCCACAGCGGCAGCAGCCCGTTGCACCGGGTGGACGCGTTCTGCAGCGCGGCGCTCTCCCACTCATCTCTATACACGTGTAATTACCTCATTGACGCTTAATTGTGTGTAACTTAAAGTGTGTTGTAAACAATTTATAATGTAGTTACAAAGCAATTTTCAAAGGAAAAGTGCTTAGTAGATAGTCGCTTTAAATAGACGAAAACTGTCTAAAAATTTATGGGTAAAAATATATTTCGCCGCGTTTATTTGCAACCCACCGAAAAGCTAATAGATAATGTTTCTTCGATATGCATTGCCGTATAGTGAGATGTGTTTACGTATATAGTTCGTACGGTAACAACGGAGTTATAAAGGGATCTTTACTTTGTGACCATTGTTCTCTATTTTGACACAATATTTTCAATCGCCGTGTTACACGTATAATCTACATTCCGCGGCAAAGAAACCTTTTTGTTGTCATATTTGATATTATTCCAGTAACTTTGTTACGGGGCCGCCTATGTCAATTTTAATGATGTTTATACATCAAATCTCGATATGTATGAATAGGCGATTATTAACTTCACTTAGCATGGGTGGCCTCTTAAATCCTATGTTTCCCCATACAAAAGAGTCGCATAGAATATTTGTCGCATATGTTTAAGTATCTAGTGGTTCGTGTTACCTGGCGCGCGCGAGCCTGACAGCGGCCATGTGGCACTCGACGTGCACGATGTTGTAGTGCGACACGGTCGTGTAGCCGAGCGTCTTGCGCGCGCGCACCTCGAACTCTTCCACGGGGCAGCGCTTCGTGAACGTGTAGATGCCTAGCACCTGAGTAAAGGAAACACATTTATTTGAAATTTGACATTACGTTACGAATCTGACATTTTCGGAGGAACCTTCTGGTGTGATAATGGATACTGAGGCCTACACACAAAGGCGGCTGTATAGTAGCTAACATCCAGATATTTCCACGTGGTAAGCGCACATTGGAAGTTTAGCTAAGATGCCGTTATGAATTTATGACGTGTTGTTTACCTGAGACGCGCTCTTATGGAGCCTTAGGTCTGGTTAAACTTGAACATACTCCTGAGATGCCATATTAGTAGATACTCAGAGTTGAGATTGGTTTATTAATATGGACCCTAGATGAGACTGTGAATGTGAGATTTAACATTTTAATGATTTATAAGATATCTATCAGATTGTCCGTAACAAGTATCTTGGTTTGCAGCTGGTGGGGCCATGGCTACCAAGGCGGGAACAGGACTACCGTGAGGTTCGCTTGCCTTCCCCGAGGCTTACTGGCATCAATGAGTATGTACCTTGGTGGGCTGGTACTTGTACCCCTCGCGGCAGATGCAGCAGACGGCGCCGGCCTCCTCGGCCAGGTCGGCGACCTGGTGCGTGAGCGAGCAGTGCGCGGTGACCTGGCCGCGCTCGTTGCTGCGCATGCCCAGCGCGCCCAGCTGCCGCTCGCGCACCGCCATCGCCAGACGCTTCTTCTCCTGTTACCAACGCGACGCTTCAATATACGTGCCTACAGACATCCTCGGATACTATTTATAACATCAACGCTCATCCCAAGTAACATTTACGGTTGACGTTATTTATTTTTTACTATTACAACGCCCTCCCCTCTCGCGACTGCCAAGCCGAGGTACCCCCCAAGGCGCCTCGGCTTGGCGGCCTCAGTCGGACATGATCCAACGTAGGTCCGAATAACAAATGTTGAGACCAATATAAAAATGCGAAAAGACTACGGAACTGTAAGGAAAATCAAGCCACCGCTTACTACGACTGGTATGCTGTATCTACGGTGAAAGAAAAACCAATTACAAATAACAGAAATGGCATGAATGACCAAAACGAAAGGCGATACGATATTGCAGAAGACCTTGGCAGAGTTCTAGAGAGAGAGGTTCCTGCAGAGTGTGTGAGATTGATATATCTCACCTGCCTGGTGAAGTCGCGCACTTGCTGCACCTTGGCGGCGCACTGCGGCTGCGAGCGCAGCGCCTCCAGCAGGTTCTCGGCGAGCGAGCCCACGTGCTCGCCCGACGACACCTGCTCCAGCCGGTGCACGATCGGGATCACCTGCTCGCACACCAGCATCTGCGCCCGCACACCACACACACGTCGTCATCATACACGACACCGCACATAAACAACCATCAATATTGAAATAAAACTACTTTTTCGAACATAAAATAAACGCGATAAAATCCGAAAAAATAGTTTTATTTCAATGTGTAGTATTCGCGTCAATATAAGAAATCAATATGCCGACCATTATCAGTTAAGTGAACATATCGGGCCTCGCTATTGAATGACAATGGCATCATAATAGGCATTATTATTTCACAGAAGTTCGTTGCGCAGACGCGGAGCTGTAGTGCGATGGAATTTGAATTGTGTACTATTGATTAGTAGCTACTTTTGCCGGGAAACTTAATGTATGGAAGTTGTGACTCTGCAGATAGGTGGGTTCACTAACCTGCGAGGGTTCGTGGTCGGTGGCGAGGCCGGTGAGGAAGCGCAGTATGTACTTGAGCGCGGGACGGCTGATGAACTCCTTGAGCTCGTCGGAGTCCGTCAGCACCAGCGTCGGCTTCACGCACGGCGCGTTTTTCTGGAGTAACAGGTATTGTAATTATAATTCCATAGAAAACTAAAGTACAAAGACGTCAACGGCGAAAAAATAACTTTATGTGGTTATTTATTACTAAGAGTGAAACAATTTTCTCTTACGAGGGAAGGAACAAAAGAAATCAAAGCACATATTGCAGTCACACGTTCTCCCCACTACTTGCTTTGCGAATATCATTGAAATTGTATGATTTTGAAAAATATTTTACAAACTGTCATAAAAGAATACCCCCGAATTTACAGACATTACAGGCGTAAGTATTTGTGAAAGTTTCGAGTTAATATACCCGTAGAATGATTATATATGACCAATAGTCATAAGGTTTACCTACACACAAAGGAGTACCGCTTGGGAAGCCAAGTCTAGGCTGTCTGAGTCATGGACAGTCATGAAAACTCACCACAATATAGTCCAAGGCATCACGAACCACTCCCAGCGATATCAGATAGTCCTTCAGTGTCCCGCCTATGGAGTTCCTCTCTATATTGGCGCACAGCACGCAGAACAGCTCCATGCGGAACTCCTCCTCGGTCCACTGCTCGGAGTCGAGGCGGTCGAAGTCCAGGACCGGCTTGAAATGGTCCACGAGCATGGCCATCTTGAGATCGTTGCCGTACACTAGAGCTGCTAGGACGCGGGTCAGGTGGCCCAGGGCTACTGGGTTGTTGCGGATTCCTGGGCGGAAAAAGTGTTCAAGTATTACAAGACAAGATTACTGCGTTAGTGTATTCAAATTTTTTTTAAGACCAAATAAGAATGACTACAACACGTCATGTAATTACTTAGTAGAAATATTTCAGCACGTCGATTTAGTAGACACATTTCAGTGTGAAGATTTGTAGAAATATTTCAATGCGTCGATTAGTAAACAAATTACAGTGTGACGATTAGTAGAAATATTGCAGTGCGTCTATTTAGTAGAAGCTCTTGTAGACTTTGAAGATGGTGTAAAAATAGGCGGTGAGAAGGTTACCTGGACATTCAGTGCAGTTTAGTAACGCCTGGACATATTCGGGGCCGCCGAATGTGAGCGAGAACTGCAGGAACGACTCGAGGCTCTCGCTTGCGGCGACCGATAGAATGCGCTCCATTATCTATAGGAATAAATACAACGTTCAGCATGTCACAGAGAGAGCAGATTTAGCTATGACAGTTCACTAGATACAAGTTCCGCTAGGCTATCAAATGTAGATGTTAATACATTGGTGAAATGAACAAAATATTTTTTTTATTGGTGAGTTCTTCTTTCTTTACGAAATGAAATGCGATGAAATAAAATGGATATGAATATGGCCTCACCCGCAACTTAGCGGGTAATTTGCCAATGTCAAGTAATTAATAGCAATATTAATATCAAGAAATACACATTATAAATAAAATAATGGATGTGACATGAAGTAATAATTTCTAGTGTCATAGAGCGGCAGAGTGGTAGGTGATGGAAGCAAGTGTGAACAGTGCAAACCTCCAAGAGCTGGTAGACGAGGTGCGCCTGCGGCATGTCCTTCTCCTCGCTGGCGGCGAGGTGCAGCGCGTGCAGCAGCACGGGCAGCGCGCGCGTGGCGGCGCGCGTCAGCACGCGCACGCAGCGCCGCACGCGCGTGCACAGCGCCAGCAGCCGCAGCAGCGTCGAGCACAGCGCGCGCGCCGCGCCCGCGCGCTGCACGCCCGCCAGCCGCTGCAGCATCACCTCGATGCCGCCTGCGCCGGCACACATATACATACTGCTTAATATATACATACTTACTATAATTCATGTATGTACAATAGAGCTTAAAGATTTTGCATATTTTATATTTGCTATGGGCTAACAAATGTTACACGAAAGTCAAGAAATTTATAAGACCTTTAACCCTTAGTAGCCTGATTTACGAAAGTGATTTATTTTTAATATTACTGTGTTTAATGTTACTGTGTTTAATAATAATGAGATTTGATTTTTTTTTAAATTTCGTTGGAATGAATATTATACAACAGTAAAATACGTACAGCCAACCTATAAAAAAAAACTAATAGTAATATGAACATTCGGTTTAAAAGATTGGTATCAAAATTGAAACTCTAGGCTATTAACCTTTCGTATGCCGACACGCTCCGCAATAGAAATGTCCTAACTGCCGCGTCATTTAAGCGCGCGAACGCGGTGCGTCTGTGTTTTTTCATAATATAGTTTTGTTGATAAAATAAATACTTACGTGATTCATTTCAATATATTAGATAAATAGATGCATATACTTAATTTTAGTAGATATTTCACATTTTTATTGCGATTCTATTTTTGTGTACCGATGCTTTTCTTTCAAGGTTCTTGAATAATATGTTTTTTGGAAGAAACTTAGAAAATAAAAAGCCATTTTTACAAGTTTCAAGTTTTCATTCATTTTAAATTACAGTATAGGATACATTATTTACTATAGACGAAAATTAAATGGTATTAATTTATATAATAATAATAAAATAACGAGTTTCAAAATCTTTATCTAGGTTACAGTAGGGAGCGTAGATCTACGTTCCGGTTGACCAACTTGAGCGTAGATCTACGTTCCGGTTCTGCACTTACAGGATGTTTCTAAAATCATTTGTAGTAGTAAACATTGAAGTATTTTAGGGACAAGTATCAATAGATAATATCTAAAGATGTAATATAAACATAGTCAATAATTTGTTATAAAATTGCTTCAAGTGTAGGTATGACATAAAAATAATAATTTTCAAGGTTATCATTTTAGTGAATATGATTAGATGGTATGATATTGAACCCAACATGGACCTATGCACAGAAATACATGGCATTTTCCGCAAATAACATTACTTTCAGTTCGTTTCTTCATTGTAAGACATTGCACACAGCGACCGCGTCTATATCGCACTTTGGTATTAAGAGTACGATCGGTATTTTCTAAACGGTCTGGAAAATGGTCTACATGGTCAAATCTAGCTTCGTCTTGTTGAACAGCACGAGCGGGTCTTATGCGTTGTATTGTTAGGTGCTGCTGTGAGAGTTTTTCGGCTAGTGCATAGCGGAATTGCCTGTGAGTTAGTTTCCGCTGGTTTCTGCTGTTTTCGCAATGGATTATAAAAGAATTCAGGATACTGTTATTGAGCAACCTCCTGAATACTTTTATATACCATTTCAAAGCACGTTTTCTCTCCAATAAGTACATGGACAGCTTTTGGTCTTTCATGTCCACGCCGCCCATGTACTTATTGTAGGCGTGGACTGCTAGCGGTTTTAGGCACCGTTGTCCAGCTCGCTGTCCTTCTGATGTGTCGGCATTATGGAAAGTAGAAATTATAGTTACCAGTTTTACATCTTTCCACGATAATACACTAATATCTCTAGAGTGACGCGCAACTATAGTACCCCTCTGCAAGCGCCTGTCGTTAAGGTTCCTGATGTCGGAAGGGCTATCGACTCTCCTACGATTAAGCGAGCCTAATACATCAGTGTGGTGATTCTTCAAAAATCGCGTTAACCCTACACTGTTATAAAAATTATCCATAACAAGGCAGTGGCCTTTATCTAAGTATTCATCCATTAGAGTCAACACGATTTTTGAAGTTGCCCCTGTAAAACCATGAACTGGTTCAGAAGAGGTGCTTTTGCCGGAATATATACTCAATTTAAGTATATATCCCGTCTCAGCTTCACACAATTCATAGGTTTTAATTCCAAACCTAGCAGCCTTAGATCGGATACATTGTATCCAGCTGAGCCGGCCTTTCCACAGAAGAAGAGATTCGTCCAAGCTTAAATATCTTCTAGCAGTATAAATTTCCTGAAATTTCTGGTTGCAATGAGCTAGAATTGGATCAATTTTAGCAGTTTTACGTCTATGTACCCGAAGGGCCCCATTGTTATCATAATCATTTACAAAATGTAAAACGTTCAAAATCAAAAGAAAACGATTTCTACTCATAATTTTTCGAAATTCATGCATTCCTAAAACACCCGTTGTCCAATATTCGTCGATTCTACTCCTGTAACACAGCCCCATATAAATTAATATAGAAAAAAACTTATACATTTCTTCTACAGTTACATCGACCCAATCACATATGCGGGAATGAAGAGGCACATTATTAACGTTTTCGGCTTGACGCATGATCGCTTGCCATGCATATTCATTCGTTTCCATAACAATCTTCTCCATGATGCCACGGTCCCAAATAGTGCGAAATATTTCTAAAGGGTCTTTGAAAGTTATGTTAGGTCCTGGTAGTTCTCTATAAATCTCCTCTTCTCCAGTGAAGTTTTCAAAATTGTCATACCATACGAAGTCATTTAATTGGGATGGAGGAATTTCTTCTTCAACCCCTTCATCTTCGTTACTGGCCTCTAAAATTTGCCGGATTGTCTCTTCCGTGTAATCTTCTTCATCATCGATATCGCTTCCTGTATCGACTTCCAATGTCGCTGCAAGAGAAGGTGGTAAGATACCCATGCCTAGTTGTTCGTCAACAGACGAGGTAGGATTAGCAATTTCTTCGTGATCTTCGTGGTCTGTAAAATCGAACTGCTCAAGTCGCAAAGGCTGCAAGCTACCCGATGAAGTTTGTTGTAAAAGGACTTGATCATTGGTTGTAACGCGCAATGTTCCGCTAGGAGTTCTCTCGACCACCAATGCAGTTACTATTTGTCGATGTAATGGAGTTTGTGTGCCAGATACATTTTCGTCGCAATCCATCTGGAATAATGAGGATATTTAGGTAAAAAAAACCGCATATTGAAATACATAATGAACTAAACTACAAAAAAAAAACATACATCGTTTTTTTTTTTTTTTTTATAAAAATCAAAATCATCAATAAAGCTGTTCTAGGTAAAAACTCAAAAGAACTAGTGGTATGCAATTTTTTTTATTTAATATTTTTACAAAGCACAGAATTCACATTCATCTGGTAGGTAATGTTCATATATCGCATATTTGCAATTTTGACACCAAAAGTTTTCAGTGCTTAGCAATAATTCCATTGCGACGGCATTAGTTAAAATAATAAAATGAGGAGGAGCCTCTGTTCGGGTTGGCATATTACACATGAAGCACCTAACCCGCTTTATAAAATGAGTAACTTCCCATGGCCAAACATAATCATTTATAAATAAGCGGTAGTCCTCTTGATGCAAATAATCATCTATGTCTATTAACAGTACCATATTAGAGGGTACAATATTTGAGGGTAAGCTATATTTTTTTTTCTTATGTCTGACTTGTTTGCTCAGTAACTAAAAAAAAGAGAGAATAAGTAATAAATAAACACCAATCATTTCCTTTCGTCTCATTAATGTACCAACGTACATACTATTCATTTGAGTCCAACCATTTCTTTTTGTTTTCGCCGCCGTATTAAAATAAACTGTACAAATCAACAAATCTTTACTATTCTTTCATAATTCTGATCGTAAGTCGGCTACTAAATATTAATCAACGGTTTCCCGGCTCAATTGGTCTAAACGATTTTTTGACAATGAGTTCAATGTAAGTGTATTTATTTACACTCAATTGGTACAAAATCAAAATCGGCTGATTCTAAATTATATTTAACACATTATCAAAAAAAAAACATTTAGATCATCCGCCGAAATATGAACGCGTAGATATGCGTTCCGGTTCCTAGTACCTCAATTTAAACTTGAACATGCTGTACACACATCGTATGTACTGTAACTCTTATCATGAATGAGAAAATATAATTTTACTGAAAATTACTCATTACAATTACGCGGAAAATGTACATCCACATAACTTATGCAATATACATGTGAAAAAATTTAACAATTAGAAAAATCTAAGTTGAAAACTATGTGTCCATCATGCTGCTTGTAACCAACTTTTGTAAACTCATCAAACATCTCGTAATCTTCCTACCGTAGGCTATTTATATTGCAATATCATCAAACACTTATCAAATTATCGAAAAACAAAGATATACTCACGTCTTCTCCTTTTATTCACCAAATATCACAACAAAAACACCAAGCTAATTACGCGGCAAAGGTACGAACAAGTTGAATTTTCGTTCAATTTTATTTGACATTGTCACTTAGGAATGAAAGTTTTTAACGGCTGTTTCGAATGGTTTTATTCGTTCACTAACTCTTTTCAACACTTTCAGGCGATTAAGGGCTTTATTTTAACAAAATTAGGCGATTTTTTGAGTGCAGTTATCATCGCGCAGATTTACGCTCCGGCATTTAAAGCTTTCAAAATTGGCGCGCAAATCTGCGATCCGGCATACGAAAGGTTAAGGGTTAACTTTTGAATAGAAGTGTGAGTTCTTTTCGTAACCATCGTTTAAAATAATTTTGTCAGAAATTCTTAACTACCCGAATAGCACAGTTAGTTGATAGTTATATTATTTATGTTTTATTATACCCTGCTTTCTGCTACGAGGGTCCCGAGTTCGAGTCTTGGTTAAGACAAACTTTCTGTGATAAGCATGAATGTTTGTATCCGAGTCATGGATGTTTAATATCCGTAGTGTGGGACCGAATTGTTGATGTGTTCGTCTGGTGATATTATGTAAAATGACACCAAACAGGTACACTCGTAGGTAGGGGACCAAGCATAATAATTTGTAACGTATTTCATAATAAACAAGGGAACCCACCACAGTCGGCGAGCACGTTCGCCATGCGGTACACCTGTTCGTCGTCGACAGCCTCCGCGTTGGTCTGACTCAGCGTCTCCACAAATTCTTCGGTGGCGTCGCCGAGCAAGCCTCGCATGCGGTACACCACGCGCATCGCGTCCACACCTTCGCCGGACGTGCACCACACCTGTTCCACAGAGACACGTGCGAACAATACGGACCAACATTCACTGCACATACTGCTGCATGGCCATTGAAAACATGAGCGTGACGAAAAATCAAAATGCAGTTGCTTTAGCCGAAAACTGTTTTGAGGAATCTATCTATCGAACCATCAGCCGAAAGACGACCCCTGCTGGACATAGGCCTCCCCCAATGACTTCCACACATCACGGTCCTCCGCCACTCGCATCCACCGGCTTCCTGCGACGCGTGTGATATCATCGGGCCACCTTGTGACGGGGGGGCGTCCTACACTGCGTTTTCTTTGAGGCATCATTGGGTAATAAGTCTAGTTTCCATTCGGGTAGACTTCTTTTATTCAAACTAACTAGTGTGAATAAAAGAAGTAGAATAAGTTTCTGCGACCTTTACCTTCTTGTAGACATCTTTGACGGGCAGGTCCAGGGACATGATCTTGTTGCACACCAACAGCTCCATGCCGTTGTCGTCTTCAAGCAGCGCGACCAGCTCGCAGTCGGTACATATCTTGTTCTTAACGTCGCGCATCAGGGGACCCATGCCGGGTTCCAGAGACGAGTATGGGTTGCCTAACATACGGCCCTGTGAAGAAAATATGCGGTGGTATTATTACATGAAACTTTACACTGAGCGATGTGAAATGTCTACCATTGCCTCCTAATGGAAAGATACGCAACACTTGTGTTGTCAGCCTTTTCCTAGCATGATCCATCTATCCCGTTACAACCTGAGGAAGCTCGATGCTGGACGCCTCTCCAAAGGTCTATTACTGCCGCACATCTGGTCCTTAGCTAATATCATTCATCGATATCAGACAAATCGGAAAATTCGGCTCTATATAAATCTGCAGTAGCATGTTTTTTGTCGAGAGCAAAGAGAGCAAGTCTTGAACGACTTACCTGCAAGAAGTCCTCCTGCTGCGGATCCTTCTCGAGCGTGAGGAAGAACTCTCCGACGTCGTTCTCTTCTGGGTAGATGATGGAGCAGAGCCGCTCGAAGATGAACACCGGCGTGCGGTAGTCGTGCAGCGGGTACTTCTGCACCGTCTCAATGCACACCGCCATGAACTCGGCGGTTTCCGCTTCGGTACCTAACGGGACAGACATACGACGATATTTTCTGGGTATAGGCAACTCTATGGAAGCAGCATTCATCAGCTAGAAAACTTCAATTTGTGATCATGCTTGCATTGCATCAGCTTACTACGTCGTCAGTAAGAGATGCCCCAAACAACGTCTTAAGCTGGGCTTTTAGGTATAAATTATATTATACTAGCTGACCCGGCAAACGTTGTTTCTTCATTTACATTATTTCTAGGAAATATTTTTATAGTTAAATATTTGCGAATTAGCGATTATAGCGATAAGCGATTATAGAGATATAAACTAGCCTATCTTTCGAGTTGGATAAAATTGCACACAGCGTGCAAAATTTTATTTTAATCGGTTTAGTAGTTTAGGAGTCCATAGCGGACAAACACCGTGACACGTAATTTATATATATTACTAGCTGTTGCCCGCGACTTCGTCCGCGTGGTATTTAACAAAGACAACCGTTGACAACAGCCTCCTCGCCCATTCTGAGCCCGCGGGACGCATTGCAGGTTGTTACTATCAAACTTAATCAGGCGCTGCGCTGCAACATTGGTTTTAATTTTTTTTCGTGAGATCCTATGTTTTTTCAAAAATAAAAGTAGCCTAAGTTACTCCTTGTTACATCAGCTATCTGCCAGTGAAAGTCCCGTCAAAATCGGTCCAGCCATTTCAGAGATTACCCGGAACAAACAGACAGACAGACAGACAGACAGACAGACAGACGGACAAAAATTGTAAAAAATTTTGTTTCGGTATAGGTAACGTGTATACATCCAAATGCACTTAGTAAAAAGCGGTTATTTTAATATTATAAACAGACACTCCAATTTAATTTATATGTATAGAAGATGTTAGGTAATGTTGGTGTACCGGTGGTCATCTCCTCCAGTAGCTCGAGCAGCTTCTCCTGCGTGTCGTCGGTGACGCGCGTGCGCTGCAGCACGAGCCGGCGCAGCGACAGGTAGCCGCCCAGCACGGCGCCCACCAGCCGCGTCTTGTACGCGCGCCGGGCGCCGCCTTCCTCCAGGAACATGGCCAGCAGCTCCGTCAGGCGCTTCAAGGCGTAGCCTGAAAATCATCATGTACACTCACTCGATTTTGTTCAATATCACCGAAATTTAGTTAATAAATACGCAATATGTCTTGCTGGTATCATCCTAAAACTTAAGTGTAAGATTCAACGATACTAGAACACGAAATTTCTGAGAAAGTATAAGGAAAATACTAATGATTTTGTAACTTACCCTGCGCAAGATCAGACGTGAGCGTGGTTTCCTCGAGCCGATGCAGCTGTTCAATCTCCTTGGTCATCAGATCCGCGATCTGTTGAAGCACTCCGCGCAGCGCTAGGAACTGCTTCCACGGTGTTTCGGAGGCCAGTTCTATGACGGCGAAAAAAACCATTACATATTCGCCAAACATAAGTACACGCAATTTGAATAGTGTAAATGAATATATATAACTTACTCTCATACAGTTGAAGGAATTGCTCGCTGGCCTCTCCAGCGGCGCCAACGTCGGGTAGGAAGCTAGTCAGCAAGATCAATACCTACAAAACGTGATAAATTAACATCTGACAGGAGTTGAGGAAAGTGAAGTGTGTATATGTGTGTGTTTACTTACGGCTTTAGTCCTCTCGTAGGAGTCGCAGAGAGACTTGACCATCTGGCAGGCGGTGTCACGCGCGATGCGCGAGCTGGGGTCGAACATGACGGGCCGCAGCCAGCCGCCGTCCTCCAGCTCCAGCGGGCGCATGCCGTGCGATAGCATCGTCTGCCGAAATAAGGATAAGTACTGTGTTTAATCATGTTAATACCTTGTTCGTCTGGCTGCATGCGCGATCTGCCGATCATGGGATACCAAGGTCAATTTCCAAGTTATGTAACATTATTTAGACACTAGAATTTTAGTTCCGCTCCCCATGTATCGCACGGCTTCGATGAACTCTCTCCAAGCACCTACCTAAAATACTTCCCTACTTGAGAGGGCAGTCGTGAAGTCAAGTCACACAAGCTGACATATGGTACTGACCCTCTCCCGCCACTTGGCCAGGTACTTGCGCGCCAGATGGTCGTCGCGGCGTGCTGCGGGCGCGGCGGGCGCGGCGGGCGCGTCGGGGGTGGCGGGCGCGGGGGCGGCGGCGGGCGCGAGGCGGCGCCAGCGCTCGTGCGGCACGCGGCCCGCCAGCCACGCCGCCAGGTCCACCACCACGCCGCCGCCGGCCGACCACGACCTGCCCTCCGCTGTCAATTGTGCACTTTGCTCCTGAATGAAACATAACATATTGACTATCTACATCGTTTATATTTTTCAACACTTTTCTTATAACAGCTTGACATATTATATACTATGTGAAGATGTTATAAAAAAATGTAGATTAGAAAGGGTGCAGGCGGAGCAAATTACGTAAATTGCCATTTCGTAAATTTGCATACTTTGGCGCTGCTTCGGTTGGGACCATACGAGTGGCTTTAGTCTAACGATATTTAATTTTCTGTATTTTGAGGTAATAGCAACAAGCGAGCGAAGTGCACTTATAATAATGTCCCAGAACATTTTATAACTCAAATAACTACTATGAAAATGACTATAGAACCTACCTTATTATTTTCCTTGGACTGTTCGGAGTCTGCGGAGGTGGTGGAGGCGACTGTGGTCAGTGACGGCGTCATCAACTGCTGCATGTAGCGCAGGCACGGGAGGGCCACTTGCTGCAGCGCGAACTGGTGAGCTAGCGAATGACCGTCTCGTCAGCATTGTACGACTTGATCAAGGCAGCGCGAGTGTTTTCATAGGGCAATAGCTGCCTTTTTTTACATCGAGCAATAAGTCCCTTTTACTGCGTGAATCAGCTTGCGCATTTCGTAAATATCCAAGAGAAAAAGCATCATCAAATTAGCTGCGCCAAAGCCTTGCGTAGGAAATCGCGAGTCGTTTGCCTTTTACACAGACGATCTCCATTCTGAGTAAAAACAGAGCAATCGGGCGCGAAAGAATCAACAGGCAGCAATCAGAAAACAACACTTTGTGATTGCACGTCCTAACTCTAGTGTGTTCAATCCTACACAGTCCTATCGCGTATGAAAAAATCGTGTCGTGTAAAGGCAGCTAGGCTTAGCCGTGACGTCAGCATCGTAGAACTCGAACCAGGCCACGCGAGATTGCGTCAAGAGATATAAGTGTCTGGTAATGCCACGCCTGAGCTGCAGTTGCGGACGAGCTGTAACATTGATAGTAAATACTCACAGTTGGGTGAGGAGGAATTGATGCCCGGTATACCGGCCAGCGCTTCCGCCTTGAGTATAGTATTCGCCGCGGGCGGGATGCCCGCCACTTCCGTCAGTTGAGGGCAGCACCTAACACAAAAAAAACGACATGTATGCTGCTGTTATAAAGCGTAAATCTCTGGACTATATACCGATGCTATTGGGCCCCAAGTTTGTCAATGCAATCGAGTCCAAATCGTATGGATGACGTTGCAACCATTACTTTTGGCAAGCAGAAATTCTGTCATCACTATGCAAAATCCTATTCTATATTGCGGTAAAGATATCCAGGATCCAGGGTTAATATACCCTTTCTAGCATAACTTCTATACAAATGCAATTGTATGCTGCGTTCTCCGTCTAACTAGCATTTTGTGAGGCAGCTGATAATGACAGGGGGAGGAGCGTGGCCATTCTGTACGAATTACAAGTAGGTGTAAATACTCTCGTTATAACTTACCAGACCCAAAGCTTCACAATGCAGCGGAGTCTGGTCTCCCAACAATCGACAGAGTCTTGAACTTTCACGAGCGACCCTATCAGCAGCACCAGTGGGCGCACCTGCAACATTAAACATTGATCAATAAGGTTTACAGAAGTAATTTGGAGATCACTATATGTTACTGAAATTAAATTATCTAATGTCGATTGTATAGTTACAGAGTTGTTTTGCGCCTGCGACGCGGCGTGTCCCATGAGCGAGAGCGTGATGCGTTGCGACAGCAGGTTGCACAGCTGCTCGGTGGCCGGCAAGTTGTCGCGCGTCACCAGACATATCAACGCACGCACTTCCTCTTGACACTGTAACAAAAACCAATTTAGCTTAGCATTCAGTTATCCTCACGTACACAGTTGTGTTAGGTTTCTTCGACAGACTCAAATGTGTCCTTAACACAATCGGTCATGTGTTGAGCTCGAAGCAAATGCTGCCTCGTCCGAAAGCTGACATCTATCCTATGCCTTACTGTCAGTCAGCGCGTGCGATGCCTGCACTAGTTTTGTGAGGTTTCGCGATCCGTTGCGATACAGCCATTGTCTTAATTTGTTTTGCGGTATTGACCGTGTTGGTAGACCTAGACTATCAGCTCTGCCGCCTGTTGTTATATTGATATAGTAGATACTTGTGAACTAATATGTATATGTTAATGTGTTATTGTTATATGAGGGGGTTTTATTGTATTGGGCCTCTACGAACGACACCAATTATATCACGATCAGTGGGACAGATTGGGCTGATAAATCGGCAGTATGTTCATGGCATTCGTAGAGGCCTTAATACTGCCCTAGATGCGAAGGGTGAGCAGGCGTGGTATACCTGGGGCGTGCCGCGGTGCAGGTTGTGCTGCACCAGCTCCTGCACGAGGCCGAAGCGGCACAGGCGCGTGCGGTGGTCGGGCTGCGAGGCCAGCGCGCGCAGCAGCGTCAGGCACTGCTCCGCACACGCCAGCGCGCAGCCGTAGCACCCGCCGCCCGACTCTGCCCACCCAACAAACAAACTCACACATTTTACCAGCCACGCTTGAGCCATCGGCGAGGTGTGGGATTTCCGTTAGCAACCGATCTTTCGATTCCACTCTAAATTCCACTTACCTTTGGTGACGTCACCGTCATAATTTTGCAGCAAGCCGGCGTATACCGGCAGAATATCGCCTTTGAGTTGTTCGCTCTGCAATCTATCGTAGGACACGAGTTCTTTCCTAAAAATAAATTAATAATTTACTTTATCCCACACATTATTGAATACTCTCTGAACTCTGAACCAGTGAAAGAAATCGTCGACATCGGAAATGCAGTAAAATAAAGCCTAACATAACTAACTCTCTATACTCTTCTCATGCTAATAAAAATGTATTTTTAACCGACAGGAAAAAAGAAGAGGTTCTCAATTCGACACGCATATTTTTTTAATGTCCGTACCTGCAAGCCAGCACCTTCTGGATAATCTTGGACAGGTCCTCGAAGTGTCCCTTGCTGTCGACGCAGTACTTGTGCGCCAGCGTCTGGATGACGCGGTTGATCTGCACGCCGCAGAAGGAAGTGTTGCTCGCGTTGCTGTTCTCGTCGGCGGCGCGGCCGCCGTCTATGCGGTGCTCGCTTATCTTGTGCAGAAGAGACTGGTGGGGAAACAATTAACCATATGAATAAAATGTATCTGGAACTATAACAACGGATTTGCATTAAAGAACTGAGATTTTGTATGCATATATACGTCTAAAACTTCGTGGTACGATTTTTCGTGCCTCGAAGCGCATGTAAAGCTGGCGGTCGTGCGCCTGATCATACTCCGATCGTGTCGGATAGCTGTCTCATCGAGTTATGAGAGTGAGAAAAGATTGAGTACACCTGTGCTTGCGCACACACTTGAACACTATAATATCTGCTGCGAAGTTGGCTGGATTAGCCACCATGATCCAAATTTGTTGAGGACTAAGTATATCTATATTCGCGGTATGATTCTGTTCTGTTTACTAGCTCGCACAGTTTCAGTTCAGCAAAGATGTATTGGGCTCACCTCCAGCACGGGCTTGTTGGAGACGAGCTGGCGGTACACCCTGTCCGCCTTGTCGAGCAGCGCGCCTATGGTGGTCACCATCTTCTTGCGTTCCTCGTCGTTCTCGATGGTGTCGACGGCGCAGCACGGCCGCGCGGTCAGCGTGTAGTCGAACTTGGCGTACTTGCAGAACCCGCACGCGTGGCACAGGAACGGGTCCTTCTCGTCGTAGTTTATTGCACTGAAAATTTGTACCGTACAGTATACTGACGAAATGGTACGAGGCGCATCACTAGGCCATTTCTGAAAGGCACATTAGTGCGAAATTGTAACATCGGCAATTTTATCGCAGTCTTGAATTTATGCAACCTTGGCACGCTCATTCAAATTATGTTTTCGTTTTATTTTTCGCTAATCAGACCGTAATCCATCAATCTTTCAAGGCATGTCAAACTTTTGAATAAGTGTGTTACTTACCGACACTTGTGGCATTGGAACACATTCTCCCCACAGTTGGCGCAAACGCCAGGGTTCGCGGGCACCGACTGAGAGCAGCGAGGGCATTGCAGAGATTCACCTGCGACAGTAAACAATTAAACAAATGGGGAAAGAGGAACCCACCACTGACCCTCGGCTTGTCAACTTTTCCAATTATAAACCAAACAAGTTAATCGATAATTAAAGAAGCCAGCAACACTGAACTCCTCTAAGATGTTAGTCGAGAACCTCCGCCAAGTATGGCCTAGTTCTATCAATTATAATAAACCATTGTTGCTACACTGTTTCGTACTTATTCTTATACTAGATTTATTAGCTAGCCCGTGCAACTCAAGTTATCTTATATATAAAATTCTCGTGTCACAATGTTAGTTACTCCGAAACGGCTTGACCGATTTTTATGAAATTTTATATGCATATTCAGTTAGTATGTAAAATCGGCTATCTATTTTTCATACCCCTAAGTGCAACGGGTGCAAGGGTTGTACAACCAAAACATTTTTTTTATTTCTCGGATTTTTTTTTGTGGCATTAAACATACATGCCAACCTAAATTTTCACCCTTCTATACCAACCCCTATTTTTTAATAGTCATTTTAGTAATTTAATCCAAGGAGTAACCGAGGGTACTTTTATTTTAGATTTTTTTTTGTTAAATACACGCGGACGAGTCGCGGGTAACAGCTAGTAAATAAATATAGGAATCACTTACCAGTAGCTTGTTGGTTCTCAAAGAATTCAGCATACTCCATCATGAGGTTGCACGCCACGATCGGCAGCGGGAAGTCAACACGCACTTCCGACTGGCCGGATTGCAACTGGACGCGTTTCGCTTTGTGCCACATGCCTATAATACGACATTTAATGAAATTTGTAACTTAAAATAATACGACTAATTAACAACGAATTTTTGTGATTTTATCGCGTTTATTATATGTTTTTACGTTCCCGACGTTTAGGCTGCTTTACAGCAACCATGGTCACGGGAGGACAGAGGTGGTTGACGTCCTAGTGTTATAGGACCGGGGTACCCTCATATATAGTCGTTGCTTGCGGTCCGATCTACGCAAAAAGTGTTCACTGTCTCGAGGTCTTGCAATAGTGCGCTTGATTTTGGATTTAATGATATTAATTACTGGATCCCAAGTCGATGGTAGCACCCAGCCATCGTCCCTATTGAAATTGAATGTATTTGATTTTGTCGGGAACGTAAAAAAATAAAATAAACGCGATAAAATCCGAAAAATTAGTTAAATTTCAATGTGTAGTATTCGCGTAAATATAAGAAATCAATAACATAAAATAATGTCGATAAGGTCGACATCATTCAGTAGAGCTGTTGCATTATACAAGCTGCGATTGCTGTGCACATGTTATGCGAGTTTACACCTACTGTGGTATGTAATACGGTGCACATCCCACCAGTACTCACCGGGCCTGTTCTTGAGCTCCTGCACGGCCTGCACGGTGCGGTTGTTGTAGTAGAAGTTGATGGTGCGCACCATCTTGCTGCGCTTGATGTCGCTGATGCGCAGGTTGATGCGGCTGATCATGTGGCTGTTCACCAGTTTCACGATCTGGGTCGTGGTCGTGAACTTCGAGTCGATCTGTGCACGGTAGTGTGTTTAGCTCTCATTTAATCGGGTTATAGGGTTACTCTGTGTGCGGGACTCGGAACCCGGTCAGCCTATGCACTACGGGTTTGCTATGCACATCGACTTAACTGCTGTCAGATTTGACTTATGGCAATTATTCGATAAAAAGTCTTCTCAGCAAATTTGGGAACAGGTCTTCTCAGCGATTTCGGCAATAGGTCTTATCAGCGCTTTCAGGCCAAAAATAATTGTATAAGAAAAATGAAATGCGAGACCGAAAAACTAACCTTTATCGTCGGCAGTTTGATAGTCGCCATCGCAACTTCAGGGTTGTTGCAGACGAGGCAGGGCTCGGACTCGAGGAAGTAGCCGTCCAGCTCCACGTAGGCGCCGAGCGCGGCGTACAGGGCCGCGTTGCCGTGCGACGACAGCAGCTGGTTCTGGTTGCGCAGCAGCTCCACTGCGCTGCCCACGTATTTCTACAGCAACGAGGTTTTTTTTTATAGGTCCTTCATATAAAAAAATGGATTCTTGCGACTATATCTTTGAGCGCGATAACAATCAGCACAAATAGAACAATTTATTTATTCAAACCTCAGTCAAATCCCTATTCTAATAGATTGGTTGCTCACGACTATGAATTACTGTACTTCTGTGCGCGATAATCCAACACATAAAGTAACATTTAAAACATTGCTTAAGGTGGAAGCGATCAGTCGCATTCCCATACAAATTTCAACATTGTAATACTCGATACACATACAGTTTTTTAGTTGTACAAGCATTGTTATCAATTCTCTATAAATTAAAGAGCTCGCAGAATGAAATATCAGGCAAAATCTTATAGTAATAACATCATAAAACGATATTAAATTTTAGGCTTGTGTGCGTGAATAAAAGCGCCTCTGTCCAAATTAACCCGTAACTAATAAAGCATCCGATTCTTTGTCTTTCAGTATTTACGGCGACAGATGGCAGCAGGAGTTTTTACTTATAATACATAAAGACATAACATTATAATATATAGAGAGATATAAATTTTCTATAAATAAGTATAAAGATTCATAATAAAAAATTAAAAATAAAAAATACATATAAATTTCGTTCGTCCATCGAACCTACGAACAATCGCATGTACCTACGTTTTTCACTTGAGCCACTTGGGGTGTGTTATTATCTGTGTGTGCAGATCGTCATGTATCCCTATTTCCTGTAATCCAAGTTTTTAGGATTTGTCTGCACCCAAAACATATTTTTTCGGGTTATTATAATAAAATAACCTACATACCTACATAAGGCATGTATTTATTTTTTTAAATAATCAATGAATGAATGAATATGTCATGTTTCAATTGGTTGTAAATATCATTGAAACCTATCAAAATATTCGTCGTCTTGACTAGTGGTCTACGTAGCCTAATGTTCTACACGGTTGATGCAAACGTGTACTATAGCAAGTTCAAATCTTGCCGGTGGGCTTGTCTTTTTGAATGATTGATATTGTTTCTGTAAGTGAATATTAGATTTCCAAAACACACAGCTCGGCCGTGTTACTCCAACATGGTGTGGTAGTAATATAACGAAAATATATATAGGTAGTATGTACACCTTCCAAGGCCATAGCTAGATGATGTCGTGTTACGAAATATGTCGCGCGAGTCTTTGTCGATTTATTGATCAATTTATCAAACATTTTTTTAGGCACTGCCGGGTGTGCTACTGATATATATATATATATATATATATATATCAGTATATATATATATATATATATATCTATATATACTAGATGCGCCCGGCGGTGTTACCCGCGATAAAAAGTATGAAAAATTAAAACATCTATCCCACGGGAACCATACATTTTACCGGGATAAATAGTAGCCTATGTGTTATTCCAGACTGTAATCTATCTCTGTGCCAAATTTCATCCAGATCCGTTCAGCCGTTCGGGCGTGAAAGAGTAACAAACATCCATCCATCTATTCATCCATCCATCCATCCAAACTTTCACATTTATAATATTAGTATAGATATACATATATATATATATATATATATATATCAGTAGCACAGCCAGCTGTGACTAGAAAAAATGTTAGAATACATCGACAGCGACTCGCGCGACATATTTCGTAACATCGGTTTTTAGTAATTATTCAATATTGAATCAATCTGAGAAAATCTACATAGCGACCTATATGTGTACCTATCTCTTCTTCTTACTTACTGACTAGCTATAGGAAGGTACCAACCAGCAAGGCATGTATGTATATATATATATACATACATATATATCCAACCAACTAACCTAACACGATTGGCGATACAAGAAAGCAAGCCCCGGCACCTAGTATGAACGGGTTTTTCGAAATTATAGGGAAGCCTAATGAATGGGATACCCCTTGAACGTTTGAACAAATCAAGTGCGACATAGCTCGTAATTGAATAAATCTAAGAAAACATACCTATGTGCACCTATTTCTCTTCTTTTTACTTACCGATTTATTATAGAGTAGCTATAAATTGGTACCAACTAGAAACCTACTTAGTTTTAGATATATTGATATTACTTTTTTTTTCGTTTCTGAACGCAAAACCTTATACCTCGGATACGAGTACTCGTCTACATAATAAATAGGTGCCTAGGCCGAAAATAACTGGTTTTGATGCACATACATTCTGTACTTAGATATTATGTATGTGCTTACCTACTGTTATTATTACTTTCATGTTGTGTTTGTGATTATGTATGTAAAAACTTACTTCAAAATTCAAATAATAATTGTGTGGGATTTGCGATTAGTTTTGTTTTAATTTGTGTTTTGTTTGCTATTTGAATTGTAATGGAGATACTGATGGAATGTGACACTGGTGAAAGTCGGGACAACTTGGTAACAAATACCTTAGAGCATAACTCGTATTGTAAAGTGGCTACACAACACAAGTTCAATTTCATGATTATCACTTGCTTGTGCTTCGGACAACACAGCCCGATCTCTCTGATTGTACCGGATTGCCATCCCATCGTATTATGAGAGTGAAGAACATCAGCGCATCTAGTGGAATCTATTATATTAGTATAGATTCCAAAGTTGTACAGCAGTGACAGCCTCGTTGGCAGAACGCTCGCCTTGGAACGAGGTGTTCAGGTTCAAACCCTGGCTCCCATCACTGAGATTTCCGGATTTTCATGTGCGAATCTTATTTTCCATAAAAAATATCACTTGCTGTACGATGAAGGCAAACTTTGTGAGGAAACCTGCATGTCTGTCAAAAGTCGTGTGAAGTTCACTAAACTGCACTGGGCCTACGGCCTATATGCCCCTCATATTGAGGAGGCGTGTGCCCGATATAATGGCGATGGGCTCACCCTCTATTACATTGGTACCAAAATACCATCGGTGAAATGTGGGTGCATTGCAGTGTGACGGTGTATGTTGGCCCGTCTCTGGAACGATGATTGAATGATTGAATCTATACATGTCACAGCAGCATTTACCTTATAATAAGTATGGATACAGTAATAATTATTATTGGACTAAACAATTATTTTTTTCTTTTTAGCGGAGGAATGAAGCACAGGAGGTTGCAAGAATCAAGATGACTGTAAATTGTATAGAGTCGATTCTATATCATAATATTAGTATTTGAAACAATGTTATATTTACCTAATTTTAGAATACCAACAACAAACAACATTGTTTCAAAGAAATTTGGAAATGTAGCTGTATCCCTTATTAGGTATAGAACTACATTGCCAAATTTCTTATTCCCTTGTAAATTATAATAAATATTGTTCTTGTTGTTGATCTGGTATATTGTAAAGCGTAATACTTTTACAGTTATCATGCAAACCTTGCTATATTTATAAGATCTATACAATAAACATTATATTTACGAACATGAAAGTATACATTTTTCTTTTCTATCTTTTATTTCTGAAACTTTTAATATTGCAAAGCTCGCAAAAGTATTTCTATTATTTTACAACCGATAAATAAGTTTTTTTATGATCGCTCTACCTGGTGGCATAAAAAGACAACTTTTAGTATGCGAGACTTTTAACAAGTGCTGCGCTCTAGCGGCACAAAAAAGACGTGTATTTGTCTATGTGTGAGTGCCTATTTATACAAGGATTTTAGAAGCCATGGTATCTCATCCATTATAAATGATTTCAGGTTAATGTTTTTTTGGATATTTCAATGCAATGTCGTAGTAGTGCTCGCAATTTGCAACATCAAGTCTCATAGATGCTCGATGTTCGTGTAACTAGTTGCAGAAAAACAGGACCATCTATCGAAAATGTGCGGCAACCGACCCTGAGCATTCACCTTAAGTACAAAAAGGTGTACATGAACAGTCGTCATTGCTAGTCATGGCGGTTTGGGCTATCCTGGTTGGCATTAGAAGAGTGAATAAGTCAAATAGCATTGCGACCATGTAGAACTTCTGTGCCGACTATACCAGATTCCTCATAGCTAGAGTTGAGTTAATGATGAAATGTGTCTTTGCTTACCTCCGTGTCGATATTCGGTGTCTTGAGCGTGAAGTATCCAAGCAGATCAACGAACTGGGCCGCTTTGCGTCCGAACTGCGGCAACGTGGGCCAGATGCCCCACAGTAGCGACACTAACGAAGCTTGATCGGATTGCGCGGAGTTGCTATAAAGGTATTGCGTAATTATTTTTTCATAGAAGTGCAAACTTCAAATTAACCCATTAATTTTATAGACCCTCCAACTAAGCCATAGGGCTCAGGTAAATAGTTTAACGGCCAGTTTGGGGATTGACGCGAAACCTCTCGGTTACAAAGGTGACTCCTATAACCACTATTATAATTTAAGGAAATTTTAATGGATGAAAACATACTATACATTTTTGGGGGTAAATATTAGTATTCATCATTGGGGGAGGCCTATGTCCAGCAATGGACGTCTTTCGGCTGATAGTATAGTTTAGTATTAGTATTCAAATAAATATACGTACTTATAAATAGCAAGCAGTAATGCGTGTGCCTGCCAGCGGACCGCGGTCGAGTTGGTCTCCAAAAGGAATGCTTTTATAAACATCTTCAGTTCATCTTGTGACACCTAAAAATAAAATATTAATTATATAGACTCCGAAACAATGAAAAGTAAACTTTCTCATATATGTTTTAACTTTCAATCTTGCCTGTTTCAGTATTTGTTGCACGAGTGGTGCCACTCTTTGCTCCTGGAACTTGGATCCGTCTGACGCGAAGCTGTCATTTTCTGCACTTCGCTCGCGCTCGGGCCAATCCGATGAATTCTAACAAAAACAATAAAATAATTAACCTATGGGGAAAGAGGACCCACCACTGACCCTCAATAAAGGAAAATCAAAGCTTACACACAAAGCACCCTAGCGTAATTTAACATTAGATACCTAGGCATAAAAATAGGTAATACATAGCTAGTCTTGTTCAGTATTGTAACGCGTTTCGTGCCGCCTCACTGAAGCATTTCGACTGAAAATATGTAGTCGTGTTAAAAGTAGTTGACAATGGTGATGGTGTGTGTACCTTGTCCTGCTTGTTGTTGTGCGGCGCGCACAGCGCGGCCTGCAGCAGCTGCAGCACGGTGGGCGCCACGTGCGCGTGCACGCGCCGCGCCACGCCCACCAGCCACGCCAGCGCCTGGCGCCGCTCCGCCAGGCACGTGTGCTGCCAGTTGCCCGTGCGCGCGCTCACTATCTCCGCACAGGCCTGCCAGCGACAGTAAGCAGCTCGTCAACGGGTTTTATATGGCGCTTATGGGCAATGCTGGCAATGCTGGCATAACATATATCGTATCATACCAGGCTGTTTTGTCCGCGAATATACGTGACAAATATTATTATTGCGCTCACGGGTAACGGAATATCATACGGTTCTAAAACCGCAACAAGCGTTTATGAGTTGCGTAAGGTCTCAACCGTAAAGAACAACCATCAAAATGATGTAAGTTGAGAAGTATAGAGTGCGTGTGACCTTGAGATGGTCCATGAGCTGCACGAGCTTGTCGTAGGCGGGCGGGTCGGTGGTGAGCAGCGCGCGCGCCGCGTTGAGGTGCGTGTCGAGCGCGTGCACGTCGCGCAGCTGCCGGTAGCGCTCGCGCGTGCCGCACAGCAGCAGCAGCAGCTTGCGCACTTGCTTCCTGCACGTACACGATATGATTGTTTATTAAAGCAGGGTAGCGATTTTTTAAAAAGATCAATCTACGCTCAAAGTTGTATTTTTTCATTCCGGTGTTTAAAGGGCTGTGAATAGCAATACTATGTTCCGCTTAAAAAATTAAGGTTGTCCTATAGGTATAAAAGCTTCGGAAACAGCGTCTTCAGTAAATCTTACCACCTAATACCAGAGACGACAAATTACGAAATAAAAATACGGTATTAACCCAGTACACTAATCGAATCGTGTATGAGTGAGCTAACCTAACACACAGCACAGCGCACAACATACGTAGTGTGGATTAGCGCTCGGAGAAACATTACTATTCTACGTGTATACTAGTTTAGTAGTTATTTCTAGTGGTAGAGCCGCATACCTATGGTGGTAGAGCCTGTCGTACCAACAAACGCGTGTATAGTTAAGGTGTGCTTACTTGTACTATGTAGAGCGAGAAACCCAATGGTAGTGGAGCAAGGCGGCTAGCACTTTGTTTAATGTTATAGGTTTGATGATGTGATGTCAAGTGTGAAGTTGTCACCTGAGCGGCGTCTGCTGGTTCATCATGTACTCGCAGAGCAGCGTCCGCCAGCGCTGGTCGAAGTGCGCCGGGTCGCAGTGCTTGTGGATCTGGCACGGCAGCCGCAGCGCCATCTCCATCAGCAGCTGCGGGTAGTTGTCGAACACGTCCAGCGCGTGACCTAACGCGGGACAACACGTTTTAACGACGGTTTTTGTCACAAAGACGGTCCATGCACAAAACGGCATCGTTTGCGTGATGCAAATACATGAAACATGACGTGGTTTGTCCACGCTGTGTTATGATTTACACGACTATAAAGTCGACATAAAACCTGTCCAAAGCAGTTTACACAAATGAACCGTAAAACAATAATATATTGCCGAGTTATTTTGTTAAAATCATCCTTACTTTTGACGTACTCCTTGACGAAGAATGGTTGCATGTCGGGTAACGGTTGCGGCGGTTGCGGTTTCAGCAACTGTTGACCGGTAGTCGGAGTGCCTGTATCTAAAGGAGGAAAAATATATATATAGTTTTATGCATATTCGTGATTTGCATATTATACCGTTAAAACTGATTTATGGGCGAAATATTATGAAAACTGAGGAGAGTTATAAATTATGGTAGCCGTTTGTTTGTATACATCCTAACTACCAAGCCAGACTACATCTATTGTAAGGTTGTAAGTATCTATGTTAGTAGGGCTCTATGGGCGTGTCTAGGGGATATGCTGGCTCTATGGTAATAAGGGAGGATTATTGGAAAATGTAACATGATTAAATCGACTACATTCTTGAGATAATAAAGAGACAGTGTCGTTAGTTAACAAGTGCATCATCATCATTATCATTATCATTTTCTTTTTTCACAGGCTAGGAGGTGCCTTATTTAATTTAATTCCATTACCATTATTTGTATTTTTATTTTTTATCTTTTCTTTCATGACAAAATTTTGTCAAACTATTTTATTTGCTTTTATTATTATAAGAACTGGCAACTGTTATGCTATCTAGGTTAATCTCTATAATTAAATAAAAACTTCCTGCGAGACAGGCCTGACCTAGTGCAGGAAGTTTTTGTCAATAACTGACAGGTATTTAAAATATTGTATACATTAAATATCTGTAAATCTGTTTTTTTGTTAATAAACTTTATTACTTTATTATTATAATAATTAAGACACTAGGACATCAAACACCCCAGTCCTCTCGTGACCATGGTTGCTGTAAAGAAGCCGAAACATCCGCGGTCCAAAACATAAAAAAAAAACGTTATAATGTTGTGGTTTAATGAATAACATCAAGAGACACACTACATCTATAGAGTTAATGTTATGATTATGTAAGCACTGACTGGATGTTTTCTCCTTCCAGTAGGGCAGCAAGGCGGCCAGCACGCGGTAGCAGTGCGCGGGCGCGCCGGCGCGCACGAGCGCGGCGGCCGCCAGGCGCGACACGTGCGCCGCGCACGCGCCGCCCGGCGCCTCCGCGCGCCCGCCGCCGCCCGACATGGCTGACGTCTTCCAACGGGCCATTAGAACGCCTACAGACAGGATACTATTACAATAGGCATGATGACTGATTTTGAAAAACTGTTCTATAATATTCTAAGGTATCTACTATTTCCAAAAAAATATATTATTTCGGCAGGAAACTAAATTTTATTAGAAAAAAACGCTATTTAAATTGTAATTTTAAAATTCGCTCCAAAACGATCGCCGGTGTCATGGCGTCCGCTTGTGACGTCACTATTATGCAAACTGACCGCAAACACATCAAATCGGTAATTTACGTATATAAATATTGTAAAGAGTATGGAGTTTATCTTATTACTCTTTGCTGATAATGTTGCGGTTGCTTAGCAACAGGTTTTATATTGTTTGTGTCAAAAATGGTAAATCCTTGTTCCATGTTTTGAGAACACAAAACTATGTAATTGATCGATAGAAATCACGAAATACTTTATAAACGCAGGTAAAAACAATTAATAAGTGCAGAGATCGTCGAAGTTCGTACGAAACTTAGCGATGTTTACAATGTGTACATGCTCGTGACGTAGTTCACTCTGATTGGTGTTCAAGTTATCATGGCGGACTGTTGAATTTTGTAGTTTTATTTTATTAAATAAATTATCAATCTCGCCCTAAATCTGTAAATAAATACATTTTTCAGAACCTATTAATCCTATCTCATTAGATAAACACATTATTTTAGTGATTCTTAGTTACTGTCATCATGCCTATTATGGCCCCCGTTTGGATCGAGAAAAGTATGTGAAATTCATTCCGATGAGAGCATAGACTAAAGCTGACATAACATGGAAATTGTACACTGTTCTCGTTACAAGAGCTCTACAACTATTGGGACTAGGACAAATCTAGACATGTTTGAGACGATGGAATTTCACGAATTCCCATTTGTACTTTTGGTATTGTTTATTTGCGGGGAATATAAGTACGTGGGTTTTTTTTTCTAGAAGAGGTGATTCTTTTCTAGATTCGACGAGATCGAATAGTCGAAAAAAAAATATTATTTAGTTTTTCCTTCAAAACCATGGGGAAATTACGATTGGATTGTGTGTATAACTCAAGAAAAATGTATACTCACTGAGTAGCCTCATAATAACGAGCTGCAGCTCTCTCCTATTGGTTCTCTCGTGTATGGGGGGCGCGACCTCCTCCCCCTGCATGTCCAGCTCCGACACGAGCAGCTCCAAGCGCATGATAGCCATCTGCAGCTCCTTCCTGTCGGCGCGTTCCTCGGCGGGAGCGGCCTCCTCGCTCTGGATGTCCAGTTCCGAAACTAGCAGTTCGAGCAGACGGTCTAGGACCGCGCGGTCGGCTTCGACACTGGAGTCCAAGTCACCAGCGAGCATGAGCACCACCTAATAGGAATTTTACACGTTATATTTATTAAAGGCATATGCCGGGGCTTCACTAAATACGTTTTCTAGAATATATTTTATTTGCAACCAGAACGTATTTTGAGATTTCTAGACTTGATGACGGTTTTTTTTTTCCAACTAAGATTATTATTTGATATACCTAGCAGGGAAAACGTCTTGAGATTACCTGCATAACAAAGAGAGCCTAGTCTAGTCTTTACTAATAGAAGTCCGCTAACCCATACTCGGCCGCAACCTCCATGCCTTCCCATGACTAGTACCACCAATAACATGAACCCGGAACCTATGGTATATGTGTGTAGTGTACCGACCTGCACGAAGGGTATGGCCCGCACGCCCGGCAGGTTCCTGAGCGTGGGCAGCGCGTCGAGCGCGGCGGACAGCAGCGCCAGCCGCAGCGCGTGCAGCTTGCGCGTCTCGCTCTCCGCCTCCGCGCTGCGCGACGCCGCCGCCGCCGGCTGCACGGACGACGCCGGACCCGCTGCGGAACGCATACATACCATCAGTGTATATGTCACCGATAACCGTGCGAGTGAGCGGGACAGACATCCATTCATCAATACTAATCTAATCTATCAGCCAATAGACGTCGACTGTTAGACATAGGCCTCCCCCAGCGACTTCCACACATCACGGTCCTCCGCCACTCGCATCAACCGGCTTCCCGCGACGCGTGTGATATCATCAGTTCACCTTGTGGGGGCTGCGTCCATCAATACGGTCCACATTTTTTTATTAATACGTAGCAACGATTATTCGCACAGCGTGGTGACGCAGTGTAACATAGACATGTACTTAATAATAATCTAAAGACCAAAGATATGACAAAATAAAGCTAAATTGCATTGTGGAAGATTAGTATTCATTGTGTGGACAATAAGTATGAATATTGTTTTAGGTGATGAAAAACGTATAAAAACCAAAGAAAATGTTGCAAAACGAGTCAAAACTGTGATATTTTTCCAACTACATTCTATCTATAGTAACGACAAGCAGGGTATACAGTTATAAATGATCTTTGTCAAAGTTTACTAGCCTGCAAGCGCAGGTGGCGCTGCGCCGTTACTGGCGGGCATCGCACCCGTTGAGGGAGCGGACACCATTTCTCCTAGAACATTCACACCTACGTTAGTGAGATGACGATCTTAGTATGTCTCAAAAAATTCAGGTTAGCTCAAGAATATTATCTCCAATAGCCAATTTAGTTGCATTTTGAAGCTTATGCCTTGTTCATACGACCGTTTACCGCAACCCTTTCCGAGCAGATGATGCTCGCAATATATACATAAAATTACCAAATGCAAAAATACTTTTTCGTGTTGGTAGTAATCTTAATACATACCTCTCGAATCTAGACTTCAATACATTAATAAGACAATTCTATACCATTTGAACCAGGACCAGGACAAGTCGTTCAAGGGAATTCCTATTTCTCGGTATTCCCTAAATTTTTACTAATCCATCAAACGACTGGCCTAATAACGTATCTTTCACTTACGAAGGGTTTCCTTAATTTGAAGCGGAATTAAAAAAGAAAATAACTTTGTCTATAAAATATTTTATACGGGAAAATCTCTCGAGGGGTTTATGACGTTTTGCTTTTAACTTAGCCGAATGTTAAACACACCTAGTGCTATAGAAGGGCCCTTTCAAAAGTTAAGCCAAGCACACGGGTCAAATCTGACAGCAGTTAAGTCGTTCAAAAACCCAATCAAATCCCGTGCATAGGCTTTCCGGTCCGGGCCCTGATTTGAAGCTTTTTCAGTCAATCTTAAGCACCACCACAATAGGCCTAACAACATGTGTGTTACCATAAGCGCTGCTCCTGCCGGACACGCCGCCGATGCTGTCGGCGCCGGAGCCGCCGCTGTCGGAGCCGGCCGGCTCGGCGGGCGACGTGCGCAGCGTGCTGCCGTCCGTGGCCGCCGTGCTGCCCTCGTCGTCGGACCTGCGGCAGGGCCACCCGCTATAGCACCCCCTACATACCATCGAACTGACAAACTTTTGAAGCTCGGTCCGTCACTGACGAAATTTTGAACAAGGTTGCAAGTCTGCTAAAAATACCTTGTAATTGCATTTTTTTTTCAAATTAAGAACTTATCTGCCTGGAATCTATTCCATCATCATTTCCTACGTCATCTTTTCTATAATAGTCGCGAAAACTACGGCAATACAAACTGGTAAAATATCTAGGAAGTAAAAATAATATAAATACCAAGAAGTCCAAGAAGTCCTGAAGTTCAAGAGCAATAATTTTGCGTAGCGTAAACATAAGCGGTGTTCCACCTCGTTCACACCATCGGTGAAATAAAAAGTATTTTTTTCTATGACGTTACGATTGCGTTAGAAGTTCCTGGTACACATATACTCCAAAGAACGATAATATCAAGTCTTTATACTCAGAAGTTTACATACCCCGGTGGTGAGGCGGTTGCATCGCTGAAGACATGCGCGGGCGCGGGTGGGGGCGGCGCGGAGGGCGCGGGCGCGGGGGCGGGTGCGGGGGCGGGCGCCGCGCGGCGCGGCTGCTCCTGCAGCGACAGCGCTATCGCCAGCTCCACCATCGTCTCGTCGTCCGCGTCCGGCGGGATGTCGAGCAACGCTTCCAGTCCTGCACAAGCGGACCGATGTCGATCAAAACTAGTGACCTGTATTGCTTCTGGACTGGACATTGACATCGTCGTTTGATAACTATGCTAGTGGCTAAGGTAGTGAGTGTCCACGGAACTAATGGTAGAGACTAAGACACATGACAACTATGTCGATAACTGAAAACTCAAAATGTATTTCAATTATTTTCACTGAAATATACATAAAAATGCAGACACATCAAATCAATGAGAATCAAATATAGTTAGTTCTGGGGACGCTCCAGGAGGCGCTTTAAATCGGCACAAAAAGTTGTTATCATTTTATACTGTAAATCAAGTATAGCAGTAGTACTAAAGACTCGCGTAAGCGACGCGGTCTAGACCGATCATACAGTCTTCGAAGCCGACTCACTCAGGCCGAGGCAATTTTCGGGTGCGGGCTGTTAGCCAAATCGCTCGTTTGAAAATGGTTTCAATTTAGACAATAACTTACCCCCATCAGGCGCTAACAGCACCATGGGCTCGAGCGAGTCATCCACGTCCATGAACTGGTTCTCCTGCTGATCGTCGCGACTCGCGCTCAGATCTGTCTCCGACACCACGGCCTCGGTAATCGAGCACGTGGGCTGTGCGGTGGTCACAGACGATCCCGCGCCTACGACCATTTATGACAAGATATAAAAAATGAACTTTATTCCATTGAAATTAATGTTGTTTCAGCGGCACGCGATTTAGATTATAGGTCCATTAATTACCTGGTGTGGTGGGCGGCGAGGGTATGTACACCCGTCGCCTCTTGACCCTCGGCCGCAGGACTCTCATCAAGGCGGCTTTGGCGCCGAAGCTTATGCTTTGGTCTTCCGCCAGAAGGAGGGACAGGTAGATTTGATTGCCAAATTCGATCTATGAACAAAAACGATTGAGCACACTAAGGCCATAATATAAATCACGAGAGGACCTGCAACTGCGCAGGGTACCAAGTCTGCTAACACAATCGATTCATAATCGACCAACAACTGCATAGTAACTGTCACTTTTGACAGATATCCCATGCTTGGTGCAGACTTGGGGCGCAGGGCTGATACGACCATTGGCGTGTAAAGGTTTTGATAATACCCTCTCCTCCACCAGGGCAGCGGTGCGGTTCTATTAGAGATCTTAGTCCCTACGGTTCCCGGGTCCGGGTCCCTACCAGGGTATACCCCAGCCCTCTCCCACTGCGGCAGGGTGTATTCAGAAGACTTCTTCCCAATGAAGCAAATGTAAAGAAGTGTATTCTTGTACAAAATTGAGGTAATAGTAACTGACACATTCCGGCTCGCCGTGCAGCTGGAAGGCGTGCACGGTGTCGGCCAGCGCGTGCATGGTGTGGTCCGCGTGGCGCAGCCCGTACGCCAGGATGCCGGGCGGCTGCGCGGTGGCGCTGCGGCACGCCGCCAGCCGCCACAGCACGCTCGTCAACAGCCCGCACAGGTGGGGTTCCTTGTCGCCCTCCATCTCCTCTTGACTGTTGTTCTTCCAGAGGATGGACCAGTCACCTGACGCAAATAGTGTTTCAGTACCCTCCCAGGGTATAGCGATATACGATGCACTTGATAAGTGGATCGTTACTACGCGAAACTGGATAACGGGGAGTGCGCAACAAGAGACATACGTATTGAAAAAGAGAATTTCTTTTAGATAACCGTACTATGACGTAATTTCACAAAAATATATAAATTGAAGTTATCACCTCCTATCCCCGAGTCGTTGAGTATCAACATATATCACTATAGTTTCACTTGTTTGCTAAAATAAGTGCGTTTGCGCAAACAATAAACACGTTACAATTAGCCTAAAGCATAGCTCCTAATTTTATATACTCATTCAATTTATTGAATTCTATTAAATTAATTTCTTAACACTGAATTAGAGACAACGCTCAGCCTCAAACAGCTGACCTAGAGATTTGCAATTTGAAGGAAATATTTCTGTTGTACCCCCCCCTAGAGGTACACTAAAGAGGAATTTTAACAAATTCAACCCTTAAAGGGGGTAAAAAATGTTGAATACAGATTTTTCTTTAAAGTTACGATCGGGCATATGGCTAAATGATGATTATAAATATGTTAGTATAGTTGTAAGTGTGCAAGTCACCGTTACTGGGTGCGGGCGGGGCGGGCGCGCAGTACTGCACGAGGTGCTTGGGGCGCGCCACGGCCACGCCGCGCGCCAGCAGCACGAGCCGGAAGTACGCCTCGGGGTCGATGTTGTGCGGGTCGGCCGTGTCGCGCAGCTCGCGCAGCGCGCCGCACACGTACTGCAGGATCGCTTGGTCCTGGGGACGGGGGCATGCTTTGAAGAGTGTGCAAGGAATTTGGTCATGATTTCAATTACACTGTTAGTGCATTCTCATGTTTAGTTTTCTACAGGTTTAAAGAAATATTCCTGTTTCCCCTACAAAAAGATTGTATGGTGTTAGCAGCGCACATAACAACGCGTGGTGTCAGCGTTTACGCTAACACGCGCTAACTTAACTAGTACAACTTTACCTACGATCGGGTTCCTGTAGTTTTGGAGTAGTTTAAAAACTATGATAAAGTTTTAAGGCGTTATTACTCGGGGGATATTTAAATGTAATTTTTTATTTGCCTAGTTGGGATGGTATTGCTACGTGTGTGTGTAATATGTACGCGCGAGTAACCTTGTACTGGTGGTAGTGCTGGTGGTGCAGCGCGCGCAGCAGGCACTGCGCGCGCGCGTGCAGGTGGTGCGGCGCGGGCGCGCACAGCAGGCGGCGCGCGGGCTCGGCGGCGGCGGCCACGCCGGCGGCGGCGGCGCCCGCGCCCAGCTCCAGCGCCTCCAGCGCGGCGCACGCCAGCCGCTCCAGCGGGCTCGGCTTCCACAGCCCGCTGCTGCCCTCGCCCTCCTACACATATATCAATATACTACTTATAGTACAGTCATAATGGCTGCTTCATTACCAAATGGATTTCATCACGCCAAAGCTTGTTATAGTGACGCACATGAGAGAAATATACACGACAGATTATTAGTATAAAATGACTATTCAATGTTTTATCGAACACTTACCAGTGCAATCTTGCTAGCTGACGGGCACGCGGACGGATCTTCATTCTCTTCAGGCCAACCGAACTGCTCTTTGTTTTTGCCGTACACCTATATTGCAAAATACATTACAACGAATTTGGTCATAATTAATTAAACCTTATAAGCAAAACCATACAGTTCAATTTACAAGAGAATAACTCGCTACATGGATGTAGCTTACCTTGACAGAGTCGATCATGGTGACTCCGTCGGGATCTTGCGACGGCCCAAAGTTCATGACAAGCTTCTTGTCGGACTGTAAGGACTCTTCACGTGTAAGGGGTATGTCAAACCAGCGGTTGCGGACTACCAGGGTTGGAATTGGTCTGCCGTATACCTGTTAAATAATAATTTGTTTGGAGGTTATAAATTCCGAGGCTATGGTGTTTTAGTGAGCGTCGCGACGCCTTATTGTGCTCTCGTAAACTTAACCGAATAATTCCGAATATTTTGGTCGGTAAGCGCTGAACCGAATAATGATCGGTATTCGGTTCGGTTTAAAAATCCATGTTCGGTGAATCTCTAGTCTTGTTAGTTGTCGGTTGAACAAACTGTGCAAACTTACGACCGAATTAGATATACTAGTTAAAAACATCGAACAAATTATAGATACTCACTTCAACAAATGATGGCGTCCTGGCGACATCCTGACTGCCGAGCAACACTCTTATGCCACATATGACCATATTGGGGTCCGAGTTTACAACTTCCATAACGAAGCCGCTCATCTTCGTCGACACCACGTACAGACCTATCGGAGTACATAATTGCATTACATATGTTGTTACCCTACCTGGAATGATAGTAAGCTTTTTAGAATTCAAACGGAGCTGCAAAACTATGGTTGTATATACAGTCAGAGTGAAGAAATAAGATTAATGAAATCACAATTCCGCAATAATTGTTGTTAATTTTTATCATATTGACCCAAAACAGAGCTCAAATGTCATACATGTTGGTCATGCAATCTCGGTAAATACGAACTCAATGATTTGGTCGAAAGTGGGACGCAGGAGTATCCCGCATCCTGCCGGCTGGAAGGCTGCGCCCGCGCCGGTCAGGCTATGGTATAATGATGGCTGAACTCACCTGTAGTGTTGAGTCTGTGTTTGATTTGCGCGGTGTTGTACACCTGCAACAAGTCGTTGCCACCAAACTCGATGTCGTTCATAGCAACGCAGTGCTCGAAGAAGTCGATCGGGAACTGTGGAGCGCCGTTTGCGCTCGACTTGGTCACCACCTGTCGTGTCAACGATTATATTATAACCGTCAAAGTTAAACTTACTTGACACTGGCAAAAGTGCCTCTATTTTGTAGCCGATTGCCATCCTCATAAATTTCTGCAGATAACACGTAACGCATTACGTGTAATCTCTGCAGATTACACGTAAATCATCCAGTCTTAGTATGACGCATATATTAAACAACCCCTAAATTTCAACCCTCAAATTCAATGTCAAGAGCATTAACACCTAACAGCACTTTAGAATAATGTGTAGCACTGATAGGGCTAAGGTTCATTTCATTACCATCATCATTGTTAGTACACTCAAAGCAACGATAAATAAATGTTACTCGACTTTGACCAAGGTGGCTCTATATTGTAGAGGGCTGACAACGCACAGAATACATAAGAACAAACGGACCTGTAGCGCTTTGCCCTTGGAGTGGTGTGTGGAGAGCCTGGGGCGGCGGCGCGGCGCGTGCGTGGGCTGGATGGCGGGCGACAGCCAGTAGCCGGTGTGGTCGGCGCTGGCCGCGTACATGCGCAGGCTGCCGTCCTCGCACAGCAGGATCAGCGTGCTCTTCTGCTCGCCGCCGCCGCCGCACCAGTGCCGCACCGCCACCATGTCCGTGATCTTCGCCTTCGCCGGCACCACCTGATCACCATATTATGTAACGGTATGATATACTGATATGAGGATTGCATCGAGGCATCAAGGTGTATAGAAATTGTAATACATTTACAATGGCATTACAAATAATTTATGAAAAGAACTTTTTAAATAGATGAAATCTTACAAAGACATTTCAAGACATTCCTGTCCTTTACATTGAAAGATCGCTCGCTCTACACGCTTATCAATGCGAAATAAGCGTAAGGTTATGTGACCTTTATGTCTAGGGGATTAGAACTTAAAAGACATTGTGGAATCGCACTACGTCTCGACCCAACCGGGCCGAGAGACGTAATTTCTTGTGTCGATCTATTTGGAGTGTGTCACCCCCGTGTTCCCGTCACTAGATCTATATTATTTATTCGTCTTAAATCCTCCAATTGACCTAATTCCTTGACAAAAATCGAAACAATACCGTGTACGTTCAGAAACGGTACCACGGAGCAAAGATGTTTAGTCAGATGGAAGGTGTCACCTTGATCTCTTGCACGAATATGTTGGTGGGCGTGAGCATCATGACGACGGGGTTGTTGGAGGCCTGCATGACGGCGGTGACGAGGCCGGGGTGCGCCGGCACCTCGGCCCACTGGCACAGCGACTGCGCGCCGCCCTGCTTGCCGCCGCCGCGACCGCCCTCCTTTTGCGTGCCCGACGACGACGCCGTGATTATTGCCGTGCCTGGGTACATACACAGGTAACACTTTAATGTTCAACCACACCAAAAACAAAACGACCAAACTGAATCAGTGATCCCTACCAAGTAATGTTAGGATGGAGAGGAACTATATTATCGGTCCGTTTTTTTAAATAAAGAACGATAGATGGGCAAAAATGTTTTTTTTTTCATCCCGAGTGGTCTTTTTATCGACAAAAATTGCAAAAAATAAATGGTGAGCGGTCCACTGAGTTAAACGACGCATTATGCAGATATCGAAGCGATAAAGTTACGATCTTTAAATAAACATGGTAAAAGACGGCGCGATACCCAAATGCTAGCATTTTGCCTTGATACGGAAAAACAAAGACAAAATATTATAATCATACCATCTATGTAGATTGTAACTTTGTATGAATTTGTCAGTAAGGATATTAATTACCTTGGACACTTTCTTCAACAGTGGTGAGCGGCGCGAGGAAGCTCTTGCCTTGCACGTACGAGAAGAATAACATTTTGAGCGTGTGCGAGTAGTAGATGGACACGCCGCCGCCGCCGACCAATCCAGCGACGTCCTGCACGAACGAAGCAAATATGATATCATACCACACCTCACTATCTGTGCCCACGTCTTATCGATATTGGAATCCTTGTATTAATTTGAGTTCTGTATCCATTCAGGGTATGTCAACTACATCGTATCCTTTCTGATTGCAGACATGTCATAATCATAAAATATTTAATTTGAATACTATTGCGTTTCTTGGTTGATCTGAAATTGGCTCGCAAAAGTTCGCATGCGATGTAAACTAAGATGGTAGCTTCTGATTATTCAAGTCCTTTTTTGGATAACATTAATAAACCCGCATATTTGAGAGATGCCCAGGAAATACGTGTGAAATCCGCCAACACACACTGGGTCAGCGTGGTGGCCTATACCTGCTCACATTGAGGAGTCCGTGCCCAACGTTGGCCCAATTATTTTTTATACATACATAAAAAGGTTGTTTATTTAAACAGAGTTGTAAAGTACAGTACCTGTATCTCGGGGTGCAACACTTCGAGCGTGTTGGTGACGTAGAAGGTGCCGAGCGCGGCGCGCGACTCGTCGCTCATGGGCTGCCAGTAGATGTGGCCGGCCGAGCTCATGCACAGCATGTGCATCACGCCGTCCTGGTTCACGAACGTCACGTCGCGGACCTGGACGAAACAGCGTGCAAAACGTCATACGAATCTATTTTATACAGACTGACAGCGCACCGGGCATATTCCGGTGACATTTTAAATTTGGAAAATATATCCTCGAGTACCTTAGAGGTGCTACGAAGGAGGGATTCGACCTCTAAGGGTGTCAGTTTGGATGATTTTTTTTTATGTTACGATCGGACAAATGGCTTGTAATCTACAATATTATACATTCATGGCACGAACCGCTGTAACAACTTTTTATAACAGAACGAAATAAAACAAAAATCTATTTTAAAATTAATAGATTGTACTGAACAAACAAATTGTATGTTTAGTGTCATATTTTTCTAGTTTCATACCTTTCCACTGGGCACTAGGAAGTGGTGCATTGGATTGTTCAAGTCCTTGCTCAAGTCGTAGATCTTGACGAAGTCTGACGTCACTAGAGCGAGTTGCGTCTGGGAACCGGGCAGCCATAATGCCTTGATGACGTAGTTGTTGCCTTCCAAGCCGGTAGTTAGGACTAGGTGGTCGGCGACGGCACCTGCAGGTAACAAATGATTTTATAATAATATCTCAAAGGCGTGCAAATGTCGTGTCATAAAACCGTAACGCCCTGCAAATGGAGAAACGCGATTGCTTCTTGTTCATGGTCGGCGCCTGTTTCACCCACATTGGGCCGTCATGTGAACTAATAAACTAACTCAATAGCTAGCTATAGTCGGCGCCTGTTTCGCCCACAAGGCGCTAAATGTGAACACAATAGCAAGTTAATATGCCTCGCGCGCAACACAGCAATCAAGGATCTTCATGACTGATGCCTTATTCTTGCTGAGTAGACAGACAACGCGAGGTAATGCTCAAAAGAGCATGCCTCACCATGCGGATACGCGCCATACAATCTTCGTAAAAGTATATTTGTTGTACCACTGACACACGACTTATCTCTATCACTCGTTCCATAGACACTCACTAACAGCTATGAGTGAAAATCAAATGAGCACAAAACTACGATATCGATCTCCAGTCCAGTAGCAGTAGAGGTCAGTGTTTAGGCACTAACTTCTGCTTTATGACTAACTCTTTGATAGTTATGACTTTTTAGCAGGTGTTAAGTTTAAAAAAAAAATTGTATTGCTCACCGCCACTGTTGAATGTAAGTACATGGCACTCCTTGAGGCCGCACACGGCGAGCAGGTCCTCGTTCCAGGGGTTGCCGCTCAGGCTGAGCACGGTGAACGGGATGGGCGCGGATGACAGCCGCGTCAGCGTCAGCTTGTGCTTCGACGAGTCCGCTTGTTTAAGCAACGCAGATAGTTGGAGGACGGTGATTTTTCCTGGTACCAAAATATTCCCAGTTGATTATCTGACTTAGGAATACAGGCGCTACATCTTTTTTAATATCACTCCCTGATACAGAACTTGTCGATAAGATCGAACGTATCAATTGGATACCTTTCTCTATATAGCTTTGAAAGTGTTTACCACGAGTTTTGACAGCATCCAATACAACTCGAGTGATCGACTCATTGTCAACTTTTCAATATAGTCATTGTGAATGGAAAATATGAACGTACAATATCAAGTCAAACTAACGTCATAGAAAAAGAAAAGCATTTTTTTATACCATTACATTAGAAGTTCCTAATTAACCTACTGTGGTGTGAGTTGGTTAGTTAAGGTGAATGCTCAGGGTCGGTTGCCACACATTTTCGATAGATGGCCCTGTTTTTCTGCAACTAGTTACACGAACATCGAGCATCTATGAGACTTGATGTTGCAAATTTCGAGCACTACTACGACATTGCATTGATATATCTAAAAGAAATCATTTATAATGGACGAGAAACCATAGCTTAGAAATTCATTGTATAAATAGGCACTCACACATAGACAAATACACGTCTTTTTGTGCCGCTAGAGCGCAGCACTTGTTAAAAGTCTCGCATACTAAAAGTTGTCTTTTTATGCCACAAGATAGAGCGATCATAAAAAAACTTATTTATCGGTTGTAAAATAATAGAAATACTTTTGCGAACTTTGCAATATTCGTTTCAGAAATAAAAGATAGAAAAGAAAAATGTATACTTTCATGTTCGTAAATATAATGTTTATTGTATAGATCTTATTTATATTAGTTATATATATTAGTTAGTTTCCCGCCGTGCGTAGCTGCAACCAACAAGGTCTGCTCTCAGCACTAAGTTGGGGCATCCGAGGGATGCCTCAACGCTGGTTTTCAGAGCAAGGCCTTGATGACGCATTGATGCCGCGCAACATGATATAATACGTTGAGTAATGAAAAATCGTAACAAAAAAAAAACAAATGCGAAATGAGAATTAAATAAAAGCATAATAAAAACAAAACTGACGTGCACAAAATAAAATAAAAGATATAATAATAATCAAATAAAGTCGACATGTAGAAACAAAAAGCCGAACACCCATCCCGAGCTGCCATTTATTACGCACACCGCGAGCCGCGGCCGCCGGCGCCGATGCGACGTCGGCAGCGCGGGGCGCGGGGCGCGGGGCGCGGCGAGGAGAACAAAGCCGCGCGCAGGTGCGCACAGACATTCATTCAATGAATGTCCCTAAGGGCTGTTATTCGCAGTTTTGAGTTCGCAATCATATAAACTATTGCAGAAATAATATTTTCGTTATATTACTACCACCATGTTAGCACGGCCGAGCTGTGTGTTTTGGAAATCTAATATTCAGAATCAATCATACAAAAAGACACGATCCCCGGCAAGATTCGAACTTGCTATGGTACACATTTGCATCAACCGTGTAGAACAATAGGCTACGTAGACCACTAGTCAAGAAGACGAATATTTCGATAGGTTTCAATGATATTTACAACCAATTGAAACAATGACGACATATTCATTCATTCATTGATTATTTTAAAAAATAAATACATGCCTTAGGTAGGTATGTATTTATTTTTTACTCAGGTTGTTTTATTATAATAACCCGAAAAAAATATGTTTTGGGTGCAGACAAATCCTAAAAACTTGGATTACAGGAAATAGGGATTCATGACGATCTGCACACACAGATAATAACACACCCCAAGTGGCTCAAGATTAAAAAAAACGTAGGTACATTACAAAATGATGTCTCCTACCTAGATAGGTATAGATATGCCTAGATAGTAATTGTAGTATATAGAATTTTAAAATATATAGACTAACAAAAATTACGTATTTATTTATTTGTCAAGTTTACAATTAAAAATATAGATAGTGTACCTACTAGATGAATAAATAAACGATTTTGTTGTGTAGGTACCTACCTAAGCGCTTAGATGAAATAATAATGTCACGATGAACAAAAAACTATAGAGTTGTAGTGTTGTGACCAAATAAGTAATGATATCGATCCCATATATTTATTATGTTTTGAACAAAGACAAATACAACAAAAACATTCAAATGATAAACATAAAATAGAATCATAATAATATAGAAGTACAGGAACTTATAATAAATGTTGGGGAGAGCTCAATGAGTGACAGTGATGATTCATCAGATTTCGATTATAATAAATAAATAAAGAATCAACATAATATACTTACATCTTGAAATAAAATGTAATATAAGTTAATAAATTTGTACAAAAATATCCAGCAATAGTTTAGTTTCTTACACTTTGTAAAAAAATATCGTGTCTGTTATCGTGTTACGTTCATCGATAGCTCCATCCCTATCAGTTTCTCCGACTCTGCTATGACCTTGTACGTGCGTAAGCGGCATATTTTATTAAAATAATGTATACAGAATTTAAAAAAGACGCTCGTTCAAGTTTCCACAGGAACTGTCATCTATAATAGTATAAGGGCCAGTGTTGCCAGATTGGGTATTTTTTTCGCAATTAAGGGTAAAAATTTTGGCTCTGGAGAAATTTTGGAGAAATGAAATTCTTAGATAAAAATTTGGAGAAAAAAATACCCATGCAGTGGGGATGCGTAACGTATAAAAAAAAACGTCATTCTACTGCTTCAGTTTGGAAATTAGAACAGTATTTCAAAGAAAAAATAAGAAAAAGGCAAAAAGCTAAGCCGATATTATTAACTTTTTGCCTTTGGGTAAAACTCAAGCAAATTGTATCATTAAACCACTAGACCGTTATTCGAAGCTTATATAGTGAGATAGGCACTTCCGGTTTCCCGTCGTCTTTGTTCCTATTGGCCTACACGTTCGTGGTTCGGGCGGACGTGACGTCACATCATCGGGCAGTGGAGCGAGTGCGGCAGAGCTCGCTACAATTTTGCTCATTGGCGTTTTGTTTCCCGTCAAGATCACTTGTGCGGTCATAACAGCCCACAAGCAATTTTTTAATCATATTTAAATATTTCATTTAAGTAAGATACATTTTATCTTAAATTAATTTATTAATGTGTTTTTAACATTCATATAATTACTTCAATACTTCGAGATCTCCAATAAGTTCGCAATATAGCAACGAAATGGACCAGTAAGTAATTTTAAATATTTAACGGTTTTTGCCGTTCGATTATGTTAAATATACTGTGTGTTCCTAATTTTGGTCGTACCTACTATGATTAGTGTTTGAATAACGATCGTTAGACAGATTAAGGTAGGTAATGGTTAATTATGTGAAACTGTGTTAACGAATCCTTTTATTTACCTACCTGCAATAATTATTTTCACGGCCTACAATAATGACGAAATGAATTGAGTTACCTACATAATTATTATATTTGGCAATTATTTTAGATAACCTGCATAAGGTTATTTATTTTCCTTAGATTTTTAGCAACGCTTTTCTTTCAGCTACCTACAAAAGAATTATATTCTAGTGATTAATTCCAAACGTATTAAGAGCGGATATCGATTGTCCCGTGCATCTACCAGCCACGAACCAATGTATCGCTTAGCTTGGGTGTTAGTGGAGATTTATACCGGGACGATGTCGCTCAACCAGAATTACGTTTGACATGAGGCTAAGTTAAAAGAGCCTGCTATTGCTAAAACGACTGGCCCCTTTTTGAAATTACCTTCGGATGTACAGCCATAGTCCAGGGGTTACAAACCTAGATACGAATGAAGGCTTAAATTTTATGATAATTCCCGTAATCTTACATATATGGACAAAGCTTTTGCAGCGATAATATTTTGTGTCTTAAAACAAAAAGAAATACAAGGTAGCATTCGTGATCTTTTTTTGTGGGGTAGGTCGAGTGATTGCAATATGAATCACTGAGCAAGAAGGTAGAAGAAATATTTATCAACGGTGTATTTCACAAAATATCTGCAGACTTGTTACAATTCGTTTGCGGACATAGGGCGGAAAGTATAGAATTGCGTAAGGGATGCTATTTTAAAATCCGTTAAGGACCCTTTGGTAAAGGCTTCTCTTAACAGAATCCCATCCTCATGTTCTAATATTTTTCATGGTGAACAATTAACATCGGCTTTAGAGAAAGCCGAAGGCGTACGCAAGGCTTTTGGCCGGTGGCAAAACAAAGTGCTCCTTCTGCGCAAGTCTCGCAGGAGCACTATCAAAATAAAGTACCATCGCGTGGTACATTATACCATAACTACCCTCCCTCGCAGGGAAGTGGCACACGTAACTATCCTCCCTCACGGGGAGTATATACACATAATTACCCCCCCTCGCGGGGACGTGGCACACTCAACTATCCTCTTTCGCGGAGAGGATATACACATAATTACCCTCCCTCGCGGGAAGCTGGCACATGTAACTATCCTCGCTCGCGGGGAGTATATACACATAATTACCGTCCCTCGCGGGGACGTGGCACACTTAACTATCATCTTTCGCGGAGAGTATATAATCAGAATTAGAATATTTTTTATTCACGTAAACCATTATTGTACAGTACTTATGAATCGTCAAGTTACAAAAACATTATGCTACTGGTTTTATACAAATAATTACCCTCCCTCGCGGGGAGCTGGCACATGTAACTATCCTCCCTTGAGGGCAGGATACACGCATAATTACCCTCCCTCACGAGGAGGATGCGCACATAATTGCTCTTCGCAAGAGCATGCAGCTGAATTTTAGAATCATTTTCGACACAATCCTCATCAGAGGGAACATATAACCAAGGCTCGCGGCCAGGTCGTGGATCCTACGCTTTCCAGCGTTGTAGCAGAAAAAGCGGCCATTCCCTTTCTCACAATAGAGGCTCCGCCAAGCATCAAAGACTTGACCCAGTTTCGAGCTGGTATAAAGATACACAGGTATCCGCAAACATTTGTAGTATTCCTGATTTTCTGCAACCTCACGATTGGATGTGCAAAGTTGATCTCTCCCAGGCATACTTTGCCAGGGGCAAAATTACAGCAGGTTCCTACGCCTCATCTTCCAGGGAGAACTACACGAAATGACCTGCCTTCCGTTCGGTCGGAGTTCTGCCCCAAAGACGATTGCTATGCTCACCAATTGGATTGCGCAGATTATGCGAGAGAAAGCAATAAGATCAGTCGTTTACTTGAACGATTACCTTCTGGCGCATCAAGACCCCATAATTACAGACACATGTAAAAACTCTGTTAGTTATCTTCTGGTATTTAGTTTGGCAAATCAACACGGAGAAGTCAATAACGTGCCACAAAAGAGCATCGTTTTCTTAGGATTTCATTGGGACCCTGGCACAATCAAATGTCACTCCCCAATCAAATGTCACACCCCAAAAATAAATCGGACCAATTCATGAAACTAGTTTCTGCAACGATAGATCGAGCTGCGGTTACTATAAAGGACCTACAAAAAGTAGTAGGCCTATTGAGTTTTGTCGTTTCAACAGGGAGACTATCATTGCAGGATCCTTCGTTTCGTGAGTTCGTTACCCGAAATGATGACAACAATGCACCTTCTGTCCCTGGAGGTTTTAGCCGATATGAGATGTTGGATACAAAATTGTCAACATCCAGGAATGTTACACAATGCCGCTCCCACGAAATATTTGACGGCAGATGCATCCGACACGGGCATGGGGTGCGCAGTTACACAACCTGGCAATATCGGATGCATGGGCAAAGAAAGAGCAGCAATTGCAATGCAATCAAAAGGAAATGCGGGCAATCTTGCGTTTCCTTGAAGGATATGCGGCAGAAATAAGTTACAGTTCCCTCCTAATACAAAGCGACAACAAGACAGTAGTATCTTATATGCGATAGAGGGGGGGGGGGGGCACTCTCTCACAGATGCTTATGTATATAACTTATAAAATTCTATCCCTGCTAGACCATTATCAAATAAAATCAAAATTCATTATTTGCCGGGCATGTACAACACACGAGGAGTAGCCTAGTCTACCCGATTGCACCAAAATGATAATTGCCAAGTGGCGCTGGCCCGTAGTAGATTTTCTTTATGTAGCACACGTTGCACACGTGACCATACGTTGTCGCCAATAATAGGACCCTGGATCAGAGCGACAAGAAAGCGATGAGATACACGATGCTTTCAGCGTCGAATTGAACTATTCTATGGCGTGGATATTTCCACCACCCTTTTTAATACCCAAAATACTCGCGCATTTGAATCGAGCACTGGGAACATACTTCATCTTGGTTCCTCGCTGGCAGCGAGTGTTCTGGAAAGCCGAGCCTTGGTGGCTCCATTCACGCACCGCAATCTTCGGTGAGTTCTAGTGGACATAAAACGTGGATGCCTCCTCCATTAGTAAGACACCATGACCTTGGATGTTTTGGAAATATGGGGTTGGTCGGAGGATTTCACCTCGTGGAATCCGAGTCAATTAGTATTAGTAAAATCTGCATGGCGCCCCGACATATTAAAAACATACAAGGTTGCTTGGAATAGCTGGCTTGCTTGGTCTACTAAATTAAAAATAAGGCTTGTTAGCCATCGCCATCGGATTTGGCAAAATTCATAGCTGATTTACATCCAATATATAAATTATCTTAAATACATGTTACATAAATCTGTCGGTTCTACTTTGTGAAACACTGATCAGTCTAGCTATTTAGGTTCCCATGTTGTTGGTGAAACATGTTGTGAAATCTGTTTCGCTTATCAATCCTAAAGATCCTAAGCCTCCTGTCTGGAATATTTATTAATTTGACTAATTTAGTTAATTTTCTTACTAATTACTATAACTCCTTTCAGACCCAACGTGACAGCTATTCTGCTTTTATTGTGTTCAGGGCGACGTATACACGATTTAATGTAGTTAAGAGTAGATCATACACATTGTATTCGATACAGTGATTCTATAGTCTTTTGGCCAGTATTTGGTTCGAAAACGGACAGTTATGATAATCAACAATCTGGTTGAAAATTGTTAATCAATCATTCGAATCGAAATCTTGATCTCGTTTATTGGATCGAAAAGACAATTTCTCTGATAGATGAGAGGAGACAAACGCACAATTCAATTGTCGCAACACAAGGTCAAACGAAGTCTGCTCTTCGGACTGTAATTGCTGGATGGTTTAAAACTATATTTAAAGAAACAAATATAGTAGCAACACCGCTTAGTGTTAGATCCGCAGGTGCGTCAACTAATTAGGTGAATAATTTCCAATTGAATAATATCCTAGCATGAGGAAGTTGGCGTTCGAAACATTTAAACAGTTTATAAGCGCAAGGTCAAGATCACGCCTTAACGTATACAATCCAGTATTACCAGATTATTTAGACCTCTGTGTTGAGTGTATACCGATATGTCTAAGTTATTGAGTACTACCTACTATATGTGTTTAACAATTAAAATTGAACGTATGTGATTGACATAGCGAAATAAGGGCATAATTACTTTTATCTTTATATGGGTGCCTAATATGTTTAGAAATATAATGATCATTTTATATTTCCACAATGCCTTTAATTTACAATTGCACCTTATTACAACTAACTTTCAGCACGTTCACATTGGCGTCTTATGCATACAGACATCACCAGGCGATAACAAACACGTCTCACTATATAAGCTTCGAATAACGGTCTAGTGGTTTAATAGCGGCGTTTTCCCTGAAAGAAAACGCATATTAAACTACTTACCTTATTCGAAGCTTACTTTTTAAGGCTGCCTGGCGTTTCAACGCAATGAGCAAAATTGTAGCGAGCTCTGCCGCACTCGCTCCACTGCCCGATGATGTGACGTCACGTCCGCCCGAACCACGAACGTGTAGGCCAATAGGAACAAAGACGACGGGAAACCGGAAGTGCCTATCTCACTATATAAGCTTCGAATAAGGTAAGTAGTTTAATATGCGTTTTCTTTCAGGGAAAACGCCGCTATTTTGGAGAAAAATAATATCAAATTTGGGTATAAATAGAAAATCACATCTGGCAACACTGAAGGGGCCACATTTATTCTGTGGCTGTATGATCACTTTATCGGTGAAATGCGATTGTTCGTAGGTTCGATGGACGAACGAAATTTATATGTATTTTTTAATTTTAAATTTTTATTATGAATTTTTATACTTATTTATAGAAAATTTTCCATATTTCTCTATATATTGTCATGTTATGCCTTTATGTATTATAAGTAAAAACTCCTGCTGCCATCTGTCGCCGTAAATACTGAAGGACAAAGAATCGGATGCTTTATTAGTTACGGGTTAATTTGGACAGAGGCGCTTTTATTCACGCACACAAGCCTAAAATTTAATATCGTTTTATGATGTTATTACTATAAGATTTTGCCTGATATTTCATCTGCGAGCTCTTTAATTTATAGAGAATTGATAACAATGCTTGTACAACTAAAAAACTGTATGTGTATCGAGTATTACCATGTTGAAATATGTATGGGAATGCGACTGATCGCTTCCACCTTAACGTAATCTTACGTTAGTAAATAGTGCTCATTACGCATTAAACAACATTAAATGTTGGCATTTCATGTCGATTAACGTGTTAATTAACGTAACGGCATTAGACGCAGTGCCTTAATCACAATCCTTTTTACATTGCGTTTCGGTAACGTAAGCGTCTTCCATCCCTCTCACACTATTGATTTCATAAATATGTGTAGAAGTGACAGCAGCTTTTGTCGACGACGTTACGATTATATTAGAAGTTTCTGGTTATTTGACTAGTGTGTCCCGGGCGTTAGTCTACTAACCTTTCTCGTGCGAGACGGCGAGGTGCTGGCGGCGGCCCTGCGGCGAGGCGAGGCAGCACATGGCCACGCGGCGCAGCTTGTGCGCGGACATGAGCTGGCGGATCGTCTGCCCGTTCTCGCCCGTGTACGACATGCGTACGTTCTCGAACGCGCCCTCCTGCGACCCTGCGCACACGGCCATACCAAACAATCTTCAATATATGTCGTTTGAATGTTTAACAAGGCTGACACAACGTTTGATACCTACTAGGTATCAGTACACTGTAATGACACAAGCGCTGCCTATATTTTTTTATATCCAACGCAAGCGTAGCCGTGGGGAAAGCTACTCCAATATATAGAATACAATAGCATGGTATATGTAACATTTCTGCATGGGAATTCTGTTAAATCTATACTAATATTATAAATGTGAAAGTTTGGATGGATGTTTGTTACTCTTTCACGCCCGAACGGCTGAACGGATCTGGATGAAATTTGCCACAGAGATAGATTATAGTCTGGAATAGCACATAGGCTACTTTTTATCCCGGTAAAATATATGGTTCCCATCTAATTTATATTTATCCCGATTTTGTTAACAACGCGATCTCCTTGGAAGCTATTTTATATTATTTTGTGAACTTTTTTTACGCCTTGTCAATTATGTCACTTTTATATCCGCACGGTGACATTTTCCATTAATATAATTTTCTTATTTAATGCCTCCTGCCGTTTTATTCTCACCCCGGCGTGTGGCGGACCTGCGGCCACCGCTTACAGATTGTTTCAATTTTTCATAGCGCAAAGGATCGACAAGATTTTTTGCGCGGGTAACACCGCGGGGCGCAGCTAGTGTATAATAGAGATGAGATAGATTGTATTAGTAGTGCGTGTGAGTGTGTGGTGTGGTACCGAGCGTGGGCAGCATGAGCGTGTCGGTGTGCGTGAACTTCTTGTCGGCGAGGTGCAGCAGCGCGAGCGCCCGCTGCGCGCGCGCGTGCGCCCCGGCCGGCGCGGCGCGCTCGCACGCGGCGCGCACGGCCGCGCACAGCGCCTCCAGCAGCCGCCGCACGCGCTCCATGCACGGCCCCCACCCGCCGTACTGCGACAGGAACGCGCGGCAACCTGACACACCGGTACAATGCTTACATCCCATTTCAACACAACTATTATAACATTAGTTTGGCTATATTGTGGAAATGCTATCGTGTGAGATCGAATCCCGTTTGTAAATTGTTCTCGTAGATAGAAAGAAAAAATAAATATTTTAAATAATTGAAATAAAACTAATTTTAAGAATTTTATCGCGGTTTATTTTTGATTTTACGTTCCCGACGTTTCGGCTGCTTTACAGCAACCATGGTCACGGGAGGACTGAGGTGGTTGACGTCTGTATAAAAATGCATGTCAGATGTAGACATATTTTTATATTAGTAACTCTATGGTTGCATGCTCTGTGGCCATCTCTCTGGTCTAAAAAGACTATGGCTTAATTATAGTGTGTCATTGTGTCACATTAGAAATATTAATAAACCTTTTCATTAAGTATAATCAGTGTATTTCTTTAACAATGCAGAAAGAATTCCTATCTTATTGCCACAACTATAGATTGCAGGGGTAGACTGGATTAAATAGGTTCTTACTGTATAACATGGTTCATTACCTTGTATGTTGTGAGCGAGGACGGGGCGGCGGGGCGGCGCCATTAGCGCGGGCGGCGCGGGGCTGGAGGGACGTCTCCTGAGCGACGGCGCAGGCGCAGCTTCTTCGGCACCGCCACGAGCGCCGCCGAGTGTCACCGACCGTTTTACGAGTGCTTGGCAGCTAAACAAAGATAACAATCGAATTGTCTGATATCATTAGTACACTTACTTAGCGCCACAAGTAACTAGACTAGTACTACACGGCTCATATTAGTGAATAAATTTGTACATGGACAAATAAACATAGATCGGCGGAGACGCAACAACTGACTTGGCGAACAGTGCGTCTTTTCGTTGCCTTTGCTTTTACCTAGAATCCGGTTTAGCTCCACAGTCACAGAAGAAGTTGCCGAACTTGGCGTAGGACACGTCGTGGCCGCGGTGGCAGACGCGCGCGCACACCGTGCACACGCCGACGCCGTCCACCATCTTGCACGTGTGGCAGTGGTACCAGTGCTGGTTCATGAACTCGCGCTGGGTCACCGTGAACGTGCACAGCTTGTATTGAAGCATTGCGTCTTCGTCCTGGAAAAATATTCATATAATTAAAATCCGTGTATAAAAGTAGGCAGTTGTGACGTCATTTGAACCATTCCATTGCTGGTAAAACAAGAGTAGACAATGTACTGTCTGTGCTATGGGCCAGTATTCGTATATATTGCTATCGAAATAGCACGAATTTGAGCAAAACTAAGCATAGCATACGAGGTATGCTATATCAAACACTTCTTGGATATATTTATCACATCTAGAAATGCGACCAATGAACGAAACTTACCGAATCATCGGCGCTAGTGTCGTCATCGTCTTGCTGCTCGTCGGTGTAATCGAGGTCAAAACCGAGGTCCGATGGTGACTCCCATGTCGGACTGACCGAACGCCACGCTACAAACAAAATAAACTTAGTAAAGTCTCGAAACTGTAACTTAGCCAAAGTAATTTTACAACCCTGCGCGAGTTCCCCGAACCCATCTTGTAGAACTTTCCATCCTAAACTACGATAAGCCTCATCCTACGGTCGACGTCCATTTTGTCCCGCCATCGTCTCTGCCAACCGTCTGGCATTTTCAGAAATCCATTCTGTGGTTACTTTGCCCGTTATTTTTCGAATAAGCGAATTGTCCAGCCGTGTTATGATAAAAGTGGTCCAATATTTCATTTAATTTATTTATACTCGTTAGATTAGACAAAGAAATAATATATATGGAGAGTCGCGAACAACATATTGAGCAAAAAATCCATGACGTTTTGCCTGTACGTAAGGACGCAATTCGCGTTTACTACACATATCGGCTTATAATTTCTTCGTCAGAGTACTTACTATGCGGTTGTGTAATGTTTATTGCGTGTAACGCGTCCGCCAAGTACGAGAGCAGCACGCACGCGGACTCGATCTGCGGAGCTAGGCTGCTGTCCACCTGACCTTCTTCCAACTTCTCTAATACTTCTGGACTGGTGAGGTTTTCCACACTGTATATACAAATATTCATATTAGATAAAATTCTAAGTTAAATCATTTATTTCGTATATATATTATTCGTATTTATCGGGGCTTTCGTATAGACATACAAATTGTCATTAATTTTTTTTTTCTCAAGTCTACAATCGGATCGGAACGTGACTTCACTGACTGAGAAGATGCGGCGAGAAACTCAGCGGTCTTGTTTTTTAATTTTTTTAAACTCTAAAGCCGACACATGTCCCGCGCAAGCCTTCCAAAGGTAGGCTAAAGGTTTGGCCATTGTGGAGTAACATACACCAACTATACGGTCCCACACTAAGCAACGCTTCTATTATAGGTATCGTACCATGGACTGGGAGCGAACTCAGTATATAATACTTATATAGATATTAAATATCCATGACTCCGTTAAAAACATTCATGCTCACGAACCTCGTCACAGAAGGCAGGGCCACTACCAAGTGAGCTAATCAGGTCATAAAAAAACTCCCGATTCTCCTTTTTGAAGCCGATTAAAAAAATATAATGATACCTCTCTGTATACTATCAGCCTGCGTCGTATTTTCCTAGCAAGCATACAAACTAAACACAAACATTGAAGCTGAAAACTGGAATATTGTATATAATGTATGCGGTGTGTATGTTACCATGCGGAGAGCCAGCCCACGGCGGCGGGGAACAGCTGCGTGTGGTGGTCGCCGCGGTGCGCGTCGGCCAGGCGGCACAGCTCGCGCAGCAGCGGCGGCGGGCACGCGCTGTCGCCGCACACGCCCGTCAGCGTCGACAGCATGCGCGAGCTCACCTCCTCGCTACTGTCACATGGAACATACCGGCGTTACGCGCCGCTCTACTCGCGATCACTTGCACGGTTAAAGGCAGACTATAAGTCATTATAGAGGGATTGGTACCTTGTAAGTAACAAATTCTACCCGAATCAATTCAGATTATTTTGCGTGGATATATCCAAAAATATCTGAAACTACCTAAAAATATATTGATTTCTTATATTTACGCGAATACTACACATTTAAATAAAACTAATTCCAAAAAAATCGGACCACAAGCAACAATCAAATATGAGGGTACCCCGTTTCAAACTATGACACCAGGACGTCAACCACCTCAGTCCTCCCGTGACCATGGTTGCTGTAAAGCAGCCGAAACGTCGGGAACGTAAAAAACAAAAAATAAACGCGATAGAATCCGTAAAATTAGTTTTATTAAATACCTTACCCTACGTTTTAATAATAAATTAGTTTTATTAAATACCTAAAAATACTTGAAAATACCGGTTATTTAATCGAATCGAATTCTTACAAATGATTGTTTGACATTGGCTTCAAATACGAAGATGGGTGGGAGGAGCATATATCTATATATTGTAAGATCCTAGACTACCGAGAGGGGAACAATGTTTAACGAAGTAATAAAGTTACCAATGCTGCACAATATGCTTGCATAACGCGGAGAGCAGCGCCGCGTTGTCGCTAGGCGCGGCGGCGGGCAGCGGCGCCGGCGCCGGCGCGGGCGCGGGGTCGGCGGCCGGCGCGGACACGCCGCCCGCGCTGCCCTCCTTGCTGCCGTCCGACCAGCTGCAGCTCTCTGCCACCACACGCCGAACAATTACACACACGTGTTAAACTATAGAATGGTTATCACTCATTTGAATAGGTATTCATGTTACAAGGAGCATTTACCCGAATTTCCAGATTGTTGAGCGGTATCAGATTGAGGTCTCGGTGCAGGCGATCTAAAATAAAAAAAAAACCACTATGCAACAATTGGCGTACAACTACATATGAAAAATACGTTGACATATTGTAAACATTATATGTAGTAGAGCTATAAAATAAAAACAAAAAAGCCTATATACCATAAATACATGCCCTCAGCTTTACCCTAAATCCCTTCAACTAAGTTTAAACTTGAAGAAGTGGTAAGGTAAAGGGTGCACAATCAAACACTAATTATTAACGTATTGATCAAAGCAAGATGTATCTCTGCGAGAAAACCAATCAGAGCAATACCGGTGGTAGTAGGTGTTTATTATGCTAAATCAACTCACGGCGCGTCGAAGACGGGCAGGTCGGCGTCGTTCCTCTGTCCGGCGGGTGCGGCTGGTGCGGCCGGTGCGGCGGGTGCGGCGGGTGCGACAGGCGGTTCGGTGCGCTGCGTGGCGTCGCTGTCGGAGCGGAACACGCTGCGCAGCGCGTTGCGCAGCGCCAGCGACGCGGCGGTGCCGCCCGCCTCGGGCGCAGACGACGTCGGCGTCGGCAGTTCGGTGTCCGTCGGCGTGCCCGCCGCGCCGCTCGAAGCTGCTTGTCCAACAAATATTGATTATCATTAAAGAGCTAGCTAATTTGCAATAGATATTCCATTCATTGCTCTACTATAATTGCGTAATCGATTTTAGAATTATTTAGTCTCAAATAAGGAATATGTTTATAGAATGACTCTACGAGTGTGCAATATTTATCACGCTCTTTTTCTTTACGCTAAAAATTATCTGCAACCCTCGACTTCTACAAAAGAACTTGCTTAATTGACTAACTAACATACCCACTGCGACAATTGGCTAAGCTAGCCATTAGCAAGCAGATCAGAGAAGTTACTATAGCTCTTCAAACTACTGCTGAATGTCTATATGACTGTGAAGCATAACAAAATATGTACTCACCGGGAGCTCCCAGGCAGATATGAGCTAGTAGATTGGCCAACTTCTGCTGATCAACCACTCCGATAAACTTGCACACTGAGATGCACAGCGAACTATTCAGTTCAGAGCTCTCGCAGCCGTTGAATATCTTCATGAATAGTCTACGACGAATTATATATAAGGTTTAACAACCATAGTGTAATATATTTTAAGGGATCTATCAGTAGGCCATAAGGGTCAAATACGCGAATAAATTAATAAAAAAATATTTGATATTTAAAATAATATTATTTTTTTATGATTTTTCCCATATTTTAGTCGTTATTCTGCTATACAAATTAAAAAAAAATATATCATAGAAATCGGCCCGACTGTTCACAAGTTATAAATGGTGTAACTAACACGACTTTGTTTTATATATTACATAGATGGATATGGCATTTTCTACAAAAAAAAAACATACAGTAACTCATACAAGATTTCAGATAATAGATATTGGCCAGCTGATACTGCACGAAACACAGATAAACATTACGCATTGTTCACTTACTTGATAACCCTTTCAGCGTACGGGTTCCTGGCGTTCGGAGCAGACAGAAGAATCTTGCCCAGGACGAAGCCAGTATTTTCGGCGAATACGCTCTCGTATGCCAGTCTACCCGCAGGCCGATCTAGTATCTTCTCCCAGTATTTCACCTATGTACAAAATCGTACAGATTGATCACTTTTGATGGTCATATCAAATCAAATTAGATGTTTAACGCACATGAATATAATAATAATATCGCCAAACTAACACACCAACTATAAGGTCGCACATTAAGCAACGTTTGTATTATAGGTACCCAGCAATGGACTGGGGGCGAACCCAGTATATAATACTTATTAGATATTTAACATACATGACTCGGGTACAAACATTCGTGCTCATAACACAAAGTTTGTCTCTATCAGGATTCGAATCCGGGACCCTTAGCACAGAAGGTAGGGTCATTACCAACTGAACTAATCAGATCGTCAGATATGATAGGAGCCCTCCGGTTTCCTAATGACCATTGAGGTGATAAACGTTCGCTGAAGTCCTTTGAAAACCTTTTCAATTTGGCGTATAGGAAAGTTAATCTTGACAAAGAGCCCCATTTCACTTTCTACAGATTCCCTTATTCCTGATTGTGTGTCCTCTGCGCGTTAAAGATTTTGAGCCTTATGACTCCACACTAAGAGACAATGTCTCAGTGTAGCACAGTCCAGCTAAATCCCACGAATGGATGCGTACCATATGCCGCAAGGTCTTCTCAGTGGAAGGCTGGAGATGGTCCACCAGCACTGTGTACGTGGTCTTCAGGATGTGCTCGTGGATGAGCTGCTCGGCCCTGTTCGGTTGCGGCACCAGTGTGCTGAGCGTCGCCGCCATCGGCTCCGACATGAACTCTAGACGACCATCGGTCTAAGACAAAATCAATTTTAAGTTTAATGCCCTAAAGTGAAAATCTCTTCGAATCAATCCACAGTCTGGTGTTCGAAAATAATGGACCAGTGCACTTGCATACAATACAAGATGGCATAATCAAAGTTGACATTTTTTTTATGAGAAAGCCCACCAGAAATATAGGCAGTCGAGAGTGAACAGGTACCTTCTAGGCAAGTATGCTACATCGTAGATCTCATCGTCACTTACCATCAGGTGAGATCGAGATCAAATACTTGCCTATAAAAAATAAAAATAAAAAAAAGGCATCGTGACGTCATTCACTACTATTACTATACTTCACAATTATCTTGCTTCAGTTTTCTATTCACCATTTTGGGCATAAACTGTTGGTCGGTGCTTACCAATGCAGGTACAACCAAATCCAGAGTCTTCTTCATAAGCTCAGGGTTGTCAGCTAGCTTGTTCGCGCCGACCTCCAGCAGCTTGGTGGCGGAATACGCCAGCATCATGAGCGACGAACCGATGGAGTACTTAGCGGTGGCCGTGATCAACTCGCAGTGGGACGATACCAGGTTGAGAACTGCACTCTCGGAAGGTATAATGTGGGCTGCGTAGAATGACTGTTGGAAAAAAAATTAATGGACACTGGAGTACGAATGTAAAAACAGAGATTACTCTTAATTGAAGCGCCACGGAAGCTCCACAAGGATGTGTATGTCGCAACATATACCGCACAGACGATCCGCATACAATCACCACTAAATGGATACCATTCTTAATAATTTCTCCTGACCGAATTTACGACAGCCAATATCAACGAAGATTAACCAACTATGCAGCACAAATGTGTGCGAAAGCATAGGTGGACTCTCTTCCCTCACTTTCATAGCCCGATGGGATGGCAATCCGACACGACCGGAGAGATCAGGCGCAGAGCCGACGGCATTACGTGCTCTCCGAGACACAAGCAAATAATGATCAGGATTGATAATGTAATCGTCCATGTAATCAACAAATTCCAGTTCTCAATCAAGCTTTCTACCATTTTTTTATTTTTTTTTAATTACATTTTAGGCAAGTATTTCATCTCAATCTCACCTGATGGTAAGTGATGATGAGATCTACGATGGAGCATACTTGCCTAGGTAGGAAGGCGGCAGTAGATCGAGACGCTACATTCACTAGGCACATGCAGCGCAACTGATCTGACCCGCCATCCATGAATGGTAACACCGAACATCATACCGGAACACGGCTAGGCCGCTTGGCGACATGGCTTTGTTCAGTGGGTGGTGACTAACCACGGCCGAAGCCTACCACCAGTAGAGTTGTCACCTAGTTGGCACCACCCAGGGTCACGTGTAGGGTATTTAATTCTACTACGGACGAAGGTGACTCGACCCCAAAAAATCACAATCAATCATCTGGCTAACACCCGACAACTATGATGACATCCGTATTCAAATCACTACCAACCAGCTCTTTTGATAAATGTTGGCAATTACTGACCAAGTTGATGCAGGCGAGCGGTGGCGGCGAGGACAGGCGGTCGAGCGCAGCGGCGGCGGCGGCGGGCAGGTGCGCGCGCAGCCACGCGCCCAGCGGCGGCGGCGGCGCGGCGGCGGCCGGCCACGTGCCGCACACCTGCAGCCGCGCCTTGCTCACCGCCGCCTCCGACAGGTTGTTCGAGCTCTCCATCAGCCCTTCCAGTTCTAGGCCGGCGCTAAGCCTGGGAAATTGAGAGAGAATTGATTGAACAAGTCCCGCCAGTATACAGACTCACAGGTTGGACACCACTGTAGATCCTGGCTTACAGGAGTAGCAGTGGTGGGAGTGTGTGGCGGGCCTAGTTCCATAAAAAGACTCACAGGTTTTTTTTACCAATATCGCCATGCTTGAGTTCCAAATCGAAGAATTGTACAATAATATTGAATGATTTATGACAACTACTACTACTAATCCCCCCCCCCTCCTCCGTTACTTCAGTCCGTAATTTAATCTTATACATGCCAAAAGAGGGGGTATGCCCATGAAATTATTTATATATCTTACCGACAACATTCTAGCACAGTTTCCAGTAAATCAAGTAGGTCCGGCATGAACTGGTGGGCCTCTGACGGCGTCGCTGAGTCCGCCAAACACACTTTTAACCTGACCAGTGCCGAGTCGCAGGCGATCACGTCCAGAAGCGAAGGGAGCCCATTTGCTGCGGACACACAAGAATATAAATACGAGTGTAACAACGAAAGAACTACAAGTTTGGTACGAATTCCTCAGGATTAGTCCTCTTCCAACTTCAAACGGGTACACCGCAGAACAATAATGGCAGATCTATGTTTTGTAAGTTCCAATAAAAGGATACTTACAGTTAACGCTCTGTTTCAAGTGCTTGATTGTTTCAGAAGCGAGCCATGCGGTGTATTTGATGTTGTCGCACGATGCGCTCACGCCGGCGAGCAGGTTCTCCGCATACTGGCAGGAAAAAACAGGTGGAGATAGAAGAATAGTATCAGAATCAGAATGAGAATATTTTTTATTCATGTAAACCATTACGAACATGAATCTGAAAATACTAATCTACAGCTTTACCCCCCGTTCGGAATGCCGTTCCTATGGAGAAGAACGGGCAAGAAACTCCATGGTTGCTCTACTTAAATATATCCATTACATTTTTGAGCAGTACATTTTTAGAGAGAGAACAATGTAGGAACGGCTAGGCAGACTTTAGCAGCTGGTCAAAAAAGTATGTCATTACAAGTTAATGGCTACATGGTTCCCACATTTACAAAATTCATTTTGTAAAGGAAAATAAGAAGAAAGAGTAGACGCAATGAAACAAACGCGAACTGTGCAAATAAGGTATATTGGGTCAGAGTCAAGGGTAATGTAGACATGTCAGGTTACCTGCGTGTACATGCCCTGCTTGACGAGCGCGTCCTTGAGCCAGGGGTTGAAGACCTTCTTGTTGTCGGCGCGCGGCGCCCACACGAGCGCGTGCAGCGGCAGCGGCGGCGCCAGCGCGGCCGCCGCGCCCGCCTGCAGCTTGTCCATGTGCGGCGTGGCCGGCGGCATGCTGATCACCAGCCTGCACAACCGCGCACACGATAACACACGGGAGACGACGGAATCAAAAGTATTCACTAGCTTTACCCGCGGCTCCACTCGCATTGGCTTGTAGGATAGGCAACTTTTGTGTCATTATAGAATCAATTCAGATGTTATTGTGTGACTTTTAGTAGATTTCAATGTTGTAATTAACAAACTTAGATATAAACATTAATTTTATAGAAAATCTTTCTGGATGATTGGTCGACGCAACCGGCGACCCAAGGGCTGGGTATTACCTCGCTCAGCGAGTAGCTTTGGCTATTCAGCAAGGAAATGCGGCCAGCATCTTGGGCACGCTCCCGCATGGCCCAAATTTTTTACACTTTTTGTAGCTTTTCTATACTCTTTTTATATTAGTTTGTACATTGTCCATATTTAAGTTATTTTCTTTGTAATTATTGTACATATTAGTTCCTATTATTAAATGATTAAACTTACTGATTCATCGCCAAACTAGATAATTACACATTTTTCAAATGAATTGCGGGATCTAAATACAAAACTCCGCTCACATAGATGCACAAGCAATTTTAAAGGCCATACCTCCAAGCGGTTTGGAAGCAGTAGTGCGCGGCGGCGAGCGCGGGCGCAGAGGAAAGATTCTGCGGGCTGTCGCACACGCAGGCCGAGTTGAGCAGCGACAGCAGCGCGTCCAGTAGTAACGGGTATTTCAGCTTGTGCGGCGTGCCCAGCACGAAGTTGCACGCGAGACCGTCGAACTTTGGGTTTTCCTGTCAACAACATTGAGATAAATTAACAATGTTTTTTTTATCAGCCATCAAGTCCACAGAGCAAAAGCAAAGAAGTGAATGTCGTTATTAGATCTATCCAAATATTATAAAGAAATAATAGTTTGTTAGTTTGGATGCAGGAGGTTATCTCCGGAGCCGGCTTTCCTTTGTACTTGCTATGTGATCATCACTTGAAGAATTACAAATAGTTCAAAGCTTGGGTTTCTTATAAATAATTCGACGTGAGTTGTTATGAAAATAGTACCATTATACTCGAAAACATTTTCACGAGCAGTTTTTTTATTGCATTATTGCAAGTCAGTTAGTCAACGTGCCTTTACAGTGCTGCAAAATCGCTGATCAAAGGTATAGCATAGCGACTGCATCACTGCGCAATGGACGACTTTCAACTGTTCGACGGATCCATGCAGAAAACGCATACCTGATTATTGATTTCAGCATTGGTAAGTGCGTAGAACTTGGGTCGCATGGACGTCTCGTCCTGCGACAGCCGCCTGTACGCCTGCTCGATGAACGGCACTTCGCAGTAGATGCGCGACTTCGGCTGTCCGTTGGTGGACGTCTTGCTGCCGTTTGTTGTCGCGTCGGCGGACGGCTGGGCGAGCCCGGGCGCTATTACCAGGTTCCATTCGATCTAGAAGATAGATTGATTTAGAAGTCTGATTGTATGGAGTTGAGGTTTCATTTTGATTGTGTATTCTTGTGGGTTTGAGAGTTTATTGCAAAATAATCTTTACTGTGACGCTATAATAAGGAGTGCTTTGAATGACTGTAGGATCATAAATGCGTGTACATAAGGGTTATTTTTCATCGTCAATGTGTCTCACCTGTTGCAGTAAAGTTTGTGGGGCATCATAAAGATGTCTCATGAGGTACTCGAGGAGTAGCATCAACCTTGTAGTCAGCATGAGCTGGTGGGGGGCCAAGTTCATGGCTCGTTTCCTGTCGTTAATTGCTAACGTTTCTACCACCTGGGAACAAATGCACGGTATAAGAACTTGGCCTATAGCACTGCCGTGTGACGTGCGTCAGTTTGCGTATGGATTTAGGGTCTTACCTTGATGATAGCGTTAGACGTCATGAGTAGAACGGACTTCTTTTGCATTAGCGTCAGCGAGTGGAAAAGGTAGACCAATAGTTGGGCGTGTTCAACGTTCAAATCTAGAAAGGAACACGTACTTATTAATATTCTTTATTTAATTATATCATGGACTTTGTATTAAACTAACTTGACCGTTCTTCCAAACCTAATTAAACATGAGAGAGTAGCGAACATGACTTCAGTCAACTTTGTGCCTTTTGCCCACTTCCTTTTGCGTCTATCCGTCTCTTTCTAACGCCTACGTCACATCCTCTTTCAAAATGGCAGAGGCTAGCATGAATATGCGGTGCGTTCTCCGATCATTGGCGTCTTGATTTTCAGTCCAAACGGACGTGAACTCAGAAGGAGTCCACAGATCCAATTAGTGTGCCTATTTTATAATAAGTATAAGCGTGATTTCGAATAAGCCTAAGTAGTGACAATTTAATTATTGTGCTTAGCAGCGCGGGTGAGTATTTTAAAAAATCCTATCGCGACATCCAACATCGTAGTTTCAACGAGCGTGTGATTATTATTTAACACGCTAATACAGATTGATTATCTGCAGTGTTATAAATAGCGGGTCGATATTAATGGTTTTACCATTCGATTATATTGTACATTTATTTTCACTTAATTCTATATCTACCCGCAGTTTTCGATTAAAAATTTATTTTCTTTTTCGATGGATTCTATACAAAATTTTAACACGGATTCGAATATTTTATAAAAAATATTTGACTACCCTCTCTTTTTTAATGGTTTTACCATTCGTTTGTGTTCTATAAAACTGAATCCACAGGTGATTTTTATTAGGGAAGCGTCTATCGGAAATAACGTTTCGGAGCAAGCAGCGGATAAGGTACCAAGGAAGAGGAAGGAGAGGAATGAGTCATACTTATCGGACCCCGATAGCACCTCATCATCCTCGACCTCTAGTTCTTCCAAGGACAAGCGAAAGCGATCTTCTCGAAGATATAAAGCTATGCGCCGCCGTTCGCGACCGTAACCGTACCGGTCTAAAGAAACGGGTGCAAGAATCCACCAATCGTGATACCTACATTTGCGAAAATCATTCCGACTACATTGATCTGAATGAAAGCAATGAACTTTACGATGAAGCAGGTCGTTCTCCAACGGAGAAACCTGTCGAGCTGACCTGGGCCCTGGGCACAAAAACCCAAGAGCCATTCGTACCCCCTGCCTGCCCTGAGTACGTGCAACAAGTAAAGGACATACAAAGATTCGATCATGAGGAATGGAATAATATCAGGTAAGCAGATGTGCAAAAGCAGTACGTACGTTCGCCAGGCTTTACTGCCCTTCAGGCTAATGATGAAATTAGACGTTATGATGCCTCGCGGTCTGATACCGCGATGGAAAAGTCATTTGCCGGAACGACGTACGCACTGCTTAAACAGCTCAAAACCTTACAGGATTCTTAAAATGGACAAGTGAACAAGGAAACACGCTGTCTTATGACACAATTTATGCTAAAATAACGGACATTTTCACCACCGGTGAATACGTTAAGGCATATAACGATACCCTACAAATGGTTTACGGCCATAGGGCCGAAATCAAACAGCGCAGGAGAGAGACCGTCCTCGCTTCTGTTAAGGATATATACCATAAAAGTGCCTTTCGAAAGATACCCCCATCGATCGGCAACTTGTTTGACACACAAATTTAGTGCCGTAGTGGACAAATTTGGTGGTATGCAAAGTGTCTTCTGGCCTAGCTATAAGGATCGCAAAGCTTCTGCACCGCAGACCGATCCCGGCCCCTCTACTTCTGCCCAAAGCCAGAAGCCTAAGCCATATGGACACAATAGACCTTTCAACACAAGGGCAAACGCCCTAAGAGGTCAGTCCAACCGTGGATCATTTCGCGGGGATAAAAAATCCAAAGCCCGCAGAGATACCAATTTGCCAAATAGATCGCAAAGGCGCTCCCCAGTATCCCACCGGGATCGAGGAGGTCGGCAGCGATCGCGTTTTTGACTACCCGAGGGAGTTTTTTGCCGGCCATCTCCAACTCTATCACAAACAATGGCAACGTCTCGGAGCACCAATGCACATTCTAAACATGATAATTGCATACCGTTGGCAACAAAACCACCCTTGTGCTTCCCCAACAACCTTGGCAGAGTAACTTGAGTATCTTCGGAAATGGACCTGATTATCGAGGATATGCTCGGACAGGGGGTACTCGAAATCGTACAACGGTCCCCCAGCTTCATATCTCCTATTTTTCTGAGATCAATAAAGGACGGTACGTCGCGACCGACCTTCAACTTGAACACCTAAACAAGCATGTTCAAGTCGGACAAGTTCAGAACTGGATGGCAAAACTAGACATCCACCAGGCCTGTTTCCATATACCAGTAGCGGCAACTCACAGAAGGTTCCTGCGGTTGATTTACAGAGGAAACTGATGCAAATGACCTGTATACCTCTCGGTCTAAGCTCAGCACCAAAGGCGTTTGCAAAGCTGACGAACTGGATTGGGGAACGGCTCTGCCATCAGGGCCTGCGCATGCTCATATATCTCGACGATTTCGGCCTGGTCAACCGGGACTACCAGCGCCATATGCACCATATCAACATAACTGTGACCACCTTGGAAACCCTCGGCTGGGTATTAAACATAGAAAAGTCAGTGACAAAGCCCCGCAGGGTCATGGAACTTCTGGGCATCACCTGGGACCCCGGCAAAACTATAAGTATCTCCCGCTAAGGTCAATGTGCAAACTGGAGAACCATGTGTCAGGGCTCCTACGCAAAAAGAAAGCAAACTTGCTCGAACTACGGAGGGTTATTGGAATCATCAACTTAACCAGTTTTGTGGTAACGGGAGGCAGGCTGAACTATCGTCATTTACAGCAACAGCTAAACGATGCATTGCACTCGGGTACCCTGAAGGCAGGACTTCTGTCACACGACACTGCGAAAGAGCTCGAATGGTGACATCGACACTACAGGACCCATTCCAAAATTCATGTTACGCTCCAGTCCATCACCTTGTGACCGATGCCAGCGACATCGGTTTAGGGTACAAAGCTGAACAACGAAAGCCTCTCGGGAACTTAGGCTCCATAGCAAATTCACCTACACTCCAACCAGAAAGAGATGGTTGCCATCCTCAACGTTCTCAACCTCCGAAACCAGTTAATCGCCTCCTCGACACTGAACACCCAATGCGACAACAGAACAGCGGTGTCATACGTCGCAACCAAGGAGGAACCAAGTCCAAGGCCTTTATGGATCTGACGCGAAAAATCTTTATGATCCTAGATCAGTACAACATAAACGTCTCCATCTACAACATACCCGGCGAACACGATTGCCACGCAGACAGGCTGTCTCGAAACCGGGGACCGCTGGAATGGCACCTACTGCCACAGATTACGGAAGTAGTGTTCGCCACGTGAGGAACACCAGTGATGGATCTTTTCATTATTCATTTCACGTAGTGAAAACATACGGAACCTAGACCGACCCTAGACTGCCTAGACGATGGAGCGAGCCTTTACGACGCCATTACCATCAACTGGAACTACAGCCTAGCATGGGCTTTTCCGCCACCGTATCTAATACCCAGGGTGCTATCGCACCTGAACCAAGCGCAAGGAATCTAACTAATAGTGTCCCACGGGGGGGGGGGGGGGGGGGAAGTATATTGGAGACCAGATCAGAGAAATCGAGCCCTGTCGCCCCCATTCACTGTACGGAGCCTAGACCAGGTCCTAGTAGATATGTCAACCGGTCTTCCTCCCCCAAATGTAGCAGAAATGATGCTCGAAATATGGCGATGTGGTGACCGGAAGATGATTTAGTAGACTGGTCAGGTCTACGGAACAGAGGTCTCTTCTAACATCTATTTGGCCACAGTGAACCCTGAACACTTATCGCCCCGCATGAATCCAATAGATTAACTGGGCCCATCACAATAATGTGGACAGTTGCAAGCCGTCAGGGTCAGACCTGGCACGATTTCTTGCTGACCTGCATAAAAAGGAAAACCTTGCCCTGAATACCATCCTAGTTCATAAATCGGTGATTTCTACATTCTGCGACTCAAACAACATGTATAAACTAAGCGCCCGTTCCCTGGTAAGGCAGGTCCTCAAAGCCATTGCTCTAGCTAAGCCTAAAGCAGCGAAACCACCTATTTGGTACATTAATGTCCTCGCGGATCCTTTGGCAACAAAAAACCCAGACACTACAAGTTTATATGAAGCCTCATGCCAAGCCGCGACTATCCTCCTATTATGCTCCGGCCGACGGATCTATGACCTTACATTACTCAAAATATCGCCTGAGTATTGCATTATCGAGGAAGAGTATATTATCCTTAAGCCGGGCCACGGATCTAAAACTGATTCAAATAACTATAGGCAGTCTTGTTGGAAGTTAATAAGAAACCCCTCTAACAAATCGTTAGATCTCGTCTACTAGGTCCGTCTCTTGCCGAAGCTATCTGAACAAAGAAGACTTCTGACGAAAGCCTGTTTTCGTCAACCGCCGGCAACCAAAGCCATCATCAAGCGTTTGGCTGGATAAAATGCATGTTAAAGGGAGCAAATATTGATGCCAGTCCTGGAAGCTGTAGATCAGCTTTATCATCTAAGAATTGGCTAGAGAACTTTCCACTAAATGAAATATTGAACAGGGGCACCTGGAGGTCGGCTAAAACCTTCAAGAGGTTTTACCATCGGGAAGTCGAAGCTTCGCTACACACTCGTAGCAGCCCTTTGATTACGACTTTATTTAAACCTACGGATTAACCTATACCGTACCATTATGTTATAATTTTTATTGCATTATTACTATTACTCTTATTTGAAATTACATCCATTATATTTCGGAAAAATGCGGTCTTATTCTACATTCATCTATCTAGTTATTATAGATCACATTGACGTCCTCTTTCACCAGGCGAAAACAAACAAATCTCTCATGTTTAATTAGGTTTGGAAGAACGGTCAAGTTAGTTTAATAGCAACGTTTTACCTTAAAATAAAACGTATATTAAACATACTTACCTTCTTCCAAACCTAATATTTTTAACCCTGCCTGGTGATTAAAACACTCGAGCCAATGATCGGAGAACGCACCGCATATTCATGCTAGCCTCTGCCATTTTGAAAGAGGATGTGACGTAGGCGTTAGAAAGAGACGGATAGACGCAAAAGGAAGTGGGCAAAAGGCACAAAGTTGACTGAAGTCATGTTCGCTACTCTCTCATGTTTAATTAGGTTTGGAAGAAGGTAAGTATGTTTAATATACGTTTTATTTTAAGGTAAAACGTTGCTATTGTCTGTGAATGTGGCGTCTGACAAATATTCCTATGTCATTATTACTTGTCGCAAGGTGCAATAATAATGTTTTGTATTTCGAAATCAACGGATTCATTTCTCGGCTAGGGAAATATTATCGAAAATCGAATGATGAAAATGTTGTTACCATCAATATTGGCCTCAAGACTCCTTGAGCATTTTTGCTATATCCCACTTCTGGAAATTGCCATCCACGCCCACTTGGAAGATGTCACCGTGTATACCTTCATAGTCATGGTCCTGCGCGGGCTGCGGCTGCAGCGCGCACTCCTGCAGCGTGTTGACGATCTTGTGCCACATCGCCAGTATGCTGTTCTCGCGCTCGGCGGCCGCCTTGCTCAGCATCATGCCGCCGAGCAGCTTCACCACGCGCGGACCCACCTGAACACATTGAGACACAACCCAATATAGTCAATGCCGAAGTCAACTTACAAATTGTCATTAACATTTTTTTTCTTAAAACCAGATCGGAACGCGACCTCAACTGAGAAGATCCGGCGAGAAACTCAGCGGGCTAGTCTTTTTTTAATAACCATGTTTATTAAAAAATAAAATAAGCTCCAGTGTGTTGCCGTTCGAGGCGCACACACGCTAAACTTGGTCATCGTACATCTTAATTGACGCTAGATATTTGAACCGCCTGAATACGACCGAATAAATTACCTAACTTCATACCGATTGAATTTTGACAAAGCTATTTGAAATACCGGGTGTTAAATTATAAACGCAAGGGTATTGAAGCAGAGAGAGATAGCAGAGCGGTGGGAGTGTAGTGGCGTACAGGTTGGTTGATACATATGCACGGTTAACACCGGAGGATTGTCGAAAATTTTCAACGAATTTTTTATCTATAGTAATTCGGCTTTACCTGTAGTGGTGTCATATTAGTTCTATCAGCGCCGACGGACAGCAGTTGCTGCTGCAGCGCCGGCTGGAGCGACGCGAACGCGGGCGCGCCGCTCAGGTTGTGCAGGTAGCGCACGAGCGCCGAACTGAACGACGAGTATAAGGCGCACAGCCGAGCGCCGAAGCACGATGAAATCGTACCTACACAACAAGTTATTATTATTACAGAAACAAAATAAATAACATTACATAATATTCTCTTCATGTTGGCTATTAGTTCGACACATAGTTACCAGTTTTTACGTCATATCGGCCTTAAAGTTAAACTCTTGAACATAGTTTCTTTAACAAAATTGTTTCGGGTTCGATCCTCACTATTGACATGAGCATACTCCTAGCACACAATTTAGAGGGTAACGGGTGTACTAGTAGAGTTAATGTAATTTAAAGGAAAGGCTTTATTGTCTGTAAATAGTTACGTTACGAAAACTTTTTGCGTTACGAAAAACAGTGTAGTATTGGTACCGGTGTCGGTGCGAGCGGTCTCGCGGTCGAGGTCCTTGGCGAGCGCCGCCAGCAGCGCCTGGTGCGCGTCGTGCAGCTGCAGCGAGTGCTGGCCGAGCCGCTCGGACCCTTCGCTTATTATCTCCTCGTTGAGCAGCACGAACACCTCCGTCGCCAGCGTAATGTACTGGAACAATAACAACCACGTTATATTCCGCACGCGGCCCTTACGCAACTGCCACACCTGGCCCTATTCCTGTTAACTAAAGCGTTTCATGTCGATTATTCTCGCATTAAATAACTGCATTAGGCGCAGGTGTGGCCCGGACATTACACTTACACGACACTAACATAAATAGTTTAAGATAATATACAAACATACCCAGATTAACAAACGCAATAAAAAGTAACCACTCACCGAAGTTATTTTGTCAGGATAAATACAACCTAATAAATAAATATTCCGCATTCTGGGGTAGTAACTTCAAGGGAACCTGAGCCAGAGCGCGATTAAGGGAAATCAGATCGTAATAAGTTATTAGGATTAACGAGTCCTTCGAGGGGAACGATAAGCTTTTTTCCGGCTGTTGTCAATGCAGTCTCTTTGTGGAAGCCGTAGTCTAGTTGGTAAAACCGCCCGATAAAGAGTCGCATGACTTGATCAGCCAGCCTGACCTAGGATGGATAAGACTTACTTCTTCCATCCAGATCCAGATTCATTTTAACATATTTGTCCTTAAGGGCAGTCAGAAGCACGAAAAGTACTAACCAATGGTCTTACCCTGGCTATAAGGTAGTCTAAAAATCTGACTGTCAAACAAAATTTTCCCGAAGTTCTTTCAAACAAAACAGTCACGACTTTATACTCACCGAATAAGGTTCAGCTTTGTCTGGCACGATAGCTTGGTGCGGGCGCGAGGACGCGTCCGCGGAATCAGTCGCGTCGTTACCGCCGGACGCGCGGACCAGTCCGTTGTTGTCCATAGCGTCCGGCGCCACGAGAGTCGACTCGAACCATAGACCGAAGAGTGGTTCGCTGTCCTCTGGTTATAGATATCATAATATAATTTAAAAAACCGTAATATGTTAAATACTGTGTGCCTTGCCGTATTCGATCGCACGTTAGCATTCACAGATAAATAGTTTTCTTCAATGTAGCTTGATTTACGTTGAGTGGCCTATTGGAAGCCATATTAAGTCCTTAGAAAATTGTTCTCACCATCGTCAGTCTCCGAGTCCTCGGAGCAGAGTATCATGTCCTGGAAGTAGACGGTGGAGTCGGAGCGGTCGGGGTCCGCGTCCTGGTGCTGCTTGTGCACCACGGCGCGCTTCAGGTTTGTCGCCTTGCGGTAGCACACCACGCCCAGCGCCACTAACAACTGGAGAACACCGGATCACATTTTACGCGTTGCCTTACTTGTTTCGAGACTCGAGTCAAGAGCTTGTGATTATTGATGAAGCTCAGACTCTTGCTATTTTTTATGACCCACTGTTCTGCAGGCGCCTTCTCTCAATGCGAGGGCGATAAGCTATAGGTCAGCACCCTACTCAAGTTCAGGTTGGCGGACTTCACGCGTCTTTCGAGAGGATATTTTGCACATGCAGGTTTCCTCGCGATGTTTTCCTTCGCCGTTTAGCAGGTGATAATGATAGTTGAAAATTACAGTCGCATATGAAATCTGGAATAGTCCTTAATGTAGTCTGGTTCGGCGCTGTGTCAGGCTGGTGGCACCGACCTGGTGTAAGGGTGCGGCGGCGGCGAGGCGCAGCTCGCGCTGGTGCGCGGCGTGCTGCGCCAGCACGTGCAGCGGCGCGGCGGCGGCGGCCGCGGCCGGCGCAGCGCCGCCGCTCAGCGCCTCCAGCCGCGCGTCCGCCAGCAGCGCGCCCACCCACGCCAGGCAGCGCCCGCCCAGCGCCACCCACACCACGCCCAGACCCTGCTGCCTGTACAATACACCGATAATACGATCAACAACATTGAATTGACAGCACACATATCAAGTCTAAGCAAATTACGAAAAATACCATTTGCAAGAAACTCGGGCAAGCAACCAACCCAATGAACAAGAGATGAGCGGCCCATCGTATACCATTTGACCACAGTAATCCATAAATAATTATAAACATATATCATCTCAACAGTTGAAACAGTTTTATCGCAATATGCCTCATACAATCTTTCGATGAAAGAGGATTCTGTATTTTAGAAAGTGAGTTTAGTATAGTGTAGAGCTCACATCTTGGTGAGGTTGTAGGGCCTGGAGGGCACCTTGGCGGGGCTCTTGCCGGGCGCGGCGGGCGGCGCGGCGGCGCCGGCCAGCGCGTGGTGCAGCCCGCACAGCAGCACCCACCCGCCGATCATCAGGTGGTTTTGATACACCTACCAGCACACAATAATGAAATCATTTCATACCACTAGAACGCGAAGACTTTATCTATGATTCCAAATCTGCGCGCAAAATTTGATTTTATCCCCTAGCGTGGCAAAATCGTTCGAACGTGACGAACTAATGGTGTACCCATGTTTTTGTCTTTCGAAAACAACACACACATAAGGAAAGGTTCAAAAACGTGGTTCAACGAAGCTAAACAGTGAAGTTGTCAACTTTGTTTTTTTTTTCAAACAATGTGTGATTACACATGATCTATCACTGAAGATATATAAAGAGTTATATTAGTAGGATATTAATCGTTGTGTGTTCATAAACGTGCACGAGTGACGGAACTTAAAATAAAATAGTGAATCTTGTGATTTCATGTCCTCTAAACATATTGGGTAAATTTTCAGTAAAGCATCCATCGCATAACTGATAAGGGGTAGAAAGTTCTAGTTTTCATCCTCATCCATATGATAATTATCATTGGGTATTTGGGGATTGACTAATGGATTTATATTTACGATTATACTTTTAACATAAAAACCGACAGGGTAAACAGGAACGTTTACGTCATCGAAAAAGCATGCTCACGCTGTCATTCAGATTTATGAAGTCTGTAGTGTGAGCAGGACGGAAGACGCTTAAAATTATGATGAGATTTCATAACTTACATAGCCACCGGCGCGTGTGGACTGCTTGAACGTCTCCCCGACGGTGTTGTACAAGCTCAGCGCACTTTCAACCAACGTGGCCGTTTGCTGTTCGTATTCTTCGTCTTTCGGATGCAGGGACGCCTGGTCGAAATGCCAATCATTACCATAATATTACAGAACTAGCTAAGTATAAAAATGTAGAATACCAACAACCTTCTTATGCTGCCGGTAGCTTCTACTATTTAGACCAGGCATTCCAAGTGTTAAGACCAACGGGGTTCAATCGCAACCTACTAGGGGTCCCGGTTAGAAAAAAAAGAGATTGGAGGTGCTTGATATGTGAATGGGAGTCCACGGCATTAAAAAAATATCAAAGCACCAAGCTTCGATATTGCCTGCCTTGATATATTTTTTTATGTAAGTATTCAACGTAACAATGATACTAGATATTATTTCATTGTTAGTAATCCTAAAAAAATTATTGAAGAAAAAAAATTTGTCGAACACCCCCATTGTCGGCGTGGTTACCTGTGCGGTGGCGCACAGCAGGGCGGCGGTGCTGACGTCACTGAGCGTGCCGATGCGCTCCGGCGTGAACGGCTCCAGGCACGGCAGCGACAGCGCCAGCCGGCACACGTGCACCTCGTTCACCAGGAAGTGGAGCCTGGAACAATTGGGTCTCAAACATCATTTGAGCCGTATCACTGAATGAATATGAATCGTCACCGTAACTGAGCTTTCAACATGCCGTCTTCATATTGGTGAAACCTAAGATGATTCCATCCATCAGCTAAAAGACATCCTCTACTGGACATAGAACTCCTACGATGACTTCCACACATCACGGTCCTCCACTATCCACCAGATTTATTATATTTTAGGAAGGCTATAACCTAAGGAAGGTTTGCATAGATAACTTAATAGTAACAGACAACCATTTTGGTCTCTACAGATTGTATCAAAATAGTTATATAGGTGAAAACACCGAGCAGAGTAAGTATATGATCATTGGTAAATACAAACACCATGAAAATGATAAATCTTATTTTACCTATGTAGAGTTCAGAAAAATCAACAGAGAAATATAACTAGAAACATTAATCCGGTTACTTATCTATTAATCGTGTATTGTAAACAAATAAACAGAATTTAAGCCTTCATATAATTTCAGACACACTCCAGTTGATAGAGTATGTTACATTGCATCAGATAAATATATCTGATGCAATGTAACATACGACTCTCTACTCGGCAAGTATAAAGTGTAACCAGTTTCTCACAGTGACGCGTCCGAGTTGAACTGCGGGGCGATGGCGGTCTCCTTGGCGTTTTGCCAGCGGTTGAGGTAGCGCTGCAGGCACGGCAGCGAGGCGCAGACCTTCAGCACCACGGCGCCGGCCCGCAGCTCCATCAGCAGCGACGAGCACGTCGACGCCACCCACTTCTAGTTCACAAACATGACATTTGATGGTATTTGACGATTTCAATGGCACAGTAATTGGTGGTGACCCCGCTTTCTGGGCCCCAAGTCTGCTAACACAATCGATTCATAATCGAACAGCTACTGCATAGTAACTGTCACTTTTGACAGTATTGTATGGGATATCTGGCAAAAGTGACAGTTACTATACGGTTACTGTTCGATTATGAATCGATTGTGTTAGCAGACTTGGGGCCCTGATTTGTTTGATGAGCAAGAATGTTTGTACACGAGACATCAATATCTAATATTTATGTAACCAGTATATACTGGGATCGCCTCCAGTCCATTGTATGTTACAATACAAGCGTTGCTTAATTTGGGACCGTCAGTTGGTATTCGTCTGGCGATATTCCTATTGATATTCACCTTCGTAATATCCTGACAGTTATACACGCGAGGAACCTTACACTGGTGGGTTGTGTGGGGGAGCTTCACTGGCATCAATTGACACGGCTCTATTTCTGGCCAGCGCTGTCGCGTCAGCTCCGGACGGCGCCAATACAATTTACAAAATATCAGAGATTGATCAAAAAGCCTCATTCAGTAACATACCTTCATATCAACTGAAGCCTGCTGCGAAGCGCTCCCATCCTTGCTATCCAAGCTGTCCTTACTGCCCGGCGACAGGACCACGCCAGCGGGCTGGGATGGCGATGACGCCATCGACGCTACTGGGTTCCGCAGCGGCGCTGTTAGCTGCTCCAGCAGCGCGTCCGAGCGCCGCTGGGCGTTCGACGGCGCCGGTTTCTCAGATGTGGTGGGTTGGGAAGCGATAGATGTGATTGAGCTCGGTATCACTGAGGACTTTGTTGTTTGGGATTCTGTGGGCGAGATTTGTGATTTATATAAAAAACTAAATATATATAGGCTATTCAAATAGGAAACTATAACATACCTGGCACATTGACATGCGCTGGCAGTTTTGCATTTTTAAGCAATGACGTCAAGATAACCAGGTCTGATTGAGGGAAGCCCCCACCGTCGATACCGCATAGTCCAACAATAGGCAGCAGAAGCTAAAACATATAAATAGATTGAACTTGATGACCTAATTGCTAAATGATCCTGCTTGTTGTACCAAGGCCAGGGTAGAGTATTTGAATCCCGGTATGGGGAAAACTTCGTATGATGAGTATGAATGTTAGTACCCAAATCATGGCTGTTTAATATCTAAGTAGTTATAAACTGATATAGCCCCCGGTGCATTGTATGGTAAATAAAACAAGCAATACTTAGTCTGGGACCCTATATTTATATTATATTCTTACTAGCTTCTGCCCGCGTATCCGATCTGCCAAAGTTACTTAGAAGAAACATAGCCTATAGCATTCAGTTACAATGTAGCTTTGTATCACTAAAACAATTTTCAGGCTTAGATACATCTACACTCAGAAATTTTACCTATAGATTATATTATATTTATACAAAAAAAAACTTTATCAACAAAGTTGTTTATGCCCCTCGTCTTATTGGTAGGTAAGCATGCAATAGTATTGTAATTGTTTGAAGGATTAGTACGCTGCTGGCCGATGCGGCCTTTGCAGCTTCACCGGGTTTTTTGGGCGGGCGCAGAGTGCGCTCAAGCCGGAGGGGCATGCAACTAGCTCAAGGGCGCCACATGGGGCACGACCTCGGCTTGGGCTATTGCTTGGGGGGAAATTGTCGGATTACGCGTAGGTGCGAAGGCGCACCTCTTGGTGGCGGCGGACGCGAGGACTCTTCGACCTCGCCGGCGAGGTCGGTGTCTGTTGGGTTGTGTGCGAGTGTCCGACTCTTCGATTTCCGCATCGAGGAGAACGGTGAGTGGGTCAGGGGGTCAGGGGGCTAAGAGTACGTGTCGCGGGCGACGACGTCTCGTCCTAGTTAGGTCGGAGGGACACGGCACATAATCGGCGGCGGCGGCGATTAGAGCGTTGGGGTGTGTGCTGGATTTTTTGAAGAAGCGTTCCGACGCTTGTTTAAAATGTTTCCTAGTCGAGACGAGGTCCATATCGGAATGTAAGTCGACATTCCTCATGTACCACGGGACTCCGACGGCTTTACGGAGGAATCGGGATTGTATTGCCTGGAGGCTGTCGATGTGAAGCATGCAATAGTATATACATAACCATTAAATCAATTCATTATTTTACCATTACCTCAACTCATAAGTCTGTGACTATTATAGAACTTTTATAAGTCATATCAGCAGAGAATGTTTATAAGAATAAGTGACAACAAAATGTACTTCTGTTAATCCCAGACTCACCTGTTTGACAGAGACGTTAGCTGCGGCTGTTGTGGACGAGTCATCACAGCTCAATCCCGCTTCGGAGAGCTTTTTCAATATTTGTCGTAGTATCACTCTGAATGCATCTCTAGCTGTGCCGAGTTGGTCATTTGGTACTGAGAAAAAGATCATATTGTAATACTTGCATTGACCTACAGATCCACCCACTAATAATTAATCCGTGTTATACTTATTGATACAAAATTTCAAACTTTGTTTTTGGCTCTCTTTCTCCCCTCATATACAGGGTGTTAGGGGAATGGTAACGAAATTTTGGTTAGAGGTTACACTTAATGCCTAAATAAAATTATACAAATAATTTTGTCGAAAGTCCTAGTCTTTTAACCTAACCCTCTCTAACCTAACCTAATCTTGAAATTTTTGCGTGCGACATGTATCGTAAACCACGCGATCACAACACAACGCTCCGCGCGATACCTGACGCGTGCGAATGAAGAGTGCGCTCGAGCATATAGTTTTAGATATGATAAAATCAATTATATATAGAAAAGAAAATGCGTATATATGAAAACATACACGGAAAATTTCAACTCTGGGGGTTCCAGAATCATGAGCGGAATCCATTAAGTATATCAGTTTTTGATACGAAGCCAGATACAGAGGATGTACTGTATAAATAAATGAATTTGTACATAAAAATTCATATGTATATTTATATAACAGTAAGAAGTAGAAAGCACATACCAATAAAGCGGCGGAGAAGCGACTAATATGACAACAGTTGGAATTCAACTTTAAAGACTTTAAAGACATATGGCTTAAAATGATAAATCGAACAGAATAGTGCAAAGTAGTTAAAAATGTTTAAACCTTTTCCAAATACCCCCAATGATTATCTCGTTTTTAATAATTTGTGTATAATATTATTATATTATTTATATTCTAACTTAATATGCATGAGTGCATATATGCAGAGACAAGAATATTATACAACTGTCCCGAATGTTCAAGTTGCTATTTGACTAGTTTGTTTTTTATTTTCAGATTTATAATTAATTATTTAGTAGGTTCTTTTTTCAAATTTACTTTTTTATCACAATTTAACTAGTACAATTTTAGGCTGTTGGTGGCGAGCTTAATACTATCAGTCGCATACTTTTTACATAATGTTGTGAAATACACATGTGTACAGGTAATTGTTATTGATGACATTCTCAGTTATCCTTCTATCCAAAAGAACAAATACCTACTCAAATTCAGATATGACGTAACAGACTCTTCACCTAACTACACAAAACTAGAAAGTTATACACTGCAAACTATGAAAGTAATAATATTTTCTTACATCAAATTGATAACATATATATTTATGACATGGTTAAGTATGTCATACATATAATATTACAAGAAAGCCTGAAGAGGTGGTAAGAACTAAGAAGTAGTCCAAACAGTTAAAGATATTTGGATCATCTTTTCACCAGTGTTGACTTTTAGTCACTCTTCATTATAAACATAAATACCAGCAGTGGTGCTGTTCAATTCCAGCACAAGATGTAAATGATAATGAGGATATTGTACTCACAGTTATTAGCGTTGGCGCTAATAAAATGAGCCGAGAGGCACGCGAAGCATGTGTAGAACAAGTCGTATATATCTTCATGGTTCTGAAACTCAGCCTCACTGCGAACAAGGTGTTTCAAACATTCACTGTAAATGAACTGAGCTACCTGCAATGCCATCGTCCTCGCACTCAAATAGTCAAAAAAGGCGATCAATTTATTGAACTATAATTGAAGGTAAGGAGGTCAAAATAAAATGTATGTAAAAGGTAGTTTAAAAAATTTATTCGAAGTACCCAGCCAATAGGGCCGAATGCAGTCTCGAAGTAAGCAGGTAAGTTAGTACCTACATTATGTAAGAAAACACTCAGAATTCAAGTCCTTTTGCAATAAAATTTTATTGCTCATGAATCAGGTGAGCTATAACAACAAAAAAATATTGTTTATAATAATAGTAAAGTAAAGATACAAACCTTTTGATGATGGCTTGGATAATTTCCACGGCGTCATTTTTATCAAAAAATGGGCCGTAAAGTGCCGTGAGTATTGGTTTAACAGTTGTAGACCATTCAATATTTCCGCCAGATGCGGCCATTTTCGGGAAGAAAATGACGATTTATATTCGATTTTAGGATGACAAATAAAATGAATCTTTCTCTTTACTTTACTTACAGGAATGTTCTGAAATAAATTGTTTATGGTCAATAACTGCCATCTATCGTGGAATAGCTCAAATAATCTATTTTTTTATTGTTCGTTCATGTTATCTTGATGCTAACACTGTCACAAATAAGGATACTAAAAAACTTTCAATCTTCCATACAAATGGCTAAATACGTAGACTAGACTATAAAGGATGCGGTTAGCTTACTAATAATCTCGCTCTTGACGTGCTGGTCTAAACGGTTGCTGGTCTATGCGGTCGGGTGGTTTATCCAACCATGTAGCTCAAGCTTTATGCATGGATTACACGAGGATAATATATGATGTAGTGTAGTAGGAGGATAGTAAGTAATGAGTAGATAATTTGGAAATGTATAGAAGAAAACCCTTTCTTAACCCTTTCACTATACTTGTATTGTGGTTACAAGTTACATGTTTCTTTTATCTTGTCAAACAAACGAAACATTTGATTACATTACGCAAATAATATACTATGCAACTCTTTATCTATAATCAAACTGTCAATCAATTGCTATTTGTTGTCAAATGTTATTTCAATTGTCAAACGGCAACAAGAAAGTATTATTTGCAATATTTTTGTATATTTCATTAAATAAAATAAATATATTCAGAAAATGTCTGACGAACAATCCAAGAAACGTAAGACTTCAGAGGAGAATGGCTCTGAACCTTCCGGTAAATATAACCTATAACCTTTTTGACTATAAGATTTTGAATGGTGTTGATATTGGTAATTTATTCCAGAACCTTCAGCGAAAACGATGCACATTCAGTGCCCCTACCTAGATACCATCAATCGGCATGTCTTGGATTTCGATTTTGAGAAGTTGTGCTCAGTTTCATTAACCAGGATCAATGTTTATGCTTGCTTGGTGTGCGGCAAGTACTTCCAGGTAAATACTTCGGTTAGATAAAAATACGTTTATTTGGACCATCAAAAATGCTGTCGTAGTAAATAGTGTCACACTCACTGGTTTCTTACTAAAATTTTCGTGCCAGAGGTTGTAACAAAGAAAGAATATTTTTTTCTATAGGACTGGACTTAACAACTTTACCCATGTTTATTCAGGCCTTTGGTTAAGTAGTTATTTTTATGTAGTTTTGTGTAAACTGTTATTTACTATAGAAACCGGAGGCACAACAGGTACCTAAATAGTACTCTTTCCTATATAGTTCTCTTACTACTTAATCAAAGAGCACAATTGAAGGGTTGAAGTGTGAAATGGCAGCTCATTTTATAACAAGCAAACAATCCTCAATATTGTTATTTTATGGAAGTGCAATGTTGTGGCGTTGTAAATGTATGATGCTACATCTATTAGTTAAAATGTCATTGTCTGACTAATGTGTTTATAAGTTCCAAGCCTGTATTTAGATTCTACAGAACTGTCATTTTTCTATGTTAATCCATCTATGGCTTCGCCCTCTGGGATCAATGTTGTTCTATTTTCCATGTAATAGATGTTTTCTAAAGTAATAATTCTTCTTATGAGTATTATCAACAGGGCAGGGGTACAAACACTCATGCATACACTCACTCTGTAGCTGATGGGCATCATGTCTTCTTGAATCTCCATACATTGAAGTTTTACTGTTTACCTGATAATTATGAAATCATAGGTAAGTTTTGAAATCATTATTTAATTGTATAACAACAATAACATACAGTAACAACTAAGCAAGACTTGTATTATGGTTCCAAAAGAATGGAATGGGGGCTATCCCGGTTACATAATGCCCATGGAGGGCAACAATTATTTTCAAAAGGGTGGGAGAGGCGGTAATTGACCTATAAAATGGAGCCGAGATAGACAGACAACTTAAGTTTCAAAATTTCACATGAATTTGTATTTTGTAAATAATTTGGACATACTCATATTGTCCACAGACTCGTCCCTCAGTGACATCAAATATGTTCTGAACCCAATCTTCACCCCAGAGCAGATAAGCCAGATGGACTATAGCACAAAAATGTTCCGTGCTATAGATGGCACCATGTACATGCCTGGCATTGTGGGTCTCAACAATATAAAGGCCAATGATTATTGTAATGTTATCTTACAGGTAATTTATCCATAACATATATCTTGTACGTTATATTTATATGTTAATTAATATTCGCTAATTGTGCTACCCCTTTTATTTTCCGCATGTTATCCAAACCGGAATATAGCATATACTTAGGTGTCCCCATAACTTAAATTATTTTTCAATAGCTTTTCCTAAAGCTTCGCTCGCGGCATTAGTGAAAGGATTTTCAGTAGCTAATCAGTACTTGTGGAGATTACCCCATACATCAAAACTTACAAGCTCTTACCTTTAATTATTTATATGAATAGTAAAGATATATAGATAAACTAATCAAAAGCTACATCTTTAAACAATCAATTGATTATTTCTAGTGTCTCTCCCAAGTCCGGCCTCTGCGCAACTACTTCCTCCGCGAGGAGAATTACGCCGACGTGAAGCGTCCGCCGGGCGACTCGTCGTTCCTGCTCGCGCAACGGTTCGGCGAACTGCTGCGCAAGCTGTGGAACCCGCGCGCATTCAAGGCTCACGTGTCGCCGCACGAGATGCTGCAGGCCGTAGTGCTGTGGTCCAAGAAGAGGTTCCAGTTTATTAAACAGAGTGAGTTTATCCATTTTCAAAAGTAGCCGTACCACTATTGTAGTACACTATGCTGTTGGGGAAGGCTTACGGAAGACGAATTTTAATGTTATACACAAATTGATGGTAACAATATATTGCGTGACCGTAAATACGTCATTTGTGTTTGTGGCCACTTTGTGACGTCACAAAGTTCACGATGCTGTTGGCATTCGATTATGACCTCCTAATGCCTTGCCCTTATTATCATTATAAAATTGTTCACAGGTGATCCAATAGATTTTCTGTCATGGTTCCTCAATTCACTGCACATGGCTCTCAATGGAACAAAGAAACCCAATAGTTCTATAATCTACAAATCATTCCTTGGTCACATGAGGATTTATACCAGGTAAACATTATAATCGATACCTACAAGGTGTACCATAAGTGCATGAGATTAGAAACTAGTCTTTTTAACTTTGATTAAGGATCAGAGAAGACCTACCACTTAATGTTTATTGTCTCCATTACCATTTTTTTTTTCTAGAAAGTTACCACCACCTGATGCGGACGATGCTGCAAAAGTGGATCTTAGTAGTGAGGAGTACAGTGAAATGATAACAGAGTCGCCGTTCTTATACCTGACTTGTGATCTTCCGCCAACACCGCTATTCACGGATGAGTTTAGAGAGAATATTATACCACAGGTACATTAAGCTGGGTTCCTATTGAAACGACATGTGTTGCGCACACCAAGTCACGTTATGTCTGACTTAAGGTTTGCGCAAACCAACTCGGTATCGCTTGACCCTAGTATTAGTCTTATTTGAGTATTTCACTAGTTTAACCTGTAACTGTTATATTTTCAGGTAAACCTCTATCAACTGCTCTCAAAGTTTAACGGTCAAACATCTAAAGAGTACAAGACCTATAAAGAGAACTTTCTGAAGAGATTTGAGATAACGCAGTTGCCGCCGTATTTGATTTTGTATATAAAGAGATTCACAAAAAACACTTTCTTTGTGGAAAAGAATCCCACAGTCGTTAACTTTCCCGTCAAGTAAGTGAAACTTATCCATTTTTTTTTGTAAATGCTACCCATACGATCGATACAATGAATCATTTTGTATTCAAACAGGAACGTCGATTTTGGCGACATTTTAACGCCAGAAGTGAAGGCGAAACACAATGGCAAGACAATATACGAGCTGGTCGGCAATATAGTTCACGACGGCACGCCGGAGAAGGGCACGTACAGGGCGCACGTCCTTCACAAACCTACGCAACAGTGGTGAGCATAACATACCATTTTATATTGCGTAAAAAACCTAGGATTTTTTTCTCCACAATGTTTTTTTTGTTGAACAATATTTTTTCCATGTTATTGGAACGAAGTTCCTTATCGCGTGTTACGAAAGGGGTAGAGATGCGCAAACTACATCTTTTACTTGATTACAGATTTATAAATCTTTTCACTCAAAAGATTTAAATCACTCTTTTAAATCTTTAAATCTTTTAAATCCGTGTGTGTCGGAATTAAAAGATTTAAAGAGTCATTCATACGACACATCGTAAATGATTCGAAGAGATTCGGAAGGAGAAAAAGATACATATACTACTGATTTCCCTTCATTCTTATCAGGCTTAGGACTGGCAACCTAGCTTTCATAATTAACTAAACAAACAATACAAAGGACTAGGTTGGCGTTATTAAATACCTACTTAGTACTAATGAGGTATAAGAACGTACTTATTTTTGTACCAACACACTTGATCACTACCTAATTATTTACATTTATTAAAGTTTTTAATTATTTACAAAAGTCAAAATATCATTGATAAAGATAAATATAAAGAGTTATTATTTATAGTTTTTGGTTCAATTCACTATTTACACTCTCAAAATAATTTCGCATACGCAATTAAAAGCATCGAAACATTCGAAACATTAATTCAAAACTAAAACATAACAAACCGTCACTCGATTTCCTATTTAAAAAAAATACATTCCACTTAATTATAAGGCGCAGAAAGAATAGTTTTCTCTGCATTCTACATTATCCGGCGACGCGTCGTATGCAGTACGCACGCGCGAACTTACACATCCTTCTCTATCTCTTTCTGAATCATAATACCAGCCTATAGTCTTCTCACTCCACATCGTAATGGTCTCAATTGAATCAATTTGAATCTTATCTAAAGTGATTTAAAGATGTATTCCAAAAACTTCTGATTTAGTGATGCATGATGTATTATTGAAAAAAGTAAATCTTTTTTTCAATTCACTCAGGATTTACACATCTCTAGAAAGGGGGCTAGACGGAAAATATTAAGACCAAAAGTTGTAACGACACTTTGCTATCTTTGTCGTTAGCATTTACATAATGGTCAGTATTTTCGAGACATTTCACAAGTGCATCCGTGGCGCAATTGGCTAGCGCGTTCGGCTGTTAACCGAAAGGTTGGTGGTTCGAGCCCACACGGGGGCGATATATTTTTGTTTCCCACAATTATTGATTTTTTGTACATAATAAATAATAATAAAGGAACTTCGATCCATCCGGATGTCCCTTGACACCTCTCAAGTTTTTTTTTTCTTCTTTTTTTCACTGGCCACACAGGTACTAAAAGTAACCGGCTATTGTCCATAGTTCTAGGATCACCCAACATGGATAAGCATCTAAAAATCCTTACCTCTTGTTCAGATCTTTTGGGGAATTTTATTTATGGTGTTATGCATTCGGTTACAGGTACGAAATGCAAGATCTTCACGTCACCAGTATATTGCCGCAAATGATCACACTCACAGAAGCATACATTCAAATATACGAACTAAATCAGGACTGACAGTGATCTATTCAATAAAACTAGTTATAATACATTGTGTGTGTTTATTTATTGAATATACAAATACCTAATAGTTCAGAATCCCCATTTAACAAACTGTGGCCCTTGGAATGACCTTTACACTTAAAATAATTACGAATGTTACCATATTTCGTAACATGCGACAAAAATATATATTAAAATTGCATGTTTTATTTGACACAGTTTGAGAAATGATCAATCTATTATACAATACAATGTCCGGTTAACTGTACATAGTTCAGATTCGTCGTTATAGCGAGATAAAATACATCTGGTTTTATACAATATACTAGTGTAATTTCTGTACCTATAGGAACAAATATCTAAGATGGGTTGAGCTGGAGAAATTGTAACCATAAAAGATGAAAATCAGTTATAAGTACCATAATATAGAAATCACGATTTAAGCCTTGGACACAGTACAAAACTGAACGAATTATTAAAAGGCAGCTTGCTAGTGGCTCTCCCCCTTCTTACCAGCCACGCGCTTGAACTCTCCCATGTTCGTGGTCGAGATAGGAGATCCGTAGAACGCGAGATGATCGATTTGAGTCACCTCGTCACCACACTGGTTGTCTTTTATGAACAGTTGAATGTTTTGAACATTCTGGAACTTGACAAACTTTAGGGGGACTGGGTTGCCTTCCAGATCATTTCCAGATAACCTGAAGCAATAACAAGGTATGGTTTAATAGAAAGTGAGACATAGATATAAATAATATGCTGTAACATTCTCATCCAGTGTGTTATTTAAAAATGAATATGTGTAATAAATGAAACTTACTCCAAATCTTGCACTGATGCATTTCCAGATGCCTGATCAAAATCAAGTGTCCTTGGCTGGTTGATGAACAGTTTGATGACCTTAGGGCCTTTGTCACTGGGCGCTTTGACTTTCAGAGAGTGAAGTTTCACTAGCTAAAATGCACAAAAGATAAGTTTTTACATTCATGACAAAATGGTTCAGACCATAATGTAAAGAATCACTTATTGTTCTTTTTTTGTGTAGAAATTATTACAGGGGTAAATGTATATGACATTAAGGATTATTCACATGATCTTGAAAAACTTAATTTTCATAAATACATCCTATATCCTGTCCTTGGCTCATCTGATGCACATAAATAAAACTATCACTATGCCAAATTTAATAAATAAATATAGAAGAATAGAATAATAATACTTTATGGCTTTGATTAGTAAAGCGTTAACATACAAAATTTACCTGGTTAAAGGAGATATTGATGATAAGCTGCTCATCACAGTCACTGGCCAGGAATCCACCACCACTGGTCAGGGCATGTCCCAGTGGATGGTTATCAGCCTCATTCAGACACTCACACTCACTCTTTGTTATGAATGTCACTAGATCCATCTGCAAGTGGTTTAATAATCATAGTAAAAAATATATTTATATTATTACCCCATTAAGGCTAAATGCTGATCAAAGCTAAAGCTATTCATCACCAGTGTTCTGGAGTATGATAGGCTATTCTTTTAGGTTGCCATGGGAAGTTTTGCAACCCAGCCCCAATAATGCTACAGAAAGGGGTATCTGTGTACTTAGCCGTCTGCTATTCTGCTCAGCTGAGCACTGCTTTATTCTTTAAATTAATCAAATACTAACATGACCAGCAACGGCAGAGTCTTCGTCAACTGCTTCCTCTGCACCATAATATTGTCTAACTTTGCTTTCTAATGTGCCGGAGTCGGCACCCTGTAGCCGGTCAATTCTTGTCTGAAAGTGAATTTGAATCTTAACTAAATATTGCCAATAAATATTAAATATATTCGACAAACATGGCTTTACTTGTAATGTAACGTATCATCATGTATAACTCAGATGACTCATTATACTGACCAGGGACCATGTTATTGTCAGCGTGTAAGAATTCTACATTTTATAACTAAAATACTAACTACTCGCACTTGGCTAAAAAAGCATGTCAAGGAACCAGCATGATAATCTCAAACAAGAGGATATTGTAGCTGCATGCAGGCATGGTTTATCTTAGTGACAATAATATATAGCTATTTTTCATTAGAATGTGTATTGGTGTCACAAATGCCAATGTGTGCCCAGTATCTTTAACTTCTATTTGGTGTAATTTCTACCTTACCCTGTTTTTGTAGAAGACAAAAGTGGGCATAGCACTGATGCCTTGAGCTGCGGCGGTCTCCGCACATCTGTCCACGTCTACCTTCAGAAAAACCGCCCGCGGGAACTTCGCAGGCAACTGCTCGAAGAACGGCGCAATGCGTTGGCAAGGCGGACACCTACACAAAACACAAACAATTATTTTCTTTCGTACATATACACGATGACTTGAATTTTTGATCTCAAACAGGTTAGACTCACCATGTCGCTGTGAAGTCCACTACGACGAGTTTGGTACCGGCACTAGCCATTTCAGCCTGGAAATGAGCTTCATTATCAATTACTGTGGCTAAACCCATGTTATTATTCTAATAAATCCAATTTTTATTAGAAAACCCCAAATGACAACAGTCGTCAGTCGGGAATGATACTTCAAAATGCTCAAAATGGAGATTTGATTGACATAAGAAATGACATTTATGTGGGGCTACCAGTGGTAAAATACCTTTGTAGCAGGGAACCACGGAACGTACAATGTTGTTGTTTGTTTGATGCAGGGCCGGAATCCGGTAAGCCTATGAACGGGTTTGAGTGTATTTTTGAACGACTTAACTGCTGTCAGATTTTACTTATTTTTACACATCGATTTTGCTTACCTTTTGAAAGGGCTTTTCTATAACACGAGGTAAGTTAGGAATTTTGGATTCGGCTAAGTTAAACGCTAAGCCCGATACAACCCTTTCGAAAGGGTTTCCCACATATATCACATGTCTATGTTTTCATAGGCCGTTTTTTTTTAAATTTCTATTCAAATCCCAGGAAACCCTAACGCTTTCGTAAGGTAAAGTTACATTATAAAGCCAGTCGTTCGATGTGTAAGTAACATTTTAGGGAATCCCAATGAATACCCCTCCTTAAAAGACACGTCCTGAACGACTTGTCCGTGCCCTGGTTTGAAGACTTTATATACTGCACGCTGTACAGTATATTATTTACCTAAAATTATTGCCTATTGTACGTACCTACCTACATACCACCCCTTGCCAACTCCTTGGTTTTCAATTGAACAGCAAACATATTATTATTCCATATGAAATCTCCCTACACCGCAAAATGGCTGAGTGGTGCACAATAAAAACTTATACTAGACCCATGTGCAGACCATGTGACCCTAAAGGATAATCATTCGTTAATCACATCTTGATAAACTGGCATCGAACTAAGAAATAATTATGAATTGATTCACGAATAGGTACCAGAGAAATATTATAGAAAAATAATACAGTCGAACTGAAAAACTCCTCCTTCATGTCAATATCAGTACAGTACAGCTACTTTTCTTACGCATTTAAATAAAACAATTTTCATTCTATTCTTTGTAACTTAATTATTATTTATAGAGGGACGGGTGTGAATAATTGCCACTTCTTGAGAGGAGGTGGAAACCGCCCGCAGCGCAGTTTATTCGCAGCTTATCCCAGGAATAAATTACGTGGAGCCCTCCAAATCCGTACGATTCATTTTAATATTCGCAGAATGAACATTGCTATTTTTATATAATAGGAGAATTATCGTTTCTCCATTTTGATTCACATTTGATATTATTTTTACACGATACTTATTCATAGAATGGTCTTATCTACCTGCTAGGAATATACTTACCAGTTCCAGAGGGGAAAGGAAGAGATGATGAGATGATAGACCCTTTCGTTTAATTCAATATTAATATGGTGTTGCTATTATTATAAAACAGGCGTTTAATATAATCGGTATCATCACGCCTGTAATCTCTGAGGGTACCCATGGTATTGTGGTCCCGATGTTATAATGAGCCTAGATTCTTTGTTTTAGGCACACTCCTCCTCAATAAGAAAATGAATACAGGCCATAGTCCACCACGCTGACCCAGTGTAAGGTTACCTATAATCCAAATTGAGGGAGAGGAATTTCTCACCATCATTCTAGATCATAAGATCACAGTCCAAGGTAATAGATTCAATTTCGTTGACACTAATTAATTTTTCTTCGAAGAAAATAAATTATAATCATTTAAATCAATCTTCTCGCCCGAATCACTGAACATAAAACGAACGAGTTCGACGGAAAACGGTCAGTTGTCTGTCGAGTTCATCCGCTGATTCGTGTAACGGATTTCATACAAAAAATATCGCGATTTTACAGCTAAATCGATTAAAGCCATGCAAACATGCAATCATTCAAAAACCCTTTTATTTTTTTTAACAATCAATATTTTTTTAATCAAAAAAATGTTGTGCACGGTAAGACAAAGTGGAAAGAAAGCTGGGTATGACGAAACTTACGATGTGCCTAAAAAACGTGATTTAGATAAATATGTAGAGTCGTTGGAGAAGATAGTAGATTTTGGCCTCAAATATAAGCATCATGTTGACCTTAACTTCGAATTTACTTTATTTTTGATTAATGGTAAGGGAATAAAAATTTAATTTCACTTACGATGGTAAGTTAGTCAGTCGGTGTTAAGAATTTTATCAACTTGTAGCGACCACTTCGACCGCACCACAAGCTACACAGATGGCGCTGCAGACGCATCAGAACAATAGACAATTCTCATCACAATCCTGAATCGCGCTATAAGAGTTTTCGGAGCAAGTACCATATATAGATAAGATCCCGACAATAACCGTCGGGGCATAGCGGCCGCCCCGCCAGGCATACCACCCGCATATTAATCGATAAAAGGACAAACATACAGACACGAATTATAAAAACACTTGCTCTGGATTCAGAGACGTCCAAATAACCTTTGCGTCGTTTTTTAAATATCTTCATTGTAGGTACAGACAAACGAACAGTTTTATAATAGTTTGATAAATAACTTTATGAATACGATAGAAAGTTAGATACGGGTAAAAGAAATACGTGATATGACGTGATTAACTATTTTCAGTGCACTTAAAACCGACTTTGATAAGTAAAAAGGAAAGAATATCTGTACGCACTTATAACCGCCTTGAAAAAATGTTGCTTAAAAACGATAAAATAATACAGGACTTCCACAATATGGTGAACAATATGCCTGTTCAACTTAAGTTATTACAGAAAGATAATGTAAAGCGTAAGTTTACTTAGTAATTTAAATTTGGATTTTTGTTAAGATTTTTTAAGTAAGTGTTAATAGCAATAGCGCAGTAAGTTGTATTAACCTATGAGACAAATACCGCCCGCATAGTGGGTGTACCGCTAGCTACTCCTTCGGGGAATATAAAAAAATGATAACGCCAGACGAACATACCAACTGTTTGGTCCAAAACTAAGCAACAACGCTTGTATTAGGTACGTACTACCGCATAATTGGGACCACAGATATATTGGGACGAACCCAGTACAATACGTACCACAGCAAACTATGAAATGATCATTTCCGATATTTGCGTACACAGACAGGTATCGAACACGCTAATACCCAGAGCAGTGCCAATAAAGGTGCTGATAATCACAACATCGCCAGACGAACACACAGTATTCGAACCTGGGACCCTCGGCACAGAAAGCAGGGTCACTACCAAGTGCGCTAATCAGGCCATCCATATCATAATATATAATTCTATAATTATTTCATTCCAGTGACTACACTATTTTTCAATGAGACGCAATGGATCAAGACAAGGTCGAAACTAACCTTACCTTTGAAGAAACAGACCAAACAAAGCACCTGGTATGAGATGAGAAAGACTTTTCCGTCTCCGGGAGTATACCTGCGTCATGTGTATAATTTTAATACAGGAATCCCATCGCCTCAGTTCTCTGGCAAGTATTCTCTATATGTATCAATTTTATAGGATTACGTCAAGTGCGAGATTATTCGTAAGTAACCGTATACTTTATAGTAGGGATTTTCAAACTATTTTGAGCAAGAGACCCCATTTCCAAAATCAACTGCAACTTTTTTAAAGTACAACAATGATACTTCCTACTAAAATATTATTGATTCTTACAACAAGTTGGTACACGTAACACAACTAATACAGTATTTTAAAAGTTTCAAATAAGAACTTGTGTTAATTAATTGAGGTCGATTTTTAGATCTCGTCGGCCCCCAAAATCAGTTTTCGTTCACGTCAACCCCTGGGAAACTGATATCGACCCCAAGGGATCGATATCGACCACTTTGGGAATGCCTGCTTTATAGTCTACGTTTTAGACACTTTGTATGGAAACATTAACAGCACCTCTTGCGGACCATATTCAAAACTTTCAACTCTCCAAACAAAATGTCTAAACACGTACCCCCGAATTTATAGACGTTTTATAACTTTATCAAACGTCATATAGTACTGCGCAAAGCAAAACTCTTGTGCGCAGTACTATATATAACGTTTAATAAAGTTAGAGTACATCTATAAATTTGGGGGGAAGACTGTAAAGTATATAATATGTTCATCACATATTTCAGATATGTGCATGTCAAATTTAGCAGATAATCAGCTCAATGATGGATTGCGGCCTCGTAGATGTAAACTTCCTGAGAAATGTACGAACATGCTGAAGGAAAGCACTGATGTAGGCTATTTTATTTGTCACAGGTAAGTAACGAATAAGTTAGGTACCTAATGTGGATGAGGATTTTCCAACGTAAAAAAAAGTTACTGTAGTTGTATTGTACTGTATTTTTGTCGGTGGGAGTCCGACATAACCCACTTGCCTCCACTGGCCACAGAATACATACTCGCCCTGGGGCTTGTAAGTATAAACTATACTTGAGACTTACCAATATCCACCAGGAGTAAATAAAAATAAATATTGTCTTTTGGCCTGTACGTTTTCGTATCATTCATCCCATTGCGATGTAACGTATGGTGGGTCGTTGCGCGCGAAGGTTTCTGTGGCATTGCAACTCAAGCCAGGTACTACTAGTGCTTCATATTTTTTCCAGATTGTTATTGTTCTTAGCCGCCCATTCAGGTCGAGGGTGTGTGGTGTTTTCGGACCGGGAGGACACCTCATCCATGCGACAGCTGTGTTCGGCAATATTCGATGAAGCCCAATACATTGCGTGGAACGAATACCTAATCAAAGATTTATTATTTGAGGAAAGTAAGTGAGTTTGCAGCGGAGTTTTAGTCAGACATTCAGTTCGCACACCCATGGACTAATTTGGCTATCGTAGGACATGGACCCCCCCCCCGTATTGGTCGCCATTCTATTGGTAGATCGAGTTTTCCCATCGTTCCAACTGTCCTCTTTCCAAACGCAGGAGGTTTCCCGTCCCTGGGGTGCCATGCTGGTGATATCGTAGTGTTGAAAAAATTAAGTACTTACCTAGTAAGAATAACATAACACTACTTAATCTTATTGATTTCTTCTATTGACGCGCAAACAACAAATTAAAATAAAACGAATTTTACGGATTATATCGCGTTTATTTTATGCTATTTACAGTCACGGGAGGATTGACTTAGGATTCATTAATTAATATAATTATATCCAAAAACAAGCGCACCATTGCAAGACTTCAAGACACTGTGCGCACTTTCTACGTAGATCGGAACGCAAACAACAACTAAGTATGAGGGTACCCCCGCTCTAACTATGACACTAGGATGTCTAACACCTCAGTCCTCCCATGACCGTGACGTAAAATCCGTAATATAAGTTTTATTTTACTACTTTATGTTTACAAAAATTGTAAACATTTCGACCCATGCGGTAGCATACCCAAGATGGCAAAGCCACTCACTGGTGGAGGATATACCTGGCTCTTGTGTCGCCAGTCTCGCTGGTTGACAACCAATGTGTCAACCAATCTTCTACCTCGCAATTGAAACGCTAGTTAAGCGGTGGGACTAACGCTTAATGTGATCAGTTACAGTATAAGGGCAGCCATGCCTTACAGGACATCTGCTTACTGACAAAATTTGTATAATTTACTTATTTATTCAATTTGCAGTAACTCTATGCTCGCTCAGCGGGCACGCTGAGTTTCTCCGGCGTTCTTGGATTGCAAAAATTCTTCGATTTCAAACAAACCTCGGGTGTATCGGCGATGAGATCAGCGACTTGGAACGTCCAAAAGTTAAGGACAACCGCCACTGGACGATATCTAAATTGGACAATAATATTTTGGAAGGGTTTTGTAATACACATCTTACAGGAGTCACGGCGGCAACAGTGGCTGCGGCTGTTAGATATATATTGGAGATTTATTATTAATATTCGAGAATTATATGAATATGAGTTAGTTGGTACTAAAAATATAATAAAAGTTGTAGGTGACCAAAAATATTAATAAATACTTAGTAATGAGACTTTATGGTTTTATTCCACAGATACGTAGTAATTACACGATTTAATATCATGAGGTATACAAATCTCACACATTCCAAAATTATTTACATAGAAATAAATAGTTCAATTTTAATTACAAAATATAAGTCAGTTATTGGCGCGCCAATTTTAGGACGAGATCTGCTATTGCTCGCCCGATCGACTTCAAATTTGGCACACCTTATGAAAGGGACAGAAAGGTATAAGAGGAAAAAGGAAGCCAATAAAAAGAAAATGCACATCAATGACGTCACGTCATTTATTGTTTGTTTTTACGTTACCAATGTTTCGGCTGCTTTACAGTAACTATGGTGACGGGAGGGCCTGTAAGTAGGTTGCTGTAAAGCAGTATGGTTGTATTATAAATATAAATATTAAGAAATCTTTCAAATAAGTTTTATTCAAAAGTATTATAACTTGTACATTATAACGATTTGACAAATAGTAACACAATATGGAGGTATTTAATTTCTCTTGTATTGCCGGAGAGTAATTTCATACTATATTATTTCAGAGCACAAGATCACCATTCAAGGCAATAGAGATTCACTTACCTTCCTAATTACATTAAGAACAACATTTACACCAATTTAGTTTTCCTTAAAGAAAATAAATTATGAGCATTTGAATCAATTTTCTCGACCGATTCACTGAACATAAAAGAAATGAGTTCGAGGAAAAATAGCCAGTTGTCTCTCGAATTCAGCCGCTGAATCGTGTTAGCGGATCTCTTGTAAAATTATCGCGATTTTACAGCAAAATCAATTATAGCTATGCGTGCATGCAATTATTCAAAAAATATTTTTTTTTATGTAACAATTATATTTTTTTTAACTAAACAAAAAATGTGCACGATTAGTAATAGTGAAAATGTAGTTGGGCTCTACAAAACATATGATCGTGCCCCTATTAAGGGTGATTTGAATAAATACGTAGAGTCGTTGGAGAAGATTGTAGATTTTAGTCTCAAATATAAACACCATGTCGACCTTAACTTCGAATTCGGTTTATTTTTGATGAATGGTAAGGGATTGGTGATATCATTTCACTTACTTGGTTACTTTAAATTTGCCAACTTTGAAAACCAGCGCCTTCAGCACAATCCTTTTTACGTAGCGTTTATGTAACGTAAGCATCTTGCATCTTTCTCGCACCACATAATTCATAATTAAGTACAACATTGACGGCATCTTTTCTCAGTGACGTTACCATTATCCTATAGTTATTTTCTCAAATTAATGTATCTATATAATTAAAGCTTTTGCCCGCAGCTGTCCGCCCGCGAAACCATCGATATTGCTTTACTGCTTCAAAATCCCGAATGGTCACAGCGTGATACTACTTTAAAATATGTGTAGTAGTTTCAGTAACCCTTCAACATATAGATCCACAGACAAGAATTCTCAAAACACTTTTTCTTGATCCAACGATCCAAATAACTTTTAAAGTAAAGTTTAATTAAATTACAGTTTTATGTTAGTTTAATATAGATATAAAGTAAGACGACAGGCAGCGCAAAAAAGTCGTGTATGTTCTTTGTTTTTTTTTTCAGTGCACTTAAAGTCGGTTTTAATAAGTAAAAAGGAAAGAATATCTGTGCGCACTTATAACCGGCTGGTAAGAATGATACATAAAAATGATAGAATAATAAAATACTTTCACTATATGGTGAAAAATATGTCTGTTGATCTTAAGTTGTTACAGAAAGATCTTATAAAAAGTAAGTTTATTTAGTAAATAATAATACTTGTTTTTTTTAAGTAATTCTAAGCGCACACTAATCTGAAGGTGGGCCTGGCAAATGTCTATAGCAATGTCGCAAAGATCTCCCCTTCACAAAAACATCTAATATCATCTGGGCAATATGGGTATACCCATAAATACTTCTTCGCAGGATATAAAAATATAAATAACGCCAGACGAACACACCAACCGTATGGTCCAAAATTAAGCAACGCTTGTATTAGGTAACAAGGGACTGGGGCGTTCCCAGTTTTATAATTTTGTATATTATTGATAACTAGCTGTTGCCCGCGACTTCGTCCGCGTGGTATTTAACAACGTCTCAACCGTTGGCAACAGCCTGCTCGCGTTTTAATCCCGCGGGACGCATTGCAGATTGTTGCTATCAAACTTTAAGCAGGCGCAGCGCTGCAACATTGGTTTTATTTTTTTTTCGAGAGATCCAATTTTTTTTTCTAAAATAAAAGTAGCCTAAGTTACTCCTTGTTACATCAGCTATCTGCCAGTGAAATTCCCGTCAAAATCGGTCCAGCCATTTCAGAGATTACCCGGAACAAACAGACAGACAGACAGACAGACAGACAGACGGACAGACAGACAGACGGACAGACAGACAGACAGACAGACAGACAGACAAAAATTTTAAAAAATGTTGTTTCGGTATAGGTAACGTGTATACATCCAAATGCACTTAGTAAAAAGCGGTTATTTTAATATTACAAACAGACACTCCAATTTTATTTATATATATAGATAAACGTCTATAAATGTGCTCATCACACAAAGTTCTCCCTCTCTCATCGCCAAAGGACCCTCGGTGAATAGCAGGGTCATTACCAATTGTTGGGGGTCGCCATTATTCCATTTTTTTCCATTCCAGTCACTTCACTATTTACCAATGAGACGCAATGGTCTAACACTAAGCCAAAACTAAGCTTAGATTTGAAGAAACAGACCCTACTACACACTTGGTATGAGTTGAGAAAAATTTATTCACCTCCGAAAATATACATGCGTAATGTGTTTAGTTTTAATAAAGGAATCCCTTCGCCTCAGTTGTCTGGTAAGTGTTCTCTATAATCTATTGTATTAGATTTGGATGTCAGAAGTGGCTTTTAAAAATAATAAGGCCTAACTTTATTTAATGATAGTTTTATAAAAAGAATTGCGTAGGTGCTACTTATTGGCGGGAATAAAAAAAAAGTACTGGCAACGACACTGGAATAGTATCGTTGCCATAAGTTTTTTTTACCAAAAATATGCTACCATAACGTTCTTTTAAATTAGGTATGATGTGTTTTTGGTGAAATGTTATTCACTGTGTGTTCATACGTTTTGGATAGGTCTATGATATATATATAAATGATAGTGTGATTTTAGACCCTCATGATACCCAGCAATCAGTGAGGACGAGCTGCGAATGATAATGATGATTGTAGATTTTTTTTTTAAGTTTGTTAGATAATGTTTAGTGCGATAACGATGTTCCATTTTCATACTCACATTTCAGATATGTGCATGTCACATTTGGCGGATAATCGGTTCAATGATGAACTGCAGCCTCGTAGATGTAAACTTCCTGAGGAATGTACAAAAATGCTGAAGGAGAGCACTGATTTAGGCTATTTTATTTGTCACAGGTATGTAACGAATATATGTTTGGTACCTACTGTAGTTGTGCGAGACACTGATGTGTGGCAAAGGGCGGGAGAAGGACTACCGTGGGGCAGGCATAGTCGGCAGGGCATAGTCGGCAGGAGCCTGACACAACGAACATAAATAAATAAATATCGCCATACGAACACACCAACTATACAGTCCCACATTAAGCAACGCTTATGGTATGGGTACCGTACAATGGACTGAGGGCGAACTCAGTATATACATATTAAACAGTTATATACATATTAAACATCCATGACTCGGGTACAAACATTCGTGCTCATCACACAAAGCTTGTCCCTACCAGGATTCGAACCCGGGACCCTCGGCGTAGAAAGCAGAGTCACTACCACTACGCTAATCAGGCCGTCTATACCTACTTCCCGAGGCTTGTAAAGACTTATCTGAGACCACTTGCCAGTAAAATAGACATGGCGATATGAAAATTATATCAATCAGATAATTAATATAGGATTCAGGTTTTATAAATATAAACGTTTATATGTTTGTTTGTCTATACGCAATATCATAAGGGTGTTCAGTTTCTTAGTTTGATTGTATAGATGTAAGAGTTAATCTCGTAGCTAAACGACATTATCCCTGGGTGTTAAAGCCTATGTTTCATCAAGGTACAGCGATTGGAACTGCGGACAGAATATACAATGTTTTCTTATTTATGAAAATCTGATTATCGATATGATGTGTGAATACAAACTGTAATCGACTAGTATGATTACTATACCGATTAATAAACATATTTAAGAACTAATTTAATAAAAATTTGTTTATTTACGAAATGAAATGCGATCAAATAAAATGGATATGAATTTAAGAACTCATGAAATTGTGCCTTCGTAAGCTGATTAGTCTTCTTCTTCCAACTCCTCCTATTTTTATCTTTCGTTTAATTTCGTGCGGGTTCCAAGACAATTAACTTTATCCCGAGACTCGCCGAGGGTCAAAACTCGGTGTCTTCATTGGACACCACTGTAGATCCTGGCTTACAGGAGAAGCAGTGGTGGGAGTGTGTGGCGGGCCTAGTCCCAATAAAAAAAGAAAAATAAAAGCTCATTAGTCTCGCATGCGTTCCATCCGATTGCGATTAAACTTAGGTGAGTTGTTGCGCGCACGCCCGCGAAGGTTTCTGTGGCGTTGTAACGCAAGCGAGGTACAGCTTGTGCTTATCGTTTCCAGGTTGTTACTGTTCCTAGCCGCCCATTCGGGTCGAGGGTGCGTGGTATTCTCGGAGCAGGAGGACACCTCGTCTATGCGAGAGATGTGCTCGACCATATTCGACGAAGCTCGATACATCACGATGAACAACTACTCAATTAAAGATTTATTACTTGAGGAAGGTACGTGAGCTTGACTGTCAGGCTCTAGGTAGAATATTACGTTCAGTTCAACACATATAACACATATTGTTTAGTTGATTAATGAAATTCCTCTCAGTAATTAAGTCTTGGAATATGAAAAGCGAAACTGTTGATCAATAGAATAGGTATAAAAAATAATATTAACGTTAAAATAATTAAAGTTAACAAATTGTAAATGCTAACAAAGTGCACCATTTATATTGGTGACCACTTTGTGAAGTTACAGTGCTCATCGAGGCACAAGCAACACGCCTCGCTATGGATGACGATAATATATTATGTGAAGTTAATGTCGACACTAGATAGCGCTCTCTGCTTGGTTCAAGTCGCAAAATGTATTTTTTTAATTCACTCCTAATTATCGTTTAGATAGTAACAATAACGATAGTTTGTTAGAGACATAAATATTATGTTTTTTTAAATATAAATAGTGCAGTGAAGGGACGGCAATGCTTAAGGTCGTCTACTTACAATAATCTCATTTGTTTTTTTATCGATTAATTTATTCAATTAACCATTCGCAGTTGCTCTATGCTCGCTCAGCGGGCACGCTCAGTTTCTCCAGCGTTCTTGGATTGCGAAAATTCTTCGGTTTCAAACAAACCTCGGGTGTTTCGGCGATGAGATCACCGACTTGGAACGCCCAAACGTTAGGGACTACGACAACTGGAGGATATCTAAGCCGGACAATGACATTTGGGGAGGGTTTTGTAATACACACCTTACAGCAGTCACGGCGGCAACATTGGCTGCGGCGGTTCGATATATTTTGGAGATTTATTATTAATATTCGCGGACTATATAAATGTGATTTTGTTGGTAGTTCGTACTAAAAATATAATTAATGTTGTCAGTGAACCAATATATTAATAAATATTTAGCAATGAGATCGTTTTATTCCACATTTAATAATGTAAAAAAATCTCATACATCTTAAAATTACATACCAATAAATTTGGTTCAATGTCAATTACAAAATTAGAAGTTGAAGTCATTGATCAGCCAAGTCCATGAGTGACCATGAGTCGTGTCATGTTAATAATTTTGTGAATTAAAATTAATTTTAATAAATTGGTACTAAAATAAAATTTGAACGTAATCGCTGAATCTTGATTTTGTTTTGTTCTCTCGATGCATTCAAAAGATAACTTACCCCAAGCTTCTGAACAGGCAAGCTGAAAGTCCTCTCGTCTCGTGCCGATGTCAAAAGATGGTGACCCTAATCGTAGCCGATATTGACACAAATGTCCCTTCCTCAGTGTTAAGGCCTCGTCAATTGAAAGTGACAAATGTGGGCGGCCTCGCTACACATTGTATGTACCACTATATTATAGCCAATGTCGTCCGGATGAAGCCACTTCCGCCGGAAGTGAACTAGGTAACACTGCAATTAGCATATGAAAGAAGATTGTTTCTGTGCTTAGTCCACAAGTAAATTTATACAAACGCACTGAGTTTAAATGCAATTAAAAACTAATATTTATGGTTCTGAAGGGCTACTTATAATTGTTAATTGTCAGGTAAGTTTTATTTGGTTACAACGTTTAAGTAACGTATTTGTTCCACCCTCAAGAATTAAATTCGCAGTAAAATAACAGTAGATACCTACAGACATCAGCTCTTGACAACTCTATTGTTATCTAAACCTTATTTTTCTTTATGGATTTAGTAAACAATCTTGGCACGTCTTTTGAATTTAATTTGTCATTCAAAATTGTTAAGATATGTTTTAATTAAAATTGTACGTATTGATCGCGTATTGTCTTCTAATAATTATATTTTCTATACGGGTATTTAGAAAAAATATAATTAAAGTGATCTACCAAGATTGTTTACTAAATTCGTACAGTAAGGAAAAATAAGTTATACTCAAAGGTTCCTTTTTTTGACAGATATTGCACTCCCGAAGTATATGATGATCATATTATTTATATACGGGTATCTATCTGTTTACTTAACGGAACTCGGAAGTGTCATTGCATTAAATCTTCCGGATAATTTAGAGAACAGGTACTCAATGGGGCGATGTGACCTTGAGTACAAGTAAGTTGTATTATCACGAGAGTATGTATGAGGTCAAGAAAACTAATTAATTTTAAGAGTACTTCCTCGGAGTAGGTGACTACTTAGTCGACAAAAATAATAGGTAAGTACAAATAAGTAGGTTAGCCGAAAATAAAGGTACAGATAGTACATCGATGATGAAATATTTGACGACCTGATTAGCTCAGTAGGTAGTGACCCTGCTATCTTTGCTGAGGGTTCCGGGTTCGAATCCTGGTAGGCACAAACTTTGTGTGATTAGCACGAATGTTTGTACCCGAGTAATGAATGTTTAATATCTATATAAGTATTATTTACTGAGTTCGCCCTCAGGTCGTTGTACGGTACCTATAATACAAGCTTTGCTTAGTGTGGGACCGTATAGATGGTGTGTTCGTCTGGCGATATTTATTAATTTATTTATTCCTTATAAATTAATAACTATTTGTTATTGCCGCTAACCATTACAGTACATTTATATCCATTTGTATCCATAATACAAGCGTTGCTTATAGTTAATGTTTCACAGGCGAAATAAAAAAAAGAACTTGGTATTTAACTTTCCGTCCACAAAATAGCCTGTAGGATCAGGCTTTGTGGTAAAGTTTAACATGATGGCGTCCGTATTATAAATATGTTCACGATCGCTGTGTTAGATCGAAATCCGATTGCTGCTCGCTCGACGCAGCTAATAATTAGGTGATCAGCATCGCAATCACGCTTCGAACCAATTGGTATGTGTGAATCGCACACCTTTTCAGTTCACTAACATTTTTTTTGTAAAAATCCGATGTGTTTTTGGTAAAGCGCTATTCTGTGCCTAAATTGAATCATTTACATATGTAAGCTGTAAGTAAACATTTTAAATTTGTTCTGGTCATTGAGATTTATTCTACAACAGTCTTCTTGTGCTTATAAGCGGGCGTGATGAATTGTGTAATTAGGTATAGATTTATAAAAACATGTAGCTAATCGCTGTCTGTACATGGAAGATATATGAGAAAAACTATTCTTGCAGGCCTTTATCAACGCCATAGAACCTAAAACAATGATTGTTAGAAATTTTGTCCGAGCGTTTGTGTTATATAGTTATGTAATAAAATACGAGTAAGTACCTACAGAAGAGTAAGCAATTTATCCACGGGTCATTATTAAAAAAAATATACCAACAGACTACAAATTGTTCTTTAATTTGCCTAGAGGCAGAATATTCATTATCATTTGATAAATGTAATGTCACTTAAACATTCAATGACGTATTCCCGACCAACTTGACTCGGCATGAACTCACGATCGGACCACTTCATAAAATAACAGTTCATCACCAAAAATACACAGCCAAACGTGTCGAATTGTAACATGCATTAGCATACAAGGATAGGCCTCGTGGCTGCCCCTAATTTGCTTGTCGAATTAAAATTCGTTGCGAGTTCCTACGGGACCGCGCTATTCGATACCTGTACCGAGTATGTATCGAGTAAGTAACGGTGTCGCGTCACAGTCACGCATTTTAATACTCAAATTTACTGTTTATGACCCTTTGGTGCTGATTTTAGGAACTCAAATCATTTGGCGGTTGCTAAGCAGGTGTTTAATAGTGGTTTTATAGGTGAGGAGCGCCTATTTCTACATTACTATAGTAGTAATGAAAACATAGGCGTGCTGCGTGAATAATTGCTGATGGAAATGTAAATCGATTTCATACGCTTGGATTACATGATTAGATAATTATTAGAATTGATTTTTGTCTACTTATAGGGGATACTACATTGTCATATATCTATGACAGATCAAGGACGTTAAGACGACCACGATAAATTTAGACATCCCTACCTATGATCCTGTTTGTGATATTCCAGTGATTTCATACGTTTTGTCTATATCATATATGTGTGATAATATAACATCCTCCTATCACGGCAGATGGCTCGATCCACATCTACCCCTGACGGCTCCATATGATAACCAAGACCGATCTATCAAGAGCTCTATAACAATAGTATTAATTGCTGCGTGGTTTCATTCGTGGTTTAATTCAGTAGGTAGTAAGTACTATAAGTGAATTGTAGATGGCGCTATGTGATACTGTATATAATATCTTTTCCACATTCGGTATATAAATATCCAGCTAAGGCTGTGTCCCCAGTCGGCAAACTGTCAGCGGCTGACTGAGTGAGCCGCAAATTTGTGGCGAACTGAAATTCGAGTTAGCTGCAAACTCAGATCAATTTGCGTGCGTCGCAAGCAAACTGTTATGTGTTAGCCGCTTATTTAGGTCGACCGACCGAGTGAATTTTCACTGTCAACTGTCCACATGACAGTTTGCGGCAAACGGACTCACTACGCCCAGCGAACAAGCATATCGCCGCCGCCGACTGGAAGCGGTATATGCCGTGAGTCGGCCGCTCACTGAATCAATCGGCGCGCGCAACACAGCAAACTGCGTAGAGTGAGCGCAAACTAGCAAACTGTGAACACTCTATTTCAAATATATGGAAGGGCGTACTAAACTGATACGCCGCTAACTCAGTCGGCCGCTAACAGTTTGCCTACTGGGGACACAGCCTAAGTGTATGTGCCACTCATAAGTTGGGGTCCGTAGTCATGCGAATGACGAAAACTGTAATAGGTACCTAGGTAACACATGCCTGAATTACAAGAAAACAGTATGAATCTTTTTGACAGCAGAAAAAGGGAACTCACGTAAAAGGTCATATCAGAGTCCTGAATGACCTTGTAACCTTTAACGTGAGTAAACGGGACTATGAAAAATTGTGGACAAAGCATTATCTAATGATTATTGAATAGGTAGGAGTTACCATCATCTAGATTTCAATGGAGGTCGTACATTTATGCAAACTTGATTGTATTTTAATATACAGCTATGTGACTATTTGCATTAATTAAACCCATGAGCTAGCCTATCACCAAAAATTGGGTGGAAACACGAATAAATTAAACATGTTTACTTATCGAAAATACCATAAAATGTTATATAACTTAACATATAATGACACAATTTAACACATTCGGTTTTACATCACCGGTAATATAATATAATGTATTATGTGTGTATGCTAATCATTATCCGGGATCAAAAGATCGCAGGATCCAGTCACAGGAAGTGTGGAGCCATTGTGATGTTGTTAGATCATGTGCACTTTCATAGGAACTGTCTTGAATACAAATGTAAAAGAAATACGAATCGGAACATAATCTTCTGGTTGCGCATATAAAAAGTCGATGAAGTTGTTTGCGCCTGCGCTGCTTTACTTGCAGACTAGTAGATGCGGAAGCGGCACTGTAGACCATAAATAATAGACAAATTATAAAGAAAACTACGGACAAGGTAAGTATGCCCAAATAATCGCTAAAGATCAGGCCTGTTTCAGTTCTTTCAATTAATTTGAAATTAAAATATTGGCTATACACAAATTTCAAAAATCACAACATGTGTTACCCCTTATATTCATAATTTTTTTTATAGATTTTATAGATACCTAAAGATTTAAATACCAGGTCCCTTACACCCTGTATAGTTACACATCTTAATTCGTTGATGTTCAATCTTCTTTACCGACCCGGAACTCTTATAATTATGACGAATTTATACAATAGTCTTTTGTTTTGCAGGCTCTACTACAGTAAAATCTGCAATTACACTCATAAAAACTTTCTTTTCCGTCGAATGTGGGTGAAATTGGTATTAATTAAGAGTTACGCTCAACAATATTCAGTGTATATAGTGCTTATTAACTCATATGTTACGTATTTATGTACCTGACATTAGTTTATTCAGAATCAAGAGTAGAATTTTTGCGCTAATTTTAAATGTTTTTTTGAACTAAATTTTTTTTTTTAAATTTAGGTCTATTTAAAAGGTGCATATAACATTTACAAATGCATAAAAATAAAATAATCATGTATGAGGTTGCGCGTTCTTTAACTTATACGTTGTATTACGTTCTACGAATAAAATTGAGAATTACTAATGCAAGAGACATTATGCGACTGCGCATCCATTTATACTGCAAAATAAGGAAGTGAGATGCGTTAACCTATTATAAGCATCGCAGAGGTAGTATGGGAACATAGTGGCATTTAACAGCGGTGACAACACTGGAAGGCCGCCTGGTGTTACAAGCGTGTTTAGCAAATAGGAGCTGCCCTTTTCATGTATTTTTTATCAACTCTTCTAAAATAATCGTGTGAGTCAGCCTCTCAACTGTACCGGACTTATAGAATTAATAAGTAGGTAACATAATGACGTCGACTTTTACGTTAAGTATGACATGAAAACTTCGCATTTATGATTTTCAGCAATGTAGGGAATTATGGAGCAGTAAACAAAATTGATAATATCTATGAGTAATTCATTTAATTTTCTATCATGTCTTTTCCACGGAGTAAAAAAATAGAACCACTTATGTAATCGGTAATCTATTGACATATCATATGTAATATTATATTAAGGTCCTATTATAAAACCGTAAATGGGCCGAGTCTGAACATCGCATATATTATTTGGAAGTATTTGAATTCATGACAAGCAATTTTGTTTTTTTTTGTCTGTTGGTTTGAGCATCACGGAAAAGGTGCTGCACTGATATCATTATTATAAAGCTTATGGTTTGAAAATGTACTAGGGTATTATGATCACGCTGCAACCGATCGGGGGCCGAGCAGCGTAGCTAGCAGAATCGAAGGTTATTAGGACTACATCGTTATAGTGGTTGGCCATTTATTATAACCTCCTCTAGTTTTTAATAGCAAGGTTATGCGGTGGAATGCTGAACGTTTTGAGAGCACCGGTTAGCTTATTATTACTAGGACAAAACAGGTAATGTAATAGGTACCTGTTTAAGTTAACATTTTCGTTATTCAGAGCCGATATAATAACGAATCGTTTACCATAATATTCCTTGCATCTATAATATTATGTTTCGCTGTATCCGGCTTGCCAGGATATTGTTATTGTTGCTGCTTGAAGTCATCACTGACCACTTCATAACATAATATGGTTTAGTTTTAAAATGTATTTAAGTTAGTTAGTGTAGTATTCGCGTAAATATAAGAAATCAATACTTTGTACCTACTTCGACATTGATTCCAGAACATAGCATTATACCTACGTAGATACATACATCAAAATCTGACGATCTGACCGTCAATAACGATTTAATTTTACAAATGAACTTTACCAATCATCTATATTTGCATGTATAATAAAAAAACTAAATCCAGTTTAAATGTCATTGAATAAAATTATCCATTAATGGATAAGTGACATCCTTCATATTCAGAATTAACGACCCGTCCCGGCGAATTTTTCCGAGCTCTCCCATGTTTTATTTTATTGTTATTCTGCTATTTGGGATGGAGACCAATTCAAAAAACCAAAAGATCATAAATATCAGCCCATCCGTTCTGAGTTATATAATAGTGTAACTTACCGACTTTGAAACCAACTATATAGATTACATTTAAGGTGATTACAGATTTTAGATCAAGCAAAAGGAAATCAATATTCATAACTAAATCATACTAGGGCAACATATTATGTCTAGTAGGGGGGACCCATTTTTATGTAACCAAAGTTGAGTCTATAGCTCTTTAGCATTAGATACTAATAAAGTGCTAAAGATGTTAGTTATTAGGTATAGAATCATTGCAATTACCTTCATTGCATGGTTCTTTGAATCTCAGTAACTGAAAAATAAAATTACTTTGCCAACTCCTGAGCTCCAATTCTGCTAACACAGCAGCCTCGAAATTGAATAAGAATGGCCTGATAATTCTCACTCTGGAAATAACAAACGCGAGATTTATAACTCTATATTACCCACCAATTATGAGTCAATTGTCGGAATTGGAGCCAAGCGCGACTCCGTGGTAAACACGTCTATTAAACATGCTATTGATTACATTAATCATAATCGAATATCGGATATCATCGTAAATCTTAATCAATTTCGTGGAATATCAATCACATATTGGACATAGCCTAAAACGATGAAGAAAAACATCGTCAGGAAACCTGCATGTCTGAGAGAACCCCTAGAAAGATGTGTGAAGTCCGCCAACTCGCACTGGGCCAGCGTGGTGGACTATGGCCTAATCCCCCTCGCATTGAGGGGAGGACCGTGCCAAACAGTGGGATTTTAAAAGGGTTGGTGTTATATATTGGATATAGCCGTCGCACGCATGCGCGGCGGCGTACGGTCGGCCCGCTGCTCAATATGCAAGCCGTGCGCAGGAGCATTGACATCGCGGGTGTGACACAGATTTCTTTGCGATGTCTAGACGTTACTTTGAGTTATTTACTGGTTGTATGGTTTTTAAATAACTGTAATTGATTGTCTATAAATGTTAGTATGCAGGTTCCTTTTAAAGATGTACTAGATTAAGTTACCGAGTGCGAATTCTCTGTGCGTTAACGCAGGCGTATTCGAGCTGGCAAATTATAGGTATAAAATGGTGAAAAAATGTATTGTTACTGTGTTGTTCGCTGAATGCGCTACACTAATCCTCATATAAATGTGATACCAGAAAAACATGTTAGACATCTGGCGAGGAAGTATATGTTGCATCGATAAACCATGAAATAGGGAACCTTTTTTCTAAGTTTTGGGGTTAAGATTTTACCGAACTGTCGTAAAGCATATTAAAATTACAAAGGACGTTTTTGCCCATGTATCAAAAAGCAGTGATACGATGAATAACCCTCACCAGTTCTACGAGAGAGCATAATTTCTTAAGGGGTTGTAAAAGGTAGAGCGAACTTTGCGCAACATCAAGATAGTCTCAGCGTAAACTATTACAAAGACTCAACCTACCAAAATATCTTTGGCCGCCTAATCTCCGATTGCAAAGACAGATTCAAATGCTTACATCTATCAACCACAACATAGTATATAGTCTACAGACTCAATGTATCCTTGAGTATGAGATGCAACAACTGCATACATTATCTCGCCATGCAATGTTGCACAGATGGTGGCATTGTTGTGCGAACAATACGCAATGACACCCACTGATGACTTTTTGACAGCTAATGATACCTCAAGGGTGTGTGATGTAATCATTGATTGTTTTAGCTTTAACTATCTACATAGGTGTAGGCACTACCGTTACTGGCTGTGGAGGAGACGAACAGCACAATTTGTATAGTCGAAAAATGTGTATTTTCTGTTCCTGAGAATATTCTCAGATACCTTTTGTTTTAAAAAATAAATAACCTGTGATTTGTTTTTTTGTGGAAACACACTTCGAAACGTATATGTCTTTTCAAGATTTCTAGAATCAGAATCAGAATATTTTTTATTCATGTAAACCATTAAGTACAGTTCTTATGAATCGTCAAAGTCACAAAATGCTAAGCTACAACATTACCATCCGTTCGGAATGCCGTTCCTATGGAGAAGATCGGGCAAGAAACTCCATGGTTTCTGTTTTTAAAAAGATCAGTTACATTTTTGAGCAGTACATTGTTATAAGTATGTGAGAACAATGTCGGGATGGCTAGACTTTAGCAGCTAGTCAAAAAAAGTATTAACTATATAATTACAAGTTAATAGCTAGCTACATGGTTCCCACATTTGCTAATTACTTTTGAAAATGAAAATAAGACGGAAGTGGAAAAAACAAAATTTTAATAGGCTGCTCGCACAAGGTCATTTATATTCCTAGTTATGCCGTGTACACATATCATTAGTAATTCTGTTAGCCAGCGAACATTTCAATAGTAGTTAAATGTTTACTAAGTATTTGATTTGATAACACATGTCTGTGAACACGGATTTAATGGTAGGACGCGCGTCATAGCTGCCAGAGAAGTGGCAGGATTGGGATTTGAAAAGGCTTCTGGTGACAATTGCATGATTCACTCCCATGCCAGAATATGATCAAGGTTCAATCGTGATATATTGTGACTAGTTTCGGTATAGACCTCATAACGGACTGAATCATGACAATGACGTCTTGACTAAAATTGTCGTTATTTTCCTCACGATATACCCACCTAGTATTGTTTCCTTAATGTGTGCAACACGAAATATATTAATGACTCAGGTATAATTAGGTATCTACCTGTGACGAATAATTTTGTAGTGAATGTGTAGGTATACCTACTATTGATTATTATCTTTTCTTGCAATATACAAGGAGAATACGTCATGTAACACTTGAAAATCGAATTCAGTTTGCTGGTTGGAAAACCGTTACCATATAAATGATACACAAAAACAATATCATTTTCATGGCATCAGACGACCTAATTAGCAGTTCTGTACAATCTTTGTGTTATGAGCACGAATGTTTGTACCCGAGTCATGGTTGTTTAATATCTATATAAGTATTATACACTGAGTTCTCCCTCAGTCCCCTGTACGGTACCCATAATACAAGCGTTTCTTAGTGTGTGACCGTATAGTTGGTGTGTTCGCCTGGCGATATTTATTTTTATATAATTATATTAATTTTTATACTTTCATCTCAATTCTAGGCACTTAGCATTCATAGAACTAGAAAACTGTTTGATAATATTGTTTTCAGCAGGTCTGATTTGGATTTCAAGGAATATTGCAAAGTTTCACCTCGGCATTCGACTGTATGTGCAGTGAACAGTAGGTATAATATTAATCGACCTGCAATGCAGTCGGCCTTGAAGGAATGATGTCATCAGGAAGCCGGCTGACCAGCAAGCCTATCACGAACTGGATCAAGAATCTTAACATGCTTATTAACCGTGATACAGGTCACACAAAGTCGAATCACTAGCTTCAAATGGTTATAAGATTTTTTTTTTGATATGTGATTCATTGGAGCTTATTTCGATGGTGACTTCGATTAAACAAAGGGTCGTTACGATAATTTAGTGACATATATAAGTACAGATGACCTTGTTGTACGATTTCAGGTAAGGTGACGAGAGGTTTTGAGAGTAATGCTAAAATTACTTGAAGTAATTGTTAGCTTGATAATTAGCAATCGTTCGTTAGTTTCCATTAGCTTCCTGAATATAGCCTCACCCCCGAATTTATAGACGTACTATAACTTTATGAAACGTCATATAGTACTGCGCAAAGCAAAACTCTTGTGCGCAGTACTATCTGACGTTTGATAAATTTATAAAACGTCTATAAATTCGGGGACTGTATTTTAGTATCGAAATGGATTTTTTTATTCTATGTACTACTTGGACTCAAACTTCCAAAGTACCAATTACTCAGACGCATCTCAAATTGACTGCTGTTTTATTATAACCCCACTTACAAAAAAATAAGATGTTGACGTCTCAAACGGTGACCAGGAGATAAATATGAGTTATTATTGAGAAACGATTGAGTGTTCAGCCGAGGTAAGAGTTTTTTGTTGTTGTAAATATTACCTACCTACAATTCATTTCACTTTTTACAATTAAAAACTTTTACTTTTGACATTTCGTGTTTGACAAATAGACAAATCAAATAATTACAGCGCTGCAGCGTGTTGATTGCTGAACAAACGGCGCTGGTTGGCTCACCGCGCGGAAGGCCTAATTACAGCATCTCAACTCCATTACAAATGTCATGCCGAACCTAAATACCAACAAACATCATCATCATTTTCTTTCTAAATCCATGAGGATTATCATCATAGATTAAATTTAATTGCGACAAAGATTTATTTTTTTATATCGTTGTTTGATTTTTAAATTACATCCTTTTTAGTTGATATAAATCTAAAATGTATGGAAAAAAATGTGAATAAAAAAAAAGTTGCACATTGAAACGTAATGTTTAATAAATAACATAGGGCCTTTTTCACTTTCAGTAGGTACTATCTTAATTATCAGGTAAGTCACGATCCATATCGCGACAGTATTGATGGATTAACTCTAACTTTGGATCGTAATTCTTTGATCCAGATCGTGATTCCCGTATCCTAATCCTGATTGACAGTGTAAAATGCGTCAATGTGTTTGAATTTCTGCGTTTACGTAGGATTCCGTACGTCGATTTGGTTGGCAAGTCTTCATCTAAAACTATGTATCACAGCAAAGGCGTATTATACAATTTGGTGCTGCGGGACTAAAATCCGTCTGCTAGGTTTGTCGCCCCATAATTTAACGCAAGACAGGTAATGAAAGAAAGAAAGAAAGAAATATATTTATTTGTGCAAACACATTTGAAGATAAATAATCTACATTTGAACATAGGTCCCATATGGGACTACAAGTTTGGGTAATATCCAAATGTTTGACACAAATTGGCCCCAACTCAGCATGTGCTGGTTGTAGAACAACCAGCGCTGGTCTTCCGTTGGAGCCGTTTGGTGACTTCACGGCACAGACATACTGACAGCCTCATCATAAACCAAACATGTTATAACGGTGAACGGTAATGAATATGAATGGTGCCAATAGCTGAGCGCGAGGAGCGGCTTGCGCCGCCCTGGCAGCCTGCCGCCCCGGGCCATGGCCCACATGGCCCAAAAGTAAATACGCCACTGGTAACAAGTGTTCCAAGCTCTTAACATAGCATGTAACATAGCGTGTACTTACTTATTCATTTTTTCTAATAATAAAACTGAAAACCGCATAAGACTACTCTCTACTCTCTCTATCTTCACCGGACGACATGGAGAGCGTTTCGGGACGAATATTTTAAACTGTACTCATTGATTCAATAAACCACCTTAAAGCCGAGTGTCGTGTCTGTTTCACATTTGACATTATTCTGCGATGCTTCGCGCAGTGACGCAATCTGTCGGCTTGGGCACGCGTTGCGTAAAAGCCTTTTTAGCATGCCGTCTGCGGAGCTTTCTCGCCGCACATCAGATGCGACGAAGCACCCGAACGCTTTTGTTTCATTCCGCTGCCAGAAACGCTCTGTGGAGGCCGTGAAATTGTCACACAATAAGTATATGTCGAAGTACATCGCGGGGTGACGAATCGCAGATTTACAAGCGACGTAACCGAGTCGCCAGCTGATACCGTTGCAGCTTTTCGTTCACCTTATCAGTTGTCTTCCATGTTGCAATCCAGGTTATTAGCGGCACTTCATATTGTAGCTCATCTTCTTAACCGCAAATATTGTTGTGTTGAAACGGTGCATTATAGCGATTAGGTAAATAGAAAGTCTGAATTGGCTTTACATATATGTTTAACAGTTATTTGGTCAAAGGAACTCAAATCTTATGTTTGTTCCTAAGTATTTAGTTCGCTAATAATATAATACAATCCTATTATTATATTATTAGCGAACCAAATATGAGTCAAGGTTAATTTATGTATGCAGATCATTAATAGTCTGATCCATTAAATGAATAGATTTAAACCATGATGTATCGATAGACATTTTAAAATCGGTGTAATAAACAATTGATTTATTATTTTCGGAGTGTCTTCCAATTAATTTTTAAAATACCACAATTATTATTTTTTTATTTAAAATCTGTGAGTATAATTTTTAAGACCTACATTTAGGATACGATATATATTACATATTTTGTATTTAAAGTTATTCATTTTTTTACGTTTGCAATTGGCTACAAAATAGTGCTATTTTTGCCAGTGTCGAGTATTTCTTGATAATTGTTATAAAATAATAAGTAACCCAGATAATAATGATGATGTTGATGATGATGCAAAGAATACCCTACCCCTATAAGTAAAGCTATTGGATACTTTACCGAAAATTAACCGGACATCTAGGGAGAACTGGAAAAGTCATGTTGTACTATTTTTTTATTTCCTTCACTCAGGCACGTGTATAAACACACAAAATTTATCAAAGAAACACAATTTTTGGAAATTAATACTTAATGTTTCAACTTACCGGCAAAAAGTCCATGTATTTAATCAACTATAAGAGACTCTTTATTATTTTTAAATATTTTAAGAATCAATTGCTTGTGTGTAGATCAATATTTTATTTGAAATCGTTGACAGGTACTATTCAGGTGCTTATAAGCAGTGTATCTGAAGTAATACGTAAAGGCAATAGATTGATTACAAGATACAGAGGACACTTTAAGAGGTACGACTTCAGTAAAGCGGTCAGCGACCTTTTACATTTTTGAGACTGAGTCGTGGTTTAGAAACTGCGACCTACAATCTTGACAGTAAGATCCTTCAGATAGATACTCCAGTCGTGTATTTTATAATAAAGAAGATCTGGTGTAAATCTGCTAGCACTGATAAATAAATTCCAAATAAACTATTCTCAGACTATTCCTGAATTGACAGTATGCAACATGTAGATGTTAACGTACTTAAAACGTATGTAAGCTGTAGAGGTACCTCTTAAATAATATCGCTAGTGGTTCTGGGTATAGTCAGATAACCAAGCTAGACGTCTACATACAGAAGTTATTATAATACATGTACATTTGCAACCTGTTTTACTATATTTATCTTGAAATCTCAAGATTTCTAGAAATTGACATGTTATGCGGAAATTTATATGATTCATAACTAAGTACGTGCTATATTGCATTCGAAAATATGTTGGTTTAACTAAACATACGGTGGATTGTATGCCAAGTAGAAGTGTTGTGAAAACGACTGCAGCAAGGTGACTGAACAAATCATTTAATGAATATTTGAATCAAATATAGTTTTTTGATATTGGAATGAATAGCATTCGTTAATAAGAAGAAGAATCAATCTATCTTCTCTCTCTACTTATAGAGCTACGCACGATTACGTATTGCAGGAAACGATGCTCAATATAAATAACGCAGCCCCTTGCAAAATGTGATAACTGCACACTTTCGTCCCCAATACTTTCGGCGCGTTTCCGTGGGTTTGATACTATCGTCGGCCGCACGCCGCCGCGCCGAATACTAATACCATCTGTAGGTATGCCATCCCAATACAATGGCGAGGTTGCGCAATTGAACCAATCTTGTAACAACTTGTTGGAATTTGAAACGGCTCTGATTATTCAGTTGAAAAGAAAACCACTAGATGTCCCGGTTTTGGCGCGATGTTTACTTATGTCGCGATACATACCAATTTTTTTATTATGTAAAGTGAAATGCTTCTGTTGGGTGCCAAATTCGCAAGAGAGAAATCTGCAGGAAGGCTTTGCAAGCTTTTGTTTATCGCTTCCTAATTACGCACATGGTTAATTTGCGGTTCCTTGGAATACGTTAAACTATGGATATGTCTCTTTTTGTACCACTTTGAACGTAACTGTGTCGCTGGCTGTCTTTATTTGCTCCGCACATTTTATGTAAACATTATTTTTGTGCAAGAATGCGGTCCGGCGGGCTGTCGAACCACCTGAGCCGCGATTATCTCCACCTGCGAACATCTGCATCGCCCAAATCTGTGGGTTTATGTAATGTGTCAATTGCAACACTCGTATTGATCGTACACTTTCGCAACCCCTAGCCGGTGGAAGCGCCGGTTTGTAAATGCCACAATTCAAATTCGTTGATGTTTAGCATAAAATATTAATTATAGCGATTGGTTAATTGGTTAGTTTTAAATTTATTGCTTTTATTGTATTTATTTTGTGTTCGTTACTTAATCTAATATTTCGAAAAAAGTTCGGTTGACAAACGATAGAAATACTGTCGTTAACTTTCCATATTGTAATCACTTTCAATAGACATATGTTTACTTACATACACGCGATGTTTTACTCATACCAGGTATTTACAATGCCTGATTCTATCTACGTATATATTTTCAAATATTAATTCGTCGCAGCCTATCTACGTGTCTATACAATACATAGGAGGCGGAGTTGGTGCACCTTTCTCCGATAGAGTTGAGTGACATTAACGAACGCTCGAGAATCATCGCCACAATCCCAAACGGCCGGAGAATACACACGAGCGTTTTATTCAAATGTGCGAGAATCGAGAAAGTGATTATCAACAAACGGCGATGCGGTCCGCCCGCGAATTATGTGGCATATCCTGTTTTTTATTTATCTCTGCATAGGCTTTTGTTTCGTAATGACGAGGGCACATAATATACGCGTTCAACATCGCTTTTTTATATATGCTTATCTCCGATAGCACATACATTAATCAGATTAAAAAATAAATTTGTTTGCAGCGGCATGTCAGTTCATTGCAGTATCAGAAACGGATTTATGTTATACTTGCTGTCCCGGCGAACATCGTATCGCTCCAGAATCACATGTATTAGAAAAAAAAAACCCATGTAATAGTTATTCTGTTATTCTAGGTGGTGAACAATAAAAAAATACAATGATCATAAATATCGGCCCACCCATGCTTGTGTTATAAATGGTGTAACTTACACGACTTCGTTTAGTATATATTGATTTGGACTACTTAAAGGTAGACTAAAAGTTTCTCAGTTACTTTAAGTCTACCTTATTTTTTTTTGTATTACAAGCTTTGCATAAAAATGGTACGCGGCGCAATTCGCCCAATGTTCGTTTACCTTAAAAAGACTTAAAAAGATGTCCTTTCAGGCAATGATAATGACATGGCCGCGAAATTTGCAGGCATCGCCCGTTTCCTGTGTATGACTTTTATGTTCTTACGAGATTGTCCTTTAAAACCTTGTGTCAATACAATTTTTCAAACTGATAAGGAATCTTAAAAGTTGTGTGAGTCAGTCCATTTAGGCACCAAAAGCAGTCTCTTGGCCGTCAGTTAGGTATACCAATACAGACGGTATGAAAAGCGTCATTATTAATAAAACTAATAAGTTTATAAAGCAGTCATAGCCACGTTGGTAGAACGCTTGCCTCGGTAACAAGAATCGCAGGTTCAAACCCCGGCTTGTACCACTGGTATTTCATATGCGAATCTAATTTTTAACCTCGATTATCACTTGCTAAACGGTGAAGGAAAACATCGTGAGGAAACCTGCACGTCTGAGAGAATCCCTCGAAAGATGTGTGAAGTCCGCCAACCCACGCTGGGCCAGCGTGGTGGACTATGGCCTAATCCCCCTCGCATTGACGGGAGGCCCGTGCCCAGCGGGACATTAAAAAGGGTTGGTATTATTATTATTATAAGTCAATTGAGCAAACAAAAATAATACATAAATATTGAAGCCCCGCTTCGTGCACTCGATAAAAGCCTGTATCCCAAGAGGCGAAACCTGCATCCCATATTACAAGAATATTTTGTATGACTGACTAAGCTACCTAAGCTTGCATAGTTATCTCTTGTATGATTCACCTCGATGACTCAACCCAAACAATCAATTTCTCACGTAAATTGGCTTTATGTTGTACTTAGGAATGTTCTCCGATATTTGCCAACAGGCTTCTGGATATCTTCCAAAGTGACATAAGATTGATCGGCGAGTAACTCGGATGCATTCAGAGGCAACGACGAACGGTATCTCAGTTATCACTTATCGTAGAGTTACGTTCTGAAGATGAGACTCGAATTCAAATAGTAATTACCTACATATATGTGGGAAGAAATTGCTTAAAGGATATTCCGGTGGGATGTTAATGGTGTATAATATGGTCTTAAGATTGTGATGTTTGTTCATTAGAATTTAAGTACTTTTACATAAAACCTACATTCAAACAAAGGCATCGAACTATATTTTTTTTTATATTCATATTCGCATTCTTTATTCGAATATTTTCATTTTTTTTTTATCATTTTAGTAGTGTTCCGTTAAGTAGGTTACCTTAATTAGCGCAATGAAACTGGTTGTACTAACACAACAAGTTTCATTGCGCTAATTAAGATTGCCTAAGTCATTAGCTACCTAGTTTAAGTACTTGACCATACTGCTGCACTAAGTTTTCCAAACATAGATTTTTATCCGAGTAAAAAGCAGTTTATTATGACTATTGATACTAACTTTAGTTCCACTGACCGTAGGTAAACAATTATCTTGATAACTGTACGTTAAGTGCTCCTTTTTTCATACCATCTATTTAGCTGGCCACAATATGATTACGCTTGAATTCCCCGAAAGAATAGGTAGACTGCACCACAACATTATAACCAAGGAAAGAGTAACTAAACACTGTTAGATGCCGTTGTAACTGGAACACTATGGGCGCCCGCGGGGTCAAGTGCAACATTGAGCAACGATCGCTGGCCATTGTCACTCTGCGCACAAGCCGCTTCCGTTACACTAGTCTGATATAACTATGACATTTTGCCCATTGGGAGCGAACTGTGCCGGCATTGTGGGCCGCCGTATCGCGGCCACGCTTGAAAAGGGTACCGCAACACTAGCTGACACATATTACCGCTAAAGTTTGTTTGTGCCAGTTCGCTATTGGGTTCAGTATGTCTTCGCGTTGGATGTTTGATGTACCGCTGGTGTTAGTTAATTAGAATTGAAGGCTTAGTAACTGATTGTCAATGTTCTTAAGTTACAGAATAGGGTATAAGTCTGTTATGTAACGTTTGGCTAAACCTATATTATCAATTCATATCCCAAAGGATTGTGAATTGATGAAACTGTAATTGTAAACATTGATATAAAACATTTTTTTAGGATTTTATCGCGTTTATATTTTGATTTTACGTTCTCGACGTTTTGGCTGCTTTTCAGCAACCATGGTCACGAGAGGACTGAGGTGGTTGACGTCCACGGATGTGACGGAATCTGTTTTATTTCAATGTGTAGTATTCGCGTAAATATAAGAAATCAATATGTAATTGTAAACTTAAAATATATTTAAATACATACTTATTCAGTACAATTAATTATGAAAATGCAACTGCTACCGTCAGCACGATGTTCTTAAATAATCCAAAACAAAAATGGTACGAGTTCTAACAGCACCGCAATACGTAAATCAGGTGACATTATGGTCCGCCATATTTTTGACGTGCAAAGGACCTTGAACGGTGCATAAATATTCAGAGGAGACGTTCCAAATTTCACAAAGGTCCGCAGTGAATTGATTCAGTGCGTGTTTATGCGACCGTTAGCTCATCGACAATATTCTGATGGCATTTAATGAGTTGCGAAGCCGTGCATATAAATAATACTAGCTGCGCCCTGCGGTGTTACCCGCGCAAAAAATCATGTCGATCCTGTGCGCTATGAAAAACAAATCTATCCCACGGGAACCATACATTTTGCCGGGATAAAAAGCAGCATATGTGCTATTCCAGATTATAATCTATCTCTGTGCCAAATTTCATCCAGATCCGTTCTGCTGTTCTGGCGTGATTGAGTAACAAACATCTATCCATCCATCCATCCATCCATCTATCCATCCATCCGAACTTTCACATTTATAATATTAGTATAGATTCCAACCATAGCGATGATTTTATAGATTTTTTTTTTATTTTATTATCGTCTTAGACTGAATTTAATTTGTGATTCATTGTAAGCTTTAGTAGAGGCCCACCGATCTCGTCTCCACATGATATTTTATCCAAATCCGTTGAAGTGTTTTACTTAAAGTCTCTGTAACTCATAAATAAACTTTCGCATTTATTTAACAATTGAATGATTATGTTCTTTACTAACTTTCATGGTAACGCAGCCAGATCTTATAACACGCTAAGGACAAGTTTATTGAATCTCTGTTGTTAGCTCCATCTAGTGTCCTCGAGACTTACCTAAACGAACACTAGATGGCGCTAGCAAAACTTGTCAATGTCACTATACTTGTTCTGTGATATACCATAAAAGCTATTGTTCTGTGCTATAATTAAAAAGGTAATTCAATATAGACTAAAAAGACTTAGCAGCAGCGACACGAACTTTTATTATCATCAAACCCCAAAAATATCCCATCGAAAAAATCCCGAAGAAATACAACGCAGGAGGTGAGCGCCGTGCTGGCAGCCGTACACCTGTAACGTGACTTTATGACGTAGCAATTATAGACACTAGTGGATGATGATTGAATGATGATGCTATTTTTCCTACCTATGAATGGCAATAGAAATAGTTTCATGAGGCGGTTGCAATCGAACCGCGTAATGATTGCTAAGCAGTTGCCAATAATATGCATTAAGCGAACGTGAGTGCTTACTGTTGCATACATCTTTAGTACAAAGAAAATAGATCGTTATTTGTGATGACATAGCATATTTATTGATTGATATTTATTTGTGTCAGTAAAAATAAAATTTTGCGATGAAAGTGCATACGATTTGGTGATTGTTTGGTTTAGATTTAAGTAATATCAACTTAATATTTGATATATATTATCTACCAAATAAACCACTTATTGTACTACCTATATATACAATACTAACTATGCATATAAAAAAATCGATTTTAAACAGTGATAGCCAAGTTGGTCGCGGTTTTTTGGTGGGAACCTACGGAAAATATGGCTAGTCAGTACATTTATTAAATTAATTTAATTTATTTGCAATATTAAACGTTGTTGTATTGCCACAGCTTACATTGAAAGCGGTCCGTGTCAACCACAGAATAAGCATAACATTAAACGAAATTTCTCAACTGAGAATGCGGTCGCATTTATTTGAGGTTTAATTCAACTAAAGGAAATATTATTTGAATTCGAATTTATGAAGACTTATAGAAAAAAAAACATAAAATACTTAACTTCTTTTTATTTTTAAATTTAAATGATAGAAATAAGTAAGGTCAGTTCACTAATTTCCATCCAACTATATGAGTTGAACCTGGTTTATAATTACAACTCAGCAGATGACCAGTTGTCCTTGTCTCTGCGAACCCAACCAAAAGGATTAATTACAGCAAAAAATTACTCACACCAAAAATGCTAGCCTTGACCTACTTGAATACCTGAACTTTAAACTATAAGTCTAGATGCTTTACTGACATATATTTTAATATTTTTATATCTAAGCAACATCACCACGTGTGAAACACACGGATAGAAACAGACAAATATACATATATTAACCCTCAACTTTATAGACTTATAACTTTATAAACCGTCACATAGTACTGCGCTGAGGAGATTTGCTTTGCGCAGTACTATATGACGTTTGATAAAGTTATAAAATGTAAATAAATTCAAGAGTAAAAGTTCACATAATAATAATTCGACCATACTTTTAGAAATCCTTATCATAGTGCATTTATGGGCTCCATTCCAGAATGGTCACTTAAGATAAACAAGATAATAAGTACTCAACAAACATGTAACTATGATAAATATCATGAAGCTGTAATATTATACAGCTATCCTTTGACTTTCTAATGACTAGAAGATTTTAAATATTTAGTTAATTTAAGACACAATGTAACTTAACTTAAATAGAACGAAATATTTGTCGAGAATTCTGTTGAGCCCGTTAATTATAATATAGTCTATACGAGTACTGGCAAGAGATCGCGGACTGCAAACTCGAGGTAAGCAACAGGTGTGGCAGAATATCTTAAATGCGTACACCTGTATACAAATGAGGTAACAAACATTAAAAAAAAACAACCTTGAATTGAGAACCTCCTCCTTTTTGACGTCGGTTAACAATAGGCCATCACAATGATAGGCTAGGTGCATTACCACGTGGAACACCAAAGATATAGAAAATTATATTATGGCATTATTTTAGGCAAATCTAGGTATAGTTTGAAGATTAATCTTATATAATGACACTAGCTGCGCCCCGCAGTGTTACCCGCGATTAAAAGGTGTGTCCTTTTCCTGTGTGTCCTTTTGCAAATGCACGGTACCTATATGCTAACCCATAGGAACCGTGCATTTTCCGGGATTAAAATTTGCCTATGTCATTATTTGAACCCTAAACTACCACTACCTATGCAAAAAATAATGTCGTGATCCTTTGCTATATGAAAATTTTAAACAAATCTATCCCACGGTAATCATACATTTTACCGGGATAAAAAGTAGCCTATGTGCTATCCCAGACTATAATCTATGTCTGTTCTAAATTTTCACCCCGATCCGTTCAGCCGTTCTGGCGTGATTGAGTAACAAACATCCATCTATCCATCCAAACTTTGACATTTATAATATTAGTGGGATAATATAAGCAACACCTTAATTTAAAAAAAATAATTTGAACGTCTCTCGTCAAGCGTTAATTCTACCAGAGGCTTAAAGATGGGAGCATTTAGTAAAATATCCTAGCATTAATTCTTGATGACGTAAGATATAATATTTACTGAACTTTGACCTCAATTTGGATGGAAGTTAAGATTACAATTATAATTAAGTATCTATTGTACTTTATTTTAAACATGTGTTGTTATAGTGTTCATCATTTTTATTTAAAATTCCCGCGATAACCTTCGTGTTTTTGATCAATGTCTTTAGCACTAGCTAGTAAAATTGATCAAGAGAACACAAATTAATTAGTGTCATAACAATGTGACACTAATTAAGCATGTACTGAGAGTAAGTAATTGTCATGAATGTTTTTTTTATTTCAAACGGTACATTCTATGTAGGCCTAATCCGCATAATAGACTAGGCCTAATAAACTCCCCCTAACCCTAACAACAAAGTTGAGGATACTTTACTGACAAATTACCGGACTTCTTGGGAGAACTGGAAAGGTCATGTTTTACTATGAAATCGTTTATACACAAATAATGGTTAATATTCCACCAAAATAACACATTATATTTCAAAGAAACACATTTTTCACGAAATAAAACAAAATTGGTATTCTTTTCCTTCAACCACCCCCAAAAATTCATGTTTAATGTTTATTTATTTATTTTATGGAAAACCAACAGCTACAAACAAAATATTAAACAAAAGTTTGGTGACAGGAAGCCAATTAAAGGTTTTCACGTATAGTAGCAGAAAAGAATCTTAAACAAACACGTAAAGCACACCAATCACACTTTAAACAGTTGTGTTAACATTTATAAAAGATCGTAATAATTACCTATTGAATTTTTTTTGATTTAGCTGCTTTCTTGCTTGATTACTCTTAGTGACATAGGGGTCAAATGAGAATGTCATGTTGCAGACTATACTTACTTAAGGCGGTGAGTGTTGAAGGCGGTGACACTAGGCCAGAGTGATGGAATCCGTTAAACGAATTCAATAACTAAATCTTACATAATATAACGATACATCCGAGAATTGCAATTTAATTCAATACAACATAATTACTATTATTATTTACAAAATAATCGTTAATAGAGGCTAAGACATTTTTTGGTTGTTTTAAGGTCTTTAACGGTGTCCTTGGTTATAGTTGAAATCAGCTATAAATCTGATATACATACATAATACTTCTACCTATAATCATTAACTTGACATTATATAATACCTACAAGGCAAGATTATCTTACACGGCACACGATAGGATGAGGTTATCAATTAAGTATTGAATTTGTTCATGTATTCTAAAATTTTGTTATACTCAAAATCTGGTGCAGTAATACCCCATATGTGATTATGATGGCTCCAGTACGGCTCAGGTAGAACGTAATTCTCTACTAAATTAGGCAGCTTAGACGCCAATGTGTCTATATCTTTCAGGGAGGACACCCAGTCGTTTCCCGCACTCATTAATAATACAGGCGATGTAATTAATGAAATGTTGTACGCCGGGGGCTCGGGAACTCCATACCGTTGCATATTCCCTTCCCAACCTTCATTGTATCGCTGGAATCCCCCGGTGACAATAAGTTGTGCTAAGTGAACTAACGTTTTAGTCGACCCGCCGCTTAATAAATGTCCAAAAGCTACTGACAATGTTTTGAATGTAATCGATCCTGTCTTGTGCCCAGTAGAAAGAGATAGCGCGATATCACAAACTTCAGGAGCAATTTGACAAACATATTCTAATAAACTATGTAGAAGTCTATCTCTAGCGAATAGTTCAAAAAACCCGGCAGATTCTACAAGAGCTTTGATTGCCTCAGCATGATATGCCGCGAGTACCGGCACTGGACTTATTATATTTTTCATCCAAGCCACTGGGGCCAGATATATGGACAATTTAAATTTAGAATTATATTCTGGCCTTAAGGAGTTCAAAACTAAGCCGTCTGTAGTACCTTGCGAGTGTCCGATATAGTGTACTTGGGGCTTCCCCGTGCTCTGCAGCACATAGTCCACCAGTGCCGGTATGTCGAAGTTGCCATGCTCGTCGAAGGAGTAATTCCAATATTCGGGGTCTTTATCGGGGTCAAGTGTGACATGCCGTCGAGAGTAATAATTACCTCTGTGGTTGGCGGCCCATACGTCATAGCAATTACTAGCCAACACGAACCCCAAGCTTGTTTTCAATCCAGCAAGTACCCAAATGTCTGCGCTATCAAATATTCCATGCATCAGCAACACCGGGTAGGGTTTAATTGCATTCGTGCACTTGGGTAATAGTCGAAACAATGTCAGAATGTATCCATCTTCAGTTGTCACTGTGTGTGTCTCTGATGTATGCTTGTACTTGGCGGCTAATTCGGTGAAATTCAAGTACGTATCTTCTTGGTAACCCAAGGCCTTTTTGAGTCCTCGGTTCTCAGGAATTGAATATGATACGAGTTTAGTCGGCCAAATCGTAGACCTTGACGTATCAATGTGTGGCATATACAATATCAGGATCAAAAGTAATGCCTTGTGTCTCCACAAATAGGTCTCCATTTTGAGTCTTATGTCACGGAATGATAACTAACATGTGTTTTCATTGTAAACAAGTATCCAGTTTTATAATATTCAATTGACCTCACTGGAAGGTCTTAATGAAACTATGGATGTTTATAAAGAGATTAAATATGTGTTTGTGAAGATGAAAAACATATTTTTTTATGGTGGAATTTTATAAACAACAGATATTATCGTTGTAGCCAATCCGTTCACTGCTTCCGTATAGTAAATAGCCCCTTCATTTTTGGGGTGGTTAAAAACTAAGACAACTACACTGTAAATTTTGTCCGAATTAACTGCAATTAATAACAATAGCGTCGGGTTTATATAAAGTAGGTTTTCTTAATGACCTTAAACGCCGACGCTTAATAGGAAATGAAATCCAGTTTTACCATATTAATCATTTATTTTTCTTGTTCAAATGTAAATTTTATATACCTTTTTTTTAACGAATTTGCATAATCGTCAGCTGAAAGACGTCCACTGCTGAACATAGGCGTTCCCCGTAGAATGCCATAACTCCAGAGTTTATAAAAAAATATAAAGATTTCTTTGCCTAATTTAGTGGTAGCTCAATTCGGGAAACTCTAACATTTACAGGATCCATAACGTCACTATGTGTAATTTTGTGTTTGTATCTGTCAACATGTAAACAAATGTGTATAATTATTATGTAGTTAAATTACAGGAGTAATCATTGTAGAGATTATGTTCAAGGGTTACCTGCTCTTGAACTTGTGTGCCCGCGAATTTATTACCTATTGCATACTCCTACATATATATGTAGTAAAAATATACTTACAAGTAGTTTTTGCAACGTGGTAGGTAGCATTCTTAATCATATGTATGACGTATATATTATTAAACATTTTTTTTATTTTTTGCGCACGTTTGGAATCAACTTTACATAAGTACTTATTCATAAATAATTGAATATGCTGACTTAATTTACTAAATAAAAAACAGTGTTTATCCTTAACAATGACCAATTAAAACGTAGCCAGAACGATTCAAATTATATTATTATTTAGTATTAATATTTTTAAAGGAATTGTTATAATATTCAGTAACTTCAATGCAGGCAGTCGTTTAATATCACACCTTTGTCTGTGTGTGACACAGACAAAGGTGTGATATAAAACGACTATTTATAGTAATTAGTATTCTGGTATTAGCCGTGAAAATACCACTCAAAATTGATAGGCCATTTGACCTTGAAATTGATGTTGGGCCGTCCCGGTTCTATGAATGATGATATCCAAACATAATTGTGTTCATAAATCAAAGATAGGTTGTTTCTCGTTGATGTGTCTCCTTGCGCTTTAGCACCTGTTTAATTAATCATGTTTTGATAACGTATCCTCATACTTTATTTCGATGAGGTTGGTAAATGGCATTAACTCTGCATGGTTAAAGTAAATATCCAACAAAATCTGGACCATTCATGAGTATTGACTGAAATTGTTTACGTGTATAAACAGGATTCAGTTGCTCACGCACAATCTCTTTATGTAGAGTTACGGTAGCGTGAGCGGGTTCCGTCACACTCAAAACACACATATCATAAATAGGAATGACAGTGACAGTATGCTTTCTCGACGGTACGATCACGAGAGTTCCTGCTAGGCACACTGATTCTAATTCCATGCTTTTAGTCCAAACACTTAGCCATGGACCAATCCAAAACTGTACCTCGCTTGCTTGTTTGATTGTGCTCTTTCACACCACAGGTTTAACAAACACGTTTGACAGTAACAGCATGTTCTCGATGAAGTTACGATTACATTAGAAGTTCCTGCTTACCCTTCTGATAATGAACCGGAAAATCCTGAAATGCCACCGACATAATATCTTTGTCTCCCTTTAAAATAATGGTTAGTGGTAAGTACAGTGTTGGCTGCAGTCGAATTTTATACACAAGGTTAATATTAATTTCGCAAGATAAGCTTGTGTTTAATACATTAGGATGTATTAAAAATGAAGGCAGACTTAGGAGCCCTGGGCACAAACTAGCAACCCGTAATAGCATATCTAAGTCCAATATGATTGTAAATGAAATTCAAGTCTACACTATTAACAGCCGTCTGATGGAATTAATTTACAAGTCTTGTCAAGTATGAACTTACAATGCAAAGCTATAATTATTTTTTTCTTAATTAGTATACCACAGACAACTTACCGACGTGTGTTATAGCTCGAATCGATTCGAGAATTAAATGAAAAAATAATAATAACACATTTTATAACTTTCGATTAACCTTACTGTAAGGACGATGGAGGATATACGTATATAAAAACAGCGAACGTGTTTTTAAATTAACAAAAACAGCGGTTACATCGCCGATATGCTCTTGTTTTTTCTTAAACATTTTTGTTTTTATAAACATAGTACTTTAAAATAATAGTGCACAATACTAAGTTGGAACAGGATCCGTAGAATGATAAGAACGCGGAAAGATACGTTCTTCTCCGAATCTGTATGAATCAGCCCGAATTGTGAATAAAATTTAATGCAATGCAACACTCGTTTACCTGTCAGTGTGTCCTTTGTGCATGTTACATGAAAATAAATAACGACGACTCTATATCGTTGATGTGAAAGATATCCGGATATAACATAACACTGAAACATGTGGGTCAGTAACCGCTGAAGCAAGTACTCGATACCAATGACCTTTGCGGCGCATCCTAACAAAATGTCACACTGTTGAGTAATTTAGAAGAGTTGTGTCAGTGATGCATTGAATTTTACTCATTAAAGTTTACATGTGCAGATCTTTCCATATTATTATTAGTAGACCCACACTAATGGTCTCAGTGTGACGATACTTCCCAACTATTTACCGCCCGTGCTACTAGCCCGTTCTTCTCCATAGGAACGGCATTCCGAACGGGTGGTAAACCAGTAGCATAATGTTTTTGTAACTTGACGATTCATAAGTACTGTACAATAATGGTTTGCGTGAATAAAAATATTCTGATTCTGATTCTGATACTAAATATGTCAAGCTATAGGCTATTCAATAACGAAATGGTTCATTCTCTAAATTCATGTTAATTTTAGGCACTGCATGCATATATTTGATAGATTTAACGTGCAAGAGATTTAATTGTGATGAAACTAATTTCAGGTTTTGCATTTAGATTTATGTACACGCATAATTGTAGGTATATATATATATATACTTACGAAACTAAATAATGTTGGTATAATAATTATTTAAGCTGCTAGTCTATTATGAATAATAGACTAGCAGCTTAAGCGTATACATTTGTTATTAAGACCGTTTTAGGTTATCTGTAGAAAGTTTTTATTGCTATCTTTTTTTAAAGGTACGATCATCACAAAATGTCAAAGTCTTGAGTAATTACAAGTAACGGCCGCGGGTGTCGCTTTATGTAATAGTTTATGTACCTATGTTCTGTTGCTATTATTACGTATGTACTTACTAGTGAATAGGCAGTTATGAATCATTATCTATGGATTTCATTCAGTATTATTTGTTGACTTTAGGATTATCTCATATTGTCGTTTCTCTACTGAGAGAGTGAATAAAGATTTTATATGTAGAGTTGTTCAAAATGAAAAGCTTACATGTTTATATGTCACAGAAAAAATACTTAATAAGTGATTCTGCAGAATTCCTAAGGATTTCAAGGATAAACTCAAAAATAATTACCAAGTTTATTAAACGAATTACTTATCACGGTGAATTTCAAAGTTAATTCTGTAGTGTATTGGTTTATGCCGGTGTATTTAACAAAAAGGAAGGTTAAATTACTCAAATTCCTTCAACACATATTTTGTCTCCTCTGCGTCGGAAGTATAGGTTACTTTTTGGAAGATATGATATATTGGTTTATGTCGATATACTTAAAAATATAAATAATAACATGACAATTTATTAAATATTGTTTGAATAGTCTGAGTATGTATTTGACGTACCTATTCTGCAAATTTTAAATACTTATGTTGGTTATACCTATCTATGATGGACTACCAACTTGCCCCTGATTCCGTTAAGCAGCCTTATATCCATTCATAGAATAAGGTTCTACCGCACAGGAAACAAAGGTGTTGTTGCCTTACTCTAAACCTTTTTTGATATAATAATCTACCTAACAAAGTAATAACATTGTCGAAGCTCTTCAGTTCAAAGTTTTGTATTTTCTATTAATAAATGCAAGGTACCTGTATCATAAAGTATGCATACAGGGGCAGTGCGTCGCGTCTGTACACAATTTGGTGCGCGCGCGCCGACTTCATGAATGTTAAGTGGCAAGTACCGTTTATTTCAACTTGGTCGGGAATGCGCTGACTTATTGCTTCGGGTTTTGCTTCTCAAAAATTTAAGGAGCGATGTCGGTGATGATTTACGACCGGTGGTGGTGATTTACATGGTGGTAATACTGAGAGCCTGGCTATCATCACACTATCTAGAGATATATCGATGGGTCCTATGTATATGGGCCAAAATGCTAAATTGCAACTTTACAGGAGAGGCTTCCAAAGTTTAAATTTACTGTAATTTTAGATTGGTAAAACCGAAGTTTACGAAACTTTGCTTGTTTGCTTAGACCACTATCCTCCTCATTTATACTACAGTATTTTGTATATACATTTATCGGTTTTTTTTTTACGTCACATTGGCCCTTCTACGTTAGTTTTTGTTAAAATTAGTTTTCTTTAAAAACACCCTAAAAGGCCCAATGTGTCATATTGGCCATTATACGCGTATTACGCTAATTAGCATAAAGTAAATATTTGTTTTATTTTTTACTCATAAAATCAATTAACAATTTAATTAGTTGATAATTCATTAATTAAAATAAAAGCTATTTATATAATTGGGTTATTATGTCACATTGACACTTATACGTTTTACAATTTGCTAAACTACGAACTGAGCTTTCAGTTAGATCATTTAAATAATACAAAAAACACATAAGTAATAGTTTTATTCATTTATTAAAATAAAATTTGAATTAGCCTTAAAATTACAATTATGGACCCGTATTCAGTCTTTTTGGTATTTTCATTTTCATCATGAAAAATTAATAACAAAAAATTAAGTAAGAAGGAAACTGTTACTGAAGATCTTAGTTTGATTAACAAAATCACGTAAGTAATAAAAAATAATGTGCTTCACATAAAATATATTTTCTTAATAAAATTACAAAAATAAAAATTTAACACAAATAAAAACCCAACTGGCGTAAACAAAAATAAAAAAAAACTCTGTAGTATAATCAAGTAATAAAATTACCAAAATCAACATTACTAGTAAGTGGAAAATAACTAATTGTCTTCATTATCACTTTCATTAATTGACACAATGTCATTAGATGCTACTAAATTTGCATAATAACTATGGTAAGTAGGTGGGATAATATTTTTTTGACATAAATCAAGCAAGTCTTTGTTCTTGGATTGGTATTGGTAACAGCTGATTGTAACATAGTTGTAGAGGAATATCTGTTGGTCTATCAGCAATTTGTCTTCTTGTTCGTACTGCCTGATCTAAGATTTTAATATGATTTTCAAAAGCATCTTCACTAACCAAATCATATTTATAGTATAAAACGTAAGTTTCGTCTCGGCTTACACGAATTTGTTTTATTTTAGACCAAAGAATTTCTTGTCCTTCTGAGTTTTTAGTCCAGCTAAAGTGTGTCTGCATCTTTTTGAAGTCATAAATCATATTTTGAGCTACGTCTATGACGTTATAAGGACTTCCTTTTGATTTCGCCCATCGAATCAATGAGCTCCATTCAGAGGGTGTGTAAATATTCTTATATTTTGAAGCTCTTTCAATAGTGGCGTGTATGGAGTCGTCTTCATTCTGAGTGTGGCCTACTTCAAGAAAAGTGTGTTTTATATTCAAATTATACTGTTTAGCAGCGTATAGATACATAAAACCATAATCCTGTTTCGGTTTTGGACAGTGCAATTGTCTGACCAAAATCTGAAGTCGTCACAACCTTCTTGACTTTTTAATTTAATTATATCGTAAATACAACTTGCTATTTCATTTGATCCCTTGATTGCAATTTGTTCATTCCATAAGTAACAGGTTCCAATTAAATTCCCAATATCAAAAACTGATAAGTTATGTACTTTCAACCTTTTGCTGTAATAAAATAGACTAATTTCACCACTCTGGGACAACAACACTTTTTGCAAATCAAAAGTATGACCGTAAAGTAGATTTTTGCTAATTATATGATTATGAAATTTAAAAAATCACCCTGGGTAACCGTTCTTTTTTTATTTATTCTTACTAAGTACATAGTTAACAATAAAGTCATATTGCTTAGAATGGTCTCCAGTCATCCAAAATTGATTAAATATAGCATTCCTGGCATCTTCATCAAGTTTTTCGAAACACTTCAGTTTGCACGTGCTCTGACATGGTTCACCTATTTGTTTCTCGACTCTTAATTTACCAGTTCTACTGTTATACGCTTTCCCAGTATTTTTAACCAGCAGATTGGTCCAAATTATAAACAAACGCGCGGGAACTCCCCGCGTATAAGTCTCTAATTACTCTTTGGACCTTGTACGTTTAAATTCATGTTACATATGCCGTTATACAGCAATAAAAAATCGTGTTTCCATGCAGAAATATTTTTTTTTTAATAGCTCACATGATTAATTATATCGATGAGATGCGTTTACCATAAAAAAGTCAAAATGGCCAAATTGTTAGTTTGGCCCATATACATAGGACCCATCGATATAAGAGTGCGTTTTCGGTATACAAACAATAACTTCAGTAAATTTTACAATAATATAACATAAACATGATTCCCGAGCAGGAATTCTTAATGTGATCGTATCGTGATCGAGAGGGCGTGGTGTTACCGTCATTACTATTTATGAAATCTATCTTTTGAGTGGGACTGTATTTTCTTACGTTAACGTAACGTTAATTAAAAGGATCTGTCTCGGTCGATTGAGATATCAATGTGCAATGAATTTCCTTTTAAAAGTCCCTTCTAAACTTGCTAGAGAAACCTAAAACTAAAATTAATACACGTAACTATAAACAGCTACAACATTGTTAAATAACTTCTCAAGCTAAACTTTTATTTTCAATTGTCAAATTGCATGATAATTGCGAGTTAAGGCGTCGGTGCTGTCGTCATCGGCGCTACCTTCCGCATACTGCACATAGCTGCGCCCGCGCCGCTGTCACGCCGCGCAATCAACCAAACATCGCGGTGACAACGCGACAATGAGTAGACTTTAAGAATTTTTAACTTAATACTAATTTTCTTAATACAGTCGTTAGTTATTACGTTCTTGAGTATCAAGTAATTTAGTTAATACTGTAATTTGTAAATGGCTTACTGAAATGGAATTTTAAGTACATATATATCCTGTGTCAACTTAATTTTGAAAAGGTGCTTTTTATTTGTCTTTATTTTACTCGGGTCAGTAATCTTGCGAAGGGACGAGTATATTATTATACCAACAAATACCTACTAACTTTACTAAATATAAATGTTAAGTCTTATTGTTAAGATGTAAAGAAGAGCGATACGAGTTAAAGCCTTAAATTCATAGCAACATGTTTCATTTAGTTGATTTCGTAAAATGTAATGTTTGTTAACATTCAGGCACCACAAATTGGTTAGTTCTGTTGTTATTATATCATAATGTAAACACAATTGTAGGAGTAAACACAACAGATCAGGGTACGTTATGGGATCGGGGTTCAGGTCACAGGAGCCGCGCGCGTATAGGGTACAGTATCGAGTTACAGGGTACAAAATTGGGGTTCAAGTACAGGAACAGTATCGATGTACAGGATGACAGTACAGAGCTTTACTAAAATTGGGGAAATTAAAAGATGCAAATAAGAAATTACACAATCTCAAAAAATCTTTCAGACTCGAAAGATAGCGTCGTACGGACAACTAAGTGTAATTTATTTATTAATTGAAAATTTACGGATTTTATTGCATTTATTTTATGTTTTAACGTAGCCCTAAAATCAGTTTTATTCCAATGCGTTGTATTCGTGTGAATATAAGAAATAATTATTTATTAAATACTCATTGCGGTATTGAGTTTTACTGTGCCCAAATAGCATTCGATTTATGCATTTTTATTTCCGTTAATGGTAGCAAAATAAGAAAGATATTAAATACCAAGAATCATTAATTGTTACTACAAAACACTTGACTGATGATTAACCACTGAATGAAAAAAATCATGATTCAGGCATTTTATACTAGCGATCTAAGATCGAGAGATTTACTCCTATGGTATATAGTCTCTCAGCTTGGCATTATCTAGCCTTCATTATCACTAAAACAATTGTTTTGTCTTGAGAATATTCGCTGTCTAGTCCCTATTCATGTTGTCTTCATGCACATTTTATGAACCTACCATTATCGCTGTTTCCTTTTTGACAAAAGATCATATTAACCTCAAGGTTCGATCGTGATAGAGTCATTGATGAATGATGAATCATCAGGGAAAACACTTGCACTGCCTTCAGCCGGTGGTAAACTAGTCCGTGATGATCGTTGGCATGGTTAATTTACTGCATCAATGACTACGAGATGTTTCGAATAATTGGCTCGGTTTGCGACGACACACGCGCGTTTGATACATGGATGACAACTTGCTTATTAGATACTAGTACTTAGATATTTAGGTATACAATAATAAAATAATGTTATACAGTGTGCAATCGAAATAATTGGATATATATTAAAACTATACCTTTTTTTTTTCTCTCATAGATGTACCTAATATAAATTATTATAATTACATACCCTACATAAACTAAAATTAAATTTAGATAAAAAATAAAATTAGGCATGTTTCAGAATGCACTCATATAAACTATACCTGATATACATAATTCAGATTATTATAGGACTCAAATAAACTATTATGTCATCACGTATCCCATATACCATATAATTCATATTTTTTACAAATTTTATTTATTTCCAATTTATTTTTGATCAATAGTTTTTTTTTAAATCGCCTTAGTATACTCAGAATCATGTATAGAGTTATAGCTTAAAATATTGCCAATGAGATCGATTTGATTCTGTATTATAAAAACAAATATCTTAACGACTGAATCCCCTATGGTATTGGCAGAGGAGTACTATAAGTGCAGCCACATTTAACCGACGTTACTTCGGTTGTCAATAGGGAAGGGGAGAGCTTATTGCCACTATACTGGACATACTCCCCCTCAATACGAGGAGGCTTCGGGTCATAGTTCAATACTCTAGCCCAGTGCAGGTTGGCGACCTTCCCGTGTCTTTCGAAGGACGAGCGGCTTTCCTCACGATTGTAGACTTCGACGTAATAATCATGGTTAAATATGAAATTCGTACGTGAAATCCGAACCCGCACACGTCGTTGCCAAAGCAAGCATTCAATCAACATGGCTATCGCTGCTTCTTCGCATCTTATATAACACAATAAGCTAACATACACATAGGCGTTGGTCTAACATTTAACGTCATATAACCGGTCATTACAGCCGGCAATAAAACATAACATATGCCAAATGGGCCACACACGTATTACACAAAGTAATGGGATATTACTAAGTAGTCTCCACGTATAATAAAAAACCACTAAGACAAAAAAAATTTGTGAAAATATAATAATATTTGAAAATGATCTGTATGAAGACCTGAGTAGAACAGTTAGTGCGATCCTGCTTACTGTGCTGAGGGTTAGCTCGGACAGTTTCGAATCCTTGTAGCGGCAAACTTTGTGTGATGAACACTAATGTTTTTACCCGAGTCATGTTGTCTATATCTACTTAATTATTTTCTATACTGGAATCGCCTCCAGTCCATGGTATACATAGTCCAGTACATGATACAATCGTTGTATGGTTTGGGATCGTAAAGTTGGTGTGTTCGTCTGGCGATATTTATTTATATATTATCTTGAATGTTCCAATAAATGTTAATAAAATTAGTATACAACATTCAACGCGAATTAAAAATCACACACAAGATCTAACACGTGAGGTATTTACACATCTCAGCTTGAGTCGTACATCTGTTTTACAAATATAATTTTGCAATGCGGTTACAAAAGTTTATAATCGTATCCTAATACCCCTAATACAGTCAATCAATTTGCAATGACATTACAAAGCATTTTATCGGTACAAAAGTGCATTGTAATGCTTTTTAAAATATACGAAATCTTTCTATAAATTTCGGGAGTAAAAATAAAAGTAAATTACTCAACATACATAGAACGTTTGCTAATATTCCATGCCAAAATCGCAGAATGATATTATTAATACATTAATGATTAAATTATCTCATTAATCGTACAGTTACAAAATGAACAGTTACAAAAGTGCATGAAAAGCGCCGGGCAACGCAATAGTTTGTAAATTAATTTTCCCAACACCATGATGACGATGAGCGAGTACATTGTTGACAGCTGTGTGGGGTGCGGGCCACCCCGCGCGGAGGGTGGCAACGAGCGCGGGGCCTGCGCGGGCGACGGCGCCGCTTTTCACCGCCGAAGCGCCGCGTGCGCCTACCCGATATAAAAGCCTCAGTCGCCCATTCACCCGCTCGCAGTGTGTGCTTGAACGTTACAGTGTCTACTCCTCCCGTGCAAGGACTTACAGTTTAATTATGAATTCACGGTGTTTACTAGTGCTAGCAGCCGCCCTCGGCGTGGGTACGTAGAATTTGAAATATTTAGGGTGCGCCGTACCTGGTGTCGGCCTCTACATCAGTGCCCAGTGACGACAAATATCTAGACGTGTGGCTGTCATGTAGCGAATAAAATCGCAATGGCATCTGAACGCGAAAGCAGCCGAAGTGTGATCGATACCGTTTCCACATAGCGTTGCAACTGCGCGGGCGCAACCAGTGTTGAGAACATAGAGATTGCTGCCAATGTCGTGGTGTAACAACCATTCGGCCCGGAAGCTGGTCATGATAATAATTTTAAATGCGAAATGATATTTGATAACTTTTTAATTGGTAGCAAATTGCTGTAAAATTAGAACAAAGTTAGCTGGTAGTACGTTGATGTAATAAACCCACAACAGATCGCATACGTGTGAACTGGGTCTTATTGCGTTCGATCGACAGCATTTCTAGTGCAGCACTATCGCTTAGAGGTGCGTGTCAATGAACTCATAGCACAGAATCATCTAGATGAAAGCTACATAGAATAGCTAAGGCTAGTATTTTTGTAGTGCAGTCGCCGCCGCCGATTGCAGCAGTGTGAAAGCGGTTCAGCAAGTTTTCTTTATCACTATGTATTGTACCTAAACGTAATTGCAACCGAGCACAAATAGTTCTTGTTTGTTGTATATTGAAAGCTTTGCAAAAGCTTATCGCTGATATTATAAATAGCAGAATCTAATCACATACGAGGGTGTGTATTAAACTTGTCATTCACATAATCATTTTGAGATGAGTATCATTAATCTAATTAATAAATTAATTGCTACCTTAAATTCCAAAATATCTTAAGCTATTAAAATTCTAGGCCTTTCTGTGAAATAAGCAGAATACACACAAAAATATACCGACCCTTTGAAGGAAAGTAAAAAAAATATTCTTCATGATCTGTTTTAGGTACCAGTTAGTATCTTAATCCAATGCGTCAAGTACTCATAAAGAAATTCGATGACCTTATAGCATTTCGAAATAAATCTCAACTGCCTATTTAATATTCAATACCTACACTCAGATGATGCAATGGTTGAGGTATTTGCATTTTTCGTAACCCTCAGCATCGCTTAACGCACCTTTGTATCACATTATGACACAATATTATATATAATACTAATAATAATATCGCCAGATGAACAAACCAACTATACGGTCCCACACTAAGCAACGCTTATATTATGGGTATCCTACAATGGACTGAGGGCGAACTCAGTATATAATACTTATTTAGACATTAAACATCCATGACTGGGGTACAAATATTACTGCCCCATCACACAAAGATTGTCCCTACCAGGATTAGAATCCGGGACCGTCGGCGCCGAAAGCAGGAGCACTACCAACTGCGCTAATCAGGTCGTCAATACATATATTTTTTTTGATATAGAAAGCATCTTAACTGAGATGAGCACGTGTGCATTACCGAATAACGACTAATTATCATCTCAAGTAGGCATTACAGATTATATAATGATTATATAATTTGCTTTATGTACATTTGCTGTAAACATTTCGAGGCGAGACACTCGAAAATAATTCAAAAGCAAATTCACGGAAAAAATAACTTACCTCATCTCTAGATTCTTGTAAATGGAAAAACAAACTGTCCAACTATTATTGCAAATATTTGCTAAATATCATTTACTAAACAGCTATAATAGTTTAACATTACCAGCTATGAATGGACCCCATCGTATCCACACATCCTTCAAATTATGGACTTCCTTATGAACTCCTATAAAAGCAATCGTTTCCGTTGAACCGATTCGTGGAAGTCACCGCCCAAAGCCGCGATTATATACATAGGTAAATAGTTTTACAATTTCTGAACTTAAATTGAAAATTATAAATCCGCTTTACAAACGAGCAATATACATTTAGATTTGGTCATTTCTATGCATACAATTTAAAGTATTTTACAATGTCTGCTTAAGTAATAGAGAAAATCGTGTCAACCTATTCAGCGATTCTGTAACAGAGCAAATAAGCAAATAGATTCTATAGATATTCTTAAATGTAGAGATTTTAAATCAACAAACCCTTGTAAGAGTTTTTAACTGAGGTTAGATATCGACTTGTTCACCCGCTTACATTGAAATAAAATCATGTATAACGATAGGATGTTTAGTTTTCTCATTGATATTAGCTATGACCCGTTTGTGGAATTATTGAGATTTCTAACACGTACTCAGTTCTCACGGATGCCACGTATGCTTGCGCAAGCATCTATAATTTCTGTTGCTTTTTCTTGAAAAGACAAATCTAGAATTAAAAGCACTCCTTGATGTGATCCATTTTTGTTGTTGTTTGTGATTGTTTTTGTTTTCAATTGCACCAAATTCAAGGTTTATTAATGACGCTCAATAGCTTAAATAGTTTTTTAATAACACATTTAACGACACTTATCCACGCTATCAAATATTCTTATCGAAGTGATTGCAAGCCTGAAGGTATGATCAATTATCTTGAGTCGTGGTGCGTGCACGAATTTCACGAGAGCAATGAAAACAAAGTGAAAATAGTGCAGTTTCTTCGCTGCGCGTACGCACCGTCACTGGCAATATGCAGTATTGATACAGCAACGGATCCAGTTTTAAATGCAATTTGTGTTAGAATAATATTCAATAGTTTATTTTATTATATTATTATTATTATATAATCTACCATTTCATTGAAAACTATTTATCGATGGATACACCACGGGTAGCGAAAATGCAATCTATAATTTCAAGTAACGCGGAGAGTTAAAAAAGTAAAAACTTCAGAAACAAAATATTTTTAGCACTGTAAAATATTATGTCTTGCTGAGTACGTGAGACGATAAGGTCTTAGATTTATATCTTTAGAGAAACTTGATGTTTCTTAAGTAGTAGCCGCTGATTGCAATCATATGGAGCGGAAAGTATTTTAATAAGAATACGTCCAATATTTTTCCTATAATCTTTTGTCTGTTTTAAAATATCACTACAACCTTTAAATTATATTTAAATATCTCAACTCGTTTTCGTATTTGTAATGATTGTTTGGCATTGAAGGATTTGTTGTTATACGTTTTATTGTATTAGCAGTTGAGTCGAAAAAACAACAACTGAACCAGCTCAGTGTCACCTACTTTCTTTAGAAGAAAATAAACAATCAGTTAAGCACATTTTCTACGTAAATACGTAACGAAGTTCACCTTGAAGAAATCGTCATTAAAAAATATTAAACACAGGCGATGATAGCCAAAGTGTTGCGTGATTCAATCTGTCAACGATAATTGGAAAATTAGTGTTACTCTCTCCGATACAATGAAGCACATTAAGTCGCAATTAAGTAATGCATTACGCTACAAGTACATATCATTACGTGCCATTAATATGAGTATTTAATTACTTAGATAACGATACTGCAAAGCAATTAGAATCTGGGATTGAGTCGCGTGCGATGTGAAAACTACTAAATTTAACACTAATAATGCAACTTGTACCTATTATGTAGAGTTATTCGCACTTCTTTGAACAAAAAAAAACATATTGGTTTAATGTATCGTGTGTAGCCACCGTTGCGGCGTGGGTAAAAGTTAGTATCAAAGGTCACATACCAATACATAAGAAATCCATGACTATGTTACATAAGAGGTCGCTATACCGGAAACACATCAATAATTAACGATCTTGCACGGTAACAATGCGCCGGAAATTGCATTCTTAGGCAGCAATACTGAGACTACAATATCTCACGGCTAGACGTGGTCCAACAATGCATCATACCAGCATCCTGTCCGTCAGTTCCCATCCTGACACTGTGCGAGTAAAAAATAACAATTTGTATATTTCCTATACATTGTTAGTGAGGGCCTATACTTAATTCATCTTAATTGATGGTAAATTACGTCTTTTAATGATACTTATTAGTAGAAGAGATAATAAGTTAGCACTATTCCTAAAACAATAAAATTCACGTGAGACTTTAGACTTTAAACGACTTAAAAAAAATCACCAATGATTTAAAAATCCTTGAAAATGCTACAAAATACGGATATGTAGTAAGACTATAGTAGCAACTTATTATTATTGCAGTATTGATATTTATGTATTCTTTAATCAATAGTTCATCCCACTAATATTATAAATGTGAAAGTTTGGATGAATGGATGTTTGTTACTCAATCACGTCATAACGGCTCAACGGATCTGGATGAAATTTGGCACAAAGATAGATTATAGTCTGGAATAGCACATAGTCTTTTTTATCCCGGTAAAATGTATGGTTCCCGTGGGATAGATTTGTTTTAATTTTTCATACTTTTTAATCGCGGGAAACACCGCGGGGCGCAGCTAGTATAAATATATATTCTTACTTACTTTGGCTAGGCTAGCTGATCTTCCGTATCTCGAGTACCTACGTCGCGTGTAGCCAGCTGGCGATTGTCTGTCCTTCGAACACGACGATATAAATAACCTTCTGTCGGCCCTACGTATTGTAAGCTTGTTTTTGTTCGTATACAAGATCCACCATCTACTGATAAAACTATTTCAGCTTGCATAGGAAATGTAACATGTCCTCAGAAATTAATACGACTTAAAGTTAGTGAATTCGTTGAAGTCTTACACCTCCTAAATAAAGTTATTCGCATATGACAGTTAGCAGTAAAACTTTATTACTATACGAAGTTTAATTACTGTACCCTTTCAATGCGCGGGAGTGCTTAAAAATATATTTTGTGGTTGACAACGATTTAAAGACGAGTCCTGCTCACACGCCGGCTAAAATATGATGTGAATTCTAAGTGGCCCATCAGTTTTGTTGTATTGTAACGCGTACTATTGTATGCTAATCAGGATCGATTAAAAACATTTATTTTTATGAATGATCGTAAAGAATACAATACGGTAAAGTGATTGCAAATTGATACGTCACAAGTCAAGTAAAAAAAAACATTTTTAATTAGAAATCCAAAGCCATATTGAATTTGTTCACAACAAATAAAGTAATAAATCTGTAATAAGATATAAATTATGTTATAAAGAGTACAGTGTATAGTGATAGCCATGTTGGTAGAACGCTTGCCTCGGTAACGCGGATTGCAGGTTCAAACCCCGGCTCGCATCTCTGGGATTTTTCACGTGCGAATGTCATTTTCAACCAAGATTATCACTTGCTAAACGGTGAAGGAAAACATCGTGAGGAAACCTGCATGTCTGAGAGAACCCCTCGAAAGATGTGTGAAGTCTGCCAACCCGCACTGGGCCAGCGTGGTGGACTATGGCCTAATCCTCCCTCACATTGAGGGGAGGCCCGTTCCCAGTGGGACATAAAAAAGGGCTGGAATAATAAATAAATAATATGTTATAAAGGCCTCATTCGCGACGATAATGAGCATCGATTAAAATGCCTCGCTTTGTTACGGCGGTCGTTCGGAGCGTGCTCGGTCTAAATGCTCCTATTATAAAATTATTTACATCTAAATTGTGCCCCATAGTACGAGCCGACGAACTTTCACCAACCAACAAAGGCTGTTATCTAATGCTCAGTGTTACGTCACGATTAACCTCTTCATGTGTCAGATCGTCATTTCTCTTGTTATTAATTGTTAAAAGGTGCGCAGGCTTTTTTTGTTTGATGATAGGTTTATTGTGGTGTTTTCTATGAATAACTATGTTACAGATGCGTTAAGCTGGCATGTTTTTAAGGATTCTTAGTGGTTTCAATTTAGTCATCTTTTGTTTTCCTATTTCAAAATAATACGTACTTTCAAAGAGTAATATATATATTTTTTTATATTTCGACTTTAAATTCAATAATGTAATTTTATACTTGATATTACTAGTGCCTCAAGCTCGGATTATTCTCAAATAATGTTTCAAATAGATGGAAATAGCTATACTGGCATTAGATATAAGCCCATGAAAATAAATAACGATAAAAAAAAGAAAAGGTGAAAATAAATTATTTTTTATTATTAGTGACACAGTGGGAATAAGTTGGTCTATCTTCTACTATGAGCAATAGGGTGAAGGATAACTAATGTAGGGTAATAGTACCTACCTCATGATATTAAAGATTATTTTGTTCATATCTTAGCTTAAGGTTCTAATATTTATGTTATATTTCTTTCCTTTACAATAAATAAATCATACAATGCAAATAGGCATTATAACAGTGATTAATAATAAGCACATTAAAAACGGGCTTCACATGGTAAAGGTCAGGCGTGCGTGAGATTACCCAACGCTGCGCAGGCGCATCAAGCCGAGTTAACGAAATCGAAAGCGCCACCCACATTCATAGTCTCGGTAGGTCAATTTTTTTGGGCTTTCACTGTGTTACTTAATGTGTTACGACCTTTGCCATAACACTGAGTAATGTTTATGCAATATAAGCACATATGATTACTGCACAATGGGCTGTATTTCCACGCAATTAAACTTAACGAGGTACGTAATGTGGTCATGTTGTTGTTCTACAATGATTTGGCAGGAAGATAAGTTACCGCGAATTGCTTAATTTATTATCGAAGCCGTTAAACGGACACCGTAATTCTTAATAATCGTAACTGATGAAGCATGAAAATGATTCTTTCGCTTAAATTACGAATTTCCGCTGCTAAATATAGGGCCTACTGCTGTAAATTTTTGTGTGCATGTCCTCGATTCGCTGAAGAAAACAGAAACAGTTGAAATGTTACATAACATGTTGTGACGATGTCCTCGTTAAGATTGATAATTATGTCAGCTGGGTGCTTACGCGCAGGGCTGCGGCTTCGGTGTCAGCCCCTAGCTGGCATGGTGTGGCGCAACAACCACGGTTGAATACGCATGCGCGCCCTAGTTTCCTTACCTGACACAAATACGACACGTGAGAAATCATCTGTGAGATAAATAATTAGCAATCTTATTTCTAAAGTCCCTCTGAATAAATATAAAGTACTTTATAGCAGTTTACAAGCGATGTTTAAAAAAAAAAACTATTGTTTTTTGCTAGTTTCAGACATTTTACCTAAAAATTTTCCGCTTACCACGTAAAATATAAATAAAAATATATGTGTATATTATAGTAGTACCGAGCTAGAATTCTAAGTAACAGCTCAAATACCAACGAACAAATAAATGTCTATATAACAAGTATAAATCAAATTATCTTTAATCTTTAAATTAAAATGAGCTAAGTAGGTACTTAGAAACCTGTTGACCAGAATGTTCATATAATAATGTGTCTCATATTATAGTAATAGTGTAGTTAAATATTGTACAGTGTATTTGTTCGATCGTGCAAGGAATGTCGGGCATGCGCAGGCGACTGTGGTTCACCTCGGTGTCCGCAACGATCATAATAAGAAAAGTTGTCTGCACTATAGCGATTATGCAGATGAGTACTGCTTGATATTAATTGGAACCAGTATTTTTTATTCAAGGTCGTCATATCTATACATCTATACAAATAAATAAAATTGGAGTGTCTGTTTGTAATATTAAAATAACCGTTTTTACTGTGTGAATTTGGATGTATACACGGTACAAATATCAAAATAATATTTTTTATAATTTTTGTCTGTCTGTCTGTCTGTTTGTGTCGGCTAGTCTCTGGAATGTCTGGACCGATTTTGACGGGACTTTCACTGGCAGATAGCTGATGTAACAAGGAGTAACTTAGGCTACTTTTATTTTAAAAAACTTTTCTTTAAATACCACCCGGACGACGTCGCGGGTAACAGCTAGTTCTCATATAAAATCAGCAGTCGTAATAAGTTAGAAAGGTATCCTAAATAATGACAAATAATAATATTCTTGTGATAAAATCTATACGAAATAGCGCAATTACTAATATCGATCGTTATCGATAAAGAATTTGATTGCAAATCGATTAGGAGACGAGAATGCGATTACATTTGGCAAGCTAATAGAGCATTGTGACCTAAAGTCAATGCGTTCTTGTCGATTACATAAACTAAGTAGCGTTAGTTCCATCGTAACCCGTGTTTAAATGTTTTGTAATGATACGACAGACTCATCGATTGAATAACGAGTGGTGTCAAACGAAATAAATGATGAACGATTCTAATTAGTACTGAAAGTGCATGTAGAGATGGTTATTTACTACACTTCTTTACCGATATTGACTTAAAATGTTTGTATGAAATGTACCTAATTAGCTAAGTTGGCAGTCACCCTGCCTTCTAGGCAGGGGCTCAGGTTCGAATTCTGGTAGGGACAAACTTTGTGTGATGAGCAATAATGTTGATACCCAAGTCATTAATGTTTAGTATGTACGCACGCTTAGTGTGGGACCGTATAGTTAGTGTATTCGTCTGGAGATATTTACTTATAATGTCACCACCCAAGATTTGGCTCACTCCAGCGAGTATAATTTATATTATTACAAAACTATGCAAATAAGGTGTTTTCTTCGTGTAAATGTCAACCGGTACACGCGTTGTGACATATTGTGACATAATGTGACATAACGCCTCAGAACTCCGTAGCCAAACGGTAGCCAAAAGCCAAGTAGTTGCCTACTTGAATTACGTATTACCGCAGCTAGATGATCCACGATCGAATGCAGTTTGAACTTTTCGTAATCATAATGCAATACTAATGTGGCCATGAGCCTTTATATCTTATTACTCAATCAGTAATCATTAAAATAATGCAACTAGCTACATAATCACATTTAGCTTAATACAGTAATGTCAAAATAAATATAGACAAAGCATACGCAATATTTAAGTAACAGACGCTTTGTAACATTACTCATGGTTGCTAATGAAGCAACCGCGATTTACCAGAACGGTAGCTGTTACCACAGAAGTGTGTCCACGGGAACAAAGCTCCGGACACGTGCTCTCCGAATAAACAAAAGCACAGCGATGCTGGCGACAACAACTATCGTGCATTTATTGCTTAACTCTGTTGTGTCTCATTTCTCGGAGAAAGAAGGGCCTTGCCTGAGTCGGGAGCGTTTTGCAACAGTTTGCACGCCATAATCGCTACTCAAGAAACACCCTTGCGGTTTATTTTGCAATATCAATTAAAATTCAAGAGGATTCGTGTTGATGCGCTGTATTGCGATATTGGCATTTTGTCAAACGACTTGATTTAGAAATAGTGTTCAAGGCATTGGGTAGAGCAATAAAATATTCTTATCGCGTTACATCAAGGACTATAAGCTTGAAGTGCCCGAAGCTTTCAAGTTTCATGCTAAGCATTAAAAAAGTCATCTACGTCTAGATATTTGGGTTTCACACGCACATAACAATGTAATAATCTGATGAAACATTTTCTGTTATTTTTAATAATTTCTTTAATTTCCAGCCGTCGGCCAAGAAAACTTCAAATGTCCCGATGACTTCGGCTTCTACCCCCACCACATCTCTTGCGACAAATACTGGAAGTGCGATAACGGTGCTTCTGAGCTCAAGACCTGTGGGAACGGTCTCGCGTTCGACGCCTCCGACAGCAAGTACCTCACGGAAAACTGTGACTACCTCCACAACGTTGAGTGCGGCGAGAGGACACAGCTTGGTAAGAACTAACACGTTAAAATTTTCTGTAATATGATCTGTGACTTGTAAGGTTTCCAGTTGATTAATAGAAGACCACCTTTTTTCTAGACCTATTAGCTAGTATCGTCTTTGATCATGTTATTGGTCATCCCCAAAAAAGAAACATAAAGCCATAGGCCACTACAGATTAAAATTTATTTGCTCAACTTGATACATACATTTACTTAATGTAACGATTACGACATTGAACGAACTCGTTCGATGGAAATGAAAGTAAAAGTTTATCATAACAATTTAAGACTAGTTTTTCGGGCTTACGATGATATCCATCGACGTGGAATTTTTATTATAAGTAACGATTCCTTATTCAAATTGATGCTCAAAAAAGATCTGAATACCTAGTAACAGTAAACGTCAAGGTTAACGTACTTTACATAATCATAAATGTATAATGTATATATAAGGATAATAATATTCCGAATACCAACCGCAACCAGGATGTCTCAGAAGGTCACTGGGCTAATATTACACACGATAGTGTCGTCTCGTATTTGACGCTTACTTTACATATACTAGAACACCATTCCATTAGCCTTGAACTAGAACCACTCTATAAATTTAGAACTGGGTACCTAACATAATAGGTAGGTAGGTAGGTACACTTTTTTGGTTGACGGTTTCAGATGGATTTTTTATTCAGATGAAGATTGGGAGCTTTTTTATTTTTATCAGTGATTGATAGGCCAATTATCCTTCGAATGAAGTTTCCGAGAAACGTGACCGATGGAGCGTTGCAGTTTTATTTTGAACACGAGCTCAGTTTAATTAAGTGTTTTGTAACTTGTTTTGGAATCGTTTTTAAGTGTTGTAACATATGTCTGAGCGTTATTTTTTGGTGTACAGAGCCCCCGATCGCGACACCCCACTGCGAGAGGTTGTACGGCATCTTCGCTGACGAGGCCAAGTGCGACGTGTTCTGGAACTGCTGGAACGGCGAGGCCTCCCGCTACCAGTGCAGCCCCGGACTCGCGTACGACAGGGAATCCCGTGTGTGCATGTGGGCCGACCAGGTCCCAGAGTGCAGGAACGAGGGTACGTACGAAAATATTTGTAAAACTTGAGTAATGTGCGCAATTCTCTTACCTTGAGGTTCGACTTTCAAGCTCGCGGTAATGGCTCGAATCATTATCATGCAGCAATTTGAGTGGTTTAACTGGACCGTTGGAATTTATCGCTGAATGTGGATTACTTGGACTTCTGATCTATTCGTTTAAGAACTGAGATAATAATACGCTTATAGATCGTTACCATGCCACTTTTGTGATTCCATTTAGTTTGTCAGTACTATGGAGATAATATACTTGCCTAATACAATTCTTTGTGACGATAGTCTACATATTTTCCCACGTGCACAACCAACTGAAATTTTGAATTTGTCTCTGCAACTCTCGCTCACGTAACCTGTTTGGGTGTTTCTCAGAAGTAGCCAACGGCTTCGGTTGCCCCGCGCCCGGTGAGGTGTCCAACGCCGGCTCCTTCAGCCGCCACGCTCACCCCGAGGACTGCCGCAAGTACTACATCTGTCTGGAGGGTGTTGCTCGCGAGTACGGCTGCCCCATCGGCACAGTCTTCAAGATCGGAGATTCCGACGGCACCGGCAACTGCGAGGAACCCGAAGATGTTCCCGGATGGTGAGTTCTAAGAGTCTTTATGCCTCGTGTATATATCTTCACACATTTGCAGGGCATTTGCATTTGAACTTCGAACGTGATTCATACAAGGAAAATAATGGGTCATGTCTTGTGAGCTCTGAATGCGGGTGTCCTGTAGTCGTTCAAGTAATGCAACTATGACGAAGCAACTTGAACGCGCGAGATAGGTCTTCCACTCACTGGTTGGATATCAATGGTTCTGTGGTATTCGTCAGCGTCTTTTGGTACAATTAACAACCCCGTACCTAGCTTGTCGTAATCTGACACCAAGAATTTGTGTAGAAATCGTATACCTATACTGAATTGCTTATAATTTTATTGTATAGTTCTTTCTTTCTATATAATAAATTGTTGCATTAACGTATTTATCAAAATATAGTTAGATTCGTGTAACTTGGTGACATTTTACGATACCCTAAGACCCTGTTAACAACTCCCACACAACCAATGTCGGCCCTGTGACTAACATCTCTTCTTGCACATCAAACATAATATACCGACACGAAGTTGCACTTAAATAAGATTATACAATCAACAAGTTGTACAGATCACGTCATGAAGGTATCGACATAGGTGTTTGCTATTCATTGCGCGCCCACCTGAATAGTTCGTCGCCGCTATGCGGTTCGGAGCCTTGCACGCTTGCGACATTTAGGACAAGCTTTGAAATTAACATGACATAAAGCACAATGGAGTGCACGCGCCGTGACACGAGACGACAGTGGTCAATGATGACGACCGCATAACGGACTCAATATGATAATGACCGAGTCCAAACAGTATCTGTATCTGTCCATACAAAGGTCCAAATTCTCAGTGCCTTTCAATAAGAGGAAATATTTTTAAAGAACGCAAGTGACTGGCGCGCACTTAGAATTACAAAATAGTTGTTTTATATTCCTACAACACTAAGCGCTCGGACCTACTTATCGAATATAACAGTATCTAGTTCAGACTTGTATATTTCAACAAGTTATTTATCGAACCGTACGGATTGGGTAAAAAATAATATGCCTACTTCTATACTCATATTGAAACAATGAGATAACTTTCAAAATGTTTACATCCGGTTTATGGTCTGTCAGCATCGAACAATCGCGGATAGATCGATCGATACTGAGATGCGCCTGCGCCGGTCACGATGCAACAGATTAAACAAAGGTCAAACAGGCCGATTGTTTTGTTCAAATAGGATTTGTGAGTGCTCCGAACCCCAATTAGCTGGCAAGAACAACAAAAGTTAAATTACGATATTGAGAAACGAGCGGAGATCATTTCTGGTGCCGTTTCAAGGCAGTCAACTTTGTGAACAAGATAGCATTACACAATTCTCACAGCCGGTCGTTTAGTAAGACCTGATAGAAATTGAGATAGCCATTTATGTGTAAGTGAACGCAGCTACACGAGCACAGTCATAGGTACCTAGAGTTAATGTTAGCTAGTAGACGAGCCAGGCAGTAAGGTTCGCGTACATTTTCAGCGAGGACTACTACGGTGATCTGGATTTGAAGGCGATCCGCAAGAGCGAGCTGTTGGCCGGCCTCAACCAGGACGGCACGAGCAACCAATTCAAGCCTAAGCAGCTCAAACCTCGCCCCCAAAAGGAGAACTAAATAAATTCCCCACCCCCTAACCTTTAAATACTCACTTAACTATAGACCCAAACGTCATCGGCCACCAAGACCAACCGCATTAACAATACAATACAATCATTTTATTGGCTGAATACTAATGCATAATTTATATTAAAAAGAAAGTTGCTCTTGGTGTACGGAGCCGTGTTCCAGGTTCAAAAATATCTCGAATGTTTAGCCAGTGGCCTACGTTTGATTTGTATACATTTCTAGTTGCCAAATACTTCTCGTAGTAGCTACCTTCGAACAGTTTCATGAGGCACGGTAGGAAATTAGTAGCGACCATACAGCGATAGATGTATTTATGTTTATATTTTGTCTTAATATTTATAGTGCCTTTCTACTTGCTTATAGAGATCGGTTACACCCAGTAAACAAAAATATCACAACTCCGGCTCGAGAGAGTAGTTTTGCATTTAACCACCGTAGTTCTGTATAAACGAGATTAGGACATCAATGCATTATCGTATCCGTTACACCACGACCTTGTAAATATATGTTTTGTACTGAATTATTTCGCTGCGACTGAGTGTTGTTGTTTGATAGAAACTGTAATACTTAAGTTTTATATTTAGTGATAAAATAAACAAAAATTTTATAAAAATTAACATATGTTGTATTAATTTAGTTCGTAAGTAGTGTTGCACTCTGGCACCGTTTCCCTAACATTTCTCTACTTTCACAACCACACTTTTTTCTATTTATATTGCATTCACTCTCTAACAACATTTACAAATATTCTATTGGTTCTTTTAGTACTTACATCTGTCTAATTATTTACCGAATGTAACAGCCAACCGTCACCCTCCTTGGGCACGCAGGTACGTACTCAACCATTCTTATTTCCATTAATGTTATAGGTCTTATAACCTTCCATCTGTCATAATATATCTGGTACCGTATCATGGTCAATATGAATATAAATATAAGCCTGTAAGTTAGAACCAAATTGCACAGCATAAAGAAATGAAGAATTTCGATTTCAAACACTCGATAAATATTAAAAAACAAGCATCGTTATCTCTCATATCTCTCATTTACACGGCAAAGCACCGCACGTTTTTAGTAGAAACATCTTAATATGATCTTAATGATACCAAAAATGTATAGTAACTAGATTATATTAGTTCATACTATTATATTTGGGAAAGGCATGCGGTGCTTTCAGTTTTTCAAATAGCGGTTTCCAGACCGTCATGCAGCCATGCGATGACAGCGCTCGTCCAATATAAGCACTCCAATAACCTCGAGCGAGCCCTGACATTGTCAATTTACCTCGCTGTCATCCCGCACGAGGCTCTAGCCCAAGTTGGTCTTGCGGGGCTGCGGGGCGGTCTGGACTCAGCCAATTAGGGATTACCCATCTCAATTTTCTAAACAAAGTCTTTTATATCACTCACTCACTCACTCCCACATTCTAATCATATCATAAATAATGATATATGAATAGCTATCTATGTATCTCAACTTATGGATTTCCGTTATTTGGTGAGTTCTGAAAAGTTATTTAAAATCATTACAACGAAAACAATCTCAAGAAAATAATTGTACGTGATACGATATTTTGTGTTATAAAATTACAGCGAAGATTACTACGGTGACGTGGACCTGAAAGCGCTGAAGAAGTTGGGATTCTGAATGACGAGGAGCGGCTCCAAGGACAGACTGAAGTTTAACCCCTTCGACTTGATATAGAATAGCCACGGCCTCTTCAGAGTGTTTGCTAGTGTGCTTGATTTATAAGTAGCTATAAGGTGTCTTGTTCAAAAAAATGCCTAATGAAAAGGTATGTTTATACAAGTTAAATATCAGTGAAAACAACTACTACCTGTCTTTCTTAGGCATTTTCTCGAAATATATTGTAGTCAATTACATGTGTGTGTGATGATGTCTGTCTGAAGAGGCGCTCGGGATGTATTACTAAGCCATGGATTCTTACAAATTAAGTGAATATCTAACCCACATCTTTGGTCAGTTTTATTCTAAAACAATTGTTGCCAAATTTAATAAAAATCCTTTCAGAGATTACCTTGACATGGCACCAGCACGGGCTGTGTCGGTGCTGTGTCGAAATAAATGTTGTTCTTAGTCATAAAATTATCAGTAAGTTAAGTTAACGAACATTCTTGTTAATATTAATTTGTAAATAAATAATATTTTATACAAACACTGTTTTTTTTATTGATCAATGATTATGAAAATGAAACGATAATAAGATTTACTTACTTTATTGTGAAAATCAGTTGAATAAATTAAAAATACAGTTTCTGAATCAGGTTGTTAATTAAGATCTAAATACTAATGACCAAACCTAGATCAACCAAGATAGGTAGGTACTTGATGAAACATTCAATAAGCATATTAATTTCGATGTCCTTAGGGCTTTTGTGTACTCATTCGTTTTTAGTTCGCACCCGCACTTTCAACAGTAGACATCCTTCAGTTACGCTTTTGTGTCATGCCCGCCAAAAATGCTCGGATACGAAACGAATACGCATAAGTACACAAACAGCCAAAACATCTTATTACGACAGAGTTACCTACTATCTCAACTCTCAACATTAAAAATAGCGTCTATTAAGACGCTATTTTTAATGTTGATGTTGTATCACAACGCATTAGCGTTGTGATACAATTGTAAATAGAGTATTAGGAGAAAAGGAACTGAGTAGTTCATAGTAAAATCTGTCACTAAAGGGTGGAAACACTTATGGCTCATAGCATCGGGGTGAGTACCCTACGCCAGCCAGTTATTATCTTGATTGATTCCTACAATAACACTATTCTACACAGTATATAGCAACATACGGACATATTACTGATGAAAATATGACAAATCAGATGTTCCTTATTTGAAATGAGCATCAATTTTGGCAGTGTTGCCACGCTGCAACTGACGAATCGCATCTAGATGTGACACCGCTACATGCGTGGACGACCAACCTGCGAAGGAAGTTACGTAAGCGTAAAGTAAGTATATTGTGTAACACTAAGCAGCGTAACATCGGGGTCAAATTAACTTGAAGTCGTAAGTCTGGGAGAAATCTATAATTATTATCAAATTCTATTATTATGCAGGTGTTAAATAAATGTCTGTCCGCATTATATTAACATTACTTATCTGTTATGAAATAAAATATTATTTATAGTTGTTGTATACATGCAAAGTATTGCTTGCATGCAACATAAAAAAAATCTTGTCTATTATTGCCTGGAGAGCCGATGGATATTTATGCAATTTACATGTAATCGGATGACGATATAATTTAACTTTATTTATCAGCAAAACTTAACGACTGCCTAAAAACAACGATTAACGATTTTAAACCGTTATTTTGTTATACGTCAGGGACTTTCAAGATTTTTTATCATTGAAATAATATTAGTCAAATTCCCACAAAAGACATGTAGGCTAACTTTATATACAACATATTTACAAATTGTATAACAAAGGAGTTCAATCTATACATATAAATAAAATTGGAGTGTCTGTTTGTAATATTAAAATAACCGCTTTTTACTAAGTGCATTTGGATGTATACACGTTACCTATACCGAAACAACATTTTTTACAATTTTTGTCTGTCTGTCTGTCTGTCTGTCTGTCTGTCCGTCTGTCTGTCTGTCTGTCTGTCTGTCTGTCTGTCTGTCTGTTTGTTCCGGGTAATCTCTGAAATGGCTGGACCGATTTTGACGGGAATTTCACTGGCAGATAGCTGATGTAACAAGGAGTAACTTAGGCTACTTTATTTTAGAAAAAAAAATTGGATCTCTCGAAAAAAAATTAAAACCAATGTTGCAGCGCTGCGCCTGCTTAAAGTTTGATAGCAACAATCTGCAATGCGTCCCGCGGGATCAGAACGCGAGCAGGCTGTTGCCAACGGTTGAGACGTTGTTAAATACCACGCGGACGAAGTCGCGGGCAACAGCTAGTTATAAAATAAAATACTTATAATATTTGTCAATATTAGTGTTACTTACTTTGAGTATTCACAATAGAGTTTCCAGTCAACAAAGTATTGATGAAGCCAGGTTTCAGGGTAGGAATTTCGATGGGGAGTGCAGGTGTGGACACGGGAAGTGCGGGTGTGGATACGGGGATTGCGGGAGTAGTCACGGGAAGTGCGGGAGTGGACACTGGGATTGCGGGAGTAGTCACAGGAAGTTCGGGAATGGAGATGGGGAGTTCGGGAGTTGAGATGGGGAGTGCGGGAGTGGAGATGGGGAGTGCGGGAGTGGAGATGGGGAGTGTGGGAGTGGAGATGGGGAGTGAAGGAGTGGTGGTCTGGTCATCAGCCTGATCTGATAGTACTGGGCTGATGATGGGTGATGAACCGCAGTCCACACGCGTAGGGTAGTCACAGACGCCTATGAGCTGGAAACGGGAGAAAATATTTTTAGACTAGGTATTATTGGAAGTAGATATTATAAAAGTATTTGCATACATCAATTAACTAGCAATACGTATTCATTATATAAAGAATCACACAAATATAACTTCGGATTTGCTCATGAAATAAAAGTGAATAGTTGGTGTTTTTATATGCTTTGGTCTGAATTACAAAAAAAAAAATGGAAAGTTTAAAAATCTGTACCCAAAAACTGCTGAACTTAGTTCTAGAGCTACGGCTAAGGCTTGCAACAAAGAGTAAAGACCTGATAGTACATAATATTATATATTATTATGTACTATCAGGTCTAGATTATTAATTAGACATTCAATTTCAAAAGCACTGCTTGATAGGTAAGTGCAATGGACCACAGTAAAGGATTAAATAAATTGAAAAAAAAAGTCTTAAAAATAGAAATGTTGGAATAAGTAAGGTCGTAAAACCAAGTGCTAATGGAATAGGCGCTCAATAAAACTTATCATAAAACCATGTACAGAACCAGCTGCCATAAGTACCTTCATTGCAAAAAGGTTATTAAACGTGTCCATTGACCCCTACGGATCATTGGTCGGAATAAACATAAACCAAGGGTTTACAAACCCTTAAGTATTTACGTCATAACAGGTAAATGGGCTCGTTGGTCATTGCCATTTACTTGATGCTTTCTATGTGGTACACAGTGGACAATAAATGTACGTACCTAGGTAGTATTTTTATTCAAATCAATTCAATGGAGGGCTCTGTGTGGTCTTATTGATATTCGACCTTTATGATGAGGGCATTTTTAAAGTTATTTTAGGAATATCTGTGACTAAATTGTGTGATTAAGATGAAAAAGCAGTGATAGCCAAGTTGGTAGAACGCTTGCCTCGGTAACGAGGATTGCAGGTTCAAACCCCGGCTTGCAGCTCTGGAATTTCTAGATTTCATGTGCGGATCTCATTTTCAACCACGATTATCACTTGCTAAACGGTGAAGGAAAACATCGCGGGGAAACCTGCATGTCTGAGAGAACCCCTCGAAAGATGTTTGAAGTCCGCCAATCCGCACTGGGCCAGCGTAGTGGACGATAGCTTAATCCCCCTCGCATTGAGGGGAGGCCCGTGCCCAGCAGTGGGACATTAAAAAGGGTTGGTGTTATTATTATAAATTGTGTGAGACAGCATCAGATACGGCGCCTGACAATTGTTTACAGTCTTTGTCTTAGGTAACATATACTCGCTGGCTCTGGCTGCCAGCATCTACGAACAAGCTGGTAAACTTAATGTTGTCTCTTTTTGATTTGACGACAGCTCAATTGGTTTTATATTGGCATATTTATTATTCAGGCGTGAGAATGAACAAGTTTTTAAAAAGGTTGCGATGGACAAAAGTGAATGTTTTTGGTATATTTAAAAATGTGTACGCGGAAGGCCCGGTACCTGGTTGTAGGCGAGGTCGGCGGGGCACTTGAACCGGACGGGCTGGCGGCTCACGCACACGAAGAACTCGTTGCAGTTCTTCTGGTTCCTGAACGACTCGAAGTCTTTGTTGCATTGAGGCTCCGAAGTTGGCTGTGGACCTGAGAATTCAAGGAGAGGAAACATATTAAACGTGGTATAAGAATATGCTACGATAGGTATTCTCTTCCGTGGCAGCTAGGTCTTGTGATTGGCACATTTACGTTATCGGCCCACTTCGACCATTAAGCGGTATCTATTAATGTCAACACCGATCGGGACTTAGTCTTGCCCCGGTCGGAAGAGAATACCTGGCGTAGCATATTGTTATACCATGGTACTAATAATATATTTATGAGTATGTTTATGGTCTACGGTCCACGAGCACATTATATTAAGATAAAGAAAAATAGGATGATTCATACAAAGGTCTTAATTTTTTTTAATAAATTTTTGAGATGCTCTTTTAGTGAATAGATGCAATTTTCGTTTACCGGATACAAAAGACCAACTATTTTCGTAGTCTAACTTTTTGTATGTACTAGTAAGATATTAAAGTTAATTTTTCATTTTAAGAGAATATATTAATCTTACGAAGGTGTTAAAATTCTCGAAGCTAACATAAACCTCTCATGTATTTAAATATTTTCCTCTCCTCCTCTTATAATTAATACACAAACATGTTATACCCTTTTGCATATATTAATGGGTGGTTCAGACCCAAAGGTCAGTTACTTACTAGTGTAGTTGTGTAACTATAAGCCGCCGTGAATTTTATATAAGCCGCTTGACATTTCACCCCAAGTGGTGACATTACAAAGATAACATTTGCACAGTTATGTTTGGCGTTCGTAGAATCTATTAAATACTAGCTGGTGCCCGCTACTTCATCCGCGTATTTAAATTGATATCACTTTTTTATTTATAAACTATTATTGAAATCTATCAGATTTCAATAAACGCTCACATACAAACACCAACACATGCGTATATTCCAAATTTGATTTTACCTCGCAATCTCATATTTCAATCAATTTACACATGGAGATTAGGTATTACTGTTTACACTTAATATTTTTCCTTATTATCACACTTGTCGTGAAAATACGTTCTATTTTATTTATGTTAGTTGCTCTATGCCTATTTACGAATACGAGGTACTGTCATTATGCAAGTATAATAATTATCGAGACAATTGGTGTTTAAAAAGTCAGGTACTTACTAATTTTCCTACTCTCACAGTTGACATTATCAGAATAATCGCAGTATCCTTGGCGGGAGAACAGCAGACCAGCCGGACACTCCTGCTCCACGGCCCATCCATCCCAACAGTTCAGATAGTTATTGCAGACCTGAGGCGAAGGTATCTGGGTTCTCTTCCCCAGGCAAAGAGGGCTTGGGATCACTACGGGCTCCTTCTTTGGTGCCACCATGAATATATTCTGGTAGTTTTGGTCGTTCTTGATGCGTTGGACCACTTGATTGGAAACTGGGATTGTGATCGCTGCCAGAGAGTTGCCTAGTTCCTGGAATATTTGTTTATTACGTTATTATTTCATTGCCATACTGATGAAAAAACCTTCATTAGATCATGAATTCCGATAAAAAATACTCCATCTTTACTGTTATTGTGGCAGGTTTAGCCAGTTATTGGATTAGTCTCAATTTCAATGTTCCGACTATAATTGGGAGAAGTCCCCTAAGTCAAAAAAAACCATGACAATCGAATAGAACTTAAATAAATTTCGATCAAAAGCCGGGCTATAAGTATAACAAATTGATATCTGATAAACAATGTTACTTTAATATTAAAGAAGCATAATTACTTACTTTTAAAAAACCTAAGAAAGGATTAATAAAGCTTCCATAGTAAGGTAGATGGCCAGCGTTTATCCTCAGGTCTTGAAGGTACGGGTTCATGTGGGTCTTCACTAAGTTACCATCCTCGTCATAGACTGAAAAATAGTTACAAATTAATTATCATGATCAATGGAAGGGGACATCCCGCCGTGTCCCGTGGACCTCAGTTATCAAGACTTCTGCTGTCCTGATTTTATTTCTTGCGAGAAAACAAATAATACATACACATATACATACATATATAACATATATACATATATTGGTACATGTTATTCATTTTTATGGACAACTTACGCTTGACTAAAACACTGACTATACCAAAATTGTATTTATAAAAAAAAGACTCGAAGGCTAGACTACCACAGTGTCGCTGTAAGTCCTACGGAGTCCGATTTCCTTATACTGTCCTAGCTGAAAAAAAAACTTAATAAAATGTAAACCTTATACGTAACAGTACCCGTCTTCATCGCACTAATAAAAAAAAATAACGACCCCGGGAAGACACAATATGATCTTCTTTCTTCCAAAAAACATACTTAACTACTTTTAATAAAATATTTACGAGTTACATCTGCGACTAAACCTCACATGGCTCGTAGATATATTTTCGTAATAACTCATCCTGTTGTATTGACTCTAGCGATATGTAGATTGCGTCTCACGCGCATCTCGGTCGACGTGAAAAATAAAGAACTTCCTTTGGATGCAATATAAATCTTGGAATAGAAGTAGGGAGAATGACTAAGGTTTGTTATACTTGTAATTTGAAAAAGGAATAAATTTCGCGTAAGTTTTTTTTTTAAGTATTTTTTTACAATTACTGAAGCTTTCATGGTTAACTAGCTACGATGATAATATCGCCAGACGAACATACCACTGTATGGTACCGAACTAAGTAATGCTTGTATTGTAGATACCCCTACAATGGACTGGGGGCGAACCCGATATATATAATACTCATATAGATATTAAACATGCATGACTCAGGTACAAACATTCGTGCTCATCACACGACGTTTGTCTCTATCAGGATTCAAACCTGGGACCCTCAGCGCAGAAGGCAGGGTTACTACCATAGCTGAGCTAATTAGGTCTTCAAATATACCTTTACGTACCTACCTATTGAGGTGAATGTCCGCGACCGGTCATAATAATATGATATTAAATTGGTGTCTTGCTTTACACATAGGTTAGGCCTTGTGAAGATAATATGAAAGTACAGATCACGTACTATGCTATGTAGGGCTGACACGTGGCACATTTCCGTGTAGAGTTAATCCGAATTAAACCAATTATGCGTAAATGAGTCAAAACATGGCTATGAGCTTGGTCTAGTGGTTTGAGCGTAGACCGGTCGCCCCTTCACCGGGTAGTTGCGGGTTTGATTCTCAACTCGGCAAATTTCGTAAACGATCTTTTCGCCAAAACCGAAATACCCAAAGTGGTTCAGCCGTTCTCAAGTGATGCGCTTAACGAACAACATTTCATTTTTATTTATATAAATATAGACAGATAATAAATTAGAAAGAGCATAGATAAGCTTACCTACTTCATATTTACAAAAAAATATAAGTTTCGCCCATGCGGTAATGTTGGTACTGTACCCAAGATACTGACTGTATTCCCTCGCTGAATAGTCAAATTACTATTAAAAAAATAATACTATAATACTGGTGGTAGGCTTCGGCCGTGGCTAGTCACCACCCACTGAACAAAGCCATGTCGCCAAGCGGCCTAGCCGTGTTCCGGCATGATGTTCGGTGTTGCCATTCATGGATGGCGGGTCAGATCAGCTGCGCTGCATGTGCCTAGTGAATGTAGCGTCTCGATCTACTGCCGCCTTCCTACCTAGGCAAGTATGCTCCATCGTAGATCTCATCGTCACTTACCATCAGGTGAGATCGAGATCAAATACTTGCCTATAATGTAATAAAAAAATAAATAGTCAAAAACGAATAGGGACGGCAACTAGTCATGTACACAAGCCTTAGTTTAATATAAAAGTAGTTTCTCATTCCGTAAAAAACAATATATTTATAGTTTATAGCCCGCAGAAGTCCAATAAAATTGAGTTTCAGGGTTATTGAAATATATACAAAAAAATAACGTATTTTCTTGGGTTTTACTGTCCAAACCTGTTCTAGGTAACAATTTTACGATCCAATTATTGTATACCTGCTCGTTTATCTGCGATTAACTCAAAAACGGCTCTACACAGTAAATCCAGTTGTAAGCCGCAGTTATAACGTTACATTTTATGTTTTTATAAATGTGCTATTGTTTGATTAAGAAATATACTAACATGCAGTTATCGTGACTTTTGGTGGCCATTTTTATGTAGAATTCCACTAATATTATAAATGTGAATGTTTGGATGGATCGATGGATGGATGTTTGTTACTCAATCACGCTAGAATGGCTGAACGGATCTGGATGAAATTTGGCATAGATATAGATTATAGTCTGGAATAGCACATAGGCTACTTTCAATCCCGGAAAAAATGCACGGTTCCTATGGGATAGCATACAGGAACCGTGCATTTTCAAAAGGACATAGAGGAAAAGGACATACTTTTTAATCGCGGGTAGCACCGCGGGGCGCAGCTAGTGTGATTACATTTTTACAGACCTTTCCTGAAGGTATACGATAATATTGCATACCTATAATTAATTGCAGCTTCACTACAGGACCGTATTCTACGGTATTAGGTCTCAATTAGTCCATTGTCCTTATTAATCCACCAATGAATCAGAAACAGAATATTTTTTATTAATGTAAATTATTAAGTACAGTACTTATGAATCGTCAAAATTGTTACAAAATGATTCCACACGCATCACAATCCTACGCCCGTCGCATCCAATGGCTACCAGCAGCATGTGTGATGTCATCAGTGCATTAATTACTGCGACCAAGCATCTTCTACAGCCTGGTTGTAATTAAAAAATAATAACATTCTCATAACGTGACAGGCGATTTCAGGGCTTATATGGTACTGCTTGTATGGGTTAGAAGTGTAAGCAATTTTGCACAATTGTAGAGTTGAGTTTTTGGCTATCCCGAAGAACCATTTCAACCGCCCAATAATATCCGATTAAGCCTCGGTGTCCCATTATGTTTTTTTTCTAAAAATTACAGTCTATGTATATGCACGATCATTTCATGATTAATCATGGTCAAAACAATAAGTATTTTTTTTTTACATTATCAACTCTATGAATCATTTAACAGTAGCACCGCATTAATTTTAACAAGATCAAATACTTAATTAATAAAAAGTATTAAATAATCGCACTTCTGGGTTTTCTGGATTTCATGTGCGAATCTAATTTTCAACCATGATTATCACTTGCTAAACGGTGAAGGAAAACATCGCGAGGAAACCTGCATGTTTGAGAGAACCGGTCGAAAGACGTGTGAAGTCCGCCATCCCGCACTGGGCCAGCGAGGTGGACTATGGCGTAATCCCCCTCACATTGAGGGGAGGCCTCGCATTATAAGGGCTGGTATTATTATTATTAATTAATCAACTCACATAACAACCTCTTCTGACGGCCATCAAGCTTCTCCAACCCTTCCCCGTACACACCAACTGCACTAAATAATACAACAGTAAGAGCGACAATCTTAATCATATTGCAATCCTTTCGCGGAGGGGCGTAGGACAATGTCAGGGCTAAGAGCAGAGCCTAGCCTTATATACCTCCTGAGTACGAAAACAAGTACTTACACACAACATACGTGGGATCTAGTTTTAGCCTGGACACTGAGGAAAGCCTAAAAGGATAAGCTTGTTCCATAATATTGCTGTGTTTTATTTTCTCGTTTTAAAACCGCTATGTACTGCGTTTGAAAAGACCAAGATTATTTTATTGTCTTATATTATTTTTTTAATATTTTATTTAATGTGCGCAAATGTGCAAGCTTACTGGTTATAGGCGGGAACACAGTCGTGAGATACAAAATAAAGCCACTGATCGACTGGTATGGTTTTCGAGATACACACTATATAAAATGAAATTATATGAGAAACAGAGAGAGAAATACATCGAAAGAAAATTACAATTGACATTTATCAAAATTTACTTTTAAATATCATCATATCTAGATTCCGACTTTACATAATGACTACAAACACGTTAATGAAGCGCAGGTTCAAAGTTATATACCCTATCTGAATCACTCTGTATATTTACTGCGTTGAGCCAGGCTACCTCAGCACTCTTAGTCAGTACACGCCTCGTCCGAGGCAAACGTTAGCCCTGCATCACCCGTGCACTGTCATTTGTTGTTTGCTGTCAGCCAAACAATTATACTCGTATGTCAACTTTGTGTGAACTATTGTTTGGGTCCAAATTAGAGCTTCCGACAGAGGTGTAGTATCGGAACCATTCTTGTGAGGCTGCGCGATCTGTCAGTACACGGCTATGTAGATGTTAATATTAAATAGCAAGGGAACATTAAATGTAAGTCCTGTCATATTGTCTAGCAAGGAGTTCTATGGCCTGTAATACGATTTATTTGCTATGTAACTGAAGATACTAGATACTGCGTCGAGACCCGGTTCAGTCATTAAATCATAGTCATCAGGCATCAGGATAGCGTCCGGCGCGGGCGCACATTAATCACGTGCGCTTGTTTGTCTTGATTATGAAGCCTTATTATGTATCCCATTATTCATTTCTCTGTTAACATCGTTAGGAAGGGAAGAGCGTATGCAATTTTTCTATTCAGAAAACAAAATACTAGTGTAGGGTGCAGGAAAATAGTTTGTTTGTTACATGAACCTCAAATTTATAAATGCTTTGAACAATTTAGAATAGCGATGTGAATCCTTCTTTATTCAGAAGAAAAATGTAACTATAATGCCATTGTAAATTAGCGAAAACTTACAACTTAATGATTGAGTGTGGCTGATATGCGAATAATGTCGCACTTGACGTACTGTGCATTTGTAATACCTTCTGTTGAAAATAGTAAAAGTTACCGAATGTTATCTACCATCATCCTTTATACTCAAAATAGCCTTTGATTGTTCAGAATATTCTGAAAAATACATACATCGAAGAATTAATCAAAAACATTTTCCATTTTTGATGCCAGTACCCATTGCAAAACGTAGCTAGCCCTACCTTTCCTAGGTATAAAATACACCAGTGCCTAGGTAATAAATTTAATCAAGATAACTCCAATGATGTCATTATAGCGAAGCCAGCATGCGTAGGACTCTACATGCTTTTATTTCATTTAGTTAACTTAATTGCGTTAACACGCGCCAACGCCTTGCGCCGGCCGCATAGCAGTGCTGGTTAGCGGCGCCACCGATTTCAACTTAGTCACCATGCTTAAGCTGATAGCATAACTTAAACGGTACTTCTATACATTGAAATAAAACTAATCTTACGGATTTTTTCGCATTTATTCTACGTTTTTACATTTCCGACGTTTCGGCTGCTTTACAGAAACCGTGGTCACGGGAGGTGTTTGACGTCCTTGTGTCGTCGAAAAAATCCGTAAGATTAGTTTCTTTTCAATGTGTAGTATTCGTGTAAATACATGAAATCAATACGGTACTACTGTATATTTACATGGAAGTAACAATGCTATTCTTTATAAAAGATGTGACAATAATAGTGTAAAATATTTAAGACTGATAAACCCATCAGTAAGCTATATATGTGGGTGACATTACCGCAAAAAAATCAAATATTAGAAATTTATCAAAGTATGACGTGTGTGACTGCTCGGAACATCCTCTATTTCTGTCTCTACAATACCTTGCGTTGCGTTTTTTAGTTGCCACATTTTACCCTCGAGAATGTCCAAATCCACCAGCTCGCCATCTTTGCCTCGGTCTGCCTCACATCAGCTGCCATTTTGATGCGTCCAGGCATATCCGTGATAATTACAACAAATTAATGTGATGTGTTCTAGAATTGTCGAAGAGGAACGATTGTTTAACGGAGATGGATCACTTTCTAGCGCAGCCCCCGGCTCCTAAGACATCGGATTGATGCGCACGCGACTATTTTCCACAATTATGTTACACATAATATAAAAATGAGTGGATGATTGAGTTGTTGGGTTAAGGATTAGTGTTGGCATGTGTAATGTACTTGTCTTTATGAAATAAAAAAAAAATGTTAGCCATCATCTTGGAGCCAAGCAGAACATGAACAATGACTCAATACATCTTAAAAACAAAATAATAAAAAAAGCACTAACAATTTATTTATAACATATTAATGACGTGTGGCAATGAATCGGATAATTTTCATATATTTTTTTCTTTTTTGTTTTACATAAAGATAGATAGCACACTGCAGACGTTATAATTTAATGACAAAAATATCTCACGTAGATTACAGCATCTGCTGTTATATAAGATGACGAAAACATTTTTATTTATATGACAAAAAACAGCACTACATACTAAGTGCGTGGTGAAACGGTACCGGCTTGCTTTCTTAGAGAAAAACTCAAACACATGTATGTCAAACATGGTTGTTATAACCTACTTGTTAACCGATAAATCAGTAAGTTATATGGATCATGTTGATGTACAAAACAATTGTATAAAGGGTGTTTGTTTTTTTTAACCAAAGCGATTCAGTAGCGTTTGGCCGTACGCTCAGTTCAGGGTGTATTTTTTTAAATGACTTGTTGTATAATTTATTTCTTTGGGAATATTATCTTTAAAATCTACTGGTGGCCCTGTTCAAATATTTTACACTATTAGTGTTACACACTATATATTTAAAAAGTGTCTTGTAATTGATTTATTATTTTAATATAGCACATATACCCTCAAATGTATATAAAGCTATTAAAACGTACTTTTTTCTCTGAAAGCTTCGTTATAATGCCATTATAATCCATTATAACTGTCTCTACATTTAGGGGATTGACTATAGTATACACATAGTATATCGATGCACTTTGTATTGAGTATGAAATTGGTCGCTCACTTGAGTCAATTTGGCCAATTGGTATTTATAGTTTATTTTACACAAAAGACACGACGTATATACCTATGTGCACAATTCCTTATTTAATAAAAGTAGCAATATCGTACGGCCGGCAATTACAAAAGGCTTGAATAGTGACAACGAAGTGGACTTACTGGTCTGTGCTTTACTGATAATCATCTTGATAACATCGCTTTTAAGATAAAATAAATTAGCACTATCACCTTTGAACGGCGTGCGCTAAAGATATAAATGCGATTCTCATAGATAAGGTTTTATCCTTATTTTTACTTTGCAGTTGGCGGATTCCCACTAACAGACAATATGTTAGCATAGATAAGTTTAAACAATAGGAGTCATCAGTCACTATATAGCATAAGCTAAAATTTAAGCTCTAAAATTTCCTACGATCAAAAGTGACCTATTTGAATTATAAGCTACCTACATGCCATGTCTTTCAATTAGTTTTTACGTGTTGCGTGAACGGACAGAAAAAAGAACAAAAATTGTGGATTTGGCTTGTGTCAGAAAATAATGACGCGGACATTTATTTTTTTAAATATTGAATATTCAGTCAGATGCGAGTGGCGGAGGACCTTGATGTGTGGAAGTCATTGGGGGAGGCCTATGTCCAGCAGTGGACGTCTATCGGCTGATAGATAGATATATAGATAGATTCAGACGGAAACGTTCGAGTGTTATGTATCGTAACTTAATATCAAACTATTTCATGTAGGGTACTAGGGTAGGGAATATCAGGATCATATAATGTTTACATTAGAATTGAAATACTGCAGTCCCAGTAAAAAGGATAAAATTTGTTATTCCCCACTTCTTAACGCCTATGCTGCCGCACTAGTCTATTATTTAAAAAAATAAATAACAAGAAGAAACAAGATTTTATCAATTAAATCGCATGAGTATGCAATGATCGCACAACAATCGTTAAATTTATTATATTTATACTACTCGTACATGAATAATAAAAACGCGCGTTGACAATAAAAAAATGCTTTTATTTTTCCATTGTTTATGTCTAAAAAGCTTGTGGGTATACAATGAATGACAACGTTAATATGAGTGCAACTGACAGGAATCATACTTCCGGGAATTTCAATCGAAATGTCGAGTAAAAATAAAACGAGGTTTCGTTTCGAAAGGGAAATATTATCTTATCATAAAATTGTAAAAGGTTAAGGTTCTTTGTACGACATCAGCATAAGAGGGGCACCGGTGCGTTCCGTTTGGAGATCCCGAAGCCCCTCCAACATGTGTCGAAGGCGGCCACCGGCGGTTTTAGTGGGTAAAAATCCCACATAACCCGGCCTACTCCCACACAGAGGCCGGGTATCTTTCGAAAATTTCCCCCCGTCAACAAAAAAAAATAAAGATCATCAATTTTAAGGAAGCCAGGGAATACGCTTGCGTTGATCAAACAACACTTCGTGCTGCTATAGATTTAGGTATCAATAAAAAAACCTTAATAACCCGATTTACCTAATACTAAGGAATTTAAACAAGACGTCATTTTGTAATAGTAATGTAAAAGTTAAATTAATTTCAAAATATATCAACTGAACAATAAGTTTAGTCATCTGAAATTGATTTACCTACCTGAATGATGACACGATTAGGCAATTATAACTTGTTTTAAATATAATCTGAATGTTGATACATTTCCATAATAAATAAATATCACAACGATAAAGCATTAGGTAACATTTTAATAAATATAAAATTTACTGTAATTTATATTTCCGTCAAAGTTAATTTATTAATTTAAATATTTAGCGTTAATGAGGCTCACATTTGTTGATTAGATATTGAGCAGTTAAAAGTTTATTACGCAAATTACAATTAACCTTTAAATGGATTATTGATGACACAATGTTTTCATTACAAAAGCGAAATGATTTCATAATTGTTTCGTTACGTCTGCTTTCAATTGGATTACCGTGATGATTTCTTAAAATAATAAACAGATGTTTAGTTTTCACAAATAATTTCCGTGAAACCTCTACTACAGTTTATTAAATCGGGCGCATGAAGAACCACACTCACAGTTACTTAATCTATATATTAACAATTAAATGATGTTCGTCAGTAAGCGCAAGACCTAAAACGGCTGAAGCGATTTGGCAAATTTAATTTGATTATATTATCAGGTTTGTAGGAAAACACAACGTTTCCAGAAAATTAGTGAATTCATGAAAAACTGCAAGTGATTTTTTGACAGGAAAACGTTTGCCGGGACTGCTAGTAGTAAAATAATAAAATATAAATAAAAAAAGTGAGGCAATGGGTAAAAAGATATACGCTGTTGGCGATAGGTTTCCGTGCCATGGGGTGAGTAAAACATCATTATACTAAGTGTACTACCCCTAATCGACGAGGATATGGGACATAATCTACCCCAATATGATAGATTAGGTTCCAAATCCCCAACGCGGGCTGGCAAAGAACAGGTGCATTAATTCACGTTCGGGTAAAATGTAATAAGTGGTATTGCATCAATTTGGATGATTCACGCGTGTGTTACCCCCACGCGCGTTACTGTCCTGAAGACACGTACGTCGATGCATATAAAAAGCGCGCAAGGCTAATTATTAAGCGTCATATATTTCACAACGATACGAGTGTAAACCGGGCTTTACTGGGCCTTGATTAATATAGGATGTTAAATATACCAAGGGCCCTGGGGTGAAAATTATAGATTTCTTGTGATTTATATAATTCAAATTTAATTAAATACTCAGAACGCTTTTCAAAACAACCGATGTCGAGGAGGCGTAATAGAAAAGAGAGAGAAAACTATAGAGCACATTGTGTATAGAGAATTTTTCATAGATTATTGTCCATAGGATTATGTACTTATGGTATTCTGAAATCCTTAGTTTTGCAGTTTCCTTTTCTAACAACAGAGTGTATAATGTTTTGTTAGATATGATAGAGAAAGGAAAGCGGTCTAGAGCTCAGATGATATTATGTAGTCATTGGATTTCTCACTTTTACTATTTTAAAACAAATTATATTTATTAGTTGGGAATATATTTTATATTTATAATATATTCAATATTAAATGTGTATGTATTCTAGATATGAATTCATTGTCTAGGATGGTTTAGAGAGTTATGCACATACTAATCTGAACTCTCCTATAAGCTTCAGTAAATTCGCATAAGCTATGAATTCAATTTAAATTAACTTCTCAGTTGTGACATAATATATAATAACATAAACATAAAACTGTTTGAGAATAAATTCCATCAATCATAATATTGTGTCTGGTACCTACCTAGAGTCTAATTAGAAATCGTAGAGAATCATCAAAATGGTCACAACTCAAGAAACGTTATGTCGAGTTATCGAGTTTAAAGACACCAAGACGAAACAGGGTTGTTTGAGTTGTAACTATGATGATAATCATGTGCAAAATGTTCTGTAACTGTTTTTCGGAATTCATTAATTTTCTTGCAGAACACGTAGAACAATAACAGGATCTGAAGAGCTTGCTGCTAGAAAAGGACGCAGATATCGCAATGCGTAGGAGTAAGGGGGACACGAGATTATCGTAACCTTTCGCTGAGCCGCAACACAGCTAAGAATGGATGACAAAAAGTGAATAAGTCAGTGCGGCATAGAGTGCGGTGCGGGCGTCACTTAGTTATTATAAGTAGTCACATAAAAGTGACATTTAAGTTAGATTAAGTGATAGGTTAGTGTTTAATAACACGAGATGGCGTTCCGGTCGAGCGCGCATATAATTTTCCTTGGGTGTTTAGTTGGTAAGTATTAGTTTAAACAATATTATCAAACTATTTATGTTTTCAAATTAAAATACATAAAATTAGATTAATTAATACGGAAAAGGTTAGTCGAAGCATTAATTGTACGTACTCTTTCCCATGGTTTTGGTGATAGCCAAGTGAGCGACAAATTAGTATTGCTTAGCTTATAAGTATCTCCTATTATTATAATATAAACATGAAAAACTTTCACACGGATACGGAACGTGCTATTTCGTTAACCTTTGAATTATTGCAATGCAGCACCTACTTGGTAAGTATTACAATATGTCGGCCACCAGTTAGCCTTGACGTCAGGAATTATTCCTGTCTAATATGAATGTTACGAAGGCTTAATTGTTTTTTGATTGGTAGTAAAACATGACAAGAATGTATTGATTTCTTATATTTACGCGAATACTACACATTGAAATAAAACTATTTTTAAGGATTTTATCGCGTTTATTTTTCGTTTTTACGTTCCCGAAAAAAGCAGCCGAAACGTCGGGAACGTAAAAACGAAAAATAAACGCGATAAAATCCTTAAAAATAGTTTTATTTCAATGACAAGAATGTTTATCAAACGAGGTGTTCTTATGGTTATTCAAAACCAAGCTCTTCATATTTAAACCACGTTTACGTAAAACAGCGAATTATAGACACAGTCCAACTAGTCCTAAGGAGAGACGGGTACTCGGAAAGGTTATATTTTATAATCAAACAATTGATTATTTTACAAGCTCATTGATGTTGGCACAGAGGTCCACAGTTTTATGAAAATTTCAAGAAAATCGTTCCTATTCCCGCTTAAAATAATATCAACAGAAACGTAAACAGCTCTACATTTTTAGATTGGCTACGAAATACTCCTAGAAAGAAAAGACATCAACGCGTTCGCGTCTACAAAAAGAGAAAGTACTAATGAGGATTTCTAGATAGCTTGCACAGTAATTAGTTATAATGGTTAACATTGAATAAGCTGATGACCGCATTATTGTTCTTGCATAATGTGTATAAGAGAAATATAAAACCAATTCTGCATGTAGTAGTCGAATATTTCAAGCGAATTAATATTATATAGTTCTTTAAAAGCAACACAAGCATCAGTACACTTGTCCTGGTTCTGACTTTATAAGACGCGGTATACAGATTCTGGTCAACCTCCTTTAGACTCTACACCGTGCTTAGCTCTAGGTCTACCTGGACAATAGATAAAACTGTTTTATTAACCGAACCGGTAGAGTATAGTTTGGGTGCAAACAATTCTAAGTAAACTAACGGAGAGTCGATATTTTTATTCAAACCACGAAAGCAACGCTGGATTCCTATTGAATTGGAACTCCAGAACAAAGAAAATGCAGCGGGACTTTGTCCCACTTCACAATACTAGAGGCACTAGAGTTAAAAGAAATGCATATTATATATACACATATCCCATATTGATAGAGAATGGGATTCTGATTGCAGTTCATCTTGATTGTACTCTCCGTTTGGATTTGGATTGGAGTTTCCGAGTTTGGAGCCTTTATTTTCAACATGTTAGAGTATATTGTAGCTTGATAACAAGGTTCAAAGGATCTCATCTATATAAACCCATTTCTTATCTGGACGGATAGTAGGTACTGAAATTATTAAAAAAAAACATACAAATATAAGAGTAGGAACTGATGCAAAGACAGATATTCGATACGTCGAATCTCACCTATTAAACAATTAGAAATCATATGACCGTACCTAAATCTTTGCTCTATATTCATAACAATACAACGGCGAAGGTTGTAAAGGAGTTATTTTGATTTATTTATCTATTTATTTAATAAGGCTTACCAACACAAACACATACATAACAATAATTTAAAACAAATAAATAGAGCCACACCAAGCTTGAGCGAAACTCAACGCGTGGTTAGGTAACGGTGAAATCTAAGCTAAACATTGCTACACAATATTTTTCAACGAGTCACTGTGAACATAGACGGTTTATGAAGTGATAATGAGAGATTTTTCTATAGATGCAACGACTCACTTTGTAATGTTTACGTGATCACGTAAACATTTTGCTGTAATGACAAGATTTTGTTTTTGCAAGATTACAACATTCGTACATTTTAGTTTTAAATTAAATATTTACTTCTAAAAGTTATGCCCGAACACTTGCCAAGAGTATCTATCAGCTACGTTCTACACTCTTTATGATATAATATCGCTAGACGGACACACCAACTAAGCAACGCTTGTATTATGGGTACAGTACAATGGACTGAGGGCGAACTCAGTATATAATACTTATATAGATATTAAACATCCATGACACAGAAACAAACATTCATGCTCATCACATAAATATTGCCCAAGATTCGAACCCGGGACCCTCGGCGTAGGAAGCAGGGTCACTATCAAATGTGCTAGTCAGGTCGGTTCTGAAACAGTATCTTGCGTCATATATGTGAAAACAATACCTAGCAGTTAAAATATACAACATTACTTACTGATACTATGTAGCAATATTTAATTATAACTAGCTACACAGAAATACAATTCAAGCATAGCGTTAACAAATCGACGCCGAACCTGTTCTTGATTATTTAATGAAAATACCAGTCCATTTAAATATGTATTCCGACTAAGTAATATTGTAAATTTCTCAGAATATATCATTCAAACATCTGACTGTTCATTATAGCTTATAAATTCAAGGATCGATCAAATTAAATGTATATTAAATACCGGCATTCGAATATATGAATAAAGTTAGGTAAACAATTAAAAGTTTTAAATTCGATTTCAGACCTTTAGATAGTCTCAAAAAAAATACGTTAAAAAATGAAACGCACGTAAGTGTTTTTATTTACGTTCATAATGCATATATCGTTAACATACTAAGTTCGATATTTAGTGAATATACCTCTTAAATAATTTTAAATCGTATTATATATCTCAATAGCAGTATGGTGGCTTACAAGTTTGTTGAAATATACATCAATATTCATTTCAAAATGCGACGATTCACATTATGTAGGGATTGCAAAAATGTTCTAACCTTGGAGTGATTATATTTTGGCTTGGCACGAGTTTCTAGTTTTTAATTGGGTAGTTATCACTGATATTAATTATTGGGCCGGTAGATAAGAACGCACACAACACATTTTTTTTTAAATTTAGAAAGTACATTATCTTAATTAGTATGGCTAGGCTATTCGCTAATCACAGCATTGAACTTAAGGAAGTGTACGACCCCGCTCAATGCGAACTACTTTTGTAAATCTGCGCGTGCGCATGAGACGGGAAACGTGGCTCGCGTGATCACTGTCAAGTGTCGCTGGTACAAAAAAACACTATTTGCCATTTAAGTATACGGATATAGAGTCACAAGATGTCTAGAGAGATATATATTTCTATTAAAATCTTATCTCTACACAACTGTTGATAAGATTATATCAGAAAAATAAACGACTTTACGTATACCTTGAACATGCAAATTATTGCCGATAGTAAAACGTACCCACACATAACAATCCTCCAAAAAGAATATTCTACAATTTAGCCAGGCAACCTTCCGCTTCGATTCTCGTACACTTACCGATTAAGTCACAGATGAACTGCCAAATACTCGCGGTCTCAGGTATTATTAGCAATACATAATCAAATTATACAATTTCTAGAATATTCGGGAGAGAGCATAATATTAATTAGTAAAGTTAATACAATAGGTCGCATCACGTAAATTCATACAATTGTACATGCGTAGAGCCGTCATCTTTGCCCATTTTATATGATACGACCTGAACTGAAGTATAGACATTTATACATAATAATCTATACTAATATTATAAATGTGAAAGTTTGGATGGATGGATGGATGGATGTTTGTTACTCTTTCACGCCAGAACGGCTGAACGGATCTGGATGAAATTTGGCACAGAGATAGATTATAGTTATACTTTTTATCCCGGTAAAATGTATGGTTCCCGTGGGATAGACGTTTTAATTTTTTATACTTTTTATCGCGGGTAACACCGCCGGGCGCAGCTAGTGTTTATATATAATGACAAGTTAACAATATCAAATTTTCAAACTTCTTTTTCTTATACCCGACGCTCTGAACTGATGGTAACTCATAGGTCATGTGCTTTGCTATATGAAAATGATTTTGTTTTATTATTCCATTTTTTTCAGTGATGGTGTCATCAGCTCTCCCAAGGAGCAGGGGTAAGCCGGCGAACCCAGCAGCACACACCCTCGCAGACGCAGCTCGTGAAGCGGAGCGCGATGCTGAAATCACCAACGACTGCCCTGAAGATGGCTACTTTGCTGACGCTGAGCAGTGCGACAAGTACTATGAATGCAGGTACAGTATTATTTGGAAGTGTGTCAATTATAAATTACAGACACCCTGATTAGTGCAGTTGGTAGTGGTACTGCTTTCTGTGCCGAGGTTTTCGGGTTCGAGGTATGGTAGAGACAAAATTTGTGTAATGAGCACGAATAATGTATTTAATTTTCATCATGCCTAACTCTACTCATACATACATGTTTAACACAGTTCCAATAGCGTATGTAGGTTTCAGAATCAACCAAATCAGGGTAAACTGAAAGCTGAAAATAAAGAAAAGGAGAAGGGGAAATGGGTCTTTTTGTGGCCGAATGTAAATCTGTTATTTATATGCTGTACGTCAAGTGCTAGCTTATTCGCAAGCTAACTGTATAGTTTATAGTCTACGTATTTAGTAGTTTTCTATGGCAAAGTGAACAGCGCCTCTAGCGGACAGTATTTAAAACATTTAATTCTCCATACAATGTGTATAAATACGTAGACCATGAAGAATACGGTTAGCTTACAAATAATCTCGCGCGTGATGTACTGGTAGGTAGTACCTACCTATTTTACTTAAGCACTCAATAATGCTTAGTAATCATTATAATTCATAAGAGAGTCATAATAAAATTTGCAACGATCCCAAAACAAATACGGGTCACTTGAATTGCCAATACAAAATTCATTGCGCGTGAAAATAAATGATTTATTATGTATTGCTACATCATGTTGCACAAAGAGAGCTCGACCCTAAATAAATCAGTTTGGCATATTTATTGCGAGACAGATTCGCGTTTTTGATTTTCCTTGTTAGGTCACCGACCTTGGGTATTTTTGAGTATTTTAAACGCGAACGAGTAAGAGTATGTACTCGACATGTTCAATATTTGATCTGACAAGTGGTTGTTGTTTGGCGAAAGGATATTTGACTAGCGTGTTGTTGTTTTAACAATTATTCTTTCGTGTATAAAGAATGTCTGTTAAAAATACATGATTATTTTGGTACATCACCTTCTTCACATTTGAGTAATCAGCTCTTTAGATTTTACACTATCAGATGCATAGGAGTATATAATTTAGACTCCTTGTATACTCACTACAAATAAAATATTTCAGAAATGGCGGCATTATCGAGAAACTGTGTCCAGATGGCATGGTGTTCAATGACTACAGCCAACAGGAAGAGAAGTGTGATCTGCCATTCAACCTCGACTGCTCCCAGAGGCCCAAGCTACGTAAGTTCAGGGACCTTAGTTTTGAACGTAGTGAAATACCGATCGAGCGCTCAAAAAGTTTCCTATCGTAATTTTGCAAAGATGCACGTTTTAATGGAATTACAAAATACTTTAAAAATTAAACATTATTTATAATGACGTGGTATAACAATTCTATTAGATCTACGAGGCCAACGAATTTTACATTTGAATGTTGTTCAAATGGTTTCAGGACATGTCAAGCCAATCTCCAATTAATATGGATAAGTCGTTGTTTTTTTTTTATCAGTGATGCGCGACACGAGTGCGCTGTATAAATCCACATGTTCGTAATTACATAATCTATTAGGGCTGATAATTAAGTTCACAGTAACTCTATAGTGAACATGGGCATGGACATAGACATTGTCACCATGATCACGAGAGGACTGGAGTGTGTAAGGTGTCAAACACTAGCACCTCTAACACCTGGGTCCTCCCGTGACCATGGTTCCTGTAAAGCAGCCGAAACGTCAGGAACGTAAGAACACAAAATAAACGCGATAAAATCTATAAATTAGTTTTTATTTCAATGTGTAGTATTCGCGTAAATATGAGAAATCAATATATTATAATTCTGATCATCCTTTTTAAAGTACCTTTGTTTCAAAGTAATACTAATATCGTCTGAAGAGAAACTTTACTTGTGCTAACCCTGTTTCCATCTAATAGGAGCGACTGGTTTGTGACATCAATAGAATACAGATTAAACACAAAATGCCGTAGGTCAAACAGTGTACGGACAACTTTCCAATTCCAAGGGAAGCGCGGCCTTGGCAACCGGCGGCGCGGCCGAAGCGCGACGCTAGTCTACTGTTCATACAATTTTCGCAGATACGTATACTAGGAAACGAGTAATAAAGCTTAAATTATATTATTGGAAAATGAAAGAACGAGATAAAAGCTCAGATAGCTCGTGCATTGCGTATAGAAAGCCGTTGCAGATATGTTGCAAGTTGCAGCCACGTCGTGAAATTACAAGGATTTGTGAAACTGATATGGCATCTGCAATTAGGGAACAATCATGTGTGAAGTCATTACTTTATTTAGGTACTGTAATTGTGCATGTTTGAGTAGTTTGTATATTAGTATAAATTTGAGGCTTCCTCGAACCTAGAAATGAATAGCTTTGAAGAATATAGTATTATTGATATTGTAACCTGTGAATAAACTATTATTTATATAATAATCTAATAAAGGCCGCAGCTACATTATATATACGTTCTTTCACACGCGATTCGAGTGTACTGAATTGAACTTGCAAAACGTCACACATCCAATCGCGAGTGACTGCTTATCTATATTTTGATAGTAGATTGTTTAGCGCACGAATGTTCTTTTTTTCTTATTTTAGATAGATTGAGTGTAAATGCCAGTCATGCGCAAATCTCTACGGGAGACTATCACGGCTGGTAGCGCCCACATACGCGCTTTTCCCCACTTGAACACCTTGGAAAAGGGCGTACGTGTAAAAGCAGCTATCGAGTGTATTTTTTGCAGTTCAGGTAATTTAGTTGATCCTCAATTTGCAGAAACGCCTATCCCTGCGCTTCATTGCCCGCGCCAGAACGGCTACTTTTCCCACGAGGATCCCGCGGAGTGCGGCAAGTTCTACTACTGCGTGGACGGCAAGTTCAACATGATCACGTGCCCCGACGGGCTCGTGTACAACGACAAGACCGGCATCTGCACCTGGCCTGATGAGGCCAAGAAGAAGGGATGTGGCAGCGCCGGTAATTAAAAAAAAAATATCATTTTTTTATTGTCCTCACATATGTTTTATTTCAGCATCTCTCTAACAGACGAACACCAAAGTACCTGAATATGTCCACAGTATAATTAATGTGGCGCATTACTCGACTTTTTTATTGTTTTAATGCATAATAGATACTTATTTATATACACTGTTATTCCAGTTCCTGCAACTCAATTATGTTACTATTATTATATTTCAATGTTATCCCACTAATATTATAAATGTGAAAGTTTGGATGGATGTTTGTTACTCAATCACGCCAGAACGGCTGAACGGATCTGGATGAAATTTTGGCATAGAGATAGATTATAGTCTGGAATAGCACATAGGCTACTTTTCATCCCAGTAAAAAGGTTTTTTTTTTCGCGGGTATCACCGCTGAGCACGTTGTTGTTGTTAATAAAGTTATTGTAACTATTTTTTTTTGCAGATGTTTTCAATTTCTCATGCCCACAAGTGAACGAGACCTTCGGTCTGACCCACCCCCGGTACGCTGACCCTGACGACTGCCAGTTCTTCTACGTGTGTATCAATGGCAACACTCCCCGGCGGTCAGGGTGCAGGCTCGGACAGGCCTTCGATGACCAAATCAAGCGTTGCGAGTGGGCTAGGAAGGTGCCTGAATGGTAAGTATCCATGCATTTCATTCAATGCTACTTCGTTTTTTTTTTTTATTTAGACAAGCTTGATTCGTCTACGGGATACCTTATCTGTAATGTATATATTGAGATGATTCTGGCTTCTCGTATCAGCTACAAAGCTGCTTATTACTGAGTATAATTATATAAGTTTTCTATTAACTACACTTGGAAGGTCTAAAGCATTTTTAAAGCGTTATCAACAGACAAGCAATCAAACATGCAGTGATCTATCGATCCTTTTGTGCCTCGTCCGATGACCGACTATCATAAGATATTAAGCCTACAGATCTGAGCACGTTCCCACATGGTACCCACGACAATACCGAGATTTGACGTCCAATTAGTCCCTAGGGAAAACTATGTGCATATATATGCATACATTGATTCTAATTATTTTCCTTTCAGCGCCGACTGGTACAAAGGTCAGCTTACCGATGCCGAGCTGGAAGCGCTGGAGAACCCCCCCAAGCCGAAGCCAGCGGGCAGCGCTGGATCCCGCCGCAAGCCGCAAAGACCCGTCAAGGGCAAAGTCTTAGAGTCCGCCGAAGAATAGACAATGTAGTTTAGGTTACATAATAAAGTAATTTTAAGTATAATTTGGAGTCTTCATTTATTGATTTTACTTGTATTTTTTCCGTCCGAAATTAGTCGCTAAAGGTTATTGCAATTACTGTAATGAGTAATTCATAGTCCATTGTCTCTTAACTAGGTAGTGGTGTCATTGTTAATTTATATTTCTAAACAGTAACCCCCAAATTTATAGATGTTCTATAACTTCGTTAAACGTCATATAGTACTGCGCAAAGCAAAACTCTGGTGCGCAGTACTATATGACGTTTAACAAAGTTATAGAACGTCTATAAATTTGGGTGTAAGACTACGTCCCAATTTTGCTTTCAGATTCCCTAAATTATGTTTTTACAATTTTGTATATTTGGTATTTATAATAAATCAATATCATTGAACAAAAATCAATTGCCTCGAACTACTAAGATGCAATAAGGTCTACAATCCCTGTAACACCTGGGTGTTACAGGGAAAATTACGAATAACAATAAAATATAATGTGTTTTTAAAATATATCAGTATTTAATTTGTTTAATTTAATACATTTGTTCACTCGCATGTCTTCCTATTTACATTTCCATCAGCAGTGTTATTTACAGAAATAAAATATCTAAGTGAAAAAATAAATACATAATTTGATAATTCTACAGTAGACATACGTCTATAGTAACTTATATCACGTTATAAATCGTCGGTATTTGGCAGTTAGTTTATGTATTACGTTGTAAGAGTCGATGAAAGTCACAAAGATACTATTATTAGGAATAAATAGGATTCGGTGGAAGTAAATTCCAATTATTCAGTGAAATTAAATTAATATACAGTATTATAATGTATCATAAGACGAAAACGTTGTCATGAAATGACGTAAGTTATTATGTAAAATCTTTTTAATCTGGTAATAATAATATAATAATAATACCAGCCCTTTTAATGTCCCACTGCTGGGCACGGGCTTCACCTCAATGTGAGGGGCTTAGGGGGGGGCTTAGTACTTGTGTGATTTAATCTGATATATAAAGATAACATTATCCAAAGATATCCTAACAATATGAAGACAAGTTTATTCTGCCAAATTTATAAAAAAAATATTTAAGAAAGTTACTGGGACTTTTATTGCATGCTTTCTTAAATAACATAACACGAGGCATTTAACATTCTATTGAGTTTTTTTTAGTTATCATCGTTTTCGCCTTATAATACTGATCCATTTTCGAATCACGCGTGACCGCAGTGCGGCACCAGCTCTGGGTCCTCGCAAGTGAGGCTCTGGTCATCGAAGACCTTGCCTTCGCCGCAGCTGATGAGGCGAGGCTGGCCCTCCACGCAGGTGATCAGTCTGTGGCAGTCCCCAGGCACGGGGAAGCGGGGGAACGGCCAGAACTTGGCAGATTGCGTGTTCGCGGGCACTTTGGTAGGGCATTTAAATCCAACGACGGCTGTGTGTGACAAAAATAAAATAAAATAAAAATAAATATCAGATCTATTAATTATATGCAAGGATATAATATTGTAATACAAGTCTCGCAACGTTATCGCAATTAAAAGTTTTACTTCAAACACATCACACAGACTTAGATGGAGAGCCAAGCCTAGCATTCTTACCATCCTCGACTGCCGATTTATTAAATTATTGATTATTAAAATCTACAATCATTGAAGAACTTAAAAATTATAATTAGTGAGCCTAGAAGCTCTAAAAAAGATAAGCGTTTGCATTATAAAGTTATGGGGTTATATCACTATGACTGATTTCTATTAATAATTTATTCAATTTAATTTAGCTCTACATTTCAAGTTTAGGCTTCGTTTTGATAGCATTCAATGCCAATTACTCACTCATTCTAAAGGACTACTAAAAAGATAAATGTTACGACAGTATCGTTACATATTTATACATTACCTTCAGGATTGCAGAAAGGCTGCAGCAGATCAGGCCAGTTGCAGCCGTGGGTGCGCTCGTCGTACACAAGGCCGGGTGTGCACGGCTCCTGTTCCGGGATGCCGTACGCGCACTTGACGTAGCTGGTGGAGCACTCGTTGCTGTCAGGGTAGATGCCGAACTGGTACTCGCAGCCGGGGGTCGAGAGCGGGACCACTGGAATAACGTATGTCAAGTTAGCTGAGAAAATAAGTGACTGAGACGTGGCACACACTTTAATAATCAGGGCTGTTCCCCGTCGACTATAATCTGGGTGTTTTCAAGTCGAGAGTGAACAGGTACCTTCTTGGCAAGTATGCTACATCGTAGATCTTATCTTCACCTACCATCAGGTGAGATCGAGATCAAATACTTGCCTATATCGTAATAATAAAAAAAAAATCAGGGGCTTAGTATTAGTGTGATAGCTTCGAATGCTGATCGAGTGACCGAATTATTCTATATATTTTACAGCTGTCCCCATAGCGAAAATTTGCAAACTTTAACGATTTACTTTAATGGATTAATGTATGTATGTATCACTCGTCCAATATGTGAATACTTGCAGTGGGTTGATAAAAATTTCGCCTTCACTACATGTTGTGTACACTAAAGTAGATGTCTGAGTAGAAATTAATGATTAAATAAATTAACTCATTCACAACAAAATCAATACAAAACTTTTTAACAAAATAAAAACCGTCTTGCAAAAACTAAAAAGCAAAAAATAATCTCATCTTAAAATCTACCTCGTTTAACTAAATCAAATATTTAACTAATCTGAAGTCGGTGCCACCGGAACTGACAAGTTCCGGTGGCTATTTATGGTCTTCTTCATCACTTTCACTTCAGCAAATGATACTTTCTGAATGCAAATGCTTGACTTCTTGATGAAAATACCAAAATTTCTATAGGTATGCCTATAAAATTTGAGGAGTCCTCTCAGTTCCTCATGGATCCCATGATCAGAACAATTAAAAAAAAAATGGGATCAATCTGTAAGCATATCCTTTTATCATATAATAAAAAAATCCAAATCGGTTCATAAATGACGGAGATTTGAGGTATCAAACATAAAAACAAAAACTCCTCCTTTTTGAAGTCGGTAAAAAAAAATAGTGCGACATATTTGCCCTTTAAAATGTTTTTACAAATTGTGTCATACCGATCACATAATTTATTTATTCAGGTTTTTGTTAGTATACCTGATATATTATTATGTATTTCATTTAAAACACATAGTCAAAGTCAAGTCAAGTCAAAGTCAAATCAGTTATTTCTTAGAGTCCTCCGGGGCACTTACAAATTGTCATCAACATTGTTTTCTTAACTTTACAACCGGTTCGGAATTCGACCTCAATCGAGAAGATCGGGCAAAAGACTTAGCAGGCTTGTTTTTTTATTTTATACTTACGGTCAGCTTTTCTCTGGGCGCAGTCGACAGCCCAGTGGTAGTTGCAGTGGTTGTGCACAGCGCCCTTGCCGTCGAACAGCAGACCGTTCTCACAGGTCTCTACTGTCAGGGTGCCGTTGGTGCATAGGAAGAACTGGTCACACAACTCTGGGTGCGCGTACGCCTGGAAACACATAAATATGACCTTATCGTTATAGGAATACGTAGCTATTAAAATGAATTGGCACAAAATGATCTTTTGATATTATTTAGGGACATTTATAATGATATTAGAAATCATTTTTCAGATATAAAAAGTGTTCTGTAATGCCATTGTAATGCAACCACAACCTGCTTTATATTTAGGAGAGTTATCAGAAAACGGCCTTCCCAATTTAAGATAAAAATTTTTTTTAGTAATTTTAACCTATAGGGAAAGAGGACCCACCACTGACCCTCGGCTTGTCAACTTCTTCGATTATAAACCAAACAAGTTTGATCGATAATAAAAGAAGCCAACAACACCCGAACTCCTCTAAGATGTTAATCGAGAAACTATCTATCACGAGTGACGGGACCTCAAATAAAATGCAATTCTCCGCGACACTAAGCGAATCTATAAAAGTATTCGACACGTGTTTCGCCTCTAAACGAGGCATCCTCAGGACCGCTGGGCTACGCCAAGTATCGCCTAGTTCTATCAATTATTTTAGTAATTTTGTTAAAATGGTTTGACAAATAATAAGTTAGCAATGGCGAAGGAAAACATCGTGAGCAAACCTGCATGTTTGAGAGAACCCCTCGTAAGTTGTGTGAGGTCCGTAATCCGTACTGGGTCAGCGTGGTGGACTATGGCCTAATCTCCCCTCGCATTGATGGGAGGCCCGTGCCCAACAGAGGGACATTAAAAGGGCCGGTATTATTATTATATAAATAATAAGAACATAATAATTTATTTTTTGGATTTTTATCTATAGTACTAATACACACCTGGACTCCATACTGCTCGGGGCAGGCGGGTGCATGCTCCAATAAAATGCCGGCGCTTGCTGAAAAAATAAATGACATCAAAATTTAAAAAAAAGTGAGTTTTCGATCAACATTTTTAAATGCCAGAATCATCTTTAAAGACCGCGGGAAACAAAAAGACGACGTGATGAACCATAAATTATGCTTTAAAACGACATTGCATTAGTAGGTAGATCTTTACAACATTTTATAGCCATTATGATGATGTTATAGCTACAGCAATTGCAGTGTTTTTTTTATGTTTTTTTTTTATAAATGTTAAAAACCTAGAGTATTCGCTATTATAATACGACAATGTGCGAATGTCAAAGTACCTTCCAAAGAATAACAAAAGTCAACAATCAAAGGTTGTGTTAATAGGCGAGGTTGCGCTTTCATAGTAATAACTGCTTGTAGTGTGTTACATACATTCAACCGTGACGTTAAGAAACTAAACACTTGAGGTCAAGCGGTTGTAGTTAGTGTATAACCGCCGTGGTTATTAATGTAGAGCCCGATGTTTGGCGTTAGAAACGCTACTCTCGTTCTATGAAAATAGGATTTAGTATTGCCCAAAAGTGATCATGCTTTTTCGCAATACCAAGAATAAGACCACCTAATTATTGACATCGATAGACTGTCATAAAGATCTGTTATATTAAATATTATAAAAAGGTATGGTTTGATGTTACTGCAAGATGCAAGAACCTCAAAGTATGAGTATTGTTCATGCTATAAATAGGTGGACTTGATCAAGACTAAGACTAAAAAATGAAGGTAAATAATTTTGGGAAACACTTATGGGATTTTAGTGTCAATAATACATCATAATCCTCAAGCATAGCAATAATGACAAAGTTCCCTTAACGTTATCATTTGTCATCTCTAACGGTATCTTAAATGGACAAGGCTTAGGGTATGAAAAACATATTTTCCTATTACAGAATACGAGGTACCTAATTATTTATCGAAGTTCATAACTTTTACCTACATGTTATCGTAACCAACACAACCAAACATTTTAGTATTAAAAGTTAAGGTTGCGTTTCAATCCGGATGTAGAGTTAAGAAAAAAATCAACTACAATCAAAACAAATGATTTGACTTGATAAAAATGCATTAACTAATCATACGGTGCGTATATTTCGACATACCCAAGCATTCGCCGAAAACAAAACAACTAGGTATCAGAATAATGGTAGCCAATTATTTTAACGTTGTATTTCTATGCAACGTTGCTAAACCAGCAGTTAGCGTCGTAAGCTGACAGCTTCGTACCTGTGGCCGCAATCCCTATTTCAAAACCGAACGGAACGACTCTACCAGACCTCTAATAAAATCCTTTCATTTAGTATGTACCGACTCTGATGAAGCAACTTTAGACTACTTTAGAAACGTTATTAGTTAAGGCCTACATAGGCAATTTGTATGGGTTTTGAATTTATAGCGACTATTCAACTTATTATATTGTAGCTGACAACCCATTGAATGTACCTACTGTTGAGCCGCCGAGAGAATGCGTTGCTGACAGGTCGTGTTTTATCGTAATTCTTTCGTACGATGTGTATTGTATTGTAGTATTTTTTATCTTTTACTTATATGCAACACGGACACAAAATGTAATAAAAAAATATATTATTATGTCCACTTACAAGAATCGATTTAGGTGAGCTGCATTTTATTAAGGTTTCGAACGCACTCTTTCGGCTGGCGAACTGTTATGGTCTTAGTAACTCTTAGGCCTTAATTCAATATGCTGGCATCAAGGCCGAGCGTTGTGTTTGCACCTATTTACAAATTTGAGACCAATATTCGCATAAAGATTTCAGGAGTACTGTCATTCAAATGTAAACCGTCTTGTAGTTTTGCATTGACGGAGTTTTACATTGACACGTGGATAAATATTTCACAAAGCGACGCAGATCAATCGTCGGTTAATGGTCTCGGGTATTATCATCTTTGATCATAAATAAAATTAACGTCACTCAAGAGTATTTATCTGCAAGATGAATAGTCTCGTGAGTGAGGCTCTGCGCGCGCGCAGATTCGGCTGCCGTGGCAATAACCTCAAACACTTATACTTTTATGCCCAGTAGGTACAACGGATTTGTTGTATTGTGAGCATCCTCAAAGATCAAGTAGATCGAAGTCTATTAGATTCTAGAAACAAAAGCACTTCTGACGTCATCATTCTGGTAGGTCACAGCTTATAGAGTACTTGAAAAAGAACCGACAGACGTAGTGTGTAAGGTCAACACAGTAATTATTTTTAATTTAGCCATTCGTGTCCCACTGTTATTCTTTTTAGTAAAATGTATAGTAGTATAAAGTGTTATTAAGTTATGTTAATATAAACAAACATTATATTATTATATGTTTCATATTATTAAACATATAATAAATGCATCTATCGCTATTCGTATTCAATAAACGACTTTAAGGATATTGATTTCTTATATTTACGCGAATACTGCACATTTTAATAAAACTTATTATTATACTCCCGTGACCGTACAAAAAAAAAAAAAAAAAACTGGGTGCTGTAAAGCAGCCGAAACGTCGAAACGGTAATGTAAACACATAAAATAAACGCGATAAAATCTGTAAAATAAGTTTTATTGCGACCGTAAGGATTTCAATTAAATATGGTAAACATTATTTTTATGCTCAAATCTAGTCAGGCTTGGCCGCGGGTAGATTGATAGATCTATATGTATTGCTCCAACGTTCTGTAGTCTTGGGTAGGAGCTTTGACTACTCATATATAACGTATAATGTGACACACGACTACCCAAACTAATATACAGTTCCGACTGTCATTGTAACTTCAAATTTTGACAAGCCGTACACAAAAGTCAAAAGTTATTTGTAACGGGTTGAACCACTATTAAAATAGTAATTACATTATTAAACGGCTTATAAAAGAACTCAGTAATTGCTGCGTTATACTTTCCGTGACCTTGGTGTTGGTTTAAAATGGAGTTACCAACCGATAGTGTGCGCATGGGCATCTAAAATGTACACACATGGCGCCATTGAAATCGAATGGGGTAAATTAAACAGAACTGTTTTACAATATAAAACATTTGATATATCTAAGTATATAAAATCTATAGAGGTATACCAGTTAGTTATATCCTGCAACTGATAAAACTTCAAAATCTTTATTAATCAATTGTTAATTTTAATAGTATATTTATAATATAAGTTTCTTGTCTTAATTGAAGTGTTACTGTTTGAAATGTAGCCGTTATAAAGCCTCTCTTTCTTATACAGAACCGTATCTGAGAAAAGTCTTAAATATTACTGTTTCAGCCCAAAACCATTGTATTTAAATATATGCACAGCAGTGTTGAATAACATAAAAAGTGTGATGTATGCAACATTTTAGCGCGCCCAGCACCTAAAGGCGAAAGTAGTCGTGAGTGGCTAGCCTTGCGCGCGCGCAGCGGTCGCGGGCCCCGGCGATAAAGCTGCTCCGAATTAGATCTGATACACGCGTTAGACTGGACAGTGAAATAACGATATATTTGTGATTATCAGATTACTAGAGTAATTTAATTCGGGTAATTAGGAGTTAAAGTTTTTCATACCAATTTTAATTGAATTACAGATAATTTGGAATCCTGTCTCTTTCTAGACAATCACTAATTAACGAGACAACTGGCTATGGCTAAGCCAGCGGTACTCAAAGTTCACATGTTTGGTATCCTTTACTATAACAAACACATTTCAAGGGGTTTATTTTGTAATCGATTAGAATTCCACTAGTTTTTTTACAGTGTGTCGTAATATAATCTGTCTCGTATATAGAGTTTTATTTTATAAAAAAATACCAATGATTTAATTTCACCCTGTGTATGATTTCTACTAAAACTATTCTTAAGGCGGCAAAGAATCAAAGGCAAATGAAGAGCACCTTATACAAATAACACTGAACATGTCAACGGTTTCCTCGTTACGCAACTCGAGGGCGCGGCGACGACGGTGGGGGCGCGGGCGGGTGCGGGGAGGGTGGCCGGTTTCACCGCGCCTTCCGCACTCGCGCAATCCTATCATCGAATGGACAGGAAATCGGAGACTCATCTGGTATTCTAAACCTCACGACTTGGGCATAAAGGGCTTTCTTCCTTTACATAAATAAATTAACTATGCATTTAACAAACACTATCGTGTAAACAACGCTTGTAAGTCCTGTCTATAAGTAGCATACATAGAACTTAAGTCGACGATAGTTCGAAAGAGATTTTACCGTATAATAGATTTCTGAATTAGAGTCAGAATATTTTTTAATTCATGTAAACCATTAAATACAGTACTTATAAATCGTCAAAATAGTTACAAATTGCTAAGCTTCAACTTTACCATCCGTTCGGAATTCCGTTCCTGTGGAGAAGAACGGGCAAGAAACTCCATGGTTGCTCTTTTTAAAAATATGTATTACATTTTGAAAGAGTATTTTGCTATGGATATGTGAGAACAATGTAGCAACACTAGGTAGACTTTAGCAGCTGTCCAAAAAAAGTACTAACTCTTAGTATATTTGAATAAACTATTCACCTTTCTACCGAATGAAATAACAGTGTAGAGTGAACGTTTGTCCGAATCAGCCTTTGACTTCTTGTGATTTAGCCAAATGAATTTCAGACCGTATTACGTTACACATAATGAACAATTCCATAACAAATCCGATAAGAACAACCTTCACCAAAACAAACTATTTTCAGAAACCGACCAAAAATTTGGCTTACTTGTCGAATCAGTAGCCTAAGCCTCAAGCATATATATGTTACGTTAACGTTGTCATATTCCATCCTGCTCACACTACCTATTTTATAAAATTGAATTACAGCGATAACATGATTACCAACCTTTTATGGGCCGCTTTATTAATCATCATAATGTATCGATTGCCTATGCCAAAAAATAATCTTGATTAGTGATGACGTGTTGCAGTCGAGTGGGTGTTGAATGTTAGATTAGTACGGAAACCTTGTCATGATATATATACTCTATAATTTATAATAATAGCCATTCTAAAAGCATAGACTGGTTCACTAATCTAAGACTAGTGGTTCAGTTATTTTGCAATCTTCAATTCGTTATTTAGAGCAGAAGCGACGCATATCTTAAAAGCAAGCTCTATCTATATAATAGAACCACATTATTTATTAATTCAAAGACTTAAATGTATTTAAATAGAATTAGATTGGTCGTATAATCAAATTTTTATAATCAACTTTTTTTGGGGATTTACAAAAAAAGTCGTTTATCACGTTTGATACGTCAGTATACAAGTAGATGATTGTCAAATTGCATAATGAAATATCGAGATTTTCTTCAAATTCCTGTAGATATTTTAAGATTTATTCCAGAATATTCGTATCATTGAAAGTGGACACGGTTCTTTAGTAATTACTCTTTGATCTTATATAGAAGGTTTCACACGAATATTATACATCAGTTATTTAGTTTTAATAATTATAGAGCCTATAAGTGCCTCAACAATTGCTTAGTAATTTGGATAACCACAGCATAATTATGTATGTTGCTAAATACTCCTCTGAGTTACTCCTCTGACCTGACCTATGTAATACCAGAGACGCATTTTTCAAAGAATATTTATAGACTTGTAGAAATATAATATATGCACTTATTTGCTTGTTGGTTTGTTAGCATAATATTTTTTCATACTTACAAGTGTTTGAAGAAGCATGAAGCGGTCTTTAGAAATCCTCCCATGAGAGACATTGATATTTATAGTTAACAAGCTATTACGTGTCATGTAACGTGTAAAACACGCACACGTCTCATTATTAAGACAAGCGGCATTATATATGTCTTCTTTCTCTTTCTTTACGAAATGTGATGCGATGAAATAAAATGGATATGCAAATGGCCTCACCCACGACTTAGCGGGTATTTTGCCAATGTCAAGTAGTTAATAGCAATAAAACATTCAATAAATACACATTATAAATAAAATAATGGATGTGACATGATGATATGAAAATGGCGTCCCTTATACGAGTATATGTCTTCTTCTTTTTTTACGAAATGAGATGCGATGAAATAAAATGGATATGAGAATGGCCTCACCCACAACTTAGCGGGTATTTTGCCAATGTCAAGTTGTTAATAGCAATAAAACATTCAATAAATACACATTATAAATAAAATAATGGATGAGACATTAAGGTATGAAATATCATTATATGTGTCTATAATCGACATTAATTTATAAATGAGAAGCAGATGATCGAATAGATCATTGTATAACGCAGCGTCATCGCAGCGCTGATGCTGTCATTGGCCGACCACCCGACTGTTACAAACGTAACCGATCCGCACTTGTTGTTAACTATTTTAAAAGTGTCCCAATTACTTAATGGTTTAATTGGTTACGTCAAGTTGTTACCTCATTGATATTAAGAGATTATAGATATTGCAGAGATAGATAGAGAGTGATTTTGTAGTAGATACTTATGGGGCTTTATAGAATCGTGTTGTTATGTTGATCAATTGTTTTGTTGTATAATAATAATAATACCAGCCCTTTAAATGTCATAACGTGGTCAAGAGCCCCCATTAATGCGAGCGGGATTAGGCCATAGTTCACCACCATGGCCCAGTGCGAGTTTGGCGGACTTCAGACGTCTTTACTGGGGTTCTCTCAGACATGCAGGTTTCCTTACGATGTTTTCCTTCACCTTGTTTTTATAGATTGTGTTGTGTTTTGTTGATTGTAAAGTACAATTAACTAAAGAGCAAGGCTCAATATAATAAAAAAAAAATCGCGTGGCCGATACTAATAACAGGACGTGACGACACATTACATCTGAATTTTAAAAACATTCAAGCTAAAATAATAAGAATTAATAAAAAATGTAGAACTAACTTGTGATATAACAGCATTTCAAAATGCATAGAATAAATGTATGTTTCCAAACCAAAGCATCACTACGATCTAATATATCTGAATTTAACATCCAAAGTAATCATTTTTACGTAAACAAACAGAAAAAAGTAATGTAGGAGGCCTAAACGAAATAAATGCTTTGACTTTGACTATAGTCTACGTATTTAGACGCATTGTATAGCAAATTGAACAACGCCTCTACATACTTTCAACTCTCCATACAACGTGTCCAAAAACGTAGACTATAAGGTATACGGCTAGCTTACGAATAATCTCGCACTTGACGTGCAGAAACACTATGCGAATCTAAGCCCTGCAATAGACCGGACTTTAAAAAAATATCTAGATAATGCTACAAGTTTCTGATAACAGCTCGATACACAATAATTTGTTTGATTTAAGATTAATTATGTTTTAAAGGTCATTGCGAGTACGAGTACTACAACTATTTACATTTGATCGTATCTATTTGGTTTGCATTGATTTATTCAGCGAATGTAATACCAGTATATTTTTACTTATTGTCAACATTTAAAACAAAGAATTTCACAAAACCATTTGACATTCATATGACATGGTATGACTTAACAGGCAAAATATGTACAAAATCCTAAATATTTAAGAACCTTCACAGAATATTAAAAAATAAAAGTGTACGTTATGGCAAACAAAGGCAGGTGTTTACAATCTGAGATATTATCTGCATAATGGATTATGCAAGCGGCGCGCGTTGAACTCTTTTATACGCGCAATGTTTTAATGGCGCGGGCGCACCTTATACAATAACGACTGAGTGTGTAATTTTAAAACGAAAGATTATTTAATTTTGATCTCGCTATAAAGAATTTGCAGTTCTACTCTTAAGGTAGATAATTAATGTAAGTAGAGTCGATATAGGACTACGAATATACCGGCCCTGATGCCCAGGGCCTTAAATAACGGGCTACCCTCGGGGTCGAGGACGACTGGGGTGTGGGCCCCGGACGTCCGGTGACGATGACGACTCCTGAGGAGGACGGCGGCGGGTGTGGCTCCCCGCCGCCGTGCGCAGCGAGGGCGCAGGGGGTGCAAACATCTGCTCCCTCGAGACGGGCCCAAGTTAAATACTCCCCAATAATCAAACTAAGATTATATACTCTACACTTTAGCCGCCTAAAACCTATTGTGTCAAAAACTAATTAACAGATCATCAATATCACATACCAATGATAATAATTATCTGTTTCACAACGGCATAAAGCACTGGTCGTACCGGCCCAAATAATTTATATATTTTTTAAATGTCGCTCGGACGGCCGGCAAGTGTGGGCCTTGAGATTCGCACACAAATGGTCTCGATTCCGGCTCCCTTTCCAATCGGTTGGGTAACGGCCGCTGCAGGAAACAGCTCTATTTAAAACAATTATACACAACACTAAACGATTTAATCGATATTTCGTTGCGATAAAAAAATAACTCTAATTATACAGTGAACGACCCCGAATGTTTGATTAGAATTTGAAAGGTTATAGATATATAAAATATATTTTTAATAGTCTATCTTACCATTGCAGGAATTATTGTAGAGCATTCATTAATGTTTTTAATTAATACGTAATACTGGATTAACCAAAACAGTTGTTGTAGAGGCCGATAGCCATATTTTAAGAAAATAATTAGATATCTACATGCGTAAAAATTTCCAATTATTTCTTACTGCAATAAGAATTTGTGTCAAGAATTTTTAACAATAACCAAGAATATGTGTGGGTACCCAACTTGCGTAAACAATAACCTCATCGTGACATAGAGACCGCTTGCATAATGTTGCAGCCGACATTTTGGTTCCGCGTATTGTTAAAGATATGTACAACTATATACTGTATTGGTTATGCCGCTTATTTTAAATAACTAACTTATAATTCAAAATTAAGAGCTGATTTTTCAATCGTTACATTAAGTGTGTTCTCCAAATAATGGTGACCTTTTGCATGATGTTCTATGGAAAAACGACCATTTTATTTAGAGTATTTATTCCGAGGATTGAAATTTCGGCCCCAAGGATGTTTGTAGTCTTTGTAAGTCTCTATAGTATTTTTAATTTACCGCACTGTCATTTAACGGTCCGTTATTTCAATCATTCCATGATTCAACATATTGGTGCATTATAAACCAATTATTTTGATTAATATACTTTTTAAAAAGTCAGTTAAGGCAAATAATGTATACACATACGTATAGCAAAAAGCCAACGCCAGATAAAGCTTAAAATATGCAAATACCAACAAAATCATGATGTGTTAGTATTTGAGCGTGAATGGAAAGTTTGAACAAACATTTGCGAAGCCGTGTCGGTTTTTAAACACACATCACAGCTTTGTAAGTTCAAATGTTTACCCAAAGTTCAGCCATCATTTCTGTAAAGTCAATCAAGAACGGGGCTAAGAAAGTGTTTACAAAGCATGTTTGGGAGGTATTCTTCTTTGGGACAACATCGAGCTCAAATATGTATTTTAGAAACATCGAAGAGTATTGAACTCATTAACGCTTTGTCTGATGCCGCCCTGAAATCTTCACCATAAGGCCGCCGTATTCTCGAAAAATCACGGTTATTAGTAAATTTATGAGTTAAATTACCTATGTAACATTTAGTATGTTACATCTAGTAGTTGTTTATCAGCTTGTTACATGTGTTGACATTAGCATATATACGAGTATGTAACAAATCTAAACAAGTCTATCAAGTTTCAAACGATACTTCAATTCTGGTAAAAATCCTAAACAAGCTCCACCTAGTTATAGCGTAATACCAAATCCACTGGCTAGAAGTTGTATTAATAATGAACACATACAAACATTAATATGTATATGCTTCTAGATTTTGTTATAACAAAATGCACATAATATGTAAATTTTATCAGAAAAAAAAATACCAAGAAGTATCCACTTGTTTTTGTTGTTGTTGTATTATGAAATATTTGTTTGATAATGTCGGTTCTTATGAAATAATCAGATATAAACTTAATAGAATTTCAAGGATTACTATGATATACTTATTCTTAATTATGTCTCGAAAAATATTTTATTATAAATAATAGGTAATTATTCGTTCTCACCGTATGCGACGCAAGCCAGCAGGTACGCGAACTGTGCACTACTCCTCATGTTTGCTTGTCTGTTTGTTTGCGTGTTGGGTTTCGCGACGTGTGCGCGTCGTACTCGGCTCGGTAGCACTGGCGGCGCGCGCGCTGCTAGCCTACCAGCCGCGGCCACGGGTGGCCTGGATTCATATTCATAGTGAGTAGGAGTACCTATATTATTTATTTCCTTTAACGAATAAATACGTGTGTAAACATATCAGTTTGGCCATATCATCTAATGTGTAAAAGGAAAAGTACGATCATCTGATTTACACTAGATTATTTTTGTTATATTAGACCTATATATCAGGCAATTGGACACAAAGATATCAAACTTTGCCCTAATATTGAGATATTAGTTTATTTAACATCTTATATATCTTGCTATGATCGTTAAACGTTATCATACAAATATAGCAGCAAACTCAAAAGATTGCCATACATAATGTTCTGTCCGTGATTTTTGTATGGTCTCGAGTCTGTACTATGAATATGGTCATGCGTCGTTATTGGGTTCAAGTGGTCGATTACGAAAACGGCCATATACCTCGAGCGGCGCGCTTTGTGACATGTTACACAGAGAACACGCGTCTGGATGCGATCGTAATTAATTACAATGGTATGGGTCACAATTTATTGTGCAAGGGGTATCACGAGAGAAATCTCGACGTCTCTTTGTAGTATAGACCCGCCGCCCTATTAGCTAAGAATTTGCGATAGCAGAAAATCGCGCGGTGATGGCTCCATCGACGCGCGATGAATCGCTTCGTGTCAAAAAAAATCGTATTACGTATGAGATCGCTTACTTATGGCTCACCGATGGCTCCATGCACTTTTCGCGGCGACATTAGCGCCAAAAACGATTAAGTAGCGATAACAGGAACTAACTTAATGTCAAACAGAACATCTGTTAGACATCAAATCGTCGTATGCAAATAGAAAAACACATTGAAATCTTACAATATTACCGTGTCGTCTGTTTTGTGATAGTTTCAAGTAGCCGACCTACGATTCTGTCGGGTTCAGTGTTGTATTTGGATCCCAGCAGTCATACATTATTTATAAATACAAAGGAATAAGGTTAGGTTATAATGTGATCAACTCAGTGAATTATTTCTATGAAGACAAATAGTTCATCGTACGACCAATCTGGAACATCTCTTGGTGGCCATTAATTGGCTTGCAAAGCATCCCGCTTTAGCCAAAGGCAGCGTGATGATGTGATGGAACTCACGTGAAAGCAGACCAGCAGGCTGCTAGATAGGGATACCTTAGTTATACCTTAGTTAGTTTATCCATGTATGTGTATTATTAAAGATATTTGACAAGTAATTTGCTTTTATTATCCTACGGTATATCTCCTATTTCCATAGTAGTTTCACAATGTTTGAAATAAATTAATAAGATAAGTACATAATTATAATCGCGCCAAGACCATTGATGGTCTACCTGCAGAGCAAATTCGATGGTTGCGCAGGCTGAGCTAGTTTTATCAGTTTTTCTGTATTTCAGGACAAAAAGAAAAGTTTCATAAACACTTACTTTAGATTATTTTCTTTTAATGTATATATCCCAGTACAGTAAGTAACCTTTTGATAACTACTTGAAACACACTAAAATACATTTGAGTAAAGGATATGCATAATAGAATATTGTAACATGGGTTTTTTTTAAAAGAACAGAAATGCAAGCACAGTAGGTATAATTTATACATAAGTGAGACAAGTATTCCTTGTCTTGGTATAAATTGAAGATTGTTTGGATTTGGTCGCGCACAATACATGCAAACCGTCTGTTAAGCTTATAAAATACACGAAATTAATTGTTGTTATGGAATAAAATAATAAACGTTTGAAATAGTTAGTAAGCGACTAGAACGATAGGTAAGCCATCGATCACCATCACCTAAAAGGTTATTGCAATTTTGACAGCTCAAACTGCTCTTCGATGGCTATCGTTTTGCTATTAAAATCATACGTGATACGAAATATTAAGATGACAATACAGAAAAATGCACATTTTAGTTCGTCGATTGTTCCAAAGAGGCAGCACTGTCATCTTTCTGCTATGGCTTGGCTATCGCTGATACGTAATACGATTTAGCCATTCTAAAGCGAATATGGCAAAATTTTCGCCATCGCTAGCTTTCTGCGAGATACGTAATCGCACCGCCGATCATCAATATCAAAAACGTATCGTATCAGCATGAGTGAGCTGGATTTGTATCTATTGTCAATGTTTGCACACAGACATACGGCGTGCCTCTACTAAAAAAAAAATATGCTCTCTATGGTGAAGTGTTGCGCGAGCCTCACCACCTAGTTAGTGGTGCCGCGTTACTAAAATGTTATAATAATAACTAAATTATACGAACTAAAGAATAATAAATTAAATTAAATTACGGACAGTCAGTGCATTACTAAGGATACACAAATTCCTCCTGTTGTTGAAGAGAGTTACTGACGTGACCAACTTAATTTTTTTTAAACTAATGCGAAAAAGGCCTGTACTGTAGCTGGTCAACCATTTATAATGAATAGGATGAAAAGATATACAAATCAATATCTACCTTTTCAAAGTACAAAGGTAATTATTTAAAGAGGTCTTGATGCAAAGTTTTACTACTAGAAGTATCTATCGATGTTAATATTACCTTATTTTTTTATTCAAGCTAGCCTCAACGAGTGCAGATTATGTAAAGCTATGACACAGTTATGTTTTTAATTGACCGCTATATGTTTTAAAAGTAAAACGTTGACTTAAAAGGCATATCAAATGTATATGCTACCGTTTTGATATTGTATGCGTTTGCAGTTAATGACCTTCTGTGCTTGTGAAGGAATTTATTGGTATTGAATGATAGGTACAGACTTATTAGTGATACGGTTAAAGGCCGAGTGGCCCTGAAAGTTCAGACGTTGTAAAAGTAAAAATGGCAGAGTAAACACATGTGTGACTAAAATCTATACTTTTTTTGGGAATTTAGAAAATGTTGTGTGAAGAAAAAATAAATAAGCTTTAGTTTGACAACTTCATAACTGTTTCAATAATCTATCTATGTAATATGTATTTATAACAAAGTCGTTACACAATTTATAACCTAGGAACGTGTGGGCCGGTTCTTATGATCGTTGATTTTTTGAATTTGTCTCCGCTCTGAATAGCAGAATAACAATGAGAATGTGGGAAAATTCACAAATGAATCGTTTGATTCTGAGGCGCGGTACGAAGTTCGCTGGGACAGCTTGTACTTATATAAAATCTTGTGTATAAAAAAACTCTTGCGCATTCTATATGCAGTTAGTGTCTGGTACCTAACTATTGATCTATTTTATGAATTATACCTGGGTTTTGCAAGCTAGACCGGCAGCGGTGGGCTGGGCTGCGTTGCAAAACTTCTTCCACTTTTCAATATGTTAATTTTGGCGTTGATTTTGTAACAAAGCGTTATTTATTAACAGAACGCGGAAATTGCTTATTAGCTCCAGATTTATGTATGCTTATATCAATGGAGGATAATATAAATAAAATATTCACAGACAACATAACAAATTGTTATGAGATTTAAAATATATTCATAGAGTTTTCGAAAACGCAACCTTTGACTTCCCCACCTGAATTTTACACATATATATCAAAAATATTTAATTTAAATTATATTGATATTATTTAGTATGCATTGTAATATTTATAGAATAATATAATACAATTGTTGAATATAATTTCGCAAGGTAAAGTTGCGAGTCACATCAGCATTAGGAACATATTGTACGTAACGTATGGAAGTGCTTGAGAACCCGGATCGAAAAGTGGTGGTACCATTTCGGTGCGCCAAAGTTCACAAGAGTTGTGCGTGCGCTTGCACATTGCTCACACGTCTAAATCAGTCACGAATCATGACACGCGACAAAAAGTTGACGTTATCAGTTATCACGGTTCATTTACTAGTTATGTTGTAAAGCTACACTAGAATCAAACGTGCACGTAGGAGGTTAGTGGATGAGGTATATCATAAAATGTATTTAAATCTTGAAATAAAACTATTTTTTCGGATTTTATCGCATTTATTTTATGTTATTACATTCCCGACATTTCGGCTGCTTTACAGCATCCATGGTCACAAAAGAACACCGATTCCGACCAAGGATGATACGCGAGGCCATTGAAATTAAAAAACATCCTAATTTCAATAGGGAAGATGGCTGGGTGCTACCACCGACTTGGGATCCAGTAGTAAACATCATAAAATCCAAAACCAAGCCTACCATTGCAAGACCTCAAGACACAGTGAGCTCTTTCTGGTAGATCGGACCGCGACTAACAACTAAATATGAGAGTACCCCCGTCAAACTATGACACTAGGACGTCAACCACCTCAGTCCTCCAAAACGTCGGGAAACGTCGGGAACGTAATACTAATAACATAAAATAAATGCGATAAAATCCGAAAAAATAATTTTATTTCAATGTGTAGTATTCGCGTAAATATAAGAAATCAATATTTAAATCTATCGCCACATATTATTATTGTCATAATATGTTATCTAATGCGAGATGTTATCATGGTTATTGTGCTATTAATGAATCCTAATGACTCTCGTAATATCTAGAAAATCATGACATGGACAAAATCCTATTTATAGAAACATATATAGCATTTGAATATTATAAAATAAAATATATTTACTAAAATATAATATTTTTTGAATAAAATTAACAAGTAATATATAAGGTGTAACAATAATAGTGTAATATATTTTAACAGATCCAACAGTAGGTTATAAATATGCCATTCCCAATGAAAAATACATCCCGATCTTAGCGCATTGCCAAAGAAAGTTAAAAAAAAACTATTATTTACACAAATGTTTTATACAGCAATGTAATCCATGTAACTAACTGATTCAACTGGTAAAATATATTACACTAATTTTATTAAACCTTATATATCACTATTGCAAAAAAAAACCAAAAGAATGCGCTAAATGATTTCAAGTATCGATAGACTTTCTACTCGCATACTCAGATAAATGGTATAATGCAATACAATGTACGAACCTATGAATGGGAAAATAAATTCGCCAGTCATTACAATCGCAATGATCGATGACAATACTACATGAAGTCGTCATGTAAGCTGTATTACACGGTGATTGACGCTGATCGAATGATTTATGAGATAGAATATATGTTCGGTTCGTGTGCCCGCGGCGAGTCGGTTATGTATAAGACAAGATAAAGCCGAGATATGTATATAATGTGACATAATATGCTTATTTGTTTCATTGTGTTTTTGTCATTTGAGATTGCGAGAGCAGACCTAGCTTCGCTCGCGAAAGAGACGAAATAGAACATTTTTGTTTCGTTTTTAAATGGATATCTAACTCTTCCGTATTGTTAAATAAAGATTAAAATGAATGACGAAGCGCTTCACTAAAAGGGTACTGCAGCGTTTTTAGACTATAGGCCTATAAGAATAGCGCAATTTCACTCACTCACGATTGGTGGGTCTTCCCTACCAAGTTGGCTAGTCATTCACATGCCAAATCATAAGGGCCCATCTTGATAGATAGGGTTTTTATGAATTTACATGTTGTTGTGGCATTGAATTAACGGTTTATAACTTTATAGAGCTGATGCTCTACCAAATGTGTGCCGAATAAATTTCTAGGCACTCCACTGTTGAGCTCAGGCTCTTCCTCGATTTAAAAGAAATTTACCACACTGACTCTGTGTAATTAGTAAACGGACGCAGCTTTTTTATAAAGTTCCCAGTGACGCAGTTAATCGAATCGTTAGCCTATGTAGGATAATATGCACATCAATTGTTCAATCACGAACACAGTTTATAAAATATTATTAACCCTCTAAATTCTGAAACCGGTAAAATAACATAAACAAACGCATATCTAAAATAAAATCGAATTCCAGTTTAAGAGAAACTATCTAGAAACTCTATTTAAATTCAGCGGCCATCGCGTCTTTTCACACAGGTACTTTCACCGAGAAAGGTTGAAAAAACCTATTAATTTCAAATACTGAATCAGTCAGATTCAATGTTGATTTCCTATTCAACAATTTATAACACAGAAGATCTAATAAAGCTGCAACATAGTGTCAAAAAGGCCGGACAATTCATTTAAAAGAAAATAATAACTTACTATTTTTCCATATATGATTTCGTTCAATAGGACACGAACAAATACTCGTATAAATACTTATGTATAAGTTGGAGTCAATAGCGTTCATAATTTGAAACCCATGTTTAATATCACATTGTCAAAAGTCATCTGAGTGACTTTTAGGGATTTCCTCCCGAATTTATAGACGTTATATAAATTTCTTATATTTACACGAATACTATAAATTAAAATAAAACTATTTTTGAGGAACAACGTGAGGCTAATTAAATGAAAAAAAAAACATCTCAATTTCAATAGGGTAAATGATTTAGTGCTACCACCGACTGACGTTTCATAACTTTATCAATAGTAATATTGTAGTGCGCAAAGAAAACTCATGTGCGTAGTACTATATAACATTTAATAAAGTTATAAAACGTCTATAAATTTCATGTTAGACCCATGTACCTGCGCAAGCCTTCCAAAGGTCCGGATATAGCCCGTGTTTTACATGTAAAACATCGTAGATATTAAGCTTCAACTTGCTGCTAATTATCTTTCAACATACTGTTGAGGGCGTGGTCGTGTATGGCCAACAACAGTATGACCTCACTGACGTATCCATTCAATTTTAACTTTCTTACATCGGCGTGAACAGCGCGGCTGAATGCGCTTGCGCAAGGCGATACCAATTATTATATCTGTAATCGGTGCGCAATCGCCCGAACAAGCTGTACTTATTCGATATAAGTCTTTATTTATGTAGGTAAATAGATTTTGGTTTATAGTTAGATACATGGTTGTTAAATATTTGATAAAAAATGTTATAATTTTAATGGGTAAGATATAGATATCGTAGCTTTATGGAAGCTAGCTAACATACCAAGTTAAAGCTATAAGGCTACGTGTAATTGATTTGACTATGTGATAAGACAGTACCTACTAGTTTAATAGTGTCTGTAGTCCAACACACACAATCTTCCAGATGAAAGACTCAATTATTAAGAAATCAACACAAACATTTCAATTCTAAATTGTCAGTAGTTGTCATCTGTTTTGCAAAATTGGTCTGTAAACTTAATACTCTTTAAATTCTCTTATTTTGGATAGCTTTTGCCCGCGACTTGTTTCACGTCTTTAAATTGGTATAATATTTTTTATTTATGAACTGATAGAGATAAAACACACTACATTATAAGTGAAGCTTACCTTTATACTTAAGTGAAAACCGCACCCGAATCGGTCTGAGATTATAGCGCACAAACAGAAAGATAAACATACGAAAATTAAAAAAAAAAAAGGTTGTTTTGGGTTGTATTGCGTTGATAAATTCTCCCAAAAATAGTTTTTCTCATATATCTTCCATGTACAGACAGTGATCAGTAACATTTTTATTGTATGTTTTGGGATTATCAGAGTACGGTTCCGACTTCCACTTGTTCTGTGTTTTCAATATTTTCAATCATACATTTGATAAAATTATTACTTTGCGCAGTAGGATAGGTATAAAAGGTGTAACAAGAATAGTGTAAAATACCTAAAATGTAAACGAGTAGATTATATTGATCAAGTTTACGTATGAACGTAAATGTGTGAATGGAGTTAGAGAGCATGGTGCTATTTTAAAATTTATAAGTGATTTGACGTAGTATCTCTTGGGAATTTGATCTTTATAACTTACCAATGAATGCACGTTATCCCCCGAATTTATAGGTAAGTATTTTATAACTTTATTAAACGTCATATAGTACTGCGTACAAAAGTTTAGATTTGCGCAGTACTATATGACGTTTGATAAAGTTATAAAAAGTCTATAAATTCGGGGGTATATTTACAGCATCTTTTAAACTCAAGCCTTTTAATTGCGCTAAATATTAAAGGCAATAAAACACGATATCACTTATTAATATTTATTAATACATATTACTAATATCTTAATAAGTATGACACAGATTACGCTTTCTTCGGTCTATTCTTGTCCGGTTGTCCTTCGTAGAAGTTTTCACTGAAAATAAAACAAATAATTCATTAATATAAAATATATGTAAATATAAAATAATACTACACATTGAAATAAAACGAATTATACGCATTTTATCGCGTTTATTTTATGTTTTTTACATTCCCGACGTTTCGGCTGTTTTATAGAAACCATAATCACGGGAGCACTGAGGTATTAGATGTCCTAGTGTCATAGAAAGAACTGGCGTACCCTTTCATGTTTAGTTGTTGTTTGCGGTCCAAACAACAACTGAACATGAAATAAACGCAACAAAATCCGTATAATTAGTTTTATTTCAAATATAGAAGAATTTTATAAGTAAGCAAATGAAATATTCTGTATTCAATAAGAATACAATAATAATTATGTTTTAGATAGCGTTCCTTTCAAATAGGCATCTGTTGTAATTTTAATATTACAAAAGTACGCACTAGCCTTTTGATTATTTGAACACCATCACGCCTGTAGCCCCGAAAAAGTAGGTGTGTAGGCAAGAAAATTCATGTTCATTCCGACCGATTGTAATATTTTCAACCTCATTTAAGTAGCGCCATGGTTGTAACATGTCCCTACGTCATAGTTTTAAGATGAAAAAATCATTCTAAACTATCATATACCAACATTAATAGAAGGAAAAGGTGTTAACTCACCATCCAACCACTTTCTCAGGTTCGTCGCACATGAAAGTGTCCTCGTTGTAAACCTTGCCATCAGGACAGCTGCCCTTTTGCGGCTGGACGCCGTTGCGGCAGATGTAGAACTTCTGGCAGTCCTCGGGATGGGGGAAGGTGGGGTGGGGGAGGGCGCGTCCGTTGGGGCCCATGACGTCACCGTCGGGGCAGGAGAAACCGTCGTCAAGCACGTCTGAAAAGTGGTTACATTCATTATCAAATATTTCTTGGATACAATCCATGTCATTATGAATGAGAAGCACGTATTATACTTTTAAGTTTTATGTTCTAGAAGCTTAAGAAATGTTTTAATATAAACGTGAATATTCTTAAGTATAAGTATTGTTATAACTGATTCTTTCCATTAATCGATTTTGAGTGCCAAAAATGTTGGGTTCCTTACTAAATATAAGCTATCGCAATACCATCATATAAAACGAGACCCGTTAAAACTTACAGATATTCTGCGTTTTTAGGGAATTTTACACATTGCTCATTGTATACTTATTTTATTGCTCTGTTCAGAATGTAGTTAGTACTGACCCTTAGTGATTTGGTCGCATATCCTGTTGACTGATTCCTTCCAGTCGCAGTTAGAAGTCTCTTCGTCGAAGTAGAGGCCGGGTGGACACGGCAGCTCGTTGGGAAGTCCGTCGGAGCAGTAGTAGAACTTGTCGCAAGCCTGAAAAAAGATGATCAATAAATAAGTAGAATCAGCAGTCAATAGGCAAGGTTCAGCTATAGAGTATTCCATAAAAAGCATGTATTATGGGTAAAACTCAAGCTTGGGCAAGTTGCGAAAAGATTATTCATAAAATAAGGCCATGTGAGAATTGAACCCGCAAATAAGTGGCCTACGCTCAAACTACAGATCAAGCTGTCGTCCAAGATATTTTAATCCATTTACACAATATTAGTGAAGAAAAATGGTCTATAATGGGTGTACTGTAACGTTCTATAAATTTGATGGGTGCTGTATAAAATTTGACGCGTGTAGTGTGGCTGTTTTGGTCCATATATTATCTTAACCTGTTAAAAAATGTATGTGAGGAATTTACGACTTCCCAGCTCAACAACAAAATGTAACCTTTGCAAAATATTCCTTTCACCGCACTTTGTATAATCAGAAGGGCATTACCGAAGCGCTTACGCTACGAATATGTCTATAATTACCTGGGGATCAGGATGCTTGAAGTATCCGTTCTGTCGCGGACAACCTTTTGAAGGCTTCGGTTCCTCTGCAAAGGAAATATTAAATTCATTGGATGATTTATATGGTGTAAGTGGCTTCGTAAAGAAAACTGATATCATTGATTCAACTCATGATTCTACACCCCCTAGATTTGAAATTATCTGTTGATCTTTTCATGATTTTTACAGTTTTTTTTTAAATTGATCTCAGCATGAAATCGTAATAGAAGTCAATTTTTATGTGATTATAGATTTAAAAACATTATTACTAATTTAAACCTAAAACAGTAATGTAATTAAAAACTCGATGCGCCTGAGCGCGCTCGACACCCGCACGCGTCGGGAATCGCTGGGAGCGTTGTGTTATGATCGCGTTGTTCACGATACATGGCGCGCTCAAAAATTTCAACATTTATGACCCAAAACTCTCGACGTAGATGCTTTCTATAATTTTGTTATAGGCATAACATTAACCAAAGTTCTCGTCTAGCTCAGCACTGAGTCCATAGTACGGTACCCATAATACAAGCGATGCATATTGTCGGACCGTATAATTGGTGTGTTCATTTGGCGATATATATTATTTATATTATTTTATTGATATTTTATTATTTAAGTAATACATACGCAGTTCCTTCCTGTCACCGCAGTCGACATTGGAAGGGATGTCACACCGCTCCTTACTGGAGTTTTCGTCGGAGAACACTAGCCCGTCGGGGCACAGCTTCGCTTCCGAAACACCTGCGGGGCAATAAATACTATCAATAAAAATGCAACTTGTAGAAGAATATTTACGTAATAAGATCTAATGATCTTTCTGCTTTTGATTTAAAATGCAATGTTTAAACTTATCATAGACCCAGCCTATGACGACATAAAATACGTGTTTCAGAAGTCTTTGGTATACTTATCAATTAATTTTTGTTCGCTTAGAAAAGCATCGGAAATCTTTCAAATATCAAAAGCCTTTGAATTTTGAAAAATATCTTTTTTTTTCATTTTAATTTACGTCAAATTTGGTATCTTTAATTATATTTTTCGTTCACCCTGTTGCCAGTTATCACATACTTACTTATCAAATTCAAAATCTTGATGATAATAATGTTAAAATTTGGAAAATAACGCGCTCAGAAATGTTTTTTTTTAATTTAGCTCTGAGACGAAGTGCTACCCTTTGGGTATTCTGTGTTCTTGATTGAACTGTTGAGACATAAAACTAATTATAAAGGAGCCAATCAAAACAAATCTACCTTGCAAAATACTGGTAAGTAAAATATATGATCTATACAACATGAATGTGCCCATACCGAATATCTTGCAAGACACGACATTCCATTCACTTCTATATTAGTAGTGGCGGAAACAGTAAAATGCGTGTATTTGTGATTATACAACAATATTGTTGTAGGTTTAATAATAAGACCAACTATTATTGGTATCGTTACGTACCATCTTGAGGTCGAACAACATTTGTGGTTATTTAATAATTGTATTTGCACCCTATTATATCGCTGACATACCAAGTTAAAACAGTATTTATTTTATAAAATTAAATATTTTACATAATTCCTCTTAGCAATTACACTTCTACAATGATTTTAATCTCAAACAAATACTAAGAACCAACTGACTTGTTTTTTTTATCTCATTCCACCGACAATCGACACGCCAGATTATCGATTGCAGATCGGAAGTCTAAACAATCTTTGCTCAATGCGCACGTTGTGATGAAAAATAAAATCTTTTTGTTTGTTATAAAACAATAACAACCGATACAAATCAAGATTAAAACTAGTCAATTCTTATAAAATGTATCTGCTATGTTTGTATCTTACACAGTAATGCAGTAACAGGTAACAAACTTAAAATATAGTACTTTAATTACGACATTTATGGCATTAGACCGTGTGTAAGTAAGACTTCTTAAGGCGCCAAAAAAAGAGATTTTAAACTCTACTCCAAAGCGATTTGCTGTCGATGTGAACGATCCGCTGTTGTTACAGTAATTGTGTGAAGTCAGTCTCACTCTCATCTTACCTCAATAACGACAGAAACAGTCTAGAACACAGTTTTGTTGAAAATCGCAGTTAATAATAAATACATTTATAAAAGTCATAGTAATTTTATTCCGTGAGGCTTTCTCTTTGTGAAGAACAATTCTCTTTCTTCACGGATATGTGTCGTTTAATTTGAATTTTAATCCGCCATGAAATGTGAAAAGATAGAAATCGTTTTAGTATTCCCAGAGCATGCCTTACGTTCTCTTTGATGCAATTACTATGAGAGACGACTGGAGAGTTATATAAGTGTGACAATAATAGTGTAAAATATTTTTAGAGGTCTATCAGTAAGCTATTAAGGTCACACTACCCAAAAAAAAACAAATTATTAAAGAAATAACACTTCGTACGTAATGTAAGTGCGCGGTGAAAAAGTACTTACTATATAATATATATATATATATATATATAGTAAGTTAAGTATTATATAGTAAGTAATACTTGGTTAACGATTTGTTGGATGGTTATTAAATTACACTTTAGTAGGTACGTTTCGGCAATCACATTTGTCTTGCTCGTGGTTTAGAAAGTAGCAAGAAAGATCTGCCAATCATATGATCCTGGGTTTGATTCCATTTTATCATTATATATATGCGGTAATGTCATACTGCATGTCGGATTCATTAATCCTGGATAAAATACGTAGGCCCATATGTGGGATTTAAATAAGGACCTTATTACTATACAATTTAAAGATGATATCATTTCAGGTTTGTGTAATACTTAAGTTTATAGACATGAACTTGATTCAGTGTTTTGATCTCGTTGAATTCTTAGTCAAAGTATAAACTAAAACACTCGTTAAGTATAATAAAAAATAAATAACAATAAGCATCTTATTATAGCGGCTATCCGATTTCATTGCATCGCTAACCAGAGACACTTAAATGACGGATTTCTTTTTTTAATTTTAAAATAGTTAACTAGATTTGAACTTGAGTCATCGATGTTCTGACACCGATAATTTACTATGAATTAATCAAGAGATGTTATTAAATTGATATTTTTTTGTACAGCTAAATTTGGTGAGACTACTTTAAAAAGCAAAGTTTATAAGAAATACATTAAAAGCGAAAAAAAAAAATTAATTTCATCTCAAACGAACTGAATTGGTGTTGCATAGATTTTAAAAAGAAAATTTATGAAAATTTCCGATTAGTACACTTGTTTGGTTTGTGCTTTTTGTACTAAGAGTGGAGTCCAGGTAGGAGCAAACTTTGTGCGATGAGCAGGAATGTTTATACACGAGTCATAGATGTGTAATATTTATATGTATGTAATATATAATTAGATCAGGGGCGGTGTCTATTATATGACACCCGTAGTACAAGTACAGCACGTCAAGTGCGAGATTATTCGTGATCTAGCCGTATACTTTACAGTCTACCGTATTTAGACGTTTTGTATGGAGAATTGAAAGTTTTAAATACTCGTACCATCCGCTGGAGGCGCTTTTCTATTCTCCATACAGAACGTCTTAATACGGTAGACTATAAAGTATACAGTTAGCTCGCACTTGTCGTGCTGGCGATTCTTGGGTACCATGAATAATTTAAGTTAATTGATACTATTTATCTGAAAGGATGTTTACAATGTTCTCTCCTTGATAGATTTTTTCCATCCAAAAAAATAGGTACTTATTATTGCACAATTGAAATAATTGCATACAAAGTGAAACCCGGACGAACCCGCATCGTAATGGAAATCATTCTATTGCGATTGCTCATGCGTTACGTAATCGCAAATCGTATGCGTCTGCGCATAGCGGATGACCTTTGTACTGACCTTTGCTGCATTTGTAGTAGAGGTCACACTGATACGGGTCGGGGTAGTATCCGCTCTTCTGTGGGCAATCGAACTCTTGCGCTGACGCTGAAAATTAAATGAAAATGGGTTAAGAAATGTTTTATAATCATTTTATGTGGCAAACACTACGCGTAAATTACTACAAACTTTTTTTAATAATCTAAATAGATCTATTATCTGACATGATAGATAAGTTACAAGGCGTTCTCTACTTAAATGGCCGTGCCCAGACCAAGCGTGCAGTCACGCGTAGCTGGCTCAGGCAAAAATTCGCACCGCCTAATCCGAGTGCGGTGATTTGTCATATGCATCGCGAGCTAGCCTCAAGAGGCAGCGTAATCTGTCCGAACATGGCTGATAATGTCAATTTTATATACTTGCAAACACCTATAAAAAAGGCTAGTATAGTTGTATACTAACACTCAACCCTACTCAACAAGCAAGAAAGTAGCTAAGCAAGATACTCAAGGCTGCTAACTTTTTAAAGCAATTACTACTTGTATGAATTACAACTGAATAATTTTAATAGTAATTAGACCACACCTGTCTGGTTTGAGAGACCAGTATTAGCCGTTAAAGAAAAAAACGCTATAATAATTAATTCTGTCAATAAGCAGTAGAGACTTTGACGCCCAAAATAATGTTATTCTAGTCATCTTAGTAGTATCATTATCTTTGTGACTTGGTAACGAAAACTAATACCATGGATTCTACACATGATTCTAGACTCCCCAGAGTAGGAGTTTTAGCTAGAGTAGGAGTTTTCTGCCCCTCTTTTCATGAATTATAGGTTTTTTTTTTCAGTATTGTTAATTTGATTTTAGCATGAAAGCATAATAAAATACTATCTCAACGCGATTAAAAAAACTAATTTAGACCTAAACCTGCAATGTAAATTCAAAAGTCGATACGCTCGAGCACACTCGTGACTTGACACACGAGTCGATTACGCCGCGGAGTGTGTGTGTGTACAATACATTGCGCGCTCAAAAAATAAAACGTTTGTAACCGATGACTGTCGCTATTAATGATTTCTATTATTTTATTATAGGCATTAAATGTAACATTTACCCAAAGTTTTCGTTAACATAGCCATATTTTTATAGTACTCTAAGCAGGTCTGAATTTCTTGCAATAAAGTATCTGTCATCTAGCTATTGACACTCCACTAGCTTCTGGTCACCTGGGACCCGTTAGCTCACATACGCAGCGCAGTGCAGCTTTTTGTATCCGTATAAAAAGTAGTTAAAATTTATATTAATTAGGAATAACATTATTTTGAGCACTATGGTCAAAAGCTCTTGTTAGATTGATATTACTTGATATTGTATCTAATATATGTTTAAAATCATTTTTTAATAATTTCAAAAGTGTTTCTATAGAAATTCTTATCTATACTAATATTATAAATGTGAAAGTTTGGATAGATTGATGGATGGATGTTTGTTACTCTTTCACGCCCGAACGGCTGAACGGATCTGGATGAAATTTGGCACAGAGATAGATTATAGTCTGGCACTAACAGCACATAGGCTTCTTTTTATCCCGGTAAAATGTATGGTTCCCGTGGGATAGATGTATTAATTTTTCATACTTTTTATCGCGGGTAACACCGCCGGGCGCAGCTAGTATTATATATAAATTTTCTACTCTGTTATAACAGAGTAGAAAATTTATATGTAATTCCATGAGGACTGGACTATTTCATTTAATTAAGGATTTTTATTAATAATCGCTTACTGCCAATAAGGCATCTATTTTATATATAAATGATACAGTTTTCAGTCAGTAACCAGTAACCTGCGTTCCAGATAAGAACGTTACGTACAGGTCGACGACCGAATGAACTATGCTACTTTCATATTAATATATAACTCGTGAACCTCATTATATATTGTTCTCGCGTCGGTGCTTTATCATATTCCCGGCATGATATTCTATTACAGCGCCGACGCTGAATAGTAAGCAATAAGTTCGTTTTAATATCCCTTTGTTTTCATTATTATTAAATAAAAAAAATATTCATGGAGGTCAAAAAAGCACTTCTGAATTGTAAAAAGTTACCAACGTAACTTCGTTCTTCTTCGTTCTTGGTTCCGCTGGGAAGCCGGCAAGAAATGTAGTCGTTACTTTTTGCAACATAGTCGCACAACAAGGGTTCTATTTTACCATATTGCTACGGTATCTTAAAAGAGGTTGTTCTAGTACGCCATGAGAGCAGGGACCATGATAACCACGATAATAAGTAATAAACACTTAAGCAGTAATTATTGTAAGTTAGTTGGAGAAGAAACATGACGTACGACCATTTATCAAGGAGTCTACATGACATCTTACATGACCAACACTCGTACAACATTACTAATATTATGCTATTCGTGACTTATAGGTCAGGAACCCTTATGTAGGCTAGGCTAGTACCTAGGAGTAGTGACGTAATTATAATGATCTCAAATATAACCAGGCCTAAGTCAAATAGAACTATTAACGGTGTCCCAATATTGATCCTAATCAAATTAAAACATGACTAACTTGTCCTCTATTGTGTGAAATGAAACGTTTGATATCTCGCTTGCTATCACTCGATGTTGGAATAAGAACAATAACCCAAATGTTGCACAATGCTGGTTTGTTCACGAACATAATTTGTCTGAGTCGCTAGACTGCAGCGCTTGACAATATTAAGACAACATTTTATCTGTTTAGGAAACGTTAGCGCGTCTCAGATGTATCACAAAAGAATTGGTCAGAGATTACCAATGACAGGGCCATGTGGAAGGTTGTGGGAGAGACCTTAAAAACCTTTGTCTGTGTGATGGATTGTGTGAAATAATATTATCTAGTCAAGTATTATTTTTTAATTATTGATGATAAGTCTTTGTAAAGCCCCAGTACATATAAGTGTATATATCAGCTACGGAATACAAGACCCTTTAATTCAAAATTAGGTTACTATATATGTATATGTAAGTAGAGACAAATAATTATTTCCTAATTTTATTTTGTAATTGAATTAACCTTGTCAAAATTTAGTATGTATATCATAATAGAACCTTGTTGGAACTAGACTGCACTAGTATATTTGGGACACATTATTTCCTCTATGCCAAGAAGTTGACCCTGGCTTATGTCGCAAGTTCAATTACTCAAGTCATACTAATGTCTTGTTAATCTGGACATTAATAGCTCTTGCATTTCAGTCGGTAGATACACTACTGAAAATTCAATTTATATATAATAATACCAGCCCTTTTTAATGTCCTACTGTTGAGTACGGGCCTCCCCATAATGCGAGGGGGATTAGGCCATAGTCCACCACGCTGGCCCAGTGCGGATTGGTGGACTTCACACATCTTTCGAGGGGTTCTCACAGACATGCAGGTTTCCTCACGATGTTTTCCTTCATCATTTAGCAAGTGATAATCGTGGTTGACATTGAGATTCGCACATGAAATCCAGAAATCTCAGAGGTGTGAGCCGAGGTTGCGGCCTGCGATCCTCGTTACCGAGGCAAGCGTTCTACCAACTTGGCTATCACTGCTGCAATTTGTATGTCACCAACATAATTTATGACAAAATTATAAAATGACATTTTTATGATTCATAAACACCAAATGACAATCTACACTCACAATTTAATTTCTGAGAAATACTTGAAACACTTTTAAAAGCTAACGAACTGTACGTGGAAAATACATTATTGATTGTATGTCAACATTGCCAATTCTCGCGAACTCGAAAAATGTTTCGAAACGAGAGCAGGTTAAACATGCAACATATTAGGCGACATGAACGTTTGAAAGGACCAGACATTGCAAAAGTTAAGCGTGTTTAAACGAGCACATGAAGAATATAATGACTTTTGAAATATCGCTCATTAGTGTTTAACTATTAGACTGACTATTCATGTTATATAGAGAACTGTGCTAAGAAAATAACTCTTAAAAATTAAAACCCCAAACAAACTACAGCAGTAAATATTGAGACAGATCGATATTGACGGTGACGAGTAACCGCTCTTGACCCTGATTTACGAATCGTATCGAATAAGTTGCCAGCACTACGAGTAACCGCGCGGTAACGGCTCTACATATTTCGAAAAATCGCTTTTTGTGTCCGTATACTTAAATTTGCCCTTGCAACACATGCAATAAGTAAATTTACTGGAGCACTGAACATTTAGAGGGACGCGTGAGTGAAAGGAGGACGGAGCTAGGCCCGCTCCATTGAACACAAAGTACCGACTATCGACATACGGGCTTTACACATAAATTTATTACTTATTAAAGACCACAAAAACGTGTATTGATTCTTTGGTTCTTTATTAATTAATTGACTCAGTAAATTAACAATGTTTAAAAGATAATCGTGCTAATTAAGGTATCTAATATTGCGTTATTGTTCGTTTTCGTTATCACGTTTATTTCTCCATCTGACAACTGGTTTAAAACTTAGCTCAGCAATAATCTACTATTTGGAGTTAGAGCCCACAGCAATAACTATAAGTGCAGATTGCTAATCAACCTGGTTTCCTAGAAGTTAGCCCCAATAAATTAGGAATAGGCTAGGAAGATATAAACATTTGATCTCGGAGTAATATTTACACCGATTTATGCAAAAGACAATAACTTGATTTTGAAAGGGATCTTAAGTATCTGACATTTTCAAATGGAAGGGTACTTAATTTTGACGCATCATACTCAAGTTAACGATACCTAAAATGGTTATGAGGACTTAAATACTTAAGTAGCGATTTTGGTGTTGAGCCGTAAGCGTAATCGAAAGGGTGACAATATACAACAGGTCATAACAACCAAATGTCCATATTAGTCACTAGTACACGCACTTTTGTCAACCAATACCTGATCGTGATTAGCTCACAGTGAGGTACTGGAGGCGTTGCGACATTGCACTGAATTGTGTGAACAGTATACAAAGCTCATTGTTAGGACCACAATATTAACCTGACATGTTATAGTCATAACATGGTAAATACACATATAAATGTACTCATTATATCACAAAATATAAGGGCATTGGTAAATCTAAGGAACAAGTCGGACTTGTTAAATGGCTATAAATATCTTATCAGGTAAAAATAAACTAGTACTATTTATTGCATTTCTACAGTAATATTTCGTGTCGAAATGCCACGCATTCGTTCGAAAAATTAGTCTCGTTTTACCTTCCAAAGATTTTCATACGCAGAAAAAATATATGTATTTTATGATTAACAAGAATGTTTAAATTAATTTAGCTACGTAATTCTTGAGAGTGGGAACTGTGGCAGAGACTTATATATTATAATTCACTGTGCTTTATTGTTCATCTTTTTCCTTATGTTTTACGTAAAAATCTTCAGGTGCCTACATTTAAGTAGGTACATAAAAGATAAAATAACAAATTTCCCCGTACCACAAATCCATCCAAACCAACCAACCGAGAGTTACTCAACTGTAACTAGTTCAGGTCGATTACAGTATCACAAACATGACTCATGCCTTAAATACAACAAGCCGAACTTTAAAAAAAAATCACTTACCTAATCCGCAGGCCAGGCCGACGATTAAAAATAAACTCTTCATTTTTTTTAATCTTTGAGGTAGAAAATATATATAAATAGAAAGAACAGCCCGTACGTGCGTTTCCTCTGGAAGGCTGTTCTGTATTGCGAGTGGTTGGCCGTTTATTGTAACCGGCGCGCGCGCAGCCTTACTATGCGACGTTCGATAGAAGTGGTTGCGCCGAAAGTGAATGAAAGTTTGAAAAAAAAGTGATTGATGTTGAAGAAACAATGATGGCTATTAAAGTGTAATTAATCGTGGGCGTTTATATATTGTTTTATTGTTAATCTCCGGTGTGTAATTACTGGCATTAATCGTGCATGTAATTTAAATAGTGATGGTATGCATGCATCTCGAATGGTAATTTTGATATACACGTTGTCTTGTTAAACTGCATATAAAAATATAGTACATTTTCTCGCAGAAAGTTATTTTGGTTGTTCGTAATTAAATTTTTGTGCGTTGAATAATATAATTTCAAGAAACTTGTAATATCTATTACTACCATAGACCTTACAAAAATCATAGCTCTTTTATTGATGACTTATTTAAAACATTGGGCCTAATAAAACAACGAGGATATAAACTTTGTTACATGACTTTTTTAATCTATGCGATATTGCAGCCATATAGTTGCACTTGTATCAAGCGTGTGTCCTTTAATTATGGTGAGTGTATTTAGTACCCAAGAAAAGTGGTGATACATATATGTATATATATATATGAGTCGGTTCGTGTGCATGCATATCCGTCGCACTGTCGTGGTCCAAACACAACCTCGGAAATGTTAAAGGTCGATTTCATGGAAATAAGTGGCATGCATAAATGACGATATTGGGATCTTATCATGTGTAATAAAAAATATTATTATGAATTCTTATTTTTGCATCCAAGATATCTTAGAAGATTTGAATATTTTTATAGAATTAATTCTCGGTATTTGGTGGATACCTACTATTTAAATATTATATTATATTATAATTTTATACGTCATTAAGTATTCATCGTACAATAGAAATACGAAAATTATAATATCGCCAGACGAATACACCAACTATACGGTCCCACACTAAGCAGCGCTTGTATTATGGGTACCGTACAATGGATGACGAACTCAGTATATTATACTTATATAGATACTAAACATTTACGACTCGGGTAGGTACATACATTCGTGCTCATCACACAAAGTTAGTACCTACCAGGATACGAACACAGGACCCTCGGCGCAGAAGGCAGGGTCGCTACCAAATGCGCTAATCAGGTCGTCTTATATTATATTGAACGGACATCAGTTCAAGCAACAAGTAAATTATTGACAATTAACGTAATAATGGAAGACAAAACTCTTGGGAAAAAGTCAAGGCTGAATAAAAAAAAACTGATTTTTTTGTAAGCTTTCAATTGTAACTAAGATGCTGAGAGTCCGAGACGATTAGTGGAAATTTTACAGGATTATATTGCGCTTTTATTTGGATCCATTCAGCTATTATTGTGGCTGCACTTAAAAAGTATATTTTTTATAATGGCCTAATCATTATTTTAAGCATTTTTCTTCAAGTTTTCTAAACTCATATTCTTATCATAATTTCTGCCAATCAGAGGTATCTTAATATATCTAGTTGAAAACATAGACAGAACAAAGTACAAAAAACTTCTAAAGCAAAATTAAATAAAAGTATTCAAACAAAAAATTAATTCTGCAAACCAAGTAAACCCTCAAAACTCGACTAACCTACATACAGCAAGGAAAAATCAAAATAAGGGCTCTGACCTCTGTCAGAGGAGAAGTGGCAGACCATGTCCCAGGACATGGTAAAATCCAAAAAAAAAAAAATATATATCAAGTTATCTTTTTTTTGGACAAGATTAGAAGATTAATCTATTTTATTTTTAACTTTTTCGAAGCCGGGAACCAACTAAAGAGTCATCTATATTTTTTGTGTCTCGCAGTCCCAGTAGTCACATAGTTATTATTTTAATACAATGTTAACCACATTAGTAATTACTGGGTATAACCCAATGTCGCAGTTAAAAGGAATTTTAACAATTTCATGACGTGTGTTGCCGTGAAGGTTGCGGGATCATACGTATAAATACTATAGTACCTATTTCGTCGCTTATTTTAGATTGAGCTTTTGAAAGTGTTCACAGAGAGCTCGTTTCACGGTCGATGATTGTGTTATGTGCATCTATTTTATGTATTTTATTCTAAAAATTTGTTGACGACCCGATTAGCGCTGTTGGTAGTGGCCCTGCTTCCTGTACTGAAGGCTGAAACCTGGTAGAAGTAACCTTTGTGTGATGAGCACGAATGTTTGTGCCTGACATGTAGGTATTGGGATCGCCCCAGCCCATATCACGGAACCAATAATACAACTGTTGCTTATTCTGGGAACATACAGTTGTTATGCTCTTATTAAAATACTATTAGTCCTCCTGACCGAATTTCGGTCACGTCAGCTAATATTAACGGAGACTAGCCATCTGCGCAGGAGATATTATAGTATACATGTGCGTGCGCAAGCACAGGTGCACTCTCTCTTCTCTCACTCTCATACTCGATGGGACAGCAATCCGACACGACTGAAGAGAGATCAGGCGCAGGACCGACGGCTTTACGTGCTCTCCGAGACACGAGCAAGTGATAACCATGGTGTAAAATGAGATTCGCACATGAAATCCAGAAATTCCAGAGATGCGAGCCGTGGTTTGAACCTGCGACCCTCGTTACCAAGGCCACCGTTCTACCAAATCGGTTATCACTGCTTATTATAGAAATATAGGTACATAAGTCAGAATGTATAGGAAATCATATTGTATCGCAAGTAAACTAGTTTCAAAATCCAAGCCAACAAAAAAGTAGTACATCCACTTTCTTTTTAAATGAGCTAATGATTGGCTTGACTTAGTGACTGATTTACGAGTTTGCAATTTACTAATAGAACATCAACTTAATTAAAGTGACGCGCATCAATTACCAACAATTAACTGCGTACTTCATCACTGAATCACTCGTTACTAATAGGTATGTATACTAATCGAGAAAAACTATAAGCCGATCATCAAATTGAGTTGGCAGCGAGATTCTGAACTGTCTATAAGAAATCAGCTGCATTTAGCCAAGTGACATGTGGGATACTTATACCACTTACTATGTGCACACACACACATACCATTTACACAGCAGTATTACGTGCTGCATTCTAGTACCTTTGTTCTCATAGGATTGCTTAGCTGCAGTAAACCGGCACCCGTATGCAAACGACGTTTTAAAGAGCGCTTACAGTATTGTTTGCTTAGCGTGTTGACATAATCTTATCTATAAGTGTATAGGGCTGCTCCTATGAGTACCACTTGCTACAATCGCCACAAATTGGTAATCGTATGAAGAGGTCCACCACCATCATCCATAAAAATTAGAAAAAAAATATTTTTCAAGAGAAACAGTTTATCAGTTCGACATTCATTCGCAGTAGGCTGACCATGTCCTGTGAGAATCAGGATAACATTATCTTACAAGATAAGTATATACAAAAATATACAAAAATGTAAAAAAAAATGTAAAATAATAAATTGTAAATATATGTAGTATTTACAAAAATTTAAAATTAAAAATAAAAATTTGTCTAGCTGTGACTAGTGGGTGTGTGTGTGTGAAGTATGTGTATATAAGAGAATATGTCCTTACATGTATCTAGATTAAGAATTATATTTGCTCTGCTGACATTGCGAGATTCGCACATCGATACTTATATAACGTATCCAAACCTTGTATAACTGTAAGACCCGTGCCAGCTGTAGATAATATAATGATAATGTATTAAGCAACTCTAGTTATAGTTGGGTAACGGAACGCCTATCGAAAACTGGTCTAGGTATTGAGCACTAGACGCAGGGACCGGCGGCGCGTGCGCACATTCACGATGTTAGGTATGGAGGAGGATTGTGGTTACTGGTAATATTTTGGAAATACTTAACTAGCGGTATTTGAGCTGCAATTTTTGTGTGTCTATCCCTGACTCATTTAACACAGATTACTAAAATAATAGTAACTTAGTATCTACTATACCTATTTCATATTTGTGTGTGTCATTTGCTCCTCATATGAATTCATATGCTTACGTTTGTAGTGACGAAAATATTTCAGGGCGTCGAGATTATTCGTAGGCTAACCATATACTTCATAGTCTACGTATTTAGACACATTGTATGGAGAATTAAAAGTTTTAAATTCTGTCCGCTAGAGGGACTTTTCAATTTGCCATACAATGTGTCTAACAACGTAAACTATTAACTATACAGTTAGCTTACGAATAGTCTCACACTTGTCGTACTGTAGACTTTATATACTGAAATGTCAGAATAGCAAATGTGCCATATCCTAAGATGTGTGTGATTTTTTTTAGTTTTTGTACAATCTTGACGCAAAAAAATGAGCTTTATTTTGATTGTCTAAATAAACATAAATATATTTCATAATCATCATCAATAATGGAAGTTAAAACATGACGTATATATGAAAATATAAAAAATGAAAATACTAACATCGTGTCAGTTAAAATCTCTAATAACCGCGCTAATGTGTCCCATGCATTATCACCGCCAGCATCTTTGGCTGACTTCAGCTGTCAAAGTGATCTTGCCTCATGCACATATACTTAAGCCCAATTTAACAATGTGGCAACCTAAGAGCTTGTAACAATATATTAATAATACTATTTGGCTGAGTCGCGCTTATTTTAGTGAATGCGAGAACTAATTGAAACGTTATTAAGTATTGCATTTATTCATCTATAGCTTACATAGCATGGTCTGTACAGTGTATACTTATATAGTGAATATTTTTGGAACAAAATTAATTCGACATTATTTTCGATAGAGAAGCCGAATGAGTACTTTTAGGTATTTTGTCCATATGGTTGCGTATCACGGGAACCACTAGCGGGTAGCGGGAAAACTACGAGATGAATTTCGACGATATTTGTCATGGTGTTAGCATATAACTTGGGTCAGGCATATAGGGTACATATTTCTGAAAAACCCACAAAACCTGTATCTTAGGATTCAACAGGGTACGGTAAATTTTGTATCCTGGAAATTGGATTCTACCTTCAGGATAGTAAAAAAGCTTAAGTCCGCGCTTACAAAGCCGCGGGCACAGGTTAATATATAAAAAAAAAGTGTGGTGTCTTGCGAGTTACTCCATCACAGTAGTGTTGCCAAGTTGTGTAAACTTAGATTCCAGTTGGTAGCAATTTAAAAAATATGACCGCAATTATCTTGCAAGACTCCGCGGTGGATAAACTTTGGGATAAAATAATATTATGCTTTCTCTATGATCCGTGGGGTTTTGTTATTTTTCATTACCTAATCAAGCGACTGTCGAAGGGAGTATATTATTTCATCATCTTTTTCATTGAGATTTATTTCAAATTAATCATAAAAAGGGAGCAGTATAAAATATTTGCCCTGGATTATAAATTGAGTCAATTTTGTCCTCAAAATTTATTCTGGTCTGTCAGCGACAATCGTTGCTACATGAACTTACTTTATGATTTTTTTTATTACGATATAGGCAAGAATTTGATCTCGATCTCACCCGATGGTAAGTGACGATGAGATCTACGATGTAGCATACTTGCCTAGAAGGTACCTGTTCACTCTCGACTTGAAAACACCCAGATTATAGCCAACGGGGAACAAAGTCGCCGCCGGTAGCGTGTTCCATTCCTTGGCAGTTCGCACGATGAAAGTAGAAGCAAACCGCTTAGTACGTACCGAAGGAATGTCCACAGTGTATGGTACAAATGTTTTCCTATAATTTTCTTTTTGTGTCTACTGGGCCAACAGTTTAGCAATATACATATTAAAATGACACACTTTCGGATTAAATAATATTAGTTTAATTGTGTTGCATTTCATTTGCGGCTAGCGGTGTTTGTCTAAGGAATTGCATTGAACCGTTCGTGTAGGTATTCGCATTTTAATTGATAGTCAAATGTGTTGTAATCCCGGCTTTGTGCTAACTGCCAACTGTTGCCAGCAAAAATCACAAGCACTATATTACACAACTGTTCATTGCTCGCCTGTCTTAAACCACGATTGGTTTGATCTGATATTTTTTTTAAGGATAAATATTTAAAGATACTTTTCGCTTAGTCGCTTCTGAAAAATAAACCTCACATCAGTTTGTATATGCGCAGGCAATTTATTATTTATTTCTATACTAGCTGCGCCCGGCGGTGTTACCCGCGATAAAAAGTATGAAAAATTAAAACATCTATCCCACGGGAACCATACATTTTACCGGGATAAAAAGTAGCCTATGTGCTATTTCAGACTATAATCTATCTCTGTGCCAAATTTCATCCAGATCCGTTCAGCCGTTCGAGCGTGAAAGAGTAACAAACATCCATCCATCCATCCATCTATCCATCCATCCAAACTTTCACATTTATAATATTAGTATAGATAGAAGTATAGATTATTTTGTACATGTTGTTTATCACAACGATATGAAAACACATAGATATCCATTAAATATATAGTTATTTGAAACTGGGTTAATATGATAATATACCCTTTGTGCGCGGTTCGTTGCCTTCAAAATCGAGATAGAATCATAATTACATTACGATTTCATTACAATGTAGACATGGTTTCTTTAATAAGCACAAATCGCGTTATTATCACTACAATCTGTAACATGCCTTTCTTGTTTCAAAATAAAAGAAAATCAAACACGCTCCTGCGTGAAGATGCCTGGGTTCTGTTGATATTTATTGTGTGTGCTACAATACAAGCAACAATGATGTTAAAATAAATCGGATATTTTTTCCGATAATAAAATCTCAGTTGCGATACACTCGGAGGTATTTGCCACGCCCGTAATGTTACGCATTACGGGCGCATTATACGTAATTTCTAGTTCTCTACCGCACTATCTCCATATCTAGATACTTATTGACATGGTTATATTTTTTTTATGAGTTATGTTACCCTAAGGTAGCAGTTTTGGTCATACTAGTCTTGGTTAAATTATCGTCAAATAAATACTTGAGGTATTTATTACTTAATTCGTTTTATAATTGTCTGCCATGAACCCCAAATCGAGCTGCAGTAACGCCAGTAATCTGAGGTCTTCCAGTTTGCAAGGTGAACGCTTTCGGAGGCCAAGAAATAAAAAAAAACTAAGATTAGATTGGAAGTTTCGGAGGTCGACGACCTTAGCTGTTGACTGCACACGCAAATTGGTATTTGAAAAGGGATAAATTCGGAGATTTCATATTGGTATTTCTTTAGTACGAAGCCTCTTATACAGACTTTTTATTTTTGTTACCAAAATGATACGGGTATGGAATGATGTAATAACAAACTAAGATTACATTTACAATTTCATCGCAAGTTACGTTAAATTGTTTAAACATTACAATAAATACTTTCTATAGTAACCATAAAAAAAACAATAAAAATCTGTGAAGCAATTGGAAACAAATACTTTCTCCTGCATGGTAGGTAACATTAGTAAAACATACACAGTTATCTACGTACATAATATAATGCGTAAAGTTGTACACATTGACGACTGTCGACTAAACGTGACGAAAGGTCAGACAAATGTCAAATGAGAGTCAAATGTGAAACGGCCAAATAGACAAGTCATTTTAACGAACGTAATTTCAAATTTTTTATGTTAATTTTATTCTAAGCAAGGACATATAACATACTGTAGGAAAGGGGTTCATATAATTAGGGTGTGTAGTTTCTCGACTAACATCTTGGAGGAGTTCGGTGTTGCTGGCTTCTTTACTTATCGATCAACTTGTTTGGTTTATAATTGGAAAAGTTGACAAGCCGACGGCCAGTGGTGGCTTCCTCTTCCCCATTGGTTTAACAATGGATTTTCGCCAAGTATGGCCTAGTTCTATCAATTATAAATAACTATATGTTACTATCTATCGTAACTCCTATAAGTTATTTTTAAAATAGAATAACCAAAGAACGCAAGATTCTGGGCATCAAGTCTAGTTACATTTATATCTTGATTTATGTAGAGCATTAAGTAAGTACTAGGTATCGTAAGTTATTTGCTCACTTATATAGAGTTTAATAATTAGAAATAATCCTAACATCCTTCACAATAAGTATCTCTTTGTCTATCTCCTAATAGGCATAGTGCAGTAGGAACGAATTTTTGAAAGCTCATTGTCTTTGACATACTTACATGTTGAGTGGGGGCTCTCAAAGCTCCGGGGAGCGGTTGTGACGAATCTTTTAATTGTCATTCGGTATGTGTGAAGTTGCATACGGATTAACAATGGGGGGCTGGTCACACTTCACACTATTCTATTCTTTATTGTAATTACAATTCAGCTCGTAATTGCATAATAGTATTACATAACTTTTCATACCTGTCAAAAAGACTTTCTTAAATGGTATTTTGATTTGACGTCTCAAAGGAGTTGACAAGACAATCTAGGCACATGTAGTGCGGTTTGAATTTATTATATCTTCCCGCAGTTATATTGTGAGTAGAGGTCGTTACTAAGTTGGTGAAAACGCCTGATTTTGAGGCGCGTCCCTCAGTCGGACAGTAGATGGGTGACCGAATTATAAAATCTAAGCTCTTGGATTGATTCCCTGATCTTTATTATGTAAGGAACCGTCCACAGTCTCAAAATAGATAACTAGTCCTATACACCACAGTCTAGAAGTCTATACAGTTAGCATAAGCTACCCTCTGTTACATTGGCTCTTGATATCTCCTTTAAAGCATATACGAGTGTATATGCTTTCAGGTATTCCGAACAGAATAGCCGTTATATACGATTGCTATTCATATGTATGTACTCAAGCCTTATTTTTATACTAACCGTGACGAGACTTCGTACGCGTCTTTTAGCGTTTTGGCTATCCCAGACGAACTCTATCTATATTCCAGGAAAATAAATGGATCATATTCATTGACCCAGTGTGTTAACTGCCAGCATGCCAAGTGACAGGAAAGTAATCGCTTGGGATATTTTTGGAATAAGACTTTTTTTTTAAATGTCGTGCTAATTCTGCCACCGCATACCAAGTTTCATCATGGGCCATAGGTTTCGCGTGATATGCAAAAAGACGGACAGACAGGCAAAAATCTAAAAAAAGGCCTATTCCGTATTTATGAAACAAAAATAATGTACCCTTAACGTTAAATTAAAAGAGTATTCATTGTATAGACAAGTTACATTTTTATTGGATGACGATGGCACATAAGTATAATTTCGTTTTTGTTTTTTTTTTATTTTTTAAATTGGTCGACTATATGAAAAATAGGTAAAGTATATTCATGCATTTATGCTGTCACTAATTCTGATTTGTTTCAGTCTATCACGAAAGGATGTGGTTTCACGATGCGGTAATCAATTTATTTTCTAAGATAGGAGTATAGCTTTCAGCGATGCATATATGGAAGTGCATTTTCAGGAATGCATCTGTAGGTATTTTATAAAACATTTAGGACCAGTGGCTCTAACACATTTTTTTCTTACTTACTGTAATGTTATTTGTTTGTCATCCCGCTCGAACCATAGATGTTATAAATTACGACCTGATTAACACCGGGACCCTCGGTGCATTTGCCTTCTGCACCGAGGGTTCCGGGTTCAAATCCGGGTAGGAACAAAATTTGTGTAATGAACATGAATGTTTGTGCCCGAGTCATGGATGTTTAATGTCGCACCCAGACCATTGTACGGTACCGCAATACAAGCGTTGCTTAGTGTGGGACGGTATAGTTGGTGTGTTCGTCTGTCGATATTATTGTTATTACTTAATGAGTACAAAAATGACAGCATACTTCCACGATCACGTTACGATTACGTTGGGAGTTCCTGTTTATCCTACGGTGTCCATAGATTTTGTGTTTAGTGGTTGTGTCGGTATTGGGTCGGTACCTATCCATTGATGAGACTTATTGTAATATGATTGACATAGATAATTAAATATGTATCGAAGCAGAACTAATTCAGGATAACATTACATATCTGTGTCCTACATCAATATTTTATATTATGCTAAACTGCATTCAATAGTTATTCAGTCTCCCATAATTTGGCTGATTCAATAGTGATTGGATTATCATTTAAATGCTCGCGAGCAAATTTATCTTTGACTCAATGTAGGTACATCTAAATGTACCCAAAAAATCTACTAAAGGTTAACCTTGATATACCATAATATGGTATATCAAAGTAATAAATAAATCTAATTATAGACAAATAATATTATTATTTGTCTATAATTTATTATTATTTGTCTATACTTTGATATTAGATTTATGTACACCGTAATTATTTTTGGCAGAGAAGGTAATAATATAATTAAATAATACACAAGTGTTGTTTTACTTAAAATGTATTTAACTTATTAAGTCTTAGCATACAACTATATTATCAGTATCACTACAGAGGCTTAAGACCGCGATTTGGGGCCTGGCGCCGCGTCCTCGGAGTCCTTGTACCAGTCCTCGCTGTGAACAAAACAAAAGTTAATTTACATGTATAGGAACAACACCAATTTGGTTTTCTATTATAAATTGTAAAGCACAGAACAAAGCTTATTATCATTGAAATGTTTGTTTGTAAGTTTAAAAGACGACCACGCAAAAATGACTTAAAATATTTGAACTAAATTAGGTAGATAGGTTATTTTTTTTACTGTTCTGAATTAACAGAAATTTCTCTGAAGTGGGTAAAGTAGTACTTTTTAAAATTTTAAAAATATATAAAAATGGTGGGTTCAAACATACCATCCGCGCACGTTCTCGGGGGCGTCACACCTCTGGGACTCCTCGTTGTAGACTTCTCCGACCTGGCAACCAAGGTCGCGGGGCTCCATGCCGTTCAGGCACACGTAGAAGCGCTGGCAGTCATTGGGGTGGGGGAACTTCGGGTGGGCAACGATCTGGCCCATGGCGTCAACCAGTTGCTCCTTGGGGCACTCGAAACCGTCCTTGGTCTTCTCTGTAAAGGACAACAGAGGTTTAATTTGTAAATTACCTGTGTGGGAGATCAGATGTAGCCCTCTGATTGCTCATCACTGTAAACATAGTGTTGATAAATGTTATAAAAATACGTGTAACAATTTTTTAGGTAGATAGCAAATATTTTTGTTTAGTCACATTTAGATTTCGGTATATAAGTATTAAAAAAAATGTTGTCAATTCACATAGGTATCTAAATAGGAACGAACACTTTTAGACCTCCAAAATGTAGTTATCAAAAATTATCATTTTTCCGAACTGCTAACCTTGGCCACCTATTTCTAAAAGGTTGCCGCCATTCCAACAATATTTGGCGAAATAGGTTCCATTCTCTTTTCGAATACCATTTTTTTTAACTTGATAATTGCACACTTGACTGCCAGTAAGAAAAAACTGCAGTAATAAGAAAAAAAGATGCACCAAGGTTGTTAGCATTGAGTTTTTTTTTACGCAATCTGTAAATGCAATTTAATAATCTCTCTCTCTCTATGGTCGGTCTCTCATGTCTGAGGATCTCGATCATCGTTGGATAGTCCACACTTGGATCGAACGATTAGCGTCCCTCGGTCTCTGTTCATGGCGCTTCTGACCACCGAGCTGGATTTGATTGAAGATGAGTCCTTTACTTAATCGGTCCATCTGGTTGGGGACCGTCCTCGAGCTCTCTTGCCCTCGGTGTTCCCAACTACGATCAGCTTTTCAAGGTTCTCATCTCCTTTCCGTACTACATGGCCGAAGTATGACAGAATGCGCTAAGTTAATAATAAAGATTATCAAAAGAACTACGTACTTTCCGGTTCCTGGCAGCCGGTTCTTCCAGCGGAATCGGGCCACACGCAAGTGCCGGAGTACTCGTCGAAGTGCAATCCAGCGGTGCACTTGGTCTCGATGGCATCACCCTCAATGCAGTTGTAGAAGATGTTGCACACTGACGGATCAGGGTGGGCGAAGAAACCGTTGCGGCGGGGGCACTGGCTGTTGGGCTTGGCAGGTTCTGTGGAAGACAGAGATGTGACTAACATTGACAGCTACTACTTTCAGATTCTACCTTAGTTTGGAAAGAATTATGATTAGCTCTCCCTGATGCGAGTGATCTAAGGACTATATTCTTTAGTCGTATATTATGATACCATTGATATTGACCGTCATTGTAGTGAGAGAACCTTCGAGTTTATAGATGAGTCGACACATCACATGACAACATACGCTTGATCGACATTTTTTTAATATGTTTACGTTTAAATGTACAATTTACTTTTTTTAACTTATTTTTCAATATTATTTAGGACTGAAACCGTAGCATTAAGTCGGTTCAAAATCGCGGTCGCCATATAGGTCTAATCTAGTATTATTACATACATGCTACATCACAAAACAGTCGACTAATGGAGAACTGTTTTCAAGAACTGCGTTCTATACCCTACTTTTAGTTCTCTGTCTTATTATTTTAATTATTTAGACTTGATTTACAGTTAATTTAATTGTGGACAGAACACATTAGCTATGTTACAAAAATACTAGCTCGCTGAGTACAAAATTCTTCGAAAACAAAATTACGTAAATTTGCATTGAGTAACTCTACACCGACTAATTACTTAAATAATGTCAGTAATAATAAGTCAAGCGGAGCAATGTAACATTCAACATAGTAATGACCTATTGCATTTTTTGCACATAACTTAATACATTGCGAGTTGCACATCGCACACGACCAACCGGTTGCGAAAACCATTTACCCAATGCAAACTACTTTTTAAATGTAAAATATGCGGACTAATAATACAAAGGACGTTATTCCGTCTATTTGTCACGACATTTCTGAATTGTGTACGAATGAATGATTAGCAGAAATGCTTCTTAAGTACATCAAGGATAGGATATAGAACCATCTATATCAACTATATATTGCTATTTTTATAAGCGTTAGAGGTTTACGTGTCACGCTTTCACGTACAAGTATTAAAAAGTTATATTAATATAACTTTTTTTTAATATTGATTAACTTCAATACTGCTTGCAATAACTACTGAGTCCATATTATAAACTTATCATATCAGTTTTCAGACACGAAACGCGATTCGGAATGGAATGGCAGCCTTGAGGCAGGAAACGTTGCGCGGTCCGATCAGGAAGTGGATCGGTCGCGAGTCTTTCACTCGCTACTACAGCTGAGAGTTCTGTTAACGATTTCTATTTTTATCCGTTATCGTAAACCGTTTCCGGTTAAACGATTGTGGTATTTCAGAAAAAAAATTATTGCTTGTTATTCTATATTCAAAACAAAAAAAATCCAGGTTATCATTAATAAGTAATTAAATGACCTCATTTTCCATTTTTCATTGTATGATATACAATTTTATTCGTACAAGAATCTATACATTACTTAATTATCTTAAAATCGCTTGAGAACGAGAATGTAATGACATGTCACTCACGATTTCAAAGTTATCAAGAACAACAACTTGACATGTACGGTACCTTTTAATATTTGTTTTTTTTTAATACCTAATTCTCAGATCCAACAATTTGATACGTCATTCAAAGCTCTAGAAACAATTTAAAATGCACACCTCAACAGCAAACGTACGAAGCCCGCAAGTCGACTCTATACCCAAGTCACGAGCCGCCGGGGTTGCATTCCGTACGGGCTCACACAGCGATACGTTCCAGTGTATTTATAGATCAACTATGCGGTGGATAGCAGCTTTATTTGGTGAATATTATAAAGTTGTTTCTAAGTGAGAAGTTTGAGATAGACGGTGAAGGAAAACATCGTGAGGAAACCTGCATATCTGAGTGAACCCCTCGAAAGTTGTGTGAAGTCCGCCAACCCGCACTGGGCCAGCGTGGTGGACTATGGCCTAATCCCCCTCAAATTGAGGGGAGGACTTTGACCAGTAGTGGGACATTAAAAACGGCTGATATTTTTATTTGTTTTATATACAATTTAATAGGTGTGTCCGGGACTTCGCTCTGGTAGCCTTTTCAATGCATGAAAATGCATTTTCTGTGATAGAAAATGTTGACTGATACAGGATTTAAGTTAAATAACTTTGTTAAATACTCAAATAGCTATTACTTACTGTCATCATATTCAAACAGACAAATACTCTTCAGCGTGCTTCTTTAATCGTGCTCTAAGTATTCATTTAAGCTCTCAATATGGTATTTTATCAATCATTTAATAACAGTAACGAGTTTGGTGACAAAAATAACTATAAAACACGCCTCAAATAGCTCAGCACTCGTATGAATGTAGTTGACCTAGAAAGTCACTGGCATTGCTAGGACGGCCGGTCAAAGGTGGGATACCTTCACTTATAGGAACTAACAGCAACGTTTAAGAGGACGTAGGTATGTATCTAATAATTGTCATAGAAAATAAGGTCAGTTATTGATTACCTAGAAATGTCACAACATATATCTGTCACTTTTTTTCTTAGGAATTAGCGGCATAGAGAAACAAGGACGTGGTTATTTCAATAATTATTACTTTGACCAGTTCCTTATTAGTTTAAAATTAGAGACTAGTTTGGAATGTAATATAAATTAATGTTTGATATGAAGCCATAGTCATGAGGGTAAATATATTTATTTGGAATATCTATCTTTACTTTGAAGGAATACAAAAGAAAAGAGTTCAAATTGCACTATAGCTTAATTGAAATTTTTGGATGTGATGGTGAATACATATTGTTAATATGGGGTATCGAGAACGGATTTTTAGGATTTTTAAGAGACTTACGCAGCTCAGTCCTGTCTCCGCAGTCTACATTGAAGGGCTGGTCGCACTTGTTGATCTTCCTGATGGTGGGGTCAAACACAAGGCCGTCGGGGCACAGCTTGGTGGTGGCGGCTCCATCTACGCATTCGTAGAATTTGTCGCACTGGTTGTCGTCTGCGTACTGCCCATCCTTGTTGGGGCATTTGAATTGAGCACCTGAAGACAAAGGATATCCAGGTTTAGGGTCACAGAAAATTATTGTTTAATGGCTTACAGTTAGATTAGATTTTCGGTTGCTACCTGCCACTCGAACAGTCAAAGGCTTTGACTAATTGACTACTACTATTTCTACAACGGAGACATTTTTTTATAAACTCTACAACGAGATTGTACTACTGAGAAGGGGTTTTCTCAGTAGTAGAATCCGGGTGCTGATGCTGATCCGGCAAGAATCTAATTTTCTTGCCGGGTGGCAAGAAAATCAGCAAAATTTGGTATTATTTAAAAATACAATTGCCTTGACCTGACCTGAACTGTCATCCTTTAATTCCACCAAACATGGTCTGTAAATTTAAGCTTTATTATACTGACGGATAGGTCCTATGTGGTAAGTTGACCCAACATAATGTCACATTTATAATTTAAATTGTGTGTAAATTATCTGTTCACAGCAATTGACAGATCATAAAATATTACCTAGACTACTCACATAAGTGACAATTAACATTAAAAAACAAATCGTACCATAAAACCTTTAACAAGCCCCATTAATTCAATACCATTTGATTTGAACGATTATAAAATCGGCATCGTAGCAATTCCGGTTCCGCCTAAAAGTTAAGTGAAAGTCAATCTCAGTGAATAGGCCTGCTTTCTGTCTGCCTTAGTCGCAAGATCGGCTGATCGTGTTTTTTATTACATAAGTATATACCTTTACACGAGTGTACTATTACGTAAGTCGGTTGGCACACATTTGCTTCTGTGTGTGATATTGGGCCAATAGGTTACCGGTAATGACGCGATTGGTTTCCTATTCCAGATGCAGTGAGTTTTAGAGTACACTATAAGAAACAAAAACCGATAAGATGATCTGACAAAATCAAGACTCAACGTTTAAAATGTTTACCCTTGCTGTTATAAATTAAATATTGATTCTTTCACATCGAATGATAGAGTTTAATCAAATCAGTAAATATAACACTAATGTTATACGTTATCTATCGTAGCAACAGAGTAGATAATTATATTAGTTGAGCATTATTAATATATTCAAGAACGAATATAAAATTAAATGGAATAGCTCCGTCTCAAACCAAATATTTAACGATGACATTTACGAGTAACGGGTTTCGCAATTCGAATGAAAATGATGTTCAATTGTCAAGGCCACAGTTGGTAATATTATAATTTTAAAATCCTGTCATCTTGGATAAAATATACCTACTTACTATACGAGGTCTGGTTTAGTATAGATGAATATAGATTATGCATGTGACCTTATGATATTCACGGTGCCTGTTACTATCCGTAGTTGAACACAGGCTCATAAACAGCTTGAAAAAGTCTCCTTCACTTTTGGTCGACACAGCAGTTTAGCTTGATATTCGCAAACCTAAAAGCTACCAAAGTCACCAATAGTAGGCCCAGCGTCTTAACTGGTAGTTTTCCCCTAATTTATAGTTCTATTCCCTTTACAATGTTTTTCTAAAGATATTGTTTTCTCAGAAGAGTATTTTATAATTTGCAGTCGATTTAAACTTTCATTTCAATGTTGGGATAGTTTAAAGTACTAAGAAGATGAATATTCAATCTTCCTGTAAACATCTATACCGTGTAGGTAGGGAGGTTAAATAGTTACAATCAAAACATTCCTAATTGCATATGCACAAGAGTTCAAACTGTGCCAAAGGTTGAGTCATGAGGTAGGCATTACAAAACAGCCACACCACCCAGAGAGATCATATAGAGTGACACATAATAATACATAATTATCTGTAATGACATTATTACACGAATTCTCTTAATTATATGTTTTGACTACATATACCACTCCTACAAGAACTTTTAAACGTCTGTCAGGAATATGTACGAGGTAGTGTTCTATACTATATAGTAGGTTTGACAACGAACAGTGGTAACTATTAAACCTGATTTATTTGCAATCAAGTCAGTAGCTGATATTGGCAGGTGGCCTTCAAAAGTGCTTACTTACATGGAAATGTTATAAACGTGTCTACTTTTACCCAGAATTCATAAGCTAAGAGGAAAAGTGTTTAAACATAACAAGTCACATGCGGTGGAGAAATAATGAAGGCCAAATTGAGACAAGTGACGTGGATCGTACCAGTCTTCATTAAACTGGCTCGCCTGTTCACACTGACGCGAACATAGCTGCGAACGCGAACATAGGAGACTGGTGCAAGCAGTGCCAAAAAATCGCTCGCTCCCCCGACAATGTATACTCCCTATGTATCGTGTTTTTTTTATGCAGACGACAACAATACTCGACATCCTCATATGTAAAAATGGACAATATTACTGGTCCGAGGTGCCCAGTTGCAAGCTCTTCTATCCTTATAAACCTCAATATTAAAGTGCAAAGCAATATGTATCCTATGTATATGATCATTGTTGGAACAAAGTAAGTTATCCCGTGGGCGAGGTTTCATTCAAACACCAAAAAAGCTGTGTAGGGTGCGAGCAACACATGATTACCGTAGGCGGCGCGGGCGCAGCGTGCCGCAACAGGCCGAGGTGACGCAACTACGAAGTGAAAGTGAGCCGCGACTTACGACACCGGTGCATCGCTCGTTGATGCATCAAGGGATCATGATGGAAGCTTGGTTTTTTTGTGAATTTAATAGATGAGCATTTGGATGTGGAACTGTATATCTGAACGTGTCATATGAACTAGGTCTAGCCCAATCTGATGTCTGGAAATCAGATTCCAGAATCCAGGAAAGGAATGCCTTCATCAAACACGTCAAAATAAATGAATATGTACTGTGAAAGTAAAATTTAATTTAATAGTATAACCCCCAAACTTATATGAACTTTTTGTGGCCATTTTTCTATAAAAGATACTTTATAATGCAATTGTAAACATATATAAATTTTGAGTAAATATTTAAAGATGAACCCAAGTAAATGTACCTCATGTATTTAATTAACTAACTTATCATTCTGAGCACATAGACATCTCAGACTACAAGATATTTTCGGAGCAAACTGTGAATATAAATTATCTGTTATCCAATAAAATTACTAAGTAAATATATTTAAAACACGGACGTGCTTCACTAAATCACGTTTTACATCGTCGGCGACAAGCATACCGAAGCGAAACTACACAATTAATAGCCATAGGAGTTTCTTTTATATACATAATAATAATATGTTTTTTTTTGTAACAATTTTTATACACACGTTTAAGTATTATTTTAGTCATAAAATACTAGTTGATACATAATTTACAGACTAGTAGAAACATTATATTATATATATACAATAGGCATAAAACGATTATAATTTAGCATCTTGACCATGTAAGCAACTAACTGTTACCTGCAGCTCTGCTCGCGCATCCTTTGATTTTGGCTTGCAACTTAACTCCTAATAATTATGGCGTTACGAAACAAGTATATAGCGATAATGTAGCTTTTTATCGGTGAAAGAATTTTCAAAAATCGGATCGGGAGTTTCGGAGATTTCCCCCCTACTTTACCTCTTTATAATTTCGTATAGATGAACTTATAAGATGAATTCACGTGTACCGTGATTAAGTGTAATAAACTGAGATTATAAATTAATCCAAGCTGAAAGTAAATGTAGTTATAATTATTATACATATACATTTACAATATATTTGATCAATTTACCTATAAAAAAAACAAAAATATTTGTTACTGGTATTTCATTTGAACCCCAGATTATATTTTTAAATAGAAAACATGGGAAATATATTTATAAGGGTCGGGCAGAAGAATATTGCAGTAAAGTATATCGCAGACATATCTACTGGTAAATACTTGTTTTTTATACTTAAACTTAAAAAAATATGCTACGTTAAATCTTTCACGATTGCTATGCTGGTTTAAAAAATATTATAAACTCAACACTTTCCCCGACCACGGTTGCAATTTCAATAGCCTCATATAAAATTATTTGCGTAAATTGTAACGGCTCGCGGTGTCAACATAGCGCAATGCAATCGCTTATAGAAAATTTCGTGTGATCTTATTTTTACCAAACGAGCAAAAAACACAAACTTAGTGAATGTCAATGTCGTATTACAACTACATACAACGAAATCACTCGACGGTAAAACCGGGTTCACGCAATATCATATTCATTCATTTATTAATATAAACTATTTAGAGGGTGAAACGATTTTTTTTAAACTGGATATTTTTATAAAATTCTATTATTTGTTGGTAAATGTATGATAAAATAATTTATAGTTTTCATAAGAACCTATAAGATTAGGGAGATAATTAGATAGCTCTTTATTATTCCACCATAGAGTACTAATAGAAAAGAACACACGTTGAAAGTGTCACAAGGGATGGCCTTATTATTAATAGTGATCTATACCAGAGAGTTAAGCGAATCTCATAAGTACTCATCAATACGTAGTCTGCCTACAAATTTCTCAAGTACCTCTACAAATGCAAGTATATTTAAAATGTCATCTATATCATTATATTATTTACCTACCAACCTAAATGTATCATGTTTGGCACATTAGGTGGTCCAACATTGCAAAGTGGTTTTCGATATGTATAAACATTATAAAGGCTTACTCATATGAGGATAAAGTATAACTAAATTACGAAGAACACACCGCAGGGGTCTCGAAAGCTGCAAAAGGGATATATATGTCTATATGTAGCATTAGCATGTGAGTGCCAGTGACCTGGACGTTCGAAAGAAAAGAACGTGAAGGTATAGGGAACGTGTCAGTAACACTACATAACAGGATATCTGTATGACAAAAAACCTTAACATGCTTGTATTAGATTTGAAGTTAGCTCATCTGGTTAGTCCTTCAAAGGTCACTGAAATTCGAATGTTGCGGACTTATCAGATTTACTAATGGTCGTGTAAATAGATACCCGACTACTAGTACGAAGGACATTTTTTCAGGGTAATTTAAAGTTATTAAAAATTTAAAAATTAAAATCTTGCGCTAGAAGTAGGCTCAGCAGACAGATAAACAGGCCAACCGAAACCTCGGAGTAACGAGGGCGAACCCTCTCACCACATAGCCAGTGACGCAAATCGAAATAAAATAATAATAATGAATAACATGACGTATAATTTTGGCAACACTTTCTTAAGTGACAGACATGCGGCACCGATATCGCCACCGAACACGGGATTACAAAACAAATCAATGTAATAATATACATTTACGACATACAGGTCCAGATAGATTTTTGCAATTATTAAGCTGTCAAGCTAACACGTAATTATTATTTATATTTACATATATATCTTATATATAAAATTCTCCTGTCACAATGTTAGTTACCATACTCCTCCGAAACGGCTTGATCGATTTTTATGAAATTTTATATGCATATTCAGTAGTATTATGTGGCATTAAAAAATACATACAACCCTAAATTTTCACTCTTCTATCACCAACCCTTATTTTTTATAGCGTATATTGTCTCGAATAGCGGAATAACTATTAAATGAACATGGAAAAAAACCACTTCAAAAATTATTCATTTTCGCCGGGACAGCTAGTATAAGTATAAATATATATATATATTATTATTAATGAATTCGTATAATATTGTAGCGCAAAGAAAGTTAAGAAAATTTTTAATTCAAATGAACTGACTACAGGCTATAAAATTATCAACCCTATTACCGTGCGATAGGTCAAGATTTTCATTGAAACAATACTGAAAGTGCGAGAGAAGTGTTTTCATGACGTAGGAAACCCGGCCTGAAACGGCCTTGTAAATAACTAATACTTTTCTGACGTCAAAACTTAATACTGTCTCATTTAATGCTTTTACAACCACGTCATTTTCGTGCTGAAATAAATAAATGTAATTTTCTACTACTTATTATTGCTCTTATACCAGAGTTATTTATATTTAATGCTTGCAAAAACGAAATGATTTTCGTGAACGGTTACAGTGCAGTCTTTACGTACGTTTGGCTGTTCAATTAGCCGGGTCAATAGCTGGTTGTATAATATTTTCGCAATAGTTACACAGCCTCACTAGGTATTGTTACGTGAAAAATAACACGGGGTACTTAATTGTGTTATGTCAACTGTCTTGTAACATTTCAAATATGAGCAAGATTTTAGAGGACTTATGTAAGAAATTGTTAGTATTGATTGTTGTATTTTTGGGGACAGATATAAAAATTATGTTGAGGAAATGGATATTTTTTTGGAAACCTTTTTGTTAACTAAGGTCTTTATTTGGGATTAGATGAATGATACTAAGCTTGTACTGCTATAAAAGCAACTACAATAAAAATATATTCTTACTTTTATGCAACTACTTTTCAATGTCTTACTTAAAAATGATCGAATTTAAAATTACCAATAAATTGAGTTAACAAGTACGCCCGTTGAAATCTTTTGTATTGGTTTTGTTTGTAATTGTCAACTGGACTGGCTCAACAAAAAGTTTGACTACGTGGCCGTTCAAGTTGAGCAACTGATCCAAAATATACGAGTGCTCGTATTTTTTCATACGTATAATGTATTTAAATAAACTATATACTTTTTGATAACAATAGATTAAAGCTTGATATAAGCTACATATAAATTTAAACATGAATTTACAATTCATAAATTTCAACTTATACATTTTAAGTATTTGAATGGAATAAGAAATGAATATTTCAATAATATAATAAATTATTTAACGTAATGCAAATGTCTATAGGCTATAATATTGTAAAGGTTAACAATTTAGTAATATAATAGGTACTTACTCGCTAGCGCCGTGACGGCTGTTAGTACGATGAACACTTTCATGTTGACCTTTTGATTACGAAATTATAAAAAAATATAATTACAAAAAAAACTTTTAATGACTAGATTGCGGTCCGACCCCTCTGGCGACCCTGGTGAGACTGACGAACGCTGCCTTTGCGCGCGCCTTTTCTTCACCTGACCTGCGTATGCGCACTCGAACCGGTAAGACTTAGGCGTGATTTAACAAATATTTCTATTAGTGAAACAAAACAATTTGTCGTTACATTACGCGGTTACATAGCTGATTATCTTATAAGTACTATTAATTACGTATTAATTAGACATTCCTTGGAACGAGATTAGGGCTTGCAAAGCTTATTTGAAAAGACTCGCGTGATAGTTGTGTTGAGGTACAGGCTCATTGCCCTTGAAAAACATTCTTCGCTTTAAGAATTCCTTAAGAGGACGGATCCTTGATGGATAGGCGCTTAAAAATTGTTTTGTACCTTTTAACCGTGTTGTGAGACCTTATGGGCATACTCTAAAAAAAAAAATTACACCGTATTGTGGGACATTGAACTTTTGTAATGTACTATACTTACCTATATTGTTCAGAAACTTGCTGCTATAACATGGAAATAAGTAGTTTCATTAATTAATTAGCAAGAGATAGGTAATAATGCTAGTGAAACGAAACAGAATTATGATAAGTATGTAAACATACTTATTCACAATGGGTCGTAGGTACTACAAGTATATGAAGCACGTGATCATTTCAATGAACACCTAAGAAATTTTGTTGTGAAGTGAATACAAAACTTTCAAGAAGTCAACAATGATGATAATAAGGATAATGGGAGATATTTTAGTATATAGAGGTCCTATGACAATATTTACTGTTATTGAAAAAAAAACTCTGTGTTGTTGAAGGGTATACTACTGGCGCCGGTGAGCGGAGCCGACAAATAACATATTTCTAGCAAGTAGAATAATATGTCTAGTACGTAGATACCTACCTAACAAGTGACTTAACCTCGGTGATCATATTTTAATTAAAATTCGTATGTTAGATTCCGTCATATGCAGTTCGCAATAGGTTGATAGGCGACGCGTGGTCGCCTGGCCACTCCATGTTGCAACTTAGACATTTCGCTGGCTATTTAGCAAAACTTGAATAAATGCCTTTGGAATATTACTACTTATGTACCTATTGAGTGGTGCTATTGATGCATGTATTGATATTTAAGCTAAGCGTAGCTCCAACAGGGTTCGTAAACGGGCTATTAAAATTGCATCTTGCTGGGAATGTTGCTGAGTACTATAGCTCAGAAAATATTGCTAGCGATACTCTCTTGTTCCAATGTTATTGTCGGGTCTTTATTAGCATTGACGACCTAATTAGCGCAATTATTAGTGACCCTGCTTTCTGTGGCGCAGGACCCGGATTCGAATCCTGGTAGGGACAATCTTTGTGTGATGAACATGAATGTTTCTACCCGAGTCACGGTCATGTTTAATATCTATATATGTATTTTATACTGAGTTCGCCCTGAGCCCGTTGTTTGGTACCCATAAAACAAGCGTTGTTTATTGTCGGACCGTATAGTTGGTGTGTTCGTATGGCGATATTATTATTGACTAGCTGTTGCCCGCGACTTCGTCCGCGTGGTATTTAACAATGACAACCGTTGCTGTTGTCAACGGTTGTCATTTTTAAATACCTGCTCGCCCATTCTGAGCCCGCGGGACTCATTGCAGGTTGTTGCTATCAAACTTAATCAGGCGCTGCGCTGCAACATTGGTTTTAATTTTTTTTCGTGAGATCCTATTTTTTTTTCGGATCAGATTACGGAAAATGCCACGCAATATGGACGGTAACTTGATGCCATTAAAACTGAAGCTAGAAGTTGAGACAAAACTAGAATGTATGCATGTAAACATTCTAGTTTTGTAAATGCATATTATAATGTTGACCTCTCTCTCTTTTTCTCTAATCCCTTCTTGATACAAATTATATCTACCTTTCATACAGACCATACAGCCATGATAGTATAAGGAAGCATAACTTCATATATTAGGTACATCATAGGTATTTCGCGCGCTGACTGACGCACGCAAGCTCCATATAATATTACAAATTATGAGTAAATGAAGAACAAAAGCGTCATTCGGCCAGTTAACTGTGCACTTCTAAAATCAGTGCGCGCTGAAATACGACATGCATTTTAATATGCACCCAATTTGTTCCATACGCGTGGCGCGCGCGCACGTATTGAACGGCGAACGATGCTCTACAAAAGTTAACGTATTCTGTAGAGCGATACTAAAAGAGAAAATGGTGGATACTTTATTGGAGTAAAACCTTTATATTTAAATTTGTAGAGTTGTTGCTCTACATAACTAATACATACTCATTACTACCTACAAACTTCTTATACTTAGATAAATGGTTTTTTATAGGTACAAATACAAAAGCTCTGTTTGTTTATCTGACTATTACACAATAGCTTGATGCAATGCGAGGCGGATGTAATAAAACATTTTTTTGCTTGACATTATACCTATACCTAAGTAAATGGTGTTATATAATATGTCCCATATATATTCGAATAAACTATCGATGATTGTTTCATGGTAATAAAAATTTTAACATATAGATGGAAATATTTATTTTATAATAAAAAAACAATGTGTACTGGTCGTCTATTTTGATTGTACCCGTATGCGAAATGAAATAGTCGGGTATTTAAAAGCTTAATTCTATTCAACGAATGAAATGTCAAATCGTGAAAAGCTAAATATAAATAAATAAATATTGTTGTACTGGTGGTAGGCTTCGGCCGTGGCTAGTAACCACCCACTGAACAAAGCCATGTCGCCAAGCGGCCTAGCCGTGTTCCGGCATGATGTTCGGTGTTGCCATTCATGGATGGCGGGTCAGATCAGTTGCGCTGCATGTGCCTAGTGAATGTAGCGTCTCTATCTACTGCCGCCTTCCTACCTAGGCAAGTATGCTCCATCGTAGATCTCATCGTCACTTACCATCAGGTGAGATCGAGATCAAATACTTGCCTATAATGAAATAAAAAATAAAAAAAAAAGACGAACACAAGAAATATACGGTCCCACACTAAGCAACGCTAGTATTATAGGTACCATACAATGGACTGGGCGCACCCAGTATGTATTACTTATATAGATATTAAACAACCATGTACATGGTACAAACTCTCGTGGTCATCACACAAAGTTAATTTGTCCCTACCAGGATTCGAACCCGGGACCCTAGATACGGAAAGCAGGGTCACTACCAACTGCGCTAATCAGGCCGTCAAAATTAACACAGCTTACTAACTTTATAATAGCAAGCACAGTTAAATGTTGTATTTGATAAATTTAACAAGATTTACACTGTTCTCAAGACTAATAAAATTGGATAAGCTAGCAAATCAGTTCTTAGGTATACATAAAAGATTTCATAAAATTTTATGTAGGTACTTATTTTGTATGCACATAATCTAAATTTTTTATTTATACTGTGTCAAGGACAGCTTTTCAAGTTTCTAGTAAATGAATATTCATTTGTCTTGCAGCAATTTATCAACCAAAGTATTAAATAAGGAGTGCTAAACACCAGGGCCCAAGTCTGCTAACACAATCGATTCATAATCGAACAGCAACCGCATAGTAAGTGCTACTTTTGACAGATATCCCATACAATATCTGTCATATTGACAGTTACTATGGGGTTGCTGTTCGATTATGAATCGATTGAATCAGAATCAAAATATTTTTTATTCACGTAGACCATTATGTACAGTGCTTATGAATCGTCAAAAGTTACAAAATATTATGCTACTACTTTAACACTCGTTCGGAATGCCGTTCCTATGGAGAAGAACGGGCAAGAAACTCCATGGTTGCTCTTTTTTAAAAAATATATTTTACTTTTTTGAGCAATATATTGCTATAGGTATGTGAGAACAATGTAGGAGCGGCTAATCAGACTTTAGCAGCAGGTCAAAAAAACAAAAAGTGCTAACTAAGTATAAAATTGTGTTAGCAGACTTGGGGCTCAGATTAGAGAACTAACGATTAGGTTTCAATCAAACATGACTGTGTTTAAAGGGCAGTTATACGTAGACCGCTTATGGCTTGTTTATAATGGGATCCGCTTATCTATAGAGCACATATGCGTGGAAATAGTCTCATACACTGTATGTGAGGCACGCTTGACGTCGTTGCCGACCGTCTTAGGCCGAGCGCACATTATCATCAATATGCCGTAAGGAATTTCGAGCATATATCTACGCGTGTAATGAACCTTACACACTATCAGTATTCTGCTAGAACATTCGTTTGCTTGATGCCGCCACATAAGGTCCCTACACGCGACGGAAAAGACAGAAAGTTTTTTTAAATTTAAACCCGACCTTCGAACAAGGCTATAGGCGCTCTGAGCATTTAGGTACTTACAACTTTAGGTACCACTAGGTAGTAAGTAGGTACATAAATTTGAATAGAGGTCAACTAGAGAAACCACATATCTTCCGCAAATCCCTTTAATTACTAACGGAAACTCAGCGAGTGTGTAGGTACGTAAGCACAACCTCTGCAAAAACGATCCGTATGTCTGCGTGCGCCTGCGCACTTTCGCACGTTCTCCCGTCAGGGTCCTTCGAGCGAGGATCGCGTGACCTCGATAGTGGCCTGGCAACACTACATCTTGTTTCCATCTGGCAGGACCGATAACGTAGGTAGGTATGTGATATTTTAACACGATATGTAATTTCTATATATATATATATATATATATATATATATATAGAAATTACATATCAATATATATATATATATATATATTGCCCATAATTCTTATTCGTGTACAATGGAATTACAAAGCATTTTTCTTCTGAAAATGTCATGTCTTAAATGCATTTATACTTCTATGCATTCTAGGATTAAGCTTTACGCTCCTTTATTGATACCTAGGTATCAGTAGGTACTTCTTAGGCAGATAAAGTCGACAAAGAAACTCCATCATCACTTTAAGGTTGAATATAATTTGTGGCATCGTAGAATCGCAAGGCCCATTTTCGTCATTTGTTATTCATTTGAATTTAGAACGTATTAAATATGAGCTTTAGTAGTTTTTATTGAACAAGGAGTTTTTGTTATAACTGAAGAACCACTTTCATGGCCGACCTTACCTGAACTCCAACCCGATTTGTTGCCGTTGTAAACAACTCGTTTTGGTAACAGCGACTGCGCAAAAGACAATGAACGAAAGATTTGTTTACATGGGTAGGCAGAAAATCGGTATGGAACAGTGTAGGCTGCTTTATAAAAATACATATACCGATATATATTTCCTGTGACCTGTGTAATCATGTCTCAACTCTGAGAGTGGAATTTGATATGGCATATTCTCAGTGTAGGTCTAGTAGAAAATTAAACTAGTAGATAATGAGAAGTAACCTACACTCGAGATTGCCCTCAGATTTTGGAACCTACTATTAACTACTAGTAACCGCGAGTAGGTACGAGTACCTTATTACTGATGTACTTACCTCCGAATTTATAGACGTACTATAATTTATCAAACGCCATATACTTATGTAGCGCAGACGAGAGTTTTGCTTGGCGCAATATATACTATATGATGAAGTTATAAAAACGCCTATAAATTCGCGGGTTGATCTATCTATAGCAAAGTGCCAGGTCGTTCAATAATAAAGGCCCCATTAACCTATAAGTCAAATGACACATTCCCAGCAGACATTATCGAGGCCCCCATCGATGCGGAACTAGGACCAACAAATCCGGATCGATAATTTCATCAGAACAGCTCATTTACATCGAGAACCGGTCGCACGCGCCGCAGAGATAGACGCCAACAATGAGCGTGACAGACAATAGTCACTTTCACATTTTGACGTCACATCACAGAATCGTGTAACAAAATTAATTACATATCATTTATAAATGGCCATAGTTGTAATGTAATGACTTAGTAGATTCCATGGTTATACATTAGTCATAATCTATGCTATTTAATAGTACCAGTGAACGAAAAGCGACCTACAGACTAATAGTAATTTGCATCGACAGTTTGGCGTTGGTTCTCACAAGTTGCGCCTAGACCTAAACCACGCTGAATGCTGAACAGAAGCTTAAATAATGTCAATGTAATATGGGCATTTACTGAAAGACGTCATACATAACGTCCCTTCCGTGCCCACGTGACTGAGCGTACTAGGGTAGCGGTTTTAAAAGATTGTCTGTGTACTGTGTGAAGACTTTAAAGGTGTACGCCGATGACAACGACATTTGTTACTTAGGCAGTGGCAGCAGACGCTAATAAACAGTGGACGCAATGTACCTAAGAATCTCCTAGTTCAGAGATGGTTATAAGCACGACGTTGCATAAGCGAGAGTAAAATAGCTACGCCGAAAGGTCAGAAATAAACACAGCGAAGCTCAGGCCGCATCGAATGTATTGCTAAGAATCAAAAGTATTATTAGCCACAAATCTCGGTACGTCTTGTTGAAATCCCAATAAAAGAAAGCTCGTTAAAAATAATATTTTTTTATTATGTTACCGAACTACACCTAATTACAGTAAATTTAATGCCGAGCGTAAACAAATATAAACGCAACACTTTCTACTTGATAGTAAAAAAAATCCTCTGCAAGTAAAATACAACATTACTTTGGTATTATGTACAATGTGACGGTTGTAAAATAATTATCATTTAAAAAAATTTAAGAAAAAAAGTAAATGAAAGTAAAGTTCGTAACTCTATGCGGCTAGAGCGGACAGATAATTAATCCACTATAACCCGTGCGTATTAGGATGGCATTTCAACACTGCTACGTTCCGACGAGCCACAGGCTTCCTTCAGCGACGGCTGCAATCAATGTCCCCATCCAATTACCACCTTAGTTCAACCAATCTTATACGTTTTACATTTAAGTTCTCATCATTAAAGTAACAGAAACATTTCGCTCATGGTCATATAATTACTAGTGAATACATACCATAACGAATTTTCTGCTCGGCCATACTTACACAAAGCATTATAATAATTAAATGAAATCCACAAAAAGAAAAATAGAACGCACCAGACGGCACCTTAACACGATAACTATAATTATTTATTCGAATTAAAACTACACTCCACAAAATAGCATCTATTTCACCAATTCGTTATCCATTCAATAGTTTTAGGGCAACGTCTTCCAAATGCTTATTCCTCTTCGCCAGGTCGCTGTTCTGTTTCTGTAGCGCCTTGATTTTATCCTTCAAAATCATGATTTCCTCCGTGTTGTCCATAGTTCCATCAGCGTCACGCCTTCTAAATCTCAGCGCTTCTGATATGTACCATATTCTGGTGTTGCCTTCCCTTCCCCTCTGTGTTGTGGTCATTTTAAACATGCCCCTTTCTCTGTACACGTTGCTGATCATACGTACGGCGTCTGCGTTGGTTTGTTTGGCCAGAATCTTGATATATTTGGGGAAATGACGCTGCATCATGTATTTATCGATGTTATGTTTATGTACATACTCATGTTTTGTGTAAGTGTCTACATTTTCCCCAGTCTTTTCGTATATAATTTCGGTGTCACAGAGTTCATCGCTGATTGGTTCCTGCTGCGGTGTTTGACTGAAAATGAATAGATAAACACTTTATTGTTACACTTCTTACACCTTACTTTGTTACAACTATCAAACGCTCTGAATTGATTAGCCTTACCGCCTAATAGTGTAACATATTGATAAGATAAAAGAGATGGGTCCTATTGTTTGACTATCTCTGCCTATTTGGATAGCTTGGAAAATCATGTTGAAGCATCTTTTAGTTAAGTACTCGTAGTATTTAACTAACAGATGCTTCAATATTCATTCACTGTTATATTTACAAGGTTTGAAAAGGAGGGCAATAGAACAATAAGCTTTATCCCCAAAAGTTATAAGCATCTTCTTACCCATTGTTTATCACATTTTCAACAGTCTGCACTTCTTTATCAATTCCATTGTCTTTCATTCCGTGCATTGCATTATTGTTTACCACAAACCCGGTTACATTGCCGTCTTTCATATAAACATCGAACACAGGCACCAATGACTTCTGATCTGTACTAGTTTGCACCCCTACATCGTTCCCATTACTAACATCATCAGCTTCTTCGAGATATTCTTCAACCATGCCTTCTTCAGATTCAGCACCGAATGCCATGTTCTCTGCTGTATTTTTATTCTCATTATCTATGCTGAAATCTTCAGTAGTCTGATCTTCATTCACTTCATTACTATTTCCAACAATGATATCATTACCATTTGCATTTGCTGCATTTTCATTATCATCCTCATCATTTTGTAGTAAAAACTCATCACCGTCAGTGACGACCGTTTCGTAAGTTATGTAATTACCGTCATCTGTTTGCGTATCATGAGTCCCGTCATTGATAACGTCAGAAAGGGCTTTATTAATTATTTCCTGTATTTCTGCCTCAGAATTATGATCGTAATAATGTATTGTGTAGCTTACGTTTCCAGTTTCATTTTGTGTAGCAGACAATTCAGGGTTTTCTTTGATTTCAATGTGAATAGGTTCATCTGAAGTCCTACAAGTGGAAAATATGAAATCAATGAAGTTATAGTACTTCTAAAAAAGACGCAACTTTGAAGATGGTATCTAAGTGGGGGTAGCCAATGATGACTTTGGCTTTGGGGGGGGACTTTGGGGGGCCTTCTCGCGCTAAGCTTAAAGCTGTAAACACACTTATGGGTCGTATTGTGACGAAACACTCAACGTTTTCGAATCAGTATCAGTATTTGGTTAATGCACAACTTAAATATGATTCCTAATCTAAATAGCTGTAATAAGGACACTGTTAAATACAATATAAGTATTACCTATTAGGAAGTACCGGTACACACTGATCAGGAATCCATGGGTTCTTCAGTGTCTCGCATTTGACTGATTCTTGTAATTGTTTCACACTCTCAATTGTCTCATTGCTGTATGACATCTGAGGACTGTCCTCTAACTTTATCAGGGGACTGTCTTCTAGTTTACATTTTTTAGAGACAATATCTTCATCTAGAGTCTTGGAACCTGCAAATTAAATTGGACTTAATTGAAAAGCCGAATTGGTTGATTGCTTGCCTTGGAAACAACAGGGCTTTTATGTTCAATATACGGTGCGCTTTGCAGGAATTCCAGAATTTCATTTGCGATTCATATTTTGACCTATGATTACCGATTGAGTTGACTCAAATAATAAAGGAAACATGCATCTCTTAAGAGAAACTAAATGGTATTTGGAAAGACGAGGGCTGGGATACACTGTTTTCTATTTATAAATTATCGTACGTCTCTTAGCGCTTTCTAAGCCAGTCCTCGATATACGACTCGATTTACTCGTTTGAGGCGTATCTGCTTCAGTTTTGATGCCTGAAAATCAAAGAGTTGTTAATCGGAGAACGCGGCGTGTGTCACTATATGCTAATAACTATCAATACTTACAAGTCTGAACTTGGTCCATATCATCATCACTGTTTTCATCATCGACTTGAATAGCTTAAAACAAAATAGCATTTTATATTTACAAGAATATTAAAATTTATAGAGGGCATGCGATGGTCATTGTACTATAGTTTATAATCGCTTTATATTAGAAAGACAACGTTAAAATTACTGGTTAATGGTTATTCAACTAAATTTATTTCACTTACAATTAATCTTTTCCCACAGCTCATGCAATCTTTTTTCAGTTAAATATCTCTTCATATTTTTTCTCTTCATATTCTTTTCCAATGTGTAGAAGAACGCCCGAGTCATGCTGAAACCAGTCTCCCTTTCCACATACGCTTTGATTTTTCTGACATCAAAACGCAAGGCGAGAAAATCCATGATCTGCAATAAAGTGAAAAAAATATATGTTTTTTTTTAATTGACGCCTCTCTCTAACATGATCGGATCAACCACCCAATAGAGAGAATGACCTATACGAAAGAAACTGTCTCTACTTTTTTATCTTAAAGGTATATAAATATCTCAAAATTTACCTCCTAGGGATGTGAAAAGATAAATGTATGCTTGGAAAATTGGGTGACGTATCACATTAAAAGTCTAAAATCTGATTATGGGAATACAATTGCTACAATCGATAATTACCTCCTCCCTAACATATGGGGGTAGTCGCCTGCCGTGCTGCAGCTTATGAAACTCTTCATCAGACAGGTCATGGTCATGGTGGTTACACACATAGACCACAGTCAATTCCTGCTCATTGCCTAATTGCCGTAATTTGATCTTGCAAGGGCAATCAGTCTTCAAGCCATTGCTTCTGAAAAAAAAATTTATCATGTCTGAAAGGATTCTACGATAGATAACATATCAGGATGATATAATTTATAGTCTATTTTGTGTTCCCCTGCAGTGTAAAGGTCTATACATTGACTGGACTCTGTCTAGGGCTTGTTGTGACCATATTCTACCAGCGAATGTATCCAATTTGTCGCACCATTTTCAACCCATTTGCCCGTATGGTAGTGACCATCTTTGGATGGTATTGATGTAATTTGCCTACCTTTATGATACATGGTGGGCCTAGTCCTACTTTAACTTAGGTGTTTTCTCACCCCTGTCTGTGTAATTCGAGTATTACAACTCAAGTAGGCATATCTTATGTAATTCATTCTTTTAACACCTAATATGTTATGCTTTATTCCGAATCGGCAAACCATCATTATCATTAATTCATTGTTCACTGGCCCAGCTGTCAGGGTCTTTTTGTACTTGCCACAAGAAGTGATGTGCGCAGTTCATTGTGAATTAGATTTGATGAAAAATAGGGTGTTTGTGCTACCTGTTGTTGTATGGAACCAGTTATCTTACCTTTTCCTCAGCCCCCTCTTTTTATATTTCTCTTTATTTTTCAAATAAACACAGTTATAGGTGTATGACTCGTACCCAGTGCTTGGTTTATGTGAGTCCGAGCACTTGTAATAAAAGTGCCATCTCCTGGCATTGTCATTTAAGTAGTTTATAAACTCTTCATGGGATGCAAACTTGTCACCTGGCTTGACAAGTTTCTCATCCTCATGTAAAAACATACCCTCATGCTTCAAGCAATAGTGGGGATATACCAGATGTGACATGACTGTAAAAATAATTTACCAATTAAACATCCTGTAAATAAGTTGACAGGCAGAGTCGCGGCAAAATGTTATTATGGCAATTTGACCCATATCCAAAAATGAGTAGGTTTGAGTTGCAATTGTCAGTCATTTAGCTGCCATTTCACCCTGTGCACTTGACCATAGTGTCCAAGTGGTAATATTCTCAATAGTACCTATAAACTCATTTATTAAATACCATTGTACTATGCATAAGGAATGTATGCATGTGAGGCAACATGATTCCAACAATATTTTTAGGTTTTAAAGAGGATTTTTTTAAAGAAATAATATCAAGGACATTTTTGACAAATTTGTTATATTTTCCTACCTCTTTTCACACTTTTGTCATTGTCTTCAAAGTATTCCTTTATCACTGTACCATTAGAAATTATTGCTTCCTTGGAGTAACTGAAATAGTAAAAATATATTACTAGTAAACATTTTGTACATGTTTAGATAACCTTAGTAGAATTGTGGTTTCTTTTTAGGAAATGTTGTCATATACAACCAATTTACAGTCAACATAGGTAGTGGGTATGGTTCACAATGGTTAGATGCCAGGTACTGCAAACAAATCTGATTTTTCATTCACAACAAATGAAATGTGTAAATATTGCTTGTAAATTACAACTCGTTTATCTGAAAATACTTTCATCAGTTGTAATAGGTGTCACTGGAGTATTACCATCTATATGCCTACATTCATCCCGACGAGTTCAGCTCCTCAAAGTAACAATGGTCTTGATCGAAATGTTTGTCAATGCCCATTTCTACATGCTTGAGCGTTATTAAACTATCCGTATGCCTAAACTAATAAGTACACCAATTGCTAATACCTATATAATGTATCCAATTATCAGTTTGCTTACAAAATACAAAACACTACACAGCACCCGGACTTTCCACATGAGAATAAGAAAATTAGCTTGGGTAGATACATACACTTCTGTGGTTAGAAATCCTTTTATAATATGAAATACTCAAAACACGGATTAGTTTTATAACAAAATTAGAACGATTTCATTCAAATTTAATAATTTCAACATGCGATTGTGTGAATTATATCTGACATTTTTTTTGACACATACTGACTGATGATGGATGACACTGACTGACAAACAGTTGATTGGATATAGTTTCGTTGGCTTCGAATTTCTAATCGAGGACACGCCATTTTCATTTCTTCATGTCACATCCATTATTTTATTTATAATGTGTATTTATTGAATTTAATATTGCTATTAATTACTTGACACTGGCAAAATACCCGCTAAGTTGTGGGTGAGGCCATATTCATATCCATTTTATTTCATCGCATTTCATTTCGTAAAGAAAGAAGAAGAAGAATTTCTAATCTGAAAAAGGGACACGCCATTTTCATTTCTTCATGTCACATCCATTATTTTATTTATAATGTGTATTTATTGAATTTAATATTGCTATTAATTACTTGACACTGGCAAAATACCCGCTAAGTTGCGGGTGAGGCCATATTCATATCCATTTTGTTTCATCGCATTTCATTTCGTAAAGAAAGAAGAAGTAATCTGAAAAAATCTCTCATACATTAACTCATGCACTACTTTGATGATTTTTATTTTCTATAAATCTACATTCCTTCCCAAACAAAACCTCATTTCTAATTAAAAACGATCCTTATTTATTGTTGGATCTAGCTAGTCACACACCACTCCTTATTACGGCTTCGGCTTATCCTAAGATTACCTACCATACCCATGAGCAATTCGGCTAATCATTATCACTATTTGCTTCCGCTTAGTATTAACCACTCGACTATTTTGGACATTAGCCATAATTATTTTCATTTTACTGCATGGGTGGGTTTAAGTATAAACCTTTTTATCGATGTATCATCTTACTTTCCATCTCTACTATTAGTTCCAATCCCACCTACTGCTGCTATCAGCGCTAAAATGGCGAAAATGAAATCGCCTCACTACAACCCGGCTTATGATTAGTCCAGCGTGCTTCTATATATAGACGTCAGTGCATGAAGATATGAACATGGCGACTTTACTCTTTGATCTGAGATATCTGTAGTACAAAACGTCACATACGTCAATCAAATCGTAACAAAGACAAAAGTTACTCTATGAACCGGTGCTATGAACAAAAACCTCTTGATTCTAGACAAAAACGAAGAAGAAAAAAGAAAATAAACATGTGAACATCATGCATGGCATTGTCGGCTACATTCATCGGGAGATACAATAGAAAGAAAAGTCCCATCACATTGAAATCTCCAGTCCTCTACCGTGAACCATGATCATTGCTCTGCAAACACTGATATTTTTCCGTGAATCCTTGTTGCAAGCGTTAGATAAGATTCTAAGGCCTTATTATAAACATTTTTCGTTAGCGTTCAATAGTGGGAATGATGACGATAATGACGAATCTGACGAGCAGGTGTTCGCCGAATTCGATGATGAGAAGGGAGTGGTGTTCTACCCGCCGGTGTACGCGCAGCGATACGCTACAGTCAGCGATTGCCTTATGGATGAAAGGTGGAATGGGAGGATAGAAAAGGTGCGTAGGAATATAACATCATCACCCCTGAATTCCTCAAAGCAGTTGGTAGAGGTTGTAGTGCACCCATGTTTTTCCAATGATTTTGGTCAATTGAATAGAGCGAGAGCTGGCGAACTTCACATGTCTTTTCGCAGGTTAAGTCATAATATTTATTGAAATCAGATTCATCTGTAACATTTGAAAATCTCAGATAACCTGCATCTCTTCTTCACAGGGCAAATGTTCAAACAAATTATCACAAAGTTTTTTTTTTGTTGGATGAAACTTAATAAAATCTGTATTCATTCAATTCCCCCCCCCCCCCCCCAATAAAACCTTAAGGTAGTTTAAAATTCTTCAGTATCTAAATTAATAGGCATTTGGTAGATTTAAAATTGCTCACCTTTACAGGTAGTAGACCTGGGTTACCATGACATGAGCTTCATCAAATATCTGAAGGAAGTGCCTGGTGTAACCCAAATTCTGGGTGTGGATATTGAGTCCATACCACTCCGCTGCTCGTCTGACCTGCTAGGTTGTGAGGAGACATATGCCACAAAGAGGGAGACCCCACTACAGATTACTGTAAGTATGTTTGTTTGTCGTCTGTCTTGAAAAGCTTTATTCAGTTGGGTTTAGGTCTACAACGTCAGACATGCAAAAAATTCTGATTCACAACATGGTTGGAAGTAGGTAAAGCTAGGTATGTGTTGTAAATATCAATAATTATTGAAAATAGAAAATTACAGTTACTATTAAAAAGGAATATAACAATAATATAGAAATAAAAGATTTATTTTACATTACCATTATTATTGTTTGTTGATTTCTTATATTTATGTGAATACTACACATTGAAATAAAACTTAAGGATTTATCGCGTTTACTTTCTGTTCATTACCTCGGTCCTCCTGTGACCATGGTTGATGTAAAGCAGCCGAAACATTGAGAACGTAAACACAGAAAATAAACGCAATAAAATCATTTCAATTAGTTTTATTTTAATTATAATTGCTACTAATTTTCTTGTAATATTTAGATCTAAACTAACTAGCTTTTATATCTGTGTAATTGTTGGCTTTGTTCATTCATTTTGTAAACTTAAGGGGGCACTTACCAATTGAGATTACATATAACTTTTGCAGAACTCATCTACTGGTTCAGAATGCAACATGCAGCTTGCCTTTACAGCCAAAAATGAATTTGTTATCCCTTTTCAGCTATATCAAGGCAATGCTGCTGACCCAGACTTCAGGCTAATAGGTTGTGATGCTGTGATTGGTATTGAGATGATAGAGCATATGCTGCCACATGACCTCGACCGGCTGGTGCACACTGTTTTTGGCTTCATCCGACCCTGGATTATTATATTCACCACACCAAATGCTGACTTCAATGTGCTGTTCAAGGCTTTAGATAAGAATGGTCTTAGAAGATGGGACCATTTCTTTGAGTGGAGTAGGGAACAGTTCAATGATTGGTAAATACTTTAGCTATTTTTTTTGTAATGAGATGTGCCAAGTTGGGTTACAAGATAGATTAAAAGTAATTGGCTGACGTCAGGCTTGGGTGGGACTAGTTTTTATATCAGATTAGGCTGAGTATGCGATTACCTGAGCTGAGTATGTTTTTTCGATTGGAATTAATTAGTATAATATTATGCGGTTAGGCTGAGCTCATATGTGAAAGCCATCGGGACGAGATGGGCCGAATTTCGTATTAGATTGGGACGAATTTCGGACCGGATTAGGACGATGACCTTGGTATTGTACCAAGGTCGTCGTTCAAGTCAGGAAGAGTATAGGATTCTTCAGTATAATTGAGGGCCAGTCTTCTGCTTTCCATTTGAACCAACGAGCCCTTAAAATGTAGTCCTTGTGGGTTGGTCGACTGTATAATCAAACAACTTGAAAAAAAAAACATTGGATAGTTCGATAACTGATTCAAAGCTTATTTTAGAGATTAAATTAATTCGTTTTTTTTTTGGTTTAAAATGTACTAAACAGACTTAATCTTTTAATTTGATCTAGTCACCAGTAAAAGAAGTAATGCTACCGATGAACCAATTATTATTGGGTATGTGCCAAATATCCACATTTTCAAATGCTTCCTAGGTGCAGTAACATAGTAATGCGCTATCCTAAATACACTGTCTCATGTAAGGGCATTGGCCCTGGACCAGCTGGCACACTACACTATGGATGCTGCAGCCAGATGGCGCTGTTCGTATCCAAGGACTACCAGAAACAGGAGGATTTGAATATCAACAGTTTGGCTTTGGTTGCAAGTGAGTTATATATCTGATATGAGGCATGATGGCGCAAAATAAGTCGTGTCAGCCACTATTATATGTTGTTAAATAGCATGTTCATTCAATATTATCCCAATTGTATAAATTATGAAGAAACATTAAGCCTTATGAAAGTAATATTATAGGATCAAAATGAAATAGATAACTCAGGTAATAACGGGACCGCATTTACCAGTGTCACAGAGACATGCTAAAATTTAATGGCCTTATTAACATAAATTAACTTGATTTAAGTTTAAAGGTAATAATAATTTAACTTTTAATAAACATAGATTAAGAAGGGGGTAAACTAATTCGAATCTATACTCGGAATAAATGATAATCATGGGCGTCAGCAAAAACCGAAACCTTTGCTTCCATACTCTAAAGTATTGTAACAATGCATTGCAGTATTCTGCACAATATTGCAAAGCACAGGCAAGATCTACTTGAAGATATAGAAGATGCTGACAATGTTCCAGTGACAGATAATAAATAACTTCCTTAGAGGAAATTATTAATGATGAGAAAAGGCGACATGTGTTAACAGAAATTTGTAATTAATATATACTTAATATTTACTATCACATTTTTTTTGTAGTAGTATCCAACCTTGATGGTGCTTAGTATATTAGATATTCTCCTCATGCGTCTTTTTTATTTCTAAAATTTCTCTTTCTATTATGGCACACTTGAGTTTTTCTTTATGTATTTCCATTTTAATGGCATGTTCTTGCTCAGCCATTTCCATGCGTCTAGTGTGTTCTTCGTCTTTGAACTGCTTATTATTGCTTACATATTTATCATGGTTCTGTAAATAACAAATAGTTAAACAAACATATCGGTCCATTGATAAACTAAGTTTAGAAAATCTAGCAGTAGGTATAAAAGTTACCATTCTGGACTTCAAACCATTCTCTGGGAATTATTCAATACTAGCTGTTGCCCGCGACTTCGTCCGCGTGGTATTTAACAAAGACACAACCGTTGGCAACAGCCTGCTCGCGCTTTCTGAGCCCGCGGGACGCATTTCAGGTTGTTGCTATCAAACTTAATCAGGCGCAACGCTGCAACATTGGCTTTTTTTTTTCGTGAGATCCTATGTTTTTTTCTCAAATAAAAGTAGCCTAAGTTATTCCTTGTTACATCAGCTATCTGCCAGTGAAAGTCCCGTCAAAATCGGTCCAGCCATTTCAGAGATTACTCGGAACAAACAGACAGACAGACGGACCAGACAGACAAAAATTGTAAAAAATGTTGTTGTGGTATAGGTACCGTGTATACATCCAAATGCACTTAGTAAAAAGCGGTTATTTTAATATTACAAACAGACACTCCAATTTTATTTATATGTATAGATGTATAGATTATTTTTTGTTTGGACAGCTGCCATAAAATGTGAGTTATGTTCATAAGAGAGTTTACAAGATTTATTGCACTGGTAAAAAATAATATGAATGAATTTCATTACATAGGTAATGCTAATAAAAAAAAAATGTGATCGTAGCTCCTAAGTCATATACATACATTATGATCCCACAACAGCTCTGTAGGTTTCAACAAATCAATGACTTCAATTACTGCACCATCAGAAGTTGTTGGTCTTGCCCCACTTCCTGTCTTATTTGCCTCTTTGAAGGTGCTATGTGTTTTCCGGGCTTTTCTCTTCATTACTTTCCACTTAATTTTCAGCTGGTTAAGCTGTCGCTGTCTGCCATTTAACTCATTAAACCTAGGGACAGAAGATGAAATAAGTGGTATGAATATTCAGTTGTTCTGAAAATCACACAGGTCATTACATGAACAAAAAAGCGCGGGAAAATCTAGTTAGGGAATAAAAACAGATAACCAAGTACCGACTTTTTGTGGACCGCCTCCCACGCTTTATTTTTCATCTTGTTGCTATTTGTATCTAGGGATTTACTTTCAATCGCAGGCGCATATTCTCTTAGCACTGACCGAAATAATTTCTGAAACAATAAACGGCATTATAAATAACAAACAGGGTAGGCACCAATAATATAACAACTAATTATAATTTACTGTTTCTTCATAATCCCAGTTAAAGGAGCGACAGCGTTTTTGGCTCATTTTCAAGTTAAGATACTGAAAAATGTATTTTTCTATCGATAACACGTAATATTAACACGCAAATACAGCGACTAGTCACGATTTCAAACTCAAAATATTGTCTGTTACTTTACTGTCATTAATGTCATCATCAATCATTGATTTCATTTGATGACTCCAAAATATTTAATGTCTATGGATAGCTCACTCTTTCTAAATGGGCTTAGCTTAGTGATTATATACTCTTTGAAATGGGCTGCTATATCGCACGTCTTAACTCCGGTGAACTTGTTTTCTTATTGGTCTTTAAAAAATATGATTCGCTACTTTTGATTCATCTACTGACACATTCTCGTTTACGAAGACATAATTGTTGTGATACCAATTTCATTGGTCTGGACCCTGAGCATTCACATTCTTAGGGAAGCGCAAGGTAATCTTTAATCAAACTTAATACATCGAGACATCCAATGCAGAATGCTAATATCGCAAAAAACTAAATTACATCGTAAAGATATCCAATTTTTTCGTAAAAAAACCATTGACATTTTGAATTTCGGGGCCTGTACTTGGGCTTCCACCTTAAAAAAAATTCAATCTCGAATGACGTGAAATGTCACTTTGACAGTGACGTTTCTTTGTTTACATTTTTGCTCCCCTATATTCCCGTGTCACGGATTTAGTCCTTCCTTGGGCCTGGCTTAATAAAGAAAGGGCGTTAGGGAAAAAAATCGGATGTTACTAAACCTTTACCATGTTTATAACCTTGTATTGTAAAAATGAAATTAATACTCGGTTACTCTGGGATTAACAAGTCCTAGTGTAACTTCTGATTAAGCTTGAAGTAAGCGATTTAAATTAATGAGGCCGTAATATACTTATTAAAGTTTAAAAACTGTGCAATGGCTAACATAAATATGTAACCGAACGTGTGTTTGAATTTATAGATGCCCCAAGTCCCAACAATTTCAACGAAATGGTGGGCCACTGGGAAAGTCCAGACAGTCTCACAGAAGCAACGATTTGTCAGTGCCAAGGGTGAGTCCCATTTTTATGTAATATAGAAAGAATAGCTTTACCTTTAGGTATATTTATAAAAAAATATCTGTAAATAACATATTATCAGTGGCGTAGCTAGCGTAAGGTTAGGCTCGGCAGTGCCCCGCGGCCCTCAAGTTCAAGGTTCCCTCGGGCTCCATGAATGACGGTCGAAAAAGTTATATACTATATCCTGGCTTAATAAAAGATTTTATCTTAATTTTGGCCCCTGACCCACATACCTCAAATGGCTCGAACTGAAATCACAATTTTTTTCCCACATCCAGAATTAATTATGCCCTGCAGTAGGCAATATGGGGCTGAAGATGTAGTAGGCTTACACTGTATTTAGTTTAGTTTAAATAGGGCCCCGATTAACTTTTTGCCCTGGAGCCCTTGGTTTCATAGTTAGATCACTGCTGATCCTCATTTCTTCCAGTGTCCAATCATTTACGGAATTCCCATACCCGCTCTCCGCCAAGCATTCATGTACCACCATAGTGCTATCTCCCGCATTCTCCATCCCGACCCTGGACTATGAAGACAAGACCTCCCAATGCAATTTAGACTCTGAAGTGGGTCGAAATTTCATGATGTTCGATGACGAGCAGATGTTTGACACTATGGTTCCTAGAAAGAAGATATGCAATAGGGTTTATATGATTGAAGATATATCCAGCAGGTTTACATTGAGATTTATGTTTTAATCCATTTTGTATGTGTGTGGGTTTTAATTCCTGTTTGTGGTAGTAATAACTTTTATAAATGAACTTGTATCTACACATATTTATTGCATTTCTTGTGACATTACCCTTGACTAAATAAATGTATTGCCATCCGTGCGATAGTGATAAAGACCACAAAGTCAGTGGTTTGAAAAAGTTTGTGGGTACACAGCATAAGTGGGGAACTCATTGTTGATTCATTGAGTAAAGCAACATTCTTTCTCCCACCAAAAGTACCTATAAATCCCCCTTTGCGCAAGTCAGGCTTGTGTCATGAGTAGTGTCAGTACATTTTTTTTTCTTTCCACAGACTGAACTGTACAACATACCAAGTGAAGAGTTTCTCCAAGGCCACACAGAATTTAATGGCTAAGAACAAAATAGACTCTATAGTTCACACCCGAGAGGTTATCGATGAAATACGTCATATTACTAATGCGTTGAACTACAAGGACGAACAAGTAGAAGAAGGGGAACATATTTGGCACAATATCAATTGGGGGGAGAATGCCCCATACTGGAACCAGTACTACAGAGTTGTTAGGGATTACAACTATCCTTTTGAGGTAAGTGTAAGGAAAACCATAAAAAATATACCTACTAGTAATGTTAAAACCATCACGACTGTTTATCCAAAAGGAATAGGTAGAGGTGCACTATATAGTGACGTAATTCACCAATAGCATTTGGTTCCAATGTTTTAGGGAGAGAGAGAGTGGATGTTTTTTCTGAAAATTGTCAGGTTGTTATTGTTATCAGGAATGTCTAATGGGTATAATAGGTATATTAGTAGTATTAGTTAACATTTTAGACAATTTAAATCTGCATGCTATAATTATATTTTGATTGCCTTTTCAGACAAAATCTGAAGAGTGTCGTTTACTAGATCTGATATCGGACGAGATCAACCGGCTGGTAGACGCTCAGTGCGACGAGGATTTCACGGTGGACGTGAACCGGCTCGAGATACCCATGCAGCATCTCATGCGAGCCGTCGAACACATCACCAATGATGTGCATAAAGTCAAGTGCGTACATGTCTAACAACCGATTTTACGTAGAATAGATATTATATTATTTAATCTATCGTCATATAATACTGTGCAAAGCAAAACTTTTGTATGCAGTACAATATGACGTTTGATAAAGTTGTAGAACGTCTATAAGTTCGAGGTATAAATATACTAGGTAATATTATAAAGAGGTAAAGTTTGTGATTTTGTTAATTTGGATTTAGGGGTAATATCCAGATTCCGGATCCTCCCAATTCATTCTGTTCCGATTCTGAAAATTGTTTCACTGGTCAACTGCTACATTATCCCTAAGTATATATTTATAGGTTATGTGTCGAGGCATTCCGGGCCTAGCCGCGGGCACAAACTAGTACGTTAAACATACATCTTTACCCGTAGTCCCACTAGTTGGATCACGTAGGGCCGATGGCAATTTCTCCGTGTAGTTAAATATTGGTGATCAACTAATTTAAGATAGATTGAAGCCGTCCCCAGTTGAACAAAACAAATGAGAAAAAACTAGATGAACGAAGAATCGCACTCGCACTTGGTTGGTTAATGAAACAAAAAAAGTTTTCGATTATTCAATGATTTTTGACCGTATGACTACAAGTTTTTTAAACCGATATTTTTCGTTTGTCAACATACAGTTGGTGTGTTTTTTCTCGCGACATGTTTATTTATCTTGGCACTGGTCAACAGGGACTTGTTGGAATGGAATGGATACGAGATTGTGGAAGACGTGGTGATCCACTCGCGGCACGTGCTGGACGGCGCGTCGGCGGCCACGCACGAGGACGACTGGCAGGACAACGTGACAGTGTCCGATGTAAAGAATCATGTTTGAAAATGGAATCCCGCGCTCATGGCGCGAATTTAAATTTTTTTTCCAAAAAAAATTGCAGCTTTTTTGTTGTTCGCGATAACGACATATTGAATTGAATTTATAGACTTATTAAATTTTCTTCACAATTTAGTAGTACCAATGGATTAACAATTTTTTTTTTGTTTTTAATTTTTTTGTAATAAAATATGTAACGTATATTTTTTCATAATAATCCATAATCGTGTTTCCCCCCTAATATTAAGGCAATTCTTGGGGCGTGTATAACCATAAATTCCAAAGTGTGGTATAATTCACACACTATTAGTATTGAACCGTACTCATAAGTCGCGACGGGTGTAGAGTATATACGTCACTGGACCACCACGTACCTGTGTTTGAAACATATTAAGACTGCATCATAGTATTTTGTTTGGTTTTATGTAATACTTTAGCCGTAGTTATGTCTGTAACGTTTACTGAGTGAATCGTCTTTTGTAAGGGGCCAAAATTATTTGTTTGAACATTTAATTATTTAACCCCCATATGATTGTTCTACTATCATTACCCAGTATTTATAGATAATTTAGTCCTATCATTTTCATGTTATTACAAAGTATTTCATACAAAAAGTGAATTTATGGGGCTCAGCTAGCTTTACAAGTAAATAGTAAGTAAGTAATTTTCATTAAGCTTTCTAAAGTTAAAGTTATTCATATTTGATTAAGCTCAAAACACTGTGATTCTATTTGTATTTGATACATTTATATTAAAATAGCGTTTGTAGTTTGTCGTTTTATTATTGTCATTATATGATCCTGAGTCCTAGCCACCATTTCTATGAGAATTACAGTAGCCAATATAATTAACCCACTTTAACAACCCTAATCAAGGCAAATTGATTTACAGCTCCGAGTCCTATTGGACGTAACATGAATGTTAATTTCAAGACCAATCAAAAATGAACCCTGACCCTATCATGCAATATACAAATTTATTAAACAAATCGAATTAGGTACACAAGTTTCAACTTTATTTCCAGTGGGACACCGATCTTCATTCCACGTCCGTATCTGACGGAGGCACGTTCGTGACGGATTATCACGGTTCGAATTATTTATATTATTAACTAGATTTTTCTCTGCAGCTCGTCCAATGATTGTCGGATCAATAATTCTGGAGATACACCCCTACAAACTTCAAACTTTACCTCTTACCTATAATATTAGTACTGACAGACTATCGATGACCTGTAGTATAGTATACGATTCAATTTGTTGGTCAACGGACCGATACTTTGACGGTAATTAGTCCATTTACATATTATTATGTTGTGTGAAGTACACGCCCTGCAATGTTTGTATCTTTATACAACGATAACTCTTTTATACAGGTTGACTCAGACAGGGCATATTAAACTTTAAACCTGTGCCTCTAACGCATTTGTAATGATTTTTTAAAGTCAGAATTTCGATATTTATATTATAAAAAAAGGAATGGTTCGCAAGAAATCGTAATTTCATTTTGTTGGGAACATTTTTTTAACCGACAAAAGTTAAACATTAGTATGTATACCTTTTCTGAATTATTCTGTATATAGTGTTTGTAATACATCGCGGATAGGTAAATGTCGCTGAGTAACTCTAAAACTATAGGCCGAAACTGGGACCGGTTAAGCTCCCGACAGAAAATAAGTGGTAGGCTTCGGCCTAACTACTGGTGGTAGGCTTCGGCCGTGGTTAGTCACCACCCTCTGAACAAAACCATGTCGCCAAGCCGCCTAGCCGTGTTCCGGCATGATGTTCGGTGTTGCCATTCATGGATGGTGGGTCAGATCAGTTGCGCGGCATGTGCCTAGTGAATGTAGCGTCTCGATCTACTGCCGCCTTCCTACCTACGCAAGTATGCTCCATCGTACATCGCATCGTCACTTACCATCAGGTGAGCTCGAGATCAAATACTTGCCTATAATGTAATAAAAAAAAAAAAAAAGTGACAAGTGAATTGTCATTCAGACTCAATTATTACACGGTTATAAACACCGCAGGTCGTTGCCTCCGCCGCGCACTCGACCAGAAAGTACGGAAGCTCCGCGAAATGATGACCGCTGACGAGGACATTGCTACTGAAATGGATAGAGTTGTGTGCAGACTCATGAAGCTGGCGCTACGGAGCAGCAGAGGGCGCCAGAGTCCACCCCCTACCAGGTGGATGCAGTGCAAAATGCTTGATCTCCTAACGCTCACCGAAAAGGCGATTGAAAGAAGAAAGAGACATTTTATCGAGACTTATCCGTTGAAAGCTCTTGGCTTCGGTATGTTTTTCAGCATTGTCAAGTTATTAGGCTTTCCACAATTTTGATTGTGCCATAACCATCTTGTAAATTTCACGTAGTCCTACAGGCTGATCAACAATTTGAAAAGTGAACCTCTTCGCCTTTAAACATTTTGCAGATTATATATCTAGGTAGATAATAAAAAGTATAATGTGTGTGCGGTAGATTAGTAGATCTATGCCCTCGTTGGTACATTGACACTTCCACATTATCCCTTTGATATACGCATGCGCGAGAATTTGGTCCGGCCAACCAAAAGTGCATCGCGCACGTCCCCCGCAGAGTTGGAGAAGAGCGAACTTCCCGCGCGACGATAAAAACTCTTATGTTGATGGCTTAAATTAATTAATTAATGGTTCGTTTCTATGTAACTCGTGACCTGTTTTGAGTGAGTTAAGTGGTTGGAGTTTTACTAGTGTAACTTCTTTTCTAACAATAGCCTTTTAATAGACAGAAAAATTATCTATGTTATTTAAGGTGATAACAAATTTTTGTTTCTCAGAGGAAGAGAAGCCCGTGGAAATGGTAGCTCTTGACAAGATCAAGGAAGATGCCACAGGGTGAGCGAGATTTCAACTCGAAAGTGATGTTTTAATGACTGGTATTCCTAATTCTAATGTTGTATTATTTTAGAACGAATATTGTGGATAAGTATCGGCATCTCCTTCGATCACCGGGTAAGTTTATTTCTAACATTGGCCTGCAAATGTTAGTACCTACTTACGTAATAAAACTGTGTTTTATAGATAAAACATTAGATGGTACAGTACATCCTGAACTGAAATTTGTGGAACTGGAAGATGATTTTGTGAGCATCACCAGCAATGAATATATGAAAGGTAAATTTTATCCATTAGCAAAGGTACTTGGTGGTGCTTCTCGTTTTCCGATTTATAAATAATTATGCTATGCGCATATATACGCATATATACGCATATATACGCATATATACGCATATATAACTTTGCAGATTTCGAATTTATCGATAGACAATTACCTCCACCGGTAAAAGTAACTATAAAGAAAGATCCTATTGTGCTTGGTAAAGAAGAAACCACATATGAAAGAACACAGGCGTGGGTAGACGAAGACATTGAAGTGGTGCCTTATCCGAGGCACGATGTGAACTATGATAATGCAAGCTCTGGTGACACTGATCATAGTACGCATGATTCCAAGCACAGACAGAAAAAGAACAAAAAATATAAAATTACCAGTAAAAATACAGACGAAGCTAATTTAAAAGCATGCAAAAGATCACACAGCAAAACATCACAAGATAAGAAGAAAATTAAACAAGATAAGAAAAAAAGAAAGTCCAGTACTAGAATTGCGAAGAATGTGACGAGGAAAATATCTAATGGCATCGTTAAAAATGCTAGTAGTAAATGTGTGGCGATAGAGTATGGAAATTATATTATTAAAGCCAAGAAAAGTAAAGAGGAATTTCATCTGTTAACTGCTTCTAAACCAGTAAGTCCTTCTGTTTGTTTAATTTCCAAGAATAATTAACCCAAAAACATTTTAGAATAACCTTTAACTAGGTCCTACATAAATAAGGGAAATAACTTAGTATTTTAGCTTCCTGCGCATGCGTTTGTTTAGTTGAAAGCATTAAATGAAGATTTTATCTATAAATTGACGAAGGCTCACTGATGATCATTTTGGATCTTCGCCTCAACAGTTGGTAAGTATAATAAAAAAATAATTAATATTCTCCAATTGAGATTCCAGAAAATATGATAGAGATTTGCCCTCCTAAGGACAATATTGAAGAGTTTAAACCTTCTACTAGTAATGGGACTGTTTTAACAAATGCTACTGTCACTTGCAACGAACCTAGTAAAGAGATAGCTGCAACAAAGGAAAGTCTACTAATAGATATAATTATGGATGGTCTTGAAGAAACCATTGCTATGCGTAGGACTGTAGCAACAGATGCTGAAAATGATCCAATGGATTATGAAAATGAAACGGTCATTGGGAGCGTTAGCAATGAACTTTGTACAAGACATAACGTGAGCACTGAAAATGTTCATTCGCAAACTATATTTCTTAACGGTACATACGTTTCTCTATTGAGTACTATTTATTTAATGGTCTTTTTGCAATGTTCACATGTATATCCACCACCATGTATACCACCACTACTTAGCTCAAAAAGAAACGTTTTCTTTAGACGGGGTCCATATTGCAAATAAAAAAATATAGTCCTATAAAAAAAACCTGATTTTCGTAGAATTTTTCCTGTCGATAAAACTGTGTTCACCTTCATCCACTTTCATGATGTGTATTTTATAGAGACTGACATTGTATTCATTTCTTAGATATAAACGAACCTAGTACGTCAAAAGGTATTCGTCACGTAAGCATGGATGTACAATGTGGCCCTGATATCACACCGGTGTACTCTGCACTATCTTCATCTCCGTCGTTAGTCAGAATGCCTGACATGTCTGCGGTAGGAGTAAAAATGAATGCCTTGTTTGCTGACGTTAAATTGAAAAGTACCGACTTTGGCACTTCCACACAAAATGGTTTATACGAAACAATAACTCCGAGAATAAGATCGGTTGGGATCAAAATTAGAGATTCTGATGCAAATATTGTTGATACAGTCGATGGTTCTACCATGACTCGAGTGCCTGAAGCTCAGAAGACTGTGAAAATAACCGATCCTCAAGTTACAATAGTTACTAATAGAATTGTCTCATCTCCTGAAACCAAACTCATAAAACCTGTATCGAGCACGCTAAAAATAGATGATTCTGCTTCAGATTTTTATGATAGCGTCGGAAGTTGTACAGGAAGAAGCCCAGTAAATTTTGTAAATACTTCCAAAAACCCAAGTGTTCTGTTGATTGAATCAAGTGAAAGTAGGGAGACGGGTGTTACGAGCAAGTTCACAACGTACGTACGTCCCACGCTGAGTCGCGGGGGTGTTCATTTACACAGTTACAAGGACATGCAAGTGTCTGAAGACGTTGTATACCAAGGAGAGTGGCAGCGGTGTAGACCAAAAGTCATTTCACGAAGGAATTCTTCCATTCCCACTGCATCTAGGAAATTTTTAGGTTCATCTCTTAAGAGAAAGAAAGTAAATTCCAAGGAAAAGATAGCATGTAATAAATTAGAGAAGAAAAAAATCAAAATAGAACCGAAGAAACCTGTACTGACATGTACGTTACCGACCCGTATTGTACTGACACGTACGTTGCCGACACGCAGTGTTCCAACCCGTACGTTACTGACTCGTACGTTACCGACTGATACGTCACCGGCACGTACGCTACCGACACGTATAATGCCGACGCGTAAAGCCATATTGAATCAAATGAAGCCGCCTGTTAAAAATGAAATCGTTAGGCCAGTTGTCCCGAATATTACAACTAAGGTGTCGAGATTACCGAGGCATATTATTAATAATGTTAAGGTAACAAACTCTCATATATCGTTCTTATAAGTAAGTAAGAAATCAGTTTATTTATGGCATAACTACAATTTTGCAGATGTCGTCAAAACTCACCATGAGGTATGTAAACATCCTAGTTAGCTAGTTGCAATATACATTTAATAATGCCTGTCTATATCAATTGTTTATTTTAGTTCAATAGCTACGAGGAATGTAAAGTTCTCTCACACAGCTAAAAAAGTTGCACCGGTACCATTGGCTACAGTAAAAAAAGATAACGATAAAGCGCAACAATTAAAGGAGAATTATATTCCTTCATACTTAAGGAAAAATAAACAGAAACTCATAATAACTAACAAAGCAAGTTTAAACAAAAGCATGGATTCCGTTAACGCTATGATTAAAGTTAACAAAACAAAACCAATACCTCATTTAGTGAGATCGAAAACAGAAGAAATTAAAAAAGAATTACTTCGATTTCCCGATGAGCCTCGTGAAAATATAAGTTTCGTTGTATTTCGTAACGAGAAAGAAGATAAAAAGGATACAAACGACCAATCGACTCACATTACCGATAATGTTAAAAAGCCTGGTTTTACGATTAAGCGAATACAAAGTCACCAATCTCCAAATAGTTCCACATGTTCTAGTCCAAACAGCGTAGCTACAGTGAAAGCAGCTACCACAAAAATGAAGAATACTTCGACCAGAAGACATTCTACATCATCTTATAAAAGTAATCCTGCTGTTAATAGTGAGTCGGACACTTCAAGCCCGACTAAAAATAAAAAGTTCGTTAAAAGGTCCAAAAGTGCAAAGAGAACTGATTGTAAAGATTTACTATGTAACAAAGAAAATATTCCGGAATCGTCACCAAAGAGTAACCTGAGTAAAGAAAATGAAGCACATGGAAAAACTCCATTCATAGGAAGACACAAGAACGTATTTATAGCTCAATTGAATACGGAAAGTTCGCATTTGCAATTTACGCCGAACACTCTATCTAAACATCAGACAAAGCTCGTATCGAACAAGTCCAACATTAAAATCCCTGTACAGGTAGATACTACTGAAAAAAAAAGAGCAGCTAGTCCATCTGTATCTAGAAGAAGATCTTCAAAATTGAGTACTTCTTCAACTGAATATAAATATTCTAACTCCAGTCCGGACCGTTCGAATATGGTTTTGGTTGTAGAGCGAAATCAACCACGGCCTACAGTCGTGAAATCACGAAACGTTTCGCCCATACCTGCTGACAAGGACACCAAAACGTTAGATAACCATCTCCTAAATGAATGGATAGAGAGTTGGAGTATGATGGGAAGTAACAGTAGTAATATTGCTCATTCCATGCGACAGCTTATTGAGGAATTGCTGGACTTCGTCGACGGTCCATTTGATGATATAGATTCTGAAACAGTAATTTTGAGTGGAGATGATGGAAACGACAGTGTTGAAATGAACGCGTCACCAACAAGTTTCAAAACAGTTGTTACTAACGAAAACGCTTTTAACAATCTGATGGAAACCGATATTGAAGAGGTTTTGAATCGCACCCTTGATTCAATGTTCGCTGACGAGTCAAATAATAGTTTGAACGACACCGGGCATACCGTGACTGATTTGGATTTTCTGTCGATCAAGTCAGTTACCTCTGCATCAAAGTATTCAGAGTATTTTTTAGCAGACAACGATACGAATGATTCTAAAGTGTTTTTGTCTACAAAAGATCAAGCTCCAAGTTCTAATTCAGTGCGAGATATATTTGAACGCAAGGACAATAATATGTTGGTACAGGTAAGATTTACCCAATTGCTACATATTTTTACATGGTATTGAAATCAATCTAACATCTAACCATGTATACCCCTAAATAGAACCCGGCTGGTGCTCTCGCGGTGCAAGCATTCAGTGGCTTCTCAATAGTTGGTGATCCTGTAGTAGGCGATCAGCCAGATCCAATATCTATTATTGATTCAGAGACAGGCAGTGTTGCTTTGGATATGGGCAGACAGGCTGTAAGTATTTATATTCTTTTTGTCATCACACTACTTATAGCAAATAGCTTCTTCTTGTTTCATATAATAATACATTTCAATAGACATCAGAGGAACTGTTCGTGTCGGGAAGATCATCGGATAGCTACGAATCGTGCGTCATCGATGAAGACGCCGTGGTGCCTAATTGGTTGTTCAACATTATCAGTCAACAGCAATCGGTAAATGAGTTTGTCTTTAATGTTTAATAGGGCATTTAATGGCTTAGTCATCGGTTTAGTAGAAGCTACAGAGAAATCAAAATAAAATACTACTTTTCTAGGAAGTAGTGGGCCCAGCGAATCCAGCACCTCAACTACCGATCCAAATGCCATTGGCGGAACCGATATTCGATGGTAATGGCAACGTCGTGGACCAGGGCATAGTCGGAGTGGGCGCGGGCGCGGGCGACGGTAGAGGCATGCATAGTGATCATTCCCAAGACAGCTCAGGGCGAGGCACTTCGCTCAGTTCCAGTGAAGTTTCTTCGGATCCCCAGAGCGAAGTAAGCGTGAGTTATCCACAAAAAAACGTGAGGTACCTGGCTTTCAGCGATAAGATCGAATGAACGTCTAATTCTTCCTAGCCTTGGGGAGCCCTACAAAAGGTACAAACGGAGCCTTATCTTTATGCCCGCGTTGTCTGTCCGCCTTTCAGAAGCTATAATCTCCTTTACTTTGTTTCTGAACTACGTAATTAAATTGTTTTTTTCCGATTGCACATCAATATTTTTTTTATAAATTTAACTTGTCGCAAACGCCATAGTTTGAAACCCTCAAACTTTATTCTTTAAGGGTGACATTCAGTCTTCCCGGATTTGACTGGTCAACGATATTTTACATGCAGTTGTTGATTGTCATAACTAACAGGACTGCCGGTAACCTTAGGGCAAGACCGTTTATCCGAATTTGTAAGACTTAGGGTCCGAATTTGTCTGATTTATTGAGAGCTACCAGCGTTTTTGTATTATCATAAATAAGCACATCATTATTTGACGTTAGACGTTGGCCGCTGAAAGCGTGGAACGTCGCCTTTTTAGTGTTTCAGAATTACACCGAGAGGTTTGTTTTATACGTTAGATCAGCTAAAAAACTTACCTTTTTATTTCTGTGTTTCGCCTTAGGCCATCCTGATCGATCCATCGGCGTTCACAAACCAGTTTGAGATGATGCGTGAGCCATTAGACGGTGTGATCACCGTACCGACGACAGCCTCCAATTCTACAGTGGATACTTATAGGATTGGCGGTAGGTAGATGTAACTTTGCATGGTAATAACTTTTAACCAAGGGCGTGAGTCCAGGGCCCCATGTCTGCTAACACAATCGATTAAAAATGGAACAGCAACCGCATAGTAACTGTCACTTTTGAAAGATATTGTATGGGATACCTGTCAAAAGTGACAGTTACTATGCGGTTGCTGTCTGATTATGAATCGATTGTGTTAGCAGACTTTGGGCCCGGAGACTTTTCCAGATTATTGTGCTGTTCTGGTCAATGGTAGAATTCCAGTAAAAGAATATAATATATATGTACCTACTTCAATAAATAATTATATTTAATTTGCTTAGGTTCAGACAACAGAACCGACAGTGCAAATGCCGGCCGTAATATTCGACCTATAAGACTCCCTTTGGCCGTAACAAGTGATGTGGACGCTGACATCAGTTCTACCGATACTGACGTACCCGACTCCTCAGATAACTGAACTGTTGTCTCTATTTGGTTGGTCAAACGATATTACACAATATTGGCGATATTGGCGAAATTGTTGGAAATTTTCGAGCATTTGGAGACATTATGGTATGTTTAGAAGAAGGGCCTAAATTCGACGTATTCGAAAATAGGTACAATGACGCTGGAATGGCGTGTTGTAAAATTGCCGTTCACAATAAATTATTTGTAATTCACTATTGTTTTTTTTTCAAGATCGTATAGAAGATGAACAAAGTGGCATAGATTTGTTATAATATATCTCCAATAAGTTTTGAAATTGAGGTTTCTATAGTCAGGATGGTTAAATGTAAAAAAACAATGTGTTATCGAGGAAATGTCTTTTTTGCATTTATTCATATTGTACAATCTTATAATGATTCATTCTGCAAAATTTTACAGGCGAGCAAGAATTCATATATAAAACATTAGCTCTGTCGTATTGTACATAACCATTTTACCAGTATAGTGAAAACATGCGTATAGTTTTTTTAGTTTTAGGATAATAAATTACTTAAATACTAATTATAATTTTGGTTCTTTATTAATACAATATCAATAGGATTGCACTATCCTGGAAAGTTACTGGAACGTACCAAAAACATACAATGGTGGTCTCTCGATGCCGATGAACTTTCTATGCTAAATTTACGATTAAGCTTATTTTAACTTTTATAAAAAAAAAACTAGCATTTGCCTGCGGCTCCGTTCGCACAACCATAGATTTTGCTCTGCAGCTCAACGTCCAGTGGCCATAGTTTGGTGTAACAAAACTTCTGAAATTCCGCGATAGTGTGGCTTTTTATTAGTGAAAGAATTTTCAGTATCGGTTCAGTAGTTCCGGGGATTAGCGAACAAACATACAACTTTACCTCTTTATAATATATTAGTATAAATGATCATGTGAAGCGATTACAAGGATAGATACAAGGCAGGCATAACAATATCTTAGACTTTCTCATCTCACTTCAGGAGTCCACTTGAATGGTACAGATTATGCATCTTAAGTCTGCGTAATAAAGTCAACAAGCTTGTTCTTGCTTGCTCCTTTAATTCTTACTAACGAATCGAAGTTCGCTAGGTTGTTACGGCTCGCTACTCCGAGTTCCGATGTAGAGCGGTTCGTCTGCCCTCAAAATAAGTAAGTGAGCTGAGAGAGCTGTATTCGATATAAGTTATTTATTTATTCAACAATCTCATTATTATAATATTTATTAGCTGTTGTTGTCTTGTTAGTGAACATTATAGTAATCTTCAATGTTGTCATTTGTGAAACTAACCAATCCTCTAACGAAATATTGAGTGATATTTTATTAACACTAAAGAGTGACGAATAAAAAACGTACAATAAAATATTTGAAATGTTACTTATCTGTAGTAGTTAAGGTAACTATTACATCGAATATCCCGATCATTATTTTAAGGCAGTGACACACCCAACTTAAATCGAAGGACAGTTGGGGACGAGATTACCTAGCTAACATTAACAGTAACATATCACTAGACATTTTCACAGGCGACCTCTACACAACGGTCGCTTTATATATTACAATATTTACACATCTTATACACGAATGTTAGTGTAACGTCGTAACTGTTACGAGGGAGTCACAAACTTGAAGCAGGACGCACACTGTCTAGATACCGCTTAGCCATCGAAAGTCCATCGGCGTTTGTATATATCGTCCTAACACCCCGATTACAAATGACAGAACGAAAATAACCAAAGTCTATACAATAACAATATAAATGTTCTTTATGAGTCAATCTCGTTAAATAATAAAATTACAATAGAAGAAATCTAACACAAGAGGATAACAAGTTTATACTTCGTGGGAGACGCATTCCTTCGAGAACGCAAACAATTATTATTTATTTGTTTCATTATTACGCCTAGATTAGCATTGTAGGTAATAACATTAATAATATCAATTGTTCGAAACGACCAATTCACATACATTTATGTGTAATTCAACGGAATTATGAAAATATGCGTAGAACTATACCGCCAAATTTATAGAAAATCATATTAATTTTCAATGACATTACAGAACACTTGACGAAACATACAGTTTTGTTATGTATTGTAAATGGAGGAAATCTTTCTATAAATTTGGGGGATATTAACAAAGTATACTACTTAATGATAAGGCATAATGCTGCACAAAAAGTAACACGATTCGCGCACCAGCGCATACGTTTTGTACTATTTACTATAACAGAGGTAAAATATAAAAGCCATCATAACCCGTACACGCCCTTCGCAACAAACAACAGCGATCAAAATATTGAAGGAGTTAATATCCGATTTGACTAAATTTACTACTGCTCGGACGCAATGCTCGTTTGGAAACGTCTCTTGATGATAGAGACCCTTGCACCCGCTCGTTTCATATCCACGGTATCCTTCCGTGATCCCTTTTCCTGGACTTTTTATCTGACGATAGTGATTAAGACTTAGTCTTCCATTAATGTAGGTATATAGAGGTCGATTCGGACCAAATAATAATAAAACAAGAGCTTTACATGTTGGTAATTTATGTAAAATGTTGGATAACAGTTATTGACACGAAAATAATTGTTCAAGTCTGAAATTATAGATACCCAAGCACTAAGATACTGGACCTGGCACCAACGTGGTGCCAAGTACAAATATACTGGAAATTATATAAGTACTTACAGTATTGATGAATTTTAATGTCATAAAGTTTGTATTTTTAATTTGGAGATTTATATAAAAGTATTTACTTACATAATAGAATATTAGCCGACGGATATTCTTAGTAAAAATGCTACCCATGACTTAAAAGCTACAAGAGGTACTTAATCAAGAGAACCCTCCCCAATTTAGAGAACAATTCCAAGCGAGACTCGTCCTTAAGAGAAATTAATAGCGTACTTATGCAATCACACAGCTCTAGTTATAATTTGCTCATTTTTTCCACCATGTTATCACAGAAAATCATGTACCTATTTACAGTTTTGTCGCAATTAAGTGGGCTACACACCGTGTTTTGCGACAAGCATCTGATAGTGTTGAAAGATTTCTTATCCGATTACGACATTTGTGTTACTTTTCGTTACAATGTTATTCGCATAAAGTTGGTATGCACAGTCAGCCAGATATTGTTTATTGCCAAATTTAAAGACACATTATCAAGAGTGGAGAAGTAGAAACATAAAAGCTAAAATATGTAGATGGATTTGAGTACGTACTTAGCAGTACTATAATAGATATAGAGATTGAAAGATTTATTTAATTTCTTAATCTGCGGATTATTGAATGAACACCGCTACGCGCACATACCAGTCGTATGGTCCCATACTACGAGTACACCATACGGACCAGGGGCAATCACCATAACAATCAGACTAGGATGAAATAGAGTATCACAAAAGTCGTATCTGATAGGACCCCTAACAAGTGACTTAGATATTATAAATTGCATTTTAATATGGGATTAGGACGAATAAGTATCGGATATTTAGTATGGTACAGTCGGCGGCAGAATTGGTTCACCATTTTTGTATAGATACGATACTAAAATAATTAAATAAAGTAACTATGCAAAAAATAATTTCAAAAATTATTGAAGCTGGACATTTGTTTTTGCTCTATTTGTTCCTTACTAAGAGTAAAGAATAAACGAAATCAGAAATGGAATTGGAATTAGCCTAAACCAATTCTGATGGAAAATTCAGAAATAAATATCGATTTTGTTCCTGATATCTAATAAAATTATGCATGTTTTATTACTCTGAAAGTGTATGCCATCGACATGAACTGCTTTTGGACAACTCAGTATGTGTATAATTATACATTTAAATAGATATACATAGTAGCTATAAGCTATTTGCTAAGTATTCGTGTATTATGCTTTAAAGAAAATCGCAAATTCAGATGACATTGTTCAAGGCGAATATTTATATTTATGTCGATGACTGTACAAGATCAGTAACAACCAGTGGGAATGTCCTGTTTCCCTTGTTACAATAATTGGGTACATTTTAATGAAGTAAGTAACGCATCTTTGGCTTATTTTTTTAATTACTTCCTAATCGTTACTTTGAGGTATATTTTAGCGAATAATTCACAAAGCAATCGGATACAACCGGGCACTGCTGCGTCACGCGGCGCAACGCCGACGTAGGTAACGTTACAAGTAGAATCTATCTTCCAACTAAGTATCTATTAAAACTACGCGATATAAACCAGGCGACAAAATCCTTTAAACAATACTCAGTACACGATTTAACAATTTGGGTACGTATGTAGTTCAACTCACGCAGAAATATATTTTCAAATATAGTTTACACACAATTCATCTTTATTAAGTTTTAATCGTATTTAAATTTAAATAACGTAGGTATAAAGCACTTGGGGGAAGGACAGCAAATTCAATAAAAAATGATTAATTATTATTTTAGTAGGTATATATTATTAACTAAGTAAAAATTATTCGCTATGTTCATATTTTATACATTACTACCTAGTATTAATTTGTCCGACGATGAATTCGCTAGCGTTCGCCGACGCGGAGCGGAGCGGCGAGGGCGGCCCGCTCATCCGCACGGCGCGGATTCCGTGCGAAAGTTTACTCTCACCACGCGGAGCGTCGGCGCTCGCGCGACCGTCCCGGGCCTCATTCGCCCCGACTGCGATCGGGGAGTAAAATTTCGGCGAGTTTAAAATTAAATCTTCCAAAACTTTGTTAAACACTAGAATTCGATGCGGGTCGCGGCGCGGCGAGCCGGTGGGCTGCGGCCGCGGATGCGTCAGAAAGTGTGCGCGGCGGGGGCGGGCGGGGCGCGCGCGCGGCCCGGCGGCGGGAGCGCGCGCACGTCCCGCTGCGAGCGCGCGCGGCGGCGCCGCTAGCACCAGTCGTCCTCGTCCGAGTCGGAGTGGCGCGCGCGCGGCTTGTACCCGTTGGGCAGGCGCGGCCCCGGCGCCGGCGAGGGCAGCGCGCGCGCGCCGCCGCCGCGCCCCAGCGCCAGCGCCGTCTCGTAGCTCAGCGGCGCCTCGTACGTCGGGCCCCGCCCCACCCACTCCGCTTCGTAGCCCCTGCCGCGTCTGAGTATACGCACCAGGATAAATAATATACGTAACTAAGGGTATTTACCGACTTTAATCAATATGAGGCGAGATGCTTGAACCCCAACCTTTCTGGATTGTTCTATTCAATAAGTTCCAACAGGAAAATTACCTCTCCGTTTTATGAGATAACTATATTAAGCGCATCTCCAACAAATAGTCACTTGCTCAACAGTTCAATAATACTTTGACGATTTGTTATCATGGCTATTGGAAATTAGTATAAGCTTTAATTCATAATATACGCTTACATACCTCTCTCTAGATCTATAGTCTCGGTGTATCAGTCTTTCAACTTCTCGGCCGTACTCGTACTCTTCGTGTTGAGGCTCTACCGGTTCCCGCACGGTGTGCCTTAGCGATAACTGCAAACAACACGGACCCGATATTCTTGAACTCCAGGATTTTATTACCCTTACAACTTCTTCAAAGGTACCTGATATTAATAGCTTCTCAAAAAGGCAGGACACTGATTACACGATCTACAGTTGTGAAATGCAATGTGTACTCACGTGTGAGGGGCTGTGGCTGATTCTGGTGAACGGTGGCTGCTGCTTGACCTGCAGCGTGGACGGCTTCGTCGGCGTCGGGGGCAGCTGGCGGCCGCGGCCCCGGCGCGCGCCCTCCCGCTCCCACGACCGGTCGCGCCAGTCCCGCCACTCGCGGTCTCGCTCGCGGTCCCGATCGACACCTATTGGTGCCCAAACTACCCTTTGAATGTTTTTACGTTCCGACCCTAATGTAAATACTGTAATCGTCGAGTCATGGAATGATAATAAAACACCTTATCCGGTAATCGTATTGTAAAACAACAAGGGAGGAAATTGAAATAAACGATAAACAGATGTGCAAACAATTTTCTTACGGAGATTCCATCGTGCTCTCTGTCTACACTCGCGCCGCTTCCATACATCCACTGACGTACAAAGCTTTATTATATCAACATCGATTAACTATGTTGGTGACACATGGCTATGCCAACAAAGGGTCTCTTGGGTCCGAATCATTTCAAATTACCAGTTTGCCATTACAATTTTTAAAATAGACCCTTTGCTTTACAATAATTTATGTTAAGTACGTATAGTATAATGTTCGCGTGAAATTTTATCACACGCCTTGCAATCATACGTTTTTTATAGAGTGTATTAATTTATACTCTAATGCTGTGATATAATGTCGATGTCGAAACAATTAAATTTATACTTAATCATGTAGTCTTGTAGCATCTAAAATGATTACCGTTTGGTGCTTCTACTTAATTGTTTAGTTTTGTACGATTTTAATTAATATTCTGCTATGACAGTATGTGTGGCATGTAGCGTCCGATGTGTGTGGCGAGTGGATCTCACCGTAGGTGTGGTGGGGCGGGCTGGGCGACCGCGAGGGCTGGCTCAGGCTGGTCGTGGGGTGCGGCGCCCTTCCCTCCTTCCCTGCTGTGAGGAATACCTTCATGTACCTTCCACCACCGTTTACCCTAAGCCCGTCGGATTACCGACCTTATTTCCTTACTCACAAAGGTGACTCTAAAAGTTTTGGGTGTCTGTCAAACGTGGTTTATTATGTTGAGTTTTATGAACACGGATTTGAAATTTTCAAGTAGGTTTTGGGTTTAATTGTAGGCCCTGACTAGATCCTGGGACACTAGGGATATATACAGGTGTATTTTTCAAGTGGGAGACATTATCAGATGGTACAATAGTACACGGTATATTTTATTGTTATATCAAAATTAACTAGTTCAATTCCTTGTTAGGGAAATTATTTTCTCAAATATTTAGTGATGCAGTTTTAGTTTTCATCAAAATCGGTCCCGAGAGATCTATAAGCATTTTTGCTATTCCTTTTAGTATCAGATTTGACCATCTAGGCCTGCTTGACAAATTTAGCCTGTATATCTAGTCCTTTATTAAACAGGATGTAATCAAAATCATTTGCAATATTTTAAATAATAATTCTATACTCGATTCCTATTACAAAATCACAATTGATTAAATATAAATTTGAAATAAACCTGTGTTTGACATAAACTGTCAATATTTAATCTTAGAAGAATATTATTGGGATATTTAATGCATATTTATACGTATTTACTTACCAGTCACTAATGTGATCTGTTATTTTCAGACTTATTTCAGGTGATTTGAAGTCAATCGATTTGATTTTAAATAATCCTAAAGTAATCAGTATTGTGTATATGTAGTTATTGTTTAAAATATTGTCAATGATTTCGATTTAATCCTGTAGATACTAGCCGATATACAGCGTGATTCAGAGAGGGTATAACTAAGCTTTGAACCTGCGCTTCTTTAGCGCATTTATATAATCATTATGTGAAGCCAGAATTTTGATTTGATAAAAAAGTGGAAAAAAATCTATTGTATGTTTGAAACCAATTTTTTTTATAGTTTATTCGAAATTCTGACTTCACATAATGACTACAAATGCGCTAAAGAAGCGCACGCACGATTAAGGCTTAGTATACCCTTTCTGAATCACGCTATATATTATATGACGTAAGTTTAAGATTTTATGTTGCTATAGCCGTCTACTGATTAGAATACTAAATTAAACCAAGCTTTTGCATGGTGCATGATTGATTGAATATCATTCAATTGCATACGTTGGACAGCTACGTCGGGGAGAGCTCGTAGACGAAGGCAACGAGTACGTTTTATGCAAATAAGGGCTGTTGCTGCTGCTGTCTGGGCTCCAAAGTTATAGCATGCAGCAGGCAAATTAATTCTTTATATTTATTTATATTAACATATAATTCCATTGCTATTTAATTAGTTATCACAATTTAATGGCTTCGCTATAAGTATAGGTCATATTCATCTATATAGATCATTTTTCTCTGACCCTGGTGTAATTCTAATTGCCAATATGTTATACATGTCTGAGAGAACCACTGGTATGACGTGCGAAGTCCGCCCTAACGCACTGGGCCATAGTGTTGGACTATGCCTTATCCCTCTTAACGTTAAGGGGAAGCCCGTGCCCAACAATATGAAATTAAAAAGGCACTATATAAAAAGCCTAAGACTATTGTTTTTAATGTTATGAAAGTAGATACTTATACTCTATGCGTGTGGCCTGATCGTTAATTTTTGTCGATACACTAAACATTAAGTCACGACCATTATAATAGAGAGTTTTTCAAATCATAGCTAAGAGCAAAAAGAATAGGTTACAAGTACTAGCTTTATGAAAATGTTCAATTACAGCTAGTAATTACATATCTAGATTCAGGAACGTCACCTCGCTCCCTGAATACCTTATATCTACTACTACGAAAAACATGAATATCTACGACTACTGTTAAGCTAGTCTTCCCATCTTCACACAAAACTTTCAGAGTACCATCATGAGAAGAAAAATGTTTGCAAAACTGTTTAAAGTTGGTTAAATCAAGCTAAATAAATGGAGTTGGCATTTCAACGGTAAATGTTTAAGTATAAAATAACTACAGGAGTAAAATAATATGATAATGAATAGCTTACAGCTCGTTTTAGGCTAGTCTGATTGGAATAGGAATATGGCTATATACGAATAAGTAGTTACAGAATCTGCAATAGCATCAAGCATACTTCCGGCAAATCTGTTGGTAGACTAACAGCTGCCAATACAATATCCATCACGAGCTGAAATGGAACTAAATCAACTACCTACATTTTCTAAATAGTTTTTAGTATTGATTAGTTAACTATGAATGTTATTAAGGTGGAAGCTCAGGGTCAGGGCGCGAAATTCAAAATGTCAATGGTTTTTATTTTTTTACGAAAAATTTGGACATCTTTACCTTACCTTATGGTATTGTAGCGGATTAGGTACTTTTTTAAGCAAACTTAATACATCGAAACATCCAATGCAGAATGGTTATATCGCAAAATACTAAATTACATCGTAAAGATGTCAAAATTTTTCGTTAAAAAAATTAAAACCATTGACATTTTGAATTTCGCGCCCTGACCCTGAGCTTCCCCCTAAGGCTGTATGGTATGAGAACGGTGGTGCTTACCATGCGGGTGATAGTAGTGCGGCGCTCTGTGCGTCCGCCCGTGTCTCTGATGTTCGTGTTTAACTATCTCGACGACGTTGCTGACGGTGTCGGAGAACCCGATATCGTGGTGATAACCACCGTAATGTCCTCGTCTTCTTGGACTCGGTGTTCGTCTGAAATAGTAGTAATTATAAATAATTCAAAGTATAATTCTTCTTTTCTTCCTTCTTTAAGAAAAGATCAGTAAGAGAGATAATATATTACGCTCCTTACTCATCTTTCCTTCACCATACATGCCACGCATGCAACATCTAGAACATGTTTCGGGGAGAAAATTGGTTAGTCCTGAAGATAATACAGTTGGTTAGTTATATTATGGTGGTCACGGCACATACCATTGCTCACTACGACAACTTTGAGATCTATTGATTCTTCTTCGATGACACTATAAATAATAAAAAAATATAAAGGAAATGAAACGAAACAGGCGATGAAAACCAAATAATAAATAAGTCTTCTTTGATTATAGTTTTACCTTAGACTGGAAGATCTTCCATGGTGACCATTCTGGTACGTGTGAGGTGGTTGCAGTCTCCCATCGTCTATAGACTCCATAGATGCGTGATGTGAACCTTGTAGTTCCAAAACCTACATAAAACACGTTGTTAAAATCAAGAGGTACGAGATTCATTGTAGGAGTGCGCAATCAATCAGTATTTAAATTGTAACTATAATTACTGTCCCATATTTACAAAACTTAACTTGATTATCAAACGTCATGCACGCATTGCAATTCATTCAATAAATTCGTGCTTGTGCAGTACTTTTTAAACTTACCGATGCATAAATCATAAAATAAATGTGCAAAAACATGCTAATTATAAGTAGATTTTTATTAATTGCATGCACAGTTCTAGTTCAATCACGATATATTCTGGTGGCATGTTAGATTTTATGACTGTAATGTAATATATGTTTATGTTCTGATTGTGAAAGTGCTATGTCTAAGTTGGAAAAAAAACATGATAATCAGTCCCTAATTATTATGGAAAATCACACAAATATAACTTTAAATTTATCTCGAGATAAGTTATTGAGGAGACATAAATATTCTACAAGATTAATATTTATAGAAAGAAACATCTATTAATGAAAGTGTTTACCTAAACATCAATACAACCATCTGTAAACTTAAAATGTTTACAATTAATAGGTACTTTATTTATACACATAAAAATAAATCGATGGCAGCCTAAGGCCCTAAAGATTATTTCTTTAAACACAAATATTACCTAAAAATAATAGGTACAAAATTTTAAATTATATATTTAACAACAAACATGATTGTCCTACGGCATCTTTATAATTAGACACTTAAACGAAGCTCAATATTACAACATCGATAATCTATGACATATTGGCTATATCGACATATTAGCATGACATATTAGCTATATTCGGTCACTAAAGACACCCAGTACCTAGCAGATACATTTAAACATCACGAATGATTTGGATTATCCAATTTGCAGTTTAAATTTGATATAAGTATGAATTTTGGTTAGTGTAATGGTATTGGTGGGAACATCAATGGCACTAGACAATGGTTATCATATAAGGCTCCGATTTTACGGGTCGTACAACAATAATGATCGAGTCAACACTATCACCCTTTTACGTAAGGTATTCACCTTTTTATTGTTCCTGTAACAACAGAAATTATATGTTAAAACCTCAGGTATGGCGCACATTTATGGTGAATATTATCTAATGTATGATCGAATCTATGAATTTAGATGGTGAGAAATTACTTAAAAACAGTGATATCAAGATTTTGAAGGTAATTTAAATAAATAAAAACCAACAAAAAAACCACTTCAAATATTACACTCCGAATGAAGAATTATTTCTCTAATAAAATCTTTTAAAATTGGACAATAATAAAAAGTGACTCGTACTCACTTGAGTGACTTTCTGGTATTTCGGCGTGCGAGGTCGGCGAGCGTATGCGGGTCGTCCGGGTGGCCGTCCGGGGCCGCGACTGCCGGCCCCTCGTGGCTCAGCGAGCCAGCGCGCGAGCCGGGGCCTAGCCCCGCCGCCACGTCCAGCAGGCAGTTAAAGAACGACGCCTTCTGCACCACGCACTCCACGTCACAACGCACACTCGCACACTTGCGCATGCTCATGTCACACAGCGTCCAAGCGCACTGACCTCGATGGCTACTAACCGCTAATGCCTACATGAGTTTGCGCAAACTTCCCATACATCATGTCCATGCTGGAGTTCCCTTAGTAGTGTAGTATGTGTCAGTTGTGTAACAGAAATCCAATAGATGGACATAATGAGAAGAACTGTAAGTGTTGTGTCAGTAAGAGAGGAAAATGTCTGTATCTGAGAAAACATCTATTATCCATTAGTTTTACTATATCGTGTTCAGTCTATGTATGTTGAACCGTTTGTATAAGGTAATAGAGCTGAAATTACAAAGCATCTTTGTTTTAAAACTGGTGCTATATATAAAAAAGTGCAATAAGATTGAAGCCAGAGGCATAGGTCAGCGAGTCCAGATTTAGGTTTGTATTTATACCCTTTAAATATCGATACCTAGCGGTCTCGACAAGGTATTTTTACTCTCCAGCATGCGCAGATTGAGAATCATGAATAAGTACCTATTTATCTGATATTTATACGATGCTATAAGTTATAAATTAATAATTATAAGAGGCAAACAAGAGCGTGGCAAGAAAGCGCATATTTTGACGATTTTTATGTCACCAGGCTTCTAAAATGGTAAAAAATATTTATTGAGCCAAAATGTAATCAAAATTAAATAAAACAACAAAAATAACAAAATATGAAAACTATCTTTGAGTTCATTAAGTATTGAAATATGTAAACATGCACGCTACCCAAATATAGGAGAGAGACATATGGACGACAATAATACCTGAATGCATAGTATTGAAAATATAAAATAACAAGTAGGTAACAAGTTGGTGGCAAAGGGATCGATCACGAAACAAGAGACAAACATATCTACAGTAAGTACAGTAGGAAAAACTAGCGCTACGAGACACAAACTTAACCAATTAACACAAACACGCCTAAAAAAGAAATACTACTGATTTTGCAACTATAGGACAGGTCATCACGTCGTGGTTTACGAAGCCTAGACACTTGATTGACAAAAGTGTGCTAGACTTACTATTTTGCCGAATTAATGATCTATCAAGTGCGTCACTATTACTAATTCTAAGTTTATTCAATTAAATCGCTTAGCTACAATTGTTATTATTTTATGTGTTGACCATCCCTTGTTTATCTATTGACCATCGTGTATTATTTAGTTTGTTGTTTTAAGGGAAAATTTATATAAACACGATGCGAGAAGATGATAAATAAAATAATCTAGAATAGTGCAAGAATAAAGTAGTTAAAGTTTCGTTCCGTAAAATATATTAATACTACCGGCTGAATGGCCGTAGGGCTATTCTCGTTGAATGCCTGAAAAGTAAACCACCAATGTAGTCGACTCGTTAGAGTCGATTTTAACTAAAGTGATTCAGTATTGTTGTACTTGTTCATATAATTATCGAATACCAGATATCGATCGATATGGAGCCAATTTAACTTTTATGAAGAAGCTTAAAGATTCTCAGAAGCAATTCAGACTTGCGAATCATCATTTTTGATCTAATAAATGCATCATATGGATCATCAACGTACACAACAATACATCCACAGGTAGACAACACAACCAACTCTATCAAACTAACTAGGTTATATCAAATTGTAATCTAATGTGGGGAATTATAAGGGGCCACCGACAAACACTACTAATAACGTGTAGTATTTTCTACCCAGTTAAAAGTTACATTTGGCTCAAAGTGGACGTATATACAGGAGGCGACAGCCACTTACAAATTTTACTCTGGCTTCATTTGACTACTAAACTGACTATGTATTTTTATAGACAATTTCATTATAATACAAAATACACGTGTTGTAAAAGAATTTACTTAAAATGTGCATAGGATAGAATGGGTAATTACTTACCGAAACGCCCTGAGGTTCAGTTTGGCCAAACCTAGTCGATCTCCAACTCTCTAATATCAGAAGCCCTGCATAAATCTTCCCAACGGTCAGTTTCCCGGCGTTGAGTACGTCGTTTCGAGGCACCAGCAAGTCGAGCATCTTCTTAGCTTGTAATGGCCATATATGGGTTATCGTTTCTCTTAGTTCCTCATCCGCTTGGTCCATTTCCTCGGCTAAGATCATGAACGTATTGTTATTTTTATATTTACTTAATTGAACATAAATATCATGGAAATATTTCATGATACTAACCAGATCTCATTTTGATGTTAAGATTTTCTCGTATTAAGGCAAATAGTGTTGTTGTAAAATTAACTTTTCCTTCATCGTCTAGCGGCATATTCATTCTAATAAGCTTCTTATATGCTAGTCTATTTGGACACTTATTACCAAACCCCAGCGGTGGATCCATATTTTTTAACATATCGTACATTTCTGTGTAATGAATCTTCCCCCTGAAAAGTTATTTGGTGAATTAACCTCAATATTTATATTCAAATATCTGTCCCGGCTAACTTCGTACCGCCTCAGAATCAAATGTATTCGACAGTGATTTACTTTTATTATTAGTTTTATGGGACTTTTTTCCTTATTTTAATAGCTATTCTGCTATTCAAGACGCAGACAAATTTAAAAAATCATAGATCATTAAAATCTTTTTGAGTTATATATAATTGTATGACTAACGCTACTGTGTTTTATATATATATATATACTTCGAATGCTATGCATTACTGAATTAAAAGAAATCTTTAGAGGCATACAAAATATTTCTGGCCTGTAATGTCTCTTTTGGTATCTAAAGCTACACAAATGCGAGCAGCTAATCACACTCATAATTTTACACTCACGTTGCGTTTGGATCGTATTCTGCCCATATCCTAACAAATTCATCGAGATGATGAGCGCCGAGGATGGACGAGTCCCTCGTTAGGTAATCAAAGTTATCCATAATGACCGCAACGAATAAATTTAACATCTGAAATGGGTTGTTGGATTGAAAATTTATATTCATACACATGAACATCTGTCTTTCTGTGTGACGTGGTACTTACGAGAAATGAACAGAAGAATATAAAAGATACGAAGTAAGCGTACGCGAGGGTGCTTCCGCAGACTTCGTTGGAGGGCTTGCCGGCTTCCTTGGCGCACTTGGCTGGCTTGAGGCATGCCAACATGATGTTTGGCCACGACTCTCCCGTTGCGCATCTGAACATAAAGTGGCTCACAGGGACCAAGTCTCGTTTACATAACAGTAGGTATTAAATTCAAGCAAACATGTCATGAAATATTAAACTTCTACTATATATAAGAAATTGCAAGTGCTTTTCCAAGGAAACTGTATAAAAAGGAACAAGATCAACGGAAACCTTATAGAAAGGAACATAATATTATTGCTTACGATCTTATTTTTGTTTCAAGTCAAAACATGAATCCAATCAAAACCGAATTAAATCTACAAAAGCATTATTTACAGGAAACATAGAAGCATGCATGAGTCGTGCTAGATGCCACACATGTTACATTGGTCTAATATATCCCATTGGTCCAACATTGTGTAGTGAAATATTCTCTACTGGTCTGGTATTTAAAATATCACATGTTTTGAAAATCTAAGCTATTACAATTGAATACAAATCTATCGGTGGTATGTTTCAAGCCGGTGTTTATTGTATACAATGTTCCTTACCTGAACAGAAGCATGAGTGCTTGAATGAAGCTTCGAAAATTGTTGTGTCTGTTCATATCTGACCCTGCTGTTAATTCTATATTGCCAAACACCTGTGTCCAAGCAAATACAACACAGAATGTCAACTTGGTATGCAAAACATAATGCATAACCCAAATCCTACGCTCTGCCCCATTAAACTAAACATCACCTAAGTACGTGTCTATAACTAGCACTAGGGATACGATAAATACGACCAGTAAAACCAACACATCCAATAATATCTATGGATAACGAAAAAAAAAATGCAATTTGAAAGGTAAGGACACCAATAAGGATAATCGACAAAGGAAGGCTACATCTACGTTTTGATAGTATGAGTATACATATTGATGATAGTATTCGTAATGTTAATGATAATAGATACATGTAACACTGATAGGATAGACAGATTTTCGGTAGTAACCGCAAGAATAAGTAACAAGATGCAACATCCGAGATACAAGGTGCCATGCTCTATAGAGAATTTCGCTCTCCGCGCCGGTGACGTTACACACGTGAGACAGTTACTGTCCGGTTAACTATACTCTTTACTGTACTCTCACCGAAATAGTAGCAAGAGTGCCGCCACGAAAGATTGGAAGTTGTTATGCCTGTTGATGGCATTGTCTGGATCGTATTGTATGTTTCCGAAAACCTGTCATTAGAAATGTGTCAATGCCTACGGCAGATATCATTATTTACATCCGGGTCAGTCCACAGGTATGGACTCACAAATTGGAATGGATGTAGTCCGTCGGTCGACGAGCCTAATAAAATATGAATTATGGTTTTCTAGATACCAAATCTATGTTTCTATACTATTCTATTTTTTTTTTCAATTATAAAAGTGGACTGAGCATACTTGGAGAGGTAAGAATTATGTTTAATGGAATTACGTAGAGCTACGGATTTTTTTTTGTAAATATCTACAATTTAACCTAAAACGATCTAGGATGCAACCCCAACGACTACATTTAATTATTATTCAGAAAGAAACTATCTGTAATCTATTTTACTAATACATTTGATAAGAAAATTACTAGTTAACTAGATATTTGTAGTTCTAATTGTATGTTTATCCAATACTTTCACTAAACTAGTTCTGAAATTAACAATTAATGTCTATAAATATTAATATTGACCCCAAAAGTAGTTGTTATAGATACATTAAATTCAGAATACACTGGATGTCCACGATAGTTTTCCAGATATATTAATAATTATTAAAAGTTTTAATAACAAATTTAGATAACAATTTGAGGAGAAAAGGTGTGTGCCGAGAGGAATGACTACTGACCTGCATCCCGATGATGGCGTAGATGAAGAATAGCATCGCGATGAGAAGGCACACGTAGGGTAAGGCTTTGAAACTCTGCACGAATGTCCAGAGCAGTATCCGAATTGTGTATCCCTGTCTGAGCAGCTTGATCAGTCGCGCGGCCCGAAACAGACGAAGGAAACCGACGTTGAATGTGTTCTCCTGAGAAATAATATTCATATATATTCTGTTCACAACGATGGCCATACCTCGTGACACATTTATAAATTTATTTGATAATTAAAGAATGTGAAACTCCTTGCACAACATGTTCGGCAATGTAAGCTGATGTTTCGGCCAGGCAAACTCCAGTAACTAGCAAGTATCAATAAAATGCATGATATTGACACCAATTCTATTTTCCTCGTATTACGACCATGGGAAGGGTGACAGTAAATTTAATAAGGTTATGTTTAGTTTGCCTCCAACCAAAATTAGGGCCAATATCACACTTTGCTATAAAATATTCTAGATATGAAATATAGTTACATAATCAAATTAATAATTAAAATTAAACAAATCAAATATAATTGAATAACGTTATCCAATTTATCATCTACATTGAATGGAAATAGAAGGTATTGATACCTATTTATTTATAGAGTAAATATAAAAAATCTAGCAATATTATAGAATGATACTAGGCAAAAATGACTAGGGATTTCTTTTAAAGAAATATACATAAAAAATGTCATAATATCTAAAACAACCCCAAAAACAATTGTTCCCTAGCAAACAACCGTATAGTACGAAAACTACTAAACTTCTATACATCCTAAAACTCTAAGAAATGATCTAGCACTACGGGTATTAAACCATCATCCAATAATTATGTACACACGTTTCTAAACCATTGACCAATCCATTGACAAAAAATCTAAGATTCCTAGCAATTAAATAATTAATGTTTTACCTGCTGACAGGATATGTCAGCACAGTTATCAGCAAGGTTGCTCTGTAATCAGGATATACCCTTTATCTTCACTTTCATAAAAATATGACAAAGTAAAAATGCCAGCAGCAAAAAAGATTCCAATCATAAGAAAGATGAAAATATAAACATTAGAAGCTGAAATAGGAATAATAATCGAGTTAAAAATACTTACACCAAACTCCATAATCAGAGCGTCAATAATACTTCCAATGACCGTGATGAAATCAAACGTATTCCATGGGTCTTTGAAAAAATTCTGCAAATTGTAAAATATAATTAAAATATGTTAGAACTTGTTCAAAGCTACCAAAAATAATTAGCGTTAAATACAACGAAGATAATTGTATACAAATGTACACTTTCCATTGCAAGACTGCTTGACAAAATAGAAAAAATAGGATGTTCAGAAGAAGGAAGGGATTCAGGATATCTCTCTTGAATTTTATAAATCTATGCAAGTACTAAAATGCTTGTACTCATAAATCTAAGAAAAAGTTGATGCTATTAAACTCCTAAGTAAATCGTATATCAAAAAAGCGTAATCTCTGAAACTCTATAAAAAATAATTCTAAATTGAAATATTATATTCAAGTCAGCATTGAATATTGAATACTAATCTAAAATGTATTATAAAATAATGAATGTGTATTTCGTGTTAGATGCAACCATTCAAAATAGCCTTAAATTAGGTACAGTTATAGTGTTTTTAGATCATTGAAACTAAAATAATTGACCAGGTCAAGTTCGAAGCATTATCGCAATTTAAAACGTATTGTAATTTCAGGGTAATTTTGAAACTTAAATGCCCAAGGCCTAACAATTTAATTGTGAAATGAAAACTTTTATTTAGTTTATCGTAAAATTATAAGTTTATCAAATTCTTACCGTACACCCGAAGGCGATCATCTTCAGAACGGTCTCGAGAAGGAAGAACATCGTAAAGACGAGGTTCATGAATGTTAACGTATCCATGAGTAGTGGTGGAGCCTCGTGAAACTACCACAAAATCAATACCAATTTTTAAACCTTAACTCAAAACATTATAAAATGAATTCAAGCTAAATGCGAGATCAGTTATCAATTTTATTTACTCAAGTCTTCACTGAAGGTTTTTGTTCTAGCATTTAACTTTGGATGACGGCAAAAGAAATAATTGTATGTGATATTATTATATGGTAAAAAGTTTTTTTTATGTCGTCAAGTTTATGTACTGGCGAGTGTACCGGAATGTGTGTTGTGTTGCTTTGTTGTTTATGAGCTGGTTTTATGTTTTAAGTAATATCGTGGCATAAAGTGCACGTGCCGCATGCTGTTCTGAACATACTTACGTACATGCAATAAGGTGTTCATAAAACATTCAGACATGGTTAGAAAAGAGTAATGTTAAACACCAACCTTTGGCAACTGCGGAGCTCCGCTAGATTCTAAAGTATTGAATTAACTTACCTTGGCCACATGTAATGCAGAAGATCAGTTTAACAACATTGAATGAAAGTCACATCATCCCATTGCGTGTATTGACATACACGTGCTACATGCAGCGGGAAAGAAGCCATGCTTAACAATCATTTGCAAATAAATATTTACAACCACCGTTTTTATCAGAGAGAAACTATCATTGGATACTCGGGAAGGGGTAATAATTACTCGGCTGGAAATAATCCCATACAGTCATGTAAATAGTTAAAAAAAACAATGTTAATAACAGAAAGAGTACATTTGTACCTGTTTCGTATTTTATCTATGTGTACTGTATTCATTTGTCGGTCAACTTTGTGTTTGTGTACTTACTTTGACACCGTAAGCGATGATTTTCAACACCGTTTCCACGGAAAACATTCCAGTAAACCCCATATTCGAATACTTGAGGATATCCGCGTAGAGGTCATGTTGATCATAGTACTGCCGTTTTGTGAAGAAGTGCCGGGAATAAGGGACAGACCCATGGCAATGAAAATAAATATTCGTTACTTTACAAATTCACTAATTGTAAATGAAATCAGGTGTTAATGTGATGTTCAAATGGAATTTGTATATAAATAATATATGTTGGTATACCACTGTTACATGATGAGTATGGAATGTTAGAAATAAAAGTATTTAACAGGTTATATTCGAGGGATAGTGACAATCAGTGGGGGCATGTGCTAAACTAGTATAACATTTGTTATTTAAAAAGTTATGTTTAAAATAATATAACATTAGACAAGGACAAAAATGAATGTGAAAGCTGTAACTTAATATGTTTTGGTGGCATTGGAAAGTATCTAACACCGTATATTAATATGATAAATGAATATGCCAATAAAGGAATAGATTTACTGAAAATAAAATTTATATATTTAAGACCTCAAACTTTTAGACCTTGTATTTCGTTAGTCACGTAATAAACATAAATTGTGTTATCAATTCCCTCAATTAAATATACAAAGCAGCCCATAGTCATCAACAGACGACGCCTGGCAGTAGGCCATTCCACCAAGCATGCATAATTTCCACATATAGACATTAGGAATAGGTCTTAAATAAGATCATGCAACACGAACAACATATATGGCTCATGCCACGTCCTAACTGTACCCAGAGATTTGTGCATTCTCAAGCACGAATAACCGAATAAAATGTATGGTGTGTCTGTGCCATAAACAGTGCTGGAGGGGACAGGTATACCGTGCAGAAAACACCGATACATACATAATAATTAATGAACAGCAAGCGAGGAGTAACCAAATTACTCAACGGAACACGGGATGTAAGAAATTAAAATCTTGTCGTCGGGATAGGCTCGGTAACAGTTACAAATAACGGCGCATTCCGATGCTGTGTATATGTACTGACGCCGCTTGCGCCGGTACAGTGATGCGGCCATTGTAAGACGAGTGTATGTGGTCTGTGTGTAGTGTCGTTGGAAATAATAACATGGTTTAGACGGCACTATTGTTCTGTCACACCTAAGACGAAGACCTATTAATATCCACGTAAATAAAATACACATTATAGTTAGGCTTTGTAAAGACATTTCACAAACTAACAATGATATTGAGTGGGGATTATCTAGTGCCAACACATATTAGACGCAAATAGGGTTATGCTATTCTGTATTACGAGTTTCCCAATCTAGAGAGTTTGTTATACTTACACGGAAATTTGTATGAAGTTTAAGTACTCTCTAGTCTGGCAATGTGCTTAAGTGATTTCAAGGATTGATTGCTAGCTAGTTTGTCACTGTTTGTGCCGTAATATACTGGCTACGTTCACACAGCAACTACATCATTTACTACTTTCGTTAGAATTAGTGCTTTATTTGTTACGAATGTACCTACGAGTAATATGTATCCGATCACTTTTGTATTTGGTATTACCTAATCAGTGTTTGTTACAGATGATAAAAGAAAATAATTAAGTCTATGGTTAGCACTTAATATATATAAATATTTAAAACAGTTATTTGTAATGTTAACACACAATGTAGTCGTTGATACATACCTTCATCATGAGCAACAGTGTGTTAAGAACAATAAGGGTCATGATGAAATACTCGAAGGGCGTAGAGACGACTATTCTCCACACTTTGTACTTAAAACTTGCCCGTTTGCTTGGCATATACCTTTCCAAAGGTCGTGCTTCTATCGTGAAGTCTATACATGATTTCTGTGTACAAATTGTTTTCAGATAAAATATACATATTATTTTCTGCTAACGAAAATATAAAAAATAATATTCCAGTTTGGCAACGTTATTTCATCTTTTTAACCCTTAATAGCCTAGAGTTTCAATTTTGATACCAATCTTTTAAACCGAATGTTCACATTATTATTAGTTTTTTATAGGTTGGCTGTACGTATTTTACTGTTGTATAATAATTCATTCCAACGAAATTTAAAAAAAAATCAAATGTCATTATTATTAAACACAATAACATTAAACACAGTAATATTAAAAATAAATCACTTTCGTAAATCAGGCTACTAAGGGTTAAATATATTGATTGGCATGTTTTAAATGGCATTATATTAATCGCTGGTTGGGTATAATTTCATTAATGAGATCGTTATTTTTATAATTAACATTGAGTTGAATAATTTAATAGATAATCACCTGATTTTTATCAATTTCACCATCCTGCAACTCAGCTTCACCCTGCTCTTGAAATGTGATAATTATCAGAGCTACGAATATGTTGACGAAGAAGAAAGGGAACACCACGAAGTATACGATATAAAATATGGACATTTCTATTCGAAAATTTTGTATGGGTCCCCTGTCCTCGTATGTGGCGGCCATTGAGTTTTGTAATACTCTGAAAATAAAAGATAAAAGAATGCAGCAGCCCCTTAATTCAAAAATAGGTTTACATTACGTTTAAAATGAGATTACAAATACTTATCATCTGAAAAATGCCATTGTTAATTGATTATAGTTTCTATATGTTGTGATTTCTTATATGCACGCGAATATTACAAATTGAAATAAAACTTATTTTAAGTATTTTATCGCGTTTATTTCGTACGTCGGGAACGTAAAATCAGAAAAAGACGGGATAAAATACTTAAGTAAAGTTAAACTTAAAATAAGTTTTATGTCAATGTATACACACTGTTTATTTTTTATGTTAGATAGCGACGTCGTTACCCCGCACACTTAGTACGTAGTGTTATATTACAAATTTCAAATAATTTGTTTTTTTTTTGCGGGAATGTGACCTTTATAGCCTACTAATGGAGCCCTTAAAATATGTTACACAATTATGGTTAAACCTTATATAATGACTTATGTAGATATACTCACTGTGGCCACCCCTCCCCCGTCTGCACCGCGAATAGCGTGAGCATAGCGGAGGCGACATTATCATAATGGAAGGGCTGCGTCGTCCACGTGCGCTTGCTCACGCGCGGCAGCAGACTGTTCGCTTCGTACTCGAAATACGACCCTCTGCAATTGAAAATAACGTTCAGTGTTTCATAATGATTCATTGTGTTACATACGACATGTGGTTTCTGATCATTTATATTATAGAGGATACAGGTGTTTCTCCACAAGTAACTGAACACTTAAAGGTAAGTTCACACTTGATTCAGCTTGAAATAGCAAAAGAAGTTGATTAAAAAGTTTATTACAGGCAAGCCAAGTCGAACTGAAATATCATTATGAAACATACTCAAACATTCCCTTTTTATTGGTTAAAATTGCATATTAAATTGGCCCCTATTACACGAAAATAAATATGTCTGTAGCGAAATACATAAATATCGCCAGACCAACACACCAGCTGACGGTACGGTCCCAAACTAAGCAAACCTTGTAGTTGGGTACATAACATTCAATGGTCTGGGGAGGGAACCCAGTATAGAATTACTCACCTATGTAGATATTCAACATTTATGACTCTCAGGTACAAACATTTGTGCTCATCACACAAAGTTTGCTCCTACCAGGATTCGAACCCAGGACCCTCAATACAAAAAGGAAAGGTCACTACTAACTGTTCCAATGAGGTCGTCATTATTAAAAAAAATGTAAGAGCTTAAACTAGATGGTAATAGTAAAGCAATACTCACTGGCAGTCTTTATACGTATTCTTACTGATATCGTTGCAATGAAAAAATTTACCATTAAAAAGTTGTACCGCGATTACAGCGAATATGAATTGAAACAATATGTACACAATGAGAATGTTGATGACGTTCTTCAACGAGTTCACAACACAGTCAAACACTGCTTTTAACTTTGGAACACGTTTTATAGTTTTCAATGGTCTGAGCACTCGTAACACTCTTAACGATTTGATTGTGGACAGATTCTGTCCGGCGCCCTTCTTCACACCTCTGGAACAAGCAGAAAGCCATTGTTAATACACACATTAACACATTTATAGAATGTTCGATCAATATATAGCTCACGCACAGTATTTTTCGAAGAAGATATCCATGCTATTGGGAATCGAACGATATATTGGTAATTTATAACTGAGACATTTCTGCATGTTGCATATTTTCGACACATAGGCTGAATCCGCTATCTCTGGATTTTCCGTCTATCTGTCCATTCGCGGTTTACGGTAAAACTTATAGACGTATTTTTCATAGCGCTCCAGAATTAAATATATGAAAAAATGAATTATCTTTATTATTATTATTTGGGTTTTTTTTCATGTTTTAATAGTGATGATAGTTTTAATAGCTATTAGGGGCGGAGACAAATTCAAAAAATTAAAGATAATAAACATCGGGCCCACCCTTTTCTGAGCTATAAATAGTGTAACTAGCACGACTTTTTTATAAATATAACAGTTTTTTTATAATACAGTAGAAAGCAACGTGACAGCTTATCCAGGTCAACCTTTAGAAAAAAAACAATACTTAAGCATAATCCAGGGATGACATCACCAATGTTTATCGTATCAGAAAATACATGCTTACAACGAAGCAGAAGGCTCACCTCTAATTTTGATGACAAATGGATCTAAGATCAATTTACAACATTTGTAGTAATCCGTGATTTACAACATAATTGATTTCTAAAATTATATTATAGGCATCAAGTGTAACCGTTACCCAAAGTTTTCGTTACCATATCCCTTACAGCCTGTATAAATTTAGTAAGGTAAAAGAGATTAAGTTTAGATGTGAGAGTCCTACCCGATCTCGAAACCGAAGCTGACGAGGGCGCAGATGACGACGGCGGCGTCCATGATGTTCCACAGGTCGCGCAGGTACGCGCCCGGGTGGAACAGCACGCCGAGGTCCACGATCTTCAGCAGCATCTCCACCGTGAACACGCCCGTGAACGCGTAGTCGAAATAGTTCAGGATTTTGTTCCTGTTCATCAAGAAAAAAAAAGTTGCGACTACAGATAAAGGATTGTTGTTAAGTTATAGATTCACAATATTTATTTGTATGCCTTTGACAATGCATGGTGAGATTATCTAAACTATTACTTATATAACATTTCGATTTTGATTTAAAATGATTTAAAATGTGATGCTATCCCACACACTGGTTTTCAGAAAGGTTGTCAATATTATTGAACTCTCTTTATGGTTACATAAATAAAACTGTTTGCAAGTCCTATATTATCGTGTATTTGCAAAAAAAATACAGGATTAGGATTACGATTAGAGGCACAATTTAAAAAAAAATCAGAAGATTGTCTTTTGATAGAACACACATGGGAAAACTTAATTGAAAGTCTAATATTTGCAGTTAAATTATTTCAAATAAACAACCCAAATTACTAACCTGCTGCTTTCCTCAACTACGGGGTCTTCAGCCGCTAAAGCCGCGGAACTCATACATATAACTACCATGATAAAAAAATCAAAATATCTTAAATTTACAACCCAGTGTGCACCTCGCCTTATTCTGGAACAAACATGTGGGTTTAGTTAGTAGCACGTGATCCTACTATACTTATTAGTTTAGTGGAATAGGTAATTTTAAACTTACGGATTAGTAGGTGACAAAATAAACATGGACGAATACGGCAGCATTGGTTTTGGTCCATCCGCCACCTCCTCATCATCGTCTTTTTTGGCCTCTTCTTTCTTTTTGTTCTGAAATATCATATATCTGATTATCCTTATCATAAAGTCTTAATCATATATTATAACAGTATCATCTAGCCTGTACGAAAATTATAAACTTTATATTAGGCATGTTACGTAATAATGTAGAATTTTAAAATCTAATCTATGGTTGGTTAATTTCAGTAAAATCATACATTGTAATAAAACAATTACATGGACACGAGCTTCATTGGATTGGAACTATAATATTATGAGTAAATGATACGTGTTTATGACAACATGAAACAATAAAAAGCGATAGGTATATTTAATCATTTATTTATGAAATGATAATGAATGTTCTACACAAGAGAATCAAAATGAAGTACTCGTGAATGATAAAAAAAGCTATAAGAACGAAATGAATTTGTATTTTTTAATATAATTAGCCACCTAATTGAAGACAACGAAAAATATACACAATTTTAAAGATTTAAATTGATAACCATGAGCCATCTAAAGATCAAAACTTAAAAAAACAATACACACCTATCATAATATTTTGCTCACAAAAGCCACATCGATTCATTAATGATCGCACTTAAAATATTGTTGATATAAATGAAAATAGATGCTGGAAAAATTATAATGCATACGTCAACAAGCGTGCAGAACATGCAGTGTTTAAAAAGCTAAACAATATCAATGAAGATACAATATCAATGAAGAAAGTATAGGAAGCATCATCGTAATCAACAATATTTTAAGTCACTGACACCAACGCAATACTTGAAGCGTAGCTTAGCAACAATGCCGAGCTTATTTTACCTTCCTACTCGTCGGTGAGGAGGGACTTAAGTCTACTCCCGGTGGAGTCCCATCCACTGCGTGCAATGCACCCATCTCTTTCTCCAGTTCCTAATTATCCGGAACAATTTATGTAATGTACAATATTCCAATCAAAATTTACAAAATACCATTCCGTACAACCGCTCGAAAGATAATGCTTGTGAGAGTGGTTGAACATGCCGTGATTTCGAAACTGTGATTCTATGAACTAAACTTGAAAGCGTCAAAGGATGGAGTGTGAGTTGGACCAACGTCCTCCATAAACTTACTTGTAGCTGCTTCTCTTTGTCTTCCTCGACTTGTTCCTCTTCAGCCGCTGTCAATTCCTGCAAAGACAGAAACGCAACATTTTCACGAGAAGCGGCGTTAGATTTACAAGTGGGTCACGACAAACACCACACAGCGCTGAACGATATCGCATCATCTTTATACAAACACCAACCACCAACATATTATGTGTTATTTGATCTTGATGTCAGGGGAAGTCTTCTTGATGAAGATTTAGTAAATCATAAAACGATCGTAATAAATACTATGATTTATATTGATTGAATTATAATTACAGCAAGATCAAGTAACAAAATGTAATATTTGCCAGCGTCGTACCTGGGCATTTGCCAGATTGTCGACAGCGATGGCAAGGAACACGTTTAGCAGCGTGTAGTTGCCAAACAAGACAAGGATGACAAAGTACAGCGAGTAGATCATGCCTCTCTGAATGCCCCCCTGGGACTGGATACCATGGTACATAACTTCGTTCCAATCTTCACCTGTTAGGATCTGAAAGAGTCAGAGCATTATTTAAGTGGCTCAATTTTATAACATTATGATTATGATGAATAAAATTTATATTTGGAAACGATTGGTGTTAATCAATTTCATATTAAGTGCTTTGTGATTACATTGTGAATTGATTAAAACTGCTATAAATTTGGGGGCAGTGAATGTCTTAAATGATAAATAAATATATCTATTAGGTATGATAAGCCATTTGTAATAGGGCTATAAGGTATACGACGAAAACGAAGGAGTTGACGTTATAGATAATGTACTTAATCCAAATTTATTATTAAAAGAAGTTATCAATGACGCTATAGCAGAAAAATAAAAATATATAAATACAGTAATTTCAGTAGAGAATGAATAAAGTATTGGTTAAACTATTACCTGGAAGACAGTGAGCAACGCTATAGGAAAGGTGTTGAAGTTGGTCGGCGGGGTGCCTTCTTCAAAGTTGAACTGCCCCCCGAAGAGCTGCATACCAAGCAGCGCGAAGATAAGAATGAACAAGAAGAGAAGGAACAACAGCGAGATGATCGATCTCATAGAATTCAGCAATGATATCACCAGGTTCCTTAGCGATGACCAGTATTTTGTGACCTGTAAACAATGAAATAGTCGTTTATGTATTACTACGCAGTCGTTTATGTATGACAAAACGAGCTTCAATCATCCATTTAGTTTTCCATAAAAAATTATCGACATAAAAACTACTTTTGTAAGTCTTTTCACTTACCTTAAATATTCTCAATAATCTTAGAGCTCTCAGTACTGATAGACCGAAGGATCCGCCCTTGACCTCGGACCAGACGACCTCGAAGATGGAGCCGGAGATGACGACACAGTCGAACCGGTTAAACGAGGACTCGAAGTATATCCGTGGGCCTAGCGCGTACATCTTCACCCACATTTCCATCATGAACAACCCGAGGAACACAAATTCGGCGTAGTCTGTGGAGAAAATACATACTTACTATTCGAATTATGTTTTTTCTTCAACTTTAGGTACCCTCCCATTCCCCCACTTAACCATGACCATGAAAATGATGTCAAAAGAAATTTAAATTCTCAGAATTTCAAACATCGCGCTCAGAATCAGAGAGCTACCATACCAATAATAATTAACAGTATGAAAACTTACATAAAAACGAAGTGAGCCATTTCGGTTGTCTGTAGTGCTCAATGGCCACGCATATCGTATTGAAGAGCACCAAGACAATGACGAACCAGTAAAACCACTGGGTCTTCACCGTATGCCGTATCCAGAAACGAAATCGCTTCTCAGCACGCCAGAAGTCCGCGCACTTGCCGGCAGAACGAGCCTTGCTTTTCAGGAAGCCTGTTGTAGATATTAACGATAATGTTGATATGATTTTGCAATAAATCACCGTCGATCTTACAATATTTTTAATACTGAAGACACTCTAAATTGCTTGGTTAAGTGTTAAATGTAACAAAAAAATGCAATATGTAGAAAATGTGGATGAGATTAAGCAATTTTAAGGGTCTTGAATATTATTTTATCGCTTGATGACGTCATGACAAGTAAATCGTAAGGTATCGGGTTTAACATTCAAACTATTTCTTAAATGTAATCTAGCGTTTAGGCACATAACGTTAGCATTCCTACTAACATCTATCGCAGTAATATGCGACTTATCTTGTGGTACATTAAGCTTTTTATTGATCGTCAACTTTTACATCGCGCAGTAATTGGACGATATGAAAAAGGCGTCGAAATTCAATCGGGATCGTAATGCGATACATTGCTCGTATAAATCACTAACAACCCTCTTCTGGGACAGCCGTCATGTTATCGCCAGAAAAATAAAATATAAGTCACGTTTTATGGTAACGTTTTAGGTGAAGCTCACGACGAACAAGCCCTGGGTATGGATTGTGGAGTTAGCGGACCTCGAGGTAGAAGAATAGCGGAAGATAGAACAGAAGGTGTTAACAACTGTACGCTTGAAGAACATTACCTAATAAATATTTAAATAAATTTCGGTAACATAAATATTCATTGAAGAAGTGCGTACAGAAGTTTTATAAGTAATGGGTGGCTACTCCTAAATCTATGACTAGACTATTTCGACTACTAAAGAAGATGAAAAGGAATATTCTACCAGCATCATGTTTGATCCCATACCTTGCTTTTTCTTTGGAACTGTAAACAACCAACACACAAATAAAGTACGAATACGTAATGGATGGAAATGAATAAAGAGTTAGTATTGACTATATCATGCAACATTCATTGTTGATTTTAGAATAAATTATAGAAATCATAATGAAATTAAAGTTCATTATGAAAAATCTGTACACAATTAAGAGTCAAATAATGAAAGAGTAATAATGATGAATGAAAATAAATGGACATGCTCTTAAATTTTCTGTCGGCCTAATTAAGAAAACATTGGTATTATACGAGTTCTATTTTGGTATACATAATCGATTCAGTTAGTTAAAAGTTGTCACACCACACAACACTCAGAATACAGAGTAGTAAACATTCAAGTAGTGTAATTTAAATACTGACCGTCATCCCCGCAGTCTTCATCCTGCTCCTCCTCTTCTGTGTCTGTACTTTTACTTTTACCAAGGTTTTTTAATTTCTTTTTGGCCGCTGCTCTTCTTCGCGCTGGAAGAAGACAACGTTTATCTACATCGATCTAAATACTACGAGTACACCTGTACTGCTTGTAGTTGGTACCTAGTACGTATTTTAATATTATTGTTACGTACCTTCTATTATGTGCATCTTTTCTTCTTCAGTTGTTCTTTCTTCTGCTAATATAACTTCCTCTGTAAATGTAGAATGTAAATTAATAAGTGAGCTCGTAGGACGACAGAAGAAAATAATGGCTTCACTTTCTTCGTTCTATTTGCTGTTATCAGACTTAAAAAGTTAACATCTTTGACATCCTTATGGAATATATGACGAATATTCTTTCACAGTACCTACCTATTTCTTAATATATAGTAGGTACGTATGATTTAATAAAACAAATAAAAATTTTGTTTACAACTCATTTCTAAACATAATTTGCTATTGACTATATACTTACCGGCTTTACATATCCACTCAACGTAACCGTTGAGTTCTTTCTCTAGTTGCTGCTGTCTCCTTAACTTAAGAAATTCTTGTCTATTTTCTACTTTCTCTCTTTCTTTAGCGAACTCACTGGAAACAATAATGATCTAGCAATATCTACTAATGATATCACATTAAATATGATTACTACGAATTATCATTTACATGAAAGAATTAATTTTAGTATAATGAATTCTGGCCACCTACATACAAGACCTTTCGTCAACTATGTATTGAAATGCGGCTACAATGCTAATACGTTTTATTATATTATATAGCTTATTATTCTTAAAGTAAAGGAACATCTAGCCACCCACAAACATAAAGTTACTTAAGACCTGTTTCAGTAATCCAGTTGAGGTAAGCATTGAAGTCAGTGTTGAATAACTGTTGAGCTCTTTCCTTCTGGAACTGAGCCCTACGTTCTACGCGACCTCGTTCGTTCGAGAACTCGCTGAATTTTTCAAATAAAAAAGGAACAAATAAGGAAAACAATAATCTTCGAAATAAATGTACCTAAACAATGTTTAAATAAACCACAAAATTTTTCTCATGAAAAGGTAGTCGATACGTATTAATTTAAAAATAATACAACCGGTAAGTGAGCTAAGAATAAGAATTGATGATAAAGTTAGGATGTATGTAGAGAAGAATTAATAGTTAAGTTGCACTTACCCGCTAAGAACACCGAGTACTAAGTTGAGCATAAAGAATGAACCCAATACTATGAGAGGCACAAAGTAAATCCAGTTGAACGCACTACCTAGCGCGTCATTCGTCTGTAACAAAGAAAATGTTACTTGTTGAGACGGATTCAAAATATTACTGAATTTCCCGGCGAATACAATACAACTCAAATTTAAATCTATTTGATTTTAAAACTTTTAAGAAAAAAGGTGCCGTGTCTAGTTTATGCGGCAGGGTGCGGAACCCAACTCAGCAATTTCAGCACCTCCCTGTCATAGGTTTGGTAAATTATTATTAGTTAAATAATTTCTCGGACCTTGGCGCCTTCGATCGGATCCTTCGAAGCCTGCACCCTCATAGGGCCGGGGGCACCCCTTGCAAACTCAAGTAGAGAAGACTTTGCAGGGATTATTTATCTCACGTATCTGGAAATGCCGATTAAATTTTAGAATTAGGACTTACCCAATAGAGGATTGCAGTCCAGCCCTCCATGGTGATGCACTGGAACACGGTGAGCATAGCGAAGCCGATGTTGTCGAAGGACGTGATGCCCCAGTTCGGCCCCTCCCACTTCTCCAAGCACGTGCTCTTCTCATACTCGCACACGTTGGCGCCAAACGGCGCTAGGGTCTCGTTGTCCGCGTTGCAAGGCGTCGGACTGTCACCCTCATTCACTATTTCACCTGTTCAAACATAAGAGCTTTAACAGACAGCTCAGTCAATACTCTTAATTCAGTGGTCTAAGTTCTGCGTTTCATGTTCTATGTAATATGAGGGTAAGATTCACCGCTTGATCAAATAAATACACATACATAAAAAACATGGAATCCGTTTCGCTCTCTATTATAGGGATAGAAGACGCAGTATGTAGAAGTCAAAATAATGACAGCGTGCCTTGCAAGGCTGCCTCTAATCGCTTAATTAGTAGGTTCATACGACGCCCGAATAAAACGTTCGTGCTGCCTTTCCCGAGCAATATAATTTTAATAGCGATATCACAACATTGTCTAGAAATACCATATCCTAATTTTCGCTAATTATTCCTTTTATCAGGCGAAAATCCTGAGCCACTGAAGAATTAGTGAGTAGAATTCTTGTCGGTGTGTCTGTTTATTTGATCATTAGGGAAACACGCTAAGTCGCATTCAACTGAGTTTTCACCATTAGATAGCTCGCGTTAGGACCCGAAGATAAGGTACTTATCATCACGATTGCACATTGAGCTTCAGAGCAAAATAATAAATGCGCGGGTATAAGATAATTGGTAATTAATGCAGTGCTACAAACCATACAAAGTTATTAAAAGAAAACTAATTAAACTGTAGAAAACATAAGTTTACCTGTTACTATTGTTACATTTTAATGTCTAACCGTCATTTTAAATAAGTCGCATGCAAGCAGCCTTGCCACTTGGTTTGAACTTCGACTGGTAGGTATTGCATGTAGATAATTATGGCAAACTTAAACTGGGTCGCTGTTATTTATGTCAGCATAATAAAGTGACATCTTGAATTGAAGAAAAAAATCATTGTAGGTAGGTACCTAGACGTTTGTTGAACAATCATTGACTTGAAATGCACTTTTGTTCGGTACGACGAGATGGGGCTTCTTCGTTAAATGTTTGACATAAATTAATTTTGCCGTTTTTAAAGTTATACTCTAAAAAAAATTACAAACACGGACACAAACATGAAAAAAATACAGCGAACCGATTCACGACCTTAAGGATCGACCGATTGAGTTTAATATCGTATGTTTAGCAATATTTCCAATTACAATCGTATTGAAGTCGTGAAATGATTTTTGTTGAAACTGCCGCTTTATTGTAAAGAGTCTACCGGTATTCGTGGGCTATTCCAAATGCACTTATCTCAAAACAGAAATATCATACGTCTAACTATTCTGTATGGCTCAAAAATGGGTCGCATAGTTGGAATCGATTCGGCTCCTTATCAAAACAAATAAGTATGATATCAGAGGGTTTAATCGATATTGATGTATACTCACTAATATCTTCTAAACTATAACAAGTCTTATGCAGAGCCCCCGAGTAGAACTCGAGGCCGATGATGGCGAAGATGACGATTGCAAAAAGCACCAAGAGGCCGATCTGCAGCAGCGGCGCCATAGCCTTAATAATGGACTTCAGCACGACTTGCAGACCTGGACGAAAATGATATCAATTGTCATAACAGTAAGATATAATTCACCGTGATATGCTTGGGCGTTTATCTTGTTTCTAACAATATCGTGATGATTCTGAACGATTGTTAGGTATTTATAACGACATCTCATAGGTCAGTTAGGTCTCTAATAACCTCCATAGGAGCCGGTACTTCATGGAACTTCCAATGTTTTATACGAGCGTTGGAAGTATTTAAGGATCAATTTAGTTTACAAAAGTATCAATAAGTGGTTGATACTTATTAATTCCGATATGAAATTAAACTTATGAATAAATAGCAGTCATCAAATATGTCGTTTTTATGACGACTTTAGATCTAATATTGAGTCCACATGAACATTATTTTATTATAGAAAATGTAGGAAATACGTACATAGGAAGAGATCTAGATGCCATTAATTAACTAAAAATGAAATAATATTCAATACTTACTACAATTTTTTTTTGAAATTTATCCATGATACCAAAATCAGAAAATTATCCGTGCAACAATATGAGAGTTTTGGTGCATATTTTTTTGTATTAGAAGCGCGGAAGTTGAAAAAAGAACATTAACTTTTTTTTCATATGGCCAGTAAATTAGTAACTTGCCGTTTAAAATTCCAATTTGGAATGGCCGGCCGTATTAGATTTGGCCGGTTACATTTATAAAGTAAATAAAAAAAAATATACACCAATAAAATCTAATGACGACTACATACGATTAGCTAATCTATAAATTCTAGAACTCACTAGGAACGCCCGATACTAATTTAAGGGGCCTCAGCACCCTAATGGCACGCAAGGTCCTGAAGTCGACGTCGGCTGGCGCGATCGGCAGCTGCGTGATGATGCTGCCAAACACATATCATCTCGATACTATAGCTTGAACTAGCAACTAGCTGAGTAACAAAACGCTACTTAGAACTGTGCCTCTCGTTATAAACAATTCGTTCTCTATAACTGACTCTAACTTTCTCGTTATTCACGGTGAAATTTATATATGGTGCTTCGATACATGATGCAAACCATTTAAGGACTGATTAGGACTATAATGATAGGCATGCATGATACGCATATAATAAAACATTACGGATGAAATATGGCTATTTTTGAAAAAAAAAGTTTGTTACGAATCTATTATGTTGCCATTTTTATTTTATTTTATGCACAACGTGACTATCATTGCGTACCTACGGCACTCAATCGGTTCGCACCAAAACACCTTATAATAAAAAAAAATAGTTAATAGCAACTTTGGAAAAAGTTGAATCATAGACAAAGCACAGTCCTTATGAAGTATGTAAAAATATCTACAGTCTAAATATCGTGTATCTAATACGTCAGATTTATACTATGGAACCATTTCATTAACGCAACATTAACGCTTTTAAAATCTAAATACACCATATTTATTCACACCTAAGACCATATTTTTATCTAATTTCTTACTTATTAGCTCTTTATATTTGAATATAAACCTACACAATACACAAAAATATGTATAGCAAATCTTACTATTATGCAACACGTAGCTTTCAACATTTTCAATAAATCACATTATAAATTCAAAATTCACACATTTTCTAAACTAATTGGTATGTCAATAAACATGTCGCGAATACGACGCTACGTTATTTTTTTTTACTAAATTAATAATATTAAAATTCTATTTTTAAAAACTAACTGTATTGCTACGTTCAAATATTGGAAAACATCTAGCGAGTAACGTTCTATAACAAATAAGGTAGAGGTATTATGTGAACTTTTCGCCAATTACTGTGAATTACTTGGTATCCGCGAGACGAGCTTGAGAGGTCGGAGCACTCTGAACGAGCGCAGCATCCGCAGGTCAACGTCCACGTTGTATTCGGCGAATATCGTCATCGACCTAGTTTTTGGTATCCAATATTCAATAATGTACTGAACCAACCCTTTATCGGCGATCTTACATCGTACTGGTATAATATGTCTCAACCAATTGTTTTCCCCATCAAATTGTGTGTTTTGAATTTCTACACGCTACTTGGCTTTATAATTCGTGTGCTAACCTTTCCTTCATATTATAAAACAAAATAAGCAATCGACGTTTCGAATACTCGTTTTAATAAAAAAAAAACATTATGTAACGTTTTTTAACCGACAAAAAAGTTCGTTACAAAATATTTTTTAAATGTACTTATGGAATAACTAAATCTATTAACATGAGATAAAGATCAAAATCACTTACCCAGTTACTACAACGAAAAAATCCATGATGTTCCAAATGTTCCTAAGATACGATCCCTTGTGTAAAACAAAACCTAGTGCTAATATCTTTAACGAGGCTTCTACACAAAATATCCCTAAAAAGTACGCCTCGGTCTTTTCCTGAAACAAGGAAATATATCCTTTAATAATTATTCCCCCAAATTTATCGACGTTTTGTAACTTTATCAAACGTCATATAGTAATGCGCAAAGCAAAACTCTTGTGCGCAGTACTATAGGACGTTTGATAAAATTATAACACGGCTATAAATTTGGGGGCAAATGTTTAAAAAGGTTCAAATAAAATTAAAATTTAGTATTTAGTTGTCTACTAGGTACTTATTAAACAGAGATCAGTCGACTTACACTTAATACTGATAGGTACTACTTACTTATAATATTTTTTATTTAGTACTCGGCTTTTTGTTTACTTTAATTAACGCTTCTCAAACATAAATATGATTTATATAATTAATCTGCCGATATCTACAAAACGTCCAAAATCTTGAAAAAAATATGTCCCATCACTCAATTTCCCGCATAATACCAAGCTAATATTGCGGTATATTCATAAGCGTTATTCTGGGGCTGCCAGAACAACGTTCTGCAACAATCTGTGGTCAGATTTCATATATTTTGAAAATAAATGTAAATATGCATACTAACGTCAAAATGTAGAGGTTATTGGTTCGTCCCTCGTACTGGCCACTAAACTGTTGAAGCCCACTCTTAACACAAGAATGTAAGCTTATTTGGGGGGTTAATGGGACTACTAGTAATGCGATAGCTCCTCAATATATGTAATCTCGAAAAAAAAGGTCAACCCATCCAAGTCTAGCTAGGCCTATCAAGAGTTGCGCTATAAGCTGGACAACAACCTCATCGTAATCCATAATGAACATAAACAGTATAAAAATAAAGTTGTATTTACCAGATTCTGTGCTAAGATGGTCTTATCGCCGTTGGGCAGATGCTCCTCCAGCGCCAGCACCACGCAGTTGGCGATGATGGTAAGCAGCACCGCGTACTCGAAGGGCGGCCACTCGATGATGAACTTTGTATACCTGGAAATAGGGATAATATTTTGATATTTACAAACGATTACTGATCTCATTAGGACTTCGAACTAACTTGTTCCATAAGTATATGCCGTACCTGTATTTTGATTCACACCTTTCTATACTATTTTACAACAATTCCTTAATTTAGTAGAATAATTATTTTAAAATATATAATATGAAAAAAATATTATGTTGAAGTTATTTTCAAAACAAGAAACAGCAGTGACAAGATATAGGCTGTCTTATTTACGTCTGGTCTAAACATATAAATATTAATTGGAGCATAAAAGCCCTATCATTGCGTTACCGTCTCATCAGATAGAGAATAAACTATAAGAAGAAATAAGACGCATGGCAGCTTTCTCTTTTTTACTTATAGCTCTATCTTTCTGTATGGTAGGTTAATCCGATCGTTTAGAAGCCCTGAAAGATCCTATGATGCAACCCATTTCCATCAGAGTGGCAAGCGATCGTTTCGTAATGCAATTAGTGATCGAAGCAGGAAACTCCTATTATAGAGGTAGGTGGCGAGAAAATAGATCATTATACCGGAATCGAGGTGTAATTTTATAGGGAGGTAACATAGTGCTTGTATTTTCAAACTTTAAATAAGTCATTGATAATTTATTTTACAGTACCAGTTGATTTGCTGCTTTAGACTTGGGACTGATAAAAAGCTAATCATGATGATGATGATATCATGTAAAGATTTCCACGAGCTGATTTTGAATCTTATTTCGTTGAGTCATTTGACAGATGACAAAGAAGTGGTCAAGAGATGGTTGTAAATTGTGGCTCAAACGTAATTCTTTTACAATAATGATAGCCTACATTATTTACGACGTTTTAATAACATTAATATTCTATGCAACTGGTACCTATTTACCTAAAAAAAGATAGTAGCTTAGATTCTAAACAATCAAAGTACCGTTTAAAGATTTTTTAAACTTTAGGAGGTTGAAAAGACCACCACGTTTCTTCGATAAGAAACTTGATATCAACATGCTAATCGTTCATATTCATAATCCCTTCTACCATGCACCTGTCTATATACAATAGTCTGCTTATCCTTTCATTACCCTCGATAATATGAAAGCTATTAGTGAATCTGGGCGCAAGCGAGCAGTGGATAACGCAGTTAGCTATAAATATAGGACGTGATGAACCGTTTTAGTCATATCGTACGTAGTATAAGTTAATTAAAATTACGTCAGATATGGGTGAAAATGCATGTGGTGTATACATTAATGGGTTTCTCGTAGAATACTGTTTTTGATTAAAATAACATAACATGCATGAGGTAAACATTTTAACAATATAGTTTGCTAACTTCACACGTCAATGCGGCAGGTATTGAAATATTTCTGAAGTTAAAATTGTTACATCGAACTTTCCGTAAACACTTTGGAATGTTACTACTCAAGGACTCGAACTCGCTCATGTATGAAGAGCATAACAACTTTAAAAGGTTTCTTACAAGGTATCCACTACTTGTAACAGTCTTGTTTTCAATGCATTCAAAACCAAATCGGAACGCGACCTTAGTCACGATGATCTGGCAACACCATACAGCGAGCTTGTCATACATGGTGACATGATAAAATGTTAGCCCGTATCGCCTAAGCAGTTACCGAATGTCGTCACCATAAAATAAGGGTATAATCTCCTGCATTTAGGAGAGGGCGGATGTCAACCACTAGGAATTTAGGAAGGCTAACATATTATATTTATATTATATTATAGTGCTGGTACTGACCTCCGAATTGGATTTTCGTTGGCAAATATAAAGAGTGAGCTGGGCCCCGGAGTAGCGGGCTGGTGCGCGCCGCCCATGGTATCAGCTGGCGCCGCGCGAGCCTGCGCGCCCGCCGCCTCCTGCGCTGCCGCCAACCTGGAACGCACCAATCAACGATCAGATATTGCCAAGCCGTATAAATAAATGTCAGCCGTTGTTGCGGACTTGTGAAAATATTATTTATGTTATATATAATTATGTTATACTGGTTGTATTTAATGAATACGTCATTATGTTGCACCATAGAATTGGGGAGTTAATTATCTCTATCCCTAGTTCAGATAGATATCGATATTGATATCGAGATCGACTCCTATACTTATACTATTTATCGAAAACTAACTATCGAAAAAACGTAGTGTCATCAGTTCAGCGTTTTGGCACGTTTGTCCATCCCTCTCACACGACAGATGTTATAAATAATTATGACAGTGACACCATGTTTTCTCAATAACGTTACGATTCCATTAGAAGTTCCTGCTTACCCTACATAGTCGATGAACCAGAGGACTATTAAATAAATAAGAATGTTTATAAAATTATGTAGCTTATTTAATCTCGCGAACGCACATATAGACAATTAAATACAGATAATATTTGATTGAAAGCTTTGACCACCGCCGCGGTCACCGGAGACCGCAAACAATAAATTGGTTTTATATCTGCCGCACGAGGTCAATGTGTTTCATCTAAGTTCGTTATCAGCAGTATAGTAGCGTTATAGTAGACTTAACGAATAATTAAGATGTTTAGTGTGTTGTCTATTTACGAATATGTATTATGTGTGAGACTGGTGGTGATACCAGTTTAAACCACTACGACTACTTGGGAAAATATATTCGTGCTCCTCCCACAAAGTTTGCCCTAGCCGGGATTCGACCCAGAGACCCTCGATACAGAAATTAGGGTCACTTAAACATATTCTAACCGAGTAGTAAGGCGTCAATCAAAAAGTCTAGACTTAAAATAAATGGAGAATCATACGTGATTCTCCATTTATTTTAAGTCTAGACTTTTTGATTGACGCCTTACTACTCGGTTAGAATATGTTTAAGTGACCCTAATTTCTGTATCGAGGGTCTCTGGGTCGAATCCCGGCTAGGGCAAACTTTGTGGGAGGAGCACGAATATATTTTCCCAAGTAGTCGTAGTGGTTTAAACTGGTATCACCACCAGTCTCACACATAATACAAGCGTTGCTTAGTTTGGAACCGGACAGTAGGTGTTTTGGCCTGGCGATATTCTATTATTATTTACTTTTCAATGTAGAAACAAATGGAAATCCAACATCGCTGATTACAAATGTATTTTTATTGCATGTCCCACATACAACATTTATACATTATAATAAAATGTATGTAATGTGTAATGTTATATCAAAATTGAATAGACATTTGAAATCTAGGTCAGTAGGTACCCGCACCACGTGACTGAAGCGAAGCAAAGCGAAGGGAAGCCACTTACTCAGTAGGTACATTAAATTAATTAATACGCGAGTTTTCAACTGAAATCCAGGGCTATCACATTTAGATTTGAATGCACGCGTTTGATGTTAAATTCGGGACAACATTGTTCCATGCTATCTTAAATATCGACAGCTTTCATAGTTGTTACGTCTTTGTTGCATTATATCTTCATAAGTGATGTACCCTATCGCTGTTTGCAAACGATTTTGACAACTTATAGCAACAGTGATGGGCAACTATCACATTTTTTTGATAATTAACGAGTATGAAGTTTAAATATTAAGTAAGGGGGAGCCAAAATCGAAGTAAGTCGATGTCGGTATTTTACCGTGTGTACAGCCCTACCTGCAACAAACATGCACGGCATGTTTCCATTTGTCGTGAGCCTGCCCTCTGGGATATGACATCCGGGAACAGAATGTTTTCCAGGAGCTTTTATGCAACCCTCGGCTATGTAAGTACTAATTTAATTACATATTTTTCTTAAAGAGCAATCAATTATTTCGTATATGCCTATGGGAGCACATACACATTGTTATTTTATATTTTTTTCGTTATTTTTAGAAAAGACCAATAAATACCACGACCAGCCATAGTTAAGACATGGCCCAGTGCAGGTTGGCGAACATCACGCATCATCGAAAGACGTGCCATTTCGCTGACGAAGTTTACCTATCTATCTTGTTGTAAGTTTGTTAGATTGATACCTGCTAATCAACAGAGGTGTGTCATGAATACCATGATGAACCGTACATAAACAACTGACTGATGCGTTCACATCATTCCAACGGGAGTGTCCCCCGTTCGGCCGCACTAATCTAACTGACCCTTAACTTTTACAGATCTGGGTCAACGAAACGACTTACTAAGAATAACTTGACGGCTATGTTTGACTCGTTAATGCTATCTACACACCGAACCCGCCAGCTCAGAAGCATAGCCCGGGTAGCACTGCCAACGATTTGTAATAATAATACCAGCCAATTTTAATGTCCCGCACGTAATGCTGGGCACGGGCGTCCCCTCAATGCGAAGGGGATTAGGCCATAGTCCACCACGCTGGCCCAGTGCGGGTTGGCGGACTTCACACATCGAGGGATTCTCTCAGACATGCAGGTTTCCTCACGATGTTTTCCTTCACCGTTTAGCAAGTGATAATGGTGGTTGAAAATGAAATTCGCACATGAAATCAAGAAATCCTAGTGATGCGAGCCGGGGTTTGACCCTGCGATCCTCGTTACCGAGGAAAGCGTTCTACTAATTTGGCTATCACTGCTATTGATTTGTAATAATTCTTTTGAAAAACGTACAACGAGCCGCGGTTTACCCGTCGAACTGTACGGGGTCGGTGGTTTCAGTGTGACACCATTATAATTCAAGAATCATTCATCATTAAAAAGTATTTCGGTGTAAATAGATATGGTTAAACCTAATCATGGTATGACGAGTAGCTTTTTATTGCGTAATTAAGAAAAACTACCGTTTCCTAAAGATCTTTCAGTACTCAGAACATATGGGAGATTGCAAAATGATCTACATAATATTATTGGATGACTTGATTTGCTCAGTGGGTAGTGACCCTGACGAGTACCCGAGTCATGGATATTTAATATGTATATAAGTATTATATACTGAGTTTGCCCTCAGCCGATTGTACAGTACCCATACAAGTCATGAATGTATTGTTAATATGTTTATAATATTGTAAACTCAGTTCGTCCTCAGTCCATTGTACGGTACCCATAATATGAGCGTTGCTTAGTGTGAGACCGAATAGTTGGTGTGTTTATTTGGGCAAAGAGTATAATATTTAGCCGACGACTGTACTAGAGAATATACACCTTATTTACTAATCAATATAAGTACATATCTACAATGTACAATAATAATACAAAAACACATCAAAACGACATCACAATATATACCTACGTGTTTCAAAACATACAAAGAGTAGACACATTTTCGTGGCTAATGTTATGAAAACTCAATACAATTTTGATGAAAGAATAGACGGCCGAAAACCTCGTCGGCACACAATGGCCTCAAGGGGTGGGAAGGGGAAGTGCGGCGAGGGAGGCGAGGGAGGTCGAGTGATCGGCCGCGGCTAAGGACATCGGCGCATCTTACCCTTCGCCTCATTAGCTAGAACACTCGAGTTATTGTCGTCTGGATATGAGGAGGGATAGAGAACAATCATTTATGTACTATTAGCGCGTGGAGACATAGACTTGTCGTGTTGTTACAGCGGTATAGTGTTTGCCCCGTCTCAATTACCTGCAACTTTTTGTTGTAGGTGTATACTTTTTAGTTTAGGTAGGTAATATGAATAATTTGATATAAAGCCAGGGTTGATTATGAGGTTTTATATAATGTATAATTAAAATTGTATATATATTTATAGGCCGCGAACCCGCACTGGGCCAGCGTGGTGGACGTGGCCTAATCCCCGTAGCATTGATGGGAAGCATGTGCCCAGACATTGTAAGGGCTGGTATTAATTATTAATATTATATAATTTATATTTTATTACGTCTAACAGGGAATTGACTTTTGAAATAAATCTAAGAATTAAAAAAAAATCCAATCATAATAAATTAATACAAAAAAGCTGCAGGCTATGACGTCACCGCTATAATCCGTAACGTGTGTCTGACCGACAAAAGTTTAATTAATTAACTAAACTGTGATATATTTCAAAAATTAGTTAACTAGTACTTATGATTTAATATAAACAAAACCTATACTAGATTCAATAATATTGTAATTCCCAAGCATCGACAAAAGATGTCTGAGTACTTTTTGGCGGGAAGTTGAGTAGAGCAGTTGTCAATTTAGTTTTTATTTCCAAAAATTGTGTGTTTTTTTTAATATAATGTGTGTAGTATTACTGGGATTTTAACCTTTGTGTGTTTTTGAATGAAATTCTAATAACACAGTGTAGCTCGATTTTTCGAGTTCTCTCAAGGTGTTCGTTAAATATTCAGTTAAGTATCCACAGCTTTACTGATAGGGGTAAGGGATTCATTTCATCATCATATGCATCAGCATCATTATTATCAGCAGGAGTACTTATATATTTAAAATAACGAAGTAATATTTTACTTGACACTGGCAAAATTGGCACTATTTTGTAGCCGATTGCCAACTTAAAAGAAGAATGTCAAAATTAACTACTTACAATAAGAAAAATAATAATATGGAGATTATGTTTAGAGTCCTGGTATTAAAAATAAACACGTAACTTCACAAGAAACCTAAGCGATCTAAAAGAAAAAAAAACTTTTACACGCATCACTTAAAGTAATCACTTTTTATGTAATATATTGAAAAGAATATAATGAACACGTTAACATAATATTATTGATTTCTTTACGCGAATACTACACATTGAAATAAAACATATTTTACAGAAACATAAAATAAACGCGATAAATTCTGTAAAATAAGTTTTATTTCATTAATATTATTGTTAAAATTACAACTTACACCTCGTCCATTCTTGGTGCATTTGAAACGACCACTAATTTGTTGTTTATTTAAATAACTGTTTGCATCTAGTGTCCCTAATTATTGTGTAATTTTAAGTAATCACCTCTAATCACTTTGTTTATATTCCGACTGATATAACTCGAGTTCTCAATAACTTTGGAGGTAACATTGTTTATTTCTGGTACACTACCCACATTACGCGGTCAACGCTTTTTTGGTACTGAACGTATGTAATTTAAAAACAAAACTGCCTTAAATAGGGATTACTGACTGACACTATCAATTACCAAATACAATTAACGTATAAGTGAGCCTTGCTCAATGGAAAAAGGCCATAAAGAAAAAAAAAGTACAGATTTATCTTTATACATGCTATTATTAAAAACTTGGCGGTATACTATTTGGCATATACTTAGGCATAGCTAAATTCGAAGGAGCAAATATTAATGACATTACAACTTTTCATAATCACAAGAAAAACATTGAAATTAAACTAATATTTTGAATTTTGAATTTTATTTATATTTTTTTTACATTCGTTACGTAAAAACATAAAATAAACGCGAAAAATTTGTTTCATTTCAATGTGAAGTATTGACGTAAATATTTCGCGTAAGAAATCAATTTACGAAAAACAATAAAAACATGCCTTCTCGATTACGATACGATTGCATCAGTCGATTTACAACATTGTAGCTCTTCTATGAAATCGAACAACCAAACAAACAGAGTTATATTTCACAACAATTTCAGGCATTTTCCGCGGTACCGTGTAAGCGAATCAAGGCAGCTAAGCGGATGTAATCAATCTTTTTGGTAATTTTCGCGGCGAGTTCATTGAACTATGCCATCGAGCCACCGGCATTGAACTATACACTTAAAGATATTATATATTAAGGTGATGCTCACTGGAAGCATTCGCGTGCAATAACATAATCCAGAATTTGGCGACGACCATCGTGCGCTAGTTTAACGTACTGACCAAGGATTATTCACGTGTAATTCATCAACTTAGAACTCAATTGCGAGCATACTAAAACGGTTCACTGCATGACGAGTGCGAATTTACAGACTATTTATTATACGTTTAGCTAACGAAAAAACATGCCCTTGAAGCTTTGCTCCTAGCATAGATATTTCTATTCCACATATACCATCCTGAAGTATATATTAACTGTAGCATAAAATAAAAGCGAATACTCTACGTCTTTTTTAATATGATAATAAATAGAAACCGTCAATAGTTGTAGTCCGGCTTTAGAATTGGTGGACTTAAAAGTAAGTTAATGTATATTCTACTCGTAGATAGCATTGTGACGTATCGTATCGCCGCCGTCTAGTATCACAGCCCGTATCTCGCCGTGGTACCTTATCTCCTTTGATGATCGGACCAAAATAGAACGGACCGTATCGGAGCGGCGCCGCGGCGGTGCAGGGTATCGCTCCCGCACTTGTGTGACCCGTCCACACTAGATGACAGGTACCTAGGTGATACGGATACATCGACTGTCAGATCGGCATCGATAGTCAATTTGTTTAAATATGCTTTTAAAGCCTACTTTAATTTATTTTATTTCGACGACCAAATTTTCACAGTTGGGAATGACCCTGCTTTCTGTGCTGAGGGTGAGCACAAATGTTTGTACCCGAGTCATGGATGTTTAGTATCTATATAAGTATTATATACTGGGATCGCGCTAGACCATTGTACGGTACACAATACAAGCGTTCGTTAATTTATTTATTTCATAAATATGAAAATGTATTCCATTCCCCTACAGGAACACTTCTAGGTACATGTATACCTAGAAGTGGTAATTTGTGTATTAAGTTATCACAAACTTAGAATAAAGTACATACGAGTGCATTGAACTTCCACTATGACGTCATCTAAGTGAGTACGTCACTGGTGAGCTAAAAAATAACGTGTAATGGAGAACCGTTTCTATGAAATTGTATATTTTTTTCAGCCTTGAAACGTTTACTATGTTAATTATAATTAAACATCGTGTTTTACTGAGACTTGTTATATCAAATTCCTAGAACAAACTGAATGGTACGATACCAAACCAACTAACCGAATCAGTTTTGGGGTCGAGTCACCTTCGTCCGTAGGAGAATTAATTACCCTCGAGATACCCTACACGTGACCCTGGGTGGTGCCAACTAGGTGACAACTCTACTGGTGGTAGGCTCCGGCCGTGGTTAGTCACCACCCACTGAACAAAGCCATGTCGCCAAGCGGCCTTGCCGTGTTCCGGCATGATGTTCGGTGTTACCATTCATGGATGGCGGGTCAGATCAGCTGCGCTGCATGTGCCTAGTGAATGTAGCGTCTCGATCTACTGCCGCCTTCCTACCTAGGCAAGTATGCTCCATCGTAGATCTCATCGTCACTTACCATCAGGTGAAATCGAGATCAAATACTTGCCTATAATGTAATAAAAAAAAAAAAAGCTCAAGAACAATCCTTTTACGTACCGTTTCGGTATCGCAATTGCTTCTATCCCTCTCACACCACAGGTATCATAAATAAGTATGACAGTGATTACATATTTTCTCGGTGACGTAACGCTTACTATAAACGAACCGAAGCTGGGAAAACCGGACAGATATCATTGTTCTCGTTCAACTGCGATTTAGATTAAGGTATTTTTGCCGTACCGATTAGAATCAAGTATAATCAGCGGGCCTATTATGTAACTCTGATTCAATCATTTTGTATCTTTCTATACATTAACTTAGTCGATAGAAATGCGCAAGGTGATAAACCGGCTTGCAAACAGATTGTTCAAATAAATTACAATACCTACTGTTGCAAATCTGTTTCAATCATTTCTTGTATTTCTATTGACTACTTAGTCGATAAAAATATACGAAATGATTGAATCAAAGTTGCATAATAGGGCCGTAGCCCAACTAGTTAAATATAATTCGTGCTTGGTGCTTTACAACTGGAGGAAGCTCAGTTGTAAGGCTGGCTGGATTTTTTTCTGTCTGACGCCAACCGCATAAGTTAAATCGCCATAACCTTTAAAGATAATCTATAGACGAAACATTGTGAATCAGTGAAGCTCTATGGCTCGATATCCACGAGCAGCGCGCGCCAACTCCACCATTGTTGATTGACGTTTCAATTTCTTGGTCCACCAAGCTACGCCATTATAAAAACAGAATATCTAATCTTTAAATGCATTTTCCGACTTTGAGAACTGTGTGTAAGGTAAACAAATAGGAGCAAGGGAATCTGAATAAAATACATTTTCAGGATTTTTAGATAATTTTTATACAAGAGTATTTCTTCAAGCCTTTTATTTATTTGTGGAGGTAAATAAGTTTCTAAAAGTCTGTTACGTGGCTAAGTTTATATATAGTACTTATAATATTCTTACACCTACATATATAAGGTGTAACAATAGTGTAGAATATTTTGACAGGGCTAATAGGTTATGAAGATAACACTCCCAAAGGAATTAATAAAATGATTAGACATTGAAAAAATTACACCCTGTGTTGAGTGGATGATTGAAACGCTACTGGTTTGCCTTGTTTAAAAAAAAACAAACATAATGTACACAATTATTTTATACACCAACGTGATCCATATAACTTAAATATTTTACGCAATTTTTTTATTCTTATATAATTGTATATTAGTAGAAACCTTACTGAATGACGCTACGCTAATTTAAAAAAAAAATACCTATGAAATTAAATTAATGCTATCGTTAAATCAATAAAAATATCAAGCATGCATAAAACTACTATAAATCAAAAATAAACTTAAGATGAACCAAACAAAAACACGCCCGCCCACTCGCGATCACCAAAAAGTTACCTATCACGACACGACGCAGACAAATTATCAATGTGCCAGCACCATAGGGTTTCCCCCGCTAAACTCCCATTACCATAGCCGGCGACCTCGCCTACACATCAATAGACAAAAAATATTCGCTGGGAGCGTTCCAAGACGCCGGTTATCCGCCTTTTCGGGAGAGACCGGGATAGACAAGACGGCGCCGCCCGCCCCGACTCACAGGCGCCGAACGCAGAATTAGGGCAACTCGTTCAAACTATAGATTTTAAAGCACCCCTACGTTTCGGCTGACGGGTAAACTTTATGTTAACAACGGTATAAAGTTACGAGGTTGTATGATTTGTTTGTGTGTTTGTTAGATGATTATAGAGTTTGTATATTAAATTCTATGTTATGTGAGCTCATGTAAATCCGGTGGAGACTTATTTAGTAGCCACTATATAAGTCAATTGCTGCTGTATAAAATATTATAAATTCTAACTCGTTATTAGGATTTCTTATTATTACGATGCTTTTTCCTTCTTTATAATTATATTTTTTCTAACCAATGTATTTGATACATGCTTACAAATAAACATGTCGGTAATACGAGGCCAAAAAAAAATGGTAAATATAAAAATAATCTTAAACACTTTCAAAAAGCCAGGCTTAAACAAGGTAAGTACCTATCTGATTGTTATAATGCTTCATTCAATGTTAACATCGTCTTGGTGAATGACAACACCCACATCCAAATATTTCGCGAAGGCGGTGACGCAGTGACGACGCCTCGGTTCGGCGTGGGTGTTCACATGAACCTCGTCATTTAGCCGAGATAACATACACCCATTGTGTATACGCATTACATTAGAAAAGAATTCTTATTCGTTACAATAGTCCATAAACACAATTTAAAAGAATACTCTATTCCTCTCTTCTTCTACTTTCATCGTGCGAACTGACAAGGAAAGGAACAAGCTACCGGCGTCTTTGTTCCCCGTTGACTTCAATCTGGGTGTTTTCAAGTCGAGAGTCAACAGGTTCCTACTAGGCAAGTATGCTCCATCGTAGATCTCATCGTCACTTACCATCAGGTGAGATCGAGATCAAATACTTGCCTATAATGTAAAAAAAAATATATGGGCCGCACCCAATATACAGTCTATACCTAGCATCAATTTAATTTGGACACGATGTACCTAATTTAGTATCGATGACGTCATATCCTGAATGAATAGTATTCATTCAATAATATCATCCTTATAATGTTGTAAGTTACGCAACAGATCTGCAGTGTCTGGACGGTCGCCAGGCGGCCTTCAGATCCTGGCGGTGGGAGATAGCTCGGCGACGGCGCGGCGCCACCGCCCGTAACAACCATAGCTGGTCGCTTGAAGGTCACAGCGTTCCCGGGACAATGAGTACACTTGTGACTAATACTTGGTATTCTTGGAATATGAATACCTACAAGTGAGGGTGTTTTGGTATGTAAGTTGTATTGTTCGGGGTTTTGAAAGGTTATTATGATAGCCTTAAAATATGTATTTTGGAATGTGAAGGTATACAGAGAACTTGTTTTTGGTATAAAATGGTATCTTCTATATTCATACTAGTACCTTATAGTTAATGGTTTGTTAATTAACATAGGACGTACATAAAAATTATTAACACCACATTTAGTGGAAGAAAAAATCAATTTACATTGGTTGTTAATGTTTATATATAAGACCTTAAATAACATAGTACGGCAACGAGCACACTATAAACGTTGGTGTATAATTATGAATGTCCTCTTTCTCTATCACTCATTAACAGCAGTCTCTCTCTTACCATTCATATCATCTTTCCACACTATATCCAGCTTTTTCTCTTTTCATCTCTCCGAAGTAAGGCATCATATACAACGCCGTAAATTAACATATTTCTCATCACGAGCGCCAACTGGTCTCCGGGACGTACGACCCACATTTGTCACCCGTTGAAAGAGTACGTTTAATGAACACATTACAACTCCACCCGTCATAACTCATTGCACAACTTCGGGTGCAGAAGTATGATGTGGGTCACTGCAGTTGCATAACGTGAGAACATTTGTTTTATAATTCACGTATATATTTGCATTAAAACTTATTTATTTACTTCCAAAATAAAGTTATGCAGTGTTGAAGAACTGAAAATAGTTTATTCGTAGGTTTATTGTTGTATTGTTTTTTTTTATTGGTAAATAATAGAGCATCTACAATAGAAAACAAAAATGTACTTCTTAGTTCAATTCTAATCCGACGACTTTAATAGTGCAGTTGGTAGTGACCCTGCTTTCTGCGCCGAGAGCCCCCGGTTCGAATTCTGGTAAACAAACTTTTTGTGATGAGCATGATTGTTTGTACCCGAGTCAAGGATTCTTAATATTTATATAAGTATTATACACTGAGTTTGCCCCCAGTCTATTGTATGGTACCTATAATACAAGCGTTGTTTAGTGTGCGATCGTATATTGGTGTGCCGTCTGAAGTAATTAAAAATAAAAAAATAGTTCTATTCTTTAAATTCCCTTAAACATAATTCCACCAACATAAATAAAACCGCAAAAGTATATTGTGCAGTATGCTTTACAAGCACGGCGATTAGCAGCTGAACCGAGCAGCAGGGTGTGAGCAACCAACTTGCCACGGTTAACTGAGTTTGTATTTATAGATGACACGGCGAGGGGTGAGATGGGGCTACAAGCTTTACTATATATAGACATTATTATATAATATACATTTTAATAGATTGGTAAAATTGGATATGAGGGAAGGGGTGAATTTACAAGAATTAGTTAGGCATTACTGGTCTAAAATACTGTTGGCTCTGTAAACAAAAGTTCAATTTAATAGGTGGAGATATTCATTTCTTATATTGACGCGAATACTACACATTGAAATAAAACTAATTTTACGGATTTTATCGCGTTAATATTATGTTTTTTACGTTCGCGACGTTTCGGCTGCTTTACAGCAACCATGGTCACGGGTGGACTCCTGTGATCATGGTTGCAGTTTCATTTCAATAATAGATGGAGAGTTTATAAGTGCTACATTGCAGTGATGGTCTTAAGAGAGACCTTTAATCATGGAATTCCGTGGGTTCAAGTCAACATGATTCGGTTGTTAACTGATATTACACGGAGCGATTGCCACCTGCCCATCGAGATCCAACTATCAGTGGCTGATAGACTACGGACAATTAAATACCCGTTAAGTTGTGGGTGAGGCCATATTAATATCCATTTTATTTCCATCCATTTTATTATGAAGAAGAAGAAGTGCACAGCACAAGAACAAAGTTGGCCTTTTGGACACGCCATTTTCAAATGTAAATGTGTATTTATTGAATGTTTTATTGCTATTAATTACTTGACATTGGCAAAATACCCGCTAAGTTGTGGGTTTAGCCATATTTCATCTTATTTAATTGTATTTCATCGAATTTTATTTCTTTAAGAAAGAAGAAGATGTACACCGCTTCACTTTATTATGTTTATTTCAAGGCATTTCATTTCGGAAAACGCGAAGTGCACAGCGAAATGTGTGAACACGTGATCTGTATGATGTAGAATTTTTACTTTTGCGTAGATTTACGTTAATTTGGCCATCGGTGAATGGGTTGCACGGCCAGGGATGTTATAGGCAGTTGGCACGCCAGCCTACCATCAAATTACTGGCCAAATAGGATTTACGATGCGTAACCATTTCACCGTTCTATTCGTATTCACTGTAGTAAAGTTTTTCTGGATAACGCATCTAAAAACGTTAGGTGGGTTCGTAGTTTTATCTTCAAAACTGGCGAAACCTTGGCTATGCAACTCTAATGCAGATTATTTTTACAGACACAATTCCTGCAACAAAGTATCTTTACCATTACAATGCATATAATATTATTTACCAACCATTGTTTTTGATTCAAATCATATGCGTTCACTCAAAACAACCCACGCAACACCTCTAAAAGGTAAACAAATAATCGAATTTGAGATAAAGAAAGCCTTCACAAACAATCATTCTATTCAAAAACATTTAGAACACAAATACGAATTTTGCCGGACATAATCGAATCGCGCCGAGGTATCGCCGATCGTCGGATATGGAGCAATTTCCCCCCAAAAATGACCACCACTGAGCTACCAACGATACCGCCAGGTGCATGGTAGTGTGGTGCTGACAGCGAAGGGATATCACATGTGGATTTTCAGTGACTATTTTCGGCCTGGCCTTATGTAGAGTAGGAAAGATGTGGAGAATGTATGCTATGTTATGAGTGAAGTCATGTTTACTATAAGTGCAGTACGATCGCTTGCAATAAACTCGTATATGTTTTGAGGTTTATTACGTAAGGTCCAAATTGTACTTATTTTAAATAGATTTATGTATGAATATAGTGTAGTCGCACCCGATACGTCATAACACAATCGGCAAAGTGGATTATCGCTGATGTACTGACTCTCGTCTGTTTCATACTTATTTAATTACCACGTCTGCGCTGACACAGTTTTGAATTTGGAGTTAGTTGGTTTTGCTGACTTAGAAAAAGTGTGCTGATGCGTTATGGGCAAACAAAGACGAGGATCGATGAGAGTAAAATACATTTACATCCAAATATGGTTTTCAGTCCGAGCATGGGCCCAAGATAGTATTTCACAAAAAAAGCTTGCAAATTTTATAATTTAGGTTGGTGTAAAGTAAACGGATCAAAGTTTATTAATAATGCATGTCGTGGCCAACATTTTTACCGAGATTTTCTACGAAATTTATAATTGGGTTGTGTTTTCCTGGTAATATGAGTATGTAACATATTGGTACAATATTAGATGAAATTCAGATCATACAAAACTTTTCATGTATAAAAGTTTACATTTCCAAAAAATAATCTAAAGCATAAAATTCGTTTCTCTTGCTTCACCTGAGTGCCTCGCGAAAGAATAAGATCCTGCCCCGCCACTGATATTATGGCCTAGTTCCCCCTTGCTTTAAGGGGGAGCCGGTAACTTATCAAGGTAAAATATTACCAGTAATATAAGCAGTTAATTAAATTGTCTTAATGTTTTTAATCGAACAAAGTAGAGTTTTGAAACGCTATTGTTTCACCGACATCACACATTAGGTACATTACATTTGAACATTTTCCTAGAATCAACATCAGTAATTATCTAATTAATTAACGAGGGAATAGCAGGTAGTGTTTGTAAACTATATGCACAATATACTGTGTATTTTATAGTCATGTAAATTCGACTGTGTCTCGGTATTAATTTTGTGAACGTATTACGTTAATTGTAAAAACTTTTTCATTAAATGTGTATAAAACATTTCGAATGTATTCCTCTCGTAAGAATATATAAAAACTACAGTAAGTTTGGCTTATAGTTCCCTAAATTGGTTATTTGTGTCTCGCATTTTGATGATTCAAATGTTTGTACTGCGGGGAATGCAACGGTTCGTCAGTTTTCAAATTGATTCATTTAACATTCGCGAGCACATGTTCCGTTTTCGCGCTATGTCACATAACAGACTGTGGCATAGAAAGTTATGTTTAATTGTTCCATAACAAAGTTCAAATTTACTCAATGCGAAGTTGTTTTTTGTGTGTTTTCAAAACAAATCAATAATTAAAGAATAAATATAAGATAGACGTTGTGTCGAAGGAAAATTTGCTCATGATTAGGACTTTAGTTGTTACTAATAAAATAATTTCTTAAGTTATTTTTAAATTTTGTAATTTAGCTTTAGCTAGAGTTTAAGGGTCTACCTTAAGTCAAAAAATCTAAATAGTTAACGATTTGAAAAATATTTCCTACTATAAGCCGGTATTCGATCTTATCTGAAGCACTAAATTAATAATGATTTTTGACGGAGAGCCCTTAATTTTATGTCAGTAGTGAGTACCTATGTGTTAAAAAATGACGATTGGGTGTTAATGTATCACGACATTTTATTTTTAATCTTAAACCAATGGAAAATAATTCTGCTTTTGGTCCGCAGGTCGACGGGCTCCACGTGTTCGAGGCTGCGTTAAAATAAATATTAGTAGCGTATTTCTGAACGCAGCTTTTCACTGAGGTAGAGCAGCGCGAGTGCGAGCGAGATGCCGATTGACGAGATCACAGGCGGGAGCGAGATGACACGAGCTTATCCGATCGATAGCCGCAGCCGCAGAGTGCCGCTCGTGTGACGTCACGAGGCCGTCTCGTCATCTTTGACTCTGTTCAAGGAATTGTCACTGTATTTTCGCATGGAACGCTACCAGTTCGATGTATAAATGTATGTATTGTGTATGCGATCTATGAATTAGTGTTGATCTAAAAATACTAAATACGATATTGTTTAGCCGAAACAATTTGTTATTTAATATTCATCGTTGAAAGAAAATACTATAAATCATACATATCTGTTACCCCTTACATGTAACAAATTTTAAAATTACAATTCTAGATTATCTTACAATAAAAAGATGGTTAAAGTATGGTAAGTAAAGCAGCATTATTTGACAAAACCTCTATTTTAGGGATGTTGCAGGTATTTGTGTAATTTAAACCACTATTGCAATGGTTTTTGTGCAAACTATGCAATGATTTTCACAAGTGAACGTGAAGTATGAAATATAGATTTAAGTTGCTTCTTGCTACGTATATTCGTAGCACGCCTACGAGCTACGCTGCCGCGTCGTAGGCCGTAGCACTCTACATTTGCGTTGCATAGAGTAATGACGATGAATAATATTAAGCAATAATGTTTAGTTTGTAATTCGGTTATTTTTTGGAAAATTCTTACACTGAATACATTTCAATAATAATGTGCCTATTATTTTTTATTGTCACGACGAAAACAAAAGTTATTTTATCAGATTTTTTATATTTGATAAAAAGCATTCAGCGTTGACTGACCCAGTATATAACGAGTATACTCTAATATAATTGAGTACGAGAACGCCGCATTTACACGTCCGCAATACGTAGTCATAATAGAGATTACGCTGTAAGTCTAATTTTTTAACGGTCGCCCCGTGCCCTACCGGCCCGGTATAAACCTCTTAAAATACGATATAGAGGGCTTGCACGCATTTTAATTGGACCGTGTTAATATTACAGACGATGTAATTTTGTAATTTCACTGTGTGCCGTGTTGTGCGCTCCGTAATATCGCCGCGCGCAGTGTTTACTCGTTGTCATTATAATATCCATTGATGTCCCATTTTAATGTGTAATTATTGTTGTAATTTGTTGCCAGTGGCATATTAGGCCGACTTATGTTGGTGGAAGGCGGAGAGTAGCTATTCTGTATAATGCGAAGTGCAATAGCACATCGTATTACTAACCACAAATTACCTTTTAAAGTATTCTGTTAAGTGTAAAGGGTAAGGTGTTCTGTCGGGTCAGATGCCTGCTTTTATGTCCTTGTTGGGTGGCACTATGAACGGGTCACTCTCTTCTCCCATATTTGGTTGAAGTCAGCAATAGCTGCTTTTTAAGTCATGCTCTTGTTCAGGTACTGCTTGCCCCCAAGCACTGGTCCGCCCATTTTCCACTGGATCACATTGTTTTTATAGTTTTTTTTTTTTGGCCCTCATCATGTTAGCTTGAACCGCGTATTGTTTTTTCGGTAATCGATCTAATTAAGGTAGACTGGAAGTCAATCTTAAAGAAAAGGCTCAGATTCAGTATGTTATAAATATGTTGTTTTGATTACAAATTATATATATTGACGTTAGGGTACTAATATCGTCTTTAGTGGCGAGCGTTGTAGTTTTAAAAATAATATAAGTCGCAACATTATTGAGGACAAGTAGGCAAGTATAAATGAGTGTTGTTTATACAATGATTTCCTCGTTCATGAGAATTAAAGGTTGAGTACCTACACGCAATCGCATGACGGAAGGCTACTCCAATATTTGGGCATTAAAAATATCAGATAAGGCCCCACTTAAATACTGTTGTCAGGTGTAATGTAAATATAAATTAAATCTAAGCTTAAATATTGACCAAATGTTTTAACGTTGACTAAATTGTTGCCAACAAGCGAGTGACTAATTGTCTTAGGCCAATCGCATCAGCTTGTATTACCTGAAGAGTGTCGCGAGAAAATTTTGCAATATAGCGCGTGTGCTCGCGTCAATTTGGAAGAAGATGATGATAATGAAATGGGAGATTAGTTCTTATTAGCTAGGCATATGGGTGGTTATAACGTACCAAGTATAAAAATAGTCAAATACCCACTCTTAAAAAATAAATGTAATGCTAACTCAATGAAAGTAGTTCAAAATGATGAATGAATACAAATTTATTACCCCTTCCATATTTTTAATTACCTCCCGTACTATGAATTTTGGAGTCAGTGCCAAGCCAGTGACTACAAGTCAGGGACAGTGCCAAAGCCTTCAAATATACATTGAACTTGGCTTGGCACCGGCTTGGCCACGACTAAGAGTTAGTTACGATGCTTTTAAATACTAGCAACACAAACAAACGTTCTTTAATGGCCGTTACCCAAAAATGGTATCAGAATAGTAACTTAAAGTTGGTAATTCAATCATCATTAAATAAGATAAACAAAAACACTGAATTAATCCAATAATGGGCCATACAAAGTGGCGACAAGTGTACAAACAGATATCAGGAGCGCAGTGCCACTGATAATAATTGATAGATATTGATGTCGCCGTATGACGTCGGACAACGTCAATGGTACAATGATGGCAGTTTTATGCCGTTGTTAAAACAATTAACGCGACCATTCTAGTTGTGACCGTGACGCATTTGGCTTATAAAGGGTATGGTGCGCAATGGGGTGACTCTATATAATAGGGATTCGTATATCAACCTAACAATAATAATATACACACGAACTTTGAAAAAAAAATACTTATTTTACAGATTTTATCGCTTTTATGTTCTCAACTCGACTCAACGGGAACTCAAAAACATAAAATAAACGCAATAAAATCTGTAAAATAACTTTAATTTCAATGTGTAGTATTCGCGAAAATACAACAAATCAATACAGACGAAATCTCTAACTGTACAGTTCCATACTAACCAATGCTTGTTATATAGGTATCGTATAATGCACTGGGGCGATACCAGTGTGAATGGCGAGAGACAAGCAGCCTAGAGAGTGAACAGGTACCTTCTAGGCAAGTATGCTCTATCGTAGATCTCATCGTCACTTACCATCAGGTAAGATCGAGATTAAATACTTGCCTATAACGTGATAAAAAAATAAAAAAAACGCTCAAAACATTAAACCAACCCGCTGTCAACCGATTGCTTCATTTGTCAAGTATGTTAATGAGCTTCACTTTTGGCTAATATGCTTGACAGATAACACTCTCCGATAATGTTCCGATAGTACTGGCTCATATCTAACGTCATTAGTTACTGAATGCATTCAAACATTGCATATAGTAAATGTGACTTAAAAGCAATTAAGATACTGTCAGTGGACGTCACGACTATTTAGAAAACTTTGTGATTTTCATAGGATTTAAACGCATTCTTTGCAATGGTTTTGATAAGTATAGCGTTATAAGTATAGCTTTATGCCGACTAAACCGACATAAAATAGTATTTAAAAAAAAACGTAATTATCTATACATATAAATAAAATTGGAGTGTCTGTTTGTAATATTAAAATAACCGCTTTCTACTAAGTGCATTTGGATGTATACACGTTACCTATACCGAAACAACATTTTTTTCAATTTTTGTCTGTTTGTCTGTCTGTCCGTCTGTCTGTCTGTCAGTCTGTCTGTCTGTCTGTTTGTTCCGGCTAATCTCTGAAATGGCTGGACCGATTTTGACGGGACTTTCACTGGCAGATAGCTGATGTAACAAGGAGTAACGTAGGCTACTCTTATTTTAGAAAAAAAAAATAGGATCTCACGAAAAAAAATTAAAACCAATGTTGCAGCGTAGCGCCTGATTAAGTTTGATAGCACAACCTGCAATGCGTCCCGCGGGCTCAGAATGGGCGAGCAGGCTGTTGTCAACGGATGTCTTCGTTAAATACCACACGGACGAAGTCGCGGGCAACAGCTAGTAATTTATAAAATCGCGAAATCCTCATCTACTGCTATGGTAATAGAATTACGTCACATTTTAAAACTTCTTCTTTCTATACGAAATGAGATGCGATGAAATAAAAGGGATATGAATATGACCTCGCCACAACTTAGCAGGTATTTTGCACAATGTCAAGTAATTAATAGCAATAATACATTAAATAAATACACATTATAAATAAAACACCATTGACTAAAGGTTAAATGTCCAAATGACGTGGTGTGACGTCACGCTGTGTAAGTAATTTGCGGTCACGTGTATGTTTTGGTGAATTCTAGATATTAAGGGGCATGCTCAGGGTCAGGGCGCGAAATTCAAAATGTCAATCGTTTTTATTTTTTACAAAAAATTTGGACATCTTTACGATGTAATTTAGTGTTTTGCGATATTAACATTCTGCATTGGATGTCTCGATGTATTAAATTTGCTTAAAAAAATACCTAAAGCGATACAACACCATAAAGTTAGTAAAAGTAGCGGTTTTTATAAACCTTATGGTATTGTATCGGATTAGGTACTTTTTTAAGCAAACTTAATACATCGAGACATCCAATGCAGAATGCTAATATCGCAAAACACTAAATTACATCGTAAAGATGTCCAAATTTTTTATAAAAAAATAAAAACCATTGTCATTTTGAATTTTGCGCCCTGACCCTGAGCTTCCACCTTAAATGTAATCGAATTAATTTTAAATATAAATATAATGTTCCTAAATCAAATGTTTGGTGTTGTTACACCATAAACGATTGAAAAAACAATAAAGTGTATTTGTTTTTTTTTTGAGAATCAACAACCGTTTTAGAATAAGATTGTAGGCTGCACATAAAGATGGTTCACATGTATCTATTCCAGAGAATAACAAATATACATTCCGGAGAACAATTGGGGACAATCGTACTGCTTGGAAACTGGTCATTACATAGGTACGAGTCATATTCGCATAACAGTACTAAGCTACTTATACTACTCATATTTAACCCTTAATAGCCTAGAGTTTCAATTTTGATACCAATCTTTTAAACCGAATGTTCACATTACTATTAGTTTTTTTTTATAGGTTGGCTGTACGTATTTTACTGTTGTATAATATTCTTTCCAACGTAATTAAAAAAAAAATCAAATGTCATTATTATTAAACACATTAACATTAAACACAGTAATATAAAAAAAAAACACTTTTGTAAATCAGGCTACTAAGGGTTAAGTTACTAGCGCTTTAACTTGCTACGGCAATGTACATGCCTACATGTTCACGGTGCGAAATTCAAAATTTCAATGGTTTTAATAGCATGTAAAAATACCGTCCAAATTTTAAATTTCGCGCCCTGACCTAACGCTTTCACTTTAAGTGGGCCAACAGAATATTGCTTACATTCAATAAGGTTTAAGGATTATATATAAGGTGTATATATCCTACACCCAGCACCACTAGACGTACAGTTATATCAACTAATTCAAGTTTAGAAAGCAATTATTCAAATAGAAGCTGCGAGACTCAGTTCATATTCCCGCGGGCCGTGTTATCCCCGATATCGCTCGATAATTGCCACCCGTTCCTATTCTATGAACACCAGAAATTTGCATTAGATTAAGCGTAATTTTGAAGTATCTCGTAGTTTGGTTTCTATAGTATGTACTTGATTTTAAAGTATGTATTTGTCTTATGGAGCGCATGTACGAAGTTATATGCCTATTAAGAGTACACTACTCTTTATTTCGAATACGTATAGAATTACACACACATTAAATAAAAAAAACTTGCCAAGTTCACGTCGGACTTACGCATTGAAGGTTCAGAACTAATAGCATTCCTAAAAGCGTACGATCACATTTGAAAAGCATGTCTAAAATTGGTGATTTTAACTGACCCCCCAAAAATGACAATTTGAATCAAAATTATATGGGGGAATCCGGCTTTCCGGATACCCCTAAAAATTTCATTACAAAAGTCATTCAACGATACAAAATTGACAACCTTTCTCTACTAGGTTGGCCTCCACAGAATCTCCCAGTATGTAACTGTTACTCATTCTTATTTGACATTGGCATAATACCTACCGAATGATGGGTGAGGGTTTACTAGAAATCTATAAAATGGTAGGTGTGTTCATGTTATCCCAGTTAAGTGTATCTGTAATCCCCGGTCTATGAACATCTGCAAATTATTATCACGACGGACGGCTAATATTGAACCAGCTCTTCATCGTATCAGTTTAAACTGAAAAGCAGATTGCATCTCAATTCCCTATTTTCTGTACCCATCATTTTTGTTGTAATACAAGCATTGCTTAGTGTGGGACCGTATAGTGAGAGTGTACGCACGGCGTTAACAAAATTAAAATTAATTAAAAAGTTAACCTTTGAAGCTAGATAATGGTAAATAAGCATATAATGGTACCTTTAACTTCTCTTCACATCAGAATACACATGCGAGCATTAAATGGCCAGCTCTATATAAACTTAATTGCACTAGAATTAAGGACGTGCAATATATTGGCTAATCAGTTAAAAGGTTGCGGGCTGATGTTGCATGGAACCATGCATTTGAGGGATATTAGAATTTAAGAGCACTTCATTTTAGAAATATTTTAGTGGTTCACGTTAATGCGTCATCAGGCATTCATAATTCGATCTGATAGTAATGTCGTCACCTGCGTTAAATAACTACGAAACAATGTTGATAAGTAAGTGAGTAACTTTATCCACACATCAGCGTAACACTTGAACTTGAAATCAATAAATTTCAAATATGCTGGTTTTATTTAGAAACCATGTTATATTACAAAATGTGTAATACAACACCAGCCCTTTTTAATGTTCAACTGTTGGGCACGGGCCTCCCCTCAATGCGAGGAGGATTAGGCCATAGTCTGCCAAGCTGGCCCAGTGCGGGTTGGACGCACTGGGTCATGGAACCTGCTGGAGTCAACTGCTGTAAATGATAGCATAAGGTCATAAGCTCAGCAGGTGGAGGAACTATTGCAGGTATTATTAATATTATTAACAATGTTGAAAGACAGACTGCATTAATTAGGATAATAAAGTAAAGCCTTGCCATGCTTACTGCATAATCAAGTATGTTTTTTAAATAACTTGCAAAATAATGTATGCATTTTAAATATAATTAATATAATGTACACATAAACAGAACTGCGTCAAATTTTAGATAATAAAATAATATATTATCTTCAGCATTACTTATATACAATTGAACTGTCCAAACATCTTAATTATATACTTCTAAACTGAAGTCTCCAAGCCTCCTAAGCTTCTATATACAAACAATACCTATCTTTTAGAATAAAAAAATGAGATCGGTCGCAATATACTACTTCAGTTGTAAGTCATGGGGGTGCAATTGCACTCATTGTCCCCGCTCTTTGTATCCGTCCCTGGCCCCAAGTGGGTCGCGGTGTAAGCAGATGCGATCAATTGGTACATGCACTTTAGCGAGCCCTGCTTTACAAAATTGGTTAACATTATATTATACAATGGACATATCTCAGTAGCATTAAAGAGTGCACAGACTCACGTAACGAGTGACAGATAATATAATGGAAGATTAATAATTTTAAGGCGACTTCAAAAAAGGAGGACATTATCAATTCGGTTGTATTTTTCTTTTTTTTAAATTGGAATGGAAGGATGCTCTCTACTGAACTTAAATAAGGTCGATAATTTACATACCACTTACTTAACTTAATAATGTTACGAATGAGCCAATAAACCCGCCAAAGCCTAATATTTCCACCAATAATTTGTTGCAATCCGTTACTTCAGGAAAAGCTAATTATAAATAAAAACTTTAGTTTAATAGTTACGCGGGCCGAGCCACGGGCATAGACTACTTTTGATAGTTTGACATTAATTACTTTAACAAACATTTTGAGCAAGTATAAAAGTAAAAGTCCCCTAATTTGAACTTATAACTGTAAATAAACAAATCCACTTATAGCATTACAGCTAATGATACAAAGAGACCGACAATAAAATGATATGCAGTAGAAGTGTTGCAGTGATCGTTCACATCCTGCAATTGCTCTGATTGGCCAATACACGCATGAGGGTCATTCACTCGTTGTTTTTTTTTAGTAAGTCGCTGTATTTTTTTCTTCAAAATTGATATATGTCAAAACTATTTTAGTTCGCGCAAATATAGAAGGGATGTTAGTCGCACGCTCGCTTTGAAATAAAGGATCGCGGGTTCAAACCTTGATAGCACCTCAAGAGAAGGAAACATCATAACGAAACCAGAATGTCTTAGAGAATCTAATCAGACATACAGTGAAGTCCGCCAACCCGAACTGAACCATAACGTTCACTGCGGTGGTGGACAAAGCCATTAATGGGGTAAACGTAACCCCTCGCATTGGGTAAACTTGTGCCCAAAAATAATGGAAGTGGACATTAATAGATGTAAGCATTTAAAGAAGGAAAGGCAACCCACTCTTCTGGTTCAAATCACTACGGTACTATTAATTTTTTCTAGAGACCAATTCCCAAATTCATGGTTCATTTACAGACAATACAAAACTTACTTCAGTTACGACCCAATTATTATCGGTTGCATCTTGTCCTAATTCCGGAATAGGTACACTAAAATGCCATTACGGTCAACCAGAAATTTGTGGACGAATATCAAAATGCAGTTCCAGTGGGAATTTATAAACTAACGTTATATTCTCGTAATTAAGCTACTATAGCACTACTATTGTGCTATACCTGTTAGTTATATTAACCTTAATTTAATGCAGACAATATGTTGTAAAGAAACTGTAGGAATACTTATACATTTTCATAGAAAGTCGTCTAGGTATAGGTAAGTCACTATGATCTACAATTTATTTTAGTAACTGCTGCTGCTGTTAGTCACTAAAATCCAAAGAAATCAGTGTTACGTTGTGACATTATGCGTTCTAAGGTACACACTTACAAATAACGTTACATTTTGAGATTCCTGGTTGAGATCTCTCTCATTGACTGACAAAAAAATAACCACTAAGTAAGGTGTACAATTTTGAAAGTTTCCAAAATTTTCATGGAAACTTTTCAATCAAGGAGTGATACTGAAATTATATAATTTTATTTTTAAGATTCACTGGATGCGGTATGAATTTTTAATTATTATATTTGCAAGTATTTTTAATTATTAGCGGGTATAAATACTTACTAATGTTCATAGTAATGAAGATCCAGAGTATCAACTTTGAACTGATTAAAATGATTTTCTGTGAACAGGTTGATAATCAAGGTTTCTTAATACTGGTGGGGTTTAGTTATAAGTATATTGTGAATCAAAGAGACGTCTCCTCAAAAATCTCACACTATTAGTCCTAAACACTTTTTATAAGGTGTCATATCCAACTTTCTAAGAGTGCTTTGAATATTCTAGTAATATAAGGTGAACATAAATTGATCTGTGACTCTCGCATTCTTAGTTTGGAGGACTTCATAGGGATATAATCTCCACTCTATAGGACATGTAGGCTTCCTGTTAGCCGTGCCAGATATTTTGAATTTAGCTATAAATAGTAGTTATGACAAATCCATGCTTTGGACACTTGGACTATACATCCAAACCGATTTTCTTATCCATCACGATATGTCATTGCTCAGGTAAGATTTAAAAAAAAAATGTTTGCTTGCTTTTGACCAAAAAATGGCGTTTACTGTTTCACAAGACATGACGTGAGCATGTAGTGCACTTCAATCTGTACCTTAGACCTATGGGGATATTAGAAGGTCTAACATTCTCCAAGGGGTCTTGAAACAGATAAAAGTATTTCCTTCATACATGTAGATGCTGATTCGGAAGAGGTTTAAGAACACTGTAATTTCCACTAGGGTTAATAATCATGGTCATATACAATTAAAGCTAACGTTTTTTTAATGTAATGATGATACAGTTTTGTAATAATAGGAAATTCGATGACTAACCGCTGTAATGCGATCAATGTCCGTTGTGGCCTACATTACGAGTATCGTTGGAGCGGTAAGTATACCGTGCATGCTAATAACATTATCAATATTATCTATAATAGGATGTATTTCACCGCGTGGTATTCCATTTAATACGACATCACGAAAAAAAAATTACAATATGTGTAATAAATAAAAATACGCTCATAATTATTTAAAATTCCAAGTATACACTTGGTTGTAAAACATGCTATAAAACGCATTAAAATAAATTATTTACGAACAATTTATACAAATATCTGGTGATGAGGCTTGTCTAACCAAATCATTCAGATAATTATGCAAAGAAGGCACCAATAATTATAGGGATATAGACCGTAATGTTTATACGAATATTTTGTATAAAAACATTCACGTCATTGGCTGAGAATGACAAAAATGTAACACCAATGCGAGTGTTTCTCATGAAAATGGCACGAAGCCTTACAATTTAGCACTCACCAGTCTTAGAGGCATGGGCGCGGCGGCCCAAGCACCCACCGCACTCCGTTAACTAAATGGATCCACGACAAAATACTGCTTTGATTCTCGCCATTTTCTCTCCAAGTCCACCGAGCATATAGCTAAAGACTCGAAAAGATGGTCGCTCTGCCGCCACCGTTGTTGCTAGGTGAAGATCAATCGGCAACCCTTGCAGGTTACATGAATGAAACCTACACATTTTCGGTGCGTCATAACTATCATGTCGCCCGCGACCGACACGGACCTTCGGATTTAACACGATTCCAACTTAAATTATTTAACAATGTTTAATAAACGTCTTCAGTAAGTCGATTCAACGACAGAACTCGCTTTTGCAAATTATTTGGCACGTACGAGGGGCGGAGGGTTGGTGACTCGGTGTACAGCCGAGTTTGACGTGTCGGTCGTGTGTCGGACGAGACGTAAACGGTGGCGGAAGGTCGGGGAAGCCGGGCTGGCGGGTCGCGCGAGCCCGGGCTCCGGTGACGTCAGCGACGGCTCGGCGCCGAGCTTCGGTGCCCACCAGCGGCCTGCCAATTATTATTTTATGTACACGAACGGCGCGAAACAAAAGGCGGCGACGGTGACAGCGGGGCGCGGGCGGAGAGCACTCGCCGCAGGAGCGACCACCGGCGCCATCTAGCGGGGCGCGCGGCGACCACTCGCCTACTCCTATCGGTCTGCGGACGATCGAATCGGGCCGAAACCGTGCGCTGACCGACCCTCACTAACACTGTCACTGAACGGAGCGTGGATCGTGATGAAGCCGCGGTGGAAGATGGACGGTTCACTCATACCGTCGTCAGAGCGTGGCTGCGTGTGGTGGTGGCGGTCGGGTGGGCCATGCTGTCAGGCGGCGCGGGAGAGGCGCGGGCCGGGCATGGCGGGCTGGTGCTCGACTGCGGTGCGGGCGTCCGCGGCGCGCGCTGCACGCCACTGGGCGGCGCACCGCCCGCGCCCGCCGCGCCGCCGCTGCGCGCGCACGCCCGCACCGCCGCCAGCCGCACCGCGCCTCCGAGCGGGCCGCCGCGCGAAGCTGCAGCCGCGTGCACCGGCACCACACAGCACACCCACGCAACACAACACTTGGGCTACCACGTCTTGACTTACTCACGAATGTCAGTTGTGCAATATGTAGGTAGGTACTCATAACGTAGGGCATCGATTATTGTACAATCGTTATCATAGATAGATAACACGTGGTCAGGGTGCTAAGCCCTCAACGCAATATTTGAACTTCCATTTCAATTCATAGAATTTTTGAAACCCTTGTTCTCAGAACTTAACGAAAAACCCACATACCTATAACAATGGACTGCTCAAAAATCTCGAAGTTCTTTTTAAAAAGAGCAACCATTTATTTTCTTGCCCGTTATTCTCCATAGGAATGGCATTCCGAACGGATGGTATAGTTGTAGCTTAGCATTTTGTTACTATTTGGACGATTCATGAGTTATATGAATAAAAAATATTCTGATTCTGATTCTGAACCTTAAACCTATATTAATTAATATTGTTTGTATACAATATTGTTGTACCTACAGAATAAAACCAGGCAAGTTTGTTGCTTATCGATTGTACTAAACTTTGATACTGCACCTTACTAAAGGTCGCCGATATCGGATATCCAGGTGGATTGACAGGCGTAAATAAACATGGCCGAATATAAACATTTACGTAACTTAACTTATCTCAGATAATGACAAAATTGGAATAAGTTTGTATTAAAAAAGAAGTTTACAATAAATAAAAAACACTACAGATTTTTTTTATTTCTGACATTCTTGAAATTAACAAAAAACGGTCATATAAAGGTTTTACCGTGATTAAGCTATGGATCGGAACTTACCAAGAATATATGAACTCACACGATATCACGTGCGTAGCTGGAAGCCGGTGGATGAGAGTGGCGGACGACCGTGATGTGTGGAAGTCATTGAGGGAGGCCTATGTCCAGCAGTGGACGTCTTTCGGCTGATAGCATAGCATATAGCATATAAATACACTGACCCAAGCACAATACATCACAGGAGAATCTAACAGTAATCATAGGATCATATAACAATGGGATAGAACCCTTTGGACTACTGATATACTTTCATAGTATTTTTTGTGCAGTGCAAAGCCTCAGGGAACCAGTTCAGCATATTCCCAATGTGACTATTTGTTTGAATACAAATAAATCATTATGCACTTGAAGAGAAGTTGAAATGTAGTATACTTAATATTCTGTTAATTAAATTGGTGATAACTTAGTAACTATTTATACTTGTTAACTTAAATTGCGACTAACTTAGGTCAGTCTGAAGTTACAAATTAGAAGACTATAAAATGGTAAGATTTTTTTTTTATCATTCAACTATACACAAAAGCTTGCGCACAAGGATCTCTTTGTGTTACATATATGTAGACCTAACATCGCATCTAAGTACAACGGTGTGATGATCATTAATGTGTAGAATGCCGCCAAATAAATACCAAGCGTTTCCAAGAATCAGAATCTTACTGCATTGACGTCACAAAGTTAAATGGCAAACTATGAACTCGCGTTCCACGAATTATAAAAACAATCTCAAGTGTCATCGCGAAGTTTCAAGCAGCTGAATGACGAGCTCACATGCTACAATGGCACTAGACTGCTAACGTGTAAGAAATTATGAAGCAAGGTCGTAGGGCTCTTTGGCACAACGTGCATCGATTCAATCAAGTTGTTAAGGGTTGCGACCACGTGTTTAACCTTTTAACCCGCCATAAGTTCATAGTAGAACATACTACATGTGTTGACTTCTTATATTTACGCGAACACTACACATTGAAATAAAACAATAGAGTTGCAAGACCTTAAGACACAGTGAGCTCTTTCTGCGTAAATCGGACCGCAAGTAACAACTAAATATAAGGGTACCCCTGACAAACTCTGACACTAGGACGCCAACCACCTCAGTCCTCCCGTGACCATGGTTGCTGTAAAGCAGCCGAAACGTAGGGAACGTACAAACAAAAAATAAACGCCATAAAATCCTTAAAAATAGTTTTATTTCAATACTACATGTGTATAATTAAAAATTGGGCAATAGGCATGATTTTCGAGAAGTTAGAGCCAATATAATTTTCCACATTTGATTTATGGTACAAGCAAGAATAAAGTCATCGGATTTACAGGGAGCTTTCAAAACGTCTGGTGGAGACATCTGGTGACCAGAACGCTGGCACATATTTTGGTCAACACATCAGCATTGCGATTGAACGTGGCAATGCTGCCAGAGTTTTCGGCACCCTGCCGGCTGATGTTGTTGGGGATTTACTAAGTGCACTCCTGCTTATTTTAATTTATTATATCTTATATAAGTTAATTTGGCTCGCAGCAAACAATAAGAATAATTAGTTACAAATAATATGATAATAGCCGAACAGCTCATGACGTCGCTATGCAATAAAGCCTAAACAATAACAAAATTAGGTCATCCGTACCAGACGTATAATTAGACTTTATTTTTAAATTTTGCAGTAAATGAACTCGTAGGTAGATATCTATAAGATCAAAACAACCCCGAGCCCACCTTTTCTCGTTCCATTGAATATTGTAAGGCAACTCACTGCAGGATGACGCAACGAAAATTGTTCCATTTATTCCTTCCAACTTTAAAAACACAGGTTTTTGTGAAGGCTAAGTAAGGCGCATAGGAAAACAATATACGAAAACTCCGTGGTGAATAGCTGGCAAATGTTGTTGTTAAAATGTGGTCAGTAACATCCAAGTATGCTCCATCGTAGATCTCATCGTCACTTACCATCAGGTGAGATCGAGATCAAATACTGGCCTATAATGTAATAAAAAAAAAAAAAAAAAAAAAATCGGTCAGTCGGGTAAAATGATTTGCGAGCTACCTATGAACGCCTCGTCTCAATTATTTCAAATTAAATTTAAGCCTCTTATAAGGATAATATTAAATAATATATTATTAGCGATATGGCAACACAGTTTGACAGTTCGCGCCTTCGTGCCTATATAAGGCGCGCGCACCCCGACATTGCGCTCATTTGCTCTCCGGATTTTGTAGCGATAAGACGTGTTATAGCTCGTTGGCATTGTTAAATTTGAGTTATTTATGTTGGATTCAAATATTGAAGAATTGAGTTTGTTCGTTGTGTAATTACATGTTTTCATGTCATTTTATTCTTATTAATTAATTAAATCTACCCTCGGTTCCACGTGCATATATTTTTTAATATAATTCTATAGGAACCGCTAACAATATTAAAATTACTTAACACTAAATTGTAAAAAAGGGTGAAAACAGATTATGGTATCAGTTAGAGTCCGCGTGGAATTTGTGGCTAGAATGCTGGCTGCATCTCCTCACTGTATTATCGATTACATATTATCGATTACATATTATCGATTACACAATATTGATTACATATTATCGATTACATATTATCGATTACATATTATTGATTACATTAGTAGTTCCTACTGTTCTATTGCAAATTGGCACAGTTTGGTTGTGCAAATCGTTTAGAACTCCCTCGTAAGAGCCTTAGTATGGCTTCAGGTACGTGGCCGGTTAATTGCCTGTAAATGTACTCGTGCATAGACGATGTAAGTATGAGAGTGCTCACACACACAGTGGTGTGAAGTGGACGCGAATTTTATTTATATTAATAAATAACGCCGTACTTTTAGTGGGGTGGATAGGGTGGTAAAACAATGTTTTAAGTTAACCCCACTTAAAATATTGTTTTTGGTTTTTAAATGGACAATATGGTATGGGTACCATATAACGGACGAAATGAAAAGCAATAGCTCTGAAATATTTTTACACGAGAATTGAATTCAGTGCAGTGATCTAGGCAGCCCACACTCAAACCCCACAACTAATGAAATCGTTTCATTATTGAGAAATGATTATGTCGGAAACATAAAAACATAAAATAAACTCGATAAAATCCGATAGGCTAGTTTCGTTTCAATATGTCCTTTTAATTTTTATTTAAATACTCCGTGGCGGTACCTACGTTGCTGTAACGTTACCTAAAACGATCATGCTTGAGTTACAGGTCAGATTTTACTTCAGTTCCTATATCATAATCAAGGATGAAGAGAATCCCCACAATCGCAATCGTATAGGAGTCAGACAGGGGTAGTTGACCGGCGCATCGGCGGCGGGCCAAAGCTTTGCGGGTCACATCACAACGGGCCGGCACTCAGGCCGCCGCTGGCACCGATAAAACGAGACCAAGTTCCGATGAAAGAAGATTCCTGATGGTGAACTACTTACTTATAATGTGTTACTAAAATAGTGTAAAATATCTGAAAAGACGTCAACATGTAGAGCACACTGATCGGATGTTTGTGTAAAAAATAAATGTGTAAATGGTATTTCTTTTTTTTTAAGAAAGCTGACGTATTACTATTGTACGCTCAGTAGGTATGAGGTGTCTATGATCCTAATAAATTGTATGTATATTTTACAGTATCATCGTTACACTTTATATATGATTCAGAGAAGACTGTATAATATGTATGTTAAGGCATACAGTGATATTTTCCAGTTACAGGACAAACTCGAGGGGTATTTGACCTCCATATAGTGCACGAGTCCAAAGAGGCAGCAAGACGATGCGACGCGAGGCTAAACGCTGATATGCGTTGCATAGAAGTTACGATATTTTAATAAGTAATATCAGTTAAGTGCGAATTGACCTTTTTATAGGTAAGGTCCCGTAGCCATATTAATAATGATACTTTATTGTACGTACTTTGTAGTGGTAACCAATATCAATGAACATGGTAGGTTTCCACTACAATTTTAACTATCGCTAATTTTACAACGGAACCTTAAAATATTTTTTTTCAGTTTAGGCAGAATTCAAATGTTCTTTGTTCAGCGATTGAACGACGAATATTGAATGATTTTTAATGCATGTTCTGTCTTATTTTTTATTTTTCATTAAATATACTTATAACTGAATAGCCATAACAGCCTAAAATTGCAAAAATATATCTCCATTCGACTTTGTATAAGGATTTCAGTAAACACACCTAGATTCAGTACCTTGTTTGTAAACTGTTGCATTTCGAAAGAACAAAAAAGACAGGAACAATACCTATTCAATTGGTTGGTTTGGTTATAAGTATTCTTGATATTCAAGTATGAATAAGTGTAACGCTTATATAGCTTCCAATGTAAGCGTCGTGCACAATGCGTTCTTACGATACGGTGATAGTTATGAGAACAACTGCAGGAAGTAGGCCAACACAACATGGATCGCAACATTGCCGCGGCGGCCGCCTCTCGCGGAGTTTGTATTTACAAGATATGAATATAAATAAATTCTCACATAGTAGATATGTTTCTAAATTTGGCTTCATATATTGATTTCTTATATTTACGCGAATACTACACATTGAAATAAAACTTATTTTAAGTATTTTATCGCGTTTGCTACCACCGACTTGGTATCCATTAATTAATATAATAAAATCCAAAAACAAGCGCACAATTCAGATATAGCATTTGTATTGCGGAACAAATTCTTAACGATTTTAATCACAGAGAGCTCAACAATCATATGCTATGCATCACACTGAACGTATTGTCAACTTTCCACAAAAACCTGTCCCTCTTCAATACCAATCCATTACATTCAACGACTCTTTCGGGTCCCGTGAGGATCATAATCGCTTGTTACCACGCCACACTGGATCGTACTTATTCTATAGCGCAAATTGTAAATATAATTAATAAGCAAGGTTATGCCCAATGCTCCATAGCAATTTTCCCGTGAGTCCAACCGCGTAATTTTTAATTTTGGTCTACTGCTTGACCCCCTATGGACATAGCGGGATGTTATGTAGGTTATCATTTGAGTGTAATCATAGGTTATTCAATATTGAAACCTCGTTGTGTCCATCTGTTTCTATTAGCACAGTTGGTAGTGACCCGTGACCTGCTTTCTGTGTCGAGGGTTCCGGGATTGAATCCTGGTAGGTACAAAATTTGTGTGATGGTCACGGATGTTTGTACCCAAGTCATGGGTGTTTAACATCTATGTATGTAATATATACTGTGTTGCCTCAAGTCCATTGAACGGTACCCATAATACTAGCGTTGCTTAGTGTGGGACCGGTGTTCGTCTGGCGATATTAATTATTATTTATTGATATTAAAAAAAAAAAATCATTCTAATAACCAAAAACAATGTTTTAAGTTAAGGGCAACTTAAACTTTTTACCACTCTATCGACCCCACTAAAAGTACGGGGCGTGAGTATACAATAATAAACGGCGATCGCAAAGTTCAAGTGTAGGCACAGCAGGGCTGCTGGGTGACAGAGGCTGCGGCGGCGACCTACTGACCGAGGTCATCGGCCCTGCACCCGCGCCGTACCTACGCGTCGCCACTACACTGCACGGGGGTAGGTATAGCTTCGCACCCCCACTCCTACCCAGAGCCGTCTTTAACCTATTTGAGGCCCTGGACACATTAGAACTATGGGCCCCCAATAATTATAACACAGAGATATTTTACTAGCAACAGGCAAAAGTAAGTATTTAAGGTGGAAGCTCAGGGTCTGGGCGTGAAATTCAAAATGTCAATGGTTTTTATTTTTTTACGAAAAGTTTGGACATCTTTACGATGTAATTTAGTGTTTTGCGATATTAGCATTCTGCATTGGATGTCTCGATGTATTAAGTTTGCTTAAAAAAATACCTCAAGCGATACAATACCATAAGGTTTGTAAAAACCGCTACTTTTACTAACTTTATGGTGTTGTATCGCTTGAGGTTTTTTTTTTCTAAAATCGTGTACCTATTAAAGCAACATCGACAAACATTTTGAAGCATTAACCTTCGTGTAGTGAATGCTTGATGAGTTACTTTTCAATGTAATAAAAATAACAGTTTATCCTTTATGATAGGCTATGAGCAAAGAAAGGCCAAGATTGAAGGTGGTAAATCCAACTATCCCACTAATATTATAAATGTGAAAAATACACTAACAACTAATTAGAGTACACTTACCGTCTTTTGTACACCAAATGACAGTCATCGAACTTCAAAAAAAAACCTGAAATACATAGGTCCAAATCGAATAAAACAAAATGCATGTGATTTTCTTTTTTTTTGGAATCTGGCAATTGTGATAATATCCATCTATCATCATCATTTAAGAAACCTACTTCTAACATCCAACCTACTTATCCAACTATTAGGCACTATGCCATTAAATATAAATCCGCGATCTTTATTGTATGCTCTATTTATTTTATAACACTTCTCTTCAGCTCATTTGCGAAGTTCAACGGCCGAAGGACCTAGAAATATATTAGGTCAGTTGACCCAAGATGACCCAAGTTGGCACAAAATTGGTCATTGCAAAGAAGAAGACCATTAAAACGGGTTGGAGTATAAGGCAATGTTTTTGCCTCATTCTAGCGAACAGCGGTAGCTAGTTTATTGACACGGTACACATAATTGACGGCCTGATTAGCGCAGTTGGCAGTGACCCTGCTTTCTGTGCCGAGGGTCCCGGGTTCGAATCCTGATGGGGAGGGAGGGACAAACTTTGTGTGATGAGCACGAGTGTTTGTACCCCGAGTCATGGGTGTTTAATATCTATATAAGTAATCGCCCCCAGTCCATTGTAGTGTACCCATAATACGAGCTTATTGTGAGACCGTATTGTTGGTGTGTTCGCCTGGCGATATTTATTTATAAAACCGAAATACCATTTTTAATGTCATATTTACAAGTCTGTGGCTGCACTTAATATTCTGCAATGCACAATAATGTTGATTACCGGCTTGTGGTTCGTATCCATACGAAAATCCTAAACGGTATTAGACAGCCAGCTTCTGCTTCCGTTCACGCTGGTCCAGTAAGGGTATGTTCAGACGTACTAGTTTCCATCTTATGCCATCGCGAATTGACCAAATTATTTTTACAAAATGCAATATTAATAGTTAATGCACATAGAAAAATAATATTATCATGTGGAAACAAATTAAGTTTAATAAAACGACGTTCTATTCATTGGTTATATGACATGTGAATTGTTTTTTTTTTTATACATTATAGGCAAGTATTTGATCTCGATCTCACCTGATGGTAAGTGACGATGAGATCTACGATGGAGCATACTTGCCTAGGTAGGAAGGCGGCAGTAGATAAGAGACGCTACATTCACTAGGCACATGCAGCGCAACTGATCTGACCCGCCATCCATGAATGGCAACACCGAACATCATGCCGGAACACGGCTAGGCCGCTTGGCGACATGGCTTTGTTCAGTGGGTGGTGACTAGCCACGGCCGAAGCCTACCACCAGTAGCAAGTAAGCAGTGTATGGGGCTAGATATTGACGCAGTGTGATATCGGCCACGTGAACTAAGTACTCTTTTTCTGTTATTCTAGTGTCAAAGAGTTTGATATCACCAACTTTTTTTTTCATTTTGAATGATGATGTTTGAAAATGATCAAATACAAAAATAATATATGAACAGATAAATGGTTTTTTTCCAGAGAGGGTAGGGAGGTTTTACCCTTAACTGTCGGCAGTGCGTATAAGGAGATGCATAAATATGGATGAAGCAAAAACGGTATGTCAGGATTGTAGCATTTGGCAAGCCGTGGTCACTGCCTACCCCCATATGGGATGCATGTGCGAATAAACGTATGTATGTGATATTTGAACTTGAATTTTAATATTGATTTCTTATATTCACGCAATACCACATCTTGAAATAAAACTAATTACACTGATTTTATCGCGTTTATTTTATGTTTTTTACGTTCCCGACCATGGTTGCTGGTTGCAAAACTTAAAATAGACGCGATAAATTCTGTAAAATTAATTTTATTTCAATTTAATTTTGAATTAATATAATCTTATGTATGATGAGTCGCGCATCGGAATCGTTAACACTAAGGCATAGAAGTACTGTTATAATCGTCAAAACAATCTTTTTTTTTTGCCAGTACATTATGTTTTCTATTCGAGTTTGAAGTACGTAGTAGCCGGCCTACAATGCCATGTGTGGAGCGGTGGAGTGTGCATTTACACTCGCCGAGCAGCACAAAGCAAAAACTTGATGGTCCACAAAGGAGTGGCAGCATTGTTTCCAGACTTTTCAATTATTTTAACCTCCATTCCCGTCCGATTTGCTTACAAATTGTTACGTTATCGCCTTCAGGAGCGACGAATTGCACTTATGTTGTTTTCTTTCAATTTTCGAGCGAGTACCTAGGTAGTCGTTTGTTTGAGTTTGGGCCGTTTTGCAGTTCCTATTCACAACTAGGATAGGCTATATGCACGTGGTACCCACCACTGCGTTTTCCTTAGCATAATAATCGCGCGAAAATACTTCATAATATACATATTTTTTAAATCGTCAGTATCAATACAAATGCGTAATAAAGTAAAGGTAAGCATATATAGAGGTAAAAAAGGTCATTGACATTGAATAACCCATCTATGTAATTAGTAATGGATATCTAGATTTTCATTAATTTCAATTCCTTTTAGACTTAATATGCTACGTAATTTTTATTTGAAATCTATACTAATATTATAAATGTGAAAGTTTGGATGGATGGATGGATGGATGTTTGTTACTCTTTCACGCCAGAACGGCTGAACGGATCTGGATGAAATTTGGCATAGAGATAGATTATAGTCTGGAATAGCACATAGGCTACTTTTTATCCCGGTAAAATGTATGGTTCCCGTGGGATAGATTTGTTTAAATTTTTAATAGCGCAAAGGATCGATACGATTTTTTGCGCGGGTAACACCGCGGGGCGCAGCTAGTCAAATAAAAATATACTAACTGCGCCCTGCGGTGTTACCCGCGATTAAAAAGTGTACATTTTACGGGGAAAAAACTAGCATATGTGCTATTCCAGACTATAATCTATCTCTGTGCCAAATTCCATCCAGATCCGTTCTGTCGTTCTGGCGTGATTAAGTAACAAACATCCATCCATCCAAACTTTCACATTTATAATATTAGTGGTATAATTATGTAATTTATGTTTCATAATTTCTTAAAAACAGTCGTTTTAAGTCTACGCATAAGGAAAAATTAACAGTAACGTGACGTCACCACCATAAGACAGCTCGCGTGCAACAAACAAATAACGCGAGCCCGCTCTCTCTTACAATTGAAATACTTAAATCAATAATAAGTAGTTAACCACCCTATTATACTTTTTGCTATAGATGTATAACCTATTTATAAAAAAATTAGTTAGTTAAACTATTTATAACTCAAGAATGGGTGGGCTGATTTTTATGATCTATGATTTTGTGAACATGTCTCAGACGCATAACTACTAAAAAAATAATATTCTAATAGATTTAATTCTGAGGCGGTACGAAGTGCTATTCAAGGACTCCTAGTATAGGCAAGTATTTGATCTCGATCTCACCTGATGGTAAGTGACGATGAGATCTACGATGTAGCATACTTGCCTAGAAGGTACTTGTTCACTCTCGACTTGTGTTGTGTGTGTATGTTAGGAATATTTTCGTCTCCTAAGTTAAATAGTTGTAACAACTTCCTAAATAACTCGACCACGATATTATCGAGTCACACGCATCAACTATGCCCAATTACGTTGTTGTTAAGCCGCGGTATTTGTTGTACTAAGCTGAGTTGTGGACTTGCGGTCGACTGCAGGTGCCTGGCCGCCCGCCGCGCCGCCGCCGCGCTCGGCAGCCGACCCTTAATCCTTTGATTTACGGTTTAACACTTGATAATTGCAATGTATGACATTCGTTCATCAATAAAATAAAATAAAATAAATAAAACCTAATTTTCAAACTTTGACACTAGGACATCAAACAACTCAGTCCTTCCGTGATCATCCTTGCTGTAAAGCAGCCGAAACGTTGGGAATATAAAAACAGAAATAACCGCGATAAAATCAGTAAAATTTATTTTTTATTTCAAGAAAATAGCGATTCGTATAATTACGATTTCTTATTGCTTTAAAAAGTAAGATTCAAATTTTATAATAGATGCTAATGATAAATATGTACCGATTGTACAAAGCAATTGAGTAGGTATTAGGTACATATATTTGGATTGTAAAAACAATGCCTACTTACACGAATATTTTTCATCGAGTACGAAGCTCCAAGCAGTCTAGCCGATCGTCTACATATTATACAGTAACATAGTAACCTATTTCACTCAAGGGCCGGGGTAACATTGCATTCCCGGTGGGCACCTACTCCACCAGTTTTCCCGTTAAATATCAAATGAATGGAAGTGCAACTCTGTCAATTCAATTTATTGGAGTGAATTATTCAACAGAGTAAACGCAACTGTAAACTTGGAACTGAAATTGAATATTTGAACTGGTCAGATACGATTGTTTATAATATTTTAATATTTGTGGTTTGAAAGGTTAACGACATTTTGTAATTATGTGTAGGTACCTTATGACAGTAGGTAGCCTCCAGTTATCAAAGAAATTATATACATTTAGAACACATCTTATAATATAACGAGATAGAATTGTAAGTCTGTAGGGGCTATTCTTGAATGCTACGAATGCGATTCTGAAAAACCTTTCTCTGATATAAAGCTACACTACTGCTGAGGCTATGCTATATTTGGGTTTGAGCTGCAGAGCAATATATAGGGATACGAGCGAATCCGCCGGCAAAAGCTAATTAGATAATAATCACCGTTCCTCATGAAACCGTCTAATTTAATTGCCAACATAAATAAGCTGGCTGGTTCAAATTCATACAAACAAAACTGAACATACTTTAGTATAACCTAACTACTGTTAAGATTACATCGTATAAACCGATTTTTTCACCTAATTACTTAGGCTGTATTAATATAAGGAAAGCGGCAAAAATAGGTCATATATTGGCGAAGGAGCGGGACGGAAAATAGTGCAACAAATATTGGTATGGCTCCGTCTCGCTCCTTCGCCGGAAATCAATAATGGCATCTTTCCACGTGGAGGCAGGAAGCGAAGCTTGCTCCATTTACACTGGCCGAACGTGGCGAGCGGACGACTACGCGACGGCGACGCTACGTTATTGAAGATTTTCAGCCCAACGTCTCGCTGCTTCGATCACGAATCGAGATTGAATTTCGAATCGATAGTATGGAATGTTATTGCAAAATCGAGACGGGACTCGTGTACTAGCTATTTTGTTGACTCGGAACATGATCAATGTTGACTCCGTTTATCAAATGTCGATGTTGATATTGACTGCTTTGTATAACGAAGGTAGTTACAAAATATGATTACTAGTTATATGTGATACCCAGCTTATAGCTTAATCATTAATTTCCTAAGATTATAACAGTGTAAGCTAAAAGATAAATATCCTATCTTGAGGTGGGTAGTTACTGAAAGTATTGCAGGCTAAAACTAAAAAAATGCAATAATTCCGCACGAAGTTTCATTCGCTACCGGTAATGACATCTATTGGCGAGTAACTTAAACTATAATTCAGGTTTCTTGTGGTACTACTGGTTCAACTCAACTATAGAAATGTCCTTGTACCTCAGTGAAAGCTTAATATAGATGGCGCTCTACAAACATTAAACTGCCTCAGCAACCAGATGGAGTGATACTAGTCCTACTTGGTTTGTAGAACAACTCGCAAGGCATAGATGGCGATAGTGGTCGCTTTCCCTTTAGTTTAATTTTTCCCCGTTGTAATTGGCGCTAGCGTCGCGGTAAAAGCTGAAGCTTCCAGGATGTTCACACAGGGGGCGTTCTGTGCACATGAAATATTATGTTTGGAAGCTCAACAAGTGACTTCAAAATTGGATTGTGGTGAAGTGGTTCTCATACTAAAATATTAGAGAAAATTTCGCTCGCTATATTTTATCATAAAATTTCATTTAATTTTTATTTATCTTCAGCATTTTCATTTACCATTTAGAAAGGCGAGTAGTAGGCTCTTACATTTTGACGCCTTATATTAAGTTAAGTGGGACTTTCATATTTGAATTGCGCTTCAGTATTAGGCCGTCCCGTCACTTAAACAATTATATGATTTATTTATCGGCCGATATATTGGAAGCAAATTTGAGCAATATGAACTTGTAGCGTACCTACCTCGCTACACTATTTTTTATCACTGCGTTTATACGGCACTAGTTGTAACCCTTTAGTCTTAATTATTCATATTATTTATTTTGATTCGTACTTGCCATTATTATCACTGCGTTACTCCACTACTAGTTGTGACCCATAAGTTTTAAATGTATATATGTTTTTTAGTTTATTAAATTATTGGTACTTCTCTCTGGACTCGTTTTACTTACGACGCACCTTCAAGACTTGGGAGCCACAGCCTCCCACATTGGTGACCCCGAAGAAAGAACACTATCAATCATCACTATGGAAGACAAACCAGCGCCCGCTCATGAAGAAAACAATACCAGCGATGTCTTCACCGTGTCACTCCAAGGCACAATTCCGCTATTCTGGCGTGACAGACCCAGGCACTGGTTTCTACAATACGAAGCCGCCATCGCCGCTCAGAAGATCGCTGACAAGCAAAAGTTCAACATTGCTGTCACTAAACTGCAGAAATGCGACGTGGATAAAGTCAGCGACCTCATCGCCAACCCACCAGCTACGGGAAGTTACGCTGCTCTGAAGGATCGACTCATCTCGGTATACGCCGAGTCAAAACACCAGCAGCTCCAAAAACTCCTCAACGGCATCGAACTCGGCGACCAGAAGCCCACTCAACTGCTCAGAAGAATGCGCGAGCTGGGCAACAACCTCGTCACCGAGGAAGCATTAGGAGTTATGTGGCTTAATCAAATGCCCGCACAAGTCCGCGCCGTGCTCTCCATCAACTCAACGTCGACCAATGACGAGCTCGCTGCCATGGCCGACAAAATGATAGAGCACCTGTTCAGTCCGAGCATCGCCGCAGTCACAGCGAAAAAAGAACTCACGAGCACCACAAACACCAACACCTCGACCAGTACAGAATTCGGGTTGCTATCCAAGCAACTCGAAAAGATGTCATTGGAAATCGCCGAGCTACGCAGCCATCACCAACGGTCTCGTCGAGGTACCAACCGTGGACAATCTCCATTTGCACACCACTCCCGCGTGCGTTCAAGAACACCGACGCCGGCCCCCACCCGTGGCCACCGCAGGCTCGACGACGACCGATTGTGTTGGTACCACTACAAGTTTGGTGATTCTGCGCGTCGCTGCGAGTCTCCGTGTTTAAAGAAGCAGGAAAACTAAACCGAACATCGACATTGGCGGGCATCGATGTTTTTAATACCAGCCACCGCCTATGCGTCGTCGACATAGCAACCAGAGAGAGATTCCTCGTCGATACCGGAGCCGACATATCAGTGTTGGCGGCAAAAAGAAAAAATCCTCGCAACATTGACAACACAACGTACAATCTGTTTGCCGCAAACAACACACCGATACGTACCTACGGAGAGCGTACACTCGAGCTCGACCTAGGTTTACGTAGAAAATTCAAATGGACATTCATCATCGCCGATGTCAAAACATCAATACTGGGTGCAGATTTTCTACGTCATTTCAAGCTACTTGTCGACCTTCATCGCCGTAAGCTATCGGATAGCACGACAGACATCACCGTTAACGCCATAAAAATCCACAACGACGAACCAGCTGTGTTCCTGCTAAGCCGCAACCACGAATACCACGACATCCTCATGCGGTATCCAGATGTACTCCGGCCCATGTCACTGAAGACTCCGGCGAAGCACAATGTAACTCACCACATTGAAACAACCGGCCCGCCCATATACTCGCGGCCACGCCCACTTCCGCCCGATAAACACAAAGCGGCTAAACTCGAATTCGAACGAATGATGGAGATGGGAATATGCAAACCATCAAACAGCCCATGGGCCAGCCCGCTGCACGTAGTCAAGAAGAAGGATGGGTCACTACGTGTTTGCGGCGACTACCGCCGACTTAACGCCGCGTCTGTACCCGATCGCTATCCTATTCCACGAATTCAAGATTTTACGTACCAACTACACGGGAAAACAGTATTTTCGAAGCTCGATATGAAGATGGCCTACTTTTGGATACCAATTGAAAAAGAAGATGCACCGAAGACTGCCATTATAACACCTTTTGGCCTCTTCGAATTTAATTGCATGACGTTTGGTTTACGAAACTCGGGCCAAACGTTCCAACGCTTCATGCACGAGGTACTCAGGGGCCTAGACGACTTCGTTTTCTGTTTTGTGGACGATCTCCTGGTCTACTCTTCCAACCCCGAAGATCATCAGCACCACCTCGACCAAGTTCTACAACGTCTAAACTCCTACGGCGTTACTCTTAACATCGATAAATGCGAGTTCGGAAGAGAAAAGATCACTTTCCTAGGATATGAAGTTTCAAGCGAAGGCATCAAACCCACAGAAGAAAGAATTCAAGCAATATGTAATTATCCTAAACCACAGAACATACAAGAATTAAGAAGATTCCTCGGCATGCTAAATTTTTACCGCAGCTGCCTTCCTCACCACGCAGAACATCAACACGAACTGAACAAGTATTTACACAATACTAAGAAGAATGATAAAACTCCTATAACGTGGACGCCGCAAGCTGAAATCGCCTTTGAGACATGCCGACAAAGCATACTCGGGGCGACTCTACTCACGCATCCGGTACACAACGCCCCGTTGTGTCTACTCACTGACGCATCGGATACAAGTTTGGGCGCCGTACTCCAACAGAAGATCAAAAATGTTTGGAAACCACTGGCTTTCTTCTCCAAGTCCATGAGTGAGACGCAACGCCGCTACAGTGTGTACGATCGCGAATTACTTGCAATGTACACAGCTGTAAAACATCTTCGTCGACTGATAGAGGGCAATGACCTCACCATATGCACTGACCACAAGCCGCTTACATACGCGCTTACAAGAGGCCCAAACAGTACCGATACGCCGCGACGAGAACGTCAGCTTCATTTCATCAGCCAGTTCTGCACTACCATCAAGCACCTCCACGGCCAACAAAACCAAGTTGCCGACGCGTTATCACGAATTAACGAAATTCAATGTCCGGCAAACATCGACTACGAAAAGTTGGCGGAAGATCAAGAGAGCGACGATGAACTGACACAGCTGCGAACAAAAACAAATTTAAAGTTCACGTCAATTACCCTACCCGGCTGTCGGCGACCAATCACGTGCGAGGTATCTACAAACAACGTTCGGCCGTATCTACCCGTGACTTATCGTGTTGCAGCATTCAAAGCGCAACACGAACTTAGTCATCCCGGGGTGAGAACAACGAGGAAGATCATGCGAACCAAGTTTTTCTGGCCTTCGATGAACAAAGACGTCGGCATTTGGACAAAATCATGCATCGGATGCCAACGTGCTAAAATCCATCGTCACGTCGTCAGTCCTCTCGGCGAGTTCCCCGCATCTGAACGTTTCGAACACATCCACATAGATATAGTCGGACCGTTGCCGCCATCAAACGACTACAGATACTGCGTGACGATGATCGACCGCAGAACCAAGTGGCCCGAAGCAATACCTACACGCGATATAACTGCCGAGACTGTCGCACAAGCTCTGTACGAGGGATGGATCGCACGATTTGGATGTCCATTACGCATCACGTCAGACCAAGGCCGTCAGTTCGAGTCAGCACTTTTTAACGCACTGATGAAGAGGTTCGGCATCACAAGAATACGTACCACCGCCTTCCATCCTCAAGCCAACGGCCAAGTTGAAAGATGGCATCGCTCACTCAAAGCAGCACTTATGGCCAAGGGCGCTGGCGCCAGCTGGAGTCAAGAACTACCCACCGTTCTCCTGGGCCTGCGCACCGCTCTACGTGAAGATACTAACGTCAGCCCGGCCCTCATGACTTACGGATCTACCTTGCGACTGCCTTCCGATTTTTTCGTGCCTACAAAGCCAAAAATCGAAGATAGCGAGTTCGTCCGTCAGCTGACCGAAACAATGGCAGCTTACTCCCCGGTCCAGAAGACACGCGTGTATAACAAGGACACATTCGTCTACAAGGACTTAGCAACGTGCAGTCATGTGTTTCTTCGCAACGATACCGTTCGGAGCCCACTGACCCCACCGTATGACGGGCCATACCAAGTCCTGGATCGTGACAGCAAGACCTTCAAAATCCAGCTACCACTGCGCACAACAGTGGTATCAATAGACAGAATCAAACCCGCACATCTGTTCAGTGAAGATAACGAAGTGACACCAGGAACCACTGCAACTACGCCGCACGCTTCAACTACGAGTTCAACTATCCAGCTGAGAGCTACTGGACCAACGCAGTCGACGCCGGCGCCGAGTGAACAATACGTCACACGGTCCGGCCGTGCAGTGAAACCGAATGTACGCTTCGCTAGAGGGGGAGTACTGTAGCGTACCTACCTCGCTACACTATTTTTTATCACTGCGTTTATACGGCACTAGTTGTAACCCTTTAGTCTTAATTATTCATATTATTTATTTTGATTCGTACTTGCCATTATTATCACTGCGTTACTCCACTACTAGTTGTGACCCATAAGTTTTAAATGTATATATGTTTTTTAGTTTATTAAATTATTGGTACTTCTCTCTGGACTCGTTTTACTTACGACGCACCTTCAAGACTTGGGAGCCACAGCCTCCCACAAACTTATTTGGTCGATTACTCATAGAGAGACTACTCATGAATGCATGATCCGGTATGCAAGCACATTTATCAAGACTTATTCGAAGAGAGATCAGAATATTTTTTTATCCTTTATAACTAGTAACTCACATGATATCCCCCAACTTGAGCCTGGTGTGTATGAGGGCGCATGTCTTGTGGTCGGAGGCGGCGAGCGCGGCGCGGCGCCTGCGCATCGGCCGCGGCGACGGCGGCGAGTCGCCATCGCCCGCGCCGGCGCCGGCCACCATGAGCCGGCGCACGCCCGGCGAGCTGCCACGCCGGCGCACCGATGCATGCCGACCGCCCACGCCGCCCAGCATCCTGGAGCAAGGGAAATTAATACTTACATTAGTTACGATAAATTACATATTACAGTGTGACGTGTGCGCATTATGTTCCATCGAAGACCAGAGCGCATGTCAGGCGACCTCGAAAAGTGGAAAGAACATTCGATAGAATAAGTTTATTAACATTTGTGTTGATAATGTTGTGATATAAGTATGTTTCTATATTACCTACAAGCTGCGCCCGCGGTGTTACCCGCGATTAAAAAGTATGTCCTTTATCCCACGGGAACCATACATTTTACCGGGATAAAAAGTAGTTTATGTGCTATTCCAGACTATAATCTATCTCTGTGCCAAATTTCATCCAGATCCGCTCAGCCGTTCTGGCGTGATTGATTAACAAACATCCATTCATCCAAACTTTCACATTTATAATATGTACTAGCTGTTGCCCGCGACTTCGTCCCCGTGGTATTTAACAAAGACAACCGTTGACAACAGCCTGCTCGCCCATTCTGAGCCCGCGGAACGCATTGCAGGTTGTTGCTATCAAACTTAATCAGGCGCTGCGCTGCAACATTGGTTTTAATTTTTTTTCGTGAGATCCTATTTTTTTTCTAAAATAAAAGTAGCTTAAGTTACTCCTTGTTACATCAGCTATCTGCCAGTGAAAGTCCCGTCAAAAGCGGTCTAGCCATTTCAGAGATTAGCCGGAACAAACAGACAGACAGACAGACAGACAGACAGACGGACAGACAGACTGACAAAAATTGTAAAAAAAATTGTTTCGGTATAGGTACCGTGTATACATCCAAATGCACTTAGTAAAAAGCGGTTATTTTAATATTACAAACAGACACTCCAATTTTATTTATATGTATAGATTAGTGGGACGTATATATGACATTCATCAGTCCAGTTGTTATTCATCAACGACATATCAAATAACCCAACATGTGCCGAGTCCGCTCGATTAATTAAAATGAATACATAATCTCGTGGATTCAATATGTTCTTTAATTAAGGAATATGAAAAGGACGAGCTTTATGAGAAACATCCAAATTAAAATCAAGCTATGTAAATCAACATGAAAGACTTCCACGGTGAACGAAATCACCCACCTAAAGCATTTTCAGTTAAATTGTTTATTATTTGCTGTGATTCTCGGACGAAAGCCGTCAGAAGTTCTAATTAAAATGACCGCATCGGATGTTGGGAGCACTTTCATTAGCTAGGCTTAGGGTTGCCAGAAATGTCGAAAAAATTATCAACTAAAAGTAAATTGAGTTTTGCTGCCAATTATAAAAAGGAAGCTATTTACTAGGTGTAATACGTAGATAGTTAATTGTAATGTTTATGATAAATATGTCTCACACATTGAAATTCGTTTATTAGCTTCCTGCAAAAATGCATTCTGTAAATTAATGTAACAACTCACCTTCACCTCTTATTTTGTGTTCTGCTTTTTCTCACACTTTCGCAATTACTTAAGAACCAAATTAAAGTTTTCTCTTGAAAAAAAAATATTTCTAGTAGTCTTCTACTTTGTCCAGTTGGCAACCATTTTTCACGTAGTTTACTAGGTCCACGGAACAATCAACCTGGGCTACTTAAGCGTTAATTAATTCATAATTTCATTTCCCCGCATCGAATATATATGAGATGTTCCATTCATAAAAGTAATTTAGGTACGTTTAATATAAATTTTGCTTGATTACTGTACAATGGATTGGGAGCGAGCCCAGTTTCACCCAGGTCGTAATTTGCCGAGATGGAAATCAAACCCGTATCCAGGCGGCGTGAGCCGAGCGACATACGTTTAAACATAGTGGCTCAAGCGTACGTCGATCGGCTGGTTTTTAATGAACCTACACGTTTGGTTTATTTGTTCGATAGTTTTTAATCTATTTTGACGCGATCAATGGCAATAATAGTCAAACTCAGGCTTGCAACTCTGATATTTCTGGATTTTATGTGCCAATCTCATTTTCAACCTAATTATCACTTGCTAAACGGTGAAAGAAAATATCGTGCGGAAACCCGCATATCTAAGAGAACCTAGTTCTCCAAAGCCATACGCAATACGCCTATCTGCACTAGGCCAGGGTGGTGAACTATGGCGTACTTCCCGCCCTCATGGGGAGGCCCGGGGACATTCAAAAGGGCTGTTAAAAAGAGCTTTTGGATCTCTATAATAATTAAACCCATTTGGAATGTTCTGGAAATAATCGTGAGGATTTATTCTATATGCAACAGGCGGGCTTAAATTCACATACTTCATATAAATTGTATCGCAAATCTCACATGGGGCTGAAAGCTTGAACCAACAGGTGGATCGATTTAAGAGAGTTCAGTGAAATTGAAGCTCAGCGCCGGGAGCGCCGCCGGGATCTAGGTTTATCTCTTACATCGAGTAATGATGTAATTTTGAAGGTGGCAGTTCATGTACGGGAAAATGGGATCCACATTTTTTTTAGTATCCCTTGAGTTACTAATCACCAAAATAACGTTACATAACAACAGGGCCCCAAGTCTGCTGACGCAATCGATTCATAATCGAACAGCAACCACATATTAACTGTCACTTTTGATATCCCATACAATATCTGTCAAATGTGACAGTTACTATGCGGTTTAGTTTAGTGGTCTGAGTGTCGGCCGCTCGTTTCACTGCACCAAGTGGATGGGTAAATTCTAGTTTTTTTTTTTGGAATTTGATCTATGGCTAAGAATGAAAATGACAGCACGCTTACTCGATGACGTTGCTATTACATTAGGAATTCCCGTTGCATTGGGTATTACTGCGATGGCTCTCGCAATTGTACGATACTCCTATTACGAGTCTCACTTAGTTTGGGACCGTACAGTGGATGTTTTCGTCTGACGATATTTCTTTTATTCATATTTATTTTGCATTTCAAATTAATAGTTGACCCGGCTGAGCACAGACACCATGTAGGCGAGAGGATGATATGGTAAGGAATTGCTTTTTTTCTATTCATTTAGTTTTTTTCTTATATGATGATATTTCATTATGAAATTATTTAGACACCTAGCTTTTTTTTGCATGGGTCATATCACTGTTCCGACTCCCGTTACCATACCCCGTACCCATAATGCAAACGTTGCTTATTGCGGGACAGTATAATTGGTGTGTTCGTCTGTCGATATTTATTCAATTATTGCTAATGTGTGGAGTACAGCAATGAATAGAGCATCCATTTGGGAAATACAGCATAAAGTACATATGTTTTTTTTAATATAAGCTTGATATGCCGCGTCCACATCTTCCTGGCTCACCGTCGCCAGCGTAATACCAAGCTTGTAGAGCGGTGTTTGTGTATTGTACTGGGATAACGGTGGATCCGACGTGTTCGCCGGCGGATGATAGTTATTTCAGCGAACTAAGTGAACTGTTGTCCCCCGTTTTATATAAATAATAAATATATCTATACATATAAATAAAATTGGAGTGTCTATTTGTAATATTAAAATAACCGCTTTTTACTAAGTGCATTTGGATGTATACACGTTACCTATACCGAAACAACATTTTTTACAATTTTTGTCTGTCTGTCTGTCTGTCCGTCTGTCCGTCTGTCTATCTGTCTGTTTGTTCCGGCTAATCTCTGAAATGGCTGGACCGATTTTGACGGGACTTTCACTGGCAGATAGCTGATGTAACACGGAGTAAGTTAGGCTACTTTTATTTTAGAAAAAAAAAATATCACACGAAAAAAAATTCAAAACAATGTTGCAGCGCAGCGCCTGTTTAAGTTTGATAGCAACAACCGGCAATGCGTCCCGCGGGCTCAGAATGGGCGAGCAGGCTGTTGTCAACGGTTGTCTTTGTTAAATATCACGCGGATGAAGTCGCGGGCAACAGCTAGTACAATATAAGTTAGATTATATTTTCATGAGCATACTGTGGATATATGGGATAAGTAATTGACAATTTGATATCAATAATGTTTTATATTGATTTCATATATTTATGCGAATACTACACAATGTAATAAAACTAATTTTACATTTGGTATACAGTTACATTATAGTGTATAATGTTATCCAAAACCAAACGCACCATTGTAAGGCCTCAAGACACTATGAGCACTTTCTGCGTAGATCGGATCGCCAACAACATCTAAATATGAGGGTACCCCAGTTCAAACTATGACATTAGGATGTCAAACACCTCAGTCCTTCCGTGACCATGGTTGCTGTAAAACAGTCGAAAGTCGCGAACGTAATAACATAAAATAAACGCGATAAAATCTGTAAAGTTCGTTTTATTTAAATACTACTAACTTAATTTAGACTAGTAATAACCAGCGTTGTTGTGGATCAAACTATGACAGTTAATAAAACTGTACTGCGACTTAAGAAAAATCCAATCAACATTCTGTATTAATAACTCATAAAGTCGTCGTGTTTACTGCATAAATCGGTGTTAATAAACAGTTCAGGTAGAAAAATCTTATTTATGAGACGTGTGCCATCGTAAAATGAGCTCTACCGTTTTACTATCGACGGTAAAATATAATTAATGTGCCGCTATGATTAATTCATTCACGCCATCGGATACTACGATAATATCGTGCTTATGATGCGGTAATTATAATCATTAAATTATACGTAATTTATACAACTCCATATTTTTGTATATTAATAATTGTATTTTTTTTTATATGAACGTCGCGTTAAGGAATCAATTCTATTTAGACCTAACTTCATCTACTTATCGATTTCTTATATTTACACGTATACTACACATTGAAACAAAACTAATATTACGGATTTTATCACGTTTATATATTATGTTTTTTACGTTCCCGACTGGACCATGGTTGCTGTAAAGCAGCCGAAACGTCGGTTACGTACAAAACAATTCTGTTTAGATTTTTCGGATTCTGTTCGGATTTTATCACGTTTATATTCATAAACGTGATAAAATCCGTAAAATTAGTTTTATTTCGTCTACTTATATGAAGTTAAGTCCACACTATTAAATAAAAGTAGATAAAAATATACTATGAATGCTAATGTTTTTTTTTTAATTTTCAATTACATATTAGGTATTTACAATGGACACTCATATTATAAAGTTACGATATATTTTTCAATAGCAGGTACCTATTTACAAACTCCGAAACGTAGCCACGTAAAGACATTCTACGCCGTTCCGCCCGTAGGAGGATGCCTTTTACGAAGGTATCGGTATATTAGAAACATCTTCATTTTCTTTCAGGGCCCATAAATGGAACCCGCACGATGGGAATTATTATCCGTGCACGATAATGTATGGGGGGCGCGTATTTGTATGCGGGAAATGGGACTTCATACACTTTTACTTTGATAAAGAAGGTGATTGCGAAATCTTTTACCTGGGTTTTTATAGATCTTTTGGTTTGCCCTATGTAAGAGAGCCAAAAGATAGATATCAGTGAGCTCTTTCTGCGAAGATCGGACCGCAAGTAACAACTAAATATGACACCCCCGTCAAACTATGACACTAGGACGTCAACCACCTCAGTCCTCCCGTGACCATGGTTGCTGTAAAGCAGCCAAAACGTCGAGAACGTAAAAACAAAAAAATAAACGCGATAGAATCCTTAAAAATAGTTTTATTTCAATGTGTAGTATTCGCCTAAATATAAGAAATCAATAAGGTGAATTTGTTTTTTTTTTATTTATTTATTCATGTAAACCATTGAGGCATTTAGGAATTGACAAAAATATAGATAATTAATGCCTCCATGATTTCTCTAGTTATAACGATTATACGTATTTATTTCGCTGTTAATATTATAAAGTTTAATTTAACTTTCTTTCTTCATTTCTTATATCCTTTTTTTATTACTGTTATTTTTTTTTGTTTCCATGGTGCTATTGTTTTAATTCCGTCATTAAACCGGCCAAAAATAAAAAAGTAATTGAAAATATACGTTTTTTATTAGTTAACTAACTATTTCTTTTCAGTAAATACCGGCCAAGTGTCTTTTTAATGTCTGTTATTGGCTAAATCATTATCACACAAGTATGGAAAACATAATGTGTTAAAAAGTGAAGTGACGTAACTAAAAAATAAATGAACCTTATTTTGAGACACGTTGGGATCACATATGCTAGCTCGACAGACTAGCCTAGGAAGTATTTAAAAAAAAAACATAGGTATAGTTAGAACATACTAAAGAATAACCTAAACCAAATTATTATCGCCAGATAACACACTGCATAGTCTCAGACTTAGAAACGCTTGTATTAATGGTTCCGTGAATTAGACTGGAGGCATCCTAGTGCTCCTCAAATTATCGATAATTTAAACATCATTTCCGACATTTGATCAAACGGGAATCAGACCCGCTACCACCCGTGGTGCGCCGAGCAGCCCAAGACCGAATCACGCCCAAAAACGCACGACACTAAAGGTATAGTCGTGAAATTAAAAAATGTTCAATTCAAAATGAACTTTACATGTTCTAGGGCAAAAGGAAGCAAGTCGATTGGAAACAGAAGCACGCATTTACATAATCGCCTGAACAGGCTGCCAGATCTCACGGGCTTTCGCAACTATACAAAGAGACAGTACCTACATTTAACGATTCCGCACAAACAAATAAGTACCTATAAGAGGATCTCAAACTGGTTTAGCTTGTAAATATCATATTATTTACACAATACTCTTTCTATCTATATTTCCTTTAACTAAATAGATTATTTAATTAATAATCTATTCATATAAATAAAATTGGAGTGTCTGTTTGTAATATTAAAATAACCGCTTTTTACTAAGTGCATTTGGATGTAGACAAGTTACCTATACCGAAACAACATTTTTTTTAAATTTTGTCTGTCTGTCTGTTTTTTCCGGCTAATCTCTGAAATGGCTGGACCGATTTTGACGGGACTCTCACTGGCAGATAGCTGATGTAACAAGGAGTAACTTAGGCTACTTTTATTTTAGAAAAAAAAATAGTATGTCACGAAAAAAAATAAAACCAATGTTTGTTTGATTAAGTTTGATAGCAACAACCTGCAATGCGTCCCGCGGGCTCAGAATGGGCGAGCAGGCTGTTGTCAACGGTTGTCTTTGTTAAATACCACGCGGACGAAGTCGCGGCGCAACAGCTAGTTTATTAATACAATTCGAAAAAAAAGCGTTCACGAATATTTACTGAACAATAAATAGTTGGTAAACCCCCAAATTTATAGACGTTATATAACTTTATCTAAAATGTCACACTCCGACATGGTTTAATAGATCCGCCTCAACTATTCGAACTTGGGTCAAACTAGCTATTATAATTTCGAGAGACGATGTCGAACTGCGGCCGGCATTCTATTAGCATACATTATTATCGTCAATACACATATTATAATTATTATTATAGGATAATTAATAACGGCTTCAGAGCCCACTGCTAGACATAATGCGTCCCCCAATGCTATTAATACAATGTAATTGAATCTGAAATCATACTGAATCGATATTCGTCTATATTATTTGACATTCCTTCGGTACGCACTAAGCGTTTTGCTTCTACTTTCATCGTGCGAACTGCCAAGGAATGGAACACGCTACCGGCGTCTTTGTTCCCCGTTGACTATAATCTGGGTGTTTTCAAGTCGAAGGTGAACCGGTACCTTCTAGGCAAGTATGCTACATCGTAGATCTCATCGTCACTTACCATCAGGTGAGATCGAGATCAAATACTTGCCTATATTGCAATTAAAAAAAAAAATCTTCTTCTGTCTTTATGAAATTAAATGCGATGAAATACAATGATATAAGATGAAATATGATGAAATACCCACAAATTTGTGGGTATTTTGCCAGTGTCAAGTATTTAATAGCAATATATATTTCAACAAAAACACATTATACATAAAAATGGATGATGACATGTATTGATGAAAATGGCGAATCTCGACTATATTATTTAACTTCACATTTTTATCTGTCAATCCATTTCAATTGACACGAGATTATACAGATTCAGATTATTCTGAAACAAATTTCCGGGATTGTGAAGTGTTACAACAGGGTCTTAACAAATGTATTTCGATTAATTTGCTTTAATTAAAATATTTGTTTTTCAGTATAAATATTGAAAAACTAATATTTTCTACAAGGAATTACCTGTGTTTGATTTCGTCAGGGTATAAAAAGAAAATTGGGACTATGGATTGAGGTTTGGATGGACATGGGATGGGACTACTGGAAGGGTTGCAGACATCTGCCATAATCAGCTTTTATCTAATTACTTTTAGTTATTACGTATAGCATGGGTAACACGGGATACCTACCTGACACCACTGATGAAGCCGGATTTCTTAACACGAGTTTCATAAAGAAAGTTTTTTTATTAGACAAGTTCAACCTCCTTTTCCTTTCTGGAAACAAAAGTAATATCAGCTTCTCTATTTTATTTGCATACTTTTGCTAGTTTATTTGTATGATAGGTAGTGACACATTATAATGTATTGTCGGTAAAATAATGTTGTGTTCCCGAACGACACGTTTGTGACGCCAGTACTCTCCCGCCATCCGCGCTGTCCAATCAATTAAATGGTAGCTAGCCAATGAAGAAACTGCATTACATCATGAGGTTAACGTAGCATACATCAAACTTAACGCTTACTTCAATGTTGCTTTCCACAATAATCTTAACGGGCCTTAAATAAATCAACCGTGCATAGTGCAATACAAAGATTTTAATTACAAAAACTATAACAAGTACCTTTTAATAAACCTTCCTCTAAGTATTATGAAATCGGTAATTTTTAAAAGGATTTTTTGGAAAGTAAGCCTTATGTAAAAATAATTTTGTATAAAACGCAAACTTGCATACCTAGTTACAAAGTTGCAAACGCAAATAATACTTTAAATTTAGTAATGTTTGCTATTTTTCCATAAATACTTATTAGATCTTAGCATCCAACACGCCCCCGCTCCCTTCAATTCCAATCCGCGACGAAGGCGAATAATTAATTTAGGACGAAACCACATCGCGTGAAATTTATTTTGAGCCGCGGCGGAACCCATGAAACGAATCCTGTCCTATTATGACGTTTTATTGAAATATATAACGCAAAGTTAGTGCGCTCGGATAATTTTAATATTAGTATTGCGATTTTGGTACACAGTTTCTTTGGAGAAGACATTGGTAGATGAATTCTACGGGCAGCAATAATTGGTTTTTCCATGCCAGTTCATATTGAGTTCCAGTGCTATGGAACCACTTCCTTGGTGCACCATTTCCACCATCCAGATACTGAAGATGTTTGCAATCCAATGAATCTATTAGATATTATTGGTACCTACCTAGTCTGCATATCATCTTCCTAGTCGCCTAGATTCGAATTCCAGTCTAGCCCGATTTGGATGATTACCGATACATACAATGAGCGATTGACATCTGGCCTTCGAGACCTAACTACAGCGATTAATAGAAATTAACCCACCGTTAGACCATTTGTCAGATCTTTTCAGGTTTCCGACTGCCTGTTACAACTGACAATGATGCTCCAATAACAACCGGAATCGACAGGTCAACCTGCTATAAGAACTAAGGAGGTAAGGTCACACATCAAAGGTGCATGAAGCCTACGAGCTATTTATTGGGCGATTCAGCAACCGGAAAGCGGTTTCTTTAATCGCACTGCATGTGACGTAATAATAATAAATGAAGTAGTTTCGCGGAGAATTGCATTTTATTTGAGGTCCCGTCACTCGTGATGGATAGTTTCTCGACTTACATCTTAGAGGAGTTCGGTGTTGCTGGCTTCTTTAATTATCGATTAAATTTGTTTGGTTTATAATTGGAAAAGGTGACAAAGTGAGGGTCAGTGGTGGGTTCCTCTTCCCCCATTTGTATAATAAATGAAGGTTAAAAGCACATAGCTTACACCCAAATCCCAGAATACTGAAAGTGGGTACCTACCGCATGGAACGCGTTAACTGCATTTATAGCTGCGATCCAGCGCGTGCCTTGAAACTTTCACCGTGAAACCGCATGTTCGAGCACCGCGGAGCAACGCAATTTAGCTTTCGAACCCACTCTTCAACAGCGCATTTCTACGTAAAAGGTAGTTATGAAATTCAATAAACAGAACGGGATGCAAAGTATTAAACTCCTCATACTTTCTTGTTTTGCAATATCGTATAATATGTATAAGTATGCTAATGCATATGTAGGTTCCTATCCAAACTCCTTACGGGAAAAACAGTGCGCACATAATGTATGGCTTTCGAAATAAACCCTCATTTGGGCGAATCTATACATCTATACATACATATAAATAAAATTGGCGTGTCTGTTTGTAATATTAAAATAACTGCTTTTTACTAAATGCATTTGGATGTATACACGGTACCTATACCAAAACAATATTTTTAAAAAAAATTGTCTGTCTGTCTGTCTGTCTGTTTGTTCCGGGTAATCTATGAAATGACTGGACCCGTTTTGACGGGAATTTCACTGGCAGATAGCTGATGTAACAAGGAGTAACTTAGGCTACTTTTAACTATTTTAGAAAAAAATAGGATCTCTCGAACAAAAATTAGTACCAATGTTGCGGCGCTGCGCCTGATTAAGTTTGATAGCAACAATCTGCAATGCGTCCCGCGGGATCAGAACGCGCGAGCAGGCTGTTGCCAACGGTTGAGTCTTTGTTAAATACCACGCGGACGAAGTCGCGGGTAACAGCTAGTAGTATTATAAACCAGTAATATATACCTAGAACAATAAGAATAATTAAGCCCATCCAAGCCAACATGGCTAAAACATTTTAGTTCAAAGTCGACGGTTCCCTGTAAAACATTAATTTAAAGAAAAGCCAACAAATATCTTCTAGTGAAGTTGTTTCAACTTTGCTTAGCAAACAAGCGATGGAGCGGAGGCCCGCTTCGCTCTCAATACCAGTCTATTTGATTTTAAAACATAATGAAGAACGGATCGGAAATAAGCCAATATTGACGATTTCGGTTCTTGAGAGTAAATTTTCAAATATACGCTTATTTTGGGATGGGGAAAACGGTCATATAATTAAATGAATATGTTACCGCAATACACAACTATATATATACAATAATAGTGTATAATAATATAGGTTTACGTTAATTTGGTATAGATCACATTTTAAAAAAATATTAATAATTTAATAACATTAAAATAACACCATATTCCATTAAAAGAAATGCTTCTATAAAAATTATTAATCTCTATTTACACATTTATTATCTCAATAAACGTGATCGCTATGAACTTCTCATCAACACCCTAAAATTTCACACTAAGCACCTATTATTTTTGTACTTTTATATTTCAGTAACATAAAAGTATTTTGAAGGTTATTCATAAATGGGATATAGGTATAGTCAGAAAGATATCTAAAATGAATGAAGCTATAAATGATTATAAAACACTTATCCCAAAGGTAGACAAGAAACTTTATTCTTATGAATATTATGTAAAGTATACCACTACCATTTCTAAGGGCTTGAACTGAATTATCCTTATCCTTTTAACAAAATATAAATGAAAGAACATTTCAGAAGTAGAATGAAGTGATGGAGCTTTCATGGGAATGCTTTACGCGAGTAAATTGTACATTTTTTCTCACTTGCAATACATTACCTACCACTAGATAGAAAAAAAAACCACTTCTGTAGAGCTGAGATTTAGTAGTAGTGGTAGTAAACTACTACATAAAATTAAATTAAAATCAATAAAGAATCACTTTTGTTACAGTCAGAAATCGATTGCAATCATTCTTAATGAAAAGAAAAATCTAGATAGAGAAATAAATATCGCCAGACGAACACACCAACTATACGGTCCCACACTAAGCAGCGCTTGTATTAGGGGTACCGTACAATGGACTGAGGGCGAACTCAATATAATATTTATATATATAATAAACATCCATGACTCGGGTACAAAATTCGTGCTAAACACACAAAATTTGTCCCTACCAGCATTCGAACCCGGGACGCGCAACACAAAAAGCAGAGTCACTACCCACTGAGCTAATCAAGTCGTAAAATGACGTAAGACTATCTGATTTCTAAAATGCCTGTGGGGCAACAACGCAAAAGCGAAACGATTTCAATTCAAAAACACCTACTATCATTATTTCAACCCTACCATGGTTCCCGCCGCATTTTCCATGCTACATGCTTATTTACGTACCTATTGCATAAGTTGCTATTTGTAGTGCGAGCGGCCAAAACGCTGGAATATAAGTGTTTTGGGTAAACAGGTCACTACCCTTCCGCGTACGCATCAATCACGACTGTCAGAGAGTGGCCCACCCCATCAAGGTCATCAGAGGACTAGGGTCGCCAGTTATAAATAGAATTTTGGAGAAGAGTCCGGCCAATTTTATTGCTACTCAGAACCTCTTTTATATTTTCATTTTTATTTTATTTTAATCAAATTTAGTGCAAAATATAAACAAATATCTCCAGACAAACACTCCAGCCAACACGCCAGAGTAGCCTTGTTTGGAACCGTACGTTACTGTTGGTACTGTACGGCTCCAAACGAGGCAACGCTGATGGCTGCCGTAAATAGAATGTGATTATGTAATACTTATATTGTTATGCAACACCCATGACTCGGGTACAAATATTCGTGATCATCACACGAAGTCCCCTGGCAGAATTCGAACAATGACTCTTGGTACAGAAAGCAGGGTTACACCAAATGTGCTATTCAGATCGAAATGACTACAATTTGTATTGCAATTGATTCTCAAGTAAAGCTACATGATACTCAATTAACGCTATAAGTACTTATATAGGATAGCATATTCAACATTTTATTTAGCGACTCTTGCGACCGAATTCAACGCAGAGACAATTCCAGAAAATTTCAGATTCATGGTTATTACATGCATGAGGTGCTTGCAGGCATCGCTTGGCCGCGAATCGCTCAACGTCAGGTGAGGTCGTTAACCTTTTAGCTTCTTTATGGCGCGCAGGGAGGGGCCCCAATTGGCTGGGGACCTGAACTCTATTCCTAATAGTTATCGAGGGCATGTAGAGACGATGGATACCTACAACCGTTTCTACTATAGAATTACACTACTATAGAATTGGGTTCTCTATTTTGTTGTTTTTATTAATCCACTTAATACTATAGCAGTGATAGCAAGTTGGTAGAACGCTTGCCTCGGTAACGAGGATCGCAGGTTCAAACCCCGGCTCGCACCTCTGGGATTTCTGGATTTCATGCGCGAATCTCAGATTATCACTTGCTAATCGCTGAAGGAAAACATCGTCAGGAATCCTGCATGTCTGAGAGAACCGCTCGAAAGATGTGTGAAGTCCGCCAACCCGTACTGGGCCAGCGTGGCGGACTATAAACTAATCCCCTCGCATTGAGCGGAGGCCCGTGCTCATCAGTGGGACATTAAAAAGGGCTGTTATTATTATATATATTATACTTAATACTATATTGAGATCCTATACTGCCCAGTGCTCTGATGAGTTTGAATTAATCGGGGAAATTCTCTACATAGCAACAATTGAGATTTTATCCGTCAGCATACCCCATATATAAGACCGTGCGTACTCCTCTCTCCCTTTTAAGGTAACATCTACTATCTTTTGCACTAACAATAAACAATAAAATCACTCACCATATAGGTACCTGTGTTCTGCTCATTCCCCGCTACCTTTTACCACTATGCTCGTGTCAATAGTATCGACTTCATTATCTAAGCACAAGCACTAGATATAGAATATACTAGATATTGACATTGGAAGCCTTTGTTATGACTATCAATAGTTCTCGCCTATTCAGTTCCATTATATATAGTGCACTATTATATACACCTACGACCTAAGTATAGCGAACACCTACTAGTATATTGATTTCTTATATTTACGCGAATACTACACATTGAAATAAAACTATTTTTTAAGGATGGACCTACTAGTATGATTTGGTATCAAAATATATATTTATGAGGGCTTTGTTATGGCAATGTAAATGGACGAAAGATTTTATTTTGGGATCTATCTATGCCGTGGTACTACGGAACACGCCAAAAAGCTACATGCTACGAGCTGCTACGAGTACTTGCTACGAGAATATGTACGACAAGTTTGCACTCGCCGAGCTTTCCTTCTTCGAACTTGTATTGATACTTTCGGTGTCTGTTATTTTATAGATGTTGCAAATAATAGTGTCCAACATTAACGACATACTTAAGCCAAGTATACATGAGGACACCGACACACGAAATTAATTTCAACAGACCTTAAGGATTAAAAAGACGCGATCTGAAACTTGATGTTGCTGCGGTGTATACACTACAACATTAGGTCTAATAGACCGAGTGTCAAATGTCACGTGTACCCTATGAACTGGACTGAAGGCAAACAAGAGATAACATGTGAAGAACATAATACTTATAATAGACTTTTTTTCGCAAGTTCTGAAGTCGACAACATTCAATAATATCATCTGTATACTTGCAAATAGGTCACATAATGCATTTCTGACCCTCGACGCAAATTATCACTTCGCGCATCTATATTAGCGAAACGTGACCTAAAACACGTTTGATCCACCTTTAAGCGAAAAGCATAGCGATCATAGCTCGATGTTGGTTGAATTGATAACATGTCTGCATCCTCGCGGGAGGTAAATGTCTAAATGTTGTATGAATTAGGTCAGAGATAATTGCATTGAATTATATCACAATTCAATGGTGTGCCGTTTCCGCGTCGTCGCTCATGTTAGTAGATTAAATCCATTGTGTGTGCCGTATTATATTTAGTTTCGAGATGGGATAATATGTATCATTAAATAGTAAACAAATATTTTTACAGCCTATTATATTGAATTTCTCATGTTTGTTAGAGAGATTTGATTCTTATGATTAACTTTATCGATTCATGCCATAAAAGTACAGCGTGTTATTTTTGCAGTTCCTTCTCGAGAGTGGCAAACGAGTTTTCAAAATTCTTTGAATGCAAATAATTTTTGTTTTTGAAATAAAGAAGGTTTCCTTTGAGTAAAATTAGCTATCTCCAGTATTCTTTCCCTCTAGGTGCGGTTGAAAATATGTAATGTAAGCGTATTTCGTATCGCTCATACCACAGATTTTATAAATATATATGACAGTGACTGCATGCTTTCGCGCTGAAAATTCGATTTCATAAGAAGTTTCTGCTTCCCTACATAGTGCCCTTATCCCTTTCGCGATAAAACTGGGGTAGTAACCAGCCAGCAGTGTAAAGGATTCCTTATACTAGCTTACAACAACCAAATTAAATTGCTCTACCTTTACGTGGGAGCCAGACAATGCAATATCAACGTACGCACTGTGTTTACACGTCACTCAAAACGTCAGCGCGGTGGAACTTCGCCAATATAAATGTAAATCATTGTGAGAGCCGACCAGCGGCGTGTGTGCACAAGCGTTAAGGTGGAAACACACTAGTATTATGTAATAACAGACATATACCCCCGAATTTATAGACCTTTTATAACTTTATCAAACGTCATATAGCACTGCACAAAACAAAACCAGTGTGCAGTACCATAATATGACGTTTGATAAAGTTATAAAACGTCTATAAATTTGGGGGTAAGTAAGTGTACATAATAATATGACATTACACGAAAAGAAAAAATCACACTAAATAGACAAATGAAAGTAGACAGTACAGTACAGTACAGACAGTAGACCCTTCCTTATAAATGAGGCATTATTATTAACCAATATATCATCGATATTTAGTATCTATCTATATAAGTATTATATACTGAGTTCGCCTTCAATCCATTGTACGGTACCTATAATACAAGCGTTGCTTATAGCGTAGGACCGTATAGTTAGGTTGCATGTCTTTCGATATTAAAAAAAATGCAATATTTGATACCGCCGTAGGTACACAGGACGCTTTATTACGGTGAAATTGAATACAAATCTAAGTGCTTTCCTAATTGACGCTCCGCATTGTACCAGAGCGAGGCTTGAATGGTGTTAACAGAGTCTACACTCAGGCAACACCAGTACTCGCACGCTTGTCTAATCCAAGCAACAGAGTATATCGATCAATCTGCATTGATTCTATGAAGAATTGTTTATTTGAAACGTACTCGTACTAGTATTATTTATTATTTACTAGTATAGTGTAGTAACTGCAAAAAAAACATCTCTGGTACTTCAGTATATTATTAGCACCGTTATATTTAAAAAAAATAATTAAAGAGACTAGACTACCTGATAGCTTTTTTGGCACCCTGTCGCCTGTCAGTGGTGGGGATGTGCTGAGTGCTTTTGATACCAGTTTAATTTTAATTTATTTTTAAACAATTATGTCCTTAATTTGTAAATATTTAAGTTTTTGTGTAATTATTGTAAATAAATCTCCAAGAGAGTAGTGGCAATTAAAGTTATTATTATAAGTGGACGGCTGCAGTTTAGTCACGTTAGAATACCCTGACAGTGCAGCCAGTCGCCTACGCTTTAATTTTTTTCCTTCAGCACGACGCATTTGTCTATTTTTTCCTCATGCCTGGAACACATCTCCGTATAATTGGTTTACCCTAGATGCTGGGGATTTTGATGAGCAATTAATAGGTTTTATTAATCGCTTACCTATCAAATTATTCCTGATGGAAGTGTTGTTAATCTATGGCTAGTATTCTGTTAGGACACAATTGATAAAATGTAAACGTTTTCTGAAAACAGCTTTATACTTCAAGTCTCTAGCTGAAGTTCTACACCGCAATCAAATGTGTTGTTTCAAAACCATTGATGCACCTCTACGTGCGATATACGCAGAATTCATCACAAAAGCCACGATGGCAGGCATTAAGTACAAAATTGACGTCTAAAAGTATGGTTCAGTGCTCCCTTTGGCAGTCAGTACGAGCGCTCGTCGAAACCGAGCGATGTGTGATGTGGGTCACATGTACCAAAAAGGCCTGATATGGAAATAAACAAGGTTTTCTACAGCTTCGTAGCTTGTTTAAAGATTATTTAAAGGTGTAATTACAGATGTGCACCTTGATGCTACCAAAAGTCACCTGTATTTAAAAAAAATATATATGAAGGTTCTATGTTGCAGCTGGATTATCCAATCCCCTCTTTTACAAAACGCCTAGACGCTTTACAAAACGTCTCAGTTCTGTAAAATCGCTGGTCGACGTTTGGGCGGATTGTAATACGGCTAGGCTGGTTGTAATATGGTAATGGTGATCGTGGCGAACTCACACCTTAAAATAGGAGCCTCGCAAAGCGGGGCTGCGTCGCCCTGGCTATTTTACTAGATTAGTTTAGGGATATGTTAGGTGAAATAATCAAGCACTAAGGATCGAAGACTATTTACATCTATATAGATTTAGATATGTATTTGTAAATACAAAGCGCCAAAAGTTGGCAGCAGTTTTGTTGAACGTATCAATTCAACATTCCGCCTAAACTTCAACCAGCTCTTTATCAGAACTGAGCCGTCTTGTAAATCACCTAACCGTTTTCAAAAAAAAGCGGATACTACAATCCTGCTGCGACATATATACAATGACACAAGACACTTTCTGTGTCATTGTTGTTGTATTAATAAGGGTCTAGCCAATCATTGAGTATTTTGAGAAACATAAATGTATGTTGTTCATGTTTAAGGATTTGTGAAATAATTTCAGTGCAGATAGGTAGCCCTACTAGGGTTTACCATCTCCTTTATCTGAATCCTCTATGTGATTAAGACCTTTTTAATGGATATAGGACGCGAATGAATCCAAACAGTTTAAAGCCGAATGCAGCCTCCAAAATGTTATCATCATAATGTAGCAACCCTAATTCAAGTTGAACACGAGCTAAAAGCTTGAAGGCACTAATTGAGTCGCGTTATAATGAAACCGCGTGAACCGCGGTACGTGCTCATCGCGTCTAATTTAATTATAATATCTCGCGTTACCTGTGGCATGTGATAAATATGTAGTAATTAACGGATTCTAAGATAGCGGCCCTATATTTTAGAGGGGAAGTTAAATTATTATATGCAATAGTTTATTAAGCGACTTCAAAAAGGAGGAGCTTCTCCATTTGGTTGTATAATTGTTGTTTTTTTGTGTTTGTTACCTCAGATCTCCGTCATTTATTTATGAACCGATTTGGAAAATTATTTTTTTATTGGAAAGTGTATGCTTACAGACTGGTCGAAAAATTACTTTTGATGATGGGATCCATGAGGAATTGAGTCTTCATATTCGTTAAATACATACGTACATTTCAAGATTAGATTATTTTTTACTTTGTTGTTTTTTGAAGGTGGTTTTTTTTTGTAAAAGGTTTTTTATCTTAAAGGAAAAGAAAAGGCGAGAAAAGAAAAAAAAAATATTAATTTACTTCCAGTGCCCCACATTCATGTGATGATAACCTTTACGGTTCTTTTTGTCAACCTGATCTTAAGCTAAAATAATATGTACAGGATGCGCTGACATATTTTTTTTGATGGAAAGGAGGCGTGGCATAAATAACTTTGGGAGCCCCTTGGTTATCAGACCATCGACAGAAGATAATTAAGTTCTACAACTAACAACCAACGTGTAGATATAAGTAACAGACATAGTACTCCTACTACTCTTTCCAGTTACATCGTTTATCACGAGACAGATTATTATTTCCGAATGACATTTGATTTATCAATGTTTATTGAAACCATTTGTCTTCATAGTCCTTGAACTAATTGTAATCAATTCTAGAACAATCCAGTTTGTGTTCAACGTGATTAATTTAAGTTCACAACAGAGCCGAGAATTATTACTAAGAATTATCTCGTATACATGGTGTATAGTACATGGTAACGAAAGCATAAGGTAAAGATTACACTTAATACCTATAATAAAATTATAGATACCATTTCTGAGTAAAGTCATGGGTTACAAATATTTATATTTTAGAGCGCGCAATGTATCGTACCGCACGCGATCACAACACAACGCCCTGCGCGATAACTGACTCTTGCGAGTAGCGGGCCTGCTAGATTGTATCATGTTTTAATTTACACTGTTATTTCGGTCTAAATTTGTAATTATGTTTTTTTGATTAATAACCACGTTTGGATTTACTTATTTTATGATTTCAGCATGAAATCAATTTAAAAATACTGAAAAAAGTGTATAAGCCATGGAAAGATCGACGGAAAATTCCAGCTCTGGGGGAAATCTCCCTTGAATCATGAGTTGAATCCATGGTATCAGTTCTCTTTATAAAACCACTAAAAACCTTGTATTTAATTAGCTGCGAAGATGGCGCCTATTAACAAGATGTTGAATGTTGTTAGGACAAATACATTAACAGCCGTAATGTGGTTTTCCTTATGGCTAGAATTTACTCTTAACACAAGTTATGGCAAAAGCAAAGCAAACATCCTTATTGTTCAGAATTTCAGAGCAAACGCACAACCTTTGAACTAAAGAAAACATCGGATTAGCTATTCGTAAAATCCGTTAAACGGTTACGTAGCTTCTGATAAAGATGTCCCAAAGTATTGACTTTGCAACAATTTTTGAAACAAAAAGTGCTTTAATACTATTGTAAAACACAAACAAAGAGACGACGAAAACTAAACACTTATAAACTTGGAAGTAAGTATAGAAACTCCCATATGAATATTACGAGCAGGTATACCAATTTCACGAATAGTTTCCTAGAAAACATTCGCAATAATAATTTCATGTACCTGTTGCTTTCACGGCGGTGAAACAAAACTTTGAAGTATGACCCTTAGCACAATCATGATAAAGTCCAAAATAATTTTGCCTTAATCATAAAAAAACTTAACGAAAATGAAACATTGAGAGTAAACTCAATTTCGTGACGCGTCAAATGGTATAAGGACCTAATAAATATAGGACGGGGCAGGTTCAGGGCTGGCTCTTAGGGCGGAAATTTTTATTGATTGGGAGTTAAATAACACAAGTAGTTGCTCCAGTAGTGGCCTGAATTATTGTTCGATATAACACTCAAATTTAGTTTAAATTCTCTTAGTTTAATGTTCAGATCTAGTTAGATAATCTACACCGTCTTTTAAATCAGAGATATTCACAAGGAAAAGCTAGGAAGGAACCAAAAAAAAATTATGTGTAGCCGGATGACTTGTTTATCTAATCTCGAATGCCAATTAGAACACTTTTAGACTGATAACGTTACTTCAAGGTTTCTTTGTGAGGTTCTATTCAAGATTAACATCTATGGATTTTTAAATCACTCGCTGTAATGACGTCGTCCTTATTTTGGGACTGATATAAAGGCTTGCTACCTACTTTGCGATCAAGATTAAAAAAAAAATGTTTAATGTTTTGTTTTTATTGTATATTTTAACCGCGCTACACTCTTTTCATACTTTTCATACAATTGCCGTTATGGTATTCTCCAAGTTTGATTTTTTTGTCTGGTACGCGATTTTTAACAGTTTATAAAAGTAAGCAATCTTCTCCAAACCGAACCAAAGACAAACATTTTATTTTTATTAAGTAGATCCTAAACCCACGTATGAATTTGGTCGTACAGCTACTTAGCAAACGGATAAAATTGCCATGGTCCTAACACATTATGCACAGTACTTACAGGAGAAACAGCAGTTTCTCCAGCCAGTCAAGAGTTGATTATAAATAACGACTTGCATCAGCAAGCATGGTAACTCAATAAAAATGTCTGCGGCGTCACGATCGAACGCCCCAGCTTTATGGACTTTTTGACACTCTCAACAATAAATGGCTGATCGTAAAACGTTCCGGGTTCCGGTCAAAGGGTCGTCATGGCGATGGCCGGCCAACAAACAGAATAGCGATACACCCCTCGTCGAAGCCCGTGGCGTTAATGAACTGACATAGATTCCATGAGTTGAATACTTTGCGCGTTTTTTATGGCGTAAAATCAATCTTCTGAAAGATCTGGAAGAAGAGCAAAATCAGATAATAATAATATCGCCAGACAAACACACAACTATACAGTCACCAACGCGTGTATTATGGGTACGTACAGTACAATGGACTAAGGGCGAACCCAGTATACATATATAGATATTAAACATCCATGTCTCGGATACAAACATTCATGCTCATTCCATAAAGTTTATCCCTACCAGGATTCAAACCCGAGACCCTTGGCGCAAAAGGTAGGGTCGCCTATCAACTGAGTTAATCAGCAGTGCTATTCTATAACGCCAATCTCACGCGTGAGTTCGAATTTGGATTGAAAATTTCAGTATAAAATTAACATTTCAACTGAGGATTCACGCGAGCTATAAAATTGTCATTTAATCTCCTTTCTCACGCGTGATTCCGAATGTGAAACGCGTGCTATGTGAAACTGGCATTACAACTGGATTTCTTAATCAAAATGTCAAATATGAAAAACAAATGAAGTTCGGTTGATATTATTTATCTATATCCATTACCTACGTCACTTCATGCCGGCAAACTGTTTAGTGCTGCACAAGCGTAACGCGGAAAAGTTTATTTCATGTTTCATCACTTTATGCTTCCGATTAAAAAGTTAATGATTGATGATAACACGAACGCGTCTACGCATTTTGAAAACACTCGAAAATTTTAAATCACGCCGTAAATATTTTGAATTGCGTAAACTATGAATGATTTTTATCGATTGATTCATGGCTCCGGCGATTTACGCGCGGATAGATCCAAACAGAAATAAACTTGAACTATGTATAAATTCGGTTGAAACTCGTTAATGTCGTAGAACAAAGGCAATGAAACATCTTTTTGTTGGCTTTTCTGAAACGAATTCAAGGTGAACTATCTATAATTAGATGGAATTTACAGAATTGATGCATGCAATTTTGGTCATCCCGAATCTCGGTCATGGTAATAAAAAAGTAACGTTTTTAAATTGATTGAGAGTTGGTAGTGACCCTGCCCGTTGCGCTAAGGGTCCCAGGTTCGAATTCGGGTAGGGAGAAATATGTGTGTTGAGCATGAATGTTTGTGCCCGAGTCTTGGATGTTTCACATCTATAAGTATTATATAATGGGTTGGCCCCCAGTTATTATACGGTACTCATAATACAAGTGTTGCTTAGTGTGGGACCGTATAGCTGGTGTGATCGTCTGGAGACATGATTATTATAATACTTTCCTACATCCTCGTGTTGTTATTATAATGATGGTTCCGTCTATTCCCTTTTATCTCCAACGAGCGTTTAGCGATACACCCTGAGGGCGCAGTTTAGTCCTTTTGTGTACAAGACAAAAACGATTTTATCTCTACAATGCCTTGTTTTTTTTTAATCATCATCTTTATGTAAAAGCAATTTATGGCAAGTACCTATATTAACAGGGACATTTTCTGAGGCCATGCAATCTCACCATACACCACTTATCAAAATTATTTTTTATTTTAATCGAATATTGCTGTGTTTAAAACAATCACAAAAAAATATTATTTCTATCACAATTTTGTATATATAATATTGGAAGGTAGTTTATTGCCGGTATACATTTGATTCTATAGTCATAATTAAATTATTGTTATTGTTATGTGGTTCTATAAATTTTCGAACGAACGAACATTCGAAAAAGTTTGATGAACTTAAACGTATCTAAATGTCGAAGGTTGAATGTACTAATATGATACTAATTCGAGCATTCCATGAAATCGGTGTGCAATAGAGAGCTATCTATCTATCTATCATTCGATAATTACAAAGCCACATAACAATGGCATTGTAGCGGCCTCTTTAACCGCCCCACAAGCACACAGACACCGCTACAGACACCGCTACACAGATGGCGCCGCAGACGACATTCAGAACAATTGACAATTCTCCATACAATCCTGCAACGCGCTATGAGAGTTTTCGGAGCATGTAACATATATACAAGATTCTAACGAGGCATAGCAGCCGCCTCGCCAGGTATACCTGGTATAACTGGCTGGAAAACCTTCCCTTTTCCGCCAATGAGAATTTAATTATGATTAATAAATAAGTTATAAATTATATTATGTATGACGAAAATAAAAAAAAAATATTAAGGAAATATTGATCACCATTACACTCAATATTTTATAGGTACATGATCGGTATGACCTCTTAAAATATAAAAACTTTATTTGTTCGGCCCTCATCCCCCCACTTCCTAAATGACTATCCATATTTCAAAGATACCAAAGGGGAATTACACTCCTAATCAAATCTCAGCTAACAAGAGCTTATTCGTTTTTTAATCCTGCAGGTTGAGTCGATTAGGGGTCGGGCGGGTACGCTGGGAATAATCGCGAAGCTTCGTGGATCGCTGTAATCCTGTAATCAAGACCCGAGGAGCCAGCCAAATGAGAGATTAATGGGATCTTGTAATTGATGTAGGCGGAACAGGTTATGGGTTGTAAAGGAACACTTAGAATATCTATGTCTGCCTGTTTTTTAAACGTCTTCGTGTGTGCTTATAAAATACTTTTTATAGCTGATGTGCCGTATGGTCTATTTTATATAATAACTAGCTGTTGCCCGCGACTTCGTCCGCGTGGTATTTAACAAAGACAACCGTTGACAACAGCCTGCTCGCCCATTCTGAGGCCGCGGGACGCATTGCAGGTTGTTGCTGTCAAACTTAAACAGGCGCTGCGCTGCAACATTGGTTTTAATTTTTTTTCGTGAGATCCTATTTTTTTTTCTAAAATAAAAGTAGCCTAAGTTACTCCTTGTTACATCAGCTATCTGCCAGTGAAAGTCCCGTCAAAATCGGTCCAGCCATTTCAGAGATTAGCCGGAACAAACAGACAGACAGACAGACAGACAGACAGACAGACAGACGGACAGACAGACAGACAGACAGACAGACAGACGGACAGACAGACAGACAAAAATTGAAAAAAATGTTGTTTCGGTATAGGTAACGTGTATACATCCAAATGCACTTAGTAAAAAGCGGTTATTTTAATATTACAAACAGACACTCCAATTTTATTTATATGTATAGATTATATACAACTAGCTGTGCCCCGCAGTGTTACCCGCGATTAAAAAGTATTAAAGTAATTAAAACAAATCTATCCCACGGAATTAATACATTTTATAACAGGATAAAAAGTCAAAGCGTATGTGCTATTCCAGACTATAATCTATCTCTGTGCCAAATTTCATCCGGATCCGTTCAGCCGTTCTGGCGTGATTGAGTAACAAACATCCATCCATCTATCTTTATTTTCACACTAACTGCGCCCAGCGGTGCTACCCGCGATAAAAAGTATTACAGTAATTAAAACAAATCTATCCCACGGAAACCATACATTTTGGATAAAAAGTAGCATATGTGCTATTCCAGACTAATCTATTTCTGTGTCAAATTTCATCCGGATCCGATCAGCCGTTCTGGCGTATTGAGTAACAAACATCCATCCATCTATCCTTATTTTCACATTCATAATATTAGTGGGATAAGCATTTGTTGCATATGAACATCTAATATACCTACACTACGAGTAATGTACTGCACTCACCCTACTTTTAACGCTTACGTAGCAAAAAGCGCCTCTCAAGCTCAAATTGCCGAGCACCTCATAAACGAAGAGGGTTCGACAACCGAGCCGAGCCGAGGTTTACGAGCCCCAAGTCACTTTATTATCACGAAAATGATTAGGAGCAGATGAGAACGTACCACACGTCTTGAATAGAGAGCTCTGTTGAGTTGTTCGTGTTAAGAGAACGAGTGTAGAGCTGCTAAATTGTAATTGTTTGGTTGGTTTTTAGCTAAAGCATCCTAGTGTATCTCCTCTATATTTAAGATCAATAAGTATTGACTATAATAAAATAATAATACCAGCCCTTTTTAATGTCCCACTGATGAGCACGGGCCTCCCTTCAATGTGAGGGGGATTAGGCCATCCACCACGGTGGCCCAGTGCGGGTTGGCGGTCTTCACACATCTTTCGAGGGGTGCTCTCAAACATGCAGGTTTCCTCACGATGTTTCTATTCACCGTTTAGCAAGTGTTAATCGTGGTTGAAAATGAGATTCGCACATTAAAATCTAGAAATGCCAGAGGTGCGAGCCGGGGTTTGAACCTGCAATTCTCGTTACCGAGGCAAGCGTTCTACCAGCTTGGCTATCACTGCTTTCTTCCTTTGATTATATACTAACTTAATAACGTACTAAACAGATAAATAGCCGTGTTTATACTTACTAAAATTATAGTACGGATACGATCAAGTTACAGGTATTTGGACTATGTGTAGATCTACGCCTCTCCATCGCAATCGTATTTCGCTATCTCGGATTCCAAGCTATCGCAAATACCTAGGTATCTTGTACGATACATTGAAGCACTGAGTGCCGTATTATTGATTGCTCCATAGCAAACTGCCAATATGGATCGGAAAATATAAATAAATAAATATCGCCAGACGAACACACCAACTATACCGTCCCACAGTAAGTGCGCTTGTGTTATGGGTACCGTACAATGGACTGGGGGCGAACCCAGTAAAGTCAAGGCAAATCATTTATTTCGTATAGGCCTACGGGGGCACTTACAAATTGTCTATACATTTTTTCCTTAACTCTACAACCGGATCAGAACGCGACCTCAACTGAGAGGATCAAACTCAGTGGGCTTGTCTTTTTTTTATCCATTATTTTAGTATATAATACATTTATAGATATTTAACATCCATGACTCGGGTACAAACATTCGCGGTCGTCACACAAAGTGTGTCCCTGCCAGGATTCGAACCCGGGACCCGCAGCGCAGAAGGCAGGGTCACTACCCACTGAGCTAATCAGGTCATCGCTATATATACCCTCTATAAAATCATGACTTCTTAAGGATTTGCCAATAGCAATAAATCTTGGTCAGTATGATGTAATTGAGAAAAACATGTAACTGTGCCTACGCATGGCGTTGATCCGTCTGGTTTCCTTATTTTCCCACGGGAAATCATTTTCTGAAATTCATAAGTTATACCGACCGACGCTCTAATTTTGTCTTATTTACCGACTTCAAAATGGGGGAGGTTCTCAATTCGGTTTAATTTTTTATGTTATGTCTGTAGACATCATGAAATTAAAGATGGCTATGATTAAGAAAACTGACAATGATTGATCTATATCAATAAAATTAACGAATCCAAAATTGTCAAATCAAATTCAGAAAATCAATCCAATCTCTTATAAGTTGATGATGATTGAAAATCTCTATCTAATAATCTATCTAAAACATTGTTCAAGGATCTCTATCTAATTTGTATCTTTGCCAGCGAGGATCTAGATAGGCGCAATGGCGAATAGATATCGTAACAAAGCTACAGCTACAACAGTAGGGTAATTAGGAACTGAGAGTGTGATTGTAACGCCATCGATAAAACATGCTGTCACTGTCATACTAATTTATGTAATCTGTAGGATGAGAGGGATGGAAGACGTTACGCTACCGAAACGCTACGTAAAAAGCGCCATGAACTCTATCAAATATTACACAGTCCTATACTGTACACTCGATAGGTACACAAAAAAGCCCTAACCTAGATCGATGTCGTTGGCGGCGCTGGCCGGGGAGGCAACAGGTTCTCCCCATAGCAACCAGATGTTTCTGCGGTTTCCGAGGAATTATCGTCTCCCGCTTTATATATACTCGCAACGCCGTCTTGACAGGATTTCTTGTTTTTAATGACTTCCCATGCGACTGCTGGTGTTTTTCTTTTCAACGCTTCATGTTTGAAAATATGTAAAGGTGCATAAAATGTCATTTGTTTAGGTAGTTGTCTGAACCGATTATTATTTAATCTTGTTTGTTGATATACATATTCAATATAGAACATACTTTTCAGCCTAATTCGTATAATATAATGTTTACCCCAAATTTAATTCGCAGATTACTGAAACACCTGTTTCAAAACTGGTCTGCGGCCTCAAGAGACTCCAACTATCAGCACTATGAAAGTTTTAACTAGTGCTCGTGTCATAACCGACGCAGCTGAAATGTCTACATATAAACTTTTTAGTTCGCGTATAGAATTTTCAATAACTGCACACACTTGTGTGCGAAGTTTCATTGCGGAATCATAACTAAGTGATGTCGGCGTACAAAGTTTTCTATGGACTTGTATACAATGCTGCAAATAAACTGCAGAAACGTGACAACTTTGTTTGCAAGAAATGCATTGGACAGTGTTTATTTTATGTATTTTTCATCGTCATTCACTAGCGGTTCAGTTCAACGTTCAAAATACGAGCTTAGCGAACGAAATTCATGTTAATCTAAATTTCCTTATCTGCCCCTTAATAAAGAAGAATAAAAGTCATGAGACACGACTGAGGTAGAATAAAATCATCGTTCACAACTGCATGCATACTAATTTGAGTTCATAATCAGGGTAGGAACTATACAACTAAGGCCGAATACTCTTTGGATACATATTCGTACGACATTGAGTCTTCCGAATACGTACGATGACGCACGACACTTCCCGACCGTCAAAGTACGGAGAGTTCGCACACATGCTTTATAACTACAATTATTAATTGTAATGCCATTCTATATGGACAAACACTCTCTATAAATGTTGAAGTTAATATTTTAAAACCAAATATTATATTTTTAGAAGAACGTAAAAAACACTGAATATACAAATTTATTTTTCATCAGCAAATATATTTTTTTTCCACAACCGAATGGACGGCCTCATGCAGCAATATTCATATGTCATGATGTCATCTCCGCATATATCCGGTCGTAGTAGCACCGCACATCCGACTACGGTCCGACGCTTCCAATATTTAATAAAGCGTGCATTTTCACTACCTACACATAGAGATGTACAAAGGTATACTATATTCCTATTAGCTACTATACTCTACCTACAAATCTATACTAATATTATAAACTAGCTGTTGCCCGCGACTTCGTCCGCGTGGTATTTAACAACGTCTCAACCGTTGGCAACAGCCTGCTCGCGTTCTGATCCCGCGGGACGCATTGCAGGTTGTTGCTATCAGACTTTAAGCAGGCGCAGCGCTGCAACATTGGTTTTAATTTTTTTCCGAGAGATCCAATTTTTTTTTCTAAAATAAAAGTAGCCTAAGTTACTCCTTGTTACATCAGCTATCTGCCAGTGAAATTCCCGTCAAAATCGGTCCAGCCATTTCAGAGATTACCCGGAACAAACAGACAGACAGACAGACAGACAGACAGACGGACAGACAGACAGACGGACAGACAGACAGACAGACAGACAGACAGACAAAAATTGTAAAAAATGTTGTTTCGGTATAGGTAACGTGTATACATCCAAATGCACTTAGTAAAAAGCGGTTATTTTAATATTACAAACAGACACTCCAATTTTATTTATATGTATAGATGTGAAAGTTTGGATGGATGTTTGTTACTCTTTCACGCTAGAACGGCTGAACGGATCTGGATGAAATTTGGCACAGAAATAGATTATAGTCTGGAATAGCACATAAGCTACTTTTTATCCCGGTAAAATATTTGGTTCCCGTGGGATAGATGTTTAAATTTTTCATACTTTTTATCGCGGGTAACACCGCCGGGCGCAGCTAGTAATATATAAACTTGATCTGAAACGTTTTCGTATTAAACCAAAAAAATAACTCTATAATAGAGTTTATATAATAAACCTGTTCTATAAAAACAACAATCTACACGCCACACATTGCACTACCAAGTACAGAAAACTGTTTTCCTTTCAAATTATGCCGAGAACAGCAGTTTCGTGGCGTCTAAAGCTCGTACGCAATTGAAGAACTAGGCTAAGGGTGGATTTCCAGTGCCGAGGAAGCGGGATCCAACGCGAGGCGGTATAAAGTGTTTTGTGGCATCCAAACCTGAGTTTACCGGATTTTCACGACCAGTTTAAATGGTGAGTCGACTTTGTGTGGCTTTTTTTATTATTATTATTACGTTATAGGCAAGTAGTTAATCTCGATCTCACCTGATGGTAAGTGACGATAAGATCTACGATGGACATTGGTTGTTCCTTAAAAATATAAATTAAATAACTTAAAAAGTAAATAGCTTAGTAACATAATTAATTAGTGATAAGCCCATTGTTAATTATGTTTTCACCTGTATGTCCCAGAGGTAAGGTGTTTAAAATTGTGTTTTCATTATTTATGTGGTAAAACATTAAAGACTAATTAATCATTCAGTGATGATCTGATTAACTCAGTGGTTAGTGTCCCTGCTTTTTCGAAGATCCCGGGTTCGGATCGTAGGGATAAGCTTTGTGTTATGAGCATAAATGTTAGTACCCGAATTATGGATGTTTAATATTTATATAAGTATTATATACTGTGTTCGACCCCAGTCCATTGTACGGTACCCATAATACAAGCGTTGCTTTGTGTAGGACCGTATACTTGGTGTGATATTATTATTATTGTCTCTCCACACGGGCTATATCCGGATATTTGGAAGGCTTGCGCGGAGACATAGGTCCAACACGAAGATGCCCTTTTTGGGAATTTTAATGTTATATTGATAGCATAACCACCGAATTGACCTCAGCAGGCGCAGGACCTATTGCGTTATTATTATTAATCACAAAAGGTATTTGATACCTTGTCCATAGTTTAAAAGTAATATAATTAAAACATTGTTGTGGCTGTACTTTCCTATAAGACGTATAAAGCGAATCGAATATTAAAGCTAGCTTCGTATTTTCTACAAGTAAAAGTACAATAGAACGGCTACATTATAGAACTTTAATAACAAAACACGAAGATGATAACAAAAGGAATGAAGGTACGGCCCTCTCCGAATCCTGTATAGGATATATTTCTCGGAGTGTAATAAAAGGTAGCCAGGCGAGCGGCAAGCGAAGGGATATGTTACCTACTTATTTTCATACACCATGTTTTAATGTATACTTAGCTTTAGATATCTATACTAAGGTAACTGTGTCAAGTCGTCATATGATAAGGTCAATTAAAAAAAAAAATCGCAAGAAGTCATAAACACCATTTGTTGCGCTCAAACAGCCCAGGTACTAAACTACTATATACTAACCTTAGAATATACTATACCAAACTATATAGTTACCTAACTATGTGAGGTCATCACTTGGAAATGTCAATTTAAAAAAATCATCGCGATATATCTCAATTGTAATTTGTTGCGCTAAAGAAACCCAAGTACAAGGAGTCTTTATATTGCACAAGTTTTAAAACATATATTTGATTATTAACATAGAGATATACCTACCACAGATGCGAATTAGATCTAATAAGTTTTTTTTCAATTAACGGGAGCAGCTCTTATAAAGTTTATCGATTTAATTTTCGCGTTGGTCCCCAAAATTTAAAATGGATTATAAACTCTTGAAATTTATTAAGATTGTTTTCTAGAACAAAATATATAATACTAGGTTAATAGATACCATCTTTGCTTTTCTCGATAAAGTTTGTCTTATACACAATCTTGAGGCTCCAATTTGTCAAACTAATCATTACATATTGTGACTCGAATGTCACCTAAATCAAAATACCTTTTATTTAATGTGGATTGACTACTTAATATTTTTGATTTTGCCTCCATTTTTATCCGACTGCGAAAGGTAATGTTTTTATCCGCCTATGTTTATTCCTTTATGGGTCTCGGGCACTCGGCAGTTAACAGTCGGGACCCATTAGAAGTCTAGACCGGCTTGAATGTTCCTAATAATGGGTTCCGACTGTTAAACTACTGACTACAGGACTTGTTTTTTTTCTTTTAAGTTTTTATTTAAAGTTTTTACGCAATCGGATTCACCAACCATAGGTGCACAGTCCAACTAAGCTATATTAATTTTGTATTATAAATCCCGAACTAGTTTATATTGTTTTTATGGATTATAATTTATTTCTCAGCTAGTTTGTACGGTTCGTTAGGAGAGCGTTGGAAACAAAATCGCAGTACGTAGAGCTTTTGACAGTTATTCGATCGCGCTCAAGCTCCTTTCAGTATTCCTGTCTAGATGAAACGTGAAATTCATTAAATATCTTAAAATGTAGGCTATTATGAAATAAAGTTATCTTATACCTGTATTTGCTATTTGGTTATGACAAGGGACCTGAAATGATACAGCTATATTTAACATTGATTATATCTTTGGAATTTGATTAGTAATTCAAATCTCACGAAATACTAGAGCTTGGGTAATGTACACTCTACCATTATTTTGTGGTATCTATGTAAAAATCACTAAAAGAAAAAGAAATAAAAATATATCATTGTGACTGTTATCCCCTAAGAGAAAAACAAACTCTCCAATGCACCTTTGCTTGAAAACCTCTGTCCTTAGAAATTAAATATCACAAAATCTATAGAATTCTACTAATAAAAAAATACAACCGAATTGAGAACCTACACCCTTTTGAAGTAGGTTCAAAATACCTTACGTCGCTTTCTTCAATGAGTAATGAAAATATTATAAGGAATATTAATCGAATAATCAATCATTGAAGGTACCGAAGCCCTAGACTCAGTAGAAACCTACTTACAATGAGACTATAGTAGCACTCGGGCACATCATAATCCGGCTAGGGACAAATTAAATAATGGCTTCGTGACCCCTGTCACAAAGGATAGCTTACAACTAAGATAATATGGCCATTTCATTTTCACCGCACGAAATATATTAGTATCTTTATTATATTAAAATAAAACTAATCTTAAGGATTTTATCGCGGTTTATTTTTTATTTTACGTTCCCGACGTTTCGGCTGCTTTGCAGCAACCATCCTTAAGATTAGTTTTATTTCAATGTGTAGTATTCGCGTAAATATAAGAAATCAATATCTTTATTATAATTAAAAGTATTTTTCTAGTTATAGGAATATAAGTAACTACTTACCTTTGAGAAATTAGTAGAACATCGCTTGATTAATTAATCTCGACTTGTGTTATGGAGTCATCACTAGTGACGTTATTATATATTTTTTTTAAGACTGGACTTTGCACGTTTATGGACATATAACGACGATATAACTAAAATAGTCTAATGAGATTCGTTTGGTAAAACAACGTTCACGATCAAACCAACTTTTGAACTCGGTAAAGATCTGCAGTATTCGCCTATTGCTAATATATCACGATAACGCTATAAACGGTTTGACTCTGTTGGTAGTGACTCTGATTTTGTGCGGGTCCCGGGTTCGAATCCTAGTAGGGGCAAACTTTGCGTGATGAACACAAATGTTTGTACCCATCTATCTACTAATTTTACGGAGTTTATCGCGTTTATTTTATGTTTTTACGTGCCCAAAATCCGTAATATTAGTTTTATTTCAATGTGTAGTATTCGCATAAATATAATAAATCAATATATGTATACATATTAATATCGTTGTCTATAGTGCCCAAGAGTAAGTGTGTATACAAAAAAAAAATACAACCGAATTGAGAACCTCCTTCTTTTTGAAGTCGGTTAAATACTAGCAAACGGTGTAAATGAGGTTGCGGGATAATTGGGTATAAATCGACGCGTGCACCCCGGTTACACAGGCATAATGGCAGTCTTTGTGACCCTTAAGTGCCCCAACGTGCCCCTCGATAGTTCTGCAAATTTTGCGACTACTTTAACTATTTCGAAGGAAAATTGAAGGAATCCCGCCTTTTGAATAGTCACGTTTACGCGTAGTTGCTGAAAATGACTGTGTAATGTATGGACTCACACATACCTAACTTATTTTTTTCCGTTTCCAGTCTACCCTGATTTGGCTGATTACTGATATATAACACGGCCTTGCCTTGATTCAGCAAAGGTCTCAGCACATCGATGATAGGTGTAATATTTATTTGAAGGAGAGCTCAATATTATATCAGAAACAGAATCCTCTAGTTTTCCAAGTTGTCGGTGGCTGTTCCAACAAGACGTGGAGCGAGGCGAATATAAACTTAACTTATTTAATCTCCGTCTGGACCGAGTTAAATTAAATAAACAGCAATCAAGGAGTTAATATCTTACTGGTGCGCTGTGATTAGATAACTATTTATTTTAATAGTTTAAAATGTCGGAGTAGGTATGCAGAACTGTTGGTAATTATAGTACATTAAAATGTAATGTTTGTATAAAATAATACTCTTTGCCCACAATTTTGTAAAAGTTTCACCTGTATCTCTACGGGGTTGGCAAAGGTGCCCCGCAGTACACCCTCTTATTAACCTCTGATTAAAGCCGAAGATTCTTAAATTCTAACACGACATAAAATTTAAATCTATTATCGTTGGTAATCCATAATACTATGACATGAAAATTACGACTGAATGGTCATATACCGACATTGCAGCCTTGTAAGGTTAGTTGGGGCACGTGATGTGTGCGGGCTGACAGAGAGCTAAATGACAGATGACAGCGTTTGCCTGATGTGAGACAAGCACTTGCGCTGCCACGCCTGAGCGCTGTCAACCTCGCGAGGCTACGCGGTCGGTCTGGACATGGACAGTACCGAAAAAAAAGTAGTTATTTTTGATACAGTACAATATATATTAAAAACAAACTAACTGATAATAATATTTAAACAACAACGTACATACTTAATATACTACATAAATAAACGTTTAGAAGATCTCTCATTTACTTTGAAACACGAACCAACATTCTCGAACGAATTACTGATCTTAAGGGACTCGTTTGAACTAACTATAAATGCAAATGTTTAATGTCACTAGATCTCCTTACGTCACATATTACTGGTCACAGAGTAACTCTTAACTCGTTCACCAACTCCATGCACCGGCTAGACTTAAGCTTCTCTGTAGTTGCGCCCCCTTACAAAGCTTAAGCTCCATATTAGTACCCGTTCTAACATCCCTGAGGGGAGGAGGGTGGGTGGAAGGAGGGCGAGGGGCAGGCAACAGGTGCCCGGAGCGTTGCCAAGCATCCCCGCTACTATATCATTCTTCGACAATATCGAGCTTCGCAATTTCGCTGTACATGGACCCGCGCAGTCGAGTGCGCACGGTCGAGAGTCGATAGCAACGAGCAATACATATAGATATTGCGTACCCACCATTATTCCATTCTGCAATTTTGCTAACTGCCATTAATTATAGTATTGAAAGGGCAATTTAGAGTTCAGTGAATTAACAAATAACGCATTTATTGCAGCAGTCGAGAGCTTATTCAAGGATAATATTATCCAGGATTCTCCTGCTGTAGCGAGGACGGGTGCATTTTATTGCCAGTTCAAATTGTTTTTAATGATGTGCACATCTTTGTTGGATTTTTTTTTTAAATAACGAACTCTATTTGATTATAGAGTCATATGTTACACAGTAACAACCGACATTTTCAATATACAATTAAGTGCAAATTAATTTTTTAGATTTGGTAAATTTATTAAACCAAGTCAATAGAACTCACACGTTAAAAATTTGCACAATTTTTTTATGTCGACCAAGTGTAGGCTTACAATTACGTAATCTTTAAATCCCAGGTTAAAATTACAAATAGCGGTGAGTGTCATTAAAATAGGTCGGTCCCCTGTGGCTTTCAAATGGCCACATGGATTGACTTTGGAACGTTTTCGAGGGAATAAAGCTTTGAAAAGGGTCACACTCCAACTTCAACGAGAAAATAATTGGAGCCAAATTGAACAGGCTGAGAGCGCTTGATAGGGGTACACAAAACAAATGCAACACGTCGGTATAGAGACGTCGAGTTAGTTAAAGTTTAGGTGTTTGTGTGGAGACCTCATTACTTTTAGTTAATGATTCAGATCATAGTAAGTTCATACCTTTCTTGAATCAGTTAATCAGTATTGAGACATGCTTGTTTCACAAATCGTTACTTTACACAATTTCTCCCACCAAATTGTATATAATAAGTTAATTCAACCTTAAAATACCGAGAAATTCCATCATGTATTGCAGCTAACAACAGCCACTGAGAGAAAGATTAGATAATTTAATTTATGTCACCGTGCAAATACTTCAATCTCAAAATCAATATCTAATTTATCCAACGTCTAAGTTGAAGCATGACACAGACATGGCGGTGAATGGCTCTAGGTCTTCGGTTTAAATAATAATAGCTATATAAATAAAAAATATATGGCGCTCGTTGGTATGCGCCTCACATGACCAATTTGGCATTTTTTTATGTTCGTAACAGTCCGAATAAGGTTTTTAGAGAAAGCAAAATTGAAATAGTTATCACAAAGAAATATAAAAATAGAATTTTTTTTTCGGATTTTATCGCGTTTACTTTATGTTTCGGGAACGTTAAAATCTAAAATAAAATTTGTAAAATAAGTTTTATTTCAATTCAAAGGATTGTACTAATTAGAAGAAACATTACCAACGCGACGTTAAAAATAAATTCCGAGAACTGACTGAATGAGTTTGAGATTATAAAGCAAAGAAACAAAAGTAGGCTTTTAAATGAAAAAAATAATAATGTATGGCGGAGTTTCAAATGGGTGCGAGTGAATCACATAAGCATTTGCACCCACAGTTACGCAATAGGAAGTGGCTGAGAGTAACAATACGGACGTAAGCTTTTTCACAATGAAATATTAACAAAGCGTGGCTAAGTGCACTTAGGTGACAGCTAGAACAACGTGTGTTAAAGAATGGGTCGCCAAGGTAATTACGAGTTGTATAAATACTGCGCTTGAAAATAACTCTTATTAGAATAATAATAAAACAACTAATTATAATAATGTATAACTATATTTATAAAATATCAAGTTTGTCTATATTTATTTTAAGGGAATGAATGTAATAAGTTGTTTGTGGTTATTAATAAAAAATGGACCTGCTGCTTGAGTATTATTTTTTGTATTAATGCAAGGCATGGTTTCACCCGCTGACATAGCGTTGATGTTTTTGAGAAAATGTACACTTATTTTCATTTATCGCTGGCTCTTGATTTTGACTCTCCATAAGTGCATTTTTGGCCAATACAAGTAAAAGAAAAGATTTGATTTTAAATAATTACATTTATAACAAACTTCGGCAAATATAGCTGCTAACTCAGTACATTGATGTATGTACACACTATTATAACATAGTATATACCTTTCCTACAACAAAGAGAGTCAGAGTGCATCGCTTCAGCGGGTCGTCCGTAAAGTGAATTAGACGCAATAGTATGTAGGTACTCAGAACAGGGTAGAGACACGGAATGAATACAGAAACGAGGTGGAAGTGGAACACTTCAAACAACCTTACTTATATGTAATCAAATGTGATATTATGCTGGTGAGTGTGACGTCAATGACAAGCTGCCACGACTTTAATGATAGGCAACAGAAAAACATACTTCAGCCCCGCGGTCATTAAACTTGTAGGCGACCGTATTATATTTGTAGGCGTAACTTCACCAGAGGAAATAAAACTTTATGTTGCCAGCAATACAACTGCTTTTTAGTTATATACAGGATACCTTTGGTGGCGAGTTAGAACAATCTATCTGCTAAAAATCTCAGGGGTTTGATAGTATAAGGCAAATAAATGAGGTTGTCTAACGCTATTGGATAGCTAGAAAAACCTAATCAAGTCGCACTGTCCCCAGCTAGAGTTGCGTCAGTGGTGACGGACCCAAAGTAAATTAGACGCAAGTGTGGAGGCACTGTAATATTGAAACAGGGCTGCTACGCTCATAAGTAACTAAGATGAAATAAGTTAATTGAAATTTATAATTATAATTGATAGAACTAGGCGATACTTGGCGGAATCCATTGTAAGCAAATGGAGAAGATTGTCTTCGTCTGGTGGGTCCCTCTTTCCCAATTTGTTTTCTTTGTGTATATACGGTGCAAAATAATAGTGTAAAATATTTTAAGAGGTCAATCAGTAGGCTATAAAGGTCACATTCCCGTAGGAAAATATAAAATTAACTATTATTAACATACTAAGTGCGCGGTGAAATGGTACTGGGTTGCTTTGTTTGATAAAAAATTCAAACATTGTTTAGACATTTATTTTATACATAAACGTGATCGTTATGACCTACTTGTTAAACTCTGAAAATATTTTACACATTTTTTGTTAATATATTTTCTTTTTTTTTATTAATTCTAGTTAATCAGTTACTGACGTACATAGAAACGGCCTACATTTATATTAAAAAAAATGCAACCATGACAATTATTTTTGTTGAAATACACAAATATACGCATTGGTTTCTAGTTAGCAAAATGGGAACTATATAATTCTGCATGTATACTCTAAAGCAATCTTTGTTCTAGTGAGAGCTTATTAACGATAGATAATGTTCCTATTTGCACATGGTGGGAACCCTAAAGACTAATCCCGCTGCATAATGCGGGTAAGTGTGGCGCGGCTTTGTGCGGAGTGCATTATGATCCATAGCGTTTTTTTTTTTTTTTTATTACTTTATAGGCAAGTATTTGATCTCGATCTCACCTGATGGTAAGTGACGATGAGATCTACGATGGAGCATACTTGCCTAGGTAGGAAGGCGGCAGTAGATCGAGACGCTACATTCACTAGGCACATGCAGCGCAGCTGATCTGACCCGCCATCCATGAATGGCAACACCGAACATCATGCCGGAACACGGCTAGGCCGCTTGGCGACATGGCTTTGTTCAGTGGGTGGTGACTAGCCACGGCCGAAGCCTCCCACCAGTAGAGTTGTCACCTGGTTGGCACCACCCAGGGTCACGTGTAGGGTATCTCGAGGGTACTTAATTCTCCTACGGACGAAGGTGACTCGACCCCACCTCGTTTCACTATGCATTAGGCTACGATAATTTGGCTGAGAAACATATGCAGAATATTCCTAATAAGTCTGTATAGAATGTGTGTTGAAAGTTCACAGTTCGTCAACCAACATCTTTTACTCCTAAGTTTATGACAATTCCTGACTGCCTACTTTTTGTTTTTTTTTTCGGCTGCTGAAACGTCGGGAACGTAAAAACAAAAAATAAACGTGATAAAATCCTTAAAAATAGTTTTATTTCAATGTGTAGTATTCGCGTAGATATAAGAAATCATTATACCTACTACTCAATAAATTAGTGTAGGGCCATCTTTCTCAAGCCAAGGCAAGCACACAATAATAGCAAAAAGAACATTTACAAATTGGAAATCGCGGAATTGTAATTATTTGACAATTGACGAACTATAAACGCACTTGGTAGTGACCTTGTGCCGAGGGTCCCGGGTTAGAATCCTGACATTCCATTATTTCCCTAATAATGATGTAAGCTTCTATAGCTTCTATCAACAACGCAAGAGTCGTTCGCAGATAAGTAGCTATGTCAGCCTTAGTTGCGTAGCATTTACAGATTAAAGCGATCTGAGAGACGCCGCACTAATTAACCATTCATGTTTCCAATTAAAATAGCAATTACGGCTATGCAGTGGAATTACGTGGTGGAAACGCTATCCCAACCACTAACAGTTATTTAAATCGTAAACGTGATGATTTTTTTTAAGTGGCATAGTATATTATGTGTTATTGTCTGCCTTAAGAAATGGCCCTTATGGTAAAAAAAATAGGGATCATACTTCTGTAGGCGAAAAGGGTAAATTAGCGTGTCCTCGGTTCCAACAGTTTAAACATACTGCTGATCGATCGATCGACTTTGTAAAATGTTTTACGATTTATATTAATATTGAATACTATACAAATTGGATCAGACCCGTTTATAAATCGTATGATAAGGCGACTGAATGTGATTCTCAGAACACATTACACGTACTGGAAATTTTAAATGTAACTACAGATGCAAACTTTTGGCACTTTGCCCCATCTATGAACATTATACTTTGCTGATATTTAAATCAATTATACATTTACCTGTACAGGTTTATTTTCTTATGCATTGGTGATTACGTCACTATACGATAAAAAATACAACCGAATTGAGAACTACCTCCTTTTTGAAGTCGGTTAAGAATACATATCAATTCATCCATTTATCATCCGGAAGACCTCTAATGTAATACTTCCTCAAATAACTCAATAGATATGAATACTATAACATTTTATTTTTAACTTCTTCAAAAAAAAGAGCAGGTTCTCTATTGGATTGTATTTTTTTTATGATGAGTGCTGAGGTAACACTCAGCCCTCCGGTCATTTACAAACCAATGTGGAAAAAAAACTTGCGAATGATATTGGTCCCAACTTTGGGCCAACCACCAACGTCACATTCATTAAATATTTGATTCAGTTATACAAGGTGGATATCGAGATTATTTTTTTTCTTTTTGTTTTTTGAAGACGTTTTTGAAATGGTTTTTTTAAATAATAGCTAATGTTTACTCATAAAAAATATGCGTTGGTTAGCTTCAATATTTCTTTGGAAACAGTTAAGCACCGGTATAGATTTCACTTTAAATAAGACCTGGTATCAAAGACATAATTGAACTTCAAAGCGGTATCAATTAACCTATAATTAAGACACCCACCCCATCCTCCTATTATTGCTTTACCCTTACTCCGCACTTTTCCTACTAAAAATGTTGTCAATAACCGTGTTTGGCGACTTGATTAGCTCAGTTGGTAGTGACCCTGCCTTCTGCGCCGAGGGTCTCGAGTTCAAATCGGGGTAGGGAAAAACCTTGTGTGATAAACATGAGTGTTTGTGCCTTAGTCATGGATGTTTAATATGGGTCCAACACGTAGAGTTATTTTGGTTATTATTATAAAAATGTAAAAAGAAAAACACTTCCTTCAATTTAGGGATTACATGGTTACAAACAATGATTTCCATTAATTCGTCATGTTTCTGTTTTCATTGTTTTCCTGTTTATGTCAGACAACATTTATTTTGTATTTACGATAAAATTTAAAATGTTTAAATGTATACTCTACTCTATGATTACTTTTAAAAATGAGAGATATAATGTAAAAAAAAAAACAACAATTATAATTTTCGGCTTTTTCAATGCAATCCAAACTGAAATCTAGTTGCAAACCCATGAACAATGTAAAGGTACACAAAAAACGATCTGCTTAATGGGTGACATTACTAAGTACTTGTAGCGGGTGTTGTTATGAAAAAAGAAGATTCTTAAAGAGTTGAAAATAGCTTGGCATGGTCCACTGGACAGTTGGCGGGATACATTAAACGCTTTGGCCCTTATACACACCCATATTGTGTCGGCTTTATGATAGGAGCGACTTAATATCAGTACGAAAAATTGATTCCTTATATTTACGCGAATACTACATACACATTGAAATAAAACTAGTCTTAAGGATTTTATCGCTTTATATTTTGATTTTTACGTCGACCATGGTTGCTGTAAAGCAGCCGAAACGTCGGGAACGTAAAAAACATAATATAAACGCAATAAAATCATTAAAATTAGTTTTATTTTAATCAGTACGAAATATTTAAAAATTTATGTCATCATTAGAATATATTTTGTGGATATTTGAAACATCCAACAAGCCTCGGTTACTACGCTCATGATCTTGATAATTTTTATATTAATTATATGATTCCCATGCTTGATAAACAATTACGGAAACACAATATGTGGCTTAAAATCCAGAAATAACTGAAACAAATTGACGATGGCTTGGTTCTAACGGGCTTGCGTGGGAAAATGTCGGAAATTATATTCACTTTATTTACCCAGGCCGGAGTGTTTACTGGGATCGCCTCCAGACCATCGTATGGTACTCATGAGACAAGCTTTGCTTAGTTTGGAACCATACTTTAAGTAAACGTGGAGCAAATTTATTTTAATTGCAATTAAGAATGTTCTTAGCCCATATATGAGATCGATATTATATAATACATATACAGGTAGTACATAAATGTGATATATTACAAACACAATCAATATATTGTATATTATATGCCCGTAAACAACGGATAGATGCTTCAATGGCGCTACGCTTAGACAAAGGATAGCTGATATGCCTTCAAGTCAATGTATAGGCCCAAGATAGAAATGTGTTGTGCACTGAATGTATACAACTCGGTAATATAAATACGACCTGATTAGTTTAATGACACTGCTTCTGTGCTGGGAGTCCCGAGTTCGATTCTTGATAGGGACAAACTTTGTGTGATGAGCATGAATATCTGTAGCTGAGATGTTTAGTTGGTGTCTTTAAAAAATAAAAACTGGGTTCGCCCCTAGTCTATTGTACGGTACCCATAATATAAGCGTTGCTTAGTGTGGGACCGTATAATTGGTGTGTTCGTCTGGCGATATTTTTATGAATTGTATTATTATCAGCGTCAATGCTCTATTTTACAGTGAGTTCATTAGTCGAGTTTTAAGCCTGAACTACACGCTGAGCGAAAACATGCAAGATAGACAGAAGATAAGGGCGTAGAGACGCCTTTGTTTTCACTCAATAAATCTTAGCTTTTTGCCCTTCACTCTATTCCCGATGTTCCAATAATTCACCTATTTAAGGTTTTAGAGAACTGTATTATAAGCCGTTACATAAAATTTATTTCTCCACATTACTTAACATGAGTGATACTTTTAGCCCGGAATAGCCTCATATTACCGCCAAATAAAGTTTATTTATGACCTGTCCTAGGAAATTGTGTACATTTGTATAAAATATACAAGATAATGAAGATGGTGTACTAAAAATTAAACCGTCGCTCTGTTAGCACATGCGCATATATGTAATAACTAGTTGCGCCCGGCGGTGTTGCCCGCGATAAAAAGTATGTAAAATTAAAACATCTATCCCACGGGTACCATACATTTTACCGGGATAAAAGTAGCCTATGTGCTATTCCAGACTATAATCTATATCTGTGCCAAATTTCATCCAGATCCGTTCAGCCGTTCTGGCGTGAAAGAGTAACAAACATCCATCCATCCATCCAAACTTTCACATTTATAATATTAGTATAGAAGTATAGATTACCAAACCAAAATAAAAATTCAATACATCAATTAAAAAAAAATCTAAATCAAATATAAAAAAAAAACACAATTGTAACTGTGAGAACAAAATAAAAAAAATAAATAAAAATAAAATAAATAAAAAATATTTTATAAAAACGAGATATTGGAATTTCGACTTCATATAATAATTATAAATAAGCTAAAGAACTCAATACTTTTTTCCGCTGACCGTGATTGCAACCCCAAAGAAAACGATATCATAAATTTTGTCAAAGCCAGAAAGAGATATCTAATAAGTTTTCAAGTCATGGGGCGGTTTCCCCACCTTCGTATATGGGTATGCATCCCTTCATGAGCTTAATACCCCGTCGCCTGCCCGTCATGGGGTTTGGAATTACCGAAATCTCAAGGGATTATACGGGCTACAACGTGACTTCATTTAGCTTCGGCTTTCAAAGTAAGAGTTATGGCATGGCATTACATAGTACTTTCAAAGCTATTTTATGAACGCGCTTGAAAAGATGATACGCAGGTTGAATAAGGTAAATTTAACATTGAAGTAATATATTTATATTTTGTCAACAACCGTTTAAAACAATTTTTCGTTATATACCTTACCGAATAACGTAATCTAAACCAAAGCGTATTCGTAATAATCTTATAACCAAAGTGTATTTAATACCATATCACAATAATCTTAAAACAATATATCGTTATCAGAATTTTAAAATAACACTCCTAGGTTTAGAAATTAAATAAAGTTTATATCGGCCGAAAGCCTTAGTAGTTTTTATAATAATAATAGATCTATCAATAGTGATTAGAGAAAAGCTACTCCTTCCAATATTACCATCCATGTCCATCCAAACCTCAATCCATAGTCCCAATTATCTTTCCATATTCCTGCAATAGTTCCTCCGCCTGCTGAGGTCAATTCGCTGTTTAAGCTATCATTTTTAGCAGTTGACCTCAGGAGCTAGCCTAGCTTAAATAACATTAAAATTGTCAAAAAGGGCCTCTACGTGTTGGACCCATATCCCCGCGCAAGCCTTCCAAAGATCCGGATATAGCCCGTGTGGTAAGAGACATATTATATCTATCAATAATATATAACTTGGTCTTTCTTTTTTCACTAATAAATACTTAATCCTCACATAAAAAAATATTACTCTCCTTCTGGCGCAGTCGGGTAAAAACTGAACTGAATTGGGAATTCAGATCCGTGCGTTATTTTTCCGTCGTTCCAACACTTTGAAAACTCAACCCTTTGATCCCAATGTATACCAAGTTACTATTTTTTCACACACCCACACATTTCGGACAAGTTTCCCCGTATAATCTGGCTTTTTCAACAACCATGTTAGTAGGGCTGCCACATATATGTATAAAAAAAACTAAAAAATTAAATATATGGTCAGATAAATAAATATTTAGACACAGGGAGCAAAATTAGTTTTAAATAATTTTAAAAGAAATATCAAACGTATAAACTGCGTATGTGAGTATTACGTAAAAATAAGTATTGTTTGGTTTAATAATTTCAACGTTAATGATTTTTTAAAGTTTGCAATTTAGTTTAAACTTACAACACATTTGGCACTCTTGAGACAGTTTACAGAAGTTCTCGCGTTTCGAGCGCCGTTGCTTTTTTAATTTTCCTAACGAACTTTTATAAAAGGGTTTTACTCATTTTATTTTTTGTTAACTATATTTGAATATCGGGATCACTACTGTAAATGGTAACCCTAAACTTAAGCCGGCAAGAGTCGAATGCGAAATCAGAGTTGGGAGAGTGAAAAGCCCGCGAGACCGCGCGCGCCTCCTCGCCCCACTCCGTCAATCGACCCAATAATATGATTTATAGCAGAACCTGTGATATACATACATCTGGAACAACCGTCCCAAGTGAGTGGTACACTGGTCAGTGGAGTTGATCGACTGGAGGTTGTAACATGGATTTGATAGTATATATCCGTACCAAAAGTTCCATTACAATTAAATAACAATTTAATTTTAAGCCCAAATTTTGAACTAGTTCTCATCAATACAGTAACGATGTCAGTCACTGTATGTCTGTATATATGATTTTTATCTATGAAATCTGTGGTATGAGAGAGACGGCATGCGATGACGTTCACAAAAAGCTTCGTAAATAGATCATAAAATAAGTCAAATAAAAAAATATTATTACCTCCAAATATATTTTTTTATTTACGAAGGCATTACAATTATAATTTAAAAGAAAATAAGTGTATTAATACTTTCTGGGAATTAGAGGACAATATCTTAGACATAATATATGCATACATATGAAACAAAGTCGTGTTAGTTACACCAATTATAACTCAAGAACGGGTGTCCAATTTTGATGATTTAAGATTTTTTTAATTTTTCGTCACCCCGAAAAGAACATAATTCATGTCCACATACATTTGATTCTGAGACCTTACGAAGTTCTATAGTTAAGCATATAATTAAACGCATACACAGAGACTACGAATTCACGAAGTTTCTTAGTATCAGATGTGGTAGGTCGCCATAAAACAGCGTCACACAATGTGGGAGATACGCCAAATTTTCCGGCCGGAGCAACACGTAACACATTTGCATCCAAACACGCGTTCCGTATACAACTCCGCGAGCACGTCGCGAGCACGTCGGCTCGATTTACGTCGACAAGTTTGGTAGGCATGTACATTTGTCGTATCTCAGCTTCCGAACGCTCCTTCGAAAAATATATTCCATCATCGTGCGAAATGATTTACTGCATATTCAAGCAACATGTGTTTATAGTATTTTGTTATCATGTAGAGATCCATCCTTTTCCAGGACAAAAAATATATATTGTGTTGACCCGGGTTATAAACCAGGCCGAGTTTCATCAATATACATCCAATGGATTGGTCGTGATGCGCGAACAGAGAAACAAATAAAAAATCCAAATATGGTGTATTCTAAGTGCTCTCTACGCCAACGTTATGTTACGTAAAAAAAATGCGTTAGGACCAGTGTCTCCAACCATCCCGTAATTACGGTAGATCTACCGTAATTTTTCTAGATCTACCACCTACCGTAGACATGTCAAAATCTACCGTAATTTCGTACGTGTCCATATTTCTATAATGACAGCACGATTTAGCAAAATATTACTAGTTTATAACGGCAACATTACATTGGGATGCGTAACGTAAAAAAAAAAGGTCATTCTGCTACTTCAGTTTGGAAGAATGACCTTTTTTTTTACGTTACGCATCCCCATTGCATGGGTATTTTAGCTGCAAACACTGGTCTGCCGTAATTTTCCACCATCTACCGTATTTTGAGACCAGGCAACACCGTAATTTTGACAAAGAGGGTTGGAGACACTGGTTAGGACCACTGAATACTTACATGTTTATTTTATTTATTTCAATTATTTGTTTTATTTATTGCACTATGGTTCAATTCGTATCTCCATTAAATATCTTATAGAAGTGGATTAACTAATGTCATTTAAAACTTCAAATAACAAACGATTAGAGCATTAACCGCTATGGTACTTTTGTGTTGTTTATGGACCGAATACGTTGGATAGGACTCACAAAGTACACAGACACAGCTAGTCCACTTACTTTGTATCTGTATACTTATACAGGTGATTCAGAAAGGGTACACTAATCCTGAAACCTGTGTTTTTTAGCACCTTTGTAAAAAAATATGTGAAGTCAGGCTTTTGATGTGTTGCTTTTTAAAAATATGTTTTGTTGCGCACAAATGTTACTAGTGTTGAGCGGTATAATGTTCTACATATTGGATGTTCTACATATTGGATAGCGATATATAGTAAACCAGACCTTTTGATAGAATGACGTGACGCTTACAGGTTTCACATGCCCGCGTTTAAGCTAAAACCTACCTAGACGAGTTCAGCCCACGTCTTTTAATAATATAACAGGTCCCACATGACTGAATTATATCGGTTTCACACCATAAAACTTGCCACGGCCGGTACTATATATATATTTTATGACAAAGACACAAGCGTCGCATGGCCGTGTAATCATATAACAAGCCTATAATGCTCGTTTTATGGTATTGGTAACACAATCGGGTCAATGAACTAGTGATGTGATGCAGAAATGATATAATCTGAGGTCACCGAAATATTGGTATTTAGTTATTAATTGCATTATACAATAATTCCGACGTAGAAAATATTATTATATATCTTCTAATTATATTTTAAAGGAAATAATTCATCCATGTTATTTCTTGTCTGTTATTTCAAAGGCCATGTTTTTACCAGCACGCAATTGAAATAAAAAAAAATACATGTTTGTTCAAGCAAAGTGCTTGTCAACCGTCTACGACGTCGCTACGTCGTCGGTGCTACGAGATATCGTAGCAGCCCTCGCGTAGTGACATGCTACGACAAATGGTAGTTCCGTCACAATGATATAGCTAATGACACTCTTCACAATACATTAACACCGGCGGCTTTCAAGCTTTACGACTCCTATAAACTATATACACAAGGACTCTACATTGTGCTACATAGTAGAATCGCGGAAAACTTTGGGCTCGTACCTGGAGTAGGAACTGTGATGTTTATTTACGGATCTTTTGTATAAAATAAAATATTTTTGATAACCTGATGTGTAAAATTTTAGTAATCTTATCCGATAGAACAATTCAAAGAGCGTTCCTTTCTGAAAGACTTGGCTTGAGCTTGAACAAACTGACACCGGTGTGTGAGAGGTTCGCTTGCTTCCATGCGTCTTGGTTTGTTTGCCTTATTACTTCTATGTGGAGCTTGCATGATACAATTCCGTCCGTGTTTCTCATCATCATCCGTAGGCAAACAAGTATAAAGCTTACCTGTCTTGTGATTGGTCGAGCGGCGTGAGGCGCGGCCGGCCGCCGTTGTCAACTTAGCGGCATGTCGGTGGCCGCAGCGGGCGGCGACCGAGGATGCGCGCGCGCACACCGCGACCCACGCACTACCACTTCACTTCACACGTCACGTCATATGCACATATTTACTAAAAAAAAAAAAAAAAGGTCGACACTGGCATTCAATTAACACTGCACTTCAAACCTGAAAAAAAAGAAATACTTCTGTTAGGAAAAGTACAAAGATATTTTCTAAGAAATAAAATGTCTTTCTTTTTTCTGCTAATACAGTTGAAATAAGAAATGAGTTTTGTTTAAAAACATCGGTTCATCAAGTTTAATCTAATAAAAAAATAAGTACATAAATCTATCAAGAACCTTAATCGTAATATATCATTAAGTCACCTAAAATTATTGCATTGGCGTGATGTTAATAATTGCGAAGTCTCGAAATATTTTACCGAGATAGGTACTTTTACGTCTCATTTAGTACCAACGTTATTTCTAAGTACCAGCATAATCGTCAATAACGCACATTAATCTAACACGTGTAGAAATCAAATTAGAGACATAATAAAAACGCACACACGTCTTCATAAAAGTCTGAAGAAACGTATTAAGTGACAATATGACAGCCGTAAATGCTTCGTAGATATAAAAACAGGGTACCCACGTAACACGAACGCTAGTTACAATTTCCAACTCGAAATGGTATGTTTTATTCGTGGATAGTAGTCTGATCTTAAGTAACTAAACATCTTTAGTGATAACGAGTGCACCGCAATATTCATCTTCAGATGTTGATAACTATTGTTTTGGACATTTAGAACTGTTCCTATCTTAAGTTTTTAGTAACTCGTTGTGCATTACTGGACCGGATATTCTTTATTATAATCAAGTGTAGTTACAGAATCTTGGATTATTTGGATGATAAACCAGCCTGGGACTGATCGTTCAAATATCTAAATTAATTAAGATTTGAGATATTAAAGTGTGGCGTGTGTGCGCCTCGCATGGCAACACACTGGACCTTTTTTTGTAATGAACATGGTTGTTAAAAAAATAAAAATTAAAGACTTTGTTTTGACTGATGAAAACGAATTGTTACTTCTAAACTCTGATATATTGTAACCTTATGTTGGCGGTGGGCTACAAATTATTCCTATTATTTCATATTCATATGCACAATCCCCGGCTCACACTCCTGATCCTATAACTCACTGCACGGTGACGCATACTTCTCAAGGAATCCTGCATGTCGATCAAAACCCGAGTGACGTTCGCCAACACGCAATGGGCCAGCGTAACGATGACCTAATTCCCCACCCACTGAGGGTAAGTGTGCCCGCAATAATGGCAATAGACCCCTATTACTACGGGGCCAAATACTAAAGGGTAAATGTAGATGCATTGCAGTGCACTTCTGCCTGCATCACAGGCGTGATAGTGTTTATAACTCTTTTATTATTATAGATACTAAACAAAATGATTGAAAACATATAAAACTCCATTATCTGTTTCTGTAACAAAAATGTTTGCCCCATTAAATAGGTTGGGTGTGGTACGGCAGAAGATTGGCTGGCTGCCAAAAGGAAACGCGAGGAATGCGGCGGGCTTAGGAGAAATTTGCTTCCTATGGGTAAGAATGTGTGGGTACATTTTCGCTTATGGAGAGGGAGAGGAAGATGGCAACTATCATGGGCTGAAAGGTAGGTACATATAAAAAGACAAGTACCTAGCTTCCAAGAGAGCATATAAAAAATAAATGATTTATCTTTGACTTTGAATAGACCAGAATTATTTTTTATTAACCTTATTTTTTATAAAACCTGGTCGTTCTAAAAAACATTGTAAATACAGAATTATGCTAGATTTAGTTAGTAACAACATAATTATTATGCCGACTCGTGGAACACGACTTTGGTAAATATCATAATCGGAAAGGAAGGAAGGATATATCCTTCAGTAAATATGGCCCGCTTCAAACACGCTTACAAATTTTAGATTTTAATCACCCTAAAATATATTCGCCATTAATCGAGTTTATAGCCATAATGGCCGTTGATTGGATGAAACATTTTCTAAATCTAAGATGCACAAAATTACACTTACATGTGTAAAATGTTATATTATATGACATTTACGTTAAGACTGGGAAATATTCCATTCTAAATAGGATTAAGACTCGTGCAGGCTTTTAAATTTTCATAATAATAGCCTGAAATAACTGACCGTATTTCTACGTGTAATTTGTCAGATAAATTGTAGATAAGGTTACGAGATTCAATGAATCAGGCCTCAATAAAAAATAATGGTGGCTCGCTCTTAACGTGTAAAAGCACACACTCAATAGATAAGAGTTTATCATGGGTTTATACCATTACGCGCTTCGCTGCTATGCTGCCCATGTTGTATTAATGTACCTGCGTCAGTAACTGATTTCGTGCCCCACTTTAGATAACGTGTTAATTTGCATGTAGAAAATGGGGCGAATCAATCATTTGCTTACACAAATGTTTGGAATATTAATATGTTGTGCTATACCACTTCTTTGATATTCGAAAAGTACCAGTAATACTTTATGAATATTCTATGATAAGAACGGCGAACCTATACGTCGCAAGGTATAACAATTATGCGCGAATTTCGTCATCTTTTATCATAACAAAATGTAGTAATCTATATATATAAAACAAAGTTGTGTTAGTTACACCATTTATAACTCAAGAATGGGTGGGCCGATTTCTATTTTTTTTTATTTATCTCCGACCCAAATGGTAGAATAACTATTAAAATATGGGAAAAAATCACTTAACAATATTAATAAAATTAATAAATTTTCTCATAATTTTGATTCTGGAGCGGTATGATGTTCGCCTGAAATAATATTACCAGCCCTTTTTATTGTCCTACTGCGCACCGGCCTCCCATCAATTCGAGGGGGATTAGGCCATAGTTAGATTAGCCATCGACAGAAAAAATGGAAATATGCTTATAGCATTTTTTTTTACTTTTTTAATTCCTACTAAAGGTCCTCTTAAAAAAACAACTTTTTAAGAATTTTTAAAAACTAATTTTGTGAAAATTTTTGTCTTGCTTAGGTATACAGTATATAATGTACATGTATACGAGAGTAGGTAACATTGTTTTACACCAACTTAGCATCGAAATTGAAAACATTTGGGGTCGAGTCACCTTCGTCCGTAGGAGAATTAAGTACCCTCGAGATACCCTACACGTGACCCTGGGTGGTGCCAACCAGGTGACAACTCTACTGGTGGTAGGCTTCGGCCGTGGCTAGTCACCACCCACTGAACAAAGACATGTCGCCAAGCGGCCTAGCCGTGTTCCGGCATGATGTTCGGTGTTGCCATTCATGGATGGCGGGTCAGATCAGTTGCGCTGCATGTGCGTAGTGAATGTAGCGTCTCTATCTACTGCCGCCTTCCTACCTAGGCAAGTATGCTCCATCGTAGATCTCATCGTCACTTACCATCAGGTGAGATCGAGATCAAATACTTGCCTATAATGTAATAAAAAAAAAAAGAAAAGGAAAAAAAAAGAAATGTACCAATGATTTCGAGAACTATTCTTAATAAGAACTCAGCGGGATACTATTAGATGCCTGTCGGATACCATAACACGGTCAGAACTGAACCATTCAAAAGCAATCAATCAAGTGAGCGTTATTTTAATCAGTGTTTATTTCATCTTCTCTAGGCTCCAAGTTTGCTTACACAATCGATTCATAATCGAACAGCAACCGCATAGTAACTGTCACTTTTGACTGATTTTATATGGGATATCTGTCAAAAGTGACAGTTACGATGCGGTTGCTGTTCGATTATGAATCGATTGTGTTAGGTTAGACTTGGGACCCTGGTGTTAGGTGTGATGCTCACGCTCGTTCCCAGTAAGATGGCTGATTCGTTGCAGAAGATAGGTGGGTCGCGAATAGTCAAAAAGAACAAGCAAATATGATGGTTAACACAAGGTCATAGATAATTTATTTTTTTATAGTGCGGTCCAATTTAGTATATGAGACGAATACTTACTATATAATGTTAGGGATGTACGATTCCTAAGGGTGTTTTTGTATCACTATCATTTGGAGTAGTGATCATCTTATTCAATACAGCATACTACAGTTAAGATCCTAGAAGAGCACCCTACTTAAGCTTTCTACGAGTACTTTTTTTTTTTTTTTTTTTATTACGTTATAGGCAAGTATTTGATCTCGATCTCACCTGATGGTAAGTGACGATGAGATCTACGATGGAGCATACTTGCCTAGGTAGGAAGGCGGCAGTAGATCGAGACGCTACATTCACTAGGCACATGCAGCGCAGCTGATCTGACCCGCCATCCATGAACGGCAACACCGAACATCATGCCGGAACACGGCTAGGCCGCTTGGCGACATGGCTTTGTTCAGTGGGTGGTGACTAACCACGGCCGAAGCCTACCACCAGTGAATACTATAATAGTCATCATGTAGCGCTATTTCAATTGAGGCAAAATATAACTAAATTGTTTCATGCATCACATAAAACGGTTCAGTTTATAGTCCCACAAAAAGCCTATTGTTCCTAAACTCAAGTGCTTCATAAACTCGTAACTAATAAAATGTATCGTAAAATCAATATAAAAACTTCCAGGTATTTATATTATATTATGAACTATTCGATACAATAATACAGCTGCCGACAGATAGTGATAATATATTGATTAAAATTGTAATTTTTTTATGTTATTTAAATTCAAACTTACCAACACTTTTCCAATCTCCTTTTAAAAATCACTAATTAAAAACCACACACACAGATGAAAATGGCCACTTCACACACTTAACTCAGATTCGATATTTGAATTTCAAATCAGCGTATAATTTAAATGTCCCGCCATTAAGTCGTATGGTAACACCATAGACCACGGTAACAGAAAGGTAGCGCGGCTGCCAACCTCACTTCAACAGGTCGCATCTCACACTGATGCCTGCCTGCCTGCCCGGCCCGATCCGTCCCGTTCGCGCTCGTGCCAAAAATAATACTCTCAGAAGGACATTGGGGGTTTCCAATGGCCCTGTTGCTATTGGAAAATGGCTTTCTCTGGTACCCATTGTTGTTTGTCATCTCGTTGGGATCGCATTGATTCGTTATTCACTACGAGCCATGATTTATGAGGGGGTTTATAAAAAAGGATGATGTTCTTTCAAATAAAAATCAATAGTTTACGTTTGTGTCTATGGTTGTTAAAATGTCTTTGATTATTAAAACCGGTATCAAGTAATTTTAAAATTAGAACATAATTTCAATTTACTTACTGAAATTGAGTACGATTCCGCAAGCCGGAATGAACATAAAAATGTATTTTATTTTGTATCTGCTAGCGTTCCGCCCACTTGCTGTTACCACTTTACGCGTTTGTTTTACTGTTAGTTGAACTATAAATAGTTTCGGAGATCATACCGAAATCCGCGATTGTAAATCAATCGGGAAATATTTGAGCCGTAATACATCAACGTTTAGAAAACAACTGAAAATATCTTCATAGATTTAGAACGTCCCGTTTTATGATAATATGATTCACTCTATGATCATAGGGGGTATAAAATTTGTTGATGATGGTCATACAAAACCAGAAAGTAATTAAAATATATATATTATATTTATTTTTATGCATAAAGTATATTGTAGAGTTAAAAGTTACAACACCTTTGGATAACATTAACGAATCACTAATAGTTCAGCCACACCCATGGCTAGTAAACTTATTAGTCACTTATCAGATGTGGCCAACAATTAACAATTAAAATGACTAACGTCATTAATGTAGCCAAGCGTTTGCCGTGGTAATTTTTAATGCCTTAATTATGAATATATTAATATTTAAAAAACGGTTACGTTAGTTACCTGTTGTGGCCCGACCATAAAATAACAAGACACCACTAAATAATCACTTAAACAGTACTCAATACTGTAGGTAAATAAAACAAATATTTTGTTTAAATAGGTACACCATATAGGTACTATTTAAAAATAATGAGATGGATACTGCTTTGGTTTTGAAATACCAAAAAACGCTGCGTAAGATAATTGGGGACATTTTAACGGATCTCTGCACAGGTACGTGTGGCATCGATGGTATAGCCAACGAGACTGATGGAATATCCACCGTGCCAACTAACAGACTCTAATTAGTAGTTTACACTAGCCATTGGGTAGAGCACAGAGCTTTAATATTGTAGGCTCACAGACTTGTTGAAATATTCAGACAACACACAACACAAGTGAAGCCTAAAAAGCTCTGGTCTAGCATGTCAACATATGCACTTATGCACATATAAAAAAAACTATATCCAAAACCTGTCAGTCTAGTATACTCATTATATATATATATATATTTACTAGGCAAAACATGATGTAAGTTAACACTCACTCACTCACTCATCAGTTTGTTAGTATGGTATTGCAACGTTGCGTATAAACTACTAAACAAGTCTGTGGGTAAACCTAACTCAACTCTAATTCGTAGCCGTACTCCCTCAGAAAAATCGTGTGGTCTATACTCAACAATATCTAACAAATTACATTTATGTTGAGCACCTGAAAAAGTAACGAGTGCGTGCAACATAACGTAACATTTATATGTCTACGTTAACAGGGGTCTAACCAATTTACTACGTGACTACACTACCGCGGCTAGACTCGCACCGCCAAATATTTTGGGCGGAGGGAGCCAAACATGTTTGTCTAACGTATTATAGCAATGAGCCAACACAAAGTGCTCGTTATTACCAAGCTTAATAATCATTATTTCAATCTTAATTTATCGCATAGATATATAAATAGCTTTCTGTAATATATCCCATAAATTATTTCAAGTCTAAAGCGCATTTTATTTTCGAGAAACAATGTATATTTGACGGTCATGAAGTATAGTTTTCTGTGGGATAGTCAAAAATAGAAACTCAAAATCCACTAGGCGAATTAAAATAAATTTCGGCATTGAGATAGCTGTTAACAAGTTCATCATCTAGGGATTATGTTTATCCTGGAAAATGGAAGGGAAACAACTAAAGAAGTCTACGAAGTCACGGACACCGCTATTTATAAATAAGAATGATACAAAACATATTATTTGTTAGAACGTTTAAGCAAATTCTGAGAAAGCGGCACAAAAAAAAAATCTTTTTTAAATAAATTCAGCCAGCGCTATCAAAGCGTAACTCTTTGTATATAGAACGTCCAAACTGATTTTAATCACCGCCTTACACAAGTTTCAATATACATAAGGCTGTTATACACCGCACTATTATGGCGTAACGTGCGGAGGGGCGATCAATCAACCACCGTTGAATCACATTCGGAGTGCCTCAACTTTAGGCGCAACCTGCCAAGATTTGTGTCAGGCCCGCCCAACACTTTTGTGTATATACTAACTTGCCCGACTTCTTTTTTTAAAGTGAATTTGGGTGTTTTCCGTTTTCATCCTATGACTGGCTTTAGTAGGATGTTACCGTTGGAGAAATACATAAGGCACGGATAACGAAACTAAGTGATTTTTTTAACTATATCACTCACCACAAATACCAGAGGCTTCTAGGTGCTTGCTACGGATATTTACTATGAGTGCACGCGGTTGCGTGTGCCTATATGATAATAAAATTAATTGCTATATAAAAAAATAAGCAAGCTGACATATAAAAACCTGAGGGAAATATCGACAGTTGCCCGTACTTTTTCGTGCACTTTGCTATTAAAAACCTAACAACCCCTCTAAGCAAGAAATAAAATCATACCTTTCCATATTGTCAGCACTCAGCAAAAATATACACACATCAAATAATGTACGACTTACTTGGATCGAGTATTAACTAAGCGCTCTCAAACTTTTTATGATGTGTGAGTTGCTATATAACTCTTTACTTGCATGAGTGCGTGAACTGATATTGGTACTACTCAATGGGTAAATTACCTAAAAAAAAATAGTAGAGAAAATAATGTTCTTGCAACCACACTATAGAAAATCTCATTACTAATCATTGTTTTCTTTCATAATTAAAGTGTTACTAAATAATAAGAAGAATCTGCGGCCTATTACGTAACTCTGTTTCAATCATTTCTTATATTTCTATGGACTATTAGTTGATAGAAGTTCATGAAATGATTGAAACAGACTTTGATTTACGTTTGTCTCAAAAAGAAACTAATTTTATTACTGTGTATATATATACAGGGTGTAAGTGGATTCGTAACTAAAACTGATACCATGGATTGCACTCATGATTCTGAGCCCCCAGTGTTGGAATTTTCCGTCAATATTTTCCTATTTTCATCTTTTCATATAAATAAAAAATGACCATAATTACTAATTAAGATACGCTTGATCGTGATCGTCTCTCGCATGCGTCAGGTATCGCGCGGAGCGCAGTGTTGTGATCGCGTTGTGTACGATACATTGTGCGCTCAAAAATAACGACATTTGTAACCTTTGACTTTTGACATACATTATTTCTATAACATTAGGAGGAATGGAACACGCTACCGGCGTCTTTGTTCCCCGTTAACTACAATCTGGGTGTTTTCAAGTCGAGAGTCAACAGGTACCTTCTAGGCAAATATGCTACATCGTAGATCTCATCGTCACTTAACATCAGGTGAGATCGAGATCAAATACTTGCCTATACTGCAATAAAAAAAAATAAATAAAAAAAGGTATTAAGCTTAACCTTTACCCAAAGTTTTCGTTAACATGCCCCGTACACCCTGTATATTGTTTCGCTCCGAAAAAAGTTTAGGTTAGTAATTGATTAATGTGCCCTTTGTAAACGTTTTGGAAACTTATGTAATCCAATTGTCTGATGGTTTTATATTTTAGTTTGTTGGTGAAAGCCCCATAGGCAGCCTCGCCTTTTACCTACCTTGTTTCGAATTGCTGATTTGAGGTTGGGGTCATCTTGCGGGCCACACCCCTCATTCACACTGCAAAGCAACGATTCACTATACCTACATTAAGCATATATTTTGGCACCTTGCGCGATATCTCTTCTTCCTTCTTTACGAGATTAAATGCGATGAAATAAAATGGATATCATATAACAAAACTTTTGACAACTATTTACCCAAATATTGTGACATGCAAACTCTAAATTCAAATTTATGTTTAATCGAACGACAATTACTAAAAAAATGCTATTTTGGAAATAACCTAAAAAGTTCGGCTCATAGTTTTTTCAGTGTAATTACGAAGTAAGATGAATGAGTGTTGCATTATAAAAAAATAAGTGTTAAATATGCGTGTCATAATCCATAGAGATAACGCTTTGAACATAATTTCTTTATCAGCAAACCGTTATTTGCATACCGTTATTGTTACTGCCAGTGTACTGGGTCACGATTATAATAAGATTTTATCGAAATTATAGCTACAGGGCCCGGTATTATTAATGGCACAGTGAAGTTCCGCCCGGCTAGCGACAACCACCTCATGTCGAAATATCATCGCGTAGGCTGATGTTGGCCGGGGCGTGAATTTTGTAATACCGACCTACTGCATATCTTTATCAACAAGAAATTGATTCTGTTAAGAAAAATAATACCTTCAGTTTGAGCGGGTAATATTAGACGAGGGATGCAATGGGTGCCAATTTTTTTGGTGTCCCTAGCTAGCCACCTAGCTAGCTGGCTAACCTAGCTGCTCTGTTAAAGTTACGCTATAACCCTCAAAATATCTTGCAACCTAAGTGTTTGTCTACGCTACGGCTACGGCGTAGTAGACCTCTTTATACTCTACGCTTAATACATACACACACAGTTACACAGCTGTCGTAGTATATAAAAGGATCACACTGTAGCCTGTAGGGTACCACAATATGCATATTCTTCGTATATCATCGAGTTTTATTACAGACCCTCAAATCATGACATGTGTAAAACGATATTCCGGGTAAAGATTTCTATTTCATCGTAAGTCCAACGAATATTCTGCAGCCATAAAAAAAACTACTCCAAATTCAAATCAATTCAATCACTTGAACCCAAACTTCTCCGTCCCATATCAAATACAGCTGTATTTACGAATGATGAATCATCTCACTTTTCATCTCAATATTCACTTCGGTTGATTTAAAAATGCCTTCAGTGGAATAACAAATGAGGGTTGTTCGCATTCACAGCGGTCTCGCGCGAAAAAAAGCAATTTGTCGTTCCTTCGACACGTCAGTGGGAGTAGGAGAGTACCTACCTAATTTACCTTGTGATTATAATTATTGAGTTGATATTGTGATTTTTGCTGTGTGGGTAGATGTGGCAAAGTCATATGTCAAGACTATTCAGTAAGTACATTAGCGTATAATTGCTTGCAATTAAGGGATTAAGCATTGATTGGAAGCATTATTAATATGAGGTGAATTAGGCTCTTACTTGCAGGTGTACATGTTTAATTCTTGCGGCGGCGGCGCGGCGGCGAATACCGAATGCGCTTTACAAAATTCCAGTTAAATAGCAGTGGTCTTTTCAGTGCACATGTAGAAAGAGAATTTGGTACATGAGTCACATCTATTCTCATTTTCAGATCTTACTGGTACTTAGATTTCAATTTACTTTATAATTTTGTCATGCACGAATCAGGATTATCGGGACAACATATTTCTCTCATATTGACGAAACTTCCATTTTCAATTTATATAATCAGGTTTGTTGATTACTAAAGCCTTGTACCCACTCGTACATAAATTCGACTATACCTACTATACTACTATTAAGAGCTATTTTTTTTATCCAAAACGTCTTTATTATTTTGGACACATTTAGGTACATTTGTGCGCACCACTTATCAATTAGGGTCAGACAGTCGTTAGTAATGAAATAAAACATTCAATTTACCTTCTCTCTCTTTCTGATCTTCCTCCAAATTTATTTAAGCTTTAATCCATTAACAATGACTTTGCAAAGCTTTTTAAAAAAAATGTAATGTTAATTTTTTATTTTTTTTTATTTTAGGATTAGTTTATTTAGGTATACAAATTCGCATTACTTACGATATAATAGTGACGCTTGAATTCCATGCTTGAACGCCAACCTTGATTGAAGTTCCCGATATAAAAAGTACTGGAATTTATACAAATCCAAGGTGCATTACAAGCCCCCGCTGAGGTACGCGGCAGTGACTAATGGACTCCTTGATGGCGGAGGCGGACGAGGTTTCAATACAAATGCTACTGTAAAACCCCGATTTATGGCACATCCTAGAATAAAGCAGTTACCCTTAGGCTTCGGTCACATTAAAACGCCAGTGGTCACGACCGACCGACCCGCCACCGGTGGCGGTTGTCACATTTTTTTTCCATGGGCAAAGTAAAACTACAAGCGTTTAGCTACAAGCTTTATCGAGATTCTGAGACTTATAAAAATATACTTATACTACATCATATTTACAAATATTGTTTATCAGATACATCATGTGTCGTGGGATTGAATAGATTTTTTATTCAACAGTAATAAACATAGTCTCCATACTTTAAAATGAAACCGGCTTGCGGCTTACGACCCTCGAACAACACAAGTGAACATAGCAGTAGACAGCCGACAGTAAGACTTTAGACCATGCTCGAAGACTGAGGAACATAGCATTCCGACGTTATAGTTCGCGTAAGGCGGCATGTTGTTGTCGCAGCCGGTGAGTGGTAAGATAAACAATAGACAATATCCGAACTAAAATGTGTCATTTATATTAAATACTATTTTCAATTTCATAAAACTTAGGTGCTCAACATGGTCGATTTCGATTAAGACAGGTATTCTAGATGCGAACGGGTGGACCAAATGTAGTATCTTATATAGTTAGATGCAATGAGCTAGTCAGGTACCAGTTCTATATATCTATCATCTACCTACGTACCTACAATATGCTTCAACAAACCTAAGGTACTCTGTTATAAAACAAAATTAATAAACTCAAACTTTTCAAATTACTCGAGAGTCCAACCGTTCAAGTCACGCTGAATATTCGTCCCCAAACGAAGGTGTGTATTTCAATCTTGTAATATTACTGTGTCGTTTCAGTCATAGTCGAATTGAAACAGCCTTATTCTGATTCTGAATACACAAATTGTATGGAAATGAAGAGGTTTTTTGTTCAAGAATTGGCCTTTTATGAGCGGATAATTTTGATTGAATTTGACCTCTACTTTCAGTCGAAAGTCATAGACAGGACTCGCTGTTTTGAACAAATATAACGTTTATCAATCGCACCGATGATGCTGCTCGACAATACAGTCAATAAATCGTGATTGATGGACGAAATTCATGCAAATCGTATATTGGTTATGGTCAAATGAAATAATTTCGAGTCAGATCTTTAACACCGTAAATCAAGGAAGGTTTTAAAGGGATTTATTACCGCTCCCAGCGGTGCTCGTTTTAGGCAGGGGATGACACGTAATTTATTCAATCCGTTGAGCAACAGACCCTTGACGGTTATTTTAGTCAATGAATTGAGTGAAGTTGTTTGTAGTGCCGGCTGTAGCTGGGTAAAAATATTTTTTTTCGTTATTCCATCGCAAGTTTTGTGTGGCAAAAGTGTGTCACCAACTGCTGCTACTTGCAATCATATGGCATTACATGAACGCTTCGTACTGACATAAAGAAAATCGTAAACTAGTGAAGTAAAGGACCTATAATATAAAAACGAAACTATAGCCTTTATCCGTGGCTCCGCCCGCAATCCATCAAATTTGCTAGTAGTCGTTGCCCGATTAGTTGTTCCCTGCCTTTTGACTTAAATTGGCTATGAAACAATGAACATCAAATTGAAATTGGCCAAGCAGTTTTGCCGTGAAGCCATCAAAAATTATAAAATATATACTTTAGGTTTGATGACGGCCCATTTCACCATTTACAGTAATAATGGTACAGACAAAAGATAAATGTGACCTAGTAAAGTAAGTACAATGACCATGGACAACTGAAGGCCGATGTCGTCCAAGACATCCAGAATATGGTGCCGAAGGTAAAAGCCTGCTATCGGGCCTATCGGACGGAAATTGCGCCCCCTGAGGGGGGGAGCGATCTAATCTAGGGGTTGCGTGTACCGCGGGTCATTAGCGCTTTCCACTGATAGTCGAAGCTACACTCTCACCGACACGGTGGCTTGCACTATAAAATAAACATAATATTAGTGACGTGTTTTATCAAAGTAGGCTGTTTTTATCGTGTTATCTACTAAAAACAGGGTGTTAGGGGCATGGCAACGAAAACTTTGGGTAAAGGTTACACTTAATGCATATAGTGAAATTATAGAAATCGTTGATGTCGAAAATCATGGGTTACAAATGTTGTAATTTTTGAGCGCGCAATGTATCTATTGTAAACCGCGCGATCAGACATCGCTCCGTGCGCTACCCGACCCGTGCGAGCGACGAGCGCGCTCGAGCGCATCGAATTTTAATTTACATGGTATTTGTATTTATAATCATGTTGAGATATACTTCTATTATGATTTCATGCTACAATTATATTATAAAAAATATTTAAAAATCCTATATTCATCTCTGAGGGGTCCAGTCCACTCATAAATTGAATGCATGGTATCAGTTTTAGTTACAAAGTCACATAAACCCTGTAAAATTAGTAAAATTCAGATATCTCCAGTAGGGTTCATTATAGTTACTTGAAACTTTCTACAGAATCTTCTTGCGTTCTTATGAACTTTTTTATGAGCTTTATTTTGAATTTCAACACAAAAAAATAGTTTGAAAGTTTGGTAGAAGTACCAAGTACACTCTTACTACAGATTATTTAAAATGTAGAATCTTTTAACGTAGGGCTATAAGACTACGTTACCATGAGAGCAAAACTCATACTCATAACGTAACCAGAGATTTTACTCTCATAGTCGAAGAGGCGACCAAAACAAAAGTAGACGTAAATAAGTAGAAAGTATTTATTATACTCCGATTTGACCCAAAAAAAACATACCTCACGGCCGTTTCGTGATAACACACATCTTTTCCGTGTACTTATTAATAGGAAAAATAAACAAAGTAAATAAAGTAAAGACATTGTATAATAAAAATAAAATTATATACATAAAAATGCTTGCATCGTCGTCGATGCCAAAATTGCCCAGTCTTTAACATTATATTTACAGGGCGAATTTAAAAATATTGATAAGATTTAAAACTTTGCTTCTAACTTAAAACATTACATTTAAAATAACATAACATTTGTATAGAACCAGCATAAAAAAATCTCTGTTATATTTAATATTTATTAATTAAATGTAGGTCTAAATAATATTTACAAGCCATAGTAGAAGCATAATTATAAATAATGAAGTGCCAATGCTTCTAGATTCACATTTTACGGAGTAGACGATATTTCAGCAGACGGTAAATGCATAGTATTTTGACGACAACGGACGCACCGCTAGTCTCTTGGACTACGGTAAATACCGTTCTACTCGTCGCTAGGAGGATCCGCTTCTAACAAAATGTACAATGAGCCACATTGTTAACGAGCTATTCATTACAAGCGTGGAGTCGTCGTTTTTCACAAGACACACACACATGTAACATCATTATTAAGTTACATGTAAACAAATCGACGAAGCTGGCCCCATATTAACGGCGGTCCAACACCATTTCTGACTACGTGACTATACATATATGAGTGTACCGTGTTACATTGATTAATTATGTGTATTTTTTAACAGTTAACGTGCATTATTTTATACCAGAGATCGCTGGTCAAAAACACTAACATATTTTTCTTTTTTTTTTATTGGCCAGTATCATCATCTCTATTTCAAAACGCAAGTTAGTATTATGTAACATAAATACTTATTTTAGGTACATCACTGGCAGTTATTGCTCGATGAAAAAATATTGATGCTTTATGCCATAAAAAAAAACATTATTTTTCTTTTATGGAAAGTCATCAGGTTTTTTTGGGGATATAACAGCCAGTAACAATATGATGCGAAGAGGTTAATTAAACTATTAATATTTCTCTCGCTCTAGCTCTAGGTCCGCGTATCATCATATATATTACAAAGAACGTGGAACGTAACGTGTAACGCTTCATGTGTTTAAGCTATTAATCTTGATTAAAGATATTTTTAAATGTAGTTAGCATTTACTTTTTAAGAATCTATATCCCGTGCAAGCAAGGATGCAACGGCAACATTGAAGGGATAGAAATATATCTACAGTTTGCGTAATGTAGACATATTTCTTGGCATAGCTCTGTCCTTTTTTGTTGGAAATCAGATAAGGTTTTACTATGGGTGTTTAACTCGCGGTCAAATATTAATTCAATGTGCTTTCTCAAACTGCGATCGCGTGGCCAATTTAGCCAACACGCTCACTAATTTCAAATAAGAATCAGGAAAAACTCACTAATTTTCCCAAATAATTACGACGCATAAATTATTATTGCCATATTTATTATTGATCAGAATACATAGTACATGAAAGGAATAATATTAAATAATACAATAAATGGAATTAAATTGATTTAGGAATTCAGGTCCTTATTCTTTGGTGTTATTAAAATAATATTATGTATAATAATATTAGAAAGCAGCCGAAACTTCAGGATTGTAAAAACATAATATAAACGGGATAAAATCCTTAAAATTAGTTTTATTTCAGTTTGTAGTATCCGCGTAAATATAAGAAATCAATATCCAGTACATTATGAAAAAAAACAAAAGCTATTCCACGTTTAAACATTCAAAACTATTCAGCGTATCACCCAAACGCATTCGATAAAACTTTGCGTGCGGAACTACAAATAACTTGTTCTACTAGATACTAGATACTTGGCTATGTAAAATATGACGTGACTCAGACAGCACTACACGGAAGAAACCATCCCGCCATCCGTGACCAGGAATAAAAACGGTGAATTGGTAACCTAATTGAATTTTCAACCCTTCTTATTAGGATATCGGAAAAATTGTGATGAAATGAAACCATTGCTACTGTAGGTACTTACCTGCCTCGGTTAGATATAGTTCAGGGGAGTTTAAAATTCGGAACACCATTGAAGCCTCATATTAATTTAATTAACCTGTAGCGACTACTTCAACCTCACCACAAGCTACAAGATGGCGCTGCCGACGCATTCAGAATAATAGACAATTCTCATCGCAATCCTGAATCGCGCTATAAGAGTTTTCGGAGCAAGTAACATATATACAAGATCCCGACAATAACCGTTGGGCACATCGGCCGCCCAACCAGGCATACCACCCGCCTGGCTGGAAGAACTTCCCTTTTCCGCTAAAAACCTTTACCAGCGCAGACGTTAAAAAAACCTAGCGACTGATTGTAGAGGCTACTCTATAGTCCATCGGTAACCTAAAGGTGTGTCCTCACAATTTATTATCATTGCACTAAATCGAAAAACTTCGGGTGACATCGGATTTTTGCTCCGTCAATCACCATTAGATATAGGTGGGGCAATAAAGGATTTGCCAGGGTTGCCACGCCCCACTAATTACATTTTATAACTTTGTTATGATACTCCCATATGCGTACGACCCTCACGGTTGGATTAAATAGTTAAATTCTATCATGTTATATATCATCTCGGTATTAATTTCTTGTTTGGGATGGAAGATAGTGTATGTTACTTAGGTATTGAAATGTGTTTGCATGTGTGTGTGTTTAATCTTTAAAGAACATATCATAACTTATTGATATGATGTATTATACATATGTATGATACTTATTGATATGATGTATGATAGTATGAATTATTCCTTCTAACCTTTTTCCATATCTTGATTAATTGAGGCCGATTTCCAATCCCCATTTGGTTGATTACAGATGTTTATACAAAGCTATTGCCATCCGAGATTCAACTGGTGGGACTGCCGGAAGCCCGGATTACCATTCTACCAAAATAATCTAATATGTTACTTGCGCAATGACTATATATTTGAGTTGGAGCATACAATCTTCATCAGTGGTTTTATCATAGAAATAAAATATGAAAATTAATGTTACTTATTAATATTTTTTTATCTTTTACGGGAAAATATAATTAGGCGACTACTGAAAATGACAAAAGTAACAATTACGATGTAATGATCATAGCTCGAGCTCCTGCAGTAGGCACTTATTGTTTTCTTGGAAATAATTTGGCCTCAATATTTTCACAAGCTTACCTGAAAATTTAATAAATACTTAGTACGAAAACATCACGGGCGCCTCACAAACATTGTTTTATTTTTTTCATTTATCAGTTTATCTCCGAAGCGCAGATCAGAGCGGTGGATTGTCCCGTGTGACAGATTCGCTGGTAATTTGTGAGCTCGGCGCGTATTGATTTCCGTCACGGGACTCGTATACGATAGGTTTGGATAACGCGTACTATGCCCACAATATTAGGTCCCCTCTCTTTTACTCTGCTACAGGCTCTGTCTACTGGACTTATATGTATACGTAGATTTAAAATGATAGCTACAAGCAAATCCCACTGAGCTAACTTTTGTGCAACAAAACCTAGCTGAAAGTTTGAATTGGCACTGAATTTTATTTCAACTAGCGAAACACGAGGAGACAATGAAGTGGAACCTCCTGCTTGTTATAATTTATTATTTAATTGAAGTCAAGGGTTATTTTTTTTTCTTTCCTGTGAATTTCAGGCGGCGCTTAAATATCCGTTCAATATGTATTGAAGTAGTTGTGTTAGGTAAAATATGGTATAATTATATAAAATAAAGTAGTAGAAGACATTACCTTCCTTCGGTGCAGGTCTTATAATTGCCATATGGGTTTTTATATATACAGACCCATATAACATTTAATATATTAATATTTGTTTTCAATAACAATAACCGACGTATTGGCAATATATTATCTACCTACCAATGTGGCAGAAATAACAGGATGCCCTTACGAATATTATCGTTTGGTAGGAGGTAATCAGAAACATTATCCACCCTGTAAGACGTCACTCGTTTCTGTTTATGACACGTTAAGTGCAAATGCACTTAACAGTAACCAAACCGTTTATAACGCAAATCGTAATATCAGCCATAACGAAATCATTATGATAATTGCACCGGCATTTTTGCGGTTTCCTTACTCTCTTAATGTTCTCGCTTTTGCATGAGACGGGCTTTTTCAAAGAATATATCTTCAAAGTGAATATTTTATGTTATATCTATACTTACATTATTAGGCTTTCTGAGAGTAAAACACAAGGTAGTTACATACATGAAATTGATTAATTTCCAAGTACTTAGCAGGTAGTCTTTCGATCGTATAAATTAGTGCTAATTTATTGGACCATATATTCTTGCCTTAGGCTCTGAGCTTCAGAGAATTTATAGTTACTTCAAAATTTCTTACAAGTATATTAAGAATACTCGTACGTACTCTGTTATTACATACGCCTATAAAATACTTTCCCCCCTTGACATTCGTACAAACAAGGCCGCGGTCAAAGGTACTACTTATCACAACTCTTAGTTAGATTTACTTTTTGAAATGTTATGTTAGAATTTCGATCCAAAAGACATCTCAACATGGTATTACATATATTTTACAAAGGTTATTTTCCTCGGTTTGAAGCTATATTACTCGAACAATGTGTTTCAAGAGTGGAAACACTGGATCCGCAACAATAGGCCTAATAAGTCTCCCTTGTATTGTACCCCACCGCAGCACAGAAAAATCAGCTATGAACCCTTTGAAAACGCAATTGATGTACAGACATATTCAGTATCTGGATACTCCTATAGTTTCACTTAAAATAATCTCTTTACAATCCTACTCTTATCTATACATAATAAATAAATAAAATTGGAGTGTATGTTTGTAATATTAAAATAACCGCTTTTTACTAAGATGTATACACGGTACATATACCAAAACAATTTTTTTTTTCAATTTTTGTCTGTATGTCTGTTTGTTTCGGCTAATCTCTGAAATGGCTGGACCGACTTTGACGGGACTTCCACTGGTAGATAGCTGATGTAACAAGGAGTAACTTAGGCTACTTTTATTTCAGAAAAACTTATTTGTTAAATACCACGCGGGCAAAGTCGTGGGAAATAGCTAGTTATAGATAAACAGCAAATGTATGGATTTGTTGTTAGTATATTATTACCGGTATATGCTGAACCTGTGTTTAGTGCTGTATTGGCACGCTACCTTTGCATCTGGTAACACTGGGATTCTAGCCAAACAAGAACAGACATGCCATTGAATCGTAGTGTATAAATGATTGGCCTAGCGAATGCATCAGCCTGTATAATTCGCTTATATATGACAATTGCGTTGCCACTATTTTTGTTATAACAATAAAGTTGTCTAATATTCATACAGTCACTAAATGTTGGTAGGTGTCTAATTAGGATACAATTTATGATAAAATTTACATGACAATAACATCTATACTTCTATACTAATATTATAAATGTGAAAGTTTGGATGGATGGATAGATGGATGGATGTTTGTTACTCTTTCACGCCCGAACGGCTGAACGGATCTGGATGAAATTTGGCATAGAGATAGATTATAGTCTGGAACAGCACATAGGCTACTTTTTATCCTGGTAAAATGTATGGTGCCCGTGGGATAGATGTTTTAATTTTTCATACTTTTTATCGCGGGTAACACCGCCGGGCGCAGCTAGTGTGCAATATGATTTCAGAACTTTTTACGGTGCAGGTGGAAGGATTGCGTTGCGTTGCGAGGCATGTAATCCTTTTATATTGTATGTTTTGAATGAGATATTTTATACTGGCATCGTCAGCCATATTTTTTCTTTTGTACAACGTTTCTTTTGTACGCTCAAAGGCGTGCATCCCGTCAATGATCAACCAACTGTTATACAAATCCAGTCAACAAGTCAATCAAGCTAAGTTTGATCAAAGGGTAGCATCTACAAAGAAAAGTCAATCTTCCAATATTTGTACGAATTAAATAAGTGGGTACAATAAAGTGTACAGCAAAACAAACCTTAGTCAAAGAATATCAAAGTAAGTTTTTAAACAACAATTAGAATTGTAATTCTGAAAGGAAAGTTGCGTTTTATAAGTGTCCGTCTCACCAAATCTCTAAAGTAAATTCAGGCTTTCGTTTCCATTATTATTAACATCTATACATATAAATAAAATTGGAGTGTCTGTTTGTAATATTAAAATAACCGCTTTTTACTAAGTGCATTTGGATGTATACACGTTACCTATACCGAAACAACATTTTTTACAATTTTTGTCTGTCTGTCTGTCTGTCTGTTTGTTCCGGGTAATCTCTGGAATGGCTGGACCGATTTTGACGGGAATTTCACTGGCAGATAGCTGATGTAACAAGGAGTAACTTAGGCTACTTTTATTTTAGAAAAGAAAAATTGGATCTCTCGAAAAAAAATTAAAACCAATGTTGCAGCGCTGCGCCTGATTAAAGTTTGATAGCAACAATCTGCAATGCGTCCCGCGGGATCAGAACGCGAGCAGGCTGTTGCCAACGGCTGAGTCTTTGTTAAATACCACGCGGACGAAGTCGCGGGCAACAGCTAGTTTATAATAATATCGCCAGGCGAACACACCAACTATACAATCCCATACTGAGCAACGCTTGTATCATTGGTACCGTACAATGGACTGGGAGCATACCTAGTATATAATACTTCTAAAGATATTAAACATCCATGACTCGGATACAAACATTCCTGCTCATCACACAAAGTGTGTCTCTGCCAGGCTTCGAACCCGAGACCCTCAGCACAGAAAGCAGGGTCACTTATCACTGAGCTAATCGTCATGTCATGTCATGTCGTGCTAACATTATAGTGACTAAAGTTACAGCTTTAAGTATTCTTATATGATTTTTTAATTATTTGATTCTATTGGCATAAGTATAATTATTTAATTCACTGCTAGAAATTTCAATTAGGCTAATAATTATTCACAATAATTGAAAATTACATTATTATGCAAAACAAATATAAATTAAAAAGCTTTTGATATTAAATCCCAATTTGGAAAGTAGTTAGAGGTTATAGGTGCTACCTTATGATGTAAATAAATATAAGCAAGTACGAACCGAATGTTTATTACTTACATAAATGGGAAATCTTTCCTTCTGCAAATTCATTATAATTGATTGTATCATAAACTGTTTAAAATATAATTAAGGTTATTCCACTTGATTGAAACAAAAAAGAATTAGACAAAAATATTGCTGGCCAGAAAACAAAATAAAAATGACGATATAGACTTACCGTCAATCAATATCCAATTTGATAATCGAAACTCCACGACACAAAGACTAATCACATTTTTTTTTACAAATACTTAAATCAGTTCTCGAACACTACTAGAACGTTACAGAATAAAAATATATTTTTGAAATTACCGCGCTAGGCAAATATTCATAAATGTGTTAAGCCTGCGGGCTGTAGGCGTCCTAGCGTAGGTGAAACGCGTCGCTCACTGTTTCCATCCAGCGCGCCTCGCGCCAAACTCGCGCCATTTTCACACAATGCGAGCTTTTCAGAAACGTGTGTTGCAATATGCCGTATAGCGTAGTGTGTAGCGCAACTGTTGCTTTTGCTTTGCTTGTGAATAAAAAGCGTACTCTATCATAAATGAACTTCCCGTGAGCTTTGTTACAATAGACATAAGTAGCACATTTATTTATATTTGATACTAATTCACTCTACCTACTCTTACTGAAATAAATACATGTCCAACCAGAGTTTGGATACTTATACTCAAGGGTTGTGTCACTTTCATTTGTTCGTTATCGTGATCGACATCGTATTCGTTTCGTTATTCTGTACCTACTCGTACTTATGTCACATGTGCAATAAAATATAAAATAAGTTTGCACTACTTAAGTATGTTTAAAATTAAAAAATACTTTTAAGATCTCACCTATGTACTTCTAGAATTTACTCCTAGGTACAAAGACTAAAGAAAGACTATGGCTATAAATGGCGAATCTGATTCATTGGGAAACAACCGAGTCGGCTGGATTGTTCGCTCGTGCGTTCCCCGCAATTTACCCTTTTTTATTGCATTACGTTCCATGAATACGCAAATTGTTTTCAATGCTTTCAAATTGACTTTTTAAAATACGAATTGCGCGACGGACGACGGATTGATTTACGCAGTCATTAGAGATAACTATCGCTATTATAGTAAACAACATAGACTACTATTAAAGTGTATATATACCTAGATACTATAGCATTCAATTTGGAACCCTGTTGGAACTTTCTTCGACCTATCAACCAGAACTGTTATTGTAGAATATTTCCTACATTTGATTGACACATCCTGATACTTTAAGTTAAATTGAGTTTTGAGATCTTGACCTGTCTTGAGGTCAACTTTTAATCAAAACTGCCAAGATTCGTTAGCGGATGCAATGAGATAGTTGAGTTCGAGTGATATCTGCCCAGTTACTTTATTGTTTACTAGCTGTTACCCGCGACTTCGTCCACGTGGTATTTAACAAAAAAGATTTTCTAAAATAAAAGTAGCCTAAGTTACTCCTTGTTACATCAGCTATATGGCAGTGAATGTCCCGTCAAAATCGGTCCAACCATTTCAGAGATTAGCCGGAACAATCAGACAGACAAACAAAAATTGAAAAAAATTTTGTTTAGGTATAGGTACCGTGTTTACATCCAAATGCACTTATAAAACAGCGGTTATCTGAATATTACAAACAGACACTCCAATTTTATTTATTTGTAGTATTGTATGTATGTAAGAAGATAATAACACGAGTACCTACTTACTACCTTTGGTATTTTCCATGCAAAACAGAAATTATTCTTATGGCAATCCTTATCCAAAAGATTTTTTATCCTGGTACAGCTCACTCGTTTTTTTCTTAATATAATTCGACATCTGACGGGCGTGGGTAGAAAACAAGATAATTCTGAGAAAATGGAAAATAACATTAAAACTACAGCTTAGCAATTAAATCAGATATTGTCGTTTTAGAGATCCTTAGTTCAATCGTCTTGCCATGTTGTATGCCATGAACAGGTTTTTATTTACATTATATGAGTTTGAAATTTAATTCGTTACGTTAGGCATTCTGGTGTGCTGGCTAGAATTACTCTGATCGGCTTATAGTCAACTGTATGGTTTGAAAATATAATTTTTAGGCATGTAGTCTATGCCTATAAATATCTATAGTTATATTTTAGGCTTGTATCAACCAAGAAGAAAATATCTACCTATCGGGTACCTACCATAAATACCTCAAGATATATTTCGCGTTTATTTTTAATTCAAATCGCGAACGTGCCGCAGCCGGTGGGTAGAGACAAAAATAAAATAAGTTCTAGGTTGAATACAAAAAGCGCGAAAGCGCTACCCTACGCTCGCTCGGGTGAGGAGGCTGTTTTTTATATTTTAGTTAAGTGTTAGTTTTACTGTCAATCTGTGTTTTTTCAAACATGGTCCATATTAAACCACGCCATTAGAATTGAAAGTTTTTTAGACACAAAAGCTCTTGAACACCCTAGTAACTACTTACCTAAAACTTACAATAAGCGAATTCTTATATATAAGTTTACAATTTATAGAGTTAATTAAGTATTTATTTTATTAGGTAGGTAAGTATCGGTGTCTTCAAACAGGTGTAACTGTACTTTCGTTTTACCCAATCTCGCGGCAGCCAATTTACTTTTCGTTTACACAAACTTGGGGAATCAATATTTTGGGATTACAAACTTGCGCCTTCTCAGCAATTGGACAAATATTTTGCTTACCAGCGTTACAAGCGGGTCGGTAAGTACTTAAGACGTTCAACTAAGCACTACACCGCGGTATAAATTACCAACAGAACGGACTACCCACAGATATATGAGAGGAGATATGTTATGAAAGCGGTGGGCTTGCGCTCACATTTAGCCAAAATTACGCTAACATAGAGTTTTCGCCGTCAGTCGACTGCAACTGCACGACGGTATCGGAGCTCTAACTTTTTTTTTAAATGCCGTGTTATTCCGTGGTTGTGTGCAAAAATACTAGCAGCAAAGTGAACTACGCGAAAGATGGAATCTCATTTCACCAGCCAGTATTAAGTATTTTATTTATTCGTCTTTAAAATCATTGAAAACAACAAATCAAAAAATATTTAATGCCTTTATTATGTTATTTAAGTTTTCATGTAGCACAACGACTTTTTTATTTTTGTACAAAATACATGGCTCTTTTTTAAGTACCACCTATGTTCGCTACTGAGTGAATGTACGAGGCAATGTATAGATCGTCTAACGATACTTTGAATAAACTGGTGCGTCGCGTGGTACGGCCGCTGTATACGGCGGCGACGCAGCACGCACCGAAGAGACTTCGTATTGGTTGGTTTTAGAGAGTGGTGGGGAACAAAGCGGAGGCAGCGAGTTCCTATACATTTTGAACCGCAAGGCATATCTCTCGTGATCTGTGGGACTACCTAATTTCTAGTGTGTTAGCTGCACCCTCAGACTGATCTAAGTTTTTAGGTACCTAAGGCGGAACACGCTTTTCACATCGGCGTAAATCAAATCATAAGTACCCGACTGCATCTATAGATAGTAGCTTAACCATATCCATCGTAATACCCATTATAAATACACTGCAAAACTAATAAACCATAAGGTGCGTTTATAACATGTTTATTTTTATCTTTATTTTGATCGCGGTTAAACATAACAAAACGTTATGGTACCTATGTAAAACGCGTCGGCCGTGATCTATGGCCGTGATTCATACACTAGCCAGTAATACTTTTCCGCGGGAAAGCATCCAATCATTGCATAAAACAGTGTTTCTAGAGCTAAATTGTCTTTTTTTTATTTTTTTTATTATTAGGATTTCTTTAATCCTAGTATCAGTGCTTTGTTTCTAAGTAGATACTTTGTTACCTCTTTATTATATGGGACTTATTATTAGCTTATAGATTTTGCTATATGAAATACCTATGTGTAAGTTAGTTAATCCCGAAAGAAAATTAATTGCTATCTAGATATATTAATATTGATATACCTATATTATGCCCTCGGCGCTGAAAGGGTAGGCTAGGTATATCAGTGTAGGTGGAAATATTACATACCTATAAGCTTTGATAGGCACTTAATGACGCACCTGGGTTCCGTCATAAATTTACGTGTAATATCGCGCAAAATTACGGGTTACGCAGTTCAATGATAGGTTTTTTTTCAACGCTTGAAAACGCGAGTTTGAATTATTGTATTATACCTAAATATTATGGAAGATATAGGTAAGTAGGTACATATAGTATTGATGTTCGGTGTTGCCATTCATGGATGGCGGGTCAGATCAGCTGCATGTGCCTAGTGAATGTAGCGCCTTCCTACCTAGGCAAGTATGCTTCATCGTAGATCTCATCATCACTTACCATCAGGTGAGATCGAGATCAAATACTTGCCTATAATGTAATAAAAAAAATGATATTCATCATTTTAAATAACTGCTAATACACATACTTAATCATTGCGTGGGAAGGCTACATTATGAACCTACCGTAAGTAAAATAGAACAGTACCATTTCAACTGTGACACCATGTTTAAACCGCGATGGTTGGTAGGCCATATCCAGCGACACTTTGTTAGGACACGCTCGCTTCGCGGAGATAGAATCGAATGATGATTCTGTGATTGCGGTGCCCGAGACCTTACGGGCTGAAATATTGGATGATTGCGATAAGGGTTACGCGATCCCCAAATGTTGGCAGAATCTAGGTTGAAATTTAGTACGTATACGTGCGTACCTACACACTTTACCAAGTAGAATAAATACAATAGATATTTACCCAATAAAAAAATTAAGCTTACCCATTGTAAACATCTTACCTTCTCGATTCAAATATTCCGGTTGTTGGACAAGTTTACTCCTATTAAGGAAGGTAAATACCTACTTGAATTGAAGTCTCTTCTTATACTTAGGTAGGTTATTCAAGTCACGACACCCAACACTTAGAAATTCAGAAACAGTTTAAAATTCGAATGAAGCTCTCAATGTTTTCATGGGACTTAACAAACGGTTTAACTTCAAAAAAATCTCATATATTTTTATTACAAATATCTTTTGAAATGAAGAACGCAGTCGTATGTAGTAATAGGGGAACTAACAACTCAACCACACCACGGCGCGGCGGTCGGGGAAATAGGATTAAGAAAATACCAGTCAAGTTACATTTACAAACAAATGTAGGTTCATTGACGAGGTAGGTTTGCTCTTAATACGATTCTAGACTAATTAAATAGGTAAAAGGTGGTATATAACCTACAGTATGAATGACACGGCAATTAAATTACATTACATTTTACTACCTATACCTTCGGTCGCGTGGTAAAAAGATTCCTAATTTTGACCCGGGATATCATTATGACAAACTGACATCGCTAACATTCGTCCAATCAAATCTATCTAGGCGTAAACGAAATAAATGATTTGACTGACTTTGACTGCAGAACGTACTGAGCACAAACACCTGACGTGATCGAGTCGTCATCGGAAAAGCATGGTGTGTATGTCATTCATATTTATGAAACATGTGATCGATCACACGTACGTTAACGTATCACAAGCTAGACACACTAAGCAAACGCGAGAAAGTAACTACGGGAATATGATATTGACGACCGCAAAAATAAACAGACAAACTAAGTAACTAGGTATATCCGATCCGTATTAACTTAATAGAAACGTTACGGTGTTGAGCAATCATGTGTCTTCGTCTCTCCCAGCGCCTCGAGCGGGAAAATAAAAAGAACATTCAATTTACGCGGTTAACGTTTCAACGAAATGGGATTCGCGCGTATTTACGATGAGCTTACTTCAGTTTTACGACGTAACATATAGATACTTACCCAATAGTCGTCCTTCATTACTCAAATTTAAAAAAAGAACAGACGTTTTTTTATTTATTACTTACTATATTGATACTCATTGGTAAATTGACTGGATACCCGTTTGGTTGTAGTGAGTGATCCTGCCATCTGCTTTTGTACCGACGAAGGTCCCAGTTAAGAATCCCGGTAGAAGCAAACCGTGTTATGAGCACAAATGTTTGTTTCCGAGTCATGGACTTGGACATGGACATTTATGCAATTATAACCCGGGACCGCTCCGTTATTTGTACGGTTCCCCTAACACAAGCGTTGCTTAGTTTGGGACGGTATAGTTGGTGCGTTCGTCTGGCGATATGTATTTATTTAAAAACTATTAATGAAAGGTTAGTCATGGTTTTTATTAAAAAAAAACATAGTTTTCACTGGAGAGCATGCCAATAAGATAAGATAATATTTCATAGAACATCGTCACCATAGTTATTCGTCCATGACCTAAGAGACGATCGGTAATATAATAAACTCAGCCGCGCCTCAATATTCCTTACTCCAAGGCGATAAGCTTCTCGACAATATCCCCTAAGGTTATTCGACCTAATTTCTTCATCTCACTAATGATTTCTGTATTAGATACAGCCGTTATTATCTCAATACCCCAGCCTCTCGCACTGATAAGGTCTTTGCGACCTTGCGATGCAATTTTAAGGGTTAATTTATTTGCAATCAATAGCGCTATATTATAGCTTATAATAGTGGGAACTTGTAGCAGATAAATACGAATGTTATAGGGACTTTCAGGTTCATTATAACAAAGAGTGGCTTTATCGGGCTGGGTCTCCATGACTGGCATCAATCTTAATTGGACAGTTTGTCGGTAATTATTCGTAAACACATTTGGGACTTAGTCGGACGGTGGCGACTAAATTTGTATCAGGTTGCTCGATCTTAAAAGACAATACATTTCAAGTTCATGTTTATTTTAAATCAGAGACGACTAACTCCTATATTCTACATATTAACTCTGACAAATGCGAATTGATATCTCTCATGGAGGCCCAGCTGGAAAAGTCATTCTATAACATACTACACAACGCAAGTGAAGTGTTTTATCATCATACCTCCAGAACTCAAACAGATGGACGGACAAATTTCATTGAAGGCATTTTTTTTTAGTTTGATATCTTGCATCTTAGCTGTATCATTAAAATTCTGATGTGCTTCTTCAATCAAAACACATCGCGGGTAACAATAAATACACAATTTATACAACTACTGTATTTAATTGCATCCAACAAGTAAGCGGGGGATTCTTAAAATCAATCTTAACTTAAAACATAATCGCTAAAACATTTCATACTTTCTTATTTGTATGTTAGATACAAAAATATTTATATCTTATAACAACAGAAAACGCACACATTCCGACTGTGATACACTAACTTATAGAAAAAAAAACATCGCACTCTTAATTCTGGTTCAGCGTCCATTGTTCAGATACGCGAGCGCATCTCGTACATAAAGTATATTCACAAAGTGGCATCGGCTATCAATATGAAGCCACGTTATACAGATCACTGTCTGGGTCAGAACCTGAAACAAACCACAAAATGTTCACAATTTTTCTTGGTGTTTGTCGGTCAGTATTTATTTAACCTAAGATCCTCACGTTTCCTACTACTATAAAAGCCATTTTTCAAGAGGCCTTGATTAAAAGCGTCAACATAACCAGCACCGACTTACTGATCGGACAGATCCTAGCTTACAGGAGTAGCAGTGGTGGGAGTGTGTGGCGGGCCTAGTCCCATAAAAAAACGCGCACTGACTGCTTCAATATGTTTTTTACAAATCACATTTCTTTGATTAAATCACTCCCTAGCTAATCTATCAATTAGTCTTATAATATTTAAATCTTCAAAATGAACAGTACTCACACTAAGTAAACCTTAAGTATCACTCTTCCATAGCTTGATAGTCTTGTCGTTCTCGAGCGCCGCCGACGCAATGATGTTCTCGGTGGGATGGCAAGCGGTGCACAGGACGGTGTCGGTGTGGCCCGACAGCCGCTGCACGATCTCTTTGGATTGCAGGTTCCAGATGTACACTAGGTTGTCCTCTGAACCCGATACTATCCACTATCAATAGACAATATAACATTTCAATTGGGTAATTGATAAAAAATCTACATAATCATTCATTCATCTCCAAGACTCGCAACGATGCACACGCATCAGCTTCCTAAAGCTGCTAGTGTGTCGCTCCAATAATAATAATAATAATAATTGGCGTAGTGGTTGTAAGCTTGGCAAGCCACTACGATGGACGCCAACAAATTGTTGTGCAGAGCGACTCAAGATGAAGCATCTCATATTGGCAGAGCTCAGAAAGTGGCCATTATGTTTGTAGAACATTGTTTTGCCTTACATTACAGGCATTGCATTCAGCAACGTGATTACTTGCCTTCTGTTTACGACAACAGGCATTATAGATTAAAATTACTATTGTAACTGCCAGTTTAACATACACTTGGAAACATAGATTATAAAATTTAAATATTCTTAAAGTGGATGGTGTGTCCCACTGCTAGGAAATGAAGGAATCCCTTCCCAACACAACAGTGGGACACGTCTCCAAAGGACCCTGACTTGTATATTACCTTTCCACCCGTAACACTGAAGTTGGCGAAGATGCAGTACTTTTCGTTCTTGTGTCCAGTGTATGTCTTGAGGCACTTCCCTCTGCTGTAGTCCCACAGCTTGAGTGTGTTGTCTAGCGTCGCGGCGAGGATGTACTTGCCGTTCGGTGAAAACTTGACGAACGACACTGGCGGGTTGTCGTCGTCTATCAGTGTCTTTAGACATTGTCCCGATGCGGTGTCCCAGATTCGACTGAAATAGAGCACACAAAGTTAAGGTAAGGGAAGGTAGGTATACAACTTAAAAAAATAAATGAGGTTGTGCACACTAAGGAAGTTAAAAAGAATTCAATTAACTATTTTTTTATAAATAATTAAATTAATACAGTTTTTTTTCGACATCATGTACTTTGAACTACTTTAACAATATATAGTTTAAGGTATTATTGCTAAAGCATTTTACCAAAATTTCAGTTTGTTTGTTAATAAATGTGTAATGATCTTCATAGATTCTATATATAAATGTATATAGAATCTATGAAGATCATTACACTTATTTAATGAAAGTTGCTATATAATAAAGGTAAGTTACAATCTGGAATAAGTAAATTCTTTTTTTTGGTCCTTGAATAAGTCCACGCAGACAGGGCCTCGTGAAAGTGCTAGTTTTATATATTTTTTAAAAACACCGTTATTTAATTACTACTGACCTATCTTTGCCTTTGCCGTGACAACTGTGTGATATTTAGAAAAAACAAAACGTGTCAAACTACTTTTGAACTGGGAAATACAAAGGCAGGTGGCAATGCACCTGTCTTTGTTTGAACTATAAATTATCAATTAATTACCATATTAAACCAGTTTTATAAACTTTAGTTTTACATTTTATCGGCGTAAAGCGTGGTGAACACTACGACACAGTACTAATGCCCTCTTAATCACCGTGACGGTTCAGTTCGCATTGAAACTTTATTTATGATAATTTTCCTAAAATCAACTTTAGACGACGCGATACGTTCTCATAGGAAAGGCTCTCGGTAAGACATTGTAGTTGTTCAGGCCAGCGCATAGGGCTACATCCTCTAAGATATGTTCCCATTGACACTGGAGAACGATTTTGGCAATAGAATTTGCTTATCACCATCACAAATGTCAAAATTATTGCCGGATCAAAATATCATGCTAATGTTATTTCTACATGATGTTAACAATAACACTATAATAGCAAAAGAAATGCCTTTTGAATATCCCACTGTGGGGTATCACGCTGGACCAGTGCAGGTTGGCGGACTTCACGTCTTTCGTCACACGTCTTCTCGTCTATACAAGTTTCCTCACAATATTTTCCTTCACTGTTTATCAAATGATAATCATGGTTAAAAATAAGATTCGCACGTGAAAACCAAAAATCCCAGAAGTGCGAACCAGGGGTTGGAACCTGTGAACCTTGTTTCCAAGGCGAGCGTTCTACCAACTCAGTTATCACTGCTGAATACTTGTTAATGCCCCTTTGAATAGAGAAAACCAATTACCATAATCCATCATAGCTCGACGATACAATAAGGCTCCCATCTCTGTTGAAGTGCACAGCTGAAACTGGATCTGAATGTGCCGGTAAAGTCTTCAAACATTTACCTTGAACAAACAAACCATATATTTTATGTATTGTTTTAAATTTTAACTATTACACATTATTTTAAACCTTTAAATATCTAACAAACGGAGCCTCTTACAGCCAAAATCACTAGGGTAAGCAAGAACTTCTAATGTAATCGTAACGTCATTGAGAAAACATGCTGTTACTGTCAAACTTATTTATGAAATCTATGGTGTGAGAGGGATGGAAGATGTTACATTACCAAAACGGTACCTAAAAAAGATTGTGCTTGAGGTACTGTACATTATATCTGACGTTCTGCCAATTCTTGTGGGATGGGGGAAATAAATGTGATTAAAAATGGCAGTGACTGAGAATAAAATAGTTTTATATACAGCATATGGGCAAATGGGCAATGTTTTTGGCTTATCAGTCCAAGTTTGTAACAGATTGTTTACAATGAGTTTTTTGTACTTTCTTTAGATAAATAAATAAATATAACTGCAGGTCATTATCTAGTTTTTGATATACATCATAACTTGAATGTGCCATATAAAAAAAAAGCCATTGAAATAGTAAAATGCTGACATCAGCATTTTACTATTTCAATGGCTTTTTTTTTATAGTTTACTACATAGTAACAGTAGCACCAACAAAAATGTGGAACAGAGAAAGTGATCATGGCAGTTCACAGTATATTGTTAATGGGTGAAAATTACAATGAAGCAAGGGCCAGGTTGCAAACTAGTTGCAACACAGCAAAGTGGTGATTATTTGTACATAACATGCAGAATAATGGAATTTGTTGCAGTAATATGTTAATGCAATCAGAACATTTAGTATATAAATATCATAATTTTATAGTTTTAATGGCTAGACACAATCAATAAATGAAATGATGATCCAATTAAAGCAGTTGGTAGTGACCCTACTTTGTGCGCTGGGTCCTGGGTTTGAATACTGGTACCAACTGTATGTGATGAGCGTGTTTGTACCAGAGTCATGGACGTTTAATATTTATATAAGTATTGTATATTGAGTTTACCCTCAGTCTGTTGTATGGCATCCTTAATACAAGAGTTGCTTTGTGTGGGACTGTATAGTTGGCGAGTTCATCTGTCTATATTTATTATGAATATGCCTAATTAGAATGATCAAGGTAAAACTTGACTGTGTGGCTAACGAATTTGCATGAATTAAGACAGTTTGCCTCTCAATTAAAAAAAAGAATAAATGTCTTACCTGTTCTTACATCCCATATCCGTACACTTTCGTCAAAACTGCCTGAAACTATTAGATTGCTTTGTGGATTGAAATTACAGCAAAATACATAGTTACTGTGACCCTTCAGAGTCTTCAAACATTTGCCCGAGCTCAGTTCCCATACCTGTAAAACAAAAATAATATCAAACATTTTATGATTACATCTTTATCAGTTAAATGCAACATTGGAGCTATTATTGTGGCAAACTTAAATATTATCTATAATTTTCTTACTTTGCATATGTTCAAATATTAAGACCTTTCAACCATGTGGGAAGTTCTGTAACGGCATAATAAACATGTATTAACTACTAGCAGTGCCCGCGGCTTCGTTTGCATGGGCATTTATATTTTAGCTATCAAAATACAACTACAAACCCATCCATTGAATGTCACAAAGATTATCTAATATATTACTGTTGTTATAAGCTACCACACCACCATGCCAAATTCAATTCTATTTCGTCCAGTAGATTCGCGTGGTGCATGAACATACAAAAAATCCAAAATGGCACATTCCTGCATATTTCATAATATCCGCTATTATGATTTTTTCCTTAAATATTCAGACATCAAAACCCTATCAATCAAGATACAATGTACAGAACACAGTGACCTGTATTTTGATATTCTAGAAATGTATAGTAGAAAGAGATTTCAAAAGCCCCGTGAGCACCTATCCAAACATCTTTATCTATAAGTTCAGTCACCTGTGTGGGAAATGTTATCTACAAATTTTGTAGTCGTGCAATGCTAACAAAAGTGCAAGATTTGAAATGCTAACATTCCAGTACAAGAAACATTACCACCAACTATTATATTATATATACTGCCAACTATTTAATAATTGCTACATGTTTACTATAGTATTTATGAGATAAAGATTTCGCTTTGTTTTGCTTTTGCCTACTCCATCCTTTTTCTTTATGAAATTATAAAATATTCTCATAAAAGCATTGGTAAATAGTATTGGAGACTTAGAGACACTGGGATTAAAAGTTTTAATCATCACAAAGAGGATTTTCTGAAAAAGCTAAAAGCATTGAAATCTGAATAGAAAATCATATTACTTAACACCGAGTATATTATAATATTAGCACACATGTATAATGTTAAAAACAATATAGGTCATAATAAATATACTGTCTCTGGATAGTCTACTGTGAGATATGACTTTCTCATTCTATATGTATAAATAAATAGATTTTATTCTGCAGACAATTACGAAACTGTTCCATAAATTGGTCCCGCATAGAAATGAAACCCACAACACCCATTTCAGACAACTAAGTTTCTGGTGTTACTAACCAGCAAACAAAGCACTATCAAATATTAGTTGCCAGTAAGTAATTATAAGCCATAATATTTATAAGTAATATCTAGTGTTATTTGACACATTATAAAGCATAGTCTAAAGTGTATATAGGATGTTTATTCAGATCAGTCAATATGAAGTACACATTAGTGGCACTCATTTTCAAGTACCTAACTGGTTTTCTTTTGTGCAAGTAACACTTGTGTATTGTGGCCTAATGTCTCACCTTCAAAGTCTTATCATCACTAGCACTGACAATCAGTCGGCTGTCAGAGGACCAGGCGACATCACTGATGCCCATCTTGTGTCCCGATATTGTCTTCTCAAACTTGCCATCATAAGCACCCCACACCTTAATAAGTTTGTCAGCAGCTGGAAATATTCAAAAATTTTACATTAACTGCAGCCATCACCTTCATACAATAAATCCATAAGAGGCAAAGAAATGGGAAATTTTCATACTATATCAACAAAAATAAAAAATACCTCATATTATTTCCATAAATTTGTCAGTGTAATCATAAGTTTTATGTGTATGACTGTTGCTATGTAAAAGTTGACACATATTTTAATGATTTAATTAGTCAATTTACATAACGGGTATATTGTCAAAAACAACATAGAAGTTATTTAAACACAGTCATGTATATATAGAGAAGACAAAAGCATTGCATCATTTGAATGAAGTAAAAAACTATTCAGTATAAATTGTATACATTTATAACAGTTACAACTCAAGGCCAGGGATTGTACCAAAATATGGTGTACATTGCTTTGTGCTAACACATAAAAGCAAGTTTTGTTGCTTTAAAATTATCTTGTATGTGGGTCAATGATGTGTACTGTCCTAAAAAAAGTTTTATTATCTATGACTAGACAACAATTTATATTGATGGTAAGTTATTCAATCAATGAAAGTTAATTTTGCATACAAATGATAGCTAACACTACACACTACATTTCAAATAATGATTGGTAATGTTGCACAATGAATTCCTTATTTGACTAGTATGTATTACTGCAGAACACTACTAATACAATGCCTTTACAACATTGGATAGGTAACACTTTAAAATTGGAAAATCTGCTATTTCAGACATTGATTCTGCTAATAACATTAGTTCAAAACTATTTATATCTGGCCTCCATACCAATAGGTCCAATGCACTATACAGTAACAGATTGTTGTGTAATATTGACTTTTTTGTAATGTATCCATATATGATGATCACATAGAACTGCCAAATGTAAATAAATACTTATGTCAATGGGCTGATTACATATTCAAAGAATTCAGATACTTACAGGAGCTAGCCAGCCATTCTCCATTTGGACTGAATTTGACTGATGACACTGCCTTCGTGTGTCCCGCAAGTGTGAATTTGAGCGTGTAATTCGGCTTCTGCAAACCAATGTTAAAATTAGCGCCAAATCGCACGTGCTCATACAAGTTGAAGTTACATAAACATGTGCCGCCCGCCAGACTGACGCAAATCTGTAAAATAACTGCCGAAATACTTACCGCCGCTGAAGACTTGTTTGATTGTGGAGCGGATTGTGATAGCGAATTTGGGCCGGAAATGTTGGTGGAGGGCCCACCGTGTGTTTGGTGTGCAGCAGGATGGCCTGGCCCCGGACCTAGCGGCACCATGTTTCAACTTTAGACGCACTACGCTTTACTTTGTTCGTCACCCAACACAGTCACTAATACACAAAGCACAACAATCTAAACTAAACTTTTGAACTGGTAACACACGTAACTTTTCACTCACTGCTGTTTTTACATGAATTTCAACGTAGATTTTCAAAGAACATTCTAAATCCGGGCGTCTCGATGCGTGCATATTTCGCGTAGAGCGAACAGAGCTACCAACATGATTCCAAAAAAAAATGTCCTCCTCAGCTGCTCTAGGTGGCCTCTCAGATGTCTATGGTTACGAGTCATTTACATGTTTAGATAGCCCAGCACAGCCTAAAACAACAAGGGTCAGCGTTCAGTGACTGGCGCGCTGCTGAGGTAGGCAGTTTCTAGTTTCCTACTAAAACTACCCAAATTATTGATAGGGTTTTAGATGGTTGATATCAGTACAGATACCGATACAGATAGGGTACCAGTAAAAACAAAAAGTCGTCACTTAGTTTCTTCGTGTATGTAAAATATATTTTTTACTCTAGCAACAGTCAGTTGACCTCTTTGACATCTTCAAGGTTATATTTGACACTTGCCTGATACTACCTAATTCCTATTAATTTATTTGATTCGAAGTTATTTCGCCGGTTTTGTAGAGGAAATATTTGCTGAATTTACCAAAATGGCCCTCAACAAGCTCAGCATCGATACACTTAATTTAGCCGGCAAGCGCGTATTGATGAGGTTGGTAAAATATATTTGTAGTGTTACTGAAATTCAAATTCTTCAAATATATACGAATGAAATAAAGTAAGATTCCAACTATTATAGGGTTGACTTCAATGTCCCACTCAAAGAGGGAGTAATTACCAACAACCAGCGTATAGTTGCGGCCCTGGACTCCGTGAAATATGCCCTGGACAAAGGGGCGAAATCTGTAGTGCTTATGTCACACTTGGGCAGGCCTGATGGCCAAGCCAACCTGAAGTACACTTTAAAGCCGGTTGCTGAAGAGTTGAAAAAGCTCCTAAACAAGTAAGTTCATATTCGTTTTTGAATATCCTTAGGTAACACTAAGAATTCCCAGGATAACAAGTACCCTAGTGGACAACATCCCTGATGTTGTATATCCTCATGAGACCTTTAGGATATAATCAATCTCTAAACTTTTTTTTAAATGGTAGGTTTTGGTTGAGTTTTCTTGATATTTGTCTGCAAAATTTAGCAAATGCTGCCGGTATTGAGTAATATTTTTTGTTTGTTGCAACCAATTATTGTTGTTTCTTTAATATTTAAAGATAAATCCATTTTACAGGGATGTCACTTTCCTCTCAGACTGTGTAGGAGCAGAAGTTGAGGCTGCATGTGCTGACCCCACACCAGGTTCCATCATCTTACTAGAAAACCTGCGGTTCCATATTGAGGAGGAGGGCAAGGGTGTTGATGCTTCAGGAGCCAAGGTTAAGGGTGATCCTGAGAAGATAAAGGCATTCAGGGCCAGCTTAAGGAAACTAGGGGATGTTTACATCAATGATGCTTTTGGTAAGACTTGGTGATATATTTTCAGGGCTAAATCACATTACACATGTACACTTTCAGTAATTTAAAGATATTTTGAATTTAGAAACTATATATCCCAAAGACCACAGACCCTAGAAAAAATGTTTTTTACAGGTACTGCACACAGAGCGCACAGTTCAATGATGGGCGAAGGCTTTGAGCAGAGAGCCAGTGGTTTCCTGCTGAAAAAAGAATTACAATACTTTGCCAAAGCCCTACATGAGCCTGAAAGGTGATGTACACCCAGTCATATCTTTTCTTAACTTAAACAATGTTAATTCCTTCACTGTTCTGTGATTTTCATTTTTAATGGGGCTTGGCTATGTCGTCATAGTTCTAGTTCACTTCATAAATTACAAAATTGTTGCAGGCCATTCCTCGCCATTTTAGGAGGTGCTAAAGTAGCTGATAAGATCCAGCTCATTGAAAACTTGTTAGACAAAGTCAATGAGATGATCATTGGTGGTGGTATGGCTTACACATTCCTGAAAGAAACCAAGGGAATGTCTGTGAGTATTGTCTGACTATATCCTTTTTTTGTTATTTTAATACAGTAGGTATTACTAATTTAATTTTAATTCACCAAAAAATAAACTGTGTTTTAAACTTTTTCAAGATTGGCAATTCCTTGTATGATGGTGAGGGCGCAAAAATCGTCACAAAGCTCTTAGAGAAAGCTACCAAGAACAATGTGAAAGTCCATCTTCCAGTCGACTTTGTCACTGCTGATAAGTTTGATGAAAATGCACAGGTATACTTTTCTTATCCATTTAAACATTGTAGGTGTATTGTATTTATTAAAGGCCTATGATAGGGGTCTAATTAATAAAAGTATGTTGGTCTCTAGCGGAAAGGGAAAGATCTTCCATCCAGTCTGGTGCTATTCCCCGACGGTTATTGTTGGTACTTGTATACATGTTACATTCTCCGAAAACTCTAAAAGCGTGTTTCAAGAATTGTATGGAGAATCATATTTTTTTCTGCATGTCCATCTGCAGTGCCATCTGTATATCGTATGGCGAGATTGTAGAGGTTGCTACAAGTCTAATTGCATCCGTTTTTAATATAGAAATATGATAATTCTGTTTTAGGTTGGTATTGCCGACGTAGAAACTGGTATTCCCGATGGTTGGATGGGTCTCGACATAGGACCCAAATCCAGGGAGCTATTTGCCGACCCTATTGCGAGAGCTAAAGTTATTGTATGGAACGGGTAAGTACTTACGACCTTTATATATTTACAATATTTCATGATCAATAAATACACCCAGTCCATCCGGTCCATAGGTCAATAAATACTTAAACTTCAAGACCTTTTTAATCATTTCACATACTAACGCCATCATGAAAATCCTTTCTTTTCTTGAATCTTTTTGTATACCAGTATCTCTCTCTAAATTTAGTCGACGTTTTTGCCAAACAAATGAAGTCAATGTAGTAGCCATAAACTTAACTTGACTTAAAAGATGAGGTATATATGGTCTATTTTTGCTTAATAGACCTGCCGGTGTGTTTGAGTTTGAGAAATTCGCCGGTGGCACCAGAGCTCTGATGGACGGTGTTGTGAAAGCTACGTCCAACGGAACCGTTTCTATCATCGGTACGTATCCTAATGGTGATTGTGAGCGTATGTATGCAAAACCTTATTTTTTCTGATGGAACATGTACTTACTATGTTTAAAGATTTACTAGTCTGTGTCAGATACAAACCACGATATGTGCCTGGGCAACCGCATTGAGCAATTATAGTTATTGATCCGATTTTTTTGCATTAGAATAAGAGCAAATTTATAATACAATAGTGCATAAACATAAGTTACTACTTTAATCAATAATTCTATCTATCAGCCGAGACGTCCACTGCTGGATATAGGCCTCCCCCAACGACTTCCACACATCACGGTCCTCCGCCACTCGCATCCACCGGCTTCCTGCGACGCGTATGATGTCATCAGTCCACCTTGTGGGGGGCAGTCCTACACTTCGTTTTCCGATTCGTGGTCGCCATAATCAATAATTATTTTATCTAAAATCGATTTGTGTTTTCTTAAATCTATTATGGGTCTCAACACTTAGACCCTGCATAGACAACATTGTTCTGCGTTCTTTGTAATGTACGGTCTTCATAGTGCCGGCACAAGCAACAGGCGATATGCAACACATAAATTTCAAAGAACCTTATGCGCTCTTGTACTGTCGGGTTTTCATTGGCTTGATCTACCATTACTATGTTCTTCGATTGATTATGCCAGGTGGAGGCGACACGGCGACATGCTGCGCGAAGTGGGGCACCGAGGACAAAGTCTCACACGTGTCGACTGGGGGCGGTGCCTCACTCGAACTGCTCGAGGGTAAGTGTACAGACCTATATTATTCATGTTATGTTTCCAGTCCTGTCAATCCCTTATGACCGGGATACACGCAGATACCATGCTAGTAAAATAGGCTTAGTATAGACAAAAATAGCTTTTTTTCCGGCATGAAGCTGGATGGGGCTGTCTGTTGAAGCTACTAACTCGTGTATTTGAGCTACTACTGTAGGATCTGTTGAATTTCAAGCTTTGAAAAACAAAGTTCTTGCGCGCTAGGATTGAGGCGCGGAAAAAAATAAGTGTTATTTTCAAGAAAACTACAATACCAGTATAAAAAATAATGTTACTACCTAGCTAATAAACCATAAATCATATAAGGGTTTCCGTGGTCGGAACAAAATACTGTCCGTGTGTAAAATACTGTGTACCGTCTAATACTGTCCGCCCATTTGAATACAAGAATGAATAACGTAATGAATTGGCACGAAGAAAGAAATTAAATGAAACATTGAGTACTTTTTAATTATGTCAACTTTTGTAGAATACTCATTTAACAGCCATTTTGTTTATATATAGTTCGTAGTCTATGGTATGACAATGCAATCGTTGCTAAGTATGGAATCATACGATCCGTGTGTTTCACTGTCGATATTCATTCATCAATAGATAGAGTAGTTAGAAATAATTGGAGCCATATATAATTTGACATATATAGTAATGTTGCTGGATTTAAACTTTCTATAAATCTGGTCAATTATGTGTACATTCATTTCATTTTTAATTTAAAGCTATAACCAAAAGTATTTGTCAGTAGCTGTACTATTCTGAATTCTCTTCTTTTTTTTCAGGTAAAGTATTGCCGGGAGTGGCTGCTCTGTCCGACGCATAAATTAACATCGCATTGGTAGCAAGGAGTATTTGCATTGAATAAACCTACTTGCTTTATAACAATCACAAAGAACCTTATACTTTTTATGGTTACATATACGTTTAGTTCTTCCTATATTTTATAATTAAATGTTAAGTCAACATGTGGCATGTATGTCGAATACTATAATTTATTATTGAGTAAATAAACTTATCATAATAAATGTTTGTTTAATGTTGTATGTATTGTTTAATTATATTAATCATTCAATATGTTTCCTTTACCGTTACGTTATCAGCCGTGCTTCAATGACTCAACCGAAATGAAATCTTGACTTCATAACTCCTGATTTGAAGTGTCTTGAAACCGGCTGAACTGCTTTCCATCAAAAATCTCCAGGAACCATCATTGAAAACCTAGTTATCGCAAACAACTGCTTTAAAATCGATTCACTTACAACGACAAAGGCACACAAACGGCTGTTAAACTTTACCTATAAGTAGGTTTCTTAAAAAAAAAACAAAATATATTAATTTACAGTAAATAAAACGCGCCTTATAATTCCTTAGCCTTTATATTCAGTTAAGCTGATATTGCACAGGATTAAGTGGATATAAATATTCCCAAGTCATAAAAAAGTCATAAACGTTCGATCCGGCCTCTTATATCATGAAGATAGATATTTATCTTTTCATGTATATGTTCATATTATATATAAAACCATCACGCCTGTATTTCCCGAAGTTATATGCAGAGATATACAGTCACGCTCATAACACAAAAAACAATGATAAACTTACTGGCAGGTAACAAAACTGTGCCCGCGACATGGAGTTTAGTTTTTTTTACTACCCTGTGGAAACTCTTAGTTAAAAAAAAAACTTAATATTGTCAGTTTGCCTTATCTACTTAACATTTCTCCTGAGGTTTATAAATATTTTAAATATAATGCATGGATTTTTATAACACCTAGTGTGTACATACCTAGGTTTTGTCAACGAAGTTATCTGTTAAACAAATGGGGGAAGGAACCCCCCACTGACCCTCGCCTTGACAACTTTTCCAATTATAAACCAAACAAGTTGATCGATAATAATTAAAGAAGCCAGCAACACCGAACTCCTCTAAGATGTTAGTCGAGAAACTATCTATCACGAGTGTCGGGACCCCAAATATAATGCAATTCTCCGCGAAACGAAGCGAATCTAAAAAAGTATTCGACACGTGTTTCGCCTCTAAACGACACATCCTCAGAAGGTATCTGTATTTTTTAAGAAAACATTAATGATAATTTTCATTACGGAAGCTCTAATGTATGCTGTCGTCATTAGGCTATATAGTCACATTTATAAAGCGAGTCAATATTTCCAGTCCATTACCTACTTGCCGGGCTATTAGCCGTTTTAGTATTCACTATTAAAATATAATTAATCTAAATTAGCAACGTTTATAGGTCAATGCCCCGCTATGGATATTAATGAGAGATGAGACTTACAGTGTTACCGACTCAACAAAAACATATAAGGCCGAAAAATATTTGTATGTAAGCATAGTACAGTATGCTTCAGATATTCTATCACCATTTATTTGTTCTTACACCTGCCATCAAGTGTAGGTTAACTATGCTATGCTCGGTTCTGTGTGTTAGGTATGTCGTTCCGCCATGTTCCCATCGGACACAACTATACTCTACTCATCCCGCAGGGATACCTAAGTACTTTGTATAACTAGAGATAATCCGTTGTCAAAGTTGTTGCTAAGAATTCTTGTCGTTACTATGATGGGCCTTTTATACGTGACTGTATTTGGCTAAGGTGCCGCGGTAGTACGGGTTAGAGCAGGGATTCCCAAAGTGGTCGATATCAACCCCAGCAGTAGACATTAAAGAAAACTGATTTTGGGGTCGACGAGGTCTAAGAATCGACCCCTATTAATTAAACACAAGTTCTTATTTGAAACTTTCAAGATACTGTATGTAGATGTTGTGTTACATGTACTAAGTTATTATAAGAATTACTCATATTTTAGTAGGATGTATCATTTTTAAAAAAGGTCAACAAGTTCATAAGTGTGCGCTAGTTGGTACAAGGTTAACTAGAGATAGGATTTTTAAAGTAATTTGGCTATGGGAGTCTGAGGTATTAGTTCATTTTTGGGTATACCTGGTTTAGAAATACGGTAATAATATTAAACCTGACTTGAGGTTCAATATTAGATACGGACTTGAACACTAATTTGAGACCCATTTCTGACATTAATAATGCAATAAGGCGGTATATTTGTATATCGCTATATATGAGAGTAGTTGCTCCTAGTCACGTCAGTCAAAATATAACCGGTATACGTTTGCTTTACGATATTCAAACTTAAATGGGTCCCAAATTTAAGTCCGCGACTGTACCATGTGTGTGACCTTAATAACCTCAAAGGGCAGACAACTCTTTTGATTTTCAAATATCACCAGTGAGATGTTGACGACATCAGGTCGAACCAATCTGAACTTTATTGACATTATCTGAAGTGTAAACATTTGTTTAACGTTTATGAATGAGACTCGGTCCTTTAAAATAATATTTCAATTTATTGTATACCTTATTCCCTAAATATAGAACAGATTTTATTATTAAGTTCGTATTGGTATGGGACCTATTGCATTTGTTGTCATAACACGGTAGCTACCAAGCTAGGCTAGCCATCTATCGATCGGTGGTCCGCGCAAGCGTCTTTTGATTTGGGCAACGCTATGGTGTTTTAAATAATGTTATAAGTGAGTACTTATATGAATGTTGCAGTTAAGACCTCTAGTAAATGGGATACGACCCTTAAAAGTTTATAAAAATGTATATTAGCAGAACATACAGGTGTTCTCGATGAATATGTAGCAATGCCTCATGGCTTCCAATACGCGAGGGCCGGTCTAATTGGCGAGGGCGCGCGCATGCCCAGAGGGTGCCAGGGTGGTTTTTATCAAAAATAATAATTTCACTAAGCACCAGTGATGTAAAGAACATTCAGACTCGCCGGCCGAACCGGCTGCCATAAAATATGTAGGAAAACAGGCTTAGAGAAAGAGTATATACAATTAGTTAAGTTTAGTGTCTTCATGTCAATTGTTATTGTGTATTTCGTATACGTAGAGAGTAATCGTTGTTTTAGGTGAATCTGTTATCAGGTGAGTGCAGCGGAGATTTGGCTTTATTTACTTTTTTCATTTTATTTGATTATTTAATAAAAAATATTTTTATCATCACTTTCTTTGGACCATTTATCGTGTCTTTTTACTGAAATATGCCTATAAAACACTTAACATTATTTTTACGAGCAATTATAAATGTCCTCATCGTTCATTAAAAAAGTATACCTATATCGATACCTAAGTTATCTACTGACATTTTGTATTCATAGGTTTCTTAATTTTAATAGAGCTATGGCTTATCTTCTCCATAAATAAGTACCTATACTTGTTGGCTACCGCTACGCTCTAACTGTTGCATGTCAATACTTCTTTGATAAAATATAATTTCTACATTTCAATAGCCGGTTTTTCCTAATGAATGAAGTTACTATTTACTAGATACCAGACTTATATTCATGCCTATTTTATTCTGATCACCATTATATTATATTCGCATATCCGTACCTATAATACCTACGTAGTTCATGTCTTTCAGAGATAGGGTCAAATATGCACTGAATAGTTGGCAAAAATGCCGACCATTCGATACTATAAAAACGTTTAACCCGATGCCTTTTCGAAATTTGTTTGTACACGGAAGAGTATTTGCATTAACCCTAATTAATGGACAATAATGTTAAACTAGTACGTAAGCAATTTTTTTACAAGATTTTCCCATCATCCACACGTGTTACATAAAAAAAACTCTATGTAAGTAGGTACTTTTGATATTAGAATGCATTGCATTTCGTGCCAAGTAATATGCTAGACGAAACTTAGTACCCGGGTCACGGGCGAGCGCTAGGGGTGAAAGGAAGGGGAGACGCGAATATAGACCCACACCCCGATAAACGAGATATTTCAGTACAGACCTACCTGTGTTACGTGCAGTTCAGTGCAGTTTGGATTCTTGGTAGGGAAACATCTAGTTTAGTATAAACCTACCCTTACCTACGGCTTTTATACGCCTAGGGTCAACTCTAATGAAAATTAATGTAATTCCGCGAAACCTACAAAAAATTCACAAACGCGCGCGATAACATTATACCTATTCCAATTGCTTAATAGAGTTGGATTAATAATCCTTTTTCGTAATAAATTTTATAGCGTTTATATTATGTTTTTTAACGGCGGGGTGCTACCACCGACTTGGGATCCAGTAATTAATATCATTAAATCCAAAACCAAGTGCACCATTGCAAGACCTCAAGACACTGTGAGCACTTTCTGCGTAGATCGGACCGCAAGCAACAACCAAATGTGAGGGTACCCCAGTTCAAACTATGACACTAGGACGTCAACCACCTCAGTCCTCCCATGACCATGGTTGCTGTAAAGCAGCCGAAACGTCGGGAACGTAAAAAACATAATATAATCGCGATAAAATCCTTAAAAATATTTGTATTTCATTGTGTAGTACCTATTCGCGTAAATATAAGAAATCAATATCTCAAAACACTTTGGATTGGATTTCGACATGTTCAAATGATCTATGGCAGCAACTCGTTAGTTTCTTCAATGCACCGCCGCAGCCTAGTTCATTTTAAATATAATTGATAAGTACTTACATAAATATCTGATGAAGTAGGTAGAGCTAGGTTACGTAGGAGTTAGGATACTTAAAACTGTTTCGTATTGATCGGGAATGTCCTCTCCCGACGGCTAGATCAAAATGCCGGATTGGACGTGGCTGTTCTTCTCGGCGCTGTTCGGAGCCGTGTCAGCGCTCTCCGTGCCCCTAGTTCTGCTGATCTACTATGTCCGACCCTTTGAAAAGAAGACACCGGTGGTCGAAGACTACAGCATCCCGGTCACTTTGCCACCGGTAAGTTATTATTCCGGGTGATTCAGAAACGGTATACTAAGCCTGGATCCTGAGCTTCTTTTGCACATGTGTAAACACTATGTGAAGACAGAATTTCGATATGTCGATTTTAAAAACTAAATTTAAAAAACCAAATGGAAATTGTGATATTTTGCTTACAATTATTAGTTTTTAAATTTGAGATATTCAAATTCTGAAATCCTGAAATCCATCTGTATACTAAGTAAACATAAGTATTTTTGTTTCTGGGCTGTCCGAAAGCAGGATTACTAAATTATATTTCTTCCTTTCATAACATAATTTCAGTAGTTTTTTTTTTCATGACATTAAAAGCCTCGATCTAATTTTGGTGCCCATGATGCGCCTACATTTTAAGACACACAACTTCTCTATTGACATAATGATGACGATGAATTATAATTGCAGAGACTTTACATTTACTTTAGCATCAGGTTTGTTGTTTTCGTTGTGTGTCTACTACCGTATTAATTTTTGTAGTCTTATATTATGTGTAGCCCGACAATTCATACGTGTACCAACGTACAGCACGTACTGCTGTAAACCCTTTTATATTTGGCCAAAGTCTGTCTATCATTTACCGGCCGAGCTGTCCTGAATAAGGCCTTTAATTACACGCACTGTCCTCGTAGCGGCCACCGGGATATAATTAAAAACAACGGTGTCCGTATAAATGGCGTTTTATGAGGTGTTAGTATGACGTAGAACATGAATATTAAATTACTATACAGGGTGTAACATCGAGATGGGACAGTGTAGGGATCTCCGAAACTATAGTGATAGAAAAATATATTCTAAAGAACCATGTCGTAGATTTTAAAGATAAGAAAAGCTGCGTTCATGATTCCAAAAAAAAACTCATTCATGAATCGGTATACGAAGCCGGTTGTTTTGAAAAGTAAACCATCGTTAGTTCATTGCGATATGTTGATTATGTAGTTTGTATGGAGCAAATGTAGCTATACAACTTTATGTCTACAATTAAAAGAAAATCCATCATTACCTATCGGGTTCATTATTACTCAAGAAAAGTCTGTCATTTTGAACATTTAGGTTTTGAAATAAATAAAAGAATTTCTCTTTTTTTGGACACAATGCTTCATATACATTTCACACACTCCTTCACAATTCCCCTCGCATTGATGAGAGGACAGGACCCAATGCTGGGACATCAAAGAGCTGGTATTTTTATTCTTACTTATAGTTTCGGAGGTCCCCATACCGACCCATCTCAATGTTACGCGCTGTATATCCTTAATAATGTGACAAAGCAACATTGAGGAAGGTCTCAGTGATTTTATAGATTACTTGTCTATAATGTTAGCTACAACATGTAAGTACCTACGTAAAAGAAAAAGCAACGACACACCCAACGCACCAAATATTCCTTGAGACCTATGAAACCTGAAATAGATTGACCTAACTAATTAACCGTGGCGTTAAACGACACGTGGACTGCCAAATAACATAGAATATTTTGCCTCTGAATAGATTTAGGATACAAGAAATTACAAGCAATTATCGCATTTATAAATAGGATGATAATTGGAAAATAACTCAGACTCAACTCTCAATCAAATCAGAAGGAGGGTAATGTGTTTCGAGTGTATGTTTAAAATTTGTTTTTAAATTTTGTATCATTACTCAAATACAGGAGATACTTCATGAGCTTACTCGCGGCGCGGGCAGCACGCCAGAAGGTGCGCTAAACGCGATGCTGCAATTCATCTTCCAGCAGAGCACGGCGGATACGCGCTGGCTGCGCCGGCGCATGGCCACCGAGCTCGCGGAGTTGCTCGCTAAAACATCATCCGGGAAATTATTTGAATCTTTAACGGTAAAGTAATCATTTACAATGACGTCAGAGCGCACTTTTCTTCGAAGCTCCGCCTATCACTCCAAAGTCTTCGAGAACGATGCTATTTATATTATGATAAGACTTAACTGTACCTACTCTGTAAACATAGTGAGCCGAACCGTTCCGTTGTGTGGTCTTACAGAATGTTGAATTCGGTTACTCTCAAAGATATTGCTTAAGACGCGAGATGATTCATTATCGAATCGATACGATTAGGTGGGTAGGTACTTATCCAGAAGTTCTGAATCATCTCGGCTGGTTAATTTTTATGACCGTTCGCGATGTGATCAGTGGTAACACCGTGACACGTAATTTAAATATATTAAGATTGTAAATCATTTGCACATTTAGCTGCGTTCATTGGAAGTGGGCTCCGAGTTCCCCGCGATCACTAACCTGCGCGTGCTCAGCGGTGAGTTGGAGGAGGACGGCGCGAGACTGAGGTCCTTGGACCTCAAGTTCGAATTAGCGTACGACGGCAACTTCAGGATCGACCTAGACGCTGTCATGCTGCTTGGCAAAATCGCTAATATATCAATCACTGGTGTGTGTTTTTATCTTATTATAGCACCTAGCACTATATAATCTTCTGGAGAGTCTCTTACAATGCGTCTAAAGGTTGAAATTTATAACCGATTAGTCACAGAATAGGTAATAAGTCGTTGAGTGGGTATATTGGTATATGCGCAGGCGCAGGCTTACAGCAGGTTCGATGCCCGCCTAGGCAAATGTAGTAATATAGTTGTATTTTTGTAAATTTCTTAAGAACTAAACAACAACACTTTGTTTAGGGATGTTCTTTTTAGGGCCGCGATCCGACCTTACATCGATATTAACCAAATTATTAATAATGCACTACACTATCGTCATATATTATCGTCGATATTCACCTATTAACTTACTAGTAGTAATCCAATAATATCGTCATGTTTCCATAATACCAGTGGAGAGCTTAAGCGGCAATGTGCGGGTGATGTTCCGCCGCACGCCGTACACGCACTGGGCGATCGCGTTCGAGGCGCCACCCAAGCTGGAGCTGCGCGTGCGCGGCCGCTTCCAGGGCAGACAGATCAAGCCGCGGCTCGCGTCGCTGGTGGCCGCGCACATAAGGCGGGCGGTGGCTCAGAGGCATACGCTGCCTAATTATAAGATACGGTGAGTTCATGACAAAGTAATCTATGTCTGCTCTAAGGACATTGGAGGCTGCATATGCCAATACATAAGAAGGATATTGGACTTTCATGTTTTAATGTAAATTTATATAATATATAATTTCAGGTTCAATATTACAAATGGCGAAATAAATTTCTAAAATAATTCATGAAATGACAAAATACAGGTTTTTTTTGTATTTCCAGTCAATGAGTAAATGAAAACAGTACTGAGCTACAGGGCCCAAGTTTGCTAACACAATCGATTCATAGTATAGTAACTGTCACTTTTGACAGATATCCCATACAATATCTGTCAAAAGAGACAGTTACTATACTATGAATCGATTGTGTTACTATGCGGTTGCTATCCGACTATGAATCGATTGTGTTAGCAGAGTTGGGGCCAAGGCATGTGATGTCACAGTCATAAGTCTGCCCCCATGTGACAGAGAAAGAGCGCGGCATTATTCTCACCCCACTATTACTTAACTTAAATTGAATATGGAACAAAAATTTGTGAACACAACACCAAAATATGATAATAATTTCCTTCACAGTTACAAGCCGTTCTTTCCAAAATCCGACCCGGGCAGCACAGAAGGCGAGGAGGGGCCGACTCCACACGGGCGACTGACGGTGCGGCTGATGGAAGTGACGCGACTGCAGTGGTCCGGTGGACCCGCAAGCGTGCGGGCCGCCTTAGCTGTGGACTCGCATGGATGGGTAAGCAATTTACCTGTAAAAATACAGGACGTTACAAAAATAGGAGACTGTTTAGGCTTAGGCATTTGCAATTTAACTTTTAGACAGGTATTTATAAACTCTTAACGTAGGTAACAAGATAGATCCTACACATAATATGTATGACTATTAAATAAGTATTAGTGGCTGCTACTTGCTAAGGCTGTAACACAAATAAGTTTTACGGGAGTCTTGTAACTCAGAAACTAAGGTATTAAGGAACATTCTGCCTTCACCAGGCAATTACAAATCAGCTATTTCATATAGACCTTAAATATTATTTCGTATTTCTGATACACTCTGTATATTAATAGACGTGATAGATAATCAGAATCAGAATATTTTATATTCATGTAAACTATTATGAATCGTCAAAAGTTACAAAATGCTAAGCTACTACTTCACCACCCGTTCGGAATGCCGTTCCTATGGAGAAGAACGGGCAAGAAACTCCATGGTTGCGCTTTTTAAAAAGATTTTTTAAATTTAAGAGCAGCACATTATTATAGGTATGTGAGAACAATGTAGGAACTTCTAAGCAGACTTCAGCAACAGGTCAAAAAAAAAGTAAAATAGAAGTACAAGTAAAAGTAATAGAAGTGAAGTGACCCGCTTACCTCAGAGTTTATCGATACTCGATATCGATATTGTTGTTGTGGTAGGTGTCGCTGCGGCGCGGCGTGCTGGTCCTGGACGTGGTGCTGCCGGCGGTGTCGGGCCACCTCGGGCTGGTGTGCTGCCAGGCCGTGGGCGCCGTGCTGGTGGACACGGTGGTGCCCATGTCGCCCGCCTACCGCGCCGACCTCCGCCGCGACGACGTCGTGCTGGCCATCGACAACAAGCCAGTCAACAACGTCGCCCAGGTTAACTCTTTGTATTAAAAAAATATGCTATTAAATTTGACGGTGAAGGTAAACATCGTGAGGAAACCTGCATGTCTGAGGGAACACCTCGAAATACATATGAAGTCCGTGGTGGACTATGGCCTAATCCCCCTCGAATTGAGGGGGATTAGGATTAGTGCCTCGACTACTGGGCACACTCCCCACTCCCGCCCGTGCCCAGTAGTGGGACATTAAAAATGGCTGGTATTATTAATTTGACTAACTTCTGCTGACGTGTTTTTTTCTTCCGATACAATGAAAGAATATTTACATGTAACTGTAAATGAGTCGATCCGCAATAAAAAAAAATATCACTTTTATTAATTTTTTTGGACAAGTCACGCTTGACCATAAAAAGCGTCATGACAAAATAGTTTTCACAAAAAAGGCCTAAAGGTTCCTAAGATAGTTTGCCCGTATACTCTATGGATTCGGATTTCCCCATACTGTCTTAGGAAAAAATATAAAATCAAAGACAGAACTTAAGTTAGCATTACAATTCCAGGAGAATTAGCCACTTGTCAGTCACGTAATCGAGAATTGGATCGCTTAAAGTATGGTTATGTCCAGGTGGGTAAACTCCTGCGCCTAGTGGAGCGGCGCGCGGTGACGGTGCGCGTGCGGCGCGGGGGGAGCGGTGTGGGCGCCGGCGGGGGGGGGAGGGGGCGGCGCGGGACGCAAGGAGGAGGCGGCCGAGCCCAAGCGGATCAAACCCAACTTCTCCTTCCGACGCGTCTCCGAGGTCATGGAGGGAGTGAGGCTACAGGGCATGAGGGCGACCGCATCTAAAACCAATTTACAAGTGAGTTATACATAGCATAGCCGTTTCACTTCAGTGAAAATACACAGTCGACACAATACAACTTGCCCGTTCACACTAACTCCGTCCTCTAACGTTACGAACTTATCTCAAGATTTAGTTGCTTACTTTGGAAACGCACAGCGTGTGTTCTTCGGCCGATATTTATTATTATTACGATTTTAGTTCGCCGTATCTATTAAAAGCTGAAGACGGTCACAAAAGTTTTCACAACTTTGTTCATATTATTCAGGAATCAGAATCTCCGTCAAAATCCGCTGAGCCACAAAACGAGACTGAAGCACAATCCAAACTAAAGGTAGAGCCAGCGCGGCAGCCGAGGGCCTCCGAGCAGTCCCCCGGCAACTTCGGGCTGCGCAAGCGCCGCTGCTCCGTAGAGAACAAGTCCTCGGACAGCTCCGCCGGCAGCACCCCGCCCGCCTCCGGCGCCAGCACCCCCCTCAAACACACCACCGCCATCAACAAAACCAAACACATCGACATACCCATCATTAGAACAGACTCCTCGGAATGCAAGATCACAGAGAAGGACTCCCTCGAGGAGGAGGAAATATTTGAAACCGGCGGCCCCAGGCAGACCGAACACGTCGAGATATGCCAAATGTTTTGGACTAAAACGTTACATTTGAAGCCGATTATGCCGTTCGATGAAGAAACCGAATTCAAATTGAACGAGAATCACAAGTATTTGAACATAAATGTTTGGGCTACGGTGTCTGGGGAGAGGGATGAGGTGCTGTTGGGCTACTTGAATATACCATTGACGGCTCTATTGGCGGAATGTCAAGACTCTACAGTCCCGCACCATATGAAGAGGTACCAGTTCTTGCCGCCAGATGTCGACATCAAGTTCAGGTATGGCGAAATCAGTCTCATCACTCTAGACATATGTCTCTAGATGTCGCTAGTACACATTTTATATTGTTTATCGCATTCTACTCGGTATGGCATCACGATATAGGTACTTACACGTTTTTACGCTTGTATTGGTTATAAAAGATTTGGCACTCGACGTACTGCGTCTTAGAGTTCTATATCCAATGTGCAATGGTCGCTGTTCATAGTCTTGAAGCATCAAATACTTTCATAACATTATTTTCCCTCTATCAAGGATTTGGGACTTCACCATCTCTTTGATAAACTCATCAAAATTCTGGATAAAAAAAACTTTTATAATCTTTATGCAACGAATTGCATCCAAGCTACTTTATCGATAGCAGTGATAGCCAAGTTGGTAGAACGCTTGCCTCGGTAACGAGAATCGCAGGTTCAAACCCGTCGGCTCGCACCTCTGGAATTTCTGGATTTCATGTGCGAATCTTATTTTCTCATCACATGCTAATCGTTGAAGGAAAACATCGCTAAGAAGCCTGCATATCTGAGAGAACCCCTCGAAAGATGTGTGAAGTCCGCCAACCTGTACTGGGCCAGCGTGGTGGACTATGGCCTAATCCCCTTCGAATTGAGAGGAAGCCGCTGCCCAGCAGTGGGACATTAAAAAACAGCTGGTATTATTATAATATGTTGATCCAAAGTTTGATCATGTGTTTACGTTAATAATAGTGGCGTTTAGAATTAGAGCACGCGTTATGACGTTATTCACGCGTGACATTGTCCGAATGGAAATTGCGCAATTGCCAGGAAATCACCTTGTTCCAAATCATACCCGAACGAAAGAAATTAGGATAGAGCACCCTAGTATTTATATATTCTGTAGTCAAGCATTCGATTATACCTAGATCAAATAGAATTTTATTTTTATTATATTTTATTTTATTTTATTTATTGAACACAAAACAGGTTACAATCAAGTATGCATTAATGGTGACATGGAATATAGTTGCTTATTTAGAATTATACATTCTTTGGACAACACCAATATTCTCTGTGTGTATCTGATTATTTGTGTTGCTGACTGGTGTTGGTCTAAATGGGTATCTTAGGTTCCACTTTTAATGGTATATTCTCGTATGGAGACGTCGAATATACTCAAGTCTAGATGAACATCTTCCAGTAAAAGCCACAAGCTATCATCGCACGCAGGCTTCGAACCATGCTTGTGCTTCGGCGACGCCCTCGTGTGGTGGGAGTGGGAGGGCGCGGGCGCCGCCCGCAGCGCTCCGCGGGCTCCGAGCCGGGACGCCGCGCAGCCGAAGCCGCCGAAGCCCACCAGAGCGACCCACGACTTCGTCAGAACACACTTTCATAGGGCGACGCAGTGCGATTTTTGTAACAAGAAGGTCAGAAGCGTTTACAATATAACGTAGAATAATAATAATAATACTAAGTTGCCCCGCCATTGTCTTATATCACGACTTTCTTAGGGCCTTCCTCTTACCTGACCCGACCCGACCTTCTTCTTACCTAAAGAGCGGCGAGTCGCCACCTGCCAACAATAATTAAATAAAATCTGATTATGGCAGGTGTCCGCAACCCTTCCAATATTCCCATTCCATCCCATATCCATCCAATCATCAATCCATAGTCCTAATTATCTTTGCATATTCCTGCAATAGTTTCCGACTGCTGAGGTCAATTCGCTGTTTGTGCTATCATTTTCAGCAGTTGACCCCAGCAGGTGGCTAACATAACATTAAAATTCTCAAAAAGAGCCCATAATACTAGAATATAAACATCAACAGAATGAAGTTTCGTGGGTATACGATGAATCGATTCGACGAGGGATACCGTAACTTGACTTGGCTGAGGCATTGCATTTTACGTTTTATATGTGCTTGTGTACCTCAGATATGGCTGAAGGACGCGATGCAGTGCCGCAACTGCGGTCTCTCTTGCCACAAGAAGTGCGTCACCAAGTGTCAGGAGTCATCGCCGTGTGTGCCCAAGCAAGACCGAGGTGAATATATAAACATTAATAACAGTAATAGTAGTTAACATCATAAAATCCAAAACCAAACGTACCATTGCAAGACCTCAAGACACAGTGAGCTCTTTCTGCGTAGATCGGACCGCAAGTAACAACTAAATATGAGGGTACCCCCGTCAAACCATGACACTAGGACGTCAACCACCTCAGTCCTCCCGTGACCATGGTTGCTGAAAAGCAGCCGGAACGTCGGGAACGTAATAACAAAAAATAAACGCGATAGAATCCTTAAAAATAATTTTATTTCAATTAATAATTTTCAGTTATTTAAATCATGTCAACCTTAAGTTTCACCTCTTTTGGCTACACTGCGTTGGGCTTGCAAATAATGGCCCATATAATATCTTGTCCAACGTATTCTGACGCCTGAGTGCACATCTTATGCCTGTTCATAGAAAACATGGAAACCGGAGTTGGCGTGCATTTGTTTCCGGGCCGAATTTATTATTATAGTTCATGGCAAATAATGGCATAATAAACACACAATTTATTTTTTTACGAAATGGTCAAAGACAATGTACCGCTACCCGCCTCCGGTGAAGTCCGGTGGATTGGTAGGTGTAAATTTGGCGATTCCATACCAAAATCCCCCTCCATTATATGGTACCCATTATACAAACTGTACTTTTGCGATCATATACATAGATGGTCTGTCGATATTAATTTAATACTAGCTGTTACCCGCGATTTCGTCCGCGTGATATTTAACAAAAATGTTTTTCTAAATTAAAGGCCTAAGTTACATCATCTACTATCTGCCAGTGAAACTCCCGTCAAAATCGGTCTAGCCATTTCAGAGAGTAGCCGTCACAAACAGACAGACAGACAGACGGACAATAATAGTAAAAAATGTTGTTGTGGTATATGTACCGTGTATACATTCAAATGCACTTAGTATAAAGCAGTTATTTTAATATTACAAACAGACAGTCCAATTTTATTTATTTGTATAGGATAAGTGTAATTTTCATTGCTATAATAGAGCTATTTTAGCTTCAAACAGCACAAAGGTGCCTAATCACCGTGTAGACATGACTGTCCGAACTGTTTCCCCCAGCATCCTTGCTCATCGTCTGTCATCAACTGTTTTGCCAAGTGTTACTCATCGGAGTGCATGCGTTTCCTGACCAGTTTGTATTTGTCGTGTGACCTCAGAAAGTTTCTTGAATGTCCAGTCACCGGGAAATGTCATTACTTGGAACTTATAGGGCCATGAGCACAAGATATAACAGGTAATTATTATACCAACGTTGAATTATTATAATTGTTGTTTAGTAACCGCAATGTAAAGAACACTGTTCTTAGTCCGTTTTGGGTAAATTAAATTATATGTGAGCTTCGATAAATATCACTTTTTTTAAATAAGTTATAAAAACTGAGTAGGTATTTGCTAATCTACAAGCTACCTAAGTCGTCCGCCAAATCTATGTTTATTTATTCAAAGAAACGAACGAAAAGAAAACTTATTGAGTACTATTTGTACTCTCATTTTTGATCATTCTTCAAGAAAAATATGAACTGCGATAGGTAAAGTCGACCAAGAAACTCCTATATCGCCTTAAGGTTGAATATCATTTGCACATCGTAGAAACGCAAGGCTTATTATTGTCATTTGTTATTTATTTGAACTTAGAACGTATCAAATATGAACCTTAGTTTTTATCAGAACTGCTAAACCACATTCATGACGACCTTACATAAAAAAATAAACATTGGATACAATAGAAGGTAATAAGCTGTATCCTGATCACATTAACGCTGGCTAAATCTACGAACTTTCGCAATAGCAATTATGTGACAGACATCTTTCATAATAGTAATAAATCTTAATGAAGTGTTTTGTTTTACGTAGATGAGCGTGTCATTGTTTCATATAATTCTGAGCTAATTCCATTACCTACTGCGCAGTTCCATTTATTTGAATGCCCTCGCCGATCGTTACCCACTTGGAAAGCTGTCAGAATATATTTTTCAGACACATACGCACATTCGGGATTCCCAAACGGCAGAGTTTAATTTCATTTAATCTGCAAAAGGAATAAAATTAATTCCGTTCCTTTTTTTGCACAAATGCTTTTTGAATATGCGCCAAAATACTGTTGAAAGTGGCGAAATGTGTTAACGACTCATGAGGTCGATGACCTTCGAATGCGTCGACGTTGTATACTCAAATCTAAATTAGCGATTCCCTTAATAACACTGTTTGTTTTCTTCATTTGTGTTGTGGTTATGAGCTTAGATCAATTTATTAATCTGATGGTTCCAAGTACATTCTCTGGATTAAATATGGCTTCATATTAAATAACTAATGGAATGCAAGATGCAAAACGAAAACTTATCAAAACACAAAACGCTGCAAGCTTATTTACTAGCGCAATCGTAATAAATAAAAAACTAGAGCTTACAAATTATCCACTTCAGACATTGTTATAGTCTGAGGAAAATTGTGTTATGTCCTCGTTCCATTATCATAGTTCTCTACATTGTATGACCCAAAAACACTGGATTGAATTTAAATCTTCGAACCGAAGTAAATACCTAATGACCTAAAATGATGACTAGATAGATACTGTCACGGAGTGCATATTTTCGTGCACCAGCTTCCTACCCTCATAGAGAATAGTATAGGTAGGATTTAAAATATTAATTACACGGCACCTAACCGAATTTCTCAATTTGAAGTAAATATATAGGTAACTAGCTGCGCCCTGCGGTGTTACCCGCGAAAAAACATGTCGATCCTTTGCGCTATGAAAAATTAAAACATCTATCCCACGGGAACCATACATTTTACCGGGATAAAAAGTAGCCTATGTGCTATTCCAGATTATAATCTATCTCTGTGCCAAATTTCATCCAGATCCGTTCAGTCGTTCTGGCGTTATTGAGTAACAAACATCCATCCATCCATCCAAACTTTCACATTTATAATGTTAGTATAGATGCGGCCAACAAAAGAACACGTCATTTACGCTAAAATGTGCAAATAATGGAACATAATTAACGTGAATAAAATTTTAATGCGGCAATATTAGAAAAATTTAGAAGGTTGCGTGCGCGCCGCGCTCCGTGTGCGGACATACGCGGAAGAACGTTCCACTTCGTAGTGTTACATACCGACACAGAGCTACTTCGTGTTCGCAAACGACTTTACGATGCAACAACTACCAGAGATTATTAGATATAAAAATATTACAGAAGAAAATCCGAAATGTCGTATTTGAAAATCTACGAGGACTGAAGAAAGGGGATTGAGTTAAAATAATAATTGTTTGTCTTTCGTTTGGCATTTAGACAAAATTCGTAAAAGGAATGTACAGAAACTTCTGAAACGCAAATCCGTGACGTTATCTTTTATTGGGTTGGTAAGAAAAGAAAATGTATCGCATTCCATCTCAAAAGTCCACGCAACTTAGTTCTTTCTTAATTTCGATGTCCTTTTAGATTCGTCTTCAATGCTCAACTGCCCACCCCCTGAACTGATAATGACTGAAGCTGACTCCATCGCTGACCCGGACTCTGATGACGAACCAGAGAGGAAAGACTCCCTTGATGTGCACGAAGAAGGTGAGGAATATTTAATTTCCAGTTTTACGGCTATAATTGACAAGTCGGTATAAATGGCGCATAATTATAGTTATGTCAAAACTTCAATATTATAAGTTTATTTTTAACTATCTGTCGCGGTGAACTTCGTACCGCCTCAGACTTATATTATTATTTTCTTGGCAATTTCACCATGTTTTATTAATTATTCTGCAATTCGAGGCGGACAAATTCAAAAAAATCTAATATAAAAATCGGCCCACCCGTTCTTGAGTTCAAATGGTGTAACTAACACGACTTTGTTTTATATAATAAATAATCGTAATCTATATTTAAGCTGGTTTTCTTGGACCTTATATACGGCCAGTTTAACTAATTAACTTGTAGTGTTGTAACACAAACCCATCGATTGGTCCGCAATAGGTATTATTATTATATAAGCCGTAATTTCTGTGACCAAAAAATACCTACTCTGGTGTTATTTATATTTTTTATTTCTGCACAGACGAGTTATTCGAATGCTGACGTACGGGGCCCTTAACACTTGTTAAACACTTCCGGACTTAGGCGACACTTATCCACAATACACAAAGGTTTTTTATTCTATAATTTAATGTTCTCTAGTATTTGTGAGACCTTACGTGTTTGAGATTCCCTTGTTTGTCTATAGTCCTTATCTGTGTCGTATATTTTATTACCTGATAGACATTGCTCCTTTTACGCTCGTGTACTTAACATTTGTATTTAAGGCGATATGTTATGATCTAATGTATCTATAGCTAAGTACATAAAATTGAAAATCATGAATAGTCGACTGCAACAATTTTAAAATCCAACCACTCAAAGCATATTAACAAGTGAAGTGAAAGTTAACACTAAACTAATTAATTGAACACATGCTAGAGCAGAAACTGGAATTTTCCACAAATCACTCATTCAAGTATTATGATCTAATGTATCTATAGATAAGTACGTACAATTGCAAATCATGAACAGTCGACTGAGACAAATTTAAAATCCAACCAAAGCATATTAACAAGTGAAGTGAAAGTTAACACTTATCAATTGAACATATGTCAGACCAAATATTGGAAGTTTCCCCATGGCACATAATTATCGCAATCAAATCTATTAACACATTTGTTCAACTTGACAGTAAATATTTCATTAATCTATTAATTCACATGAGTTCCTTTAGATTAGGTAAGTATTTATTACACTTGTCCTTTGACGCTCTGATTCACATCGCTACCAAGGATTGCAACTATTAACCATCTAGTGTGAGCAGTTTCAAAATTATTTTCAAAATAGCGTGAAATATCTTGTTAGTATAATTAACTGACTATACATTTTTCAGTCGCTGTTTTATTAGATGTCGTAATTGGGGTTAATTAACTATATTATAAGGCATCGAAGTCTTTTAAAACGTCTACCTAACTCTACCGCAAACATTCCATTGTTCCGCTGTGCCAATTTATTTGGGCAATGACCTGCTCCCTTAATGTATAAGTAGATATCTGCTCATATAGACTGGAATCATAGCTGAATATAGAATAGTATAAGATCCCTCGCCAGAAACTCTACTAAGTCGTGATGTAATATTCCTCTTGTCAAATTAATCAACTTCATGTCTACTAACCAATAAGTTCCTTCAATTTATTTAATTATAAAAATAATGATTTCCCATGTCTGCACACATGCCTTATAAATGAACGGGTCCACTCTGAGAATCCCAGTCTGATATACATAGAATATTCATAATAATATCACCAGAGGAATACACGAACTGTACGCTCCCAAACTAAGCAACGCTTGTATTATAGGTACGGTACAATGGACTGGGCACGATGCGATTACTTATATTACTTCTTGTACAGAACAATTATTTGTGCTCATCACACAAAGCTTGCCCCTACTAGGATTTAAACACAGAACCCTAGCTACAGAAAGTAGAGTCACTAACAACACTGCCAATTGGGCCGTTGAGTATTTAAAAATAATCAAGATTTAAAAGAGATTTTTTTATAATTGTGATTTTTTTTAATGACCACTAACTAGGCGGCGGAGCCATGAGCGCACTAGTGGCGGGACTCCGCCGCGCAGGCTCCGCGCATTCCCTATCAGCCCCCAAAACCAACGCATCTTCGAGATCACTGCCGCCATCGCCCAGCCACACGCCCAGGTATAACCCGTCCGCATAAATAATGGTTTTATTATATAATAATATAATACCAGCCCATTTTAATGCCCCACTGCTGGGCACGGGCCTCCGCTCAATGCGAGGGGGATTAGGCCATAGTCCACCACGCTGGCCCAGTGCGGGTTAGTTGGTATTATAATGACGGGATCTGCTTATAAATTGCAGCTGCAATTTATAACAATTCAATTGTTTATTCGGACTGTTTACTTGTAACATTATTATTTTTCAAATCATCTAAAGCAAACTAAAATGTTTGTTATTCTTATAAAACATATTGCTTACAGACAGTAGGTATCTGTATATTAATTAGAGTTTAAGAGTTATTACCCCGTAATAGGAAAGGCACCTCGGCAGTAGCCATGTCTACTACAGATATGGGAATGCTGTCACTTGTCGTAGCATATATCTACACCGATCGTCGACTAGCCGCGTGTTTTATAATAAAAGTTACAAAGTATTTCTACATTATGATCGCAAATATTTCTCACCATTTCCTTATATTTACTGTCGTGAAGTAATTCAGTATGATCTGCACAATATCGTCGTACCCAAAACTCCAAATGTCAGTAATGATTGTAAATTTCCAATCTTTATTAGTCTTTATTAGTAGTCTACAAATTTTTGTTTATCTCTTGTTTCGGTGCGTCTATTCTTCATTGGTGTGAAGTCTAGAGGCAGTAACACCTTTCACGATCAGTCCTTGTACGGTAAAGGAAGCAGTCGCTGGAGGGTGCGGGCAACCCGTTCGGCGCGTGCGGCGCGACGTGGCTGGCGCGCGGCGGCGTGGGCGCCGTGCTGCAGCCGGCGCTGCGGAGCGCGCTGCCGCCGGACGCGCTGCTCGCGGCCGCCAGGGACTCCGCGCCTGAGCTCGCCGCGAGGCTCTCCGCTCACCAGATACACGAGATGGTGAGTAGCTGGCCTAACTAGACATCAGATAAATATTACTAGTGACAATCTCTATGTTAATTGAAATACCTTTCTGGGCTCTAAGTTTGCTAACACAATCGATTCGTAATCGAACAGCAACCGCATGGTAACTGCCACTTTTGACAGATATTGTATGGGATATTATATTTAAATATCGATCTGGCATTCTCATGTTCATTCATCATGTTCGTTCATTCTCATGTTGCTGTTCGATTATGAGAATGCCAGAGTATTAGTTATATCCCATACAATATATGACAAAAATGGCAGTTACTATGCAGTTGTTGTTCGATTATGAATCGATTGTGTTAGCAGACTTGGGGCCCAGATCATGTAATACCGAGGAACTCTATCTAGAGAAGTGTATGTTCATCTTTCTAGTTACAAGCAGTTCGCGAGGAGTTGTCGGCGGAGGACGCGCAGGGTGCGGGGGAGGCGGGCGGCGGCGGGGAGGGCCGCGCGTGTGCGCTGACGGCGCTGATGCTGCACTGCTGCGCCGCCGCGCAGCTCGCGCAGCAGCGCGCGGACGCCGCGCCCGCGCCCACCTGATCACATTAAACTATTGTTCATTGTGAACTATGCCTTTTAGTTACCATCCCCAAAACTTATAAAAAAATAAATTATCGCACGATGAACAACACCAAATGCATGTTCCAAAAAACAACCAACGCTGATGTACGTAATGGACTGGAGGGATATCTCACTATACACAAACCAGATAAAATTACGAAAACATTATTCGCAAAATTTTCTAATTTTGAAACCAACTAACCAACCTCTCGCTGCAGTGAGCCGAGTGGCCTACGCTCAAATTTACTGGAAAACAAGACACAAACTGTAAACATAAAAAATAGGCGCAAAAGACGAAATTGCTTTGACGTCCTTGATTCATAAAAAAACTTCCGTCTATTACCAACAAAACAACTATACGCATCTATTTTAGATCATGAAACTAGGATTGGGATTCTCGCGGGTAAACAACGGAATATTCATCTACTGCGCACCAAGTACCTTCATATTATAATCAACTTCTCTGTATACATTTTCAATATTTATGGAATACCTATTAGCCATTAAAGTTACACGTCTGTAATCCTCGAAGCGGTAGACCGATGCACTGCAGCGTATCCACAATTCGTTGATGTTATCTGGTTACAATGTTATAATGGACGAGCGTATGGTCATTATATGGGGCACACTCCCTCTTAATTATAGGGGGATTCGATAAATAGCCCAGCACCGCCATCTAAATGCAGGTTGGCAAGTCCAGACGGCTTTTGAAAGACGTGCACGAATCGTGAATGCGTTTCATAATAATAATAACACCAGCCCTTTTAATGTCCCACTGTTATAGATGATGGGGGAGGGGATTATTAAAAATTAAACCAGTTTAAAAGCTATTCAGCCTGTGGTTAGGCGATATGAACATGAAAGAATCAAACGACAATGAATTCAAACAGATAGGATCAATGACCACGGTTTGGCGTGCAGTCATCAATCATGTATTAAAAGCTTTATTAAATAAACCAAGATTAATATTTTTGGAATTGAAATACTGCAACACGTACATTGTGAGTGTAACCACTTCTCAAAACATTAGCCATACAGAGATAATTCAGGGTATTATACGTCATAAAACCTTAACATTGAAATAACTCACAAAAGAAACTCATAAAAAACACCCGATGTCCGATCCAGTGGCAATATTCCCATCTAGATTTTGACTATAAACAAAGAAAAATATTACGCCGAATAATAAACAGCAACAAGATCTGAAACAGTTTTTAACATTTGCCTCCTTAATAGAAGGAAGTAAACGTTAATTTTGCGTGAAAGGTTCAAGGGATCAAAGAACCATATGGCTGTATTTGCGTCGAACGAACGTCCAAACAGGCAACCTGGCTCGCGTCCAGCTTTTCCTGAAATAGCACAAAGGATCGACCTCAACTTTCGCTGTGAAAAAAACTTCTGCGAAATGTCAGCGGTCGGTGCGCGGCGGAAAATTTGGTGCGTCACAGATCGCGTGCGCGATGCGGCGCGTGCAACTAACACACATACACCTAATTCTTTTAATGAACCTCCCGCCTGGAGTGGGATTTATATAAGTACAAAAAATATTGTTTGATCTATTGCAATCATTTACTGGTATCGATCTAGAGCAACCCAATTCTATGAATCCGATTAAAGCGCCGATCAAGCTTAGGTCTAATGTAGTATCTGATTGTCGGTAGATCTTTAACTGCTATTCTATGTAGGTTTTTTAATCAACGTAATTAAGTAGTAATGGTATACTGAGAGAAATCTATATTGGACAATGAGCGAAATGGGACTTGAGAGGGTCAATAACTTTTAACCAAAATGAAATATTAACCTTTAAAGCAATTCTCCTACAGTACATTATATCAACATCAAAGGTAGTCGGTACAATAGTCATCAGAGCAACATCAGTCATCACACGTTTTTAAAAACATGTATTAAATCTGCTTATTTGCCGCAAACTTCCGAAAGCTTTGCTCATAATGATGATTCAGAGAAAAACAAACACGTTCCATGCTCTTTTCGCTGTGACACTTTAAATAATCCTAGAAATAAATATTTCATGAATACAGAACTTTTTGAACTGGAGTGTGTCGTAATAAATTTTCCAATAAATAAAACGCAGATGCTACGGAAAGTAGGTCACGATGCGCGAAGAAGGAAATTGTAGACATGAAGTTGTTCGCTTTACCGAAATAAACAAACAATTTATGAGACGAACTATGAGATCTCAGGAATAAAACATTGTTATAAATCTAAAAGCAGAAAAGATACACAGAAGACGACATTGACCCAAAAAAATAAACATTCCTTTTTTAAAACAAAGAAACGTGTAGCATTACATTTTCGAAGAGTCAATGCTCTTCGAATTTTCCTACCTTCTCTCAGCATTGAATAAAATATATGGTATTCTATCCACTTGTGATTTTCCTGAAGTGACACACACATTGATTTCAAGATACTCGTTTATTCTTTCCCTTATTTTTTCCACCATTAATTTCAACAGCTAGGTAGTCCTTGATCACAATGCTAAAAAGCACATGGTTTATTTCGCGAAGCAGTTCCTTGTTTATTTTACCGAAATAAATAGTTTCAACGCAAATATTAATGGGAACATGGGAGTCGGGCGGGACTAGTTCCTGGCATGCATTCAAGGTTAGCGCTGTTGATAATCTACGTCTCTCTTTGGCCAAAACATCTAGCCGTTGCGTTCAACGTACTCGTACGACATAATGAACGTCTAAATGTATTTGACGCAATTATCGCGAAATAATGAGATTATAATTAATGTGAGCTAATAGTGTACAGGCCTTGAACATTATGTGTTTTTTTTTATAACTCAGACATATATAGATGAAATACTTATATAAATAAATAATGTATAATCAAAACTACGAAAACACGTAGGAAAAATATCCCCAGCTACGTTCTGACTATTTTGACTTTTCAGATACGGACGGACGTCTGTGGATACTTCCAAATACGGTCTATGGGACCTTATCATAATTCTTGATCTAGAAAATTAAACCTCTAAATTCTCAAAGAGTTTTACCGGTTGTCTGCCTGGTTAGCTCGTAGACAGGAAGACTTACTCTTCCGACACGACAATAGCCCTTTGAATTTCCTCAATGGATATCACAACTGTCATCCTTGAGCAAAGCGTTGCTAATTAACCCATGATTATTCACTTTCTTGATTTCTATCACGAACTATGTCGGCAGAATTAACCAAGGTCGTCATTACTTAGTTGATGTGGTTGCGTTTATAAATCGGATAGAACAAATCCAATACCAATGGGGGCCTGAATAAACACAAACATCTTTCGCCTCAACTTTTTTAACCTTTCCGAAATGAAGGATAGGCAATAGGCGTAATCTATGACTGTTTTAATTCGTCATAAATACTAATCAAGTTTGCCCATCAAATGCGTCCGCAATAAATTGCAACATAAATAAACCCACAGCGATGGCACACTGTTAATTAGGCTGGAAAATAATGTTCGACGACTGCCGACTGCCGCCGGGCCGTGGGGCCTTTCACATTCAGCTGATCGCGGACATGCATTCAATCCATACTCCGATTATTCCCGCAAACAAAGCAATCTAATAACGGGTACCATCGATCACAATGATTGTATTGAAGACATAACAATGGGATCGACTGAAAACCATTTTGAAAAGGATGTTTATCCAAGCGGTGACAACAGCTCCTGAACCTACCAAAGAGTATATAATCACTACGTTTTAAGAGACGGCACTTAGAACATTATCTGTAGCTCAAAGTCACGCAGAATAGTAGTACCAACACTGTAAAAATAGGAAAGGCTGCCAACATTTCCGTACAAAAGTCACTGACAGTTAGAGATGTGCTAAATATTATCGATATGTAGGGTTGTACTTACGTTAAAATTAAAATGCCGATATCGATAGACAATGCTTGAATAGCGGGCTTTAGAATGACTATATTTAGAATATTCTAGGTGTAAATAAAAGGCATATGACATTATTTTTATGGCTTTCTTTCAAACATTATGTTATCATCCCATGTTTACATAAAGTTGTTTCTTGTCATTATATTCACATCAAAATATCATACTGAAAAAAGTATCTAACAGCACTATTAGCTTAAATATCATAATTGAAACTCATATCACACACTTTTGGAAAGATTTGCTGGCCATGTTCATCAGCAAAATAGTCTCTGTCTCGAAAATAACTCGTTTACCACAAACACTCAGCAGAATCACTAATAGGCGGAATCTTCACGCTAAATCTCAGGAGAAGGTCTCAACTCGACGATAGTAACGGAGAATACAAACACAAATTAGTAACCGCTGTAAAATAACAAAAGAAATACGCAAACAGACCCGAAATCGGCCGGAATAACTTTGTTATTGAGGTTCTATTGACGCCATCTTGCTTGTCATTTTGCACGACGTACCAGCATTATAATACAAATGTATGATTTTTTCCAATGTTGGCCACCCAGGTCTATGTGAACCAAAATAAAATGAACCCCGTCGAGTACGTTCTCCAAACACATTATAGTCCAAGAATAATTGGACATACTCAATGTATGGAAGTGTCCACCCACTGGAACCTACCAGGACGGCAGAATCCGTGATGGTCTCGATGTACTGTATATTTTCGCACGCTTCCGCTAGCGGCCAACTTGCGTCAAATGCGCAGCAGACGGCGCGAGCGAGATAGCCGTTTGTTATTATTGGCCTCTCGTTCTCGCACCACGCTTCTTTGTTTTGGCAAGTATATAAAAGCTTGCTGCGAACACGGCGCACGAATTTCACCAGAGTGCTGCCGACGACCCAGGCGTGTCGCGTTTCGGTACGGTAGTAGATGATACATACGTGATCCTTTCAGCAGTGAAAGACTTTCTTTGGCGTTATTAACACCAGTGAGTTGAACTGAGGAGTTGTGCAGTGACTGTTTATAACAAAGTGCAGTGATGAGGCCCCCAACGGAATATGATGGCGCGAGGGTGCCCACCGAGGCCGAGGAGCCAGACCAGCGAACGATGGCGATGATGATCTGCACCAGGCTGGCGGGCCGGGCTATCATCAGGGTGGTGGGGCGCTGCGAGGATGCGCAGGAGAACAGCCAACTAGGTGCGTACACACATGCAAATGAATCCAATGACAAGGTCGTAGACGTAGATGGCAGGTATTTGCGACACACAACATAAATTAAGTAATATGTTAATGATACTCATAGAATATAGCGATTGATATAGGTACCATGTCTATTTTGCATAAGCTTATCTAATATATTACACTATATCATAATATGAATGCATGGCTCTACACCATCTCTACTCATTCATAGATAAATGTATTAGTCTCTACAAAAATAGTCAGCATCGTGCGCGGTTAATCACGATACAAACAAAGACTAGTTCAACAAGTTCAATGAACTATTCCTAAAACCTACATAGTTGCCGTCTAATTGATTTCCAGAGAGACTTAATTTGCGTGTAAATAAATACATGAGTGTATCCTCGTATCTTATCAATTGTGTTTAGATAAAGGCGATACTTAAACAGGTAGGTAAATAGGACGCATATAGTGAAATCTGGGTTGGAGTAAGTAATAAATGCTGGTGGCCAGACCAACCACGCAGCCTCATGAGTTGTGAGCTCGGCAATATGATAGATGACAGCGCTCGTCCGAGCCAAACGCTCACACGGCCTCGCGAGGCTGCGCGGTCGGTCTAGACACGGCTAGTTATAAATATGCCGCAAAGTTTACAAACATCGGTTTACGTGAGAAATTTGTCGGTAAATAAATTCAATTTGACCGGGTGACCCACTTGGATCTATAAACACTATCAGTAGGTTATCGATTGTTGATTAGGTATCTACAATTAGATTATGTAAATATGAAAAAGCTGAGAGAGACGATCCAGGGTCGCTCTGCTCACCCTGCTATAGTGACCACTGGTGATGATATAAACTAATAAAGAGTAGGTTCTACATACATTCTACCAATTGCTAACATTCAGTCTACTGTATTTAAGAAGTTGTCTTCGTAGTAGACATACGATTAAATACCTAAAATAAGTAGTTGAAAATAAGTACATTAAATAAGTAGTTGTTTAGGTACAAGTATGTTGTTAACTATTCGATAGATAGGTAACCCAAATATGATCTAAGGTTTGGTGTAAAAAAGGGCCTAACTCTGTCAAAATGTAATCGGTAGGGAAACACATTTTTGCGACGCGCATTATATTAATCAGCGAGGTACCGTGTTACAATAAACAATGTGCTTTTGTTTTTCATTTTTATCGCTATCGCAAAACAATATCTACGCAGGTATTATGTGTTGAAGATGATTTCCACATTTGATAAGAATCAATCAGATGCTTTTATACCACTTAAACTATCATTACCGTACCGTAGTTGAGTTCTGTTGTTACTCCATCTAACTATTTCCTTTCTTCATACATTTTAAACCACAGAACACCAAATATAATCGGAACCGACAACATACTTACTTCAAAAAAAACCCGGTTGTAAAGCAACCAATTAGAGTCTCACATAACAGCTTTCATGTCACGCTGTTACATTTGGGACCCTTTACGCCTATCTTCACTTGAGGACGACCTCAACTCACAATAGATGCAGTCTGACGATCCAATTTACAAAGAGCCCACAAATCACAGCCTTATAACACATGTAATAACGCAGCAATTACCGTACGCATATCTCGAATGAATAATTACGCGAAATATAGCTTTACGCAAGATTGCTGGGTAGCCCCAATGAATGCTCTTGCATTCGACTTTCGTAAACGAAGATATCGTGTAAAAATTGTGAAACTAAGCAAGGCCACCGTTTGGAACAGTGTAACTGGCCTTTGTTACGCGGATTAGTTTCATGTTGGTAGGTAATTAACTCTCTGTGATACATACACAAAGTTTTTTTGCAACTGTGTTACCGAATCATGGATCCAGGTAACAGTTCAGTCATTGTTCTTGTCTCTATTTCGCACAAATTTATTATATTCGCATTTGGGACTAGGACTCCAAACAGACAGCGTGCGTTCAGCGTTCTTTATCCAAGTTCCGCGTTATAACTAGCTGAACATCATTTTGTTGCGCATGAAACCCATCAACATACCAATTTCGAACGCTGAACACTTCTCGTCTGTGCATGGGTCCTAAAATATACTTAATTAATTACGAGCGGTTCATAGGACTACTATGCGATCTTAAGTCGTGTTTCGGTGGCTGCCGACCACGTCGATGCAAAAAACATATGAGCTATAAGTAGGTACAGGTATTTTTAAGTAACTCTGATTTCTGTTTCGTTTGCGTGTTAACTTAAACCAACTTAGTTACTTACATACCTACCCACCTACCTAATTGTTGTTCCACAGTAATTAATGAATTATCATTAAGTATGCGAACACTGTAGGTGCCGAACGATGACCCTGTAATGCCCACTTACTTGAGGTAGTACCTATAATTATTTATTTTTCGATGCCTAAGTAATATAATCTCCAAACCGCTGAACTTATATCGGCGTGCGGTAATCAAGAATAAAGCGCAATGAGCGCGTCCACGCGGAAGACATGCACGCACATGGCTAATGAGTCTATTCTGCGCGCGCGCACTTCCAGTGCACGCACCGCCGCACTGACATTTTGAACGATCGATTTAGATCATCTCAGTAGCTCGTGCAATCGTTTATCGCTATACACATGTTGGCCTTAGGGGATCAATTTATTCCATATAGAGACGACTATTGAGAGGTCACTGCTCGTTAAAAACACTTCCTTGTACAACAAAGATACCTGTCGAGGTAGTCAAGTGATTCATTCGTTGATATCTGACTAGGTACGTAAAAAAATCTTGGTGGGATTACAAAAACGGTTTCGATATTGCTTTCATTATGTTTAATATATGTATACATATACAGAGCATGAATAGATTATCTTTGTTGAAAAAAATAAATAAGTCGGAAAGTAAAAACCTACTCTATCCAAGGATTTTTCTGTCGATTAAGTAATTGGGAGGGTCTTTGTTGAGTGGTTGATCCGACCGTGTAGAGACCCTCTAACACCCAGAATGGGGATTGTCCATTTTTTTAAAACCGTTCTGATTGAAAAACCATTTCGAGGAATAGGGTTACTAATGTCGTATATGTAGTTAAAATTTAAAAATACTTTCACATTTCTAAGATATATGAAAAAATATGTTTGACCTTTATTTCACCTTCAGTGACGTCATCACATGGATTATAATGCCATTGCATTGCATTAAATAAAAAAAAAGTAGTCTGCTCAGCGCACAAGTGTCAATGTCAAAACAAAAACATAACCTTTCTCCGTTCGTTACGATACCGGTCCACAATTAAAAGAAATTGATTTCCTATTTAAATAGTGCGCTTATAGTTGCAGAAGTTGCATTACAAATATTGCGATATGAAATACAGAAAGTGCTTTGTTCCTACCTGCAATAATGATTCGACAAATAGCCCAAACAAGATTTTTGTTCGCATTAGAGAAGACTTGCGAGAGAAGTGGTGTAGCGAAGTGAATGTGGAATATTTTAGAGTTATACGATGTATTGTTGTGAAGACCACTGTGATGTAAGTACTTATGTCTCACATTTTCTTATTCGACTAAATAACTGCTGAATAGAAATCTTCATATTCCATGTAATAAGTACACCTAAGTTAATCTTTTGTTTATCATATTATGTAATTTTGGCAGCCAAAGGCAGACTTGAAGAACTACTATAAGTATACATTAATGAAACATGAGCCACTATTTAAACCTACACCCACACTCTGGAATATCGCAAAGAATCCATTAGATGTTAGTCCCTAATTTCTCTAATAGAGATGTTCGAACTACCTACTTAAGAAAGATGTTACAAATTTTTTGTGTACCTACATTTTTATTGTATGTGTATGTTTCAGGTTCCGAGTCAACAAAATACTGAGTTAGGCCAGCTTTTATTGCAATTTCAACCTGAACCATCTGATAAAAAATGAAATTATGAAGATAATGTTGTGCCCAGTACATCTTCAGCTTTCACATTACCCATGAAGGTATATTTTTGTTCTGCTATAAGACTGTTGATATAGGCTTGAAACCTTTCTCTGACAGTCTCTAGCCAAAGATCATTGAACCAAAGGAATTCATTTGGCACAAACAGAAGGGTAATAGTTACCAGTGAGTGGACACTGGCTGACATTATGATAAAGAAGGCATCATAGTCCCAGAATGGGTGAATTTATGTCAATACTTATGGTTTATATGTTTGAAATTTACTACCTACTATTTGTGAGATGGATCTAGTCAAGTTTTAAGGAAATACATTGAATCTATTTGTAGATATTCAGCTCTTATTATTGTGTCAATAAGCAGGGACCTCCGCTACCATTACATCTTAGAACTTTCCGAGTTTTGAGCTCTAATATTTAGTTTTGTAATTCACACCCTGAAACTACAAAGGTCTGATGGTGAGGTTGAGCGAGTGTGTGTTTATTTGTTGAAATAAGTTTTTTTTTTGTTCTATGAGTACATGTTGGAACACAATGCAAAGTAATAAATGATGGACAAGAGCACAAACTTCAAATCAAGGAAAATGGCCCCTGGACCTGCTACAGTAGTTGAAGTTCAATCTTCACAAGAAGTTTCTTCAGCAACTACTCTTACAACTCCTTCACTCTTTGGTACATCAGAAACTGAAGAAACATCAGAGAAATTAAAAAACAAAATGCTGAGTTGAAATACAATGTTACAAATTATATTTAAAAAACCAATGATGTATTTAGGATTACGTAAAAAATATTTGTGGCTCGTAGATTACATTGTTTAAAAAAGCACATCTAAAATTGATTCTCTTTGCATTATTGCAACTTTATTCAAAATAAAACAAAATGATTCCATTGCAAGAATAAGTGATCAACTTGAAATATCTAGAACAAAAGTAAAAGAATATCAGATAAAGCTCTTGTGGAAAAAAGTAATTTGCTATGTTCTTCAGCCAAATGCTATAGTTTTTGTAAATAGCGGTTTCAAGGAAATTGAATCACTTTTAAGTTCACATGGAGTTAAACTTCTTAGGCCACCAAGTGTATACTCAGCAGTTAAACAGTCAGTAACCGAAATGATTCAAAGCAAAGTTATAGCCAGTTTAAGAGTTCATGTTGAAAGGGTGATCAGATGTGTTAGAGAATTTGCTTTATTAAAAGCACATTCTGTCGTTAACTACAAATATGGACCATATTTAGATGAAATCTTTATAATATCTTGTAGACTTATTAATTTACAAGGAGAAATAATAAAGAGTTCTTGACAGTAAAAAGTATTTTTATTCATTCATTTTGATCTTGCTCATAATTTGGGAAATATATAATCCTTCCAAAAATCTTCCACCTTATTTATGTAGTTTTCATCAAAATCTTCCCACAAAATATGTACATTCCTAGATGTCTCAAAAAGTGGATCTTCTTTTCTTACATGCAAGCATTTGGCAATGTATTTGTGATTTATATTTTTTTGTATCACATTATTTTATATATATGTCTGAACGGCTTTCTGCACTGCACAATCACTGCCAGTCCTGCTGAGTTGGACATACCCAACTACAGTATTTAAATAAGAATCACAAGATGACCTGAAACAATAAGTAAATAAATTAAAAAATGAAAAAATAAAAGTCCCTGTTCATAACAAAACATGGTACTACTTGTATTCCTGATTCTAGATTATCTTCTGGAAAGCACTGGGGGTTGTATCTGCCAAATGAAGAAACTCACTCACAGGCAAAAGCTAGTTTTTAATATTATTGAGTTTATTTATTTATTTCACGGCCCAACATTTTAACCATCGTTCTTGAAATTGATTGTTTGTGACAGAGATATGAATGACTGCTTTTATTTCTAGAAAATACTTCCACAAGGCGAAGAACTGAGAAACAATATCAGTAACACAAATAGTACTTACATACGGATTTTCGAGCCTCTTATTTCAGCTACATTATGCTTACTATTAGTAGCTGTACTCTAAAATCATTACATTTACAACTTTTGGCAAGTTGCGAGAATCAGCTCAAAGTTATCAGTATCTGTTAAATTAGAAGAGCCGGCCATATTTTTTATTAGGATTAAGCGGACTAATAAAGATCGACATAGCACTTATTACGTGATGATTAATGTTTTACATAAAAATACAATAAGGTAAGAACCTAAGGGTAAGAGGAAGAGGTTAGAATTTTGACATTGACAGCCGGTTGATGGATATGTTTTTTTTTTATTTTTAGTAAGCAAACGAATAACTTTGACGCCGACGATGACGTCATCAATTTCAAAATTTAAAATTTAAATATTTAAAAAAATAGGCAATAGAATACAAAGATATTTAAATTAGTTCCTTAAAATACACTATATTTCCTAAAAAAAATATAAAATCTGGGGGTAAAAATTTTTAGACAATGCCCATTACGATCATAGGACATTCTTAGCCTGGGAAACAAACCCACGAACATACTCGATCCTGTGAGCCGAGAGACCATCGGAGCCCGCTGTAAGCAAACTTCAATATTCTTAGATCTAACTATCGTGTAAATATCTAACTAGATCTGTCTGTGCCAAAATCCCAATGACGAAACAGTTGCTCCGTGTAAAATCGCAAGAACCAAAACCATCGATGGCGAATCTCTACGTCCAAAACTTGACATTGACAACGTCAACACAACCAAGCTGATTATCAAAATCAAAAGTCAACAACCCATGTCATAATACACTACAAAATGTCAACATAACCTATTCATCTACTTTTTATACGGCGATTAGTTGTAAAAGCTCCTGAAAATATATCAAGACTATAAAAACGGGTACTTTGAATACACCACGTGTAGAAAGTTGCAGGGGAACCCTTGGAAATTATCTTTGAGTTATATCTAATTATGAATAGTTGTGAGCATACCTCTCCAATATCTTAATCTTTTTCTATTTAAAAATAGCTCTGTGAGCTCGCGCTGAATCGCGCGATCCCGTTACTAGTTAGCTACAGCCACCAGTGCCGGCTAGTTAAGCGTATCGTGTATTTTATTCATTACCATGGCTTTAGCCGTAACAAGAGTGGTTTTAAAATGCGAAGACGCACAAACAACACAAGTATTAGGTATGAGTAATAACAGCTATCAACTATTAGCTTTTTATAACTAGAAGTTCCGGTGACGTAATACAATATATATTCTACATCAATACTTAATTATCTCATAGCCTATACAAAACTAAGCTTCAAAGTCTTGGTATTTTAGCCAGATTTCTAAATATATGCTCCTTTCTTTTCCAGACCTATCAGAGTGTCAGCTGATGCAAGTACCTGATGCTGTGTACCATCTGATGCGGCATACAGAGCTCAAGAGCTGTGATCTCAGTGGGAATGTCATCACTAAAATACCTCCTAAGTTTGCAGTCAAGTTTAGTTTAATTACAGGTAATTACCATTATGAATGTCTTTGAATTGTTAACTGTATATCTATAACTTAGACAAGTTAAATACAGCCATTAGAGTTCATTTGATCGTGGCAATATTTTTTGATAAGTATTAAAGTTATATTTTGGTCAATGAATTTAAAATTGTATTGTCTTTTGATTTAAATGAATTTCACTGCAAGTGTAACTCTTCTCTCATTCCAGATTTAAACCTCTCAAATAATCAAATGGCAAAGCTGCCAGACGAGCTGTGTACGCTGGCTTGTCTGGAGCGACTGGACATCTCGCACAACTCATTTGTTGCATTGCCACACATCACGTTCCAGTGTCCCAGCCTTCACACACTGCTTGCACACCACAATCAAATTATTGGTACTTGATATTTTATTGATTTCATCAGATAACTCTTCAGGTAATGCATCAAAAGAGTTTGAGTGTAGATTGACACCTGAATTAAGATTTATTATTATTATTACGTTATTACATTATAGGCAAGTATTTGATCTCGACCTCACCTGATGGTAAGTGACAATGAGATCTACGATGGAGCATACTTGCCTAGGTAGGAAGGCGGCAGAAAAAAAAAACTTGATAAATACTAAATTACTTAAATTATTATTATTTATTTATTATTTATTAATAAATTACTTAATTTTTATTTACTACTGTAGAAAATTATTAGCTCAAAATTTGTTTTTTGTTGTTCTGACATTTCCTGTGTTCATTTTCAGAAGTGGACGTCGACAGATTAGCCCGATCGCGAGCCCTTGAGTACGTAGATCTGAGTGACAACCCTATTCCTCCGCGAACACACGAAGAGCTCAAGCAAGTGACCAGACCTTCAGTAAATATCTCTGAGAGACAGAAAGAAGACTGGGAGGAAGATCTTTCAATATAGATTGAAACACTCTTTGGACTTATGCATTCAGGGCCAGGACTTAATGCCGCATGGGAGGCCTAAAACCGAAGCTATACATTGAAGAATAGGACAATATTAGATACATACTTAAAAAATATATTTACAGAACCTACTATGTAGCTTAGGATATGGACTCAATGAGCTTATGGTAAAAAGGGATGCTGCAATACGAAAAGTGAGTGTAAAACCTGGTCTTAACTCAACTGTGATCTATCTCTGTGAAAAGAGGACAATATCAACATGCTCTGTATAGTGAATGCTGTTTATAATAATAGTTCACATTTTGAAAGAGATTTTATGAGAGATTTAATGGGTTTTTTTTATATCTTTTGACTTGCTCAAAAGTCTGTGTAGCAAGTAGTTAGATAGATTATATTTGATTTGGTTTTCAATGTCCTTGACACTAGCTTATATTAAAATTTAAAAAAAATACATTTCTATGTTGTATATTTTTTGATATTTAAATGGTTGGATGGTATTATATTGATGTACCTCATCTCATTGTTTTAAATACTAGTCCATCATTAGATAGGTAAGTACTTTTTATTTCCTATAGGAATGAAAATACTATTTTGTAAGTGATTATAAGTACATAAGTATGAACATAAAAAAAATATTATTTGCAATCAAATATCTGCTGTATTGTACAATTATTATAGTTACAATATAACTGTTATTTCACTCTCTCTATACATCCATTAATACAATCAAGGTACATACTTATTTTTTCTAATGAATTTTTATAACAATAATTTGTGTGTATAAAAAAAATGTCCAAAGAATCTATGACTGATGAATTAATATTGATGTCTATTATTATCTACATAATAGGTAGGTAATAATTAATTATGAAACAAAATTGGAAGTAAACTTTTCTTGTGATGTGTTTAATAAGCTAAGCCGATTATTAAATGAAATTCATTTACAGAAAGCATTTGCTTTTAATTTACTTACTACCTTGCATACTCCTCTAAAGTAAAGCGGGCATAAATTCTGAGATAAATTGGAGTTTTATAATTTTTTTATTGCTAATCTGAAAATACATGCATTATGCTTTTTCTTCTTTTTATTAGATTGGCAATCAGCTATCAAATGGAGCCAGTTTTGCCAGTGTCGAGTATTTCTTAGAAGTACGAATATAAAAAACTAAATTATCTTAGAAAAAATGCTCCACTCACTACGGAGTCGAGACACTGAATATACTCATATTATGAGACCTCATTTCAGAACTACATAATTAAAAGCCTGTGAGAAAATAATTGAAATTACTTATTGTCAAACGTCATCACTACTGGATATTTTTTTCGCTGTCAAGTAGTCAATATTTTTTAATAGAAAGAATACAAATTATTTTCCGATGGCAGGACACGGCGTTGAGGACGACCCAAATTTGAAAGGTCTTAGCCGTTATTTTAATAGTCAGACGAACAGAGGTCGAGCTAATGTAAGTTGAAGTATATTCTACTAAGTATACCCACAGGTTACGTGAACGATAATAAGACCAAAGAATCCGTGTGGTGACCATTCGTATTAGACAGGCCTATATGGACCGTTTGTAACTGAATGTATGATGTCCGTTCATGGTTCGCTAGTATGAGCTGTTGGATAAGTGTCTCTGGCGTCAGGCAGACAACTGTAATAGTCACGCCCGACAGCTCGACGTCATTTGAATACGTTTTTATAGCCGTTGCACCCTGGCGGAGCCCATAACCGGGAAAGCCTATGAACGGGTTTTGATTGGATTATTGAACGACTTAACTGCTGTCAGATTTGACTCATGGATACACTCACTTTGATTACTTTTTGAAAGAGCTTTCCCATAATATGAGGTAAGTTTGGATTCGGCTAAGTTAAACACAAAACCCTATAATTCCATCGAAAGTGTTTCCCATACACGACGAACACAACATTTATACAATCTTACACGGAGCAATGCTTGTATTATGAGTACTGTACAATGGGCTGGAGGAGAACCCTATATCCTAGTACTTCATTTATTCTTTATTTCTTTTTCAGACAACTAAAGTAACGATGGGTTTGATAGCCACGTATTACGTATATTACAAATTATTTAAATCGAAAGATAAGAAAAAAAAATGAAATTGCTCCTTTTTAGTATAATATGTGTGGTAAGTTTCATATTATTATGTAAATTAACTTTAAACTTTAATTTATTACTAACTGAGAATTCAGATAACTAGCTAAACGTTGCCTGACAATCTACGACTTAGGTATACAGTAAACTCTAGCAATATTCAATATCAGGACTTCCAAGTGGGAATATGTGAAACCGGGTTGAAAACCAGGTTTTAAAATACTTGAAAGTATTTGGTAGGGACGGTGGTAAATACGTAGGTGTGAATGTACTTGCTAGTCGCGGCGAGTCCCTGTTTCCAAGGCTAGAAATACTTGCATTGGAAATAGATAATTATTTTCATATGAATTACAATTGTATTTATGATAAACATACTTAGATTTAAAAGAATTATTGTTTATCGTTTATATTGTTGTGCTCCTTATCATTATGAATATAAGAATGGATTTTCAATGCATGTATTCTCAACCCTGGAAGACGGGGCTCCCGGGCGACTAGTGAGTACTTTCATACCTGCAAGTATTCTCCATCCGTACTAGGGCACTCTACATCTAAGCGAAACCCTGGTATAGTAAATACGTCACCCCGTTCCTCCTAAGAAATGTGTAAATGCGTTAGCATTCCAATATACGCTGCTCTTTTCTCACACATAGAAATTGCTGTGTGCTGTCCTGCTGTCAAAATACATGCTACAAATGTACCGACGGAGTAGTAGATTGAGATAAATTATTACTGGGATTCTACCTTACGTAATTACAGACTAAAATAAATTTATCAGGTAATTTACTAATTTTTATTGAGATTTAAACTGTAAAATAGGAATCAACATTCCTGGCATAGCCATTTATAGTTTCCCACTGTTATAAAACATTACTACAGTAAGTAAACTTACCTAACTATTTGCATATGAATCTTTTGATTTTCTAGGATGGCCGGAGACGCTTCTGTTGATGAATCCCAGCTTAAAGGCTTATCGAAATACTTCAACAGTCAAACAAACCGGGGTAGAGCTAACGTAAGTACCTATCGATATCAGATTTGGAAAAAAAAAATAGGTTATAAGTCCATAAGAAAAACAGGTAAGTTCGTCCAATTCACTGGTACTTACTAGAGATGCGCAAACTACATCTTTTGGCTGATAACAGATTTATAAATCTTTTCACTCAAAAGATTTAAATCACTCTTTTAAATCTTTAAATCTTTAAATCTTTTAATTCCGACACACAGGTCATTCATACGACACATCGTAAATGATTGATGATGAGAAGAGATTCGGAGGGAGAAAAAGATACATATACTTCTGATTTCCCTTCATACTTATCAGGCTTAGGACTGTCAACCTAGCTTTCATAATTAACTAAACAAACATACAAAGCACTAGGTTGGCGTATTTAAAAATCAGAGTATTTACATGATTTGAATAGACATATTTACATTTTATATTTACATTTTTTTCTTATCAATAATTACTACAAATGAACAGCAGTTCAGATAGTTTTTTGGACTGAAGTCTTGTCCTTTTTTCATTTAGTGTATAACCAGCTTTGGAGAATACTCTCTCACATGGCACAGAAGTGGCGACGACGTGGAGCCGTTTAAAAATATATGTGTACAGAAGCGGGTACACATGTCTTCTTTCGTACCACCACAAGAAAGGGTCCTTTGTCCGTGGCAAAATGGGTTCGTTCATGTATTTGTCCACTTCTATAATGCCAGCAGCAGTAGTGTTTGCTGGCGTCAATTGGGCGACCTCCCTATCGAAATCATCCCATATGGAATTTGACGTTGATGTTGATGCTTCTTGTATTGTTGGCAATTGGTCAGGCTCCGGTTGAGTATTCGATTTACCAACTTTTTGTTTTAATCCGTGTAATGCCCTGTCGAAACAGATTTCATTTCTAAAAGATTTTTTTTTAAAACGAGGGTCGAGTATCACTGCCTCTGTGAACAAAACATTCGATTCTATATAAGAAAATCTCTTCTCCAGTTCTTGGTCGAGTTGTTGCAATAATTTTTGAATAGCTGCTATTTCGATAGGCTCTCTTAATCGGGTTCGTGTATTCATCGCCATTAGTTTACAAAGAGGTATTACTTTGGAAAGTGTCACGTGTTTTTCAGAGCTTATTTCATGCGTGATATCCGAAAATGTCTTTAAGATAGGCACGGCGCATTCTATAATTGACCAATCAGTGGCATCAAGCGCCATGTCGTTTCGCAACAAAGCCAATGTAGCAATCACTGCATCTTTAACCGTAAGAATACGAGAAATCATGTCATATGTTGAATTCCACCGAGTGGATACATCCTGTTTTAGTTTGAGGCTCAATCCCAGCTGTTTTTGCATGTCGGTTAACTTCTTTTGCGCGTGAGGACTTCTTTAAAAATATTCCACAATAGCCTTTACTTTCGTAACTGTGGGCAAGATGTGCGCAATCGCCGCTTGTACACATAAATTAATACTATGTGCAAAACAACATATCTGTCGCCAGCCGCCCTCTCGTAAAGCTGCAGTTATGTTTGCTGCGTTATCAGAAGCAATGGCCGTTATTTTATTATTTATTTTCCATTTGATACATAGGTCTTTCAAAAATGTGCATAAATTTACGGCAGTATGACGCTCGTTGTACTCAATGCAACCTAATAAAATTGACTCCATCTTCAAGGGGTTTACTGCATTTTTAGATTCCAATAGAAAATGCGCCGTAACTGCTATATAGCTGTCATTGTTTATTGAAGTCCAGCCATCAGTAGCTAAACATACTGCAAGAGCCCCATCTAACTTAGTTTTAGCAGTATGTAATGTTTTTTCATAGAGTTTAGGCAGCAAACTCTCACTTAATGTTTTTCTAGTTGGCAACGAATATCCCGGGCATAACATATTTACAAATTTTCGAAACTCGGGATCTTCAACTAGTTTCAATGGGTGGTACTCACGGGCAATCATAACGATCAGTTGTTCGTCTATCATTTCAGCGCGCCGTGTAGGAATAGGCTTTGTACTTTGAACGAAGTCTTTCATGGTTTGAAAATGAGGCAACTGAGCCCCTGGCACCTGTGCTGCCAACGGCGCTTCCCGCGGTGGTGATGTGCTAGACACAGGTGTATTTAACTCGACAATGTTAGCTTGATGGTCCAATGGAGTCGGATTCAAAGCACTTTGTTGTCTTTCCACAGCTATAGGCACGGTAGGATGCTTACTTTTCATGTGTCTATTTAAGTTGCAAACATTTCCGCTCGGTAATGCTAATATTTGTGAACAGTACAGACACTTTGCTTTCTTTGCCTCGGTTTCCGTAAAATGTGACCATACAGCACTTCTTTTTCTGTGAGGGGGCATTTTTATTAAATACCTACTTATTACTAATGAGGTATAAGAACTTATTTTTGTACCAACACACTTAATCACTACCTAATTATTTACATTTATTAAAGATTTTAAATATTTACAAAATTAAACATTTATAGTTTTTGGTTTAATTCACTATTTACACTCGATAATCTACTCGTAGTTACACACATAATAACTATTTCCAAAAGTCAAATCATTAAACTTTTATTCAAAATAATTTCGCAAGCGAAGTTAAAAGCATCGAAACATTCGAAACATTCAATCAAAACTAAAACATAACAAACCACCACTCGATTTCCTATAAAAAAAAATACATTGCACTTAATTATAAGGCGCAGAAAGACTAGTTTTCTCTGCATTCTACATTATCCGGCGACGCGTCGTACCGAGTAGCACGCGCGAACTTACACATCCTTTTCTATCTCTTTCTGAATCATAATACCGGCCTATAATCTTCTCACTCCACATCGTAATGGTCTCAATTAAATCAATTTAAATCTTATCTAAAGTGATTTAAAGATGTATTCCAAAAACATCTGATTTAGTGATGCATGATGTATTATTGAAAAAAGTAAATCTTTTTTTCCAATCACTCAGGATTTACACATCTCTAGTACTTACATCAAGTTAAGCAAACCTTTAGATGATTTCTCTAAATATCAATAATTGCTGGTAGCATAATGTATCATTTAGTTTTTTTTTAGGTTATAACACAATTTCAATGATTAAATTCAACTTGATAAGCGTAAAATTATTCTAGATATATTAAGCGTAAAATTAAAAATTGTCTATATGTTGATCAAATGACAGCATTCAGAACCAGCAGTGCTAGCATTTGCCTCAAACTAGCCCCATCATTCTGTTCCTCCTTGTCAACCTATGCGCATCACATGCCCAAACCAGCCTAATTTTTTTTTATATAGACTAATGTCTTTGAAAATCCTTGTCTTGAATGGGTCATGCCCAATGTTACAAGTTTTGCTTTTATAATAACATAACTATTCTCTTTTATTTTTAGACGGCCAAGGCAACCTATGCATTCTTCGGTGCAGTGATCTTGTACTACACATTGAAACCCAAATCCAAGAAGTAACCCATATACTGTTTTATGATCATATTGTTTTGTATGTTTATTTTAGCCTCTTAATTATGTGATTCCATTAAGGGCAATGTGTAAGTTAGTAAATAAAATCATGTGAACTTATTATTTTCTTTTCATTAGGACCTACTTGTTCTTGGCTGGATGTAGTTTTATTGCTAATTAATAAAACACTTGTAATAAATAAGTATTTATTCATAGTACATTATGCATATAATATTAAATAAATAATGCTGCACAGGACAGATCATATAAACAAAATTTCAGATCTCAAGGGATGACACACCCACTTTTCCTATTCAATGATCTTTGGTGTTAAAAGAATAATATAATATATTTATGAATTGGGTATCATGGAATGCTATTCATTAAAAATGAAGATGTGGATACACAGATAGCGCTGCTAAGACTTTCAGAACAAATGACGATTTCCCATACAATCCTGAAATTTCGCAATAACATTGGAATTTTCATACTTGAGAATTCATTTTAAATCTAAATATGTGTGCCACGGATATTTTAAAAACTGGTCTATCGTAAGATTTAAAGAATATTTTAAGATTGCAGTGGAAATGTCACTGATTTTATAGAACCCGAGTAGCAGTCTCAGTGACAACAGAATTTCCCAATCTCTTTAAAAAAATAATGAATTGATAAATTATTGACTGATCTCTAAATATGTTTTTTTTTATAAAGAAATCTAAAATGGCATAATATATCGAATCAAAAGCATTATTGATTATAACAATGAACAGTTATTTTTCTGTGCAATCTACATTTCTCAGTATAAAAAATTTGACTCTAGTCGTGAAACATTAGCACCAAAAGCCTACAAATTGATAAATACTAGCAAAGCATCTACTTATGTACTATCAGGGACATTACACTACCTGTTTATGAAAATATTCATATGAACGGCCCAAACAAATGGCCGTAGCTCACTATCGTCTTAGAGCTAACTATTGCCAAGCGAAAATGACCTTCATTATGGTGTCTAGACAGTAGTATCCCCTATAGTACACCTAAGACATTAGATAAATATGATACCCTAACATTGTTTTATACTGTATTTACCTAGTAACATAAAATATTAGCGAGTTAAGAATGGTGGTGTTTCTTAAGAATGTAATACAATGTGGTATAGAAAGGCCGTTTAAAACATACTAAATAAATATCAAATCGGCATTCCACTGACAATGACTAGCTTTACAATATTTTGTTCTTTCGAAGTGCACCTCCATATCTCTATCCATTACAAGTGTTGCTAACATCACAGCCTATAAAAGCTTCAAGTCTATAAGCCCCATACACATTCTGATTTGAAATACTGTTAATATCATTGGAATTAAATATAGCAAGCATTTAATAACCGGTTAGTGAAACGAACAGTGTCCCAAACAGAAAATCCTCAAGTAATTGAAGTACAATGTCACCGTATTTTTTTATTAAGACAATACTGTGAGTGACACCGAACAGGCGTGTACTATAACATTAAAGACTGTGCTTAAGTCACCGAGTCCACTGCTCGTCTCTAACGTAAATGTTATTGATTACCGGTTACAGAGTCAAACCTGTTAAGTCTCCCTCCCCCCCTCAACTTTTCTACGTATCCGACTTATACTGAAAATTCACTCATCAACCCAATTTCACTTGCTTATGGTTATTACCAATATCCCGCTTATATACCTTATGAATTCGTGCCTTGAAAATATTTTAAAAATATTATATTCATACCAATGAACTCAAACCTACACTAGGTAAGGTAACACAATGATTATGTATTTGTGACCCTATTGAGAAATCATGATCAGGTTATTAAACTTCCTTTGAAAAATATTGAGTAAAAAAATTCTTACAGAAAAGATAATATATTGAGATTATCAAGCATATCGCAGTATCGATTTAAATGGAATATGGCAGTGTTGCCTACTCGTTGTATACAATATTCCCTAACACAACCACACAGACACACAAATCGTTCGACAGCGTCGGCGTCGGTAACTAAGCTATGGATGGAATGCTGTAATTGAAAACATTAATTAGTCGCTTGTAAACGTTAACTTACATTATTCTCACAATGTAAGGAAGTCTTATATGTTATTGGAGTAGTGTTAAAATATTGTTACAAATGAGTAATTGATATACTAACCTAACCAGTACAACACAATGTACCAAAAACTATCCAAGCGAGATGCTCTGAGAAAGGAGTGTCTCTTTCTACTGGGATGCAGAGGGTGTATGAGAAGGAGAGACTAGAATTTCAAAGACACTCCCACCATTGGTCTCACTAGTCTCGTTTTTCACACCATAGAGTAAGGAGACAAAAGTCTAAATCATCCATAAAATTAAGCGAATGAAGTGAGTAGTTATTGTAAGAGCATTTAGTGTTTTGGGTGTTCCATAAAATATGTTACTTTTTCATTCTATGGCCTTCTGTATAAGTTTAGGCACTCTTAACTAATTCTGCAATAAATTACAACTATAAGGAAGCATTAATAAATACATACATACACACGCACACACAGACAGACTAGTCTGAATAATACTCACAGAAGTTATGTGTCCAATGGTAAAGATAATAATTGTCAATGTAAGTATTAATATATTTAATATAATAAATATATTAAATTCAATAATAATCTAGTACACAATTGTTATCTTATTGACACTTCGAGTTGACAATCATTGAGTTGGAAGTGGAGTTCTAAACATCTTTAGCCTCTTGTCTCTGACCGTGGTAATATAAGGCCCTACGCAATTGTATATCTATCCATTTTATAGGTACGCGTGATGCATGCCTCCAGTTTTACTCGTGAACTTAACGTGAACTCGTTTACGCACGAGAAATGCACAAAATTATCTCACGACTGACAACACTATTCGTAATGACTACACACAACTGTATGGAGTGGTCCATAGTAAGAAGGTTTCCCTTTCAATTTAAATAGTTGCAATAATAAAGCTGACTCCGCCCTCTCATTCTCGGCGATAACGTAGACCGGTTATGAATATATAAGAGTTTGGAAAATGACAACCTTTGGATATATTATACACAAGTATAATAAGCCGAATGATTTAGTAGAGTCACCTTCCTAGAGCCAGGTGGGCGGTCTGGTGATCGAGTAGAGCGCGGAGGGGTGTGCGGCGTGGGCGTGGGCGGGGGCGGGGGCGGCGTCCGCGTCCGAGTCTGACTCCTCGGACGAGACGCGCTCGGCCGCGCTGAGCGCCACGCGAGCGTACTCGTCCGTGTCTATGCTCTTGCAGAAGTGGATCGCGTACCTGCACAAAACAAGAAAATGTTTAAGGTTTCCCGGAGTACACCAAAAACAAAGACATCCACAATTATCTTAGGAGTACTTGACTTTAAACTCAAACGCAATTCCGTGGACAGAAGCGCTCCTCGTCCATAATTGTTAGATCGTCGAGACGTTAAATCACCTGAGTTTCTCCTGCAAAACAGACTTGCACGAATATCTTGGCATTTTGAGAAGGAAGAAACACGTGTAGCTCTCTGGCAGGAAATGGTCCGGTGGTTGGTATTTGTCCAACACCTGGAACATAACAAACCAATGAAACATCTATCAAAATTACGCATTCAATAAATACTACTAGACATTGATCGTTTTTGCAGACATATTTCATGATAGGGTTATGTCTTGTGAGAAATAGATAAACGTTATATACCGATTTTAAATGTAAAACAATATTCTAATCAACTCTCAACATTTAAAAATTATATGCGATAAAAAAACACATGAATCCATTGCAATGTACAGTGACGTCACGGCTATAAATGAGCATGGGTGCGAAAGAGTGGGAATATACCGTATTATGTCGGATATTCATACCTGCAGTACAAAGTCCCTCTGGCGGGGGTCTTGCGGCGCGCGCGGCAGCCGCGTGCGACCCCACACAAAGCGCAGGAACAGGGCGCGCTCGCTTCCCGACAGCTCCTCCATCACCTCCCAGAACCATTGCACCAGCGGGGCGTTGGGCTCCACACCTGCGGGATAGTTATTACCGAATTAATAAACAAATACAACTATCTTTAGTTTGATAGACTGCGAATTTTCGCTACCAGTATGAAACTGTAAGGTAAGCAGGAGCTTCTAATGTAAAACTTATCGTTATCGAGAAAACGTGCCGTCACTGTTATACATACTTATAAAATTTGTGGTGTGAGAGGAATGGAAGATGCTTACGCTATATACAAATATTCGTGCTCATCAAACAAAGATTGACCGAACCGGTATTTGTACCCAGGACCCTCGGTACAGAAAGCACTATAAATTGTGCCAATGCGGTTTATTTATTTATTGAGAAAATCAACAGCGTACATAGTAAAAAATTACAAAAATGTTCATAAATATAGTAAGGCTAATAATAGGTTTCCGTTGAAATATTGCAAGACCTCACGAAACTGTGAGCATTTTCTACGTAGATCGGACCGCAACTAACAACTAAATATGAGGGTGCCCCGGTTCAAACTATGACACTAGGACGTCAACCGCCTCAGTCCTCCCGTGGCCATGGTTGCTGTAAAGCAGCCGAAACGTCGGGAACGTAAAAAAACAAATAATAAACGCGATACAATTCGTAAGATTAGTTTTATTGAAATGTAACAATGATAGGGGTACCTTTGTATGTGGCGGAGGCTCTGAGCGCGTGCACGGGTATGTCGGGCGAGCCGCACACCAGCGCCTCCAGCTCGGGCGCGCTGAAGAGCGCCAGCAGCGGCGCCGGCGCCACGCGCGACACGCCGTCGCGCACCGCGCGCACCTGCTCGTCGAACTCGTGCAGCCTGCGCGCGCGCACACACACACTATAGCCATGCTCCACTCATACTCACCCGTTTCACCATTGGATAATCAACATTATTTACTAAATATTACGTTATAATATAGCATGGACAGCCAAGTTGGTAGAACGCTTGCCTAGCTAACGAGAATCGCAGTTTCAAACCCCGTCTCGCACCTCTGGGATTTCTGGATTTCATGTGCGAATCACATTTTAATCATGTTTGTCACACACTTCTAAAATTTGTTAAGAGCCAGTGCGGAAAGAGAGAAGGATCGTGGTCTTTCTCCCCCACTTATGCACTGACTATATGTATTTAGGTCGAAAAGATATCATGCAATAGTCCAATTCATATAGAAGTTTATTCTTGCTCTTATAAACCCAAAAATGTATCCGTTTGCTAGGCACGGAACTTGAAAGGAAATGTGTCTGGTAAAATAAGTAGGCAAGCCACTATAGAGTAGTATTCACCTGTAATGCAACGCCAGCTGCACGTACTCCTCCTTGTTGTCGGGCGTGACCCGCTTGTGTCGCGTGGACAGCGGCACCTCGTGGCCCGCCGCCGACGGTATTGAGAACGGCAGCTCGAGGTTTTGCAGCTCCTTCAAACGATGGATATTGTTATATACTAGATATAATATGTGGGCCAGGAACTGATTTAGTCGATTGGCTTTGAAGTAGCATGTCGAGGGACAACGCTTAATTCTACAATTTGATCGATAACGACTTCAGATACAAATCGTATGAAGAACCATGTCCACCGGAACTGCAACCCTAATAAAGTTTATTTTTCTCACAAAATTACTATTATTTAGAAATAAAACTTATACTATTATAACGTAAAAATACCCAAACTACGAGTATCGCTAGACTAATTAAAATCAACTTTAATAATTTAGGAATACAACTTCAAACGTAACAAGGTAGCGGAGCTAATTGATCGACTTTTATGGTAATTTTATGAATTGATATTAAAACTATATGAAAAGCAATAAGTAAAGTAATTATGATGGTACCATGAATGGGATCATGTTTTAATTATAGGTATCGTTTATGGGATTGGTAATAGACAATGAGCGTCGTAATCGTACCTTATTTGTTGGTGTCATGTCTCGTATACAGAGCAGCGCCGGCAGGAAGTCCTTGTCCACCTCGGCGAGGTCTTGCGGGCGCAGCGGCTGCCCCGCCAGCTGCCGCCACACGCCCTCCGCCAGGGACAGCGACAGCGGGGACCCGGTGCGGATCGCGATACCCATTAGCACACCTGACAAAGTATCACTTGATATGAGCTTCGGCAGAACTATGATTTTATGACCTGATATCACACGAGTAAATAATCTTATCACATTTTCTTCTATCAATTAAGAAAGAGAAAGTTACTTAATAATACCAGCCCTTTTTAATGTCCCACTGTTGGGCACGAGCCTCCCCTCAATGTGTGGGGGATTGGGCCATAGTCCACCACGCTGGCCCAGTGCGGGTTGGCGGACTTGCGGGTTGGCGGACTAAAAATGTGGAACGCTTCAACAACGCTTCATTTTGCGTGTCATCTTTGTATTATATGTACTGCCGAAGCAAGTACAACAGTTACTTGATGCGATATAATTGGTGTCGTAAGCCTTGGCTTGGCTCGCTTAGATACATAGAGAGGTTAATAAATTTTATACTAGCTGCAGAAACAATATATAGTATAGTATAGTGTAGTATAGTAGTGTAGTAGTAGTGTATAGTTGTGAACTTTGATTTCGGACTTTTGGGAACTTTCATTTGATAAGCGACCGTACATAATGTACCCGTGTCGTACCCAAAAATCGGAAGCAGTTGAGATGCAGCGGCGTGCCGGCCGTGGGGTTGAGCAGGAAGGCGTCGCGCGAGGCGCCGGCGTCGCCGCGGCCGTTGGGCGTGGCCATCAGCAGCGGCAGCGACCCGTTCTGCAGCTCCTCGCACATCTCCGCGATGCTCTCGCTGTACCCGCCGCCGCAGTCGTCCACGCTCTCGCCTGGTGCCAGGTCATACATACATATACCATACGAGCAAGCTAACGATCCACTCTCGCTCGCCTCAACTTTAATTTCTTGCACACGATAATTGTTATACAAAATGTTACAGTAAAAATTTTTGCAACGAATCATGTCGTGTACAGACAATTATATGCACAGTTCATCATAGTTATGTATGAATAATATCAGGACTTATTATGTAGGCACCTCTACTACACCATTGAGAATCAAACGTCTAATCAATAATAATAATATTGGCAGACAAACACACCAACTATACGGTTCCACACTAAGCAACGCTTGAATAGATACCGCTGGGATTGGTTCTGCCTTATGTGCCGAGCTTTCTGGGAGGGGCAAACATTGTGGGATGAGCACGAATGTTTGGACTCGATGAGTGTTATACACCAGGATCGCCTCCACTCCATTGCACGTTACATAGTACCGCACAGTTGGTGTATTATTCTGGCGTGATCAAACTCCTAAAAATTACCACAACCAACAGAAAACTGCCAAAGCAATAAAAAACTAGCAAAAGCTACGTAATACTAGTAGTAAAGGTACGTACCAACAAACTTGACCTTCCAGACGCGATGCGGCAGCGCGAGCGCGTCGGGCGTGAGCGCGGCCAGGCGCGCCACCATCTGGCCGAACACGGAGCGCATGCCGGCCGCGCCCGCCAGCCCCGCGCCGCCGCGCCGCGCGCGCCGCGCCGCCCCGCGCGACAGCTCCACCACGGGCCCGTGCTGCCGCTCGCGGACCATCGTTGCCATTATCGCCTAACAACAACGACATCAAATAACCTACTACGCACTAGATTGAACACTATATCACAGTCCGTACAGTCCGGAGCGAAGCTTCACTTTGGCAAAGTAATTAAATTACACCAAATAAATATTAATATTACAGTTGAATAAATGGTAACTACATTATACTAAACAATATATTACCGTACATGGTACATTTTTATCCAAAAATATGTATCTATTGAATAGAAAACATCATACCTTTCTAAAAGCTGCCTCTTTGACGCTATAGAACAATAAATTCCTCAGCTGATCAAACGGTCCATCCAAGATCAATAGCGGTAAGTTCGGGCACATTAATTCCGAGAACTGATGTAGTAACACCTGAAAAAATATATTGCTAAATCAAATCTCATAGAAAGTAATCGATAAAAGGTAGGCGAAGAATATGTACTTTTACGAAATGACGACGCCAGGACATATGGATATATGGAGGGTATGTTTGACATGTATTTATTTCAACGCAATGAAATTTAAACTCTATCGCGACATCATTAGTTATATTATTATTTACTAAAAAAATCTTGCCCGTGCTATACCAAACCATAGAAGATGTAGAAAAGAAGTGGTAGTTACGAGTCTGTTGCAGACGAGGTGCGCGGCGAGGTCGCGCAGCAGATGGCACTCGAGCGGCGGCGGCGGCGGCGGGCGCGGCGCGCGCGCCGCCTCCACGCACAGCGCCACCGTGTGCGCGCTGCCGCACGCCACGCGCGTCACGCGCTTGCCCTGACCCAATGCATCCATCAGCACTACACACTCACTGACAATGCACACACTAAGCAGGCGGACCTAGAGACTTAACATTTGGAAGATATAATCCTTGAAGATATACCCCCGCACGCCACGCGCGTCACGCGCTTGCCCGCTTGCATTTGTTACCTCTACACCGACTGACTGACAATACACAGCCCTAGCAGGTGGACCTAGAGACTTAAAATTTGAAGGATTTATTCCTTGAATACCTACCCTAGTGGTGCACTAAGTAGGGATTTTTTAAAATGTTTACCCTAAGGGGGTCAAATAGGGTATCAAAGATTGTATGAAGAAACATTATTTTTAGGTAACGATCGGGCACATGGGTAGTACTATAACAATTCTGAAACTAACTCCCAAACTTATTTTGTCTACTGCCCACTTTGAGAATGAATTATTTTTTAGCGCCCCCATTTTTTCACCTACTTAAAAACCACTACAACTTCAAATTAAATTAATTATTGTAAACCTCTACACAACGCCCCCATTTTTTTTCTGGGTCTCTTACAGCCGCCCTTTAGGCCTGCAGCGCCTACAAGGGGGCGTTATCGCCGACTTTGGGAATGGCTGAACTAGGCTGTGTGTACAATCGAACACTACGAAACAACCTAGTGGACCAATATCAACTACATTCGTAAACATACCTGCAAAGCCATTAACAGCCTCGGTCTCTGCGCAGCAAGAGTAGTTCCATCGCCGAGCTGCCCTTCATCGTTGTCCCCCCAAGTGTACACTTCACCGGTATCCGTACACGCCACGCAATGGAGACTCCCTAAAAGCAATGGTCTTACGATAATCAGGCCAGACAAAGCGGAGACTTAATTGTGAAACTAGCTTTTTCATTCCTCGAGAAAAGTCGAATATGTTTGTTCGAATATATTTATTGTTTTACCGCCACCACCTTAATTGTACTGATAATGACAAGTATTGTCAAACGGTTTAGTCTGAGAGTTTATTATCTGTTAGCGTTGTTAGCAGTGATCCTGATTTCTGTATAGAGGGTCCCGAGGTCGAATCTTTGTAGGGACAAACTTTGTGTGATGAACACGAATGTTGCACCCGAGTCATGGATGTTTAATATCTATATATACTGAGATCGCTCTAAGTCCATTGTACATCATACAAGCATTGCTTAGTATACCGTGGTACCGTATAGTTGGAAGCATATATATTATATTGAGACAATGTCGGTCGGTCAATTAGTGGTTGGACAACGCAGGCAGAGATGTAGTAAAGAATTGTCGTAAACAAAAAATACTAACCTGTAGCTATAGATACTATAGTTTTCCCTTGCATACCAGTGACTCGCATCGGTCGCCGAACGTGGTCGTAGCTGCCATGTCCTAGTCTATGGTAATCACCTTTACCCCTGTCCAACAAAATGGTTACAAACAATCGCCTCTTGTGGTTTCAAAAGGCACTTTGAACATTAAAACTAAATTATCTGGTATTTTTTTAAATTGATTCTTACTTTACAATTTACAAGCGAATTTTTAATTTATAACTAGCTGTTACCCGCGACTTCATCCGCGTGGTATTTAACAAAAAAGTTTTTCTAAAATAAAAGTAGCCTAAGTTACTCCTTGTTACATCAGCTATCTGCCAGTGAAAGTCCCGTCAAAATCGGTCCAGCTATTTCAAAGATTATCTGAAACGAACAGACAGACAGGCAGACATACAAAAATTGTAAAAAAAATGTTTTGGTAAATGTACCGTGTATAAATCCAAATGCACTTAGTAAAAACGGTTATTTTAATATTACAGAGACACTCCAATTTTATTTATTTGTATAGATATACATACCAAGTGTAAACGCTGCCACATTGACATAGCGCGACAGAGAATTGGGATCCGCACTCCACTTTTATAACTCTGAGACCTTTTAGGCAGTCAATCCGCATCGGTAGCTTGCACCCTTCCGAACCACCGCGGCCTAAAACCAGAATTTAGTGATCTTAGAAAACTTCGATCGTCGATTTAATAAAGGTTCACCCCATTAATAAAGGCTATATTTAAAAAGAAGTTGAGTAATAATTCTGCAACGTCAATGTATTTGGAAGTATTTGGAATTACCCGAAGTTAGTTTGACGATACTTAACCTGAATAATATGTAAGCAATTCACCACGGTTTAAGTTAAATTATGAGATTGATGAGACTTATGAGGTATCGGAATAATAATGGGTTTAAAAAGTTGTAATATTGAATAAAATCCGTAAAACTCGTTTATTAGGTTATTAGTATTCGCATAAATATAATATATATTTTTTTTTTTGTTACTTTATAGGCAAGTATTTGATCTAGATCTCACCTGATGGTAAGTGATGATGAGATCTACGATGGAGCATACTTGGCTAGGTAGGAAGGCGGCAGTAGATCGAGACGCTACATTCACTAGCCACATGCAGCGCACGTGATCTGACCCGCCATCCATGAATGGCAACACCGAACATCATGCCGGAACACGGCTAGGCCGCTTGGCGACATGGCTTTGTTCAGCGGGTGGTGACTAACCACGGCCGAAGCCTACCACCAGTAGAAATAAATCAATATAAGTAGTAATATACCTAATTTGCCATAGTCGCCGTCTCCCCACGACCACACATTGTCGTCGTCCGTGATGCACAGCGTCTGAGCGTCGCCGGAGCCGCAAGCGACGTCGATTACCCGATATGCGGACAACGCTTCCACCTAAACCACATTACACGCCAGGTGAGTTTGCAGCGCCACAACAGGCGATTAGAACTTGCTATACTCAGCGTTTTTTTTTTGTAAAAAACATATATTGAACTAGCTGCGCCCCGGGGTTTTACCCGCGATTATAAAGTATGTATTTTATACATGATAAAAAGTAGCCTATGTGCTATTCCAGACTATAATTTATCTCTGTGCCAAATTTCATCCAGATCCGTTCAGCCGTTCTGGCTTGATTGAGTAACAAACATCCATCCACCCAAACTTTCACATTATAATATTAGTGTACACAATAATATTATAATGTATGCTTTGATTAATGAAACAAGTCGCAAAATAACAAAAATCACAACCAGATAAAACTCAAACAGTACTGAGTTACCGGCATGTGACGTCACAGCCACAGCTATTAGTCTGCGGGCTCGTAACGGAGAAAGAGCGCTACCCCGTTCTCTTCCCACTATTTATTTGAGTAAATATGAATGAGAAATATCTTTAAAATATGTAACATATTTCAAAACATTCTTCATAGTATCTCGTAAAAATATTAGTATATCTAAACAAAAATAATAAATTGAAATTATAGTCAACCCTATTATTTTGATAAGATTAAAAACGTATAGGTAATTACTCACCATCTTGGGAACTAATTGATCCTCCGAGTCGCCGTGGCCCAGCCTCCCGTACCGGCCCTTGCCCCACGTGTAGACGCGGCCGCGCGCCGTCAGACACGCGGAGTGCGCGCCGCCGCACGCGATCGCCACCACCTCCAGCCCCGACAGCGCTGTTACGAGCTTGGGCCGGTCGTAGCTCCTGGCGGTGACACATAGGCACTACTAGTACAGGTCGCATCAAAAATATGAGCAAAAATGGCCGCAGTGTGCATGCCTAATGGTATAAATTCGGTATGCGCAGAGCCGCCGTCTTTTCTCATTTTTAACCGACCAAAAAAGGAGGAGATTCTCAATTTGTTCAGTTTTTTTTTATTTCATACAACCTATAACTATATTGTTTACTCTTGTTTTAACTCCAATGAAAATGCTGACGACCAAATAAAAATATCAGCTACGCTCAGATCACTAGACCATGGTGTGATCCGTGTATATACAAAAGAAAATAAAGGTTATTATGTGCTTACACTCTGTTGCCATGGCCGAGTTTGCCATCCTCGCCTTCACCCCAGCTGTAGACGTCCCCATCAGCTGACAGCGCTAGGCAATGCTTGCCGCCGGAGTTGCACCCTACCTGGAGATTCGACCAGAACATTAGACTACATTAATTGAAACAAAACCTAGAAGATTAAGTATCAAAACCAACCTTTGTAATGAAGACGTGTTGTATAGACGCTAACAAAGTTGGCTGTGACACCGAGTCAATACCGCCGATGCCTAAACGTCCTCCGGCGCCGTAACCTGCGAATTGTATTAGTTACTTACGTTTAACATTTCATTGCGTTTTGAACTTTAGTCTAACGTAAAATTAAATCTAAAATTAATTGCCGTAGCTGCCATATCATTGGTAAACATTTTATACTACCTATCTATCACGGCATACAATTTACAACTTTAGCTCAATATAAATAAAGTTAATTATAAATTGCCGTGGTTAGTCTCACCAGTAGCGTAAACCTTTCCGTCGGGCGTGACGGCGAACAGCGTCTGCTCCCCGCCCACCAGCTGCACGGGGTTGAGGGCGGCGAGCGCGAGGCAGGGCGTGGGCGTGCGCACCTTGGCGCCCTCCACCCCGCCCAGCTGCCCGCGGTGGTTGTGGCCCCACCCGTACACCGCGCAGCCGCGCGAGTTGCTGCCCCACCATCCGCACCAGTCTTCTGGACGCCTATGAACGGGTATTGATTGGGTTTTGATAGACTTAACTACTACCAGATTTGATTCAGGGCCTGCTTGTAGGACAGCAGATAAACTAACGACATAACTTTTTGCGAATAATTTCCTTTATGAATTAAGAATCAAACGTTTCGCTTTCTCGAAATTTACCTTACATTATAACCTTACTATCATTCAAATGGTCCATTCTAAATGGTCCATTCTAGGATAACCTTTATAAGGATAGTATAGAAATCGTTATATCGTTTTCAGATACCAAGACCGGCTAAAAATATCGGACCTGGGGAAATTCTATGTGAAAATATTTAAGTAGAATCCTTTTTCATCACCTTTTTCAAGTAGTGTAGTTGTTTCAAGTGTAAGACCTTTTTCATCACCTTTAGTTCTAAGCTCCTTTATCATCACCTTTACTCCCTCTGGACAATACTAAACAAAAACCGCTAGATAATTAACTGATCACACTGACTTGTTGACCCAATGCAGCAGCTGCTCGTCGTGCTGCTTAGTGAACTTGGTGTTGTCCTCCCAGGGGTAGTGCGCGTCGACGCTGGCCTCGTCCAGGTTGTAGATGGCGAGGTCGGCGAGGCGCTTGCGCACGTCCGCGAGGAAGGCGACGGGCAGCGGCGAGCGCCGCACCAGCGCGTCGGCGGCGCGCACGCACACGCAGTAGCGCTTGAACCACGCCCAGCGCGCCGCCTCCGCCCCGCTCGCCAGCCGCGAGTCGAGGCGCAGGCTGCACGCCAGCCACGCGAGCTCCTGCCACATCGGCATTGTTCAATGTGTTTTGTAATGCACATTGGTACAATGCAGGCGTTTTGGTGTTACTTGATATTGTAATCCTAGAACTAAACGCTTGATAGTTATGAAGTTAAAACGGTTCATGATTTACCATGATTTTGAAGATCCTCGGTCTGCGCAATCTCAATCAATCAATCTAAAATAATTACTAGATGGTATGTTTGTGATACTTATACAGTATTATTCCCGCTGTTAGTGCGTCGATTAGTAATTTTTTTTTCACTCCTCACCCACCATTTGGTAGGTATTTTGACGTCAGATTAGAATTATTTCAAATTAAAGCGGAGGATCTTAGCAGGCTAGTAAATTTAACTAGGCCTAATAACCCGCCACCCCCTTACCCTATCAATGAAGTGGAGGATACTTTATTGACCAATTACCGAACTTCTTGTGACATCGTATGTATCGCGCAACCTTATAGTATAGCTCGTGGATATATATAGAGAGGCCGCATTTTAGTTGTGTACCTTGAGGTAGTGCGTGTGCAGCAGATGCGAGCCGGTGCGCAGCGCGGGCTCCTCGTGGTCGTACTGCGCCAGCAGCAGCTGCGGCAGGTGCTGCAGCGCGCCGCCCGCGCCCGCGCCGCAGCCGCCGCACCCCCCGCCGCCCACCACGCCACGCAGCCGCCGCACGCACCACACGCGCCCGCGCCACGCTACACACATCACAACACAACTCACCACGCTGATACTCTTGTGTTCTAAGATTACACATTCTTCGGGCTTCGTAGACAATCCAAATGTCAAGCTCCAATATTTTACGTTTGAATTTCCGAAGACCGTGTTTTGATTGATTCTTTATGTGTATATGCTTGACGAACAAGTTTGAGACATTTAGAACAGAGGGTACCTAGGATCAGAGAATAGGCAGTGCGCACGAAAGGTGCCTCTGTTTACACGTTTAATGTTAGGTAAAAATTGTTTTAAAAAGCGACTCTATTGGGGTCAAGTGATATGTTTTAATATTTTACATTTTTGACTTACCAAAATTATAAACTTTAGTATTTATATAGTTGATAGAACTAAGCGATACTTGGCGGATATCAATTGTGAGAGAAATGGATGAAGAGGAACCCACCACTGACCTATGACGATATTAGCGAGAAACCGGTGCCTCTGTATACCGGCAGTGCTCTAAAGTTAAATCTTACATAGAGTGGGCATTCTGGCGCATATCGCCAGCGCCTGAACCAGCCGCGGCGCCAGCTGGTGGTCGTTTGATATCGCCGTTAGTAATGGACCGTCGAGTAGACGCCACGCAAGCTCCACGGACGGACAGGATAGCACGTAGCGGTCTGACCCACTATCCTGAGATACATGACATAATAAGTTATTTTTGAATTTGTATACTTAAACAAATGGGGGAAGAGGAACCCACCACTGGCTTGGCTTGTCAACTTTTCCAATAATAAACCAAACAAGTTGATCGATAATTAAAGAAGCCAGCAACACCGCACTCCTCTAAGATGTTAGTCGAGAAACGATCTACGAAACGAAGCGAATCTAAAAAAGTATTCGACACATGTTTCGCTTCTAAACGAGGCATCCTAAGGACGGCTGAGCTACGAATGAGCCCAGCCGTGCTGAGGTTCTAACAATTTGTATACTTGTTATATGAATATTATAAATACTACTTCAAATATGATAACTAGGAATGATTTATCGAGATTCGCTTGACACATACTGCTTGTGGATGTGATGCCAATATAGGATGCACTGTGAACCTCCAACCCCAGCCGTTGACAGATCCGTCGCTCGTGAACCTCCAACGTAGTTCTTCACCTTCGAAAACGGACAGCGTCGGTTAGAAAAAATAAAGGAAATTGCAATATATTTACGAAAATTGAACTCTATTTTATTGTACACTAGCTGTTACCCGCGACTTCGTCCGCAAATTATACATTTTTTCATTGGTTTTAATATTTTCTCGTGAGATCCTATATTTTTTTTCTAAAATAATAGCAACCTAAGTTACTCCTTGTCACATCAGCCATCTGCCAATGAAAGTCCCGTCAAAATCTGTCCAGCCATTTCAGAGATTATCCGAAAACAGACAGACAGACAAAAATTGAAAAAAAATATGTTTTAGTATATGTACCGTGTATACATCCAAATGCACTTAGTAAAAAGCGATTATTTTAATATTACAAACAGACATTCCAATTTTATTTATTTGTATGTATGTAAAGATAAAGTATGTTACTGTTAACGACGATCTCCTGCGCCCAGTCGGAGGGTTCTCTTCCGGAGCGCGTGGCGAGGATGCGGCCGGTGCCGTCGCATATCGTGAGCGGGTCGTTGCGCCGCTCCGTGGAGCAGCCCTGCTCGAACACCACGCGCAGCGACGCCGCGCCCGGGATCTTTACTGTACCTGTTGTTATGTGCGTCGAGTCGCCAATTTTTTTTTATTACAATATAGGCAAGTATTTGATCTCGATCTCACCTGATGGTAAGTGACGATGAGATCTACGATGTAGCATACTTGCCTAGAAGGTACCTGTTCACTCTCGACTTGAAAACACCCAGATTATAGTCAACGGGGAACAAAGACGCCGGTAGCGTGTTCCATTCCATGGCAGTTCGCACGATGAAAGTAGAAGCAAAACGCTTAGTGCGTACCATAGGAATGTCCTTTTAATTTTTTTTGTACTGGGGCACTTACAAATAGATTTTTTTAATTCATGTAAACCATTAAGTACAATACTTATGAATCGTCAAAAGTTACAAAATGCTAAGCTACTACTTTACCACCCGTTCGGAATGCCGTTCCTATGGCGAATAACGGGCAAGAAACTCCATGGTTGCTCTTTTTAAAAAGATCCGTTACATTTTAAGCAGTACATTGTTACAGGTATGTGAGAATAATGTAGGAACGGCTAAGCAGACTTTAGCAGCTGATCAAAAAGAAAGTACCAACAAAGTATGTGTAAATTTTATTTCACACATTTCGCATCAGAACGCGACCTCAACTGAGAAGATCCGGCAAGCGAGCAAATGGACTGATGTCTGTAAACTCTTTTGAAAAAAAATTAATAAGAGCATAGTTTCAGAATGTGCTAATCAAACCTTATCCACGACTTATGTGACAGATGAGACTTATTCCACCTTACACCTGCTGGAGCAAGTGTTTGGCACTGTTCCTCTTTTGAGTATCTATAATCTATGAATAAGGCATAGTATAACCTCGCAATTTTTATTTGTCAGGAAATATATATAAGCTCAAAGTAGTTGATTCGATTCACCGTCCTAGTATATAATTGATATTCTAAAGTCCGAGCCACACCTGCACATAGTGCCAGTGACTATCGCGTTAATTGGAACAAAATATTTGTTATTTTATGTCGATTAACGTGTTAGTTAACGGCGGCGTAAGGCGCAGGTGTAGCCGGTGCGTAATGGTAACAGTTATGCACCTGATATGTCGGTGTCGTCTGCGTAGGGGTGCGGGCTGTCGACGGTGACGGGCTGCGGGGGCGCGCGGCCGCCGCCCGCCGCCGCCTCCTCCAGCTCGCACACGCACACCTCCGCCACCATGTCCGCCACCGCCGGCTTGCTCTCACACAGCGCTGGTATTACAAAACATATTTTCACACCAAAAATCCTTTTTATTTTTCATTAAAACTTCGATAATTAGGTTCTGGAGATTTGTAGAAAGTGTTAACTCTGCCACAGTTTACTAGAGGTGCCTGACACATGTATAATAGCTTCAGAAACAGCATTACTTTTCAAGTACAACCTTGACACAGAACATAGTCTTGATATAGCAAAAAAAAAACTAAAACAAAATAATTATAAAGAATCAAACTCACCCATTAACACGTCTGTGATGATTTTCACAGCGTTAGTCGCATCGGGTATACGGCCCGCCGCCGCCAACTTTAGCAAGTCGACCAGCGCTCGCGCATCGGACTCGCCCAGCTGTGACGTGAACTCGTCCAGCGCCAACTATACCAAACGACAATATGCAGGAAAGGGAGAAGAGGATAGCTTACAAATTAATGTATAAGATCAAATTATTGTTTTATCGCGGCATCAAAAATATCGAAAAAGTATGATCGGCGAATTATTTGGTTAATAGAGTACGCTAATTACGTCACGAATAGAACAAATAGCTTACAATTTAAAGTATAAAAACAAAGTATTATCGCGGCGTCAATAATATCGAAAAACATTTTTAGTGCGCTATGTTTAGGGTGCTCTTCCATTGAAGCGGATATTAGAGGGGCCGAAAAGTAGACCAATCTGATCGACGAAGCGGTAACTAGATATCAATACCGAGACCCTGGTTACCGACGAGACATCGGTTATCGAGATATCGATACGACACACGAGATATCTGTGTCAAATTGTCTGATTTGACTTTTTCGACTTCATTGGAAATGCACCCTTATGTCGTGTATTTAGTGCACAATATAATTAGAGGTCCACTTATTATACCCTGGGAGCCTCGGCTTGCTGCACTGTCATGGTAGCGGCGGCGACCGACACCGCACTGGAAGACATCACCGCGGAGTGGCGGGACGATATTGAACCACTCAGAGGACTGCTGGCGCCACTCTAATCAATCAAAACAAGTGGATTCATAGTTTACATGATTTTGATACCTTTTTAACCATATGGCAAACTAGATAAGCTTGGATCATGAAGAATTATTGACTTAAATAATTTTAAGTCAAGTTCCGCAAGTCCGCACCCAAAGTAACTTTTTCTCTTTGTATGATTGTACTTATTTCACGACTAAATGGATCAGCCGATCTGGATGAAATCTGACAAGAAAAATGTGTGCATCCTAAGGACATAGACATCATCTACATTTTCAAAGTCCGGTTATGACGTCCCTGGCACAGCTGGTGTGTTATCAAAGACAGCTATCGAGTCAGACTTAAACGGGTGATAAAAGTTATAAAGATTTTGACCCAGCCATTGACGTGTACTCTACAGAAAGCATGCATAGTCTCCTAAGCAGATGGTCTCTCGTTGGGTATTCTAGTCTCAAATTTTAACTGTACCCAAACTAATTGTACTACCATAAACTCAAAATGTTGCCGTCTGCCTTCAGATACCCGACTAGTAGCCTAGTGCCACCCAGTTGTCAGAATGTACTTGGACTAGTAGCCTAATGTCACCCAATCGTCAGAACTAACTAGGACTAGTACTCTAATGCCACCTAGTTGTCAGAATCGTTCAAGCGTCCGATTACTTACCGGTAGTGTAGTTCTGTCGGCGGGCGCTTCCCCCCCGCCCGTGCGCGCGTCCCCCTCCCCGTCCTCGTCCTCGGTGTCGACGCTGGCCACGACGGGCGCGACGGCCGAACACGCCTCGTGCGCGCGCAGAGCTTCCACTAGTAAGCTTCGCGCCTGAGTGCGATTATGACAGTATATTGACATTTAGTTACTCGTTTTTCTTTCAATTTTCTATAGTAAATTATATACAAATACTACTTAAAGGAGTAAAAATAAAGTTATTACTATACTGCCGTCAATCGAAATTAATAGACTCAAATATACAGGCCACCAAAAACCGATAGATTATCGACTGTTGAATTTATTACATCAACTGGAATAGTCAATCGACGTGTAATGAAAACCATCAACTTCGGTAATGCCTTTTTTCATACGTCACACTTGATTGCTCTCTCGATTTGATGACAATTTAGGTGCATTCATATATAAGATCGGGGTTATCTTAGACAAAAGTTAAAGAAAATATATGAGAGGCAATTTTTATATAATTAAATATTAAGTCGAAAAATGTCTACTGATATTATTATATAATTACCTGTGCAATGTGCAAAGCTAATAAAATGAGTGCCAGCGCATGTTGGACCGCCACCGGCGGCTCCAGCGCCAGGGCCGCGGCGGCCAGCGACGGCCGCTGCCCTTGAGATTCTTCTACCACTATCTCTTCCGAATACAGACCTAGTAAATAGATTGTACAAATTATTTAATAAAAGTCGAAGATTCAGCAACTCTAAAGAATACGGTTGAGTGAACTATGGACTATTTATTGTATATTCTAAAATTATATAATTTTAGATTTACGGTTAATTTTAGATTATAACGCAATAATACTCATACAAACGACACGAGACGAGGGTCTTAAGTTTATAATCAGTAAATCGAAAACAGTAGACAGTAGTGATATACTTCTGTTAAGAGTGTAGCGTCTGAGTACACATTACTGGGTTAAGCTGGAATTTGTAATGAAATCGTAACGTCATCGAGAAAATATGCTGTCACTGTCATACTTATATCTAATCTGTAGTTTGAGGGGGATGGCAGACGCTGCTACCGGCACGCAACGTAAAAAGGATTGTGCTTGAGGTAAAAAGCTCCACTCTTACCAAGACTGTGTGCTCCCAGCGGGTCCTTGAGTGTGGGGAAGGCGAGCGGGGCGAGCGGGGTGAGCGGGGTGAGGTGCGGCGCGGCGGGGTCGGCGCGCAGCGACCAGGCGGCCGAGTGCGACGACCCCGCCGCCGCGCGGTGCACGCCCTCCACGCCCGTCACCGGCGCCGGCCGCCGGTTCACGCACGTCGTGCCGTTGCCCTGCTGCCCGTGGTCGTTGTCGCCCCACGCCCACACCTTACATTACAACAACGCACATACAGTAACAGTTAGGTTAGGTCAGGTTAGAACACCGATTCCGACCAAGAATGCTACGTGAGGCCATTTAAAATTAAAAACACATCCGCACACACATCATAATTTAAATAGGGAAGATGGCTGGGTGCTACCACCGACTTCGGATCCAATAAATATAATTATTCCAAAACCAAGTGAACGGTTGCAAGACCTCAAGACACAGTGAGCATTTTCCGCATAGACCGCAAATAACAATTAAATACGAAGGTAACGAAGTTCAAACTTTGACACTAGCACGTCGAACACCTAAGTCCTCCCATGACCATGGTTGGTGTAAAGCAGCCGAAACGTCAGGAACGTAAAGACATAATATACACGCGATAAAATCCTTGTCATAAGTTTTATTTTAACGTGTAGTCTTCGCGTAAATATGACAAATCAAAAGAAAACGTTAGCTTGATCTAAATTTTGAGAAGAAACCTGGCACCGTATGTAATGTGTGCGTCCTACTTGGTTGTCGTTGGTGACGGCGAGGCAGTGCAGCGCGCCGACGGCCACGTGTATGACGCGCTGGCCGCGCAGCGCCTCCACCAGCGTGGGCCGGCGCACGTGCGCGTCGCAGCCGTGGCCCAGGCGGTAGTAGTCGCCCTTGCCCCACGTCCATACCTGACCATATAACAACGTCACATCGGCCCATCCGCACAGGACCACATATCTGCTAACACAATCGATTTATAATCGAACAGCAACCGCATAGTAACTGTCACTTTTGACAGATATTGTATGCGATATCTGTCACTTTTGACAGATATTGTATGCGATATCTGTCAAAAGTGACAGTTACTATGCGGTTGCTGTTCGATTATGAATCGATTGTGTTAGCAGATTTGGGGCCCAGGGACACATGTTTGTTAACACAATTCCCTCACATTTGAATGACAATGCCAATTTGTGATAATAATGGATTAAAAATGATACGGGTAGACAAAGAGAGAATGAGTAAAATTATCCCCATGTCATCTAGCCCTAAACGATCGCCAAAAAGATCTGTGAAATACCTAGCACGGATCTGAGAACGAGTTCCCAATAAAAAAAAATCTCCTATTAACGTAAATAAGGCGTAAAAAGAAATTGCAGTTACCTCTCCGTCCCTAGTGAGCGCCAAACTAAACTGCGCGCCGCACTCCACTTGGATGACCCCGAGCGTGTTCAGCCTCTCAACATTCATGGGCACTGCGCACCCATCCGAACCACCGCGGCCTGACAAATTGGATAATAACATTACTTTATTCGTTGCCCATATATAGTCTCCCCTTCAAATTTATAGACAGTTATAACGGACTATAATGGCATTATAACGAACTTTTTAGAAGAAAAATTGTGTTATAATGACTTTATAATCCATTATGACTTTCTATAAATTTGAGGGTTAAAATATGCCTTTTCAATGTACTAGGGTTCTTCTGGTGTAAAAAAAAGCTAAAGTAAACGCGTGCGAAGTCGAAGGCACTGCTAGTGTTGAATATATCTTTTCAATTCCCACTCACCCAATTTTCCGAAGTCGCCATCACCCCATGAGAATACTTTCCCGCACGCCGTCAGAGCCAACGTTTGAGCGTCGCGGGATCCACACGCGACTTGTATTACTCTGAAGTTAGCTAGAGCTTCCACCTACAAGAAACCGACACATTGTTTATAAAAGAAAGCAACTCAATGTAAAGCGATTTTTTTTTATTACATTATAGGCAAGTATTTGATCTCGATCTCACTTGATGGTAAGTGATGATGAGATCTACGATGGAGCATACTTGCCTAAGTAGGAAGGCGGCAGTAGATCGATACACTACATTCACTAGTCACATGCAGCGCAGCTGATCTGACCCGCCATCCATGAATGGCAACACCGAACATCAGCCGGAACACGGCTAGGCCGCTTGGCGACATGGCTTTGTTCAGTGGGTGATGACTAGCCACGGCCGAAGCCTACCACCAGTAACTCTGACTCTATGGTTTACGAGATAAGAACTGCAATTGCTTACCATTTTAGGGGTCAGTTGCGTGGTGTCGTCCCCGTGGCCGAGCCTGCCGTACTCGCCCATGCCCCACGTGTACAAGTGTCCGCGCGCGGTCACGCATGCGCTGTGGGCGGAGCCGCACGCGATGCCGACCACGCGCTCGCCCGATAGGGCTTCTATGAGACGCGGCGTCTCTAGGTTGATGCGACTACCCTGGCCTAGCTTGCCGTCTTCGCCTTCACCCCAGGAGTACACCTGGTAAGGAGAAGAAAATATTTGTAGGGTTCCTCAAACAGAGAAAATCACTGATGAGATTCAAACATTTCACAGCCATTTAAAAAAAATAATCACCAGATAAACACACCAACTGTACGGTCCCAAACTAAGCATTGTTTGTATAATGGATACCATACAATGAACTGGGGGCGAACCAACCCAGTTTACATTATTTTTATAGACAACAAACGTCCATGACTTGGGAACAGGATTCGGGCCTTTGATACAATGTACCCGATTCGGGCCTTTGATACACAAAGCAGGGTCACTGACCAACCGTTAACCTATAAAAATAAATATTGGAGTGTCTGTTTGTAATATTAAAATAACCGCTTTATACTAAGTGCATTTGGATGTACCCACACAACATTTACAAACAACATTTTTTGTCTGCCTGTCTGTTTGTTCCGGCTAATGTCTGAAATGGCTGGACCGATTTTGACGGGACTTTCACTGGCAGATAGCTGATGAAACAAGGAATAACTTAGGCTACTTTTATTTTAGACTAGCTGTTACCCGCGACTTCATCCGCTTTTTGTTAAATACCACGCGGACGAAGTCGCGGGTAACAGCTAGTATTATAATAAAACATACTTATGTCAGTAACAAGGTCTTACAGATTATAAAATATGATACCTTCCCATCCGCGGTGAGTGCGAGCGCGTGCTTGCCGCCCGAGTGCACGGCGACGCGCCGCACAAGCGTGTGCGCAAGATACGGGTTAGCTCGCGGCGTCGATACGTTGTTGCTGTGCCCCAGACCCAGCCGGCCATTTGTGCCTTCACCACATACGAAGAGCTGGTGGCAAATATTACTATCTGAGTATCCACGTAAAAAAAAACTTTAAAAAAATATATATCTTTTTCCTAATCATGTACAGTATTCCGTCGTCAAAAATATATCTTAAAGCCACCGCCTGCTCGGAATGTGATTCTTGAGAATAAAGACAAGATGTAGCCAGTGGTTTCTCATTCCCGTTTATACCTACATAGATTCAGAATACGCGTGACCGCTAAAGTTACTGCTAAGAAACATACGCACATATCACAAAATATATTGAGTTTATAATATACTGCTTCAAATCAGACAGCTCTCTGATTACATATCTTGAAATAGCCTAGCGATAGTCAAAACCACGACATATTTGCTTTCAAATCGCAAATTTGTATGACGTCGCAGCGCTACGTAATACGAATTATTGAATTACTGCTATCGTTAGGCTATTGCAATTTACGTAATTAGGGGTCAGATTGGTTGACATATGGAAATCCCACTCTCCGACGCCGGTCGCTGACCTATTATCATTCGATTCCACGCTAGCCTAGACTGAGCCAGCATGTGGTTGCTTGGCAAGTATAAAAAAAATGAGTTTTATTAACCTTCCCATCGTGTGATACAATGAAAAGCGTCTTCGAGCCGCCCGCGATGTGCACCGGCCGCAGCGCACTGAGGCTCGGCGAGAACACCGGCACCTTCACCTTGGACCCTTTCACACCGCCCAGTTGGTCCTTGTCATTCAAACCCCATACGTATACCTGTAGAAGCGAGAAAGAATATACACTCAAGATCCACATTATTGCGACTATTTCGATGTCCCCTTCTCAGGTTACTGATCAGATGCCCGTGACTCCCATAAAGTGAGTTGAGATGAGGCAAATTGAAGTAGTTATTACATTTTTTTTATGTTATAAAAAAATATTCAAAATCACATAAAAAAAATATATAGCAGTGGTCCTCATACTAGTCGCGAGTCTTTTGTTTCGTCATCGATCATGGACGCTAAGGCTGAAAATGCGTACAATAAAGGGACGGATCATTATAGACTATACGATCACATGCCTTCTTTATTGTTATGCGTGCAAAAGCGCGACAGGTTTGAGAAATGTCTGTTTATATTTTGCTGGGAATTTGTAATTTTACTTTACCGTGGCATAAATTACGATAAGAACCTAGGCACCAAGTCCAAGCAACCGGGTAGTAACTGTCACTTTTGACAGATATCCCATACAATATCTGTCAAAAGTGACAGTTACTATGCAGTTTCTGTTCGATTTTGAATCGATTGTGTTAGCAGACTTGGGGTCCTGGTAACATGAATTGTATAAACCGGGCGGCCACGGATGGTGCACACTAAACGCTGGCCACCTCGTATGATGAAGCTTCAAAGACCTTCTGAAGCCAAGTACTTCTCTATTTGAAAAATTCTACTTCTCTGGTTGGGGGAAGTATAAATATAAAATAGCTTACCTTGGAGCAGTCACTTGGTAATGCCGGTGGATTATTATCAGAAAGCGGGGCGCTTGTAAGATTGTCCTTCTCCATCCAATCTTCCGCCACAAAGTTCATGCTCTGAAATATTATAAACTCTTAAAATACAACCTTATTTCTAGAGCCATATGTTTCAATGGTAAATATTACATATTTACCTGCAACACTTCGGTGTAGAGCGGATTGGGTCTGAATCCAGTGATGTAAAGACCGTGCACGCGGCAGTCTGCGTTCACGTTGCGGTTTTGTTTGATTCCGATCTCTATGCATGGGTAATACTGAAAAAGCACTTTATTATTATTGACATAAAAAATAAATTGTGAGCTTTTAATTAATGGATGGTAAAATCAAACGTAATTTAATAACTTTATAATTTGATTCAATGTGACAAAATAGTGTCTTTTTGAAGGATATGTAACTCTGTCTTGCACTGCCCATAAGGGGCATATTCAATTATCAAATATCTGTCGTAAATTAAGGATCTGATATATAATTTGAGACTATAAAACTATCACCACGAGTATAATCATATATATACATTTTAGACATATGTTTTGATATCGTAATATTTTTTTTACTTTTTTTATTTATTTATTGAACACAAAACAGGTTACAATCAAGTTTTCATTAATGGTGACATGGAATATAGTTGCTTAAACATAATTATAACCTTAAATATGCCCCTAAATCTTGGCAATGTTAATCACAAACGCACCTGTTTACAATCAGCCAACAGCTGTATCTGCGCCAAATGCGCGGGCGGTCTGTCCCTGGAGGCGGCGGTGTGCGCGGCGGTGGTGGAGGAGGCGGCGGGTGCGGCGGGCGCGCAGGGCACGGCGGCGAGCGGCGCCAGCGCGGCGTCGTCGAAGCTGGCGCCGGCGCGCACGCACAGCGCGGCCGGCCCGTGCGCGCCGCCCGCGCCGCCCACGCCCAGCCCCAGCCGCCGCACGCGCACGCCGCTGCGCATCTCCACGCGGATCCAATGCTGACCATCACCAAACAAATATTTAACGCACAAAGGGATGGCGAGGAAAAGTCTCTATAAAAGAATAGGAATTTGAAGACTTTTTTGTTGCATTATTAAAAACTTTGCTTTCCGACTACTAATAGTCAAACAATTTTGAAAATACCAATTACAAAAATACAGTCGTTTAATGAAGTTTATAATTAAATTTAGTAGTCCTCTCAATTCAGAACAATTTTTTGAAAAAAATGGGACCAATCTGTAAGCATATCCTTTCATATATACAAAAATAATTTTCGAAATCGGTTCATAAATGACGGAGACCTGGGGAAACAAAGATAAAAAAAATACAACCGTATTGAGAACCTCCTCCTTTTTGAAGTCGGTTAAAAAAGGACCAAGAAGATCGTCATTTTGATTAAGCAGTATCACCTGTCCGTTCCCGCTGGAGCTCTGCCAGTAGGTGTGAGGCTGGGAGTCCAGCAGGCGCCTGGCGCCCGCGCCCGGCCGGCACGACGACACCCGCACGGCGCGCACCGCGCCGCGCCACCCCACCGCCGCGCCCCCGGACGTCTCGCCCCATTCAGCTATACGAGTGCAATTAGCGTCATATATACACGTACGGTTCCAGTACGTCCACTTGCAAATCAATTTAAGAAATAAATATATTATCGAAACTTGATTAAGGTAATGCAAGGTTTTGTGAACCGTATGAGAATATAAAAATGAAATACGAAGGTACTCAACTCGATTCTCAAAGCCGTTAATTTATAGTATATAGTATTTTTTTAGATATTAATGTGTAACGTTGTATCGTTTGTGTGTGTGTGATGGTGATTATAATAAAATCAAATACAATGAAGTCTATGGAGTTTTACTAAATTAATATTAGTTTTTTATATATGTTCTTTAGTGCTCCAGTTAATCTATCTATAGGGGCGGAAACGGACCTTATATTGTACACTAGTGATGCGCACTGTCATACTTAAAATAAATGACGTTACATTATTACAAAAGAAACTGGCTAAAGCTCTAAAGAATGATAAAACAGATATAAACTTACACTGATCGGTAACGAGCTCCATTTCACTGACTTGCCCAGTCCAGCCGGGTTGCTGCGGGAAATCCACCGTCAGATCGCGACCGTTGCCTGATATTGCTGCAAATCAAACATATATTTACTATTTTCAAAATTCAACGGAACTTTGATTAATTTGGAACAAAGGAAAACAACGTTAGGATATTTAATTATAATCCTAAATTTGTGTCAATTTCACCCCATTCTTGGTCAGGTCCGTGGTCCATGTCCTTATCTGCAGTTTAAGCAGAAACTCCTAATGTTAATGTAAATGTAATTATAATAATATTTATTTTCCATAAGCATAATTACAAATTATTTGTGTTGCGGTCCCAAATTTATTTAAGCGTAAGCTTGTATCTTGGGAACCTGGTTATATGACATAATATAAGAGACTTACAGAGGTTTTAGGTAACTTATAAATTGGAACTTAAATCTTAAAAATAAAATCAAATTAAGTTGAATTAGGTTGAATTATGGTAACGTCATCGAGAAAGCATGCTGTCACTGTCATTCTTATCAATGAAATCTGTGGTGACATAGGTGATCTGTGGTGAAATGGGTCTGAGGAAACACGTTAACATTACGATACGTCTAAAAATTGTGCTTGAAGCGCTGCTTATGCCAGCCAGTAGCCATTAAAAGGGCTGCATAATGGTTCTCTTACCGATAACAGTTCCGACACTCGAGTGATCGATACAGCCCCACTTGTACCGCGGTTGCGTGACGGCGGCGCGCACGCGCACGCGGTCGCCGACGACGAACGGCGGCGCGCCCGACACCACCTCCGCGTGCAATGCGCGCAAGCCGAACACGCGACCGAGCCCGCGCCATTCCACCTATTCAAAATATGTTTGTTTTGGAATCTATGTCTGAGATTTCTTCAGTTTTTATACACTTGGTTTTAATAGTATCAAATACCGATCGTGTGATCAAGCTTTCCAATGATTTTATAGGAGTACCCCTAGGAAAAATGTGTAGGTTACCTGCTAGTATACAAATATTCGACCACTCGATTGTTACAAAAATACGTTCAAAACTAATACTAAGAAGAACATTATCTATCGTTCTATTAAATCAAATTAAATATGCCTCTAATAATGACGGTTTGAAATTTAATTAAATCCAATAATAGGGCACGTTTCAATCTGTCGACATATCAAAAGACTTTTTGAGCCTAGCAAAAGATTCAAGTCGTGAGAGCACTGACGGGCATGTTCGACATTCAAGTAGTTTATCGTTCGTATAAAGTATTGTATTATATCTTGGGTAATGTAGCGCGATTTGACCTATAGCGTTAGTTACACAAAGTCTTATGATAAAGACAATAAAGGGTGGATGGGAAACATAAACAATGTCTTACATGCAGGAACACGTTCTGTTTTATATCGCGTTCAATCTTTTGAACTTGTCCTACGTCACCCAATGCGACCTGGGGAAAACACATAGGCACAATTTGAGGGATTAAAATTCTCAACACATTCCGTAGGTTATTAATATATTATTTACCGGTTCAAAAGCTTTACAACATCGAACAGTCATCCCCGGGGTAATGACGTCAGATAAGTACTGCGCGTACTCCTCCTCGGAGGCGAAACAGCTGCGCCACCTGTAGGGCGTTTGTTTCTTGTCCACTTTAGTGTGTGGTTTCACTTCGAATACTGAATCATCCATTCCTTGCTGAGGAAGCTCCAATAAATATGCGACTAACGATTCAACTGACGGTAGACTGGTTCCACCTACAAATAAAATTGAACTTTATATTTGAGAGCATAGCGTTTAAACTTGTGTGACAAGGATTTATGTTAATTATACCTAGTGCTTGAATGGCGCCGTACACTGCGTGTCGAGAGAAACCCATTTCTATAACTTGTTGCACTTGTGAAGAATTTGCCCACGTGTTGAGATCTTTTCTTGCTGCAAAAGTTATCGCGTAAAATAATATACATTATATCGTTTTCGTTAAGGCTTAATTTGCAGTAAAACTTTCACTCACATAGGGATGCGGTGCTGGTCGACGGTCCCATAGATATTTGCATGACGTTGCTCTTGTCTATAATTGGCATTTCTGGGGGTGAATCGTGATCTTTTTCATCTCCTAAAAGAATTATATTGATGTACCAAAAAAAACAATTTCAATGAAGTCTCGTGTCTTTACTCACGAGCTGTGATGGTATGTACACCCAAAATCCGAAAAACATAATAACAATAAATGGACTGTAATTTTTTTTTTATTGTTACCGTGAACATGAGCGGCCAACTGTTGAACTATAGCCAGGGCAGCAGCAGCCAACTCTTTAGGGGTGTGGGAAGCGGCCAGTGGACTTGGTCGCGTCGCTAGCGATAGTAATCTCCTTAGTAAAGTGCCTTCCGTGCCTAGGACCGTTGTTCCTCTATCTAAGGCCCCTAAAATCATGATTGAAAAGCAACATTACTTAAATGTTATAAAAGTATAAAGTACACACTCCAGCCAAGTATTTATACCATGTATTTAATTATCTAAATCATGTTAATATATTTCCAAAAGTGTTTAATAAACAAGAAATATATATGGAGTTTCTGGTAGCCAGGATCTACTACAAAGAAGACGGCAAGATTAGACCCCCGGCTAGTCCCGGGGGAAAAATAAAAAAAATGGAAAAACTTCAAATAGTAAAACAGTTTTGATCGATCGGCGATCTTGAGCCGCCATACGCTGTACAAACTAATTAAATAGCTCTCAAAAACTAACCACTATCAAGTATATATTAGGACACTTGAACTAATATTTATCTCTTACCGCTATTATCCGGAGGTTGCATTAACACTTTTCGGAGTCTCGTGCGCGTGGTCAGCAAGCCCCTCACAGCGCATAGCGTCAACAATTCCATCTGCTGTTTCCTCAATCCAAACACGTCTATTTCGGCTAAAATCAACATCGCATATTTTACCATTTCGACGACATATGGCTCATAGAATACGGACGGTCAAGTAACATTAATAAGGGTACTCTTCAGGTAACTTTCAGAGCCATAGGCTATGTTGACATTTTCAGCGCGTTGGACGCAAGGCACACAAAAACACACAGGTTATTATGGACTTTGGGTTGCACCAGAGGATATTATCGTATGTACTTAAGAAACGTATCATAGAGTGGATAAACTGTTACGGACTGTTTTGGACTCATACTTTATGGTCAGATCCCCCCTTTAGGTTGTGAAAGTTAAGGAGTATTACTTTCATACGGTAAAAGTAACGCACGACAGGATTTCTTTTTAAACGTACCAGGCAAGTGATGTGGATGCATTGGCGAGGATTGTGGGCCTGCGCCAAGTAATGAAGCGCAGATACGCAGACCGCTCTCGCCGCCACCGAGCGGTTGTGATAAACGATCGCATTCCGCACTTTGTACGCCGCTTAATTCAGTCTAAACAATGGAGAGAGGTATTAGTTGAGGCAGGTATATTATATTGGGAAAGCGTTCCCGTGGCACCCTCAGCACAAGGCGGCAGAAGGACCTTTGTGGCGCGTTTTAGTCGGTAGGAGTCCGACATAACCCGCTTGCCTCCTGCGAGGCTTGCGGGTATCCAAGAGGACTTCCCCACGATGAAAAAAAAAATTATGTTTAAGAAAGATGAATAAACAAATATCGTCAGACGATTACACCAATTGTACGGTCCCAAACTAAGTATTATGGGTACCGTAGATTGGACTGAAGGCGAACCCAGTATTCAATTACTTATTAAAGATCCATGACACAGGTACAAAATTTTTTTTTTGTATAATATTTACGTAAAGGAATTCTTAAATTATAGTTGCATATCAGATAAGGCGGACTCACCTTAGTAATAGTATTATCATCGTGCATCAACGTGATCTTAGCTCGGGGAGACAGTTGCGTCACGATAGCGGTGCGCGGCGGCGACCCGGCGGCCACGCGTTGTCCAAGCCTGATGCGCCACTCCACACCGCCGACAACGCCGAGTGCACCCGCTGCCAACAATATTCAACCTTATTTTGATACGGTAAAGAATGAGTAGCATTGCATCGTTCAATTTAAAATTAAATATTGGCATTTGAATTTTGAATGTATGTTTATAACATTAACATTTGTTTCATGATACATTTTGGAGAATATTGTAGTCGTGTTTTGTTTAATTGACAGGTATGTATACAACGTTCTTACCTATGAGACAACTCTCGAGGCTCGGCGGCGTGGGCTTCATCGTTTGTGTCATCTCTTGGCTGGTGTGCGGCCACCAATGCCAGTCGCTGGTTACCTATTCGGATAAGCAAATGATTATTCACACAGCCACTTGCTTAGCAAGTACAGTTAACATCTTGAGGGAACCTTCATCTCAGAGAGAATTTGAACAGTTGTAGAGTGATTGTGCCAAACCGCACTTCTGGGCCAGAGTCCATGCCTAGCACTGGCACAGTAAAAGTTTTTTGAAGACTTTTAATATAAGTGAGTATCTTCGTAATTAAAAAAAATCTGTTACAACATTAGTAAAATATAGAACTTAAGTATCTAATATTGCTATAAAAAATCGAATGTTTAAATACCATATTGCCATCATATAACAAATTTATACGGAAGGTATGTGTGTGTATGTGCGTGCGTGAGAGTGTGTGTGTATGCATTTAATGTGGTGTGATGTGTGTGTGTGTGTGTGCATTATGTGATGTGGCGTGCGATACCGTCTGCGCGGCGAGCTGTAGCTGGTCGAGTATGAGCACGGCGAGCGGCGCGTGCCAGTGCGGCGCGGCGTGCAGCTGCCGCACCAGCTGCACCAGCGCCGCGCACGTCGCGCCCGTGTAGCTGGCCGTGGCGGCCGCGCGCCATCTGTTGTCTACAACAAAACACATCGAGACAGGATTTTATAATTCGCAAGGGGGTCACCATGAACTATTAGTGCGACTCAAATTAGGACCTAAATCGATCACCATCACACTCAGGGAAATATACCTTTAACGGTACATTTACTTACCGACTTCTTCCTCGTCAGTCCTCGAGCCGATGGCTTGGTGGTTGAGCTTCAAGGCCGGGTCCCAGGCGTGGGTCTCGAGCCACAATCGGCCGATGAGCGCTAGTAACTGAGCGCCCACTGTTCGCCGCCACTCAGGGGGACCCGTGTGTTCGATCAGCACGCGGCGGAGCAGCCATAGAGATTGGATCTGTGATTCAAACTAGATTTTGGATATCCAAAAACAATTGACGTTTGATATTCCATTGGTAGACTCTTCAATTTCATTTAAATACTTTTTATTGTAGAAATAATTAGGTACATGGAGAATGTTTTTCAATTGATACCTAAAAAATATTAATTAAAAAATTATGCATTAGTTGATGCTTACTTGTAAATAAATGAGATCCTGTGTGACTGGTTTATCGCCAGTCGATATAATACTGTAGCAGAGTTCAAACCACGAGTCAGTGCACAGAGATAGCCGCATCTCTGGACTTTGTGCACTCGCTGAAACAGAACATTTCATGCAGATGACTGTATGGCTAAAATCAAATCAGCGAATTATCGGTGGCTAGCATATCTACATAATTATATTTCTTATTATTTGCTTACCACCATTCATATCGTTTTCTGAACGACTTACCTCTAAGCAGAGCAAGCGCAGTATGATAATGCGCCGCAAACGCAGTCGGCGGTGGCGTCGCGTGCGCGTGCGCCAGCGTTAGCAGACGCCGCTGTAGTGCAGCGACATTCCGCCTCGCCACCGCCCCCACGGCCGCGTGCACACTCCCTGCGCCCGCGCATATAGCGCGGATGGCGCCCGTGCAAGCCGCGCGGACTTCACTCACCGGCCACCATTCTACCGTGTTGTCTACGACTGCTGAAAAAAAATTGTCGAATATGAAGATGCTGTACATCTGACGTAATATCAGGTAGCGTTTCTAAAGATTAATTACGGATAAAAGATATATGAGACTTATAGAAACAGTAGGGGAATATCAAATATTTCTGAGCTAACAGTAGAGGATCAAAGTTACTGAAATGCTAAACAATTATTTGATGAAATCATACTTTTATAAAGATAAAATCTGTGTGGAATCTATAGCAATCTCTTACCTGTTCCATGAACAGTTTCGTCAACAGAAGGCGGCGGTGACGGCGAGCGCGCTAACTTGAGATCATATTTCCCCTCCTTGCCCATCCGATACGAATTAGTACCGCCCGCATCCCAGGCCACTCGCACCCACCCGTCTTCACCTAATTCACCTATTACCCGACCTTCGCCACCCGGTACTCCATCCTAAAATATATTTTTCTTTGAATTGTCACGATCACCTAATCCAGACTTTCCGTAAGTGGGCGATAACGCCCACTTGTGGGCGCTGCAGGCCTAAAGGGCGGTAAGAGACCAAGAAAAAAAATAGGGGCGTTGTGTAGAGGCTTACAATAATTAATTTAATTTGAAGTTATAGTGGTTTTTAAGTAGGTGAAAAAATAGGGGCGCTAAAAAATAATTAATTCTCAAAGTGGGCAATAGACAAAATAAGTTTGGGTAACCATGACCTAATCGAAACACGCTTCTATAGACATTTATAGAGACTTATTACTATATAGACATTTATATCAAATACTTTCATCGTCTTTTCATACCTGATCTCCCCATTTCCAGTCCTTTCCACGGACGACCCGAGCGCCGATCTTCATCAATGACGCTAACTCTGGACCCGACAGCGAAGCTCCGCGGGCGCGAGCACCAAGCCTCTCATCCTCGTATATTATTAAACATTCCGCTAAAAACAATACGGGCATTATACTCAATGTAAGTAAAAACAGTCAGTTAGACACCGTATTTATTCAAATATAGCTGTTACCCGCGACTTCGTCCGCGTGGTATTTAACAAAGACACAACCGTTGGCAACAGCCTGCTCGCGCGTTGCTATCAAACTTAATCAGGCGCAGCGCTGCAACAATGGTTTTAATTTTTTTTCGTGAGATCCCCTTTTTTTTCTAAAATAAAAGTAGCCTAAGTTACTCCTTGTTACATCACCTATCTGCAAGTCCCGTCAAAATCGGTCCAGCCATTTCAGAGATTACCCGGAACAAACAGACAGACGGACAGACAGACAGACACACAAACATTTTAAAAAAAATTGTTTTGGTATAGGTACCGTGTATACATCTAAATGCACTTAGTAAAAAGCGGTATTTTAATATTACAAACAGACACTCCAATTTGATTTATTTGTATAGATGGAATGCCCATTTATATGCCAAGTACTCACATCTAGATTTGAGTCCATTGCATACGAGCGAAGTGAACTGAGTCGTGTCGCCGCCTATTTGTTTCAGTAGCGTCAGGCACGAGCTGAGCGCGCCGCTGTTTATCAACTGCTCCAGCTCAGGGCCCTGGCACCCTTCCACGAGAAGCGTCAGTAACGTAATGAGAAACCTATAAGGATAAATGATAAGGATTGTTAGAAAACCAGGAAATATGAACAATCATGAGAGTGTTCAACTTAAACACGTCAAGTCACGTAGCGATTGGTAACTCATCAAGGTAGTGCAGATAAATAAAATACTTAATTTTAATATCAGCAATGTGTAAACACTAACGACTAAAGGCGATGTAATGTTCATTATTATCTGTTCAAAGTACTCGTAAATACCTTGCCCTCGAAGGTCGATTCAGCAGCGCGTGCGCCCCACAATTGGCGCTCATCTTTAACGGCAACGACTGAGTCTGCTCTCCCTCCAAAACCCTCGATTTCAACTCTATCAGTATAAAATCCATCAACTTGGATCTTTCCAATAGTATCATGTACTTAGAGAAAGGTATCACAGATTCTATTCCATTCAATGGGGGTGTCAAAGGTATGGTGGGTTTCAATGGTACGTGAGGCACGGAGTCGGCCATAGAACCGCCTAGTATGCCGACTAGAGCGGCGTACTTTATGCTCTCACCCATAGTTTGGGTTGCATGGAGAATACTATTGATCATGCTGTATCCCTTCTTTCTTATTTCAGCTCTTTGCACCTAAAAACATTAATAGTATATTTATTCAATAGCCTTATAGTTACATGTACGATAACAGTGTCGTGTATGTAAATGTAATACCTGACAATACAGTGCTCTCCTTAAAATATCAATATCACAAGGCTCTTCAGTCATAACAAAGTCGATAATAGCGACCGTCAAACTCTGTTGCTCAGGGGTTACTTCCTCGAGCAACCAATATAAGTCTGAAAAAACATTCTACATAAATAACTCAAATACAACCTTAGATCTCAGCAAGTAAAGTGGTTAAACCTTACCTTTCTCTTCACAAGCCAGCTTAGAAACCCATGCATTAACAAACTTATTTCTCTCCGAATTGTCATCATCTTTTTCTTCATCGGCCAAAATGAGATCATTTTTGAGGTCATCAGCTAACAACCTCACATGCTTTTCGCTTTCGATCGATTCCCTTAGAATCGAGTTTTCAGTCACCTCAGTAATCGAACTGATTGACACGTCGTTCGTTGGAGTTTTATCATCGAGATCCTTGTCGGGTGTGTCGTCTCGTTCTATTAGTTTTTCAGTGCGAATCTCGTTGCGCATGTCACCGTAGTTTGTAGCATTTTTTAAGTCTTTTTCTAGAGGTTTGTCTTTGGCTTTTATAGTAAGCTTGGGTTTAGGCGGTGCGTCCTTACTAGGAACGTCGGCCGCAGCCTCTACGCGATTTCTCGTTTCTATTACATTATTCGGTGAGCTGTCCTCAGGCGTTTTATTGGAGGCCTGAGCGATGGATGATTTTATAAGAAGCGCATCCCCTTGTAAAAGACTACCGGTCGCTTTGAGCATGCTTTTGCTTAAACTGTTCTGTCTGTTTCTAAGGTCTTTGGTAGTCTCGAAACTAAAAGAAGAATAATGGTGTGAGACACGGCTTTACGCAATACTGAGCGGTGTTTGATAGAGACATATGTATAAAAACTCAGAGAAGGGCATAATTTACCACTTATTGAAGCTAGGTGTTTTAGCAGCCCGCATAACTTTTAGGAACATTTTCTTTGCTGAAGGCGATCGTTTAGACGGTGGGCGGGAATGGAGGGCTGTGACGGCCGGCGACATGGCCGCGCGGACTTCGTGTAACAGAAATCTGGCCCTTTCTAGTGGTGCAGCGCATACCTGAAAATATATATTTTTTTAATATACGATTCCTTTTCCCCGTTCTATTAGTAGACGGGAAGATGTACCTCTTTATAGCCACGTGATAACTGTTGTCTGGTCCTCATTAAAGTCCATTTACTTTGCTGTACTGCTTTCACTATCTCAGACATAGCTGGTGAAAGTTTCACCTCGCCTTTTTCCATTTCTATAAAACGAACAATTAAAAACAGACTTAAATGTTTGTCTCGATGTCCACAATGTCCGACTATATTCATGTTTTGTGGGTACATGTAAGATCTTATAGACCAACCCCCAAATTTATAAAGCACTTTTGTTCTGAAAAATGTATTGTAATCCTATTGTACCTCAAATGAAAAATATTGTCTAGGAACATGGCCGCAAGAATTCTACCCATCTCTACAATCATGAGAGCAACTGTTGGTACTTGTAGGTGCCATTAAAATTATGTCACCAGACTGACATATGCATGCCCGGCTTTCTAATCTAGCTCAATACGTCTATAGATGCTTTGAATCCTTACCAGCTGTGGCAGTCGCCAGCGCATGCTCCTTCAAACCCGCGTGGAACAACAACGCCGCTAGCAGAGCTCGTCTCAGTTCTTCTAGCGGATGTTCTGCCGGGAAATGCGGCGCGCAGCCCTCGCGTCTCTCGCAGGCCCACCATAAGTGTAATGCTAGAGGGTCCTAAACAAAAAAAAAAGGTTTTTTTTCATCTTTTCTATCATGACGTAACACTTAATTAACATAACACGCGACTTGTTTATAAAAAAAATACGTGTGCATTTTATTCATTTATGATTGTTCAAGAAAAAATATCAAACTCATCGTTCATCACTCGTCAAAGACATAGCATAGCATAGCATAGTAGTGACATGAGCAGTGATTAAGTTACTATGACGCCCAAAAATATATCCTTCGTCCTGCGTTTGGCGTATCTAGAAAATTAGTTCGTTAACTTACATGTAGCTTTGGTTCGGCGAGTGCGAACAACAATGCCTCCGCGCATGCCGGCGATGCGGTGACGTTGACCCGGGGCACGGGGCGAGGGGGGCGGCAGGTGCGGGACGGGAGGGGCGTGTCGCCGGCTGGGCTATTGCCGCCTGTTGAGGAGCCACTGCGGGCCTCGGCCTTCTCCTCTTCGAAAGGATTTGTTAGTTGAGATACCTGAGACCAAACAAGGGTAAAGTACAAATCAAACTTGACAAATCAGATTGTTATTTTCTAGCTAGCCCAAATGTTCCCATGTTGGATTTTCTCTCTACAACTTTACAAGTCCCGATCCGAGGTTAATTAAGACCATATTTTGCCAACACAACACAACTGTAAGAACTTCACTTGCTATATCATGGGACCCAGATGTATGATTATAAAGTAAACTAGCTAAATCATTAATTATCATAAGAATATTAAACTCTATGCATAATATAATATCACCCGACGAACACACCAACTAAACGGTTCCACACTAAGCAACGCTTGTACTATGGGTTCCGTACAATGGACTGGGGGCGAACCACGTATGTAATGTTAAACACCACACAAAGTTTGTCCCTACCAGGATTCGAACCCTCGGCACAGAAAGCGAGGGGGCACTACCCACTGAGCTAATCTCGTCGTCATACCTGAAGGCCACCCCGCAGGAACAAGGACGCGGCATACGGCGCGTCCCGCTCTGCTTGTTGGACTGGTAGCGAGCGAGCGAGTCGAGCGCCACATTGCGACAACCCTATTGCTAGGTGGAACGCACATGATGCGAGTATGTGATGCGCGCGGAGACTTGACGTAGTTTCCTATGGAAATAAACGTTATTAAGACGAAACATTTCACAGCTTAGTTGACCAGAATACTTTTATTTTAGCTTGCGATGTCGGTATTATGATCTAATGTTAATCATATATACAGGGTGTAAGGGGCATGATAACGAAAACTTTGGGTACAGGTTATACATAATGCCTATAATGAATTATATAAAACATTTATGTCGAAAGGATTTGGTTTCAAATGTTTAAATTTTTGAGAGAGCAATGTATCGTAAACCGCAATCATGAACCCAACGCTCAGTGTGATACCCGACGCGTGCAAATCACGTCGAGATAGACTTCTATTATGATGTCATGCTAGAAATGTATTTACAAAGAACTGAAAAAAATGCAATAAGTCCATGAAAAGATCGACGGAAAAATTAAACTCTGATGGGGTCCAGAATCATGAGTTGAATCCATGGTATCAGTTTTCTTTACGAAGCCACACCCGGTATAATGATAGTCATATGCTTTTTTTACATTTGAATATCAACCTTGTAGAAGTAGTACAAGAAAGATGATCGTTAATGAAAACCATACGCAATTAAGAGGGAAAAACACCATCATTTCAATAAGGTACACAATAACAAAAAAAATCTGTGTCATATCATATGAGGAGGTGAAACAGGCTGTTCTAGACAGAGACAAGTAGATAAAGCTTTATCAGCCACACGAACAAACGTTCTTTACTAAGAATAAGAAGACTACAGGCCATACTTACACGACACTTATGACTGTATATCTGACTAGAATGAAAGCCAACGCATTTCTCGGTGACTTTAGAGAGGTAGGCGGCGTGCGGGTCGACGCTGAGCGCGGCCGTGGCGTCGCAGCCGCGCAGCTTGCGGATCACCTCGACCGTGCTCGCGTTCTCGCACTCAAACTTGGCCACGTCGAACACGAACCCGGACACTATCACCCAGGACCCGCCTTCCTTCGCGTTGTTCTTTATGTCGGAGCTATAACGAACAGATTTTATGTACAGACAATAGTTGTGAAGTTCTTTGCAAAAAAATATGTAGTAATTTGAACCCTAATATGGCTAAATGAATGATCAGTCAGCTATAAATTACTTACGTTAATATTGAGGTAAGGTTAATGGCGCCGCGGGTAAAGCTAATGGCGCCGCGGGTAAAGCTACACCAGAATAAAGCTCCCGTGGATCTTAAAATACATACCTGCCAAATTATCACCACTAAACTCTAGGTTTTCGTAAATCTGTCAAAGAATACTATAACCTACCTGGAGATAATCTTCAGATTCTTATTCTGCTTCTTGGAGATGAGGCCCGGCCAGCCCAGCAGGTTGGCGTCCAGCTTGCCGCACGCCGGCATGGACTTGCACGCCTCGTTGCACGCGAGGCAGATCTTCACCAGCGAGCCGGCGCAGTCGGCCAGCGCGCCGGGGGACCGCGCCGCGCACGCGTTCAGCCATATACCGAGCTCGCTCACCACTCGACCTGAGGGTGACCGCAGGGAGAATTACAAATGTTTAACTAAAAAAAACGACAAATTATCAAAGATCATCGAGCCTGCAATCTCAAGTTCAACTGTAGTTTCAGGGATGCACCTGCAAAAAAGATACATCTGTGATCTGTGGGAGTCACAGCGACACGTCCGACCAACACAGCGCAGTTACGAGTCGGCGAGCGCGAAACGCGGGCGACGCGTTTTATACGGGCGCATTATTATATAATTGCTGTATCCTGCTCGCACGAGACGCCTCATTGGTTAATCGTTATTTGTTAACGCATTTGTTGTACAACATGCCAGATTAAGACCTTTATAAAATATATTGAGTGTATTTTGTATATAAATCATGTTCGTTCATACTCTTTTCCTGATTATTATTCAGTTAGTAACCATAACGCTACACATCAAACAGTGCAGGTTCAAAATCCATGATTCCAATGCCAGTATTTGACGAACTCACCTATTGCACTGCACAAGTACTAATTGCATAAAAAAATATTATTAATAGAATTCCTTATCTAGCTTTACATACCTACAATATCGGCGGCGATCAGATCGCAGAGCGCCAGCATCTGAGCCGCGCTGGCCCTGTGCACGGCTCGCTTGAAGGAGCTGAGCGTGGAGTGCACGTGCTCGGCGATCAGCTCGGCGTACTGCGTGAGCAGCGCGCGCGCGCCGGCGCGCGTGCCGCGCCCGCCGCGCGACCACATCGCCTCGCAGAACAACAGCCTGCAACACAATTCAATCATTACCCTTACGGCAAGAAAGATCAATTTTAACTAACACAAAACAACACCACCCATATCATTACCCTAACTGCAACAAGGACCAATTTTAAATAAATAAACTTCTACATTCTGTAAGTAAATATAGATTTTATTTTATTACGTTATCTAGTGCCCAAGATACAGCGCATCCTAGTTGGTGGCTAGATTAATGTGTATAAAAGTGTGTAGATTGTTAAATTTTGTTGTTTTATTCAAATTAAAATAGAAAAAAGGACCCTATATTATTACCATAATGACTGAAAACGCTTGTAAGGTGGTGTCGTGGGCTTTATTGTGGCCTTACTTTTACCTGGTTTTACAGTTACCCGAAAACTCAAACAGGTTGGTGGGATTGAATGTCGGCAGGTTGATATGAAGTTTTTGGCGGCTATAAAAATGAAATTACCTCTGAAATCTTATAAGCAGGTCGCAGCTCGGGCTCACAGTATCGTGGCCTTTCGGATCGTCCGTCTTGCTTGCGCTGAGTATACTGTTTATATGCATCTGTGTTTGACAACTTGTATTGCGTATCAAGTGTTTCACCTGTACAAAAAAAAGTTAATATATCTGAAATGAACTGAACCTTATTTTCTGAAACAAAAAGTTGTTTTTTCAATGACTACTCGACTACTTACCAAGTGCATTAGTGGAACAGAAGCTCCTTTGTCTGAAGTTGTAGCGTTGCTTAGTTGATATTCCTCCGCACATCCTAGAAATAATTAGAAAATAGCTATTATGTAATTAAGCTACCTACTATGTTACAATGGATTGGGGACGATCCCAGTTACTGGGATCGTCCCAGTGTAGGAAAAATGACAAAAAGATCATTTCAAAAATTGACGCAGACGGGAGTCGAACTCGCAACCATCCGGTGCCTACACTTAAACCAATACAAGCTGTCGTCAAAAATTAACAGAAGTATGAACGCAGAGTACCTGCAACAATTTCCCCTTCATCGCCTGTTGTTGCAGCCGAGGGTCCGCGTTGGCCTGTCACGATATCGACTTGATCGTATTCCCTACAAGTTACAATGGGTTAACAAAGCTCAGATATAAATAATTTTGGAAAATCATGAGACAATAGGTTTCACGTTGTGGGAAATATCGGAAATAAATAACTCGTAAGAAAAAAATAATAATATACGTGCCCAATGGTAGCTTATTTTTTCCTGCATAGTAACTTTGACCTCCCGTTTGACCCTCTTATTTAGTGGACGAATTTCCAAAAAAAATACCCCCTAGACCACTATGGTACTCAAGGAATATATAATCCAAATTTCAAATTTCTAGGTCCTCCGTTTTAGGCTGTGCGTTGTCTGTCAGTAATACAGAGATAATTATTATAATAAGGACATACACGTCGAGTTGTAAATGGTTGTACGCGTCTGCGGGTTGCGTCTGCAACGCGTTGTGCAGCGCGTCTCGCAGCCCGCCGCCGCCCAGTAGAGACCAGACTAGAAGCTCAGTCATAAAACGAGCGCCCGCGCTAGCCGGCACCGAACCTGGCGGTAACCATGGACACATAACAACAAAGATAATTAGTGCTTCCTTAGTTACACAAAAACAAATCAGTGTAGTGTATATCCCATACAATATCTGTCAAAAGTGACAGTAACTATGCGGTTGCTGTTCGATTATGAATCGATTGTGTTAGCAGAATTGGGGCCCTGGATGATGGCATTGTAACGACGATCCAGATCACAGGCACAGGCACAGCACGATCCAAATGTGGGGGGGTATTAGCTTATTTAATTTAATTTACATTAAATGCACAAGCGGGGATTTGTAGTACTAGTCGTCGCTCATACACATGCTATAAATTTGCGTATGTGTGAGCGACTTAATTTTTTTTATAAATAGAAGTCTCGCCACGTCCACGATTAGATTTAAGTAGACAGTCTAGGTGCTTTATAATAGGCAACTATTTATAGATATGTGATATCAAGAGTGTTGTGGTATACATTAGAGTGGAACGAACCTTGCGGCAGTAAGGTGATGAGGTGATGAGCGCGGATGTGCGGGGTGGGCAGCAGCAGCGGCCAGGCGGCGGCCAGCGCGCGCCGCGCCGCGCCCGCCGCCGCCGCGCCCGCGCGCCCCTCCACCAGCGACACCAGCGCCGCGTGCACCCCCGCGCACCACGACCCACTCTCCGCGTCTGTGTCGTCCACCTCCGTACCGCGGGAGCATTGCCACGCGTGCACCTAACAGAGAGTACGGTCCACTCAAAGTGTCGAAGTAAAGGATTCTAAACACCCGAAAATAATAGATCAATATTGACGTCCGTCCAATTTGAATGTGAGCGAAATAATGTTTATGCGCGTCCGTGCTGTCCGTCTCAGGTCGCAGGAGTGTGCTCCTCAAACGAATACTACATGGTTGCAAAAACCACCCAAAAAATAAAACGCAGGGTACTCTCTTTTTCTAATTACACTCCCTATCTGTTAAATTAATTAAATGGGTTAATGTAAAAAATACTTTTAAAGCCACGGGAACTAATGTCGAAGATGTAAGGTAGATACATCTTTAACCTCCATGATAATAATATTAATTAATATCACCCAACAAACACACCAACTATCCCGATCCCACACTAAGCAACGCTTGTATTATGGAAATCAATAGATATGAAATAAGTACTGATAATGAAAAAGGTCGTAGTCTGGAGATAATATTCTATTCTTCATCACCATTGTAAACGTTTTATAATTATAACACTCAAATACATGAAGCAACCAAACTAACCTGAAGCCTCAGAAGGTTCAAGCACGTGATGGCCATACATTCGACCTCCTTTATCGACGCCGTACTGCTTTGTTCCACAACTATTCTCAGTAACCTTTCCAAAAGCCTGTCAAAATATAAAATATATAAGTTGGTGAAGAGAGAGAGAGGAAGATGTGGATGCAAGATGCACCTTCCATATCATATTAGGTCTCTTCCTGAACCCTCAAACGACAGAGGTGTGTGAATGTGGATGTGGTAACTAGTGGTCTCTACCTACCCACCCCCATGGGATACCAGAGTAAAATAGGGATACAAGAGCAAAAACAGTGAAATGGGAAATAATAATATTAGTTCTGTATTTGAATGTGTACATACTTGAAAGTGGAATCGGATAAATCTATAACGAAGGGCAAGGAAGACGGCAAATCTCTTGGACTTTCCTCGCTCCATACGAATATTTGGGTGGCTCCACTGGCGACACCTGCAAAATGATTTAATAGACAACATAAAAAAGCTAAAGTATTTTTATTACCACGCATTTTTCTGCCTAAAAAGTGCTTAATATTAATGTCCCACTGTGGGGCACGGGCCTCCCCTATTGCGAGGGGGATTAGATCAGTGCGTGTGAAGTCTGCCAAACCGCATAGGGCTATAGTGAACTCTATGCGGTTTGGCGGACTTCACAAGTCTTACATGGAGTTCTCTTAGACAAGCTAGTTTCCTCGCGATGTTTTCCTTGAAAATTCTTCAAATATTTTCCACTCATAATCGACTTTTATGATATGTATGAAAGGGTACTGGACCATAATAAGTGAAACATATTATATTATTTTGTTATTGATGGTTGAAAATTAGATTCGCACATGAAATTCAGACATCTCAAAGACAAGCGTTGTCCCAACTTGGCTATCATATTTTCGCCATTAATGTAAATGGATGAAAATCTAGTACAGAATGTGGGTAGATGTTTAATATTATATTAAGGTGGAAGCTCAGGGTCAGGGCGCGAAATTCAAAATGTCAATGGTTTTTATTTTGTTACGAAAACTTTGGACATCTTTACGATGTAATTTAGTGTTTTGCGATATTAGCATTCTGCATTGGATGTCTCGAAGTTTGCTTAAAAAAATACCTAAAGCGATGCAACACCATAAAGTTAGTAAAAGTAGCGGTTTTTACAGACCTTATGGTATTGTATCGGACTGGTCGGAAAACCATTGACATTTTGAATTTCGCACCCTGACCCTGAGCTTCCCCCTTAAAGGTGTTGTGTAATACCGTTGGGTTTGTAGGGCGGGTTGAGCACGTGCAGCAGCTGCGGCGCCGGCCGCGCCAGCTGCGCGCGCGCGTGCGTGCCCCACGCGTACAGCGCGCCCTCCGCCGACAGCGCCATGCCGTGCGACGCGCCCAGCGACACGTCCACCACGCGGACACCTACCGCAAGCATATTATACAGCGACATTCAGCAAGGCTATATAACATTTGAACGTGCGCTTCATTAGCGCGTTTTTAATAAGTCACACATCTTTCGACGAATTCTCTCAGAATTGCAGTATGCCGCACGATGTGTTGCGAACAAATGTTTGTACCCAAGTCATGGATATTTAATATTTATATAAGTAATATATACTGGGGTCGTCCCCAGTCCATTGTACGGTACCTGTAATACAAGCGTTGCTTAGTGTGGGACCGTATAGTTGGTGTGTTCATCTGGCGATATTTATTATTTATTAGGTGTAGTATATAAAAATCGATGCTTAAAGTAAAAGCTATTTAGTAAATAACCAAAGTATACGTGACATTTACATAAAAAAGAACATCATACAGGAGAAACTACAAGGAAAATATGGAAGACGGAGATAAAAACAAAGTCGTAAGAGCTTCATCGATTAGGGTCCCACCTTTACACTTAAATTAGAAGAAGTCGAATTATATTATAAACCCAATTGTATTTTTATCCGTTACCTTGTAGAGCTTCCAGAACTTTCGGAACTTTGACATTTTCCAAGTTCCCATGGCCGAGTCGGTATCCGTCGCCTTTACCCCACGTATAGACTTGTCCGCTGCAAAAAGGTTTCATATTTCAGTACTACACTAGTATAAGGTGAAAAGTTGTAAAGGCACATTCTCATTGGTCAATTGGGCCGGCGGGCGGCGTGCTGGAGTTTTCTGATTGCGCTTGCGCATGCTGTAACAGTTTTCATTGGTCCATAGGGTCCACATTCAGTGTGCTGGAGATCCTGCACTGCACGTTTGGCAGTTGCTTTGAGAGAGTAGTGTGGAGTCGATTCGTTTAAACATTGGTAAATATGTAAATCGATCAGCCATTTTTTTCCGCGCAGTGTCAATTGACATCTTAGCGAAACTTAACTAGGGTGATCCCCGCATCCCCCATGCCTTTAAATGTTACCCTGCATGTATCAACCAAGTAATCGACTATTGAAATTGAGCTTTAAGTTTATAGGGGTTCATCTCTGGAACTACCGGTCTGATTCAGATAATTCTTTTATGATACAAATCTGCATTACTCCAGTGTGTCATCGCGCTATCTGAGATCGAGCTGCAGTGATATATAGCATATGACGAAATATACACAGACAATACGTTCTAGTAAGTAGGTTTGTATCGTTGACTCACGTGGCAGTGAGCGCGGCGTGCCAGTGCTCGCCGGTGTAGACGCGCGCGACGCTGTGCGCGGCCAGCGCGCTGAGCCCGCGCGGCGCGCCGCCCTCGCCCTCGCCGCACGCCTGCACCGCGCCCTCCCACGTGCAGCACAGCGTCTGCCCCTCACCCCAACCTACAACACGTGTGTTGACTCACCTGCCAGTGAGCGCGGCGTGCCAGTGCTCGCCGGTGTACACGTTGCTTAGTTTGGGACCGTACAACAGGGTGTAATTATTTATATATTGGGATCCCAACTTGGAGATTTTTCGGACTAACTCCGGTCCTATTAAAGGCTTGCGTGGCCTTTTCTGAGATTTATTACTATTTAGTTTAAGCCGTTCACGTTATTGTTACTAATATATAAATCTCGTGTCACAATGTTTGTCCTCAATGGACTCCTAAACCACTTAACCGATTATAATAAAATTCGCACACCATGTGCAGTTCGATCCAACTTGAGAGATAGGATAGTTTAAATCTCAAATTATAGTCGCAATTTTAATTTATTGCTTATTATTTGTCTGTTATTATTTGACAGTCACAATTATCTGTTAACTCCAAATGATTCTAACAGATGTCGATACCTTTCGACTGGGTTGAGTAAGTAAGCAATACATGGCGCTGCTATGGTAAATCTACGAACGTGTCATATAAGCTACATTTTAACAGCATAATTACCACGTGTTGTTGACGCTATAAATTGTTTCATTGTTTACTATAATGTAATATAACAAAAACTTTAGCCACAGCAACGCGTGGCCGGGTCAGCTAGTTGTTACTAAAATAAAAAATATCTTACCCAGCGCGACGTCGATGACTCGTTCGATATTGTGTGCATTGAAGGAGACCGGTTGCGGAGTGAGACAATTCTCTATGGTGCCGTGACCGAGCCGGCCCTGCGCGCCTCGACCCCACGTGTAGAGAGCGCCCCGAGATGTTATTGCAGCACTGTTGACAAGTGTCACAATGTTAGTTACCATACTCCTCCGAAACGTCTTGACCGATTGTTATGAAGTATTATATGCATATTCAGTAGGTCTGAGAATCGGCTACTATCTATTGTTCATACCCCTAAGTGATAAGGGTTGTCCATCCCTAACATTTTTTTGGGCATTTTTTTTATAATGTGTCATTAAAAATTACATGCAACCCTCAATTTTCACAGCGTATATTGTCTCGAATAGCGGAATAACTATTAAATGAACCCGGGGAAAAATCACTTCACAAAAATAATTCATTTGCTTCCGAGGAGGTACGAAGTTGGCCGGGACAGCTAGTGTTTTGATAGTATCCTGACGTCATCATCTAGAAGGTTATTCGGTGTTGAGTACCTGCAGGCGGGTCCGGCGGCGAGGCGCACGACCTGGTGGTGCGCCAGGTGGTGCAGGTGCGCGGGCGCGGCGCGCGGCGCGGTGTCGCCGTGGCCCAGGCGCCCGTCCTCGCCCGCGCCCCACGACCACGCGCCGCCGCACGCGCCGCAGCACAGGTAGTGCCGCCCCGCCGGGTGGCACGACACTTGCGTTATTGTCTTGCTCTCTACACCTGCACCACAAGCAACATAAACTGTTCAATACAAATCATTATAGTAAATATCGCCAGACAAACACACCAATTGTACTGTCCTAAACTAAGTTGTACTTGTAGAATGGGTGACTTACAATGGACTAGCGGCGAACTCAGTATACAGGTGAACAAGAAAGGGTATACAAAGCATGGAACCTGGGCTTGTTAAGCGCATTTGTAAATACTATTGTTAGCTATCATAAAAATGATATTTAGTTATTGGAATTATTAATCATTAAAATATTGTTATTGTTATGAATAATATATGTAATCATTATAATAAACTAGAATAAGAAAATCGATTGACTAAAAAAAAACCTGCACCAAAATGGCGCCACTGATTAAAACGTCAATTGACTACCCACGTTGGTACTATATAAAGGCTACGTGACGCCACTTCGGGCAGTTTAGTTTTTGCGATCGAACGAGGAACATCTCCTGAACTACCAATGTAAGTACTAAATTATTAGAATTTATGAAATGTGGAATAGCTGATTGGATCTTTAATAAAGGGATAAAACCTTGTTAATGCTATATGTAATCTATACATATAAATAAAATTGGAGTGTCTGTTTGTAATATTAAAATAACCGCTTTTTACTAAGTGCATTTGGATGTATACACGTTACCTATACCGAAACAACATTTTTTAAAATTTTTGTCTGTCTGTCTGTCTGTCCGTCTGTCTGTCTGTCTGTCTGTCTGTCTGTCCGTCTGTCTGTCTGTCTGTTTGTTCCGGCTAATCTCTGAAATGGCTGGACCGATTTTGACGGGACTTTCACTGGCAGATAGCTGAAGTAACAAGGAGTAACTTAGGCTACTTTTATTTTAGAAAAAAAAATAGGATCTCACGAAAAAAAAATTAAAACCAATGTTGCGGCGCAGCGCCTGATTAAGTTTGATAGCAAAAACCTGCAACGCGTCCCGCGGGCTCAGAACCTGCGAGCAGGCTGTTGTCAACGGTTGTCTTTGTTAAATACCACGCGGACGAAGTCGCGGGCAACAGCTAGTATGAAATAAAACGTTATCGAGTAAAATATAATTTGAAATATATATGGTGTTGTACATAATAAATAGCTTTATAATATTACATAGTTTTATAATATTAAAATAAATAAGTATGATAATAGTAATATTGATTTTATTTTAAATCTGAGAGGTATCATATTAGCTCACGCAACCTACCCTAATACTATGTAAATAGTATTTACAAATGCGCTTAACAAGCAAATGCAAATGAAATGAGTAATGTTGTAAATACTATCTTCCTCTACAGCAACCATGGTCACGGGCGAACTGAGGTGTTAGAGGTCCTAGTGTCATAGTTAGAACTAGGGTATCTTCATATTTGGTTGTTGTTTGGGGTCCGATATATTCAGAAAGTGCTCACAATTCTTAACAGACCAAAACAAGTGGTAATGTGAGGGTGCAATGCAAGATGCACTAACACTTCCTAGGCAACCAGTTTTGAAATGTCACGATCAATAAATCCCTGAAGAGCGAGCCGAGGAACCCGCAACGATTGTTCCCAAGGCAAGCGTTGTACTAAAGCCTCCTGGATTTTTTTTAAGTCAGTAATAATTCTTACCAGGCACCAGCTGCGGGGTCATCGTGTCATACGGTAAGGTGTACACGGCTCCATCGTGAGTCAGTAGCAGCGCCAGTTTCTCCGCGCACGCTATCTGCTGAATCCTGAGCGTGCCCAAATGCAACGGGCCTGCGCCCACTGATACGACTTCTTGCGCTGATTCCGTGCACTATAAAGTAATTGTAATAAGCTAAAGTACGACAGCTGGGTATAGGCCCGGCCTTTCTAAGTTCCTCGTCATTAGTAATATCCACCGAGCGAATTCTTAGCATTAATTGATGGTAACTTATGACTATACGTAAGTTATTTTTGGCCAAAATGAATTTTAAAACAATTCATCCAGGAGAACCCTTTCATTATGCTGAGAAAAAACAATGCAAGATGATAATCTTATTACAAGCTATCGTTCCAAATGACACGCCCAATGAATTTTGATTCATATTGTTTTTTCTATCACACGGGAGAGATAGGTAAAACATCAAATAATAGAGCATAAAGCCTTATTATCGAAAATAATGTACCCAACGATTATTTTATATCCAAAATGTTCAATGCATAGACACAAACAAGTTACTGTGTTATTATATATTTGTGTATGGAATAGATGACAAAACAAAATGTTGTCAATAAAGTAATTTTCATATTGCCACAAGCTATAAATCAACAAAAGCAATAAAATAAATTAAACTAATATTTCGCAACACTTACAGTGACGAATCCTTTTAAAGGTGGAAGCAATGGTGCCCCAAGCCTGTCCATATGACAGAGCAACGCGATCCCGGCTTTCCTCACTTCCATCAACCCATCACCACTTGGTATATTCAAGTCTCTGTTTGATAACATTGAAATATGACCCTTAATAATGATGAGACAAGTATAAGTTTACAATTTTCAAGAGTTTATACTTACATCAAAGTTTGATATTAGATTTTGAACCATAAGTGTAAGGCATTAAGTTTTATTTTACAATGTATTCGTTCTCAAGTACTTACTTTAGAAATATCTCTGTAGGATTGCTTTCAGTCGACGGTTCACTGTTGACGATGGGATTGGGCGCAGCCACTTTTGCCATACGTCTTAGGAATGGTCCCAACGGTGCAGTACATTCTTCTAGTGTTATCCTAAAAAATAAATGGTTATAAGACTTATGGTGAACACTATGTAGCGGTAGTTAAAGTTGAAAATACAATGGCACTATATTTCAACGCAAGAATGTTGTACGTCACACCACTAAAGAACAATATGATGAATAATATAGACTGACGCTCGAAATGACAATAATTTATTATTATTTTAAACTTGACTCTTAGATTACATATTTTTTGTTACACATCCTTTACTACACATTCAGTAAATAAATAATGGGATTATCAATCGCGGCCGATATAGCTTGTACTGTCATTATACTATAGTATACAGCAGGGGTTTCCAAATTTATTTGGCCTAGCCCACTTTGAGAATGAATTATTTTTTAGCGCCCCCATTTTTTCACCTATTTAAAAACCCACTATAACTTCAATTAAATTAATTATTGTAAACCTCTACACAACGCTCCCATTTTTTTTTCTGGGTCTCTTACCGCTTACCGACCCCCTTTAGGCCTGCAGCGCCCACAAGGGGGCGTTATCGCAAACTTTGGAAAATGCTGGTATAGAGTCATAGTATAGAGTATAAGATATGAAAAAAGATTGAATATACAGACAGTACAAGCTCTTAATACATCAAGACGATACTCAGCTTGATGTACTATCAGCATATTACACCAATACTCTCCTGTTCAGACTGTACAGTCTCTATGAGCCGTAATTAATATTCGCATGCTTTATCCGAACGGGTCATACCGATTGTCGGGTTGTCGTTTCTGCTTGGGCGGCAGGCTGACCAGCACGTCGGCGGCCTTCAGCAGCGCCGGCAGCTCGGCGCGGCGCGCGCACAGCTCCACCCACACGCACAGCGACGTGCGCCAGTCGCCCAGCGGCACGTTGCACCCCACTTCACTGTGCCAACCATTTATGATATACAGCTCTCGGTTTTATTAATATGATACAGGCTTATTACAATAATAACATATACATTCTGTAATAAATTTCTCTGAAAATATAAAATCATTTTTATATTCAATTAAAATAATTTTAATTTTAAGAATTTTATAGCGTTTATATTATGATTTTTACGTTCTCGGCGTGTCGGCTGCTTTACAGCAACCATGATGCAAAATTAGTTTTATTTCAATGTGTAGTACTTGCATAAATATATGAAATCAATATGTGAACCATTTTTATAATATTAATAGCTTATTGTGTGTCCTACTGCTGGGAAAAGGTCTCCCCTTCGCCATAAGACCCTATATAAGATAAAAGACAAGAAGAAGAGACAAAAAAGAAATGCCGTTATTATAAAATCTGTACTTATATATATCATTATTTCACTTACCCAACAACAACTTGATGCAAGAACTTAGCGGCGCTATCAACAACTTCGGCCCATATCTTCTGCGAGCGAGGCGCCTGCTGAGCTGCGCCGGCGCCCGCGAACAGCGCCGCGTCGGGCAGCGCGCGCACCGCGTCCAGAGCATCCTTGAGCAGCGCCGAGCACACGTCCGCGTCCTCGCCGCAGCGCCACGCGCGCCGCACCAGCGACAGCGCGAGGCGGAGAGCTGCGCGGGCTCCGACGCGAGCTAGTCCCAGCGCGCTGTAGCCCAAGGACTGATTTAATTTACCTACCCTCGACTCGCCTACTGCTGATAACATTTACTGCCTGGACACTATTTATGCCTTTTTCTATTGCAATACTTAGCTGTAACGCCCTGGCTATGCTATAGCCCAAGACCAGTACCATTCAAACAATCAAAAATGTGCGCCCCATCCCATCAAGTATTATGAGATAATTACATTCTGCAAGATTACAAAATGATATCCACAAAATTAGGAGTCAATGTACAATTCATCAACTAGTAAGGTACCTTCAATATATTTGTTACCTCTTTATAAGATGTTGCTACATTTATAAATCCACAACTTCAGAACTACTAGGTAAAAGCCATTGGTTGATTATATCATTCAGAAGTGATAATGCTTCAGAAACATCTCTGTAGCTGATGAAAAACACAGATATTTTTATCCATCTCACCTTTCTGAATCATCAGGTTGTTCCTCAGTCTCCTCCTGACTCTCAGTTGTCAGTGCAACCGGTTTGTTCAGGGTGCTGACCACATTGCTCAGTGCTCTATTACTGACAGGGTGTGGTAGTTTTTTGTCAGATTTAATCCTTTTTAACTCTTTGTTTTCGCTTTGATCTCTGGAATTCAAGAAGCTTTTTTTTTACGAAGCATATTCCTGTACATATTTATTTGTGTGACGAATTATTTGTAGGCCACTCCTATTCTAGTAAGTTTGCAAAAAACAACATTAAATTTTTTTTGTGTTTTGGTTTCAAAACTTTAACAGGCAGATTGATTCAGTTATATTTATGTGAACTCCTACAACTGTATATACGTATAAGAAAGTGTTTATACCTAATAACAGCTACGAGGTGTCTATTACATAGCACAATGAATCGACGTATTTGTGACACAAATGGACATGTGACAGCAGTATTGATGGCACGCACACGTTGCTCCCAGAAAAGAGATTCCATTAAAGTTTGCAGACATTCTGGACCTAAACAATAAGGGGTAAATAACTACATTGCACAAAGCTATTTATTGAGGTTGTTTTAAGCTGGAGTAGGAACTTTGTGTCCACTAAGTGATATCAAAGACAGATGAGAATATTTGACACTAACTATTTAATACAATTGTAGACAATATAAAAGGTTTATCTATGCAATTAAATAATTTTACAATCTGGATTTCAAATAAGCAATAAATTTAAACTTATTTACCTGGATCCTGCTTCCATTTGAGATCATCAATAATCTGAATTGATGGTGGTGGTGCCACTAATTTGGACTGAATAGAGATACGAAGTTCCTCCTCGGTAGAAAGAGACGTACAGGGTGGGCAAGCACACCCTGAGTGGGGTCCGCACAATCCATCACAACAGGTGCAGGTCAATATCTAGTCAAGATAAATAAATTGTTTATTGACATATTTGTCGGAGTTATTAAGGCTATTAAGTTTAAAATACTATATCTTTCAAACTCACCCGCAATCCGCAGTAGTATTTGCCACTATCGCCGAGTTTAGCAGTTATCCCAGCACCGTTTACGAGCCCATTTCCGGCGTCGAAATATATTTCACGGTCCTGCAATAGACTGTTGAACAGGGTGCACAAGGCATCAGGATTGTGTAAGGCTTCTTGCAAGTCAGGATTCAACCATTTTGCATCCAAATGATGTTGAGGACGAAATATGAACTCGTCCCGATCGTCAGGCACAGACATATTCGCTACCAGCCGCGTTTACACACCCATTTTTGCAAATATATGATGTTTTCGATCACGTATAAGTGCAATTAATTATTATTTCCTATAATTTCACATACGAACATCAAGAAAAATAATTAAACAAAATATAACATCGAAATAATAATCGACAAATCCAAATCAATCGGCTCGACGACGACCACAGAACAAAATTACTCAAGAGACTACTATAGTTTCTGTCAAAATTACGATAATTATACGTTTCATTTCGCTCCAGCTATGGTGGGCTATTGCTATTATTTTATATCAATTATCATTTTAATTTTCGTTGTACAATATCATATTCAATTTATTTAATAAGTTTGTTTTATTTAATAAAATTTCTCAACAAATAAAATAAATGCTTCTTGCCGTCCACCATACAACATATGGTGAATTGGTAAAATCATAGGGGGTCCTTCGCTTTGGATGTCCTAAATTTGCACACCTATTTTGCGTAAGCATGGTGTAAAAATGTGGAGTTCAATCGTTCTCCGATTAATATAAGAACATTATTCCAAAAATAAACATATATCAGTAAAAATATAATATAAGTGGAATGGAAACCCTCCTATCCATCGAGCATTTGTTTTATAATATACTATCTTTAATCTTTTATCTTCGCCTTGCAACCAAAGATTTAAATAATATTACGTGTGCAATTCAAGATCATATATTTTGTTTAGAAGCTAGAAGCCTCCTTAAAAAGAACTACGTGAACACAACACAAGCTTTTTATATGGAACCCTAAACACTTTACAGAAAAACAGCATGCTGTTTACCGCAGTGCGCGCTCGATTTAATACTTACCGTCTGTCAACTAGAGGAATTGTCTGCCATACAAGGTGTCATCATGACAGAACAAAGATAAAGATGATAAAAAAATCTCATGGCAGTCGTCGTTGCCGTCGTGTTATTGTGTTTTGTATTTACGTATACGAAAAAACTTCGCTAATTCGACAACTAAAGTGTTTTTATATGGATTTAGTGCTATTTTTCCGATGGATACGGATATTTTGATCGAGCATAAAGATTGCTTTTACGGTAAATATCGCTTTACCTTTCCTTGCCTCAACTCCGGGTTCCGGCTAATGTATCAACAATGTGCTTGCTAATTTTCTCTCAAACGCATGTTGTTGACCTCTCAATAATAATGCACGTATCCTTGGGCATGCTTTCAGTTTTATTACTACACACAAACGTTATTACTTACAAAAACTAATTATAACGTCGTTAAGTTACATATAATTAGTGTTTCGATCAAATTCTACGTTTATGAATGTTGTAATATAGTTTTATCAGCGATAAAGTTTTTTTATATTGTTATTGTACTTTTCTGGGTTGTAGGTGAGGATTTTCTAGATCAGCTGCTATCACCCGATTACAAATGGTCGTCTTTGCTGGACTCGACCGACGCGTCACCGAGCGAGATCCTGGCTGACGCAGCACCGACCCTCGTGCCCCCCATATCGCCAGTATTGAGTATCAAATCATCACCGAGCAGTAGCACCTCTGATTCTGGAAGTGATGATGATTCTAAGAAGTAAGCTGTTAGATTCTAATATACTTAAATCCTATTGGATTTAAACTTGTTTTCGTAAATTTGTGAACATGCTGAATACATATACATGTTATTCTTTCATTTATTGATATTCACTCATTTTGTTTTACTGGATGGTACTTAAACCTTTGAGTTTCACACTTATTACTAATTACACACTCAATTTAAAATAACTTAGTAAACTAATAACTGATCATAGTATAAGTATGCTGTGAAGCAAAAGAAAATTTGATTGTGATCTTTGTATCCATACAGTAGTTCCAGTAGTGCTTCAGTGAGACAAACCTCACAGTCTCCCTTTGATTGGCTATCAACCTTCAATAATGAACCAGCTAATAACCTAAATCTTGAAGACATTGAATTGTTTCTACAAAAATCAGGTAAGATAATGAATATCTCCTTCAGCTTATAAAGGGTAAATAATGAAAGTATAAAACATTGTGAAAGTAATTATAAAAATCCCATAATGCATGCATTGCTTTATTTGGGACCATATAATTGGTGTGTTCATTTGGCGATATTTATTTTTTTATTTATCATTGGACAGTGTCTCCACCAAGCCCACCATTAACCCATCTACCCCATAATGTTGTCCCTGAAAGAAGTGGACCAGTTGTGGCTATTGAAAATGGAGTTATTAAGGTATTGATTTATTTTATTACACTGTTGTTATTTAAATAAGTAAATTGGTATTTATATTTTTCATCATATTTTATTATTTCGAAGGGAATTAAAATGGAGACTGAAGACTGTGATAATGAATTAAGAAACCTAGATTCTAGTTCACCAAAAGGTATGTTTGTTATTGTTATATTATTGTATCATGACCTGAAAATCAAATATAAATTAATATGGTGGTCACTAATCATGATCTGAAGGAAGGGGGCTTGCAATTATAGCAACATGGTTACAACTATATTCACATAAAATTCAGAATTCAATAAAAAAAATGTACATCATGTTCACCAACATTTTTGTGTCAAGTCCAAATGCTTATTGGTTGAATATAATTATAAAACAATGGTTTTTATGATAGGTGAAAAATGATTTACTCTGGCTTGGAAGGGTCATAGTAAATATGGGGCATTTATAGCCCAAACTTAAATATTATGAGTATCCAATGATAAGACTGCAAGTTCTATTTCTAGATATGTTAAGGTTAACATAGTTTTTGTTTGAAGGTAAGGGTTACCAACAAAATTCTTACTTCAAAGTAGTAAATGAGAACACAAACCACATAGCAAAAGATGACAAGCAGATAAAAATTAGTGGACAAATCCAGCTAGTCGTAGAACAAAAGAAAGTGCCAAGTATACTTAAGAGGACTTCCAACTTGGCGACAAAACCACCCAGCATTGTGATACCGGCCGAAAGTACAAAAGGAGGGAAAATTGCAATATCACCATTACCTCAGACCAAATTCAATGGTGTCAAGGAAGTTAATGGTTATCAAGTCAAGGTAAGGAACATTTTTATCAATAGATTACCATTGATTTTGCCTTGCAGCTTGACCCCAATAGACAGTGTGGTTCTGTACATACTTAACCATGCGCTATATAATAACGAGAATCCTGTTGAAATTGGTATAGTATTTCTTCTGTGATCTTCAAATAAATGTCTCCTGTGTACAGGCATAACTCTGTTACAGTTTTACCATAGCATAGGTTGCTAGGCCATAATTTTTAGTGTATTTGAAATATTTGTTTATATTGTAGTCATAATTAATTTCTTTAGTTGAAAATAATTCCTTTGGATGGCGATTGATTCGGAATGCCGTTTCTATGAAGAAGAACAGGCAAGAAACTCCATGATTGCTCTTTTTCAAAAGATCTTATACAGAACTATTACTCAGAAACGTAGCACTGATATGGTTTTGGTAACGAAAATTATTAACAAATATAAATATTCCAAACTTTAAGGTAACTTCACCAAGAAACCATATGGTTTTGAATCCCAAACCAGCAGTATTTAGACAGAATGGTGCAGATACACAAAAAGTACAAAGTGGAGTGATACCTACAGTGGATATTGAGGATCCAAGAAGCCCTACAATAGATCTATCAAACTTCAGTGAGTCTGAAATAAGAGTTCTAAAGAAACAACAGAGAATGATAAAAAACCGGTAAGATATTTTTTTTTTAAATTGATTTATTTACCAACCCGCGACTTCGTCGGCGTGGTATTTAACAAAAAAGATTTTCTAAAATAAAAGTAGCGTAAGTTACTCCTTATTACATCAGCAATCTGCCAGTGAAAGTCCCGTCAAAATCGGTCCAGCTATTTCAGAGATTAGCCGAAACAAACAGACGGACAATATTTAAAAACAAATGTTGTTTTGGTATATGTACCGTGTATACATCCAAATGCGCTTAGTAAAAAGCGGTTATTTTAATATTACAAACAGACACTACAATTTTCCTCTCGTTTCAGTGAATCTGCGTGTCAATCGCGTCAAAAGAAGAAAGAATACGTATCAGCTTTGGAGCAACAGCTGCTCGAAGCGCACCAGGAAATTGCCCGACTACGCCTAGAGAACAAATTACTGCGAGATCAATTGGGCAATAATGGCAGATGTCGAAAGGTAAAGTCAAAGTCCAATCGTTTATTTCGTATAGGCCTACGGGGCACTTACAAATTGTAATTTTTTTTTTCTTAACTACATCCGGATCGGAACGCGACCTCAACTGAGAAGATCCGACGAGAAACTTAGCAGGCTTCTTCTTTTATTATTATTATTATTATACTAATAGGGATCCTTTAATTTCTTTCGATAATAATTGTAAGGACTTATTGTGTAACGCAATATGATATTCTGTCCTTGAAATTTTTAAGAGCACATCAGTGGACGGACCGGTCCAAATGGCCATTTAAATAATTAAGTATACATTTATGTAAATACAGATGTATAGTTCGAGCTGACCTTGAAGTAGCTGTCGCGTTTATTGGTTATTATGACTAAATACAGGTGTTTTGTATGTCCACAGGTGCCGCGACTAGACGCGTCTCTTTTGATACCTAAGAAAAATATAGCGGTTATTTTTGCAATGGTGTTCATGGTTTCCTTGAATTGGAACGTTGTGGGGTAAGTAAATACAGGCGGCGGCCTTGAGTGGGTTTATGTTAACAGTTGAATGCATAATAGCGTGCGTAATCGATGCATGCTAAAGATTACACTTCGTTGTGCTATTGCAATGGTAGACGTTTGTAGAATCTGTAAAGCGTAAAAACATCTCGTAAAACGTGTTAATCCACGTTTTATTAGTTTCATTAATCATGAAGATTTGCCGTTCACTCTTATGTGAGATTATTAAGTTGTTCATTCGTTATTTCCCAACCCTACCAAAATGGTGATGGTGGATTTTTAACCAGAGTCAATTTGGTAGGGTTGACCAAAATTGTCTCTGGTTACAAATCCATTATCTTTATTTACCACTACCGTAAATTAAGTTTCTGACTTTGGTGGCATTTCGCGCATCACGGGAAAACTATTGGGACAGATTTTGATTAAATTGGCCTAGTAATAGATTGTAACCCGAGTCATTATATGTATAGTATACCTTTGTCCATGGAAATGGCTATAGGCGGATTTTATCGAAACTTGGCACGATAATAGCCTCATATCAGAATCAATTTCTTTGAAATACCGAACATGAAGTAGCCAATAAACTAAAGTGCACACAATAAATCGGGGCACAGCTATTAAACAATTAACGGATGGATATAATTTTTTCATAATGTTATCCTGTACATTATATTTCTCTATAGTATAATTCAGTAATTCTCAATCATCGACTACTTATAGATAGCTATTTCAAGGTCTTTGAGACTGGTTTTCCCCACTCATGTAGTTCATTAACCTGCGTTGCGTAATTCACTTACTAGTTACATACTAACGTATTCATTGTGTTATAATTTAAGGTGGAATGCAAAGCCTTTTATCGGTCCGTCCACATCACACAGAAACACGCGGCATCTGTTGTGGGCTGAAGAAAATGCTGTTGATATATTATCTGGTATTTATTCATATAATCATTTAGAATTTATATTTAAATTGACTCTCCGTCCACACTCCCCCCCTCCCCTATCTCAAATATAAATAACGTCAATAAGTGATATCACGATAAATCTTAAAACTGACTTCAATAAACTGAAAATCAAAAAAAGTATCTAAACTAAAAATCTACCTTGACTAACTAAATCTAATATGTTACGGATATGATGTTGATTCAGTGAAAAACAAATGACTAATGAAGAATTGGTAATAAAAGTATACTTACTTTACCTACTCCAAAGTTTGTAAAAATTATTGGAGTCAGAATATGTAGTACGCTTTTCTAGCCATTTTTTTAGTTGTCGACCAAGTAGTTAAGCGTGAATTTATTTCCAGAAAATGATATAACAAACAGTACGTACGGCACAGATTGTCAGAATGCTACGTTGAGAGTCAATGATTTTATAAACCAAACGGAGAGTATAAGGATCGCTGGCGAACTTAATCGTTGGATCGGAGGTGGGAAGACATTGAACTGGACATACGACGTACCGAGGAAGAAACGCCAGGTCTATCTCAACGAAGAAAAGATAAATGGTAAACCTACACATATTTTTTTTTCAATTGGTATCGGAGAACAGTCATATTATTTTCAATAATTTCATGTATGTATCGGATAGCGGTCATACGTGTAATAGCTGTGCATTAGGCGATATTTTTTTTTACAATGATTCCCCATCTTTAGCAAACTATTATCTTTGCAGGAGGATTGATAGAAACATACAAACTCTTCAACAAAATGAACTTGGACAGCCACCTCATAGACTTTCCCAGCACAAGAAGTCAAGGTAGAAATGTCCGTGATAAGTCCCGGCTGCGTCGTCAGAGGCGTAATAAGGAAATGGACTTTCCGGAAAACGTTTTGATCGACTACAACACAGTATATCGGAGACCCAGAAGGAAATCTGACGACGATTTCAATATCGATTTGGGTGAATGGAATGCATTGCTGGAAGCGCTACAAAGAAGGGATGATACGTTTTATATAGTGGGCGTCGGGAAAGGAGAACACTTACTGTTGCCGGCCGTGTCACACAATGTCACTCGCCCGCCAAAGATGGCGTTGATATTACCAGCAAGAAATGGCAATGGTAAGTAATTGAATTAAAGATGGAATGGTCATTATAAAATAAACTATCTGATTTGTTGAAATAAAACTTATTGTAAGGATTGTATCGCGTTAATTTTCTGATTTTACGAACAACTAAATATTAGGGTACCCCAGTTCAACCTTTGATACTAGGACGTCCAATAGCAAACAGTCAGTCCTCCCGTGACCATGGTTGCTTTAAAGCAGCCGAAACGTCGGGAACATAAAATCAGAAAATAAACGCGATAAAATCCTTAAAATAAGTTTTATTTCAATATGTAGTATTCGCGTAAATGTAAGAAATCAATATATCTGATTTGTATTTTTTTCAGATACTCTAATGAATGGTCATGTAACATTAATGCAAATTGACTGTTCTGTTGTCAATACGTCTCTAGTCAAATTAAAATCGGATGCACTGCCCGAAAGCCTCAGGAAACAAACTACAAATGGAGTTAAGCCGCTACACGAAAATAAAACAGAAAACATAACTAAATCATTCAGAAAAGGCGACAAAGAGAAAATAGAAGCTAATCTATTAAGTATATTACAAAATTCTAGTAACATAGCCAACACAAAGATAGAAAATGCACAAAACAAACAAATTGATGTAGGGAAAGATGATTTATTCGCCCATTACTTGTTCTCTAAGCATGAAGGTTCGAATGAGGACATAGTGAAGAAAACACGCATAAAAAATATTGGTAATACATAGGAACGTCATGACAAAATAATTTGTAGTTTAGTACCACAGCCTGTGGTATCTTAGTGTAATGAACTATTGAAGCAATATTTTATGATAGTTAGACTAAGTGTATTGTATAAAGTAAACATATTATTTTAATAAAGCTAGCACATATTATATGGTGTCGCATAATATTGCGCGTTACAAATGTTCACCACCTATAGAAAAACGTAGATTTTTATATTTATTATACTAATGCGTTCTAGGTGTATTCTTTTCCAATATATCTGCTAGACTGTTTACTCCTTCGTTATAGAAATCGTTTCGCTATATTATATGACGTGACTTTCAACTAGAGAAATTCCGATCCATTTTCTAATGGTGGTAGCTTATAAACCGGTTCATTATGTATATACTGTACATAATTCGATGCTAAATACAAATGTTCACTAACTTACTGAAACTAGGCATGTGTGCGTACTGATTAGGTCCATACTGGGTTTATAATTTCTACGATATTTCTTTTCTCCGAGAAATGAAATGGTTCTCCCGAAATAGTATATACTAAAAAAACACGTGTGAACTCGCGGATACTGCTAGTATTATAATGAGAAAGTAGTTAATATAATTTTATAAAATTGCAAGTACCGTTATCGGTTCATTTTGCCCCAAGAAATCATAATAACATTTTAAATAAATTTCTTAATACAACATGTTAAAATTTGCTTGACAGATTCAACCATAACGCATTTGATTTAAAGATCAAATTTGTAAGTTTTCCATGACAAAGTAAATAAATAAAGTGATCGAATTATTCCAAACATTTCACATCACTTAGCGGAAACGTCCAGCTTCATGGAAATATACTTCATGGATCATTTGATCGGTGTGTGACATAATCGGTTCTTTTCGCCAATATAAGTTATTCTATTCCAGCCAGTATACTAATTATGCAGATCTCAGATTATGAATAAGGTGTAACAAAGCTAGTGTAATATAATTTATGTTAAGAGGTCAATCAGAATAGTGAAAATAACATTTCCACGAACATATTAGAAAGTGGGTACATAATTTATATTTTCAGAATGTAACACCATTTGTACACATCTAATTTATATACATAAGCGCGAATGGTATGACCTTTATTCCTTAAATTTTATAATACAAATTTGTGCATAAATAATTATTATGCCAAAAAAATATCTATGTAGTAAGTAGGTACCTATTTTGACTTTGGCAGGAAGTTGTATATAGTGAAGTTATCAAACGTGTTTTATTTTATGAAAATTGTTTTTCTTTGATTTATAATTTGTAATATTAATGGGATATTAACCATTGTGATTATTAACGTGCAAGAAATTAAAATAAAACAGCAAAACTTGAACTTTCGACTTCTCCCAAGATGTCTGGTAAATTTTCAGTAAAGCATACACAGCATTAATAATAGAGGCAGGGGATTCATTTTATAATTATCAGCTTCATCAACATCATTATTATCATTAGGGGTACTTATATTAAAAATTATGAAGAAACATTTTACTTGACACTGGCAAAAATAGCACTATTTTGTAGCCTATTTGTTTTTTTATTTATTCATAGACTTATTATCACTCTTATATTAGACATGTACACTGTACACATAACAATATGTAATAATATTCGGTGTAATTGTTGAAAATGAATGACTGTATAGTATTTTAAACAATAATATAGTTTTGTATAACTTACAATCATTGCCCATGTCCCCAGTATGGCAAGCAAGTTTCCAAAAATCTCTGAAAGCAGACTTTTTCTTTTTAAAAATAACGGAATGTTTCTTTAACATTTGGTATATCCAGTACTTTAGAGTACTTTCCCTCCATGTGTGGTTAAAAAAATCTAACCTGTATAATACCTGTTTTGTTTAAAAAAAGCAGTCATATATGTCTTCAAAAATGCAGATCATAGTTTTGAAGAAGCAGTCTTGTATTTCTTCAGGATTATTGAAAACTGCCCAGCAGTGGGGCATTATTGAAATAAGTATATCTCATAATTGCGTGTACTACAGAATAAAACGTACCTAAACAATGTGTAATAATATTTATTAAGTAGGTTGTTCCTGTTTCACTATAAAAATATTCTTATTAACTTATTACTTCAAGAATTTTGTTATTGTTATTTTTAAATGCATGTCGTTTCTGTTGTATTTATGAAATATTCCGTGAAATCTCCCTTACTTAATCTATAATTATCAATAAACTGACCGTAATAAAATATTGTTATTTCTTTTAAGTTTGCAATCGGCTACAAAATAGTGCCATTTTATTTAAATTTTCTTTACTAGTGCATGTTTATGAACTATTAAACATGATTAAAAATCACATAAAAAAATACAATCGTATTAAAAACCACCTTTTTTGAAGTCGGTTAAAAATAAAATAAAATTGACAACTTCACAGTTCAACTTCTCGCCAAAAATAGTCTTTATATTACCTACCATAAAGTGTGCTACACATTACCTAGCTTTTGACCAAGTGCGTCTGATACCCACGCCCACGTCCTGGGTTTACATGGGCGGCTATATCTTATGATCTATTTAATCCATGACTGTTGTCATAATTTTCATTATATTTTTGTAGGTACTATGCGCTAATACACGAAATCTACCAATGTGCCAAATTTCAGAATGTTGGTTCTTCGCTGCTGCGCAACCTTAAAAATTTTAACGTGAAAAATACTCAAAAAAGCAAGTACCCAGAGCTGTAAAAATATAATCTCGGCTGTGCCGATTTGAAAAAAAGATTTAATAAGATAACCTAAAAAAACAACAAGAAGTAGGAGTATTATTATTCTCTTAAAACAGGAAAACATAATCTAAAAAATTGATATGGGTAACTGTTGATTAGCGAGAACTACAAATATGAACTGTCTACGGTTACTTCGTCTAGCTCCACGACAAAGATTTAACTTACCTTCAGCAAAGTATATTTCTCGGCTACCACCACGATTTCTGGAGACGCAGGATATGTGGAGACAGAGGGACGACGTATCCAAACGATGGCAGTTGATATACAAAGGACCAATGGATAAGGCCCTCAATATTGCTTCTGCTTATTTGACTTTTTCAACGGCGACTGTTTCTCTTGGTGGTGTATATTACGGTGCATTCGTATACGATCCACTGGACAACAATCCCGTAATTCTCGGTGACGATGTAGTTATAGCTAACAGTCCTTCCGAATGTTTGATTTATCTTGGAGCATTCATTGCTTTACACTTAGCTGTAAAAATACTTATAGCCAAGTATGTTCTGAGACTGTATCAGGATGGTGATGAGTTTTTAGCAGTATTTAGAGGTCACATTTACAACACAATCAAGAAACATAAATTCCATCTAAAGGATTTCAAAAAGCTAAATCCTACCTTTGTGGTTTCTTGGGGTGATGCAAGATACGATCTAGGAAACAAACACGGAATTATATTGGAAAATTATTTTAAGACACCTGAACATTTTAATTATTTATTATATAAAGATAAGAAGAATGATCCAAATAATGATGAATGAAATATTGATTACTAAGTTTTCTAGTTATATGTTATTGTAGGTGTGATTTTGTTAGAGTTGTTCAATAAAGTCTATCCTCAAATTTATAGATGATTTATAACTATATCAAACATCATATAGTACTGTGCAAAGCAAAACTTGTACACTGTTGTATATGATATTTGATAAAGTTATAAAATAACTATAAATTTGGAGGTAAATATAAATAACAAAGTTGTATATGTTACACCATTTAATATTCAGGAATTGGTGGTCTGATTTTTATGATCTTTGAATTTGTCAGCAGAATAACTTAAAATATGGGAAATATTCACAAGAAATTATATAGATATTTTTTTATTACATTATAGGCAAGCATTTGATCTCGATCTCACCTGATGGTAAGTGATGATGAGATCTATGATGGAGCATACTTGCCTAGGTAGGAAGGCGGCAGTAGATCGAGACGCTACATTCACTAGGCACATGCAGCGCAGCTGATCTGACCCACCATCCATGAATGGCAACACCGAACATCATGCCGGAACATGGCTAGGCCGCTTGATGACATGGCTTTGTTCAGTGGGTGGTGACAAACCACGGCCGAAGCCTACCACCAGTAGAGTTGTCACCTAGTATTTTCTCATACATTTGATTCTGACTGCTACTGATACTAAATTATAATTACCTTCTGCAATGTTTGTCTCAATTTTACCTAGTTACTGTTGTGTACAACAATCAGAAAGCTAATGTCCAATAGCATTCAAATAAATATGAAGCATTAAATTAACTTTATTTACACTAATTCTACAATAATAATATCAATACAGAGGAAATTAATATCCTCCACCATATGCATTGTTCCATTTATATCTAGAATCTCTCTTTATTGTGTCAGAATTCATTTTCTTGGCATCATTATCAAACTTCTCAAATGCTTCAATTTGCTCCTGTTTAGGCTCCAATTTCTTTGTGACAAAGCATTGGCCATTTTCTTTCAGCACAGTGTAATTAACATCATCTTTGGTTGGCTCTCCATATGGAAAGATTATAGGTGTAACTTTAATCAAATGTTTGATTTTCCATAACTTTGAGTTCACCTCAGGGATGTTTTTCACAATGGCCACTCGTGTTTCACACTGAAAATATAAAAGCTATTTATAAACAAGAAAAAATGTAAGGATTGTAATTATTTTCTTACTAAATACATATACTAGCTGCACACTGCCAGGGCTTCTTGATTTTTTTTACCTGCATGCTTGTGACTGTTACATGTTAAATTATGTTGTTGTGTGGTCTGATCTCACACATCAACTACTTAATGTGCTCTTATCTATCAATATAAAATACACTGGGAGTAGCATGCATTTTCATTAAATTGGTTTGCTTTTGTTGCAAGTACCACACATGTGTCTTGCATGCTTTTACAGGGAAGACTGTAGTGTGATTTGGGTAACATCAAGTCAAGTCAGAAAGGTAGAGGATTTATTTCACCTATTTAGCTATCACGATGACACAATATATAAGTAACTATTGTTTGATGTCATTGATAAATCAATGTTCAACAGAAGCCCTGGGAATGTATCATGAACTTAATGCTAATGAATGATTCATGGTACTGGGGTCAGTCATTAATTAATGAATGCAAGTAAGGTCATATTATTTCTATCATGCAAAGAAAATTGGGAACATACTCCTTCAAGGATATTGAGTTCCTTTAAAATATCCTTCTGCCAGTATGGAAAATGTTTAGTAGATTTGACACGTTCCACTCTGAATAATTTGGAAGGAGTGTACTCAGGATCTCTGTGCTCCGAATGTCTGCAAAAGTCACGCAAAGGAATAAGCTAATATAGTCCTAAGAATCGTCAGTATCTGTCTCAGAATCTAAGTTCAGAATAGACAACTTACCTTGGATAATACACTATGCCGCCTGGATATCGTATTCCTCCAGGACCTATGTAGCGTTTTGACCGAGTTAATGTAACTATTGGGTTAAATACTTTAAGTAACTTTCCATTCATTGTGTAACAGGCAAGATTTCTTAGATTAGAAGAATAAATTTACAGAGTACCTTGTATATACTAGAAAAATAACCTGAAACAAAACGCAAATACAATGCACACATAGAATAAAAATACTCAAGAGGATTAGATCAACTTGTTCTTGTTGCTATTGGTAAAAATTACACTAACGGGAGCTCGCTGAACGGTGTCGTCAATACTCTTGCTCTATGGATGAAACCAGAAACTAGTACTAAGTACTATAACTGTCAAAAATTCAAAACAAAATGGTTTGGTAGGAGTGAGCATTGTTATTATTTTGAAAAACGTGTTATCGTTCTGTGATTGTACCTCAAATTAATATTAGTTCCATTATTAACTAGCATATGTATAAATTGGTTTATCTTTTATATATAAGAACAATAATATTGGTTAACTTTCCTGAGTCGCGGCGCCAAATTGAAACATATGAAGAAAGTTCGGTTTGAGAGTCCTGCTAAAGCTTACAATTTCATCAATATGAGCGACACAGAGTGTCACTCGCCACGACCATTTATTCAACGACAGATACCAGCAATGGTACCAGAAATGAACTATCCCAGGCCTTTGGTTTACAGCAGTGATCCGGTGAAGATGTTTGAGTGTAGCAATAGTTCTCCATACCCGCTTATGAATAAGACGCAATTTCCGAGTGAAGAGAGGCCTAAATGGTCGCCTTCTAGTGATTTGAACCTAAGTATGCTTGATGCCTCATTCCATGAACCTCGCAGACCTACGTTTTGTAAATCCATTCTTAAAGCTATAAATAACAATGTTGATACTATAAATACTAGAAAAGATAACCCACAAGCTGTGCCTTCAATTGAAAAAAACATAAATCCACCAAATGTGCTGAGTAAAGACAATGATTTCTTTTTAAAAAGAGACAACTTAAGCAATTTTAATTTTGATATAAATCCTCTGCAAAACCAAGTAAATAAAATAAGTTTGGGTAAAGAAAATGATCCTATAGCTAAGAAAAATGAGATCAAAACTAAACTAAAGGTAAATGAAAATATGTATGTACAACAATCTGTTCCTCATCTAAAATATAGTGATTGTAAATATCATAATCGTGATAGTAGCCCACCATCTTACACAAGTAAGGGAAATCAGAATAATTATACTGCACCACATAATCCTATGTTCAATAACTCGCCGAGGCATAGTTATTGTCATTGTATAATACCACCGCAACCTCTATGTGCCTGCTGTGAAAAGGTACTACCTCCAAAGCAATCTAGTTCCCAGCAGTGTCACTATAATCAGGAAAAAATTAATACTTTAAATGCAGTTGACAAGAAAACATGGGCCATAGAGAAATATGAGCAAAGCAAGAAACCTGAATGCATGGAGGTGGAAAAACAAATGAGTGTTGTCAAAGAGAAAAGAGAACCAACAGTTGCTGACCTCTTTAAAATAATAAAACTTCAAAATGAACAACTGCAGCTACTACAAGAGAAGGTAGATAAGTTCATATCCGCACAGACTCCACAACAAAGCACACCTAATGAGAACTGTATCTCCGAGCAAGTAGCGATTGAAACTGTTGATAGTGAACAGCACAAAATATCTATTGGTGTGATGACTAGCTTTGAAATGGTTCGGACTTCTACAATAATCAATAAAGAAGTCTTGAAAACGACTGATAATGCTCAAATACAGTGTAATAGGTCTCAAATAAGTATAAAAGAGGTTGTGTCAAAATCTCAAACTCCATTGAATTTCTTGGATGGTATTGCTCATGTGGATACAGTACAATGCAGTGTAGAAAATAATGTTTTGGCTAATAGACCACAATATGAGAGGAATGAAGAGAAGACATTGAATGAATTGAGTTTGTACAATGTGCAGGTAGATAATGCTACTACTCCACTGATGTCACCAGATCAGAGCCTTTACCTAGATATTAGGGATTATAGCGAGTAAGTGTTATACTAGTAGAAAGTACTGCTTAGTTATTTTCTATGATTAGTTATAACTAAATATATTATTGTTTATTCTTTCAGTTCAGAAGCAGGCAGCGACAACCAGTCCAATGTTGGATGGACATATTACAACAAAGTTATGGTAATTTCAAGGCCTACACATAATATTATTATTTAATTTTATAGTTGTTTATATTTTAATGTTTTTTATTTATAGACTCATGTAAATGGCATGCTACAAGACTCGGACATGCCTTCCTCGGCAAGTGCTCTCTACAGAAATACTCGCCAACAAATGCAGACAGTGCAGATGCAAATTGACAAGACCAATGTCAGTGTTACTAAAAGGTAATGTACAGTTGGAAAAATAAAAATGTATTTTTGATATTGGAATTCATCTGAGGATCTTGATTTGTGCTACATTCTATTATAGTTTGACCACTACCGCTGTACCGCGCCCTAGGAATGCGGGGCGTGGTGTGGTATGGGGGGGGAGGTAGGAAAGAGTTGGCGAAGGCGGACTCGAAAGATACTCCCCACGCCTCACCGCGCACGTACCCAAGGCGCGGTACAGCTGTAGTGGTCAAACTATAATACTTGACATTGGCAGAATACCTTCCGTTTCGAGGGTGAGGCCATTTGAAGAATGAAAGATAAAATTCTTTCGTTTTTAGCAAAAAAATTAATAAAAGAACATATAGTTGATTAATAGGGCCAAATACCCAATGAATAAGATTACAGATTGCAGAATCAATGATATTACATTGTCATGACAAAGCTGTTTTTCTGAAAAAAATGTTTTGTAATGCCATCATAAACGTTGTTTGAATTTGAGGACAGGTCTACTAATAATCCAGTAGCATGTGTTTATTTTTTTATCTTTTCTTCAGAGTAAAATTCGGGGATGACCCCCTCGGTATTCACCAACCACACATCTACGCGGGCTCTACTGACACCAGCTTGAAGATGAACCAGTTGGCTGCTAAATACCTGAAGAATGCGCCTCCCATGGTAGCACCACAACGACCGGCTCCGAAACCGATCGCGGCGCCTATCGACATGTCGTTCGCTACTAGGAATTATATGGAGAGGCACAAGCTGCTGCAAGGTAAGTAACTGCGAAAATATTTGCCAAATAATGAACGTGATACCTACCATAAACAAAAGAAACTAAATATTAGTACCTAAGAAAGGGACACACTGATCTTGTCCCAGCTGTTGTAAGTCACGTATCCATGTTTGAATTCCCAGCATGCAAATGTGGTGTCAATTTCTTACTATAGTCAGCTGAGGTTAGAAATGAAACTGCGTGAGAATATGAATCTTATCATTAGAAATATTTTCTGACTGAATGAGGCACTTTCTGTATTTATCATTTTGAACCCCCTTTTTTATCTTTAAAGGTAACCAAATATCGTCACGATCACCGCCGTCCGAAATGCCGAGGTTTTTAGATATTACTGCATTGAAACAACAACCAAAGTTATTGTAAGTAATTTATACGTTTATGAAATGCATACTTAATATTTGTATGTAGGCTTTTAGATTTATAAATTGACTTTAATTGTATATAATTTTTAAAATGTATTGAAGTTTTTTAGCGATTTGTTGCCTTCTCATCTACAGACTTGTTAGAATAATCACACAACACATGGTGTACGATAAAAGTAAAAGCCTAAAAAACATGCTTGGCCAGAGTTTTTGTAGGAATCACTTTTAGTAGACGCCATGTGCTTTCTAAATATTCTAATAAGTCTGTGGACTCATCTGGTATTTCTCTTTATCAATTCAACCAATTACTCTTTACTCAACCAACCGCAAATCTTTTATTGTAAATTCTTAATTCATCCTGTGAGTACACCCAACTTAATCGATTCCAAGCCTTTATTTTAAATACCTTAGCAATCAGTTGAGTGAGGAATGCCTACGGGATGAATTAAGAATATAGTTGACGTAGGAAAAATGGACTGGATGTCATGTCATGGTATGAAAATGGAACATCCCATATTAGGTAATATTTATATTTGTAAATAAGGACGACATGAAAAACGATTTTTGAACAGACATTTATTTAAACCTCAGAGAAAATAACAGAGTAAATTCCTACATCATACACAATAAGTAAGTAGGTAAGTATATTTGTTATTGGAACAGTTTTTAAACGTTATTTTAAATTTATATATTCAGTATTCCAGATTTAATATTAAGTATTGTAGTAATATATACAAATATCTTCTATGTAATTAAATAAACAATACATTTAATTTCACACAATATATTCATTAATATTGTTTCATTCAATATCACATTTGTTAAAACAACAAGATAGGAGTGACAAGCCGCGGACATGTTGATGATAAAATGTTCAGTGTTCATTATTCAAAGGTCTTTAACGTGTAGCTCGCTCAAATATTTTTTTTTTTTGCAATAATCGACGCGATAACAGAGCTTAAATGCCTGTTGAACTTTATTGTTAACTACAGAAAGGTGTTTATCTATCATTGGTTTGGTTTTCTCGAGCGGTTGGTTACGCACAGTTGAGTATGAGGATTCCCTCCTACTGCTAATAAAAACCGATCCGATCGTACCGATTAATATGTACATGGCTTTAGGATAATTCATATTTCATGTATTATATAAATAGTTTCATAAACCTGTGAACTACAATAACAATTTTATATTTTCTTGGAGGTATTCAATATCTCTCACATACAGTTGTACTTCATAACTCTCGGATATGACAATAAAACATTTAATTGATACATTTCTCCTACTTATATAATTATTACTTACTACTCGTTTTTTTTCTACAATCCCAAATATACATTTAATTATAAGTAGCATGACTTCCAACTGAGGTAAATAAAAAAGTCAGAGACCTATACTTCCACCTTATTGGTACCCTATCTATTTACAGCTAATTAAACTTTTGACATGAGAAAGAAACATTTGATAAGACATGTAGTTTGGATAATCTATTCTAATCGCTTATATCGAAATGCATGTATTCTTAATATTTTGTCTCTCATATCCGCTCGGACAAAATGTTATGGTCACATACTTTTAAATGGTGATTTATTTATTTATTTATTTAGAGTTGCCAACAGAGTTTATTTTTAAAACCTTTTGAAACCTTATGACTATCAGTTTGGTTCTTTTCTTTGGTTACATTTTTACAATTACCACACAACATTGACACATTCAACTCTATTACAAGATTTAACAATAATAGTGAAATATGTCGTGTCTAGGTATAAAGATAACATTCTGAATGAAATAAATTGAACTATTAGAAACTTTAACACAGCACCATGCACCAAGTACACGGTGAAATATTACTAAGATGCTCACTTTAAAAAAATAACAATAAATATTTACACATTTATTAAAAATAAACATGATACATACCTAAGCGTGACCTACTTGTTCACCATTTAAAATATTATACACTACTTTTGTTACATCTTATATTTTTCATCTCATATAATTAATTAGGTAACTTTAAATTTGTAATGTTTACACAACTTTTCTCTATGTACATTGAAGATAAGACTGTATCAACACTTAAATAAGATTTCAATTCTCTTGCATCGCAAAATATTATAGTTCTAAACTATTAGTCTAGACAGACAGATAACCAAATTACTGGATGGCACTTCTTTTATGGTGTCAAATAGACTTTCGAAAGTAATATATATAGATATATATATGTATTTATAATAAACACTAATCCATTCCCACCTGCTCTTTTAAGAAGCGTGGTATGAGTGAGAATGGGCTTATAAAGTTTATTTTAGTTTAATCCTAGAGTGAACTATAATACTTACATCACTTTTTTGTCTTACATGTCCCACGATTCAAGTGACTAGAAATGTACACACATGAGATTCAGTATTCCAAGTATTAGACAATAGAGTTACATAGACATTTGTAGATACACTGTACAATTTGTGTATATTTTGTAAAAATGATATTAACAACTAGCTGTCCTGGCGAACTTCGTACCGCCTCGGATTCAAATCTATGGAAAAATGAATTATCTTAATTTGTTAATGATTTTGCTCATGTTTTATTATTCTTTAAAAAGAAAACGAAAAATCATAAAAATCGGCCCACCTGTTCTGGGGTTATAAATGATGTAACTAACACGATTTTGTTTTATATATATATATAGATATCAGATTGAACAATCTACAACCTTACGTTTTAATTTTGTTTCAAATAATATTTTACCAATATATTGAGCATACGTTTGTGCACAGTATTTTTTTTGTATTAAAATAATTACAATCTGCGTTCAGTAATATTAAAACAAACCTATATATACATACCCAATATAGTATAAGTCAAAGTAAAATAACCTCTATCCTGTTTCTAATACATATATTTTGCTTCACTACACATCAGCCATTATATTATATCACATCATGCCTTTCAGAATCTATTCGTCTATTCTCTAATATCTTCTACATATACATACACAAAACGCGTCTACATGAATTAGAATAAATATAATAAATATAATTTTGGCTTAATCATTTGTATTTACTCGTATGTATTTATATTTCCAATTTATTTGGGTTTTCTTGGATGCATTCGTCATATCCTTCAAACCTAAAAATAAACCAATGCTTTCCTACTAATTTTCTGTCTTTCGCATGTACATAAAGTTAGGTTCTAGCGACCTATAGTGGGATAACACAAGTTCGTATAGTTTGTGACGATCGTTAATTCCATTGAAAAATCTTATAACCATGGTTGGTTAGCTTAAAGCGTGTAGATATACCAACGATAGATATATCAACCACACTAATTATACTACTAGGTACAGTTGTATATCTATGTATATTTTTAAAATTGTGCACCTGGTTCCGTATTCGATAACTAGCTACGCTAGACTGTTGATTTGTCAACTAGAATCCACTCATAAAGTTTCGTCGTCGCTGCCTCCTCACGACTTGCTGTCCAGTCTCAGCTCTGCTAGCCTTTGCCGAATGCTGTTTGGCCTGGGGTAGTCAAATGAAGTCAATTTATTTTCACTTATATTCCCGGGATACAAAATAATCGTAGGCAATGACCAAGGCTAAGTGTTAGTTAAATACACCAAGATAATTTTGACCTATAAATATGTATTTACCTATCAGAGAAATATGATGTGACCACTTGGTCTGCGGATACTGATTGCCGCTGGTAGGCACCAGCGCTGAGGTTGCTTTGGGGAATCTTGTAAATTCTCACGCAGCGACCGTTGTTCTCGGGTAATACTGTAAAATAAAAATTGTGTGAGTTCTTAACCCCCTAACTATAGGTAACAGAATAAAAAAGGAACTTTAGTTTCCCAATGTCGGTACCGGTAATCATAATTGTATTGGAACTACCTTGTGGTGAAGTGGGTGGCGATATGGGCGCCATGCGTTGTAACGGCGGCCTGATGTTCTCTTGTTCCGAAGATATGGAGCTGCTTCTGCTTGATGTTGAGTTGTTCTCGGAAGGTGCAGTGCGGTTGTGATGACTGGAAAAAGTTAAGAGCATAATAAATTAACATCTACATATACAAGTATAATGTAGGAATAATGATGCAAGATGCACGGGTTCGGGAAAAGCGGAGAGACTGAAGGCTGGTCTTTGCCATTACAGTGGGACATTTTAGGCTTATATGATGCTTATAGACTAAATATGATAATGATAATAGCTACAACATACATAGGTATAGATTAACTAGTACAAACAGGTTATATTATATGCTATCATCTAATCTAATCTTTTGTTAAGTTACCCAAAAATGTTGATTGAACTCATGAAATTGAAATACTGACTTGTTTTCACTGTTTTCATCTTCGTCTAAAGAGTAGGGACCGCATTGTTTGCTCATTTGTCGGACAAGCTCATCGTGTAGACTAATACAAGGATCTATCTCTCGGCTTAAAGGCACATATTCCGGTGCGCACGCTACGTAGAATATATCCTAGGGAAAAAAATACAGCACCATTTCAGTCTTTTAAAAAGGATTAAGAATCACCTGGTGCTACTTGGAATTGATATGCTTACCCTTCGCCCACACAGTAGTTTGAGTCCTGGTATGCAGGCCGCGTGTACAAGGGAACCATTAGCAACGAGTCGTATCTCTAATAAGTCTTCAGCAAATGCCATTATGTAGGGGAAAGCACACACTGGAAAATGCGAGAGAAATATGATATGAGGTTTTATACACAAGTAGAGATGGAACATTTGAAGATGTTTCTCTGGTCCAACTTACCTACTGCTGCCGGCACAGTCGTCCAATGGAAATCGTACTCGCTATCGCTTTCCAAACCTTTACTGGTTAATCTTTCGAAATGGCAGGTATCTAAAAATTACATTATACAGTTTTAAAGTCGCTTGAAATTATTGATTATGACATATTTCATGCTCACAAACTTATTGGACCTTAGTACGTTCTTCATATATACGAAGGGCCATTAACTTTTGCGTAGCATAGGCAGTATCTCGTAATAGTATTTTAAGGTGTAAACGATAAAATGTTACTCACGATTATAACACAGAACGATTTGTCCATCCCTCTCGTCTCCAATGCGCAACGCGTTGACAAGAGTACCACGTCGGGGCAGACTATCTTCCGAATTTTCAGATCGTTTTACAGACTGTAAAAAAAGTTTGTGAGAAAACTTACAATTTTTGTATTAGATTTGGAGAAAGAGGTTACAAACCTGGCCTGTATTAGATTCTAAGACTTCCCAATGATGTTTGTAACCAACCACCATGATTCCTACTTCACCATCCATGAGCTTAATGAGTATAGGCGTTTCACTAAGCTGGATGTCCTGAAAACAATTACACAATTTAAATATTATATTTAGGAAATGGCACCATCACCAGAAAATACGAGTATATACCGTATATGGAAGACTTACTTTGATATGTGTATATTCAAATCCCATCTCATTATCAGTCTTTGATTCCTCAATCATAATCATAACTCTCCTACCAATTACTACTGCTAACGTAGTTTTGCCGCCTTCACCTGAACATATAAAATAAATATTTGGTCATCAAGATACCTGTTTTGCATAAAAACCGCCACGATCGTTTGCGCACCTGTTTCAAGCAGATCGAAATAATGCGCAGTCTTCGTTCGCGGGAGCCTTGCATGTTTGCAGTCTTGCAGCGGCCGCATCGCCCATGCCCCGGCGCATAGCTCCTGTATCGGCAGTGCGTACAGCCCCGCTCCCCCCGCCCCACCGGTAGTTGACCCACCCCCCGCTACCACCCTTGCACCGACTCGAAAGAGCCCAGCCCTCTCGCTCACTCTTGCAGCTCTTACACAGCCTTCCCATCTTAAAACTACTCTGGTTGTACCACTTTCTGTAATCATTTTTATCAATCACTATTTTTATTCCTATCCGATATTGGTTCTGATGAGTCATATTATAAGATTTATGTTCTACCTTCTAAAATGTATGTGTTGGAGGTAGTAGACAAGAGAAGACGTCCCTCCGCTAATTGCTCAGCGCATATTGGTGTCGCTGGCAGTGGAGCCGCGCGCCAAACTCGACCCTCCCACGGAGCTCTTCGAGACCCACCACATCCTGAAGTAACCCAATAGATAACTTATAATGCTAAACTGTCTTATAAAAAGTATACATCGCGCGCGGGGTTTGTTTATTTCAGTAAAATCAAATGTTTATATAACTTGCCTGATGAAACGAGGCTTGTAGGAGCATCGCCGCGTAACACTGCATCTAATTTGAGGGCTGTTCCTATGTGTAGGAAGTGTTCTGTGCGAACAGCGCCCGCTCCACCGGCACCTGCGCCTCCCGACCATACGTCCGAGAGCGCTCGCCGGGACAGCATTGGCTGAAAGTGAGATTTGTTACAAGTTTGTAAAGAGAATCTCATCATACGAGGTCTTGAGGCTTAAACACTTCAATTGCGCAGATAGTGGTATAAAAAAGACTACATCGGGTGGTTTGTTGCTTGTTTAGATTAGCTGATCCGGCGGCGGTTGTTTGTTAGTTAGTTGGCTGCTTGACTATATCGACACCGAGGTTACCTTTTAACCCTCGAAGTCAACCCGGCCGTAGCCGCAAATAAAACTAGTAGGCATAGCCTACTACGACCAGTAATAGATAATAACTCATGGTGTTATTGAAAATATATTGCTTAGTTACAATAATAACTAAGGCAAGTCAGAAGCTTGTACACAAATGTTTTTAAGCCAAACTCACCACCTTGTGATCCGAGCAGTGCTCGGCGTATATGTCCCTTATGAGCGTATCAAGAGTCCGCTGTCGTTTCAATGCAAATGTGGGTGTCTGGAAAGCTGCTTTCTCCCCGTTCATCAGTTTTACCTACGAATATAACAAGATTATGCGCTCATGTGGTAATCCTATCGCCTTTGGGTAGGGTCGTTGTCCTTAAGTGGCATGGCACAGTTTGATAGAACAGGCGGTGTGCACATTGTGCTGTTGTGAATATATATGTATCATATGAAATTCTGCGACGGAATTCTATGCAAGTAATTTTGTTTTGAGTTAGTATAACGGTATTTCGTCAACCTTGATGTGACGGTTGCGGTACCTACATATGTCACGGAATTTTCGATAGACGTGCTAATTAAAATACTATAAGATTAATATGAATGGAATAAGGCATCGTTTCAACTTACCAATAAGAATTCTCTAAACAGTTGTGGATCGTTAAAAACCGGCGGGCACGGTAACGACGGCCCGAAGGGAGGGACGGTATCGTCGCTGTACACGCTCAGCTTGTAACCTTCTCCTTCCACTTCCGATACTACCGCAAATATATCTATTTTGTGTCTAAGGAAATCATTTGATATTGAAATGATTCATTACTGCTTATTGTGATGTACAAAAAATTCCAAGTTTGCCAACGTATTTCTAGCTAGGATCAATATTTTAATAATAGATATAGAATAACATTATCATATTTTCATAAAAGTGGCGTTTATATTAAAAGTAACAGACTCAGCGATCTGGAGCAATAAGTTAAACATAATAATTATGAAAAGGATACGTGTGAAATGGCTCTTGACGCATTGCGGATTAAACGTATTGTGCACGGAGTCGTCTGTGAACACTATGTTGACGATGTCGTTGCCGATGTGCCGTTTCCTCTCCAGCTACAAACGTTAACACGCATTGAGTAATTATATTCAGAAAATATGATACCCACACAATCAAGTGCAATCAATTACCGACACAGATTTGATTTGTCTACATTTTTAACTAGCTCTAGGGCACATAAGTGGAGTTACTAGCCTGGGCTCTGAAAACATAGTAGAGGATTGTCACTGGTTGCGAAACAAAGCTTTGATTGTGACGTGCCTACAAGGGTTATCGCACTTATTTGAAAATTGTGTAGAGGTAAAATACAAGTTTTATTGAAAATCGGTTTAGGTTAATTAATTCACTTAAATAGAAGCATAGACGCCAGCCAATTATTACTCTGCGATATAATAAAGTGTTTCGGCCTACAGTTAAGATTAAAATTTGATTTACGAGGGCTGAAACCTTAAAAAGAAACGTTAAAAGAATATTCATCGTGATAATGGGAAAGAGCTGCGAAAGAACGGTCCAGTTCTTCCAAGTATTGTAGGATAAATTCGGAGTTTAATGGAGCAAGTTTTAGACACTTTTGTTTGAAGGAATACGTTCTGTTTGAGTTTTTAATATCGGGATTGGAAAAACATAATGTAGTTTCCTTTGTAAGGTAAGCCTTAGCCTTGGTATAAATCAACTGGTACGCATAATGTGGAATTAATTAAATATTTAAGTAGATTCTCGAAATAAAATGGTTGATGTCTCATATTCTGACAGTGAATTTCTAAATGGGTAAATAAATACACACTGGTATTCAATTAACCCGAAGGTTGACGTGACACTGTGTACAATTGTGTTCTCAGACTCACCTGTTGCTTGTTATCTTTAGAGAAAGGCAACATTGTTGAAACGTGAAACATAATTTCGTGTCCTTGGTGCATCGTGTAAATGGAATGGCTTCCAGTCATGTCACCTGTCATGAAACCAAATTTAGATTAACAAATGCTTAACATAAGAAATTGCACGGGAAATTACTCGAAGCTTTTCAAAAAGCGTCTATAATATGTTTTCTTATTGGAGTACGAAAGGTTACCTTTGACATCGAGGCCTCCCCGAAAGCGGTTCCACCCTCGTAAGCGAATCCTATCTCCCAGAAGCGATATAAATCTGTCCCATTTCTCGTCGCCCTTCTCTGGAAGATACCGAAACATTTAAAAGACATTTCTTTCAAGAATATATTTCAAGAAATATTAGTGTTATAGTTACCGTTGGAAAGCATTTCGTCGTCAGTCTTCTGGCCGGGATTCATTAGCATCACTCCTATCTTAAAATTTACAGATCCCTCCTGTTCTTCCAGCAGCAACACGTCTTTTTGTAGTTCAGCACATGTGATCTAAAATAAAGGTTTATTTAAATTTGCTTCAAATTAATGATAAGTGCAGCGAAGAGACACGCCATTTTCATTTCTTCATGTCACATCCATTATTTTATTTATAATGTGTATTTATTCAATTTAATATTGCTATTAATTACTTGACACTGGCAAAATACCCGCTAAGTTGCGGGTGAAGCCATATTCATATCCATTTTATTTCATCGCATTACATATCGTAAAGAAAGAAGTGCAGCGAAAGGACACAGTTTTTAATATCGCCAAGCAACCAAGAAGAAACATTAAATACTTCAGCAAATCAGTGAGTCTCACCTCTCTGGGAACCTTATCCACTCTTTCCATAGCAGCGAACTGAGCCAGAATTTGTTTGACTGTAGGTCTAGTCGGTGCTTGTCCGCCACCCCCACTCCAAGCACTTGGCGGTAAGTATATTTTGTGGGCGCCCTAAAAATTAAGAAGTAATCTTGTTAAGTAAACAATACTGGCAAGCTTCAAATCATATTAGTTCAGTCTTTACTGCTAGCTACGGGTCTTTAAGACGATTAACGAGCTAGTAACTCGAAAGTGTATGACCAACATTTGAATTTGGAAGCTCTCATGAAGTCATACATGAAGCTGATTACAATAAATTCATCGTAAAATGTCAGGGAATATGTGAAAACCACAGGCATCTAATCAGATGGATCTAGATATATTTTAATGTAGATTTTATGACACGTATCTAATGAAAATTTAAAGGGTAATAAAATTGAAAACGATCCAAGCTACGGGTTATACTGTGCTAAACAGTTTTTCTTACCATTTTATTGAACAGAATGGCTCGTAAAAGACCAGCTCCACCTTCCTGGACTACGCTGAGGAGATAGGGCTCCCTAAATCCGTCCACACCGATGTAATTCTGGTGCACTGTAATATTACAATTCATATTTGATAAGTTTCTTACTTCACGAGAGGTCCTTACTATATGTATATTGTTTATTTTTCGAGGAAATCTTATCCAATTTTATTTTGAAGCGAAAACCCCATCAAAAGGAACCATAATTTCTTGTAGGGAATTCTGAGAGAATAGAGTTTGAGATGATTCATATCACATCCACAAGACGTGTTGTTTAGGTATGTCAGCCTAGTTCGTGCGAAAACTGAATCCCATCAACAAAACAAACTTTACCTAGAACCGTGTAAATAATTTAGGAGAGTGCCGCATAAAAACTAACGTTCCTTGTGAAAGGTTTGTAGGCATGTTTTGTCTCGACGAAGTATACATTATATCACGGTTATTGGTCCAGATAGGTACTATATTTTATAGTTGTTTATTTTTTCTTATTGGTCGAAAAAGTATAGCCTATCCTTTATCGCTTCTGATGAGAATTATACCTACGTCTGTATTTTCATTTATTAGGATGTAGTTATGTAAATATAGTTGTTTATTATCGAATAGACGTGTAAGTATTTTGTTATCTCATTACTTTATCTGCTCATACTCATTCGTAGCCCAGCCGTCCTGATGCCTCCTTTAGAGGTGAAATACTTGTCGAGTACTGGATTCCCTGCCTTGTGCGAAGAATTGCATATTAATTAGGGTCCCGACACTCATGCCAGACAGATTGTCTATTGACATCTTAGAGGAGTTCGGTTTTGTTGGCTTCTTAAATTATCGATCAACTTATTTGGCTTGTAATTGGGGAAATTGACAAGCCGAGGGTCAGTGGTAGTGCCCTCTTCTCTCATTTACTTAATAATTGAAAACTATGCAGGTTCTGTACAAAAAATCCCGACATTTTATAATATTTAACCTCTTAGTTTAGGTATTATATAGTAGGTATTATTAGTTCTTTATATATATAATCTGAATGTTATGTGGTTTATAAACATGTAGTTCAATACTGACATAAAATCAGACGCCCAACCTATGATTTATATTCATTGCATATTATGGAATATCTGTATACTATTGAAATAAATAATTCAATATCTGATGTTGCTCGTTGCGAGCTTAGTTTGAAATCCAATATGCCTTGTATTGCCACTGTCAATAATATCGGTGTTACTCAGGTTATCTCATATACCTACGTCGGTATAACGCGTTATATTTGCTTTAGACTGTTCCTCTCAAATATCATTGGTAAAATATATACATAGGGATTTGCTACTGTAGCAGGTAGAGTAATTAAATTTTGCACAAATGCCCGGGAAATTTGATTAACCGGAATAATAACCGATTCACGGAACATTGAATTCAGGTTACAATATTCAGGACCGTGTATTATGAAAGCATTGGGTACGGTATATTTTGGGTATACATTTTGAAGGTGTGAGTCCACTGTATCACAGTGTAAAGACGAGTAAAAGGAACAGTAGTATGTTACGATTTAGATGGCTGCTCTAAGAGAGCATACCAAAATTAAACCGCTTTACAAAACTGAACATGTAATACACGTGCTGAATCGTCTACGTTTTTTCGTGGAAAACGATCCACACTAACAACATAGGTAGCGGTCGCCGTCTTGGACGGTAGGTACTTATAATGGGGTTAAGTTAGTGCAAATGTTATCTGATGTTCTTTCTCACCCATTTGCACTTTGGGTTTTAAAGGTTAGAGCAAATAGAATTAATTGCCTTTAAGGGTTAGTATAGATAGAGGGCACGGGGAATGATATGGTAGACTATGTGTATATATACCTACTTGATGTTTACGAGTTGTTCGCTGCCATTGTACCTAAGCATTAAGACACGCTTATGTAGCGTAAGGTCGTAAGGTCGAGATCAAATACTTGCCTATAATGTAATAAAAAAAAAAAAAAAAGGTCTATTTCTCACTGCGTTATATGGATGAGGTCGGTGACCGTGGACAGTGAGTCTTGGTTCGGCAAACTATAGTTTTAAGTGAATCTTCAAATGCAACCGCGGGTCTTTTTGGTTGGGCTGCATATACGTATACCTCTCTTAAGGTCCAACCGAACACTTCGCGTAATTGGAGCCCTATATTCCACTGTACATAAATTTCATTAATAATAATAAATAATTAAAATGGTTAATTTAATATATTTTTTCAGAAGCAGGTTAGCTAAGTCATAGATACCTAATTTGATTTCCTTAGTCCTGAAAATTAACGAAATACAAACCTAATTGTCATGAGCGATGTGGATTGAGTGAGGTGATATGTTAGCTAGTGATGGCGTACCTTGGCCATTGCGAATATTATACAACTGTAATATATTTCCCTAATATTAACTGTTTTGCCTATTGACCTACTAAGATGGCTTTAATTATTATCGTTGGATATTGACAGTAACACAACATTGAAGTAGGTATGATTTTAATGTTTACGTTCGTCTGTGTACGGTATAAAGTAGCTTAAAAAGGTTCCCTGACGTCTTAACACTAACACACATGTTAACACAACTATGTTAATGTGTCGCCTCAATGTTTAACGACATTTACGAAAGCAATTACGGAGACGAAGGGAAGAGCGATTAAGTAATCTATGTGCCCGTTCAGGAATTTCTCGCAATGTTTGTTCGCTCTAGCTGTTAGCCATTGTTAAAATAAGTAATTGAACTAGCTTCTTTGTTTATTACTGAAATGAAATTGATAACAATTTCTTAAAAAAGCGACCCCACCATTATTCTGAAGAGAAGCTTATATTCCCTGCTGAATTAGTGGAATGTGATTTCAACAGATTTTGTATTGAGTGAGTGCTGAGAGATACGCGTCGTCGACAAGAAAGATGCTCTTCTTATATGTAATAAACATTAATAACAATTGAAAGAAACACGAAAGTTGTACCCTAAACGCCTATTAACAGCAATATTTCAAGGAGATAACCCATCTAAGATTGCCCGTTCGCTTGATTTGCCGATGCCCTAAATATGAAGATAGATCTTGTTAAATTAAACTGAGCTTTGTTGTACAGGAATAAGCTCAATGTTCCTTTCGCCTCTATCAGCGATACTACGTGAAGATAATAAAGCTATAAAGGGCAGAAGTTTTAGCGCGCCATGACAGCTTGATTACGTCACGCACGCACGATAAAGGTAGGTACTATCTAACATTTAATCACCGAAGTACCTTCTTCAATACCGTTCTACAAGCTTTTGGTTCTGCTCCTAAAACGATATTTTATTTTATGTAAAGGTAAGAGTTTATTAGGTAACTACGAATGAAGATAAGGTGTTCGAAAAGGGGAAATAGAATAGAACGTTGTATGACTTTATTCGTATTACGCATGAAAACATTTCAAACACGGATCACAGTTTCTTGTCTTAAAAACTCAAGAAGGGATTCTATGTAGTTAGTTAACTTGATTTATTGAGGGATATTCATTTAGGACATTTGAATTATCGTTACTAAGAAGAAAGTCTAACGGGGTTTGTAACTTTATAAAACAAATCCCCAGGAAGAAACTTTGAACAAAACCTCAAGATTTACGGCTTTAGACTAAATAGGCTTTTGTAGACATAACGCAGTGCTGAACTATGAAAGCTTAAGTTGCGGAACGGATTTAAAAGGTTTAAAAGTTAAGTTATTGGAGATCTTTGTGAGTTGTAAAAGAAAATGTATTAAAAAAACCTGATGCATTTATCTTGCAGGCGACGTAACAGATTTTCATTAAATATAGTTAAAGAGTCATCTTGGCGATAACAAATTGCTACGATGCCACATAGTTTCGAGAGAATTCCTCTTTGTGTTGCGATGGGAGATGAAAGCAGATAAGTAAAAAACTGTCGTTAGATATGTACTTTGCAAATATTATCGGAAATATGCTTGTAGTTTATATAAGGTGGTTTGTGGTGGAAATAAATAAAAGGTGTAGGAAGGAAGACAACAGCATAATTTAAATCAAATAATATTTTTATTTAAGTATTAAGTTTATGTAAAACAGAACACGCGAGTGTTATGAATTATGGATGAATAAACCATTATGAACTGTCTTGTTTAAGAGCAATCTAGATATCTTTATCGTCCACTTAAAGGGATTGTTTGTGTAACTAGGCGCTAGACCTTTAAGGACGTTTACCTATACCTTCTATACGTGTTACTGATATTTATGTTTTTGTTGTTATAAATTATACCTTTACTAGTAGATGCCTACGAAAATATAATAGATTTTGTTTATGATGTATAGAATAGGCTCCATAAACGGCTTGTTTACATCGTACTTTTTTTTCAAACCAGTAATAGAATATTTGTTTGAAAAGTCAGAAGAGTAATAATTAAAAATAAAATTGGTATGAAATTATTTCACTAAATAGGTAACTCCTGATTTATTTTTGTAAGCTTTACGGTAAAATTTGTTTCTGTAGAGACTTCTCCTTTCAAAATGCGAATGAAAACGGCAACAAAAGGCAGACATAACGAATGCATACTTACTTTTGCCAAGAAAGTATTTGAAGTACCATCTTGTTTGAAACTCGGGGTTCTCGAGAACCGGCGCGCTCGGGGGTCCGAATAACTGCGAAATTATGGAAACAATGTCAAAATTAAACCTTGAGGGTTTTAATAACGAATCCGAGAGAACGTTATAATGATATATACGAGTATATGTAAGTATCCTTTAATTATTAAGGGAGCAGAGGGTCAAATTGATTACTTATATAAAAGTGTTAGCCGGAACAAACAGACAGACAGACAGACAAAAATTTTAAAAAATGTTGTTTTGGTATAGGTACCGTGTATACATCCAAATGCACTTAGTAAAAACCGGTTATTTTGCTATTACAAACAGACACTCCAATTTTATTTATATGTATAGATGTATAGATATAGATTGGTACACGCAGGAGGTTTGTGACCTCCTGCGAGAAAGCTATCAAAGACATTTGTCACATTGCACCAGTCGGCATTGCCAAGGTCGCTTCTTAATATTGATGTCTATACGACCCCTGAGTATAGCAAGTAATTGAAGAAAAAAAATCCACCATTCAATAGAATTTTGATTGGACCCGATAAAGATAAAATTAACTTTTAGAAATATTTGGCAGGCGCAGCTCAGACGTAAAAATCTATAATTTGGCACGACCGAGTACTTCGTTTTATTGTAGAATTTGAATAACTGTGGCGGCCGACTTCGATGGATTTATCATTGCAACACCTGTTGGCTTTTCATTAGTTTTTGTTGAAGTTATTAGATAGCAATCTAGTTGGGATTGCTTTTGTTTTGCGGACTGCTACCTAATTTAACTTTTGCGTGTTGAGTTTGATAGAATATTAGCTGTATACATTTTGCGAAAGCAAAACCTTAAACGACACCATAGATAGATAAGTGGAATCTTCGTTTTCATCGCATAGTAGATAGATATAGACAAAACCTTCATTCAAGTCCATTCGAGCTCGAATTGTTTATTATAGCTGCAAACGTTTCTCTAAGACTTATAAAACATACATTTGTTTTTTTAGCGCACGACCGTATCCTAACGAAACGATCACATTATTACTATACTTTAAATATTGATGAAATACGAACCTCGTCCTTTTCCCCGAGTGAGTTCCCGTTCTCGAGGCGGTACCGGCGCGCCACCGCGTCCACGGCGCCGCCCGCCTCAGCCGTCGACGACAGCTAAGTAACATAACCATTTCATATTTACATAAACACTATAATTTAGAAGAGTTGGAATAGTTTCTCTTGAACTCAGAACCATGATAGTGAAGGGACTATTTGATGTGTCAGCTTTTAAATTTTCCGTTCACAATATATTTTATGCTGGTGTGCCAGACGTAACATCTCTGCCGCCTCTCTCTACCAGGGTTAAATCGCAATCAGTCTATTTTCATTGCTTTGAATGATCCGTATCCATACAGCGAGAACGAATGAGCCAAATAAAGTCGCTAATCAAAAATATCATAAAATTTGTAGGTTACTAAGTGGCAAAGTACTAGTAAGTACTAGTAGTAGTATAGCTACCTAAGAATTAAGTTACTTATATAATTTTCTATAACGCTGATTATGATTTTTATATGCTGCTAGATTTAATGTATTTCAACCTAACATAACGAGAAAAATATACCTAGCATTAAACTTGGTAAGTAAATTAATATCGTATTATAAAAGATTTCTAATCTTACTTGATTCTCCATCGCTCCAAGTTTTACTTGATACGAATGGCAGCACTCAATCAACCGGATGAAAGCTGTTTAATAGCAAAACTTTGTGCAAATTGCGTATTGTCAGTAAATAATGTTCAAGCCCCAAATTTATAGATGTTCTATAACTTTATCAAACGTCATACAGTACTGCGCATAGCAAAACTCTTGTGTTCAGTGCTATATGACGTTTTAGACCGTCGATAAATTTGGCGTATGAGTTTATGGTTGCTTTTTTGAATAAGTTGAATTATTACATTTTCTTTAAAAGTAATGCGTGACATTCATTCATTCAAGTCATTAAAATGTCGGAGCTCTAATGTTTTAATCGATGTTCTTACCTCATTAATCTTTCAACTAAATTTAGTCGTTATAAATAGCCTGAATTCCTACACATCATAATAAAATCTCCATTAGGGAATGTGTAGTTAGGTAGCTATGTTTTTCCAAATCGAGTAATTAATCACGACGCTGACAATTTGGTTTCGAATTCGGAAACCCACATATTGAAGAGGGCATTCGATGTATCCTTAAATGAAATTATTTTACAGTATAACTAACCCTTAGAGGCTATACCCAACTTAATGAGACTTAGAGAATTTATTTGCCTTTGGGCGAAAGGTCAACATTTTGTATATTCCCACCCATGTTATAAAGAGATTATTAGGCAATATCAAACTCAAAAGCGATATTAAATTTTACACTACATTTAACATTTGTATTTGAATACAATTTACCAAATATTGAATACAATCCAATTCGCAAGAAAGAAAGAAGCCGTCGGAGGCTTTGAACTGCTGAAATTGAAATTTCTGTATCGAAAGAAAATATTTTATGAGTTACAAAATGTTATTAATTTATTTGAGAAAGTTATTTGCGAGTAATATAACTAATTTGCGAAATTCGGTTCCTGTACCATATTTTCTATACAGGGTGTAAGAGGTTATGGTACCGAAAGCTTTAGGTAAAGGTTAAACTTAATGCCTATGTTAAAATTATAGAAATAATTTAAATAGTATTTTTTTTAAAATTTTACATCATGTGGATATTGACTTCTTCTATGAATTCATGCTTAAGTCAATTTAAGAATACTGACGCTTACACGTATAACTCCATGAAAGACCGACGGAAATTTCCATCTCTGGGGGTATAGAATCACGAGTTGAATCCATGGTATTAGTTTTCTTTACGAAGCCACTTACATTCTGTATACCTAACAATCGGTTATTTACTGTTATCAGTAAAATAATTAAACGTTACTTACAATTATTATGCATTGCAAAGATTTACAATATGAATAGTTAGTAAAATCTATGACATTATTTTAATCATATAAGAGTAAGTAGTTTCTTCCCATTCAAGTAAATTATGGTTAATATATTATTGTTCACACAATGTACGATTTTATAATATGTTTTTGGCCAAATCATCTACGAGCAATGTAGCTAAATACACTGTATTTCACATTAATAACTTATCCTAATAAAACGAGCGCTTCTATCGGAAAATTCTGCCTTTACTGGTAAATGTATGGAAATATTCGATCACTCTGCCGTTATTTGATGCATACAAAACTTGTACTAGAGCCGCAGTTATAACATTAAGGCTACGTAAATGCCCTAGTTAATAAGTGGCTGACAGTGATGATAAATTGTACGAAGGTGCATGTGTAAAACTATTATACAACCCACCGCGCCTTGGTTGCGTTCGCATGAAATATACAGGCCGTTTCAGAAAATCAAATTATACTTTATTATTAAAGTAAGTTGCTTAGTATATGTGACTATTTATGCAGAAATTAATCACATCGTTGCATCATTTTTTAAGATAAAAAAGAAACAAAGATAACTAAAACAGAAGTGCAAATATTGATCACATTTTTAGGGTCCGTACCAAAATAGTACAAAACGGTACCATTATGGTGGCACCATGTTTGTTAATCCGTCTGTTTTACCATATAGCTCACTGACCAAAAATAATTGTACAGGTACTACGTGAAATATTCATCGCACTTATAAAACAACCTGTATACTTGACGATTTATATTAGACTCAGTATATAGTTGAAAGGTTGATATAAAATATTCTAGATATTTGCATAAAATTTTAGAATTACATAGCAACACCCGTTTTAACAGACTTGGTATACATATATGCGTATGTAGCACATACCATAGCATTAAATCAATAAAGCATTATTTTCATAGGTCTAACATGCAATTATAGGTTGCTTATTAGACCAATAGTACTGATAACTGATGCCCATCAACACTGGTCGTGACAACTTACAGCTCCAACATCAATTCGCGTGTCGGGCTGAAAACATTTTCCAATTTTCCGGATAACTTTTTCAATTTGCCTTTCCTTACAAACCTCATTCGGAGTACCACGAACACTTGCCAAATTGGTTCAGCCGTTCTGTTCTCAAGTGATGCGCTTACCAAAGAACAGCGTTCCTTTAAGATAGATAAGTATCGATGAAACTGCAAGTCATCCTTCCTTCTCCTCTTCATATTAATTCAATTCCTGTCTATGATGTGATCAAGATGAGTTCGTAAATGTGTCTTCTTGACCCCATAAAGTGTTTAATCCTTGTCTTTAAAACATGTCACAACACCTATTTCTTTTTATAATATCATAAACATTTTATGAACAAAAATTGTATTATAATCTCGTGCAAAAACATCCATCATGACGGCTTTTCGATACATCTCTTGTGCGAAAACTGGGGCACAACGCTCGGCCTAAATATAAGGGTCAGTTCATATTGCAAAGTCACGAAGCTCCGTGGAAAAGGGCGTGAGGGGCGTCGCGGGCCACAATGTATGCACAATTGGGCCGTCTGACACCGACCTGTCAAGGTCCGGACCCAAGGTGCCGGCGTGATTGTATTGTTATACCAAGATTGACGTTAGGATAGCATTTTACAGGGAAGTTTATATAGAGATTCATTGTGGGAATGACTTGGTTACTAAACCATTGAAATGTTGCATAACTGATGAGGACTGTCATGTAGCTTCAATGATATTTAAGAACACTTAAAATTCTCACCAAATATTTGAAGTGAAACGACATTTAGTATGTGAACATGCGGACTTATACCAGTAATTACTTGTCGGTATATTAAACTGAATCGTCCTTAAAAGGTCAACTGAGTACTTCCCTAGCTAATGGCGTCATATTTTATTTAATTATGCGGACTGTCTATGAATGTAGTGATTGGCATTTAGACTTGGTTGTAACTATTCCTGTTGTTTATAGCTGTTGTTGTTTGCCGAAGATACTCAAACTATTTCATTGTTCAATTATTGTTACCTTTCTTAAGTCAGACAAGAAAACTATTCTTGACATATATTATGTTGAGTTACACAATATTAATTTAAAAGCAATGTTAACTTAAAACATAATCGTTTTATACTAGATTTTAACGAAATAAACGGTTTAACTAGCAGTTTATTTGACGGGAATTATCTATAAAACAAAGAACTTTGCATGTTTTGGGGATAAAATGCTAATTTAATGGCAGTTAGTAACTAATCCTGACAATTTCGATAGCATAAATCCCTAAAGCAATCCGTATAGTTCCTATATTTTAAATATTGACATTAAGTATGTAAATTATACTTACATAATTATAATCTACTACATACCTTAAGTAGGTTTCAAAGACTGCTAATAAGTAAATTACATTAAAAGAATAAAAAAGGAGAGAACACAAAAATTTGCTTCGTATTAAATTTTGTTTTCACGCGCCCACAAACAGCAGTTTAGTATTTTTACGTTTTAAGCTTAACCTCAAAATTTCAGCGATGTTTTTATCTTTTGACCCACTTAACAGGAATCAGGGTACGTTGTGGCAGCTTATTACATAAGTACCAACTTTATGAAAAACAAAGTATTTATATTTAACACAGCTTTAAACACAACTGGGAAGACCGTGTAGGTTGACCTAGTAACAATTATTTCAACGGTTAATTTTCGTTATAAATTGGTCCGAAGCTTTTGTCCTATATAAGACCTAATACTGACTGTATTCAGACAGTTGTGGTTGCGTTGAGATTTCTGGTCGTTAAATGGGCACTGTTTTTCCTTCTCTGCCCTAAGTCGGACTTAGCTAGGTCAATTAGAGATTAAGTCAGACAAGGGTCTACTTGTACTGAAATACATTGATATAAAGTGGTTTAATTAGGTAGAACTCATATTATCTGTCAAATTACTTAATCTGCTGATAACATAAATCAAGCATCTAAATAACTTAATACATAAATAACAAAACAAGCATCTAAGTTTATGGTAGACTAGCTGTTGCCCGCGACTTCGTCCGCGTGGTATTTAACAAAGACAACCGTTGACAACAGCTTGCTCGCCCATTCTGAGCCCGCGGGACGCATTGCAGGTTGTTGCTATCAAACTTAATCAGGCGCTGCGCTGCAACATTGGTTTTAATTTTTTTTCGTGAGATCCTATTTTTTTTTCTAAAATAAAAGTAGCCTAAGTTACTCCTTGTTACATCAGCTATCTGCCAGTGAAAGTCCCGTCAAAATTAGTCCAGCCATTTCAGAGATTAGCTGGAACAAACAGACAGACAGAGAGACAGACGGACAGACAGACAAAATTTTTAAAAAATCTTGTTTCGGTATAGGTAACGTGTATACATCCAAATGCACTTAGTAAAAAGCGGTTATTTTAATATTACAAACAGACACTCCAATTTTATTTATATGTATAGATGTATAGATATAGCACATAATAAAGTCTCGTCGGTGTCCCAGTAAATAGTTAATTATTGTCCAATATAAAAGCGTTAAATAAGTATAAACACATTATGACAATAATGTATGGTCCTATTTTTTTTATATATATATTTGCTTAAGCAGTTCAGCTTTTATTAGACATGGTGATCTTATATTCGTTCGTTATACGTTCCATTCCCTACAAATAATATATTAATAGCGTCAACCCAGAGCGAGCTGGTTTTTGAACTAGTAGGCTTCATATTGATGGTTGAAAATGAGATTCATGAGTCAGTGTTTGAATCTGCAACTCTCGTTTCCTAGGCGAACGTTTCCCTCGAGATTGCTATCGCTCCTATCCCAGCGGCATTAATATTAATTTATTTACCTGTTTTCACTCTCAATTAAAATCTCCGCCGCGACGCGTCGCTTCCAAAACTACAAAGCTGACATCGCGTTCAGACATTTCAACTTGGGCCGCACCACGTGTATTTCAATAACCTTTTAACTTCGGCACCTGATATAAAGTTTTAAAGGTCGCAGGGTGAAAACTTGGCAAAGGGCGCAAACCAAATCAAAACTGATAAATATACCGCATTCCCTTGTTTGCAGGGGTCAACAGAAAAGTCAATGCCCCGTTCGGCGGTATTCAACCTTATTTATTGTAGAATCACGACAGTTTTGTAGTAAAAGTTTGGAACGATCGATAGAGTAATGCAGCAAGGGTAAAATTCCTTCGAATAACTTCAATAATCGGATGGAATTAAGTTATTTGAAAATGTAAGCACATTGTGGCTATTATATACTTCTTATTCTAAAGTAGGAATATATTATAGGAACGCCCCGAATACTGGAATTCCCATAAAATTAAAAGTAGCTTCTCATAACGAGCGGAGAATTCCGACGGGTTGGTTTATTGTTAATAACGGTGGGTTCGTACGTGAAGTCCCCAATAAAGGTGCTCGCGGATCAGTCTGACTTATTGCTTTTTTCCTTGCACTGGGATTATTCCCCTTAGTGAACACTGAGCTTTATTAAGTGCGAACGATGAGATGTTATTAAATTCTTTTATATTTAAACAGGTTTTAAAGGAATACGATTTTACCAACCGCCTACTAATAATAAGGTTTATTAGTAAAACGAGCAATAAAAGAAGCATGGAAATAGATGCCATTCATTTGTGGACTGGAATAAAGCATTTTTGATTTTAATGAAGAATTTTTTTTTACGTGAATTTGGCTTACTTATACCTGATTCTGATTACAGCAATTTTATGTTTTTTTCAGTAAATTTGAGAGGTAGTTCAATTAGTCTTATACTTCAAGAAGTATATGACTCGATTGCGATCCCGCAATGCGACTGAAGCGACCCGGAACTCGCAGTTCTATATTGTTAGGGTGTAGTATTTTAAGCTTAAAGTCTTGTTCATGTAAGTATCGCTTAAGTCTGGATTGGAGGAAACATTGCGAGCCAAGTATTTCTAATTTTCCTTCAGCGCGTGTTACTCCGACTTAGCTCCAATCATATCTTAAATACTCATCAAATGATCGTAATGTTATCAACAATAGAATGTTAATTAGTTTATATTAATTATGGATGTATTAAAGTAATGTTGCATGTCCTACTACCCACTAATTGTACGGAAGTTTGTAGCTACTACAGACTAGCGGAATCGAATAGATCACTCCGTTAAAATGTAATGTGCGTTTGTACATCATAGGTCCCATAAGGCTTTTGGAGCGATGATTAGAATCGAGTCCCTCATCCAATCACCAAAATCGAATCTTCACCGATCATTGTCACCGCATTGGACTCTGTCTCGTGCTCTTAGAGGGGTAAAAGTTACAATGGTTTCAAATTCAGAACACACCCGATGTGTGTGACAGCGTTCGTATATTTTTACACGTGATCCACGTGTGAACTGGGAGGTATACAATAATATGTTATGGAAAAGTTCAGCGATTTGCACTGTAAGATTAATAAACTCTTTATTTGTATATAATGCAAGTCCGTTGTACACACAATGGAGCAGACGGTCAAAATTTTAGTTTAAGATATTGCGCTTAGATATTTAGTATTCATTAACAATACTTATGTAATTCGTTGACCTGGATATTATCCAAAAATATTAACGGCAGATTAAAGAACTAACCTAGGTTTAATTAAAGTCAGATAGTAGTATGACACGAGTCTCATATGTCACTCAATTCTCTGTCAGTTGTTCAGGCATTAAATTCGATTTTCGGCATAAAGATGAATTACCCCATGATCGAGGTGGGTGGGCTGTGCACGTGACAGATCGACCATCCATACCTACCGCTCGCGCCATTGTCCCCCAGCGTAATGATTGATTCATTCATTCTGATGCGGTTATTAGGCAATTGTAACCGCGGTGTGTCTTCGTGTTCGAATTACCACTGGATAGTGCTTAGAATATATTAAACCTTATATATCACGTGGTACCTACACGTTCTCTACTTCATTAGTAAAGTATATATGAACTTTATATAATGCAACGCCTGATATATCACATTTATATACGTGCTCTAAAATCATTTATAATAAATATATAACCTCAAACGAGAGAAATTATTGCGATCCAGTTTCCCGCGTGGTCGGTCGATGCGTGTTTTTTCCGTCGCCATGAGTGTGTCCTCTGTCCCCATTTCATTTCGACGTATATCACGGTCAATCCAATCGTTATTTGCACGCGGTTCTATTTATGTCAATCTGTTTATTTACTTATCGGTCCCATCATACGTAGGACCTTCGCGTTATCCAGTATTCCAGACACTGGCTTTAAGGTTTGTAGATATTGAATTTTAAATAAGGTATGTCAAGCATGGAACTTGTTAGTTTATTACCTATAAAACGATTTCGTGATGAAATAGCTAGGTAAATATATGTATGAATCTTTATTTTAGCTTTGTTCAAGTATAGATACAAGTACTTATACGGAGAAATAATAAATTACATATATGTAGCATTTTGGTGTCAAAGCTGCGGTTAAAATTTTATTAATTAGACTATATGAGAAGAATTGCAAACAGTTGTATTTTATAACTATACTCTTTCATTACAAGCATCACGTGAATAAACTGAAAGTCGAGTTCGTTAACGACAGGTCCTAATTAATTGTGACAACTTTTTACTTAGCTTGGCAGACTTTCCAACGAATAAAAGTCAATTAAAATAAATTGCTCAGGATTGTCCAAGTTCCCTTTTTACTAACAGCTTAGTTTGCTGCTACGTCCTCATTTCTACTGAAATCATTCTCACCTGTATTATACTTCCAATTAGAAGTTGAAGGACGAAGTTAAATGTAAGATTTTTTTTAAATTGTTTTTTTATATCCCCCTGCTGGGCAACGGCCTCCCCTTTACTACGCCACTTGCTCCTGCCTGGGGCTTGTTGCGGCCGCATGTTACCCACAAAGGTGTCCAAATCATTGCACTAAGATTTAGGTATATAAGTATCAATGAAATATTAACTATTTCATGTTTCAGTTTAGAATTAATATCTGTTAAAAATATTAAGTAAGAATTGTGAAAGTGTAGTGGTAGGGTGTGTTTTAGAGTTACAATGAGTAGCATAATTATGTGACGTATATATACTTATGTAGTAAATAAATTAAACTATCGTTGTCTAGCTACTTACTTGTTCCACGGATCCATATTGCCTCCTCGAGAACACCCCACGCCTCGATATCAATTCACTGGCTGATGAACTGTGAACAAAAAAAAATCATTTTAAATTATACTCAGCAAGACAATTTTAGACTAAGTCTCTGGCTATTAATATATTAAACCTTTCGAGGTGGCCTTGAAATAGGAATAGCTTAGCCTTTTAGCGCAGGTAAGTATCTTTATAATTATATGAATTCACCTTTATAATTTTATTATCAAGAATTATATTATCTCTACTACTACAGCCATTATCTAGATTACCGAGGGAATTGCATTAAAACTTCGGCGAAATTGCAGCAAGAACTTTGCTACTAGCGTCACGCTAGATAAGCTGGAATGTAGCGTGGTGTGGAGAATTTTTCCACGTTTGTAGACATCCCAGCATAGTTGGAATATTTGGAATTTCACGCTCTACGTGTTTGGAAAGTGTAGTGATGGACATTCACTCACAGTGGGAGCTGCTACTGGATGTTTCTAAAGTTGTAACATATATCCTTCCTATCTTTTTACCATACATTTTTATTTTGTATTGAGGTCAGTTTCACAAAAACTTTTTACTTCATACAAAAACCCATTTGGTAGCTAATATTATTATTTGCCAGACATACTGTGATCAATATCACAGAATTTTGATTATTTTAATGTAAATTGTGATTTAGTTTAATTTATTTGATTTATTGCATAAGAAGTGTGCCTTTATGTGATTAAGATAGAGGCTCACTGATAAAATCGTAACAGTGATAATTCAAAAGAATCAAAAGCATTGACTACAAGACTTTAATAAATAAAAACGGGATTTGATAAGGCTCAATAGCCCGATGAACCGTTCGTTCTTTGCAAAAAAGACAAGCTTTTAAGTCAAGTAATGGAATTGCTTATAGAATGTTAACTATCTTAGGAGCAACAAAGTTAATTGCCACTTTGCACTTAATTAAATAGAAAGTTAACTACAGTAGACCATTTCAAGTATTTGCATTCGCATATAGTTAGAACAAAGAAGAGTAGGTATCAATCAGCTCTTATTATAATAGGGTAACTGACGTTTTCAGAGCAAATTAATGTCATGGAAAGACGTAGGAAAGGAATTCATCTGTACTTTGTTCTCTGAGCGTATTGGCGATGTTATGTAAAATTGCAATCGGATGCTTTGTTAGTTACCGGTTAGTTTGGACAGAGGCGTATTTAATGCACGCACACAAGCGTAAAATTTATCGATTTTAAGGTGGAAGCTCAGGGTCAGGGCGCGAAATTCAAAATATCAATGGTTTTTATTTTTTTACGAAAAATTTGGACATCTTTACGATATAATTTAGTGTTTTGCGATATAAGCATTCTGCATTGGATGTCTCGATGTATTAAATTTGCTTAAAAAAATACCTAATGCGATACAACACCATAAAGTTAGTAAAAGTAGCGGTTTTTACAAACCTTATGGTATTGTATCATAAAATAAAAACCATTGACATTTTGAATTTCGCGCCCTGACCCTGAGCTTCCCCTTTAAATAAGATTTTTTTATATTGTTATTACTAAATACACGATTTTGCCTGATATTTCCTTATGTTTATAGAAATATAGAAGAATTGATAAAAAGGCTTATACAATTAAAAAATGTGTGTGTAAAAAATTGTATGATGAAATATGTATGGGAATGCGGCTGATCGCTTTCATTTTCAAATATAGAATTACCCATACGTAGATATATGGTAGTGAGTTCTATTAGCAAATAAGTTCCTAGCTTGAATAGTGCTCTATACCTAAATTATATCAATAGTGACATTTAGGGCTTCATTTAACTCGAATACGCTTTGGGAGCTAGTTTCCTGTACCCGATTAATAGCTACCGGCCCTAACTTAGTTTGATTAGCATTTCCAAGTGTGGCAACGATTAGTGATCTTAGGAGATATCTCAAAAGATCGGTGTTTGTAGGTATTCATATTACATAGCAGCTAGTCTTTATGACTGTACTTCATTTTATTTGTTCAAACATTATGGCTTTCATCGTTGTTTGTCGATAATTTTGCCAACAACAGAGTTTGAAAAGACACTTGGCCGGTAGAATATAGTACAAAAAAAAAGGAAAATATGTTTTTTTTTAAATTGTACGATTAAATGTCGAAATAAAAGACTATTTTGTTTAGCTTGACTTGTAGTTAGGGATGCTATAAAGATGACTCTTGTTGGTTTAAATTTTGTAAAAAGCTGCAGTTTATCGACTTTACCACGTCTCGTTCCAGCTTAAGATTGCCGCAATCGACATGTTACAACCAAAACTTAAATAAGTTACAAGCAGATGGCGTTAGAAATATATTTGAAATAACGGGCAAAGAATTATAGCCGTTACTTGAAAATCTATTCCTCTTAATCCATCTTCGATTCCCTGTCAGCATCAGAATAATTATCGTCAAACAAACTATCAAGAGCTTAAACGCCCAGACTTTGTTTTAATTAAAACTACATAAATACGTTTCGCAAAAACAATAGAGCTGACATCCCTGTTTAACTTCCCAACAACTGTTGATGAGTTTCACAACTTCACTTGATATAAATACAATCGATCCTAACATAATGCTTTGTTGACTATTAGCTTTACCAAACTAATTTGAATTGATTATTTCAGCAAGCATTTAGGTATTCTAAAGATGAGTTTAGTACGAAAATACGATGCTATTTCAAAAGTTTTTCTCATCTACGTAATCAGTCACTGAATGTCGGTTGTTTTCATTGTCGGCCAAGAATCTTTAATGAACCATAATTTGGTGGTGTAATCAAAGTGGCTATCAACTAGGAAATTTATCGAAAGACGGTCTCATGATCATAGGTCGATATTTCAGTAGAGTGATGAATGAGCGTAGTTTTTGCACCACCCTAATAGGGGCTGTTAAACAGTGACTAATGAGGTCTATAGCATTTTTTTCACAGAATCTATGTATTCTACGATTAATACTCGTAAGTTCAATGTCGTTCACCTTTCAGAGATTGAAGCTGTGTAGATGACAACATAATTATAGCAAAGTTATTTTGTTAAAATAAATTTACTTGGTCAATAATTTGTTTCATAATTAAACACGTTTTGAATTCGTGCTATAATTTTAATGAACACGTTTCGAAGTCAGTATAATTAAGCAATGCTTCTCGGTTAGAAATTATGTTACTTTATAATTGACACAAACGAGAAATGTCGCCTATCGACAAGTCTGGAATTAGATCAGTGACATTTGCTATAGTCTTATTACGAATTTTTCCATTAGAATAACATCCACGCTGGCGTGAAAACGGTATGTTTTTCAATACGGCTTGAAATTGTTCCACTTATTTTTAATAGAAGGATCAGGTGCGTTTCGTTTTCCCAACATGGAAAGATAATCAAGTATTCCCTTTTGCAATTAGGATAATAGAGTAGACGATTTTGATGTAACTTGGCATGGTGATAGCTTATACGCGTCATGATATAGGATATCTTTACCCCAGTGAATGGATGGGATCCCGGGAAAAAGCAACAAAATTATATCTTAAAATCCACGGAGCGAAGTTTAATAAAAGTTAACACAGTACAAGCTTATATACCGGGTTAAAGTATGCCGTACATTTTTCATCCCGGAAAATTCAGTGTTCCATTTAGTACAAAAATACAAAAGTCTATGAGACCGAAGTCGTGCGTGGGCATTGCTACTTAGTCAATAACAAGTACAAGTTCAAGGCAGTAATATCATCTAAGTTTATTGAAATACCATTTACTTATAGACTTAATAGTGTTGAAACGATAAATCACAAATGTCAGAACTTAGTATAGAAAAACAATTTACATAACTTAAGCTTTCTTCAAAATAGTATAATATTTTTAACTTAAAACATAAATTATGCGTAGGTTAATGTACTGAGATTTTCAATGAAAGTGTGTCTCCTGAAACATAACTTTATTTACTTTAGTATTTAGTTTAACTTTTCTGAAAATTTGCTGCCCCTAAATGTTTCCTCCATTAGCTTTATTAATTAAAAGAAAACAAGTCACTGACACTCATAAACACAATAGCCCACACAATTAGGCTGTGTTATGCACACACTTTTACAACTACCAATCGGCTAATGAAATTGGATATAACACCTTTTTGATTGGAAGGTGTCTGATGACAACAGTATTAGTCCAACGCCAACGTATCAAATTAAGCGTATCTTGAACCCTGTGCTTACGTCGGCTCGGATTATTTTTCTAGTTACATAAAATTGTTTATCCATGAATTTTATTTTATCGAGAACTCCGTTCATAATTCTGATTTACGGACTTTTATTGGCATATACATATAATAACTTACAAAACTTTATGGACTGTGAAAATTTGGTGCAGATAAGAGTTTGGTGGAACGTATATTGTGAAAACTAAACGTGAGGTTTGAATATAATTTCACCGATTGTTTTTAGGTTCGATACATTTTGGTGAGGCACTAATCTAATTGGTAAAATGTACTGGCTGTAATTTTAACATCTGTAACAGCACCAACCTAAAAATATTGATTTATTGTTTATTTATTTTGCTTTGCTTGTTTTTTTTATTATATGTTAGCGGCCAAGTGTCTTTTTAAACTGTGTTATTGGTAAAATTATCGTCAAAAATGATGGAAGCCATAATGTTTTAAAAAGTGCAGCGCAGGTAAAATTGTTTTTTTTTATACGTAAGGTAGGTACGTATAAACAATTATATTTTAGCAATAATTCGAAAACCAACTGAAAAAGTATTTTTTTTAAGTCTAAAAGGTCTTTCATTAGTTAGTCAGCTGGTTCAGTGTTCATGAAATTTTCCAATAATTTGGAGTGCACTGTTCTGGCCCCGGTGACCTCTGAGTGCTATTGAAATATCGCTTACTGCGAGCCGCGCTCAAGGCGCCCTCGACACTACTCAAATTCAATGTGGAGTAGGGGCTCGACTTCTTCGGAGATGACACGCCCGAAATCTTGCATTTTTATGAAACGGGTTTTGAGAATAGCTTTTGGCGACTAGGTATAAACTGGGGAATACTATGTTTTATCTTAATACTGTTGATGGCTTCTTATAAGTAGATTTGTAACTTTTAAACTCGGAATAGGTGACACGAGAGCTATCCAAAGCTCCAAAAGCCATCCGCTCGTACCTATACTTGGTATTTAAAGTCTAGACGTAGTTCAACTATATCGAATAAATTTAAAAGACCGTCATCGTCATAGATGTATGGATCGCTGGCCCAAATATAAGATGGAGAGATATTGTACGTATAAGGAAGGTAGCTAAACGAGTTATTAGGAGAGGTAAGATGTTTTGTAAGGCGCGTCCCATGATTTTCCCGCAAGGGATAACAAGTGTCGTGCGGTGATTTGGTATATTTAGAGACGGATTTATTTTAGGTAATCCAAGCACCTATTTCTATACACAATACCTTATTCTACTGACCAAGTTTATCTTTTCTTGTGTTTGATGTAAAAACTGTAAATTCAGATTTTGATTAGATATTTATAGCTTGCAAAATATCTTATTAGCCACAAGATTCTTCTCCATTCTTGGGAGATCTGGTCTTATCTTATTAATGGATTATCGATACTCAGTCTGCAGTTGTTGGGGCTTCTTCGGAAGTATATTATCACCGATTTATGAACCACTGCAATCCCGTCTTTGCTAGTATTTAATAACATAAGTATATATGCTGTTTTTTTTATTTTGATTTCACCTGATGGTAAGTGATGATGAGATCTACGATGGAGTATACTTGCCTAGGTAGGAAGGCGGCAGTAGATCGAGACGCTACATTCACGAGGTACAGCCTAGACATGCATGCGCAGCTGATCTGACCCGCCATCCATGAATGGCAACACCGAACATCATGCCGGAACACGGCTAGGCCGCTTGGCGACATGGCTTTGTTCAGTGGGTGGTGACTAACCACGGCCGAAGCCTACCACCAGTAAACACAGAACGTATATAGGTCTATGATTCAGAGCGATCGGAATAGTGCATTATGATACAAGTCAGCTAAGTGCTCACGCTTGTCATACTATTTGTTCAACACACTTGTGAGGGAAAAATATAAAGTCTCATAAAAGCACACTATTTAGACATATTTTTTTGAAACATGGCCACAATATAAGAATGGCGCCTAGTTTTTTTACGCACCCTGGTTGAAAATTGCACATATTATAAAGCCATAAAGAGCCTAATATTAAAATATAATACTTTTTTTTATTTTTACTGGTGGTAGGCTTCGGCCGTGGCTAGTCACCACCCACTGAACAAAGCCATGTCGCCAAGCGGCCTAGCCGTGTTCCGGCATGATGTTCGGTGTTGCCATTCATGGATGACGGGTCAGATCAGTTGCGCTGCATGTGCCTAGTGAATGTAGCGTCTCTATCTACTGCCGCCTTTCTACCTAGGCAAGTATGCTCCATCGTAGATCTCATCGTCACTTACCATCAGGTGAGATCGAGATCAAATGCTTGCCTATAATGTAATAAAAAAAAAATTAATTGAATATTTTTGTAATTATAACACAAATTAATATATATTGAATGACAGAAATAAATAATTGATAACAATAAAATGTTTATTTATCATATTAAATCACAAACATTTATATACATTTTTCTAGACATGAAACATCTTTGCCTACATTAAAAAAATGTGACGTTTATAACACTAGTGCCGTAATATATAGTGCAAAGCATGCGTGTCCAGTAAGCTGGATTATGAACCTAAAGTCGGTGCAATAAGAGCTCCTTTGCGAGTCAGTGTGTTGAAAAATAATAAGCGTGGGTAAGGTGGTTACTTAATAGAATAATCGTGCCTCACAGAACGGAAACACGCCTGACAGGGCGAACAATCATCCCTAATACGGTTTTCTTGTTATCGCTGTTATGGCTAAACTTATTAAGCTTATGAAATAATTTCCTTTGGCACGATGTTTATCGGAAAATGACATGAAACGCGAACTTGATAAAAGTACTTTTGACTTACGGTGTGCGGGTGACAAGTCGAGGTTGGTTTTAAATATTTTTTGGACTGGAAGATTTTTGTGCGTATTTTATATCTTCATGCCACATCCATTATTTTATTTACAATGTGTATTCATTGAATTTGTTATCGCTATTAATTATTTGATATTGCCAAATTACCCATACTAAGTTGTGGGTGAGGCCATTTTTATCCATTTTATTTCATCGCATTTCATTTTATAAAGAATGTAGAAGATGGACTGTAATTGGGAATGAGACGTCTCTATGAATATAAATATTAAATACCCAAATGAAATAAAAAACGATAAGATGACTCCGAAAGGGTATACTAAGCCTTCGCTTCTTTATAGTGCATTTGTACCACAACAATATTATCTAAAGCTACAATTTTGATATGTCGACCTGCAAGAGGATGATACAATTTTTCAACGAACTATGTATATATTTATAGTAAGAACACATCTTTAGACAAGTCCAACTGAATTGAATATCTAGAAAAATAATAATGATTATTAATACTTGAAAGAGTCCTTTATAATGTCGAAAAGAGCAAGTAATGTACCTACCTACTTGATTCGGTAAATCATATGGGTTCAAGAAGGAAATTATGCTTGTAGATCTTTTGATGTCGCGTGATTTGATGGCATTACGGGAAATATACGTGGAAAAATTGTTTTTCGTCAAGCGATTGAACGCCGCGACTGTTCCATTACCGAGTTGGCTCTGTTTATATAATTGTGGCATGGAAAAATATTGAAATGGGAAATACCTCTATAACATGCCCGACCTGAGTAAACTTAATACTCGAAAATAATTCTATTGTTCACACACGTTGCTGTTTAGACACTGATGGGGTTGGTGCTAGGATAGTGCGGAAGAAATAGAAACGAAAATACGACCGTTCGGTATTAAATATCCGTCAATACGTCAGGGACACTAGCAAATTTCTAATAGTTATACCTAAACTCGTAAGAACATGAAACCCGTATAATAAGCCCATTTGTACGGGACTTGGTCCGCCACACACTCCCGCCAGAATCTCCTGTGTCATCTATAGATCTGTCTACGATAAACAAATCTAAAACGTTTCGTGAATAATTGCTTTATAGAAAATATCGAAAGACAACAAGCAGGGGTATGTGGAATTGATGTTTCAATAAAATGCGATTTTATACAAAAAAATAACCATAAATATTAAACTAATTTTTGAGTACTCAAATATAAATCATCTTATTTCACATTTTACTATCATTATGAATATGTTATTTCTAACGTATCAGACGCATAGGTAATTGGTAGGCAAACTTTCATGGAGAAATATAAGCTTTTCATTAAAATAATGTTGATATTTAGCTTTGCGCAATCCAAACATGAGCTTTTTCACTCAACAGTATACTATTTCCCAATTATAATGTTAGATCGAACAAGATGTGTTTACACGTTGTTCTAAGAACCTAATAAATTTACATATACCCACCTTTTAGAACATTGGTATATATAAGCTTAAACAAAAATAGTGTAAAATATTTTAATATATTATAAAAATATAAAATAATTGTGTAAATAATATTTGATTTTTATTCAAACAAGGCAATTCAGTGCCGTTTGGCCACGCACTCAGCACAACATGCAATTTTTTTTTAATGTATAAAAAAAATATTTTTTGGTAATGTCATCTTTACAACCTAATGTAGGCGAGCTTTTAAATATTTTACACTATTATTGTAACATCTTGTAAAGACAATTCGATTCGAAGGACGGTTAGGTGCTTCATCCCACCACACCACGATCTTAGGGCTTGATTTACGATGTCATTTGCACACACTTGGGCTTAGCATTGCTCTGTGTTCGGAAAGGGTTGCGTAGTGTGACATGTTGAATCCCATTACGAAGAGATAAGGCTTGACAAGCCATATAAAGTCAACCATGCGACTGCACACGAAACAACGTTGAAAGGCGATATGAATTGACTTTTATAAGCATTTGGATGGCATTATAGTTCTATGAATTAATTGTATTATATAATCGGGTCGATAGCTATAGTCTCATGTGTCATATTTATGAGTTTTGATGATTTTTGTTTTTTCATCCACAGTTAGTAGATATAATATCGCCGGACGATCAAACCAAATATACGGTCCCACACCAAGCAACGCTTGTATAATGGGTTCCGTACAACGGACTGAGGGCGAACTCCGTATATAATACTTATATAGATACTAAATATCCATGACTCGGGTGTAAACATTCGTGTTCATCACACAAAGTTTGTCCCTACCAGTATTCGAGCCCGGGACCTTCAGCGCAGAAATTAGGGTCACTACCAACTGCGCTAATCAGATCGACAATCAGATAATTCATAAAATGAAGGTCAAAACATACATATATATATTTAATTGCCTATCTTATGTCCCGCTGCTGGCCAAAAGCCTCCCATTAACTGCTCCATTAGATAAAATAAATACATTAGACCCATCATAATTCGTTTCCAAGTTTTACTTTATAATAAACGACACAGACCCTACAGTTGTATCCAAGTTATTACACATGAACCACACAAAACAAAACTAAATAGATTTATAGAAAAAGTACCCGCATTGTGTACCTACGTAAAATTTATGAGCGTAGAAACTAGAACTACTAGGCACGGTAAATGTAATGTGTATATTACTTTGTTCGGGAACGAGACTGGCCGATAAGAGATTAGTTTAAAACGTTTTAGGAGAATGGCAATTCTTCTTCCTTTTTTTATGTTCGCAATCGGCTACAAAATAGAGCAATTCTTGCCGGTATCAAGTAAAATGTTTTTTCGTTATTTGAAGTATAAGTTACTCTGATAATAATAATGATGTTGATTATGATGAAACGAATCCCCTACCCAAATCAGTAAATCTGGGGACATTAGTCCCCAGATCAGTCAGTCAGTTAGTTAATATTAATTACACATCATATATCTGCAAGATGATTACAGTAAAATTATCTACGGTGTCGTGTTAAGTAGAATTAAATATTATTATAATCATACCATGTCATAAAGTGACGGCTTTAAAAAAAATCGGTATCCTGCTCGGTGACACGAAAAAAAAAAAAATTCAGTCTGTAATAAGCCCGCAGAAAAATGAACCTCCTCGTTACTTCTTTGTTGCCTTTACGTGTCTTGACCTCTCTTCCAAATGATGCTTATTGCGAGATGCCCCCTAACCTCGGCGGATTGACGTCACATCCGCCATTTACGCCGGCCATGCTAACGTCCGATTTGCATTACTTTTCCACTATGTTTAATTGTATGATGTTAGCCACTTAAGGAATCACACGGGAGAGTGGAGAGCTCTTTGTTTGTCTAGAGTCTTTAGTAGAATTAAAATGGTGTCCCATCAGGGTGCTTGTAATGAAATGTAGGATTTTGTTCCATTTAATGGCAAGGAAAACCACTTTGTAATGGCATTTAAGTAGCTGCGCATGTTTTCCCTATTCCAATTGTAGTAAGAAATATTTATTTTTGGTTATAAATGTTTTAGAATACGTGACCTTATTACGCCAACCCGCACTGGGCCAGCGTGGAGGACTATGGCCTAATCCCCTCGCATTGAGGGGAGGCCCGTGCCCAGCAGTGGGAAATTGAAAAGGGCTGGTATTATTTTTATTACTATGAACCTTATTAAACACCATTCGGTCTTAACTCTTCTGCTATATTGCCGTTACGGGCCGTCAGAAGCCTGGAAAATACCTCATAATGGTCTTACTCTTTGGATACTGGTTACTGTTGGTGCCACTAGTTAGGACTCAGCGGGTAGATAGTAACCGTTTCGTCTAAATATCGGCAAACGGCCAAAACAGGGTACACTGGAAGCTGATCGCAATACAAAGAAAAAGGGGACAAAGGTTTAGAGGAAAACGTCGACCATTCAAATTGTTGAAGTCTCTAAACCGGCTGACTCTATAAGGAGTTGGCATTTATCATTGTGATGCCCCAGTTGCGCATGCGACATGAACATTTCGACCACGGTTCATGAATTTTAAATAAGATGTGATGATAGACATGAAAATAACGTAACATGTAGGTTTGTAAGTTTGCCTACATTATCTACTAATGGTGTATCGGTTTACGATGGGTTATGTGGAAAGTAGAAGAAAAAAAACAGAGGGTGGGCCGATATTTATGATTTCTGGATTTTTTTAATTTGTCTCCGCCCCCAACAGCAGAATAACATGGGAACTATTCACTAAAATTAATGATAAAGATATTTCATCTATACATATAAATAAAATTGGAGTGTCTGTTTGTAATATGAAAATAACCGCTTTTTACTAAGTGCATTTGGATGTATACACGTTACCTATACCGAAACAACATTTTTTTAAATTTTTGTCTGTCTGTCTGTTTGTTCCGGGTAATCTCTGAAATGGCTGGACCGATTTTGACGGGAATTTCACTGGCAGATAGCTGATGTAACAAGGAGTAACATAGGCCACTTTTATTTTAGAAAAAAAAAATGGATCTCTCGAAAAAAAATTAAAACCAATGTTGCAGCGTTGCGCCTGATTAAAGTTTGATAGCAACAATCTGCAATGCGTCCCGCGGGATCAGAACGCGAGCAGGCTGTTGCCAACGGCTGAGTCTTTGTTAAATACCACGCGGACGAAGTCGCGGGCAACAGCTAGTTTTCTAATACATTTCATTCTGACGCGGTACGCGGTGTGCCGGTACAGCCTTAGCCGGAACTAAGGTGTTAATATCACTGTAATAGTTAAGATCTACTTAACCAAAAGCAGTAAAAATTCACTGTCGTAAGAGACAATGGCAGTTAGGTTTTATTGTAATTCCTCTGCGAGCCTTTTGTCCTAGTTTCGAGTCCACCGCCTAACCCGACGTCTCTCCAATCCTTTTTCGGACATGTCCGGTCCGCACTTTCCTTCCCCAACGTAAAATGCCTATTTGAATTTTATAGCCGAAACAATCCGAATAGGTACTGAACTGAACGTAAAACTAAAGTGAAGGTACTGTGGTGTTGTTGGGAAACTAATTTTAGAACTATTTGATATTCCTGATAAGTGCTGGCCAGATTTGTAAGTTTCAGACCTTGAGAGTTGTTATCGGAAAAAGGTTGTAGTAATTCACAATATAGATGTAATTGTGTACAAAATGAGTCGAAGCGTCAATAGCTTGCACGTAATGCAAAAGGTTCCAAGTTCGATCCCCGTTCTATTCAGCTGTGAGATGTAGCTATTCGTAAACAATAATTTTAGTTCAATTGAAGGGGCTAACAGGAGCGTTAGGCATACTTTATTTTTTTAAATTATGTATGTATGTATAGTGTGCACACATGTTGATGATCACGTAACCATTTACCAAGCATTTACAAAAGGCTGTATCCAGACCGACTGAGCAACCTCGTTAGCCTGCCTCCGGCTATCCTGACAGCAAGGCGAATGTTAAATGACATCGCATAAGCGAGCCAGCGCGAGCGTTTGCCTTGGGCTAGTAGTTTGTTATCGAAAATGGGTCAGACATTTTTAGGCCGAAGTGCGGCGTGTTAATTAGATGTTATATTTTCCTCGCGACTATATCGCCGCAAGGCTGGCTGTGCTTCGGACCTAGTTATGTTACGTAGATTAGACGTTAAAACATGTCATGCATATACATAACGAGTAAAATAGCGAGACAGTGATCTCGGGCGAGTGCCCAGTGCGTATAAACCTTGTTCACTCGACCGAGCACTCGCCCGAGAGCACTGTCTCGCCGTTTTACTTGTTACGTATAATAGGTTAACAGTGTTTTAATTGATAGCTTGTATGCATAGACAAAATCTAGTAAAAACCAAAGCGAAGCTCCAAAAATTATCATATTTTATAAATGTCAGTCTAAGGTCGTAGCATAATAGCACAAAGAGAACCAGATTTCTTATATTTTTAGATCGCGGCAAGTCATGCGTTTATTACGAAACCTGCGTCTGACAGCTTTGAATAGGTACCTAGTAATCTGAAGAATCAATCAGACTTATGTAAAACAACTTTGGAAAAGTAATACAGGCTTGAAATCTAGCCGTACAAGCGTAAAATAAAAAAAAACATCAAATTATCCCTTAACAGATTTCCGTTTTTTGGATGGAACCACTCCTCTCAAATCCGCTCTATACGTTTCCCGCTTTTGTAGTAACTGATTTCGACTTTATTACCTAGCTATTCTACCTTCTCTGTCGAATAAAGCAAATACATTCCAAACGTTTTTAATGCAAAGCAAATGAAAACTAACATCACGCTATAAACGCTTTGAAATATAATTATTTTCAAGCAGAGACAATATCGTGCACAAATTCCAAATTCAAATATCGAACACTGCAAAAAAGGTAAACTGCTGTATTGACTATGCTAGTTTTCTATTGAAAATTAAGCTCTGCAGCAACACAAAAAAGCAATATTAGTCCAAGAGCTGGTTTCAATAGTTCGATCTGTAGTTGACATTCATAATTTTAGTTTTTTTTATTTTAGAGATACGTAGAGGAAATAATTGCTCGCATTCGAATTAAAATCACTATAGATCTAAAAATCTTGAACACTTATTATAAATATTTTCATAAGTTAAATATACACTTAAATATATTCCCGTCAGTTGGATGAGCGCCGGTATTAATGCCGTAAACCAACACGAAATATTTTTTTTTTGTTTTTTGTTGGTCATGCTACAATATTGACATTATAGCAACTAAACCTACATGGACGCTGGACATGATGACAACGAATACACGGTACTGTGTCCGTTTTACCTTTAAAAATGTCTTGACAAACGTCCTGAGTTTTCTGCAATTTGCTTGTTTCGTTTGTCCTTGCTCTATCTACAGTTTGTGGATACAACTTTAATGAGGCGGAGCCAGTGGCGTGTTTACAGCAAGACCGCGACGCCCGTTATACTACCATTGCGAATGCATAACTATGCGGGGAAGCGTTATGTGAGCACGAAATATTGTGTTATTATGACAACAAAATACATAGAGCAAATGGTTGGATGTCGAAATATCGTTAAGAAAAAAAAAACCAGTATACAACAGAGGCATTAAGAAATAGTCCAAGTACCATATAGGTTTGTTTCGTTCTTGGCTTACTTAATAACAGTTTGATCCCTTCTTAATTATATAAATAACTAGCTGCGCCCGGCGGTGTTACCCGCGATAAAAAGTATGAAAAATTAAAACATCTATCCCACGGGAAGCATACATTTTACGGGGATAAAAAGTAGCCTATGTGCTATTCCAGACTATAATCTATCTGTGCCAAATTTCATCCAGATCCGTTCAGCCGTTCTGGCGTGAAAGAGTAACAAACATCCATCCATCCATCCATTCATCTATCCATCCATCCAAACTTTCACATTTATAATATTAGTATAGATAATGTTAAATTTTCAATGTATTAGGCGTGAGGATAAATTGGTTTTATGTTACATACGATTACTGTTTTAAATATTTTCGTTTTAATTGAAATGTCAGCTTGAAAATATGAACGGGATTACACACTGACCTTCGTTAAGTCATAATGACCATTTGTTTTAACGAGATAAACGCGCGCGTATCATACTGATATAAGTCGAATTAAAATAACATACAAATTCAAGAAGCAATGGTACTTATTATTTCAACATGTTTTGGAAAAAAAAAATATGTAGGTAGCTTATGAGTTACAATAATAGACATTTTAAAATGGCCGCCTGAAAGATGTATTTTTTATTACCAGTAGTAGTCGTAGTAGTCCGGTCAATTTAGACATTCGAGGTTGCATAAAGTCCCAACAAGCTGAATTTCTGTGAAATTGTTCAAAACATAATTATAAACAATGTCTAAAAGTTCCCCATCATTCCCCTGTAAGGAAAAATTTTTATTCAAGGTCAAAGGTCAAAAAAATGAGTTTTTCGCGATTTTCAGCAAAACGGTAAGTTTTATCATAAAGTACCTCAGACAAAAATTGTAGATCATAAAATTATCTATAAAAATGTATCAATACTTTTTTCTTAAGAGCCACCGTTTCTGAGATATAAGGATTCAAAAAGTTATAAAAGTTGTTATCGTCATAATATGCACACGTTTCCACGCCACCTATGAGGTAGTGTACTTAGCGCGTTTTATAACTTTTTGAATCGTTATATCTCAGAAACGGTGGCTCGTAAGAAAAAAGTATTGATACATTTTTTATAGATAATTTTATGATCTACAATTTTTGTCTGAGGTACTTTATGATAAAACTTACCGTTTTGCTGAAAATCGCGAAAAACTCATTTTTTTGACCTTTGACCTTGAATAATTTTTTTTCCTTACAGGGGAATGATGGGGATCTTTTAGACATTGTTTATAATTATATTTTGAACAATTTCACTGAAATTCAGCTTGTTGGGACTTTATGCAACCTTACTCTCATTTTTTGATCTAAATTGACCGGACTATAGGGCGAATCATTTCTGTGAATGTGAATTAACGTAGATCCGAAGGAAATTAGAAGTGGACACTCGAATATGATTTAAGACCAGGGAACATAATTCTAGCATTAGCATTCTATTTTTGGGGTCGAGTCACCTTCGTCCGTAGGAGAATTAAGTTCCCTCGAGATACCCTACACGTGACCCTGGGTGGTGCCAACTAGGTGACAATATACTGGTGGTAGGCTTCGGCCGTGGCTAGTCACCATCTACTGAACAAAGCCATGTCGCCAAGCGGCCTAGCCGTGTTCCGGCATGATGTTCAGTGTTGCCATTCATGGATGGCGGGTCAGATCAGTTGCGCTGCATGTGCCTAGTGAATGTAGCGTCTCGATCTACTGCCGCCTTCCTACCTAGGCAAGTATGCTCCATCGTAGATCTCATCGTCACTTACCATCAGATGAGATCGAGATCAAATACTTGCCTATAATGTATAAAAAAAAGAAAAAAAAAGCCGTTAAAAAAGATAACCAGACCAATGATTGCGAAGAAAACTAGCAACATTTCGCGGCGACCTCATTTCACGGCTGTCAGTCAGCTGCCACGCGAAACTAAGGTACCGATCCGATATAATAATTCACTTTTTGTTAAGGGCGAGTTCACGCTACAACTAAAATCTAATATTTGTGAGGATTATTTTCATATTTCATGCTGGTTATTCATATTTATTTATATGTGTATTTATTGAATTTGTTTTCGCTATTAAATACTTGATACTATCAAAATGGGTAGCCATTAATATGTGGGTGGGGTCATATTTCATCTTGTTCCATTCTATTTCGTCACATTTCATTTCGTACACAAAGAAGAAGAGACCGGAGTAAGACACCAATAATCTATAATTTTATTACTACCGGACTAAATAACGGCAATGCGGAATTGAAAAGAACATAACATTACATGTGTTAATTCGATAAATAGTTTACCTGCTGCATTCACGATCGCATGGCGACTGGCAATTAATACTGCGCGATGCAGCACGGTTGAATACACTCCCTACACGCGCTGGTAGGTATCGCCATTCATAACACACCAACAAATAACAAATCAGGAATAGAGCAACTAATAGTAATTGGGGAATCAGTGTGAAAGTAAACACCTTTATTTTTATAGACAACTAGCTGTTACCCGCGATTTCGTCCGCGTGGTATTTAACAAAGACTCAACCGTTTTGGCAACAGCCTGCTCGCGCGTTCTGAGCCCGCGGGACGCATTTCAGGTTGTTGCTATCAAACTTAATCAGGCGCAACGCTGCAACATTGGTTTTAATTTTTATTCGTGAGATGCTATGTTTTTTTTCTAAAATAAAAGTAGCCTAAGTTACTCCTTGTTACATCAGCTATCTGCCAATGAAAGTCCCGTCAAAATCGGTCCAGCCATTTCAGAGATTACCCGGAACAAACAGACAGACAGACAGACAGACAGACAGACAACGGACAGACAGACAGACAAAAATTAAAAAAAAAAATGTTTTGGTATAGGTACCGTGTATACATCCAAATGCACTTAGTAAAAAGCGGTTATTTTAATATTACAAACAGACACTCCAGTTTTATTTATATGTATAGATGTATAGATTGGCCAAGATTACCTTAATACAATTGTGTGATGAGCGTTTATACATAAGTCACGTACGTTTAATTTATATATGTAAGGTGTAAGATGTTTTAACAGATGAATCAGTAAGTTATATGGATTAAGATGATGTAAAAAAAGATTGTGTAAATGAAGTTTGATTATATTAAGCTTGGCGAAGCTGTAGCGTTTGGCTATGTGCTCTGTACATCGTGTCATTTGTCATCAAGATTTATTTCTTTACCTACAAAAACCCTGTTTAATTATTTTACACTATTATTGTCACACCGTATAGCTATATACTGGAAGCACCTTCCAGTCCATAGTACAATATCCATAACACAAGCGTGCATTGTTTGGAACCGTACAGTTGGTGTGCCCGTATAGCGATATTAATTATTGGTTACATAGCGATTACCCGGCACGCATTGCTGTGCTACTGCTCAGTGCTACAGATCAGTTGCGCTGCATGTGCCTAGTGAATGTAGCGTCTCGATCTACTGCCGCCTTCCTACCTAGGCAAGTATGCGCCATCGTAGATCTCATTGTCACTTACCATCAGGTGAGATCGAGATCAAATACTTGCCAATAATGTATAAAAAAAAACGTTCGCGGGCGTAACTCAGTTTCATCGCAATCGGATGGATGGTATAGCCGCACGCCTTTGGGACAAACCAAGCAAAAATATGTTTATTTACATTTACATTTAGATAATACCTATATATATGTACATACATATAAACATTACTCATGATAATAGCCAGCTTCGCTCCCCGAGTGCCGCCCACTGTCATTGGTACCGGCTGCAAACGTTTAAGGTCTTTAAGCTCGAAAGACGGTTGCGGAAGACGCAGCTATTATTAGCCTCATTATCTTAAATTTGGATATCTACCATTAAAATTGGGAACAGCATTTTGTTCAAAGGATGTCTATCGTCGTAAGTTGCTATACCGAGAGTCAAGTACTTATCTGTGTGCAAATTTCTTGGATTTTCATAAGAGAATTGAATCTACAAATGTAATTTGATCCTACATCATGAGCACCACTGGAATACACATAAATATACAATAAACACATATTGAAAAATACAGCTTTTATCGTTTCACAAACAAAAAAAAAATACTCGCTTACATACAACCAACAAAAGTATGATTCGCTGTCTGGAGCCAATAACAAGGACTACTATTATCTAATACTAGCTGTTGCCCGCGACTTCGTCCGCGTGGTATTTAACAAAGACAACCGTTGTCAACAGCCTGCTCGCCCATTCTGAGCCCGCGGGACGCATTGCAGGTTGTTGCTATCAAACTTAATCAGGCGCTGCGCTGCAACATTGGTTTTATTTTTTTTTCGTGAGATCCTATGTTTTTTCCTAAAATAAAAGTAGCCTAAGTTACTCCTTGTTACATCAGCTATCTGCCAGTGAAAGTCCCGTCAAAATCGGTCCAGCCATTTCAGAGATTACCCGGAACAAACAGACAGACAGACAGACAGACAGACAGACAGACAGACAGACAGACAGACAGACAGACGGACAGACAGACAGACAGACAGACAGACAAAAATTGTAAAAAATGTTGTTTCGGTATAGGTAACGTGTATACATCCAAATGCACTTAGTAAAAAGCGGTTATTTTAATATTACAAACAGACACTCCAATTTTATTTATATGTATAGATTACTCAACACCTGATTCGCTGTTTTCAGGTTTAATACGTTTTTTTTTAATTTTACGGACGATATATACACATCATCGTTCAATTGCTTTGAAGGAAAATTTCCATCCCTTGTAGGTATGCAATTTAACTGGCTACTCATCGAAGATTATTTGGACCACCGGAGGAACTATAAAATAAACCGCTAGATGTATGTATACTGTTATACGTTTGTTTAAAAACTATTCTCGTTTGTTGCCGCACTCACGTCAAAATTAGCCTGCCAGCGTTAATTGCTACATTCATGTCGAAGTTAGCCTGCAAGCGATAACAACGAATTTATATTGAGCAGTGCTCACGACTTCGCGAGAATAATAGTTTTTTAGTTATCGCGGGAACCTTTATTATTTTCAAAAACTTTTTTTTTCTAGATTATATTAATCGTGTTAAAGTCTTCTCCTTTTTTTATGCAAAGAAAGAAAGTATGTATGTCGTCTTTCTTTCATCAAATGGCATCACCCACCAAACAGTTAAGTAGGTATTCTTCTAATATTAAGTATTAATAGAGTGTAGCAAATATCATGATCCTCAGCAAATTTCAAAGTCGATCGATAGCAATAATAAATAAAAATACATTGTAGCAAAAACCTTGGTTGAAATTTATTACAAATTTATTAATAATAAAAACGGCTACGTTTATGTTAAAAGTCATTGCCAAACAGAACAAAGTCGATTTTGCAAGCACATTTTTAAATCGCATTGCAAAAAAAAAATATATATAAATATATTTTCGATTTGAAATGAGCAATATTTCATAAAACGAGCGAGTAGTTTTCATTTGTCACGAGCAACGAGCGATGTGAGCCGGCCCAGACCAGAATCAATATAAACAAACTGCCCGTATGCCGAACGTGACTCCCATACGCACCATTTGATCCTATCGAAGTCAACACTACAGGTACCCATAGTGCTATCCGGTGACGAAATTCAGTATTTCATAACCTACATCTAAAGCGAACTCCCGGATCATTGAGCAACAATGTGAAAACATTTATTTATTTTATACGTATCTACGCCTTGAACGCTTCTTGAATCGCTTCTCATATGTAATGAGGCACAATTTCGATATGTAATTTTTTTTTTAATTTTCATATCAAAATTCTGATTACACATAATATTTTGTGTGTTAAAGAAGCGCAGGTTCGGGGCTTAGTATACTCTTTCTGAATCAGCCTGTATATAATTGGGAATGGATTCGAATTTATAAATATATTGAGAGATATGACAAATCTGAAACTATTTGATAAAGATTCTATTAGTCTTTGTAAATAGGTACTTAATCGAAATCTATGACGAGTTAAGTGCCTTTTTAAATTGTAGGCATTACTAACAAATTGCGTTTCTGAATGCCGTTTCAGAAATGGACTTCACTCAATGCTTACTGTCACGTACAGTCTGCCAAACATTGCTGTAACTAACTGCTTGTAATTAGTAACAAGTAATTATTAATGTTGCGAGACTTTCGTTGTCCTTTGTACGTGTTGGAAGCGTTGAAGTAATGACCGAATTTGTGTTGAGATTACGAAAACAATACATAATACTTGAGGTAGTCCTAGATATCTGTGACGTAGTAGTATAGTTAGATTCGTTTTCAAGCATATGTAACATTTTTCTCCTGTTATTGAGATCGATTACTTACTTGATTGATGGTAATATCTATACATATAATAAAAAATGAACTGATCGCTATCTGTGCGGTTTTACCAATGTATTGTGGTAAGCTTCACTTAAAGTTTATATCAATAAGATCATAAATAAAAAAGTTATATTATTTTAAATGCGGGACAAAGTCGCGGGCAACAGAAAGTAAATTTTATGTTTTCAATTAACAACCCACGTCTAGCAACCATTCAAAATGTCACAGTCAGTATGTGGAACCCTTAGTTTTTATTCAGTTCACAACGTCAAATAGCTAACCTTGTTATTTCTGTACCTAAGAAAATAAATATCTTAGCTATAGCCTAGGTACTTAGAATATTCAACTAATACGGTGGGTAATTATTTAGGTTATTTTCAAATGTAAACGTAACGCCATCGAGAAATCATGCTGCCACTCTCATGCTTATGTATGAAATCTGTGGTATGAGAGGGATGGACGACGCTTATGTAACGAAACGGCACGTGAAAAGGATTATGCTCGAGGTGCTGGTTTGCGATTCCCAACGAACAAAACAATATGTTGGTATTTTTTTACTTTTCTAACAAGGTGTTCACCACAAAACTGTCAAGAGATACTTGCTAAAAGCGCCATTGCGTCCGTGGCATTACGGCTAAGTATAATTTTCATCGCAATGCAAACTTGCTTCAGATCCGGGGAGGCTCCCGGGAGCATTTAATCATTTTTTAATTGCGTAGAATGTTTGTGAAACAATAACAGTAGGTATGAAAAGTTCCAGCACTCGGTGTTTACGTAGTTGGTTAACGGTTGTACAGTTAGCGATAACAGTCACTGAATGTAACACAATTTTGAAAATTATAATCATGTTTGGACGCACATTTTGATTTTAAGCCTCGAAAAAGCATTTGATCGATATTTGCACGATGCCAAGCTCCGCAAAATTGAACCTAAATAACTAAAAGTTCGTTAAGTTATAGGTATTTACTCTATCTTCGGTATGACTACGATATCCATTTCACACTCAGATTTTATAGTACTTATTGTAGAAATGACAAAGTTTATTTAACTAAATAAAAAAACAATCTATACATATAAATAAAATTGGAGTGTCTGTTTGTAATATTAAAATAACCGCTTTTTACTAAGTGCATTTGGATGTATACACGTTACCTATACCGAAACAACATTTTTTACAATTTTTGTCTGTCTGTCTGTCTGTCTGTCTGTCCGTCTGTCTGTCTGTCTGTCTGTTTGTTCCGGCTAATCTCTGAAATGGCTGGACCGATTTTGACGGGACTTTCACTGGCAGATAGCTGATGTAACAAGGAGTAACTTAGGCTACTTTTATTTTAGAAAAAAAAAATAGGATCTCACGAAAAAAAAAAAAACAATGTTGCTGCGCAGCGCCTGATTGTTTGATAGCAACAACCTGCAATGCGTCCCGCGGGCTCAGAATTGGCGGGCAGGCTGTTGTCAACGGTTGTCTTTCTTAAATACCACGCGGACGAAGTCGCGGGCAACAGCTAGTATATAATAAATTAGGTAATTAATTATTAAAATTAGGCTGATTTCAAAATGCACTCAACAAATCCCCACCACCATTAGCCGGGAGGATGCCCAATACGCTAGCAGCATTGCCACGTTGGATGGCAATGCTGATTTGTTGGCCAAAATATGTGTCAGCGTTCTGGTCACCAGATGTCTCCACCAGACGTTTGGAAAGCTCCACTTAACACTTAAGTCTACGGTATGATATACATGCGTGAACGTTATTTCGTTCATAATAATTATATTCTCTATATCAATTGGTGTATTAGTATTTTTTTTTAGTTTTGCCAACATTGATTATATTTTACTTACCTCCTAAATAAGTTATATTCATTGATACCTGATCGATTTTATTGTCACAATCGCTCAAAGTCTTTCTTTAATATGTGAATAGAAAAGAAAGTTTTCGATCTATATTCGATAGGCTGGACACCTTTTTGCCAGTCCCACTGGGAGATTAGTGTAAAAGGAGGGATTAACCCGATACTATTGTTGAAGACTAAGAGATTGTAGATAGTTCTATTAATGGGGTCATGTTTGGCCAAGGTATACTGTTTGAGGGATTAAGGGCACAGCTTGTTGTTTAACTATTAGTATATAAAAAGCAGTGATAGCCAAGTTGGTAGAACGCTTGCCTCGGTAACGAGGATCGCAGGTTCAAACCCCGGCTCGCACCTGTAGGATTTCTTGATTTCATTTGCGAATCTCATTTCCACCACGTTTATCACTGCTAAACGGTGAAGTAAAAATCGTGAAGAAACCTACATGTCTGCGATAACCTCTTGAAAGATGTGTGAAGTTTGCCAAACCGTCCTGGGCCAGCGTGGTGGACTATGGCCTAACCCCCCTCGCAATGAAGGGAGGCCAGTGCCCAACAGTTGGACATTAAAAAGGGCTGGTATTATTATTATATAAAAAGCCATGTGCACCTCGTGACGTCAATATATAGAAACAGTTGATACCAGCGAAGGTTCAAAAAGGAAGACAGTTACATAAATCGAGGTGGCAAAAATATAAATAAATAAGATAGGGTTATAATAGCAATTGGTCCGTATTCGGTAGATGGTATCCGAATTCAATATATCGAGTAAGTTATTTTTATGAGCATCGTCAGCGTTGGAGAAAGATTTACGGTAGCAATTTGTGGGTACGGCTTATCTTCCGATAAGTGACCCTTGGCTAGGCTTAGGGTAAACCCTCAAGGATACTGCTAGTGCTAACAAGCTTACGGCGCGCCCGTCGAATGGGCTCATCATTTGTCGTCGGTTCATTTCCAACCGTTGTATCTTGCAGAAATTACATTATTTCTGAATGACACAAAGGTTCCAATGAAAAATAACCGTGACATCACCTTCAACTGTCTCAGGACGGAGCGTAACCGAGTCATTTCTAAATTAGCTTTACAGCTTTCGTTCACGCGCTACGAACAATTCGGAGATTGACGGCAAATTGTGTCGTAAATACTTATTATGCTCCGAGGGTACCAATTTAAGTGACGTGCGAGTGTGCTGGGAATATCAAAAACATTTTCCGACTCATTAATAAGCAAGGTTACGCTAGATTTGAATCCGATTATCGGTCTGGGTTAGTTGTATTCTAGATTTAATCTATACATATAAATAAAATTGGAGTGTCTGTTTGTAATATTAAAATAACCGCTTTTTACTAAGTGCATTTGGATGTATACACGGTACCTATACAAAAACAATTTTTTTTTACAATTTTTGTCTGCCTGTCTGTCTGTCTGTCTGTCTGTCCGTCTGTCTGTCTGTCCGTCTGTCTGTCTGTCTGTTTGTTTGTTCCGGCTAATCTCTGAAATGGCTGGTCCGATTTTGACGGGACTTTCACTGGCTGATAGCTGATGTAACAAGGAGTAACTTGGCTACTTTTATTTTAGAAAAAAAAAATAGGATCTCACGAATAAAAATTAAAACCAATGTTGCAGCGCTGCGCCTGATTAAGTTTGATAGCAACAACCTGCAATGCGTCCCGCGGGCTCAGAATGGGCGAACAGGCTGTTGTCAACGGTTGTCTTTGTTAAATACCACGCGGACGAAGTCGCGGGCAACAGCTAGTAAATAAATATAATCTTTTTTCAATGTGGATAATTTAGTATAAAGTATATTCTATAAATAATAAAGTACCTAAAAAGCCAATGGCTGGCACCCTGACGGAAGTCTGTTGTCTCTAGAGTTCGTCTCATCATCTCTCATCTCCCACACACATTTTTAATCATTGCGACATTCGTCCACCTTATCACTAAATAAATTAAACATATCTCGTCGTGTTGGACACACCGGAGCGATTTTCATAAATTAAGTTGTATAAGAAGGGTTTAACTCTAATTGGTAAGAAATATGTAGCTATATCTCGGCAGTGTCAAAACAAGTTGTTTGTCCCGGACGAGGGCCGATATTTCACCCGCTACAGTACTCGACGACAAATAACCTCGTCTTTCAATACAAATTTCAATGCCTGTAAATAATGGCGGCAATACTAGTTTCAGAATTTTACATTTGAATTTCAGACTGTCTACTATTATTGTTTTCTTCAAAGGACAGTCGCATGTTATAAATTTCGCATCTTTTAAGTTTGGTCATGTCACATTAAATTTGTGTACTTAGTTAAAATGTTAACATTTGTCATATTCTTTTATAAACGAAAATATTAGGTACGCTTACCTTCAGGTTGGTTCAGTTAGACCGCATAAGGACTCTTTTAAGGATCAAGGCAAGTAACCAAAGATAAAGCACTCTCCAGCACGTCCAATTGAAAAGCTTACAGCGGAGAAGAGTTTACAATTTCGTTAACTTCATTTGCTAACACTTCGTTTACAATTCAGCAGTAATAGTGCGTCCCGGCGCGAGAAGTTTATTTGGAAATCTGGCTTCGCATAGAATACATTTTGACGAAGATACGCCTACGAGCATCACATTTGCACATGTCTCGCAAAAAGAGTAGCTGGATAAAGAAAAGAATATAGCGCTGGTTTATTTTTATCCGTAGGTTTTTATTTTATTCTTGAAACCTTTATACACATTGTCCTAGCCCCAAACTAGGGTTCCCAGTGTCTTGAGCACTAGACGATTTGTATAGATATTAAACGTACATGATTCGTCTACAAATTATCCTGCTCAGCACACCCTCAAGGTTCGACCCGGGACCATCGGCACAGAAAGCAGGGTCGATAACAACTGAGATATTGTGACAGCCGTTTTGGGATCTGGGTTTGGGGTTGGTTGGGGCTAATTCTTGTTTATGATGTTTTAAAATTTTGAAGGGAAGGGTTCGTTGGGACGGAGAAATTCATCTTCACCTACACAATGCTCCTTCAAAACCTGTAAGCTTGTCATCCATATACACTTTTCACCCCTAAGCTCATGTACAAATTATAATAAAAGTAATGCATGCTTTTGCATCATGGGCTTGTCAGTGGTAGGGGAACTGGGTCGACCATATATATCGCTTTGGCGTAAACAGCGTCATATTGTCGCCACATTGATGTTGACGCAACAATCAGCACATGAAGTAAGCATTTGTATCTGTCATCGTTACGTATGTTGCACGGAGGGACTTTCTGTTTTAAATCCCTTCACACAAGAGACTATTGATGACATTCTTATCCCATCGTTGAAATTTTAGGGCACTTCTATACTTCTGATTGATATACTCTAAACAAAGGGGGAAGAGGAACCCACCACTAACCCTCGGCTTATCAACTTTTCCAATTATAAACCAAACAAGTTTGTTCGATAATTAAAGAAGCCAGCAACATCGAACTCCTCTAAGATGTTAATCGAGAAACTATCACGAGTGATGGGACCTCAAATAAAATGCAATTCTCCGCGAAACGAAGCGAATATAAAAAAGTGCTCGACACGCCGTTTGTTTCGCCTCTAAACGAGGCATCCTCAGGACTACTGGGCTACGAATGAACGATATGCTCTACTCTAATAATCATCAGTGTCAGATATCATCAGTGGATCGCGAGCTTCTGAAAGCACGGATAAAGATCTTTAGGTTTACGTATATAACCTTCAGTGTATTTGGGCACAGCTGTAAGCTTATACCTACTTAATGCTTTAACTATGATAAGCCTAACATCGTCTATACAATGCGACGCTGTGACTCATAGTAATATATCATAACTCGTTACAGCAATAGACGTCTTTATGGCACCTGTAATGTATGAAGAAATATTCTAAGGTCGCTTGAGCGAGGTCAAACTAACACCGGTACCGGTACAAATATATGTAATATATTGTTTGGATAAGGCTTCACAATGTAAGTTATACTTCGGCTTGCAGGAAGAACTTCTACTCCCGTGTGCTGTTGTAAGTCTTGACTGTTCTGGGGCAAGTCTTACACATTATATGTTATTAATCTTGCAAATTGCTGATAACCTAGTCTACGAAGATGATGGTCCAAGTTATGTGTCGAATGCATGTATACTAAGTTCGCCCCAAGTCTATTGTACGGTACCCATAATACAATTGTTGCTTAGTTTGTGACCGAATAATTGGTGTGTTCGTCTGGCGATATTATTAGTATAATTAAATTCACGCCTAATGTAAAGTTGTGTCTGCAACTCATTACGATGGATTAGTTTTGCCACAGCGCGCCACCTGTAAAGTATAAAGAAATATTTCAAGGCTGCCTTAACGAGGTCAGACCGCTCGTAGACCAGCGCGAATTGAGGTTATCAATCTCGACAGGGGACTTTTAAGACCCTTCATATATAACGTTTGAAGTGGCGTGTCAAACTTACCGCAGGGCGTTATTTTAAATATTGGCTTTTGGACTTATGTTCTGCAGGTAACGACATAATGTGGTAAATTTATTACACTATTCACAAGATCTATCTATCACTCATATAATACTTTGAAAAACTTGCTTGAGACTGTGTTATTCGCGTATGGTTAGATGTAGGTAAGTTCGATTTTATTTATAGATGGTATTTTTGTTAAATAAAGGCTCTGTAGCCGTACCATTGGGAGGTATTTTTCACCATCATCGTCCGAACTTAATTAAGCCGAGTTCGTAGCTTAATGCGTGGTTCAAGACTGCCACAATCAATTCCATTAGTCTATTTTTAAGCGGCACCTTTTCTGAATGTAAATTAGGTTAGGAGGATTCTCAAAGCGTGGGTAGATGAACAATTGACAGGATTTGTTCAAAATAGCCTAAGGAATCAGGCGAACAAGATTTGTGCAGTGATTGATAGTGATTTGTAAGAATAGGGTAAGCCGGGACCTCAATCATCTCTTGACTTAGTCGTTACCATATGATCAGTGTGGAATACTGGATGTTCTGACAAAAGATGAAATCTATTCAATAGTTTCAAGAAGTGTTTCAAGATTAGTATTTTGTGTATATTGTTATACTTCCATAGTGCGTATTATATCGGATAAAAATGATTGGTTCACGTGCGGCCATTGGGCAATATAGAGTAGACATATCAAGCTAAATTGATAACGCTCGAGTTCCTGTCTGAATAAATGAACGCGGATTGATTACTTTTATTGCATAGATATGGTAATTTAACGCTTCCCCTTTTTCAAAATTGGTTGATTAGGCCGCTGGATGTGTAATCAACAATTTTGGAATAAGAATTGAAGCGTTTATAATCGTATTAGATTTTTTCAATACAAATATAACATGACCGAGTTGGTGGAAAGCTATCTATTAAAATCATGGACAAGTGGTATTTGTAACTTAACTGTGAGCTGTTACATCTAAGAATATCGGATACCTAATGAATTTTGACAGGTTATCCAGAAATATATAAATATCTACTCATTGAGATTTTGAATATAAAAAACTGATAAACTCAAGATGCGTACTACCTACCTGTTGTTAGATTGTACTTTTTTATGTTTAATCTGAAATTTCTAGAGGTCACCTTATGCTAGTGCCAAGCTAGCAACAGGAATCCTGTTGAAAGTGTTCAAAGGACGAAACGATCATCTCTGTCAAATCGCTTGTATGTCCCTACCTACCTATCCAACCAACCCACACTAGGCTAACGTAGTGGCCTGAATCCTCCCACAAGCGTGCCATAGGCTTGCTCCCTTGAATAAGAACCAAACATCATCGGCGAAATTTGGGTGTACTGCATAGTACACCTCTGCCTACTCCTCCAAGGATTACAGGCGTGATGATATTGATTTACCTACTCAAGTAGGGCAAGGTGTAGGTAGGTGCAGGTCCTGTTGTTCACGCGCCGCTGAGCTCTCCACCCAAATGCGGCCTTTGGGACTCTTCCTGTTGCGGGCTGCACAGAGCCAATAATTAACAGACAGATTTGTGTCAATTTCGCTCTCAAAGAATTATCAACATGTGGGTGCGAGACTTTTATTATCTTTAGGTAAATATTCATATTACTATGAATCTTTTATTTGACGATTTGCTCATTTGGTACATTGGCACTGACTCCGTCTTCTATGCCGAGGGTCCCGGCTTCAAATCCAGGTAGGGGCAATGTTTGTGTGATGAGCACAAATGTTGGTACCCGAGTCATGGATGTTTAATATGTATATAAGTATTATATACTGAGTTCGTCCTCCGTCCATTGTAAGGTACCCATAATACAAGCGTTGCTTAGTATGGGACCGTATAGTTGGTGTGTTCGTCGTGAGATATTTATTTATTTATTTATCTGAATGTTTATAAATTGTTCGGCAATTAAATTATAGCAATTAAATTGTTCTTAGATTTGAACACACAGACACCAATACACACACACAGAAATACACACATCTGCATGTACACCACTACACATACGTAAATATACATCGTATGAATCCGGATAACATAGATACATTTTCTATTAAAATGTATTCGATGTTGAAAGCTTAAGTAAAATTCAAAATAATTATTTCATTTCATCAATATTGGATGCATTTGTTTTCCCGCCGAGTGATGGATAGGCCTCAGTCGACAGGCGAACAGCTAGCATTTAATTTTACAAACTTTCGACTTGAATTAATGTACGGTGTCATTGTTTTGCCGCTTCAAACGGAAGCCATAATTAGTTATTTTTAGCTGCGGAACGGCAGAGTTCGGATGAAGGGTTTATGCGTTGTGTTACGCTGTGATGAGTTCGCAAAGATCCATTTAGGTGCGTAAATGTTTTTCTTTTACGGAGTAGTAACGGGAAGGCGTCCGCTTTCACAACTATCGGCCGAAGTTCGATTGAGTTTTCGTAATGCACATAGAGAATACGTGAAGTCTTTGGTACCTTCGTATATCTGGCAGGTATAGTATATAATGGAAAAGTAACTTGTAGATACATCCTACATGTGTATTTGGATGATTCATGGCACGTGATCTCTATCATATTTGTAATGCTCACTTTACGTATACAGTTCGGCAGTACGAGTTGCGACAAGTGGGCGGAATTTATTTTCATACATTTCTAATTTTGCTACTTGCGTTTTGTATTCTCGTATATCTAACATAAGCGCACACCAAACCAGGAATATACAACTATAAGGTAACATGAAAAGGAGTTACTATGTCGAATTCTGCTTAATTTTTATGACACTTTAACAATTAGTCTAAAATCGTTTTGTACGCATATATCTACGATTTTTTTTTCTATATCGTTCCACTGCTTGGCATTGGTCTCTCCCTCAACCTACCCTATGTTTCTAATGTTGGTCATTTCTCCGATTCCGGTTATTGCCCATCTCGCCGGTTGCATTCAAAAACGTGCCCTCCGTCTATAAAAGTTATCCTGCGTGTCCCGGCCAAAGGCAGTTAAGCCTGGCAGACTTATTGCCGATATCAGCGATTCTAGTCTAGGAACGTATCAATCTCTTCGATTTTATTTCGTGTTCGGTCTGATAATAATATATTTCCTAAAAATGCACGTGGAACATTCCGGTGAATAACTATATTATTTATAATGGTTCTTCTATTGTGATTTTCTGATGCATACATAAAGTGCGGTGTAGACAGGCATGTAAGTATATTTATAGTAGTAGATACTTAATTATATAGTAATATACACATATTTATACATGTCACAATAAAGATTATAGGTTGTTTCCTACGGGTATTATTGTTCAGCTTTTTTAAAAAATTATTTTAGCTAAAACTAACTCAGAGTAGCGAGTTTAGGTTACTCTAAGTAGCAGATATTACACACACACACTCACTCGCACGCACACACTCACACACACACACACGCACAAACACACACACACACACACACACACACACACACACACACACACACACACACACACACACACACACACACACACACACACACATCTCATAGAAATACATAATGACGATTAAGACACTGCTTAGACAGGCCTACGATGGTGTTAACGATAAAATATAATTTGTATATAATATATGTATACTTAGATAATAATATTAATAAATAATAATACTTAGATTAGAATAATAGATGTTGCTTATAAAATCTGAGTGAGTCACCATAGAATTCTCCGAAAATACCTAAACCTAAATACACCTTAAATAAGTGTAGAGGAATATTCCAGTTAGCTATCCTGTTCAAATAATATAAAGGAAGCTTGTTTAAGATTTTAGTGATCCAATTATAGTGAGTCTATATTTTGTCAGTGGAAAATGGTCGGGTGCGGTGATATTCTGGTAGACGGTAATAACCTTACTCCTCTCGAGAAAAATTGATACCCTAAAAGCATACTTAATAATACATTTGCATTACAAATACTTACTTGAAGCCCATACATTTGCATTTTAAGGCGGTTGGAAAATTAATTTCAGTGGCTGTTTAAAAAGTCAAATGGAGTTCGTTGTAAGTCTTATTTTTTCGATACTTTTAGCTTTTATTAACTTTTAGATGCGTTTAGTCCAGTGAATTTCAAATTGATAAAAATAATCTGAAAATGGAATGTTTACTTAAATCGTTGTTTTTAATTATTGTTAATGAAAATACCAAAATCGCTATCGAGTAGTACTTCCACTCAATTCCTCATCATCAAAACTATTTTTTTTAATGGGGCCAATCTGGATGTGTATCCTTTAAAAAAAAATACATAAGTTTCCAAATTTGTTCATAAATTCCGGAGTTTTGAGGTAACAAACAAACAAAAATACAATCGACTTGAGAACCTCCACAATTTTTTTAAGTCGTTTAAAAATCAAAATTATTCGTTTGGTATGAGTTTTATAAACTGCTAATGTGAAATCATCAATTCTGAAAAAAAGGTATCAGAATGTAGTGTGCCCGCCTAATAATATTATGTACACTGAGTTTGCAATAATGTAACTCGTATATTGCGTTTGAATATCATTTCTAGGGCATTGAATATCAAAACGGCCGGTCAGATTTATTTTTACTCCTACTCATTAGTTTTACTGGCAGGTAACATTATCACAACTACACGTAAACGAGGTTTTCAACCGATCATGCAGTGAATATTACCTAATCGTACTGCGGAATAGCGACCGCAGGGCTCAATATGCTTTGCTTGAATAGGCTATTTGACTATGTTTGTTCACTAGTTTAATATTATGCTAAAAATATAGTCCTTTCGTTGTGAATTCCAGTATTTTCCATAAAATTCGATAACGCAGTTTAAATAAATAAAAATAGCGCCAAAACACGGCCTCCGGGTCACGTGACCCTTGTGAAAAATAATGGCTGAAAGCACATTAAAATACCGAATATTACCAAACTCGTATTGGCAACCTGACACTGATTACGTTGTGATGTCACAATGCATCAACCAACAATCCAGAGCGTTGATCACGTGACCGACCGAACCAAAGAATAACATTATTTTATTTTATGATTTTAATGAAAATAAACCATATTCTTGCAGAAAAATGAAGACTAATTGTTCTAAAACGCTATAATCTTCTAGAATGGTCACTATAGCTTAAATTGATGCAGTCAAACACCCTATTACGATATTTTGAGCCCACATAACCTCTTAAATTAAGCTAGTTTTTATGACTGGGTATGCTATCGTTCTGATGACTAACTAATACTTGCTGTATTAGGAAAATAAGCGAAGGCGTTCCGTATGATTGATAAAATTAAAACCGTCGTATAGCATGTATGAGACATGCTATACGACGGTCACCATCAATATCCACCATCAATATTACTTACCACCATCAATATTAATTATCTGGGATGCCATTTAAAAAACTTAAGTCATAGACTCCGAGACATACCTATGCGCTGCTAAAAAAAAAGGGAAAGAAGATCATTGGTCTTTTAAAACATTTTTTTTTTCATCAGTTTGTTACAGTTATAAATGTAAGTGACATCGTAGAACTTAATTAAGATGAAGACACATGAACGATAATAGTTAAGTGATATCAACAACCGCCTGATACGAAAGCATAACGATACTTTCAGATACTCAGCATGCATTGAATTATTGTTCCTCTCATAACGAGAGATTTAGGGCACCACTTTCAGTTCGAAATTTATGAGATAAATTCGCACCGCACCCCGCTTCAGCGAATTCGTAATTTAAAATTACGCGACTGTATGGACCGAAGTTAATGCGGCCTGGTTTCTCTCATGATGATCTAGTGTGTGTATGTCACCTAATTTCGGTAAGGGTCGTGTATAAAGCTGAAAATCGCCATAGAATGCCTCACCTGGCGATAGTTTACTGAGTACTGCTATACTTTTGCGAAGTATTAAGGCATTGTAAATAAGGAAATCATTAAATATTCATAAATAATAATAAAGTAAGTACCTACTTGAGAAAGAACCAGAAATATTCCAGAATTTAACTGTAGCTACATTGTAATGTAATTAGATAATACGAAAACAATGTTCCACCTATTCCGCCGCTAAAACCGATGAAGATTTAAATTTCACGTGACTACATTTTGTGTATTGGGCAGTATTCATAAAAGTGGGGCACGGCGGCCGAATAAACCTAGTTTTGTGGCCCTCAGAGGGGTTGTCCCTGCCAGGTTTCATGTCCCGACCCTACCCGTCGTTGTTAATTACTATTTGGTTCGATGAGCAGTGTGTTTTCGCTGCTTTTGTTGGTGGGAGACGGCGGGGCGACACAGGAGGATTAGGAATGTAAACAAAGGAGGTTGAAGACTTACGTAAATGATAATTTAAAGGGAAATTATTGAAAAGATAATAGGTAGGTCTAGCATATTATTTGAATTTGACTATGGAGACCAGTGCTCCTAAAAATTGGACAAGTGCAGTCACACGACCAAAACCACTCCATTACAAAAAAAAATATGGACTTTAAAATATTTTAAATCCCACCATTTTAATAAAATGTAGTCATTACTGACGTACTCCCAAACTTGCAATAAACACAATACACAATGTTTCGATAGGGAATAAATATTTACAGCAATGGCGTCCCAGTTCTGAGTGCAAATTAGGTCACCTCACACAGAGGTCGGCGATGAGATGCAATGGCTTTGAACCCCCGATACGGACAAAACATCTCGCGCAATGCCGAAATGTATCTTCATCCAAGATATAGTTATCACTTAATCTGGACGAGTCTGTCTGTGAGTATATCTGTCTATGAATATTGAAGATTAATTTTACCAATATTGAAGAAATGATCACCATGATGTAATATATTATAACACTAGAAAAAATATTGATTTGTTATATTTACGCGAATACTACACATTTAAATAAAACGAATCTTATGGATTTTATCGCGTTTATTCTACGTTTTTACGATCCCGACGATTCGGCTGCTTTACAGCAACCACCTCAGTCCTCCCGTGACCACGGTTGCTGTAAAGCAGCGGAAAATCGGGAACGTAAAAAACGTCGAATAAACGCGATAAAATCAGTACGATTAGTACTATTTTAACAAACAAAAATTATAATTATGAGTTAATACGGCCAAACGGACTGGACAGACAGACAGACAGACGGCCAAGAAGACTTGAATGCATTGTGCATTTATTATATTATACGATCATGGGTTTATTGCTTAGTTAAAACTATTAAACCTATCCGTCTTAAAATATGCAGGTGTGGTGCACAAGTGTTCAAGTTTGTGTTCAAACTGTGGTGAACACATTCCTGGTTTATTACAAGTCATGACAATGCTCTACGTATATTCACAAGCAACATTATATTATACAACCAAAGGTTATATCATTATAACGATACACGAGTATGGGTACTTATAGAGCTAATTTATCATATAGATGCTTAGTCATTCCATCTAAGTAAATACATTAAACGGGGAATGTAGACAAAAACTGAAAAACAACATAATGTACGATTGCTCTTTCTTGAACTTACATAGCACTGCTGGCTCTCCTATGGAGCAGTTGCAGCAGGCTGCCATCTGCTCCTGAAGAGCAGAGACTGCGCGAGCGCGCGCGCCGCTCGACCTCCCGTTCGCTGCGCTCGCGCCACCGCGCCATCAGCGACTCCAGACACAGCATCGCGCCACCATCGCACACCATGGGTCTACGCCGCCGCGTCCACCCAGCCTTAACTTTACACCCGCACTCAGTACATTAAACCGTTCATATACTATACGAACTGCAATTTCGTGGCTCTTATACAGCTCAACCCTAAGCAAGTTTAATTGTTTAAGTGGACACCGTTGACCTGAGTGAAGCTCTGCGAATTTATTTATCTTTCGTATTAAATTGCAACTTTCCCAAATTAAGGACTTGGATACCGGACCGCAAACTATTAAATTATTTATTAAGTATACAAACTTCCAAACGAGGTCATATTCTGTTGTAGAGCGCTTTCATGCAAAAGATTTCGTTGATAAATTTATAAAGAACGTTCGCCTTGTGATATACAATCCATATAACTTTTGAAGTGTCACTTTATGAAGAAAGTTGGTAGCGTAGTTATTTTCAGATGACTGTCTCCGATAGCACTATGAAACAATCCAGTTAAATGGTGGAAAGTTGTCAACGTGTAGACCGACACTTATTTAAATCAGCCCGATGGTATCATGAAAATTACGAAGTAATATAAGTTCCCGCGGGTGTGGTTGTGAGTGAGGTGTCGCGGCGGGCGCTCGTCGGCGACTGAGCGGCCGACGCTACGGCCCTCGCCGTAGTCTCTACGACTCGTCTCTACGCTTACTGTTATAGCACATTCTGACTTTGTTTGATGTTTCTTTGTCACTAGAACTTCTATTGAAAGTTCGGCCGCTATAAATCATAAGGGTTTTCATATATGTCGTCGTACCTAGCGGGCGGAATTTAGTCATCACGAAATTGCAGCTGACAGCTAGCTACCGTGACGGTATTTTGCTGTGTGGTTATTCGGGAATTTAATATTCGCTACCTTCACTGTGTGATACTTTATTTTATTATGTTTTCATTTAAATAAATCAGTACTTAGTTGTCTATTTCTTTAACTATATATATATGAAAGTAAGGGTTAAGTTTATTAAGTTCAACAGACGTTTACGCGCATTATACACCGGATGATTCATAAAGGGTATGCTATCCTGTGAACCTTCGGTTCTTTAGCGCATTTGCCATCATTATGTGAAGTCAGAATTTAAATACGGAACAAAATTAAAAAAAAACTGCATAGGAAAATTATGATTTCACATAGGTTAATAAGCGCAGGTTCAAAGTATATTATAGCCTTTCTGAATCACCCTGTATAGTATATCGGAATGTACTAGAGATCTAGTTCTGAAACGAGATATAGTTAATTGCTTTGAACGGTTAACAGTTGCAAATGAAAAACGTGCCTCGCCCTCCGTAGAATGAGGCCGGTTGCGCTAGCTGGGATTGGGAGTTCTACTATTGAGCAATGAAACTGAGGATAACAATAGTCAGAAGCAATCCCGTAACGTACCTGTATCAGAAAATAGTTTTGCAACTATGTTTCTTAGGTGATAATCTATACATATAAATAAAATTGGAGTGTCTGTTTGTAATATTAAAATAACCGCTTTATACTAAGTGCATTTGGATGTATACATACACGTTACCTATACCGAAACAACATTTTTTACAATTTTTGTCTGTCTGTCTGTTTGTTCCGGCTAATCTCTGAAATGGCTGGACCGATTTTGACGGGACTTTGACTGGCAGATAGCTGATGTAACAAGGAATAACTTAGGCTACTTTTATTTTAGAAAAAAAAAATATCTCACGAAAAAAAATTAAAACCAATGTTGCAGCGCAGCGCCTGATTAAGTTTGATAGCAACAACCTGCAATGCGTCCCGCGGGCTCAGAATGGGCGAGCAGGCTGTTGTCAACGGTTGTCTTTGTTAAATACCACGCGGACGAAGTCGCGGGCAACAGCTAGTGTATAATATAAGTTCATACCGTACCAGTAAGACTTCACAAATTGGTTATAGCAGCGTAATTACTAATCTGTGGTAATAGTAGGCGTTAATTCCTGAAAAAAAACAGATGCTTTTTATGTGTTTATTTTACATCGTTTATTATGCATAAGTTTAGGTTTTCAAATTATTTCTTGTATTTTTTTCTTTTCTTACATTTTGACAAATACATTGTTTCACTAACGATACTTGCTATTACTAATGATGACTTAACAATAGGTCATATTAGTATGCCGATAAATAAGATGCGGAAAATAATAATAAGATGCCAGACCTTCAGGACCAAGTATATTTTTATGAGTTAGGTAGATTCAACAAGTAATTTTGTAAACAACAGAATTGGTGATAACCTTTTATTTTGTTTATGTTTAGTTTGTATTCTCAAAGCTCGTGGCTTGAACTCAGTAGTGTGTGTCTTTGACAGCGGACGTGAAGTATGTATACACTGCCCGGAAACATATGTGGCACGCTGTTAATGAGGATGAGACTAATTGGCTATTTCTCATCTTCAGTCTTCCTCGGTATTTTGTCAAACCGCACAAGCTTTTGATCGTTCCGACGACGGGCCATCTATATGAAAAATCCTATCCAAATATACATTTTTAAATATTTCACAATTATATAATTATAAGAAACCTAGTAAATAAATATAGGTTATAGTAATAATCTAGCACTGCTCTAGTGATATATGGTGCGGCATATTTAGGCGGATACCCACCTGCTTAAACTATGTTGTAAAGGTATAACAAAATTGTGTTAAATATTTTAACCGATTATTCAGTAAATGTATGTAATGTGTATAGATCACATTGATGTATAAAATAATAGTGTAAATTATGCCATGCGCTCAGTATAGGGTGTTACTCTTTAAATGCTGCTAATTCGCTTGCACACTCTCTAAACTTAACTAAACTAGCTAAAATTTTAAGTATAGTTTAGAAATCATTAAAATCTATTCTGTTGTTACATCGAACTTAACTTAAATATCGTAATTGACAGGACTAATTTGATTTTGACAGCACCTAAATTGAATTGAGGTATGTTGCCAGTATTTAAAAAATATATCTGAAGAATGAATGAAAATAAGGTGAATGGATAAGAAAATCGAAATAACATGATTAAATTATTTTAAAATAACCTTAAAATATGTAAAAGTTTAATTTAAAATATATGTCGGCGTCTAAATATTTTTATTGTAATTTTTTTATGATATTTACAATTATAAATTATAGAAAGTTGTTCTATATCGTCTGTGGTTAAGTGTTCCATATCTATTGTTCTGTGGTGAATTCTATTTTGTATCTGTTGACAGTAGGTAAACAAAACACCGTTCAGACGGGTGTGCTACATTGTAATTGTTGTAATAAGTTATCTAGTGGCTTGAATCTAATATGGAAAACGATAGGAATCGGTCTAACAACATCAAAATAGCGAGGGGTAAGCATTTTAAAGGATTGGAAGTTTTGTTTTACTTAAAATCAATCAATGGTTATAGTTACATCGACGCGCGAGGACATCTATCTAAAAATCAATTATATTTTCAGGAAACCAAGCAGATTCTGCCGTGGTAGATTTTTAGGGGGCCCTACCAACCACGACGAGCTCAACCAACTCGGCTGCAGAAGAACTGCACAGCAGTGGGAGCATGTAAGTTTTGTGTTCTGAATATTATGCATGTTTTTCGTCTAAATGGTTTTTATATGGTTTTTTTATCAACAGGTTTGGAGTGTGTGGGTGGCGAAGTTATAGACCAAGGCTTGCAAGGTGCGAACTTCAATAAGCGCCACAGGTGGCGGTCTGGCAGGAGGAGCCCCGACAGACATAGAATCCAAAATTTTGGATATTGTTGGGCATGCCTATGTGGATGGATTTTGCCGCCTGGAAGTGTACCATAATACTATGTAATAAGTTAGTAATACTAAGCATTTATTGCATAGTTGTTATCTTCGGTAGTGCCATTTTCATTGAGTGTGGGCAACACATGGCCCCCATGTGCAGAAGCTTGTTGTTTAAGCCTTTCAAATTCTATTACTTACAAATTTGTTTATTATTTTGATTGTTAATTATTTTTAATGTTGATGTTTATTATTGATTATTGATAACATAGTAATAAGTAAAAAGCTTTATTATAATAATTCAGAAATTAAAGTCTTGTTTATGATTTGCCATACTTTTATTAATTTTGAGTAAAATAGTGTTTATTAACACTTGCCAAATGTGTCTTGCTTCAGCAAGGAAATCTGTTTCAATGTACTCTTCCACCATAGATAGCTTATCAGTATGATCTAAATCAATGGTATAATTCTCATCCGTATCTGCAAAAGTAGAAACATTTACATGTTATAACTTGATGTCAAGATATTTTTTTAATGCTAATATTATAAAGACAAAAGATATATTGGTTCGACGGCCTGATTAACCTAGTGGTAATGACTCTGCTTTCTGCGCTGAGAGTCCTGGGTTTAAATCCTGGTAGGGACACAAGCTTTGTGTGATGAGCATGAATGTTTGTACCCGAGTCATGGATGTTTAATATGTATATAAGTATTATAAACTGAGTTCACCCTCAGTCCATTGTACAGTACTCACAACACAAGCGTTAAGCTTAAAGTGGGACCGTTTGGTTATGTGTTCGTATGGCGATATTTATTTATTTATTTGTTTATAATGTATGAGCTCAAAAAATACTAAACCAATTTAGTGGATATGAAATGAAACTTACTCAGTTTTTGCAGATTCTTTCTCCGTCTGTGTTGTAGGGAACTTTATATTTTGGGGTGTCAATTGTTGCACAATTATGTTCAACACTATTCCCAAACATCTACTCACTGCTGGTTGGCTCATTCCTGGTAAACTATCTTGGCCTACAGCAGCCTGATAGCTCCCATGAGCGTAAAATTGCAGTGCTGTTAAAATCTGCAAAGTGTCATGTTGATGTATTTATAAACAAGTAAAAAGTACTTAGGTATCTGTATAAAATATTAAATCGCAAACCTTTATATGTTTTGGGATGTGCCCCTCCACTAAGAGCGGATCATCTAGAGTATTCAGTAATTGAAGTGCTGCAAACTTGTGAAGCCACAAAAGATTTTTTAAACTTCTCTGCTAATTCGAAGGGCACATTCCAATATGTGCTCTTAGGCCTTCGAGGCGTATTCTTTCTTCATAGTTTCTACGGTTAGAAAGCAAATGCCTTAATTTTGTGTTTCAAGTAAGTACTTTGAAGTAGGCTCTGTTTTATTATTATTTTGGTAAAATTAGCACTTTCAGATGAATCCACAAGAGCCGCAACCACATATTCCTCCATCGTGTTTGATAAAATAGTTTTTCACAACTTATCTTAATAAAAACATCACCTGAAAACCTACGAACTAAATTTAGATGGCACCAAATTAGATGCCGACCAAATAAGGCGGATTATAGTTTGACGTTTCTAATTTTAGACGCAATTTGACGTAAAGTGTGTACAACAGAATACAAAAATGACCAACTAAGCTAAGTTGAGTAACTAAACCAATTTTAGGAGCTGTCAAACCAAAATTAGTCTAATCTGCTGTTAACAGAATAGCGAACGCCGTTTGACAGGAGTAAACTATAATTTGGTCTAGTTTAGGCTAGTTGGTGCCAAGCGAATTACGAGCAATGCTGCTAATTCGCTTGCACACTCTCTAAACTTAACTAACCTAGCTAAAATTTTAAGTATAGTTTAGAAATCATTAAAATCAATTCTGTTGCCACATCGAACTTAATTTAAATATCGTAATTGACAGGACTAATTTGATTTTGACAGCACCTAAATTGAATTGAGGTATGTTGCCAGTATTTAAAAAATATATCTGAAGAATGAATGAAAATAAGGTGAATGGAAAAGAAAATCGAAATAACATGATTAAATTCTTTTAAAATAACCTTAAAATATATAAAAGTTTAATTTAAAATATACGTCGGCGTCTAAATATGTTTATTTTAATTTTTTTATGATATTTGCAATAATAAATTATAGAAACTTGTTCTATATCGTCTGTGGTTAAGTGTTCCATATCTATTGTTCTGTGGTAAATTCGATTTTGTATCTGTTGACAGACAGGTAAACAAAACACCGTTTTCAGATCAGACGGGTGTGCTACATTGTAATTGTTGTAATAAGTTATCTAGTGGCTTGAATCTAATATGGAAAACGATAGGAAACGGCCTAATAAGAGACAACAGGAGTTGCTTGTGGAGCGACTCCGCAACAACATCAAAATAGCGAGGGGTAAGCATTTAAAAGGATTCAAAGTTTTGTTTTACTTGTAAACAATCAATGGTTAGTTACATCGACGCGCGAGGACATCTATCTAAAAATCAATTATATTTTCAGGAAACCCAGCAGATTCTGCGGTGGTAGATATTTACGGGGCCCTATGCAACAAGCTCAACCAACTCGGCTACAGAAGAACTGCACAGCAGTGACAGCATGTAAGTTTTGTGTTCTGAATAGTATGCATCTTTTTCGTCTAAATGGTTTTTATATGGCTTTTTTATCAACAGGTTTGGAGTGTGTGGGTGGCGAAGTTATAGACCAAGGCTCGCAAGGTGCGAACATCAATAAGCGCCACAGGTGGCGGTCCGGCAGGAGGAGCCCTGACAGACATAGAATCCAAAATTTTGGATATTGTTGGGCATGCCTATGTGGATGGATTTTGCCGCCTGGAAGTGTACCATAATACTATGTAATAAGTTAGTAATACTAAGCATTTATTGCATAGTTGTTATCTTCGGTAGTGCCATTTTCATTGAGTGTGGGCAACAAATGTGCAGAATGCCATGTGCAGAAGCTTGTTGTTTAAGCCTTTCAAATTCTATTACTTACAAATTTGTTTATTATTTTGATTGTTAATTATTTTTAATGTTGATGTTTATTATTGATTATTGATAACATAGTAATAAGTAAAAAGCTTTATTATAATAATTCAGAAATTAAAGTCTTGTTTATGATTTGCCATTTATTAATTTTGAGTAAAATAGTGTTTATTAACACTTGCCAAATGTGTCTTGCTTCAGCAAGGAAATCTGTTTCAATGTACTCTTCCACCATAGATAGCTTATCAGTATGATCTAAATCAATGGTATAATTCTCATCCGTATCTGCAAAAGTAGAAACATTTACATGTTATAACTTGATGTCAAGATATTTTTTTATGCTAATATTATAAAGACAAAAGATATATTGGTTCGACGGCCTGATTAACCTAGTGGTAATGACTCTGCTTTCTGCGCTGAGAGTCCTGGGTTTCAATCCTGGTAGGGACACAAGCTTTGTGTGATGAGCATGAATGTTTGTACCCGAGTCATGGATGTTTAATATGTATATAAGTAATATAAACTGAGTTCACCCTCAGTCCATTGTACAGTACTCACAACACAAGCGTTAAGCTTAAAGTGGGACCGTTTGGTTATGTGTTCGTATGGCGATATTTATTTATTTATTTGTTTATAATGTATGAGCTCAAAAATTACTAAACCAATTTAGTGGATATGAAATGAAACTTACTCAGTTTTTGCAGATTCTTTCTCCGTCTGTGTTGTAGGGAACTTTATATTTTGGGGTGTCAATTGTTGCACAATTATGTTCAACACTATTCCCAAACATCTACTCACTGCTGGTTGGCTCATTCCTGGTAAACTATCTTGGCGTACAGCAGCCTGATAGCTCCCATGAGCGTAAAATTGCAGTGCTGTTAAAATCTGCAAAGTGTCATGTTGATGTATTTATAAACAAGTAAAAAGTAGGTATCTGTATAAAATATTAAATCGCAAACCTTTATATGTTTTGGGATGTGCCCCTCCACTAAGAGCGGATCATCTAGAGTATTCAGTAATTGAAGTGCTGCAAACTTGTGAAGCCACAAAAGCTTTTTTTAAACTTCTCTGCTAATTCGAAGGGCACATTCCAATATGTGCTCTTAAGCCTTCGAGGCGTATTCTTTCTTCATAGTTTCTACGGTTAGAAAGCAAATGCCTTAATTTTGTGTTTCAAGTAAGTACTTTGAAGTAGGCTCTGTTTTATTATTATTTTGGTAAAATTAGCACTTTCAGATGAATCCACAAGAGCCGCAACCACATATTCCTCCATCGTGTTTGATAAAATAGCTTTTCACAACTTATCTTAATAAAAACATCACCTGAAAACCTACGAACTAAATTTAGATGGCACCAAATTAGATGCCGACCAAATAAGGCGGATTATAGTTTGACGTTTCTAATTTTAGACGCAATTTGACGTAAAGTGTGTACAACAGAATACAAAAATGACCAACTAAGCTAAGTTGAGTAACTAAACCAATTTTAGGAGCTGTCAAACCAAAATTAGTCTAATCTGCTGTTAACAGAATAGCGAACGCCGTTTGACAGGAGTAAACTATAATTTGGTCTAGTTTAGGCTAGTTGGTGCCAAGCGAATTACGAGCAATGCTGCTAATTCGCTTGCACACTCTCTAAACTTAACTAAACTAGCTAAAATTTTAAGTATAGTTTAGAAATCATTAAAATCTATTCTGTTGTTACATCGAACTTAACTTAAATATCGTAATTGACAGGACTAATTTGATTTTGACAGCACCTAAATTGAATTGAGGTATGTTGCCAGTATTTAAAAAATATATCTGAAGAATGAATGAAAATAAGGTGAATGGATAAGAAAATCGAAATAACATGATTAAATTATTTTAAAATAACCTTAAAATATGTAAAAGTTTAATTTAAAATATATGTCGGCGTCTAAATATTTTTATTGTAATTTTTTTATGATATTTACAATTATAAATTATAGAAAGTTGTTCTATATCGTCTGTGGTTAAGTGTTCCATATCTATTGTTCTGTGGTGAATTCTATTTTGTATCTGTTGACAGTAGGTAAACAAAACACCGTTCAGACGGGTGTGCTACATTGTAATTGTTGTAATAAGTTATCTAGTGGCTTGAATCTAATATGGAAAACGATAGGAATCGGTCTAACAACATCAAAATAGCGAGGGGTAAGCATTTTAAAGGATTGGAAGTTTTGTTTTACTTAAAATCAATCAATGGTTATAGTTACATCGACGCGCGAGGACATCTATCTAAAAATCAATTATATTTTCAGGAAACCAAGCAGATTCTGCCGTGGTAGATTTTTAGGGGGCCCTACCAACCACGACGAGCTCAACCAACTCGGCTGCAGAAGAACTGCACAGCAGTGGGAGCATGTAAGTTTTGTGTTCTGAATATTATGCATGTTTTTCGTCTAAATGGTTTTTATATGGTTTTTTTATCAACAGGTTTGGAGTGTGTGGGTGGCGAAGTTATAGACCAAGGCTTGCAAGGTGCGAACTTCAATAAGCGCCACAGGTGGCGGTCTGGCAGGAGGAGCCCCGACAGACATAGAATCCAAAATTTTGGATATTGTTGGGCATGCCTATGTGGATGGATTTTGCCGCCTGGAAGTGTACCATAATACTATGTAATAAGTTAGTAATACTAAGCATTTATTGCATAGTTGTTATCTTCGGTAGTGCCATTTTCATTGAGTGTGGGCAACACATGGCCCCCATGTGCAGAAGCTTGTTGTTTAAGCCTTTCAAATTCTATTACTTACAAATTTGTTTATTATTTTGATTGTTAATTATTTTTAATGTTGATGTTTATTATTGATTATTGATAACATAGTAATAAGTAAAAAGCTTTATTATAATAATTCAGAAATTAAAGTCTTGTTTATGATTTGCCATACTTTTATTAATTTTGAGTAAAATAGTGTTTATTAACACTTGCCAAATGTGTCTTGCTTCAGCAAGGAAATCTGTTTCAATGTACTCTTCCACCATAGATAGCTTATCAGTATGATCTAAATCAATGGTATAATTCTCATCCGTATCTGCAAAAGTAGAAACATTTACATGTTATAACTTGATGTCAAGATATTTTTTTAATGCTAATATTATAAAGACAAAAGATATATTGGTTCGACGGCCTGATTAACCTAGTGGTAATGACTCTGCTTTCTGCGCTGAGAGTCCTGGGTTTAAATCCTGGTAGGGACACAAGCTTTGTGTGATGAGCATGAATGTTTGTACCCGAGTCATGGATGTTTAATATGTATATAAGTATTATAAACTGAGTTCACCCTCAGTCCATTGTACAGTACTCACAACACAAGCGTTAAGCTTAAAGTGGGACCGTTTGGTTATGTGTTCGTATGGCGATATTTATTTATTTATTTGTTTATAATGTATGAGCTCAAAAATTACTAAACCAATTTAGTGGATATGAAATGAAACTTACTCAGTTTTTGCAGATTCTTTCTCCGTCTGTGTTGTAGGGAACTTTATATTTTGGGGTGTCAATTGTTGCACAATTATGTTCAACACTATTCCCAAACATCTACTCACTGCTGGTTGGCTCATTCCTGGTAAACTATCTTGGCCTACAGCAGCCTGATAGCTCCCATGAGCGTAAAATTGCAGTGCTGTTAAAATCTGCAAAGTGTCATGTTGATGTATTTATAAACAAGTAAAAAGTACTTAGGTATCTGTATAAAATATTAAATCGCAAACCTTTATATGTTTTGGGATGTGCCCCTCCACTAAGAGCGGATCATCTAGAGTATTCAGTAATTGAAGTGCTGCAAACTTGTGAAGCCACAAAAGATTTTTTAAACTTCTCTGCTAATTCGAAGGGCACATTCCAATATGTGCTCTTAGGCCTTCGAGGCGTATTCTTTCTTCATAGTTTCTACGGTTAGAAAGCAAATGCCTTAATTTTGTGTTTCAAGTAAGTACTTTGAAGTAGGCTCTGTTTTATTATTATTTTGGTAAAATTAGCACTTTCAGATGAATCCACAAGAGCCGCAACCACATATTCCTCCATCGTGTTTGATAAAATAGTTTTTCACAACTTATCTTAATAAAAACATCACCTGAAAACCTACGAACTAAATTTAGATGGCACCAAATTAGATGCCGACCAAATAAGGCGGATTATAGTTTGACGTTTCTAATTTTAGACGCAATTTGACGTAAAGTGTGTACAACAGAATACAAAAATGACCAACTAAGCTAAGTTGAGTAACTAAACCAATTTTAGGAGCTGTCAAACCAAAATTAGTCTAATCTGCTGTTAACAGAATAGCGAACGCCGTTTGACAGGAGTAAACTATAATTTGGTCTAGTTTAGGCTAGTTGGTGCCAAGCGAATTACGAGCAATGTCTAATAATTTGTTTTATTTCTTTTGGAATGTTATCTTTATAACCTACTGTTAGTCCTGTTAAAATATTTTACACTATTTTTGTTACACCTTATGATATCAATCGCATGCCTTATTTATTATTTCTGAGATCTAAATACTAATATTTTGCCAGCAGCCAGAGCACGAGGGGCGCGCGGGTCAACTGGCTCAGGTCGTAGCAACGAACGCTTAATTTGCACCACACTTGCCAAACTGATGTGTATCCAAAAAAATATATTCGATTACGTGAACGCACTCACGTAGGCACTTACCATCAAATCCCTTGTGGGTAGTTTAGGTGACATTTTGTCTCTCCAATGATCCATAACCGCCAGCTATCTTACCTTCACACGAGATCAGGAGATGTCATCTTAGAGTGATTCCTGATACAAGGGGATGATGAAGGCAACGCACTGAACGCGGCAGACCGCCAATGCGTCGGCACGAGCACATTAAGGTTAACATTATTGGTCCCCTTATGAATACTAGAAGTGCAGGAGTATGCACCTAAGGTATAGCGAAGGATTGCCGGGCGTGCTACGAAAATTAGACGTAATGACCACAACTGTTTTGCTAACGGGATGTCAACGAAGTAGAAGCTTACATTAGGCAAATAACTCGACGATCATAATTTTCTTCACGACTACACCGCGGACCATCTATAGCTGTGGCAATTTATATATATCCCTTACTTCGTAAGATTCATAGCCCATTTGTTACCGAGTGACAAATGTGTTCCAAATAAAACCATTTTATTTTCCTTCCTGTGTAAATAAAAGAACCCAAACACATCGTAAACGTTACCTTTGTACCTGTTTACTTCCTTGAACTTATGGGTAGGCGTAAACGTTCCATCGTCCGCTCTGAAGCCTTCAACGTTTGCACAAATTCACCGTAAGCTACCATTTCCGAAGCCGAAATATGTCGATCCTTGCGGATTTATAGAACAGAAATATGGAAAATAAAACAGAGAATCCGCTGGATATTCGTTTCGAATAGAATGTTGGTAAGTATTTTTTTGTTTGAGTATAAGTGAGGTGGGCTTGTGATAATCGTTGAGCTAGTTCAACTAATTTGTTTTGCTTGCTGTTGGTTTGAGTAGGTAACTCCAAAGCCACGAAACCATGCCAACAACTAATGTCATAACATCCATTACGAATTCAAATAATGTGATATAACGAAACGGATCCCTCATACGATTGGTAGCCTGAAACGTTTGCGTCTGATTTATGAACTCCTACAGTGACACATGACCCTCAATAGTTATTCGATAAAACACTCATTTCTTGCTCAAGCATGTTCAGTTAAGTACCTATACAATTCTATTTTAATAAGCCTGCAATATTGACATTGAAAATAAAGTACCTAAATGGACTAAAGCTGACTAAAATGTAAGAGTTAGACTTAAATACTGGCAAGAATACCGAGGGCCCTGGGGATAAAATTATACACTTATACTTGTATTATTCCCATTATTATACATTTAAATATGCAAGCACATTTGTAAGTACACGTTCTCAACATGACTCCAAAGAGAAGAGAAAAAAGAAGAGAATTAATGACATAGAGAATTTAAGGATTTAAGGAATTTAAGAAGAGAATTTAAGGAAGAAAACGAGGTTTTATAGGTACCTATATCCCCAAGGACATACCGGAGAAAGGCTTGCAACCTGTGCCTTGAGTTTGTAAAGTGTGAAAATTGAATTGAAGGGTTCAGAGCGAGGGAGATGCACACCCCTTTGATGTTTAGTTTGTAAAGGAGGCATTCGGTATTATTTTCAATTTCGATATGGAATAAGATCACGTATAAGCACCCTTTCGGTTAGTGTACTCCGACCAGCTTTGAGGACGAGTGTAATGCATACATCAAGACATAATCATATCCATATAATATAATTCTTTGAAGGGTCTATAAAAGAAATATTCAGCAAATACACGAGAGCAGTGGTGTGGATGGATTCTATTTGGTATATACTATATTAATTTTAGTTAGATACTGCATTTTTTGGATCTTAACTAAACAGATTCAACGATAAATAGTAGACACTTAATTATGTCCAAAAACTATTACGAGTATTTAACCATGAGTCATAGCTTTTGTAATTAGTAAGTTACTTCAGAGTTCAGACCCGAGTGGTAGTCTTTCGAAATTAATTAACATTGAATTTACACTGGCATTGCTATTGCATCTATATCGACACTGATACTAATGTGATTAGAGGCATTGCATGAAGGAGCGATGCGGAATCAAACGCTAACCCCATTAGCAGGGACAAGCGTTAATCATGTAAATTGATGAAGCTAGCTTGTCGGTAATATTATTCGATGTTTCAGTGTAGCCAGAAGTGCACATAATAATAATATCGCCAGACAACCAACACCAACTGTACGGTCTCAAACTAAGCAATGCATGTATATAGATGCCGTAATATGGACTGCGGGCGATTCCAGTAAGTAATTTCTTATATAAGTAAGTCGATAACTCGGGACGTCGGGACTCCTTTATAGTTCCAATTTTATCAGGTTAGCTGTTACCCGCGACTTAGTCTGCGTGGTATTTTAACAAAAATAAATCTAAAATTAAAGTAGCCTTAGTTACTCCTTGTTACATCAGCTATCTGCCAGTGAAAGTCCCGTCAAAATCGCTCCAGCCATTTCAGAGATTAGCCGGAACAAACAGACAGACAGATATATATTGTAAAAAAAGTTGTTTTGGTATACGAGTATGTACCGTGTATACATCCAAATGCACTTAGTAAAAAGTGGATATTTTAATATTACAAATAGACACTCCGATTTTATTTATTTGTATAGAGTACCTATAGATAATAGCTTAACTAGATAAGTATTTAGGTACCAAGATTTTTTAAAGTACCGTTCGTATTTTTCAGATGGAAGGCACTTTCCTATCTGTTTAATACCTTGTAACTGAGACAATTTGAAAATATTAAATTGTTATTTTACACAACTGTTCGGTGCATCTAGAGATACAGTTATGCGAAATCTTGCGCACCCTAACCTGGCACACAGCCAAGGGAAGAATACTCTATCCTATTGTTTATTTTGTTTCGTAAGTTGGCTCACTAAGTTACAATGATTCATGCAGTGGGAACCACCTAACTAAAGCTAGCTTTGTGTCTAAAATTGTTTTATTTTTGAGTGGAACGCCTCAAAGGAAGTCAGATAAAAACTAGACCAGGAAAAGTTATAGAACCTAAGTATCGCTACCTGATTCGACCCATTCCACTTCGAGGTTACAACTACGAAGTCTGTCAAAAGTGATGGCCTAAAGGTATTATAAGTAGAATCAACTACCTGAGCACGGTGTCCAAACTAGGCGTAAGTCAAGTTGCTAAACAAACACTTATTCGAATTTGGGTTATTTTTTTACAGTTCTATACGATGTCTATAGTAAGAACCAATTTAAACTTTGATTGTAAAAAATCGGTGCAGGATCAGTTGCATTCTAACTTTGTAAGTCGGGTTCACGAGCCAACCCGGGTGGCTGGCGCGTGGCCAACTGTTTCAGCGTTTCTTTTGTACACTGATCTGCCCCACTATCAATTTAATAGTATACTTTTACTACTGCCGTTGGATATTATATTTATATGCGATAGCTGCTTGAACAATTCTTATCAATATCAGGGACTATAGTATGTAATGTTACGCGAAAATTACCAAGCACTAACGTCCACGCATCTACCTATGTACTTACTTAAATCTTTATGGATGTTCATAGGTAGCAAAACAGTCGCATCGATGGATTGTCGTTTACAGCTGTTAGTAGGTAAGTAGAGTACCCAAGTTCTTAACGATAGGGTGACACATTTGACCCAAGTTGTAGGCAAGTAATCAAATTGGGTTCCGCCCTCGAAGATTACTTAGATAAGTCTCCGGAGGAGGGATGGATGGCAAAATTTTGAAATTCTTCTGCACAGTACCATCTACTGTGAATTTTTGAAACTATAGTACTGAGCTACCTTTATTTTCACCTAGTAGCGCCCTCTCTGGTTCAGCGCTCTCTCTAGTACACATTGAAAGTAATGACACTAAAAGGTATTTTGTTAGTTTGATAGATGGCGCTAATACACACTTCATGTTGTGCGTTTGGAAACTGCCCCACTTTCTTTCTATAAATACAAAGTATTATGATAAATCACTAATAAGTTTATGACGTCCCTATGCGGCATTATTTTATAAGAAAATTAATCAATAGAGATCACAAGTTTCCATGTCACACATTTTATGCAAATGTTCCGAATGCGACTGTTTGACAGCTAACATGTAGGATTGACATTTGACAATATGATGTTGGTTCTGCAAAGGCAGTGTAGTTTTTGTATTTGCTTTGCTTGTAAACAAAACTGTCAATTTACTAAAATTAAATGAGCTAAATCATTAAATAAGTACTTACCGGCCCGACCATCCTTCAAGAGAAGAGCTTCGATATTCAGGTTTGCATTTTTTGTTTTGTTGAACACTATTGAGTTTGTTTTTAATTTTAACACTTAACTTTCTTGGACTTCCCGGTACTTTTATGCCCGATGATACGTTCATATTCACGTATTAATGTCACAAATTTGCTTAACATGAATATTTCTAATTTTTAGGGAAATGGATAGCACAGAATCGGACACCCATGAGCACGATGAAGAGTTCGCCTTCGAAACAGATCACTTAGCATTACGAGGAAACAAAGGTTACTGTGAATTGCTCAAATATATAGTCAAGTTGGAAGCACAAAAGGTTAAAGCTTTAAAAGACATTGAAGATTTATCTGAACAGCAGAACAAGGCATTAGATGACCCTATAACATTTCTGGAGGACTTAAAATCAGGGAAAGTTCAGTTCCCTCCACGCCAAACGATTGCAGATATACCAGATATATACTGGAGCGATTATGGGATAGACGCCACCCTTGATGGTGATGATATCAAAGACATAAAACCAAACAAGGATGAATTAGATGCTGGTACCAAGGTCCGAGGTCGAAAATTCACAGACAACAAGCCTGAGACATTCAATCAGTTGTGGTCATGTGAAGAACAGAAACGACTTGAGGAATTATTGGAGATATACCCCGAAGAACCTATAGAGGCCCGACGGTACAAGAAAATAGCACAGGCATTAGGTACTAGGACGCCGATCCAAGTTATGAGTAGGATACAAAAGTATTTCGCAAAACTAGCCAAAGCCGGCCTACCAATTCCTGGAAGGGTTCCTAAAGGTGCTGGACGAGAGAAAAATAGGACATATTTTTACAAAAAATCAACATTTTTCCCTCAACTCCATGTACCTGTCTCTATGGAGGACCCGTATGATAGTGGAGAAGCTCATGATAGTGTTTCATCATTAGATATTAAGAATAGTAACAAAAGTATGTTGGAATTATTGAAGACTGCAAAGGAGCAGAGGTTGCTGGATGAAACAGCACCAGTTTACCAAACTAAGACCATGTGTGTGGGCTGTCAAAAGACAGGGTTCTTAGGAGCACGGTGGACGGATAACACAGGCACAGACTATTGCACCGACTGTGTTGTGAAGCTACTGCCACCAGAAAGATTAATACCAGTGCGACAGCCAGTGTGAATTCTAATGTCACCTATTATTAAGTAACACATCATTATCAAATATTAAAACAAACTGCTTTTAGCACTGTTTTAACTATTCACCCACACTCTATAATTATTTATAACATGCCACTATTCATCACTAACTGCTATTATAGAAAAACACGGCTATTTATATCTAAATGTTGTTTGTTTTATTAATTTAACACAGGCAAGCTAGTTTTAGTGAGCGCTCGCGATAATGGGGCGTCCGCGGCGACTGATGGAGAACCACTAGCTTGGAACACTGAACACGGCTCACACTCGACTAATGTACCCTCTATCCTAGATAACTATCTAATATAGGTATCTACATGGGTATATATCTATCTATAGATATTCGACGGTGGGAGTTCACTGCAGTGGACATCGTCCACCTACTACCGGACTACCTCCATCCGCCGTGCATTTGTTTTATTTGTTGACGTCACTATTTGCAACATGCACACAGCCGTAGATGCGGTATTTTTAATCTCATGTAAAAGTTCGGCATCACTAGTGCACAAGCGTGTTATAAGCGCACTACTGAATCAAACAACTCACCCCTGTCCAATTTTGCTTTGATACACTGAAAATAATTTAAAATCTGTTAATTTATATGGCTTATATGGTAAGTGGATAATACTATAAAGGCTAATTAGCGTGGTTTCTTGTTTACAATTTACGATTAAGTTAATATAGCATACATCTGTCGTTGAGCTTTATACAAAATCTACACACCATTAATCTTCCTTATGCTTCATCAATGTCGATCAAAATGTATTTAGTTATTAAGTACCTAGGTACTATCTCTTGTGTTAGACCTTCATAGCGGTTCTCATTTAAAATTCCGCCATATAAATCTACTCGCTACGGAAAAACACTGGATATAGGTATCTACAATAAACGTAGATCAGAGTGTCCAATGATTATATCGCTTTTGGGCGACTATTAGTCATGTTACCTTTTCAAGTTAGTCAGTGAATAGTCGACAAAAAATGCCGACACCTCGGCGGTGTTTAAGCTTATAAAATGACATAAATTTGGTCGATCTTGTCAGGGAATGTCCACACGCTCGATTTATTATTTTCGTTATTACGATATTACACGCACAAAGTCACGTGTTAATCATTGTTTTTTTAGTAAAATAAAGCCGCGAAATAAAAAGAACGTATCCGTGAACAAGACATGACACGACACATTGGACACACAATATTTTTTATCCTTTGGAAATCCTCCTGGATGCAACCGAGGGGGAGGCAAGCAGGCTATGTAGGACTCCTCCCGACTGCATTTTGGTGGTGCCTTGGAAACGCTTTCGGACTCTTCCGCGACACATTTGACACAACAAGCTCAACCGAAAGACAAATAAGAGCGGCAAATCGGCTCATATTAGGTATAATGAACGGTATTGCCATCTAGTCTAGACTGCTAGTCGTCATTTCAAGAACCGATTAGTCGGAAAAATCCATAATCGGCCTATCAAAATACTGCCTATTATTACATTGAAAAATATTTTTAATTTACTAAATTGTTAATAGTAATAAACCAAACATATCTCCCTAACCAGTAAATATACGACCGGAGATATTGAAGGCGTGCTGGACCTAGGCTAGGGCTTTGTGAATTCTATAAGTGCCTACCAGTAGGGCCCATTTGCTTATGTAAATTTGATCAACAGTAATTCCACTTACGAGCATATTACATCAGCTAATGAAGCAAATTTTATATATGTACATGAGAATAATCCTAAGAAATGCTCAGATTGGTACTAATGGGGTGTTAAAATCCCAATGGATTTAAATTAGCTGTGAATTCTTATGCGGCTACCCACCTACATTTTATTCTGTGCCGTCAGTCGGATTACTATGATTGGATGCGGTGAGCCGAAACGGACTATCTCGATCTCGCCCTCCTGTTAATCAAAGAACGGGTTCATTTATGTAACAAATATTTATTTGCGGATTTAATTAAAGACGATAAAGCCTTTGGTAAAGAAATATAAAACAAAAGAATATCGCCGAGAATTACTTAGACACTGCGAAAGTAAATAAGGTACACTAGGCAGATAAAAAGTTGACACTAGATACCTAGGTACCTATGACTGTACAAAATACGGATAAATAAACCAGACCCTGCGGCTGTCTCGTGCGTGTGTGGCAAACTTTTGTGTAACGTGTTATTTCTTAATTAGAATATAGGTCATACCTATTAGGGTACACCACGGGGTACATATGGACTAAATAAAACATGTAGGTGTGTCCATTGAGACACATATCCCTGCATGACAATCAAAGCTTGGCGGTGCTAAGTTGAGGGACATAACATAACAATTAGCTAATAGAATCTCGTTGTTTTCTTCGTGATACGAAACCGAGGCTAAATACAAAAGATAATATCAAAATAATAAATCGAGCCGGTGGATCCTTCGACAAGATCGACCAGCTTTCTGTATTTTTATAAGGTTAAACATCGCTGATGTGTCATGACTGACTAATTATAAAAAGATAGCATGACTAATATTCTCTCCGAAGCGATGTGATAATTAGATATACCTAGATATTCGGAGAGTCGCCGTATAGATATCTAGTAATTTTCCTTGGTGAGTAGATTTGTTTATTTAAAGGTACCAACATACCTACTATGGCCGGAACACGCGTCCAAAGAAAGGCCTGACTCATATATAAGCAATATTCGGTTTTCGCTACCCAAAGCGGTAGAGAATATAGTTTGCTATTTGAACATGTCGCTATTGTAGGTAGGTACCTACCTATGTTATTTTAACATCCCATAATAAAGTAACTAGCTGCGGTGTTAATAGCTACGGAAGTGTTGAAGATGTCCCTTATGAATAGGGGCTACAAAAATAATATATCGATTGTGTCAGCAGACTTGGGGGTCTGATGTACAACTAGAAAAACTATTATTCCAGTTCATCAGCCTATCTGCATACCTAACTCGTACCTGAACCGAAACTAATTTCCATCTTTCCCCGTCCTCATGGAGGTTCCGAAATTACCTCATATGTACTTATAAGATTACACGCAAAAGAGAGAAGCACAATTTTCAGTCTAATTTTCCTAAGGATTGTTGGCTGTCGTTAAAATTTCTTCACTAAAAATAATCATCATATTTAAATTGTTTTACCTTCTAATGTTGGATGCCAGGTCCTGCATGACTTAAGGTGACTCCGCTTCAAATAAAACAAAATACCTACGTATAAACTTCGTCCCACCCAAAAAGAAGTCAAATCTAATTTGGTACACTATTAACTCATTATCGCTAACAGGCTTCACGTTGCTCATAATGGATGGCGCGGGTGGTGTGTGAGTGGCTTCACTGTTTACTTATTATTCTGTAAGTAACTCCTTGTCAGATCGATATCTGCGATTGGTCGTAGCGAGTTTGTTAAAGGTGTTGTTGCATAGTTGAGCGATGCGACTGATAGATATTATAACTATTTATTTAGAGATAGCTAGGATGGGTAAGTAATTGAGACATGACAGCGCTCAAATGACTAATTGAGAAGATTCTAGAAGTCTCTAAAAGTACTTGGCTTTTATAGATTTAGTTAGTTAGGTAAGTACAATTGGCAATGAAATTATGGGGGTGTTGAATAGTGATTGTGAAAGTTTTACATCATTCTGTAACAAAGCTATACCAAAACACTTCAAGTTCCAATGTGTTGTTCACTAATTTGTTACCTAGTTTTATATACATTTCTCGTAGGCTATAGTGAGCATAGCATTTGCTCGTAGTGAAGCGAGGCTTTTTGTAAACCTAAGATAACAATGACCGCTGTGGGAAATACTGCTATTTTCTTCAGGATTTTAAAAGCTGGCATTATCTTTAAGTCGCAGCTTCAGGATTTTTAAGACTTACCTTTAATGCTTTTATACGGGTGCGCTTCTTTTATTTATACGTACCATTTATAAATGGTAAATGAAATTACTTACCTATTTATTCATTTAATGAATCGGATATTATTACTAAGTAGTTATTATACTTTTTTAAAATCTAATGTCTAGGTTTAAATTATTGGGATTAATTACTCGACATTGGCAAAATAACCACAAAGTTTTAGGTGAGGCCATTTTCATCGCATTTCATTTCGTAAAGAATGAAGAAGCAGATTTAGCATTTTAGGTATAAGTTTAATTGTGATTCAATTATAGCTGTTATACCAACGAGCTAATAATGTATCTTTACTCGTAGTGTATAACTACTTGTACACTAGTATTATCATATACAGTACACTTCCAGGTATCTTAGTATACTGTACAATTAACATACCTACAATTTAATTAAATATAACCCTACATAAATTAAAATTAAAAAAAGATAAAAATTAAAATTAAAATTGGGCGTGTTTCGGAATGCACTCAGCCTTCCAAATCCCCACCACCATTGGCCGGCAGGGTGCCCAGAACGCTGGCAGCATTGCCACGTTGAATGGCAATGCTGATGTCTCCACCAGGCGTTTGGAAAGCTCCCGGCAGATCCGATGGGCACCCGGTACATGTTATATACAATACATACAATTTAATTGAATTGAACATATATTGTGAGAGATTGTGCAGCATTACTATGTGTACCGACCTAATGTAAGTAGGTAATATGGGGGATAACGCAAAAGACGCGAAAGTTTCAGCTTTTTCCTATTCAGCAGACACCCTCTAAATGAGTGTGTAAATTCGGGATCTAACTAAATGGCCGCCGTAGTGCCGACTCTCAATTGGAAAGGATGGATTTGAACAATACGTCAGAATATAAAAAGTTATCTATTACGCTTTATTTTTTTTTATTTATTCAGACCCGTCTAGACAATTTAATATAAAAAGTAGTGATTCATTCTCGCGAAAATATGCTTGGATATTATATTTTTAAATTTGGAAAAATAGCTATGACAACGGGAAGTATCATAGAGTAGGTAATAGAAGTATTATTGCATGGGTGATACGTTACGTAAGTTTAATTATATATGCTGCATAATCTTAAGCCCGCATCTAGTATTTCATTAATTGCCTACAACCGGTGATAAAAGTTTTATGTTCGATATTATTATTTTAAACCATACAAAATAATGTAACATTTGACGTCTTCTTCTCATGCTCAATCCAATTGTCTCTGGTCCAGTCCCCCCCCCCCCCCATGTGTGAATTCTTGGCTACGGCCTCGTTCTCACAACAGCTTTCATTTTTTTTCAGCACATTTTTTTTTTGTATAATTTTTTTCCACATGTTTTCTCGAAAACGTTCGATTACATTAGAATAGGTAGTTCCTGCTTACCCTACTCTATATTCAGACGAAACCTGATACAGCACACGGGCTCAGGTCGAGGTCAAGAACTACAATAGGATTTGGTTTAATAGCGGTAGTAACTTAGTAACTATTTTCCAGGAAACATTTACTTTTTGTTCCGGAAAGTAATAAATATTTTATATTTTTTCAATCGCTTTTTTACCTTTTTTCATTAGGAATCGATATTATTACCTACGTTTATATTTCAGCGACCTCTTCAATATAGCCACAAGGTACACAGATGGCTCTACAGACGGACAAACACGAATGACGTTTCTCCATACTATCCTGAAACGCGCTATAAGAGTTTTCGGAGAACGCAACATATATACGAGATCCCGAAAATAACCGTCGAGGCATAGCAGCCACCTCGCCAGGCATACCATCCGCCTGGCTGGGAGGTCTTCCCTTTTCCGCTAAAATATGTATATTGGATCCTCAAAGCAACTACAAAAACAATATGTAAAGTATGTATCGGCATCTACTTATATACTTAGTAGTACATAACGTCTCTTCTTCCAACATTGAATTCAACATAAGGCTATAATATGTCCATTAGTATATCGGTATTATAAATATCTAGCTCGCTATGAAGATTAACTAAACGGCACCTGAATTTATGCATCTGTGCCGTTGTACAGGCTGGGCAAAAAATGATAAACGAGCCTATTACAGCTGTTAACTCGGTCCCTTAATGATCAAAATTGTTTGCATCTATTCATACTAGGAGTATAATGGTATATTAAAATGATAAATTCGAACATAAACGCGGGGTTCGTTATAAACCGTGGTTGTTGTGTTTGATCCAGCGTTGCGTGGTGTTCAACGTTTAATTGGTAAGTGCGTGATAATTATTATCTTCTCATACCTTTGCTTGTGTACCTATTGTGTTTTGTTTTTTAAACTATTGTAAAGAGGTTTCGTATGTTTTTAGAGGCGGTAATCTTCGAACCTACTGATCCGAATCTGAACATAATTTTACCTATACAAAGCTACACTCAAAGTCAAAGTCAAATCATTTATTTCTTATAGGCCTACGGGGGCACTTACAAATTGTCATTCACATTTAAATTTCCTTACTCTACAACCGGATCGGAACGCGACCTCAACTGAGAAGATCCGTCGGCTTGTCTTTTTTTTTATTCACTATCACTAAATACCTATCATAAGCTATGATCACGTTATGACTATGAGCCATGGCACAGCTAAATCTGTGATTTCGCGAGCGAAGCCGCACAAGGTGTAAGAATACGTATGTATAGGTAAGTAGTATATTTTAAGATGTTTAAACTTCTAATTAGGATGCCAATTATCTTTACGTCACGCAACAAAAAAGCTAAACAAAAGAATGCACAAATAATATGGAAAACGACAAATATTTAGATACTACAATCCTCTGCAAGGAACTATTGCGAAATCTGTGTACCGTCTCGTGGTGTACAAAGATTCCTTAACATTTTCCTTCTATTACCCGTAGGTAATGGGATTATTCTTTAATACTTTGCCCGACATAAAATCCGCACGCATTAGCGGTGCGGCGCGTGTCGGGTGTCGCAACCGTCCAATTTGCCGGCGTCTGTTGGTTTAGCGACCTTATACGTACAGTATGAGGATACTTTTTTAATTATTACACATGTGCACGAGATTGTTGGATAACTAAGAACGGAAAATAAAATACTCCCTCTAATCCATATAAGTGGGTAGAGGTGAGCTTTTAAATGTACACGCACTACATATCTGGCTGACAGTGTACACTGTATGTACAGGTAATTGGTACAGTCTGTACAAATTATGGTATATCCGAGCTTCGGGAACAGTTTAGGTAATAGTTCTTCCAAACAGATATTTCACTCCACAAATACTTTTAATTAAATAACGACTCTTGCCGCAACGCAATAAAGTATGCTTCCGCTCGCATAGAACTCCACTGCGATTAACGCATTTCAATATTTTTGATATGTAACTATGTGCTTCTCTTAATGATTGGCAAATTATTGCCGGAAAGAGACGTGTAGGTCGTAGAAAGAAATCCTGGTTGCGCAACATCAGTGAATTGACATGCGTGGTGAGTACTCCTGAACGTTCCGCCTTGCGAGAGACAGTAGTGACTATACCAAGCCACAGCCAACCTTCACTAGGTGGAGAGGCACACACAGAAGAAGAAGAGCACTTATGTTACTATCGCGTAACTCTATCTCTTGCAAGGGCGTTGCGGCCCTGACCCCGGGGGTACCACGCGTTGTAAATATTCATCGCGACAGGATCGATGAGTGACAGATGCCTGCTTCGGGTGCGAGATTCTTCGTAAGCGAAACATATTGATATGAATAGTCTACGTATGTTTTGTTTCAGAAGTATAGCAAATAGAACAGCGCCTCTGTTCCATGTTAGTTTTCATTTAATAACTAGCTGGCAAATGTATGAGATAATGAATGATCTTTAATCTTTATTATATTTTTTTAGTAAATATATTTCCCATGTTATAATTATTCTTCTGTTATTCGGGGCAGAGAAAAAATAAAAAAACAGAGATCATAGAGTTATAAATGGTGTAACTAAAACTATTTTTTATAGGTGTATCGATTTTGTATCGAGTACGTTATAGCACAGAAAGTAAATAAATAATTTAGCTTGTACAGCCTCGTATTTGCCTGTGGCTGCCTCATTGAAGTTGTTACATTGATCACTAAACAATGTCTTGCTAACGAAATAACGGAGTGTTTACAAAAGTAGGTCGCTATTACTTGGTACCGCCCCGGGCACATAGGTAGTATCTATATTCTTGTTATTTTAGGTACAGTATCTCAACAGCATAATTATACAGGCCGATTAAAAATATTATAGGTACTAAGCCTGGAACCCGGCTTCTTGAGCGCATTTGTAAACACTATGTGAAGTCAGAATAATAAAAATCGGTGCCTCCGTTCTTGAGTTATACACACACACTAACACACATATATATATATATATATATATATATTAAATAAATCAAGTTTATTTCGAGAAAGCCCAAAATGAGAGTAATCATTTATTTGCTAATTGAATTTCAAATTAAGTATTCCGTAATACTTAATTTGAAATTAAATTACCCTGACTTAATTATTCCGTGCTTTCATCTGATTAAGATAGGTCTTGTAAATTATTATGATATAAATTTGAGATACCTAATAAGTATCTGGATATGAAATTAAAATTAGTAAGCTAAGTTCATAACATTAAGAATGTATAACGGATCGTTAACAAACTATATTAGTTTTATATATCCGAGATGTAATTTGTATCAATCCGAGGACCAGATCGGCGCAGTTGGTCGAGTGTCCCAGGTTCAATCCCGGCAGGGATAAACATTGTGTGATGAGTACGAACGCTTGGTTCCGAGTCATGGAATTTTAATATGTATATAATTAATTATATAACGGAATCGCGCTAGTTCATACAGGCGTTGCTTTCTTTAGACTACAGGTTGTGTGTTAGTCTAGCGATACTTATAATGTGAGCAATACACAATTGATTAAAAAAAGTGTCATGACTTCGCCAAGTATACAAATATGTGTCTATTCTAAGCCCTAAAATATTCAAGGTCCATACTTTGTGCGTAATAAAGTCGGAGATTAAGCTAAAATACACGTTCCCAATTTCGCTAAGCGTGTTTTCGCATGTATCCAAGCGAGTATGGTACAACGTAACGTGAGTACGTTGCTCCGCGGCTGCCTCATTAATACTAGCCCCCAAATCCATGGAAAGTTACAATCCACTGGCATTACAAAGCTCATGTCTTCTAAACAAAAGCCTTGTAATGAAATGCTAATTTTAACTTCTATGAATTGCAGTGTAAATGAAAAACGTTAAGCGCTCCGCAAGCATACGCGATCATGGTGGTGGTTGGCGTTGATGGTTTATTGTAATCATTTTATTATTAATTGATTTCTTATATTTCCGCCAGTACTACACATTAAAATAAAACGAATTTTAAGAACTTTATCGCGTTTATTATATGTTGTTACGATAACGAAACGTCGGGAACGTAAAAAAACATAAAATAAACGCGATAAAGTTAGTAAAATTAGTTTTATTTCAATTATTATTAATTATTAAGTTGTAGAGAGGTGTGGTGCGCTTTCTCCCGTGGTTACTCGCGTTATTATTATTACACGCAGCTTGGCCTGCATGGATTTTGAGGATTAAAATAAGTCTTTAATCGAAATTAGTACAGTTGGGCACGGCCATTTAGCAGCGTTAACACTGTCTCACATAACTCAATTATCAGCCATGATAACAGTCTATCTCCTTCGGCTACGTAAATAACTCTATATACAACCAAATTCCTACGGAAAACATTTATTGTTAAATGAAAGTAATCCCACAGTGAAGCTGCCTCGAGCACCGATAAAATTATTTTATAGCTAAACAGGTACATCAAGTTTTTATGACACAAACATTATTTTAGAACCTATTCCGTCCAGGCCACAGGACTGATGTGGATTCTGCGAATAACTGTCACACACGATTTCTCTTTCATGTGTTAAGTGTAAGTAATAAAGAGAAAACTGAGGTAACATCTGGAGCAGATTATTTTGGGTGGGCCTATTGTTATCCGAGTTCTGAAGTAGCTGCATTGTGTGGTAAGCGTTGTTGTTTATTGGCCGTATCTCACTCTCTCTCTCTCTCTATCTCTACTCTGCCGTCGTTCTGGCAGAGTTTTCATGGAGTCATGTGTCCTTGACCAGTTTGTGCCTTAAAGCGAAATAGGAAGGATTATCCCTGATCACGAGGATGGGCAAACGGATTTGCATAGGTACCAAGACAGATTACCGTTCCGCGGATAAACAAACGTGCTGGAGTATTTGCTGTTTGTAAAACAAAGTTTATTATGCCAAAGAATCAGAACAATTATACAGTGTAAGGTGCTACTTAATATGACTTCTGTACACCTACACCTAACACCAATATCAGAAAGCGTCTATCAAAGCAAACGAAACAAATGAGTTGCGGCCAAAACTTTCAGCATTCTCATGTTTTCATGAACCAAACTTTATCAGCGACTTGCGATTTCTTTTACAGGATGTTCTATATTTATTGATTAATAAAAAACAAATCTTAAGAAAAGGATTATTGATAGACAGCGGAGCATTTACCCCCCCCCCCCCCCCCGGTTTAACATGAAAACATTTTTTTTTTTTCTATTCTTTACCAAAGCGATTCAACAGCCATATTGACTTTTGCAAAGTGTTTTCACCGTACGGTATATAGGTACCTAGGTTGAAAACGGTACAAACTATTCGGGAAAAATGTGTGTTAAAATATTAAATGTCACAAAAGAACAGTGAACGTATAAAGATAGATATAATATTACACGGTTCCCTGTTGAGACAGGGGAAGGTTATACAATATTCGGATACCTATGAAAAAGTACCGACATATGTCAACGAGGAATGAATAAAATATCCAGCGATACGGTTTTTGTCGGTAACCGGGTGCATATCGAAGCATATCGAATGTTTATATAAATTATTCTACATTATGAGATCGAATTTTTCGCAGATGATAGGAACGGACCCCAAGGGATAAGCGAAGCTTGTGTGTGACTATAAATTTGTTTTATCTGTATGGATACATTGTTTTCATTTCATGTAAATAGTGTTGTAACTATTAAATGGTGTTCATAGCCTCAAGCATGTGCCCTATATTTTAATAAAATTATATAATCCGTCCCTGGTGCCGAGGTGAAGGTGTTAGTAAAGTAAAACAAACTCAAAAACTATCGTTTTAATAATAGTCTGTGCGTCAACAACGAGATTATTTGAAAGCTAACTGCATTGTTTATACGAATTAGATATATTTAATGGCATATTGAAGAGGGCCTCTAGCGGACAGTATTTAAAACTTTCAATTCTTCATAAAATATGTCTAAATACGTTGACTATAAAGTTAGCTTACTTCTTTTGGTGATTTTTCCCATGTTTTAATAGTTATTCGGCGGGACGAGATAAATTTAAAATAAAAAAGGATTATAAAATTCGGCCCACCCGTGCTTGAGTTATACATAGTGTAACTAACACGAGTTTGTTTTATATACAATATAGATAAGGTTCATATTATGACTCTTATCTACGGATAAACAAACACTTATAAGCTAAATAACTACCAATTTTTCTTCAATAAATGTTTGCTTCAACGAAAGCAAAGAAACTAATATTATTAATATACATAGAATATTCATAAAATTATGTTAGATTTCAAGGTTCAGCCAGCCGGATATTGTTGTGTAGCAAATAACTTGAAGCCTTTGAGAATGATTTCAACATTGCCATTAAGAACTCCACTGTTTTTCTTCTATAACAAATTAAACTCCTAATACAAAGACAATATTTAATAGATCTCGTGGTTGGGTTTCGTGTGATGCGCGCCCGAGACCTACCTTTACAGACTAACCCACAAAATTTATAGACGTTTTAAGTTTATAATACGTTTATGAATGGGGGGGGTGGGGGGGTGGGTAACGTATAAATCATGATTTAAATGTTTGCGAAGGTAGATGTTGCATCACCGAAACCAGACCTGAATCAATCACACGATTGCCTAACTGCCTCCATACAAGTCATTGTATTTATTAAGCTTTGCCTACAAATTATAATATTAAATAAACATACGTGTACAAATTTCATGAAAATATTTACACAAGCTTACCTGCTGTATCATTTTCAGAACCCACCCTCGGGCGACAACAGTGAAAGGATAAAAGGATAATGTTTGCAGAGTTGCTAAATAATTTCTCTAGAATATTTACCATAACGTTATTCAGACCTATGATAATTATACAAAAAAAAGCATGATACTTATGTATATATAACGAGATATTTCAAGCAAAGTTACGTTTCAAAGAAGTACGCCTCGTTATCAAAGGTGGTGCAAATATTAACATGGAAAATGTATCCTTTCAGATATCATAAATGTGGGTAATAATATCTATTAAAACTGTAGAAATTACATAGACTAAACTAAATATTAGCGTGTAAGGTAGGTAATACTCTTATTTTTTTCTTTGATTAAGATACTTTATTTTTTTTTAATGACATCTGCATTAAAATAGCGCGTGTTATGATTCCATTAGTAGGCTCTACAATTGTGTGTAAAACAACACATTGTACCACACTGTGTATAGAAAAAAAGCTACATTTTGCAGAAAAGTGGCGCCGAAAATAGTAGGCGTTTTTTAATTTATTTGAAAATTTCCGCGATGGCCGCTTTTCCTACTTACAATGAAATGCTTTTATAAAAATAATTTCTAACACAACTAAAATACAAGCGGGAAAATAAAATACATCTATACCAATATTATAAATGTGAAAGTTTGGATGGATGGATAGATGGATGGATGGATGGATGGATGTTTGTTACTCTTTCACGCCAGAACGGCTGAACGGATCTGGATGAAATTTGGCACAGAGATAGATCATAGTCTGGAATAGCACATAGGCTACTTTTTATCCCGGTAAAATGTATGGTTCCCGTGGGATAGATGTTTTAATTTTTCATACTTTTTATCACGGGTAACACCGCCGGGCGCAGCTAGTTTTCAATATATTAAATGTAGGTATGTGGTAGAATTATTTTACAAAATCGCAAATCCAAACGAAATACATATATTCCGAAGTAAACACAACCGAACAACCGAAGTAATCCAAAAACATATACTAACTTAACTAACGTACGGAAATAATATTGACATCGCAATTACTTATGATTTATGATAAAGGAAACTATTAGAGCAATATGGTTACAACTTGTGCGCGATTATTTCAAACTGCGTAAAAAAGAATTTCCTATTTCCTGATACACTGGTTCACTTATTAATAACAGGGTGTCTGTTGATTTGGAAACGTGGAGTATTCGCGAAATTTCACTTAAAATAAACATTCAAAAAACTCCGGTACATACAGGATGTTTGGCTTTGTAACGACAACTAATACTATAGATTCAACTAATGATTCTAAGCTTCCCAGAGTTAATTTTTTGTTGATATTTTCATGATTATACGCATTTATTCAGTTCTTTTTAAATTGATTTAACATGAAATCACAATAGAAGTTTATCTCAATGTGATTATAAATAAAAATACCAAAATTACTAATTTAGACCCTAAAACTGCAATGTAAATTAAAACTCGATACGCTTCAGCACATTAATTATTAATTAACCTTAATTTTTCTGGTTACATACCTTTACAATAGGCATGCAATAGACATAAAACAATCGTAACAAATCTATAAATATATGTTTAGTTTATTTATAGCTCTGAAAGTCCACGAACCAGTAATCAAGTGAATTGAGTGTGAAGTTGTACGTAAGTAAGATATAAATCTAGCACATTCACGACTAATTAATTAACGGTCGCCGTCCTATGTTAATCGGGGTCGAGTTCCCTTCCGTGTTATATATAGTAAAGTATGAGATTAATTAATTTAATATACTTGTATAGTGTCTCAGGATCTTTGTTGGTATATATAATGAAGAAAGATGCGGGTACGCGTCTATAGCGTTTAATATCTAGTAACAAGCTCGTTAATAAACCGAATGTTGCAATGTAAATCTTAACTATCAAGCCGATATTTCTTATACGATCCCCACAATGACAGCCTAACCTAAACATTACATTTTGCACACAACCATTTATCCCAAAAAAAAATACATTCAATCATTTATAGCCTCAAAACACTGAATACAGTTTATTTCGATATTTGCGTATTCCACGAATCCTTTGGACAGGTAATCCGTATAAGAATTATTGCTGCTCTGAATTTTTTAGAATTTATTATAGGTACCACCAAGAAAAAGTAAACGATTCGGATGATATTTATATGGGTAGGTTATATTTTCATTTTAGAAGAGGATCGACGCTTTGGCTGTAGTTAATTAACAATACGCAGCCTAATAAATCATCGCGTTAAGGCATTTTGTCCCAGACTGTATCTTGGATGCGGCGCCATGATACGACTGCACCAATGGCAGCGGTCTCTCTTACACCAATGGACATCCGTTAAAGGTAGTAAAAACCAGAATAATTTTCATAACTGGTATATTCTCCGACAACCTACCGTTTTTGGCATACCATTAATAATCCCGCAACTACCGAATAGCTGAGCTTTGTACAGTACTGCTCTATGCCCTAGTCTTGTAATCCCTTAGGCGGTACGACTGGCCTGAGTGTGTAGCCTCCCACATTTAACGACTACCATGCTCGCTGTTAGCCTATGTGTGAGAAAGCCCGCATTTTTACTAGACCTTGGAAGCGCGTAAACATTATAATGTGTTCAACAAATATTTGGGGAGTATATGCCCATACACGCAAAAGTTTTCTTTCCCTTTGTGATAAGTGTAAACTTTGAGATAAGTTTACAGCTTCTCATAGGAAATATAAAAGCATATTGTGTTTAGAATGAAAATCGAGGCACGTATTTTTTTTTAAATGACGTATGTTCGAAGGTTTATTATGTCTTTGTTTTATACGTCAAGGACTATATGACAAAAAAAAGTAAACTTATGTTGTATCACTATGTAAAAAAAATAACTCGAATTGAAAATAGTATCTTAAAATAAAACTAATTTTAAGAATTTTATCGCGGTTTATTTTTGATTTTACGTTCCCGACGTTTCGGCTGCTTTACAGCAACCATGGTCACGGGAGGACTGAGGTGGCTGACGTCTGGAACGTAAAATCAAAAATAAACCGCGATAAAATTCTTAAAATTAGTTTTATTTCTATGTGTAATATTCGCGTAAATATAAGAAATCAATAGTATCTTAAACTTCAGCGCAACAATTGTTTTAAAAGAAATCCATTTTTCATGAAGAGGCAATATCCTGAAAGCCGATACGTTCAATTTATTCCTGCAAGTCAATTTACACTTTAAGTGCATCTATTTAAAATTAAAATGCACTGCACAGAATGTATCGATAGGGGAAGTGCAAACGAAAAGAAAACATACATTATTTCTTCTCGCAAACTGTGGTTCTATGCAGGATAAACATACATTATTTATTCTCGCAAACTGTGGTTCTATGCAGGATAAACATACATTATTTCTTCTCGCAAACTGTGGTTCTATGCAGGATAAACATACATTATTTATTCTCGCAAACTGTGGTCAGAGGAAAACATACATTATTTCTTCTCGCAAACTGTGGTCAGAAGAAAACATACATTATTTCTTCTCGCAAACTGTGGTCAGAAGAAAACATACATTATTTCTTCTCGCAAACTGTGGTTCTATGCAGGATAAACATACATTATTTATTCTCGCAAACTGTGGTTCTATGCAGGATAAACATACATTATTTATTCTCGCAAACTGTGGTCAGAGGAAAACATACATTATTTCTTCTCGCAAACTGTGGTCAGAAGAAAACATACATTATTTCTTCTCGCAAACTGTGGTCAGAAGAAAACATACATTATTTCTTCTCGCAAACTGTGGTCAGAAGAAAACATACATTATTTCTTCTCGCAAACTGTGGTTCTATGCAGGATGGAATCTTACAATGTAGAAAAAAAACCATTACATACATTTACCATTACATATTTCTTACATGTTGTAGCTGTAGTAATTTGAAAATGTTTAAAAATATGTACAAAAAATAAGCGATTCGTAAAATCTACCATGTCTGACTAGTATTTAACTAAATGTAATATATATACGCTTCAAATTGTAAACCTCCTCCGTTCTTTCATCAGACAAAAATGTACAGGTCTTTTTAAAAAGAGCAACCATGGAGTTTATTTCCCGTTATCTATAGGAACGGCATTCCGAATAGATGGTAAAGTTGTAGCTTAGCATTTTGTTACTTATTTGACGATTCAGAAGCAGTGTACTTAATGGTTGACATGAATAAAATATATTCATTCTGATTCTAAAAAAATATTTTATCACTGCGATAAGTTCGTATTGTTCACACAATTGTTGTTCTTGTTTATTTGTATTGTTGTGAGTGTTGTGCCGTGTTGCGTTATAACAATAGACTATTACAAAGGAGTTCATAAGTTCTATTAAAATGTGCAACTAAATGTTTGGAACGTAGAGCTATAAAAAGTTGATACACGTTTGAAGAGAGAAATTATATAATAGATCAAGTATCATAATTTATATGTGATGATAGACAAAATGAAAATATTTATCGAAAACGATGGTTAAAGAAAAAAATAATATACCTAAATTACACGATCATATAAATATGATGTTCAAGATTTATTTCATAGCTTATTTATATGATACTAGCCGACCCGAAAGACGTTATCCTGTCCTGAATTTTTCTATTGGCTTGACAAGTTTTTAATTCGGGACTATTACGAACATTCCAGCCGTTCTCAAGTGACGCGCTTACGTTATATATATGACTATAAATATATATATATATATATATATATTATATATATTAAATAATAATATATATATATATATATATATATATATATATTATTATTTACGTGGGCGAGTAGAATAGGAGCTTACACAACTTTATCAGTACAATGTTTATGTTAATTTAGCGACTTCAAATTGATTTTGTTGCGTAGCGTCTATTAGACCGCAAAGTTTGTACAGAGGCCCGAGGGAAATATTTAAGACAACGGGACTTGAATCATAAAATTAATTAAAACTTACTAAGATGTAGCCTTCAATAAGTAGGAATTTATCAGTGAGAAAATAATTTTAAATTCCTAGTCAAATATATTATTTAAATGTAGAAGAAATAAATAACATCAGTCCTGTATCTACCACTTTTGGATTTTCAGAGAAAGTGCAGTGTCTTGGAGCGACCTTATGCCGACAATTCAATGCCCTCAATATTAAAATATATCGATAGATATTTAACACCCAAGGGTCTACTTGTAGGGGCATATAATAGTTCTATAAAAGTCATATAGCATTGTTTTCGACTTCGAAGATAGTTGAAAAAACGTATATGATTTGGGTAGGCACTTACTGATTCCGAGGCAGATCCAAACTTGGAGTTTGCCAGCGGGGTTTGGAGCGCAATACCGTGGATCTGAAACTAACCGATTTGATCAGGCACATCGGTATGATTGTATAAATTGCCAACCAAAGGATACCACAGAAAATAGGGGTGTACTGAAAACTGAATCAACTTTTAAGAGGGATTCGCGACTTATTAATTTCATCCAGTTCTGTTTAAGAATTTAAATTTAAAGAAATTAAGAAATATTCTGGCAATGTTGAGTTAGTGTGTAGTCACTAGCCTTTGTATAATAATTATAGTATAATGCAGGTACCTATTTCGATACATTATTGTTCCTATAGGTAAAAGGCACGTCTTTGACACGAATTAAGTTATGTGCAGTGGCCAGATTTCAATTCATCCCAGCTTTCAAGTTACATCCCTGATAGATAGCTTTGAGGGTTTTTTTTAATCCCGCCGCTCGGCATTATCCATGAAACATTGGACCCAGCTATCGATGCTTCATTTTATCGTAAAAGTGTGTCCTAAGGGAACAATATATAGTGATTGATAGATTTTTTATAATCTTTCATTGATCCTTTGTACGTCATACATCTCCATTATATATAACTTTTCTAATTCAACGTTATTTATTATACGTAGGTGCGTTTCATTCGTGCGTAGTGAAAACAATTAATAATTTCGTCGTTTCACTGGACTGTTAATTAAAACCGTATCTCAAATAATCTAATTTGTTTCTGTATATACGAATGATTCAAACAAGTTGTTTTACATGTTATCGGGGCTATACCAAAATGAGAACATTAATTAAACTTCAAACATATTTTTCCTTTAAACATAAGGTGAAAATATTATGTACTGATTTCTTATATTTGCGCGAATACTACACATTGAAATAGAACTAACATTTTTTATACATAAAATAAAAGCGATATCATCCTTAAAATTAATTTTATTTCAATAAAAAAGTTATGCATAGCAGGTAATTGTGTAATGCTATTGTGTAAAAATGTTCTATAATAAATCTAGACTTAGCTATTCGTATAGCTTTAATAAGTACATTTGAGTTCAGGCCCAGAAAACGGAGACACTAAAAGTTAGCCTATTTAGGTAGCCTATTTATGTCATACATAAAAACTAGATCATTTATCATAATTGGTCTTCCAGTAACCTGGCATTGGAATATTATGAATATACTTACAAAAAAATCCGATGGCCGATTTTTATATGCAAAAGAAAATTAAAAGGTTATACTTTACGGTAACCTATTTTCATCACACTATAACTCCAAAAGCGCTTATACCTATACGCTAATATACGATACATGTTTGAATTGTATTCCAGTAGCTTGGTGTGATAATGTCATTAAAGCATTGTCGGAGGCCACAAGCTGTGAAGTGATTTGATGCCCGTGAGACAACTAATTTCCGTGCCGTTAGCTGCACACACGCTGCACACATAACGAGACCATTGTAAATGAACACAAGGTTGAACATTTGTTATACAAATTGAGGATTACAGTCTAAAGCAGTATTTTTTTTTTTTTTTTTATTACATTATAGGCAAGTATTTGATCTCGATCCCACCTGATGGTAAGTGAAGATGAGATCTACGATGGAGCATACTTGCCTAGGTAGGAAGGCGGCAGTCGATAGAGACGCTACATTCACTAGGCACATGCAGCGCAACTGATCTGACCCGCCATCCATGAATGGCAACACCGAACATCATGTCGGAACACGGCTAGGCCGCTTGGCGACATGGCTTTGTTCAGTGGGTGGTGACTAACCACGGCCAAAGCCTACCACCAGTAGAGTTGTCACCTGGTTGGCACCACCCAGGGTCACGTGTAGGGTATCTCGAGGGTACTTAATTCTCCTACGGACGAAGGTGACTCGACCCCAAAATATATTCATTTATGTGTTTTATTTATTGCAATTCAAAATAGAGGTATTCTAAATTTGAAGCCTTCTTCCTCTTTTTTTGAGGTCGGCAATCGGTTATAAAATTGTGTTTTTTTGCCAGTGTCAAGTAAATCTGGATAGTTTTTATTGAATGAAAGTACCCCTGATTATAATGATTATATTATAATGATGAGGATGATGATGAAATGAATACCCAACCCCTATGAGTAAAGCTGTGGGAACTTTACTGAAAATTTACCGAACATCTTGGGAGAACTTGAAATTCAAGTTATACTAATTTATATTGATTTCTTATATTTACGCGAATACTACACATTGAAATAAAACTAATGTTAAGGATTTTATCGCGTTTATTATTTGTTTTTGCATGACATGTCTTTGCGTGACCATGGTTGCTGTAAAGCAGCCGAAACGTCGGGAACGTAAAAAACAAATAATAAACGCGATAAAATCCTTAAGATTAGTTTTATTTCAATATACAAATTTATTTCAATTTCCTTCACTCGTGCACGTTTATGAACACTCAATAGGTAATATTGCACTAATATTACACATTATTTATCAAAGATCCCCTTTTTTTTTTTAAATAAAACAAGCTTTGACAACTTCACGGTTCAACATCCCGCCAAAAAGTCCGTTTAAGCCTTGTAAAATATTTGAAAAATTCAAAATCACGGTTGACTTATCAATAGTCGTTTAATACCGACCCGTGGCTGCAAATGTCGCGAAAGTTTTGGCTATAATTATAAACTTGGACAAAGTCCTTTACACTTCGGGGATAATCCTTCTCGAGTCAAAACCCATTAGCAATCCCTAAGCTGACATTGAAGGTTACGGGAAGTTGTTTAAATACTTTTAAAATTACGAAAAATGGATTAAAACTATTTTAAGAGTTCCGTAGTGAGACGAGGAACCCTATGTTTTTAGCCATGCTTCCCTGTCATTGTCAGACTACTTCTTCTTTCTTTACGAAATGAGATGCGATGAAATAAAATGGATATGAATATGGCCTCACCCACAACTTTGCGGGTATTTTGCCAATGTCAAGTAATTAATATCAAAAACACATTCAATAAATACACCTTATAAATAAAAGAATGGATGTGACATGATGATATGAAAAATTTAAAATGGCGTGTCATTTTCAGGTTACAACCATTTTTTATTTATAGACTGTGCAGACTATAACACTGAAATTCGGCACGTTTCTAGCCATTTGTCACCGCCGCGAGGTGTATTACGTCTAGAAAATAATCTAGTCCGGCCTTGGTTACAATCTGTACAGTTCTTGTCTATTGCTAAAGCTGTTACTACGAAACTATTGCTTAACTAGAAAAAGAGAATATAGAGATGAACTAGCGAATCTAACAGACGATCAGTAGGTGGTAGACAAGCCCGAGAAGAAAACATAAAACTTGAATATAAAAACAATATTTAACAGCTGGATATAATTATGATATATAATAATAATACCAGCCATTTTTATGTCCCACTGTTGGGCATGGGCCTCCTCTCAATACGAGGGGGATTAGGCCATAGTCCACCACTGGCCCAGTGCGGGATAAAAGACTTCAGACGTCTTTCGAGGGTTTCTTTCAGACATGCAGGTTTCTTCACGATGTTTTCCTTCACCGTTTAGCAAGTGATAATCATGGTTGAAAATGAAATGCAGAAATCCCAGAGGAGCGAGCCGGGGTTTGTGCCTGGAATCCTCGTTACCGAGGCAAGCGTGCTATATGGATATTATTATTCCTGCTGAATTAGGTGGCTGACCTTTATTTTTATAGCACGTAACTATTTGTCGGTGACCTCACATTTTTTTATGTATAATTAGTATTCTACGAGATAAAGAGCCAAACGTTTTTGCGATGGCCTCATGTAGGACGGCGATTTATTACATTACCGTACATCTAGAAATTCCAAATGTTATATTAAAAATATTTTCATTATAAATTTTCACGAGGCATACAAGTGTAATTAGCTCTAATGATACTATTTAATCTTCATTTGAATCCTGATGCTAATTACCAAATGAGTAGTTATTATTAGGATTACTAAACGTATATTCCTGCTCTTCTAGCAGTAATATACAGCTATTTATGACAACTTTTTTAACCTAATTTTATCCCGAGGATTCGTTCCTCCTATTATTCTTAATCTTTGTTATCTTATGTCGCACAATTGAGCTATACGTTCGTTCGTTATAAGGTAAGGTATATATACCAATAGAGTTGATAATCAAGTACACGTTAGCACTGATTACAGAGTGTGACGTCACATCCACGCCATTTTGTCGTTTAAACTATAGACTATATCTAGTGTTCTATACTATTCTATCATCTATGTTTTTCTAAATTAAAGATGACATTATTTTGACTTTTAGAAAAATAAATTATAAAATATTATTTAAAAAAAACGTTTTTTCAAGCAGATATATATTAAAAGTATTTTCGAGGTCGAAACATGTGTATACGACCCTATTATAACCCAGAGCGTATATTTTTGTTAGGCTGTCCTAACTTTTTTGATCTAAGTTTATGAAAGAGTATCACTATAAACACGGGCGTCTTTACGCAGTGCTATACATTATGAAAACTGTTTCGAACTTGGCTAACGACAGTGGGACGCATGTAATTTTTCAGGAGCCAACCTGAATAAGTAATAATAACACTTATTTCACAAAACAAAACTAAGTATTTATACATTGGACGCCAAAACAAATGGAAGCCGATATGAATGAATAGTATTCTATGATGATGTGAATTATAGCTTTTTTTTTAATTTGCTCTTAAAAATCCAATTGTAATTTTGTTGGGAGCATTTTTATTTTGACATAGAATTGAAATTCTGAATTCATATGATGATTAAATACGAGTTAATGAAGCGCAGGTATATGGTAGTTACCCTTTCTAAATCACAACTGTGTATGGGAATAACATAACAATTGCACGAGTATACACAGTTTTAGTGGGTTCATATCGAAAACTGATACCACGGTTTCCTCTCATGCTAGTTGGAATTGTCCTTTACCTATTTTTAAAACCATATAGTGTTGCTGAAATATTTTAAAAGATGGGTTGGTAAATTAAATGGATCACGATAAAAACACTGTCATTGTATTCACTAATCACTAATCACTAATCACTATCACTAATCACTAATATTATAAATGTGAAAGTTTGGATGGATGGATAGATGGATGGATGTTTGTTACTCTTTCACGCCCGAACGGCTGAACGGATCTGGATGAAATTTGGCACAGAGATAGATTATAGTCTGAAATAGCACATAGGCTAATTTTTATCCCGGTAAAATGTATGGTTCCCGTGGGATAGATGTTTTAATTTTTCATACTTTTTATCGCGGGTAACACCGCCGGGCGCAGCTAGTTGTATATATATACATTGACAGTGTTTTTAAACAATGTTAACCAGTAGCATTTGGCCGTGCGCTCAGTATGGGGCGTCATTTTTAAAACTCCAATAAATGTATTTATTTATTTGGTAATGTTTTATTTATAACCTACTGATGGAATTGTCAAATAATTTGTTCTATTTTTGTTACACCTTTTATATAGAAGATTAAGTGTAATCTTTACCCAAAGTCATTACCATGCTACTTACACACTGAATAAGTAGCTGCGTAATGATTGATGGTACCCCACACTACTAAATAGTTGCCCAATTTCATTACAAGTTACGAAAAGTTTCAGCTTAAGAATAGAAACTTTACCAAACTATTAAACTTACACAAGAACATTTCTAAATTATTATCGCCATTATGTTATGTAATTCTAAAATTTACAAAGTAATAATTGTCTGGAGATTTGATAGAAATACAAGGACACCTCGTTTCCCCAGCTGATGCTGAGCCTTTCGACACAGGTCACATTGAAGTGAACATCACTTAACATATATTTTTAACCGACTTCAAAAAGGAGGAGGTTCTCAATTCTATGTATTTTTTTTTCTATTGCCTGGTATATATAATCTGTGTCAAATCTTTTATCGTTTCATTGAATTTTATATGAAATAGAACTAAAATTAAACCATGATGTAAGATGATCACTGAGCCGTTATGTATACATACATTAAATAAGATTGTAACTCGGTTATATCTGTACATTGAATATTATAATATGAAATGTACTTAGTGGACATTATTTTCGATACTGTACGTTAGGTAAGACATTATTCGCAAGCTTACTTTATACTTTGTAGTCCACGTATTCAGACATATTGCATGGAGAATTGAACAGCGCCTCTAGCAGACGTCATTTAAATACAAATTCAAATTTAAATACTGTATACTAAAAAGTATACGCTTAGCCTACGAATAATCTTGGACTTGATGTACTGAGGTCGAATCGGATATTTTGCCCGTCTGTGTTTTCGCGGACCACGAGAGTACTACTAAAAGGATTTTTATGAAACATGGGATAGCTTATAATCCGTGCTATGTATACAATATTGTATACCCTGGAAAATGAAATAGTTTCCCGGGATACTAAAAAAAAACTAAAGGTTTTGAGTTCTCAGTCGTGGGCACGGTTAGAAGAAAGAAAATAGTAATATATATGTAGCCAATTTAAAATAAAAAAAATGCATTATCTACAGAACTTGTGTTATACGTTCAACATATCGATTTTAGTAGAACTACAGACAATTCGATTAACCCGGACTATATTCGGTTACGTCAATAGAATTTAGTCCGTGGCATGCACAAAGCCTAAAGCTAATAGGTTTATTCCAGCGACAATGTTCGTATGACGTCGGTTGGCCGCAGTACGTGCCTACAAGCCACCCTGAACGTGAGCCACCTAATGTCCTAGCTGCTCCTGTCTGAACATGTTCACAACATTCCTGAAACATGGCATTTGAATATGCCCTGAACAAAACTATTTAATAAAAAAAAAAATATGTTCGTCGGTAAACGCATAGCTTGAGAACGGCTAAACCGATGTGGCTAATTTATTTATTAAAATGTTCGTAGTTCAAATTCAAGTTTTTTTTTATTCACGTAGGTAGACAATTAAGTACGGTACTTATGAATCGTCAAGAGTTACAAAATGCTAAGCTACTACTTTACCACCCGTTCGGAATGTCGTTCCTATGGAGAAAAACGACCAATTTTCAATTTTTATAGAGAATTAACAATTTTCATGAAAAGTTGTCCGGGAAATTTACAAATTCGAGAATAACTGAAAGTGCATATGACAACGTATGCCGCTGGGACAGCTAGTTGAGAGCACATATGAAATGAATGCTTTTTGTGTGTTTGTTTAACGCTTATTCATCGTATGTACACCTTGAAGCTTATGCTTTAAATTGTGTATTATTTATCAATCAAGCTAAGTGTGTACTCTTACATCTATCACCTACTTTGGGCGACTCTAGTAAGTTAGCAAAATAACAACGGTCAGCATTATACGACTTAACATAAATAATGTCAAATATTTTAAGCCGATAACAAGGAATAGAAGGTCAAAATGTATAAAATACCAACTAAAGAGCTCGTCATACAATTGAAACGAATTAATTGATGTGAAAATTAAAATTGTGATTTGGTGAATGTTCCCGTTAAACTTACCGATTGTCCTCATTTTTTCTTTAGCAGTTTTTAGACCTGCTATCGATTTCACACATCGCTTAAATATTTTTGTAACGACCTCTAAACAATAATCTTTAGCGGCATATCATTATAAGACTTTATTCGTAATTTAATAATACTAGAGATCGTCTTAAGGCAACAAAAGGGTCACGTCGGATCCTCTCCGTCGAATGCTCATTATTTGCGAGCCGTTGGTTCATTCGACCTTACAAATAGCCAGGAGTTTGTTTACCAAAAGAAATTCTGCCTCGTTAGGAAAAAAGTGGTCCTATAGAAAAGAATGTGCAGGGACTTCAGCCAATCGCTGCCAGGCTATATAAGGGCGGAGAAACTTGAAAATGTGGGTAATATTTATTACAATTTAAAGCATAAAAGGCGTATGTTTTTTATCTATATGATATAAATGTTTTGTTTTATCGTGTTCGCTACTAAAGTAACTTTATACAGAGGTTGGACACGAAACAAAGAGCACAAAAAGACAACATCTAAAAATCGCGGGAACATCGTGCTTATATTTCTCTTGCGTTTTCAATTGCCCATATTTCATGGCTGTACAAGCCACAGGCTTAAATCATTTGATTGCAATGGTTCACACGGTGTTTGCAATATATCTCGCTCGCTGAAAAATCCCACGTCGTAAATAACTGAAAAATATGATTTATAATCCTTCAGCTTGAACTCTGTTTCAGAACTCGTAAGAAGTAATGAAATTTTTGTATGTCTACCTGAGTATGATGGCGGTCCTTGTCTGTGAAAGTTGGTGAGATTTACAAAGTGCGAACGCTTTAAAGGTTGTTTCTTAAAATAGGGGATTTTTTCATATTTTTTATGTTGCATATAATAACTGTAAAATATCTAGTGGTCTTGTCTTCCTATCTCCGGAAAACATTTCAGTAAACAACTCATTGACTGTCAAATGAAATGAATAACTTATCTCGTTCTAGTTCGACGGTACTTACGTAATCGAGATAGCGCTGATTTCACCAGTAGTAACCTAACTTTTTTGATCAAGTTTGCGAATGACGTGACCTGGCGACGATGTTGGGACTTTGTTTTTTTGTTAGGTTTTTCGATTCTCTATGTACGGTTTTTCGTCTATAAAAATGGCTCGACTTTTGATACACTGACAAAAAAAAACAACAAAGCTTTTCTGATCCAGACACAAAGTTGTTTATAAAAAATACAGTTTTCAGAAACAAACGACGCTTTTTTTTAACGAACCCTTATTTTTTATCAACTTGCTTATCACTGTACTGAATAGTTTTGTTTTCTTTCAATCCAAAGGTAGGTATCGTAAATTACAGCATACAATATGATAGGTTATAAAGTACCAGAATAATAGCAGTACCCAAATTTACACGGTAAATCATTTTGACCCTTATCGCTTTGTGCCGAAATTCTTATGAATCACGACATTTTAATCTCGGGGCGCAGACTAGCTATTGAGAAGTAACTGTACCCGTATAATTCAACACAATAAGAGTAAGCTCCCACGGATCGGTTTTATGAATATATTTTCACATGTGCCCCGGAATATGTTTTTATATAAAAAAGTATGCCGGCGAATATTCCGAAAAACATACTTTTTGTTCAAGCTTTATCGGTCGATAATATTTTTTTTCGAATTGTTTTTGGCTCGGTACAGGTGTTTCACTGTAGCTGTGAATCTGCGTTCAAAATTTTAAATTTAACAAGGTTTACTGACACGTAGCACTGAAATATCAATTGAATGCTAGAATCTAGAATGTATTTCAGAATTTCCGGGCATTTCTCTCGTAGGTATCATTTCAAAAATAGAATATCCTTTTGATGATTTTATGATAGAATAACGTGAAGAATGAGTTTTTTTTGTTTATAAACATTCGAACGAAATTTGGAAAAGTCGTACGCCATAGTCACCACGCTGGCCCAGTGCGGGTTGGCGGACGTCACACGTCTTTCAATCGGGTCTCTCAGTCATGCAGGTTTTCTCACGACGTTTTCCTTCACCGTTTTGCAAGTATAATCATGGTTGAAAATGAGATTCGTACAAGAAATCTGGATATCCCAGGGGTATGAGCTGAAGTTTGAACCTGCGATCCTGGTTACCGACGCAAGCGTTTTAGCAAGTTAGCTATAACCGCTTTAAAAACGCTATTAAATAATATTAATAATAACAGTACTCTTAACCGAATTTCGGGCACGGCGGTCAATCTCAACCGAGACAAGCCAGCTATGCCGGAGTTATTATAGAACACAAGTATGTGTGCAAGCATAGATACACCCTCTATCTTCCCTCACTCTCATAGTCCAATAGGATGGCAATCCGACACGATCGGACAGATATCAGGCCCAGGACCGACGGCTTTACGTGCTTTCGACAAATCGATCATATACTTACTGGTGGTCGACTGTGAGCGCCCTCCTGGGCGGGGCGACCAGCGCCACGGGCCACGCCGCCTGCACCAGCGACTCCCTCACGAACTGCTCCCACGAGGGTGAAGTGCCTACAACAAGGTATCAATGTTAATAGGTCTTGGTTCACCTTTGCAAAATAACTTACATCGTACGCGACTGAAGTTGAGACGGCATTATGAAAAATGTTGTTCATAGCCGGGGCAGCGATGTAGAAAAAATTTAAAGTGTTACATTATCTGTTTAATATCTCATAAAAAAAATCCGTTGTTACTACTGAAGTATTATATCTATATTTTTCTTCATAATCCTTTTTCACCATATAAGGTTTTCACTTTTTCACTATTAAGCCTAAGCAAGCTATATTGTTAAGCCTTGTATGCATCTACCAAAAGAAAAGTCTCAAAAATAATAATAATAAAAAAAAAAATCGTAAAGTTACGCTTATTAATGTAGGCTTCTTTCTGGTCAACAACTTCTGCAACTATAACAGTTCCAGGTTTCGTAAAAAAAAGAAACCTATACCTAACCTATTAGCATATAAGTCCTTGGACTTTGAAAATGTCCCTTTGTTAAATCGTTAATAGAACTACGTCTTCAAAAACAATCCCAATTACAGAATTAATGGCCTCTGGCACACGAAATGGACGTTTAAGCTATTACCTGAATTACACTAGCATGCCATAGAGTAATTATGAGAATCTGACCAAATGCGCTTCGGGATAATTCATGTAATCGATACGACCACGTTTTATAAGACTGTCTATAGAACCAGCCATTGGTTACATGTATTGTAATTTGTTTGGATAGGGTGATAAATTATGCAGTATTTTTTGAGTCGTGATAATGAAACTTACGTAGAAATGTCTTTACAGTACTTATTTTGAATATTATAAAGATTATAATTGATAGAACTAGGCGATACTTGGCGGAAATCCATTGTTAACCACGTTCAGAATCACGTTCAGCCGGACTCAATGGAAAAAAAGCCATTAGAAAAAAAAAGATGTAGGTAAGTACTACATTCATTGAAAGAATGACGCAAGTACCCCGGCTGATAATCCGCTATCATCATGAATGTCCTACTTTCAAATTGTTAGCTTAGGTTTTATACTTGGTGATTAAGCATTCTAGTGGAAAATACCTCTGGACCTATCTCATTTCGCTTTCACTGATACAGAATTACATATTTCCCAAACCTGGCTTAACATGCTTATTCTGAGAATTTCAGGTGAATGAGCGTGTGTGTGTGTGTGTGTGTATAGTGCTGTTAGTACGGTGTTAATTATCTCAATATCCGATTAGCGAACACGGTCACACAATCCTTGACCTAGCCCGCACCGAAACAAGGCGGGACCGACATTACCTACCACTAATTAAATTTTCGGCTTTTAAAGCCAATATACTACCAGCTATATACGTTATATAGCACTTCCTTTGTGATATTTAAATCGATACAAAGCGGTTTTAGACCCTTTTGTTTTGTGTTCATAGATTTTATTATTTTTATGTAATAAAACCATGATAACGTGTTCACGATGGTAGAAAATAAACTTTATAGACGAACTACACAAGTGTACCCTTAAAAAATCAAACACGAATATGGTTGAAGTTTTCACAGCAAGAAAAATACCTTTTAAGTTTTATTATATGAAAATGTATCCAAAACCAATAAACTTAAAATCATATTCCCATTGTAATGTAGATTAAACAGAAGTCAGCTTTAATTTTGTTATAGTGCTTATTTAGGACTGTTGACATACCCTTTAGGATGCTATAAAGACGGTTATCAAAACAGTTCTCTGCGCAGGTGTGCACACAAGCACAAGTTATTCGGCGTTGAGCCGACGACCCCTCGGGTTTCAAATTAGAACACGCCATTAAACAATTTTATATTAATAATACCGCGGAAGGACACTATATATCAACAAGATAAAAGAGAAGTACGTCCTGGAAACTGCTAACAAAATTCTCTCTCTCTCACTCTAATATTTATAATGTTAACAATATGTTTGGATACAATATTATCAAAAACCGAAACGGAGCACGTAGTAATAATATTCCTGATGAGAAGACCCATAGGCATTCTGTCAAATTTGTTCTAGATAGGGTTCATCAGCACACTGTGAAACAGGCTATATGACTGTTCGGTCTTATTCTGTGTTCGTATTGCGGTAAATATTCTCCCTGCGCTTCCTCATACCTTGATGCGCGATACGTTAAGAGGATGATCAGCCACACATTATCAATATAGTGATTCGTTCGATATTACTGTATCGAAATAAACATACAAGAACATAGTCGTACGTCTTCATTATAAATGAAAATTGCGTATTTATGGAGACAATAATTATATTAGGTTCTATTAATATCAAAGTTCAAATAGGGTTCAAATAAACAACTTATGGCTTCGAGAAACCGTTGCTACTTTTAGCAGCGCCTATTCTAGAGCTCAATCTAATAGATGTCTACTAGTATCTTTCCAGACATTCACTAATTAACGAGAAAACGGGTTAAGGTCAACCCTATGGTGTTCTTCTTCTTCTTTATCTGAAATGCGATGAAAATAAAATGGATATGAATATAGCTTCACCCAACATTTAGTTGTTGTGATAGGTCACTAATTTATCAGACCATCAAATTGAAGTATAACACACCAAAGATTTAATTAATTTCATAATACCTACTTAGTGAAATGAAAAATTAAAACTAGAGCGTTCCACAAAGCAGGGGTCATTCACTTTGACAACTTATTAGTACGCCTCACAGGGTTCTTTGGGGCTAAGAAGTTATTCCAGATAATAAAGAAAATGGAAACTAGTAAAAAAAATTAAGTTTAAGATTGTTACGTAGGTACTCACGACTTACGTGTTATCTTTACGGTAACGGTATAATCCTAAGGATAGCGTATGTTCATACCTACACCTTAAGCAAAGAAAAAAATATCCTTAACAACTTACCCTTTTAATACTGAACGATTTGACTATATTGTTTATTTTCTTTCAAGGTGTAAACACATTTTACTTTTAACTTCTTAATTGTGTGTTTTTTTCTTATTATGTAAGATTTAATTAAAACTTATTAATACAATATGCTCAACGAAAATATAAATTAAAAAGAGAATAGAAGTGCTTACCTACTTAATATTTACAAAAAGTGAAAAAAAATGGTTTTGGCTCATGCGGTAGCGCCGGCAGCGTGCCCAAGATGCTGGCCGCATTCCCTCGCTGAACAGCCAAATTGTGTTATGAAATGAACAACATTTGTATTGTATATATATTTCTGCAGTAAGTTATAATTCCAATATACTGACATTTTTTTTGTAGCATTGCTACAATTCTAAGCCAATTTTAAAACCATCCGATAATAAAAGTTTCTTGTGAGACTAGAATAGTCTCTACGACTTTCCAATTAGCCGTTTTTCTTCATAAAATTACATTTCACGACGTGTTCTAGATTGTCTTCCAGGTCGCATTGCAACGTAAGCGCTCGTGTGTTTATTACACATTATTCTGCTTCACACACACCGCAGCCACATTGTGTGTGTATGCATCAACTCTATCGAAACAGCGATATTAATATTTAAGCTCTCATTTCTCATTGGTTTGACTGCAGCTTTGTTTATAAATATAGGGATATAAATTGGCTGTTCTTATTAAATTTTATAATCTTCTATTTTATGTGAGAATATAGGCTACAGCCGCAAATTAAGTTTCATATTTTATTTGGAATGGGAAAAAAACACCATTCATGTTTTTCCTCTCCTAGTGAGCCAAAGTTCACCGCGCTCTACATGTTTCAGTCGTGTTTTTTCACTTTGATGTGCCGGTGTTGTTTTATAGCTTTCGTGGGATCCGATGTACCGATGTTTTTCAGAATAACGGCAAAGTTTATGGCGAATGAGAAGAATATATCAGTTGATATAATTTGTAGGTAACAGGAAAGTATTCTAAATGAAAATATAGGTTATATCTGAATACAGAACAGAATACAAAATATCCACAGTCTGAAGATAGATGATTTTAAAATTAGCTAAAACTGACTAACAGGATATTAATAAGTTCGCACCTTGGACTAATTACACGTACACGTACCAATTCGTTGCAATAATCCAATCCATAATCTCAGTTATCTTTCCATATACCTGCAATAGTTCCTCCACTATACGAGGTCAATTTGCTGTTTATGCTATAATTTTCAGCAGTTGACCAACAGGTGGCTAACATAACATTAACATTCTCAAAAAAGGCCTCTACGTGTTGGACTCATGTCTCTGCGCATGCCTTTCAAAGATCCGGGTATAGCCTGTGTGGAGAGAGACCTAATAATAATAATGATAATTTATGATATATAGTCTACAATTTCGAATACGTACAAGTATTTCAACTATTACAATGTCAAGGGCATCTGAAATACACTCGTAAATTAAAAGCTAAATGAGGTACATTAACAAAATACTCAATTAAAAGAGCTCACAAAGTTTTACCATTCACTGAGAAATTCGGTGCGCGCGCCAACTTTCATAATTAATAACAATTTGTACAATAACTGCAACCAAAAACTGAAAATTCATACTATAAACTTGATGTTGGTATATTGATATATTAAATTTAACCCTTAGTAGCCTGATTTACGAAAGTGATTTATTTTTAATATTACTGTGTTTAATGTTACTGTGTTTAATAATAATGACATTTAATTTTTTTTAATTTCGTTGGAAAGAATATTATACAACAGTAAAATACGTACAGCCAACCTATAAAAAAAAACTAATAGTAATGTGAACATTCGGTTTAAAAGATTGATATCAAAATTGAAACTCTAGGCTATTAAGGGTTAATGCTACAAAACGTGAATTTTGTATGTAGTACATTAGTCGGTACAATTACGTACGCACATGCAATTGTCTTTAGTCCAAACGGAATAATGTACCTTGAAATGAATTGAAGAGAAACAGGAATTGATATTTATGCAGGCCTTACCCAATTCGAAGAATCAAATAGACAATATATTTCAGTAGATTCTATTGAACTATGTAACGGCAACCCTACGTACAAGTAATTATGTCTGTTATAGTACTTATTTTCACATTTTTTGGAGCTTTGATTAATGAAACTATCGAACTGGGTATATTAGAAGTAATATAACCTTTAGCACATTTGTAATCATTATGTGAAGTCAGAGTTATGAAATGTCGAATTTAAAAAATAAATTGTGTTCTCAACAAAATGACAATCGTGATTTTGAAAATAAACTAGCTGTCCCGGTGAACTTCGTACCGCGTCAAATCAAATGCATTTTTCCACGTTTTAATAGTTATTCTGCTATTCGGGACGGAGATATTTTTTTTGTTTATTACATTATAAGCAGGTATTTGATCTCGATCTCACTTGATGGTAAGCGATGATGAGATCTACGAAGGAGCATACTTGCCTAGGTAGGAAGGCGGCAGTAGATCGCGACGCTTCATTCACTAGGCACATGCAGCGCAGCTGATCTGACCCGCCATCCATGAATGGCTACACCGAACATCATGCCGGAACACGGCTAGGCCGCTTGGCGACATGGCTTTGTTCAGTGGGTGGTGACTAACCACGGCCGAAGCCTACCACCAGTAGAGTTGTCACCTAGTTGGCACCACCCAGGGTCACGTGTAGGGTGTCTCGAGGGTATTTAATTCTCCTACGGACGAAGGTGACTCGACCCCAATACTCGACCCAATTTAAAAAAATCAAGGATCGTACTAATAAGCCCACCCGTTCTTAAGTTATAAACGGTAAATAACACGACTCAGTTTTAAATATATAGATAAACTTTATTTGAACAAGTAAAGGAATAATAACTATAGGTTAAGCATAGGATGTGTAACCGCTAGCGAAATTCCTTTCATACTTCCTCCTCCGCTTCGCACGAATGCATATGACGTGAAATTAAATGTATAATACAAACAACCGTCGCAGCTACGACATGTTTTATGACTAATCTTATGTGTGCACACTCAATTTTCTATTCAATAGCACCAGCAACGCAGCGAGATATTTACATCTTCGCCGCGACGTCACTGATCCCTTGTAGCAGATTATCCAAAGAGGATTTAGGTTGTATCATTCTGACGTATTCTGACTCATATATTCTGACTCATTCTGACGAACAATGTGTGAGCAAGATGGCGCTATTTCATATGTAAAAGCGACTTTTAAATTTTGTGTTTCTCTACAAAATGCCTGTACTGTCTACTGTTCCCTAGTAGCTGATAAAAAGTAACATATGGAACAGTGTTCACGTTATAGATTAGTACGCAGTCCGGGCTTTTTGCTTTATGCACAAGAATGGCCCGTGAGAGCCATTTGGTTTTAAAATATATGGCTCTCGCGTAACTTTGCGAATAAAGAGGAATTTATTTGATAGTTTCTAAGTTCGAACCTACGGAATGTAAAAATGTTTGGACTTATTATATTAAGGTAATCAGATTACCATATAGTGACTATCAATTACCTTTTCATTATTTATGAGATCGATGATCCTAACATTATTTCATATTTCTAGTAGTTTCAGCTCCATTTAGTTCCCTCTTCCAAGATGTCTATGAAGAAGAAGCCTCCTAGCATCGCGATTGTTACCTATTCATTTCAAATCGTGAAAGCACTCTTCTTGTTTGACGTATATCGTCAAGACTAGCTTTACTTAAAAAATGCAATTATTAATTGGAATTAACTAACATCTTTTGTACGAATATAGGTTTACAGACTTAATAATATTTCAAAGGGAGAGCGCGCTGAGTAATTATACGCCTAGGTACCGTACTATATATTAAACAAGTAGTTACCTACCACCTTAATAATAAACTTCATCTTGCCTTGGCAAAAGGAATATATTAACGATACATTTTAATTTAGCTTCGCATGCTACATGATGGTAAGACAACGAAACGTGGACGGTGTCGCGAGCACAGCTAGTATAAACTAAATAGGTACTTTTTTCATTGTTCTTTCAGTATTTCATAATTGAAAAGCAACGAGTCCGCTGCAGTCGCGCTCATTATAACAAAAGGAAACAGAAACTATTTGTAAACGCAAGGGAAATTAAATGTCGTACCTACTCAACGACTACAGAAATGGAATATCCACATTAAATTGATTGAATTCTGTTCACCTCTCCTTTCAAATCGTATGCAGGCTTCTTGTATATTATTGTATTATTTACTACGGCGTTAGGATAATATATAGTTGTTTGTTTAAGAAAATGTATACCTTCGTGTCTATTTTCTATAAATAATACCTGGCGTTTTAATGTCCCACTGCTGGGCACAGGCCTCCTTTTTTTTTTTTTTTTTTTTTTATTACCTTATAGGCAAGTATTTGATCTCGATCTCACCTGATGGTAAGTGACGATGAGATCTACGATGGAGCATACTTGCCTAGGTAGGAAGGCGGCAGTAGATAGAGACGCTACATTCACTAGGCACATGCAGCGCAACTGATCTGACCCGCCATCCATGAATGGCAGCACCGAACATCATGCCGGAACACGGCTAGGCCGCTTGGCGACATGGCTTTGTTCAGTGGGTGGTGACTAGCCACGGCCGAAGCCTACCACCAGTAGAGTTGTCACCTGGTTGGCACCACCCAGGGTCACGTGTAGGGTATCTCGAGGGTACTTAATTCTCCTACGGACGAAGGTGACTCGACCCCAAAATCCTCCCCTCAATGCGAGGGAGAATTAGGCCATAGTCCACCACGCTGGCCCAGTGCGGGTTGGCGGAATTCACACGTCTTCCGAGGGGTTCTTTCAGACATACAGGTTTCCTCGCGATGTTTTCCTTCACCGTTTAGCAAGTGATATTCGTGGTTGAAAATGAGATTCGCACATAAAATCCAGAAATCCCAGAGGTGCAAGCTGAGGTTTGAATCTGCGATCCTCGTTACCGAGGCAAGCGTTCTAGCAACTTGGCTATTACTGCTGCTGTTTTTTTATATCTACTTGCAAATTCCGGTTAAGGGAATTGAATGCGTGAGTATTTTAATTTCAAACCAAAAGTTTAATGATTTGTTGACAACTTACATTTTAAAATAATATGCGTATCATGAATTGTATATTATAATATAATAAGAATATTTGCAGCTCTGTCAATCTGTCCAGAATACAGTTATACGCAGTGAAAGAGCAGTGTTTAACTCAAGCGGCCGGATGCAGCATCCGGTGTAGAGTGGATCCATTCCGCTCTAACAAATATATCCTTTGTGTAAAACATGTCTTGTAATACAAAACCCTTATTTGAATACGGACAAAATCATATGATATTCAAGAACCCACAACTGGGCCAGGATCGCTATTCACAATATACCTGTGATGACAAGGTGGTAGGGTTCGGCCGTGGTTAGTCACCACCCACTGAACAAAGCCATGTCTCCAAGCGGCCTAGCCGTGTTCCGGCATGATGTTCGGTGTTGCCATTCATGGATGGCGGGTCAGATCAGCTGCGCTGCATGTGCCTAGTGAATGTAGCGTCTCGAACTACTGCCGCCTTCCTACCTAGGCAAGTATGCTCCATCGTAGATCTCATCATCACTTACCATCAGGTGAGATAGAGTTCAAATACTTGCCTATAATGTAATAAAAAAAATAAAAAAAGACAAGATTTAGGCACTTATCTCTCATGTAGGGTCTATGGGAGAGACCTATTGTATATGAATATTTACCATGGCTATATTTATAATTTAATTTAAATGGAAAGAATAGAGAGCTAAAATGCTTCCACTAAAAACTTACTTCTAACTCTTTAGTAGAGAGTTTTCTACAGATTTGAATAATGTGATGGCCTTACACGAAGAAAGAATGTAGAAGGAATGTGGCGAATAACAGGTCCTACGTGTATGCAAATCTGTTTTAAATGTAAAAAAAAATATGTATTAAGCTAGTCTCTGCAATTCTCTCATTTTACGCAAAACAAGTAAAACGTTTAGCACAACAACCAGAAGACAAAGGATATAGGAATGTAAATATCGTAAAGGTATAACTTCATTGAACAATACGTATTTCAGTTTGCGGTCCATTACACTTGTGAAATAGGTGCCGGTGCAGTTTGAGTGCAAATAGTCGGTAATGGATGTTACATGGTTTTGCAATTGCTCTATGCTTTTCAAAGTATTTTGCAGGAAGTAGGTTTATACAAAAGTTATCTCTCAATATCGGACTTCTGCTTGTTTCCTTACTGAAACTAATATGTCATATAATGTTTGGTCAACTTTTACAACTATACTTTCTACCTATATCTACTTGACGTATACAAGTAGTTATAGCTAAGAATCAACTAGCGACTTCTACAGATTATTTTTGTATCATCCCTAAAAACTGACGAGAAATTCGCTTGTTGGCGCTTGACCCCATCCCGTACCTCCAAAAATAGACTAAGATAATTTTTATTCCAAACAGCAACTGTAATCAATATGAACCAGATCCTTTTATTTAGTACTAGCTGCGCCCGGCGGTGTTACCCGCGATAAAAAGTATGAAAAATTAAAACATCTATCCCACGGGAACCATACATTTTACCGGGATAAAAAGTAGCCTATGTGCTATTCCAGACTATAATCTATCTCTGTGCCAAATTTCATCCAGATCCGTTCAGCCGTTTGGGCGTGAAAGAGTAACAAACATCCATCCATCCATCCATCCAAACTTTCACATTTATAATATTAGTATAGATTCACATCAAATTATATAATTTATGTTATATAATGTTATGCATGAACACATGATGGTAACATCGTTGGCGAATCTATTAACGTGTCGCTCTTTGAGAAGTACATGTCTGTATTAAAAACCATGTACAATATGCATGTAAATTAAGTATTACCCCACTTGAGTGTGCTAATAGCGCTGAGTACGAGTGCGCAGAGCAGTCTTCTTAATACCCAGTGGTGGCGAAGGAACCATATAACACGATTCCTGTCGGCTTCCCTTTCGAAATTTAAATTTGCGTACTTACTTTGAAAATGAGCTATTTCGTTGTGAAATGTGAAAATATAAGTTTTTATTATCGAGTCTTGAGTGTGGATCAACTGGGGTTTTCTTAGTTTGTGCACTAACAAAGAAACATTAGAACAAATTAGAAGAAAGAACAAAGAACAACACAAGGTTGCGAATATTCACCCTTCGCCACTGCTACACAGTTAGCACACCTAATCAATTTGTTTAATTTATTTTTACCACATATATTTTCACTATGACCGACATGTGCTAGTATATTACTATATGAGCTGATATATATGGGGTGAACACACTTGCTCTTATGTTCAAATGATGGTCAAATCGCCCAGTGCCTATCAAACGCTTCGTGCTTATTCGATTCTGAAAGTGTAAAATAAAAGGGCCTTATAAACATGCAGTTATTAAGACTTGAAGTAAACATTCGATCCATTCGTTCCCATTTAAATGCGCTAAGCTAAAACACAATCAAAGCAGTATTAATGTGTCATCTGTGAATATTTCTTTACAAATGTTCGTGTATAATCTTTCTGTGCGGCCTCTTGTGATAAGTGAAACTAAATTAACCTGGAAACACCATTATGAGTACAAGGTATGATTACATGAAATTAGAGACATTATTTTTAAGCTGTTCTTGGGGTAGTCATGACAGCCCTATAATATTGGGCTAAGCTTAAGGGTTGATTATTATTAATCATAATAATAGCCAAACTTTTCCTTTATTTTTAAGGCGTGCGATCACGATGCTATAAAAGTATGTACTTAAACAAAAGAACTATTTAGTTATTAGCCAATATTTCAGCAAAGTAATTACCATTTCAACTATACGTATTTTCATCTCGCTCCTTACAAAAGGGGTTATAATTACAGCCAGCCCTACTATAACTGTAATAGTTGGTAACCAACGACTTGAAAGTTTTGCGGTTCAAATGAGATAGCTCGGACTCCAGTTCAGACATCTCGCTCATAACTTGGTACATTATGAGGTGATATAATAATATATAGGTACTTACTTATGTTCTGTGAAGACAATCGATACTATCTGTGTAGCAATTTTATTCTATTTGATCGTATTAATGATGGGTATGGACTAGTAGGTTTCAGGTGCCTGTTGTATTATTAATACACTGCTATTAAATAAAACGTGCTGAATAAGTAGATTGATAAACATAATATATCACAGATGAAAAATCATAATTATTATTATACTTAAAGATATTAAAACTTAGAACATAAAATATACTGTGTCTAAGATGCTGGAGCAATATTCTTATTATACCAGTTCATACTAATATAATCATACGTATAATATGTACCATTTCGAATTGGATATAAGATATCCTTTCCCTATGTAAGCACTGTCCCATTAAAAATATAAATTTAAAAAAAGCTCTCAGTGTCTTGAGGTGTTACAATTGCAAGACCTCAGACACTGTGAGCACTTTCTGCGTAGATCGGACCACGAGCAACATTTAAAAAAAGAATTGTATTCCCGGGTCAACCTCTACAATGAAAATAAGATTTATTTCCTTTGCTGTATAAAACATAAAACCCTACAGAAACCCTACAAAATTGTTATTGTGACCCTCCTTTAAGAATGCTTCCACTACCAACCATTACCTGTGTCACATGTCCCATCGTCCAACACCCCGGGGAGCCATAACTCGGAGAATATTCTGTGTAAACCAAATCACCTATCTCGAATGTAACAGGAATATAGAAACAAACACACCACACGCACGACGCTCCTGTTATATCGAAGCCGGATATAAATCTTTGTGGAGCATCCGCCGGAATCTACAAGAAGCCCATGAATTTATATAAATATTGCTTTTTTCTGGTAACATTTTCTTCTTGTCATTACGCCTCGGTTCTTTAGCACGAAACTCGCAAACTACGTGAGTAAAATATAAATCCTGATAAAAAGGGATTTTATTTTCGTAGAGGGCATATCACCAAAAACAAATTCAGATACATTATATTAACACGATATTTCTAAATAGTGATGAAAGATATGGTAATACGTACCGTAATTAACTCAGTATAAATATTGCTTGACGCTGTAGAACGAACAGGAATTGCTATCAACTATTCAACAATCGATATTTAAAAAAAAACTACTAGAACATCAATAATTCTATCCAGCATTGAATACGTCCCACGGCAAGTAGACACATTGCATAACACATCCACGTAGCACTTACTTAATTAACGTAGAAGGTATCAACAGGCTAGTTCTGTTGGCACATTGCCAGAACTGTGAGGGTTACTTGTTATTTCACAGAGCCGCTGAGACCACCCTTTGTTCTTACAAGTGTTACGTGGGACGCTTATTATTTTCTTTTTGAAATACGCACGTGGGGTATCGTACGAGGTTAATGATGATTTCGATACATGAATTTTAGAATTTGAACATAGATTTAGATGCCAGTAGACTTTTAACTGTAATTATGAAATGACAACAATAAGAAATTCCACCCGAACATTTTATGGGGTTCTCTATGGGGTTCTATTCAGGTAGAAAGGCCAAATCCTTGAGCAAAACTTCCTTGAGCGAAGTTCGGTTTTTGACAAAAGTTGGATTAAGCAATTTTTGAGCAAGAGTTTTGTTGTCCATTGAACATGTGATAGGCAAGTTTATTATAACCTAAATTAAAACACACACTATGATAAAACCTGCATTCTTATAATGACCTCAAATGTTTTATGTGTCAGTAATATCTTGGGTATATTTGATTTGCTCTCAGAGTATCGTAAACCAAGGAATTTTATTGGTACTTGCATCCCACTTCTTTCCGCAGACATTCAGACTTGCACTTCTACACCCACACCCATAGTAAAAACCATTATTCTTAGGTGGTGTTTATTGACTTGCAATCTCGTCTTTTGAATAGTGTTATATCCATTTTTCAGAACAAAGTACTTTGTAATTACATTTGAAATGCATTAAAACAGTCTTTAAATTTGAAGGTGAATATATACCAAAGGTACGGTAACGTATGTTTCATAAAACCTCTACTAAACATTGGGGCTGGAATTCACGTGCCCCGCTCGAGTTACTGTTTTTTCCTTTGCTGGGTAACTACCTTAATTTTCATTTATTTAATTCAAGCGGTATTTCAGCAAACGAAACTTGAACTACACAAAAAAAAAGATTGACTGTTAAGTCGGTGACATGTCACTCATGTTGCGGAGGCTGACCTCTGAATGTTCGGTACACAGTCCAGTCCAAATAACTCACTTATGAAGGTCGACGGTTGTTCGGTCGCCACTCTCATTACAAAGAAATTAAAATTTACCCATTGGCGGGACTCGAACTGTTCGACCGTCTAAGTGAGGTTGGTCGTGGTTTACAACCTCCTTGGCCCTTGTGGTGTAATGTAGTCGGGACACATCCATCAACGTCCAAGTCACGTCGGAATATATTTCAACTGGCTGGCTTCTTCTTTCTTCTTACCACCTTTATAATGTAGTCCTTGTCGCATTGGTCCTTCCATGTATAGACATGCTCTCGAAGACTCTGCTCTTCCTCTGTGTAGGCAGTATAACTACTACTTTTTGCTCGTGCATAGAGCTAGCATTAAAATATTGCAAGCGGCCGTTGGCGCTCGGCCAGCGTGCCCACATAACTCTATACAATCAGAAGTTATTGGATGAACTTGCACAGCTGTGCTTATCACAGCCATTTCTGCGGGCCACAATATCAAAGCGCCTCTTTTAGATATAAACTTCGCGAATGGCTGTGTTTGCCGCCAACAATGCAATGTTACCTTTAAGGTGAAACGTTTTTTATTATGCAGTCGCATATTTTATATAGAGAGCCAAGTTAGCGAATACACAAACGGTTTTTCAGAAAAGTTTTCAAATGCCTTTTATTAATATTTAAACGTCTCTCAAAGATAATTTTATATAGCGACGTTAGCAAAGTCATTTAAATTCAGCAACGCGGACGAAGGAAGGTCAATAAAAATTGCGAAGCTAAAGAAGAACTTATATCTTCCCATATCCTGATTTACTTACGAGTTGTGACTATTGACTTTATCTATTGTAACCAGCGAGGTATTAAGATAAGTAATACAATTGTAGCACCCTGTGACATGCAAGTACCAATAATTACATGTACAGACAGTAGACTGAGTCTATATGACGAAGTTGTGATACTGTAAGTATATTTTTACAGTTGCATGTATTTATTCTACACAGAGTTTAACTGTGTTTGCGTGGGCAGTGCTGCACCGGGTCCCTTAGTTTAAATTCAGGGAGCAACCACGCCTCTACATGTAGATTCAAATCAGCGAATTTAGAGTGTATTCAGTTCACGCTCATAGTAGAGAGCCACAAATTGAAGTTCTAAAGAGAGAATATTTGTAGGTATTTTCGTAGAGCCACTACTTACCAATATTTTGTGTTATATATGAAACAGTAAGTTTATTAATTTTATCGATATTAAACTAAGTAGGTACTTAGAGACATCTGCAAACAGCGAGTGGCAAGATTTTCCTATTCATTCTCAATATCTAAGCAAGCCAAATTCGACCAGCTTGCCTGAAATTCAATTAAAGTAAAATGCCTTCAAGTATATAGTCCTCGAAGGGGTAGGCAAATGTGCACAGAAGTGGATACCTACATTTTTCCACATTCTTCACACACATTTTATTTTAATTCACGGAACCATTTCTCGAAATCCGTGTGCATACCCGCGCTGGCCGGCGAGGAGGACGATGGCCTGAATATCCAAATCGCGTTACCATCCCCAATACGTATTTCCATGAGCAGCTTATACCAGCATCGCTATATATGAATACGTACACAACTATGTTATATCATACAACTAAGTTTCAGATGAGTACGAATTAAGACAAACACGACGACAATAGCTAACAACAGATATTAGTCCTAAACAACTATGGGCCAGTTATAACACAAGTGTCCAATGTAGTACTTAAGCCAACCTTATACTGCAAATTTTGTGAAACAGTCATAAATGCACACTTGGCCAAGGTCCGTGGGAAATTTATTTCACCTCTTAAACAGGGAGAAGAAAAAACAAAGCAAACATAATAATAATAGTGCGTTACTGCCGCGATCTGGCATACTGCGTTGCTGACTGCTCTGTGCTGGCCCGGAGCTGCACGTTCGGTCATCATCAGCGCTGCCAACAACGCAGTATACAGACCGCGGCAGTAAGACACTACAGTATGTCTTACTGCCGCGGTCTGTATAGTGTATGACAATAATGTACTGACAAAAATATTCACAGTAAAGCTGATTATAATAAAATATTCGTTGTACCTAATCTGCACTAGCTCTTGTTATTAACTTACTGGTAGTTGAAATAAAACGAATGTTACGGATTTTAACGCGTTTATTATACGTTTTCTACGTTCCCGACGTTTCGGCTGCTTTACAGCAACCATGGTCACTAGAGGACTGAGGTGGTTGACGTCATAGTTAGAACCGGGGTACCTTCATACTTTATTTTGGTAGTTGGCAAAAATCTAAAGGCTACCAAATGCGAGACCTACTCGAACACTATTGCAATTTGCAAACAAATATTCAAATCGCAATTTGCATAGACTTAACACAGGACGGTTTTCAAATAGGATTGTATTCGTGAATTAAGCTCGAAATAGAGAATAGCGCTTGATTAAACATTCGTACGTGATATTCGTACAGTGAAAAACAAATTTTAATATCAGCGCATAGAATTTAATTTCTCTCCCATATAATTGCGGTGACTGAGCACTTTAACGATTATTTGGTGTTTATTCCATTTGGGAGTTAATTCAATTGGAAATTATTGTTTTCAGTTCGCGCCTTTGGCTAATATCTTATACTACTGATTTGTCGGCAAATTTCGTGCCGCCACAGTACATCATTTTTTTTTTAATATTATTATTTTAGTCAATTTCGCATTTTTTTCGCATCGTTATTCTGCTATTCAGGGCGAAAACAAAAACAAAACAAAGGTAATAAACATCGGTCCACCCATTCTTGAGTTAAAAATGGTGTAATTTGTTTTATGTATATAAATTCGGAACTCGGCGCCTATTTACCTACTACAATGTTTAACATCTCCATTCCCGACAACTTGGACCAGCTTGGCCGGTCTGGTTTCCTTCGAGGGATTATATCTTATTACTTAAAAAACATTTTTAATTACGCAGCTATGAGGAAAACGGTCTTTTGTGTATCGTTTTGTTTTTTACTACAATCATGGTAAGGTCTATTCTATCACAAGTATGTTACAATCATTATTATTTTTAGGTTTTTAGGATAGCAAATTTTCTATTTTAAATATATGTTGCAGGCGGATTTTAGAATCCGCTTTTTATAAAACCGCGGCGCTTTACAAAACGCCATATTTCTATAACACGAACCTAAATCTAAACCTAAACAAACAATAATATTCAAAACGGTCCAGCCGTTCTCAAGCGATGCGCTTACCAACGAACAGTATTTCATTTTTATTTATATAAAGACAGATAAAAATCTCATCAATTTGTCGAAGACATTTTTTTATGCTTATGGAAATGCCAGTGGATATAGTAGAAACATAATTTATATTCCATTGGTCTTGCGGGCAACAGCCGGAGACGCTGGGCCGTGTCAAGGTCACTTTTCGTATAAGATATGCATTTCGTGTCACGAAGAAATTTTCACTTATTTGAAATAAATTACGTATAAGCAAAAAAAGTACTTCAGCGAGGGCGGGATCTGTAGGTATTGGATCATTTGTTGCTTCCCAATTCAAGAAAAGAGCTTACACATCATGATGATATATATACCTACTTAACACAAGGTATGCGTAGTATTTTTTTGCTCCACCAAAAAACGAGAAAACTATGAAGCGATACTCCATCAAGGTTGTTCCGCACGGTCTAGCAAACACAGTGCGCAACCTACATCGCCAATTTATCGAAAATACTGTTATTGAGATATGTTGGCAATACCTACATGTACCTACCGACTATAATAATTATATATATATAATAATTATAACATATGTAGAGACAAACCTCGTGCGCAGGCAACAACTAAATATGAGTGTACCCCGGTCATACTATGACACTAGGACGTCAACCACCTCAGTCCTCCCGTGACCATGGTAAAGCAGCTGAAACGTCGGGTCGCAAAAAATCATAATACAATAATAAACGTTTATATACGCGATAAAATCATTAAAATTAGTTCTATGTATTTCAATGTGTAGTATTCATGAAAATATAAGAAAACAATGCATGATGTGTAAATAGATCACAATTTATAGCATACACACGGCTATTCCGTGCGGCACGAAGCTAGCAATATTTTATAATGCTACAAAATGAAAATTAACTGGTACCTGGTTATAAAGGTGCGCGATAAATGACCTCTATTCTTTAGCCGTCGGAACAGCCAGCTAATTAAAAAATACGTAATACAATATGTAGGTCATATGAGATTATATAATAATCCTTCTATGTGAGAGCAAATTGCTAGTCTCTAACACTAGTAGGATAAATGACCGAAGCGATTTGAAGGCTTTAAAGTCGAAACTCGGTTAGTAGTCATATTGGGCGGGCAGCTACGGGTCGGGCGGGGCCAGGTCAAGGTCCCGCATCTGTGATGTGGTTCTCGGTTACATGATACTTTTTAAAGAGAGATACTGCAAGCCTTGGATCGCTATGGCAGGGTTAACGAGAAGGATGTTTTTTTTAATCTCCCATTTTTTGTTTTGTAATATCATTACGACAGTTTCAATTCTAGTTAAATTCGTGCGAATTTTGCACTTATCTTTACAAAATAAACCTACAGAATACATATATCCTGTGGCATACCTACTTACCAGTGTAGATTAGAATAAAAAGTTAAACGCAAAACTGTTCGTGTGGTACGTTACGTAGATAACACGATTAAATTTGACGATCTGATTAGCACAGTTGGTAGTAACCCTACTTTACATGCCAAGGGTCCTAGATTCAAATCCTTTATTACATTATAGGCAAGTATTTGATCTCGATCTCACCTGATGGTAAGTGACGATGAGATCTACGATGGAGCATACTTGCCTAGGTAGGAAGGCGGCAGTAGATCGAGACGCTACATGCACTAGGCACATGCAGCGCAGCTGATCTGACCCGCCATCCATGAGTATAAATGTATAAATGTTTGTATCTGAGTCAAGGATTTTAATAATCGATTTAAGTATTATATACTGGGCTCAACCCAAGTAAACTGTACGGTACCCATAATACAAACGCTACTTAGTGTCGGACCGTATAGTTGGTATGTTCGTCTGACGATATATTATATATTAATTTAGTGTTGTTATTGCGTGTTAGGTAAGAATAGTTGCTTTGATAACGCATAGTTTTGGTTCTATAAATAAATTTAGTTTTCATGATTTTCTTAAGCTAAGTCTTCATCATCTTTTACAGAACCCGTTTTTAAATCATGATTTCTACTTCCCAACAAGTATGAATGAATACATTGAGTACTCCCTGATTTCATTCATATTTCAGCAGCGTGGGTTGCGCCCTGAATTTAAAAGTAAGGGACGCGGTGCAGCGGCAGCTCTGACGCAAATACTGTTAACCTTGCCGCGAATAATATAATTGAATGTGCCGCATGACGTAAGCAAAGGCTATAAAATCTTATAAATGCTTTCCGAGTGTTCACACACGTGAGTACCGACTTTAAACATTAACGATTCTCCTGCCTGACTGTCTTCATTTGTTTTGTTAACAGTGATCAATTAGTGGGCTCATATTGTTAATGGCAATAGTTATCAAAAATTTAAGCTCACATAATTTTAAAAACATTTAAAAATGTATAATAGAAATTTAGGAATGATCTAAAAAAAACTTGTAAAAGAAATATCAGCCACATGCATCGAAATTAAAGAAACCAATATCAATAATGTCGTATTCGATCAGAAATTATGGTCGTGTCTCACAAATATTTTGAAGCCCCACTGATCTCTTACAACAAAGTAGATCCCAAACTACGAAATTGAACAAAGTAGCAGGCCGTGAATTCCATAAATCACGATCAATAAGAGCAGAGACCTTCAAGTTCAACCATCTGTCAAAATAATAGCGCGCGCCAGATGACAAATTGTGTTACAATTTGAGGGAAGCTGAGCTACTCGCGCAATCAAGTAACAGAACATAATACTATTGTTTGGCACTATTTCTAATAACATCGGCGAAAGGTATGTATCGTCATGGAAAATGAAGGCTTGATATTTTTTGTCATAGCATCATAAGAACATGGAGAATCCATCAGCAAGATTTTTGACTAATATACAGGTTCATTCAAAAAGCGTGTTCTCGTATTAAGCCTTTTTAGCAACTTTTTAAGTGAAATAAAAGAAAAACGCAGTTTAATTCCTATTGTCATTCCTAACAAAATTAATTTTCAGGCCATGCAGCTATTCCACCATATAGTAATTTTACAGTAAAAATATAACAGAATAATATACTACGAAAACTATTATGTAGATCCCAAAGCTTTAAAAATCAGTTCCTCGCATGCATTTCGGTGTCTGATATTTAATAAAGCAGTTATGAAATTCACGATTCCGTAAAATAATGTACATACATCATTGTATGGGATTTGCTAACGCGTTTATATACTCAATTATAATGTGCATGAGACTCACTAATAATAAATACATCTAACTGATTTCATCAATTACACATACACAGGTGTTACAATTGATCTTCTCTATACCAAATTGAGAGGCCATTAATACCTGACTCTAACATTAAGTTGTCTATATTAAAATACATTACCCGATATCGAGGGTAGAAACACCCTTCTGATTAAACGTGAAAAATAATACAAAACGGCTCGCGAGTTCGCAAATAACGTAGAGTTGGCTTATTGGCAATTTTTGAGCTGCCCTGTGGTCACCGGCCGTATTCTAATTAGGCATATACGATCGTGTGTATCTATGCAAATGAGACGAAGTGCTCTAACATATCGATAAATCTTAACAAAGGGATAGTTATGTATGTATGGCATTCTCTCCATTTTTAAGTTCTAATTTAAAGTAGAAATGTAGAGTTATGAAATTAATAAAAGTCTAATCTAGTCCGGTATGCTACGTCAGGTATGCGATAGATAAATCGTGTCCAATATTTAAGTTAAATAATTATGTAGGAGACCTTGCCCAGCAGTGAGACAGAATATGTCTTAAAAATATCGAAGGGCAAACCCATATGCATAAATCACCCTAAACAATAACCACCAAATATATAGACGTTTTATATCAAACGTCATATAGTAGAGCTGTCATTAAAAAAAAATTACAACATTTTAAATTCCTAAACAAAACAAAACTTTTAATTTAAAATACATTCTTAAACAAAGCGCCCCGTTCTCCGGGTAACCAACTACCCACAAGTGGGTTACACAAATAAAATGTTCACAAAGGGAATCCGGTGGCTTACGGATCTAGGTAACCCCACGGCTACGGGTACATTCGTATAATGAGTGCTAAACTCAAGGACGTTATTTACAAGCTTATTATTATAAAATTACTTCAGCGTGTTAATTAACTCTCAAGACTAACTTACATCAGAGTCATCAGATCTCTACGATAGAGATGTCCAAATATATTTCTTATTTAAATTTATAGTTTCACTGTAAATGGGATAATTTAAGCGAATGAATTAGAATCATAGGATTGTTTATACAACTGTATAAGTACTAAACGCTGCTAGAAACCTATAAGAACAAAGTCTAGAAGACAAATGAATCAAGTCTAGAGAAGATCAGATAACTTGGATGGGCCACAAATGCTACAAAGAAGTCGGATCATTCTTTAAAGACAGTTTCCAGCTGTAAGACTGATATACATTACCAGTATAACTAATTAAAAATGTAGTTTCCAAAAATAGGAATATACTATAGCGCTATAGCACACACTACGTAATAATGGCGTTATATGATGTTATACATGTAAGACGGATTATAGTTCTGTATGTCAGAGTGGTGGAACAAACGTGTAAAACTATGCGGTGTTTTTTACAATCCACATCTCAAATCTTGACTTTATTTGATGCAAGTATATTTTGTTTGAAATTTACTCCATCTTAGAACTACTGAATAATCGGCTGAGTTACTTGCTGTACCTTCAACGATGGATGGGAAGATAAATAGATAGCAGGTTCATATAACAATCCTTAACAATTGAGACCGAAACAATTTCAATTAAGTAGTATGATGAGAAAGTTCGTAAAGTTATAAAGGTTACCAACGATTATTTTAAGAGTTTTACAAACGAACAAATATGCAAGATCGCCTTTTATTCAAAAGATGTGAATTTTAATATCGCAAGAATTCATAGTATCCATTCTGTGATTGACAATGCAGTGCCCCGATGAATGTACTCGTAAAGTCGGAGCAGGCGATGGCTTTCTTCTCTAGGCTGCAGCACAATAGGGATCATACTCCACACTCGTGTCCGCGCTTCTGACTAATTTACTTCACTATGATCCTTTTTGTCATAACAAAATGACATAGCATGCAAAAAGATGATGTTATAAAGCTAGTTATAACATTCCTCAAAATAATAAATAAATGAATAATAAAAAGACAGTGGTAGAAGAATTGTAACTGCTACTAAATTAAATTAAATAAAACGTAATAGAATATATCCATATTTATATTTTTGTTTTTAATTACATTACTAATAAACTCACATTTGGAAAAGGAATTTCCATCGGAACAACCTTCGCAACACAACCCTTTACTAAACTAACAATCCATTCCTATTCTAACAACCCTAACAAACTATACAAAGGAATCGTAAATGCCGCGGCAGGACAATAACACAAACATGTCGTCGATTCCTTGCCACTTTTCGCTCAGATCACGTCGCGTGAATATTCAAATGGCTTCAGCCCTGTATTCGTGCTACGTGACAACGGGACGATCACACCACTCATTGACACGTACGTAACGAGTTAGGGTTGGCACGTTAAGGTAAATAAATCGCATAACATAAACATTAGAGTCAGAATTCACTGTGCACACAGCTAATTAAGAAACGTGATTACCTCGGTATAGGTAAATTCAATTAGTTGCTTATGAGCCGTTCACTTTGTGTATGAACTTGAGAGGCCAGAACGCGTTGAGGCCGTATCGCAGTCAATATTCCGTATTAAACATCTTTATATTTATTACCTTTTTGTTCTCGTCGTTAAGTACCAGATATTGTATGGGGTCAAAAGTGACAGTTACTATGCGGTTGATATTCGATTATGAATCGATTGTGTTAGAAGACTTGAGGCCCAGGTGTTTCGGTGGCATTATTTGGCACCAAGCGAAGCATACCTACTTGACTATGCCGCCGCGCCGGACGGCGGCTTCCGGTCGCCCGAGTTAAATGTCGCTCTTTCAGCGCACACACGGACTAATTTCAACACGAACCCCTTTGAATCCGGCTCAAACTTTTATTCTGTGCTATGCATGACACGTTATTACGTAATCAACACTTTAATCTGGAAAATAATAGCTACTGTGAAACAAGACTGCTTCGCTACTATCCTTGGAAAGCGTAAAGAAGAATTAAGATTTCACAACGTTAGTTTCACGTTAAATACAAAAACATATAAGTCTGTGGCACTATTGCTGTTTTGTTTGCTCAAACGAAAGCATGCCAAACAAGCGTATCAAAAAGCTCTTGTTAAATTATATTAAAGCTCAAATAGGCACACGTCATGTAGATAGTAACACAGCTTTTGGATCCCCTCCCTTTCCATAGAATTCCTTTTCAGGGTAGATAAGAAAATTCCTCCACTTGAATGCGAAGGTACACCCACCGGAATCCCTTTGGCACACAAATGTGTATAAAATGGTATATCAGTTCGAGCAGTTTGTTTAATTTGCGCTGTGCGTTCAAAATTTATTACGAAAAAGATAATATGTAATTTACATATTCTAAATTAGTAAATATTGTGCGAGATACCACGATGCTTTGTTGCCTGTTGCTGTAATCAGCATTGTCTGTGCTGACGATAAATTAAGTAAGTATATACACTTCCATTTCAGCTATATTTGGTGATGTAAAATGTGAATCGAGGTGTCGTAATAATGCACAAACGTATTTCGTACGGTGAGTTATCATGATTTCGGTTTTTAGAACATTATGTTAAAGGATTGCCACCATAATAAGTGAATAATCTATACTAATATTATAAATGTGAAAGTTTGGATGGATGGATGGATGGATGTTTGTTACTCTTTCACGCCAGAACGGCTGAACGGATCTGGATGAAATTTGGCACAGAGTTAGATTATAGTCTGGAATCACACATAGGCTATAGCCTATATAGCTTTTTATCCCGGTAAAATGTATGGTTCCCGTGGGATAGATGTTTTAATTTTTCATACTTTTTATCGCGGGTAACACCGCCGGGCGCAGCTAGTGGTATATAAAATATTCAACCAAATAGCGTGTTCTGGAAGTATTTTAGGGTAATCGCTTCAGTTTAAATACAGGATGCTGTAGAACATACGACTATGTCTAGATATTAAAAAAATATAAGTGTTGTTCTTTTTCGAATCAGACATTTTATATTTATTTTATCTTTTTCTAGCTATTTCCCGCGACTCCACCTGATCAACGATGCATTTTGTTCTGCAGCTTGAACCCCAATGGTATCAACATTTATATATTATATTTTATTTAATAAAAATCTGAAGTATGGCCAAAGCAAATAATACCAGTTTTCAATCACGCTGCTTAGTTTATCACGGCATACTGTAAAATAGAAAAACATTTTCCATAAAATTGATTTCTTACAACTTCGACAACAAATAAAAATAAACACAAAGCCTACGTTTACTTTCCGTATCAGAAGTATTACTTTTTAATTGTATTAATGCTGTCTTCAAATTGAATGCCTAGCTCGTAAGTACCAATAATTCGATGGACACGTTTTTTAAGGATATACAATATTTATGATGAAAATAACATCTTATACATACAATAAGCAGTACGTATATTATGATATATAAAACTTCATCACAAACTATTCCATCGGTTATAAGCTGTATTGCAATAAAACAGCACCCTATTTGTATAATTTAAAAACCTAAGGACATTCTTCAAAATGCCGTCACCCCACGCCGAGCTCGAACAAATTAAATGAAAAGTTTGGAGGCATTCGTCGCTCATAATTGCTTCCACCATTACTCTTTATCTTTGCGAGATCACAAACTCATTTATCACCAGTTCAATATACTCTAGCATCGAGTCGCAGTGATGGCCTCGGGAACTCTGTCTGAGCGGCTGTTTTTTATTCATTTGTACATTCCTTTCAGATGACATTTTTTTTGGGAAGAAGAATGAGGAAACGACACTTTCCCTGAGTGATGATTAAGGAAACACCCCTGTGGTTCAAGCTGGCAATCGATCTTATTTTCAAAACAAGCTATCAACAAAATTAACTATCACTTAAAAGCCAGTTTAAAGTGCTAACAAAAAAACATACATTTACAACAAGTTTGCGGAATAAATCCTCGCTTCCAATTTAACGGGATATTTTTCTCTAGATATATGCAATCAGCGTTTCCCCCAGTGTAATAAGATATCGCGTGAATAAAAAAAAGAATGTAATGTAGTTATTGTCGCAGTGATTTCAGACAAATAGGATTGGCGCGACGTCTCTGAGTATGTTCTCAGTTTTTTAAGGTTGTTGCTGGTCTAAGTGTTGAATTATTTTAAAGAACGGATACGATACCAAATATTAAACTCTTTTTAAATAAAAACCTAGGACTCCAAGATAAATTGAATTAAATAACACCTTAGGTAGTTGTACGAAAATAATCTAATTAAATAAAACTCACAAAAGAAGCAATTACAAAGTTTTTTTTTTTCTGAATTACATGTATGAAAGCGTATTTTTTCAATGACCTCCTTTGGCTTGGCAGCGTCATATTATGATACAATTTATATGATGCTTTCGATCCGATCTTGATGATTTGAATTTTCACAAAATTCTGTATGAATTTCCTACTACAATTGATTACTTTACTCTTACTAAGTAGGTATTCTACTTAGTAAGGGATTTAATTTAAGTGCACAGATAAAGATTGACTAAGATCTTAGTTGTACATAACTATGTTATATTTCTGCACTTTTATTTGAAAAATGCTTGAAATCGACGTTTCAAGAACCAGCTCATCGTACACACAGAGGTAGTCTCAGCCAGAAGTTGAAAGCATTGTAAATATACTTACTTGAAAATTGTAAGCAAACTCGTGTTCGGAATAAAATGGTTCAAAAGACCGAGAGCACCTATATTAAGTGTCACGATAAAACCTTGAATGAATCATGATTCACGATAGTTTGAACAGTGCCATAACAATGTTTGGCATATCGTCTATGTATACCAGGCGAGTAGCGACCCATTTTCGTCACCCTTTTTTATTTGGCTTCAACACCATTCGATCTTCCACCCTGCCGTCATCCGTGTCAGCACTACGCGCTAATTAAATCGCCTCGGCTAATATTGACCAGTGTTTCCATTTGCATGTAAATCAGTTAGGCCATTGAGCACAGTTTAGACAATTAACTCTCATTGCTGTATATGGCCACACACTGCGCGCTCGCCTGAAATCGCGTGTTAAAAATGAACGCGTTTTATGTACCGTGATGCGAAAAAAATTGCCGTTTTTATACGCAAACATCACGGTTTATCGAGTGAATATCGTTTAACATGATTTTTGATAAAACATTATAAGGCAGGCATTTATTCCATTCTTTGTGCAATATTATTATAGGTATATTAGCAGTGCTCGTGGCTTCGAACGCGTTGACTTTGGCTTTTTGGCCATCCCGCATGAACCATACACTTCCTGGGATAAAAATAGTCCGATATATTGACTAGGGTTATAAGCTATTATGTAACAAAATCAGACCGGTAGATTCTCTAGGCAGCCTGAACGACAAAAAATGTAAAATCCGCCTCTTGTAAAAAATACTTTTGCTACGTTTTTTTATTTATTGAATTTTAGCGCCCCGACGGTTATTGTCGGGATCTTGTATATATGTTACGTGCTCCGAGAACTCTCATAGAGCGATTCAGGATTGTATTGAGAATTGTCTATTGTACTGAATGCGTCTGCAGCACTATCTGAGTCGCTTGTGGCGAGGTTGAAGAGGTCGCTACAGAATATATTCAATGTACGGATACAAACAAGCTACAGTCTTATTATATGTATAGACAGAAGTGTAATGTTTCCTCATATAGGTAGGTAAAACTCTCTGAGACGGACTCTCTCGAGAGTCGTAAGGGACAGATGATAAAGAATAAACAATGCTTGTCGTCCCATTTATGTGATGGCCGCTCTCATCTTACATTTGCGTGTACGGGAGAAAAACAATATTGGATCAGGAAAACGGTCGGACGGTCCAACACGAGAGGGACAAACATTGGATGGCTTTGTACTTGGCGACCCAAATTACCCCACTTTAAATGCAAATCATTCCCAACGAACGCACTGACAGGCGTTTAATTAAAGCATTTTTATTTCACTTTAAAAAACCAGTTTGCTTTTTGGAGTGATATTGTAATTCGCTAACGACTGCGACGCTCTAACCATCGAAGATTTCTAGAAAATAAAATCATGATTTGCATTATTTGTAGGTTTTTTTCTGTCAATTGTTCAGTGGAATGTAATTATTAAACCGACATTAATTGCAAGCTCATAATATCAACAGCGACATAGAGGTGGTCTCAAAATGTGGATTTGTGTAATCAATGTATCACCTCAAAAGATAATCGTTTGCAACAGATACTCTAACATATTTAACGTATTTAAGATACTCGTATTACGTTAGAGCATCATGGATGGCGGGTCAGATCAGCTGCGCTGCATGTGCCTAGTGAATGTAGTGTATCGATCTACTGCCGCCTTCCTACCTAGGCAAGTATGCTCCATCGTAGATCTCATCATCACTTACCATCAAGTGAGATCGAGATCAAATACTTGCCCATAATGTAATTAAAAAAAAAAATAGAGCGAACACTTTCGTTGAGCAGAGATACTACGCGATTATAGGAAGCAGGTGGTATTATATAACAAATTGCTTTGTACGCCAAAACACACCCAGGAACCACTTACGACTATCAAGTTAACACACGAGAACTTTTGTCTTTTAAATATACGCAACGAAATGTTAAAAAGTTAAGTTATATCATATACAAAATATTTTGCCTACTTATTTGAAAATTAATGTTACAAAAAAAAGGTTTTACAATTTTATTTAAATGTCTGCGGACTCACCATACATACCTACGTCCGCCATTGCAAATTGTTCAAACTAACTCACTTTTAAGACCCTCAAAAATCGCGATCCAGCGAATAAATAATCCTTATAGCGAGTATAATATAAGAAATTAATGTCAAAAGTTGTTACTTCCCCGTTGACTACAATCTGGGTGTTTTCAAGTCGAGAGTGAACAGGAGAGTGAACCTTCTAGACAAGTATGCTCCATCGTAGATCCCATCGTCACTTACTTATCAGGTGAGATCGAGATCAAATACTTGCCTATAATATAATAAAAAAAATACTGTAGCTACAATCGTCTAATCAGACAATCTGGGGCGAATGCCTACGTAGCATCCGGAACGTGTGAAACATTCTAAAGCTTACAGATAAGTGCACAGCGCGAGGTCTCTTCCGCGGCGCCCGCCTTGCTTCCGGCTGCTTTATCTCGACTGCGGGTGACCACATATATACTCGTAGTAGCTACGAGCTACGACATGGCGTAGCTGCTACGACTTAGCTTCTGCGCGTCGCTAAATTATTTCTTTGTTCCACGACATATTTTTAAATTAATATTTTTTGTAAATAAAAGTTTAAATTGTACAGATAGGAAAATCATCCGATTTAGGATATGTCTTTCATTAAATCACAATGATAGTAGTATCAGAATATTAAGAACTTGTATTTGACAGTGTGAAATCGATCTCAACGCAATATTAATTAGGTTCACATTTTATTTCAAAGAGTTTTTCCTATGATAATATTAATGTGTTTGTATGGTTTCAAGAATTTTCCAGTATGGCAAATGTATGAATTCCATCATGAAAGTTTCGCAACCGCATGTAGCTGCGCTAATAGGATTGGGATTATGAAATAATTTCACGAGCGATGAGCTAAAGACTTGTTCACAAAACACATTACCGCAACATATTTCATCAACTAAAATTAATTCTTTATAAAACCAGCTAGTATAGAAGTAATATAACATTTTACTTATTAATGTATGAAATATTAATGTGAAATTAGTTGAATACTTGAGATCTAATATAGACCCATGGCCAATACATCATACATTACTAAACTACTTCGTCCGTATTTGTAGCCTAGCGTAAAAATGAATACAATAGCTTCTACAGCCTAAAAAAATACTGTAGCTTCTCAATTCGTTCATTGCATAGTAGTTGGAGGGGCTGCCCTGGTAACTGTGAAGTTCCGGGTTCAATCTCCACCCTGGCAATTAAACTATTGACGTGACCCCACTCCCAGCATGGACCCCTAACGGGACTTATACGGTTTAGACCATACATTAGGTAGGTACTAGTAATCTTTGAATAAATGAAAACCTTGTTGTAAAGACGTCCATGTAATATTAAAGGATACCTACCCTTGGAAAGAAAGAATGAAATGTATTTTCAACGGCGTTTCATTATGCTACATTACTTGGGCTCCAGTAAATTTTCCTTGTATGACACTAATGTATGTAACTAAGCATTTCTCAAAGCCACATACAGTCGGCAACATAAAACAATTTAGCGTTAGTATTTTAGAACATTAGCATATACATCATTTAGTGGAGAGTACTTGGGCAGCACAGCACACAGCTAGCAGCGTGACATAAAACGTACATTTGGATACCGTTGGGCAGAATTTTCGAAATGGGTATCATCTTTTGTTGTTGACAGTACCGAGCATAATGTAAGTGCTGTAGTAGGTATAAAAAAACTATTTATCTATCGTCACTCCCAGGTAGCAGGTGTCACAGGCAGTGTCAGAGATATATTATCTGAAGGTGTTATTTATATTCCATGTGACATGTTTCTATATTCAGAATTAAAGAGAAATGTGCTATTTGGAGAATTCTGATTTGTTCCCCTTGTATTTTTTTCTATTAGATGTATCCTCTTTGATACTAAGTACTCTCTATATAACCGTACAACAATACTTCTGAATTGTATTTATAACATTTTGAAAAATTAATACGTAAAGTCACGATATACCTACTACGATATTAAATTAATAACATAACATTTTATGCGCTAATAAAATATTTCCTATTATATTTTTATATACACCACACGACCTAAATCAACCTAAATTGCCGTGTTTAGAGTACCTTTAAATGTTTCAAGTGAGTTACGGTAATAGGTAGCGCACAAGAACGCCCAAGTACCTACCGAACCAAAACTCATACGTCAAGTTTATTACGTTAGTGGATAGTTCGGTGGCGCGTCCCACATAACCAAACACAATAAATGATCGCCCACAAAGCCGGACAAGTGACCGACTAATAATATCGAACGATGTAATTGCCAATCTGTAACTTTACGCTGCCGTCCTTCTACGTCAAGTGCGAGATTATTCCTGTGCTAACCGTATACTTTATAGTCTACCGTATTTAGACATTTTGTACGGAGAAGTGAAAGTTTTAAAAACCGTCCGCTAGAGGCGCTTTTCAATTCGCCATACAAAATGTTTAAATACGGTAGACTATAAAGTATACAGTTAGCTCGCAGTTGACGTGCTGACAAATTAACTTTATTTGCAGTGGTATTGTTATGTTATGTTATGGTAACTTTCATTAACATGGCACTTACTAATAATTGCTAAACACTTAAATGTATATTGATTGATGGCCTGATTAGCGCAGTTGGTAGTGTACCCTGCTTTCTGGGCCGAGGGTCCCGGACTAGGGACATACTTTGTGTGATGAATACGAATGTTTATACCCAAGTCATGGATGTTTAATATCTATATAAGCAATATATACTGGTTTCGCCCCTAGGCCATTCTACGGTACCCATAATACAAGCGTTGCTTAGTGTGGGAATGTATAGTTGGTATGTTCTACGGGCGATATTTATTTATTTATGTTTAATGGTAGAGTAACTATCTTGACTATCACTGTTCGGCAGCTACATTTTGTTAAAAGATAATATGGTTAGGCAATACAAATATAAAAAATGCATTGTTATTATTAACATCGCTTTATTTTATAATTTTAAGAACAGTTATTATGACGTGTTTATAAAAAGAAAATGGTGTTTATTGAATAAAGTCCCAGAACGCTTTGTGCTAAAAACTTATGTAAGTATATCTAAATCCCATCCCAAGCCAAGGATTGAACGTTTATTCTGCTAAATTGAAATCAGCGACAGTCAACACTTCTATAACAAAGAAATCGATCGATTCCAATAAATTAAACATTACATTGAACTTTTGAAAAAATAATTCAAATTCTTGTGCAGAGTTTTGTTTTTGCATGAAAATAGAAAAGAGAGTAAAAAAGAAAGTAATTATAAACAATATTCAAAGTGAAACGATCTCGCTTTTTAAATACTTGCGCTATGGCCCTTCATAAAAATGCAAATGGGAATCGGATCCTTTCTAATACAGGACCTGGATGACAGCGAACTCTAGCAGCTGTTATCTTGTGACATAATATCTACATTTGCATATAGAACGTTAGTGCGTGGAGGATTCGCGCTTATAATCGCGTTATCTTACGAGAAATCCGTAATAAATTGTTCTAAATATGCAAAACTATGTTTGCTGCAGAAACACGGTCATCCGAATAAATTGAGTGGATTTATTAATTGTAAGGCTCTATTAAGAGCCTTAAAATGAGATTAGACTAGAGGAATGCCTAGTTAATTGTTTCGTTTATACATCTTGTCCGCGTTTCTTGTAGTCCAACAAATCATATAAACCTTATAGTTAGTAAAATAATATTTGAAATCTACATGCTTGTAACAGTAGTACTTAGTTAAAATATGTACGCTCTATGAGCCTACAATTAAAAATATATCCGCAATTATATAAGGACGACAATAATATAAAAAATATATATACGATATAAAACGGATTACAATGTAGGCGTAAACAGATAGATTACCACAAGACATTGTGAGAAGATTCAACATTCGAACATAAACTTAAAGCATAGTTTAAACTCCATTATTAATGAGAATGAACGTTACAACGGTGATAATATATTATCTCGCTCGGACCAATGAGGGTCGGCCACTGACCTCTATGGTATATATCGCTGGACTAATCATAAGCCCGGTTATCGAGTGCCTATTTGATTTTCGCCATTTTGGCGCTGATAGCGGCAGTGAGGGGGAATGGAACTAATAATAGAGATGGGACAGTGATATGATACATCGATAAAAATGTTTATGCTTAAACCTACCCATGCAGTAAAATGAAAATAATTATGATCCATTCCTTTAACAATGGCTAATGTCCAAAATAGTCGAGTGGTTAATACTAAGATGAAGCAAATAATGATAATGATTAGCCGAATCGCTCATGGGTAGGGTAGGTAATCTTAGTATAAGCCGAAACCGGACTAAAGGGTGGTGTGTGACTAGCTAGATCCTACTTAAATAAGGATCGTTTTTTAATTAGAAATGAGGTAATGTAATGTTGTCTGGGAAGCAATGGAGTAGGTAAGGTATTAATAGAAAATAAAAATCATCAAAGTAGTACATGAGTTATGTTTAATAAAACAGTCATCAGAGAAGTGTTTCGAACAGATGTAATCATATTTTTTCGGACGCCAACTAGGCTTTTCAATGTTTTTGAGCCATAATTCTAGTCTTCTATTGTCAGTCGGAAACCTGTGAATTAGTAAACATTGTTTTAAAATAATATGTATTTGATCATACAAATCTGTCTTCGGCGATTTTTACGTTCTTGAACGTTCTATCTATTTAAGATATTGATAGAAAAAATATCGATAAATTTTATCGACAAGGAACTTTTACAGCACTATTGAATTTTATTGTTTATAAAAAACCGATAATACAAAGACAAATGCGTTGTAATCACGTATAAATAAGATTAGTAACATATTTTTAAGTGCCTATAATATCAATAGAAGTTTTAATTTCTTGAATATTAGCCGTAAATTCACTTACTTGTGGAATGTAACCCCACTTCCCTTCTGGTAAAGAGTTTTGCATAACACGCACTCTTTCATGGTTTACCTATTAACTAACGCCACTTATTTATGTATTAACTATATTAATACGACACAACAAACAAGTTTAATCGCGTTAAACCTTCAAAATCACTTTATAAACACGGAGACAATGTAAACAAAACAACGGCCATTTGCATTTTACGTCAGATTTAGTTCCTTTCCCCCACGATGGGGGCGCTTCAAATAGGCACCATAGATAGCTGTCATTTTAAAGGATATCATTAGTCTAGCGTACTTGTATCATGGACGTCAGTGGGGTCGGCCAGCAGGCGCAGTTAAGACAAGGGCAGAACGTCGTAGATATAAGGTGTGACTACATTGTTAAATGAAGGGGACGGCGCGTACGCAGTCCCCACTACCAAAAATTACGCGTCCGAGTTATCCACATTAGGGATAATCGCAAGGGTCAACCCAACCGCAGTGCAATGGGAGGGCCTCGCCCTGGGGGAACCGCCGTCTTGATCACGGTGTCCCCTACGCCAGGTAAGTATGCTTAGACTTGAGCATCCGAAGGTAGTGTATAAACAGAATACGGTCTTAACACCGCGGGCCAGAAATCAGCGCTTTCAGGTTAGTGACATCTATCGGAGAATATGGAAGAAATTTCTCATTTCAGAACCATCATAACGGTAGAAGAAATGCATATGGCCATACATTTTGGAAGCTTTCCATATTATATTCAGCAGGCAAAGCTTTATATTTCTTGATAGAAAAAAATAAAAATAATAAAAGGCTGGTTATTTCAGCCACATTTGACAGGAATCAGCTCCATTCCTAGTTGATGTAGGGATTAAAGTGAACAAAGCAGTATTGTTAGAGTCGCCAAGATGACGTGAACTTGAATCTCCATAAAGTTAGCTGACGCAAAAGCTATCGCTTTAAAGTTGCCGTCGTTATACAAACAGGACAGCATCAGGGCAGGACCCATATCGGTCACAGTCGTTAAACCTAGGTTTATTGACGGTAACAAGGACGAATGTGGGTCAGCCCTGCATGGTATAGAGGTTTTATAGCTTATTATAATAACGAGCCTTGTCCCCGATCGTAACTTTAAATTAAAATGTTACTTAATTTCAGCCCAGTAGGGATTGAATTTCCCTATTGCACATCTAAATCAAGAAATAAGGTTCAAATTTGAAATCTCTAGGTCCACCGGATTAAAATGTGCGATGACGTTCAGACAGTCATTCAGTGAGTGTAAAGATTTTTTTTAAATCAAACGGTCGGTACGGTCGCCAACTACGTCGGTCACGCTTGTTACATGATGGGTACCGTACAATGAACTGGAGACGAACCGGAATATAATCTACTATATAAAAATAAGTCGGGTTTTCCTTCCTGACGCTATAACTCCAGAACGCACGAACCGATTTCCACGGTTTTGCATTCGTTGGAAAGGTCTCGGCATCTGCCTCTTGGTTTGCTGATAGATTGGCAGAATAGCTTGATTAATCTTTCACTGTCTCTGTGCTAGTTAAGGTTAAGTTACAAAACGCTGCAGATATACAAAAGCATATTCATAATACGTATAAAGATCATTGATATTCATATCTTTGATTGTATATATTTTTCTACCTTCTAGGTATGCCTAGTTAGAATAATAAAAGAAAATAAATAATGAATCAGTTAAGTCCCAAAGGCAATGCCGGGCAGTAATTAAAGAAAATAATCGAAGAGACACGAAATAATTGAAATTAATTGAAGGGGCCTGCTGCTTAGGTGGTTTATCTCTGCCTCCAATAGTAAAATGTTTCGAGAATTTGCTTTGATTGTAATGAAAAGCATTATGGTTTTAATAAAAAAAAAACAGTGCTTTCTACTATTTACCTATATAATTGTAAAATAATGATTATTTGTAAGTTAGAAAGAGAAATACGCAATACACCAAATGGACTTGAATTAAATTTGGTTATGAGGTAGATTATAATCTAACTACATACACAGTGAAAGTGGCTTAGTTATGAAAACTTTGGGTAAAGGTTACACGTAATGCCTGTAATAAAATTATAGAAACCATTTATGTCGAAAGTCATGGGTTTCACACATTCAAATGTTATCTTTTACCGCGCAATGTACGATACATTACACAAGATCGCAACACACGATCACAACACAAACGCTCCGCGCGAGACCCGACTTGTGCAAGTGACGAGCGCGCTCGAACGTACATTTTAATTTACATTGCAGTTTTATGTCTATTTTGCTCAAATTGATTTTTTTTTTCAATTAAAATAACGTTAGAATATAGTTATGATTTCCTGCTTATAAAAATTTAAAAGTACTGGAAAAAATGTGCATAATTCATAAAATATTGAACGGAAAATTTTATCTCCGGGGGAGGGCAGAATCGTGAGTTGAATCCATGGTATCAGTTTTCGTTACGAAGCAACATATGCCCTGTATGGTCTACTTTTTATCCCTGAAGTAAAAGCGGGCTGCGCCGCGGGAAAATGCTAGTTAGCTTAGTATCTCATGATAAAGAGGTGCCTAATGGAACATTATCTCCTTTATCTCAATTTGTTATGCATTGTATCCTAAAAAGAACATTAAATTGGTTCCGATCGACGTCTAAAGAATTGTACCTCGTTAGACCTTAAGAAGATGGTATGCTTTTTAAGATTAAATTTAATGAGTCGACTTATGGATTCCTCTTATTATTATATATTTTATGTTATATATTTAGGTAGAGGCATTACAACGTATACGTAACACTTTTAAATAGCTCTCGCACCGAGAAGTATTATACAAAAAAAGTATGTACCTACTGTCGCGAGCTTTAATTTGGGACTCATATAAGGTTCAATATTGTAAAGCAAATGTACCATAAGAGTATTATTTTGACTGACGTACTGGGAGAACTGCTCTCAAATATGAAGATATACAGATATACGGCCTTATTTCATTATAAGTGTTAAAGAAAAGATTAAGGAAATGGGTCCTGTAGTAATCTCGCGACCGGCTATTGTAGGATTTGCGGCTTATAGGATTCGCATGATATACTGCCACCCCTACCACCTAATAAGAGGCATAAAACTTGTCATGTTTTTCCAGTCTCAACAATGCAATGTACAAAAAAAATTGTCATCATCAACCATGACTGTAACCCAAGTCAGATCTCATCTGCTTGTGTATCCTCTATATCGCCCGTTGTGTTATAATCTCTAGTAAAATGAAAACAATATGAATTAAATATTTAGTAGAATAAAAATATGTCCAGATACCAACTGTATTAAACAATTGGGCGAAAGGGACCTACCGAGGACTCTCGGCTTGTCAACTTTCCCAATTATGAACCAAACACATTGATCGACAATTGGAGAAGCCAACAAACCCGAACTATGTTTAACAATGGACTTCCATCAAGTATTGCCTAGTTTTATCAATAAGAATACAAACTGTAACGTCTCAAAATAAGCAACGCTTGTATTAAAACTTGTTTTACACATTTTATCGCGTTTATTTTACGTTTTTACGTTGCCGACGTTTCGGCTGCCGACCATGACCATGGTTGTCATCCTGTGACCATGGTTGCTGTAAAGCAGCCGAAACGTCAGGAACGTAGAAATATAAAATAAACGCGATATATAATTTGTAAACAAAATATATTTCAACGCTTGTTGTTATGGATTTGTATCGCACAATAGATTAGAGGCGACACCAACATCTCTCAATCCAATCGTTATTTTTAGCGTTAATCTCATTTGCTCGTCGTTCAACCCTATTTAACTCACCTTGATCTTGCGACGCGGCTGCTCGGAGTCTGCCTTCCTCCGGTCGCCTCTCCATCTCCGTTCAATATTACCACCACTTCACATTTCGGTAATAAACAGTACAGTACACTTCAACTAACATTGTTCAGTACATCAAGTCCGAGTTTATTCGTAAATATAGACTAAATAAATTTCTTCAAAATTAATTTAAATATATTATAGGTACTATATGAATAATCCTAATTAATGTAATTAGGTCGATCAACTGTCAAGAGGATTTACCGGCGCGTCAAGTGCAAGATTATTCGTAAGCTAACCGTATACTTCATAGTCTACGTATTACGTTATAACTCTTCTTAGCCGTTGATCGACCTAAGTTGATTAATTAGTATTCATCATATAGTACCTATAATAGATTCAAACTAATTCGGAATACATTTATTTAGTCGATATTTACGATAAATTTTACTTTTACGAGAAAACATAACCAAATGCATAGTAAATACAAATATCTAATAGACAAAAGAAAAAATCCTGATTGTGTCTCCTTTCTGTTGGTTATTTCATATCGTCAGCGTCGGCCTGTCATTTAATTTCATTTTCAAGTCCACTATCTCAAAAAGGCAATTTATCTCAATAGGAAAAAGGAAACGAACCGATGGAGAAGCGTCAATCGTTGTTCGATTTTCATTTAACAGGATGCCTCCCTATTCGGTATTTCGCTAGAATACAAATTGGGAATTAATTTTTATTTGTAAACGCTGTGTTTTTCTTAATACAATACCTACTTCTTTCGAACCTTTTTTTTTACTTTTTCTTTGTATTATTATATAGTACTAACTGTCCAGACGAACGTTGTACCGCCTCAGAATCAAATGGTTGAGGATTTTTTTTTTTTAGCTTTAGTGAAATTTTCCGATCTTTTATAGTGATTCTGCTATTCGGGACGGTGACAAATTAAAAAAAAAACAAAAAATCATAAATTACCGCTATATACCCGGAGCGATTGCCATCTGTCTTCCGAGACCTTACTACCGGTACAATCTCCCCTAAGTGTCCGAATTTTTAGGCTTTTGGCTGCCTGTAAAGTCAAAATAACGCCATCATAACAGGCCCTCCGAAGAAAACATAATTCGATCACAAATCCAATGCCCGACCGAGCCACGCGCCGGTCTATCGGGCATTATTACCATATAAGACATTTTTACTCTTTATATCTTACTTACAATATTAAAATATCTGTATAAAATACCTTCTAACTCTATTAATTATAAATGTCCAAATTAATAACCAATATCACGTGTGAACGCAATCTCAATTAATAATGAAGTCGGTAATGGTTATGGTTATGTATCGCAATGTTAACATAGTAAGATATTTCTATGAAAACGGTTAACATACTCGAATAATCGAAAATTAATTGGATTCATTTGCGTAACATGTCGAATAGCTGCAATTCCATTTGAAATCGAATGCGGTTATCCTGATATTTTTTTGGGATGGGCCGTATTCCGAAATGGGGTACTTAATACGAGAAGTGTTCTTTCTTTATCTAATTCTAAAACACACGTAGGAAGTTTGTCTCGTTAATACGACAGGTGTAATTTGTTAGGCCTTTATCAGGCCTATTTGATCAGACCGTCACGTTCCCGCTATATGTATGGAACATTAATGTTGGCGGAGGCCATAAAAACAGATCGACAGCCTCGTGCAAATTATTTGTTACGCGGTTCTAGATGTTGACTACGAAGTTGCTACGCCGTAGTGTTGCGCTACGACTTTTCGTAGCGTATCAATAAAATGTGATTTGTGCAAGTAACATTCTACGTAGGGATTTCCGAATGAAGTTTTATTGTTTTGAATTTAGCTATACAGGGTGTAACATCGAGGTAGGTTATTTATGTGGACCTCCGAAACTATAGGAGATAGAAAAATATATTCTAATAAAACGCAAAATTTACGACACAATTTTAGAGATAAGAGAGATGAACTGTATTCATAGATTTTCAAAAACACGAATTTGGAATCGAACCTGAACACTTTGATACAAGACAGTTTGTTATTTTATTGCGATTTTGATTGTGTAGGTTGTAAGAAGTTAATGTTGCTATGAAACCTTGAGCCCAAAATTTTAAATAATGCCTTATTTAATAATGTTCATGTCACTACCAAGGACTCAAACACCCCCTGCCCCCCCCCCTAACATTATCAGCCCCTAGTCCCAGCCCCTGCGTGGCGAACACGAAGCGTTTTTATCACGTCCATATATTATATTCGAACAAGTGGTAGTTAGATTCATATATCATTCAGTGTCGATGCCCATGATTGGTGAATGGAAATAGCGTGCCACTTGATCAATCATACTATTGATTTTTTTTATACCTACATAGTAATTTTCCGTTAGATAGGTACTTTTGACTAGCTAGTAGTCAAAAGTACCTATCTAACGGAAAATTACTCAGAAACATGCATGCACAAAAATATCGGTATGTCGCAAATACCAGTTTTATCTAGTTAAATACTTTTTGTCTAATAGATATTAGTACGTATACATAGATACAAAAAGAAAACATTAAATTGCATTAAATCCTAACAAAATTACAAATTCGGATATAATTAAGATTTCGGGCCATTCAATATTACGAAAAAAAAACGGGTAAAATCGTTAGAATATAAAATAAACATCAGTATCTTATACAAGATACATAGTTATGCTACAACACTAATTAAGTGAATATAATTAAGTTATAAATATTTATCATTATAATATTTTAATCCGAACGAAGGACTCTTGACCTAAAATCCGTTGCTCACTTGACTCTTTTTATCATTGATTTTATCTGTCACTATCAATAATTTGCATAGTAAACCTACTACGATAAAAACACTGATACAATACTAGTTCAATATTATCTCTATGTGAGGGTACCAATAAAACAAATACTAGGCACGAAAAGAGATCCCACTAATATTATAAATGTGTAAGTTTGGATGGATGGATTTTTATCCTGGTAAAATGAATGGTTCCCGTGGGATAGGTTTGTTTAAATTTTTCATAGAGTACCAATAAATTCATTTTCTCATACATTTGATTCTGAGGCGGTACGAAGTTCGCCGGGACTGCTAGTATGCTACATATCATCCAACAATCATTAAACAAAAAAACAATGTAGTAGATATGTCATTGGGATAAAAATATATATTTTATCTGATTGATAAACCAATGAAAAGATTTTAGAATATTATTTCTCTCTCCCTTACTGAACAGACATGGTTGCCGAAGCAGACGCAGAAAACGGTAGCGAGCAGCCCTTGACAATCATTTAGATGTGTGATACCGTGAGAGCCAAATACCGTGATGAGTGGAAACTCTTGAGATATGTAGAAGACTATTTGCCTAGCACGGACTGGGACACACCGCCGTTATAAGAAAAAAAAATCATATTTTAGAATAAGATGATGTACTTAGGCACTTATTTTCATTATCCACCGTAGTGCCTGACTAGCCAATGAAAGGAGGAGATATATTTGGATACATAAAAAGTCACTGCCGCAAATGTATTCATGTTTTGTTTTAATAAAGGTTTACGAGCTTCCCTCTTATATGGAACAGCGGAGCCTAAACTTGCCACAGCTTGGTCTCTCATTTCATAGCGAATACCTATAAACCTGCGCCCTTGAAGAATGAACATTGAAATCACCGAATATTATTTTCATACCTATTTCTGAAGAAATGAGAATCTGGTAAGTATTATGTTATTTTTATTTAAAAAAACCTAAATAATTATATTTAGGTACATTCTACCGATGTGATCAACCTAACAACACAAAACTGAAAAAGATTAAAACAAAATTTAAAAATCCATAATAGTTAAGTATCTATCAAATATATGCGGAAAGTTAACGCTTCTCTGCAAACAGGTACTCAAACTTTACATAGAATATTTCAATGTCTATCGCGCTTCATACAATATTCAAAACTTTTCCATGTAGCCTACAATCGAAAACAATTAATTTTACCTGAACAATTATGGACAGCAAATTTAGAATGAACGTTACCAAAAACTGAGTATTTATTTTTATTTTTACGAAATCGCGTAATACCCAAGGTAGATTATTTTCTGCGTATCGCGTCGAACGCTCGCACCGCGAGCGACCCAGAGCGAGACTGACTGACTGGACCGAGACTCTGACTGGAATCGTCTGTAGTCTATAGCCGCAGCCGCGCTTCGCAACCGTCATACACAGTATTACAGCATAGCACTACTGCAAGTACGCTTATGTGTATATGTACCCGGGTATGTAGTGCTGTCAGTTCAACCAGCTTCCCTTAGCCATCTGGCTAGAGACGCTTCGTAGTCTATTGAATATATAAATATTTCACAATTGTCGTAGTCTTGCTTGCCATGTGTATTGCGCGCTTAACCCGCAATACACCGTGCAATGCAGATCTGCAGGGATACAAGCATGTCAGTACCTTATTCAATTTTGTTTTGCACAAGTAGTGAGGTAGCTAAATAGGTACATGTGGCGTTATTCTTTTTTTTATTTCAGAATATTGGTTGTAGGTATTTATTCTATTTCAGTTGTTTGTATTTCGTTGGTTGTATAAGTACCTACTTCATAATTTCTTCAAATTATATAGCTGAACCGACGGACATTGGCCTGTCAATTTTATTTCTGAGCGTTCCCTAAAATCCTTATTTGGACTATATTAGATACGAAGATTAAAAAAAAAAGCCTAATCAGCGCTTACATTCGTTCAGCATTTATTTTTTATTAAAAAACCTAGTTAGATAGAAACCAAATCCGACCAAGTGCCGCTTCACACACAATGTAGGCCTCCGTAGCTATTACGATATCAAAAACATATCGTAAGTAGGTACTACCTCGGCAAACCAGCCATGAAAATGAAACAATGTTGTACCTATAGTTATTTCCTATTGATTTCTTTCTATTTCTATTGAGTTTGTTCAGCAAAGACGCGGAATTAACTTTGCATTAACTTGGAGGGCTATAACTGATGACAGTAATCACTTATCGTGATAGTTGTAATTTCGTACTATTTATACCAGGCCTAGTCAGTATGTAGGCATCTTAGATTTTTTTTTTTTTATTTGGTTATGGAGTGCGAGCATAACTCATGCAACTTACGTAAAAAAGCTAATTTGGAGCTCAATACTTTGTTAACTTGCGAATACCTACTGTTTTACAACAAATATACCCACTGAAAATGTAGGAACCTACTCAGATGCGTGCTTTGTCGCCACGTAATAAATTACTTTCGGAAGTGGCGACCTTCGCATTAGCATAATATAGATGCCATTTTCTTGAAGATAGTCGGAAAATAGTCATATATATTATTATATTTTTCGAATTTATATAATTACCTTACCACCATGCATGGTAGCCAACCCAGGCCGCCAACCAGCACTGGGCTAGCGTGGTGGACTATGGCCTAACCCCCCCCCCCCCCCTCACATTGAGGGGAGGCCCGTGCCCAGCAGTGGGACATTAAAAAGGGCTTGTATTATGCATGGCAACTGTGCGAGAGGGACACCCTTCAAAAGAACTGAGGATCTACGATAATGCTGTAAGTAGGCAGATAAACGGGGATTGCATCGGGATGAATTTGAAACAACCATTTAAAATACTCAAAGATGTTGCATTAGTATAATTTTGATTGTTAGTTTGAATTTAAGAAAAAATCCTATTAAATATATCGCTGTTTCATGCTTGGTCACGCTCTATCAGCCTTAGACTAGAGCAATGGCTTCACACCTACCCGTTTTTATCTGAGGTTGACAAGCTGTCAGCCCAACTTTCAGCGCAAATTGGTAGTGATTACTTTCTCTGTGGTAGCATCCGGTCGCCACTTGCCACAGACCAATCAGTGGGTGGACACTTCCATACATTGAGTATGTCCAATTATTCTTGAACTATGATGTGTTTGGAGAACGTACTCGACGGGGTTCATTTTATTTTGGTTCACATAGACCTGGGTGGCCAACATTAGAAAGTCAACGGAAAAAATCATACATTTGTATTATAATGCTGGTACGTCGTGCAAAATGACAAGCAAGATCGCGTCAATAGAACTTCAATAACAAAGTTATACCGGCCGATTTCGGATCTGTTTGCGTATTTCTTTTGTTATTTTACAGCTGTTACTAATTTGTGTTTGGATTCTCCGTTACAATCGTCGAGTTGAGACCTTCTCCTGAGATTTAGCGTGCAGATTCCGCCTATTAGTGATTCTGCTAAGTGCTTGTGGTAAACAAGTTATTTTCGAGACAGAGACTCTATTTTGCTGATGAATATGGCCGGCAAATCTTTCCAAAAGTGTGTGATATGAGTTTCAATTATGATATTTAAGCTAATAGTGCTGTTAGAATATTTTTTACAGTATGATATTTTGATGTGAATATAATGACAAGAAACAACTTTATGTAAACATGGGATGATAACATAATGTTTGAAATAAAGCTATAAAACTAATGTCATATGCCTTTTATTTATATCTACAATATTCTACATATAGTAATTCAAAAGCCCGCTATTCAATCATTGTCAATCGATATCGGCATTTTAATTTTAACGTAAGTACAACCCTAAATATCGATAATATTTAGCACATCTCTAACTGTCAGTGACTTTTGTACGGAAATGTTGGCAGCCTTTCCTATTTTTACAATGTTGGTACTACTATTCTGCGTGACTTTGAGCTACAGATAATGTTCTAAGTGCCGTCTCTTAAAACGTAGTGATTATATACTCTTTGAGACCAATATGAGAACAAGTTCCACATGCCGCTGTTGCGCAGTTGAAATGAGATCAAAGCAACTCTACATGATTACACAAATTATAAAATAGGGGCCGATATAAAACGTCTTTGAAATTAAATTTGACATTTAATGCAAATAGTGGTCGCGTTGTTTGGAGTCTCTTTATATTTATCTGTGTATTTCAGAGAAAACAACACATACAGAATACATTTTTATGAAAAGGTATAATATGTATTATTGTAAGTAATTGATATTGAAAATTGTTTAATAGCTTTGTTAACATAGTGGTCACATGACCTATCACTATCATTAGTTCCATGGATATTCCGTACCTGCTATGTATCACTTTTATTAGCATTCAGCGCCAAATTGGTGAAAATCTAATAGTCACAAAACGACGATGTCTATGTCCAGTCCAGTAGTATTACAGGTCAGAGGTGCGTTTACGTAAGCTGGACCAATTTACCTCAAGTAAAAATACACTAATGGGGTCGCTGAACGGTGTCATAGCTTCATATCAATACTAGGTGTCGGGGAAACGGGGGTAATTTTTACCATGTGGAAAAAATACCTGGCTTGCGTAAACGAAACACAAGCACATACACTATATGTGTAGCATCCCTTGTTTGTCCAAATTTTGATTCGAGTGTGTCCATCTTACTTATTGCTCTGTGGTTCGTGTGTGTCAACTAACTGTCACCGAATGTGCAAAACGAGATACTTAGTTTTTGTAAAAGTTTTATAACATTACTTCATATCCATTTTATTTCATCGCATTTCATTTCGTAAAGAAAGAAGAAGAAGTATAACATTACTCTTGTTCGATCGAGAAAATGATTGATTGGGTTTTTTAAAGCTCTGTGGATTTTTATCTGATATCTGAAAATGTTGATCAACGTTGAATCGTAATCTTAAAAACATTGAAAAAAAACTACGCGGTTTTCATGTTCGACACATTTGTTCGTTGGGAAAAATATGGAAAAAAATACCATTCTATCTATAATATTAAGACTCTATGTGATTTAAATTTCAATCACAATGAACAACAGAAGTGAAAATAATAAGCGACAGTCGTCCCGTAAAAAACCTAAGAATAATTCTTCTGACGGTAAGGAAAACACCCCGAAAAACAAAAAAAATAAGACTAAAAAGCGAAACTCAACCAAAGGCTCTACTGATGGTATTGCTGTATCCAAGCAACTTGCAATGAAAAAGCAGAAAAAACTAGTGAGGAACTCCAAACCTAACAAGATGTGCCCCAATGGCAAGCCTATGCCATCATTGGCTGATTTAGAAAAAATGTATGAGGATACTGATACTGAAGAACAATCTTCACTTAAATCAGAACCAGAAATACCTACAACACCCATTAAAGATACTAAAAAAGGTGATGAAATCAATCTACTATCGCCAAGCACAGTAAACAAAATAGCTGAGCGTATGATGAAAATAATTGAAAATACTAAACCAACAGAGCTTTTGGCTCAAATACCATTAGCACCTGATAGACCACCCCAACCTGTTATACCTCCAAAGAAAAGGAAAAAGAGTGATACACCATACATTGTTGGTTGCAAAGATAGACCACAGGTTCCTAGAAAAGCATCTACAAGTTTCTGTAAGGGTGATACTGATTATGGAGTTGACAGTAATACTAACGAAAGTGATGAAGATCAGGTCCCTATTAAACGCCGGAAAAAGTCAAAAATAGGAGAATACTCTAAATCAATTTTTAATGCACAAAGTGATAAAATTGCTGAGAAACTTAAAGCAAATGGTCAAGTTGATAGAATTAGTGATATCAATCAATCAGAACATAATGGTTTTAAACCATACACACCTGCAAATGAAGTCATTGAATGGCTTAAATCAACAGTAAATGATAGTGATGAGAGTCTCCATGGTAGTAAGACAGAGGATTATTATTTCAATGCAAATTCAACAGAAAATGAAGTTTCTATACATCACAAAGCATCTGACATTGATAGTAATAGTAGTCATCAAAGTAATAAGACAGAATATTATGATTTCAATTCAAGTTTAAAGAGAAATTACAAGCCGGTGACATTTTCTCCATTACCAAGTACTTCTAGAGATAATGAAACATTCATTAAAAATGATCAACTGTTTATTGAAAGCTTTTCAATTAACAACACTATTTCTGAGACAGCTGAAAAGGAAAATAATAAAAATTTAATTGAAAATGATAATCATTCTAATAAAAGCTTAACTATGAAATGCACTATAGATAATATAACAGAGAAGCAAAATGACACTGATGTACAAATTGTTGAAACACCATATGAAACTTTAATAGTAAATGATGAGATAGATAAACACAATCTTGTACAAAAGAGAAAACTTAACAGCTGTCCTAGAATTATTGAGCCAATAGATAGAATACCTCCAGAAAGTATAGATGATGATGATTGCGTAATTTTGATTGATGATAGTAATCTAAAAAATAAGGAAACAAGTTATGATCTAACACCAATAGTAATTGATGATGAATATTCTAATATTAATATTGATGATAGCTATAAACCTGATATGGACAATGAAATTATTGATATTGACAGTTTGATTGAGGAAAATAAAGCTATAATTGAGAAGATACAAGAAACAAAAAGATATGATTCTGTTATTGAAGTGGTAGAAATACCTAATAGTCCCAGCCCAGGAATCCAGAAAACAGAACCAGAAAATACTTCTATTTATGAGAACAGAAGGAACTCTAGTGAAATTAACAACCAACCCAACATTTCAAATCATGAAAGTTCAGCTGCTCAAAAAAATAGTGAAGATACAGTACCTGGAGAAAATATATCACTAGACAATAGCAGTATACCAGCAAATATTCCAACAGAAAGTAGGAATCCAATTGGAAGTATTGTTGCCGATTTCTTTAGAACAAGTCAACTTTTGAATGCCTCTAACAATGTATTTACACGAATCGATAACCTTATAAATACACTGGACTGCCTCATACCCAACAATACATTGCAAACCAATAGGCAACTTGATGAAAATTATAGTTCTACTGTAGGTAGTAATTCAGGCAATTCTCAGCCATATAGCACACATTCTGCTACTGTCAATCAGATGACTAAAAAAAATAAAAAGAAAAAATCATCAAAAAAATCAGAAACCCAGGTAGCCACTGAAAATCTGTCAGCTGGAACTGACTCGGTAGAAAAAGGAACAAGAAATTTAGGTGATTGCCCAATTTGTATGGACAGTCTGTCTCAGAATGCCATAGCTTCAACAATATGTGGACATGTGTTCTGCTTAGCCTGTATACAAGCTGCAGTGAGAAGTAGCGGTAAGCGATGTCCAACTTGTAGAAAAGCTCTTAAAGGTACTGGATATCATCAATTATACTTGTAATGAGAAGATTTTAACCAAATCACAGAGTTAACAACAGATTTTAATTATACCTTTTTAATTACTGCTAGTCAGCAATCAGTGCCAAAAGTATATTTTTAAGGGCATTTATTACTTATGGGGTAAATTTTATCCTTAAGGATTAGTCTGATTTACTCATCACATTCTTTTTTTAGTATAGGTACCTACTTATAGCATAGAGTATCCACTGGGTACTATAAGTCTTGAGTAAATCTTAATACTACAACTACTGTAAATAATATATGTATTCCAGAAAAAAAAAGTAGACCAACACTCCGAACACTGTGATATTAATTGTCCTTGAGTAGGACATTATATGGGAGTAAATTGAACTGTTTTAAAATATATATATATACATACAATATAGTATTCCAAGTTATTATTACCATGTCGGACAAGCACTCTTTAGAAACAAGAGGTGTAGGTTCAATACTGGAATTTTCAAGTCTATGGTTTAATATTGTGCAAGTCTCACTTCTGTTTCGGACCTTTGATTATTTAGGTACATACATATTGTAATAAGTACTTACTTTTCATTACATTGTTATTAGTACGGATAATTTTAGGTAAAATAACATAAGAAATGACAAATTGTTTAAATTTTCCAAATAAGTATGTTTTACTGCAAGTATAACATTTGTGAAAAACGTTACACACCTCCTGATGTAGTAAAAATATACTTGCCCCTGACTTATATGTTTTCATCTTCTGGAAAATGCTTTCTACAATTATTGTAATTTCTATACATTTGCATTTTAAACAAGACAAGCAACAAAAAATACTGGTTTTATGGTAAATGTATTTTTCAAGATCTTGTTGTTGCTGATTCTCAATTATTTATAGCTATATTTAAATATTTTCATGTGGGTGTGGATGGCCAAATCTGAATCTATATGGAATATCGAAAAGCTAGACTGCTTTTGATGAAAATTAAAATTGCATCATGTTAGAGGTATCTATATTTTTTATGTTTCGCGGCGGGATTTTTATTCTGTGGACAAGGCTAGAAAAAGAGGCATGATAAATGTTTTGATTACAAGATTTATTACAAAAAACCGACTTTAATTCATATAAATCCTATAATCATTAGATTTATGAAAAAATAGTTACTCTAGGAATTGGACCTGTTGACTTACAAAAATAAAACAACATACTATTTTATTATACCATCTGATAATAAGGATCAAGTTCTGTTAAGTAATGTCATAAAACAAACTAATGAAAGAACTTTTTTTAAATACAAGTTTATTTACATCCATTGATTAAACCTTAACCTAATGAAATGTCCAAAATAATGCCCCTTTGGTTACAAGTATTTTTTTTGTCTTTGATTATGGTCTAGTTTACAATATTCCCTATAGTTTGAGATTTGTCTATTGACACACACACACACACTTATAAAATTCACCTGTATATTATAGGTGATTGTTGTATGCAATTAACAGCCTTGTAGATTGGCTTTGATTGCAGTGTCATGAACAAAACTGGAGTAGGTGAACTCTGACACACCTTTGACATAACTAGATGATTGTTAAATAAAACAAATATTATAAAAAAGGACACTATTGGTTTTCATTATGACTGGCATTTCCATTACTAGAATTGGAATGTAAATGTTCTATAGAAGCAGACAGCTGCTCCAGGCTGTGGACAAGCTGTGCCATTTTGTCTCTCGATGTTGAATTATCAAAGCTGTCTTCTGTTGGCTTCTCAACATCTGCATATAGACGGAAATGTAATCGTGCCAGGTGCTCCTGTTGATCCCTAATGTTTATCATCTGTTCCATACTGCATCCAGAACCGAATGCGCTCAATTTTCCAGTGTGGAAGTCATCTAAGAGTTCCAACAGAGCCTTCTCCATATGCTTCACATCAGGAGTCTCTTTTGGCATATGCTTAGGCTTGTTGTTGTAATTAGATCGCATCAAATCGCGTTGTAGTCGCCGCTCGCTAACATAAGATATTTTAGTTGATTCGTTTATACTATTGCCCACCCCTGACAATGTCTGTGCAGGGGTCTTGGAAGTGAGACTGGCGCCACCACTGGATAGTTTATTACTGGTAACTGGAGATGTTGCCGTTTGGGACACCTTTTGTTCATCTTCATCGACTTCATTATGCATTAGTTGTTGGGTTTCGTTAGCTTCTTCCAAATGTAAACTCATGGAGGTATTTATACGGACGGAAGGCTTCCACAATTTCTAAGAAATACGTAAGAATCACAGAGACCAATGATTAAGAGAGTGTAAAGGAAACTTGTAGAATTACATTATTTTAATAACTCTGAGCGATTTCACAGCCTATTAGGATAAATATATTCTCAATTTTACTAGCTCTTTGTTTACTAGCTACGAAAGTGACTTCAATTGAATCGATGACCCACAGATAGAGCCTAGCCTAGTTTTGAACGACTTAACTGCTGTCAGATTTGACTTACGGTTACCCATTTCACTTCACTTACCTCTTGAAAAGGTTTTCCTATCCTTATCCACGAAGTAAGTTTCGATTCGATCCGAATTTAGTTTTGCGTTTACTGTATCCGATTGATTCGGATTCCGTAAGAAGGGGCTTCCCATATAACACACGTATGTCTTATATAAACAATCTTTTTTTGTTTAATTTCTATTCAAATCCCAGGAAACCCGTGCATAATGGAAAGTTACGTCACTAAGCCAGTCGTTCGATGGGAAAGTGGTTATTCTAGGAAATGGGGTACCCCTTGAACGATTTCCCGTGCGCTGACTGAGAGTGTTCAAAGGAATGGCACCCAAAGCCTACATAAAACAAATTATGTCATAATCTCTTGTCATTGCTTTGTTATGTTATGTCAATCAATTTCGACAGAAAGAAAAACGGGAAGTCCCCAGGTATTTCATAAAGCTGATAATTCTTTATTATTTGTTTAGAAAATGCAGTTTACTAATAATCATTATGTCTAAATTATCATCCCCCTATAAATTACACAATTGGGTACCTATATAACTTCTTGGGTCTTTCGATATGATTTAGAATCAACCTCCATTGTCCATTTTTTTCTAGCCACATCCTCAATTTATTGTGGCACATGTTTCGCTCGAATACCGACAAAAAATTAATAGTTGGAGCGTGCAGTGCATTTACCTTAGAAAACCGTATTCTTCGCAGGTTTAAGCTACTGTAAACATTTGTGTTCGGACATTTGGATGATAAATCTAAACCAAAATATTTGCATCGTTCATGCCATATTTTGCGATCGTTAAAACATAGTTGTTGCTGTGATTGAAGATGGCTGAGTCGACGACTCTCGATCCAAATATTTGCAATAGGCTGACGCGGTTCCTCCACACGGGCAATGAGCTCCCCAAGTACTTCCCAGGATGTTGGACTTCACATAAATGTTTTGAGCCAAATAAATTGAACGCGCTAGACGAGGCTTTTCAGATCAATAATAATAATGTTGCAGTTGTTAACATAATCTTTAAGGTAATTATATTTTTCTATCCAATATTCTAAAAAAATATTTGTAATTGTGTACCTGAATGCAGTGTGAAATTGCAAATTGTGACTATCTGGTATAGCCTTAAGGGCCTTGCAGATAGAACCAGATTTCCTGGTCCGAACTTGCTGGTGTAGATTGGTACTGTCTGGTACTAGTTTATATACAGAAACAGGTAATGTTTATGTGTGAGGGCAACCATCAGGTACCATCTTGTATGTACCAGGAATCTGTATCTTTATGCAAGCACCCATAGACTTAAAATCAGTAGAATGTTTTATCATATAATGTTGCGAAAGAGAAACCATGTTGTAACCAAAAATATTTTCAGGCAGGAAAAGATGGCTGGTACACTAGATTTGAGACAATAGCTTTTGCACTTGCAAAGTGTCTGTTATTGGGTGGTGGTCCTGTGAAAGAGGCCACTTACAAGGCTGCTATTCAGGTGTGCAAATCACCGGAACAGATGATGCTCTTCAATAAATACACTAGGCTGTTGAAAACAGGTAAGAGTATTTTATTCCAGAAATGGTGGATTCAGTTTGTGCATCAAATAATGTCACTGTGAATTATTTTATACTAACAAACAATGTACAGAAGATGAAGCTACAGATTCCTCTTAGTACAATATTATGTATAGAATTTTCCACAAACATCCCAATTTAATTAATCTTCCAGTATTAATGATGTTTCTGTAACATAATTTAGAATGTGTCAAAATAAGCTAGTTTACAAGTTTATAGAATTCAAGGTATAAATAATTTGTTTTAGGTAATGGCCAAGGATGGTGCAAGAGCGTCAACTCATGGTACTTCTCTATGGACCCCACGGAACTGGCTAAGGAAATGACCAGAGTTCGAGCCCGTCATGGCCGATCCCATAAGACTCTGTTACGAAAATCTCACATTAAAATACCTGACAATGACGTTGGTAAGTTTCATAGAAATAAATATTGTAACTTTTCTAAAAGAACCAGAAGTAGAATATATTGTTTTTTTTTTTTTTTTTTTTTATTACATTATAGGCAAGTATTTGATCTCGATCTCACCTGATGGTAAGTGACGATGAGATCTACGATGGAGCATACTTGCCTAGGTAGGAAGGCGGCAGTAGAAAGAGATCTGACCCGCCATCCATGAATGGCAACACCGAACATCATGCCGGAACACGGCTAGGCCGCTTGGCGACATGGCTTTGTTCAGTGGGTGGTGACTAGCCACGGCCGAAGCCTACCACCAGTAGAGTTGTCACCTGGTTGGCACCACCCAGGGTCACGTGTAGGGTATCTCGAGGGTACTTAATTCTCCTACGGAAGAAGGTGACTCGACCCCAAAACCCCCCCTGTTTGTTTATTTTAAATAAAATCTCTATGATGTTGCTTCTAACATTCACTAAACCCTGTCATATGCATTGCAAATACACACTCAATAATATATTTATTAAGAAGAATGTGCTCTTCCCTTATTGGTTTGTGGGAAACTAGTTCTCAAATGTTCAACACAATTGATTTTAAAGAAACTGGGTGTCTGAGGTTTTCAGTTATTTAACTCACACCATGTAACAAAACATATATTTTACAATTTGCATTCATAAAAACTTAAACAGGACCTCGGAAACTTCAGAGAATGACTTTTTGGAATTCTCTATTTATTTTATACTAGCTGTTGCCCGCGACTTCGTCCGCGTGGTATTTTACAAAGACAACCGTTGGCAACAGCCTGCTCGCGGTCTGATCCCGCGGGACGCATTGCAGATTGTTGCTATCAAACTTCAATCAGGCGCAGCGCTGCAACATTGGTTTTAATTTTTTTTCGAGAGATCCAATTTTTTTTTCTAAAATAAAAGTAGCCTAAGTTACTCCTTGTTACATCAGCTATCTGCCAGTGAAATTCCCGTCAAAATCGGTCCAGCCATTTCAGAGATTACCCGGAACAAACAGACAGACAGACAGACAGACAGACGGACAGACAGACAGACAGACGGACAGACAGACAGACAAAAATTGTAAAAAATGTTGTTTCGGTATAGGTAACGTGTATACATCCAAATGCACTTAGTAAAAAGCGGTTATTTTAATATTACAAACAGACACTCCAATTTTATTTATATGTATAGATAACATTCAGTGAACACCCGTCGTCATTCTCAATACTTTATTGAATTCACAATTTTTTATGTCGAATTTATTCGCTCAGACTTTTTTTGTGACTTGTAGACACAATGTAGCTAGCCGTTTTTCTACAATAGCTAAGACCCTAGGAAATAAAAAGTAATAACAAGCATTTTTAATGTAGTAGCATTCAAAATTGTCTTTGAATTGCTAGATCTCAGATTCTTATATTATTATTACAATGTAGGTAATATTCCTGAATATAAGTACTATGTTTGTTTCACTTGTGGTATTTTGTAATTATTCAGCGGCACGTTTAATGAAATCCTGCTGCACTGCACCAGTGGTTGTAGGTTCGATTTTCTCAGCAAAATTTCGCAAAAGATCTTTGCGTGATTTCGATAATTGTACAGTACCCATAATACAAGCTTTGATTAGTTTGAGACCAGAATTTTGCGTGTTTGTCTAGCAATATATATTTTTATTTCAGCTCGCGATGCTGTCGTGAAATACGCGATATTCGGTCTCAAACGAGCGAAGCAAATGCTCGGTGATAAACAGGGGTCGCAGGCAATATTCGACTACATCCAGAAGGTGGAAGACATGCGACACTGTGAGGACCCGGTCGCGGCCGCGGCTCTCGCCACTGAGAACAACTTCACCCTCGACCACGTGCCTGGACACTTGTTGACATCACAGGATGTAAGAGAAGCTAGGTTTAGTGGAGAGAGTGGAGTGAATGGCACTTTGTAGGCTTCGAGACCATTGTAGTTTGTGAAGGTTTCTTAAAGAACTTTCCGTGCATGAGTCAGTACGCGTATTAGTCTGTAGTACCCGTATATGTTTAAGAACCACTAGAAGTGGTTATTAATAGAAATCATATGTCTACAAATGGGGTTAACTATATTATCAATTCGAGTATGGGTTGGTAAATTTTGCTGGAGATCCAGCAAAAACAGCTCAATGGTTTCGGACGAATTTTGGTACTTACTAGTACCACTCAGTCCACCAACCAGCACCTGGCCAGCATGGTGTACCAATCCCCCTTGCATTGAGGGGAGGCCTGTGCCCAACAGTGGAATATCAAAAGAGCTGGTATTATATTATTATTATAGTTGCACTCTGTAATACTGCTACTTTTTATCCACAAAGGCTATGCAGCTGAAACTGCAGGCACAGCTAGTGTAGAATATAGATATTGAAGATACTATTCCAGCCCTACTATAGCTTATCAAAAATCCTCTTGAGCATATAGACAATTCTGTGCTCCATGTAGGTGTGGAATGCAGTATTACCCCAGTTCTCCTTGGAGGATGTGCTATACCATCTCCAGCGCATCCACAACATGGGTTTCTTGACCAACGACTCGACCACCACGGCGGTATTGGTGTCACTGCTGAGCAACCAGGAACTCATCAAAAAGTCGAAGCTCACCCCGCTCGCCGTTTACATTACTCTGTGCAACTATAAGAAAAAGTGCAAGTGAGTTTATGTTGATTCTTATTTGGAACTAGCTGTTACCCGCGACTTCGTCCGCGTGGTATTTAACAAAAAAGTTTTTCTAAAATAAAAGTAGCCGAGATACTCCTTGTTACTTCAGAAATCTGCCAGTGAAAGTCCCATCAAAATGGTCCAACCATTTCACAGATTAGCCGGAACATACAGACAGACAAAAATTTCCAAAAAATATATTTTCTCCAATTTTATTTATTTGTATAGATGGTAACATAATAGCTGCGTTTTACTGCCTCGGTGAAGAAAAACAGTTTAAACACATGTCACACGTATAAGAGGTCTCCCGCAGGCGCAGTGCTGTAGTGGTGCGACGGAACACAATTTTAACTCCAACCTTTTCAGGCCAATGAAGTACGAGAAGTCCAAAGTAGCAGCGGAAAAAGAGTTGCGTCGCCGCACGCGTCAGATATTTGACAGCAAAACTGGACTCTGGCAGTGGACCACCACCAGGAGACATCCTAAGGAAGTGAAAAATTGGGGTATGAGTTTATAACTTAGTAAATCACTAGTCCAAACACTTACTTATTGGACTCCTATAAGTAACATTCTAGTTCACTTATAGGATTCCCACAGGGTTACACGGGATATAATCTTTTCGTAATTTGCTCTGCTCTGTGTGTTTTCCGGTCCATTTAATGGTTCTTATAATAAAAGCTCTTTTTGGGTGCGCCTGTAATATTTTTTTTTATCACAGTAAGTATCACAGATAGTATGGACGAAATAATATTTATTGATCTCTGCAGGTATTGATCAGCCGTCGAATCCGATGATATTAGCAGCTCTGAGCAAGCTCATTGACCACACGTGGCTCCTGGCTCCACCCACTAACGTCCGTTACATGATAACCATGGACATGAGAAACAATATGTTCAAAGGTGAGACTATAGATAATTGTTTTTTTTTTTTCTAAGAAACTAGATTTGACACAGATAGTGCCACAGATAAGAGGTTGTGATATTATCGTTGTATTCTACCTCTATAACGAAATTCATTCAAGTCCATTTAGCCGCTTTTACGAAAAATACAATGTGTATGTTTCATTATTTTTTAGAAGCCAAAAAACTTATTAATATAGTACTTATTTTTGGCATACTTATTATTTTCTTGGTGGTAAAAATATTTTTGAAAGATACACAATCTTTCAATTAAATTTTTAGTACAGTATGATTTCGTGCCAACAGAATCGCGGTCAATACCTGGCTAAGTATTTTAATAATCACCCAATTTTTACATCAGGTCGACATTTCTGCAAAAGTTTCGTAGTGCCAAAGAAGGGTAAGAAGACCACCACGAAATCAACCCCTAGCGCCGGCGGAGACGCCGCCACCGAGAAGAAGAGCAAGAAGCATCTGCTGGCCGAGTGCTTCTATAACAAGAACGTTACTCCGGGACACGCTGGTGAGAGCTTGTCTATTTAAATTGAAGATAGTCCAAAAAAAATATCTTTTGTGGCGCAGGCATGCAGCATTGTTAGCCAAGATTTGGGTTTAAACCCTGGCTCATACCTATGAGATTTTCGGATACTGTGAAGGCAAACATTATGAGGAAATATGAACAACTTTGGTCAACTTTTAATGGTTCTTTTTGAACCGCACTGAGCCAGGACTAAGCCTCGTTCACTATGGCCTTAATCCTCCTTATATGGTAGATGTGTGTGCCTGCCGTAATGCCAATAAGCGTGCCCCCTATTTCATAACGACTATATACCATTGGCGATATAGCTTCTGGCTACTTCTTAGGGGATTACAGATGTTATAGTATATGGTGTATTTCAGCCATCGTTTTGGCGCTGCAAATCCTGAAGCGGGAGAAGAACGTGACATTGGCCGTGTTCAGCGAGGATGGCGTGCAGGTCGTCACCGTCGAACGCAACTTTAGCAACATTGAGGAAGCCGAGTTCTTATTCAGGGTACTATTTTTATTTTTGGCTTTGTTTAATGTGAGCTGGATAAATATTTTTATTGCAAGAAAACATCTCTTATAATAAGTAATGCAGACGGTTTCCCATTAAAGAAAAAAAAATTTCGCCAACGATTGATTGAAATAGTGTTCGATTTTTTTCAATAAAAATAAGCTAAGTATATGCATATATGTATATAATATTATTTTTTTTCCTTTTTTAATGATTTTTTTTTTCGACGATCCTTAAAACCTCCTTATTGTTGGACTATATATTGATGTTATATTGTCCAGAAAGCGAACCTCGGGCGCGTGCAACTGGACGCCCCCATCGAGTGGGCCGCCAAGAACAAGAAGAAGTTCGACGTGTTCATCAACATGGTGGACCGCAGCACGCGCTACATGGAGCTGGAGCTGAGCGCGCGCGGCGGGCGCGGGCCGGGCGGCCGCTACGGCCCGCCGCCCGCCCCCGCGCCCGCGCCCGCCCCCGCCCCCGCCCTGCCCGACCACTGCCCGGCGCGCGCGCTGCTGCGCTACCGGACCACCGCAGGGGTCAACAACGCTAAGTATGACACACTTTGTTTTCTTAATTAGCAATTGGCTACAAAACGGTACCTTTTTCCAGCCAGTGTCGATTATTTTTTCTCGATGATAACGATGCCGTTGGTGATGAATGAATGAATTCCGTACCTCTATCAGTCAAGTTGTGGATACTTTACTGAAAATTTACTGGATGTTTAGGGAGATCTTGAAAAGTCATGTTGTACTATATCATTTTAATTTAATTTATTTGTGCATGAATACACAATAGTTTATGATAATTGTTGAAAGTTAAGAAAAAAAATGTAATGACAATTTGTATGTGCCTCCGTAGGCCTATACGAAATAAACGATTTGACTTTGACTGAGTTAATATACCACTAACATTACGCATTATCTATCAAAGAAACATGTTTTGGAAAATAAATCACAATTGACAACTGCACTATTTAACTTTCGCGCCAAGAAACCAGGTATTTCACTCACTGATCTGCAGGCAGAGGAGCACGACCCCTTGGCCTATTTCTGTCTGTGGCATTGTAGCTTCCAAACACTTGGATTTCAATGTAGTTTTTTTTTAAATCCGCTCTTCTTTTGCAGACTGATTGTCCTCAACCTGGCACACCATCGCGTGGCCACCACCGACGGCAGCCACGAGGGCATCCTCGACATCATCGGCATCGACGAGTACGTGCCCAAGGTGATCGACGCCTTCGTACTCGACCAGTTCAAGTGAACCGTCTCGGTCCCTCCACGCTACAAAACTTAGTTTGTCAATTTGTATCGGCCCCCGCGGTCGCATCTCGATCGAAACGACCTTCTCTTACCTCAGTATTTACAATAAAATCGTTTTTATAACAACGTATCAGCCGTTATGTGTTCCGTGTAATGCATGATGAAGTAGAAATACAACTAATATATCAAAAATACAATCTGAATGCAATTCTGATTACGGAGAGATCTTAATGTTATATTCACATGCTCTTATAGTGTTAACTTCGTTTGTAATTGCTTAAGGTAGTTACGGAGCAGTTTGTTGTATTAAAACTGTTCCGATGAAACCTGATTTTGGATCTCTGCTTATGAATTATTTGTAGGAGCACGAGTTTTGTTTAGTTATATCAGTGATAAGTTATAATCTTCCAACAACTAAACAGCTAAGTAATAAGGATTCAATTGCAATGTGTTGATGCGTGTGATGTAATCGTCGCTTTTATATTTTAGTTAAGTTGTTCTCGAAGATGCATGTGGCATAGAATGTCACGACTTAAGAATTATGTCTTTAGCTTCTTACCCTTGCACTGCAAGATTCTACATCAAAACCTCCAAATTCCTAGAAACTTACAATCACTTAAAAATAGGGATTACAAGAGCTTTCATGCAAACGGTTTTTTTAATACGATTGTTAACGGATTTTGTTTTCTCTTAATTTAGTGGCAATGTTCAGTACTGACTTGATAGTAGAAGCGATTTTTGTCTGAGCTTTGTTTTTTTTGTTTCGTATGATATTTATTCTCTATGTTATATAAGTATGAAGTGTGTAACTCTAGATGTTGTTAAGCTTAATATGTGTAGCTTGAATTGTAACAGGGTCTTTTTGGTTAATCAAAAATCGGCATCTGGCGCTCACTACTCATTGTTATGTGTTCATGGATACAATAACTAGTGAAGGGGGTCAAATGGTGACAATATCAGGGAAATTTCTTTTATTTGAATCCTATAAAAGAACGTATTCCACGCGCCGGCTGTCAGCCGTTTCGCCTCCAGTGTGTTTAGCCACCAGTACTCTGTATTAGTTGTTGAGTTTCAAATTTTATTTATTACTGTTTGATGTACTATACGATATGGTCACTAGTGAGGTTGTGCGTTATAAACGATTTTGTATTTGCCAAAGTAATTATGCATTTTGTAATTTTATAAAAGAGTGCTGGCTGGCAAACATGAAAAATTAGCAAATAGATAATAATCGTAATGATAGCATATCTCCTTATTATAGTGAAATAATGAAAACAGATGCATGCTCATACATTGTTGGACCGTGTTGTTAATTTTGCTTCAATCAGTTGTGACTGCACATAAAATGGGTCAGTCACATTTGCATAGATGTGAATTAAAATATGGGCATGAATCCGCTTTCATACGACGTAGATAATATGTGTATCCGTTTCAGAATGTTGGCTACTTTTGTACTAATAGATGAACGGAATTTTCTAAATCTGTGATCACTTGGTACTCTCTCGGGATTAAGTAATTTTTTATATCTGTAAAAGTTGAAAAACAAAACCTAGGTAAATTAACACAAAATTGGCTAGGCATGCTTTTTATTATAACACATTGTTTTGTTTAATATGTAATAGTTAGTAGTCCTTAGTATTGCGATAGTAAACACAGGAACTACTAGCTTTGCAGTTTGTGATTGGTTGATAAATAATTCAAGAATGTCAACAATGTTGCAATATGCAATATTACACAATCATGACTAGTACTTACGTATCGTTCTTATCTGGGCGCAAGGGATTCCATTCCCTATTCGAGGCTCATCACTGTATCTCATAAATAGCATTCTGTGATTTAAGATGCCTTGGCAACTCCCCACTTTGGTGATATTATTACTAATTGGGCTAGTTTTCTTTCAAACCTGAAATGAAGCTATTGAAATTTGGAGAAAACACCCGATGTTAGGTTTAATTAATAGGTAATAGTATGACGAGTACGAATTTAACGAATACTGTTGTCTGCAAATCTTCCTCATATCTCCATTCTTAACAGATTTTTTAATCTGTTCAAAAAGGAGCTTGCTAGTGCATTTTTACAGAAAAAATAAATAGATCCGTCCCAACGGCAATCCATCTGTTGTATTTCGATACCTAATATGCTTTTAGCATTAAGTTTGTAGTGGTATGTTATAACCATTATTATTTTAACCCATTCACAGCAGCATATAGAAAAGCACCATAAATAATTAGTAACAAAATCAAAAAATGTACTTGCATGTTTGTTTTCACGTTAAATAAACTTTTAAGCATACAGAACATTAGTAGTTTAATTTATAAAAACTATGGTATTGTAATGTAACATTAATCTACATACACAACATAAATATATACTTACTTCAACGATTATAAAAATCCATAAAACCAATTATTAGGAAAAACAAAACCAAACCAAAACCAATGATTATATAATCACTACGGTTTCCCTCAAATAGACAAACCCTCTTGCGCCTTTTTATATAATTCATAAAAGGCAAAAATAAGAACTAACACCGTGGAGCCTCAAACTAAAAAAAACATACGACTATAAATAATATTTAGGAACAGCGTTTTGAGACTTTCTCCTATCTGTGCGGGATACACAGATGTGCTAGAAATGCTACGCGGAGTCTAAATTAAGAGCCCTTAATAACGTAAAGGATAGCTATCCGCATTCTTTGTAATGCATTTCATACTTTTATAGTGCTCTAGCATAACTAAACGATTTTTCCCAGCAGTAATTTTGAACATTTTAGAATGAAACCTTATTTGATAGTAGATGGTTTAGAAAGAAAATCCGAATTAACTCTCAAAATTACAGGCAGACCCAAGAAGTTAGAAATCCTCCGCCACAGTCAACTCAGGTCAACTAATGTCTGAGTTGACTGCCGACATAATTATTAATTCTTCTTTTTTATCCAAAGAAAGAAAGATCGTCGTCTTTCTTCTTTAATTGACCTAACTAACATACCATAATCTGTCCGTTGTATTTGCCATTGAATGAGTATCAATGACATCAATGTGATAGTGATATAGTATAAATTTACATTAGATTATTCTGCTTCTTTGTTAGTGGCGTTTACAGCTATTTACCACATTATTAGATTATTAACAGTTGTTTCTTGTACTTGACACGGGCAATATACCTACTTATTGGTGATGTCATATTTTTTGAGAAAGAAGAAATCAAACCGCGGTTTTTTGGAGGGAAACTGAAAAGTCATGGCGTCAGTTATGTTTTAATTTCTAAAACTAGTGTTCCTGCGAGTTATAGAGTGATATAAGTGGAATATTAACCATTATGGGTTCGGTAAAGTGCACAAGTGTAGGTAATTGAAACAGAGTGACGAAACTTGGCTTTTCAGTTTCTCACAAAAAATCCATGAAAAATCTTTCAGTAAAGTATCCATCACTTTACTGATTTAGGGATGGGGGGGTATTTTACTTGGGCCGAGCCTTTGAGCCTGTGCATATGCTCAAAAATAGAAATAATTTATATTACTTGACACTGGCAAAATACCTACTGTGATGCCAAATAAAAAAAAAACAAACCGCAATCGTCAAATCAAGTGAAAGCTTAGTGCGAGACCCGACGAACCTGCTATCGAGTATCGATAACAAATAGAATAAAATTGTATCGAGTTAAAAAGTAACTAACCTATCAAATTATTTTACAAAATAATCGGGAATGGAATAATTTGTAGTGGCAATACCATTACGTTTTGATAATACAGAGGAGCATGGTAATGAAAACTTTGAGTAAAAGGTCTTAAGTCTAGTAATTTATATAAATGTTGTTTAATTTTTAAGTGCGCAATGTATAGTATAATTTATTTTATAAACAACGCGATCACAACACTACGCAACGCGTGATACCCGGCTCGTGCGAGCGAGGAGCGAGAAGATAGAAAAAAACACTTATAAAATACGGCGATAACATAGGGAGCTACGCGGTGAAAATATATGATTTATTATAAATTTAAATATTCCCATATAAATACACAGTTGATACTCGTTCATCGATTATGAGAATATCCCGCCCGAATCGATTTGCGCATCACTATCTCAAATTGTAAAAAAATCTTTGTTCGGAAAAATAAACGACTCCTTGTTACATTTTCCACAAAATGAGTGACGTCGATAAGTGGATAGAGATCGCGAAAAGGTGTAAATATTTACCCGAAGATGATTTACGGGAGCTGTGCAATATTGTGTGCGATTTGCTGCTGGAGGAGCCCAACGTTTACCCGGTGCAGACACCTGTGACTGTCTGCGGAGACATACATGGCCAGGTATACTATAATAATAATAATTCCCTAATTGCAACACCCACTCACTTATCTACAAAACTTTTCACAACATGGATAGTTAAAAAAAATGTAACAACTTTTTTCCATCTGATGTTAGTGTTCTGTAGTCTCCATGAAGAACTTATATTTATGAAATGTTACCCAAAGATAAGACTAATAGCAGAAGCTATATAACATATAATTCTATTGCAAGCTAGACATTCTACTTTTTAACTTAAATCCTAGCTCTAATCTTATGTTTATTTTGCTTTCAGTTTTATGACCTACAAGAACTATTTCACATAGGTGGTGAAGTTCCCCATACAAAATACATATTCATGGGAGATTATGTTGACCGTGGGTACTACAGCTTAGAAACATTGACATTACTTATGGCACTGAAAGCTAGATACCCTGACAGGTACGTTGTTAAATACATAATCTGAGTTTTTCTCAAATTGATAGAACTATGAAATATTTTTTGTAACACTAGATTTACTCTTATCTTTAACAATACTATTGTTTTACCTACAGAATTGTTCTACTCAGAGGGAACCATGAAACATGTCAAACTACCAAAGTGTACGGTTTTTATGATGAATGTCTAAACAAATATGGCAATGCTAATGCATGGAGAGATTGCTGTCGAGTGTTTGACCTGCTCACAGTTGCTGCGGTAATTTTATATATTCCATACTGTATTAGCTCAATAACCATGCTGAATGTATGTACTAGTGCTATTAATAGCTTATTGTGTGTGTTATAGACATGGATTTTGATTAAGGGAAACAGACAGAAATTAATGATCATAATTACTATTTTCTGATGTATATATTCAATATTTTTTATTTCAGTTAATAGATGAAACAGTGCTATGTGTCCATGGTGGGCTGTCACCAGAAATATCAATGTTAGATCAAATACGATGTATAGATAGGAATCAAGAGATCCCACATAAGGGCGCATTCTGTGATCTCCTGTGGTCCGATCCTGCTGATGTGAAGATGTGGTAAGAGAATATACTATAAATTTGAAATTTCATCTATTTTTACATACAAAAGAATGGAGGTGGTTATTAATCTGTTGCATATGTTTTTCACAATTAAGGTACATTGCACTGTAATGCTTTAATTTAGCTACTGAGAATATATGTATTTCAAATTATTTTTTCAGGTCTGTAAGTCCACGAGGTGCAGGCTGGTTATTTGGTAGCTATGTTACAGAATTGTTCATGAATTACAATAATCTGAATCTTATATGTCGAGCACATCAACTTGTAAATGAAGGTTTGTAACTTTATCTTCATTCTTATTTCATACTGGCTGTTGCCCGTGACTTCGTCCGCGTAGTATTTAACAAAGACTCAACCGTTGGTAATAGCCTGCTCGCACATTCTGATCCCGCGGGACGCATTGCAGATTGTTGCTATCAAACTTAATGAGGCGCAGCGTTGCAACATTGGTTTTAATTTTTTTTTGAGAGATCCTATTTTTTTTTTCTGAAATAAAAGTAGCCTAAGTTACTCCTTGTTACATCAGCTATCTGCCAGTGAAATTCCCGTCAAAATCGGTCCAGCCATTTCAGAGATTACCCGGAACAAACAGACAGACAGACAGACAAAAATTTTAAAAAAGGTTGTTTTGGTATAGGTACCGTGTATACATCCAAATCCAAATAAAAAAGGTTGTTTTGGTATGGGTACCGTGTATACATTTAGTAAAAAGCAGTTATTTTAATATTACAAACAGACACTCCAATTTTATTTATATGTATAGATAAAAGGACATTCATTTAGATTTACATGTGAACATTAGATTTTGACGTGTGAAATTTTGTGTGGCTACGAGAAATAATAATTATACAAGGAAGGCATAGGTTACCAAGAGCCACACAATAACTAGTTTATAGAAAAATTCGCTCGGAATGAAGAGCCATTCAAAGTATCACAAGTGTAGATTTCATCAAATCCTTAATGCTAACTTCATTTGCAGGCTATAAATACATGTTCGACAGACGTCTGGTCACGGTTTGGTCGGCGCCCAACTACTGTTACCGCTGTGGTAATGTAGCATCGATATTAGAATTCAACACAGTGAATGATAGGACAGCGAAACTCTTCCATGCGGTGCCCGACAGCGAAAGAGAAGTACCACCACAACACACAACGCCATACTTCCTATGAGCTGAAGCATAACTCAAGAAGGTATCCTCAAGTGTAATTAAATAATGTTTATATAATAAAATTGTTGCATACAGATTGGTCTCATTATTAGTACCTACCTAAGAAGATAATAATATAGGCTAAGATAATATTTAATCATTATGTAATTGATATACTTACTTTATATTAATTTTGTTTTTATATTGGAGGGTAGTTGTATTTATTAATATCAATAGGCAATATTTAGTATTTGAGAGATAAGGTGAAAATTTTGGAGTTAATAGCAATAAGTATTTATATTATTATTCTTTTACATAAATAATATACATAGCTATGGGATGGTAACGATTACGAAAACGTAGCCATTTATAAGAATCGTGTTTATTGAAATATGCAATATCCATTAATGTTTACTAATACAGAGTTTTCTCTTCTTAATCCCTATTGTAATCAAAAGTATAATCGAAATAGGATTGATCGAAACTCTGCACACGAACGTAACCGTCCTCACCGCCTGACGCGTAACTCTTTCCATCGGGGTGGAAAGCCAAACTGTTTATTGGTCCAAAATGACCTTTGATACGTCCGAATTCTTCTTCAAACACGAGATGGAAGAAACGAGCGTCGAACTTGCCCTGTCTGGTAGATGTAGTTGTTACTTCCATAGCGTCTTGGCCACCACCAAGCACAACATGTTCAAGTATAGGGCTAAGAGCGGCGGAATTCACTGGACGCTCAGTTTTGTATTCTTTGAGGAGTTCCAGGGAGCTTGTGTCAAACAGCTTAGCGGTCTGGTCCTTGGAGGCTGTGACGAACATGGTGCCATCGCGTGATAGTTGCATGTCGTTGATTTGGTGAGTGTGCTCCTTGATGGAGTGGATTTTCTTGCCAGTCTATAAAAATAAAAGGAAACATTGAGTTGACTGTTCTGGTTACTGTTATATGTTGCAAGATCAAATCAAACACACTGCGGCGAATTAAACATGCCTATATCATAAAAATAGCCTCAATTAATGATACATACCCTGAGATCCCACTGGATTAGATCACCAGCTTCGTGGCCTGTGATGATACTTTCATCCATGATGCCCCACACCATAGATGTGACCTTTGAATCTGTAATCTCCCATTTCAGGATTGGGTTTTGGTTGGAAATGGAGTCATCAACGGTCCTTGTGTCAATGATGAACATCTGGAAAAGAAAATATCCTGTTCCATTTAAAATGTATATTCAAATAGATGTTAGAATAATTAAATATTTGGTTCTGTATTAGTTAATATACAGTGAACATCTGTGGGCTATCTGATACAGAAATATGGAAGAAATTTCCGAATCTCATAGTGTTACTTTATGTCACAATTTTAGGTCAGTATAGCTCTAAGCATCATTGAGAGTGCATATATTGATACTGACTGGCTGCATTGATAGAACTAGGCAATACTTGGTGGAAATCCATTGTTAAACAAATGGGGGAAGAGAAACAAACCCTTGGCTTATCAACTTTTCCCATTATAAACCAAACAACTTGATGGATAATTAAAGAAGCCAATAACACTGAACTCCTCTAATATGTCAATCGAGAAACTGTCTATCACAAGTGTCGGGACCTTAACTAATATGTAATTGTCTGCAAAACTATGCAAATCTAAAAAGTATTTGACACATGTTTCTAATCCAAACCAGTGCCACCTTTAAGCATTATCATGCGTTTAAAATGAAACAGAGTGATCATTTAAGTAAAAAAAAACAGTTCTAAAGCTAAATGGGCCACACTCAGAAAAGCTTATTTTATATATTGCTTCTTTTTAATCTTTATATTGGTTTTATTCCTAAGGCATTTACCTCACAGGGGTGTCCCATAGCTTTGTCAGTAGTGTATGCAGCCTGGTAGGCACTGTAGCTAAAGTTGCATGTCCTCACTGAAGACTTTGTTTTCACAGTGGCTATGTTCTTGCCAGTCTCCAGATCCCATAATCTGAAATTTGAATATACAATTGAGGCAGAACAACTAACATTCCTGAAAATGTCCTAATCATGGTGCTTTTTTATTTGATTTCGGTCAAGGCACCATGTAACTTTTTTAAACAATTTTAGGATATATCTATTTTATTTAGAATTGACCATATTCAATGTTATTATAAGCTACAATGTTTAGAAGTAAATAAGATACATCGTTTTAATCAAGCACTGTAAGTAAAAAAGTCAATTTTATAACAGTACTTCAAAGGATTTTGTGATTTATACAATAATAGCATAATTACTTAAGAATGAAGTGTTATATCAAAGATTTTTCATTTATGTCGGCTTTTATAGCCACAAACATTATTGCACAATCACACTATAACTATTTCAAAAATATGAGTCGGTCTCAAAAATAGCATTAAATTTTTTACCATAAGTTTGTTTGCATGACATCGGCAAATGGGAATATTATATACATATATATATATTTAATAATGGTTCCATTATAACATAGTAGTTTGCTTTAAAGGTTGAAGGTTATTTCATAAACTTCATATGAGCTGACTCATTTATGATAATGAAAAAACATTGAAAAATTAACAAACCTGCATGAACTGTCACCTCCTCCAGTGATGAGGTGTATTGACTGCCAATCAACGTCCAGACACCAGACTACACCACCATGCCCATTGAATGTACCGAGGCGTTCTCCATTCAAAGACCACCATACATTGGGCTTCGAATCTTTCGCAGCGGAGAACAGTAAGTCCCCTTCACGATTATACTTAATCTGCGTGATGGCACGCTCATGCCCTTGCAGCATTAAAGGTTTCTGAAAAGAACATTTATTCATGAGTTTCATGACACGCCATGCTGTTTGTTTTCCATCTTTACAGTATAATTTGGCCCAACTTTGAGGTGTTACTGATTTGTGTTAGTTTATTAGGCAAGCAGAAACATTACTTACCATTTTTATGTTTATTTTACGTTAATTATTTCAGTGTAATTACAAAAAATATAGTGACATGTGGCAAGCGGCACACAATTTTGACAGAAGAAAAATTTATGCTGATTTTTTTGACAGGACTGTAGCCATAGACAAATGAAAATCACAGCTAGGCTAGCATAGATGAATAAAGTAGCCCCGGGATCATACGTTTTCAATTTTTTAACTAAAATATCATAAAGAAGAAAAAGCGTGCTAGGTGTGGCATACTTTACTTTATTCATTGTTTCTACTTGACGCTAGATGGCGTAAAACCATTTAGTTTCTAATTATATACTAGATGTCGCTACATGGACCTAGGAAATCAGAAAATGTGACGGAGAAAGTGATCCTCTAAGTTCAAAGTTTAACGCTTTGGCCCTCTCAGATCAACGTACAGATTTTATCAATTTGATGAATGCTGAATTGGTCGATCTGATACGGTCCTAAGTCTTTTTGATTTCATTTATTGCTTTTCCTGTTTTAATATGATTGGAAGTAATATACTTACAAAGACGAACGGAATAAAAATGAAAGCATTTGTTTATATTTCACATACATTTTATTTTCTTAAATTATTAACCATTGATTTCCAAGAGTACAACTAAAAAACAAATTAAAGTACAAACACGTTATGCATCGCTAACTAAACACAACTATAGGTAACTTCTCCTGGCAAACCATTACACATTCGTTTGACTAACATCCGGCGCACCACTCGAACGAGACAAGAGATAGCTCCTGCGTAACGAACTAACAGTCACTGCACACCTTAACTTGGTCGAATTATAACAACAGCCTTTAACCATCGAGAACAGTACAGCAATCAGCAACTATGTGAATTGCTACGTATAAACATAGATCCTAGGATATCAATAATACTTAATAGTTATGCTAGTTCTGAAAGCGATAAGTCTTGATATTGAGCGAGCCCAACTAAATACGTGAAAAATACAGCACACTCAATCACATTGAACTCTTATAATGAAATTTTGCTGCTATCTGATACAAGTGTCTATATCAGGAGGCACTTTTAGTAATAACAGTAGTGTAAGATTCTATTCAGTGATTTCGACCAACTATTTTCGATTTAGTATGAATATAAAAATGTATCTTTTACAAATAAATATTAGTAAAAAAAGCGAAACGTGTTTGTTTATGTAACTGTAACAAAAAGAGTCTATTACCGTTATTTATTTGAATAAACATGAAGAATATAACTTGTAGAATATATATCTATAATGTACTTAGAGTTCAAATATCCATCTGTGACGTGTAATTACATACAACAAGCACTCGTCAACGTTTCCAAATATATATTCTCTTACGGCGTTACACTCGTGTTCACTATTTTAATACAATGCTCTAATGTACACAATTGTTCAACCCTTCTTTTACCCGAAACGCTTGAAACACTATTTTTATACACAACAAACCTTAATCTACGAATGTGAAAATATCTCGTCACAATACTTAGATGTAATTAATTATTCTCTTATGGACTGTAAAGAAATTGTGAAATGCATTAAGTTTTTGTTACACCCTTATAAATATATTAACATTATTATGTTTATTACATAACTATATCAGTCAAAATATTTTCGCCGTATGTCTACCAACTGGCTCGTACGCAGCTCGTGTCCCGCGATGACGTCATTATAATGTGCTCATAAACCATAATAGTTCATTATTCTTTAACACCATTTTCAGCGAGTCGGTGTTGGTTTTTAGCGGTCCATTTTAAATAATAAATATTCTGATCAATGGGGTCTGCTGATTGGTGCAATAATTTATGTTATACTAAGCAGGTACCCGACCGTAGCTTAAAGAAAAATGTTTCTTCATACAAAATTTGCCCCCCCCCCCCCCACTTCACCTCCTAGGGTGAAATCGAATTTCTAAATATGCCCCTTTAGTGTACCTCTAGGATCAAACAAATTTCAAGTCTTTAGGTCCACCGATTTAGCGGTGCGTTGGCTGTAGTCAGAACTTGATTAAGATGGATTAAGACTATAATGGTTTATCGCAGGCACAAGCACGTCGGAGCCCAGTTGTAGCCGTCCACAGCCTCGGTCGCGTCGTGTTCCGCCGAGCCCAGATAGACGGCACTTACTTTATGCAAAAGTAATTTAAAAATAAAACAGCAAGCAGAAGCAAATAATTAAAAACTTTACTATATTTCGGTCAGTCAATTTTGATATCCAAAAGTTATTACATACTAGGAGTCCATAGATAAATGAGATGAATGGGCGATCAAGTCCTATCCAACGCAGTACTGCAAATAATTTAGGATTGCAACGGAAAGCGAGCGGCCGCCTTACACGTCGAAGCGTACTTGTATTTACAATTACATGAATGTTTAGCCTCAGCGGGCTCTTGTGTTCTATTCTAATTAGGTACTCGCCAGTAATGCGCCAATTTCTTTGTTTAATTACTAACAATACTATCCTTTGTACAACGCCAATAACATTCTTACTATCTATTTTCCATTTTGATACACTGCCGTTATTTTCGCCTTAACAATATTCTATGATACTAACAAAATAAGTGTCAATATTACTTACATACATTATCATTTACATACAAATTAGTAGAACGATGCACGATTTATAGTAAGGTAGGTATATTTACGATTTCCGTCTTTACATGTTAAAAATCTATAAAGGCATCTTTACCTCAGACTTTAGATTTAACACCGTCGTTCTGATGGTGCTTTTATCGACTAAGTAATTAATTATAATTAAGTTAGATAAAAATGAATAAATAAATATAGTTACCCAATTAGTCGTGAAAGGTTCACGCAGTGAGAGCGAACATGCGCGCGCGCACGCCGCCGCGCCGATATTATCACTGTTACTATCACATTTAACTAATAATTTCACCAACGTCATGAACTTAAACGTAAGTTAATTACAACAAAAATGAATTGAAAACTATTTAGGCATTTGATGGCAGTATCGTAACTGGTTTTATTTAAACTAGGTAATTATAATTTACAAAACACATTTTCAATAAACGCTAACACTTAACTAATGGTAACACGATGAGGAACGCACGTGTATCGCTCATTCAGGTAACAGAATTATTTAATATTATATGTTTTTGTGGTGTCAACTGTACTGTACTGTACCGTACTGTACTGTATAGCTGCATCGCGCGCCGGTTACAGCTGGACTCCTCCATCGTCCAACTGACATGTTTACAACCAACTCAACGGGTAATTATTTTGAGCTTCGATACTAAATCAGGTCGTGGGAATTAATGAGAGTGTCACGTTGCTATCGCTGTGGCGCCGATATCAACGTGTGAAAGTTAGGGCGTAAAACAAATCTAATAAACTAGAACCTAAGTCCTTAGAACGAACTTTTTGGTTGTATTTTTACTTAATTTTAACGAGGCTTATGTCGCCCCCTATAGCTAATGGTAACTGTTCACCGTTGATGGAACGTTTATTACAATTTTTTAACATTAAATATTAATACGAGTGTTATGTAACGATAACGGCGAATAACTTTAAACAAATGAAAGGCAGTGATACTGGTAGTTACGGAATAGGAAACACAGTTATATGGAGTTGTTTTTTTGTGATCATTTTGATGATGTTTTTATTTTTATTTTATCGTTAAATGTGTCAAGTTTATGTGGTGTTATAATGAAAGGGGCACGTTGAATATGTTTTATGAAGATTTGAAACAAGAAGATGAAATGGAACACGCATGTGAGGGAATGCTAGAGGGCTAAGTGCTGATTATTATTGATGTCTATGAATTGATCATGATATAAAAGGATGATCATGCTTCATGTATGATAGATTGAATTATTACCAAATGATATAAATGATGTTTAATTGATGAACAGCCGAGCGATTCAATGAGACAATACGAAATCACGCAAACGATGTTTATATAATTTGAGTATCAGAACGAAATAACGGTACATTGAGCACAATTACATTTGAACACATCAAAGGAAGCAAAGTATAAGATCAATAAATGTCTGAAGCACCTAGGCACATAAAGAGAACTAGCACGCTGCTTAGAAATGCATCCGCGAGCGCGAGCCGCGAGGCGCGCCCGCCACTTACATCTAGTTAGACCAGAGTCAAACAAATGAAACATGTAGAACGAAACATATGCACAGCAGTGTTATGCGAGACATTGGAAATCAAAATGCATAAGTTGTGACTATAAGAAACGCGCGCGTCGCCACGCCGTCAGTTAGTTTATAACAGTATAGTTGTATACAAGCAGTCTTGGTAAACACTGAGAGGAGGTACTTAGTGCTAGGTACTTACATTACGTACGAACGAGTCATATAAAATTAAATTAAAATCCTCAATATTAATTACACACACCAGTAATTAATCTACCGGTTAATTCTAGAAGATATAAAATGCAAACTAAAACAGCAATATTTCATTTACAAGAAACAATTCTGTCTAAAACAACGTCTTATCTTTACATTGTAAAATTATTTTCTATATTTACAGAAATAATATATTATGCGATTCTCCGACTGACAAATTTTAAATAGTAACATAATATATATTTTATACTATTTATTTAACACTACCACGTATAAAACACGCATCCGAGTCCCTGGTATCTTACGTAATAACTATTTTTTAATAATAAATCAGTCTGTCAATTGGGACGTTTTAATTCCTCTACTAAACAATAAACCAATACACACATCGAATCAACATAGGTAAAGAGTACCGCACTGTCTTCACGTCCCGCCATGACTCCACCGGCGCGGACTTCGCCGGCGCGGGCGCCGCTGGCGGCGCGGCGGCTGGCACGCACCGCGCGCCACCCGGCCCGGGCGGTTATTGTCGGGGCTCGAGTAGGAACATTTGTACGAACTCTTGTGCTGGACCGGTGGCGCTCTGAACACATCAAGCTGGCGTAGCGTGCGGTGATCATAAGACGAGGGCGCGGCAGGGGAGCGGGCGCGGGCGGGCGGTCAGCCGCTCGTACATCGAGAACTAGACGCCCTGCTGCGCCATATACTATCTGATCTCCGCTGAGTTCAGCACGAACGGTACGTAGAACATTTTGCTCTCGAGTAACAGGTTCGCTGCGGCTTGGATCTGCAAGTGCCAGGTGAAACTTAGTATCGCGATATCAAAAGCTTTCCAATTGTAAGGAGCTTTCTCCTGCCAGTGTGACTGGTGACTATGGGACGGGAGAGCCGATAAATCTGATAACTTATCCCTTACTAATGAACATAAGGTAACATGTAAATGTGTTTCCTATTTGTAGTTAGTTTTTGTTTCATTAGGTAGGAAACTACGTTTTATTGTTTTCTAGAAATCTCATTGTTAGTGTAATGATATTATAGAGTATCTAACAATGGATTTGATAAGAGCTGGTTTCTGCACTGATTTTTCCCGGCCAATTCTGGAGACAGGGGTGGCATGCGTTGACACTAGTGCAATATTAAATTAGGGCTATACATACACACATAGTGAGAAGCACCTGCACATAATCAGTAGTTTATGCCCATACGGCTTTGGCACAGGGGTACTCCTTGGGAAGCTAAGTCCATGCTAATTTGTCTAAGGATGACATAGGTAGAAATTTCATTAGGAATCTCGAAACCTATTTTTTTTTTGTGGATTATGACGAATTTAGAACGGTGTGCCCACCTCTGGTATCCTGGCGAATAGCTCCTGTAATCTCCCGGGGTGGTGGGGGGCGACGTGCTCCAGATAAGTGCGCAGCACCTGCACGTACCGGTCCTGAATACCCTCCAGTTCCATTTCTGAAACAAGGAAAACGACAACTATTAATAAAAAAAATATTTAGTCTAGTACTATGTAAAAAAAATAAGTTTGATGGATGGCCAAACATTTTTCGGACCATTCGGACCCTACAAACCAGGAGACAGAAATATTAGAGGAGAGCCAGGCAAAGAGAAATATAAAGAAAAAAGGTCTAATTTTCGGTTAAATTATACGCATAGTGACGCCAGTAAATTCTCCTACTCGTCACAAGATGGCGTTGCAAGTTGGCGGTGAACCAATGCCAGGGCGCGCGGTGCGGCGGTGACGTCACGCGCTCAGTAGGTCACTCCGATAGCGGGGCAACGACCGCGGCTAGCCGTTGACCTCCGTTCGAGCGCTCGCGTCCTCACTCGGTGTTGCCGTCTCGCTCGCTCGCGCACTTTTTCACGGTATTGTACTCGCGGCTGTGTGCCTTTATTGCGGCTACATTTTAATTAATGTTTGTTTGTTTTGCCGAGCATTATCCCATAGAAGTAACTTATCAGTAATATGTGACAAAGGTGGGGTTATTTTTTGATGATTTTACAATTTCGCTGTATTATTTCTGTTGTCATGTTAACATTGGAGAATTTATTATCACTTATCGTCATAATTTTATCCGGCTGCATTCTAATGTTACGTATGTGTGTGTGGGCGTTACGTAAATCTGCGCGCACGAGAAGCAGCGGTACCCGTTCGCGGTATTAGGTATCTGCCTTAGCGCTTTTTTCAACGCGCGCGCCGCAAAAGAGAAAGTTCACCTTCCGCGTCGCGCTTTCCGCTCCGAGAGTGAAATGCTGTCCCGTTTCGCGTGACGTAACTAACACCACATTATAATATACGCAACGCGCAGTTGAATGCAACGCGTCAGTCAGTATTCATTCTATTAAGGTTAACAACCCGACGGCATCTAGGCACGTGATTGAAATAAATAAATACAAATTCTATACCTTTGATAAACTGCCGATACGAAACCAGAAATCTAGTACTGCCATGAGCAGAATGACTTAAATTCTTATATATTTGTTTATTATATTGCCCAATTGGCCGACTAACGCACACGAAGTTAATTGTATGAATCTAACGCACACAGGCGTGCGGCCGTTGGCGTTACATTGCGCAAGCGCTTTCCATTTCACCGTAGTCCGCACTTGCCGAAGTAACTGCCATGGTACCTACCACGTTGGCGGGTCGTGCCTGCATGGACGTTGTAATGAACTGAATTCTCAATATACATAGATATATGCATATGTAGGTATTTGAATGGTGTGGGGACTTTAACAGCAGGGTCAGACCTAATATACTGGCAAACTGATGGTCTACGTTTTAACCATGCATAATGCCAAAAAAATACAAAAAAAACTATTTCGTTTAAATATCAGTATTTTTTTAAGCATTTTAATAATTATTTCCTACGTTAAAAGCTAGATTGGTGTTTGGTTATCAGTCATTCATGTTCTGGCTTCTATATTTGAATTAAATTAAGATTTCAAAAATAACGGTTTAAAATAGACATAGTTACCCATGTAGAAAATAGTAAAACATGACCCTCTTTTGCGTCGCGCGATCAGGAAAATAAGTCTACATTGTGAACAGGATTCACAGATATCATTAATGTTTGCTTTTATAACTAATTGTTAAGTAAAATATAAAGAATGAAAAAGCTATTTGTACGTACACCTCAAACAGGTAAGTATATAAAAATCACATTACATATTAATAACACCGCGTCTAATGTTAAAGACGTAGGCGCAATATAATCCGCGGGTATTTCCGAGCTCACCTAGCAAGTACTTTCATAGTTTGATAAATAGCCTAGGTACTTGCGCTGCGCATGCGCGGTGAAAATAATTTTCAAACACTGCGCCGGAGTGCTGGCGACCCAGTTGCAGTGGGCGATAACACAGGATGTCATAGTTTCCCTACAAATAGTACTAGGCTAGGACGGCGATGCGTGCGCGCAGCTATGCGTATAACGTATCAGATATAGGTAAAACTGTGTTTGAATATAGAACTTTCTAAGAACACCTTGTTTCATGGTTCTGTACGATCTGTATGCAAATGTATGTTTAACTGAAATATGAACCGTCGCAAAGCAGATTAACTTTTTTATGTTCACATAGTATTTTTAATTTTAATTTATTTTCATCTTCTCTTTCTATTATTACATATTAAGGTATATAACTGTAGCTCAAGAAGTGGTTAATTTTAATAATAACATATAGTTACTCAAAGTAAGAGAATGAAAAAGAGCTGGTTTCACATAGTTAAGATTGATTGCAAATGATTAAAAATCTCCTGTCACAAAATATGTATCTACTTAGTCCGTATAAAAGATAAGTTTAAAAATCATACAATAATAAAATCTGAAAAATAATTACCAGTCCATGAAATAAATATTATAGTTAATATTAATAATAAGTCACATAAGGCTGTAACTATTTAAAAAGCGTCTCCAAATAGTTATCTATTTGTAACAAACTCTAGGTATTTGACTTTCGCCAGTCACTATATAAATATACCGATACTTTAATCTCTCGGTGGACTCACGCGCAAGTGGGTTACGTGGTATAAATCATAATGATTTTAACGACTCTCGAGATCATGTACATATCAAGCGAACGAGGATGAAAGGCAAATCGCGAAAATGATTGAGATTTATCAATATTTAGTTCAAGTTTCCTGCGCCGAGGGTCCCATTTACAAATCCTCGTAGGGACAAGGTTTGTGTGATGAGCATGATTTATTGTACCCGAGACATTGATGTTTAATATCTATACAAGTACTATATACTGAGTTCGCCCTCAGTTCAGTGTACGGTACCCATAATACAAGCGTTGCTTATTGTAGGACCGTATAGTTGCTGCGTTCGTCTAGAAATTAAATTAGTGTTCGTTATTCGAGGATTATTAAGCAATGTCAATTTTATTAATTATGTGTGTGTGTGTGTGTGTGTGTGTGTGTGTGTGTGTACGTATTTATAGCGATAATTTCTGTATAATTAGTTTTATTTCAATGTGTAGTATTCGCTTAAATATAAGAAATCAATATAACGACTATATCAAATACTATAATAGCTCATAGAGCACTCTGGATTCGCCAGATCCTTGTCTTCCACTGGGTGTGTGCAAGGCGATGCCAATCTTATTTGACTATTATTATTGTCATGTCGCGTTTTGTATTGTTTGCGGTTATCTGGGAGATCAACCGTTAAAATGTATCTAAGCTTTAAAGACAATGAGAAAAAATATTTTTAATTTAGAAAGTAAATGTTTGAGAATTGGTACGCGTGGGTGGGACCTTTCTTTTATGTAACTTGGAAAGGAATTTAGTTCTGATCGATTTATAAGATTATCCCAATGATTTAGTGCCTACATTATAAACTTAGAATTCTTATTCTTAAACCACAAATAGAATAAAAGCATATTTAAAATGGTTTGTAGCTTTGGATGGATTGTACGCACTGCGATGCATTTAGTATCAGATCAGTTTGTCTGGAAATAATTATGCCAATAAGCATTCAACTAAAGATTTAAAAATGAAAAAAAATGATTTGTTTTGGACAGTTTCACGATAGTATTAATAGTTTAGTATAATATTATAAGGGTTAAATATTTCAAGATCTTCAAAAAGTCTATTACTTTATGGATACAATGGAGATATGGTTGGCTACATGATTGAACGACTCTACGTCTAGTAAGTATTTTCAGAATTCTTGTTTGTAAGTCTGATTGCTGGACCATCGTTTCAGCAAAAAACAAAATGATATCATCATGCTATGACCGTTGGGGATGGAGCTGCTGAACCAAATCAATGGTTTCGCGGGCAGAGCCGCGGGCAAAAAATATCTACTATAAAACCAGGCACATTATGAGTGAGGGCAACGTCATTCGCAAGATAGGTTGCGTAACAGGCCTAACCTACATGGTGGACGATGCACCTACTGCACCCCGCCTGGTCAACCTAACTGGATTACACCTCGCGTGCTTTGACCTGTTAAAGTAATGAACCGAGTACCGAGTAATGTAAAAGATCTATTTAAAAAAAAAAGAGCAACCATGGAGTTTCTTGCCCGTTCTTCTCCATAGGAACGGCATTCCGAACGGGTGGTAAAGCAGTAGAATAATGTTTATGTAACCTGACGATTCATAAATACTGTACAATAATGGTTTACATGAATAAAAAATATTCTGATTCTGATTCTGACCTACGAGTAAAGTATCGTTCTACGAGACATATAGATGGATAGATAACACTTTATTGCACACCAATTGGAATAAACATTTCATACAAGATGCCAGTACCTATACAATGTTTTTATAATGGCAAGAGTATTATTGTTACCGCCGCATGACATTATTTAATTGAACTAAATTAACGAAACAAGCACCTACTACCACCGCGTAGTACAACTCAACAATTGTATTAAGTACCTAACAAGGAAAAATAAAAAACAGCGTAGCCACCACCGTTTAAAATTAAATATATAAAACCATTGCGAAAACAAGGAAATGTGTTCAATTCATTCTATTTACATAGCCTAAATAACTGGCGGCCCCGATCGGTAGCGCCGCGGTGAAAGGTTATCCAGACACCAATTAACACGATTTTGAACCGAAAGATAGTCAGCGCTGTCCAATTTGACGTCAAACTATTGTTAATATGTCAACTATGAAGTAAACAAATTGGCTGTATCATTTAATTGTTTAGTAATGAAGTAAAGTACTCTAGCTATGACCATTGGAAGCCTAGTTAAAACGTTAGTTATTGTAGATTGTTCCATGTTTATTTGAACGCAACATTCCATAATTCATTGCGACCAACAACCATTAGGTTTCAACGGGATACGGACCCTGAATGCATGTGTGCACAAAAAAAATATTTCCGATACCTAGATTATTAAAATTTGTTTCTCAAATTATCTAGCCTAGTAATGGTGTTGTATTGGTATTGTTCTGAAACTTTATCCAGGAGACAACCTGTCGTATTATGGTATAAACATAGACGGCTGCTTCTTATTATAGAGGGCCACGTGTGGAACCACGGATAAAGGCACTTTAATATAAATATCTAGTAATCTTATCCCACCCTGAGCGTTATTGGTATAACAAAAGGCTATCGTTATAAAGTAGTTATAGACCATCTAATGGAAGGAGATCGGATCACTTGCCGTAACGCAATAGAATTCTATATTTAAGTGTATGGCTGACATTTTTCTTTTAAAATAGGAAGACACCTTGAATGGACTTGTATCATTTCTTTCATAGTCGTTTATAGAACCGTGCTTTCGACAAATAATTTCATGAATTAATTCCCGTAAGATTTGTTTATATAATTGCTATGAATTCTAATAACAACCTGTGACAAATTGTACGTCGCAGAATTATAAGATCATTATCATCTAACGCTTGACAACAGAGTTACATATAGAATATACAGTGGACAGTTTTATCCCTCTTACCCACGGATAATATCAGGCCACTATTACACAGAGTAGAATAAATCAGTAGTACTGTAAAATCAACTCACCTTGGTTAAGGAGTATGTAGACTTTCAGACACACGTACTCCTCCATCCTGAGCTGGATGCGGCGGAACACGCACGTGATCTGTGTCATCTTCTCCACGACCAGGCCGACGTCCAGCCGAAGCTGCTCCAAGGTAATGGGCCGCCCCATTAATGACGTCAAGCAGTTCTGCAGCGTTCGCAGGTTCGCGTTCACCTGGTGGAAGGTAAAGTTTGTAATGACGCGATATGTGATAGACTAGCCCGAATCCCTTTCGAATTTAGGGGAGGCCTGTGCCAAGCAGATGTACACATATGGGCTAGTACTTATTATGGAGCTCATTGTAGATGAGTTGTAATGAATAAACTCTTATTTAAGTGTTTGTAACGATATTTTAGTGCAATTTATACATTGTAATTTATCTTTTGTGTTTATGCATTGAATATGCAATAAAGGACATCATAAAACGAATTACTATTCACCAGATATCTAAACATATTAATAACATGCAAATCTACGTAATCGTTTCAAATTGCAAAGTATAGTTTACGTAATGTCGAATGTAATTTATAAGTCAGGAGGAAATGCTCTAGACAATGAAAAATGCTTTCTGAGTAACAAAGTTATTACGGCACTCCGCCCGCTCGGCTTGCGCCGGCGCAGCTTTATGTAATACATGCAATGGTCAGACCAGAGTTCCAGTTTGTTGCATATTACTTTACGAGTATGAAAATGTATAACCGATAAGTGCAAATAATTTTATTATTGAATAAAATTTCATTTTTGTAAGTACGTTTAGTTACTGCTACTGGTCGCATGCCACATGCCATTTAAATTCTCGTTGTATTTCATTGATTTCAGGTATAAGTAGGTATAACAATTCATATTTATATATTCCGAATATTGCATTCGGACACGGTTTCGTAGAAAACTTTAACTACGCTAAACACAAACTTTAAATAATACGCGGATTTTTAATTTATATTTTGTTTTGGAACGGTTGGTATTATTAGTTACTGGCTGTCTCGACGATCTTTGTGCCGCCCCGCTCCAGATGTATGAGAAAATCTAAAATATTTCCCATATTTTAATAATTATTCTGCTATTCGGGGCGGTGACAAATTCAAAAAATCAAAGATCATAAAAATCCGCCCACCCTTTCTTGAGTAATAAATGGTGTAACTAACACGACTTTGTTTTATACATATAGATATTGCAATATATCTATGCCATCATTCAATACCAGTATACCTCGTGAAGGTAGAATATTCAACATTCATAGATTCAACGATGCAGTAGAATTGAAACGTGTAGCGCGGAGTTGCATTACGATTCTAAGCTGGTTATGCGGCGAATGTGCAAGCGTCCGAGTGCAACTAGTTCTCTGCGCGGCGGTGACTTTCTACCGGGTTGCGCAAGCGCCGATGCAGATCACGTAACTGCACTCAGCCGCATGTGGCGGAAGTCTCTTAGTGTGACCTGGAGCGTGCACACATCTAGAGCTCGTTAATCTCAACACCTACGTGCCTATCCAATTCTATTTTGTAAATTCTGTTGCATTAAACCCTAACACATGAAGATACTCGTAATGTAGAGTACTTTAAATATCTTAAAAGTAATAAGTATCTGAATAGCGTAAACCGGTAATGTTTGCTAGTAAAACTTACCTCTTGCATGAAGTCCTGTTCGTGGTCCGACGAGGGCGGCGCGTGCGTGTGCTTCCCATGCATCGCCTGGTAGGCCGCCGTCGTGAGCACCGAGATCTCGTGCCACTTCTCCATCAGCAGCTTGGAATGTATCTCCATTGGTATCTCCATTATAAAGGGAAGTTTCTTGGTCCAAGCGACCATTTTATGCACAATGGAATCCCCTATTTTGCATAGTTTGTCCCCTATTTCGGAGGTGTCGTGGAGCAAGTCCGGTAGATGTCGCACCGTCGCGATGTCCTCCATGGCGTCGCAGTCGATCAGCGCCTTGATCATGTGTAGCGCCCGTTCTAGTGGCACAGCGCGATCTCGAGATGATGACACGGGACTTTCTAATCGCGCTCTTAAGCGGACAGCCTGAAAGGAATTTAGGTATTAGATTGTAACTAAACTTGGTTGATAGTTATATGGTTGGATTAGTCGATTTTTTAAATAGCAAGTATCTTTTTCATCATAATAGCTCACCTCGCTGGGGTTGGTGAGAGCAGTCATGAGGATGGTGCCGTTTGACGGGAGTGGCGGCATTGGCTCCTTGGGCTTCTCAGGCGGCGAGGCTCGACTCGTCGTAGTCGCCGCCTTGTTCGCCTTCTTGTGTTTCTTGTATTTGACTTTATATAAATTGTAGACGGCTCCACTGTTCCTCCCACCAGGCATCCTGTCCTCTCGTACCGCTGTCATAAAAAATATATTCAATAAGGATTTTCGGTTCTGTATTTAAAAATAAATTTGGCATTGAATACACACCTTGTAATACCATTCCTTGTTCGATACATTTCTTGAACCGGCAATATTGGCATCTATTCCTTTGCGCTTTAGTTATTTCACAGCCACCATCAGCCACACACGTATACACCCTTCGATTTTGTACAGTCCGTTTAAAGAAACCTTTACATCCCTCACATGTGATAATTCCGTAATGCAGTCCCGTCGCTTTGTCTTCACATATCATGCAGATCATAGGTTGTTCATCCTCATCTCGATCGGTCTGGGGCACGTATGCGCTGAGGTCCGGGCGGGGAGGTCCTAGGGAGCTGACTCCTGGAACCGGTGACACACTGGCCATGCTCCCCGCCGTTGGGCTCAGGTTCAGGGCGGTGAGTTGCTGGTGAGCGGTGAGCTGCTGGTGCGCGGTGAGCTGTTGATGCGCAGGCAGCTGCGACACGTCGCCAGCCCACAGCAGTTCCATGTTTAGAGGAGGCCCTCGCGGCCGCCTCAGTTCCCCGCCTAGGTTGAGCAGTAACCGCGCGGCTGACTCCTCACTACACGTCGCCGGGTCGGGGGTGGGTGGCGTTGGCGTATGCGATGCACTCGCTGACGGTTCTCCGCTAGGCGTAGGAGCCGGCAGCGTCCAGAACATCGTCCGAACTCCACCCGACTCACCCATGATGACTGCGGGCGTGCCTCGCCATTGCGTGGAGCCTCGAGCCCCGTGTTTGGGTTCTAGCGGTTGCGGTGGGAAGTGTCCGCCTATGAGCTCTGGCTTGACACCGTTGATGCAAGCGGCTTGCGGCCAGGGCCCCGGCGACATCGACGAATGTGAACCCGGCGGCGGTGGGCCAAGCGTGCGCGGCCTGTACGGCTGTGGCTCCGAGTGGTTGCCCTCCAGCTTCACGGAAAGGTGCGAGGGCGGCCCGAGGTCAGGTTTGCAGCTAAGCGAACTCTCCGCCTTGACGCCAGCGGGTGCTCCCTCGAATTTGATGACGGAGTAGGGCGGCGCGGAGCGGATGACGGTGGGATGGCACGCCGGTGAGGGCGAGGGCGAGCCGCCACCGTCAAACACGGGCGGCGGGTGCGGCGGCGTGCTGCACCCTGCCTCGGCCATGCGCGGTGACGGCGGGCCGGGATCCGGCGACGACGTGCTCGTGTCGGCGGCAGACTCGCCTGTGATCACAAGTGGCGCGGTCAACGAGAGTGATAGACGACCTCCCGTCTCGGCGCGAAAGAAAAAGAACACCATGGACCTTTCGGAGGCGACAAACAGAAACTAGGCGAAATGTCAACGACCGCGCGTTGCGGGCGTAGTTAAGCGCGGGGCGCGACGCGGGGACGCGACACTGCACTTCCCGACGCTGCCGACTAGATTAGCTAGCCGGTTGCGTCACGATGTGAGCGCCACCGCCCAGGCCGCATAGAGAACTAATCGACTAATGATTATTATGTACGAAATATTAAATGTTCGCTCGTAATTATTACATATGACCTCTTCTCGGTGATATATGATTTCAACTTGTTAAATTAGCGGGTCTACTGTACTTTTTATATTTAAATATTCGTGTATCTATTCGGAATAGATGTGGAAAATGTAAGTAGCGTGTCTGCAGCTCGGGTTGCGGGCGCGGACGCGAGATGCGGCTCGGAGCACGAGGAGAAAGTGAAAGCGACGCGGCGGCGGCGCGCGAGCGCAGATGCGGCGCCCGGAAGCGTTGCGCCTGCGCCCCGCATCACAAAGGGCTCTACGTCACACAATAGTACCTACCGGGCATAACGTTACACCACAGTATATCTAATAGGTAACTATTATAATTACGTATGTTACTAAAACGTTCCACAAATCAAGTTATTTCACAATTATTTTTTATTTAGAAATTGCATGTTTGTTCCATTATGAAATGAGATAATTCTATAGGTAAGAATGATATAAAAACATTTTCGTGTACATACGCTTGATTTTCCTTAATGGCACTATGCGTGAACTGAAATAACAATGCATGTCTAATACAAGTACGTTACTACTGATATATATGAATTCCTTTTAAGAATAGAGACTACCTCCTTAGAAAATAAAATAGATATGCCAAATCTATGTGGGAGTATATCAAGCGTTATAAGGTATTGGTTAACACTAAACTTTACCGACTTTTTATAACTAAATCCATAGGCGTAGTTTAGCCTCTCACGTGACCTGGCTTACATCGCGAGCACGGTCAACAGTCCAATGACTTCAGCTGCATTTAATCACATAATTATCCACATTGAGCTAATTGTCAAATTCGTTGTTAACAGAAATTTAGTAAGCAAGTGTTGAATGAACATAGTTCGGGCGCGCGCGGGCGCAAATCGTTGCCCGACTACCGCAAAACGAGGGTAATGTTTTTTCGCGGTATTGTTTACGCGGTGAAAAGTCGCGAAGAAAGTTTTCCACAGTCGGCGGCGCGACGGCGGGCGGCGGGCGCGCGCAGTGAGCCCGACCTACCGCACCAGCGCTGGCCGCCCCGCTCCCCGCTGCGCTTCCCGGTCCCTCCCTCCAGCCACTATTGGGTCAGGCGAGCGTGCGTGCGAAGTGCAACCGCACAATGACTGCTGCACGCGTGCACCGCTCTCGCTTCGAGGACGATCTCTATTTCACTTCGCGTCCTTTGCCACATCACTGGTGGGGACCGATCTTTCTAGCGGCGTGATGCAACGCGCTCTAGGTTCTAGGTAGGCTCGCGCGAACCTAGATAAACGTCTGTTTTAATGGTCATAGTAGTTGTTGCGACACACATTTTCTAGCTGTGTACCCGAGAATCAGATTACAACTTCAAATATATCTATTTATCCGCTTGTAGCACTAGAGACTTTCAACTCGAATGTACTCCTATGTATTACCACTCATTATTACATTGAAGCTAGTTAACGGTTATTTATTAAGTATCTTATATTCTATACTCAATGCCTAGCCATTTATCTGATAAGCTAAAATCCGAGACAGCAGTTACTATAGTACTATGCTACTCACAAAGCATCGATTAGTAGAGAGCATAGCATAATATCGTACTCAAAATCTATTAAAACTTGAGTAAAATAAACCGATTTGCTATCTATTTTCAACTACAACTATTCACTAGAATGAAAAACGTCGCCGTCAACAATGAAGTATGTTACGCAACATGCCTCTCTTTTATTTAGGATGAACGCAATCGTTGATTCGATCGGTGCACACCGAAGGTCGCGCGCGGTCAGCGACACGCTGGAAAGTAGGCCACACCCCCTACCATGGTTCCCGCACCGTCTCGGCTCCCTATCGACACCCTGTCAGCGCCCTGCCGACTCCCCAGGCCGCCGCGATGCCACGTGTAGCTGCTTGCCCGGCCTACTGTGCCGAATCAATCTCGAGCTTCGTGGAAAGTCACGATCGTGTTGATGGCGAAAATGATATCAATCACTCGGTTGAGAAATATAGAAGTGAATGCTAGTTTTATTGCGGAAATTGAAAGGTTTATTGGAACAGCGAGCGAGAGGGGTGGTAGTAGGGGCCTTATTATTTTCTAACAATTTTGTTTTCCAATTTAATATTGAACAAGAAATATTACAACTTAACGGGATGTATTATTATAATTTATTGTCTTCTATTGAAATAACCTACGAGGTTATGTGTGTAGGCATTTAGAGATTGTATCAAGAGCTCGCCAATATGTACGTGTCTTGCTTTATATAGTGCAATTCGATGTATGCGGACATTTATTAAAATTTCATAACTCTATGTAGGTGTTGAAAATTTTACTATAAGCCTTCGCAATATAAAACTACAAAGAAACATTAAACTTCAAAGATGATATTGTTGATGACACGTCTGCGAATCAGAACATTTCGCGGACCCTCGATAATGCTAGGAAAATTTTTTGTTTTTTTATTCGAAGACCTATCGCAATATAAATTAAACTAACATAGCTCGACTAAAAATATATTCGCAACGAAAAAAAAATGTAAACACGCATTTACGATCAGCTTATCTTAACATACACAGTGGCGTGTCACAGCGTGAGGGCGCGTCACGCTGACGCAGCCCGCGTCATCACTCGTCACGCCACACGTGCATTGACGCGAACTCTGACTGCTCTACAGACGGTACTCTCGACTCTCGACGGTACTCTAAAACTATGTAAAATAAGTAGTGGACACGCCATTTTCATTTCTTCATGTCACATCCATTATTTTATTTATAATGTGTATTTATTGAATTTAATATTGCTATTAATTACTTGACACTGGCAAAATACCCGCTAAGACATGTTAATTATTGAGTTATATGAGTTCGAATATTTGTCATAGCATTTGTGTTGCGGCCTTATATCAAAACATTGAAGTGAATACCAACAAGGTACTGTGTTTACGAGGAGCGGCCTTTAATACATCATAAATAGTAGTGAAATATTTCGCGATATTTATAATATTGAGTTAAAAAAAGAAATGCAAACTTGGATGTTTTTTGTTTTTATATTAAGTTCTTTGCCTTTTTTATATTAATTTTAATTTTACACTCAAGAAACACGCTGTAGATAAAGATTGTATTGCTTTACCCGAGCTGTGCCGTTACGCAGATCTATATGCGAATATCTGATTGATGGCTGCCAAGAATAGACTCGTGCTATTTATTGAAACAACTAGATACTGCGATTTGAATTTGAAAACCTTTGACGCAATGCTTACGTTAGATAAGCGTTGTTAGAACTGCTCAAGGTGAACGAACTGGACGACAGCTTGCGTCTAGTGGTTTGAGCGTAGGCAGGTCGGCTCACATGGGTACTTGCGGGTTCAATTCCCGCCTGGGCATATTTCGGACACGATATTTTCATAATTTGCCCTGGTCTGGGTGTTGGGATCGGCTTCAGTGTATTGTACAGTACCAATAATACAAGCGTTGCGTTTGGGGCCATATAGTTGGTGTGGTTGTCTGGCCATATTGTATGTATTAACTAATATTCGGTTGTGTATGAATTGGGTATAGAGTTGTACATTGAAGTTATCAATGATGTTGATATTCTTACAACGCCAATTTTGTATATCAGCTAACGGCTGCTTGAAATATTAACAAAGATGTTATAATTAAGTAACAAGAAAACCAATATTGGTATAATTAATGAAGGACAGTATTATTTTGAATAAATTTCAATATTCATTCAATGTGCTGTAACTATGCTGTGCTGTATGTGCGTGTGTAGAAACATTAATATTTAACAGGTACCATATTACTCAATTTTATTAAATTAAACAAATAAAAAACAAAACTATACAAGAAATAACCCATGTCGTGTGCGTGCGAGTATGATGATAATAAGCTGGCTCTATTAAGATGTCAAAGTGTAGCGCGTGTGCGCCTCGCAAGTGCCATGTATTGCCACAACCCCGCTGAGTTTCTTGCCGGCTCTCCTCAGTTGAGGTCAAGTTCCGATCCAGTTGTAGAGTTACGAAAAAAACATACTAATGACAATGTGTATGTGCCCCCGTAGGCCTACAAGAGTTCAATGATTTGACTTTGCTACATTTCCTCCCTGTGTGATCATTAAATTCCTATTTTGAATTTAACATCAGATCTAGATGTCAGTTGCAAAAAACAAACGAGGATCTACAATGGAGATGTGCCCGTACTAAGCACAAAAAAAGGTGCCCATATCGTTGTAGAGTTCACCGCCTCGGGCGCGATGTTACGTTGTGTGACAGTGGATACATCTTTCTCTCATGACTAATTCATGAGGGGTCAGGTTACAATAGTAATAATTACAGCATCGCTATCTATTGCTTTCACCTTTCGTGGCTTTACGTAAACTTTCTTTACCGTGAACGCATTGCTACGTCACGATATTACATAAAGCATCAATGAATAGCGAAGTGTTATTCTGACAAGTAGACTGTTTTTTACGTAAATAATTCCGTGTTGTTTTGTGAAAAGTGAAAAGTGTAAAATGATCATGTTGTGTAAATTTTTAAGTTCAACAAGTTGAGTAGAAACTTAAATGTAACATTGAAACAAGACACACAACAAGTCCAAATAAGTATTTTATTTAAGTGCATATAAACGGTTAATATGTATTGGGTTCAAAAATCCATAGTTTAATCTAATTGATAAAACTAGGCGATACTAGGCGGAAATCCACTGTTAAACAAATGGGGGAAGAGGAACCCACCAGTGATTCTGGGCTTGTCAACTTTTCCAATTATTAACCAAACTAGTTGATTGATTAAAGAAGCCAGCAAAACCGAACTCCTCTAAGATGTTCTCCGCGAAACGATATAGTTTAATGTTACAAACATTAAATATTACTTTTGACCCTGGTGGTCTTCACGGATCAGTTGTACTCGATAGTGTGACTGATATCGATTCACAGTAATCTCGAATTACGTAATTTTTCTCAATGAAACAAGACGATCGGTGAGATAATCGTTCCGGCTGTCACAACGACGATTTCATCGGTTATTCATAATCCGCACGACGCCGCCGCCTGCCGTAACTCGTTCAACCGGATCTCGTTTTTGGAAGTTTTTTTTTTATATTTTGCAAGTGAAAGTGGCATGTTTTTCTTGTTGCCGGTCGCGACACTCTCACGGCGTGTTATGTTGCAATGTTATTTAACTTTCAGCTCGTGATTGTTATCAAACACTCATTTGTTTATCGGTGTCTGTTGTGTCGTTCGAATCGGTATTTTTTTGGTCATTTCATTCAATTCATTTTATAATCGATTCGTTACGGAATACTTTTGTTTGAATTAAGTGCATTGTTCTCAGATTATAAAGAAAAGTTGTGCTATTTTATATTTATTTGGTTGGGATTTGAGATTTTTTTCATATTTGAGATTAATTTATGTATGGAAGTATTTTACTTTTATTTAACGTGTTCGTAGTTGTGTACCTTTAAATACAAAATTTAGTTTTGATATGTTTTTAGTTTTTTATATTAGTTAACTAATTAGCTAAAGCTTTCAGGAGGTGCTTTCACGACTGCAATTATAAGCATCCCTAAAAACATCAAACTCTACTCGCTCGAAGTAATGCTATCTATAAGTCATCATCAATCTCTCCAACCAATTATATGTACCTAATCGAGTATCCAACCGCTAGTGCAATAGACACGTACAAATGAAAATGAAATTACAAGTAACAAAGGAGTCTACAGCAACAGTTGAAAGTGATAGCGCTCCGTGATTCGCGTCGCAAGCGGAGAGCCATCTCGGCACGAATAATAAACACCCTGACCTTAGAACCACTCACAATTTATTCGTTTACGTACCTATACTGGAGATGCTTTTGCGATTATCTATGCTATTAAGGCTATACACAAGCGGTATTGTTGCATGCTAAGATGCTACATTTGAGAATATGCTACAACAGTGCTAGCAGTAAGCGCTGTTATAGCAGTTATACTGTTTTAGTAGTCTACCGAAATTGAAGGTCCGAGAAGATACTAGGCTACGTTTATATACTAAGAAGTAAAGTTTGAATCTCCGAAAGTTCCGATTCTGATTTTTTTTCATTAATGGAAGCTACATCATCCGTGAGGGGCTACAGGCTATATTTTTATGAGATACCGCGGGAGGGGCCGCGGCCGAAAGCTAGTGTTACCTTCAGCCAGCAGTTCAAGAGTGTGTAGTGTTAACCTACATAGCAGTTGCGCCAGTTTGTTCCAATATAATGAATCATGAAACGATGGATTCCACCAAATTGTTTGTTCGCGTCAATTTTGGACTGCTGTTTGTTACGTGGTAAACCAAGACATACTAACCACTGTTTGTCGCCAAATTAAAAATTATATTTATGTGAAGGTGTTCTTTTTCTTTGTTTTTTTTTTAGGACACAAAGCTCACTTAATACTAATTAAACTAATGACATTTAAATTAATTATTCTCCAGCTCCAATGAATGAGCAATGAGTATCCATTTATATATTAAGTTACTTGATACTGGTAACCGTTTGAATATTGCATTATTGAAATCAAATTAGATGTTTCATTTTGCATACATAATTAAATTATACATGTCTGATTTATGTTTACCAAACATAATTATGTGAACAACATAAGTAGTTGAATTAATTCAAATATCATTAATTTAAGACAAGAATACAATAAATTTTCATAAAGATATCAGAATATTAAATTATAAGGATTTCTTTGAATGAATTCGCGTTACAAAGAAATAGCTTTTACAATAAAAATACTGTGTAAACCCATTGTAAGTAAATGGAAACTTGTTTTAAGTGGGTGTTAAGGATCTGGGGGTACTCACCATCACTACTACATCGGGAGTCAACTTTCCGCCTCTTCAATTTGAGGTCTTGGAACAGACTCATGTTGTCGAGGTCACACGGGCCGCGGCTGAGTGTCATTATTCCTGGAGACAAAACAGATATACGTTAAAAATTAGTTACAATCATAATAATAACTTTTTAATGTCCTATTTCCAATGCCAAACCCACCTAGGGCTTTCACTTCCCACTCAAAAGGAAGAGAAGAGGATGGAGAGGAGGACGGGAAAGATTTTCTAGTAGGGTTGGCAGACTTGATTCATTAAAAATCTTAGGTTCTCACATACTTGCAGCTTGCGTCTAGATGATATTTGCTTTCGCCGTCTAGCCAGTGATCATTATATAAAGTAAGTACAGTTTTGAGGTAAAAATAAAAATGGTGGGTAAATTTTTTAAGTTATTTTTCATTAACACCTAGTGCCTTTCCAAACTGCCGCGAGGGCCATCGTGTGGTTGCGCGGTTACAGACTATGTACTGCAGTCTGTGTCTAAGCACACTGCCTTATAATCTCAATTTAATCGGTATTCTTCACACAAATAAATCGTTACTTCCATGTTCTATTATAATTTCAAATTGATTTCTTAAATAACAGTTGACTACCGAACGTAGATTCTGATGTAAACTGTATCAAATTATGCACCAATTTATGCATAAGTAATTATAATAATCTGAAATTAGTAAAGAGGAGTAATTAAATTTCTTTAACATTTGTATATTTAAAAACAATTACTCACGGTAGCCTGGGAACATTTCGGGCCTTTTATCGTAGTACGGTCCCAATATTATTGGGTAACAGTCGTGCATCGCGTGTGAATGTTATTTTCACAGATAAAAAATAGGTAGTTTTATATTCAATGTCAACACAGTTCATGGCTCTGTGCGGTGACTACGGGCGCGCGGCTCACGCCTCGCGTTTTATTCCAACACGAGATTTCATTCACCTACGTAAAGAAATTTTATTGCTTTGATAAAGTACGTGTTATAGGTGTATGGCCAAGATCTGAGTTTTGCGATTGTCCTAGAAAATTGCTGGGCAGGCATTTATATAGTACTTTCTTGAACATGACATGATAGCAGGGCAAGCATTGTAATAAGCATATTTATATGTAGAAAGGAGTTTCCTAGAGCTTAGTATAAATATTTCACACGAGTGCCCAAATTTTACCCGCGTATATTACAGCCATATTGTCATAAATTAATGTATACCACAATACCGACGATGCCAATTGACTCAGGAATTTATTTGTACCATCACGTGAGTATATACGCCACTGAAATAGCACACACGAATAATAGGTAAACGCACGAGAGTTCAATGTACATCTGTAATCTTGCAGTCACGCACATAGTCGGCGAATTCTATGACATATCAAAATAGGGTATTCAACCCTACGGCTAAAGGTATAAGGTTTAACTCAACTCCTCGCGTAATGGTGAACATCGATGGCTAATAGTGACATGTAAATTTTATAGGAAATGAAACCAAACTTTATAAAAGTAAGGACTGGTGTTCTGACGGATCTCAAACGTACATATTTTTGTCGGATTTCTGCAATTCGATTTACGAACTGTACACGGACGGTAGTTTCATTAATTTGATAGCCAAGATGCGAGTCCGGCCGGGCTAGTGCCGTACGTCTACGGGCTTGTTTCAATATTAAAAAAAACACATAAATAACCTCAATTAAATCTAAAGCACCTCAATTCAATTTTGGATCTTCTGTCTTTCCCATGAAGGACATGAGGAAGAGTAGACTGATGGATTATACGGGAGCCGTATAGTCAGACAAATCATTATGAAACCACGGCCTGAGTAAGTGTTCAGGATTTCACCTGCGTATTGAATACTGCAAGTGTATTTCAACAATATCATTGCGTGACCACATTGAATCATGACCAATGACCATTACACTGTAGGTACGTATTTATAGCCCGGTGCGGTAACATTGACGTACAAAGCGAGAGAAAAAAATGTGCCGTAAATCATTTATAGTGTACGGAGGAAACTGATAAGGGAATGAGTCAGAATGACGTCACTTCACAGTTGTAGAGATTTGATTGTAGAAATGGAGGGGCATGGAAACAAGTACTCGGACCTACGTCATTTCCAGGTGCGATATATTTTAATTGAGACATAATCACTTAGGTATGGTACAGTTATATACTTATAGGTACTCATGCATAGATTATTTGTTAGCTAAGGAATTTAATCCTAGAAGTTGTAATAAGGGCACAAAACTGTGATATATTATGAAATTCGAATTCGAACTACTATACAAAATGTCCATTCTGTATTGGTTTTAAGAAAACCCAAATTCTGAATATCTAGAATTATTGAGGTGTCACTCGAAGGCGTGACTCTGCTAATTGCCTATCATATTATGTACCGTACCAAATTCAGCTGATTTCAGAATGACGACGCGAGTACAACGTACTTTCAGACTGTTTTGTCAACAAAGATTAACGATCTCTACCACGTCTCTAAAACAATCTAAAATAAGTCAATGCCCTTGATAGTGACGCGTAAATCGAGTCAATAATACAATTCGCGATTTGATCCAACACTGCGTGGCGTCTGTGGAGACTTTTAAGTTTTTTCGACGAGGTCGTTTGACTTCCGTAAATATTAAATGTAAGAACTGTTTATATAAGAGTTTGTGCACAATAATATAGGTACTATTATCAAATGCTAAATACTAATGGCATCGTATTTCGTAGACACGTGATTAGTTTGGGAATGGACTTGAATGTCTCATGTGACCTAATAGTGTTTAGTGAGATTATCTCTATAGGTAATATGTGTGACATAGTCAAGCAAGCGGTGTATATGAACCCATGTCATGTTGTAGACTATTCGCAATAAACGTATATTATGTTGTCATAAATTAATAGGTGTAGGTGTGTAATGTATTCATCCAATACCGAACAAGCAAACTATTTTAATCTATTCATCGGATGCAATCAGGAACTGTGTTAAAATTACTCGAAAAGCATTGCAAATAGTTCATTTTTTCTCGAGTATAAAAAAATAACATTTTGTTTTTACCACCGAAAGAACATTGTAAACACAAATTCGAGTGTCGTAACCTTTATTTACTAACACAACTTGATTCCGAACAAACAAATAATTCAAGTCACAATCAGAGTGATCGATAACAGCGCTCATACATATGCATGATACGATGAATAAATAAAGGGATAATAGAATTGGTCGATGATCTTGAACGCTCACAGCAAGATCACACGGAAGCGCGCGCGCAGCGCGGCGGCGTCCTTACCCAGGGTCGGTCACTTGACCGCTCCTCGGGCCCCGGCTTTGTTTAATTGCATTCATTATAGGAGCTGATTATATCGGATTTTGTTCACAGTAATGTCCCCGAGGTTTTGGATATAGGAAGGAGAGTAGGTAGGCAGGTTTCGCGGCGGGAAATTAAAAATATCGACCGATATACAGATGATTACCGCAAAAGACTGAACTGACTGAACTAAAATCGAACATAATTGATTTAATTAAATACTTTTTTGAACTTTTTATTTTCTTTATTTAAAAAAATATGACGTCTAAGATTTTTTTCTAAAATACTCTCGATTAATTATCGGTAAAAGACTAGCAAGGTTACTACTTAGAGCTTACCATGTCGTTAAATGAATACAATATCTACCTACTTGTAATGGCTTGAACATATGACACAGCGCAGTGGGTCCATCAATCAAATCAATACACAAAACGTCGGCTTACGTCAACACTCACATACAACCTTAATATACGTGCACACGCTAAACAATTTAAGTTCATACAATCTGTGGCTAGCATGAACTTTATCCTCCAAAGTTCTTTCCTACCATACAAGGTTGGCTCATTTAAGGGCTTAATATTACACGTGCTGTTGCCCAAGCTGTGGCCGTTGAGGAAGTCGGTGCGGCCTCGTCGGCGGTCACCGTCTTATCACCAACTGTTATTATGATTTCCGTTCTCTGCACCATGCAATACACCTACGTGCACATTGAGATTGCTCGTTAGTTAATTCAAGTTTATACCAACCATGATTTAATTTGTATTGCTACGCGGTAAATATATTTATATTAGGCTACGTTTATGGTAGTGGATATTATTAGAAAATATTATAAGAGATCCTTAGGTTGGACTACTTAAATCATTTATTAGTAAACACTTCCAGATACATGATCTTCTGCGAGTCTTGAACTAAGCAAAGCTTATATCACAAGACGACGCAAGAGTACATTCATAATGTCGGCTAATAAACAGTTTTGCTGCTAAATGATATTTGGGAATAGATGATAAAATGTACCTAACTTGAGGACGGAGACATCGTGTCCTGAAATACAGACGCAAGTCTAGCTTAGGTGCACCAGTATGCCACAATGATATTTATGATTATATGTTAATTCAACTACAGTAAAAAAAAATAAAGTTAAAATTCAATTAATGTATACATAGAAAAACGCCACAGGGCTTATAAGAGTACCTTAAAGGTTTGACCAAATCCATCTTAAAATGTACCGACTGTTTTATAGGTTTGAGCATTGAAGAACATCTCATGCACAATCAATGTTACATACCGTTTCGGTGCATAAGCATCGGCCATCCCTCTCAAACCACAGATTTTATAAACAAGTCTGACAGTGACAGCATGTTTTCTCGATGACGTTACGTTTACATTAGGTGTTCCTGCTTACCCTCGAATGAATGTGCAAATAATTGCCGTTGTGAACGGATTATCGTAATGACAGAAGTACTTAGCGACTATTGAGAGGTGATTATAAAAATTCTTCATGAAAACCCATTAAATACGGTCTTGGCATCTCGCCTTGTAAACCGTTTACTGGACGATAAAATGTGTATCTACACTGTTTGTGTACAAACGAAAATAAACCTAAAATTACCATCTTTAAGACTTAAGTTCAACTAATTGTGCTACAGGTTTTGACTTCAACTTTCAATTACGTTATTGCGATGATAAAATTGTATGTTAAGTGACGATCACGTGGGTTAGCTTCCTATATTAAACATGCTATCATGAATGATGCTCGATAAGCTTAGGTAGGTAGGTAGGTACCTAGGTTAACATATAAACGAGATAAGTCTTTACATTCATCCTAGGCGAACGCAATAAAAATATTATAACATCACCAGACGAATACACCAACTATACGGTCTCACAATAAGCAACGCTTGTATTATGGGTATCTCAGTATATAATACTTATATAGATATTAAACATACATGTCTGGGTACAAACATTCATACTCACCACACAAAGATTGTCCCCACCAGGATTCGAACACAAACCCTAAGCGCAGAAAGCAGAGTCACTGCCAACTGCGCAAATCAGTTTGTCAATAATGTCAGCATTGTTATTGTTATTTTGCCACTAAGGTCAAGGCAACAAAAACGACATTTCAAAATCATGATCTGCAACAACACTACAACGTAGTACAAATTTAGTAAGTACTTATGATTTATCTATAGGTATCAAAACGTATCTCTACAAATTCTATTAATCGTTACGAAACGGTCGTAGGGAAATAACGAATTTAGGGGTGCCACAAACTCCCTAGGAACTTCCCAAAATCACGAATAATATGATATATTTGGTTGAGGCAATTACAATACTATAATGTAACTTGAGTATTGTAATAACCGATTTGTGGTATAGTAGGCCCATCGAGTTAGGGTTCATTTTATTGATCCTAAATACCACTTTTTATAACTGATAATTATAATCTTTTACTTTTCAACGTGGACGAAGTCGCGGGGTAAAAGCTAGTAGTAGTATACTTCTAACTTTGTACAATTTGAATGATTTAACTTTGAAACTTTGGAGAGTTAAAAACCTTAGAAAATCAATTCACTTCATCGTTTTACGGATGTAATATCACATGGTTCAACATATTCAAGGAGCTCTAACACTGAATATATCAGTAATTGAAATTAAACATGAAACAATATCACCTGTAATATCAAAGACTTGGTCGTTCGCCATGTGATACGTGTGATTATGCGCTCGGCTAGACTTGGCCCACATATTGTATGAGCGGTAATAGTTTGTGACGTAACTGACTGAAGAGCTACAGAGTATCGGTAATATCGCACAAGTTGAAACCATTGGATCTCGAGTGTAAGTGTTGCAATACCACAATGTTGCGATGCTGTCTGTACCAAGTGTTAATTGCACCATTAAATGTATCTATTGAGGTGGGTGTTGTGAAAACGATGGGTAATTGAATCATATAAACTGTTATTGTAGGTCCATGTGTGCTGGATCACAGAGAGAGATGAAGATGGCGTGATGATTTGGAATTAAGAGAAACCAACACCTATTTTAAAATGGATCAATTTCAATAGATTATATGAAGCCAATTAGTGGTTTTCACGGATCTGTAATAATACAATACAGATATGTAATAATGCAATAATTGCACTGCAGTATAAAGACTTGATAATATTGCAGCATAAAGACAGATATAAGCAACAAAATGCTTGTCAAAATATCGAGACGAACTAGGAAGACTTGAGTGAATATTTTAAACAAATGACATCATATTGCGAATTTATCCATTGATGAACAAGGCAAATTAATACAAAATAAATAACAGCCTCAGTATATCATTTGGTTACAATTTGGATTTCAAACATAATATTTACATGTGTATGTTATCTAAGCAAATAATATTTAATTAATACCAATACTTCTGCATACCAATATACACTACTTGTGATAGAGTACACTCTAGAATTTGTTAATATATATCACAAAGATACCTTAACATTTGAACCAGGTAATAGCTAATAGCCGTCGAATTGAGGAGAATTATTTCTAATTATAGACAAGGTTGCAGTGCTCATCTCGTCTTATCCGTGTAGTATGCAGGAAGTGGCCAGGCAGTTCCGGAGGCAATGTCATTGTCGAGGCGAGGCCGACCGCCTGTTTCGGCACATCGACCGCCTACTTGAACGTGCTGTGGTTTTCAGGGCTGACAATATCGTTGTAGGACTGGTAACTTGAGTAGCGTGGCATTTTTGGTGCAGCCAGCTTATACATTAAAGATTCTATTTTTAAAAAAAGTATCGGATATTTTTGTCTCGTTTTATAATCCACTGCTGCGCACAGGCCTCCCTTATTGAAGAGTGTTTCAGGGCGTTCAATCGATAATCCACTACGCAGATCGGGTTGGAGAAATATGTAGGTATCATGATACTGTTAGGTAGGTTTGACGGTGAAAGCCTTGTTGCAAAGTCGTTTTTTTTATATATTACTTCCCAAAGCTAGTGGGAAGTTTGCAATGTACACCAGTTTATGGTAATGTGGGAAGTAGATTTTTTACAATTGGAAGTAGTGATTGTTCGTAGGCAGTATAGCTTGCTCGAATGCTATACCTTTGTAGGTCGCATTGACCAATGTAACAACGATCAAGAATATGTATAAATATACTCAGAAAATAATAAGGAAATTACAATATGATATTCATATTCTTCTTCAAGAATTGTTGGTAAAAACCGTGGGTTTTCCACATCATAATGGGTTAAGAGTATGATTTCAAAATGTACATACAAAATGCTTAATTAATTTTAAATAGTAATTATTGTATATAATTTTTAATCGCCAATACCTTTTTGTTTTAATCGATTATAATATTCTTTTGTTATTGTTACTAGTCTACATAACTGCAGTTATTGAAACATGCGTTTAATAACCGGATTCATGCGTTGGTGTATAAAGGTTCAACATTTTAGTTATTGATCTTATACACTAGATATCTAACTAGAACGTTGAATATAAAGACTTCAACGCATACGCGCCGGGCAAATGTATTTTTTTTTAGCTTAAGTGTAAATTGATTTCAATATTTTACCGTTTCTCTATCCTTCAGTAAGAGATAGATGGATTTTGAAAACATATTGTACTAAACTGAAATATAAAGGACAATGTAAAACGATGTTAATTATATTATTGAATCAATAAGAGAACTAAAATAACGGTAGATATTGGTTTATCATTTCAAATGTTTAGGGTTGCACTAAGCTATTGCCTTAATATGTTCGCGGTTTTGTATCGGTTCCGCGTGGTTCGTGGCAAAGCAATAGGTGTGTATGGAGCACTGCGGGACCCCAGCTGTGGGCCTCTCTCGTGGCCTCCGGCGCATGCACCTTGACATTCAGGCTGCGCGTGCGCCCCAAGCTAAAACGTTCCATTTTTAAACAACACTTCCGATCCACTGACTTCCTATTTCGATGTATCATATTTTAACCGAATATTATGACTGACTGATTATAGAATATGTTATTAGTAGTTGGACGAGCTTCCGGTTAAGAAACATACGTTTTAAGAGTTTGAAATATTATCTAAAAACAAGAAAGGGTATGAGTATTAGATTTAGGTCCAGTAAACCATATAATATCTAAGAAGATTATTGAAAGCGTATAATAGTTTATCAACAAATATAAAGTGCGGCCAACAATAATTAGTTAGTGACCTTAAATATATTTCATTATTATATAATTGTAAATGGTATTATAGATTTTTCATAATAATAGACTTGTTAGACTTATTGTGGTAGTAGCACGCCTGGTCAGCGCGCGAGCAGCATACATATTGAAATACTACACTATGTATAAGTTAGTATAAGCCATTGAAACCATCGCACAATAGTTTTTTGGACAAGCGAACTAACAACTATTATTATTTAAACTCGACAACGGATTCCTCCCACTACAATGCTTTGAAAGGAAGCAGTGACATTCTGTACCTTTTCGCTTTCACCGTATTGGAAAGTGAGCGTAAAAAACGTATTTCGGCAACGGCAAAATGGCGGGAGAGCAATGACCCCAGCGAGTCATAGAGCATAGACAAAGGGCGGCCATATTGTGATGAAAGTAAAAGTGGCGGTCATAATTTGTTACCGAGTCACGATCGAGATGATTTGGGAATGTCACGGTTACCGATCGGTTACTCGGTGTTGTTTTGCAATATACGAGTTTACTTTTTAAATTTGTTTCAGAACAAAATTCGCTGTTTGCACAATAAGACATTGAGATTAAGACCACGCGGTTGTGGATGTTATTCCTTTTTAAGTAGAGTTGATAATTGTTTGTATTTTGGTGGTGTAGGAAGAGATTTTGTAATAACATAGTTTGTATTATGATTTTGAAAGAATTTATTTCTAGATACCTACCTCTATAATTTTCTAGAGTTCTTAAAATCAATATATGTCATTAGTTAAAGGTCATGAACGAGTGCATAATATTGTGATTTCCTGGATGTATAAAAACAAAAATAACACTTGGACGTATCAAACAACAAAATTAAGCATGGTTTTTTGTTTAAAATTGACCAATGCATAACATTTATTCCAACAAATATTTAGACAAACTTGGCCAACTTGATCAACCCAGAATTTAACATGTTATTTTTTTTTATTTTATACGCCCGCGCCATTGATGTACCAGTACATCATTATATTATACGCTTACAGATAGTCGTCGTAGCAAACCGCGTAGCAATGTCTACGAATCTTTTTCATACGTTCACTAATGTTTCACACGTGGCTGTCACGTAGTTGATATAGATTCTTTAAATAAAATTGTAGTCTGTTATAACTAAAATTGTATTCCCGTAAACACATTAAAGAGCATTTATGGTTAGTTATAAATATACCAATGTATTACTAATAAAACATTATTCTATAAAGGTAAAATTATTCAAACATGTGATGCATATATTTTTTAAGTTTTACCTTATGTGTGGTTTTAGTGTTTTTTTTTACAGAAATAAGTTAAATATAATAGCTCGTAGCGCCGCGCCCGCGCGCCGTAGCAAATTGCTACGGCTTAGCGTACTGGATCAGAAGACGTCAATAATATCACGTTGCTGTATATGTCCTACTAGATTAGTGATAGATTAATAATATAAAATAAAAATAACAGTTTTATTCAATGTTAGTAATTTCAGTACAATGTAGTTTTCATGCATAATACATATTTAATTTCTGTGTTGGTTTTAAAATTTATCTAATTTTTAATTTATGACATTACAAATGCAGTTCTCCATATTATGATAGCTAGAGGGTAAATTTTTCGACAAGCGTAATATTTACCCATCGTGGAGGTCATCGTCTGCAGTCGGTGAGCATGCGCGGAGGCGTCGAACGCCTCGTTAGGCCCCAGCTTGTCGCCCGTTGACAGCTTGCTTAGCGCATCAACACGCACATCACACGAAGAAACACCTTGTTCCTGATACACCGATCACCTTTTTATTTTACGTTTACAAAAACTTGTGGACACACCAACTCTCAGCATAGTTTTTCAAGCAAACACTAGACACGTTTAGCATGCAGAGTTCGGCGCACTTAGCAGTCGCGCGTCGGTGCGCGGGCGCGGGTCGCAGTTGCGTCGCGGTCCTGCGCGCTCTTCGAACCTCTCGATTCGGCAAAATCACGATAACGACTGCGCGCGAATGTCGTCATGTCGAAATTCGAAACACTTTCACCTAAATATTCCGCCTCCGTTTCGGCGGACGCGGGCGTCGCTCTCGGCGCTCACGCACACACCGCCGTCACCGTCAGTGCTCAATTACATACGCTGTAAAAATTGCGTCAGTGTTTTTCGTTGCCGACCTTACACTCGCGAGTACACTGCCGAAATATAGTTATCTCTGTCTGGTACTCATTCACCGTTACGCGGGAAGTTTTTTGTTTCATTTTTTTTATCTGTCCGAGGACACGCTTGTGAGTGTGCGGATTTCGATAGCGGGGTCATTGAACCGCCGAAAAGGGATTCGGTATGGTTAGTGGTGATGTTTCAGTACTGACTAGGATGGGCCGCGGCGATGTGGATGTGTGGTGTGGAATGGTGTAGCTTGTGTGGTCCGATGGCGGGTACTAATCGTCGCGGGCGCATAACTGGGTCAGCCGCACGCAAGCGCGTTGTATTGTACCTACTTCATGACCGCGTAACAACCGCTCTACACAATCTGCATTGTCTTCTAATTTTACCAATATGGCTCAGTTCATTTATTACAAAAAAAATTAAATGGCAAATTTCGTTTGAGATTAATTGCGTTTTCGTAACAATGACCTTGTTACCGCCTCTATTTATATTTACGTATTTTTATTCAATGCGACCTAGTAGAATCTGTTGATTAGGTATTTCCGAACGAGAATGAAAGGAGAGGGACAGAGATATACGAAAAAACAAGACAGACTGTCAGCTGCCAGTTCTTTTTACATAGTTCTGCCCCTCCTTTTTCTGTTTTTTTTTTTAAGAAATTGTATTTCTGCATGAAAACAAACGGAGAACTTTATTCGTTAGATTTGGTCGACTGATTGTATTTAGTTAGCTGTAAGGTTATACCGCAACTCGCGTTTGAATTTTATTTCAGGAATAGTGGAGACAAAATTCCAAGTTGAGAGAATTTTACGGAGAATGGTTTAATTATACTTGACAGCTCACAGCCCGGTTAAATCCTGCCGCTTTTTGTCTGAAAGGTTAGGCTGGCCGACGGCACAGTTACGGGTTGGATTACATTAATAGCGAGTTCATTCGCATCGGCCGCTATTCACTAGTATCTAGATTACGCCTTTGAATCATTGTTCGAACAATGGGCTGAATAGCACTAATGTAATTTTCTTATTGTGTTTAGCACAAACATTAAAATTGATGTGCTGAAATTGAAAGCCAGAATTTATTGAAGCTGGGGCCTATAATCGTTTATCCATTACGTATTTAGGCTTATTTTTTTAACTTCATTATATTTGAAAGTAGGTTACAGTATAAGTAGATTTTTTTGTTTCAAAGATGGCCTAAATTATTCACTGTTTGATTAAACTTCCATGAAATAATAATTACGCTAGTCCAAAACTAAGCAACGCTTGTGTTTTGGGTACCGTACAACGTAATGGGATCGAATTTAGTATTTAATTATTCATATCAATATTGAAAATGTACAAACTTTTACGTAAGGGAAGGTTCACATTTATTAGCATGAAAAGTCGCGTCTATTAATTCAATATTTCTTTAAAAAAAGTTTAAATCATGGATGGATTTGATAAAAAATGTCATGGTAACACTTGTTATCCCGAGTCAATATTTTTACTTATACTTTTAATACCAAAATATGGATGAGTTTCCCCGGGAGAGTCTATAAACTACTAAGTATAGAGTCAATAGCAAGTCCACTCGTAAGATGTCGCGGGCTCTGTTTGTTTGAAACAAAATTGACAACATGTCATCTAGAGAGGTGCGGGTGGCATGCGCTCGCGGGCAGGTAGCCGCTTTATATTTAGCCAGGAACCACCGAAACTGGGTTAACTATTCTCCCGAACAAAACACGGCCACTCGAAGCATTGACGCAACGCTATGTATGGTTGGCCTATCTGAAGAATAGGTGAAAGCGAGCCGGACCGAATAACCCCATTCGCGCCACGAAAACAGGAAGTTCATGCAGCATTTGATATGCCTTCTACATTAAAATATTCTCGGAAAACGTCGCATCTGTTATTTATTTTTCGAAGATGTTATGTTCGCTTTTTATTAGCTGTGCACTGAGTTGCGCAGGCGCACGAGGCTGGCTTGGGCACATGCGGCCTCAGTTTTACTCCAATTAATTTACGTGATGTTGACATAAACATTAATCTAATTACAGATGACATCACTCGGGTCAACTCGGATGAGACGCGTACTGACTGAGCGAGTGGAAGCATTTTCGCAAAGCTGCTCGTTCCGTCAGCACACGACTACGCGGGTTGTTAATTATTTTGTCATGGCGTCTATGTAAACGAACATAAAATTGAAATAGGTGAACAAGTACTGACCGATAATCTTATCGGGTTTGTTTGATAAGTATACGGATCAACATTATTTTGGCAAGCCACAGCTCATATGCGAGAACCATTGAAGCCGTTTAAGTGTTCTAATAACCATGATTAAAATAAAAACCAACAATCTAACATTATTTTGTGTTCTCCTCAACATTATATTAGTAATCTTGAAAATTGCAGCTTATTTTCTGTAGTTTCTCAAATAATTGCTTCAATAAGTTTTTTAATGTATGTTCAACGTACTTACTTAACGTATTTATAATACATGTATGTATTGCCATCAAATGCAGTACAAGTACCGGAATAAATATTAATTTTGGTGCAAGGCGCCCTCTATCTACGACCAATATTTCCAATGATAAAACTAAGAAAACGTGACCGACTTTCAATGAATGCTATCAACACAATGTATCAGAATGCCTTGCCTATATTTTTCAATTGAACAAATATTTGCCATTGCGATACTATTGAAAAAAAAACACGATCGCGGTTTTACAATTTTATTTATCTGTGATAAACTGACAGCGACTTTGTGGTATTTTGTGTCAGATTGTTTTCACACGAAGATTTCGCAGCTCTTCACATCTTACTCCGAAATTCTGTTCCCATCATTTGATATGTTTATCAGTACGCTATTGAGCCATATCGATGGATTCATTGTATCGACATCGGCGGATGTTTTTCACACGCTGCGAGACTAGGTGATCTAGTTAAAGTTGAACGACCTACCTTAAAAAAAAACGATAATCTTGCGTAATTGGTCAAAACACTCAAATAGGTAAATCACGAAAGTCATTGTTTGATAAGGTCGCTGGTCGATGATAAAGATTTTTTTTGTTACGAATAATATAGAAAAATACTTTTGATGACGACAAAGAAAAACGATCACTTTATTATGTGATAGAGTTTTTAAATATCAGTTATCTAGGTACCAAGTATTTAAGCGGGACTTAAAACTCAGCTATCATTCATCATCAGCATTTTTTAATTGTTGAACACTAGTAGATTTTATGGCATATATTAGCGCGATCAATAATAATTGCCAATTGCCACTGATGATATATTTTTATTTAAATAACAGTGCAACGTAACCTACGAAAATTATACCGTATTGAGGTCTTTTCTCTTATCTAGTAGACGTATTTAATAATTGGAATTTTGAATCGATATACAGATTATCGACCAGTATCGAAATGTGCACCAACCTGACCGATTAGAGTTGACGCATTGTTTTGATCTCATGTATCGGTTGGCACGCGGTCCTCGCCTGGTGACAATCCAAATTTTGCCGAGTCGCACGATAAAGGTGTGAACGACCTCGTAGTTATTGTAAACAGTACGACAAAGTGTCCTAAACTGAGTTTACATAGCACGGCCACGTTTCCTCGTTCTCAATTGCATTTGTTAATTGTAAACAGTGGCAGCGCGGTACAAACGTACATTGAAAACTAGGTAGGCTTTAAATTTTATTTTTGACTTATTGGTATTCGATCTTTTTGCATGTATACAGGGTATAAGTGGCATGGTAACGAAAACTTTGGGTAAAGATTACACTTAATGCCTATAATAAAATTATAGAAATAATGTATGTCTTAAGTCATTCGTTATAAATGTTATTTTATTGTTAAATGCGCAGTGTATCGCAAATCACGCGATCACAACACAACGTTCTGCGCAATACCCGACTCGTACGTGTGACGGGCGCGCTGGAGCGTGTCGAATTTTAATTTACATTGCAGTTTTAGATCTTCATTAGTAAATATGTTGTTTTTTTATTAAAATCACGGTAAGATAGAATTCTAATATGATTTATGGTATGGAATATTTTTTAAATACTAAAAACATACATATAATACATGAAAAGATCGACGGAAAATTCCAACTCTGGGGAGTATCACCGGGGACTACCATGGTATCAATCCGAGTTATTAGCTATTTTGGAATACATATAGCTATACCTATAGATATTTCGCTTAACATATAGATATTTAGCTACAGCATAAACTCAACAATGAACAATAGACATGTCAATGACACACACCATCGCTATTGTTATAAATTTTGGTTGTGCGACACTAATAACTGCGGTTGCGCTGCCAAAAAGTATGTGCATAAGTTCCCACTGATATCATCAGAGTTAAAAGAAAGTCTCGGTTAGGAGCCGCCATTCAAATTCCTATTGTATTTATGTAATTACGTATTATGTCCTCATTCAGGGCAGGTCATTGAGCAAACTGCACGCAGAATTTAAAAGTAATTGCAGACCATGTAATGTTTGATGCAAAATGTCATTCAGGATACTAATTGTTAGAAAATAATCAATGTTCTTTACGGCTATTATTTTTTTAACCTGATCGCCTGTATTCCACAAAGGAGTAGCCGGAGGTACACTGCTGTTTACCGAGATATCGCTGTTCATATATGTTCTTAATTTAAAAAGTGGCGAGCCATTATCCAGCCACACACCCACTCAATGCGAGAAAATTTGGGCCATAGTCCACGCTGATCCAGTCTTGTTTTTATTTCTATGTTTTAAGTCTAAAAGTACTTCGTATCCACAGACAAGATTCGAAAATGTTTATTTCAATAAACGCATGCACATAATTCGCGAAATCTATATTGTTTTGCATAAGCAAGTAGGTATTTAAAGTAATACGTAAGTTGAATGTCGACGGTAAAAAAATGCGTATAATAACTGCCACGAATTGCTTACGTGACCCCCAAATATGTTTTCAATATTGCGTGCTGGGGGCGTACAACGAACTATTATTTCCAGGAAGTATACTAAACTTCCTGGAATTTATATACAATAGTTATAATAATAAACAAAATATCTTGATGTCAAACGTTGTTAGTAAAAAATAGAAATACAAACTGAGAAAAAGTACTCTCTATCGCTAAGTTATGTATTAAACATGATATACAGAAGAGGAGTTTTAGGTCGGGCAGTGAATTGCCTGCAAATAAGAGTTCGTAGTACGCCCCCTGGTTTGAAAGGATCTTTTATGTTGCCCTTCAACGAAGCGGAAGCTCACGGATTGCGTACACTTGACAGTGCTAGTGAAGATTATTGTAGTCAGACAAGTAGGTGCGCATTACGGCGCGGTATGTTTCATATTACATAAGAGCGACACGGTGCGGCCTGCCCACCATCGCCGAGGCCTCGCGTCGCCGCCTCGTTTCACAATCGCACAACTCAGCCACCGCAGCCGTTTTCACTTTTTCGCTGTCAAGAACGAACGCTAACGATAAACAAACTAACATTTTGGCCGTCACTGCCAACTAGTTATTAGAAACGACATGCCAAAACGACCACTCCGCGCCAAATTATATCGACATCTAGCGCCTCGCAATGAAGTTCAAATTGCATTGAAATAACTTTGTAACCTACGACAGAATTCACCGTGCACATCGTGGTTTGAATAGTAAAATCTAAGGTCTTCCATTCATGAACCGCAAAACGTAATTTGAACCTTATCCTAACTTGTATAGTATTCATAATTAAACGTATTCAAATACGACTAATGCCGTTACGTGGTTTCAAGGTATGTTTGTAGAAATACCGAGGCTGTTCATTGACCTTTTAGGCACATAACACAAGTGAAACAAAAGACGAATTTTATTAGATATAAAGAAGAACCTTGATCTGCAATACACTACCTGTAGTTGGGAAATAAAACGTATTCCGTAATTTACTATAAATATTTTAATATAGCGACTATAGTTATAAAGAGTACTTAATCGGATTTAAAGTTTAGATTTTGTTTTAGTTTTAAATGTCAAGAGTATTCCTTCAAAACGTCGTGGAATTCTTTTAAAATTATTTCGTAGCACACGTAGCAAAATCGCGTAGCTTCGTAGCTCATTCGTAGACCTCCTAGCTAACTTCACTCGATAATGGTTATTAGCATGTTATTGTGATACTGGGCAATTCCAAGTATTGATATCGTGAAAACATCTCTCGTATTACTTAACGTTTTGAAACTCGTTACGAATTGAATGTTCAGATCGCTTGACCTCCACCTTTCATTTTTATATTTGACACAGAAAATGTTCTTATTTATCCAATATTGATATAACACGATGAAGCCGTTACAAAGCATTGTATGGCGATCAAAACTGATTGCTTGTCATAATAATAGTAAAGGCTGACATTGCCTCTCACCGGCACACGTAACCGTCGGTTACGTAAAAGGTCTTTACCCTTGTTTATTTGGGACAGCTTTATTAGAGATGTTTTAATTTACGAGTATTAGCACTCGCGCCGCCGCCGGTTGGGTAACGGTGGACAATGCGATATATGACGGGCAACGTCATCATAAAATCACTTCTGTTTGAGTAACGCTTTTAACAGTTTGTCGACAAAAAAAAGTTTAGTTTTTTTTTTTTTTTTTTATCATTATAGGCAAGTATTTGATCTCGATCTCGCCTGATGGTAAGTGACGATCTGATCTGACCCGCCATCCATGAATGGCAACACCGAACATCATGCTGGAACACGGCTAGGCCGCTTAGCGACATGGCTTTGTTCAGTGGGTGGTGACTAGCCACGGCCGAAGCCTACCACCAGTAAGTATGACAGACACCAGTTACGGTTTGCGTGTACTTTCGAAGTAGGTACGGTAGGGCGTATCTAACATGAAGGATTATGATGTATAGTACCGAGATATTCTAAATCGATTTGATTGTGCAATTAACTTCCACACGGTATAGAGATAATTAATGGCCTCATCAATTTTGTGGTATAGTAGAAACTTACATTAATCTTACTGACGCTTTTATTAATTGGTAACGTAAAATGGTAGCTGATATAACATGATGTGTCTTTTAAAAATCTTTATATTAATTTACAGTAATCATAAGTAAACTAAGCACGACCTATATTTATATTACTGTATATTGGAGATTCTACTTATGTAAAATACAATAGTATACATTCTACTATCCTCCATGTATGGGATGACATTGGATATTATGACCCCAACGATTGCCAATATGAATGATCGCGAGAACAAAACTCGATTTCGTAAACGCAGTCTAGACTGCAAATCCTAGATTAGTGTTTCAACTTATTGTATAACACATTTAAAGCGAAGCTAATATGTAAAAGGTGCGAATTGAACATAGCTATTGATAGAAACTGTCAAACTGCAAATGGATGTAACAGATGTACTCAACACATATATATAATGTTTGCATAGAACATTACTGTAATATGGTACTCGCAAGTAAATAGCCATTAATAGTTATTTTTTGCAAAATATATTTATGTTGTATGTTAGTTGTTTATATAAATATTAGTAAAAATATGCTAGATTCTATGTACTCTATTATGATTTGGCATAGGAGATGATTTTCTTCGGCATCCCAGCTGCATACAATAAATTTGTTACTTAACAATATCTTTTGTCATTAATACTTTACAAAAGTACTAAGTTTCTGTTATATTATGTTTTTTTTTACCGACAGACATTTATTCTAGAAAAAAGCTTTTACATATTTTAACTACTGCTAATCCCCCTTAACTATGCACACGTAGCGGCGATGTCGCAAGGAGCGTGTGGCCGGTGCATCCTTTCGTAACCAGAGGCGGTGCGCGGGCGCAGTCGGCAATGTCACCGATTATGTAAAATCAGACTTTGACAATCAGATAGCTACTGTGCTTTTCTTTCTATGTAGAGACTGGGTTTGTTTTATAGATGTGGGTGGGTGTACTGACAATAGTAATAGAGAATGGATGTTTAGTCATTTCTGACACGTAGTACATACTACATTCTAATTAAAAACTTTACAAATTAAATTTCACGTAACGTACGAATGTTACGGAAGTTTTTATAATATTCAAATTCAATATATTTATTGCGGACGAAAAATTAAATTCGCATGTTCCACCTGAACACATCTAAACAATAAAAAAGTAATCTGGCATTTTGTCCATAGAGCAACGTTAAAAGATTGTGTAAAAAAGTAGTTTCGAAAATAATAAGGTATTGTTTATAAGTTAATTATCACTTGACTTCGAGCGGAGTTGCGCGCCAGTTATGAAATTTTCACGAGACCAAAACACTTAACCGAATTTCCCCATACTAACTCGCATTAACCCAGCTACGAAGAATTTGTTCGCCGTCATTTGTTATGCTCAGTGCTAAATATCGTTTTAGTTTCCCTGTTTCCTCATCCTCACATCTATTTTCAAATCAGTTTTGAAATGCTACACGAATTGCGACATCGATACTGCTGCGTTACTTTTCAGTCTCTCTCCTTGAATATACCGAAGTATTTTCACCCGAAAATTAGTCATTTTGTAAGCAAATGATTTGTTCCTAAACGACGCTGTAAATAAGCGTCGTGAAAATAAATTATCGCTGGAAAAATGGCGCGACAAAACGTTTGCAGTCATATGTTTAATGTCCCTTCAAGTAAAAGGATAAATGAACGCACTGACACGCTTAACAGCTTTCTTTAGAAACAACAGAACGCTGGTTATGTCTTTGAGATTTATTTTATTAAGTTAACACTCGACGTCTCAACATGCAGAATATTCCGCGAAATAATAAAGGAAAGCAGACGTGTATTTTTAAATTTGTTTAAGTTATCAAGCAAGGGTAAGAGCATCCCTAAACGATCCTTAGTGCATCTGCTACATATTTTTTTCATGAGAAAATATTTAGGTCGGCGATCGTTGAGTGCCTGAGATCCGGCGGCGGGAGGGTAAGTAGTGGTTATTCAACACGCGAGCGAATCACGCAAGCTCGCCACAGTAACACACTGCTAAAGAAACTGCAAGGAAAACGCCTTCCGGGGTGAATGGCCGCGTTGCGTAAAGCTCTCGCGCTGTGGCGCAACATGCGCGCGCGCCCCTCCGCCGACGACGTGACTGCAGTGCGCGTGCGCGCACCGCCATCTAGCGGGACATTGCTCAATCCTAACCAAATTAGCGACTGAAAATTATAATAACTAGGTATTTTGGATACTGGTTATTTGTTTATGATAATATCTTTTACAATAATTGATTTAAGTGTGAATGTAGAAATCATAACTGACACATAATAGGTAGCACATAAAACATTGGTGGGCGCAACTGTTATCAAAACTCAATAATTGGATACTTATAATTATTATTCGCACCTTTTTTCGAAGTCGCAAAAATGTTGTACCTACTAAGCGAATAAATTGCAATATGTAGCGAGCGAGCGTAAGTGACGAAACCAACATTTAATTCCTAGGTCAAGGTTTTGCTTCTCTTCGAAATGGAAAAATTGCCACACATTGGCGACCTTAACTCGCCGGAGTCCGCTAGTTTCGTAAGACGATACCGCGAATAAAGCTGCGGCCACACCGTAACTGAATTTCGATGTTCTGACACGTGTGTGTCATTATTTTTGACGATATTCATATTAAAACCGATGATTTATGAAAGTATTATCGACGACGGTTTAATCGGTTATATGAGTCATACATATGCCACGGTATATTCTTGCATACGTAGGCGGGATGTGTGCATGCAATTATCGATTGGAAAGTTAAGCTACATCACTATTATAGTATTAAATTGCATCTATTAGTATTATGCAAATCATCTACCTAATACACATTATAGTTATGGTTGTTTAAGCAAAATCATAATATTACGTCACTCTAATTTTTTATTACAAAACAAGTCAAGTTTTCCAAATTTGAATTCCAAATTTAAATTAATAAATAACATTTGTGTTATTAAAGCTTAATATAGAGATTAAGTTAAGAAATGGAAAGTGAGTTATACAACGTCCACCTGATTGGTCCGTGAAAGGCGCGTGAGTTTTTAATGTCAGCTACCCGTGGTCAAGGCTTAAGAGTTTTTTAAGAGCTTGCTTCATGCGATTTTTATCTTCAGCTTCGGTACACGCTTAAAGACGTTGATTGACGTCCTATCCGCGCTATATTTTTTGGATGCCGCGATGCAACAGTGGGTCGTGATGACACTGACAGAAACCTTGTGTGCTGGCGTCGCATTCGGCACTTTTAATACATTATGAACAAAAAAAAGTATATTGCTTCAATCATTTTTTGTGACAGACAACCCATATAGGTAATTCTCTAAAGTGTTTTTTGTTGGTTAATTATGACAAAAGTGTAGATTGACAGTTATCTATCTAGTGCTACTATTTTTATAGATGCTTTAAAATGTTTATAATATTAAATCAAATTACATAAAGCCCTTATTTTATAAACATATAATCCAAACACCAATAATGTTACTGTTTTTTTTTCAACTTAATTTAATCAATATGTATTCAGTAAGTAAACTAAAAGAATAAACAATGACTTAAAACATTTTTTTTAATGTACTGATGACGTAAACACCATATATATATATACCGCTATTATATATAGCAAAAACCGAAGAAAGTTCATTGTCTTCGGAAAGCGGTTTTAAATCGAAAGCGAGAGTAATCGTGGGGCTAGGCTGCGCGGGCGCACGTACCGGCGCGCGCATCGTAGACGCTGCAACGGTACCGGGTGTAAGCCTACGGTATTTCCCGTAGGACAACCGGGCCCGCCGTCCCGCGCAAGTCGCTGGAGATGTGACACTACTGACTTTCGTTTTTATCGATATTGCGTAATATTTTATCTGGATAGAGACGATAAGCAGGAAGTAAACAGTTAAGTTAGTAGAGATGCTAGTTACATAATATTCTAATAATAGGTTTATGATTTTCATATTAAATAAATAAATATAATGTTTTTAGTTCTACCATTATTTATTTATTGCTGAAGTCGTCAGGCATAGCATATTATGTAAATTGATGAAATGGAAGTTCAAACACAAGCAAATAAATTTGTCGTTAGACGTTTAAAGTACTAACGAAATGTTTTGTATAGGTACTTAAGAAGAATTGGACGGCATGATAAAAACAGTGTACACAATTTAAATGATATCGATAAATACGAAAGTCGCACATCACTACTCTGGCACCGGTCAGCACTATGAGACCTTAACCACTTTCTCTTTGGATGGCTGCAGAACGTTCTTACACACACACACATGATTCAACTACCTACACACAAGTAGCGTACTTGATTGGATGTGTGTTGAGGTGTGTGTGTGTGTGTGTGTGTGTGTGTATGGGTACTGACGATTACATCACGTAACTCTGGCTGACGCATCACCAGAGCGAAAGGTCAGTATCTATTTATAGGATAGTTACACTCACTTTCCATAAAAATGTCCAAGAGATATTTGATTTCAAGATCGTTCACCTCTCTTGAATAATTACTACACGTGTACGAAACGTTGCAAAGGCGTGTCGTTAATTTGCAATTACTTGTACCGTCATGCTTGTCACGGGGCAAAGACGTGGGAGATGTAATCTAGTTGAAGAAACATGGAGCTAATTGGAAGGAATGAATTCGTATAACGTTTGGTTGCATATGCCGTACTCTTGATCTTTGTTTCGGTTAGGTAAAGCCCATTTGTACAAAAATGAACACACATTTTGTTGGTTTTGGCATTATTAGAAAAATGTTACTAATGAAATACCGTCTGAAACTCGCTAGGTTTAAATAAATATGATTTATTTTTGCGAAACCAAACGCAACTGTAATTTTATAACTATTATCTAAAATAATACTCAGACAAAAGATTTTGATTTCAAAAAATTTTAGGGCTTGTACGGGATACGCCAAAGTATGGGCGCAACAAATTTTGAATAGTCTCGTACAGAGTTCCTAGCTATAACGTGGCAGCGCAATTGAGATAAGATACAATAGATGAAGGCGCGAGTCCATGACTCCTCGATAACATTGTAGGTGCACAAAGGTTTAGCGACAAGGCCACCGAGCAGGGCTGCCTGCGGCCCGCGTGGGAAACCCTATTGCGCTCCGTCGCTAGATTATTACGAGTTGCTTGAACTTCGACGTTTGCGCAATCGTACGTGCCGGATTGAATTGATTGGACGATGGAGAGACGTTATAAAACGACATACGACATACAAGTGTTTATTGAATAAATATTTGAGTTTATTCAATAGGAAATGGCATTAACCAATGAATAGAATAAATGAAAATTACACGTAATATAAGTAGTTATGAAGGCAGCATTCGATTGGTTGATTAATATAGCGATTAAGTTTTACGTCATTAGCCTAGGTTTAATTACCTGCGCGTGATTTGCTCGGCCACATGAGTCGCGTGGTGGTCTCAGTTTTGATTTGATCCAAACTATTACGCTAAGTTTATATAAACATTTCAGTTGACACATGAAAAAAGATGAAAATATACGCGTAGGTATATCCGTCGGATTTGCCCATCAGGCACCCGTGTGTGTTGTGGTATTTTAAGTATCAGATATGGTCGTCAGGCACATCCGTGTCATGTTTTACCACACTGTCGGGCAGGCCTCGCGGGCAGATTCGACGGGCATGCCTGCGTGTGTTTACCGAGCTGATGATATAGACAGCACAAACGTTAGGCGAGCCGCGTACGGACTAAGCGAGCTATTGAATTTACAAATTCGGATCCGGTCGCAATAGTATAAATTACCATGTACTCGTAATATTTATTATTGGTCCCTAGACATATAAGAGGCTAACAAATGCCGCGGTGGGCGGGCGGGGGCTGAGCGCCTACTGTGTCCGCCGCCAGACTGACTGATGACTGATGACGACTGATTGATGCAAATCAACATTTAGATTACTAATTGATTTGCTCAAATCTAATTACAACTTTGTAATTAGTTTAACAAAAGATTTGCAATGCGATTAATACTTCTATTGTAATTACCTATTATATTGATTGCTAATTTAATTACATAAAAAGTGGATAATTATTTATTCACGCAAGTACAAAACTGCATCATAGTCCATAGTACATAATAATACTGTAATAAATGGTACGGTACTCGTTCGGTACAATTATCCTTCTATAAAGTGCGGTGCTTTGCGGTATGTACGATGGTTTTATGTGGTTAGATAAATATGTAATGTATACATTGATATTAACTTGTTATACACTTAGAGATGGTACTTTTTTTACCAGTAGCCTAGCCATAGCCACATTGTTCTCACATACCTATAACAATGTACTGCTCAAAAATGTTAAAGACCTTTTTAAAAAGAGCATCCGCGGAGTTTCTTGCCCGGTATTCTCCATAGGAACGGCATTCCAAACGGGTGGTAAAGTTGTAGGTTAGCATTATGTAACTTTTTTGATAATTCATAAGTACTGTATTTAATGGTTTACATGAATATTCTGATTCTAGTGTTTATCAAGAATGCGTAATAAAAATTATATTTTCAGCAATATTTAAAAATATTGGCCTTTGTTTTATATTTATTTTAAATCAAATTTAATACATCAATAAATTCAAAGCGATATGATGTTGCGAACTCAAAATCATGTATTCCGAGTCCTCGTAAAAAATAAAACTGATTTTCGCGCCATGAGCGAAACGATCCTCTTTAAGCACCAAAATAAATTATGAGTAATTTAACAAGCTAGGTATCCCATCCCATTACAAGAGCTAGAGCAAGAGCAAGAGATTGATGCATACTTACACAGCGTGATTCAGAAAGGGTATACTACAATTTCAACCTATGTTTCTTTAGCTCATTTGTAATAATTATGTGACGTCACAATTACGATAATATTTTTTAAGAAAAAAAAAATACTACAAAAATCACAAAAGAATCAGAATCAGAATCAGAATATTTTTTATTCACGTAGACCATTATTGTACAGTACTTATGAATCGTCAAAAGTTACAAAAATATTATGCTACTGCTTTACCACCCGTTCGGAATGCCGTTCCTATGGAGAAGAAAAAAACAATATGTCATTTTGTTGGGAGAATATTAACAAATCGAAATTGTGACATCACGAAATGATTACAAATGCGCTAAAAAAACTCTGGTTCAAATGTTAGTATATGCTCACGAATCACGCTGTAGTACAAAGTAGGTACTCTAACTGACGTACCTACCATGTGGTTCTGCGTATGAATTGGCAGCGACGGTGGAGCGTTAGATGACGGTTTTATGGTCTTATCATCATTGACCCTAATTTTAGACAGCATCTACCTCCCGCCCGACGCATCTGACTCGCAACTGACGACGCGACCGACTGTTATGTGCATACGAGTAGTTTATTTAAGTGTCTGATTTTTTTATTTATTGAATTGAGTATTTTTTTTATTTTGTCTTTTGAGTTTCTATTCAATATTTATGTCATATATATTGGCTGAATACATAAATAACTGAATTGATAATTTTACTTTACAATTTTAATTCAGATTAAGCTAAAATGATTAAAGCACGGCCTTTTTTTCAATGTATTTATGAATATATAATATATATTCACAGTTGTTATATAAAAGAGATAGGAATCTAATGTAAAAATTGTATTCTATTTACGGAAAATCTACTTGGATTTTCCTAACTGCTGAGTTGTTCTTGTGCCTGTTTGTGACACGTCATCATATACTTTTGTGAATAGGTAGAGTAGTATTACTCACGCCCCCGCATATGATGTGCATGATACAGACAAATACCCTCGTCCCTACAGTCTTATGATTTTGTATATATTAAAATATAGGTACCATTGCAGTTAAAATGTTGAGAACACTTGTAAAATGTAAACTTTTTAATTTAGGATTTTATTGGTTATCTATTATATATATTATATCAAATCTAATTACTACAAACTGGCTATAAACACAGGACCTCTTTTAAAATTATTAGTTAATCTGTGCTATTGCTTAGTTTTTTAAATTTAAACTTATAGCAACCCAACGCCATCTATTAGCGTGAGGATAAATCAATAGCTCATTTTTTTAGTGTCAGTAACAAATATTGATAAATGCAGCTAAATACAATGTTTAATGTATTTGAATAATTAGTAACTAAATTTTTTGGGCACTAACTAACTGGCCACTTTACTTAAAACAAATAGTTAGTTAGTTACTTAAAATAAATAACTGGTCATAATTTAGCAAATATCTCGAAAGCTGTAGAATATTAAAAGAAAAATATTAATATTTTTTGTCGGGAAATAGAATCAATTATTTCTTTTCTGATAAAAATGGCCAGTAAGTGATGGCGTTTGATATCAGCATAAGATTCAGACCGTACTATTGTATTTTTTTAAATGTATTCGTTTTTTGTATTGCTATTATATCTTGGTGGAAATGTTATTATACATTTAGGTGTAATGGTACGTACATAGCTATTTTATTTTGTAATTTTTTTCATACATATAACTACGAACTCTAGAACAAAAAAAATTGCTAATGATTTAAATTTCATCATATATTTTAATGAATTATATTTCTAACCCAGTGCATATTTTGCCGCCTTATTTACTAAACAAACGGATATGGTATTCTTAGTTCTTAGTAAAACGTTATCTTCGCTATTGCTAGCTCAAATTACATACCATATCCAATTTATATTAGACATAATAATACATTTCTCTCTCAACGTTAGAAATTGCTACGATAAATTAGATTAAGAACAAGAAGAGTTATGTACCTTTTAGCTATGTAGGTAAGTATTTTTTTTTATTGCAAGTATTTGATCTCGATCTCACCTGTTGGTAAGTGATGATGAGATCTATGATGGAGCACACTTGCCTAGGTAGGAAGGCGGCAGTAGATCGAGACGCTACATTCACTAGGCACATGCAGCGCAGCTGATCTGACCCGCCATCCATGAATGGCAACACCGAACATCATGCCGGAACACGGCTAAGCTGCTTTGCGACATGGCTTTGTTCAGTGGGTGGTGACTAACCACGGCCGAAGCCTACCACCAGTAGAGTTGTCACCTAGTTGGCACCACCCAGGGTCACGTGTAGGGTATCTCGAGGGTATTTAATTCTCCTACGGACGAAGGTGACTCGACCCCAAATACACAATATAGAATACAATTTAGACACGCATCCCACGTGTGTCCTAAATACAGGAATATCTAATTTTATTACTGGTATCGTTATACAAGCCGACATCCACGGATGACATTACAATCGCTATCATTTGTTTTTTATTATTTTGGCGAAGCTATCTTGTTTCAATTGTTTTTTTTAAGTCTAACACCTCTTTTTCAGCCGCAATGTCGCTAAGTATGACATGGGAAGTGTGTTTGTGTCAGCAAAAAATACTACTAGGTACTTCATGAATATTTATTTTTCGCAACTAGTGACGAACTTGTTACGATGGGTGCCTAGAAAGTCTAAAATATGGGGTATTCTAGTTTGAGCACCAATTTGAATATCACCAATCACTAAAACTAAAAATATTTTTATTCTATTCAACGGGCATTTTGGATACAGAGAGGCGTGTTACCAAATAAAAATCAATTCTGAGAATCTCAAAAATGGATGATGACATGAAAATATGAAAATGGCGAAGCTTCGTTATTTTTTCAAAACATTTTTTTTTTATTTTTTAGGGAGAAGAAGTATATAGCATTAAGAGATGAAGTCCGTTCGATCAATGTATATGTTTAGCATTATATAATGTGTTTTTTTCAATGTGCAACGCTATTACGCACGGCTATCGGTATTACAATATTACAATACCTAATACATTCCTAGCGACAATGCGTCACCTTGCCAGCGTTCGTTGACGCATCTACGTTTTGTCCAACGCGACCTTAAGCCTAAGCGTGTTAGACTAACTACTAACAACAACAACCAATTTATTAAGTACATCCCGCTCGCTCTAATACCTATTGTTCTTATCGAGAGCGAGATGGAGCTACGCGAATGATGATTTTAGTTGATACAAGACCGGCGTTCACCTTCGTAAAGGTAAAGTATAGACGGCGCTAACGAAAATGAAGGGCGATAGTGGTTTCAAGCGTTCGAAGGTAACGGGCTTAGGTTGAGTACTAATTGCTAAGAATTCACGTCGTAAATTGCCACGGCCTTTTGGCGGGAAGTTGAACAACAAATGTTGCTGACAATTTTGTTTTATTTTCCAACAACATGTGTTGCTTTGATATAAAATGTGTAATATTAGTGGGATATTAACCATTGTGTATTCATAAACATGCACGAGTAAAGGAAATTAAAATAAAATTGTATTAATTGACTTTTTTTTCTCCCAAGATGTCCGGTACATTTTGAGTAAAGTATCCCAGCTTCACTGATAGGGGTAAGGGATTGCATCATTATCATCAGGGATACTTATATTGAAAACAAAGATGAAACAATTTATTCGACACTGGCATAAATGGCACTGCATTGTAGCCGATTGCCAACCTAAAAAAAGAAGAATTGCGACGAAGCACACAATACTGTGTCAAGTACTCGATATAATGTGTCCGGTCGGTTAAGCAATACTGTTATTACTTTATGTTAATGACAAAAATATATTTTGTGGCTAAACTTTTTTTAACGACAAATTAATTTGTGAATTCGACAACTTTTGCCCATGTTTTATTGCCTGTGGCGCAACACGTCAGACAATTCATCTAGAATCGAAAATGTTGGGTTAAAAAAGTTCAGAATTTTCGCACCTAGTTTAATATTCTGTTAATAAAACGTGTTAGTTAAGTAACGCAACATAGAATGTTGTAGGCAACCTAACTGACATATATTATAATGCTTTTAAAATGCTATTTAATAAATTTAAAAAACGAGACCGTTTTAAGACTAATCTAATTTTACACTTAATACTGGACGGTTACTTACACGTTATTCATGGTGTATAGAAATTAAAAAAAAAGATGTTGTTTTTGGAATGTAGGCCAAATGAAATGATTGAACAGACTTTAAGATAATTGAGAATTTATTAAAAGCACTGCAAAAATAACGGTTTTTACGTACTTATAACAAGTTAATAACCTATAGTATTATCTATATCTTCAAACAATGGCTCCAAACTACGTGACGTCAGTATTGCACATCCTTTCTCTTCACTTTCACCGTCCTTGGCGAACAAACGGTAATGGATGCTTTGCCAAGCTAAATGCAGCCAGTGAACTATTATTGTATTCTTTACGCACTTGAGTAGAAGGTTCAGAATCGAATGTAAACGAATATACAGGGCAGTAAATACATGTTTGTTTGTAAGTATACGCTAACTCACAACACTTCATTGGTAGGTGTCGGAGCTTGTCCGAAGGATTGTATCAAAGTGTTTCCGCCGTTGGAAAGATTAAAAAATAACTTAAAGCTGTAGGTCTATATGTCAGAGAAAGTGACAATTAGCTCATTATGTACGTTTATAAAAAAAACACTATGTAAGTGGACGATATTCAACAAAATAAAAGTGCTCTGAATAGAAACTGCTATAAATGGAATTATGTATTTCTTAAAAGGAATAAGGGTCATTTTGTATTGGAGCATGCGTTATTAAAATAACTGGGTCAAAATATTGAATTCAAATTTGACGGGAACGTAAATATTAGATTCAATAACAATCCTGAGAACTAAATATATTTAATCCGGCGAAAAATAAATGCGCTTATACCTTTTTTAAACTTCATTCCTATTCAATGTGGATCTAGAAAGGTAACAAGAAGGTGTCATAAAGCTTTAACCACGCTGCATTACTTTCTTTTTTTCATGACTCACCGGGGATTCTATTTTCAAATTCACAAAAATGCGTGAATCAGGAGCTGCGTTTTTTTAATAAACCGTCGTCGTTGCGGCCAAGGACATATACCTAACACGCAGTTAGCAAGATCGCTTGAAAGCGATTATCATTTGCTGATCTAATATAAGAGAAGGGAGACGGTTGTTTTTACTCACTAATTCATTAATCGTAGTGGGTAAGGTAATGTCTGTCATAAAATACTGAAACGTACTGTATATAGCGTGATTTTATCAATCACAATAATACAGAGACAGGTTGCCCAGATAACCTAAACGAAAACGCGAACGCATCGATAATGATAACACCGCGAAGTGCTACGGGCGCGGGCCTTTCGCGTCCGTCGCCGCACAATCGTTAGATAAACATATGGGTCACTGAACCGACCCAGTTTCGTTCGAGAGCCCACACAACCGCCCCGTGCGCGGGTTTTACTCAAAAATCCACACGAACGCGAACGCAACGCCTCGCCTCAATCAACCCACACATGGCCACCGTCGCATTCGCTGCACGCACATTTGTGAACGCACTACATATTGGTGGGTACCGCGCAACAAACTCACATCATTCTCGCTCTGAATAGTATTGGTCAACATGTGAATACGCGTCATTGCTCGTAGTTTGTATTATCGTGTTTACCACTGAAACAAAGACGAGTAGTTTGGATTTCGCAACAGCGACCGTTGCGTATGAAACGTTTTATGTAATGTATACAGTCGTCATTAAATTAGAAAAAAAATACATGTTTAATCCCACTATTTTATTATTGACCCACTATTATTTTCGCCTGTTTTTGTATAAGCATTTATTTAGACTATGCAACCATACAAAATATGATTACTGCCATTTCAAATAGCTGACACAAATTTCGAAAGTTACATGGTCAATGGTCTCCGGTGGGCCTTGACCATGAGGTCCGCAATCTTGTCGAAATATCGGCGGAGTTAAACGTTAAGCCGCACAAAATTTCAACCCTTTCCGAAGTGGAGCAACCAACAACATATATACGCAGCCGGAGTCGCGGTTACATGTTAGTTTAATATCATTTCAATATTTTTAATAAAGCGAGCCAACTGTGCAATTAGTAATATTTAGTTAGTAGTTAATAATTTAAGTATCTGATAACTAGCGTTTCAATATCTCTGTGTTTATACAATTTGAACGTGTATCCGTATGCTGCAACCACGCGGTTAAAGTTTGCAATGCGATGAATGGCGGTTAAAATATAACTGTGAGATCATCATACCGTATAAGAAAAAGAAGTGTTCCGTTGAATTGGTACAGCGGAATGAGTGAAAAATAACCACAATATAGAGAAACTTAATAATAAGATATCTTTGCGTGATCATGGCAGGAGCCCGCAACCCTTCCAATATTCTCTTTCAATATCCATTCAATCCTCAATCCATAGTCCCAATTATCTTTCCATATTCCTGCAATTGTTTATCTGCCTACTGAGGTCAATTCGCTGTTTATGCTATCATTTTCAGCAGTTAACATAACATTAAAATTCTCAAAAAGTGCTCTATGTGTTGGACGCATATTCCCGCGCAAGCCTTCCAAAGGTCCGGGTATAGCCCCTGTGGTGACGCAGATAATTTTGTACAAAAAAAACTATAGACACTAAATCGAATATGAAAATACTAAACCCTGTGAACATTATCTCCGTCGAATGTCATCGCTGATTCCCCAATATTAAAATTACCAAAAAAAACCAAATGCTTATGGGTAAGTAGATATTATAAGTAAACATGTTGAATACGTTTTTTAAACATAATAAAACATTTTAGATATCTATGTATGTTTTAATTTGCTAGTGTACGGTTAATAAATTATTGTATTTAGTGGCAACTATCACGGCGAGTTATAAACCTTCGTATACAGCAGATTGATTATGTATTATACGGCATTATAAGTACCTACTATGTAAGATAAACGAGTCACAACAAAACGATAATTACAAGATAACCTACATTTCAATTCGTTGTGTACGCTATTTGTTATTCGCAAGCATCTATTTAAAAATACATACTAAAAATATGTTATCAATAAATTTCATTGAAGTAATAAGACGCTAGAGGGCGACATAAGCATTGTATAGACAAATCCAATATGGCCGCCGAGTGCAGAATAACATTTTGTGTTTGTTTCCCATTCAAAAACGAACATATTTCTATTATTCTTCAAATATTACTATACTAGTGAATTTAAAATGGATACTAAGTAAGCACATACATTATACCTATAAGAAATTTAGCTAATAGCAGCAAATTACGAGTAAAAGCTGGAAACATTAGGGGAAGACCACATACATACGCTAGTATATTACAATATTTCTAGATAAACAGGCAACATCAATAACTAGTTTTATAAATAAAAATATAATTCAAATAATTAACTTAATATCAAATTAATTGAAATTAAAATATGAAAATATAAATATTTCTATGACAAGCAGTCTCTGAGCTGCAAGCGTACTGAATGATATACATAGATACATTAACATTTAGTTATTATGTTAAGTATAGTATAGTTTGTACTTCTAGCAGGTGTAGTATTGATAATCATGGAAAATATTATAGTTGAGGTTCAGGATGTTTCAGTACGTAGCTACAAAACGTTACTTGGTTCTCTGTCCCATAGACAAACACGTGTTTTACGTGCAGTGTGTGCGTGACCGTATCTATTAATAAATAAAATAATGAATGAAACGACGGACCGCTAAGTGCATGCCAACGTGAAAAATAAAATAACAAAAGCTGTACAAGACGTACACAACGTCATCTCACCATAGAACATATTGTTCATTTGCCCTTGCCGTCCGGTCAGCTTAATCGTGTTTGTGTCCATTCAAACCAACGGCCGGGGCCGGTACACCTTGCGAGTCCTATTTATTTAATTGTTTTCATAAAGCAGTCGATCACTGTAACGTGTCATAGGTATGGTACGCAACGCCAGTGGCGCGCTGGGCGAGGGAGCGTGCAGCGGAGCGGGAGACGCGCTCGCGGTTGGCGCCCGCACGGAAGTAGGTTAGTAACTAAAGTTTTGTTTGCGTGAGGCTGCGACGCGGTGCACTCGACTCGGCGCGCTAGCGGGCGGCGCGCGGCGTCGCTCGCGGACTCCGCGCCCCGCGCGCCGCCGCCCCGCGCTCGCGCATCTTTCACTTTCGGCTTCGGCCTGGCCCGGCCCGACCCGGCCGGCGCCGCCCGCCCATTGTTGCACCCTTATCTATACCGCCGAGGGAAACGCTTTTCGCAATAAACTTGCTCCATTCATGGAATGCTGTTTCTAAAACTTAGTTGTAACTAACATCAAAATAAACGACAAATTAATGTTTTAATTCTTTAAGGTTTAAATTGTAAAACTGCATTGGTAACAAACAGTCATTAATAGTTATCATTTACAATAAATAGGTATATATTTATAAATACGTACAGAATCAGTAATAAAATGCAATTTGCATAGTTTTCTAGTGCGCATAGTTATCTATCTAAATTGTGAAACATGTAAGTAAATCTATTTAAATAAGTACCTAGTTAATAACGTTCTATAATATTTTTAAAATACCTAATCAGCGTTTATAGCAACGCAAATTCTGAATCCAGATGAGTATGTCATAGATAGACCTTGAAAAACATTTTCTTGTGTTTCGCAGAACTTTCTAGATGTTGATTGATATAACTATTCCATGATTTTTTTTCTTCTAGGTGGGAATTATGAACCTACAAGTCATTCGTTGTGCCCACAATCGAATCAGATTTAGCAGGTCCGGTGCGGTGGCATAGTTTCAAACAGCGGGTCCCCGTGGTACATCACACGCAGGCGAGCGCTCATTGTCGGTGGTTATGTAAGGCGGAGGCCGTCGATGCCGCTGCGCTGCTTCGAGTCAACGAACGGCATTGACACGCGCCCGCCTCCCGCGCGCCCCGCGCCGCCCCGCACCCGCCCGCGGCGCCCCACGCTGCTGCTGAAACCAGCAGCTGCGAAATTGGGTCACGAGCTCCGAGCCACCTCACGTACTCACCGACCAATATACAAAGACCTCTGACGTGCGCACGATTCGAACTATCTCTCACCGCTCTGAGATCCGGCTGGGCTCCCTTGTCACTGGTGCTGTACATGCAAGACGACAAATGAAATAAACCTTCTGCCGTTTAAAATAACTGCGTGTTTCAATATGATAGTTCGGACGCGGAATCTGAGTACTAGCGGACCTTGAAATTCTATCATCACGGTTCGGTACTGTGTACGCTACATGTCCAATACTTAAATAAAATGTTGTCTTTTATGTTGATTTGCTCGCGCATTATTTCTAAAAGGAAGCTTTGTTGTAGCTTCGCTTGTTGTATAAAAAAAGGTCCTGAATTAACCGCTCAGATTCCTAGAATAGAATAGATAAAGATAACTATATTTATACTATGAACATATTAAGTGTTGCTAACGTTTAATTCTCGATCCGATTGGCACAATTGGTTGTGTAACTTGCTTTTGGTACCGAGAGTCCTGGGATAGAATCCTGGTAGGAGCAAAATTCGTACTCTTCATGGCTACGGATTACCCCGATACGAAAGGTACCCATAATAAAAGCGTTGCTTAGTTTGGGACCGTAGAGTCGTTGTGTTTCGCGATATAAATATTATTAATTTATTTTATTGCAACACACGCCGCTTTAAGATCTTTATTTAAAATGCATTGTATATTCAAGGTTAATTATATTTAACTTCCACTGCAATAATGTGTTCATTTCGCCAGACCTCTAAGGTTACCGGACGAGCACTATACAGATATTCAATTTGCGATCTAAACTACCACAGAATAAAGGCTAATTGAATTTAAAATCGATGGGAATTGAAAGGCTAACAATAATAACATATACAGCTTCAATAGTTTCTAATATCAATGCATGAAAACGGAGAAGGAAAACAGCACTGCGCCGGCATCGAGCGCTCGAGTCAACGAACGTCATTGACGAAATGAGTCAAGTGGCAATCTACTCTACTGCCATGAATATAGAGTTAAACTTGCAATGTGCTGGTCGCCCAACCTAGCCTTGGCTCCTACTGGCCTGGCTGACTTAGACATTCTATCTACTTTTACGAGTACATGGGCGAAGGCTCCAATACCGTTTGGTACTTATAGTGCACTCTGTACTTAGGTGCAATAAGTTAAGAGTCAGCTCCTTATATATTGTTCTAATTCTTGGTAACACTTTCATTGGATTATAAGCTGTTGTCTACTTGTCTGTATGTTACGTCGTCCACGTATGGAGATGTTGCTGCCACACATCTATACAATAGGGTTGCGTGTGATTTCTTACGTACCGAATAAATAAACGTAATTGTAGGCATAACTACTTGCTTTGATAGAGTATTTACGGACATGTAATCAACCGGCTAAAATATTTTTTTTTTAATTTCTAGCTTATATAAGGTTCAACCATAATAGTGTAAAATATTTTAAGGGGTCCAACGGTAGGCTATAAAGATCGCATTCCCGAAAAATAAATATCCAATTTTTTTTAAATTTTAAAACACACAACACTACATACTAAGTCAGCGATAAAACGGTACTCTCTCGCTTTCTCACAGAACAATTAAACAGTGTCATCTAATAATGACATTATCTAATAATGTTGTTAATCATCACATATATTTTACACATAAAAATGATAGTTTTCACCTATTTGTTAAGCCCTTAAAATTTGTTAGACTATGTTTATGTAGTACAAAGCAACGGTCCTGTCCTTAGGGAGACTTTCCTGATATTCGACGGGTTTTTTTTTAAATCGCTAATGACGGCTTTATATGTATTTCGATATCATGATACTGTAACTTGGTTGTGTCTGTACATTGAAAATGTTTGGAAAAAATATTCAAAGAAATGTTAGTTACAATACAGAGGACGAATCCGACATTTTCGAATGTTTGTCCGTCTTAACGCGCATCACTAAAACTACTGGAAACATTTTGATGCAACGCAGCGTATTGAGTGCTTATAGCGCGGATGATAAATTAATATACTTTTAAACCGCAAAATTATTGGTTTACCGGTTTATAGAAAAATAATTTAATCTACACGTTTGAAGTCGCAGGCACAGCTAGTATAAATTATAATTATAGATTTTGCATTGAAGAAGTGACACTTTAAGGTCAAGTTGACTCAAAATTAATTGATAAATAAAAAGTACGACTACAGGCAACATTATAGCTATAATTATAGCCGTGAAATCGGCTTTTGTTATCGTACGGCAGTTCAATACAATGATTTTTATTCTGTACTAAAAAAACCTCAATCAGGTAGAGTCACATTTTATTCATAACTAATTACGCTTTGTATTCCATGTCAATACAGATCATCTATAATAAGATCGCCTGAATTTATTTATAGGTAATCAATAAAACATTATTTTAGTATTATTTTGAATAACCATGTAAAAAAGAAAATGCTAAGGGTGGCACTCTAAGGCTTATGTAAAAGGTCTAAAGTGCATCGGTTGCAGTACATAGCGGGGTATGTAGCCGTCCTAGTTTCAGGGAGGGTTGCGACGGGTGAAGGAACGTCATTGACCCACCTGCGCGCGATAGCCCGCGCCCCTCTCGCCCCGCAGGCAGACGAGACTGATAAATATAGCGATCTCAGGGAAAACGGCATTGATTCGTCGTATATAGAGTACCTGAGCATAGGGCGTGCGTCAGTAGCCAATATATAGAGTGTTTAATCATTTACATTGGAAGCAAGGGCAATTTAACCGGCTCTACTTTTATTAACTCTACTTTCATGGGTCAGTAAACAAACTCGCATCTGTGGTAGAGCAAATTAAGCCCTAGCGATCATGACGACTCAAGAAAAAGGGAATATTATTATATTTTTTCAGGAATTTGAAGATTTATTGGTGTCCTTTTCTGTGTCTACAATATATATTATGCAACTGCTCAAAAAGTCTTAGTTGTCTTCGTGCTTCTGAGGTTCGGTTTAGTTACCAGTGCGTGGCTCGGCTAACAGTCGTTACAGGCCGGCAGAATTCTGGAAAATTCTGGTAATTAGTCCAACCCTCATATACAACGAATAATTGGACGAGATTGTTTGAAAGGACTTCAATTAAAAAGAAACGCGACAGTCCCTTTATTTAAATATTAATCTAAACCCAAATGAGAGTAGACCGGCACCCTTCAATACAAATAAATATAATAGTCTTCTCTTTAGTAGTAAGGTTGGTTTAAAGGGAACTGAAAAGTCGCAACCACCAGTTGGACTCATTATGTTTACTATTATCATCAATGGATCGTAACTAGGAATTGTAAATGATGCAATAATAAGGCATTTTGAAAGGTTAGCGACAAACATCATACATTTCGTAGAGGGGCGGGGCAGGGGTGACGCGGGGTGCACTCGGGGCGTGGGGCGGCGCGGGCGGGGGCGGCGGGGATGCGAGGCCAGCACGTGCGGGTTGCAGTAGGTGAACGAACGTCATTGACCCACCTCGAAGCCCTACCTACTTATAACGGACCGATAACACCCCCGCCGATACGAGACGCGGCTGTGTGAGTCGTATTTATGCTAATGACAATAGTACATTGATGGTTTACTTTGATGTGTTGCCCATGTGTGCGCACGTCCTCGTCGATGTGCTTCTGATAATGTTGTTATTAGTACGCATTACGCAACGCAAGGTCGGTGCAGATGATTTGTTTAGTACAGCGGAAATGGCCAGTAGCCGCTTAGCACTGAACGAAAATAATAAATAAAAAGCTTTAAAGACAAGATAATGTAGAAAAAATCATTAAGAACTCAGTATAGCTATAATAATATTCTATTTTTAATAATTTGCTGCATATTTATCTTGTTCTAGTCGTTTATTGCACAACATGGCTACCAAATTCCACATTTAGAAAGTCGGTCAATATGCAAGTTTTATAAATTATATTCAGATCTAGATCTGAACTAATGTTAAGGACATTATGTGAGTGAGCCAGCGTTGGATGGAACATAAGCAACGTTTTCCTTCTAGTACCAGTATAAACGATTTTGTGCCAATGTCAAGAGCAACTAGTCATTCAAATGACATTTGCTGAATAAATATAATGGTTATTTTGTAATTTATACTTCATACATATTGCAACATCGTAATTAATATAAAATAAATTGTGTATTTCGTGAATTTGCTAAACATTTGCAATAGTTTACGGAACTGAAAAAAAAAACAACAGCCATCAATACACGTACACATTCAATAATAAATATTAACCTACATTCGTTCTTCTCATACAAACGCACGAAAGTGGATGCTGACTTTTGCTTCCCGAAAAAAAAACTCATAAGTATTTTTATTTATTTACATAGATATATTATAATAAATATATGCTCAACTCACAAACAATGGTGGCGATAGATTACAAAAAAAAATGTCACCATTACATTCTAACATTGAGGTAGGTTTAGTAAGCTCATAAAAACCGGATTGAGTAGCGGCATTCACGGCCTGCACCTACAATTGCACAGTTCGGAAGGTGGTTTTAACCACTCCGGTAACGTCCGCTGCACCGGAGTCCTACTTCCGGCCTCGACGGGGCGATCAATACGTGTCGGGGAACGAACTCCTGACCTCGAGCTGAGAACTGGGACACCGCGCAAGCGCTGCCACGATGTCAGCGGTCGGTGCATCCTCCAATACACTCCATTTTGAATTGCAAATTTTTTATTATCTAAAATTGTCTATGAAACACTTTCTAAGCTTTCCTACAAACCAACAGCGTTCTTATATTTAGGTGTTAATGCTTTTTTACGTCCATTTTGAACTATGAACTTCTCGATGCACTGTTCTAGGGCAGCTTGTGAGTTGGCGCGAACTGTGACATTTGCCATTTAAAGCGGAGATCAATAGATTCATAGCGGCGTATCTTTACTCATATGCTAGGTACAGGCTCAAGCAGTTGCTACGTGGATTCTACCTTTGTGTAGATATTTATAGCGGCTGCAATGTACCGGCTCAACCTACAATGTACCTTTAACTTGTCATTGTATTTGATTGGTTGTATGGTTGAATTACCTATTAATTGACTGCTTAAGTAATTACGCTGTAATTATAAAAAAATACCGTTCTCGTTGCTGGAAGGACTATTAATAAAGTCTATTTAGAAATTGGTTTTATTGCATTATAAATTGCCTATTTAATTTTACTAAGTAATATAATTATATGAGAGCGATTGAAAAGTTGTTCAGATGGCGGCAGTTTTCATTTATCTTGTCTTCATCTATCGACGCAATAGCACTGAGATACGATTCAAGACAGTAGCTGATATTAGCTCCGCTGACCTTTACAGTAACGCGGAGTACCTACACAGCACGCCGAACAAAGCTACAGTGCCGTGCCAAGCACCAACATCTATAATTAACATTTGACTGTAATAATAATACGAGTGGATGGAAAAAGAACGGTAATCAGTAAGTATTACTATCGAAGGTAAAGGACGGAGCCGATACTTGGTATCATTTTGAGGTGCGGGCTTTTTGAATGCGGCCCTGTTGCAATGCCAAGGCGACTGCCAAAAGGCGGAGTGAGGTCAACACCCAATGTCAGGGGCCCTAAGAATTTTGTCTCCACTGCATTTTAATGTGGCACGTTAATTAATTAGACTCTCATTCTCCAGTGGAAATCTTAATAAGTGTTTTTCTAGACATCACAGGGGCGTATTACTAACTCCTAATGCCACTTTATTTGGAGAAATATAGTTTATTTATTAAGATAAGTACGTATTATTTTGTTAAAATATTAATTTGCCTTCAGCTTAGATACCACCTGGAAATAATTGTTCATAATACGACTCCAGGCATTTAGGGCTTAACATTGACTGATAGTTTATTTTTCATATATGTGTCTAACATTTAAATTTAATACTTAAAAGCTGAGTGTCTAGAGATTCTTCTTCATGATAATAATACTCATTTAAAACTTAATTTAATAAACATAGCATGTTGCACCAAATTAACATCAATTATCGCACTTATTTTTACAATCGTTGGATATACATTGTCGTAATTATACCATAAATCTTCATGTTTTTGTTTGTCAGACCATTTTTTTATTTGTGTACCGACAGCGGCATTTAAAATGTCATATTCGAATCGCTTTAAAATTTGTATCACTTGTGCCACACATCTGTTTGCTTTGTGGGATAGCAAAAAGTAATTAAGGTCAGCCTCAAAACGTCACAAATAGATCAGAGAATTATTTTGCGAATGCTTCAATGTTCATGAGTGTGCAGTAATTATTACGAGCTTGGAATCGTCAATGGTATGAGACCAACGTTATGTTTTGGTTAAGAATGAGTAGTTATGTAGGACTTAAACAATCGCAGATAATCAAGTGTACTTAAAAACAAGTGACTGGGTAAAACAGCAAAAACGTGAAGCGCGCATGTCAATTATAATTTATTGCTGTTGATTATTTACGTTCTCTACAACAGATCTGATCTGAGATTGAATAGCACAAACAATAATTCTCTCAACACCAATACTAAAATATGCTATTAAAATTACTTTACATCTGTTTGGTACCTTTAAATACCAGCCATAATTACCCGCACCCATTTCCGAAGCTAGCATGATCACCATGGCAACCATCTACCGGGGTCCGGCCAGCTCTGATAACCTCTCGAATTTTCGAAGGTCGTACAAATTTACACGTGCCGCCATTGATTTAGCCATAACTGTGGCTGTGTGCGTTGTGCCCGATGCGTCTGTGTGCATGGCAGTGACAGTGGTTCGGCCCCCTTTTGACCTATTTTCAGGTCCCTTCTACCAGCGGGGATTGTGACGCAAGCACGCATATTACGGATCAGTGGTGACGCGAAAACTAAGAAGCTGCGCCTCTGAAAATAAACATCATTTAACAACAACATTTTATGTAATATAATGTCAATGTTCAAATTACGTGTCATGCTAAAATCATTGAACGGGAATATTTAATAAAACCTCTCAGCCAATAATTTTACACCGCAAGTTGATTGATTATTTTTAACCTACTGTTATATCTCCATCAACTTGAATAAATTGATCTAAGTATCAGATCATTGGTCGCAAAGGCGAATCAGAAGTTATTAACTAAATCCAACTCTTATTTCATTTAGACTTTGTGTCCACTTTCAAGTGATTAGACTGCCTTAAGAATGTTTTTGAATGCATGCATTTGAAACGAGTTAATCTTTGCAGATATCTAAGATTTCGTAAGTTGTCTAATTGTAAATAACAAACTAGTCCACCAGTCGTCTGGTGGCTATTTTCCGGATATTTAACCCACTATCAAAGCCAAGCACTATACATTCACGCCACGATTATTTTGCGGGCGAGCTTTGTATTGCTATATAAGGCGTAACAATAAATAGTGTAATATATTTAACCGATGTATTAGTAAGTTATACGGATAACGTTAATGTATAAAATAAATGTGTAAATTTTGTTTGATTTTTTTTTTTAAAAAGACGACCCACTAATGATTTGTTAGGTGCTCAGTACAGGTTCTAATATTTTAAATGTCTAATAATTAAATGTATTTATTTTGGAATGTTATCTTTATAAATTACTGTAAGCCCTATTAACAAAATAGCCCTATTAATAAATATGTACCTTTTATAATAACGAAGTTCGCACACATTGTGGGCGAATAACATGGGTCCGGTCTGTGTCGCAAATTAATGTTGCTTATCCTTTAGCCGAAAAGTAAAGCAACCTTATGGGTACAACATAACATACCACACACACAATTGGCAAATAATTAAAAATACTATCTACCCACAATAGTACATTTAGCACGCACCTATTAGCCAAATGTAAATTGGGAAATCTGTTATAGCCCCCTAGCGAGTAACGATAAAACTCTATGGGCGATCTACGCAATCTGTGAAATAAATATATTACAAACATATTATATCATAGCGTTAATTGCGGTGCTCAGTTATTCAATAAATCCGGGAAAGAGCGAAGTTGTTTCGGCTTCTAAATATAGCCTGTATAAAGACTCAATCATAACACCGGGTCAAACAAGGGTAGTAGATTGAAGGCATCAAGTTAGGCGGGCGTCGGGCGGCGTCGGCGGGCCGTCGCCCTGGCAACGCTGCAGCCGACGACGCACCGACCCAGTTCCGCGGCCCGCCCGCCCAAATGTTAATGACCTCCAAAACCCGGGTCGAAGTTCACGCAATACACGGGTAAGGGATCTATACACATACCCCCGTAGAGTTTTACAGGTCAAACCATGTATTGATTCTTTAATTTTAAGATGGAATCTAGGTTAAACCAGATTTTGATTTGTTAATAAATTTCTGTACCCTTGAGAAAACGCAAAAGAGTATATATATTTTTAATTTTGTTGTCTTCGTCTTTGTTTATTCGACAGGCGGATCCTTTAAGAAGTTGTTGCTATTGTTATTATACATACATATATCTTGAGAGTGATTGTTTAGTGTTTTTGACATCGCGCAGAGATCGTTCACACGTTTCGGGGAGTAAATAAACGCTTTATACTCTTGAACTGAAACATGTCTGAAGGCCTTTTAGTGTATTGTTGGATGCTTAGGCCTTGGGGTCGGCGCCCTATCTAGCCGGAGAATGCCCCAGACGACTTCAATTCTAGTTGGTGGCACTTATTCAAGGGTTTTTCCTACATTATTCCCGCCTCGTTTGTACGACAGACGTGACTAGCTAATTACTTTTTCAATTAGTGAACGCCTACAATGTAAATGGATCGCAAAAAGAGAAAAAAAAAATCGCTAATATATCGGACGTTTTAATGTTTGGCTTCATTGAGTCTGCGTTATTTTTGAATGGAAGGGGAAATCGTTTTTGCGTTAGTCAGATTTAATTATCATATCAATATAGCTGCAAATGATAACGTTTAATTACATATGAGTTTCTATAAAATCTAAATTTAAAAAAAAAAAAATATCTTTATTACACATTACACAAGTTTTTGAGCTGTTTAGCGCGGGATATTGATTTCATATATTTACGTGAATACTACACATTGAAATAAAACTAACTTAACGATTTTATATTAAGATTTTTACGTTCCGTATGTTTCGGCAGATTTACAGCAACCATGGTCACGGGAGGACCGAGGTGGTTGACTTCCTAGTGTCATAGTTTGACCGGGAGTCTCCTTTTAAGCGTATACATAGGATGTCTGAACGATGAGGGATGTTCGGTGTTGCCGTTTCATGGATGGTGGGTCAGATCAGCTGCGCTGCATGTGCCTAGTGAATGTAGCGTCTCCATCTACTGCCGCCTTCCTAACTAGGCAAGTATGCTCCATCGTAGATCTCATCATCACTTACCATCAGGTGAGATCGAGATCAAATACATGCCTATAATGTAATAAAAAAAAAAATCTCTTTAATTTTGTTACTCAGCGCTAATTACTAAATAATAGCTGCCTATTTTACCTACTCCCGATTCATCTCTCTCGCTCGCGAAAATCTAATTTTATAATACAAATACATGTGTCACACACGTGTTCAGTTCCTAGTAACGTGCGGTATATATAGATAACCGAAAGGAAATTGCAAATAATTACAACGAACTGCATGTAGGTCCTACACTGCGTTGTGTATGTGTGTACGTACACGCGATCTACGCAATTACATGCAAAGAATGGTGACAGAACACACACAGGCGAGTGTAATCGAAGGACTGCTCTCCGTCAGCACTTGCAGAGCTCGTTAGGGCTGCTTGTGGGATGTATACAGGATGGCGCAGAAAGCGTATACGAAACCTTGCACTTGCGCTTCATTAGCGCATTTATTATCATTATGTGTATTCAGAAATTGGGTATGTCATTAAAAAAAATCTTTGCCATATAAACAATTGGCATTTTGTTGGCAAGAAAAAATATTAATTAAAATCGATTCATCGAAATTCTGCATTCACGAATGCGCTTAAGAAGCCCAGGGTCTAGACTTAGTATAACCTTTCTGAATCACTCTGTATAAAGATACAAATATTGTTTAGGTATAAAATAATCGGAGCGCTATGTAAAATCATAATTTGATATATTGATTATGTGTTTTTTTTTAATTCAGCATGTTTAATATTAGTAGGGGTAGCCCTGCCATGCGCCTGCGCAGGAGCATAGCTCGTTACTCATACACGCACATTAGGTACTGTGATGCAATGGGCTCTTGCGCTCTACGCGACAACGACGTTATTTTAGCTGTATTCTATTTCATTCCTGTACGCTTGAAACCGTTAGTTTCATGCCCGTAAATGATACGAAATGGAGAGCAATAAGTGTGATTTAGCTATCTTTTTTGTGTAATATTTTAAATGCTATGACGTTGATTTAATTTACAATTTATGTGGATTATAGCTCTATATTTTAGGTAGAGCTGTGTACCATTACCCTTTAATAACTCTATTGAGCTTGCCAATGGAGTGTAGCTAGACTTGTTTTATGTATTATCTAGACTCATCTAGACTAAGGTGCCTAGAGGAGTATTGAGAATAAATAACTACAATCAGAAGTAAATCGTAAGAACGTATATATATTTCGAATACTAGGGAGTAGGGACAATTGTACGATGAGCACAAATGTTTGAACCCGTGTTATGGATGTATACGGTAACCATAATAGAAGCGTGGCTTAGTGTACGATCGTATAGTTGGTCTGTTCGTCTAACGATATTATGATTGAAATAAAACTATTTTTTAAGGATTTTATCGCGTTTATTTTTCATTTTTACGTTCCCGACGTTTCGGCTGCTTTACAGCAACCATGGTCACGGTAGGACTGAGGTGGTTGACGTCCTGGTGTCATAGTTAGAAACGGGCTACCCTCATATTTAATTGTTGATTGTGGTCCGATCTACGCAGAAAGTGCTCACAGTATCTTGAGGTCTTGCAATGGTACGCTTGGTTTTCGATTTAATAATATTGATATTATGATTATTATTATTATATGGTCAAAAAAACACTGTATCGACAGCTCAATACACTTTAAGTCAGTGGTCCGCTAAAACATCTATAATATAGAACCCTTTCAACCGGCCTTCTTCTCGCCCCCTGCTGCGGGGTGCTTAGTGGAACGTACCTATTTGTTTTAACGATAAGCTACTAAGCACCTATAGTAACGATTAGATATACCTATTCGGTTCACGTATAGCTACTCTCTAGCGGTACTTACTATATTGAAAAGGTATTGAAAGGTACTGATTGTCATGGTTACATTATTAAAGCTTTTCCTTTGTATTGTAGTCTTTGTACTCCCAGATATAACTGTTGTGAATCCAACGTAGTTTCTGAACGATGCAGTTCAAACTACCTTTGTACAGGTGCTGATAATATCCAGTATTATAAACGATTCAAATAATATGTTAATAAAATAATCTTACTCCATTACCTGCTTTTTAAATAGTCATTAAATAGCACTATAACGATTACCCAAGTTGTAGGCAGTGAACGTTCGCCTTTGGGAAAACCACGGGAAAGAGAAAGCTTTAGGAAGTAATAAAATAGTTTATGACTTCGCCGCTAGATGGTGTTATTTGCACGTCACGTTGTAGATAGTAGTACTAATTTCAGTCATATGCGTTCGTGTAAAGTAAATAAAATTGTATACCAGATAGTTACATATAGAGGCGGTTACATACAGTTTTAAGGCTTGTATTTTACAAAAAAAACCTGGTACCACTTTCCTCAGAAGCGACTCCTGCAGAATAACAGCAAAATAATAATGAACATATTAATATTTAGAGTTAGCAATTTGAAATTAAATTAAAAACACTTCTAAACCTATCCTAATAAGTCGGTGGACTTCACAGTTCACAGTTCACGTAAATAGTAGAAATTCTTTCTGATATGATCTGATCGCTCGCTTCAGGCAAACCAAGTATTGTTAGAACGAGTTGAGGCTTTTTAGCAAGGTGTCGTGGTTAATACGCGTCTATTAATTATTTTATAAAAAGCATTTAATATGTAAGAATTAAGAAAATTCAAGTATATCTACATAGCCCAAAGAATATCAGTAACAAGACTTGCTTTAAACAAACTTCATTCCATCTGTGACCTATAAAAGTAACCCAAAGGCGTCAGCCACTTTCTTTCTTAAGCACTTCCATCTATAAAAGGGCCATTTGAAAGAGCAAGCGCCGCGTTATATGAAAAGCTTGTGTGTCCTTTAACGAGCCAGTAGTTGGCTGGTGCAGGGCGCGAGGCGGGGGCGGCGCCTATTCCTAGCGCGAAACTAGGCCGGCCGCCGACCGCGGGCGGGCGGTGCGAGAAAGAAGCGGGAAGCGAGTTGTAATGCACTTTAAGGACTTCAGATTATAACAATCTCTGTCGCCACCTGGCAATAACCATTACATAAAAGCTAAGTATGGCAGGTGTCCGCAACCCTACCAATATTCCCATCCCATACCCATCCAAACCTCAATCCATAGTCCCAATTATCTTTCCATATTCCTGCAATAGTTCTTCCACCTGCTGTGGTCAGTTCGCTGTTTATGCTATCATTTTCAGCAGTTGATCCCAGCAGGTAGCTAACATAACATTAAAATTCTCAAAAAGTGTCTCTACGTGTTGAACGCATGTCCCCGCGCAAGCCTTCCAAAGATCCGGGTATAGCCCGTGTGGAGAGAGATATAATAAGGTAGGTTTAGCGAAAGCAGGACCTAATTTATTTTTCTCACCTAAGGTGAAGAACGACATAATAGCATGTTTTGTTATTAAAAGTACTTGCACTTTGGGCAGTTCGAGTAGGTACTTGGGCAATATAAGTAGATACTTGGGCGGTATAAGTAGGTACTTGGGCAATATAAGTAGATACTTGGGCATGTAGAGACTTTTACTGCTCTCGTATTGAATTATCTCTCTAAAACTCTTGTAGCTTGAGTCAAACACAGTTTTAAACTCCGGACGCACACATTGCCAACACCAAAATGACTTTTGAGAATAGAGGTTCAGGAATCAAGATCTATGTCGTTCGAAACACACTTGAGTATCAGATCCTCTTCCTAATGAAATGGTGTCAGTAAACACAAGACGAAAATATAGCAAGCGCGTCTATTGCAATGTTAAAGAATTTGACAAATTAATTAATTGCTTTTTGACTAAATATGCCTTTTTAATGTTATAGCAATGGTTACCAGCCGAAGGACGTCTACTGCTGGATATGGGCCTCCCCCAATGACGTGCACAAATAGAGCGTTATCCAATCAATTGTAGAAGATTAAACTCAGGACGATTAAATTAGGGGCAGGTTTTAGTCTACTAAGATTTGGCTCATTAGCAATACAGATCGATTGCCATCTACTCTGCGGCAATCTACTAGCTGTCCGAATTTAGAATGACAACCTGGAACCGCCCGCTTACCGTACCCCTGAGCTATAGAGCTATAGTAGTTGTATGTTATAAATCGGTCACCCATCCAACGTCTACACATCCTGAAATTTGCAGTAGAAGTTGAGCGATTTTATACGTTGCGTTAAAAGATATATTATTAAAAGAAATATTGTTCATATTTGTTATGGCCCAACTCTACCTGCGCGGCACCAGCTAGGCGATTTAGTAAACTATAATGTATTCACATAAAGCATTTCATGGAGTATTTCTTGACAACTCCCCATTCATTACCCACTACTACCCATACATACAAACATTACGCAAATAAAAACACATCAATTACCCTCAAGTGCGATATGCATTAAGGTCTGTGACCTGACCTCATCCGCGTTGTAATATGACCTTACGTTAGTATAATGAAAACTGCGCAAGCGCACACTGCATCAGCCAATTATAATACATATCTCAATGCGAGATTACCAGTAAAGGAGCTTCAAGCGTATTTCAGTTGTTTTACGTATTTGTTACATTTGTTATTAAAAGAATTTGGTATAGATCTAACAATGATGTTGTTCAATAATTTAATGTATTAACATTAAATTATTGATATACATACATTAAACTATTGATTTAAAATAACTTAATAACTTGAAAACAATACCCTTTGAACCTGAAACTCTTGTGTCTCCTATTGTATTTGAGTACAAAGAATTTTTCATATTAAATATTACTTGTACTTCGTATAAACATTGTTACTCTTTCTATTCATAAATTCACCTTCAAAACATTGGGAAATCAGTACGACCCAAATGTTAGTTTAAAAGAGATAAATCAAATTAAAGCGATAACCATCTCCGATGGTCTTAGATCTAATCGTTTTGATTTAAAGCGTAAGTGCCAGGAGTACCGAGAGAGTCGATTCCGACATTCGTTGTTTACTCGGGTGCAGTACAATCAATCGATTTTCACGCGCTTCATGAGACAATTCATAAATCGCATGGAAATCGATGTCATATCATATATACAAAATAACATAGATATTAATCGGTACCGACAAAAAAAACAATGCATAGATATTATAGAATATTTTTTTCAAACGATATACGTGCGATAGTACGTAGCCTCACCGTATATCGATACAATCAAGAATCGAGTGTAACAAGCGAGAAGTGGTCGCGTAGTCGGCTCAGGCCGATTGCGAAACATCCGCATTCATTAATGGCCTCGTCTCAAGATGATCTATGGCGCTCGGACGATCGCAGCTGGACCACATTTCGCTTGCACTTTAGAAAGCGAGTCTTTGTTTTCACTTCGTAGCGGTAATTTATAGTAATGAGGAGAGATCATTGCACGCAGAAGTGTAAATTGTCTCAGTGAAGTATCCCGACTCCTGCCGTATTTGGAGAACCGCCAAAATTGTCGCATTTAGTTTTTCATGCAATGTTTTATGTTGCGAATGTGATTGTAATCACTTGACATTTAGTTGAGACGTGTAAAGTACCTTTAGTCGTTTGTTTACTTGCTATATACGTGAAGACGTTGTCGTTAGGTTGGTATATTGATGTACAGAATGAAAAGTAATTCAGAATTGTTAGAAGCTACGTGCTGCATAAGCAATGCAATGAATGCAGGTGTTGAAGCCTTGGCGTCGTGGTGAACGCACTTTCACTAAAATGCACTCGGCGCGGGAGCATGGAGACACGGAATATAGGGCACAACACATCACCTCGCATTCGAAACGTTATATGCTCCTATAAAAGATAAATAGCGCTTACGTATGGTATATTTATAGATGAAAGTCCCTTGTGGGTCGATTGTACTAGCAAATATGCGATACGCCATTTTACCCGCGCACATTTAAAAAAGTTTAAGATCACTATTTCAACTTTCTTGAACAACAAAGGCATGCTTATATAACAGTTGTCCGATATTTGTATCGTAAAGTTAGTTTATATTGATTACATGGATAAAGATCACAAATACATTTGTTAACACTAAAATAACGTGAAAAAAAAAATATATTGTTTTTTTATATTTATGCCAATACTACACATTGAAATAAAACTAATTGTACAGATTTTATCGCATAATGCGTATAAATAAATAATTTAAACCTTTTTAACACTATTCTTGGGAACTTGAGTCTACTAATCTAATCTACCAAAATAACCAGTAGGGTAAGCAGGAACATCTAATGTAATTGGAACGTCATCGAAAAATCATGCTATCACTATCGTACATATTTATGAAATCTATAGTGAGAGAGGGATAGAAGACCTTTCGTGATCGGAACGGAAACGTAAAACGGATTGTGCTTGAGGTAATCAATGGATTTACTGTATATAATACATAAAAAGTTTTTAGTTAAAGGATTTCGAAATAAAACAAACTAGCTGTCCTGACTAACTTCCTACCACCTCAGAATCAAATGTATGAGAAAATTATGATTTTTCCATGTTTTATAATAGCTATCCTGCTATTCGGGCGGAGACATATTCAAAAAACCAATGCTCATAAAAATCGGACCACCCTTTCCTGAGTTATAAATAGTACAACTAACACCACATTGTTTTATATATATATAGATTAAAGTAGATTTGTGTGAGAATTTTGTGTGTCATCTTATCGCAAAATCCTTCAGATTTTAGACTCGAAGACGGTCGTAAACAGAGTCATGGCCGGTTCTCGATCTCCTAATTTGATGGTCACTTGTTTATCGTTGTGTTATATAGTTATTGTACACATTGCTATTATATTTAATCATTATTTTATTTTATTTAGGTGATAAGTCATAGAAGCTTTATCTCTTAAAATAAATGCACCTTGGTACCGTATGATTTACTGCCATTATTCGCGTCAGATTGTCAAGGTTCAATGAAAACAAGACAATTATTTAGAATAGCAGTAAATTCAGAAAGTTACTTGAAAAAAATGTTTTTTCATCTCACGGCCAGTTTGGCAAAAAATATGGAGTGTTTAGACGGACCGGGCAGTCGTACTCGAACTGTACGATTTTTATTGCAAGAATAAAGAAGCGAGCGAACTTGCTCCAGTGACCACGGATAGCCGTTGATATAAATATAATAGGCATAGGCACACGTCTAATAATAGATTTGGTCGGTGGCACATTGGCGTTGCTCTGCGATCCTGTGTCCAAATAGCTACTCGACTCGACGGTTGCTACTTGACAGATACGCGCAGAGGAATGCAACTTTGACCTTTCAAAAACATTTAACACAATATTTTTTATGATAGTAGCATCGATGACCATTACTGCTCCCAAGCAGTTTTATTACTCTTTTATAGCAATTTTAATGTAAGGGATACAAAAACCAATTTAAAATGCATTCTACTGAGGTAATCCCTATATCCCATTTGTCCCGTGCTGAAGATTGCACAGCCTTTCTTGGAGTATACGTTTGACATTTTCTTGTTGAAAAGTGCACGGATCATAGAAGTAGTTGCGTGGTTCGCGGGGCGCACGCGGGGTGCGCGGGGTTCGCGCGGTGTAACCTACATACCGGTCAACACTCCGGCTCAGTCAACACTCGCTACAGGGACATTAGGTGCGTTTGATGAGCCAGTGCACTTGTACAAGTAGACTGGATTAGTACTAGAACGAAATGTCACGACCGAGCAAATTATTGAGCGCTGATCCTATTGGCTATGTACAGTTTTGGGAGGAGAAATAATGTAGTGTTGTTAGGAGAATATAAAAAACGTAGCTATGGTGCAAACTGTATTACCGCTTGCTGACTATAAAAAAAATCCAAATTTTCTTGATCTCAGACCGTGAGCGCATCCAAATTATCGTCAATTTATTATAAATGTAATACTGCTGAAATAAATGTGTTATCAGAAATTCGCCACTCTCATCCCTTTGACATTAAAAAATATATATATCTACTGATATAAGTGGATCTGTAACATACAAACCTTTTTTTAGCCGATCCCAAAATAAAGCCACACTCACCTGAAACAAAGTAAAAAATAATTGTATGAGTTAAATGCTCAACAGAAGTATAACTGTTTTCGTATATAAACCTAATAACCATGCCAATGACCGTAAAATGTATTTAACTACTCTACATCTGTTTATACATCACTGTTCTGACACAAATACGGTGTCATAACCTACTAAATTAGTATTAATTGGTGTGCGTCAGAGCATGAAACTAAAATATTCCAAGATAACACATGAAATTAATTATTAAAGTATACTTATGCGCTAAACCTGTCAAGTACTCGAGCTAGTAACTCGAAAGCCTAATGTTTTAGTGCGAACAGACTAATGCCAGCATTAGATGCGACTAGACAAGGCCACAGCTATCTGTGAAATGTCGAGAACGAAAGAGACGGAGACATATAAAGTATTTATCGCACACATAACAACACTACAAGTGCAGAACACGCACACATGTTTAGCTTTTCTATTTCTATGACCCGCCCTAGGGTTGACTACTGGCAAAGTGTAGTGTCGTCATATCATCTATGATGCCTTGCTACTGGCGCTTGTAAAAACGTTTAAATTGAACACGTCTATTTAGATTAGTGATATAAACACAGTTAAAAATATATGAGACATCAAATACGATATTTAAGTATGTCAAGGGTGCGGCTACATTCGATCAAACTAAATGACAAAAATTTAAATGTTTACCGTGCGTCTTGTTTTAACTGTACTCCAAATAAATTGATTTATAAAATCAGCGTACGATCTCGCATGCGGCTCTATTGTAGATTGAATTTAAATAGAGACACCACCGTTACTTATTCATACACCTTTTAGGTATCGTAAAAAAACTACGAACTAATTTTCAACCCAACCGTGGATCACCCAGAAAGGTATGGAGGGCTTTATCGTACCAGAACTGGTAAGACAACGATATTTTTTTTTAAATAAGTAAATCACCACGTAATCACAAAAAACTTGATGCCCTAAAATTGACTCGGTAATGAAGTCTCAAATGGAATTACTTTTTCAGCGATCAAAAATGTTCAAAACTATCTGTAAAAGATAAGTACCCAATAAAAAAAATATTATTATGACGACTGATTAAAGCAGGAAAAAGGTGTTTCGCCATCTGGGTCGCAAGTAACGAGGTTACTGTCTATCTGCAGGAATTGGGTGAGTGTATAATGCGCACTTGATATACAAAACACCTATCTTGATAACGATAAGGAGTCCGAACTTGCCGGTTGCGACAGACTGGCCTAGAACCCGGCGTGAACTCGAGTACCCTCAATAACTGGGCCCAAATTTTTATAATAAGCCACCGTATCACCCAATTGCGCATTACTTGTGTGTTGCTGCCTCTTTGATAGTATGATGATGAAGAGTATTTAAATACATAAATTAACCTTTGTAATTCGCGTTCCGATCCGGTTGAAGACTTAAGAAAAAAAAATGTAATGACAATTTGTAAGTGCCCCCGTAGGCCTATACGAAATAAATGATTTGACTTTGACTTTGAATTAAATTAATAAAAGAACAGAACAGAAGAACAGAAACAGAAACAGAATTAGAAGAACAAGCATACCGTAAGGATCTAAACTAAATAACGCTAGTTCAATAAGTGTCTTAGACGGGCCAATCAGGAAAATAAAATTAAAAAAAAGACTACCGCTGATTTGAAAAGCGTGACCCCTCGACCAGTGTACAACAGCTTATGGTCAGCACGTCAAGTGCGAGATCTTTCGTATACTTTATTCTACGTATTTAGACATTTTATAAGTAGAATCGAATGTTTCAAGTACCATCCGCTAGAGGCGCGGTTCAATTCTCCATACAAAATGTCTAAATACGTAGACTATAAAGTATACGGTTAGCTTATGAATAATCTTGCACTCGCCGTACATAACACTACAACATGCGACTGTCGCTTGTCAAAATACAGAAATGTATGCGAACTATCATAATATTATATTCGAAAATATTATCTTAGTCTTAACAATAGTAGTGTAAAATATAGGGGGTCCATCGGTAGGCTGTAGGTCACATTTCCGAAAAAAATATAAACTTGTTTGAATTTTTAAAAATAATACTCGCTTTCTCACAGAAATATCAAACACATATATTGTATACATAAACGTGATCGTTATCACATACTTGTTAACCTCTTCAAATATTTAACACTATTTTTTTAAAATTTTATATATTCTATTTAATAAGAATTATACAAATAATAGTCAATGAAATAGTGGTTATCTCTCATAAGAGGTAAAAAAAAATGGTGACCAATATTTAGGTCATTGATTTTGTATCGACGTAGCTATTATTAAGTACGTTGATTTATCTATTCAAGTTTGTTAATTCATAATGACGACGAGTTTTTTTTTTTGCTAAACGCTGATAAAACATTTTAAAGTAGAATTCAAACTTTATGAAATGTAAGCAACAAGTCGTTATTTGTCAACCGAACACATGTTTTGTGTTATTGTCACAAGGAAATATTATTTGAGTCTTACAAAAGATTTGTTGAAACACTTAAGTCACTTTGCTTTGTATTGACCAATATATTTAGATGCGAACTTACTCTTAAAAGCTAGACGAAATTAGGCATATACTTTTTTTTTATAAAATGAGGTCTACAAAATTATAATTTGTATATAAAGTTTAAATTGCTTTGTGATTCCGCTTCAAAAATAGGAAGGTCATTCTCTGCCGCTCACCGATCATAACATCGGCAAACCTCAACCTCTTTGTGGCAGTTTGACGTAAATTTACAAAGGTATTTCATATTATCATATTATTATCACAAAAAACATGCAATTTATTTCGAAGAAATAATGTAATTAGGACAATTTTAATTTCCATTGCCATTTTACATAATCATGATATAATTCATGAATGTTTTAGAGGCACTCAAATGGGCTTGATATTAAGAGACATAGATGCAAAGTCAAATGAATAATTTACCTCGTATGTGTAATACGAGTCATACTCTCATGGCAAGAGGTTGTTTGGCATAACGAAACTTTATGCAATATGTTTATCACTAGCAACAATTTCTACAAATTTATGTGTTCCTTGCACACAATTCCCATAGAAATTGGGTTATCTTGATAGATCGGGCTCGGCTCAGCGCTGCGCGATTCCGAAACGCGATAGCAGCGCTGAAGAAAGTATCAGGTGCTGAAATCTCGCCTTTATATATTTATTTTACAAGCTTTAAAATGAAGCCGGTGCGTATACGTAGTACTTTTTAAAATTGGAACACTGGAATTTGTTTCGATGTTTGTTTTTTTTTGTTTTTAGGTAAACCACTAGCGACAAAGCCTGACTTTGCGTGGCTAAACGATATCAAGGAAAACTGTACGTACACGAGTTTCTAATAGAACTATAAGGTTCAGAATGAGCTTGTAATTATGCGCATGATTGCAGGAAAGACACGTGTCGGATGAAGGAAGAAATTCTTGTTGCGCAACATGGAGGAATGGGTGGCAATCGCGATTGTTCCTGAGTTGTCCTGTTTGCAAAAGGCAAATCACTAAGCTGACGGTCAACCATCCCTAGAGGCACCCATAAAAGAAAAGGACAAATGGAAGAAAGAAAAGAAGGGACTCTTTTAATGTTTAGTCATTTGTAAAGCCATATACATCGTCATGGATTTAAATTGTTATTGATACCGCCGTATGTTTTTTAAACCATATGAATTCTGCGTAATGTTTTTATATAAAGAAAACTTTATGCGCCTACTTTAAACGATTTGTATTGTAACAGACTTCAAAAAAAAGGAGGAGTTTCTCAATTTTTTTTGTGACTTACATTCCACGAGGAGACAGTAATGTTGAGTCATATAAATATTATTCAATGTTTTTTTTTTACAATTTACATTTTTATGCAATGCAACAACCAGGATCATCGTACAGAATGAACCAACCAATTAGGCGACCGATATAAGGTGACCAATCAAACTGGAATTCGAATCCTGATTTAAAAATCGAAGATCATAAAATATTTTTTTAATTTGGTCTGCTCTTAATACGTCAACGTATTTTATGACACCCGAAGTCATCTGCAAGGTATGCACGTTAACCTTTGGGAAGTGGTGTGCATGGAGCATCGGCGCCGTCGGCCGCCCTATATTCGCGTTTCGGTCTGCCGTCTGGCACAGAGCCCAAAAATAATTAGTCATCATTCGCAGAGCTCCTTAGAAGCGGTCCTAGGATCGGGGATTCTTAGAACGTGTCCGTTACACCCACAGTACCTATTGTAGATCTCGTTGTATACTTTAAATGGATTGCAAAATTTCATACATTTAAATTTGAAAGCCTAACGTAAGTACATTAAAAAATTATAAATAAGCGTTCCATGTCGGTACCAGTAATTATGGGCAAAATGCACACTAACAATAATTCTAATGTAATTTTAGATGTTTATCCAAATAAATTGACAAATTTGACACTTTATTTTCCTAATGCTTACCCAATTATTTAATAATATGATAATAATAAGAATCACATTTTTCTGAAATTATAATTGAATTTATTTCATGCTACTGCCATCTACCGCTGAAGTGCTGAACGCGTGGTTCATCTACTCACTACTAGGTGGCGCAAATAAAATAAGAACAAACTGTTATTGCAACAGTAATTATATATATTAAAAAACATATTTAATAAAGATAATATTGCAACAAATACAGTACATTTCTTGTCACCTCTTAAACATTGTTTTTACTGAATTGAATGTTTACTAATTAGTTTGAACAATTAAAATAAATAATTATTATTGTATCCTTAAATTTGAGCTAGATTAATAAAACTAATCCAAATAAATGTTTACCTCAATATTAAGTTAAGAAAACACCGTAGCAACCGAGACAGCGTGTATCATTTCGCTATTAATGTTGTAGCGAGTGCTACGACCGAGGCTACGGCGTAGGCTTGATGAAATTGATTCACGGTATTCTACATTATTATGTTCTTGTAATAATAAGTAAAGCGGTAAAGTTTCACTGGTTTTATTATTATTAAAAAAATCTCTAAAAAATAATAAAAATAAGTCGGTCGAACACACCGACTACATGGTCCCAAACTATGCTCGTATTAAAACTCGATGACTCAAGCTCAAACATTTGTGTTCAAACCCGAAACCCCCGGTACCGAAGGCAGGGTCACTTCTATCAGTGAGTGACTACCAATCGAGTCGCCTTTAATTGCTTCGATTCTGCATTTTTATACTATCAAAATACATAGTGATATATATTAATTGTAAAACATAACGAGAACGTGAACCATGAAAGGTGGTGAAGACAAACATAGTGAGGAAACTTACATGTCTGAGAGAACCCTTTGAAAGAAGTGTGTAGTCCACTAACCCGCACTGGGCCAGCTTGGTGGACTATGGCCTAATCCGCCTCGCATTGATGGGAGGCCCGTGCCCAACAACGGGATATTAAAAGGGCTGGTATTATTATTATTACCGTACCTCCTAAGAGTTTCTTAAAAGTTATGTTATTTTGTAAATAACAACAGTTCAATTACGCTCACATATTTTATTAATTGCAACAATGTTTATATTGTTTTATATTTTATTATCGTACGTACATTTGCAATTTGGGATCATATGACGGTTTGTAAACAGCGACGTGTTTCCGGTTAGCGAAATATTTGTTGCAATTAACCTGTAACCTACGTCGTAGTTATTTTAAGGAATTCAGCATACGCATACAGTAATGAAAACTTTGGGTAAATGTTACACTCAAATGCTTATGATAAAACTATTGAAATTATTTATGTTGAAAATCATTGGATACAAAAGTTCTAATTTTTGAGCGCGCAATGTATTTTGTGTCTCCAACACAACACGTGATCACAACACAACACTCCGCGGGATACCTGACTTGTACGAGTGACGAACGCTCTCGAGCGTATTGAGTTTTAATTTACATTGCAGTCGTACGTCAAAATTTTGTGATTATGTTTTAGTTTATTGAAAATTACGGTGCGATAGAGTTTTATTAATGATTTCAAACTAAAATCAACTTACAAACACGTTTTTTTATAATTCATAAAAATAACTATGGAAAATTGCAACTCTAGTCGGTCCAGAATCATTAGTTGTATTTATGGTATCAGTTTTCGTTACGAATCCACAAACACTATTATACCATTACTTCGCAACAACTATCACATAATTCGTTTATTAATTGTTATATTATATTATGTACTACTTATACTAATAGTTTTTTCACTCCTTCCTGGTGGACTTACAAATATTTTCTCGATAAGGACTCTACGACTATAAAGTGACTAGAAGCAAATAAATAAAAACCACAATTAAATTCGTTTGTCCTTGACGGGTCGACGGTGCAATACAGTAATATACTGAAAAGTGCAGATTCCGAATAAAACGTAGGTATCTACACGACCGTCGACCCCCCCTCTCCCGATGGCATAATTGAAGTTCACGTAAATATCGCGTATGCATGTGTGTGTAGTGCATACAAGCACTAGGCACACGCCGATCTAGCTCGGTGCGGGTGCACTCGGCTCGGTTGGGGTAGGTTCAGACTTCTACGTAACTATGCTGGAAACACTACGCGTACAGGATGTACTATTGAACCGTATGATATTGGCAAAGGTTCGGTAAAGCTTCATTGTGACAATAAGTTCTAACTTGTAGTAGAAATAGGAATCTTGTGGCGGTGTGAATGAAACATATCCATTTATAGAGGGAGGTTGCTTTTCGATTCCAGTATGATCAAATTTTTAAAAGGATTCTTTTCGGAATTTTACTCTGATCAAGGTGTATCTTGGTCATCTCCATGCCGTTGTACAGTACCCATAATACGCGCGTTGCTGAGTTTCATGAAGATAATTAAAAGCCAGATTACACATCTATATTTCGTTGTAGGTAGTACTGTTTTTAAAACAATTGAATGCTTTAACTACCAACTAAATAATATGATACTGCTTAAAAAATACTAGCGTGACACGATCACATTGCAAGAGAAAGGTATAAGCTACTCCGCGGATTCAAACAAATTGCATTCAGCATAAACAAGAGACGAAATCCGCTGAACGTAATATAGATCTGATGTTAACTGCAAGCGCTGTTACATAGACAACATGCATCGATGCAGTAGTGTGCGCCGGGAGGGGAGGGTGGCGCTGTGTCCAGACATCTATCCAGATGCCTAGATATCTAGACACGTAGGATGCATCGGTGCAGTTGGGGTAGGTCCGCGGGCAGTTCGGGTAGGTCGGGTAGGTCACCCACCCCGATGCACCAGCAATAAGTACTACCACGCAATCAAACGTTCAGCGTCGCCTGGATGCCGCGCGTTATGGGACTCGACTTTGTTTTCGCAAAAGTCAGTTTTTGTTGGACAATGCTCAGTAATTGTGTTTAGTTTTGCTGTGCAATACTGTGCATGGAAATTTATATGCTATTTGAGCGAATGATTTGCTAGCATATTAAATTGAATATGTCATCCAGCTAGGATCTTTTTCATTGTTTTTGTCCTGATGATGAATTAATGCGATGCACGGTTTTATCATGAAACATATGATTGCATATTACCACCAAAGTATAGATAATTTAAAAGACGCTCTCTGCATATTGTTACTCACAAGAGAGCGATTTCTTCTTCCTTACGAACTGAAATATTATGAAATAAAATGGATATGAATATGGCCTCAGCCACAACGTAGTTATTTTTACTAAGGGTATTTAGCCAATGTCAGGTAATTAATGGCAATAACAAATTCAATAAGTACACATTATAAAAAAATACGGATGTGACATGAAGATATGAAAAAGATATGTTAATTTGTTAAAATGAACGTGATCTCAGGCAAAAACTTGACAATATTAATTTGGCATTAACTTGTGATTTAAGTTAAATTTTAGTTAGACAATGATAGAATAAATATTCTAAGTTAAACGAATTTGATTTAAATAATCACAATTAGGGTATGTACTTATATGTTATGGATTACTACATTTGTTTATTTATACTTGCTGCACTCGAAATGAATACCGGATAGATTGTCCAAACACTGGCAGTGCGAGACACGCGATATTATATTTGTTATGTAATTCAGCATCAATGTTTATTTACCAATACGTATGTCGTTGTGGGTCGTCGACCCCGGTTCCCGGTCGTGGAAATTCGGCATTGTCCGCACTTTAGAGGGGGATAGACTTATACGGGACAGTGAGGGTGTGAGTGCGCATCCAGCGAGGGTAGAGACCTTGAGCTGGCAAAATCAAGGGTAAGGTGATGCGCGTGTGTGCGTGAATCCTCGGAACCGGCTCTGTGTTTGTGCATTCAATATCCGTACATAAATATACGTATAGTTGGTAATATATTCGGTTACACAGAGAAAGAAGTCCGTATGTGTGTACTTATATTTGCAAGTCGTCTCCTGTCCACTGAACTTAAAGAATAAGAAAATATTACGCAGTAGGTACCTGTTATATTAATGTATATAAAGTGTTGACGCACAGTTATGGCGCTTTTAAATAATTAAATTATTATGCGTAGGTAGGTATATGTATATGTATATGTGGTAAGTATATTAATGATATATAGGTATATTTATTACGTAGATATAGGTAAGTATATTTATTAATATATGTACTTATGATCAGACCCTGATTTATGTTGAAGTTTATGCTGAACAGAACAGACTTGAGACAGGGCGGTTGTGTCGTGTCACGGTGTCTTCGAGGACGAATATTGAATCAAAAGTAATAAGTAGGAGATCAAAAGGTGATTATTTACCAGTCACACGTCCAGGGCCCCAAGTCTGCTAACACAATCGATTCATAATCGAACAGCAACCACATAGTAACTGTCACTTTTGACAGATATCCCATACAATATCTGTCAAAAGTGACAGTTGCTGTTCGATTATGAATCTACCGTGGTAGCAAACTTTGGGCCCAGTCGAATATAGACGTAGCACCCGCGTAACCGTTCAGTAACAAAAAAACTTCCAGGCTTGGGTATTTTCCAGGTTTGGGACCTAGGCAGCAATCCTTATTTGTTATGCAAGTCTACAAAGTTGTTACATGGCACAAGTGCTTGGATTGTATACAATCAAGGGAAGTATTCAAAAATAGAATTCTGAAAGAATGTAGGATTTCAAAGCCACGAGACGCAAATAATTAAATAATATAATTTTATCGCAGTATAGCGCGGAAAATCCTGGAACCGTGAAAAACAATTTAAATATAATAATAGGCGTTTAATTATTATTTATAGCAATGAGCCTACCTACGAAATAAAACATTTAACCATAGATTGTTCAATCTATGGTTAAATTCAACTACCATTAAATTCATAGATCTCTATAGATTTGACTATAGTTAAATTAAACCATGGATAGTGCACTCCACCATACGTGTACTTAAACTTAAACGTATAATTACTGGAGTACTGAGTACATCACATTCGAATTTTGAATCATCGTTCGACGCTAGTTAATACAATGGACTTTTGCGCGTGAATTTCGAATAATAAAGAAAGCCTTTTCGAGCTAGTATGATAAAAAAATAATTTTGACAACTTAAGTATGATAGAGGAAATTACAACGGATTTATTTATTCAATACTTCACTAAAATAGTGATTTAATATGTTTTGTGGTGCAGCCATATATACACCTTCATCCTTGTTATATGGCATGTTCAAATTTACAATTACTGTGGCTGATGTAAAAGTTATCTTAATAGATGTAAGCAATCTCTCATAATAGGTGTACCTAAGTAAATGTAAATTGTTTGTATAAAATTCTTACGTCAATCAAGTAACACTTAAATCACAAATATCAATGCAATTCAATTAACCGATGACCATAAAGCCGCTATAAAAATAAAAACGCATGTCAACAAGCTACGACTCTACCACGTGCTCTACCCAAAATAGACGGGCGCACACACGCACGTACGCACCCACACATATGCGCTCCACGCGGCCCACCAGGCCCGCGGAAAAATCAATATTTTGAGCAAAACTACTTCCCTTAACACAGCTGTGTGCGTCTGCTACCTCCCGAGCCAAACGCTCAATAGGTTATTCAACAAACAAACTGAAACACGCCTTATCTGTTACGAAACAAAGTGTTATTTCCCCTATTTAGACCGGGGGTAGTTATGGCGCGAGGGTACGATGCGGTAGCCCTGTCCCGCTCCAATCAATCGGATGGCTCGGTCGCACGGCCTCGTGGCGGCGGCCGTCGACCCCAGCCCGGTCGTTACCCCGCGACAGTTGCACCCTGCTACCCCGAGTCGCAGAGCACGCACCCTTGTTCTTGCTGAATCTTGGATCCAAGCCTCGCCGCCGCCGCTGACATTGACTCGGCGGCCGGTTCAACGACCTCCACTACCGCTTCCGCCTTCCGGTTTGTTCTATCGAAATTCTAAATAATGTCCTTAAAGCGGAATTTTATTTTTATTGCTCACTAAAAAAATCATGAGTGCACTTAAACCAGAAACTTAAAAGTGCCGAATATTCGATAATTATTCGGTATATTCAGCACGATTTTATATTTTCGTTATTCATTATTTATTTCGACGAATGGTTTAAAAACAGGACTGATCTTCCATCTCAATTTAAAAATCATTTATTTGGCTATATAAAGCTATTTAAAGATACGTGTCAAAATTGTTATTGGTTAAAATCTGTTATGTTTATGATTTTACATGACTCACATCCATCCAATTAAGTTCAATAAGAATAAAACAATCCGTTACTCAATGAATGAAAATGAATGGCAGTGTCCGTGCGGGCGGGCACGAAAGCAAACAGACGCTAATGCAATGTAACCGCGACATAAATCATTCCATATTCAAAGAGAATTAGGCGCCGAGCCTTTAAAGAATTTGACATCGCATAAAAAAGTATACAAGAGCAAAAAAAGCGGACGAAGCGCGAGTAAAAAAGCTTGAAAGAAATGACTCCAGGGCGTCTTTCCGAAATTAACGAAGTGACTAAGTAAGCGTTCGGGATGCGCTTACGCATCCTTTTAGTGTGAATTTATTTTTGACCGAGGCAACGATTAAACGGTGTATATGGTCTTTCGTCGAGTGTTCATAAAAGTGTATGTAGAACTCATAAATTATAAGCACAATATGCGTTTACTTAATATATTTTTAAATACCAAACAATGTAATGTTTTTTTATATAGTTATTTAAATATTCATTTATATATGTAAAAGAGTTTACCTACTATGAGAAAATACAGTTTTCTTTAATTACAAATATTTATAATTAAGGATGTCAGTTTTGTTGTCAAAGTCTCTGTTATCAAAATGGAACGCAATCCAATAAAAATAATTTATCTCAGTGTCTCGCTGACGCGATGACGTGCCAATGACAACGACCAGCCTCGCCCTTCTGGTATGTGGCAGAAGCTTTATATAGTTATTACTTATGATAACTGTAACTTTCCTCATGTCCTAGTAGTTAGTTTAGTCCTAGTAGTAGTTTCCTAATATCAACAAAATATTCCGAAAATGTCTCGCAACTATTAGAGTTTTATTAGTGTTAACAAGTTCGTTTTGAAAGCATGGTGTGTTGGTTGAATTCCCGTCTCACACCGCTTAGATTTTAAACTTCAAGAATCCCTTTTTCATCAGATTCTCACTTGCTCTGCACGATAAAGTTTAAATGTCATGAGAATACCTGCACGTCTTCTAAAAACGTGAAGTTTGCTCGGTCAGAATCTCTTTTGCGTTAAGTGGAGGAGTCCAGTATATTGGCATAGACTCGCTATTACATCGAGACCATATATTTTCCATCGGGGAAATATGGGTACGAAATGAAAAGGAAAAATCACCAAGTAAAATGCCAAAGATGCTCGTCAGCGAAGAGCATTCCCACAAAGCTCACTAACTGACTGAGTTTATTGCTCTTATTCGGGGTAATGAAAGATTAACTTTTACTTTCCTCGTCCGTCTAAATATATTTGTCAAGTGGATCGGCGACGCGGCCGGGCCGGTGGGTGTCTCGGTTTTAATTGCCTTCAAATTTTATCAAATAAATCTCTCACCGAACACGGTCACGGATTTGGTTCGTACGGATTTCCTAGTTAGTTTGACTTTTATGTTGTTCAACATTTCTCTGAGCATGGTAGTTAGTGTAAGGATTTCGTTTGTTATGTATATATACAAGAAAAAAAACTGGATTGGTTGTCATTCAACGGAAAAGTTAAATGATACACATTTTTATAATGAATTTGAGATTTTTAGCGAGTTGGTTAAACTTTTTATAGAACGATTCATTATCATAATTGATTGTAGTACAATAAAGATATAATATATCCTTCAAGACATTATTAAAATAATATATATTGTTGATGTGTGTTTCCCTCCAAAAGCATTTAATTAATAGATTTTTCAGTTGCTAAATATCTTACATAATCAATTATGTTTGCAAAATTAATTGCTGCCACGATAATCGACCTACGTCGCACATTTAAGATTGATTTGTAAATATTTTTTGCCAATTCATTTAAAATAAATGAAAAATACCAAGTTTTGATATTGATTGCTGTAAAAGATTATGCTATCAAAGTGTTATTCAAAAACTCGGTCATTTGCTAATGAAGATGATGAAAGTTGAAATAGCTTCTAAGGCTAGAGACGGAACTATCGAAAATGTAATTAAACAAGCTCATCAAATTCAGCTTGTTTTTTTTAAAAATAAATACTGAGCTACAGAAGATTAAATCGCAATCTCGATCGACCCGTCGTCGGTACAATCTCTCCCTTGGTGAAAGAAGCTGGCGAAGAGACTGTCGTAAATCGTAAATCAACTTGTACAACATTTTAACAATAAAATATTATATATTATCTAGGTACGTGCCCGTCTGCCTCCATCACCGAATGTCGTATTTATCTATGATCAGCGAGATAAATGTGGTACCCTGCGATGCACACAAATAAACGCATCCCGAGATGCGCCGCGCTAGATTCACTAACAGCTGTACAGCCAGGCCCAGGCGGGGTCAATGCCCACTCGTATTTTCAACATGTGCCGGCATTTTCCGCGTTCCACGGAAAGCGCTGCTTGTCATTCCTTCGGGAACCTCCGCTCGTCTTCGGCACTCCTCGGCTTTCGAGATCGTTTCAGCACTTTTGTAATAAACGATCGCATAGTGGCTGCTGGGCCGTCTTATATAGTTTTTAACTATTTTTGTTATCATGTTATCCTATCAAATTGCTTTTACCCAAAGCTTCTTAACATAATGGCATGTTTATTCAAGAGCTACATATATTATGATGTGTACTCGTACTAGCTTTTTGGATGTGTTGAACGAACTGAAATCAATTTGATTGTGTACGTTTATAACAATAAACTAGATACGCTTGTTCTTTTTATATTGTATTATAAAATGAAACCTAACAATAAGTTGTATAGTATTGAATACCGATTGAGGAAAATACTGGCAGGTAGCACAAATAAAATGAAATTTTGTAATAACATTCTTAATGATTATTAAAAAGATATTGTAAAAATCATATCGTGAATGATGTATAATAAGTTTCCATATAAAGTTTAACTACAAGCATTAGGCACTTATTTTTCTCAAGGTCTTTGAAGTAAACACCATGCGTCTATGGTTTCATTATAAGGAGGAGGCCATATACTATTGTTTTATCTTGTAGAGAGGACGCTTCCTAACTCATTTCCAGTTCATTACGCCCCTTCTGCAACTATGCTCATCTCCTTCCCGCATTTCATAACAACTTATCACTGCATAATGGCAACAATTCAACTAGTCTATTATCACATCGCAAATGGGTAACCAATATCGAACACCAGAGTCTCTCAAAACAAAAATATTATTGCAACCACGTCCAATACATGTTTATACAACAGACCACCGATGACTGACACTGACATTGGACACTTACTGACATCATTATACATACATTATTATTTTCCAAGGTCTTTATATCCGTTATCGGTGTGTGAAATCAGGGTGAATGGGGTTATTGGTACGTGGGTGGTGAATATATCCACTCCAAGGTCTTGCCTAACGTGTGCCAGTCGAATCTCATGCAAAAATAATAATATTCATACCAGGATAAGAGGTCCGAAGGTCGCTTTTGCAACCCCAAGGTAATCCTTTTGTTTTGATTTTCCTAGCCTGTACTAGCCTGGCCTGCCTTCCTTCATTCTTTAACCCAGTCTGTAGTTAACTGAGGCTAATTCTTTAAGTAGGAGTCCGTCCAGCTAGTCCTGACATTTTCTAGGCCTGCCGCATTGCCGCTGTCCGCTATTTGAGATGTCTACGTGATGACTTCAACCATAGAGTACCTGATATACGGATATGAGCAACCCAGCTACATAAACATTTTGGAGAAGTTTTTTTTTTATATATAAGAGTTGTTGCTTTTCCTAGTAGTAGACTCACGGCAATAGTTCAATGTCTAGAGTTTGTGATCGAACCCGCAACCTCTGAGTTACGAGGGTGGACCCTCTATCTGCTGGCTGTTGAAGAAATCTCGAGCATTCTACTCATAGAGTTGATACACGTGGCACTTATGTCTCGAACCGTTCATTTGAGAATATCATCGACCTTTCGACAAGCATCGCTATTCTGAAATCCCATGTCGCTAAGCCAAGGTTACACTAACTTCTATAAATACATTGTTTTTCGTTTATTATATTATATAACATGCCCTTGAATCTTTGAACTCGTTTAGTGCGCAAGGATAGTGCGATAACGTTAAATAAACGAGTCAACACCCTATTTGTGAAGTAATTAGCTCTTAACAAATATTGTTGTTGGCTGTCCCAATCTGTTGGCTGTATAAATGCTTGTCTAAAGTGTTGATTTGTATAAATGTTACTTTACATACCTAGTTCCAATGCAGGTTACATGGAAAATAAATTATTTGCTAGTTAGGCAAGGTAATGGAAACCCAGGAGCCTTTATTCTCACTACTCGGGCGTCTTCCAAAGTCAAAAGCCTTTAAACAGTTACAAATAAATCATATATTGTTAAGTTATTTCTTTATTTTTTCAGATATACTCTTCAAGGAATCTTAAGCGGTAACACGGAAACAATTAAAATACTTCCTAGAAATGTTCCGCAGACAAAATTCCACATCCTACACTAAACGTCGTCGGATCGGGTCATGGAACTCTCGAACGGGAAAATTCCGTTTCATTTGTAAAGCACCATTAACTAGGTCCTATGCCCATTAAAACCGTCCCTTGCTGACAGACAAAGAGTAAACACCACTACGTGGTCACTAAACTGTTATTCTAGATCTATATTGGATAATTTAAACATGGATTTAAAAACTGTAAACTGTTTGCGGACGAGACAAAAGTCACCATAATTGTGTCTTTATCTAATTCAGATTTCAGAAGATACTTTCTGTGTGATTTAAGAGTGAATTTTAAACATGACTGATTTAAGGTTGGTTTTGGAAGCCGATACCCGTATCTCAATCACGTACTCGAGCCAGCATTTACCAGTTTACCAAGCAAATACACATTTATGAGGAGTTCATCCACATCGCTTTCGTGTTTAGTAAAAGTAGCCGACAAAATCAATCAATCAGCCGATAGACGTCCACTGCTGGACATAGGCCTCCCCCAACGACTTCCACACATTACGGTCCTCCGCCACTCGCGTCCACCGGCTTCCTGCGACGCGTGTGATGTCATCAATCCACCTTGTGGGGGGCCGTCCTACACTCCGTCTTCCGATTCGTGGTCGCCATTCTAGAACCTTTCTGCCCCAACGGCCATCGGTTCTGCGAGCTATGTGCCCTGTCCACTGCCACTTCAACTTGGCAATTCTTTGAGCTATGTCGGTTACTCCAGTTCGTCTACGGATCTCTTCATTTCTGATTCTATCGCGTAGCGAAACCCCGAGCATAGCTCTCTCCATTGCGCGTTGAGCGACCTTGAGCCTTCTTATGCGGCCCATAGTCAGCGACCACGTCTCGGCACCATATGTCATGACAGACTGCCGACAAAATGTCTTCATTAAATTAGCCAAAATGCTGACTAAGAAGAAGACGGTAATAAATTCATGAAACATTTTCTTTATTGGAACTGGATCAGAAAAACATTAGATAGATTAGTCAAACATTTTATATTTTCAATATTTTTCCTTCTTATCAACAAACGGAACAGACAAATGTTCCCCTGTCTGGCACGGGTCTTCCCTCAGTGGGAGGAGGATGAGGCCATAATTCATCACATCTGACCGAGTGCGGTTATATTGGTACGAAAATAAACCGCCATGTGAGCTATTTCATATACCCAATGTTTAAACTTGCCAGTGCTAAGTATTTTCTCTGTTCCATCCATCCATCAGCCGAAAGACGTCCACAGCTGGACATAGGCCTCCCTAATCGACATCCACACACCACGGTCCTCCACAACTCGCATCCACCGGCTTCCTGCGACTCTTATAATATCATAGGTCCATCGGTCCACCGGTTTCTCTGATCATTCCTAACAAAACTGATCTTGTCGCTAACCGGCCTGCCAGGCGTGGAAGCAAGTCCAGAATGTTAGGAGCTCTGCTGACCGTGAAGTACATCGTGACGTCATAAATGGGAATGTTCAAGGGCATGCGAGGACAATGCTCGTGTCATGTGTCCTAATTGCATTCGGGTGTATTCGCGCAGATGTGCAGTGTTTATAGTTTCGTAACAGTGACGGCTGAGGCGCGCGTGAGTCACGGACGGCCAAGTTCATTGTCGCCCGCCCGAACTTGAACCCGATGACGGTGCGCCGATTACTGTACTACAAGATATGCTAGTATAGAACGTGGGCTATTTATAGCGCAATGCGAAAATCAGTTCAGCGTGTGCCGCCGGTGAATTTTCGGTCGGAAGAATTTACGTCGATGTAAGGTTTTACAACGAGCAATTTCAGCTCACGGTTTACAAATTAAACATACATTTATTTAAACAAATGACAGATATAATACTGTAGTATTTGTAAAAAAATCTCCTAGAATCCACCACCATCTCATAGAGGAGGGCAAGTTCCTCGAAGGTCGAAGATTGATGCAATCATGAACTATGGATAATATTGATATTATAGCATTGATTGTAGATCTAGCACTGTAGCGTTGCCCTTCACATGTTATCGATAAGGTTGGTAAATACGACACCACAATGGGTGCTATGTATACACTGGGCTACGTGACAATGACTCCGCAGGCCTCTCCGAGATACCGCGCCACCGCGGTTACACATGTACAGATAAACGTCCAATCACACCGATGTTTACGCGGTAATATGGAAATAAAATGGACTCTACATAACATTTATATGTTGAGAGTAGAATTGGTTGAATAATAAGGGCTCAGTCACGGGTTCAGTTTGGGGTACGATCAAGTTTTCACAAATGTACGGAGAACAACATGCGAATACAATATTAGCTTAAGATGTATGAGAAATCATTATGCTGATCACAAAATTCACTTGTGTGATGGAATTATGGAAGCATGTAGAATATTGTATAATCAAGAGTTACTTACTAAAAAAACTTGACAGTGTATATCTTGGTGGATTATACCTAAATACTATTCATGTTTAATTACATGAACTTAAAATTGGAAAATTATTATTTCGATTTAAATCCAAAATTCTATAAAGTTGAGATATAAAAATATCTAAACAGAATGATTCAGAAAGGGCATACTAAGCCTTAAACCTGAGCTTCTTTAGCGTATTCGTAATCAAAATCATTGATTCTGTCTCTCACGGCATATACTTTTTAAATAACAATGTATACCGATGAATACATTCAAAATTTAATAGGCCTTTTATAATAAACATGGTTGGTCAAAATAAAAGAAACAGTAAAAAAGAAAAATATAAAAAAAAGACAATCGCGCTGAGTTTCTCGCCGAATCTTCTCAGTTTAGGTCGCGTTCCGATCCCGTTGTAGAGTTAAGAAAGAAAACATGTAAATGACAATTTGTACCCTCTTAGTGCCCCCTAAGCCTATACAAAATAAATGATTTGACTTTGAAATGCCTCTCGGTATTTCCTTACGCTATTTATAAAATATGTTATGAATATTGTTGCACAAATAATACGTGCATGTTACAGCCATGTTACACTGTTCAGGTCATAAACGAATCTATATCAACACGGTAGGTACATCATATTATATTATGCTTACACAAGCCTAAGTAAACTTTATTGCGTTCCCTCCTTTGTTGGACTAACTAACAGGTACATTACGTACGGCAATCGTTGCACTTGCTTAAAAAGACCTTTCCGATCAATACATCATTTTAATTTGTCCGATTGCATATGTTTATAAATGTTATTTTTATAATCTGGCAACAGTAGTAATGTAATAATATGCCGCTTCTTGTAATTGTTCGCCTTACATGATGAAAACTGCTCGTATTTTTTATAATTTCAATATTTTTTCATATAGTTAGTAAATTCAATTAATTATAATGATAATCGATTGATTGATTCATAAATATATATATATATATATATATATTATTGTAAAGGAAACTTGATATTACCATCGGATATTTTAAATGTACCAATCAAGTGAGTAATAAGTTTAAATGGTATTTCCTCTTTTTTTAGGCTGGCAATCAGCGACAAAGTAGTGCCATGATTGCCAGTGTCAAATATTTCGTCATTATTGTTATTACATTATAAGTATGCCCGATGATAATGATTATTTCGATGACGATGCTGATGATGATAAGAAAATTCCCTACCCCTATCAGTAAAGCTGTGGATACTTTATTGAAAAATTACCGGACATCTTGGGTGACCTTGAAATGTCAAGTTGTACTATTTTATTTAAATTTCCTTCACTCGAGCACGTTTATGAACACACAATGGTTAATATCCCACGAATATTACACATGATTGATAAAAAAACACATTTTATGGAAAATAAAACAAAATAGACAACTTCCCGCCGAAAACTCCATAATGATATTTATATTGATAAAACATTCCATCCACACAGCCCCCATTTCGAAATACTGCCGGGCAGGTTCTAGTCTAGATTTAGAAAAAAAAAAAAGAATTCATTATGCCACAATGATTATTCTCCACTAATTTTCTTAATGGAAAATCATCGTGACATACGTTAGGCCTGTGTGAAAATTTTTTTGATTATAGGTAGAAAGTTACTCTAATGTCAAAGAAAGAAAGGATTGTAATTTTAACACAATATGATAATTCTATAATCATATTTTCCGATAGTTTCACCCTTTTTCTATATGGTCCTAGATTTATGATCCAGGCCTATGATCATAGGTATATGATAATGTAAATATAATACCCCCTGTAAATAGAAACGGCGGCCATATATCGATAAAGAATAATTACTGTCGCCACAAAGTCCGCACGGGGGGTCAAAGACATGCTGATAAAAATAATATTCTATTACCAGAAAATTATTAATCACTGTCATTGTCTATTGTTAGTTAATATTTGCTTTATGAGTGATGCGTGTATAGTGTATAGGTCTCGGGGACAATGACCCGGCCGCGAAACTATGGGGAAAAGAATTTAGGCTATGTACCGACGGACCGGTGGCGTGTGACGTCATTTTCAATGTCATCGTCATTGCCGCATTACGAATGATGAGGAATTTATTTGGAATTTTCTATACATACATCCGAATAAATGGCATAATTACCAAATTGATTATTTAATGAACTAATTTTAAATTGTTATAAGTATTATCATATATGTATTTATTTAGGTATTCATGATTTTTTTTTTAATGTTAATAGAGGTAATATCATACCAATACATTGTATTATGTATTACATAGAAAACGCTAAATAATGTACCAACTTAAATAATTTTAGGGTCGTATCTTAAGCAGTAGTAAACCTTGGAATAATACGCAGATAATCATTATTCCAGCCGAATTTAAATCAAGTACATACCTACCTTCATAGTAAAAGTTACTAATGAGCTCAATTTGGTTAGGTCAGCTATGGTACCTGGCTCTACTTCCACTGAACGATTTCGCAAAACAATGTCGACTCACATACAAACATACTACACTTATTGAAAAACAATTCGTTGCAGCTTAAGTTTATTATAAGTAGTTAATTACCTGATCAGCTTCTTACGTACAGCTTCAATCGTCGATCACTAATCGTGCTATACGAAAACGATCGGGAATCTCTCCGAGAGAAGCCCTCCACAATAAATAAACGCACACGATAATATTCGGAGTTCACTAGCGGCCGTCCGCGGGGCCAACGACCGTCCTTAGCACAGCTGTGCGGTGCTCACAGACGTATACTCGTCTCTCTCTAGCGGACGTTGCGCGCTACCGTACCGATTTCCATATTATTCAAATCAATTAAAATGAAACACCTCGAATCGGTTATGAACGATTTTTTTTACGGCATCTATAATGTGCTGATTTTAATGATTTATTTATGAAACGCTTGATGTAACGGCTGTGTGCGCATAATATTCGTGTTTATGTATGTATGTAAAATGAATAACTATAGTCTGAAAATTCGCTCTGACTACCTAGGTACTTAGGTAGGTATATTGTCAACGATATTCTTGTAGTATTTTGTGTTTGAAACCATAATTGAGTGTTTTAAATTCTATGGGTAGGTTTAAATGGATGCATAGTACCAAACTAACAATAAATGATAGCATAATTATTTTTTCAATAACGATCCTGGGATAATTGTTTCAAAAATAGGCACGTGCCATAAGCCGAGCAAATTCCGGGAGCTATCGCCCCCGCCCACACCTTCCGTCGACTGGATAAAGCAATAATTTGTACGGAAAACGGAAAATAATTGTAGTGCCGAAGTGTAGTGTGAACGCACCTGGTCGGCCGAGGCGATGAACCCGGCGCGGCGGGGCGGCGCTCCCGTGACGTCACCGTCTCGCTAGCGTCTACGCTGTCATGTCGACGCTCCTACGCAACATACTATATGACCATTCAGGGGCATTGATTCTTGTTCCGTGTAAGCACGGTCAACCGCATACCCGTTATAAATGCAAACTTGCCGCGTCACGGGCACTTTTTTGAATCACAAACAAATAAACATAATTCAATGTTGAAATGTTTATTTGAGTACTTACCTATACAACATTTTGGGAGTATTGAGTATCGAATTCTTGATCAAATTCGCTGTCGGTGGGTTATACGTTGTATGATCTCGGTGGCGACCGTAGCTGAGAACATCATGTAAGGTAATCAGCAAATAATAGGATATACGAGTATTTGACGACACTTGGCCAAGTGGTTTCAGCGTTGGCCACTCGGCTTGCTGCACCGGGTGGTTTCGGGATTTGTTCCCGCCTGGGCAAACTTCGGATATGTAATTTGTCCTGGTTTTGGTGATACTGGAATCTCCCCAATCCATTGTACGCACTCGTACTCATAATACTAGTTTGGGACCAAACAATTGGTGTGTTGGCCTGCTGAAATTTTATTGAAATCAGAAATAGATTTTAGGAAGTCCTATTCAATAGAATAATAAATTGTATCGCGTCGTCTAAAGCCCAGATTTGCCAGAGGTTAAAAGCTCGGGCCACAATAACCCTAAAACAGATAATGTGGATCTTCACAGGAGTCTGTCCATTACTTCTATAAAGGGCAGGGCTTAGCGCAGTTGTAGACTCAGAATAGGCTTATAAAAAACTATCACTATCAACAAATAAGCGAGAGATCTCGGATAGGATAGATAGACAGACAGATAGCAAGAGCAGTGACTTTTCGAAACAGGAAGATATTCAACTGTACCTACCTATTAAACATTACTCTGTGCAAAATTCGCTTTATATATAAGTTTCTCTGTATTTTCTCTCTTCTCTATGGCGTTTTGTCGATATCGTTCAGTTTATTTTTTAAGTATTTTAATTAAATAATTATTGTGTATTTCAAATAAGTTTATAATTTTACTCCCAGTGCCCTCGGTATATTTACCACCTATGTTTATATTATTATAATTATACATTTTGCTAATAGGATAATAAAAGTAGGGCTGGTCCCGCCACTTTTGTTTATATAAACTAGACGATTCTTTGGTTCTTTCTAAATACAGATGATGGGTTAAAAATGATGACCTTGATAATGCAACTATCTATGTACCTAAGTGTGGTAACTAAGGAAAATACGCAATTTTAAACATTATGTGACTCGTTAATTACTCTAGTATTTTCCTCATCACACAATTATTCGTGTGAATGGCCACGGCATGCGTACAAAGAGAATTAGAGAAGCAGAGAAAGTCAGTTCCCTACAAGCAAGAGAATAGGGAAGCAATGAATTAATAATTAGTAGAGATGGGGTCACTCTGGTTTTTGCCGACTAAATGAGTAACTGACTGATCGATTTTGGAAATGCCGACTATTTGACCGGCCATGCCGGTGGTTATAAAAAATACGCTTAATGCCAATTTGGTGCTATGTTAATATGCTTTATTTCGTGTGCCCTTCGGTCGGCTCACTTCTCACACTCCTACGTTTGAAATATTTTATTTCAGCAGTTTGCCAGGACGATATTTTTATGATATAAAAAAAAAAAAAATGAAATGTCATATAAATGCTTAATACTTGTAATAACCAAATGCTGAAAATAGGACAACGATTAGCGAGCAGTAATTTTTTACCGAATCTGAAAATTTTCCGCATTTTTAGTTAGTGGGTTTTAAAATAGTCAAATAGTCGGCATTTTAGTCTGCCGAATTTACATAAATTTTAGTCAGGGGTCCTCTACACTTTCGACTGATATATCCCCACACGCTCTACCAAAACACGCACTAGATTTCTTTACATTCAATGACACCGCTGTGGGGATTTGTTACGATGAAAATGCGCGGTAAAAATTCATAGTGCAGCAGAGAAAGTGCAAGGCAAATGCGGAAGGGAGGCGCGCCGCCGCACGCCTGCGTAGGCGCAGCTCCAACCGAACGCTACAATAATAGAATTCGAATTTCAAATAGGATAATGATATCTGATTGGATGTTTATGGTAATGCACTATTTAGATTGTTTATTCACTGTATTCAAAGTAACTGTTTTATATTCACGGCTTAGTCATTGCGGTATATTTACGTTATAAGCTTCTAATTTTATTTATTTGCACTTAATTTTAAAATAAAGCTGATAACTTTATAGAAACCTCTATTACACAAATTAATAAGATCAAATGGATGCATTCTCTCGACCTCCCTCAAACTTTCATCGGTACGATGTTCTTTATATTTGCCCCCTAATCACGTCGTAATATGAATCAGTTTTGTGCAACAATACTACCTTCCGATATGTCATCGTCGTCTTTTTAGTTTTTGTAGTGCGATGATCGTTTCCATGGTTCATGGAGAGAGAGCGTTCGTCGAGAGTAAAACCAATGGTGATGAGCGAACGCCCCCTCAGATTGACCCTGAAGGATCGCAAGTAATGACCCTACTTCGCAGTCAGTACTATAAGTTTGGTATCTATACTATACTATAATATTATAAATGTGAAAGTTTGGATGGATGGATAGATGGATGGATGGATGTTTGTTACTCTTTCACGCCAGAACGGCTGAATGGATCTGGATGAAATTTGGCACGGAGATAGATTATAGTCTGGAATAGCTCATAGGCTACTTTTTATTCCGGTAAAATGTATGGTTCCCGTGGGATAGATGTTTAAATTTTTCATACTTTTTATCGCGGGTAACACCGCCGGGCGCAGCTAGTTGTTCTATATATCGCGATATTAGGTACATACTAGTACGTGGTTTTTATTGTGAGAAATTTTAATTATATTTGCAATTATATTTTCTGCTAATATTACCAGTAGATTATTTAGTAAATGGCAACAAGGTTAAATATTAACTTCATTCAAATGTATAGAGAATCTGACAGAATCTGTGAATATTTAACGGTTCAATCTAATCTTAGATGGTGCACGGTTCTCTAAAAAGTCAATTATATTCACCGTGTTCACTATTACGACGCAATCAAAGGCGAGCACATCATCGATGAAATTTTATTATTTCAAACTATTTCTGTAAACATATACAGCAGATAGTGAAGGCCTGATTAGTGCAGTCGGTAGTGACCCTGCTTTCTGTGCCGAAGGGCCCGGGTTCGAATCCTGATAGGGACATACTTTTTTTGATGAGCACAAATGTTTATACCCAAGTCATGTTTAATATAAGTAATATATACTAGATTCGCCCCCAGTACATTGTACGGTACCCATAATACAAGCATTGCGTAGTGTGAGACCGTATAGTTGGTGTGTTCGTCTGGCGATATTTTATTATTATTTTATTTATTTAATAAATAATCACGCCAAAGGAACATAAGTAGCGGAAAAAAATCGGATTTTAATATCATATCTAACACCTATCATATATATAAATATCATATAACATTCAGCCACATATTAGTCGTCCGACGAAGTTGCAACACAAGTTGGTGCAGCGGCGCGAAATGAATTACGTATAGCGAACTAATCGCTTCCGCGTGCGAGCAGGAAGCTCCGACACTTTCCCTTTTGCCCGTGCGCAGCAGCCCACCACTCCATGCATCACTATAATCCTCCCGAACCTCACGCGCATCTAACGCTCTAATACCTCACCCACCGACCCGACCATCTCAACATAACAGTCCTATAATGCAGTTAACCAACAAACGAGGTTAAGTATTGGCTGCCTCGTGATGCGTGGTGGTAGCCGCTAACCATTAGAATTATTAAGCCATCTCATCGAACCTTAGGTAGCGATCAGACATGTGGAAAATTGACAATTATAAACCAGTTTCACTTCCTCCAACGGGTTCATTGTCCGAGGCGCCATTGTTTGCTGAAATATCAAATGTTGCACTTTTAAATTACAAAGAGCGATCGTCTAGCTTTCTCTATGCAAGATTGATTTTTATATTTTGCATTAAATATTACACAATACAAGTATAATTTTACCCCTTTCGTGCGCGTGTTTTATAAATAATTCATCGTGAAATAACCGGTGGGTCGCGAAAGAATAAGAATAAAATTCAAGATTCCTGTTCTTCGAACGAGTTCTGAAAGAGTGTTCTATGAAGTTCGTTAAAGTCAAATTCGCGTGCCATTGCGAGTGTTCAGTGAAACAACCAGGCTGACATAATACAGACGACGAGGCGCCTTCAGTTGACCTATATACCATTCACGGTCATTGACCCCTTCGCACAGACTCGTGCGGCTTGCCGAATCAGAATGGGGTGGCTTACAAAATCATTCTCTCGACACCGGGATTTTGGGACAAAATTAACCCGTTATTTTAACGAACTCGGCATAACTTCATAGTCTAGTAAACGTACTTGAAAATAATTACCTGGATAATTTGAATGTCGTTACCGTTTTTTTTTATTAACAATATTATCCAATTCAATGTGATTACAGAAAAAAATATCTAAAACTCATTCGTTTTCATGTTTGTATACGTCACGAAAATTTGGGTGCATTGAAAAAAAGGAAGAAACAGCAAATTAATATCAAGGCGACATCGATCGAACGGAGTATAGAGTTCACGATCGGGCGGCGACCTCCCGAAAGTGGGCCGGGCCTAGTCTGGAGCCTTGTGAAAAGCCACTATTTCCACAATTTCATTCCGCTGACCCGTGGCTCACACAGCATTCAATCAAACACTTTTGTGATTCCATCTCCAAACTCTACTATGATAAATAAAATTGCATCATCATATTAAACCATAAAATTTAAGATTACTTTTAGGGTTCCGTGGTTAAATTAGGAAGCCATATAGCTTCGCGACGTCCGTCTTTTTGGCTGATTTAAGCTGAACTGGTAAGAATGGAATTTAGCACATTAATCTTTATATTTATTTTTTTACAAATATGTCTAGACTTAGAGTATCCATCGTATTTTATAGTGCAATGTGAGATATAAAAAGTACTTGCAAATTAGTTTAATTTTAATCATAATCTTGATTTATTAGGTAACTACGATAAGATTTCGTCCTGGACATGACTACGGAACCATACCTTCCGCGATCTAGCTATACTTAGCCGGGTTTAAAATTTCATTCAATATAGTAAGCAGCGTAATCAATTTACCGCACACGCAACTTTGGAGAAATTCGTTTAGAACGATTCAAATACCAGTGAATTCGGTAATCCAATGAATCAATATTTTCATTAAAAAAATTACGCATATACTTTTGTAAGAAATCTATAATTTTCATATCAGTGCAGTGCCATTTATTGCACAATATGTGGGACATGAAACCGTAAATTAATGGTCGTAATATTCTGCAATAACAACGCGATAAGAAGGAATAGAAACAACTTTCGTATCGAGGGCATGCTGGACCTTAGGAAGTGCAGTGCATAAGCAATCTTTAATCTACTATATAATACCTTTTATTGATAAAATATAAACGAATCATGGGAAACAAAGGCATACACTGCGTTTTCAATACATTTAATGTCACACTGTTTGCATATGCATCTTTTTAACAGAGATAATTTTGTAACTTTTATAAATCTATTCTATATTTTTAATCTAAACATATCAACTATTTTGTTGTGAAAATGTATGACACAAACAAAAAACTATTTGTTATTCGGTGGTTAACATATAATGTAAGAAAACAATATGCTAAAAATAAATGTTTACGTAAAAGTATAGTATGTTACGTGTTTACATATAGTATAGAGACAAAAAATGTGTAAAAAACGCACGTTTAATTGAAATAGTACTGAACATATTTATTACTCATTTCTTTTGCATTCTAGTACAAATTGATATGACACGTATACACTGTTTAAAGTATATTTTCCCACTTAAATATTTCAAAAACTCATCTATTTTCATCTAGCTTAACTCGTACGTAATCAGCATGTAGAGAACATGACGTTATATCACAACTATCGCAGCAAGTACATAGTAGTACAAGCGGGGAGCGTTGCTAATCTAACTGACCTATATAATGTGGCCGGTGAAAGACCTCGTAAACCACTACCGCCAGTGCATTATTCCTGCAACAATACATCCACCACTGACACGCGATTATACCACCTAACATACACGTCAATAGAGCAAGAATTGCGTGCACATGACACGCACAATGCGTTGTGCGTGTGTATAGACCAGCACCTAATAGTTTTGCAGAATAATTTTGTTTAGACCACATTCATAGTTTCAACTAATATCTAAAATTGAGAGCGTGCAGCTTAACATGAATATTAAAATATCTTTGGTGGTACTCATGCGGCGAGCAAAACCATATCGAGGTGAACATGCAAAGTATCTCTATGGCAAAAATAGAACCTAGTATTACGATTTCTCAGAAAACAATGTAGAAAAAGTAGAAAAGGTAAGATTTTCGTGTAACTAACATTGGGGTTCTTCGAAGAACTAGAATTATGACATAATCGAGCATAGGCATTTTTAAATGGCTTTCGAATAATTTTAAGGATGTTGACATCTATATTTTATTCATACGACCATAACTTGATCGTTCCTGCAGATAGAATACTCAAAAAAAAACATAGCCGACGTTCTTTCGATTCTGATGCCGAATCTGCCGAATCTGGAATTTTGGAATTGGCGTATGTCTGTCTTTTCTGTTCCTTTGCCCACCGCGGGAAAACCACCGAACAGATTTTAATGAAACTCGAAATAGTGATAGCTTATAAACAAGATCAACATCTATGATATCCGGGAAAGCTAAGACACTCAAAATACATAGGGCAAGAAAAAAAGATCCCGACAAATGGAAAAGTACCTTTGGCATAGTCAGTCGCGGGCATAGATACTTATTAATTTAAACCACAACCTGGATTCTACAACATTAACAAAAGAGGAGTAGGCGACAAACTCATAATAAAAAAAAATAACAAGTCTAACAGGACATGTGGATGAGGTTTTTTTAACAATAAATAATGATTTACTTCTAAGACGAAGGGCAGTGATTATAAATCGGACTAATAAACATGGTTAAAATTGGTACATAGTTAAACCACAAATCCAACGTGAAAATTGATCGCGTCCGCGAATCGACGTTGACTGACAATTCCAGGTTATTTAGGTGTGCCCGTCGGATATAGCGCCAGTTGATATTGCCACCGCCCTCTTTGATACCTAATTATATGTAATTACTCAGATTGCCATTACACGGGGCCTGGTTTTCGCACGAGGCAGAATAGTAAGCAACCAGATGCCTAGCTTAAGAAACAAAACATGAATACAAAAAAATCCGTAGATTTTCATTCCGAATCCCAGTTGAAATCATGTTCCGAATCGGTTAATAGTTTTATTTTTATTACATTATAGGCAAGTGTTTGATCTCGATCTCACCTGATGGTAAGTGACGATGAGATCTACGATGGAGCATAATTGCCCAGAAGGTACCTGTTCACTCTCGACTTGAAAACACCCAGAGTTAAGGATATTATATACAAAATCAATAATTACTTAAGTTCCCAATTATTATATACGGTGTAATAAAAATTGTGTAAAATACTTAAACATATGCATCAGTCAGTTAAATATGGATCACGTTCATATACAAAATAATTATGTAAATGTATGATTTTTTTAAGCAAGGCGATCCAGTAGCGTTTAGCCGTGCGTCCAGTATGGGCTGATTTTTTAAAATTTATTATAATTTGATTAATTGCTTTGGGAATGTAATCTTTATATCCTACTATACGCCGTGTTACAATAATCTACGCTATTATATAATATTATGTTGATAGATAAAATCAACATCTAGACAAAGAACCGAACTTTCAAAGATTTAATAATTTCTTCTTAGAAACGATAATTTAAAATCAAAATTCTATATTGCAAATTTTTTATTTTCAGAGAAAATGCTCAAAAGGCAATGAATGATTAATTTTTAGTACGGGGTTTCATTGCAAGAAAACCATACTTTCTGAATGCCATTTTTTCGCAGCTCTGAAATCAACAATGTCGTTCTTAAGAACAAATTTTCTGTACTTACAATTTTCATACTGAAGTATCTTGATAGATGGATGACGGTAAGGTATCCTAGAGGAGCCGGTCAAGTGAAAAAGGGTTACAGGAATAAAATAGTATAGCTTGTACTCACATTTTATTAGTTGACCATGTAAAGATGCGTTCAGCCTTTTTCCTTCATCTCTACAGATGTGGAGCGAAGTTAAGGCGATCTGACAACTGTGGACAAAGCTCTAGTTTAATACTCCAGTAAAACACCAAACACCACACCACTCCGCATTGTTTAGTGTATATCATACTATATAGTGCCAAAGAGTCCTAAACATAAGAGCGTTTTTACATGTGAGACGAAAACTAGGGCCAATGTTGGCGAGTCAGTTCTAGTACGTAAGCCCAGCCAATATGTCTCTGCACGTTGGCCAAACTTTACTCGCATCTTCTCAGCCAACACGATGAGTCCCTCTGGCGTTAAGCGGAGGCTCATCTGTTAAATCAATAAGATCCTTCTTTAAATAACGTCCATAAAAATATAAATAAATGTATTCACATTCCAATATCTTCTTACTTGCTCGACTTTATCCTCACAACTATATAAATATGCGAACATAAATGTTATATATTCTATTAGATAATATTGATATGCAAAACAATTTATTCACTATAAAGACATAAGGGGAGTTTAGTAATTTATCATTAAAAATTTAATTACTTAGTTTAAAAATCGATTAAAATCCAAAATTTTATAGGAAATCAAGGAAACGGTTTAGTATTTTGCTTTAAAATCTACAAATAATACGGTTCCATAATTTACTAGGTTCCTACCACTTTACTTCCTGCTATGTTCGTTTAATTTTAAAATAAGTATTCTTGGAGCAAAATCATAATTTTGGAATAATAAAAACTTCCTTTTGTGTGATTTTTTATACAAAGGCTAATAATTAACTACCTAATTCGGATTTATTTTCCTTGCAAAACATATTTTCTCATTAACGTGCTTATTAACTCACTTCTCAAAATGTTTTTAAACGAAAACAAACGCATGCTTATGTAAAGAGTAAACAAGCAGAGAAATTCAAAGTTTTTATAAAAACCTGAAGACTTAAACATTTCTCAAAGTTTTATGAAAACTTTCAGAAATGTTTATACTTATAGGGATTCAAGCAAATGGCGAGTCAACAAGTATACAAAACAAATTAGTCGCGAGTTTATTTTCAGTACGACTTGACCCTGGATGTTTGTAGTTGAAATATGTTTTTTCTTTAAATAAAAAATATGCTTATCCAGTTTATCTCTACATATCATCTAGTAAAAGTAAATGTAAGTATATAAAAATGCTATGACCTGGACTGTTTAGAAGAGAAGTATCCACTGCAGCATCCCCAATAAAATCCTCAGTATAAAAAATCCTCGTTTCTAATTCACTATCCACTATCTTACACATAAACGGTCACAATCCACTAAAAGATAGGAGACACTAGTCTGAAAAACAGAAAGATCACGTCACAAGTTCATACTAGACGTTCCATGCGTACCAGGGTAGCAGATAAACATAGAAGGTATCGGCTACTCGGAACAATAGCAGCAACGTGAAGCGACGCAAGACTACGGCAACGAGCGCTCGGCGCGCCGGCAGAGCGGTGACTGACCGGCACACTGCCGCACCACCCCGCTTGGATCGTTCCTCTGGGACCCTTCCGCCGGGAATCGGACCCGTACCACACAAGCCCGCGACGCTTTCCTCACGCGACGTATGACGCTTTGGAGCCGCGCCGCCACCGCGCCGCGCCGCTGTAGCCGTGTCTCATTGTCTCAACAGGTTTAAGAAACGTTTGCATCACGCTGCAATTTTGACCTCTCAGTGCAATTTTGCCTTAGCACATTTTGATGTTCCGATTAAAATTCTCAGCTTGCAATCTGCGATTCGTTGGTATGAAAGTATGCGGTATTTTCTTCTCAACTGTCCGAATTCACGTGTGGGGTTAACGACATCAGTCCATTTGTTTTTATAATAATAAAATACCTAATAGAGGTAGCGTTTTATCTGCAAACAGCCCTGGATTCTGGGACTAGATCATTGTATATAAACATTGCCGGAGTGGTAAACGATGAGCAATCGTATAGGAATCGGACGGGAAGTGTCAAGTTTCGCCCGTCACTCGTAAACAGTGATGTGACTGTTACGACAAGTGTAAGCGGTTCTATAATGGTCTCAAATGGTCTCGATGGAGAGTGAAAGTAGTCGCGGTCTAGGCGAGCGCACCTCGCGGCCCATTACAACGGCGCACCCAGCGAGACCTTGAGCCCACCGATGGCTAGCGTTCGAAAACAATTGAAGTTCCACCGAAAAAGACTTAAGAAAAGTCTGCAAATCTTTTTTTTTATGTTTGCAATTCCAGCAACAAATATTTTATTGACTGTCATTTCTTTTTTATTTCTGTTCACTGAATTTACCTACGCGTGGCACTTTAGACGAATTTAATAAAGTGGACCTATTATTTAGTTTATTAAAGATAAGACAAACGAGAATTTTACCTTAACCTGGTTTCACGGTAATTAGTGAATGTCTAGGTAGGGGTGAGGAACCATTGGATAGTTCAGTGAAATTAAGTTCTTCATTTATTGGTGTAAGAATTCAGATACGATATTCTTACAGTATTAATTTTTAATTATATTATGAAAGCAACCTGTAAATAAATTCCCTACATTCTAGAATTATTCAAATGAAATAGTTATTGGGGAAAACGATTCGTTACATCATATAAAGTTATCATTTTATGGATGTTTAAGTAGACTAATGAACATGTACATCAATTTAACAAATCTCACATCGTCAAAAAAATATTTAAAAAATCAAGCCATCGATGTTATGTAACTGTTATAAAGAAAATAGAACATAAATTTTCCCCGCGTTTGCGGCTACGCATCTATGCACGCGCCGCGGCTTGTTCGTCTATTTCACAACTTCCTTATGTCGCGATATCAAGATGAAACGCGCCCCGGTTCCTTCCTCAATATCAAGTACGCTCGTTGACGCTTGCATTATTAAGAGCTCAAATGAAATAAGACACTTATGAAGCTATTTTTTTTAAATGTAAAATTTCCCTCATAAATGAAAAAAAGATACGCTTACTTTACGATTTATTTCGAGAGCCGCGGATGGAAGCTATTTTTTAATACAATATAGGCAACTATTTGATCTCGATCTCACCTGATGGTAAGTGACGATGAGATCTACGATGTAGCATACTTGCCTAGAAGGTACCTGTTCACTGTCGACTTATTATTTGTTATTCTAAATCAGTTGATATGTGTTTTCAGATCTTTGTAATGAGTATTTGGTAGTACCGTGATGTCGCCCGTATTTTTTGCAGTTCCAAACAATTATAAATGAGCTACGCCAGTATAAGTGGTTACAAATAAAAGTAATTATTGTCAGCTCTTACCGTTACGTTGGTACTTTGTTCGCGTTACTGTCGTCTCGATTTCCGCAGACGGCTACGGGTCAACCACCTTGATTTTGATAGTGGCTATCACTCGTCACGTGCGCATAACACAAAAAGAACTTCTAGTAGACACTAGTAATTAGCTTACACGTGTAATGGATGAGTTAAAAACGGCAAGTATGTCGTATATATTATTATCTAACTATTCTTATTTTTCTTGCGAATTGTGAACTACGTGGGCGTCATCTATCTATAGTATAGTATCTAATATGTTTAAACTACATTTTTCTTTGGATTTACCTGTGTCTTTTGCCACAAATAGTCGTGCATGGCCGGTCGCCAAGCCTTGCGAGGAAGTTTTGGGAGCACGCTTAGCGCAACAGCCTCAGTTTTTAATTGTAAATTTATTTATTTTCTTTACACCAACAGCTACTACTACATTGCTTTAGATATTTACCAGAAGCAATAAGAAGTTTCATCTTAGTCAGAACATTTATACACTTGTTCTTAAAAAGGCTAGTTTACTAGGTCTACACGGTAGTTTTGATCGAAGCAATCAGCTAACGTGACGTTGATACTCGGGCTGAATGGCAGATGATAAGGCTCAGACGAGGCAGCACGTTTGCCTCAGGCGATCGTCGTACTACCTGAGCGAGTACACGCGGCATTGTAGAGCTACTCAATGACTGACTTATCGAGTATTCCCGTTAACGAAATGGCTAGAGAATGGGCAAATAATTAATTGCACAATGTTTGCCAACCCATATAATTAACTAACATTCATACGCTTATAACGGCAATAAGCTACAAAATAACATTAAGCTTCGTTTCACTATATTTCTGAAACAAATCTTATATAAATGCGTCTTAACATTGGTTCACCGTGAGTGTTGACACTTTATCACAAACCACTAACTACGTTCTGCTGCGTGTGAGTCACGAGAGTAATGCAAAGAATGTTAAGTCACTGGTTTTGACAAAACTTTATCATGAAGTTTACCTTTTATCCATATTAACTAAATAAAAGTGTATCATTGCTTGTGTGTTTATAAGTATTTCACTATACTATAGTAAACAAGGGCTGGAATGATTTTTATTTCAAATTCGTTATGTTCATTTTAATATGCGGCTTCATCCAGGTAGATTTTGAAATTTAAAAGTAACCTACAATATGTTATTCCAGATCACGATGTACCTGCTCTCCTTATTTTCTTCTTTTTTTACGAAATGAAATGCGATGAAATAAAATGGATATGAATGTGGCCTCACCCACAACTTTGCGAGTGTTTTGCCAATGTCACGTAATTAATAGCAATAACACAGCAATAACATTATAAATAAAATAATGAATGTGATATGATGATATGAGAATGGCATCGTTTTCCTTATAGCTCTATCTTTTTCAGTTACACGGTGGGATCAACCTATTATTCAACTTTTTTATCGCAGGCAGCCACGAGTTGTCCTCTTAATTTGAGTCGCGTCCGTTTGAATAATCACGTCAGTTTCCAATCCAATCCAATCATATCAAAATAGTACTTAAGCATCGACACTACTCAAGCGTCTTCCAATAGCGATACATACTTGACCGATACAATATATTTATATGACTCATTTAATTATTATCAGAGTTCATTCTGACTTCCAGTGGTTTCCAACAGTAACGCATAGATGTGTGCGTTGTTTGTACGCGTGTGTGCGTGTTTGTTATGCCGGGGTCTCAGAGTACTGTACGCAGGAGCGATTACGCAAACCGAGCTTCCCCGAGGAGCGAGGTCGTTGGCAATGGACTCGGTTCAATGTCACCAAATATATCACCCGGCGTTGTAGTGCGCCCGGACCGTGTTGATACTTGACGGAATTATGAGGAAGTGTTTTCGATGTTTTTGTTTTAGACGGACCGGTTTTAATTATTTGTGATGGTTAAAAAGATATAGTTGTCATTTATGTCTTGAGATATTTTTTTATTCCTAAAGTACATTGTGCCCAACGTCTGTGACGATTATATACACTTTGAAATATTTAAATATAATAACAGCCTGTAAAAAAAAACAATGCCAGTCCAAAACAAAAGGAAAAAACCAATATTGCATATGGCTATTTAGAAATTCTTGGCTAAAATGATTTCTCGATTGAAAAACAAGATAGTTTTCGTATGTTAATAGAGTGAATTATACTTGTCATTATAACAAGTATAATGCACTCTAACATATAACGAATTATAAATAATGAATACGAATTTAACATTTTGACAACGTATGTCATAATTTATTTATGAGTCCTAAATCCCCAGTCATAGAATAACGCATGTCTGACGACAAGTTAGACGAAGTATCAAGACCAGTCGCGTGCGCTCTACGGCCGCGCTCCTGACCGGGTCGACGACCGCACTTTTCGGCGGGCGCCCCGCGTTTCAGCTGTAACGCGATCCTCGCACGCACACACGCTCACTCGCCGCGGCACACACACTCACGCCCGTCGATTCTACCGCCGGAAAACCACTGTCGAAATGTCACACTTTTCTGATATAAATAATCGAGAATGTATAGTAGGTATGTGTGAATGGGTAGTTGTGACACAAGATTGATCATATAACTGCATGAAACTGTTTCTTGCGTTGATAATATTAAAGTTTAATTATGTGTCGGAACTAACAATTTAATGTGGGTAGGTAGGTACCTAAAAGATAAGGACTTCCGCGAATGAAAATAGTGTTTCACCTTTTCCAAATAAAGGCATCGATGTTTGGGGTGAATAAAATTTGTTGGAAGTTGGCGAACATTTTGTTCAGCCCTGAACTCTGTGACCTTTGAACTTGGAAGTGTGAACGTACCCTTGACTCGAGCAGCCACGCTCCTCAGCCCTCTATAATTAGACTCCGATAGCACTGATATTTTCGTCATGCTACATGCTAATAAACGAGCATGTCACTCGACGAGTCGACAATGACGCGTTTCCGTGAATCACACAAGCAAAGCCGCAGTAAAAACTACACGCGTGACTTTGAAAAATTCATGCATGGCCTTTAAACAACACGATTTATTACAATCTATTTAAAACTCAAGAATAAAATAAGTTTTTTTATGTCTTCTTTAATTCTACAGATCCACAGTCGTAGATACTTGTTAGTATGGTAAAAATAAAATGTCTCCTCAAAGCATTAAGAGGTTGTTCACCGACTATTTGGGCATCGCCCTCGTCCCTTCAGGCACTTCAGGCACTATTTGTCAAAGGATACAGTCTTGGCGGCGTGCTTCTGCTATTTCGTTGTACGTGTTAGACACTCGTGAGACAGCCTGAGATATGCCACCTGACGCGTGACGCGATAAAACTGTTGACTGAAATAACATAGAAATAACAGGTGCATAAGTGTTGGGCATTTGATTGTCCACACACATTTTTGATCAAGGAACTCGTTCCTAACACGCTTCCAGATTTTTTTTCACATAGTTTACTCCCTATGTCTTTTAACACCTAGGAAGTCTACGGGGTCGGGGAACGGTTCATCACCTACTCGTTTTTTTATGAGTAAGCGGCTAGTGATGACGATGCGAGTCATACGTCACAGATCGTCAAATTGTAACAGGCTATTTGAACATACAATTGGCACGCCTTGTGGCCGCAGATTCATACGATGATAAACGTTTCGATGCGCTTTCCGATAACACTGCTTAACTGCTTCATAAGCGTTGCATAATAATGCGCAGCTTACAATACAATACGAGCTCCATGCGCAGCCGCAGCCGACGCACACGAGCCGCGAGCACGTGCATGCACACATGTATAAAAGATAAGAGCTCGGGCATTGAACCGGCATGAGAAGTAGCGCCTGAAATTACTATAAATTCTTTGAAGGTAGCCGCTTACTATAATAAAAAAAAACATTAATTTTCCTTTCATGCGGAGTTGGGGATAATTAATTCCCAGGGCAAATGTAAGCAATTTAAAGAGCTCATCGACTATGCAATCAAAATAAAATTGCGAAATAGCAGACAATAGGTAGTTATTGTTGAGAATAGCGGCGCAGGCGCAGCGCTAGGCGGAACGAGCGGCTGTGATCTTGAATGGAGTGAAAGTGGCTTCGGTTACTTCCTGACACGAGGAAAGTGAATGCCGGCTCATGAGCGGGCAGACACGACAGCGACCCTGCCTAGGCACTAGGCGCTAGATACACATCTAACTGCATTGGAAATGCAAGAAAGTTTACGTGTGAATATCAATAACAAAACGTGCTGTAGCCGTGAGCATGACACTTGACAATTACTGGAAATGAGACATGAAATTGCATGATTGCATAAACACTTAAATCGAGGCTATAGAAAAAAAATATAAATTGTTGAGGAGGTCTAATATTTGTATCAATACTTTCTATCGAAGTGCAATGAACACACAATTATACATACATAATATTCAATTGATTGTTAGGTACGTACTAGGTTACGTTCCCTGATAGATTTGAATTTAGAATAAAAGTCAAACATCAATAGCGTACGTGTAATTGCTATTTAATCTGAGTACATACATTCGAGCGTTAGTGGTCATTATTCTTCATACAATAAACTCATTCCTCATGGGCAATAATTCAATCAATGAATCACTTCAAATTAAAACAATGCGGCGTTCAAAATACACATGTCATTGTCAGGGGCAAGCAACCCGTAAGTGAATAATAGACTTTGTTAATATATATACAAAACATACTTTAATTTGCATGTTCCGCATTCCTGATAGTTGGCAGTAATATTTGTTTTATGTTTAGGTCGTATCATAGCTTTACATGTAAATTATAATTTTGGAATTAGTAATTATACTTTTAGTAATTTATTTGTGCTGCTTGATTACGTGAACATTTATAGGAGGGCCCACCAGACTACACCATATGCCGTTCCTAGCTTTAAAATACGCCTTGACTTCGTTTTTACACTATCCCCGACTTCCATTACCCGGGCTCTAATGAATCATATGTTGACATGTAGCCCGGGTTATAAAGCGATCACTGTGCTCAGTTTCATCAAAATTGTTCCATTAGTTTTTCTGTGACACGGAGAACCCGATAGGCAGAGAAAATCCAAATATGTCAAATTTGGCCTTAGAATCGATAATAATTTTCCGTACCCGTTTTTTTTTTTAAATATTCAATATACGGGCACAACAAAATTCAGTCTGATAATAGAAGATTGTATACGTCATATTGGTATAAGACTAGTTCAGTAAAAACGTAGTAATTAAATCATCATACAACATGATGAGAGTAACCCATCATCAGTCATCGCTATCCCCGCTTGATTTATTTTTAGTTTATTTTTCACTCTCATCTATTCTTATTTATGGAGCAGTTCCACGTGAATGTACTTGAACCTTTTGTATAGTACAATTTTATGTGTTCTGTGTGTGTGTTTTTTAAATTTTTATATACCTACACGGTACGCAAAATAAAGACGCATAGAGTAATTAGATAGGGCGTCGACAAAAGGAGGAACGTGGTCAATAACACAAAAACTATTTGTTTCTGCGGTTTTTTTTGCTAGACGAACACATCAACTATACGGTCCCACACTAAGCAGTGCTTGTATTATGGGTACCGTAAAATGGACGGGGGGCGAACCCAGTATATACATATAATACTTATATAGGTATTAAAAATCCATGACTCAGGTATAAACATCTTTACTCATCACACAAAGTTTGCCCTTAAAAGGATTCGAAGCCGGCCCTGGGCACAGAAAGCAGGGTCACTACCAACTGTGCTAATCACGTCGTCAGAATTTAGTGTCGGTTTTGTCTTGCTGGTATGTTTATAATATGTGATAGCAACATACGTTACCTTACATCTCATAAGTATTTTTGGGGTAAATTCAATACAGTAACGAGCGCATCTCCAGTTTCTAAATGCTCTAAGGCCCGCGGTAATTTGTTTTTCATGCCGATGCGACAGTTCCAAAGTTCAGTTGATTGATGGTTTCCGGAATAATGTATGGAGCTTAAATATTGAGATGGATTCGCCAGTGTGTATGAATGAGGTGAGGAATTATTCAGGTGATGGATGGCCGAGGGGCGTTCACCCTGGGGCGCGGGTCTTCGACCGGCCGAGTTTCACACAGCTGATCGCGCCGTGCCCGCGACCCACGCGACACGCGCCCCCGACGTCTTGCATGTATTCATAAAATCTACGTAGTAGTTTCGGACACCGTTATTTGTCACTGTATTTTTATTTGGACAACCAAATTTATTGTGAATATAAATTTAATGTACGTATATTATGTTTTTCTGGCACATTTCCTTTTGTAGTTGTTTCTACTCGTCGATAGATGGCGCGGTGCTCTATGAATGAAACACTAAAAAAATAGTATCATAAATAGAATGAATCGCCTGCATAATTGAGCCGTGTCGAGAGACATAATAATAAATTGATTCGTTATATAGGTCCTGTGATGATATCATTATGCTGTCCTCTGAAAGTCTATATTATTAATATTATATACATATATGTACATAATATTATACAAAAGTAATATATAATAGGATATTATAAAGCAAACTAAACATTATATTATAATAACTAAAACTTGCATGAAGAGTTTGGTGAAGAGGTTTATATTGATTTAGTTTATAATTATAATAATTTGTTAAACGTATATAAAAACTATTTAGTTTGTTCACACACACGCGAACAATTTAAGAATAAAATTTGACGTTGCCATTCATTTTCATGCCATTAGCAATTCATTAGTACTCAAAGTATCTGGGGAGATTGTTTTTTTTATCTAAATTGCAGTAAATCTGTAATAGATGCAAAATATACGTGTGTTAACATATATCGTGTAATTCTCTTAAATTGACACATTATTTAAAAATAATTATGGGGAAAAAACATCATATCCCGATAAATTATGGGCCGGAGACGTGCCACGAGGAACGCGTCCAGCGTCGCCTCCAAGTCATATATACGCGCGAAACACGCAAACGACAGGTATTCATGGACGATCTTAAAATAATACGAAAACAGAGAGAAAAAGAGTTAATGAGACTCTTAAGGAAAGCTGTAGGACCCAAATGGTACCAAGCACTTAGTGTACCACAAAGAATGGCGTTGGATACGCTCGGATACGCAATTTACCAGGACTTACTCGAAGGTAGGCCCATTAGGTCGTCAAGTGTCATGTGCCAGCTTGGCCTGTATCCCCGCCCGCACACTGGGGATCTCATGAACTGTCTCTATTTGTGTCACGATGATCCGAAGGAAATGCTGGCTCACTTATACTTAGCGACATACGGCTACGCCATAGACGTAAAGCGCGCATCATACAGCTTAAATGCTAGGCTCATGCTATCAGCAATACTGTACTTAGGGTTCGATAACTTGATACATCTGCTACGAAAAAGGTTTCATGCCGAACCCCAAGTCAAGAAACCTCCTCCTAAACCCAAACCTAAGATTGAGCCCCCTTTGAAGTCTCCCTACCTTCAGAAAATGGTAGCGTTCTTGTACGAGAAACCAAAGAAAAAACGTAGCCGTCCTCCTCCTCTGCCGAACCTTGACGATCTTAACGAGCCGTACGAGGAAGAACCTGCCATACCGAAACCGCCACCCCCGCCCCCGCCACCACCGCCACCTAAAAAGAAACTGCCGCGATCATACTGCGACAAGTTAGCTGGAGTGACGACTATAGAGCCCTACTCGCCTCCCAAACCAGATCTGCTACTAAAGGCCAGTAGGCCAACTAAAAGCAAGCTTCGTGGATCAAAGATGTCCTTAACAGATGGTAAAAAGAAGTACGGCATGGGTGGTGGTGCAAGCCGGAAAAAGCAACGCCACAAAAAGCCTGTTGTTCCACGTCTCAGCATAGGCAACGCACAGTACACTATCAACGGCGTCTATACTATCAGTGGCAAGACGGTATACATCCTGGGGAATGTTACCGTATTGCCAGCCGAGGGGGATCTAATTCATGGGGGATTTAAGTACATGGGCGGTGAATTTATCAACATACATTGCGGCTTCCGTGAACGATCACCGCCACCGTTACCGGACCGTTGCGATTGTGTAAAGACATGGCACGACTCGGTGTTCAATTACATAAAAACTAATAAATGTTATTGTGGTCACAACTACGACTATGGCAACGAAGGCACGTTCCTGCCCGAGGAGCTGCCATTCTTCACGAAACCAACTCGTCACACACCCATGCAGTTCCAATATGAAACCATTTTCGACTTGGACCATAAACGGTTGCAAGTTGAAAAGGAGTTTAAAGCACTTTGGGACACAGATAGTGTGTTGCACGTCGCCGACGACACAAATAAAGATAAAAAAGACAAAAAGAAAAAGAAGAAGAGAGACTCTACAACTTGTTTGGGAGACGACCCACGGCCGGAGGACTATCTAAAGTGCGCCCTTCGGTTAATGCGCCGAGTCAACGTCGCCGCTCGCTTGCCCAACTTGCATATGGTGCCAGAACTTACAGAATGGATGCGGCGAAGGATTTACGGACCATTGACGGCTGCGGATAAGGCTAATATGATGCGTAAAAGCTGCATGTACTGGCAGATTTTTGAAATGCTTGCCAATAGAGGTTTCGGGCACGTTTCAGTGGCCAGAGACCCAACCTTCATGGGACATAATACGTGGGCGGAAAAACAGGAATTAAATGATAAATTTAAACAATTCACGTTTAAATACAGATTGGAGATGTACAGGTCGCATGCTTACGTTAATAATCTATTTTGGCCGTCGATGTGTCAGGCGCAACAGCCGGATAAAAAATTTCGGGAAATATATTTTTCTTACCTGTTTGGGAGAGTGGAAGATTTCCAATTGATGCATCCTTATAGTACGGGTGAAGCGATGGAACGAGCATTCAAGTTAACAAGTAGGCGATACATTTGCCTTCCCGATGGTATTGAACCTAAAACTTAATAGTTTCGCCTATATTGTTGTGCACACGTGACATTGAACGAATATCAATATACATTTTATCACACATTCTGACATCTTTATATTCTGGGACAAATAATATTTTAAAACTGTCGGTAACTTATATCTTATATTATCAATTTATTCACTGACAAAAAGTTTAATAAAATATTACTCTTTAAAAAAAAATCAATTACCTACTTGCGTGGTTACGAACTATGTAACCACGCAACATAGAAAAAAACGGAATTTTAACTCTGTTGGGTGTGAAGATTAAAATAAAAGTCATAAATACGTAATTTATAATTTAATGTGATAAGTTTTAACAGATACCTACGCAGGTATATTCAATCTGGAGTGAATGGCTTTAATTACACGTTCACTGTAAACATGTTGCAGAAATCGGGTGGTGGATAAGAACTTATTCTTTTTAGAATTTAGGTACAATTTATTTTTAATTATATTCCACAGTGTAATACTCCAAAGGTATTAAAATACATTTTAATTTCATACCACATTTAACTTATAGTATTTCTTACGAATATTATGATACAAGTCTTATTATTATTATTATAAAATCTATAACATTTTATTTTTAAAATACAACACTAAGACTTTTAGTGTAGCGGGTTCGATTCCACCGCCACGACTATAGTCTAAGGGATATTCAATCGTCTTTGGTATAATTGTTATAGCAAACGAAACATCTATGTCGACACTAGAAGCGAACGTTAACCGAATTATGAAAATACTGTTGTACAAAGTTAATGTCGTTTAAAGCATATTTTATTAACAACTAACGAAACAATGTAACAAAATAATATTAAAGACTAGCTGTTGCCCGCGACTTCGTCCGCGTGGTATTTAACAAAGACTCAGCCGTTGGTAACAGCCTGCTCGCGTTCTGATCCCGCGGGACGCATTGCAGATTGTTGCTATCAAACTTTAGTCAGGCGCAGCGCTGCAACATTGGTCTTAATTTTTTTTCGAGAGATCCTATTTTTTTTTCTAAAATAAAAGTAGCCTAAGTTACTCCTTGTTACATCAGCTATCTGCCAGTGAAATTCCCGTCAAAATCGGTCCAGCCATTGCAGAGATTACCCGGAACAAACAGACAGACAGACAGACAGACAGACAGACAGACGGACAGACAGACAGACGGACAGACAGACAGACAGACAGACAAAAATTGTAAAAATTGTTGTTTCGGTATAGGTACCGTGTATACATCCAAATGCATTTAGTAAAAAGCGGTTATTTTAATATTACAAACAGACACTCCAATTTTATTTATATGTATAGATAAATAATATTAAAGATAAATGGCAAAACAATAATTGTGTTACACAAAAAGATTTTAACCAATAATTACTACGATAACAAAAATGTAAGTTTCTGCTCATTAAGGAATAATTTAAAATAGGAAACAATAAAAAAAATCAATGAACATCGTAAAATAGTGTGCATTTATCCCAATATTTATCGTGTCAATCGAAATTTCAAATTAGTAAAATTAGGTACTGTTAATTAAAATGTAAAAAATATAAAATATATCTAATTAAAATGGGATAGGCAGTTTTGTGCGAATGTACAGGGCAACCGAAAAGAGCAGGCAGTATTTTTTTTTCTTAAACGGGAAATTAACATTTATGACAGAGCAACAGTACAACATCAACTAAAAAATGTGAGTGTCAATGTCACCAATACTGTCAAACATTATAAAAAAATCTACGGGGATGCCATATAAACAACACTAGCGTCCTCATTTATTGTCTACTTTTTCCGGATGCTCCGTATACGTAGATAGGTAGTGCCTAATGTTTTGGGATAAATATAAAATAGAATCTATCGACGTTTAGGTACACAAGAAAGGCATTTAATTTAGGTGACATCCACCCATACATACAGTTTCATCAGAATGGAAATGTTCCTCTATTTGCACTCAACTTAGAATTGATTTTACAATACTATTACTTTTAACAAAATTAAATCCACAATTAAATTGTATGCCATTTTTAAATTTAATTTGAACACAGAGATCATGCGTTTGAATTTGAAAAGAGAACATATCTATTGCCGACCGTTGCGGTATTATTACTCCGGCATTACACTCTTGCCGAACTCGTACGAGAAAGCCCGAGAGCGAGAGCATAAACACGCTTAATAATGACTTTCTATTATGAGATAGAATCCGTTGTCACAAGCTCCTGCCAAGAATTCTTGACGAGATTCTTGGTAGTTAAGTGTAGTGGGGCTGTTATATCTGTAGTTCTTGGTGTGAGTGCTGTGAGTGCGTGGCTGTGTGCGTGTTGTTGTGCGCGGGCGGGTGCGCGGGCGCGGGGAGCGGGGCGCGCTGCTGCAGGTGCACGAGCGCCGACAGCAGCCTGGTGTTGGCCTCGTCCAATGCAGCGATGCGGTGCTCCTGAGCTTCTATGACCCGTTGTTTGTGAGATAGAGCCGCCGCCATCTTGCGCTGTTCGCGTCTCAATTCTTCTTCTACGCAGATTAACCTGGGAATATACATTATTATTAGTGACATTTCAATGCGCCTTAAAGACTTTTTTTCTTTTTTTTCTTACAGGGCGAGTTTTACAATGTGTTGATTAACCCTATCCAAAACTTCTACATGTTCGGTCAAATGTGTTTTGGATAGAGTTTTTAGGCACATTGTGAAATAGATACATAGTTGTGTATATTATATATTTTACCTGGAAATAATAGCCTTCATTTTGGCATCGGTGTGGTCTTGTCCGGGTTCATTCGGCCCCAATCTCCCCCGTAACAGCTCTACTGAACACTTTAACCTTTCAATTTCACGTTCATACTGAAAAAAGAGATATATTTTTTTAAATGAACAAAGCTCAGTCACTGACGATGATATGAAAACAAGTTAGGGGCTAAAATAACAGCAATATACCTGTTCAATAGTCCTATGATGTTTGGAAACGCGTCGTCGACCCGTCGTGCTGTACAAAGTGTCTTCAACCTCGTCCGAACTGTCCGTCAACTCCCGCGCCGACTCCAGGCTGAGCCGGCGCTGCAGCTTGTCGCGGGCCGGCGCTTCCCGCTCGCTCCGCACCGCGGCGCCAGTGTCGCTCGACTCGCGAACGAACATGCCTCGAGACGGCGACTCTCTCCTCTCCCGCACTCCATAGTAATCCTGATGCCTCTCCAAATCCTCATTCACCCGACTACTCGACATCTTCGCCCCGGAGTACGTCCTGTCTAACGGATAATTCGTCTCAGGTATCGTACTCTCTGTCATGGAATACTTTTCTGGAGAATTCTTAGAGTTCTCCATGTTGTACAAGGCCTTCTGACTCCGCGATATTTGTAACCTGTACATTTCTTTATTGACCTCCTCTACGTTGGATTCTGATCTGCTCATCGGGTAGCCGGAGTCTGTCGAGATATGGTGAGGCTTGCTCTCGTATAGCGTCTCCCCTCTCTGCCCGAAGTGTTTGAAGTTGATTTGATTCTGATTCGTGGAGTAAGAGAGCATAGGATTAGTTCGGGGCATTCGGGTCTTGCTGCTTTTCCGTAGGCTCGGCGAGTTGCTGGACGACTCGTCGTCCCTTGTCCTCGGCAAATGGCTGTGGTTGCTCCTCTGGTACAAATCTTCATAATTACAGTTATCTCTGGTGAGTTTTCGGTGGGTACTGTTGCGGTTCTGTTGGTCATAGTTTCTACTATCCTCGTTGAAGTTAGTAGAACCTTCTTCAGAGTTTGTCTCTACGTTGTCTGTGCTCAAGCCCTCCTCATCGATCGATGAACTGGATGAGCCACATGGACAACGCTTTGAATTTCTTTTTTCAATAGTCTTCTTCTCTTGCGCTTGACGATTGTCATCCATGTTGTAGACTGGATTGGTGAACACGAGTGGGGCTACCTTCGAACTGATATTCGTGTTTGCCGGTGCGTTGTCAGCGGTTGTAAAGTTTTGGATGCCATATTTCTGTATGTCATAATCAATTTTCTGTTGCACTGGGCTCTTTGGATAAAATTTCTCGTTTTTACTATCGTAATACTGTTTGTCTCTCTGTTTTTGGTAGTTGATCTGCGAGTACCGGCTCATGGGTTGTCCGCCGTTCTCGTATCCCTGGTGGTGGTGCGTGGTGTTTTCGATGGGACTAGAGCTTTGGCTGTAAGTCGCGATGCTTTGGTACCCGGAACTGGCGACGTTGGACAGACCACTGATCGACACATTCGAACCGTTATTCGTATAGTTGGTCTTGTTGCCATTGACGATGTTGTTGTTGTTCGACATTGATTGCGAAAGGTTCTTTTTGTTCATCATGAGTTTGTCGTCCACTATGTCGGAATCATCCGCGTATTTTAACAAATCCGAGAGTTCTTCTAGCGTCGCTGTGTCCTTGATGATGTTCTGCATGTCGCTGTTATAGTTGTTGTGGTTGATGCTGTCGCTGCTCGGGGATCTTTCAGTGCTGTTGTAATTGGAATTATGGAAATGCGTGTGCTGGTTGTAGCTGTTGGGTTTGTATCTCTCCTGGAATCTTCGTTCGAGACTTTCGCTGATGCCGTTGCTGATGCCTTTAGGATACTGATCTGACCCGAAGCCTATCTGTACAACCTTCAGATTAACGCAATGCTCTTGGTTGTTGTATTGTGAGCTGTATCTGTCAGGGTTGACGTTTTGACTGACTGGGCTCGATCCATATCCATTTCTTGGCAAGGTTGCTGATCGAAGGTTGAAACTGGGTGATTTACTGACGGCTGCGAATCCAGGCTTGTATTTAGACTCTTCGGCATTTGATTTGGACGGGCTTATGTTGAATTGGACGCCATTCTTGTTCATGATTGGTGAACTGTGAGCGAAGTTGCTGTTTAGCTGCCCGTTAGTGGCTGGCTCTGTTGCAGGTTTCGCCTGTGTGTTACATGTCGGATCGTTGAACCTGAAACCAGAAGAAGGAATATAAGCGTACTGAAAGGTGACACTATTGGGCATTGACTAGACTATAATAGTAAGAGGTTTATACCTGAAGATGTTATCAGCAATAATCGGTTGCATTGGCCCATCGTCGTTGCTTATTAATCGCTTGCTCAACTCATCCAAAATGTCAGATAGCGGGTCCAATTCCTGAAACCAAATTTTAATAATTCGTCTACGATAAACTGTTTTTCTGAAGTAGGGTGATTGGGCCTGAAAGACTAAAGCAGCTGTTAAAAAAAATGCAGAATATTTGTACTCAATAACGGGCGTTGCCACTGCGGTCGACACAGGTAAAATACCACGATTAATCTATCTGTTATCTTAGGGAATGGCTAGAAGTAGTTCTAGATAGAGATCGGTAGTGGTGTGGTATGGTGATAAATAAAAACGGCAGTCGTTGTGGGAAGAGCCGACCTTTATCTAGCTGTGACAATATAAATAAATACAGATTATGGAATCTATACTAATATTATAAATGTGAAAGTTTGGATGGATGGATGGATGGATGGATGTTTGTTACTCTTTCACGCCCGAACGGCTGAACGGATCTGGATGAAATTTGGCACAGAGATAGATTATAGTCTGGAATAGCACATAGACTACTTTTTATCCCGGTAAAATGTATGGTTCTCGTGGGATAGATGTTTTAATTTTTCATACTTTTTATCGCGGGTAACACCGCCGGGCGCAGCTAGTGCAAAATAAATGGATAGACATGAATAATAAAACATCAATGACTGGATTTAATTAAATAAGTAGACTTTGGTTCCCACTCAGAGCGCAACAAAAGTAAATAAGAGTACCGACGAAGTGCAACAGGTCATTATCGTCAAACCCTGAATTTGACCGTTACACTCATTACAATGCGATAAAGGCAATTTCATGTTACATAGGACCTCACCTGTATCTTAGCAGCAGGCAGTTTCGGCAGACTGTCCACCAGCAGTCCGTGTAGCGTGGCCAGCTGCTTGCCCAGGTCCACGTGCGGCGCCCACTCCGGGTCCGCGTCCACGGAGCCCGCCGCCTCGCCGCGCGGGGCCTCGGAGCCGGCGCCCGAGCCCTGGGACGCGGACGAGTTGCGCTTACTGCCGTCCTGCTGCTGCTGTAACGGAGCCTGTTGTTGGTGCTCTTGTGGACGCGTCTGTGGAGGAAATGGGATAATTAAAGATTTAAGCTTATATTTATTTTTGGAGACTTACCACGAGGCGCTTAAAATTATCACTAGCATGCATAATCATGGTTGAAAATGAGATTCGCACATGAATTCCAGAAATCCCAGAGGTGCGAGCCGGGGTTTGTACCTGCGATCCTCGTTACCGAGGCAAGCGTTTTACTAGCTAGGTTTTAGCAGCTAGCAGCTAGTTTTTTTTGTCACTAGTGTATAAGGAGTACACACCGTACCGTACCGTACAGTAGGAGTAGTGTAAAGGAACCTTAGAGCCCTTGTGCACGACAACTCTTTCGCGAGCAGTCGACCCGAGCGTTTCATCAGCGCTGCAAACGACCCACTGAGCACAATGCAAAGGTAAGCAAAGGTAAACTTTATCGCGTTTGCAGCTTGTTTTAATTGCGTCTAACGCGATTGGACTATGCATCAAAAAGTCGTTGTATCCATCTGCTCTAAGACATTTTACTCTATACGTAGACTCTCACAGATATGGCTCTCAGGAATGCCTTCATGCTGGGCGCCTCCTGCTCGAGGAAGTCGTTGAGGAACTCCATGAACGCCTCCTTGCCCTGGAAGCGCGTGAAGTTGGCCAGCGTCTGCAGCGTCTTCGCCACCAGCGTCAGGTTTCGCGCGGCACGCTCGTTCGGGTACTCTGTGGAAACGAAGGGATTATAGAACATTTCTTATGATTATATTTATAAAGCATTGACTGTTAAGGGGATACACTAGCTAACTCGAAATATGTTATACGTCTAGGATTTAGCTATGCGGTGAGTCTTATCTCTTTGTTATAAAGGTATTTTTTATCCGACATTAGCGGTTTTTACGTTGCTCAATTTGGGGTGACCCATATTTTAATAATGGGTGACTTACCATGTGTGATTCCAAATAAACTCGGCGACAGTATAGCCGGACAAAGGAAGCGAAGGAAAATGGAAGCGCTGATCAAGTTGTCCGATATGTCTTCCCGTCCCATGGCCATCAATCTAAAACAAATAAATTTATTGTCACATAATAAACAAAGAAGTTCCCGGGGAGCATATTTGTGACGACTTTGGTTTAGTTGTTTACCTAACGAATGTTACTTAGTTGGATTCACGTTCAGCGAAAATTTGGAAATGTTTTTTTCGTCATTAGCCAGTCTGGGTGTCACCGGGACTATCCCCAGTCCTTTGTTCGGCTCTTACGGAGATATGTACACCATCCGGCCGAAAATATTGCACGTTTAGCTTTAGAAAGAGACTATCGGCTAGAGTCAAGAGCGAAAGAGACGACGCTCTACAAAGCCGAAACTTTTTTAATAACCGATGTGCAATATTTACGGCCGGATACTGTACTTGCTAGCACCACGGCGTCGCGCAGCGCGGCCTGCTGCCGTATACAAGATGTGGCGCATGTACTGTACCTCTCCCTGAAGGTGGCGAAGCAGTCCCGCAGCGGCGGCGGGAAGGCGGGCGCGGAGGCGGCGATGGCGCGCCAGGCGAGCGCCACGGCGTCGCGCAGCGCGGCCTGCTGCCGTATACAAGATGTGGCGCATGTACTGTACCTCTCCCTGAAGGTGGCGAAGCAGTCCCGCAGCGGCGGCGGGAAGGCGGGCGCGGAGGCGGCGATGGCGCGCCAGGCGAGCGCCACGGCGTCGCGCAGCGCGGCCTGCTGGCGCCGCAGCGCCGCCGCGCCGCCCGCGCGCAGCGGGTCCACCTCGCACTCCGCGCCCGGGCCCGCCAGCGCCGACACCGCGCCGCCCAGCGTCTCCTGCGAGGTAATGTCGATCTTATTGCACCGATTTTAGTTTCATAATACCCCGCGCCGTGTAACACAAATTTGTGCCAGGGAGCGAATTTTTTTTATTCGCAGTCGCCTTTGACATTAGAATGACCGCTGCAACACGACTAACCTGCAGGTACTGGTCGCCCACCAGCTTCAGATAAGCCTCCATGCTCTTGGTGGCGAGCGAGTTGCCGCGGAAGGTGAGCGAGTGGTCGCCGGTGCGGCGCACGTCCAGCGCCACCACGTCCGCCAGGTAGCGCGGCGCCAGCCCCGCGCCCGCCATGCACAGCACCAGCGCGCAGCCGATGTCCTCTTTCGCTTTCACACCTGAGAAAATAGAAATAAATATATTACAATGGCTTTACGAAGACTTTTGAGAACCAAAAATCCTGATTACATCCATTTTTATGAGCTTAGTTTTACTTGCTAAAGATCAAATAGTCTCTGCACCTACGAATAATAGCTCGTTCGTTGCTTTGAATACATACCATCTTTTAAATGTAGAAATTAGGTCTAACTACTACTTATGTAAGTTTCTAACTACTAAGTAACTATCTAAGTTAAGTAATTTATGGACACTCGAAAAGAATATGGGATACGAGTAGAGGAAAAAATAAATATTAAACATAAAAATTTACGAAAAAAACCCACCAATAACAGGTTCTAAGTATTCACAAAGCCGCCTGTAATTCCTTTTCAGGTAATCTAAGAATCTTGCGTAGTTATCTATGGGCAGTACATCGACGCTCTGGTATCTGCACTTGATGCGCAAGGCCGGCGCAGGCGCACCCGGCGACTGCGGCTTGTCGTTCTCGCTCAGCGGGTACCACCGCTCGTTGAGGTATCGGGATGATACGTCGTCGACCGGGATCCGTACTGTGCCTGAAACGTTTAAACAAAAGCTTGATTGGATCCATCGAACTTCAGGCAGAGAAGGGATTGGATCCATAGAACTTCAGGCAGCAGAGAGCTTAAGGTAAGAGATGGGAACCATAGCTATATAGGAGGGGCTTATATAAATATCACCAGACAAACATCTGTATGATATCAGACTAAGACGACGCACACCTTAAACATTTGGACCTATAGAGATATGTAATTTGGAGAATATATTCCTTGAGTACTTAGAGGTGCAAGAAGGAATTCAACTTTTAAGGCGGTCAAAATTTGTATGAAGTTTTTTTTAAATTACTATTTGAACCATGGCTAGTACTATAATAAATCAGGGTTACGAAGGTATAATGTAAAGCTTCCTACCGACAAGTGCGTGTTTGTCCCGCTTGCGCGAGCGCCGCTCGGGCTCTCGGTACACGTTGACGTGAATCGCGCGCACCGCCGACGGCAGGTTTCCGAACTCGTACACTTCGCCCCAGAAACACAGCTCCGACTTCAGCTTTGAGGATGATCTGTGGGCAATAAGATTGGAGTCTTGAATAAGTAGGTTAGTTACACGATAATACTCATAATAGCTATCATACACGTACGTACTATCCGGGTTATTATGGGCTGTCTACTTTAAGATCATTATCGCATGGCAATACTTAGATTAAGAGTAACGGTTTACATCAGCCATGTACGTGCGATGATCTAAGTTACTTTAAATTCCTTAATGTACTTAAAATCTGAGCTAGAATCATCTTTACTTTATACAATGTTGAATTCTTGCTGTATGAAATTAGAGTGACTTTTCCAACCGTCTTGAAATACCATCTCACCTGGCATAAAGCGTCTCGTCGAGCAGTATCTCGCAGTAGTATCGCTTCTTGGGCGGTATCGCTTTAGCTTCGAGCAGCCACAGCTTGACGGTTCGCTCGCTTCGGCGCGTGCGCATCTCGTCCGGCCGGGACGCTTGCCGCAAGCTATACAAGTAAAAAATAAATTTCTCAGTAAAAAGGACATATCAAATAATGTTTAATTTACTTTCTGTTATATCTTTAATACCGCTAAGTACAAGCAACATATTTCACTCATAAAATAGAGTCATTGGCAAAAATGTATTATAAACATGTTTAGTCCCTCTTTATATATTACTAGCTGACCTGGCAAACGTTGTTTTGCCATAGGCATTATTTCTAGAAAATATTTTTAGTTAAATATTTGCGATTATAAATTGAGACATAAACTATATATCCTATCTTTCAAGTTGGAAAAACTGCACACGGTGTGCAAAATTTCATTTAAATTGGTTTAGTAGTTTCGGATTCTATAACGGACAAACTCCGTGACACCTAATTTATACATACTCAGATTATAAATCTTTTGAGTTTATACTGCTTAGTACCTGTATATCCAGCGATCCCGCTCCTTCCTCGAGGCGCAGGCGAAGTACCGAGGCGGGCGGTTTTCAGCGCTGAGGGCGAAGCAGTGCGGCCTGCCTAGCACCGACGAGTGGAGAGCTCGGATTTCCACCTGCAAAAACGAGACAAAACATTTAACTCCACGAGAAATGAACCCTATATATTTGGGATAAATAACCTCACTTTGACAGTTTATACTAGAATGTGACTGTCAACTGATACACCAAATATTGTAGGTACACTTCAAAAAATTCAGTGATAGCCAAATGATCGTACGCTTGCCTTGGAAACAAGAGTTGCAAGTTGAAACCCCAGTTCACTCCTCTGGGATTTCCGTTTTTTTTTTCTAACATATTTATCACTGTCTAAGAGAACCTAACAGGTTTTTGAAAGACAAGTAACATCTACTAAACCGCGCTGTGGCCAGAGCGGTGGCTTTAGGCCGGAATTCCCCTTGCATTGAGGGGAGGCCGGTGCCCAACGGATGGCTAATTTGTAATAGTGCATAGCTAGGAATAGAATAAACATAAAAAAAAATACAACCGAATTGAGAACCTCCTCCTTTTTGAAGTCGGTTAATAAGTAAATGAAATGCATTTAGCTAAGAGCAGATTGCCACTAAATACGTAAATACGCAAATATATTTTACGGTGTACGTAGAACACACGTAATCAAACACGGATTAAATAACGGCCAATTAGGTGCGGTCATAAAATCGCTGACACAATTCTCTACAATAAAGAGAATAGGCATGATGACTGATTTTGAAAAACTGTTCTATAATATTCTAAGGTATCTACTATTTCCAAAAAAATATATTATTTCGGCAGGAAACTAATTTTTATTAGAAAAAAACGCTATTTAAATTGTAATTTTAAAATTCGCTCCAAAACGATCGCCGGTGTCATGGCGTCTGCTTGTGACGTCACTATTCTGCAAACTGACCGCAAACACATCAAATCAGTAATTTACGTATATAAATATTGTAAAGAGTATGGAGTTTATCTTATTACTCTTTGCTGATAATGTTGCGGTTGCTTAGCAACAGGTTTTATATTGTTTGTGTCAAAAATGGTAAATCCTTGTTCCATGTTTTGAGAACACAAAACTATGTAATTGATCGATAGAAATCACGAAATACTTTATAAACGCAGGTAAAAACAATTAATAAGTGCAGAGATCGTCGAAGTTCGTACGAAACTTAGCGATGTTTACAATGTGTACATGCTCGTGACGTAGTTCACTCTGATTGGTGTTCAAGTTATCATGGCGGACTGTTGAATTTTGTAGTTTTATTTTATTAAATAAATTATCAATCTCGCCCTAAATCTGTAAATAAATACATTTTTCAGAACCTATTAATCCTATCTCAATAGATAAACACATTATTTTAGTGATTCTTAGTTACTGTCATCATGCCTATTCAGTAACACGGCTAATGTTAGTAATCATATTGTAAATTATTTCATACAAATATAAAGCAACGTTATATAGGTTGTTCTTTGAATGAATACACACTTGATTGGGTGGTCCCAAATCCATGGTGGAGACGGCGGGCGAGTGCGCTGACAGAAGGCTTTCATGAGATCTGAAACAAATGAATTATAACTCGTCAGTGTTGTTATTCATACGAAATTCAGTTGTGTTGGCAATACGCTCGCCCTCTATTACATCAGAACTAAATACTGTCATCGCATTGTGGATGCACTGCACTACACCACTGTCTACCTCTCCCCATTACAGGGGTGAAGGGATGTTTTTTGTAGGTTTATTGTTGATTTTCGTCATTATTGATTAGAAATAGGTACGTAATAAATTGTAGTTTGAATTAACTTAATACGTAAAAGATTTTTACGAGGCTCTTACATTACAATAGCAAGAAATAATGTGCGAGAGACTTAACGAAAACACAAATAGGAAAGGTCCTTGGCATATATGGTACTTAGTAACCTTGTAGAAACTTCACAATGAAGGGTCAGCTAAGCCAAGAAGCCGTTTGGCAAGTTATCAAGAAAAAAGTACGGAACGCAGCAAAAGTCCGCACTGTGCCTCATTATATAATCAGTACATTTTTAAAGTACGCTACGATACAGGTTGTAAGTGGCTTCATCCCAAAACTGATACCATGTATTTCAGCTCATGATTCTAGACCCCCCTAGAGTTGAGATTTCCGTCAATCTTTTCATGAATATATGCATTTTCAGTACATTTTTAAATGTACTAAAAAAAAATATTTTAGCATAAAATCATTATGAAGTCTATGTCAACGTGTTTTTAAATAAAAAATACCAGAATTACTAATTTAGACCTGAAACTCCAATGTAGAAGAAATTAAATAGAGAAGGCACCGATTAATTGCCGCACCATTACCTATCACTTATCCCAATGAAGCTGTCGTGTTTGGATTGGTATGGAAGTAATTAAGAACATTGGATAAATAGCCCCCGGTAGACGGGGCGGGCCGACACTCCTTCATTTAACACCGCATGTAGCAAATAACGTTTTACTGTCACGAAACAGTAAGGTCTCGGACCCACTGGCAGCGTGAATTTAACCCCCACATCCCACTGGATCTGTAAACGATTACTTTTACTTTAGGTGCTTACTCACTCTTCAAACGGGGCGCCTTCTATATAAATATTAATAAGATGCCTATTCGCTTCGTTTCAATAGTTATATCGTACTAAAATAAATTGTTGTGAAGGGACGTGTAAGCGGAAAAAAATCTGATAGATGAGGTTTTGGTATAAGGGGATTTGGATGGGCGTGTAGGTCCGAGACCATAAGTACACTTAGCGAACTAATTATACGTAAGTTAAAACAAGCCTAGCCCTGCTTTATGAGCATTTGATATCAATTAGCTGACTATCAATTCGAACGTACCTTGGCCGATTTCAAAATTGTACAAAATAGCTTTATGTATGAATGCATACGTTTTATATTTGCAGGTAATTTTGCAACGAAGTTAATCTATATTGAGTACAGCGGCCTAAGCACAATCTTTAGCGATATGGTCACGACAGCTTCTTTCGTCTCGCTCACACCATAAGTCTATTTATTAAGAAGATCAGTAACAGCATGATTTTATAATATCGTTACTATGGCATTAGAAGTTACTACTTACCCAACTTTTGCGTAGAAAGTAAATAAGTTTTAGGAAGTATTATTATGATCCATAATAGCGTTATAGCTACACATAAAAATATGTACTTATTGTCTTAGTAATAAAGTTATAAACAAAGATCTCAACTTCCTAGCAAGAATTGAGGGCTATTTTATGACTGCCCCATTCGCAAAAGGAATTAAAATTAATGTTTCAACTGCTCAATCATTTCTTAAGTATAAGGTAATAAAGAATATATCCTATAAGTACCTACCAAATATATACCGTACGGTCATTAACTGCATTTTAATTCACGTCATCAAACGCAATTATTATATTTTAATGCCTCCCTACAACAATGCAACAGTGTAAACAAAAGCCATACAAATTAACAGAAAAGAAAATACCGATATACTTTTAACGCCATACGCAAAACGAGGGGTGCTTAAAAGTTTTACGCCTTTGTATGTGTGTGACATTGTAGCTGTCAAACAGATGGACAATATAAATACTATTTTTTTATTATTAAGCAATCACAGACAATGTTTTATCAATAATCTTTACGCCACTGTATTACAAATATATATAGGCTTGATACGACACGCAGATTATGGGAATAAAAAATAGGCATCCTATCAGCATACGAGTATTAAGTCATACAGTCCTTGACACAGGACCAGCAAAAATAAATTACAATAATTAATACCTTGACGTCCGCAATGCATGTGTGGGTGGGTGCGTAGGAACCGCCGCCAGGGGTGGCTCCTTTTCGAATTTGGACGCGGATTTCGTTCTCTTGAGGGGGTTGCTGCGGAACGAGCGTTTCGAGAAGAAGAAGGAGGCGAGCCGCGATGGACTGTGTTGGGGCTGTGCGCCGGGCACCGGCGTACTGGGGGCGGAGCCACGTCGACATGCCTTCTCGTATGACGTGTCTGAAAAAAAATGAAAACAATATAAGGCACATGTGTTTTTTTACCGTCCTGCGACGGCACCATGAGCGACCAAATAAAATGTCAAAACGATCCATACGTGGAACACCACCGAAACACCAAAAAAAATTGTGAATAAAATACTGTCTCATATCCGACAGCTATAACAACTCAATTGATACTGATTTAAAGTCAACCTTGCAAGAAAATGGCCGTGATTGGTACAACTATATAAGTATTACTATATAATGTTCGCGAAGTCTCTTATTACCGATGCATTGTCATAGACAGGTATGAAACGCGATATCGACCACATAGCAGTAGCCATGTATGGCGTGGTATCCGGCGGAAGTTGCGCGCACGCCGCCCGTGACCGCTGCGCATGCGTCGGCGTATATAAAAAAAGTTTTTTGGTACTAAAAACAAAAATATTATGTAAAATAGTCCCAAACTTTTGTATAATTGGTACATACCGTACAATGAATTGGCGGTGATCTTAGTAACATCCAAACGACGGTAAAATGAGAAATATAATATCCAAAATTCCCTTCTCCGTTCATATACAATAAAATAAAAAATATTTTTAATAATTAAATAACTGACTATTTTGAAAAGGGACATGATATACTACATTCACAATCGTGGATACAATGTTTCGTGCTAATGGATAATATTTTACGGTAAGTTAGCCATACACTATTATTTATTTAATACGTGCTTACAATTTCATATAACAGTTGCACAAGCATTTATTATCTGTGATTATGTAATTTTTATTTTATTATACTTGTAGGACTATTTTGAATAGGTAAGCATTACATTTTCTGTACATATTGAACTATGTAAGCAAATGGATGAGAAGAGATTTTTTTATATAAGGTGTAACAAAAATAGTGTAAAATATTTTAACAGATGAATCAGTAAGTTAATAGGATCACGATGAAGTATACAATCTATACATATAAATAAAATTGGAGTGTCTGTTTGTAATATTAAAATAACCGCTTTTTAATAAGTGCATTTGGATGTATACACGTTACCTATACCGAAACAAATTTTTTTACAATTTTTGTCTGTCTGTCTGTCTGTCTGTCCGTCTGTCTGTCTGTCTGTCTGTCTGTCTGTCTGTCTGTTTGTTCCGGGTAATCTCTGAAATGGCTGGACCGATTTTGACGGGAATTTCACTTGCAGATAGCTGATGTAACAAGGAGTAACATAGGCTACTTTTATTTTAGAAAAAAAAATTGGATCTCTCGAAAAAAAAATAAAACCAATGTTGCAGCGCTGCGCCTGCTTAAAGTTTGATAGCAACAATCTGCAATGCGTCCCGCGGGATCAGAACGCGAGCAGGCTGTTGCCAACGGTTGAGACGTTGTTAAATACCACGCGGACGAAGTCGCGGGCAACAGCTAGTAATTGTATAAATGTTTTTTTTTAAACAAGGTGAACCAGTAGCATTTGGCCATGCGTTCAGTACGGGGGTGTCACTTTTAAATGTCTAGTAATTTGATTTGTTTCTTAGAGAATGTTATCTTTATAACCTACTGTTGGACCTGTTAAAATATATTACACTATTAATGTTACACCTTATATATTATGTTGACATTCTGATTAGCGCGGTTGGGCTCGAATCCTGGTAGGGAGATAATTTGTGTGATGAGCACGAGTGTTTGTACCCAAGTCATGGATGTTTAATATCTATTTAAGTAGTAAATACTGGGTTCGCCCCCAGTACGGTACCCATAATACAAGCGTGGCTTAGTGTGAAACCGTATAGTTGGTGTGTTCGTCTGGGGATATTTATTTGTTTAATAATATTTATAACTAGCTGTTGCCCGCGACTTCGTCCGCGTGGTATATAACAAAGACTCAGCCGTTGGCAACAGCCTGCTCGCGTTCTGATCCCGCGGGACGCATTGCAGATTGTTGCTATCAAACTTTAATCAGGCGCAGCGCTGCAACATTGGTTTTAATTTTTTTTCGAGAGATCCAATTTTTTTTTCTAAAATAAAAGTAGCCTATGTTACTCCTTGTTACATCAGCTATCTGCCAGTGAAATTCCCGTCAAAATCGGTCCAGCCATTTCAGAGATTACCCGGAACAAACAGACAGACAGACAGACAGACAGACAGACAGACAGACAGACGGACAGACAGACAGACAGACAGACAAAAATTGTAAAAAATGTTGTTTCGGTATAGGTAACGTGTATACATAAATGCACTTAGTAAAAAGCGGTTATTTTAATATTACAAACAGACACTCCAATTTTATTTATATGTATAGACAACAGGACAAAATTGGTCAACCAAGTCAGCGCCAGGCCGCATGAAATATGTCAACGACTCCGACATGCCGTGCGCGCGCCAGATGTTCCCTTACACCATAACCTACGTTTCGTTATTGCTTCAGACAGTTTATATGATCGCAACATGTCGCACTTCTTGCCTTATGAGTTATGGACCCTAAGCTTCGTGGACCGTAGCATTTATGCATAATATTTACAATACTTAAATGTGAAAGGTTGAGGAAGATTATAAGATGAACGACTTTATTGGAATTCACTAAGTTCAAGCGCGTTTTGTTTCAAGCTTATATATAGACTACTTTAAAAAAAAATATTTTTGTAAAAAACAGGACAAGCCCGCTGAGTCCCTTGCCGGATCTTCTCAGTTGACGTCGTATTCTAATCCGGTTTCAAGTTAAGAAAAAAAAATGACAATTTGTAAGTGACCGATAGGAAATAAATGATTTGATTTTGACCCAAAAAGGTTTCTGATAACAGGATATACTATATATTGATTTCTTATATTTACGCCAATACAATGAAATAAACTATTTTTTTTCGGATTTTATCGCGTTCATTTTATGTTTTTACGTTCCCGACGACGTCTCCACCGACGTTGCTGTAAAGCAGCCGAAACGTCGGGACCGTAAAATCATAAAACAAACGCGATAAAATCTGAAAAATAGTTATATTTCAAGGATACACTACAATTGAGTTGTGAGGTACAGTTTTATAACTTATAGAGTGTTATGTAAGGGCTGTTATTTTAAAAGGTCCGAGTGCAAGGCCCTATGCTGCGCACAATCGTAATGCGTAATTGATAAAGTTGCGATAACAGGGCACGAGGAAGTGCAACCCGACGAGCTACGTCGCGATAGCCACGGTACGTTAACAACATTTTTATGTGCACATTACGAAAAACATCGTGAAGAAGTGGCCGACTTAGTTCACGAGTGAAACCTTGCTGGGTTAAGATCCGTGACGAATATTTGGTAACGGTACACAGTTTTGAATAACAGCTGTTAAAGGTTGGCAAATATGCCACTAAAGGCTGGTCTTGTTAGCCACAATCATTGTTTTGGATTTCCCAGACACACTGCTTGTAGGAAATTCTATAACAATATTCATGGATGTAAGGATTTAATTGCTAGTGTCTGCGCTAAACAGCATAATTTTCAAGGAAAACACTTATTACAAATAATTTGCGTGACACGGAGCAATGCTCTCATATGATCTCAGCTGGACTGCCATGATCCTATATTTAGAAGAATACCTACTTATTTATATTAATAACATTTACGAGAACTGCTGCCTTAACGTATGCAAATATCGTGTGTCATTTTGACCATAGTAATTAATACCGTGGGAATTGGGATGCATCGAAGTACAGAAAGTGTTTTCTATATTTAAATACCCAACGTAGGGTATAACTTATTAAAAATTGGCTAAATTGATTTTCTGTGTTATACACGTTTGATCACCATAAATAATACTATATAATAATTGTTGTAAAAAGTAAAACCAATATATTTTTTGCACCGGAACCATTGATCTATTTTCCAAAACTAAAATGATTATAAATCATACCGTATCCAACGTCTAAGTACCGTACCATTTAAATAAACCATTGTTTATAACGACAGCCACTTATTTATAATGGGATCCGAATAACGAGATGACTTCCACTTTTCGTAATGCCAACTTTAAGGCATGACGTATCGTTTGTTGAAGGCCCTTGCCTGCATTAGCTGACTGTAATTAGTTGGCTTTGTTTACTGTCGAGATGAATACAGAATACATCGAAACTGTTAAGTCATCCTTAAACGGTACTGTTAGAATGCTTTGTACGGGCTTTCTCTTGTAAGATGATATGAATGTACCCTTCGTAGTATCTAATGTTATGTGGGATAATTATATCCTTTGTTACATTTTGAAATAGGTAAGTACAGCCCATATCAAGTTAAGCTACTGTCTTTGCCAGCCGTGCAATATATTTCTGACTCATTCATACACAAAAGTATGTAGGTAGCTAATATATTTTAGAAAGGATCGCAGTCATTCACTGTTCTTTATTACCTCGACGATTAATGTCAAAGTCCCCACGGCCCAATATTTCACTATACGCAACTAGGTTTAACTACAGGCTACCTCTATTACACTATAAATTATGTTCAATGGGCCACTATCTATACATATAAATAAAATTGGAGTGTCTGTTTGTAATATTAAAATAACCGCTTTTTACTAAGTGCATTTGGATGTATACACGTTACCTATACCGAAACAACATTTTTTACAATTTTTGTCTGTCTGTCTGTCTGTCTGTCTGTCTGTCCGTCTGTCTGTCTGTCCGTCTGTCTGTCTGTCTGTCTGTCTGTCTGTCTGTTTGTTCCGGGTAATCTCTGAAATGGCTGGACCGATTTTGACGGGAATTTCACTGGCAGATAGCTGATGTAACAAGGAGTAACTTAGGCTACTTTTATTTTAGAAAAAAAATTTGGATCTCTCGAAAAAAAATTAAAACCAATGTTGCAGCGCTGCGCCTGCTTAAAGTTTGATAGCAACAATCTGCAATGCGTCCCGCGGGATCAGAACGCGAGCAGGCTGTTGCCAACGGTTGAGACGTTGTTAAATACCACGCGGACGAAGTCGCGGGCAACAGCTAGTCTATACATATAAATAAAATTGGAGTGTCTGTTTGTAATATTAAAATAACCGCTTTTTACTAAGTGCATTTGGATGTATACACGTTACCTATACCGAAACAACATTTTTTACAATTTTTGTCTGTCTGTCTGTCTGTCTGTCCGTCTGTCTGTCTGTCTGTTTGTTCCGGGTAATCTCTGAAATGGCTGGACCGATTTTGACGGGAATTTCACTGGCAGATAGCTGATGTAATAAGGAGTAACTTAGGCTACTTTTATTTTAGAAAAAAAAATTGGATCTCTCGAAAAAAAATTAAAACCAATGTTGCAGCGCTGCGCCTGCTTAAAGTTTGATAGCAACAATCTGCAATGCGTCCCGCGGGATCAGAACGCGAGCAGGCTGTTGCCAACGGCTTAGTCTTTGTTAAATACCACGCGGACGAAGTCGCGGGCAACAGCTAGTAGGGAATAAAACTATAAATCACTCAAGCTTAGAATGTATTATTATTTTTGTATTGACAAAATGATTCTTACCAGAATGTATGGCAACATCGTCGTCAACGTCGAGGTACGCGCGGCGAATACTCATCGGGCTGTTAGCCACCTGTGCTTCATTTTTTTTTATGAGCGCGCCGATCACTTCTGTCTCGCCTCCATTACTGTGTACGAAGTTATCATAGTCCTGAGTCAAGTTGGTCACAACAGCAATTTGCTCATCTACACCCTCTTCAATATTTCTCGCGGTAATACTCCGCAGCAACGAGTTACTCCGAGATAATTTCGTACTTCGAGATCGGCGAATGAAATTCAATCCTGACATCTTACTAGGACTCTTATTCGGACTGTCAGGCGTGACTGTTATCCTTGGCGTTCTAAATATAGACGTAGAGCTACTGCTGCCTCTTATTGGCGATGGCACGTTGAGATTTTGAGGCAGTGTTTTTGATTTTTCTCTCGGAGGTGATAACAACTTTGGCGAATCGGGTATCAGCGAAAGGTTGGAATTCATTATTGGATTGTTAGATATAGTTTTGTTACGAATATTAGTAGTTGAGTTATTAAGTTTAGTGGATGAGATCGAGCCTCCTATCGGAGAGAATATTCTATCATATCGTGGTTCACAGGAAGTTGTACTCCGTAATCTGGGCTTGGTATTCTTCATAATAGCGCTTTGAACGACAAGTCTGGGACTGGTGAGATCGCGGTGACCTACTCTAGTCAGCGCTTCGTTCGAGCTCGCGGTGGAAGACAAAGGCCGTCGATATGGCCTCTCCGGACTGAATACGCTCATGTCGCTTTCACTTTCCGTAAAGGATGATTCACCCCGAGATGGGATTTGCAATCTGCCGGTCTCTGACGCATTCCTTCTTTTAGGTTTTACAGGGATGCCGTCTACGTTGAGCCCAGATATTAAAGCTTCCTTTTCTTCTGGCGTCAGAGGTAAATAGTTATCGAAGCTCTCGAACAATGGCACGTAGAAGACGGAACGACGTCGCGGCGGATCGTCGTCGCCGGCGGCCGTGGGGCTCGGTGACAGCGCATTCGACATAGCGTCAATACTTGTGCGCGCGCGGCGGATGCACGCTGCGTTAACGCCTCTTGACCGCCTCGGAGCCGCCTCGTCGCATCGCCGCTGACATTTGATTCACTGTCCTTAGAATCCTTTTACAGTTTTCATATCGCTCTTCGCAATTTAATTGATGACACACTCTTGATTGCTCACTTTGTATTTAATGCCACACTGACCAGATTCTAAAAAGAACAAACCGAATGTTGGAGTATTGTACAGCCGTAAAAGAGCAACATGATTGTTATCAATGATTGTATATTTAGATTGGAGCCTTGAAAGAAAACAAGTATTCTGAAAAGTGTTACGGCAAGAGTGATAAGTTAAAATGATTCATAATATGGGTGAGGTATAGGTTAGTATTGATCGGAGTAGTGGACGGTTTTGTTTTATCAAAAGAGCGATAAGATTATGCACTAACAGCAACCAATGAAATGATCGTAACAAATCAATGGAAAGAGGCCAAACGACACAATACTCAGCAATTACAAGTGTAATCAAATGGAGCAAAGTAGAATGCAATTAATATGTAAACAAACTTCTCTATTTCGTTTTCAAAGCAATATTGTATATTCAACTCCGGTAGTCTTAGATGTAAATGAAGACACATTGTCCATTGCATGTTATGAAAGTATGAAGGGACGTTACCGCGTGTGCGAAAATAGGAATAATATTAGGGGGAACATATGTGGTTGGCGTTTGTGTTTATACAACGAGGAGCGATGGGTGTCGTGCGAATATATTTAGCTACGCCCTAGGCCCACTGACTACCGCAATTAGCTTACGACATACGAATCAGTTTAATTAAATTAACAAATGCGTGTGTGTTGTACGTTTTGCTTAAACACACGAAACGAAAAAGGGCGTATAAGTCTATAATTTTACGCAATCCTGGTTCTCTCGTAAATTACATTGAAGTAGCTTTCCATTAGGTCAGAATAATTTTCGTGTAGTCTATGCAATGATGTCACTTATTAACACTGCGCATTGATTGGTTCATACCTAGCATCGTATGGAATGCAGATTTCGATAGAATATTACCAACAGAATACATGTAGTATTGAACATTCGAATAGTTAGGTGATAAAATATCCATTAACACACGCGACAGTTCTAAGGATTAAATAGTGTCCAGTCGCGAACAATAATTTGGGACCTATTTAATGTTGAATATCGTACAGCAAATGTGGTATACATTTGCTTTAAAGCTACTATTTGACGTTACTAGGGCCAGCTGTTCTCAGATATGACGACGTAAGACGAGGCGGTATGGTCATAATGACTTTAGCCCACTCGAAGGAGCGAATTTAACAAAAAAAAAAACAGATATGACGACATACTGATATACGACCTTATTGCATTATAAGTGTCATTGAAAATATTAAGCAAATAGGTCGCATGTTAACGTTCGCGACCGTATAAAAAACAATAATTTCGTGCAAATAAAAAAAAAACCAAGAACATCCTCATAATTGTTCTATATACCATCCTGCAAGTTCGTTGTACCGTGTTCAAAGGAACGCAAAATAAAATACCGGATGTCGTGAACGGAGGCGAGGGGCGCACAAGATCGGCTCGCGATCACACGACGAAAGCGAAACTGGGCGGAACGAATGCGATGGACGAACACCAGAATGTAGTAGCTAGTCATGATAAAGACCATCTAAGTACCTACCGCGAAAAGTTTTTGCTGCGATATTCAATGAAAGATAAAAAAGATATTGATCAATTCGCGGGAGTTGTAAATCGGATAGAGGAACATCAGGATCCAATAGGAAGTATCAGACTTCACACTGGTGGTAATACTAGTCATAGTTCCTAAAATACACAATTGAAATGATTAATTTTAATATATTTCCATTTAAGAGAACCATATTGAATTCGTATATTTACGCGAATACTACACATTGACATAAAACTAATTTTAAGGATTTTATCGCGTTTACTGTACTTATGTTTTTTACGTTCCCGACGTTTCTGTTTTCGAGTCCTCCCTTGACCATGGTTGCTATAAAGCTGCCGAAACGTCGGGAATATAAAAACATAATATAAACGTGATAAAATCCTTAAAATGAGTTTTATTTCAAGAGAACCAATTTATTAAGAGGCTATTATTTTTACGTATTTTATTTTCGCTAAGAGATTGTTACGTTACGTTACGATTATACAAATACAAAACTTTAATTTACAATTATTAAATGGTAACAACGACACGTTCAATAAAATCTAGAAGCACCCAGTACTCAGTACGGGATAAAAAATAAAAATGAAACGCGAAAACATAGGCTTCGCTGAAAATGGCCGGCGCGGTAGTGGCGTGACTAACGTGTCCGTGGACAATCATGATTCAAGGCAGCGCCGCCGCCGGCGCAGCCCGCCCGCCATACACTATGCACGGTGTTTCAACTCCTTGTAAACTTGAATACTTGCTTATATAAGAGCCTAGTTTATAATCTTATAAGGTGTTCATAATCCTAAAATATACTTGGTGCGCCCGCAACTTCGAACGCGTCGACTTAGTTTTTTGACAGTCCCGGAGATACCGTCTATTTCCCTGAATAAACGAATATGAAGTACCATAATATTTTAGTGTACATTATGTCAAAATAAAGCTATTCTATCTTCATTTAGTTTTTTCAGATTCAGTGAACCCGGAATAAAAAGTGTAGTACCTTGTAAGTTATCCGGGTCAACATGTAGGGCATGTTGAACCGGGTAACTTACAAGCTATCGTCGTGCCAAGTTTATTCTAAATATATCTATTAGTTTTTACGTAATATATGAAGTGACATACGGAAAAAATTACTAAAAATGTGTGTCAAAAATGATGGCCACCAATTAATATTTTTTTCAAAAATTTTAAAGTGCTATTATAGGCATAAAGAAACCAAACAATTATGTACTTGATAAGTAATACGTATAGAGTAACGTAGTTTCATATTCCTTTTCCATAGGGCTTAGAAAGCTTATCAATTTAAGTTTAAATATTTTCAGCAAAATGCATTGTAAATGCAATAATAATAGCTACATAATTAACAAGCATTCTCATCAAAACAAACCAAAAGCATCGAAATCATCTGGCCTCCTAACATTCTGTAATACCCAGTGTGTGAATTATGAATACAAAAATAAAACGACTTAAGCATGGCGGCGGTGGCATAGTGGTTTCTCACGCGGTCCTCGCGAATTACAAGCGAGTTGCTCGTTTCAGAGTAATTTGTTCGTCACTTGTGGAATGATGGAATGATAAATGCTATATGTCATAACATATGCAGTCGTTATATTTTACAGGTTAATTTTAAATTATCAACATACAAGGAAAATAATTAAGGTATAATATACAAGGTATTTCTACACTGACCTTCAGAAATAAACCTCGAAACAATTATAATATCATTAATTATTCAGATTTCCTGTAAAATATCGTAGCGTTAGGTGTCATGTACTATATTCCTGTAAATCTAGAGTTCTTTTTCCTTATTCACATTTTAATTTTCCTTATTTAAGGTAATTATTATTGTAAATATTTTGCACATGAGATAATATTTATTACAGATACTAATTAATAATATACACATAATTGAAACTCGTAATAACCAAGTTTTTAGTTACTGGGATGATAATCAATTTAGTGCTCAATTTTAGGGGAAGGAAAAGTTGCAGGTAAAGATAATCCTTGAGTCCTAAATACTACAGTTCAAATTCATTTCTCGGTTGTCAAACAGCAACAACGCGTTGGTTGTGGGATATTTCTGCCAAAGATTAGCTCCCCGGCGTCAAACACACGAAACTAAAGCAGTTACGAAAGTTTCCTTTGGGCTTTCGCAAGTAATTCCGACCGCATGCGCGCCACTGCAGCGAATACCATACAGCCGCAGAGCTGTGACGATTGCTAAATCATACTATTTATATATTTATCATTACGAAGTAACTCTGTCTACAAAACTCATTTTCCATATGTTTAGTGGTACGCTATGGGTACTTGACTGTGACAGGTATTTACTCAATACGCAATTAAAATTATTTATCTTGTGCAAGCTTATCATTAAGCCCAAAAATGGTGTTTATCATAGCTAGTATTCTATCAAAGTCACATAACCATATAAAGTTATTTTTAGGATCAAACTAAAATAAAATTGGGTACTAAAACGTGACGAGCAACGTTGAATCAACATCATTATGAAGTTAGGTCATCATAGGAGGAAGTTAGTGCTTTGTTTCGTGGTTCTCTGGAATGTTTAATTGCCCCTAACATTTCAACAGTAATTATATTTCTTGACAATAGACAACGACATAACGGTTGCTTAACACAGTCCTATTATTAAAAGTTGTTTGACAAGATACAGCTCGTAAAATAAAATTAGCTTTACGCTATACACCAAATGGTTCTTAACCAACACGTATAGTTCCAAACCAAGCGACACCTGTAATATGAGTGCCATACAGTAGTCAGTGGTCAGGAATAGCACGGCTACAAAATATATTGTATCCTGAAATCAGGAAAATATCAAGTCGCGATAGAACCTTGTATTAGTGGCTGTTATTCGTCCAAAACAAGCGAAAACCCGGTTTTATCGAAGGAGATAATAAATCAGAGCAATTATAGACTTTATTGAAGGGACCGATGGTTTATTGAGTCGTTAAGTGAAAGGCGCTAAGTTGGGACGGCTCTTCTTGTCAAGGGCTAATACGGATGCGATAGTGCTTCCTTGGATGCGAGTGGAGACATTACAGGCGGTAGATACGGGTTGGTTGACCGGACACACCGATACCGGTTTATTTGTAAAGCCATAGCGCCATTGGAGATTGATTAACGATGTACTTTCTTATATGCATGTGAACGCTATAGAGAAAATCAATACGAGAACTTTTAAGAGTTAGTTTAAAGTTTTATATAGCTCCCATTCGAGAGTTATTCTTTTCAACGTGTTATAAAAATCAATGTAGGCATAGAAATTACTCACACGTTTCATACAATACCACCATATGAATTGTATGAAAGAAAGCGTAACTGCTATGTATCAACAGTTAGGAATCGACATTTAAATGTTTTCTTTTGATTAGCCGCAGAAGCCTGGTAATGAAAGAGTTAAGTAGCGCGTAACTTACTTCGATAGTTGTTACATATCTAATCATGGTATCCGTCAAAGCAAATCATCCAATTTTGCAAGTACCTACTGGTAGAGGGAGACGATTATATATTGATGGCGGGAACGATTGAACTGTCCTAGCTCATATGTCGTCCTTTAGGTCCAATTACTAAAACAAGTGATGTGCCTGTAAGATTTCCAATGCAATCAATCTGTTTGGATTTATCTTATAGTGGCTTTATGACCTAATTTTTAGATTAGTTATATTAAAAAAAAAAATAAGCTGTAATTTTTTTTTGTAGTTATTATAAACTAACACAACTTTAACAACAAACTTCAACTCATAAAACATATCTAAGCACGACACAAAATAAATGTTAGAATAATATTAACTAATGTAGAACATTCTTTGCAACATTCCTTATTTGTATAAAGAAACTCTTGAGCGACCTTATTTTATCGAATCTCCTAGTTATAAGCCGTATCTTCAACACGGTCGCGTCTTCCTTTAACTTGTTAAACTCGGAGCCCGTAAGGGCTTCTTTGGGAAATGGTTTACTAAGTTTGAACGTATAACTTTATCCATAACTTGAAATAAATAGCCGGTTCTCAGTTCATAAGCTTTTATGTTTTCACAAGCAAGTTGTATCTCCTTTCTTTTACGAACGCTTTAATCATACAATAATGCTTCATACTATATAAATGTGAAACGTGCAGAGACCTTATAAGTGTACTGAGAAAATGAAGCTAAAAAACCAGCAGGTATCCCGTTAACTTAAATACATTTTCACGAGCTCTGTAATTCCGACATACTTGTCAGTATCGACTCGCCCATAAGTACAGTTATCACAGTGTAGTACCATCAATTCGGTACAGCGCTGTAAAAATACTTTGACATAATATATTTGTATTGTTATGGACCGGTCCGACCAATTTCTATTACATTGTTCTATTGCGCGTCTTCAAATATTAGATCGAAGTTATATACCTTATTGAAGATACGTAATATTCAACAAAGACGACTCGATTAAGCACAGTAGATTCAGGTATAACTCTTTCTTAATAGGTGCCTTTAATATTAATGTCTGGTGCATAAGAGAGCAGTATTTTAAAAAGAAAATACACAATCCACTAAGAAGACCAATGTGCGGGTTACCTACTCAAATTCTGTCTCTATCAAGTATACCTAAATTACGTACCAAGATATGTACCATTTGGAAAATAAGAAGACGCGCGTGTGGTGTAGTCACAGCTCCGGGATATAGGACAGGCGGCACAGTGGCGGGTCACGTTAAAAGCCCTTAGTTACGTGCTACTAGGGCTGACAGATTTTAGTTTCATGGACCATACAAAGGCCGCATAACGGAATAATCAGGTTATTTTGACGTCAGGACTTTTTATACCCTTTAAAATTTCTTAACTCGACCGGTGCCAAAACAGTAATATTTATGCAATATTGATGAAGTACTACGTACTTTTCCAAGGCTAATCTAATATAACTAAAAATCTATTGGGTTAAATCCAAACCAATGCGTAACCTCGCGAATCTGACAGCAAGGCATGTGACAGACTATGAGACAGCGACAAAAACCAAGAAATCTTAAATCTATGTCGAGATTTAAGATTCAAAAGTGGGATCATGACAGCCCTATATGTAGCACACGTCGGCAATACTCTAGAACGAGGGCAAGAGCGTGACAACCAAGTGCAGTTTGTACTAACAACACGTTTTACGAGCACCCATATATGAGAAAATAATGATTTCGGAACATTTTGAAGTAAGACCAGGTAATGGTCTTCATATTCTCAACAATCATCTACATTTCGTACGAAACATTGTGTCACTTTTAGTAAATGTTATTACTCAACGACTTACTACTATTTCAAGACGTACGTTACTCCATATATATGTCTATAACGTAGAAAATTTTATAATAAATACTTAAAGACAAGCCATAATACTATCTCAGTAAAAAGTACCTACTCCAAATATATATCGCGGGTACAAAACTGATTTAGAACCATTACAGCAAAAGATAAGATTGAACTAGCTAATAAAACAGGGCTCTAACCTAGGCAGTCTAGGTTTAAAGGTGACTCAAACAAGTCTAAACTTCACCGATGCAAACAAAGCCGCGCCTCCACCGGAACGTGTTCCGAACGCAATCACGGTTGCGTTGTGCAATAACGATTCTCTACGCCACGACTGACTATGTTTGGACAAAGAAATGTATGAAGGCAAATATTTACATGCTCGTCAAAGATTTTATGCGCGTTTTCTCTTCGACGTGGCGTTTTGTTAGCTATTAAAGAACTATGTGTTTATACGTTAAATCTTTGTTGCCATAGTACACTACTATATTGATGATGACATAGTCGTAAGTTAAAATGTTTGTAAAATAATCATCAGTCTAATGCAGTAGTTGGAATTGCAAATACAAAACGATAAGACACAAGCGGATTTCCTAAACCTATCTAAATTTAGATCGCAACAAAAAATAAATCTGTCTTTGTCTATGCGGAAGTTTATAAATGTCCAATTGGTGTCTGTATGAATAAGATATGAATGTACAAAAGAAAATACGACATAGAACAAATCGTGATCAGGCTCAGCCGATGCTAGATAGGCCAACATTCACTAGAAGAAGGTCGCGATCGGGCTATATGACGCTGTTACAAGTTGCTACTTATTCAAACAATACATAAGCCAAGGTCCGGCTGCAAGCAGACCGGCATTAGGAACTCTTTGAATGATATTCGTATAAGTTAATGAATTTAAAGTGGAATTGTAAAAAGCATTTCGTTTTACGCTTCGTAATAATACAAAACTATGAAACCAAACAAATATAAATGTATGCTTAGTTATAATTACTAAGTACAGAACTAAATATGGAGGCATCGGCGTTGGTACTTCGAGTACAGTCGCTCCCAACATTGAATTAGAATAGTTACTAATGATCATTTAAAGGTCAATACCGTAATACATCCTACGATTTAAATGTAAAGTAACAGCCCGTTGCAGCAGCAAGTCATATGAGTATTCACCATCTGTTGATGAAGTCCCTACTAATGAGTATCATTATTTGAGTTCATTAACACAAGTATAATTACTTTCTCCTTTTTAAAAATTAGTTATTTATACAGTATTATAAACAATTAGTTAATATTTCAAATGACAATTATGTAGAGCTCTTTCTAAGTGTACCTAGTAACATTTTTTTGGAGACCAAAATTTATCAAAAAAAAAATCGAATTAAGCAGAAGTCTAGTTCCGCCTCTACATTTTGTGGGGTCGGTCGGTGAGACAAGCAATTAGTACGGTCAACGATCACGACTGATACTAATTGAAGCGGGAAATTAAAACAGGACGCTTTAAAAACAAGAATTTTACATCCCGAGTGAAGATGACAAAGAAAAGATTATAATTCATGGGACAGATTTAATTTCCAAATCCATATTAATGTTTTACTATCTCAGTGTAAGAAAAAAATAAGTTTTCGTCATGATATTTTCGTCATGATGTTTTCCTTCACCGCTTGGCAAGTGATAATCATGTTTGAAAATGAGATTCCATGAAATCCACAATACACAGAGATGCGGCCGCCGGGAGTTGAACCTGCGATCGTTACCGAGGCAAGGGCTCTACCAACTTGGCTATCACTGGACAATAATAATAATTAGCCTTTTAATGTCCCACTACTGGGCACGGGCCTGCCCTCAATGCAGTGGGACTTTCAGGCCATTACAGACGTGTATGAATTAGGAAAATTTTATAACAATGTAAGCCTAATAATTATTGCATCTTAAACATCTACTCATTCATTTCAAGATGACTCAACACTCAAAACTCCCAAAGCATTTTGCACGGAGGGTCGATGATTCATGATCTATGATCTTCAATTCTTCTACCATTCGAATACAAAGCTGAGAGGCTATTAAACCATTATAAATGACATAACACCGTCAGTAAAGTAAAGTAAACAACGAGTCATAATTAATTTAAGTTATGAACATAGGATGGAAGCGTATGGCAATTTAGTTGTCATTGAGATAACCCTATTTCCTGCCAAATGTTTCCATGCGATTGGTCAGTCAGGGTTGTGTGATATTTTATATTTAATCATTTTTGATGGTCACAAATAGTTTCACACGCTCATAATCTTGAATATATTTGTAATATTTATGGTGTCACGGGAAATAAGGTTATGTTATACAGTTTGAGGCACTTTATAACACATCTTACTATGGTACGCATTTTAGAGGTTTGTGTGGTTTCATTTTAGAATGCTACTAGCCGAGAACAGAAGAAGAGTTACTAAAGAAATTTAAGCAGCCAATAGTGGTTGAATTGAGGAATTTAACCAACACCGCGTTTACTAATATAACGCTTGTTTTCGGTAAACATCGTCAGTAGCTCTGTACCGATACTTTCAACTCTGCCGAATGCAAAAAAACCTATGCATTAAAAAAGGGACCATGAAGGAATTTTTGAAAAATCATTTTAATGGATAACACACTCATTTATAATATAACATTATTATTACCGATGTTGGTGTTTTTAGATGATAATGGAACAAAAAAAGAAGACAATCGAAAAATTATAGGGAACTTAAGTAATGTAAATTATCGCACCATAAAACTATTACCAGTTTTCTAACTTCTGATGAACAAGACTAATAAAAAAATATACAGTAGTTTAAAATCAAACAACTTACTGATCCAAGTTCTAGTTCTTACTCCAAGTGTTATAATGACTTTGTAAGATGTTTGTATACAAGCCACAAATCGGTGTGTAATATTGGTGACTCAAATTAAATGATATAAGTGATGTAACGGTCTATTGAGCGGTAGCAGTTGTATCACAGTAACAATTGAATTATGATTAATGATACAAAATGTTTATGTTCGGACCTCGTGATCGAATTTGGCATAAGCAAACAATATTCCGCTAATCAAGTTATCTAATTGAACGGCAAGTAAACGAAGCTAACGATCCATCGTGAGTTTTACAAGTGCTTACTTACTCTAAGATTCCTCCCATTTGCTAACGTTTGTATTTTTAATTGCCGCCACTAAAGCATTCAAATGATGAGGCCACCAGGGGACTTTAGACATTATATTGTAACAGTACTAAGTTTAATCTAATCGCTGTTAGAACCTTTGTAAACACTACATTATACAAATTTCAGGTATATATCTGCATGTTTCGTAAAAATTTGATGCAACAAAATTTCAAAACACCAAACCATGTTCTCGGTCAATTCCGTAACGGGTACAACAGCTTCTTAGATTAAACTCAATAGTTCGGAAACAAAAAATATAGAAAGGCGAATCAAAACCACCTGCTTAGTATGTATGAGGACACCTGCCTACCAACATATGGTAGACAAAGACCGTCCCCATGCGACCGGGAACCATGCGCCTAAAGCGAACCAAAATGCTGTTCCGTTCGGAACACTAAATTACTTTATAATCGAAATGGGGTAATCGTTTAGAAAATTGTTTGGTGTTCCTTGGAGTATGAACTACGTAATATATACGTATTTATTAGTTACTGAGGACGAAACAATTTTAATAATCTGTAACGCTTAAAATAATGTTAGTAAAAAATTGCATGGGTGTAATTCTGCATTAATTATTACTGAATAATTTTGAATTTCGTCAGCGCAAGTTTAGTAACGAGCACAGTGTTTCGAAGAAATTGAACGTACATGAATTTAAAAGGTATAAAGATAAAGGTACACATGGAGAGTCGCGTGGGTCCGGTTTGGCGTTGCGCCCGCCGCCGGCGGGAGCCCCGGAATGTGACCCAGACCTCGATGGGACTCGATTCGGTGACTCATATGAACGTACCTTTTTCAAATAGCAGTTCATCTCTGCAACCGATCCCGTTTTTAGAAAGTCCACAAAATACAGCGTGGGTGCACAGACAAACAGGATTACAAGACCTCCCGTTTATCAATTAGAGTTTTATTCAGTGATCCTTGATCATTTATTTTAACGCCAGGTAAACACCTGACAATTAATAATTTATAATTTGCTATCTTCGAAATGCTTTATTCATCAAATTGTGAAATAAAAATGCCTGCCTTTTATTTAAAACAAGGTCAGACTACCTATTTTATAATTATGAATTGAAGGCGTATTATTATGCCGTGGGTAAATTGCTCTATCCACGCTTGGCATACTTATAATGGCGCGACGGCGACGGAGCTAAAGGAAACATGAATGTAGAGTTTAATTCAATTTCAATAGAATGGCTTATAGTATGTGTTTATCTACAAGTTATGAAGGATCCGCTAAAGCGGAAGACTGCAGACGGGCGGCTGTGATATGGATTAAAAACAAGAACTTTACGTTTGATTTCACGGAAATTAGCATTGATCGTAAAAACAATGGTTCTCATAAAGTTAAACAAAATACACGTAAGCCTACTTAATAGTCTTAACTAAAAGCGATAGAGACAGCTTCGATTAAAATGACACGAAATAAAATAGATCTAAGCCATTTTCACTAATGAAAAGCTCCAAGGAACATGTCATGTCACCCTAGTCAATATGGAACGTGACTTTGAAGTAAGTGTCACGTTACAAGTATTTCTCCTTAAACGACAATGTAATAGCTCTCCAGCGTTCACTTCCCTCTCGGTGACGCAGCATACCTCCTACGCACATGTGGGATGGCCCTCAAACAAAAGCTTCCAAGGAACTTGAGAATTCACAACGTATCGTCCGCTTCGACCAGACACAAACACTAGGAATGTCTACCGTCGGGAACCTATAACCTTTATAGCTATAAGACAGCCGTCTTTATTTATCGTGGCATCCGCGCCCGGCATCAACAAAATGAATGTTTCCTCTATTTACTTATATTGCTGGGACATATTTGAGATATGTGACAGGAATATCGTTTCTATCGATCTACGTAACCGTTTGGAATTGGATATGAACGTTTATTTTATGGTGAGGGTTATTGCGGTTCCTGTTAACTGCCTATTTCGCATTTAATGGAATAAAATCAGGCGAAATAGATAGGGATTGATAGGGTGGTAGAGAAATTTTGAAGCGTATTGATTTTAATGTTTAAGGGCTCGTTTATTTAAGATCTACAGTTCGTATATATTGGGAAACATAACATCCATTCCGCTTTCGTAAAGACTTTTCTACTCTTGTGATGGTGGTAAAGCCTGTTTAAAGTATACTCATTAAAGGCTCAAATACATTATTCCCAAGATATATGAGCTATTGTTTGCGTTCACAATGTAGGCACGAGGAAACGTGAGGGTCCGTTTTTTACGCAACAAGTCGTGAAGTAAGCACGTGCGACGCCGCAGGGGTAGAATAATTAAAGAATCCTGATGCCGACCGAAATGAAATGAAGCCGAAGTCTCAGAGGAAATGCATGTAACAAGTATGCTAATAAGTTAGAGCCGTTGTTAGCACCTATGCGAGTGCAGTAATATTGACATAAGGTGAAAGTTAGTGCATTATCTGTCTCTTTAAATTATCATTATTTTGAAATTAGTACTTATTGAATATTATGTCTGTAGGTTGCTGAAGATGAATATTCAGTTTACCATAAATACCTATGATTTGTAAAAAAAAAATGACTATAGCTAGCCTATCTAGCATATGTTTTATGCTATGTTGTATCATATATTGTTAACTGAAGATAATAAATATTCATAACATCTGTCCATCCATATAAATCTGAGCAAATATTATTGTACGGCTGCTATCATACAAAATAGCTTAGGTACTACGTCGAAACGCTCACAATACTCCAACATTCCCGCAAACTCGTTTGCACGCCGCTTTTACTTTAAAAGCTTGTAAGTAGCAGATAAAAACAAACTTCAAACAAAAAAACACTTGTTTCATTCACTTTCACACTTTAAAGCACAAATGCACTTATAACATTCGCGTTTACGGAACTAACGCGAAAGCGCGCAACCGGCGAGGCAGCCGAACTCGAGTAACTTTGTTGACAAGCGCTAAGCGCGCGCCCGCCGCCATGTTTGAAGGCTTCGGCAATCTCCGGCGAACTTCGGTCAACTTCGGATGAGTACTCTACCAGCGGTTACTCACTCACTGGTTCAACAGGGTGGTTAAAAAGAACAAGTCCTACTCTATTGAGAGTCGCTACATTCAACACAATGAGGCTTTGGTTAATTTTGTTTATGTGATTAGTAGATATAGTACGTAGATCAAAGGATAAAATAGTAGTAATGTGTGAAACAAGATAGAGACAAGCATTTTATCACTTAAGTAAGTACTTAAAGTACCTAGGTAGGTACAATATTTTTTATCACAAGCCTACTCTACGACAAAACATGTTTAGAGAGATACTTAATAAGAAAGCAATTACGTAGAGCCAATGACTATGAGGAAATACATAATCGGATTTTAACGATAATGATGATGTAAGCCATCGGTATAATTACGGGACAGAACAAATAGGTATCATAATCAGCCACAAGTTATTTGGATATCGATTGAAATAGGTAACTAGCGGGTATTAAAGGATAATAGAGTCATACTAATAATTCGATTTTATTAAATGGCAAGTGGTGGCAACAATAAATAAAAAAAGATATAAATAAATGTAAAATTAAAATAATTATTTTAAAAAGCAATCCTCATTTATAACAATGAATTGTGCTTTTGTCTACGAAAGCTCGTAGCGCTACGCTACCGTAACGTGACCCTTTGGTAGATATAACAATGAAACAAAAAAAACTGTGCATTATACAAAAAAAGAAAAAAAACAATGGTTAACATTTTTACATTACGAGTTACGACTTACCAGCTCTTTGGTGACCATTAAAATTAGAACTCTCTTAAATTACCCATAATGTATGTTATTATAAAGATCCTATAGCTCCACTGAGGTTGGTGTCGAAATGGCTTCTGCACAACGAGTTTATTTACTGGCTACATGAATAAATCACGGTGAAGGCTTCGCGTTATGCAAGTGGCAATCGCGCCGTACATGAACCTACTAAACAGGTTCCCGATGGTATTGTTTGTGGTTTGAATAGAAGCAACTGTGTGTAACTTATTTACATACACCATTTATCTATAAATTTAAATCGATTCAGTCGACAATCGATTTAAGTATAAACCACGAATAAAGATAAATTTACATTTTCAAGAAAAAATACTTATTATAAATAGATGAGATTTTAATATCTATGATCTTGTAGGAAACTGATATTTTTGGATGCGTTATGTATCGAAAACACTTCAAAGAACCGAATTAAATTATATAGCGTTAAATATAAACAATAAATTTCTACGAAACCGCTCGGAAAATCGACTCTACATCTTCGGGAAGGAACTGCCATCTAGTGTCGAATAGCAGAACATGACTTACGTTATTTCAACATAGATGGCGGCACCAGTAGCTTGTAATTGTAGTATAGTTAACTTACCTGAAATAAAAGAGGCTATTATTAGACACAACGTAATTTGAAAAATAAATCTTACTCTTTGAACTTCCTTTTACATGGGGGAAGTGCTTGTTTGTACGTTTGAATGCAAAAACATCTGAAGGAATTTAGATGAAATTTGGATTATAGGCATATAAAATAACACAGAGATTTATATTTTCCCCCAAGTCCACGTGAGCGCAAAGCCGCGGATATTAGATAGTAAATTAAAGTTTTAATTATATTTGACATCACTGAAATATTTTCAAATAAAATGAAACAGTCTTAAACTATTATTAGCTCAGAACCATTATGGGCGATTATTATGTAGATTAATGAGTGTAGCGCCTAGGTATCAGTTAACGTTTGTTGCAAAACGTGTAGGTACCAATTAGGGTTGCCACCCGTACTACTACTACTACGTATAATAGAGTATTGTACGTTATTTCAGGCAATTGTACTCTATACTTTATGAGAACAATAAAGTACACGTAAATACTTTATTTCGCCTGATTTGATTACTTTGTGATTTTGAAAAGTTTTGTCGTAAGTATTTTATCGATTGGTGCTGGATCGATGTCGCCACTCACTAGCGCCACATCACTTAAGCACGCGTTTTTAACAATTTCTTAACACAACCTAACCTCAAATTTCAACAATGTCAGAGTCATTGTCACAATTTCTTGTTTGTTTTGTGCGGTTTGAGTCCAATAACTACACTTGTTGTTGGCAGAATTTGAACATAATAATAAAGAAAAATTAATTGTACTTTATTTTGATACAATGTACTTTTTTTCTTACCTATATATAACAAATGTACTTTAATTGCCAAAAAAAAGGTGGCAACCCTAGTACCAATTGACATGCAAACTATCATTTCCTGCGTACGGCACACTTTTCACTTGCGATAACAGCAGCTCTAACATTATCTACTAACTACTTGCTTACACACAAGCTTTTCAGGTTTATTTCAACCAATAACGGAATATGTATTCTATGAAACGTAAATCACAGAATTATCACATCATTATACTATTATATTTTTTATTATCCTTAAAACTCTTTGACTTTGACTTAGTATTGACTCCCGTGACCATAGTTGCTGTAAAGCAGTCGAAACGTCGGGAAAACGGTAAAAACATAAACGTTATGAAATATAGTTAAGTTATCTAGTTAGTTAGTTAATCTATATAAGTTTTAAAATAAGTTTTATTAGTGTAGTGTAAGTAAAATAAGTTTTATTTCGATTGGTAATAATTCCAATACAATCTAAATATATTTCCAAAAATAAGTCTAAATATCCAAATGCATCGTAAGACAAATTGTGTAAATGTTGAGTCAAAAGTTACATGAAACTAAATAAAGATTCGATTTGCATTTAGGCATTTCTATTCCCAAATACAGCTTAAACAAACCGCATCTAAAAGCATTCGAGAAACGTTAAGTATATTTAGTCTTATAAACAACCAAAAATCCTCTATAAAGGAAAAACTTGTCTCTACATATGATGTGGACGCACAACATTTGCAAACTGTAATTTTACAAGTGCATTTCTATCAATATAAGTTTAAGTTTAAGTACATATTTTTTTTTATATTGTCTAAGCTGAGTCGGACTGGTAAAAATAATAGCACGTCCTAGCGTATTGCCAAGAAAGCGATCAAAATAGACGCTTAGAGTGCAATGTACGGGAGACATCATAACATTGAGAATGCTACGTAACATAACAACTAACGAAGATACTAGAACATTGTCATTGAAAAATATAATACAATAGCTGACCTGACAGACGTTGCCCAGTCCAAAAAAGCACTTAAAGTTTTACCCGATTTTTTCCAATTATCCGGACAACACTTTTAAATAATTTACTTACACCTGATTCGAACTAAGCCAAATCAATTCAGCCGTTCTCAAGTTATACGCTTACCAACGAACATCATTTGATTTTTAATTTATAAATTTTTTGGTCGTCACAAAGCCCGTTTGGGCAAATTTTGTAATTCACCCTGATCTCAATGTTCCATTCTATGGTACCCGTTAATAGAAGCGCTGCTTAGCTTAGTTTATAGGTACAGTTGGTGTGTTAGTCTAATGATATACACTGTCGTCATCCCCTAACTAATTATTTCGCCTCCATCTAGACTAAACATCAATACTGTGATATTTAAATAACTATTACTAAATTCACAACAATATTAACACAATAATTTGCAATATTTCGATGAGCTCACGAATGAGCTCATGCCATCTTCGCGCGCGGCTGAGCGCGACCGACGCACGCTTTAATTGTCACAATTTGCTTTATAATTGAGCAGAACACGGCTGATTACTTGATACAACACTTCCAAGACTGTATCACCATGAAATGTCAAGAGAACGAGACCATACAAAGAAGTTTGCACAACTTGAAGTGACTTTTGGGTGCGTGCAAAAAGTTTGGTCAAGCCTAATACATATAAGTTTTCCATGGTTATGTTGGCATAACAATGCCCATCTGGACAAGGCGACATGCAACACGGGTGTTACTCCAGATCACTGCGCTCAACCAAAATCTATGGGACTACAAGTTCACCTGAAAAGTTAGTATACAATTTTCTAAAGAGTGTGGAAACACTTGTCAGTCATCTTACTGTCTGCAAGTGTTTTCACACTCTGTCCATAGGTTTTGTGATATCTACAGGTAATTTAACTTGGCCTACCTACGTTACCTTGGCCTACAGAAGCCACAAGGAATGTGTTAAAACGACGAAAAAAACTAGAAAGTAAACTCGCATTGCGTGCTACCTATGTTTGTGTTTACAATTAGCGCGTGTACCATTTCCCGGCCCTTCTAAATCTCATTGAAGCCGCGTTCCTCCGTAACAAAGGGTCAGGTATGTTGGCCACACTCGGCTTCCGTCCGTAATGGATGGCGCACAAAAACAAGCCCTCGCGACATACCGCCAGTAACTCTATACAGGATTGACGATATCGACGACACGAACGACGGATGCTTATAATTAACAAAATATCTTGTTTCTACGTGACTTCGATCGATCGAACGGGGAGCGGTTTTTATGGGAGGTCTACCGCTTGTGCGAATTGAAAACCATTAAGTACTTATAATTTATATTTTTTGTCGAAGTAATATGGGATGCTAGTTTAGTTATAACAAAAGTGCTTTGTAATATATTTTTATATTTGTAATATATATAACATATATTACAAATCGGTTCATAATATATTTATTGGCATACTGTCTGCAACTTGCATATAAATACGTTCCACAAACATTATCGATAATTATGCGACCGCCTATTTCAATATCAGATTATTTGTACTTTCTGCTTATTATTGCGTCACAAAACTATATATTTACCTATACCATAATTTCCAAAATGACTACCGTTATTCAGCTACCCAAACGTGCCGAACACAAAAAAACATTACGAGTTCCTCCATAAAACATAATTGTTTATTTATCTTTGATATTGTTATAAGACAAACCGGAAGCGGTACCTGGTACCGAGAAGGGTTGAAAGGGACAGGAACACAGGAAGCGGATGTGAGGGGCTGGTTGCGCATACGCAGCGTGACTGGCGCTAGCATCGCACGCAGGTGCGACGGGCGCATTTAACTTTAAGTACGACATAAACGTAAACACATGTTTTTTTTGACAGATGTGATTTGAATTTAGAATATTGAAGTAGTAGCACATGCATTAAAATGCCGTAATTGATCGAATATGGTTATTATTATCGATAGAAGCGTCAACGCACTAGTGTTATGCACTACATCATAGTTACTACTATTGATAAGGACAATGGATACTAGGGATGTGTCCTGCCACGTGTTTATCTACTTCATCTATTCTCTAAAAGTGAGTCTACACCTATTTAATAATTGGTGCGGGCCTGATATACAACGACCTATTAATATGTAACGTCGTTCGACGGATATAACTGACGTACCTACTACGTGTTTCCTATTTTTTTTATTCTAAATGATTTTGAATAATAGAAAATCGTAATTATGTAGTACCATATCCATACCGGATTACATCGATACATTACACAGACTCCGATCTTCGTAACGGGAGAGAGCGCGACGGATACGTACATTTTAAATAGAGCAATAAATAATTAAAGTCCGACAATAAACCACAAACAATGGAAACCGCATAAAACTCTGGACGGCAATTCTCGGACGCCTCGTCTCGTATTTTATACAAAACTGCCGCCAACTAATTATAATAACGATGAAAAATACACGCAATTATAGTCCTTATAGTCGAAGCAAATTAAAGATAATAAATACTTGAACTGCCATTAATGAATGGGTCCTCAATAGAGTTCATAGCGCCAATCTATATAACTAACCTACCACCAGCTCAAGACGTGACAATTGCTTCATAATTCATAACCCACGCTATGTAACATGTGTGTGAGTCAATATTTGTGTGCCAATGCACACAGACTGAGTAAGTGAGAGACATGGATAATACACGTTTTACTTATTACCCAGTATCACATCATACAAATTAGCCCATAGTCCTAAAGAACCTAAACCACCGCTTAATTTAACTTATGTCACAAGACCCGCCCAGTGCATTACCACTACTGTAATCTAGAACTCATCAAACTTGAATTACTAGCTATAATGATTACGAAAAATAAACAAGCAATTTGGACCGTCAGTGAGGCTGAGGAACGCCAAATTGCCTTATCTATTTATATCTGTATATATAATAAGACTGTACCCATATAAAATTAAGTTAAATAAGTAACGAACGAAGTCGCGGGCACTGCTAGTATTATTTAAAACGGAACCCATTATCTGACTCACTCATTACGATTTCTCTAAAACTGTGAGACCTCCAGACGTGTTTTTTTTTTGGTCTAGATGCTTGCCAAAAAAGATTTTACTACAGAGTTTTCTTTCTTACACCCAAATTGGTCGAAAAACAAAACAACAAACATGGCCAGAAAGACTCAACATGGATTAGCCCACCTACATTATTTAGCCCACAGTCGAAGCGGAGGCAGACGTTATAAGCGTGTACCTACTTATCCGGTGCAATGAGTCACACACACGCGAATATTAAAAATCAATGTCAAGATCGCATGATGATATGATATTATCACCTTGAAGTTGTGAACAAGTTTGAACTGACCGTTATGACGCTAGCTGACTTAATAATACTGTTTATGGACTTATGTCAATAACAATTCGTTTGCCCGCTCGCTTCGCTCAATATTCCTTGTGTATACAGAATGAATCAGTAAGGGTATACTAAGCCTTAAACCTGGGCTTCTTTAACGCATTTGTAAATACTACGTGAAGATGAATATGGATACAAGCGTAAAAAAAATGTTCGCAAATATCACAGTTGTCTTTCGTTGCGAACGGAATTTATTAAAATAATCTATATTCTTTCTTCACATAGTGTTTACAAATGTGCTTAAGAAGCCCGAGTTTCTAGTTTGATATATAAACCCTTACTGGAGGATCCTGTATAGAAAAATTTATTATTATCAAACAAATCTTAAATTTAGAATGGAGATATTGTAATATCCATAAAATACAAACAGGGTCCCGGTAAATCTACCTATAATAGGGTTTATATGAATTCTTAAAAAGACGTTATTTACAAGAGTGTCAAATTACAACCGTAATATAGGCAGGTATGTTGATGGCGAATGGCGATTCACAATCTGCGGTTGGCGGTTTACTCTGACAGTTAGATGGCAGGCAACTGATATGCAGAAAAGTACCATAATAACTTCCTTATGTGACATATTATATGGCGAGAAGAAATTACAAGAGTTGATTACAAACTTATTTTTACGCGAATACTACACATTGAAATAAAACATGGCCCTCCCGTGAGCATGTTTGCTGTAAAGCAGCGAAGCGTCGGGAACCTATAAACATAAAATAAATGCGATAAAATCGGTTTTTTTTTTATTTCACTTACAAGAATTGTTGTAGTTTGCGTGAAATGCTAGGAAACTCAATGTTAATGGCTACATAATTCGGTTTTAGGTCATATTTCGTCTAATAGTACAGTATCAAAATTATTAATTCCTTCAGACCAGATAGATATATTTTTTGTTTTATAACCTAATCCAAAGTCATTCAGATTAATAAAATAGCTTCGATTCATTGAAACTAGGCCAAGGAGCAGATATACAGGTTAATTTGAACGTATTTTATTTTTAAACACGAATTATGTTTTTTTTACAACATAAACCTTTATAAAAGAGAGACATTAATAAAGTAAAAACGGAAAGGTCAGACATATCGAATGTAACTCTTTGTGCAATACGTGACTTCATATTTCATAACTGAACCAGACTGGGTTTATTTCATAAAACTATCATTTTGATTGTTTAAGCACGATGACTCATTAATTCTGAAATCAAATTATAAATGGACCTGTCACAAAAAACAACTGCTAATTTGTATTAATTTTGAAACTTGTGTATAACTTTACTAGGTACAGATTAGATTAGGTATTGTCGATCATTAACTGCACTAATCGCTTATCGGTAATTTTGAACTGATATTTTAATAATTAGGATACGAATATATGACACATTCGCTGCCATTATTTATGTTTAGTTTAAATTGAAAATATAGAATGCAAAAGCGATACGAACCATTATTTTCATTTTGCGAAGATTCAAAATCCTCTAGCGAGATGTTCGACAAGTCTTCCACGTACACTTGAGGCTGCCTGCTGAAGGAGTGGCGACCACCAAGGGAGTGGTAGCAGCTCTCCTCCTCATCCGCTGCCTCCTCCGTCGACGAGCCCTTCAGGCAGGAGTGGAAACTCCGAGACAGTCGCCGCTCTGTGCTCATCCTCACACATGTCCCACAAATCCTCACAATATACGAACTTCACCACGTAAATACGATATTTCGAACACTGCAGGGTATTCCCTCACTATTTGTATTAGATTTCAACACATCAAGACTTTACATTGAGTCATCTTGCACTTTTTTACACGAATGTCGTCACGAGTGTATATCGTCAACGTTCTTGAAACTCGCAGATATGTATACTGACAAGCAATGTCACACGTCGACTGTACACCTTTTCTGATAACACTGTTTATTTCACGTTGTCATATTTTTGCTTATCGTTCTTTATCGCGAAGGACTTAGTAATCGTGAGGATTCAATGATCGAATGCGCCGGTGATCTACATGCGAATTAACAGCACTGATATTAAGGTCAATTCATATTGCTGCGGGTGAGAAGAGACGAGAGCCAATTTAATTGCATTTTTCACTTTATGTTCGTTGTGTAACGTTCAATTGGATTTCCTCGACTTCACCGAGACGGCAGATGCCGTCTTTTTATCTTATTATAGCAAATTTCTTCGTTACACAATAGAATTAAGCTTCAAATTGGAATCCTGGTCTAAAAATATCTTGGCTTCCCATCCGTTCTTTTCCGCGTGAGGCAATTCGAATTGACCCTTTAATAGTTTATTACTTTAATGCAGCGGGTAATTAGCTACACATATTACACAATTTCTTTACTAATATATTCTGTAAAACATAAATGCACGAAAGCCTATTCATATTTGAATGTAAAGGCAACAATAAGTTTGATCAACACCTAATTATATTACGTAAATATTTAGTAGTTATACTACATTAAGGATATTTTATTGTTTTATGGATATATTTTCAAATTGGGGATAACACAAAACACGGTGTTATACATATAATAAGTTTAGGCAACCCCAGTCACCATAATATTATTACAACATTACGTTTAGAGATAAAAATAATAAAGTTTGTTTCTGGAGCTGATAGCGGACTATCGAAATTGTTCCAATTATTTTTAGATAACTCCGAAATTGATGTGACCCGCTATGTTTGCTGCGATTCCATAGGAATAGGAATTGTAACTTTTATAGCGAATATAACAATAACGATTCAAATATACATTCGAGGCTAACTACCAATCATTTAACGGCGAATCGAGGCCTAACCAAAGTATTCCATTATTGAATCATTAAAAAGAAAAAGTTGTATGCAGACAGCATACAACATATGCGAGTCGACTATTACCTTAGTTTTGTTAAAGGCATTACACTGCATTCCATAACCGTGCATCTATTAGGCCGTTCTAGTGTTCACAGAACAAAACACGCGCTTCAGCCATAAAGGGTTTCTGTCATGTTATCTCGACCTGTGAGAAATCTCCGTGTACTGAACGATTGCAACATTCTGCGTGCACCAAAAACACGACGACAACCCGTAAAACACGTTACACACGAAGGAGTCATGTCATGACAGACGGTTCAATGCACTCCCAAAGAATGAGGCCTACCACGGCACATTCGGCTAATGAATGGCGGACACACAAAAGGAACACATCTTTGTGGCGCCGAGGAACTACTTACGTATCCCCGTGACTTGTGTTTGGTTTCAAAGTTTTTAGTGTCGTAACTTTTTAGTACCAACCCATTGTAGGAATAGGGTACTTAAACCTATAAATACTCCCTAACAAAACGTTTCGCATCTTACAAATCACTTAGCTCGTGCTTGTGAGAATACAAATGTTTTCATTGTCTAAAAAGTTCTGAAGGTAGTGATTAACATTGAAATAACTTTGCTAACCACTTAACCCTGAATGTTGCTTGAAAGAAACCATAACGAATCAATCTATTTGACCATAACGTTTGCTAAGAAAAATATTTCCCGAGAAACAAATGCAAAGATTATTAAGACAAGTATTTTAAATTTGATTATAACTCGTACATATTTCAAGGAAGTTTATTTATGTGGTCCGATTGAAGAAGCTCCTTCTACAGAATTTAACATTGAAAGAAATCAAACGTCAAATATAAATCACTAAACATTTTTATCTTAACCTCGAAACGTAAGCTATGATTACATTACAATACCTCATTGAAATGGCATCGCAATGATTTGGTTATTAACATTTAACATAAAGCATACATATAAAGATTTAAACTTTGTCATTCAACAGTTATTAAGGAACGGTACATTCGCGTACACTGTCATAGCGGGATGGTGTAATCGGATGTAATCTGCGAAGAAAATATAGGAAGTCAATGTGAGTGAGCAGTTGAGCGTGGGAGTAAGTTTTTACAGAACGATTTGTAAAACAAGTGTCAAACATGAATCAAGGAAAGACTGTTACATCTGGTTTTAATTAACGCTAGATTGTGCCAAGTTGTTGCGTTGACAAAAACAGTGAAATCTTCAACGAGCTATTGTCTTACTGTAGAAAGTTTCGCGTGGGAGTGTACCCGACGTGAATTGAGCTGACGGGAGAGAACTGCGGAATCAACCGGTGAATATACGTGAAATTTATTATTTCGTAAATACAGCTGGCAATCAGATCGCGCTGTTTTTGAACACTACATCAAAATTTAAAAGTTCTCAAATAATTCAATCCGGGTGATTAAACACACGTGGTTATTTTTGCCGGTCGGCCATCGCTCGCCCTATAAACAATACTTCCAAATCTCCATTGTTGAGAAGGTCGGTTCAAGGCGGCAGACCACCCGGAACGGTGCGCTAATATTTTAGAATAACGATATTAACGTTTCCATTCATCTAACATTAAACAATGGGAGCTCTTATTTCGTACTCGCAAAGCAATTTGAATTGAAACCTGATATTGAGATTTAAATATTTTAAGACGTTGTTGAAAATAAGGTTCAAATTAACCGTGGGCGTGAATCTATTATACGAAAAAAATAAAAACAATATGTGTCAATTAGGTTTGAAGCGATGTATGTTAATCAACCTGAATCATTGCGCCTGCTGCCTACATCAGGCCGAATAATGGGGCCATATATGAGGACAAAGACTGGCATTCGGCCAATATTTTCCGTCACGAGACTGAGATTTTCCCCAGATAGCGAACGCTACAGCTCCGACGGGTGGCAGTGGCGTGCCAACTAAATCATTTTCAGATTATCAGCACGAAATGGCCGAAGGAGTTAAATCGCAGTATTGCATGGGGCAATAAGCAAAGTGCTGGTAACGTTAAACTGTCTGAGATTTCCGTTTAAGTCTTTCGCGATAGCGATACGGTTGACATTTCTTCGAAAACGCAATCCACATACATTGATGACAAAGAAATTACATTAACAAAATGTCGCTAGCTGTTACAAAACATATTGCGGTAGAATGTGAGTAAGTTAACTCTTTTATCCAGCTGTTTATAAATAGGTTTTTGGAGCAAATAAAATGCATCCGCCGACGACAATCGTTGACATGTTAACTAATGATGGTTCAGGTATAAATCATGTTCATAATAGCGCGGGTAGCGCGAAGACGGTTGGAGGAAGCGGGTGATTTGCGACGGATATGGCCATTGGGACAAGTGGACCGACGACGCACGAGTGAACTCGTGAACCAAGTTATTAATCTCACTCATTATGTGGAGCGAGCCACAATAGCGTCATTGTGCTCTACCGCGCTCGCTAATGAGTCGAACATTAAAAAGATTATAATTATGTTGGTTTTGTAAGTAATTGAATGAATGCAGTTGAATGTTAGTATGTGTTTCGAACGATATGTTTTTGCTGTTGAAGTTAACGCGTACGTACCGAGTGTTTAATATTGATAATTAAACACACTGTGTAGTTCATTTAGTAATTCTTTATAAATCATGTATTTTTGTATAATATTGACTATAAATCAGAAGTATTTCTTGAAGTCTTTAATTTAATTATTGACTAAACATTTTCAAAAGATTTGCGAAAACATTTTCGCTGTGTAGCGCTGTAATCTCTACAACTAACACGTACCTCTACATAGAAAGAATACTAATGTGAATGCTAATTGATCCCGCTGAAGTTCAATAATAACATTGCTGTTTATTCACACGAAGAAAACCCCGAAAATAGAATGACACAGAAATAAACGTACTCGTCACACTCGTGTAGGGAAACTGCGAACACAACACAACACTGTGCCTCTGAACCACATTCGTTAGGTTATGAACTAATCCACTAACACACGTTCGTACGACTCTACTACAGCGTAATTATATACTAGAACGGAAAACGGCGTGACTGTCTCCATTCAGAGATACCAGCGCACTGAACACAGCGGCGAGGCGCAAAGACATGCGCGTGCGCACGCCTGCGCGCCCTCCGCGGCGGACCGTTTATTTACTATTCACAGTTTGAATTTCCGAACGTGCTCCAATAATCAACATGGCGCAGATGGACTAGAGATGCTTCATGGTACAATACTTACGATAATCATAGAGAAGAAAAAACATTGGTCAGACAAAAGACTTGGAGATGTGTTATGAGCAGTTATAATTAAAGGAGAATGTATAACCAAATAAATTAATAATATTATAAAAAAGCTAAATTCATGCAAACAACTTTTTTATTCAGTGACACCCGGACTGATAAAACAGTAGGTATCCGAAAAAAACGAAAGTGAAAGTAGAGTCTCGCAGAGACAACATCGAAAACCAGTTAAGAGTTTTGATCACTTTTACTCTTACAAAATGTCAGGTAGATGAGGTGGAAGAGAAACGCGGGCGCAACGAACTCCAAAGGGTGGGTCGTGTCTTGCGCATACGCACTTGTGTAATTATTTTAAGCCCGCTAGACGTAGACGGGTAAACACAGAGACCGACAGGAATGCAGGCGGCATATTTAAGGAGAGCTCCACAATGACATACGACGACGACAATAGACAAGTGTGTAGATAACATTAAAACCCACAACACGGTCAGCAGATATGATGTAACAAATAGATGCAAAGCTTATCCGCATTATGGAAATGCAAATGCTATTGCTTTTCTGCCCACGTAAAAAATTGCTAATAACTATGTATTTGATGTTACTACATTCCATATTATTACAAACATCAATATAAATGAACAACATGGGACACCAAGATGATTTATTTTTAAATAACCCATAAAATTTGAACATAGAACATGAAGATAACTATGAGTCAAACTGATTGTTTGAAGCTGGACTATAAATTTTCCTTTTAATTATTGAATTGACAGGGCAAATAGAATGCTTCTATCCTACCCAACCAAGCAGGTGTAAAACAAACTTCGCAGTAAGGGCCAGTTATCTTTTCGTCTACAAAATTTAATTTAATTCCATTGCATAGAGTTTCGATTGCAATATCACGCTGGTGTAAGAAGCTTGACATTTCATTATAGCATTTTATATTTTTTGGATACTTAGCTACCCTTTTACAAAGCCAACCGCAAAATATCAGCATTTCCTTTATATGTTCCGGTATTTGAACAGAGTCATTGCCGCTTTGCAAAGCAGTCTCGATTTACTCGGTAGGCTCAATGCTTCAGTAGACGTCAAAATGTTTACAACAATATATTTTCATTTGCTAGATTATACTAAAATAGTATACTAGGAGCTTAATCTATGGGAACATTCACTACGTATTCTACAGGAAACAAAAAATAAGATTATAAAGAGAAATTGAAAAAATCAAACATATTAAATTGTCGAATACCGCTACAAAACGCAAATCGTAAGACAAAAACTCGTATTTATAAAAATGAAAAACATTTGTGTAGTGACGTTGAAATGGAAGGTATCAAGTAGCCCAACTCGACGACCTTGAGCGTGGAATAGTGTTACGCTTACTCTGTACATCACACGGTGGTTCACGAACACGCGATATCTTTTGCGAGTAATACTGGCCTGTAACTACTACTGGACTGGCGATAGACATTGCCCTTTTGTTCCTATTAGAATGTCGCCATTTTGCCGCTGATAGTAGTGGTAGTAGGTAGTGAGCGTCCACGGAACTAATGATAGGATAAAGATTGTACATGTGACAACTACCTAAGTCGACAAAAATTCAATAAAATTATTACCTTATATCATAACAATAAAATACAATTTTAAATAAAATGTATTCCGTGTTTTTTTCATTAAATTACACGGATGAATGCAAATATGTTCCAAACAAAGCGACGGCCATTTGCATTAAATGTCAAATTTAGTTCGGGAGACGCTCGAGGAGGCGCTTCAAATCGGCACAAAAAATGTTATTATTTTCTATTGTAAATCATGTCTAGTAGCAATATACTGTCTATGAAATAATATGTTGTTCTACATGCGTGCTAAATAAAAATAAATGGTCATTAAAACTGATCGCATAACGTACTACTACTTGTATCAAAGACACATGACGCGTCTACTTGGTAATAAGTGGTTTAGAAAAAAAAACTGAGAACATGATGCTAATACATTAACATTCTACCCGTAAAAAAATAACATTTAAAAAGAAAATAAAGATTGTTATATATGTTAGAATTTTTTCTTCTTTTTTCCTAATGGCATCTTTTTAAGTATTTCGCCCAATTTCGTTAGCGTCGGCTTATTACCAAACTGATGCGTGAGACTGACAACTAACATTGATGATATTGGAATGACAGGTAACAAGTACCGCTTACTTAAAATACCCGTAAAAAATCTAAAGCAAGAAAAAGAAAGTTAATTATGTTATTTCGAAATCATTAGAAAAACCAGTGGATTGCAGCTTGACCGTATAATCATATGTACCATTTGGACTTGATGTTTAAATAATCCGAGGCCTACATTTGTCATTATATTTACAGTTATGTGTCTAGTAATCAGTAAGATAACAAATCTTAGCGGATACGGTGAAGTGAGACCAGGTTACTGGTACTGCGTAGGATCAGCATGGGTGGTGGTGGTGGGCGGCTGAACTTGGCACGCCGGAGCTGCTTGCGCAACGTGCAGTATTAGGGTTACCTTGGTCGATATTTAGACATTTCTTAATTCTATTCTACAAAATGTTAGTTAGTGCTGAGAATGTAAAACCTCTTTGCTGCATAACATAAATAAAGTACTTAGAAAAAACAACGATACCTAACTATGCCTACTTAAAAAAACGGTGTGAATAATCATCAATGTTTTATTAATTCATTTAATTACACCCAAAATTTGACGTTTGAAAGCATCCCTTACAATAGCAATACACACAACTGCCAAGCCATTCTAAAATCATTAGCTGATGATTATTGCAGGTAAGATTTATTTTATATCAATACATATGGTACAAATAGTATAAGGAATAATACCAATCAATAAATAAATATGAGCGAGGCATTTGTTTCGTGTGTACATGTACATGCTCATCAAACAACACGAACACTCGGTAACATTAGATGAATCAAGTATCAGAACAATTACAAAATCAAACTTAAAACGAACAGCGAATCAATGAAATACCCGTGACGTGAACAAGGAAAGCGCAAACAGTGGAATAAATAACAAACTTTCGTTAGAGAGAAGTGTGCCAGTAACATGCGAGGCGACACGTGCGTGCACGCAGTCGTAGAGCGGGCTGATGGTGGCGCGAGCACGGTCCGTGGAAACGAGCAATTAACTGCATACGCAAATTATATACAACATAGTGAAGATGTTGCGTTACAGACGGGACTACTGAACAATATAAATAACCTTAAACTCAAGGCTTAACAAGATCGACACCGTGGATCTGTATCAAGAAAGTGGACCATTCAATTTTAACTTTAGTGGTACACGAAAATTTCACAGAATCACAATATGTATGATTGATTTACTATAAGCACGTTACGTATAAATTTCCTTACGTAAGCCACGGTATTTATAATGTGTACAAATCAGAAGTATTCCATTGTCTAGAATCTAGATATATTTAAAAGATAACGAATAAATACTACCGTACCAACCATAAATAAAAATGCTAGAAGTGTCAATCAGGCTACTAGGGTAAAAGAATGCAACTGCCTTACAAGTGCTCAATGGAAGAGATTAAGCACGCACGCTAACTCGACATCGTAGCCGGCGCATAAACAGCGTTATGTGCTTGCACTGACACACATAATAATAATGAGATCATTTTTATTGCTAAGAGAAAATATTCATTTGACATAAACACTTTGATGTAAGGATAGACTACATGTAAGGTTAACGATGATGCTAAAGTCATTTAGGATCTATGAGTGTATGATACGAGCAATTGCTCAACATGATGTGCTTGGTCTTGATATTATGTTACATAAAATAAATAAATTTAATTTCATTAAAGCAATAATGAAAAGTAAAAACATTGGCACAGAATTCTGATTAAAAATGTATCGCGTACCATTTCTATGGTGATAACATTTATGTTTCCGTATCCGCTGTTTCGGTTCTGATAGTACCTTGTAAGCTCATAGAGAGCGCTGGAACATATTTACGTGACGGCCTGGATCGGTAAACAGTATTAGCTATAAACTGTAGCTTGGACGAACGCCAGTTTCAACCTGATCACATCTGCTCCTGGTATCGGTGGAACCAGATAAATTTCTTGTTAAAATAATATATCTTATCCTGTACTGGTGCTTATTGCTACATCCTAAATCTCATCACTATACCTAGCTTCGATTTTAGTTTAGTTAGTCACCACTATTACACTAGCCGGACTACTCGCGGTTGCTGGTAAAACATCTATTTGAGCTAGTAGTGTTTTATTCTAAATTCCGCGGGCGAAAACCTTTTTGGTATTGGTATTAAAACTATAGTAACTATGATCCTAAAAGCGTGTCGCTATACTTAGTAAGAAAGAAACAATACTTTCGTAGCTTTAACATTATGTAAAACAACGAACATTACATATACTGATAAACATATTTGAAGTGCATCTGAAATTCATAAAATGTGGAATGCAATTGACATGGTTAATGATTGTTGCTATTGTTTAAATGAATGTTTATATTACGATTGTTTAGTTTCATAAATCGGTATCACTAAAGTTCTCGCTGGAGGATCTAATGTAAACAGTGAATATTAACGGCGCCTGGAACATTGCAATGAGGTAACGATGTTGAGCATTTGCTCGGAATCTGAATGTAAACATGCAATCATTTTGCACTGATCATTGCAATGTTTTAGGGTTACACCTTCACATTTGGTTTGGTGACGATATCTATATTGTTATCGATAGTGTCGACAATTTTTATCCCTACACTAATATCACTGAAGTGAGTCCTGTATTTTTTTATGTAATCTGTGGAATTTTAATTGTAGTGTGTGCTTGTGCCCGTTTGAATGATCTTTATTGATTTAGATGTCGTCATCTATGTCGGCTTATTTGTAATATCTTATACAGCGCTGAATCAAATAATTGGTATCTATATATATTTACCAATTATTTGATTCAGCGCTTTAGTGTAAGTGCGTTTATTACACGCGGAAGTAATTCACGCACTTGTAATTCCCTTGTGCTAAGATGCACGGATGGGATCTTAAAGTAACAAAGAACTCGACGTCCTTCAAAACTTCCCTTGCTTATTTAACTTTCAAGAAACGTGTGGTTATCTTGTAACCTTGAACCCCCCTCAGTCGATACACGCATTTTACATCAAACAAATACGGTACACTACAATTAGGATCATAATATCCTTGAGAAGTATCTTAATTATTTGAAGCTATATTAATTTTCGCCTTAGTTATGAAGCTTCGACTAAGTAGCCTTAGACATATTTGGCAATAGTGAATAGAATAATAAATACAATCCCATTCTCTGTGAAAATTAAAACAGAAAGCTATAAAACCATTTCATTTTGTAATTAACAGTAGCCCTGAGCAAATTCTGAGCACACGATTAGTGTTGTATGTTTAGATTTGCGTTCTAAACATAACTCGGATTCAAGAATTCTGTTGGCGTGTGTGGAGATGACGACATCTTGTATTTGTTGTTTCAGTCTACAACATTTCTGCAAGACATGAATGCATATTTTAAGTTGCTAACTATTTGCTTAAGATGTCTATGTTATACGATTATGATATCACACGCGTAGCAGGAAGCCGGTGGATGCGAGTGGCGGAGGACCGTGATGTATGGAAATAATTGGGAGGGACCTATGTCCAGCGGTGAACGACTTTCGGCTGATAGATAAATAGTTATACGATTAAAAGCAACCTTTAATGCAACACTCAGCTCATTTCAGCATACATATAGTGTTATTAAATCGAAAGGTTACTGTAAAAATGAAACGAAGACAACATTCCAAGCTCATGCAAACAATACTGGCCCTTTTGCACAAAAAAGTTTTCACCTCGTATAGTTACAAAGTTGCATTACATGATTTCACATATGTCGGAAGCTTACAGAGTTTCACTTTAAGCGGTACATCGGTAAGTAGCCCAACAAGTTCTACATAAGGTAGTTAAGTGCGACTCCAGCCTCGTAATTGACAGACCATAGTAAGGCACACACGAGCAGCCCACGGATACGATTTCTCTACATTTACAATTCACTTGTCAAAGGAAGGCGTAATGTGAGCTATAGATTCGGAATAATAAAATCAAAAGAATAAGGTTTGCTGTTGCATTACAATTGCCATAAAAAGTGAAAGCTATTATGTAACGTTACTACAAAACACATATTTTAATATAATACAGTAATATTGATCATTGTTAAGGCAGATTAAGAACATGGTATTTCCTATGTAATTACGATAAACACACGAATTATCGAACGATCGCAACAAGATTGAATTCGTGATCGTCTCTAAATGAAATTTGTGTAGTATTTGCACGATTTGCACCATTTGCTATTACAATGCTTACAAAACAGGGCTATTGTGGTCATTACTAGATCCGTCTTAGAGCTATTAAGTTTTTCCTTCTAATAACGTTTTATAAACAGCCACAGCCAGCTTATGTCTTATAAACCTAATTTAAAAACATGTAGTTATAATGTCATAATTATCGGAATGGTTCAAGAGTTAAGTCGGGAAAATAATAACATTAAATAAAACCAGGCCCTGCAGTTTGGGGCAGAAGTAATAGAATAATAGCTTCAAAGGTTTGAGGCCTAAGATCGTTTCTGATTCGAGTTTGTATGTAACTACTACAGCTATTGGCATACAAAAGAAATTCCCATTGGAAAGCGTATACATATCCATCGCTTTCCCTTGCTCAAGAGCTGATGTCAATATGGTCATTGAAGTTAAGGGTAATATCAATATTTATCAGCTGACTCGAACGGGCCCGATGAGTTCTCGATTCGCAACATTTGGTTGCTCGTAAACAAATCGATTAAAGTATCGATATAAAACAGCTTTCTAGTAAGTGATAAAATTTTATATCACTGTATGTAAAGTTCCTTATGAATAATAATTTAATATTACAAAGCAATTTAAAAACGTCATAAGAAACGTGATTGTTAATGGATTGTAAGTTTAGGGCAAGGTTTGATGTAATTTTATAAACTGTGTCAATACTGATTCCAGGTATACAAGATTATATTCGATACCTAATTCAAAATGTTGTATTGAATACATATATATTAAACAAAGTCGTGTCAGTTACACCATTTATAACTCAAGAACGGGTGTGCTGATCTTTTTATCTCTGATGTTTTTAAATTTGTCTACGCCCCGAATAGCAGAATAATTATTATCATTGGGAAAAAATAAGGTTGTTCATTTTCTTATACATTTGATTCTGAGGCGGTGCTGAGTTCGCCAGTACGGCTAGTAGCAAAAAAAATCATTTTTTTACATATGGCTGACTGATATTCTGACAATATTTTCTTAATAAACCAATAATTAAATTTACCAGCATCATCATAGTCGTCGATATATGGCCGGTGCGCGTCAATTTCCGGTCACTAGGGGCTTCCGGAGCTTTGGGGGAATGACCGCGATCGTATCGGCTCTGCACCCACTAAGTAGCCGGTGCGAAAAATTACAATAAGCACCGTTGGTGTCGGACCTGCCCGCGCCGACTCCTAAGGACGACGGCTGACCCTTTTCAAACTAACTTGAGCAACGGTACTTTAATATTACAAGTATATAAGTTAGTAATAATTCGTTGCAGCTAAAACAAAATCTTTCAACAAATTCATATTAGTTTATATACCTACAATATTCTTACGTACTGATACGTTAACGTAAGCATATTCCGTAATGATGACATCACAGACTTCATGAACAACAATAATAGTGACAGCATGCGTTCACGATGACGTTACGATTACGTTAGGCGACTTTGATCATACCGAAACTTTGACGCACAAGCCCAAAATTTACAATAAACGAAGTAGATACAGTAAATACTTTTCTTTATATTTCATCTTGTCATTCACATAAAGGGGGCTCTTCAACATTGTGTAAATGATCAGCGCCGCAGGTGACCGTGAGATTACATAGGCTCGGGTTGCCAGCACACCTCGGTAAGCCCAATTACCTCGGTGCAATGGGTTTTAGAGTCATGCGAAAGTCAATTCTGGAAAAGAGAAATTGTGTCACCAACAGCTGCGTTGACCCGACACCTGAGCCTGTGACACCTGGCTGGAAACTGGACAGGATGTGAACTACATTCACCACTCTGTGGTATAAACGAGGTTCGGGATATAATTTCGAGTAACTCTACTATGATTTTAAAATGAGAATGAACTATCAAGATGCTATTTTTTCTCGCATCCAGTACTAACTTCATAGGGAAAGCAAGGCATTTGTAATGCTATGGCTCAAGCACAAACTTTTTTACGCAGCGTTACTTCAACGTAAGCGTTTCACAAGAAATTTCATAAATAAGAATGACGCCACAACATGGTTTTCCGATGCCAATGAGATTTCGTTGATTTCCGGCTAGGAACACTGACAGCCTCCTCCTTATTTTATGGCAGTATGATCGTTCATCAATCATTTCGATAATCGAATCCAATCAATATTACATAATATCAGAACTTCAAACGTAGCGGTATCCATAAATCTAATAAAATATACCACCGTAATCAACATTAATATTTTATTGAGTTCAAAATGTTCCCAAAAAATCCCGGATTATCCCTCCGATGCGTGTTCTCACGGCACGTTATCGGCTTCCAGGGGAATTCGGTTCAGTAACGATAAGCGCGCACTTATCTGTCACCAGAGAGCACGGCCGCGATTATTTACACGTTCATTTTAACCGTGAGGGGTGAAGGACATAAAAAGTATACACGTCGCTACCACCTCTACGCTCAAAGCAATTAATGTATACAGTACCGTTTGTCATCTGCTTACAAAGCATTTAAGGAATTCCGGAGTAAAATACCGTCGTTAACTCACAAGCCAGGACCTTTTTTCGCTAAAGACATTCCAAATAAAAACTTCTATTATGAAAACGGCGATTAAAATTCCATAGCATACGTAGAATCCGAATAGGTTTCTCTTTACATTCAACGTGAATGCACGGTATGTTATAAGACGTGGCGCGATTGACAAATAACAGAACCCATAGCGCTATCACGAATCGTTTACCTGTATTTGTACCGCGAAGCGAACACTTTTATTATTCCGTTGATGTTTGCTGGTCTCCTGCAGCCGTATAAAATATTTGATGTGCAGTCCGTAATTGCTCTAAGTACGCTTAAAGAGTCGCTATGACTGAGGAGGAAGGTGGCAAGTAGCAAAGTCTATAAATATTAAAACGATGACGTCATAACATTCTGCAGTCAAGTGCTGCTGTGATGGTGTACTTGAAAGGAGAACAACTTGTCATTGTTATTCGTAGAACAAAACAGGGTAAGCAGGCTATTATTATTACAGAGTGGGGTGAGGAACAATGCATTGTGGGGCAGGTAGCGGGATGCGGGCCTTCGCTGCAGCACAGATACGCTATGACATGTGCAAGCATGATTTTAAAACACCCGGCCCGGCAGATGCTTCCTTTATTTGGAGTTTTTCAACTTTTTTTTAAACGCCACCTGTTTTTGGCCAAGGTAACTGCTGCGAGTATGAACTCGATTAACTTTTTTTTCTTAACAGAGCCAGTTATTACGGAACATTTTTTTTATCAAACCTCATTGCTATTTCCAGAAGATGTGACCACGAAAACTATTGTAAGTAGCCAATACCGAAGTCGTTCGTGTGTATCTAAATGGGTTTTCAATAGCAATTGAACCGCGAAGTGTTGGCCTTTTTTTTAGTCACGCCAATAAATATCATAATTTATAGAAATATCTTCTATAATTGAGAGATGCGATTAGTTAAGCAAATTACTATATATAAACGTTGGTGATTACAGCCAGCAACCATAGTCCAAGCAATATACTGTTATAATCACAGATCACGAGAGATATGCCGTGCGGTTCAAAATGTATGGGAACTCGCTGCCTCCGCTTTGTTCCCCACCACTCTCTAAAACCAACCAATACGAAGTCTCTTCGGTGCGTGCTGCGTCGCCGCCGTATACAGCGGCCGTACCACGCGACGCACCAGTTTATTCAAAGTATCGTTAGACGATCTATACATTGCCTCGTACATTCACTCAGTAGCGAACATAGGTGGTACTTAAAGAGCCATGTATTTTGTACAAAAATAAAAAAGTCGTTGTGCTACATGAAAACTAAAATAACATAATAAAGGCATTAAATATTTTTTGATTTGTTGTTTTTAATGATTTTAAAGACGAATAAATAAAATACTTAATTCTGGCTGGTGAAATGAGATTCCATCTTTCGCGTAGTTCACTTTGCTGCTAGTATTTTTGCATACAAACACGGAACAACCCGGCATTTTGAAAAAAACTAGAGCACCGGCACCGACGTGCAGTTGCAGTGGACTGACGGCGAAAATTGTAGGTTAGCCAAATGTACGCTAACTTTGTGCGCAAGCCCACCGCTTTCATAACATATCTCCTCTAATATATCTGTGGTTATAATGCTATAAAACTAAAAAAAAATTAAACTCAATGTTTACTTGGGACCAGCAATGTAGATGATATCAGGCCGTCAAAAGCTAGATAAGAAAGATATCTTTTACCATATATTAACATGGAAAAAGGATATCAGTATCATAGCAAGTAAGGTAACGGGAACGTCTGTCATCCGAATTCATAGAAACGTTATCGCCATTTCAATTCGTGTTTGTCAATCTATCAACACAGGCTAAAGATCCCTAAAACTATTAGTGAGAAACATGGTAATTAAAAGTGAGGCGTTTACGTATGTAGGTAGCAGGAGCAACTATAATGGCAAAGGCCCGTGTTACACGGGGGCGAACCAGCGACGTGTGATATGCCCAGGCCACTAGATTCAATCAATATGAGTGATTAATTAATATATCACAGGACACTGGTTAGCAGGGCCACTGTCATCACTATCAAGTGACCTCATAATTTATGCAAGTTGACATTTATCACTCTACTGAGAGTTATTCGCAAAGACGCTTTCGAAAGCTTATTATGATATAGAAACGTTCTCAAATCACTAAACTCTCTTATTTAAGTTATTTTTATACCTACATGTTTACCACAGTAAATCACTGGCGGATCATTATAATTAAAATATATTAAGTATAGGACATACTTAAACTGTATGGTCACTGAACAGAATCACGAGGTGTAACACTCGACAAAAGCACGTAATGATTCCACAGAACAAGCACAATGGTATGTGCGGTCGTACATTGGGAGCAAACCGCACAGTTCCTGCGCATTGTGGTCGGTCACAACGGATTGGAGTTTTGAACGCACCTCGCACAATACACTTGGTGTCACTACCTAGTTAACTTTTTGATTCGTAGCGCGTACGCTTACAGCGGCAGTAGTGTAAGCGAGACTTGCTTCAGTGTTCAGGCTAGTGTGTTTTGGATGGGTACGGACACTGGCGCGACGTGCGCGTGACGCGGACTGGTGGCGACTGTTTACCAACGCGCCGCACCGGCCCAGTGTGCACCCACCACTTTAGGGCTGTCACAATGAATGTGTCACCTTAGTTCAGTTGTAAAATTATGCATGTATAAAGAAATGTTGTTGTTTATAAACTGTAAAGACCCTATTGAAACTTCATTCTAGTGGATTTGTTTCTGTTATATAAGACATATATCTTTAGCCATGTATCATATTATAACCAGTAGTAATCCTTAATTGTAAGCTTAGCTATCCGAAAGTTCATTCTTAACAATTACTCTTAAAGTTCCTTATTTACAGTCATACCTAATTTCACAGCGGGAAATCCTCGGAGTACATTGTAATGATATTAATTATTTTAAACATTAATTACATGTTAATCAAATACCTATAAAAATATGAATCATATAATGATGTATAAAAGTAGTTTAACATAAAAAAATCCAACAACAACGTGAGTCAGTTATTTATTTAATTCTTACGTTATTCAATTATTATGTAAATGGTGTGTATTTTTGTGAGACTTTAAATAAATGGTTCTGAAAATAAATTGCGTGGTAACCCTACTAATATTGTAGAGCTTATAGTTTCATAGAAAAAACTTGGTCACGCGATAAGTTATCACGTCGTGTCGGTACTTCCACGTTGGTGGTTATCGTCACCTCCAAGTTGGCCGTAGTGTTATAGTTACATTATTGCATAGAATGAATTTATTTAAATTACGCAACCTACATAACTAAGATAATCTTAGCTTATTTTACGAGATATTTTCTATGACAATTTCCTCGAAATATTATATTAATAAGAGCTTCTATTGCTCATTTGAAGTTTTTCGTTTTACGTACTAACATTATTATTCTCAACTAGCAATGCACGAGACTTCAGTTTTCAGCTATCGCGGGATTTTTTTTAAATTTATTTTAGATGTTTTGCTTGTTATGCCTATATCACCATGCAAAGTTTCATAAAAACCTGTCCAGAGCGACAGACCAAAAATCCAATAATGTGTGGAGCTCACGGGCACCTTAATACGTAGTTCGATTTTTGAATTATCAATTGCATACATTTTTTTTTATGTGATCTTAATAATCTAACGATGCACCTACCAACATATTTTTCAACACCACTTGCCTGTAAAGTGGCTCTTATTTGACTGCTTTAGATTCAAAAGATTGTATGCATATAAATATTTTTTTGGGATTAAATAAACTTTGTTAGTCAAAATGTGATAAATAAACATTTAATTTTTACTAATAATTTATTGTTGACTTAAAATTAATATGTTTTTTTTGTAATATTAAAAAGAAAATACACTTAAATATAAATACACTTAATCTATACTTATATTATAAGTGTGAAAGTTTGGATGGATGGATGGATGGATAGATGGATGGATGTTTGTTACTCTTTCACGCCCGAACGGCTGAACCGATCTGGATGAAATTTGGCACAGAGATAGATTATAGTCTGGAATAGCACATAGGCTACTTTTTATCCCGATAAAATGTATGGTTCCCGTGGGATAGATGTTTTAATTTTTCATACTTTTTATCGCGGGTAACACCGCCGGGCGCAGCTAGTAACTAATACTTAATATACTTAATTTTAGGCTGTTTAGTGTGTTTTTATGACTTTTTCCTCACAAGTGTATTGAAAAACGTCTGAACTTCGTAAGCATATGGACATTACACTCTCGGCTCCAATGCGCTCTCGCCTTGGGCTCGGGCTGCAATCCAGCCTCAACTGTAATGACCGCTAGCTCACTTATATCGTATGTATATTGATAGAAGTAAACTGATACAAAGATGATAGAAATTAGAGTAAATGAGAGATTGAAGTGATAGGGTGAGCACGCGACCGTTAGGCTCGAGTATGATTGGCGAACTCCCGTAAATTACTAATGGTCGCGTAACTTGCTGACTCTACTTATTATACATAGCTGGCCCGTACATGCTCCCGGGCGGAAAGATGAGGAATGAGATGAACTAATACTATTAACAAGATGATAGGCATGATTATAATTAACTTAATACTAAAATACAACAAAAAATTAAGCTCCGGTATCCGAGATAGTAAAAACTTGGCGCATTGGTGAAGTGCCTCGGTTCTGTCTAAACCTGCGCGCGCTCGCGATATTGTCAGTCCCTTCACTTGTTATTTCTGTGTCATTACACTGCCCCACACTATGTGGTTGTAACTCTACGCACTGCACTTCACTATTACACTGATTGTCTGCGCGAGGACGCGCCGCCCGCCGACGCGACCGCCGCACGCGCCGCCACCCGTAGGCCCCGCCGACGGCCGCAGCCGCCGCCATGACCAGGTAGATGGCGGCGTAATGATGAATGTCGTGATAGGATACGCCTTCTGTTATCGGTTCACTCCTCTTCATGATATCCAACTGCTCTTGAATAGCAGCCAGTTGTTTCGGGCTGATGATAGTCTCTGAGCCAGTACTGGCGGATAAATCAGGTGACGAAATGTTAATCAGATGATTTATGGGGGCAATCTCGGCGACCCCAATATCAGGCTTCACGTTGATAGAACTCTCCTCCTGTTTATGGGAGTAGAAATAGAAATCAGCTGCTTTCATTATGCAGCCTTGACCCAGTGTAAACAGTCCCGTGTAACTGAGTTGAACGGCCGTAACTTGATCTTCACACAGTAGCTTGAAGTAACATTTATCACAGCAGAAATAAAAAAATGTGTTGAGTTTGTTTGTTGCTTTAATAGTATCTTTGCAGGTACTCATGGAAGTTCTGCAGCTTGCAGAATCTTTGCTCGTCTCACAGAAACTCTGGTCACTTGTCATATGATAGATAGGCTTCTTGAATCGACACAGCACAGTATTCGAATCTTGATGTATGCACATATTTAAATCGCTTTCTGTTAATGATAGAAGAGAATCCTTATTTATGTTCACTGCTACGTACTCACTGATAGGTATAATGTTGATCATGTTGTTTCCAGACCGCTTAGGTATTGGGATAACCTTTAGTATTTCGTAGGAGTCTCTTATTATTAATGGGATTCGTATTTCAAATATGAGGAATTTCTTTGATAGGCGTGCTTTTATGTTTAACAACTTGTATATTTTTGATAGGTTCGAGTGATCAATCGGTAATGATAGGTCTTTAGGTAATTGCGCTGATATGACACTTAACTCCTGTTGTAATTGCTCAGGGGTCAGTAGATGTATGTTAAACTTCCCGTGAAATACATCGGTGATAGTATCCAGAAGATAATCCTGAATATTCTTTAGCTTGTTTAGAATGTTGCTAGTAATGATGGCGGATAATGTAAAATCGTTTATATAAGAGTTGTTTTGCAACTCAAGCTTAATTGTGTCCATTGAGTTTTTAAGTGCAGTTATCTTCTTGTTAACTGCTTTATGCTGGTTTACCATTATAGATTCCGCCCTCTTGATAAGATTGAACTCTGCCTCCACTATCGATGACTGATTCTTCCACAGCTTCGCCAGATTTCGCTGGTTTTGTCTAATAGACGTAATATCATGTTCATATTTATCAGCGAAGTTACTATCTAGCACCCCAAATAAGGTGTTGGCGATGTTACCTATACCGTTGATAAGCCCTCGGCGACGCCGGCGCGTGCGCGTGTCAAACTGCTGATCAAGCAGCATTCCATTGTAATGTTGCAGGTCATTGTAATCGTGACTTAATTGATAGATGACACCGTCGCATTGTGAATGCTCGTTTATCATTGAACAGATGGATTCTAGGTAATTTATGTATTTGATAGACGCCGTGGTGCCTTCCCAGTACGGATTCATGTCATAGAATACGACGAGTCGCCAGTCATCTTTTATTAAATTCATATTTGCAATTTTATCAAAAAATAACCCTGTGTTATTTTTGAGCAAGGTAATTGAATATAAGCCATATGCATTCGTGATAAGCGACATAAAGAATAGCATGATAGATGTCGCAACCGTTGCAAAATTATATTTTCGGTTGATAGGTCTCGATCTTTTGGCTGATACATCTTTTGGTTTATCATTAACTTCTTTGTCTTGCTCTTTTTGTTCGTTGATAGCTAGGTTGATAGGTAGAATTGATAGTTTGACGATCGGTCTCTTCATATAGCCATTTTTCGTCTTTAATGTTACGACTCGCACGTAGCCGTCTTCTCCCGGATGTAGCTCGACTACACGACCCAGCGCCCATTTGCCAGCCGGGAGATTTCCGTCATTAATAATCACGACATCATTTAATTTGATATTTTCTTGTGGCTGTCGCCACTTGCTTCTCGCTGATAGGTTGGTCAGATATTCATTCTGCCATCTTTTCCAAACGTCATGAAATATTTGTTGTGTAAGGTACCAGCGTGTTCGAAGATCCCTTTCTGTTTCGTAGATTGATAGTATTGATAAATTTTGGATCCATGTCACTACTCTCACTGCTTTGTTAAATGTGCTATATTTTGATAGAATTGTTTCAATGATAGAGTCTAACCTTTTCTTGGTGACTAGATTAACACGTTTTGATAGATTCAACTCTTGATCCGTTGAGTATGTGACCTCACTGCCTTGGTCATTAAATGTTGATAGCCACGTTGGACCTTGCCACCACAATCTGTGTTCCTTCAGTTGCGAGGCAGTCAGGCCACGACTAGCACAATCGGCAGGGTTCTCTTCTGATTTAACGTATCGCCAACAATCCGCCGGCATGTTCTGTGTGATTTCACACACTCTATTGGCGACGAAGATCTTCCATCTTGCTGGATCTCCGTTGAGCCAACCCAGCACCACCATGGAGTCGACCCAACCATATGTCCTGATATTATGACCACTAAGGCATTGTTTGACCTTAGTCATCAATCTTGATAAAAGCAGTGCTCCGCTCAGTTCCAATCTAGGTAACGTGACGGTCTTGCTAGTGGGTACGAGTCTTGCTTTCCCCACTACTAACACCACAGATGATTTGTCGCCTCTATTGACGCGACAATAAATTACACATGCATATGCCTTCACCGATGAGTCACTAAAGCCGTGTAACTCTATGTCCTCGCATTCGTGGGTCTGCATCCATCGAGGTAATTTTATGTTTTTGATATTGTCGATATCGTCCCTGATTTTCACCCAACTCGAGTAAATGTTATCTGGTATAGGTTCATCCCATTTGATATTCGCAGCCCATACTTCTTGAAAAATGATTTTCAACTTGGTTGATAGCGGTGAAAGCCAACCCAATGGGTCAAATAATTTTGATAGTTCTGATAGTAGAGTTCTCTTCGTGACCTTGATGGTCTCTCCCACGGACTCAAATCGAGATTGGAACATAAACACGTCTTCTTGAGGATTCCAACTTAACCCCAAGGTCTTTGCCTGTTGTGATAGCTTGAAATTAAAGTCGTCTCCACCCACATGAGCTGTGTCTACACCTTTTAATAGCTCCTGTGCGTTTGACTTCCACTTCCGCAAGTTGAAGCCCCCTGACTTTAATAAATTGATAAGTTCTTTTTGTAATTTCTTAGCTGCTTCTATATTGTAACACCCATGGACTAAGTCATCCATGTAGAACGAAGTTTCTAAAGCTTCAATAGCATGACTGTTTTGATAGTTTGCTCTCTCATCACTTGCGAGTTGTTTAAGGGTCATCATCGCCAAGAACGGGGCAGACTTAGTTCCATATGTGACCGTAGTAAGTTGATATTCTTTGATAGGTTCAGATGTATTTTCCCGCCACACTAATTTCAATAAATGCTGGTCGTCAGGATGCATCCAAATTTGTCTGAACATTTTTTCAATGTCAGCAGTAAAGGCGCATGGATATTGCCTCCACTTGATGATTAGAGACTGTAGATCTTGTTGGAGATTTGGACCACATTCCATGACATCATTTAAACTATTGCCAGATGACGTTTTACACGATGCGTTAAATACCACTCTAAATTTAGAATTGATAGTGTCATCAGACTGCACACAATGATGTGTATTGAAGACTGCCGGCGTCTTGTTACCGGACGCGGGAATCATGTGACCGAGTGAGCGGTATTCATTGATAAATAACTTGTATTGTTTTTCTATGTGTTCGTGTTTCTTAAATTTGTTTTCTAAGGATCTAAATTGCGCTATGGCTTTATATTTAGATTCTCCTAACTTTTCCGAAAAATCCGGGCGCATTGGTAAACGAACTTCATATCGACCGTCTTCGCGTCTAGTTGTAGTAGACTTATAGTAGTCAATACATTGCTGATTTTCAGATGATAGGGTCGATTCTTCTGTAATGTCCTCAATCTCCCAGAATTTTTGGATGTCTTCTAAATTGTTAATGATCACATTGCACTGCAATGTTTTTACATTTCCTGTTAATATCCAGCCCAAACGCGTATTCTGGGCTATAGGTATGTTATCGCCGATTCTGCAGATTCCTTCGAGTAATATCATAGAATAAATATCTGCCCCTAAAAGTAAATCAACTGGGCGACTAACATTAAATAACGGATCTGCTAACGTGATGTTATCCAGATATGTCCACGAAGGTTTTGGAAAACTGTTGTTTGGTAAATTGTTGATAAGACTCTTCATGATATAAGCCTCCGTTTCGAATTCAAAACTGCTGTTTGTTGCTATGCATTTGATAGACATTACACCTTTACAGGCACTTTCTTTAGCACCTACGCCAGATATTACCCCCCGACATTTCTGTTGTGGTTGCCCCAGTAACTGAGCCGCATGTCCAGTGATGAGCGATGTTTGGGACCCTTGATCAATCAGGGCCCGCATGTTGATGAAAGTCCCATCATAGGATTTTACTTTAAGCATAGCTGTGGCTAAAAGTATTTGTGGCGTGTCACGTTGTAGCGACACGTGCGAGTTGTTTTGTACTTGTTGCGAAGGCTCGGATTTCTGGCGGTTTCCGCTGGTTGCTGCTTTTGCTGTGCTGGGATTATTTGCATGTCCCGATTGCGTAAATGCTTCATGTAGAATTGTATTGTGCGATGCATTGCACTGCATACATCTTTTTTCTGATAGACATGCCTTACCGTTATGCGAATAAAGGCAATTTTCGCATACATTCAAATTTGATACAGTGCGGCGCTTATTGTATGGTGTCATGTTCAAAAACTGACGGCAATAATAAAGGCAATGTTCGTCGGTCTTGCAAATTCCACACTTGTAAAATTTCCATGAGTTGTTGTTTTTGTTGTTCGGTGATTGCGAAACCATCCTTCCGTGCGCCGGAAATGCTTGTTTGTTAAAACCTTTTTGATACCTTTTATTTTGTTGAGGCGGATAATTGTTGTTATTTTGAGTACTTTTGATAAGGTTTTCCGGGTTCTTTCGAGAGGACTCTAAGCTCGTAAACTTGCGCTCCAAAAATGATAAAAATTCTTGAAAATTAGCCAACTCCCTTGGCTGTTTTACCGAAGCTACGTATTCATTGTGCGTCTCTGTATCAAGTTTTTGAGACAGAAGATGCACTAGCAATGGATCCCAGGACTCTACGTCGACACCTAGGTTCTTGATAGCGTTTAATGCTTCTAATGTTGTATCATGTATCCGCTTTATATGAATTACTGATGTTTGTTGCATGACGGGAATACTTAATAAAAGTTCAATATGCGAGCGGAAAATTAAGCGTTTATTGTCATATCTGTGGTTCAGTATGTCCCAACAGATCGGATAGTTATCAGATGTTATAGGTAGATGTTGGATAAGCCTTTCCGCTTCGCCCTTGACTTTAGTCTTGAGAAACTGCATCTTCTGTGCATTGGATAGCGATGGATTCCCGTGAATCGTTTCCGTGAAAAGATCTTTGAACGAGCTCCACTGATGGTAGCTACCGCTGAAAGTTGGTATCTCCACGTGAGGTGTCGAGTTCTCCCTTTGCGATACGGACCCTAGCTTGCGGTTGATAGATTTTATGATATCGTTATATTTCTCTTCGTACTTGGAGAATGTAGCTTCGTAATCAGGGTTCCTACCCCCGAGCTCACTGTCTAGCTCCCAATGTAATGTGTCAATTACACACCAACGCGATTGTATAGCACGTAATAAGTGATCGAATTCCCATTTTTCTGATACTGAGTCTATTTTAATGTTTGATACTGTGTGCTCGAATGCCTTCAGATTGCTGGTTTGCTTACGCAGGAGGTCGTCGGTTTTGCTATCTGTGCCCTGGGACTGTGCCACAGGCCCGCGAGGTGATGGTTGATGAGATGACCCAGGTACACCCAATGTAGTAGCGGGTTTTATGACTGGTGTCATCGGTCTATCTTCCCTGATCTGATAGTTAGCGATTGCCGCTCTAACATTTTCGTATCTCTCTTTTGCAAACTCTAATTGATTGCTGGTAAAGTAGGTATGCGATTTAGCGTACTCTATTCCGCACAAAATGATATGATTAGACTGTAAATCCTGCCAGTACTTATCTAGCGTGTCCAACCTCCGCCTGATGTAGTCAGGCATCTTCCGGTCGGCACCATCCTTTTTAAAATTCGTATAAATTTGCTCGATTGCATTAAGAAGCTGTTGCTGAGTTGCTAAGATATCTTCCAGATTCGACATGTTGCTGATAGATGATAAAACGGAAAGATCTTACTTATTGAGATCTCGTTTACTGCTTGCCTGAGGTGAGCGTTGTTGCCCACCCTCTGCCAACTTGATAGGTTCTCCCAACTGTAGTTTCCACAGGTTAAACCGGTGATAGCGTCTACTGCTAGTTCTGTCCTCACGCACGATACACAGCAAAGTCACTTGATTGATAGTTCACTATGTAAGTCCACACGCGAGGCCCTTGTCGAAGGACCAAAACGATGTACGGGCTGATACGGTACCCGTCCACGACTTGATAGTTGATAGAAGTTGATAGTGATAAATGATAGTCCGAACTGATACTTGATAGTATATTGATAGAAGTAAACTGATACAAAGATGATAGAAATTAGAGTAAATGAGAGATTGAAGTGATAGGGTGAGCACGCGACCGTTAGGCTCGAGTATGATTGGCGAACTGCCCGTAAATTACTAATGGTCGCGTAACTTGCTGACTCTACTTATTATACATAGCTGGCCCGTACACATAATATTACAATATTATTATTATACCTCACATGTACCTATATAAATACTGCCTAGACCAACACAATACATTATGTAAAACGATTAATAAGTACATTGCCGTTGGTACTTAGGTAATACACGTAACAGTAAGCCGCGGTAAGGTCATGTGAATAAGCTAATAAAACAGGCGTTAAGTTACAAGTAACTGGATGTTGTTCTCTATAACAGCTTCGTGACAACTGCTACTATGGCACGTGTAGCATTAACTGTTACTCTTATGTGACCACTGTAAATGTATAGTTTTTATTTATGTTGATATAGAGTAACCCCCAAATTTATAGATGTTTTATAACTTTATTAAACGTCATTTAGTAAGAGTTTTGTTTTGCGCAGTACTATGTGACGTTTGATAATGTTATAAAGCGTCTTTAAATTCGGGGGTAACAGTATTAAAAACACACGCGGGCTAGAGTATTCGCTCTCAACAAGGGATGTGCCGTTCCTGTACATTAAAAGCTAGATATTACCTAGAAATGGCATAATGTGACAATAAGCAAGTTGGGATTATTTTTATTTTTTCCAATTGCCCTGGGCACATCACTACACTACTAACTCCCGATGCGAGATGATAAAAAAATATGTTTTATAGTGATGTAAGTATATTGTATGTAAATAAAATTCGTCATAAAAAAAATAATGTATGACGAACACAGTACGGTAAACTAACATACGCTTGTACTTTGAGTTGGTACGGTACAATAGACTTGAGGCGATCCCGAAGTAACATTAAAAGGTTCTCAACTTGGTTTTATATATTTCACCAGATGTATGTGTGTGAGGCAAAAGATTAAGTACTTTTACATTCTACATCGGGTTTAAGCCGGGCTTAATGCCAAGATCCCTTGCATGCACGGACGGCGATGTGTGGATTATATGAAAAATGGAATGACATAAATTCATGTCAGCATATTTGTGCACAGTAAAGTAACATACAACCCAAAAAAATACAAAACATGGCGTGCTGAAAGAAACCATATCCATCTATGCGACATCTCTAATCCCTAATGGAGTAGGCAGAGCTGCACTATTACACATGCACAGGCTTTCGGAGTATTGGATCTGTCCTAACCTTATGAGGGGGGCCTCTATTGCCATTGGCTTGCATTAAACTGCGTTGTATTTCAGTGGCCTCTAACACATTCTGAAAAAAATACTACAAGGCAGTCTTTTTGTAAACCAAAAAATAGATAAATAATAATAACCAACGGTTCCGTAAATGTAAACAAACATTTGTATGTAAACAGTTCAATGTGCTCGATATCAGTATGCAATAACAATTGAGCAATAAAATGAAGATAGTGAGAAATTGGGCCTATTACAAAACATTACAACTCTAATATAATATTAATAGTTTCGCATTAATCAGACAAACTATCTTAATTAACGAAAGAATGTAAATAGCGTTTAGCGAATATATATAGTTGTTTATACCAGCGCAGATTTATCGCTTTCGCGCTTCGCTCAACATAAATCTTGAAGGGCTAACACGAACACACTAACAATGTTAAAACTAAGCTTCGAGCGGTATGTAAACAGTACGAAAGGGGGAATAATTTTATGGACAGTGGCACGGTATGGGCAGACCTGTGAGTCATGTTGACAATGAGGATCGGACTCGTGTTCCCGCACGTGGAGACGTAGATAAAAAATAATAAATAATACGCCTTGTGATATCAACACCAACGTTATCACCTTTAAAAAGTAAACTTTTATTCGCCTATGAACCGAGTCAGTGGGTCTGATCGTTTATTTAAAATGTCGTTCGGGGCATTGCCCTCAATTATTGCCGTCCTGCATGATAGATACACCCTAGAGGATAACGATACGTCAATTGTACACAAATATACATCGGAGAGTCAAAATAAATCACTATCGCCAGATAAACATACCGATTCGCACAAGGTTATAAACTATACGCAACTCTTATAGATAAGTACCTTAAAATAAACCCAGGGTGATGCTAGTTACACCCAGACCGGATATAATTTGGAATAGACCATTTCAGTAATTTTCCCACTTGGGAAATTAGCCCGTAATCGCGAGGTCCGTAGGTACTCTCACACTACTAGACCATGCGGTCGTCCAAATATCAAAAGTAATTCCCTATTGTGTATTCAAGCTTGATTACAAATACGAATAGCGAACAAAAAAAAGCGTCCAAATTGTCTCGCCATGAGGCAGCTCCAATTTGTATGCGTCAAATGCCACATCTGCATTGCCGTCGATGAGGGAATTATATTTTTGGCACGGAAGTATTAAATCGGCTCGAAACACGGCCGCTGTTAACCCAAATATAATAATATAGCTATTCCGTTTAATAAAAAAAAAATCGTCAGCGCTCTTGGACCTATTTATATAGCTTAGCTTGGTAATGTTTGAACTACTCATATAAATAAAAAAAGACAAGAAATCTATTATTGTAAATTAAGTGGAACTTTACCCATTATTCAATCAATTCTTCGTTTTAAGATGGACGGGACGGAAACATTACGGATATATTTAGAAACAGCAATACTACAAGCACTAAGAATCATTTACTAGTCATCTATGGCACTCATTAATTATCTAAATACGATTCCTAATGTACCCGGACCCCACACTTCGTATGCATATAGAATCTTTAATGTGCGTCCAGTATAGATTGTGGCAAAATTCTTAAATACCAACCGTATAACGATTCCAGGAAATACGTTGTCGTCTGCGACAGCTTTATATGTGCGTTGCATAAACCGGAATAAATATTTGTCCCCCGCGTGTTAGAGCACTTGCATTCAAGTACGCTTGCTACAGGCAAACGAGAACGCAGTGAAAATAGCTATCTTCTAGTCAAATAAAATATAATTGGTATCCATGTCGACGCAAAAAAAAACAGTTTGTACCTATAAACACCCACCAAAATTGTTTTGATCATCTTTATAGAGTTTTTGATATAGTTATTGATAGCTGTTTGAACATTTGATACGACCGGACATATTAATAAAGATACTGATAGACGGAAAAAGAAGCTACTTGGTTTGGCAGCCAGATAAATGGAAAATTGAGAAAAGCAATTGAATTGTCAGGCTGCTAGCAAAGAGAGAAATGGCAGTAATTACACTCATGAGAACCAAAGTCTTACATTTAGGAGAAGATTTACATATAGTAGTTGATTAAGTCGATTTTAAATCATGTATACAGCCCCTAATTTAGCGAGCGTGCTGTGCTTGGGAAATATATGAAATGATGATGATGAATGATGTATTGAATGAAAGAGTTCATTTTATTAGGCATAAATTTCACAGGTAGAAAGAAAGTGATTACTCATTCGTTTCATGACACTATCTCCGTTTACCGTACGCCAGCGGCGCTGACATAATTATAACAATCATGGCATAATCATAACTGGTTTATCAAACAATATGAAGTATTAGTGACGGATAAGTGTATACTGATTCAATAACGGTCAGTTGCCGTCGCCCGGCTGACGGAACACAGTCCTGAGCTATCAACACATCCAAAATAACTTGGTAAACATCCAGCTGCTCCAGGACCGGGTGTGAACGGATACAAAGATATATGTGCACTCGTTTTCACAGTCCACATTAATGCCGGCATCCGGGGACGACCGGACAGTCGAGCAACACAACGATGGCTTTAATTGCACCAGTAAATTATACCGATTTATGAGATTGGTTGCTTCAAAAAAAGAATGTCATTGATTTTAAATTTGGAATTTCGATTGAAACGTTAAATTGGAATCGGGGTTTTGAATGTTGAAATATTTTTCACCGGTTTCAAGTTGTATAGTCGTAAACTATCATCTTAGAATAAGACTAAGGCTCAAAAATCTAACTATCCGTTTTGGAACATTAAAACGAACGAACGGTGGAAACAAAAAAAAAACTAAAATCAGATATAACTATCAGAGTATAGAAGTAGAAAACAGTAAAATTAAGATAAAGCGTACTCGTATCTTGATGAAAGCGGAAATGTAATTAGCGGTCGGTCACCGAATAAAATTAAAAACTCAATTTGCAGTACGCGGTATCTACTGCTGCGTGGTCCTTTGTGTACACAGTGTGAACACAACAACGAAATTAAATGTCCATTGCGTACTTACCATACAATTCCGTATCTTAATTATTAATACACATCGACACTTACCTGTAACAAAAAAATACATAAGTTATTAGAGAAATCAAGTAAATGTAGTTATGTCATGATTTTGATTAATGATATTGACCATGCATTCAACTTTTAACTATATTAATATACCGGAAAATAAATCAACTAATGTCTACTCTCACTAATAAGTATGATAAAAATATTAGCTATCACATTAAAAGTTAATCTGAAAGTATTACTTTCACTCTTCCTTATACATATTTATATTATTAGATATATAAATCATTTCTATGTTTTTCAACACTCACAGAAAAATTCATACTTTTCTGGACCAACCTTCGACCTGTACCAATCGTAAAGAGATATAACAGCGTTCATAAGTTGACAATTTCATGCTAAAGTATAATTTGATAATTACCTAAATCGTTTTTTTTCACCTTGACACTGGCAAAATCACCAAAGATCAGTGTACCAATTTAAAAAAAGGATTGAATTGATGCGTTAACAAATTTCTTTATATCTCTTTCGATTAGTGCAGAACGCAAATCAAGTTTCGAGTACATAGACCAAAACGTGTAAACTGATGGGCTTCCACAAGGCGGCGTCTACAATGCGGTGACTCATCATCGAGCGCACGGCCGATTCATTGTTTTCCCCGCCATAGGATATTATATAATTTGTTATGAACCCACGCTACCTAGATATAACACAGATAATCCTACTGCCTACATAGGACTCGCGGCACAGTAGGCGTGATAATAGCGACGTTCATAAGGTCAACCTTCTAAACTTACTGCCTTGAACCTACATCTTCGCGGCACTATTTCCAGTTCTAATGTTAGACATTCGAACCTCGGTACCCAACGACTGCCAAAGTTTAATCACAGATGATTAATTTCTAATGTTCTTTGTTATGATAACTAGTCCAGTTTTAATGTTTTGTCGATTATAGTCATGATCAGGAGAGATTGTGTTGCAGTTACTCAACCAGGATAAGAGTCCATATGTTTACATGTCTACACTTATATCATACGTGAGATAATTCTAAAGAATGTTTGAAATTCGAATTACGATGCTAACAGACTATTTTTCTTTAAATAAAACTAATCTTACGGATTTTATCGCGTGTATTATATGTTTTTTTTACGTTCCCGACGTTTCGGCTGCTTTACAGAAACCATGGTCACGGGAGGACTGAGGTGTTTGACGACCTAGTGTCAAAGTTCGAACTATGACAGATAATAAACGCAATAAAATCGGTAAGATTAATTTTATATCAATGTGTAGTATTCGCGGAAATATAAGAAATCGATAGAATATTTTTGCTTTTACAGTATCTATATTAAGCTTGATTATTTTTAATACACAAAACAATTGCTGGTTAATTATCTCATTGAGTCCACGACCCCCAGCTAAGACAAGTTTATCGCGGCTAGCCATATGTTGCGAACTTCCACGATCAAGAACATAATTTCATATTTGATTTTGTATCTTTTTTTATTTGTTTCAGTTTAGTAACAATTTTACCACAGATGTTTGGACATTGTTCATCAGTATTAAATGTCAGTATCAAGACTAATAAATGCGCCAGAGCCCATATTTAATACGACTAATGGAATTTAATAATCAATAAGCCTTTACCCAAGCAATCACGACATAGCCTCGTTAATTTATTATTTAATTCTCGTTAGTCAAAGCGTATTCGGGAGACACGCTGAAGACACACGCTCAGTACTGATAGTGTTTGAATTACATCGTATCATTCCTTTCAAGTCTCTAATATGGGTTGGGTGGTGAGAGTGACCAAGTAATTGTAACTTATTGCTCTACTTTATCGAACAATGATACTTGAATGTTCGACAGAACCATTTAAAGGCAGGAAGTTCATAAACGAACTCAACTCCTTTTTAAATTAACTTTTATATGTAATAACTAGTTGTTGCCCGCGACTTCGTCCACGTGGTATTTAACAAAGGCTCAGCCGTTGGCAACAGCCTGCTCGTGTTCTGATCCCGCGGGACGCATTGCAGATTGTTGCTATCAAACTTCAATCAGGCGCAGCGCTGCAACATTACTTTTAATTTTTTTTCGAGAGATCCATTTTTTTTTTCTAAAATAAAAGTAGCCTATGTTACTCCTTGTTACATCAGCTATCTGCCAGTGAAATTCCCGTCAAAATCGGTCCAGCCATTTCAGAGATTACCCGGAACAAACAGACAGACAGACAGACAGACAGACAAAAATTGTAAAAAAATGTTGTTTCGGTATAGGTAACGTGTATACATCCAAATGCACTTAGTAAAAAGCGGTTATTTTAATATTACAAACAGACACTCCAATTTTATTTATATGTATAGAAGATCGACTTTCCGTATTTATCGAAAGAACGCGATTGGAATTGCTTCGAAGAGCTTGGTCGAGTAAAAACTAGCAAGAATTTTGTAATGACGGCCTACAGAGCGTAACTAGTGTTTTTGTGTGTGCAGCTCTCACTCCCACATCCATGGCAGGAGGCAGTTTCATAGCCAATGGACTTATTAGAGGAATACCCTTGATCATGAAATGGTTTAGAATCAAGTACACTTCTAGAAATTACTGTCATCTGTACTTGTAGTAACGATCGCTATAAACATGTGGTTTTATTTAAACTCATTATTATAAATTACTTTTTCAAAATTCACGATAATTTCCTGAATTAGAAACACTGGGATGAAGGTGTATTTATTAAAGAGCACACAAAGCAAGTGAGGTAGCTCGGTAGCTTCTACTAAATCATAAAGGTTAAAGTCGTAAAGGAAAAGTACCCAGGCTTTATTTGTCACAGTACTTTCTTAGAACGCGGATGCGTTAATTTGACACAATTATAAACACAATGGTTGGAGTTACTCACAACCCGTGCGTGACGCAGTTTAGTAATGGAAGTTTAAGAATAGGTACACATATAAAAAAAGGTATTTCTTGTATATTGTAACCCCTAAATTTATAGATAGATTATAATATATAATATATAGACAGATAAAATGGCATTATAACGAGCTTTTCAGAGGAAAAAGTGCGTTATAATAGCTTTATAATCCATATAACACTCTATAAATTTGAGGGTTAGTATTTGTATAGTTTTAAAAAGACTCCCTACTTTTAGAGATACGTACAATAAACGACTGAATTAATAAAACATCATGCAACTGACTTACTGATAATGGTATGCGCAACATAAGGTTGCCCTTCAATTGTAACACACTATCACTTCCGAAAGTGCCAAAAAGTGATAGATAAGGATATGGGGACCGGATACACTAGAAAATATGACCTCAAAACCTGTGACCTACTATGAATGTAGGTACCGGCCCAATTGATTTATTCATACATTAACATAAGGAATTATATGAATGACAGCATTGTATGTTTGAAATCTGTAAGGAGTAACTGCTCATTCAGACGATGCCCCCTTTAGAATTTGGGTCAAACCTGTATAGCCATCAGTGAGGCTTGCGTGAACACCGTAGCCGCATGTGTACAAATAAACCTACCAACATATGCATACATGGAATTTAATAGCTGTGTAAATGTGATCAACAGTGATAGCGATACAATTTTGTGTTTTTGTGACTCAAATGTTGGTCACATATTATAAACAATATAAAATACTATTGGTAGTATTACTACATGCTCACGTTAAGTTACTTTCCCCATGACAATACATAGCTTGGGCGCTACGATTTGTTACGGCGCTGACCTGTCCTGTTCAAAGGATATTTTTTTAGGTGGGCAGGAATTAGGGTCCCCGATAGTACTTAAATATAAATACTTATTTAAACAGTGTATAAAAAAAAATGTAGCATATTTTTGGAATCTAGATAAAAAAGTTAAGGTTCAGACACACGAGGGCAGCGATTGATTCAAGACGGAATAATTACGCTAATTAATCTGTAACTAAATTATTTTACTATCCTGGCAGTGATAGCCAAGTCGGTCGTGTTATAATACCCAACTACGACATTTAAAGAAAACTACATAAGTATCAACACGTGGAGAGAAATTTCCTGATCTACAGAGACAGACCTACTTGACGAATATTTATGATGATATCAGGCGCTGGTTGTATTTTGCGCCTTCTAATACTTGAAAAATTCCAATTATTGACTGACAAATCAACAGAAATTTTGACCGTGACTAATAATTTGATTTCTTTGGGAATGTTTCTTTATAACCTATGCTTGTTACTTGTCTTGTTGTGTGTCTGAGCCGTGAGAGCATATGTCGCTTTAGTTAGTTTTTCTGAGATGTAAAATAATACTTTTTAAGAACAACGTACATGTAAGTATAATAAAGTACCTACTTATATATAGTTACGTTCAAAGTTTGAGAATTCTATACTGATTATATTACGAAAGCTTTATAATAAAAATGTTTTGTAAATTAAACACCAGGGAAACATCATTGTTATGTTCAAATGAGCTATAATTAGCGGATTTACGTAAAGTCATGGAAACCGTGCCGTGGGAGTCAGATTGTCTGCGCGTGGGCACATGAGTGTCAGTTTCTATTATACTCAGCATTGTTACCTATGTACCTAAAGATACTTTGCCTTGCCAAGTGATGTCCTTTAATGATTTTTAAAAGACACAATGACGATTGTTTCCAGTTAAGGTTGATGGAATGAGTGCATAAGCCCTGGAGTTAATTCGTAAATGCTGATTCGTGAACAGTATCGATTACATTTTATCCTTTACGGGATAGCTGAAACCGAGCGGCATCAATACAAAGCTTATATGAAGCTCAATCTCTTTTATATAATCGTGTGTTCACTGACCGAGCAGTCTCAATAAGGTGCCTCTGCTCGCTCAGTCGTTACCCGCGACTTCATCCGCGTGGTATTTAAAAAAAAAGTGTTTCTAAAATAAAAGTAGCCGCAGTTACTCCTTATTACACCAGCTATCTGCCAGTGAAAGTCCCGTCAAAATCGGTCCAGCCATTTCAGAGATTAGAAACAAACAGACATACAGACAAAAATTAAATTAAATTTGTTTTGGTATATGTACCGTGTATACATCCAAATGCACTTAGTAAAAAGTGGTTATTTTAATATCACAAACAGATACTCCAATTTTATTTATTTGTATAGATGCGTACCAAATGTTGATTTTGTAGATAATAAACTTAAAATGGCAAAGCAATTTAGAACGCACGATAACAAGGAAATAATAGATTATAAAAATATTAATCCACCGACAACGAATTCCGAGGGATTTCAAAGATCAAGCAAGAGCACTCTTTCATGCGATACCGCCGCCCGCGCCGGTGGGTCACGAAGGCGAAGTCGCCGGAAAATGTGACAAAGATTGACCTTATTCAGCAGTCGGCAGCGTTTGACGCGCTCCGTCTACTAAACACAATGGTATGAATCATATTTTCCCACAACTCAAGACCGAGTAGAGGCATTGACCACCACCGTCGTGTACCTACCTAAAGTACGCATAAAAAATGCCCACAATGGCATTGAGTCGATCTACCATCATAGGGTACGAGTATTCCATACAAGTATAGTTTGAAATATGTCTTTGTAGTATTCATTTTATTCTTGATTTGTGAACTACGGTTTATAAGTAATTTAATTATATTATTTTCACCGGAACTAAATTCTAATATTTCTAGAATAATAGAGGAAGGTACTGTCCCAAAATAATTACAAAAGATTAAATCCAATACTGCCATCTAGCGACAAATAAAGCGAACAACGTTACTAAATCTAAGAATATTTTCATTAAACCAAAATACTAGATACTGACGTAGTAGATACAATTTAAATACATACTTTACGAGTACTAACTTAATAATTATAAAGAGATAATACTGGCTAAATTGTCGTTAGAACAAGTGAATTTCAAGAGTTCGATACAACTGCCACCTAGTGTCGAATAGCAACAATACTTACATGCTCGGAACGCGTCAAGAGATGGCGGTAATGTTGCTGAGCTGCCTCCCTGCATTGCCGCCAGAGCAGGGTACGACTCTTGCTCACATGATAGACCTTCACTGTATTTCCTTTTTCGGTTTATTATCGCCTTCCACATATTAAATTTTGTACGTTTTTCTCTTTGTAAACTCATTCCATAACTTAAATATCACGGTTTACGTCACAAAACTAAGCTTTAAGATTACATTAAGCAATCATTTATTCTCACTTTTCACGAAAAAACTACGAATGAACAAATAGTTTTAAGGTTTCTGTTGTTAAAATTGCAAGTCGGTTCAAGGGTCAAGTGAATAGTTGCCGACAATTGGCGTGTAAATCACTAAATGACAATGTAACGAGCAAATAACGATACTCAATGATGATAGGGGCTCTGCCCTCAACTATTCACCACTTGCCTTGACCATTACGTACGGATCATAACAATTCTTGTTAAAATGTTAACAATTACTGAAATATTGAATTGTATATCCCTGCACTGTATCCATTTTATAAATGGGGGGTAACGATGAATATAACAGGATTAATGGAAAATCCTAAATAAGTAAAAATTTTCTTAAATAATATTTTTAATTGATCCATATCTCTATTTTATTGATCTTCATAACTAAGTAGATTTTTTTTTAATAAAATGAGTAATTCGAAAACCTCGTTAATCAACTAGTTCTATATAAACAAGTTGCATAGTGTTGAAAGAGCAATCAACGACAGTTATTTAATTGTGGTTGACATTTCAATTAAACGGTACTCTAATTGGTGTACTTTATAATTATCTACTGGTGAGTAATCAAAATGGCCGCGCAAACCGCTCCGCTTCTCTGCGCTTTACCGAAAACGCATCCCAACTATTTTCTTTTTCTCTGTTACCTATTAAATGATGAAATGGACGTCAAATGCGAGATTATTCGTAGGCTAATCGTATACTTCAAAGTCTACGTATACACACATTGTATGGAGAATTGAAAGTTTTAAATACTGGCCGCTAAAAGCGCTGTTCAAATTGCCATACATTGTGTGTCTAAATACATAACCTATATAGCTAGCCTACGGCTAATCTCGCACTTGACGTACTGTAACCTAAACTAAAATAACCTTGTATTTCTGTACTCATACCCAGAGGTGTGAAATTTATACTATAACTTTAATCGCCCTTTAGAAAATATAATGTGTACCAAGCGTTTAAAAAATTATTGTATGTTGCGTGGTCGTTACAATATGCATACCAAATGACGTTTGTATACCCCATACCACCCCGGTGAGTTATTACGCCGGTATACACCAGCTGACGTCACCCCCAAATTCCCTGCTTTAGCCGCTTGTGACAAAATTACCGGGACACATAACGGCTCCTGACATACCATAACGATCGACGGCTTTGAAGTGAAATCAGACGAGGCCCTAAGTGCCCTTTGAGGCAAGGAGCCGAAATACTCAAAAGATTACGTTGGTATGTGGCGATAAAAACTGGAGAATATTATTACTATTTTGAGTCTCGTACACAGGTCATGTTAAAGTCTGATCGCGCAAGACTGTGCCTTTAAAACGAAACCGAAAATGATCTCACTATATGGAACTCGTTGAAATTATAAAGCTGGTATAAATACAGGTGCTTCTCATAAATCACGGTATCCATTACAGTTCTAAATTGAAAGTACGATTGATTTAAGGCACGCCTCGTAAATGGATCACATAACCGTCCGTGACACTTGGAACAATATACGCAGGTGCACACTTTGCATAATTAATAACAATGAGAACACTTCACATATAAACAGTGTTTATCCGTCAAGACGGTTGTGCAAGATTTAATCCACCATGCCAGTTTTGTTTGGAGAATTCACGAGTCCTTTGAAATCTGCCTATTTTGTCTTCGATGTACAAGTTTACTTACAAAGTTTTGGTCCACAACAATCTATACATCTATACATATAAACAAAATTGGAGTGTCTGTTTGTAACATTAAAATAACCGCTTTTTACTAAATGCATTTGGATGTATACACGGTACCTATACCGAAACAACATTTTTTTACAATTTTTGTCTGTCTGTCTGTCTGTCTGTTTGTTCCGGCTAATCTCTGAAATGGCTGGACCGATTTTGACGGGACTTTCACTGGCAGATAGCTGATGTAACAAGGAGTAACTTAGGCTACTTTTATTTTAGAAAAAAAAATAGGATCTCACGAAAAAAAATTTAAACCAATGTTGCAGCGCAGCGCCTGATTCAGTTTAATAGCAACAACCTGCAATGCGTCCTGCGGGCTCAGAATGGGCGAGCAGGCTGTTGTCAACGGTTGTCTTTGTTAAATACCACGCGGACGAAGTCGCGGGCAACAGCTAGTTAATAAATGAAATAAGCTAATAGCGGTATTTGTTCTACAATTAAACAAATGAGGTTACCCATTCAAACTTTCTGAGTTCATTTTGGATAGCGGCCAAAAACATCCTCATTTGAAAATCTGATGAGATATAATCAGTTTTTCACAGTATTGTAAAGCGCTTTTAAAATTTCTCTCCAAATAACATTCTTCTTATAAGATGTTCACACTGTTTGTAATTATTTCAAGATTTCTATAGATTTATTAACAAACAAAGAATACCTTGAACACGTTTCACAAATAGTTTTTGAAACGCTGGATTATATTTCTAGATAAAATTTTCGTTGAAGAGCTTAGTGGTCAAAAGCGAGGCTAAAGGCGCGGTAAGCGAGTATCTTACTTAAACGAATGTCCCAACTTCCTCTTGTCGCATGATATGCTTGACGTAATTCCATAACAAATTATTATTGGCATTGTCTTAATTCGCCATTGTACCGAAACTAGCCGTCACGTCATCTGCCCCTTTGCATACAATGCTTACGAACTAAAAGATGCGTCAACGGTACTCCAGAAGTAAGTCCTTTGTGGTTTTCTACGGAACATTTCAATTTTCTGAGTAATGTTGGGGTTTTAGAAAAGTGGGTGCGTAGAATAGAGAAATCGTTGAAACAGGTAATGACGTAAAAACTGGAGGTAAATTGGCACGAAATTATATGAAAATGATATTAAAATTACTGGTTTACGGTTGGTCTTAGTAAGGTGTGTTTATATTACCTAAACGTTAGACAGGAAAACCATAAATATTTTGATCATATAAACAGATAATTCTGCGTTGATTATTGCGTTTGCACATTACTCATCTTCGCGCGCTCGCGCAGGCGTTGCAAACTGTCCTGCCCACACTTTAAACTCATCATTAATTAAACAACTAATAATAGACAAGAGTTTGAAAGTTTCCTCATACACACGCAAATAATAATATATAAGTACTTGGAAACACATGCAAGTGTACAAACAAGCTGTTAGTTGTGTACATAACAATGAACATGAGCATTCGTTAATAAACACATTATACACACACTAATCAAAAAATAAAATATAGTTTGTACATGCAGCGAATAGGTTGTTAAAAGCTTAATCAAATTCAAAGGCATATTGGTACCTATACGCCCGAAGCAATGTGAGCTTAAGGTGCGGTGTCTACATGTCGCGATTAAATGCAATCTTAAGGGTTGAACATCGAATCAATACTCAAGTCTAGACATAATGGCTACTATTAATCCCGTGTAGATCTACACTATAAATTGACGATAACAGCTAACACCTACACATCTTTAACGATTATAATTACGACTATCGTCACATCCCTCGCATTAACCTTGTCTTAGTCATCAAATGTTGCGCGCTAATCGACAACAGATGGCGTTGTGCCAACTCTATTGCTTACATTATCCAACGCCATAAAACAGAAATAAGGCTGTGTAATCGCACTGAAAAGAAGTACTGAGAAAGAGGATGAATCTTGTGATTGCATCAATGATTATAAAAAGGATGAGGATACAAGTTATGTTTTTACTACACTTTTACTGTTACGAGTCGGATTAATTGTATTTTCAGTCTCATTTAAATGGCAAAAATAAGTTTCCTTCATACGCTAGGTAATCTAACGTTCACCAATTTAAGCGCTAGTGTTCTAATAGAATATCCGTGCATAAAACAAAAACAAGTCATCGAATATGTATTTTTTATCAGTGATCAGTTCGGCAATAATGTCATCGCTGTTATTAAAATAGTGTTACATATTCGACATAGTGATCTCTTATATTATAACAACCGCTGATTAGTAACGTTTGCTCATACGGCTAAACCTCATGTGACAATACCATGACCTGCTCCATTTGTTATAGATAGAAATGTACCGCTAGCTCTAACTCTATGAAAGGCATACGCTGGATGCTTTAAAGACATTTAAATGCTTCAAAACGACTACAATTTCATTGAAATACGGTAACAAAGTGGTTACTGATATGAGGGAGTCGCTTTCAAATTGTGTCAAGTATATCCTATATTAACGCGAATACTACGCATTGAAATAAAATTAATTTAAGGATGTTATCGCGTTTATATTATTTTTTTAACGTTACCGACGTATCATATACACTTTCTGTATAACGCTGTATAATTACTACATTCACAAAATCGAAAGATTTAAAATTTGAAGGACAAGCGTAAAATGAGCACCGGTGCCCACGGCCCGGCCGCCGCATCCTCGCTCGGACACGGATCTGGCTCCACTCCAAGGCAAAGCTAGGAACAGGAAGCTGAATGATTAAAGCATATATTTTTGACTTGAAATCTATTTTTATTCGGATTGTGCACCAACTATTCAGAGTTGAAGGCAAAACAGGAAAACGCTTTGTAAGCATTGAACTGAAGTCTATTTTTGGCGGAGTGAAGGGCGTCGAATGCACGTAAAAGGGGTACTATTTAGTGCAACTAAGTATAAAAAAAATACACCAAATAAAGCAATTTTGCTTGAAGACTATATCCGTTGGAGTATAGGCTACTCAGCTAACTGCCCCGGGGGTTTGTGGGTTGAATTCTTGAAGGAAAGATATACTGGTGGTAGGCTTCGGCCGTGGCTAGTCACCACCCACTGAACAAAGCCATGTCGCCAAGCGGCCTAGCCGTGTTCCGGCATGATGTTCGGTGTTGCCATTCATGGATGGCGGGTCAGATCAGCTGCGCTGCATGTGCCTAGTGAATGTAGCGTCGCGATCTACTGCCGCCTTCCTGTTCTGTACCTGTTCACACTCACACAATATGTCAATTCGAGAGTGAACATGTACCTTCTAGGCAAGTATGCTCCATCGTAGATCTCATCGTGACTTACCATCAGGTGAGATCGAGATCAAATACTTGCCTATAATGTAATAAAAAAAAAGAGCGCCTGGTTTAAACCTTTACGTTGGCAACAGATGGGTGTGTGATAATTACAGTATACTTAAACGAATGAATCATACTTTACAACACTAACGCGTGTGTTAATAATTAATGTTGACATCATAGAGTCACACCCATAAAGCTAGCGAAACAAAATAGTAGTCGTTTCGACCGAAACAGGAATATCAATTTCAACCGATTGTTGACCATTGATTATGCTAATTGTATTAACCGTCGGTCCGTCCGTTGGTAGGTTTTATCTTTTGAATGGAGAATACAAGTGGCTTATCACACATAGGTCTACTAGTATAATTTATATCATAACTTTTATAATGTTGGAAAGAGACAATATATTGAATCTCCGTAACAATTACAAATAGCCTATCCTGGTGTGTACCTTACATCTAGAAATCGTTAGCTTCATACAGTGCCCTTTTTTCTCCCACATTGAGGAAAGTGAATAATATTCCTTCCAACTCCTATTAATTTTCTTTCGATTAAATTTGCTGTGTGTTTCTTTATACATAAGCTTTTTTTCGGGCCTGGCACCCCGTAAAACCTCGGCATTTTTGTTGGTCAACATTGTAGATCCTAGCTTACGAACGGATCAATGGTTGGGATTTGGGTTATAGGCAGAATTCATATATTGTGCGAGCGAGCTACGATCTCAATAGATTGTGTAAAGAGTTCTCTTTTGACCCGTTTACTATTAAAAGCTACATGGCAAGGAAGCGGCTGAACCTTGAGTTCTTCAAATAATATTAGTACATATCCTCTTTAACTTTTAATTTAATTTTATTTTATTCTTGTTTTGTTCTGTGTTGTGTGCTATATAGCGATCGCAAAGATAAAAATCTGTTAACTATTCTACTGCTAACCGTGGAAACCTCTAATTGGCTTTATGTAACGTATACTAGTGTCTATCTATTTATTATAAATTAGCTGTTGGTTTTCCAATCCATAAATAAATAAATAAATTTATGGCGGGCGAAATCCCAACTTTGATTACGTCACAATCGTTCAAACGACAGCTCTATGTGTTTTATATCAAATTCTGCATTCAACAGTATACCTATTGCAATTTTTGGAAAACGATGAATAGTATGAAAACACAAGTGTCAAATATATTGACAAAAATAAATCACAATTCATGAGGCGAAATCCAAGAAAATTAAATGAAATTTTTATTACATTTAGAATGTAACAAAATGGAAATCCGTGGACCATATGGTCTCAAGCGAATTTGAGAGAGGGCAATAAATGAAAAGTAAATGCTAATAATGTAGCACCTGTAAGGAAACGGTAAAGCGAATGAATTATACAACTCTATAAATACGTAATGATAAAAAAACTGCTTAACCTTTCGGAAATATCACGACGAAAATAACCTTTAGTGCTGCATTGAACAGAACCGAGTTACAGTGAATTTATATGAATGAGTGAAACTGATAGAGCAGTATATAGAGCTCTTTAGACTTGATACCTATGTAGATCAAGAAATGGAATGTTACTAAACAGTCAATAGAGTAATCTTTATTGACTCCATTGGCTGGCCGACTACGCTCAACCTAAGCCAGTGGAGCAAGAGACATCAAATTTTAAGGATATATTTTTTGAGTACCCTGAATGTGCATTAACGAAGGATTATATGGGATTCAACCCCTAAGGGGTCAAGTGAGGGGTCTAAGTGTGTATGAAGAAATAATTTCTTTAAGTTACTTTAAGATCGGGCACATACTTAGCTAATGGTAAAATAAATTTGAAACCTTTAAACAAACATACTGCCAATTGTCAGTGGTACTTTGTACGTTTATCACTATTTTCGGTCATATAATACATTCTTAGCCATGTTATTCAGACTATAACTATTACAAGAATTTTGCTAATTTATAATATTTATTAGGTACTTTTTAAATCGATCGTGATAGGAAATAGGCCTTTATTTACACTTCATTTTTTTCTCTAATTGCTTCCAGAAACAAAAAAAGTCTTCAAGCATTACATTATATTCGAGAAGTTCCAATAGCCCCTTCAATTAAGCTAAATATCTGTATTAGGAGTGGGCTTACGTCAATATCGTAAATGTCAGCTATAATAAGTAATCCCAATTACTAATGAACTATTAATAGCCATGTTGTGTTGTGGTAGAGTCAGGGCCTCAAATACCTAGATCAGTTTTCGGAACACGTCTCATGGCACTTGCGCGACATCAATATCTACCATGAGCAGAATCTTTGTCTGATTTGAAAGACTACTGGCTGTTATACGGTCTCACAACAAATTAAATTGTAATATATATAATACTAGCTGCGCCCTGCGGTGTTACCCGCGCAAAAAATCATGTCGATCCTTTGCGCTATGAAAAATTAAAACAAATCCATCCCACGGGAACCATACATTTTACCGAGATTAAAAATCTATGTGCTATTCCAGACTATAATCTATCTATGTGCCAAATTTAATCCAGATCGATTCAGCCGTTCTGGTGTGATTGAATAACAAACATCCATCCATCCATCCAAACTTTCACATTTATAATATTAGTATAGTATAGAAGTATAGATTAGTGTGACAATGTGATTCTCAAGATGTTTATTTTTACTTCCAATAATTTTAAAAGCATTAAGTACCGAAATCAGGGATATAACTAGAAGTTTATATTTGTCTTATGTATAAGTACTATATAGGTTTTTATAATCGACACCAAACTGAGGTCCTCGTACAATTAATGACGTTTTCTATTAAGGATTGATACTGCAATCAGTTGTTCCAAGAGATAACTACATTAATGCCGTACAGACTAATAGATAAAATGTCTAGCGGAGGAGTATGGGTGGGCATCGATTTGAAGTCTACACATTAATAATGCAAAATATAAGATACATTATTCGCAATCGTCATACCGTTATCATTATGTCAATCACGTTTAGCCTATGGCTAGCTCGGTCAACTCGGAGGACGCACGCACATTAAGTATTTATTACTCGATAATGCTACTAGAATATCGTTTATTTGTACTATGCCTCTTGAATATGCCTGTAACCAAAATATTATATTATTAGTTCATAATAATTTCATGATTATTTATACATCTAGTATCTAAATCAGAACACATGTTTTTGTTCATAGGTAATTATGGCTATGCTTAGGGTATTTTACTCACGGAATCCCGAGTGACATCATATGACACTCGAGAATTCTCAGGTAAAACGTAAACTTTGTGTGAATTGTAGAATTTCAATAATTATTTTACAATTCACTTTTGGAGTCACGCGTGAGATATGAGATTATCGGTACATAATAGTACTACTGTTCGTCTGTAAGAGCCTCACTTGAGAACGGCTGAACCGATTTGGTTTTCAGGCCGAATGAGGTAAGTACGGAGTGAAATAAAATCAAAGATGTCCAGAAGATTGAAAAAATAACCAAAAGTACCTGTACGGGCCAGCTATGTATAATAAGTAGTCAGCAAGTTACGCGACCATTAGTAATTTACGGGCAGTTCGCCAATCATACTCGAGCCTAACGGTCGCGTGCTCACCCTATCACTTCAATCTCTCATTTACTCTAATTTCTATCATCTTTGTATCAGTTTACTTCTATCAATATACTATCAACTATCAGTTCGGACTATCATTTATCACTATCAACTTCTATCAACTATCAAGTCGTGGACGGGTACCGTATCAGCCCGTACAGTACCTTTTTCTATGAGATTTGGACACGTGAACGTCTCCGATAGACGTTCATGTGTCCAAATCACCTAATATAATATCATTACTTCTACTTTTTAAGACTACCTTGAGTCATTTGAAAAGGTATGGTTTTGAACAAACACACTGATCATTATATGACACAGTTTTTGTGGTATTCAGACAGTAGAGGCGAGTATCTGCATTGAGCATCCGTTGATGCCTTGACATCATTATCTGTCACTTTGCACCTATTTATCACGTTTAAAGATGTTAAGTGAACCAGTTATACCAAGTGTAAATGAAATTGTTTACGATTTAAAGTCACATCTTCATTTAGTACATTGTCTACTATGTTGTGTTCTGTATACACATAGTTACATATACTACAAATAAATAATTTAGCGAGATTTATTTTTAAACGAATATAATGCAACCTCAAGACGATTAATTAGAAATATATATAAGTACTACTTTCTCAGTATTTCTCTGAAAACTACACATTCCAATATAAATTCATTAAGTATATAGTTTCTTTAAGGGAACAGCAAATTTTAGTTCATTTTTTTTTTATTTGCTATAATTATATTATAGTGAAAATGGCAATTTTAAAAAGTATGTGTTAAGCTAGGTAGTAGAGTTAAGAGCAGCGTCTCTTCAAACCAAGACGTCCAGTTTGGATTTCCACTCCGGGTATTAAACTATTAACGCGAGCCCACTCCTAACACCAGCTTGACTAGAACTCACAAAAAAGTTTACTTTTCTTTATAATTTCTAGAAAATAATAATACCCGTGAAATCTCTAAACACATAGTCCAATTATTACCACATACGCTACAATAGCTGCTTATTTAAGCATACAGGTTGCACCTAAACGCATTTTGAACGAATCCCCTCTGATTGTACACAGGGGGTAGGTCCTATGTCAGAAGAAGGATGGCATGGTTACCTAATGAATTGCATCAGGGGTGCCCGTAGTATAATAGAAAGGGTTCGACTTGCTGAGCTTGCGAATTGTACATTCAATTTTGTTTTGTAAAGTCCCTTTCTATAGGTTTAGCGATGTATAATCTGACAACCCAATAGGGGTATACAGCCTTTTCATTCAATTCTTTTGCATACTTCGGTATTGAGAGACCGTACTTTAGTGTCTAAAAAAATAATCTAATTCCTATACGAGATGATTCAAAAGGTTATACTAAACTTTGAACCTGGACTTCTTTAGCACATTTGTAGTCGTAGAGTGAAGTCAGAATTTCTATAAATCAGTTTTAAAAAATTGCTCACCAAAAATCACCATTTTCATTTTGTTGGAAAGAAAATTTATTTTTAGAATGGACTAATCGAATTTTGACTGTACATGATGATTAAAAATGCGCTAAAGAAGCGCCGGATCAAAGGATAGTGTGCCCTTTGTGAATCATTCTGTATAATGTAATTTGTCCAATTATCCATATTTAGTTAGTTAGTAGTATTTTTTACAAACAAATGGCAAATAAAGTCTATCCATCTACAATGCCCTATATTTTTTCTCATATTAAAATAAATTATTCCCAGACTACAATATGTAATATCAGGTCAAGTAAGCCGCGAATTTCCCAGCATTCATTGATGCACAGCTAAATAGCGAGCTCAATCCAAACAGCCATTAAGATTTTTATCGCCAGACATCTAAATAGAGGCAATAATACAATTTAGCGTATGAACGCGATCTCACTTTAATTGGTAACAATTTCATACATCGCTGGGCGAACAGATCAACGCCCTGATTCTGTACCCCAAGTTAGAGTTTTTGTGAAAACGAACTGAATACTATCGTCTTTGTATTGATACTTGAAAAATAACTAATACTATCGTCCACTTTGTATTTAAAGTCGAATGTTATAAATAGACGTCCACGATCCATATGTCCCGTTCTAATTCTAGGAAATTATTATCAACTTCCTTATTTAAGGAAAATTAGAAACGTAATTAAATAAGTTATTAACTTACTATTGTTTTGTTTCAATTAATTGCTTCACCGATGTGGCGTGGCCTCGCAAAATTATATATTATTTAATGAAAGGGAAAACATATAGGAATCTATATTAATATTATAAATTTATATTATTAATCTATACTAATATTATAAATGTGAAAGTTTGGATGGATGGATGGATGGATGTTTGTTCCTCTTTCACGCCCGAACGGCTGAACGGATCTGGATGAAATTTGGCACAGAGATAGATTATAGTCTGGAATAGCACATAGACACTTTTTATCCCGGTAAAATGTATGGTTCCCGTGGGATAGATGTTTTAATTTTTCATACTTTTTATCGCGGGTAACACCGCCGGGCGCAGCTAGTATACTATAATATCGATATACAAGTTGATCCAATAGCAAACTTTCGCTGAGAAACGCAAGTTTCACTAGTGCCGGGAAATTGTGGTTTGACGGGTGGTGTGATGCGCCGAAGTGTCGTTTGGATAAGACTTTTAGATTAAGAGAGAGCCGTTGTTACGTAATACTTACATATGTATAGTTATGATAAATTATGTTAATATTATTAAAGACTGGTGGTATCTGGCACCCGATAAATGTATATTGAGATCTTTGTATTTCCGGTAGAAGTGGCCCTTCCCCTAAAATACATAAATAATAATAATACTATCGACAGACGAATACACCAACTATACTGCCCCACACTAAGCAACGCTTGTATTATGGGTACCGTACAAAGGACTGAGGTCGAACCTAGTATCCAATGCTTATATAGATATCAAATATCCAGGACTCGGGTACAAACATTCGCGCTCAGCACACAAAGTTTGTTCCTACTAGGATTCGAACCCGGGACCCTTGGCACAGATAGCAGGGTCACTAACTACTACGCAAATTAGGTCGTCTTATCATAAATATCATAGCCATTTCCTTTTCAGAGGCTACTTATTGCCACATGCAACGATCTATTTTCTTCGAGAAGAGAACCTTTGTTTTGCAATATTATTAAGTTGTTTAAAAATGTACCATACTGTAATAATACTTACTCTTTCAGGTACTAACTGAAGTTTAGATTATTTTACAACACCATAATTTCAAATTTACTGCTATTACCTGGGTGGAATTTAAACACACAGAAAAAACCTAACATGCCTGTCATAAAAATCGTGCAGTTTATAATTTAATTAATTACGTGAACAGTTTGTTGGTAACGGTTCGCTTCGTGCCATAATAGTTGGCTGCTATGACAACGCTATTACACGAGTTATGTGTTAAAGAAGATTTATAAGTAGTTAATATTTATATCATTAGACAGTAGACATAAAATCTGTATAAATAAAAATGAAATGCTGTTTTTTGGTAAGCGCATTATGAGAGTATCTGAGTCGATTTGTATTTTTTTTTTATATTCGTAATAATTCGAATAACGTTCTTAGGGAAATAAATATAAAACGTAGTAGGTATAGTAGTAGGTATGTAGTTAGAACACTACCTGTAATAACTTTTATAACAATACAAACATTATCATCGAAATACGTAGGCAAATTCGTAATGGAAATCACATATCTTCTAAACGCGATTTCATTCCGTGTTCAAATAAAATGCAAAATATTACTGTAGAGCACATAGTCATATTATAGTTATATAACAGCCTTGAGCTGCTTGATTATAATATAAAGTAGGTGTTAAATTTATTCCCATTAAGTTGTTTGGTAAAAAAACAAATCAATGAAGAATATTACCTATATATTATTTTACATTATTCTACTTTCGTTTACGTTTACTATAATCGCTCAGACGTTTGATTTTACTCTATGTTTAACGCCATAAAATTAAACAGCTCTAAAATTTCAGTTCTGTTAGAATGTTTTGCACTATATGATATACTCTTACATCGTTATATGCAATAAAACGTAAATTAATCTTATTAATATCGCTTTCCCGATATGGTTATAATGATTTGCTGTGCGCATACGCATCAGATTCCATGCCGGTAGCCAATCAAACGTAACTGTCACTCATCATTTAGCATTTATCTATCATCACTCAGACACCAGAAAGTGGGTGCGTACTTATACCAGTAGTAATTTCCCCTCGCGTGACCATATCTGTGACGATACTGCGCAGGCGCTTTTAATGGACACACATTTGATATTTGCCGATATACGAACGGAGACTAGTGATAAACTGTAAAATTATACAACATTCCTATAAATAAATCGAAAATCGATCAGCGATGTTGAAACTAATAATTGAAAAACTAATTTCAAAATATAATTGTTTCAATTGCAGTTAAACATAAACAAGTTTATGAACATAGACAAGTAATCGGACACCCCGAAACCTTAAATAGCATATTCATTGTTATTGTTTATGTTACCGATGACGACAATCCATTGTTTCATGGTTCCTTTCCGTTCGTGATAAGGAAAAAAAATACTATTTGATTCATTCATTGTGTAAGAACGGTCTTCTGCTTTAGATAGTCGTTAATATGGCGAAGAGCGTTTTAATTTCGGGTTCCGTATTTGTATAAAGACCTGATAAAATATAACGACAACTATTGGTACACTCTATGACATATCGCTCTAGCTGAAATCGGCTATCATAATACGAACGGGAGAGGGCATAGTCTTACCCTTAAATTTATAGAATCTTAAATCAATTCAAAAATGTAATTTTCAAAAGAAAAGTTGTTTATATATTATAATTACATTAAAACTTTCTATTGAAATAAAACTAATCTTACTCCATACTTGCACCATTGCAAGACCTCAAGACACTGTGAGCACTTTCTGCGTAGATCGGACCGCAAGCAACAACTAAATATGAGGGTACCCCGGTTAAAACTATGACACTAGGACGTCAATCACCTCAGTCCTCCACCGAAACGTCGGGAACGTAAATAACAAAAATAAACGCGATAAAAACCGTAAAATTAGTTTTATTTCAATGTGTAGTATTCGCGTAAATATGAGAAATCCATATGAAAACTTTCTATTATCATGGGGGTTCTAGTTCGATATCATCGTATCGTGAACATCGAACGAGATGGAACGAATCAACTCACAGTTGGTTGCATAACGCGTCAGGAAGTGCGCATTATAACACTTCGCAGTAAGGAGCACTCTCCATTAACCGTTGCTCTGATCGAGCTTGACACGATAGCTAGCACACGGTATTGTTTTTTTCATGCAATGTAGTTGTGTATTACATAAACTGTGAAATCAATAATAATAATGCTGTAACACTTACAAGCATAGGAATGTTTAGAATTTTAATAGGTCTAATAGTTACATATAGCGCTAATCAGCTGTTGTGTTCAATTAACCAAAAAGTATTCGAACTAGAAAAGAAGTTTACAAGTTTAGTTAAGTAGTAATTACAGGTTATAAAGTAATGTATTGATCGAAATTGCTTTATACCTAGATTGGACTACGTTCTGCTAAATTATGTCGATAGCAAGAATGGACTGCTAAATCTGAAGACAATTTAGTTTTTTTTTTCAAAAGGATTATAATTGAGACAAAATTTATATAGCACATGTGCACTAATTGAAAGGATAAAATCACAACTAAATTCCCATCCCTTTACTTATTTGCTTAACATCAGACACGTGCGTCATTAATACGTTCTAAGTATTATACTTACATTTTTCTATTTATATCCTGTCTGGGATTAGTATCAAATTGCTTCAAAATGTGTACTTTATTATAAGTAAAATAATGACGTGTTTAAAAATAGCGCCATTATTATACCTTATCATGACTTTGTATGTTGTGCTATGCTTGTAAACCGTAAAGGTAGTTGAGGATTTCAAAATAGTAACAGGAAACCATCGCGGGTTGGTTTTATTTATGACTAGGCTAAAACCGTGGCTACACTCGCGTTAAAATAATGTTCCCATGTAAGTATAGGTTAACAATATCCATAATACAAACATTGCTTATGTTGGGACTATATAGTTACTATAGTCTATATAATATCTAGGTGTAATATAGTTTGAAAACTGTTTCAAAATATAATGATTTAAATGAATTTACCATTTATTATGTTAAAAATGTCTTTCAAGTGGTTTTATCAAATAACACGTTGATTATTTAAATAATTTCAACATTATAATTTTGATTTGCCCCATGCAAATCAAAATTATAATGTTGAAATTATGTGTAGGTATTTCTATAGCGCGAATCTGATACATCGTTGAACAATTTTATGCCTACTCACTTTTAAATTAACACATTTTTTATTAATTAAATTTATCACCAACATAAAGTACGAGTAGATATTTAATTTGGTATCTTTCTTGGAGAAATCTTCTAAATAGGTCCTGGATAATTGTATACAGGCCCTAAATTATTATTTAAAAAAATATTAACAGCACAAGTTAAATAAAAATAAACTAATAAACTAGGAAAATATCGAAAAAAAAATCCTACACATCACACAACACTGAAACCAAATGTTGTTCTATAAACTTATGTAAAACCATTTACATAGAATAGCATATAGTTCATTATGTTCTATAATTCCTTGCAGTCTTCTTGATGACCGTCATCAAGGTGAACTGCCTCTGAATTTAAGCACTTGATACAGTGTTGAGTGCGGCAAGGTTCGCGAGATCTTTTTATAATTAAATGTTTAAAAATTACGGCGACCATAATTAGCTTAGGTTACATGATTTGTATTGTTCTTTTGTTGTTCTATACCTATTACGGCGACACATATGCTACGGATATTGTGACTTATACATATTCCGCAAGGAACAGAACATTATTTTCGTCTGTCATTATTGTTTTCTACGCGTATGGTAGAGATGTTTATTATTTAATACCATAACTATATTACGAGTATTAATTTAAATGACAAGAGATAAAATACATTTTTATTTATAACTAGCTGTTGCCCGCGACTTCGTCCGCGTGGTATTTAACAAAGACAACCGTTGACAACAGCCTGCTCGCCCATTCTGAGCCCCCGGGACGCATTGCAGGTTGTTGCTATCAAATTTAATCAGGCGCTGCGCTGCAACATTGGTTTTAATATTTTTTTTGTGAGATCAAATATTTTTTTCTAAAATAAAAGTAGCCTAAGTTACTCCTTGTATATATCAGCTATCTGCCAGTGAAAATCCCGTCAAAATCGGTCCAGCCATTTTTGAGATTACCCGGAACAAACAGACAGACAGACAGACAGACAGACAGACAAAAAATGTAAAAAATGTTGTTTCGGTATAGGTAACGTGTATACATCCAAATGCACTTAGTAAAAAGCGGTTATTTTAATATTACAAACAGACACTTCAATTTTATTTATATGTATAGACTAACCGCAAAAGAAAGTCGCAGCACGACAGTAATTACGTAATTACAGATCCATTACATATGGACTGATGACTGACTACCTAGTTTAACGCAAAGCAATTAGGAATATCTACCTAATATTACGTATTCCGAGCCGAGTTTAACGGACTTTGACATTACACCATATTTCATTTACATTTTCAAAAAAATGCTAGGTTTGTAATGTAGCGTATCCTAAGCATATTGTCTGTATATTTTTTTTTTTTTTTTGTTTGGGACTAGGCCCGCCACACACTCCCACCACTGCTACTCCTGTAAGCCAGGATCTACAGTGGTGTCCAATGAAGACACCGAGGTTTGACCCTCGGCGAGTCCCGGGATAAAGTTAATTGTCTTGGAACCCGCACGAAATTAATCGAAAGATAAATAGGAGGAGTTGGAAGAAAATTATCCACTTCCCTCCATTGCAAAGCGGGAGACAAAAAGATCTGGTAGATTGTCTGTATATTACTATTAAACACCTAGCCGTATTATAATATCATTATGATACGAGGCGTTCTGTGAGGACTTGGTTGACAGACTCCTACGCACATGACGACGTCCACCAGCGGATGCCAATGATAAATTATCCGTATTCATTTATGAAGGTTGTGGCGAGAAGTAAAAAACTTACAAAAGTAACAAACTTGCCTCATTATTCTGAATCTAAATACGTTCTATGTCTATGAAATTAATTAAAACATCAACATAAGCTAGTTTTGAATGTGATATTATTTGGCCCGTTGCTGGTGAAAAAAATAAAATATGCATATAAGTTGCTGTAAGATGCCTATCTAAATTTTGAAAGGCATATCAAGACTGTCAATACGCCAACGCGGGGTTGTTCGAGCTTTACGTAATATTAACTAGTCGTGAAATTTCACTAAAATGAACTACTTTCGCAAAACGGCTACAAGGGGAATGTTGGCGACGCATAATTGTTATAGTTTTAATTTGATAGTGTATTTTTTTTTTAAATTAAGATTACTGCTTGAAGCTGGCGTTTGACAGAATTTTCTTACCGAACAGTCTTGTTTTGTTTACATATTTTTTCCTCACTACAAAGTGGTCCTTAGTCTCTACACTCTGATAATTCGCAGTCTCAAATTATAGAAAATTGGTACCCATGTTAAAAAATTTGAAAGCTGAATAACTAAGAAGTGAACGAGATTCTATAGTTGAACACATTAATGAAATCTAATTGCAAGTAACGTTTGTATAAACACTCTTATCTCTCAGATAAGGCGCGCGCGCAGATTCAAAGCAAGAGGTTACCTATAGATATATATAGCAAATTATAGGTATATATAAACACTATTATATATATATGAATAAACATATCTATCAGACTAATAATTATGTTGCGAAAATAGGTATTTACTTGAGGTATCCCGCGATTTAGTTGACGTTTCCCGCGATTTGGTTTTCACCTTACTTTTTATGTCTCAATAGAACGCGCTATTATTGTTTAAATTTCGTATACGTGCTATACATTATATGACTTCACATTATTTGGATGGATATATATGACATGCTAAATGGATGTGAACATAAAATCTCAAGTATATATTGACTGCATTAATTCTCCATCGAGCCTCAGATTGATAATAAATGTCAGCTATTGCTGTTTATTATTTTTCAATGAGTTAACTCATTAGGCACAATACAATTCATCGTATTATAGAGACATTTCAATGCATTAAGCTATCTATACAATTATTTATTTATCTTCAAAAAATACCATTCCTTTTTTGCAATATAAGTAATATCATAAGTAACTTAGTTATGAAACGTTCATAATATGAAGCGAATTTTAAAGCATTTACCGCACATCCAACAGAAACCTTATAACGAATCAATCAGCTGATCGAATCACATACACTACACTGATTGCACCATACTCAAACATCAATATTTCGTGAACGCACTAAACTTTACTTTTTCACAAAAGTAACATGTACGGTAATTACGAAAAAAAAAAGAAAACCGCGGCTGAACGTTTCCGAGATTTGAAAATGGAAATCCGATCGCTGCCGAAGTGTGGCGAGTCGGAAGCGGCGTCGCACACTGGCGCTGACGCGGCCGCATGCCCGCCGCGTCTGACCGCCATTGACTCAGAGAGAAGTAGGGGCGTCACACACCGACAATGCATGTAATTTTCCGCTTATTAACAATTAAAATTCAAACGACGATAGAAATGTGCACACACGATTATTTCATCTAAACAGCTCTAGTCATTATACACGGCCCAGCGAAAGCAGACGTTTAATTATATTTTATCGTCTGTATTAATTACTTTCGTTTGTCTAATGTTAATATAACATAGAGATCGTAACTAGACATGATTTTTTTGTTCAATATGTAATTGGGTTTCTTGTTTATAAGTTATTAATAATTTTATTATATGTATACAGAAAACTCTTTATTGTACACCAGTAATATGTACTTACATTAAAAATATTTAGAGCATACAGTTCTATTATTCTATTAATATTCGTAAACTTCTAATAAGATCAGTATCGATGCAATTATTATTATGAGCCTTTTATGTCCCATTGTTAAGCAAAAGCCTTCATTCCATTGCTCCATTGCTTTCAATCTTAGGATAAATTGGGTGACTTCTATAGATATGGGTCCAGTGCATTCAGGCATCTTCTTTAAGGCCTGTCGAGACATTGTCTGGCATTTTAGAACATACACTCTCGAAGACATTTTTATTTATTTAAACTCGGCTCAACGTTCGTGCCAGCCCTATAGAATGCATTACGCAGAGACAATATACAGTAGTGAGTGGCAGAAGCGCAGTATCAGCGTCGCCTCCGCGCGCTGATATCCGCACCACTATATATCACCACTACATATATCACTACACACTACATATCACATTAGAAATAGCGATATGTATCATTATTCTTTCACATAACATCGTATTTTTCTCGTAGTGAACGGTTCGGATGAATATGATCAAAATCTACATCTATTGAAAATAACTAATAAATGTGGTAACGAAAACGTTGGGTAAAGGTTACACCTAATGCGTATAATAAAATTATAGAAATAATTTATGTCAACAATCATAATTTACAAATGTTGCAACTTTTGAACGCGCAATGTATCGTATATCACACGATCACAACACAACGTTCCGCGCGATACCCGACTCGTGCGAATGACGAGCGCGCCCGAGCGTATCGAGTTTTAATTTACATTGCAGTTTTAGGTCTTAATTAGTTATTATGTTTTTTATTTTTATTTAAAATCACTTTGACATAGACTTCTTTTATGATTTCAAGCTAAAATCAATTTAAAATACTGAAAAACAATGCGTATATTCATATTGGTGTCAGTTTTCGTTATGAAGTCACATACATACAACCTGTATGGAGATAATTATAATTGATAAAATTGCACTTACTTTTTAGGATTTTACCGAGGTTTCCTCAAGCTCGACAAATAAAACAAAATAATCCTCATATTTTTATTTTTTATAATTATTTAAAAATAAAATCTATTCAAATAAATAAAATATTTTATCTACACAAATATGTTACAATGCATATTTTTGCATTACAATATTGTAAACAAAGGGATATATGATTTTGGTATCAGTCGACTGCATCTGTCTCCAATATTGGAATAATAATGAATCATATCCCATCCAAAAGCATCAACAATCTATATTTGGTAGGGTTGTATAGGATATGGAAGTTAATTAAATCGGGACCCGCCTACGGAATTTTGCACTTGGGTACATCATCTCACCACATGTTTTGCTCTGAGTATCGACCAATTAATATGTTTAATGCTATATTTACCAGTCACTTATAAGAATATTTTTCAGGTGACTTATTACAAGCAATTATCTAGTTCACATAAATTAATCGAGAGAACGTTTTGATAAGCGGATAAAGTTAAAAACAAAACATGGTAGAAATAATTATCTCATGTAGAAAATGTTTAGTAGATCAGTGTAATGCGTGTAGAAATAAGTAAGTCTGTACGACAGACTTACTTATGTGTGTAAAATGTATTTATTTATTTTTATTATCCTATATTTTGACTCACGTATTGGTGGTTTACGGTGCCATAAACAGAGGTCACACGTGAATCATACATTGTCTGCACGCACTTTGTAGCGGCGGGGTATAGGTAGGTAATCCTTTCATGAAAGTTCAATAACGCCCGTCTGGCCGGCGCTGGCTGGCCACGCGCCATTTATGGTTTTCCACTTCTTCAATCAATAGTTATCTGTGGCATAAGGTTATCACGATAATTCTACTTTACTTTTGTTGTAATTAAACCGGTAAACTGTGCAAGTGGAAAATTTCATTAGAGTAGGCTACGATCAATGTTCGATAAATAGTTTTTGGCAAATATAATTATTTGAGTATGTACTACCACCCCACAAGGGGTTATATTCGCCACGATTGGTAGAGGACCATGATGTATTAAAGTTATTAGGGAATACCTATATCTAGCACAAGACCACTTTCAGAGGATGGATAGGGTACGTACGAGTTCAATTGGAATATACTACCTAACAAAATATGTTTATTTACCGCATTTTGCTACCTATATATATATTAAAGGAATCGGTCATCGTAACCAAACAAATGTTACTCAAGTGGGACGATTATTACTAGACACAGCGTATTAATAAAACTCTTGATAATTTTCCGCTTTATTTTCCTGTTCGACGGAGCTATTAAACTAAAGCATTGCTACCAATTAAACCCCACATTAGGTATAACAACAAATGTTTGTTTATTTGAAGTTATTGAAAGCCGACATGAATTTAAAATCAAAGATCTTGTATGAACTAGATAATATGACTATAATTGGGAACAATAATGCCTGACAACCATGCCCTTATTTTCACATGACAATACATAGGTTAATGGGTTGCTATGGACCTTTGATTGTACCGTGCACGAGGAATTTCACAAGACAGAAAGTCCCCAATAGTACATTATTAAAAGTTGTTCTTGTCTTTGGAAGGCTTGCGCGGGGACATGGGTCCAACACGAAGAGGCCCTTTTTGTGAATTTTAATGTTATGTTAGCCACCTGTTGGGGTCAACTGCTGAAAATATATAACTATAATTACTGTGTAATAGATACATTTTTCACAAATATTACATGTCTAAAATTGCATAAAGGCAATCTGTTCATTTATTTTGTGTTCGGAAACGGGCAGTGCCTTATACGACATAATACACTAAATATAAATTAAAATTCAGATCGCCAACAGTTCATAGGAACAGCCTGATTTGTACTCCGTAGTCACTTCCCTAACAGTCCTGACTCACCTTCATGTAGATAATGGAATCAAAGACATTCGCCTCCTAATTCGGACATACAGTAAATAACCGTACATTGCTTAGTCACATACGATTTATGATGGGAGGATCGAGATAAATTAGTACCCTTAATATTGTTGGGCAGGGGAATGACATCAGAGCGGTCATCAGACCCAACACGGCGGAAAGGATGAAAGAACAAATTTTAATGGTATATCTCTATACAGAGATATTTGTTAAATAAATATAACAAAATGTTTTCAACCAGGAAGTGTCGATAGGGTTACAAATTACTGTTTTCCACATAAACTACTTAGGCGGACACCGCTTGTTTTCTGAAACACAAAAAACATTAAGAAATAGTAAAAAAAAAAATAGTTGCTACTAAATTAGAAATGCTCTCCAGTAAATGTTCTCGTGACGTCCGCTATTTTAGAGATGTCAATCGACCCCCGACTCTTTTACTGACAAAGTTCTTGTCGCGAGGCGGGTTTAGATATTTCGGTGTAAACTCTTTCTTCGTAACGCATTTAAATATGAAAGCTGACTGAAACGTAAGTCATAATAGATTGGTAAAACATTACACTAGTCTATGCATTGTTGGGAGATAATTAAATTCAACGCTTGATGTCTTCATTGTTTCACAAGTTAAGGCATACCGATTAGATAGACATATACGTAAGAAATGAATATCAGTGTATCCTTACATATTAAAGTAGGTAGATTCAAGGTCAACCCGTCCGTAGTAGCATTTCAAGTGCTATATCAGATTCCAGTAGATTGCTATTTACATAACGTTCTTTTATGTTTTTTTTTTTTTTGTAAGTAGGTATAGTATTATATTGATTTCTTACATTTACATGAATACTACACATTCAAATAAAACTAATTTGTAAAATTAATATAATTAAATACAAAACCAAGCGCACCATTGCAATAACTCAAGGCACTGTAAGCACTTTCTGCATAGATCGGACAACAAACGACAACTAAATATGAGGGTGCCCCAGTTCAAACTATCATACTAGGACGTCATCCACTTCAGTCCTCCCATGACCATGGTTACTGTAAACAGCCGAAACGTTGGGAACGTAAAAACACAAGATAAACGCAATATCATCCGTAAAATTATTTTTATATCAAGATATAGTATTATTTCTATAAATTAATACACTAGTGTCTATCCTGAAATATTGAAATTAAAATTAATCTCGTATCTTTTCAGGACGAAGGCTTTTACAAACGGCACGAATTGGTTCAACAATGGTTCGGGCCGCTTGGTACCTATCAATTGCCTCATCAAAAGGCAAGTTGGCTAGTGGTGATCGTAATTATCGATCCTAATCAATCATCCCTACTGATCCTGAATCATATTGTGCTGTTCGTGTTTCACTGTGGACTGTAGAATTTAATTGAGAAGCCGTCTTTTATGGTAAAGATTTTAATATGTAACAAATGAATCACTGACAATTTCAATAATTAGTAATTATAAGAGCGCAAACAGTCTGCATCGCGTCCATTTTTATATGTTGTCATATTTTAATTTATTAAAATAAGTTTTTTTGGGTTGCCAACAGTTCGTATTCGCATTTAAGCGACGTTATAAATTTTGAAATGAATTATAGGTAGATGAAGCTTCGCACACATGGCAGAGATTGATTGTCACGGCGCTGCCCAGCGCTCGAGGGAGCGATGTCAATTAAAAACGGCCGAGCCCTAATTGTGCTCATTTTAGCTGGATTGCGCCAGCGAGGGGACACCAACGGTCGTGCGTTGCGTAGCGAATGCGATACGGTGCACTGTCGGTGTGTGGAGAAACGAGAGATAATAAATAATACACTACTTACAAGCAATGAACTATTTGTCAACCGGGCTTATATGACTTATATTACTATCAGTGCAGCGCGTGCGGCATTCTACTTCAACTTTTTTGTGTAGGTACCTAGGAATGTCGTCAATTCTACGTATGCAATTATCATTTTTCCTTTCACTTATTGAGCACCTACGTTTACTTACATCTTAAATGATTGCAACAAAAATTTACTAACTAGCTCAAATTACTAAACTTCTGAAAACAATTTAATCTAAAACATAGAGCAGCAACGCAATTTTATTCAATCTCTGTTTTACGTACATAATTAAACAAACTTAAGTACCTATTTATCGCCAATATCTAATATTTTCATGGGAACCTATTATACGATGCTTCGAGATACTTTTCCAAAACCGATCACCAAAAGTTTTTAAGACGATGTTAAACTGTGTCTAATCTTAGACCAAAAAAGTGGTAGTAAACATTCCTTAAAGTATCTAATGTTTCTAGCATTAAGAGCCATGAAAAGTGTCGCAAGTATGCAGCAGGGGCGTGAAACTCGAGCGAGTTCAAATCGATTGGTGTCGGGTGCGCGCGGTGCGCGAGCGCGTCACGGTGTGCGCGCCCTTCCTTTAGCCTGCAGTCAATGACGTGCAGGGTTGCCATATGCCAGTTGTTTTCAGAGAAAGTCGAAATACTAATTAAATTAAATATTTTCTATAAAGTATTTTCCCAAATGCTTACAGTGCTAAGCTCTGAAACACTAAAATTATATCACTTTTACTTAACACTTCTATACGGCTGCTGATGTATGATTGAAATAGATTACACCTTAATATGTCAGAAAGAATTACAAACTACTAAAAATAAATGAATGTGAATAATTTAATATCAATTGATTTAAGTATATTTACACAATATGTGCAACGAAAACTACTTATACAATTCAAATGAGAATAGAAAACTTGCTAACTACTTTATATTTAAGTTTTCGTCTGAATCCTTGTACGATTATGAGAGGAATACCACCTGACTCTTGAACATTACTACACTAGCAACACTGAACTCAGTAATAAAACCATACGTCATGCGATCAATTTATGTCTCACGGCTAATGCTTACTAATGATATGACATTATGATTAAACATCCTATTTTTATCTAATTTACTAGCAAGATAACTGCGTTTAGTCATGTGAGCCAATTATTATAATTTATAATGTATAGATAGATCAATTGGATATATAGGAAAAAAGTTTAAAAATAAACTGATGATATGTTCTATCAAACAATTATATATGATGATTTATCTTGTAAGGCAAGACTATTTACAAGAAAATTAATCATCAATAATTACGAATAACATGGTTCGTTAACTTAAATTGCTTAACGCCATCTGTGACTACTAAATAGAACTATATTCTATAGACGCGCCATCTAGCGTAGAGTAAAATAGTTAAGTTTTTAAAGAAGCACACTAGATGTCACTAGTGTTGCTAACCCTATTCCACACTAGATGGCAGTAGTTGTGAAGAAAATAATGAGTATAAAAAGCTCTACAAACCTTGTGCAGGCATCGCTCGCAGTGATACAGCATCTTCCTCAATTTCTTCTTCTACTTCTTCCTCAGTGATAGACGGCGGCGCAGCCCAACACCGAAGTCTTACACCAGCGTTAACGTTTCCCGCGCTGTCAAGCCTCACCCGGGGCAAACTTCGTGATGAGTATTCCCCATTATTGTTGGTCTGGCAAAGACAAAAGTTAATAATGTTATTTTTATAACACAATATTATATAAAATTAACATGGTACTTATTATTATTCTATAAATTTAAGCACAAAATTTCTAATGTTTCTAACATAACATAAACTCTTGAACCCTATATTCATTGATTTATTTACACATGTTTTACCTATATTACCACTTACGTCTATTGTTGTTGAACCTCTGTTTAAGTGCTACCTCTAGTATGCTCTACATTTGATCTCATTTTTTTAATTATTATTATATGTTACACTGTATCTGTGGCACATGATGTGGTTGCCTGTTATTAGAGTCGCAATTATCTAATATTACTCTTTTTTTTTTTTTACTATATAACAGGTACTATTGTAAACTCTGTTGGCAACTCTAAATAAATAAATAAATAATGATATTATCTAGGTAGGTGGGTAATATATACATATATATGTATATATATACATATAATATGCAAAATATGATAACAAATTACACGTATCTATAATGAACAATGCGCAAATTGTGCAATCAAAAAGCCTTTCGGCTGTTAAAAATGTGCAAAGGAAGCTAACCTTTAATGATCACAATGTTAGAGACAATTGTTCAAACATCCACCGCATCGAATTTGGATCATGCTTCTTTCATAGCCACAGGCATAATTATTCTTATTGGCAAAATGCACAGGTAAAAACTAACATTAGTGTATTAACTTTCACGAGGAGTTCCAGTTTGAGAGACACACTAGTAAATAACTCATTTATTAAACTAGAACTTTGTTTGGTAGCCAGAAGTCGATCCAAGTGTGTGTTATCCAAGAATGAAACAAAAGAACATGTACAAAATCATAATTCATGTTCATATTTTACCTACTTACCTACCTATACAATTGTGTCAGTCTGTCTGTACTGTAAGTACCTTTATATTTTTTAATTCATAGCAGAATCTACAACTAATTTGTCCATAGAAGCTAGCAAAGGTGAAATGAATATAGGGACCCATTCATTTACAGAAAACAGATCTTATTCGTAACCAGTGGGTTTAATCACGCGCAGCCGTCGATTGAACTGCCCGCTTTACTGAGTCAGTAGTAGCAGCTGTTAGCGCTGATAATAGCGTATTTATACACAGTACTTACTACTTTATATGACGTTTAAACAAACAGATTTATAAAATTGAGCTTTTCATTATAGATAGCGTTTGTTCCATTGATGAACATTTATGTAGATACTAGCGCTGCGCCCCGCGGTGTTACAAGCGATTAAAAAGTATGAAACATTAAAACATATCTATCCCACGGGAACCATACATTTTACTGGGATAAAAATATATAGCCTATGTGCTATTCCAGACTATAATATATCTCTGTGCCAAATTTCACCTAGATCCGTTCAGCCGTGCTGGCGTGATTGAGTAACAAACATCCATCCATCCAAACTTTTACATTTATAATATTAGTGGGATGTGATGCTAGTTTCCCAGATGACACACAGACGTGTACGTTATAATATAACGTGCTTTGGTTGCACACACATATCTATACAATGGCAGTGTAAAAAGATAGCATGGCAATTAGCAAGAGCACAAGCAAGACGGGTATATGTTGCGCTGCGTCATTTCGATGTAGCTAGACTAATTAGACTGAGTAGCGGGTGCGCTGCGCAGCCCAGTTTTATGGTGCTATTTCTAAGCGCAAGAAACTTCTATATGTTTTCTTAATAAACATCGCTGGTTTATTCTTTAGCAATATATACATATATACTATCCTTAGGGGCGATAAGGAAGGATACATGAGGCGGCCATTATACTTATATAGTTACATTGTAACTTTACTACTCTTTGAAGTGTTCTGTATGTACTTCATTAATATTAAGTCAAATTGAAGTTTTGTGCTACATACAGAATGCTGAACTTAGATCTCTGTTAAATATGATTGTAAACTTTGGGATGAATACATCGTAAAATCTTCGAAACATTTAGCAATCCTAAACATTAATACTTACTTACACCACAATAAGTGTAAAAAACTCTAAACTAAGTGTAGAGAAGAGAAACTAATAAGTTTAGAGTAGAGTTCAGGATTGCTTGTATTCGTGCGACTATGTAAAAAGTAGAGTTTGTTAACTTATGGTGCTGTCAATAACGGACTAGCATCCCGTGATTGCTTGCATACCGCGTAACATTTCTTGGGATATCCTGCTTGGAAAACTAACCTGTTATTTATCTATATCTATACACAGACCAACACAGCCGGTGTCACAACATATAACAAATAACAAATACTTTAAACATTTTATATACTTAATTTTTTTTTTTTTTTGCATGCCATATTTTGTAACCGAACGGTCTGAATAAAGGGCTTATATTATTATTATTATATTATTATACATATAAATAAAATTGGAGTGTCTGTTTGTAATATTAAAATAACCGCTTTTTACTAAGTGCATTTGGATGTATACACGTTACCTATACCGAAACAACATTTTTTAAAATTTTTGTCTGTCTGTCTGTCTGTCTGTCTGTCTGTCTGTCTGTCTGTCTGTCTGTCTGTCTGTCTGTCTGTCTGTCTGTCTGTCCGTCCGTCCGTCCGTCCGTCCGTCCGTCCGTCCGTCCGTCCGTCCGTCCGTCCGTCCGTCCGTCCGTCCGTCCGTCCGTCCGTCCGTCCGTCCGTCCGTCCGTCCGTCCGTCCGTCCGTCCGTCCGTCCGTCCGTCCGTCCGTCCGTCCGTCCGTCCGTCCGTCCGTCCGTCCGTCCGTCCGTCCGTCCGTCCGTCCGTCCGTCCGTCCGTCCGTCCGTCCGTCCGTCCGTCCGTCCGTCCGTCCGTCCGTCCGTCCGTCCGTCCGTCCGTCCGTCTGTCTGTCTGTCTGTCCGTCTGTTTGTTCCGGCTAATCTCTGAAATTGCTGGACCGATTTTGACGGGACTTTCACTGGCAGATAGCTGATGTAACAAGGAGTAACTTAGGCTACTTTTATCTTAGAAAAAAAAATAGGATCTCACGAAAAAAAATTAAAACCAATGTTGCAGCGCAGTGCCTGATTAAGTTTGATAGCAACAACCTGCAATGCGTCCCGCGGGCTCAGAATGGGCGAGCAGGCTGTTGTCAACGGTTGGCTTTGTTAAATACCACGCGGACGTTGTCGCGGGCAACAGCTAGTGTCTTATATAATTTATAGTAAGGCAAAAAGATCCTATAACATCTAACCAATCAGTATTACGGAGCGATCTTTTATAAGTTGTATCAATACATAAAGAATTACATATAATATCTAATCTACTGCGACGAGTATATATTTATTCTTAGATCTTCTGCCACAAACGAATGTCGTACATTGCAGTATTTATTTAAATAAAAGATTAACCACCCTGTAATTTGTGCGTAATGTGTGTGTGTGTGTGTGCTGTAATCCCAGAAAGGGTAGGCAGACGCACTGCAGTGTATTCACATTACATTGACGGTATTTTGTCCCAATGTAATAGGAGGCGGTCTATTGTCATCATCACCTACTATGTAATTGATAGACCTAGGTTATACTTGCCGGAAATCCATTGTTAAATAAACGGGGGTAGAGGAACCCACCACTGAACCTCAGCTCGGCTCATTCGTAGCCCAGCAGCCCTGAGGATGCCTCGCTTAGAGGCGAAACACGTGTCGAATACTTTTTTAGATTCGCTTCGTTCGCGGAGAATTGCATTTTATTTGAAGTCCCGTCACTCGGGATAGATAGTTTCTCGACTAACATCTTAGAGGAGTTCGGTGTTGCTGGCTTCTTTAATTATCGATCAAACTTGTTTGGTTTATAATTGGAAAAGTTGACAAGCCGAGGGTCAGTGGTGGGTTCCTCTTCCCCACCTACTATGTATTCACTAGATAGCATTTCGTTTAGCCAAAAGATTCTAGTGCCTATACAATATACAGTTCTATACATATAATATGACAACCTGTTTGACGTATTTATTTGATAACAGGCTCGGTCAATACAAGTGTTGTTTTGAGTAACAGCCAATTCGCCGCGGATACCCAATGTTTAACAATGAGCTGTCTAATTATGTTTCAAGAGACGCATTTATATTGTGTCTACTTAGTAATTATATGATACAACAGGTTGAGCAAGAGCTGAATCATGATTATTTTCGGTGATTTTAAATGCAAATGTTTAACGTGCACGTTTATGTTATTAAATCTTGTAATTCGGGTTCATAAAAGTTATATAATTTAATCTTATACATATAATAAAAATGTATCTGATCGCTGTTTGTACATGAAAGATATATGTATGAGATAAATTATTTTTGGGGGCCTTTATCAATGCAATAGAATCCAAAATAATGATTGTTTAATTTTTTGTCTGTTTGTCTATGCGTTGTGCGCGCTTATCTCAGCAATTGCTTAACTGATTTGGGTTTGTTTGTTTGATTTCAATCAATTCATAAATAAACAAGTTATGTCAATTTAAAGACGCGGAAGAAGTCGCGGCCGACAGCAAGTTAAAAATAAACATTAGATTTGAAAAAAAAAACTTTCGGGGTTCGACTTACCCATACCATACACTAATGTACGTCACAATACTTCGATGTCGTTTGCATACTAAGCAAAGCTTAACCAAAGCTTTTACTCGCACATGCAAACATTTTGAACAAAATGGCATTTTTGAAACTAATAACTAACCCACACCATTTAACGTTTACTGCAAAATTTATCGAACCAATCAAAATTGTAACAATAATATCGGTCATATAACGGCGTTTTCGGTTTATCTGTATGGAACTCAACAACTAATTTATGTATAGTTACAATATAGGTGAGTGTAACAGCCAACACCGTGGGAACATTATTGCGCTATATAGCCTACACGCTGTACCAGATAAATCTGCAGCCTTATACGGATCCTTATGCCCCGAGAGCTTCTCACCCACTGAGACACAGCGGTTCATTGAAGGCTATGTACCGATAATACACCGCACTGATTGAGTTGCGAACAAGCTACACTACCGTTAGACATCTAGTCATAGCTAGACATTAAGCATTTGAATTTTGAGCCAGTTGTTTTTTAAGAATTAAAGTCAGTCTTTATTTTAGTTTAACGTGAGAATTTAATCACAAAATCGATGACACGGGGCACGGGAAGATTGGAGATTGACAAACTTTCATTATTAGTTTATAATTTAAATAGAAATCAAACTACCAAAGCCAAAGATAATGATGTCATCTTTCATTATCCTACTCACATACCATTATGAACACATAGAAATGACATGATATTCTCACGCCAACGCATAATTCTTATAACAACTGCGGGCCACGAGTGAGTGAAAGAATCCCAAGCATGCATTTTCCATGATCAGTGTCCGCGTGTACGCTTGCAAGGGTGAGCCGCGACCACAGATACAAGAGGCCGCGACTTTGTCAGCACATATTCAAGTTTTTAATCATTGCATATGTCATAGATTACAATACTTTTATGCGCATTGACAAACATTACTGGAAGCTTACCATGAACTATTAATGCGACTCAAATCGGAACCTAGCTTTATGGGCATCTTAAATTAGTTACAATGGACTTGATTAAAGTGACATAATGTTCTAATTTTAAGTCTTATTATGTGCATTAGTTACATTGGACTTGTTTAAAGTGACATAATATTCCAATTTAACGTCGCGTTAATAGTTCATGGTGAGGAGGCTGGACAGTTAACTCGGCGGACGCGTAGCAGTACTTGTAAAGTAACGAAATCATTAAGTAAATAGTACACATTACTGGACAGGTATGCCATGTCGAGGGTATGTGAACGGCGCCAACACCTGGACCGTGACGGCGGGCTATCGTCACCTGACACCAGCTCGGATGTCCTTGCGAACCCTCTCTAAAGCTGCTAAAATGTTTAATATAATCGGTAGTCTCTCTGTAGATGATTTGAAACTTTAAATAATTCTAAGCATATTCAAGAGGTCACTAAAATTGCGAAATGAGTCGCGTATTCATAAACTACGTTCATCAGTAAAATGTCATAAGAACCTATTTGATTTCAAAACAAATATAAATAGATACATATCCATTTAAATACAATCGCTCAAGTCCTGTGACTGTGACCCAAATTCTAATTAGATTCCCACTAGATTCTACAGGGGTCCTTGAATATTGAATGTTGCACAAAGTCTTCCCCGTAGAGATCTACTCGTTACTGTATCTACCTATAAAAATTAGCACTTCAAAATTATAGTATAATATGTATATGCATCGCACAAACTTAACAATGAAGCGTAGAACATTGTCTCAAGAACAAGCGAGTACTAGTTGTACGCTACTGTGCGCAGCTAACATATTACTTGGCCTAATATAAATCTACTAGCAAACGTCTTCTATACTAATATTAAATAACACCGAGGCTAATAAGACCCAGGGTTTAAATAAAAATCCAACACAAATTAAGCGATATTCATACCAGTTGATGTTAAACACAACAAACGTATATCTTCCGGGAACGGGGCAGGTTCAAAGCGGATCGCTGCATCAAACGGCTAATAAAAAAACAAACTGCCAGCATAATTCACGATGCAGAACAGGCCAAGCTTGGCATGGCCTAATTCATTGCAGGAGTTTCCTCTTTAGGCCTGACATGGGGCCATAGGCGACCGACTGATATAATACGTTGGACACGCTTTTAATATCTATCTTTTACAAGGAATTCAGAAGAATTTCCTTGTAGAAGATAGATATTTAAATTAAATATTGTTGAAATTTGTATAAGCTCGTTAATTATAAGAGAATTTATAATGAAATTTAGGAATTAATTCTACTAAAATAATAATAGTACCAGCCCTTTTAATGTCCCACTGTTTGGGACGGTCCGTCCATCAATGAGAGGGGGATTCGGTCATATTACATACCACGCTGCCCTAATGCGGGTAGGCAGACTTCTCATGTCTTTCAAGTGGTTCTCCCAGACATGCAGCTTTCCTCACGATGTTTTCCTTCACCGTTCAGCATGTGATTATCATGGTTGAAAACGAGATTAGCACTAAATCCACAAATTCCAGAGGTGCGAGCCGGGGTTTGAAACTGTGATCTTCATTACCGTGGCAAGAATTCTACCAAATAAAAATAAAATATGATAACTGCCTAGATTGAGTTATATGAATGCAACATGTCCTAGTTTTGTTTCGCGTTCTCTTCACGCAAGCTATTCCATTAATTTCAAAAGAATTAATTTAATATCAACTTTTATCGGAGCTATGATTATTAGTTTTCTTTGCACTCATCCATCCATATTGAACTACATTAAAAATATTCTTTCCCAATTATAGGAGATTATTATTAGCGATTTTTATAGACAACCGTCATGTGTCTGACATGACATGAGCGAGCGGACACTGCACCTTGTAATAGACACCTATAAATAGGTCAGTGAAAGCCGTATGAAATTAGAAAACGCCGTAGAGTGCAGCGGCCCTTTGATATGTAGGTAAATAAATGTAACTAAAGTGCTTTGTATCTATCAACTAGAGTATAATATTGTGTGCTTACTGCTTATACTAATCAAATGAGACCTTATAAACGTATGCGGCGATACAAACACGAGTGATATACGGACATCGATAACTCGAGGAGAGAAAGGCCCTTTACGTAAAAACAATTGAATCAAAGATTGTTGTAATAAAATAAATGAAGGTATTTTGTAAATGAAGAACGCAATGAGAGTTAATTAAACAACTAGTCAATGCCATATTTATATTGAAATACTAATATAATGTTTCAGGTATATAATAATAATAATACTATTTTTAATATCCCTTATTTAATATCCCTAATGCAAGGGGGGTTAGTCCATAGTCCACCACGCTGGCCCAGCGCGGTATGGCGGATTTCACACAACTTTCAAGGGGCCCTCTCAGACATGCAGGTTTCCATACGGTGTTTTACTTCAGCGTTTAGCAAGTGATAATTTTGGTTGAAAATCAGATTCGCACATGAAATCCAGAATACCAGAGGTGCGAGCCGGGGTTTCAATCTGCAATCCTCGTTACCGAGGCAAGCGTTCTACCAACTTGGCTGTTACTGCATTTAGGTATGTATCTAGTAAATCCTTTATTTATATCCTATCTGTATATTGAAAATGTTATTTCAATATACAGATACATACCTAAATGCAGTGATAGCTAAGTTGGTAGAACTTGGCTATGACTCGTCTACAGCTATATAATAATTATTATGTCACAAGGAAACTGCACTATATGTTTGAAGAAACGTGTGAACTTATCATCTACACATAACTGGGTTTGGTCATGAGACCCAGGTGCTCAGACGTCATCATTTTTAGATGCGATTCAGTATCGATACCTACTGCTTACTAAAGATGAAATCCTTCCTATTTAATGGAGACAAGGCAGGAGAACCGCGAATGTTTACTATCATACGTAGAGCTATAAATGTTTTTTTTTTACAATTATATCATCATCCAAATTATCTTTCTCTAGATAAAACTTAATACAGAATATCATAACCTTTTTAAATACCTACACTGCTTCACTAAGCAGATAGGGTATTATAATATACGGTTATATTTACCCTTTGTGTTCTATGGAAAGTTTCGATCTTCTTTACAAAAAGCCTATTCCACCTAAAGCCAATTCTCTCCATGAAACATTCGGACTAATCATGACACTCGAAATAATTCATATTGCTTTTTTTATAATGTGAAGTTATTTAATATATTATAATGGAGCTAAATATCATTTAATTTCAAATTTCGAATACCGAATTCGTTGTGGTCGATCAATCATTCGCGATTGTAATTTGGTATGTATCCTTTTAATGATGATTTAAAAAAAAAATTTATACTGAGTTCCTGTTGCTTAAATGTTCTTAACATTTACAACATAATATTGTTGAAAAACTTGATCCATCCAACGATGGAAATAAATATAATTATTTTTGACCCTAACTTAACTATACCTATAACAAATACAATTTATAACTTAATATTTTTTTGTATGTTTACGTACTACATAACACACGTAGAAGTTCCAGTTATGCTAGCAAACTTTAAGAAATAATGTACATATTCATATTATATTGATTGTGAAAAAACGTCGGATTACGTCAAATTATTTTAAACATTCCAGTTTAGATTACACACAAAGCACATGTATATTTACATATACATATTATATTGACCTATCTCTTTCCATATCTTGTTTTTAATTTACGTAAACTAGGCAATCATATTCACTAAGTATAAGATCGCCTACATTATTAGTTCCTCCGATTGTGTGGAAATTTCGTAAAAAAATCTGGGCGTTTTAAATAACCCGCTATCTGCTAATTCGCTTGGCACCAACTAGCCTAAACTAGACCAAATTATAGTTTACTCCTGTCAAACGGCGTTCGCTATTCTGTTAACAGCAGATTAGACTAATTTTAGTTTGACAGCTCCTAAAATTGGTTTAGTTACTCAACTTAGCTTAGTTGGTCATTTTTCTATTCTGTTATACACACTTTACGTCAAATTGCGTCTAAAATTAGAAACGTCAAACTATAATCCGCCTTATTTGGTCGGCATCTAATTTGGTGCCACCTAAATTTAGTTCGTAGTTTTTCAGGTGATGTTTTTATTAAGATAAGTTGTGAAAAGCTATTTTATCAAACACGATGGAGGAATATGTGGTTGCGGCTCTTGTGGATTCATCTGAAAGTACTAATTTTACCAAAATAATAATAAAACAGAGCCTACTTCAAAGTACTTACTTTAAAAACAAAATTAAGGCATTTGCTTTCTAGCCGTAGAAACTATGAAGAAAGAATACGCCTCGAAGGTTTAAGAGCACATTTGCAGCACTTCATACTGAATACTCTAGATGATCCGCTCTTAGTGGAGGGGCACATCCCAAAACATATAAAGGTTTGCGATTTAATATTTTATATAGATACATACCTACTTTTTACTTGTTTATAAATACATCAACATGACACTTTGCAGATTTGAACAGCACTGCAATCTTACGCTCATGGGAGCTATCAGGCTGCTGTAGGCCAAGATAGTTTACCTGGAATGAGCCAACCAGCAGTGAGTAGATGTTTGGGAATAGTGTTGAACATAATTGTGCAACAATTGACACCCCAAAATATAAAGTTCCCTACAACACAGACGGAGAAAGAATCTGCAAAAACTGAGTAAGTTTCATTTCATATCCACTAAATTGGTTTAGTAATTTTTGAGCTCATACATTATAAACAAATAAATAAATAAATATCGCCATACGAATACATAACCAAACGGTCCCACTTTAAGCTTAACACTTGTGTTGTGGGTACTGTACAATGGACTGCGGGTGAACTCAGTTTATAATACTTATATACATATTAAACATCCATGACTCGGGTACAAACATTCGTGCTCATCACACAAAGCTTGTGTCCCTACCAGGATTGAAACCCAGGACTCTCAGCGCAGAAAGCAGAGTCATTACCACTAGGTTAATCAGGCCGTCGAACCAATATATCTTTTGTCTTTATAATATTAGCATAAAAAAATATCTTGACATCACGTTATAACATGTAAATGTTTCTACTTTTGCAGATACGGATGAGAATTATACCATTGATTTAGATCATACTGATAAGCTATCTATGGTGGAAGAGTACATTGAAACAGATTTCCTTGCTGAAGCAAGACACATTTGGCAAGTGTTAATAAACACTATTTTACTCAAAATTAATAAAAGTATGGCAAATCATAAACAAGACTTTAATTTCTGAATTATTATAATAAAGCTTTTTACTTATTACTATGTTATCAATAATCAATAATAAACATCAACATTAAAAATAATTAACAATCAAAATAATAAACAAATTTGTAAGTAATAGAATTTGCAAGGCTTAAACAACAAGCTTCTGCACATGGGGGCCATTTGTTGCCCACACTCAATGAAAATGGCACTACCGAAGATAACAACTATGCAATAAATGCTTAGTATTACTAACTTATTACATAGTATTATGGTACACTTCCAGGCGGCAAAATCCATCCACATAGGCATGCCCAACAATATCCAAAATTTTGGATTCTATGTCTGTCGGGGCTCCTCCTGCCGGACCGCCACCTGTGGCGCTTATTGAAGTTCGCACCTTGCGAGCCTTGGTCTATAACTTCGCCACCCACACACTCCAAACCTGTTGATAAAAAAAACATATAAAAACCATTTAGACGAAAAAAATGCATAATATTCAGAACACAAAACTTACATGGTCTCACTGCTGTGCAGTTCTTCTGCAGCCGAGTTGGTTGAGCTCGTCGTGGTTGGTAGGGCCCCCTAAAAATCTACCTCGCCAGAATCTGCTTGGTTTCCTGAAAATATAATTGATTTTTAGATAGATGTCCTCGCGCGTCGATGTAACTATAACCATTGATTGATTTTAAGTAAAACAAAACTTTCAATCCTTTAAAATGCTTACCCCTCGCTATTTTGATGTTGTTGCGGAGTCGCTCCACAAGCAACTCCTGTTGTCTCTTATTAGACCGTTTCCTATCGTTTTCCATATTAGATTCAAGCCACTAGATAACTTATTACAACAATTACAATGTAGCACACCCGTCTGATCTGAAAACGGTGTTTTGTTTACCTACTGTCAACAGATACAAAATAGAATTCACCACAGAACAATAGATATGGAACACTTAATCACAGACGATATAGAACAAATTTCTATAATTTATAATTGTAAATATCATAAAAAAAATTACAATAAAAATATTTAGACGCCGACATATATTTTAAATTAAACTTTTATATATATCAAGGTTATTTTAAAAGAATTTAATCATGTTATTTCGATTTTCTTTTCCATTCACCTTATTTTCATTCATTCTTCAGATATATTTTTTAAATACTGGCAACATACCTCAATTCAATTTAGGTGCTGTCAAAATCAAATTAGTCCTGTCAATTACGATATTTAAATTAAGTTCGATGTGACAACAGAATTGATTTTAATGATTTCTAAACTATACTTAAAATTTTAGCTAGTTTAATTAAGTTTAGAGAGTGTGCAAGCGAATTAGCAGCAATGGTGCTAATTCGCTTGCACACTCTCTAAACTTGACTTAACTAGCTAAAATTTTAAGTATAGTTTAGAAATCATTAAAATCAATTCTGTTGTTACATCGAACTTAATTTAAATATCGTAATTGACAGGACTAATTTGATTTTGACAGCAACTAAATTGAATTGAGGTATGTTGCCAGTATTTAAAAAATGTATCTGAAGAATGAATGAAAATAAGGTGAATGGAAAATAAAATCGAAATAACATGATTAAATTCTTTTAAAATAACCTTGAAATATATAAAAGTTTAATTTAAAATATATGTCGGCGTCTAAATATTTTTATTGTAATTTTTTTATGATATTTCCAATAATAAATTATAGAAACTTGTTCTATATAGTCTGTGGTTAAGTGTTCCATATCTATTGTTCTGTGTTGAATTCTATTTTGTATCTGTTGACAGTAGGTAAACAAAACACCGTTTTCAGATCAGACGGGTGTGCTACATTGTAATTGTTGTAATAAGTTATCTAGTGGCTTGAATCTAATATGGAAAACGATAGGAAACGGTCTAATAAGAGACAACAGGAGTTGCTTGTGGAGCGACTCCGCAACAACATCAAAATAGCGAGGGGTAAGCATTTTAAAGTATTGAAAGTTTTGTTTTACTTATAAACAATCAATGGTTATAGTTACATCGACGCGCGAGGACATCTATCTAAAAATCAATTATATTTTCAGGAAACCAAGCAGATTCTGCCGAGGTAGATTTTTAGGGGGCCCTACCAACCACGACGAGCTCAACCAACTCGGCTGCAGAAGAACTGCACAGCAGTGAGAGCGTGTAAGTTTTGTGTTCTGAATATTATGCATTTTTTTCGTCTAAATGGTTTTTATATGGTTTTTTTATCAACAGGTTTGGAGTGTATGGGTGGCGAAGTTATATACCAAGGCTCGCAAGGTGCGAACTTCAATAAGCGCCACAGGTGGCGGTCTGGCAGGAGGAGCCCCGACAGACATAGACCCAAAATTTTGGATATTGTTGGGCATGCCTATGTGGATGGATTTTGCCGCCTGGAAGTGTACCATAATACTATGTAATAAGTTAGTAATACTAAGCATTTATTGCATAATTGTTATCTTCGGTAGTGCCATTTTCATTGAGTGTGGGCAACAAATGGCCCCCATGTGCAGAAGCTTGTTTGTTAAGCCTTTCAAATTCTATTACTCACAAATTTGTTTATTATTTTGATTGTTAATTATTTTTAATGTTGATGTTTATTATTGATTATTGATAACATAGTAATAAGTAAAAAGCTTTATTATAATAATTCAGAAATTAAAGTCTTGTTTATGATTTGCCATACTTTTATTAATTTTGAGTAAAATAGTGTTTATTAACACTTGCCAAATGTGTCTTGCTTCAGCAAGGAAATCTGTTTCAATGTACTCTTCCACCATAGATAGCTTATCAGTATGATCTAAATCAATGGTATAATTCTCATCCGTATCTGCAAAAGTAGAAACATTTACATGTTATAACTTGATGTCAAGATATTTTTTTAATGCTAATATTATAAAGACAAAAGATATATTGGTTCGACGGCCTGATTAACCTAGTGGTAATGACTCTGCTTTCTGCGCTGAGAGTCCTGGGTTTCAATCCTGGTAGGGACACAAGCTTTGTGTGATGAGCATGAATGTTTGTACCCGAGTCATGGATGTTTAATATGTATATAAGTATTATAAACTGAGTTCACCCTCAGTCCATTGTACAGTACTCACAACACAAGCGTTAAGCTTAAAGTGGGACCGTTTGGTTATGTGTTCGTATGGCGATATTTATTTATTTATTTATTTGTTTATAATGTATGAGCTCAAAAATTACTAAACCAATTTAGTGGATATGAAATGAAACTTACTCAGTTTTTGCAGATTCTTTCTCCGTCTGTGTTGTAGGGAACTTTATATTTTGGGGTGTCAATTGTTGCACAATTATGTTCAACACTATTCCCAAACATCTACTCACTGCTGGTTGGCTCATTCCTGGTAAACTATCTTGGCCTACAGCAGCCTGATAGCTCCCATGAGCGTAAAATTGCAGTGCTGTTAAAATCTGCAAAGTGTCATGTTGATGTATTTATAAACATTTATAAACAAGTAAAAAGTAGGTATGTATCTGTATAAAATATTAAATCACAAACCTTTATATGTTTTGGGATGTGCCCCTCCACTAAATGAAGTGCTGCAAATTTGGGAAGCCAAAAAAGTTTTTTTAAACTTCTCCTCTGCTAATTCGAAGGGATTTGAATGTGTTCTTCTCTTAAGACCTTCGAGGCGTATTCTTTCTTCATAGTTTCTACGGTTAGAAAGCAAATTGCCTTAATTTTGTGTTTAAAGTAAGTACTTTGAAGTAGGCTCTGTTTTATTATTATTTTGGTAAAATTAGCACTTTCGGATGAATCCACAAGAGCCGCAACCACATATTCCTCCATCGTGTTTGATAAAATAGTTTTTCACAACTTATCTTAATAATAAAAACACCTGAAAAACTACGAACTAAATTTAGATGGCACCAAATTAGATGCCGACCAAATAAGGCGGATTATAGTTTGACGTTTCTAATTTTAGACGCAATTTGACGTAAAGTGTGTACAACAGAATACAAAAATGACCAACTAAGCTAAGTTGAGTAACTAAACCAATTTTAGGAGCTGTCAAACCAAAATTAGTCTAATCTGCTGTTAACAGAATAGCGAACGCCGTTTGACAGGAGTAAACTATAATTTGGTCTAGTTTAGGCTAGTTGGTGTCAAGCGAATTAGCAGCATTGTCTTAAGTGCTTAGTGCTTGTATATTTGCAAGAAGACCGACTGACTTCACCATAAGCGTAAGCTAGAATAATACTAACACTAAAATTTATATAAACATAGCAATCCTATCGACGAACTTGTTTTGGTGGTGTTTTATTATGAAGCGATAGTATCTTCTACTGAAGGTCATAAAATGCTAACGAGCGCCTACGGTCAAGTAAAATAGCATTAACGATTTTATAACCGATTAAACGTACTCGATAACCTGATTACTTATATCAATATTAACGGTTACATTCACCAATTGTTTTACAAAAGGTCAGAGGAACGTGAGAATATTGCTTTTATATACATAACTAGCTGTCCCCGCAAACTTCGTACCGCCTCAGAATCAAATGTATGAAAAATTAAAACAAATCTATCCCAGAGGAACCATATATTTTTACCGGGATAAAAAGTATCCTATGTGCTATTTCAAACTATAATCTATCTCTGTGCCAAAAACAGTTCTGGCGTGATTGAGTAACAAACATCCATCCATCCATGCATCCATCCAAACTTTCACATTTATAATATTAGTTGGTAAGATATTAAAACAAGGGTGTATAATTTTTGAAATGATTGAGATTTTTGAATGAAATAAAAAAAATGTTTGTTCAACCCTACTTACGCCGTTTGTATCATACAAATATTGGTAAAACATATTTTCGCGTCTCTGGCAAGTTTACATACCATGCACTGTTGAATAATCCATATATTTGTGTTCCGTTTACACATGGTGCCTATTAATCTTTTAAATCTGTACTTTGAAATCTTTAAATCTGTCAGAACATATCAGGACAAAGAAGTTGTATAGTAGGTTTACAAATAAACATTTGGCCGTTCCCGCCATGGTGCGACGCGCACATGGCCTCTTATAAGGCCATGACGTCACCCAATGTGGTTCCATTTATATCGCCTCCGTGACTGAAAGCTGTACTTCCAAGCAATGGGACGAAGCCATGATCGGCAATAAAAACTTTTATTATTGAGCTAACCCCTCTGTGAATAAATCGGATAACTTAAGCTAAACTTGGGTAATGTAGGTCTAGTTGGTCCTCGCCTCCGGGCGAAGAAGACGGCCCCTGGACCGGACGGCGTCCCCGCACGGGTGGTGGCCATCGCCGCCTCCCAAATGGAGGAGAGGTTTCGGGACCTCTTCAGCGCGTGTCTCACGACTGGGAGGTTCCCGAAACTATGGAAGGAGGGGCAGTTATGCCTCCTCCGAAAGGAGGGACGCCCGGTGGACTCCCCCTCGGCATACCGACCCATCGTTCTGCTCGATGAGGTCGGTAAGTTGTTCGAGGGGATTGTCGCCGCCCGGCTGAACAGCCTCCTGCGGGTGGAGGGGCCGGACCTGTCGGACGCCCAATTCGGTTTCCGAAGGGGGCGTTCGACCGTCGACGCATTGGCCCTACTCAAGGGCCAAGTGAGGGAGGCCGTTGAGGCGGGGGACGGAGTGTTGGCTGTGTCATTTGATATAGCCAACGCTTTCAACTCCGTTCCCCACTCGACAATCTTGGAGGCACTCCGGTACCACGGAGTGCCTCAGTACCTGCGCCAGCTCTTGGCCGGCTACTTGGAGGACCGTGTGGTCCTCCTCGTGGACAAGACGGCCACAGTGAGGCGGTACGGCGCAGAGTCTGGTGTTCCACAGGGGTCGGTCCTAGGGCCTCTCCTGTGGAACATCGGATTCGATTGGCTCCTGCGGGGAACCCTCCTCCGTGGCACGAGTGTCATCTGCTATGCGGATGACACTCTTCTCACTGCCCGGGGGAGGGACTACAGGGAGGCGGCCAGTCTGGCCTCGGCTGGCGGATCCTTAGTCGCAGGAAGGATCCGCCGCCTAGGATTAAAGGTGGCGCTGAGCAAGACCGAGGCCGTGTTCTTCCACGGGCCTCGGCAGCGCGTCCCTCCTGACGCCCACATTGTCGTGGAGGGCGTCAGGATCGGGGTCGGGGCCCAGATGAAATATCTGGGCCTCATACTCGACAGCAGGTGGCGCTTCGGCCCGCACTTCAGCGCGCTGTCGACCCACCTGCTGAGGACTGCGGATGCCCTCTCGTGGCTCCTCCCGAACCTGGGAGGGCCCAAGGCGCGATGCCGGCACCTGTACGCCGGCATCCTGAGGAGCATGGCCCTTTACGGGGCCCCCATCTGGGCGGACTCCCTCCAAAGGAGGGAGAACGCCACCGTCATCCGCAGGCCCCAAAGGGCCATTGCACTGCGGGTGGCGAGGGCCTACCGCTCGGTGGGCTTTGCGGCGGCGTGCGCTCTGGCCGGCACCCCTCCTTGGGAGCTCGAGGCGTGGGTGCTCGCCAGAGTGTACGAGTGGACGGCGCGGCGCAGGGCGCTCGGGGAGAGCCCCGCCGCGGAAGAGCGGGAGGCCGTCCGGCGAGAGGCGAGGGCAGCGATCGTCCATCACTGGACGGAGGACCTCGCCACCGCCACCTTCGGCCGTCGAACGTTGGACGCGCTCGGGCCAGTCTTGCGGGACTGGCTCGAGCGGTCCCACGGGTTCCTCTCGTTCCGTCTGGTGCAGGTGTTATCCGGCCACGGATGCTTCGGATCTCACCTTCACCGGATCCGGAGGGAGGAGACCCCGGCGTGCCACGACTGCGGCGCGTCGGAGGACACGGCACAGCACACCCTCGAGGTGTGCCCAGCCTGGTCCGAGCTGCGCCGCAGTCTTACCGCGGTGGTTGGAGGGGACCTCTCGCTTCCCAGCGTGGTCGAATCCATGCTGGGGGGTGAGGAGGCCTGGTCGGCGCTCGCCTCCTTCTGCGAGGAAGTGATGTCGCAGAAGGAGGCAGCGGAGCGTGCGCGGGAGGACGACCCTCTCGCAACGCCGCTCCGTAGGCGAAGAAGAGGTGGGAGAAGGCGACGGTACGATCGTCGTTTTCTCCCGCCTGGTGGTGAATAGCGGGAGACGGGCGCGGGGGCGCCTTCTCCCGCACTGCACTGTTCACCACCCCGTCGGGTGGGAATGGCCGAGCACCCGCGGTCGTTCCCAGGCCCCTCCCTTTTACAGGGAGGGGCGTGAAGGCCCCGCTGTAAAGGCGGGCGGTCGTCGGCGGGGGACTGGATGTAAAGGCTCTGCCGGTTTCCCAGTCCCCCACCACATAGACGATGCGGTAGTGCCGGGGGGGTTTTAGCCGGTAGGAGTCCGGCATAACCCGCGCCGCGCCCCCGCGCGGCCGGGTATCCATGAGGATTTCCCCCCCGAAAAAAAAAAAAAAAAAAAAAAAGGTCTAGTTGGTCGACTATGATATTATTGGGTGTACAAGTATAATAATATGTCCAGACGAACACACCAACGATATGGTCCCTCACAAAGCAACGCTTTTATTATGGGTACCGTACAATGGACTAGAGGCGAACACAGTATAAAATATTTATATAAACATTCAACATTCATGACTTGGGTACAAACATTCGTGCTCATCACACAAAGTTCGTCCCTACCAGAATTCGAACCCGGAACGCTTTGCGCAGAAGGCAGGGTTACTACCAACTGAGCTAATCAGGTCGTCACTCTAATACAACCATTTGAGCGAGCTTGGACCGATGACGATTTAACAGTGCATAACGCGAAATGAAAAGTAAGTCATGTGCATAGAAGCAACATCAATTAAATACAAAATGCTATTAAATTGTACTTAGAATTCCTTCCATCAAATGTTTGTACCCGAGTCATGGATGTTTAATATCTATATTATAGAATTGCCCAACTCAAATGTACAGTACCCATAATACAACTGCTGATTAAAGTTTGGGATTGTACAGTTGGTGTGTTCGTCTAGCGATATAATATTACAAATCAGACATTAAGTAAGTAAGTAATATAAAATGTATCAAACAACAAAAGCTTATTAACTCAATCAAAACAAGAGGAATGGAATATTTAAGTACATTCATTTTTCATGGTCATGGAACAAGTAGCAAGGGTAACAATGGTACGAATACAAAAAGCCATGCCGTTCTTACCTTATCGACGTAAAATCCAGGGAAGGACTGTCCGGCAGCGTGTAAAAAACACAAGCTATATCAGTCATTTCTTTTATAAATACTCAGAATGGGTATACCAACCATTGGACCTACGGTTCTTTAGCTTAGTTTTAATCATTAAGTAAAGTCAAACTTTCAATACAATTGTTCTCAACAACATGACCAATGTTATTATTTCTGAGCTATTTTTTGTTATTGACATATCATTTGTTTCAATTCTGACATCGCATAATGATTACAAATTCGCTAAAGAAACGCAGGTTGAAGGCTTAGAATACGATTTTTGTATCGCGCTGTATAAGAGTGACAATAAAAAAACATTAATTTATTTATGTCTATAAAGCAGTTCATTTTCGTGAGAAGCGGAACACAGTAACTTCGCTTTTCCGTTCGCATTGTTTGAAGACATCCTGGCTTTGATTAATAGCATCTTGCAGGATGTATTTTAACCATCTTTATTTTATGTTTTCAGTCGTAAGGAACTATAATATTATTTGGACAGTCCCCAGCTCGGACATACTCAAATCTTTATTATGTGTGTACGACGAAATGTATGTACCTACACATTTTCGGGAACTCTACCGTTTCGCGCTAATCACGATCACTCCGCGCAATGATTGAATGTTGGTTTCATAAAAAGGAAGGCAATATTTTTTGGGACAACACACTCATTATGAATAATGATTTGCATGTAGGCGTTTACGTAATGTTAATTAACCTACGCGCTCAAAGGGGCGTACATATAAATAAAATTGAAGTGTCCATCAAAGATTTCGTTACAGGTAACGAGTTATAAAATGAGAACTACTTATCCATATTTCGTAATACATCTTAACACCCAATTTAAATTAATTTTGTTTGACTTACTGCTCAGCAATTCAAAACATTGCATTATATTCTTTTCAGTTGAAAACAAATTGTGCCAAATAAAACACAAAATTATTCTATTGAGACGCACACATGAAAACATGCTGTCACTGTCGAAATTATTAATGAAATCTGTGGTGTGAGAGGGATGGATACGTTACGTTACCAAGCAGTACGTAAAAAAGATTGTGCTTGAGGTACAGATCAGTAAAATAAAACACAGGACCAACAAAAATAATCGAAATCTCGCATGACAGGTACTAATGATACAAGTGTATTTAAGAAACCACGAAAGTAAGGTTGGATTATTTACTATATCATCAAAAGGATGAAAATATGCGGCTTAGCAAGTAATATAAGTTATAATCACAAATATCCCTCTAAGTTTAGTATTATTACTAGTTACCTATTTATTCTTACAGGAGTTCTAAAATTCAAAGTAATGCGGTGCGATCTTACAGGTCGTTACCCTCAATAATCGAGATCTCCTAGCCATAGAGCTAAAAGACTTAGAGCCAACAGCACCCTACAAGCATGCAACGCATAACTTTGATTTACGCAAAGTGGAAAGCACGGCGCACGCGCCTACGCCTCGCGATTGTCTATTTGCACTGAATGCGCAAGCGAGGTACGCCCCGCGCCTGCTCGCCGACGGCAACGCCGGGGTGGCATTTAACAAACATTGTGCAGACTGCAGACTTATCATGAATAATACAATCGATAATTATACGTGGTTATTTTAAGTCTCGTTGTATGACAATCAATACGACGTATATTTAACACGGTATAGGGCAATGTTTGATGACTGCTGTTGCCCACAGTAAAGTCTTATTTATACGCTTCCAGACGGTCCACACTCTGAAAATAACGATTTGATAAACACTCAAGTCTTCGTCTACTTTTGGAAAATACCTATAATTTTTTATTCTTTTTATTCAGTGTTTATGGCTGTCGCAGCTCACCATTTTATACTTAGTTCAATACAGCTGGTATTATATGTATTCCGTTAGGTACTATAATTATTTATTTCATTAGTGACCGGATATTATAAATTGTGGTGCGTTATAACCAGATAAACCGGACTATGTAAACATTATTTTAACAGGTTTTTAAAGTATGTATATTTGTCATATATAACATCGTTTAAAATCCGCCATACGGGTTATTTTAGTTAGGGCTTAGATATCGACTCTTTGGTCCGGCAGCAGCCAGCTCTTTGGAATTGATTATAGGCAAGCAACTACAATTATCTTATAAAACAACACACAACACATTTTTTTTTTAATTTTTAGTGTTCACTAATCATCCTTTATGTACGGTCGCGAACATTAATATGGGAACCATTTTTTTTATATTTTTAATGATACTTATAATGCAATAAGGTCGTATATCTGTATATCATCATATCTGAGAGCAGTTGTTCCTAGTAACGTCAGTCAAAATAATACCTCTTATGGTATACATTTGATGTACGTTATTCAATCTTAAATGGGTCCAAAATTCAAGTCCGCTACTGTACCTATCGATCTCGGAATCCGCTTTGTGGCAAAATTTCACATGGCTTCAACGAGACAGACTCGAGTGTAGTCTTAGCGTTCACCTTATTTTTTTATTTTATTATTATTTAAATATTCACTACTACATATTTCAAATTACAACAGCTAAATCACGGTACCCTTTACAACGCTTTTCCCGATGACGATACTCGACATATTCCGTTGATTATCGTAATAAGTATAATCACGCACAAAACGCTAAGCAATGTATGAACCGATCGTATCGATGTGAACCGCTACTAAAATATACCTTCAACTATTAAAATGCTATTAGGGTTGCCCATTCAACCACATCAGGATACACACAAATTATAAGTATTTGAATAAAGCCCTAAATCCTGAATATTCACTCGATTATAAATTGACGCTACCATGACGAGTCAATTTATGAATATTTAATGCTTACAGACATTATACATACTATAGTAGGTAATTAACACCCCCCCCCCCCCCTAAGACAATTTTATTTTTTCAGTGCTCAATTTAAGTTTGTTTAGTGCTCGGTTAATTATCAGAATACGTATGTACCGCTATACAATAAAGATAGGTAACGTCTAAACGAGAAGTTTGACTGCTATAGTGTACTTACTAGCAATTAATTTACTCACACTTTTTATGTTAGAATCTTAACAGAGCAACCCTACTAAAAGGGTTAGTCCTAATGATTGGGAATGTTAATTTAACATAATCACAGCGGCACTCCTGCGCACGCTAGCCCAAAAGCATACGCAATCATATAGAAACGAGAAGCAAATTAAAAACCTTTTTAGCAGAATTAAGTAACAGCCAAGACAACATAATGACTTGCTTTAATTTATTACATTAAATAACATCAAACGAGTCATTTTCACGAAACGGAAAGCGGAACCGAGTAGCCGAATGATAATTCCCTATTCGAACATAATATAAAGTGCCGCAGTGTACATGAGAAAGTGACCATCATTACTTTTGATGAGAACTTTTAAGAACACGAGTATTTTTACTGCATGTAACCTGACATTATCATTAGAAACAGCGCAGTCTGCAAAATGAAATAGGTTTCACAATAAACACACTGTTATATACATAGTGATTCAGAAAGGGTATACTAGGCCTTTATCTTGGGCATCTTTAGCGCATTTGTAAACAATATATGATGTAAAAATAGGAATGCTGATTTAAAAAAAAATGTTGCCAACAAAATTAAAATTGCGATTATTGTGATGACGATGATCTTTTAAATTTTAAATTTAGAAAGAACATTTATTTAAAAATAACAACCGTAGAGTTTCTTGCCCGTTCTTCTCTATAGGACATCCTGATCGCGTGGCAATTTTGTAGCTTAGCGTTTTGTAACTTTTTTGACGATTCATAAGTACTGTATTTAATGGTTTACATGAATAAAAAATATTCTGATTCTGATTAATTTAGGTGCAGAAAAGGACTTTGTGTGGCACAAAAACACAAATACCGAGCAAGTTCGCCAACAGTCACGCTCTATTACAGACAAATTTACTAACATCACCTCATCCGGTTTACTATTACAGTGTAATAAATAATACCTTCGTGTTCAGCGTTTACTGGCTACTGACCCATACGAACACATCAAGCGAGGACGTGATTTGTTCGCAAAAAACACAAATACTTATAACGTAAAAAAAATTGGAACGGCCTGCATAATTCAGTAGTAACAGTTTTTATATCTTTATACATGTATCAGTGGATGTGTTTTGCGTATGCCAAAATTATGAAATTTGATAGCGTATATAAAAGAACATGAATTAAATATAACGGAAATGCATTTTAGTTTTATACTAGCAGTCCTGGCGAATTTTTCCCATGTTTTAATAGTTATTCTGCTATTCAGGGCGGAAACAAATTCATAAATAAGAGCCCACATATTAATGAGTTATAAATGGTGCAAGTAACACGACTTTGTTTTATACATATAGATCGATGCAGCCTGTCCCGTCTCACTGTAGGCCCAGAATAAGTTTGCGGTATGAGCTGCATTTTACATACAGGCCCATCCTATATATACATTATAACTCTGTATAGACTTCTTATTATTATTTCTGGTGGAATTAATTTTAAAGTTTTAATGATCAGAAGACCATATAATCGTTATTGTCTCCAAGGCACAACCTATCAATGAGCCCATGAGTCAATACTTACAGCGAGTTCTTCGCTGGTGTAGGCGGTGAGGATGCGGCGGTCCTGTTGCAGTACGCAGTAAAAGGGCTCCCAGGAAGGTGGAACTCCCAGGGCCGCACCGGCCACCGCGCTTGACGCTCCATCTGTCGACAGAGAAACAAAATTAATTTAATTGATAATGGCAGAAAGGTTCTAGTATGGCGACCACGAGACAGAAGACGCCCCCCCCCCCCCCTAACAAGCCCCCTAACAAGGTAGAATGATTATATCATATGCGGCCTAGGAAGCCGGTGCATGCGAGTGGCGGAAAACTGTGATGTATGAAAGAAATTGGGGGAGGACTAGGTCCAGCAGCTGACGTCTGTCAGCTGATGGATGATATTGATAAAAAATAAGCTAACAAAACCTTAAGAAAATTAGTACTCATTGGAAGATAGTTGTTACATAACAACAGTACATTTTAGAATAACTAGTTTAAATATGGGTATTCATACATAAGTCACAAAAAATAAAAAAATCCTACGCAACTGTATTGTTTTGCAATAGAGTCGTTACGTAAATAAAATTATACGTCAGGCTAAGACAAAATCTTTTTAATATTTTCCTAATTAAATAGGCATAGCGCCCAATTTACACAGATCTAGAAAATATTTTCAAGCACAATACTGATTCCGTATAAACAAAATCCTAAATTTTTCTTATCAATTTCAACAAATGTTGAATGTTATGTCCAAACATACAATGTTACTAATAACCAACCAAAGATATGACTAAAACAATTGATATAGGCACTTAAAGTAAAAAGATAAATCACACGCTCTTACGGAACCCTAAAATAAGACTAGCGGTATTGTTAGAATCTTAGTAAACAATTATGTAAAAGTTATAAAATATCGCAATACAACAAAAAATAAGAACACTAGTTAATGTAACGTTAGGCAATGGTACTTAAAGGCGAAGTGAGAGGTAGGCTTATTTTGTAATAAAAATGTAGGCGTAAATTTTTTACATTATTTAATAAAAAAGAAACTAATTAAAATATCACCTTAATTTTGGATTAAGATAAAGCGATGCAAATGATCATTGCAAATAAAAGTTTGGAAAATGTCTATAAATAACATTGACATATACCGCAATAAACATAGGAAAATGTATACTCCTTGACAAAGTAAGTAACTATGTATATTATGCGTTATGTTCACATAACTCTAAAAAAATATATCACATATCAAACTGTAAGCGCGTTTAATAGACCCGACCCCTATAAACGGTATATTAAAAATAATACAATGTTGGGAATATAAAGAGCACATCTCAACACTATCTCTAGCCCTATAAAAAGAAATCAGATACAGGAGTTGCAAGTGGCCCGCAACTATGTATAGCTTTATGTAATAATGTATTATATTATACACCAGTTAATATAGTCGTTTTACTGTTGAATTACGACACCGATCGAAGGTTGTTGACACAACTTCTCAGATGATAGAGCGATCATTCGCATTTGACATCGACTCTATTTTTCGTTCATAGTTAACACGTTTTTTATTCAATCTGAAATTTGCCATTCAATAAGATTCAATGAATATGGACTACATTTTTATTGATCATTTGAACAAATTCATACCAATTGAAATAAAACGAGTCTTACGGATTTTAACGCGTTTATTATAAAATCCGTAAGATTAATTTTATTTCAACGTATACTATTCGCGTTAATATCAGAAATCAATAAATTAATACCAAATTTACGACTACACAGTTACATGTCACATACTTAAGTTTATATAACCCCACACTTCGACTCTACAAACGAAGTTATTAACAGCTTTTACAGGGTAAGGAGGAAATATCTACATCCAACGTGCTCTACCAGCGTCTAACTAGGATATAGTTGCACCTGTTGCTATCAGTGTTTTTAGGCATGATAATTGTTCGTTCTATAAATACTGTTCATGCGTCACGAGCTTCTAAAAATATCAATAAGTGAACAAAAAAGCTCTATCCGAGAGCTAAAGGGGACAACGGCAGTAATTGAAGCACTTATTGAGCTAATAAAAGCGGCTGGCTGGTGGTACAATGCTTCCAACGAGGCCTCGTGGATTAATGCGTTCCATTTAATCTATTAAGCAGTGACACAAAGGACGGACAGTGCAATATGCGAGATTCAGTAATAATAATGCAGTCTGAAGTGTGTTTGGGATCAGTGTGATGACCACGTTGTTAAGTGCGCGACTTCTATAAGATTGTAAAGGAACATGGTCCGATATTCTCATTACTCTGTACCAAATTTACACTGAAAGAGATATTTTTTTTATATATATCAAAAATGTATAAATAAATTAATATTGTGAGACAAACACACAACTGTATATGTTCCCAAATTAATCAACCCTTGTATTAGTAACACCTAGTAACATTTGGCAAATTACGAAAGATCATTGCTCATATGGGCAAAGAATGCCCTAATCCTGGTGCAATGAGCCTAGCAGGCGACCTAGCAAACTACTTGAACTGAAACTACTGGAGCAAGCTCAATTATTAATAACCAAACCCAATTTGACCTTTAGTGCAGAAAAGTCTATGAAATACATTTTACGAGACTTTGATACAATTATGAAATACGATAAATGAAAACTGGTATTGAGGCTGGGGCTTAACAACATTATACTGATGCTCCTGAAGCCACCCACGGCGCGGCGCGCGTCTACAGTTGTTGTAATAATGTATCGCACGCAAACGCACATACTAATGTTAAAGGTGAGACTTATTGAATAGATGTTTCGATTCATTTGAACAGGCTCGCAAATCTTACCCTCCACATTTATAGAAAATTTTAATCTATTTCCAATAGCATTACAAATAATTCGGAAACTTGCTTTGAATTTGAATTCGGGGGTTCATATGTAGTATATAGTATGAATCTGTTATAAGATTTCTATGCAGAAGTATTTTATTTCCTTCAAAGAGACTCGCACAAACAAAACTACATATTTTCATACATACAAGATATATGTCAGTAGGAAATCGAATATCGAAGAGAGCAAATGAAAAGACGGCTCATAGCAATGATATTAAATCCCAAAACATGATATAATAATAAAGTTAGGTATTCTTTATACAATGATACACTAATGGTGATTAGGTACCCTACATATTTTTTAATATCATTTCAAGCTTTGATATTAAAAAAAAAAAAATATTCTAAAATGCATTCACAACTAATTGTTACACCTGTTATCATTGAACGCAATGCGATAATGCACTTGAGGTAGGTATTATGTAACATGGTATACTATCCCACCAAGTCAACACCGCAGGCTCGAGTTACATTGCCTGGCTTCTTTTTATCACAACACAATGCAACATTCTACAGTCGGCAATGTAAAGAAACTGAATAATGGTGTATTCAGTTGTGTCACAATGTACGTCTTTAAGAAAAAGTTGTTTGACATATCGGTTTGTAAAAATATAATAAAACGTCATTTGCGTTCGTATATAATAATTAGAAACGCCAAGGAAAGAAAACCAAATCATTTTCTTTGTTCAAGTATGTGCTCTACAATATTCCTAAGCATATTTTTTCATAATAGGAACTCATGGTAGAGCTAGCGCGTGAGGATAAAAACGATATGTTCATTAATTGATAGCCATACTTAATACGTATGTAACTAATGGTTGTACTATCTGTCACAAACTTCGTGCTCTATTTATCCATCCCATTTAAGGTTAAGGGTATGAATAATGCAAATCCAAAACAAGTTATAGGTATACCACACACTATAAAAAAATACATCGTTATTATTCAATCATTTTTTTCAGGGGAATTATACTCTACTGTGTCACAGGAACATTGTAATAACTACATACTACAAGATCAAATCTTTTGATATTCCTTCTTGGGTTTTAGAAAACGTTGTCCTACTGCTTATCGCAAGCCAGAGTAAATTGGTTATTGAAACTAATCAGTAGGTAACGCATTTATTTAGTGCCACCTTGCGCAGAACATTGCCTCGTCTAGCGAGGATTCTATGAATATATACTTATTTATTAATGTTTAAGGTAAACCCCAGCCTTTATTATCCTCTGCATATCTACGTAAACTTAAAGCAGGAATCCCTCCACCCCGTCGTGCTTCGGAAATAGCCGCAAGCTATCGGAGTGGTTATCTCCGACTCAGCCACGCACGGCTCCTCAGATCTACGATATGGCTGCGGGCTGTAGGAAAAAATCCTATAACAATAGTTACGTTTCTGAACATTCCTTCAATATCGTGGAGATATAATATGTGTACGTCTAGGTTTTAAAGACTCGTTAATTCCTTCACAGGATATAGAAGTAGATATATACGCAAAAGCTTTCTAAACAACTAACTACACCAATAATAAACACAACAAGTAAACTACATTTATTTATTTAGGCACAATTAAAACCATTATCATAGTTTGCGAATTAATTTATGTTTTTGCATAACTACCAAAATAGCAAATGAAATGCTTATTATATTATAATTTATACGCAATACTAATTATATAATTAAAGAGGCCTCAGCTCGATATAAATACTAGTTGCATATGTGAGGCATTGCGTTTTTAAAGATACAAACCGTATATCTTTCACGTAGGCGCATCCGGCGATAGCGATCTTGGATCAACGATATTACCGATTACCGATTGGTGTGGTAATGTTGGTGGCACCTAGTTAGCGCAGCCACGGGCGAATCAAGTCACCGGCCCACCGTAGCGGCCTAGTCGTCACCTGAACAAGAAAGACCCGTCTGGCTGCAAGTTGCCATATAAATTGTACAACCGTTCAACGAACGCTCTCGTGTTGTTACTAAAAGTGGGCGCATTGAGATTTTTGTTACTCCTTCACTTGACTTACCCCGACCTTATCCAAGGCCTACATAATATAACAATGAAAGCGGTGCATATGGAACTGGGTACTAACACCATGCAAATTGCATGCATAGATTTACTTATATATCTATACTGATTTACTGGGCGTGTTGTACATATAGTACATATTCTATATATACTTTTAACAAGACTTCGCCTACTGGCACTATAATGCCGTTATATTTTAAAGCGTAGTTGTCTACTGTTTTAAAACAGACATATGAATACAAAATAACCATGTTAATAACCCACTTCCTAAGTATAACAAGAAGCTTTTGTACTAATGTTTAACTTTCAGTATTTGCGAAGGAATTGTATTGCGTGGAAGGCCCCCGATATACTCACTATTCGAGATGCACAACAATGAACTTGGAATCAACGGGCAAGCCTCGCGAGCGGCAATGTGTTGCACCGCAGTTTATTTATAAACACACCGACAGATGGCTTAACAGATAGCTACCTAAAGGTTACATCATAAACAATAACTCAAAATTTAGTCTTAAAACACGCGTTCCTCTTTATCCTATTTTTCCTCCTAACAATATGTTAATCAGATGATAATTGCCTTGCGAAACGATGCCCCAAAGTTTACAATAATTATTCTCACGGTGAGGCCGCAACGTGTATTTTTATAAATAAATAAGTCATTAAGATTCAAGGATTAGATAATTAACAATTGGCTGGACTAGTTACCCTTGAAAACTTTGGCCGGTACCAAGTATTATGTATGAGATTTACACAAATAACGGTTACCATTGTAAAGTTCGCAAAATACTGAATTTGTTATATTTTGATGCAGCACGAATAAGTCACCTATTATATATTTAAAAATGAATATGCAGAGCCACGCCGTTATTCCTAGATCTACTAAATACCGGAATTATATATGCGTTAGCACATACTGAATAAAGTTAAGAAATAATTAAAAAAACAGTTTAAGCATTAGTGAGCGTGTTACGAAAAAAATACAAACATGATACGTTTTAATTCTTCTCCAATATTATTCAATAAAATGTCAGGTCAAAGTATAACGAAATACTGATAGACATTTTAACACCCAACCTCATTAATTTCATTCATGATGTACCGTTGGTTGCACAAACAATCAGTCACTTTCAACCAGTTGAAAGATTAACAAATGATACACATTATCGCACACAATTTATAAATGTTATTATTACTAGGCATATGAGAAAACAAGAAGAATGGAATAATTGTGTAAACTTTTGCGATTGCTTCGATATTTCTTCTGTAACTACTTTTCCCGTCTTACCAATGTTTGTGCGATTTTGTGTTGTATCTTCGTCGACTAAATATTTAATTTCATTTAATTATGAGTAAATTAAATTACTGAGCTAATTATTAACAGTATATCGCGTCGTAATAATAAGACGAAGGTAAATTATAATTTAAACAACATGCTCGTACATCGTTATTTACGCAAGAACTTGACCTCTAATTACTGGTAAAAAGTGAAGACTCCATCAACTAGATTCCCTGCCTTCGGCAGACCTAAAGGTCACTTGTGGACCGGCTGCAAAGGTCGATGCCCTGCTGAGCGCTGAAGCTAAGCGAAGTGCCCACAATTATAATTTATAAGTTAACATACAAGTATCCACTTGATGCGTGTAATTGTATCGATTCATATACACATGGTGACCATAAAAAATAACTATACATGGTGCACACACAGGTAGAAGAATGGTAATACTCTGCAATTTCCCTTGCTTGCCTGCCGGGTAACTGAAAAGGGAGTATATTTTTATGATAATACCCCAGTAAAAGCAAATGAACTCTATAATAGATTTGATTATAGAGCGAATTCATTGGTAACACAAGGAACAGAAAGATACCTTAATAGTGTACCTACCTGCGCTATTTGTCTAACATGTGTTAATTGCACCTCAGTAACTTCCTTCTAAAAAGCTACACACGATATTGCGTTTGGAATAATTCTAATGACTGCATTGCAGTGTTCTTCTTTGTGACGTCATTTAGGAAGCATTTTCAATCATACACGTGGACTTTAGTGTTTCTACCATCCCAGGAAACCTTTTCATTTCCTAGATTAAAAAAATCTTCTACATTGACTCGGTATAATATTAGCATATCACCATGCCAAGTGAATTTTGAACTTACCTTCGGTAACCCATTCATTTCTAAGGATAAAGAAAATCCTGTATTGTAAATCTTCTAATAAGCTATTGTCATGCTATGATTTATTAAAATCCCAGCCCAGTAGATTTTGTGTTTTTGTACTATCCAGCAGGAACCAATCCGTTTCCCGGGATTAATAATCGCTTCTTCCAAAAATATTTAATGTACAAACACGACCAAGTTGAAGTCTTATTATAAGTTGAGATGTATAAAGATAGATGAGATGATACGCCTAACGTATCCAACTCTCCTTTGTTCTATTAAGCCGTGCATTGAGGGCAATATAAAAGCTTCCCGTCGAGGTGTTTGTCGCGTGGGCGTTAATCTTCGTACAATAATATAATGTGAGCATTTTGACATTCAATTGCATTATGTAGGCACATGGGCGCTTACTGCGGCATTAGCGACGTGAGAGAGGCGCTTCACGGTGTTTTAACGTGCTTTGAATTCAATTACAAAGTGTTTCAAACAATGTCTGGCCTGTTTCGGGAATAATAAAGAGGGTGAACGTTACTTTGTGAACTAATTTTAAAAAAGTTTTAAAAAACATCGCCGCTGTCGGATTATTATTACCAGCTTTGTGCTTATGCTAGGTGCTAATCCAGTAAGCAATGCAATATTACATTTCTTTGAGTCTCATATTCACTTGTTTTACGCTGAAGGCAATCGTCGTGAGGAAACAAGCGAATGACGTGTGAAGTTCGCGATCGCGCACGGTGGTGGTGGTGGATGGATCGGATCTCCCTCGCATTGAAGGGGCGTGTGCTCGGTATAATCGCAATAGGCTCGCCCCCTATTACATTGCGACCAAAATATCATCAGGGAAGTGTAGTTGTTATTCAGCACATCTCTCTCTCTCTAAATGCAGGCGTGATAATAAGTGTACATTATATTTATTTATAGCTTTATTGAAAGTTATAATTAAAAATAATAGTTGCGTAGCCAATACTCCCACGAAAGACCTCTTTCCTGTCATCCGATCCATGGCAGGAATTCTCCAGATAGGAGCATTAATTAAAACTAGTGCAGCGTTTAATTTATGCCGAATGACACTGTAGCGACAGTTTTGAGGTGCGTAGGCGTGACATACCGATATCTCGCGCGAAACAGGCCTTTGAGCCCTTCACACACCGAGAGAAAGTAGCTCGGATTAATTATTGTATACGAAACAGCTATTTCAACACTAGCAAGATTAAGGTACATACGTAAATGTACGAGTTTCATTGAATTTAATAACCTTATTGCGTTAGTATACAGAACAAAATAGATTAAAAATAATATTCCGGAATCTAGAGAATGATTTTTTCAATGTTGCAATAGGACGGAGCGGTATACATACTTATGTAAGATTTTAAATTGTACCCGGTGTAATTTTACCCTCGCGGAGTCTCTGACCAGGGTATTTGGCGTTTGAGGGTGAGTACCGTAAACGCAGCCCAGAGCACATACTGAGCAATTTACTACCACAATTTTATTATCTCTAATCAGACATCACACCAAAAGTTTATTAACTAATTGAACACAAATCCATGTTGAATTTCGCTTTTACTTAGTGTTTCCGCATCACTAACTATTAATCTTTCTCCCTTGGCTTATTATAAGATACTGGTGTTAAGAATTCCTTTGTCACCATCAGAAATGTGAATTGAATGTGGTTCGCGTTTCATAAGTGCGTCCATTGTGACACTGATTAACATGAGCTGTGTGCTCTGCTGACAATGCCGGTCCGTCGACTATTTCACATGTATCGAGTTGAAAAATTGGTTGTGGATTGCAAGTTTGAATACTAGTATGAACAAACCATAAGTCTTCAACGTCCTTAGTATAAACAAACTACTCGTAACGCAACTGCTACGACCTAACGCAAAATGGGATGTATCCATTTTTGGTTTAAATGACCTCACCCCCGATAATAATAGGGTAAATCTATACATATAAATAAAATTGGAGTGTCTGTTTGTTATATTAAAATAACAGCTTTTTACTAATTGCATTTGGATGTATACACGTTACCTATACCGAAACCACATTTTTTACAATTTTTGTCTGTCTGTCTGTCTGTCCGTCTGTCTGTCTGTCTGTCTGTTTGTTCCGGCTAATCTCTGAAATGGCTGGACCGATTTTGACGGGACTTTCACTGGCAGATAGCTGATGTAACAAGGAGTAACTTAGGCTACTTCTATTTAGAAAAAAAAATAGGATCTCATGAAAAAAAATTAAAACCAATGTTGCAGCGCAGCGCCTGATTAAGTTTGATAGCAATAACATGCAATGCGTCCCGCGGGCTCAGAATTGGCGAGCAGGCTGTTGTCAATGGTTGTGTTTGTTAAATACCACGCGGACGAAGTCGCGGGCAACAGCTATGAATTAATAAAAAACATTGGAGAAAAATGGATGACGATGATGATGATTTGCTTTGGTGGTAAAGAATAAAAAAGTTTGGGCGATTATACCTAGAATGTTTTGGGCAATGACATCGCGAGCCACTATTGTACTTTTTAATGCTATTGCAAAAAGTTTTTATTTTATTTTAGGGGTAATTGTATTACTTAGAAGCTTTTGTCTATTTATATTATGTAATAGCGAGATCGTTAGTTCTTAGCTACGTTTACCGAAACTTATCCCGTTAGATTTGTACAAGCATTGGGATTTTCGTAATATCAAATTGTTAACATATCAGAACATCTACCAATAGCCATCACAAAACATCAGTCATTAAGTATCTATCACTACAACGTACGTTCATAATTTCTTCCTGTAGCTAATCGCACCAAAAAGGTTTCCAATATGACATTATGCAACCATTGTTAAGATAGGCATGACAACTTTCTCTATAGATAGGAGTATTAAATCCCCTGTCTGCCGCCGGAAACGCATTTGTGTGCGCATGCGTCGCTCATACGAGCTTCCAAGAATTAATACTCGCACTTCCTTCGCATTATATGAATTGATTTTTAGAAAATCATAAATGTACTTTCATGGCACCTAACACGTTTATTATAATCACTCATCCGACTGTTGTCATGTTAATTTACTTACTTAGTACCTACCATCAAGTCAATAAACCGTTATACTCATGTAAATACTCGATGAATCAAACTTATGAATGGGGCATAGAACAAAGATGTAAAGAGGTCACATCTTCCGCAGCGCTGAACACATTCATTCATATTATAAAGAAATCAAATAAATGAATAAACTATTCAGAAGGCTATGAGTCGCACACGCGAGCGATCGAACGGTGAGACTTGGGAATTGAGACGCTCGGGTCGTACGGTAGTTCTCACAAGTCACGAAGCCTGACTTACCATTCAATGCATGTAAAACACTTTTGTCGGTTGGACCGAGGGGTAGCAGATGTGCACTGACTTTAATAACTATTTTAAAAAACCATCGATCATTCAGGATGCTATTAATATAAACAATTCTAAACCATTTGTTCCGCTGTTTAGTCATAGCGCGTCTATTTTATGTATAGCTTTTAAACTTATAACCGGATTATTTACTTTAGTAGATTCGGTGCTGGCTTTACCGTTTTCATTAAGCAGCATTAAACATTCTTAGCTCTAATTCAACATGGCTTATTTAACGTAATGTACGTTAAACATGAAATTTGTAAGTCTAAGCGTATAATTAATATCTGTATTATGCAAATTAAATCCAATCGTAGTGCTTTAAATGCCGTACATATTTCAATGTTAACTTTCGTGAGACAAAATTCCGACATTTGAGCAACGCACCGTAAAAGTAATTCAAATGAATGAATTTACAATTTGTATATTCTGATCTCGTCGTTTGGTGTCGGTCATACGTATGTTCAAATAAAATAAATAGTTAGATATAAACTGGTTCTTGAATGAAGAGCACGTACCAAACGAATATGACGCCCGTAAGTCGGGTAAAGTTACACGCGACCTAAAAATGATGTTGAAAACGAGGAAAAGAAAACATGAATCGTCGAGTGATACCATCTGACTGTCTAATAAACCTGTACGCGCAAAAGCTTAAGAAATTTATAAACTGTAGTTGCACAACTTGTGTTACTGCAGGTTTTTATGATAACAGTTACCAACAGTGGCACAGAAACAAACAAGTGCTCGCGTCGACGCTTTATTTGACCTTGACTTTTAATGAAAACTATCACTTGGAAGCTTTAATCGATAAGTACATGGTAGGTGACGTCAGTCCGGAGTGGACGGGGAACTGGACCAGTCGGGCGGGTGGCCGGCGTACAGGTGCGCCCGCGCCGATGCCTAGCGTGCCCTTAACACCAGCTGCTATCGGTGACCATTTCGAAAACTATTCCACAAATTCGCAACACGAGACGTGAGACTGTACTACTATAACTAAATATACATACTACCCTTTATGTTCTTAAATGGAATACAAGAACCTAACTAAGGAAGGATATTTCGGCAATTGCAACCCATTCAGTACGACAATTGCAATCAATCCGACCGAAATACTGTATTGCAGATTTTTATCAAGTTGCTCTTACAACAAGAATACAATTTCATAAATGTATTTAAGTATTTCGAGAGATATACGAAATAAACAAACATTTTCATCCATTCAACCAACTAGTAAAAGGCAGTTTACGTACTTAACAGTTATACGTTTTCCACTAAATGCCAACCGGTGCTTGGAATCGGTTAGTCAGCACAATATTTATGCAGTGGGAACAAATCAAAGGGCTTATATACCAAAACACCATAAATCTGCCAGACTGACGATATCGTTAGGTACTCTTAAATTACTAACTTAACGCATTCCAGTTCCAAACGATATGGAAATTTGATGCAACACACTTCGGAACTACGTTCCATTCCCTTGATTATAGTGTTATTTATTTGGTCTATCTGACTGCCTCAACTTAGTATATAGTTACGTTCAACCTGGGCAGCAATTTGAATACTAAATATTCCCATATATCTATACATATAAATAAAATTGGAGTGTCTGTTTGTAATATTAAAATAACCGCTTTTTACTAAGTGCATTTGGATGTATACACGTTACCTATACGGAAACAATTTTTTTACAATTTTTGTCTGTCTGTCTGTCCGTCTGTTTGTCTGTTTGTCTTTCTGTCTGTCTGTCTGTCTGTCTGTCTGTCTGTCTGTCTGTTTGTTCCGGGTAATCTCTGAAATGGCTGGACCGATTTTGACGGGACTTTCACTGGCAGATAGCTGATATAACAAGGAGTAACTTAGGCTACTTATATTTTAGAAAAAAACATAGGATCTCACGAAAAAAAATTCAAACCAATGTTGCAGCGTTGCGCCTGATTAAGTTTGATAGCAACAACCTGAAATGCGTCCCGCGGGCTCAGAATCCGCGAGCAGGCTGTTGCCAACGGTTGTGTTTTTGTTAAATACCACGCGAACGAAGTCGCGGGTAACAGCTAGTATTTTATAAAAAGTTTTTTTGGTTGCTATTACTGAATTGACACAAATGACAGTAGACCCATATGAGCGAGGAATGTAATAAAAAAAATACAATCGAATTGAGAACCTCATCCTTTTTTTGAAGTAGTTTAAAAGGTAAAATAAGCAATTACGTCATATTCTAATAACTTTGGAGCGGTAACAAAAAAATAAGAACATGATGCTTTAATTACTGACACCCATTCCCGTCCAAGCTTTATTGGCAAAAACTCGTTTTAAACATGTTTTAAACAACAGAGATTGACTCATTGGAATTTTCTATTAGAAATTCAATCGATGATGACATCAAATTTACCATTGAATTCAACATACATTTATTTAAAAATATCTGGAAACACCTAGAAACAGCCTATCATAAACTATAGTTGAGTTATGATTATTTGATTCGACGAGTGCAAATCAATATTAGGTCCAAGGTGTTACTAACAGTTGGAAGTTATCCGATGTAAGTAGAAACTTGTAGTTAACAATGATTTGGCCCAGTAAACTATCACCCAGTCCAGTGAGCTCTCAGCCCAGCCGCCTATTACGTGGTTCATGGTACTACCAGGCTCCCTGTTCAATAGCAAAGCAACCTTCTTACGCCAGACCGCATCAAAACCATCGGTCGGTATTAAAACAATCATCAAAATGTATTAAAAGACAATCCTTTAAAGCTACACTTACTTCTTTTGTCTGCTTCAGTATAAAGACGTGGGGAAACAGTATAACAGATTTTGTCATAATTGAACTCAGTCTATTAAAATAAGCGAACGGCTTAAACATTGTTAAATAATTATTATAAATACTATGTTAATCTTCGATACAAGTGTGAGAACAGAATGTAGTCAGCGCTGATGCGGTCGAAAGCCTCTCAACGGCCATGAAAGTATTATAACATGCGAGTGCTGTTGCAATCTGCGCTAACTATACAAGTAGGCATACTGAATGATTCATGTATGAGATAAGATCATAGTGCCAGCCGCGTTTCATTCAACATTAACCTTAGACAATTAATACCATATACTAAGTTATTATGTAATTACTCGTAGAATGCAGGCAAGGTTATGTATGTATACAAAACATTTATCAAGTGAAAGCTCAGTGCGACAAACTGAATAAGGTGAAGGCATTTCAATGACAAAAATAACTTCCATATGTTGTTCTTAAAGCACTCTAAAATAATCATAGAACAATTATTACAAAATACACGAAGGTCGGTTGATTGCATCAAAATGAAGAATTGTTCAAATTAGTCTCAATCGTGCCTCAAATTGTTCACATTTCTCAATCGGACGTCACGTCAAAGCACACAATAGAGACAATGCCCTCTCGGTGCATTAAAAAAATCGATAAATGTGTGTTTGCAATCGAATTGAATAGAATACCGGTATTTTAAATCGACATTCAAGTTGCCTCTAAACTCGACTTATTCCAAGGAGACGATTCTTCATTTTTATTCGTCTTTTATAATAGAATACTTGGCGTAAAAACATTCCTAAACAAATAACGTCGCAACTGGTTACAAGTTATTATTCTGAGGGCGAAAGCCATAAAATAGGTAGTATTCCAGCTACTTATCTTCCGAGCAGCTCATAAAAATGGCCTAGAGGAAATGGATTGTTGCGGTGATGGTGGGTGATAGAATGTAAACTTTTAAATAGCATGCTTAATTTTTTTGTTACATGTCTATAGCGTCTATAGGTTCGTAAATATCAGTCCTATCAGCTTTAATATAAATGTTCTTTTTGAAGATTTCATGAATGACTTACAAGAAATCTCGTATTATATATTTCCCGATTAGTACCGATTTTCATGACAGTTTAGTTTAGTTTACCGACTATTTAGCAAAGTTCATAACTAGTAGCCACACTGCTACTATTGGTCCCTCATCGTTTTAAAATCATGTGAAATAAGTACTTACCTATGAACGGTGTCAAGACTATCTATAAACCTATGCTTAAGTGCTACGTTCACTTTGTCAACATCCAAATACAAACCAACAAAGCTCACCTTGATCGCATTGACAGCTTATCAGAACAAACTGAACTAGCCTATCTGAGTCATAACACGGGCAACTCATACACCAACAGGCAACGGAACGCTGTGTATTAAAGGTAAAAAAATATTTTCGATTGACTTGAAGCTCACACACGACAAACAATTACAAAATTAGTACATATACACAACATCAGGTAATATGTAGCAAACTGGTTTGGTAAAAACAAAACAATTTACACTCAATGAACTGATTTGTAACTAATAGTTCATTAACGGTCCCAAATTTTAAGAAAAGTAGATTAAATAAAATGAAAGTATTGGACTAGTACTGCCAAAGAGGTATACAGCAATTTAACAATTCTCGTTCCATTCTCGAATAAACCCATGTTGATTGTTGGCCATAAGCCATAAATCCGCTTTTCCAAATTTTCTCTTTTTAACTTAATCGTGAATGCAAGAAGTCGAGATCAAGTCATCGAGCCCGACGCATTAAGTACAGCTCCGAAAAAAGAAGGTACTGTTTGGAATTATAACTATGAATTGTCAGTCCATCGACGACAAATTATACGAAGAAACTTATGAAAAAAACGAGGACCACAGCTTCTGGTTTCTAGAAACATATGACTTACATACCTAATGAAATAATTTACGATAGCCAAACTTGAACGATCTCAGATAACTGTATACGCTGGCATACTCCAAAATACACAACCGCACATAATCATTATATCATAATTAGATACCGTAAACTCAATTCTGTGTCCGTATTGTCTGTGAGATTCCCACTCAAATCACTAGTTATTACGAGCGATTGCAACTACGGTAGTAGGTGACTGTTCTGTTATTTTATGAAACCATCTAAGAGCTTAATTTTATCGTACACGTGAGTGGAATTAGTTGATTAAAATTGTAAGACTTCTCGAATAAGGATTTTAATTAACTGCATACCTTAAAAACACGACGTAAAATAATATGTATATCAAGTAAACTTTTGGATACATAAAATAACGTTATTTTTCTTGGCATGATTTTGTGACCTCTAACCCGATCAATGTTTTCAGAATAATTTATTTTCAAATAGAAATCAGTAGGAAGTCAATAACAAATGAGTTTCAAAGAAACAACAACCCTATAACATAGCGGACTCTGACATGAACAGTATGCTAAACAAAATAAGCAATAAATGTTAACCGTTACCCGTTTAACGATCGATACACAGTTGTTACTTTCAGACGTTAGATTTGATAGACTTTCGATTGAACATTATCTTTTAAGACAGCAATTTGCACACCGAAGTAAAAGTTTTTCAAAGTTTGCTACAATTTAAAATATGCATAGACTAACGTGACTTATAAAAGGCTTAGGCAAAGACTCAATGACAACTACATGGAAATATTTCTACGGCCCTGATGGCTCCACTGGGAACACAAAATATATAAATTAACCAGGATATCACATGCGTTGTAGATTCGATTTGACTGAATTATATATTTTAGAAAAAGGTGCGGCATTCTTGGCTGTCTACACTACAAAATAAACTGTTAATTGCTGGTGCAGATATTTAAGATGCATATTTCATTCTAGAGACATTTGCATATTGACCAACATTTAAAATGTTGGCTAAATACTTTAAAAACTTTCAACATACTGTTATTTCGTTGCATAACTTGTATTAAATGAAAAACAGCGAAGTGAAATAACGAATCCTGCACTTGCTTCACGCCGCTATTGCATGTAAAGTGGTAGAGGCATACGTAAGTGGTTTTCTTCAAGGAGGTAGTAGCAGGAAGAGCAAACTCATTAGAAAGTATAAGCAGACGATTGCATCACATATATAAAACTGGACAAGGATGCACCAAGACCCTTGATCAAGACTTGCGATATTATTGATGTTATAGAGTCGAGATTCCTTATAAGAAACTTTAAAGAGCTTACATAAGGTACAAGTGTGCGGGATTCAATACTGATACTGATGCTTGTTATTGAATTTAATCGTCGCCATCTTATTCCGAGGTCAATTTATAACTGATAATAATCATAATTCGAATGCATGTATGAGTATTTTAACTCATAGAAAATATAGAAAATGTAATTTCTTTTTAATAGCTCGTACATTACGGGCATCCTGCTATTAAATACTTTTTTTAGTGTACTAGACTTCAACTAACGTGAAATGTGTGTGATATAAAGATTGATGCTCTGATTGGATGGCAACCTGTCAGACAGGAACAGCATTCTTGTACATCGAATCGTATATATCGCGCTCGGTGACGACTTGATGAGTGGCAATAGTAATGGATAGGAAATAGTAATTACTATTTACAGCTATCCTTATACTTAACATACATATTTATGAACTGTTGTTATAATAAAACTATATGTCTAAACTAACATTATAACTAATTTTGTCTATAGTAATTAGATAAAAGCTGATTACAGCAGGTGTGGGCAACCCTTCCAACATTCCCATCCCGTATCCATCCAACCCATCTATACTCCCAATTATCTTTCCATTTTCCTGCAATAGTTCCTCCGCCTGCTGAGGTTAATTCGCTGTTTATGTTATCATAGCCTCTACGTGTGGGACCTATGTCCCCGCACAAGCCTTCCAAAGATCCGAGTATAGCCCGTGTTGTTTAAGCCTATATGACTCTCTCATTTTGTTTGCAACCATTGACAGAGAGAGAAACCATGACAACAGACTGACAAAAAAATCTCTAAATTTATATAAATTTTGAGATTCATTTCCTAAACTAACTTTTTCCAGCTCAATTTATTTATAATAATCGTATTAATAAATATAAAATAGTTTAATGTATCAGATGTGTTACTGTATTAGATTCATGATTCAAAATACCTATCATTATGACTTACCGATAAATATACATCGCCTCATCATCGGATGCTAAATAAGGCTGGCAGGGTATTGTGATAAAATCCATAATGCATTCAATATTTAGAGTTTAATAACAGGCGGTGCAAATCTCGGAGTGAAATGAGTCATTGCAAACCACAATCTCGCAAAGTAAGGACCCCAAAGGTCAGAGCCTTTGCCGATATTCGCTGTACAATGCTACGTAAATCAACATGAGTTTCCTTGTTTTGGGAATCGGGGAACGGTGACGCAGAGGTGTTTACTCTCACGGTGCCCAACTTTTATTATTAAACAACTGTAAAAGTGAAATAATATGAGTTTTTTTAATAATATCGCAGTATGCAGTATTACGCTACTATAATCTACTCAATTTATAATGAGTGAGACGATTATTTTTCACGGGAGAATAATAAAAATAAAAATAAAACATATTTTTTTTTACACCATAGACATAAAAGGACACCTATTTGCTATTCCGGTTGTTTAGGTATAAAATTACATATTGATTATCTGTGTTAGGTACCAAGAAATTCGATAAAAATTGCGACTGGCGCCGTCTCACTAGTTGGATCTCAGAGGGCAGATGGCATTCGCTGCGTGTAAATATTGGCATATTAGATTTCTATATCCACTGTTTTAGTAGACTAAACACCGAGATCGGTACTCAATCCCCACACTGTTATTTTAGTCTACAAACGCAAGATCCGTATGCAAACCGCGACAAAACATCGTTAAATATAAACAGCAACGACCCCTTAACTTTCTCATGGATTGTAAAGTACATGTTTATGTGATGGGCCACGTCCCGAGACTTGCAAGTCTTTTTAACAATGAACAAAAATACTTGCTCGCTACATACGTTTTCAAGTTTATAGCAATGTCACGACAATATAATTTCAAATACTTACAATTCACTAAACTACAACACGATAAGCTTATCTGACAACCTTGAATATTAAGAATGAAATAAGTTTGTATGTTTTTGGGAATAGTATATTCATTCTTAAAATGTATGTATTATTAACTCATTTCCATGACGATTTCTACAAAATTAATCTTAGAATATACGCTCATAGCACCCCGGGCTGGGAACGTTCATATAAATCTGATATGTATTTTATAAAACAGAAATGATACTTATTTAGAGCAAGGATATCAATATTTTGTAGTCATAAAAGGAATAAAAGTATAGCTATGTTTATGACAATACCTGTGGCTTTGGTTACTTTTAAAAAGTAATTCGACTACTATTATTGGCGGGTACTTGTTGTTTTAACGTAACGACCGCTGTTTTTAATTTTTGTTCACACGGAAATTATTACACGTATAGCCCAAGCTGCGGTGCGGGGCGTACGCTTACAATTACACACCTTGAAACATATAAACGTTTCACATCTCACAACACTCTTATAGTTTCCCCACATTTTATATCGGTATCTCTAAATATAAATTAACTGCAAAATCGTTAAATAGTCAGTCAGTGCTTTTAGTACCAAACCTAACCAGAATCAATTAAATAGGCGATTAAATTAGTCCATTTATCTATCATCACTTGTGATCTTAGAATTTATTGAATTTTTAAAGAAGATACTTTTGGCGTCGGCGTTTTCAGTTACCTTCTACGAGTAAACCTGAACGGTATATAACGGTGTGCTCATCTACGTGTATCTTCGCTTATCGGTCCGGTATCTATAGGATTTGCATGAGACCACAATCGCCCTCTATCTCTACCGGTAATTAGAAACTTGCCAGTAACGGTACGCAATTTGTAGGTAGCGCTACTTCAATATAAAAGCACCGGCTGCTTCCGCAATTCAGACACTGTTAACAATTTTGAGTTTTTGTCGCTGTCGTTATAACCTGTTCGCGGATCCGACTTGACTCAAGTTGCTCTATTATAGGTACTTAGTACAGGGTGTCTGGTGGCAGATTTCTATTTTCAAAATTAAATAAAAATATTACTATGGGACATATCGTTTTAATGAAAGTGTTGAAAGACAGAGTAAAAATGCGGATTTCATTTTTTAAAGTTTACGTCATCCAAATGTCTTCCATCAAGATGCACACACTATTCAAAACGGAGCCTCGTAATCCGCGCCATACGCTGCAGTAAACTCGGTTGAATTGCGCTGATTTCCCGACGAATGTTTTCTTTTGGCTGCACAACAGTTCGCGGATTGTTAGTGTAGACTCTCTGTTTGAGGTAGCCCCATAAAAAAAATCCATCGGGGGTTAAGTCGGGCGACCTCGGTGGCCACGGGATGTCCCCAAAGCGACTTATCAGTTTTTGAGGGAAAGCTTCCCGAAGCAAAAGCATCGAATCTCTGGCCGTGTGTGCGGTCGCACCATCCTGTTGGAACCACGTGTGTGAAGAGAACGATGGATGAGCTCGCAGGTTCGGCAAAAAGAAATCCGTAATCATGCGTCGATAATTCTCACCATTGACATTCGTCGCCTGGCCCCGGGAATTTTCGAAAAAAAAGGTCCAATTATTCCATTACTGGACAAAGCGCACCAATCAGCTACCCTGGGGCAATGCAATGGTTTTTGGTGTTTCAGTCGAGGGTTACGGGTTCTTGGAGACCAGTAACCGCAGTTTTGTTTGTTCACGTGCCCGTTTAAATGGAAATGAGCCTCGTCGCTCCAAAAAACGGAATTCACAGTGCGAAAACGCTCCAACATCATTTCACAAAAAAATGCGCTAAACAAAGACATTTTCTTTCAGTTCTTGAACGATTTGAATTTTAAAAGGATGGAACTACAGATCCTTTTTAAAATTTCATGGATAATCGCTCTTGGAAGTCCCAGTGAGGCTGCCCTTTTCCTTATCGAAAGTCGTGCATTTTCACGTAAACTCCGTTCCACCAGATCAATGTTTTCGGGGGTCCTTGAAGATCGAATAGGCCCTGGCCGTGGGGTGTTTAAAGCCGAAGCAGTTTGGCGGAACCTCTGCAACCAGGAACGAATTAAATTCACACTTCGTCCATCACTTATTCGTCGAATATCGAAGTGTGAACAAAATTGTCGACGAGCGATTACGTAAGAATCGTCGCTCTTGAAAAATGCCTCGATAGCAAACGCACGATGCTCACCTGACCACTGCGTCATCGTGACTAAAAAACCCGCACGATCGGTGATTCTAATGACACCACTCTCCCCCCACACCGTTTATTACTTTTTGAAATAATCGTATTTAAAAACGTAAATCTGCCACCAGACACCCTGTACAAGGATACATATCACTGGATCGAAAGGCACGTGATAAATTGTAAAAAGGATTTTAGTTTTGTAAATTACTAGAAATGTACTTCCAGCTTAGCCAAAGCTTGTGATGAAGTGGGTAGTATGAGATAATACAGTGAGTATCGAGTCTGGAACCGCGCGTTAAACTAGCCTATTGAAATTTTAACAGGTCTCAGAAAACATTCTGAAGCCGATAGCGAAAATGACGAGATGTTATTCAAAACATTAATTTAATCAATTTTCAAATCAAGAAGCTTATACAATATATTGCTTAATCAAGGTACCTATCTATCTACTATCCATGTTTAAGAGTAACTTTATATACGCAAACAATATCAATCACAAAACTTTTAGATCAAGATCAAGGACATTATACTTTTAAGATATGCAACATTGCTCGTGTTATGTATAGTATCCATCATGTTTGCTCGCCAACTGTTGGCATTGCGCGTATGACAATGCTGTTAGTGATTGATGCGATAGTAATTTCCCGCGCACCGTTGCTCGTATCGGATACGAGTCGAATCGGCACCAACCACACGGTACAACGTGGCTACGCTCGCCGCCGTGCTCCTAAACACTGTAATTGAACGTTATCACAGCGGTTCCGGGATTACCCCACATAACCGCGAATAAATTATTCTGCACGTCACTTACCCATGTTAATGTCCGGCAGCACATACAATACGCCGCACAAAGCAGCTGTGGCGGATGGCACATTGTTCTCCGTGGGCCCGTTGTCGCACTCCGCGGATTCCACTTGCGCTGGTTCGAACAGAGTCAGATCGAGCCCGTCCATGTCACTACGAGTCGATACACCATCAGGTTCCACCACGCGGTCGCAGAAATGTTCCGGCGAGTCCACATCTTTTGGACTGCGACTGCAGACACCGTCACTTAGGGGATCGCAACAACACGTGTCTGAGAACGGCTCGAAATCTTTACAATCAAACTCGCACCGTTCAAAACTATCACAGGTACACGACGACAAAGCGTCCGAGTCTGATCCCTCTACCAGAAAAACATCGTTACTCTTCACAACATCTTTTCGCACAGTTTCCGTTTTCGCGGAAATGTAAAACACGCTCGAAGTGTATGGCACTTTATGAACTTGTAATGTCACGTTATCGGATATTTTATCGCTGGGGTAAGTGTGCTCGTCGCCGTCTGGCAAAATCTCATCCAGTTGCGGGCGGCAATCCTCGTAGCGGGCGAAACTGGAGGTATCAGTGAGGTTCGACGACCGGTCCACAGAGTACACATCTGCGTAGGGATCGATTGAATCGCTCTGTAGTGTTGGTAATCGGTATGGAGTGTGGTGTGATCGGGCTCCGAGGAAGATTGTGGTGTATGGGCAAGTGTGGAGCGGCCTGCTGCGATCGGCCCGCCTCGGGTAGCTGGCAGCGAGTGGGTCTCGTATTGCCGCCTCTTCGGTGTCTATGAACGCCTCGTTGGTCGAGAGCACGTTGTACCGCCAGTCCGGCATCGCTGACCGGCACCATCACAACACGACAACACCAAAGAATACTCCTTTCTTTACAAGGTCACAAACACATCCGTTAGTTAATAGCCTTATAAAGGATTAGGTCACTCATTCTTTGTGTTCAATCTAAAAGGAAATAACTGAATAATTTTACTACAGTCGGCATCTGCAGCTGAACAAACAAGTGTTAAGGCGTTTGTTTTCAAACTATTATTTGGTAATACCAATTGACTGATATATTTTTGCTTCACTCTAGTAACTTCGTTATTTAGACTTCTTGGAGCTAGAAATACTATTTTAAAGATGGTTTCCCTAATTGGGAGTTCGTAAAAAGTTAATCGAAAACACGTCACTATGGTTTAATGAGTTGAACACAACTTTAAGTGGCACGCCTGTTATGTGGGTCAACAGCGCAATAAAACCAAACAATTCATCTATATGTATACGCATACATGAGTAACTATATACTGAATTTCTAGAGTTAATAATATGGGTTTACTTATATCATTTATTCATTTTAAAAAGCGACTACCTCTGGGTTGAATGTAATGATTGTCATAAACGTACGAGTATAGGGTATTAAAATCCTATACGACGCTAACATGGCTGGAAAATTACATAAATACTTATGCCATTTATCCGCCCATATTTTATTATAATTCAGGTAATAAAACTATTTTATGAGTGTATAACATAGGCTAGGTGCGGGGTTGTATCGTTATTCGACATGGAATCCAGCCTACATCCTGTCACTGTCCTATCTACAATCTGTATTAAGTCTGGTTTTGATGTAGTGTTCGGGTCTCTCTAGTTATCAGTGTCTGCTGAGCCGTTACCTCTGAATTATTTTAGGCTACACGTCCATTCTATAGTAATACTGGCTGCCCGGCGATCTTTGGATCGCTTCAGAGTCAAACGAATGAAAATGAATTATCTTTATTATTATTTTTCCGTGTTTTTACTCATGTTTGAATAGTTATTCTGTTATTGGGAGCGGAGTCAAATTGAAAAAGCAAAGAATAAAAAAATCAGCTCATCCGTTTTTGAGTTATAAATGGTGTAACTAACACGACTATATTTTATATATATGTGATAATAATTCATTTGGGCATAGCGTAATATTGTGCAGTTTATTAGGCATCATTTATATTGTATAAAATGTATGTGGCCAGTCTCATGTACCTTAATTGTGTTGTGTTGCTATTGAGTAGATACTTAATATTTTTGCCAATTTGTGTTATCCTACTGCTATCTTATATATTTAAGCTTTATTGATAGGTACATGCTGCTATAGTAAACGAGACTTTCAAATGGAAGGCTAACTCCCAACTTTAGTTGTTATGAGATATAGATAGATATAAATATGGGGATATTTACTTACATGTGAATTATTATAGACTATTGAAATCTCAATAAGGATCTATTTTATTCGTCTAAAAAGTTACTAACATTTGGAATTCAATTACATAACTGTCGTTGAAACTAATTGATCGTCATTCGACCATTATTGCTACTAAATCTCACCCCAGTCCCTGCTGTTATGGGATGTCTGGAGCCAGGTTCAACGGCCAAGTTACGGTAACTACAGCATGCATTAACCAGTCTTTACATACAACCATAAAAGCTACCTACTACTTCTTAAAATATGTTAAAGAAGTATATATTAATATTATCGCCAGATAAACACACCAACTATAGGGGCCTGCACTGAGCAGAGCTTGTATTACGGGTACCTTATTAGGGGTGAACTCAGTATATAAAACTTATACAGATATTAAATCTCCATGACCCGGGTACAAACATTCGTGCTCATCACACAAAGTTTGTCCCTATAATTATTGGAAACCGGGACCCCCAGCGCAGAAGGTACGGTCACTACGAAGAAGTCGCGCGAATGTATGCTCGTTTGATAAATATCGTTGATAGCCCCCAGCAACATTGGCGTAACAACCCGTTAAGCATTTCAATAAAACTGATAAGGGAACTATCTACAGAAGTTGTCTGTTAAAAAACGCGTGTTAAATGAATAAAGGGTCAACGCCTGGGATTCGTGCTTAGAAAACGCAATTATTTTGTAAGCACTTTGAAGTTGTTATAACGCGTAGCGGCTTCATAATAACAGATGCGGCGTCGTGACCGCTCAGGTACAGCATTGTAATCTTGGAAAAAACATTTATGAATAGCATTATTCAAGGCGTGGTTGACTTAATGTAACCAAGAATATATGAAAAAATACCTAATATAGTGTTTTGTATACAATAACGCAGTTTTATATACATAAACGCAGTGATTGCCAAGTTGGGAGAACGCTGGCCTCGGTAATGAGGATCGCAGGTTCAAACCCCGGCAAATGTGCAAATCTCATTTTCAACCATGATTATCACTAGCTAAACGGTGAAGGAAAACATCGTGAGGAAACCCGCATGTCTGAGAGAACCCCTCGAAAGGCATGTGAAGTCCGCAAACCCGCACTGGGCCAGCGTGGTGGACTATAGCCTAATCCCCCTCGCATTGAGGGGAGGCTCGTGGGACATTAAAAGGGTTGGTATTATTATATACAATAACGATGTATTGACTTACAATTATATAACATACGATTGAAACACTTACCCACCCGCTATTGAATTGATGTACTATTTTTGTAAGATTTATTATGAGAAACTATTTTATCTACTTAACTCTTATTATCTATATTGATTTCTTATATTTACGCGAATACTACACATTTAAATAAAACTAATTTTACGGATTCTATCGCGTTTATTTTTTGTGTCAGCCGAAACGTCGGGAACGTAAAAAACAAAAAATAAACGCGATAGAATCCGTAAAATTAGTCTTATTATCTACCTAAATAATTATTTGTTAATTCGTTGTTGAATCACGCATACTAATAAATTAAGTTGTTTTAATTAATTAAGCTACTATATAAATACCTACTACACGGAGAGTTACATATGTGTTACATCTGTTTTACACATGTAGTACACTCAGACAATTATAAAGTAGAGCAAATATGTATATGTAAGTACCAATGTTATAAAAAAAAATGTTATTTACCGGTGCATAGCGGCCGTAGGTACTACAAGTTCAGCCCGGCTCGGTGTAGCCCACTACAAAAACATAACTTAACCACGGTCAATGAACGAAAATAACCAACAATTCTACTCGGGTACCTGCGCACGCGCCTGATAGCAATAGAAAATGCTCTAAATGTACCTGTCATTAAATAAATCACTCGGCGGGAGAAATAACATAAAAGTTTGAAATGAAGTGCTCCAATTAAAAGGAAGAGCAATCTTATGCAACGTAAACCCAACGCTACTTACTATTCATAGAACACTTATGTCGTTTCTACAATATTGGGCAACGTATTATAATCAAGTTTTAAATGACTTTATTTGTATAGTATACTAGCTGCGCTCAGCGGTGTTACCCGCGATTAAAGAGTATGAAAAATTAAAACAAATCTATCCCACGGGACCCATACATTTTATCGGGATAAAAAGTATGCCTATGTGCTATTCCAGACTATAATCTATCTCTGGGCCAAATTTCACCCAGATCCGTTCAGCCGTGATTGAGTAATATACATCCATCCATCCATCCAAACTTTCACATTTATAATATTAGTGGGATAATTATTTTGCAGTCCCAAAAGACACTGGATGTATCACTTACATAATTTTGCAAATACCAGTTATGTAATTCTATGGAGATAATATTTAGGAAAAGTTATACACTTTTCAATTTTGTACGTAAGTGTAAGGTTTAGCGATAATTACGCAAATGTATAGGGAAACTATTATAAGTTGTGATTATTTTGGTATGAAAATTCTATATCGTTTGTCTTCAGTAATAGTAGGTCATTATACTCAGTCATTGAATAACGTGAGCATTATTATCAGTACCTAAAAGCGATTGAGCTGTTCGAATTGGTATATTTACATTAAAATCGACCAAACAGAAGTAATCAAAACCGTTAGTTTAAGTTTTAAATAAAGTTAAATGCATATATCGAGTGATCGAATGGATTTATTTATAAATACATACTCCTGTGAAATGAGCGGAAAGATTCAATCACCAGATCCATATTAGATGCTGTAAGAACTCGTAGTAACTCCTAACTTACTAGTGAGTTTAACCATTTGCTCAGACAACAAAAAATCCGCAACTAACATAACATGTAAAGCGATTTATTAAACATTGCTTTGCAAGCAGTTAGAATCACCTTCTTTTTTACGGTCAATCACCACCCGACAAGTTATCATGTAAATGCAAAAAATCTGCATTTCACCGTTCCAAATGATTGCGGAAAGTTGGCCTCTAAGCCGGAGGCTCGGAAAACCTCCAGAGAGATTCGAACGAGGCCGGTGCAATACCGACGAGAATTGCTGGCTATTGGGAATTATAAACCAGGTTTATTGTTGACATCGGCTGGCTCCTAGCAACGATGATCGATATTTTACGTTCTCGTGTTATCCGCGAGCTGACCGAAGGAACGAGGATATCCATTAAAGGAGGAGTTCCATTAAAATGTATCAGAACATGCATTGTTTAGTTTCTTGTATCTATTACCGCCGAATAACTTAGAAGTAACTTAGGTTTAAGAGTTGCTTGCGAAAGTAAATAACATTCAAACAGTGAAGAAGGGTTCAATATTTGAGCAGCATTTAAGTTTTTTGATTTTAATCAGAAGAAATTAGCATCCGAGTTTACACAATCATGTCTAGGATAGTTGTGTTCTTTGAACATTTTAGTTTTTTTATATTAATCTCCTCTAGTGTTTAGTTAAAGCAGGTAACAATTACACATTGTTATTTTACCTAAACCTAATAAATAATGAAGCTAGGGCAATTATAATAACCTATTAATGCCTATCAATTCGAGGAATGAAGCATTTTTCCTCATACCTATATGTCTCATCCAGTGTCTGCCTTCAAAGTAAACCCATGGCATGCCCTAATCTATAGGAGTAGGTACCTATATGTATGACAATAACACCTAACAAATTCAGTAGTATAAGCACTAAAATATTGAATGAAAGCTGCTTGTGTATGCTTGAAAGCAAAAGTAAACGTTGCACCTATAACATAGTATGATAATCAAATCTAAATAACCAACCAATTACAGCAAGTGAAAAATCCAATTGAAATATTCATGAACACAATATAAGGTCATCACATTCAAAATTTCGCGAAATGACACACGAGCAGATGCCGACAGTAGTAAACATAAACAATATAATGTAGAGACCCTAGAGTCTAACCAAACGAACACTGAACTTGACACTGTACAGATGCCTGTCACTTTTCAATTCCATTTGACAATCAACAGTTGACCGTTGTATTCGAATGTTTCGATTGTAAATTCGTTTCGTTGAACGCGGCGGTAAAGAGGTGCGCGTGGCGGGTCGCGCTCGCACTGACTGGTGCGCGTGCGGCTGCGCGGAGGGCGACTGTGCTCTATCCAACACTCGCTCATCTGTTCGCAGCTGGTCAACGCACAAACCGTTAAAACCCGCGAGGGACACCAATATAATGTCACAAATCCAACTTGATATTCATGAGAGTTGATATTATCCATACAACAATGAATTTGAATCTTAAATCAAACGCACGATCAGAGGTTTATACCTGTCTTCACTTGTTCTGAACCAGATCGCAACAGTCACAGCCATCGCACAGCGTCATTACAATTTTTTTTTTTTATTTCAATTGTGTTCCGAATCGTATTGCTATTCACTTATAAATCAATAGGGGTCGATGCCAACCCTCGTATGTATTCGTAGAGAAAATGTGTCAAAAAAGTTTTTTATAGTAGAGTAGTTATTTCTCGTATAAGCGTTACTTTAACGTTGATTTCTACCAGCAGACCGGTTCGTTTCAGATGTATTTACATTCAAGCGCTTGGGATTCAACGAGTCAACCATGCCTGTTAAGCCAGGATAAAAATAGTACAAACAAATGAACATGCAGTACATAAGTAATTTCACACCAAGCGTCCGTTGCAATTGTGCAAGGAAATTGTATTGTGTTGCTTAATTGAGCTTAATTGAAAAGTCAAAGGTCTCTTATCGTGGCCCATTGCGGCCCACGGCGATTACTGACACGTTATTGTACCATTATAGCCATAATACTACTCTATACTTACTAATTGCACAACATATTCACGCTGGCGACATTCATAATCTACATTTACATAACAATTCAAGAGTATTACCATAATGTTGTAAATGAGTTTTCTACGTGTAAAATAAAACTTTTTTATGAATAAACAAAAAAATTGTAATGAGAAAATGATTGCCTTACGCTTGATGCTGGGCGTTGATGGGCAACCATATAAAAATGTAAATACGAATTACCAACACCGCAGTGAAATTACGAAAATAGATGTTTCCTTTTACGATCCAGTACTTTTTTGCCGTACAACCATTGAAATACACTTATTATTATGTAGACAGAATGTTTTTAAGAAAAAATCCTAGGTTTGATGTATAAAACAATATAGAAAACCACTCTACGTTAATTTTTTGCAGAAACTTTACCCATTTGATACAACAATTTTAAAATCAAACCGACCTCACTGCAAAGATTGATAACGATCTGTTTCGGTAGTACTAGTCGAGTAGTAAGCCATACTGTAATGGGGAACAATGTAGTTTTACACTGTTACAATATTTAAAAAAAACAATAAGCTATTGTTACCCTTAGTTACATAGTCGCTAATATAAGCTTGCCATAACAACTTATCGGTTCCTGCTAGAGTGAACAAACTTGAATCCTCTACGACTCACGTTTGTTCAGTGATCTTGCTGATATGTTAATATTTCACACGGGAAGGCATTATTTGAACGTTACCCGGCAGCTGATGGGTCTTCATTGCACAGTCAATATTGAACGTTTACAGAAAGTCACCTAAGCAAATAATTCGAACACTTCAGATTGCGTTGGTCAGCCCCTGTATTCAAAAAATAAAAAGAGATAACGAAGATGCTTACTAAACAAATAGATCCTAGATATCTAGCCCTTATAATCTCTGTATGTTTTTTTTTATATCTGTTAGATGAATTATTACACATACATACATACATTATAACGTTTGCACAAGCTTTGATGGCATAGTCTTATTATCATAAGTTATGATAATAAACATAGCCAAATTGGCTTGACAGATAGTCCTTCCCTAGCCTCAGTGCTCAGTGGTAACCAAACTTTATTTTGGTACCGTGCTGAATCTTGATGTATAGCCTACACCATTTATATCAATGATCATCCAGCGATTTTTTCTCCAAAACCATACCGTACCGTTTAAACGATTATTAAGGTATATAAAGCTTACAATCTGAGGATGTTCAGAGCAATCTCAAGTCGGTAATAACTGCACGTGGGTGCTTACGTGGTGCGAATAGCGATATCGCGAAGTTCCTCAACCCTGCAGCAATTAGCTCTAACAATAACACCCACATGGTCTACAGACGGTTTACAAATCAAACAGTGTCGTTGAACTAAGCAGAATGGGGCCGATGAAGCTTTAACGTCTACGAACTATTTTATATTTGCGTTTCGTCACCGCTGTAAATCGCATGTGGCAACAGCGAAGATGATTATTTTCCTAACGTCAGTCACCATTAAGTAGATTTTACAAGCAATGAAGTGTGTGTAATATATTTTATTAGAGGTATAATATATTAGTAAGAACTGCAGTTATAGCAAACATTTAGCCTATATCGAAATAAGAAAATAAAGTGCAATTTATTGAACCTTTGGTTATAGCTTGAGCATCCTCGAGATTATCCAGACAGGGGTATTCTTAAAAATTATCAAATTATTGTCGATTGATTTCATGCCACATTTTTATTACCAAGAACAAACTCCTCACACACTGAGGAGTTACTAAGAACTTAGTTACTAGTGCCATCTATCGTCGAGTAGAAATAACTGCCTTCAAAGGAAAATTGTTTGAAAAAATCGCCAGCAATAATCATATATAAAAATAACGACATGATTATTATAATTAAGTATATTCTTTTTTATATTAATTCACCAACATAATTGTTTTATAATTCCTTATCCGTTACTAGCGACACCTATCTTCGGAATGAAAAAAATCCCACTGGTTTGTAAAGTGCCATCTATAATTCTATAAGTAAAAGTTTCATTAAAAATATATGTATTCCATTAGGCACTAGATGGCGGTACATGTCACTTATTTTATTTTGTCTTACTACATTTTAATATGATGTATACATGTCGCGGACGGATTGTAGAATCCACTTTTTTACAAAATGGCTAGTAACAAAACGTATGGTTAAAGTTTAGGCGGATGGAAAAAATAATATTTTCTCATACGTCTAAGGCGGTACGAAGTTTGCCGTGACAAATAGCATTATATATATATAATCGGTATCTTCGGTGATTTATATAAAACTTGAACTTGTAGGTACCTACCTATTCTCCTCGAGTAAATACCAAATAGCCTCTGAGTCATGTAATATGACGTCCACTATATGTGTCAAGAGCTTCTCGCATTTAAATTAATTCACACCGTACTGGCTGATACAATCCGTAGTGGAGTGACTAAATGTAACGCTATAACGATTATACAAATGAACCATAAATCATCCATTATTTAGATGTTAAATTTTATCATAATTATATACCTTGAACGTATAATTTAAATATATCTCGATCAATCCGTGAATAAAAATAAAATAAATAAGTTGCTAAACGAGTTCGCATGAAGAATTTATGGGATTAATCTTCTAATTTACGCTAAATTCAATGCCAAACTTGATTGAACTTTTACAATAAAACATAAAAATAACTTATCAACTCTTCCAATGACATCTACACGGCAAAACAACATGTTATTTGCGTTCGATAGAACTTTAGATGTTGAAACACGATATGGTCGCACCTGTATTGCGGAAATACTTACGTATCTCTGTATAAAATATGCTACCGACACAGTTGATCTCCCTAAAACTAAATTATATCTCCAGTGTATATAACAATTATTCTAACGACGTCACACATTGCTTTCTGACTTCGTCAGATGACATTATTATCCACGAAGCCGCGGCTCAAAGCTCACCCGATCATTTGGCATGCTTTGTATGCACGCCCATCGCGGTGAGCTCACTGTTAGCGCTGCGCCACACGTCCGGCAGTGGACCGCAGCGGGACAGCCTCGTCCAGGCTTTCCTTGACCATCCTACAACGCTACGTACGCCTTTGCTTACATATACCTGTCGACGTCCTCGATACCGCTATAGCTTTACACACTGCTCCAATTTTGGGCAGGCATTAACACTCGCATTTCAACTAGGTACTCTTTGTCTAATGATTTAGGTATTTGCTTCAGGCTCCCTTCAGGTACTTGCTCGTCTAATGGGTAGATCGTTATGTTGAGGAAATATTGAACAGGTAGGATATAATTAGATGCATATTTACGTACTTATTATCCACTATGTTAAGGCTTTAGTTATCAGAGCTACCTTACCTACAATTTAGTAGATCAATAATATATGAATTATTGTATTGAAGCTACATTTTGAATTTAATTAATCCTATGCAGTAAGTCACAGCATAAAACGCACAGTTTATACTAAAGCCACCATTTTTTTTACCTGTAAAGCTAAAAGGCTCACTAGGTATGGCGTGTATACATTTGCAACTGCTTCCATAACCTCCACATCGCATAACGGATGAACAATATAAATATAGACTGAATCCTTTGCTGGCATAACACAATATACAGTTTTGAATACATAAGCAGTGACTATTCAAATTAGTATGAAACAGCCTTTGATGACCCCGAGGGCGGACGTTTCGACATTCGCGACGGCGACGTAGGTACGCACATTAACGCTATATTCATGAAATATTAAGTCAGAATATTTATTTATAAGTACATACATTTGCAGGTGGTTTCACCATGGTCCTGTGATAAAGGAAAATATTCTTAAAAACTGCGATCCTAACAGCTGTTAACGTACCTACAGTACAAGTTGTAAGATATGTACTCGCAATATTACACCTAATCGGAATAGACAATTTAACAACAAAATACCTATTTAATTAACATTAAGAAACGTTTAAGACGAAGCTTTAGACGTTTGACGTATTCATATATGCATTAATATTATGTTTTATATTCTATCAACTAAGTATCGTATTTAGTTTACTTCTTTTATTTTTAGCTGGCAACACGGAAGTTTCGACTACCTATATTCGCTGTGAGATTACGTTACTAGAGCTTTTGCTATTTAGGACGCGCGTCGTTTTTTCGACATTCTCTCTAAAGGCGGATAACCGATAACTTGCGGCACACATAACAAACTTACACCTACTCTTCAATGTGCAAAGCAAAACATAATAATAATTAATTAATTTTCCGTTATCTTGCAAGTCAGTTAACTTATTTTAGTCCGACTAGTTGGTAACCTAATTTTATTGGAAGGGTTAGTTTTTGATGTGATTAATACATACTTTATTATTATGTACCGTACGGTACATTTTTTATTTGGAATATCGTCTGTAACGTTCCGAATAAGTTTGTTACATCATACGAGTAGAACTCATCCATCATTATCTAATAAACGTTACATACTTAGTTACTGGGCAATAACCTAAAAACAAATATCTATACATAGTGTTCTCTATGGTTTTGTCTCTCTTTTTATGGCGTCTCCTCGACATCGTGTTTGGAAAAGTGTACTGAGTATTTAATTAAAATATAATTATATAAATCTCAAGAAGTCTATAACTTTCATCACAGGGACCTTGGTATATTTACCAGTTACACGTGGAATTGGGAACGATCTTGATTTATTTTTTTATGTCGAAAGCCCGTCGAATTTACGGGGAGGGTAGCAAGTACTAGGCAAGATAAGGGGGTTCACTCCGGAGATTATTGAATTGTTAAGCTGGACAGTGTAGGGTGGCTGCATCCGAACCGCCCGCCCGCCGTTATCATCGTAAATGAAATATCAAGTAAAAATGAAACCAAGGTGATAGCTACGCATGTCGTGGCTTTCAACTAAAATAACATAATCTGGATCCACATAGTTGCGACCGATTGAACTTAGAGCATTCATCTTACATCCGTATGTACAAGTTACTTCAATCAGCCATGTTTGTATGCAGGCCAGTTGTTTGCAGATTGAGTCCTCACGCCTCAACACTGACGCAGCTGTTTGCTGACCACCTGACTCTGATCTGCACATCCGTGTCAAGGTATAATGTATCCAATGTTTATACATCGCAGGTTTATAAATAAAATAACATAGGTCATAAATGTGTCATAGTAGTGGTTTGGAAATCATTACCGCAAGGTCAGCAACCTCGCTGTTAAGTAGCTTGTTATAAAATATATACTCATTAGTTGTTGTTAATTATATAATAAGTATATCTAATAATATAAAAGTTTTGAGAATATAATGCTATGTTTCCGTCCGAGTACCTATACGTTAGAAATAGTAATATATATGTATAGATTTAGATTTCGAAATGCGCATAGTTTTTTGCTCAACCACCATTGCGTTGCGAGACACGTAGGATACATTCATAAAACCAATATCTATTAAACGAATACAATGTTTTCTCGCAGTCATGACAACATTACATACCTTTATTCACTTCATACCTACAACAATTCAATTGAAGGTTTATGTATTTATTCAGAGAATAGAATTATCCTGATAGCGGATAGTCGACAGAACGACGACGACGTAATTACGTAAAGTGATATTTCTTGGGACATTCGATAATAATGTAAGTACTTTATATTAAAAAAAATGGTTAAGAGTATGAATTCAATGTGTTCATTACTTGAGTGTGCTCTATAAATATCTACCAAACCATATTTTATGATCCGATGTAGAACCAAATACGCGTAATCAGGAAGTAAGCCGATGCGGACGCCCGCAACGGCAAGCACATTATAAGTTATGGGTTCCCTAATAAAACCCATCCGCTCGAGTCTTTTGATCATTCTAATACTCCTAACGATTATCTTTTAAAACACAGTTACAAACTTAATCCACTTTTTACTCCGTCGGAAAATTACCCTATACTAAAAACTAATTATAAAATGACATAATTAACTCGTATAATAGCCGCAATAAACCCCCCACCGCAAAATCTGACAATGCCGTCGACACCTTATCAGTAATGAGCACATCGTCATTGTATAGGGGCAATAATTCTTGTGAAAATATATCAGTAGAGAGAGGTACATGCGTATCGCGAGGGTTGAGCCCTGTCTACCTCCCGTCTGTCAATATTGGCGGGATGGCGTTGTCATGACGACACGGAGAGTATCCTATATGACGTTCGCCGGTCGCTGCCCCCGGGGCCTCGTGCACAATGCGACGAAGAGGGTTGGAGGGTGCGCGTTAGGTCCTCTGTCTGGGATTTATGCAAGGGTGGCATTCTGATGCGGTGCATGCCGCCCTATGGGCTGTTTTAAAGATATCTATTACATTCATTTTATAGCTTTGAAGCTGCAACATTACATTTAAATAGGTAATAAAAAGGAACTAATTCCTCATACATCGTTCATATTTGATGAAACACAGTTACGTGCGTGTGTGAGTTCAATGTTTACAACTAAACGCGTACCTAAATAAATCTATGTCACGAATCTCTAGAACAAATTATACCAGACAGAAACCATTCTGCGCAATCATGTAGGTAGGACCGAGGAACCATTACAAATGCTGTACTTAATAAATTCATTCTATAATATAGGTATAATTATATTGTTACGATGCGTATAAAAGAGGTATCGATAACTCGAGAAATAGTCATCGAAGCTTCTAGAAACAAAAACGCATTGTTGGGTCCAAGGTCCCCTATCGATCTGTGAAGAAAGATCTAGAATCGTCAACAATGTTGCAACCGGCTTCCAGAATATATCTCGTATTATTTTTATTAAAATTATTAGTAAACAAATGCGAGGACAATGTAATTCCTGGAACTGGGAGTTCTCGGAATAATACCGATTTCACGAATACAGCTACGTACACTAGAACATTCTAGCCCCTCCTTATTACCGTGTAAATAAGGTTCATTTTCCTTATGGAACATTTCTGTTTTGTGGGTTTTTGTCGACACCTTTCTGGAAAGATCCACCCTCGCTATTTTCGGATTATAAATAGTGTGCAGGACCAGCGACGAGACAGTTTCTATTTGAAAGCGATTGTGAACACATCTCTCGGAAGCGAACTAAGAAGACTATACCGGCGACTCTAGCGAATACTCTGGACAACTGTGTTTCTAAGTGATTTGGTGAATTGTGATTTGAGTGTTTACTAGTTAGTGTACTGGTGTGTACTATTTTTGCCTTCTGTGTGGAGAGCGATTAAAGTAATTTTCACGTAATCGGCATTTGATTACCCCCGCACGTAACAATTGGTGTCAGAAGCGGAATGCCGCTACTACCACGTGAAGACGAAGGGCGTACTCCACGAACCAGACGGCAAGTGGAAATGGATGCTGCACGTCAACGTAGCCGTGAAGAGGAAGAGCTTCGGGCTGGTGCTGAGATTCCAGCTGAAACTGCGGCAGCACCAGGGGTTAGCTCACCAGACATGAACATGTCAGCACTGCTGGCTTCTATGCAAAAAATGATCCAGGCCAGTCAAGAGGCCAATCAGAAAATGTTGCAGGCCAACCAAGAAGCCAGTCGGCAGGAGCTTAAAGAGACCAAGGAAGCTGTAGTAGGGAAAATCGATGCCGGCATAATAGCTCTCGGAGAAAAGGTAAAGTCTCTTGAAGACCGCATGGAAGTCCTAGACAAGGAAGTAATTCAAAAGACTGGAAACCTTGATGACCGCCTGAAAGCCCTGAATAAGGAGGTTATTCTCAAGAACGAGGCTATGGAAGACCGCTGGGAAACACTTAACAAGGAGATGATAAAGCTCAGAACACATGGATCTATTGCAGTGGCTTCACCATCGTCTGCAAAAGTTGACCTACCACGCTTCGATGGGACTTCGTCGTGGTCAGCGTTCAAGTACCAGTTCCAGGTACTCGCAAGTGGTAATAGCTGGAGCAACGAGCAATCTTTTATGGCTCTTACGCTTGCTCTACGAGGGGATGCTTTAACAATTCTCGAAAATCTGCCGCTTGAAAGAAGGACGCTGGAGACACTTATGGAAGCATTAGACACGCGCTACAGTGATAAGCACCTGGAACATGTGTACCGAGTGCAACTCCGTGAGCGATCACAGAAGGCTGGTGAAAGCCTCCAGCAGTGGGCCCAGGAAATTGAAAGGCTGGTTCGTCGGGCTTACTCATCGGCACCAGAAGTCATCGAAGTGAACCTGCTACAGGCATTTGTCGATGGCATACGAAACTCAGAAGTTCGAGGTGCTGTGAAATTGGGACATCACCAGTCTTTGAAAAACGCACTCGCTCATGCTCTTGAGGTGGAAGCTGTGCAACAGGACACAAGGCTACATAAAGTTAGAGCGATGATACCAGAAGAGAAAAGGTCTCGGTTTGTCCCCACATGTTATGAGTGTGGAGAAAAAGGGCACATTCGGCTCGAATGCCCTAAGAAAAAGAGAAGGGTCAAGGACTCCGAGACCCAGGACGATCAAGATAGTCCGTTAAAACTAAAGGTCGCCAGGGCCGCGGGGCGGGCGCTGGCTGGTCAACATAAAGCCCCAACAGTAACAATAACTCAAGTTTTTAATGGGAATAGTCTGATCCTCGAGGGCACCGTAGATAATAAATCCTGTAGTTTAACAGTGGACACCGGAGCGTCGCGTACCATTGTGAGACCAGAGCTACTGAGACGCACCATAATGTGGAATAGACGGTCTCCAAAATGTCATCTTCAGACAGCCACGGGCCAGCCAGTTTCCGTCCTCGGCGAAACAGACGTTAAGTTTAGAATTGGTGACCGAGTGTATCTACAGGCAGTGCTAATTGCTAATATTACCGACGATTGTATTTTGGGACTGGATTTCTTGAAGACTCAGCAGTGTGTTTTGGATGTTGCTAAAGGAGTGTTAAGGTTTCCTGACCAAGAAGTTTGTTTACAAGGATCACGCCCGTGCAATATTTATTGCCTGAAGGACACTATACTGGCACCAAGATCAGAAAATTTGGTAATAGTGAAATTTCCTCGTAATATTCAACATAGAAGATGTCTTATTGTTGAAGACACTGGAAATTACTCACATTTAATTACGGCAAGGACTTTATTGATGTCGAACGGAATTGCTAAGGTGAGAATCCTCAACCTTGGTAATGAAGAAGTTCACCTGAAGAAGAACAGTGTGGTTGGAAGATGTGAGGAAGTGAAGTACCTGAGACGATTGAATAGTGAAACGGTTAAACAGAATGGTACCCACGTGAAGGAGGATCACATCCAGCAACTACTGGAATCTTCTAAGGAGAATTTATCGGCAACAGAACTACAGCAAGCCAAAGAGCTCTTGCTGAAATTCAGCGACATCTTTGCCACTGGAAATGACTGTGGAAGGACGGGGCTCGTAAAACATCGGATCGACACAGGCGACGCCAGGCCTATAAAACAAAGACCACGACGCATACCATGGGCAAGAGAAAAGGAGGTGACAGATATGATTAAGGATATGGCTGATAACAGAATAATTGAACCTTCTACGAGTCCATGGTCATCACCCGTGGTGCTGGTGAAGAAGAAGGATGGCAGTACAAGGTTTTGTGTGGATTACCGGATGTTGAATAACGTCACAAAGAAAGACAGCTATCCCTTACCTCGGATCGACGACACACTGGACATGCTCAGTGGTATGAAATGGTTCTCAACTATCGACTTAAAAAGTGGCTATTGGCAGGTAGAACTAAGCCCAGAAGACAAAGAGAAGACAGCCTTCAGCACTGGAATCGGAACCGGATTGTGGCAGTTTAATGTTATGCCTTTTGGGTTATGTAATGCTCCAGCCACATTCGAGCGCCTTATGGAAAGAGTGATGGTGGGTTTACTTGGAGACGTATGCCTGGTCTACCTTGATGACGTAATTGTTATGGGTCGTAGTTTCAAGGAGAACCTGAAGAATCTAGAACGAGTGTTCACCCGGATCCGTGAGGCTAATCTAAAACTTAGCCCAAAGAAGTGCGCTCTATTTAAAAAGGAAGTCAGTTACCTTGGACACGTCATCTCAACGGAAGGAGTCCAAACCGACTCTGAGAAGATAAAAGCTGTTCAAGAATGGCCTGTTCCAAGAAATAAAACAGATGTGCGCGCCTTTCTGGGATTATGCGCATATTACAGACGGTTCATTAAGAGCTTCTCGGACATTGCAAAACCGTTGCATCGACTTACAGAAGAGAAACGTGATTTTATCTGGGACCTGACTTGTGAGGAAGCCTTCAGTAAGCTCAAGCAACGGTTATGTGAAGCCCCTATTTTGGGTTACCCAAATAGAGAAGGAAGATTCATCGTCGACACAGACGCCAGTAACACGGGAATTGGTGGTGTTTTATCTCAGATACAGGGAGATCGTCAAGTCGTGATAGCATATTTCAGTAAGTCACTTTCCAAACCTGAAAGAAATTACTGTGTTACTCGCCGTGAACTACTTGCCGTGGTGAAGACCTTACAACATTTTCAGAAATATCTTATAGGTAGAGAGTTTACTATAAGAACGGATCATGCTGCGTTAAAATGGTTGTTACAATTCAAGAACCCAGAAGGTCAAGTAGCTAGATGGCTCGAGCAACTACAGGAATTTCATTTTTTAATAGAACACCGATGTGGAAAAGGACATAGCAACGCTGATGCTTTGTCACGAAGACCGTGTGCCGAAGACTGCAAGCACTGTCAGAAGAATGAAGTACGAGAAGAGGTTAAAGTCATTAGGACACACGGACTTGATGACGAATGGACTGGAACTAACATAAAGAAGGCCCAAGAAGAGGACGATGACCTTCGACCTATACTGGACTGGAAACGTCTTGGAAACAAACCCCAATGGTGTGATGTATCTGCTCACAGTTCGACCACCAAAAGCTATTGGGCTCAGTGGGACAGCTTGACTCTGGAAGATAGTGTACTATGTAGAAAATGGGAATCCAGCGATGGAAAAGACGTAACCATGCAAGTCATAGTACCTCGGAGTAAAGTGGCCCCTCTTTTACGGCACATTCACGATGGTGTTTCTGGTGGACATCTTGGAGTCAAGAAGACCTTAGTTAAAGTAAGACAACGTTTCTACTGGGTCGGTTGTCGGGAAGATGTCGAGGATTGGTGCCGTAAGTGCACTGCTTGTGCTTCAGTGAAAGGCCCGCAGACAAGAAGCAGGGGAAAGTTAAAGACGTACAACGTTGGAGCGCCATGGGAGCGCATCGCTATTGATGTTGCTGGACCTTTTCCTATGACAGATGATGGGAACAAGTACATCATAGTAGTGCAAGATTACTTCACTAAGTGGCCCGAAGTCTTTGCGACACCGAATCAAGAAGCTATAACTGTGGCGAAGAAACTGGTCCAGGAAGTGGTCTGTCGATATGGCGTACCCATGGAACTTCACTCAGACCAAGGGCGGAATTTTGAGTCTGCCTTATTTCAGGAAATGTGCAAACTGTTGGGAATCAATAAGACCCGTACGACTCCAGCGCATCCGCAGTCAGACGGAATGGTCGAGAGGTTCAACCAAACCTTAGAGAACTACTTGGCTAAAGTCGTGGACGATCATCAGAGAGATTGGGACCAATACATTCCGCTGTTCCTGATGTCCTATCGATCTGCGGTGCATGATAGTACGGGACATACTCCGGCCAAGGTAAATTTCGGTCGAGAAATAAGGCTCCCAGTCGATGCGATAACAGGCACACCACCTGATAGTCCTAAGCCTGTTACAGACTATGTGAGTGAACTTCAAAACCAGCTGGATGAAGTACACAGAAAAGTACGGGAGAATAATCTTAAGACTAGTACAAGGATGAAGACCCGGTACGATCGGAATTCGAACACCAACGGGTTTGAGGAAGGAACACTAGTGTGGCTTCATAATCCGCTTCGCAAAAAGGGAAAGTCTCCGAAACTTCAAACTCGCTGGGAAGGACCGTACACCGTCATTACAAGGATCAATGATGTTACCTTCCGCATCAAGAAGGGACTTAGAGGAAAACCAAAGGTAGTCCATGTGGACCGGTTAGCGCGATATCATGGCTCGAATAATGCTCGGGACGAGCATGACTAAGAGGGGGGTAATGTTACGATGCGTATAAAAGAGGTATCGATAACTCGAGAAATAGTCATCGAAGCTTCTAGAAACAAAAACGCATTGTTGGGTCCAAGGTCCCCTATCGATCTGTGAAGAAAGATCTAGAATCGTCAACAATGTTGCAACCGGCTTCCAGAATATATCTCGTATTATTTTTATTAAAATTATTAGTAAACAAATGCGAGGACAATGTAATTCCTGGAACTGGGAGTTCTCGGAATAATACCGATTTCACGAATACAGCTACGTACACTAGAACATTCTAGCCCCTCCTTATTACCGTGTAAATAAGGTTCATTTTCCTTATGGAACATTTCTGTTTTGTGGGTTTTTGTCGACACCTTTCTGGAAAGATCCACCCTCGCTATTTTCGGATTATAAATAGTGTGCAGGACCAGCGACGAGACAGTTTCTATTTGAAAGCGATTGTGAACACATCTCTCGGAAGCGAACTAAGAAGACTATACCGGCGACTCTAGCGAATACTCTGGACAACTGTGTTTCTAAGTGATTTGGTGAATTGTGATTTGAGTGTTTACTAGTTAGTGTACTGGTGTGTACTATTTTTGCCTTCTGTGTGGAGAGCGATTAAAGTAATTTTCACGTAATCGGCATTTGATTACCCCCGCACGTAACAATATACATTATATAATTCATAATAAATTCACAAAGTGGTAACTTTGAAGTAAAGGAAATATCAAGTCGAAGTTACCTTACTAACTACTCCCACGCTATTGAAAGCGTAGTGTTAACCAGCTGTTGCCCACGACTTCATCCGCGTATTTAAATTGATGTAACTTATTTTTGTATGTACTGATTGAAATAAAACAAACACTAAATTTTAAGTAAAGCTTACCTTTATACATTAGTGAACCGCACTGAATCTGTTAAGCCGTTTCTTAAATTACTCGTCTAATTTACTCTTCTAATTACTCGTCTAATGTCGAACCACAGATAACAGACAAACAAATCTTATTATCATTGTTTTGGGTTCTATTGCGTTGATAAATAATATTTACCAAATAATAGTTTTTCTCATACATCTTCCATGTGCAGACAGCGATCAGTATTTGTTTTCTTAAAAGTATAGATTTCAAGAGATACGTGTTCTCATAGTAATTCGAGAATACGTTCCAGCAGTACAGTGTGGTCACGGTTGACCGCACCTCAATTATTCTGAACTATAAAAAACGCACAGATGTCGCGTTATCTTCAAAAACAATTGTGTTCTTTTTTTAATTGAGAATGTATTTTATATTTTTGAAACTATAACTAAAATATTGGTAATTAGATGAGGCTTGTAGGTATACTTGCTTACATAGAACCACGAATGTATACGTGCGTTTAACGTAGATAAATCTCGCGGTATAGGTAAAACATATGCAAGATTGTATCTTTTTAACTTAAGAATCAGTTTAGATTAGATAAAATGGTGGATATATTATTTAGTTCTGGTTGTAACAACCACTCTTAAGCGTTTTATTATACCATTTTTCGGTGAATTGCCACGCATTTGTTATGGTCAAGCAATATTACACTTTCTAAATGTAACAACTAAAGTACTTGTTAATAATAAAATTAAAGTTATGTTAATACTTCATCATAATTCAGTGGGTATTAAGCTCATACGAGCATGACTTATGAAGTTATGATTAATATTATGAGATGAATCTGGCACAGGTAATTAAATTATGAACCGCTCGTTTCGTGGGATTATGTAACGCCACATTTAAAAATATGTTTATAAAACTGGCTGCACAAATTAATTTACAAATTATTTTGTATTTAAAAATAACAAGTTAAAGTTGAAATTTCACATGTTGAGAATCAAAGCCAATACTAGGGATTTCTGGTGCCGGATATTCTAAGCTTTGAGTAGGTATAAAGTAAGTATTAACCCCATATTCTAACCACTGAGTTAGAATGCCAACTATTAACAATTAATACTTACATTGGGATGATATTGGGGGAATGCCTACCCATTCCGGGATGAGGTACTTTATCGTCCTACAAGTACCAATATTCTAAAGTGTTTTTTAAAATATTTAGATTTTCTGACTCGTCATTCCAAAACCATCAAGACGCATAGAAAAGCTTAGCTCATCAAATAAAAAAAAACTTATTAACCGTAACGACACGCAAAGAAAACGACTGATTTCCACATCCAACGAAAAAATAAAACTTGTCCCACGTCTTATCGTGATTGAAAGTGTGAAAGTAAAAATATATCAGTCAACCGCTGACGCAGCCTTACAAGAGTTGGGTTTCGCGACCAGTTTTTTTAGAGTTACGACTTGTTCTCGTCATCTATACATATAAATAAAATTGGAGTGTCTGTTTGTAATATTAAAATAACCGCTTTTTACTAAGTGCATTTGGATGTATACACGTTACCTATACCGAAACAACATTTTTTACAATTTTTGTCTGTCTGTCTGTCTGTCTGTCTGTCTGTCCGTCTGTCTGTCTGTCTGTCTGTCTGTCTGTCTGTTTGTTCCGGGTAATCTCTGGAATGGCTGGACCGATTTTGACGGGAATTTCACTGGCAGATAGCTGATGTAACAAGGAGTAACATAGGCTACTTTTATTTTAGAAAAAAAAATTGGATCTCTCGAAAAAAAATTAAAACCAATGTTGCAGCACTGCGCCTGATTAAAGTTTGATAGCAACAATCTGCAATGCGTCCCGCGGGATCAGAACGCGAGCAGGCTGTTGCCAACGGCTGAGTCTTTGTTAAATACCACGCGGACGAAGTCGCGGGCAACAGCTAGTAGATTTATATATTTGTGTTGAGATATGAGGTGTAACAATAATAGTGTAAAATATTTTATGAGGTGCATAAAGGTCACGTTCTCGCAATTTTCAAATTATTTGAATATGAAATAAAACTAATTTAACGGATTTTATCGCGTTTATTTTTATGTTTGTACGTTCCCGAGACGTTTCGTCTGCTTCACAGCAGCCATGGTCACGGGAGGACTGAGGTGTGTGACGCCTTGTGTCATAGTTTGAAACGTAAACATATAAAAATAAATTCGATAAAATCCTATTAATTAGTTTTAATTCAATATGTAGTATTCGCGTAAATATAAGAAATCAATACAACACATACTAAGTGCGCGACAAAATGGTACTACATACTAGGGTACGGTACTTTAAACATAATCCTGATCGATATGACCTACTTGTTAACCCTTAAAATATAATACATTTTAATTTTGTTACACCTTATATACTGGTAAATATTCACCTATATCCAAATAGGTACCTATGTATATTAATACAAAGTATAACTACTTACAGCTAGAACTTTTTCAGCAATGCGTCCCGCGGGATCAGAACGCGAGCAGGCTGTTGCCAACGGCTGAGTCTTTGTTAAATACCACGCGGACGAAGTCGCGGGCAACAGCTAGTAGATTTATATATTTGTGTTGAGATATGAGGTGTAACAATAATAGTGTAAAATATTTTATGAGGTGCATAAAGGTCACGTTCTCGCAATTTTCAAATTATTTGAATATGAAATAAAACTAATTTAACGGATTTTATCGCGTTTATTTTTATGTTTGTACGTTCCCGAGACGTTTCGTCTGCTTCACAGCAGCCATGGTCACGGGAGGACTGAGGTGTGTGACGCCTTGTGTCATAGTTTGAAACGTAAACATATAAAAATAAATTCGATAAAATCCTATTAATTAGTTTTAATTCAATATGTAGTATTCGCGTAAATATAAGAAATCAATACAACACATACTAAGTGCGCGACAAAATGGTACTACATACTAGGGTACGGTACTTTAAACATAATCCTGATCGATATGACCTACTTGTTAACCCTTAAAATATAATACATTTTAATTTTGTTACACCTTATATACTGGTAAATATTCACCTATATCCAAATAGGTACCTATGTATATTAATACAAAGTACCTATAACTACTTACAGCTAGAACTTTTTCAGCTCAAATAATTAAATTCCACAACAAGGATATTCTGAAGCCCTCCTAAGAAACCATCTTATGGGCATTTTTACCTAAAATATAACGCGTTTTAAGCACCCCTTGTGATTCGGCCATTGTATTACACTTACACAAATTAGCCATTCAAAAATGTGCATGTCCAATTGATTTGTTCGCAAGTTGTGGATCAAAATGAAAAATACGGTACCTACGAAACTAGTTATTTTTGTTCAATCTAATTATAATAAAACGAGTTAACACAAGCGATAGTCTAGTGTACTTTCTACATCAATATATTGACCTAACCTCTCGCTTGGCATGACAATTACAATTGGAGGCGGGCTGTCGTAACCACCGCCTGTTATGCCCGGCCCCGGTCTAGTTTTGTTGATAAGCATGGCCGTGGGAGGAGTGATTCCATGGCCCTACACGAATCCTCTAATTGAATGATAGCACTCAGTATTACCCAGGCGACACGTCATTTAAATTATTAACATTGATTAGTAAAATCAATTCCGTTCCCGACATTTTGTCCTCTCCTATACATTATGTAGGTTCTTAAGTTATAAATATGATGACGTATGTATGCTAAAACAAAACTACTACTTAGGTAATTAATTATGGACGAACGTTGTTTTATTACATTATTCATTATATTTCGGGAAATGGTTTCCCGGGTACGTACCTACGCGTACGAAAGCACCTAATCCCAAGATTTATAGAAAGTTTTCTTCCATGTACAAGGAGTCCCCTTGTACGACGCGACGCCCTTTTTTAATAAAACAAAATATTTTAGGTATACCATCTACTTCCTTGCTATAAAGATACTATGTGTGAAACATTTAAAAGTAATCGCAACGCAGTAGACATTAGTACCTACTTACTCAAAATCAAATTTGAACCTGACGCGCGTAAATAACTGGTATTAATTGGCTCTCATTGCAATGTAAGTAATAAACAATTTTAATTATTAAAATGTCCTTAAACCTGTTTGCAACAGATATATAACAATTACCACTACAAAAATTGCTTAGTGCAGAGTTAATACATTCTTGAAGTAATATAATCTATTTACTACATATATATACCTACATTACAAGACTGAATAAGGAATAGAAAAGCCAATAACACACATATTTGTACAGTTTGACTTCGATATGCCAGGAATTACAGTTTGCGCAACTCAACAGAACTTGGTGATGCAATACGGGTGTGTACACAGATGAGCTGGCCTTTGTTAGCCAGATATTGGACAGTGGAAAGCCAAATAAATTTAAAAGGCTCTGCTATAAATGTGAAAATCTTTATGCATATATCATGAAACATTTTTCAACGTTAAGCCCCATCGTGGAAGTTTATTAGGGATCTTAACGAGAATCAATTTCGCTAGGATTCCGATAGCGTGATCGGTGCAAGCGTGTTAGCCCTGATTTATAACCCGGCCCTAGGGACCCCAGGAAATCTCGCCCCGGGGCGTAGAGTAATTATCCTCCACTTCGACAAGACCCTCACTTCGCAATGTCGATTACATCGCAGCTCACGCTACGAGCAACAAAATTACTACACACATCACAAAAAGTTTGAGGTCTCCTTCATAATCCTAGAGTTAAAATCACAGATGAGCTCTCATATATCTGTGGTTAAAATAAATAGCAAAATTTTTCTACATACGAACGTTGACCCGTTTGGCGTCGAATTTCCAAAAATCCCTACTTAGTGCACCTCTAGGGTACTAAGGATTATTTACACCAAAATTCATATCTAGATCCACCGGATTAGCCTGTGCGTTATCTGTCAGTCAGACTTTCAATAATTTTGATAAATAGAAGACGATATCGCCCTACAAACACTCCAACTGCACGGTCATCGGTTCCCAAACTAGGCAACGCATATAAATTACGGGTACCGTGCACTAACTTTTTGTGATGGAGTTAAACTGGAAATTTTGTAAGCAACTAATTACTTACTTAATACAATGTTTAGCAACAATACTGCAATTACCACCATATTAAGCTCAAAATTACAAGCTTGAGAATTTGTGAGCTCGCACCAAATTAAAAACATTCTAACGCGAACAAAGCCAAAGCTGAAGGTAATTAACAGACGGAATGATCATAAGTAAATTGTCGCTAAGAAAACACATAAGTGTAAAAGAAGATAAAACTTTTGTTTCTGCATTGTTTGTGAAGGCAGCTTGGCTCTAGAAAGCCGATCTTTAAGTTACGCGAGATAGAATTGCCGTTTTGGAAAATACCACAATAGTGTCTAGTCGAGTCGGTGTCAAGCTAACAGAGGTGTACAGCCTACCCTGTGTAGTAGGTTAGGCTGGACACCTCTGTTACCTTGCGACAAGTTTTGTATTGACTGATTCCGTTATAAATTGATACTTACATTATAAAATGTACTATGTAAACAAAGCGAGTGGTTGAATCGAACCATTCGGTTGCGTCATATCGAATCTTCAATTTGGTGGTTTGGTTGACTCTGAAAGATAATCGTCGAAACGGGAAAATTTCCAATCGATTCGGATACTTGTCAAAACCTTCTGAATGTACCCGCAGGTGAGGCGATGTGCGTTGTGCGTTAATGCGAGAGTTTACTTTCTACCAAATGTCATTTGCAGGCGCACCACGCGCCACGCGCCGGGTCTCTATCCAAGTGAGTATTAAAATAACGGAGCTTTTCTCGTCACGCAAACTAAACTAAGTGCCTCTAGCTACGACAGTCTATATTTTGACAATATAAACATTCGTACAGTGACCTCGATACTTGCCAAAGAACAAAATGTTTTCACCGAAATGTCTCATAATGTTGTCAATTCACAGTTATAACTTCAAATGAATATCACCTTGCAAAAGATAGACGTACTAATAAACTCAGCTTCTGCATTTTTTCTCACGCTCAATGTTAACGACCGCTAATTCTTTACGAAACGGTTTTTTCATTAGTTTCTTTGTCTGATAGGTCGATGGTATCGTGTAATTCAGTTCTGAACAAAACGGGATCGACATTTTGAAGTCCAACCAAACTCTATGTTGGTAGCATGTTTCACTGCTATGCCCTGCAGATTAGGTAGGGAGGTGGATGGTTTCTGAGTGTAAATACTTAGTAGTTTTTTTTTTTATGGGACTAGGCCCGCCACACACTCCCACCACTGCTACTCCTGTAAGCCAGGATCTACAGTGGTGTCCAATGAAGACACCGAGGTTTGACCCTCGGCGAGTCCCGGGATAAAGTTAATTGTCTTGGAACCCGCACGAAATTAATCGAAAGATAAATAGGAGGAGTTGGAAGAAAATTATCCACTTCCCTCCATTGCAAAGCGGGAGACAAAAAGATCTGGTAGACAAATGTCCACCGAAGTAAGACTATTACAGCTGGACTAATTCCAGGTGTAAGGCACCACGGAGAGTTTAAATACTAATTGGTCCTAAACTTGTGAGCTGATTAAACTTGATTCCAGTAGTAGGTATGGCAAAAACGCTTGAACGCACGGAAGTTATCCCTGGTTTCCACAAGGTCTGTGTAGTATACAACTCCAGAAGTTACTTGCAAACTATTAAGCATAATGTTCCGTTCGTTTTGCCAGTGATTGCACTCCCAGAGGATGTGATGTGCAGATTGCTCGTTTTCGTTGTACGGCGTTGAACATTGACACAGAGGCGAGGGTACTAATTTAAAATAGAATAATTTGCTCTTAAAGTTACCATGGCCAGTTAAAAATTGTGCCATACAGTGATCCACCTCCATCCACGTCTTCTCCAAACGATCACGAACGCAAGGAAAGAACTGGTGGAGGTGGCGGCCCTTAGTTGTTGTATCCCAACTCACATACTTAGTAGTTATTAATTTTCAAATAGTTTCCAAAACATGTGATAATTCATAATGGGGAAAAAATACTCGACACTGGCAAAAATTAAAAAACATTGTATTCGATTGCCATCTTAAAAAAAAGAAGAATAAGAAAGAAAACATATTGAACGCGACGTAATCATAGCATATACATATAAAAAAAAAGACATTCCACCACTAAAAACAGTAATCTGTATGTACTCGCAACAGAATGATATCATTCTCGTGTTAATGCTGTTTAATCGAATAGATATGTTATTATGAATAGATATGTTAATTTGATTAATGCAGCTTACATAAACACCTACCACCTAAAACCACCTTAACGGTTAATGTGGGCGTTAAGGTATTTTTATCATTTGACATACTTATTAAAATATTATCTAACCCCCAAATTTATTGACATTCTATAACTTCATCAAACGTCGTATAGTATTGCGCACAAGAGTTTTGCTTTGCGCAGGATAACTTAATAACTAGTCCAGCATTGTAATGAGGTAATAACTTGAAATATTTATGCACATGATTAGGCATGCATGCCTGCGTACTACCATTTGATCAGTGTTCCATGTAATGCTTTATTTGTACCAACTAATTGTCGAAATACTGCAACCAAGTGTTGAGAAATATGTACCTAAATATTCACCGCTTAATAAATCGGTAAATCAATATGAATTATCATTATAAGAAACAACAGTCTTACTTACTTAATATGAGCTTCCAAAGTAACTGTAAAATACACTTAACTGTTTTTCAAGTATTTTCTTTTTCCTGCTAGATTCTTGAATATATGCTATGACATTATCCTTTCATTTGATTAAAATAGCTTTAGTTCGGTCTTCCTCTTCTTCTCTTTTCTTCTATGATTATTAACAGTGTGTTTATGATATCAAATACCTTCTTCCTCGTGTATTCTCTATCTATGGTAACAGACTTCTCCTTATCCTTACTCTTTCCAACACCTTTTGTCTGTCATTATCTACATGAATCGTATTTTTTCCATTCATCTTCATCACAACATCCCTATCGCCTCCAGTATTCCCATCTCTTTGTTTAAAAACACTCAACATTTCTCGATAATTTGGAGATCACAATTTCAGTTCTCTATTCAGTGTAGTCTATAAATATTTAGTCAATGTATCCTTATATTTCAATAATCAAATAGGTCTACCAAGGCTTCTTAGATTCACGTCCCACCCAAGATGTACTAGCATTAGAAGTTTACATTCACAAGACCCTTAATGGGAGGTCTAGAAAGCGAGCAAATTGGTCCCAGTGTGATGGACCGAAACCCGATAGAAAACCGCAGAGCGGCGGCGTACAGTTTTCACTATAAGTGGGGCATACGCGAACGACCTGCTGGTCTCTCGACGATAAGCGCGTCATCGTACTAATTACTAATTAATTTGTATGCCAATAACATTTATTTACGATAAGTAATAGTTGTATGTCAGTTGGGAAATGGACAAAGCTAGCCACAATGTGGAAGGGCTAAAGGGATAAAGGGCCAGGAAGTAAAAGACCAAGACCCAAAGATCGTTGGACCGCCGATATAAAAATAAGGCAGAACATGGATGGAGTTGGCGAAAATAGGGAAAAATGGAGACAGTTCGAAGAGGCTTATACCCAAGATGGGGCCATGACTTAAAATCAAACAATAAATTGGCCAAACTAACTATGCGCATGTTTTTTTCAATTTAAGTGTTATATGCAATTAGCCGTAATTGGCGGCAAATAAACAAACAATTATTATTGACCGCTGTAGGCGACGTATGTTGGTTGTCTAACACCCACTGTTGTGCAACACGAAAATTAAACACAATCACAACATCGTGACGACAAATTAGAATTAATTCAAACCAATAAGTAGGTAGTGGTACTGACAGTAAACAGTAGATGGGTATACATTTATATACTTTATAAAATACATTTTAAATATTTATATGACTTAGGTGCATAGAAATAGGTATACATCTTTTGCGTGTATCGTGTCTGTTGACTATCCATAAATGTTTTAAAGTTAACAATGGCATTACAAAGCATTTTTTAAAGGGCTATAAATTTAAAACATAAATTTCGTGGTTAAATTGTAAGTTCAGTAAAAAATAGGTACCTACTAATGATGCGCGGAACATGGATTTTTAAACCGAACTGAATATTATTCGGTTCAGCGCTTACCGAACCGAATATTCAGTTGAATTATTTGGTTAAATTTACGCGCGCGCGCGTCTTGACGCTCACTATTAGACGTCACCTTGCTCACTTTAAGACGTAGCGATACTTTCTATACGGGGTCGCGACCTTTTCTATAACATATCCCAACGATCACTATAATGCGTCGCGACGCTCACTACAGGGCGTCGTGATGCTTACTATAAGGTGTCGCGACGCTTTCGATAAGGTGTCGTGGCGCTCACTATAAGACGTCGAATCGGTCACTACTAGGCGTCTGATAATCAGCGTCGTGACGCCTAATAGTAAGCGCCGTGAGAACTGCTGTGTGTTTGAGTAAGTTCTAGTAAATAAATACTACGTACGGGTTGCAAATAAATGTTAAATATTCGGAAATATAAAAAAAACACCTTATTGTTGATTAATAAGATGATTTTAATAATCTTAAAAGAACTAAAGTTCGGTAATATTCAGCACATCAACCGAATATTCGGCGAAACTCAAGACTAACAACTAATGTTAATAAACAGTGGTTACTACCTAATTGCCCATTATTTCCAAAGAACGCGACCTTTATTACTCACATGCATAGGTATACCTACATCTCACGGATTGAGCAATTACGCAAAACGACCCAAATACCTTGCCAATAAAAATGGTAAAAATAGCAATTGCACGTAAACGTCATGGCAACGCAACGTAAACATTGTATTTATTTAAAACACTTACCACATCTATCGAGCCAGCCCTCAGCACGGCAGGGGTAAGTTATCACCACCATAAGATCATCACGCCGCATCTTGTGCACAACCACTTGTCAATAATAAACACAAAGGCAAAAGTCCACTGACTGACACTATACACATCGCAAATTTACATTTGACTGTACACAGCACTACTCTGTGCTGATCCACCGGTCGGACTCAGCTCCTCGGCCGCACCTCACTTTCACCAGCTGTCGGTAAAAAGACAACTATGTTAATCAATTTAAAATAGCTACGATACAAAAAGATAAAAATATCGCAAGCTTAGTCTAGTACTGTTGCACATTCTGATTCTAGTTTGTAACACGCAAGTCGAGTTTTTAATTTTAAATTATAAATAAAATAAATATATGTGAAATTTTATGCATTATTAAGATAGGTAGAACCTACCCACATAATAAAAAAAATAATTTTAAACCAACCATTTTTATAAGGTAGGTTTCAAAACAATTAGTTATTTTGATAAGATATATATTATTAAATAAAAAAATATTGTCACATTATAACAATAAAACTTAACTATACTTTTACCTTATTATGTTTGTAGTTGAGTTCCAATAGGATTCTTATATGTTTTAAGTTCTATGAATTTTACGCACAAGTGATAACCGCACAAAATCTTTAACCAGTAACACTCCTACTCCGATCAACATCACACAAAAAACTGAATCATGCATGAATGGAATTTGAATTTTGCTCTGCAAGTCTGTCTGTTTTCCAATCTCTGTGAGGTTGTGTGAAACAGCAATATATTGCGTTCTGTGTCAAACCGTTATTGATTCCTTCAAGGATTCCGTTGTATCATCTATGTTATTAAAATACGTGCACTAATATTGCGCGCGCAAAATAAAATTGAATGTTGCTACTTAAATATTCAACTAATTAATAACGAATCAATTCTATAAGTGCTTCTAATCGAATTATTACCCTATCGCCTGTTGCAGTCCGTTAAAAATAAATGATAATCTAGAGAGTAAGTACTAAAAATAGTATGACATTACTATTTAAAAATAGTATGACATAATGTGTAAGATTTTTGAATTATCAACCATTGTGTGTTCGAAATGTGAAAGTAGAGAAAATTTTAATAGTACTATTTTGTAGCCGATTGCCAACCTAAAAAAATTAAGGAAGGTATTTTAAACCAGTTATTACTCATATCTTTGATGAATATGTAGACTTTTATTTATAGTTGTTGCGACAATACATTGGAGATGGATAAAAAACAAAGTAGAAGTTGAAGTAGCTAGGGTGTACTATGGTATGACGAGTACGAAGGTTTATAATGACGACAAAACAAAGTTTGATATAGCTCTATGGTTTTGACATTATCTTAGGTTTGACGTTTTGTACTCTCCTCTTTAGTCTACGGTTCAAGATGGCTCTGAAAGCACTTGTCGGGCAAAGTAAGTCGAAAAAATAATCATTTTGAAGTTTATTCATTGTTAAAATCCATTTGAAAAAGTTCTATTATAAAGGCATTTTAATATCAAGTATTATGCACTAGAATGGTTGCTATTTTTTTAGTTATTTTAGATGATTTCATCATGGAAACAGTTGTCAATAACTTATCGATGACTAATATTGTTGTATGTTTTTTATTGCAATTATTTAAGTATCCCTCGAACATAACGCATAAAGAGTATCTGAAGTACAGCTTAGATCGCTGCTAAAAGATTCTATCTTCAATGTTAATGTAAACAATGGTGTTCTGCGCGAGAATATTGAATAATTTCCAAGTTATTCCATTTTTCAACTAGACAACTATATTATGTACATTTTGTAGAATATTTAGTTCTACATTGTCTCAAACTAGTGGCCACAGGAAGAAAAAATCTTCAGTTCGTATTGTATTGATTTTCTTATGTCATTTGAGCTAGGGGGTGGGTGGGGTAATGGACGTCACGAAGCAGCCGCAAAATCATGATTGTAGAGTGCTGTAACGAAACTATCTGTCTTTACATTACAGCACGTGAAGTGCGAGTTCACAGTATACTTTATAGTCTACCATATTTAGACACTGCATGGATAATTGGAAACACCTCTAGCGGACGGTGTTTTAAACAACTCCATACAAAATGTCAAAATACGATAGACTATAAAGTATACAGTTAGCTTACTAATAATCTTGCATTTGACATACAGATCAAAATCATCTCCATGTATAATTCAGAAAATTATGATTATAACTTAATAGCAATTATGGATTACAAAGTTAGAAAGAACATACTCTTTTCATTTCCATTTTCAAGAATAAGAAATAAATGTCAGAATTGTCTGTAAAGGCCTTTCCATTAAGTCTGGACCAATGAGATTCTGTCAATAATATTAAGTAAACTATATTATATAATATTCAATACTATTAAGTAATAACTATGTGAATCAATTTGTTAATATGTCCATGATATATGTTCATTTAAATTAGCAGTCTGCATTGAATCAACAAGCAGCTTTTCTATCAGAAACGAATTTTCCATGTTATTGTGTAACCAATCATATATTTTACAGCATGGTCAATTAAATATTTTAATTTTAGAGATTATGAATGAAGTGATCCGGTATCGGTCAAAAGGAAAAGATAAAATAGAATGGCGCGTGCTCATTGTGGACCAGCTCTCGATGAGGATGGTGTCTGCTTGCTGCAAAATGCATGACATCTCAGCTGAGGGCATAACACGTAAGTTGTGAAAGCACAATGTTCCTAAAAAGACTTGTTATAATTAGTGATGTCTTGATAACACTCCAACCGAGTACCAACTGAGTTCCAACTCCAACCGGACACAGTAAGGCAAAAGGTAGTCACAATGTATTAATTATCCTATAATACCATCCCTGGCAGTTAGGAGTTAGACCAGATTGTGTGAAGGGAGTGTATTTTGACTCTTCCATTAAAAATGTGTGTAGTAGCTCAATGGTATACCTGAAAAAAATGACTGTAGCAATTTTTCGGTACTCCACTATTACTCACTCATTCAGTGTACCCACATGAAAAATAACATAGTATATTGTTCTGACAGTTATAATAAACCCAGTGCCTTGTGTATAATATATGGGAATTCTTTGACAGTGGTAGAAGACATCCACAAGAAAAGAGAGCCACTATGCACCATGGACGGCATCTACCTGATTACACCATCGGAGAAGTCTGTGCACGCCCTCATCAATGACTTCTCAGTGGGCAACCGCATCATGTACCGCGCTGCACATGTGTTTTTCACTGAAGGTGAGTGGTAAAGCTACAACATACCTTTTTCCCAAATAAGGTGGTTCAAGAGACAGTATTCCACAATTTAGTGATTAGCACTATTCACAGCAAGTCTGTTATCTGTGCTCAGATACCCTGGTGGTATTGTTTCTGCTATGATCTTAGTATGACCCAAACCAATTGCCAGTTATAGATTTTATTATTTAGAAATATATCTCATATTCCTTAAATTTGGGTAGGTGTTAATAGTGTATTTAGCATCTCTACCGTAACTATATAAGTCAATGATACTCAGGTCATTGATCCTTTCATTCATTAAGGGCAAAAATGCTCTATATTTTATTTTGTTCATTTCCTTTTATTTTCATTCAGCTCCAAAAGCTCTATTTTATTGTAAAACTATGATTATGATTGCCTTTTATTTGAATGTAGGTTATTACTCAGAACACATCACTTTTGTTTTATTATACTTTGAGTTGCATTTTTTAATTTTATTTTTACAGCTTGTCCCGATGTTCTCTTTGACGAACTATCGCGCCAACCTGTTGCTAAATACATCAAAACATTAAAAGAAATCAACATAGCATTCATACCGAATGAGCAACAGGTTTGTCACATTTTACTTCATCTTCAAAGGAGACAACTCATCCATAGGTCGATTAATCCTACCCTTGAGCGAGATATATCCTATTTCGTAATGTTATTTGTTCTTTCACGCTGCCTTATCAGTATGCCCCGAAGAATTGTTCAATGAACTATGCAAGTCTTCAGCGGCAAGGAAAATCAAAACTTTAAAGGAAATCAACATTGCTTTCTTGCCTTACGAAAGCCAGGTCAGTTCATAAATTAATAAATTTAATTCCAGCATTATGGAAGTCATACAGATTTCGAATCTACCTGCATAAAAATCATTTAAATAATCCAATTGAATAGCGATTGTACCTTAAATTAAGTCTGCTCAGACAAAACGATGTTCACTTGAAGATTGCCGAGCTCCTGTTGATGCAATGGCGCTATGAAGCCAATACATAACCATAAACACGCGGAACGCGGCTGCTCTCATATTTGCGGGTTGTCTAAAACATATTTCAATGTAATGGATAATGATTTTTGTTATAACCAGGTGTTCTCCCTGGACTCACCCGAGACATTCCAGTGCATGTACAACCCGGCGTTGGTGCAGACCCGCAACGCCAACATGGAGCGAATCGCCGAGCAGATTGCTACTCTCTGCGCAACACTAGGAGAGTACCCGTCCGTGCGATACCGCAGGTTAATACATGCCCTACTTACAAACTAATAATGATCATTTTTCGATGAATTAAAAATTCAATTTGTGGTAACATTCCAGTGACTGGGAACGCAATGTGGAACTCGCCCAACTGATTCAGCAAAAACTTGACGCGTATAAGGTACGTTTTACAAGATTTTACTCCCCATAGCATTTAGTACCTTATAAACATGCATGTTGAACATTTTCTTCTTTATCAAGGCTGATGAGCCGACAATGGGAGAGGGTCCCGAGAAGGCTCGCTCCCAACTGCTGGTTCTGGACCGTGGGTTCGACTGCGTGTCTCCATTGCTGCACGAACTGACGCTGCAAGCTATGGGCTACGATCTACTGCCGATCGAGAATGACGTTTACAAGTGAGCTACTTTTAAGCGTCAATAGTCTAGTTTTTAGAGAGGTCCCGGGTGGAGATTGACCACCCTAGTGGTGAAAGGTCCATATGATATAATTTGTGTTGGCTTCCCTGTCGAAATTAAAATTTGGATATCATATCACTTACCCACTTGCTTGAAAAGTTTTTTTGTTTTGCAGAAACTGACTACAATGTTAGTTATATATATTTGTAATGCTAGATCTAGGTCACATTGAGAATGATGGCATTATTTTTTCTGTGCAGTCGCAGGTAATGGGTTTTCCGGCTTCTCTTCAGCGTTAATTCTGTTCCATTCGACCATTAAACTATTAACTTTTAATATGAACTCAATCGTAACACAAGCTTTGGCTTAAGTAGAGCGGGATAACTAGTAGGTATATTAATAAATATTACGAACGAAAAACCTAGACTAAGGTAATTAAACTGACCATCGAAAGCGGTGTATGCTTCAAATTACATCAGAAATTCAAGTCTCAACTATCTTCAGTTTACCAATCCCGTATTTTTCAACAGGTACGAGGCATCCCAGGGGCACATGAAAGAGGTGTTGTTAGATGAGAACGACGAGCTGTGGGTGGACCTGCGGCATCAGCACATCGCCATCGTGTCCACATCCGTCACCAAAAACCTCAAGAAGTTCACAGACTCTAAACGCATGGGCGGAGGTAGAGTACCACACAACTCAAAAGTTACATACGACCTGATTATCTTAGTTGGTTGAGACCCCGCCTTCTGCGCTTAGGGTCCCGGGTTTGAATCCTGGTAGGGACAAACTTTGCGTGATCAGTACGAATTCTTGCACTCGAGTCATGGATGTGTAATATGTGTTCGCCCTCAGTCCATTGTACCGTACCTATAATTCAAGTGTTGGTTAATTTGGGAGTGTACCATAGGTGTATTCGTCTGGTGATATTATTATTATATAAATACTACAGGAGACTACTCTCTGCTCTGCCACTAAATCGTTATTTTAGTACAGGACTATTACAGGGCATTTTCCCCAAACTGGAAAACTGCTTCTCCATTCACTCTATCAATTCCCGCTTCAATTATTATCGGGTTTATACAGCTGATCTTAAGCCACGAAAAGTTTTTTTTTTGTTTTATTAACAAGAATATTTGATTTTATTTCTTCACAGGTGACAAGCAGTCAATGAGAGATCTATCCCAGATGATAAAAAAGATGCCCCAATATCAAAAGGAACTTTCAAAGTACGCGACACATCTGCGTTTAGCCGAAGACTGCATGAAAGCCTACCAGGGCTACGTCGACAAACTATGCAAAGTGGAGCAGGTATGCTGGCCTTATATAATGGATTGCCAAATTAAAAGTAACTTAATTCAAGTGGCAATAAAGATGAATTTTGAAACATCTATTTCGTTTCAGGACCTTGCTATGGGCACTGATGCCGAGGGTGAGAAGATCAAAGACCACATGAGGAGCATTGTACCTGTACTTCTTGATCAGGTATGTAAAAAAATTATATCTACAATGATAATTAGTAAGTTTACACCTGTGTCAAATGGCTTTCCAGTGTTTTTTTTTTGTGTCGCTGGATACGCAAACTTATTCTTTAATGCCTGCCCACTTAAGAATATTTTCTTTTGAGCCTTACTAGTAAACGGCCGTAGCAAACAGGTTACAATAGAAATAAGTACTGTCATTTGAAAATTACCTTAAGGTGTGGTGACGGGTAATATTGACGTCGATAGTAAATGACTCGTCATCAGGGAGACTTGCCTGATCACTTGCTTGCCTTGATTTACTGATTGGATATCAACTCGTTTATTCTTCTTGTATGAAGTTCAATTAAATTTCATACTTAACTTGCATTTATAGTTATTATTACTAGCCTATAAGACGCGGGTAACAGGGTCTTCGTCCGCGTGAAAATCAACAAAAAAGTTTTTCTAAAATAAAAGTAGCCTACGTTACTCCTTGTTACATCAGCTATCTGCCAGCGAAAGTCCCGTCAAAATCGGTCCAGCCATTTCAGATTAGCCGTAACAAACAAACAGACAGACAGACAAAAATTGTAAAAAATGTTGTTTTGGTGTATGTACTGTGTATACATTCAAATGCACTTAGTAAAAAGCGGTTATTTTAATATTACAAACAGACACTCCAATTTTATTTATTTGTATAGATAGTAAGAATTTTACTGTATTTCAGAATGTGATAAACTTTAATAAGATGCGAATCATCGCTCTATACATAATGTCTAAGAACGGCATATCCGAGGAGAACCTCAACAAGCTGGTGACGCACGCGCAGCTCGAACCCTCCGACAAGCAGACGCTGCTCAACCTCGCCAATCTGGGACTCAACGTCGTTGTCGATGTAAGACACTTTTCAACAGAATTGTACATGTCATGATTCAACTTTAAAGGAGAAGCTCAGGGTCAGGGCGCGAAATTCAAAATGTCAATGGTTTTTTTTACGAAAAAGTTGGACATCTCTACGATGTAATTTAGTGTTTTGCGATATTAGCATTCTGCATTGGACGTCTCGATGTATTAAGTTTGCTTAAAAAAGTACCTAATCCGATACAATACCATAAGGTTTGTAAAAACCGCTACTTTTACTAACTATGGTGTTGTATCGCTTCCACCACCTTAAACTTTATCCATAAAGTATTACAGTTAAAAATGACTAGTAACAGACTCTATTCAATTGTCCAGGGTAACAGAAAGAAACAGTACCAAGTGCCCAGGAAGGAGCGAATCACGGAACAAACGTACCAAATGTCGCGATGGACTCCGGTTGTCAAAGTAAGGTATAATATTAAAAAAAAAAACAGTTTTTATTGGATTTTTAACTAATGAAATTATATGTAGGACATCATGGAGGATGCTATTGAAGACAAATTGGATCAACGCCACTTCCCATTCTTGGCGGGTCGCGCCCAGACCTCTGCATATCAAGCACCAACCAGGTAATTTCAGCATAAAAGAATTGTAATCTCTTTTTAAATGCGAATAAGGTTCAAAATTAACAGATATTTAGTGTTATTTAATTCAATAATGTTTTTATTTTAGCGTTCGTTACGGACATTGGCACAAGGATAAAGCGCAGCAAACCATCAAAAATGTGCCGCGTCTGATCGTCTTTATTGTCGGAGGTAAGGGCTATTCTATTATTTCAAAGTCAAATCATTTATTTCGTATAGGCCTACGGGGGCACGTACAAATAGTCATTAACATGTTGAGCTCAACACGATTAACCTAATAACCCGTTTTCTCGATTATTAGTGAATGTCGGTAAAGATATGAGCTGTGTATATTATAATATAATATCATTATATGTTGTCTGAATAGCAGTTGTACCAATGAATAGTTTTCTTTTACCTAGGATAATTTAACCGTCCCATTTAGGAAGGATAGGAAGGTTCGCTAATCATTTTCATAACACAAACTCAAACATTTATTGCAAACTATGTGTTCATTGGTCTTACATTAGTTTTAGTACTTATGACATAGCGGCCGTCTTCAAGCATTGCAATGTTGAGGGGCTAGTTCTACCTACTATACTATACCTACACGATTCTTAAGGGGGAAGCTCAGGGTCAGGGCGCGAAATTCAAAATGTCAATGGTTTTTATTTTTTTACGAAAAATTTGGACATCTTTACGATGTAATTTAGTGTTTTGCGATATTAGCATTCTGCATTGGATGTCTCGATGTATTAAGTTTGCTTAAAAAAATACCTAAAGCGATACAACACCATAAGGTTTGTAATAACCGCTACTTTTACTAACTTTATGGTGTTGTATCGTAAAGATGTCCAAAATTTTCGTAAAAAAATAATAACCATTGACATTTTGAATTTCGCGCCCTGACCCTGAGCTTCCATCTTAAATACTAGGTACAGGGACATGTCAATAGAATTGTTTGTCAATGCTTGATTTTGTATTTGTATACATACATTTTGTATTCAGGTGTTTGTTTCTCCGAAATCCGCTGCGCTTACGAGGTGACCGCCGCGGTCAAGAACTGGGAGGTCATCATCGGCTCGTCGCACATACTGACACCGGACAACTTCCTCTCGGACCTGAGCTCTCTCACCGCCTAAACGAAACTGAAACAATCGTTCTAATCACAACCGTCTTTGGATATAATGTTAATGTTATCATGCCTAATAATAATTTCGAGTGTCCATAAGCTTTATGTACTGTCGCAATGTTAGTATGGAACCCATTTCCTTAATATTTTGAATGACACTTATTATACAATAAGGTCGACATTTCTGAAAGCGGTTGCCCCTAGTAACGCCATCAAAATAGTAGGTATAATAAGCTCTTAAGGTACACGTTTTCCGTACGATATTCAACCTTAAATGGGTCCCAAATTAAAGTTCGCGTCTGTACGTCTAAGCTAAACTTAGGATCAGTGTTTTGAGTTTCATTTGAAACTGCATGTAGTGATATAATAGTATTAAATCGCTCTATTTTGACCATCATCGTAATATTATTATGCGGTTATTAAGGGCTATTTATTGCAAATGGTGATGGTCGTTTCATTCTAGCAATACTACTTTCATTCTTATAGACAGACACCCAAATTTATAGACAGTTATAATGGATTATAATGACATTATAACGAATATTTCAGAGGAAAAAATGCGTTATAATGGGTTTATAGTCCATTATAACTTTCTATAAATTTGAGGGAAAATCGATGATGAGGTCGTAGCCTAGTTGGTTAAACTCAAATAGATCGGAACGTGGTGGCCGTATAATAACATCTGAATGGCTCCGCGCTTCGGGAGCATGTTAAGCTAGCAGTCCCGGCTGTCGTTCTAACATCTCTGGCGGTCGTTGAGGGTATTCGAAAGCCTAAACAATTCTGACAAAGTGTACCTTAGATGTACCTCCAAGAGCCAACCTTGGAGGGCAGATTGCAATACGAAAAAAAGTATTGTATTGTAAAAAAAGCTAGAAGGAAAATGAAAGACAAAATAAGTTATTTTTGTGTAATAATTACGCCTTTATTTATTTTTAATGCCAAGTACATTGCTAGTACTATGAATGGACCCACCATTCGTTGGTTATTCAATGATCGAAATATTTATATTGTTATCGTTTTATTTCTAAAGTTTTATAACAATTTATTAGTTGATAAGAATTTGAAATGTATTATTTGATTTATTGTTAGTCGGGATGTTATAATTCATATTATTTGAATACTAATAACATTATAGACTGAAGCAGACACGAGAGGTGTTGTTGAATTGTATATCGGTAATGAAATATCAATCAAAAATTGTAATAATTAATACTTCTCTAATCATCTTTAATATGACGTTCTTAATCGCCAAGTTGACCATACTTTCTGCATACCTTGTGCGAGTTGTTTTAACGCCAAATGCCGCGATCTTAACTGTAGTTGTACCTTGTTTTCGCTTGTACTCTGCACTGTTGCCCATTAGCTGCAGCTATATCGCTACAGACACACATATTACATATGTTAATACTTAGATACAATTCGCTAGATATTAATCCTTGTCATTATCTTATTCACATATCGGTGTTAGTTTACTTGTAAAATGAAAAGTCAGTACGTACATTCCAGGCTTATTTCTACTTGTATTAGCAATACCCAGTATACTGTTCGAAAATTTGATTTAGCATAGAACTGTTGCAGACTTGAATAAGTACATGAAATAGTAATATATAATGAAATGTCGTGTTAGATTAAGATAATGTGTAGTTTGTTTTGATTGTTGAAATAAGGGGCGTATCATATAACGGTATATTCCTTATAAATATAAATCTACAATAAACGTCGGTATATAATTGAAACGTGTTTCATGGCGATTTCTTTGTATTGTACAACTACTAATGGATCGTGCAATTATGTAGGAAATATTTGTATTTCATAGCCTGTCTAAAATCAGTATTAAGATTTAATTAAACATATTAATTCATCAAATAATGTCGGTGCTTCATTTTTAAACGTGTTAGCCGACCTTAAAAAAAAGCAGCAAAAAAAAATTACAACCGAATTGAGAACTTCCTACTTTTTGAAGCCTGTAAGAAAATAAGATACACTGTAAGCTGCGTGATTTTTGTATATCCGACGAGTTCCTTCGTTGTTACACGGGTCGTCACACACCAGTGAGAACTTTATCCTCCCTAGGGCCACCACACCAATGAACGATCGATGGGTTTGCTTTCAAAGTACCTACTAGGATGTCATTACTTAGAAAGATGTTCGGTAAACAATACAACCGAATTGTGAACATCCTCCTTTTTGAAGTGAATAAAAGCCTTGATGATTGACGACAGCTTGGTCTAGTTCTAGCCTAGTGGTTCCGCTCGGCTAGTAATAAATCTTAGCTCGTTGTGTAGCTACCTTCTGGTCTATTCCTTTAGCTACACCTTTTTGTTCGTCGCTATCTGACGATGGTCAATGACCAATATATCCCAACATCGTTTTATTATACACTAACCGTAGAGATAATAAAAACATGTGACAAAAAGCTAAAGGTTATGCTCGGACTGAACTCATCACGGTATCTCATTTAAAAACACTAACTTCTACCCGCGTTACCTCGATGGAAATTAGCCTATAGCACCCCTTGCTATTATAGCTTCTTATTAGTGAAATATATTTTTGAGCAGAATAATTATTTATTACCGCATATATCCAAACTAACAAAGGATCCGTTCGGTTCGCTTATCAAGGACAAACTTAGAAGTGCTGCACGTTTATACCTAGGCGTTGAGCAAAATCACTAACGTTCGAGCAAGATAGAACATACCCACGGTTCATTAAGTCTGTTAAGTAGTATTATCACTTACTTATTTATTTATTGTTTAAAGCTAAGGGTTATCAGGAGTTCAACTAATAACTATCTGTGGGCTCATCAGCCGTGTTCAGTTTGTTTGGAACTGTGTAAGAATAACGTGCGCAATGGCAAAGGATCTTGTAATACTCGCCTACTCCGGTGGTTTGGATACCAGCTGCATTTTAAAATGGTAAAAATATTTAATACCTTACAGTACCTGAATACACCATATTTTGTCCATCCTCTCGCGAAATCTAATGATAACCATTCCCCTTTGTGGAACAGAGATGGGTTATATGATTCTGATCCACATAAACCCTCCCGCCTTTAGCTCATCGGAGGGAATCTAAAACGGAACGCACCGGTGCACCTCATATTCAGTGCGAGCTGGTCCCAGGGGAGAAGATACAAATACATTTGAGTATAGCAATAAGTCGTCTACAGGTGTAAGCGGGCCAGCAAGAGCGTGTGATATGAATATCTCCGACCTATACAATGTTTATAATGATTGAGTAATATTTTGCCAATCCATTATTACGCTCCATAATAAGCTTATCTAGTGCCTCCTTATTACCTGTCCTAGTAATAAGTACAGTCACCTTTTCACAACAAATATAACTATCGGTGTGTAGGTATTCAGAGTTCTTCCCAAAGATATACCGACCTACAACGCAATCACGAGTAATATCTTATACGTATCTACCTACTACCTTTAAATGTTTTTGTGTTAGGTTGATTCAGCAAAAGTATGAGGTCGTGTGCTACATGGCCAACGTTGGTCAAAATGAGGATTTCAAAAAAGCAGAGGAAAAGGCTAAAGGCATCGGAGCTAAAGACGTAAGTATTCGTAATGTTCTAGGGGTATATTATAATGTACTACTACACCTAGGTACTATATCAGCCAAGTCACTATGGCTTACTGAATGTGCATGGTCTTCTTCGAGTGGAGTCGCTATTACGTTCTTAGTAGTAGTAGTATCCTTTGAATATACTTGTTTTTTGTATATTCCGAACGACCCTTGTATGCGGTGCCGAGTGATGTACACTGTTTTAATTTTGGCAAATTTGATATATCACATATAGTTTCTATAACTTCTGTTTAGTTCCTTGTCTATACTCAAGTAATAAATATTATTTTCCATTCTACCTACCAAAGAAACTACTATTAATCCGATGGTCAAAACAAGAAATTAGAATTTATTTGGGCATCTTCAGCGGTTATAACTTATAACCCTGCTAATAAAACTGTTAAGTTGGTACCAACTTTACCTTCAAGTGATTTGTATCATTGTTACCCATACAGGTGATTGTGGAAGATCTACGTCAGGAGTTCATATCGAACTACATGCTGCCGGCTGTTCAAATGGGCCTGGTATACGAGAGCCGGTATTACTTGGGAACTTCGCTGGCACGACCGTGTATGCTGCTAAGAAGCTTGGAGCTAAGTGTGTGGGAAATTAGAATTTTTAATTACGTAGTTGTATGTCCACCGGTAAACATCTTGATGTACATACTTATTTTTTATTTAGGTATGTTTCTCATGGTGCTACGGGAAAAGGCAACGATCAAGTTAGATTTGAACTTAGCGTTTACTCTTTATGGCCCGAAGGAAAGGTAGGTTACTATTTCATGGATCAAATTTAATTATTTTTTGTAATAATTTTTGAGTTTACATATTTTATTAGGTAATAGCTCCTTGGCGTCTACCCGAATTCTTTGAAAGATTTCAAGGACGCAGAGATCTGATAGCATTCGCAAACAAAGAAAACATCCCAGTGTCCGCGACTCCCAAGGAGCCCTGGTCCACTGACGAGAACATTATGCACATCAGTTACGAATCTGGCGTGCTCGAAGATCCCGCTGCGATACCTCCAAAGGACATTTTTAAGATAACTCGTGATTTGAAGCAAGCTGAAGAATATTCTAGCGTAATTGACATCAATTTTGAAAAAGGTAACTACGAATCTCGTGTTTTAACGTAATTATTATACTTCCTCTTAAATCTTATTTTTTTTTTAGGTTTGCCAGTGTCTGTGCGTATTCCTAGTGGACATGAGAAGGCTTTACTCCTAACGGACCCACTGGCTATAGTGCAGACCCTGAACAAATTAGGTGGGCAACACGGTGTTGGACGTATTGATATTGTCGAAAATCGCTTTTTAGGATTAAAGGTAAACTTAAATTATCTAAGAAATTTACTTTTAAGTAATTGCTGTTTTTATAAATCTCCAATTACATTAGATAAATTTTTTTTAGTCAAGAGGATTGTACGAAACCCCAGGAGGCACAATATTACATGTGGCACACATGGATTTAGAAGCATTTGCCCTTGATAGAGAGGTGTTAAGGTAGGCATGTATAATACGGAGCATTAATTCGAATACCAGAATTAATGGACTACTTTACTGAGTTGATTTCGCTTACCTTCCTTAGTATCTACTTACTTATTTAATTATTTTAGAGTAAAGAAGTACCTTCAGGAAAAAATGGCTGACTATGTTTACAACGGCTTCTGGTTTTCACCTGAAGCAACTTACACGAGAAAATGTATAGAATTATCGCAAGAATCTGTCAGTGGAACAGTTACAGTCGAAATTTTCAAAGGAAATGGTAAAATTACATATTAATTTACAAAAATTATATTCATTTATTGTTTCACAAATTTTAAATGTTTTTATTGTGTTCTATGTCCAGTCTCACCATTAGCAAGAAAGAGTGCAACCAGTCTCTACAATAAAGATCTGGTATCCATGGATGTAGCCGGAGGATTCTCTCCCGAAGACAGCACCGGTTTTATTAATATTAACGCATTGAGACTAAAAGAATATGCCAGATTTTCTGAAAAATTAAAACAATAAATTATATTATAACATTATTCTCCAAAGAGCACTTTTCTTCTTAAAATGTTTTGTAGGTAATCAGGACTAAAACTTCGTTAAATTTGTAGATGTATGCAACATGTTGAAAAAATAAAGAAGTTAACCTGAGTATTTACTTCCTATTGTTTTTTATTTGACTAGTTAACATTCCCTAAGGACTTTTTGGCGGAAAGTTGAACCGTGAAGTTGTCAATTATGTTTTATTTTCCAAAAAAATGGTTGCATTGATAAATAATGCGTAATATTAGTGGGATATTAACAATTGTGTGTTCATAAACGTGACCGAGTGAAGGAAATTGAAATAAAAAAGTATAACTTGTAATTTCAAGTTCTCCCAATATGTCCGGTAAATTTTCAATAGAGTGTCCACAGCTTAACTGATAGGGGTAAGGGATTCATTTCATCATCAATAGTATCATTATCATCAAGGCTACATATAATTCGATAAAAATTATCAAGAATTACTCCACCCTAGCAAAATCGACACTATGTTGATTGCCAACCTAAAAAGAAGATCATTCCCTAATTTAATAAAAAGTTTGAGTTCCATTAACAATGGCATTACAAATCAAACTTCAATGAATTTGGGGAGTAAGTTAAATCTAGACCAAGACATAGGAAATAGCATACTACTACTAGGTACCATGTCCAAACCACATTATGACAATAAGTGCACTAAAGCAACGCCGTGCGATACTTGCTGCAGCGTAAGCAACCACCCCACTTGAATGATTCAAGTGGGATGGAAGTGTGTGGAAGTAGAATGGAATCAATCAAAAGCTGTAGTTGACGGTGCTAGGCCACTTCCACTTCCTATGATATTTATCAGCAGTTTTTTTTACGATGCTGACGTAATAGGTTGGTGTTGCAGAAGAACTATCTATTTTATTTGCAGGCTGGATTAATTGGTCGAAGTGCCCGGGCAAGTTGTTGGTGTTAATTGTAATTGACACTGGCAAAATACGTAGGATAGTGACGCCATATTATTTATTAAATAATCAAGTTGTATTTTCTCTGTGGTTGTAATGTAAATGTCAAACGCCATGCCAATCAGTGTTGCCAGATTGGGTATTTTTTTCGCAATTCTGGGTAAAAATTTTGGAGACATGAAATTCTTGGAGAAAAATTTGGAGAAAAAAAAAATACCATGGAGAATTTTGGGTAATTTTTAGTTTCAGTAGGATTACCTGTAGGATGACCACAACGCATATACGAACGCACGCGTTAAACCATCTCGCTCAGTGGGGATACGTAACGTAAAAAAAAAAAAAAGGTCATTCCGCTGCTTCAGTTTGGAAATTAGAACAGTATTTCAAGGAAAAAATAAGAAAAAGGCAAAAAGCTAAGCCGATATTATTAACTTTTTGCCTATGGGTAAAACTCAAGCAAATTGTATCATTTTGGAGAAAAATAATTTCAAATTTGGGTATAAATAGAAAATCACATCTGGCAACACTGTGCCAATTGCCAAACTGTTCAAGAGATATAAGTTGAATTTATATAGTGGAGTGTTTTTGAATTGGATATAAAAAATAATATAAGTACAATGCAAAGAAATCTACCACAGAATAAAGAAGCCTTACTAAAATCCTACACAACACGATTAAAAGAAGACGTGAAAAGTATGTTGGAAAACTTTGAAGGTAGCTAAGTATTTATTATTATTTATATTAGTAAACATCGTACCTGACTTGTTACCCGTAATTAATTATTTCCCATTAGAATAAGCTTGTATTGAACATACCACTTTCTTTACAGAAATAATAAAACTTGCAAAACTAGAAAATGAATCTCAGCTCAACAGAATGACACAAATTGAACAAGATACATTTGAAATGCAAGTCCGAGCAGCCAATATAGGTAATTCTTATTGCTTTATGCCTAACTCATGATGGTCTAACTTCATATATTAGATTTCAATTATTTATTTGATTAGATTTGGATACTTGTAATAGATAATAAAATATTTACCATAAATAATCTTGTGAGCAAAATGTTCTTATAAGTACCTAATTTTATTATAATTCAGAAAATTTGTATTTAAATACAGTTTTCTGAAAAAGTATTCAATAAAATATATTTTGCATTTAACTAATAAAACCTTTATTTTTCAGTAAGAGCTGGAGAATCCCTTATGAAGTTAGTGTCAGATATAAAACAATACTTGATATTGAATGACTTCCCATCAGTCAATGAAGCTATAACACAGAACTCTAAGTTGTTCCGAACTAAACAGCAGGAGTGCGACCAAAAGCTGATGTCCCTAAGAGATGACATTGCAGCTGATTTATATGATTTGGAAGATGAATATTTTACAAGTATATATAAATAAAAAGTTTACTATGGTAATCGCTTAAAATATAAAACTTGTAACTTAAATAATAATTGGAGTGGCTTCAGATTATGACTGCAAGTAAATCAAAGGGTATATGAGACAAGCATACTATTGTCATATGCAAGGAAACCATGTCTGCATCAGCATGTATAGCTTTAGCTTACTACAGATTGTTCATTCACAACAACATAATAAATTGCTATTGTGTTAACTTTTGTCACCTCATTGTCTAAACACAATTTTTGTATAAATATCACATCCACATTCCCTTTTTCTTATTTACTACTTAAACATAAGTGTATTAGAATAAATATTTTTTTTTGAACTGCTCAAAAGAAATGCTTATAAAATTGAGAATGCCAGTGTATGGAATTTGTGTGACAATTATGTACATACAGGTTATAAAAATAAATCATCAACAATGCAGACCAGCTTTTTATTATAATGAAACTAACAAGAAATTCAAAACCATTCTATTGTGAACATGATCACTGGGCTGGGAATAAATAATGGGGGCCATTCTGTGGGTACTGTTTCATTGTGACTGGTCTTCCAAATTTGTGGTCTTCCAGATAGAAGAACAATGCAAATGATGCAGCAAGTACACCCAGGAAGCATGACCACTGGTAAGGTACTGAGAACCTAGGCTTCATAGCAGGATCATAGCGATCACCACCATATATTTCGGACCTTGCATGCATCTAGAAAGATAAAAACAATGTTACTGAAAATTATTTACAACAATAGAGCAAAACATAATATCAGTAACATTCTGAACCGAGGTTATTAGTTAAAAGGCTATGTAGTCTATTTTAATAAATTATAGTTAGTTCATCCAATGTATAAGGTAAACACCCATCCATATTGGATACTACATCATCACACCTGTAATCCCCTTAGGGGAGGCAGAGGTGTGCTGCAATGCAGCCATATTTGGCTATACATATTCGGTCCCAATGTAATCCCTTTTAAATGTGAAACTACTTGGCCCAGCAAAAATCCCAAAGGTTACAACTGGCACACATTGGTTCCATAGCAAATTTTTTACCAATGGCTGTCACTGACATCTACATCATATTGTCTGCTTCAACCAGAATCAATCTAATCAATTGATGTTACAGAGCCCTATTGTAAATTTTTATCAAACTTACGGGTTCATTGAAATTTCTTTTCAGCTCCGGGTTATCATAGGGGTAGTGCGGGTCCCTGGAGTCTTCACCCACATCAGGTAGTTTTGGATAATCACCATATCCCATACTTTCCGCATAGGGCTGGTACTCTTCAACGCTCATCCCATACTTCTTGGCCGCAGCAGCACGCTCCTCAGGGGTCTTAGGCCATGGACCGGGTTTGTATTGATAATTCCAATCTAAAATGAAGTGACGTAACAATCACAACATTGAAAAAAACAGATGTATTTCAGTTTTATATTACGCTCGGAAGCAGTTCCTTACGGTTCCTCGAAGCACCATACAATAGTCCTAAAGACTTTTTTATAGATGGGGAGCTAGTAATAGCTTTTTTAAACAAAATCGTAGCCATTTTTGGCAAATTTTACTAAGCAAGCTGCTCTGCGCTCGCTGATTGACAGATAACAGATATGACATGATATTTTTTGTTGTATAGGCATCACTTTAGGTATTATGCCAGTAAAACAACAAATAATACTTTTTTTATTATGTGATAAAATTTAAACACATTACTAGCAGTCCCGTAAGCCCCTCCAACCTGATTAAGAAGGAGCTGGAGGCTGATATTCCAGATTAAGGGGGAAGCTCAGGGTCAGGGCGCGAAATTCAAAATGTCAATGGTTTTTATTTTATTCGTAAAAAAATAAAAACCATTGACACTTTGAATTTCGCGCCCTGACCCTGAGCCTCCACCTTAAAGGGCTCTCGCAACCGATTTTGAAGATAGCTAAAACGAAATCATTGATTTTTTCGCTATTCCGTATAGTTTCGTATTTGGTTATCCACGCTCACTTGAAAAAATCATAGTTGCCTATCTACATGCACAATCTACCTTTCACTGCGCTTTAACTAGATATAAATGTATCTATATAGCATAAATCAAGATCCTCAGTCAGATGAATTCCAATACTAAACAATCAATAGCAAAAACAAATTAAATTAATACAATTTTTAACATTGTTGTAAGAGATGAATACGTTTTGTTTCTTTACAACTCTATCGGTATGTTGTTCATAAACGTCAATTTTCGCCAATGAATATATTTAACGTCACACGTCAGGATTAGTTATAATTTTTCTGTCCCAACTGTGCTGGAGTGCATTTATTTTTGGTAGTTGGAGCCCTATAATTTGACATGGTTATAAATTCCAGATTATAAATGATGGGTAACGAAAGTTCACAGCTAAGCGGATTAGAAATTGAGGAAAAAGCGATCGAAATTACAGATTTCTGGTGCCACTATCAGGCCACTATTAGTGATAGTTGCAGGTACTTCAGCTTGAAGTGCGATGGCTCCGTCTCTGTATTCAAGGGTGAAGCAGCAGTGGGGCCTCTTTGGGCGATATCTACACCATTAGAAAAGTTTTCAAATGTAAGTAGCAAAATGTTTTGAAATGTTTGTTTTGAATTAAAGTAATATTTGATTGATTTATATTTTGTAGAACCTTCTTAAATACCGGCACCCATGCATCGTGAGATACGTATCAGCTTGGCAACAGCGTTCCACTCTTCATTTGGTGACAGAATACATACAGCCACTATCACATGTCCTCAGTTCCCTAACACCACTTCAAATATGCATTGGGCTGAACAACATTTTAAGGGCGTTGGTGTTTCTACACGAACAGGTATGGTGAATTATGATATGAAACACCTAGTAATGCAAGGAATTAAGTGAAAGTGTGAATTATCTAGGATAAGTTACATTTTAAATGTATGTAGTACACATTCAATTGTTGTATGTGACTCCAGCCAGTTGCTACAATTTGGTGGGTGTATGTCTTATCAACTACCTAGAGGCTGTGAGGATACTAAATTTAAAAACTATAGGTATCATAGTTTTCGCAATGTAGTAAGTCAATCAGTTAGTTTCGCTTTTGCATATTACATAAAATAACTAGTTATGATATATAATCACACCTACAATCGAATTCCTAAGGAGGTAGGCATGTGTACCTTTATAATAATTGTAACTTTCAGGGCTGCATGGCGCATAATAATGTGAGCATATCAGCTATATATGTGACAGGTGATGGACAGTGGAAGCTTGGTGGGTTACAGTACTTATGCCCATTTAGTGAAGTTACTTCTGCCTATTTGAAACACTCTAGGATCCACAGGTAATTCAATTAGAGCTTTATGCTATTTTATTTATTTTCATCATTTTGTGCAGGGAGTTATTTTTAATTTTGGTTAAAAATGTAACAACTAATAACTACATAATTAACTTTTTATGTTTCCAGGTACGATAAAGCAGTGGACCCCAGTGAGGACTCATATGAAGTTACAACTAAAGTAGATCAATATGGCTATGCTGTATTAGTTGAAGATGTATTCAAGGGTTGCAAAGATGGTACTTATTTCAATGATTTCATTACTCAGTTTAACTATCTAATTATGTTCTCTTTCATAGTATTATTTCTATTTCAGATGAAGTACCCCATTTAAAAGAATTTATAAAATATTGCAAGAGTTCTCTTCAGCATCAAAATCCAGTTAAAAGGCCAAACCTGTCAGAAGTATTGCAACATAATTTCTTCAACCATGAATTCATATCAATTTACAAATTCCTTAACTTTCTTCCTTTAAAATCAGAAGAAGAAAAGTGCCAGTTTTTCTGTAATATTTTAGATAATCTGAAATGTTATGATGAGGTGACTGTGGCAAAACAATTAAGTGGCCTTTTACTATCACGGCTCACAATGTTGGACCAAACAGCGAGAAAAGATGTGATACCTTCAATCCTCAAACCAAAAAATGGTAATATAATAATCATGGTGCTTCTTGACTGTCAAATTGATCCAAGCCAATTTAAATTTCATATGTACCTTATTTTACTATTTCAGACAGAATTCAGAATGGAGACATAGCAGGTTTTTTCAGCCTTCTTGTATTTAAAGAACACATAAAACCAAGATTAATGCAGTTATTTGGAGTAAGGGATGGTCAAATTAGAATGTTACTTTTGAAGCACTTCTCCAAATTTGTTCATGTGTTTTCACATGAAGAACTCTCCCAACATATACTGCCAGAGGTGAGCAACACGAATTACTTATGTGAAAGTCATCATATAAATTATTCAGCAAAGATTGAAAGCAACATTTTAACATGACTAATGTTGATTTTTGTATTAATTTCAGTTGCTCTTAGGTATCAAAGATACAGATGATAATTTAGTAGCAGCAACATTAATATGTTTGAGTGAATTAGTTCCAATACTTGGAGCTGACACAGTTATAGGAGGAAAGAGATCAAAATTCTTCACAGATGGCAGACCCAATCAAAGCCCAAAATCATTACTAACTAATAATTGCACAACTGAATCTAGTCTATATGCACCACAAAAGACTTTACGAGATTTACCTTGTTCAGAAGATATATATGATAACGAGAATGAATTGGTTTCTTTCGAGAAAACAATGACATTAAAAGAAAGACCTCCTCCAGTTGGTGGGGAATCGTTAGAAGACGAAGCCTTAGTAACAGAATCGAACATCCACAAAGTTGATAGCGAAGAGGACTGGAGTGACTGGGATAATAGTAATCGCCAGTTAACAACATTAGACTCCTCTCTAGTTGGAAACAACAACATCAGTGATGAGCCATACACTGAGAGGGAAACACAAGATAAAAAGATCATTGAGATAAATTCCTCTACAGAAAACAATACTAAACATAATCCTGATTTAAGAAGATCGCTTTTACAGAAAGCTGCTTTAGACGCAAAAAAGAATATTGTTGATATATCAGAGTTGGATATAAAGAATCAAAAATATGATTACACCAAAAAAAGTACAGATGAATTTGATTTCTTTGCAGACATGATGCCAGTAATAGAGAAACCTGTTGTTATTGATTTTGCTCAAGACAGTATACAAAGTAGCAAATTAGATTTTATTCCAGATGAAGGTACTGACGACACTGAAGGTTGGGGAGAGAGCTGGAATGAATAAAAGACGATAAGTTCGTGCATATTTAGTATTTATTATGCGAAACATCTCTAAAAGCTGTAAATCTTCTTCAGTATGTCATAAAAATAAATATTCCCATACAAACTCCAATCATAATGGTCCCAAGCTAAGTAATCCTTCCATTATAGGTATATAAAGTGGAATGGGGGAATGTCAGTAGTAAAACCCACATTGGAACATAACTAATTTATAAAAACTCCAATATTTTAACTGCATAAGGGAGCTCGCGACCACCAGCAATCTATGCTCTGTCCACTAGACTACATGGTCAAATGTACCTTATTTATTTATCAATTAAGTTATATTTTAAAAGGAAGCAACTGGTTGTGTTATGTGTACTAGAACTTTGGAGAAAAGAACCGTACGGAGACAATTTTAGGTAGGTACACAAAATATCAAGCATTATAAAGATAGTAATTGTGTGTAGTATTTACTGCTTGCTCATTGCTATTTCGTGACGAGTGCCCATAGGTTTAGCTAAATATTATTTATTCACCTAAAAATTAGTGTAAAAGCTAATTTCCAAAAAAATACACAATCTTTGGACTTAACTAAATAATATTTCACAATTCAAGAATATGTAAATTATGTTTACATCAAAAACTATCTATATGTAGTCGTGACTAAACGTAATTACTTACCTACTTATTCTAAATTATTTCGTCACAGGATTTTTTATATTATTTTGATACTTACCACATTTGGGTAAGTAATGAGCTATGCAGCAGTAAGTATAAATCCTAGAAAATAGTCCCAAGATAACTTGTATGAAACTGCTTTAGATTATGAGATAACAAAAAGTATATAGGTACCATGACTTAGCTCCATAAATTTACTTTGGTGACAAATTTGGTTGATGTTGTAAAACTTAAATAGGTAGGTATCTACATTTAATATGAATGACTACTTTTTTCCTAGATAAACAAAAAACATCTATGTTGTAATCAGTGAAAGAATAATGTCACAACCTCACTATTCAAGACACTATATCTCAACAAACACAGCCCAAACTATGTATAAAATGTATATAAACAATACCTTATCTTGGCTTGGCCAAATAAACACTTATCTCCAATTCCTATAATTGTTTCATTTAATTATAAAACTTATTCCAACGAAGGCAACAACTATCATCTAATAACAAAACATAACAAATTAATTTGATACAAAATTATTGATCCATTTATTATTGTATAATTAGGTACTCAATGTATTCAGCTATTATGCATGAAGAAAATTCTATGATTTAATATAAAGTACTTATTTATATGGGCATAGCCACAATGGGGCAGTGGGGCACCTGCACCCCCCATGGCTAAGAGGCAAGCAATATATGAGATCGTAACTGATGTCAAGAAATGATGTGCCTCTATAGTATCTTGGCGAATGAGGGCAGTAACTACAGCGTAAGAGCGGCTTTCTCTTTCTTTCTTTCTTTTTTGCTATCAGATTTTTTGACAAAGAAAAGATAGTTTAATTCAAGTTTTAATGCTGGCCCTACCCTGAAGCAAATCCTGGCTATGCCCATGTTTATCTTACCAATATTTGTCTATAAAATTGTAAAGGACAAAAATAAGGATCAATTAATTTTTAGTACCTATGTGAAACAACTTAAATTACAGGATGTACCATTATATAATGTGACTAGTTACAACTCATGTATAATACTATTAAAACAAAATACTGGCTAATCAAAATAGCAAATATTTTTTTGATGACTAGATTAAATTAATAATAAATATCTAAGAGAAGTTTCACAAGAGATGAGATTCTAGGAAATAATAATTATAAAATTCCTACTTTAATGGAATGTAAAAGGTGGGTTATGACCTAAGTTAAATGACAATTTTCTGCTGCAAAACAAGGTCCTTGGAACTGTCATGGAAAACATCTATCATTTGCTGGCGAGCCATCTCTGACAGTGTCTCCACATCATTCCGAGTCATACCACTCGTAGGTATGGGGGGTAATGTGGTGATTACTACTTTTCCTGGAAATTAAAGCCAAGAATTATATTAATAACATGGGCACTTCAGACCCCATTCAAATAAATTGCACATACAACTATTGTAAAATGAGGTCTAAGAATTTAGAGCATAGAAGCTATAATTTTTTTTAATTAATATATATTTTGTTGTTATATAAATAGTATAACAACAAACTATGTATCAAAAAGACTTTGTCCGCGTGGAATGGTGGCAAGAATGCTGGCTGAATTTCCTGTTATATAATTTATAATTAAGTATACATCAGAATTTACTTACCTGGTTCAAATGTTTTAGTCTCACTGTCTAGGAAGTAGTACTGGCTGAATACTACAGGCATAATCGGAATCTGAGCATCTATTGCTAAGTAGAATGCACCCTTCTTGAATGTTTGTATGCTGCCTCTGTTATAGCGAGCACCCTCTGGGAATATCCACAGCTTTGTCTAATAATGGGATTTAAAAAAAGTCATGTTATGAATTGAAGTCAGGTTGTTTCATACATTTACACTTTGGATGCTCATAAATATATCTGAAGTACCACAACAATTAGGACATAAGTTCTAGTTGAAACCTTAGAAGTGACCCCCCCCCCCATCTAGAAAAATATTGTCTGCCCATGTGCCTAACACTGTATATAAGAATTTAAGATTAAAGTACCTATCTTGTTCTGTAATGGATTATTATTAATGTGACATTTATTGATAATTCTTTTGAATTTATTAAATACATAAAACATTTAATTTAGAAACTTCTATAGGCCTAGGATTTGAGGAATTTATGCTAGAAGACCTTTAAAAATACTATTAAAGATATATTTTATCAACAAAAACATACTTTTTCTTTAATGACCCGTTGAGTAGCTTCCTTCAAAAGTTGGCGAGCTTTCTCTGTTCTTAATCTATCGATAAATACAAGTCCAGAAAGCCATGCTCCAAACCCGAATGCCCCAGTGAACATCAAAGGTCTCTTTGCAACCACTGTACAGCGCTTCATCCGTGGCCACATCTCAAACATGCCTATAATAAAAAAAATATGAAGTGATATTTGGCAGGTGCGTGGAATGGTAATACGATGAAATATCATCTTACCCAGTATATCTAACGAACTTTGATGATTAGATATCACAATGTAGCACTGCTCACTATTCCAATTTTCGATCCCCCGCAATTCCCATTCTATACCTACTATATATGAGGCGTAACGGCAAAACCTGGAAGCAACACTGTTGCAAAAGAATAAGAAATTGTCAGCTATTCAAATACAGTGTCATAATAAATTAATGCAGCGCTGCAGTAAGAATATCGCGCAATATTATAAATAATCGATATCTTACATTAGGTTTGTAACGTCGCGGGGATAAATTAATACTACAGGTAGCAGCACAGTGCAAGTTATTAACACAAAAGCGTAATAGAGGAAAAACTTCAAATAATATCGAAAAACATTACTTTTCTCATATAAAAAAGGCAAGGTAAATATAAAACCCGCCAAAAATAATTCAGGATATGAATAGGAGGAAGCCATAGCGAAGAATCGAATAAAAAATACATAGCACGAATGCTGCCATATTTAAAATGTGTAATTAAATAAATAAGGACCCGATTTCATGAAACAAAAAATTATCGGTTTTTGCAAACTGCACCCTTATATTGTATGTTGACTATGAATAGAATTGGACCTCCTACATACCCATAGTCTGCTATGGGTTACTTTTATACAAAACGGTGCAAACGTTATGTATAAAAGTGATAAAGGCGGTGCAGCAGGTATCGGGTGGGTATAGAAAAAAAAAAAACTCTAATAAAAAAATATACGCGTTAAGTATATTGATAACCTGCTTAGTTTTTTTTCGACGGTTAAAAATATTATGAACCTAGTAGTTTTAGTGCTCGCGCCTCACTCGAACCAATGAAATAAAAAACCGATAACGGTGCCAATAAATAATATGGCAACATTTGTAAGTTGTTGATTGACGTTTGAGAAAAAAGTTTCTTTTCCCTGTGGTATCCTTTCGTGGGTGCCAGATTCACAAAATAACTTAGATTAAAATAAGATGGTGAGCATAGTAACAAAAATATATTAAATAAGTCCACATTTATATTCACTGAACGCTAATATCGATTAAAAAAGTCAAAATATCTGTGTGATTGTAAAAATATTAGTTGATGTTGATGTGTCCCCGAGTTGCGAAAGGTTTCGCCGTTTTCTAATGTATAGCATTTATTTCAATCGTAGTGTCGCCCGTATAGTTATATTTCTAATTTGATAGCCTTTCGGTGCTATTTTAATGTTATTATCATAATTTTGGAAAATAGCTTAGGCAATAGAATTTCTAACCTAAAATGATGAAACGCCGACACATGCGCGTCATCTGAGGTTACAGAAGAAGCGGAACAAGATATGTAGTGCCATGTTCTATGCGCGCTGCAATATCATGTTTTGTCTTCGCCCTGTAACACTCATGATTATAAAGTGTCTCTGATAACGGAATAATATGTTTTATACTCTACTAACTAACTTCAGTTTTCTATACTAAAGCCTGTAAATATTTTAGGGGTTCGTGAAAGTGGTGAAGAACAAGCAGTACTTCAAGAGGTATCAAGTTAAATTCAAGAGGCGTCGTGAGGGTAAAACCGACTACTATGCCCGCAAACGCCTTGTTATTCAAGTAAGTATATTTCTATTACACTGAAATATTCAAAACCCACATAGAAGTCATTGTTAGGCACATGTGCAGGATTAATAGGTTGTCTATGTTTTAACTATGTGTTATTGTTTTGCAGGACAAGAACAAATACAATACACCCAAGTACCGTCTAACTGTCCGCCTATCAAACAAGGATGTCACCTGCCAGGTGGCTTACTCACGCATAGAGGGTGACCACATTGTGTGTGCTGCCTACTCCCATGAACTTCCACGCTATGGCATTAAGGTATGGTATTATTAATGTCATATTTGTCTAATATTTGGACTTATGAACTACGTAAAGTTAATGTTGCTTTCATCTTGTATTATGAAAACATTGCAAGTTTATTCTACTATAACAAATATAAGTCTAATAGATTTTTAACATGATGATTTTGAACGGGCGGTCTGAAGAGATGTACAAACTCACAAAACCCTGTTGTATTATGTTCAATACTGACCATTATCCTGTCATCATATTAAACTTAAACTAGTCAAGTCCAAGTGTGAACATAAACAGGTTGGCTTTAGGTTGGCCTGACGAACTATGCCGCTGCCTACTGCACTGGACTGCTACTCGCCAGAAGACTGCTCCAGAGACTTGGCCTTGACACACTGTACACTGGTGCCACTGAAGTCACTGGTGATGAATACAATGTAGAACCTGTAGACAATGGACCTGGAGCTTTTAGGTAAGAACTATTCAAGTAATTAACAATAATAATTGTTTATATTACTTGCGGTTATCAGACAATATGATATAGTGCACCAAACATACTGTTGGTGCACTATCCACTTTACTGCTCTCTAAATATGATGTCATTATTACGGGCGGACTGAAAGCACGTACAATGCTTTTAAAGAATGTTGTATCGTAATGTTCTGATCTAAAAAAAATCTAAGTAATTTCTTTTTACCATAAATTTACCTGCTACCTTAGGTGTTACATAATTGTTTTATATCTTCAGATGTTATCTTGATGTGGGTCTGGCACGTACCACCACTGGTGCTCGTGTGTTTGGAGCTATGAAGGGAGCAGTTGACGGTGGTCTAAATGTCCCTCACTCCGTCAAAAGGTTCCCAGGATATGATGCAGAAGCTAAGAAATTCAATGCTGAAGTACACAGGTAAGGTTTATGATGTTATTTTCGTAACCTTGATTGCTCCATTCATCCCCCGGATAAGAACTCATTTGTTATTTGGGCAGCCATATTGGAGCCACATTAATATTAAGACTTTTTGGTTGTGACAAAGAGTTTTTCAGAACTTTTTATAACCGGTTTTGATTACAAATTTTGATCATATATTTTTAATATAAAATAGTTTCAATTTCTGATAGTCAGGGTCAATGTAATATTATGTAATGATGATAATAATGTATATTTAAAATACGTAATGATGATGTTCACAGGGCACACATCTTCGGTGTACACGTGGCAGATTACATGCGTAACCTTGAACAGGATGATGAAGATTCATTCAAGAGACAGTTTGGCAAATACATCAAACTTGGTGTAAATGCTGACTCTGTAAGTATATATGTTTTTATAGAATATTCTTTGATTGTTTAAAATAAAAGATAAATTTATCACATTCTACGTCCAACCAAATTACTGTTTCAATCCTCATATTGGAGTAGTGTCGAAGTTGGACAAAATTGAATGCAATGTTACTATCATTTTTACAGCTTACATAGTTTTAAAGGTACCTATTATTGCTACACGTAACTACATGTTGCATTCTAATCACTACTTTGAGAGTGAAGCAATAATCCGTTCACTTACAAATTTGCATTAAGTGTATTTATCTTTCTCAAGGTTGAATCAAACTACAAAAAAGCCCACGAAGCTATCCGTGCTGACCCATCCCATAAGAAGAAGGAGGCCAAGAAGGACACTGGCAAGATTAAACGCTGGAACAAGCGCAAGCTGACCCTGGCCGAGAGGAAGAACAGGATCAAGCAGAAGAAGGAGTCCTTCATCAAGAAACTCCAAGCTCAGGCGGAAGCATAATGGTTTTAATAACAATAAAAAGCCATTTGACTATTGGGTTTTTTTATTATGTCCTTCTGTCTGTCAATAGCAAAATTAATTTGACAAGGGTTGAAAAGTACTGAACAGTACAACAGTTGTATGCGTAGACTGTCGATGGCTGTAATGTGTTAATCAATAGAGGGGTTTTAGCGGAAAAGGGAAGATCTTCCAGTCAGGCGGGTGGTATGCCTGGCGGGGCGGCCGCTATGCCCCGACTAGCTTGTGGTGTGGTTGAAGTAGTCGCTACAGGGTCATCACTTGACCACAACGGCAAGTTTCATTAGGAAAAGATATATCAAAAGCCGCCACGCGGTCAGAATTCCTTTCAACTGCACATCGTGTGCGACCAGGCGTTGCCGTAACATACCAAACTATAGTGTACGATGAACTGTGGTGTGGAGGTAATCTTACGTCATCGAAGAAAACCTGTCAACTGTTAGGCTAATTTATAAAATTATGCGCGAGATGGATGGACAACACGTACCAAAAAGTTTGTGCTTGAGGTACTGGTTCTTGAACGATTGCTACCAGAGTTGACTGATACAAAACCTTAGAACGTTGATTAGTCATTGATGGTTATTCGCTTTTATTACAATTTGACAGTGCAGTGCTTGCCCCTAAGGGGGAAGCACTGCATTCAAAATATTAATGATTTTTATTTTTTTACAAAAAATTTGGACATCTTTACGATGTAATTTAGTTTTTTGCGATATTAGCATTCTGCATTGGATGTCTCGATGTATTAAGTTTGCTTAAAAAATACCTAAAGCGATACAACACCATAAAGTTAGTAAAAACCGCTACTTTTACTAACTTTATGGTGTTGTATCGCTTTAGGTATTTTTTTAAGCAATATTAATATCGCAAAAAACTAAATAAAGATCAGAAATTGTAGACAACCGCATGAACTTTATCAAGATAATAAACCCTTTGATGGCGCCATGACGAACTGTTCGCGAAGCGGCTCGCTGAACGAATTATCCAGGCCCTGATTGAAAGTCAAATCAAGAGCACCTCAATATTCGAATGGCTTGTAGTCTAAGATATAGGTGTTCATTCTTCGCCCAAGCTTGCAATTGAATGTGAACTCATCTGTCTGTAGAGATGAGATGATTTTAATCACGTTATGACATAGATAGATCTTATCTCTTCTTTCTTTACGGAATAGAACAAGAAAATGAAATTATATATATGCCCCTATATTACTCTATATTATAATACTCATTGAATATGGGATATGAACGCCGTTTGACAGGAGTAAACTATAATTTGGTCTAGTTTAGACTAGTTGGTGCCAAGCGAATTAGCAGCAATGCTATCAATCTTTCATACATTGACAATTGACATTCATTCTCCGACTTGTCTTCTCTTTACTTCTGTTTGAACTTTGACAATAGTTTGTTTGTTTGTATATTATTTTATTTACGATATATAAAACCGTAATTTTAATATCATTCCAAATAATTATTATTGAAAACTTTAAAACCCCAGAAACTATGAATTACTCTATTGTTCCCAACCTAACAGATGTTTGTAAAATTTGCTTACGAAAAACTCAAGAAAACACTGATCTTTTCTCCGATTGTGGTGAATCTAAGAACTTATTAAATAAAATATTCTCATGCTTTCAAATAACTTTAACCTACGATAAGTTCAAGCCGTACGTAATTTGTGTTTACTGTACAAACGAGATAAATAACATAAATGATTTTCGAATCAAATGTATAACTCTCGACGAAAGGTTTGATAGTTACTGTAAAAATGTGCTTGAGAAAATTTGCTATAAAGATGAAACCGCTGCAATAACTGAACACTCTGATAACTTAGAAGCAGATCTGTTATTTTTAACATCTGAATCCAATGAGGGGGACATAAATTCGCAACAAAACCCAGAAGACACGAAAACTGATATAAAAACTACAAATGATAACTTCCAGTGTACCCTTTGTAACAAGGTATTGAAAACAATGACATCACTTGAAAAACACAATGTGTCTATGCATGAAAAAAGAAAACATATTGGTAAGGTGTCAGGGTTTGGTGCAGCCAGAAGGTACCACTGTACAGCTTGCAAGTATTCTACACCTCATAGCCAAACCCTAGTCAACCACATGAGGAGGCACAACGGGGAGAGACCTTATGTCTGTGAATGTGGTAAAGCATTCACTCAAGCTTCAAGCTTGGCTGCACATCGCAAAACACACAGCAATGCAACTTTTTTCACATGTTCCTACTGTGGGAAACAATTCAAACATGCCTTTGCATTAAAAAACCATCTTCGTGTACATGAAAATGGTAGCTTTTCTTGTGCTATTTGCACTAAATGTTTAAAATCAAAACAGTCCTTAGAGGCTCACATGCGAAGACATTACAATATTCACAATTACAATTGTGAAGATTGTGGAGACACATTTGTAACATCTGCCGAGTTGCTGAATCACAGGAAGAAACACAGTGTACACAAGAACATTGAATGTAATTTATGTGGGTACAAAACTCATACAAAGAAAAATTTAATGGTACACTTAAAAAGGTAAGTCAATAATTACAATAGCTTTATATAAATGTATTCAAGTCATCAAATATATACAAATATACAGTATAGCCACCAAATATTCAGAATCAAAACAGATGGCTAAAATTTTGGGATTTTGATCATCATATGAATTATATTGATTTCTTATATTTATGTGAATACTACACACCTTCAAAAATAGTTTTATTTCAATCATATGAATTGCTTTCTCATTTTGATTTTCAGACATGCTGGCAACAGAACATTCAAATGTGACATGTGCAAAGTAGCATTTTACACAAAAAGTAACCTTCTGAGACACCAGCGCGTTCATACACGCGAGAAGCCCTTTTCATGTCCAGCATGCTCACAGCGATACAAGTACAGCCCCAGTCTAAACAAACACATGAAAATAGTGCATGGAGTAGACTATAAATGGGCAGACTTTAAATGGAGGGATAACAAAATTACTACCCCAACAGTAAAAATAGAGGAAAAGTAATCAGTCCTGTAACCAGTAGTTGGACTATTCCCAACTTGATAAAAGTTGTAATTAATTTACAATTACATTTTTAAATTAAGCATTTTTCATAAGTAATTTGATGGAATACAGAGGTAAAAAAAACAATGTTTTGAATACATTAGAAAGATATTTATTGATGCCAAAGCACATACATAAAATTATCTAATTCTATTTAGATCCAAAACAACACTAATGTCTTATCATTAAAAATGTGTTTATTGGAATTGCATGTCAGTTAAATAAAAATATTTAAATTTGAATAATTTTCAATAATGTAAAATTCAATCTATTATGGAAATGACTACAACTATATATTATAACATCTAAACAGATTTTTATACTTTCATCCTCAGTGTTATGATTTTGAGATATTTGTGTGAATTAAAAAAGTAGTATTATCCTTAATTGCTACAAATACTTACTACAATTAATTAATAACGAAAATATTTAGCAAATGAAGTAAATAGTTTATAAATGTTATGAAATGGAGCAAGTTGGAATAATATTCTACTAGATTAGATGAAAACAGTGCAATGCATGTTCCAGAGCTGCAGTCGTTTTGTGAATTAGAAAATGAAGTTCAAATTCGTATACTATGAAATTCGAATATGTTGGTAAAACGCTGGGTGTGTTTAAAATATTTCGTTTTTAAGAATCTACCTCTACAGTATTAATCATTCCCGCGGAGGGGTGACGAAATGCCTTAGAAGAGCGATTTTCAATGAGTTTAATCCTCTTCATAGTCATCGTCGTCAGAGATGTATTTCCTTTGCTTTCGTTTCCTGGACGGCGTGCCCTTACTCTTGCCTTTAAGTTTGATCTTCATTTTGACAGAGCGATTTGATTCACCGTCCGAATCTTCTTCATCTGTGAACAACATATTTTATTAACGCTATTTTGATTTTCCATTCGACCCTACCATGAGTATTCCGATATTGTAAACTCAGTTGAAAATTGGTTCATCGCTTTTTCAGATGAACGAACGGAAGAATAGACAGGAATTCTAAAATGTTTTGGATTTAGAGACATCCTAGTAGCCTATTGAACCTTTTTATAAATGTCTTCTTCATTGAGTAAAATCTAGCAGACAAGTGACGCAATTGGTTAAAGTGACCTGTTTACCAAAATTCACGATAGATTCATTCAATACATAGCGATAGAAGAGGTTGCCGAATTCGGTTGTATTTACCTTTATCATTATCATCAGACTCGTCGGAGTTGTGTCCGCTCTCGTAGCGGCGCCGCAGCTCGATGAACACGTTGCGCAGCCGCACCGAGTCCTCGTAGATCAGCGAGGCCTCCTCGTTATACGTTTGAGCATTGGCACACAATGTGAAGAAATCGCGCTCCAGATCCGTTATATCATTATACTGTGGAAAATGATGAAATGTTACGGCTTCTTACATTCAATAGCATGCATGCCGCCCCGATGTCAGCAGACATCGGAGCGCACTTCGATTAAACTTCATCAGAAAACGTCTATGTAGCTTGCACCATTAGTCTGCTTCGCTCGCAGTGGAAAACATTCGGGACAAACATTTATAAAAATAAATTAGTGTCCCATATGCGCTCTAAACCATTTATCCGATTACGATTAAATTTTGCTGTTGTGTTGTGCTCATTATAACACAAGGCGAGCACTCACTGGTATGCCTACTATAAGAAACGTGTATCATCTTATTTATTCTGTGAAATGGATTTTACCTTTCCATCTTCAATCCTGTTCATAATCTTCTTGATGTCAAGTGGTTTCTTGATGACATCGTAGTAGTCTGGTAGCTCACGACGGGAGGGGAGCTTCATAAACGGTTCCGACAAAACGCGACCACCCCTGGAATCACTTCAACAGTGAATAACAACATCCATTCTCCCACAATCCTAGGTCAATACGGTATTTTAAAAACTACAGGCGGCATACCATGAACTCTTATTTCAAGACAGATCACTAATTCACTCCCCGGTCTAAAACTTGTCAACTGTATCGCATTAACGACTTATGTTCCCTCTGGATAGTACTTAGTATCAGTCTGTCCTTGCAATTTTGGCAGGTAACAATAATTGGAAACAAGCTAGTTATTAAGTTAAGGTGAATGCTCAGGGTCGGTTGCCGCACATTTTCGATAGATGGTCCTGTTTTTCTGCAACTAGTTACACGAACATCGAGCATCTATGAGACTTGATGTTGCAAATTGCGAGCACTACTACGACATTGCATTGAAATATCCAAAAAAACATTAACCTGAAATCATTTATAATGGATGAGATACCATGGCTTCTAAAATCCTTGTATAAATAGGCACTCACACATAGACAAATACACGTCTTTTTTGTGCCGCTAGAGCGCAGCACTTGTTAAAAGTCTCGCATACTAAAAGTTGTCTTTTTATGCCACCAGGTAGAGCGATCATAAAAAAACTTATTTATCGGTTGTAAAATAATAGAAATACTTTTGCAAGCTTTGCAATATTAAAAGTTTCAGAAATAAAAGATAGAAAAGAAAAATGTATACTTTCATGTTCGTAAATATAATGTTTATTGTATAGATCTTATAAATATAGCAAGGTTTGCATGATAACTGTAAAAGTATTACGCTTTACAATATACCAGATCAACAACAAGAACAATATTTATTATAATTTACAAGGGAATAAGAAATTTGGCAATGTAGTTCTATACCTAATAAGGGATACAGCTACATTTCCAAATTTCTTTGAAACAATGTTGTTTGTTGTTGGTATTCTAAAATTAGGTAAATATAACATTGTTTCAAATACTAATATTATGATATAGAATCGACTCTATACAATTTACAGTCATCTTGATTCTTGCAACCTCCTGTGCTTCATTCCTCCGCTAAAAAGAAAAAAAAAATTGTTTAGTCCAATAATAATTATTACTGTATCCATACTTATTATAAGGTAAATGCTGCTGTGACATGTATAGATTCAATCATTCAATCATCGTTCCAGAGACGGGCCAACATACACCGTCACACTGCAATGCACCCACATTTCACCGATGGTATTTTGGTACCAATGTAATAGAGGGTGAGCCCATCGCCATTATATCGGGCACACGCCTCCTCAATATGAGGGGCATATAGGCCGTAGGCCCAGTGCAGTTTAGTGAACTTCACACGACTTTTGACAGACATGCAGGTTTCCTCACAAAGTTTGCCTTCATCGTACAGCAAGTGATATTTTTTATGGAAAATAAGATTCGCACATGAAAATCCGGAAATCTCAGTGATGGGAGCCAGGGTTTGAACCTGAACACCTCGTTCCAAGGCGAGCGTTCTGCCAACGAGGCTGTCACTGCTGTACAACTTTGGAATCTATACTAATATAATAGATTCCACTAGATGCGCTGATGTTCTTCACTCTCATAATACGATGGGATGGCAATCCGGTACAATCAGAGAGATCGGGCTGTGTTGTCCGAAGCACAAGCAAGTGATAATCATGAAATTGAACTTGTGTTGTGTAGCCACTTTACAATACGAGTTATGCTCTAAGGTATTTGTTACCAAGTTGTCCCGACTTTCACCAGTGTCACATTCCATCAGTATCTCCATTACAATTCAAATAGCAAACAAAACACAAATTAAAACAAAACTAATCGCAAATCCCACACAATTATTATTTGAATTTTGAAGTAAGTTTTTACATACATAATCACAAACAACATGAAATCGGTCGCAGCAGAGTAGTGAGTCCATTTTTTTTTATAATTCTGGAATTTGGCATCAGCATACCATAGACATGCTGCCAATTTGGTCAAGATATAATAAATTAACTTCGTAGACACCCAGAACAAAATAAGTAACACTATTCTATACATTCTAAGAACTTGGTAAGTGCTTACCGACTTTTATATTTATTAAATATCTATACCTCAGATTAACAGAATCCAAAGAGAATAATTTTAAAAAATATAACAGTAGGTAAGCACATACATAATATCTAAGTACAGAATGTATGTGCATCAAAACCAGTTATTTTCGGCCTAGGCACCTATTTATTATGTAGACGAGTACTCGTATCCGAGGTATAAGGTTTTGCGTTCAGAAACGAAAAAAAAAGTAATATCAATATATCTAAAACTAAGTAGGTTTCTAGTTGGTACCAATTTATAGCTACTCTATAATAAATCGGTAAGTAAAAAGAAGAGAAATAGGTGCACATAGGTATGTTTTCTTAGATTTATTCAATTACGAGCTATGTCGCACTTGATTTGTTCAAACGTTCAAGGGGTATCCCATTCATTAGGCTTCCCTATAATTTCGAAAAACCCGTTCATACTAGGTGCCGGGGCTTGCTTTCTTGTATCGCCAATCGTGTTAGGTTAGTTGGTTGGATATATATGTATGTATATATATATATACATACATGCCTTGCTGGTTGGTACCTTCCTATAGCTAGTCAGTAAGTAAGAAGAAGAGATAGGTACACATATAGGTCGCTATGTAGATTTTCTCAGATTGATTCAATATTGAATAATTACTAAAAACCGATGTTACGAAATATGTCGCGCGAGTCGCTGTCGATGTATTCTAACATTTTTTCTAGTCACAGCTGGCTGTGCTACTGATATATATATATATATATATATATATGTATATCTATACTAATATTATAAATGTGAAAGTTTGGATGGATGGATGGATGAATAGATGGATGGATGTTTGTTACTCTTTCACGCCCGAACGGCTGAACGGATCTGGATGAAATTTGGCACAGAGATAGATTACAGTCTGGAATAACACATAGGCTACTATTTATCCCGGTAAAATGTATGGTTCCCGTGGGATAGATGTTTTAATTTTTCATACTTTTTATCGCGGGTAACACCGCCGGGCGCATCTAGTATATATAGATATATATATATATATATATATATATATATCAGTAGCACACCCGGCAGTGCCTAAAAAAATGTTTGATAAATTGATCAATAAATCGACAAAGACTCGCGCGACATATTTCGTAACACGACATCATCTAGCTATGGCCTTGGAAGGTGTACATACTACCTATATATATTTTCGTTATATTACTACCACACCATGTTGGAGTAACACGGCCGAGCTGTGTGTTTTGGAAATCTAATATTCACTTACAGAAACAATATCAATCATTCAAAAAGACAAGCCCACCGGCAAGATTTGAACTTGCTATAGTACACGTTTGCATCAACCGTGTAGAACATTAGGCTACGTAGACCACTAGTCAAGACGACGAATATTTTGATAGGTTTCAATGATATTTACAACCAATTGAAACATGACATATTCATTCATTCATTGATTATTTAAAAAAATAAATACATGCCTTATGTAGGTATGTAGGTTATTTTATTATAATAACCCGAAAAAATATGTTTTGGGTGCAGACAAATCCTAAAAACTTGGATTACAGGAAATAGGGATACATGACGATCTGCACACACAGATAATAACACACCCCAAGTGGCTCAAGTGAAAAACGTAGGTACATGCGATTGTTCGTAGGTTCGATGGACGAACGAAATTTATATGTATTTTTTATTTTTAATTTTTTATTATGAATCTTTATACTTATTTATAGAAAATTTATATCTCTCTATATATTATAATGTTATGTCTTTATGTATTATAAGTAAAAACTCCTGCTGCCATCTGTCGCCGTAAATACTGAAAGACAAAGAATCGGATGCTTTATTAGTTACGGGTTAATTTGGACAGAGGCGCTTTTATTCACGCACACAAGCCTAAAATTTAATATCGTTTTATGATGTTATTACTATAAGATTTTGCCTGATATTTCATTCTGCGAGCTCTTTAATTTATAGAGAATTGATAACAATGCTTGTACAACTAAAAAACTGTATGTGTATCGAGTATTACAATGTTGAAATTTGTATGGGAATGCGACTGATCGCTTCCACCTTAAGTTATATTATTGAGATCAAATATAAAATTGCAAGGCAGTGCAGTATACTGCCTGGAAATAAGAGTACGTAGTACGCCCCCTGATAGGAATACTGGTGCCCTTGTCCGATACTACTTACTCATCAGTGTGCTCTATGACTTTCTTCATAATATTCTTCAAACGTTTCTTGAGAAGGTTTATTTCCGTTTTGCTTTTCTTCTTCGAAGAACTGGGTACTTCATCTTCTTCAGAATCTTCTTGGTTGCGGCTGTGATAAAATAATTAAAATTACAACAAAATTATTTACCGTGTGAAACAGAGCTTAGAACTTAATATTAGAGTTTGTGATTATAATATTACCGCCGTTTCTTTCCCTTCTTTCTCTTCTTGTCCAGCACCTCGTCGTCATCATCTTCCTCCTCTTCCTCTTCAAACTCCTCGTCGATAGCTTTGAGCCACTCCTTCTCCGTGAGCGAGTCGGTGTAGTCGACTTCCTTGCGCAGCCGCGACCCGCGTCCCAGGGTCTCGTCCTCGTCGAGGTAATTCCAACCTTGACCCTGATATTGGTAAACAAGATATTAAAAATAAATATCGCGAAATAAACGCATCAAGACAGACTCTAGGAATCACTTACGTTCAATTCAGTTAACATTGAAAGTATGAATATGCAGAAAACCTACACTTTCCAATGAAGAACTTTAATATTTGGTGTACATTTACCTTATTACAAACAACTTCATCTTCGTCCTTCACCAGCCAGTCCGGCAGCTCGGACTCCTCTATGAGTCGCGATTGCGTTTCGGTCTTCTTGCGTTCGATGTCGACCTGCTTGAAGATCTCCAGCTCCTCCTCGGAGCGAGCTATCATCTCGTTGATCAAGTCGTCGTCGGGGAGCTCGTTCTCTTCCTAGTGAGGTATTGGTAAAATGAGCTCTATTTTCCTTAAGGGTCATTTACATAATCTCTAGCTACAAGCCTAGTGAGCATACCTCCTCATCGTCGCCATCTTGATGGAGAATGGTCTGCAGGAACTGCTGACGTTCAGAGCCCGTCGATTTCTGATCAAACATACCAGCTTGGATGACTTTCTCGTCCATGTTTAGCTTGTATCTAAAAGTATAATAGGAAATTAATAAAATGAACTTATAACCTGTATACTTAAAATTAAGTCAGAACAATGTACCTGGCTGCAGCCAGAATTCTCTCTTCGACTGAGTTGACAGTCATAAGTCTCAGCACACGCACCTCGTTGCGCTGGCCGATACGATGCGCGCGATCTTGCGCTTGTAGATCCTAGAATATAATAAAATCAAACAATGAAGTCGTACTACAAATAAATTGGCAACACTAGTTACTGACACCTGGTGGTAATGAAATTGTATAAGCTTCCATAAATTATGGGGGGTAGACTTAAGGATACGGTAAGCATACGAAATAAATTCGTACTCGACATACTGGTATAGTCTACCACAGCGGTTATAGATTTTTCTATAATTCAAAACAGTCTGTATTTAATGGCAGACCAAGGCGAAAATGATGCAACGCTTTCATAACTTTTGCGGGTAAAACGCAGCCATAACAAGTCCAAAAAAGGATTATGTGGCGAAGAAAGGGGGAGGCCTATGTCCAGGGGTGGGTAAACAATACGCTAAAAATAGAAACACTGTATCGTCATGCATTTCTCAGCCACAACGAATAATGTACCATAAACAAATCTATCAAAACTGGTAATAGAGTTAAAAGCCGAATTTTAAAGGTCGATGTACATACCTGATGTGGATTCCAGTCGGAGTCGAATATGATGACAGTGTCGGCGCTCTGCAAGTTGAGGCCGAGGCCGCCGGCGCGCGTCGACAGCAAGAATATAAAGTACTCCGAGCCGACATCGTTGAATTTCTTCAGCAGCTCCCCACGGTCCTCGGCCTTCGTCATACCGTCCAGTCTGAGGAAGAACAAGACCATACAGTGAAACGTTAATGTCAGAGTGTTGCGACCCGCTCATACCACAGCATCATAAATAATAATGACAGCCTCATGCTGTATCAATGAGATGTTAGGTTAGTTTCTGCTAGGAATACAAAACTTGAAGCAGTGTTAGCCATGTTGGTAGAATGCTTGCCTCGGTAACGAGGATCGCAGGTTCAAACCCCGGCTCGCGCCTCTGGGATTTCTGGATTTCATGTGCGAATCTCATTGTCGACCACGATTATTACTTGAACATCGTGAGGAAACCTGCATGTCTGACAGAACCCCTCGAAAGATGTGTGAAGTCCGCCAACCCGCATTGGGCCAGCGTGGTGGACTATGGCCTAATCATAATCATCGTCACTTACCATCAGGTGAGATCGAGATCAAATACTTGCCTATAATGTTTAAAAAAAAATATCCCCCTCTAATTGAGAGGAGACCCGTGCCCAGCAGTGGGACATTTAAAAAAAGGGCTCTATATAATTATGATAAATAGTTACCTCAAATATTGAAAAGCCCTCCAGGAAAGGTAGTCCTCGATAATGGTCATGCACTGGGTCATTTGACAGAACACCAGCACTCTGTGGCCAGTTTGCTTCAGCTTCGGCAGGATGCGGTCCAATAGCTCGAATTTACCAGACACACGGTACAAGTCGGGCCTGCAGAATATAATCGGGGTTTAATTTCTAATTTAAACTTTGTTCCAGTATATTATAGGTATTTATGATACGAAGTTTGAACTGAGGGGCGAACCGCTAACCCTCAGGTTGCTAACCTCCCAAATTGCAAACCAAATAAGTTAATTAATAATTGAATAGGAGCTTCAATACTGAACTCCCTATGGTTTTAGTAGTCTTGTCATGAGTGCCTGCGGAACGAAAACGAGGCACCCCGAAGACGTTTGGCCAGCAAATGAGTTATTGATTCATTGATAGGTAGGTAATTATTGAAATGCTGGGAAAATTATCAAAATATCTTTTCAATTTGTCGGGTACAATGAACATGACTGACTAATAGCCTCGTATAGCTTGTAAAAGTTGTTCGAGAAATCATAACTTTTGGGACAGGACTACGTTTGTCGAGACAGCTAGTTTTTAACCGACTTCAAAAAGGAAGAGGTTATCAATTCGGTTGTAATTTAAAAAATAAATATGAACCCGGAGACGACGCCGCCGCCGGTGCCGACGTGGTCGCAGAACTTCTCCTCGATGTGCTGGAACATGAAGGGGTGGTTGCACAGCTTGCGCAGCTGCACGATCGTGTTCATCAGCGCCTTCGCGCCGCCCTTGCCCTTGTTGCCCTTCTCCGAGCCGTCCGTCAGCAGCACGCCCTTTGACTGCATGTGCCTGATTCACCATAACACAAACGTCATAATGCAGAACTCGAGTACTACTACATACTAAAATAAAATAATTATATGTATCTCAGAGCATTCAGAAAAGCGGATCGCTACACATCAGATACCTTCCAACAACGATAAGAATGAAAGGGCTAGTGTTTACCCCGCAGCCCCAAAGATTGGCAGAATATATTCAGTACAGACATTAGCGCTATAGTAACGTCTAGGCAATGTCAAATAATTTATTTCATTCAGCCACTTACAAATTGTCATTTTAATTTTCTTAGCTCTTCAACCGGATCGGAACGCGACCTAAACAAACTCCTACACTGAGAAGATCAAGCTAGAAATTCAGCAGTCCTATTTTACAGTGTTTTTTAATCGACCGATATCATGCAAGTTACAAAAGTTGAATTATTTTCTGTAGCTGCAGTGTGTTGCCTTTCGATGCACACACACTTGCCAATATTGAACGCTCTAACGTTCATATAGATAAATATATGTATTTTGTTTTATTCAAAGTAACACAAACATCATATGACAATCTTCGCCGTGTAAACAATTGTAATGAACAAAACAATGTATAACGCGACTAACTTGTAAAGCACTCGCTGCAGGCCGCTCATGTCGCACTTGACGATGTACTCCACTTTGTCGGGCAGCTGGCTCTCCACCTCCTTCTTGAGCCGCCGCAGCAGGAACGGACGCAGCACTTTGTGCAAACGACGGATGATGAGGATCGTCTCTTCCTCGTTCAACTCCACCTAATATAGGAAATAAGCAATCATCACTAACGATACGGTATGTATATTAACGTGATAATAATGTTCTATAAAGGACATTGTTCCCAAGATATATTTAAGGTCATTTTCGTGTGACAATGATAAGTTCTAGCACCATGCTTGCTACGGTCCTGTACCAGTAGTCTGTACTTCTCAACAACTCGTGACAAATGTTGCGATGAAGCGGAAATGGCGATGTTATTTTACTATGAGTCGATTGCGTTAGAATGAACCTTGCTGTGTTTACATTATTATAACACACTATACAACCACATGTCGGGGCCCAAGTTCGCTATGAATCGAATATAAATAGCATCGTAGTTGCCATTTTCGGGAGCTTTCTCCGTCGTCCTAAATGGTTAGCGACCGTACGAGTATACGATGCAATTTTGTCGCACGATGAGATGAAATACACAAATCTCTTTGGAGTACTAATTGAAGCTTACACGTCATCGTGCGAGCACAGGAATACTTTTAAATCGCGCGACGAAATCGCATCGTACAATCATTAGCCAATTGAGACGACGCCTTAAACGATATATATATATTTATTTAGGATTGCCAACAGAGTTTACAATGTTACATGTGATATAATAACAAGTATCTCACCTTTTCACCAGTCGTAGCGAAGGGTGCATTGAACCACTGTTCGAATGTGGAGCAGCTCTTGAAGATGGAGGGCAGCAGGAAGTTGAGCAGCGCCCACAGCTCCGGCAGCTTGTTCTGCAGCGGCGTGCCGGTGAGCAGCAGGCGGTGCGGCGCGATGTAGTGCGTGTTCAGCACCTGCGTCAGCTTGCAGTGGTGGTTCTTCATGCGGTGGCCCTCGTCTATTATCATGTACTTCCATTGCACCTAAGGCAAACAGTCACCCTGACCCTAATTTTGTCGATACACAATCTACACTAATTGTTTTGCATTGCGTCTCGTACTGATAATCTATGACCAATACGCTTATTTGGTAAATATACCTCCACTCAAGAGTTCGGAACGTCACTTAAATCTAGCGATGGGTATACTTTCAATTGTTTTTAAGCAAAAAAAAAACCACTAAAGTATACCTGCCACCAGCGTTGACATTGGTTCTGAAGTAGGTGCACACAGACTCACCTAGTTCATTTACATATACAGGAGTTGTAAGTGTTAGAATGGCTATCAATCTAAACCTCTGCCGAACAATATGGAAGGTATATTTTCCAATGTTATATATTATAACAATTTAGTGTGCTTGACCATATACCAAATCTCTAGAGCTGTTTCTGGGTAACTATACATTTTTCGAGTGATAGCTAGTCAATCAAAAATTCTCCTTAGATTAACTCACTGGTTTGTTGTCGCATGTTTGGGACTTTCTGGTATCATACCTGATTATCACTAGCTAAACGGCGAAGGAAAACATGGTGAGGAAACCTGCCTGCAAGGTGTTCTCTTTAGCTTATACTTATTGTTCGCATACCACTCATATTGTAACTACATAAAGCTGTATATTTATCACTATATTATTATAGAACATCTCGAAGCGTGTCTGTCTGTCGAACCAATTAGTGTATATTTCGTAAACTTCTAAGCACATTTAGCTCCAAATTTGTGTGAGTCCCTTGGAAAATCTTAACCTTGCAAGCAAATCCGGGGCGGATCGAAATGATTCCAATACAAATTAGGGTATCAGACAGATTAATTATAATCAATACAAAATTCCCAATGGCCATATGCATGACGATTATCAAATTTCGTTTATAATTAATATTACTACATGAAAATACTAATCTACACCAACTAATTTACATATCACCGATAATATTACGTATAGTTAGTATATCTACTAATTGAATAAGAAGCCTTCGATAGAATTTCATATTGCACCCTAATCAAGAAATTAGCAGCTACTGGTGTCCATAGCGATGTTTTTAAGATGGCTTGAGTGTTACTTTGGAGACAGAAGCCGTGCATTAATAGAGAGGCTACACTTTTTGTTATGTGCCAATCGCAACAGGCGTTCCTCAAGGCTATCATCTTGGCCCCATTCTCTTTAATATCTTTAGTAACGACAAAGCTCAAATATTTAAACACTCACACTTGCATCTGATCGCTGATGACAAAAAGGTTTTTATAGAAGCCGATAGTTCTAATGTTTGCATGGTCCTTTAGAATGACTTATGGCATTGGCAATTGTTACCGTCCTGTGTCTTAATAGCCTTACTATGGACGTAGATAAATGCATATTGTAAGTTTCACAAGATAATGCAACCAAGAATATCGCTTTACACAAATTATTTGGCAATAAAAGGTGAGAGTATTGGGAGTGATACTGGACTCAAATTACCTCAGAGCACACAATTTGATTCTCATACTCAAATTATACAAAATGGAATCCTAATGTAACAAAAAACTTAAGAAAAAATCGGGCTTCACCATTTTGAATCCACATAAGTGGTCGTACAAACTACACAACTTACACAGAACAACGTAAAGGGAATACATAAAACAAAAATTACCTGCTGCCTCCGGAGTCGGCTCAATTAGTCACCAGTACACCGTACCTATTACAGTTAGACCGATAAATTGTTATACCTACCTAAATAAACGAATGTTGTTCTAACCTTAGCGAGTACCCCCTTGTCCTTGATGACGTACTCGTAGGTGGTGAGCAGCACGTTAAACTTGGTAGAGCGCATCTGCGTCTGCACCAGTCTGCGGGATTGCGGCGAGCCCTTGTACGACACCACCGTCACCGTAGGGGCCCATTTCTCGAACTCTAACACCCAGTTGGATAGCGTACTGGAAACAAGTTACCATAAGTTAAAATTATATATCTGAAAATAGTTAGTAACATCTGGGCCCCAAGTCTGCTAACACAATCGATTAATAATCGTACGGCAACCGCAAAGTAGCTGTCACTTTTGACAGATATCCCATACAATATATGTCAAAAGTGACAGTTACTATGCCGTTGCATTTCGATTATGAATGGATTGTGTTAGCAGACTTGGGGCCCTGATGCAATGATACTTATGAGTAGCTGTATAAAAGGTGTGTGGGGAACACTTTAAAAACACAAATGCATTATTGAAATAAAAAAAATCCTCAGGCTATGTCAGCCTAGTCTTCATACAACTATTGCGATATACTTATTACCACTACATACGCAATACGACGTATGTACACGCGATATATGTGTGCTCAACGCACGTGATTGGACAGATCGTTGGTACCAATCTTAGCTAACGAGGCAATTAATGGCAGCAGAGCTAGCCAGCACAATAAGACTTGCATTATTTCACACTGAGCTCTCTCTCTTTATTAATTCATAGGCGAGAATTAGACAAAATTAATAATCCTACTAACACACGGCCATACAGCCAGTGGTGCCAATTCAAACTTACCTGAGCGGCACAATGATAAGGAACGGTCCATAGACTTTCTTCTTTTCCATTAGAGTGGTGACCAATGCAATTGTCTGGATGGTCTTGCCGAGACCCATCTCGTCTGCCAGGATGCCATTCAAGTTGTTATTGAACAGCGATACCAACCATTCTAGACCCTGCAAATTTAATTAACTTAATACAAGCACACCCAAGATCATCATATATATGATATAATAGTTCTAAAATAATGTTTATATTAGTACCTTGATTTGATATTCCTTTAGTTTTCCATTGACCAGGATGCTGGCCTGTTCCGTGACGGACTCGTGGACCGTGTGAGCAATGCTGCAAACATACGGTAGTTGAGTTCATTGCCTACAGTATCTACAGATATTATATACATTAAATATTATTTTGTATAGATGTGCATGAAAAGGTTTTCCGTCCTACTTAAAAACAAATGAAAATCGTCTTAAAATATGTTAGAGTTTCCGAGATCTCACCAAAAACGTGTGAAAACAAAAGCCTATTTATTTTTATTGTACATTTTTTATCGCCTTACACACTTTAAAACTTTCTCAACTTTTTTTGTCAGGTTTCATGCGTCTAAGTATCCAATTCTCAACTCACATAGGTACTAGATCTAGATCGAAAAAGAAACACTGAAATGCGAACTGGCAGACACTAACCCCCAAATTTATAGACGTTATATAACTTTATCAAAGGTCATACAGTACTGATCACAAGAGTTTTGATTTGGCCAATACTATATAACGTTTAATGAAGTTATAGAACGTTTAAAAAGGCAGCGGTTAATGTTTTGTACCTGTAATAAGTTTGTTCTTCCGTTTTATATTCGTCGTCCTCGACCTTAGCTTTCTTAATCATCTCACGCGCCCTATCTTCGTCGGACTTCTCTTTGTCAGTCTTCTCGTGACCATGTGCGCCTTTCCGTTCTCTCCTCTCTGTGATCACACGTTATTAGATTAATTTACCATCTACACCAAATTGCCGTATTAATAGATAAAACTAGCTGTTGCCCGCGACTTCGTCCGCGTGGTATTTAACAAAGACAACCGTTGACAACAGCCTGCTCGCCCATTCTGATCCCGCGGGACGCATTGCAGGTTGTTGCTGTCAAACTTAATCAGGCGCTACGCTGCAACATTGGTTTTAATTTTTTTTCGTGAGATCCTATCTTTTTTTCTAAAATAAAAGTAGCCTAAGTTACTCCTTGTTATATCAGCTATCTGCCAGTGAAAGTCCCGTCAAAATCGGTCCAGCCATTTCAGAGATTAGCCGGAACAAACAGACAGACAGACAGACAGACAGACAGACAGACAGACAGACTGACAGACAGACAGACAGACAGACAAAAAATATAAAAATTGTTGTTTCGGTATAGGTAACGTGTATATATCCAAATGCACTTAGTAAAAAGCGGTTATTTTAATATTACAAACAGACACTCCAATTTTATTTATATGTATAGATAATTGTACATTGTGTATATTTTTATGAAGTGGTAAAACAATAAAGAAGTGTCTATCTCCGAGACGACCTGATTAGCTTAGATTGTAATAACCTTCCGTCTGCACCGAGAGTCCCGGGCTCGATTCCTGGTAGGGGGACAAACATTGTGTGATGAGCACGAATGTTTGTACCCAAGTCATGGATGTTTAATAACTATAATAAATATTACATACTGGGTTAGCCCCCACTCCATTGTACGGTACCCATAATACAAAGTATCAGTTATTTTTTATGATTCTGATCTGTTTGAAGGGTAAAAGTGATCGTCTTAATATTTGATTTGATTTTTATTGATTCTGCTAATGGATACAGGATAGGTTCTCCCCTCGACAAAGCGGGAAACGGACCCGTGCGGTTTTAGTCTGTCAAAGTCCGACATAACCCACTTGCCGCCTCCCACGGGGCTTGCAACGAGGATTTGTCCACGTAAAAAAATCTCATCTAAACTAACATATTAATTTACTATCGCAACATATTACATAAGTTTGACTGCAAATTTGTGGTTAAAAGTAGTTTTCACAACGAGCGTCAGTCAAAAGCCGTTCAGTAAAAGCTGTTCAGTAAAACCAACTTTTGCATGTTTTTTCAATTAAAAATACGTTGAGTTTTGACTGTAACATTTATCACAGTTTAAATATTATTATTATCAAAAGATTTTCAAGTTGATCACTTTACAACATAAAACCACGACCAGCCGAGGAAATTCAACTCACCGTCGTCATCTTGGCTGTCGTCGCCAGAGTCATCCGAGTCGGACAACACTTCCCAGCCGGGGTGGGTCTCCATCCAATCCTTCAGTTGAGACAACAGTGGGGCTTCTTCACCTTTCAGGATCTGAATAACACCATTTGTTATAATAATGAAAGCTGTGCTCGCGACTTCGTGCGCGTGGACTAAAGGTTTTTCCTATCCCAGGCGAATTCTTACATTTTGCGGGGTAGAAAATGTATCGTAAGACGAAATTCCAAAAATGCCGTATTCGGTTTGTGTCACCAATAATATCCCCAAGACTATTATTGTCCGGTATTAAATGTACAAATACGACCAAATAATAGTCTTATTAATGAACGTACAGTACAGATATTGGCACAACTCGTGATCATTATGGTGGATGAGCAGACATTTTTCTTTATTGATGATATCTCCAAAATGTTTTCAGCTAGACTGCTTTTGAGCTCAACAATATTGTATTTGGGGAAGTAGTTCTTTAAGTAAACAATTATGCTGTAGATAAGTGCAAACTCTTCTGCGCAGTACTATACGACGTTTGTTAAAATTAAAATAAGTCTATAAATTCAGAGGTCTATTTTCAGTTAATGTTGCTCATACCTCGCCTGTTTTGGGGTCCAACACGCTGACCCGTGAGTCGGATGTCTGGGAGCTGTCATCCATCGCGTCGATCTCGCCACCTTCCAGGAGCTTCTTCTTCCTTGTTTTCTGTGAGTAAGTACAATTAGTTGAAGGTTGTTTTACCCGACTGCGTCAGGTGAGTATTTTTTTAATTCGGTAGTCTAGTTAATGGTCGTAATATGTCCGAAGAAAGAAACAGATTTATGTGCACATGTTTCAATAGTATTGAAATTGACACCTCTTGTCTATCTACCACAAAACTGTACGGAAATGCGCCGAAGGGCGATGAAACGTGTTACAACAGTCATGTCCATTTTCAAGATTTTAATACCTTTTTTTTTATTACATTATAGGCCAGTATTTGATCTCGATCTCACCTGATGGTAAGTGACGATGAGATCTACGATGGAGCATACTTGCCTAGAAGGTACCTGTTCCCTCTCGACTTGAAAACACCCAGATTTAAGTCAACGGGGATAATGTGATATTTAATTTTATTATTTTCTTTTTTATTTAAACACTGGTGTAGCGCACATACCCGTTTCCTCCGCTCCTCTTCGTGTTGTTTCTTGCGCTGCTCCTGTTTGTGTTGTTTCACCATCTCGGTGAGGCTGGCGATGTACTCGTCGGTCTGCGAGAGCAGGAACGCTAGACGTTTGTCTTTCTTCTGATCGATAAGCTTGCGGTAACCTTCTTCATCCTCAGCCATCAGTCTACGGAAAAAAAAAGTGTGCATAAAGCAACATATTTGTCTGATTATGTTGGAAGAAGGTCTGGGCCGATTATAGATAGAATCATTATTCCCAAATGCTGTCCAGTCTATACAAACGTTATTGAGATTGACGGTAAACAAAACGAATTTAGCGTATTTGCTACATATGAAAAAGTAAATAAACAAATATGACCGAACGAACGCGCCAGCTGCAAGGTCCCTAACTACAAGTGTAGCTTAGTTAGGGACCTTACATCTTCCCGACTTTCCGAGCTTTTTCCAGAGGGAATCGAACCGTTAGCACCTGATGCAGGAACAGAAGGGCCTTCGACAACACCATCATTACTTTAATAAACAACGAGCAGTAAATTTTCTTCGACACTACTACACGACACACTGGCAATAGTGGCTCGATTTTGTAGCCTTTTGCCAGCAAAAAAAAAAGAAGCGAAAAGCCATACCGGCGCATACGCTCCTTTTCAATGCGTTCCTGTTCCTTCTTCTGCTCGCGCTCGGCGTTCGCGTGGTAGTTCATGATGGCCTTGTTCATGCGCGACAGTTTCGCCACGTTGTTGCGGTGGTACTCCTTGAAGTCCTTGGCTGAAATGTAAGGCTACGTATAAACTCTCGCTCTGGGGCACTCGACACTACTGTCGACAGGCAATCAAATCGCCGAATCAAATTATACATAAATTAGAAAAAAACATTGAAATAAAACTATTTTTTTAAGGATTTTATCGCGTTTATTTTTCGTTTTTACGTTCCCGACGTTTCGGCTGCTTTACAACAACCATGGTCACGGGAGGACTGAGGTGGTTGACGTCCTGGTGTCATAGTTAGAAACGGGCTACCCTCATATTTAATTGTTGATTGTGGTCCGATCTACGCAGAAAGTGCTCACACACACACACAGTGCTCGAACGTAAATACGAAAAATAAACGCGATAAAATCCTTAAAAAAATAGTTTTATTTCAATGTGTAGTATTCGCGTAAATATAAGAAATTAATATAGAAAAAAACATCTTTAAAATATCTTAAGGTTGCCCACGAAAGCAGAATGAAAAGGTGTAACGTAACAAGATTTTCGGACTTTATAAACTAATCACGATTTTATACTTTTCAAAGTTGAAATATCTGTTCAAAAAGATCCAGACGCATAAACACTGCCTAGCCGTTCCTACATTGTTATCACATAACAATAACATCGTACTGCTCAAAAATGTAACGGATCATTACAAAAAGAGCAACCATGGAGTTCCTTGCCCGTTCTTCTCCATAGGCACGGCATTCCGAACGGGTGGTAAAGTTGTAGTTTAGCATTTCGTAACTATTTTGACGATTAATAAGTACTGTACTTAATCGTTTACTTGGGTAACAATAAAAAAAAACATCAGGAATATGAGCACAGGTGGAGTCTTAAAACTGGTCGCGGTCGGTATCTCACCGTGTTGCAGCACAGTCTGCAGGAACTCCTGGTGCTTCTGGCGCCGCTTCCTCTCGGCCTCCAGCTTCTGCTGTTTCTCCAGTTTCTCGGTGGCGCGCGCCTCGCGCAGCCCCTGCCGCTTGGTGCGTTTGTACGCCTTTATGTTGACGGCCGTCTCCAGGGTCGTGTCGCGACGCACTTGCCCCAATATCTAGCACCAAATATGTTGTTGGTTTATCAGGTATCACACCGGGACCTCAAGTTTGCTAACACAATCGAACAGCAACCGCATAGTAACTGTCACTTTTGACAGATATTGTATGGGATATCCGTCAAAAGTGACAGTTACTATGCGGTTACTATGCGGTTGCTGTTCGATTATGAATCGATTGTGTTCGCAGACTTTGGGCCCGGGTCAAGCATCATTCGTATAAATTTAAGAGAGCTTATAAAGAAAAAAAATTAAAATTGTCTTCATAATACTTAATAATTTATAAGAAGGTACTGAAATTTTGACATTGTATAGAAAAGTCCTAAGAGACTAAAAGGCGGGACAATGTATTAAGACAAAAAAAACTGACCTCTGAGCGTAATTGCTTCTGGAAATTAAGAACCCGTAAAGCCCTCAGCTCGATCTGTGCCTGTAAACGCAGGTCATCGGGTATGTTGGCAGGCAAGTTGGACAGCATTTCGATGCGATGAGCTATCCGTGCCGCTATTCTGTACAATGGAAATATAAATGTGAAGACTCCAAAAAGAACCTTATTAACATTGCATATAAATTATTTTTTGAATTATTTACCTATTCTCCCTCTCATTCAGAATTTGCAGGGGATCAATGCCCACAGGTTTGGGCATGCTGGTGATCCGATTCTGCTTACCTCCCGGCATAGGTGCACCGGGCTATAAAAACATATATTTTATTCAGGGTAAATATTATGCACTCATATAAAATTTCATAATCTGATTGTTACTTTTAAATTGGTAATACATAATTTTATTGTGATGCTGTTGCAAGTTCTATCAATTCTCTGGTTAAGTAATAATTTAGATATACCTGATGTTGTTGCTGCGGCGTGCCCGGGCCGGGCGCGCGTAGCGGTGGAGGGCCTCGTAGTGGCGGCGCGCCGCCCATCGGCTACACAATAAAAAAACATTGAATCATGTTTAACAAAATTCACCAAATCGGAAACAATCGACTAAACTTGAATTTACTATTCGCAACAATTCTATTTAGGCATAACGGTACCGGATTAACAAGCGGCGGTGTGAGCTGGGTCGGTGGCGCCATCTGCCCCGTCATCGGCAGCGGCGTAGGCGGCGCCCCGCCCCCGCCCCCCGCGCCCGCCTTGCCCCCGGTGGCGCCCACGCCGCCCGACGTCGAGTGCGGCCCGCCCTGCCCCTCGCCGTACGGCGGCTGCGCGGGTGGCGTCGGACACTCCGGCGGCCCCTCGCCGCTCCGCTTGCCGGAGGACATCTGCAAGATCTGCGGCGACAGAGGCTGGTTGCGCGCGAGACTGCGATACGCTGATATCTGCGCCCTATGATAAAATAAATATTATATTGACACGTTTCTTCGCCAACGAAAATGGTCCTTCGACAGACTTTCTCGTTGAACTCACTTGAGCTGACACAGCTGGATGTTGCTGAACAATCCCTTGCTGGGATCCTGTCCCGGATTCGAGCGGGCTCGCAGCGCCAGCAGCTGCGAGAACCTCGGATCCTCTTGCAGGCCCTTCTCCTCCATGGAGTCGATGGTCCTCTGGATCGCGTTCAAATTGTCAGGACCCTGAGTGGGCAAGGAAGCCTGCATCGGAGACGAGGCCGGCGGTGGTCCACCGGCGGAGGAAGTCGGAGGAGGCTGCGCGTGGGGTGGAGTATGAGCAGCGGGCGGATGCGGCGGTCCACCGGATTGAGGAGGAGCGCTGGAGGGCGGATTTCCTGCTCCGGGAGGTGTGTGACCGTATGAAGGCGAGGATACATGAGGTGGAGGACCCTGACCCTGCATCATTGCGTGGTGCGGCATGGCACCCGGCGGCATGCCCTGCGGATGCACGCCGTGCGACGGCGGCCCCGACATGGGTCCGGGGGGACCCTGCGGCCCGTTGCCGGGTGGTGGGCCGCCACCCATAGATAGTGGAGCCTGAAATTAAATTAATCTTTAGAAAAAAAACCGGTTTAATGTTGTCGTCCAACAGTGTTCAATTTAATTTCATAACCTACTTGAATTTTAACATGTTTGTCGTGGAAATGATGACCATTATCATCATATATTATTCCCTGATATTTTTGGATTTCTCATATGCTATTGAAAGACCTCAAAATTATACACTGTACGAGGTAACAGCTTTTAATAGTCGGGAACGGGAGGTTCTGTACCACCTCCACATAAGGAACAAGATGATCATATTCTTAAACGACGTGAGTAACGAGGCCGCAATTCCTATGGAAGTGCTTGTCGACGCATGTTGCACACAAGCGTTTGAAAAGAAATTGCAGGATAATGATATAGAATACGTTAAAATCAGAGATAAACATATGTAAGTTTTGTCTTTCTCCGATCCTTTACCGCATTTCGTTAATTTCGTATTGGGGGTCGGTTTACAGTGTACCCTAATTTGATGGATTCCCGATATTTACATGGATCGATTGGCATCAGGCAATCGAGAGCCAAATAGTGCGCCGGAAACCTAAGGCTAAGACGAAATACCTTCATGAAAACCATGGGTACATTGCAACAGAATACAAGTGGGACCTACTTGTCCCACTTGTATTCTGTTGCAATGTATTTAACATGCCATCTGAAGCAATTATAACATTTGAATGTAAGGTACCACTTTCACAATTAACGTATTTACTATTCCCAGATCCAATCAAGTCAATGCGCCTCTTCTTAACAATATGCATGATAATGAATACCCTTATGAGACAGTGCCCAACATAACAACAGACTTTCAGTATTGGGAAGGAATAAGTCTGTGGGTTAGGTACAAGACGAAAAAATATTCAATCCTAAAGAAAATTGTGATTGGAAAGACATACGAAAACAGAGAGATTTTCATATTGAAAGTGTCAAAAGGTAGAAAGAATATAGCAGTATTTTTATTGGGTGGTGAAGATGGTAAAGACTGGATGTCTCCGGCAGTTCTATTGAATTTTGTGAACAATATATTAGACCATACTCTTAATTTAGAGTTGTTCCTGCACAACTATGACTTCTATGTACTCCCAGTATTAAATCCTGATGGATATGAGTACAGTATGTCAAAGGTACCTAAACTACTTACTTATAACAACTCCTTATAGCCTTACATAACCAGCTTTTACCTGCCAATATTGTTCATAATATAATCACATTCATACAACACTATGTTCAAAATGTTTGATATAGGAGAGGTACTGGGCAAAAAATAGAAGAATTGTCCTCCCACAAAAGACATGCTCTAACAAGGGACCAGCTGTGGGCATAAATTTGGATAGAAATTGGTTTATTAGCAAATCTTCTTTAGGTAAGTGCAGCTGTGATTCTATCATCATGTTGGATAAATATAATCTATAGTGCATCATCTGATAATGGCTAAACCAATCTGGCTAATTTTTCTTTATAATGTTCATAATAATCTGAATCAGGTTTTAGGGAAAGAAAAAATGAAAAAGTGATCTGGAAAATTGGGGAAAACTGAAAGTTAAAGAGTGCATTTTTGTGGAACCACTATTCATTTGTTTGGTATTAAGTCTTAGTGTAAAATGGGCAGGCCTACCTCTAGACTACCAGCATATAGCACAAGTATAGAAAAATCTCACAACGAAATTGCCTAAATGTAAACTAGTAACTAATTTTAAAATCAGTGGGATAGCATATGCACCAAAATCACACATTTCTATTTAGTTATAGATCTTACAATCACATTTAAAAAACAAAAGAAAAAAGAACCAAATTGAGAACCTCCTCCTTATTGAAGTTGGTTAACAAAACTTGCTTGTGTTGGCATTGGTGATCTTAGTTTGTACCAGAAGAAATTTTATGAACTACTCCTTTTTATTCAGTGAAAGATGAAGAGTGTGATTCAATATATGCCGGCTCAAATGCATTATCCGCAGGAGAGACACATGCATTGGCTCAATTTCTGAACAGTATTGCACTGGAAATGATGGTTTTCATAAATGTTAGAGGATTTCAGCAACTTGTAACTATACCTTATGGATATACAAATTTAGAATGTGCAAACAATTATGCCATATTGGTGAGTTTAAAAGTGTGTAGTATAAGTATTAACAAATTGTTATAATAAAAAAATACTATCTGAATAATGGACTGTCTAGTTCCTTCAGTAGTATAAGGCACATCAAACAAAATTTGAGAGTTCCCAAGAGTGAGTGGTAATGTCCACCAGTATGAAGCAACAACCACTACACAGTACAGTGGTCAGGTACAATTAGTATCTTTATTCACAGATGGACATAATGTCAGCAGTTCAAGATAAGGTTCTAAAGGACCATAACATGACATTTTACTATGGCACAGGAGCAAATTATCTGTGTATGTAAGAATTGTTACCCTACACATGTATAGCAGTTTTAATAAATTTAAATGTTTCATTATAAAGCAATTTTCACAAGAAACATTTTGATGTTGTAAATGGATGAAAGCTTTCTATACATTTTCTATAGTTTAGTCAAGATAAATTACAACCAATGTTACATTTGTATTTAGGTTGGCTTCCAGTATACACTGATTTAACTCACTACCAATATTTACACAGAGTAATTACAATCTGGTCTTAGAGACCCAATGAGTGGGACTGCCCGTAACCTATGGGTTAGAGCATTCGTAAGATTTATAAGACTCCTCAATGCCTTTAATAACATATAATATTAAAAATTACAACCACAACCAATATACTCATTATATCTGCAAACTTTCTGGTTAAAGTAACATTATGTTTCATTTCAGTCAATTATTCTGGAAATAGTGCCGACTGGGTGAAGAAAATGTTAAACACTCCAGTGGTATACACTATTCACCTGAACGTTAAAGATTTGCTATTGCCCAAAGTTGAACATATACAACCTCTGACTAAACAGTTTGCAACTATGATTAAAGAAATTTTACTGCTAGCTTACAGTATTTATAGCCCAATTTTTAATCATCAAATTTTTTACAAAAATACTCTACTAATAACAGTTATCTTGAGCTTATTTAATTTGAACATATAAAAAATATACATATTTTGGTCTAGTTTGATAGAATTTACAATGCCTACCAAATAATTTAGTATCTGTAATTCATATAAAACTTTGATCTGCACGGGTGTGGAACAGATGCACACTTATTTGGTGGGTATTGTACCACCTAATCAGAATTTTATTGTATATAATGTTTCATTTGATTTATGATATTCATATACATGATTTTTATGTTTTGACTTTAATTTATTGAAGCAACCAGTCCTCAATATATTAGTAAGGCAATGAGATTTGAGAACCTAGAGTAAATAATGTTTACCTGTCCTGGAGGCATATGCCCAATCTGATGCTGCATATATCCATGTGGAGGACCTTGCCCCGGCATGTTGGGATGTTGAGGAGCTCCAGGCATGTTTGGATGCCCATTAGGCCCTGGTGGATGAGACCCTCCAGGTCCTATTGGATGTCCTGGCATATGCGCCCCGACCATATGTGGTGGCATCTGATGTCCACCCGGCGGCATACCGGGATGTTGTTGTGATACGCCAGGTGGACCATTAGAATTAGGAGCTATAGGGTGCGAGGGGCCCGACGATGACATGTGGTTAGGCATCGGTGGTTGCCCAGACCCGGGAGGATGCGACGGCGGTGGTCCGTTGACATGTTGGTTGTACGGGCTGTGCGGCGATTGCGGAGGCGCCGGGCTTTGTATCGGAGGCCCCATTGGGCTTGGCGCCTGAGGTGGTGGCATTGGACTGTTTTGAGGCGATGGACTAGCCATCTTTCTATTCCGATTCACACTAAATGAACATATCAAACTCCCTTTTTGTCTAAGTTGTCACGCACACTAAAATTTGAGATTCTAAAACAGTTAACGAGGCGTCCGGATCAGTGTATTCATGCACAATTTTATATTTTCTCACTTTAGCTATGCCATATAGATCAAAAAGTATTGATCTTGGATTATTCCAGAACTATTCAGAGAAGAAAACTACGAAAATGATTCCTCTGCAATATCTGTTTTTTTTCTGGTTATTAATAGTCATAGACAAGATAGAGAAAGTAGACCTAGCTACCTACAAACAAAATATTTTTTTTAGATTGGCAATTGACTACAAAATTGTAATTTGTTATGATGAAAAGCACGGTAGGACCCCTAAACGTAATTTCTCCTTATGAAGAGGTTGCCCGGTTTTTTAGCCTTTTTCTCTTGAGACTATGTCTTGAGACGAACATTTAACTATGTTGTTGGAACTGTACAGTACGATCATTGCGTGCCACAATAAAAAAAATACTTGACGTTGGCAAAATGGCACTATTTTGTAGCTGATTGACAACTTAAAAAAAAGACAAACACCGGTATTTATTTTATAAACCAAACCAAATAACAAACTGTATTACCGCTAAGTTGTGCGTGAGGCCATATTCATATGCATGTTATTCCATCGCGTCTCATTTCGTAAAGAAAGAAAAAACTGTATTATTTATTAGAAAAATCTAATCTTCTAAATCTAATGTAAAAAACCATCGTGGAAATGACAGTTATCCTTACACATGATGCTGATGAACACTAAAACGAAATAAAGTAAATTACCTATACAAGTAATACCTGTTGGTTTGTATAGTGGATACCTGCAGGTACCTACCAGTATTACAACACTGGCATATTTTGGATCAAAGTAATGGAAAATGAAGAAGATTATATTGAAACTACTTGGACTTATATTACATTATGTGGTGAGCCCACTATTTATGAAGGTTTCCGCTTCGCCAAGGATTTGATACTTGCAAATATTACACTTCGTCTCATAATTCAGTTAGTACCTTTGCCTCATAATGTTCGTCATAGTTTATCTTTATTTATTGGAAGTTTTCTTTTATATCACAACATTGGGGCACCTTTCATGTGGACTGTAGGACTTTCAGCTGGTGCCTATGTAGTAATTATATTATTATCATTTATCACAAAAAAATGGAGGGGATTGATTGTATCAGTTTCTATTATTACATTTTTGTTATTATGTGAGGTGTATGTCATAAATGCAAAAATGTGGCAGCAAATAAGGGGCATTCAAATGATTGTAGCTATGAAAATTATTTCTGTAGCCATTGAACTTGATAGGGATTTGTTCAAACAGATGCTGAACCCAGTTGAGTTTGGGGGCTACATACTTTGTCCAGCTAATTGTCTTTTAGGGCCATGGATATCTTTTCATACTTATACCAGTAGCCTTGAAGTCAAATTTTTAACAAGAAGGTGGATAAAGATAATTATGATGAATCTTTTTTTATCCATGACATACTTAGTTTTGTCTAATTGTATTGTGCCATGGTACATTGACGATGAAATGCCAAAATGGTTGATAGCTTTTAGAGATGCACAGGCATTCCGTATGTCACACTATTTTGTGTCATCTATGTCTATTGTGTCAATGATTAGTGCTGGTTTTGGCCTAACAAACGACTGCCACTCTGAGCTTCAAGTCACTAAACCATGGTTTATTGAATTACCAAGATCATTGGTACAGGTAGTGATCTACTGGAACATTCCCATGCATCAATGGCTAAAGAACTATGTTTTTAAAACATGTCAGCCATATGGTCAGTTTACAGCCATATTTGTTACCTATGCAGTGTCTTCACTTCTTCATGGTTTAAATTTCCAATTCTCTGCAGTATTGCTAAGTATTGGTACCTTTTCCTATGTTGAATACAATTTGCGCTACAAGGTAGCATCAGCCCTTGAAGTGTGCTGTTTGGCCAATCCTTGCACAAAACAGTGTGAGCATAAATATAAGAAAAATAGCATACTTGCCATATTCACAAATACATTATTCTCAATCATTACAATTATGCACCTTGCTTATTTAGGAGTGATGTTTGAGGCCTCATTCTCTGTACAAGAATCTGGATATTCATATTATCACACTATAGGCAAATGGGAAAATCTCAATTATTTTAGTCATGGCTTTGTGGTATTTATGTATATCATTTACTTAATGATGTGATAAGTTTTGTTCTGTTTAGATATTAATGAATCTCTTGTGATCTCTTACATACAGTATAGTATTATTATAATAAGTATTAATATTAACTTACTTTTCTTATTAAGGAATCGATTTTGAACCATATATAATCTAACATGCTTAGTAGGTACATTAAACTCAAAAACTTCAAACTTAAGAAAGTTTATACATTGTAATTAAATATTCTACCTTACAATAAGGAATAACACATTACAAAAATAATAAAAGTAAATAATTTACATACTAATTGTATCTATTGTGTAAGATTATTTTAATCAAATATGTCAATCTGTTTTAGAAATTTAATTGACTATCTTAAATGTGATTATATCATGTTTTGATTGTCAAGTTGTTAAATTGAACTTGTATTACAGTGCATTATTACTTTTATTATATTTTTAATTTACTACCTATTTTTTGAATAAATCTGGTAACCCTGCAACTGTCATATTACTGAATTGTATTAAAAGTTAAACTATTGTGATTATGATTTAATAAATATTATGTGTTGGGTTATGGGCTTAGTAAAATAATGGGAAACTACTGCCATTTTATTTGATTATTTACAATATTAAAATATTTTTCAAAGTATGTGTCTTTTGTCTTGACATTTACTTGGTAATCTGCTGCATTGTATTTAGCTAGAACCTGGATCCTGTAGTTCAACATTTCATTGATATGAAGGTCATTTATTTCTAGATTATCAGCATCTTTATTTGAACTAAAATACTCTGGTCTTGTGTAAATAAATATTACTTTATATTCTTTAGTAATATTACTAACCATTCTCAGTATTTTTTTGACATAAAAATCCATTTTGGCTATTTTGAAACCTTGTTCTGACCAATAGAATGCTGTTAGTGTATCAAAAAGTACCAGTGATATGTTTCGATGCTCCAACAGAATATTATCAAGATTATGTATAGTTGTGTAGAACTGTGTTGCATCATATATTTCAAGTATAAATAAATTATTCAGAAGATTGTTGAGTAAACTATCTAGCTCAGTATAGTTTGAACCAATATGTAAACTGAGCTTCTGTCTTAGAATTGTAATTAGTTCATCAACATTAAGTTTTCCATCAGTTTTAAAAATAAGAACACTTACACCCATTCCATTTAAATCAATTGGAAGTAATGCTTCACAAATTACATCAATAATTAACAACAATGAACTAGGATTACTGCCACAAAATTCAATAATATCACCTTGTATGGGCTCATTTGAGAAAAGCATTGGATAAAACTTTCCGATATCAGATTTTTTTGATAGTCTCGCGAAAAGTTGTACCCCTGATTCTAATTTGAATTTTGCGGGCTCCATTGTAGTGTGGTTCAGAATATCCAGGATAACTAGTAATCTTCTAGTTTCTTTCTTCTGAAATATCTTTGTTTACAGTATATAATTATTTATATGGCTTCCAGTCAAAACTCCGACAAATTACCTTACTCAAAAAAAAAAATCTATTGTGTGTGCCCTCGGTCTTTTATATTTCTTTTTTCTCTGATTTTAATTTATACATATCACGCACTTGTTAGAATATACAGGCTATAATTTAAGCCTAAAAATCTTTGTTTGTCTAGCTAGCATGTAAACAGGTGAACTCACGCAGCATAATAATTAATAAACAATAAGCAAACCACAGACAGAAATAATGTAGGTAAGAAAAACAATGACGAACGAAAGTCAGTACCAAAGAGTAAAATAATCCAAATTAGCTAATAAGTAGGTCATCAAAATAGCATTATACTGGCAAAATACCTGAAATGATAACGCCACCTTTTTATTTAAGAAGCAGAAGAAGTGGAGATTTGAAATGGAGAAATGTGAATTTTGTGTGGTGTTGAAGTGTCCCGTCTTAAAAACATCTGCATTTTAAAGCAATTATAAGTGCATCTGTACATACATTATACATTGTCATGGTTAAGTTTTTGTAGTGACTATAACGTGGTTATTAGTCAAGAACCCGTCATCATATACAATTTTTTTCTTGAAACAAAATGTTTTATTTAAATTACCTCGTTGTTTTAGTGCTAGTAGCAATCTCATTCCAATGTGTTGTGTCTCAACTAGTCACAGTATCACTCATTTCCTCTGCCATGTTTGCCGGCGGTTGGTATTGGGAAGCCGTAAAAGACAATACGATATGTCGGTACATGGAATGCTGCAATAATGAATATGTGCCATATGATGTAAACAGTAAGTTTTTTTTAATAAGCTTATTAGATTACGTTTTCTGATTTGAAGAGTATTCAATTGTATGATTTATCTTTGTTTACATAGAACTCAAGTTATCACTGTCACAAAAAATGTTTGGACAACCTTTAGTGAATGAGTTAGTGAACATACTGCAAGCCCACAAAGAAGCAGTTTTCGATGAAAAGAGAGGTAACAAGAAAGCTTTGGTGATCAGCCTGCATGGTTGGCCAGGTGTAGGAAAGAACTATGCAGCGACTATGATAGCCGATGCAATTTATAAAAAAGGTATGCAAAGCAACTTTGTGAAGTTATACATGGGAAAAAAAGATTTTGACTGCTCCAACTTGCAGCAGAAGAAAGTGAGTATTACTGTATTTTTACAAATCACAAAAAAACCAAGTCATGTATTCTATTTTATGTAGTCTTAAGTTGCCTAATGAGTCTTGAAAACAAAATAATAGAAATTACCAATTAATGTGATGCTTGGTATTAAAATTAAAAAAAACATTCCCACAGGAGGATCTGATAAACACTTTGAATAAAATGGTTAAAAAATGTCCCAAATCTCTGATCATATTTGATGAGATCCATGACATGTGTCCCTCTGTATTGGACGCTATTAAACCAATGCTTGATCATCACCATGCTGTGGATGGAGTAGATTACAGGTAAAAACTATATTATTAGAGACTTGAAAACACTAAAACAATGAAAAATGGTATAATCATTATTTCTAAAGAAGTGTGGAGGCTTTACTCACAGGCTGACTCAATTGGTGTATAGGGCACTTTATAGCTTATGTAAGAAGGAATTCCTATGTTTATTGCCACCAGTATGGTAGGTAGGTAACATAAATATACTATTGGTATGTTGGTTACATTAAACCTGCTCACTGAATACATGAGCTTCAAAATGCAACAAATAATGTATTTAATATGTCCAGTCAATGAGTAATTTAGTAATTTTTAAGACTGGGAACATATCTGTCTGTCATTCTTTACACATTATTGTCTCAAAACCCCTCTTGTTGGTTTTCACAAAATAAGTTAAATATTGAGACGTGATGTCCACATTATAGCCATTTGATTCTTCATATATGAAATGTTTTTTTCCAGGAATACTATTTTCATATTCATATCCAACATTGGAGGTCAAGAAATATCATCAAAACTATTAGAATTGTATGATGGAGGTGCAAAAAGAGATGATGTTGAATTTCATGATTTTGAACCTATTATTAGAAGGACTGCATACTTTCAAGGTACATTTTGATATATTGTTTTGCGTATAATGCATTTTGTATTAGAATAGTTGCTTTTTATGTTTAAAATCCATGTAGGTGGAGCCACGGATAATGCTAGTTTACTGATAATAATATTGTGACTTGGTAACTAGTAAGTTAAATATTTTCAAACATGCAAAACAAAACTGGAATATACATATTCGTTATATTAGTGCACTGCTATTATGCAATAAATACCTGGAGGCCATCTGTCTTACTCGGCATAATACTGAGACTATGACATTTATTGCAAGTCTTACTATAATAAACTATTTCAGGAGGCTTTGAAAAGGCCGCAGCTATCGCGAATCATTTGATTGACCATTACGTGCCGTTTCTGCCATTGGAGCAGCGACATGTGGAAATGTGTGCACAGGCCGAGTTCCGTTCCCATTCGGTATTCCATCCATCAGAAGATATGATGGCGTAAGTTATTGGTATTTTCTTAAACAGTAATAAAAAGGATAGTTCTAGAATTTGCAATATATTTTATTATATAAGAAAGGTAGGTCTAATATTTCGCATACATATTTTTACAGATGTGCTCTCAATAGCTACATTTAAACTAATTATATCATTTCTATTTTACTCCTAATGAAGCGCAATATTCTAGCAACACATTATTATTCCACATATACTATAATATTAAGACCTAACTTATGCATCGCAGTGCGAATTAAAAAGGGATAGCGTGAATCCTTCCTTAGCCGAAGAAATAATACAGACGGAGTGTGCGATCAGCATATTGAGGCACAAAAAACCAAGCCGATTTGTGTAGCATACGCAATTCCGCTGTCCTACATGAATGGGCTTGATATTTATTTTGCGCTTTAATATTATGTTGTTCGCGACACACCGTCTCTATTATTTCATCGTTAGAGCGTGAATCACTTACGCGAGTAATAAACAATGACTAGCGACGGAGTGCTCGCGCACTTCATTGTAGCGCCGAATCATATACTTACTTACCTAATCGTCATTTATAAGAAAACAATATTAATCGGTTTGGATCGCGATTTCACATATCAGTATATATTAGAACTAGCTGTTGCCCGCGACTTCGTCCGCGTGGTATTTAACAAAGACAACCGTTGACAACAGCCTGCTCGCCCATTCTGAGCCCGCGGCATTGCAGGTTGTTGCTATCAAAATTAATCAGGCGCTGCGCTGCAACATTGGTTTTAATTTTTTTTCGTGAGATCCTATTTTTTTTTTCTAAAATAAAAGTAGCCTAAGTTACTCCTTGTTACATCAGCTATCTGCCAGTGAAAGTCCCGTCAAAATCGGTCCAGCCATTTCAGAGATTAGCCGGAACAAACAGACAGACAGACAAAAATTTTAAAAAATGTTGTTTCGGTATAGGTAACGTGTATACATCCAAATGCACTTAGTAAAAAGCGGTTATTTTAATATTACAAACAGACACTCCAATTTTATTTATATGTATGTATAGACTATAACTTCAACACAGAACATATTTATTAACTGCCTCTTAGCGTGAATTCAATCTAGCGCAGAGTCGAAGCATCAAATTATTCATAATTTAAAGCGCTACTGCGCGTGTATTCTCATAAATTCGCATGATTTTACGTTTAGTAGTGATGGACGTAAGTTTCGAGTTTACGTTTACGCACCAATCAGCTCGCAGATGAGCGTATTCCGTAATACTTTTTTTATCTCATAAGAAATATGTGCATTAAATTGTTGAGATAAGGTTGAATTTGCTTTTTGATTGCCGCTTCTTCTCTGCGTTGGTTTGAATTGATGGTTAAACAATTTGATTTTTACAGGGAAGCCTTGTCTGTTATAACATACGGCCCGAATGAAGACCAACCGATTTTCGCAAACAACGGATGCAAACGATTTACGAGACACATTCCTTATATCATACAAAAAAATAAACTAAAAACCGAATTGTGAATATAAAACTAGGTTTATGTTTAAAGTTTGTGATATTTTAACTTATAAGTTGTGTTCTATATTAAAGTCTATTTTGTAAATAAGTACGGTCAGATTTTTTAATGATCATTAATTGTTACTTGATTGTAAAGCACCAGATTGTAGAGTCAAATCATATTGAATCGTTTATTTAAAACAAACCTATTTTACTGTAACACGAAGGAATAATACAGACAGCGCCGCGAACATATTGAAGCGCAAAAAAACAAACCGATTTGTGTAGTACATGCGAATTCGCGTAGATGTAAGGTTGCAATTCGCGTGCACATAAGAAACTATCTCGGTTTTTGGGCTTCAATATGTTAGCGACGCTCACTTTATTTAAGCTGTTATCTGGTTTTGACTTGAAGAGAAAAAAATAATGTAATTACTCTATTGATAAAATTAAGTATTTACCGATATATTTACATTACATCATACTTTGTTCAGTGGATTTAGTTTACACCTAACTGCGATATTTTTCCTTAACACTCAAAGGCTTCTTTGCAGCTAATCGTTTTTTGTATAGTTATCATTGTGTAATATTCATAGCCACCAAATACTCAAACACTACTCAGATTCTGAAGTCCTACTGTTAAGTAGTACATATTAGGTTTCAAACTAAAGTTAGAAACATTGTCTTTTGTAATGCAGGCCTCAAATTTCAAATTTTAGTTGCCTTACAGTCATTGCAAAAACTTTATATATCACCAATTAAATGGCATGATTAATAATCCGTTTTTTGTAAATAAATATTAATTTTTGAGCTTATTATGTATAGTTTGTATATAATAATATATTTTAAAACTGATCATACAGGAATGTCCTCTCTATTTCCATAGTTGCATTTTATATGATTACACAGTGATCATCAATTAAACTTTTTTACATGAATTGATGCTGTCTTTATAATTTGTTGAATTAATTACATTTCAACTTCGACAACCTGTTTGCACAGTTGGTAGTGACCCTGCTTTCTGTGCCAAAGGTTCCACAGTTTGTCCCAATCAGGTTGGAATCCTGATTGGGACAAACTGTGTGATGAGCACGAATGTTTGTCCCTGAGCTGTGTAAAGTTAAGAGGAGCACAAGTGAAGGAAGTTATCTGGGTAACTTAAATGTTCAGAAAGCCATTGAAGTGGTGTATCCGGTGGAATAACTATACCATGTGTCCTCAATGTAACTGTAATAAAATAAAGAAGATTTATACTATCTCTAAATAGAGATTGGGAAGGGAGGAGAATTGGTAGATTAAAGCCCTAGTACACATACTGTTTATGTAAAATGCATGCAGTAAAGTTTGGAGGCCATCACTGGGACATTACATTAAGCACTTTTATGGCACAAAATTCAATAACAATATGAACATACACTTTTACCCACCACTAGTTTTATCATGATAAATTTCTAATATCATTTGTTGCAAGGTTTTTCTACTGCCATCACTGTTCTTTGGACTGATTAGACGTTGACTGCAGGTGCCATCTTCAGAATATATTTTGATTGGAATATTTTTGAAACCTTCATTGTCTCCATGCGACTCCATCAATCTTCTATTGATGGCCCAAAATTGATCAAACTTATCTGAGAAAGATGAGCAAGAAAATATAAGTTGTATAACAATTAATTAAATGTCATGCTAGCCTAGTTAAAGCCAGCATGGATTTAATTAATCTTCTGTATTGATGTGTTATAATTTAGTAAAGTGTCCATGTTTGCAAAGAACTATACCTGTGTAGGTACTTTACCATTTTGTAATCCAAGCCATAGTTGATTGTGATCTTTCTTCTGCATAGTAGACATGACCTGGCCTCTGTGTTTCAAAACATCTGCTTCTTTTATTGTGGACATAAAGTGTGCTTCAACAATATCTCTGAAAGATAGATATTTTTAACATATCAGATAGCAAGTAGTGCAAAGGTTTCTATATCACAGGCTAAGGCATGATCAAACAAGCTCAAATAAGTTTTTTAACAGTAATACTGTACATAAGTGACATTATTTATGGGCTAGGTAGTTTTCTATTATTACTTGTTAGAACAATGAAGCAGGATCTCTTCAGGAAATTTTGTAAAGTGCACAGTCAGATTCCATGGCAACTGAGGCTCGTTTCCGCAGAAGAGGTCATACAGAAAGCCAATAGGATAGTGCCATTTTAGTGGCTGCCCATTATAATCCAGCCACATCTCACTGTCAGCATTTTCTTGAGATATAAAACGTAAAAAATGCCTTTTCATCTGAAAACAAATATATTTCATTTCACATCATATAATTATCAGTTGTAAAATAATACTGTGATCCAAACAAACCTTGTCAGTTACTAGAGGGAAATAACTAAGTCTTGGAACCATCACATAAAAGGGATCAGGCTGCTGTATTTCCATAATTTCTTCTTGGGCAAGTTGAAAACAAATTGGTAATTTTCCGTCCCATATTTCACGTAATACTTCTCTGTCATTAGCCATGAGCACTGTTTAGAAAGGTATTTTTTGTACGAGAAAAACAAAATAATTTGATTGAGACTAGATGACAAGCACAGAACCACAGAATAAAATTAGTCAAACTCTGTTATTGGCAAAATCATCGACAAAAACGATAGAAGCCTTGTTTTAAAAAGTGAAGTGAATTGGATGAATGGGTAGACTGTCAAATAGCTAGGTGTCTCTTTTTATCATATGAAACAAGACTTTAGTCAGACGAGTTTAGAATGTGGTTTAACTTTTAGGATGAACCGCTTAATAAGGCTAGCGTGCACTAATATTACCGTGTGGTAGTATTTATGGTATTCTCTCTGGTACTATTATTTTCACTATGACCAGACATACATAACCTAACCTAAGTTTATTATTATTGTTTTAAAGTTACTTTTTGGTTCCAAGCTAAATCGTAGGATTGTATTTATTGTGTATAATACAAAATGGGTAAGAAGAGGAAGCTAGCAACAAAAGACGACGAATTTGAATATGATCCCATACCAAGGCATTTAGTTACATCGCACATCAAGAAGCAAGAAAAACGCCTTGTGGTTATTTTAGAAAATGCGCAGTTAGAAACAGTCAAGGTAAAGATACTTAAGAAAAAATATCAGTTCCATAACTGTAATGATAATACCTACGCAATATTTATTTATTCTATCAATGTTGCTTTTGCAGGCTGGAAATAGTTTTGAGTTACTGAATTGTGATGATCATGCAAATATACTGAGGAAAAATGACAGGGATCCCGGCTCATGCCGGCCTGACATCACCCACCAGTCATTGCTTATGCTGATGGACTCTCCACTGAACAGGGCTGGGCTGTTACAAGTGTACATACACACAGAGAAAAACGTTCTCATAGAAATAAACCCCCAAACTAGGATACCGAGGACATTCAAAAGATTTGCTGGTTTAATGGGTAAGTGGGTTTTTGTGGTAACATACAGTTAAACATACCCATGCTGTTATTGTTCATATATCCATTCAGTTCAGCTGTTCGTTGATATGTAGAATAAATACCTGAGTAGGTAATAAGATTGTACACTAACTAATTTGTACACTAACAGTAATTTATGGAATAGATTTTCAAATACTCAAGCAGGTATATTTTATGTTGAATTAATCTTTCATTTATTATTTGCAGTTCAACTTCTACACAAGTTTGCAATAAGAGCATCAGATGGGCCAATGAAATTGTTAAAAGTCATAAAAAATCCTATTACTTCACATTTACCAGTAGGTGTAAGAAAAATTACCATGTCCTTCAGTTCCAAAGTTGTAAAGAACTGCAGGGACCTGGTTCCAAAAGATGAGCCAGTTGTCATGATCATTGGTGCAATGGCACATGGTAAGGTGGAAGTAGACTATTCCGAAGATAACATTTCCATCAGCAATTATCCATTGTCAGCTGCATTAACTTGCGCAAAATTGTGTACCGCCTTTGAAGAAGTTTGGGATGTTGCATAAATAAAATAAAATTACTTCTATATTGTTTGTATGTATATACGATTTTAATTATTCCTATCATTACATAATTTTTAATAATAGTCTAGAAAATAGTCCTCTGAGATCAAATCTGTCTTATAAGAGGTAATCGATATAATTTAATAAATATCTATGGTTAAGAATAACAGCGCTATCTATGATATATTTCATAACTAAGTTCTTTAGTACCTACATCATTTTTGCTACTTCTCACAACAGATGGCGTTTGTCGTAAAAACGCTATGAATTTACAATTATAAATATAACTAGTATATTTTGGTATTCTTTAATTAGAAGATAAGATGTGTTGTGGGTTCATAATAAGGTGGGCCTTCATATAGGTAATTTTGGTATAAGGCAAGGGCCTATAATAGTACGCCAGTACCTATCCACCAAGCTTGTGAGTTTTGAAATATGCATCTCTACTATTGAATATTTAAAAATATTGTAGATACCTACAATATGTTTCGTATTCGTAGACAGATAATAAAACTAGGGCACACCTGCGCCTAATGCTGTTAATTAGCGCGTTAATCGACATAAAATATAGGCGCAGGTGTAGCAGGAGCGTAACATTCTCAGCGCCCTCTAAAAGTATTCCAAATTATTCATTGTATACGTTTTTTCTGTTTAGCAAAATCACCGAAGATCGGTAAAGCAAATTGAATTGAAATTTAAAAATATGTTTCTTCTGTTTCCTAACCATCTCATAGCAGTTTCAGTAATCGGAACCCCAAATGCATCATCATTAAACATTTGGTAGAGCACATCAATCTTTTTTTTCTTAAGATTTGATCCTCGTTTCTTTAGTGAACTACCTATCTCCAACTATCTCGATGGAATGCGAGGGCGGGGCGGGAAGTCAATCGCTGTGGAATGCGTTCATCAAGTTTTGTTCTGTTTTTAGTCTAAACAAAAAGTTAACCGTTCTCCATCAGCCACTGTCCTAATACGTAGACTGGCCTACCTACTATCTTGATGTTGACTGGGACCAAATCATAGGTATATTCCATATAATATATAGGTCAGGTATTCCGAGGGGATTACCTACTACAGATGCGCAGAACATGGATTTTTCAACCGAACCGAACACCAAACATTATTCGATTCACCGCTTACCGAACCGAATATTCGGCCAAATCATTCAGTTCAATTTATGCTCCCTTTACCGCACTGAGATTTCTTTACGGCTAGTTTACACGAGCTTAATACTTGTCATTCGATGCCTAACCTGCAAACTGGCCAGTGACATTTACCTAGGTAACTACACCTTGGTATCTATCGAAAAACGTCACAATGGAATATCCCGCGTTGGCGCCATTTTTGAGCAGAATGTTCGCGCAATGGAATGGTGAATAAGACTGTTTGCTTCGAAAAGGTGACGTTAGCTATACGATGCAGCTTAATTTTGAGAGCTCCAAAGAAGTGAATACAAAATGATTACAAGATGCGGTAGATGTTCAATCTATACTTACTACCTAATATTATAATGAGGTAACGTTTTGCAGTTAATATTCGGCCGAATTACCGAACATGTAGATACGTGCCGAACATGCCAAATAAGGAATATTCGGTGCATCCCTAATACCAATATACCTACCGGCGGCGTCATTTTACACATGCTATAATGTATATAATGAATATAAGTAGTATAATAAGTATCTACTTACGTGGTAAGTACCTACTTGTAAAGGATTGCTTGACGTAAGTGAACGTGGTATGATGAAAGCGGTCGGCTGCTCGGCCGCCCGGCGGCGCGCGCGCCGTGCGGACTCGTGGGACTAGATTCCCGGCAACTTGCCATAAATGGTGTATGGTCTGACTCTATGAGCCAATTAACTGCACAATAATGTAAACTAATACCTGCTATATGTAGTATCAACCACCTATCTGTGGCGATCAGAGAAGGTCTCTACTGCGCGTCATGAATAATACCTATAAAAGCTCGGGTAGGTAGGTGGGACGATTTCTACCTTGAAAGGAGTTAAATAACATATTTAGGTATGAAGACTATCATTTTGTTGTTCAGTTGTTTTAATTACACTGGATATGGCGACCACAATGTGCGTTATAAAAGATCACCAAGCCGTTTGCTACAAGGCCAATTATAATTTCTTGGAATTCAGGGAATGGTCTGTTATGAGCGCATATTTTTTTATTTACTAAGTATAACTATGTAATAAACACGTCATTTCGTACGATAAAGTAAATACCTCGAGCAAAAACAGCTATAGTAAGTATATCTACCTACGTACCGAGTAACTACAGCCAAGCGTACGTATTTGTTGCCTTGTTCTTATATCTACATACTTGAGGATAAAGTAGGTACCTATTCTGCATCGGTCGTAACCGCATAAGTGTGATCTGATTACATAATTCCCTGAACTTAGATTCTTTGTAGTAGTTCTCAGAGTTTAATAGTCAGCACTGTTTGTAACCTCGTTCTTACATTTGCTTAGGAAAGGAATTAAGTGAGTAAGTACTTGCCTATTTTAAAGCAATGCCGTTTTTTTTTCGTCAGTGCAGTCCATGTTGGTCAGACGAAGGTACTTACATAAAATTTCATTCACCCGTTTTTTGTTATTACCGGTAAAAGATGAATGAAGATACTTGTGTTGCATTGATGCTAATGCTTGTACTACACCTGCGCCTAATACCGTTAATTGACGCGTCAATTGTAAAAAAAAAGTATTTTATGTCGATTAACGTGATAAATTAATGGCGTGTACTATCACAGCTATATCTAGCTACCTCTACATTCTTATATCGAATGTAGAGGTAGAAAATGTTGACGAACTAAGGTTAGATTTTTATTTCATCCAGGGCGATTGTGTTGCAATATAGGGGCGGGGGGGGGGTCGGGGGGGTTAAGTGACCACATTCCAAACTTATGAGATAGATAAGCCGTATAATGTGATACCACTGTGTTATCATAAAGCAACAATCGACAGGAACTGAGTGGAATGCGGTGCGGTGTACGTTGGTTGCGTTAAACATTGCCGACTGCACGTCCTTCGTTGACTCACAGACAGATTGTTTTCATAATTCAAGTTTTGGTGGTGTTGGTTGTGTGACTAATTTCTTTGTAAATACAAATATCCGAGGTACCGTGCTGTAAAACACTCTAGAAGCATGGCGGTATGTCTTAACCTATAAATTATGATTCAGAAAGGGTATAATAAGCTAAATCTGCACTTATTTTAAATGGCGCTGTATATAGAGACCCGGGTTGGCGTATAGCGGCGGCATTGCTGTGTGATACGTCGCGAGCCACAACTAGGGATTTAAGTGTCGCATAGTACCTTTCATAGGCAAGCGCGCGCCCTAGCTTTTCCCGCCTGCCTTTAGGGATCGTGGATGTGTCTGACAAAACGTCCTATATATAGCACGACACAAGACAAACCGCCTATCGAGCGAGTGCGAGAGTGCGCGCGCGCACCAGACTACCCGGCGCGTCGCGTCCGCGGCCGCCGCGCGCCGCCGCCGCGCCAGACCGTTCGGCGCCTGCGTTCACAAAGGCTTCATTGTATTCCTCGCCGGCCAATTCTATAGAAGGGACCCCTTGGCTCCTTCATTTTTTCCTCGAAATTCCTGATACAAGAATAACACTCAAACAATGGGTTTCCGTCCCTTTATTGGCACCTTATTTTTTGTCGCACCTTAAATGGGTCGGCCTAAGTTCTAAACAAAATCACAACCTGTTCTAATGTCATTGAAGGATGTCGCCGCCGCGCCGACCTCAATTGCTTCTTTTATTGTTCGACAATATTTCTGTTTATTTGTTGATGGTGATATGATATAGGTACCTAAGTCAGGTGTAACCAAACTAGATTGTCAAATTTAATTAATAGGTAGGTACTTACCTAGTAGTAGCTCTTTGTATGTAATTTAGTTATATGTTAAATTCAACAAATACTGATAAGGTGTGGCATGGATTATTCTATGGTAAGAAGCAGACGCCCACAAGCGCCAGCACTCCTCCAAACAGGTTCCCTCTCACTGCGGCAGCGCCCGCGCCGCGCGCCGCGCCGCCATCGCGCCACGTTCACACGTTCGCGCCGCTATGGCCCGCTCAGAAACGCGCAACTCACGCATATAAATTATAATTCTGCCTAATGCTTGCTTGATCAGTGTCTTCCCACCTGAGTTGACAGAGGCCATAAGTAAGTACGTTGCACAATTCAATACATAACACTGATCATAGAGCTAAGCACTGCATGGTAAAACATTGCAAACTCGTACCTACTGAAATACTAACAAAATACATGTAACGATTACTATTAGTGGAAGTGTCTGTCAGCTATAACATGTCTATAAATATAAAACTGTTACTGTGCTGCCTGTAGGTTGAAGATTTGTTCGCGTATCTCGGAAAACTACTGGACTAATTTTAGTGGGGGCCCACTGTTGGATAGCAAAAAAATACCTGTACTCAAATCATCACTCTATGACTATTTGCGGTCGAGCTGCAGAGCAAAATCGCGGGCAGAGCCGCGTGCATGAGCTAGTTTTCTATAAAATGACGCAAGAATATAGAATGACGCAACAACATTTATGTTTTGTTTTCCTCTTCTTTAAACGACATTGTCGTTATCTGAAGTTAGTGTATCGGCTCGGGAACTAAGGCGGCGTGATGTCAACGCGGCGAAATGTTATCTACATCCGCCTGTGGGGTCCGCTGTTAATGGTACGCGCCACGTATACTACTGCACTTGAATTGAGTTTGATTGGGCTTGGAGTACTCGTCCCCAAGTCTGCTAACACAATCGATTCATAATCGAACTATGCGGTAGCTGTTCGATTATGTATTGATTGTGTTAGCAGACTTGGGGCCCAGGTTGGTGTAACAAGAAGCTGGTCAATGGTCGCTGAGATCATAGAGTAGAGCCATCGAGTTTGTGTCGTTTTATTGGTCTTGAAGAGTATTTTGGTTACACTTAGTTTCCAGGTTCACATTTTCATAACAGATAAATTAAGTTTTACACTTATACGCAGACAAACTCGCGGGCAAAAGCTAATAGTATTCACAATTCATATCGGTTTCGTCATAGTAGATAGTTGCACAGAGATAAGATTAGTTTTTTTTAAAAGGTATTTGTGACTAACTTGCATTTGAGACTAGACTTCTTGAATGTGTTTAATGTTGCTACATTAAACGAGATTAGGTTGCAGCTACGAATAACTGGTTGCATTAGATGGCCGTGATCCGGGGCGTTGGCTAGGCGCCATCGCTGCGCAAGCGCACCGTTGCACAATAGGTGCAAAATATACAGTTCTCAGAACCATTACCACACTATAGGTATTTATCTAGCTTTAATGATCTAGATTAACAAGTATAAGATAGCACCTACCTACTGTAGGTAATCTGTATAGCATATCGACTGAATACCGCCAAGGTCCACGAGTATCTGTCAGCTAATCTATCTATTCCCCGTAATTTGAATTCTAATCAGATTTATTTTGACACTTCCCGTTGGCATTACTTCCAAACTCTACATTATATAGAGTCTGTTACTTTATGAAGCCGAATTATTTTGAAAGAGTCGTCGTGACCTACCAAATGTGACTACAACTGTCAGAACCAAGTAGTCAACTATTAGGCCTCCAGAATAATGTCTAGCCTACTTATTAGGCCCTGCTGGGTTGGTTATAATAATAATACCAGCCGTTATTAATGTCCCACTTTTGGGCATGGGCCTCCCCTCAATGCAATAGGGAATAGGCCATAATCCGCCACGCTGGCCCAGTGCGGGTTGGCGGACTTCACACGTATTTGACCAAAATTACATTCTCACATGATATTCAGAAATCCGGGGTTTGAACCTGCGATCCTCATTACCGCGGCAAGCGTTCTACAAACTTGGCTATCACTGCTGGGTAGGTTGCCTACTGATTATCCTTTGGTACTTTTACCTACTGCCTACTGATTATCCTTTGTACTTCAGGAATCCAAGAAACATACCTACGTGGTTACTTTATGTGTACCTCCAACTTTAGTCAAAGTATTTTTGTTTGTGTAGGCCTAAGTATAAGGTGCACTTTCAAAAACGCATTACGATTACTGATTTGGTGTATTTACACATATCTGTACTTTAATGAAACGGAGATAATTAATTAAAGAACTTGACATTGTATTCGGGAAAACCGGAAGCAAAAGACAAGCAAACATAAACGTCATTAAGGTGGAAGCTCAGGGTCAGGGCGCGAAATTCAAAATGTCAATGGTTTTAATTTTTTTACGAAAAATTTGGACATCTTTACGATGTAATTTAGTGTTTTGCGATATTAACATTCTGCATTGGATGTCTCGATGTATTAAGTTTGCTTAAAAAAGTACCTAAAGCGATACAACACCATTAAGTTAGTAAAAGTAGCGGTTTTTACAAACCTTATGGTATTGTATCGGATTAGGTTCTTTTTTAAGCAAACTTAATACATCGAGACATCCAATGCAGAATGCTAATATCGCAAAACACTAAATTACATCGTAAAGAAGTCCAAATTTTTCGTAAAAAAATAAAAACCATTGACATTTTAAATTTCGCGCCCTGACCCTGAGCTTCCCCCTTAATAAGTTCAAAGTTGCGTTCTATTCCTTCATGCTCCTTCGAACGCAAACCGAGTTTAGTGGCGCAGTATTGACGTTTGTTCTCAAAGATCCTTTTGTCAGTATATCAGAATCAGTTCACTGCACTTCATAACAACATCAACTACTTACAAGTGTGGTTTTTATCGGCTCACAGATAATTTTATTTATATGTATGCTACGTAATAGTAGGTAATTGGCAACGCGAATTGGCGCACGTAGGCGCCTCCACTCGCATCGCGCGATATCGAAATGAACGCACACAAACACGTATCAATATTTACATACTTGCACACCTACTTAATAAGTATTTGTCATAATGTAGCTACTATTTAAAAAAAAAAGGGTAGTAGGTTTATGTTATAGGTTTCAAATATTGTTCCATTTTTTTGGATGGACAGATAGGTAGCCCGTACAAATTCTTTTAAACTAGTTGTGGTTAGGGTTTATCGGCCAGTTTATTGTAAAACGCCATGTTTAATTAATATTATAGGCCAGTACTTTGATGAAATAGATTTGGTAGTTAGGCATATAAATTCACCATTCTTAAGACATTATTTCAATACCTAATTTGCTTCTCTGTTTGAAATCCTTTATAAAACGAGGCATCTGGTTGGGCACGGCAATGCCCTCGCCAATTCGCGCTCGAGGGACACTCCCTTACTCTATTTCCATCCATACTCGTATACATATATACCTCGTACCTACATAATGCCGTATTTTAACAACTTCGGCATTACATTAGCTTAGAAAAATTCGTAGGTTTAATAATCGGCAAAAAGTAGTGACTTCCCAGGTACCTAGCTAGTTACAAGAATACCTTACCCGCTTACCCCACGTAGTCAAAACTACGATCAAAATAATCGCCGCTAATCGTCATGAACATGCGGCACTCAGATGAGGTGACTGGCGCTCGGTCCACACACACGTACGGCGGCGCTATATTTGGAGGTGATGCAATCGTACAGTGGTGGGTGATCGACGCAGGCGCAGGCGCGGGCACGGACGCGGTGAATGACTGCAAAATTGTATCGCAAACATTATTCGTCGCACTCGAACCACTCTGGCTAGCTGACGATGATACGTGTCTTAAAGCAACGCACCTGATGCAACGAGCTATTAAGATATCATTCGTAGACCCGATGTCATTCCTTCATCGCACATAGATTACTTACTACTTAGATTGTAATTTACGAATTCCAAAGTATGTGAGAATTATCCGCTTCATCCAACAAAGGTGACTGAATATTGAGTAGTCAAATACTTACTTAGGTACTGGTAGCATTCATATTATGCGGTAATTATTAGAATAGGGGTAACGGTATACTTATTACTATCGAGCTAGTGTAGCAAAAGCTATGATTAGCTGCTGGTAGGCGGGCGCTTAGCGTGATTGCAAGTGCAGTTAACGTAAGTACGTTGCGCCTGCGTCGCGCCGTCGGACCGCAGCCAACACCCATTCATTAAAATATTCCACAATAAATAATATCTAACCAATATCCCAAGTCCAGAACAACACCAATGAATAATTAGAAGTTGCTGATAAAATAACTGGATAAGCATATTGGCATTCTGATAAAGCAGAAAAACAACGACTTGACATCTATGAACCGTAACTGTTAATACATAGTATTTAATCTGTTAATTAATTAAAAGTACGTTAATGTCAAGAACAGCGCCGACGATAACATTACCGCAATGAGGGTCGAATCGCCACCGACTTGTGGCTCATCGTCACATAGAAATGATTTTCATAATGTTTTACGCAAAGGTTATGCGTCGATTTTCCTCATGTGTAGAAAGCTACGCGGTCGTGAATGAGGCGAGCGGGCCTCGCGAGAGGTACCTGCGAGTGCGCCGCGCCCGAGGAAGCGGCCGCGCAGGTGAGATGATCACCGCAAGCAAACCGGTTGCTGGACACCGTCCGCGTCGCGCATACGCGTGGACCCGACTCGATATCAAACACTTATTCAAATTATACACTTAATGGGTGTCTATTTCTTACGATTTCATCATTCTTTACTTCACGCTCTGCTCCCTAGGTTATGATCGTTCCCCTTTACTTAGTCATCGGTCTTATCTGATCTGTAATTGCATTGCCTGTGTTGACAAAACAGATGTTTAGAAACATTTCAACGAGTTGAATGTTAAGTAACTATGTGGGCACGTTAGAAAATCAATAATCTATTATGTATGTAGGTATGTATTAGCATATCTGCTCCTGCGCTACTTGTAAGATGTCTATTTTGTAACTGTTAGGTATTCAACGCATTTCGATGATATGACTGAATGTATAGTAAGGTGCTGCAGCCAGGGTCCTCTGATAGATGAAAGCTTCCTACAAGTTTGTAGGTATGCTCAGCTACTAAGCATCTAATTAGCATAGTCTATCAATTATTGTACTGCCGCACGGAGGTTACCTTTACTTGGCAGGAATAAAAAATCTTCAAGAGACTTCTCATTCGAGCAGAGAAGGTTAATAAAGTAATCATTGACAATGTTGTTAGGTACCTAATATCCTACTACCAGTTTGCTAGTATAACAGTTACATTACCTATAGGCTTGAGAAGCGCGATTCCTGTCAAATATGAACGAAACGTTGATTATTACTGTCCTCACTGCAGTAAGTAGATACAACCATTATCAATTGTCTATACTTACATAATACTGTCTGCCACACGATTGAATAATATCGACACCATTCATAATAATGGAATTGTATCCAATGAAAAGGACGGAAGCGTCGTAGGTTCTTTGTTTATTATAGAACTCAAGTAGAACTAAGTGGAAACACCATGCCACTCGGCGGAGATAAGAAATGTGAACAAGTTGGAAATATTGGAGAAGATAAATAGATGTATTTATAGGTATGACCTATAACCCTGTGTGCCTCCCCGAGCGGACTTGTTGCTCTAGTACCTAGCTATACTGCGTCTGCGTGACACTTAACCCCCAAATTCATAGTAGTTGTAATCCATTTGCAATAGCCTTATATACACTTTTCTCGTGCGACATGCCACCTCACAAAATGTAGGTACCGATGTACTTAATCATTTATTCACTTGCCGTCTATTGGTTCCTTTCTCTTGTTATTTATTTACTCTAATTAAACAAATTACAATTGACATCTTATTGTCTTGAGAATATTTTTATTACCGGACTGGAAACTTTGTGAAAAGTATCCGAGAAATTAATCATGGGGTTGGTTTCCGAAGTTCTTCCTCCTGATAGACAGATATTAGGTATGCCCCTACTTAATCTCAAATAATTATTTAGCAGTGACTGCTGTACTGTGCTGTGACTGCTTATTGGCTCTAATGGGGAGAGCAAACCGATCGGCGCATGCGCAGTATTTATTACTGCTGCGTGAGAGAGAGTTCCGTGTCCCGTCGCTGTGTCTTTGTCGACGACGACGTGCAGATGTTGTGAATTCGCTGATGTAAATAATGGTTTTCGGCGAAAATAGAAAATTTAAAAATATATATGTATTCAATAACTACTATGATGGGTACTTACTCCTCTAGGCAATTGTATTATTAAACTACTCTATTTTACTAAGCATGCACCGTTGTTACGTTCTCATGGAAACAGTCCCAACTTTTAACACGAACTCCACAGGATGTGTCTCACAAGTCCCATAGATACTTAACGAAGCAAGAAACAGCCCATTAAGATCCGACAGAGGCCGGTATTGATACAGTTATCAATGCTACGATCTCAGGAGATATATTATGGAACTGGAACTGGTCCCCATTTGGGTGACGCTTGAAACACACGTGCGCTCGACTCTAAAGACTCCACTAACTCTCCTACGTAAAGTCAAAAGAATAACTATCTTATTGAGTAAGCTGCAAAAGTTAGATTCCAATGTTAATGTTTTTCTATGAGTCGTTATTGATACAGGACAATGTTTACGACTGAAGTGTTTTATAGTTGGAGTATAATTTCCGTGATTTACAATTTTATAGCTCTCTGATAAGGTTCAGATTTCATTGTTCTGTTATGTAGCGTATAAGGTATTCTGTAATCGAGTAGGCGAAGGAAGGTCTCATTGGCATGGCGGACGGGTAGCGGCGTCGATGTGTCTGTGGGTTTGATTAGCTGATTTTATGAGCGGCGACCGTTTGTCTTGTTTCTACTCCTGCTTCTGAAATTGCAATGAAATATGAACAAGTGACATTGAGGCCAACAATGTTTTAAAAGCACTAACAGACTTTATAAATTGCACAGTCAAACCTCCGAATTTATAGACGTTCTATAACTTTATCAAACTTCATATACCTAGTACTGCACAAAGCAAAACTCTTGTGCGCAGTACTATATTACGTTTGATAATGTTATAAAACGTCTATAAATTCGCGGGTACATAAATTTAGTTCCTATAAACATCAAGAGCACTGAACATACTACGGCAGATCCATGCATAAAATGCACCTCCTATCAGATTATTTTGTTATCTTTAATTATTCAAGGTACTTGGAGAAAAGATAGCGATAATAAATAACCTAAACTAATATGCCAACGCATATGTGTGGCCCATAATTGGTGTTGGTAAAAATACAAAATGATGAACAAACAACGGACCTATTTTATCTTATTGAAATAAGTATGTACTAATTGTGCACAGTGATGAAAATAGGGCAGTGCACTGGTGTACGCAGGTTGTCAGGGGGCGCAGAAAGGGCCCAAGAGGACTGGATTATGTGCTCTTAGTGTGAGGAATGGGCCCACGATTCGTGCAATTCGTATAGTGGACACGGATCATATTTTTGTGATTTTTGCTTTGACTAAAACATAGTTCTCTCTTCGCCCGCTGAAGATACCCCCTTTACAAACCCCTACGGTCAAAACGGTATTTTAAAAATCTTGATTTTCTATAAAAAATATTAAAATAGTTTTTTATAATACTTGTTTCCAAAGAGGTATTGATAATTTATGTTAACTTTGATTATTTAATTTTATAAGATTTTTACAGACTTTCATTGATCAATTTTAACGTCTCCCTTTGCTCGATCTTCCCCTGCGAGTTATCTCAACGACCTCTTACAATCTGACGTTTTGATGGTAGATGATTTGTATCTATAACATAGATCTAGGTCTGTGACCATTGACAATATACTTTCTTAGCCGTACCTTATTATCTATTATTTCTTTGTGTTCTCATAACTATCAAATGAATTGAGGTAGGTATACATGCCTCATGATTTTATAACAAGGTCAGGATATCGGCTTAGTAGCAGACATGTTGCCACGGTGTTTGATAAATTAGCCATTGGCAATGGCATCGTTTAACTACCAGAGGTACTCGACCTTTATTCATAGGGGCCATAAACAAGTGTTAGGCGTGGTGTGGCGTGCCGCAAAAAATAGGTAATGATTTCTTAAGGTTTTCGCTATTGTTACAAATTGAATTAAACATCTATGGACGGATTCATCGCGGCGCGGTAGTGTGATGTAGAACCACTGACGTCCATGATACAAGTACGCTAGACTAATGATACCCTTTAAAATGACAGCTATCTATTGTGCCTATTTGAAGCGCCCCCAACGTGGGGGAAAGGAACTAAATCTGACGTAAAATGCAAATGGCCGTTGTTTTGTTTACATTGTCTCCGTGTTTATAAAGTGATTTTGAAGGTTTAACGCGATTAAACTTGTTTGTTGTGTCGTATTAATATAGTTAATACATAAATAAGTGGTGTTAGTTAATAGGTAAACCATGAAAGAGTGCGTGTTATGCAAAACTCTTTACCAGAAGGGAAGTGGGGTTACATTCCACAAGTAAGTGAATTTACGGCTAATATTCAAGAAATTAAAACTTCTATTGATATTATAGGCACTTAAAAATATGTTACTAATCTTATTTATACGTGATTACAACGCATTTGTCTTTGTATTATCGGTTTTATATAAACAATAAAATTCAATAGTGCTGTAAAAGTTCCTTGTCGCTAAAATTTATCGATATTTTTTCTATCAATATCTTAAATAGATAGAACGTTCAAGAACGTAAAAATCGCCGAAGACAGATTTGTATTATCAAATACATATTATTTTAAAACAATGTTTACTAATTCACAGGTTTCCGACTGACAATAGAAGACTAGAATTATGGCTCAAAAACATTGAAAAGCCTAGTTGGCGTCCGAAAAAATATGATTACATCTGTTCAAAACACTTCTCTGATGACTGTTTTATTAAACATAACTCATGTACTACTTGGATGATTTTTATTTTCTATTAATACCTTACCTACTCCATTGCTTCCCAAACAACATTACATTACCTCATTTCTAATTAAAAAACGATCCTTATTTAAGTAGGATCTAGCTAGTCACACACCACCCTTTAGTCCGGTTTCGGCTTATCCTAAGATTACCTACCCTACCCATGAGCGATTCGGCTAATCATTATCATTATTTGCTTCATCTTAGTATTAACCACTCGACTATTTTAGACATTAGCCATTGTTAAAGGAATGGATCATAATTATTTTCATTTTACTGCATGGGTAGGTTTAAGCATAAACATTTTTATCGATGTATCATATCACTGTCCCATCTCTATTATTAGTTCCATTCCCCCTCACTGCCGCTATCAGCGCCAAAATGGCGAAAATCAAATAGGCACACGATAACCGGGCTTATGATTAGTCCAGCGATGTATACCATAGAGGTCAGTGTGTAGAACCTATTTATTATATTTTTCTTATGGGCGCGAATTTCGAATAGGTTTAAAATCAAGTAACACCAGATGAGTATAGTTGAACTAGTCTCTATGCAGCTAGTCGTGGTCGACTCCGTGCAAAAACTCTTGTTGGTTTGATGGAATATTTTGCGTACACCATGATGTCATGGCTACTTAATTACAATGACCTTGCTTGTCAGTCTTCGGTTCCAATTTGTAAATGATATATTTTTTGTTCGTATACATGATGTGTGTAAAAATATTAAAAAGATGTCGGGATGTTCACACAATCTACAGTTTCTCTATAAATTACTTCCCCAAACTTCCATTTAAGAAAGTTGCATCAGCTTCTAGACTTGTCCGTCTAGGATGCTTGTATAATTAGGTCCAAATCGTTTTATTTTATAACTTTGATTAATGTTATCGCCCGAGATTATGTTGATGATATTTTACGAGTGTAAAACTCGTTTTGGCATCGGTGCCGATGCCGTCGCGTCGCCTGGAGGGGCCCCATATTAGCATGGATTAATTTCAATCAAGTGTATTTGGTCCGCGGTTGAATGAGCGATGTCGAGGCGCGCGCGCCGCTCGCCGGCTGCTGCGGCGACGCGCCGGCACACCGGTTTGGTGGCTCCGCTCACGCCACCACATTATACCTACTTATTTCCAATCTATACAAGAAAATCAAATCAGAACACTGTTTCATTACACGTTCCACCTGCAATATGGAGTCAAGATTTTTGTCTAGACAATTTTTAATTAAGTAAGTGTAATAGGAAAGAGCGACCAACCAAGAAGAGTAGAGGAGTAGAGGACCTCAGAGCCAGATTGCCTGCATAGAGTGGGTATAGATTGAAAAGATAATTGGGCATATATTGATGAACCCAAACTATATGAAAACTAAGAATGTAACAGGAAGAGGAATTCTAAGAATTAGAAGAATCTCCGAATTGATCAACTAGCTAGGTGAGTGTCGCAGTCGGGCGTGGGCGTCGGCTGTGCTAATCCATCCAACCCATCAACTAAGATTTAGGTGTCCCTACCACAGTAGGTATGCCAATTTCCGCCAGCGAAATTGCGATGGTGTGGACGTTTGCCGGTCGAGTTATAATATATGTATATTGCCTTCATTGTACGAATTCGGCATGCGCAGAGCTGCCATCTATGCTCATTTTATTTGACGCAAATTACAATTTTATTTCTGTTGGGCGGTTGATCCGATCGTGTAAAAAACATAGGTACATCCATCGATGTCTATTAAGAAAGACGTAGATAAGTTACCTGCGCTCTCAAATGGCACCGCAAAAATGGGCTGTGCAGCGCACTTGGTACTCAGTCTAGGTGCATCGTGGCGACGCAATGTATATATCTCTTTCTTTTGCCCTTGCTAGTTCTCATGCTATCTTGTTTCTGCACTGACATTCTACCGTTTAGTGTGTACAACCAAAGTACGTGTTAATATAATGTGCACTTGTGTGCGTCAGCTTGGACATTAAATAACAACTCGTTAGTACCAGCATGACTTGTCTACATTTATTACTTTTGTCATTAGGTACATCGGTATAACTGCCTACGCACAAAGAACAGATAACTACGATACTATAACAACTACCTAATTACAATAAGTATTACTTAATTGAACACACACACATGATTATAAGTTTACTCACCACAATAAGTTTCCTAATAAGAACCCCAAGAAAAAACCACTCTGAGAGGTATGTGGGTACCTTATAATATTTTTTGCTTGTCAGTACTTTTTGTTGTGGACATTACTTTTTGTTGGAGTCCATAATAGAATTACTAAAACCACCCACAAGAACAATTATGCGGCACGAGGTAGGTTAATAATCAAAGCAGTTAGGTACCTGACATTAATACTGAATCGATTTCACTTAACAATAAATTCTTAGTACTGACTGACAGGTAACACACCGTAAGCCGATGGACCTAGGTTGAAATTGGCAGGATATATTTCTTGAGTACCCTGGAGGTGCACTAAGATGGGATTTCTGGTAATTCGACCCCTAAAGGGTCAAATGGGAAGCCAAAATATGTGTGAACAAAACATATTTTATATTACGACCGGGACCATTATCGGTATCGACATCATCATTATCATCAGGCGGCTTATAATAGGATAACAATTATCAAGAAATACTCGACACTGGCACAAATGGCTCTATTTTGTAGCCGATTCCCAACCTAAAAAAGAAGAAGAAGAGCTATGATCCAATGGACATGCGCACTGAGGTTCTAAATTATGACCTTGACTTTTTGGCGCGACACTGAACCGTGAAGTTGTCAATATACCAAAAATGTGTTTCATTTATATAATATAATGTCTAATATCAGTGGGATGTCACTATTGTATTTTCATAAACGCGCACGAGTGAAGGAAATTGAAATAAATCAGGTATATTAAATAAATTCAATAAATATATTTTCAAGTTCTCCCAAGATGTACCGGCAAATTTTCAGTAAAGTATCCTATTCTTTACTGATTGCGATAGCGCATTCATGATATTATCATCATCGACATCTACATCATCATAACCATCATGGGTACTTATATAACAACTTATTATATACAACAAGGCTGAAGATGTAGCCGGTTTCCAACCTAAAAAGAGACGAAGAAGAATGAAATGTTTCTTTGATAAATACCTAATGTATGATAATAGGTGAGCCATTAACTATTATATGCACGACTGAAGGAACTTAAAATAAAATGATATAGGTACTTTATTAACTTAACATATTTTCAAGTTCTCCCAAGATGTCCGGTTAATTTTCTGTAAAGTATCCGTTACTAATAGGAGTAGGGGATTAAGTTCATCATTATTACCACCAGAAGATGGTGCTATTTTGTAGTCAATTGCCAAAGCTAAAAAAATAATAAATTTTAATTTAACTCGTCCAATTCCGAAGCGTCAATATCTATATCTAGCGCTCATATCTGATTAAATGCTAATGAAATAAGTAATTATTCAATGAAAGATTTTAATGTTGGTAAGGATTTGGACCCATCCTAACGTTAAATAATTAATACTATAGCATTTGGGCAGTATTAGTAGTCCCTGTTTATAATTAAATCTTTACAAAATGCGCTGTCTCTCTTTGAGTTGGATCGCTGTTTTCACGGTCGCCGGACGCAAGCGAAGCAGGCGCGGCAGGCGGCCGTCGCTCAACAAAAAAACAACTTTCCTCGAAACGGCGATGGCGCTAAGTTTTCTGCACAATCCAAAATGCTTTAACCGCCCGCTTGTACCATGTCACATAAGTTCTTATAGCACTGCTAACGGCTGAACCGAAATAACTTGTTGATGTGCGTTGCGGGTGTGGCGAGTGTGCGCGGGTACAAGGGGGAGCTAGCGCCGCCGAGCGACGGCCTGTCTACGGCGGCAAGTCGGCGACACCCTGTCTGCCATGGTCGGCTTTGTTGCCGTTCCGTGCGCATTCCTATCCGCCCGCACCCCTCGATGTTCGTGAGCCGCCCGCGCGCACGAAACGACAACATCGCATGCAAACTTGTTTCGTAAACGGATGTGGCAGCGACCGGGGTAGGGCATGTTTATCTGTCCCGTTCTATTATGTAAAGTTCTGTGTACATGAAAGAGATAGAAATGGTGGCGCTACGTGCTATCGGCTCCCACTTGCGGCATTTTTTCACGCCGAGAATGAGGCGAGATTACTGCCTAAGGCATCGTACATATACGAATTAATTTAATTTAACAAATGCGTATTTTTAACCTCGAGAAAAAGTTATATGTCCCAATCCCAATGATTCATGCTGATGATCCCAATGATGAATGTCTTGTCTTATTATTAAGACGGTTTAGACGAGTACAATTGTAAAAAAATTATAAGTTACCTTAATAACCAACGAATTTTTTTACAATTGCCGAACCCACATATGTCATATCTTAATATTCCATATGTGGGTTCCAATAATTGTATCATGTTTTCTTACGTATAGACAGGGTTTAAGCAACTGTCAAGTGTCGGTTTGACCAATGTGTTTGTATAGTTCTCTTATGATCTGTGTGCTATGTAGGTCGTCATTTGATTTGGTATATAAAAAAAAATATATAATACCTAGCTACTTTAAGATACTTAACGTAAATTCCGTTTATATATGGTTTACCACATATACCACCACAATATAGATGTACATATTTGTGAAAGGATTTTTTTATTTATCCATCAAAATAATGTAAGACGAAGAAATAATACAGATGGAGTGTCGCAAACAACATGGAAGCACCAAAAACCAAGCCGATTTGTATAGAACAAGCGAATTCACCTATACGTAAGGTGTAATTAGCGTGTACCACACAAATTGTCTTGGTTTTTAGTGTCTTATGTTGTTCGGAACACTCCGTCTATATTATTTATTCGTCTAAGCAAAATGGATTGGCACCGTGATAATAACTTACATGTAGACGAGGCTTACGTCCCACACTCACGCACGTCGGACAGGCAGCGGCGCGCCACCAACATCCGCGGTGGCGCAGCGAGCGAGCCAGCATAGTCAGTCCGGCGCCGTCAACCGCCACGCGAACACGTATTTACTGCAGAATGGCTGCCGCCCACACGCACCCGGCCCCCGCGCCCTCAGACCGTCGCTCTGAGGGCCGTGCCGGTTCCCGACGTATATTTCCACCACAATTCAAACTGCAAGTGCTTGAAGCATACAGGCGCGACGCCCAGTGTCGCGGAAATCAACGCGCAACAGCTCGAAAGTTCGGCATTCATCGTCGTCAAATCCAAAAGTGGCTTCAAGCTGAACCCGCGCTCAGAGCAGCTCTCCTGAGACGAGCTCCTCAGCCAGCTCCGTCGCCACCGCCTTACTCTGTTGGTTCACCGGAGAGCGCGCGATTGCCGACTCCGCCACCAGCATCATTACCTACACCGGTGCAAGTGCCTTCCCCACTGCAAGGGCCCACGCCGCGCCAAGTGGCCGCACCGCTTCAAGTGCCGACACTACTCCAAGTGCCCACACAACTCCAAGTGCCCTCACCTCTACAGGTGCCTACACCCATGCAGGTGCACACAACTCTGCCAGTAGCAGTCCCCATTTCTATGCCTATGCCAGCCCTGGAGCCTATAGATTTATCAGTTCGCCGGCCTACACCACCACCCGCGCTACAACCTGCATACGCACCTCCTACGGTACCGGAGCCATCACGCAAGCCTTTCAAACTTTTTCGGCCTTACCTTCTAGAAGATGATAAGGACAGACGGCCAGCGGTTGCATCATTACCAGTCACCCACGGCGTGCATGTATCAGCATTCGTGCCTGTTCAAAGTGCAGGTGGCTGTGCACTGACCGCGTGTTCAGCCCCGCGCTGGTGTACGCCCGTGCCCTCTTTCCCAGCGCCGCTTAGATGAAAAGACGCCGTCGGGGCTCTGCTCCGAAACTCCTGTGATCTAGTCGCCGTCGCCTGCTTGGCGCCGCCTGGGGCGTAGCCCTATCATCGTGCCTTAATGTTCACGCCGCCATAGTGCATTATGCAGTCGTTTTGAGACGACAGATATTTTGTAAAAGTATAAGAATGTATTTTTATATGTGGGATTTATGAAACTTACCTACATTTATAAAGATTATTAATATTATTATTATTACATTAATAAAGAGAATTGTTTACTAAAATAAAATGCATTTGAATTTATTAAGTGAGATTGTTATCCCTTCCACGAGCAGAGCAGGTAGCGCCGGCGCCATCCAAGTTTCTCGGCCTACCTGATGTAGGTAATATCCTCGACATTATTACTTTTCTACCTACATAATTGAATAATATTAAAGGCTAAAACGCTCAAATTTAAGAAATAAGGCTTTTTTATACAGAAAGTTTTTACACAGTAGGTATAGATAAAGATCTAAGACTACCAGTGTTTATATGAAAGTATGCGCCAAAAAACGTAAAATAAATTTTAAATCAGTTCACAACTAAAAGCTTGGAGCTATTCACTTACAAACATTTTGATCAAAAACTGTCAAAAAGCTTAGCACCCATTGGGATGTAACTCATAGTGTCGCAATGACAGATGGGCGCTAATGCAGTGAATGGGTTAAATTAATTTCTTTTTTTTCGGTTGGCTAACGGGTACAAAAAAGCGCAAGTTTTGCCAGTGTGAAATAAATTGATATCGTTGTTAAATACCCTTGATGGAACGGGAAAAATAGAACGTCATTATGTAGCCTGTGTGTGTGGAGGCACCCCTAAAATAAGGCTGGATTTTCTTCCACAATGTCGACATTGAGAGTGAAGTCTAAAACAATAAATCTGTTGTTTTATTGAGCACATTTGCGGTGTAGTGTAACGGCGTCGAGCAGTCTGGCATGGCGGCGGCGGCGGCAAGCGCGCCACGCGGTCGAGCGGCAATGGCGCGGGGCGCAGCGACCGGCGATATTGCTCGCAGGGATGGTAGAGTGGCATGACTGTACCACATGTGTTTTACGTTAAGCCAATTGGGTGCAGGCCTACCTACCACTTGAAAACATATTTGAACATTAAAATATGTTTCTTCTTTGTAATGTTTCGTGTTGATAGAAAGTTTACCTATTTAGTGTTAATAAATTTCTTTTTGAGGACCAACAACGGTACCACAGGTCAACGAAAATTTAACCTAGGTATTATATGGACTTCGATCGTTTATGAAGGAGCACTAGAACTATACATAGATACTTCTAATAATATCTTGAGATATCTAACTATGCAATCAGTTATGAGTAATCATTAGGGGGAAAAAAATATGTAATCTATATAGGATAGGACACAAGAAGGGAGTCGTTAAAAAAAAGGGATGTTATCAAAACTCAGTAAAACCTTGACGGCTTATTAATATTTTATGAACTTTTAGCTAGAAATAAACCTAAATGAGTTACCAGCACAATCTATATCTATATGTATATACAGGGTGCGAGAGGTTTCGTAACGAAATCTGATACTATGGTTTCGACTTATGATTCATAAACTCGCATAGTTGGCATTCACGTCGATTTTTTATGAATTGTACGCATTTATTTAGTTCCTTGTTAAATTGATTTTAGCATGAAATCATGAACGCACGATTTTCTTTTGACATACAATGATTTCTATTGTTTCATTCTAAGCATCAAGTTTACCCAAAGTTGTCGTTATCATGCCCCTTACACACTGCAGTATATAAATCAAAGACGTGTTAGTTATACCATTTATAACTCAAGAAAGGATGAGCCGATTTTTATGATCTCTGATTTTTTTTATTCGTCTCCACCCGGAATAGGAAAATGACTATAATTACTTTCTCATACATTTGATTCTCAGGCGGTACGAAGTTCGCCGGGACAGCTAATTACCTTTATAAATAAAGGACCAATTTTTTTTTATAATTATGTAAAACTCCATCTGAAATTAATAAATAAGTACCTAATACTCATTCCATCGCATTTGCCTGTTTTTCACCTCGCATTATAAATATATGCTTTAGGGCCAGCACAAGTATTTCTGTGGCTCGGCCGGGCGCTGACGACAGCCCACTGACGTGTCTTTGACGTCTTGAAATATTTCGCTATGTTTTCAAATTAACATTAGCGAGTGGAAATGTGCCCTGTCGTTGTCGCATAGCCAACCTGCCTAGCGTTTCGCAGTTTAGCATCTGCAGATGTTCGGCTACCAGTGTGTTTACGACGCTCGGCCGGACGAGCGAGATGGGCCATAAAGCACAAGTTGTAGCATCAACTATATGATGTCAAGGATATTTTTGGCACACGCAGCGGCACGGGATACACTCCGCGCTCGAGCCACGGGTCGTTAAACAATTGTCTTCAATGCGGTGTATTTTTAAGAAAGTGCATTATTATTGCCTTTCCCTCTGGAAATATTTAACATCGGTCGTGGCAATAACCTACCATAGTATTAAAATATTCTACGCCAGATTCTCTACTACGTCTTTATCAGTGTTGCCATTAATTCATCATCAATGGAATTAATATCTTTCCTTTTCACATTATTTTATATGCAGTGACAATGTAGTGTGATAGACGGATATAGTCGCACTACAAGGGTTCCGCTTTTACCATTTCAACATGGAACCCTCGAAACAGGGAAACCATAAGTAATTCATTTTATTTTATAGTTAGCTTATAATTGAATTACCGTCGTGAGTCAATATACAAAAGTCCATTTACTTATATAGGCAGACTCACACTGAATTTATCTAAATGATGTAGCTATTCATGATGTAAAATACCAATATATCAGAAATTAAGCAATTCCGAAATTATGAAATTCCATCAGCATTTAGGATACACGTTTTGGTCGGTATGTCTATCTTCAGAGCGGGTTTGTTTCCTCAGAGCAAATAGAAACTAATTAACCGCGGTGCCTTTGTTTTCCTCTTCCAGAAATTGCTTTAAATGTTAAGATGTTTACGTTGGTATGGCCCCACCTCAATTTCTAATATGGTTTGCTTTGATGTCCAGTCCAGCTAGTTGTAATCAAACAGAAATATCTGAGCTCTCTATAGCCTCGTCGGGGTTCGAGTCAGATGAATGGAATGTGGTTCTTCCACCTTTATTATTTCACTCCAAACTTTGATTGTTATCAACGTTTCGACCATTTGTGTTCATCCATTTACTCAAAGGTCAAAAGTCATCTTCGTAGTAATATATAAATGGTAGGTACCAATCAAACCAATAAATGGTCATTTATAAAATGCCAAGAAATTTACATAAAGAGTTTATGCAAGCTGATGTAATATAGCCCTTGATGCAATAAAACAAAACGAACAGTAACGCTTTGTTATAGTTACTGCCTTACTGCTAATTGTAGATAATGGTACGTAGTAGGTACTGAGGCACGCTTGTCGCTTCTGGGAAGCCATACACATTGCAATGCGCACATTATTGCAATGCAAATTACAATCTTCAACTCATACCTAGCTGGGACGCACATTGCTTTATTTTAATTCGTTTTTAATTAGTGAGGGACCCAAAACACTGTTACACCTCCAAAAATTATAGGTATTACTACTGCTTCCGGACTTTATCTCGAAGTATGCTTGTCGTGTTACTTTTAGCAGTACGATCCTAGATACATTAGGGATCCAGATCTACAATAATAGAGCAACCTTTAAGTCTCCGTGAAACGATCTCCTAAATAACAGCTCAGAATCACGTCACTCCTTAGCACATAAATAGCTCAAGTCACAAGACAGACGCAGCGGCGCGCGCGAGGCAGCCGCGCGGTCGCGCCGCGCGCGCACTGGGGGGATGCGCTTGCGCTCGCCTGATGCCCGCGATGGCCGCTACGCTTGGCGCCAACGCCGCCCGCGTGTTATTTCCGACGCCATTACTCACACCGGTTTCGACTAATTATAATATTCAGCGGGCTCACACGGCCAACTGTCCGCCGGACGAGTCCGATCACATATTATTATCCTGTATTCTTTTACATTTTATTTTGTAGTCTGATGACTTTTGAAATACACAGACAAATGTTGCGATTGATAACTACCTAGACCTACCTGTTTCTATTTTTAAGAAATTACGTTTTAAAACATGGCATTCCTAAGAGCCGCCTGGTTCAGTTACTTGATGTTGTCAAGCTTTGATAGCGGTCGTTCGGTGAGATCAGAGAGGTGTCGGCGTCGTTGAAACGGTCCTCTTTGTAAACACGCGCTTGCCTGTGTAGTCGTGTAGCGCAATCAGCTCGCCCCTTGACACCAGCCTCGCTGCTCTGATAAAATGGTCCAAGCCCGAGCTCTTCGTTCCATTTGGCAAATTAATAGCAACGTTAACCTCATTAAAATTGTAAACACCTTCTGCTTTCTAGAATGCCTACGCGCATATGTTTTAAGTTAAAATAGCTTATTCGTAACGTAGGTACCTATAAATTATACTTAGTTAAAAAACTTGCGTTTTCAGACGACCATGTTGATGTTATGGAAATTTTCCTATCTAATATTTTGCTCTACTCTAGTACCTACCCTACTCTACTCTAGTATCTACCTAAATATGTAGATCTTTGATAAAGAGACTTAGCTTATTCCAACGAAATTTATCCGTTAACTATAAATAAAATGACAAAATGGCGGCATTTATTTATTGACTGGCTAACATGTAGTTCCATTTCTATATTCATGGGCTACGCATTTAATAGCACTATAAATTACAGCTATTGGCTGGAAGGTGGTTTGTCAATGAGATAAGTTTTTTTCAATAGCGATGACCGACCGTGACGTAATGAAACCGGTGCCAAAATAATAAATGTGAGTTGTCATTCCACAAGTTTGTCTTCTGAGTACCTACGCAATTTTTAGTTATTGTTAGTAACACTTGCTTGTACTGCCTACACGCGTTGTTCGTTTTTTCAAAATAAATGTTCAGTGTAAGTACTTAAGTGCTTATTGTTAAATAACCATTCATTTTATGGATATGAGTACGCACGAGGTATCCTAGGAGGACGCTGGGATAGCCACTTCTATGATATTTTCAAGCCTGTTTATTCTCATACATCTGCATGGAGGAGAAAAGGGAATTATTCATCTACGTATCTATTCGAGTTAAATGCGACTTGGTACTAATGAGTGAGAAGTGTCATTTCGTGTAATAACCAGCATTTTGCACTTTTGAACATAAAAGTAAATGCGTGCTATTTTTCACTTTAAAAATATAAATTTATGCAAACGGTTTGAATATGCATTTCTTTGAAGTAATGCCTATGTGTGGCAAGTAAGTAAAAACAACCCTGAATTGATTCACTCAAGGTAGAGTTTAACAGTTTGTTTCTGTCCCCGACGGGTGTTTCCGTGGTGATCTTTACCTTCATCGCTAGTTTCAATGCTGCCACTGTGGATTCTTTTCACACAGTTTCAGGAACGATGACCGGCCGTGACGCAAATACGTCCGAGCCAATGAAAGCACACATCAATTACCACATATATTCTCTTCTTGTTGGTATTGTTAGTTGTTACCTACCGAATGTCAACGTGCCAAGATATTTTTATCTCTAGCAGCCGACGTTACCAGGACACATTTTAAATTTCCTGGTATATGCATGATATATCTCTAATACTTAACTACTTTAAGCTTTAGAGATATATAAATTATTACACGGATTAACACGGTCGGATGCATTAAGTAAACATAAGGTCGGATGTTATTGACAATTATATGCTAAGTCATCGGAACGATAATAAAAATCCTAAAAGTAAACAACGTCAGTCTAGAAACCACGTAAAGCCAATATTGGCAATCGTAGCTAATCGTATGATCAGAAATGTATGAGACCGCGGTCACGAGTGGAGTACAGAAGAAAGGGGAGATCACATACAATAATGAGAATAAGTCCATTCAAAAAAGAAACTGGTCACGATGCACATTTTAGGATTATGAACTCTACTCTAAAAAGACATAATACTATTTCCAAATAATTCTAAAAATCCCTTAATTCGTGGAAATTCCTTACTAGTGTTAAACGATGCCGGCACCGAACTTATTTTAGTGTTCGTAGAGTGCGCGCGTTACGTGTCGAGAGAATTTAAGCGGGTTCATATCAGTTTCCATGAGTTTTAACGGTTGCCCTCACGATAACTCCTGTTGATTGTGCGGCCGCCGCCCGCCGCCGAGCAGACCACCCGAGCGGAGGTACCGTGCCGAGTGCGCCCATGTCATAAATATCCGTGGCGCAACGAGGATCATCCTCGACGGCCGCTCTGAGCCCTGATAAGCTTAACACACTTACTTGATAGCGTAGACAACTCTACTAAATCTCTTTGGTAATCTTTTTAGTTACGAAGATTACAGAACTCATTTCAAATTTAATCCATGGCTTGCGTCATACCTACAATAGAATAGACGGTGAGTAAATAATTTTAGGCATTCAATACTGAGTGCACAAAATTGGTTGTTTAACGTTATCAATTACTGGCAAATCCATATGGAGTGGAGTGGATGACCTACATTATGAAACAAAGAATGAGTCAGGCTCGGTGTCATTGTGGAATTATGTACCTACGAGTGTTCACTCGATTTTAGAAAGAATTTGTTACAAATTGGAAATACTCAAATGGGTAATTTATATCCTATTGTCGCCTGCAGTTCGGCATTATATTAAATCTTTCTAATCATTATGATCAAATTTAAGTCAGCAATGATTATTGAATATTAATCAAGATTTTTAAGTGTAACTGCAGCTTACAAATTATATGATGCTACTGACGACAACATTAAAATTTGTAGTTTAACAAATCGAACAGAAGAAATGTATGCATAGAAATATGTTATCACTATCTTATTCTTATATGGATATTAAACTGGTTAAGTAGTTAAGTTAGGTGCGCCAAGTAATTTGTTACGAGGAGCGGGCAAGAGGGGGGGGAGTGGAGGCCAGCGCGGCTGGCGGTTCCGGGGTTCAGCGACAAGTTGTCTGGCAGGGCCGGCGCCCGGGCCGCAGCCCGCGCCTCCGCCGCGCCGCCCCCCGCCGCTTATTATTGGGCTTGACACCCCGCGCTGGCCCACTCTCCCTCCCCCCAACCCACCGCACGCCTCAACACTGCGCCCGCGCACTACACGGCTTCTCAGAAAAGGAATCCGGCATTTCGTTGGCAGTTGATACGACAAAGTTCCTATACGACAGGATTTTTTTAAAGTATTTACTTATCACGTTCAATGGTTGAGTTTTATGATGTGCTTAGAGCCGTGGCTGTTTTTGCAAACATGCAAATTATGTGCAATTAAGAACCTCTGGATAATGAACCTATCTATATATTGCAAAAGGTATTATGATACAGGTGTTTGAGAAAAAAGTATACTAGGCCTGGGACCTGGGCTTACTTAGCGCATTAAAAATTATTAAATGTTTTAGATAAACCTGTAATTTTTTGGGAACAATATCGACATTTCGAAATTTAGATTTCTAATAGGTAATGTTTACTACCTATGAGAAGTCTAAATTTCGAAATGTCGATATTGTTCCCAAAAAAATTACAGGTATAAGTATATAATAATATATCTAAAACATTTAATAATTTTCACGATTTCAATAATGCTATTGGTAATTTCGTATTTATTAGGAAATCGCATGCACGTGGTACGATAAATAGTCCTTAAATGTTTACCTACTATACAGCGTGATTCAGAAAGGGATAAGTACTACTATTACCAAGCGCAGGCTCTTTGTAGCACATTTGTATCATTATACGAAGACAAACAGACAATTTTAGAAAGTAAATTTTGCTCCCAGCAAAGCGCAGATTCAAAGGGTTGTATCCCTTTCTGCATCACGCTGTATATGTGAGAAAGTGTAGCTATAGCTAGGTAGGTACCTACTAGTTTGTATATTTGACTGAAAATGACGCAAGAAAAGCTTAGTCATTTGCAACCGCGAACATTTTGGTATTTCCTGAAATTACCTAGTTGGGTGAGTCGATATGAGTTAATATGTCGGTGGTAGTACTAGTAGATGTAGGGTATCTAAATGATGTATTTGAATAATTCTTCATTGATTTGACACTCGTAAGTGTATAATCATCGACACAAAGGAAATGAGTGGTATGCTTGCTCATTCTTAGCGGACGCATCATGCAGCACTCCTACACAGATAATATGTATGTATGTACAGTAGATAGGTATAGATATGTGCTCGCAGTAGGCGTGTTGTGTTTAGCTGTGTGAGTAGATAATTTATCGAGTAGGCACCTAGTGAGCTCCGCTCGGCGCTCGGCCGCCGCGCGACTCGCTGCTCGCTTGGCGAGGTGGGTCGCACTTTATATGGAGAGTTGTCTAATCCACTGAATAAATTACCATTGGGCCTAGGTTTCTCCTGAATGACTAATGGACATTTAAAGAATTAGCTCAATGCGCGTGCCACACACTTTCCAATTTCTATGTAATCCACAACTTACTAAATAAACTGTTGGTCGTTTGGACAAAAATAATGTTTTATAGAAATGTTTAGGTGCCTGACTAAAAGGTACACCTACACTTAGCGGTATGTGATTGTTGTTAATTTCAAATGACATAAGAGTTAGATGATAGCTGTCTAAGACTGGTCTGCGACATAAGACAATACAAAAATAGAATCGTCTATTCAATCATTAACTAATGATAAACTTCTACTATATTTAGATTGGGAATCGGCTACACAATAGAGCCATTTTTGCAAGGATCAAGTATTTCTTGATAATTTGTTATAACATAATATAACCTACTCCTGATGCTAATTTTGATGTCAATGCCGATAATGAGGATATACATCCCCTACCCCACACTTTACGGAAAATTTACAGGACAGCGGACATCTTCGGAGAACTTGAAATGTCAAGTTTAAGATTTCATTTTAATTTTCTTTACTTGTACCCATTTATGAATACACAATATCCCACCAATATTAGACATTATTTATCAAAGAAACACATATTTTTGGAAATTCAAACATTACCCTCATTCTTGCGCAGTCCGGTAAAAGCAGAATTGACAACTTAACTCGCTGATCACTAGTTACCTAGTTATTTTTTTTGTAGGTAGGTACCTACATATCTGATTTTATTGGCACGACGTGCAGTCTGGTGCGCCAGCGCGGGCCGGGCGCAATGAAAGTGGCGCTATCTGGCGCTTGCGTTGCTTTTCACAGAGCGGTACACTAGCCACCGCGTTTGCCTTTGAGTATTAACAAATGGAGCCGCCTACAACCAACATCTGTAAGTACTTACTGTATTTTTCTGCCATTCTTGATGGGGGAAGCAATTCAAAATAGCAGCGACCGCGAGTATACTAGCTTTATATGTATACACTTCTGGGCTAATGTTTTTTGGCATAAAGGGTACGCCTTTCGATGCCTCGTCCAGGCTTATCAGTCTGAGGCTTTGTCCACATGGGACTCAATGCGCCAGTTTGGTCAGCGACTTTACTGACTTGAACGAGAGAAGAAAACCATCTCTTATAATGCATCGAACTATATTTACACATGTTGGTTGTACGTCGTTGTTGTACTGCATACCGAGGCATTTGTTTACTTATACGGGAAACAAAACTAATCTAATACCATTGAGTGTATAATTGAGATCGTTTTCGCTAGGAAGTTTGAATAAAACGAACTGAAAAACAAGAAAAAAAAAGGAATTAGCCTATAGCATTTTTTTTCTCGCATTATTCTGTTTGGAACGGACCTTCCCTCAATGCAAGAGATTCGGGCCATCCAAGTACATCCTTGCTCACCCAATGCGGATTGGCAGACTTCACACGTCTTTCCAGAACTTGTTAAATTGTCTCAGTCATCTAGGATTCCTTACTATTTTTCCTTCACCCTTCAGCAAGACTTAGCTATGGTGGAAAATTAAAATTCTTCAACAAAATAGACATATACCAAACGATAACTGTAATAAACCAAGCCAAATTTGTTACGGAAATATCCAAAGAAATGGTCAAGTCAGAGATTTACATTTTAGGGTTCCATTTAAAAAAAAATTGTAACTGAGAAAAATAAACTTTAATCTATGGTTTTCACCGTTCTCATTGCCTTTGTGATTATTAAGCTTAGAAGATTTGCCACCAAGCGTGCGACTTACAGCGCTGTCCGTATGATTAAGGGCAAATGATTATCACGGGCATTCCGAGCTATTAAGTTCAGAGACACGAAGCCAGCGAACCGTTGAAGGTTAAATACTCAAGTTACATTGCCGTGCATAATACACATGAACAAAGATTAATAAGTAATTTATGTTGTTTCACGCTGATCGGGGACCACACTTATTCACCCGGGTACAAAAATTACAAGGGGCAGAAATATTCAAATATATAGGTGGAATTAAACTTTTACAACTTTAGTTGTACTCGAAAGAAATCAATGTTAACTTCACATAGCATAGCAAAAGGCTGAGAAAACCGCTGGTATTTAGGTTGACAGTAATAAATAAATAATTCAACGTTCAACGTTAACTTGAATTAAAGTGTGTCTAATGACTAGGTAATTCCAATTTCCAATGCGATGAAATATGTAGTGTTCAGACGGAGCGCATCCATTCTCAGTTAACTGTTCTTACTGTCTGTAAACAACTACCCACTTACATCATTTCTCTCTTTATCTAGACGCATCTAAAAAAACTGTGCTTAGTTAGATGCACCTATTTGATTTCAAACAGATTTCTTCCAAGTCTTTGTACATAACATGAATATGTAAATTAATACGCAGCTGCTTGGTACTTTATGCAGAGTGGAAATCTGTCAGTGGAACATTAATTTAAGAACAGTTATCTGAGGTACCTACTTACCTATCTGATATTAAGGGCCCTTCAGGTTGGTGAGCGCCAAGGTAAACCGGCACCGCACCGCTGCGCAGTCCGCGCCACCGAGTCTGGCGGGCCGCCATCCATCGCGCCCCGTGCCCCCGCAACCCGCCTGCCCTTCCCTCCGGCTCCACTCAACCACCTACCTGTCATGCTGCCCACGCAACCGATCGGCCTACGCGCCTTTGCTATGTTCATAAATGTCTACGCGTGATGCATAATAATGAGTAATCGTGATTCGTGCGTAGAGGATGTCTAATCGCTGTTGACAGCCGCAGTTGTTAGCTTTACTTGCAATTCCAGAACCGGCGAAGCCTACCTAGCTTGACTACTAATACGTCCAAATTTCTATTTACTAGGATACCTAAATGCCGACTTAGCGAGCACTGTCGCAATAACACGATGACTAACCATTAAGACACTTGTTCGCATTAAACGAATACTTGTAATCAATAATCATGTTGCAAGCTGACCTCTTGTGCTACCCTTGTCAGTACAAAAACGTCAGTCAATAACTAAAATAGCAATTAAAGGAGTCGGCACATGGTATCTGCACCTTGGGGTCAGGGGGTGTCCGTATCATAATAATAACAAAATATGTTGGTTGGCTTATAGCGGATCCGCGATGGAACAGGCTCGGCGCAGTGAGTCATCACCGCAATCGTGATACGACTCACGTACGTCGTCGCTGTGATCACTACCTACCATTCTGCGTCTTGTTCACTCATGTCTTAGAAAATAGACGCCTGTGTGTCTTTCAAACAATTCTTAATGTTTTGTAATGTATATGTAATATTATAGATAATCTAGATATACGAGTATATAAGACTTGTCGCTATATACATATATTGGCTGGAGTGAAAAAAAATACACTCGTTTGAAATAACTTATCAGAAGTACCTAACGACATCATGATTAGCATGAGGGCATTATACCCGGGGTCTCATAATTCATGTTAGGTATAGGCTGCGCTTGCGACTAGCTAGGGTAGATCAACAAGGCGACCGTTACCTACCACCGACCCAAAGACGTAGATAAGCCTTGCTGCCGGCTCAAATCAGCACAAACAGGCCGTTATATACTAGTAATATATATTTCAATGATAGGCCAGTAAGTATAATTTCCCAGTACTCACCAACCAAGTTCTTGTGTCATTGGAATAACATCGGTGCAACCGCAAACATTACCCTAGTTGAGTGATTGGAAATGCGACATCATAATTACATATAGCGTTTCTCTGCGGACGGAAAATTAATTTAATTCCAAATAAGCATTTAATCGAATAGAAGCTGATAAGTGAATTGAGTAGGTAGGCAGTTGATTTGAAGTGGAAATGCGCGAATGTTTGGGGCTATGGTTTTTTTTATTTAGTAAGTTAGTTTATGAATTTATTTTTCTAGTCCGTCGGTTCCTAAAGGAGCTGCCCTGCTGAACGGCTAAGTGCGGTAAGAGGTTCTCCATTATCATCGCGTGTGAAGAGCAGGTGTTTTGTTTCGTCCTCCGTCAGATCACACCTCCAACACGGCACCTATGGAACCGATTCAACAGATAGGCCTGGTAGTAAAATATATATATTTTGTTTAATTATTTATTTACAGGTTGTGTCTATGGACTACAGTATGACGACCCAGACCCATTGCAATTTAAAAGAAACCCGGCTCCGGACGATCACAGGTTCCTTGTATTTTTTTTTATCGGACCAATTTTTCATTACTAACATTATATAACGCTAATATAAATCGTTCAAAATCTTGAAATCCAATGTTGCATAAATTAAAGCTGAGTACTCATATGCGAGCGGTAATGTTCACGAGCCCACTACGAGAGCGCCCTCTGATTCATGGAAATAAGCGAACATTATTTTTTGGTTCACCGCAAGCGCAGGGTCGATCGCGGCAGCCTGCGAACCACACACCTATTACTGCAACTAGCTAACTGTAGTATGAATTTACAAGCACCGCAGATTTTATACTATTGGTCGTGAAGAAAGATGCTTTGCTATTCTGGTCTGCACCTGATGTCATTACCGACTCCCACGTTCACATTCCCTGCGTCAATTTTCAGTTCGTTTTGGTCTATGACATGCAACGGCCAATGCCACTCAATCATATCAGCCGAGACGCAATAAACTGCCCAGCGAAGCGTAATGAAGGCTCAGAAGCCACAGATTAGTCACCCATCCAAAACCCCAGCTTGTTTAACGTAGCATCTTAATAGCGCGCGCAATCACCCTTGAACTATACTATGACCTTTAGTGTTGTCATATCGAGTAGCCGGCTATTTAGCCGTTTTGACTAATTCTTGTACACAGCCTAGAGTTCACTTCAGCACGACATATGCAATCTAATATGGGTTGGCAGACTTCGTGCTGTTTTAGAGCGTGGGCTGATTCCCTGACCAATGTACCAACGTTGTGATGCCAACTATTATTCTTATACTTTTACCATAGGTTACCTACAAAGCTCAGGGCCAGAGCCTATTTGATAAAAATAACAGCTGATCTCCAACGTTCTGCTGAGGTCAAGCCAAGATTGTCGTCTCAGTGTTCATTTTAATACCTTTCTTTGACAGCCATTACGGGCAGACAGAATCCTGAAAAAATCTGAAAAATGGTATTTCCGATAGGTTATTTTACTGGTAGTTTCACCAGAAAGGGCTCAGAGCCTTCACTCCGTGCAATTACTCGAATCGACAGGCTTATTATTTTCCGGACATTTTTTAAGGCGCCAGCATTGTTCAACTATTTTGTCGACAATTATAATGGGCGAAGCTTCAAACAATAGAACTTCATAACATTCGAGAAATTTAAAATATGTGTTTTATTGTATCCTCGTTCGCTTCATTCATTGTCATACGGTCTAAACTTAATCGACTTGTTACTGGTTACAGATGCGGTGTATGCCCCACCTACTTCCAGAAGATCTGCGCATTTAATTTTGGAACAAACACTACGTTCATATTCGACAATCACTGCGTGATGGATTTGTACAACTGCATTGAAGGCACCGGTTTGTTGCATAACACTACAATTAAAGCGCATTTACATTTAGTCCGTAACTGATGTCAGTGCCGACCGTCTTTGTTTACATGTAGGTAGTAAGTTAGTCGTGCTTTTACTGTACACAACAATGTCAGGCACTGACTTCAGCAGACACACAGTCATTACCACTGGCGCGGGAGAAAGTGAAGGTCGGGGGAGCTTAGTGTCCTTGGAAATAGATCGGTGCTGACTAATCAACCCTGACTTACAGATGATTCACATGATAACAGTATCAAGTTAGCACTGACCTACCGACGAACTGACGTTAGTTACTGACTTAATGTTTCCATAACCGTTCGTATATGTTGCGCCTTATGACCGACTATACATTATCTAGCACATTTGCGGTCTGCTAACATTGTTCAGTTAAGCGGCAAAAACAAAGCTGAAAATGCCATTAGAAAATGAAAGTAAACTAATTATACGTGCATTCTCGAAAAACTATCGATTTCAAGTAGGTAGATACCTAGTTTTGAGTAACGAGTACAGTTTCATTTCTCTAAATATTAAGATTCATATTGTGTGCGATGTTTCCCAAGCTTTGTGCCATAAAATACCTAGATTTCAAACGGTTATGAGGCCTTCTTTTTAATCTTTATTTTATTTGGGCCGGCTATATACCGATATTTACACTGAGAGATTGCTATACGGTATGGTAACCTCGTTATGTTATCGGCAGGTGAGATGTTGATATAGATATTTTCAGGCTTCTAAATACGCGTAGTGACCTAACCTTACCTAACCTTGTGGGGGGGGGGGGGGCCCTCCACTCTCGTGGTGGCCATTGTAAAACCTTTCTGTCCGGTCATCGGTTATTCGAGCGTTGTGCCCCACACACTACTACTTCAACTTTAATATTCTTTCAGCTATGTCGGTTCATGCTATAATTAGGTCACCCACACTCGTACAAGTTCCGGATAAGCCACACATCGATGTATCCTGCGGGCAGGTGTGCGATTTTCACCCCTAGAGGAATTAAGTATTCTATCTAATTAACTATGATTCTTTTAGACTTCTTCCCGATGAGATATGACCAATGCGTGCACTTCGGCAACTTCGGCTACGTTCACGGCTACAAGTATGAGGATCTCGACTATGGGGAGGACCACTTGACCATCAAACAATCCAAGAAGAATCCAGACTTTTAGGATAAGAATTGTTTTTATTCCACGAATTCATACAAGTAAATGTAGATACTGACCTCAAAAATTAAATAAAGTATTAGAGACAACACTAGAGTACTAAAATGTACTACATTCCGGGCGTCAGAGGATGTCACATCTATTAGGTACTTTACATAATCTTAGATTATGTGATAATTAAATAACACCAATAAAAGTGGTGTTTCTATAAACTCTGTATATAAACTTTCGTGTAACAAAGGCTGTCTTCATACTCACAGGGTTTCCGATAGCTCTGAATCGGAGTCGGCGTCGTGTAGTTAGAAGACAGCCTAAGTGTGAAACATGGGCTATGTCCCCGCCATGTGACCGAGTCTCTTGTAGTCGATTTTGTCGAGTTGAACTAACGGTCGCAGCTGGTCGGCGAAGGCGCGCATGTCCTCAGCAATAGCGTCTTGCCCTTGTGGAGCCAATACCTGTAGAAAAAAATGACAGTTCTACACAGACATTGTTTATAGAAAATAATAATGTCTCATAGTCCCAGTAGTACCCAGTTTACTGTGTCTGTCGCTAAAGGCGACTGAAGTAAATAAATTAGTTAACTTTTGCCCTCGAAATAACTGTAGCCTGGAATATCACCAACTACCTCTTTTAATAATGAGCCCTTTATGTCCCTGTGTTGGGCACAGACTTGTCTCAATGCAACGGGGTTTGAGGCTATAGCTCAACACATGGCCTAGTGTGGGTCTTGTGGGTCTCAACATAATTTTTTATGTTCACGAGTTTCGCTTGTGTTCTTACTAGAAGATACACGCGAGTTAATGTCAGTACCAAAATAGATACTGCAGCTGTCAGAGAATATTACTTACAGATAATTCCACTAGATAACTCTGCGATATAGGCTCCGGGGGCATCGAACCTTGCGATATCTTGAACACTTTTGCCACTGTTATCTTCATACGCCCTTTTCTAAACATGTAACCTGTGGAATAATGTTTGTAATATTACTTTTGAGTAGGTGATATACATTTAAAAAAATATAAAACAGGATAATGAATTACTGGAAATAGCATGTATTGATGCAACTAGCCCACACTTTGCAAGCTGCTCACTTATTAAGTAGATATGTCTGAGCAAAGAAAACAAATAAACAGGAAAATACTCCTATGTAGAAATGTTTCAGATAAAGTTAAATGATTTATGTAATTATTAAAATTATTTTATATTCTGTTTTCTGAATATTATATCAACTAAACAAAAGTCAGTTTTACAACAAATATTTCAAAAGGGTAAATGTGTAAATTAGGAAAGAAATACATTTCTGTAGTGGTTGGGAACTCGTCTTATATATAGCTATCTCCTACCGAACTTTACTAGTTCTTCTATTGTATGGGGACTATGACTGAGTAAGAATGACCTTTAACACTATATTCAAATTCTATTCTGCATCCTAGTTCATTGAGAAATTCAATAAGCATGCCACTGCAGGCAATGTCAAGGCTGGAGCGGACCACTGTGGGTCTGTTCTTGTCTCCGAGATCTGGCTGGCCTATGTATCGTAGTTGGTATGGCATGTCTCGTGCGTCTAATGCTTTCCGCACTCGCAACATTAGTGGGGCAGCCTGTAACAAAAGAAAAATCTATTATATCCAGCATTGGTATTTCATTTCTGTTTGAATAATTGAATTTCTGATTTGTATATTTTAGGTCCTAAATAATAATGTGTGGTAAATGAACCATATCTATGGCTCAATCAAAATATAGGGTTCAATGATCTACTAGGAACTAGGGAGCTATAGTTTTATATTATTAGGTACATAAATGACATTACCTGTTGATTCGGATCCCGTAAACTGAAACAGACTTCTTGATCATCAAAGGTTTCTGGGCCTGCGTCCACATTGTCACACAAACCTCGAAGTCGATGGAGCAAAACTTCAACAGCTGAATCTAATACCGAGCCCTGAAATTCAGGTAATCAAGATTGAAATACTCAGACCTAAGTATAAAAAATCTAACATTGAACCTTTGACCGTATAAAATAATCCTAGGCCCTTACCTGTAGCAAATATTCTTGATTCGGGATTATGTTGGCTTTTAGTGCCTGTGACAAACTGTCGGTAGCAGTTATAGGAGCTACATTTGCAGACGACATGTTGCTGTCCTCTTGTAAACTGAGCGAGCAATACAAAATTACACTCACATTCCAGTATTTAGTTCAGTTTGCTGTAAGAATCATTGAGAAAAAAGAAGACAACTCAAAACAATAAACATTTATAAAACCGTTCGCATTTGGTGCACAGAATAATAAGAACATAGAGAAAGTATTCGATAGGAATAAAATACACAGTAGTTCACAGAACAAAATACGCCAAGAGTAGCAGTTAGCTATAGGTTGAGAGAGCTACATTCATAGACGTCCAAATGTTGACATGATATTTTTATTCTGTGATCTGTTATTTGAGGTCTATATCATAGAGTTCTTTGTATATACGGATTTAATTTTGTTGTTAATTTATTGGGATTATTAGTTATAATTATTAAAAAATGTCGCGCCATGTTAAAATACGATTAGCCTCAGAGAGGGTAAACCATTCCGTATCTTTTAATAATGAATTGCCACGATTTTATACGCCTGGTGAGGTTATTACGGGCATGCAAGACTTTATGCGGTGAGTTTTATTTAATTCTAAATGATTATTCTATTTTTTACATAAAACTAATTCCAGCCTTATTACAGTGGTCACGGTACTTACACGGAAGATGATAGTTTAAAAGCGTCCGTAGCGGGTGTGATGCAAAAAGTTAATAAGTTGATCTGCATACGACCATTGAAGAGCCGTTATGTCGGTGAAATAGGCGACGTAGTGGTCGGCAGAGTGCTCGAGGTGCAGCAGCGCAGATGGAAGGTGGAAACTAACTCACGGCTGGATTCAATACTTCAGTTATCGTCTGTGAATTTACCAGGCGGAGAACTAGTATGTATCTATACTATACTGCCTATATCTGGTCTTATTAGTGTAAAATTGTAACATGGCTGTCTATATGCTATTGCACAAACAAGGAAATTATATGATGTGGGACAAAAGTTTATTGCCATACCTTGAACCTAAGGCAGTGCTCCTAAAATATCATATTAATGATATTGGTTTCTTATAACAAACTACATCTTTAATGGTGACATAAATTTGTCTTACAGAGAAGAAGATCAGCAGAAGATGAACAGATGATGAGAAAGCATTTGCAAGAGGGTGACCTCATCAGTGCTGAAGTCCAAAGTGTATTCTCCGATGGCTCATTGTCATTGCACACTAGGAGTTTGAAATATGGAAAGGTAGTACCACAATATTCTATAACATTTCTATTTCATATCAGCACATTAACAAACCACTACACAACTGGGTAATAGACAAGGACTTACTTTAGCTTTGCTTTTATTTCTTTAATTTTCAGTTAGCCCAAGGCATCCTGATCAAAGTATTTCCGTCATTGATCAAGCGAAGAAAGAATCATTTTCACAATCTACCCTGTGGCATATCTGTGATTGTCGGAAATAATGGCTACATATGGATCAGCCCAAAGGAGAAGGAGAATATAATGGAAGAGAACAAAGATGAAATTGAAAACATTGGTACACAGGTATGTAAGACATAATAGGTTTTGTTAATTTACATTGAGGTATATAAACATTTAATATAGGTACCTAATGATTACTGTAGGTATAGAACATTATTTATAACTAGCTGTTGCCCGCGACTTCGTCCGCGTGGTATTTAACAAAGACAACCGTTGACAACAGCCTGCCCGCCCATTCTGAGCCCGCGGGAACCATTGCAGGTGTTGCTATCAAACTTAATCAGGCGCTGCGCTGCAACATTGGTTTTCATTTTTTTTTCTTGAGATCCTATTTTTTTTCTAAAATAAAAGTAGCCTAAGTTACTCCTTGTAACATCAGCTATCTGCCAGTGAAAGTCCCGTCAAAATCGGTCCAGCCATTACAGAGATTAGCCGGAACAGACAGACAGACAGACAGACAGACAGACAGACAGACGGACAGATAGACAGACAGACAGACAGACAGACAAAAATTTTAAAAAATGTTGTTTCGGTATAGGTAACGTGTATACATCCAAATGCACTTAGTAAAAAGCGGTTATTTTAATATTACAAACAGACACTCCAATTTTATTTATATGTATAGATGTGCAGTTTTATGTTATGAAATCCATTTTATTGTTGATTGTTTCTTTTAATTAGTTTTTTTTTGTAAACAGCCCGTGAGCAGAACAGACAGGGAGACTATGGCCAGGGTGAGAAATTGTATTGCAGCCCTAGTAGCATCCAAGATGATGTTAGACGACACCAGCATAATGTTCGCTTATGAGGAGAGCCTAAAATATGACGATGTGAAGGATCTGCTTGACCCCGAGGCCATGCTTGATGTGGCATTCCTAACACAACACAGAATAAACAATGTTATGGAAGAGTAGAGGTTGGTTTTTTTTATTTTCTTCTGATATTTAGTTGTTTGAAAATGGTTGGCAATAACACCCAATGTGTTTAGTAATGACACTTACTATAAAATAGACTTTCGATTTCAATGTAATTATTTATTAGAATTATCACAATCAGGTTATGCTACAAATATACAATATTCTTGTTTGAAAGTTCTTTGTAGTACTGCTATAAAATATCTGGTGACTATATTTAAAAAACTTATTTAGTTTTTGGTTTCGTAATATCTATTATAAACTAAGATCCTATAGTGAAATACTGTATAATAGTAAATCTAATATGTCTATAAAAATCTTTACAAATAGAAATATCATTAAAAGATTTATAAAAAGTATAAAGTAAGTATACAATATTGTGATGTAAAAAATGTTCAAAAGTTGGTTAATAGATTATTTCTTATTTTCACACAGTGCTTAAACAGTTACCATGAGCTAGGTTTGATAATTTTGTACACATTTTTTTATAGAAAACCTTTTTTTGGCAAATACTAGACAGCAGCAGATTCCTTAGGAAAACCTTTTTGAGCCAATAGCATTATGTGCCATGTATACTTGTGTGTTTCATTATTATATAAAACTAGCTGTAACCCGCGACTTCGTCCGTGTGGTATTTAACAAAAATACAACAACCTGCTCGCGTGTTCTGAGCCCGCGGGACGCATTGCAGGTTGTTGCTATCAAACTTAATCAGGCGCAGCGCTGCAACATTGGTTTAAATTTTTTTTCGTGAGAGCCGATTTTTTTTCTAAACTAAAAGTAGCCTAAGTTACTCCTTGTTACATCAGCTATTTTTCAGTGAAAGTCCCGTCAAAATCGATAAAGCCATTTCAGAGATTAGCCGGAACAATTGTTTTGCTATAGGTACCGCGTATACATCCAAATGCACTTAGTAAAAAGCGGTTATTTTACTATTACAAACAGACACTCCAATTTTATTTATATGTATAGATGTATACTTGGTAATGAATGACACACACTGTTATTCTGGTGGATTCTCTAAGAGTGTTGTTTTGTATTGAGGAGCTCTGTGTGAGACTAGTCTATCATTATTAATATTACTTCACAACCATCAACTTATTTTTTGGCACCTTATAATTGCTTATTTCTCTTCCCAAGTATTTTCATAAGATTCTTGGACATGAAGTACGGTTTCTCCGGTGAGCCGTCATTTCTTTCGCAGTCTTCAACTGAAAATAAATATAATTGGTAAGTAAAGAATACTTACATTGTAATGTTTTGTTAAATTATCTATATATAAAACAAAGTCGCGTTAGTTTCAGCATTATTTTTATTTTATTTATAAGTCAACAACGGGCGGGCTGTTTTTTGATCTTTGATTTTTTTGAATTTGTCTCCGCCCCAAAAATCAGAATAACTATTTAAACATGGGAAAAAATCACTAAAGAAATAATAAAGATAATTCATTTTCTCATACATTTGATACTGAGGCGGTACAAAGTTCGCCGGGAAAACAAGTAGATTGTGAAACAACATTCACATGAATTATCAGAACTACTGAATCTGAAATAAAACCTGCATCTAGTGTAAAGTTATTGTTATCAAATATAATTTAATAATTATATTGAAATATTGAGTACATAACGGGTAAACATAGTACTCACGGAAACAAAGGAACAAGGTATCGACCGCCATCTCGTACACGTTGAAGAATATCTTGCAGATGAGATAGGTGGCTACGCTCAATATGATGGCGGGTATGTAGTTGTAGTGGAGGCGCTCGCCCTGAGTCACTTCGTACACGACGTTCCATTGCAGCAGGTAGTACACGGCGATACCGACTCCGATCGATATTAACAACTTGGACAGGAAGAACAGGAAGTCCGTGACCTGTTGGTTGATGTATAGCAAGCAATGGAGTAAAAAAGTTTTTTTTTTAAATAAAAATTTACTTATAATAATAATGCGTCTCAAACCTTCTTGGCTTAGTCAGAAAAAAATATCTTGCAATGGGCTATCTTAGTTGAACATTGATTTTAGAATGTTGGCTGCCATGAATAAACATATACGAAAAATAACGACGATTACCTTATCTATGACGACAACTCTGATAATATTCCTCATAAGCAAAGAGAAGGCTTCTCTCGCGCTCTTGCAGAAGTTGGTTCCGTGCACAGCACACATGATGTACGCGTTCTTATTGATGAACTTGAGGAAATTCTCCAAGCACCAGCAGAAGCACTTGCACAAGCACATCACGCAGCGCGTGAACGGGTTGTCGAACTTCTTTATCTTGTGGTCTATGTACTCAAGGATCACTCGGATAACTCTCACTATCGCTATGATTAAGGCACCGAATGCGACTGTACCTAAGTGGTACCTGAAACAACCAAAAAAGACTTTTTATAAGTGGGCGACTTTTGGAAGTCAAAACTCGTAAGTCATAGTTCAAAGCACAAATAAGTTTAGGTGGTTTTTTTTAAGACGGTGTTTTTACTTACCGAATAATTCTAAATATACCAGCAGTGAGAGTGAAGAATGGGAGGTCTTTTTTGTGGTACGTCCAGTACCACGTGGAGAACGTACTGGCGAGCATCATGTCGGAGACGCCGCTGATGAAGAACATCGCCCAGAAGAATCCTAGTAAGTTCACCACTGGAAAGAACGGACACGAAACAAATACATAACTTTAAGATATAGGAACAATGCTTTAAACTGTTCCTTCAGTAAAGCTACGGCTCTATATGGTGGGCGCTGACTAGACACAATTTAAGAAATTAGTTTAACCTCATTTCGTATTATAAGTAACGAAGGAGAGAGAGAGAGATAAATATATATTTATTATTGACAGCAATAAGGACTATATCCGCCTGTTTAATCAAGACTGATATAGTCATTTCGCACAATACAACGGCTATCTTAGATCAGAGATTTTACCTATTCGTGATCGGTGTAATATTGCAATGAGAACTTACATTGTAGATAGATGACGCTGTGCGGGTTGTCGATGCCGGTGAAGTGGCAGGTGGCCTGCTTACATGCCCCGCCATTGACATCGTGGCAGGACGCCAAGAACGTCAATGGATTGCAAACCTCGTAATCCTGGATAGCAAAAGATCGTATACTTAGGCTGCGACATTTATCGGTATATTTCAACTCGGAGCGAAGTTCATGGGTGCGCTCTTGAGATATAAGTTTCTCAATATTTTCTAAGGTGACATTCGCTATGTTGGTGATATCTCATAATGGAGGTCGGTGATCTATAATAGAACTGTTTGGCTTTAGAAGAGTGGCTGGCTGAAATACAGATCTGGTTCTTTACCAGCAGATTCTTAAAATTTCTCAGCCAGATAGTTTACTTGTAAGACTAGCCAGATAGTCTCGTTGTGGGATTAGGGAAAATGTGAAAATCTTCTCGACAGGCGGGCTGAGAAGCGGCTTATGGCTAACGACTGGGGTGGGCTGCAGTGCCTCTGCGCACGGTTTATGTTAGGGATACTTCTACTACGTGTTAATCGTGTATGGAAGATTTATAAGTGTTTTAAGGGTTGCACTTGGCACCACCTACCTTTGGAGTACTGAAGCTATCTATTGTAGCGAGATATAGAGGTCGCCGTGGGGTCTTACCTTCGTGTAAACTCCAAGACAGTTGCATGTGTCGTTCGCAAAGTTGACAACCTTGAAGGCAGGATCGCCGATCGAAAGCAGGTATATAAGCACCACCACACCGTACGCGATCACGCAGCATTGGATAGCCCACGGGAATATAGGGAAGAATACCGTCGACTTTATCGCGGTGACAGCCCTGGAAATTTATATATTAATAGGGTAAGTTTGTACTAACCATGAAGTTATTACTAAGTTAATATGCGACTTGAAACAGACAATTATTTTCAGCTAGGCCCTGACGTTTCCCGGAACTAGTATTTTTGCATAATATTAGTAGCTAAACCTCGACGAAGAAGTGTTTAGCTTTCGCTATTTATCGTCGTTCATCGTTTTTTCGGAAAATCCTATAACAATTTAGCTTCTTTGTATTTGCTCTGTGGTTGGCGGGTATTAGTGAATATAAACACAGGTACCTAGAGGGTATGGCCTACAGGCCCTTATTGTTGTGTTAGTATATTACAGTTACTTACTAAAACCTGTTTGATTCACGAACTATAAAATTAGTGTCGTTCATAAAGCTTGTTTTTATACTTACTTGCTGCCTTCCTTGATGAGCGCTATAGCGATGGAGATTCTCGCTCTTAAGAAGATGACCATCAACAAGATTATGACTAGGATGATCGCAACCGCTATCAGTATGCCCAGCCAGGTTTCTTGCTTGCTGAAAATGGACTCTGCGTAACCCTTTAGGTTATTGGTCTGATGCAAGGTCACCGGGTGCGCGCGGTAATATTCGTAGTTTTTGTAACACAGGTATAAGGCTGAAATTAAATAAATTAAGTATGTTATTTCTATTTTTCTATACTAGAAAAGCATTGATTCACACCTGACAAAGCGCATTTGAGCGAAAGAAGGCGTAGTTTAAAGAGAACTGACATTTATCTAGCATTCAGTAAATTTCATATTTGTATGTGTATAGCTGGCAATCCATATTAGGTAGGTATATATGCCAGTTCATAGGCAAGAGACGAAACTTACAAAATCCGAGTAGCCCAATAAGGCCAGCGATGGATGTCCACACCACGGGTCCCACAATCCACCGCAGCAGCAGAATGTACACGAAACAGAGCACCACGACCCCAGCCAGCGCGCCCAGCAGGTACCACCGAGAGTAGACAAGGTCCTGCACTATCTGCTCTGACAGCTGCATACACACAATGCTTGGTTACATACTGTAAATAAGCTCCATTATGTATATAGAAGAATTTTGAAAACATTGCCAATATTGAAAACTATGCTTTTACAGAATATTTAGATGAAGATTATAATTTTGTATAGGACTTCCTTGTGTGCCAGACTGTTTAAATAATCTGCTAGAGCATGGCTTTAACAATCCGCCTGGGCGCTGAGCAAACTTGGGGCCCTGAGGTAGTGTTCACACTTGCGGAGTTGCGCAAAGCAATGTTCAGTTCGCGTGTCCATTGAACTATACGGACGCAGTATATACCCAATATACTGCGTCCGTATAGTTCAATGGACACGCCACACGCCACGGGAACCCAAATCCGCCCACATTATTGTATTTATTATAGAATAATCGGCTCGAGCTGATGTGCAGGTGTGGAGATGGATCAAGGTTTCAGCTCATACAGTTAACATATATTTTTCGATGGCCAAAACATTATTAGTGGCTAATAATATACATATATGGCTTAGATCTGATTGTATCTATATACTTATTTGCCACCACAATATAAAGCTTGATACAGGTAAGTTTTGTTAGTGGAGTGTTATTCTTAATTATTGACCATGTTATACCTACTGTAACATCCCGAACTAATGTGAACCATGAAATACGTAACAACAACAGGTACCTTACCTATTAGAAAATTTTCAAAGAAAAATTACGTAGAACTAATTACAATTACTAACTAGGTATGTTACCTACACAAAGACTACTGGAAAGATTAGAACTATACCTACGTTACGTTACATGAAATGTTATAGTCAATATGCAATTCTTTGTAACATGCGTGTAAATTAGTATCTACAAGGTGTAACAGAATATGGGTAAAATATTCGAGGAAGTTAGCAAGTAGGTTGTACCGATCACGTTTATTTATCCATCTATTTAATGGTTTACTGACGTGTTTTTACATTAAAAACTTAATACAGCTGATACGTAAGTATATAGAATAATCTGAGAATTCATATTATGTTCTTACATATTATATTTTTTTTTAATGTAATCGTGACAACTTACCGATGAACCTCTATAAATATATTAAACAGTATTCGTTAGACCTAATATGTTATAAAACTACTTCACCTACTACAATCTATCTACCTGTTCCATTTTCACCAGATTAGCGACTTGCGTGAGCGCCGTTTCGTTGTCCACGGGCATCAGATCGCTTAGTTCGGTGACGAGCACTGTGACGTTCACAAAGCACCGGCCCAGGACTGCGCCGCGCCAGACATGCACAGCCACCCGACCACGTTAGTGTGTGAACAATTGATCATGTATTAATTTGAATTGATGAAGCAGTGTGCTAATGTTATTGGCCTATGTGGTACATGATAGTGCAACAGATTGATACAGGAGCATAATTGTCAGTAAGGGTGGGTCTCGTGCGCATGCGTTGTGGGTTATTGAGAGAAGCCTGTGCGTGTGCATGACAAGCATGCGCCAGCAGGCTGCACGGCTACGTACGACGTGGGTGTCGCGCTCGTTGCTCGTGAAGAACGTGACCCAGCTGGCCGCGATCCAGCCCACGTACGAGTCGAGGGCCGACGCGCTGTTCACCAGCGTGCTTCGCGCCTCGCTAGGGTTCCGCACGCAGGTGTCGCCACTTATCTGCTGTTTGGCGATCTGCCTGTCGTTCTTGCAACGGAGCGTCGACAGATCGCCGATGCAGCGCGACAACACTAAATCAGTTAATTATTTGTCTATGTTGGGAGGCGGTTAGATCAGGCAGTTGTCATAACTTTACTTGGGAGACATGCCACTTAAACCACGCGGAATGAATGTTAAGCGCAAATATTATTGGCAGGAGATCACTCAATACAACACGTATTCTTTCACAACGAAAAAAAGTATACTTATAGGATTATAACATTTTCTTTAAAGTGAAAATTACCTGGTTGACTTTGTATAACTCTTTGAGCGCACCTCCCATCCTGCACGTGTTGCACCGCCTCTGGGTAAGTCATCGTCTCTGTGGTCACATTGTATACGCACACCATGCTCCCCCGCACTCGGGAAAAGTCATTTTGCGTTATCTGGTCGAATAATACTGTTTCGGTCGGGCATTCTTTCACACAAACCTATAATGTTAAGAATCACTTTAACAATGGTTGATTAGAAGCGTTAGGAACCTTTGATACCCAAGAGAATGGAACTTTCCAGAATAACAAAGACTCGCCTGTGTAGTGGGACAGCCGATTATAGGTGTGGTCGGTGAAAGACAACTTAATATGTTGAAAAATACGAGGTATTTTTTGTCTTCTAGTCCCGCGTCGAGACCGCATCGCTTTCCTTCAGAGTCGATTGGAGCCAGGAGCCTCTGGACATCTCCATGTGTCATGCCTGGAATGTGATCGATATTATGTGTTAACGTTTTATGCATAAGTAACTTTTCCGTTTATTATTGCTAACACCACACATTGATAGTAATATTAAGGTTACGTCAAGCAAAGTTAGGATTTTGGTGTTTTTCTACGTAAACAAAACATTTAGAAATCGTTAAGCAGTATCACGACACATCTCTGGAATAACAAAGGGATAAGGATGTCCAAACTTCTCTGTCCTCTCCACTTCGACCTGTCTTAATGTGTCTTGTAAAGAATCAACTCACCATCTCCCATAATCTGGAGTCGTTGCAAAATACTTTGGCCTTACAATCCCCACGGTTTCAGTCACACTCACATTCAACCCAACCTCGCTCATTTCACTATTTATACAATCCATTTATCTTTTATTTAGTTTTCCTCGCGCTCTGTATTCCATCCACATTCATACTAATTATTCACGTGCTTCTCATCTCTTCTCATCACGTGTCGAAACTATTTCAACGTCTAGCTTCTTACTCTATCTGTTGCAGGTGCTACATTCCCGCTTCCTCTTTCTAATACACATTTTGTTTTACCTTCTCCATTCGTGTCATACCACACATAATAATTATATTCCAAGTCAACTCACCATAATAGCCGACGTACCCCCACAAGCCGAGGAACAGTACAAACGCTATCAGCCACACGATGTCCGTGCAGGATCGATTGTGGATCGGGCCATTGAAGTTAGGGTCGTACCGGATAGGTTCCCCTGTGTGTACAATTTTCATTTTATTACAAGTCATTATTCAAACTAAAGAATTAGTTCTCCTTGGCTTTAATCTCAATCTCAGTCACGCTGGTGGCACGAAGGAATAGGGTGTCCTTGTGGTCGCACTGGTGCGACAACCGGTGTAACCACGAAGAAATGTGTAATTTTATAGGACTTTCCGTTTTTGAGATGCTCGTAAATAGTCAACTCACTTCGCACCCTATTGGTGCCAACAACGGCATTTGGTAGGCAGTAAACTTCCACCGCCCGCGCCGTAGTATTAGTAAACGAAGTATATTACTTTAATTAAATAGCACAACTATATACCATATGGTTACGCATAATTATTAGTTAAGCGGAGCAAACATCGTGTAGATGTGATAGGCGTAAGTGGGCTCAGTTGCTTTTATAGATACCTACAAAATTATTAGTTTCGTACAATTAGGTAATGTGTGCAAGTTAATAGGAATATTCATTTTCCTTGTAATGACCACATATTAAATAAAACGTTTTACTGTAAGCAAATAATAATATATTCACCATATTCTCTTTATAGATACCATAGGGATAAATGAGGCCGATATTTAATATGTTACATACTCTACCACCCGAAAAGTTAAACAGAATTATTAATAAAACTTACTGGACTCTTTTGGCGGCGTACAGCAATCACAACACCCCATTTTTATACCAGTTTATCATATTTTTTTTAATTCCTGTGTAAAGTTACAGTCATTTTTATATCTATTTTGGTCAGTTTTGGTCGTACCAAGCACGCACTATCAGATAATTTAGTAGAGTAACACCGTTTGGTGTTGTGCTTATCGTGAGCAATTTCGATAACGAATCTTCAACCAATAGATTTGATTTGAATATGTTAGGTATAGAAAAAGTATAACGTGTATGCAAAATTTGAAGACAATTGGAAGTGTAAAGTCGATGTAAACCTACTCGATTTTTTAAGTGAGACTTCTTTGGTAGTGCTCGTTGGGTATCAATGTTAATTACTAAATGCATAAGTACGTTTAGCTTTATGATAAATCGTTGGTCTAATATTGTTGTCTTATATTTACGCGAATACTACACATTGAAATGAAACTTATTTTACAGATTACGTCGATTAACGTCGGGAATGTAAAAACATAAAATAAACGCCATAAAATCCGTAAAATAAGTTTTATTTCAATGTCGCTGGTCTAAGTTTCTCTGAGAAATTAGGCAGTTAGGATCCCGTATTAAGAGGGAGTAGATTCAAAGTAGCGCATCCGTTGAAAATATCATTGGATTGGAGCAGAAAGCGATAAAATCTGTAAAATTTTGTTTCATTCCATCGATAAATACTTTATTACTTTTTGGGGTGCACTTTCGTAATAGACGATGTGGGCAAGTGCTAAGTGTTCTACGGTCAGATAGAAGTGATATCAATGCCGAAGTAAATAACTATGACGTTACCGAGAAGCACATAACTAGAGCATCTTATATCTTAGTGTACATATGCGCTGTGTAATTCTTCTGTTTGTTCATTTCGTAGGTATTAGAAGTGATGTTTTAATTACATATTTTGTTGATAATTTTTATACTGTAGCAGCTTATGCTCCAAAGGGACCGCGCCATAGATTATTGCTTCACATTCGGGCAACATTATGCTTCCGTGATTCAGACTTATCCGATACATATTTCCTGTAAATGACTCGCGTCAGAAATAGGTCAAAAGTATTGGAAGTTTTTCGGTTTTTAACAATCATACCTTCCTTTTACATTCATTCGTATGAGCCTATTGCCCGTTATTTTATTTTAATCATAATTTGTTAACTATGTATCAACTTGTATCTTGATTCCTGTGTCGAATCTTTAGTCGCCAGTTTCCGGTACCAGCAGGCATATAATTCCGTGTATTTATATCCACTAATTAGTTGATAGAAATATGCGAGATGATTGAAACAGGTTTGTAAACAAATTGCAATACTGTTGCAAATCTGTGTGTCTCTATATCGACTAAATTAGGCAATAGAAATATAAATATTTATATCGAATAATTAAGTCAAAACATTCAACGAAATGATTGAAACAGAGGTACATAATAGGGACGCAAAGAGCGTTAATTCTATACGAATCACCTAAATACTGTTACCTATTAAAATATAAATGTTTTCCTTTGTTTAGTTACAACTGAACTACATGGGTAGGTGTTGGTCTGGTTTTTGTTTTGTTTGAAGGGACTAATGTATTTTAATCACTGTCACTAATGACTCGACATGCTGTGTCTATTTATATAGAATTATACTTACAAGTAGGGACCTACCTTCTGGTATAGAATGGTATTTATCATTAGTAACTATTATTTAACCACTGATAAAGTATATCTACTTTCGTCGATGTCATTAAATCTAATGAGTCAATGCTTCTGACTAATAGATAGTGGTGTAAATACCCGAGAAATTGTTATTTTATTATGTATTTTGTAATTGATTATAATATATACATATATAATGTATACTCCTATTGAGTCGTGTGTGTATTTACATAGATTATATTTTTTTGAAATAATAACCGTAGGGTACAACAGTTTATTTTTGTTACAATAGCCAAATTCGCTATTTTGTATTTTTTGTTAATTTGTCTGTTCGGTCATCACGAAATAACTTGTTATATGTAGATAAAACTTGACAGGGTGAAAGTTCACACACCTGGTCACCGAAATTCAATGAATTCCATACTTTATATTCCGGGAAATGAAACGGTTTATCCGAGATAATCCAAAAATTCCCCACGTATCAAGTCCTTTTTACTTCCAGTCTGAAAACTCCACACGTATGAAGTCCCTTTTACTTCCAGTCTGAAATAAGTACTATATACTTAAGGTACCTAATTGCAGTCAAATAATAACGGTGACCGTTCCTCAGTACCTATACGAGTTACAACAAGACCTAATATTACACGAGTCCTCCTCTGAGCGAGTTTCATGATCGCATCCTCAATCCACTACAGTTACAGTGGGCAGAAATGTGCCCACTAAATTAAGACTAGGTAACTTGTGAGATCCACACGAACCATACAGAATGGTAATAGGAACATGGGAACACGCGGTATTTAGTCATATTTACAAAGCTCTCATTGTCATTATGCTTAACGCTTAGAAATAGTACAATCAGTTTGGATATGGACTACCTTAGGCGGCAGGAACCGGTCGTCCTGACCCTTATTGCATTTATCCTCCCGCATTACAGAATATAATACTAGGAAGATCTGCCTATTCCGACATGAAGGATAAAAACATCTTATTTCGTGATTCTTAGCAAATTGATAACAATTAAACCGGGTATTCTAGTAGTTCATAATTGTGCTGCTTGCCTTGTAAAGTCAATTGAGCAAATTAAAGTAACACTAGTATAAAAGTTGGTTGCATGACACCATAATTGACTTGTTGTTACCAAAATAGCTTCGAAGACGACATTTACAAAGGGTACATGCAAAAAAATCTGAATCTAAATTAAGAAGATGAGAGGAACATGGTGGACAGGTACCAGATAGCTAGGTACCTACTAATCACGGTATGACGGAGTGGACCATAAGACAATAGTGGCGGGTTTTCTAAAACAAAATGCTTATAATGAACGATTCTTTGTTTACCTTTGAGCATTTAAACATTCCAAACATATATAAAATCTCTCATTGATATTTGTTTTTAATATTCAATCTACACGTCTAAGTTAGGTATCTACTTGTTATCTATGAAAATATAGATAATATATCACATCGTATCTTCTTGTTTATAAAGCCATTGTAAACCGTAATTACATAATTGCGCTTCAAATAGATTTGGAAGTAGTTACCTAAGTATACACATTACATGCCTATATCTACCCACATTATGGTAAAAAATCGTAGCCAAAAACTGAGTATCAATGGTCATAACTGCTCTTTACAAACCCGTTTATTCATAACTGTATTATTACACTTTTATTTACTCACAGGTTGATACAGAACACTGATGTTCACCGTTTACGTAAATATTTGTTTACATTCAAGAACTTTATCTATATAAACATGTATATAACTGTATATTTTAGAATGATATCTCGGAGGATGTTAAGAAATCTTTGCCAACACGTTATGTGTGCCTACACTGTAACGTCACACGGAACACTGTTTATTACCTTGTCCGAATCTTACACCATGATGTACATTTACATAAAGATCGTTTCACAACAATGACGTGTTTATCTATTCCACAGATTTATTAGTATATGTATACAACACGCGGTGTTCGCTAGAAGTGAACCCTAAAAAATCGGATCTAGGTAGCAGATTGTTTAAATGCTTACGCCGTGTGTTGTCTGATTATTCTAACAAGTTCATACAATAAAACTATTACTTGGTCGTGGACAGAAAATTAAATCTTTTTGAAAATATACAGTCGCAACGGGACTTTATTTTCGATACATACTCAGGCCGAATCAGCCGTTTTAATCTGTTTGTTTGTCCGTTCGCGCAACACCGGAAATCTACCGAACAGATTTAGAAGAAACAGGACTTGGTGATCCATGATAGATTATACGCACAGCCCGGTTCAACGTATAGGATTATTTTTGACCTGGGAAAGTAATGGTTCCCGTGAAATAACAAAATTATCCTTAGGTAACTCCAAATCCACTACGCGGATTTATACGAAACCTGGCATGACGATAACTCTACATAACAAAGTCAACATCTAGAATAAACATTATTCCGGGAAACGAAAGGCTTCCCCGGACAACCCAAAATTTAAGTCAACGCGTACGAAGTCTCACTTTTAAGTCTATAATAAAATGTTGAGTTACCTCCCAATTTATATATACGTTATAAAACGTCATATACTACTGCGCCAAGCAAAACTCTTATGCGTAGTAGTATACTCGTATGACGTTTAACAAAATTATGGAACGTCTATAAATTTGGGGGTTAGTAATATACATAATATTTGGGCACAATAAAAACAATTGATAACATTATTGTAGGTATGTCCTTATATAGTTATTACTTATAGTAATTCCTATCGATTATTCTTTGTTGATGACCGATGTACGGAATAACCGAGATAACGGGTACTTTTGTTTCGATAGCAAGTATTTTGTCTTTGTGTGTTCGTTTGCAATGAGATTATACATCTTTATTCGTAGATTGTGGGTAATTGAGGTTTATTGTAGGTGTGCACGCCGTCTAATGTCAACAGCGTGAATGGCGGTGACGATAGCTTTATTTGCGTCCGAACGGGAGCGTGATCATCGGTCTCAGCGTGCCGCGCGGTCCGCAAACAGGCTGTTACACAATTTTTATAGGTTCGCTATATTTATAATGCTCTGTCGCGACTAGAAAAGCTTATACGTAGGGTTTGAACCAGATTTTCAATTTACTAGCATTTGGTAATCGGGTTTGAAGCGTGGTCTAGCCATAAGGGCTTGTCCATTTATAACGCGTAGGTTTAATTAATGTTAGAAATAATTGTGCTTCGTTCCTGATTTTCTTTATTTGAAGGAGGGGGTGGGCATAGTTAAAACGTTTTTATTTGAGGTACATAGGTCTAGAAGGGGGTTGAAAAGTACCAACAATACATGGACGGCCTTTAGGTACGAGTACTCACAAAAAATCCTTAGGTACGAATATGTGTACGTACTTAAAAACGTTTTTATCTGCATGTACCTTTATTGCGTTAGTTGAGTTATTACCCTGACATGACATGGTTTAAAGTGAAATTCGAGGAACGTATAGCATACAAACGTATTTTTTCCTCTACCTGGGTAAGTTTAATTTCGGACCAAGTTACAATAATACTGAACTACACACCTATTAGCGTTTCAAAGTTTATAAACGGATATTTTAAAATATTATTACCTTATTCGTTATAGTCCCGCGCCCCACGTCCCCCGCACCGCACTTTAGTTAACTTGCATTAAAATTCCCTAACTAGCTTCCCATTAGTTACAAAAATAGCGTTCCACTCATTTTTTTACTCGCCCTGGCACTACAAATATTCTTTTGTAGTTAGCAACCTATCTTCTACAATATAACTATTTATAATTATTATTTTAAACTGTGTCTGTACTTACATTAAAGTTGTTTTTTTTTTTCACTAACAGGAGGCTAAATTATCTCTGTGGGCTATAATAGGCTATCTTTCATCGAGGTACCACGGCGGGTGCCGCGGGGATAAACTAGTTTAATCTGCACTGACATAGTTTACGACCGTATACCTTATAGTGTATAAGTAGGTACAGTACAGGTGATAAGTGGTTGTGAACTGTACCAACACAAGTACCTACATAAATAAAAAGTGTAAATTATTTTGATAATCTGAATTGGCCACGGTTTTCCAATATGATTCTAGTACCTTGCGGCAATAAGTGCAAATAGATTTTGGCTATACCAACCTACATAAATAGTAGACTGTTACAATAAGTTGCTTGTTATGGTCGGCGTTACCTGAAATAAAGTTATCTTATTCCATATATCTTATAACTATAGTAAGTATTTAAGTAAGTCGAGTAGATTAGTTCATTATAGAATATTTTTATAGTACTTAAATTAAAATGACATTAAATATAGCTTTAGTACTTATGTTATTGTCAATTTATAAAATGTCTAAAAGAGAACACGTTTTGAAAAATATAGGTTTTATAACCAACTAAAGGATAGCTCTGTCGTTTGTGGGTAAGTTTTGCCGCGCGCTCTGGTGCGATTCATGGAAAACCCAAAATAATGACACACAAATAATAATCCGACCTTGTTTTTGTATCGTTAGCACCAACGGAATAACTAATGAATACTGGAAGGTACATGGTAGTAGGCCTTGCATACACAGACGTAAGAGCAGGACAGCCAAGATTACTTGTTACCGTAATCGCTGCAGTTGTATATTACTCTTAGGTCTCTGCTTAAGGACCAGGGTAGCTGTGTAAAAAAAACAATGTCTTACGAGCTATTATTGCGAGTGGAAAACTAATAAAAAACTCAAATGCTAACACTTAGTATTTTATGAAACAATCGACACCAAGGGTCTTTTGGAACAAATAGTGTTTGTGAAGGCCATTCTATATTTTATGTTCTGTAGTAGATTTAGTACCGGAAGTGAGAAAATTTATACCATATGCGTTGCCAGAAAAATATAAAAAAAACATACAAGTTTCCTTTTAGATAAGGATTGAATCACAGGTGGATTCCTTCATAAGTAGCTACATTTAATATAGTAGGTATGCTACATTTATTTCCAGTGCCATATTTTTACACTAAATCAAATGATGGAATTATGAATATCACCAGACTAGCACTCCAGCTGCACGGTCCCACACTAAGCGACACGGTTGCCGTAAATTGGACTGGAGGCAATCCTAGTACTAATAATACAATACAAATATCTATAAATGTACCAAAACTCAGTTTTATAATCCTGAATAAAATCACTAGGACCCGAATAGTTTGTTTACGGAGTCCTAAGTAGATATTTTTTCCCTATAGGAATATACTTAAAACATTATTATGTTCCTCATTATTCATGAATTATGTTTAATTATTAGATTAATTAAACAGACTTGGTTTGTTATTGCAGCCGAGCATTTTTAAAGAAGCCACATTATCTGTGAGTGCAATAGGCTATGTATCTTCGAGGTACCGCGGACTGAAGTCAGTACCTAGGCATGTTATGTAATAAAACAACGCATCGCATAACATTATCTCAGCGGAACGGGTATGCTTTGCGCGCACTCCACTGGGTGGGCGAGTGCATACCTACCGTGGTACATTACTAGCCAGTAGATACGTACGTACACACATCAAACGTGCACACAAGCGAACGTAACAATAACCTCACGACCTCTACACGTACGGAGAAACTCCCCGATGCGTCATCACAATCATTTACTAACGGCATGCTAATCGATGTGACAAAATTTCAACGGCAATAACTAGCGAAATGCTCTGAATACATATAGTGAAAGAAATCGAAATCATCAGCATTATTTTGAATTTCGTATAGCCCGCATTATCCGTAGCTAATGCGGGTCTCACTCGAACTGAACCCGGGTACTGATAGTACAGTAATGTCGTATTCAATTTCGGAAGAACTGTCTGGGGACTTAGGCTGATGACGGTACCAGAGATGTAGGTTAATATGCATTCAATAATTTTGAAGAATTGTGATAATACGTGTACTATTGTGTACTGTGTCTAATTTAATCATACACCAAAGAAAGATAAATCACTTCCGTTTATACACTTACTCATTAAATATTGTTTAAAAATCGATGTACATTATAAAGAATATTATAACAAAATACATTATTAGCGAAACTTTAAACGCTAATATTCGTTTCAACTTCACCGAGTAGAAATCTCAATTACACGGTACAAGAACCTAGCTGGAGGTTAACATTAATAGCGGAATAACTAATACTTACTTAGCTAATTATCGAATTAATGGTAAACTAATTAATCTATTATTCAGGTCTAGTATCTAACACGTATATACATCAAAACATATCCCACACAAAGACTTACACATCTGCAATTGTAGCATACTATAGTTAGTATAGTTTAATAAGGGGAATAAGAACTTTTTGGTAAGTATGGGGCCACATCCTTCTCCTTTCGTGTTGTGTTGTTACTCGTTAGTAAATATTAATCGGACGTAATTAGGTAAGTAACTAGGTATAAGTATTTATTTTTTAAACTATGTTTGAATACGGAATCAAGAGGTAAATAAACTGCTATCTCTACGCAGAAATTTAATGCTTGTAAACTTGTTTTAAACCAACAAATTTGCCTATTAATATTTTTATAGCGAGCGAGAACTATCCATGTCAAGGTTGGATTTAAAAAGATTTCGCTCTAAATGTTGAAAAATATTCGAACTACTGAATGTGTTGAGGTTTTCCTCCTGGCTACAACCGCCGCGCCGTTACGTCAGAGGAAACACAAGGAACTCTTCTTTCTTTCATGGTAGGTGGGTACATCCGTGGTTTAATGATTCAGAACAATAAAAAAATGGAATGTTTATATGCACTTTCGTTTGTAGTAAGTACTAGCTGCGCCCGGCGGTGTTACCCGCGAAAAAAGTATGAAAAATTAAAACATCTATCCCACGGGAGCCATACATTTTTCCGGGATTAAAAGTCTATGTGCTATTCCAGACTATAATCTATCTCCGTGCCAAATTTCATCCAGATCCGTTCAGCCGTTCTGGGGTGAAAGAGTAACAAACATCCATCCATCCATCTATCCATCCATCCAAACTTTCACATTTATAATATTAGTTTAGTATAGATTAGATACCAGAAATCAGAATACCTACCTGATTTATTCAATTACAATTTGTAGGTACCCATCCTACAAATTGTAATTGAATTAACGCCAAACCTGAAATAATTTGTTCAGAATCAGGGGGAAGAATATATATTGCACTATTCGGGAGAATTAATTAGTTCAATTTTTGCTCGCTTTGCCGCGCTGAGATTGCTATAGGCCTAGCTTACGGGATTAGTTCGGTTAATATTTGGCATGTTAACCGAATATTCGGCCAAATACAAAACAAGAAAAAACCTATCTAATATCGAATAATTACCGAATATTTGGCGCATCTCCTATACTATTGGAATCAATTTCTTAAAACAATCTTGGGGTATCCGAGTTATTGTATGTTATTTAATTTATACCATGTAGGTATACTACCGCATGAACAAGGCATTTATTTATAATTTATCTCTTCGTATAAAAATATTGTTTTACGAGTAGGTCCGTAGTTAGTTTAGTGCATATTCTGCGAATCGGTGGGTCATTCACAAATTCTCTATGACAAGTACCTACTTAAATTATGAAACCGAAAATAAATTTGTTTTGTAGGTTTTATTTAAGTCATTAATCGATCCACTCGTAGTTATGTCGAGTTATCAACTTAATTTGCAAAATGGGAATAAAGTGAAAAATACTTACCATAAGCTTTTCCCATCGTAGATACCTATACGAGTCGAAGTTGTTATTCTGTGCACTGCTCAACCATTCAGCCAATTGAATGATTAACACAACCCGTTCCACGTAGGTAATAATAACTCGCAGCAGACAAATCTCGTTCAGTGTGCGCTGTTACTGTGATATTCAATTGGAACTCATTGTTCTTTAAAAAAGCCACCATTAACTATATTTAACTGATGCTAATTGCCTTAATAAACTCCACGATTGGGTAATTGACACACAAATAATCATTAAGTTAGGCAAGATTCGGTAACATTTTAGAGTTGTGATATTTTTTGTTGTTTATTTACTATCAAAGTGAAAGTATTGTACGTGAGTTCGCGTTGAGCAACTGTTGAACGGATCTCGCGTGCGTTGCGCGGGGAACACAAGTGTCGTCTGTCGGTCGACTAGTGTCGACTGTCGTGCGCGTGCAACTGAGCAAGTTGTTGACTCGGCATACACACCAAACGTACAGTCGAGATATGCCTGGCTCTGATTCACTGTATTCGACAAAGGAAACTCGGCTTTGTTGTCGCGGTTAAGCCGGGGCTACCGAGTTCATTGCTGTACCTACACTGTTTTTTTGCCTGCTTCATCTGGAGTAGGAATAAGGCTTAGCATGCACTGCGATCAAACGCAGGTAGCTTTGAATCAGCGAAAAATATAGGTACATATCGCAGGGCTTTCGTGCCTTGTTATATTTGGCCCGTCGGATATAAAAACTATTTTTTGAATGAGAAAATCAGCCAGCAGTGCGTGTGCATACACGGTTTAGCGTTTTAAGCTATTAGGTATTCTTTAACCGTCTGCGTTTATTGATACTTAGTGCGTGCTTTTGCCTGAGCTCAATTATCATTTAATTGAGAAAAATATATATCTTTTTTAAATGATCGGCTTCGAAATTCAGACATAACACATAATGACTACAAATGCGCTATAAAAGCGCAGGTTTAATTGCAGCACACCTTATAGGCTATAAAGTTGACTATTAGCCGTAAAGCCCGGTCGCGAACATTTTAATTTTTTTTAACACACTCCCTACGATTTCTTAACAGTCCCGTTGCTGAGGAAAAAGGTCTTGGCGTACAGACAGACAACAGAAATTCTGTAAGGGTTCTGTTTTTTTTTTTTCGTTTGGAGGTGCGCAACCCTAAAAAATTAAGTTAGTTAAGTACGCAAATTTCTACGCACATAAATACTGCGTGCTAATTAACCAAGTACACTATGTTGTTTGATAAGTTGTCATCTCACTCAGATGATTGACTTGAATACCTACACGATAACTAGGTACTTGCTACTGTTGAAAATCAACGACCCTTTGATACCGATATCCTTTGATAAAACATTGTTTATTAAGTATATGGATGCTGAACAAGCCGAATTGTTTACATATGACTCCCGACGATAGTTGCCAAACCTGCGGGTCGTGGACTTTGACTTATGGATACCATGTCAGGTGCCAGGCTGACATGACGCGGCTCCAATATTCTCTACTCGGGCTATATTAGCTATCACTAGAATACTTTAATAGTCCCACAAGCTTTACTAAATAGGGATATACCTACCTAGGTAATTAAATATTGATTTAAATAAGTTGATCGTTAAACTGCGTTAAGTTTTACATTCTAACAGCTTACAATAATAACAATAAAGGTATCTTATATTGTCGTAAATCGGTTATAAGATCTTTATTTCTTATTAAGACAATTGCCAGTTACATGAGAACTTAAATATAGTTACATGTTTTAGATACATTTTAACATCTTTAGATTCTAACTTGTAATAGTTCCTGTCCCGAAGTATTCTATGTTCGCTTTACCTACCTACAAGGTTTAGGGAAAGGGACGGGCAGGTTGAATACAATCTAGTGAACCTATGCCACTGTCTGGGGGTAAATGGCCAGGCGTCGCTAAGCAGGAGTGGAACAAAGCGCCCATACTGCATCCCCGTCTGGTTGTTGACCCGTCCTGAAATGGGATTCACGTAGATCGAATACCTTTACAATTCTAAAAACTGCTATGCAGGAGTACTTACCTACTGCATTCCTATTGCCAAAATATCTATACATATAAATAAAATTGGAGTGTCTGTTTGTAATATTAAAATAACCGCTTTTTACTAAGTGCATTTGGATGTATACACGTTACCTATACCGAAACAACATTTTTTACAATTTTTGTCTGTCTGTCTGTCTGTTTGTTCCGGATAATCTCTGTAATGGCTGGACCGATTTTGACGGGACTTTCACTGGCAGATAGCCGATGTAACAAGGAGTACCTTAGGCTACTTTCATTTTAGAAAAAAAATAAGATCTCACGAAAAAAAATTAAAACCAATGTTGCAGCGCAGCGCCTGATTAAGTTTGATAGCAACAACCTGCAATGCATCCCGCGGGCTCAGAATGGGCGAGTAGGCTGTTGTCTTTGTTAAATACCACGCGGACGAAGTCGCGGGCAACAGCTAGTTTATTAATAAAAAATAAAATTATACTTATCAAGCTACCTATTGTATATAGAAGAATGGCATAGGAGAAATGCAACTTATACGAAACATTTATATTATACCATCGAAAATTTTACTCTGTAGATAACACTTAATTGCTGGGAACAGCTAGTAAACAATATATATAATTATTTTGACTTATCTAATGTTATCATAGCAATCTAAACAAAAGATAAGTGGGTATTTATTATCTTTGATTAATTTATTGATTGTTTATCGTAGCATGCAGTGATGTAGGTAAGTATAAGTACAACCCGGACTAACGAGGAAAAAAGAGGTATATCTATTGCTGTTCCTGTCCACATAGACCCCGTATAGTATGTAAGCTGTCACCAAATCAAGTATTACTAAAATCCGCGAAGTGAATTTAGAGATAATTAATTTTGGTTATCCCGTTGTACCTACCGTTAAATTTTTCGGGAAAATATTGAACCCAAATTTCATTCCCAAATTTACTCTCTGGATTTTGAGATACAAGTTTATTGGTTTTCTTGGGAACATTTTAAAACAGATATTTCAGACAACACTGAGAGAGATTTATCCAAAGTTGTCTGGACTCTGAACAAACCAAGAAGTAAGCACTACTGTATTTCTCAAATTGTCACAATATTGCACTTACCTACCCACATATTTAATATACAATATTACCGATAATGTAATTATGACTGGCATAACTGACATAACTGGCAGTAGGGATTACTGATTCCCAGGAGGTATAAGTCGTAAATACTTACGTACATGGCAATGATATCATTTCCAATAAGTATTACCTAGTTATCGTATTATTATCAGACGTCAAATAGATATGGCCAATTACTTAATTTATCGGATTGGCCCATCGTGCAAGTATTACCTATTTTGTTTATAGGTCAGTCAACCCTTATTGCCTACTTAGTGTTGGTGCAGCAACGTGGAACTATACCATAGCCTGCCAGGGTCCCTCGTAGGGACTTCGAAACGCTAAGAACGGCGTTCGACGTTGGAGCGATTTATAGAAGTCGCATATCGAATGGAAATCATAAAATTAGGGGCAACTAACTAAGCAAATCACACAATAATAATAATTGCGCAATCGTAGGCCCCGGCAAATTTTAACTCACGATCTCTTATTCGACAGGCAGGCGTCAATAATCAAGATAAAGCCTTCTAAATCTATAAATTATAAAGAATGGCCCATGATAGTGTGAGCTAAGGATACTCTCAATATATGCACATGATATTATAGTTTACTTTTTCACTAATGGGAGTGAAAGGACAATGCGAAGAGTGTATGTACACACGTGATTCCTCACCTTGTTTGTCTTCGTCGTAGAGCAAGTGCAAGTATCTACATAGAGTAACTGTTGTTAAAGCATATATGCAACTACCTAAGCGACGATAATTTGATTGTTGGAAAATGCGATACACATGGAGTTCGAATATTCTCGGCATACGGCAATTGAGCATATGCCCTTTATCTTTCAAGGCAACCATTTAACCATCGCACAATTACTGCAAAATAACTGTTTTTAACAAACTTCATTAGAAAATACAGTGAAAAATAAAATTAATTCAAAGCAGTCTTTGTGATATTCCGCTGAAACGAGATAATAAAATAATGTGTCACGCGGCGATGCGGGCTAGTCCTTCGCTAATGGACAGAGGCGCCGTCACGTCGGGGCCTGTACCTACCCTCCCTGCAAGTAAAGCTGTTGGGTGCGAAGTTATTTTGGCCCACAGCCAAATGCGTATTGCTTTTGATTGTGAAGCAATTTTGATCCCCTTCCAAGTACAGTGTAAATAGCAATCCGCTACCATTATATAAATCTGTTTAGTTTGAAATAACAAATAAACTTTAAAAGAAAGATGTTATTAGGACTCGGACAGTGTATGTATGGCCTGAAATTATGTGAGCATAGAAAATCTGAAGCGAACTGTTTCAATCTTTTCGTTTAGCTATATTTCTATCCACTATTTTATTGATATAAATGCGCGATATGATTGAAACAGGTATGCAAATCCCAAAAATATTGCACATTATGTATCAAAGAATCTTTTTTCTTTGGAAAAAATAACTTCAGTGTTCAACTTCTTGCCAAAGTTCCGTTATTTACTTACTAATACATGTTCTTCTATGCACAAAAATGGACTGTGCCCTCCATCTCTTTCTTTCATATTTTTTAACAGCTTTACAGATTAAAAAACACTATTGCAGTAATATAACTAACCTAAAAGTACACTTTACCAGCAATTGTGTTAAAATTTATTTGCTCATCTTGTTCAGTGTTCTGATTGTATAGTGTAGTAGGGAAATTAAAAACATAATCGGTCATAATAATTTTATTCGCATATAATAATAATTGATTATGATACATGGAGCGTTACCCGCGTCGTTCGGCGGACGCGCCGAGGGTCACTCGGTTGTCCGCGCTCCAAATTACATTTATTACTCGGTTCCATCGCATCGACATTCGCTCTGCAAAACCGTAGCTACATATTCACTAATGAGAGGTTTCGAGGCAGCATCGGTCGAGGACGCGTCGTCCTCGCGGTACTTCGGTCGGCCGCGGCGAGCGGCGACCGGCCGCGTCTATATTGTATATACTTAATCATAACAGTCGAGGAGCCGGATGGCCGTCCGACCGACATTCACGAAGCGTACGCGCCGCGCGTCTCCGCGGCCGCCTCGACGGCCCGCGGGCGGCGCGTCGATCGGAGCGGCTCAGAATCACTTCCATAATTTACGTCCTAATTATAATACCGAAAATCTAAAGTCGACGAGGTCGGTCCGGCGGCGGGTCCGGGCGGGCGCGCCGCTCACTCGGCCTTCGCGTCGGCCGGCGCCGCCTCGGCCGCGCCCGCCTCGCCGCCCGCCTCCCCGCCCGCCTCGCCGCCGTCCGCGGCGCGCTCGCCACCCGCGCCGCCGTCTGCAACGAACGTCACGGCGGCCGTTAGTCACTCGCCACCGCGAGGGCCGCACGCGCGGAGGGGAGCGGTGGAGGCGGCGGGATACTCACTGCGCGGGTGCTGCTGGTAGTAGAGCGCGGGGCGCGGCGCGTGCGCGTGTGCGTGCGCGTGGTGGCGCTGCGCGGGCGGCGCGGGCGCGGGCGGCGCGCGGTACAGCGGCAGCACGGGCGCGGGCGCGTGCGGCCGCTGCCCGATGGGCGCGGGGTAGCGCGGCGCCGCCATTCCGCCGCCGCCCCCACCACGTTGCATGCCGCCACCGCCGCCGCCGCCGCCGCCACATCGCCCGTTGTTGCCGCCGCTCACCATCTGTTGGGAACGAATTATAAAACGTTTTGAAACTTCCGTTACGTATACGAGAACGCGAGGTCGTCTTTAACTTGAACGAGGCGATCTCGCCCATCAATGAGAAGGCGGTCGCGAACCCGAGGTGCGGCGCCACTCACCTGCTGTTGGTGGTGCTGCTGGTGGGGCGTGTGGGAGGGCGGCGGGTGCGGGGGCGGCGCGTGGTACTTGTGCTGAGGCGGCGAGTGCGGCGGCTTCTGCAGCTTGCCGACGCCCTTGGGCGTGGGCGACGCCGACTCGCACAGCGGCGCGAACCCGTTGGCGTGCTCGTGGAGCGGGCTCTTGAGCTGCTGGGGCGGCGGCCGAGGCTGTGGCGGCGCGTATTGCTGTTGGAGCGGCGCTCGGTATTGTTGCTGCAAAGAAAAAAATGTTTTAAATACTTAACAATTTAACTTCCAAATTATCAATAACCGGGTGTATCAGCGAGTTGGTGGTGTCGTCGTGCGGTATCGGGGGAGGGTCGCACCTGCATCTGCTGCACGGCGGCGGCCACCTGCAGCTGCGAGGACAGGAACTGCGAGCCGAAGCCGCCGGACTGCGCGGGCTGCGTGAACTGCAGCGGGTAGGTGGGCGCGGGCGCGGCGGGCGGCTGGTAGGGCGAGTAGTAGGAGCTGGCGGGCGGCGCGGGCCGCGGCAGCAGGCCGGGCAGCGAGTAGGGCGCGTCGCCCACGGGCGCCGAGTAGCCCAGGTACTGCTGCTGGTACGTGCTCACGCCGCCCACGCCCACGCCGCCGACGCCGCCCACGCCGCCTTTACTACCTGTGAGCCACACATCGGTTTTAAACACACTCGACGATCGCATAACAGAGGTATTTCACATAGGGATGTAGTTATTTTGCCTGCCTTTCAAATATATATTACAGACCTATAACAACTTTGTACGAGTAGTTCCTTAAAGATACAAATATAATTACAAATGACAACATTCAGCCATATTGGGAACAGGGAAATCATTAAAACTATTGGGATTCGAATTCACCACCGGTTAAATTTTTTTGGGACAATTTTTTTCCTAAATTGTTTTCTCGTCTGTGATATGGTTATACGCACCAATAGCGCCTATCTGTTGAGTGGAAGGCTTGACAGTGGCTGACATGAGAGAATTAGAAGTGCTCGAGATTAGAACAGTACTGGGACTATTACCCAGTTGGCCCGACTGTCCGAACGCTGCGCCACCGCCTGCGGCTGCGGCCTGAACAAGTAAACAAAAATTAATATTATTGATAACACAAATGCACAATTAACATATGAATATAGATTGATGATTGCTCACCATGCGATACTGATTGGGTAGACTCTGGAACATATCAGGTGGCGGCTGGTAGTTGTAGGGCGCGGCGGAGCCGGCGCCGTACGGGGATCCCGGGAAGCCCCCGAACTGGCCGCGGCTCTGGTCCAGGAAGGCGCCGTACAGGCCACCTTGCTGCGGCAGCTGCTGCGACGAGCCCAGCAGCTGCTGCGACGAGTTGAACATGACGGCCGGCGGCGACGGCACCGACAGCCCGCCGTACCCGCCCTGGTAGCCCACGTGGTTGTAGTGCTGCGGCGGAGGCGACTGCAACTGCTGCGTCGGCTTCACTTTACACACGTTGGGAGGCGCAGTCTCCGTATTGTTCTCTTCGAATCCGGCGAACTGTATCTCCTCGCTTCCTTCGGCCACGGCGGGCATCTCCCAAACTTTCTTCACACTGGCGATTTTTAAATTGAGATCGGCCGCCAGAGGAGAGATCGTGTTCGACGTGCTCATGTGCACGCCCCGCGGTAGGCCGAGGGATTTCGCAGTCTTATCTTCCGTCAGTTGTCCGAGATCAGAATCAAATGCAAAATCGAGTTTCATGTCGGAGGAATCCTCCGGCTTTTGTGATGTATCGAAGGACATCTGCAATCCTAAACCTGAACTATCTCCGTCGGTTACCGGTCTGTCTGATATTAGTTCTTGTATGGACCTCGGCCGCGGTCTAACTTCGCCATTGAATGCTAGCGGCCGATTATCCATTTCAACATTTATCTCCTCAGATGGAGTTTTAGGTATGCTAGTTGGGAGTTGATACTTTTGTTGTAATGTTTCTTCAGGCGATGCAGTCTTATAATTGGTGTTTTCAAATATAATTGTTTCAACGGGAGGTGTTGTCCCATCGAGAACACCAGTTTTGTCAGTTGCAAGAGCGCAGGTTGCAGGCTGTGCCGGCTTCGTTTCGGCCGGAGTGTCGCCGGGCGTGCTGCGCTGACTCGAAGGACTCGATTTAGCTTCGACTATTTCTACTGGTTCCTCAACATTTCCACGAAGTGTCTGAGATATAGGCTTATCCCAAGCATTTACAGGTGGAGGGGGAGGGGCCGCTCCAGTGTCTGGCCCAAAGCTTGATACCAAACCCATCTGCTGCTTTTGTCTCTGTTTGACGAAACGTGGTGCCAAGTTAGCCTGGCGAGGACGATCATATTGTGATCCAGATTTGTTAGAAACTGGAGCGGAGCCTCGCGAATTTGATTTGTCGTTTGAATTTCTCGTGGTTGACCCATTTCTGCCACCTCCTTGATTTGAATGTGATCTGGGTTGCTTAACCGTATGTTGGCTCTCCTCTTTGATAGGAGCTCGCGTATCTTTTGAATTCTTTTTGTTTCGTACTTCCTGGAAACCATCATCAACTACATCGTCCTCCTTTTTACCAGTCGACAACTTTAGATCAGTCATAGCCTCTGTAATATCAGCAGTTTTATTATCACCGGCGGTATCTTTTTTAACACCTTGAGTGTTGCGCCCATTATTCGGACGGTTGCCCGAATTTTGATTGCGTGGTCCTTGACCTTTCTGAGATTGCCCACCTTGTCTTCCGGCGACAGAACGGCGATGGCCGGACGTGACGCCACCTTCGGAATGTTCAGACGTTGTTTCCCAATTTTCATCCTCGCCGCTGTGCGGGCCTCCCGCTCCCTTGGGCCGCCGGTCGCGGCCCCGGCTGCCGGTGGATGACCCGGCACGAGGTTTATTGCTTGCTTTTACTTTATCATCAATCTGAGAGCCATCCTTGACATCTTCACTATCTTTTACTCTGCTCGCCTGACTAAAAGGACTTTTAGTATTAGGAGGGCCGTATCCGGCCACTCTTTTAGCAGGTGCCGGTGGACGTGTAGTTCCCTGGAATCCTCCTCTGCCGCGGCGGGACGGCTGCCCGCGCGGTGCAAATGGCTCGGTTCTGTTGTCGACACCGTCGGTTACAGTAGCGGGTTGATCCGCCGGAATCTGTCGATTGACTTCGTCAGGTTTATCCTGAGAGTGTTTAGAACCGCGAGGACTTCGCGGCGCTCGTCGTCTTTCTTTACGTTCTGAATTAAGTGCGCCATCTGTTGAACCGTCGGATTCACTGGCTCTGTTGTTAGAACGTGAGCTGCGATTAGATCGTCGCCGCGGGCCCCAGCCCCTGGTGTAAACGGCATACCCGCTGCCTCCGCCGTACCCTCTACTTTTCTTCTCAGATCCGGAACCGCTTGATTTTCGTTCAATAGGTTCTTTAGGAGGAATTTTATTCAGCTGCTCATTACTGACTTTCTCAGGTTTTTTATCATCGCCGGGTCGTTTTTGAGACGAGTTGTTAGCATGAATAGTTTCAACAGAATATGAATCCTTAACTTTTGTTCCTACTAAGCCAGATGGATCAGTACTGGACTTGGAAGCTATCGATTCAGATTCGGAATGTTCCTTATCAGACTTCTGAGATAAAAACATTGGCTTGGCATGTTGCTGTGATAGTTGTTCAGACATAACTTGTTTTTGCAGATGCAGATTTGTTATTGGTGTGTCAGCTTGGTTTTGTTGTTTAGTTATAGTTTGAGGAGGTATAGGTTTGGTATTAGATAGATTATCAGTTAAAGAAGATTGAGATTGGGTAATAGGAGGAACTAATTGTGGAACATTTCCAAAAGAAGTTGTTTGAGATACCTGCTGATTATGACCAACTCCTTGAACACTTGGTGTATGAGTGACTTGATTCTTATGAATTTGTGGTTGGGCAGCAGGTTGTGCTAAAATGTTTATGGGTGGAGTTGCAGCCTGCGAAAGGGATTGTTGTGAATTAGATGGCTGAGAATTACGTTTAGTTTCGTCTTTAACAGTTTCATGGTCTGTTGTTTCTTTTGAAGCAGATTCATTATTGTTTGACACCACAGCATTGTCGACTGTAGATTTAAGAAGTGCAGTGTTATTTGGTTCCTCAGAAGTGACTTCAGCCCATGAGGTCTTTCCAAAATCTCTTTCTAAAGATTCTCGCTGTCCTATATTTGACGGCGGTGTAATACGCCGCTCGGAAGCTTGCGGCTGAGACGACGACTCTGATGAAACAAAAGACTCTGCAACACCTATGCTTTTTCTTTCAAATACTTCTGTCAACTTATCAGCAGCAGTTCGGCTGCTGGGTTCAATAGTGGTATCTATTGATTTCCTGTCAGATTCAGTTCGTCTATCCTTGTAATCTGGGTAATCTTTATATGATTCTTTAGAATTCGATCTGTCTAATTCTCTACCAGATCGTTCGTAATCTTGCATTTCAGACCGCCACTGCGGCCCAGGTCCATCCTTGTCCCTTCTGAAGTCATCTTCACGGTCGGAGTAGTCCCTACAAATACATAATAGGATTTGAAAATTGTGTTAATAATTTTCATTAAATAATAAGAAAGATTTTTTGGAAAAATAAATACTTACCGCGAATAAGAACGACGGCCATTGTGTGGTGCATGTCGTGGGGGGTTATTATATGGCGGCGGTTCTTGACGCCTGGGCGCTGGTTTTCCAGAGAAGGCCCATCCTTTATTATCCTCTTGTTGCCTGCTTTGCTGTTGTTTCAAAAACCGCGGTGGGATGTTCGCTTGGAAAGCTTTAGAAAACGCCGGATTTGATTGGTCTCGATCGCGGCCGTAGTCGCGATCTCTATCTCGGAAGTCACGATCGCGATCATTGCGCTCTCTGTCGGCGCGGTCGCGCTCCCCTCTGTCAGCTCGGTCGCGATCTCTGTCAAACCGATCTCGATCTATGCGGTCCCTGTTATCGTTGCGATCCCTGTTATCATTACGATCCCTGTTATCGTTGCGATCCCTGTTATCGTTGCGGTCTCTGTCCCGCGGTTCCATTCTCTCCTTGTCACTATCGGCGCGGTCTCTGTTATCGGCGCGGTCTCTGTTATCGGCGCGGTCTCTGTTATCGGGGCGATCTCTGTTATCGGCGCGGTCTCTGTTATCTGCGCGGTCTCTGTTATCGGTGCGGTCTCTATTATCTACGCGACCTCGATTGTCGACTCGGTCGCGATCCCTGACATCCTGACGGTCGCGATCGCGGTTATCGAATCTGTCTCGATTGTCCGTGCGATCCCGGTCCCTGTTGTCGGCGCGCTCCTTGTCCCTGTGTTCGTGCTGCGCGTGCGCGTGCTTGTGCTGCGCGTGGCCGGCGGGCGGCTCGCGGCGGCGCTGCTCCTCCTCCTTGCGGCGGCGCGCGCGCGCCACGGCCTGCGCGACTTCGTTGCTCTGCTTCTGGCGGCGCTCGGCCCACAGCTGCTCCTCGTCGCCCGGCTCCGGCGCCTTGGGCTCGGTCCGCTCCCGCTCTCGCTCGCGCTCCCGCTCCCGCTCCGCATCGCCGCCACGGCCGACGCGCGGCGCGCCGCCCTTGCTCGGGGCGGACGACTCGCCGTCGGAGAAGTCCAGCTTCTGGCTGAAAACGACCGAGGACATTGTTAGCGGTCACCGCAAACGATTTTGCTCGCGACGCGTACGGACTCCGACGTCGAAAGTTAGAGATAGCTATTTAATGAATATTATTCCCCATAGAAAGGCGTCCCGACCTCGGTCCGTTGACGAGCGCTTCGGCCCGCGATACTCTATACTTTAATTTGAGAACTGCACATAAACATACAGGGGTACCGGATGACTAAAAGACTGTTGTCGAAGGTAATAGGGATCAAGACTCACTCGTAATCGATGTCGTCCTGCTGCGCCCAGCCGGCGTCGCGGGACATGTCATCGAGCGAGGAGATCTGGTCATCTCTAAGTATGGGACGCGTGGTGAGCACCTCCACGGCGCGCGGCGGCGCGGGCGGCGCGCGCGGCGGGCCCCTGCCTCCCCCGCCGCCACCACCACCCCCGCCGCCTGCCCCGCCCCCGCCGCCAGCACCGCGCCCCTCTCGCGCGTCACGCAGCGCACCCAGCGCGCCGGTCGCGCCCAGCCCGAGCCCGCCCCCGCTGCTACCTTTCATCAACTAGTTGAACAAAATGTACGTTCACATTAATTCTCGCCGTAAACAGACGGCGCACGATATGATACCAATTTTTATTCGACTGTCGTCGAATATTATATGGCGGAGTGTAGGTGAATGACCACGAGCGGTCGGACCCTCTTAGACTTCACCGCATTCTATACACTGCATGCGAATGATAGACACCATAATTCCACCGTTTGTAGCAATAAACTGATATGAAACTAAATCCAAAAGTTATTTGAAAAAGTATTGTATTTGGAAAGTGACAAATAGTGAAGCAGGTGGTCGAGCGCAATACTCACGAAGGAAGGCAAGATGGCGCGGAAGGCGGGCGTCTGCTGCGCGGCGGGTGCCGGCGCAGGCGCAGGCGCCGGCGCCGGCGGACCGCCCGCAGTGCCACCGGACGTCCAGCTGCCTTCCGCTGGGAACGAATACAAATATGCCTGTCAACCTCGGATTAAAATCATATAGATATAAAAAGCATGTAAAAGAGAGGAACAGTATTGTTAGAACTCCTAATGTTATCGTAATGTAATTGAGAAAACATGCTGTCACTGTCATAATTATTTACAAAATCTGCAGTGTGAGGGGGATGGACTGTGCTCACATACCGACACAGTACATAAAAAGGGTTGTGCTTTAGGTACATATCATAATCTTAGCATATAAATAAGTTGAGATGTAATTGGAAAGCAAACATGAAGTAGTGAAACTCACTTTGTGGTCTGAGTTGCGGCTGTGGTGGCGACTGGTCTGTAGCCCGGTGCGGCGGCTGCGCGGCCGCCTCCAGTGAAGGAAACTCTGTGCGGAAGTGCGGTGACGAGGGTGGCGGAAGCGGCACCCAGCCGCCCGCCCCACTGCCCGCAACCGCATTGCTGCTCGACGTCGTACACTAGGAACGATTGCTCAACTATACATCAACTTCATCTTATATCCATATAACTATAGTGACAATATAATTTGCATATTGCCACAATGAATCTTCATAATAAAGACAAAGGCCATTTGATGAGGTCAATAAACTACAGCTAGCAATTTTTTTTCTATGTAATATGTAACCAAACTAAACATTTACACAAGCTGTAGGTATTGTTTGTTTGTAAAAACAAGCTCCTGGAAACAATAAAGGTTTGTCCCTGGATATTTTGAAAATGAGTTTTACAAGACCAAATTTAATGCATGGAAGAAATGAAAAAAAAAATACAATCTTTAATTTATTTTAATATATAGTGTTCTTTATAAGAAAAAAAATGATCACTTACTGTAGTCTGTGAGGTGCATGTTGATGTTGTAGATACAGTTGTAGCAACAGCAGAAGTAGAGCTGAAAACATAAAAAACATATAAAAAAATTGTATAATTACATTACATTAAATATAAAAAAAACCTTATTCTAGCAATATTACAATATGAATAAAGCTACAAAGATGTTTCTTTCAATTTATTTCTGCTGCTTTATGTTTTTCTACTATATACTTTATCATGTCAATGACCTGCAGAAACAATGTCATTTGAATATAACATATAATATTGTTTGTAGAGATAAAGTCATAATTATGACAGCTGTGTAAACAAATTACATTAGTGGGGCTCCCTTGAGCAATTTCTGCAGTGCTCTGGGTATGTTTTGCAAACAAATTTGGTTGTTCCTGATTATTTACTTACATAATTGTAACCTGTGTAAGATTGATATTCATATTATTAGGGGGGAATATAAGTTGATAATATTAAATTTATGACACATAAATATCCACATTTAGGATCATATATAAATAAACAGGCCACCATAGATATATGCTTGATTTTCTACTATCTCTGTAACTAACTTTTTTCACTTCCTCCAGTTCATTCTTCCTTCAAGGGTTACAAGGTTTGGCATGCAAATAGTAAAACTCTTACTTAGCGCTTGGATCTTGTCCAGTTTCAGTTTTCAGAGAAGGCAAGTTGGCAGGGGGACGCCTTGCTGAAGGTACTTTTCCAAGACTTTGCATTCCATGTTTGCGGCTCAGTTGAGATTTTACAGAGGACGGTTCAGAGTTTTCGTTCTAAAATCAATTTTAAACAACTTAGCTGTAATAGAACATTCATATAATCAGACTTTCAGTGAATCTATGCCATTGCTACCACAAAAGCATTAAGTAAAAGAACAATAATTATCTGCACCTATTATTAGGAAAAATCTAATGACTCATTGTACAATATAATAACATCAATTGCCACCGAGATGATTAAATTACCATAAAATCTATTCCTACATTGATGAACAAGGAAGCAAGGCCAAAACTATCTGTTTTAGTGTTGCAACTAGTAATATCCAAGGCAAGTGAAGGTCAGCTTATTCAACTGTGAAGCCTGCTATACGGTTGAGTTTGGCTTTGTCATTGCCATCACTGCTAGGTTAATCTATTGTTATAAAATAAAAACTTACAGCTTACAATTTCATTACAGATTCAATCATTTTATAGCTTTTAGATAGTTCATTCATCATAGCACACAGTAAGTATCTCCCAAATATGCTTGTGGGTGTGTACTACCTTGACATTGACACACAATACAGATGGAAGAGGAAGACTCACCTTGTTGGCGCAGTACAAGCTATTGATGTCCAACTTTTGATATTTCTGTTTGCCGGACGTCGGCTTGCTCTGCGTCGTAGTGCCTCCGCCGCCCGGCGTCGAGAGTGCAGACATGCTGCGATGTACACACCATTAGGAGTTCACCCTCGCACCAACCACCAACTGCAATCAGTGCAACCCACGCTTAAAATTGCACTACTGAAGTCACGAGCGACAAGCGAACGCAAAGTTGAGTGTCCTTCACAATGGAACGGATTACCCGTACCAATCTGCCGTTAGTAATAACAAGTTACACTTATACAATGACAAAGGCACTCAGGTAGACAGGTAGCACTGCAATATTCACTGAGACACGAAACACTTTCACGACACTGATAGAAAAATAAATTGGGAGCCCTGCCCTCTAAGGTTTATTGACGTGTTACATCCGTCTGATGAACGCTGGATCGATGACTTCCAGTTAAATTAACTTTCCAATTTACACTTTCATTATCTTTGACGATTTTGCAGGTTTCCACAATCTAGCTCCAAATTAACGGTACTAACAAGATAGAAGTGAAAGAACGGTAAATAAACCAATTTTATCTTTCTAGAAAACAATAAAAGCAAAATACATTAGTACCTTGGTTCGTTACACTGGGTATCACGGATTAAAAATTATCTAAGCTCGATTATGAATTTCTTAAACAAGATTACTTTAGATTTTAACTATAATCTACGCTACCAAAAACTTATATCACTTTATTTTAAAATGGCGTCTCCAAAAGACGATCTCCTTCCTTTTCACTTCACAATCAATACCGTGACGTCACAATGACGCGACGCAGCGCACTCTACTGGAATTAAAGCGGACTCCTGTGGAGTTGCGTGAAGAGTTGTACGACCCAATAGCAACTAATCGACTAAGGAACCAATTAGGTGAGTTTAGTACGAATTTAAGTAATGTATAAAATCCCAATTAATCAGTTTACTTAGATAAATTCATGGGATAGGCGATAAGGCTTCTAATTTAAATATTAGTGTCTAAAATTTAGTGGGTATGTTACATTATCCAAAGATCATTTAATGACAATATAATTCTATGGAATGTTTGTAAATGTTCCTATCGCAATTTTCTAATATGGATTGATTTTAAGATTGAGTCAGAACTGTATCTTTAAAACACTGACATAAAATGTTGTTAAATTAAATAAACACCTAAATAAAAAGTACTGCCACCAATCAATTTTGAGTGAAGAGATAGCGATATATTTTCTAATCTCTTCATTTACGCCTGCGCAAGAAAAGCCTTTGTGCCATATTGATGAAAGAAAAATCAGTAGGCGAGGATCTGCGGAGAAGCTCATAAAGCGAAGAGTGTTAGGAAAAACCGGCAGCCATGTCCGGGAATATAGGAATGGAACAATTGATTCCAATCGTCAATAAGCTACAAGATGCTTTTACGCAGTTGGGTGTGCATATGCAACTGGATTTACCACAAATAGCCGTTGTAGGTGGACAATCTGCAGGGAAAAGCTCCGTGCTGGAAAATTTTGTTGGCAGGTAAGTACCAACCTATACCAACCGAGGTCTAAAATTAAAAAAAACTCAGTTCGTCCAGAGCCCGTACTCTAATTGTTTTGGCTATATAGTATATAATGGAGAAATCTATATTTAGAAGATACTTCATGTTATTGATCTTTATAATATTTGAAAGAATAACAACTTATATATGCACCAAAGTTATTTGACTATAGTACTATTAATAACACAGTTCTTCCAAGGAACATACACCAATGTATATATGCCGTGTGTTCTCCTGATAATCGACTAAGTATTTATTGCAAAATAAACTGAGCAAATAGGGCTCAAAAGAAATTGCAGTGACCAAAATGTTAAGAATATTCGGATAAAATGTATTCATAGAAAGGATATAGCTGTGTTCTTCTTCTCTATCAAAATTGCAATAGTATAGACGAGATACCTACCTATCTTTTTGGTCTATCTTTTTTCATTGCGATTAGCAAGATCAACAATATTTAGTTTTTAATTCCTTAGCTCGTCAAAAGTGTTTTATTGTATTTGTTACATTATATCGTACAAAAAATTATTAATAGTATTTTTGTGTGTGTATGACCTACTAGATTTAGTGCGCATGACAAAATGTATTGATTTACCAACTCCAATAGGCATGGTTAAATGGCAATGGCTGTCTTTCAATGTATTATATATAGATATTAGAACTTTTATTGCTATTCATTGATAAAAATATTTCAAAACTTATTTTTATTTATATATTTTCTTATATCCTATGAAAACAAGTATACTCATATCCTCAACATTACACCTGTCTAACAAAATCCGTATTCAAAACAGTGATACAGAAAGAGATAGAGAATGTTTTGAATGAGGTTTTGAAATGTTGTACACTATGCTTTATTCCTTTTTGACAGTAGCCGAATCGAAACGTAACGTAACCACCCACCATATTGAAAAATAAATTAGTTTATCGATGATGAATTGATGATGAGCAAGTGTTACAGTGTTTTATAGTGATAAAAGTTTAATGTATTTTAAGAAAAATGGCTGGAAATTTTGGAATGCAACAGTTAATCCCTATTGTAAACAAATTGCAAGATGCATTTGTGCAAATGGGCTTTCACATGTCCTTAGATCTTCCCCAAATTGCAGTTGTGGGTGGTCAGTCTGCGGGGAAGAGTTCGGTATTAGAAAACTTTGTCGGCAGGTAAGATTCTACTCTTGCATTCTGTAAAGAATCTACAAGTAGAACAAGTGGGGAGGCTAAATTATAATCTGCTGATAGTGGCGGCTCTGTATCACCTTTGTTTATTACTATGACAGCTTGTTTATCTGATCCAAAATAATAACTGTTGAGAATAATAGGTACAGGAAGCTAAAAGCACAGTTTATATTGCTTGCATGGGCAAGCAATATCACCATGGGGTGAGTCATATGTATGATCCATTCAAATGGGACTAAGCTACCTAATCAGTAGATAACATTTTCTGCAAGAATTATAATGGTCTCACAGTGGAGGCCCTACGAATCTAAGAAGGTTGATTAGGTGTCCTACACATAATAGGGTTATGATGTAAATAATTGCCATTTGTTCTAATGTAAGTGTTACATTCTATAGATTACATTTCTTTGTTTGGCATCAGTTGACTCTTTGTATCAGTGTAGGAACACCCAAAGCTAGAACAGTTGATTTTGGAACAACCTGATTTTCCAACATTAACATGTGTAAATTTATAAACTATTGTGTCAGACTTGTGCATTACCAAATGAAGGTATTGGGTATAAAATATTAAGAGGAATGTAATAAAGTGGCTGAAAGAGCCACTTTATTACATTCCTCTTAATATTCAATAATTTATATACAATAATTCATGTGTATGACACAGTTTCACAGGATATGAATTCTTCAATATAGTATCTCTCTAGCAAATGTGTGACCTGAATTGTTATCAGTTGTCCATATGCATTCATTCATTCTCGATCAGATTCAGTTCTGGATTGAGGTATTATGCAATCATTTATATGGCAACAAGAGTATAGTAAATATTTTTGTTTAGTTGAGTGTATGTGTAGTGAGTAGACTGTAGTGTCGAAATGGAGATTTTATCACATGAATGTTTTATAAATAGTATTAATGATAATAATCACATATCTTCACTTTAAGTACACTATCAGTCACCCAAATAGATATCAATATAGGTGTATTACCACTAGACACTAACTCTTTATGTAATCAACACTTCCTTTATTGTTGTTGTAGGGTATAGAGGTATCAGAAACTATGATCATTATGTATGATAACTATTAGTAACTACATAGATAACCAGCTTATGATATTTTTTGCAATAGTCTGTTTAATTAATTATCTGAGCCTCCACTTTATGAAAAATGACTTTATTCTCATTTACCCTTTCATGTCCCACAGGCTAGGATACCCCCCTTTACAATAGTTGATATAGTTTACCTTCCGTATTGAACTAATGATTAAAATACTGAGGCCATGACCATAGTGCCCTAAACTGATAAATGTGTATGAATGTGGTCCAAGCAATTTCAGGATCCTTGCGTGTGGCGATTAGTTGCTGGTTAGCCCCATGGGATACAAATGGAATAAATATAAAACATATATATTTATTCCATATATAAATAAATACTACCAAATTGAGAACCTCCTCTTTTTTGAAGTCAGTTAATAAAAAATGCCATCACACCTGTTTTCCTTCAAGCAAGTTAGTTGTAGACAAAGGTTGGTGTTTTCCACCCACATTTAGGTGATGATATGTACAAGGTATCATAGTTATAGAAGCCAGGTACCTTTCTTAATGTGTCATTTAAAATTATAGTAGTACTAAAAATTCAGTAGGTTATAGCTATCTATCAAATAATATTTATGGAACAAAGCATTTCATTTTATTTTATTTTAGATCGTTTATATATAAATCAACAGATAATTAAAAATCATTGTGTTTGTGTTAAACTGGTAGTATTCCAATGTGATGACTCATTATCACGAAGGAGTCATTGTGATTACATCTGCTTAAATTGTCTGACATCAACACAGCTCAAGGTTTTTCTTCTAAAACTGCAAAGAGTGATTAAACTATGACAGATTAGTTTTTTCCATGGTGGACCTAGATATCAGTAGTATCCTCATTTAAAGTAACATTTTTGCTGCTTAGTCTATAAATATTGCTTTAATATCCACCAAGGAAAAATGTAAGTTTTTTGTAGACTAAAATAATTCTTATAAAGGATGGTTTCAGAAAGGCCTACTTACTGTTAATTTAATAAGAGTTAAAGTCGGAAATCTAAGGCAATGTTTGTATCCCGTTAGATCAATCTATATTCTTATACAGAGAAGTAGGAAACAATTTGGCTATTCTTTAAGATAAAAAAAATGCGTTTTAACTCTTGACAACTTTGTCTGTTTATCTGCACATACATAAAGCATTGTCTAGTTATTTTTATGTAATGACTGATTTCAACGAAGTTATCATTTTGCTACCCATTAAAGACCACTGACAGACACATGCTAAGATCCTGATTATGTCTGTTGTTTCTACAATACTGATACAATATGTTTTGTTATAGGGACTTCTTACCCCGAGGGTCAGGAATAGTAACTCGCCGGCCATTAATTTTGCAGCTTATCCACGGTAACACAGGTAAGTACAAATGTCTATTTCATATCTTCACTACTGTTACATTTGACTAAAAGCCCTACGTTTAAACAACAGTGGCCCTAAAGCTGGTTTCACACGGTAAATCGGCGCTAGTGGACATCATGCAGACATCGTCGACAGAATTAAAAGTTGATGCCCACATATGTCGTTTACGCCCACTTAAGCAAAACTAAAAAACTAAATAATGCTTAGGTTAGCCCCTAGGTGGCCCTTACGTTATCCTTAGTCCTATTAGGTTATCGGAAGGGAGATAACTATTGCTCCGAATAAATATTGGTAATCATAGGTGCCGACGCGAATACAAAATAGAATTGGGGCAAAAAGCTACAAAGAAGAGCCTCCTTTTACTGTTACAACACTACTTCTCTACTATCCTTTTCGCTAGAGATGACGATACCAATACCATAGTGTTGATAATCCAGTCCGCAGAAACTGGTAACCTTCCCAAGGATCTTGTTAAACTGTTGGTGCAACAAACCAACAGCTTTAAAGGATCCAGTTCTTACTGTTCCTACTGAAATGTTGCCGGATTCCGGCGGTACGAGTCATGACACCGTGGCACGCATCCACTCGCTGACAAACCAATCAGGTCAAACAGTCCCCTGCGCAATATTCCTCCCACTAAATATATACACCAATAAATCGATTTCTGCTCAAACAGAGCTTGTTTCTCGACTTGTGTCAGTATTTTGCGAACTCAGTGCGACTATAAAAAGGAAGAAATGTAGTCGGCGTAATTTTGTTTCCGGCCTTTTAATCACATTCAGTTCATTATTGTGCAAAATATGATCATTAACCTTCAGCCGTAGTCTGAATGTTAAAACAACTAATTGGCTCACTAATACATGCTATTTAACGTACGTATCTACCCACTCTTTGGAAATCCTTATTGCGTAAGACATTGTTATTCTTTAAAAAAATAATTGCAAGCTGTACTCAATCCGTTTGTTCTTTTTGTTGGTAATTTGTGTTATTTTTAAAACGAAATAATCTGTATTTTTTCTTGTCACGTACGGGTCATTAGCCTTACTCGCGGCGTGATTAAAAACATATAAACCTGTTGTTTTGTCCGAAGAACTATCAGTAAATTATTAAACACTTACTGTAATTATTTACATGAAATTATAAATATATATCGCCAGACGAATACACCAACTATACGGTCCCACACTAAGCAACGCTTGTATTATGGGTACCGTACTATGGACTGGGGGCGAACCCAGTCTATATTACTTATATATTTATTAAACATCCATGAATTGGGTACAAACATTCGTGCTCATCACACATAGTTTGTCCCTACCAGGATTCGAACCCGGTACTTTCGGCACGAAAATCAGAGTCACTGCCAACGGGCTTAACTCGCTAATCAGGCCGTCGATCTGACTTGGTATGATTCATTTTTAAAGTGATACCTTTAATTTCCGCAGAATATGCCGAGTTTCTACATTGCAAAGGCAAGAAGTTCGTGGACTTCAATGAAGTGCGTGGTGAGATCGAAGCGGAGACGGATCGCGTCACCGGATCCAACAAGGGCATCTCGCCTGTGCCGATCAATCTGCGTGTATATTCACCAAATGGTAAGAGAATGTTTTGCTATTGGTACCTATTTACAGTAAAGGATCTATATACTGTAGGTAAGAACGCTTAATACCTATCTACAGTACATAGATTCTATACTGTAGATAGGTATTAAACGTTGCTATATTGTCAACATTGTGCATCTTCATTCTATAGATAGTATATAGTAGGTAGTGTATAGTAGATAGTGTATAGTAGATAGTATATAATATATGCACAATGTTGACACTATAGCAATGCTCGCTACATGATCTGTATTATTCGGCTATCTTGGAGAAAATCTTTCATCGAGACTTGCATGTTGATGTCTTCTCTAGGGCCACATTTCTAACATTTCTCAAGTGAAGCTTACATAAAAACGTATTTTTTTTAATTACCGAGAGAAAATAGCACGATCTCGTATTCATGCGTTACTATATAGTTTGTGGAGTTTACGAAATAAGTCATTGGCCGACGAGTCCGTCACATTGTTATCATGCTTAACAAATGACATTCACAATGTTGTTTCCGTTATGTAAAATAAAATCTTTGGAATTATCTTATCGGCCATGCTAAAGGACAATCAACTCGGTAATAGATCAATGCATGGATAATGAGGTTACAGTTATTAACCTCTGAAAGGTATGGTTCAATTAACACACGTACATATATGCCATGTGTTATCCTACACACATACATTTATTTTGTAACTTAACATGATCTGTCTGTAGTCTTTAACATTGACACTTCATTTTATATTCTGATTAGTTTTTCTTTTCCTCGTTGTAATTAAATAAGATTGTTCAACCTCCTGCGTGTCTTAGCTCACGACGTTGACATTGGCATAATCGTATTGGGCCTGGTCTCAATTGAAAAAGGCCAAAAAGAAAAGAAATATGATTGTATAATTTAATTCCTCATTTGATGAAATATTAGTTCGTTACTTGTAACACGAGACGCGAGGCGATCCGCGATTATTTAACACGGAATTTCATAAATTCAAATGAATTTATGTTCAGTGTCATGACTAACTTCTGACCATAGTTATAAATTAAAAATGAGTCAACTTTTATCGTGTGGCTTAGATAAGGTAATAGGTAAGTATTCAGTTAATTTTCTAATTAAGTTTATTATTAATTAAGGACTATAGTTTTATGCGCTCTTTGGATATTTATTATTATACTGTTATTGTTATTTTTATTAAACTGTTGTAGGCACTTTCATTGATGTCAATGTATAGTTAGTTACATTCGTGAATATTTTTTATATTTTGGAATTTTAGTGTTATTTTTTTTTAATTGGTAACGTTGTGTATTAGCACAGTGTTCATGCGTAAAGGTCAATCTATAAAAATACGGATGAGTGCCCGTGCAGTAGTAGCAGTGTTAAGCAATTTTCTTATGTCGGTTGTTTAATATTGCAATCGCATAGAATAGAATAGAATAGAATGGCTTTGTTAATGCCTGACAGCTGCCTATATACGTACCAAAGTTAATGAATACATAATTATATATATCGGTGGTTGTATATATCGGTGGGACGCCATTATCATATCTTCATGTCACATCCATTATTTTATTTATAATGTGTATTTATTGAATGTTTTATTGCTATTTATTACTTGACAAAGGCAAAATATACCTAAGTTGTGGGTGAGGCCATTTTCATATCCATTTTATTTCATCGCATTTCATTTCGTAAAGAAAGAAGAAGAAGAATACATAGTTACTAACGAATTATGAAATTAATCGAAGGAACAATTTCATTGACTGGGATAAAAAGTTCCTTATAAATAATCCGCCCGGTGGATTTTTAGACACGAATTACCCGCTGAATATAAGCCAAATGAAATCCGTGCAGTGGATTTTGAGATAAAAATTACCCCCTGCATATAAGCTAAATACAATCCGCCCAGAAGTTTTTGGGGTTATGCTATTCGAGCCTATGCGGATTTGTTCGTCATTTGGAAATATCAGTAGGTACCCACGAGTTTAAGCACAACACATTGAAGGCCTCTATTTCTTGGTCATTTGGGTTCAAGATCCTTTGTACCGCTCGCCCCACCGACAAGCACAGCGGCATAGTTTTTAGGGATCTTTACGCTGCATACATGGTTTTTGCTTAGCTTAGGCCACAGATATCCCAAAAATTACAAGCAAATTACTATGATAGTATTTAAATTACTATGATCAGATATAAAGGTACGTCATTCACTGTTAATCTTGTCGCTTGTGGTATTCAAGAAATTTCCTCCTTACGCGATATTTTTGATACCTAGGTATTAAGCTTGTGAGCAAGTACCCAAACGTACTATAAATCTTACCTTATCTCTTATCGTGAACATAATACCTTATCTATGTTACCGATTTACAGATCGTGTGAAATACGTCGTATTGTTTACTATCTGATTCAATTAAACGTAGTTATGTTTGATACCTACTTATTTATTCTGAGTATACCAAGAACATTCTGTGGAGTAGTAAGTACTGCAGAGATGATTAAAACACACATCTAGTACTTGTTCATTATGTGTCCTGATAACGGACGGTCTGTGGTAGGATTTTTTTTGTCTGGCTAGACGCTAGCTTTTTGTCTCTTATGTATTTAAATTGCTTGTCATCAGTGGCGTAGCTACCGTAGGGCTAAGAGGGCAGTGCCCCTAGGGTCAAGGGGCCCCTCGCCTCGGCCTCCATGAAAAGTTATATAATATCTTTGTTGAACAAATAATTTTAGACTTAACTTTATGCCCCTTGATCAACAAACCTCTAACGAGTCAAACTGAATTCACATAAATTTCTGTAATATTAGAGGCCTTACTAATATTATTAGACAGCGTACTTCCATAATTATATCGTTATATACATATTATCTGCTGCCCTACCGGCACATAATACTTAGTAGTGACTTTGCATTATTATACCTGCAGTGGGAGATAAGGAGATGAAGATGAAGTAGTTTTGCACCTTTAAAGTATTTAGTTTAAATAGGGCCCCAATTTATTTTTGCCACGGGGCCCTTAGTGACAAATTTGCGCCACTGCTTGTAATCTTAAAACTGGGTTGTAGTAGGTATATCAATATATGTCTTCGTCTTTTAAATATATAAATAAAAGTATCTTAAAAGACGAAGATAATACATTGATAGTCAAGATACTCTTGAGAAATTTAATAATTTTATCAACTCTCGGTTCTGGGTCGATGATGACTTATGTCTTTCATACACTGTGAAATATGAAGTGTAAACTTTTTGGTTTATTTCTTTAACACGTAGCTATTCTTGTAACATCACGTTTCATTAGTGTGGATAACCACTGTGGGTTATTAAACGGATAGCCTTAAAACTTGGTAATCGTTTTGCGATAAGAGGCCTCCACTAGTTCGAATAGTATTGCCATTAATTACACTACGAAGCCTTGAGGAAAACACTTTGCGACGGCAAACATGATACTTATCTATTAGGACTGGAAAGGCTGTCAATTATAATGAAGTATATAAGTGAGGAGTAAACTTGGTAGCAATCGAGGTTCAACCAGAATTCGCACCACTGCAAACATTGATTTGTTGTTCATACAACATCGTTCATTATTATTGGCTTACAACGACCTTGTGTTCTTCATCCACCAAACATACCGCTCCACATTACGTATACAAGCTTACTCACTTGTTGTTAAAGATCCGACAATAATTTGGCACGCGCTAAAGGTTCAAAGGTCGACTCCGTAAGAAGTTTCACTATTATGGGACATCCGTACTTGTCTTAGGTACCTTTTAGTTTTTCTTTTTACTAAATTGATTTTTATGGACTATAGTATAGTAAAGTAATTACTTTATGACTCTGCTATACCATCCCACTAATATTATAATTGTGAAAGTTTGAATGGATGGGTGTTTGTTACTCAATCACGCCTGAACGCCTGAACGGATCTGGATGAAATTTGGCACAGAGATAGATTATAGTCTGGAATAGCACATAGGCTACTTTTTATCCCGGTAAAATGTATGGTTCCCGTGGGTACCTTTTAATCGCGGGTAACACCGCGGGGCGCAGCTAGTTATTCAATAACTTCATGTGAGTGACATTTAAAATGTTGTATTATTTTACTGACTCACCTCACGTCGTATTGTTTACAGTGCTCAACTTGACACTGATCGACTTGCCGGGGCTCACGAAGGTGCCCATCGGCGACCAGCCCGTCGACATCGAGCAGCAGATCAAAGGGATGATCTTCCAGTTTATTAGGCGAGAATCATGCCTCATCCTCGCGGTCACCCCGGCCAACACCGACTTGGCGAACAGCGATGCCCTCAAACTTGCCAAGGAAGTCGACCCCCAGGGTAGGTGTACATTGAGAATATAGGCTAGGGTCAAAATGAGGCGATTTGATTGCAATCGATGATTACTACTAAAATCAGTAGTGATGTTCATTGCAGTAGTGACAAAATAGATCATTACTATACACACATTTAGAGAAATAAAAAAATGTATGAAGTCTCAGTTGCCAACTTTAAATTCAAAAATGTATATTTTTGTATAATCTGTTATCTACCTGATTTGTACTAAACACTATCCTTTTAATAATTGTCTGGGTGTGAATGGAATCGCCCTCAGTACTTTCTATGAGACCCATAATCTATACCTATATATATGACAAAGTCATGTTAGTTACACCATTTATAAGTCATAAACAGGTGGGTCGATTTGTATGATCTTTGATTTTTTGAAATTGCGTCTTGAATAGCAGAATAACTGTTAAAACAAGGGAAAAAAATATTAAAAAATATAAAAAAAATTGATTGTCATGCGGTAGGAAGTTCGCCGGAACATCTAGTAATACATATACCGTTGCTTGCATTAGGACCACATACTTGGTATGTGCGATGTTTTTTATTTTATTTTATACATTAGTAGGACGGTAATATAATGCTGTACTTTATCTAATAATGTACGATCATTTGGCTACCAGGTCTCCGTACGATCGGTGTAATAACAAAATTGGACTTGATGGACGAGGGCACGGATGCCCGCGACGTGCTGGAAAACAAGCTGTTGCCGCTGCGGCGCGGCTACATCGGCGTCGTGAACCGCTCGCAGAAGGACATCGACGGCCGCAAGGACATCTCCGCGGCACTCGCCGCCGAGAGGAAGTTCTTCCTTAGGTATGCACCAAGCCATGACTGTGCCCAGTACCAGATTATCCATATAAGTAACTAGCAAACCCAGCGAACTCCGTTTCGCCACCAGATGGCTTCGTTTTATGTAACATTTCGTTTGGTTTTTCCTGAATTTTCTTTGCTATAAACCTCACGGAGCCCGAGACCTTTCCAACGAATGCAAAACCGTGGAAATCGGTTCGTGCGTTCTGGAGTTATAGCGTCAGGAAGGAAAACCCGACTTATTTTTATATAGTAGATGTAGCATGGGGGCCCCGCGGCCCGTGAGGATAATAAGGTTAAGTAGTTTTTGTTCTGATCCTTTATTTTTCGTTTTACTTTTTTTTATGACAAACAATTTAGCAAAAAGTATAAAAATATTTTTCGGTAATAATTAAAAATTTGATTTCGGTTAAAATTTATTAAATCCAGTAAGTTCCTGCTTGTATAACAGACACACATAATGGCAAACACAACAGTTTGAATTCCATATTCACCTAGAGGCCTACCTACCTAAGGGGAGTGGGGCCCAAAGACTTGCATTGGTTAGGGTCTTCTACATAGCTTAATCCGGCCCCGACGAGTCATTGATTGAATGGGTAGTAAATTACGAAGCCCTCGAAGCTTCTAGTGACCAGATAACGCTTTCAGTCATAAACTAAAGTTACGTCATATCCACTGTATGTCATGAATATGGTTTTCTTTTTTCCTTTTATATTATTTTTGGGTTTTTTTTTGTTTGAATGAACAAGATGATTGGTATAATATGTAAAAAGTGTCTAAATTTTCATTGGGTTTATTATTGTAATCCAACGTCTTTTTAATATGTCTCCGCTCAGTGAAACCAATATTCGAAACCAGCCATAGTAAACCTAATTTATCAATGGTAGCTTCTGACTATTCATAAGCGCTTTATTGGCCAACATGATTTTTTATTGCTTAATAATACAGCCACCCATCGTACCGACACCTGGCGGACCGGCTCGGCACCCCGTACCTGCAGCGCGTGCTGAACCAGCAGCTGACGAACCACATCCGCGACACGCTGCCCGGCTTGCGAGACAAGCTGCAGAAACAGTTGCTCACGCTCGAGAAGGATGTCGACCAGTACAAACACTTCAGGCCAGACGATCCCTCCATCAAGACCAAGGCTATGTTGCAGTGAGTTACAGTACTTTATTATTTTTATTGTAAAGTATAATGGCAGCACTTTACGGTTTCACCGGTCGAGGCGGCGAGGACTTCGTACTCTCTTGTGCGTAACGGGGTTTAGAGTAGCTAGCTCCACGGCGCCTCGAGTACAGGTACTAGTTATGGTAATAAGTAGTCGACTTACTACTTGGTCGATATGGTCACAGATTACAGAATCAAAATCAAACATTTGTTTATTACTTACCTATAAAAATTGAATATAAAAATAATTATACAAAGAATTGTGTGTGTAGGGGAGGAAAACAATACTTAGGAACCATAATTATTTAAATATATTTATCGGTACTTGGCTGTGATTTTGGGGCTTTCTAGTATAACACGGTAAATATATCTCAAATGTAACTATCGTTTGAGTATTTCACGGTATGTTTTTCGATGAGAAACTGTTAAAAGAAACTCTCAGTTCATTAATTCCATATAACTAGCCTAAACAGCTATTTCCCAAAGTTCACCCAATTGTTTTTGTTAATTACAGAATGATACAAACCCTGCAGACGGACTTCGAGCGCACAATCGAAGGCTCCGGCTCGGCGCAGATCAACACGAACGAGCTCTCCGGCGGCGCCAAGATCAACCGGCTGTTCCACGAGCGGTTCCCGTTCGAGATCGTCAAGATGGAGTTCGATGAGAAAGAGCTGCGCAGGGAGATCGCGTTCGCTATTAGAAACATTCACGGTATTAGGGTGAGTGACGTCACGCAGTATTTATTTAGGATAAAAATCGTTAGTTACGGGTTTGGGTTATTTATAATATAGTTGAAGCCTCAAATCATCGTGAAACCCCTCATGCAGGATAGTTATTAAACTGGATGGCATTTGAAAGCGGTCGCGAGATCTGATTTAGCGGTAGGTTAGCGGTAGATTGATAAATTAGGTTCATTATGGCTGGTTTTTTTTATAAATACATGTCTTGATTTTTTTTTGTCCTGAGACCTTTTTTTCTTCTGCAGGTTGGCTTGTTCACTCCCGACATGGCTTTCGAAGCTATAGTAAAGAAACAGATCGCACGACTAAAGGAGCCGAGTCTCAAATGCGTCGATTTAGTGGTACAGGAGTTGTCGAACGTCGTTCGTTTTTGCACCGAAAGGGTAAGGAAAAGGTTCCCTTGCTTACATAACCAATGTTATTGAATTTTTGAAGTTTTCAAATATTTTTATCGGTCTTACAAATTTGCTGGCCAAATTCTGACAGTAAATTTTATACCCTTTATTACGGGAAAACGGATTTAATTTTGACAAGCTTAACAACCAGAACGCTGTGAAGCGTGGACTCTGCAACGTAACAAATTCTTGGAGCTTTCAAAGCAGTAATCATTGTCCGGCTCGCCTGAGTGTTGTCATCTTCATTTCCTTCGTTGTCGGCCTACCCGCAGCACTAACCCGAGTCTGAATCCGGCCATCAACATGGTGCAATGACCCGAACTGTTTGTTAATTGAATAACTACTATAAATAGTCATTAGTGGTTGTATATAAGTACATGTTGTGTTGTACAGATGTCTCGCTACCCGCGGCTGCGCGAGGAGACGGAGCGCATCATCATGTCGTACGTGCGCTCGCGCGAGCAGATGTGCAAGGACCAGCTGGTGCTGCTCATCGACTGCGAGCTCGCCTACATGAACACCAACCACGAGGACTTCATCGGATTTGCAAAGTATACTACCTGCCTGTCAATTATATCAGTAGGAACTACGTAAGGCCCCGTTCACAATGAAAGCGCGGGCGCGGACGCGGCCGCCGCCTTTTGTAATCATAATTTCTATACTGCAATATTTCTTAGCAGTATTTTTTGATCTTTTATAAAATTAGCATTTACCTATCTAAACACGCGCACACGCGCGCGCGATCAGTACTAGCTTAAAGTTCAAGCCAGATAAGTGCGCGCGGCGAGAAACTGAATTAACTATATCTAAACTATAAGTGCCATATTGTAGTGTTTACAGCGTTAACAGCGCCACACTTAAGTGCGGACTTATCCGGCGCGCACTTAAGCGTCTTATTTAGCTGCGCCCGCGTCTGCGCCCGCGCTTTCATTGTCGGGGAGCGGTCTAATAATACCCGAAGGGGCGCTCTGAAAGATACCCAACACTTGAACATTCAATTTATGCCTAAACTTTACTAAACTACGATTTAATTTATACCTAAAGATAAGAAAATTAGAGATTCGCTACAATCAGCAGAGTGGTCCCTGATGACATGTAATACAGGTTTTTTGTAAACCTAAAACAGGCACCAGCTCTCACAGCGCCGATAACAGAATATAAATGCCTATCTATGTATTTCATATAAGAAGTCCCGCAGATGAGGTGTTGTCATGTGATGGAATATAATTAATATTTTATACAAGTTCCGATCTCTTTCAACGGGACTTCATATTGTGAAATTAAGTAAAGTTACTTTTGGGTTTCGTGTGTGTTATGATTATTATTAGTATTATCTTGTTCGTGCTTGTCTACGTCCGTTCAGGTGCAGGGTACATAGGCAAACTCTTAATTCTGGAAAACTAATAATTTGTGCCTTGTTATAGCGCCCAAAATCAATCTGAGAACTCCACGAAATCTGGACACCGTGCACTAGGAAACCAAGTCATCAGGAAAGGATACATGTGCATACACAATTTGGGTATAATGAAAGGTATTGATAATATAAATTTTTCATTGAATCAATGTAACTATTGTAAATAGCAAAATCGTACCATGGGTGCGTGCACAGAGAAAATGAACTGGCACACTTCTTTATAAATATAATAATAATATAATAATGCCAGCCCTTTTAATGTCCCACTGTTAGGCACGGTCCTCCTCTAAATGCGAGGGGGATTATACATAGTTCACTACGCTGGTCTAATAACAAACACTATTGACACATTCATTTTATACATAAACCTGATGAATTATATTTTTGATACGCCTTATATAACAAAATGTAATGATGCAGGCGGTTCCCGGGACTACTGGTTCGTGCTGACCGCGGAGAGCATCTCGTGGTTCAAGGACGAGGAGGAGCGCGAGAAGAAGTACATGCTGCCGCTGGACGGGCTCAAGCTGCGCGACCTCGAGCAGGGGTTCATGTCGCGCCGCCACATGTTCGCGCTCTTCAACCCCGAGGGCAGGAACGTGTACAAGGTACACTCATACCTAACAAATATATCTATACATAGACGTAGTAGCATAATATTTTGTAACTTTTGACGATTCATAAGTACTGTACTTAATGGTCTACGTGATTAAAAAAGATTCTGATTCATATATTGACCATTGTGTATTCATAACCATGAGTAAACGAAATTGTATAACTAGACTTTACAAATTCTCCCAAGATGTCCGGTAAATGTTCAGTAAAGTATCCACATTTCATCATCATTGTTATCGACATGAACATTATCATCAGGGGTACTTATAATTTTATAACCATTATCAAGAAATACTCGACACTGGCAAAAATGGCAGTACTATATAGCCAATTGCCAACCTAAAAAAGAACAAGTAAGAAGATTTTGGTGGAATTGGCATGGTGATGGCTATAACCCGATAAAAAGTATCTCAAATCCTATTAGACGGTTTTTACGAAAACTTGGCTTGTTGAAAGCTTATAAACTAAAACTAAAAATAAATCATGATCTCCTCCATAGTCAAATAAAATCATGTCCATGCGTATGAAGTTGCGGATATTGCTAGTTTAAAATAATATCAGCATTTCATTTCCCTAGCTTCTCTATAAAAGTAGATGTAGTGTACCTCAAGTTTAGTGTGTAGACTACACTTAAGGTAATTGGGCTCTATGAATTGGATCAATTTTATACTGCTGTCGACAGGATTACAAGCAGCTCGAATTGTCATGTGAAACACAAGACGATGTCGACTCGTGGAAGGCGTCGTTCCTCCGCGCGGGAGTGTATCCAGAGAAGACGTCGGAGGCTGCGAACGGTGACGAGGTGAGTGCCAACCGACCAACCACTCTCATATGCCTGTCTCACTATTCTCAATCTTTCCTTCCCCTACAACTATTTCTCTCATCTTTATATTATTCCAATATTTTAATTTTATACGAGCTTCAATAATATATTGCTTTCAAAAACAATGTGTGTATTATATAAATTAAATATATCGAAAATGCCAGTTTGGTTATACGATCTGTTGTTTTGCCATGCTATACAGAGTGAAGGAGCGGAGGTTTGTGTATGTAGGCTTCATAATACATTACACACTTCACAAGCTTCACTATAGTCTCACATTTTAACATTTATTATGTGGAGTATCAAGAACAACTATTTTAAGTCGTTATATTATTTGTGTTATTTTTATTTCGTACCTAGATAATATGTTATGTTGAAATACATTCCAGCCAGTGTAGCATGAGGCATGTAGAGTGCTATTTTGCCACTTATTGTTAGGTTCATAGAACATGCACTTTTGATCACATTCTAATTGTTATACCAACGACATGCATATGAGTATGAATCCTCCACTCGTGGCTCGTTTGTATGAGCGTTCACTCACAGAACAGTGAATAGTTTCACCATCGAACTTACATACTTGTTAAAGAATTCAATTTTGTTTTAGCATGATTGTTTTTATTTTTAGTTATTTCCGCCTTCCCTGGGGTTGGGTGAAAATAAAAGAAGAGTAAGTCCCTCGTGTTTTACAGCTTGCTCGCTGAATTTTTGATTTGTTACAGAGGTGAAATGCGTTTATTTTGGAGGTAGATTTAATATTGTATTATATACAATGCATGCGTGATTAATAGTAAGGAATGTTTGCCCTGGAAATAATAGTCAGCAATATTGCAGGCATATAGAGGGCATCGCATCATAATTAAAAAGATTAACACGGTTATGGTTTTCATATGTTTATGGCACGAGTTTGGTTAGCTGGTAAAAAAAATGATTTTAATTTTTCACGATAGATTATGTTTGTGTATTTTTTAAATAAAATATTTAGGGTCAGTAGTGTACTTATAAGGTGCATGTGTATAAAATTCATTTTCCATTAGGGATTTGCGTTTTAATTCTTTATGTATGACTGAATAATGTTACCTAAATATGTATTCTTGCCCTATTTCACCTATATTTATTTAATTATTCTTTCATACACCGATATCAGAGCGGTGCGGTAAATAAAACGAATAGAACATACGGTCTGGCATGAAATCTATTTTGTAGTAAGAAGACTATTCTTGACCAGTTGTATCATTGATTATTTAAAGCGAAGGTAATTTGATGGATTAAGACTGAGCTGATGTTCTGGGCTATCCATATCACATACTTTTCTGCTTCGCCTCAAGCCTTTGCCAGAAAGCCAGGCTTTGCTTTGACACAACTAAATAATAGCGCTGCTCGAACAATTATAATAACGTAAGCCGTATGAAGCTATTGTACATAAAGAATGTAGTAAGTTCGTAATGTAATGTAGTTACTAAAATAAGGTTTTTATAAAGTCGAGACGTTAAATATGTCGGTTTGCAAGCATCTATATAAATAAGAATTAAATGCCGCTCGTTGGTAAGCGCATCACTTGGAAACGGCAGGACTAATTTGACTATTTGTTTCTAAATGTTCATAATAGTCTGAATAATGTTTTTAGGGAAATAAAATTAAAAAGTTGTCTGGAAAATTCGGGAAACACGACGTCTGTCAGATCAGCTGGTATTTAAATTTTTTTTTACATAGAGCAATGTAGATAAATATAACTTGTAATCCTTGTACATTTTCGAAACGACATTCACGTCAAAAATACTAGATAATGAACAGTGTATACAAATAGTCAAACTCCGCAACAATGATAACAAACGATGATTGTACTATAAACTCTTGCAGAACTCGGACAGTTCGGGCACGAGCAGCATGGACCCGCAGCTGGAGCGGCAGGTGGAGACCATCAGGAACCTGGTGGACTCGTACATGCGCATCGTGACCAAGACTACGCGCGACCTCGTGCCCAAGACCATCATGATGATGATCATTAATAACGCCAAAGATTTTATTAACGGGGAGCTGCTCGCACACTTGTACGCCTCCGGTGATCAGGTAAATCGTTTTTTTGTTTTCTTTTAGTATGTTCTATACTTTTTGATGCTTATTTACCAGTCTTAACTGACCTTCAAGTTTACTTCTGATACGTATATCTAACAGTGTCGATTTAGTGTTTCGTGATTCCTTGTCGAATCAGCGCTAAAGTCTCATTGATTTGGTTTAAGTAACAATACTTCGGACCTATCTCAAAGATGCCTCTCCATAATCATAAAAGTAGACTTTAAAAGAGATTCTGTAGCATTTCGTAATCATCAATTTATTATGTTTTTATTATTCGTTGCACACAATAAATGATCGTAGTAGTTCTTATTCACGGGAACGGGGGAGAAGTCGTTTTATATGAAGTAATTCATGACCCTTCATCTTTACATTATTTGGTGAATAGATAGATAGAAAAACCTTTATTGTTCCATCACACAAAATAATAACAAAAATACACATACTTAACTTACACATAGAGTGTCACAATGGACAGCCTTAGCACTAATAGCGATCTCTACCAGCCAACCTATCGACGGCCATTTCAATATACGTGTCCGTTTGCTAGTCCCAAATGATGGAGGAGTCCCCGGAGGAGGCGCTGAAGCGCGAGGAGATGCTGCGCATGTACCACGCGTGCAAGGAGGCGCTGCGCATCATCGGCGACGTGTCCATGGCCACGGTGAGCACGCCGGTGCCGCCGCCCGTCAAGAACGACTGGCTGGAGTCGCGCCTCGACGCCAACCCGCGCCTCTCGCCGCCCTCGCCCGGCGGCCCGCGCCGCGCCGCGCCCGCGCAACAGGGTACGTCCACACACACTCGTTCATAACCCACATCTGATTTATCTGCTCGTCTATAGACAACTTTAGTTGTAGTAGTTTAAGGTGGAAGCTCAGGTCAAACCGAAAAACCACTACTTTTACTAACTTTATGGTGTTGTATCGCTTTAGGTATTTTTTTAAGCAAACTGAATACATCGAGACATCCAATGCAGAATGCTAATATCGCAAAAAACTAAATTACATCGTAATGATGTCCAAATTTTTTTGTAAAAAAATAAAAACCATTAACATTTTGAATTTCGCGCCCTGACCTGAGCTTCCACCTTAATTCGTTCAGTAGGACAGGTGAAGGAATTAATCCATACTGCCAAAGGATAATTTTAATGAGTAAAGGCCGCGGCGAATCTCACGAGCACCAACCATACACTTAACACAGAAAGCGAGAATAAATATGTATTTTTATGATGCATATGGGCTTTGAACTGTGGTGGTTGGTGGCTGTATAAATAAAGTCAAAATGTGACACACATTAATGTTCTATTCTGTCTTATGAATTTGGAAGAGCTGTTAATAATTTACTAGATAAATCGCGATAAGCGTCGATGTGCGATGTCTATGTGATATGATGTTAAACATTATGCATTAGTCCTCGTTGTTTAATGTATGTATGTTAAAGTATTTCTTTTTCTTGTTTAATCATAAACCGACGCATAATGTAGTATAATAAATCCCTGGATAAAGTACTACTGGGTAACTTTCTGGACAAGACTATCAGACTATACCAAAGAGGCTATTGAGATCTACTATGTTACTCATCGTAAATCTAAGCGTTGTTTAGTTTGGAACCACACTATTTGTGTTGGTCTAGCGATATTTATTTACTTATGTTTTTAAATACGAGTTACATTTCTCACCTGTTCAAGTATTGCCCCGGACTAATCATAATGTACTAATCATAATCATTCGTGATAATGAATGAAAAAAAAAAGAAAAGAAAAGAATGTCATATCGAGTTGCAGACTAACAGTAAACTTTGAGATCAAAAGGTCAAAATATTGTCTGGATCTGGATTAATACAAAACTCCTTAGAATAGTGAATCACGCATCGTATAAATCGGGTTTACTACGCATTACGTCATCGACGAGTAAAATATAGCATCTGGACGTCGCCGCGATTGATAAGAGATTATTGAAATACCCGAGTTTGGTAGCCGCACCAATGGAGGGACGAGAAGAGACCGAGGAGGCCTTCAACCAGCGGTGGGACATTGCAGGCTCAGATGGAAAAATCTGCACGATTTAAGCTCGTAATGTCCTGTTGTTGGGCAAAGGCATGTTTGAGCAAGTCACAAGCGAGGTATACTGCAGACTAGTGGAGACGACCGGGCACCACGATTCGAAGCTTGATGAAATTTCATTACTGAACTGCTGTCGGTAATTTGAATTAATAAGACTACAATACGTTTATTTTGTAATTATAGATGATAAATATAATAAATACATTAAATTTTATTACAAGTTCGGTGGAGGAATTTTGTATGTTTATTATACTATGTTATTAACAGTTTGTAATGCTATTGTTAATTTATTAAAACATAGTGGTATGTTTTCAATTAAATCACTTTAAGTCCACGAACAACTGTAGAATATGTGTATGGATTGTGTGCTTCGTTTGAATTGTAAATAGTTGAGTTTACATTGAATTGTTTAATTGCTGTAAGGCCGTGTGTTTCAATTTCACGTGAATGGATTGCTCGGGATAAAAATAAAGTTGCCTCGCGCGGTACGTGCCTGCGACAGATTATTGTTGAGTGCGAGGTTTGTGATAAGTGAGCATATAGGCTGATGTGTGGGGTGTCTGCAGGGTCGCTGGGCAGCCGCGGCGCGCCGCCGCCGCCGCTGGCCGGGGGCGCGGGGCGGCCGGCGCCGCCGCTGCCGTCGCGGCCCGGGGGCGCCGCGCCGCCGCCGCCCGCCGCGCGCCCCGCGCCGCAGCCCGGCCTGCCCGCGCCGCTCATACCCACGTGAGTACATACCGTTTAAACTCCCCCCGCCTCTCATTAGTGCAAGCATGATCGATGCTGAAATTTATCGATGCGAACGCTGGTGGTCGGTATCGCTGATCAAAATGTATTCGCGAATCTGTTGTCCGATTAAAACCGTACGACAAGTCTTTATCGATCAATTGGATTAATAATTGAAACTTGCGTTATGAAATGACTTTGTGTATTTGTAGAGACTCTTTGTTGCGTTAAATAATGGCTTTGAATGTTATCTATGAATAGATAGAATTCCTAAGTTACTTGTTGAAAAGTTCTGAATCGACCCGATACTTTTTGGGCTTGGACTTTGGATTTCAACATCGATCATTCTAAATAATTCCAGCATCATAATATTGTACCCTTACTGGTGATGATGATGAAGTCTACATGCCTGGCAACTACGGAAATTATTTTTTTCCCAGGAATAGGAATTCACATAAAATTAAAGAGTTGCTCAGTTAACGGATGAACCTACTGGGATAAAGTATTTTTTTCCGTATAGTATCTAATGTTATGCAGCATTTACTACTACGATAGATTTTGGGGCTATCAGTCTTATAGTCAAGGTATTAACAATAGCGTGCGTGCTATCGCTCGCCTCGGTATCATTTGGTGTGTGAGCTTCGCTTGTTATAGTAGGTGGCATTGTGGGTGATGTAACGGCCATAAGTTTGCAATAAACGTATTATAGTTGTGCTTAATATATATACTAACATTTATTTCAGTACACAATATAATATTTTGCGCGTATATAAAAAGTAAAGGAAGTTGTTTTAGGAAAAAAAAACCAAATCGGTTCATAAATGACGGAGATTGAGGTAACAAACATAAAAAAAAATACAACCGAATTGAGAACCTCCTCCTTTTTGATGTTGGTTAAAAACTAAAGTTTAACCAACGAGTTTAGGTACTTTTTGACGACGTGCGCCGACCAAGCTACGCAAAAATACAACAACACCAAAATCCAAGTGGCAAAACAATGCACTACTACTACTTGATTATTGCCATGGCAACCCATATTGTTGATAGTGTCAGCAATAGAATATTGCGTTCTAAATTGGCAGTAAATATCTTGAATGAAACTTTTTATTAGATTGTGTGGGGTATGTGTTACACGGCCACGTACGGGTAAATAATATAGGATAATAGGTACACATTTGTGCTAATAATTATTTATATGCGATTAGGACTATTAGTTAGGGGTGCAAGTACCTAAGTGTGTGTGTGGTTGTGTTCGCAGGCGGCGCTAAGCGGCCACGGCGTGCGCCTTTAACTAACTAACATAAAGTTACGTATTTACATAAGGCACTAACTGGGACGGTCTTGTTAACTTATTACACTTCGGCATCACACGTACATGAGATTTACTGACTTTTTTTTCTTTTTGGCCTCAATGTGGCTTCTTTAAAATGACAGCTGTCTGTTAAGCCCATACCTTTATACATCGCGCAGGTTTTTTTTACGTGTTATAGAAATACACACATCAATATTTATGTTCTTTACATATCTATGTTGGCTGTTATACATGATAAAAAAAATTATCAAATCATCAAGTGTCATTGTAATCAATCTACATTATACAGAGTATACTTGGATTTATTAGTAGTACATATATTTTTAGTATACTTATACTTACGATACTTTGTGCGAACCATGTCCATGTACTAAGTTAGCAACATCGTAATGTTTATAAATAAATTATACATATGTTATATACAATATAATTAGTCATGTAAAGCATCAATACTTATGATACGTTTAAAAGAATGTTGCTTCCATAAAATTATTAAAAATAATAGTGGAATTTATTACCTTTTGGTAGAATACAAATTAATAATTATTATTATCTGATCATCTGTAGGCAGCCAATCATTTAACGATTAAACTATTCTACATCTGTTGATATATATATTTTAAATCATATTTTTATTCTATAAACGCTTACGAAGTTCCCGAATGGTTATATTTTTGAATAATCTGGTTGTGTACTCTGAATCATCGAACATTTTGGGCTGCCTACAGATAGATGTGTAAAATATGGAACATTGTATGTTAGACTTCTATTCAACTCTAAGCCTAGTTGTGTTAAAAAATGTGAGACTACTAACTGAAATGTTTAACGATATGTCGCTACATTGTGGGTGTAACTAACAAAGGGTTTGTAGACGTTTATTAATTTAAATGAAGCACCGCATGTCTATCAACGAATCGTGTGTGATCTTCATGATTTTTCTGTTTCTACCTAATCAATAGCTTTGTCTCACTCAACTTTACCCATCGTGTTGTATAGTGAGTAGCGGTGTTACTGAAACAAAAAACAATAAGGGTGTTCATCGTTTATAAAAGAAAAACCAGATTTTGTGGGTCCTGGCATTTGTGTAGGCGATAGATTAATGTATTCTATGTTTCACCATATTATAGTATTCTTATATTATTACATTCATTACTCACTACTTACTTAGTTATTCTACACACTGTTCACAGTTGCCCTGTAAGAGTATTCTTGCTTAGCGCTTTTATTCACTAGATCCAATGCAATTTTATGGCGGTTACGTCACTCCAAAATGTCTTACAGAGAAGCTGTGAGTATTTCAGATTATTTCGGTTTCTAAATTTATCGTTCTTAGCACGCTCGCAAAAGTGACGATATTTTAGCACACACCCGACGAAATGCATCCGAGCAATTAAAATGAAAATTATACTTATCTAGTATACAACGTAAAGCTGTTATTTGTATTGTGTAACAACAATTAATAAGGTTTTTTTTCCTTACATCCCCAATTTTATAAATGTTTGTCATATACACTTTTTTTTCTTCAACCTGACACTACTTCAATTGAGAATTGAGAGAATATCCGGCAATTAAATCAGCGGACTCATCTTATCGTCATGTTATCAGTATTATAAGTAAAGAATGAAATAAATAGGAGGCCTGGCGGCACCGCGGGCGCGGTCGCCGGCGCCTACAACCAGATGCCGCCGCACATGAGGCAGCAGGTGAACCAGGCGGTGGGCCAGGCCGTCACCAACGCCGCTATCAACGAGCTCTCCTCCGCGTTCGCCAGATTCAAGTAAACACCCGACCCGCCTGACACGCACAATATACTCATAAACTTGGTTATAGATTCGGCCAACGCAGACCAACCAACGGATTCATAGGTGCTTATTGGCCCCATGTGCAACCAACATGCTAACTTGATCTAAAACTGGAACTACCGTGTAGTTAAAGGGCCAGCTCACTCCTAGCTCTGTCTTAGTTGAAGGGCCTAATGGAACTACTTATAATGTGTTTTTCGCGCATTACAATAGTAACCTTAAAAAAGGGGCGAAGCCGTATTCCAAACATACAAGTTCATGCGTGGAATTTTAGCATTTAGCACTGAGTAAATAACGGCGAATCTCGTTGGTCTTCGTTGGCTCGGTTATTATCGATTAACACGAATGTATGTACGTAACTTGTGTGTCCCAAACATGATCACTTCGTCTGTTATGCCACGCACCCTGGGTCTGGCCTACATATCAACATTGCCAATTATCATCAGCTCATCAACATAGTTTGATACATATCAACTGTGACGATATAAATTCATTTGTTATGTGTAGCTGTGTGTACATTTTCTTATTATACTTCATATGAGTCCATTTCTAGGCGACTTTTTTTTGTATTTATATAATAGTATTTGATGAGGTAGTTTTTTAAATTGCAAATTCAGACGGAGTGACTATGTTTGTGTCAAATGAGTCATGTTCCTTGTAACGCAACAGTTTCGATGTACTACTAATGTAATATCTGCAACTTTGTTGTATAATTACATGTGTTGTGGAAAGTTTTAAAACATCGCTTTGGTACCGTGTATGTTAAGACGCGTCTTCAGCGCTTGTTTTGCTATTTTACACAAAAACATATAAATATTTTTGCCCGCACTGGAAAAAAGGGGTAGGGTACAAACGTCATTTATATCGGAATAAAATGTGTGTATATGGTTTTGTTTAATGTTTCGAAAAACCATAAGCAGGAGACGTGACTTTGTGCCACCGATGTTTTACAACTTGTTTTGTTGTTGCTTATAATGTATTTACCATTCGAAATAATACTGATGTTTCTCAGAGCACATTGTTTAATAGCTTGGTGTGAATTAAATGTCCTAATGATGAGGAGTCGGACGTGTTATATGTAACATAGCTTTCTGTTCCTCGGATGCGACCACTCGCTGTATATAATCAATGTGCCTGTTGAACATAGTGCTGTTGGCGCACATGTGTAACAAACACTGCTTGTGATACATAACTAATGTTACCGTAGTGTTATACGATTTGCATAATCATGTTTTGTCGTTCGTTATTTGATAACAAAAATTATGAACAGGGAGCTTACCCGCGAACTGTTATTTCCAAGCAGTATACTGAACAGCCTGCCAATAATATATTATAACTCAACTAACTAAGCGTAATTTAAAAAGTAACTGTCTTGTTTAGAAACGACAACGTTTGTGAAGATTACAATTACAGACAAAGTACTATCTAGCGGAAACTTATGTCGTTAACGTGATATATATGACAAGTTTTAGGCTGGGAAGTTTTATTGCCTGAAAATAGGAGGTCATGGTAGGCCCCGGGTGTAATTGAGGAGCTTTTGCTCAATTATCACAAACGAAAATCATGAAGATCACGGCCGAGGTGTAGCTTTATGCCAGAGTTATTTAGCAGATTTGGGAAACCTTATTGTATAGATGTATTTGTTATATGCAGTACGGTTTTCATGTGTACATTCCAATGCCTACATTACGTTATAAGGTATATTTAAGAGTAGGCCGCGTGATCCTACAATGTGATTACAGCGAGCCGCGCCGACAGATTTAACAATTTAACAATATGTAGTGGACAAACCCGAGATATAGCGTTGGCTTCTTTGCAAAGTCACTTTTTTCTGTCATAGGTACATGTTACTTTATGTACCTAAAATAATTCTTATATTAATGATTATTTACGGGGTTCATGATAAGTAAAAATAAAAACGATGTTATAAAATTACTAAAATGTATTCAGTATTAATGTGATTGTTCCAGTGAACTTCACTGTTATGTAATGATGTATACGTAATATGAAGTGCGAGGGTGCGCGTTACGTACTACTTTAATGGGAAGCCACAGGCAAAGTTAATCTCAGATGGCGCTAGCATCGCTGGTGCTATTGTCTATGGATGTAAGTTTTGAGGTTATAAATTATGTTGCGGCAAAAAATGAAAAAAAAAATCCGAATAAAAAAATTGTAGTGCTTCTATAACGGCAGATTTGGTTAAAGTATGCAACATATTTTTTCGCTACTTGTTTGTATAATTTATATATTTTTTTTTGTTTTCTCTGCTCAGACTGGAGTTTTATGATAAAACTATTAAAACATGTTAAAATAGAAATATTGACACATCATGATGAACGTGCTATCAACAGAACTGACCGGTTTATCGGCTTTTGCCATAACACTCATAAAGCTTAATTTGGGTAACTTAGCAGAGAGATAGCTTATCATTTTTTCAGCCTAAAACTTTCATCCATATATCCCTATTCGCTGTTCGAACGGGTTATTGTTTCCGATTACATCCTAACATTAGAACTCGCACACATATTTTGGGAAACGATCATTTTAATTTACAATTTAAAATGCTTGAAGAGTCGATATATTTGTCACTGAAACACAGCACAGCACCAGCGACTACGCGCCGCCTATCGGGATACATAAGCGCTGTGGCTTCCCATTACCAATGATTATGATATAATTAAATTTATGTTACGAATAATAATTGTAAATGTTACATTCAGTGGCTTAATATAGGTGTATATTCGGATTATGTAGTTGAGTTGATTCGCGGAGGGCGTTGCGGCCCCTGCTGGGCCGACGGCATATCATTCTGTTATGTAAATGTGCTAGAGTCGTACACGAGGGTTTTATCTGTTAATGTTGGTGCACTTGACATTACGTCGCGTAGAACTAGCCGCGTTGTACTCACGTCCGTGTATAGGTGTTACTGTAGTTAAGTCTTGGCCACGCTCGTCTATTTCTCTCTCCGTAGTCCGTAGCGACGCGACGACGCGTATCTAACGTTCATGCATTACTCTAAATGATATCCCAGCTTGTTTGTTGTTGTATATTTACAACTCTATCGGTATATTCTGGTATGGGGAAGATTACTCAAAACAAAACGTATAGAGTGCGCTGTGTACTTGTTTTTCTTTATAATACTCGATGTTTAGTTACCATGCATGGAACATGGCGAGAACTGTCTGTAGTAATAAATAAGTTCCTGTTACAGTTGCGTTCTTTCAATTCTTTGCTACATAACTGCATAAGGTCGCTCGATTTATAATTATTTCGTAATGCACTTTTTTCCCTATTTTCTTTTGAATTTTGCGTCGTTTGTTCCACACGCAAACGCTACACAGTGACCCATCGTGACATCGTTTATACTTAATTTGTGAAAGTATCAAAAAGCTAAATAATATCATTTTGTGAAATAAATATTACAATTATTCGGTGCCCTCGATGAAAGTTATTTACAGTTGTCTTCCCCATTAGCTAACAGCGACGAACTTCACTTACGAACTCATAACGAGATATTTATACATTCAAGTTTGTATGTAAAATTGTACTTATAACGTGTAAGACCAAAGCAGTTGTCTCATATATTGTTGCCGTTCGCAATACCTTTGGTCAATTATTAGAATGTTTTATTAATGGTGATACAATATGAATTGTTATTAAAAATATTACATATAAGGCTTATGGGTATTTTAATCTTGAACTTATCGCGATCCCGCGTCCTTGACGGAAGTGCGACTATGTGCAGTCTGAGTGCACAAAGGTGTAGTATTGAAATTAACCGATTTACGACAGACGATACGTCATAAGAAATGTTTATCGTCTAAGTTTAATCTATCCGATATGAAGTATCCTGGGCGATATTCAAAATGTGATTCAACATTTAAACTAATTTAATTTATCATGTTTATAATGTTTACGTTTTGAGAACGAAGAAATAATAATTTCTTTGTGCCCAGAAAAATCAGTCGGCCAATCCTATACGGTCCACGTGGAAACAATCCAATCCAATAGCCTAGCTTGATTTTAGGACCATTTTTAAAAGTTATTTTTTTTTTTTTGTTAACAACATAGTAAATGTGGGATACTATGACTGGTGTCGTGTTTGTAACATCATAAAAATGTAATCGTGCATAGTTGTGGATATGTGAGTGTCCACCCGGGACTGGCGAGCACCGGCGCGTGCAGCGTGCTAAGGCCACGCCAACCCAGTTCCTACACGTAACCGAGTGTCGACGCTACAGCTATATTGCTCCATTGATATTACCTGAATTATTATACAGAAATAATCGATATTATAACGTTCTGCTCTCTCTATCTTGTTTATAGCGTTACCAACGAAAAAGGTATAGGCAGTGATTGTTGGATTTGATATAGTTTATGAATATTGTTAATCGTATGCTGTATAAATAGAATAATTAAATGCTATATGTGTATTAAAGATGTTTGATTTATTCCAGTAGTTGATAGAAAACAGAATATATATGGCCTCATAATCTTACTAAGTTTTGGATAATTACCTACAGGATGTAACTTTAGGTAAGCTCAGTTTGTATTTTGTTAAGAAATATTTCAATAAGAACATTATGAATAATGTTGTAAGTTGTTTACTCTTATCAAGTTGCATTCGTTGTTCTTATTGTGATATGAACGTTCTATCTAGTAGAGTGATAAAGTTAGGTGATTTGCTTGCGTATTGAACGAAATCAGAATTGGTGCATGTTGTATGTGTTGTATATCGCTCATTAAGTCGTCATTTAAAAGGTAGGCGGCATGTTGACTAGGCGTTGATTAGGTATGCGACGGTAGCCGTGCTTAATACATCTAGATCTTGCCACCTTTGTAAGAACTTATGCACGTAGTATGTATCTTACGGGTTCATTCATTTGCTTCTTCGCTTTTTAATATTACAATATATTTCACATAGGAAGTCCTTCAGTGGCCACGCTGTAGTTGTGCGGCGGAATATAATTCAAATAATAGTAAAGTCGTTTCCTGCTGGGCTTTGTATGTGACGTAGAGAATAATGCATTATTACGATTAGTACTTTCATTCATTCTAACATTTCTTTGTACAATACCTACCCACGTCTGTCAGTTCAATATCTACTTATTTCCAATGTAAGGTTGAATTATAATTGTGTAAAATATTTTAAGATTATATTCCAAAATAAAAATATGCAAAATAACCACATACTAAGTGCATGCTGAAAAAAAACAAACACCATTTACACATTTGTGTTATATGTTGACATTAACGCGATCTACTAGTTAACTCCTTAAAATATTTTAGGCTACTATTGTTGCATTTCGTTATCACTGCATATATACGAGCATAGTGTTTATATTTGTTTGCCTTGTACGTTTTGATACTTATTCGTTTTTTTATGTTGATAGCCGCCCGATGCCGAACATGCCCCCGAAGCTGCCCGACCGACCGCAGAACGGACGGCCATTTTGAACGCGCTATCCTCGCCGCCATCTTGTGATAATAAGCATCACTGTAAATATGTTTCCTAGTATGTATCGCTTTCATCTATTTAATGCTTAGCATTGACTAATGACTATGAGTCGATGAATTCTGATAAACATTAATTTTAATACGTTAGTCCAATTTTTTTAGTGTCCATAATATGCGATTCATAGTATATTCGTTTTGTATTTATTTTTTAGGACGAAGTAGTTTTACGATATAGTAGGTACTTATGTACTTACCTAATGTAATAACAGAAATACTAATAGAAACGAAAAACACTGATGGTCGAACACTTACCGCTAATCAAATAGTTAGTCCTACTTAACTGATTGCATCGTCCTTAATAAGAAAAAATGCTTATCTTTAGTTAAGCACCCCTTAAATTTTAGTTGGGTTTCAGTATTCGGCGGTGACCTGGTCAGTGTTAGTGCCTTTAAATATGTATAAATAGAAGTTAGATGGGTCCAAATTATGTTGGTACCTACCTAGCCTAAATCATAAGAAAAATAATTATACCTTGTGATAAATTCATTAAACCTTTCAACGCAGCATTTGATTATTGTTGTTCAAATATGTATCTTAAAATGACAATAAATTGTATCTTTGCTTACGAAAGTGGTACCTGTTTAAATGTAATCATATTTAGAAAATAACCTCATGGACACAGGGCCGTAGGTAGCTGTCAGATTCTGGACTGATATTATAATAGGTGTATTGGTATGTTTGTGATAGAGGAGGCTGCGACGGCACCACTGGTTGCGCACTCATGCAGCTGTACCTTCTGTTTCACAATGAATGTGTTATCGTGGCATTTAGTATTAAAGCCTGGTACGTGTACATTGGGGCGTGTGTCGATTGGACAGAGATTAGAGTGCAGACGGCGGCACGTCATCTGTAGGTACAAAAAATTGTCATACCCTCCCCGTCTGTACCCACCTTAGGGCTAGTCAGTTCTTATCATATGAAATTGCTTGTTCTCATCGATTCGTGCTTATTCAATATTGTGTGCGAAATTATTTCTTTTTATACATTCCCTTTGCCCTAAATGGACCCGAGCCAGGTTGTTTACATGTATATAAATGTAAAAATATCAAGACCTGTTTATATATTGTGTACTGTTGTATGCAACTGTAATAAATGTGTAAATAAAATCAAAGTTGTTTATTTTTCTCAAGCACCCGGCACACAAATCATCATTTATTGCTTTAACTCGTAAGGGGAGGCTTAGGAAAGGGTTGTTAAAGTCACTAATGGCTTAAGTTTACCTATCAATGTGTATAAATTGGGACTGAATAAGTAGTACTTACTTACTCGTAAATAATCACTATACCTACTTAATAGAGAGCACAAAATCTTATTGACTATTAATATGTTATTTTGAATATCGCTTATTTCGCCATGTTGTGTATCAAAGTCATTACTACTCGAAGTTGTAGTCTTGGATGGGGCACAATTTTCTTCGGTTCCCGACGACATGGTGATATCAACAAAAAAATCATCTGAAAGGGTAACTTTATAAAAATGTGGGTAGGTAAGTTAGCTAACTTACCTACCTATATCAGTATAGATAGGTATCTATTCAGATACCAGTTGAACTTGTCTTTTAAGTAAAAAAGAGCTAAACTAAAATAAAATTTAATGAGCAATGGCACTTAGCGTGGTCGATTTTTCTATGTTAGTTTTGTGTATAAACTTGATTTTTACTTCCACCCTAATGGCGATCGCTAATTGTTGAATCGCATGTCGGCAATTGCGTTTAACTACGTGAAAACGTTTCCGAAAACAAGCTAGTTCTGTAGGTGAATTCGGATTTGGCGACATGAAAAAAAGTTAATTTCGATAACGATTGCGATTCAGTGCTAATGTGTTTCAGATAGGCATCGATGTAGTTGATTCGCCTTAGAACTTGTTTGGCCGTCGACTGTGCTGATTTGGCTGTTAATCTAGAAGCTACCATAAAATTAAGATTGATGTTTTAGGGAATAGATTAATAAATAAATTAGGTACTTGCTAAAAATAAGTTCAAGTAATAGGTAAAATGTAGAAAGTTTTCTGCTTACCCGCGCAAAATACAGGCGCGAAGTTTATTATCGACTACGTATGTTAAGGTTTACTCGATCAAGGCAACATACCAAGCCCATATAAAGTCTAACGTGATCGTCGCGGTACGGAGAGTAAGTAATGTTTGATCACCCTTAGGCAACCAACTCTTTTGAAACTGAGGACTATGTGAAAGAGCGTACTAAATATAAATCGGTACTAAGGTACTTGTGAATCATTAGCTGCACTACGGCCACGCCCAGCGTGCACCGCAAAGACAAAACACTCCATTATTACAATTTAATGAATAGAGAGAGCCATTAGGAACGTGGACTTGATTAAATCGTCTGAGCAATTGTCGGCTCGCGGCGGCGCCCTGTCGCGTCCCGCGGGGCCTAATCGCACCGACACGATTCTGATTACGTGTGATTGTTGTATCAATCATTTTCCCTATCAAATTATTCAGTGGTCGGTAATTGTATCGGCGGCGTCGCCTCGGTAATGGCCGGAGCAGAGCGGAAACGTTCAACCGCACTAGTTTGTTACGCTGGATCGTAATTCATATGTTAGTGACGAAAATTAGGAAGAAAAATGTCGTGTATGTCGTTAGTTTTTTTAAATTTGGAACGTTGGGAATGGTACACCTAAGCAAGCAGTCGCACGTCGACGAAGGAGTGGCGGAGAAGAAACTCTATAACAATTGAAAGTCACTAGACATACAAACGAAATAATATCTTACGGGGCGGTAGAAGTGCTGTTGAGTTTAGACCTGCGCGGTAGCCAAATGTCAAAGTGAGTAAAGTTTTCTTCCAATTGTGATCAGTTTATTTGTTTCGCTGCTACTCCGCGCCATCGGAATATGCCGGCCGACCCTAAGGTATAGTTAATTAAATGTTGATCTAAGGCCGGGACAAAATAGGTACTGATTAGGTACAAATTACTGGTGGTAGGCTTCGGCCGGGGTTAGTCACCACCCACTGAACAAAGCCATGTCGCCAAGCGGCCTAGCCGTGTTCCGGCATGATGTTCGGTGTTGCCATTCATGGATGGCGGGTCAGATCAGTTGCGCTGCATGTGCTTAGTGAATGTAGCGTCTCGATCTACTGCCGCCTTCCTACCTAGGCAAGTATGCTCCATCGTAGATCTCATCGTCACTTACCATCAGGTGAGATCGAGATCAAATACTTGCCTATATTGTATAAAAAAAAGGTAGGTACCTAACGGTTTCCACTCGTTTTCAATATTTTTGTAAAATTCCTATTTCTGTAAGTATCTTTTACACACAACATACTTAAGGCCAAATAATTGATAGCAATCTTATGTTGTTTAGGTACCTACTTAATATGTTACATTCCCATAGCTATTAAGTTTGAACGTTATAACCCGCCTCGTTAAGATGTGATAAATGTTCACACAATGTAGCAGCGAATGTAAATCATTGAACAGCATATTTCCCTTATCGCGGCTTGCGTGTAACCAGTCGATTAGCTATGCAAATCTGCGGAATTTGCTCCGACCGACCGCTAAACGATCAACACTGAAGGAGCTTTGCATAACGTTACAAAACACGCCCGTTATTAGCAGCTATGTGAATTTCAGGATACTAGGTCAACCTATTAAAACATTTTCGTACTTATGTCTTTTGCTTACCTCTCTCAATCGAAATTGGGTAGGTACAGTACAGTACTGAGGGATATCGCTTGGCCATCTTCTCAATACTTTCTTCTAAAGAAATGGAATTATTTAAGTTGTCATTTTTCTTAGTTCAGTCTTCCTATATGATCTACAATTCTAACTCGATAGGTAGGTACCTACTACCTATAAGTAGTTATAAGGCTAGGCATAGTTATTAATAGACTCAAGTAAATAGCTACTTACCTATTCGAATTTCAAAAATACAAATGATCGTCTCCTCTACCAATAAATGTCTTCAATTAACAAAAGAAACTAGCTCATTTCAGGTTAAAATTTCAGCTCATTAAATCACTCCCCTTACGTAAAAAAAATCTTTAAATTCATAGATAAATATCACTAATTAGAAACTTGAGCGAGTGACAGGTCCGCGGCCCTCGAATTAGCTGCGACAGGAATCATTGCGTAGATATAATTAAACAGTTGTCTAATTGGCAATAGGCGAGTTCCCACAAGTCAAAGTCACCCTCCCTCGTTACACCGAATTTTCCCAACGATTAACATGCGAGGTACCAGTGTAGTAATTACAGGTATGGGTTTGCGCGGTAAACGGCGTTAGTGCAATCACGCCACCCGACGCGAGCGCCGGGACCAAGTTGCTTATTGTGTTTATTATATTTTTAAAATAAAATTCCTCAGTACTGTTCTGCGTATTGTGGAAATTTGTGCGAGCTAGATTTTCTACATATCATCGCTGTAAATCATCATCGCCAGACTTATGATTACAGAATCTTAGAATAGTAATCTTATATATGGTTACCCGTTACCTACTACGCAAGAAAGATACCTAGTAAATACGTACTTTGATTGCACCAAGGTATTTTATTTTCCCCGTTATAATATTAATCCTACTTATAGGTAGGTAGGTTACTCTACGTTAAGATCATATTATACCTACATAATATCTAAACTAACACATGAATAATAGGCGTCCATGATCTCGAAATAATATAAATAAAAAAACCTCTTTTAAATTGGGTCATTTATTTTCTACGTCCACTGTATAAAACTCATTAATTTCCCATTTGGATGAGTTACTTGCTATTAATGTAGGTCGGCATGTCATTACGTTTATTATTTTGCTGTTACGTTAATTATGGCTTTTCCACAGTAATTGAAAAACTTTGCCATCGATATGGTCACCGAATGGCCCGAAATTACGTTTTCTTTTATTATTTCTTTAGCATTCCGATTCCTATCGGCTTTATTTGCCAGTATTACAATGTGAACTTTAAATAATGGGACCTCATGGTGCTATGGTTTTTATTTCGAATTTCATAGGAATAAATATCTCGATGTAGATTATAGTTACTTAGGTATCTACAAAGTGATAGTACCTACCTATTGATGTTTTGTGGTGGACTAATTCATATTAAGATAAAGATGAGTAAGTATTTATCTACATAATTACTAATCTAATAATCATCACCAAGTAGGTATGTAGGTAATTATCCATGAACTCCATTTCACTTTAACCTCCAAGTCACGAACATCTAAATAACATATAAATGGTGCATACCCTTCAACTTATCATCATAATGTAGGCATTAGTCGGGTACTTGGGAACACTTATCTATTCTCTTCTAAGCGGTGTAGAAACTAATTAAGGTAAAACGTTTTCTAGGTACCTAAGTGCCTTCCTAGTACTTCATAGTATTCACATTATTTGTCTGTTCAAGCTATTTAAACGCACTTCAATATTTAAGTACAGTTAACGAAATGGACTGAACTACTCGAAAATTCAAGTAGCGATTTAACTTTTTGTAAAATGCAACACTCCCAGCGCGTGCGGTGCGCGGAGGGCCCTTCAAAACGCCACTGCGTTTAGACAAATGAACAGCGTTGCACCCTCCTGCACACGACACGCGACTCGCGACTCGGGAATAGATACATTTTGTTATGGACACGACGGGTGTAGTTTTGTAGAGATTCCGAGCGTGGGTACGTGCTCAGTAGGATATAGTGACCTAGGCCAGACCAGGACGCGCTTGAATATTTGAAATTTAATATAATAATCGCGCGCGCGAAATTTGAAATTTAACGGCTTTTAATTTATCACGAAATGTTTTAACATCAATTTTGTTGTTCGTAATTACGACATATAGGTATTGAGTTGAATTAAATTCTAAAAGATGATGTATTAAATATCCTACACAATGAATTGAAAATGATACTTATTGTAAATGCATGTAAACCAGCTGAAAATAACATTTCACCACCATACATAACATAGAAAAACACTTCCAGGGAATCACGTTCCGTTTCTCCCACAACAACAATTGCCGCCACAAAATGGCGGAACCCGTCGTACACAATAAATCAATTGGAGTAGGTGGTTGACTTTTCACTCAAATGTGTGGTTAATTGTAACCGAAAATGACTGTTGATCGAGCCACACTTAATTTGAGTGGTGCTTAGTGGTTGTAGAGGGACCGCGCGGTGGGGTGGCGTAATGGCCCCGTTGCTTTTGTGATTATTTTGATACTAATTTCGTAAACCTGCCGGAAATACCGTCGCAATTAATGTTATTAGTGTTTGTATAAGTACCTACATGTATTGTTTGACAGCTGATAAGTAGAAGACCTATAAATGAAAATAATGAATACAATGAAACCTATAAATGAAATAAATGAAAACACCAATGTACGGTCCCATACAAAGCAACTCTGTATTATGGGCACCGTATATAACTGGGGGCGAAACCAGTAAATATGCTTTGATATTTAATTAAGTCCACATTAAAATACAGTTTGCATGATCTCTTAATTATGATGACACAAAATTACCTATTTCCTATATAATTTTAACTCTACTTCAAAATAGTATTAAAACGGTATCTACGTCTAAAATACATGTGTTCATTCGATCATCCATTAATTCTCTTCTGGCCAGTAGGCCTCCATCATTTTCTTGAATCTGTCATCGCCGTCCTTGCCCTCTGGCGGCTGCTTTCCGAGGATGAATACAAACTTCTCGTGGCAATCCATCATGCCCAGGTACTGACCCTCGATGACCTTGAGCCGCATAGGGTAGCGGTGGAAATCAGCTAGGTCCAGTTTAGCTGATATATAAAGATTATTTCAATAATTATTATAACATTCAAGCAAAAGTACAATAATGTGGTGTTTAGTTCCATAATCCAGAGGTCCATTTGTAAACATATCTACCTATATTCAGCCAGAGGCAATCCCAAAACTAGAAAATACCCTAATTTATTTAGGACCTCAAAATGTGCTGATTAACTCTATGCATGGCCTATTCAAATCCTGGAAATAAGTTGTGGATAGGGTTCAGCAAGCATATTATGAAACAGGCCCTTATTATTTTAGGACCTTTTAGCGCGCTACGCCTCAAATACGCCTAGATCAATTTTAGAATTCATACCAAAGTATATAAAAGCTTTCATAATCCTGTTTGCTGGAACGATCCCGATCGCACAACCTCGCGAGGCTGGATTGGACACAGCCGCACGCGGGCTCATAGCGTGGGGAATGAATGAGACAGCGCTCGCTCAAGGTATCATGCGGCCTTCGGGATTCCTAGCTCGATACAGCCTCCGTTGCGCGATAGGTCTCGATATACTTCATCGGCTCCCCTATCACTCACATTTCTCCATTCTCCTAATCATCGATCGACTGTTAAGTAACTTATAAGCTCACCAGTCGAAGGGGGCATTTGTAGAGTTCTGTAGGAGCCGTCGTCCGCCAGCTTTTCCAAGTAGTAGTCTCGTGTCTTGTTGGAGTTGACGGCGGCGCACGGGATCTGCATCTTGAGCGTCAGCTTCTCCCACTTTAGGTTTTCAACGTATTTACCGATCAGCTCATGCAGGTTTTTGCGTTCCTGAGCATAGAAACAGGTTGAAAAAAGGGCCGTTGGTGGGAGGAACCTATAGTTACTTTAATTATTGACGGATAGCAAATTCTACCCAAAATGAATAATTACTTTATTTTTAATACTAAAACAGCGCTGCAAAACTTTTGAAGAGTGTTCTCTTTCAACCGGGAAGCGAACCAACAAAAACTAAAAAATAACCACAGAAAATAACACCTCTGTTTATGGTATCAATCAATATGCCAAGGATATGGATCAAATCCTTAAATCAAATGGAGACTATCAAATCTAGCTTTATTATATTGTTAGATAATATTTAAGATAATGTATATCTATAGATATTGTTATAAAACAGTAACTATAGGCTATGTCCGTAAATTTAAAAAAAATATGCTATGCTACCTATTTGGACATTCCTGAGACTGACACGCGGTGCTGGAAACCTGACGGTGATAGGTGGAAATTATTGTTGGTGATGGATCCATGAGTGTAGCCTATGTCCAGCAGTTATATGGAGGATGGATTTTACCACCTCATAAGCGCAGTTGGTAGTGGTGCTTTCTGTTTCGAAGGACCCGGGTACTCGTACGGGCAAAGTTTGTGTGAGCAAACTTTGTTTAATATCTATATAAGTATTATATACTGGGTTCGCCCCCAGTCCATTGTACGGTACTAACGATACAAGTGTTGCTTACTGTGGAACCGTATAGTTGTGTGTTCATCTGGCAATATTGTATTATGTTTTTTCGGCTGATGTAGGAATTTCACCTGATCATTAACAGGTGTGAACTGTACGCAGTGCGAATCACCCGATCCGGTCGTCTTCTCGGTTCTATAGTGCAGCAGGTGCCAGATGCCGACCGCCTGGGTGTCGTTGAAGCTGAGCCCCTGCGTGAACTCCTGGCATGAGGGCTGTTTGTCGCTCTTCTCGTTTTTCTCATGCTTCACCGCGCCTCGCACCACTGAGACTAGGGCGAGCACTGGCGTGATCATAATAAAGGATTATGCCACATAATATGTGAATAGTATGTTAACTGAATGGCGATTCCCGAAATAAGATGGTTTTATGGTAATGCAGGAAAATTAAGTTAAGCTATTCTATGGTGTCTACTTTAGAATCATTTATTTTGTACCTATATGCCTATGGGAAACCTCAAATTAATAGAGTAGATTCGACTATATGTAGAAGCTTAGCGGCTTGTCAATTAACAGTTTTTTTTCAATCGTCAATTTTTCATGTTCCTTTAATTCCAAACAGCAGCTGTAAATTAATTCTAGGTATTAATCCAATAATATGTGCACGACCCTATTTCAAAATCGCTTTGGGGATGGAGTCATCCGCCACTGATTTCCTTATTATTTAGACTCATTAATATAACAGTTTCTGAGTATAATGTAATATACATCGATATTAAATACCTGTTACAATGATTGGTATCGTGGGCGACATGTCTCGGGACAGGCGTGCTTCGGCGCAAGCGCGGTAATGAACTGAATGACTTGATTGCACCGTGACCACACGGATTAGCAGATGTCCTTTGGAACATAGATGGACCCAGATGGACGTGGCAATTTCGGCAATTCAAAATTGTCGTCCATAGATATACATTTTTTTTTCATAAGTTCTAGTCTATGCTTCGAGACTTGCTGCCTAAGATTAGCGATTATTGTGACCCGTGGTAATAGTAGGTACAATATCACGCAGCTCAATAGACTATATATAGTCTGGACTTAGATAATCTGATGAATAAAAGAGTGGAAAACCGGGATCTCGTCATTTCTGCGGATGATTCCATTTCTTACAGTTAGAAGTCTGAAACTTATTAGTGTCTTATTTACTCTGTATTTTGTTTCTATTCTAGTTAGAGTAAGTCTTGGAGGACAGGCGTAACTCTATATAAATACAGACTGAAAATCAACGCTAATGGAATGAGACTAGGAAGACTAAGGATCGTTGTGGGTCAATAGTGTTAGGTATCAGACCATCATAAAATTTAAGGGCATATGTGAATAGCTAATACCAACTTATTGTTTCAATGGGAGTACAACTTAGGTACTTCTTAATTGTTCCCTATCTCCACAAGAGAGGGAAATACAGGAATAATGACGTCTCCATTTATCTTGATAATACAATGCATGTATGGCTCGGTGTACAAGTAAACAGAATAAACATCGTCTTCCCGTCGCTGTGGCCTTATGAGTGGATGGGACAATTCCCAGTAATTTGATGACACTAATCAATTGATGGTACCTAACCATTCATTTTCCTAAAGCATTACCCAAACTCGAGCGGGCGAGCAATTGCTTTTTAGGCAGTGTTGCCAGATCAGGGGATTTCCCCTTAGTTTTAGGGGCTGCTCAACCGAGTTAGGGGCAGAATAGGGGGAAAGACTATTTGGGGTTTTTTTAGGGGAAATTTCAAAAACACGCCAAATACAGATACACGAGAGAATGAAGGTGAAGTGGGGATGCGTAACGTAAAAAAAAAGGTCATTCGGCTGTTTCAGATTGGAAATTAGAACAGTATTTCAAGGAAAAAATAAGAAAAAGACAATCTGGCACACTGGGTGAGGGCATCCTAGGGGATTTCTAGGGGGAAATCAAATTAATCTAGGGGTGCGTCGCCGAGACCATCTGGCAACACTGTTTTTAAGTTGGTTATATTATTCGCTTGCACCGTTTCCAACTCCGAGCGCTCGTTCGAAAATATGCATCCAGCTACATACATAGAAATGTAGGCAGGTACTAATGGCTCAAACTATGCCAATATTCTTTAATATTTGTATGTGTATACGGTTTTAGAGTGAGATAACAATAGTAATATAGCTATTATTCTGCCCTTTATAGGTGTCGTAGGTATTAACTTTTTTGGTGTTGAATCCAAATACAGATGGTTTGGTTCATGTATCTATGCATCATTCCTTCTACTTTTTTTGGGTTACAAAATAGTGCCATATTTGCCAGTGTCGAGTAATTTTTGAAAATTGTTTTTGAATTATAAGTACCCCTGATAATAATGATCATATTGATGTGAATGATGATGACGAAATGAATCCCCTACCCTTACAGTACAGCTGTGGATATTTTATTGAAAATATATCGGATATCTTGGGAGAACTTAAAAAGTCAAGTTATACCATTTTATTTAAATTTCCTTCACTTGTGTACATTTATGAACACGCAATGGCTAATAATATCCGACTAATATGACACAAAATAATTATAAACGAAACATATTTTTTGGAATATAAAAAAATATTGACAGCTTTACGGTTCAACTTCCCGCCAAAAAGTTTATCTATGCGTCGTGCTGATATGTATAGCTATTAATTATTTCCTATAAATAAGAAAAAAAAGTCGAACAAAATGCTTGTACCTATTTAAATATCGCGTTACCGTTGCACCGCAGGGTTTTATTAACGTCCTCCGCGTGGTTAGAGACAAAGACGAACGCGTGTCTTTTGTTCTGCGTTTAACCATCAACTGTGTGCAAATTGTTCCTGTCACCCCTGCAACTAATATAACACTTTATATGTTTGTTTGTAGAGTTGATTTTCATTGCAATTGATTGTAGAGAGTTCGATTGCTATCTTTTGTTACCCTCTACAATATAGTAGCACCTGTCATGCCTTTCTAGATTTAAAAACACAGGCTAAAAGTAGTAGTGTAAAGTCACTGACTAGGGTTTTGGCGGGAAGGTGAACGATCACGCCATTTTCTTTTTCAACAATTGTATTTCTTTGATATACCTAGTTCGAATCCTGAATATTAGTGGAACATTAACCACTGAGTGTTCATAAACGCGCACCAGTGAAGGAAATTAATATAAAATGAAAAACTTGACTTTCAAGTTCTCCCAAGATATCCAGTAAACAAATTGATTTCTTATATTTACGCGAACACTACATCAAAACATAATATAGACGCGATAAAATCCTTAAAATTAGTTTTATTTCAATATCCGGTAAATTTTAAGTAAATGTATCCACAGCTTTACTGATAGGGGTAGGGGATTAATTTAGTCATCATCGCCATATCATCATTATCATCAGGGGTATTTATATTTAAAACGTCGCTAAAGATGTTTTACTTGACACTGGCAACAATGAAATTATTTTTAAGCCGATTACCAACCTAAAAAAACACAAGAAGAAGATGTCATGTCACTGACATCTGTCTATAAAGACAATTATGTATTCAGAAGTTTACTATAAATTTTATGACAGTAAAAAAGTGTATACCATATTGTATGCTGGCAATTCTCTCAAAGCATGTATAAGTATAACATTGCATAGGCATTTCTCGTGATAACTTAGAAAGAAGGCTACCCTGATCTTATTACTTTTACAATGGTCTTCTCATGTAAATATGCTTATACTTTTACAATGATCTTATCATGTCAATGTACCGTTACTTATTTTAAGATATACCCCTGATTCCACTTTCACTAAAATATAGGATGAAATTTTATATGATAATGGCCTACTTCACTGCGATTTAATTAATTTGCGATATTTTAAGTGGATGCGCAACTTTGTGTACACCCTTTTAGTAAATAGAGCCTGGCGGGCGATCGAAATTAGTTACAGCCAGTTACACGCACGCATAACCAATTACCTACATGAATGTTTCGTATTGCAGAGCCCATTTATATTGGACAATTAATTAAACGCTGGACGTGCAAAATCTACCTATGCATTTCTATGTTCCTATTAGTTTACTTGAAAAAAAAAAACATTTAGACCAACATTCTAGGGGGAATACAGAAAAGAAGAGAGTAGATCTTGACCCCCATTTCACCAATGACTTTAGCTCCCTATGTGATTTCGCGGAAGATTTCAAAACTACGCGTTCCCGCGTGCCCGGCCCATGCTACTGGGAGAACACCGAGGCGTTAAGCCGGTAAAAGTCCGGCATCATTCTGCAACTAATTACAGAGGTAAGGTATTTCTCATGCGTAGTGTATCCAGCTTTAATAACCTTCCCTTGCATATGTGTGTTGACCTGTTTTGTACCAGCGCGTGCTCAATGAGACCGTTGTTGAACAAACAATATTTTTCAGATAAATAATTGTGCACAGAATCACTCAAAATGCACTACCCAATGAAATCCATATACTTATACCTGACGAAGACTTTTTACGGGTTTAGATTTATTTTATAGTTATACTACTCCGAAACCTAGTTATAAATCATGATGATTTTGATCTTTATTGTTTCAGTGATGGTTCCAAATTTAATTTATCTTTATTATTATTTTGTTATATAAGTTATTTATCAGGTATTCTTTTCTTTGGGGTGTAATTTTAACTTTGGAGACTGTTTGTTTATAATTTTTTATCTACTATTCTTTACCGTTATTTTTTATTATTAGTCTGTAAGTCTTAGTCTGTAAGTCACCGCCGTGGTGGTGGTATCCATGAGGATTCCTCTCGTTAAAAGGTCTCATGTGATTTTTTTTAATTTAGGCTACTTACCTAACGTACGAAATTCAAAATTACTTCTTCTTTTTAGTTGGCAATCGGCTACAAACAAATGAGGCAGTGTCGAGAAATTTTTCTTAAGCTTTGTTTTAAATACACATGAGTTCCCCTGATGCTGACGTCGATGACGATGATGATGCTGAAATGAAACATCAGTAGATGCTTTATTGAAAATATACCGGACAACTCAGGAGAACATAAAAATTCAAAATAGGTATATTACTATTTTATAAAATGTTCTTCACTCATCCACGTTTATAAACATAAACTGTTATCCCACCAATATTATACATTATTAATTTCTCAAAGAAACATATTTTTTGAAAACAAACCAAAATAATTGACAACTTCGGTGTTAACTGCCCGCCATAAAAATTGTATCTCAATATTAATTATTGACAAACTAAACTACTTCAAGATTTTTTGAGTCACTAATGTGCTAGGAAATAATTCTGTTCATTGCACTAAAAATTACTTCTGAATATATAGTGTAGGTATCAGTAGAGTTACATGTTACATGCTATGTTTAACGGCGCAGCGTGCATCGCCACTAGTTTATGAGCGCGGATTATCTCGGGGAGATAGAGCGTGGTGTGGCCCGGCGCACGCCCACTGTTGGACCACCGCGTCCACTGACACTGCATTATGTACCTACATACTACTCAGTACCACTTATAATGGAGCTTACATGATCTAGGAAATGAGAATCGTAAACTAAATGTCACGTCACATTAACAATATCATGTGCAAGCAAAAAAAGACTACTTGAAAAAGAGAATATAAACAGAAAATAAAAAATACAATAGTATTTTTGTTTCAACCTTTAAAAGTTTACAGTGAACTTATTTGCAAAACTTAACGGAGGACGCACTGGCCGTTATATGATAAAAAATATGGATGTCATAATGCTTTAAAAATAAATGTCAATGCTTTTTATAATATTTAATGGCCTTTTTAAAATGTTTTGTGGTTTTATTGCCAGTTGTATTATCATAGCAATAAAAGAGGTTTCTATTAAATTTTTATAAAAAGATTTGTTCGGTTGTTTTCAAGTTCGCTACAACCAAATAGAACCTTACTTTAAAAAAAAGGTTGCATCAGAATGTAATCCTTCATTACGCAGGTGAACGCTCAGGTATATATGTAGGCAAAGGCACCTGATAATATTAGCGAGAAACCAATTTTCGTTGAGCTGCATTAGGGTGTTCTTTAATTGACGTTGCCCGAACCGGGCTATGCTTTTGTTCACCAGCCGTTCGCGGACTTCCCGGCGTGGTTTTAATTACCAGCGGCTGAATGCGTTAATGTAATCAAAGCTCGATACATCATACTCGCACTATCGCTCCGCCTCGGTTTGATTAATAATTCTAATGAGTGTCGGTGCCAAACGAGTTAATTAAGCGTTCGTTTTTTACCGGCCGGTGCCACCGAGGCCGGTAAACGGGCGCATCAATCACCGCTTTGTGCCGCCGCCGAATTTCTTAATGATTGAAATGACGGCTGCGTCTGGACTCGGGTCCGTGCTCCGCACTTTGACCGGGGTAGGCCCTAGGATTAATTGTACGGTAAGAACGGGTGCGAAATTTATATATACGCATTTTTGAATATGAACGGTTAGAAAACTAAGAGGTAACATTATCAACTAATTAAAAAAAAAACCGACACATAAATAATATATAGTTTTCGAAGGTAAACATATAATGCAAATTAGATTATAATCAAGGAAGGAAAAACGTTTCATTATTACTAATTGTTTACTTGCTGCGCCTAATTAAAATATAATAATTAACCTATACCTGTTTCTTTTACTCTATCATTGGGAAAACCCCCAGATCGTTAAACACCTCTATAAGATTGGTCGAGGAAAACGTGAACAAAAACTTATATAAGTAGGTACCTACATTATGTTCATAATATGCCTGCAAAAATATATTTGTACGAGATTCTGTACTGAACATGATTTGGGTATCAGAGGGCTATTTTAGTGTCTATGGTTACTGCAACTAACTTATGATTTGGGCATTGTAGCTAACTTATTCATGTAGGTTGGTTTTAAAAAAGATGATTACTTATTACCTAAATCTACTTATTACCTTATATCTAAATCGGTATTCAAGAGTTTGAGCATAGGTTTTTGTTCAAGACCATAATTCTTACTGAACAAGTAGCTACCAAGCTATAAGATACCTTATATTTTTGGTACCTATAAATAACAAGGTGCGTATCGGGTTCAACACTAGATAAATAAATTCCATTTTTAAATAATTTCTGCGAACCTTACATGTTTGTTCTAAATTCAAATAATTTTCACTTATAAAATGACAAATCAAAATTTCTTCGTCTACAGGTATGGTTTACGAGACAAATGGCAAGAATTAGAATGAATCAAAACAGTTTATTTTGTAAAACTAGTGGGAGCGAGAGGCTCGTCAAACATTATCAATCATTGCGCAGCGGCCGCGGGCAGAATGGCTTTAATTTGATAAAATGCAATTAGCTACCTACCAAAAAGAAATCTAATCTTATGAGGCGGGTTCGACTTTATTCGGCGGCCATGTTGTTTAGGCGCGTTTTACACTGACGCTTCTAGCGATTTAAAATTTTAGGTGAGATTAAATATATTGTATTTCGTGTGAGTGCTTTAAATTTTAGGTACTTAACGGTAATAATAATCTCGATGAGGTGGTTATAAGATTTTATTCAGGATTTTTTTAGAAGTATTCGCCTTGAAGAGATATAGCCGTGGTATAGCAAGTAAATGAATACTTTTATTTTACTGTTACATGAGGAATGTTTTGTTCGGTATCTACGATTGAATGGTCCTTTAATTTAGTGGCGAGTCATTCCAGTGGCGGTATCAAGTGGAACGCGCGCCGCGGGGTTTACGTCTAATTCACCGCGCTACCAACAGGTGGCAGCAACGCGCCTTTTCAAATCTGACAGACGCCATTGCCTTTACGTCAGAATGCCGCGAATAAAATTAATGATGTTCGCGCCTTAATGACGTTTCACGACGCCGCTCCATTGTGTCCGTAATACAACAATTATTGAGATCATTTATTAAGTTTATTGATCTTTTAACTTAATCTTTTATTTCGTAATTTAGCTCCGTATTCGCCCTCTCGCGAACTCTGAAAAAACATCTCATATGCTGTGGTATTTTTTGGACTATTTTTGTCATTATACGGCGTGATGTGAGCGGGTCTTTGAATATAGAGGCAATTACCGCCCCGCATGTGGTTTGATTATGTACGTCAGCTCATTCCATCTAGCGACGAGGCTATAAAACGCCGGTAAAAACATTACTAAAACCTTTTCCGAGATGGTAGTTTTTGAGCTTCCGTTGCTAAATTGATGTTGTTGTTAAGAGCTATTGTTAGGAATTTCTATACGGATGAGAGCTGCCGATTATTTTATTTTTTGCGTCATAGTAGATTAAGTTTTTGGATGGTCACGGGCGTTAGTGTAGGCTGTGGTTTCGTGTCTGAGTTTGAGCAATTAACGTAGCTAGGCTGAGCACAGAGACGTTGCAAACTAGCTTTTAGATGATAATAATTAATTGTAAGTACCTAAATTTTCGTTTTCTTTTTAGAAATCATATGCAATGTTTTGGCTTATAGTCACACACCCATATTTATAGAAAAAATATATGAATGTACATTACCAAACAAAACTCATTTAAAGAAACAATTTTCGTAAACGTAAAGCCATTGTAAATGCATACCCATACAATTATTTTTTAGTTACCAGTAAATGGCAGTACCTATTCGGTCTGCAGTTATGGGCGTATTCCCCTAAGGCACTGGGTTCCGGAGCGGCCAGTTCAGGGTAAGCGGCAGCTCAAATTCAAAGAGTTATAGACATATAAAGTAGGTACCGATGTAACCCAACTTATTATCTACCTAGGTAGGTTACTATAACTACCTATAGCTCCAATCGCCGTAGAAAATGAAGATGGGTACTTACAAGACCATCAATTTTTTACATTGTTATTTATGGTAGCCAGTGAGTCGATAATGACCTAAAGATTCAATCGAAGCAAGTATACTTATAATAGTTACATACACACAATAGTAGTGAAGACAAGGAAAACACGTCCCGCAAAATAATATCTAATAACGCAACGTTAAGATCAACGACGTGATACTGATCCCTCAACGAGGAACGATCTCTCAATATTACCGCTCCGTCTACGAAGGACTTGCCTGCCATAATTTCATAGAGTCATCTAAGTAGGCACCCAAGACAGACCCGTAGGTAATTCCTTGTCTTCGGCCCACGACCGTCGGAAAGCAGCGCAATTAGATGCAATCGTGCCGGAATTATTGTAATAACTAAAAAGAATCGACGGTCTAACGATCGACGATCGATCGGCGCGCGGCCATTGGCGCTGCGATCACCAATGCGCGGGCGCACGAACGCTCGTCGTTAGCCGATCTACACGAGATAAGCTAATTATACAACAACAGCGGACGTTGATTGTTATTTCACTATTCTCCTTTATTTTTCAGATGTTAAGCTTTCGAAGTATCAATCGGTATGCGTGGATGCACGGAAAGTTGGCCGTTGTTATTAAAACGTCGATATGAAAGCGAAACACGTAATTATTGTACGAATCGTCTAATCATTAACGACTGAATGGACCACCGGCGATAGCCATTATGGATATTAAAACGGGGCCGGCAAGTAAAATGACGACGGATTGTTGGAAATAGTATGTAGCAGACCTTTCAATGAAAACATTACAGCTGCAATTATGTCACTGCGCTGTTATTGGTGAATGGAAAAAGGGATGGAAACAGGAAAAGCTCGTTTTCCATGATCGCCCCTAATAATTGAATGACTTTGCGGATTTAGTAATAAATATCTTCCTCTTAATATAAATATTCTATGACTTAAAAATTTAATAGCAGGTAGGTAGTGTAGGCTATAAATACATACATTAGCAATTAAGATGGCGCTATACTTGATTCAGAAATGGTACATACTGCCATTTCAACCTGCGCTTTTTAGCGCATTTAAATATGTAATCTTTATTTGAATTCAGAGTTCCGATAGGTATGTCAAATTAAAAATTAAAATTGCACCCAAATTACCACAATAGTTTGTTTTTGGAACAAAATTTACTTTTTGAAATTGGAATATCGAATTTCTGCCTGTACATAAGATTTTTTTTTGTTCTTTTTTCATATTCTATTCCAACTAGACATTCTCAAAACTACTTATACATATAAGTATCTATTTATCTGTAAACATTGTATTTTTAATCTAGATAAAAAATCTATTCAATCATATCTCGATCGACCTAATAACATGATTTTTCACAACGTCCTCTTGAGATAACGCCGTTATTAGGCACGGAACCATTAAATGAAACCAATCTCTTAATCATTACCGCGACCTCGTTTCATTGCAGTCCTGCCATTTACTACATAAAGATTAAGACTATCATAGTGCCTGACTATGCGCGCATTAAAATATTAAACCTAGTTGGTGTGTGGACTTCTTAAAAAATATAAATTTGTTTTTTAGTATGGGTGCACCAAAACAGAGCAGATTGCGAATCTGATTTTCCACCAAGATTATCACCTGTTAAAAACGGTGAAATAAAACACCGTAACATTTATCTAAGAGAACCATAGGTGCTTTTTCAAAAGACGACTGAAGTCCGTCAGCCCGCACTAAGCCAGCTGCCTAGGTTGGTGGATCATGACCAGAATCCTCCTTACACTGACTGGCTTGTGCCCAACTTGGGAATATTAAAAGGACTGACTTAAGTATTTTGTACGATCGTTTAGTTTTATTGTTCGCAAACCCAAAGAGGTATCAAGAAAAACATAATATATTTATTCAATTCATCCGCGTGTAGGTAGGTTGTGAGCTCAATAATTGAAGAGACCCTTCGAGTCGTTACTTCAAATTATGTAAGTATGCATTTTTACCTTAATGAGCTTTTTATGTAAATAATATTCTGGTTACACGATTTATTTTCATTTGGGTATCTTGATATGCGTTGTGTGTTGATAATATTGAGTTTTAACTAAGTTTGGCAATCGCCTGCCTACATCTACATTGGAGACTGCGTCTTCTCAGAAAAGCAGGGTTTCGGGATCTCCAAACGGAACCGATAGTTACACAAATATTGTGACTTGCGAACTATGTGTTACTAGTAACAAAACTCGCACTTACTTAACTTGCCTATAATGTAATTAAAAAACTATTTACAAATCAAAGTTCAGTTATTTTAACTTAATTTAAGTCATCCCAAAAGTTTGGCTAATTCGTTTTTTCAGCGTAAAGCGCACCTTCAAAACACGTATACACGAATATAAATATATACGTGATTCAGAAAGGGTAGACTTACCTTTCTGAATCACTTTTTTATACTTATAATATTTTGAAAACATAGGCAATGCATCTGCCTTGACTCTAGCATTACGTCGGTCGGTCACGTAGGAGCTATTCGCCGAGCTGCGCCCGCGCTGAGTTCTCTTCATTTGCGGGTACGTGCCAGCGCTACGTCGCAGGCGCGTCTTTGTCGTGAGCGCGAATCAAACGCGCCGTCATTATGTGAACACTGTACTGTGTTATTGTGTATAAATAACAATATACGCGTGTCAAATGATTTTTAAAGGGGAGTTTACACTTTTTTTGCTGTCTAACTTATATTCGTATACGGCGTGATTTATAAAGGCTTCACCAACATTCAATCCTGATCTTTTTCAGCGCATTTTTAATCATTATTTGAAGTCATAATTTCGATATGGCATTTTTTTATACCAAGCAATTGTTTTTCCGTGGATCCTCTTTTATTTATGTTTATGTGTGTCCAGTATTCTGAGAAACAATTTACAAATTCCTGTGAGTTATATCTAGTCATTGCTGACCCCCAACATTATTGCATTATGGGAAGTTTAAAAAAAATCGTATTATCGGCTATTCTCGGACATTTTTAATCGCATTGCTAATCCAGTTTCTGCAAACCAGATATTATTAATAACCCAATCAAAATGCGGCTTGCAATAAATAAAATATTTGCTTATCATTAACAAAAAAAACTTCTAGTTACACAAGGTCGGGGGGGTCGAGTCACCTTCGTCCGTAGGAGAAATAAGTACCCTCGAGATACCCTACACGTGACCCTGGGTGGTGCCAACCAGGTGACAACTCTACTGGTGGTAGGCTTCGGCCGTGGCTAGTCACCACCCACTGAACAAAGCCATGTCGCCAAGCGGCCTAGCCGTGTTCCGGCATGATGTTCGGTGTTGCAATTCATGGATGACGGGTCAGATCAGTTGCGCTGCATGTGCCTAGTGAATGTAGCGTCTCTATCTACTGCCACCTTCCTACCTAGGCAAGTATGCTCCATCGTAGATCTCATCGTCACTTACCATCAGGTGAGATCGAGATCAAATACTTGCCTACAATGTAATAAAAAAAAAAAACAAATATTGTGCCTAGCGAACTATGCGTTTGTAGAAACAAAAGTCGGACTTGCTATTTGCAAATCAGTTTTGTCAATAGTAATCACAGTTCAGTTAATTTGAACAAATTTTAAGTTATCCCCAAAGTTCGACTAATTAGCTTTTTTAGTGTGTCCCTATTAATTTTCAAGTTAATGCCACCAAATGGCGCGCCAGTACTACAAATAATGATTAACAAGTACGGCGTCAGCTGCATGCCATTTAATGTTTCCCAATAAGGCATAATTTAGGTATTGCGGTTACCATGGTTACGCTGGTTAGTTTACCAACTGCGCTAATCAGTTCGTCGTGCAAATTCTGCCCCAATGTTTTTACTCATAATTATTAAAGTTATAGAAAATATGTTTATAATATAGCATCCTAAACATATTGGTAGTTTCTGTAACCAACGCCTTTAAACATAGGTTGCATTCCGAGATGTGCTAATACGCTGACAGCGTACACGTTGATATTTCGCGTTCCGATTTGTAAACCGCGCTAATGACAGTTGAATTCTGTCAATGATTCAGAACGCTTATTAGAGCGCTCGGTGTTCATTCATAACCTCAAAAAAAACCGTTGTTTTTTTTTGCGGGAAGTTGTAATATTGTTTTAGTTTCCATAAAATGTGTCTCTTTGATAAATAATGTGTGTGTAATGTGTCTCTTGGATTACAATGACTATTATAAGAAGTGTTATTATATGACAAAAATGGGATCCCACTCGCCGTAATGCCTATACCACAATTCGTATAATTATTTGTCATTTGTAGCATTAAATTACTTGCATTTGTAATGTCATCTTCCTTAGCCTTGGGCCCTTAATGTTAGCAGTTAGCCCGTTTTGAGGTTTCCAAAGTAGCTTTGGAATTTCTGTGTATTTGGTGTTTTAAAAAAATACAAGATCTTTTTACACCAATAAAATTAATAGTGATAGTCAACAAAACCTGTGTAAGTTATAAATAAATAATATTAAAATAACAAAATCTACATTACAGACTTCTTCTTCTTCGTCTCGATGATGATGTATGTGGAGTCTATGTAGTTACACATTAGAAGCAATCAGTGCGATTTTAGTTTAAATTTATAAAATATATTATATATTTAATAAAACTTCTTAAATATAATAAAAAAAAATACAAGAAAAAGATAATATTTCAGTCTATGAAAAAAGCACCCAGACACTCAATTAGGTCCACCTAGGTATATTAGCAGCAAAACAGCGTTGGTGCCGAAAATATCACCGATTTCAGCTTCCACACGGACCTTAAAATAGTTATCTTTCAAATGAACATTATATAAAATATTTATGTTATAATTTAGTACAAAAATCTTTAAACCCCATCATAATATTATAGAAAGCTTGCGCCTGCGCCGAGCGCTGGGCGCGTGGGCGGCTACACGTACCTACAACACATTTGTTCGGATGACGACCGAGCCGATTTTATTATAATTCATTTACCGTGTTCTTTAAAAGATATAGTATTAGACTATCCTTTTCTACATTCAATTGTTAAGATAGCAAACAACATAAAACGGAGACCACCTATTTCAGATATTATTGTAATTTCATCGCAGTACGAGGAACATTCCTATTTGTTTTATTTTATTTATTTATTTATTACATAAATGCATATAATATTTTGAAACTTTATCTAGAGTAGATCTTACTTTGATTCTGCGTCTACGACATCTTACGAGCAATAAAATTTAAGACAAACACCTGCACTGCATCTATACATCAGTTAGATAAACGTATACTTACCTTAAAGTATACTCCATAGAGAAATTAAACATAGCTACCTACACAAAGAATTCAATTTTTTTAAGCTTGGTGGCTTGCTTTTGATTCTTTGGAAACTAATTTAAAAAAAGCGCGTATTTTTTTCTTTTACTGCAAATCAAGGTAAATTTATATGCGGTTAACAGAAATGAGAAGAGAAGTAAACTCAATGAATGGAATCTATTAATTATTACGGAAAATGAGTCCATAGACAAATAACCAGTTGTGCGCTGTGGCGTGTCACTTTGTACCAACGTGTGTATTTAGCAGTTTGATGGAAATCCCGGGGTATTCATCAATAGAGATAGAGAGCAGCTTATTCCCGACCCGGGTAAACTGCTATCACCATGCCATCTTTAATTAAAATCCGTTTTGTAGTATGTTTTTTAGTATAGTGAGTCATGTTAGAATTAAAAAAACGGTAGATTTGGCTTTCGTATCAAAAATAATGTCTCATAAGTATTTTTTATATGTAAATAAATCAATGTAAAATTATAAGCGGAGGCTGAACTCGTAGATAGATGGATAAAACACTACTACGTACTTGTTAAATATTGCTACGATGCCTAACCATTAATAAGTAATTATTGTTGTTACTGTTCCCTATACACATCGGCTTTATACTTCGCAAGGTTCACACCAAGTCGCAATCACGTTGTTATTAGACTCGGGTCTAACACAACTAATGATAAATTAAATCGAAATTGACTCGAGACAAACGTTAGTAAAAAAACGCCTCGTCTTGTCTTGCTCACCCATGGGAAATAATTGGCGTATGAAAAAATACAGGAAGTCATTAGTGGCGAAGCGAGCGGCATCTATTTTACGAGAACGGTCGTTTCAATGATTCTGGCCGCGTGTCACACCGTTCCATATAATATCTAAGTTCGACGGTCAATATGGGTAAAACAATCTGATACTGATGTTTGTTTTAAGCCCCGAGGATGTAAAAAACTCAATGTTGTCATTTCCCATAAATAAATCTTGTGCTCAAAGGATTTGATCTTAGTAATAAAGTCATACTTAATTTGTGATCGCCAACCCACTCAAATATACCACTATGGTAGCTTAAATTCCCCTTACATTTAGGGGAAGTCTGGTCCCAAAAAAGGGACATCAATAGGGTTAATTACCGAAAAGTTATAATATTTTTTATTTCCGATTACGTATGACTACATGAAGAGCGAATGTAAAATCCATTATTTAGATAATATTTTCTAATAAAAAACGGGCTTCTTATGCTTCTGTGTAACGGGGGGCGTCAGATAGTCGTCGCTAATAAGCTATGCGTCCTCGCAATTTGACATTTCAGACATTTTAATTCACTTTTAATTCGACTTATGAATAGCTCTTTTACGCGGTTTGTACATCATTTTGTGTTCATTAATACTACAATAATGCGTCTCGTTATATGTGGGCAGCCAGTGGGACGGCCGTTAGAGCCCGTGTCAACCATTGTCCCCAGTTCTTCCGATCATTTTGGGTACAAAACTTGTGTACATTCATTACTGCACCGACTGTACGAAAAACGGTTCGTGCAATTTGTAGTAATAAAATGTATTTAGAGCGTATCTAATTGTGCATTTTAAACATAATTTTTATCAATTTAACGATCGCAGATACGGTAACGTGTGTCTACTGAAATATTTTTTTGCTGTCTATAAAAGATTTAGATGTTAATGCGTTTTATAATGGGCCATTATTTATGCGCAAATAATAGGTAACAACAGTACTATTTCATTACATGCCGTTAATTTATTTAACACGTAGTAACAGTTGCTAATGTTTTTGTTTCTTGACTTCGGCTTACCATATAATAATGCATAAACATATTTTCTACATATTATGCATGCGTAAATGATTGCATGATATATGTACTACATCAAATTCATTACGAAAGTTAGGTATTTGTGGCTATTAAATACCTCTGAAATATTCCACCTATAGGTAAGTTTAGCTTTACTCGTGGCTTCGCCCACGTGTATTTTGAGAGTAAAAGTTTATGTTATTCCTGTACCTACGTTTGTGCCAAATTTATTCAAATCCGTTCTGCCGTGTTTAGATGATACTTATCCAAAACTAGCTGTTGCCCGCGACTTCGTCCGCGTGGTATTTAACAAAGACAACCGTTGACAACAGCCTGCTCGCCCATTCTTAGCCCGCGGGACGCATTGCAGGTTGTTGCTATCAAACTTAATCAGGCGCTGCGCTGCAACATTGGTTTTAATTTTTTTTCGTGAGATCCTATTTTTATTTCTAAAATAAAAGTAGCCTAAGTTACTCCTTGATACATCAGCTATCTGCCAGTGAAAGTCCCGTCAAAATCGGTCCAGCCATTTCAGAGATTAGCCGGAACAAACAGACAGACAGACAGACAGACAGACAGACAGACGGACAGACAGACAGACAGACAAAAATTGTAAAAAATGTTGTTTCGGTATAGGTAACGTGTATACATCCAAATGCACTTAGTAAAAAGCGGTTATTTTAATATTACAAACAGACACTCCAATTTTATTTATATGTATAGATGTATAGATTACAAACCGACCTTCGCATGTAGGTAGGTACGTATTATATCAGAAGGATCATGAGGGTACCTACCAATGTAATGACCCTACCAATTATACATTTTTGATAACTTTTAACAATATAGATTGAGAAATATGTGAGTGATAGTTTTATTGACTGTTTATACAACAAATGCGGTATTGCAGCGGCCAGACAAGCTAGCTCCGCGTCATAAAGCGAGTATTCAGAAACGACACCCATAAAACCTTTATGATTAGTCAAACCGCTGGCGAGGACGATTCATTATGGGCCATTATGCGTCGTGTTTATCGACTTACTCTATACAAGCCAATAAAATAACGAACGACCGAGATAAGAGGTGGACAGTCCTCTAATCTCGGGAACAAGGGACACTAATTCGATTGTGGTTTTGGTCGAGCCTTTTTTGGGGTTTACGGCACAAATTGAAGTGTTAAAAAAACTACAAATTGGCTTTTTTCGAGGTTCATTCATTAGTGGGTCGCTGAATGGCGCTGGTGGTGTCGTATTCGCTCAATTTGTTAAACGGAGATCGGCGGGCTCGCTCGCACGCGGAGCCGAGGCCGCCACCCGAGCCGGCCCGACCGCTTGAAATATTACGACGTTTTAAGTGTTGCCATAATCATTATGATTATACTAAATTCAAATAAACTATGTAAACATAATTTGTCACATCGTTAAGATTAAATTTATGCAAATACGTCTGGTTATTTAAAAGGTGAATTACCGTAATTGAATTAAGAATTCGGCCAGGTACCTAAAGCGACCCACTCACTTTAGTGTTCGTTTGACATTTATGTTCGAAATAATATTTTTTGTTTTAAGCGTTTATTTATACAATGGTGACAAAATTATTATTGACCGTTTAATTTTGTTTCTTAATGGGCGAAAATTTATCACAAGGGCCAAAATCTGTGGTAGGTACCTACGACACCTTCTTAGTAGTCTTTTTAGTCATATATTATTAAGTGCTTACGTATTTTCGAGAATTACTCGCCTTGAAGATATGTTTATTTTCAATTCTATATCTTATATTGATGAGGAAAAAAATATCCTTTAATGGATTATACTTATTTGCATATTTAACATTCTATCTTTTATGTTAAAGTTTGCAAACAAGCAAAAATTATGCAGCTATTCAGCTTTCACGGGCTGTGTAAAAACATACACATTAGATACGAACAGATATAGAGAAGTGCTTAGAACACATTAATAGTAGGTACGTATGTACATTGATAGAGTCTATGGCCAGCAAGGAGGATGGTACGGTCTTACAGAAGAAGCAGTTTTATGTTATACTACCTGTTACCCGCGACTTCGTTCGCGTGGTATTTAACAAAGACACAACCGTTGGCAACAGCCTGCTCGCGCTTTCTGAGCCCGCGGGACGCATTTCAGGTTCTTGCTAACAAACTTAATCAGGCGCAACGCTGCATCATTGGCTTTAATTTTTTTTCGTGAGATCTTATGTTTTTTTCTAAAATAAAAGTAGCCTAAGTTACTCCTCGTTACATCAGCTATCTGCCAGTGAAAGTCCCGTCAGAATCGGTCCAGCCATTTCAGAGATTACCCGGAACAAACAGACAGACAGACAGACAGACAGACGGACGGACAGACAGACAGACAAAAATTGTAAAAAATGTTGTTTTGGTATAGGTACCGTGTATACATCCAAATGCACTTAGTAAAAAGCGGTTATTTTAATATTACAAACAGACACTCCAATTTTATTTATATGTATAGATTAAATACCTATCTATCACACAGTCTGAACATATTATAGGTATCGATCGATCACTAATTAATCTTCCCCTTATCAATGAAATTCTAGAGAACTACAGCTCTCAAATAACTACCAACATATTATAAATGAAATATTATTAATATTTATTTACTTTTAACTTTCTGTTTTACTTAAGTAAGGACATAAAGTTGTGTTATCTGTTAGCCCCGATACCCACGCGTTATTCCCTCTTATATATTCTATCACGAACCTCTCCATATCACATTTTAAGCTACGGAACTTCAATGTTCAAACGTTGTTTACAATGTCTAAAATTATTAGCATACATTTAAATAAAAATATCAATAAATACCAATTAATTGTTTCATTATTAAAGTAACCAGTTGGTTGCGCAGGTGACAGATCCGTCTAACGTTTTTTTGTCATAAACACTCACAATAAGGCGATTTTAACACATTTAGCGTATCGTTCGTATAGTTAAAAGCTGTATAATAGCGTTATCTCAGGGCCGGCACTAAATTGGGATGTCTCGGCGAGCCCTGGCGGGCCCTTATCAGTTTTGTCGTGTTCATCTTGAGTTGTGTTAGGCTTTACTCGGGATATTTACGTGGAGCGACGCCAGGGTGGCGACTGGCGAGCCTACACGCGCGGCCAATGTCGGAAACTTATTGTTGACGTCGCGCGCGGAATATTCACCTCAATTTTGTATTATGTACGTATAAATCTGCCAGTATATATATGTATATATCACCTACATTCGCCTTGTATGTAGTTCTATATTTGCGGAACATCGATGCTTGATCCGATATAAGTTTATTTATCCACTTAGTACCTACTGAGATGTAGCTCAAAATATGTAAATATTATCGTTTTAAATATAGACGTTCTCATAAGCTTAAGTCCATTACCAGAGTGACAATAATGGTCGGATAATCATCGATAGCGAGGCGACAACCCTTGCCGGACGCATCGGTTTGATGAAGCGCTTTTTTGATACTTTTTCATGTTTTTTTTTCATCTTATTGTCCATGGTCCATTGATAAACGGACAGGTATACGTACTCAGACAGGCGCCAACATTCCTCGCTCCGACCTCACACTTACTCTTTGCCTTATAAAAACGGGCACACTTTTTTATATTAGCACTTTTTGGACTTATTTTGCCTCCCTTTGTGTTGGTCGCTGTTGTTTGTTTTGGTTATTAGAGCGGCTGTAGGAAGTGGACGCGATAAACCTATCTATTGGGCCTAAGCGTTTTATTGTACCAATTCTGAATATCCGTTTTCATTTCACTCACAGATATATAAGTGTACCGAAGACGGTCCAATCTCACTTAGCTATTTGATTGAGCCAAATCATGTCCATTAGCACCTCGCTATGAACGTTGAGTAATAAATGTACAAGCGTATAAATACTTAATATAAGTACAGTAACATTGTGAGTTGTCGCACTTGGCTACGTTCTTCTATTAGCATATAATATGTTCGGTTTTAAAATATTGTTGCCAGGTGTTTACAGGCCTAACTGGCCGGTGATCTCGCCGCTCCGGGCTATAGATATAGCAAAAACAATGCGGAACTAATCGCATTAGCATTTTATGAATGGTTCTAAAACCTGTGACAAACATTTGAAAGTAGTGATGTCGGCGAGTGGCGGCCGCCGTGATGGACAGCTGGGGTCACTGACATGCGTTACACATGGTTTAGCCCATAATTAATTAGGGAATTACATTTTGGAACATAAAATTTAATGGCTGACATTGGTAGAGCCTTGTGTTTCCGCGTCTAACGAACGCCGTGGAATTTCAATATGGGCACTTTGGTGACAAGAATATGCAGCTAGGGTCTTCATGCCGTTGAAATGTTTACCTTTATTACCGATTCGTTTATTCAACATGCAGTGAAGAGGTACTTTCTCCCGTTATATTATATTGTGTTGTGTAAACTGAATATAAAAGATATCATGTCACTAATTTCGGTATAGAAAAGCTACTTAATATTTACAAAAAGTGTAAAAAAAATTTGGCTCATGCGGTAGCGGACCCAAGATGCTGGCCGCATTTCCTCGCTGAATAGCCAAAGCTACTCGCTGAGCTAGGAAATGCCGAGCCCTTGAGCTATTTCGGTTGATTATTTTATTCGAGTATGTCGTCATTGGACTCTGACTATGCCCTCGGGGTGCGACTACTCCAGAGGTCTCCGGCGCGGGCGGTCGTGTACCGAAATTAGCCTCAATTAGTGTTGTTTGGTCCCGCCTCGTGTTTCTCTGGAAATTAATAAATAGGCGAGCGCCGCCGTCATCGGCTCCTTTGCAAAGATCCAAATCGTTTGGCTAATAGCTGCGTTTAAGTTCCTAGTGCAATTTTGATTTATATGGCCCAAGGATCGTTTCCGGCACTAAATGACGTTCCCGGATAGTTTAGCGCGGTTTCGCGTTCATTCATGGGTTATTATGAATGGCGAAATTACTTTGAAAATTAATGAGTGCAGGAATGAAAAACAAAATGCGGTTTGTCTTTGGACACCTAAATTACACAGTTTATTTAGATCCTTTTATACATACTCAGTATTATGTATAAGGTATAAACGATTATGCAGAGATGGAATATTTATTTATGATGGATTATTTTATGTATAGTAATAAAATAATATCGCCAGTAAACACACCAACGGCCCCACACCAAGCTTGTATTATGGGTACCGTACATTGAACTGAAGGCGAACACAGTATATAATATTTATATAGATTAAACATCCATACAGTACAGGTACAAAAATAAACAATGCAACTTATCCGCAACAATCTAGAGCTCAAATTGATATATTTGAGATAGGAAGAAAATAGACCAAAGAATCTATCAACATAGTTTAAACCCAACGTAGGTTTTGCTATAATCAATATAACTAGGCCATACTTGGCGGAAATCTATTGTTAAACAAATGTGGGAAGAGTAACCCACCACTGACCCTGGGCTTGTCAACTTTTCCAATTATAAACCAAACAAGTATCTTTTGCTATTTCCCAATTAAATTATGTAGCCCTTGAACATAGTTACAAACGCACTCGTAATTACAATATTGCACACACAAACAGACACTCTGACACATAATTATAAATGGAACCATATTTTATAAATTGCCAGCAATATAATATTGTTTGTATGTAATGATTTGCGCATGATTGCTTTGGCCTCACGGACCATTATTTGTTATTAGGAATCAAGTGGTCCGCGACTTGTGGAATACCTGAGAAGTAATTTTCCATATCGAAATCATGTTTGTATCGTGACTAGGTATTGTAGTACTTAGATAAATGGGTGCAAGATTCCATAGCCAGCTATTAAGGCATTCAGGTAGACTGTTGCGTGTTTTAATGGAAATGGTCACTATAGCATTTGGCATTATAAATTATGGTTGTGTAATTTGTAGAGTCAGAAACCCCCTTTTGATAGAATATTGTCATTTATTACATTTGCATTGCTTACAAGGTATACTCCTGATGCTATTGCAAATTAAAAAAATAATAGGAATTTGGGTGTTGAAGTATAGAAGTTTCTAGTTTTAGTTTTATGGCTTACTTAATCACAGTTCTTTTCTAGGTACACGCAGTAAAAACTTAATTTACATTTTAGGTGCTCTACATGGCTCCTCTACCTACCCCGTGCCAGATTACAGGCGTGGTGGTATTCATTAATTTTTTAATACATCACAGAATTTATGAGGTAGTAAAAAATATTAAAATTTACCACCCGTGTCATAATTTTTTTTTTTAACTTTTCTTACTTATTAAGACTCATAAAAGTTGGCAGAAGTAGCCATTTCTCTATTAAAGTGAAGTAATCTTTCAACGCTATGTAAGCTGCAAAATAATAATAACGTGGCGCTGTAACGGAGTTAGTGACTATTTTATATACCTACCTGTAACCATGAAAAGTTATCAATAAGTACTCTATAGTATAACAAAGTAAACTGCACAAGCTATTACAAATGGCCACATTATATGTCTCCCGACTCCTGCTATATCGATATATTTGCCTCCCCTATTGACATAGGACTGTTCTGTGTTTGATCAACGAACGCCGGTAAACACATTAGCTTTTGTTTTGTCGATGGCTGACGATCAAACGGCAGGTTAGCGTTATTTGCACTCGAGTTCCGAGTAACTTTGACACTTGTTCGTAGTATTTCGAAGCAAACCGCACATTTCGATGGAGCTAATGGATTGACAAATGTTGTCGAGATATCAATCTTTTGGGCTTAAAAGGGTTGTGATTTAAATTTTAAATATTAAAGCTTTGTTTATTGTTTTAAAACAAGCACAAGAACAGTGCAATTTGTACAAAAGTATTTTCCCATAAAAATATGTCTTAAAAGCACCATTAAGCTTGAAATCCCCTAAGGGATAGAAGTGTAGTGCTATACAGGCACATTTCACCGACGACGGTATGTGGTTTCAAAGTAATTAAAAATAAGCCATAATAATACCAGCCCTTTAAATGTCCCATCATTGGGCACGGGCCTCCCCTCAATGCGAGGGGGATTAGGTCATAGTCTACCACGCCACCAAAAAAGCCAGATTTTAACTTAAACATTTAAGGATGTATAACTCAAGTAAATACATGAATATATAAAAAAAATAAAAATTAATGATCTAATAGATTAAAAATAAATTAAAATTAAACTAGTATCAACAATCACTCTTCAAATCACCACCACTATCGTCTAGTAGGGTGCCCAAAACCCTGGCAGCATTGCACAAAAAAAAAGAAATACTATACATATTTACATTATACCCAGATAAATAATATAGTTTCAATGGATCTTCTATATCTAACTATTCAATCTTCAATCTATCATTCCACCGACAATAGCCTATCTCCCATTTTTATAGATACCTAAATACCCTTTTACACTGACAGTCAAAATATTCCGTATTTTATAGTGTCAATAACAATAGTTTATGACCCGTGTCCGTCCGGACGAGACTAAATCAATGAAAATCACCACTCAATGTTGTATCACCAAAATCCTTGGCACCCATTGAATTATTCTTATCTCTTCACTTACAATACTCGTTGTGATGTCATCGCGGCCCGGCGAGGTATCATTAAGTACCTTTAACTCGACACACTTACATGTGCATCTACCTTAAGATATGTAAGACTTTATTTCTATAAATGTAGAGTCCACGTTGGAAAACCGATTGAACTATCGACAGAATAGAATGTTGGTAATTCTTATCTGCATCCTGACTTGTGACACCTTGGCTGGACCGACGGATGGAGTGAGACCCGACTAGGAGGCTTGGAACATTTTTTTGGTAATAAAATTGCATTAGAAACTTAATAGTATACTCGATAGTATAGAACTAACACAATTTTACTATGATAAAAAAATAACGCTTACCTTTAGGTACGTAAATGATTGTTTAAACATTTACAAACACGTTATCACCGATCTATGTAGAACTGGTTTTAAAAGTACCTTTTCTAAGTTAATACACAACTAATTAGTAAATTAAAATGCGATGGGATGTCATGATAAAATGGATGATAATGGTCAAAGCATACAAGTAATTGAGTATTAAGTAGTAGTAGGGTAACATTGAAATGCAATAAATTTGCTACACCTCTCTAGAAATCTAGACGGCGAAAGCGGCTCTTGTAGATTGTAGTACATATTTTCTTTTGTTATGTATCAAGTTAGTATTGGTGTTTGAACACGGACGCGTCGTGAAGAGGCGCCAGATTAGTGGCCAACCACATAATCGATTTAAATTAATTTGTTATAATGCTAATGAAGGTTCTAATTAACTAATTAACGTGCATACCGCGTCACTTTGCCGATGCCGCCGTGTCACTGAATAAACAAATCCGATTTAAATCGGCCCTATACAGATCCGATACAAATCAGCTTACGTTCAACTCTCATTCTAACAAAGATGCCGATTAGATAATTAATGTTGTTCATTTGCATGTTTTATTCTAAAAGGTTTAACGTTTTGTTGTTTTATACGTCATAAAGAATGACCCTATTCAGATACGGATGTGAATGAAGGTTGTGTAGCTGTTACAGTCGGATTGTAGAATCCGCTTTTTTACAAAACGGCTAGGCGCTTTACAAAACACCTCAGTTCTGTAATACAGCTAGCCATATTGAAATGGATACCGTTTTGTGTTCTCAAATGCGGCTGGTTAGCATGCGCCTTCACGTTCAGCTGAACAGCTGGTGTCCTTAAACCTAACAATAAAAGCTCCGCATTGGGCTCCATCTACGTAGCCAATTCACAAGGATTGGTTTAGGGATATTGTTAAGTATATAACTAGATCGAGACCGTGTCATAGATTCCAATACGTAAGCAATGAGGATTATAAACTATTAACATCTAAATCTACTTACAAAGTGCATAAACGTTGGCAACCGTTTTGTTGAAAGTATTGATTCGACATTCCACCGCCATTTTATAGACTTGACTCGTTTTGTAAAGCGCCTTGCCGTTTTGTAAAACAGCGGATTGTACAATCCGGCTGCGACATAGCTATTGAAATGTTTTTAAATGGCCTATATGTTTAAGAATTAGGCTTAACATTAACTCGAACGTACAACATATACAAAGTAATTATACGCCAATTTCGTTCATATCCGCTCGAATAGCATATAATAGATGTCAGTAGTCCGACATTGTCATTTACATATTTAGTTATTAACTTTTTAATAGCCACATTCAAAGAAATAACAATTTCATAGCAATTTATCCGCTCAATGGTTTCGCTATTTATTTTTTATTAGCCCACAGTACATTCCGACGCGTAGGTCGAGTCGAAAATTCTCACAGAAACGAACATTTAATAATACGAATGAATATAATGCGGTTCAAACGATTTATTTTCCGTATAAGCACGTCACGTACGAAGTAAATCATCGGTCGGGGAGCCGAAAATATATCCGAATCGCTCCTATTAGCTTACGATCGGATCATTCGGAACAATCGATTCATATCGAGGCTAAACACTACAATCAGAGGACGCGTTGCAGCTGTTACTTATATGCGATCGGCGTCATCCACTAAGATAATATGACACAGCCATTTCTGTATCTCCTTCGCGCACCCAAAAAGGAATACTATTGATATGACCATAATTAAGTATAGTCAAGTACCGATCACAAAAAAGTAGGAAAAATAGAACTTACAAAATATTGGGAACCATTTAATTGTAACCTCTTTAATATGTCATATTCTCCATATAACATAATCTCCATACAATTTATAATAGTTTTGTTATTGGTATCTCTACGAACATATCAAACTTATATGTCATGCGTACTAAATAATTTTTAACAAAATGCTTTTTTTATGTTTAATGTATGTGTCGGCCGGCTGACTGTGCGTGCTGCCGACTGTACCCGGGATGAACGGCAGACGTTGTAAGTGGATGCCCATGCTTGCAGAGCCTATAATTTGACAATATTTTGTGTCATTTGGGGTTTATTATTACTTACGCCATTACCCGACTGTGGATATAAGGTTAATACACGAACATCGCGTCCGCGGGGACGATTAAGGGCAAATAACCACAGGTTCCTCTAATTCAATATTAAAAGCATCCTACGACGTGATCGGCTAATAATAGGCTAATTTGAAGAAATGTCTCTGAGAAAATGTCGGAATGTCAACCTTTTTCTAATGTTTTTTTTTTTGGTTTCTTCTTATAAAATGGCTCTTTTCGAAATTTTAGTTCTGAATTACGGTGTTTATGGTCACCTAATTTTTTAGTGATGTCCGCTCTATAGCACATCAATTTGATGTCATGTATCATTAAGCCGCAAATGTGTTTTGAACGTCAGTAATAGACTAACCTAACTTTTTCCAATAGATACATAATTTACATTTTTCTCATTTTAAGCAAGAGGCTAGTAATATAAACCTGTATTCTGAACCAAAAAGTTTGAACATTGTTTCTATATTGTATCTATATGTAACCTATACATTCCTAAAATCTGTATCTCAGCCCAGAGGACCTTTTGGTGAAGCAAGTAGTTTACCTAGACTTATTGAAAAATGTGATGAATAAATTTATAGAAAATTATACTGTTAAGTATTTTTCAGAAGATATAATTTTAATTATGTCAGATATAAGGTGTAACAATAATAGTGTAAAATATTTCGACAGACCCAACTGTAGGATATAAAGAAAACATTCCCAATGATGCAATCCAATTATTAGACATTAAAAAAATGACACCCAGTACCGACCGCATGGTTAAACGCTACTGGTTTGCCTTGTTAAAAAAAATCATTTCCACAGTTATTTTACACATCAACATGATCCATACAACTTACTGATTCATCTGTCAAAATATTTTACACAACTTTTGTTACACCTTATACTGTGAATATTCTAAAGCCTTTCATGAACTTCTATGCTTTTTATAACTCAACTATAGTTACATTTTATGCTCATTTATGACAAACAAACAATCATATAGAGCCCGCTCCCGCAGCGAAGGGATCCAACCAACGCAAACAACATGGAAAACATGACGTCACGTAATAAAATCTGAATTGAGTCAGTCTGCATTGAAGGGTGTGCTCTGCGAATCTAGTTGGGTGTAAATGGGGGCATCGTTTATGTGCGAGTGGCGTGGCGAGGCGGATAGTCGCAGGGCGCGCCGGGCCCGGCTCCAGGCCCCAGCCCATGCATACTAACGCGTCTGGTAATAAGCAGCCTGATTCCATGTTTACCCGTCATCTCTGTCTGCCGGCCTTCCCTTGCCGATGGATGTGGCGAAACTCGAATGTCGCTACTATCAAAACTCGAATGTAACGTTTAGCGAATTTTTTATCATTATGTGAAGACAGAATTTCCATAATACGATTAAAAAAAACCATTTTGTTTATATCTATATACCTAAGTATAATCTATACATATAAATAAAATTGGAGTGTCTGTTTATAATATTAAAATAACCGCTTTTTACTAAGTGCATTTGGATGTATACACGTTACCTATACCGAAACAACATTTTTTACAATTTTTGTCTGTCTGTCTGTCTGTCTGTCCGTCTGTCTGTCTGTCTATCTGTCCGTCTGTCTGTCTGTCTGTTTGTTCCGGCTAATCTCTGAAATGGCTGGACCGATTTTGACGGGACTTTCACTGGCAGATAGCTGATGTAACAAGGAGTAACTTAGGCTACTTTTATTTTAGAAAAAAAATAGGATCTCACGAAAAAAAATTAAAACCAACGTTGCAGCGCAGCGCCTGATTAAGTTTGATAGCAACAACCTGCAATGCGTCCCGCGGGCTCAGAATGGGCGAGCAGGCTGTTGTCAACGGTTGTCTTTGTTAAATACCACGCGGACGAAGTCGCGGGCAACAGCTAGTATACCATAATTTAAGTTGCTTAGAGTCGGACCGTATAGTTGGTGTGTTCGTCTGGCAATATTATTGTTATTAAAGTTAGAAAATCAGAAATAAACTCGTCAATGTAAACTCAATTGTAATTACGTACCTACTTACATCAGAATACACGATGCAGTCATTACGTGGTACATAGCAATATCATAATTATTATTCCAATTATTAAACTTCGATTTGATATGATACGGGCGGTAATGTATTGTTGAACCCGACCTTATAGCAAGCCGTGACTTACCTTAATGTATCCAACTCTATATATCGGCAATTAGGTACTACAAGCTGGTTACATATTACGGCTACATATTATGAGGTATAAAAATAAAATAATACCAGCCCTTTTAATTTCTCACTGTTGGACACGGGCCTCCCATCAAGCGAGGGGATTAGAAAGAAAGAAAGAAAGAAATATATTTATTTGTGCAAACACATTTATAAACAACATAAATAATCTACATTTGAACATAGGTCCCATATGGGACTACAAGTTTGGATAGTATCCAAATGTTTGACACAAATTGGCCCCAACTCAGCATGTGCTGATTGTAGAACAACCAGCGCTGGTCTTCCGTTGGAGCCGTTTGGTGACTTCACGGCGCAGACATACTGACAGCCTCATCATAAACTAAACAAGTTATTGGTTATAACGGTGAATGTTAAACATGCTTAAAAATACGTCAATTATAAACAATATTGAAGAACCTACCCTAGGAGTGTAACAGACAAAATTGAAGGTATATCTAAATATAAATTATTACACATTAATTACATTAGGTAATAGTCCACCAACCTCTACCAGTGCGGGTTGGCGGAATTCACAAGACTTTCGAGAGGGTTTTCTCAGATATGCAGGTTTCCTCACGATGTGTTTCCTCCACTAAACGTTGAAGCAGGTGATAATGATGGTTGGAAATGAGATTCGAACATGAAATCGAGAAATCCTAGACGTGCGAGCCTAGGTTTCAACCTACGATCCAAGTTTCCGAGGCAATTTCTCAACATCACTGCTTTCTTCTACAATATTGAAAAAATATGAAAATACTATACATTATCGTAAGGTTATAAAGACCAAATTCCTAAGCAACATAATCCATTTAGTAAAAAATTATATCAGCATAAAAAAACAAGTATTTAGTGCACGGTGATATATTACTGGGACAATGCGTGAAAAAAAACGATTTGCTTATTAATTCTATACTATCTTCTATACATATAAATAAAATTGGAGTGTCTGTTTGTAATATTAAAATAACCGCTTTTTACTAAGTGCATTTGGATGTATACACGTTACCTATACCGAAACAACAATTTTTATAATTTTTGTCTGTCTGTCTGTCTGTCTGTCTGTCTGTTTGTTCCGGCTAATCTCTGAAATGGCTGGACCGATTTTGACGGGACTTTCACTGGCAGATAGCTGATAAAACAAGGAGTAACTTAGGCTACTTTTATTTAAAAAAAAAATAGGATCTCACGAAAAAAAATTAAAACCAATGTTGCAGCGCAGCGCCTGATTAAGTTTGATAGCAACAACCTGCAATGCGTCCCGCGGGCTCAGAATGGGCGAGCAGGCTGTTGTCAACGGTTGTCTTTGTTAAATACCACGCGGACGAAGTCGCGGGCAACAGCTAGTACTAAATAAATTACATCAGCGTGACCTACACGTTATATTAGGGTAACCTCTATGTTTTAATATACTTTTTTATACACAATCCATGCCGTAGTCCTATACATTTTTTTCATTTAAACATTCAGTACATTAACATACCTAATAAGGAAAACTACGTGAAGGTATTTATTACATGAGTTGTACACATCCAATAGCAAATACGAATTAATATATAATAATATCTAATATCGCCAGATGAACACACCAACTGTAAGGTCACAAACTAAGGGGTTTTTTTTTCAGTACCGTACAATGGACTGGGGGCGATCCCAGTATACAACGCTTATAAAGATTTAAACACTGATGCCTTGGGTACAACATTCATTTCATTTTAATCACACAAAGATTGCCCTTACCTCGATTTGAACCCGCAACGCTGGGCACAAAAGCATATCCACTAATAACTGAGCCAATCAGGTTTTCAAATAAATACATTTAAATAATTGTATGTGTCGATCAAATTTCTATTATGCATAAAATACATTTTCTATACCTAATAATTAAATACACCTAGTCGAACAATGGAACACAAAAATCGCATAGCCAATGTTCTACGAGTACGTGCCACGCTAATGCACAAATAAATATTGTCATTCAAAAAAAGAATAACAAAACGATTATTATTAACGACAAAACGTGGCTTTTTTGTCAATAAAATGACATTTAATGTGCGTTTGATGCTGAATTAAATTCTTATTGTGTGCGGTTGGCCATTATTTTATTAATAGCATTATAAATGGGGATATGAATTGTCATAGAGCGGATAATGAGAAGGGTTTTTGTCATGATTGTGTCCTTTGCCGACGTTGCTATTATGGGCCCGCCGACGCCGCCTTACAGACTCACGACCTGCTATTTTGGGCGGTTGAATGTCTGAAATTATCGTAAGTAGCATTTCATTGGATCGTTTTGTCATTTTAGTGCCTTTGAAGAAATACTTTTTTTTGTTTATTCCATCTGGACGGGAAGTATTTTTTTTTCAAATGAAGTCAGTCTACTAGAACATAATGCCAAACGTTTTGATTTCAAATTGAGAGTTTCAAAAATCAGTATATATCTACTCATACTGATTTATTGAAATTGCGGCTTATTTTTATAAATTACCTTTAGGTGAGGAGAGTGGAACTTTGACGCAAGTAGGTACTACTTTATGTATATTATATAAGTACATAATGTAATATTATAAGCTCATTAGTTTGTTCTTTCGGACCCAAATTATAAATGTGGATTGCACAGGCCATTGATTTAATGAATGTATGTTGACAATTTAAGCACACACAAACAATCAAACATAACCTTTAAGCACGACATCCCGTGCGCTTGCGCAACGTTGCGTAAAAGCAGAGCCGGGCGGCGCGGCCGCTGCTTAATGCAGATAATGAGACCATCATCGTTTACAGAAGTAAGTTTAATTAACGTAAAAAAGCGCGTTTACTCTAACCGCCGCGTTATCGCTCGCATCTCGCCACTTATAATGACTTTTGTTCATTATTATGTTGCGCGCTCTACGTGTCTGAGCCGTTTCCGGCCGCGCGGTGCTTCTAAACACCAATTTTATGCTTATGTGACTGTTTGATTTCATATGCGCACGTTATATATTCAATTTTGGAATCGGTTTAATTAATTTTCAGTCATAAAACATAGAACGTGAGATAAGATCGCGTGGAAAGTAGGATTTAGGTGGGTTTAGCTGCAATTATTATAATTGGTACGTTAGCTCGTTAAATACAGAGCTGTGTGATCTTTGCTTTGTGTGTGAATGATGGAATTCAAAGTGAATTCACTTAATTGTAGCTTTTTATTCATTACCTTCATGAGAGCGTTTTTTTTTTCATATCCACATGTTTTTTTAAATAAATAATATTTACTTACAATATATATGTCTGCTTTAAATGCATTTTAAACTGTATAAACTTAACTCATAATTCTGTCTACGTATTTATTTTCTATTGAAATATAATAATTCAATTGAAAGTCTTCATCTGGTCTAACGACAATACAAAACCAAGTCGAAGTCTTTGGGCCACACTAATTGCACAGAAGAATCAGTGGTGCGCAGGCGCCGGTATGCCGCATGGGGCTTGCATCGCAGTGACTATGGCATTACATTTTCACGCACCGAAGCGTATTCGTTGCTCAACACCAGTTTTGGAACATATCCAATGTCTGTTTCCATGGAGGTGTGTTACGTAATAGTTTATAATGCGACCCATCGTGCGTTGTTTATTACTGATATAATAAATAATACCAGCCCTTTCACGGGCCTCCCCTCCATGCGAGGGGGATTAGGCCATAGTCCATCACCCTTTTTTTTTTTGTTTCCGCTGGGAAATGCATTTACGCATACCGCCCAAGCCCGGGGGAGCAAGGACGGTTATGTGGGGCTCCTGGAAGAAGTCCAGACTACCCACTAAAACCCAGCGCCGCCCTCTGTGCCTTTTGTGGGGCGCCACGGGATCGCTCTACGAGCACACTACCGTGACGCCCCGGAATAGTCCACCACCCTGGCCAAGTGCGGGTTGGCGGAGTTCACACATCTTTCGAGGGGTTCTCTCAGACATGCAGCTTTTCTCGTGATGTTTTCCTTCACCGTTTAGCAAGTGGCAATCACGGTTGAAAATGAGATTCGCACATGAAATCCATATATCCCAGAGGTGCAAGCCGGAGTTTGAACCTGCGATCCTCGTTACCGAGGTGAGCGTTCTACCAACTTTTTATTAAAAATCACGTTGAGTTAGACTGCCATTATGATTTCAAGCTAAATTCAATTTAAAAATACTGAAAAAAAAATTCGTTACATTAAAAAAATGATCGATAGACAATTCCAGTTCTGGGGGGTCCAGAATCATGAGTTCAATCCATGGTATCAGTTTTCGTTAAGAAGCCACTTACACCTGTATATGTGAATACCTATTGCAATATTATGCATGCTACACACACGTATTCAGTTATTAAATTGTCAAGGAAATAGTCAGTGGATAGGTATAAAAACAAATTCATGTCTTGGTTATCTAATAGTAGGCATTGTTGGCGTTTACCCCGGTGTTGCCGGATCACAGCTTGCAAGATTAAAGTTAATCAAACACGCGAAGACGCAAAATCATTCACATCGTTCATTTGTTTTTATAAACCTACCTATTACGAGATCCGTGTTGCCAGTATGTTTTTAAATAAGTCCCGTGTCTTTTAAATCAATAAGCTATTATAATATTATATATATAAAGTCTCTTATTGAAAAAAGATGTAAAATTAGTTCGTCATATCGTTGTTCTGAGTTTTTAAGGTACCAATAATCTTTTCCTTTCTTTGCAGCCATTATATGAAAATGTCTAAAAAAGTATGACCGAAAAATGTATTGTGTACACATATTACTTAATTTGGGACCATATAGTCGGTGTTTTCGTTTTGCGATTTTTATTACTTGCCATTAAATCTGTCCACAATTCGGTAAGCATTTTAAATTAAGCTGAACCAACAAAAATCATTTTCAATATCATACAATTAATAAAAAAAAAAACGGAAATGTCACCCCTTTCCTATTTTCCCGGGACCGCCCGTCATGCACAAAGCTGGTAACACCACCGTATAAGACAGATTGCTTGCACCACAATCAAAGTTGATGTAAATACACAGGTACAGTGTAACTCCATTGCGTAAGCCGTCTGATAATCTAGGCGAAACAAAGACGCGAGCAATTAAATAAGTATTTGCTATGCTTGCTCCGAGTAAAAACGCTTGCAAAATTAATGTGCCACAGTCTTCCTGATAATGACTAATTATATCAATTAGTGTACGGTCAGAGCGTTAGCTGTCAGCTGTTTTATATTAACGCGCTTTGTTAATTAGTTAGAATATTTAATTAGCGCGTGTCAAGTGGGCGAGACTGTCGGTCAGATTATATTTGGGAGTAATTATCTATGTAGATATGCCTAGGTGAGTTCCGTTTTAGCTTAGTAATTGTTTACGTTTATTAACGAATATTTTTAGGATATAATACAAATAGCTTCTTCTAATTATTGATCAACTTATTTATAATTAGAAAAATTTACAAGCCGAGGATCAGGCGTGGGTTCCTCTTCCCCATTTGTTTAATACTCGATTTCCGCCAATTATCGCCTAGTTCTATAAATTGTATACAATACAGAATTATTTTTTTAAAATAGGTTAGTGACTGCTTTGAAAGTTATCTAATTAATAACTAGTACATAGAGTAGTATTTTGTGTGACTCTCTCAATAATCGCTATGCTAGTGAAAAGTTAGGGCATCTTTATAAATTGGTCGTGTCTGGAGTTTAGGAAATGATCTCGTTTTTTATCCTTATCTAGGTTTTAGTAGTATCGCTATCATTCCCATTACACCAGTCGACACTCATAATACAAGCGTTACTTAGTTTGGGATTATACGGTTGATGTGTTTTTCTGGCGATATGTGTGAAATCTTACAAATATGCTGTCGGTTCTTGTAGAGTACTTAATGCTAATGCAAACTCTTTTCTAAATCGATTTGCTGCACATGTGAACAGACAACTTGCTCATTCTCACTCATACAGTCACATACAGTGATAACAGAGGTTCGGTTCCATTGGCAGCAATGGTTTGGAATTCTGATAGAGTTCTTAGGGGAGGTATATGAGGTGCAGGTGCTGCTGCCATGCACAAGCTTATCGACTACTTGGGAAGTAACCCTACAGCGCTTTCTATCTATTACTATCATTGTGTACGTGTCATATTACGTCGTTGTTATTTTTGAAACTGCGTTCTTTCGCGTCATTTTGTTTTTTTTTGTAAACTAGTTCCTTAATTCAAGCACAAGGTGCAATCCTGCGTTTGATTGAGTATCGCACAAATAAAGAGACAATTAAGCATGTTTTTTTGTATCGTACTCGATAAATATGGGTATAGGTACCCTGAGGTCTTCTACATTTATAATCTATATAATGATTTAATTAAATATACGTATCTACATTTAAAAAGGTGTATTTTAAAGCAACCGTTTAATTATAGCACTTATCGCGTACATTTTCGCAAACACTGCATGTTTACTTGCAAAAAGCTACCTAATATTTAAAAAAATATGTATATCGTAGGTACCTATTTTAGTTTCATTCGATAACGTTCCCCGGCACTTACTTCCGTTCCACGTACCGCGCTCCGGAATACGCTAATGGATATTTCGGAAGATTTAATTAATAAACAAAGAACATGAAAGACACGCCGCACCGGATAATTACAAGAACGTTACAATTGTAATTAAGTAGTCACAATTCCATGGAAATCGATAGCAAAAAAAAAACACCGCGATACTCGATACGGAGAACGGAAACAGTCGATAAACGCTCCAGTTTGCCGAGTTGCGGGCAGCTTTCAGAATTATCATTTAAAATTATCATATTTGTAATATAAATAGCGAGTGGTGGCCATAAAAGTGGTATGATTAGTTTTTAGGTGGTGCGCTGTGCGGCGGCGGGCAGCGTGAAATTACTGCGAGCGACGTGCTCCGGGTCGTCTGCTGCGAGTCCTGCGTGCGCGAGAGCGATGTCGCGCTATCAAAGTTACTTCAACTAAATGCTGTTCATTGGGAAGCGTATACCTTGAGAACGGCTGGACCGTCATATCGCTCGACTGGTATATCGACTGGCATATCACTCTGACGAATAAAGATTCAATGACTACTTCAATTTCTATCATAAAAAAAAATAATGACTACTTCTTTCATTATTCATATTCAATGTTTCTTACGTGACAAAAACATACCTACGTGTTATTATTGAAACACATTACTCTCAGTTTAATTGTATAATTAGCAATTATTTAATATTTTAACAATTTGAACATGCACACACGAGAGCGGGTTGGTGAGAGAGAGAGCTGGAGTTGCCAACTTCCGAACAATGAAAATAAAGTCATAGACAACTAAAAACTTAAATGTTTAGTATTAAACACTACGTAACCAAACATACGTAAAATATAATAATATCGCTGGTATCGCCTATCTTCATCGTCTACAACAAAACTCTTTAGGTATATACTCTGAGCGAGTATAAGCACTATTGCACACACTCACTAGTTTCAATAAACGCTTAGCAACATTTGTACTATTAAATAGTCTTACATGCGATTAAAGAAGCACGCGACCGTGAAATGAAAATTCTAAGTGCTGCAGCGTTCGGATGGAATTCGCGCTTGAAACGATTTTTTCATCCAAGCTAGTATTTAATGGTTCTCTTGACCTGGGTATTGAATGTGGATGTATTATCTAGAAAAGAAAACATTCAACCGCTTCATTAGCAGTAGTGTAACAAACATTCTATACTAATCTTATATAGATTCTTTATAATATTTGTTTTTATTATTGTACAGTTATAGGGGCTTATTTACAGAAGTACCTACTAATTAACATTTAAGGTTTTGTAATAAAACTTAGTTTACAGATTTATATTGCTTTTACTTTATGGTTTTACGTTCCCGACCTGCCCGACCAGCTGTTTTGTTTAAATGATTAGTATTCGCGTAAATATAAGAAATCAATATTTGACAGTTTTTTACATAGCATGTGTAAGCTCTCGTATTATTGTTAGTATAGAATTAATACTTAATTAATTAATGCACTAGGATCAATGTAATTTTTCCCAGCTTGAACAAACACACATGTACTAAAGTGACGTAACACATCACGTACTCTACCTATGCACACATAAGTATATCCGCTCTGCATGTGTGAGTGTGTGTAGTTTTAATTGTCTATATAAACGCGTCGGGTGCGCAGGAGTGCGCTCTACTGTGACCTAACAGTAATTGCAGCACTTATACCGTTTTTTCCTTCAGCCATTAGTGATGTTTACGGGTTGAACGGAGCATGCTCGAATCGCAACCTTGTAAGTGGTACGATCGTGTGTTCTTCCAAGATATTAAAAGAGTCAGTTTAATACAACTATAACACAATGGTAACTTACAATTGTTGCTGATTAAAAAATACCATCAAAACATGTATTTGGATTTGGAGTATATTTGCTTCTGTGACGGCGGTGTAATAAACTTCAGGCTATGATGACATGTAACTAAATTGACAATTGGAAAATGAGCGGACCAGCCCTCGCAGGCAGCACCTGGGTACATACAAGTTTTGAGGACCAGCATTGCACTCCTCGATCATATTACATAGTGTGACCCATTCCACGCAGAGCCACCAGAAGCAATGATAGGGTGAAATCTAAATGAATGGCAACCTTTTAAAATTATAACTCTATACATGACTCTGATTATATGAGCAACTTTTTAATGAATCGTTGTAGTTTACAATATTGTCAATGATTTCGATTTCACCTTGTATATAACGACACTCAAGCATAGGTGAGCCGAAGGATAAATACGTAGGCCACCATCAACACACGCAGTCTAAGTAAAAATTATTGAAATAAAATGATAAAAACTGTTTTGCAAAAAAACCGTCTCCTAAAAACTAAACAGCAAAAAATAATCTTATCTTGAAATCTATATTGTCTAACTAAATCCAATATTTAACGAATGTGACGAATGTGAAAGTTTGGTGCCCAACAAGTAAATGAGTCGAGTATATCCGGTCCGCACCAAAAACTATACCTTGAAATTGATCCGCGCATCTCGTTACTAAGTATACTTTTATTATTCTTCGTCGGTTTTTTATTTGCCACCGACTTCACATTCATTAAATATTTGAATTAGTTAGCCAGGGTAGATTTCAAGATTATATTATTGAAGTTGGTTAAAAAGGAAGCGCATGTAAGGGAATACCCGTAATATTGGTTTTAGTAACAGTGGGTTTCCAATATTGTAAGTGCTTATGGTCCTAATAGTAAACACTTAAACTGTTACAGAACGCTTTAAATACCACTTGTTGCTATTTTAGGGTATAGGTAAATATTATTTTTATTCTTTGTAGATTAATAGCTAAAACCTATACCTAGCTAAGCGAGATAATTAGGGCCTAAGTCGCTATCTAATGCCTGATGGCTAATGATTTAGTTAAGTTCTTCTTATAGAGGTAGGTATATTTTTACCTAAGTAAGTCAGCATTCAGTTGTAATTTTCACATTCTTATTTCTTATTGTATCTAGAACATTGAAATAAAATCTTTTTTTTTCAGATTTTATCGTGTTTATGTTATGTTTTTACAATCCCAACGTTTCGGCTGCTTTACAGCAGCCATGGTCACGGGAAAACTGAGGTGTTAGACGTCTTAGTGTCATTGTTAGTTCGATCTGGAAAAACCATAAAATTAGTTTTATATCAGTGTTCTTATATTTATTCGCGTAAATATAAGAAATCAGTATCTAGAACAGTCTTTTTTTAAATTCTTTTATATATTTTTTTTCCATAATGGTTTTTTTCGTTGAGTCAGGCTGCACGTGATTTATAAATACCATCTAAGACCCAGAAAATAGCGAAAATTTTGTCAAGCTACATGCTTATTGTTACAGATCAATTTAGATAGCAAGGAGACCTTATTGTAGGCCCCAACTGTGGATACAATGTTGCTTCTGTGAGTTTGAATTGCTTACAAATTTTGTTGCTTTTTTTTCGATCGATGTTATCGCTCGATCAAGCAAATAGACAGAGCCTGCCTGTTCCCTATAATTTACGAAACTAATTTAATTTCTTACATAAGTATTTAGCTAACCATCGTTGATGCTAAAACATTTTCCATTCTTTTTAACTAGTTGTACTGTGTACCGATCTATGGTCTAAATGGGCTCTACCTAACTACATAAGTTCCTTTACGTCTATATAAGTCGACTACTATAACAGGTAGATGAGTATGTATGCCTAACAGAAAATAATAACCTCATCAATTATGAACCTTTGCTGTCATTTGGCTCTGCTAGGTAGTCTATGTTAGATGTTACTCAGGACTTCTTTGAAAAATATTTCTCTAAAAGCTTTGTCTCTATTAAATTTTCTCCGTAAGAATAAGAAAAAAAGTGTGCGTGTTTCTATCTAGTTTTCATCTCACTAATGAAACACTTTAAACTTACTTTGAATGATAAAACAAACTCATACATATTAGAGTGCACAAAGCCCTGTGACACGCTCGCCCCAATTCCGCGGGCGTGGACCAATTACCAGAGTACAGCGTCGCCAACTTTCAGTAAAACGCCGTCATAAAGTGCGACATCCCGCCGCGAGAACGCTTTATTTTCCTATAAAAGCGTTTTATCCACGTATAAAAGCTTAAATCCACGCGGAGCTTTCTCCCGGCGGCGAGTCAGCAAAAAGAGCATTAGCGCGGGGCTCCGGCAACATGGCCGGGGCACGCCCCGCGGCGCGCCGCGCAGCATTGGCCGGCGCGGCGCCGCCCGCCCGCGAGCCCATTGGACGGTGCCGCCTCCTGCCCACACGGCGCCTGGCGGCAGTCGCTGTCGAGATCTCGCTGGGTGCGACGCGTACTAGGCGCCCGCGCATCACACGCGATCTACGTTTATACTCACGATCACTACCAAAACATTCACGTTACGATCCACAAGTGAACATTGCTGTTGTGCTTCTTGAGAACTAAATATACGTGAAAACTTTAAATCACCTTGTGTGCTAAATTGTTAAACGAAAATAATTTGGCAATAAAAAACGTTTTGATTGCTAGACTAGTGCAAAAACTTATGTGAAGGTTCCACGCTCCGGAATATAAGATACTATCGTTATTTGCGCGCCGATGCGCGCTTGGAAGAGTCGCTCTCGCGTGGTAGAGTCGCATAGGTAAAGTGTGCAGTTGGTAGATTGGCTGTGGTAATCCCGTTCACTGGTGATGTCGGTGATGTGCCGGTCGCGGTGACGGGGTCCGGGTGGCGAGCTGGGTGCGAGCGAGGTGTTGAGCGTGGGGCGGGGGTGGCGCCCCGCGCTGGATGCGGTAGGCGCGGCTGCGGGCGGAGGCGCGGGCCCCGCCGGCGGCGCCCTGGCGATGACGGTGCAGCGGGACGAGCGCGACGCGCGCGCGCCCAGAACCCGGTTCATGATCACGGACATATTGGATGCACCACCGAGGGACCTCAGCGCGCACCGGGACTCCGACTCGGATAGGTCTGCGACGGATTCACCAGGTCAGAACTATTCAATTTGTCATGTAGCTCTACTACGACGTAAAAGGTTATTAATATGTATTTTTTTGTTTTTCTGATATGAATCTTGGTGTCAGTATTGTGCCCTGTATAACTGAGAAGAGTCCAATTGCTAATTTAAGCGTTATGTCAGATACAACATTTAGGCAAACCTCCCGTAACATTGAATATATATTCCCGTGATAGCTAATAAAATCTGTCCTATAAACATAAAGTAGGTAATAAGTACGGACCTCACGATTAAACCGTTAGCCAATAATACTTAGGACACCTTAAAAATAGTTCTGCCTCAAACATCCAATGGCGGTATTTCAAAGATAATCTACATTATTCTTCATCAAATCTTTCGTAGCACCTAAGAAAAGACATCAACGACCGTCCACCAAACTCCAATAATTGGTACCGTCTCTAGTCAACATTTATAAACGTATTTACTTACATTGTAATCAATACAATGTAACTTAGCTCATCATGAGATTGTAATAGAGCACGATATGCTAATTTGATCCAGTTCGATTGCCGGGAACGACGTCGGTGGGTAGGTAGAGTCACGCGACGCGCCGTTGGGTACTATTAGTAAGGTTCACTCAGAAACGTTCGTTGTGATAATGTCAACTTATGCAACGCTCGTATAAGGGATTTCCGGGTACAGATGTAAGTGGTTATGACACGCGTCTGTTATTAGCTAAGTAGAGTTCCATAATGATGTGTTATTCTATATGGCCTTTATAAAAAAAAAAAGTTTATTCCAACCTGTACTTACTAAACGACTGTACTAAACTAGTATAAAATATGACTCTACATTATCCATAAATGCATTAGTAAATGTGCACGTTAGATTTTAACGAATTATTTGATAAATTTTGACGGTCGATTAACGCCCCCCACGCCTCCCTTCCTTTTGTGCCGAGGGTCCTGGCTTCGAATCCTGGTAGGGACAAACTTTGTGTGATGAGCACGAATGTTCGTACCCAAGTCATGGATGTTTAATATCCATATAAGTATTATATATACCGGGTTCGCCCTTAGTCCATTGTACGGTACCCATATTACAAGCGTTGGTTAGTGTGGGACCGTATACTAGTTGTGTTCGTCTGGCGATATAAAAAAGTAAGCTTTAATAGCATTTATTTCTTTTTAGTTAGATGCTAAATTGATTATGGCTAAAAAAACCAGAGCTGAAATATATTGCTTTCATTTCCAATTCCGTGATGTCCAACGAATAGAATATTTGGTGGTAAAGTTAAAAATGTCTTTTAATTCAAATAGTAACCTATAAGGTAGTACGAGTTAATAAAATTCTACATAAATACCAAGTACGTACCTATATTATTTTTGTAGATTCGAAGCTCAGTCACGATGGATTTTTAATGTAGGTACCTATCATGATTTGTTGTATAAAAACTTACCTACTGATGCAAATGCAATGTGCTTAGATTTATAGCTTTTCTACCTACCTACCTACCTTTTCCACAAATCAGATGGGTACGTGCAATGTCAAGCTTAGAAACCTGAACAAAAGTGTCGTTTACGACGTTATTTTTAGACCTCTTTAGGGTCAAACGTCACGATGCAGGTGTGGGTGTGCGAAGGTGACGCTGGGTATCCTGGTCAGGGAGGGGGAGGGAGATGCAACACGATCCGGACACAGGGTTTTGTCACACACAACCTCTTCCGACGCGGCCGACCGGCACAAATGCCGTGTGACGTTCAACTTTTTATTGTTTTGATTGGGCATTAAATGTCGTTTTGGTTTTGTGAACTTTGAGAATTAGTATAATTTTATTTGAAGACAATGATTATGGGTCTATGAGCTTCAATGGAAATAATTAAAAAGTGTTAAGTAATATCTAGTGTTAAGTAAAAGTATATAGTATAAATTAAAAGTAATATCAATAATAATCAGCAGGTGGCTAACATAAAATTAAAGTTTTCCAAAAGGGCCTCTACGGGTTTGACCTATATCCCTGCGTAAGCCTTGCGAAGATCCGGGTATAGCCCGTGTAGTGAGAGACATGACAATAATATCGCCAGTACAACAAACCTACTATGCGGTCCAACACTCGGCAACGCTTGTATTGAGGGTACCGTACAATGATCTGGGGGGGGGGGGGGGGGGCGAACTCAGAATATAATACCTACGTATAGGTATAGATATTAAACATCCATGACTTGGGTGCAAACATTCCTACTCATCACAAAATATTGCCGCCTAGTAGCATTTTGATATGACCACTTTTGTACACATCATTATAATTCTGGGTTCTCAAAAGTTATTACCGCAAGCAAAACATTTTTAAGGACATGCAAAAAAAAAAGGTTTGTAGTCAAATTATAAAACAATGGAATGCCTATAATAATACATTGTTTTCTTAATTATAACGATAAACTATTGTTATTTTTATCAATTAAACTGGCATCTTAACAATGGAATGTGTAAAATAATTGGTTTTTATAATTATCAATTAAAATAAAATGTAAACGCCAGAATTAATATATTTAACCTATTTGTTGTTGTATTTTGAATGCTAATTGACCTAATGTTTGGCTAGCGAGACCATGTATCTACGTGTCATTAACATAAATATACCTGTAGAGCAGAAGTAGTTTTTATTTCATCAAAATCAAAATTACATCCCCATTGTGACAAGCGCCAAATATAGATAGTAGAGACCAACAGCTTATGTTGAAGAGCTCCTTAAAAACATTCACTTTTTTTTCCATAATTGTATGATCGTATAGTGACTGAAATCGTTTAAGGAATCTATGAAGAATCTAGGACAATACTGGCTGGACACCTTGAGGTCTTTTTTGCATGGCAGTACTCAGATCGAGCACTACAGCTTTCTGCGGCGCCGCACCTATACTGTTCAAAAAAAAATTCTATAGGCACCTACATAGGTACTGTTAAATAATTATCATTATCAAAAGATATTATAATTTGAATTTTATTTTGAATTTTGAATATCCTTTCAAAAATATTATAATTATTACTGGGTAGGTGTGTGGTGGTGTGTGTGGTAAGAGACATAATACATATAATTTTTTGGTAAATTTTCGTCTTATCAGTAATAAATAAATAATATTAGTACGAATCACACTTAGAAGAACAATTTTTTAGATAAATTTCACACAAGCTAAAATATTTTACTTAACCAACCAATTCAATTATAATGTCTTAATTTTCATGAAATATTTATTCAATTATTTTTTAATATGGTAGTACCTACCTACTAGTACCAGTAAACTGGTACTTGTATATACTAACATGTTGGCGTATTAAGGGCACTTGCATATGATTATACTTAATTGATTCATTCAAAGCTGCGACCGTGTAATCCGGACTGCATTATAATGTTTAATTCGACGTGGTTCTGAAGTGAGCAATGCATGTATATATAATTAATATTTAATTAATTAATGTATACAAATACTCGTTATCAAGATTGTATATACAAAAGCATTAGAATAAAAGCGTTTAAAATTAATTTTAAATATAATCTAATGCACCCATGTTTCGTATTAACCATAAAAAATACGTTAAGTTTCGAATATACTGCGACTCAAAACTATCTCAACAGCTTTCCTAATCTCTAACAAGCTACGAAATTTCAATGTTAATAAATTAACAAAACCAGGCATTTAAGACTAAGTAATATTCGAGTTTAGATCGCATTATCCGAACGACGATTTAATAGTCAAACAGCTATCCCCGAGGCGTTAAATAAATTAAATAATAAAACGTATAATGGGTTGCGATAAATACAACCAGTCCATAACACTCCGGTCCGAGATAACTAAGCCCTTATAAAACGGTCGATATTAATCCTGGCTGAAAGGACTCGGTGTCACACGGGGAAAAAGAAAAAAACTGACGTCATAATCAGCTTTTGTCAAATGTCAAGCTACGTTCGCTTTTTAAATTTTAAAATAGCTCACCGAAATCCTAAAGAACCGTATTTACTTATCATAGGTACAGTCGAGCCGATAATAATAATTAACATTAATTATTTATTTCATTTTCTATTATAATTTAATCATATATTTATTAATAGATATTCATGCATTTAGCTAACAGAAATGTTCATTTGTTATCTTACGGGCTTACCTTGCAATTACTGTATTAAGTATCCGCTGCTGGCGCAATTAAATGTTTCATGCAACTGTAAATATGAAACCTCTGGCATCGTAATATGAAAAACCCACTTGCTGGGAATGTTTAAAACGCATCGTTCATATAGCAATTAGTGCCCATATAAGCCGAGGCGATTTAACTAAGTAATTAATCTGTGATTAATAACAGAGTGCTCAGTCACACGAGCAAATTGAACGTAACTAGTCACCTACGGTGTCTGAGAAAAATAAATCAAGTAAATGATCATCTTGTATTATAGTTTGTGATAATATTTTAATGGATGAATATTGGGATTACGATGAGGAGAAATCATGCTATCCTTGACATTACTAAATTAACATCTGCCTATCTTATCTGGACGGAGCGAGCGAACCGATTAGCCGGTCATAAAAGTTATTTATTATCAGTTATCACGTGAACTGAGTAACATTTATTAGTCCGGCTCAGGTTATTTTTCGAGTCTTGGAAGTTAAAATAATAGACTCTCTTAAATGAGGAATAAATAATTACTCCTTGTCCAAAATCATCAATTGTTATCAGATCACCTGGATTGCTTTGTGTCATTGATTGTACTCGCGGTGGGTAACCGATGCCACCGGATCGACTCGTCACTCATTTGAAACGTCAAAGCTAACCTCGGGCGCACCGCTTCACTAAGCTGCTTAGCATACCTTCCATGAGAAACCCCGTTACGGTAAAACAGTCTCTACACCTTTAAAAATAAAGTTAATAATAGATTTAATTGAAATTATAACGTGACTTTTGGCATCGCGATAAAGGCGAGAGGAAGGTGACAATTCTTTCATCGCTCCGAGTTGATAACATCAAAACTTTTTATTGTTACAATAAATAGATTATCATTGATATAAATAGTTGGAGTTCACTCATAATGCGGCCCCCATTCGCGGCTTTGTGTCACATCTGACAGGCGATGCGAGCTGTGAAATTGGGTTCGATTTAAAATATAAAGGTTGGTCTCAAGACTGTGATTAACTTTTTTCCACAGTGGATTATTTAAAGTTTGTTTAGTTGTAGTTGTTAGATCTGTCAACGTGCTATTAATAGTTTAAATTAAAAAATCGTTCTATAATGGACGAGAGATTTTTAGAATGTTAAATTGAAGCTGTTGATTATTCTATGATAAGTTCTATCATTGTTATAAATAACATAGCAGTAAAAAAAATATGACGCTAATTTAAAATGCATTTACAAATTGGTCTAGACGAAATGTCGTAGGTTATCAGATAGATTAATAGAAACACAAATACCGGTAGAAAATATGCGACTGTATATGAAAGTAACTCTCCCTTTCTCTCTCTCTCGTGTAATAGGTATGCATTTCTTTTATCAAAATATTAAAAGTAAACATCTAGAAATGCATGACTTTTATATAACGTCCGCTGTAATAATAAACTATGACTAATATGTTTGTACATCTACTTATAGAAAGCGAAATTCAGAATGAGCCTTAAATGGTACTTATCTACCTATTATATATTTTATTATGAGTTGGAGGCATTTAGTGCTTTGATTTTATTTTAATTTCTTTGATTTTTCCTTATCTCTTAATATGAATAAATAGACAGTAAATTAAAATAATCATCAATGAAATAAGTAATTTATTTTTCTATTATTATGTTTGTTCTTTGGGCCCATAAAATATCCTACAACAATTCTAAGTCCAATGGTACCTATCTTAATAACCCTGAATAAGATTTGTTATGACAAGTTATTGAACTCTATCCGTCATTCCTTTCCGTATTTATAGTAGAGACGAAGGCTGTGTGTGCTGGGTGTGTAATAGGCTCTCACCGGCCACTTGAACGACAGCCGCGGGAGCATAATTTTTCATCCGATTACGCGTCGACAGGCCCAAATACACTGCGAAACGATACCGCTTTGATAAACCATGTGATTTATATTCGATACATTTGATATCGAAATTGAACTAGTGCGGTGCCTTCTTCTTTTTACCAAAACATTGCTTCTCTTTATTGGAGTTTTGCGTTAGTATTATGGCCCTTGGGATAAGTAAGGCGATATTTTTAATGTTCCGTAGTTCCTATGAGGAACTCGTTTGGCCTATACTCAGACACAGTGCTATAACGGTAGTATAACCTAAAACGTAAATGGAAAAATGAACTTTGGTTAAGAGATTACTTCAATTTCATTCTAAAATAATAAAAAAAGAGTTTTATTATGCCTTACGTCATAAAACTTGTCGATGGAAACATTTTTTTAATTGCGGTCAATATATTCTTAAAAATAAATTTTATTAGCTGTGCCGTTTGCGAAATACCCCGACAAAGAATTTGACAATGAATGGTATTGTTTATTCTTCTTTATATTTCTTTCTATTCTTATTGTTGTTTTTCTCGTTGGCCAGTTACAACTAGGTAGTTTTACCAAAATTATATTCCTAATAGGTACATGTTTATTTGTAGTAAATAGCGTACATATAATGGTAAGAAAAATACTATAACATTTAAAATCCCAATAATAATGATGGTTACAATAATAATTGCTTACAATATTGCCATTTATAAACAAGTTAAAGCAAATCTGTTAAAGGTCGCACAGCAAACAAAGAAAAACATTTAAAGGTAATGCATGTTGTGAGCGGACAATTATATTAATCACACATCCAAGTAATCGCTGGCGCAAAACCGCTGCATTGTTCGACTGTGTGTGCCGACTTACGTGAGCGAGTGATAGTACAACAACGATACTTAGAAGATGTATTTAGATTATAAATATATATCGCAAGAAGAGCACACCAACTATACAGTCCTACACTAAGCAACGCTTTTGTTATGGGTACCGTACAATGGACTGAGAGCGAACCTAGTATATACTACTTGTATAGATATTAAACATCCATGACTTTAGGACAAACTTTCGTGCTCATCACACAAAGTTTGTCCCTACCAGGATTCGAACCCGGGACCCTCGGCACGGAAACTTTGCCTAACGAAAAATGGTGTTCGACCTATTTGAACCTCAATTTGTGGCCCTAATGTCTTCAGTTCCCATTCACTGCAAATAATTATTAGACCCACTATACCCCCCGGATATCTTTCAACATTTCAGTGATAAACAAAAACAAAATAAGGCTAATTGGGCACTGCAAAAACATTAATTTCAAATTAAGAAACTTTGTAAGGTTTCAGTGGGACACAGGGCAAAGTTCAGGAGACGAGTGGGTCCGAGACCGTAAAGAATGTTCAACACCTGTTCTACGTAAGCGTGTGTGATCGCGATATGTTATGGCACATGATGACATAACGTGCGCTGGAGTGAGCCGAAGTGCGCGGTGCATTGTCGTCTGCGCCCGCGCAGCGCTGCGCCGCTCACACGCTTCTGACGCTATAATTGTGTGCATCAATTCATTATGAACATAGACACAGTGTGGGAGTAATAGCGATGTGAAATGATATACTAAGGGAATATTGTTTTTTGAAAAAAAAACGTTCTCCTCTCTCTCCTCGCAAAAGAACACCGATTCCGACCTAGGATGATTTGAAATTTAAAAACAACCTAATTTCAATAGGGGAGATGGCTGGGTGCTACCACCGACTTGGGATCCAGTAATTTATATAATTAAATCCAAAACCAAGCGTACCATTGCAAGACCTTGAAGACACTGTGAGCAATTTGTGCATAGATCGGACCGCAAGTAACAAATAAATATGAGGGTGCCCCAGTTCAAACTATGACACTAGGACGTCAAACACCTCAGTCCTCCCGTGACCATGGTTGCTGTAAAGCAGCCGAAACGTCGGGAACGTAAATCATAAAATTAACGCGATAAAATTCCGTAAAATTTTAATTCAATGTGTAGTATTCGCGTAAATATAAGAAATCAATATGTATCATCGGTACATTCAAAAAGAGTAAGTGTGTACATAACCTATCTTATCATATTACGTAACGCACGAATCATAATCGCTATCACCACCACCAAATCCACAGGCTTATTCTTACATCGCCGCCGCGGGAAGCATGCAGCAATTAAACAAAGTTTATAAACGGCATACACTATTATTCACTACCGGTTTAGATTTTAATTGCCATCAGATTAAACACCAAATACATTCACTGCAACAAAAGTTCTATATTTATGTAATGCTAACCAAAATAAAAACGGTAAAGCAATGCTTTATACGTGTGTTGCGCTTGTAAATGTTGTTTTTTCCTGTTTTTGAAACCATCTCTCGCGATATGTGGTTATCTAAGAGATTATTATAACAAAAACGCGACATACATCGCTAACGTAACTGTATACCATGTTGATTAACGTTCCTATTAGACTTAGCAATGAATAGACAATGACAATAATTCCCACTAATCGAACAATTACATTAATTACGGAGTCGAGGGTGGAGTATCTTATTTTCTTATTATGACGGTCTATTGTTAAATGAATTTCCTATTGGAGATTACCGTTAATTAAATAGCCGGCAAGTCTATAAATCTGTCGTTAGTTTTCTAGGCTAAGTCAAAGTGGAAGTGATCGATGTGCCTATAAATTTTCATCTTTTTCTTCAACGAAACTGTGAATTGTTGTAGGTAACGCAGGAATGTTTATTAAGAGTCTTCTTAATTTAAATAATGTTTGTAATTGATGGCATAGGTTGAGTCGCGGTGATCTCATGCGCATACTTGTCCAATATATCTATCTAATATATTATATGAATATAAATTTGTCATTCTAATGTCTGCTAATGATAATGTGATCATTTAGTTTTTTTAACAGCAACAAAGTATGCTATAATGATATTTGCAATGCATTCAAATATAAACCAATCATATCAAGCCTAAGGCATATTATGTTTTTTTAATAATATCTTACTACTGAGTCACGTTTGCTTACTTTATAAAGCTTAATATCTGAGAAAATCTTTAATAGTTAATAATAAACTTCAACTGAAATTGTTTCCGTATGGATTGAAACAAAACTATTTTTTCGGATTTTATCGCGTTTATTTTGTTATTACGTTCGAAAAAATAGTTTTATTTCAATGTGTAGTATTCGCGTAAATATAAGAAATCAATATTGTTTCCGTATGCTAAACCTTACTGAACAGTTTATGAACTCAAATGCCATCCTTATTATATGATACGTATACAGGTTATTGAGAAAGGGTATAACCAAGCATGAAACATGGGCTTCTTTAGCGCATTTGTAAACACAAGTGATGTGAATGTAATTTTTCGATATGACGACTTAAAATAAGTTTGTAAAAATAATATTATATTCGCGATAAAATTTGATATATCCAAATTCTGCGCTAAAGAAGTACTATTCCCTTTCTGAATCACCCTGTTTCATATTCAGTAAAGTAGAAATTAAGAAAATATCATATGCTATTTATAGATAGCTAGCTGCGCCCCGCGGTGTTACCCGCAAATAAAAAGTATGTCCTTTTCCTCTATGTCTTTTTGCAAATGTACGGTTACTGTATGCTATCCCATAGGAACCGTGCATTTTTCCGGAATAAAAATTTGCCTATGTCATATTCTGACCCCTAAACTAGCATTACCTATGCAAAAAATGTCAGTCAGTCGTAAAATGTCATGTCGAACCTTTGATCTATGAAAAATTCAAACAAATCTATCCCACGGGAACCATACATTTACCGAGATAAGAAGTAGCCTGTGTTGTATTCCAGATTATAATCTATCTCTGTGCCAAATTTCAACCAGATTCGTTCAGCCGTTCTGGCGTGATTGAGTAACAAACATCCATCCATCCATCCAAACTATTAAATTTATAATATGTAATATAGTGGGATGTAGAAAGTATTATAGGAATATTAAATTAAATACCAATAACATTTGCGTGTCGTTATCGTTGACAAGTACGAACAATGGCCTCATTACAGAATTCGTTAGTCGACCTATCGTCAAGTAATTAAAACTAGTTTGAAACCAACCGCGCGGACTTAAGTAATTTAATATTCAATTAGCGTCCAAACTTATGTAAATGGTACAGTTAGCGACAAATATTCTTAAAATCCTGTTGCTTCTTGTAGAATGAAATTAAACTGACAGCCGTAAGTAAGGGAACACATTGTGATAGATCTTGTTTAAAAAGTGAATACCTGGTGTCAATAAGATTGTTTTACGACTCGTTATAATTTTGTAATGCGTTCCTATAAAAAATAACTTACTTACTTATAAAAAGTAGCCAATGCCAAAAACCCGCAATTTTTAAAAAGAAAAAGCGCAGGCTAAAATGGTAGTATACCATTTCTAGATGACGCTGTTTATAGTCTGGAGTCTCTACTAAACAGCTGTCACATATATATAAAAGCGCCTGAATGCACTGTTTGCGGTTGTCCTTTACCACAGCTGTAGAGTATAACTAACAAGGCCGCTTTAGACATAATTTCAATTATAAACACATTAGTGAACTCCTACGCATAGTTTTGCATTCACGACAGGGGGCGCCCCAGTGATTATTTTGCCAACAACAAAAAACACAATTACACCTCACGCTGAACGAGTTTGTTTTAGGTAACTTAAAACTGTTATTAAATTAAGTAGACTTAATAATACGTACGAGTTTTAAGTCGAGCTGTTTCGCGAATTGTTTACCTCAAAGGTCGCGATTAGAATATAAAATACAGGGTTTTGTTCTGTATTATACTCAGAGGTCACGAATATAGGACCTACTTATCTTTAACAAAAGAATGTGTACAGTAATTTAACACAAAAAAATATCGAATTGAAAGCTTGATATTTTTTAATGAAGACGATTATATCACTGCGATGGGTGATAGAAGAATTAAATTTCCTATAATATAATCTTTAACAGCGCTATAGCCCTTTATTCGTAGTCCATTTCCAGTCAATTTTACATACGTTTCTTGGTTTGGGGCGTTACAGTTATATTATCGCCTGACGGTATTGCGGCCCTATCGTATATCGTACGCTTACACATCGATCATACATGATTGTGGAACTTCATGAAAATGTTAAGCTTAACGCACATGTGAGATCTGAATTTAGCATCCTATATCAAATCCCTCTAGCATAAAAAGTGTGATTGTTTTTATATTTTGATATAAATTATGACGGTAATTGGTTCAGCTTGAGTAATGTTAGTATAACTTATAATATAAACGTCTTTGTTTTTATATTGTAGATGCAACTCATGAATTCACGCCCTACTCTTAAGTTATAAATCCTTGTCTCCAATACTCAATATTTAACTATAATTAATTAAGATATAATCTTTCAATACCTCGCGATTATAATCTCTAGTTGTGACTATTACAACATGCAATGATTCGGATCAAATGTCTGGTCGTTCCGATCTCCGATGTCTGCGGCTAACTGGACTATTTAGCATTTGTGTCACATTATTATACCTACCGATTGCTCAACTAATCGTAGATTAAAATAGTTTTTTTTTGTTTTTAAATATTACGGGCACATAGTCCCGTTAGGCCCTCCAAGCTAAATGTTTGCGTTTGCTTAGGAAGCTTAGGAGGTAGGGGTGTAACTCGTTTGCGGATCGAAATCAGAACCTCTTGGTTACGAGGGTAATCCTCTAACCATTAGACCATTCACAATTTAATTTCATTGAAATAAAAATCATTGCTCTAGTAAAAGCGATTGCTGATCTTATATAATCGGTGGCAAATCGATTATTAGCGCACCATTTTTTCTGTCATCGAAAAACCTTTTTTAACGGATATCTAATTATTCGCAGCGCGATGGCGAAAAATTAATGTTAACTGTATATAAATCGGAAGATTATTGCAATAAATTACTTGTAACGCAAAAAGTTAATACTTCAACGGTCCGGATCACCGAAAACGAAGGGGTTTCATATATTCTGTTGAATTTAACATCATTTTGTATCAATCTATTTGATTGATTGATACATATATGTATGTAATGATTGCAACAAAATGTTGCATGAATCATTAAGATTGATACAAAACATCGTAGAGTCCGTCCGCAATGTTGCGTGAATTGCAATTATAAGCGATCCGTATAAAGCGTTTAATTGCAGAGAGTTCCTGAAAATTCTGGACGCAATTTTGCACTCTACACAACACGGCAGTCTAACTTGTGCATTGCGTTCGTACATTATTGTACACTAATGATAATAATGTTCACAGTCGAGTAAGCGCGCTCGACAGTTGGAACTTATTATAATAAATTAACGGCGGTGTACCCTAATGGGCTTCCCGTACATAATTACACTTAATATTACAAACTGCTAAAGGGTCGCTGGTTAAAAAAATAGTTTCATACCTCATATCGAAGGCTGCATCGAAACACGCATGTACCCGCATGTAAATTTAAAACAAACTTGTTTTTGATTTGCAATTTTATTTTCGCTTTTCTATTATATCATTATTAAGAATAAATTAAAGACACGTTATGTTATTGCAAGGGTATTAATAAGGTCGTCGGTATTCTTTTGTTATTTTATCGATAAGATCAATCGGACGAGAGAAGGTTATGCTTGCCAATATGTACCAAATCACAAACGAATATACTTAACTAAAACTATAATGTTGAATATAGAGTCCCGGCTGTGACATAGAGTACGATTTATTGTCATAGAAAATCATTAGTTGGTAGTGTGACGTATGTGTAAAGTCATGAAAAACATAGTAGCGGTATGCTCATACAATTTTTATGGCGGTTCAAATCAAACCGAACCCAATCCTCGCTCTCTATATATCACTCTACTCCTCACTCTCTACTCGTCTCACTTATTAAATTGGCAGTTCTGGATTTTATGTGCGAATCGCATTTTCAACCATGATTATCAATTACTCGCGCCTCAGAGAGCCTGTGAACTCGTCAGTCTTGCACCTTTTCTCTCTGCGATCGTATCGGCTTACCGTCCCGTCTGACTACGAGAGTCAGGGAAGAGAGAGTGCACCAGTGCTTGCGAAGTTGCGCACACAAATTGTGCATTCTAAAATTCTACGAGTGTTTGTCTTTCGGTCAGGTCAGGTCAGGTCAGGTCTACTAATAAAAAAACTTTGAGCATAGATTCTTTTCTGAGAGTCGCAGGCAAAACCGAGAGCAATACGTATGTTAAATAAAATATAGTAGATACTTGTCATGTTCATTGTGCTCGTTATGTCAGAAGCGTGGAGCGCTCACGTGACCGGTGCGGGCAGTAGCCGCGCGCCGGAGGCAGCTCGGGCCTCGAGTGCGGGTGGCAAACCGCAACCGCGGCCGCTCCTACACTCGGCTGCGCTAATTCCTCGCGCATTATGCACTTAATCCTTTGTCTCCCCACTAACTGCGCTAAACATGGGCTTTGCGTGTTCAAACTAAATGTCTTTTGACATTGTGTGAATAATTGTTTGCCACACTAAGCTTCTTTATTTACGAAATGAGATGCGATGAAATAAAATGGATATGAATATGGCCTCACCCACAACTTATCGGGTATTTTGCCAATGTCAAGTAATTAATAGCAATAAAACAATTCAATAAATACACATTATAAATAAAATAATGGACGTGACATGATGATATGAAAATGGCATGTAAAATAATGTCTTTTCCACACTAATCTTTTTACAAGAATATCACCTGCTTACGGCTGTATGCGTGCATACATGCTGCTGTATGTCACCGTGACGTCATTTGGACAGACGTTGCTTCATATTGTATATCTATGTAACATCTACCTTATCTACACTCTAGTTGCTATAGCATGAAGTTGATAAACGAATTCCAGAATTATTTTAAGGAGAGAGTTATTTAAGGAGAGAGACATCAAAAGATTTAAATTTCTCACAATTTCCGTTAAGATTAAATTGGAACTTTATTTGTGAGTAGAGTATAAATTAGTTATAATATCGATTGCAATGGATCAGAATAGTACTTTGTATACGCAAGTGTGAGGCAAGTGGTGTGTGAGGAAGACGTGACCGCAAGAAGCCCCACGAGCCGAGGCTTCGTCCCTCACCGGGACTGGCACCTTCAGTGATTCACAAGAACACGTTTCAGTGAGGTCAATGACTTACACGTGATTCTTGGTAATATCATCACGCCTAAAACCTGAAGGGGTAGGCAGAGTGGCACTTAATCCCAATTTTGCCGATAGTATCCGGTCCCTATAGAACTGTACCTATGCAAGAGATTTTCTAATCATATTTTTCTTTTCTCCGACAGGTGTGAAAGATGACTCTGATGATGTATCCAGCAAGAGTTGCGGAGGCGACTCCTCAAGCCTGGCCAAGAAGCAGCGCAAAGCGAGGACGGCATTCACCGACCATCAGCTCCAGACCCTGGAGAAGTCATTCGAGCGGCAGAAGTACCTCAGCGTGCAGGACCGCATGGAGCTGGCTGCCAAGCTAGGACTTACGGATACACAGGTCAAAACCTGGTATCAGAATCGGAGGTTAGTCTCTTTAAGCTTTTTATAACAATCTATATCTAAATATCATTAAATACTTTATAATCTTATTAGTCTGGACCGTATAGCCAGCTTTGTCATATGACTGATATATACGTATAATGTCTAACACAGTACCTATGTACCGACTTTTCTAATCTAGAAAAAATAATAATGATAATTAATAAATGAATGATTATCATTTATGGACCAGAATTATTTCTTCATACCTATCACCTAATAAAATACTAAACACTCGGAAATCTATTTTATAGGAGTCTAATAAATAATTCTTATGAAAATCGTCTTACTGTCAACACTAACCTACATTGTGATAGTATTAAAAATAATATATTTGAAAGCAACATGGAATGAGGAAAACTTGGTGTTTGGTCCAAGTGTAGAAGACAAGGGAATTATTAACTTAGAGTACAGTAGAGTACTTATAGATCATTAGAGTGTATTAGCACTCACCGAACATTATGTTTTGTCAGATGGACATAGTCGAATGATAATACCTAGTTAATAACGTAATGTGAACTGTCGATGTGTACTTATTGTATTAGTATTTCAAATCTCTCTATGCAGATAGTTTTTTTTTTAAACTGTTTGCTTAAAAATGTTTCTTTTCAGTAAGTACTTTAATTATCTCGTTTATGTTATTCCCCGAAGGGGTAGACAGAATTTCGCTGCAGTTAACCCATATTACTCCTCATTTAAACTTACACCCAAACGCACTTTTGGATAGTCTATGGTTACCAATTTTTTTTGAAGTGACTGACGTTAGCCGTCATCGTGATAGATAGTTATCAAACGCTAACGGCTTGACACATAGATACACCGCGTAGTAGTAGCGTTATATAGACGACGACTTAACAACAATGCTGAGTCAGCGAGATCGACGAGATTTTATTGCTACCGGACCGCGTTCAAAACTCGATGGTTTATTTTTAAAAGGTTAGGCCTTCAACGTTATTACTTTCATAATAGATTTTTAATATTAGAAGAGAAGGTCGTCGCCTAAGTGGGAGGAGTTCGTAGGTTACTTAGAAGGAGACATAGCCCAGATGGGAGGGGTTTGAAGCTTACCTAGGAGGAGGCCATAGTTTACTTAGGCGAAGTCGGAGCCTAATTAGGTGGATTTTCTAGCGCATTTATCAGGATGACCTGGTAGCAGTAACCTACTATAGTAGTCTCGAAGAGCAGTAAGCAATCGATCCATTTAAATATCGGTAAACAATTGATAAGAAATTAAAGGACTATACAAAAATATTACAGTTACCTATTCGCACTAAGGCATTTGGACTTCACCGAAAGAATTTAATAAAATACAACTCGTACAACTTTTCTAATATCTATTTAATTTAATCCCATTTAAAATCATAGTTCGATCGACGACGACTGTACCCCAAGGCGGCCGTTTCTAAAACAAACGTTGTAATTAGGCCCCCGGCCGCCGCGCGCGCCCGCCGCCTCCGATGCGTTGCACCACAGCTACAAAATCTACGGTAGCCAATAACGGACTATACTAATTTTCTAATGATTAAATACACCATCTTTCTGAACTAGATTATTGATTATATATTAATTTAAATACCCCTAAATATGTTTGCTTTATTTCAGTAGGCATTTGTGGTAAGACATAATTTTTTTTTATCAAAGACACATGGGCTTGTTTTTAATTTACTAGCCAACAGGTGAACAAAGGCGCCGAATAACGCCCTTTTAACCCCGTCAATTCTATTTTATTTAGTTTCTTTTATATTTTATAGCATCTTACACAGCTATGTGGCGATAATAAAGTTTTATTATGACCATAAACAATAGATACCTTGATGAGATTTTCCCGACATAAAATCTTCTGCGGTGATTAAGCACATACGTAGGTATTAATTTAATTAATAACGAATGGACGTGGGCTTTATGTAAATGTAGACCAAGCGAAATAAATCCTCTAATGGTCTGGGGACCTGTACAAAAACCTACCAATTGTTTGTCTATGCCAAAAAAATATCATTATTTATTCATAAAAAATCTTCCATCTTTGACTTAATGGCATGTTTAGATTTTATTTAGGAATTAAATTTCTATGATAGGAGTTAGTTACCAGGCGTGACGTGTCGTTCGGTGCGCAGGCGCCGGCCGCCCTCGCCGCCGCGTCGGTGGGTTTTTGCCGCGCTTTTTGTTGATTTTCTATAATTTCGGTTAAACTAATGTTTGGGCTTCGATTTTTCGGTTCGTGAAAGGGTGTGAAATCGGACTTAATTGAAGGATGTAATGGCTTTTGTGTGCGGTCACTTTCCTTTGGTTTTTGTGTCGGCGCGGCCGCACAGAAGAGTGGCACTCACTGGATAATAATAGGTACCGTTTTTCTGGACCCGAGACTTTTCTGATTGTTTTTAATATATGCGTTTATAACAAATTATTATTCCCAATTTGAAACACGGTTTTTATAAGCCAATCCTATAGTAATTAATTTTAATTAGCTTTACAAGACACGCCGTTTGCATTTTGGCTAATTATAAATAACTTTAATTACACACCTACATAACTTATGTTACCTGCTTAGTTTTTTTTTACAACAAATTTAAATGGAAAACATTATCATTCTTAATATTATTTGATCAGTTCTAATTGGTGTTACATTATATTTAATTTACAAATGTTAGTAACACTTTAATCTTACTTATTTCAGACTCCCTAATAAGTGATAGTCGAAAAGACTAATGCATTTTAGGAAAAAAAGTTGGCTCTACATTTTTCTGAAAGTAGCGTTTTATTCACAAGTCGGACAATTACTATGGCCTAAGCGAGATCCGCTGCACCATAGCTGTATAGTTCCATCTAACGTGTGAATGTCGGCGGATAGGTTGGTCTCAAAGGGTCCGCAAGTCATCGGGCGCCGTGCGCCGGCGCCGCTCCACGTCGCTCATTATACACCACTAAACGCCGACCACGGCCTTCCACATCCCAACAGATGTGTGTTTTCTTAATTGTTTTACAATCGTACGCGATTATGCGTGTAACTTAAGAGGATACTTATTTTTTTTATGTAGAGTTTCACTCTACAACAAAAAAATATGGGATTAGGTGTGTTTATTTTACATTCATAACTTTTAACAATGACCATGTTATAAAAATGTAGAGTAACTGTAAGCTTAAATGTCGGGATTAGGATTTAATCTACAAAATTATAACACTCTACGTGTAATAGGTAACTGTGTTGTTTATAAACACACAGTGGTTAATATTACACATTATCTATCAAAGAAACACATGGACATTAAAACAAAATTGACAACTTCACGGTTCAACTTTCCGCCAAAAAGTAGTTTTTTTTACTTCATAGGTAACTCAATAGTATAAAAAACATAGTTTATTGATGTTTTGCACTTGCAATAGTCATTTTTTTCTATTAATTAAACCTTTTTAGTATGTAAAGCCTTACATACTACAAAGGCTTAAATCAACTCAATCTATCTAGCTACTTATAACTTAGAAATAAAAAAAAACACAATTCCATAACTGAGTCACAACGAATCGCATTGTTCAATAATTCAACTTTAAATATCCACGGTACGACCGTCATGAATTGGCAATGCGATTCCGAAGTATTCGCAGCGACGAATGCGTCGCGCGTCGATACGACGACGTTTATCGACGTTTAGCTGGCCGCAACGTGTAATCCATCGCGATTACCTAATGACGCATTTTGTAATGACGAGCCGACAAACAATACCTACGTTTATAGGGCTGTCAATTCGTCTCAATTCAAGATACAAGTATTTTTAGATGACGTTTTCGTGAAAATTCTTGTAGCAGAAAACAATAATATTATATTATGTTTGTGTGGCTACGACTAACGAAGATTTTACAGTGTACGATAAGTAGCATATAATGCTTGAGGTTTGCACTAAGAGTGCGTTGAAAGAACTACGTAATAATTGCTAATTCCAAAACAATCTCAAAATAATTGTAACATGGTATAATGTTCAAGGAGCTGCACCGCTAAAGTATCCTAGCTTTTGCTGTGACTTTTTCCAAGCATTTCAGTTTTATCTATTTATTGGCAACCCTATTTCGCCATCACTCCGACTAGCGACGTCGCCTGTTTGTAAAAGCATCGCCGAATTGTTTTTCATATTTCAAATGAATTTTATTGTGTCACGACGCCTTAGTAATGCTATACGCTTGATAAAACATACCTACCTTCGAGCTTTAAATGTATAGTAGATATATACGGAGGTATCTTAAAATATGGTAATAAAGTATTAACGCATTTTGAAATACTTGCATAAATAGTACAAAAACATTGTTTTTAGTATGTTATTTCATGGATATTCTGATTGATTGATACTCTGCTTATGAATATTTAGTACGAGAAGCATATATTATACTCTAGCTGCGCCCCGCGGTGTTACCCGCGATTAAAAGTTATGTCTAGCCTATGTGCTATTCCAGACGATAATCTATGTGTGTGCCAAATTTCATCCAGATTCGTTCAGCCGTTCTGGCGTGATTGTAGTGGGAACTGAAGAGGGTAGCTAAACATAAACTTGCACGTATGTGGGAGCTAATGGCTACTGACTCACCAGTCAGTGTTACTGGTGAATTCGTATCATTTGTATAAACGATGCATCTAACAGAGCCTATGCAAGGAGTTCGTTCACACTACGTGTGTTCACAAAATAAAAATAATTAATAAAAAATGTGCAATTTTTGTGAATTTGTGTGACTAAAGTTAACGTCTTGTTGTCGCTCTAAAAATTTACCTTCAAATTAGGGAATTGGTCGCCTATTTCATCAATTTATTTGGCAAACAATTCGCCTTTAATGCTTGATGTAAAATGTGAAAGGAACCTAACGCAATTTTGTTTTTTTTTTCAGAAACATGGGTTAAATAAATAGGGGTTATATTAAAAATAATATTTTATATAAGCGAGGGGGGGGGGGGTATCCTTGCTCATCGAGTAGCTTTGGCTATTCTTCACCTAGGGCATCTTGGGTACGTTACCGTATGGATAACAATTTAGGATATCAAAACAAGAATATTGTTAACTTAACAATATTGCATAAAACAAGTTATGACTGTATAAATCATGAATGTCTTATATTTACCTCACTGAGGTGTCTCAGGTTTTGCATTATTTAATATTCTCGGAGAAATCCAGTCGCCAATAATATAGTTTATCTAATCGTGCACTTGAATGTTCGTTAGTTCTCGCCGATAATATGAATGCGATATTCGGCCTATTATTCCGCGGTCAATGATTAACAGGAGACCTAACAAAAAAAACAAACGATGTGTTCTAAATTTAAAATCAATAGAACTATTAATTGCCTACTTTATTTTTGGCACTGCGATATTAATATTCCGTCCGTGTGCTCGCACATCTCTAATGACATAATATCGGGTTGGCTGCGTATCTGGCTAGCTACTGAGAACCGACCTAATCGGTTATGCTGAAGACTAAATTACATGTCAGAGACACAGGATTCGATGCAAGGACGCTCGGGTCGGCTGGCTTATCATTTAAACGCTAATCATCGTGCTGCGAATGCCATTTCGGTTTCGTTCGGGTTTTAATAAGCGGATCTTGGGCCGGATTATTCCTTGTGTGCCAATTTCGCTGTTCCAACTTCGGGTCGTGATGCAATCTCGTATTAACAGAGGTTAGTTTTTGTGGAAATATTTGGGGTCTAATTCGCTGGTGTTAGCAGGCTGGATGAGAATTGTATTGTAATAGACCAATGTTCATGTTTTCCGCAATTAATTTTGTAATAATTAACGTTTGACGCATGACACTATTAACATATTTTTTATTAGGTAAGCTTATTCAGAATTTATTTTAAATTAGATTTTTTTATGCATGATCCTAAAAGTCTATTTGTTAAACCCAAGAAACTGTTAACTTACATGTAATAGGACTGGCATGTTATGTTGAAACGTACAGGTATCCGTAAGAATAAATCCGTTCATTCGGAAAATATTAAGGTCTACATATAATTTCCTCGTTAGTCACGTATTGGTTAATGATAGCCCATCATAGTATTATACCCGAGTCGTGCGTTGTTGCCTTCTTCTATTGAAAAAAATCTGTTCTTAGTAATACGTAGTATTGATTAACTATGCTCTACCTACTCACAAGCCAGGAAATAATATAAGTGGGCGAAGACAAATCTGTCAATAACTTATTTGTAACTTGTAGGTACAAATAAGTCTTTTGTAAAATGAATTGTGCTATATGTAATATTAATAAAATACAAATAGGTAGACGATAAAAAAACGCTAACGTATCCCAAATATGGAACAATCTATTAACTAGAAATTGATTTTTTTACAATCTAAATAATGTTCTGATAACCTAGCTATGCTAGTAATTTTTACATTGGAATAGGAGAAAGATGACTCGATTATACTCAAACTAGCTTAATGGGTGACGATGGTAGGTAGGAATAAATAACTATAAGACAACATTAACTCTTGAAAATCTCGATACAAAATGAAACTACACGGTAAGTAGCATGGCATTGCAAAACGGGAGACAAAAAAAGATCTGGTTGATGAAGACTCTTACAGCTGGACTAAGTCCAGGTGTAAGGCACCACGGATAGTAAGTAACATGGCAGTAAAACAGTCATATCAAAGAAGGTTTTAAATCAAATATAGTAACAATAAAAACACTCTCGTGCCTGTCGTGAACGCTGGTCTAAAACCATTCTTAGCAGTAAGCGTTGCTCGATAAAGCTCAAATTATTCCCGCGCCGTCAGTGACGGAACGGCGTAAACGCCGGCTGCGACTTGCGAGCGACCGATCGATGAGAGTACTCTTTGTTTGTCGGATATACAAGCCGAATTCGCGGCACGTCGCCGAAAAACGCAAACCGAGATAAACAACCTCCTCCCCCAAGAGAGGTCGTAAGCGGTATCGTTTTACCGGACAATTTTCGTCTTTAACACGAGCTGTTAAGGCACGTTTTCGAACGGGCCTCATCGTACAACAATTGAATCAGTTCACGCAGCATCAAATCACTAAACCACTGGGCGGAGCGTACTCAGACTCCACCGGGGGACGGTGAAACAGGGACGGAGGAGACCCGCTCTCGTTGCGATCCGTTCAGGTTAGAGAGAGAGGAGCGTATTGTCTTTAGAGAGGTCTCGTCTTGAGATAGCAGCCCGAATTTAAGTGCCTCCAAGAGCTTTTTGTCCGTAGCCCGCGGCGGCAATAAAAAGAATAGTGTCACTGAGCAGATTGCCTCTCATTCACCACTTGACAATTAAATAAGTGCTCTCGAGTGACGTACTCTAAGAGCGAGCCGTCATAATAACATGATTAATGAGAGCGCAGAGGCTTTCTATCGATCATTTGTCAGCTACTGATAATTAAAGTGTAGTATTTAAATTAGGATCGAGTTTAATGCGACTTAAAGACTTAACGTTACTTTAAAGGCTCGCGTGGTGAGCTTATTAATGTTACGTGGGAAGAAAATTATTGTTTATAATTCTAGGAATGATAAATGGGGAGCATAAATAATTTTACGAAGGACGAACAACAAAACGCGCGACCTCCCCCTCATTTGCATTTAATAAAATTAAATGATCCATTTATATAAATTAATTAACGAGGTAGCCAGTGAAGCGTCTGCTAGCAGCCGCAGCCCCCGGGCGCACACAAAGCTGCCACCGCGCACAATAATAATATCAATGATGATGCGACGCAATAATAACTCCCTACGAATTAATAAAAAGCTCACTCGACGACAATAACACAGCACTTCGGAACTAATCGAGTACCGCCCGGCGAAAATAAATTAAATTTTAAAACGGGGACGAATGGTGTTTATTTGTATCCCCTTACAACTTCAAAATTGTTTTGTTGAAGTCTGACGTCAGTTCACATACTCACTAAACATATTAATAGGCAGATAATTACCTAATTACATCTGATGACTGATTAAATCATAACGGACTTGTTGCACCTGCTGGACTGAGGTTCAGCAGTTTACCCCGACAGGTGCCTTACAGAACATGACATTTAATTCACACCGTCAACCCCGCTTACAGGCCAGAGCCTCAAACAACAAAAAACAACTAGATCACGACACTGGAATGTAGAATCACAGCCTAGATCACATGGTGATATTACCGTGATATGGATCATCATTCGTGCACAAGTATTGCACGAATATAATATAATACTGATAGGGTGAAGGGCACAAACATTGCCGACAACACGTCATAAAACTTCTTCGATGATTATGGCCATAGCACGTAACAGTCTCGATTTTGATGAGCTGCGACAGTTTATCCTCTGTTACTACGTACTAATAGTGCTTAATTAATTCAGTGCCTACATACTGGTCACTGAATCTTTGAATTCTGAAATATTTGCAAGTAACGTGTAGTATTTTGTCATAAAGTTTTTACAATACAACGAGTGCTCCCGACTACAGATATAGCAGTTAAAAATCCCAGTAGCAGCAATATAACGTAATTTATACGACTCACCCTTTCCCAAAAGAATCAAATAAATCAAATTAAAGCACTCGGCCACGCTCCGGTGAGCTCACGAGTGGCCAAGACGTTTTGTCAAATTTATTATTTTATTTATATTTTATTAGCTTGTTTTTTTACTACCATTGCGGTGTCGTCATTGTGTTTTCAAGTGCACTGTGACAAATTTGATGACGATTGGGTCACAAGCTGCGGAGCCCGTGATCTATGGCTGTAGGGGTAGTAAACGATGGTTTAGAGAATTTTAGAGTCAATTTAAGTTTGGAATGTGGCACAAATAGTTTTTGTACTCAGTTGTGGGATCCGCATGACGATTTATTACGAATTATTTGAGTTACAAATGGACTGTGAACGCTTTGTACAGTTTGTAGGTACTATCCTTGGATGGAAGGGTAATTTTTTACACTGATATTTTTTTTATTGATAAAATGATTCTAATTATTTTAACGGTTACAAATAATGTGTGGTTCACTGAATCGAATTAGTACCTACTTACCTAATAGTCCTTTACTTTGGTAGACAGTAAACTGTTTTCTTTATGATAATCAAGTAGTTATTAAATCAAATGATGCAACCATGGATTACAGTGTAAAGTCTACTGTGTCTCCTATACCAATGATATGTATATTCTTATCGATAGGCGTGCAACTATTTCTACTGAGTTACCCAGTACCTATTTATTTATGGATGGTATTTTTGTCTTTGTTAATAGAACAAAATGGAAGCGCCAGACCGCCGTGGGTCTAGAACTGCTGGCTGAAGCTGGCAACTACGCGGCCTTCCAGCGACTATACGGCGGGTACTGGCCTGGCGTGCCGGCGTACCCCGCGCAGCCCGCCCCCGCAGCCGACCTGTACTATCGGCAAGCCGCAGCGACAGCCGCGGCTGCGGCATCCGCCTCGGCTAACACGTTGCAGAAACCGCTGCCTTATCGGTGAGTGTAATTCTATCATGGCAAATTTTACATCAGCATTCTGAATATGTAGACTGGGTGCGTGAGAACCCACCAACAGTAGTCTCAGTGGACTTGGTAATCAAGAAAAACAGCAATAATTTTTTTTCTTTTGATCAGGTTATATCCTGGTGCGTCTCTGGGCGGCGTTCCACCGCTGGGCTTGGGCCTGCCAGGTCCCTCTGCGCACCTCGGCTCCTTGGGTGCGCCGGCGCTGGGTGCGCTGGGCTACTACGCGCACGCGCGCCGGTCACCCTCCCCAGACTTAGACCCAGGTAGCCCCGCGCCCCCGCACCGTGGCTCACCCCCCGAAACAGCTGACAGGCGCTCAGATGATGAAGATGACGATGAACCCATACACGTGTGAAACAATCAACAAAACATTTAGTGACGAGAGACATTGTAAAAGTGTAAAAAAATGTGATTTTGACAGTTCAAAAAGACAAGTGACAATTCCAGTGACGTTATTTTTTTTTTGTGACCGCGGTCCATGATTTAGTTAATACAAGTGGAAGCCAGATATTCGGGCTATCAGTAAACCTTCGTTTGGATTATGGTTTCTGTTCGGTACCCGCTATCATATTTGCACTATACGTTGTTCGACATTCCCCATGATTTTCCCTTAAAATGGACGATAGTCGTCCAAAATATGTGATATTATAAGCCCAGATTGGATTAAGAACGTGTAAAATATATATAATTGATGTCGTGTTAACTACTTAATGATAAATTAGAGATTAGAACCAGCTTCGTAAGTTACGTTAGATACTAAATATATATTTAGGTTGGAATTTGGCACATTCCATTAATTATTTTGATAATTTAAGAAAGGTTCCTTGTAGAAATCCCTTCGGGTGTTGCATCATCTAGCGAACTGTAACATTAATTTAATAAAAAATTTAATGTCAGAGCTACTGAATACAAATGTATTTGGTGAAACCGTATAACTACTTATTAGGTAGGTACTTAATTTAACCAAACCTAGATATTTACACTTATTAAATTGATCACTTTTGTTTGCGCTGTAATTTACTGAAAATTCTAGCTTAGGCTTAGGCATTAACCAGCTGTTAATTTAAGAAGATGGACACACACTAGTTGATTTATAAAGTAAGAATGCTACTGTAAAAATCAAAAGTTTCTGAATGGTGCAGCACAGAAGGTGTAGGCACCTACAATATTAAGTGATTTTAAACCTGTCGACCACATCGACGCGACATTGTGCAAATATATTGTATATTATAATATAAATATATAATTATTCATATACGATGTATGTATTGTTAGTATTAAATACACAACTTAAAGTATTGAATGTATGTAATAAAGTACCTAATGCTATAATAGTTATAAATGGCAATGTACTTAAGCAATCCGATATGTGGTTTCCGTGGCCCATAGTTTTTGTGGTGTTTTGTAATTAAAATGTTGTCAATTAAAATAGCTATTGTTTTTCTCCAGTTGTCACGTCGTCACACCGAATATCAATAGCCGCGTACTGACTTAGCGAGTAAGTTTGCTAGCCTGCACTTGTAGCACAGCCGGCTGTGACCGAGACAAAATGTGAGGTAAATCGATGTCGTCTCTTTCCCTCGTATGTAATACGGAAGGGAGAGAGCGACGCGGTGCGACATAATACGTGACATAGGTTTTGTCTTGACTGCGTGCTAACCTTTTTCGGTTTGCCTCGCTCAGTCCGAGCCGAAGAGGCAAACGCTTATGTTGTCTTGCCCGAGCGCTTATCATCTGTTATATGCTTCGCTGTCAGCCTGACAGTTTACGTCAACTTTTCATAAACAGATTGTTCGGTTCAAAACTATGCTTGGTATCTATACGTATAATATATACCTACTGCAAGCAGCCTTGCGAAGTGTTTAGGTAGGTCAATACGCAGCTATTGATGTTTGCTAATTTGTTTGTAAGATTAAGCCGTGTCTACATAAATTGGCATACATAAACTATTGACAAAATTAAAGAAAAATGCACTCAATCAATTGGTTTCAATATTTTAGTTTCACCTGGAAAAATAATAAAGCGCAAACTGTAAAAAAAAAAATAAGCAAGTAGGTACTATTTAAATACTTCCTAAGCATTGCCTCCTTAATATGACCAAACAAATAATATTAAGGGCGCAATGTAAAGATTAATTAGGCGTATACTAAATAAAAACACATTTAATGCGTTCACCGCGCAGTTTAACAGTTGTAACGAACACCTAGCGAGCAACACGCCGCGGCTAACTCCGCTCTGTCACGCCACCGGCAACCGCGGCCACTCTCCTAATAGCCCCGTGTTAAATTGTGTGTGCTATCTCCATTTACAACTACGCTGTTAGGGTTGAGACGTTCGTAGGACAATACACGAATGTGTGCCTTCGCAATAACGTTATATTATCACTGGTATCTTACATCTTCAGGTATGATTCATACTGAGTATACAAACGTTTGTATGTATCAAAACGTTTAGCGCAATTATTATGTGGTCAGAATCTCGATAGGTATTTCGAAAAAAAAACAAACGGGAACATTTTTTTTTAATCATCATATCTGCGTTCTGACTTCGCATGATGATTTCATATGCGCTAATGAAGCGCAGGTTCAAATGTTAGTATACCCTTTATAGCGCGCGGTACCTCGGGGGTAGGGGCCGCAACGCGCTTGCAAGAGACAGAGCTACACGATAGATAGAGAAGCGCTTAGTTACGTAATGATCATTTTTAAAACGCATATAACGTAGCGGTGTGCGAGCTGTAGAGTAAGCATGCGCTCCTAATGTAATCGTAACTTTATCAGGAAACAAGCTGTCACTGTTATACATGTTTATGAAATCTGTGATGTGAGAGGGATGGAAGACGCTAACGTACCGTAGCAGTACGTAAAAAGGATTGTGCTTGATATACAGATGTGTACTTTATTACGTTGCAACAAGAGTCGCTATTCATTTACATGTATTGACGGAGTGAAATATCTGTTCGTAAGAATTATTACCTATACGTGGTATAGGTAAGTAGGAATACCCACAACTTTGTATAAAGCATGTATGTAATGAATATCCAATTTTTGTGCACCACATCACATGTGTAACAATTCAATGGTTTAATGAACCAATAAGTGATAAGTCAGTAACTAACTCCGCTATGTCATGCCATGGGCACTAACACGGTGCCTTGAAGTTTTATGCTAACTAAATAGCTTTATCTATTTGCAACTATTGCCCTGTTAGGGTTGGTATACCTACGATTGGCTTATATAGCGTAGACTGAAACTCTGAAGTTTCAGTCTACTTTTTAACTTCTTTTCTACTTTTGCTTTACAGTTTCAGTTTACTACATGAGTCTGAACTCATTAATAAATCAACAAACAAAAACAATCTCTCATTTCAATTTCCTTTCAGTACATTTATATGCACAATTATTTTTCTCTAAGACTTCTAACTACAGTCGCAACTAATTTCATACTCCCCATTCACGGTGGTCACGTCACTGTAGCGTATTAAGCTAGCCACTGAAGGGAGGTTTATTTAACTATAGGTAGTAAAGGTACTTTCTAATTCACAGATGCCGAATAAAAATACTCCAAATTACTGCAACATTGACGATATATTCTTTTGAACGCATCAGTGACGCTATTTTGCGAGTTGTAGTCATAATACAAGCTTAACCCCGTACCATCACAATCAACAACATTGTAGCGTAACTTGGCGTACCAGGGCAAAAAATTCAATAAAATAGAAGCGTATGCGCATATCGCGGATAGTTCAGTCTTTTTTCAGTTGGCACCGCTCACGTTTTTGACTCTGATTGGCAGCCGTTCACGAACTCCACTTGGATCGTAAGCACGAATTTCAATCCGTTTGGAGATCTATTATCTACTAAAATATTTGTGACATTCATAAATAAAGACCACCACTCTATTTGGATTGATAGACGTCCCGTCGGTAGCTACCTTAAGTAAAAAAAACATGTCCTCTGTCGCGTTTACACAATCGGCCCTCACGAAAACTTCTCTTTGATTTCCTTAGAAACTTTTTTAGCGAGCATAAAACCTATTTAAAAAGCAATCAGTCAGTGGTCGCTGATTGCCCACGGGGCACGCCACCGTGTTCACAAAACGGGGCAATTAACAGCCGCCCCACCCCGCTCCACCCCGCAACCACCCCCTGCTCGCCGCCTGCACAGATCCAATCGCAAAACGACCGTTTTCTAGAATCGCTTCTACAAACTATTGCGTGTTTCATTACGCTGAGGTAGCGTGGTGGTCAAGCTGAACTATAAAAGTTTTTTAACGATTAAAACAGATTAAATTGTCATTGTCTAGGGAGTCGCTTACCGAGCGCGAGCTGTAGGTTAAGTAGGAGCATGCTGTCTCTGTCATATTTATTTTAGAAATCGGTGGTGTGAGGGGGATGGACGACGCTTACGTACCGATACGGTACGTAAAAAAGATTGTGACACCTCAAGCACTGTTTTCAATGTTCTCGAATATTGAAAACTCGAAAAAAATCTAAAAAATAATATTGAGGAACTAGGTTCTTTTTAAAAAAATAATACCAATCATTCATTATATAGTGATGCTACCATACGTGTGTAATGTGTTACACATTTTGAAAATGGTAACAAGAACATATTAACCCTGATTTATGTGGACCTATAATTAATAGACCATGACTAAATTTGACGTAACGTTTAATGTTACAATACTGTTACAAGACCGACTTATAACACAAAACGTGGATTATTTTACTAAGTTAGTTATACATTTGTAGGAACAAGGCGTTATATAAAAAGTAAACGGCAGGCAAGCACGCCAACCAATACACAGTGTTGATATTTATGCGGCTTAAGCGATGCTTAATCACAACGGACACGAATCCTGAACATTACGTATGCAAAGAATAATACCGATTGATACACAAAAGATGGATATCAATAATGAGAAACTGTGGGAGTGTTATGAACGTCAGCATATACTAGGAACTAAGATTGTTAATTAGAAATAACAAAACAAAAACACATTTTTCGCCTTCCCGAATTGTACAATTTACTCGACAACTTTTTATTTTTCATTCCCTAAAGAGCAACTTCGGAACACTAGGCACATAAAAAAATTACAAAATCGGTTTAGCAGTTCGGGGTGTTCGTCGTTTCACACCACAAGCGGTTCGCACCATGGTGTGAAACGACGAAGTGTACTTTTTGAAGGCGCTGTTTCACACCATGGTGTGAATCAGCCAATGCTTTTTTAGACTTCGTCGTTTCACACCATGGTGTGAATCAACCCAGGACTCTTTTTGGCTTCGTCGTTTCGCACCAATATCAAAAGTTTGAAAATATAATGTGTTTTTGTACAGACGGGTAGAAAACTGTTATTTGATAAAATGAATAGTGCAATAAAATAGGTATATAACTTAGCTTTTTTGTTATTGGATAAAGTATTAATACGAATCAAAATAATTGCATTTTTTACTTAAAGGTATAAAAGAGAGTAAATAGTAAAAATGTAAACGATAAATAATCACAGATGAGGCGGGGGTGGGGGGGGGGGGTCTATTACCCTTTTACATATAACTAATTAGATAATATCACAGGTAGATTTTTACTACATAGCCATTATGCTTACATAATTAAAGTAATAATTGAAAATCACAGGCTGAGCTGTATGTGTGTAGTGTTTGAACTTTTTTCCATCACATATTGCCAGCCGTCATCCAATAAGTTCGGCAGCAAATGTGACAAGACCCAACATTTTGGCTTTCGCCACAAAATGCGGCTGAAGACAAAATAGCACCCAACAATTTTTACTTCTAGATTTTTGTGGATGGTGATATAGTGTATTATTTATATTAAATGCATATCTAACAATTAATTACTATGATGATTTTTTGATGAAAGTTTATTATAAACGAATAATTTAGTTAACTATTCAAACAAATAATATAATATATGTATATGTATATATATGTATATGTATATATATATATATATAATTTTCTTTCAAATTTACAAATATGTATAATCATTGATTTATCGATAGTTAATCAACTATACCGCGTGTAACAAAAATACGAAATAATATTTCAAGAGGTGTAAGTACTAATGACACTGAACAACGTTTGTTCTAGCACATAGGTCGAAAACTGATTAGGACTCGAGATAATGAGGTCTAAACTTTTGCCAAAAAAATGTTAAGTGCAACCCTACAATCAGTGTCTAGTCTTTCCAATTAAGACCAACGATTTCACAGACGTGACAAAATAGGATATGTTTCTTGCCTACGACAAAAAAGGTTAACAATAAACATTCCGCAAGTTACTTTTAATTCAGCATTAAAATACCATTTATGTTACTCATTATTCTTCTAATTTTCATATCAATTCCTATTTTACTAGGTATTTAGTACTTACCTGCTGCTTAAAAACTAATTAGAACTAATATTTGTTAGTTAATAAAATGTTATAATTTCGATAAACATTTACATAATTAATTTAAATGTTAAATTGGTATTTTTTGTATCAAGTCTGTTACCTTTACAGACCTGAGACAACATTTTACCAATTCTTCATTCTACCAATAACTAGTCTTTGATACGACAGCGTAGTCCACGTGGACTTACGGTCAAAGTTCAATGAAATCCTTTGCGCTGGCGTCGCCGCTCCAATGATAAAGTCGCGCCAAATGTTCAATTACTCTCATTGGCTGGGAGCGACAAATATCGGCAAGTACAAAGAAATGTCGGCACATGTCAAACAAAATGAGTGACGCCCTTTTCACACCGCTATTTTTATTCATGGAATTGATTGGTTCCGTCGATTATTATTTTTTATTAATTAATTAATTAAATATTTTTTTTCTGGTACGATTTAACGTTAAAGTATTTATTTTGTGTCTTGAATGTTGTTTAAGCACTTAATTAATTTTTAATTTTCAATTTTGCTTCGCTCCATCGCTTATGTACGTGTATTTATTTTAAAGGGTTTTTTAATTGTTTTATGGGAACCCAACAATTCGGAAATGTCGGCATTTGTTTGATTCCGCTTTCAAGTCCTCCAGTTAGTCAGAGTCTTTTAAGGTGTAAGCACGTAAATTGAAGAAGCAATGCCTCATTTTTACTATCAAATAGTGAATACTACGAAATGATGTTGTGTTTGGGTGAAGCACGGGGAAGTATTCTCGAGGCGGTGAATATTTACCGCCATCAGTACAGTGATGGAAGGCCGCCTGCTGAACAGCGCCGGCTTCCATCATACACGTGCTTCCGCAATCTTTGCCTGCGGTTGCATAGGACCGGTTCCTTTCACGGGACCCCTGGTGGCGTGGAGTCGGGTGCTGGCCGCCCCAATCTCTGGGGCCGAGATTGAGACGCCGATTCTCCAGCATTTTTTTGTTAACAAGAGGACGAACACTCGCCGTGCCGCTGCTGTGTTGAACGTCAATCACATGGTGGTGTGGCGTACTCTTCGTGACGACGGAAAATACCCTTACCACTTCTAGCCACTCTAGATGACGTTCTGTCAGTCGTACAGGGAGCGCGTATCTACTGATTCGCGTCCGGGCGTCAACTTTGCGCAGGATGATGCCCCGTATCGAAAAAGAAGGGGCACACTTGGAACCGTACTTATAGCATGCGTAATAGTGATGGATGCGATGCGATAGACACCTACGTAGTCTCAAGAATGTGTGCTGTGCTATGCTGTGTGATAATAATAAACACCTAATTTGTTTTTTGTGTGAATACCATCATACGTGTAAAATGCGAATCTGGTAGGTACAAAGGTTTTTTACCTATTAAGTTTTTTTGTTATTGTTATGGTTACCATAATTACATACGAAATTAGGAATATGTAGCTAGTGAATTTGGTTCACTAGCTTGTATGGTAGATACCTACTTACCTATATCGTTTTGTTTGTGATGAAAATCGTTAAAACGCTGTAGACGTGCCCAGTAGCTAATCTTTTTGAGTGTATACATACTTACCTACTCGTAGGCAGATATCAGGATTGTTATTGTTGTTAAATTAAATAAAATTAAACTGTAAGTAATGAGTCGCTAAGCTTTCGAAAATCGTGTTATGATAATATTGTTATTAACTTGTTGAATTTGTTTGATTACTGTGTCTGACTATGTTTTGATTTCTGAAGTAGATTGGGTTACCTGTACCTAATAAAACTAATGATTGCATTTAGTACTTTTATTTATGTTATCACGACCCGGCTTAGGTAGGTCGCGGGAATCAGCTAAAATCAAACAGCACAAGACTGGGCGTAGTGGAGGTCTGTGGGGAAGAGGCCTATGCCCAGTTGGTCATCATTCGGCTGACATGATGATGATTCAGTGATGATGATGATGATGATGATTTAAATATGCGCATGGAAATCATGTAAAAATTTCACGGTGGGTACAGATAGGGTGATAGCGAGACGCGCGGCGCGGGCGCGCGGGCGGCTGCTGCGCCGCCGCGGTGCGGGAAGAGACGCGGCGGCAGCGGGGCCGGGGAGTGTAGCGGCATAGAGGCGGGGGCGGCGGTGTTCATTCATACGCAGGGTTGCCGAAAAATGTTAGACAAAAGGTTTTTTTTAAGTTTATATGGAAATATTTTTTCAAGATTTCGACTTATGTTCTCTGGGGAAAGTTCTTCGCTTTTATGGGTACATTCATACCCAGAAATATTATTTCGTATTTTTGTTACACCCTGTATATGGCGCGTTTTCGACCGGAGGCACCGGTCCTGAAGTGATCCTGTGACCACGCGCTCTCCGCCCTCTATCTCGAAAACGGTTCACCGTATAAAAAAAAATTTAACCAAAATTTGTAGAGAATTTTGTATTCTACAATATTGATAATACATACAAATAGCAAAAAAACCCATAGGAAATGAGATATTTACAAAAAAAGGGCAAAAAACCGATTTTTGTGACTTTTGACCTTGAAATTTAATAGTTGCGTACACCCTACCATATGTAGGTTTTGAGACAAGTTTTAGGGTGTCAATATACAAGTATTTACAGACTTACAGCTGGGTATCTCGAATTCCGAGGTGAACTTACTATAATGACTGGACTAAATTTAAACATAATACTGGCTTCCAGTGCTGGCTTCCGTGCCAGATTATGAATGGATGAATAAATAAATAAATAATTCCATGAACGACTTTTGTGCATGCTTATATTTTATTGAATAAATAATAACAAAATATCATTGGTGCGAAACGACGAAGCCAAAAAGAGTCCTGGGTTTATTCACACCATGGTGCGAAACGACGAAGTCTAAAAAAGCATTGGCTGATTCACACCATGGTGTGAAACAGCGCCTTCAAAAAGTACACTTCGTCGTTTCACACCATGGTGTGAACCGCTTGTGGTGTGAAACGACGAACACCCCAGCAGTTCTCAAGTGATGCGCATATATGTATACCAACGAACAGCATTTCATTAGTATTTACCTATATATAGATTGTTCAACACAACGTGAAAATATGTAAAAGTATAGCATGAAATGTGTTCAGTGCTTTGACTTCCATACCGACACCGTGGGGAGCCGTCGGTAATTAAAAAAACTTTACATTCACATCTAAACATTCATAGAAACAGTGGAACGTTAATACCGTAAAACAACCGAGTTAATGAACATAAGTAACTACTGTGCCTATATTACGAATATATGTAAGCGATTAAAACAAAGACATGGTCAGTTTACTTAAACGACTTCCTCGCGTTGCATTGTTAAAAAGATTGTTTTATTGAGTGAGTTATGTGTTGATGTTTCCTCAATTCGCGTAATATTTTACATTTTATTGCTGTTCACTTCACCTACTAATGCTTCCTGCGCTTTAGGTAAGTGGTTAGCGTAAAACTGACAATCCACAAATCGAAAGATAAAATATACAGTCTATATTGATTTCTTATATTAACGCGAATACTACACATTGAAATAAAACTAATCTTACGGATTTTTTCGCGTTTATTATACTTTTATAAGTGTATTTACTTTCTTTACTTATATAAAGTGTGTTTATATCTATCCGTCGCTGTATAGCGTTAATCATAGACAACGGATAGGCATATCTCCTAGTATGACACGACATTATCTCTATGGTATGATGCGCATCATACCAGAGATACTTAACAATAGATAGGAAGAGCATTAACTTATAACTCTACAAAGTTTGAATTTAGAAAATATTATTTTGTAATTATTCCTAAAAATGGGTTCACAAAGTTTGTAAAAAAAATAATTAAGAGCTTGACGTATCAAACATAAATCTTTAAGTAGGTATTTACCTATCCTACTTTTTTCGTGGTTTGGTATTTTCAGGACTAAACCTTTTTTTTTAATTTTAACAGTTATTGATTGTAAACTCATTTGTACATTAAAAAGCGATAACGATTTAAGATGAATATATCCAACTCGTATGCCAAGCATAAAGTCACATCCACATCGCCTCTCATCTCTGCGGCACTGGACAGCCAACCTAAACCGGAATACATATTGCAAGAAGCATTCCGATTGTTGAGTTACTATAATGCACATTAATGAATGACCACACGGACACTCGCCGAACATGTTCGCTATTTAATGAGTCAAACGACTGCTTTGTCCCACTTAACTAGACTTTAATGTGAACAAAACGCTAATTTCGTGTAATCCTATGCAACCGAATCATTAAGTGCATTAATATTTTGAAACTAGTCCAACGCAATGTATAACGCAACGATTTGATTCTATGTCGCCGTTTGCATTTCAGTATAAAATTTATATTATTCAGGATAAGTTATATCGAAGTTAAGTACTGACTGAGAGGGAACGCAGAACGGAGCCATACCGGGGAACTAGAGATTTAAATTTTGCACGATATATTCCTTGAGAACCCTAGAGGTGCGCTTAGGACGGACATTTTGAAATTAGGGAATAGGTTGCTGAAGTTATAAAGAAGAAAAAAAATAAGTTACTATCGGGCACACCGCACGGCTAGCTACATCTCTACGTGGAAATTTAATTCAAATCCAACAAAAACCAAGTTATGTTCTCACGTAACCTTTAAATCTTTCGGATATATTAATTTTTATTCGAGATCTATTATGCGAGTTCAGATATCTTGTGACTATGTGCATCAATTTCGATTCCCAAATAAATGCTCTATAATCGTGCTCACATAAACGAAACAGCGATCGTGCTAATTACCTCAAACCTAGTCGGCGGATATGTCACCGCTATCGATTGAATGTTAATTGTTATGAACTATTTAACTAGTGTTTAGCACTAAATCAATGGTCAACAAGCGTCATAGCCCCCCTGCACCCCCTCCGCCCGCGTCCCGCTATGCGTTGTAGATCTGTATCTGTTTCCGTCGGCGCTGCCGCCGCGCGCCGGCCCGTAATTACTCATTACAGGCGATTTTAGGCTTTTTGTCCACCGAGCCAACAACACGCGCACGCACACATTAACAAGTTTTCAAACTAACGTCCACGGCCATGTCTCTACGTGTACACGTAAACAGGTGCAAACAATTCAGGGGTGATAGAGTAAAGTTAGAACTAAGGTCGGTTTAGAATGCAGTGTTGGAATGGATATTTTTTTGATTTCTTATATTAACGCAAAAACTACACATTGAAATAAAACAATTTTTACGGATTTTTTCCGCGTTTATTAAAACATAAAACGTACGTTACCGTAACGTTACGAATAAATAAAATAAACGCGAAAAAGTCCCTAAAATTTGTTTTATTTCAATGGATATTTTTTTACATGGAATAAAAATCAAAACGGGTTAGCTTATTGTAGAACTTCTTTATAAGTTCTACAATAAGCTTCTAAAATAAATAATTGATTTTTATTATCTAAGCGAGAATTAATTAACATACTTGTACTAAAAATGCGCAGACAGTGCCGTACAATAGACTTTCTACACAAGTCGCGCACCATTGCGGGGTGTGCTCCAAGGTGATTGCCATAATGTTTCTTCGATGCGCGCACTGAATGACGAAGGTGCTTTTTACTACGTAACAATATGAAGCGACGCGTTCTGTCATATAATTCAGGGAACGAGGAAGAAGACCTGCCGAAGCATAAACTTATAACTAAGTACTAAAACTTCCTACACGATATAAAAGCACATAATAAACCAAATACAACTGTTTAAAAGCGTCCGCGTCGGAGCGGCGGCACATTGCAGTCACCACATAGGGATATTAAAATATTAATATGCATTTGCATATTAATCAGATCGGCTCGGTAAACGCAGCTAATGGCCGCAGTTGAAACAGCTAAGCTGCGCATATTGTATGCACTTAATGTATTGTTACAAAGCAATATTCTACAATGCATCTAAAACGGTGAATACAGGGACGTACTTAGTCAATTGACGATCGCGATTGGTATGAGGTAAACGTTACTTTATGAGAATAATATAGGTAAATATTTAATAAATGAAAATTTAGGCAGGACTGTTTCTAGCACTGAATGGAATGTTGGCATTATGGTTCTTAAAACTTTTGCAAGTAAAAGTCGACTTTAAGGTGACGAATCTTTTTATTCCGCGACTGTACTTGTCTAGGAAGATGGAAAAAATTTAACGATTGCAGAATCTCAATTATTTCCAGAAAGTAAAAACATATTTTTTTTATAATCACCGTGTAATCGAGAAGAACACGTCCGTATTTTTCGTGGTAATCCCTATGTTATCTGTATTTAAACTTTTACGCATAATAAATGTTAACTCTGTACGTATTCGGTATATTAACACCATACACAACTAATCACTAATGTAATCCCTCATCAAGTTTCGCTTACCTAACCTAATACCTCCCTGTGATTGGATGCAGTACGCAATTAAATGATTATGAGTAATTTTATTCGCACGCGATACTCTGGCTTTGTTCAGTGCTCGGCATAGCATCGTTCTAGTTAACATATAGCCATTAAGATACGTAATTACGCAAACACTACGATTTGAATAGCAAAGCGAAACGATTTTATTTTACGCGGGAGCGATAGCATCGCGTAATTAAACGTACCGTTTAGCCGACCAGTGTTGGGCGCAAAATTATAATTAGATTTTGAAATAGCGTTTTTATTTAATGTTAATTATTTATTAATTAACATATACGTATGTGAACAATGATTTGAATATTATAAATATGACTAGAATATAATATTCATGTCGTAAAATTGAATACAACTTGTATTAATTTGACTTGTACCTATAATTAAAACTAAAATTCCAACTAATTTAAATATATAATTTGCTGATATTCCTTATGCAACTAACAATTATGCTTGCATTCTGAGACGCGCTAATATCGCTGACTGCGTCAAGGTGGAAGCTCAGGTCAGGGCGCGAAATTCAAAATGTCAATGGTTTTTATTTTTTTACGAAAAAGTTGGACATCTTTACGATGTAATTTAGTTTTTTGCGATTTATGTCTCGATGTATTAAGTTTGCTTAAAAAAATACCTAAAGCAATACAACACCATACAGTTAGTAAAAGTAGCGGTTTATACTAACTTTATGGTGTTGTATCGCATAACCCCTTGTTTCAAAAATACAACTCCAAAAACTCACAAACGTCACTTTTGAGTTTGACAGGTGATTTTGATGTGGAGCATTTGCTGTAATGCAAGATGGTGGGTGTACTGACGTCATCCGTGACGATACTCGGCATATCGTAGTCGCGCCCACGGTGGTTCGGAACGGTTGTAAGTAAGCGCGACGATATCAATCGCGCGTCTCGGAATGCAACCTATAACTATGATTCAGATTAGTCGAACCTTTTCCATCATTCCTAAGAGTAAAATAGGTAATTAAATCAAGATAACACAGCCGACTCGTTACAGAATGCTAACTTCACCTGTGAACTGTTGAATCCCGTGTTCCGCACGAATAAAATCGCTATGAATAATAATTTATTAACCATAATGAACCCACTGTTACACTAATTCGTTATTAATAAAAATGTGCGTATCGCATAGCTACCGTTTAATAACACTCGCGTTAGAAATTAATTGAAGCTTTTGAATAAATATAAAAGCTCTTTTGTTCGATCAGTATCCGTGAATTTTAATTAAGAATGAAACATGCAATTGTTTTGTCTGAGTGTAATGAAAGTCAATTCATTAATTTTGTATAGGTATATGGTACATAGTAGGTATATAGTATAGCATTAACAATACACCTTAGGCACTATTGAGAAATCTATTACAGTATTATAGCTGTTGGTAAGCTAAACACTGAATATTTTTGCTAGTATTTTTTTTGAATAATTATAGGAACTTCTGATGTAATTCATAACGTCATAGAGGAAGCTGCTGTCGCTGTAATTTTTATATGTATATGAAATTTATGGTGTGAGTGAGACGGAAGACGCTTTCATTAGCGTAAAAAATGTTTGGCTGAATGGAAAAGGCCATTTGAGAAATAACAATGTTCCTGAAGTATCTGCAACTAATAATCATTATCATCACCACCATATCTTAATTATCAACGCTACTGACGTCATAGGCATAGTAGTTTTTTATATTGTATGATCAACCTGTGTTTCCTTTCATTTCGATAAAAAAATATTAACAAAGTGTTCTGTTTAAACGGCCGGTGCACGCGCGGGCGCGGGCGGCGCGGCGGCCGCGGCTATCAGATGCTATCGTTAGAACCGACCACATGTAATTAGTAGTTTCATTTTAGTCGCCTATGCACTGAACTTTTTTAGATATATTTTTTTTTGTATCGATTTATTCAATGTGTTTATTTCTCGTGCGCTCGGATTGAATGAGGCATGGTATTGTAAATATGCTACGCCGGGTATTCTCTTCCGACGATGGTCCAAGCCTACGTAACAATCAGTGTTGCCATTCATTGACGTGTTCAATAAAATTCGCACCGCTCGCGCCCGTCGAAGATGGACAAAGAAGTATTTCACGTGATATAAAAAAAAACGTCAGATGACGTATAGCATATTTTTTATATCATAGAGAGAGGTAATTAATATTTTTTTAAAAGCAAAATTTACTCATTGAGAGTAAATTTCGACAAATGATCCTATTCATGATCATATGTCATATGCGTTTATTTCATAGACTATGATCTATGTCATAGATAATTATGATAATATCCCTGTAAAATGTGAATAACCTGTCGTTAAAATGGGGTTCCTTATAGTTACATAGTCAGCTGGGTTCATAATACAGATAGGAGCAGCAAGCAGTCTTTAACCACAACCAAGAAATTCTATGGCTTAATTGAAGCCATAGAATTTCTAACAAAAAATATTAAAAAAATCTGTTATAAGTAGATTAAACGGATATAAGCACCTCTTTTCTACATAATAGAAGTTAAGCGCTAACAATTTAGTGTCAGCCAGACTAAACTACAGTTATTTCAGCCGGGTCGGTAACACATCAAGTTATTATAAGACCAATTAGTTTCGTTACATTTATATACAATGGGTGAGGCATTAAAGCCTTTTATTATTTTCATTTTCCTAGGTATCGCGTTGCGCCCGCGCACTTTTGACAGACAAATTGGATAATGCGCGGGAAGTGCATTGTTCGCTGACATTTTGTGCGATCGTCAGCGCTCTTTACGAATTGTAATCTGGCATTTTGTGAAATTATAGAAATCAAATGGTCGTTTCGCGGCCATGTGGGCAGCGCCCGCGGCCAGTGTGTTGAGCCAATTTGTACTTTCATGGTTTCCTAATAAAATTAATGACTTTTTTGGTTCCTACATTTACCTTAATAAATAATTTATTGTAAGTATTAGTATGTATATTAATCAGTACCCAAGAGTACCTTTTCTGAGGTTCTGTACGCCAACTATTACTTACCTTTTTTTTAATCCTTCTCCTTTTCCCTTATAGGTTTTCTGGAAGAGATCACATTTTAGTGATAAGACCGCCATTTGTCTGTCACATCTATATGTTGTCTATGATTAATGTTATGTTTATTTCTTTGGTGTGCAATAAAGTAAGTGTGAGTTAAATAAATAAATAAAAAAAAATACTCGTACTTATACCCTAGTGCGTTTAAATAATGTTAACAGTGCTTACTTATTATGGCCTATTCCGCCAGTTACTAATAAAGGTTATTCTGTTAGGTAAATTCTAGATTTATTGTCAAACTGGCCATTATTCTTTAAAACAACGTCTAACTTAGTGTAAACAGAACAAATTTTTACACCAAAATATAAAATTTAAATCCATTCTATAACACTCAACCTCATCATCAGGGCGACTTTCATCCCTCCCAACTGTAATTTAAATAAGTACTTAAGTACCTACCCACCAACACGACCACCCAATGTTACACCGTAACAAACGCTACAAACATTATACAAATACAAAAACACATCGTGCAACAATGAAAACTCAAATGCGTATATCAAAAGTCGAGCGATCAATTCAAAGCAATTTGTACCGGTGCAGTTATTTCTAGATGTAAAGGCGAGATGGTCTGTAAATATCCATTATGCGGCGAGCCGTGGTGGTAATGAGCGGTCTGTATCGGCCGTTTTGTAGCGCGTAATCGCGATGCTATCGGCGCCCCCACCGGCCACCGCCACCCCCACGGTGGCAGCCGCAGTGGACTCGCACCCCCGGCCACTCCAGTATTGCTAATAGGCTTTTTTATATCTATTTAAAGGTGAGATAATCAGATCAGTGTATTGAGACTTATTGGTTTCTTTCTTTATTATGAAAGCGGAATTTTGTATAAATACTGGTAGCTGAATTTATAGATATTACGATCCATTTACAATGGCATTAAAAACCGTATTCCGTATAATTTCGCCTCCTCCGCGTATCAAAGAAGGTACACATTACACAGAAACAGACAGAAACAAAGTCACAATTCTACAGATTTAATTACACGCCATTTTCATTTCTTCATGTCACATCCATTATTTTGTTTATAATGTGTATTTATTGAATTTAATATTGCTATTAATTACTTGACACTGGCAAAATACTCGCTAAGTTGCGGATGGGGCCATATTCATATCCATTTTATTTCATCGCAATTCATTTCATAAAGAAAGAAGAATAGATTTAATTACAATTTTGTCACTTTATCACACTCTACATAATATATAGACATTTAAAACATGTATGTATAGATAGATAGATAGATAGATAACACTTTATTGTTCCACCACATAAAATGAATACAAAATTAAAAAACTTAACTTATACAGAGAGTGTCACAATGGGCGGCCTTATCACTAATAGCGATCTCTACCAGGCTATATAAGCTATATAAGCTGTCAAAATTGATAGAGTAATACTCGTAACCCCGTGCGAACTCACTGTTTCGTACATAATCGATATAATTGTAACAAGAACAATGACTCTACCATAAAAGGCGGTTTAATTATCATACAAAACAGGTTTAAATTTTAACTTCACTTTAACGCATCGAAATTATGAATAATGAATTTGGATTTTAAGCTTCGTTACTCTTGCATGCGTGGGCTTTAAATTATTTACTTACTTATGCGTGTGTGTGCCCCAGCCTTGTGAACGGGATCAGTAGAGACGAAGGCGGTACGAAGAGTGTATTAGAATCAATTTGATAGACAAAAATGTTACGTCGTTATCTCTCTATGAGAATCATGATAAAAATTATGATTCGAGTAAGATTCAGAAGAGCGTATTACTTAGTAGGTATTATATTATGAGAGAACAACTTTGTCCAAGACCAGCTGTTGCCCGCGACTTCGTTCGCGTCTTTAAATTAAACTAAAATAAACACAAAATTTTAAGTGAAGTATTGACTTCATTACATTAGTGAAAACCGCACCCAAAGGGATTAAGCCGTTTCTGAGATTATCGCGCACAAACGCACATGCAAATATATATACAGACAAAAATTCTAACAATCATTGTTTTGGGTTCTATTGCGTTGATAAGGACCCCAAGAATAGGTTTTCTTAGATATCTTCCATAACAAACAACGACCAGCTTTATTATAGATAAGTATGCTTCAATTATGGTCATTATGACATAATATTAATAAAATTATAATTTATAAGCCGACACTTAGAATAAATCCAAAAAACTTTCTGTGAGATTCTAAACCTTATTGCCCCCTAATCTTTATCGTTACCTCAAGCCCCGGGACCGTGCGGTGAACCACGGAATCAACATCAATCGACAACATAAATTAGACATCAATAAAAGATCTTTTAACAAGAAAATCCACATGAAAACGTTCATAGATGATACCAGCTACTGATTTAGACACTAGCTGCGCCCCGCGGTGTTACCGGCGTTTACATTTTACCGGGATAAAAAGCCTATGTGCTATTCCAGACTATAATCTATATCTGTGCCAAATTTCATCTAGATCCGTTCAGCCGTTCTGGCGTGATTGAGTAACAAACATCCACCCATCCATCCAAACTTCCACATTTATAATATTAGCGGGATGTGCTTAGACACTGATATACCTAGCTCCTTTATGAGATTCTCAACAAGCAATCAGTACCTCAAGCACAATCTTATTTATCGTAGAGTTTCGGTAACGTAACGTCTTGCATCCCTCTCACACCACAAAAAACATAAATAAGTGTGACAGTGACAGCATGTTACGATTAGAAGTTCCTGTTTACCCTACAGTATGTCAAGTGCTAGATTAATCGTAAGCTAACTGTAGAGTTTATAGCTTGAAGTTATTACATATAATAAGCTTTATAAATCACGATTTTGCATATTCACTTATACAAGTGCTGTTTAATGTCATTATAAATGGATTATAATTTCTATAAATTCAACCGTTAGTATTTAAACACATTTTATGGCAAATTGAATAGCGCCTCTAGCTAACAGTATTTAAAACATTCAATTCTCCGTCCAATGTGTCTAAATACGTATACGGTTAGCTTATATAGTCTCGCACTTGACGTCCTGCTCAACAGTGATGCGATAAAATATAGTATTACTATTGCCTTTCCACTTTTCGATTTGATTCCCGTTCTCGGAATCAAGTCAATCAGATTGTAGCAATCTATGCTAAAATGACTAGGCTCAAACTCCTTAACCCAACAGGGCATGAACAGCCTAGTCTGTGTGTGTGTGCGTGTGTATGCCCGTGTGTTGTGTGTGTGTCACTAATCGTCGCGTCCGCCGGAAGTGGCCAGTTCCGTGGTGGTGTCAGGTGACGGTGCCCACCTGTGTGCGTCGCTGGGTCCGACACACAGATTATTGTTTTCCAACTATACATAGTGTTTGTTGGCTGTGTTTAATTGACTTTTTCGTAAGTTAACTAGACTTATTTATTTAAATATAAATTACATTAAAATATTAAGTTTAATGTATTAAGATACATATGGGAAAGTGATATTTTCAATTATTTTTAATGCATTAATTGTTTTTTTAGGCGGGCTAGAGGATAGCCTTATTCGTCTTGCGAGTGAATACTCGTACCACCGCTGAATATCTTACTATTACATATATCTCAAAGCTAAAATGATTTATTTATGGCCATAAGATTATTTAATAAGACTTGGCCCGCCGCAGGACTGACCACTGTTGCTCCTGTAAGCCAGGATGTGCAATGGTAACTAAAGAAATACGGGGTTTGACACTCCCGAGTCCCAGGGAAAGCTATAATTGTCCTGGAACCCGCATCAAAACTATAATCAAATGACGTATGTATGTTTAGTTATTTACTTTTTAAATCTCATGTAAATAGTCGCGTATTAATCGACTAGGCAGCCCGTTTTTGCACGCCTCCTCGCCCAGGTGCTAAAACCGGAGCAATTAACTAAGGGACTCAAGTGCGGATCCAGGAGGGAGGGGAATGAGTCCGACTCACGACTGAAGTACTTTATTTTGACCCTTTTTTTCTGAAAGACGTAGGATCAAACAAAAATTCCTCCTTCATCAAACGCAACTGTCCCACCCTAAACGAAATCCTGTATCCACGCCTGGAGGGACTTAGTTCAAACCATTAGACCAAGCTGTGTTATCTAATAATCTATGACACAGTGCACCCAATTCCCTCACCATACGACGTGCGCTTGTGTGCGTTACCAACACGTCGCGCGGTTAAACAATTGCTCTTGTGTATTTACTAATTAACTATTCGTTGATGTGAAGATAACCGCCGCAATTAACTTTTGTTGCTTATAATGTTAAAAGCAATAACGTTTATGATACAATTTCAGCATTCTGTTTATGATACAATTATTCTTAAAATGGATTTTATTGAAATTTATTTCAAAACTTGACGTATGCACAAAAACACAACACAACAACAATACAATTACTCAACTAAAGGATAGTACCTGTAAGTACTTACTTATTTGTTTTACTATTCTGTACTTACATGAAGAAGTTTACGTAATTAAGCGCTCACTCTACCATATCCAAGAGACATTAGCAAAAAAAATGCGGTCAAGTTAGACCTGGGGCTCGCGTAATAAGGTCCGTACCATGAAAACTTTTGGAGCGAATATGTATAATACTAACGGAAAAAGTGACAGTATATTCCTATGATAATAGATTGGTGCATACTTAACTAATTATATAATAATTTGGGAACACATTGGCGAATAAGTCGCAAAATGTTAGCTTACTAATTCACTATAAAAAAATATGACAAAAATGCGTGAGTGTCGAGCGATAGATAACGGTTCCGTGTATTATTTCATTTTCAGGTACGGAATCCTAATAAAAAGGGTTCAGCAAATATTGTTAATTGGTTCATGTCAAATTACACACGTTGATATTAAGTTATGGTTACCAATCCTTTTTCCAGTACCATAACAAGTTAATTGCCATTTTACGTATAGGTAACCCATTAGCATACACGGCAAGCATCAATCCATCCGAATGGACAATTACGATGTAATTAAGCATTTTAGTCGTCAAACTCTCATGCATGACTTTCAATTTGCGGTAGAAAAATATAAGTAATATGAAGAAATGTCGTGAGTTAACGTGTCGACCGGGCGCCGGGAATGCGCGCCATTTTGTTTTTTTTTCTCCACCCCCATAATTACGTAATTAGTGGTGATGCGAATTGGTGTGCGTTTGTTGTGGGTCCTTTTGTTCGGGCTCGGCGGTGCGCGTGCGCCGCGCCAGCGAACTCAACAGCTGTTCCCGCCGGTTGAGTTCTGCAACTTTCACGTTTGACTATTGAGCTTTTTTTTAATGCGCAATGTTATCGATGGTTGATCTTAATAGCGGATTAAATAGTACCTAGAGCCATATCGAGAAACTTACTCCAGTATAAGAAGTAACGTTATAACATCATCGTGATAAAAACTTGCATAATATAACATATTACTCAAATATAACACAGTACAGATCTATTTCTATTGGTACATATTAGAGATGCGCCGAATAATATGTAATTATTCGGTATTATATACGTAGGTATTGGAATATCATTACATCCATGGGTATCATTTAGTTTACATTCCACACGCATTCGCTTCCGTAGTTACAATAGATTTTTCACAAATGATTTAAAATTCGTTTATTAAACTTAAAGAAACATAATTTGTAAAATTTTATAAATACACTTGGTATTTGACAGCCTCTGAATTAAGTCTATACTAATAGAGTTATATCTGTTGTAATGCGAAATATATTTGTTACCAATTGCTATGGTAGCTGTCAAGTAATAACGAAGTTATTTATGTAATTTCTACTCAATGGGTTTTCTACTGAAACCTTAAATAATCCGCCAAGAGCCGTCCAAAGATTTACTAGACACGCCAAGAATGGAGCATTGATTTATAAGTGTAAACCGTATAAAACGTATAGAGATGCGAGTACGCCCCAATTTACATTAGATTTATAGCAGGACCCGATAATACACCTTTTCAATTAGCACTCAATGAGCATCGCAGTCGAGTGGCGCTGGAACGGTTGCACGATTCGCCACGCAATATCGACACGAACAACACCCTACGCTCCATTCATCATTATTATAAATGTGCCACACTCGCTTATTTACGGAAATCGATATTTTTTTCGGTATCGATTTTGAATGCTCGATTTCGACACGTCGGTAAACGCCGGTGCTATTGTAGAGATGACCCCGCCATTGTCGCCGCGCAGCGGGCCGCCGCGCGAGCACTCCCGCCGCACACAAAGTAGGATCCATCATTAGTTCCGCGTCTACGTACCTAATAATATTGTAATTATTGATTATAGCAGGTCACGGATATCGGTGGATACCGTTTATAAAAACGGCCGACTTAATTAATGATAGAGTGTTCTTTGTTGTAATATGATTGGTTTAATTATTAATAACAAAAGCGGCGACAGGAACGTTACGTGCGGCTAATTTTTCATCTGTCGCGTGTTTTCCTGTACAGATAATGTTATTATTAGGTACCAACATTGGTACTATATATAATAGCTACATTAGATACGGCTGCGTGTTGTGGTTCGATTGTGCGTATTTGCTTTAATAACAGTGCATTGTAGAGTTCTTATCGTCATGAAGTTTTTTCATCAAGTATTCTTAAATTTAATTGAATTTGTAGAAGCTTAACATAATTTCAATCACTATTCAAAAACTAAAGTTATGAATTTATTCAAAAATTACACCAAAATCAACCAAGATAATAATCAACAAATCGTCATTATTCCGGAGGCTTGATTCAAAGACAGAGGAACGCAGCATAGGGCTCGCACGGCGGCGGCGGCGGCGGCGGCGGCGGCGCCCTGGTAGCTGCAATATTGATAAACGGAGCAATCAGCGGCGGGCAATTTGCGCGCGATTGTCCGTGCTGCCCGGTGCGGGCACGCAAATTGGACGCGATGCCCACGTTCACAACGAGATGCTCGTTGCGTTGAGAATACACATAGGTTCTGCAATGCGTTAATGCTATCTGATAGGTAAGTGTGTTATCATCCATTTTGAAGCTAGTAATGAATCCTCAATGTTTTTAATAGCCTTTAGTTCAGTAGTAAATGTACATATAGATATAAGATTCGATAAACATCTACATATATATATTTATTGGTACATCCATTATTTTATAATCCGCACACGGAACGTGGAGGAAGAGAAGGGCTCACACGGGGTCGCACATAAATATCTAATGAGAAATACGATTGCGCAAGAAAATGATATCGAACCAATTCGATATTCCAAAGCTCGCAATCACGAAAACAAATTTGCGTTCATTTCCTTTCCCTCGGAACCATCGTAGGTACCTACATAGAATCCGGCGCGTAGCAATATCTTTTACACGGCGGTAGATCGTAATGGAAACCATTTCTCATCAATTTTCTAAATAAAGGCGCACAGAAGCCAGCGGATAAAACAAAGCGCGAGCGCTCACGACATAGATTGAGCTGAATTATCGCTTTACCGCAGACACAATCTACCCTCGCCTCGGAGCGAGCTCGCAGCGCCTCGACACACTACACGCATAGCCAATACAGCGACCGTATAGCCGCGTGTTCCGTAGTGTGGTATCGCGGCTGAGCCGACCGCCTCGCGGCGTGTGCACTCAGCCCGGCCCGAGATAACACGTGTGAATTATGTTAAATCTGAACAGTTTTTCTCTCTTTTATCAATTTACTGCTGCGCTAAGTACAACGTTTGGCGCTGATTAAACTTAAACAATAATGTAATTGTACCTTCACTTTTTTTTATCCAAGCAATACCTTTGGGAGTCAAGTCGAATGTGCAAAAGTTGCAAGCTTATCGTAGGTAAATTGTAAAATGATTATATCTTAGAAAAGCTAAAAAGATGTTTACAGTTACTAACTTATGCAATACATATTAATCCTTAAGTGTAGTCTACTTTTTTTTTTTTTTTTTTTTTTATTACATTATAGGCAAGTATTTGATCTCGATCTCACCTGATGGTAAGTGACGATGAGATCTACGATGGAGCATACTTGCCTAGGTAGGAAGGCGGCAGTAGATAGAGACGCTACATTCACTAGGCACATGCAGCGCAACTGATCTGACCCGCCATCCATGAATGGCAACACCGAACATCATGCCGGAACATGGCTAGGCCGCTTGGCGACATGGCTTTGTTCAGTGGGTGGTGACTAGCCACGGCCGAAGCCTACCACCAGTAGAGTTATCACCTGGTTGGCACCACCCAGGGTCACGTGTAGGGTATCTCGAGGGTACTTAATTCTCCTACGGACGAAGGTGACTCGACCCCGTACAAAATTCTACAAAATTCCTTTGCTATAAATAAAAAAGATAAGATTAAAAATGTGTGATTTTTTAACGATAACTATAGAAAAGTAGGTAGTTACATCTGGGAACAATGCTTATATATAGGTACCTATCAACGCGAACACTTACCTATACATTAATCCGTCTGTTGTTGTAATCAAATTACACTTAATAACAAATTTTCTGTTATTACTACAACGGCATTAATACTTGTAAATAAAAGAATTACAGTAATTTCAGCGACAGCGCAATCAAAACGTCGAGTTACAAAACCACGAACAAATTAGGCGAAAGTGTGACGGTAATATTAGTGCACATGACAAATGGCCGCCATCTTGCGGGAGCTGAGAGTGATGTGAGGAATGGAACGGTGAACGCGCGTAATTCGCATGTGACATGTTTCATTTCGGAGGTGCGTGCTGGAACGCATTACCGCAGTCAGTGGGCCGGCCCATGCGCACATCTCACCTGGAAACAAAAAAATCATGCTGCTCAACGATCATATGCCTAATGTTACAACATCGTGACATATACGATCTATACTTGAATCGGAAAAAGGAGAAATCAATTGCCTAGCTTTTAATATCAATGAAATAAATCCTTCGGCACGTATCTCCGCATTTACCGTACCCTATGACTGTTCATATTGCCATAAGTTGGTTGTTTACTATGGGACTTGTGAGTTCAAGTGTTAAGAAGATTTAAAATTACGCAAGGATAAAAAAGGTCAGAGAACATAAATGATTCACGCGGCTACATGGGTACTTTACTGCCGCTTTTATCGCAAGGTTAAACTTACACACAATTAAATGTGTAAATGTCTGATTAATAGCTTGGTGCTTAAGTTTTATGGCGACTGATAGGCCAGAGGTTGTTCCAAAGTGTTATCTACCAAAGTTATTGAGCTATTTAATGTGAAATTAATCCAACTTAACCAGATTAACCACACTTTGATTTAAGTATATATTTCATTGGAACAATTTCTTTCATTTATTTTAAATGTCAGTACGACACTTCGTGTGATTAAAACTAACAAGAGATTGTTCCATCATTAAGTAAATGTTTTTCCACTGCTTACCATATTTTTTATGGGAAAAAAATTAATGCACAATGGCGTTAATAATTAGTAGACATTTTTATAGGTAGGGTTGTCACGGTTTTTTAATATAAATTTCCATTTGTGAGAGACGGTTTTGAGACATAACAGATAAACTGACTGATGTGAAGTAACAAATCCATAGACAGACTTAATAACTAGGGTCATTCAATAAGGGCCTAAACCTAAGCCTTGAACGTGCGCTACTTTACCGCGTTTAGAATAATTATATGAAGTCAGAATTTAGATATGTAAATTAAAAACAATTGCTCAAAAAAAATCACAATTATCATTTTGTCTGGAACGTTTTTTTATAGGGGTTAACATTCTCCAAAGGTTTCTATATAATATTTCCTTCAGGCAACCCCAAATGGGTACTTACGTGTGAGTGTCATTTTTACACATTTTCCATGCACAGACTAAAATGACCGCGTAACCGGTGCGCGAGTCGTAAATCGTAACGTAACACCCGTTACGCATCGTTCGTTTACGCGTCATCGCCGTAAGACGAAATGAATGGTTCGATCAAATGGCTACTGAACGGTGGACAGTTTTATTACGATTAAATGTTACGCATATCTTTATGTCTCTGAGTATTTTTGTTTTATGGTCGGTTCCAATTCCAATTGATATTTATGGCTCCATCATTTACCGATGATTTTGCCAACAACAAGTAGATGAATGAAAATAAAATATATAAAATTGATTATACAGTGAGTGAATGACAATTAACCGGTAGTTCGATAGCTGGTTTCATTTGTTATGGTCGGTTAATAGGTAAGTGTGGTGTAGATATGTGACGTGTAAGGCAGCGGAACTATAAAATTACATTTTTAAATGAAGTGTACCTCTCAATGTTATTGTAAATGGATGAAAAAATGCAATCTTTTTGGAAGAAAGTTATTTACACATAAAACTGTCATGGATTTAAAATGCATTTTGCATATTATTTTCCCCGGCCAATTTAAAAGTTTACCACAAATGTAGAGTCAATCATCCACAGTTGTTTACTAACCGCTGTCACAGTAGCGTGTCTAACTGTCGGACACCTGCGCTTGGTCTCTAATGGGCTGTAATTGCAGGCTGCTATGCTGCTGCCGGCGTGTAGGACGCGTTGCCTGCCACCACCGCGCTTACGCGGGCTAAGCGATCAGCCATCAGAGACTAGAGAACCATCTTCGATCCCGCTCACACTATAAATTTCATAAATAGTATGACAGTGACAGCATAGGCTTTCTCAAAGGCGTTACAAATACATTAGGATTTCCTGCTCAATCTCAGCTTGTCGTTGACTCTAGTAATGTAGATGTGGTTGCCTATGGCACGATTAAAGGAGAACTAGCAACTGTTACCTATAAGAAATGTTGTGCTTAAACATTTCTTATTCTACTTCTTGTGTCTATCTTCAGGGTCTATTGGATGGCTCACTTGTTTCAAATGTTTAGTGCAAGGTTTTATTAAAAAAGGTCCACAATTGTTGAATTATTAAATTAACAGTTAGGTATGGTGAATTTCGTGCGGAACTCTACTGCCTTAAAACGGCGGCATTTCCTATGATCCAGTTTAGAAGTTGTTGTTTTCATTTTATAATGTTACTACCGTCATTAGGAATGTATAAATAGTAGGGGTTCCATATTATGCATATAAATAATATTTAAATTCAAGTATGAATTTACATCAGCAGATGTATTTTTTGGATACGTAATTCCATTTCGTAAATCTTGGATAAAGGATTTATTTTCGGAAACACCACTTACCCCCCATTAATGTACCCACTATCTTATAAGTTAAAACAATACCATAAACAAAATCTTTCTGATTTCATTCACACAAGAAACCAGTAGGCTCTATTATTACATTAACCATATTAAGCCACCATTACACGACACAACACATCATCCAAAACGATATAATAGTTAAAAAAAAACGCACTATCTCCCTTTTAAAGGCGTAATCCCGAGTCCGCGCGGCATAATCATCAAATATTCCGTATCTAACTACAACTTTATACCGCACCGTATAGTGATGTACTAACGTAATAACGGAAATAACCAGCTAATAACCTTTTAATTTTTTTCCAGTTCAGTATTAAGTAAGGGAGAATTATTTTAATACACCATCAATAATATTCTCTTCAGGAGAAATCACTCCGCTATTTAATTAACATATTATAATACCAGCCCTTTTAAGGTCCCACTGTTGGGTACCAGCCTCCCCTCAATGTGAGGGGAACTAGGCCATAGTCCACCACGCTGGCCCCGTGCGAGTTGGCGGACTTCCCACGTCTTTCGAAGGGGTTCTCTCAGACATGTAGGTTTCCTCGCGATGTTTTCCTTCACCGTGCAGCAAGTAATGATCATTGTTGAAAATTATATTCGCACATTATATCCATAATCTCATAAGTGCGAGCCGGGGCTTGAACTTAACAACTCGCTTCCCAATCAAGGTGTACACCATCTTGCCTATCACTATTATCCCTAAAAATAAGCAAAAGTGAACACTCACTTAAGAATTCATTTTACCTAATCATTACGCAACTTAAATGTTTTTCTAGGCCTTGTTAACCACATAAGTGTTACATAATATTCCTTAAATTCCCACTTGATTAGAAATTGTGCATAATGGAGCAGTTTTTCTTATATTAATACCAAATCACAAACTTTTTCGTCCGAATTTAGACTGAGGACATCACTAGCGCGTTATCATCGCTGTATAATGAGTTATAGCGTCTCCGTGCTCCTTTTGTGGCCATCACCGAGTATCGGCGAAGGGTCCATCCATCATCCGCGGCGACTAATTGCCTGCTACCTTGCTTCGGCCGTATTAGGGCATCCGCAGACCCTCGATCACTTTTTTATACTCCATATACGCTAGCAATCGGACTTTTTTCATTTCGCGGTCAACTTTTTGTTCGTCGTCTGTGGCCACCTTTATAATTTTTATTTTGTCCTCCGAACGCCTGTAGGACGAAAGGTGAGCTGTAATGGCTTGAGACGCGGAGGCCGCCGCTGCCTCGATTGCGGAATTAAAATGTGCGAGCAAAAAGTACGATGCATTAGTTGTTGTTAATTGAGGATCATTTGTATTTATTAGTACGTTATTATGCTTTTATGTGGTTTCTTATATGTAACTAAAGGCACTAGTTTTGGGGCGTTCTATGTCTGAAGTACAAAGATTGCATGGTACTGAATTGATTTTTCTATGACTTCAAAATATTTGTAATTAGTTATAATATATGTACAATAGGTATATACTTACCTACAAAGATAAAAAATGAAACAACTAAGTTACCTATTGATTGGAAAAATAAATGAAAATTTAATTTGACGACTAAGTTAATTCGAAATTCGAAAATTATCGTTTGTTTAACACGTTGACTGCGTTAGGAGGTCTAAAAGAACTCTAACGTGACTTTCAGCTGGTGCGGCGCCGAAAATCGTGTTCTCCACCTCTGTGCGGGAGGTCGTAACTTCTTTATTTCTATGTGTTTGACAGAGACAAATATACATACCTACTTCCCGCTGCGAGTTTGATTCAATAATGTAATAAAAAAAATAGGAGATGGATGAGGTCTCTAACGCACTGAGTTGTAATAATATACATCTGTTGCGTGAAGAGATCTTTCGGACCTCCTAAAACACAGGCGTCATAGACGCAAGGAGCGGAGCGCGGGCGGCGCGGGCGCCGTTAGCTCGCGCTCAGTGTTGTTCAAATGTCGATAATGTGTACCTGCGCACTCCATGTAAAAAAAATACGCTCTTATATTTTGTCAGCGTGGTAGCAAAAAAAGTCGTTGCACAGGCTGTCACAGTAAATTACGGCTTACATTTATTAGCACAGATGCATCCAAAACAGCCAAACGAATAAATATGTGTATGTGTGTGTGTGTGTGTATGTACAACTATGTGTGCAATGCGATCAAAAAATGTGTTAACCATGCTTCAATGAGGAACATTTTTCTTAAATATATTTTAGGTCACTATGTTTATTGAAATAAAACTAATTTTATGGATTATCATAATTCATCATTCACGGAAGGACAGTCACCATGGTCAGTCCTCCCGTGACCATGGTTGCTGTAAAACAGCCGAAACGACGGGAACGTAAAAAACAAATAATAAACACGATAAAATCCATAAGATTAGTTTTATTTCAATGTGTAGTATTCGCGTAAATATAAGAAATCAATATTACTATGTTTAAATGATTACTTCATAAAAAGTTTAGCTATCGATAACTGGGGTTTTATTTTAATCCCATTACTAGTCACAACCCAAACGGATCTATCTTTAGTTGCGATGCGAGATTCAATGGATACCTAATTTTTTTTTCGTTATATCTCATAACCCACTTTTCATATCCCCATGCGTAGCAAACTTGAGATAGAACAGTTAATTCTCTATTATTTACAGAAAGAACATAGATTGTATCTTATTTTTTGATAAAGATATGAGTTTTTTTAAAATACCTTATTTTAGGAGATGGATTAGGTCTCATACGCACTACAGTGAAGCTCGGTTATGAGGTCGAATAGGTCTCTACCGCACTGGCTGAAAGTCCTCTGAAAATGGCACCGCACTCAACGTGTTAATAAAATTATTATTTAATTTCGAATTAACTGTCACAACCATGTGCTTACATCTCTACTAGGAACATCACTGTTATCTCGACACCGCTCTCCAGCCTATCAGGAAACAATACAAGCTCCAAATATCACAATCCCGTCACCCTCTATCCGATACATCAACGGATCTCTCTTAATGCTGCTCAGGAATCGTGCTCGGGCGATTCTGAGCAGCCACTCGATCACTGGCGCTATAGTGGCATTATGGAGCCAGTCACGACACAGGAATACAGACCTAATAAACATACATTGAAGGAGGAGCAGAGCACAAATAATATATATACTAGTAAATTAAACACTAACTAATATTTATTAACACTTTGTAACTACAACTATAACTCCACGGCAGGCATTTAAAAAAAAATACTAGTGGATTATAAGCAAAAAAGCGAGAACTTATGTCTGTGGCTTAAATTTACTCAAGAGTCAAGACAAGAAATCTAGACATCTCGGTCTAGAATCGAGAAATACGTCTACCTTACAGAAACATTATTTCGTTGATTTTGAAGAGAACATTAAAAGTTATTAATTAGACGGTAGGATTTAGTCATTTTGTAGGCATAAACATAGACACAATGGGGCATTGTGTGAAAAATATAACAAAAGAAAAAATAATATATTTATATATAGTATAGTATCTTGGCAAATGAGAACAGTGACATAAGTTTCTATTGGTGTTAGATTTTTTGACGAAAATAAGATAATGGTTTCATTCGAGTTTCCTCGCCCTACCCTGAAACATATCCTGGCAACTCCCATGTCTGTACATATAATAAATGCACGCTTAAAGGCTATTCCTTCAATAAAAAACAAACATCTTTGACATAACACATTACGTAACTTAAAACATTTTCGTTACACCTTATATAAATAAACTTTTCACATATGTACTTACATCTCGAATCTATACATATAAATAAAATTGGAGTGTCTGTTTGTAATATTAAAATAACCGCTTTTTACTAAGTGCATTTGGATGTATACACGTTACCTATACCGAAACAACATTTTTTACAATTTTTGTCTGTCTGTCTGTCCGTCTGTCTGTCCGTCTGTCTGTCTGTCTGTCTGTCTGTCTGTTTGTTCCGGGTAATCTCTGAAATGGCTGGACCGATTTTGACGGGAATTTCACTGGCAGATAGCTGATGTAACAAGGAGTAACTTAGGCTACTTTTATTTTAGAAAAAAAAATTGGATCTCTCGAAAAAAAATTAAAACCAATGTTGCAGCGCTGCGCCTGCTTAAAGTTTGATAGCAACAATCTGCAATGCGTCCCGCGGGATCAGAACGCGAGCAGGCTGTTGCCAACGGTTGTCTTAGTTAAATACCACGCGGACGAAGTCGCGGGCAACAGCTAGTCTGTCATAAAATTCCCTAATCTAGTCCCGGTACTTCAAATAAAGTGATCGTTATTCGAAGGACAGCGCTCTCCATCAAAAGGGGTAGCTCGATTAAGTAAGTGTCGGTTTGAGCTTTATTCGCGGCGGGGGCGGCACGGGGGGTGGGGGCGGGATAACGTGTGAGCCCGGAGCCGCATTAATCATTAACAGCCTGCCTAATGACACTGCCGAAATGGGACTACTAGTGACGGGAAGGAATATTGACGATGGTTGTAGGAATCTAACCCCATATTTTATAGACAGACATTGCACAACTTTCTTAAACGCCACATAGTACTACGCAAAGCAAAATTCTTGTACGCAATGCTATATGACGTTTGATAAAGTTATAGAACATCTATAAATTTGGTGGTAAAGGTTTACCTCCAAATTTATAGAATATAAAAGAAAAGTGGAAAAGTTAATAAAAGTGGCTTGTGATGACATTGAAAATGGATGAACACATTATCTAGGTACGTATGTACATTTGGGAGTTATTAGTATTAGGAGTTATAATAGAATACCATTTGGGATGCTTTGATAAGTTTATCGAAATATGTGCTCAGAAGCTCTTAATCTATGCTTTTATAAATTCATACTAAGATATTTAAGTACCTCCCTATTTCCAATCTCCTTTTACCAAAAGTTTCATATTAAGGGGTATGTAAAACTGAAAATTCAGAGCATCGATACATTGACACTTCACTCAACCCATCCCTTCGTTCGATATTAGATGTCGCTATTAACTCCGCAAAACGTAATTAATCGAATAAGTTTATGATTGATATAACCAGTTTGCGGGGCGCTTAATTCACTTTCCCAATTCTAAGTCCCCGCTCGCTTTTATAAAGTTATCCTTTAAGGAAATTGATTGGTTATACGGCGTTATTACTGATTTTCTAATTCAATTCAATTACTATTGCCGAATGTAGCGATCGAAGCGTGTATAACGAGACGAAATTGTTTAATCAAAAGGAAATTTTCTTATGGTGTTATTATATTGTCTACAGTAATATACTATGACGACTGAGTGCTATGAAGCTGTGCAGATATAAAGGTTTATGTACATTAAGTTGTAGTTCATAATTTCCAGTCGTAAGACCCTCTAAAATGATTATCTAACTTCAGCACAAACTCTACAGATTACAACAAATAAACATTCACTACGGGACACTTCGTCAAATGTGCCGTATGCCACCAGAGATACATATGAAAATGGTTTAGCACTAAGTGATCTCATCCCCGATGTGTTGATGTGCAAAGCCAGTGCTAAAAGTGTAGGGGGTGTAGAGCGGCGCGGCGGGAGGGGTGGCGACGCAATTTGTAATATTTCACGACCCAGTAGACGCTTATTAACTAGGCGTGCAAAAAATCGACGCCGCAGAGATGCGCAACCTTTGGGAGCAATTTTAGGTGAATAAAAAAATAAATAATAAATGTTTGGTTAGAGGAATAATCCTAAAGCTTTCTCAAAAACCGCCTGGTGCCTATCTGTTAATTAACATGGTTTCTGGAACATTTATAGCCCGTCCCAATCCGAAAAAATACTCATTGAAAACACATATTTAAGCGACAAGGTATTATTATATTACAAACAATAAAAAAATCACGCACGATATTGCTGATAAATTAATCATAACATAATTTTCGTTAGTTTTACGGGACCAGCTGACGAGAAAAAATAATATGGTACCGTACCCCCTTAACCCCAAAACGTCCTACATACTTAAATTAATGCTATGATTATTCGTTCAGCAGGGCAGGGCCCATGTTAGTCATAATCGCGAACTGCTGTTTTCATGAGTCTCACTGTTTATGTGTTGACTATTTAGTTATACCTACTTCCTATACAATTACTTAAAATACAGTTATAAATTACTTCTAAAATATTATAAAAATGTGTTGCAGATCTGACTAATGTAAAAAGTCTATCTAGTCGGCGACCGGAGCATTACAGGGCGGGAAATAACAGAGGCGGAACATTTTCCTTTTTATAATATAAGTAAATAACATACTTAAATCAGTTCCCTTGGCACCATCTTCCAATTTGATTAATGAGTAATCTTTATCACGATACAGTTGTTTAACATTAAAACTATTATTTGAAATAAAAAAAAACAACTTTCAGATGTATTATGTCAAGTCGTTTCTAGATTAGCCCTGAATAGATTAATCTAACATTTGCAAACGGATCGCGGTGTGCCACAGGCGACAGTTCATCGTCGTCTTCCGTACCTAATGGAAGGGCCCTTAGACCTCGGCAATAGTCGACAATCTTCGGCTCGCTGCGAGCGCGGCACGAACCGCTCGCGGCAGGCTCACGGTCCCCGTACCAATTCAGATTTTTCGTTACGGTTACAGATCGCATACATGTACCAGGTTTAACAATCATAGATATCGCTCTTAGTATCGACTCACCCTTCGACGTCGATCCAGCCCTGCCTTCACAACTTCAGAAAGCGGTTATTTATCGCAGGGATCAGAGGGTGTGTCGGCCGGTACCGCCGACGACGATGCAACTCAATGAAGGCAGCCTAACTTGTAATACCAATCTGATATTACTAAATAGTTTAGTACTCTGTTTGGATTTATTATGCAGAATATAAATGTATTTTTTGTAATATATTAGAGTAGATCGTAGTCTTGCTGGTAAACACGCCAGTTCGGTCTGCGCGTAGCTTGATTCATAAATATCCTTACATCCTTAACATGCAAATGATAATTTAATATGAATCTCTGCTACTATAACAAATAATATATTTATGTAGGTACGAGTACATGTTGGTACATTCTTTAGTTCAGGCAATAAAATTGGAAGTAGAATATTTTTTATTCATGTGACCCATTACAGTACTTATTAATCATTAAATATGTACAATAGAATAAGTAAATAAATACTCCTACCGACATAAAGATATCTCGAACCAAGTATATGAAGGAAAACAGAACCGCCCTATCATAATAGGTAGAACAAACCGTTTAAACTATACGTAGATACATTAAAATCTCTTTACTGTACCAAGGTTCTATTAAATTGTTATCGACGCTAATATAGACCTTAAAGGCAAATAGGAAGGTTTACTTTTATAGGTGGTAGGTTGAAGAGTGTCTATGTCGTATTGAAGTGCGTAGGGCGGGCCGCCCAAACGTTTAGCAACCGTTTAACTGAGCCTCGAGGTGGGTGCCGGGACACACCCCCGAGGGCGACGTCTACATTCATTTATATTTTATATAAAATATAGAGTATATGGATTATTTACCAAATGACCTCACATTCCTAAAGGTAAGTACTTTATGTAATCGTATAATTTAAAAAAATAGGTTTTGTGCATAAAGTATTAGACTACACACAACAATTCGTATTAGTATAATAAATATGTTAACTTGTACTTCATATTAGCACACATACCTTTCACACCACCCCAGACATAGGTACTAACATGACCACCTTCCATTCGTCCCCAAACATGTCACTAAGTATATTTCCAGGATAAAGTAACAAAAAAATGACAACCTGTTAACACAGCCCAATCCCAACCCAAGATAAAATACTAGAGCCGAATGTAGAGAGAGCTATTTTGATAAAATATAAAGTAGAGAATATTTCATATTATACAAAAGTAGTGCTTATGACGTTTGTTACAGAGTAGTCTGGCCTGTTAGTTAAGTTAATTGGCGACTATAAAGCTTTGACTCCTTATAACCAGAATATGCTTGGAATTTATCATGTGTACCACGTAGGTGGTAAATAATTCAAGTGGCAGTTGCCAGAGAGCGCCACTGTCGCGCGCAGGGTTGCACTTACACTCGTACCAATTTAAAATGTCATTTATTTCTGCGAATGTTGACTCGTTACTACTGGCTTTGGCATAACAGCCTGAGCAATCTTGATAGTTGAACCGCCCCCAGATTACGTATCTTTTCAAGCTTAGCCAAAGAAAAGCGACAGCAACAATCTCGCAATAATTGCTTTCAAATCACAGATTTGTATGAAGTCGCAGCGCTACGTATTACGAATTAGCTATTTAAAAGCAAATATTGCGCGATTACTGCTATCGCTAGGCTATTGCAAGTTACGTAATCAGGAGGCCGGTCATGATCTTGAGACCGTACTTCGAAACGACTGTAATGCGCCAGCAAGCAATTCTGGAACCATTGCACTGTTCGCCATTATTTCATCTTATTTCAATAGCATTAATTACCCCGTAGCAGAAATTTCGAACGTAACCCTAACTCGATGGTGTCTAAATATGAGGGTACCCCAGTTCAGACTATGATACTAGGACGTCAACCACCTCAGTCCTCCCGCGACCACGGTTGCTATAAAGCAGCCGAAACGTCGGGAACGTAAAATCAAAATATAAACGCGATAAAATCCAAAAAAAAAAAGCCTTATTTCGATGTGTATTCGCGTAAGAAATAAATATCTATGGTAACTAATTGTTTTTTTTTACGGATTTATGAGTACAGTAGAAAATCGTAGTACCTATAAGTAAGCGTAATCAGTTTAAGTATCAAACAAGCAGCATCGCTCTACACTGGGATGGTGTAGCGGGTAACGAAGGCGCGTTTGATATGTTAATTTATATAATTCGTAGCTTTTCACTGCTTTTACAAGCTGTTGCAGTATGTAATTCATGCGAATATAGATAATACATTTATCTATAATATGATTTGTCGTAGCGTATAGTGGAGATGCCGACGACGTTAGAATATCTTATTCAGGATTCAAGGTATTTTTTATCGTATGAATAATATGATTTTATTTCAGTACCTAATAGACAAGGGTCTAGAAACATTATAGGTACGTATAGTACGCCGTTTTTGTTATTTACGTTCTTATATACCTAAATAATTATATTAATTTTCTGCAGCGTATATCTTACAATATTCGGTTTATTATAACATGCTATGAGCGTAATAAAGTGTGCGTGTTTGTGTGTGGCTACATAATTGTTGTCCTGTGCATATATTGCTATGTAATCCGGTATAGTAGTTAGAATCAATTTGCAACACTTCTCTCGCGACATAATAATCTAATTTTAATATTTAAAAGTGGCAACATTAAACCCCCGCTCGCTCTTCTCTGATTCCATGTTCTGAATACGAAATGTAAACGGGAAGCGCGCGAAAGGCGGCCATATTGCTTTTAGCACCCTTTAATGGAGAATATTTTGAGAATAAAACGAGCCGTCCTGATTAATGTGTAAATGAAAGTGAATTGATATTTTAGCAAGTGTTTGTGGATGCTTTACGCGATGACGATTGTGCTTTAATATTAAAGGGATATACTTATCATTTTTGCAAAGAAAATGCTTTTTGGTGTTGCCAGTGATACTTTTTTTCTAATGCTACCAATTTCTGATGTAAATGTGATACAGGGGTGGTATATTCCTGTAATTCAGTCGAAATTCAAAATTGTTATGAATAGTAATACCTACCTTAGTAAGTATCTTCTTACTTTATGATCCCTCATATGGGTACTTGAGGCTTTTTGGTTGGAAATTTAAGGGACGAGTTTTTTGTTTAATATATGTTTTCTTTGAATTACAAATGTTTGACTTGACATGGTCTTGATTTTGTAAGATCTTTCCGATATTTTTTTGTAAAGTACTTATCGACCGTTATTGATATCATTATTATCATTAGATGTACTGAAATACAAACAAGAGCAAGTAATTTTTCTCTACCCTGGCACAGGTTACAACATTTTGTAACCTAGGTATAAAGAAAAAATATTACCTTAAGTAGTCTCAAATTTTTAAGAGTATTTCGTTTTAGCTATCGATCTCCAAAATCACGCGGTTCTTGTAGAAAAAAAGATACATTACATACATATTTCCTAGCTATATACTAATAGTATTCCTTATACAACCTACAAGCAAATCTCCCTACGAAATTAGATATATCTACCTTGATACAAAAGTTGAGCAGCATTTTCTTGAAAGCGTAGCTGGCGAGGCGAGTGCGTGGTACAAATCCCCAATTACGGGCACACAGCTCAGTTTATGCCGGCGTTTAAATTCGTTAGAGCGACGAGCGGCCTGCGTTCTGTTCACCGCGGGATTCGCATAGATCAACATATAGAGGTGTCACCCGTTACCGTTTATAACTAATTAAAAAAAAAACGCAAAGTTTCGAAGTAATTCTATCTCTGATGCACTTCGCCGTATGTTTACTTTGAGTACTTACTACCTATCAAATATTTGTTAAAGCAATAGCTTAGAAAGAAGGTAACGATTTCCAAATAGTCATTTGGTACCTAACGATAGATATAGTATTACTTATAGCCCAAAATTATAAAAAAAATTACAATAGCATTAAAAAGGAATTTTCTCCTAGAAATATTTTGTAATTTAGGGTTAAAATTTTTGGAAATCCAGCCAGGTGTCTTACAGCATAGACCCCTCAAAAGTCCTCTCCCTTCAGGCCCTCAAGGTACCAAAAAGGTAGAGCTTTTTAAAATATTTTGTGATGAGCACGAATGATAGTACCCGAGGCTTGGATGGATGTTTAATATCTACTTATATAAGTATTATATACTGGCATCGCCCCCAGTCCATTGCACAGTATCCATAATACAAGAATTGCTTAGTGTGGGACCGTATAGTTGGTGGTTTCGTCTGGCGATATTGTATTATATTTTTATGATCTCACATACTTCTGATAGTAAAGTGGACTGGTTTATTAATTACTAGCTGTTGCCCGCGACTTCGTCCGCGTGGTATTTAACAAAGAGAACCGTTGACAATAGCCTGCTCGCCCATTCTCAGCCCGCGGGACGCATCGCAGGATGCAGGGACGCATCGCAGACAGACAGACAGACAGACAGACGGACAGACAGACAGACAGACAAAAATTGTAAAAAATGTTGTTTCGGTATAGGTAACGTGTATACATCCAAATGCACTTAGTAAAAAGCGATTATTTTAATATTACAAACAGACACTCCAATTTTATTTATATGTATAAATGTCGTGTCTGGAATCAGTTACCGGTATATAATCTTTGCTGCCACCATCAATTGCGTATGTGAGCTGCGTAACCAGCTAAATGGATCTCCATTTTAACTCCTGAAACAAGCCGGTTGAGGCTTTCAGTTGGATCTCGGCATTTGCATGATTGGCATAACGCTGATTATCCTCGCCCCCCCTCGCCTCGTGTTTCTTTCTTCACACCCTCACAATTGGTACCTACTTCGTGCGAAGCTAAGCGAATTGGCGCTTTAAGGATTTCGAAGTAAATAGTATTGGATGCTATAGTCGAGTGAGTGTTTGGATTGGATATTTTGAAGGTTCATGTTTCGGAATGAAAATGGGATAAAAATATTTTTTCGTTGTAGTTATTTTTGCTATACTTAAGTGATTTATTTTTATTCTCGGAACGAACGTCAACATAGAACCCTGAAAACTGATTTCTATGGCTGCTATTCATAAAATAATAATCATTGATATGCTTACAAACTTATTTAACGTAAGTACAAATTGAAATCGTAGGATGAAATGACGCGAAATTCGTTATTTCTTGATTATTTGCGTTACTTTACTAAAATTGTTTTGCAGAAATAATCAAAGCTCCAGCTAAAAAAATGCAGGGCAATTGCCTTCTTCTTGTTGCCATGTTCGTCTCTCTTCGTTGGATGGAAGATCCGGAAACTAAAACAGGTACTTAATTATATCTGATAAATGCATCGCTATTTCTCGGGATATTTATATAAACAACAGTAAGTTTGTACGGATTAAAACGTTAACTCCCCCCCCACCCCCTCTTTTACCATCGCACACCCCGCGCCGACCGTTGAAAGTGCTTCAGAAAGTGTCGTTTATATACTCAAAGCATATGCAAATAGATGTTTTAAAATTTTAGGGAGAGAACGCCACTTTAGTCCCTGAAGCACTCGCGAATATCAAAATGTAAATTCACCCTTTTATGTTTCCAAATCTTGTAAATGAAAGCGTTCATTTGACTTTAGCGCGACAAACATTGAGTAGGTACACAAGTACATAGGTACACGGCCATTTCGCTGTGAAACAGTTAAATATTCATAATAAATTTTGATGTAGGTAACTAGGCTTTTACGTTTGGTAGGTATCGGTACCTATCGCGTTAAATGTGATAATTTTTGTTTTGTGTGTGAAAGTAAATTTATGTAAAGGTGTACACACCGACAGAGGCCGGCTTCAGTGTGTAGTCACCGTAAGTAAATGTCGCAGCAAATACAAATAGCAAAGATGGCGACTCTGCGTAGGCCCGATTCATACAATTAGACAACGTACAGAACGCCATATTTTACAAATTTCATTTGATGCTACCTGTGTACATTCTGAAGTCAATTACCAATTAAAAAAAGTACTCAAAGCATTTTTTTTGTTTATGGCTCTGTCCAAAATTCTTTTCGAAGCAATAAAATTTAAACTAACCTACGCAATAACGAGTGATCATGTTTTGGTTGATCTCCTGTAAGCGAGAAGTGGGAATAGGAAGACGGAGTCGCGTCGCTCGGTCCGGTGCGCGCGCGCCGCCGCCCGCCGCTCGCTCTCAGCTGATCGGGTTACCCGCAATGCCGACTATCCTTGGAGAATGTATGCGCTGTGAGAAAATTATCGACAATTAGCCGTTGATATCACCTATGTAATCGCATGCCCCTTATTTCTCGCGGGTCACATGCGGTCATGTAAATTAATATTGGATACATGCATGGATACAGCAATAGGAAACTACATATAACATTATTTAGTTTTGGATTGTAGGTTCTATTATGATGCCGCTACAGTTTTATATTGGTCAGCAATTGTGTAGATAGGATTTCTGTACTATGTATGACCTACCTGTTTTGACAACCCGAATGTCACAGTTGGTAGTGACCGTGCTTTTTTCCGAGGGTCTCAGGTTTGAATGCCGGTATGGGCAAGCGGTAGTAGCATGCGTGGCAAGTATTTGTCAAAATCTATCCAGTAGTGTCAAAGTCTAGTAGTGGGTTTTGTCAAAATCTATCGAGTGTTCGTAAGCGTTACACGCGAACAATAACGCGACAAACAAACATTACGGATTTGGCTTCGGAATCGATAATTATGTCCCCTACGCCCTCGATGACATTTTTTTTAAACCACCAAGACATTCTGATTTCTTGTAAGTGCCTACTTATAGATTACAGTATCAATATCACGGTTTTTATCACCAGTTATTAATCCACAAAGACATTCTGGTATCGTGTATCTCATGTGCAGAGGTGTTGATTACAGAATGCCAGATTTTTCGTCCGTTTAACCTCGGTGAGGCCAGTGGCGCGGGCAACGTCACGCCTCGTGCCTGTATGTGGCGATATCCACGGCCCGACCGATCCAATTACACACTTGTAATCATTTTTATAAAGCCTTCGATCGATTCGTTTAATTGTATATACCTATATACGTACTGTCGGGACGGTTTACTCACTACCTATTTTAGACAAAAATCCTTTGAATAGTACAGTTACAATGACGTAGTAAGCTGCTGCAGCTGACGCCCCCCCCCCTCCTCCCCCCTGGCTCATAGAGTCAAGCGAAAAATATATGCCTCTATGACTACTGATGTTAATAAATGATGTGCCTCTTTAGTATTCTGGCAAATGAGAGCAGTGACTTTAGGGAAAGTGCGTCTATTCCATTCGCATCAGATTTTTTGACGATTAAAAGATAATGGATAGCTCATGCCTATAGGACTCGGTCTTGCTTACTAGGCTTTGAATAGCCTCAGAATCAGAAAGTATCGAGCAACAAAAGTAAAAAAAAATTAACGTTAGCTACTTAACCTATGGGGAAAGAGGACCCACCACTGACCCTCGGCTTGTCAACTTCTTCGATTATAAACCAAACAAGTTTGATCGATAATAAAAGAAGCCAACAACACCCGAACTCCTCTAAGATGTTAATCGAGAAACTATCTATCACTAGTGACGGGACCTCAAATAAAATGCAATTCTCCGCGACACTAAGCGAATCTATAAAAGTATTCGACACGTGTTTCGCCTCTAAACGAGGCATCCTCAGGACCGCTGGGCTACGAATGAGCCTTTTAGCTACTTGGTCAACGGTTATTTTCGATTTTTAACCGACTTCGAAAAGGAGGAGGTTCCCCATTCGGTTGTATTTTTTTTACAGATTAATTCTACAAGAGTCATCCCGATGACCGCAGGGCATCGTGTGCGCCTGCCCATGTCAGTTCGTAGCAGCTGACGTCGCCGTCAGAGACCAGTGGCCGGTGTGTCCGTATCATGTTCACATACCCTATTAAACATGATAACCATCCGGGGACGGAGTGTTGACCGCACTATGTTTTAACACACGATACGCATTCATATACATCGGAACACTCGAATAAGCAATTTTAGAATTAATTTCCTAGACGTGCTCAGTACAAGTATATTGGTAATATCACTTATTAGAGGACTAGCTGCCCCGGCGAACTTTGTACCGCCTCAGAATCAAATTTATGAGAAAATGAATTAAGTGGTACTCTATGCAAAAATAAAACAAATCTATCCCACGGAAACCATATTTTTTACCGGGGTAAAAAGTAGCCTATGTGCTATTCGAGACTATAATCTATCTCTGTGCCAAATTTCATCCAGATCCGTTCAGCTGTTCTGGCGTGATTGCGTAACAAACATTCAGCCATCCAAACTTTCACATTTATAATATTAGTGGGATAGTGGGATTCCTCGCGAGCTCGTTCAGGCCGAAAAAATACGTAATGTACGAAATGTAAATAAAAAACAATTTACTTACCATGATATTGTCTATGGAGTAGCATCAGTACCTACCCAAGATACTGACCGCAATTTCTCAAAGAAATTTCCCCGCCCTTGGGTTGTCAGTTGTTTGTTGTAAAATTTTTTGGTCAGTAGGTAGTTCTTTACTTAGCCAAATATAATAGAAGTTAACCATTGACCATCAATCTGTAAATCAGTCTGGACTTTGGCCTTTAGATATTAGTAAACTCAAACAAAATATACCTACACCCAGGCTAACAAAGTTACCAGTAAATTTGAGTGAAATAGTTTTCCCTATTTAATTCCAATTATAAGTACATATTACCGCTAACGTCCTGTTTTAATACACGATTTGATGCCTACAACACGCACACCGACATACCAGCCAATCAATACGATAGTGATTGAATCAATATTGCGTATGCGCATACCTACTGCGTACGTGTGAGTGAGTGTGCTCGGTTGGTTGCGGTCGGCGCGACTCGCTTGGTAAACGGACGTAATATCAACTAAACACTGGTCAACTGCTGCAGCGCTGGTAGGCCCAGCGGTTACAAGGACGTCAAAGTAGTGTAGAGTTCAATTACTGCGTCGCATCCATTTGCCAATCTGCTTCGATCGTACCTGCAAGTTATGGCATATTACCCATCTGGTTTCGAATAAATTTGAAGACCGCTATCGTCCTTTGAAAGGCAAGTTAAGCTTTGTCATTCTACCGCCTTACCAGATATGACATTTGTTACGGAAGCCTGTAAAAATCGTTGTAGATTTACTACCTATTATGAGGATTAGTTTACATGAGGACAGGGCCCCAAGTCTGCAAACACAATCGATTCATAATCGAACAGCAACCGCCTAGTAACTGTCGCTTTTGACATATATTGTATGGGATATCTGTCAAAAGTGACAGTTACTAGGCGGTTGCTGTTCGATTATGAATCGATTGTGTTTGCAGACTTGGGGCCCAGGCTTCTCGACAGACAGCAGAACAGTATCTAAGTAGACTATGGAAGAGAGGCTGATTTCTTGATAATCTTCATTGGCTTCAGTTAGGTATTATCCGAGTGAAGCTACATTAACAGGGCAATTGTAAATCGATATGATCAAGTTAAACTATTGGTTAATGTATCGGTGACGGGTAAGCTGAGACGGCGCGGCTACCAGCTCGCACACATCACTACCACTCAGTACCCTAATGAGCACGCGGTATGCGGCTACGGACAGTTATAATGAAAACACTGTCCGTACGATGTCTTTCTGCTTGATTGTGCCGCGCACTTCTTAATATGTGCTTATTAATCGTTAACTCCTACGGAAATCAGCGCGCGGGACGGGCTTAGGGTTACCAGGTGACGAGAATTTACCCGATTTTTTCTGAAAATCTCACTGATCGCATACCGTTGGTACAACATTGGGACAAAGTGCCAGGAAATTCACTAAAAAGTCAGGGACATTGTCAGGAAATGACTGGCATTCATATCAAACCCTAGTTGGAGTCGTTTTGCAGATATTTGTACCTACCTACGTGTATAAGTATAGGTTCCTTCGTATGTATTTCTTCTTCTTGTCATAGAAACAAGGTGCCAAGGTCCACTAAGGAATGTTTAAGGGTTGTTGAAAACATTAGCTTTACATTAATCTAGATTTAAAACTAGACGCAATAAGATATTACACATAGGTACTTACTAATGTGGCGTAGAGCTCGACACATCGTAGGTATATGAAAAGATTGTGCATATGCCACAATAGCTAAATTTGAACTAAGTTCTAACTCTGATGTAAAGAAAGAGATCGTAGTCTAAGTTCCTATTTCTAGATATAAGTGCTCCCAAGGTGCATGGTTCAGGGTTCGCGGCTTGCAAGCATGCGTGTGTTACGGGCTGTGCGCACGCGCAATTTCGCAGTGTTTCGTATCGACGCGAGACCGCAGCCTCCACTCAAGTGATACTTGTATTCGGCTCCGGTTACAACTATCGCCACGGTGAAATCGCCTCGCAAAATACCATTTTGGCTTCTGACTAACTTAGTAGGATTCTCGTGTCGTTTGCCGTTGCCTTGGAAAATGTTTCAGATTCAACCATAACACTTGCTTTAAGAAACTAGTTGATCGTCCCATTTTCAACCATATATGAATTTGTATTAATCCCGCTCTACTCACAAGCGTTTTTCTTTTGTTCTAGATAAATATCACAGACGACTATATTACCTTTATGGTCCTTTACTAAGAAAGTTCTGTATTATGGGTACCTACTGTATAATAGAATAAAAAATAATAATAATATAAATTCCGGTAAAACCCGGTGCAATGCGCCGAGCGGCCTACACTAGTGAATAGACTAAGGTATCGTCTTTGTGGGCACTTGGGTATATTATTTAACATGTATACATTAGCAGCAGTCACAATATTATCAGTTTTTACGACACGTCTTCCCCTTCTTAATGTGTTGCCTGCGTCTGATGTGCGAATCGCCGTTAATTCGCTCATGAATAGTAACGAGAGGGGGCCGGACTCGGAACTCGGGCCGCGCAAGCTATTAATATCCATGTTTTTGCCACCTACATTATGATTATTTCTAGTTAAATGTGTGTTTCTTGCTGTTATACAGTTCATTCCGTGTTATAAATAAAAAGGAAATGCTCCGAAGTATAATTTTTTTTGGTACTTAGTTACGAATGTTTCCACGTCATTAGTTTAGACTGGACATATTAAAGTCAAGAGACTACGCACTGATTAACGATAAAACATATCGGCTACGCAACGAGTATAGAGAAATAAAAGAAGTTCAGAAACCAAATACTCACTTAGCTACTCAGTGTTTGACACTGCATCTGGAAGTATTTGTATGGAGGTAAAGTAAGGTATACCTACCGACTTATGCTCGACTCATGCTCGACTTATCCTGACGCTTTAACAAAATGTCAGGATTGCGTATCATCGTGTAATGCTTCGAGTCCGTTTTCAAGGTGTGCAATCTTTTTATTATGCGATTGTATCACGTGATAATTTCTGCTGATGAAAAGTGACGTCCACACTCTCCGAGCGATCAAGCTATTGGTGCTCCGTAGGCGCCTACTCTAGGTATAATTGGACGTCATTAGGTAGTAAAACGCCTTATAAATCAGCACGTGCATCAGAAAAATATTGAAAACATCTAAACATTCACAGCAATTATTGCTGGCTATGCAATTGCTATTTTACTTATTATTCATCGTAAACCTATATTAAACACAGCGTTGCACGATACGTTTGCTATCATCCGATGTTTTTCCTAAGCCGGCACAATTTTAATGGCTGATTAATGCAATGAATAGGTGATTGGGTAATTACACACGTGATATATGAACATGAGATATGGTTATTATCTTTTCTAATTACTTAATGGGTAATGATAAAAAAAAATGATTTAAAAGTATACCGACTTGGAAATCATTGCCTATATTTTTACCTATATTAACTCCCCCCCCCCCCCCCTCTTAGTATTTAAGGGTATACGCCGCCTTGAACCTGCGTTTTGCTAACGCAGGTTATAAGTCAGAATTTCAATACATCGATTTTAAAAAATAAATATTTTTCCTCACAAAAAAGATATATTATAATTGAATCACCGTTACCCACTAAAAACATGACTACCCATTCAAATCAATGAGGCTGGTAGAGACAACTAAAATATGTACGCTTCTTGCTGGAAACGTTTTTTTAACTCTAGGTAGCTTTATTCCAAAAATAAATGTTATACTAATACATATATCTAAACCGAAACAATGCAGCGTTCACTTATGCAACTATATGTAGAATAAAACCTGCAATGTATATTTATAAGCATATTATTTATAGGTAATTATCCTACTTACCTATGAAAATTAAGTTTTGTGTATTATAAAAACCTTTTCACCTCAATTAAAATATTATTGTTAAAAATATCGCCGTTTCTACGCAGCGGCGTTTGTCAATAGTACCTCTTTAGTTAATTAGGTTTTCTGTTATTAAAAGTGTAGTTCGTAACAATTATAATTGACAGCGTTTCTCATTCGCTCAATTATATTAAATGGAGTGAATGTTAGCTGTTTCCCGGTTTGAAACAATAACGATAATCAGATGGCAAGATCTCGCGAACACAATGACACCGCGCCCCGCTGCGGTGACCATCATTTCCCCAACAACAAATAACATGATGTTATGTGTGTGAGGGCGGTGATTTATCTCGAATTAAAATCGTAAATACATTTGGCCATCAAACTAATGTATTTCTTACCGCCATGATATTAAAATGAGTTTTGCCTTAAATGCGTAATATTTACATAGCCAAAAACAATACAAACCTATCTACTTATTGGAGATTTGGCCACATCAGTATAAAAAAGGAACATTAACTTTTTTGTTTATTAAATCGCTATTAATAGGTAAGATTCGACTAGTTGCCCGAAAACAAATGAGCATTCCGCTTATGACTGAATATGAATTAGATAAATTGTATAATTATGGAATTTATCTCGAGTCAGTCAAAATTGTGGAGTTCTCAACCTTTTAACCGAGTTCCCACGGCGCTGTTACTGTTAACAACTACCTGTAAGCGTTGCACTCATAATAGTTAAAATTTTAAAAGTTATTGTTTCATGAAACCTGTGAGAATGTTTAATTAAATAAATGAGATAAACGAAACTAAGCAGTTGCTGTAGCAAATGAAAGTGACGACACACAGGTAAACAACACAAAGTACCTATAATGAGATTATAGTAATGCTGAACCGTGCTCATAAGCTGATTAGGAAACGTCGATAGTCGGGTAAGGTTTAAATTAACTGTTGAAAATTGTATTTATTAGTGTGGTAGTAGCGATATCAAGTGACTGCGAATTACGTTAGTGATACAGATCTAACTAGAAAAAAATATTAATCACTTATAGACAACACAAACAGAGATTCGTTCCACATTATTCGACGTATATCCTGGGCCCATCGAAAATTAGTCGAGCTATGTGAAGAGCACGCCCTCTGGCGGGCGCGGGCGTCATGTGCGATGCGACCGGGCCGGGTCTGGCGGGCTCTTAATGAGTTGCCACAGCAAAAAATATGTTCGTCTACACAATACGGCGCATGACTCGCGCTACGCGATCAATTATTAATAAAAAAGCGGGCCGCTTCATTGAAAGGGCGATTAGCTCAATATTTATATGGAATATTCGGTATCAACGGCGCTTTGTGCCCATAATTCGGTGGGTCATGACGCGGCGCGTTTGAGCCAACGCCGACCAACGCATAGACCAACTGCTGCTCGCGACTCGAGTAGAACAGATATTTTATCGAGATCATAATTGATATTTATACCTACCTATGATTGACGAGGCAATGCTAAAAACCAAGATTATATAATGTATATGATCCTATCTAGTACCTTCGGTTTTTACACACGTCTCTCATTGGAGATATAATTGCTAAGTTGCGGTATATATTTATCACCTCGCAGATTTTTTCACACATCAATCGAAATACAATTATTTGATTGGGTGTTCCAATCTTAGCAAGCAAACGTTCATCGTCGCTGTTTACATAATACACGGGAAAGTATTTAACGCTATCCCTTTTTAACTCGCTCGCGCTGCGATGCACAGGTGGCGTCTTAACGGAGGTATCCAAGCATCTAGAGGGATATCAATCGTAGGTACCATACAACACGGTATCGCCTCTGTATCTTTCGCCGCGGGGCCCACCGCGTCGTCCATTACACTACCGAATTGACTCGCCGACTCTTCAATAGAACTCTCCGCGATGTATAGCCAGCTACTATGCCGCCGTTTTATTTAATCTGATACATTTCCCCGTACATCAATCACAGCCGCACTCGACAACAGTAGCGAATTATTAGATGCTATTAATGTTATCTGCTATTGTGATATGTGTCGGTGCCTACTACTTATATATTTTTGTATAGAACCTATTCGATGTTAACATATGGCTTTACAGTAGATAATTAAGACGGTATAGGTAAAGTACTTAAGATAATTGTAAAAAGTATTTACGAGTAAGTACGGAATTTAGTCAATGGGTAGTTATACCTGAACACACATATAAAGTTAGTTTGGTATATAATTCTCTCAGTTTGAGAAACGTAGATGTTATGTTACTCTTCACTCTGAGGACGTTTTGCGTATCAAAAAAATGAAGCATGGTACTATATACCTACCTGCACATAAAACATATTTCGCTTGAATGGAAAGGTGCAAAGCCATAGCAAGCCATGGCGCTAGAATTAACCATTGCCATGCGAAAATGAGTTTAAAGGTGTCCCAGGTATTAATGCCGCTGATAGTATGTGCTTACTAATAAATAAGCCCTTTTGTAATATCATAACTGTACAACTTATTCAACATTACAATGCGCATATATCCCAATGGTTGCCAGAACAATTTTTCAGTAGAGTTGATGCTAATGAAAAGGCAGTTTCACGAGCTTTGGCGCCGCCCGGCATGCAAATGTGGTGTTTAATGACGCGGGAAGCTGGGCCATACAACTATACGGGCACAAGGAAATAATGTACAACAGTTTATTGGGAAAAGTTGGTCCGGACAATGGGATGTACGACCGGTAGGGTGCTTTTTCAAGTCATCGCTGTTTCAAGCTTTCTCACTCTAGAAACGCGAGTTCGAGTAAAGAAGTTCTCCGATTGGACCCCCTTTGCATTCAGTTTCAATATCTTATATGATAATCAAATCAATCATCATCACTTTATAATATTACTCACTCAATTCAGAGAAATTCTCGTTGATGCAAAATAAGGCACATAATGTTAAATGACTTCAACTTAAATTACTCCATAATTACAAACCGCATTCTGAAGATCACGTGTCACGATTAAGTCATCCTTCCCGCCGAAAAGAAAAGCCCTTCAACCTTGAAAAGGCCCGCGAATGCGGCATGAAAGAGCCCCACAATACTCTTTTAATTTGTCATTATGCAGCAATAAAAACATGGTAAATGAGAACGACAAAAAACTCGTTCAAAGTCTGACAAAAACCGCGGGCTGGGGCGAAATTCGCAAATCATGCCGCGATAATGATGGCCGCTTGAAAAAAAATTTAAATATCAAAAGGCCGGACGGGGCGCGGTAATGGTTTAAAATCATTTTTCATTCGAGTCACTCGCGAGTCAGAAATATGAAAACGGTAGCCACCGCATCGGGTTCCATTAACTGTAGCCGGCGCGATCACCATTTTGGACGAGCTCCATCTTTCATTTGTTGCCTCCTCCGAAATAAAACAAAAACGCTGATCAATTACGGCGCTCGAATAAAACTATACAACGGCTGCGCTAATGGCTTTTATTTACAATAAGGTCCTTCTCAATGTTAAAATCACATTGCTTAAGTATCATTTGTTCTTCTTCTTCTTCTTGGGCTGCGAGTGGTCTAGCGGGGATAGGCCGCTGTCGAACTCGCTCGCCGTGTGCATAGACACTTGCTTATTTACATTGCGACCTCCGAACGAACCGAATTTCGCTTTTGGGAACCTGTAATCACGTATATTGTTTAAACCTAAAAGCATCGTCCAAATAGATTTTAAGAGTTCTTTCTTCATAACATCAGATTTTTCATTTAAATTCAGAAGAAATCCTTACTTTGGTGCTTTTTAAATAGAATGTATATAGATGTCCAAATTGCATCAGAGGATCTAATTATCAATTCCGTATTTGTATTACCTACTATAAGAATTATTTTTCAAGTACACGAGATCATTAGACAATCCGTTATATCATTTGCAAAACTTTCTAAAGTCTAAATCCCAAAACAATGTTCCAACAAAACAACTTATTTCAATGGCTTTTAGTAAATTATAAAGACTCGATTAGCATAGTTGGTAGTAATCCTGCTTTCTATACCGAGCAAGGGCAAAATTTGTTCTAAAAATGTTACTTTTTTTTTTGTAAGCCGCCATACCGATTTTGTGACTTCACATAATGAAAACAAATGCGCTAAAGAAGCGCAGGTTCAAGGAGTAAGCCTTGAATTCCCTTTCTGAATCACCCCATATATAATATTCATGCACTCACCCAGGTCTGTTCTTCTCCTCGTCCTCATGTATCGTCAGCCTATTGACGGGGTGGTCCTTGCTGGCGGCGGGGTCGGACTTGACGCGGCGCGCGAGCGTGGCGGGCGTATCGCGGAGGGCGAAGGCCTTCGCCGCGTGGCCGAGGTGCAGCTGTCGGGCGTCCAGCCAGTCGCGCACCTCGCGCGGGTAGCCCGAGTAGAACCGCACCCACGACGTGTACGCTGATAGAAAATACGCTTTTGATGAGACCAAATGTAGCACTAAATATTTAAGATCGTTACAAATGGAGCAACCATGCAGTTCCATTTGTATACCATGTGGCAAAAGATTGAGCAACCAAGTACCTACCTATTGTACGACCAAACTATGTTCACTAATTAAAACACATTCTGATTCCATATCCATATAAGGAACGGCATCCCGAAAGGGTGGTAAAGTCGTGGCTTAGCGTTTTGTAATATTTTTGACGATTCACAAGTACTGTAATGTTTATATATCAATAAAAAAATATTCTGATTCTGATCCGAAGATTACCGCCTATATCCATACTCACAAACCAACATACTTTGTAATATTAGCATAGATGGATTCCACAAGCACTCACCTCTGCTAGCTCTCAGCAGCCAATCGCGGTTGCTGTGCGCGACGCGCTCGAGCCGCGCCTGCGCAGCTACGGCGGCGCGCTGCGCGGTGGCCGCGCTCGGCGCCACGGTGCGCAGCGCTTCCAGCGCTTTAGACTCGTCGGTTTGACGCAACCTAAAGCGCATCTTGCGATCAATACAGCACTTGCACGTAAAATACATTATTTGTGATAGTTAACATTTTTAAAAGTTGTTAAGGAAATTGGGCAATTTTGTATGGACACCGTAGCGTGATCATCTATGTCTATCTTTGTTGCGATCGTAGATTAGGCAAATTAATTATAAGACAGTATATGAGTATTTCAAATTTCTCCTATACATATATATATTCTCCTATATAAAATACTGTGAATATAATAAAAGTATACTAAAAGTGAACAATAAACTGTGGAATGAAGTACAACGCACCTGATCCGCTTCTGCTCGAGGTGTCTGATGAACTGGGCCTCGCTGGGCAGCAGGAACATCACGGCGGCGCCCACCTGCGACGCGCGACCCGTCCGACCGACCCTGAATGAACGTATTTCACTCACAACTTTGCAACAAGAACGAAATTGCAGAGACACATCCCTAAAGACATATAATATACTCACTTTAAATCTTGAAAGTTTTAGTCGTACAACTTCTATTTATTGTATGTACAGTACCATTGTTATTTATATGCTAAACAGGTGATTCATAAAGGATATACTAACCGTCGAACGTCGAACCATTTGTAATCATCATGTGTCAAGTCAGAATTTGTATATGCCAAATTAAAAAAAATAACTCGCTCTCAATTGTCATTTTGTCGCTTAAGAAGTGTAAGTTTAAGGGTTAATATACTTTTTCTGAATCATTCTGTATAAAGGCACTTCTAGCTTATCTGAAGGCCAGGGTGCAAAATCATCTCGGGGGGGCCCCTAGCCACGTCTATCGGGACCCCCTTCCCGTCAACGGTGCAGGTTTGGTAATCGGCACAGCGTCTCCTATGCCGAGGCGCCGCTGATGCCATCAGCGCCGGGTGGCCCAAACCCCTTGCACCCCCGGGTAGAGCCCGCCCTGATATCACTCGTGTATTTACCTGTGCACATAGTCAGTGGCACTGGCCGGTGCGCAGTACTGCAGCACGAGATCCACCCTCGGCACGTCTATTCCCCTCGCGGCGACATCCTATCACAAATAAATGAAAAACAACAATCAATTAACCGAATGGAATATAAGACTAATAAGGGCAAAGTGAACCGAAATGGAATAATTTCATTGCGTTTCTTACGATCATCGATCAACCTTAACATAAATAATAAAAATGTTTTAGACAGAAAATCATTTCAAGATGTGTTCGTAGAGTATGAAAGCAAACAATACCGAGATGTAACCAACCGTCAATCGCTTATGAAGTTATCGTATGTACCGAGAATAAAAGTGTCCTCACACGACAAATAAATAATTGCCCAATTTTAGGCAACATAAGGGGATTTTGAAGCTAAAACGCTATCAGTCAATTCACCTCATTGCCTGTTGCAATTGCATTGCATTGTTGCAACTGTTGCTCTACAGTCACTACAAGTAGAGATATATGGAGCAACGTCTGTCCAAGCTGTACCTGCTCCACACTAAACCCTCATCTCTCGACAACAGCAATTTCCAATTCGACGAAGATAAATCAAATACCGCAACAAGTGTTTTTCTTCTATTTACACCTTTGGTCGAAGTAGCTTTTGCAACTGGCTCTACCTGTCTCTATCTAGAGTGGTGTCTTTAACCTCTATATACGACAAGACACCAATCAACTTATTTAAATGGTTTATATACGAGTAGCTTATCCTCGGTCGTCCCTAGAACACTTCCCCTATGATTTCCAACAATTATTTTCCCGCAATATTTATACACACGTGTCCAATTCGAACTTTGACCAGTGCTTAAACGAAAATACGGAAGCCTTAGCGCGTAAGCAAGTGAGTTCGGCCGCGGTAGCCACCGCCCGCCGCGAGCGAGATTAAACGCGATACAATCTCGAATGTTCCTCGTCATTATCTTCACTATAGAACACATTATGCAGCGCCTATCGACGTATTAGTGCAATTAAAAACATACTACACGACCAGAACGTGTTCGTCGTGGATAATTTGTCGATTAGAACATTATTTTATGCTTCACTGGTAGTACTAGCGGACCACGGCAAAAATGTTAATACAATTTATCAATAGCTGGTGAAAAAATAAATTTCAGATTATCAGTTTACGCTTACACACTATGTGTGTGTAGCTTTATATATTCTTTAGTAAAAGCTCATATTCACAACAGCGGAGGTTGACCTTAAAAGTAACAAGACAGTTATATAATCACCCACACTAAGTTACCAACTAATAGATCGCATCTAGTAATTTATAGATCTAAAAACCTTTTTAAATATCAATTAAGTTTGATCCTAATTTTTTTGCATCTAATGAATAGAGTATTTCTCGCAATTAGTCTGCTACGGACTCGAGACAAAAACTTGAAGAGGGTAAAGATTAATTACAATAATATCGAATAATAAAAAACTTAATTGATTCTACAAAAACACTGTCCATAAATGCAAACATAACCAATAGTGCAGGTTGACCGAATGAAATAAACGTTAGCACTGCAAATCAATAAAAAAAAAGTGAAGCTAAGACTGAATCCACGACGTTTCCAGTATCCAGGCAACGAGCGTGACCACGAATGATGAAAAATTGTTCACAGTAAAAATATAATTACAATTCCTACCGTAACAGTAATGTACGCGGCGTCGGCGTTGATAGATGTAATAAATACGATAATAGTACATAATCGACGCGTATTGTGTGCGGTGTGGGAGCCGGCGGCGTGGCTAGATGAATGACCAGCTAATAGGCACCGAGGCACAATGGACCCGCGACAAAGGTGATCGGGGCCAGCATACGACCGCTGTTGTTGAATTAAGAATGTGATGATTAATCTGTCGGCCAATGTTTTTTGGTCGATCGTAAATTGAATCTGCTTCGGAATTGCACGTAAAAACGTTTAGGCAACATACCTACCTAATATTGTCATAGACACAACACTAGAAATAGAACAAAGGTACGAACAAAAGCCAAGCAAAGTATTCATTATCAGTACCTACAACAATGAGAAAATTCAAAATCACTGGACATAATAAAGTAAAATACTTAATTGTGGAAACGTAACAGATGAAATATTACTTACAGTGCAGATCATAACGCCATTCCTTGCTGCACGGAACTGCTTGAACACCTCCATTCTGCGCTCGTGTGGCATGGAACCATGGAGACTGAACATTTCTATGTCAACAGGTACCAGCGTACCTTCAGCTGGATTCTCAAAATTCACTTGATATTCGTCTAAGTCTGATACCGCTGTATCACTCTAAGAGAAAAATATAAGAATATCTTAAAACCGACGCAATACAATTGGTAGTTTGACGGCTTAGTATGTCTTTGGGACATGCATGTGTGGAAGAGTTCCTTAGTATCTGTGGATGTTCTTGACCCTGGTTTTTAATTCTGGTAAAGTCGTTCTAGAACCAAATTGGTTGAGAAGAATTGTAGCAGTCGAAACGGCAAAGGAAGTGCAATTAAAGTAACTATAACTTCTTTCAAATAAAGACATAGAATTTAGTTTTACACCGCACAAGTATGACTAAAGGTTAATCAATATGTTTGTTAATAATATATTTGTTACCTCATCTTCTTCATCACTTCCATCCACTTTTCTTTTCTTTCCTTTCGTGTTCTTTGCTTTCACTTGACCTTTCTTTTTTACTTTAACATCCTTTCCAGTTAAAACAGTTTCAATAAGATCTGAATGATATTCCACCATTTCCAATGTTGCCATGAAAACAATCATTTTACCTCCTCTCTTGTTCAAAACACAATGTTCCACAATGAGAGAGCACAGTGTAACTAATCTAAGCTTCATTGGGACAATGAGGAATGTTTGATTCACTGTAGATGGCAATACTAATTCGTCTTCACCAATCGCAGATTTTAGTGCTTCGACGAAAGTGATGCCAGACGGAGATGGTATTAAAACTTCTTCTGTTTCTTCTTCATTGACCTCAACGGTGTCTGGCTTAGGATTCTTAGCTTCTAATTTCTTTTGTTCTTTGAAATATTCATAGTCAGAGTCACTGTCACTATCTTCGCCATCAGACGACGTAGTATTTGGCTGTGTATTGGAAGGTGGTGTTGAATCTTCTTTTTTGAATAGATCAGAGTGATGTAAGCCAGAAAATGCCTTTAAACCTAGAGCAATAAAATTAATTTTATTTGATTGTTTTTTTTTTAAATTTCGATGTGTTCTGTTAATTTAATTTACTTTTGAATTAAATCAGTCATTAGTGCCTATTGGACTTACCTCTCTTAACTTCATTGTTGGCTTCCGTGACAACTTCCTCTTCTTCAATATCTACATCAGCCAGTTTAGACTTTTCCTCAAACGGTTTTATATCTTGCTTGTTCTTTGTTACGCTATCAATCTTTTTAACACTTTCATTAGATTGGATAGGTTTCAATGAATCTGCTATTAATGCTCTACCTTCAGATGTATCTACAAACACAGGATTCTGTAGAGTGATGCCCGCTAGGTTTTCAACAGCCTTAGAACAACAAAGAAAACAGTTCAATTAAGAACAGAAATTTGCATAAAAAAAATATTGTCTATTTGCTGTGTGTAATATACTTTAGATTACAATTAATCGCCTCCTTGCGCTTTGAAAGGACTTTTTTTTTAAATGCTTACCTTCGTAAGGGTGGCAGATAGAAGTATAGTTTGCTTGTTTTTAGACATAAATATATCAGTCAAATGATGTTTAATATGAGCCTTTTCATCAACATTGTCCGTGTCATTTTGTTCAGTCTTTTCGTCTTCATCATCGATTGATATTTTCTTATTGACAGTCTGTTTCATCATAGCCATGGGATCGTATGTTGCGTTTTTCTTATGATCCTCAATGGCTTTAACAATAGCTGCTACATCTTTCTCGTAACCCATGTCTAATAAACGATCAGCTTCGTCCAATACTAAACATCTGTGCGTATTTAGGAAAAAAATATGACAATTGATCAACTTAATAATAACCTCAATTTACTGTATAAAACAAACTGTTATATGATTTGTGTGATTCAGAAAGTAAAATGCAAGAACTAAGAATTTGGAAATGACGATTAAAAATTATTTTTTTCTATCCCAACTAAATGACCGAAAAGTTTTGAGGCAATTTTGTTTTAATTTGCCACTTTGAATTTGTGGCTTCACATAATGATGACAAATGTGCTAAAAAAACGCAGGTTTAGGGGATAGCATACCCTTTCTGTATAATCCTGTATAATTTTATAAAACATTTTGTAATCTCAGTTGTATGATAAGGTACAAAGATTTACAACCTGGATTCAATTGCAAGAAGACATTACATAGTATATGGGTAATATCTAAGCTAAACCGTAGTTAATACTCACCCAGTCTTAGCAAAGTTCAGTGAAAGAGTATGCCTAAGATGGTCATTAATGCGGCCAGGTGTTCCAACTAATATACTAAGTCCTTTTCTCAGTCTTGCTTTCTCTGCCTTTCTCTTTTGACCCCCACTGAGAAGGCCCGGCACTATCCAGGTGAACGGCTGAAACAACAAGAGTATTATGTTCCACATTCATTGACAAATTCTGTTTGTCTATTTATTGTATGACATATTGTGTACAAGCTGCAATATAATTTTACAGTTTGTAGGTACAATTATTAATTTCCAAATATATCAAAGTACAGACACAACCATGTTACAATCATACTTTATGCATACAATCATTAATGTCTATTAAGAAAAAAGTTTGACGTAATGTACATGATCAGAAAATATTCATAAGTGAAAAAGATAAGTATAAGTTAACTATAATGCATCACAGTTGTAAACCACACAATTTTTTATGGTCCTTTTTGAATGTCAAGAATGAATATATATAGATACAAAAACTCCACAAACCTTAACCAGTTTGACAAACAATTCATAAGTCTGTACAGCTAGTTCCCTCGTGGGGACAACCACCACAACACTGACACCGTCATGCCTGTTTATTTTGGGCCTTATTGCCTGCAATCCCTCTATGATTGGCAGCGCATAGGCAAGAGTTTTGCCTGAACCTGTTTGGGACCTATGAAAAGATAAATATAATCAATAATAAATATACTTAGCTAATATCTAGTGAGACATTTTAAGTAAAATGAATAAATTATCAAAAAAGCATTTTTTATTTGATGTAGATATTTATAACAAAATAAATTTTATTATGAGTACAGATAATGTTTGTTTTTTGTTTTCATTCAGTGGTTAGTATTAATAATACAAACATATATGGTTATTCTAAACATACCTGATAAGAACATCTCGCCCCTGCAATATAACAGGTATTGCATTTTGCTGGACGGTCATAACTTCTTTTAATCCCAAATTTTGCTGCAAATTAGCAACACTATGGGGATGTATGTCCAAATCTGAGAAGGTCTTCCCAGCGAACACCTTTTCCACTATCGGTTTGACAGCTCGCTGACCAATTCTTGGCACACCCGGGTTGTTCTTGAATAATGATGATATCCAACCACCAGGTCTCGGTTTTTGTTTCAACTGTATGTTATCACTAAGCTCCTGGTAGTCTTTACCATGATATTTACCTTTATTTTCACTTAGATCTCTCAGTTTCGCCCCCAAGTCATCTGATTTAGGCTCGTTGTTATGTGCAACTGTATGCGCCTTTTTCTGCGGTTCATCGTTATTAATTTTGGCCGAAAAGTTCTTCTGGATACCTTTTTGTGGTCTTTTCCTTGCGATCGTTGTACCAGTGAATTGGGGTTTGGAAACAAACTTGTATTCGGAAGCATTTTTCGGTGGAGCACCAACTTTCTTTTTGTCCTACGCAATAAATATAAATCAACACTAAAAACCAAAACGAACGCTAATAAAATAAATATATTATTTACTTACCCTTCTAACAACTGATATATTCAATTGTAAATCATCCATTTCAATTAAATTCAAACAACTTTATCACAGCTTTGAGGTTATGCACACGTTTGTTATGATTATTTTGACGTTTGTTTACGTTCTGAAACTGACATAATACATTTGACATTGACACATTGAAAAACGTTCAAAAATATAAGAGCGTATGTGGAAATACCCACTAAGTTGTGAGTGAGGCCATATTCATTTTATTTCATCGCATTTCATTTCGTAAAAACGAAGAGCGAGGAAATGTTTTAAATAATTCAATGAAACGAGCAATACCAGTACCCTAGTTGTTATACAAACGCCAACAACAGCTAATGTTAGTTTTGTACCTACCTACCAGCATAGGCTGCTCATGCACTCACGTAGGTGTGCTGGGCATCATGGTATTTTAAATTGTATGTTTCGTATCGTATCTATGTATATAAGGTAGCACTTAAGTGGGGTACAAAATGAAGTGTAATACTTAATACATACTGGGCCACTATTACGGCGATTTAAATGTCACCAAGCTGTTGCAAACTAGCGGATGAACTTTTCAGTGGGAACAGGAATGGGTCGCTCAATGTCGCCCGTTTGCCTAATCCTTTATTTATTCCACTGATGAAGTTACGCTATTAATCTGCAGCCATTGGGGTATGTTGTGAGCTAGAGTGGAGAGCACGTGCCGCGAACTTTGCGTTGATGCGAATTTCGTTAGGATCACGTGTCGCCGCGTGCCGCCAAAATTATTGCTTTATGGCGGCTATGGGGTGGAATAAATATTTGTAATCTAAAAACTCATGTTTACGAGTGGCGTTTATAAGTTGAATAGAGAGCATTAGATTAGGGATGTAAGTGGAAGAAAAACAAACAATTCTCATATCGCATTAGGTTCTGTACCTACTGCGCTTACCCCCGAGGAAGATAATAAAAATATGATTAAGCAAGTACATATCTACTTAATTATTATTTTTGACCAATTTTAGGTCGTATGTCGTAGGCGTTAATGTAAATAGTCTCATATTTTTATTAGTGTATAGGTAGTTTAGGTATTTTATTTTTAGCACTGTAGTTAAGTAGGTATCCACTTACATAAACTTATCAACTTATACCCACCAACTATTAGTTAATCTGCGCCTATACGTTCTAAGTGGAATAGATGTTTGTCCATACTACCATCAAATTGCTAAAGGATAGTTTTTTTTTTAAATTTACAACGACACTAATACAAACGCCAACTTATAAAAGCCACTTAAGTAACTCCATTTCACGTAAGACTCCGCAAAATCCGTGCGCTTGAAATTCAGTGAGCGAACGCTTTAAGCATATAGGGAAAACCGTCCGAGGGCCGAGGGACACGGAGCGAGGTGTGAGGGCGCGACGTGATTACCGGCGTCCGAGCGGGACGACCCGGGGCCCTGCTCTGCACCCTACTCTTCGAAAACGTGACAATTGCTTTATTTTTCTAAAATAAAACCTCTGATTTAAGAGGCCGTCTATGGTAGGTACTTTCACTTATGTTTATCGATCAGATCTCGGTATCTAAATAATGCAATGACTTCAATGAATCCATGAATGAGTTTTAAAATTATTCTTAAAACTCTTGAAATACATATTTAGCTTATGTTATATGTGGCTAGTAAGTATCTACTTAGTAGTTTCGTAATTATCGAACTATTATACCTACTCGTGATAGGATTGGGTCAAAGACTGGTAGGTACAATGTGGTTTTTACTTCAATAACAAATCTATAGATGGGTAATTAAAAACTTTTTGTTGTATAATCCAAACTGTGAGTAGCAACGTAGCAACTAACTTAAAAAAGAGATTGACGCGATAATAAATTAAAAATTTACGTCAAAAATATTAATTTCATAATTTAATTCCGGAGACCGGTTTATTCCGTAAAAATCTGGAACATAGTTGTTAAAATAATTACAATAAGCAAGATAGTTCCCTTTTTTCAGAGTTAAGCCCCCTGAATTAATTAATTTCAAGCTCACCTGTTAGTATTAATTTGAAATGGCTGTAAAAGCAACAACGTGTAAAGAAGCGATAGCCCGATGGGAGAAGGAGAAAGAACAGGTAGCAGCAGACGCGACCGTCATCGAGTTGCAGTTCCAATGGCCGCCGATAGAGAAGATGGACGGAGCGCTCTCCACATTAGTTGCGTGCGAGTAAGAATACCTACCAACTAAACTTTGATATTCGTAGGGAGCAATAAAGTCGGCAGAATCAGAATAGGTTTTTTTTTCTTATTCACGTAGACCATTAAGTACAGTACTTATACATCGTCAAAAGTTACAAAATACTATGCTACTACTTTACCACCCGTTCGGAATGCTGTTCCTATAGAGAAGAACGGGCAAGAAACTCCATGGTTGCTCTTTTTTTTTAAAGATATTTTTCATATTATGGTTGGCATATTATGGTACAGCCACTAAATACCTCTGTTTCTTAATACCTACTAATGAAGGTAGGTTGAGTTCCCGTTAGGTACCCACGTATTGTAACTTGTACTATTTCAGGAAAACCTGCTATTTTTTATATATTTTACTCGTTATCCGTTGTTCCAGAAAATTGAGTCTTTCGTCGAACATGATTGATAAAATAGCGGGTATAGCTGGGATGAGAAGCCTCAGGATCCTATCCTTAGGACGGAATTACATCAAATCTTTGGCAGGAGTGGTAGGTTTGGTTGTAAAATGATTTAAAAAATATGCACTCATGAGACTGTAACATTACAAAAGTCTTTCGCACTACACTCGATAGTGTTTCTTGATGCTCTAGTTATAATTGTTAGCAAAGGCGTCAGTAGGCCTGTCGCCAGAGGCGCACTAGCAGTCTTGGCCGCTTAGTACCAGCCGCACCTTGGCTACTCATTTTTGACGAATGATGCCGGCCGCAGGCGCAGGCTAGCCGCCCTTGTCGGCCTTATGCCAAGTCCACCTCTACCTGCTGCGGCCTTGCGATCTCTGTTCTCTGGCAACGACTGATATAGTTGTAAGAATTGTTTTCTTTCTTCAGGAAACAGTAGCAGATTCCTTAGAAGAACTGTGGATCAGCTACAATCCAATAGACAAGCTCAAAGGCATTGGATCTCTAAAAAAATTGCAAGTTCTGTACATGTGCAACAATATAGTGAAGGAATGGGTAGAGTTTAATAGATTGCAGGTAAAAAATCCGTAACTTTTTACATTCTAACCAAAGAATGGCCGAGCCTATATATAATTATATAGTTTAGGGCCTGTTTCAAAATGTGCTGACAAAACATATTCACAACTTAATTGGCCGATGGTCAATACAAACTCTATCTTCTTTTTTTACGAAATGAAATGCGATGAAATAAAATGGATATGCAAATGGCCTCACCCACAAATTTGCGGGTATTTTGCCAATCTCAAGTAATTAATAGCAATAAACATTCAATAAATACACATTATAAATAAAATAATGAATGTGACATAATGATGATGAAAATGGCGTGTCCTTTATCAAAATTCTATCTAATATTTAACTAAAGTTGATAAGTATTGACTTCATTATTCTTAGACCCTTTGCAAATGTATGCAGCGTAGGTATATAGTCACTTAGATAAAAAAGTCCATTAGCTGACCACATACCTACGTACCTTTGTTGCATCAACGAACTTAATAAGTGCCTATCATTATTGTTTTATTTGTGTTAGTGCGAGTGAAAAACTAAATTTAAGAGCGCTCGAGTGCCAAAATTTAGTTTTCGTTTACTTTGCAGTTTTAGGTCTAAATTATAGATTTTTAAAAATTTATTATTGCGTTATAATAGACTCCTATTATGTTTTCATGCTAAATTTAATTGAAAACGTGACAAAATGCGTAGAATTCATAAAAAGATCGACGTAAACTTTTAACTGTGGGTGTCCAGAATCATGAGTTGAATTCATGGTATCAGTTTTAGTTACGGGGTCACTGACACCTGTATAATCTATGTGTATGCAGTAAATTCAATATTTTCGTTTCCCAGGAATGTCCGGCACTCAGAGATCTAGTCTTCATCGGGAACCCGCTGTGTGACAACCAACCGGACGTGGACACGTGGCGCACCCAGGCCTCCAACCGGCTGCAGCAAATCGCCAAGCTTGATGGCATACCCATCATCCGGGAATAGGTTGACAAATGATGGAAAGGTTACATTATAATTCAAAGGAACTGTTTGGTTTCAGTTTGATTAATTTTTTATTTAATTAATTATTAGAAGGCTTTGTTCACGTATATAATAGTTAGCATAATAAAGATATTTACCTAACTTCTGTTCTCTCTGGTTAAAGTCAGGCGCTAAAAACAAATTTATATGATGGGATACTAAGTAGTACATACAGACATTCCTTCTTACTAAATATTTTTCACAACCATTCTTCAGTTACGCATATGATTATGGCGCCATGTCAATTACTTAACTATACCGGTAAGTGTATGAGGACACTAAAATCTTTTCCAAAAAATATAATTTTGATTGCGTGACACTTTATGTAACAATGGTTAATAGAGGGCCACTTGTTTAGTCCACAAATGGAAATTACGATAATATTCGAAATAATAGCCCGTCGCATCGCTTCGCTCGCTTGACATTTATGACAGATTATGACTCTGGCAACACTAATAACTGCGACACACGCCATCTATCTATTAGGTGGCGCAACTAAAACATGACAGCGTTAAGATTGAATTCCATTAATCGAGTAATGATTGCGACGGACAGATTGAAGATTACAGAGCGGGTAATTCAACTCGCTCCGTGACGCGATAAATTGACTCTTCGTTGATAAAGTCCGCCCTCTGACCACTGGTACAATCGAAACACATATCTATATGGTATATGTACGTAGCTATAAGTGCATACCTATTAAAATGGTAATGCATTTTAGGTATGTAAGCCAGGTAGTAATGGTATGTACTAAGATACAATTACACTCTGTACAAGACCTACTTGTGATTGTATTTACAATACCTAAGTAGGTACATTAATAACATCATACATTCTCTATTAGTTAGGTAAGTACATACAATAATAATTACATGTAAAAATACCTCAATAAAACACCTCAATAACTAACCACAAAGATATAAAAGTAAACGTCCAACATTTGCAGCTACTACCCCTATTACGTACGGAAATAGAGAAAAACACTTGGAAATAGCAAAACAACGTAGCGACCGCCTATTATAGCATTAACAAGTCGCGTATTTTATTGCAAATTGCCCAAACCTTCTTGTGAATGCGTCGCCATTGTCCATTCGTATTTACGATTCGTCATACGTCTCAAAGCCGACTTAATAGCCTGCTTAATTCGCGCCAAAAGGAAATACGAATTGGCCGGGGACGCCATTGCCGGCGGAAAAGTCCCTCTCCTCGTAGACGCGCGGATGGCCCCGCTATTGTGTTGCCACTAATAAAATTTAATGATGTAAACGGATAGCGCGAATTTATCTAATTCGAAGGGAGCTGAACGCTGAGGGGAAATCAATTAACGACATTATATCAGTTGTAAAGCAAATTGAATTCGGTATTGTTATCTGATACTGTTAAGTGTTTCAATATTAAAGACTTAATGGATACCTAATTATTTCAAGGACTTAAAAACTGAAACTGAATTTGTTGTATGATGTCAGATACTCAGATTGGACATTTTAGTTCATATCGACATTACGATTAGGTCAAGATTTGGTATACGTAAGTACCCACTTCACCATAAAATATATCAAAATCTCTAATTGAATAAAATTATACCTAGCACAAACTTAAAAAAAAAGTTACTAAGTATATATACATTTCTATATGTACCTAGGTGCTCTACGTCCAATTCCATTTTGGATTGAATTGGAATGGATTCACAAATTGATTATTGACACTCACTCGCGACGCGACGTGCGTAGCGTGGACATAGCGTGCGTAAACGAACCGTTAGTATCATTCCGAAATTGACATTTGAATAGCATTCAATAATTTAATGGAAAGCTGGTCATTGTGTACTCGGCGTAATGGACCGATAATTGTCCATCCAAACAGAAGTAACTCTGTTAATCACAATGAAGCTCGCACCTTCCCTACACATTATACATGAAGTGCTCCCTTGTTAATACGTACCAATGCCGCCGACCGCCACCGCCACCTAGCCCGTCATTATTTAATTATTAACACTACAATCGACCTAATTTTGATTTCTATTTGACATTTCGATTACGCGCCACGTAGCCGCGGGCGTGCGGCCATTTTGTGACATCTGTCCTCGAATGTGTTACGAACTATAAAATTCAATTTCCCCAATCGGGCAGCTCGGCACATTTATTATTCATAGGTCGGTACCTAGATGCCCGGCCACTAACAGATGCGATCTTTTACGTGAAGGAATATCAAAAAACATGACGTCGATATAAAGAGAGGCGATTCTAAGGGACATGAATTTAATATAAGATCATATGAATCCAATTTACTGTGGGTAGGTAGCATTCGTATAATATGTAAGAAAGTCTTAATACATTCGCAAGTACGGTATTCAATCGCGTGACGCTAGAGCTTACTTGCGGGAAATGAGTTTTCATTTCAGTTATTGAAAATTTGACTCGGTATTGGTTCTGGAAAAGTATAAATATTACACAAGTCTGATTTAGGTGTAAGTCATATTGGCAAGCAATTTGAGTCCAGGTCGCGCTAGCGATCGCATTTAATACTTGATCGCTGGCTTATCATCAGTCAGTAATGTAATAACTGTATCACGCCAGGTGGTCGACGTTTCTATCAATTCAAATGTATGTAGCTACGTGATGAAACCTATTTATAGTTAGGTTAGGTATATTGGAGAAATTACGAACGCGCTCGTCGATTAGCCAATAAATCAATCTGTCTCCCCAGTAATGCACAATCCATTTGCTCGCATGTAGTCTAATTGCTGTTAGCGCCGCCCAATAGCCACATTAGGTTAAAACGTTGCCCGGCCGCCCCTCCCACGCCGGTGGCTAGACACATGAAACTCGGTATATTCGCCTGTAATGGCTGATTTTCTAGCTCACGAGATGTAGCCCCGGCAAACGGTCGCGCTTACGCCACTCAAAGGCGGAGAAAATGGCTTAAGTGCTTTCTCTATTATGCTTAAGGTGGAAGCGATCAGTCGCATTCCCATACAAATTTCAACATGGTAATACTCGATACACATACAGTTTTTTAGTTGTACAAGCATTGTTATCAATTCTCTATAAATTAAAGAGCTCGCAGAATCAAATATCAGGCAAAATCTTATAGTAATAACATCATAAAACGATATTAAATTTTAGGCTTGTGTGCGTGAATAAAAGCGCCTCTGTCCAAATTAACCCGTAACTAATAAAGCATCCGATTCTTTGTCTTTCAGTATTTACGGCGACAGATGGCAGCAGGAGTTTTTACTTATAATACATAAAGACATAACATTATAATATATAGAGAGATATAAATTTTCTATAAATAAGTATAAAGATTCATAATAAAAAATTAAAATTAAAAAATACATATAAATTTCGTTCGTCCATCGAACCTACGAACAATCGCATGTACCTACGTTTTTCACTTGAGCCACTTGGGGTGTGTTATTATCTGTGTGTGCAGATCGTCATGTATCCCTATTTCCTGTAATCCAAGTTTTTAGGATTTGTCTGCACCCAAAACATATTTTTTCGGGTTATTATAATAAAATAACCTACATACCTACATAAGGCATGTATTTATTTTTTTAAATAATCAATGAATGAATGAATATGTCATGTTTCAATTGGTTGTAAATATCATTGAAACCTATCAAAATATTCGTCGTCTTGACTAGTGGTCTACGTAGCCTAATGTTCTACACGGTTGATGCAAACGTGTACTATAGCAAGTTCAAATCTTGCCGGTGGGCTTGTCTTTTTGAATGATTGATATTGTTTCTGTAAGTGAATATTAGATTTCCAAAACACACAGCTCGGCCGTGTTACTCCAACATGGTGTGGTAGTAATATAACGAAAATATATATAGGTAGTATGTACACCTTCCAAGGCCATAGCTAGATGATGTCGTGTTACGAAATATGTCGCGCGAGTCTTTGTCGATTTATTGATCAATTTATCAAACATTTTTTTAGGCACTGCCGGGTGTGCTACTGATATATATATATATATATATATAGATATATATATATATATATATATATATATATATATATCTATATATACTAGATGCGCCCGGCGGTGTTACCCGCGATAAAAAGTATGAAAAATGAAAACATCTATCCCACGGGAACCATACATTTTACCGGGATAAATAGTAGCCTATGTGTTATTCCAGACTGTAATCTATCTCCGTGCCAAATTTCATCCAGATCCGTTCAGCCGTTCGGGCGTGAAAGAGTAACAAACATCCATCCATCTATTCATCCATCCATCCATCCAAACTTTCACATTTATAATATTAGTATAGATAAGCAGCTGTGACTAGAAAAAATGTTAGAATACATCGACAGCGACTCGCGCGACATATTTCGTAACATCGGTTTTTAGTAATTATTCAATATTGAATCAATCTGAGAAAATCTACATAGCGACCTATATGTGTACCTATCTCTTCTTCTTACTTACTGACTAGCTATAGGAAGGTACCAACCAGCAAGGCATGTATGTATATATATATATATACATACATATATATCCAACCAACTAACCTAACACGATTGGCGATACAAGAAAGCAAGCCCCGGCACCTAGTATGAACGGGTTTTTCGAAATTATAGGGAAGCCTAATGAATGGGATACCCCTTGAACGTTTGAACAAATCAAGTGCGACATAGCTCGTAATTGAATAAATCTAAGAAAACATACCTATGTGCACCTATTTCTCTTCTTTTTACTTACCGATTTATTATAGAGTAGCTATAAATTGGTACCAACTAGAAACCTACTTAGTTTTAGATATATTGATATTACTTTTTTTTTCGTTTCTGAACGCAAAACCTTATACCTCGGATACGAGTACTCGTCTACATAATAAATAGGTGCCTAGGCCGAAAATAACTGGTTTTGATGCACATACATTCTGTACTTAGATATTATGTATGTGCTTACCTACTGTTATATTTTTTAAAATTATTCTCTTTGGATTCTGTTAATCTGAGGTATAGATATTTAATAAATATAAAAGTCGGTAAGCACTTACCAAGTTCTTAGAATGTATAGAATAGTGTTACTTATTTTGTTCTGGGTGTCTACGAAGTTAATTTATTATATCTTGACCAAATTGGCAGCATGTCTATGGTATGCTGATGCCAAATTCCAGAATTATAAAAAAAAATGGACTCACTACTCTGCTGCGACCGATTTCATGTTGTGTTTGTGATTATGTATGTAAAAACTTACTTCAAAATTCAAATAATAATTGTGTGGGATTTGCGATTAGTTTTGTTTTAATTTGTGTTTTGTTTGCTATTTGAATTGTAATGGAGATACTGATGGAATGTGACACTGGTGAAAGTCGGGACAACTTGGTAACAAATACCTTAGAGCATAACTCGTATTGTAAAGTGGCTACACAACACAAGTTCAATTTCATGATTATCACTTGCTTGTGCTTCGGACAACACAGCCTGATCTCTCTGATTGTACCGGATTGCCATCCCATCGTATTATGAGAGTGAAGAACATCAGCGCATCTAGTGGAATCTATTATATTAGTATAGATTCCAAAGTTGTACAGTAGTGACAGCCTCGTTGGCAGAACGCTCGCCTTGGAACGAGGTGTTCAGGTTCAAACCCTGGCTCCCATCACTGAGATTTCCGGATTTTCATGTGCGAATCTTATTTTCCATAAAAAATATCACTTGCTGTACGATGAAGGCAAACTTTGTGAGGAAACCTGCATGTCTGTCAAAAGTCGTGTGAAGTTCACTAAACTGCACTGGGCCTACGGCCTATATGCCCCTCATATTGAGGAGGCGTGTGCCCGATATAATGGCGATGGGCTCACCCTCTATTACATTGGTACCAAAATACCATCGGTGAAATGTGGGTGCATTGCAGTGTGACGGTGTATGTTGGCCCGTCTCTGGAACGATGATTGAATGATTGAATCTATACATGTCACAGCAGCATTTACCTTATAATAAGTATGGATACAGTAATAATTATTATTGGACTAAACAATTATTTTTTTCTTTTTAGCGGAGGAATGAAGCACAGGAGGTTGCAAGAATCAAGATGACTGTAAATTGTATAGAGTCGATTCTATATCATAATATTAGTATTTGAAACAATGTTATATTTACCTAATTTTAGAATACCAACAACAAACAACATTGTTTCAAAGAAATTTGGAAATGTAGCTGTATCCCTTATTAGGTATAGAACTACATTGCCAAATTTCTTATTCCCTTGTAAATTATAATAAATATTGTTCTTGTTGTTGATCTGGTATATTGTAAAGCGTAATACTTTTACAGTTATCATGCAAACCTTGCTATATTTATAAGATCTATACAATAAACATTATATTTACGAACATGAAAGTATACATTTTTCTTTTCTATCTTTTATTTCTGAAACTTTTAATATTGCAAAGCTCGCAAAAGTATTTCTATTATTTTACAACCGATAAATAAGTTTTTTTATGATCGCTGTACCTGGTGGCATAAAAAGACAACTTTTAGTATGCGAGACTTTTAACAAGTGCTGCGCTCTAGCGGCACAAAAAAGACGTGTATTTGTCTATGTGTGAGTGCCTATTTATACAAGGATTTTAGAAGCCATGGTATCTCATCCATTATAAATGATTTCAGGTTAATGTTTTTTTGGATATTTCAATGCAATGTCGTAGTAGTGCTCGCAATTTGCAACATCAAGTCTCATAGATGCTCGATGTTCGTGTAACTAGTTGCAGAAAAACAGGACCATCTATCGAAAATGTGCGGCAACCGACCCTGAGCATTCACCTTAAGGTCGTTCGTGAAAAGGATAATTTTCAACTCTCCAGCGCCGCCGGCTTTGGCCGGATGTTGGATTTGTGAGGATGTGAAAACAAGATTTTGGGAACTTTTTTCCTAGTATTGATTTCTTATATTTACGCGAATACTACACATTGAAATAAAACTAATTTTACGGATTTTATATTTCCTAGTATCACAAATCGCATATATGTGTTTACGTAGGTATTATGAAGTAGTTATAAAATAATGTCCCTGATCAGTCTCTTAGTCTACTTAGGTACAAATGCTTCGTGAAAGTGAACTCTAGGGCGATTACAGAACGTTGCCATATCCATTAAATCCCAGCTTTTGTCCTCTAAATAGGATTTTCTTTGACTCCAATCCTATGAGAATATATAAAATATTTACCAGACTTGTTCATATATTTCCAACGTCAAGTGGGATAATATATTTTTAAGTTGGGTAACCTATTGTCAGGGCAAGCGTCGAGGGTAGCGAAATAAAGCTTTTCCAACAAACAATAGTTCCGGCCCTTTGTCGCGCTCGGAGTTGAGTAAACATTAGTAGTGGAGGGCTTTGTGAGGGCCTCCGCTTGCGTCTGAGGCCGGCAGCGCCGCCTCCGCCGCGCTCCGCCGGTCGCAGCCAAGAGTTTACGGCCAGATTACTCCCACTTACCCCACATTACCTTTTGTTTGTTTTTCCTTTGTATGGAAAGGACTTTTTGTGTGCAACTACCTTAAAACTAATATGCTGTGTTTTTGTTATTTTAATTTTGAGGTTCACTCCCACCTAACTGGAGTGGGTAGCTCACACACCACAGTAGGTAGACTATATATAAACTATAACAGGAAAAAGAAGAGACCATCTCCCAGCAGTACGGTGGGATAAAAGGATATCTATGAAATTTAAAAAAAAACAGGTAAGATTCAGTCATAACTATCGGAATATCATGACTTAAAATAGAGGTACCTACATTTCTAAGTTAAACCAACAATAAGGGTAAATTAATTGTTTACTTAATACTTCCTTTAATGTAAATTACGTAAGTATTACCTAATGCTTCCATGAAAAGCTGAAGTCACGATTGCGCCATAAATTACTCTTTCAACATTAACACCTACTTTCCATAATAGCCGATAAACCAAATTTAGTTTTCATGTTACCCACCCTCCACAGCTACTTATAATAAGCAATGATCAATGGAGAATAATCCTATTGTGTCGCGCTCACACAAAAAACCATGTCTGAATTATTCCGCCACGGTCTCGCGCTAATATCTCCATTACATTAGACTACAACCTCATTGTTAGCCACACTATATCTACATGTAAAGGATTACGCGCTAAAATGTTGACAGTTGTCGCATAGACAAAAGAAATAGGAGTGCGTTTCAATATACGCATAATGGTTTGTGTTTATTTAATTTAAGTCACTGGCAACATAGAATAATGGCGTGTTTTCGCCGGCGGCGCTCGGCGCGTTCCGATTCCGAGCCGGGAGCGCCTCGGGGCAATAAAATTAATGAAGCGTGGAGATGGGACCATTTTACTTGTATTATTCGTCTCCTGCGGCCTGAGACTGGAGCGAATGTCCATTAGTTCTGTTTTAACATGTTAGCGACGTTGAAACGTTGTAAATGCGATTTACTTTACAGAGAGGGTGGAAAAGTAGCCGGAGAGATTTGGTAGCGATCAATAGATAAAGAGATCGGAAGTGGATCCCAAATAACTATTTGGTCGCAGTAACAGATCATAATATATTTACAGCTAACTGCTTCGCTTTTAAATATGAAAACTCTACCTACCACACATTGGGTAGGTTAAACATTATAGTTTGTATAAAACGCTGAAAATAGTTAATAATGGTGGCACAATGAGCGCATTAGGCAGCATTAGCCGTTAACTGATGATGATCAAACGATTGCATTGCGCGATAGGGCGGGCGGGCGCGCGGCGGTTACGCGCGTCAAATTCTCCGCGATATCATCTTAATCCGCGAATTTTGGCCGCCCTGTAACAGCGGCTCTTTGTGCGCTTGTGTGAAGATAAACCTATCTATCCAAACTACTGCATTTAATATATCGAAATGGAACAGGGATTATATAACAATAAGCAAGTACTTGCACATTTAAATAAAGGAAACCCTTTGTAGGAGCTGTACGATATCTAATATTTTCATTTCTAACATCCATCGATGGAGGGCTTGTTACCAAAGTAGATACTAATGCCAGATTAAAATACGCGTACGCGTGAACCTAAACGTACCGTATATGTATGTGCACAGAACGTATATTCATTTAAGTAGGTATTCTTCAATGTTTCATGGTTTGTGACTTGCCCTCTTATAAATAGGGACTATTATCGATCATGACACTAAAGACTAATTTCCATGGTCGTACCAATTCCAGTGAAATCAATGTAGAGAAAACATACCTACTTATTATAGCAAACCTGTTCTAAAGTCTGGTTCACAACAAGGCGTATCGCAAGTGCTAAGTAAAGCATCGCGTCGCCGTAGTCGTCGCACGCTTATTACCCGAGCATTTGCCACCGCTATTAGCATATAAAATGCACTTATCTGATGTAACGGCTGCTCGCTTTGCACCCATCATGTTAGCATGAGACAATAAGACGATTAGCTATATAAATACACCAACAGGAGCGCTCAACAAGGGATTTTACGGAATCCGTTGATTGTTATCAGGCGTCCGCGATTAGGGGTATGTTCGTTTTGTAGCTTTTTGCATACATGAGAACTATTAATTATGATACCTTATCTCATATCAGTTTTATAAATTGTCGTAGGTTACACAATTCATTTTGTCAAACGTAGAAACTGTTTTTTCCGCTCGCCCAAAATCGGAAAAGATACACGAAGCTTGCAAAAAACATCGAAATTTGTTGTAGGTACACGGGAATGATAAACTTTTATGAGGCTGTTACATAGCAACAATAGGCGGAGCACGGCGAGCCCCGGAGGTTTAGTGCGTCCGATTTCCATACAAAAACTTCTATTTCCCCGGCTAAATGGCACGTGAGAGCTCATAAAACTGCGGGAAAACTACAACCGACTATCTACTAGTGGGCTTCCTATTTTATTTCGTCCCGGACAAGATAAATAACGGTGGTGCAACACTATTTATTAGACAACGGCAACAAATGCAATAATTCAAGTTGTTAATGTAGAGAGAATAAAATTTGTCGGTAATAGATAAATGTAAACAACATTTTAAGTTTAATTGAATTTGTTTGAATTTGAATTTTAAGTTTTAAAATTTACAGATAGTGTATTTTCTATCGGAGTTATTGAAAATACATCGACTAGATACTTAACGATACAATTAAAGCCATCATGTTTTAAACAGTGAAATGAAGTGCCGTCTGTAACTTATAGATAAATAACAAAAGAACTTTTAAAATTAATATTATATTGTAGGTACGTCAATCAGTAGTAATCAGTAGTAGTAAAAAAATAATATAAATACATCCGTATTAAGATAGCTAGGTATACAATTAAATTGTCCGAATAAAGAATAAAGTTGCCTGACAAACACGTCCTTCCAAACAAAAACATTCGACAAGTAAGTAGGCAGGAAATGTAACAACAAAAATGTTCCTAGAAGTCGATAAATTGAACTGATGTAGATAAGTACCAACAGTGAATGTATAGTGAAAACCTAGGAATGTTAAGTAGGCATCATAAAAATGTGTATAGGCAGCTCGGCACAGCCATGTATCCTCCACACGTCGAAGTGATCTCGAGCCCACCGACTTGTGCCATCTCTTAGGAAGTGATTTGTCAGCGCCGCCCCCTCTCGATTGAATAATTCAAATAATCGAGGTATTTATATGTAAATAGCGGGCCACATCTCCATACGAAAGGGCCGATCGGTACATAAATTTGGCAAGACGACGAGAAAACTGCGACGCACCACCGAACTGATTTATTCCCTAAGTTTTAGAAAAAGTGGCGGGCGTCAGGAAATGTTTGTCTAATCGCGTTTATTGGCTCGACCCGGGATTTTGCGCCCCGCAGCACACAGGGGTGGGCCTGGCTGGCCTGGCGACTACCGAACACCCGCGGATTTGTACAAAAACAAGTAAGTATACGTTCTATCCGTGTTCTACGCAAACAAAGCTTATATAACTATCTAACGATAAAAAACTTCAATGTTTTGGACATAAATGTAGGTTTATGATATTGGACGACTGACTAAGATTTTAAAAATAAACAATTGTCGCGATGGTTTCTACATAAGGCGTAGCGATGCTTATTATAAAGTTTCGTGACACTCACTATAATGCGTCGCGCCGCTTATTACAAGGCGTCGCAATACGTACTATAATGCGTCGCGCCGCTTATTACAAGGCGTCGCAATACGTACTATAATGCGTCGCGCCGCTTATTACAAGGCGTCGCAATACGTACTATAATGCGTCGCGCCGCTTATTACAAGGCGTCGTAATACGTACTATAATGCGTCGCGCGCACGTATGTTAAACTGAATATTAAGGTCGCATATTTGGTTTTGCATGTGCTGAACCGAATAATGTTGTGATATCGGTTCGTTTTAAACATCCATGTTCGGGACATCTTCAGGTACAGTTAATTTTGATGTGGCCATTAATTTCACTAACACAATTAAGGCCACGTATTACTGATTTCACATTATTATTTAACCGTTCAAATACCGATGTAGGTATTACGAAAGTGAATATAGTTGCCTACCGCAAAATATCATATGTGCACGCCACTCTATTAGTCATAGCGAGCCGGGGCGGCGGGAGCGCTCATCAATCATCGCGCTAGGCGCGGCAGGAACGAACGGGTAAAGTGTTAGTAATAGATGCCACTATTGTTCCTTTATTAATGAACGCCGCACGGAATGATATCACTAAACACGTTCTGTGAGAATTCGTTGATGAAGATATATCAATAATGAAGATGTTACAGCGTTTTGGGGACAGCAGGAGATGGCCAGGAAAGAATATCAGAGTCGGATATCAGTTTACCCATTATCTCCTTACTACATTTTTAAATTAAGCTGTTAATATTGGATGCATCGCCAGCAACGCTTAATTGAATAGGTAGAGTAATAACAGTTCGGCAAATCGAACCGCGCTTTCGACGATATCCCCAAGAATAAAATCTCGCCTCCTTTAGTAGACAAACCTACTTTGACATGCCAAAATAAGTGATTATAGGTTTCCATTTGGATTGTATTGTTCCAATTTATTATAAAACGACCCTTATCAATATTTAATTCGCTCTCAACGAGCCCTCAACCCTAAAATACATTGAGTTTTATAGAACAGAGAAATAAGCAAGTGAGCAACAAAACGCACTTTATCAGGTGGCAGCCGCTTTATCCTGCTAATGACCAACCCCTCTAGAGTAATAAAAGTCGATATCAGCCCCCAACCCCGTACAGTGACCAAATGATATTGATACTTGGCTTTAATATCGGATGTTTTATACATGGTCTAAGCGTACAATGTATCTATAACTACTACTAGTAGCATAATATTTTTGTAACTTTTGATGATTCATAAGTAGTACATAATGGTCTACGTGAATAAATAATATTCTGATTCTACATAAAACTGTTACTGGGCTATATGTCTGTACTGGTATATTGAATTTCTTATTTAGTTATAATACGAGTAGTATAGCAAAATCGATAGGTGCGCGGGCGCACCGCGGGCAAAAACTATTACCGACTGGGAAAAAAATCTATTCATAATGTATTGTGGTCTGGATTGTTAGGATCGCCGCCTGTCAATAGACCATAACTCAAGAGCTGCTACACAGTAAGTAGGTGTGTTCGTCTAACGATATTCGTTTGTTTTTCTTATACCTACGAAAAAAGTTTATTCAGGGCAAAAGGACCAAGACTACACAACGAACGATTGCCCAGCGAAGCGCGGCTGAGAATTAGCGGCGGCGGGAAAGAAAAATGATTGTGACAGTCCGGCGAACACCACTAATGGAGTCTGCGTCTGCGAAATACTCCCACTTAGACCAATAGTACCTACTGCCCATGCCCGTTCTGTAAGTGACAACCTCAGCAATACAAAATTAAGATAAATAAGCACCTAGGTAATTTAAAAAAAAGCAGCTCTTATGGTGCGGTTACACGTGTGGCTTAGTGCACTAATTAGTGACTTTATAATCTCACCAAGCAGATTTGCATATAAATTTACTTACGTCAATACTAATGACGTCAAAGCATTAGCTTTAAGAACTACATTAATGAAGCCAAGCGCGTTTAATGCCTTCCCAAATGATTACCACTCCTAACGGTCCTCCGCCATTATCATTCACCAGCTCAGTTCCTGCGACGCGTGTGATGTCATCGGTCCACCTTCTATGATGGTATGGTGTATCTATCGGAAAACACAGACCCCGTCAAGGGATGACATTTGAAACTTTTACAACAGCTGTTAAACGCTAATCTTTACTTTAAAACTGATCAATAGCTAGATAACGCCGGATAACACTATAATGGGGCGACTATCTGATTCGTGTTCGAATATCTGCCTACTTAAATTCAAATCGCCGTAATACACAGAGGGCAATTCGAATGTAGCAATAACGGGGCTCCACCCCAGCGATTCAACACTCCCCTCACAAATTAAGTGTAAAACAAACCTAATGAAATTTAAATATCTTTTCGGCGACGCAATAACTGCACAAATAAAATCATGTCGCGGGGGAGTATAATCGCTTCTATTGTGTACACATTGTATGGAATTATGTGCTCCGGGCTTTTAGAACCATGTCGCACTACAATTGTTCTCATACTTCGTTGATATTGATGTACTATACGAGTTGTGTGTTGTGTGACAAGGTAGCGAGGGCTCGGAATGTTCTTGGGGGGCGGAGATTACTCTCTAGACAGTAATAGGATCTTGGGGTGACGACGAGCCTCTCATTGTTGGCTTGTTAGTGGATAATTCAAAGTACCGAATGCATTTAGCGAACGTAGAAAGGAAATCTTGTGCGGTGTTTGTGTTTGATAGTTAATTCACTTACCTGGGGAAGTAGTAGAATAGCTATACATGTGACTCAGAAAATGTATACTAAGTCTGGAAGCTGCGCCTCGTAGCGTCTTTGTAATCATTACGTGAAGTTAGAATTACAGTATGTCGATTATAAAACTTCACATATCCAATGATTATAAGTGCGCTAAAGATGATCAGGATCAAGGTTTAGTAAGTCTTTCTGAATCATTCTGTAAAAGTCATCTATCTGAATATAAGTAGGTATATTTTTTTTAAAGGTAGGCTCTACCGCGACGTACATAGCCAAGCAATTTACATTGTATTCATCTAATTGCACGAAGCCGACAGAGGAAACATTATTATTCTAGCAGATTGGGTCGAACATCCAAATGAACCTCTTAAAACACGTCGCCGCCCCTCAAAGGGGAGGATACTAATTTGTTTTCAAGTTTAAAAGAAGGTTTCTTTCAAGAAGTGGAAAAAAGTTACAATCGAAAAGGAAATTTGCGTTTTAAATCCTCTAATGAAGCTGAGAAGTTTGTAATGGAGGGGCGAAAGGCTGCGGGCAAATTGAGGAAAAAACTCGGGACGACGTTATGGCACCGACGACTCGCCGGCTGCACAGTCGGGGATATTTTTTTTTTTAATGAAGCGTCGGTGTCTGTTACTTAGTACGCGTGGATTTAATTTTTATACCTATCCCCAACGAGCTAATGTATCCTATCCCGGCTATTATTCGTAGCCTATCCCGGCTAAACCATTTACTTTCCGAGATTTAAAGTATTGTGCATTGATGCCAAATTGCAGTAAACTCCGCCTTGTGACTTATGAGATAGTGGTTGAACCCTTCTATTATCACACTAATATTATAAATGTGAACGTTTGGATGTATTTTGTTACTCAATCACGCAAGAAGGGCTGAACGAATCTGGATGAAATTTGGCACAGAGATAGATAATAGCAAATAAGCTACTTTTCATCCCGGTAAAAGGACATACTATTTAAAAGCGGGTAACACCCCGGGGCGCAGCTAGTTCGATATAAAATGAAACCTTTATACGTAGATATAGACCCAAGCCTGATCTGGGTTATACTTATCACTATGCTAAATTTAATCAATATCTGGACAGTAGTTTTCCCATGATTGGCATTGACACAAGACAAAATATCGGAATAATGCGAACTCGGCTTCGGTATCTTCTTCTTTCTTTACGAAATGAAATTCGATGAAATATATTGATAATACTGTAACAAAACTACTTGAGACTGGCAATAATGACAATACTTTGTAGCCGATTGCAACCCGAAAAATAAAGGACTACAATTATCTTTACCGTTACGCTAGAGTAAGGTATTCCATCCCTCTCACACCACAGTATCATAAATAAGTGTTACAGTGACGGCGACTTCCCTCGATGACGTTACGATTTAAGTAGAAGTTCCTGCTTACCGTACAGGTTCTTGTGAGTTACCAACATGTGGGCTTGCGATTAGTCTATTTTTTACCTTGTTTACAAGATATCCTTCGATAATAATATAACCAAGAATTAAGTAGACCACATAAATAAAACTATTCATCTTGTAATAAAAGAAATGTATTTGTGTTTATAAATATGTTCATGCTTTACACTGACATTCACGGCTCGCGGAAAATTAATCAATACATTCAGATATATATACATTCAATACATCCGATATATACAATAAATAATGATGACAGAAACAATTAAAATTGTCATTTTTTTTTTTTCGATTGAACTCGACAAAAATTAATTATGACGATTTCCATGCAGATTATTTTCTTAACTTTTTTTAATTTTAATAATGCCATTAATATCATGTAGAAATAAAACATTGGAAGACATACATCATAAAAATGTTCGCCTCAATTCATCTTTGTTGGTTTAACGTAATTAGTATCGCAGTAAATAAGTACAGTGGCCTGGCTGTAAATATTACACAACTCCGCCGCGCCGTTCTAAAGCGCCGTCTGTCTATCATACCGCTGACCGATAGTATCTCTTTCTAAAACCGATGTGCAATACTTGTAGTCGGGTACTGTACTTCGCGTTGGAATATTTTTGGGCGAATTTATGTGTACATACTATATGGTATTTTTTATGCTAAATGTAAAAGTTTTATTCGTAGATGCACATTGCGCTAGGCACTTGTGTGAGCTTAATCTTCATGTATATATACTATACCATATATTATATAATACCATATATTGAACATGTTTTATATACACAACTTATTGAAGTATATTTTTTATCCGTCTTGCATGAATTAATTATCTAAGCAAGTATTATTTTATTGTATTTAAAATCTCATGTTTTATCGGGGACTTTATTCATTGAACAATACCGGTTCACGGCTGAAGTGAACAAATTCGCATTGCCATGCGAAAATGTGCTTTAAGTGGGTAAGCTGTAATGTAATAGTACATATTGAAAATTGATGTTCCAGGTATTTACGCTAAAACATCGATGGCTTTTTTATTCAGTAATATAGTTGTACCATTTAAAATGAAACAGCAAGTAGCATTGTAGTACCTAAGCACTAGGGCATCGGCTGGATAAAATCAAATCTAATAGGTTAGGCTAGATATTGTTAGTCCGTGGCCCGTGACCATAGACCCATATATATGGCCATAGAGCTATGGGCCATAGAGGATGTAACAAATATTGTTTCAAATATTCTAAGAGGTTACACCAATCACGTTTTTTTTGTATAATTAAATACGAGAAAAAAACAATTTTTCTAATATGTTTTTTTTCTCTGTCATATGATCTTCAGAACCCTCTTAAATCATTTTAAACTACTATTGTGTCACACCTTACATAATACAAGAGTTAATTGATTGCGCAGGAACCATGTTTATTACAAAACAATATGTTTCAACAAATGGTACAGCTTGTTCGTTAGAGTTCCTACTGCAGCACGGCCGCGTTTGCGATGATCGAGGGCGAGTTGATCGTCTCGCCAAGACTCTCCAGCAACTCCTTACGGTAGTCGTCGAAGCCGCCGTCGACCTAAACAATAGTAAACATAGTGTTAACCAACACCGGGGGGCGTAGTACGAGTTATCACAGTTGATCCAGTGATCGAATGTTGCTATACATTTCACAGTAAGTCGAGAGTGAGCAGGTACCTTCTAGGCAAGTATGCTCCATCGTAGATCTCATCGTCACTTACCATCAGGTGAGATCGAGATCAAATACTTGCTTATATGATTAAAAAAAAAAAGTAGCGCCCCTAGCGGAAACGTGCAGCTTTAGTGATAAATCGTATCGTAATCGTGGAGGTCATGAAAAAAAAAATCCTCAAAAAAAATGACAATTATGATTATTGCTGGCAATTTTTTTTTAATTTACGTATCGCAAGTCTGCCTTCTCGTACTTAATTATTACAAAGGCGCTAAAGTAGCTTAAGTTCAAAGGTTTGTATACCCTCTCCGAATCACGCTGAAGAGTTTTTTTTTATTTTTTTTATTGCAGTATAGGCAAGTATTTGATCTCGATCTCACCTGATGTTAAGTGACGATGAGATCTACGATGTAGCATACTTGCCTAGAAGGAACCTGTTCACTCTCGACTTGAAAACACCCAGATTGTAGTCAACGGGGAACAAAGACGCCGGTAGCGTGTTCCATTCCTTGGCAGTCCGCACGATGAAAGTAGAAGCAAAACGCTTAGTGCGTACCGCAGGAATGTCCACAGTGTACGGATGACACTTATCCGTGCGTCTTGTCGACCGACGATAGAATGGAGATGGGGGAATTAGAATTAGAATAGAATTAGTAATTATTGTATATTCGATAAGTTATTGTGTAGTTTACCTCGTTGATGGTCTGGTCCTCTATGACGTAGAGCGCGCAGTCCGTCTCCCGGATGAGCCGCTCGTCGTGGGACACGATCACCACGCCGCCCTTGTAGTCGTTGATAGCGTCGGCCAACGCGTCTATACTCTCTATGTCCAAGTTGTTCGTCGGCTCGTCCTGTGTAACATCACATAAATAATAACTAAATAAGGCAATATATTGTATTATGGGCAGTATTTTTTTTTATTATTACATTATAGGCAAGTATTTGATCTCGATCTCACCTGATGGTAAGTGACGATGAGATCTACGATGGAGCATTCTTGCCTAGGTAGGAAGGCGGCAGTAGATAGAGACGCTACATTCACTAGGCACATGCAGCGCAACTGATCTGACCCGCCATCCATGATGGCAACACCGAACATCATGCCGGAACACGGCTAGGCCGCTTGGCGACATGGCTTTGTTCAGTGGGTGGTGACTAGCCACGGCCGAAGCTTACCACCAGTAAACCAGATTACCAGCCACCACCACCAGTACCAGTGTTACCAAATTCTCAAAAAACTACCCTTTAAAATAATGTGTGCCTCTTAGAACGTATATTTAAATATTGTACTTTGTAACGCGCGCCTTTACCACACTAGTTCGCTCGGCGACAAAGAGACTAATGAGAGCGGTTCGCGCTCAGCCGTTGGCCATAAAAGCGCCCTGGGCCCCAAGTCTGCTAACACAATCTTCTTCTTCTTCCTCTTTCTTTGTGAAATGAGATGCAATGAAATAAAATGGATATGAATATGGCCTCACCCACAACTTAGCGGGTATATTGCCAATGTCAAGTAATTAATAGCAATAACACATTCAATAAATACACATTATAAATAAAATAATGGATGTGACATAATGATATGAAAATGGCGTGACCCCCCAGTTCTTATTATTCGCTAACACAATCGATTCATAATCGAACAGCAACCGCATAGTAACTGTCACTTTTGACAGATGTTGTATGGGATATCTGTCAAAAGTGACAGTTACTATGCGGTTGCTGTTCGATTATGAATCAATTGTGTTAGCAGAATTGGGGTCCTGATTGGTTGTATGGGAAATCCGCCAATCAAGTGGCGCGTATCGTTTTCTGTGATTGTTTGATTTCCGATCGTTCCTTCTTGTTTTCGTGCTGATTATGTTTATTCAAAAAATATTTCTCCGTGCCCTTTGTAAAATGTTAACTCGCTCACCTGAATAATAATTTATAATACAACCCTGAGAGTTTTAAAACATTACAAGATACTTCGATAACAGAATACACATGGAGGATCTCAAACAAGCCAACATTATATATAACACACCAGAACCAGACATCGCGTCTAGTTTCCCACATTTTACTCAGAATTATACACATACAGGGCGGTATAAGCTAAATATTGCCATGCGAAAATGACCCTAAAAGTATAATCAGTAGTAACATTACTACCGAATAAATAATGGAGCTTACCAATATAACAACGTCGGGTGCCATCAGCGTGAGCTCGGCGAGGGCCACGCGGGCCTTCTGTCCGCCGCTGAGGTCCATCATCTTGATGGTGTGCGCGTGGCCGGCCAGGCCGAAGGTGCCGAGCGCCTTGCGCGCCTTCTCGTACTGCAGCCCGAACAGCCGCTGCAGGTACTCCACCGGGGACTCCTCCGCCGTCAGGTGCTCGCCCGAGTGCTGGTCGAACCGACCTATCCTCTGGATACATATACAATCAGAATCACAATATTTTTTATTCACGTAGACCATTAAGCGTTCAAGTATTATGTAACAAATCTGGGGGGGGTCTTCTGAAACGTTGCGATGCGTTACGGGGGCGGGAGGGGGCTTCGAACTGCGCGTTACGTAACATTGTTTCAACCCTCTTTTTTTAATATCTTTTACATTTTTGAGCAATATGGTATATATATATATATATATACAGGGTGTAACAAAAATACGAAATAATATTTCTGGGTATGAATGTACCCATAAAAGCGAAGAACTTTCCCCAGGGAACATAAGTCGAAATCTTGAAAAAATATTTCCATATAAACTTAAAAAAAACCATTTGTCTAACATTTTTCGGCAACCCTGCGTATGAATGAACACCGCCGCCCCCGCCTCTATGCCGCTACACTCCCCGCTGCCGCCGCGACACTGCCCGCGCCGCGGCCGCGCAGCCGCCCGCGCGCCTCGCTATCACCCTGTCTGTACCCACCGTGAAATTTCTACATGATTTCCATTCGCATATTTAACATAGGTACCTATCCTATCTAATAACTAAATCATCATCATCATCATGTCAGCTGAATGACGTCCAACTGGGCATAGGCCTCTTCCCCATAGACCTCCACTACGCCCAGTCTTGTGCTTTTTGATTTTAGCTGATTCCCGCGACCTACCTAAGCAGGGTCGTGATAACATAAATAAAAGTACTAAATGCAATCATTAAAGTTTTATTAGGTACAGGTAACCCAATCTACTTCAGAAATCAAAACATAGTCAGACACAGTAATCAAACAAATTCAACAAGTTAATAACAATATTATCATAACACGATTTTCGAAAGCTTAGCGACTCATTACTTACAGTTTTATTTAATTTAATTTAACAACAATAACAATCCTGATATCTGCCTACGAGTAGGTAAGTAGGTATACACACAAAAAGATTAGCTCCTACTGGGCACGTCTACAGCGTTTTAACGATTTTAATCACAAACAAAACGATATCGGTAAGTAGGTATCTACCATACAAGCTAGTGAACCAAATTCACTAGCGACATATTCCTAATTTCGTATGTAATTATGGTAACCATAACAATAACAAAAAACTTAATATGTAGACAACCTTTGTACCTACCAGATTCGCATTTTACACGTATGATGGTATTCACACAAAAAACAAATTAGGTGTTTATTATTATCACACAGCATAGCACAGCACACATTCTTGAGACTACGTAGGTGTCTATCGCATCCATCACTATTACGCATGCTATAAGTATGGTTCAAAGTGAGCCCCTTCTTTTTCGATACAGGGCATCATCCTGCGCAAAGTTGACGCCCGGACGTTCTGTAGCATCTGTGGGGTTACAGAGCTGAATGCGGAACGTATTCCGTCCTCCATCTCCTCACGCGTGGTGCACTTTTCAGCGTACACTGTGCTCTTTATGTGACCCCAGAGAAAAAAGTCCAGTGGAGTTAAGTCCGGGGACCTGGGAGGCCACGGCACTGGCCCACCTCGGCCAATCCACTCAGGGTACCGGGCGTTTAAATACTGCCGGACGACGCGTGTGTAATGCGCTGGCGCTCCGTCGTGCTGGAAAGTCATGGCCAAGTACTCCGACAATGGCAACTCCAATATTGCGTCTTCCACGTACCCCGTCAGATGGTCCAAGTAGTTCGTGGAGTCGAGACTATGGGGTAGGATTACCATTCCAACCAGAAAGCCTAGAATACCAGCCCTGGCATTAATCTTCCACTGATGCTGGTAGTTGTTTTCAGTGGGGGCGTGTGGGTTCGTATGTGGTGGCTGGTGAAGCTCGCTTCGTCGGTCCACAGGATCCGCTCGGTGAAACGCGAATCAGTAGATACGCGCTCCCTGTTCGACTGAAAGAACGTCATCCTCGGCACAGAATCCGCTGGCGTGAGCTTTTGTATCCGTTAGAAGTGGTAAGGGTATTGTCCGTCGTCACGGAGAGTACGCCACACCACCATGTGATTGACGTTCAACACAGCAGCGGCACGGCGAGTGTTCGTCCTCTTGTTAACAAAAAATGCTGGAGAATCGGCGTCTCAATCTCGGCCCCAGCGCGCAGATTGGGGCGGCCAGCGCTCGACTCCACGCCACCACGGGCCCCGCGAAAGGAACCGGTCCTATGCACCCGCAGGCAAAGATTGCGGAAGCACGTGTATGATGGAAGCCGGCGCTGTTCAGCAGGCGGCCTTCCATCACTGTACTGATGGCGGTAAATATTCACCGCCTCGAGAATACTTCCCCGTGCTTCACCCAAACACAACATCATTTCGTAGTATTCACTATTTGATAATAAAAATGTGGCATTGCTTCTTCAATTTACGCGCTTACACCTTAAAAGACTCCGACTAACTGGACGACTTGAAAGCGGAATCAAACAAAATGTGCAAATGCCGACATTTCCGAATTGTGGGGTTCCCATAAAACAATTAAAAAACCCTTTCAAATAAATACACGTACATAAGCGATGGAGCGAAGCAAAATAGAAAATGAAAAATTAATTAAGTGCTTAAACAAAATTTAAGACACAAAATAACTACTTTAACGTTAAATGGTACCAGAAAAAAAATATTTCATTAATTAATTAATAAAAAATAATAATCGACGGAACCAATCAATTCAATGAATAAAAATAGCGGTGTGAAAAGGGCGTTACTTATTTTGTTTGACATGTGCCGACATTTCTTTGTACATGCCGATGTTTGTCGCTCCCAGCCAATGAAAGAAATTGAACATTTGGCGCGACTTTATCATTGGAGCGGCGACGCCAGCGCAAAGGATTTCATTGAACTTTGACCGTAAGTCCACGTGGACTACGCTGTCGTATCAAAGACTAGTTATTGGTAGAATGATGAATTGGTAAAATATTGTCTCAGATCTGTAAAGGTAACAGACTTGATACAAAAAATACCAATTTAACATTTAAATTAATTATGTAAATGTTTTATCGAAATTATAACATTTTATTAACTAACAAATATTAGTTATAATTAGTTTTTAAGCAGCAGGTGAGTACTAAATACCTAGTAAAATAGGAACTGATATGAAAATTAGAAGAATAATGAGTAACATAAATGGTATTTTAATGCTGAATTAAAATCAAAGATATCAGTAACTTGCGTAATGTTTATTGTTAACCTTTTGTGTCGTAGGCAAGAAACATATCCTATTTTGTCACGTCTGTGAAATCGTTGGTCTTAATTGGAAAGACTAGACACTGATTGTAGGGTTGCACTTAACATTTTTTTGGCAAAAGTTTAGACCTCATTATCTCGAGTCCTAATCACTTTTCGACCTATGTGCTAGAACAAACGTTGTTCAGTGTCATTAGTACTTACACCTCTTGAAATATTATTTCGTATTTTTGTTACACGCGGTATATATACTAGTGCCAATAGTGTAATTATATATATATATATATATATAGACGATTAAATTTGTAATTATATAGTTGGTAAGTGCTAGTTTCTGTACTGTTCTTTTTTCAGTCAATGCTTGTTCAAAATCATGTATATACACACATAGTTAACAAAAATCTACATACATTTGCTAGTTTCATATAACGGTCAAATACCAATTACCTATTGGAAAGCAAAGACGATGCATTTTTTATATAACATTCTCTATACTAATAATATGTTGTTATGTTGTATATTTTTGCACATAGGCTATTCCAGACTCTAATCTATCTTTTTATCCCGGTAAAATGTATGGTTCCCGTGGGATAGATTTGTTTGAATTTTTTATACTTTTTAATCACGGGTAACACCGGGGCGCAGCTAGTAACTAATAAATCATTATTATTAATAAATTTTAATTCTAACACACGTCTGTTGCATTATTGCAATAATAGATACATATCAATACTAACCAATCTGTGATTCCTGATGAGATCCCCGCGGATCGGGCTCAGGTCCCCAACCAGTAGTTTCAGGAAGGTCGACTTGCCGACACCGTTGGGGCCGACGATGGCGATGCGAGAGTTCAAGTCGATACCGAAGTCGACCTGATTGAATAGTGGCTTCTGACCGGGGAAGTTGAAGTCCACATCTGCGATTGATTTAAGCATAGACTAAGAAAAAAATACAGACGTAAAAAATGTCGCTATACATATTTTGATGCTAAAAACCCGTGCCGATTTGAGCAGTAGACGAATCAGAATCAGAATATTTTTTATTCACGTAGACTATTATGTACAGTACTTATGAATCGTCAAAAGTTACAAAAATATTATGCTACTGCTTTACCACCCGTTCGGAATGCCGTTCCTATGGAGAAGAACGGGCAAGAAACTCCATGGTTGCTCTTTTTAAAATAGATCTTTTACATTTTTTAGCAATACATTCTACGAATATGTAGCACTCATACACATCCAAACCATGGCGATTGATTGCGTTCATTTTAAAAGCGAATGTCGAGGCATTTAGGGGTCGAGTCACCTTCGTCCGTAGGAGAATTAAATACCCTCGAGATACCCTACACGTGACCCTGGGTGGTGCCAACTAGGTGACAACTCTACTGGTGGTAGGCTTCGGCCGTGGTTAGTCACCACCCACTGAACAAAGCCATGTCGCCAAGCGGCCTAGCCGTGTTCCGGCATGATGTTCGGTGTTGCCATTCATGGATGGCGGGTCAGATCAGCTGCGCTGCATGTGCCTAGTGAATGTAGCGTCGCGATCTACTGCCGCCTTCTTACCTAGGCAAGTATGCTCCATCGTAGATCTCATCATCACTTACCATCAGGTGAGATCGAGATCAAATACTTGCCTATAAAGTAATTAAAAAAAAAAAAATTAAACTGTAGGTTTGCATGGCAAGGATTTTTCAGCTTCAAAATGTTCTAAGCCATAGTCCACCACGCTAGCCCATTGCGGCTCGGTGATCTTCACACGAATTTCCATAGTCGTGTTTGTTTTCTCACGATGTTTGCCTCCACCGTACAGCAAGTGATAATCATTATTGAAAATGAGATTCGCACTTGTAAATCACGAACACGATGTTCTGTAACACGAAAACCCAGCGAGCTGGAAGTTCAAACCTGCACACCTTGTTTCGAAGGAGAGCGAAATATCTGCCAACTTTGCTATCACTGCTTTTGCAGCATCCACGCTGTTTTACCGTTAAATTAATTTACTATAATGTGACTGTGAGGCGGCAGCCTCGTAGATGTGTGTGGATGTGTGTGGATGTGCGTGGATGTGTGGAGGTGCGTGGAGGTGCGTGGATGTGTGTTGTCGTGTGGATGTGTGTGGATGTGCGTGGATGTGTGGAGAGGTGCGTGGATGTGTGTTGTCGTGTGGATGTGTGTGGATGTGCGTGGATGTGTGGAGGTGCGTGGAGGTGCGTGGATGTGTGTTGTCGTGTGGATGTGTGTGGATGTGCGTGGATGTGTGGAGGTGCGTGGAGGTGCGTGGATGTGTGTTGTCGTGTGGATGTGTGTGGATGTGCGTGGATGTGTGGAGGTGCGTGGAGGTGCGTGGATGTGTGTTGTCGTGTGGATGTGTGTGGATGTGCGTGGATGTGTGGAGGTGCGTGGAGGTGCGTGGATGTGTGTTGTCGTGTGGATGTGTGTGGATGTGCGTGGATGTGTGGAGATGCGTGGATGTGTGTTGTCGTGTGGATGTGTGTGGATGTGCGTGGATGTGTGTTGTCGTGTGGATGTGTGTTGATGTGCGTGGATGTGTGTTGTTATGTGTGGATGTGTGTGTGTGTGTGTGTGTGTGTGTGTGTGTGTGTGTGTGTGTTGTCGTGCGTGTGCGTGTCGGAGGACTCACTGTGCAGGCCGAGTATGGGCGGCTGCAGCGGCGGCGGGTCGGGGAAGGAGAACTTGACGACGTACTCCTTGGGGCGCTGCAGCAGCGCCGCCGGCGCCGCGCTCTCCTCCTCCTCGCGCTGCGCCTTGCTGCGGTTCTTCTCCTGCTTGCGCGTTAAGGACTCCTTCTGTTTCTTCTCCTGTACAATGAGACGACAATAAATTTATCACAAGTGCACCCGACAGACGTTTTCCTGTTCAAATTCCTACAGAAAAATATGCATTTTGGCTTTCCAGAATGTTCCAATTTTCCGGAGGACTGTTTAAATTTTTCTTTTAAATCGTATTTGGACTACTATGAATAAACAAAAATCCAAATAGGTACAGCCGTTCTCGATTCTCGATCGAGCGAACAGATTTTTTTTTATATACAATAGATAGAAGATTAGCGAACAACTTCTAATTACGAAATAGTAAATCCGAGACGTCTGCTATCGGGGTTCCTTATGTTTTGTATAAAACAGGAAAATATAGTATTTAATATAAATAAATTAAATTTATAAATGCAACATATTTTAAAACAAAACCGTATCACTCTGCATTTTTGCAGATAACTTTAGATAAATAAGTTTACATAAATAAGTTTAGATAAATAACTTTACATTTGAGGTCAACGCTTTCATAAACGATTTAAAACGGAACGTAACATTTCGGCTATAATTGTTAACCGACGAAAAAAAGGAGGTTCTCAATTAGACACAATATACGTGTCTAATTGATAATCTTATGTTTTTTTATATTTTGCAGCAACGTCAATTCGTTTACACCCACTCACCGCCTGTTTCTTAGACTGCCCGTGCGCCTTCAGTTCCTTCAGTCTCTTCTCTTGCTTCTCATACTCTTTAATCATCTCTTTCCTCTTCTGCGCGTACATCTTCTTGAACATGGAGTAGTTGCCCTTGTAATAGTACAACTTCTGCTGGTCCAAGTGTATGATCTCGTTGCACACGTTGTCCAAGAAGGACTGGTCGTGGGACACCACCAGAAGTGTCTTTTTCCATCCTTGAAGGTAACTGAAACATTTGAAAACTTTTTTAAATTTGCGTTTCCTGGAATTTTGCATATTAATTAGGGGTTCCGACACACATGACAGACAGTTTCTCGACTGATATCTTAGAGGAGTTCGAATTTGTTGGCTTTTTTCAATTATCGATCAACTTGTTTGATTTATAATTGGAAAAGTTGACAAACTGAGGTTCATTTGACCTCTTCCCCCATTTGAAATATTAAATTTATGTGAAATATGCATATGTTTGTAAAAAACCTAAGAACTTGTTTCAGTCTATGTACTTAACTGTATAAGGGAAATAAGAAATCTGAAGTATCCTTGGACACCCTGTGCAGGGGCTTCAAGAGGAATACTAAGTATCTATTGTATCTCCAGGGGGTTTAATGAAGGGATCCAAGTGGAATAAGGTAGTGTACTTACTTGTCTAACCAAATTACAGCGTTCAGATCTAAATGATTCGTAGGTTCGTCAAGCAACAGGAGAGTCGGTTCCACGTACAAAGCCCTGTAAAATTATTATCAATTTAAGAATAAATTTGGTAACAAAATATGATAGAAAATAGATGGAAATAAAAATGATATTACAATAGCTTAGAAAACAGTTGGAAAAAAAAACGTACTGAGTAATGCCATTGTGAATGGGAATTTCCAGTATATAAGTGACAGTGCGCCTTGACTAAAAGCATCAATACAGCCGGATTCTGAAAGGGTATACTAACCTTTAAGGGCTTCTTTAGCGCAATTCTAATCATTATGTGAAACTAGAGTTACAAAACGCCAATTCAATTTTTTTTTTACAAAAAAATATATTTTTTTTATAATCGACATAACGAAATTCTAACTTCCTATAATCATTACGAATGCGCTAAAGAAGAGCATGTTCTAAGGATAGAATCTCATTTCTCTATTACCCTGTAAATGACAGCTTCACGGCTGTCGCTTGCATGTGTCCGCCGCGGCGACGAATATTTGTCATAAAAAAAATATGTACAACCGAATTGAGAACCTCCTCCTTTTTGAAGTTTTTTTTTTTTTCTTTTTATTACATTATAGGCAAGTATTTGATCTCGATCTCACCTGATGGTAAGTGACGATGAGATCTACGATGGACCATACTTGCCTAGGTAGGAAGGCGGCAGTAGATCGAGACGCTAAATTCACTAGGCACATGCAGCGCAGCTGATCTGACCCGCCATCCATGAATGGCAACACCGAACATCATGCCGGAACACGGCTAGGCCGCTTGGCGACATGGCTTTGTTCAGTGGGTGGTGACTAGCCACGGCCGAAGCCTACCACCAGTAAAGTCGGTTAAAAATTACGGAATATCCTTTACCTAGCAAGTGATACTCTCATCCGCCAGCCTCCGGAGAAGTTCTTGGTGGGTCGGTTCTGCATCTCGCGGCTGAAGCCGAGACCGGCCAGGATGCGGCGCGCGCGCGGCTCGGCCGAGTCCGCACCTATCGCCTTCAGCTCCGAGTACACCTACGCACAAAGACATATATACCATTAACTGCAATACCTGCAATTTTTACCATAGATAAATATGGCAGTACTAGCAGCGCCTCGCAGTGTTATCCGCGAATAAATGCCACGGGAACCATACATTTTACCAGGATAAAAAGTAGCCTATGTGCTATTCCAGACTATAATCTATCTCTGTGCAAAATTTCATCCAGATCCGTTCAGCCATTCTGGCGTGATCCATCCACACGTGAAACATCCATCCAAACTCTCACATTTATAATATTAGTGGAAAGTGGGATAGTGGGATGCAGTTTGTTAAAAAACCATATCAAAAATATTTACTTTCCAAACTGCAACATGTAAATAAAACTAATCTTACGGATTTTATCGCGTTTATTATACGTTTTTTTACGTTCAAGAAAAAAGTATAATAGACGCGATAAAATCCGTAAGATTAGTTTCATTTCAAAGTATTCGCGTAAATATAAGAAATTAATATGCAACATGTAATTTGGCGAATCAACTATTAGCAATGGTTTGTTTCACAATCTATAAACTTAAAGAATTATAATGCCGAAGTCTGTTCAAAAATGGAACTCACCTCATTTAACCTCTCCTGTTTATTGAGACTTCCCTTTTCTATTTCAGCTTCCAACTCTTTGCATTCGTTTAACAGTTCTGAAATACAAAATTATCCTGTTTTAATCCATTAAGTAACGGTTTCCAGAGCCGCCGAGACTACTGTTTCAATCGAATTGCAATGGCAAGAGAGACGTTTTTACGACGTAAGAATTTTGTCAAAGCGATCATTACGGTAGCCGTTTGGTTAAGTCAGATTAGTACAGTCGCCGCCTATAATTTGGGACCCATTTAAGGTTGAATATCGTACGACAAACGTATACCATAAGAGGTACTATTTTGACTGACGTTACTAGGAGCGACTGCTCTCAGATATGCCGATATACAGATATACGACCTCATTGCATTATAAGTGTCATTGAAAATGTTAAATAAATAGGTCCTACATCATTGTTGCCGACCATACGTAATATCCAATCCAATCAACAACACCATAAAGTTAGTAAAAACCGCTACTTTTACTAACTTTATGGTGTTGTATCGCTTTAGGTATTTTTTTTATGCAAACTTAATACATCGAGACATCCAATGCAGAATGCTAATATCGCAAAACACTAAATTACATCGTAAAGATGTCCAAATTTTTCGTAAAAAAATAAAAACCATTGACATTTTGAATTTCGCGCCCTGACCCTGAGCTTCCACCTTAAGTAGGCATACAATTTACTGAGCGATTCAACGGCATACATTTTCTGGCACTGTTTTGCTGTGTACTATGCACCCTGCACGACCAATACAACCAAATCCCTCATTCACTGGCTCAAATTTGGGGACAATACATCCCTTTACCGGTGACAATAAACTGATGACAATGTAAAAAAAAATAACTCATTCAAGTTACTCACCAGTCCTTTTAACATCAGCCTCCAAAAGAGTTTCAACAGCGCTTATATCACTCGCTGTGACCTCTTGCTCGCACACCAGTATGTCTATATGGGGCGGGAGGGGGAAGGCGCGCTGCGCCAGATGCCTCAGTAACGTAGTTTTACCGTGACCATTGGGACCTACTAAGCCGTACCTACGTCCGTTAGCGATTAAGAGGTTCGCGTTCACGAATAAGTCTTTGCCTTTGGCGCTTATTGAGAAGTTTTCCACTTTGATATCCACTGCATTCTCTAGGGCGGCCATCTGACCTGGTAATTAAATGACACGGTCAATAGTATTCGTTTTAAGTAATTACTTATATTTTGGTATAAATTTATTCTTCCCCATTCCCTTGTTACTGAGGATCGTAACTATTGCGGACCTCTCCCTAAGGCGATGGACATAAAAACTTAAACAAAATGTTACACAATTATTTACCCCCAAATTCATAAATTTAATCCATTTACAATAACTTTACAAAACCATTTTCTTCTGATAAATTATTTGTAATGCATTTTTAGGAATAAAAAATTCCACACACATTGCTTTTTCCAACTCGATCCCTGAATGATACGAGGCCATTTAGTTTTAATTTCCACTGATTGGTGTAATTCGCACAGTCACAGCTTTATCAGCACAGCTTGCCAAAGTGTGAGCTATCCCTTATTTTATGTGCCAGTAATAACATACCTGCAGACTTCTGCGCCTGGCTGACAGTGAAGTTTGCGTCCAGATCACTGTGGCCCTGTCCTCCCTTCTTAGTCAGCATCTCCATTTGCTTCTCATACTCTTGTTGCTTCTTTAGTTTCTTCTTCTCTTTGTGACTCATTTTCTTTTCAGCCGGCTCTGATTTCTCTATGTCTGGGAGATCTGTAGGCTGAATATAAAATGGAGATACAGTAACATGACCGACTGTGCCGAGTACAAAATGTGAACTGGAATGATTTAGTTAATTTTATTTAAAATATTTCTAGTAACAAGGGACACATTACTAGTAGTCTTGTTAGCCTCTTCAACTCAGATTAACCTTGGGCTAAGAGTCTTTAGGAATGGCCAGGGTGAGGATCAAAACGGATTGAATCATGAGTTCAAGTATCTGGGATCTATATATCAAAGTTTTAGCCACAAAGATACCGAGAGATTGATTGATAAACATTACTATAAGGAGCACAGCCACACTTAGGCACTTGCAGTATAAATGTAAATTATATTCTGCCAGACGAATAGGAACCATGATCTAGAGGTGTGGTATTAAGCCAGTTTATTGATGGTTCATCATTTATATGGGTAGTACCATACAAACATACCTGATCATCTTCCTCCATAGCCTCTGCTTCAGCGGGGGCAGGTTCTTCAAGTTTAGGCTCTGCTTTCTTCTTTTTATCCTAATAAGATATATATAATGAGTTTAGTACACTAATTAAGAGTATTAATAATTAATAAAATAAAGATTTTTTTAAAGATATTTACTATTAAGGGAGTGGATATATAAGAACAGACTCTAACACCCGAATTTATAGGAGTTTGATAACTTCATCAAACGTCATTTGGTACTGCGCAAAGAAAAAGTCTTGTGTGCTATACTATATTATGACGTTTGATAAAGTTTTAGAATATATTTACTATCTATAATTACGGGGATTTAAGTTTGGCAAAATCAAACAGTAGGGAAAGAGTTGAGTCATGATTTTTCTTTGTTACAGAATCGTTGACTTATGGTGGTGACGTCACATGTACACGTCATTATTTAGAGTTATTTCGTAAAATGTTCTACTGCTTATATATAATCATGCACCATAATCTAGTATAAATAAGGCTTACTTTGCTTTTCGCAGGGGGTTCTTCTACCACTTCATCTTCTTTCATTTCAAATTTCTTTAATTCTGCCTCTAAATCATCCATGTTATTCTTTTTCTTAGGTTTACCTATAGACAAATTGTGTGTTAAGTATGTATAGACAATTGTGATAATAACACAATAAAATATACATCATTTTTTATTTCTATTATAGTTTTTTTTAATAGGTTCTATGCTTCACACATTATCAGGCCTCACCCATAGACTAGACCTAATAATTGACACTACTAAAACTAGTACTGAGTTGCTCATTGGTAGCAATCATGAGCAAAATGGTAAGTGTCAAGCCTCAGCCTCGAATTTAGCGGACAGCGGGGCGGCGGCGGCATGGGAGCGGCAGGATCTTATGCGTAAAATCAAATGGACCGGTTCTCGAAAACAGCGGCGCGGGGAGCCAACGAGCTCCACTCCTGCGCCCCCGCCGCCACCGCCCCGCTGCCCGCTAAATTCGAGGCTGAGGCCTCACCCCTAGTCACACTGCATGTCGTTGAGGCAGTCAACAATCTGTCCAATCACATGCAATACTTACACATTTACTGCGCATAAAATTGATTTCTTGCGGATGTAGTGGTAAATGTTTGGTTATTGTAATGCAACCATTCTATGGGCTTGCCAAGATTTAATATTAGTCTTTGGCACACACTACACTATTAACTCTATGCAATATTTATACATATATTTACTTTTGTTTTTAACAACAGGAATGGCTATTTCCTCTTCCTCTTCATCCGATGGTATTTTTAATTCTTTATCACTCTCTTCATCAGGCCAGTCTTCTTTTTTACCTTTGCCTGAAAGAAGATTTAATATAAGATCAATATATAATCTCAGGATGATCTCTACATGACATACACATTTTCCTAACAAATTGAAAATACATTTGATGCTGTTGTGTACTAATTACAACCAAAGTAAATTGTGTCAATCTAAAAATATTACTGTCACACTTGCATATTACTGCTAGGGAAATGCTATTGTCATTTGAATTTAAACCTTGCAGTGATACATGAACAGTTGTATTTCAATAATTATGACACAGGCACATAATTATCTTTGAAATTATGTAAGTCATGATGTAATTTTCTTTTTTAAATTACAAAATATGTTACACAAACCTTTTTTAGTTTTCGCCTTGGCCGCAGGTTTGGTTTGATTACTAGAAACATTGCTCACAATTGACTTAGAGTCATCCTGATCCTCCTCATCTGATGAGTCCACTTCAACATTTTTCTTTTTATTTTTTGCTAGAACAAATTTTGTTACACAATTGAGTATAAGATATGACTTTTATATTCATTGTACAATTCCAAAAAAGTTATTACTTACTTTTCTTTTTACTAACTGGTATAACAACTTCCTCTTCGGATACTTCTTTTAGTTCCACATCACTGCCTTCTGAAGACCAATCATCATCTCTCTTACCTTTGCCTAAAAGAGGAATTATAATTATGATAAAATAATAACAAAAAAAAACAAATATATAGAGGCCACACTGTAATGAACGAAACATATTAGTTACCTTTCTTCTTTTTACTAGGCTTGCCCGGGGTTTTTGATGAAATATTTGTAGCATTGCTCACAGTTGACTTAGTATCATCCACCTGCTCATCAGATTCATGACCTTTCTTTTTATTCTTAGCTGCAAATAAATATTGTATTATAAATAAAATCATAATTTATATAAGTCCCAATATCTCCCCTTATCGTCCTATTTATAGTCATTTTTGGAAAGACATCTTTTTTTTTGCAATAATATGGTTTCAAAGCAAATTTACGATAAAAATAATGGTTTCCCATTGTCACTTTCTAAGGCTATAGTCCTAAATTTATTAGTAGAAGTTGGTCACCATAACATAGCATATGTTTTAAATACCTTTCTTTTGTGACTTCTTTGCAGCTGGCTTGGGCACGTCGTCCTCATCTAATACCTGAGGTTTATTCTGTACTTCTTCGTCACTGTCGCTCCCGTCGCCAACATTAGCCTTACCCTTTTTCTTGTTTTTTCCCTTACTTTTGGAGGTTACCTCATGAGAGTCGTTTGAAATAGATTGTTTCTCTTCGAAATCATCATCCAGGATCTGATTTTTTTTGCTTCCCTTCTTCTTAGACATCTTTTGTTAGTGTTTTTATCAGAATACTTGAGAAATTATAAAGCCAACTCACTAACTTCTTGGACGTATAAAATTTCGAGGATGACCAATTGACGATCTACTGACAGCCAGTCTGATGTCAATTGACAGCTGACGACACTGACGTGCAAGTATGTACTGTTATATGTAGTCGAGATTCGACATTTTCATCTTATCATGTCACTAGCTGCGCCCTGCGGTGTTACCCGCGATTAAAAAGTATGTCCTTTTTACCGGGATAAAAAGTAGCCTATGGGCTATTCCAGACTATAATCTATCTCTGTGCCAAATTTCATCCCGATCTGTTCAGCCGTTCTGGCGTGATTGAATAACAAACTTCCATCCAAACTTTCACATTTATAATATTAGTGTGAATTGTGATTATCCGTTTTTTAACCGACTTTAAAAAGGGGCTCGTTTTCAATTCAGTTGTATTTTTATTTTCATGTATAATGTGTGTTTATTGAATTTGATATCGCTGTTAATTACTTGACATTGGCAAAATACCCACTAAATTTTGTAACGAAAGTCTGACATTGAAGTGTCTAAAGTTGGTCTAAAGGCCTTTTGGCGGGAAGTTCGTCAGTCTCATCAATATTACTTTATTTTCAGAAAATTGTGTTTCTGTGAAATATAATGCGTAATATTAGTGGGATATTAATAACTATTGTGTGTTCATAATAGTGCACGAGTGAAGAAAATTAAAAGAAAAGACTTGTCCAAGTCCATGGTTATTTTACTTTGAGTAAAACAAATGGAACCAACATCTGTACTGTTATTTGCCAATTCTTCTGAGTAACAATTCAAAGCGATTCAAAATGGCATCGGTCGAGAGTGATTTAGCTTTATATACAGCTTATAGGCAAACGGGCAATATTTTTGCCAAAAGGATACGCCCAATGCCTTACTCTGAGTTACTTTAGGTAAAGTAGGTACTATTGGTTATAGACTCTTTAACTTTGACACAGAGGAACACGTATTGAGCCCGTAAATGCATTTTTTGATATGCCCTACAGTTTCGGATTTACCCATGCAGGCACACTTGAAATTTTACCTGTATACCGATCTAAAAACTACACCAGAGATATACTTACATATTCCCTATACACCTATCTCATCTTTTTATTACTTTAGCTACATAATTATTTATTTAAACTACTTATACTAGCTAAATAAATAAAAAAATATTACTTTGGTAATTTATACATCAGGTGCAGGTGCGTGATTGTCGTGTAATACCTACTACTTGAAATCTGACTCTATCACATTGTGGAAAACCTCCCGTTTGCGTACATTGGCGAAAGTCACATAAGTAGGTAGAACCAAAAAGATTACGCTCTATCACAACAAAATATAATAGGTACTTAACCACCTACTGGCAGCATAAAAGTTATTGGTAAAATAAAAAATTTAAATGTGAAAGAAGCGACAAAAGAACAAGAATTTTCGTATATGGAGAAGATCGCCAATATTATTTGATGATGAAGTCTGAATTCGTTTTTCTGCATTTTCTACTTTTTGTTGCGTTTACATTAGGTTTTATACCTACGTGTGCTGGTGAAAATGTTAAAAAAAGTGTAGATGAAAACAGAGACGAGATCGGAGAAGCCAATGATGAGGCCAAAGACGAATCCTTGGACATCCCTGTTGAAAGTGAAACTACCAATATTACATGTACAAGACGAGCAAATAGTCAATTGCACGAAATACGCGCTGCACAACCCAAACAATTTCCATTCATGGCGGCTATAATGTCACAGCAGAACGAATATTTGTGTTCAGGTGTAGTTGTTTCCAATGGTTTAATACTAACTACAGCCCAATGTACGCAACAACCGCTAAGCTACGTATTGTTAAACACGACTACCGACAAAAAAGATGACACAACTGTTTCGCTCCATGTGATAAAAACTGAAAAATTTCCCACATTCACGGGATCTGAAACATCAAAAGATGTTGGACTGGTTTATACTGAAAAACATAATAACACTCTTGCATCCAAAATTAAGCTGAGCAATTTTTCCAATCCACGTTCCATCATTGATATAGAAGGTATAGGATATGGATTGAATGCTGATATCGGGCAAACTAGGGAACTGCAATATGTGGGCATGGAAAATCGATCTCCTTACGAGTTATCAGAAAATTTAAAAGGATATTTTGACTGTGTAGAAACGAAGGTGCCAACTTGTTTCAAAGACACGGGTGGGCCGGTGATATTTGATAATGAACTTATTGGGATCGTCTTTAGAGGGCAAGAAGAATGTTCTAAAGAGATGTCTGCTGTATATGCCGTAAATAAGAAAATGGCAGATATTTTACCAACTTATACTTTCAAAGCATGGCTAGATGAAAAAATTAAGAAGAACGAAGAACAGGAAGTGTCTGCCCTCGCCATTTATCCATCCAAACCTGTTGTTGTTGTTCGCGAAGCGGTTCATAGAATGACAGCTATGGGAATACGAATCCTTCCAATTCCAGTTCAAATTGTTATGCTACGTGCTTGTATTTTTGCACTATTTTAAACTTTGAGTTTATTCATTTTCAAGAAGAAATAAATTTTTGTGAACTCTTAAATGCTTATCTAATTAAACGTTGATACTCTCCAAGAAATTTTAATTTTATTGCTTTGTTTCGTTCACTGCGTGACCTCTAACTAGGGTATCCGATTATCCGCTTCATTTTACTTTCCGGATAATATGGTTATTTCGGATACCACTTTAAAAAACTTAAGTTGAACTAATATGGGTCTCAAATCAAATTCATAAAACTAAAATAATTCAACGATACAGTAATTATCGAACTAACTAACCAATCATACAATTTTATTACAATAATAATTGTTTATTAGGTAATCATAGAAACTCCATTCTTAAATAAAGTGTGAAGTGGTAACCGTAAATAAATGTATGATATATAATATGAAGTGATAACCATGACTACTCTACCAAGAGTGTAACGAAGAAGAACAAAGATTTGTAACTAGCCTAAGAAAAATCCCTATTCTATATTGGAATAATAGGTCCTAGATTTCAAATCAACATGTGTGTAAAAAAGTTCCTGCAAAAAAATTACATTTTATGCCTGCCAGTCTGTCAGCTTGTTTGTCAAGTCGATCAAAAATAAAATGCCAGTTGTGTGAGAGTTATTATTCATTGGTTATTATATTTTTTCTCTGCGTGGGACTAGGATATTGAATAGAATCTGAATTATCTGTTATATTTCGCAGTAGTTTTAGTATCCTTTTTTAACAACGTAACGTAGCTTCAAAATAGGTAAATATATTCACTTCTCACAATCAGTGCTATGAAATGAGTGATAATCCCGAAGAAGAGGTACCTACACACATATTTATTATCATTATTTAATTATCCTTTAACTCCTGAATTAAATACCAGTGAATAAGTGATGTTCAAAATTTGGTTAACCAATTATATTCACACAAACTACTTATAATTAATTGTTCATTCCTAAATGACGTGAATAATAAAATGTAATATGTGCAGAACTTCAAACGTAAATATAAATAAAAACAATCCATAATTTAATTTCAGAGACAGCGAGATATCACACCAAAACCTAGAAGACCTATCCATTGTGACATGGGGCGATATGGTATGAATACAGTGAATGTCAATAGACATGACTCATCCACTCACAGTGATCTTGGAAGGCATGGGATAGATGAAGTTGATAATATCATGAGGTGTGAGCCTTTATTACTTTTAAGATGTTAAGAAAGCAATGGAGAAGATTATGTCAACCATGAAAGTGGGGAATCAGTTTCAACAAGTTTTCTTTTAAGCTGAGATTTGGTATATTTAATCAATTACTAACAATTGCTGAAAATAGACCTCATACAAAGTATATTTTCACTATTCCTTGTTCTTCATAAAAAAAAAATATTCAGAATATCTTGGCCAGCATTAGTAACTAAAATTGTTATGTTTTACTACTTTTACATGAAGATGCATACACATAAAATGTGTGTGCTGCTACAAGTGAATTTATGTTTAATTTCAACTAACTATACTGTGTTATCTGAGTTATGCATGTTATGTGAGGCAGTGTAGCAGACATGATGATAGGTATTTGTTATTCATATTGAAATAAACAAACTTATATTCCAGTAAAATGGTGCATCAAACCAGCCCATTGCCAGTGCGGAAAAGAACTATACAAAGAAGCTTTTCTCTTTCAGACAACAATGAATACAGTGAGGATAGCAATACGTAAGTTTACATTGTTTTGTTGAACATCAACATCATCATTATGGCCTTACTGCACCAGTACAAATTATTTGAACAAATCATGTGCATTGGTCTATTTGCCAGTACAAAAACTATGTTCATCTATGTATGCACCAGATGTATAATTATTATTATAATCTGCATGAATTTTTATATGTAGTCTAGGCATACACAAATAATGATAGTTTTTGTAACAGACCATGGCAACATTACTGTTGAATAATGTTATGCATGTTGGGGTATGGTTCATATTCATTGTTTATTGCTGCAATCATCTAGACATGCTTGGTCACTCACTAGTTCTCACTCTGACATGGTTATTCGAAATTTAATTAACAAATATTTAATTGTCAGTATGTTCTGTACTGTAATTAGCCTCTTGCTGATCATAAGATTAAAATGGTGTCTTCATTAATTATTTAATTACCTAAAAAATACTTACCTAATTAATGCACAGCTCACAACATCTCATGTCATCGTCATACCTTGCTTCACATAATGGAAATTAGCAAATATTTGTGTGCACAATTGTCGTCAGAAACACTGTCTGTTTTATTGCAGCAATATGCTTTCAAAGTCTTTACCTGCCAATCTCCAGTCACATTTACATTCCAGTGACGATAGCGATCTCGAAAATGATGAACCGTCGTTTACTCTAACAAAATCACGAGACAACAGCCGCCAATACAGCAGAAATATCTCAGATTCACAACAAACATCGCCATATAAACAGGCACCGTATAGTTCAAGACTGGAAGAAGGGCCTCGGAATACAAACATGGGAATATATTTATTGCTCACATTATTAATATGTCTTATAGCTATAAGCTGGCAATTCTTTGATGTGGTTAACAGTACGAAAAGTAAAACAACACAAACAGAAAGTTATGATGAACTTGTATTCGAAAATAACATGGATAACCTTAAGGAGAAATATAACATTGATTATAATTCAATTTTAAAAATCAAAAGTGGTATGTATCAAGTATCCTTTAAACTGAAGGAAACATTTGATTTGCTTGCGCATGGTGCCATCCTGCAATATATGGACTGTTCTGTTCAAACTGACTACAACCAGCGAATCGTCAGCTCGCTCAAGTGAGGGCATCGATTCTGCTCTGCAGCTTAACTCTCAATAGTCATATTCTAAGGATATATATCTACCCTATATTTAATATTGAGGCTCGGACAAACAGATGCACTGACTGGAAAACACTTTTCGGGTTCAGAGATGTCCAAATAGCCTATTATTTACAGCTCCCAGTTGAGGCGGGGCGGGCGGAAGGGTGCTATTGTCCCCCCCCTGAGTCACAACTGACGTACTTTCGTTTGATCCATTCTGACCTGTATATATTTTTTCTTTTAACAGATAGGTGATGACACAAACCCCCCCCCCCCATACAAAATCCTGTATCCGTGCCTGGTCCAGTTGAAGTTAATAATACTATATCTATAGTTAGATTATTCGTCCAACAGACTACTATTTATTGTTCCAGGAATATCGACAATATTCTCAAGGATGGATGCTGGTTCATTCATGTTTCTATACAACAGTGAAACAGACAATTTCGATCCACTGAGATTCGACAAGTTCATCAATGAAGTCGCTCACACGGCCGCGAGATATTTGCGTTAGTATCATTAAAATTCCCTATGGCTGCAAAAATACTAGACCCCCAGGTCTGCTACCACAATTGTAATGGAATGACAATGGCATCTTGATTGTCACTTTTGACTGTTTTTGTATACTACTGTAATGTCACAATAACGATGTGATTGCCTATCCATTGCGAGTCCCCGGTTAGATCCTCGAAGGTAGTCGCTTTTTACGACATCCACTGAAGACTGAAGCTGGTGGTAAATTTACCTGGCAAGAGCATGAGTATAGGAATTTTGTCTTTGAACTTAGAATCGAAACAAACAATCATATTAGTCTTATTGCAGGCAATGATATAACACCAGTCCAACACACGGTCGTAGTAAGCACAAGTCTCGATATGCAAGAACACGGAGAGTTGATCAGCAAGTACCGCGATGACGTCGACAAGACCGGTGTGATGGTAGTCAAAGATATAGACGCCGTGCCCTCGGACCTGGCGATGGCTTTCCATTACTACTGCGATGAGTATGATCCGTTAGTGAAAAGAAGCGCTATATTCTTCACGTTGAATCTGGCTAACTGTTCCAATACACCTGGTTAGTACCATCGTACAATTTCAAATCGTAAAATTCTAATGTATACTTACATAATAAAAGAATAAATTACTTTTCTGTTATTACCAAACACAAAACGATACAACCTTCAGCCCAATTTATTTTTAATAGAAATTGATTATTGGAAGTGGGAGAAGTGCATCCACAAATTGACAATCCATATTACGCTCATTGTGTAGCAGCCCCCCGCCATAGTTTGGCCACAAATCGAATACCAAGCTGTAAACTAGGTCTCACACAGTTTTACTACCTATCACACTGATAGTCCGCAGCAACGTGCAAGTTCAAGCTACATGAAATCGTTATTAGTAGTTTGTTTAGTAGTCTGCGCGACTCTTTGGCAATAATGCTCCGTATGATTTATTTTCTTTCAAAAAATTCATTGTAACAGACACCAACAAGTTACAGTCATATTATTAAATAAAACATATGTATAGAGCGTAGGTTTGTAAGGGTGTGTGAGAATAACTGAGATATAATGACATAGAGGAGTCAGGTAGATGTTAGTTGTTGAAGGAGAATGGAAAACATTAATTGGATAGACAGGGTGACTAATGAAGTAATTATGATGAATCTGTACAACACAATGTAAAAAAATTCCAAATAAAATATGTCATAGACTGGTCATCACCAAAGAAATTTCAATTTTAAAATACTTTCTTCCCCTATGATGCGCTGTCAGTTGTTAATCATTATTTAACATTACAAAATTGTATGATAACAGTTTCAGATAAAAAGTCTACCCATGATTTTATTGAGAAGTGCCTGGCAAGAAAATGGAAGTCTGTCCCACAAGAAAACATCAGACCGTTGCTGACAAGAATAGTGGATATTATTATAGATGTCACTAGAGTATTTTGAATCAGTATTTGAATTTAAGTGAATTAGTAAATAATATATTACCTTGTTAATTTCTACTTAATTTTTCTATTTTCTTGTGTTAGTATACATATATGGATTTTAAAATGGTTTTTACTTAAAAATTCATCACACTAATATTATAAATGTGTAAGTTTGGATGGATGGATGTTTGTTACTCAATCACACCAGAACGGCTGAATGGATCTGGATGAAATTTGGCACAGAGACAGATTATAGTCTGGAATAGCACATAGGCTACTTTTTATCCCCGTAAAAAGGACATAATTTTTAATCGCGGGTAACTACAAGTAGTTACCCCCTAGTAGTACTAACTAGTTAATAATAATCAGTAAACATAGCAGTTTAATAATTAATTATTAATAAAAGTTATGTACGTAAAATGTTTAGTCCCACAAGTGACGAATATAGACCTGTACAATATTCCATATTATTATTTAATGTAGGCACTAGCAAACACAGTTTGTGGTAGAGTAGACATGCTTTAACTTTTTATAGTATAACTCACTTCAATCATAGACCATAACAACTAAAAAAATAGATTATGTTATATTATTACCTAAAATTTAATAACAATTATCAAACCACATTCATTCATAGTACTAAAAATAAATAAGTAATTGATCATTTAGTCCCATTGAATCATCACTGGATTGGCCAAAGTGCACTCTGATCTGAAGTATTAAGATCAGGGCCATCATTGAGATCATCTAGGCTGTCCGGCTCCAGCTCATTGTTGTTCCGTGCCGGGGAGTAGGACGCTGGCACATCTTCCTCCTCATCTTCATCATGAGATTCTTCAGTGTCATCTGATTCATCATTACCTGGATAATATAAAATCAATATTTGATAACAAATATATTATTATCTAAGGGGGTGTGTTCAATGTCACCATAGTAGTTTCATAGTAGTTTTGGTTTCATTCATGGATGGCGGGTCAGATCAGTTGCGCTGCATGTGCCTAGTGAATGTAGCGTCTCTATCTACTGCCGCCTTCCTACCTAGGCAAGTATGGTCCATCGTAGATCTCATCGTCACTTACCATCAGGTGAGATCGAGATCAAATACTTGCCTATAATGTAATAAAAAAAAAAAAAAAAAAGTGTACCTAGTGCCTACTACCAGTTGCACTTCTAAACATAAAATTACATTTTTTTTTGTGATAAGTAGAAAAAGATATAGCTATTTTAAATTGTACAATGGTTTGGGAGGTTTTTATAACGATAACTGTGAATTAAACAGTATTGCTAAAACTGAATCATACCTTCCTCCTCATCGGTATCAGCTTCTTCCTCCATCGGCTCCGGATCAGCTTTCCCAAGCGGAGCACGTTTCATAAACTGTTGCCCGACAGAGTTCAGCTGTAATATTAAACGAATACAACACAGAACTAAAATAACAGTTTGTGTTTATTTATATTTACATAAAAAGTCTAACCCAATGCTGGTTGGCTTGCTCTAAAGCCGTTAACTCAGCCTCCTCATCACAAGGGCTATCGGCGTTAAACCAGGTTGAGTCCACCAAACGTGGAGTTAACAATGGAAATGGAATATTCATTGTAAGTTATTAATTTGTAAAGTGATCAGTAATAAATTGCAATTTCAAACGAGCAAAAGCAAAACGAAATAATGTTGCCACTTCACTTTTCAAAAAGGGGATCCTTACGAAGCTAAAACGGGCTAGAAATGCAAAAAATCTGGAGGTAAAAAACAGGTATAAATAAAATATTAATACACTCATAGAAACTCACAAAATACACCTATAAACATAAAAATGTCATTGAAATACTTTTCACATAGCTTAGCCATGCTACTGTCCTCGTGTGAATCGAGCATTAGTATTGTACAGTTCGCATGGTGAACGTATACCTGCTAACACAATCGATTCACAATCACATAGTAACTGTCACTTTTGACAGATCATTTCATCAGACAGAATCGTGTTTATTTTTTAAAGACGAACGCCAACTATACGGTCCCATACTAAGCAACACTTGTATTATGGGTACTTGTATTTATTACTTATATAGACATTAAACATCTGTGACTTGAGTACAAAAATTCGTGCTCATCACACAAAGTTTGTCCCGACCAGGATTCGAACCCGGGACCCTCGGCACAGAAAGCAGGCTCACTATCAACTGCGCTAATCAGGCCGTCGTGTTATATGTAAGTAAATTAATGCCTACGTTTTTATGTTTGTTTGTAAAATGTTCGTGGCTCAATGTACTTGTACTTACTTACATACCTATTGAATATAATTACTTACAGCCTCCCTCAAATTGTTGATTAGCGCTTAGGTCCGATCTACTAATTATAGGTTTTCCTCTGGAACAGACGGGTTCCCCCAGCTCTAGTCCATATTCTACCATGCTAATGACTAATACGTGGGGTAATTTCCATTTCGAACCGGAAAACGTAGTGTAGGACGGCCCCCCACAAGGTGGACCGATGATATCACACGAGTCGCAGGAAGCTGGTGGATGCGAGTGGCGGAGGACCGTGATGTGTGGAAATCATTGGGGGCGGCCTATGTCCAGCAGTGAAAGACAGATAACTCCTAATACTATCATATTTTTAAGTGAGTACCTACCTACCTATCTGAAATCCTTGACTAGGTGTTGTTGTATTGAAGACACATTTTACAAGGATAAGCACTATACGCGACATTGCAAGCCTGCTCATTGTAAGATCATTTTCGCATAACAATACTTAGCTTTAGCGTATCGGTATGCTACAGCCGTGGCGAGTATCTATTCAAACGATATTTTTCTTATATGGGCAGGAAGCGAAGTCCCCAATTCGACGCAGGTGCGTTACGTCGCGTCATTTTGATCTTTCATGCATCCACATACTTCACTAAATCTCCTTATCGCAATCGTAAACAATTTTACGAGCGCTTGTTCATTGTTTAATTCGTAAGCAATAACAAGATAGGCGAGTGCGTTTTATGAGAAAGAAGCTATTGAGCATTCAGCCGTTAAATTTAACTTGGATTGTTCGCATGAGTTTATCATACAAATATGTTTTCCTGTATTCATTATTATAGAACATTTATTTTCTTAATATGGGTGAGTGTTCTTGCTTGTTAATAAGATCCTTCCAGCCTTATATTTGTCGTGCTTGTACCTTTTCCATCTAATAATATACTGTATTGTCTTTTACCTTTATCTGGTTAAAATAGTACTTCTTCGGTCATCCTATTCCTGTCTTACTTTACAATAGTATTCATCAGTATGTCGTCGTATCAAATGCCTAATCATCTAGGGCACCATGTAAGCTAATCCCTACTCTTTCCAAAACTACTTCATTTGTAATTATTTCGATTCAGCATATGTTTTCTGTCCTACGCCTGCACCTCATTGCGAACGCTTCTAGTCTGTCACTTGTTTTTGTAAAGTCTACCTATTTAAAGCGATACTGACCACAATGTCTTCTCCACATACAATGCTTCCCTGAAGATTTTGTACTTTCCCGATCTCTTGATCGTGAATATTTTCAATCAACATTGAAATTAATTTTTATTTCATTGAAAAGCATTTTATTTATGTTTTAGATGAAAACAACGTTAGCGATGGTATTATTAAGTAAAAATCCATCAATTGCAATGGATAGTAATAAAGACAATGATATGGCAGAATTTATAATTTCAAAAGGGTACCTGCCGAACGAAAAAGATTTACCAAAAACATCTATAATACAAAATGCCGGTTAGTTTACAATTAGTTTTACATTATTGTGAATTTATTGTGTCTTTTCTCAAATGATTTTCCTACCAATGTAAACATTACATTACCTACTTATGTTGACTGTTTTCAGATAATGATGTCACGTACCTTCTTTCTAAACTAACGGATGACGAACTGATTAAATTACTCAGTGAACAAACCCATAAGCACGAATACAACCTGAACGATTTAATGAAAATAGCTGTAGATTCAAAATCTGTACAGGGCATTATGCCAATTATTAAATTTGGAAAAGGTGAACACCGTCCAAGCCTAAACGACTTCTTAGAAGGTCGAAATAATTTCAATGAAAGATCTCGAGCAGATTTCGAGAATAATAAACCCCAGAGTGCTGTTTTCAGATTAGAAAATAAAGAAGTAGATCCTTTCGTTTCTAGTAAAAGCGCTGATCCCCAATACACTGCTGTACAAAAGTTAAATAATTTATTATACAGTCGTCCGACAGAAGTGGACATAGGAAGCAAAAGCGACGATGATGATGAAAAGAAAGAGCTTCTTTTTAATGTACTTGTAGCTCAATTAAAGACGCTGTGCTGTAAAAAAAAGAAATCAACGGAAAAGAAAGACATTACAAAATACAATATTAAATCGCTCATTAATGATTTTGTACCTCAAAATGTAATCCAAAAAACTTACGTCCCCATAACAGAATTTAAACCTGCGGCAGTAGCTACCACAATGCCAAACGAGTATATGTTTTTAATTTTAAATGACGAGATTACGAGCAATGGAAGTGATGGACTTATATCAGTTGACCCTGACAGTCTTGGAAAGAATAGCAGTGTTTTATTGTTGGGACCTATAGCATCACCATTGTCTGATGCTCAACTAAAATTAGCGGTACGTAATTTTATAACTATACCTACTTACAAGTTAATTTATGAATATGTACGCTCTAAGAATACCTCCAAAGATTAGTGAAGTTGAGTAACTTTAAGCCCAAGGTAGTTAGCATGGACCAAAGCTAAGAAAAATGTCCAGTCTGTAACTTTAGCCAGGAAAGACAATCCATGCTCAAAAGATCCGACTAAACACCAATACTATACCGGACCAAAGTGACCTGCTAAGAAATAAACTTAAATTCAATTGTAGGTAGGTATACCCACAGTGTGAAGGTTTCCCTTATTACATATCTTTATAGTTCCTAACTCAGACGAAGATATAATACACCGAGTGTCGCGACTCCGCCTATTTTATTTCTTCGTATGCGGTTACTAATTAACACTTGCCATTATTATTTCCTAATTGATTGCATGTTATTTCAGATGACCCGCATTTCAAATGAGCTCTCGAAAGCAGAATATTTGCCGCTATTACAACAGTTATCAGACGGTACCATAAGTGATGAAAATATAAGACTTGTTAATAGTTTAGTAACCGGACCCGAAACACGCAGATACATCAAGCCTCATAGATGCAACCACCAGTCCCAACTCACGAGAATTTATGGTGGTCCCAAGTGGATTATATGTACCGGCTATCTGAACATAAATGGTCCTAGTTTATATGACTAAAAATACAAAATACTTACTCCACTAATTTAATTTAACTAACCCAAAATCACAAAATAAAGGGTTATTTAGTTTTCAAAATGTGTTTTTTTCTTCGTATACCTACATACCAGACCAATGAGGCGGTACGATAGCAAATATGGATCATACCTAGATTTCAAAAATTGTTTGTAGGTAGGTCATAATATTTCAATGAACAGCGAAGGTCAAGAAGATTATATATTATTATTACTGGAAGCTTCCCCTAGTAGATGGAATTTTTAAAGCCTACTTCTTTGTTGTGATGAAATAAAATGGGTATGAATATTTAATATAATATATAATAATAGATTTAACAACTTGTAGTTCCAAAAGCGCGAACTTATTGAAATGACATTGATGTCATGGATCATCTTCCTTTAAATTTATGGTATCAATACTAATTTATCTGGAAGTCCCGTAGTAGCGTTAACTAGACTAAAAACTAGACCAAATACCCGAATATTGAACTGGTTTAAGCCATCCTTCAGCTGGATCCGAACCTTCTTATCCGATTCTAATAAAATTATCGAATGAAATGTGGTAATTTGTAGGGCGTCTGATTGTCCTACCCATTATCTGATCATTTTATTAGAGTAGGTTTTTAGATCACGACTCTGTGATACAGATCGCGATATCCACCGTGGTCCGGATTGATGGTATCATGTAAACCGGACCTTTGTCTCTGGATTGCACTGACGAGCACTTGCACGACTTCCTCTGACCATAGACCAATCCTCGAACTAACCAGGGTTACCAGACTGGATATATATTTCGCAATTCTGGGTAAAAATTTAATTCTTGGAAAATTTTAGTTTTAGTCTAATCGTTAGCTCTAACTGAACACATTTACATTTATGTATTTGAGTGCATTTAACGAAAGCACATGTTTAAATAGTCCGATGTGAAAAAAAGGCACAAATATACCTAATAATATTGAGCAATTACCCATTAGGTTTATTAATCGATATTATTTTTTGCCTTTAGGTAAAACTTAAGTAAATTGTATCATTTTAGAGAAAAATAATTTCAAATTTGGGTAGAAATAGAAAGTCACATGTGGCAACCCTGGAACTAACTCTAACCTTTCTTTCTTTATTTGTGGCTTAAGTCGTGCGGCTTACACGTTTCCAAGTAAAAATTAATAATGGCGGAACCGCGTGAAAGAACCTTTATCATGGCTAAGCCAGATGCTGTCCAACGTGGATTAATTGGCACTATCATCGAGCGTTTCGAGAAAAAAGGCTTCAAGTTAGTCGCCCTTAAATTAGTCTGGCCATCTGAGGAACTTCTCCAGAAACACTACAGTGACTTGGCGTCGCGCCCCTTCTTCCCCGGTCTAGTGAAGTACATGAGCTCTGGACCCGTTGTCCCAATGGTATGGGAAGGTCTCAACGTGGTGAAGACCGGCCGTCAAATGCTCGGTGCTACAAATCCGGCTGATTCCCTACCCGGCACCATTCGCGGTGATCTCTGCATTGAAGTTGGTCGCAACATCCTCCACGGTTCTGACAGTGTTGAGTCGGCTAAGAAGGAAATCGCGCTGTGGTTCACCGAGAAGGAGCTCGTGGGGTGGACTCCGGCCGCCGAAAAGTGGGTTTACGAGTAAATTATAAGATAAAATAAATGTATAACACACCACATGTTACAGGTTATTTATAAGTTATTCCAAGTATCAAAATAAATTACTTAAAATATCATTAATTGTATTTCCTTTTAGCCATTGAAACTGATGTTTATCAAGGTCAAACTTTGCCCATATGGTAGTACATTCACTGCCGTAAATTTTATTGCTAGTTCCATAAGTCATAACCTTACTATTTTCCAAGTATGTGTTAACGCCTTAAATTTAAAAAAAAAACGTGAGTTAAAGTCCTGTTTCTGTCTACCAAATAGCACATGAGTGTAGAAGTCAACTAGCATAACATTTAAACGTTGTTTTTTTATAAATATTCCCGATCCTACACGTTGGTTGGTAGGTAAGTATGATGATTTATCAAGAATGTCTTATAATAATAAATTCGGTAGGTAATACATACCTACATCAAATGAGGCTAATTGATTAGGTCAGAGATCACACTGACTAAACTCTTATCAATGTTTTGTATGGTACATAAATAAGAATCAGGAGATAAACTAGATACTAACTTACCTTACTTCATTGGCTGAAGAATAGAGGTTTCTTTTCTCTGCCATAAACGGTGTACATTTTAACTCAAGCTCATTACAAAATAAAACACAAAACTCATTCTAGACATATTTTTTACTATAATGTAATTAAAAATTCATGTTAACTTACAAAATACATCATTGTGATGCGGAGTTTCGGGATGAGTTGCACTTACAGCAATATCGACCGAATAAAACGAGTGGAGTGTTTGACTGCAGCAAGTGTTGCATTATTGCTAACCCAATCCCTATACCTACGAACATGTACAAACAATGCCTAATATCGGTAAGTTCATCCCATCCACTACCTATAATAACAAAGACTGTATTGACATACTATCCGATATGCTAAAATACTAAATCACATAGGCTTCATGTGTCGCACCCGATTCGATATTTACAATGGGGAGAGGATAAATAATACAACAGATATAGGGAGCATTAATAACATAGAATTTTGACATAACCAGCCAATGGTACAAATTATAAGACTGAATAATGATCTGTTTTCACTATCAGCATATTAAAAAATTCAATTATTAAAACATACCATTTTCCTAGTCCAAATTAATATGAATACTTCTAACATAATTGCTACCAAAATCCTAAATTAAATTACAGTAATTGGGGCATCTACACGATCATATTAACCACCTAACAGCTAAATGGTTATAGTTGTTAAGTGGTTGAAACGACGGTGAATAAGACGTTTAAGCCATTTGCGCTGGCGTGACTAAAATAAATAACGATTCGACACACAATTCGGTATTTTTACACAGTCCAATTATGTATCTAAATTACACCTGTTAATTAAAATATCTGTACAGCCGTGGCGATTCCTATAACTTAACAGTTTATCACTATATATCGTCTCCAGCCCTCAGTTCATCTATTTACAAAGTGTCAGGTAGTACCTTCTACATGTAGTAAATAGTTCAAATTAATGCGGTTACAGGGTGGGGTATCTAAGTAACATAAAAGGGTTGCTATTCTCAAAGGGTGGCCGCTTGCTCCGTGTGATGTTCCACCTCGACGGCTGGCTGTGTGTTCTGGTCACTATTCTGTTGCGTTGTTTGCTGCTCTTGTTGGTTCAGCTGTATTCTAGATGGTAAAGGTGCCGTTTGACCTGGAACAAGAAGTTTATAATTGATGTTATCAAATAGTTGTCAACTAGCTGTATTATATGCATATTTTTTTATGTATCATTGATATTGTCCAGAATGTGTTTACTCACCGTATTTATCGTGAATGCCCCGATGCCTTTTGAGTGCAAATCGGTCAGCGAACGCGGCGGTGCAAATGTCGCACTTGAAGGGTTTCTCTCCGGAATGCACTTTTGCGTGGTTTTTCAGGTGCGCTGCCTGACTGAACGCCGACCCGCACGTTTCACATCTGTTTTAAAAAGCAATAATGGCAAGTTTAATTTTGGAATTAAACCAATAACATGCACCTACATAATAATGTTCCAGGAACTTTTTATAACAAAAAATATGTGATTCATTTCATACTAGACCCGCAACCGTAGTTATTCATAGATTCACATAATATTGTAGCAGTTTGTGACATAAAACACTTAGCCATAAGTATCTTACGTGTAATATACTCACTTGTAAGGCTTCTCTCCTGTGTGTATACGCCGATGATTCCACAATGTTGCGTGTCTTGCGAATCCTTTGTCACACACCTGCATTATAAAAAATACACTCTTGAAATTTGAGTTAATTTTTGATGTGAAAATTAAATGATTTTTTTTAATAAAGTTATGTATAAAACTAATTAACATTAATATCTCACCTCGCAAACATATGGTTTTTCTCCTGAATGTGTTCTTTCGTGATTTTTTAAATGTGGTGATTGAGAGAACTGCATACCGCATGTGTTGCACCTGGAAATAATGATTACTTTAATGATAATATAATAAAACCACAGTAAAGTTCTTATCTAAAGTCAACATTAAGAAATAACATAGACGAAGTGTCGCGAACAATATATTGAAGCCCAAAAAACCTATCCGATTTGTTTAGTACACGCTAATTCTCGAGTACGGAAGGTCGCATTTCGCGTGTACTAAACAAATTGGCTTCAAAATGTTGTTCGCGACATATATTATTTATTCGTAAAACAAATCCTACCTGTAAGGCTTTTCTCCTGTATGTATTCTTGAATGGTTCTTAAGATAAACTGCTTTTGCAAACGCGATTCCACAGATGCCGCATTTGAAGTTCTTCTCTCCAGAATGGAGCTTCTTGTGCGACCACAATGAGGAGTACCTAGCGAAGGAGCCCCCGCATATGTTACAGTGGAAGGGTTTGTCCAAATTGGACTGGTTCAATTTGTTTTTGTTGCCACCTACGAAAATAATGCCGGACCCATTACAGCTCTGGCATTTTGTTACCGATGCTAAGTTTCTCCTTTTCACTGGATGATGGCCGGGTACTGTAACATAATTAACAATTTAAGTAATATTTTACAACACCACAGCACCACAATCATCTCTTATTGTTAACTATTTCACTTACATGGTTTCTGTTGTTGCTGGTTCGTTTGCGTGGTGGCCAGTGGGTCTGTCGCGGACTGCACCGCGCTCGCGCCGCCCGCCTCAAACTTCACCGGGTCCTCTGATGCAACGAATATTTGCGTCGTGTTCACTGATAATGCGAATAAAATTGCTTAAAACTAAAGAAAACTATCGACCAAGCGCATCGCCACAAACAACGAAAACTTGTAATAGGTACCTATTTAACCCAAAGTTATGACTAGCAAGAAAAAAATATATATTTGTCTTCGTCTTCTGTCGCTCACTATTAGTTTGTTAGAAATGTCGCGAGATTAACGTGGTTGGCGATAGCGTGCGATCTAGTTGGGTCCTAACAGTTGTGATGTTTTTCATTGTAATCTCATCATAGTAGCTAGTATTTTGCTTCTTAATTTTGTAGCTGATTGCCATGACGATAAAACAAAAGATAGTGAAGACCCATTTATGAACTACATGTAATGAAATTGAACCTTGAACCGTGAAAGATTTCTAACTAACAGCAGAATTCATTTGTTTATCATGGCTGTTGGACTGGCATATTGCTGTTTCATGCATAGCCTCATTGTTGTATAGGCATAGATTTCGAGGAGGCCAAAACCTGTAGGTATGGCTGTATAACTAAGAGAAGAGGCACTAAAAATGTTGTAATAAACTTACTTTGATTATTTCTTTGTGGGTCAGAAGAATCCTGTGCAATACAGTTTTCACACCGTATTAATTTGGGGCCTTTTCTTTTAGGATTGTTAGGAATGGGTCCACCACAGGTTATGCATTTCTGGATTTTATCTATTATAACTGGTTTTGCTGAAATAAAATTAAGAGTTAGAATTATTCATAGTCAGCTTGATATATAAAAACTCTAAATGTTTTTATAGCTTGCTAGCTATTCAACACATATTTAATTGTCAATAATATTTGAATTTGTATTACAAGAGCAATTACTAACTTCTGCCTGCGGCTTTCTCTGCAGTATCTCTCTCAATGAAACAGCCTATATCACTCACGGATAATGTAGCTACCTAGATTACTTCCTACATCCACATGCACAACCTCTACCTCTTTATAATATTAGTATAGATTTACCCCCAAATTTATAGCAGCTAAATAAAAAGGCATTACAAAGCATTTTCCAGAGGACAAGTGCTTTGTAAAACCATCGAAACTGGACAAAAAATCCATAAAAATTTAAAAATTATTACTAACTGTCTTGGATCTGTACATGATGTTGTTGCTGTTCATTGTGGTCTGACGAAAGTATTTGGATGTGCGGAGGCATTGCTGCATCATTCCCTGTACTCACACCTGTTGCTACCACTGTTATGTTTCCCTCTGTCAACAAACATTACAAATAATGTGTACTATATACAGACACACAAATTCAGCATTAAAATCTTTACAGCATCTAAAATGATAGGTAGATGGTGGCGAGTTGTTGCTTGTGTACCAAATTATTTAACAAAGTAAAAAATTATTGATGGAGACAACGAAACACATACAACCATCATTTCTAATATAATGCAATACTAAACCAACACCAATACACAAAAACAAGTGTACTCTCCTTGTTTCGCGCTTAGCTAGTTATTTGAGCAAGTGACTGATCATGTTAAAAAAAGTAAAAAACTACCATGGTTACCTGTATCTTGAGCATGTATCCTTTTATGAGCATTGAGGAGAGTAAGATGTCCAAACATAAGTCCGCAAACATCACATTTGAAACTAATATTGGAGATTGTGTTTTGGATGCCATTTGGAGCAATTTGCATCTGGTTAACTAACGCATAGTTGTAAGAGAACGGCTGGGCTATGTAGCAAGTCTTGTCATCACTAGTGGTGAGCTGTATGTTCACACTGTTGGGGACACTACCAGCTGTTGATGTGGCACCTGCACCTAATTTCCCAATCATATTTACATTGGTGGTGTAGCAGAATGTAGGGAACTCCTGCAATCAAAGAATTTCATTAGTTCGTTTTAGACTATAAAATGTATCATGATCTGATAAGAAAATGTTTATCACTATAATTTGCTCTAGTCTAGTTGATATCCAATGTATAATACCCCTAATACAAGCATTGCTTGATTTGGGGGTATACAATTAATGTTTCTCTGATGATATTTATTCATAGTAGTCATTTAGGTGTTAGGAAGACATTTTATATGAGCTATAGTTGTTATTTGTAAATTACTACTGTAAGTACTAGTAATAACAAGTCATAGTAAGCTAGTAATCATAGTCTAGGACAATAAAACTGCCCTTTTAGGTTACCTACTTTCCAGGTCATATGATAAACAATAAATACGAGTACCTAAATGTAGACATACCTGCTGCTGTTGTTGTGCCTGTTGGGCATTCTTTTGTTGAACGTTCTCTATGTTCTTGCCTTGAGACTTTTGTGTTGGATGCTCTTGGTACTGCAGCGTCGGCACAGCGCCAGTCTGAACCGCGTTTGTCGTGAACATATCGATACATACACTGAACCCGAACTATTACTACATTACACCAAGTCGGTCATCTACACATTGTATACATCTGTAATAACACAAAACACACAGTTTTATTGTTGTAGACCATTTTTACGCGGTCACCAAAAGCGCGGCTAATATTCCACGAAAGAGAAACTCCAAAACACAAAGTGCGAAGGTAACGGGGAATATATCTTATCAGTCTGCTCTACTCGTAAAAAGATCATTCGTTTAGGAGGCAGTCTCCTGAATAGTCGATATATGCAAGAAAAGGATGACGGACATACGCTCTACGAGTAAGTAAACGGCAGACGCCATTGTACCTCAACTCTTCAACAGAAATGAGACGCGGTCACGAATCACGAATACAGAAGGCTGTAAAAGTAGAATACAATTATTACTTACTCGTGTAAACCTGGTTAAAAATATGAACATAAAGCAATGTAATGTATTTTATTTCGAAAGAATTCAGATTATTTTATTTCTGTCTCACTTTCTTGTCGAACGAATTACGAATTCTCCATCTCATGAAAGAAACGAAATGGCGATATAATTTAGATAAAATGGCGGATTGGGGCGGGTCGAGGAGAAACGTAGAATCTACCAAATGTTACCCTTTAAAGAAAAAAAAAACGATAGTATTCAAGATCATTTAATTTTGCGGGACGGGCTGTTTCATAAATTTTCTTTTATCTCATTTGCTCAATATATGGTATACTAAGCTATCCGTTTTTCGGGATCTGAAAAATATTCTTAGCTCTATTTTGTAGTTATAACAAAGTTGGTAGCAGGCCAGCCTTTATAACGAGGATCGCAGGTTCAAGCCCCAGCTCGCATATTTAGGATTTCTAGATGTCTTGTGCGGATCTAATTTTCAACCATGATTATCACTTGCTTAACGGTGAAGGAAAACATCGTGAAGATACCCACATGCCTGTGAAAACCTCTCGGAAGACGTGTGATGCCTGCGAAACCAATGTGCCAGCGTGGGGATTAATCCTCAAGTGGAAGGGAGCCCCTGCTCAACAGTGGGAAATTAAAAAAGGTTTAGTATTATTATTATTCATCATATCATTCACGTCATTCATAAACGTGCAAGAGTGAAGCGAAATCGTTATAATAAAATGGTAGATAATAGCTTGACATTTCAAATTCGTTTGGATGACCAGTAATTTTTTTAGAAAGTATCCACAGCTAATTTACTGATAGGGTATACATTTTTTTTTATCATTATCCTCGACATCTTCATTATCATTAGGGATTACTATAAATACTTTAATCAAACAACTATTTTATTATTGAGAAATTTTACTCGACAACACTGGCAAAGTGGCTAGATTTAGTAGCCGATTGCCACCGGAAAAAATGGTTTCACGTTCTGCCTACGTTTTAAAGTTTGTTCGCCTGCAAAAATAAATATGTGGAGAAATCGTTCAAGAGGATTCCTATTCATTGGGATTACCTATATTTTTACTTTCTCGTTGAACAACTGGCCTACTAACTTAACATTCTCATATGAAGGTTTTCTGGTTTATGAACTTCTAAATAAAATAAAATACTTACGTTTTTCTATGAAAGACACACTCGTGCGTTATAAATGAAACCATTTCGATCGGGTTTTATGGGGTTTTGCGTTTCAATGATCGGAATCATAACCGTACATAGGGTTATAGGAAAGTCCTTTAAAAAGGTAAGTCAAGTAAATAGGTAATCAACAAAGAAAAAAAGTCAAATCTAACAGTAATTAAGTCGTTCATAATCCAAATCAAGAAACACTATTAATTCACTTGACATTATTTTCATCTTTTTCGTTTTTATACGATCCTAGCGTAGTTATTCCACAGAACAAAATTGAGTTATTCACTCTCTGTCCAATCTTCTTACTTACTTACTCGTTTCTTGCTATCGTATATAGAGAATCTCTCTACGCTCTCATTTGGCCAATCTACAACATTCCATTTCACGTTTCACCAGACTGTTGTTCCAATCTATACATACAAATAAATTAAATTGGAATGTATATTTGTAATATCAAAATAACCGCTTTTTACTAAGTGCATTTGGATCGCTGACGTCTATATATACAAGTACGATGTATATATAGAGGTCAGTGATTTGGATGTATACACGGTTCATTTACGAAAACAACATTTTCTTAAATTTTTGTCTGTCTGTTTGTTCCAGCTAATCTCTGAAATGGCTTGACCGATTTTGACGGGACTTTCACTGGCAGATAGCTGATGTAACAAGTAGTAACTTAGGCTACTTATATTTTAGAAAAAAAAATAGGATCTCACGAAAAAAAATAAAACCAATGAAAAATTTAATAATATTCTATTCAAATAGGGAAGTTGTATTCATACATTATATATTTTTCTAAACTTCTTTTGTTTATTAAAACTATATAGCGCCCGCAGCCCACGCGCATGGCATGGCCGCGTCGGGCGCCTCCCACCGCTTCCTCCGCCAACGACTTAATTAATATCACAAAGGCTATGCTAACGGTTGTCTTTGTTAAATACCACGCGGACGAAGACGCGGGTAGAACCTAGTTTATACGTAAAATTGATCACGTTTATGCATGAAATAAATTTATTCCGTTATAGCATTAGCAAACGATCGAATTTGTTTATCTAGCTAGTGAGTAGCTTGCCGACAATACGGTTCGGACGGTTGATCCAGCACGTACTAAGTTCGATCAACCATATTCATTCACCTTGCACTTTAAATATAATAATAAGTAAATCGAATTACCTGAGTATAACAATTTACAGGATACCACCTAATTTGAGAGTTCTCTTCATAACCAATGGTTATAATGATTAATTATAGGTAGGTTTAACCACCCATCAACTTAAAACATAGACATTTTACAATGTTATTATTACACCTTATACCTACTGATATAGATAGGCAGTTCTACATAGAAAGGACTAGATTGTAATTCTCAAAGATGTGTTGATGATAGAATTTCATGTTTCCGTAGAGATTTATCTTTTTGTATTACATACTTAAAATATTTGAGAGCTATATAAGGATTACTTACTTTATTTTGTTGTAAATCATTTATTATATTTGACAATCGATTAGCCCAATTTTGGCATGTTTGTGGTCTTAGTTTCTCCAGAAGATTATGATCTGAACACCAAAAATTATTTATTTTTCCGGCAAATAAACAGTTTCTTAATTTGTCCAACATATATATAAATAAATACGAAAGAGAATTGTTTTTCCAAAAATCTGAATTCTCTTCTGCAACTTGCCATAGAAATAATGTTTTTATAAAATAACTTGCCAATTTATGAAATCCTTGCATATCACGGAGCAGTTTCAAAAGCTTCAATGTACTCTTTAAATTATCTTTGTTGTTCATATAATACCTTTCTTGATATGGAAATGCTAGTCTCCAACTAAAATCATTATCACTTGGCTTTGGTACAGCAAAATAAGATGTGAGGTCAGTTTTCTGTACTTTGGTAAAATGAATTTTTGATTGAATAGGCATTTTTGGTAGTTTAAACAGCAATGTTGGTACTAGATCTACATCAATTACATTAACATTATCCAAGTAAATTGTTATAGTATTGGCTGGACCAGATGTTTTGAAATCAATTCTGTAATAGTGATTTTGCACTTTCAAAAGTCTCTTTCTGTCTTCTGTCATTGGGAGAGTGTTTAATGCGGTGTCCACGACTCTTTGCATCCAGGACTTAAATTTTTTTACCGACAATCTATAATGTTGATCGCACCAAAGTTCAGTATCTTTGAAACCTTTAACAGCAGTAGCTGGTGTTTTTGAGAGTCTTCGAAATTCTGTAGGCATTATAATAGCAGTGTAACCATGCTGTGACTCACTAGCGTCTAGGATAATTTTATCATAGTCCATATGTATGGTAAGAATGATATTAATATCATATTCTGTTGGTTCCCCAACTCGCAAACCATCAAAATAGCTTCCCAAATATTCCAACTTGGGTTTCATACTATTAAACAAAGCATCGCCTTTGCGCATTATTTCTAAAAGTCTGTCCAACACGGAGTTCAGAATGGAATTATTGATGTGTCTATCATTCTTTTTAATTCTCACATGCCTCCTATTTACTTCTTGAAGGAGTACTTCCAATGTCTTTTTTTTTTATTATAACCACAATCTGCTATCACCATATTTCTGAAATAAAGAATATTTTTTATTTCCTAGTGTTTTAATGACAATCATTATTCTCTGTTTCTTATCCCTACAAAACACAAAAAAATAATAACCCATATCTAAGTGCGTAGGCAATTCCTTACTTCCTACACATTTTAACTCACTGCTACTAAAATGACTAACTTATTTACTTACCCCCTTTTTGCAATACACCAAGTAAAAAACAAAACAAATGTGCCTAATGCCACCGGGGTCGTACGAGCCACTCGTTCACTTAACGGTACGGACGACGTATATATACAATTCAATATAAGGTTTAAACTTTTCTGAAAAATCGAGAACAATGTCACAAACAAAACAACCAATACCTTATAAGGATATCGTCAGACTGGCAAAGAGTATAGTATATAATCAATACGTTTTAGTCAGACTGGTACACAGACGAACTAGTGGAATGGTATAACGTCACAGCCTGCTTTAGGCATGAATCAAGCATGATATGATAGGCAAAGATTTTACAATCACTACGTTATGATCGGTATATAGTCTCGTGGTAAAACCCCCAAATAGACACGTCAGTGTTACCAGTTACTTTTTTTATGAACACAAATATTTGCGTAAGCAAGCAAGTTTCTTTATTGATTACAAATAATATATTAGTAAGGGAGCCGGTTTACGTTTATATTATTTGTTTAAAAATTGTACAAACAAATATTATACGTCATACCTCTCGCTCATTTCCTTCGATAAAAATTTGTTTTTTTAAACCATCGGACAAAATAAATACAGGAAATTGCAGGTCCCACCGAAATTGTTCAATAAGGTGCCGTCGTTAAAAAGGTATCCCATTCATCGGGATTCCCTAAAATCTTACTTACCCAGCGAACGATCTAGGCCTGCCGTGACGTGCGTCATAGATTTTAATTGCGAAAATGCCTTCATGTGTACTAAGGTACTGCAAAAACTAGAATCAGAATTCACAATTCAGAATTATTAATACGATCATGGGATAACTTTTTACAGGTAAATTTTCTGTATTCTCAATATAAAACGCATAAATGTTGCCAGATACAAAGTATCTCTAACTAGTCTGCGATTACCGGTGGCCATGTTTGAGAATCGTAGATAGAGAATGAACACATTCTCTATCTACGTTGAGAATACATAGAGTAACGACTTCACAGAAGCGACACTAGCGATGTGAAGGTAATGTTTATACCATATAATTATATTATTATGATCTCGGTGGATAATCTTAGGAAATCCATATTCTTACCGAAATACGCAAAGCCAAATGGACTGTTACGTAATTTTTTAGTAACGCATCAGTAACAACTATTTAGATTGAACGCTTTCCTCGGCCTGCACTATTAGCATAAGCGGCTGTCACAAGACAAAATGTGTTGATGTGATTTGTATGGTCAGGGCGCGAAATTCAAAATGTCAATGCTATTTATTTTTTTACGAAAAATTTGGAAATCTTTACGATGTAATTTAGTGTTTTGCTGCATTGGACGTTTCGATGTATTAAGTTTGCTTAAAAAAATACCTAAAGCGATACAACACCATAAAGTTAGTAAAAGTAGCGGTTTTTACAAACCTTATGGTATTGTATCGGATTTAGAGATGCGCAAACTACATCTTTTACTTGATTACAGATTTATAAATCTTTTCACTCAAAAGATTTAAATCACTCTTTTAAATCTTTTAATTCCGTGTGTGTCGGAATTAAAAGATTTAAAGAGTCATTCATAAGACACATCGTAAATGATTCGAAGAGATTCGGAAGGAGAAAAAGATACATATACTACTGATTTCCCTTCATTCTTATCAGGCTTAGGACTGTCAACCTAGCTTTCATAATTAACTAAACCACATACAAAGGACTAGGTTGGCGTTATTAAATACCTACTTAGTACTAATGAGATATAAGAACGTACTTATTTTTGTACCAACACACTTGATCACTACCTCATTATTTACATTTATTAAAGTTTTTAATTATTTACAAAAGTCAAAATATCATTGATAAAGATAAATATAAAGAGTTATTATTTATAGTTTTTGGTTCAATTCACTATTTACACTCTCAAAATAATGTCGCATACGCAATTAAAAGCATCGAAACATTCAATCAAAACTAAAACATAACAAACCGTCACTCGATTTCCTATTTTAAAAAAATACATTCCACTTAATTATAAGGCGCAGAAAGAATAGTTTTCTCTGCATTCTACATTATCCGGCGACGCGTCGTATGCAGTACGCACGCGCGAACTTACACATCCTTCTCTATCTCTTTCTGAATCATAATACCAGCCTATAGTCTTCTCACTCCACATCGTAATGGTCTCAATTGAATCAATTTGAATCTTATCTAAAGTGATTTAAAGATGTATTCCAAAAACTTCTGATTTAGTGATGCATGATGTATTATTGAAAAAAGTAAATCTTTTTTTCAATTCACTCAGGATTTACACATCTCTAATCGGATTAGATATTTTTTTGGCATTGTTATATTCTCGCCCTTTTTTAACGGGTTTCATCCTAATATAATTTTTTTTCACTTATTACCATTTTCAAAATGATCGACCCTGGTCTATTTGGAATTTACTCTTTTATAAAGTAGAATGTCGCATCTATTAGCCTCTCCGGTTGTTCCGCGCTTATCAAGATACGCGCATAGATTATACATAATAATTATATAGTTTGTATCAAAATTACTGTTCTAGGTATATATTTCAATTATTATAACCACTTCATAGGCTCAGCGGATTTCGGGCCCCGGGTAATCGTATCGGTAAGAACTCAAATGCAAAGTAACTACTCTATAACGCTCATGCTAGCCTAATGCCGTTAAAGTAGCCGGGAAGTAGACTAGTTTCTACTTTAGATGTCGGTATACAACATGCAACTAGGTCAAAAAGCCACAATCAGAAAACAGGTATCTAGAACCGTAAACTGATACTATTGTATAGTTTACAATAGTATAAGCCTTTTTACTTCAGTATGGATTTACCCTACCACTTCCTTAAAATGGGTGGTGTGATGAAAGAAAAACTCAATTATAGTTTTGTGTGGAGTGCATTTAGAACCTATGTAGGTAACTAACTTTTTCTTGCTGTCACATCTATAGATGATTTATTGACTTATTCCAACATTATCCCAGTTATTCTTGAATGCATCAATAGCTTCTTGTATACTTTTAAAATTAGCTGGTTTTATTTTCTCTTCCTGTTCCTGTGTGCTCTGTATATTACGGCCTGCATTAAAACAAGAATAGAAAAACAAATTAATCAAAATATTGCCCCAACACACACACACTTGCACAGCACTGGCTAGCTCGGATGAGAGGTTTAAGAGCTGTATGCTATGGAGTGAAGTGTAAAAGGGCATTACTCAACAAGTAACTACATGAGAATGCTAAGCATAACTCTCTACACTATGAGAAATTCACACCAGTGTTTCCCCTAGTCCACCGTACAATTGCAATTATGGGGCCCCGCCCAGTGAGTGAGTGGTATGTCACCACAACCCAATTATATGATGTTAATACTGATTATGGCAGGTCTCCAAATCCTTTACAATAACCCAATCTTCAGACCATCACAAAATTTGTAATAGTTCCTGCAACTTCTCAATTCAGTTCAATGTTTATGCTTCATAAATTCTGGCTGTTCTAGCAGATTACAGATACTTATATAGTATGTTTATGGAGTATGATCATAGGTATATTTTGATTTTGACTATGCCCTAATCCTCCTCACATTGAGGCGAGGCTCATGCCCAACAGTGGGACTTTAAAAAAAGGCCCGGGTACCTATATTTTATTTCATTTAAATTTGATTCCTCTACTATTACCTTCTTTAGGTGTTACATATGCATGTTCCATCCGTAAATATTTCATTGTTTTCGTAGTATACTTCAAATTCTTATCAGGTACTTTGTCAAATAATGGATCTTCACATTCTGGCTTTTCAACTCCTTCAAAGAACATGTATGTTCCTAACGCATCTTCATACTGTCCTACAACATACATAATATAACTTTCGAGTTAAGTATGCACTGCAGTTATGAAATACAACGTAATATTCCATGGCTGTTGCATAAATCGATTTTTTGTGAGATATTAGGTAGGTACGAACCAGTAAAAAAAGTTTCATCCATCTGTATAATTGGTTTTTCATCATCTATACCTAAAACATGAATGGTTCGATATTTTTCAATATTTACACTATCTTCAAACTCTACGTATACTAATATTTCCTCTTCATCGTTTGAAGTTCCTTGGTTCATTTTATTTCTGTCGTAAAAGTATGTGTTATTCTTATTATGGTGTTATTTTCTTCTTCTTTTTTTAACTTGGCAATCGGCTACACAATACCATTGCCATTATTGCCAGTATAGAATATTTCTTGATAATAGTTCTAAAATTAAAAGTACCCCTTGATGATAATATTGATGACGATGATGATGAGAGCTTGAAAAGTCACGTTATATTATTTTGATTCAATTTACTTCACTCGTGCACGTTTATGACCACACAATAGCTAATAATATCCCACTAATATTGCACAGACTTTGTAGTTAGAGATACTTATTTGATGAGCAAGGAGTATTATAATTAATCATAGACGAACTAGAGATGCTATACATATTATAATATTGGTTGATGGAATGAAATAAATATATTTTTTTCCCCTTAATGGCCTTTTTCATCAATATAATTAGCAAACAATCTCATCAATCAATGTCACATAACACAAATGAGGTTCTGAATATTAAAATAGTATTTCTCTATTTTAATATCTTAATTAAAATAGAGTACTTTTTTTAATGATGCAACAATCAACCCAGGAAAGCTTTCGATAGGTAAATACAATTTTAGGGATTCTCAATGAACTTCTTTGAACGGCTGCGGCTCTCTGTAGAATTTGTCGTAGAGGTAGAGTCGAATAATCATGAACATCAATGTGAACATCCCTAGCTGGATTGTGGACCATAAAGTAAAGATGAAAGAATGGGAATGAATGAATGAACTACATTGATTGAACGAATAAAATTAACTAGCTCGCGAGCACGGCAGCACGCATTCAGTTCTTCTATGGATAAATTTTCGTAAAATCAGCCTAATAACTTGTGAAACCAGTGGTTCTAGCTGTGAAAATAATGTCTGACTGGGATACAGTCACGATTCTTCGTAAAAAGCCACCAAAAGCATCGGCTTTAAAGACTGAGCAGGCTGTAAATGCTGCACGCCGTCAAGGTGTACCAGTTGATACTCAACAAAAGTATGGAGCTGGAACGAATAAACAACACGTTACCACTAAAAACACTGCGAAACTCGATAGGGAGACTGAAGAATTGCGTCATGATAAAATACCGCTTGATCTGGGAAAAGTCATAATGCAAGGACGACAGGCCAAAGGTATGAGTCAAAAAGACTTGGCCACAAAAATATGCGAGAAACCTCAAATAGTAAATGACTACGAGGCCGGTCGTGGCATACCAAACAACATCGTACTTGGTAAAATCGAAAGGGCAATTGGAATGAAACTGCGAGGCAAAGAAAGAGGCCAACCGCTGCAGCCTCCTGGAGGAAAGAAATAACGGATTCTCTGGGAGGCGAATACTAAATTCCGATTTGTTTATTGCATAATAATTTTATCTCATTTTTGCTGTTGAATGTGTTCTTTATAAGATTGGTTGTATACTTCCTAAAATTGACAAAGTAAAAAAAATATGTCAGCATTTATTTTCCTCTGGAATGTTCTATCCATCTATGATGACATGTGTGTTTGTTACCATCATGAAAATGACATCGAATTCAGTGACAGTGGGTGTAATGGAGATGTGATATGCAATAAAATAGCTATTTATGATTACTTCCATCTTTTACTAATTACTTTTTGTAATAATCCTTTAGCAAAATTATCACTCCATCTTCGGTATTTTACCAACAGTAAGGTAAAATCTAAAGCTATTTCAGTCTTCAAGAGAGCTCATTTTTTTTTTTTTTATATTTATTCTTGACCATGGATACCAGTCCTTCAGTCGAATACATGAAAATAAATCTAATAATTGTAAGATCATCTAAATTAATAATTAATGCATTAAACTTAACTTAATAACACATTAAACTTAAAATAAATGGAAATTTATCACCATATTAGTTAAAATAAAAATAAATTACGATTAAAATTAACAACAAATAAAACCACTAAAACATCAAGAGAGCTCAGCATCGCATCACTAACGCTAAACCATAGACAAACAAAAATCGCAACGGAGTGTGCACCACAGCTGAGGAAAAAAAATCCTAGAATATAGAGCAAGGAATATTAGATATAATATGGCACCCAATACAAAGCCAACAAGATCGCGATACTACATTACGATGGCAATCTGTTGAAGCAAAGAGGTTTTGTTTTTGGCTAGTAAACTTATGACTGGCACAACTGAATAGGTTTTTCATAAGAAAATTGTACACTATTGTTTGTGTTATAATTTAAAATATACTCGATGTTCATATCCATTTAATTTCATCGCATTTCATTTCGTAAAGAAAGAAGAAGAAGAAGAGTTGGTTACACCATTACAATCGAAAGCGTGGCTATGGGTCACTTGACTTTTTAAAATATTATCGCACCCATCGTTTTTTGTGCGAGTTTGAAAATACACACATCAGAATTGGCAGTATGGATTGATTCCTTCGCCTGTCCTACTGGACGAATTAAACTACTACTACTTGAAAATACACTTGGCCGGTACAATATAACAAAAAAATAAACGAAAAATATATGTGTCATTAACATTCAGACAAATACTGAATCCGCAAGGAAAACACTCGACAAATTTTGATGTAACTGTTAGGTTGGTGGTACTTCAAATTAGGCGCTTCCTAATACAGATACGGCAGAAAATTGTGTTTATTATAATATTTACTGCTTGGTTTAATGCTAATCAACACATACCCTTGCATAGAGACGGTCTATGCCAGGGATTGCCAAACAATTTTAGATCAGACACCTCTTTTCCATAATGAACTGATACCTCAGACTTGCCGAGTTTTTCATCTTGTACGAACTTTCTACTAAAATATTAGTAATTCTTACACAGTATCATGAAAATTTGAAATAAGACCTTATATTAATTAATTGGGGTCGATTTTTAGCCCTCGTCGACCCTCAAAATCAGTTTTCGTTTGTCTGGAAAACCGATATCGACCCCATGGGGTCGATTACGGAACACTTTGGGAATCCTTGATCTATCGTATACTTAGACAGATTATAACTAGATTCGGATCAGTGATTTCTTTCTCAGAGTAATAGAATTCACGTACCCACCTGTAGTTCGCCGTCTGAGCATATCTGCACGACCCTGGGACTCTATATATTTATCCTGCGATCCACAGACTACTAGGATACTATATATCTATGACCTAAATTGCAATTTCAGTATCGTGATACGGACTAATAGTGTGAACGTCGCCATTTGAATTTGTCTTGTCATTTTACATATGTCAATAATGTTTCATTCCTTCAAATATTTCAAATAATTGTTTACTTCCTATTCCTACTGTTACTACTACTAATAACGATTTTATATATATTAAATAACCTATAAAATTACAAAAAAGAAACAACTATTTCCTCCAATGTTTGCTCATTTTAAAACGTGTTGATTTAGATGTATATATTGCGTGGGATTAGAGTGTCCTTCGGCTAGTGGCTCATAGCATCTAGTAAAAATGGCTTTCTCATTTGGTGCTAATACTAGCAATCAGGGTTCAGCCTTTGGAGCCGCATCCAAACGTAAGTATACTATCTATTTATGAATGTTCTTCAAACTTGGTATTAAGTAAGTATTTAATTCTATAGAAACGTGGTACTAAGAAATTATTTTATTTTTATTTAGGTAAGTACCTTGGTGTTAACCAAGAGCACTGTATAATTGTTTTGTGTTAACAAAACGATTATACAGTGCTCTAAGTGAACTGTAAATGATTATTTAAATTGGTTTATTTCAGCAAGTTTTGCATTTGGAAGCACAACAACAGCAACAACATCCAGTGCTGGATTTGGTGGATTCGGGACATCCACCACTCCCTCAGGGTTTGGCACATTTGGCGCGCCAGCAATTAGCGCTGGTAACTATTATTTTAGGGATAGACTGATGTATGCTTCCTTGTTTATTTATATATTTATTTATTCATAACACAATTGGATATCAGCATACACCAAAACACCAATATGCTAAATATATAACTAAAACCATAGACAAATATAAAACATAAAATGTAATGTAACACAAATTAAAAACCAAATATAAAATATTTACAACACACTGAAAAAATAAAATGAGTAAAATTAAATTAAATTAACAAAGTACAAATAAATTATAAACTAACAACTATAATGTGCATGAGTCTATTCCCCGCTACTATTAAATCTATTAAATAAAGAAATATTATTGCTATGTTCTGAGATTTTAAAATGTCATATCATTTGAAAATCATTTTTCTTACAATACCTTTTATCACTTATTATAGTATCCATATAAAATATGATTTTAAATAAGTGTATGTTGTAGTAAGCCTATCTAATAATATGGCTTATAGTTTATGTAATTCACATTTACATTAAAGCAATCCTTTCAACATAGTTTAAACACAAATGGTCCACATATTATTACAATGGGACTCCTTTTTACCAGCCTGTTGTTATGAAAGTAAAACCTAGTTTGAAATTGGTGGATGGGTTCCTATTGCTCTCTACGTCCTTGTTAAGAAAGGACTAAATAGGCACACACATTCTTGGGATGCAGCTGGTACTTTATACAGATATTATTTATTATTAATAATTAGTTATATAAAATATCCCAGTCGTCTATCATTTTTTTTTTTTAATACAGCAGCACCATTTGGTGGGCTTGGCACTACACCAGCTTCAACAGCTTCATCTTTATTCGGAGGAACTGGTTTTGGGGCAACTACTGCTAAACCGGCAGGTAATAAAGTGAACTAAAGTATTGTTTTTTCTGAAACTTTTGTTCCATCATTTATGACTTTTTTTCTGACACCAATTGTGGTATAAATTAAAATAGTAGAATAAAAAATGTAAGTAGACTGTAATATATAAATATACTTATAATAAGATGAGACTTTAATTAATTTGTAATTGATGTATTTGAAATGAATTCAACCAATTTGCAGTGACACATTGACTTGGGCCTAATGTCATAAATATTATTGGTTAACCTCTATACGGTTAATACTTGTTTATTTAAGTTCAAACTCTGTACAATATGAGTAGGGCTTGTAACATCTGTCTTAATGTCATGCTTGCGCCAGTATGGTGGCATCTATACTAATATTATAAATGTGAATGTTTGGATGGATGGATAGATGGATGGATGTTTGTTACTCTTTCACGCCCGAATGGCTGAACGGATCTGGATGAAATTTGGCACAGAGATAGATTATAGTCTGGAATAGCACATAGGCTACTTTTTATCCCAGTAAAATGGTTCCCGTGGGATAGATGTTTTAATTTTTCATACTTTTTATTGTGGGTAACACTGCCGGGTGCAGCTAGTATTACAATAAATAAACATATCATTTCAGGATTTGGAACTGGCACATTCGGTACAAATACATTTGGTACTAGCACAGCATTTGGTGCTGGTACATCAACATTTGGCAGTGCTGCACCAACATTCGGTACCAATACCCTTGGGGCTAACACTCTTGGCGGCGCTACATTTGGTGGAGGGAACACATTTGGTACAAGTTTTGGCACTAAACCTGCAGCAGGATTTGCTGGGTTTGGCACTGTTCCATCACTGGCAAATCAACTTGTGCCAATTCAGGTATTTCCTTGTAATTATTAATATTTCAATTGAGTTAATAGCCAATTTTGAAGGTCCTTAATGTCCTCATCTACAAACCTCTAAAATTGTCTAATAGTAGCTTTTGCCTGTGGTTCAGCTGACACAATTGTCATGAAGTGAAGGAAGTCTATTGTCTCAATTCCTTATAGGATAATTGCAAAGCAATCTCAGTATGACTCTTAGTTGTTGATAGATATGACCAACTCGTTAGTTGTCAGAGCTTATAGTTTTTATATAGAAATATTGTTTGTTCGGCTTTTAGCAACAGCAACAGCAGCAGCAACAAGGTCCCGCGACCGCCCACGAGGCGCTGATCGCAGCCGTGTTCAACTGCTGCGTGTTCGGAGACGAGCGCGATCAGGTGCTCGCCAAGTGGAACCTGTTGCAGGCGCAGTGGGGGACCGGTGAGACCTAGCACACACTTACCAACATTCAGACAAACAGCAACCGCATAGTAACTGTCCCTTTTTTGTCAAAAGTGACAGTTACTATGCGGTTGATGTTCGATTATGAATCGATTGTGTTAGCAGACTTGGGGCCCAGAAATACAGTTTTGTTTAGTTGAGAAATGCCTGGAATAGGCATGATGACTGATTTTCAAAAACTGTTCTATAATATTCTAAGGTATCTACTATTTCCAAAAAAATATATTATTTCGGCAGGAAACTAATTTTTATTAGAAAAAAACTATATTTAAATTGTTATTTTAAAATTCGCTCCAAAACGATCGCCGGTGTCATGGCGTCTGCTTGTGACGTCACTATTATGCAAACTGACCGTAAACACAACAAATCAGTAATTTACGTATATAAATATTGTAAAGAGTATGGAGTTTATCTTATTACTCTTTGCTGATAATGTTGCGGTTGCTTAGCAACAGGTTTTATATTGTTTGTGTCAAAAATGGTAAATCCTTGTTCCATGTTTTGAGATCACAAAACCATGTAATTGATCGATAGAAATCACGAAATACTTTATAAACGCAGGTAAAAACAATTACTAAGTGCAGAGATCGTCGAAGTTCGTACGAAACTTAGCGATGTTTACAATGTGTACATGCTCGTGACGTAGTTCACTCTGATTGGTGTTCAACTTATCATGGCGGACTGTTGAATTTTGTAGTTTTATTTTATTAAATAAATTATCAATCTCGCCCTAAATCTGTGAATAAATGCATTTTTCAGAACCTATTAATCCTATCTCATTAGATAAACACATTATTTTAGTGATTCTTAGTTACTGTCATCATGCCTATTAATTGGGTAGTAGAATTATTTTACCGTTGAATTGCGAGCCGGGGTTTGACCCCGCGCTCCTCATAACTTAGGCCAGCATTCTACATTGACCTTGGCTATCAATGATTTATAGTTCTTTAACGTAACCTTAAAAATGATAAAATACGTGTTGTTGGACTTCTCAAGCAGACACATTACATATCTTAAACATAAACAATGTCATACTATCCTTTTCTTACAGGACAAGCGTATTACAGTCGGAATGCTCCCGCATTGGAACTGAACGAGCAGAACCCTCTCTGTCGGTTCAAAGCGGTCGGGTATTCGCGGCTCAGCGGGCGCGATGACAAGGATGGTCACGTGACCATGTTGTTCAATAAGACTGAGCAGGATATCAAGTATGTTCACATCGATATTCTTGTATCTTTTGACGTAACATAATGAAGTTTTGGGAATACACTAGCTTCGACTTGTTTTTGTTTCAGGAATAATCAGCAAGCATTAACGACCTCGCTGCACGGTTTATTGGGAAACAAACCGAACTTAGCCGTCAATATAGAGTCGATTAAATCAGTGTCAGAGAGCAAGAGTCAGGTGAGTCATTTAATTTGAATCACCTTATTGCTTTGCATCGGATTTGAGGCGGACCCGAGTCACCCAATCTGCCGAAACCAATGCAGCATTACACACACCCCCCAGACAATCCCACAGCGCTTCTGGACACCTCGAGTGACCAGACCGACACACCAAACTCTAACAGACACCGACTTCGCCGTCGAGGTCGACTAAACACATCTACTGCCCATAGGTGCGTTTTCGCACCCAGCAGTCGTCCGTCGTCAACCCCCCCCCCCCCGGAGGCGCCCTTGAGCTAGTTGCCCCCCTACCCTTCTGGCTGGGGCCCCTTCAGCGCTCGCCCTCTCGCCCGAAGCTGCAATGGTCTTTCGCGACCAACAGCAGTGTTTATCGACATTTTTTTTTCTCGATTGACGCGCTAATTAACGTCATTGAGCGCAGGTGTAGCAGGGGCGTAAGAGAATAAAATAAACGTGACTGTGAACTCCTCGTGGTTTTGGTGTTGTGTCAGGTGGTGATATACGTGGTGGACAGGGGCGCGGGCGGGTCGCACGTGTCCGCGGCGGAGCTGGCGGCGTTCCTGAACCAAGGAGCGGCGCGCGCGGCGCTGGCGGGCGCGGGCTGCGCCGCCGCCGCGCCCGCCGCCGCGCCCGCGCCGCCGCTGCTCGCGCAGTACCTGCACACCGCGCCGCCGGGTGCGTACTATACACACCTAAACCGTGCCATCTAATATCTCTTCGTTTTTGGCTATATTTTTCGCTTTCATCCCTAAGGTATGGACATGAGACTATGGAAGCAGGCGCAAGCTGACAACCCGGATCCGGAAAATTATATTCCCGTACCGATAATCGGATTCTCTGAGGTTTGTGAATTCGAAATGCAAGGGATGGAATGCTAAAATTAAAAGCTTGTCATAATATTGTTTTGTGTGGTCAGATAAAGTTTCGCAGTCGATGTCAGTCGGAGCAGGCGCGGCTGCAGGCGGCGTGGCTGCAGCGCGCGGCAGGCGAGCTGGCGGAGCTGCGCACGCGCCGCGCCGCCGCCGGCGCCAGGCTGTCCAACCTCGCGGCCAGGCTACATGCCCTCAGACACACGCTGCTGCAGGTCTGTATCACACACTTGCACAGAGCTGGCTGAGCTGTGCACGCGCCGCGCTGGCTGGTTTCACGCGCTCACTCATTGGCTGCAACAGGATTCGACGCCTCAGGTCGATTGAACGACAGAGTTGATGCTACGCTTCAAGCAGGGCTATGAATAAAACGATTTCACTATGGAATTAAATCATCCATTCATCAACAATTTGTTCATAAACGTTGTTGGATTGTTTTACTTTCGATATTGATTTTTTTTTTTCGCGGATTTTATCGCGTTTATTTTACGTAGCCGACGTTTTGGAAATAAATGGGATGAAATCCGAAAAAAATGTTTTATTTCAATGTGTAGTATTTACTTTGGATAGTTTACCTTATGTTGTGTATGTCCTACTAGGTGATATCTCGTCAAGAAGTGGTCGGGCGTGTGGGCGCTGCATTGAGCCCTGAGGAGGAAGCCGTGAGAGCGCGGCTACACGAGCTGACGTCACAGCTCGCCGCACCACCGCTATATAATGTGAGTTATACATGCCAATGTTTCTGTTAAAAAAAACGATCATAGACAACCGAGTCGTTGACAAGTTTTCATATAACATAACCCGAGCCAAGCCTAGTATCGCCTAGTTCTATCAATTACCTCATACCACATTTACTAGTCTCAACAATTTTGTAGATAAATGTTTATTATATTTTGACATTTGTTTGCGTTTTTTTTAATGACAGAAATTCTGATTTCTCATAATGATTACTAATGCTCCAAAGAGGCGCAGCTTCAAAGTTTAGTATACCCTTTGTGAATCATCCTGCTTTATGATGAATATAAATCCATAATTTGACCCTTTCAATTACAGAGCAGTAATAGACATGATCCATTGATTTGTATGGCGTAAGCATAAAAGTATAATTTATGTAGTACGATTACTAACAGTGAAATAACTATTGAAGTAACTAAAAAAAACAAATACAGACGTTTAGTTTACAATCCAAAACCAAAGAGTACAAAGGCGCGGGGTAGTGACGTCACTGCTATAAGTCGACAGAGTCAGCGCGCGTACTACATGACGTCAGGACCTACTTGAGAGTCAGTATCAGTGCACATTTACTAATGCCAAATTTTCTTTACGGTTGCTCTGACGACTACTCTCTCTCTGCTACTTCTAACAATATCTTTCAAATTATAGATACTACTAGCTGTTACCCGCGACATTGTCCGCGTGGTATTTAACTAAGACACAACCGTTTGTGATATTAAATCGTTGGCGGGGGTTGGGGGTTTTTTTTTTTTTTTAAATAAAAGTAGCGTCAGTTACTCCTTGTTACATAAGCTATCTGCCAGTGAAAGTCCCGTCAAAATCGATCCAGCCATTTCAGAGATTAGCCGGAACCAACAGACAGACAGACAGACAGACAAAAATTGTAAAAGTTTTGTTTTGGTATATGTACCGTGTATACATCCAAATGCACTTAGTAAAAAGCGGTTATTTTAATATTACAAACAGACACTCCAATTTTATTTATTTGTATGTATAGAAGAGGTACTCACTATTTATCATAACAGATGGTACTGAATTCAATAATAGTAGACTATCCAATTGTGGACGCTCTCAATTTTTTACATAGAATTAGATAAAATCCTCCAGGCTTATCTATATTGCAACACAGATATATTCATGTAGACGGCGTCCTTGACTGTTCCAATGTCTCCGAGCATTCGCCCTCCGCGTGCTCCCTTATCGGCGGACTATCGCGTTATCTCCAGACGGCCAGACGTGTGTTAATACACAACATGAATCGGTGTTATGGTGGGCGATAACACACCATTAATTAACACCAACGAAGCATTAAAAAAACAAATTCACTTCCGTATTTTTTGGTATGGGTCGTAGAGTAAACCATCTTCTTTTTAAAACTCTGCAATGCACGCTACAGGTTCAGTGAACTGTACATTAAAATTGATTATTATTTTCACTATCTCGTGTATGTACTTTTACTTATGTAATCTGTATGACGGCTTTTGTAAAACTGCTTTGCGACCGGACAAATCCGGTTGTAGGCTTATGTTTTAGATATGTGTTTGATTGTCATGCGGGCGAGGTGTGCTTTTGATGTAGATTGTGTTCGTATATCTGAGACAATTGACGACTCGATTGGCGCAGTGGGCAGTGATCCTGCTTTCTGCTTCGAGGGTTCTGGGTTCGAAATCCAGTAGGGCCAAACGTTTAATCCTGAGTCATGGATTCAATAACGATATAAACAATTGTACACTAGGATCGTACGGTACCCATATTACAAGCGTTGGCCAGTTTGGGACCGTACCTAATCGGCATCGATTAGTATTACATTTCAGACAAAACAAATATGTACATAAATAATATAAAATGTAGCGATGTGATGTTTATTTACATACAACACTGACACGTGTTGATTGCTAAAGTCGTAATCATTTATAATTAATAATGTTAATAGACAAGCATTTTTGACCCCTTTGAAAATTTCCACACGCAACAAAGTACTTCGACAAAAAATCAACAAATATCCAATGAAGAAAGAAATTACTACAAAGATATTAGTAAGGCAAAATCAAGTAGTGGTTAGAGAGAGGGGTCGCGTTTTTTCTCTGTCGCACACGCGGTGATTTATTGTAGTGACACTGACGTCACCATGTCTGTACTCCTTAATAGTTTTTGATTTTTCTGCTAGGAATCTTTATGTGTATGAGAAAGATACAGTTTTAGAGATTAGTGCGCGAGTTTATTAGATAGCAACTAATCGTAATTATAAAATAATAACGCATTAAAGAAAGTAGTCAACGTCTCTGAAATGATATACAAAACGGAACTATTCAGAATATTTGCGACATGTGATGAAAAAGTTCTAATACCTCATATGCTTTAGTTTATTCATTTCACGACTTAAGCGACGATACATTTTTTCATTGCAACATGCTTATACATTGTTGTAACTGTATGCAGCTACCACAATATATCGATATCCTAAAAACCGCAGAACCGCATAAAATTAATTTTCCTCATTTTCTTCGTCTTGCGCAGCAAACATGGCGATGGTGTGATTTTTGGAGTTTAATTTGTTTTAGGGTCGTTTGAACGAGTTGCTATGCGCGGTGCGTCTGCAACGCAGCGCGAGCGCATGCGCGTCACATGAGCGCTACCATCTGGATCCGGGTAAGAAAGTTTGTCATGACATTTTATATATTTTCAGATAGCCATGCATTCGCTATGACTAATCGTTGAATAATAATCTCTTGTTGCTTAAGATATTTCAATTTAACACCTGGGATACAAAGTATCCTATTCGAGTGTAGTTACCTTGGAAAGCGGATAGATTATCCTATCCGCTTTCCAAGGTCTATCAAAATCCGTCTAGGATGTGTCCCGTGATGTACACACACAGACAGAACAAAATGACGGATTCTGTTTCTGTATAGAAAATATTAAATGTATTCTAGTTATAGTCTTATTGTATGTATAGGTCCTAGCGATTAGCCCACCCACTATCAAAACCACTTAGAGCACCGCCGGTATACAGCCACCGGTTTCGCTATCACTTGTACACATGTACTTAACGTATTTTTTTTTATTTTTTGTAAAAATCATGGCTGTTAAAAAAAACACAAGCCCGCTGAGTTTCTCGCCGGATCTTCTCAGTTGAGGTCGCGTTCCGATCAGGTTGTAAAGTTAAGAAAAAAAAAGTAAATGACAATTTGTAAGTGCCTCCGTAGGCCTATACGAAATAAATAATTTGACTTTGACTTTAACTTGCTATGGGCCTGCAGTATAGTTTCGGAGAGAACTACAGATTAGTTTAACTACAGAGAACTTTGTATTAAATTTCATATCTTTGTTCATATGTGTCCCCCCTTCCCCTCTGCAGGTGCGCAGGAAGACGTGAAGCAATTCCTGACGCTTCAGCAGCGCGGCATGGCCCACCTGCTGGACACGGCCCGCAAGGACCTCGCCGACCTCAACATCATTGCGGAGGGCATGGCCCGCCTCGTCAAAGCTTGATAATACATTATTTTCTTTTTAAATTTGGTCGTTTTGGTGTCGAACCTTTTTTATGTTTATTTTTTCATCTAAAGAAATATTGGTACTTGTCTATGTACTCTGTAGTACAGTCGTGTATCTTAAAGAACGAAAGTGGACAGTAGCTCTAGTTAATTATTTTGACGTTCCATTAAAATAAGGCGTGGTTTAAGTATTTTCCAAAGAAAAAAATGCAGAAAATGTTATAGTTTTGAAGATGCACACCATGCAATGTATGCCTTTAGACTTAAATACATACTAAGATGTCGGCTTTAAGTCTTGAAATAATATAAAGAATATAAATTACATTATCTATTTTATTTATCATTCTTTTAGATCATTTATGTACGAATAGTAACCAAAGCCCTCCCCTTACGTCATCACTCGTTTAAGGATAAGGCATATTTGCGTCCAAATCGTCGCACCATCGGGGCCTTGCCCTGGATTTGCTCAATTTTGTGCGTCTTTACGTGGAACGTCAACGATTTAGCTTACCGATTTAAAATTATTTTTCTTAAAATACTTACTTATATGACTTACCGTATTAAATATTGATTACTAAGGTAGGTATGCCCCTTATGTATTATTTGTTTATGTATAATGTTAATGTAATATATTTATTTCGGTATGTATTATTTGTTTACTTTAATTTATCAAGTTAATGTAACATATTTATTTTTAATTCAGTGTAGACATTGAGCGTAGACACGTTAACACAGATATCGCTGCTTATTGGATAATAACCAGATTATTGCGGTTATCGCAAATATTCCACTATTTTTGTGCTTGATAGAAACAATTAAAATCTTTCCTATACTACACGTATTTAGTTGGGAATGAGTTTTATTTTGTTGTCTGATAAGGAACTAATCCGACCGCTTTGTCTCGTCACGAGCAGCTATTTGCACATTGATAAAGATGTGCTGAATACGATGAACAATACTAAACGAATGCTAATATTTAATGTTCTCTTTGCAAAGTGAAAAATTTAATTTACTGGTGGTAGGCTTCGGCCGTGGCTAGTCGCCACCCACTGAACAAAGCCATGTCGCCAAGCGGCCTAGCCGTGTTCCGGCATGATGTTCGGTGTTGCCATTCATGGATCAGTCGGTCAGATCAGTTGCGCTGCATGTGCCTAATGAATGTAGCGTCTCTATCTACTGCCGCCTTCCTACCTAGGCAAGTATGGTCCACCGTAGATCTCATCGTCACTTAACATCAGGTGAGATCGAGATCAAATACTTGCCTATAATGTAATAAAAAAAAAAAAATCATAAACATATTATAAATATAATTTATTTCATATATATTAACTTTTTGTACTTAAATCTAATGGCAAGTCTGTGCGTCTGACTAGTTGCTCTATAGGTTTGCATTCGATGCGCTTCGTGCATATCAGGTTAAGAGGCATGTCCTCATCTATAGAGCTGTATATTGTAGGGATATCCTCAGGATGTTTCATGGGTACGTCGTCCATTCTTAGTTGGTCGTCGTACGCGAACACTTTGTCGCTTATGCTAGGCCTCAGCACTGGGTAGGTGATGTTGTTTGTATAGTAATTCCTATACGCGTGCTCATACATTTGCGTGTATTCCAGGTAAGACATTTCGTCTGTGGGAATTCTCATTGGGTAGATATGTTCTATGGGGCGAATGTAGGTAACTCGGTCGACGGGAGGGTATGCCATCGTCGGGACGGAGGATTCTTGTAATACTGGGGCGTAGACAGGCATTGGTGAGGAGATGTTTCTCGCTGGCGTGCTAAACGCCCTGCTCGCGTGAACGGGCGACGTGGACCTTATGACGGTGTAAAAAGAGCTGTTCTCCTTTGAAGGTGAGTATGTGTCTGGGCTGTGGACTTCGTCGGAGGACTCTCTCCTCGCGAGTTGCTCCGTGGTGTAGTGTTTGTATGTCTTGACGTGTTTCCTCAAGCTGGACGGGTCCGTGTACCGTTTGTTGCATCCTGGCACTTTGCAGCAGTACGGCTTCTCGACGGCGTGAGTGCGAGTGTGCTTGAAACGGTCGCTCGAGTTGGAGTATGCCTTACCACAGCCCTGCGAAGAAGAGAGTAAGTACTTAATAACCAAATTATAATAACTAGCTTTTTCCCGCGGGTGCGCTCGCGCAGTAGATTTCGCTTGCCAGCTAGACTCCCAATAATCATAATATCAATACGCTATCGTGGAAGCCTCGTTGCAATTGATTCAGTAGTTTTTTTCCGTGACGCCCGAACAAACTTACGCAGTCAAGTACCTCAAAAGCCTATTTGTATAGACGTAGCCCGGTTACAGATTTTTAATTGGTTTTTGATTTTTTGTGGCATTAATGTTTTTTTTTTCTTAATGCGTTTTACTGACCTACAAACTGACTGGTAAAATAACTTACAATAGCTGCGAATATGTAGTGGTAAGTAGACGTATCAGATGCTTACCTCATAAGGACAGACGTATGGTTTCTCTCCAGAATGCGATCTCAGGTGGATCTTCAAGTTTTCAGCTCTGGAGAAACTTTTGTTGCACTGGTTGCATGTGTGTGGTCGTTCGTTCGTGTGCGTGCGCACGTGAACCAGCATTTTGTATCTGTTGACAATTAAATGCACTGTTATTACATTGTTATTGTAATTATACTGATTACAGTGTAGGTTAATAATTATACCGTATTATTCAGAACGGGCATACATAAGGGTTTATATAAGGGTGTACCCTTAATAAACCTTCGCTTCTTTATGGCATTTGTAGTAATTGTATAAAGTCTGAATTCAATTAATGATTGCTATTAAAAATGCGCATACGAAGCACAGGTTCAAAGGTTAGTATGCTCTTCCCGAATCATCTGTATAAAGAAAAAAATCTAAAAAACGTATGTGACTATTATATTTAACTGACCGTGCATTAAAGCCTCTCTGAGGTCTGGAGCAACTCTTCCATCCGCAGTAGAAGAGGCCATCCCGATGCGCAAGCGCATGCGTGCGGGCGACGTGCGCGGACAGCCGCGCCACGCTCGGGAAGCGCGCGCCGCAACCCCGCCAGCCGCACGCACCCTCTGCACCGTCCATGTTCTCATTGGTGTTGCGTTCTGGCGACGATCCACCTGACGAGTCTTCATCTTCCAACTGTAAACAATAAACATTCATTTAAAAATGGCAATTATCAATTTTATTAGCGGCCTAATATTCAGTCAATAAAAAAAAAATCATAGTCATTGGTAGTTAAATAATTAATTTGTCCGTAAAAATATCCCACCTGAGGTGGAGGTGGCGGGAGCGCTACCGGCCTCGCGAAGTAAGGCGCGAAGCGTTCCGCAGGCATCCAACGCTGGATCCTGCACCCCTCACTGTTTATATCCGATCTCCACGCCGGAAAAACTAACATGATTCCACACGATTCACTAACAAAGTCAATATAAAGCAGTTGTGGTCACCGCGCGGTCGCCACGGACAATGATGCCGCGCGCCCGCTTCGCCTACTTATAAAACGTCTACGAGTGACATCGCGCTGATAAGAGCACGAATCCCCCGCGAACACTACTTTTATATATTGTTCCCATACGTGAAAGGAAAGATCAATAATCAAAATTCATATATGCACGTACTAAGTATACAATATCCTTATTTTTAGTTTAGGTAGTTAGATAAAATGTAAGTTGATTTTGCTGTAATTGTGTCTAGAATGAACGGTGTCATTCGCGTCGCGTGTGTGCGTTATCAGCAGCCGCCTGCCGCGGCTGTTGTCCGGTTATTACCGGTCCGATAGGCCGCGGTTCAATAGGTGATTGATATCGCTGTGTCGGTGTGAAGCGACCTCTTACTGGTTCTTATTGACGAACTCATTACTAATCGCCTACAGTACAGTTGTTTCAAGAACGTACTTTTTGTATTTCGTGGCGTCTATCACGTATATTATTTGTCGAGAGAGTACCTATTTTTTGTAATATTAAGGATTCAAGGGTTTTTATCTGTATAATTAACTGAATATTATGATTATATAATAAGTCACCTAAAAAGTAATTGTGTTATACTATTACTTATCTACTTCCCTGAATAAGCGTGCATGGATAGTGGTATCTTGGTAATGTTTTGTTACGAGTTGGACATAGTTATGTAGTTTTCATGATGTGATGGCCCTGTACACTACCTATGCCTATAAAGTGTATATATAAAATGTGCGCAATATTTTAACAGGTTAATCAGTAAGTTATTTCATCTTTAAAATAATTGTGTTAATGATGTTAAGTGTTTTTTAATCATGACAACCCATCACCGTGCTCAAAGTACGGAGTGTCATGATATTTTTTTTTTAATCTTTTGGAATGTTTTCTTTATAACCTACTTATGGACCTATTAAAATATTTTACACTGTTATCGTTACACTTTATATAATAACTGCCAAGACTGTAACGTTATAAAATGCAACTTTCACACGGATATACGTGGCTAATTAGATTAGAATTATCAGTTCTCGAATAGATAACTAATAGCATAAGCTATATACCTGTTATGAATGTGCGACTAATTCAGGAGAATTATCTATACATATAAATAAAATTGGAGTGTCTGTTTGTAATATTAAAATAACCGCTTTTTACTAAGTGCATTTGGATATATACACGTTACCTATACCGAAACAACATTTTTTACAATTTTTGTCTGTCTGTCTGTCTGTCCGTCTGTCCGTCTGTCTGTCTGTCTGTCTGTCTGTCTGTCTGTTTGTTCCGGGTAATCTCTGAAATGGTTGGACCGATTTTGACGGGAATTTCACTGGCAGATAGCTGATGTAACAAGGAGTAACTTAGGCTACTTTTATTTTAGAAAAAAAAATTGGATCTCTCGAAAAAAAATTAAAACCAATGTTGCAGCGCTGCGCCTGCTTAAAGTTTGATAGCAACAATCTGCAATGCGTCCCGCGGGATCAGAACGCGAGCGGCTGTTGCCAACGGTTGTCTTAGTTAAATACCACGCGGACGAAGTCGCGGGCAACAGCTAGTAATCAAATAAAATATGTTACCGATGCACAATAATTAAGTACCTTCTTATATATTTATAATTAAGCCAGTATGACGAAGTTTTTAGACATTTCTGAATTTTGACAATCTTTTTGAATGTTGCTACACTAGGGAGAAAGAATCTCGACGGTAATGCAGATATTTTAGCTTGCATAGCTTAACTTAGCTTGCAGACCTGGTTGTACGCTAAGCTAGATGAGGTAAGCAAATCTAAGTTAGCTTAGCCCGCGGTATAGCCTGCGTGTATCTTCTGCGCTATTTTACTGTTTACTTTTTCCAGTGCAGCAATCTACTTATGAACTTCTCTAGTTATTTTTAGTACAAAAATTCTGTTCTTCAGACTTGATGCCGCAAATTATCTCCTTATATATTATCTCCAGACGGAGCTGTCCAAACTCTGATAAACGAAAATATATGCTAGGCCATTGGAAAATTTGGTAGTGATGCGAATTTGCGTGGCTCAACGTGGGTTGCACCATGTAGGCTTATCTAATCGAGTGCTATTCGCCTGCGCGGCTCGGCACACCGTCACGTGTGCTGCTCACGCACTCACCTGTTTGTAATTTTAGGTTCGATCGACAATTCTGCACATCGGCAGCATCAAACAACCATTCAACATTATTTTAGTAACATCCTTGTGCAGTTGATTTTGGAGACTTACGCACTTTTCGCCCACGCAATTTCCGTATTTGACTGGAAGATTATCTTGTCTTCTAATCAGTTTCGATCGATCAATCTTAAGATCGATTTATATATCTTATTGGAAGTTTGTGTAACATTTTGAATCGAAATCCATCCATACTATAATGATTAAGAAGAGAATAGAAAATATGGAAGTCTGCGCAAGAATATAGGAGCGTGGGAAATGGGATATTTATTTCGTGTGGTGATTTTGGTCAGTCAGTCTCTCTCTATTAATCAGAGAGACACTGAAACAGCAGAAATTCGCGATACCTGCAAGAATTTATTCGAATAACTAACGAGTTTTGTCACCTACCACTTAACCATGACATTTTGGTAAAACTATACCTAGGTACAAGAGCAATCAACGTGATGAAGCATTAATTTGCTTTGTTAATGCGGTAAGCAAATACGCTGCAAAATTGTACGTCATTCAGTACTTGTTCAAACTAGTGATAATGTTATCAGTCGGTGTAGTGTGGTTGTGTGCGATTGCTAGTTTATATGTGAATGCGGGTCGCCGGCGTGTGTGTGCGCGCGGCTGGCCCCCTGCGGCCGGCGCGTGCGCCGGTTCAAGCCGGTTCGCTTATCGTTGCTCTGTCGTCTCCGACGCTGCTTCTCGGTATATCAGCGCTTGTTTATGAAGGACTATATAAAAATATGTGCCTCTTTATTGCGGCGGCTTGTTCTACCGCATGATTAATGATTTTATACTTTTTAAACTTGCCTATAATACTGCTGGATTATACATATACTTATGCTAAGACCCACCGTATATGCTCTCTTTACAACTTTGTTGTTTCGAGGACAACTGCTGTAGTGATTGCCATACTAAGCATTGAGTAGACCGCGCATAACTAGTTCATTTGATCATAAAATATCTACGATGGGTGATCCTTGAGATTTCTTTATCATTAGACTATGTGGCTTAACTGACCTCGAGTATATTTTGATAGTATCACCGCTTGCACTGTACAATTCACTTTTCTGGCCTTTTATGCCACCTATAAATCAAAGTATATAAACATAGAAATTTCACCTAGTCTTTTTAGTTTGCAATAATATTTTTTCGTACAGAATAAATTTGTATTGCATGTTATTTAATCCCAAATTGATACAAGTATTTGTATATCTATCTCGATCACTATGACTCCTGTGACCGCAACGAAAACAGAACTCAAATGTCCTTGAATAAAGTTTGATATTAGGGATCCAGGTTCTTAAAGCGTCTTTCTTTGCAGCTTTTTAATGAAACCTCTGCAACAGTTTTACAACAACGGAATATTGGGTATCACTTTTATATAGGAGTAATCAGTCGTACATATTATTCCTGGACGTGTTTACCTATTCCGTATCACAAAGTCCGCCGGGGGCATGCGGACGGTTCAGCAGCGGCGGTTCTCGCCGGTTCTCGGTTATCGCCCATCCACAAACATGGCCACATTTCATCACCAATTGCCAATGCGTTTGAGTGCGCTTTCAACATAACATCATGATTCTATACTATTATTGTTATCTCGCTTTAACCCATAGACGTGCTTTATTGGATTGCTCGTTCTACTTTTACAAATTGAAGACGCACATTGATACTTTCCATAAGAGTTTATAAGTGTGCCTTAATCGTCACAGGAGCTAACTTTTTTAATAATTGTTTGTGTCCAACGTCTGCTCAAAGGTCTTCCCCATTTGAGTTATATATTTTTATTGATTTATTTGGATTGTTGTATATAAACCTCTGATATTTCGCGGTGTGATTTGATCGTCGTGGCAGGTGCACTGTCTTCATAGGTGGGCTCATTAGGTGAGCTTTAGGTACCTGGTTGGGTAGTTGAGACGGCTGATTTAAGTTCTTCCGTCCTCCAGCAATAAATTACTACAGATATGCCGACTATGGTTTTGGCCGACAAACCGGTCTACCTGATTAATTGATGCTAACAATACAGCAATGCCGATCATTAGGTATAATATTATAATTACCTCTTATGCGCTAACGCTTCGTTTCGCTAGTATTTCGGTAGTGTAATTGTCGGTTCGCTACATCGTTTAGCCTACCTGGTTGTAGCCTGTTGTATTTATGTTGGTGTTACTTAATTTCGAGTTCTTGTTTTATCTTTTGATTACATTCATAATTTAAACTGACTCGGTGGGCGTGTAATTAAAAATGTTGAATAATTCGTCGGGCTGTTGGCATAGTTCGATTATATCGTTAGTAACATAAAAATGACAGCCAGCTTATTGTTGGTAATAAGTCAGCCCATCTCCATTGATCGTGATTTACGATACGTTGTTTACCATTACGACATCTGTAAATATTATGCACCTATTGCACGTAAACAAACAGACGCCTTGCTCGACCTAGGATCTGAGCATATCAGACAGGGCTTGCCCTACTACGGCTACTATGCTGATCCAATGACCTGCGCGCATCCAACGTTAAAACTACCTACTTCCTTATTAGCGGCTACAAGCATCGCATTAAAACAAAAGTACCTAAGGAAGTAATAAAGATGATGATCAACATCAAGATAATTATTTGCAGTGTGTGCTTACTGCATTTAGCCCTTTCCAGCCACTTTCACCAGATCGTCGGGCTATAGTTTTTACTACAATATACGATACGATATTTATTAATCGGCCTGCGTTTTCGAACATTCCAGTTTTGTAAGTCATCAAATGGGGTTTACTAAAAGCCGCGGCGCTATGTCTATTATCCACTAAAGACATAACTCATATTGTATCATTAACCGCTGCATTCTCAGTAGGTACATATCAGTGAATCGAATGAAAAAAACTGTGTAATCAACGCTTTAAGCAGATATCGCAAGCATGGGCCAGACGGCAATCTGGTCGTGTGCTGACGACTGGCGATAGTGGCGATAACTCTGATAAGAGATAAGAATACGTCTGATCCTTAGTCTGTATGCGCGACATGCGTTTATCACGCATTAAACGCGTGTAAATTTTACCGCGTTTCACTTCGTATTAAGTATATAAGGAAGAATTTATATATTGGATACAATATGAACCTATTAGGTATATAACTATTGTCATATACGTTCCCCACTTGGAATTTGAAATTTTTTAAAGTATACTGCTACAAAATATTCTGATATTTGTGGAACAAATTTTAAGGAATGGGGAAAATCATACTTAGGTATATGAGACGTCATTAGATACTTAATGATAACGACGACGTCTAAAATGCAGAATATGTCTGCAGTTAATATATCATACAAATAACTCAGCTATACAGCTGATTCAGAAAGGCTATACTTATACTAACCTGTGAACCTGCGCTCCTTTAGAGTACCTATTTGGATTCATTAAATATGTTCAGTCAGTAATTTGATAGCTCGATTTGAAAAAAAAATGTTCTCTATAAAATGATAATTTAGCAAAAAATTATATATGCAAATTCTGACTTCATATCATGATTACGCACAAAGTACTTATACCCATTCAGAATCACGCTGAATACAAATAAATATATCTTTAGCGTGATTTAGAGATTTAACTAAATTTTATACAAAAATACCTACTAGGTAGTTTCATGAAAAAATAAGAGGAACCGCAATATTCATCAGTCATGACGATCATAGATGTCGGGTACGGTACCTACCACAGATATATGAGAGGAGATATGTTATGAAAGCGGTGGGCTTGCGCTCACCTTTAGCCAAAATTACGCTAACATAGAGTTTTCGCCGTCAGTCGACTGCAACTGCACGTCGGTATCGGAGCTCTAACTTTTTTTTAAATGCCGTGTTATTCCGTGGTTGTGTGCAAAAATACTAGCAGCAAAGTGAACTACGCGAAAGATGGAATCTCATTTCACCAGCCAGTATTAAGTATTTTATTTATTCGTCTTTAAAATCATTAAAAACAACAAATCAAAAAATATTTAATGCCTTTATTATGTTATTTTAGGTTTCATATAGCACAACGACTTTTTTATTTTTGTACAAAATACATGGCTCTTTAAGTACCACCTATGTTCGCTACTGAGTGAATGTACGAGGCAATGTATAGATCGTCTAACGATACTTTGAATAAACTGGTGCGTCGCGTGGTACGGCCGCTGTATACGGCGACGACGCAGCACGCACCGAGGAGACTTCGTATTGGTTGGTTTTAGCGAGTGGTTGGGAACAAAACGAAACCAGCGAGTTCCCATACATTTTGAACCGCACGGCATATCTCTCGTGATCTGTGGTACCTACTAATTGAATAGCGTGAAACATCAATGGGTCCATTATGTTGAATTAGGGCAATGTTAAATGTTTGGTAAGTAATTGGTTGAAGTGGGTAGGGAGGTATTTCAGTTTGAAGTTATATCATTATCAAAATGACGGCTAGGTACTAGGTACTTACTTATATAAAAAAAGAATAGGTACTTAAACTAAAACTATTATAAACTGTTTGACGCGTATTTTGGCTGTCAGGGAATAGGTAATTTAAAAAAGACAAATGACTGAAACTGATGTCATCTTTATAGGCATTGAGTACTATTTACAATGGTATTAGAAAGCACTTCTTAAAATGCTTGAAAACCCATTGTAATACTATCAGTAAGTTAATCTTGTATGAATTCACTATACCGTCCGCGATAATTAACTCCAAGAGGTACTCGATGCTGACTTTTCTCTTAGATGGATTAGATTCTAATAAATTATTATCTACTTTCCTATTATTGTTGAGCCTTGTTTCGCTATGTATATAAACCTTATCTACAACTGAAATTGTGAATCAATTATACACACACACACTTAACCCTTAATAGCCTAGAGTTTCAATTTTGATACCAATCTTTTAAACCGAATGTTCACATTACTATTAGTTTTTTTTTATAGGTTGGCTGTACGTATTTTACTGTTGTATAATATTCTTTCCAACGAAATTAAAAAAAAAATCAAATGTCATTATTATTAAACATAGTAACATTAAACACAGTAATATTAAAAATAAATCACTTTCGTAAATCAGGCTACTAAGGGTTAAATCTAGTGTTAGCAGGTCGGTACCTAATATACAAAACGGATCCTTATACCCCCCGGGTAGGGACGGGAGGAGGTATATCAAGAAGAGAATAACAATGAACACAGCACTCACCATTTTCTTCGTGTATATTCTTTTTATTACAAAATGGATGCGTCAGGTCAACGGGTGCACCGGCGGCAATCAGCGATCATTGTGACTTTTCCCGCCAAAAGATCATGTCAGATCGATCCGAGTCCGACCACACGCGAACTACGCCAAAATAAAAACACGAAAATAGCCGGCGCGATAATGCCGCGGCGAAATTAAAATAGTCATAATGCACTGACGTGGCGCGATTTGTGCGTGAAACCGATTTTCCCCCCAACAGAGTTTTCTTTAGGTTGGGATGCAGGTGTTTTATAATAAACACGTAAAATCAATGTTCATCGATAATTGATTGGTACGGAATTCATTTTTTAAATATGAATGTACCTACTTACCTAGGTCAGGGCCGTAGCCAAGAATCACTGCGGTAAGTTGGGCTCTGGACCAGAGAATAAGCAATAACTACAATTTAGAAAGAGTCGAAAATATTTTATAAATGTTCCTACCTATGTAGAAAACGTTCGATTATCTAAGGCATTTGGGGGCAGCTTAATATTGCTTATTTGAACATGAGCTTATTTGAGAAGTACCTTCTTCTAAAACTTAAGTTTATCTAATAAGTTATTTTTTGTGATTTTGTTTTTATTAAAATACCTTTTACTGGTTAAGTTTTACATACATTTTCAGGTAAGTAAATAAAACAAAGAATTTTCTTAATTGCGTATTATCATATTTATTGTATATAATAAAAATAAAACATGTATGTGTCATATCAATCGTCAATTTGGACAGGAACAATGTTTAAACGGAGGTAATTCACAGCTTTAAAATCAATACATGTATAAAGTATTCACTATTTCGGAATCACAAAAGCCTATGATTAAATACAAATATAACAATGTCACATATTTATAATTAAAGTAATTGAAGTCATGATTAGAATTTAAGTACCTATTTAGTTGCATTAATTGTGGGCCAAAATAAGATTTTTTAAGTAATTATTGATTAGGCAGTTCGGTACCTACTTATACGTCGCCTAAAAATACATAGGTATCTACTTAAAGATAACAACAAATCCAACGCGGAATCTGCGCAAGATTCGGTCTTTCCACTAAAACTATTGGGACACACAAACTATAATGACGATAATAATACCTTCTCAAATACTCGATTCATTTTTAAGTATCAACTCGTAACTTTGTGTTTAAGTACCGAATCAAAGTAAGTACTTATTAAACATTTTGTCACCTGTTACAACTTACAATTACCACTTAATTATTTCTTTGTAATTTCGATGTTCAAACACAACATTATCGTATACTTAAGTACATAAAAAAAAATTGAGCTACAATTATTTATCACGCGATTTACTTAATAAAATGCAATAAGTAGTCGTGCAAACGGACAGTGGAATTAATTGCAAAAAAAAATAAGTAGATAAGTTAGTAAGTACGTAAAAATATATAATTGACTTATTCAAAATGCTGTAGCAAGAACAACACAAGATTATTTAAATGGATATATAATGAAGCAGAATGCTATAAGTTGTTGACTTCACGTCGCTAATTGCTAATGTAATATAATATAACATAATTCAATTAAAATAAAAAAAAGTTCAGGCGAAAGCTTCAAAGCGACATACCTATTCCTATTCCTATACGAGGAGAGACAACACAATGTTGTGAAAATGCCAAATTTTATTGGGAATGGACGATAATAAGTCTTTAGTTACCGATTTGGGCAAGATTATCGCGCAGGCGATAAACGGGCGGCGGTAGGTCGTAATTTTTTACATCTTTCGTGCAATAAGCGTAGGCCTGGTCAAAAAATTTGCTGTAATTATACATACCCTCGTAACCTTATAGCTTGCTTTAGCTCGTCGATAAAAGTCGCGTGTCTATTTAGAATTATTTTTATAAAGGTACTTAATGTAGGTCGACATCGTTGTTAAATATGTAGGTCAACCTATTCATAATTCAATATACCGTGCACGTGGTAAATTTTTCATTTTTTTAAGCCCCGACGCCAGGGCTTACTAGTGACAAAAAGGTGACTGTATAGCGGCGGAGCTCATGTATCCGTCATCAATTGATCAACTTATAGTCAATTATTTCTAGCAACCATGAACCACTTGCGTTGAAAATAACGAAAGAACGAATAAGTAGAAGAGGAAATACTGAAATCTGTTTTCAAATAGTCGTCAGTTTTGTCTAGGGTTCATAAATGCTACGCCTTCAGCCTTCATTCATCAAGGTGCTCGTGAGTGAAGGAGTAAAAGTAAAATTGACGTGTCAAGTTCTTCTAGTTTGGTAGTTTGTATGTAAAGTTGGTAACCCACTTCGCCTAGCCATAGACCTACGTCACCTACGTGCTTTAAGCGTAAATAACATAAAATTATGTATAGGTACTGGCTGAATACAGCAAGTCCGAAACTAGAAAAAAAAATACAAAGCATTTAAATTATGTCTATGTATGAAACAGCGTCCGTTACTTCCGTGGGAGCTACTTTAAGTATCAATGCTTTAAAATATGTTAATTAAGTTGCTGAGAAATGTGTAGAAATCTGTTAAGTATTTTTTTTTATTGACCTTATTTTTTATCATTCGGTATTTCGCTCATTTCATCGCAGGTTCTTACCAACGTAATTTTACTTGGATCAATTAAGTAGATTTCTGACTAAGGACAATAGAGTCTTCGAAAATATGTTTGAAGTCCTTAGATAATTACCATATTGTGCGTAAGATTAATGTAAGTTATTCTACATACATTATAGGATGTGTTTTTTATCTCTCTCTTCAAAGCGTAGTGACCTACTGCTTGTAAAAATACTCCACTCACATAATCTGACCGTACTTTGATATTGATTTTAACTAAAAAAACCATTTTTAGCTAGTCAGGTCTTAGTACGGTCCTGTTACAGGGGAAAATATACGCAATTTTCACATGATGTCGTATATTCATGAAATTTAATTAATCTGTTTATCACTGACTGATACTGCTGGAGCGCTCATGTACAGCTTTAAAGGTCGGCAAGTCTGCTAACACAATCGACTCTTTTTCTCTCTTTACGAAATGTAATGAATTAAAATGGAAAACATGAGATATGACCTCACCCACAATTAGCGGGTATTTTACCAGAGTCAAGTATTTACATAGATGTAATTTATGTTTCCCTCTCTTATTATTTTAATTTTAGTGACTTGTCTATGGTTCATTCTCGGTCTACGTTTCTTACATGTTTCATCTTATTATTTTTTACGAAATGAAGTGCGATGAGATAAAATAGATATGCAAATGGCTTCACCCACAACTTAGCGGGTATTTTGCCAATGTCAAGTAATTAATAGCAATAACACATTCAATAAATACACATTCATAATCTGTTTCCTAATAGGTACGGAATCTGTCAAAAGTGACGTGTTGTCGTTTGATCAAAGTCGGTTAAGTTAGCAGAGTTGGGGCCTTGTCTGTTCTAAATAGAGTCGCAACCACTTTAGCTGGCAATACGTGCATAGGTATACCTGGCCGAACTTCCCAACACATCTCGTCCAGTCGAGGGACGGGTTACCTGCATGTGTATATCCAACAATTTGAATAAAATTAAGGATTCATGTTACACTACTGGTACTGCATAAATAAACGCGATATCAAATGTGTTATTCACGTTTTGATTTGGTTGGATTTAACCAGCCAACAGAATCATCTCGATTAGTCGATCGGATCCAACCCAGTGGGACCGTGTATAAGGCTTGTTAAAATCTCCAGCACACGACATCATGTGAGCAACATCCTTATTCATAACTGCAAAGTTCTTGAAGCATTTAATTTTAAAGACAGTATTATCCATAGTCAAGGTGCGGTGTGACGTCGCGCTAGTTCAGTTTTGATGGCGTGCATGTCGTCACCGTGGTGTGCTAGTCACGCGTAGGTCTCGCGGAACCGCTTCTGCAGGTGGTGCGCCGCGTTGAGCAGGCGGTGGTGGAGCGTGAGGTGCGTGTGCGGGACGAAGGCGGGCGGCGCGGGCGCGGCGGCGGCGCGCAGCGGCAGCGCCGGCATCACCGCGCCGCGGTCCGGGTGGCAGAAGTACGCCACGCAGTGCCGCCCGCGGGCGCGCGCGTACGCGCCGGACGGCACTACTACGCGGTGCACCTGGTGGATTGACATATAAATGTAGCTTTTAACAATTTCGCGTAGCAATCCTGTAGCGCTACAACTTGCTACGGCCTGGTAGCTGTACCATTTCTTTTGTAATAACGCCAATCGAACACGTAAACTGTATGATCCCCAACTAAGTAACGCTTGTATTATGGGTACCGTACATAGGACTGGGGGCGATCCCAGTATATAAATACTTACGTAGATCCTACAAATCCATGACTAGGGTACAAGAATTTTTTGCTTCTCAGACAAAGTTGGCCTCTAACAGGATTTGAACTCGGACTCTCGCTACAAAGGAGGGTCAATGCCAACTGAGCAAAATCATTACCGAGCATAATTTACTATAGCGCTCCAGTTTGATACGGCCTTGTAGTTATACCGTTTATACGAACATATTTGAGAGTTAATCACTAATAGTACCTACTAATTTTGCTCTTGGGTTGTTTGTACCAATATTTGTAATGAAATAATGTTTAAATGTTGCAGCAGTTTCTTGAATACCATTGAAACGTAGGTAGGGGATTTTGAACACGGATCAGAGTAGGTACTGTGGTGACATTTTCACACTCTTTTGTTATAGTTGGCGATACTATATAGCTTGCACTTTTTAATTCCAGACGATGTTGTAAGCTAAGTAAAATTAGCTTATCATTAGACGATAGACATACCATGTCTATTGATAAGCTAATTTTGTGGAAAATATATTTGGGGACGTCCAAGTTTGGTCTATGACTAGCTATTCAAAAGATGCAACTAGATTACTAACAAGTGCAGGCATAAGATTGGTGGTCCACGCGGCAAGGAGTTCTCCGGCCTGGACGAGGATGGCGCCAGGCAGGTGTCCGACTTTCTGCCACACAAGACTGCCGTTGAGTTTCACCTGAAAATTATATTCACGTGTCAAACATGTGACGCGACGTGCTGTTTCCATAAAAGCGGTTTGTTTGCATTATACTATTGAGATGGAAATTATGTTCTGTTTTTAAAATGAATACACTCGAGATGTTTCCATTTTTGAGTTTCTTTTTGTTAAATAGAGAAAGCAACCGGCTATTGTTTTCTTTCTCAAACGATTGTTGCTATCCTTCCATTGGTTACACACGATACTAGGTATATAATCAATATGGCTGAGCTCCGCCTGCAGTGTACGGGTGGTACTGTTTACAGCATAAAGTGGTTCCCGCGGCTCCACACACCCCCAATGGCCATAGCGTGATGTTACTACCCAACTATTCACGGTGAATTTTTCAAACGCGCGTGGCTGGTCAATACCGAAACTTCAATGCTTTAAGGGCAGTCGAGACCGATTTCGATGAAATTGTCTTAGTATTCTTCGCTATTCCCTATAGATAGGGCTTTAGCCATTCACGCTGTACATAGTAATGTCAAACCATAAGCTATCCAATAGGGATAAAACCCCGCTGAAATATATAATAAATATCAATTGGCGAACAGACAATAATTTAATGCGCCGGCTTTTGCACCATTTTTGTAATATCTTCAATGTACTAACAGTCTAGTTCTGGTATATTATATACGATGGTCCCACCTCAAGCCCCCCCTCCGAGTCTTGCGCCAGCAGTGTGAAGGTGCCGTAGTCGGCGTGCGCGCCGCAGCGGGTGTAGTGCACGGCGTCGCTGGCGCAGCACGGGCCCACGTCCTCCGGCGGCACGGGCGGGTAGTACAGCAGCCGCATGGTGGACGGGTTGTGGCCCTCGCCGCCCAGCATGCCGGCATGGCACGCCAGCAGAGCCGCAGGCGGCACACCTGCGACACAACATTCAAATTATGACTTTATGATCACACGACCAGGACTCCAAGTCTGCTAACACTATCTTCTTCTTCTTCTTTTTTTGTGAAATGAGATGCGATGAAATAAAATGGATATGAATATGGCCTCACACACAACTTAGCGGGTATTTTGCACAATGTCAAGTAATTAATAGCAATAACACAATCAATTAACACATTATAAATAAAATAATGGATGTGACAAGATGGAATGAAAATGGTAATACAATCGATTTATAATCGAACGACAACCGCATAGTCACTGTCACTTTGACAGATATTGTATGGGATATCTGTCTTTGAGTGCGTAGCAGTGGTGGAGGATTTTTTTTCCTAAAAGGGAAGCCGACTATACCTATCTTTTATTACCAAATAATATGACTCTAATATTTAGTATTTTTCGAAAGTGAAGCCGTTAATAATCTGGTTGTATGGAGCTGATCTGTGGCCGGCATACGTTATAGTATGTTCACATACCGAATGCGTAAGCGAGCGCCTGCAGGATGACCCGCGACAGGTTGGTCAAGTCCTGCGCAAGCGGCACCGCGTGCTTGGTGAACTCGGGCACCTCCTCTTGCGCAGGCATCGACGCCGCCGACAGCGACGTGATGTTGAAGGAGTGACGCAGCTCCTAGAATATACTGTAACTTAGCTAAGGACATTGACTACCTAATTAGCTCGGTAACCCTGATTTCTGTGCTGTAGGTAGGACAAACTTAGTGTAATGAGCGCGAATATTTGTAGCCGAGCCATTGATGTTTAAAATATTTATAAGTAATTTCCCCAGTCCATTGTACAGTACCCATAATACAAACGTTGCTTAGTTTGGGACCGAACAGTTGGTGTGTTCGTTTAGTGACGCAGTGTTGTGATAGATTATACATAAGGTATGCACCTTCTTGGTGGCATCGAACTGCTCCATCCCCGGACGCACGTAGCCATGGTTGCTGGCGGGGTTGCGAAGGTACTGCGCCTGACAGCCCTCGGGGAGTGCGCAGAAGTTGTCCAAATCCGAGTATACCGCCTTCAGCTGCAATCCAAAATAATATGTCATATCAATTTAGATCATTCCATTTGCGGTTCGCTAGGTGGCACTTCGTTAAAGCGTCCACTACGCCAAATGAAGTCAGGCCAAGAGCCTACGAAAAAATCAAGTATATTTTTTTTAGTTCTGATTTTGATCTGAATGTCAAAATGTTGTATTGCTATGTACTTTGATGTGAACTTATACATTTTGAACTTATCTTTTAACCGCGACAAGTTGACATACAGCTCTAATTAAGGCCCCACTACGAAGGACCATTTTTTTAGCATGACGATTTAATTTCCGAACTTTACAAAATATACCTGACATTTTAGTACGCCTTGATACTTCCGTATAGTGTATAATATGTTATGAGAGAGTAGGTATAGGGGGAAATAGACAGTGGCATGAAGTGGGGGAGGATCTCAAATTAATTTCCTCAATATATAATTTTCCTTTTTTTGTTTATTCTTAAGGTAATAGGAAACAGGTAAAGGCTATTCATTCTTTTGTTTACTCAAATTTGTTTAAACGGTTATAAAGCTTATCGTTCAGGGCAGAATACAAAGGTTTCGCTGAGTAAAGAGGCATATACTACCTAGTCGATAGTGACGACAGACTTACCTTCTCATCAGCAATGCCATGGTTGACGAGCACAGCAAGCCCTTTGGTGCTGAGCGCATTGAACAGCTGCTGTCCTATGCGTCTCAACACCGATTTCATAGGACATACATCCGTGCCTGGAAATAACGAAATGGTTTTTGAATAATCGGAAGAATGGAACTACCTATCCGCATATGTAAGATTATGAGCACATCTTCCAGGTACTACCTTATGGAACCGTGTTATGTAGGCTTAGACCACCCTTTCCCAAAGTGGGCGATAGCGCCCCCTTGTGGGCGCTGCAGGCCTAAAGGGGTGCGGTAAGAGACCCAGAAAAGAAAATGGGGGCGTTGTGTACAGGCTTACAATAATTAATTTAATTTGAAGTTATAGTGGTTTTTAATTAGGTGAAAAAATGGGGGCACTAAAAAATTATTCATTCTCAAAGTGGGCAGTAGACAAAATAAGTTTGGGAACCCCTGGCTTAGTCGAAGTAATAACAAAGACCGAGCGTCGCGTACAACATATGTAATATCTTCGTGTGAGTTTGTAAGTATTAACTGTTTAGATACATAAACTTAGTACATGAGTAAAAGTTCACCCGAAGGATGTTGCATGTAGCATGGCAGTTCACCTCGTCTTGCGCAATATGAATAAAATATACGGCTGGCTGTGCGTTCCGAGTTGACTGAAGGTCTGGCCGTGACACCGTTCCGCTGATGGCATATTCACTGACACATTTCGTGTGGTGGAATCTTTACAGTGCGCCTTTTTCATAACTAGACCAGTTGCTTGCAAGTAGGTATGTTATCCACTTGCAAGAACTAAGCAAAATCATAATATGTTCTTGCAAAGTTCTTGGCTGGCACATTACAAACTGAATGGATTAGTTATACAACGTGTTTTGTAACAGTTTCTAGTAACGTCTATAAATAATAAGATCTAAATATTATCTAACGATTGTAGGCTGTGTGCTAATGCAACTGATTTCGAGATTCAGGTCAATTCTGAAGTTAAAGGTAGGTAGGAAAATTTGTGAACTTAGAACCGAAGCCAAGTAAATTGTATAACATTAAATACCTGGTTCTTATTATCCGTTATTGAGTTCAAATATAAAATCGCCAAGTCAGTTCCAGCCTGGAAATATTTTTCAAAGCCCCACAAAATGCCTTAGACAAACCACCGTTTTATACATAGGTACATTCTTATATATCTGGTCCAGAACTTGAACTTGGTATTCACCTTCTTTATGTATAATATTCAGAAAACCAAATCTATAAGGAAACGGTTACTAGTTATTTTTGTACTTATTTCGTAACGAATTAATTTTAAGTAGATGTATTATGAAGTTATTGTTCCAAAACCAAGTTTAATAAGCATTGTCAATGTAAAGAGGAAGAGCGCACATCATCTCAAGTATGCAATTCATTATGTTTATTGTCATTTCATGATAACAAATTATCATTACCATCGACATTTCATTGTAATTTCCATTCTGAATCATTGCTTTATTGTTGGGGAGCTAATAAAAGTTATTGATGACTTTAGATTTTAAATAATATTTCCTTGAAAGTGCCATAAAAGTCAGACGACCTAAGTTTTTTTCCGCGATCACGTTCGGGTGGGATGAGTTTGGTACAATACCTGTACCTGTAACTTATGTACCTACCAATTCAGTTACAAAATAAATACATACACTCACTGGCCATTCATTCCAACTCACCCACTTCGTTCATTGCATGTGTGTCTCATCAACGTCTGATCTGAATGACACATGCAATTCTGACACATTTTTTCTTCAGATTCATCCACATTCATAAATCATCTATCAATCCAGAATGTATTTTATTTGTATGCCGATCATATCAAATATGTTCTGCCAATTAGTGTAGCAGACATATCCTAACAAGAAATACTGTGTGGTTTCCAGTTTAAATATGTTAATCCCACACTCATAACATTTAAACTTTTGGCCGAAGAACTTGACTAGTTTTATTTGAAGAGAACGAACCTAGTAACAAACCCGGAATGGTACCTTCGTAAGACATAGGTCAGATAACTGCAACTGAAATGGCAACACACATAATTACCCTGCAGGCCTGTGAATTCTGAAGTCCTGTTTGGCAAGCTTATGGCGGCGTAAGGCCTGGACAACCCTGCGTTATCTCAAAGACGTGGAGAGGACACTTTACCCATTACAGGGTTGTTTTAAGCATCATCTTTAGATTGTATATACACAGGCCAAATGGTATGGAATGGAGTCAACTTAATGTATTTACTGATCCGTCATGTTGAATATATCTCATAGTTTTTCTAATCAAACCAAGCTGGTCAAGTATTAATGAGTGACCCAATATCGTGCGCCAATGTATGTAACATGTGAGTTACATCATTCGATCTAATTTAAAAATAGGGCTGTTGCTATTCGTTAGTATATAATGGCATGTGCGCGGGCGCAGAGCAGGGTGACACAGTATTTATTTATTATTTATCTTGAAACATGATCTGTCTTCGTTTAAGTACCAAGTTGTTTATGCATGTCGATAACTTGATAAGTATGCCATTTGATATTGATATGCTATTGATATTTAGCAATACGGTTGTAGACACATGTTTGGAAATACATTTTTTAATGGCGGCATAAACCACCCAAGTCCAACCAGAAATAAGCATAGTTTATTTATACATACATAATATATTTTTTTTCTTAAATGCAAGAAAATCATTTCACCATTCTATTTTCAAAAGTAAAGTTGAAACGTTCTACAATGTAATGGCGCCAACATTACGTAAAAAAACAGACATTATAAACGAGTATGTGACGTCACGCTCTGTGGGTAATTAGTGTTTGCACATAGGTAGCGTAACTTATATTTACGATCACGTTATGATTTTATATTTTATTTAAATAAATAACGTTTTGACTATAAATCGAATACGTCTAGCTACATACGATTTCCGAAAACAATAATTTGTATTTGAAATCATTGGGTGTCTACAACCATATACATTTCTGGTTAGTATAGCAAAGTATGTAGGTGTCATTTTAAAAGGTAACGATAATAGCTTTTAAAATGACACCTACATACTTTGCGATTTGCGGCGAGTAGAGTTAGATATGTAAATTGGTTAAATTGAGTTCATTAAAGCTTGCGTTCAACAAAACCCTTGCCTAGGTTTCAGTTTTCTGCCTAATTATTTCTTCCAGCTGTGTTAGGTAGGTAAAACCACATTACCAGCCACATAGAACTGTGGTACTGCTTTGTAGTTTTCAATTCTGTTAACATTATTTTTTACTTATGTGTTTATTATCAAGATTTCGTCATGAAAATACGTAATGAATGCGTATAGCAACATCGCTAGTTGCTTGCTATGACGTTGGTAAACTTATCACAGTATCGGTCAGGGTTCAAGGTGACTGGTCGCTCGGTTCCAGCATTACTAAGTCTTGTGTATAAATAAAATAGTTATATCAAACATCACCCACCAATAAAGAGCAAGCAGGTTCCCTAACCAGTTTGTTACTTATTTGATTATGTGCATACATTTATGTACCTTTGAATTTAATTCCGACCGTTAAATATTTTGCGACTATGGTGTTGTTTTGGCGTGACAATAAAACGAGTTTTGCAAAGAGCTGTGTTTACCATGAACTCTTATATCCAGGAAATTCAATTATTATTAGTATTTTCGCCCTAAAGCTTATAATTTGTATTATGTTAATGCAATTTTATCGACATAACTTCTTCCGCTAAATACTTAGTACATTATTTTGTTATTTTTACCGACAACGCTTCGAAATTACATTTTTTTTATTAGTAGATGTAGATGGATGAAGTTAAATATAAAATTGACAAGCAGTAATCCCCCCCCCCATGTTAAAAACACTCGCAAATTTAAAAGCGTCGAGATTGAGATTTGTTTTTTATAACGCCCGCATCATTTAGGCCCACCCACACACGTTTTTTTCCTCCGTTCTCTTGTAACAGCTTCTCAAGAATATCAAGTGGCTAGTAACTCAACACTGATTTCCTACAGTCACTGTATCCGTGCTAAGACTGTAACTTTAGTAGGTGGGTACTTACTTACCTACCAAATAAATTGTATACAATACAATACATGATATAACTTTTAATCCTAGTATATGCAAAGAAGCACATCGACTATGTACCTTTATTGGACTTTATGTGATACAAGTATATATTATAAAGGTATGGAAATAATGACTTTCCTTTCCTTTATGAGTGAAACATTTACTGGCCTGATGGATATTTATTAATTGTATAGTTAAATAAAAGAAAATATTACGATCTGCGGAGATAATCTCTTTATCTCAATCTAAATCAATGGAATTGCAATTTTTGTTAGATTAGATCGTCATGCGAAACCGTTGGTCCGTTAAATTAAAAAGGATAGCTTGTAAAGTATCTAGCTAGAATAAAATAGTTGTAAATGGCTGTTGCTTTAAATGAAATAAACATTGGACTATGATGCAAATAGAGAATTACTAAACCTAATAGGTGCTGGATACATATTCATGATAAGAATAATTAATTGTAAATTGATTAAATATTTAATTATAATACTTGCTAATCTAAAGGATTGTTTCTTTTACAATTACGTAGGTATTAATTGAGTCTAGTTCGTAATAAATACTAAAACAAAAAGAATGACGTAAGACTATGAAAAAAAAACTCGCGGAAGTGTATCGTTAGTCTAATTAAATGTACCGACAGAATAAAAATAGCTTTGCGAGATATAAAAACACGTGACGAAATAAATTAAACATTGCTATATATTAGATAATTGAGTACAGAAGTTAACCACGCTTTTCTTTCGCGCTTCTCATAGACGGCCTCTTAAATGCGTGTGTTAATTGATTTATATCATTTCAACTCATTATCTCCAAGAACCCAGGCCTCAGTACTAAGTATTTACATTTCATAAATTATATAAATTTATCTTATCTAGTTGTAGTTACACAGTCATTTCCATCTGAAGTCAACTATCTTAAATCATTCAATGAAATCTCATTTTATTAATAGACCCCTAAATTTATAAAAACACAAATAAGCATCACGCTTGTAATCCTTAAAGGAGAAGGTAGAGGTGCACTTCATGCAGGGCACCCGCACTCGCTGGTAGTATTCGATTTCAAAGTAATTCTGCCATTGCTACCCCTAAAAAAACCTTCCATTTATAAAAAGCCTTAAAACATTTTACCTAAGATAAAAAAAAAACAGCCGTCACGCTATCAACTTGTGCTCACAGATAGAAACCTAATAAAGCCCATAGCATCAATAGCATACTAGAAGATAAATTACTACGAAGCACATAGACAAATGAAGTCTGATAAGTTCGCTTTTCATTACAAACACAGTGAGTGAATTTTTCCATGATTAAATATTTATTTTTGTTTATGATGTCGTAAAGTACTGTAGTTTAGTTACTCAATAATGATAAAATTTCAGTAATATGTCATAAGAATAATTCATGATCGAAGTATAGAGATCGTCGTAATATCTTAGATAGATAGCTTGTGCTTATCGCTTCCATTATCATATATTTTCCTTCTGATCAGGGAAATATAAATAAATACTGTGAGAGGGGAAATAATCTAACATACCAAAATAATAACACCTAAATTTATATATTTTTACAATGGCATTACAAAGTAATAAAAACAAAACGGTGTCTACTTATAAATATATCAAGTTATCATATGCGTAGAATAATATCGCCATACGAACACACCAACTATACGGGCTTAGACTAAGCAACGCTTGTAGTATGGGTACCGTACAATGGATTGGGGGCGCGCCGGGCGAACCCAGTTTATAATACTAATATAGATAATAAACATACACGACGCGGGTACAAAAATCTCATCACACATGGATAGATATGATATGCACCTACACTTTTGAGAACATGCAACATGGCGCGGGGTTTTTCTATGGATAATATACCTACAAATTTTATTTTTTGTGAAGCTACATTTGTGCATTAAATAATGACTTCAGAACAGCCTCATTTATTGTGTTCATTTATTATTGTTGTTTAATGTGGATGTACGCACACCAGTGAGATTTACATTGCCATAGTGATGGAAAATACTTATTATGAATACGTACATTTGTTAGTCAATGAATTAAAGCACCGTTTGTCTATGTTGTTGCCGCCAGACAGTTTACCGTAAGGGCATAAATTACACAAGAAAAGTTAGAGGCATACGTTATCTAGAACCAAAGATAAGACAAGATGGCGATTAACTAGACTCAAATTTTAATGAGCCCAGTCATAAAATGATAGATATTAAAATATTTATGTCGGTAAACGATCAAGCCAGTTTGTTTGGGAATGTATCGCGTTGAGTTATCTTTGCCGAAAAACAAGGTTTAGTTAAGATAAGCAAGCAGGCTAATAGATGTAGCATGGAGCACGAGGTCATTCTACCCGTATAAGTAAGTATACTTAAGTTTTAATACCTAACTATAGACATTATTTTATCGTGTTTAATAAATTAAATAGTCGTTAAAAATATACATAAACAAATATGTAGTCAGAAAGATGTATATCAGTATACAACTCTCCCTCACGTAGTGACCCAATATGTTATTGGCCCAGAATATTTAATATTAAGACTTGTCTTTCTGCTTTCAATATGTTACTCTTTATAGTAGCACATATCCTCTCCTTGAACACGGCCTCCATAGAAAGGTCTTACTTATCATATGTATCAGTGCTAATACACAATGAAGTTGGTATACTTGTGCATTAAATCTAGCAATTGACCGATAAGGATCAAACGCGCCTGTATTGTGGGAATAGAGCTAGAACCGGGTCAGTAGCGCACTGACTCATGTCGACCACTCGGTTCGAAATAACTGATTCGGTGTTAATGTACAGCAATGGTTTCGGTGATACAGCAGCACCGGTTTCTCGCTAATATCTCCATTCCTATGTCGATTTAAGTACGATATAAGTACGTTTACTTAGTACGATATAAAGGAAAACAATAAATACTCTTTATATCAATTGGTTTATTTACCCCAAATGAATTGGATCATGATTTTGTGATCCGATAGTCGATCCGTAATGATAATGTGAGCGATGCAAATAACCAATCACGGTTTTGAACAGGGAATATTTTTGGGGTGGATTCCAGGAAGTTCTTTACGTAATTAAAGAATAATGATTTGGTCTGCTTTTATTTTAAGGCAAATATGTACAAGTCTACCATGAAAATAAAACAGGGGGCTTACCATAAACTATTAATGCGACTCAAATTAGGACCTCAAATTGATCTACATCGCGAAGTACCAACGGACTAGATAAAACTGACATAATGTTCCAATTAGTTCCTGATTTGAGTCGCATCAATAGTTCGTGGTAAGGGGGCAGGTTTTATTAGTTCCATTCGAATGGGATTAGGGACTCAGCTATTAATAAAAACAATTAAGACGTACTGTAACGACACAGTGATGACTGTTTACAGTTGCTGTGCTTTACGACGTCGCTGCACGTGCGGGCCTCCAACGTGAATGCTTCTTATCACCAAGCTGCTGATTCTGAGGAATAAACATGCTTTTGGCACGACTACGCGGCTTGCTTTTGTTTCTTATTAAGATGACGATTTTATAGGTGTTTGATTTTGACAGTATCATAGACATTTATGTTTGTAAGGTGTGTTTTCTCTGGGTAGACATGAGTCACCTCAACAAGCCTTCGCTAATTATGCTTGTGACTAAATATCTAATAATTGTTTATCTTCTCATGTTTCCGACTTCCTACAAAAATACCTACTTAATGATTCATTGACTATATGCTGTTTATACAATAGATACAATCTACTGTACCTATCTGTAGCATATTCATTGCATTAGTATCGAGTATTTTCCCTGGGACGTGTTGACTCTAGCTTTGCTCCCTGATGGACTGCCTCCCGACTCCCTCCGATATACATTTCCATATTATCCCCACTACTAGTGACACATTGTTATGTATTGCCATATCAATTACAGAAATCTACCCTAACAAAATCATACCGAGGCATGCCATTTTAATTATAGTATTTTACTTTGCCATGAAGAATATAACAAAATCATGACACTAGCAACACTATACGTATTTATAAGAAGTAAAAGCACCGCACTAGGGATTGCATCCTCAGTAAATGTACTTAGTTATTTTTAGGCCGAACTATAATCACACGCTATAAGTACATCTTTATAAATCTTAGCAGGAAACACTTAATAGTGGGAACAAAAGCGTAATTATCATCGTCAATTGTTTCAGATAAGGCCGCCCATCAAGTCGTTGACTCATGGTGACAAAAGGTTGAAATAAAAATAAACCCTTGAAACGTGCTCGATGAACCGTTGAGCAAGATATTTTAGAAACTCTTAGAAGAAATATCGTCAGTTGAATGGTGTAACAGCCTATTTTACACAGTCTTAAAATAAATGAATATTACCGGATGCATGTTAACATTTGGTGACTCTACTCTACTTACTTTCTGATGCGTCAGTAGGGCGGTATTCGTCGTGGGGTCAACAACCACGGTAGTTGGCAGTGTAGGGGAACCATGATATTGCTTCAATTTATACATTATCATAGTGTGACTAAGGATGGGGTTATTGAAGTTTAGATTACTAACACTGGAAAGATCAGTTGTTTGCCAACCTAATTGCCGGGGGCTTGAACCTGTAGCTAACAGGATACCAATTCGCCGTGATATTTTAATCTGCACCTTTCCTTAAGCCGTTTTCCTTAGAATAATCTCACCGAATTTTCCTTTAACTTGGACGTACTCGTCGTGTAGATATTGATATGATTTGCAAACACTGGTGATATATAAAAAATACTTAAACAGACAAAAAAATTACTTGATAACAATAAAAACATAGGTTTGTTAATGGACGAAAAACATGTTTTTGTATAAAGACATATTGGCGAAGATTTATGAACAATGCACTGGTAAGTCCAGGTGGTAGGTAGATATCAAAAATTTATATAAATATGTGCATGTATTTTCGATAACGTAACTGTACTATCGGCCAAAGTTAAGCATGCCCAGTTAAGAAATTTTTCCCTTAAAAGCGAAGCAGGTGATAAACCACGCCCCATTCCGATTTTCGCCAATCAGATGCGTTACACGTTCGTGTGAATGCATTGCGTAAAAACATTAGACAGTCGCTATTTGCGCCTGCTAATTGTTGACGCGTCCCGTGTTATCGCCATTTTTTGCTTTTACGAACTGTTTATATCCATCGGACAGCAGTGGAGTTAAATATGCAAGTAAGTACTATTTTGTTTAAATAAATAAATTGCTTTTAGTATTAGTAGTTGTTATATGTATATTTTATCATTTGGTTTGTTTTATAATCCATTTTTTGTTTTATAGTAATGTTACTATACAAACTAAATAAAAATTCATTGCATTTTGAAAAACCCTCTAAATTCTTTAATATATTTTGTGTGAACTGTAAAATACCGTATTAATAACGCAAAATGTTTAATACGTTTACGTTTTCATATCTTTTTTTAATGATATAAAAAATATGCACCGAGTCTTTGAATATCATTATTAATATTTACTTTAGAAACTTGCACTATTTTATATCCTGAATGTTCTTATCAAACTCTATTCATGTTTTTTATAACATAACGACCACTGTTCTAAAATAACCCTAAATGCAATGGAATTTACTACAAACAAATGTGTTTTTCCTTAGATCACATACACGGTGTATAACGCTACCAAGCAAATTTACGCTTTATTTCACCCTAATAAGTGCGTTAATGCTTTCATAATGAAATCTGCGGCCCACTTATTCTATATATCTACTCGAACAGAAGCGCCATTGTTTATATTTAAAAGATTTATAATGGGCTAATAAAGTTGCCGACAATGCCTTGTTTAAAAAAATGTGGTGGCATTCGAAAACACATTTTGTTTGTAACAGCCGACGCTTTTATTACCCTTCAGTTAGAAAATATCAATGTTCCAAATCACATTATTGTTTTTAATTTAAGGTGCAATAATAATGATAAGTGACGAGCGGCTTGCAATCAATTGTGTCTGACTGATGAAACAAAACATTTTTTGCAGCGATCAACCGGTGCGGCAGTAAGGAGTTCTTGACGACCGCGTCCGTGCCGTCTTGTCGATCTCTCTGCTACTACACTGAATGCGTATAGCGCCTACTGTAACTAGCACATTTACATAATTATTTTTACATAATTTATCAAATAATATTTACTTGCGTTGTATGAACTATAATTATGTTATCTTAACTTTCTTACTAAGCACGTTTAAGTATATAATTATTGTATTGATTTTTTTAAAATAATATTTACCTGCGTTATATAAACTATACTTATGTTGTTAAATTGTTTACCCGCAGTTAGATAATGAGGACGAATTTGATTTATAATAAATGTATGCGATAAAACAATGTGTTATATTTAAAATGGTTTGTGACACTAATAAAAAATAACGTGTGTAAATTATTATTTAAACGAATTAAATAGTTTTCTTTTATACGCCGAATCCTCAAAAATCATCCCCACTTCAATCCTATTTTATGAGCTTTTATTTTTTTTTATGGTTCCGATAAAGAATTAAAATAAGTCAATTGCGATTGAAATGGAAGCGAACATTACATTGCATTTAAAACCTTATCTACATTGTTAAAGGCATAGTATCGCCTGACAGGGTGTCTTATACAATGTCGATAAAGGTATAAAAAGGACAACGATTATTGTATTAGATTACCATCTTTACAACTTAATATTATTACAACTAAAACGACTCCATATTCTACCAGTCGCCAGAATTAAAAATATATCAAGTTCAACCTTATAGCAAAACCATCAAACTGCATTTTCATAACTAGCAAGTGAGTTATATTGTATTATTTGCTTATTTTGTTGTTATAATTATGGTAAATAATTACTACTTTGAAAAAAATAATCTATAGCTTAAAAATTTATAATTGAAAATTTAGTATATTTTAATGAGACTAACCAAATTACACATTGAAGTAGTCAAATTTTACCTGGACAGTTTGCTCTACAAACAATGCAAATATTTGTGTATAATACTATAGTAAGTATGTTTAAATCCATTGTGTATTTTTCACTTAGGTATATTGATTTATTTTAAATGTTTTATTTATATGTGTTCAACAGTATTTTATAATTTATTGAATAATCTCTGGTTATACATATATTAAATACATAATCAAGAATAATATTAGAAAACCAAGATAATACATTTTGCTAGACGAAACAGTTAAATATATGAATTGCGTATGAAAAGAATTCCAAATGTTAACAACATGGGAACAATACGTAAAAATCATGAGCCATTCCCATTCATGTTTCACATTCCAAGAACTTATCACACACACAAGCAAAGTTTACAGTAATAGCATGCGCCACATTATTAAAAATCATTACAATATTCACACGCACACAGCTAAGGATATTAGCACATCCTATTGGTCGGAAGGCGTTTGTCTTTGCGGTATCGGCCGAGAGCCGTGTATACAATTATCGCCTTTAGACTGGTCATGCGGAACTTTTGCCGATAGTACGTCAAGTTCCAGATTATTCGTAAGCTAACCGTATACTTTATAGTCTACGTATTTAGTTTATTTAATTGAAAGTTCTAAATTCTGTCCGCTAGAGGCGCTGTTCAATTTGCAATACGTAAATTGTAAACCATATGGTTAGTTTACGAATAATCTCGCACTTGACATGCTGATAAACGAATTTGTAAGTTTGACGTCAGCGATAGTCAACCGCAATATTATCAAACAATATTTGTAGCGACGGACGACAAATCAACATTTAATTATTAGGTATTATCGTTTCGTGAATCTGAGAGCACGGATGAAACTTCAAATAATCTCAGCTAGATCTGACGTCGCGTTGACCCGCGATTGAGGATCCACCTTCACTCGGTGCCACCGTGTGGCATACCTATTCAGAAACATTTTACACTTTCGATTAGAGCTATAATTTTATATAAACGGCTTAGCATAATGTCTATAGAGTATCGAGGAACGTTTTATTTATTACATTACAGATACTTAGGTACTTAGTTATCAGGCCAGTGTTTGTACAAATTATCGGTCGCAAATCCCTCGTATCAATTTATCTGATGATAATAACAGGGAATTATGATTATAATAATACATTTGGAATCAAAATACAATCTTAAAATAGATATTACTTAACATTTGAATGTGGATGAAATTAAAAAAGCTTTTTGTTTATGTTTTTTTTTTATTTCGCTGTGGCAAATTCTGTATCGTTACATAGATACCTTTTGTTTTTAAATGTATATAGCTATCCTAGACCGTTAGCTTCCAATAACGCTTTTTTTAAATAAAGGCGATATATTAAATTACCCATGGTTAGATGCATATTAGTCTCCCACTACCTACTGGCTATAGCTGCTGTGGTTGGTTTTAGCACAGCGCTAATTCTTGTGTGTTGTTCACACTGTTTGACATTTTCGACAACTGGTTTAGCGAGAGCGAACAATTTGCTATTATTAGCGACAGCTCAACGCTCACTTTTACTGCTATCGTTGTTCCTCCGCTAACTAATTTCGTTGGCCGTCAGTATTCGCTCAAGATATTTGCAAATTTTTCCGATCCGCAATACGTAATTTACGCAAAGTAGATTAGCATAAAGTTTTTTTGATTGATTGAGGTTCATGAAACAGTTGAAAAGCGTATTTGAACAGAATTGAATGATAGTACTAAACGGGAATTTTCTGTAAACAGCTACCTTCTCTGAATGCCAAAAGACTAGAACTGATTACCTTTTAAAATTTCTGCTGGTTAAAAGGCATCAAGGTGACGCGACAAGGATAGAAAGTGAAATCTATTCACGAGGTGCCGTTCACCGTTGCATTTGTGACACGCACTCGTATTTATTTAAGGCAAAACTATTTGCGAACGACTATTATTTGTTTGAGAAGAAAATATAGGTACCACGTCGGCTGAGATTAGAATCGTTCGAAGGCTTTTATGATGCGTCTCTACTTTTAGATTTTGTAACAATGGATATCATGTATAACATGTTTTTGCTTTATAATGATCATTTCTACCTATTGTACCCACATATTTATTATTGAGAAACGTTACGTTCATAGTAACATACCTTACGTCGTCTATCCACCGAGATGTTAAAGTAAAATAAACAAAAGCTGTCTATATTGCTGAGAATATAATAGGTACATTTTAGGACAAACATCCATATGTACATATATCTACTTACACAAGACTTGCTCTCAGAGTAAAAAAACTCAACAAAACTATATTAAGTAGGTAGGTATCTAGTTCTCGCAATGGGAACGAAAAAAAATGACCTTTATGCATAGACACGTCTTCGTTAAAAAGCAAATCATTAGCAAGCATGTAGTATTTTTAACCGACGAAAAGTTTTTTTTTGTCGCTACGAATCGTAATTTAACATGCCAGTAGTGACAGTGACATCTTAGCGCTTTGCTTTTGCGTGCAGTTTCTAGTTGTACCGAATAGGTTTTGGCACAACGGAGCTCAAAACGGGTTCTTTAACGGAAACCTGAGTACCCTGAACAGGGCACAGCCGGTGACCGCTAGAGACCAGTATCTGATGGCTTTCTAAACAGCCATATTGTTTATTATACTAAAGCGCGCGAGGACAATGATTTGAATAACAAAGATTTATAAAAAAAAAAAACATCTCTGAGATCTTAAATAAATACGAGGTCCGTGGCAAAATGGAAACAACGAGAATTAACAATAAATTTAGTTACAAATAAGGTTGTTTTGAGACTTTCCTGTTATGAATAAAATGTGTAATAAAGAGGAATTTTGTTTTTGTTAACTTTCCACATTATTATTCATAACAAAATTTGTAATCAAAACACCATTCATAATAGTTAAACATGGAATTGCAGGAAGATCTAGTAGATAGAAGGTACGTATACTGGGTGTAAGGGACACAGTATCGAAATCTTTGGGTACAGGTTACAGGCTATTTTAGTATCAAATGCCTCAGATATTATGGACATTAGTGTTCTGCAGTAAATCTTAATGTTACATATAGGATCTATAGGAATATTATTGATGTCAGAAGGAAGTCTAATTATTGTAGAATGTAACTATACGCCTCTATTACTAATGAATGCAATTGCCGTCGCAATGCGGAGCGTGCTGGTGGATTATTGATTTATGTGTATCTAGGTGAACTATGATATTTATACAAATAAATAAAATTGGAGTGTCTGTTTGTAATATTAAAATAACCGCTTTTTACTAAGTGCATTTGGATGTATACACGGTACATATACCAAAACATATGTTTTTTAAATGATTGTCTGTCTGTCCGTTTGTTCCGGCTAATCTCTGAAATGGCTTCACTGGCAGATAGCTGATGTAACAAGGAGTATCTTGGGCTACTTTTATTGTAGAAAAACTTTTTGTTAAATACCACGCGGACGAAGTCGCGGGTAACAGCTAGTAAAACATAAGTAGGTAATTGGTCGTTCACAAGTACACGTTAGTGTTCCACGTGCCGGCTCAATGAAGCACTCGTAAATCAAATGGAACCAATAATAGCGCGCCGTGATGCGAGTGCATCGTCGCAAGCGCACTCGACGGACATGCATCGAATCGGCGAATCAAATGCACGATAAGAAATGATTGATGGATGGCCTTAATGTTATGAAAACTTGCATTCAGACTACTGAAGTGATGACGCACATTGATTTATTGGTTTCGACGTCACATCCTTTTATAGAATATATTTATTTAAATTCTGGTATTCATAATATCACACAATAACATCATAGCTTAGTTCTTAGAATTATTCTTATGGTTTATGGACAAGGCCGTAGTACGGTCGAGCTCTGAACAAAAGAGACAATAAGCAACAACAAAACACTTCGGGAGGATTCGAGCTCTGGACCAGACACAATAAGCAACAATAACAACAATCCGAAAAGATCCGATAATATTGGTGTGTGTTTGTGTATGTGGTGAACCGTCCCCCTTGCCTACAGCCTTGTTTACGGATCTTCATAAGTACATATAGGTTTTAAATGTAGTTTAAGTACCTCCAAATGTAATTTTCCAGTTTCATTAATAAGAGGATTTCCAAATATATTTTGTGTGACTATGACGTCATCCAACAGAGCCCTCCAATCAACGTTCACCGACCGATTGACAAACAAGTATGGCATGTAAATGCAAATATCTTGTCGCTACACATTGGGTGTACTTACACAGCTGGTGGGGTTTTGGTGTGGCAAACAATGGCTGCCGCGGCGCGAGCGTCACTAGGAAGGATGTATGTAATGTAGGAACAGCATTTGATCGAGGACAATCGATGTTGCGCGAATTGAAGTTGTGCCGAATACGGAATCCATTCAATTAGGTACTTGGATTTTTTTTAATGAAAACCCACATTAATACCTACTTAGTTGTCGTTTATTTTCTTTTTTATTTTGTCGCTTTCTTAGCCTAGATTCAGTCATGAGCAGGTTCAGCTTTCTAATTGAATCATATCCGTAAATCTATTTTATAGTAAGCTTGAAATAAAATTTGTTCATATCTAACAAAAATGTTTGCCAACCGATTCGCGTTTGGACACCAGTTGGCGCAGACTGTGCATCAACCTGGGGATCCCCATGGCAGTGTTCCAATGCAAATTGCAGACCATACTAATTCAACATGTAATTTGAATTGTAAAGTAGACAAATGAAGGAAACATAATCTAATATAGAGTTTTCGTGTTTGAAATTAATACTTGGATTTCTTGGGGTCGTTCGACTCAACAATTATAAATTTGAATTGATGATGTGTTACAATTACTGACTATACCAACAAACACAACTTTCAATTAAAACCTGGCCATACAATAACAGGTGCATCTAAATCCAAGTCTGAAGTCGCCTTGATCCCAACAACTTCAAATAGTGTTTTATTGACATTGTTGTTACCCTAAGCCCTAAGGTAAATGAGTTGTACCGCATCGCAATTGTCACCTTAAAACTGTAATAAATAATGTTTATAATCGCGTGCACTTTAAGCAAATGACAGGTAAACGATCTCTTCGTCGTTCACATATCAATTTGTGTTTGTAGCGTGAAGGTGAGTTGTGGTAAACAGTTCAAAAACCTGCGCAGACACATCACTTGGATTTTTTATTCAGTTGTTGTATTAAAAATAAGGTAGACTTATACCAATAAAAGGAAATAATTATTCTTGTACAGAAATGTTTGTTCTAGAAGTGTGGGTATCCTTACCTGAGGGAACACTTATCTGTATTAAGTATAAGCCCTGCTTGTAATAAAGCGGCGTTCTCCCTTGTCAGGGCTTTCATTACATTTTGTCATAGTTCATACGGCATGTCTGCCTCTCTACTTTGGAAAAGTTGTCTTCACTCAAATGATAGAACAACTTTTTTGAGACCTCCAGATCCAGATCCAGACCAGACATTTACTTTCATTAAATTAATTGTGATTTTATTTAACCAGTAAGCATTTATTTGATTATTTCACAATAATTACAAAGATTATATCTTGATATTTCCGAATTAAAGATATAATAAATTAAATTAAAATGATATTAAAAATGTTGGCCAGAATAAGTACCAGCGTTTTGGTCACCCCCACGCGTTTTGAAATCTCTTTGAAAATCCGATGGGCACCCGGTCCCCACGGAGCCAATGTCTCTACCGCGATTGTGACTTAATCTTTGCCAAGGATTGACGAGAATACAATCTATTTTCATATTTACTTCCCTATATGCCTTTGTACACATAGCATTGTTTGATAGCAAAATTGTTAGTGCGCAATTTAGAACTGAGTGCTGACAAGCGCAAGTAATCATGCCCATTATCTATTTAATAATATAGCAGTTGGACTAGAGATGGGCAGTCTTCATTGATGTGTATGTTAGGTAATCTGGAATGGTGTGTGCGTCTCAAAAGGCTACACACTTGAGTTAAAAACTTGCTTAGATCAATGAATCAATTACTCTAAGCACGTATGATAATTAGGCGATAAAAGAAATACTGAAAAAAAAGCAAGTCCTCTGATTTTTTTTTGCACGATCTAATCAGTTGAGGTCGCGTTCCGATTCGGTTGTAGTTGAGGATAAAATATGTAAATTGACAATTTGCAAGTGTTCACGTAAGTCAATAAAGACGAAATTATTTGACTTTGACCTCACAAAAATAAGATTCTAAACCGTCTGATAAAACGCTACGTTTAGAGACCACGTTTCAATTGGCCGTATGCGTTTAACATTAGTGGATATAGTCGTGGTTTTGTTAAACAAACCGTCGCCGACGCACGTCGGTGGGCGAGTAGCAGATTTGGGGCGCTCGCTTGCAACATGTTACCATAAGATAAAAAGAAATATAAACGAGTTCAACAAATTCGAGGAAGTAGCGGGTCGGTATTACGGTTTTTTTTTGTGACGAATGCGCATGCGCCTCTGTTGTGTCCGGTCAGGGGGCGTATTACGAACTCCAATTTCCAGGCAATTCACTTCCCAGCCTAAAACTTGTCTCTTATGCGGAATTAAGAGTTCGTAACACACCCCCAGGTTACTATGGCGTAGGTCGTGTAGAGCAGAACAATATTACTTCACTCTTTGAGCAGAACACGCCGTGACAGCGTGCTCCACGGTATAATTTGCACTATTGGCACATACCTGCTTTACTGCTATTTCGTAAATAAATTGATCATTGTTGAACGTTTATAAACACGAATGCTTCCGATAACATGCTGCACGTGCTGTATCTTTTATTGTTGTACATTAACATTAAAACAATTTTTATGAACTGCAATAGTTTGTTTACTTGTCTGCATGGCGATATTAAAAGAGTTCCTAATTTTATTACGGAACCCTAATTTTGACAAACAAGGAAAGACCGAACATTAAACATAAAGGTTATACATCAAAATAGCATGATGTGACGTCACGTTCTGTAATTAGTAACTGCGATTGCTTGATACCAAGTATGAATCTATACATATAAATAAAATTGGAGTGTCTGTTTGTAATATTAAAATAACCGCTTTTTACTAAGTGAATTCTGATGTATACACGTTACCTATACCGAAACAAAATTTTTTACAATTTTTGTCTGTCTGTCCGTCTGTCTGTCTGTCTGTCTGTCTGTCTGTCTGTCTGTCTGTCTGTCTGTTTGTTCCGGGTAATCTCTGAAATGGCTGGACCGATTTTGACGGGAATTTCACTGGCAGATAGCTAATGTAACAGGGAGTAACTTAGGCTACTTTTATTTTAGAAAAAAAAATAAGATCTCACGAAAAAAAATTAAAACCAATGTTGCAGCGCAGCGCCTGATTAAGTTTGATAGCAACAACCTGCAATGCGTGCCGCGGGCTCAGAACGCGCGAGCCTGCTGTTGCCTGCTGTTGGGTGTCTTTGTTAAATACCACGCGGACGAAGTCGCGGGCAACAGCTAGTTTTATATAATATTCTAAAAAGTAATATTTGTACATTGTAAAATTTTATATAACGATTTTCGGTGTTCCAACCAACAATCAATGTCGAATAGGGATGCGACAAATATTAGGTAATTATTCGGCATATTCGGAATTCAAAATGTTATATGTTCGGTATTCGGCTCGGCTCAAAAATCATGTTTCCTCGAACATCACATCTCTAATTTCGAACAATAGCAATGTGTAAGTATTTGTTCGCGTTTCGAGTACACAACCATATTTAGCATCATCTATACCTGGATACTATCTACGACTGTCACAATGGTTGTCCTATTCCTTAAGAAACAGAAGTTACCAGCCAAGACCAGGTAAAAAATAATATTTCTCATATGGAATTCGGAATTCGGGGATTTCTCGACGATGTTAATCACCAGTCGTACTAGACGCACGCGAATAGTTCCAAGTTGTATAAATACTCAGCCACTGAAATGACGTAACTGCCGTCTAGGAAATCGAGAGAGCCGCTGACGTAGCCGTTTCATCATTGAGAAACCAATGCTGCCGGCGCGAAATAAAGGTGACTCGATTTGAACAAGTTTAATTGTCGGCTGCTATTAACACCACTTGATGGTTAAATTTTACACAGGGTGGACTGATAATGGTAAATTATAAACATTACAGATGTTGGATCTATACTGTAAGACTGATTTAAGGCGTAAACATGACTATGACTACAGGTACAATATAATCCTTCATCATCTACCCTGATAATAATGTTTTCAACACACTTGCTTGTAAAGTAGCTCTTATTGCACCGGGTTTGAGTACAATACACGCGTGCATTTCACTGTATATTACCGCCCTAGTGTTTTTAATGTTTAAAATTTTCAACTTGATATCGGTTTCATGTCAATAAAATTGATTACTCAAAACTTTTATGATTAAATAAAGATATGATAAATAACATTTCATTTCTAAAAAACATTAACATTAATGTTGTATTATAATTACAAAATATTCAATTAATTATATTTTTTTAATATTAGGTTTATACGGCTTTGATATCTGTGCCTGTCCTTCAAATGGGGCGCAAAATAAAAAATGGCGCCATTTTTATTCTGTGGACATGTTTTACAAATATTTGTCTACGTATAGTGTGTTATTATGAAACTTTATAATTTATTTTCCTCACAAGTGTGTTGAAAAACGTATGACACGCGTGAGCATTTCATCCATTGCGGTCTCAGCTCCGTTATGCCCTCGCATTCGGCTCGTGCTGCAATTCCAACTTAGCTCACTTCTATCATAATATACTAACTATTATCGTGTCTCTGGACACTTTTTTTTAAATACAACACTTGTACAGTTACAACGGTAAACATACCGTAGTTTTCCGCTAAAACACGCATTTCATCTTTTGTAGGTTATATTTCGCTAAGACAGAGATGTTAAAGCTAGTTAGTACTGTGTATGCGGAAACAATTCAGATGTTTATCAGAAATACATCCACTAAGTAGTTACTGCAGCATCTCATTAGCATTGCGATGGATAATCTTTAATTCATTATAGCTCCGATTGAAATGGACGTTGTGAAGCGATTAGTGCCGACGCCGTACAAGATTGTTTTAATCGTTGTTAATAAGGTTTCTAAGAAATAGTGTCTTGCGAAGAATGTGTTGTCACTTCAATAATAGTAGGTAGGTACTCGTATATTAAGGAAATATGTTAAGTGTACTCTGCGGCAACGGAGAACTACATATGTATAGGTACAGTCAAAGTCGAAGGTTTCATTGCTGGTACCATACATATTCGAAATCCATAACAGGTTTTTTCAATTTTATTAACATTTGTGTGATTTGATATTATGATGGTAGGTTAATACCTAGAGAATATCATATTAGTTTTATAAGACCTGTTTTGAACAAAATATTAAATACAAACAATAACTTTACAACAAAGCAACAGACGTTTTAAAATATCTCTTAGGTATTACATACAGCGATTAGTCACATTTTCTCGAGACGCAGTAGTGGCCACGAGTCAAATATATTTTTTGTTGAACGTATCGACTTGTCAAATGTAGAATGATGAATGAACTCGAATGTGGGGCAGTCCGCAGTGTTGCCAGATCATATGTGATGGTCCAATTAACACCCTGACATTGTCAGCGCGATGTACACTGCATGGTCTATCTGACCTAGTCAAGAACATTTATTTGTAAGTACATCTGTTTTTGGATGTTTTACAAGTTTGAGATTATAAAATCTACATAAGTACCTACATTGCAAAGAGTATCAGATAACTTTGAACGAAAAATCTAATTAAAAACTCATGAAGAAATTATTGAAGGTGTACACACCTTCAATAATTTCTCAAGTGAAGAGTGGAAATTTGTCAAGTGATGAGTTCGGTGCTTTGTACGATGACTTAAAGGTCAATTCTGTTAGCAGATTTTCAAGCATCAATTAAAAACTGCTTGACCGATTTCAAATGGATTTTCATCATTAAATAACAAACGGTTTATGACATTAAATAAGGTATGATCAACCTGTGACCATTGCGGTCAAGCAACTGAGCAGGCCATTGCCCGTAGCTTCGAGCAGAAGACACCTAGTTACTTTGCAAGACTTGTTTGAACAATTGAATATTGAAAACAATATTCTGTAGATAAATAAAGAAAGATATCTAACTAAACAATTCATCAAACTATTGTCACGAGTTCTTAGTAGCTACACGAAGAATCAAGTGTTATCAAGTGTTAAGGTGGATTTGGCAGAGTTAGGTACTTTGTTTGTATCTTATCGACTTTGTGTCCTTCACAAATGGCTAAACGTTACCTACCTATATGTATCTATTTTACGTAACAAACCACCTCTAACGAACAAAATACCGATTCAAGTTCTGTTTAAGTTGTTTGATATACGTACTGTACTATTTAAAAATGAAATTATTTTTTTACTAGGTAGTAATACCACATAAGCGAAGTAAGTTTTTTATATTTTGATACTTGTGATTGTTTTTATAGATATATAGGTAATTAAGTAAGTAAGTAGGTGCCTATTATATCTGCACACTGTAACCAATTTATTAATGGCGCATAGATTCACATTGCAGTAGGCAGCTAGTTGACTAAACCAATGGCCTTTCCAGGAACTGCTAAAGTTGTACCACTGACAGCTAGTACGGAACGAGGATAACGATGTCACGGAAAATTTAATTTGTGAAGACTGCAATACTCATAACTCGACCGGGTACAAGCGGCTAACAATCGCTCTTTGCAAACAAAAATATAACAAAGACAGCCGAAGTCCGGACAAAAGGTGAACTTCACAAACAGGTAAGATACCTACCTGTCACAGGCTGAAGCCGTCGTTCGGTGACTACCTATTCATTACAAAAGCAATTATATAACAGTCATTGTAAAGATGGAACTTAACGTCGAGGGTGAGTTTATTTTGCTAACTGTATATGTACCTACCTTAAAATGTATGTATTATCAATTTTGTATCGAGAATTAAAAGTTGAAGAGCCCGTCCGATAAAGGCGCTCTTAATTCGCTATACAAAATGACAAATACGCAGACCATGCAGTACACATTTCCCTTACGAAAAAACTAGTACTCGAAGCTCTGGAATAGCATGTGCTCCGGAGAACGCATTGATACCGCGTGTTGGGCTTGGCAACAGCTACAAAGGGCCGGCCGGCCGTTGCTCCCACATCGTAGGTAGGGACTTTAAATGATCTTTTACTACATCTGCCAAGATTAGTCGTTTCCGCGTGCGATAAACCATTTCATTCTATCAATCTCGGTTCCAACGGCTTCGCTAATGTAAAAGTGGAAACAGGTTATTATGATTTAATGAATTAGTTTTTATGACTTATTACACACAATGATTTGTAATTAACTTATGCTGCAAGTAATTGGCGTTACATTAAGATAAGTCAAACGCTGCCACGGAATATACAACCTACCTACCCAATTACAAGTTTAATAACGCTTGTTTTAAGAGTAAACTCGGTTCGCTGGTTGATTCATACTTGCGTAAGCTTAATATAAACGAATATAGGGCGCGGATCCAACTTACTCATCGCTACAGCAAGTTGAAGCCTTTGTTTATAGTTTACATTAATGTCCAGAAAAGTGGTAAATATCCCTGCTCCGAGGCATCTACACATGATTGTACTAATTAGGATACTGTGTGTTTGACGGCGGAAGGTTATGCTCCGGAATAAGGCGGTTGAACTGCGACGAACGGTTTGGATGAGCGACGGTCTTTGAACCCACGAGAGCGGGATGCCAAGATTGTTTAATGACAAGAAATAAAGCATCGCCGCACAGCTGTCGGCCGACGCGAGGGACATGCAACATCGCGAGGGTCTTTATTATAGAGAAGGGCCAGGTAGTCGTCCTTACATTTTTCTTTTTTGTCTGCATAGCATCCGCCTTTAATTCTGCGTTAGCAACAAGGCCTTTACCTGACCAAGTTGCACGTTCACGGTACGTTAGACTGCCTAGTAATTTGCACACGTGCAAGCGATAACAGAATTGCGTTTCGCTCTGTCGAAATCTTTGTTTCGCCTATCAGAGAACTCATTAGGTCATTTACGCAACGACAAGCTTTAACGAAGTTTCGACAAGTGAATGTACCCAGGACTTTCACTGGTCGTCGATGCGGCTGCTAGAGGTGGGTGAGTGTGGTGGTGCTCACCTATATGCGCCAGGTCGATGATGGGGATCTCGCAGCGAGAGAGCAGCGTCTCCTCCTGCGGAGCAGCCATTGTGGTCGCCGGGTGGAGGCTCTCTGACTTCCGAATCGACGCCCGTTCAATCACAACTCTGCCTCGTTATCACTCAACTCCCACAGTAATTAGCAATTAGCGATCGCGACAACGAAAGATAAATAGAGAAACGATAGATAAGCACTTAAACACTGTACGGTGACAACCTAAACGTTAAAGTTTATTGAAGTTATGAATGGTCTTTTGGTTATTTCTGGTATAGAAGCGTTCAGAACTCATTTGCATAACCTTGTAGTTCTTGCTCGAGGCGTTCACCGATCTGACGTAGCAGCAATGAGCTATACTAACTTGACACATTAAAAATTGGTTTCCGTTGCTTCTCTCACAGTAAGTAACTATGTGGAAAGGTTGCTCCCGCGTGTGCGACCCGTCGGCGTCGCGCGCCCCCCGTCCCTCACAGCTGGCGAGTTTCGAATGTCTCTCGTGGAATAAACTGGCTCACCGTGCGCGATGAGCGTTACCCTGGCGTCCGTTGTCGGCTCTCACTTGTATATCATCGCGCAGACTTTCGCAACCGAGTGGCGTGTCGAAACAGCTCTGCCTTGAGCACGCTGCGGTGTGGAGAGAGCGTGTTGTGTGACGGGCGTGCGCGGGTCGGTCGGCGTCCGGAGCGGTACTGGCTGTCGCGGCCACGGCGCTCGGGCACTGCTCGCTCGGCTGAGTCACGGCGACTCTCGTTCGCGGCTCACTTCGCGCCACAGCTTTACTGCTTTCCTCAATTCCTCATGCACGCCGCCACCGCCCCGTATCACTAGCTCGGCGCCTCCGCTGGTTCGACTATCCTCGTCTCTTACCATTCACTTGCCCACTGGTGGTACACACACATTAACACTGCAGCACACACACCATACGATCCAATAGGTATATAACTTGATGTCTTCCTTCTGCTATAAGAATCACTTGTAACGGCAATCGTTGCAATATTAGTAAGGGACGTATGTTAGGTTACCGAATAATGACACGCTCACACATCATCATATAGGTACCTAGGTAAAATGCTGACGAATATACGTGACTAATAGATAAAACATCAAATATTGGACATAAAACACTGCTAGACAGCGCCATCTAGCGAGATCGACTAGCATTATATTTTTCAAGTGTTGAGATATGCGCTATTATGACTTGATTTTTGACTGGAATATAATAATATGTATAAATAAACTGGTTACTTATAATATAAAAGGCATTTTAATCATAGTTTTTTTTTTAAATAAACAATGAAAAGCATTTGTTTATAGTGAGATTGTTTATTTATATAGTGTTGGTAGCATTAATTTACAGTTGAGTGTATGTTTTATTCATTTGAGGCATCTGTCGAAATAGGTGGAACCAATGTATCCGCCCCGCATCGCCCTCTGGACATGTTGTTCAAACAACCTTCTGTTACTTTGAAGCTCATCTGCTGCCTCTTTGTTTAATGGATCCTCTGGATTCGGCTCCTAAAAACGAATTGATCTGGATTCTATTCTTTGTTTTTTAAATTATTGTTGCCATATTTTATCAAATGCTGCACTTAACAAGACATCTGATACTTCTGAAGCAAGGTCTCAGATAAAATAATTTTTTTCATAGATTGGTGTGGGTGTTAGCAAGACTACTTACCAAAAATAAATACTGTAGTCCGTAAACTATTGAGTTGACAGTGAGCACTGGTTTCCAGTCTTCCCTGAGTATGTTGAGACAGACATTGCCCTCCAAGTCTATGTTCGGATGATATACGGCTGTTTCACATTTCACCTTGGGCGGTTCATGTGGATAGTTTGGTCCTACCTATAAAAGTCAGTGTAACAGTGATAAAGACAGATAGTATGGATGTTTAAAAACATCATACAAAAAGGAAAATATTCATCGATAAAATGTATAAACTGTTGGAACCAATTGTCATGATACAATTTATATGTCTGAATTACATTATCACATAAATATGGCGTGTACAATCGATTTAATAGATAATATGATAACATAGTCTCCCTTAAACATAATATAAGTGATTTTAGTCTGGAATTTCATTCTACACAAGCAATACATTGTTTTTTGTTGCTACCACTACATAATAATTATTATTATTCATAAATACTTGCTAAAATCTACTGGCATGGGTAATAAGGACATCAGAATGTAATTGTAGACATTTAGGTGACTTGTTCTGTTCAGTCAGTTATAGATTATTGATTTATAATTAAAAACATTAAAAACTGGCTGTTACACAAACACTTCCTTACCTTAAAACTAAATATAAATCTTCCACCTCTGTAGAAACCTTCATCAGGGCATATGATTAATTTGAAGTTGAGTAAATCATCTGGGTCTGGGAACTCTGTGTTGCATGTCTTGGGCAGATTCAGCTCATTTAAATCTGTAATTTATATAATTCGTAATCAATACTCATAAGTTGGCGAGGATCCATAGTGAGAGCGAAGCTAAAACAATTTACATTGCACCTATTCTTCGGAAAAAACTAACTTCGTTAGGAAACTTAACAGGAATTTCTGACGATTTTATGCATAGATCCACAGAATTGAACGGATAGATTTAGTAGTACATAAGTAGGTTTTCAGTATTCGTTTTTATAAAATCCACAAATCTTTACACGAAACTCTAAACTGAAATGATACCACAACGCATAAAATGATGCACTATTTTCTCCTACATTACCTTTTGTGATCCGTAATTGGGCAGCTGAAGCTTTTTTCTGTGAACCTCCTGGTCTGCCGGAGCCTTCCTCATCTTTCTTTTGTTGTTTTAACGAAAAAAGTTTAATCATTGTCCTAACTAATCGATAAAATAGAAATTAGAAATAAAACCACGATCTATTTTGACAACTTGAATTTTTGTACGAAACTTCACTTCAATCTTCAATCAAATTACTTCAATAAATTATACAAAATCTTCATAGGTAAATACAATTTTATCATTTAATTTATTATTATTTCATTGGTTCATGTGAGGAAAAAAGAATGTATAACAAATTCTATCCAATCACAGCACAGATGTTACAGTATTATTTTATACACAACAAACCACATTATCAGAAATTCAGAACGTACCGGAAAACCGAACGTATACGGTATAATAAATTAGGAAAGTATTTTCAATTTTAATATTGTTAAAAATTCTGTATAAATTATAGAATATGTTTTTATATTATTTGGTTGTGTTGAAATGATTAAGTTCAGTAACTATCGAGCTCGCGGCCGAAAGCTCTTGCCATTTTACTCGTAACGTGTAATCCAGGCATAAGTTTATTTTGGCCCGGCCCGGGCGAAGTAGAGCTGGTAACTCTATAAACCACAGACCAATAAGAGAACACGTTTGATAAACCCATTGATTCATAAACCTGTGATTTGTATATGGTATGGTCGGAGGCACTGACCTCTATAATATATACACGGGAGGTCAGTTTCCTAAGCTGACCTCCCGTGCATATAAATATAAATAATTAAATAGCAAAATATGCGAAAATAGAACAGCCCCCTATAAAATAATTGTGATATTAAAAATTAAATGGTAACTTCCTGACTCTTGGTTTGACCTTCATCATTTCATCAGTATACCGTAGAATATTACTTACCCATCGAAAGTTTGGCTTAATAAATAAAGTAACATTCCCTTATAAAGGGGTTTCCCAAGGGTCTCCATAGTTTTGAAACGATTTAAAAGAAATACAAAATTTATATATGTAAGACATAAGTGGAAGCTCGTCGTAGAACAACGAAAAAAAAAATGTGTCTAGCATTTTTCTCTAGAGTAATTATGTTCTGTGCACTCCATCTGTCAAAAATTTTTTTTTCGTTGTGTGTGACTGTTATACGTGATAATTTACGATATAAATCCGAAAAATGATATAATTATACATGCTTGTAATATTACTTGAGCACCTCTGTTTGTGCGAAGCAAGCAAAATATGATAACAAATATGATTAGTCCTTTTGTCAAGTGCATGAACTAACTAGTTTAGTTGTACAAGATGGCAAGCGAGGATGTGATAGAATTGGGGTCTTCGGACGAGGACACGCAGCCTGCGCCTAAAAAAGTATTATTGTTGCAAAAGTAACTTGTATTCTTACCTTTCTGCTTAATTGATACCGGTATTTAATATTCTAATTGTTTCAGGCAAAGCCAATGCCAAATGCTATGGTATGCATACCTAACAAGTTCCCAGGAGTGACGATAAAACCGACAAAGCCGAATCCAAAATTAATACCCAAGGGTTTGGGGAAGGCAGTTACTGTCACAAAAATGTCAAATATAATGATGGCAAATCCCTTTGCAAATAAAAACAAAGTTAATGGTAAACAGGTGATGAAAAGTTCAGTGAGGTTACAGGCTCCAATTAAGCTCCAAAATAAGGTTTTAAATACTCCATTAAAAAGCAATATTACCATTATGAAAATAGCTCATACTCAAGAAAAAAGCAATATTCCGAACCTTTTAAAAAACCCGATTAGAATACAAAGTCCACGCACATTGAACTTGCCTTCGAGTATCACAGTTAAAAGAACTGGACCACTTAAGCAGATTGGTCATATTGTCACAAGTGTACCAAGTGCCAAGAGAAAACCGAACATTAAAAAGTTGGTTGGGGAGGTGTTGACAGTGGAACTAGATGATGATGAAGGAACATCTTCTACATCAAGTCCACAGTGGTACTTGAGACCAGAGGAGGCCAAGAAAGTAGAAGAAGCCAATAACAAAGAACCTGAAGGTACAAACTTTATTGAGATCACTATAGAGGATAGTCCAGTGAAACCAATTCCAAACAAGAGAACATGTGAAGTTGGCACTGAACTAGCTATCACAATAGATGACAGCCCTATAAAACCTGCTGCAGACAAAAAAAAACCTGACAGTGGTAGTGACAATGAACCTGAATGCAGTAAGGTGCCTCACAGTAAAAAGAAATTAGACTATCCTAAGGAGGCTGAAAATGAAGAACGGAAAACAATTGAAATAGAGGTTGACCTCATTCAAACCTACAATAATGATGATAAAATAGAAGATCCAGTAAAGATAGCCAATCCTGAAGATAAGAAAATGGAAACATTGTTTGTGGACAATCAGAATCTACCCACAAGCACACCAAAGAAAGATAGTTCATCAGAAATAGGGAAACCTAACGAGGTTGTACTAATAACTGATAGTTCAGAATTTCACCCAGTCTATCAAAGTTTTATTGACCTGTGCTTTAAATTGGAAAATTCTGAGGATATGAAGAAAATTGTTGAGAAAAAGATTAAAGCATACTACAGACAAGTGCCGAAAGAGTACACTGAGTCAGAGGAATTTATTGATATGGTGTCAAGTAAAGTACTAGCAATGAAGGCAAGTCCTGAGAAGATGTATCTCTATATAAAAGATATTGTTGATGAACTAAATTTACAAAGAAAGTTGGCAAAATCACAGGATTTAAATAAGGAAGTTAACAGTGCAGGTAAAACATAACTTTAATATACTGGTTTTTTATAACTAATGATATCTGTTGTTTACAATTTGGCACAACTATTTATAATCATTATATCTTATGAAACAAATTTGCATTGATCTTTGGTATTTTATATATAATACTAGTTGCGCCCGGCGGTGTTACCCGCGATAAAAAGTATGAAAAATTAAAACACCTATCCCACGGGAACCATACATTTTATCGGGATAAAAAGTAGCCTATGTGCTATTCCAGACTATAATCGATCTCTGTGCCAAATTTCATCCAGATCCGTTCAGTCGTTCTGGCGTGAAAGAGTAACAAACATCCATCCATCCATCCATCCAAACTTTCACATTTATAATATTAGTATAGATTAGTATAGATGATGATGCTATTTGATATATTTTAGAACCTGAACAATTAGTTTATGGGGAGGAAAGTGAGTTCGACGCCAGAAGGCGGCGCCAAATTCGGAAGCTGGAAAAAACTATAAAAAAGTTGCACAGGGCTATTCAAAAACTTGAAGAGCAAGAAGTTGACTTTGAAGATGAAGACGATTCTGTGTATTTACTGACTGAAAGGTAAGATAGTATTTACTTTATGAATAACATAGTAAATTAATTATATAATGTGCGCCTTTACCACACTAGTTCAGTACCAGCCGAAACAACCAATGATAGTGCTTAGCGCTCAGTGGCTGGCCATGAAACCGCTCTGATTGGCTCTTTTGTAGAACCTCCAATCAAGTGACGCGTACCTAATTTGATTGGTGATTGGTTTTCCTCTTCGTTCATTCTTGTTTTTTGTGCTGATTTTGTTTAAAATAATTTTCTGTGGGGGATGAGCAAATGTAACTCGCTAACCTAAATAATAATTCAACCGTAAGAGAGTTTTATATATTATAATTTGATTGTTTTGTAGTGTAAAAAATATTTTTTGCTAGCAATTGAATATCAAACTTACTTTTGGACACAAATGAATTATCACAATGCCTCAGTCATTGTTTATTTTGGTTTATTAAATTTCAAACATATCTAAAAGTAAATAAGTAAAAGTATGTTTAAATTCTTATGGAATTGGCGTATCACCATCACACCGCCCAGCACCCATTGATGTATAGAATGTATTATTATAAGTTCCATATTTTACCCAGAGTTATTGGCTGGAGCTACTCACAAGATCTTATCATGTCTCTCGCTACATAATGTCAACCTAATAGCCATAGCATTGTGTCCTACCCACTTCTCTCAGCCTCTTTTCCAGAAGCATGTGAATGCGACAACCTACCAAACAGGACATTGAGCTAGCATAGTTTTTAATAAATTTTTTTAGATATAAAGAGCGTATGGTACGCGTGTACGCCAAATTTTGTCAATTGACAAACACAAAGATGCCTTCGGAGCCTCGCATCCAGATCGATGCGCGACCGGGTCAGCCAGCGGGGCCTGCTAAGAGGCTCGAGAAGTGGATCAATAAGAAAGTACCCATTGGCACGCCATTACCATTTCCCGATTTCCATGATGTCTTACGTTGTGTACGGGAAGCCAATAATGAAGATAAATTGGGCTGGAATGAAGTTGATATCTTGGAGGAAGGTAAGATAAAGAAAATAAGGTGCAGGTGCACTTCCTCAGTAAAAATATACATTTTATGTTATAACGAATTGTAGGAAACATAAAAATGGAAAAACTTCTTTTGACAATTAACTTTATTCGTGTTGATCTCAAATGTATTTTATAAAGTAAATGTAACAAAAACTTCTTGATTTCAGCGCGTGATTTATTTATGAGATGTGGTAAAAAGTTACAACGCCGCAGACAGGAGAATGAGTGGAGGTCGGCGGCTTCAAGGCTGGCCTTGGAGGCCGACCCTGCTGAAAATAACGTTGATTTGAAGAAACTACTAGATGAAAACAAGCAGCTAGCCACCAAAAAAGAGATTGATATATTTAACAAGTATGTACTGATTGGGTATAAACGCGATACAATAAGTATTTTTAGATATTTTTATTCATTGATCATTATAATACATTAAGTAATCTTCTAAATTTGTTTTTATTTGATTTCAGATATGCTGATCGACAGAATCTATTGAAATTAGAAGCCGAAGAGATTGGAGACAAGGAGGCGGAAGAATCTCCGGTTGAGAGTGAAGACGAAGAAGCAAATGAAGACGAAAGTGTTTCATTAAAAAATAAAGAAAAGAGAAAAGAGAGGCTTAAAAGACTACTGCACGAAAAGTCCAAGAAGGAAAAAGGTGAAGGAAATGAAATTAAACCAACAGATAAATTGGAAAATCCTAAAACGCCTAATGACACAGTTGAAAAAGTAGAGACTATTGAATTAGAAAAGGAATCAAAGAATTTAGAAAGTAAAGAAGATTCAAATAAGGTTTCTGAACAACAGTCTACCCGTGAAAAGAGTCCTGTGCTTATTGAAGAAGCACAATCCATCAGTAGCGATGATAGTAATAAAGTGGAGTCAGATATTGATGAACTCCATTTGCTCCAGAAACTACATTCTGGAAATGAAGCTGAGTCTTCAACATTGGAGTCCTCTGATTCTGAGAGTCCTATTGCTATATCTGAATCTTTAGAGTCTAGTGATGATGGCAAACCAAAACCATTTAGTGATGTCATCAGTATTGAGAATTCGAGTTATTCTGAAACTGAGGCTGATAAGGAAGACTTAAATGGAAAAGATGTTGTACCTACTAAAAGTGTTGAAACCGTTATTAACCCTAATATTGAAATAGAGTACTGTAACGTCGATGCTGTAAAAGTGAAAAATAAAACCAACAATGACGAATACAATGAATCGGTTGAAGACATACTTCTTGCGTCCTCAGAGGATGAAGCTGAGAAGACTAACGGTAGTTCGCAAGATGGCGCCTGTGTGAATTTAAGAGATGATACTATAGCGATAAATGAAACTGTCGACAATGAACACCAAACGAATGGTGATAAACATTTAAGTGTAATAAGTGAATCGATTGTAGAAGATAATGTTAAAGATGCACATTCTGTTGAAGATAATTTAGACCACAACATGGAAGAAGAAAGTATTGTCAATGACTTGAGTTCGGTTGAAGAAAGTACCACTAGTGTTGCCGAAAATATTGAAAAAGATGTAGGGAAAGAAACTGTAAATACAGATAAAACGAAACTAATTGGTGTGAATGATATTGTACCAATACCTACAAAAAATATTGATTCGACGGACTTTTCAAAAGATGAGGTAATGCAAGTAGTGGAAGATAATTCTGCTCCAGCGAAAGTCGATATTATACCTGATAATAGTGAATCAAATGGAAAAGTGCAGAGGATGGATGTTGATGCAGTTGAAAATTCACTCTCTGCTTTGTTTAGCGATGACATCGGTTCCAAAGTAATTGTTCCAACAACAATAATATCTTCAGAGAATTGATTTTATAAAATGACTGATATATGTATATAGAAATAGAAGGCTTTTTTTGTATGATATCGAGTAGCAATTGAAATATAAAGATGTAAAATAAAGCCGATTATTTAAGTTCTTTTGTATCTTAAACGTAATGTAAGAAAATTTCCCGTTGCGTCGTGAAATTAAGAATTATTGAAATCATTGATAGGTATATAGGTATACTTATACAAATCTATCAATGTCATTATCATTTCCAATTTTATACATAGAAGGGAGGAGCTGGAAAATTATTATCTCCTGCATTGCATTGCATTTATATAAATGATTCATAAAATTATACTATGTAATGACAGAGTCTTATTGTGTTTAAAAATACGATTTAATTAGTGGTTTAGTATTTACGATTGTTTTAAGATCTCCGAGTTGATAATATAAGTTGTACGATCACACTATACAACTAATAAAATAGATAAGAATGCCACCTCGATTTTAATTTTAGTGTTACGTTGTTCATATTATCTATGTCGTGACAGTATTATCAATACATCGTTTGGGGCTATTCAACAAACATCAATTTGCTCAGTATTTATCGGGTTCTACAAAAAAATTTAAAGATAGCTTTGTCGTCACAACATTTATTTACAATATTTACAAAGGTTCACTTAAGTACATAATGTTAAGTCTATCCTCTTTACAATGTCTTGGTCATGTCATGTGAAGCAAACTGGTCCTGCTGTGAACGTAAACTGATGTTTGGCGTCAGCGAAGGACAGTGGTTGGAAATCGCTTATGGGCAGTCTGTCTGTTCGAGACGTTTTTATCTCGAAGACTATATTACCCGTGCCCTCCTGTAACGTTACAATGATAAATTTAATTATACTTGCCTAAGCCTACCTCTAGAAAAAAAACCTCAGTTAAGGTGGAAGCTCAGGGTCAGGGCGCGAAATTCAAAATGTCAATGGTTTTTACTTTAATACATCGAGACATCCAATGCAGAATGCTAATATCGCAAAACACTAAATTACATCGTAATGATGTCCAAATTTTTCGTAAAAAAATAAAAACCATTGACATTTTGAATTTCGCGCCCTGACCCTGAGCTTCCCCCTTAAAGGTCCCCTGTATGATATGAGTGCATGTGTATTTTATATGCCTATAGTATATGTATCGCTGGTGGATGCGAATCAGACCGGGATGTGTGGAAGTCACTAGCTAGGGAGGCCTATGTCCAGCTGTTGGCGTCTTTCGGCTGATGGATGGATGGTTATAGGTATATTTTTTAAATTAGAGGAGGGAGGGGTCGGGGGGGGGGGGGGTTGATATCGGCCACACGGCCATGTAAATTACTGCTTTTTAACCGAAAAAAAAGAGGTTATATTTTTCTTTCTTTGCTTTTAAATAGATATGAATATGGCCTCATCCCAACTTGAGTGGGTATTTTGCCGATGTCAAATAGATAATTAATAGCGATAACAGATTAAATAAATACACATAATAAATTAAATAATGGAAGTAACGTGAAGATATGAGAATGGCGTCTCCCAGGGTTATCAATTGGACACATTCGAGACGTAGGTACGTAGGTGTATTTTTGTTTCGTGTTAACCTCGCATATTTTTTTAGTGGGTGATCAGATTTCGAAGATTATGTATTTACTGAAATACCTCAAATAGAGTCCTAATTTTCATATTTTTCCCATAATTTCTTAAACATTGGTGTTTATTTAATGTTACTTTCTTAAAAATACTTATGTCGATGACGTATCTTCAAATAAATTTTTAGATGAAGATCCGATCTTAATGGTCCGTTAAGTAAGTAATTGTCGTCAAATAAATAAATAAAATATGCAAATGTAGTAGGTAGATGATGACAAGGTACCTTGCATTCGTCTTTTATTAACTGCGGCTCTTTAAACTCCGCTGAATTGTATCCATACAGTTTAATGTTGTTGACTCTGTTCACGTCGGGGGGTAGGTCGGATCTGGAAAGAGAAGCTAAATATTAAAGATGTATATGAAGATTAACTGTACAGCGTGATTCAGAAATGGTATAAGTAGATACTTATCGTTCAGCTTGTGCTGCTTAAGCGCATTTTTAATAATTATGTGAGGTCACAATTTCGATATGACAATTAAAACAAAAAACTAATTTGCCTACGTAAAATCACAATATTCATTTGGTTGGGAACAAAATTTGAAACATCGAAAGTCTGACTTCAGATAATGATAACAAATGCGCAGGTTCAACGATTAGTATAACATTTCAGAATCAACCTGTATATTAATTAAGTTATATTCGGGATTTATTACCTCTGCGGTGCTTTAGTATTAACGCAACTGTAGGTGAAGTTTTGCCTTGCCCCGTTCGACAGCTGCCTCAGAAATCTTAGCTGTATAGAACCAGAGCCTTCAGCATCGTAGGTTAACTGAAATATGACAGAAATCGCACGTATTTATAACACGTTTGATGTTTGAAGAAAATGAATCTGAGCTTGGTACAACAGACAATAGGCATCCCTTATTAGTAGGTAGTCATTTTTTAAATGGAAAAATGTGGTAAGCACATATAATTTAATTCATTGTTAATACCAGATAATTATCATATTTACCCGGAAGCCGTTATCAAGCTGAGAAAATCTGTGCGCATTTGAATCCGAGTCATAGATCGTTGGTCCTCTATCGTCTGGATACACACAAGTGCTATGGCCCATGCAGTATACTCGGACTGGTCTCCCACTACCTGTTCCACCACGGGCATCTATCCAATAATATCCTGGCAAAGAGAGAGTACTGTTTAGACATTGATAGTTTTAGCGGTTATTGCAAGTTACCGATTAGATTCTAGGTACGAATCAGCTCTATGAATAATTTTTAGTAGTCTTCCTAAATAGTGGAGTCATATCCTAAAATAGTAGTAGCGACTATACGGCGTGAAGTGTGTATACCAACTATATGGTCCTAACCTATGGAGTGCTTGTATAATAGGATCAATATTCGACTTTACGAGCTAAGTATGAAAATACATTTTCGGTTGCGCAGACGAAAATTCGAAATTTACGGACGGTAATTGACCGTCCAAGCGTCCGGTGCAGTGGGCCAAATAGACTATCCACTAGCTGTTAAGCTATGTGGACACCCCTCCACATTGTGCGTACTCTAGCGATCTTGAGTTTAATCACCGTCCGTTAAGTTTGCGTGCGAAGTCCTCAGATCCCTGCAGGACAACGCTGGGTAGCTCTTGGTGCCTCGCGGCCGCTTAGTTGCTTCAAGAGTTGCGCGCGCGGCTAGGACACCGGTCATGATTTCTTTCATCCATTCCACTTCATCCTCGTCTGGAAAAACCCAAGAAAATTTAGTTAAATATAGAGAACCTACCTTTAAGGTCAGCGCACACCGACGGTATGGCGGCGAAGCGACTATAGGTAACAATTTAAAAGTCAACTTAATACTCCCTTTGACATAAGGCTGCCGTCTTGACCGCGTGTAATTACCTACCTACCTACATACCTTACCTACCTTATCATATTCAAAGTGGTTATCTTGGTTCTCTTTCAAAAAATGCATGGCTCTAGGCGTCTCAAAACAAATTAACTCCAAATTTTCATAATAAAAATAGTCTATTATACGGGTCCTTCATATTGTCTACTATCTATATTCTCCTGTTTTTGTCATCTCCTCTTTATATTTTGATCCCCTATGTCCTTCTGTTTATACTCTCCATACAGTCTACGTGAGTATGTGATGTTGATCTACCTTCATCGAAATTGTCCTCCGTGACAGTTTCCATAGGCTGCATCTCTGCACTCCTACGTCGACGGTATGTCGAGAACAGCTCGGGCGGCAACTGCGGCGCAAGTGCCGGTGGACCGGGCGGCCCAGGTTGTCCTGCCGGTCCTGGTAGCCCATTCCTACCCTCGGGACCTGGTGTTCCTTTAGGCCCGAGTGGACCTTCTGGACCGGGTAAACCTGCAGGGCCTGTGGACCCTTTTGGGCCAGTAGCGCCAGCGGGACCCTAAAAAAGTACTTAGGTTAACCATCTAAGCAATAGATGCTTTACTCTATTAAGGGGATAGTTAATAGGTAAAAAGTGACATTTGAGCTGTCAAAGTTATGTACCATGTCTCCTTTAGGTCCTATCGGTCCGATCGGACCCGGTGGTCCATTTTTACCAACTTCACCCTGATCGCCTTTTAGGCCCATTGGTCCAGTGTCGCCAATATGACCTTTCGGGCCTCTGTTTCCTTTGTCGCCCTTCATTCCTTGAGCACCAGTCGGCCCTGCCTTGCCAGGGTGTCCGGCGGGACCCATTACACCTGGAGCTCCTACTTCACCCTGCAAATAAAAAGAAAACGGATAGTATTTTGTAAATTTTCTTATTATAATGAAAGCACGTTAATGACTTCCTACTCATTAACGTGAAGTGAACGAATGTGCGAACTTATAATGAGTCAGACGCGGCCGTGGATAATTATTCCCAGTAATCTGAATACTTACAATAGAGCCCGGCGCTCCTCTCATGCCTCGTTGTCCTTCTGGCCCCGACGGACCTGCTGGCCCGACCGGGCCTGGTTCTCCGGGAGCTCCTTTAGGTCCCATATCACCTTTATCCCCAGAAATACCAGGGCTTCCTTGAAGACCTGCGGGACCTTCAGTTCCCTAAAATTTAAGTTATTACCAATTATTTATTGTTTTTTACTTACAGGTGAAGTGGAAATTTTTACTTACAGGATTGCCAGGCATTCCTGTTTCACCAGGTTTTCCTGATGGACCAATAGGCCCTGGTGGTCCTGTCGGCCCAGTGCTGCCCTCAGGGCCATCGCCTCCAGGCTCGCCTTTAATTCCTTGAGGACCTGTTTCCCCTCGTTCTCCAGGGAAGCCAGCGGGTCCAATATCTCCTTTGGAACCTTCAGGGCCAATAGGCCCTTTGGGCCCTGTTTCTCCTTGTAATCCTTGAGGTCCGTCATCGCCTTTAGGCCCGACTGGTCCTCTGGGACCCTGCAGATATAATGAAAGGTGTTAAACTATGTTATTTATTCTCCATCAAAAGTATTTAATCACGTATGTATTTCATAAAGGTGTAGGGAGAAATGCACTGTTGTAGTCCCACTATGTGCTTTTAGTAACAATCGAACAATTTCAAAGTTATATACCAGTTTCCCTTCCGGTCCCGCTACACCTGGAGATCCCGGTTCGCCTGGACTGCCAACATCACCGTGCTGTCCTTCCGCGCCACGCGGTCCAGGCTCACCTTGGATGCCCTTAATTCCTCTAAGCCCTGGCTGACCACTTGGACCGGCTGGCCCTGTAGCTCCTGTAAATTGTGAAGGATTTGCCATATGGATTGTATTCATGGATGATGTGGTGATTTTAATTTTGTGTTGTTATTCAATCTCTAATTTAATTTATTAAAAATATTTATAAACATACCAATCGGCCCTGAATCCCCCATATCGCCTTTTGGTCCTTGTTGGCCTTTGACTCCTTGAGGTCCAGCGGGGCCAAGTAGACCTTGTGGTCCGCGATCTCCATCAGTGCCTGTTTGCCCTGGAGGTCCCATATCTCCTGGTGGTCCTTTGTCTCCAGGCAAGCCGACAGGGCCTGATTCCCCGCGAAGGCCTTGTATGCCAGATGATCCAGGTGGACCCTACCAGATAGATATTTAGTTTAAAATTAAATTTATTGACATGTTTTTAAAACTTGTCAATGAGGTATGTTTTAGTTTGACCATTACAAATGCTGGATTACTTTATATTCTTTAAACTAGTTAGAATAAAAAATAAGTTTAACTTACAGGTTCACCCATTGCGCCTTTAAAGCCTTTTTCTCCTGGTGGTCCAGCTTCCCCTTTATCGCCATCTTCCCCAGGTGATCCGACAGGTCCGGGAACGCCGGATAGACCTCTTGGTCCAGGAAGACCATCACGACCGATTGGTCCTAGAATAAAACAAATTGAGGCAGGTTGAGGTATTATTTCCAGCAATATACGAGAGAGGCAATCTTGCACTATTGTTAACATAAAAAAACACGTTGTATTTTCGCTTGCTATGAATAACATACACTAGCATACTTAGAAAAATTACAAAAATGGCGCCCTTTCATCGAAAATAATGACCTTAAGGACCTTTTTTAATAATATTGAATGTACAAACACGTTCATGTCACTGTCTTATTTAGAATGGAAGTGAAATTATTAGTTTTAATTTTTACATTCTTTTTATGTTCCGCTGAATATGCTGGTGTATTTTTGATGTTCCCCTCATAGCTTTTTATAGGAATCTTGTCTGTTACAAAGCTGTCTTTGTATAATTTTTTCTTACCTATAGGTCCTATTTCACCAACTTCTCCTTTCTGTCCACCAGGACCTGGCGATCCTCGTGGACCTTCACGTCCCTGAGGCCCTTGCGGTCCTTCATTACCAGGAACTCCTTGTTCACCTTTATCACCTCGCACTCCAGCCGGGCCAATGGGACCTATATCACCTTTCGAACCAGGAGTTCCCTGAATAACATTGAAACGTTGATTTTTATTTACGTTATGTACCGTTTTAGTATTAGACTGCATCATTAAAGTTTCTCGGTTCTATAGTACTTACAGCTAATCCTGGTAATCCACGATCCCCTGGATTTCCCTGAGGGCCTGAAGAGCCAACCGGACCAGGCTTTCCTTCGGGCCCGGGCAGACCAGGTGGTCCGTCTTTTCCCACTTCTCCAGGTGTTCCGACATCGCCAGGTGTGCCAGGGATGCCAGAAGCACCCGCTGGCCCCGATGGGCCAGTTTCGCCAGTTTGCCCTTGTGGCCCAACTGGGCCTGATGGACCTGTTAATCCGGTTGCACCAGCCTCGCCCTGTACGTAATGTGTAATTTTTATATGGTACATTATTAATACATACACTTTTTATTATATGGCTCGAGATATAAGAACAAATATGGACTGGAAATTCCGTACCGTTGGTCCTCGCTCCCCAGGAGGGCCGGGCAACCCAGGTTTCCCATCAGACCCGGGAGGGCCTATAGCACCTGGGAAGCCACGGACCCCTTCAAGGCCTTGAGGGCCTCTCTCGCCGATAGAGCCAGGTGGCCCTGGCTGCCCAGTATCACCCTTAGTTCCTGGTGCTCCGTCTGAGCCGCGTCGACCACGGGGGCCTCGGTAGCCCTGGTTGGAAAAGGTAAAATGTGAGAGATTTTGTTAGGTTAATGTTGGTGCATGGTTTTTCTCCTCTCATACTGATTTTTTCTTCTCATCTATTAGTAAGCATAATAGACGACAGTGAAGGCCTCTCGACTCACTGCATCAGGTGGTGGGTGGTTTCGATTTCCGTCTGCGCAAATTTCTAGAATTCGTAAATTAGATGATCTCAATGTTACTGAGATCGTCCCAATAGAAGCGTTAGTTAGAAAATATGCAGTTGGTGTGATTGTCTGAAGATATTAATAATAGTCCCTTCTGGGCATATGTCTCGTTTATTCGTACTATTAGCACTAGTAAATTTTCTTACCCTTGGACCAATTTCACCACGATCGCCTGAGTGTCCTACCAGACCCTGCAAAACGTAACCATTGCATTACAATATAACACTTTTATACTTATTATGTAAATCCCTGATAAATATTGTCTTTACCATAACTCCTTTAGCCCCGCGCCGTCCTCTCCTGCCTGAAGCTCCCTTATCACCTTTTTCTCCTGGTATACCTGGGTACCCTTGAGGTCCTTGTGATCCAGTGGTACCTTTTTCTCCTGATGCTCCGATAGGCCCAGTTTCGCCTCGTGGACCTTCAGCTCCCTAAAAATAGTATAAGAACGATGATCAATATAATAATCTGGTCGAGCCATATTATAAAAAGGGAATTTTGCTCACCTTTTGGCCTTCAAGTCCTTCAATTCCGGTAGGTCCGGGTTCTCCGGTCAATCCTCTTTCTCCTTTTGGCCCCATTTCCCCTTTTTCTCCTTCAATCCCTGTAATTATATTATTCGTTTCACTATTCAGATATACTGAACGCGATAATTGGAACGTTTAGATAAATTCTTGAGACAAAAAAATATTGCTAGACGAATACACAAACCTGTATGGTTCAAAATTAAGCAATGCGATACCGTATAATGTAGCCGATCCCAGTGCATAATAACTTATACAAACATGGGACACTCGGTGCAAAAAGCAAGGTTACTACTAACTCTGCCAACTATAATAGTTACCTCTTATGCCTTTGTCTCCTTTATCGCCTGGTAGACCTCTTGGACCCTCATCCCCTTTCAAACCTCGGCTTCCTGGAAATCCTAGCATCCCCTGCATAAAAATAAAGTATAAGATTGTTATTAAAAATTACTTTAAAAAAATCAGAGTTTTGGTGAATACGGCAGTTTACCTGTGGACCTTGAGGTCCTATATCGCCCGGCGTTCCTTGTTGTCCTGGGTTACCAGGTGTGCCGGGTGATCCCTCCGAACCTGGTAGCCCAGGAATTCCTGGTTTTCCTTGAGGACCCTAAAATATACTTCAAATTGTGAATTAAAGTTTGCAAACGGCCAAGCGTAAAAATGTGAATCTCATTATATTGATAGGTTTGTGTCCATTATTTGCGATGCTAGTTAAGTTTTGTGGATGGATGTCTCCTTACTTGAATGCCTATTGCTCCAATGGGTCCCTGCGGTCCTGGTGATCCCGGTCCACCCATTGTCCCTGGTTGCCCTGGAGGACCAGGCGCTCCCGGCTGACCTGATGCTCCTTTCGCGCCCTGTGGTCCTTCGATACCAGGTATACCTGGATAGCCGATTAGACCGGGAAATCCTCGGGGCCCCATAAATCCTCTTGGGCCCTAGAAATAGAATAGAAATAAATGATAAAAAAATATTCCTTGATTTCCGCTATTACTACTAGGTTCGCTAAAACAACAAGTTCATGTGACTTTAGTATTGTAAATGAAGGAAAAATAAAATGGGAAGAAGAAAAAACAATTGCATTATATACAGGTAATTACTTCAACGGACAAGTTACAAAATGTTTACCAGTTCTCCAGTAATTCCTGGTGGTCCCGGCAGTCCATCGTCTCCAGGGGGTCCATCTTGACCATGAGCCCCTTGTTCACCTTGAAGTCCCTGATTTCCCCGTTCACCTTTATCTCCAGGCATGCCAGGTAGCCCGGGATAACCTTGCTCGCCTTTTGGGCCAGTGGAACCAGTTGACCCTCTCTCTCCATCTCTACCGGCGTGACCTCGTCGACCTAGTCTACCTGGAGGCCCTTGTAAGCCTCTGGGACCTGGGGGCCCCTAAAATAAAATTAAGGAATGTGAAGATTTGTGTCTCATATTCAGAGGTTGGTAGGAACGGCAGGTACTATAAGAGATGTCACTTACTGGCTCTCCTTGCTCGCCCTGTTCTCCTTTAGAGCCTTCTGGACCTGTTTCGCCTTCTGGCCCTGAAGGTCCAGAGAGGCCCATGGGTCCCTCTGCGCCTCGCATTGCAGACTGTAAAAATGGGAAAATATGAATAACATTCACTGCCTTGATCAATTATAATAACATATTTGTACGGAACATACCATGTGTTGTGCGAACATTTGTCGTAAAGCTTCTGATTGCGCGTCGGGGCCCTTGTCGTTGCCCGACTGTTGTAACTGTAAACATAACATCAATCGATCTAAGTCTTTGTCTTGTATATCTTATTTGTTCTAAGGAAATCCCGGAATTACCGTCAATTTGTTGGGCGTTGCTTTACGCATTCAGTTTCGCTTTTGTTGTACAATATTTATGAAAGAATTATGAGAAAAAGTACAAAATATGTCTTATGCCAATGACAATAAGTGTTAGATTTCATATAGACTAAACTTAATTTCGAAATAACAGGTATACCTGCTAGAAGTACGTACCGGAATAACAAAAACATTTCCCGGTGCACCCGGGAAGCCCTGAAGACCTTCTGCACCGGGTTTTCCTGGATCCCCTTTCGGTCCCCGCGGACCCTGTAGTCCGGGTAGCCCAGGGTAGCCTCGGGGACCAAAATAAGCGCCAGAACTTTCGTAGTCGTAATTAGTTTCACCTGGACCATAGTCTGTTGTGGTATTAGCCTAGAAAAAAAATCTTTGTAGCGACTTTACTAGAGTTTAGTGAAATAAGTACCTACTCATAGCATGTACTATTCACGTAGGTATATCTCAATTTTTTTTGAATAAACAATAAAGCAACATCCTCTTCTAAAACAGATAACTATCGTCATAAATCAGTTCATTTAATTTGTATAGTTCTCATCTTACCCAGTAAATTGACACGTCCGGTGGGTGAGTGAGCCAATCTGAGCTTTCTGTGGTTGTAATAGGGGTGTACGAGGATTCCGTGGTCAGGAGGGTGATGGTGGCATTTGCATCGTCATACTCTTCTTGTGTAGGCTAAAGCAAATAAATATAGATATATAAAACACACACTCACTATACGGTCCCATACTAACCAACGCTTGTATTATGGGTACCGTACAATAGACTGGGGGCGAACCCAGTATATATTACTTATATAGATATTGAACATCCATGACTTGGGTACAAACATTCATGCACAAAGTTTGGTGCTACTAGGATCCAAACCCGGGACCCTCAGCACGGAAAGCAGGGTCACTAAGAACTGCGCCACAACCGACCTATACATAGATAGATAGAGAAGAGAGCTAATATAATCTAGCTTAAATCTGAGTTGACCTGTTTCTTTAATCGTAACATTGGTATTCATTCAATCGTTACATCAGTACATGGGTACTGATAGGTACTACTAGTAGAATAATTGCTTTAACGTTTAACAAAAAACTATTCTAAAACAGCACAACGTTATCAATACTTGCTCCGCTCACGCAAGTAGTTCTTTTCAGATTGGTAACCATTTAATATTATTATAATAAGTAGATACTTTACCCAATTACGTTATTTTTCTACATTCAACTACTATTCATTATTTCAGCGTGCCTAGGTATAGTATGGTATATTTAATATTTTTAATGGCTCGTCACCTTAATGGACATGTTATACTGAAACATGACAATTCCATTAAACAACAAACATTCAGTATGATTCAGTGACATTATCGTTGATATAAAAATATGTGTTTAGTAACATTAGATCGATCGTAATATTAATCTATTTAATATTGAGATATTCTTTGTACGGCTCAGAACTGGGTTACTCTCCTCCTGGGAACTCTACCTTAAACCAACCGTTTGTATTATTGCTAATAACTCACTCTTTGAGTGGTGCCCTCGAATTCTTCAAGCGGGAACGCCTCGAAAGGTGTCGGTGAAGCAGGTATGAACTCGTGACCGTCGGTAAATCTGCCGAAAATACTATTTTCATCTGGAATAGGAAAGACGGAATCAATGGCGGCCCGAGGAAATGTTTAGTATGGAGCGAGGTCTGATTATGACTCCTCATAGAGAACTAGTGGGTATAGAACTTGGAAGATCTAGACTGTATAATTTATCTCACTGTAGCGCTCCCTGGGACTTGGCTCATGTTGCAGCCGCTCCGGTCGCCCTATGATAGGGCCAGCTCTTGACGCAACCAAGGTTCAAAATAAAATCTTCAGTTACATTAACAATTTAACTACCGCTATTAAAATGCAATACCTAGCTTTACACTTGTATTTAAAAATATTTATCACTATTTTATTTTATCTTGCCTGTTGTTTCCCACTGCTAGCCAATAATTATTCTTACCCTTCCAATGTTTCTTCAAAAAAGTAACTATTACAAATTAAATTAAGTAACTCCTAATCCTATTGTACGCTTACCTGCGTCAGTAGGAGCGACATATTGATTGGTAACTCCATATGAGTTAGCAATCTGCCAATCTGGAGGTAGTGTTGTAGCAATCGGACTAGGCCAGAGATCTTCGGATCCGTTTCTATCAATGAACCTGTTCCTATCGTATTGATTTCGCTCTCTTATGTCGTCATCGATATTATAATTCGGTTGTTGTGGAGTTGCAGCATGTATTATGGGTCTTCTGTCAGGTTGTCGTTGTGATGCCGGTACAGGAACGTATGGTGATCCAGGTCCGTCGCAGTCTGGTGCGATTGATATGCACATGTCGTAAGCGACATCGGGTTTGTTGGCGAACTGCAGCAGTTCTATGTCACCCTGATAATCAATAACTTTTTATAGGCACGTTCTTTTGTTTTTAGGATGTTTATCCAAAAATAATATTACTTAGAACATAACATAAAATAAAAATATAAAAGTACAAAGGACAAGTATGTTGGAAGTAGTTAATTAAATAATCAACGTTAATAAAAGTTTTTTTTTTAAATACTTAAAGATACTTAAATGACATCATTTGGAATTACGTTCTATTCATTTGTGTGTCAATTTAAATATTACTTAGATATTCTTGTAGCCCGTTTAGTAATATTTTTTATTATTTACAAGAATAGTAAAATAAAAGACGATTTTTAGCCTACCTGTAACTAACTACATAAATAAAAATAAAATGTAACTTTAACTAGGTATTCATAAGTGTTTGGCCTATACGAATATAAGAAGAATAATTTACCATTTTGACTTCATCTAAACTAATCTATACTAATCTATACTTCTATACTAATATTATAAATGTGAAAGTTTGGATGGATGGATAGATGGATGGATGTTTGTTACTCTTTCACGCCCGAACGGCTGAACGGATCTGGATGAAATTTGGCACAGAGATAGATTATAGTCTGGAATAGGCTACTTTTTATCTCGGTAAAATGTATGGTTCCCGTGGGATAGATGTTTTAATTTTTCATACTTTTTATCGCGGGTAACACCGCCGGGCGCAGCTAGTACTTCATAAGTATGAGGTCCATCATAGGTTCAACTCTAAACTAGATATATGTACTTATATCAATATATTCTGAAACTCACTTCATAATACTGATCAGATGTAACTTGGGCGCCCACCACGAGGACCCCAGCCAAGTTGAAGGAGCTCCCTGGCTGGCGGTTGAGCGTGAGTGTGCCTCTAATTTCACAGTCCACGAGCAGCGTTGCCGAATCTCCTTTTATACTGATCGCTATCCGATGCCATCTATAGAAAATATAGTCGTATAATGTATACGGTTGAACCTTACACGAAGAAATAATATAGAACGACCAACATATTGAACCGCACCGATGTGTATCGTACACGCGAATTTAGTCCTTACTACACAACATCGGCTTGCTATTTTGTGCTACAGTTTGTTGTTCGTAATCACTCTGTCTATATTATTTCTTCGTCTGAGGGTTGAACATGAAAATAAATATCTGACCGATTGACCGAATTTTGATAATTTTGCGACCCACTGAATTTTGAGGACCGATAGAGACAAACAAATATCGGATACGTTTTATGTGCAAATACATCTAGATATTGTCAGTATCTAAATATTTATATGATGTTGTGTAGGTACCTATTTAAAAACCAGTTTTATTTGAATATTACTTTATATACCATCGGCGAACTATACAGTGTACTTTTGCCTGTACACCTTCGGGATAACAGGGTATGATGTTCTCGTTGTAAAAAAAAATGCCTATAATACCTAATTTTGCTATAACTATTTTTAGACGGAAAAAAATCAAACGAAAAATTAAGACGAAAAGTTGTAACGAGTTATTGTAAGCTTGTTATAAATGAAAGTATAGTTTACAATATAAAACCAAAAACATAACGATACCTAGTTCAAAAACATGCCAGTGACATCTATCGCTGACTTACAAACTAAACATAAATAATAATGTTTAGTTTGTAAGTCAGCGATAGATGTCGCTGGCATGTTTTTGAACTAGGTATCGTTCGAGTCAGTGGGTTCAAATTGGATGATAATGAAACAATTCTCGTACGACCCTTTTTTCTCAACTCAACTCCATTTCCTATGTAAAGGCCGGTTATAAACATGATTATTTGTAAGCCGTGCGGCGTGCGGCGTGCGCATATTTCTCTGTCCGTCTCTCTCTCTCTCTCTTATAGAAAGCAAGCCAGATATTTTCGTTTCGTCTTCTTTATTGTCATTATTCTTGAGATTTTACTGTGCAAAGTGCTATTACATTTGTCAGTCATGTTGGATAGTTATACCTGCCATCGGCGACGTTGTCGCGGTACGTGAGTAGTTCGTTGTCAGGCGGGTCGCCCCGCGTGTCCTCGTAGTATAGCTCTATCAGCTCTCCCACAACCAGCTGCAGCTGTTCGTCGCCAGCGTCCGAGTATAGGACGAATAGGGGATTTTGGTCGTTACCTGTTACAAAAATAATATGTGCTATTTAATCATTTTTCTTCTACATTTACTTGTACATCGTTTTTTCTTGTTCTTTCAATTCTGAGGATCGCGAATATTAACGCTGAACGTTACGGGCAGGTTTAAACCCTGATTCGCACTACTATGAATTTTAATTTATAATAAAATTTGAAATTACGATTGTCCAATGTTCTGCGGTTAAGGCAAACGTCGTAAGAAAAGTTGCACGTTTTAAGATAGCCGTGTGTATTTCGCCAGTATGCACTGGGCCAGCGCGGTGGACTAAGATGGCCCAAATCTCCATCGCCTTGAGAGGAAAATAGACGCGCACGCTATTAAGTACCAAATAGCGTCAGCGAAATTGGGACTGCAATTTACTTCTACTCTTATTAATTATGTCATTTACCTGGTATCCGGACTACAGTCAGAATAGAGAAGTCTTCCGGGAATGTGTTGTAAAACATTCCCGCGGCCAGTTGGTGTAATGTGGCATTCTCGTTGAGCGAGAAGGCGGAGTAGTCGGTTTCAACTGCGAACGGTGATTGACACCGCCCCGGTGTTCTCGACACCCCATAGGGAAGCTCGTCGTAATCCCGGACCGCAGATAGGACGTCGAATATTTCTATGGTTTCTGAAATGATGGCTAGAATGATATATCTATAATATAATAATTAACATAATATTAACTATGCGGTCCCACACTAAGCAACGCTTGTATTATGGGTGCCGTACAATGGACTCGGGGTGATCCCAGTACTTATATAGACATTAAACATACTTATATAGATATTAAACTCTGGTATAAACATTCGTGCTCATCCCCCAAAGTTTGTCCCTACCGAGATTCGAACCTGGGACTCGCAGCACAGACAGTAGGGTCACTACCCACTGAGCTAATCAGGTCGTCATTTTTATCTATTTATTACTCTGTGCCAATATATTGAAGATATAAAAAAAACAGGCAACAAGCTTATTTCGACGTGCCCGAATCCAAAGCAAATGTTTTAGTATTCTTGTATATGCATCTGTTTGTTCAAGCATCAATGAAAAATTATTGCACTAATTTGAACGGGGTTTTCATTATTGAATAGCTTATGGTTTGACATATACATAATGGTTCAGGCAGGGTATGCTAAGCCTGTAACCTGCGCTTCCTTCGCGCTTTTATAATAATTTTGTGATGTGAGAATTCCGTTACGGCGATTTTAAAACAATATATTTGTTCCCAACAAAATTATTTTTTGGTAGACAAATGATTTTTACACTGTAGATAATCCTATGTCATAGTGTATTATGATAACATTTTCTTGACCACCATTGGTAGTTGAGCAGAAGAGCCAAATCAATGGTTGTGAGTGTGGAGTCATGGGAAAATGCTTGTATTTTGAAATAAAAATACAAGAGAAAATAAAGAAATGTTACGAGCGGCCAGGATTTACTTAACGGCCACCTCTAAGAATATAGTTCTCTTCGGTGCCATTGCATTTTGGATTTACTTGACATTTTATTAGTGTACGCGGGTACAATCAAGTTTATAACATGTAATTATTCCTAGCTTGGCGTCTCAGGGCATCGTCCTTACATTTGTTCAAACATTTACAACAGAATTTTCATTCGTATGTATCTAAACAGTTATGATTTCACAAAATTGCTTATAAATTATAATTTCTTGTGAATTATATGCGTAGACATGCCCCTGGAATATCGTAAGTAAAAAGCATTTAGGTACACGAAACAATTATTTACTCACCGTCTCCGTTTCCCCCGTTGAGTGCGCAAAACAATAAAAGGAGGTATAGTCCCTTCGTCTGAGCCATCGCGGCCCAAATAAATATATAAGGTGGGTGTTTATGTTAGGGCCCATTCCGATGGGCGCGCGATGGGGCACCTCAGGGTCCGCTCGTTGGGGCACCCTAGAGGCTGCGGGGTAGCTGCCTCTTGCCGTCCTCGTGGGGCCGGCGGGACATGTCGGTGCGCCAACAGTGTCTGGGACGGTACTGACCGATCCCGGCGCCACCCGGAATATCACATCGCTCACCAGCTTTATTGCATTGGTGTCAAAGCAATGAACACCAATCAAGGATAGTAATTGTCAACATTGGGCCACATTATTAGAGTCTAGGAAATAAGAACGAACGAAGAATTTAATAATATAGAACAGTTGTTCCCATCTTTAAAAAAATATATATAATCGGAATATGCAAACGATCCTATTTTTAACCAACTTCAAAAAAGGAGGAGGTTCTCAATTCGGTTGTATTTATTTTTCTCTGCTGTCTATAAATCCTCTAGGATGTCACATAACTTTATGTTCTCAAAAATGGAAGGTAACACGTATAGAGTTTACATATTCATTTTCATTCATAATTTCAACCTGATTTCAATGATAACCTGATTAGCGCAGTTAGTACTGATCCTGCATCTTGCTTGAGGGTCCCGGGTTCGAGTCCTTGTACGGACCAAATTTGTGTTATAAGCACGAATGTTTGTACCCTAGTCATGGATATCTCGTATCTATATAAGTATTATACACTGAGTTCGCTCTCAGTCCATTGTACAGTACCCATAATACAAGCGATGCTTAGTGTGGGACCGTATAGTTGGTGTGTTCATCGGGCGAAATTATTATATCCACATGAATATCAATGGAAATTTGAACTTAGAATTTATTTTACAATATTACATTGCATTGGTCAATGTTGACGGCACTATTGTAAAGTCGAACTCTGTCTACGCTGTAAATTCATTTGAATCATATTAATACTAAGCTAACTATCGTACCAATATTTTTTGTTCGTTTGTTTGTTTATGTAAAAGGTTGGAGTCACCTGACTTGTTTATATCGTTCAAATACAATACGAGGCTTCGTTGCGGGCCATCAGCCCGTAATTGAGATTCATTTTTATTGAGACTAGACAAAAAGCTTTATAGGCTATTCAAGTGTTATTTGTGTTGACAGAGTGAACATTTTTGAAAGGTTTTAAAAGATTTAAGGATCATTTCTTTTGTGTTGATGACTGAGAATTTTCTTTGCACCAATAATAGTTTAGTAATTGCCCACAAAGTTTTAATGCATTTATTTATCGAATTACCTACAAAGCATTATTAAAAGGATAATATTTTATTTAATTCAGCGTCTGCACGCTAATAGCTAACCGTAGGTATACTTTATTGCGAAGATGTTAAGTTAGTAAGCCATACCTATCTTATTTACATGAAATAACGAGGAATATAGATAATACGTTCGTGGGATCACTTGGGACTGGTATAAAGGGACAAACTTGGCTCATTTTGGCACGACAGAACGCACCCGAGTTTGTTGTTCTACCTTATAACACGCTTGGGACCTGGATGGCACGTGACGAAGTTTAGTTTCTTCCATTATCATCGTCGCGGGGATCAATATTTAAATAATTAATGTCTGTACCCATCTTTAACTTCTTCTTCTTCTTTCTGTACGAAATGAAATGCGATGAAATAAAATGGATATGCAAATGGCCTCACACCCCACAACATAGCGGGTATTTTGCCAATGTCAAATAATTAATAGCAATAAATCATTCAATAAATACACATTATAAATAAAATAATGGATGTGACATGACGATATCGAAATCTGTGATATAAATAAATAAAAATCCATCTTTTACTTTTACGTTATGTTAAAACGCCTAACGATTTTACCAGACGGGACCAATCCGTCAATGTTTTTTTTATGTAGCTCTCAAGTCATTGCCAGTTCTTACCTACAACGTGCAAATATAAACTCAAAGGACTGGTACTTACTAAAAATGTTAGTAGATGGGCAATCTGGTAGAAAGGGTTACAAGGGTATCTTTTCTGTCGCGTGTTCGGCCCGACATTCTTGAATAGGTACCGGATTAAATCGGTGTAGGTGCCGGATTGATCGTGCGTGACCACTCTTCGGTATTATATCTGAGACCATTTACTTAAGTAGGTACCTATACGAAACTATCCCGAATTGATAACAAAATATCGAACAATGGCCTGTTGCAACCTACGTGTTCCATATTGTACCTTAATACCTAGGTAATAATAGATTATCTAAACTTCTTCGTTTTTTTTTTAAATCTCTTTTTAAATCTCGGCTTCTCCAGATTTCCCAGCACTTGTCGCCAAACACTACACTTACCCTAGTAATTACGTAAGCTGAATAAAATATATTTTAAAAATGTGTGAATGTGTGAAATGTGTGTTTAAAAATGTGTGAAAAAAACCGCGTAACAGTTACAAGCAATTTGATTAGGTACCTAACCTTTTTAATAACCAAAGGGCCTTGGACCCATTGATCAGTAGTACGATCTGTCTGTGTGACCTGATCAATTGTGCCTATTTCATGTACCTACTTAACTACGAGTTATTCCCGTCGGATCCCCTTAACGGATCCCCTGCTATTTAATAATATTTTTTATTAATTCCTGTCCGATACCCTAATAAATTTTCCCTCCAATTGTACACGGAAATTGAACAACACTGATTTATAAGTGGCAAATGTCGCGCGAGGACTGACAACGAGGCGCGCGCCTAAGCATTGTCATCTGTCTCGTTGATAGACCGCATGCTCCATATAAGGTTACTAGCTGTTGCCCGCGACTTCGTCCGCGTGGTATTTAACAAAGACTCAGCCGTTGGTAACAGCCTGCTCGCGTTCTGATCCCGCGGGACGCATTGCAGATTGTTGCTATCAAACTTTAATCAGGCGCAGCGCTGCAACATTGGTTTTAATTTTTTTCGAGAGATCCTTTTTTTTTTCTAAAATAAAAGTAGCCTAAGTTACTCCTTGTTACATCAGCTATCTGCCAGTGAAATTCCCGTCAAAATCGGTCCAGCCATTGCAGAGATTACCCGGAACAAACAGACAGACAGACAGACAGACAGACAGACAGACAGACGGACAGACAGACAGACAGACAGACGGACAGACAGACAGACAGACAGACCGACAGACAAAAATTGTAAAAATTGTTGTTTCGGTATAGGTACCGTGTATACATCCAAATGCATTTAGTAAAAAGCGGTTATTTTAATATTACAAACAGACACTCCAATTTTATTTATATGTATAGATTAGTGTTTTGTGCCATGCGAGGCTACGCGTTTGGTTTATACATGGCCATTCACACATAAGCTACTACAACCGAATTTGGCACAAGGAATAGCAGTTCGTTGTTTTGTTCTCTCGTGGCATAATGATTCTAGTGCAGCTGCGACCTAAATACGTATTCAGAACAATTCCACGATTTATGAGTGTGCGACATACTTACTCGTGGTTCCGTTAATTGAGTCTAATAGAAGAAATGCGAGCTATTAGTTGCATTTGATCAAAGATATTTAAGGACTAGCTGTTACCCGTGACTTCGTCCACATGGTATTTAACAAAAAAGATTTTCTAATATAAAAGTAGCCTAAGTTACGCCTTGTTATCTGTCAGTGAAAGTCCCGTCAAAATCGGTGCAGCCATTTCAGAGATTAGCCGAAAGAAAAAGACAGACAGACAAAAATAAAAAAAAAATGTCTTGGTATATGTACCGTGTATACATTCAATTGCACTTAGTAAAAAGCGGTTATTTTAATATTACAAACAGACACTCCAATTTTATTTATTTGTATAGATTTACAATGTACGACTTCATCCGAGTGGAAAGGAAAAGTAAAACATTATAATTGTCTACAGCATAACATTTTTCATACAAGTTATCACCCCTTCCCCCGCCCCATAGTGGGGTAAAATAACCTAAGAATCCACGTGCCAAATTCCAAGTCTCATGGTATCAGAAATTTCGTGATGAGGATGTGAGACAGTCAGTGAATTTCGCTTGTATATATATATATATATATATAGATTGTATGGTAATATAATGTAGGTAGAGAACGGAGTAAACCAATATTTTGTTATTAATTTTTATTTTATTAATACCAGCCCTTTTTAATGTCCCACTGTTGGGCACGGACCTACCCTCAATGCGAGGGGGATTAGGCCGTAGTCCACCACGCTGGCCCAGTGCGGGTTGGCAGACTTCTTTCAAGGGTTCTCTCAGACATGCAGCTTTCCTCGCGATGTTTTCCTTCACCGTTTAGCAAGTGATAATCATGGTTGAAAATAAGATTCGCACATGAAATCCAGAAAACCCAGAGGTGCGAGCCGGGGTTGGAACCTGCGATCCTCGTTATCGAGGCAAGAGTTCTACCAACTTGGCTATCAATATTTTGTGGTCTGTGAATAATAGCAATAAAACAATTGTGTAGGTTGGTACATATTATCTTGTTATTTTCTCTAGTTTATTTCGTTGTTGGTTTGATAGTCTTGGGATGAGTTTCTTGGAAAAGCTTTTCTTTGAGCAAAGTGTCGTATAGTTTGGAAACTATTGGGTACTTGCTTATATCCAGCTTAAGTCTGAAAATAGAAAGTAAAAATGTAATTAAGTTGGTACAAACTTCCTGGGCTTAAGTGGAGAAAGACATAGTAAGTGTATAAGTTGCACACAAACTACTCGTAGGTAATTGGATATTATCACTTAGATTGAGTGACGGAGATCTTTAAGAAAATCTTGTTCATTAGTTTAATATATTCGTCGTTAGTTTTGTTCGTATTGACGACCTGACACTGATTACGTATCTGAACAAAAAAAACATTATTTTATTTCATGATTTTAAAGAAAATAAACCATATTTTTGCAGAAAACTGAAGACCAATAGTTATAAAATGCTATAATCTTTTAGTATGGCCATAATTTACAGCATATTCTTCATACAGTCAAATTAGGTTAGTCAAACACCCTATTAAGTGAAATTTAGGTAGGCGCTTGGGGCTACCCCAATATGTGCATCGGGGTTGGAGCATGCACCTAAGACCAAATCAAACCAGTTAAGTACTTGAACACGCGTTCTACTCTAACTACTGCGTTTTTTACATATTATACAAGCATCTTCGTTATCGAATAAGGAACGCCTGCTTCGTCAGTGTGTGATTTTTTTTCGCGGCTTCGCCCACGCTTTCACAAGAACATGCACCCTGTCATCGTGCCCGCCCACATTATTATACCTTCCATCACAATTTACTGAAATAGGATTATTGTTAACTTAAGCAGACTTTCAATTCAAAGTTACCTATTATGTCCCGTCAGATTTTCAATTTAAAGTTACCTTTTATGTGCGGTTTTTTTAATCTGACCTTCGATATCGCGACCGAAACGTTGACAATGAAATACAAACAGATCTGTCGAAACTGTAATAACTTGGGTGATATGTTTATTTTTGTAACAGATAAAAAGTCAGTGTAAAAGACAAATTATCTATCCACGTATGCAGTGTGGGAACATTTATTTTTGTATGGCTTTACCGTGAATCGTTTCATTAGTATGTGAACAAAACTATGACTTTGGTTTCTCTTATTGGAAACTATGTTTGCTTCCATAAAAACCTCAGTATTTTATTTCAGTCTATGATAACAATAACATTTATTTTTACTATGGACATTTTGTATTTTTTTTTTCATGCAGTCATTACGTACTCATTAGCTACTAGCTTTATCCAGCGGCTCCGCCCGCGGTACCTCGATAAACTCACCTATAACTTATAAAAAGTAGCCTATGAGTTATCCAGACTTTAATCTATCTCTGTGCCAAATGTCATCCAGATCCGTTCAGCCGTTCTGGCGTGATTGATTAACAAACATCCATCCAAACTTTCACATTTATAATATTAGTGGGATGTTTAAACATACCGAGTCACTGCATTATACAGCTGTGGTACGAGACAGATGTCAGCCAGGGTGAGCTGGTCTCCGACGCAGTAGTGCCCGGCCGACTTCTCCAGCAGAGCCTCCAGGGTCACCAGTCCTCGCGCTGCCCAGTATTGCGTGAACTTGTTGAACTGTTGCTCTGTGTCGAAATGCTCCTTGAGTCCAATGTTCTGTAAAGGCTGGATGCCTGATACCACCGTCTGTTGAAATGAGTTTTTCATACTTAGCTCATACCAATCAATACAATTAGTGTAGTACACGCGAATAACGACCTTACGTACTTGCGAATTAGTTTGAACTAAGTACACATATCGGCATGGTTTTTTGTGCACCAATAATATGTTGTCTCTCGTATGTATATGTTACGTATATGTTGACTCGCGTCTATATTATTTCTTCGGCTAAAATGCAAAGTAATGTGTATATCATCGAGCTAATATTAGAATGTTATATACCTATTTAGTGACCGACTTTAAATGTAGGTAAAATATCCCGAGTAATTTTTGAATTAGGTATTTGTATGTATTTTGTAAATTGCATCAGGAAAAAAACAAACCATTGATCGTAAGATTCTAACATAAAATAAGCTTGTTTGTTAAAATAGATAGCAATACTCATCTAGAAATATCGCGCGAAGAAACAGTTCAAAAATATGGTCTAAATCTATACATATAAATAAAATTGGAGTGTCTGTTTGTAATATTAAAATAACCGCTTTTTACTAAGTGCATTTGGATGTATACACGTTACCTATATCGAAACAACATTTTTTACAATTTTTGTCTGTCTGTCTGTCTGTCTGTTTGTTCCGGCTAATCTCTGAAATGGCTGGACCAATTTTGACGGGACTTTCACTTTCACAAAAAATAGGATCGCACGAAAAAAAATTACAACCAATGTTGCAGCGCAGCGCCTGATTAAGTTTGATATAAACTACCTGCAATGCGTCCCGCGGGCTCAGAATGGGCGAGCAGGCTGTTGTCAACGGTTGTCTTTGTTAAATACCACGCGGACGAAGTCGCGGGCAACAGCTAGTCGATAATAAAATTGATTGCATAAATAAGAGTTAGAGAAATAATGAAATGCCTTTTCTGAATTCTTTAAGCATGTGTGGGTGGATAGTCGTTAATGACAAACCCTTTCCCGGGTCAATAATTTGAAAAAAAACTACCAGATAAATGTCGTCAGTACTGAGTATGTTTTGGACAGGTTCATAAAAAGTTGTGATATATTGACCGTTTTAAACTAAACGTGTGGAAGGTGAATCAGAAATTCAAATAAAACATTTGTGAGCCGGGCCTCGATTTCACGGAGAGCTTTCACTAATGGATGTTTGAGTTTCACTGTACCCGTATTTTTCTTAAAAAGTGCATCATTAACTGTTTTAGAAAAATAAAAGTTGTTAGGTAGCATCACGTAAACGTCTGCGTATGCCTATTGTATGAATTCCGCCGCTATCTTTGTTAATTTTACATGATACGATCAATACTTATAAATATTAGTTTTCGAATAATCGTATCGTTCTTTCTTCGTAGAAATGCAAAATGTTCTTAATTTCAACAACATTACAGATTAATTAAGAAGATACCTATAGTTTTTCTGTATTGTATTTATAGCATTTAATAATGGTTTGTAGTTCTTACGCGGTCATGCAAGATGAATGTAAAATTACTGAGACTAAGTACATATTCGGCTTTGCAATTCTTTTACCTCCACGATTTCCCTTATGCGGGCTCTAAGAAGCGGCGTGCCTGGCAGTAGAGGGGGCTCCGGCCGAGTGTCCTCCAAGTATTGGATGATTGCCATGGATTCAACAAGAGTGACACCATCTGTGTATGGAACAGGAATACTATAAGATTTGAAAAAAGAACAGTAGTACTTTGCATTATCCTCACGTTCGAAAACTAAGCGTTCACATACCTACCAGCCCTTTTTTTAATGTTCCGCTGTTGGGCATGGGCCTCCCATCAATCCAAAGGGGGATTATGTCCACCACGCTGGCCTAGAGCGGGTTGGCGGACTTCACTCGTCTTTCGTAGGGTTCTCCCAGACATTCAGGTTTCCTAACGTGTTTTCCTTCATTGTTTAGCAAATGATAATCATGGTTGAAAAAGAGATTCGCTCAAGAAATCTAAATATCCCAGAGGTGCGAGACGGGGTTTGAACCCGCGATCAGCGTTACCGAGGCAAGCGTTCTACCAACGTGGCTGTCGCTGCTTCTAGAATTCACATACAACTTAACATTTACTCCTGTTTAAAAGCATTCAAAATTAATTGAATCAACCCCGCAATTTGGTGTTAAATTAAACCCGTAATTTGGAGTTTGTAAGCTTCCATAATCAATAAGCACGAGGCTGTTTTAGTTGTACAAAGTAATTGCAATCTCCGATTGATTCCAACTTGATTCTGATTTCGATTGATTGACTCTGTTGTGAGTATAGGAGCATGTAATTCGTTAAAGGGACTCCACATTCATTGGTCCTTTGCTAACGAAATCCCACCTTTGAATAGTCACAGAAATAATTCGCTTAATTCGTCTCATATTTGATTTGAAGGTAAATTAAGTAAACTACACAAATTACTTCAGGCGGAAAGTTTGCGCAAATAAACCTCCAAAGTGGTGAAATTATTTTCGCAGGTATATTGTGAGCTTACATTGAACCTTAACATGGGATGTTAAGTGCGTTTTTTCTGTATCCATTTGTCAACTGCAAAAGCTTTGATCAGTGTCCCGAAAGCACCTGTACTAGCTTACATAACTAAGCTCTGTCAATTAATGAATACCCGACGTTTATATTTGCCTGACTCGTATACATGAGGATTCTGAAAGAGTATACTAAGCCTGAAACCAGAGCTTTTAGGGCATTATTATAAACCCGATATGTAATGACGATATGTTGATTTTGAGAAATATATAAGTTCCTAAAAAAATTACAATTGAGATTTTTTGCAAACATTTTTTTTTATTAATTTTTACAAATTCTGGCTTCACATAGTGTTTACAAAATGTGCTAAAGAAGACTATAGATTTAAAACTTAAAATAGCCTATATAAATCACCGTGTATACAGGCAGACACACAGGCACAAATTAGTTTTACTCCGATTATTTTCCTTTATTCACCTGATGATTATTGGTAGGTACATGTTTTTGTATATTCATAACACAATTCAGTAAACATTATATAATGTATCGATTAAGACAGCCATAGCAAAATAATAAGAAAGCATTAACACCCTAAGCCTCAAATATTCACTAATAGCTAGGTGGCAAATCTAATAAATGACACATCACTTACAATTGGTTTTAATTAACGCGACTATTAAAATAATAGGCTCTTTGATTCATCTAAATATTTCAGCATAGCTACTGCCAGCAATAATATGTCTCCGTGCTGAGATATTACATTGGGAGCCGTTGTAGTCTGCGGGATACAATGACCTAAATACTCGACAATCAGACTCACTTTTTCTATGCGATGTTATAGGATGGCGACACATTAATTAAATAGCTATTTGCTGTGTTGTTGACCAGGGGACCAATTCTGCTAATTTACAAACGCTTCAGTGGAGTATCGATAGCGTGTCAATTGAATGGTTTTAGACATATAGTAGTTTACTAGTTTCTTTCCATTGGCCAGCCATTAAACTGCCATTGATCTTTTCGTATTCCGTACTTCAGTCGTGTATCAATATAATGTAGCTAAGTATAGGTTTTCTACTCGTTATCACACGTTTCTAGCAGTCGACACACAACCATTGACACTGAAATGAGACTCCATCAAGACAGACATTAAAGTTTTAGCAGAATAGCCACGCCATTTTTATATCATCATGTCACATTCATTATTTTATTTATAATGTGTATTTATTGAATGTTTTATTGCTATTAATTACTTGACATTGGCAAAATACCCGCTAAGTTGTGGGTAAGGCCATTTGCATATCCATTTTGTTTCATTTCGTAAAAAAAGAAGAAGAAGCAGAATAGCCAATCTGTCAAAATCGTCATGGAATCTCAATAGTGTGTCGCTGGAATGGCAATCGTATAAGGTATTATTTAATTTAGCAGAATTGGGCCCCGGGCCAGTTGAACAGACGGCGAGCAACGGCCGAGCAACGCACGCAAATTATGTTTGACTAGCTGTTGCCCGCGACTTCGTCCGCGTGGTATTTAAGAAAGACAACCGTTGACAACAGCCTGCTCGCTCATTCTGAGCCCGCGGGACGCATTGCAGGCTGTTGCTATCAAACTTAATCAGGCGCTGCGCTGCAACATTGGTTTTTTTTTTTTTTTGTGGGATCATTTTTTTTTCTAAAATAAAAGTAGCCTATGTTACTCCTTGTTACATCAGCTATCTGCCAGTGAAAGTCCCGTCAAAATCGGTCCAGCCATTTCAGAGATTAGCCGGAACAAACAGACAGACAGACAGACAGACAGACGGACAGACAGACAGACAGACAGACAGACAAAAATTGTAAAAAATGTTGTTTCGGTATAGGTAACGTGTATACATCGAAATGCACTTAGTAAAAAGCGGTTATTTTAATATTACAAACAGACACTCCAATTTTATTTATATGTATAGAATAGATTGTAGCATTTGTAGCGTAGCCGTCGTACCCTACCCACCGCGACGACCGCGAAATTAAATATGTATGTCCGTAAGTACTTATATTCGATTATCTCAGTAATTTTTCCTCAGGTAATTAGCACCTGTTTGACTTATTTGAGGTTTAAAAAATGTCACCTGTAATGAGCGCATGGATGCACCAACTTCACATTTGTTAGATATTTGATTTAGTTAGACACGGTATATTTCAAGATTAGATTATTGTTTGCTATTTAGTTTTTTGAAGACGGTTTTGTTTTTGTAACTTTTTTTGTATCAATTAAGTTTAGTTTTCATTCAAAAATAAGTTGCTAAAATTATGTTTTCCAGTCAAAATTTTCTCTAAATATAGCGTATCTCTCCAGAAAAAACTATATATTTTACAGACTTTACGTACGATTATTGGAAAATTTATACTGTAGAAGTTAATCTTATACATAAATTTAATATTAAAAATTAATCGTACTTGTTTAACGACGTACGCGATACTAGTATTATCGGGTTTCGCGGTTCAATATGTAGCGTTGAGATTTAATATACACGCTTGATGTATTTTTAATGACGTAAGCGAAAAGAAATACCGAACATAGACTTTTAATTTTCTTTTTTAATACATGATGGTTTAAATAACGCAAAATATTACAGTGTGTATTATTTAACATTTACTCAAAATGGGTATCTGGAAAACAAATTAATTATTAATACTCCACAATTAGTAAAAAACCCATTTTTTACTAACTTTGGAGTGTTGTTTCATTTCAAATAAATTAAATTAAAAAAAATGCATTACAATATGCTGTAGTCACAGAAAAATAAATTACGACGTATAGATTAAAATTTTAGTAAAAAAAAACCGTCGATATTTTAAATTTTGCGGCCTGACCTAGCGTTTTCACTTTAATAAACAATGATATAAATTGCTATTATATAAAAGTTCTGCGTGACATATTAACTTTACTTGTATATAATAGCTTACACGCAGACAGTTTATAGTCATTAGTACGAGTTTTGAAACTGTAAAACAAAAGTTGTGACACACAAACCACAAAGTTACATACAGCGTGACGAAGTAAAAGCGCCTACACTAAAATCAAGAGTTGATCCAAATGTCTGCTAACGAAGTCTCCGAACAAGTAAATGTTCGCGAGTCAATGTCTGTTGTACTTGCAAGGGATCGAAAAGTCGTTAGAGTATCTGAGATACGTCTACAGCTGAAGGCAGTGTTACCAGATGAAAATTTGAAACTACCGTGTCTGCAGACTAAAATGACCGTGTTCTAAGTAAAATTACAGTGTAGCAAAAATACCCATGCAGTGGGGATGCGTAACCTAAAAAAAAAAAAAAAAGGTCATTCTGCTGCTTCTTCCAAACAGAAGCAGCGAATGACCTTTTTTTTTTTTTACGTTACGCAGCCCAGTGCAATGTTGCCCTAATATTTTTTTGACTATTATTTACACGGTACACGGTAATAGGTCATTACCGTAGACCGTGTTTTGCTCAAAATTACCGTGCATCTACGGTAATTACCGTGTATCTGGTAACACTGGCTGAAGGAGACGTTATCATCGTCTGGGATCTTTTCCCGCGGTTTATGGCTTACTAGTCCATTATACCCGAGATATCAAATAATAGGAGCGTCGATTAGATGCTAATGCGATGAATAGTTTGCGTTTAAACTTAATACACAGGATTTAAAGGCGTTAGTATCTCACTAAACATATTTAGGTATATGAATTAGTTGATTGGCAGCTGTGTTTAAACCGTGTCTGTTTATCGAGTCCATTCTTTAGGCCCAGACTCAAGTTGAAGATACTAAAACAGGTCCGGTAGGCTATTTAGACGTTTCTGAATTCAAAACAAGTGCCTTTAGAATGGTTGTCCGCTCCGAGCATCGCAGTAAAACTATTATACATAATTACACGAGTTAATTCCCCCATCTACATTCTATCGTCGGTCGACAAGACGCACGGATAAGTGTCATCCGTACACTGTGGACATTCCTGCGGTACGCACTAAGCGTTTTGCTTCTACTTTCATCGTGCGTACTGCCAAGGAATGGAACACGCTACCGGCGTCTTTGTTCCCCGTTGACTACAATCTAGGTGTTTTCAAGAAGAGAGTGAACAGGTACCTTCTAGGCAAGTATGCTACATCGTAGATCTCATCGTCACTTAACATCAGGTGAGATCGAGATCAAATACGTGCCTATACTGCAATAAAAAAAAAAAAATTATAGCAATTTTGAAGTGTGTTTTATTTTTGAATGCACTCAAAAGAGAGGCGACATAATATTATCACGTTATGCCTCATCGAATCCACTACAATTGAAGGCTGCTTGTGCGAAGCCATGGACTAAAGCTAGTAAAAATATTAGTTAAAGTTTTAATTTAAATATAAGAAAGTATTATATAATGAACATAGACAATCTCGGCTCGGCGTGAATGACACGAGCCGAGATTGTCTATGTTGATTATGATGACGACGTGATGACGAGCTATTACGCCACAACCACTGAGTGCACTCGATAGAGATGAGGGCCGTTGCTTGCTTGCCTCCAGCCGGTGACATCAGCGAATATAAAGCCCCACGCACGCGCTACTAATGGGACTAATATGTATGTACACGAATATGTTCCGCATACCTAAGTATAGCAATACGAGTAGGTAATTATGATTTATGAAGTCTGCACATGAAAATAATAGTGTTTGTATACAACTGCTTGAGTATAAGCAGGGCGTAGCCAGGAATTCACTTCGGTTACGGTTTCGGTTATACTCGTAAGTTCGCTGCTCGTAAGTGTATAGGTTAGGTACCTTTCGGTAAATTTCCTTTATTTGGGCACAAACAGTAAAGGCATAAAAGTACACAAGGCAATAATATTTAAATTCGAAAACCATTTCTATTCTTGCGTACCGAAATTAAATACGAAAATTAACTTTGTAAAATTAAAAAAAGGCAAACAATCGGTATATTTAAAATGCAATTTCGATTAAAAATATAAGTTCTCGAAAACTTCGAGATTTATTCCCAATAGAGTTTAGTCAAATTATAAAACTTTATAAATTTTGTACCTATTCATTACGAAAAAAGCAGAATGGACGAATTTAATACTTAACTCTAGAATATAGTTATTTTGTTAATACATAGCTTTGGTGGGTACGAGATTTTAAACATCGCTTATGATAGTATCGAAGAACTGAATATTTTCATTCCATTTCCCTTCTGGCGAATCGAACGGATATTGGCGAATAAGACGTCTTTATCGCGGTGGGAAATGCAGACATGTCGGTATAATGCCCTCACAAAGACTATCATATGACGACTCAACATAAACGTTTCAAACGTACCTACTTTATTACTACATATCTATTCTACACCAAACTTAAGAACAAGGAACGAAAAATAATCCAGATATCCATAGAATCCATTCCAGATAATTATATAATTATCATCTTTAGTATCTATTAAGATTTATGATTTAAAAGTGTAGCGTGTGTGCGCCTCGCATGGCAACACACTGGAACCTTTTTTTTTATAATAAACATGTTTGTTAAACGAAAGAAAAAAAAAAGAGAAGCTCGCTGAGTTTCTCGCCGGATCTTCTCAGTTGAGGTCGCGTTCCGATCCGGTTGTATATTTAAGAAAGACAAGAATGTTATTGACAATTTTTATGTGCCCCCGTACGCCCATACGAAATAAATGACTTTGAGTTTTTTCATGTATAATATGTTTAGTAGATCAATGCCTTGAATAGTCAGAAGTTATTACCTGCATCGGTTCGGAATGTCGATTCCACAACATATTAGCTGATAACAGTTCCACTGAGAAGAGCCGGCATCAAAACCGCAGTGGTTACTCTTTTAAAAACATTATCCTCATTATGTCGTAGTCGGGTTATTATAGGTATTTTTTTAGGAAAATGAGCACCATGTGAGTAGGTAACACAAGTAAGTAGTATTTTTGTAGACAGCACGTCAAGTGCAAGCCAACCGTATACTTTATAGTCTAACGTATTTAGACGTTTCGTAAAATAAAATTGAAAAACCCGTTTAGCGGACGGTATTTGAAAACTTTCAAGACTCTATACAAAATGTCTAAATACGGTAGACTATACAGTATGCAGTTAGCTTACGAACAATCTCACACTTGACGTACAGAACTTTTTTGGAAGTGCATATAAATCACTTTTCCGTAAATAATATCGTTTATCGTCAAGCCCGGACGCGACATTCGATCACAATCTTTATCGAAATCTTTTTTGCTGAAATGAGTTATTCTTTTTTGTACCTAAGGGAAATAACCTTTTGCCGCTTTTGGGACGTGGTGGGCACGACCCACCCGCAGATATTTACGGTGAAAAGGGCTGACATATTACGTACTAGCTGCGCCCGGCGGTGTTACCCGCGAAAAAAGTATGAAAAATTAAAACATCTATCCCACGGGAACCATACATTTTACCGGGATAAAAAGTAGCCTATGTGCTATTCCAGACTATAATCTATTTCTGTGCCAAATTTCATCCAGATCCGTTCAGCCGTTCGGGCGTGAAAGAGTTACAAACATCCATCCATCCATCCATCCATCTATCCATCCATCCAAACTTTCACATTTATAATATTAGTATAGATAGTATAGATTATAGTGCGTCACAATGCCGGGGAATTGTTCCACTATCTCATCTTTGACTAGTTTGGAGAATGTTGGTAAGTACTTACCAATTAATTTTGCAACCTCAAGAGGGTTTTCTATACTGGATGATTCAGAAAGGGGATACTAACTCTTCACCCTGCGCATCTGTAGCGCATTTGTAATCATGTAATCATTTTGTGAAATCAGAATTTCAATAACTTAATTTAAGAAAATATTGTTCACAAAAATCATAAGTGTCATTTTGTTGAGTTTTTTTTTAAATCGTCATTTCGAAATTCTGTCGTCATACAATGCTAAAGAAGCCATTTCTGAAGAACCTTGTATGTATATCTGTAAGTAATTTATTCCAACTTTGTCGTGCCTGTGTGATGAAAATTATTCATTAGTATAGTTTTATAAACTTTTATCTATACGTCCATTGATTTATTAAAACAGGAGTTATGAATCCTACAGTTCGCCAATGACTATGTTGCAAAGTATAGCAGACTTCACACCTTCCGATCCGATCCTAATTATCGGATAGGCAGATGTGGGTCCCACTTTAATCAGTACTTAGCAGTAGACCCCAGGTACTGAACCAATAGCTAGGTACTGTAGGTACCATAGCGAAATCGGGGCCACTTGCTACTTGTCACTTCTCCCATTTGAAACGAATCTACTGTTGACGTCATCTTAGCGAGCTTTGACCGGAGAAATATATACCTATATGTGATCACAACATAAGATACTGTTCTGTACAAATTATAATATGTGGAATTCGATTAAAAATTCTCAAAACTCATACAAAGCGCCCTGACTTCAGTTAATGCTGAAGATTGCAATGGAGGTCCTGAGAGGAATCTACCTATCCCCTACTTACCTATGTGTAGTGCAGGTACTTTTTGAGCAGGGTTGATCTGGCGGTACTGATCAGTCTGCTGCTCCTGTTTCTGGACTATGTCAACCGTTCGCTCCTCGAAAGGAACACCCTTGAGGTGCAGGGCGGCGCGCACCCGCCACGAACATGATGACAGCCAGAAGGCGTGGAGTACCGCACGGCCCTCGCCCTTGGGAACATATGTGTTCTTGTATAGAGAAATATCCGAATAACCTGGGCCCCAAGTCTGCAAACACAATCGATTCATAATCGAACAGTGTTCCATACAATATCTGTCAAAAGTGACAGCCACTATGCGGTTGCTGTTCGATTATGAATCAATTGTGTTAGCAGACTAGGGGCCCTAGACATTGTACTCCCCGTATTTCAAGATATAGCTGAAAAAGTTAAGTAAGATATTAAGTATAGACTCTAATGAAAATAATTTGTATTAAGTATTTGGAGTCGTTACTTATGCAAATCTTCTCACTTAACTTCGAAGAACCTAATTATTTATCTACCTACATACAGACGATATGTTTTGACGTGGAAAAAATCTACTACAACTTTTCTGTTAACTAAATAGTATTGTTATAATGTATCATATTTATAGAGTTAAGGTAATTCTATACCTATAATTTAATTACGTATGCAAAAAAATTAAGGCCAAATCTAAACCAGGTTTCATCAATTAAGCTATGTTACTGTGATAGACTAGCCCCCAAATTTATAGACGTTTTATAACTTTATCAAACGTCATATAGTACTGCGCAACGCAAAATTCTTGTGCTTGTGTTTATAATTTCAGGGTAAGAGTTCAGACGGACTGACTGGACGATTTTATTAGGGTGTTTAGGTATTACTCGTAGTAAATAAGGAAACTTATAAAAAGCTCAGTTTTGGCAAATTTACAAAGCATGTCGATGAAAATGAAAGATAAATTGCTGACTGGTTTTATTTGGTCAATCGACATCTTTGAGGTTATATTTTCATTGTTTTTCTTACTTCGAGCTCAATTCTGTCGAAGACTGTCATCGATCATGTGTGGCTGTCATGAACTTGTTTACTGTCGGGTATGAGTAGGAACATATACGAATACTCGTTAAGCCTCCTTAGTAGGTATGAGACAAAAAATAGGTTAACAGCATTGATTTAAAAAGTAAGTCAATGGTTAGCATCTAAGTATTTCAAGATAATTAGATACGTATTAGTTAATTGCTTTCAATATGATCTGCTTATGAGATGGGGATTCAGCGTAAGTACTTATTAACATTATTCAGCCACTTACCGCCATGCTACCGCGTTGATAACTAAACTACGGATTGTATTTTCGTAAACAACGCAATGATAGTGTTATCTGACGTTTTTATAGCGTTGTCTGTCTTATTATGCGTAGTAGGTAGGTAGATAATTAATTTATATTTGTCTGTACTCTATGTAACTTGTAGTTAGTCTATATTTTGTCTAACCCATCGCTTGGATATATAACAAAAACTTACAGCAAAGAACATTCGATTCAATTTCTAGTACATGTCGACCAATGTGTGGATCTTTTTTATTTACCAATCAAGAATAAATAGCACGTAGTTCCTAACGGAAAATATAGATGTCGCTAAATTCAATTTATGAGGGCGGGAAAATTACTATTTCATATCTCAAGTAAATAAAACATTTAAAAGCTGATTATACACGTCATTTATTTACATATATATCGGCAATATACGTTATTACCTTAATATCACTATTACAGTTAATATTTCTTGTTCAAAGGTTACAGACACGATAGACATGGGAATTGGAACAGATAGAATAATAATGACTTAAATAACAAATAATAACTAATACACATTAAGCGAACAAGAACATAAATTAAGTTTCGCAGTCAATTACTTAATTTATTTGTAATATCTACAATTTACTAAAGTATCTTCTAAACACTGTTTCATAATGTAAAAATACAGTTAATACAAATCCATGTTGTAAATTATAGTAAGATGACTATAATATTCGCTATGCATGACATAATATCTAAAATGATGTTAATGATTTTGGTCGTTTTATTGTACTCTCCAGCTTGCTTACAGCATAACGATAATACTGTTTTGTAACTATACATTGACTTGCTATAGCTACATTTGAAAATGAAGGCAACCACCTACTGAAGTATTCTCATAAACAAATAATATTTTAAACATGACGCATTAGCATACAACCACGAAAACAACTTATAAGTAAGCACATACAACCGACGGTGTTTATTGTAGGACCACAAAAATATTCAGCTTCTATGAAAATCCTTTTGCAGATTGATTAAATCCAAAGCTTTCGCTTAAATCTGTAATCACTAGTTCTATAAAATCAATTCACTAGAACGCCACTACCCGGACGTACCAACCATTAGCGGTCATAGCTCGCGTACTGGATATGGTTCCACAACTCGAGTCGATTCTTGATTCTCGATTCGCCATCTAATTGATTTATCTAACACGAAACCGTGCAAAATAATCCAAAGTAAATCAAGCCTTTAATCATCATTATTCAACCCCATCGTAAGGGAGATCCGGGAGGTCGCATCAGTATTGCTCGGGGTTCGGCTGTGAGCACCCCCCCTCCTCCATTGGAATCAGGTAGGCTGTAGAAGGCGTGGAGGTGCCTCCGGTGGTGGAGCTCGTGGCCTTTGTGGTTCAGGGTCTGCAGACGACTCCAGAGGGAGAAAATCCTCTTTTTCACAGTTTTACTCCCCGTTAGGTTTTCTGAGAAGAAAAGGGGACCAGTGTAGGTAATTACGTATCAAAGAGAGAAATTGAACATAGATCAAGTTAGTAGTAAGTTATTAAGTTACCAGTTGCAAAAAGTAATTATAATTTGAACCCAATCTACAAGCTTGGTAAAAATTCCGACTATTGTTCCATGAATCGTTTATCCTCAGTCCGATATTGACTTTCCTGAGAGGACATTATCACATAGATCTGTGGCTACATTATATAAAAGTAACATTCACACAAAAGGTACATGAAGGTACATTCTGGGGCTACATTATATACCTGCTTAATCAAAACTTATACACTTACTGGTTGACATGCAGTAAAAGTTAACAATAATTTTCAACTTTTACCGCATGTAAGATGACATTTAATTTATATATTTTAAAGCGGAGTATCGGATTGTATCATTAAATAGGGACCTAGCTGATCACAATTAGAACTCACCTGTTTCGCTATCCCGCGAACTGGCTTCTTCTCGTTTGACCTTAACAATATTCATTGCAGGGTTTTCATTTATAAATACATCCTTCTCATCTTCTTTCCGATTATCTTCTACTAATGTAGACATCGGATCTGTATACTCATTATTATCAATGTCTTTGTTTAAGCACGCTAATCGTATTTTGAGTATTAATAAGGGGTTGGCAGCTAACACGGTGTCGTAAATATTATTCGGGTTACTGTCTATACGAAATTCGTTGGTTTTATCATTCATGTCTTGGATATCAGGTGCAGTTTCATCTATGAGTGCTTCATTGCCGGGGTCGAAGTTCCTTTTGTCATCGCTTCCGTACACTTCGTGAAGGCGGTCCAACTGCCTCGGATAGTTGTGCCACTGCTCTTGCCGGAAACCTTCTCCATTATAATGATCGTTCTTACTCATTATACTGAATATATCATCATCACCGTTATTGTCCATACTCTCTGTTAAATCTGTTTTACTGTGCCCCGGTCTGTTTTGATGTTTCACGTATATTTTATAAAATAAATCATCCAGATAGTTTCTGGTTTGATATCTATTACTAAAATATATATTGTCATTTTGGCCGTATATGTCGGCTGGCTCTCTTTTGAGGTGATTTATAGATAGTGGAAGTACATTGCTAGAGGATAGCGCCACTGTCGCAAGGATCAGCACGGGGATGAGGGTCTGCCGCATCTGAAACAAGCAAGCGTGGATAGTTAGTCATTATAGTTTTTATTCGTTGAAATGTAAATCACATCATAGTTAATTGGCATAAATAAAAGGTTCACGATGTCGTTTGAAATTATTAATTAAAAATTCTGATGTAACTCGATTGCCGTCTAGTCGTAAATACTCAATGAATTCAGTGGCGACATCATGGGAATATGATTGTTCGGTCGTCAAAGTAGGTACGTTGCTACTTAATTACGAACCACTCGTTCGTTCTCGTTCTGTCGTTCGTTCTAATCATTACTCGTTGTTATTGCATGAAGACGGACAGTAGCCTGTCGGGACCTACGTTTTATTTTACTTAGGGCTGCCATTTATATTTTTTCTGTTAAGTAAATGATGTAATATAATATGATAAGTAAGGAGATACGGTATGTAATAAAAATAATATTACACTAAAAGCAAACAGTAGACTTTTGACTTGTTGTTTAATTCAATACGAGACTTCTGCACGTAAGTTTAATTACGTGAAGTCTTTTAAAATAGAAAACAAACCTACTACCTACCTAGTAGAGCATTATATTGGCGTCGTAACATCAACTGCATCTCAACATATTAATTAATAGGTCAGTGTTAAATATACCAAGGGCCCCGGGGTGCAAATTATAGACTTCTTGTGTTTTATATAATTTCAATTTAATTAAATACTCAGAACACTTTTCAAAACAACCGATGTCGAGGAGGAGCCATAGAGACGAGAGAGAAACCCATAGAGAACATTATCTATCGAGAATTATTCATAGATTATTGTCCAGTCAGTGAACAAGTGTCTTGGGATCCCTATATTATAAAACGAAGTCACAAGTTACCGAATGTTATTTACTTCCCGCTTTGTAGCCAGTTGGCGTCGGTATAAAGACCCAATAGAGGTTATTAATGAACGTTGGAAGTGTTCGTTATTGCCGCCAACTGATGCCCCAGAGACGCGCTGTCGTGTGGAGTGGCGTTAAACAGTATTGAGTATTGCCGGCCGGTAATTATTTCTGCCTTTTATCTTAAGTGTTTAGCCTGTAAAGCCTGTTATGGATGGGTGTACGTGACTGCTGCCTTCTACGTACGAGGTGTAGGTGTTGAAAGCAATTTACAAAAAAAATGTTTTTTTTTAATTGATAGGCGCTGTAGGTCGCAGATGACCTTTACTGCTTCACCGGACGAGAGGGTGAGAGCTAAAAGCATTCCAGCCTGAATTTGTCAATGCAAAGCGAATAAGTACGCCGTTAATGATATTAGTCCTTTTTAATGACTCATTGTCGGGCATGGGCCTCACCTTAATGTGAGGGTAATAAGGCTTGTATTTTTGCATCAGAGTTTTTGCTTTTAGCGTAATATTATTTGCAATAGTCATAATAAAACTTTTTTTTTTGCGTGTTGAAATCCTTATGGATATATATATGGATATATCTTTATCCGCAAGCCGCGGGGGAGACAAGCAGGTTATGTCGGATTCCTACAGACTAAAACCCCACGGTGATCCCTCTCCCGCCTTGTGGGGGAGGCCACCCATAAAAAAACCTAAGGAAATTTATATTTTTGCATCAGAGATTTCGCTCAAAGTTATTTGCAACAGTCATAAAAATGACGGCGAGATTTGAAATTTTAAAAAGATATAAAAATTTATTGGCAATAAAATGGCGATGAGCTTCGTCAGTTTGATCGAACGTTCACTCGATAACTGCGATCGACTAATCATTATATATTTAAAGTCCTGACTCTATCGTCTCGTGCTCTCACATTTTGAGGGCATGTTGATTTTATTATGTACGTATAATGTTGATAGGATGTTCGATGCCTCTCTTCATTTGTAGTTTTTACATGGGGCCTGTCTATACAAATTAACAAAAAAACAATGCTTGTCGTTGGTAAGTGCATCAGATGAGAATGGAACGAATTTGACTATTTATTTTTTAATGTTCGTAAATAGTCCAAAAAAGGTTTTCAAAGAATGAAGAATTTAAAAAGTTGTATTTAGCCAGGACCAATTCAGTCGAGTTAACTAATGAGTACCTTTACAAAAACTCATGTGCTTGCTATACTTATGAATTTTGAATACACCTTGTATAAGATATTAAAACCGTAGGCGGATCTGTTTGTCCCAAACAAATTGCCTTTCACAGAAACGTTGACTTTAATACTGTGGTTTTTCATTTGTTTTAATTACGGCGACTTCAATCTTGCCCTTAATGACCGGCTTAAAAGATAACGGCCTTTTGATCCCTCGAATCAATTATTATCCTCTGTGTAGGGGCAGAATTCATTTCACGAAAGATATTGGATGCTCGCAAACTTAAGAAGTTCGGGAGGTCTTATTTATTGATGGCAAGTGGGTAAGACCTACCGACAACGATATCTCTAGCATAACGTAACCCTTAATTGAAAAGCAGTTTTAATTATTTTACAGTGGTATTAGAAAACATTGTTCATATGAATAGTGTTTTGTAATTTGTGAAACCATTGTTAGATTCCTATATAATATTTCTTAACATATTATTTCAATGAATATACATGAATCACAGCTGACACAATTTCACAGTATTGCAGACCCATAGAAATATAGGTAGGTACACATGTTATTCTGAGAATCAGTAATGGTATGTTTTTTATATTGAAATTCAGTATATCGCTTGGCAACCAATAACTACATCAACACTTTGTGTCATCAAATATTCCTTTGTAAAGTCACCGATACACAGGATCCGCGATGGCTCACGAGATAAGGTGCGGAGGGGTAAAGGCATATAAATGTGATTTCGTATATGAAATGGAATTTTGTTTGACGCGGCTTTAGGGAACATAATTCCTTTAGAACATTTTACTTGCTGAGTAAAGCAAACAGCTGGAAGCGCTAGCTTCGCTTTCTTCTCTCTCTTTCTCTTTCGTTCGTGTGAGTACAACTTTTTTGAGTTGAATAGTACAGTGGTCTGTCTGCATAGGTATGCGTCTGTCTATGTGGCTTTGTATTCAGTCTGTTTTGTTTATCAGCGCTTCCCTTGATGCTCCCTATTATGTAGGCCGTAGGGTATGGCTGAAGTGGTATTTTTAAATGAGGCTGTGTCTACGTTAAAAGTTCGCTATACATATAAAGCAAACCTTTAATGTGCTAGGTCAACAGACCAGCCCCCGAATTTATAGACGATCAATAACATAATAAAAGCAACACTCTTGTGCTGCAGTACTATGTGACGTCTGATAAAGTTATAAAACGTCTATAAATTTGGGGCAAGTGAAAAGTATTCACATTTAAAATACAGTAACTGTTGCTATAGTAAGAATTGTGTTCTAAGATAGGATATAATTGGCTTCTTCAGACAGCGCAAGACGTGCCGCGCCGAGATCATTATAGCTGCTATTCAGCATAGTTAAATTCAGTTTGTGTTTATGGAAATAGATGGGTGGAATCTTGAAATAAATGACCCGTTGGAATTACAAATTAATTGGTATAGAGCCATTATCTTACTATGGCGTCAAAGCATTTAATTTCTTGTTGGTAGCTGCGGAAAATTGCTATACCTACAAAGATGTTTTGTTTTACTTAGTCCTGAATAGACCTTGTACGTGTTTTTTATTATGTGTTTAGACTTTAAGTTGTGTGTGTTTTTACATGTTCTATGTGCATAAGGCCGTAAGATAAATAAATGCACGGATTGGAATAGTTTTTACGATCTTATTATATTTTTTATTTCTCATAGTATTGCTCCTATTTCGGTATTTGGTTGTGTGTATTTTTTTCATGAGAATTAGTTTAAATTGTCTATATATACAAGTGAGAGCTTGTTAGGCATTTATAAAACAAACTTTACAAAATCGAATTATTCGTTTATTTTTATCCCATTTTGTTATGTTTATTTTATTTTTTATTTTTTTTATTACATTATAGGCAAGTATTTGATCTCGATCTCACCTGATGGTAACTGACGATGAGATCTACGATGGAGCATCCTTGCCTAGGTAGGAAGGCGGCAGTAGATCGAGACGCTACATTCACTAGGCACATGCAGCGCAGCTGATCTGACCCGCCATCCATGAATGGCAACACCGAACATCATGCCGGAACACGGCTAGGCCGCTTGGCGACATGGCTTTGTTCAGTGGGTGGTGACTAGCCACGGCCGAAGCCTACCACCAGTAAAATCTCCAAATAAAATCTTCAAATTTGATCCAGATCCTATTTTCAGTATTAGAATTCTATGCAAGATGGATGTAGAGCGCCTAACAGTTGAGTGAATTAGAGCACGTTACCCATGCGTCAGAAGTGCCGCGTGTCGCGGTGCTCTCATGTGTGCTTAATATTTATACAAGTGTTAGCGGTTCCTATCGAATTGTATTAAAAAAATATATGCACGAGGAACCGAGGGTAGATTTAATTAATTAATAAGAATAAAATCACATGAAAACATGTAATTACACAACGAACAAACTCAATTCTTCAATATTAGAATCCAACATAAATAACTCAAATTTAACAATTCCAACGAGCTATAACACGTCTTATCGCTACAAAATTCGGACAGCAAAAGAGAGTGACGTCGGGGCTCGCGCGCCTTATATAGGCGCGAAGGCCCGAACTGTCAAACAGTGTTGCCACATCGCTAATACGGCCTCTCCTGACAAATGGTCGTCCTCGAACATGTCTTCATCGCCTGGCAGTCCCCATTGCTCGGCTAGTGGGCTCGGGAACCTGGCGGGAGAATGCAGTCTTCAATGCCGGCCGGATGCGACGTTTGTTGAACCCCGTTGTCCATCTCCAGTGTGAGTGCTCGAGAGTAACTGGCTCTCGCAGCTAGAGAAACTGGTAGATGGATCAGCCGCAAGGGAGTCACCTTCAGCTGAAAGTAGAAAATAAGGAATATCAATATCTTCCCTATAACTTACTTCAGGATATACGCTGAAAATTCGTATATCCCTAGGCGAGAATCATCTCGAAGACATGACCCAGTTAACATGTCTCGACGCATCAGACATGACCCAGTTAACATGTCTCGACGCATCAGACATGACCCGGTTAACATGTCTCGAAACCACAGGCATGGCTCAGTTAACATGCCTACACCAGCGGAGAATAAACTCGACACCACAGACATGGCCCAGTTATCATGTCTCTCCTCTTCTTCTAAGTCGTGATGCTCCGGTCAGAGCGGTCGTGGTCGTCATGTATTGGTTCTGGGGATTGATGTTGCTCGCCTCACGATGTCTCGCCATCTTTCCCCATTGGATGCCATCCTGGTGTACTTATGCAAGGGGCCGCCAATGGCAGACTTAATCTGGTCGGTCCATCGCATGGGCGACCTTCCACATGGTCTGGTGCCCTCCACTCTGCCTTGTTCAACCAACCGCTCTATGGAGTAATTTTCTCGGAAGACTTCTAAAGACCAACATGCGCACTAGCCGAATTTTAGTGGCTTTGGTGATGCTCCTGTTTTTCCATATTCTCCTTAGCCTATCCATTGAGGACCTGTCTTGAGGATCCATTGAGGATCATGTCTAAACTGGCGGAGAATAAACTCGATACCACAGACATGGCCCTGTTATCATGTCTACACTGGCGGAGACTAAACTCGACACCACAGACATGGCCCTGTTATCATGTCTACACTGGCGGAGAATAAACTCGACACCACAGACATGGCCTAGTTATCATGTCTACACTGGCGGAGACCAAACTCCGACCCCACAGACATGGCCCAGTTATCATGTCTACACTGGCGGAGACTAAACTCGACACCACAGACATGGCCCTGTTATCATGTCTACACTGGCGGAGACTAAACTCGACACCACAGACATGGCCCTGTTATCATGTCTACACAAATGGACACAACGTAACAGACATGACCCAGTTAACATGTCTGCTACACGGCTTATAATAATGAAAGCACACTTAGCTTAATGTCCAAAATTGCGGCACAAGCCTCGGGGGTCCACTCTCCTCGCCAGGCCACCATATACTCGGCGGCAGCCCGAGTGATTTTGCCATACGAACCACTCAGTAGTTGTAGTTCATACCGGCCATGAGGTAATACTTTAATGACCCGGTAAGGCCCTCGCATCCCCGAGTCCAGCTTGCCTGTAACTTTAGAAGTTTTAGTTACAAAAACATTATCATTAGCGGAAAACTTCGCACAACATTCCGATTTTACTAATGTGTACGTCTATTTTCAACAAGTAGTTCACTAGCGCGCTGCCTCTATAGCTCCCTTAGGCCCTCACGATTCGGTCGTGTATTGTCCAAGGCAACGTCACGGATAGGTGACATTATTACTGGCGTAACTGCTTCTACCCCAATTATTAATTGTGATTGTGATATTTGTGTGGTTTTATGCTTAGTACTGTTAATAATGAGCTGCATCTTCCATAAAACACGCTGACCATCGATTGTTACGATTGGTAGTCTCGATGCGCAACATATTAAGTAACATGCGGCAGTAGCGTTCTACCTGACCATTTTCACTATGCATTTCTGGAGTAATAAAATTAATTTGACACCCCATATCAGAGGCCTATCCTTGAAAGCTCAAACTTTCAAACATTCGCCCTCCATCGTACACCATAAGTTTAGGAGTACCAAATAGTGATATAGCATTTGAAACTACCTGTTTAAGTTTATATGCTCATGTTGGCCATGAAAAATCCTTATCAAACTCAACCTATCACCTCTTGGTATGAAGCATAGAAATCTGGGTTCACTCCCAGCAGAAATGCATTTGTAATAAAGCAATTCATTTCTAACAAACTATCGGGACGAGTCTAACTCATTATTTAGGCCTTTGTCAATCAACGTACGAGTCTCTTCGTCCGCCGACTGAGCCATCCGCGCCCAGTCTCGTGGTCTATCAATTTGGTAAACATCTACAGGACTCCGACCCAGACAACCCACGTGTTGTATCATTACGCCCTTACGATATTCCGACTTTAAGTTGAAATCCTGCATGTACATCCACCAACACGCAACACGGGGCAACAAGTCCCTTGTTCGCTCGGTTAATTTAAGTGCGTTATTCAGTCGGTTACAATTCTAAAAGAAATTCCCAATAGGTAATGACTAAAATTTTGTAAAGCTTTAATATCTGCCAAAGTTTCAAGCTCGTATGAATGATATCGTGGCTCGGCACCTTGAGTTGTTTTGTTAAAATATGCCATAACCCGTCTTTTATTGTACCCATGCATCTGAATGAGAACTGCACCACAACCGACTGAGCACGCGTCCGTTTGCAGCTCCGTTGGCAATAGTCGATCGAAAACAGCAACTATAACGTTACTTCGTAATAACCTAGCTATGGGTACGGTTATAGATGCATAAGCGGATATGTATCTACGGAAGTATCCTGCCAAACCAAGAAACTATCTGACCTCCCATACGTTAGTGGGTACTGGTGAATCTACTAGGGTTTTGATTTTACACTTGCTCGGTCTAACCTGACCCATTAAAATTGTACGACCTAAATATTCCACTTCCGTGGCTACAAAAGTACAAGGCGATCAATATGGTCTTCCATCAGCGGTAATGGATAGCGATCCTTAACAGTGATCGCACTTAGTGCACGATAGTCGACACACATACGATCCTTACCGTCATTTTTCTTTACAAGAATAATTGAGCTGGCATAGGAAGATTCCCCGAGAGATTAAAGTCTGTAAGGTCCATAACAAATAGGTGTTCCACTCATTATCTCAAAATGCATATGACCAGTCGTTACCGTTGTCCACGCAGTGCCAACGATTAGAAACTCCTCAAATTCATTAATGATACCCAATAATCTTTCGCGATCATTACCCTCGAAAGGTGTATTAATTCGTGATTGATCATCTAAGTTAATGAGGAACACACTGCGGTCACTATTTAATGTCGACCTAGGAATTCGAGTAATTCGTTGTTCATTGTTTGCACGAATGTATTGCACATCGTCACGGTTTAGGACATCGGTCCCAACAAGTACAGGTACATTCATACATTTATGAGTAACACAACTAGTACACTCAATATTTTGGTCACCCATACCACTTAAAACTTGATATGTACCCACATACAGTTGTGTACATTCAAAATATTTAAGTACAGATTTTGATATTACCGACACTCTGATCAAAATTAGAAATATAATAATGGGTTGATCTGACCTTAGCCAACGCGCTCAGTGCGCCAATGAGGCGGTAGGTGACATCCAACGAAGTCGAAGTACTTGCGTGCGATTCACCGATGGTGCCGTCATTCGATCTGGCAGTAACTGGTAGTGGCGCGGGCGGTCGAGGTACAGACACGATGGCATCAACCGGCGCCACGATTGCACGCTCCGCCGACGATACCTCTGCCGACTCGTTGCTTGTTGCGGGTAGACTGCTATTTTCTAGCGCGTCAATGTGTGCTAGAATTATGCTGAGCTGGTCTTGAAGATCTCCTGCAACACTGTTTTGACCACGCCTATTCCTAGTACTACTTCGAGTGAAGGGTCGATCAGCCATGATCAAACATTTAAAATTTCACTTAAAACTCAACCCAAGCTATCTAATCAACTAATGATTATTTTTCGCTTGCGACCAGAGCAGATGTAGGCTACAGGAGCCTATCCCACTTCTGATGTTAGCGGTTCCTATCGAATTGTATTAAAAAAATATATGCACGAGGAACCGAGGGTAGATTTAATTAATTAATAAGAATAAAATCACATGAAAACATGTAATTACACAACGAACAAACTCAATTCTTCAATATTAGAATCCAACATAAATAACTCAAATTTAACAATTCCAACGAGCTATAACACGTCTTATCGCTACAAAATTCGGACAGCAAAAGAGAGTGACGTCGGGGCTCGCGCGCCTTATATAGGCGCGAAGGCCCGAACTGTCAAACAGTGTTGCCACATCGCTAATACAAGCATACGCTGAAGGCGGCGGCGGTACCCATTGCCGCGTATGCGCAATTATCGGAGAAGGAGCTACAGAATTATCTACATATTTGTGCTTTGAGTCACATATTAGAAAGGTTCTTACATTTTACTAATTATTTTCCTTAATCGCATTGGAGACTGAGTGTACGAGTATATGCCTGCTCTGAGCATATACGCCTCTTTACCGGTAAGTTTACTACAGTAAGCATTAAAACACCGGTAAAGGGCCGTTACAAGTACACATTAACTCCCAACGGTACCTACTATGATAAACTTATAGATGAAGGCTCGGTTTTTTTAACTAGATGATTAGTTATGAATAGGTATATATAAGTAAGTAAAAAACTCAAACGTTGAAATAATATACCGGGTGTGAGAGGCATGGTAACGAAAACTTTAAGTTAATTTAAAATCTAGTTAATGTAGGTAAGATGATTAATATAGATAGAGCAGTCACTTCTGAACTGAATATCACAAGATCTATACAACACTACACTTGCTGTGTGTGTTGACATAGAGCACGTCTGCGCGCGACAGGCAATTTTGCGTTTCTCTAACCCCCCCCCCCCCCCCCCCGCGGCCAAATTCTCTCTGAATGTATCTATTAACCTGTCACACATAGTAATCCTTTGCTGGCGATATTACTTCCCCTATTTAACCCGCTTCATATTATAGGTATTATGTAGATATAATTGGCGTTTCCACGTGCGTCGTAGAGGAATAGCAGTCACGTATTATAGAAATACGTATCTATACTTCTATACTAATATTATAAATGTGAAAGTATGGATGGATGGATGTTTGTTACTCAATCACGCCAGAACGGCTGAACGGAACTGGATGAAATTTGGCACAGAGATAGATCTGGAATAGGACATAGGCTACTTTGTATCCCGGTAAAATGTATGGTTCCCCTGGGATAGATTTGTTTAAATTTTTCATAGCCCAAAAGATCGTCATGTTTTTTTTGCGCGGGTAACACCGCAGGGCGCAGCTAGTCTAAACATATAACTGTGTACTGTAAATAAAGACAATTAATTGATCGACATAATTATGTATTGGAAATAACAGTAAGCAAATACTGCAGTAACATCACTGTAGTTCAATTCTATTCATTTAATCTTTGATTAACATCGTAATTTTAATCTAGGTTTAAACTTTGGTTGGGAGCTTCGAGGGATTACAGAAGTATTTTTTTTATAGCGACGAATCTGTCCTATTGCGATCCATTTTCGGGATAAGTCCGAAAGCTGAAAGGGTTAATGTAATAAAGGGGATATCTCGGGAACTGTTGAACCGATTTTGAAAGGGCATTCAAACATAATTATTGTAAATTGAAAGGTTTATTAGGTTAAGGGCTAAAAGGGTATAGAAAATGTCCTGTAACATTGACAATATACAATTAAAGATGTTGTATTGTCACAGTATTAAGACTTATTTTTCGACTACGGCAAATCCAAATCGGCAAATCTATGATTTTTGCATTCTATGTTTGTAATAACGTATGTTCCACCTCATCTCCTCTAAACTACAGAGCCGAATTTGATGAAATAAGTTGTCAATCGATTCGCTATTATGCTCGTTACATTTTATACGAACATAATAATCTTAATTAAACTGAGCATCTGCGCGAATTATTCACATCTTGCGTTATACAGAATGTTTCTGAAAGGGCAATCATTATCTGAAGTAAAAATGTCGATATTGTCAATTTGGAAAAAAAAAAACTTACCAAAAAAAAATTGTGACGTAGGTATTGCAAATACAAAAAAATATAAAGAAACAAGATTAAAAGGTTAATGTTAGTATACCCTTATTGAAACAACGTGTACACATAGAATTACATATATACGTATGAGTCATAGAAGCGTATGATAAGTAAACATATTAGAGACACATCCGTTTTTGGATTTTTTCTATTAATATTAGGGTCTTTTATTCTAGCATTAACAGTTGTGATAGCCAAGTTCGTAGAACGCTTGCCTCTGGGATTTCATTTCATGTGCGGATCTCATTTTGAACCACGATAATCACTTGATAAACGGTGAAGGAAAACATCGTGAGAAAACCTGCATGTCTGAGATAACCCCTCGAAAGATGTGTGAAGTCCGCCAACTCGCACTAGGCCAGCGTGCAACAGTAAAAAGGGCTGGAATTATTATTATTATTCAGCATTATAGCGGACATTTGTCAATTTACAAGTAAGCACGATACTTAGGTAAGGCCGACCTCGCTGCAACGTACAAGTTAACGTACTATCTATAGCTTTTACGACTTTCCGTTGAAGAGCTTTTAAGTATGTACGTGCCTTTGTACCGCACCCTATTCGCGTCGCGCCGTTTACAACTTCAGTGGCCTTAGTTCGAGTTTTGAAAACATCGAACACCGATCGAGTGATCGAATCTTTCCATAGAACCGTAAATGGAAACATTATAACCTCAATTTCTATTTTTCTTATCTCTAAAATCGACGACATGTGTCCATAGAATATTAAGACGTGGTAAATAAACCATGGGCCCTGGGGTGGAAATTATAGACTTCTTGAGATTTATATAATTTCAATTTAATTAAATACTCAGAACCCTTTTCAAAACAAACGATGTTGTGGAGACGCCATAGATAAGAGAGAGAAAACCATAGAGAACATTTTGTAAGAGCAAACATGAATTGTAAGAATTAGCGAAGCGCCGCCGCCCGCCTCCGCTCCGTCTTCTTGCTTTGTCAGCGAACTGTCGCTTACAATCTATTGTTCTACTCACTGGCAATTGTAACAAATACTTTAAAGTAATTAGTTTAAAAGTAGTCTTTATTTATTTTAATTGACAAATGGAGTTATATGACAACTATTAATGTGAATCGTAAACTCGCCTGTTGTCCGGCTTGACAAAGAAGTTTGTACCTAAAATGATATATTATAGCTGTAAGTACCCCTATACACCTAGAGTCAAGTTATAGTGAGTGAACTTGAGTTATAGGAATATGACTCATACTTACTTCGTAGTAAAGTCTTTGTCAGTATTTGCACCAACTAACCAGCAGGTTTTACTGTAAATACTTTCTTATATGCATGAAAGATTACTTTGTATACAATAGCATTACAAAGCATTTTTTCGTCTGCAAGGGTGAGAGGGGTTAAAGCCTAGGAAATAATATAGACGGAGTGTCGCGGGCAACATATTGAAGCACTCAAAACTAAGCCGAGTTTAAGAAGTACACGCGAATTCGCGTTGACGCGTGTACTACACAAATCGGCTTGGTTTTTTCGGCTTCACTAAGTTGTTCCCAATGTTCCGTCTGCATTATTTCTTCGCCTTAGGGCTTGTCAGCAATATTATTTTCGTGGTTGGGTTTTGCAAAGTAATTGCAAAGCACCCACTGTTGAAAAATTGTCTGGTGTGGTCTATTTTTATCATATTCCTAAGGTTTAATATACCCATTTATAAAACGTTCGAGTGCTTTACTTAGCAAACATATTTTTTAAGCCCACTTGGGTAAGCGGGCAGCTGCACAAATGGGTTAGATACAGCGAGATTTGCAAGCAACTGCATTTACCCGCAGATTGCGGCTAACTGCATTTGTGTTGAGATGATATTTTGAGGGCGGACCGGGGTATTTTTTATTGGATTTATTAGTTTTACTGGGCGTTTCAACTGCGTAGTTTTGATGGATTCGAAAAGATTTACATATTGATTTCTTATATTTACGCGAATACTACACATTGAAATGGTCCATGGTCACGGGAGGAGTGAGGTGTTTGACGTCCTAGTATCATAGTTAAACTCGGGTCCCCGTAAACTATGACACTAGTACGTCTAACACGTCAGACCTCCCGTGACCATGGTTGCTGTGTGCCGAAATGTCGTGAACGTAAAACATAATATAAACGCGATAAAAGTCGTAAAATTTGTTTTAAATCACGATATTTATATAGATCACAAAAATCCCATTCGCATGAAAATAAATCTAATTGTAGAAATGTTAATGTCTCACCTTAATCTATGTACCTACAGGTGTTATCAGTGCAAGTTGGACAGAAATTGATGAATTGGCAAAAAAAAATACTCAAACACTTTAATTTGGCTTTTTGTATGGGCATAGCGACTTTTTGTTTGGGTGGCAGACAGATTTTTACGTGTTAAAAAATTGTAGGTGAAAATGATGAGTTGGAATTATTCTCGTACGTCTCCAAAAAACTAAACCTGCACATGAAACAAATATATAAGGAATAAAAACAAATGCATACTACTGTTTTTGTGAATTTCCCAAAAGCACGATATTAATTGCTACTTTTTATAGAATTTCTATTTTTCTCCATAAAAGAGGGCATACCTATTACAAAGTAGGGGTTCATAAAATTTTATACATGAAGCTTTATTATTAAGTTCGAATTTCAAAGAAGTATTTTGATATTCACGCGTTAATTTTGCATGTTCATAAATGTACCTTCATACGTTTATACTATACAGTGTTATAGGAGAAAACCTTTTATATAATATGTAGGTTACACTAGTTTTCGAATAGTCGGTACTTAATACTAGCAAAACTTCATAAAGTACATTTCAAACCACAAAACATCCTGCAACAATGTCACAAATAACTTTATACCAACACAATATGAGGTCAAATCGAATGTACCAACAAATCGTTCAACCAATAATATATATGAACTGCGGTGGAGCCCTCTCGCTCCTCGCCGGTACCATAATGCTATTTTTGAAGCCTTACTCCTTACTCACACTCGAGGCCCTCCAAATAGAATTATCGAAGGGTCGGATAGAGTCAATTGTATATGTTCTATCAAGAGGCTGATAATGTTTAAAGATACTTACCACACTATTAAGTGTGTAGATTTGACTTCATAGAAATATTTTGTCATCAGCTTTTTCCCGCGACGCAGCCCGCGCTACCATATATTTGGCGTTGCAGTTTCGCCCTCAATGGTCATCGTGTGATAATATGTACCCTATCTTTGGAGTATTACAATAGGTTTTCCACTAGCGAAAACCCCATTGAGATTGAATCAGTACACTTTTTGGGATTCAGATATGACCAAATAATTGCTTATTGCCACATTTATTTTAATATCTTCAATGTATACAAAGACAGCCGAGTTGCAGTTATAAAGTACTAAGTAAGTATATTGTAAAAAGTAAAATTTGTGAGTTTGGTTCTAAGGGGTAATCTCTGGAACTACTAATCCGATTCTGAACATTATTTTTATTTTTATAACTATATGACGTTTAACAATGTTATAGAACGTCTATAAATTTGCGGGATAGGTTATAGATTAAACGATATTATAGTCGAGTGTCAAAGTTAAAGAGCTGTTCTCTTTCACCATCATGCAGCATCCAATTAGTGCGAAGTGTGAAGCTCCCTTCGTTGGAAGATCGATAGTGTATCGGAGCATAAAATTTTTACAGGTGGCCGCGCGCCGAGCACCGAGCCAGTCGTTTATCGATTTGACATTAACTACACCATACTGAACTAGAAACATTTATTTGTTTTATAGTTATTCTTAGTGTTTTGGAATGGAGACACATAAAATGCAATATAATATATATAAATATCCACGACACACGGTGAAGGAAATCATCGTGTGCAAACCTGCGTGTCTGAGAGAACCCCTCGAAAGATGTGTGAAGTCCGCCAACCCGCACTGGGCCAGCGTTGAGGACTGTGGCCTAATCACTCTCGTATTGAAGGGAGGCCCGTGCCCAACAGTGGGACATTAAAAAGGGCTGGTATTATTATATTCACGATCATAAAATAGCTAGAGGCTAATTCACTGACACGCCATTCACACGTTCTCCGTATTTTCACTTACGATGTATTAAAAGAGAAGTACTCATTATTGATTTATTATATTTACGCGAATATTTTAAGATACTGTGACTTTCTGCGTAGATCGGACCGCAAAAAAATACTAAATATATGAGTACCCCAGTACTTACTATGACATAGAGACTTCTAAAAAGGTAAAGTAGTCGAATCATCAACAACGTAAAAAAAAATTAACGCGATAAAATTCGTACTCTTTATTCAAATTTAAATGAAAAGGAAATCCTCCGTAGGTACATTTATCTTGAGAGGATAGGAGAAGTTGCGGAAGTGGAGGCGGTATAACTCAAATTCGTTCAATGTGGCGGTTACTGGGTGTGTGTGGTAGGGTCCTAAAAGATTTAAAAAAATAATATGCCTTGTGAATACCGATATGCTATCTCAAGTCTAATATTTGCCGTTCAAAATGTAGTATTGAGAATTTTGAAAATAAAAGGAAAATTGGTACTAATTTTTATCTATCGCAGAAACACTTCCCTATTAAGTGCTTACGTTTCGTTTCGTAAAAGAATTCATTAACATTTTCTCTTATATTACAGCTTCATTCCAATATGTGCGGATTCGTCAATATGTATTCAAATCAGTTCGATCTCCTCAATGTCACCACTCTTTCCTGAATCGATATTCCATAAAAAGGATCTTGATAAATCCGTTTCTTCTTGAAGGTCAAACCTGTTAGTCGTTCATTTAACTAGGTACTTACTAGTAAAAGTCATTAATTCTCGAACTTGTTACGATTTCTAAGAAAAATATATATTCTCTATATTCTCAATAGTGCTATAGCGCTGTGGACAGACTAGAAACGATAAAAAAAGTTATTTTATTTTATTCAAATTTAGTGCATAGCCAATCGGTAGGAAATTGATATCATCTGATCCTCTTATCCTCCATTAGGAAGTTGTACAAAAAGATTTTTAATCAAGCGATTTCAAAATAAACGCGTAAAAACTCATTTTCATAATTTATGAAGCTTTTACGTCTCTTCATTTGTTATCGCTACGTAATCTCATGAGAAATTCGGATTAATTCTGATTGTAAATTGTTGGCTCCTGTAGAAAACATAATTCCTTTTTTATATTCTTTTTGGTAATTTGTTATAGTTTTAATTATTCATTTGCATCTGTATACATTTTCAGTTCATTATACAATACAAATCTTTTATTTAATTCATTAATGCAATTATACACTTTTACAGCTCCGTTATTTCTATTTGTGCTACTTACTTAATTCATCATTGATATAATTTTGATTATGTAAAATAAGTTTATACCATTTAGGTGTAGGTTTAGTGTACACCATTGTTTTATAAAATAAAAAGTATTCTGCGTCTAGAGACGTCGGCCCGTATCAACGTCAAAACTGATTCACAGCTGACCCCATAGCATTGTTTCATAAATAATACACATTCATATGAAAGGCCTACATATTTGAATAATTAAACAAAACATATTTTGTTTTAGCCCCTTATAGAGTGACCCAGTTCTGATATATTTTACTTTTGCAGCGTTAGACTTAGTTAGAATTCAAATAAATTTGAAGTCCTATTGAAAATACTATTATAAATCAACAAGCTTATTGTAAAAAGAATCGTGTGTAGCTAATAAAACTAAAAAACTAAATTATCAATTTTATTTTATACTAGCTGTTGCCCGCGACTTCGTCCGCGTGGTATTTAACAAAGACAACCGTTGACAATAGCCTGCCCGCCCATTCTGAGCCCGCGGGACGCATTGCAGGTTGTTGCTATCAAACAATCAGGCGCTGCGCTGCAACATTGGTTTTTTTTTTTCGTGAGATCCTATTTTTTTTCTAAAATAAAAGTAGCCTAAGTTACTCCTTGTTACATCAGCTATCTGCCAGTGAAAGTCCCGTCAAAATCGGTCCAGCCATTTCAGAGATTAGCCGGAACAAACAGACAGACAGACAAAAATTTTAAAAAATGTTGTTTCGGTATAGGTAACGTGTCTACATCCAAATGCACTTAGTAAAAAGCGGTTATTTTAATATTACAAACAGACACTCCAATTTTATTTATATGTATAGAAAAAAAATGTGACTTCGCTCATTTTATTTTAAAATTATTCTTTATTCAAATCTCGAACATCAGTGTCTTCGTTGTTTTATTCAAATCACTTATGCAAATTCCTTTTTTCCGATTACTTCTGCAAATACTTACAAAATGGTCCAAATTCAAATCCCTTGACATCTGGCAGAATTTGGCGGGAACAGAAAGCATCCGCTTAAAATTTTACTAATCGAAGAATGAATAAAATTTTACCGTTTGAAAGAATAAATACTTTAAATTTAAATAAATTATTTATCCAACATTTTAATGTCATTCTTATTTTTCGAATATTTACGAAGATTAGTACTGAGTTTTGACTTAATTTTCTGTATAATTACTTGACCAACTTTAAACCCACAATGCAGAGGGGTGGATAACTTTGTAGTTTTTAATATGGATGCGTCTCAGTGGTCTGGGTCATTGCAGCTCCAAAACGTATGTACCGAATAAAATAGACTATTATGGTTAGAATAGCTGATGTAGGTTAGATTTTTTTTTTGATCTAAAGTGGCCAGATTCACCAATGGTCTTCTCGTGAGAAACTCTTCGTATATTTTTATAACAACTAAATATATGTAGACCTATACGTGCAAGTAGGTAATACATATAAGTAGAGATGTAATAAATAATACATATAAAATGCATGTTTTTGTGTCGATTTTGAATCCGTGCTTCTTCCTCTCTGCATCAGAGCGTCACTTAATTATGACAGCCTAGCATTTAATTTTCTAACAAATTCAACCCTCAGGATAGGGTTGCCACTCTTACAGACGGAGAGGTAATGTATTAGAGAGGTAAACTATAGATAAACTGTCAAGGTTTTGTTTGCTTCTTTTGCTATTGCGTCGTGATTCAGAAAGTGTATAATAATATTTCAACCCTGCTGTTCATTTAGCGAATTTGTAATCAATATGTGAAGTCCGAATTACGAGATGTAGATTTAAAAAAAAAATGGTCCCAACAATTTTTTTATTTTTTTTAGTACATTATAGGCAAGTATTTGATCTCGATCTCACCTGATGGTAAGTGACGATGAGATCTACGATGGAGCATATTTGCCTAGAAGGTACCTGTTCACTCTCGAATTGATATATTGTGTGAGTGTAAACAGGTAGGAAGGCGGCAGTAGATCGAGACGCTACATTCACTAGGCACATGCAGCGCAACTGATCTGACCCGCCATCCATGAATGGCAACACCGAACATCATGCCGGAACACGGCTAGGCCGCTTGGCGACATGGCTTTGTTCAGTGGGTGGTGACTAACCACGGCCGAAGCCTACCACCAGTAGAGTTGTCCCCTAGTTGGCACCACCCAGGGTCACGTGTAGGGTATCTTGAGGGTATTTAATTCTCCTACGCACGAAGGTGACTCGACCCCAGAATGATTATGATTTATGTGAACTTTTTTTTAAATTACCTGTGACTTCACATAACGATTACAAATGCTTTAAAGAACCCTTTCTGAATCACGGCGTATATAGTTGGTAATTTTAATTTTACTACGGCAGCCCTATTAGTACTATTTAAATTTGTCGGCGTCAAACGACTGCCTTTTGGATCAAGATAACCGACATTGAGGTGCAGTAAAAAGAAATTGAATCATCATAATAATGGTGCGGCAAATAAAAAAAAAATTAAGTAATTTATTTGTTACATTTAGATAAAGGCAATGCCGTCGGAGCGTTTTATAAGATTTGTAGTAATATGGAGTTCTTCTATTTACGCGAATACTAGACATTGAAATAACACTAATTTTGCAGATTTTTTCTCGTGCATTATATGTTTTTACGTTCGCGACGTTTGACACTATGTCACAGGGACGTCTAACACCTCAGTCCTCCCATGACCATAGTTGCTGTAAAGCAGCCGAAACGTCGGCATCGTAAAAACATAAAATAAACGCAATGAAATCCGTAAGATTCGTTTATTTCAATATATGGTAATGTCTGTCAATAACAAAAGAGACGAGTATTCAAAACATGATTATCAGCAAATTGTCTTTACAGAGATAGAGGTAGGATATAATATACTGTTTAGATGGGTGGTGCGACGTGCTTCTATACCAAGCAGGGATAACTGCATATAAGCAAAGCTCATTCAGACTCAACAGGGCTCATTATTATGAATACTCAACAGTGGCACTTACCTGCTGTTACGTCGAGTCGGTGCTATTTTTGACTAAATTTTTCTCTCACACAGTATTCTCGCTTCGTTGACGCATTTTTATATGTAAAACCATTTCTAATTTGTCTTTCAATTTGCTGCTTTAGCGATTGGCTATCCGAGAAACAAATCTCAGTCGCAGTTATATTCTAAATAACGAAATAATTGAACGACGGCAATTGGCTAAATGGTCGCTTAATCTTAATGTAAGCTCATCAACTTAGAAAGTTTAAATGCTAACGTTGCTTGGCTAAACTAAGTTTAATCTATATAAATTAAGATCACAATAGAAAATGCAACCTGAGCCCTAAGACTAGTTAATTTATATGGGGCATGGACATTGAAATCCGACTACATTAGCATTTAAACAAAATTGATCCGTAACATTGTAAGATCGATGACTTTGTTCAAACAAGCAATTCGAACCGACCGATTCCTATTAACTGACACCCCCGTAACGTAACAAATATAATAGAGACGTAATAATGCCTGTGGGGGTAGGCAGAGGTGCCTGAAGTGGTTGAATTCCAGGGCCCCAAGTCCGCTAACACAATCGATTCATAATCGAACAGCAACCGCATAGTATCTGTCACTTTTGACAGATATTGTATGGGGTATCTGTCAAAAGTGACAGTTACTATGCGGTTGCTGTTCGATTACGAATCGATTGTGTTAGCAGACTTGGGGCCCAGATAGCTCGTCGTAATTGTTTCGCCAGGCCACGCGCCCAGTCTAAGACGAGTAACGAAGCTTGGTTAAAAAAAGCTACCGTACTCCAGTTCTATGAATCATACCAAAGACTACTCTATGAAAATTCCACCTCATTAAATCGTTGTAATAAATAACATAGCTATTTACTGGGTGCTTAGTACCGACTAAGCACCCAGTAAATAGTGACCACATGGTGACCACCACGCGATGCAGTCTAAAGCCCCGATAATGGATGGATGGGCGGCGCCCGCCCAGCCAAGATAACAAATGACTTGATTAGACGGCATATGAATAATGGCTGTAATTAGTGCCGAAACTGTCTAGCCGTAAATTACAATGTAGCGCCTTCTTATTTTATTTCCAAAGTTGTGTTTCACGTGATGTACGTATGTTTGTACAGGCAACGATTGTTTTTAACAGACTTCAAAAAAGGAGGATGTTCTCAATTTGATTGTTTTTTTTTAATTTTTTTTCTTTTGACAATCTAATTAGCGCAGTTGGTGGTGACTCTGCTTTCCGTGCTGAGAGTTCCGGGTTCGAATCCTGGTAGGGTCAAACTTTGTGTGATGCCCATGGATGTTTGTGCCAGAGTCATGGATGTTTAATATGTATGTAAGTATAATATACTGAGTTCGCCCTCAGCCCACTGTACGGTACCCATATTACACGCGTTGGTTAGTATGGTACAGTATAGTTGGTGTGTTCGTCTGGCGATATTGTTATTATTATATAAGCACACACATAAAATACCTAACTACCAATTTAACTCCAATGTTTATGGCTCAAAGAGGGTAATTTCTACCTTGTTTCATCATGCGCTTATCTATACATACACAAATAAATACAATTGGAGTGTCTGTTTGTAATATTAAAATAACCGCGTTTTACTAAGTGCATTTGGATGTATACACGGTACATATATCAAAGCATATTTTTTTCATTTTTTGTCTTTCTGTCTGTCTGTTTGTTTCGGCTAATCTCTGAAATGGCTGGACCGATTTTTACGGGACTTTCACTGGCAGATAGCTGATGTAATAAGGATTAACTTGGGCTACTTTTATTTTAGAAAAACTTTTTGTTAAATACCACGCAGACGATGTCGCGGGTAACAGCTACTACTTTATAAATGCAGACATATGAATACGTACCTACCTACTCGTCTGAATAAAAAGGGTTGAATCCCAAATCACCTGTTTACTTTTATCAGTGACAATTTCAAAGTCTAATGATCCATACCCTGTCCCTTTTACGAAGGGCGTGATTTTAAGGTCTCGTATAGACACAAAGGGCTCCATTTGAAAGGCCGTTTCACTCTTGTGCTATTTCTCTTTGCATATAAATGCATGCATTGTTTTTTTTTATTATTGCGTGCTTTTGTTTTTTCAACTACCATTTAGTTTTTGGTAAGGACCATTTGTGGGTACCTACTACTTAATTTTTTTAGTTGTAGATGCCCTTCACTTACCTAACTAAATAAGTTGGCACTTTGTGTTGGTGTGTAAGTGAAGCTATACGCGAAACCAATGAGACCAGAATTTAATCAGAATACTGTAAACATTTTCATCTGGATTATTAATTACCTGCTTATGGTATAAATTGACAGAGTAATTATTTGCATGCCTTCATCGACTCGTTAATGGTAATATGCAGAAGAGCCGAGCCAATATAATTATATTGACGTACATTTTAATTAAAATAACAGAAATAAAAATTACTTTTTCAGCTCCGAATATGTGTCTTCAACTATTTTAATACTATCGGGGAAATTATTGAGCTCGTAGGCCTGAACAGTTTAAAGTTATTTGCATAGAAATACTTAACTCTAGTGCTACGGGTGGCTACGGCAATGAATTAATGGTACTGTGCCGTAGCCATCCGTAGCACACATCGTTGAAATGAACATTTTCATGTGTGCGCAGGGAGGATAAGGTCACAGATCAACTTAGAGTTATTACGGTAAGGTCCCCAATAATACAGTCGTAGTCGTTTTATTTTTATTGAGACAGAAATTCAACTGTCTGTAGCACAGATCACGAGAGATATGCCGTGCGGTTCAAAATGTACGGGAACTCGCTGTCTCCGTTTGGTTCCCACCACTCGCCGCAAAACACATGCAATTACATAAAACCAACCAATACGAAGTCTCACACACACACGCGTGCCAATAATTCGGTGCGTGCTGCGTCGTCGCCGCATACAGCGGCCGTACCACGCGACGCACCAGTTTATTCAAAGTATCGTTAGACGATCTATCCATTGCCTCGTACATTCACTCAGTAGCGAACATAGGTGGTACTTAAGGAGCCATGTATTTGGTACAAAAATAAAAAAGTCGTTGTGCTACATGAAAACTAAAATAACGTAATAAAGGCATTAAATATTTTTTGATTTGTTGTTTTTAATGATTTTAAAGACGAATATAATAAAATACTTAATACTTCCGTTGAAATGAGATTCCATCTTTCGCGTAGTTCACATTGCTGCTGGTATTTTTGCATACAAACACGGAACAACACGGCATTTTGAAAAAAACTAGAGCACCGGCACCGACGTGCAGTTGCAGTGGACTGACGGCGAAAATTGTAGGTTAGCCAAATGTACGCTAACTTTGTGCGCAAGCCCACCGCTTTCATAACATATCTCCTCTAATATATCTGTGGTCTGTAGGTACTTACTCACATAAACTAACTAAACCCTGCTCCTATATGTTTGCCGTCAAAATCAAAATATCTGAGAGATGATTTATATTACGTTTGATATAAGGCTCAATTATGTCAATCCCGATCAAATCCCCCATCAAATTCCCCAAGATCACATTTACAATTTCCAAATCAAAGAAAAATTATATTGATCCGTTCCCGAGAATATGCACTGAGCGGCTTTTACGGATTATTAGAATCGCAAATTGTAAGTCACGCACAATACTCCTAATAATCAAAGGGATTTAAGAAATGTTTAAGATATTATCTATGCGTAAATACATATCCCCAATAGACTTTAAAAAATAATTAACAATCATTAGTACCTACCTACAAGTGAACTTTCATATAGTCGACACATTGCCAAAAGAAGAAGAAAAAGAGATCTGAAAACTATTCTGTGTCTTTGAAGGGGTAATTGGTCCTTGGTCCACATGGTTGCTTTATAACCGCAGATGACACCGCTCGCTCAAGGCAAGTGCGAAATTATTCGTAAGCTAACCGTATACTTTATAGTTTACGTATTTAAACATTTTATATGGAAATTGAAAGTTTGTTAAACTGTCCGCTCGGAAATCCCGGACTTGACGTACTGATTACTGTTGTCTGTTTTGACTCGCTGTTAGCCTGCAATCGGTATATGCACGGTCGGTCTGTACACGGCCGATTAGAGACGATCATGACTAAACTTGAATAATAATGATGTTTAAAATATAACATTTTTATCCTGTTTTAAGACACACGGCTCAACACCGATAGGTCACATTTTAATAGACCAAAATAAAATGAGCCGGTTACCATTAGACACGTGCAAGTATTTGTTATTTTCATCAAACATTTCGCTCAAATAACCAAATAATAATAGCAATACTACCCCCTACCTGAAATTATTTATTTATACATACTTCGAATAACACAAAACGGTGCCGATTTGGCCATTATCCGCTTTTCCCCATGAGAAACGGGGCCAAGTAAATATTTTTTTATAACACATTCTCTCACAAATCGAATACAAACAGGTTCGCGTTGAGTGTTAATAAATATATCGATATCGATATTTGGTAGGCACCAGTTCGAACAATATCCACAATCAGAGGAGCTCGTTGCAAATAACATATCAAATGCCGGGTGATTGATGACATGTCGCGCTGATAATACCTATCGCCTCGAAAAAGGCTTTTTACATAACGATTATGTAGTGGCATACTGTTGTAATAAAACAATTGTATGAATTAATAAGTACAAGCAAATAAATATTTTTATGAACGTTGCAATGTGGACTAGAGCGATATTTTAATTTTGTCAGTAATGAAATATATAATTCTCAAGTTCTCAATTCAAAATTATTAGAAATCTAAATAGTAGCTAGCTTAGATTTTTTGCAAATTCTATGGTAGGTGGGTGTGTAAGTATTAAGCAAGTATTTTTAAATACTGGCACAAAATACTCAAAAAATAAAATACGCTATTTATTAAAAAGAAAAATATGTTATAAAGTTGTGGCCAGGTAACTATTTTTAAATAAAGAGTTAAGTGATAATTGACTGATTTATATCATAAAGTAATTTAAAATTTAAACGCATTTATTACTGGTGCAAAACAGATATTGGCAACCATTTATGAAAAACAATATACGATTTTAAATATATAAAACCAAGTCGTGTTAGTTACACCATTTATAATTTAGGAACGGGTGGGCCGGTGTATTTGAATTTGTTTCCGCGCTAAATAGCTGAATAACTATTTAAACAGGGGCAAAAACACTAAAAAAATATATAGTAAAGATAACATTTTCTCCTACACTTGATTCTGAGGCGATACGAAGTTCCCCGGGACGGCTAATATGATATAAAATTAGTGCTATCAACTGTCAATCACCACTAGGGCTACCACCTTTGTTGGGAGAAATATAGTAATTTTCCAAAAAACAAATAAAAAAAGGACAATTTATTTTTCACGGCATGAAAAACCACCTTAAAAAATGGAGTGGCGTTCAACGATAAATTGGCAATGACAGAAAGTTGACTTTCCTCATTTCGTGACTCGACTTCGTGATTGAGCAACGAAATAATTGCATTGTATTCTGAAATTTCGCGCGCTGTGCTGTGCTGCGCTGCGGGTGCGGTCCAGCCGCAGTGAATATAAAAAATCGCGACGGTTGAATTAGCGATGAAAATGTCGTATTTTTCGTATTATTATTTTTTATATTATAATACATTACAATTAACAAAATATAGTAGGATACCATATAATATAGTATAGGTGGTAGCCCTATAATGATCACCTCAATCACACCATCTACTCAATATTATTTAGGTGCTGTAAACATAACTAGATTACTTTGAAAAATCGCTTTGTTTAATAATTTTGTGCGATTTAGTGCAGTCGGTAAAATTCACCCAGTTTTACCGACAGTCCGAGGTCCAATATGCAGGCATCCTCACCACCGCAAGCTAGGAGTAGGTGCTACCAACACAGTGCGAGCGCGACATGTAGATTGAACGGAAATATCGTTTTGGCGTAATCTCGCGCGCCCATCGCAATATCCACTAAACCAACTGATGGAAAACTTTCATGACCAAACCCAACCAGAATTGCCTAGTGGCAAAACTATAAGGTAAAAGTTTAGCCATTTGCTATCTCGGTGCAAAGTGAAAGATTTGCGAATTGAGCGTTTTTTGTGATCTATAAATACATAAATATTGCCAGATGAACACGCCAACTATATGGGTCCCACACTAAGCAACGCTTTTATTATTGGTACCATACAAAAGACTGAGGGCGAGCTCAGTATATAATACTTCGCACAGATGTTAAACATCCATGACTCGGGTACAAACATTCGTGCTCATCACACAAATATTGTTTCCTACCCCGGACACTCAGCACAGAAAGCATGGTCACTACCAACTGCGTTAGTCAGGTCGTTATCAAATAATTACAAACAATATAGTAATTTACCTAACAAATATATCACCAGGATAAATATCACAACATACTAACGAAGAGACAATAAGGATATTCGATACGAGAACAATGCAAGTCCGAATAAAGTCCTACATAGATAACAATACAGAAGGCTATCCAGTCATTTCTATTAGACGCCAACATAATGGTGTACTTACTTAAATAGTGGCGACAAATTAATGGCATATTAGTGTGCTCCAGCCAGGTATCTACCAATAAGAATAAATACCATATAGTCAGTAGGTACGTAATGAGTACATTATAGGAGTCTAACAGGGCGTTCAGTGTACCAACGTGTACCGGGGTCTTTTCATTTGACAAAAAACGCTTAAAAATCGAATTAAATGACAAACCGTATTCCGCATATATATAATGTTATTAAAGATCACTTGTGCATAACGTACCTAAAGGTACCGTGTGCGTCACCAAATAATTCTATCGTCAAATTCACATTTTTTCGTGTCAAACAATAGACTTTTCACGTTATTTTTAAATGTATGGGATGCTGAGCGCCTGCTGATTGCGCGAGCGCACGATATACTTACCATAGATTACAAGGAACGCAGAACGCTGGTCACGCTCCTGTATCTATACTCGGGTTTCATGTATGAACCAAAACCATTATTCATGCTGACATAAATAAAATATGTTACTAGTGTAGTTTACCTATTTATCACGATTGAGTTTTGTACCTGAGCGAATATAGACATTTTATGAATAAGAATAAATTCACGTAAGCTACTAGGTAAATCAATTTAAATCACAAGGAAAATACTAATTAACCGCAATTTTTTTTTTATTCATAATTAGATGTGAAATGAAATCAGAAATGGCGCCAAAGCCTCGCGCCGACGCGAATCCATTAAATTATCGAAGTTGCCAACTTAATTATTGAATAGGTAATGTGATTTTCTTTCTTTAGATGATTCGAAATTAAATTTCACAGTCCCCTAGGACTAACTAAGTACTCACCTACAGTTAAGGGAGCAGCTGGAATAATTATAATGTAATAATAACGCTTTAAAAGTTGTAACATTAAGACTTACATTGCCGTTTTAAAGTTCTTATTGAACATTTGGCAAGTCACAGTTTTATAAACCATTATTAAATTAAATAACTTAGATTTAATTTAGATCAGCCGGGATTACTTTGTAAGTTCTTAATGATTTCAGAAGGGGTAGCCTCACAGATTAGGCTTACGGGTTGCGTTGATAGTTTTAATTTATATGAGGTTAAATAAAACTAATAATATTACGAAAGCATTTATCTCAAATTGTAAAAAAAAACATTATTCAGCTTCACTCTTACCGTTGCAAGAATTTGACTAATATACTTAATGAATAAGAATAATTACAAGAACCCTCAGATAGCAAGGAATACAGGTTTATGATTTAATAACAGTAAATTAAAGGCTTCGGAACACATTACAAGGGGCACAGATGGATGTAGACCGTCACAGTAATCGGGCCACGGCTGCCTCTGACTCGTACAAATGAAGCCGAATGGGGCTGCGCCGTAAATTTCGAGAGATGTCAGGAAGGTAGGGTTGAAAACAATATAAACTTAGCTTATGCTACATAAAGTTACTGTATCTAAATGTGCAGATCATTATTTTACAAGCTGGTCAAAATTAAAAATAGTAATGTGCTAATAAATAAATTAACGGGGCGAAGCATAGTCTTGAAATATTGTGAAGGCAAAGTTTAGTCGTTAAGAAGTTGATAAATTTTTCATATAATTTTATGTTTGATCTACCAACAAGGTCGGTTCCAAAACTTGGGTACCGAATAATGTACTGGGTGCGATCCTCGTAATTCCCATCCCTGGGCATATGGCAAAAAGCTCATTATTAAAATTAAACAGATATGAATCGAACCTGTAACAGTTTCGGTACAGTAAGACGAATGGCCTATGCTCAAATCAGTAACCAAGCTGTCGTGTCGTCAACACATGTAATGTTTTTTTATACTTCCAATTCCAAATAGGTACCTGATTACGTTTTTGTTGGTAGCGTTGGTAGCGTAAGTTAAATATGTTATCATTTTAATTACGTCGGGAAATGTTTTCATTGTTCGGTAATCGCCACGGAACACGGCTGAGGTCACGTCACAGTTCATACACACAATGATGTATGTATGTAAACCAGCTTTATATTAGTAAGCTTTTGGTCGGAATTGGGACTAGGACACCGCGGTGGTATTGCCAGCGGCAATACTAATCTAGTAGAGGTTATATTACAACTAGGTTTACACAATTTTTTAATACCTATGTACGGGTAGGGGCAGAATTAGTGGCTCAAGCACAATATATTTATATATATTAATCTACCTACCTAAGTGTTGCATCCCGCTCACTCTAATGAGAGTGACAGTGACAGCATGCTTTCTCTATAGCTTAAGTTTCTGCTACATTGAAATTCTTTTGTTTAGTATCATTTTTGGCCTTAATACTACGAGGTAGGGTTTATTAGTGAACAAATAGAAATGATGTAATTTAATTAAAGCGTAGCACTTGCTTAAATACAGTTGCGTTAGTAATGGCTCATTTATAAAGCATCCAAATTTCAACTTCCTGAGTATAAATCATCAATCATAAAGTTCCATGCTTTGCATAGAGAGATCGATATCAAATATATACTTAACATTAAAATTGTGTAAGTATGTAGTTACCTTGTGTTTTCTGTTTTATTTTAATTTTATATAGTTTAGTAAGACTTCTTCGTTTTAATTTACTTTATTTACATTGTTCTATTATATGTATGTTGAACTAAAACTATTTCGCTCAGAGAATTTAACTCAAGATAACCTCGATAAAAAGGCACACTTTTAAATTAAAGGACGGCGGCAACTGAGGTTGGTATGCACAGCCAAGGTTGTTATAAATGTCTGATAACATTTTCTGTTGGGTGTGGGACAACCATAATATGCGACGCCATGTATTCTCTTCCCGTGACAGCTAGGTCACATGATTGGTCCAAGACTACGCCATCGGCTATAGCGACTAACAAGCGGTGTTCATTTTATAGAAGTATGTACTTATATTATTTTCTGACCACTAAACTACCACTGTCTATGCAAAAAATTATGTCGATCCTTTGCTCTATGAAAAATTAAAACAAATCTATGTCACGGGAATCATACATTATAGATAGCCTATGTGCTATTTCACACTATAATCTATCTCTGTGCCAAATTTCATCCAGGTTCGCTTCAGCCGTTCTGGCGTTATTGAGTAAAAATAATTCATACTTCCATCCATCCAAACTTTCACATTTATAATATTAGTGAGATGTCATTGGCCAATCTGATCGTAACGAAGTCTTGGATCGTAACAATATTATTGTACCATGGTTACAAATGTTTAGGGGCCACTGCTCACACTGCCTTTTCAAGAAGTATTTCTTGAAAAGGCAGTTGTCGTGTAATTTTTATTAAATGTTACAGACGTTATAAGAAATGTAGGTGCTATATACGCATTATTCCTTTGATATATTCTCGACGTGCTGTATTTTGCACATCACATATATTTAACATCGTTACTCGACAAAAAACGCTGCGCCTAAACATAAAAGCTTTGACAATGCTGTAAGTTAATGGTCCCCCGAATATGGATACAATTTTGGCGAACAAAAGGCGGGATGTGTTGCCTGCCACCTTGCGGCGTTAACTTGGAAATATACCTATCTAATGTATTTTAAGAAGCAAGCTTACCCAAGCTTCATATCTACCTACATGTATATGAAACTGTCCCATTCATACGGCTTGTGAATAGGAGGTACGTACACGAACACGTGTAAGAACCATAAACAAGGAACATTTTAATGTTCCATCAATAAGTATTGACTGAATTTCAGGGTCCCTACTAACGTTCATTTGTTTTTTTTACGACAACTCTTTTGCTATAAGTAATGTTACTATATTTAATTTAATGCCTTCGTCAAGCGACTCGAAGTTCATCAGTTTGAAAGTAATAAAAGATAATAACTTTTTATGAATTTCAATAAAAATATTATTGTTCGGAATATGCAAATTGCCCCCGAATGTCCCAAACGGGACAAGTATTTTTAGTTTTACTCTGGTTTTACTGCTACGCAGACGACGGCGTCCTGATGTATGACGAACCGATTTACATATTTTATGTAACTATATATCTACCAAAGTATAAAAAAGTAAACATTATTGCAACATTGCCACCTTAACAATCTTGCAGAATCTTTAAATCAAACAGTGCTAAGTAATTAACAAAAAAGAAACGAAAAGCGCTAAGTAATGAACGAAAAAGAAATCCAACATGAAATAAAACAATATAACTGCATTATAAACGACTATTCTCTTACGATAATAACGAGGCGCATTATGATCTCAAGGCCTGACAATTTAATATTTCACCTCAATAATATATACTTATCCTATCTTTCTCCAAACATTGTCGGTCATACAACACATACTGAGACAAAATACGATCTTATCGGGAACTTATGTCATTAACATGATACAGACGGCAACAGCTTAAGACCGGGAAGCGCGGGGAAACAAAATTCGGAATACACCCCCAGTTATTTTTATTGTCTTTATCAAGGGGCTACTTTACACAACAAACGATCACTAGACCCCGTCATGTATATCTCCCTGGTTATTAAGGGCCACCGATAAAGACCCGGATCAATTTGTATCCGGCCATTAGTGTTCAGGCCTCACTAATTACTGGTCTTGGAATTTCCAGAGGATTCCTTAGGAGATCATTTAGGGGCTGATGGGCGGCGGGGCGCGGCGAGGCGCTGGCGTTGCCATGACGCTTCACTCTACAGCTGAGGGTAATTTAACGGGACGCATTTAACGGCGTTAGGGTTGTAGAGATGAATTTAATAAAATAATATGTACAATATTGAAATAAAACTATTTTTAAGGATTTTATCGCGTTTATTTTTCGTTATTACGTTACCGACGTTTCACGACGTTTTTCAAATAAACGCGATAAAATCCTTAAAATTGTTTTATTTCAATGTGTAGTATTCGCGTAAATATAAGAAATCACTTTTTTCTTTATTTTCTGTTCGGACGTCACGGGGAAACGACTGTTGGAATGCTTATAACGAGGTATAAATATCTTCGATAATTTTTATCTCAGCTAATGGACGAAGGATTCCCCTGGGATAGGGAAGATTAAGTCCACATGTACTGAGTTGCGGGTCTACTAGTAAATATTCCAATGTTACATATTGTAGTAAATCTATACTAATACTTACTAATATTATAAATGTGAAAGTTTGGATGGATGGATGGATGGATGTTTGTTACTTAGTCACGCCAGAACGGCGGAACAGATCTGGATGAAATTTGGCACAGATATAGATTATAGTCTGGAATAGCAAATAGGCTACTTTTTATCCCAGTAAAATGTATGGTTTCCGTGGGATAGATCTGTTTTAATTTTTCATAGCGCAAAGGATCGACATATTTCTTTGCGCGGGTAACACCGCAGGGCGCAGCTAATATAATATATGTTTTAAATCAATGCGTAGTCTAAACAAATGTTTAAAAAAAGAAGAAAATTAATAGTCTCTGAAACAAAATATGGGTAAACTCTGAACGTGGTTGTCTATAACCCTGAGCAAAATGGAACTTGGCTGCATCATATTTCAATTATCAACTGAAACCTCCTCATTTATTCTTACTTTATTAACTTCTTCACTGGGTTCTTGCCTTTTTGTGCAATTAACTTGAGTCAGTGATGTGCCAAATGATGACGAGAAATAGTTTTAGTTGAGCTGCATAAGAAATATAAATATTAAATGTTATCAAGTGTAAATAAATATAAAAAATTAGACTTACAAAACCCGACGTCTATTTAAAAAACTGACCAAGTGCAAGTCGGACTTAGATACATGAAGTCATAGGTACTACATACATTAACAATTGTATACAGTCGCGAAAAACAAAAATGTATGGGTTAAAAAAAAGCATTTACCCTAATACGGTGCTCGTTACGTTAAATGCAAATAACAAGTTGTGCTTGCCATTTTTTATTGAATGTGTTATTACTATTATTAATTTGACATTGGAAAATACCCACTAAGTCATGGGTGAGACCATATACATATCTATTTTATTTCATCGCATTTCATTTCGTAAAGAAAGAAGTAGAAGAAGATTACATTAGAAGTTCCTGGTTACCCTAGGGAGCCTTTAATTGTGGCATTTAATATTAAGATACCGAGAAAGCATGTGTGTATGTAGTATATCACGATATTTCAATTTCGGCTAAATGCTTACGGGAGTACTGTGTTGGTATATTTTTTTCTTTTATATATGTCTGGCAATATCCATCAGTAGATAGATAACTCTTTATTGTATACCAGTAATATATAGACATTAAAAAAGACAATGCAAGTCAAGATGTAAAGTAGTGCACATTGGGCGGTCTTTACTGAAAAGACTAATTAACCGAACTCTTTTGGGTACATTCCAAAATTAAATAAAATTTTGAAACCAGGGTACTATGGTTGCTGTAAAGCAGCCCAAACGTTGGGAACGTAAAAACATAAAATAAACGCGATAAAATCTGTAAAATAGGTTTTATTTCAATGTGTAGTATTCGCGTAAATGTAAGAATACAATTATTAAATTTTTGTTAAAATTAACTGAACTTTGATTAAATTTAAAGATTTATGTGTTACTACTAGGAAACCGAGATTTGTTAATACATAGTTCGCATGTCGCAATATTTGTGTAACTTGTACTCAAAAGTTTTGTTAATGATAAGCAAACACTTTTTTTCGCAAGCTACAATCTCTTCCAGACAACGTTTTCTATTACATATATACTTCGTTTATATTTCCTCTGATTCAAATCAGTCACAGTGCACGAATCTAACACGATTTGATCGCTATATGAGTCCTATTGAATGTGTGATTCCCAATTTCATTTCGACGGCGAACGAGGGCACGTATCGGCACTTATTGAGGCGTGATCTGAGTACAAAAGTTTAAAGTGTATATCACTTTTAAACGGAGTAGATATGCCAATCAGATCCGGAGATATTCCACGTCAAATATCCGATATGGTAACAGAGAGGGTCTATCCAATATGGTAAAAAAAAAAATGTATAACGCTTGTAGATTTGTCTTGCTTAAAGGGCAACTATCATCTGTCTTAAGAAATTTGTATTTAATTAATTTTATATTATAAATTTTTACCGGTACGGACCGGGATGGCGCCGTGCGGTGCCGTCCGAAAGTGGCCGCAAACCTTGACACGCTTTGCGGATAAATGGATCACCCCACTGTGCCATTCATTCACTATATACAGTGTGATTCAGAACGGGTATAATAACCTTAAACCCTGCGCTTCTGTAGCGCAATTGTAATCGTTGTAAAGTCAGAATGTTGGTTCCATTAAAATAAAAGCATTACATAAATCATTTCACAAAACAGCTGGTGTGGGAATCTCAACCGTAAAAGGGTCATCTACAAACGCTAGTGAGAATTACAAAAAATAACACACAATCCTTTTCAAAAAATAAAATGTTATTACCCTGACAAAAATAACGATAAAAAGTTTAAAATAATGGGGACCGCTACTTTATGTTACCAATATTAGAGCAGTTCCCGACCAATTTTTAAATTTAATATTACCTATATTGATTTCTTATATTTACGCGAATACTACACATTGAAATAAAACTATTTTTTAAGGATTTTTCTCAAACTATGACACCAGGACGTCAACCACCTCAGTCCTCCCGTGACCATAGTTGATGTAATGCAGCCGAAACGTCGGGAACGTAAAAACGAAAAATAAACGCGATAAAATCATTAAACAATATTTTTATTTCAATTTAATATTACCTATTTAATATAAAATCCCTCATTCTAAATTACATAAAATATTATATTGAGTCGTGTATTTTATTAATTTAACGTTTTTAATTAAGGCATAACTTAAGCTGAGTCCTAAGGGAGGCTTTTAAACACCAGCTAGTAAAACGTTTAACAAAATTAAATAATCGATGCCAAACCATGTGAAACAGAGGTTAAAATAATAACGGTTATCTATATGATAACTACACAACTCTGTATGAAAACTAATTTGTATTGTCATAAAGTAAAGGATAGATATATTATTTTATATAAATATTTATTAGACATCATTTATAGAAATAGCCCGTTGTAGTCTTAATTATGATATAAAATTTTAATAAAAATAATCAAAATAAACTTACCTTTACAATTGTAGATGCCGAGCACAACAACAATATACCTAGAACTACACGTATATGCTGGCGCGAATACTTTAAACTACTTGCGAACTAATGGTAAGCGGATAAACAATAGTATTGCTTGACGGGCTCCCGGTACGAAGTTTTGAAGTTTAGTACGAGGTGCGTCGCATAGTGTGGGCTCGCATCGTAAGGGTCGCGGGAGTGCGGCCTGGGCGGCGGCGCGCGGCGCTCTGCCGCCCGCCCGCCCAACAACTTGCAACGCAACTTTATACTTGGAAGTTTGAGCTAATAGCTTGGGAAAAAATACAGTGCACGGCCCTACGGCATAGTACAGCCAATAATGCCCTTTGGAAAAAATTACTAAGATTTGTTTTGTACTCATTATACACATTATTATTGACACCAGTGATTATTTGCTATAAAAAATCGCCAAAATTTAAGAAAAAGAGACCTGGTTTGTTGCGAAAAATTTGTGAACCTGCATATGATTAATTAAATAAACTAGACTGCTAAAATAGTAAATGCCTGCACAATTCTACGACATAGTTAGTAAAATTTTCTATACTAATCAAATAAAAAAATTCATGGAAAATACCGTTCAATAAACTAATAATCTTATATAACGTAAATCTGTATACGGTTGGTACCTTGTTGGGTTAACAACCTCAACAACGTGTTGCGCTTTAAGTGCAAGTTTCTAAGCCCACGCGTGTTTTGCTGGGTTCGATTTCAAAGAGAGGGTTGGAATTATAGTTACAAGTTTCTTATGAAAAGATTCCAACGGACTTCATTACAACACTAGTTACGTAAACAAAATTTTAAACTTGTATTAAACTTGCATTAAACATGCATTAAACTTGTAATTTGGTTCATTTTAACTATTTAAGCCTACCTAGCCACTCTCCTATATTGTTCTCCCATACACACGATTTATCTGGGTTCCATTTAAGGTTGACTATCGTAGCTTAAGAGCTTATATTTTACCATGTAAGTTGGTAATGTTAGTATTGACAAGGCGTTGTGCACTGACGTTACTAAGGGGAAGTACTCCACATATGGCAACCCGACACAACGTACCTACTCTTTTATTAAGTACCTGCACAAAAATCCTGACGACCAGATTGTGCGATGAGCATGTATGTTTGTATCCGAGTCATGGATGTTTAATATGTATATAAGTATTATATACTGAGTTCGCCCTCGGTCCGATGTACGGCACCCATATACAAGCGTTGCTTAGTGTGGGACCGTATAGTTGGTGTGCTCGTCTGGCAATATTATATTATTATAAAAAAGAGTATTAAATTAACATTGTTTCAAAGACCCGCAATGAAATTTCTTATCTTTCCTTTTTTATTGGAACGGCATTGTTTCCATGTTATTTCAGATATTCTCTTAATGTCATCTTCCCACCTCAAATTTTAAACAAATAGGGAAAGAGGAACCACCACTGACCCTCGATCAGTCGTCGGTCGGTCGGTTGTGGTGGGTACCTATTCCCCCATTTGTTTAACAGTGGATTTCCGCTAAGTATCGCCTGGTTCTATTAATTACCTAATTTGTTGTCGTCCTTTTTTCCACAGACGATCCCTTGGGTACCCTTGCATTATCTCTTTCAAGTTTTCTATTTTACTTCTAATCTTATGTCCCCTCCATCTCCAATTTAGTTCCTTGATGATTATTGTTGTTTGTTTGCTTTTTAGTTAGTAATAGTATACAGCCAGTCAGTTAGTACGCGGCTATTACCATTCAATTATAAATGAATTGTGTTAGTATAGGTATTTACGGAGCAGACTATTGGCTGTAACATTAAATATCTTATCGGAAATTAACAGAAATAGTCCGGAAATCAAACTATTCTCGCGTCCGCAAGAACAAAGAGGCCGACAGCAGATCCGAAATGTATTTAATCCCACTATATAATATTATAAATGTGAAAGTTTGGATGGATGTTTGTACTCAATCACGCCAGAACGGCTGAACGGTTCTGAATGAAATTTGGCACAGAGATAGATTATAGTCTACAATAGCACATATGCTACTTTATATCCCGGTAAAATGCATGGTTCCCGTGGCATAGATTTGTTTTAATTCTTCATAGAGCAAAGGATCGACATGATTTTTGCATAGGTAGTGGTAGTTTAGGGGTAAGAAAATGACATGGGTATCGACATACTTTTGAATCGCGGGTAACACCACGGGGCGCAGCTAGTCTATAATTGAAATATGTTGTGTTAACAGTGGTTATCCTAGTATTGTTAATCGTCGAAATCTGCCTCAGACGATATATAAATATATATATTGAATAAGCCACAAACTCGTCCTCTGGATTATTCGCACCGAAATAAGTAATTTATTTTTAAGCTCTGTACACAGGGTCGGATGATTCGTCAAATATTTGTGTCCTCTATAATAAACATTGATTTATCTTGCAAGAGCTTCACTTATACGATTTTAGATTAAAATCCAACATCGTGAGACTTTCCTTAATTACCGTGAAAATACATTCATGCTTTATGTGTAACTAGCTGTGTAATTAAATGTTTCAGGAAATGAATTATCCTTACTATTACATTTTGTATATTTTTCAAGTGTGTTCCGTTATTATTCTGTATTCGGGGCTAAGCGATAATTATATACTTAGTTAGTACTTTTTTGTCTAGCTGATAAAGTCGGCTTGGCCGTCCCTACATTCTTCTCATATATCTATAACAATGTACTGGTCAAAAGTGTAAAATATCTTAAAAAAAAAAAAGCAACCATGGAGTTTCTTGCCCGTTCTTCTCCATAGGAACGGCATTCCGAACGGGTGGTGGATCGTCAAAAGTTACAAATGTAACTTGTGTTTGTGTAATGTTGTAACTTTTGACGATTAAAAAGTACTGTACTTAATGGTCTACATAAATAAAACATATTCTGATTCTTAAGAAAGATCTAAAATCATAAAGATCGGCCCACCTGTGCCTGAGCTATAAAAGGTGTAACCAACACGACTTTGTTATATGTAATAAGATTAAGCTAAAGCTGCAATCATGTAGTGATTAACAATTTTATGTTGAGCAAGTTTTACCGACACCTAGAACAAGGCTAAGCTATAAAAATACGCCTATTTGCCGCCGTCATTTACATCCAAAATATGGGCAGAGTATCTACAACGTTAAATTCTTAATGCCTCACGATGCTTACATTACACGTGACAATTTTCATTCAACTGCGAACATTAGCTTTTCATTTCACGGGAATCTTGTTTTTACCGACCACAAAATGTTTTAGCGGAATATTGTTATAAGGTAAAAGGTCCGTCGTGCCTTTGTGGGATCATGGTCTGAATGCCCAACTTTTTTGCACCCAAACAACAAAGACTCGGGCACCCATTTGCACGTTAGTACTTCCTTTCATGTTTTACTTATTGCTGATAGCAAGTAAGTACCCTATCCGCCTATCTAAATATCTATAGAGCTGCGTTTAGTATTTTTTGTTGTACCTATAAGGAATTCGCTCTATATAGATAGGTAACTGATATTATTACTTAAGTATTTTGCACTCATGATGGAAACTTTAATTTTAAGTAGCATATCTCTTTTCGAAATAAGACGGCCCTTTGGGCTCCCATCAAAATAATTTCAATAAAAGTTGACGATCAAAGCAACGAGAGTTAAAGGAATTAATTTGTCCGTTAGGGCGACAACGACCCGTGAATTTCGCGAAAGGGGCCCGATGTAATTTCCGACATATTGGTCTGTACAAACACACTTGACAAATTTCGGACAGCTAATGACGTCACTTTGAAATGTCAAGTGCAAAGAGGAAGAGTAGGACCATATAGTATGGTAGAGTTTATGCAATATACCAGTTTTTTTATTATCTAGAAACAGTAGAACGGTGTTTTTTGGCGGCAAGTTGAACCGTGAAGTTGACAATTTTGTTTCATTTTCTGAAAGAAGTTTCTTTGATAAATAATGTGTAATATTTGTGGCATATTACCTATTGTGTGTTCATAAACGTGCAAGAGTGTAGCAAGTTGAAATAAAATAGTGTAACATTTTATTTCAACTTCACTTTCAAATTCTACCGAGATGTCCGGTGAATTTTCAGTAAGGTATACACACATTTACTGATTCATTTCATCATCGTCATCAACGTCATCATTAGTCGTCAGGGGTATTTATAATTATGTAACATTTATCAAGAAATACTCGACACGTAATAAAAAAAAAACCACTATTTTGTAGCCCATTGCAAACTTAAAAAAGAAGAAAGCAGTATATTTGATAGAAGGTCAACTAAAGGTATCGAAGAGTACCTACACATTAGTAGCACTAACCGCTTTGTTCATTTGCCAGTGGTCCGGAACACTCTAAAATAAAACATTAATTGATTTGTGAATATCACTTTTATAATATTGAGAGATACGTTATAAATTAAGCTTAACAACGACTGTATACAGTAAATATAGCTATAAAACCACTCATTTATTCCAAATAACATTTATGAAGGCCGAGCTCATAATAAAATACATATTCCAAACATAGGTATTCACCTAAATCAACTCATATTCAAATCTATGAAATAGTAGTAGAAGACAAATTAATATTAAGGTTTGGTAACATGTTAACATAAAACAGGACAAATCGAAATATTTTCATGTATTTAATGAAGAACGTATGTAATAATACCTCATACTGTCATTATTCCGTGTTGTTGTTGTATAAAATATAAAAAATATGTAGGTGCAGTACTTAACTAAATCTAGCGTAACTATTAATAGGTGTAGATAATGTTTCATCAAACGGGACATCGGAAGGCCATCCGATGCATATTCTTCTTTATTGTATCAAATTAATTTTCGTCAACTCGATTTTTGACGCGGCATGTGGCATTATATATTACCACAGCAATATATGCTATATTACCACGGTAATATATGCTATATTCCCACGGCAATATATGTCATATTACCGCGGCAATATATGCTATATTACCACGGCAATATATGCTATATTACAACGGAAATATATGCTATATTACCACGGCAATATATGCTATATTACAACGGAAATATATGCTATATTACCACGGCAATATATTCTATATTACCATGGCAATACACGCTGTATTACCACGGCAATATATATTGCCACTAGCACACACAGATACACGCTTCCATAATATTTTAATTTCACAATTTAATCATCACAAGGTGCCATAACTGGCGCAGTAAGGTGTTTATACAATTAAATGCTTCCGCACATCGTGTACCAGCAGATTTTTTAAATAATTATCGTGACTCGAGAAACATTCAACAATATCAAAATGATCCATGCCGTCCTTGATCTCCAAATACATGTACTGCATCAAACACGTGTTGTGTAATACCTCATAGAACTCTCTGGACTGTTTCTTGAAGGTGGGGCTGTCGTTTTGTCCTGCTAAGATGTATATCCGTACTCTTCTCCCCTGTAGGTGTGTGAAGTCGTCGAATTGTGGGGACAACGGCATCGCCCACTCATGGGGTAATTGGACCGCGTCGTTGACGGATGTGTGAACTAGTTCCCTCAGGTCGTACACCCCGGAGACAAGAAAGGCCCCTTGGAGGCGATGCGATCCTGGTGCGCTGTCGAGGAAGTCTGCGCTGGCGAGGAGTTTGGCGACGAGGTGCGCGCCGGCCGAGTGGCCCGCGAAGTAGACGCCTCTGTAAAATTAATTTAACACGGTAATTTATAATGCCAAAGTACATATACAATAATTATGTATTCATATAATGTAATCCCTCCTTATATTTATATCAATCATATGGACATTAGTGTACCGTACTAACTTGTAATAATTATTGTTTTGTAAAACAATGAGAGAATCTTGTCTTAAATATGTTGAATATTTAGTACAATAACTGGTTATGTCGCTAAACAGAAAAAATATGAATGTTTTATTATCAAATGAATGTTCTGAATGCCACACTCCATTAAGTTTATTTATCTCGTCGCCTTTTATCCTTATATTCAGATCATTGGGTAATAAACGTAGTCAGTGGAAAGGGTCTTTGGTAAGCTTTGCGGTGGTCGTAGGTCCTCTGACACGTGTAAAGATAATAATGTACACTTGCCTTATCTAGGTAGGTACTATGTAGTTATTATAAATTTTGTGTAAAATATTTAAATTTAGTCAACCTATATAGGTGATTCAAATGCTAACATATCCATTTATAAAACAATCTCATATCTCATTGGACAGGTGAACTTTGTTGGGAACTTTTTTTTTAAATCGTTATTAATTCAAAATTTTGACTTCACATAATAATGATTATAAATACGCTAAAGACACGCAGTTTCAAAGGTATATCCTTTCTGAATCACGCTGTATATCCGTTAAAACCCACAATTTTGTCACAGAATAGGAAACGGTAACATACATATAGTTACCATTTGATAAGTAGGTACTTGTGACCGGTTTTCGTAATTGGGAAGTCGACAAGTAGCGAGCCAGTTTAACTGGCGGCCTTGAGTAAACAACTTGGTTAGTACGCAAGTATTTTCGTCAAGATTTCTTGTAATATACGATAAACACATTGCCTACTAGTATTCTTGCTAGGAGTAGGGTCACTCACGGCAATCGTTCAATAGTCAGGGATTAAACCCAAAACTACTGCACAACCAAAGTAGCAACTCTAATCACTAGACTACGTCGCAAATAGATTTCAAGTTGGATTTAATTCAACTTGACGAACTGCTTAGCTCAGTTGGTTTCTGTGCGAAGGTCCCGGATTCGAATCCTCCGGGCAAAACTTTGTGTGATGACCAAGTATATTTGTACCCGATTCAATGCCGCTTAATACTCGTATCTAGGTATATAAGGATTGATATACTGGTATCACCTTCAGTCCATTGTACGATAGGGTTGGTAGTACCGATAATACAAGCGTTGCTTAGTTTAGGAACCTACAGTTGGTGTGTTCACCTGCTGATATTATTATTAAGTTGTCCATCATAAATTTCGTGTCCGTCAATGACAAGCAAAAACGTCTCACCTGGATCCCATTTTTTCAGCGTACTCAAAAACAAATCTGGCCGCACTTCTTATTTGGTTGATGATCTCGGCGAGGGTCGCCGTCGGGCAAAGGTCGTAGCCAACCACGACGGTCTTGATCCGACACTTGTGAAGCGGCACGGCTGGGTACCGGGAGATCTCGCGGGACAACTCTTGCCAGTATCCCCCGTGGACGTACACTAGGATTGGTGCGTCTATCAGACGCACCACAAATGGAATACTTAGTCAGTAATATTTTCAATCAAAGGACATTCAGCTAATAGTTCAGTCAGTCAGTTAATAATCTAAATAGATGTATACACCGTCGCGCCCGTAATCCCTGCATCTCTGCCTTGTTTACCGATGGTATTTTGGTCCCAATGCAATAGGGGGCGAGCCTATTGCCATTACATCGGGCACATATCTCCTCAATACGAGGAGAATTTAGGCCATAGTTCACCTCGCTGGCCCAGAGCGATTTCGTGAATTTCACACGGATTCCGACTGATATGCAGCCATCCTCGTGTTGTTTGCCTTCACCGTACAGCAAGTGATAATCATAGGTATTGAAAAAGAGATTCGTCCATGAATATCCGATAATCCCACAGGTGCGAGCCGGGGTTTTAACCTGCACACCTTGTTTTCAAGGCGAGCGTTCTACCAACTTGGCTTTTACGGTTTCTGGTACTATGGTACATGATAATAATTGCGATAACTCTATTGTCAGAGCAAACTATAGTAACTATACATTCAAACTTCTTTATCTTGAGTCACGACATTAACAACTGTGATGATATAAAAGATATCTTAATTTATTTACTCATTTGATATTTCACAGAAGCACGTACACATTTATTCGAAATTGTATGTGTTATCTTGTATAAGTAAATAAGACATTGAAACGCTCATGTCAAGTAATATATATTATATGGCCGACGTTGTCTTATTGTTTACTTTTACGATCAACCTCGCAATATACTTCGGCATATGTTTCATCTCTACCAATTTTATAACGCCACAAAACCTTACTACAGGGGCACTTTCTTCAGTTAACAGTGCTAGGCCATCCGGCTGGTAGGCCACAGAATTTTCATATCTAAAGGACAAGCAACAAGGTCGTAAATTCCAGGCGGCAATTTGACAATGTACCCCCGTTTAAAATTGTCGTTTGAATAGTAGTAGAGTACTAAATTGATTGAAGTTTACGAGGCCATTTAAGTCATCAAGATATAACAGGTTCCGATAAAAATTGTGTACTACAAACTACAACATTTTCGTGGCATATGATGTGCTTACTAACCTATATCAGTGGCGAAGGCTGCATATAAAAAAAACTTTTTAACAAAAAAACCGGCTTCAAGAAACTAAAAGGCAAACAATAATCTTATCTTGAATTCAACTTTGTCTAACTAAATCAAATATTTAACGAATGTGAAGTTGAATGTGAGTTTAATAAATATAGGACTAATCTGTAAGCATATCCCTTAAAATAAAATAAATCCATACCTTTTCATAAATGTCGGGGATCAAATAAAAAAATTACACCAGAAATGAGAACCTCCTTCTTTTTGAAGTCAGTTAAATCGATTCCTATCGGCTTTTCTTTCGAAATTTTAAATTGAGTTGCTATTATGTTTGAAAACGAATCGTGGTTGCTTTTTGCAGAATAAAATAATTATAATATGGGAGATCTAGACCACGTTGGGTATATTTTTTATATTTTATGTTCACTCACAGTTTTTTTTCCACCTTCCCGTTTCCGTGTCCGAATATTAAGTCTTTAACATTACTCTACCTACCAACTTTTAAATTGTTAGGTTTACTGTTTTAAATTTAAGGAAACCCGACCCGACCAACCGCGATTTTTAAAGATAAGACACTCATATTACATAATTATTACTCGTATCATATAATTATTAAGCTTTATTTATGGCGACATTAAATGTTAAACGCATAAGAGATAATATCGAGTTTAGGTAAATATTTGTGAATTTTCAAAGTCACGGAATGGAAAAGAAGATGTAGGTAATCATTTTGCGTCCCCAAAAGGGGTTTTGGTGAAGCGTAATGTTCTTTTAATAGGTACTTCGGGATTTTTTTCTAGAAGTTCCACTCTATCCCATTATGGAAAAAGAATCAAAGAAGACATTGGACAATAACCTATGAAACTGCTCTATATAATATACTCTATGGTTTTCTCTCTCTTCTCTATGGCGGCTGCTTGACATCGGTTTGGTTCTAAAAGTGTTGTGTGTATTTAAATAAAATATTATTATTTAACTATAAAGGATGTCTAATTTTCCACCCCAGGGCCCAGAAGGTATATATTTAACACGGACGAAGTCGCGGGTAACAGCTAGTCTAAAATAAAAGTAGCCTAAGTTACATCAGCTATCTGCCAGTGAAAGTCCCGTCAAAATCGGTCTAGCCATAGAAAACAGAGAGAAAGCCATAGAGTACATTATATAGAGCAGTTTCATAGATTATTGTCCAGACGTAAGTATATGGTTTCGATAAAATATTAAATTTGATATTCTTTAACGTACTTATTTCCGCCTATTCGCATAATGGGCAAACTACTGTATGAATTTTGATATTCGGCGTTGTGATAGCTCTTAAACCTGGTGATAATATGTGATAGGTACCTACATTTCTGTTGAATGTAAGTAGGTACTCAATATACTACGTAGGTAGGTAAGATTCAGATAAATATCAGCTAGTTATAACATTGAATCATAAAACAAGATGGTAGGATGTGATAAAGAGTTACAAATAGATAAAATTACGAGATTTTTATCGATCCTCGTCGCCAAATGATATTTTGAGTTTTAAGATATATTGTAAATCATACAAGACATCTTATCACAAATGGCAAACTGTCAAAACACATAATATCAACCACGAAGGCCATTACATTACAAACTGAAATACCCATATTAGATTAGTTATGAATAGGTAGAGATTATAATATATTGTTTCAAGCTATTCCTCAGGCGTGAAATTTCCATAAGTGGCTATTACTGAGACATTTTTAGGATTTTTTTTATTACATTATTTATATGCAAGTATTTGATCTCAATCTCACCTGATGGTAAGTGACGATGAGATCTACGATGGAGCATACTTGCCTAGGTAGGAAGGCGGCAGTAGATAGAGACGCTACATTCACTAGGCACATGCAGCGCAACTGATCTGACCCGCCATCCATGAATGGCAACACCGAACATCATGCCGGAACACGGCTAGGCCGCTTGGCGACATGGCTTTGTTCAGTGGGTGGTGACTAGCCACGGCCGAAGCCTACCACCAGTAGAGTTGTCACCTGGTTGGCACCACTCAGGATCAGGGTATCTCGAGGGTACTTAATTCTCCTACGGACGAAGGTGATTTGACCCCAAATAAATAAAAACAAAACAACCTGTCTTAGAGTAAACAAGTCCGGTAATGGATTCAATGGAGTATAATTTTTAGACAACAATTAATTTGGATGCAATAGTAATTAGCATTATTTCGGAACGTGACAACTTCATTTTCACCGCGAAAGTAAACATTTACCGAAATGCAACTTCAATGCTGTTATATTGACCCACATATTCCATTTCACGTCAATGTTGTTGCTCTAATCAACATTCCTTCTTCGTTCCGAATTTTATTTTTAGTTTGGCTTTTAGTCTTAAGCATTCGCCCTTATCGCAATAAATAATAATATATATATTTGTGTAAAATAAAATAATAATAATTGCAATAATATATGTTAATTTTTCTACAAAAAATATCCTGTTCCCCACAGATATCACGAGGAAACATGCATGTGGTGAGAAAATTTTATTGAACGTGTGTGAAGTCCGTCAACCAGCCCTGGACCGGGTTGGTTTACTATCCTTGCCTGAATTCCCCTAGTAATGATCGGAGTCAGAGCTACAACCTATACGATTAAAAGTTCAAACTCACCGTTTGGTAAATCTGTTCCAAGTATGTCCAGTTTCTGTCCCGGTGTCGACCCGTATTCAATCTCCAATTTGTGTGGTATGTTATTTGTAGCGTCTTCACTTGCTGAAATGGGGTACAATAATAATTTCAGCACTTGACTCCAGCAGGCGGCTAACATAACATTAAGAATTCGCAAAAAGGGACTCTACGCACCGGACCCCGCGCAAGCTTTCCAATACATCCGGGTAAAGCCCGTATGGAGAGATTCATTATAATAATATCGCCAGATAAACACACCAACTATACGGTCCCAGACTAAGCAACGCTTGTATTATAGATACCTTACAATGGACTGGGGGCGAACACTGTTAATAATAATTATATAGAGATTAAACATCCATGACTCGGGTACCAGCTTCCATGCTCATCACACAAAGTTTGTACTTACCAGGATTTGACCCCGGGACCATCAGCGCAGAAGGTAGGGTCGCTACCAACTGAGCTAATCAAGCCTTCATAATTTTACACTACCTTATAAACATATTGATTTCTTATATTTACGCGAATACTACACATTGAAATAAAACTATTTTTTAAGGATTTTATCGCGTTTATTTTCCGTTTTTACGTTCCCGACGTTTCGGCTGCTTTACAGCAACCATGGTCACGGGAGGACTGAGGTGGTTGACGTCCTGGTGTCATAGTTAGAGACGGGCTACCCTCATATTTAATTGTTGATTGGGAACGTAAAAACGGAAAATAAACGCGATAAAATCCTTAAAAAATAGTTTTATTTCAATACCTTATAAACAGCTTAACTACCTACATATTCTTATGTAGGTAATGGTGGTAAAGACGCTTTTTAATAAGATATTTTTTTTTATATTAGACATGCAAATTATACGCAATCAAGAAAATAATCTACACTTTATTATTCATAAACTTGAATTATATAAACAAGAAATTAAAAACTGCATCACATTCTAAATGCATTAGTTAGTTATTATTAACAATTATAGAAAACGACCTTCATACTTTAATATGTTTACCTAATTATATAAGACAAGTGCATTTAGTTCAGGTTTCAAATTAAAAAAAACTTCATTATTATTATGGGATGGAACATAGTATAGGGTATGTCTAAAGTATAATAGACTACTTCTGCGTACTAACTTAAAAGGTACTTATGTAAAAATAATTATAGGTAAGCTTATAAGGTTTTATAAAAAATAATTTAAAATATTTTAAGGTGATGATGATTACGTTTACGTAAAAAAATATATGTGTATACTGTGTTTGATTTTTGTGTGAGAAAGCGAGACAGTACCGTTACATCGCGGACCAAGTCTGTAGGTAGTGATATTTTTAAAATGTTTATGTGATATTTTGTAAATTTGATATTTTTTTGTCGAAAATGTGATCCTTATAGCTTACTGATGGACCCCTTAAAATATGTTACACTATTTTTGTTTAAACTTTTATGTGAAATGAAAATCTAGTATAAATCAAGCCTAACAGAATTTATAAATCTATGATTGACAATTCAATACTCCTTTTATTTAATGCCAAGCTCACAGGATGTTTGGCCTGGATGTTTGGTGTGAGCTCTAAGAAATATATTATCTCAACTAATTCAAGTTCTATATAAAAAACTATACTGGTTGGAATTAAATCCTATGGTTATTGAAATAAGTACCTGCTGTAACATGTTTGACGTGATGTTGCAGGACCTCGTTGGGTGTGAGGAACCGCTCCGACCACCTGCTGGGCGAGTACTCACGCTCCAGGTCGATCGCGTCCAGGATGACCGACATGGTGCCTCGTGGAGCTGGCTGGAATGGATGGACATAATCATATTCTCTTATGAAGGCAGGGCACAGAGACAATTCAAATATTTTAAAAAAAGTGTGTTCCATTCATCATCGAATACAATACCTACATAACGAATTAATCAGTTAATCGAGCCACGCGTTCACTTGATTAAAAAAAATCTTATCATACAAAAATTCCCCCTTAGGGGTCGAATTTCTAAAAATCCCACCTTAGTGCACCTATACGGTACTCAAGGCATGTATTACGCAAATTTAGATTTTTATTAAATACTAGCTGTACCAGCGGACTTTGTGCCGCCTCAGAATAAAATTTATTATATGTATATAGTGAAACTATTCGGGGCTGAGACAAATAAAAAAACGTAGATCATAAAAATCGACCACCCGTTCTTGAGTTATAAATTTTGTTACTAACATGACATATGTAAGTCAAATCGTTTACAGCGTAGAGAGAGCGCCCTTATTACACATTAAAAATGGCTTGAGATTATTGTATATTATTATTTTAAACAAACCTGTTTCTTCATACACACACACATACACACACTAAATTTACAACCTATACACTCACTCATAACATACACGCGTACTTGTGTGTATGGTACACTCACACACAAGTAATCACATATACACAAATTAGGCTATAATATGATTCATTTTCTATATTAAGAACAACTTTAATTTCATTACGTTAATTTGGTGATTTGGTAAATATCTTAAATCTTTCCCGTATGTCTCTAACATCGTATATAACTAGTGCAGAATAAACAGTTATTTATCTCCCTCTGCCTCTTTGAGTCTTGTTTCAATATAGTTCCTTAATCGTACGTTGTTTGTTTACAATTATAATTACGCCGTACTTATACAATGTTTCCACGCGATAACTCAATAATAGAATCGTTAATCAGTAGTGCTATTCTGTAACGACCATCTCATATCTCACTCGTGAGTCCGTATGTGAATTGTAAAATGTCAATACAAATTTTACATTTTACCCGAGTAAAATTTTACATTTTACACGTGAAATATGAGATAGTAATTGAATCTCATATCTCACGCGTAATTGAGGGTAAAATGTAAAATTTGTATTTATATTTTACAATTCACTTTCGGACTCACGAGCGACATATGAGATTGTCGTTACGGAATAGCACTACTGTTTAAATATAGTCTTAAACAACACTTTCACGTTATTTTCTTATTTATAAGTGCCACGTGATGTTACTTATCATTTATTTTCAGTTAACAATACAAGTAGCATTTAGCTATCAACAAGGCTCGCGATAAACCGTTCACTGTATTTTATCTCTCATACATCCTTAGCATATGTTGTGGACACGTACTAGTTTGACAATTATCCAATTACATTACCAAATATTGTTAGTTTGTAATTAGTTCAAATCACGTTAACGCAGCCCGCGCTTGGGTTAAAGTGAAAAGACCCTGTTTGATTATAAATTGGGTGTTATGTTTTTAAATAATTGGTGGCAACCCAAGAGTTTCTTTTTTCCCAAGAATTCCTCACAATAATCACATATAAGTATTATTGTCCACATTAGGTTGTTATAACTGTACACCATAATCTACCTAAAGCTATAAGCTATATTAAAGATTATGGTATGGTATGTTACCTCCTCATCGTATTTCTTATATTTTAGGGCAACATAATGATTGCAAATTAAATAAATTGTAGAGTTAAAAATGTTTTTAAAACACGAAGGTAGGAAGTAAGGAAGTGCCAGTGGAGAAGGTTCATATAACACAATTCCTGTCGATAGCCCTTTCGAAGTAAACATTTGGGTACCTACTTGCTCAGAACGATTTTTATTTTCGTTGTGAAAATATAGTTTTTATCAGCGAGTCAGTCTGGATCATTAATAGGGGGTTTTTAAGTGCACTCATAGATAAGGAATTTTCCCTTTTGCGAACAGGTATTAAACCTTCGGCACTGATAGTAGCATATATACAAGATCCCGACGGTTAATGTCGGGATCTTGTATATATGCTACTTGCTCCGAGAACTCTAATAGCGCGATTCAGGATTGTGACGTCACTTGTCTATTGTTCTGAATGCGTCTGTAGTGCCATCTGCGTAGCTTGTGATGCGGTTGAAGTAGTCGCTACAGGTACTTAAAATTAGTTACGAATTATATATATTTATATTAAGAGTTACCGGTGATACTATCTAGGTAAGTCATTGACCTAGTGATATTTATAGCGACTTTGTTGCTAAAATACGCATACCTAGTTGGCGCATTACCAATTGCACACGATTTAAATAATAGACTGGTAATATTAATACGCTACGTTCTTATCAAAGCATGACCATTAGCACTTTTGACACATTGCTCTATCTTTATCTCATTAAGAATGGACAGTGATAGATATATAATCTCATTAATAGAATATCACTAAAGCATTTTTAATTAAATCCCGAAAAAAAACTTACTTCTTTCGATACCGACGAATCCTATAAGCTAGTAGTCCCTAGTAGTATTATTTATTATATATAATTAATTCGTAAGCATTGAAATAAAATGAATTTAACAGATTTTATGGCTTGTATTATAGGTTTTACGTTCCCGACGTTTTGGCTGCTTTACAGCAACCATGGTCCTTCCGTGACCGTGGTTGCTCTAAAGCAGCCGTCGAAACAAACGAACGCACGAAGAAACGTCGGGAACGTAAAAAACGCAATAAAATCCATTAAATTACTTTTATTTAAATGTGTAGTATTCGCTTAAATATAAGAAATTAATTCCTAAATAACTAATAATAATCATCGTCTTTCCATATTCCTGCATTAGTTCCTCCGCCTGCTGAGTACAATACGCTGTTTATGCTATCATTTTCAGCAGTTGACCCTAGCAGGTGGCTAACATAACATTAAAATTCTCAAAAAGGGGTCTACGTGTTGGACCCATGTCCGCGCGCAAGCCTTCCAAAGATCCGGTTATAGTCCGTGTGAAGAGAGAATAATAAAAACATGATCACAATCATTTTCATAAAAAAACAATGGGCCCGTTGGTAGTGCGTACCTATAATCGTGTATAGTTTTCATGTTATCGTCATGGGAACTAATTTTGTAATGAAATTAAATCAGTGTAAACTAACATACATACATACCTACTTAAAGTTTCATGAGAATAAGTTATATTATCCATGAATATATTTGATTATTTCAACTATTTGGTAGGCCTAACAGTGGCGAAGGACCATGTAAAAATATTCCTATTGGATTCCCTTTCGAAATTAAAATATAGGGCTAGTAAGAGGTTATAAAGATAACATTTCCTTAGGAATAATTCCAATTATTAGACACTTTAAAAAATACACCCTGTACTGAAGGTATGGCCAAACGATAGAAATAAATCTAATTATTAGACATTTTAAAAAATACACCCTGTACTGAAGGTATGGCCAAACGATAGGAATAAATCTAATTATTAGACATTTTAAAAAATACACCCTGTACTGAAGGTATGGCCAAACGATAGGAATAAATCTAATTATTAGACATTTTAAAAAATACATCCTGTACTGAAGGTATGGCCAAACGTCACCTTGTTTAAAAAATATTTAACATCATTTAGACAATTATTTTGTCATCCATATAACTTACTGATTCATCGGTAAAAATATTTTACACTATTTAGTTTTACCTAATATTACTAACTAGCTGTTGCACGCGAGTTCATCCACGTCTTTAAATTAATATAACTTTTGTATCACAATACATTAGTGAAATCCGTACCCAAATCGGTTAAGCCGTTTCTGAGATTAGCGCGCACAAGCGCACAGACAAACAAACTAAAATTCTAATAAACATTGTTTTCGGCTCTGTTGCATAGATGAAAGTCCCCAACAATAGTATTTCTCATATATCTTCCATGTAGAGACAGCGATCAGCTACATTTTTATGTATAAGTTTTTGTGAACTTATTTTCGGGCTTCCCTTTTGTGAATATTCATCCTTCGCCACTGCTCCGACCTACTTGGATTTGTAGATAATAGGCACAAGGCACCACTGTTCATGCATAATGAAGCTAGTGATAATTGGTGTATCGTTGCTTTCAGCCTGCGGTCTCGGTTCACGTCTGTCGTTACGTATCACTGATTATGTGACATAGCCAGCCACCGCGAGGCCAGAAGCACCGGGGCGAATAGTATTCATATCAACCGATATTACATAATTACCACCAATTTGTGTATCAGTTAATATATTCGTTTTGGACATGCTCTACATTTAGTATAGTTGTTTAATTAGTTATATGTAACACTAGCTGCGCCCTGCAGGGTTGCCCGCGCAAAAAATCATGTCGAACCTTTGCGCTATGAAAAATTAAAATAAATCTATTCCACGGAAACCATACATTTTTAAAAAGTAGCCTATGTGCTATTCCAAACTATAATCTATCTCTGTGCCAAATTTCATCCAGATCCGTTCAGCCGTTCTGGCGTGATTGAGTAACAAACATCCATCCATCCAAACTTTCACATTTATAATATTAGTAAGTATATAGAACTAGCTGCGCCCGGCGGTGTTACCCGCGATAAAAAGTATGAAAAATTAAAACATCTATCCCACGGGAACCATACATTTTACCGGGATAAAAAGTAGCCTATGTGCTATTCCAGACTATAATCTATCTCTGTGCCAAATTTCATCCATATCCGTTCAGCCGTGAAAGAGTAACAAACATCCATCCATCCATCCATCAAAACTTTCACATTTATAATATTAGTATAGATAGATAAGGCGACGACGATTGACGGCCTAATTAGCGCAGTTGGTAGTGACCCTGCTTTCTGCGCCGAGGGTCCCGGTTTCACATCGTGGTAGGGACAAGCTTTGTGCGATGAGTATGTATGTTTGTATCCGAGTCATGGATGTTTAATATCTATATTAGTATTATATACTGAGCTCGCCCTCAGTCCGTTGTACGGTACCCATAATATAAGCGTTGCTTAGTGTGGGACCGTACAGTTAGTATGTTGGTCTGGCGATATTATATTATTAAGACACATTTATGTATTAATAGATGTGTCTTCTGTTACCTATAAGCTATTACTTCAAGTTTCATAAAACTCCGTCTAGTAGTATTCCCGTGATGCGCAAATAAACACACTCGCAATTTAAAAGGGAGTGTTGAATTTAGATCATCAGATCATCATCATCATCTTTTGCGACTTCCCTTGTGCGAATGTTTATCCTTCGCCACTGTCTCCTACAATGGTCTATCTATACGATAACGTGATGTTTCTATTTACTCATCTTTTGTTTGAATAAAGTAATAAGCACACGATTTGTTGACAGGACAACATCTGCCGAGACACTGGTTCATTCTTCTTCTTCTTTTTTTAATTTGGCAATTGTCTACAAAATAGCATTGACAACTTAAGTGTTCAATTTCCCGCCAAAAAGTACCGGTTTTGATATTATTATTGATAATACAAATATTAACACTTTGTTATAGCATGCACATATTATAATTTTATCATTTACAACAAAACATTCGAACAGTCATTCTGTGTTCGATACAAACTTGTTCTGATGCAGTAACTGGAATAATATTGCGTCAGTCATACCATTAATTAGGCGCTTATCTAGTATCTACGACCAGTTATTATCAACGCACACTAACAATATAGACCAAATTGAAATAAAACTATTTTTTCGAATTTATTCGCATTTATTTTATGTTTTTACGTTCCCGACGTTTCGGCTGCTTTACAGCAACCATGGTCACGGGAGGACTGAGGTGGTTGACGTAGTAGTAGTATTCGCTTAAATATAAGAAAACAATATAGATCAAAATTAGGAAGCGAAGAAGATTTTGAATAAAATAAAACAAGTTGGTTTGTGTAGTATACGCAAATTATACTCACACAGACATGCAATGCTTGCTTGGTTTAAAAACGAAGCGTTTAAATAAACTGAACGCAATCGGCCATTATTAGATACGTGTAACTTTGTAATATGTGCGTTACGTTAAATACCGCAAAATAATATTTTTTTGACATTAAAAAAAATCTTAGCGCCGTCATTTAATAATTATTTTTGTTAGTCTGTAATTGTTATTAGAAAAAAAATGTGACCGTCATACCTAGAAGTAGGTAACTTTTTTGTACGTACCTACATAAAATTTGTTTCCACTTCAAGGTGTCGAGTTAAATGCAAGCGTTAAGAATTTGTATGGTTGGCCTTGATCGATATATTGTTACAATTCAAATCGATTTTACGTGATCTCATCAGAAAAGTATTCCCTTTACCAAGTCACAGCATTTTCGTAACTGCTACAACAAATACACGGCGATTGTGTGGGGTTTGGTTTCTACGTGTGGTATCGTTTTTATGTAAGAAAAGTTTATGTAGTAGGTAGCAGACTATTTGCTGATGAACTTTATTTGCAACTTATCTGGCAGATGTCACGTAATTTTACCAAATTATATCAGAAACCCTATCATTGAGTTATTCTTGTACACTGTGATAAGTATAATATATCTCATTGCCCTCTATTCCATTACAAGTTATATCTTATCAAACAATACCTATAGGTATACCTAGCTTTATACACTCTTTTCAAGCATGCACTTGCTATTGGAATTTGGTAACCTTCTTTTGAAGTAATTTTTTTGTACAGTAATATGGATCATAAGTTTTTTTTTTATTACATTATAGTTAAGTATTTGATCTCCATCTCACCTGATGGTAAGTGACGATGAGATCTACGATGGAGCATACTTGCCTAGAAGGTACCTGTTCACTCTCGACTTTAAACATAAAGGTTACCTTCATATTCATGATAGAGCGATGGCTTTGTGTTAAATGACACCAGTACCTCAAGCGCAAACCTCTTTACGTACCGTCTCGGTAAAGTAACGTCTTTCATCCCTCTCACACCACAGATTTCACAAATAAGTGTGACAGTGATAGCATGTTTTGTCGATAACCTTACGATTACTTTAGAAGTGCCTGCTCACCCTACAGATCTCGATTGTTTTGATCTTGGCGTTATAAATTATGACTGCAATTAAAATTAATGTTATAAGATTGTTAACTATTCGATTATTGGATCATCAGTAACGATTATATAGGTAGTACAATTTCAAATGTCTCTAGCAGTCGTTAATTGTGATGGCGTATTGTTCGCTTTAATAATAATGAAATCAATTAAGAGATTTTATTTCCATAATAGGCATTACTTCTTAAGTCACTTTCAATGTAGGTACCTACCAAGGATGAAGTTAACAACTTAATTAGCACAGTTGGTAGTGAACCTGCTTTCTGTACCAAGGGTCCTGGGTTCGAATCCCGCTAGGGGCAATATTTGGGACATGAGCACGAATGCTTTTACCCGAGTTATGGACGTTAAGTACTGGTTTCTAATAGGTATTTATGTACTGGAATCGCATTCAGTCCGTTGTACGATTCCTATAATACAAGCGTTGCTTAGTTTGGGACGGTACCGGTGTGTTCATTTGGCGATATTGCTATTGTATTATTATAGTATTGATATATCTATACTGTAATAATTCACGTTTGATGCATGCCATGCCAGGTCTACTCGTTACTATAAAGACACCGTTCTTTTATTAATAAATATGTTATCTTATATTAATAAATAAATCCAAATATTATACGAATAAAACGTCAGCACACAATTTAAATTAATTAAGAATTCAAATTATGTGTGTGACGTTGATCGTATGACGAGCATCTTCAAAATATATATATAAAACACTATTAACACATGTACTTATAAGTATATTATTTATTGCTACACACGATCGTCAGAACCACCTCGTTAAGCCCATAACATGTTTTACTGTAACCCCCAAATTTATAGACGTTTTATAACTTTATCAAACGTCATGTAGTACCTACTGACGTTTGATGAAGAAATAAAATGTCTATAAATTTGGGGGTTAGGTGTTACGTTATATTGTTGATCATATAAGTTGTTTTTGTTTTATCAACGTAATAAGTAGGTACATATATTATACCATACATATGTTATAACAAGCACAGTGATGCAAATTATTGCATTGCTGCAAAGATAATTTGAATTAAATTATAACGTCAATAATAGGAATCAGCACTTCATTTTATTTATGCTAGTCGTGTTATATGTTTTTTTTAAGTTTTTTTTCCGTAGTCGGCCGATAGTTTTTATTAGTTATCAGTGATTATTTATTTTTCATTGTTTAATTTATGTACCTTTCTATGGAGAAGTTAGGATCTGTCAACGTTTACAAGTTAACTTTTATTCATAAGTACCTTCTTTGTTAGTATAGATTCTTGTATTATATTTTATATAATAAATAATTGTCTTACATTATATAAATAATAAATATCTCATTCGCTACGAGTCAAGAACTTGTCATGAAGGTTAATGCGATATTAAAATGAACGGTAACAATCGCTGTTACTTCTTATTTATCTATATAATAACAATAAATCATGTTCGTTTACTAAGCACCTCACTTGAGAACTGCTAAGCCGATTTTGCAAATTTATTTTGTTCAATATTCGTGATAGTCCGAATCAGGTTTGTAGTGAAAGAAAAAAATTAAAAAGATGTAAAAAAGTAGGTACTTATGCATGAGCTGTAAATCACAGATAAACTGAGTAATCATAAATAATCTAGTAATTGTACTTCTGATTTAGTATTGAGTTATTAGTTACGCCGCGCCGTTACTCACAGTAGGTAAATACATATTTTCACATGATTCTCAAATAACATAGTTTAGCTACATTCCACTTGACTTTATTTTAATCTTATTTAGGTACCTATTATTATCATGGTAAGGTCAAGATTTATATTTGGCCTTGATTAAACATTTATAACCGGTTATAACTTATTTAAAATAATGTTTGTAGTCCCAATCCCCCACACTTTTATGGAGTTAATCCAGTACAATGTTAATATCAGGTACATTGAGACCTAAGCCTTCGTCAAAGTGTGGATGCATTGCAGTGAAATATAGGTATAATGTTGGCAATATCTAACCATTATCCTTTGGTTATCTACGAGTTCACTTACATTATTTTTATATGTAGTAACTAGCGTGTATAACAAGTTGGTTATGTAAGTTTATGTTTTAATTTGAGGGCCTGTTTCTCATCTTCTTTAATATCTAAATAATTGCGGCCAGGAACACGCCTTGTATTCAAAATAAATAAATAATAACTGATTGTTATTTACTATTCCGTGCTCATATATTATATATTTATACACATAAATATAATTAAATGTCAGTAAGAACTGTGGTAGGCGTAGGTAGGTATCTACGTTGTTTTTTTACCTACACACGATGCCTACGCATAATATCTGAATCGTATACAACCCGTTATTTATAGAGCACACATTAAGTGCGTTGCCCTTATCAAATACTTGTTTAGACCGACTTTAAAAAAATGCCATCGCATCAGAAAAAGCAAACTCAATTTAGTTTAAAAGTTAATACAAATAAATAAAATAAAACTAACCTTTTGCACTGTTGATATAGAATGCCTTGTGTGGAAACTTATTTGTTTGTAAACAAAGTATAAGTGCACGAATGCGCGCGCGCACCTCGTGCGTGTTGCGCGTCCGGAATGAAATGCGCCGCTACGGGCGGACCACGCCTGCGCTCGCGCCGCGGCCGGTCTTCACTGTCCCACACACAATACCTACATCTAATTATAAAATTGTCTGTTATCACAGCGCAGGCTACTGCAGTGGAGCACAGTGTTAGGAGACTTCCACCAGTGGAGAGATAAAATAAAATAAATTACATACTGTCCAGCCGAACACACTTAGCATGGTCCTATACGGAACAGCTTGTATTATGGGTACTGTACTATGGGTGATCGTATTAAGACCCAGATCAGGGTGAAATATGGAAGGAGCATTTTCGAAATTTATCCAGATGGGAATCGAAGTCGCTCATACGTACTCGGTGCAGTAAGCCGAGTGGCTTATATGCTCAAAGCATTAGAAGCTTTTGTCTTGATTGATTTAAAGATCTATTCCAGTGGTCGATAAGGAACACAATCGTATAGTCAATGAGGAAATAACTAGCATCTGATTTGAATTTTAAGCTCAGTTTGTATACGCGACCTAAGCTGCGATAAAGTTAATTTCACAGTTCACTATGGTCAACCACTTTTAGGCAGCTGCAATTATGTTATATGTATATGCGTAAATATACCTAGTAGTCATATTATCTATTTACCTAATAACCTGTTTCTGGAGATACTAGTACTGAGACACCCTATAAGAATCCTTTTATATTTCAATAGAATAATGAATAGGTTTTTTTTAGATAGACAATATGTATATTTTTAATAGATGGTGTTGATCCCAGGATATATAGTGAGATACACACTAACTGGAATAAACACTACCACGTTGTACAAACTTATCCGAGCTGTCTTTGTCTAGCTCGCGATCCTGCTTTTTAACAACGACTTGTTTCGAAGTCCTGACATGACGTTGCCATTTGTAAAGTGAAGTCACTTTTTTAATGCATTTGTTGTGTGTGTGTGTTACCACACACTTTTTTTTCTAGTAAATAGACAAGGAAGTTCTGGACATAGTTTATTTTATGTGTGAATCTTATCTCCACCAGCTCATACTGAGGTCACACCAAGGTCAATTAAAGACATCTCTGTTTAATCTTACCTGTCCGTTATTTTCTTTGTCTCGTATTCCACTTGTATAGAATAAATCTTTGCATTTCATAATTTTTTTCATATTAATTAATTTTTTTTTGGGCTTCACTTGTAGCGCACGCCGTGTGCCGTATGAATATACTAACAAGTCTCTGCGTTTCAATACAATCTTGTATATTATACAAGATTTTATAGAAAGCAGACTAAACTTTTTTTGTAAACAAATAAAGTATTTTTAAATAAAGGAGAAAAAGACGCTACATAGTTCATTAAAAAAATCTTTCTGTGCTTACAAAATATGTTTAGCGCATTCAAAATATGTCTCGTAGCCTTGTGATAATCAGAATGCAAGATGTTGTTTTTGGACGTGAGCTGACCTAAAATTATATTTCTGCCTTCCTAATAAGTATGGGTATTAATTTTGAGCATCTACGTGACTTTTCTCATGCGTCGACTCAGCTGATACATTGCACACAATGCCTACTTACTCAGCAAACGCCTATACCTAAATGAGGACAATGAAATTAAGTGCCGAATACCCAGAATCTGAATAATTTATTTGTTAAATATATGTAGGTATACCAAACACGTAATTGAATCACAAATGCAAGATACGGACATCGTCTCACGCAGTTAAGTAGGCCTTGTGTTGTTTAATTCGGTGTAAGTAATAATTCGCTGAGTGCATTTTGAAACCGTTCCTAATTTTAATTTTACTCCTATTTTTTATTTATTTATTGTGCAATGACGTAACTTAAGCGATGTGCGGGGTAGACAATCTAAGTTGATATTTTGTGAGATGGAAGTAAACGACAATAATAAATAATAATAATTTCGCCAGACGGACACACCAACTTTATGGTCCCACACTAAGCAACTACTGACTAAGACCAATTTGGGCAAAGTACATTGTTAGTAACGCTTGTAAATAAGAATACCAACAAGGTTCTTATATAATTTAATAAAAAAACTAATAGAGGAGTGCATAAAAAGAGACCTTCCTACATTCAAAATTAGATCTTGAATTGGTTAACCCAGACTGCTACGCTACTCTAGTGCAGCAAATGCCAGCTAAAATTGCCATACTTCTGAAAGTAATTTCCATCTTAACTTTTCCAAGGCCACAATACTTCAAAATTCCAAATGAGAAATGTCAGAACTGAGAAACGTCAGACTGATTATCTAAGAATGTGCGAACATCAAGTCATATATCAAGTCAGACTGCTATTGGACAAACGGATAATTGAAATAAATCCTATTCATACCTACTAGAATAAGGCAGTTCATTTATTAACGAAAACACATCAAGCCACACAAGCCCGCTGAGTTTCTTGCCGGATCTTCTCAGTTGAGGTCGCGTTCCGATCCGGTTGTAGACTTAAGAAAAAAAAATGTAATGACAATTTGTAAGTGCCCCCGTAGGCCTATACGAAATAAATGATTTGACTTTGACTTTGACTTTGACATGACAACACAAAAGTTATGCCCGAGTCGTACCTGAATACGTTGTAGACTTGATTGGTTCTATGCTTATTTTATACTACTCTAATTCTAATCCCATTTAAAAACTATGGCTCCATCGTTTACCGAGGATTATGCCAACGACAAGTGCAGAGGAGATTAAAAAAACACAAAAAAAGAAAAAATACGGTCACATTGACAATTATCCGGTAAGTGGAGCGCTATTTTCAATTGAGCATACTGAAAAATGACAGAATACCCGTGATAGTAAGATAATTATACTACTCAGTAGATACACTTATAAACGGCATTTGACAGTGCAATATCGGCCAGAATCTATGTCGGAAACCATGAAAGTGCTCACCTAATCAAAGTGCTTGCGTGACGACGCACGGACCGCGTACTCCACACTAGTTTCTTTATACATATACAGCCAATACAGCCAATCGAGGGACTAGTTTTAAAAAAAGATTAAGCACTTAAAACTTGAGTACATAATGATACCTACCCATAATGTTGTAGTAGGTGATTTGCTTATAATACTGTCATTCAATTCAATATCGTGTAATGTAATTAGTACCTGGACTTTTTGGGGGTAGTTGAAGAAAAAGATTATCAATTTTGTTTTATTTTGTGAAAAACGTATTTCTTTGAAATATAATGTGTAAGTTGGGTGGAATATTAAGTATTATGTGTCATAAACGTGCACGAGTGTAGGAAAATAAAACTCAATGGTAAAACATGACTTTTCCAGTTCTCCCAAGAAGTCCGGTAATTTGTCAATAAAGTATCCTCAACTTTACTGATAGAGTTAGGGAGGGTTATTAGGCCTAGACTTTGGATTAGGCCTGCATAGAATCTTCCATGTTTGATATTTAAAAAAAAAACATTCAATCTCTAAAAAAGTATTAGGTACCTACCTATATAGAGTTACTAAACAGATTCCCTTGCACAGGGAACAAGGGTTGGGGATATGCGAATATGACTGATGTTTAGCTGCGTAAGTCCCGCGTGGATATTACCATACCAATAAGGGGACTGCCGAGCTTCAAAAAAAACTATTTGATGGAGGTCTGATTACATTTTGACAACTATGGAATCGACGGAGGTTGGTAGTGGGAGGAGTTTCTTGTTCTTTTTTTACGAAATTAAATGCGATGAAAACAATGGTATAAGATGAAATATGGCCTCACCCACAAATTAGTGGGTATTTTGCCAGTGTCAAGTATTTAATAGCGATGTCAAATTCAATAAATACACATTATAAATAAATAATGGGATGGGTCATGACATGAAATTATGAAAATGGCGAACGGGCGTGTTGTTGTAATATGACATAGGTAGCAAAGCTAAAGTTATTTTCTCTATGATTTAAGTCACAGAAAATAACGCTAAAGACAATAGATCAAGGTAAGTAATAATATTAATGTACTTAATGCTCAATCAAGTTTTTCAGAAAAAAACAGACAAAAATGCATCAAGCTGTCGTACAAAGGTAAGTTGACCTTATATGTATCTACTTATAGATATTATTTAAATAAACACAACTACTCAGAGAACCGCACATAGCTACTTAATTAGTATTATAAGTCTATGCAGCTAATGTGCGCAGAACCTCAGTGTTTATTCAATCATTTGCACATAAAATATTCAATAATTTCCTGGGACCGACGACGTTCAAGACCTATGATGTCAAAGTGTAGCGTGTGTGTGCCTCGCATGGCAACACACTGGAGCTTATTTTGTTTTTGTAATAAACATGGTTGTTAAAGAAAAGAAAGGGTTAAAAAAAAGAAAAGCCCGCCGAGTTTCCCGCCAGATCTTCTCAGTTGAGGTCGCATTCCGATCCGGTTGTAGAGTTAAGAAAAAAATGTAAATAGCAATTTGTAAGTGCTCCTAAGGCCTATACGAAATAAATAATTTGATTTTGACTTATGATATAAGTAAATAGTCTAGTCCAGTATGCGCAGCCCGTAGCATCCGAAACCGGCGGAGGGGAATGAGATGTATGAATGGGGATAAAGCGAAAGTGGGATGCCATGCTATTTATATGTATGTATGTCTCATTTCCACAGCGAAGCTGGTTTCTCCAAGCGCACATACCTGCTGTTAACTCTTAACATAGCGGGCGTCATCGGTTGTCTCTGCATCAACATTATTTTAATACTATGGGCCTTGCGTTAGTACTTCGCTAAATTGTTACAACTTAATAGTTCCCTATGATAGACAGTTTGGATAAACGAGTCGTATGGGCATGACGCTAGGATGTCTTGGTCGTTGAAATCAAGGAGAATTAAGTATAAATAAATAAATAAATATCGCCAGATGAACACCACAACTATATACGCTCTCACATTAAGCAACGCTTGTATTAAGGGTACTATGGACTAGGGGCGAACATAGTATATATTACTTATATTGATATTAACCATCCATGTCTTAGGTACAAACATTCCTGGTCATCACACAAAGTATGTCCCTATCAGGATTCGAACCCCGGAGGTCGGCACAGAAAGCAGGGCTACTACCAACTGCGCTAATCAGGCCGGCAATTATAATAATACTTACTTGGTTCCCTACTAGGTTTTGCCCGAGGCTCCGCCCACGCAACCATAGGTTTTGCTTTGCATCACGACTCCGAATGTTGATCCCACAGTGTGATGAAACGTGTTATGGGCCTCTACAGGCAGCGATAATGTAACTTTCTATTAGTGAAAGAATTTCTTGAGATATAACCCTATAAACATACCTGTTTCGTATTAGTACTGGTAAAATACAATTTCGTTAATTGTTTCTTTTTTGTTGCAACCTTTTTTGTACTCCTTACAATTTCTCGTCAGCGACAACACTGACCTATTTTTTTGAAAAGAGAACAAATCCGATTCCCGCGCGCGACCACACGCTTTTTCGTTCGTGTAAATAATTATTGAATTTACGTTAGATTTCGCAACTCCCTGCTATCTATTTATTCGTATTTTTGAGCCCTCTCCATTCCCTCGTATTTATTTATGTTTGTGTGTGTATTCGCCCCCAAAAATCTCCCTTTAGAGTCATCCCCGGCTAGGAAAGTGTGGTGCGGTGATATCCTGGAGTGCTGCTACTACCCCGAGTCAGTAAGTACCTCTTTTCCCTTGAAACCTCCTCCCATTGAGGAAAATAGAAGGTGAAGCTTCATGTAATAAGAATGCCAGCATCGTTAGGGTAACTCAAAAAACCCGCCCCCAATCGCAGTATTTACAACATTGCGCACCCTTTGAAGTTGTCAGGGTGGACACAATCTCGAAACTTTACATGGTCCTTCGAGCCGGATCATTCTTATTTCATTGAAAAATCCTTCTATTTTCGTTAATTTCGTTCGGCAGAAACGCATTTTGTTTTCCCTCCAATATACCCACATGTTGAGAAAAAAAATGTTTGCTTAAATTTGTACCCTATTGCATCATCCTCGTATTGTTTTCCCGTAATATTTGCATAAAACCCGATTTATGTAAATGTAATTTGTATTTAATTTAATTTTTATATAAAATTCGAAATTCAAATTCTATCGTAAACTTATGACGACTACGCGGTCACAAGCGAAAACAATGGCGGACGAATTATTACGTTCGAAATTTAAATTTTGTAATTTATGTAATTCTCTCGATAGTTTAATTGAAATTACAAATCCTCTACCATCCGATCTTTTTCGTATTCAATGTGAATTAGATAGATATAATGAAGTCGAGTCATTATATTATGATATCTTAACGCAAGTCGCACAGCCCGCGACCGGTGTTACACTGCCCATCTCCGAAAATGATTTGTGTACATTATTTAAAAGATACGAAAATAATTTCTATAATTTAAAACAAAAACACGGTGCTCAGCCCTCCTCCTCGGCTAAACCTAAGAAAGATAATAGTTTTGATGATGGTTTGAAACTTCCTCGTATTTCCCTGCCTACTTTCTCAGGCGATGACGTCACACAGTGGACAGGATTCTTAGAATTATTTTCATCTCTTGTAATAAATAATGATAATTTAAGTGATGTCCAACGATTGCATTTTTTACGCTCTTCTCTGAGCGGAGAAGCAGCGAAAGTTATTCAACACTTGCCCCTATCTTCTGCTAATTTCCTCGTCGCTTGGAAATTACTTGAAGAACGCTTCGATAATAAAAGACACATAGCTACTATGCACTATAGGCACATAGCTAACGCTTCCGTCAATAATACTTCGTTGAATTCCCTTATCACGTTCCTAGACACTATTGTTGATAATATAAACGCGCTAAACGCATTGGATTTCCCTACAGATGAGTGGTCATTTTTATTGCTTAACATTGTTTTAGATAAATTGGATTCCGAATCCCGTCGGCAATTTGAACTAAATAATGATAATCAAATCCCTACGTTCGATGAACTGATAACGTTTCTACGCAAACGTTGCAATGCGCTCCAGGCCGCCGCTCCAAGTACCGTTGCACCCGCGCCATCTCACTCGAACTGCCCGCTATCAGTGAGACCTCTCGCTCCAACGGTAGCTAAGCGCTCTCCGGTGCACGCCAAACCCCGGCAACAAGTAACTTTGTACGTTACCAACTCTGCGCGCCCTTGTGTTTTATGTAAAGCAACCCACGTTTTATCTAAATGTCCGAAATTTTATAAATTAACACCGAATGAAAGATTGCATACGGTTAAAGAATTAAAATGTTGTATTAATTGTTTAGCTACAGATCACTATTTGAGAGACTGTAAATCGACTTTCTCTTGTAAAACTTGTTCTTCTAAAAAACATCATTCGATGTTACATTTTGATCGTTCTCCCGCTAGTAGTACAGCACCCCAGGACACGTCTCCGTCGCCTCCCGCGCCGATGAGTGACGGTTCGAATGCTGATAGCACCTCCTCGAACGCCACGTATGGTTCCGCAGCTACGCAGATCAGCTGTTATGCTACTTCGCTACCGAATATCGATTCACAAATCCTATTGTCAACAGTTTTATTGAAAGTTCGCGACTCTCGTGGTCAGTTACACGACGCTCGAGCGTTAATTGACACGGGCAGTCAGTATAGCTTCATAACAATCGATTTAGCGAAAACTTTAAATTTGCCCAGGCGTAAATTAAGTACTACAGTACACGGTATCTCCGGTGTCGCGCTTCAACTCGAAGGCGGTGTCGTCGATCTCGATGTATCCTCGTACTCAGGTACACACAGATTACGGATGCAAGCTCAATGTATTCCAAATATCACAGGCAACATTCCCGCCGAACCTCTCCCGATTTCGTTATGGCCTCACGTGGGCAAACTCACGCTCGCTGATCCCACGTTTGGTATCCCGTCTCCCGTTTCCATTTTGTTAGGTGCCGATGTCTATCGTGACATTATTCTCGGTGGCCAAATAATCGGACCTCCCGGCACACCCGTCGCTCTCGAAACCATTTTCGGTTGGTCACTCATGGGTCACACTTTCGTGCACCGCAGGCGCTCGGTCTGTGTGAGTAACCTCGCTCGCCGTGACTGTTACTCATTCCATGCCAATATTTATACAAGTCTCGACAATATCGTACAAAAATTTTGGTCTTGCGAAGAGCCTCCATCCCGCGAAGTTCTTAGCTCTGACGATAAAATATGCGAAAAAATATTTTCTGAGACAGTTTCCCGTGACGAACATGGTCAATATGTCGTCTCTCTTCCTTTTAAGGAATTCCCACCCGACTTAGGCGATTCCCGCGCAGTCGCACTTAAACGTTTCGAATCCCTCGAACGTAAGTTTAATCACGATCCCTTATATCGTGAACGTGAACGGCTACATGTATCTCGCTCCCGCCGATCTAGTTTCGCATTCGCTTTGGTGGCAAGGACCACGCTTCCTACACGTTCCTGATGATCAGTGGCAGTCGCAACCCGCCGACGTGTGCACCTTAAAGGACCAGAAATGTAGTCCAGTATTACTCGTACAGGATTCCCCTCCGAATATTATTTTAGATTTAATTTCTAAGTTTTCTCAACTTAAAAAAATGTTGCGTGTACTTGCATATGTTTTTCGTTTCACTTATCCGTCGCTTCGCACTCTGTGTAAAACTTCATTCACAATTCGTGAATTGAATAACGTTCTCAAGTCGTGTATTAAAGAAACGCAAGCTCGATATTTCGCTAAAGATATTTCTTTAATAAAAAATAATGAGTTGCCCTCAAACTCACTTCGCAAATTGTCTCCGTACCTAGACGATGAAGGTATAATTCGTGTAGGTGGACGGCTACAATCGTCCGAATTGGTTTATGAAAATAAACATCCGATTATTTTGCCCGCTAATGCTCCATTCACTTTGCTTATCGTTCGTGATTATCACGTTACTTTTGGACATCCCGGCTCCAACGCATTACTTGCGACTATCCAAAAATATTATTGGATTTTATCCGCTCGACGTGTCGTCCGTACCGTCAGCTTTCGTTGTACCGATTGTTATAGACTCCGACCTCGGCTCATGCAGCCAGTCATGGGCCAGTTACCGGTCCCACGTATACAACAAGTTAAGCCTTTCGCGAAGACAGGTGTGGACTATTGTGGTCAATTCTTAGTTAAATCGTCACGTCTACGCAAAGCGCCCGCAATCAAATGCTACATAGCGGTTTTCGTGTGCATGAGCACAAAAGCATGTCATCTCGAGCTCGTTAGTGAGATGACAACGGCCGCGTTTATAGCTGCCCTACAGCGTTTTATTTCGCGACGCGGTAGGTGCTCAGATATTTTCTGTGACCAAGGCAGAAACTTTATCGGTTGTAACAACGAACTTCGTCGTATTGTGAAATCGCACGCGCACGATTGCGCTACGAATGATTTTTGTGTAACACAAAACATTCAATTTCATTTTAATCCTCCATTCGCCAGCCATTTTGGCGGATTGTGGGAAAATCTAGTGAAGCAAGTGAAAACTCATCTGTATCGCATTATAGGATCCCATTTGTTAACATTCGAAGAATTTTATACTGTTCTCACTCGTGTCGAGGCGTGTCTCAATTCGCGACCGCTGCACCCTCTCAGTTCAAACCCGAACGATTTTACTGCGCTTACTCCCGCACACTTCCTCACTATGGAGCCTTTGACTTCTCTTCCCGAGCCCGCCCTGGGTGATGTACACATGTCATCGCTCAAACGATGGAACTTAATCCAAGCCATCCATCAAACGTTTTGGCGCCGTTGGCACCGTGAATATTTACATACGCTTCAAACTCGCGCTAAATGGCATCTGCCCATGAAAAACGTAGAAGTCGGTTCTCTCGTGTTACTCAAGGAGGAGGACTCAGCCCCGCTGTACTGGCCCAAAGGTCGCGTCGTGTCAGCCACTCCCGGTCCCGACGGTATAGTTCGCGTGGTAGAGGTGCGTACAGCTAACGGGGTCTATAAACGACCAGTAGTTAAACTAGCTCCTTTACCTTATGTAGAGGACTAATTGTTTTCACTCGTTTTCGCGTATTAGTTTTAGTTTATTTCCGCTCCTATTCCCATCCTCTCCTATTTTTTGTGTTTCTGCTGATCACGGTGGTTTCAGGGGCGGGGGTATGTTTCGTATTAGTACTGGTAAAATACAATTTCGTTAATTGTTTCTTTTTTGTTGCAACCTTTTTTGTACTCCTTACAATTTCTCGTCAGCGACAACACTGACCTATTTTTTTGAAAAGAGAACAAATCCGATTCCCGCGCGCGACCACACGCTTTTTCGTTCGTGTAAATAATTATTGAATTTACGTTAGATTTCGCAACTCCCTGCTATCTATTTATTCGTATTTTTGAGCCCTCTCCATTCCCTCGTATTTATTTATGTTTGTGTGTGTATTCGCCCCCAAAAATCTCCCTTTAGAGTCATCCCCGGCTAGGAAAGTGTGGTGCGGTGATATCCTGGAGTGCTGCTACTACCCCGAGTCAGTAAGTACCTCTTTTCCCTTGAAACCTCCTCCCATTGAGGAAAATAGAAGGTGAAGCTTCATGTAATAAGAATGCCAGCATCGTTAGGGTAACTCAAAAAACCCGCCCCCAATCGCAGTATTTACAACATTGCGCACCCTTTGAAGTTGTCAGGGTGGACACAATCTCGAAACTTTACAATACCATACCAACATACCTTTAAATTCTTTATAAAATTAGTATAGATTGAATACAAGCAGTCAATATAATGTGAATGTTAATTTCTGCCGACCCGCTCAGGGACTACAGGCGCGATGGTATTTAATGATATACCACACTGAAGGTACATTATTACTCGGTTTCAGGTATAATCTGGGACGAGGACGATATATCCCCGGTCATAATGAAATACATTTATCTTCATCGGAACGGCTCCAAAGAGGTGGCACAGAACAAGAATCAATCAACGGAGGCATTGGATAATTCTCTCTTAGGCTTCTGATTGTAGCTTTGGATACCACGCATCGTCTACGGCCCTCTGAGGGCGGGTGCCAACCAAGGCACCAATTAAGTAATGAAAAAAATTGCCTATTTTGAAACTTAAACTGAGATGATGACTTTTTGGCGGGAAACTGAAAAGTCATGGCGTCAGTTATGTTTTAATTTCTAAAACTAGTGTTCCTGCGAGTTATAGTGAGTGATATAAGTGGAATATTAACCATTATGGGTTCGGTAAAGTTCACAAGTGTAGGTAATTGAAACAGAGTGACGAAACGTGGCTTTTCAGTTTCTCACAAAAAATCCATGAAAAATCTTTCGGTAAAGTATCCATCACTTTACTGATTGAGAGATGGGGGGTATTTTACTTGAGCCTAGCCTTTGGGCCTGTGCATATACTCAAAAACAGAAAAAAATATATTACTTGATACTGGCAAAATACCTATGGTGATGCCAAATTAAAAAAAACAAAAAACTGAGATGATATCTCAGTAATTTGGTTGATTTTGTTTTCCACATATTACCGCCGACCCTTCGTAATCACGTCTGTCTGTAAGGCGGATACATGTTTTGTTATCTGTAACGTGTTTGCCATACATAATCATCAAGTAAATGTAATTAAGAAAGTATGTAGGCATATTAGATACGTTTGAACTTGAACTCGTCAAGTTAATGTTAATACTAACATGTTTGTTTGATTGGAAAATAGATTGGCTATTTCAAAATGAATTAGTTTTACTTGCGATAAGAACCAAGACATTAAAGCATATACCTAGGTGTTTATTATATACAGTTAATCATGCAAAGTTATTCATAAGAGCGCTCCCAATTTATACCAGTTCACCAATCCTTTTTTGGTCGCCGACAAATATGAATACAATTCAGTAAACAGATTCACCGTTCATTTTGAATTCCAATGAAACGTAAAATTGAATATCTTACAAACACAGAAGCGAGAGGTCCCCCCCATGTTGTAGGTACTAAACGGTACCGGCCCGACGCAATTCTAGGATGGAGTGAGATCCAATTATATCGCCCCTATTGAACACGAGAGTTCAGAACTTCGAACAGCTAGACATCTTGAAGTCTCTGTCTGATTTGGCTCACTGAAGCGCCCCCAGGAACTTGGCACCTGGAGTGGCCGCTCCGTATGTCATATAATAGGGCCGGCCCTAGGTAGAATACCCGCCAAATAAATTTACATCTGTGAAGTAAGCTGCTTCCAACCTTCTCCCGAAACCCCTCAAAGCACTCTGCTAGTCTGCTACCGAATATCAAGTTCTGCGCAGCGTCTCTTACGAATTTGACGGGCGCAAATATATTTTATAGGCATTGTAGGTATACCTTTTTTACATTGGGAAATGCGTTACAAATCCCCTGCGGGACGAGAGAGGTATGTGGGGCGCATAGTGCCGGTATACCCACTAAATCCCACGGTGTCACTCCGTCGCAAGTGCTGGGAACGCGAAATGTTCGCAAACTTCCCCGAACCCCGGCGCGTTGTAGGTATCCCGGCCTATATTCATCGTTAGTAAGTGGGTACTTACCGATAATCAGATCCACACACAACTGATAAGTCGCGAACCTAATTGAAAGGTCGCGTCGATAATTCCATTTGGTTTTGTGAGATTGCCTATAAATTGGAGCTTATTTAAACGAAAATGAGTGTACTCTGTTCTGTGATACTTAATTTACTTGTCTTTGAAGGTAATACTAGCAATTATTAATGCGAATACTAGTTAAGTTACCCACTACTAATTAAGCCATCAGTTTTCCACGTTACCTATTGAAGATATTGGGTAAAATAAAGCTTCAATTCTGCCTAGTAAGATAAATGTAATAAATCGTCTCATATGCTTTAGATAAGTATATGTGGTGCTTAAATGATTAATGTTGTACATAATTTGTTCATTTCTTATATTTACGCGAATACTACACATTGAAATAAAACAAATTTTTATTTTATGGTTTTTGCGTTCCCAACGATTCGGCTGCTTTACAGCAGCCATGGTCACGGGTTGACTGAGGTGTGATTAGCTTTTAGCAAATTGTTAAGGTATGTAATTAATAATATTCAATTTTCTATATGGACCTTTTGAAAAAACATTTGATTTGCAAGTCTTCTGTTACTTCAAGACTAAGGTTTAAGGAAATGCAGAGGTACCTATGATTCTCAAAGCCTCTTTATATTGTGTATACTAGAACCAATGATACAGTCCCATATGCTAGCGGGTTTGTGTAAAGATAATGATTGATTAAGTTATTATTTTCAGGTACGCGCGAGACTCCAGCAGGCTGTATTCCTTTGGAATTCACGAAGAGTTCAGCTCCAGATCACTCGGGGATAATGCAAAACATGCTCAACATGTCCATAATGACGATGCTAGTGTGTGCACTTATAATTATTACATTTGTGTTTATAGTTAAGATATATTAAACTATTTATCGTTGATAAGTGTGCACTTTGAAGACCTTAATCTGCCACCCTGAATTAACAATTAAAATATTAATTTACACACACCATCACGCCTGTAATTACAGGCAATGTTGCAATGAAACCTGCACGCCTGTCAAAAATTATAATTTTTGACAGGCGTGCAGGTTTCCTCACGATGTTTGCCTTCACCATACGGTAAGTGATAATCATTATTGAAGAACAATTCTATACTGCTCGATATAAATAACAAGGATGATATGGCGGTAATGATTTGTCGTCCATCCAGCGAGCTAGATTACCAGAGACACATTAGGTCTATCAAATTGCGTAAATATGTATATAAAATGCGTTAGGGTTTTCTCACCGTTCTGTTTTTTCGTCATTGAACCATAAAATGTAATTTTAAACTCTGTTGCTGGCGCAATCATCGACAATAACGATGGAAGCCATAATGTTTTAAAACGTGGAGTGAAGTGAATGCGATAAGTACTTTATAGTCGCCATGGAAACGCTTTTTGTTAACAGTGACAATGATACCTTATTACAACTGACAAGAGACAATTTGTTCTTGTAACTTGATAGAGGTGCAATGTGACACAGGTAGCAAGACAAGCTCGTGACTAAATCTATACAAATAAATGAAATTGGAGTGTCTATTTGTATTATAAAAATAACCGCTTTTTACTAAGTGCATTTGGATGTTTATACGGTACATATACCAAAACAATTGTTTTTAAAATTTTTGTCGGTCTGCTTAGGCTACTTTTATTTTAGAAAAACCCTACCCCCGCCACCGAAACCCCGCCAACGACTCAATATCACAAAGGCTGGCTCAGAACGCGTGAGCGGGCTATTGCTAACGGTTGTGTCTTTGTTAAAAACCACGCGGACGAAGTCGCAGGTAACAGCTAGTTATACATATTTATATGAAAAAAATTGTGTATAGTGCATGCCTCCCGCTCGTCAGTCGACATTCATGTTCCACGGCATTGTACGGGTGTGTTCACGGCGTGATTGTGTAGTTGTTTAGCGGGTTGAAGTGTTCACTCGCCATGTGGCTAGCGTTGCGCGCCAAGCCGTATCCCCACAGATCCATCGCTTCTTTACACGCCGTCTGGAAACATACAACACAAGTGTAACCGATATCTAATAAAACAAATATATACATCTTATAACATTTTCATTAAGGTTCACGTTAGCGCGATTACCGCCACCTTCGACCATGTTACGCCACCTAGGCAACAAAGTTCGCTGGCGTCCACCTGCAATCGTATAAACCGGGAATTTGTTGTTTAACATTGACTATTTCAATAAATGCTTGTACGATTACTATTGGTAAAACAACTTTCACAATAAGTAAGTATAGAAAACACAAAAGTACAGACGCTTAAAGTTTTCCATCAGAAAAAGAGCAGCACAGCCATAGTGACGGCACCGCTTCAAGTCATAGCGTGTGCGATATAGAATGTACGCGACCCTCTCTCTCCCAAAAGAACTTTAATAGAGAAAATCTTTGAGAGTAGAAAATTAACTTCGAAAAATCATTCAAAATTAGTTCTTATGATCTCCTGGCTAAAAAGTCTATTATAAATTTAAGAATGCCTGGGATCAAATTCACGTGCCATTCAAAACAAGGAGGTCACGTATTACAAATCGGCACTTATCCAACATGTCCTAGGCTTGACTCAACACCGATCTATCGATCTGTGCACTACCATCTAGACTGCGACCTCCTTTAACGTTCTTTAAAATGCCAGAAAATCTAAATGAGTCTGCACGATTTTTTTACACAGGAATAACTTGCGAGCACCAGACCCTCAAGACAGACAATTAAGCATATTTAGCCTTGGCCTTAGTTATTTCGGCCATTGTTTTTAATTCATTATATTAGTAAGCTAATTAGTTGTAGTAAGTAAGTATATTAGTTAGTTAATTAAGATATGCTAGCCCTTCTCGCCTGAAACACAGGTTTTCCAAGTTCAGTTACATGTGTTAAAACAAATTATGCCTAAATTAATCTCACTGTAACTAACCATTTATTATGTTATCAAATATTTAAAGAAATTATATTTAGGTATATTTATAATTTAAAAAAAATGTATGCCTTCACACACCTGTATGCTGTCGACGTAATCAAAATCGAGCTCCTTCTTCCACTTGAAAGCCACTTCACCGGAGACCCTGAATGTTGAGAAGACGCCGCCCGCCTCCACGTTGGTGTGCGTCTGCAGGAACTCCTCCACAGAGGGCGTCGCGCTCAGTTTTAGGAACTCTAATACTCGATGTGTCGTTACGTTCGGCTTCAATGCTAATTCCTCGTACCTGAGTACCCTGTAATAATTTTTAAAAGGGCTTCTATACTAACAGAGAGATGGAACTAGAAGACCAAATGAGACACAATGCAACTGTCTCGTTTATTTTACTCATAGCTTTGTCCCTCTCTATTGAAAGGTTGCCCATGTAGAAGCTCCTATATAAACAATGTGCTTAACAAATTAAATCGCTCAGTGTTGTTTATCATCGATTTCTGAAATGTATCCCAGCAGTTCTTCAAGCACTATCCTTTTTACGTACCGTTTCGGTAACGTGACGTCTTCCATCCCTCTCACACCACATATGTCATAAATAAGTATGACAGTGAAAGCTAGTTTTCTCGATGACGTTACGATTACTTTGGAAGTTCCTGCTTACACTACAGGTCGCTTAAATTGTGGCCACTGTATTAAAATTAGTTCAACTTCAGTGTAATGCCGTCTTGGAAAAATAGCATGCCGCCGCCGACGTAGGTACACCTACAAGCTTAAGCCGCGAATTTGTTATTTCATGTTGATTCAAGCTTGGAATAAATAGCTTATTTTATACATCCATATACTGTATTACATTAAACTGCACTGTCACTTGTTAGTGACATACTGGACTGTCTTTACATAAAAAAAAAACTTTTATGTAAGGGCTTCTATTTGTTGTTTGTAAACCTTCCAATGGTGAAAATCCGTGATAGATCACATAAATTTATAGTACTCTGTCCACAGTACAAATTAAAATTAAAATATTTATTCCTAAAGTTGTATGTACATGCAAATAAACTATGATACTCATCAGGAAACATTATTTAATAGAATATTAATCAATGATATAAAATGCTAGCCTTGATTTGCTTTTTATTATGACCCTCGCCGACCTTAGGGGGCATTGTTTGGTAGTCATATAACAGTATAATTTTATAGCTACTTACATGAGACGATCAGGATACTTGGGCAATAGACGTTCAGCAGCTACATAGTCACTGATCATGTCAGCGCAGAGCAGCTCAGGCTGCCAACAGTCTGGACCCCATTGGCAGAAAGTTAGGTGCTGTCTGGACCTCATCACACCACGAGGGTCGCGGATCAACAGCACCACCTTTATATTAAGCCTGCAATATTTGAACTATTCAAAAAAATAACAATCGGTGGGCAATGTTTTACATACATTTTTTGTTGTAGGGACCTATGTAACAATTTTATATGTACACTCCAAACTTGTAGAAGTTTCAATCTGTATACAATCGCGAATTCGAAGAAATATTTTTAGTATTATACCATTGTGAAAAAAGTAGCCTAAGTTACTTACTCCTTGTTACATCAGCTATCTGCCAGTGAAAGTCCCGTCCAAATCGGTCCAGCCATTTCAGAGATTAGCCGGAACAAACAGACAGATAGACAGATAGACAAAAGTTGAAAAAAAAAATGTTTTGGTATATGTACCGTGTATACATCCAAATGCACTTAGTAAAAAGCGTTAATTTTCATATTACAAACAGACACTTAAATTTTATTTATTTGTAAAAAAAACGCCCCCTACCCCTGCCAACGACTTAATATCACAGAGGCTGAGAACGCGCAAGTGGGATATTGCTAACGGTTGTGTTTTTGTTAAATACCACGCGGACGAAGTCGCGGGTTTTAGTTAGTTGAACTATATAAGTATTATTTAATAGCCATTACCCATCTCCTTTAAAATAATGGGATTATAAAATGCAATGCAACCTAAAAACTAGACTTGCAGTACACAGCAGCCAGATGATTAACATCTACAGAAATTTAATAACATTAAAGCAACTTACTCTTTATCTTCCAGTATCTCCTGTATGAGGCGTAACCTCACTCGTACCACCTTCATGGTTTGAAAAGGTAACAGTCTACAAAACTTTGATGTGAAATCAGCATCTAAACACATATCTTTGTTATATTTACAGTGGTCCCACAGTCTTGTGTTATGGCTTAACTGGAATATATGATCCTTTCCAAATTCAAAATAACTATCCAGGCCATCAAAATTACACTTAAACATATTTTTGATAGTGGTCAAAACTTTATCAGCATGGGGTGGGCCTCTGATCTGTACAATACGATAGTTTATTAAAGGCTCGTAATGGTAAAAAGTGCTAGGAATCGCATTCAATATTTCTCCGAGGAATGTGGTTCCTGATCTCCAGGTGGATAAAATTAAACTCCTAATCGGTTGGCCCCCTGACTCCATAAGTAAGTCTTCCAAATCTTTAACTCCAGAATGTGTATAGTTGTACTTCAATAACTCAAATTTAACTTTAGACCTTGTTTTTTCCAATATCTCTTCGATGTTTGGGGTGCCATTGTAGGAGTTCGTTGGTATGGCCAGCATCGAACCCTCCTCTCCATCTTCTACTTTCACAAAACTCGTTATGTCCCTCCGGGGTTCCATGGGCGGACGATAATATGTGTTATCTGCATATCCACTTCCAACAAAGACAAGCAGAACACTAAGACCAAATGCGAAACATATTGAATAAAAATTAACTCGCCGCAACATTATGGACACTAATTAAACAATTCCGGAGACTGTGTTGTGACACTATAATTGTTAAAAGTTTTGATTGCAATTAAATAATAATTATATTTTTCGCGTTTCCGCGGAAACGCCGTATTGCACCTTCCGCGCGTATAGTAGTAGTTTCTTGTTCTTCTTCTTTGTTATTGGCGTTGGCAGCTAATTGCCACAATTCTGCAAGTGTCCGTGATGAACTTGGACGTAGATGACGGTGAGCGAAAAACGGTTCTTTGCCCTTATTGGCCGATATCTAAAACCAAAGACAAGACACCATATAGGACGGCACATTATTAGTAGTTACTTAGACGAACTTAATAATAGTATTAGTAATATATTCTATTTACAGTTTAATGTTATTCATATTTACAAACTAGCTGTTGCCCGCGACTTCATCCGCGTGGTATTTAACAAAGACAACCGTTGACAACAGCCTGCTCGCCCATTCTGAGCCCGCGGGACGCATTGCAGGTTGTTGCTATCAAACTTAATCAGGCGCTGCGCTGCAACATTGGTTTTAATTTAGCCTAAGTCACTCCTTGTTACATCAGCTATCTGCCAGTGAAAGTCCCGTCAAAATCGGTCCAGCCATTTCAGAGATTAGCCGGAACAAACAGACAGACAGACAGAAGGACAGACGGACAAAATTTTTAAAAAATGTAGTTTCGGTATTGGTAACGTGTATACATCCATATGCACTTAGTAAAAAGCGGTTATTTTAATATTACAAACAGACACTCCAATTTTATTTATATGTATAGATGTACATAGGATATAGTTAAATAGAGGGGAGAAGGTATAGGAAAGAAGGCATTTAAGGGAAATAGGACGAGGAATTTCGGGAGGAAGGACGTCATAAAGGGAGTGACGGAGCTTAGTGCAGGAGAAGAAAATGTAATAAGACACTATAATGAAGAGGTTCCGTTTTAATTCAATTTAATTGTCCAATTGAGTAGAAGCAACGTGGAACAATTGTTTACCCACCATTGACTCGACCTATGGTCTGTAGGCACCGAGCCGTTAATTAAATACAATTCTGTTTAATAATTATATTCGTATTTCGTGTGTGTTAGTAAGTAGGAATGTTTAATAATTTTATTACGTTTTAATTTTCGTTATTAATTATAAAATCACCTTGGAAGAAATTAATTCGATATCAAATACCATTATTAAATTTTAATTTTCGAACGCTACATTTTTATTTTAATTGATATAAAATGAAAAATATATATCATCTTTTTATTTTCTATAAGCCTACATGGAAATAAAAAGAATTACAACTTGCCAGTTATATTAACACATTTTTTATACTCACCGAAAGCGCAAAGACACGATAGTACCACGAAAGTCTTCTCCATGCTGTGAACCACCTAGAACTAAACGTGCGCGCAAACTTCCCTTCTTCTTTGCAAGTCACTACCATCAACTTGTACTATAGAACTCTAGCCCAGCAGGTTCGATGGAAAAGGCACTAGTGGCATGTATAATTATTTGCGTTTGCATAGATTGTATACATCACTCTTATAGAGCATAGGACGACTCTATTTTCAAACACAATAAAAACATATATTGCTCTTGATGTTGCTCTGGCATTAGAAGATATTTCAAATTGCATTCTAAATTTAAACTTGTTTTGTTTTTTTTATAATATTAATAATATGCATGCTAGGACGGCACTATTACCACACTGCAACTCATGGGACTAGGCGTACATTGGTGTGTTTCTTGAATAATGTAAGTAGGTATTATTACAATGATTTAGAAAGGAATTTCATTGAATAAGGAACTGATCATTGATGACGAACTGTTTAGGCCGGGGAGAATGTCATTCTATACAAATATGGTCACTTCGCGAGTCGGTATTTATGAACGACATGTAAGGTATTTTAAAAAAATATTACGTAATTAGGTAAAGGTCACGGTTGAGTTGCATATTTCGGCAAAGGTCCTAAACTAATGAGTAACAACGTTTATCCTTATTTCTAGATGATTTAAGAAGCTAGTACCTATTATTTGACGGCCTGATTAGCGCAGTGGGTAGTGACTCTGCTTTCTGTGCCGAGGGTCCTGGGTTCGAATTCTGGTAGCGACAAACTTTGTGTGATGAGCACGAATGTTTGTACCCAAGTCATGGATGTTTAATATCTATATGAGTAATTTCGAATGGGTTCGCCCCCGCTCCATTGTGCGATCATAATACAAGCGTTGCTTATATTGTGAGACCTTATGGTTGGTGACGAATGTCAAGGACTAACTAAAATCTGGTTATAATAATTAATTTTATACAAAGAAACGCTGTCGAATAGTACGTAAAAAATGTGGTGTTATCTTGTAAAAGGTTGCTGAGAATAAAATATCAATACCTACATTCATAGATTATGAACAATAATAGGTACCAATCCATGACTATCGCTGGTTTTCCACATTATTGAAATATGACAAAATAAAGGGGACTTTTTCGCTGGAAGTTGAACCGCGAAGTTGTCAATTTTGTTTTAAATAATGTGTTATATTAGTGGGATATAACCATTGTGTGTTCATAAACGTGCACGAGAGAAGGAAATTGAAATGAAATTGTATAACTTGACTTTTCAAGTTCTCCCAAGACTTCCGGTATTTTTTCAGTAAAGTATCCACAGCTTTACTGATAGGGGTAGGAGGGGACTTATTTTATCATCGTCATCAACATCATCATTATCATACTTATAATTCAATAACAGTTATCAAGAAAAAAATTACCTTCTATTAAAGTAGGCATACTTAGCTCAGCACATCTTATATCTGGACTCGACGAGCTCTCAACCTGTCATGTAGGTAAAGACATATTTTCCGCTGGGTAAAGCCGCTGGTAATAATTTGGTGGCGCAGACTGGCTTGGGGTAAATTGTACCAGCAAATTGTCAATGGTCCTGACGTGCTGGCTGCCTGGATCAACTTCCTTATCTGACTCGTACCTAAGGTAATGAAAAATTTATTAATATTCGATTCAAATAGGGAAGTTGTATAAGTACGAGGGGGGATCAAAAAGTAGTGAGAATGACATACTCCTAGGTAAGAAAAAAAATAAATACTTGCAGGCATAGCTCAGATACATATTTGTAATATTAATAAAGAAAAAAAAACTTCGATTCTCTTTTGTTTTTTTCTGAATGTAGTCATTTGTTTGCTTCGTGTCGGAACGTGTTCTCGAAAATGGAGAAAAACGAAGTGCGAGCCGTTATTAAATACCTCTGTTTAAAAAGTTAACGACGCAAGAGATTCATTACGATTTGGAAGCAACATTAGGAGTCTGCTCCGCCGTATTCCACTGTCGAAAGGTGGGCTTCTCAATTTCGAGTAGGGAGAACGAGCACGGAAGACGAACATCGTTGCGACCGTCCATCGACGTCAGTCTTCCAAGAAAAAGTTGCGAAAGTCGAGAAAATTGTATTGAGCAATCGAAGAGTTACCATCCGATACTTAATTCAAGAAACGGGTATTTCATATGGAAGTATTCAATCCATATTGAAACAATCTTTGAATATGAGAAAAGTCTCCGCAAGATGGGTGCCGAGAATGTTAACCAACAGTCAGGAACAAAATCGACTTGACATTTCGAAGATATTGTTGGACAAGTTTCAAGAAGATTCTGAAAACTTTTTGTCTCGTTTCGTAACAATGGACGAAACATGGGTCCATCATTTTGATCCCAAGACAAAACAGCAATCTTCGCAATGGAAACGGCCATCATCACCGACCCCGAAGAAGTTTCGTGCCGTGGCATCGGCTGGCAAGGTTATGGCCTCAATATTTTGGGACTCAGAAGGGATATTGTTGATTGATTACCTGCAGCGTGGAACCACTATTACAGGCCAATATTATGCAGCTTTAATTCCCATGTTGAGGAATGCCATCAAAGAGAAAAGGAGAGGGAAACTTCGAAGGGGCGTGCTGTTTCATCACGACAACGCACCCGCGCACAGGTCGGCAGTTGCGATGGCTGCCATTCAGCAAGCTGGCTTCGAATTGGTTGACCACCCCCCTTATTCACCAGATCTGGTGCCTAGCGATTTTTATCTGTTCCCCAAATTGAAAGAATACTTAAGGGGAAACAGATACGAAGACGATAGCGAGATGATGGATGCCGTGGAGAGCTTTTTGCAGGACCAACACAAAACATTTTTTTTGAAAGGGATTGAAGCCTTGGAAAAGCGCTGGATTCGGTGTGTAGAGAGACTCGGAAAGTATGTAGAAAAATAAATTATTAAGTTATCAATAGTCATTATATTCTATCTCATTCTCACTACTTTTTGATCTCCCCTCGTATATACATTATATAGTTCTTTTATTTATTTAAATTGCTTTTATTTATTTAAACTATCTACCCACACCCGTCCAGTAGCGCACGCAGCCCACTCGCGTGGCATGGCCGCGTCGGGCGCCTCCCACCGCTTCCCCCGCCAACGACTTCATATCACAAAGGCTGCCGGTCGCGCGGGCTCAGAACGCGAGAGCGGACTATTGCTAACGTTTGTGAGTTGTTGGTTTGGCCCAAGAAAATTGTACACCAAATATTGTATATAAAGAAAATTTTCAATAAAACTAAAAATATACAATGATTAAACAAAATATGCAAAAACTAAATGGAAAAATAAGTACAAAAATAAAACATCGAATCATAAAATAGAATTTCATTAAAATTAGCATAGGTATTTCTTTAAGCGAAATACAGAATTAATAAGTTGTCGTAAACTCTGCGAACTGAACAATAACTTTTTTGTTAAATACCACGCGGACGAAATCGCGGGTAACAGCTAGTTGAAAATGAGATTGGGACATGAAAATACGGCAATCCCAGAGGTGCAAGCCGGGTTTTAAACCTGCAGACCTAGTTTCCAAGGCGAGCGTTCTACCATCTCGGCTATCACTGCTAGTTTAGACATTTTCTGGTTATTCAGTTGCGGTAGCGCCACAACATTTTATGAATTACATAATATAACTAGGTACCCACTCAGGAATTGAAACAACGCGAATTATTTATTGTAACTTTATTAACTTGAAATAAAAAAACGATACTTGATATTCAATGTTTGCAATAATAACGCCGGCCGTGCTACACCTATGTTACAATCTACGGATTAAAACTTCAACATGTTTAGTCAATTCAATCGTAACTCTTAATCTAATAAGGCTACCCTTAAATACCTACCACTCCCGCGCACAAGTTGATACCGTTTATTATTGCTTGCTTTTTATAATGATCTACATATATTAAAAATTAAAATCCACAAAGTATTCATTACTGATCAAGGAGGGCATTATTAGTTCATATTTCCAGGCAGTCCATTTACCGGCCTTAAATTAGTTGTATGTATAACGTTAACGATATAAGTTCCTGGTGTACTATCTACCAGGAACTTATATCGTTTGTCACAGTTTGAAGTTGTAATTTTGACCGTCAACTCTAGGAAGATTTTTTTTTTTAGACTTAGTTAAATAATATAAAATATTCATATTAGCCCCTTTTTAATGGTAGGATCACGCCTCCTCTCGATGCGAGAGGGGATAAGGCCGTAATCCAGCACGCTGGCCCAGTGCGGGTTGTCGGACGTGACGCGTCTCATTATTGAGATAAAATAATTAAATAAAAATTGCCAGGGAGTTAAATATCCTGGAAATACGAGCTCATAACACGACTCCTAAACTCAAGTAAAGTAAGTACTTAATATTATGCATCGATATACATTCACCAGCGTTCATATAAAACCGACTGCTTATGACAAAGTTCAAACAGTATGTGTCACTTAACATACACACCTCATGCATTTCTAGTAAACTAGTATACGACCAACAAACTAAAGACGAATAGAAAAAATAATCGATATGTTATATACAAATCACTAAAATACGTACAACACAAAATATCACACGGCACATTTTATAAAGAAATTACAGGCTGTGCAGTCGGTCTGGACACTGCCAATAACATACATAGCACACATTATGCCAATAAAGGTGTTTATGCACATGCTCAATAATAATAATGTTATGCTGCTCATGTGCAGTTTTGTATAGGTCTCCCTTGAAAATACCATTATCACAGAGGTATTTCACATTGCGTATACGAATTCTTGTTTATGGCCCATTACCGGTATTTTATTTCAAGAATACCGGTTCTTATCCAAAAGCTACTTACGCAAGCAGATGCGGTAGTTCCGCTCTGCATATACACGCCCATGGCGGAATAGCTTTCTCGCTTGCACTTAAGCCACAGATTACTAACATTTCTTACGAACTTATACGTTAAGTATAATGATGCCAGAAATTACCGGTATTTATACCGGTTTATGTGGAGAACTAGTGTACGGGTTTATTCACTGTTAACCGAACTAAAATTGGTATAGATACCATATCAATTTAATTTGAAGTGGTTCCTGGAAATATATACCAGTATTTCAAGGCCTGGACAATGGGAAATGTTTTATCACACAGGCAGCATTGACTAGTTAATATTCTCTAGTTATTCCATACTATTACTGAGCATGTTTATCGGCATTACACACAAAAAAGCATACTTGTCATGAATACTACAATTGTATACACATGATATGCTAATGATATGATCAAATATGTAGACTGGGTCCAGCCAGCCACCAGATTTTCGCTTACAAATCATTATTATGTACGTTATATATGTAATACTAACATGCATTCTAATAATAAACCTTACATTTAAGTATCACTACCAGTATTTCGTTAAGGCATTAACTGAATATATTATTATATTGTCAGATCTATCAGGAAGCATGTTATCTTAATTAGTAATTGATGGCAATTTATTGACATTGAGTACTTTTAACTTTTTTTTAAGCTTCATTGCGTTAATGGGTGCGATGGCGGGCCATTTCTGATCCAATTAGTAAACTGTTGCCCAGCCTTGGCGAGCGACTCGTGCATCTCGGAGTTACTTCAAAGACTTCGGGAAACACTAATTCGAAGGCTCATAAGTAGTAGTTTTTGCGTAACATTTTTACACATTACATTTTAAGTACGACAGTTTCTCAAACCAGCTGTGCTGTGATACGGGTTGGGAAACATCTCGACTAAACCAGCCTTCTAATAAAAAAAACCGCATTGAAATCGTTCCATCCCTTTGGGAGCTACGATGCCACAGGCAGACATGCGGATAAAAGCTTCACATTTCTATAGGTTTTCGGCAGTCTGTTTAGTGGTAGCACAAAACCGTGCATCTTTTTTTACGTATAGCTCTGTCTTTATCTGTTAGCTAACAAATCAGATAGGAAATGGCCCGTTAGAACTGTCGCACTAATGACTTGCACCCAACAATGTTTGTATACCTACCTACTAGTTTAGAGAGACGAATTTGAAATTAATACGAGAAATGTAAAATGTATTATTCTTAATACAAACCCACTTGTACATAGAGGGATGTCAGTCATAGAGTTTAATTGTACAAAAACTCCCGCGCAGAAACTACCACTCCCACCTTTTAGAACGATAGTATTGGGAGGAGGGGAGATAATCGATAAAGAACCGCTTATAAACAATAACTATTGCCAGATGAAAACACAACAACAGACAGATTAGGGCATATTTTTTATATCCCATTTTGTGTCCCACTTCTGGGCAAAGGCATCCTCTTTTAAAACGTGCCCACAACAAGCCTTCTACCCATGCTTCTTTAGCGCATTTACAATAAATATGTGAAATCAGTATTTCGATATATCGATTTTAGGAAACATTTAATTTTTTGTGAACAATTTTGTTTTATTTACCGAACTAAATTCTGATATCACATAATAATCAATTTCACGGCATAAGTAAGTAACTATTATTGTAACCACGCAAGGTCAACAATTAAATTCCATGACTGTTAATGTTTTTAAAAGCCATATCCTATGTTCTAGTATAAAACGAATACTCCAATAGAATATCAAACAACCGATATGTAACAATTGTACGTATGTAACGCGTTCCAACATCGTCGATGTCAAAGTATACGCTACGCGAAACGAAACGCCACAGAAAAATTCACTAAACTGAATACATTCAAATTTAATATTATTGATTTCATCCTAATTCACTACCTTACAATCAAGTGCACTTAATGAATTCTCACTACTTCAATAGTTCCATTTGTTTGAATAATTTATTAGCGTACCTACTTAAATATATATAGAGGAAATACTAAGTGTCCCATGCAAATGGTCTATAAAACGCGAATGCGAACACACGCATCGATTTTTCGTAGATTCAAGCGAAAAGCGCCCTTGTTTGTTCATAGCTCACATTGCGTTGCAAGCATCTTGGTTAAAATTTTCACTCATGAGCTTGTTCAGATGACGCGTTTTATGCCCGAGTCACCTAGTAAGGCGACCATATTATACACCTTTAAATCGCGTGCAGTAAATTACGCCAAGGGCCAGGAACTTCCAATGTCATAGAGAAAAACAAAATCGCCAGATGAAGACACATACTAAGCAACGCTTGTATTATGGGCACCGTAGGTACAGTGGAGGGTCCACTATCATGTAAGAAAATCATGTCTTCTTAAAAAGAATATAATTCTTAATAAAAATTCGGTTGGCACGAGACGGACAACAATTGAGCGCAAAACGCCTAATCTGAAGAAGCTCTATATTTCCCAATTCACCGGACTAGTTACATGATGAATTTCGAATCTGCAAATTTAGTCTTAAACGTCATACTCCATGGCTAACGTAATCGATTAATAAAGTCTATGGTCCGTCTCCATGGGTCACTGAGCACCTCGTAAATGACGTATACTCTTGTAGGCATCATTATATTTCTGTCGATATGATATTATATTTAACTGAGCACTATAATTTTGACTCTCGACAAAATATGCAAAGCATAAGAATCCCAATAATCATCTTTCGTACGTAGTCTATAAGCAAATGACTAGAGCTTTTTGCTATTCCTTTTTGTTTCAATATCCAAACTACGTGTTTGTATCTGTACTCGAGCCACGCTAACTCACTCGCTGTCCCGCTCGCACACTTGGTGCTTGCAGTAGGCATCTCTCACTCGTCTGAGCAAGACTTGAGCGGGGGCTGGGTACAGCGCGATAGTTTACGTAATTTATTACATTGCACGGGTATTTTTTAAAATCTAAATAACATAATATCTGCTCTATATTTAGTTCAGTGATTATGCACTGTTTCATGATCAAATATAAAGAATAATTTTATACTAGCGTATTATTGTACAAACCGTACAAAAACTGCTTATATGCATTGAAATAATTCTGGAGGTAAATTTGTAATTTGTTCCTACGAGATTTGTATGGAATTGTTTTCTCTTCACATAGTACTTAGCATCAATCCTCAACTTTAACATATACAGGTGTAAGTGGCTTCCTACCGAAAACTGAAACCATATGTATCTAAACGTGACTTTTAACTAAAAAACCATAATTACAAATTGAGACCTAAAACTGCAATGTAAATAAAAACAAAATACGCTCGAGCGCACTCTTCACTCGCACGCGAGGGGTATCGTGCGGAGCGGTGCTTTATGACTGCGTGGTTTACGATACATTGCGCGCTTAAAAATTACAACATGTGTAAGCTTTACTCAAAGTTTTCGATACAATGTCCCTTACACCCTGTATATATTACAAAGTGAATGCTGGAGTATTATTGATATGTCATGTCTAGCAATTTGAGGTATTATAAGACTGTTTATATTGTTGACGTATATTTGTGGCGTAGGTACGTATTATTGTATAACATTAAGGAACTCGACGGTATTCCGATGTTTTAGTGGTTATTAATTATCTTGGATCGTATTATCTCATGGACGGAGATTACATTTTCTTCATTCAACTGTTGAACACTACAGTGTGTTATTAAACAATCGGGTGCACAACAAGTGTTTGTTTATACTAGCTTTTACCCGTGGCTCCACACGCACTAGTATCGATTTCGCTCTGCAGCTCGACCCTCAATAGTCAAAGTGTTTTGATATGTACCTACCTATCCATTTGAGTCCAACCATAGGCAATCGAATATTAAAAACTCTGTTTTAATTGGTCCAGGAGTTTCTCAGTGATGCTCGAACAAACAGACACAGGCAAGAATTCTAATATTATATCACTTGTTTTGGATTCACAGTGTCTATACAGCGTCATTAAAGAAAGGGTATACTTTTTGCTTTATGAACCTGCGCTTCTTTATCGTTTTGTGAAGTTAGAATTCTGATATGTGGTTTAAGAAATTTTAGTATATGCTTTCTGAATTATCCTGTATAGCCTTTTGCTCGAGTTTTGGATAAGTATTTTAATACACAGACACAGTCGACTTACAGTTTTAAAATATTATAGATGAAGTTAATACATTAGAAATTGATTGGGGGTGTGTTGACTTATTAGCAATTAACAAGCAAATAACAAAATGTTACTTTTTTATGCCTATAGACTATCGCCTACGAGCCTCTGATAAGAGATTTGTTCATATCCCCATAATTATAAAGTATAATTTACAGTGTACATGTGACCGATAGTTATGAGTTATTTAAAATAATCCACAGCGTCAAGTTATTAAGAAAATTATTAGTATTTTTTATGTTCTCAGTCTACTTCGGACCGCTCGATTATTCTATACAACCGCGCTAATATATCAATTCCTATCTAAACTAGAATATGGATTTAAAATTGCCACTCTTAAAAACCGTTGTGATATAATAGGTACGCTTAAAACGGTGCCCCAATCATTACAATATTATTAATATAGCAACACTCGAACGTCATTCTGTCTACGACTTAATACAAGGGCACTGCCAGTACACTTAATATTACTTAATAAAAAATAATGCACCTCTAAACTATACGCCTATGTGTTCATAATGGAAGCATCAACAATCTGTCAATTCCATGAGTGCGAAATCGCTTAAGCATAATTTTAAATGCATTTAAATGAACGAGACGGAAAATTGCTTGAGCATAACATAATATTCATTCAAGCAATTTTCTACTCTATTATCATAAATGGTCCATCTTTTACAATTGATAAAATGACACACCTGCAGTGCTGGTACACAACCTGAGTTCACTAACTAATAGCTACCGCGTTGTCTATATCGATGGAATTAAATGTTAAAGCACATATGTCATGTATGGAAGAATAGGATCGATGGAAACATGATCAGTCTTAAAGAGAAATAAAAAAAAAGTTAATAAAAAAATTGCCACTTGACCAAATACGTATAAAAAAATCTTAAATCTTCTTATTTATAATGAGATAAACATTATTGCAAGATTAATTAAATACTGATCGATGTAAATAACAAGGATGATATGGTGATCAATTATAGTCCATCCAACGAGCTAGGTTACCAGAGACACAACGTCTATGAAAATGCCTAAATATGTATATAAAATGAGTTATTGTTTTCTCATGCGTTCTATTTTTTTTTCGTCATGTAACCATACAATGTAATAAAAGAAAATATTTTTTTGTTATATTCTACCGGCTAAGTGTAATTTCAAACTTTCTCGGCGTAATCATCGACAAGAACGATGGAAGCGATAATGTTTTAAAACGTAAAATTAAGTGAATGCGATAAGTACTTTATTGTCGCCATGGAAACGCTTTTTGTTGACAGCGACAATTATACCTTATTACAACTGACACGAGACAATTTGTTCTTGTAACTTGATAGGCGCGCAATGTGACACGGTAGCTAGCTCGTGACTAAATTTGTAAAGGGGAACACAATATTTAGGATATGTATGGATATGATGAACAAATGAATGAAACTATTATCGTACATAGGCTTGTAAAATTAAACTACAAAACGTATATGAATAGAAGATTGATATGTAATATCTCCCTTGGAAGAAGTAAAATTAAAATCAACAAGAGTTGATAAAAATGGCACAATTTCGATTGCCATTATAAAAAAAACAATACTTTTATCTATGTATAATCATTATATATGTATGTACGTAAAAATTTCGACGGTGGTTAATTTTTTAACATATAGGTCGTATTTTTTTTTGCGATTAAGACATTTTGTAATACTTATATGCTTTATTTATCTATTAAATTATCTTCAAAATTAATTTTAAATGAAACATCACTCCAATATTTGTCAAAATAGCTGTTTTTACAAACTTTGGAGTATTGTATCGGGTAAAAAATAAAATTACATGGTAAAGATGACCCTATTTTTGTAAAAAAATAATAACCATCGAAATATTGAAGTTCGCGCCCTGAGCCCGAGCTATTCCACTTAAACAACATATATTCATTTAATGTGTACTGAATAAAGATGAAATGTCCGTTGTGGCTTAAAAAAAATTACTACATGCATACCTTAAGACTTGCAATAGCAATATCTCTTTTAGTTAAGAGAACAGCCATATTTTTGGAGCAACAGTTATGGAACATCATCTGAAACAAGAATTAACAATTATTTTCTTCGTTCCTATCCCATTTGTATAGTCTGGCTACCAGTGTTAATAGCTGATAACGATATTTATATAGTCACCTAATCTGATCAACATATCAGCTCAATTACTTTTAAAGCTTTCGGGATTGGACAACCATTAGACGGATTGATAACCAGTGTTTTTTTTTGTGGAAATAACTCCAACAATTAGAAAAATACAGTCGTTTGATGTATCCGATCAGAAAAATAAATAATACTCCAGTTGTCTTCAAAAGTATGGGGATAGAAAATAATAATTGTGTTCATTATATAGAGAAAATGTTATATAGAGAAATCGTCTCACCTCGTCAGAAATCGTCAATCGTCCAAATTTAAATATTTAAGAATATTCTCATTCCGTTAGAGTATTAACCTCATTGCAAATTGAAACATGTGTTAAACACAGACGCGCTTGTTTCCTCCAGCCTTGAGACTAATGTATATACTCACAAAATGTGTGTATAATGCATGCCTCCCGCTCGTCAGTCGACATTGATGTTCCACGGCATTGTACGGGTGTGTTCACGGCGTGATGGTGTAGTTGTTTAGCGGGTTGAAGTGTTCACTCGCCATGTGGCTAGCGTTGCGCGCCAAGCCGTATCCCCACAGATCCATCGCTTCTTTACACGCCATCTGGAAATATACAATATACACCTTATCACATTTTCATTAAGGTTCACGTTAGCGCGATTACCGCCACCTTCGACCATGTTACGCCACCTAGGAAACAAAGTTTGCTGGCGTCCACCTGCAGTCGTATGAACCGGGCATTTGTTGTTTTACGATTACTATTAGTAAAACAACTTTCGAATAAGTACAGAAATAACAAAAGTACAGATGCTTAATGTTTTCCATCAGAAAAAAAAAACAGCACAGCCATAGTGACGTCACGGCACCGCTCTATGTCATAGCGTGAAAGTATAAAATGAATTTCGAAAAATAGTTCACATTCAGTCAGAATTAGTTCTTATGAACTCTTAGCTATAAAGTCTATTATAAATTTATGAATGCCTGGGATCAAATTCACGTGCCATATAAAACGAGGAGGTCACGTATTACAAATCGGCACTTATCCAACATGTCTTCTTGACTCAACACCGATCTATCGATCTGTGCACTACCATCTAGACTGCGACCTCCTTTAACACATACAAATACCTACCTACCTATATTTTGTACCTACAGAGTTACCTACAACTGACAAGCACTGCACTGAAAGTTGTTCTAACAGGTGAAAGTTGTTCTAGCTCTGTAAAATGGATTTGTTTCGGTGCGAAACCTGAATCACCAAACAAGGATATAGATTGTACGTCAAGTCGAATGTCTGACGATTACGTTAGAATTTATTATATTTTTATTATTACCTACCTATACGAGTTCTTATTGTGTAGGTAGGTGACAACATCTTTATTTTATCTGTCTTGTATCATGTAGTTAAAAATATTGACTTGATGCAGGTTTCATATGTGGTATGTGAAAGGGAAAAGCACCCGGTACAATGGCAATGGGTTCGCCCTCTATTAAATTCGGACCAAAAATACCATTGGCGAAATGTGGGTGCACTGCAGTGCACCTCTGCCTACCCCTTAGGGGATTATAGGCGTGATGGTGTATAATGTACACACAAAATTATAATTAAACAGGTGTTATGGTACAATTTTTTAGAGGCCAAGCTGTTCCTTAAAATCTAAAAAAAAAATTCATAGAAAATCTAAATGATACTGCACGATTTTTGAACACAGGAATAACTTGCAAGCACCAAACACTCAAAATTTAGCCTTGGCCTTAGTTATTTCACCCATTGTTTTTAATTAGATTTATTTTGCCTACTACTAGTACTATATTGTTTGTAGTGTAATATTTTACTACTTTAATTTAGATATGCTAGCCCTCCTCTCTTGGAGACATAGGTTTTCCAAGTTCAGGTGCATATTTTAAAAACAAATTAAATCTAAATAAATCACTGAACCATTCATTACGTAATCCAATATTTATATGAAATAAATTACAATAAATATTAAAAAAATGTATGCCTTCACACACCTGTATGCTGTCGACGTAATCATAGTCGAGCACCTTCTTCCACCTGAAAGGCACGTCGCGGGAGACCCTGAATGTGGAGCTGACGCCGCCCGCCTCCACGTTGGTGTGCGTCTGCAGGAACTCCTCCACAGAGGGCGTCGCGCTCAGTTTTAGGAACTTTAATATTCGATGTGTCGTTACGTTCGGCTTCAATGCTAATTCCTCGTATCTGAGTACCCTGTAATAATGTTTAAAAGGGCTTCTATACTAATAGAGATATGGAACTAGAAGACCAAATGAGACACAAGGAAATTGTCTCATTATTTTTATCATATAGCATTGTCCCTCTCCGTTGGAAGGTTGCCCATGTAGAAGCTTCTTTATAAACAATGTGCTTAACAAATTAAATCGGTCAGTGTTCTTTATCATCAATTTCTGAAATTTATCCCAGCAGTACTTCAAGCACTCCTTTTTACGTACCGTTTCGGTAACGTGATGTCTTCCATCCCTCTCACACCACAGATTTTATAAATAAGTATTACAGTGAAAGCTAATTTTCTCGAAGACGTTACGATTACGTTAGAAGTTCCTGATTACACTACAGGTCAATTAAATTGTGTCCACTGTATTAAAATTAGGTCAGTGCAACTCCGTCTTTGAAACGGAGAGTCACGCCGCCGACGTAGATACACCTACAAGCTTAAGCCGCGAATTTGTCATTTCATGTTGATTGAAGCTTTTAATAAACAGCTTATTTTATTGATCCAAATATTGTGTTACATTAAGGTGTACTGTCACTTGTTAGTGACATACTGGACTGTCTTTATAAAAGAACTTTTATCAAAGGACCTCTAATGGTTGGTTGTAAATCCATGATAGATTACATACATTTATAATACTCTGTCCACAGTACAAATTTAAATTAAAATGTTTATTCCGAAACTTGTATGCACATGCAAATAAACTATGATACTCATCAGTATGCAAGGTGAACATTATTCTACTACTAAATACACCCAAACTATACAAGGAAACATTATTTAATAGAATATTAATCAATGATACAAAATGCTAGCCTTGATTTGCTTTTTATTATGCCCCTCACCAACCTTAGGGGGCATTGTTTGGTAGTCTTATAATAGTATAGTTTTGTAACTACTTACATGAGACGATCCGGATACTTGGGCAATAGACGTCCGGCAGCTACATAGTCACTGATCATGTCAGCGCAGAGCAGCTCAGGCTGCCAACAGTCTGGTGCCGGTTGGCAGAAATCTCGGTGCTGTCTGGACTGCATCACACCACGAGGGTCACGGATCAACAGCACCACCTTTATATTAAGCCTGCAATCGTTGAACTATTAATAAAAATAACAATTAGTGGACAATATTTCACACACATTTTTTGTTGTAAATTTTTTGAAGTTTTAATCTGTGTACAATGGCATTACAAAGCAGTAATTTAAAGAAATATTCTAAGTATTATACCATTGTGTATGGATTATGATGTATATTAATTTTGGGGCTCAAGTTTATAATACCCAAAGGTATGCAGGAACTTAATATTTCAACTTTACAGCAGCCAACTAATTCATTTTATTTATAGAGAGATCTTGTAATCAAGAAATTTACACACACAGATTTATAGAGGCACCTCTTGAACTATAAAAGTATTATTTAATAGCCATTACCCGGCTATTTTATGCAATGCAGCCCAAAAACTAGACTTGCAGTACACACCAGACTAATGATCAACATCTACGAAAAATTAAATAACATTAATGCAACTTACTCTTTATCTTCCAATATCTCCTGTATGAGACGTAACCTCACTCGTACCACCTTCATGGTTTGAAAGGGCAACAGTCTACAAAACTTTGATGTGAAATCAGCATCTAAACACATATCTTTGTTATATTTACAGTGGTCCCACAGTCTTGTGTTATGGCTAAACTGGTACATATGATGCTTTCCAAATGCAAAATAACTATCCAGGCCATCAAAATTACACTTAAACATATCTTTGATAGTGGTCAAAGCTTTATCAGCATGGGGCGGGCCTCTGATCTGTACAATACCATAGTTTAATAAAGGCTCATAATGGTAAAAAGTGCTAGGAATTGCATTCAATACTTCTCCGAGGAATGTGGTTCCTGATCTCCAGGTGGATATAATTAAACTCCGAATCGGTTTGCCCCCTGACTCCATAAGTAAGTCTTCCAAATCATTAACTCCAGAATGTGTATAGTTGTACTTCAATAACTCAAATTTAACTTTAGACCTTGTTTTTTCCAATATCTTTTCGATGTTTGGGGAGCCATCGTAGGAGTTCGTCGGTATGGGCAGCATCGAACCTTCCTCACCATCTTCCACTTTCACAAAATTCTTTATGTTTCTCCTGGGCTCCATGGACGGACGATAATATGTGTTATCTGCATATCGACTTCCAGCAAGGATAAGCAGAACACTGAGACCAAATGCGAAACATATTGAATAAAAATTAACTCGCCGCAACATCACGTTATGGACACTAATAAAACAATTCCGGAGACTGTGTTATGATGGAGTTAATTTAAACAACCCGACCACTACCAATACACACTCACTATCATTGTTAAAAGTTTTGATTGCAATTAAATCATAATTCTAATTTTCGCGTTTCCGCGGAAACACCGCATTGCACCTTCAGCGCCATTTTAAAACAAGTGACGTAAAAAATGTCAAGAAACTTTTTAAATATACAATGTCAAGGGAGTGATGTTACGTCATGCCGGAACTTTTAACTTCACGCTTTTCGCAAATAAATGCACGATTACATGAACACAAAGCACAAGACCGTCGCATACCGTTGTTACTACAAAAGTGAACGAATCCAACTGTACAGATTCTGAGTGTTGTTTGTACGGGGGAGGATGAAACGTTTTTAATGAATTTTGCAACTTGAACTTTTAAACATTTCCTGAGTAAGGTAGCTTACGTACTGATATTTTTTTGTTATTTATATATTATATTCAGTCATAGGTAGGCAATGAACCGAATGGATTAGAATTTTAATATCCTCTCTAAAGTTCTCAGGGTCTTCCTATATTCTTCATGTAGGTTCTCGATGCGCTGACGCATAACACTATGAACCAGCTGCAAAGGAGTAGTAAATTGGGCTCGGTTCCAAATGGTTCCAAAATCGGTTCTAACTTGTCAGTTGCATCATTGCTCCGTGCTGCACTGTGCCCTTTTATCCATTGAAGGGCAATACCAGTACTTTTTGTTCGCAGGCCAAGGCAGGTGCTTGGTTGCATTCGTATTATAGACTCAATCTAGGCACTGGGTAATCAGTTTACCATTCAGCGCTTTTAATACGTAAATATTTACTATCAGAGAGGATTCTTATCTGATCTGCCTGTACCTCCTAGGCCGCGATTACCTTTGCTGCTAGTTGGATACTCAAACATTCTGTTTGTAAACTAGTGATATAAGGAGATAAATAGGGGTTCAATGCCCGTTCCCTCCTTTGACTTGAATCCATCAAATTACATAGGTAGTTAATATAAGTACGTAGGGTAGAAGCAAATGAAAATATTCTAGGTAGGTTCCTATAGCATAGCATCTCTTCTGATCTGTAGGGTCTTATTTATAATAGTTAAAACAATACGTAGTTTCTAATATTATACAAAATAATTATTCAAAAACACATCGAAAAATTTAAAATAAATCGGTTGGGATAGTATGAAAGGAAGGGAATCAAGTAACTGCTTCTTAAATAGTTTTATTATAAAAATCAGGGTTTCTGAACCTATTACACAGTACGTATTTACCTACCGTGTTAGGTACTAACAAACTAATTATTTTTTAATCATTATGCCGTTATGCGAATATTAACCGCAATTATTTCTATCTAAACTTGGTAGCCAACAATATGCATCTTTCCAACAGTTTCGCCAAGGTAAAACCACAAGCCCACTTCAGTGCAGACAAGTAATAGCAGCCAGGCTTGTTTCACGGTGATATACTTGTAGCAGCCCGTTTTCATAAACTCTTTAACCAGCCCGATATCAGACTTCAATTTCTATAAAAAAAGTGCGTTTATAGGTACATTCATAAAAATTAAAATTATGTTTTTTTAAGAACTATTCTAATATTTTTTGGAACAAGATTTAAGAGATAGATCAGTAGATAATCAACACTGATTGTAGTTACCTACTTAACTGGAATAAACTTTACTAGAATAGGTAAACCGCGTTTTTCATCACAGCCCCGCTGAAAAATATATTTTGTCCTTTAATAGTTGACGGGTATTTATATTATTATAAATATGAATCTTTTATAAAACTAATAGATAGTATGTGCGTACCATTATTTCACCCTTGTCTGGCGGAGACATTTCCAAAGTATAAAATCCTTTTAGAACTCGGAGTTTCCCGGCAATCTCCGACTTTGAGGCTAGTTCTGCTTTTTCTGAAATAATATAATTTAACGTAATAGACGCAATATACAATAAGTTAGAACTGGCTGGTACCTCGAAATAAACCCCCGGGGCTGAACCTAGCTGTCACTACATCGAAAGCTCGCCATGAACGTCAGGTTTTCCTACGATGTTTCCTATAGCGTTCGACAATAGTGATACCTAATACCTACATAGGTACTTATAGCATAACCAATAATAGAACATAGGTTGGATCTGCATGTTTCCAACACCAACGTTCGAATAATTGGCATACCGCAACCTCTGACGACGAAGTAATTAATATAAAATAGACGGAATGTCACCAACAACATATTGAAGCACAAAAATACCAGCCGATTTATCTAGAAAAGGCGAATTCACGTGTTCTTAATGACGCAATAAAATATGTTTTTCGCGACACTCCGTCTGAATGATATCTTCTTCTAAATTCGCAACGCGAACATTTTGGTCGTGGTTACGTACCTATGTTCATAGTGGTAAGTGTACAAATAATATTTGGCTATAAATTCATATTGGAACTGTTAAAATACCTTTTACCAATTCAATCAATTTGTCCTTGTTCCTCGTTATAGCAGGTTTGTACTCTTCGGACAATTCATGTATCAACGTCAATCTGCGCCCTGGGAACCGGTTGCAATATGTTATTGCCTATTATTATTGCTATTGCTTATCACGGTTGCTTTTCAATTATTGTGTAACCATCTACTTAGGTATACGGAAAACTAACAATGATAGGAACTCATTAACCTATAAGGTATACTACTTATATGGTATCACCTACTTTAAGGTCGCAATAAGGATTGTAAAGGATAAAAGCACTAACTGATCAATGTGTTGACCGTCTTAAGAATATTTATCCCAGTCGTCATATTGTCAATATTACATTTAATACAAGTATAGAAGTTGATTTATTGGTTATTGGGTAGGTACAGATGGAAGATAATAGGATTCCGAATTTACAAATGTATATACTTATGCTTTCAAAATCATTTGACATTACACAAAACTCGGTCAAAAAGTGTGAAGTAAGTAGGTGTGTAATTATCTCCTTATGCGACAGCTGAAACCATAGATTTCTTTATAAAGTAAAGGAATTTACAAAAAAGTATGTAGCGTGGAAAACTCATTGGGGAAAAACGAATTATGCCTACACGGAGAGAAAGCACCTTAAATATTTAATTCAAATACAACCTTCTGACACCTATCTAAATCTTCTAGGTCCCATCCAAATCTAGTGAGGTGATCTGTGAATTCGTGGTGTTTAAAAAAAATCATAATAGGTAGGTGTTATTTAATGTAATGGAAAAAACCTGCATTCACAGATTTGTAAATATAGCTTACCTGTTTGACTCAGGAATCGAACTGATAAATCTTCAGAAAAAGCGAAATTTACTCAAAGGGCATGAAAAATATCTATATTTTCGCTTCCTTTCATTTATTTTACATCACAAATCATACATTCATAGGGTACTTGTGTAATAAATAACGAAGCACCTACGTAAAAAGTTTTGGGATTATACCCCTATTAAACTATTTCTTTTTAGTATCTTTTGGATCAGGTTTCTTTTCTGGTTTCTTTTCAGCCTTTGTTTCAGTTTTCTTTTCTTCTTTAGCCTTTTTAGCTTGGGCAGCTATTTTCTCTGAATCAGCTCGCTTTTTGTCTTCCTCTTTTTTCTTGGCTTCATCCCTTAGCCTGTCTTGTTCCGCTTTAAGCGCAGCTTCTTGCTCTCGTATCTTTTTCGCTTCCTCGGCATCTATATCTCTTATTTTTTCTTCTAGACTGGAAATGATACCGTTGCCAAATTTTGCTACAGCTTCTTCTAATTTTTTACCAGCGGGTCCATTAAAAAAGCTTCCTGTCATAGGGGGTATTACTTCTACCTTTGAATACTCCCATGAAATCGCTACCGCCGGTTTTAACGAGTTGGCGGCATCTGAAACATTCGTGTAAGGAACATTATGCCCAGTTCCTTTGCCATAGACGTATTGAAACACTGCTTAAATATATATAGATACTTGCTTGTTGGTGTTGTTTTGATGCAGTTTGAATATAACGTAAAAAATACTGCGATATGAGAAGGAAGAGATACTTTCCCATTTAATATTTTTTCTACTAATACATAATCAACAATTTGATCCTTGTTGTCCCATTTTGGATTTGACTTTTTCTATTTCTTTTTGTAAATATTGTAACTCTGCTGGATACTGCTGGTCCCGGAGCATTTCCACTTTTGACATCAATACCAATATCGTTTTGCCCAGGGCCGCTTCTACCTTGTTTACAATTGGGTTGCATACGAGTGGCCTAGCCGGTGTATTAGTTACAAACGATTTGGTAGCAGTCCAAACTTTTGATACGACGGGGTGAACGGTTTTTATAGAAACTGTGAACAAAACAAATGCGGGTTTATTAGGAATTCGTCCAGTTGCAGCAGTTAAATGTATTGCGAATAATAGAAGCTTCAATATTTTGTAATCTCGTGGTATTGCGTAAAGCCACTTTTGTTTTGCATCAGTTTCTTTAAGACACGATAATATACATACTCAATGCTAAATCAAGTGCTATTCTTGCACTTCTCGCCATTGTTGATGTTGTGTACACAAAATGATGGTGACTATATGGTGCTTTATTAGGAATTAATTTAATAGATGATTACAATAATTTGGGCGTAGAGCCATGACGCGTTAGGTATGATGACAGTGATGTAAATGATATTGATTTGTTTTTTATTTTTATTACTTTATGTTCCACTAACCCATGTAGTTTGGATTATATTTTCATAGATATTTTTAATTTCATAATAACATTCTAGATTAAACTTTAAGATCATTTCATTGAATTTATCCACCATGATACTGACTGGGGCCTGGCCGTACTATCAATCTTGCTATGTTACCTTTAGCGGTACAAAGCTATCTCTCTAGGACCTCCAATTAAAATACTTTAGCAACATCCGTTGCAATTCTAAATACTTCAATTGATCGTAACTCTGATATGATGATTGCGATAAATCTACTTACTGGTAATTATATCTACTACTAATTATATACTAGTGTATATAATTATTATTGTTAGCCCTTTAATTTTCGACGGCTGGGCACAGGTCTCCCCTCAAGGCAAGGGGGATTCAGAGCATAGTCGACCATGCTCAGTGCTGATTGGCAGACTTTGGATGACTTTAAAAACATGCAGGTTTCCCCACGATATTTTCTTTCACCGTTTGGCAAGTGATGATCTCATTGACAGTGAGATTTACACTTGAAATCCTGAAGTCCCAGGAGTGCATGTCGAGGTTTCCTTGAACCTAGCATATGTGCTCTTGACTTGATGTACCTATAAATACCTAAGCAGTATAAAATATGAATAATTGCAGAAATAGGATTTACTAACAAATATCTGATACGTACCTACAACATTTTATATGAACGACAACGAATTGGAACAATAGTCATTTGTAAAATTTGTTAATTCAGACGCTAGGGGATATACATTACACCCAGATCTGGGTCAGACTAGATTAAGCATACGCTGCCACCAAATAAATGAACTGAATATACATCTATGTACAATGGTATAATTGCACAGCTATTCGTTTACGAGTATGTTTTGATTTAACAATTTAATATTTTATCTACAATAAGAAATTCAACAGACTATCGAATCTAGGTACTACTAATTACACGTGTCTATCTTCTACATACGTATAGCAACTCATTTTTGGCACGAATAGTGTGGTTTCTTGCATTTCTCCAAAACCGATTTTTTTACACCTATTCACTTTAGGATTGCTTTATCATGATGTGTTAGGAAAATAGCGTGATTGTGAGTAGGTTGTGTGCACAACATCGCCACTCCATTTTTCATGTATCACCCCCGCATAGTACCTAACGATATTATGATATAGTTAAACCAATTTTGAACTTGCATCGTTAGAATTGTAACCCTTGGCTCCCTCTGTCGCTCCCATTCTTTATTGGTTTATCACGTGTTGCCACTAGATGGTGTTGATTGTCCGTTTTTCTACAAATTCGGTCGGCATGTTGAACGCTCAACGGATTTGTCCGTAAAATATGACCACGTTGAGAAGACACGGTAAGCTGGCCGCTACCAGCTGACCACCAACGTATAACAATATAGTTAGGTACTTGTATTTGGAACGATAGAAAGATTCCATCTATTTAGCTACTAGTAGAACACCAAACCTATCTTGTTACTACTAATCTGCCTAAGCCCAAAAATACCGCCTGGTACTTTCAACGTTAGGGATTCGGGGGGCAACACTTCATGTAATATAAATAATCAGAGGGAAAGAGCTAGAATAAACAGCTAGGTCTGAGGTAATCGAACCTGTTTTCGAATGAAGTCAGCCAACCAGTACGTAACAGCGTCATGAAAGTCTAGATAAAACGAATGTACACGGAGGTACGTTTTATATTATAAACTAGCTGTTACCCGCGACTTCGTTCGCGTGGTATTTAATAAAGACACAACCGTTGGCAACAGCCTGCTCGCGCTTTCTGAGCCCGCGGGACGCATTTCAGGTTGTTGCTATCAAACCTAATCAGGCGCAACGCTGCAACATTGGTTTTAATTTTTTTTAGTGAGATCCTATGTTTTTTTCTAAAATAAAAGTAGCCTAAGTTACTCCTTGTTACATCAGCTATCTGGCAGTAAAAGTCCCGTCAAAATCGGTCCAGCCGTTTCAGAGATTAGCCGGAACATACAGAGAGACAATAAAAAAAAAATGTTGTTTCGGTATATGTACCGTGTATACATCCAAATGCACTTAGTAAAAAGCGGTTAGTTTAATATTACAAACAGACACCAATTTTATTTATTTGTATAGATGTGAATAATAAGTAAAACGTTCTTTTATTATCATTTTGATCCCAATTGTAATAATTGATGGAACTAGGCAATACTTTTTTAGATTCGCGTCGTTTCGCGGAGAATTGCATATTAATTGGGGTCCCGACATTTGAGACAGACAATTTAGCGACTAACATCTTAGAGGAGTTCGGCGTTGTTGGCTTCTTTAATTATCGATCTACTTGTTGGGTTTATAATTGGAGAAGTTGACAAGCCGAGAGTAAGTGGTGGGTTCCTCTTCCCCCATTTGTTTCCTAATTGTAAGTAATTACTAATTAACTAAATTTTAAACAAATGGGGGAAGAGGAACCCACCACTGACCCTTCGGCTTATCAACTTTTCCAATTATAAACCAAACAAGTTTGATCGATAATTAAAGAAGCCAGCAACACCGAACTCCTTTGTTTAACAATGGATTTCCGCCAAGTTTCGCCTAGTTCTATCAATTATAGCGAAATTTTGTTATACTTTGGGTCGACGACATCGTTGTATCTGTGACGTTTGGTAATTATTATGCGGTGGCGGGTAGATATTAGATAATGTAATGTAGGTAATAGCTATTGTTTAATAAACCAGTCTGTCGCTCATTTACGCCTTTCATTGACGTCTCAGTATCCTTGAGATTTATGAAGCTTCTCCCGACTCGGTTGTTGAACCTTTCAGCATGTACAATCACGCCGTCTGACAATGGCCATTGTAAAATAGTCTCCTTCATTTGCTATGTTAAAGTCACTGGGAGGATAATTTCAATGTAAATAGATACTTATACCATACCTACTTCATGTATATGCCACCTTTTAAGGCTACATTAGTCTTGGGTTTAAACGGCAGACAGTAGTCGCTAAGGGTTAGACACGGTTTCCACCGAATGCAAGAAGAGTGGAGCGAACAGGAATTGACCAATTACTGCGGTGATTTTCAAATCAGCTGATTGGTCTATTCCTTTGTGTCAGTAATAAACTAAATTAGGGCAGTCTGGACACCCAAACATATATTTATAAGTAGCAAAATGCAGTATAAAAGAATTCGTATCTGAAGATTAACATCTGTTTAATAATAAATACACGTAAGCAAATAACAGGATAGGTCAGCATTTATTAAACCCACTGTAAAAGTAATTCATATCTTTAAATTATCTGTAACCGCTTGGGAATTTCGTTTTGCCGTTATTTTTTATAATAATTGCACACAGAGGAATTTTCGGAGGCGTAAATAAGCAGACGCAGAATATTCGTTGTTATTGATTCATCAAGTTAAACAATAATTACTATACACAAATGATTTTTTTATACCTTATTAAACAACAAATAAGGTTGTCGATGGAATTTTAACAATGAATTGAGATTGATTGGATGAAATTTACCTTCTCCTTGTTTTAACATTAAATAGATACGTTTTTTTTGGTTGTTTTTTGGTGTCTTTTTTGTCCCATGGCACTTACAACTTGATTTATCATAATTTTCATATTTAATTCTATTAAAATATATTCATGAGTATATAATTTATCATCTTGGATACGAATCGCATGTCGTAATGAAGATAAATGAGCTCTTCATAGTATTTGTATCTACCGTTAAATTACTAGAAAAAACTGTATGTTTATTCTTTTGAATAAAAAAGAACGGTGTGTACTCAGATAAGAATATTAATGTACTAGTTTTTGCCCCGGGGTTTGTCCGCGCCACTATCGACTTTGCTCTGCATCTGGACTCCAATTATCAAAGCGTGATGATTGCACCCTATAGAATTCAACGATATACTATCCAAGAGTAGCAACCTCGTTGAAATTGATCTGATAGTCGTTCCTTAATTCTCTAAAACCAGAACACAAAAAATATTCTACAAACACTTGTTTTTATTCAAAGCTGTCCTAATAGAATACCTAGATCACTGCACTAAAATTTTCTCCAATGATAGCCCAGTTACAATTTTATAATGGTACTTATATAAAATAATGTACCTACTCACTTCGATAAAGGATATTCATATTGGAAATAATAATAAGCTGATAATCTATTAATGTTGAGTAGTATTTTTTCCCTATTACTCATTGCGAACAGTTATAGCTTCATTTCAATTATCAGCAGTGGCAATAAGTTGGTTCTGAATATAAGCATGAAGACATAATCTTGGTTCAAGTTCAAAGTCAAATTTGAATTGATGTATGACAAAGACCTGATTAGTACTTTTGTGCCGAGGGGTTCGAATCCCGGTAGTGACAATCTTTGTGTGACATGAGCACGAATGGTTGTACCCGAATCATGGATGTTTAATATTTATATAAGTATCATATACTGAGTTCGGCCTTAGTCCATTGTACGGTACCCACGATACAAGCGTTGCTTAGTGTGGGAGCGTATAGTTGGTGGGTTCGCCTGGCGATATTATTATTATATAATTCAGACAATCTTTAAATGAAAGGATATGTTTTTCTCATATAGACTAAGTAGGTACATGTGCATCATTAATAGCGCAAACGAAGTCGCGAATGCTTCTCTAGAGATTATAGAATGATAATAATCGTGGTGTCAGTGACTCTACGAGTTAATGGTTAGTATAACAACTCAAATAAAGTAAAGTGTAAAAACTGTTTGGTTAGTGTGTAAGCTGTTGACACGGGGTCCGAACAGGATACGACTCAGCTGGAGTTCGTTCGCATTTCGCAAGCACCCGGGGTACGATACAGTGTTGCTTTCCAATTTTGTTTAATCCCACTAATATTATAAATGGGCATGTTAGGATGGATGGATGGATGTTTGTTACTCAATCACGCCAGAACGGCTGAACGGATCTGGATGTAATTTGGCACAAATATAGATTATAGTCTGCAATAGCACATAGGTTACTTTTATCCCAGTAAAATGTATAGTTTCCGTGGGATAGACATCCTTTTTAATCGCGGGTAACACCGCGGGGCGCAGCTAGTCTATACATACATATAAATAAAATTGGATTGTCTGTTTGTAATATTAAAATAACCGCTTTTTACTAAGTGCATTTGGATGTATACACGTTACCTATACCGAAACAACATTTTTTACAATTTTTGTCTGTCCGTCCGTCCGTCCGTCCGTCCGTCCGTCCGTCCGTCCGTCCGTCCGTCCGTCCGTCCGTCCGTCCGTCCGTCCGTCCGTCCGTCCGTCCGTCCGTCCGTCCGTCCGTCCGTCCGTCCGTCCGTCCGTCCGTCCGTCCGTCCGTCCGTCCGTCCGTCCGTCCGTCCGTCTGTCTGTCTGTCTGTCTGTCTGTCTGTCTGTCTGTCTGTCTGTCTGTCTGTCTGTCTGTCTGTCTGTCTGTCTGTCTGTTTGTTCCGGGTAATCTCTGAAATGGCTTGACCGATTTTGACGGGAATTTCAATGGCAGATAGCTGATGTAACAAGGAGTAACATAGGCTACTATTATTTAAAAAAAAAATTGGATCTCTCGAAAAAAAATTAAAATCAATGTTACAGTGCTGCGCCTAATTAAAGTTTGATAGCAACAATCTGCAATGCGTCCCGCGGGATCAGAACGCGAGCAGGCTGTTGCCAACGGCTGAGTCTTTGTTAAATACCACGCGGACGAAGTCGCGGGCAACAGCTAGTATCTAATATAAATGCAATGAAAAGTATAACACGTGTTATTTGCCTTCTTGCACTAGCGGATAGATGGCACGAAATAGATGCTTAGTAGATATTTACTGGATTGCTAGCTGCTCAAAATGAGATTTCTTATTAAAATAAAACTATTTTTAAGGATTTTATCGCGTTTATTTTATGTTTTTACAACAACCGTGATTTCGGGAGGACGGATTAGTTTTATTTCAGTGTGTAGTAGTCGCGTCAATATATGAAATCCATATTAGTTTCCTTATGTTCAATTGCCTTTTCCTTATGTTTTAAATTTCAAGCGAGGTATTTTGAATGATCAAGAAATAAATACATTCGAATCTATTTATTTTATATGTTGGTGGGTGAGTCGTGACCCCGACATGATATGAATGCGCAACTTCTGATTCCCCCACTCCGCTGAATCCCAGTTAAAAAAATGCTGCATGGGCATCGTCTCAGTAACCGTAAAGCCAATTTAATAGAATCAAGAGAGCGCTAAAATCACATCTAGTATTTTAATTTTATTGATCAATCTCGTTTGTTCAATCCACCATCAATACGTCTGCCAGATTTACTGTAGGTACACTAGAGGTCAATGTAAAGTGCATGCAAACAAACTTATAAGCAGCGACCTCGCCAATCAAATTACGTACAGTGCACGATGATAAATATGGCCCGTGTGGAGATGTGTTACGCGGTCCTTGCAAATCTACATGTTTGGAAAATGCAAACAATATCCCACTAATATTAATGTAAAAGTTTGGATGGATGAAATTTGGCACAGAGATAGATTATAGTGTGGAATAGCACATAGGCTACTTTTTATCCTGGGATAGATTTGTTTTAATTTTTCATAGAGCAAAGGATCGACATGATGTATTGCATAATAGGTGGTGATAGTTAAGGGGAAAGGACATAGAGGAAAAGGACATATTTTTTTCATAAAAGCAACTGCTAGGTGATATGCCAGCGATAAGAAAGTGGCAATAAGTTTGTTGGACGATATTGATTGTATTTCATAAGGTCTGTATTATAAAGGAGTAGGTAGAAGTACACTGCTGCATGGCACCTCAATAAAATTTCGGCGAAGGTATTTGCCGTAACCTTGTAAAGGACGAGCATATTGCTACTAGACTAGCCTTCAATTTTATTTCAAGCAATTTTGCTATTCTATATGTAAGTAAATACGGTCGAAATCTCGTAAACCTTGATTACGTTAATTACACTTAACGATTGCTTTCACAAAGCATTCCATTTTTAAATTACAACTTTGTAATTTTGTCAACATTACTTTGGGCCACCGTGTGCTTAAAGAAGATGTGCCTATATTAAACCAGGTAGTGTATTGCCACCGCAAATACATGAAAATTGAGTTGAGCAATCGCAGTTTCGTGAATGCATATTACGAATCGTTGACCCAAATCAATTGTTGTGATGTACTTACTAAGTCTTATTAAGAATTATGTGTTGCGGTCGAGCTTATTCGTGATGGTCATTAATTGTGAACAATTGCTAGGCAATCGGTATTTGATGATTGCAAGAGGATGAGAGATATAGCACAATAGCTTTTATGAATCTTGAACGATCGATTGACTGAACGTATGCGGTACCTCGATGAAATATAGCCTATAGCACTCAGGGATGATGTAGCTTTCTATCGGCGAAAGAATTTTCAGAATCGGATCAGTAGTTTTGGAGATTTTATTACTCCTTACATTCAAACTAACAATGTACCTCTTTAGAATAATACTTATTATAAATATATGGTTTGAAAATATTAGTGTCGGTGAATTGGAAAGATTACTCTTAATAAAATAGGACGCCATAGGAAGTGCCTTATATAATACCGTAAGGTTCGGCTTCATTAAAAAAAACAGTCAAACCTTTTAAGTAGGTACCTACAATATTTTATACATATTTAACTCATATATCTAACTCCGTTAACTAAATTTTAACCGACTTCAAAAAGGAGGTGGTTATTAATTGCCGTGTATGTTTTTATTAATTACACCTTATAAACATTAAGGTAGTTTTCCAACACTGCTCGGTTATAGCGGTCTTAATTGCTATTAAAAGCTGAAACATTTTCTTTCAGAACATATCGGTGACTCAGTACTTATGCTATCAGTGTCATTGCGCAGGCGCATGCAGCAGACAACCTAACGTTTGTCAATTGTTACCTCGTTTTAACCGCAAGGCGTGAATAAGGTTAATGTTTATAATTATCCGTTTTGTGTTATTTAGTCAATACAACTTATCAATAATTACCACAACATAAATTATCCATAACATGTTTTTTCCACCGTTTGTTTAATTAATCATATTACTTATGTGAAAAAACGATACGATTCACGATAAATTTTAGTTTTTAACCGACTTCAAAAAGGAGGAGTATTTAACTAATATTCAAAAGGAGGAATATTTAACTAATCTGAAGTCGGTGCCAAATAAACAGCCGATGAAGAATAATAAAAGTATACTCAGTAACGATGTGCGCGGACCAATTTGTAGGTATAGTCTTTGGCGCGGACCGGCGATACTGGACTCAGTTGTTTTTTTGGCACCAATATCAGATTAGTTAAATATTTGATTTAGTTAGACAAGGTAGATTTCAAGAATAGATAATTTTTAGCTTTTTATTTTTTTGTAGACGGTTTTTATTTTGTTTACAAGTATTTTTATCAATGCCAAAACTAATCATTGCGCATTAGTCAAATGAATGAAACGCCAAATCATTTAACAAAGACGTGTCGTAATTTGTTTACCGATCAATCTTCAGGATGCGAGCGAGCCAAATATTTGGATTTAATTAATTAAAAGCGATTTACTTAACCTAATTATTTCTGCGGCACGAAGGCCTCGGTTCCGTAACGTGTGGCTTTGACCGAGGGTCGTGGAACGAATTACCTTCTTAGGTATTTCGCATCAAGAGCCAAGAACATTAACCTTATTTTTATAATGTTAAGGCTACGATGAGGCTGTTAGATTTCCTTTTGCTATTAATGGAAATGGCGGGATGCGGTTTCGTAACGTGTATCTAACTAAGAAGAGCTATTACATTGAATAAAAAACTATTTTCCTTAAAAAGAAAAGCTTATACAGTATTTTAAACTTAGCAGCTTAGTAGTCAGTATTTTAAACTATAGATAACGCTTCTGATTATTTTAGCGCCATTTTTAAATTCATAAAAAATCAGTTTGAACTAAGCCTGAAAATAACGCACGCAGAGTTAATATTAATGATTGCCCAGGTGAGCAAATACGTAAAAATATCCATAAATAGGTAGGCAATGGGATACGCCCTCACCTGTTATTTACAGGCAATGGAATACGCCCTCACCTATTATTTTCAAATAATATTGTACTCTGATTAAAAATCGACGATTTATTTCAAATATGGGTTTATTTAATTTTTTTTATCAATCTGTATAATGTATAGAGTTATAGTTTTTTAATATTGTCAATGATTTTGATTTCTAAGCAGTGATAACGAGGTTGGTAGAACGCTTGCCTCGGTAACGAGGATCGTAGGTTCAAACCACGCCCGCACCTCTGAGATTTCTGGATTTCTAGTGCGAATCTCATTTTCAACCACGATTATCACTTGCTAAACGGTGAAGGAAAACATCGTGAGGAAACCAGCATGTCTGAGAGAGCCCCTCGAAAGATGTGTGAAGTCCGCTAACCCACACTGGGCCAGCGTGGTGGAATATGGCCTAATCCCCAACGCATTGAGAAGAGGCCCATGCTCAGCAGTGGGACATTAAAAAGGACTGGTATTATTATATTTAAATTTCAGCCTGTAATTACAGTTGCGATGAATAGTTTGACAACACGTATTATGGACTCTATTTAATCATATATGAGGTCCAGATCACAAAGTAACTTACTGATAAACTGCAGCGCACGCAAACGCAACGGTTATCCCCCAGCTTCCCCTATCTCTCTAGCTAAGAAGTTGAGTGAACTGTTCGAGATAGCTTATAAGATGTAATTAATTCCTAGCTATAAATTAATCTAGGTTACCACTTATAGTTGTAAGATAAACTGGTTTTAAACTGGCTTTGTGTGCCGCATTGATAATCGCACCGAGACTAAAATGGTATAGAATTATAAATGAGGCAGATATTACATGAATTAAATAAATATCGTCAGACGAACAAACCAACAGGGCCCCAAGTCTGCTAACACAATCGATTCATAATCGAACGGTAACCGCATAGTAACTGTTACTTCTGACAGGTATTGTATGGGATATCTGTCAAAAGCGACGCGGCGATGGGGCGATCGTAGTGAAATCCTTTTTCGAAGGGAAATAAATTCCTTCAACCCCCTGTCAAGGGTATGGTGGGTGGATGTGCAGGTTTCCCACCACCTAAATACCTGACGGTGTACGGCTACTTGCGCATTCTCAGTGCTGCTGCGGCAGGTCTCAGTCTGCCTTTCGGACTCCTCTTGTGAAGGGCCGAACCCCTCTCCTCTACAGTAGTATAGTTGGTTGAACAAATTTGGTACGGAGCGGACCATGTCCATCGTCCAGCCGGTACCAAATTCAATCATCTATTTATACCTATTGTAAAACATGAACTATATCTAGATGGTTCGAAATTTGTATCGCTGCTTTTGTCCTTGATGATGACACCCAGTATGTGGTAGAAGTTGTACAATGTCGCCATTCATAGCTCACATTACAAGCTCTAATTGCGGTGTCACAACCACGAGTCGCGTGCCGCAGACGCGCACTTTCGCCTTCGCTATTGAGGCAACACGAAAATTGACTTGAACATTACAACATCAATGTTGCATCCCAATGCTAAGAGGTGACAATTACAAAGATGTGTATGAACTTTCATGAGCTTTTTTGTTTGTTATACTCGTATCTACGAGAGTGACACCATACGAATAAGTATGATATATTGATTTCTTATATTTATTTGCGCAAATATAAACATTGAAATTAAACGAATCTTACGGATTTTATCGCGTTCCCGACGTTTCGGCTAAATATGAGGGTATACCAGTTCAAACTTTGCCACTACGACGTCCAACGCCTCAGTCCTCCCGTGACCATGGTTGCTGTAAAGCAGCCGAAACGTTGGGAACGTAAAAAACAAAAAAGAAACGCGGTAAAATCCGAAGATTAGTTTTATTTCAACCATAAGTATGATATGATTATTTAGTAGTCATAAAAGTACTAAATATAAGTAAAGTGATCATTGTCACAATGGAGGCAGTGTTAGACAAGTTGGTAGAACGGTCACCTCGGTAACGAGGATCGCAAGTTCAAGCCCCGGTTCACACCTCTGGGGTTTTTGGATTTCATGTGCAAATCTCATTTCGAACCATGATTATCACTTGTTAAACGTTAAGGGAAAACATCGTGAGCTAAACCTACATGTCTGAGAGAACCCGTCGAATGTGGCAAAAACTGGTGGCAAAACAAACTCGCATTTCGGTAATAGTCAGGGCCTTCTCGTGTGTCACAAGTTTTGCTAATTAGCACGTTTACCACCACACACAGCGACCAGCAAGGCCGTAGGCAAGGGGGGGGGGGTTGGTCGCTCCCTGGCAAGCCCTGTCCTAGCCGCACTGGTGCGCAAGTGTGAATGAAACAATGTGTGTTTATCAGTTCATCTAGTAAACAATGGCGAGTAGAGTTGCGAGCGAAGGTGAGATTGATTCAACCGTGACTTGCTTGTGTTGAGGTTAATCAGTTATATAACGCGCAATGTATTACGTACAGTTACTTTTGATTGTTATAAATTAACATCTATTGCAACTCGTCTTGAGGTTTGTGAATCCTGAGAGAGTTAAATACTATTATCATTGAAATACAGGTTACACAAATATCGTTGACTATTTTAATTAATTAAGACCGCTAACAAGTAAGAAATAGCAGTAATCAAATAGCTAACAAGTTACCCCAAAATTAATCGAGTTATAATAGATTATAATGGCATTATAATGAAGTTTTCACAGAAAAAAGTGCGTTATAATAGCTATATAATTAATTATGGCTTTCTATAAATAATTGAAGGGTTAGTTTTTATTCTACTATTTACAAGACATGTAAAAATCTACATATAGGTATACAATACATTATAATAATAATGGCCCTTTTATTAATGTCCCACTTTTGGGCACGGGCCTCCTCTCACCACCTTGTCCCACTGCGGGTTGACAGACTTCACACGTCTTTCGAGGGGTTCTCTTAGACATGCAGGTTTCCTCACGATGATTTTATTCACCGATACTTCTTAAAAAATAAAAATATTAGTAAGTTAATAGTACCTCAAGACTGCGTAGATCGGACCGCAAGCAACAACTAAATATGAGGGTACCCCGGTTCAAACTATGACACTAGGACGTCAACCACCTCAGTCATCCCGTGACCATGGTTGCTGTAAAGCAGCCGAAACGTCGGGAACGTAAAAAACGAATAATAAACGCGATAAAATCCGTAAGATTAGTTTTATTTTAATAGTTAATAGGTTGTGAGTGGCGGAAGGTATACCTACTTAATTATTACAAACAAAAGCTATAAACTTAGATCTATGAAATCAGATCAGCCGCAGTCATAAATCTCACTCATTCAATTACGTTTGACATCGAACCGTGCCCTATCTGATTATGTTTTCGTACGGCATAATTACGTACCTACCTACTGTACAAATGAGATTAGTGTGTTGTAACCATGTTGTAATGCAATTATAATTGTAGGTATAGATAGCAATAGTTCCAGTCATCTGCGTTTTGTACGCTTAGAAATAAATTGGACGTTTGAGATTATTACGGATACATTTGGAGACAAATGAATTAAAAAAAATTATAAACGTTGGCCAATAACCTATGAAAAATGCTCTTGTAATGTTCTCTATGGTTTTCTCTCTCTCCTCTATGGCGCCTCCTTGACATTGTTTGTTCTAAAAAGTGTTCAGAGTATTTAATTAAAATTATGATTATATAAACCTCAAAAAGTCTATAATTACTACCCCAGGGCCCATGGTATATTTACCAAACGTTTACAATATAATTATGAACTTCTTTACGTCTTTGGCTCTGAAACTCTCGCTCTTTGGGGATATAACATTATTATAGCAACATGGTCCTATTTATAGTCATAGCTTCGTATACTTCACGCTTTGATCATTATATTTTATCCTTCAAATTTAAAGACGTTCTATAACTTTGTACAACTTTATATAGTACTGCCTACAAGAGCTTTACGTTAGGCAGTACTATATACCGTTTGATAAAGTTATATAACGTCTATAAATTTGGGAGTATAAATGTATCTACCCATTGCCCCCTTAAAAAAATTCACATTATTTTTGTTAGGTACCCTGTAATAAGATCCTGGATATATGAATGAGAATGTAACCATATATTTAGACAAACAAATGATGGCAATATTTTCGAAATTAACGAAGCTCGGAATTAAAAGTTGATATCAAAGAAATGAATGACAATGCATCGCCGTTCACTATTTCAAAATGTCGAGAACCGCTCTTTTCTTCATGTTCAGTTACGAATGCTTTTGCAACGCATCTGCTGTCATAGAGCCGTGCAGTGCGATGTCCACATGTACTCCCACACGTGTATCAGCTACATAGAAAAAAAATAGATACTCTCATGCTCTCAATTAGAAAATGAGAGGGACACGCCATTTTCATATCATCATGTCACATCCATTATTTTATTTATAATGTGTATTTATTGAATTTGTTAGTGCTATTAATTACTTGAAATTGGAAAAATACCCGCTAAGTTGTGGGTGAGGCCATATTCATATCCATTTTATTTAATTGCATCTCATTTCGTAAAAAAATAAGAAGAAAATGAGAGGTTCTCAATTAGACATGTTATTTTTTTTTTTTGATTGAGAAGTTTGTATGAAGATATTAATACGTCTAGATGTAGACAAAAGAACTTAGGCAAACATGATGTTCGGCTCTAATTTCACTATACGGATAAATGTTGTCTCGTTTTTGTTCACATCACTGGTAAATCTCGTATCAACTCCGGACGTTAAAATTGGCACACAATTTATTTATTCTCGTGAGAACGAACTTTTTTTATAAGGAAAATGGTATGATACAGTTAGTTTAGTTCTATCAACAATTTCAAATGAGATAATATATTATTATCAGATTTGCACATTAACCGCGTTTAATGTTTATAAATAACAAAAGAATGAAGATATATGAAGTTAATAACAACGGTTAAAATTTCCTGTGGGATGCAGGGAGAGAGATTGTTTTCAAGAGGAAATTCAATCAGGTCCCAAATAAGTGTGGTCTAATTTAATTAAAATAGTATCTGAGATTATTAGATTATGACTTACGATAAAAAAATATGAAATGATGTTAGCCTTGCAATCGGTCGTAAGAAACATTGAGTCAGAACAAAAGTCCATGAGATAATAATAGCAATAAACAATAAAACACACTCATAAACTTTCACTTAGCATTCAACGACCTAGATTATAACTTATTTTTACGTATAAGTATCAAATAAATTTTTAATAGGAATACAAAGTTATAAAACATCAAAAAAATGGTGGCAAACTAATTTGGTTTTGGCGGTTTTTTATGACATAGTACATGTGTGTAATTATATTATCTATACATATAAATAAAATTGGAGTGTCTGTTTGTAATATTAAAATAACCGCTTTTTACTAAGTGCATTTGGATGTATACACGTTACCTATACCGAAACAACATTTTTTACAATTTTTGTCTGTCTGTCTGTCTGTCTGTCCGTCTGTCTGTCTGTCCGTCTGTCTGTCTGTCTGTCTGTCTGTCTGTTTGTTCCGGGTAATCTCTGCAATGGCTGGACCGATTTTGACGGGAATTTCACTGGCAGATAGCTGATGTAACAAGGAGTAACTTAGGCTACTTTTATTTTAGAAAAAAAAATAGGATCTCTCGAAAAAAAATTAAAACCAATGTTGCAGCGCTGCGCCTGACTAAAGTTTGATAGCAACAATCTGCAATGCGTCCCGCGGGATCAGAACGCGAGCAGGCTGTTACCAACGGCTGAGTCTTTGTTAAATACCACGCGGACGAAGTCGCGGGCAACAGCTAGTCTTAACTACGATTAGTGCCGTAGTAGTCGCTCCTTGGGTTAAATTTGCAATCTACTTTTAAGCTTCTCGCGCCTTTTATTAGTCATAATTTATATGATCATATATATAGAATATAGGACATAGAATATAGGTGTGTACTATCGAATGATAACTTATTTAACATTATCGTATAAATAATATGACGTAAATGATCTATGACATAGATATCTGGTAATGCAATATACCTAACGACGGAGGAGGTCACATGTTATAATTTGATAGCCCATCCAAAGCTAGGCCCGTATAACATGGCATGCCTAAATAAGGCATACATATAAGAAATCAATAAAAGTACAAAAGATTATGTTCACAGGTAAAGCATAGATTTCAGTAGGTATACAGTGTTAGTTATTAACGGTGACTCGTGTCGCAGCCAAAACTGTACTGCGACTTTACTGTTACTGTAATCTAATTGAAATTCTGTGTATATTTAGGCTAATACGTTTATTTTAAATCTTGTTTGTCCAATCGCGTCGTCTTATTTATTTTTTGTCCAGCATAAAACCAGATTCAGATTCATTTGCCACTTGCAATATTCGGGTGAGCGGATACTCAATTCAAAACGGGTAGGCAACATATCTAAACGCATATATTTTATGTTTATCTTCCAGGAGACAAATCTTGGGATTTGAAAGGATTGCTGGACATTGTTGATCTTCTATTCGTAAATATACGTTTATAGGATGTTCAATTATAACAATCGTATATATATATATATATATTTTTTTTTTTAACAGTATATTTGCAAGTTCGTTACAATTTTGTAGGTTAAAAAAACAGAGTGAATATTTTTAGGTTTCATATATAGACTAGGTTAATATATCACCGGCCCTGATGCCCAGGGCCTTAAATAACGGGCTATCCTCGGGGTCGAGGACGACTGGGGTGTGGGCCCCGGACGTCCGGTGACGATGACGACCCCTGAGGAGGACGGCGGCGGGCGTGGCTCCCCGCCGCCGTGCGCAGCGAGGGCGCAGGGAGAGCAAACATCTGCTCCCCGAGACGGGCCCCCATAAGGAGGCGAGGCACAAGAGGGGCACTGGTGCGTTCCGTTTGGAGATCCCGGAGCCCCTTCAACATGTGTCGAAGGCGGCCACCGGGGGGGTTTTAGTGGGTAAGAATCCCACATAACCCGGCCCTCTCCTACACAGAGGCCGGGTATCTATAGAAGACTTCCCCCCGTCAACAAAAAAAAAAAAAAAAAAGGTTAATATATCAAAAATAAAAAATGCAAATGCCTATCTATCAGCCGAAAGACGTCCACTGCTGGACGTAGGCCTGCCCCAATGATTTCCGCACATCGCGGTCCTCCGCCACTCACATCCTCCTGCTTCCAGCTACGCATGTGATAACTTACATCTTTACTAATCCAAACTAAAATTCCCACTCCATAAGATACACATCAAAAAGGTAATCAAACATATTAATAATGTTACGCCGCTTGCATCCAACGTTAATAAAACGTAACATACCGTAGCGTTGTATCACCGCCACTCTGACGGTAACCCCAATATGTTACACTTTTTCCTTCCACCAGATTGTTTTTGTGGGTACTCATCCGTAGGTTCGTTGGCTTCGACTAACTGAACAGTTTTTTAGCGTCGAGACCATTTCGATTGCCACTCGATATCGCGGCGCCACAGTTTTAGAGATCCTCTGAGGGTGGGTTCAAAACCCTTTGCGAAAAAACTGTACCGAACACAATTGGTATAAAGATATTTTTTTACAGATATATAGCAGTGATAGCCAAGTTGGTAGAACGCTTGCCTCGGTAAGGAGGATCGCAGGTTCAAACCTCGGCTCGCACCGCTGGTTTTTCTGGATTTCATGTGCAAATCTCATTTTCAACCACGATTATCACTTGCTAAACGGTGAAAAAACATCGTAAGGCAACCTGCATGTCTGAGAGAACCCCTCGAAAGATGTATGAAGTCCGCCAACCCGCAGTGGGCCAGCGTGGTGAACTATGGCCTAATCCCCCTCGCATTGAGGGAGGCCCGTACCCAGCAGTGGGACATTAAAAAGGGCTGGTATTATTATATATTTTTAATAGCCCTTTATATCCCACTGCTTGGCAATAGTCTAGCTATAGCATTACGTATGTAATTCTTTATCTATAAATAAGTAGAACTACATCCAAACTGAAACTGGGCATGGGCGCATATTGACTATTCGGCATCTTGAAACCGATAAAAAAAACTAAAATTAAGGTCTGTAATAGGCATCAAGCGTGATTACCAGTTAGCCTCTAACCTGACGTCAGCCGCAAAGTCGTCAAGACCATCATCACATTATTTAGATCACTCAACATTTTTGCCATACAAATGTTTTCTTTTCCTTATACGGAACCTTCATAGCATAAGCGGTGCATGTTTCAGCAATTCATTTGTTCCGTACACTCAATTGAATGTGGGTGTGTGTACTATATACGCTAACGACATTTTTTGTAGTAATGCATTGATTAGATTCGGTGTGTGCCACGAAGTAGAACGAAGTTAATAATATTGTAACTTTACAAGTAGCTTTACTATTACAGGACCCGTAAAATGTCGTTTGCCCGTGTCAGTCTGACCTTCAAGGGTGAGGGTGGGTCGGTACCTGGATTTTTTTTCTCCATCTCAAAACTTTTTTTTTATTACATTATAGGCAATTATTTGATCTCGATCTCACCTGATGGTAAGTGACGATGAGGTCTACGATGGAGCATACTTGCCTAGAAGTTACCTGTTCATCTCGACTTAAAATGTAATCAAGTGTTTATGATTTCGATTTGGCATGTTAATATATTTTTCCAATGCAGGGTTTCGCCGGGACTCTTTAAACTGAAAGCATCTCCAATGTTTAAGGAAACTAATTTGTTGAGCTGTAGAAAATAATAAAATAAGCACACATCATTTCAATAAATATCGCTAGACGAACACACCAACTATACGGTCCCACACAAAGCAACGCTTGTTTTATGGGTACCGTACAACGGACTGAGGACGAGCTCAGTATATAATACTTATAAAGATAATAAACATCCATGGCTGGGGGTACAAGCATTCGTGTTAATCACACAAAGTTTGTCCCTACCAGTATTCGAACCCGGAACCCGCAGCACAGATAAACTATATGACTAACTGCTCTAAGAAATTAAAATGAACAAGTATCTTCAGATTTAAGTATCTTATACCTAGGCTAAGAACACATCTAATTGCTCTCAGAAACCCGTGATTCCCACGGGAAATCAGAGAGTTTACCGTGCCAATGCCGGCAGCAGGCAATTATAAAAGGTAACCCCTAGCATTATAGATGGGATAAGGCTATAAAGGACCACTAGCTATAAACGATATTATGCTCGCTTAAACACTACTAATTAAGTATGCAGGTTCTACGTATAATCCTGATATACGAAGGGTTCTGCCAGAGGTGAATAATTCAATCATAGGTATACTATATCTTTATATTATTTAATGAGCGGCTCAACGATGAATGGTAGTAAAGTTTTATATCCCACTCTTACACGAACAACTATCTCCTACATGGAAATGGTATTAAGCTTAGTTGGAGCAGCTATGCTATATAAAATGTGATAAACTTACATCGAAATATGTCACAACCGAATTTATTCGTCACAATTTTCACTCCAGTCATTTGTAGCAAACAAAACGGATACGTAGAGCAAAACAAAATAAAATCTCAATGCATCTCACTCCCTCTTAAACAAACATCTATGCGTTTATCTCAAGTTCGTTACTGTCTTAATATCAATTGTGTAGACGTCTCAACTGATAGAAAAAGTTCAATTCGAAATAAAAATTTAATATGCTCTTTCGTATTGCCTATTCTGCAAACGATAAGTTTACAAGAGCAAAAAATCGTTTCGGTAATGACGACACTAGTTCCAGTTTTGGCCACCTCATTAAGTTCGCAGCACTGTGCTCACAAGTGATGCTAATGAAAAGAAAAAGAATGTTCCTAGCATCAAACCTTAGGTAAGGTAATTGGTACAAACGTAGACAACAAGCCATTCATTTGCGCATACATCGCATCCTTACAACTTGCAGTGCCTGATAAAAATGATTGCACGCAGCCAACTACGCGTTATCCTATTAGAACTGAATAAACGCCTACTAATCGTGCGTGACGTGTTTGTTAAAAACGTGATATGAAGATCGCACGAACTCTTGCCAGCTGTCCGCGGTAGTCACGGTGTTCAAATATTTTAAAAGTTCCTTCATGTATAATTATAATCGGTACAAATGAAGGAAGCGATTATTAACAAGGAAGCCATCAGTACAGTGAAGCACGAAGGTGACAAGGTGAGATTCGGAAATGAATAGAGGTGTAATGATTTCAAATTTGATTGAACATTGGAATGATCTCACCTTTCGAGTGTACACGAAACTTGATAAATTCCGAGGTGCAAAAACATTTTAACACGTCTTTGTTTTTTTTAAACAAGCACATTATAAGTACAGGTACAGCCAAATTAAGCTTTGGTAAAAGAAACACAATAAAAATTACGTTTACGTGCCTATGACAAGAATCAGTATTTGACTCATGCCGCCGGTAAGCCATTTAGGCTTGGTACTTAAAAAGGACAAATAGTAAACAAGTCTGAATGATCATAGGCTTCCCGGATTTTAGGATTTGCAAAGATAGTCATGTCAAACTTGGTCTGCTGGCAATTATGACATGCTTGCTTCTTCTTCTTCCATGGTAATAGAAACTACATTTCTATTGGGCTCATTCCAAGCACGTTACACAACACATTCAAAAATAGATGTTGACTACTGCAGTTTCAGGCCGGGGGGTCCATCTATGCCTATAATGGGACGACTTGTTAGCGCAGTACTACTACTTTGGTAGTAACCCTGTTTTCTGTGCGACGGTCCCGGGATCGAATTCCGTAAAGGACAAACTTTGTGTGATGATCACGAATGTTTGTACCGGAGTCATAGATGTTGAATATCTATACGGTATCCGTGGTGAGTGCGTCAGCTTAGTGTGGGACCGTATAGTTTGGTGTCTTCTTCTGGCGATATTATTTTTATTATAAAAAAATACATTTGCAGCCTAATAAGTTGGTTACCTTATAGGTACAATTTGAAAGCCAAGCCAAAAAAGGCGGTGCCTACAATTTTGGTCACATATCTAGTCTGACTGTACTTGAAATATGTAATTTCGTAATCGTATAAATTCGTGATGCTAAATATTGGGCGGGCATTAACACACAAATATACATTTATCGTCCGACAGTGTCAATTAAATATACATTAAATGCACATTGTGTTATCCCGCCTCTTAGCTACACGTGTAACACATTAACTTGATACTCCGAGTTGCCCCGTTACGTATTTAAACATATTTATGAAGCTATTAATGTAATTGTTGTCATTATTTGATAATAGCATTTGCAGAATAACCGACAACCATGTGAACATAATCACACATGGTTAAGATGTAGGTATACTAGGAGCTTTCTAGTCTTATAACTTAAGTATATTGTTGTCAATGACACGTACTCAATTAACTTTCTTAAATTGTATATGATAAAGCAGTGATAGTGAAGGTGGTAGAACGCTTGCCTCGGTAACGCGGATCGCAGATTCGAACCCCGGCTCGCACCTCTGGGATTTCTGGATTTCATGTGCGAATCTCATTTTCAACCACGATTATCACTTGCCAAGCGGTGACGGAAATATCGTGAGGAAACATGCATGTCTGAGTGAACCTCTCGAAAGATGTGTGAAGTCCGCCAACCCGCACTGGGCCAGCGTGTTGGACTATGGCCTAATCCCCCTCGCATTGAGGCCCGTGCCCAACAGTGGGCCATTAAAAAGGGCTGGTATTATTATATGATAAAGGAAAATCGCGTTTGTATGTTATTTATTAAGTTCTATAGCCCCTAACTGTGCTTGGTAAAATATTTATCAGTAAAATAGGAAATTATTCAAATTAACAACTTTATATAAATATATGTATATGGGAAATGCGAGATCAGTGGATTCGTGACTGTTAGTGCAGAGACCTTGAATGACGTCACTGGTTCATGTTATCGAAGTATCCTTGCGATGATACCATGATGACATCACACGTATTATGTGAGATTCTTTGTGCCTCTACATACTAATATAATGGAATATAATTGACCATATTACTAAGGTATGATAATTTTACAGGCATTTCCACCTATATGGAAGATCGTTGATTGAGGCGTTGATTATTTATCCTCTATATTTAAAGGTTAAAGGGAAACCTATGATATCCAAGTTGTTGAAACGGTTGCCTCGTAAACGAGGATCGCAGGTTCAAACCCCTCCGGCTTCGACCGCTTGGATTTATGGATTTCATGAGCGAATCTCATTTTCAATTATGACTATTACTTGCTAAACGATGAAGGAAAATGTTGTGAGGAAACTTGCAGGTCTGAGAGAACCTCTCGAACTACGTGTGATGTCTGCCAACCCGCACTGGGCCAGCATAGTGAACTGGCCTAATCCACATCGCATTTTTTTATTTCTATTTAAAGGCTGTATGGTAATATCAGTCAGATCTAATTTTTATGAGTTACAAGAGCTTGATTACAGAATCCATTCCGTTCGGTAAAGTTCAGGTCTAATTGTAATAATATTTTATAGCTTTATATGCATAATAATGATGTAATCTTTAATGTCATACGTTTTGCAACCGTGCGCCATAAAATTAAATAGGTAGATAATTTACTAAAACAGGCGTTATTCTATTTTAATTGACTGAAATAGTTAATTAAGATACAGAATGATTATTTCATTAGAATCATTATACAACTGCTAATGCTATTTTTTATTTATCTAGTAAAATTTAAATTTGTGTTGTCCAGTTCCATTTTTAAGCGATTTCAAAAAGGTGGAAGTTTTCAATTTGATTGTATTTTTTTTCTTTCATTAATTATATTTTTTTCTTCGACCTTTATTATAAAATATCACCGAAAGTTTGTTCACAAAAAATGCTAGGTCGGCATGTATCTTATTATTTTCTATAAAGGATAATATTTTTATTTAAATATCGATCTTGATTGGCCAATCTATCTCCGACAATCGTGATCCAATTTTATTTTATTGTCACTTAATTATGTTTATTATACAAGGTGTAACAAAAATAGCGTAAAATATTTTAAGGAGCTATCAAGTAGGTCATAACGATCACGTTTATGTATACAATATATGTTTTAACTTTTTTGATTATTCTCTGAGAGAGCGAGCCAGTACCGTTTCACCGCGCACTTATTATGAGGTGCTGTTATAACCTACTGATTTACCTGTTAAAATATATTACACAATTAAAGTCACACCTTGTATATAATTTAAATCATTATATTTATGTTATCATTTATCTTAATATATATAAATCTCGTGTCACAATGTTTGTCCTCAATGGACTCCTAAACCACTTAACCGATTATAATAAAATTCGCACACCATGTGCAGTTCGATCCAACTTGAGAGATAGGATAGTTTAAATCTCAAATTATAGTCGCAATTTTAATTTATTGCTAATTATTTGTCTGTTATTATTTGACAGTCACAATTATCTGTTAACTCCAAATGATTCTAACAGATGTCGATACCTTTCGACTGGGTTGAGTAAGTAATCAATAGATGGCGCTGCTATGGTAAATCTACGAACGTGTCATATAAGCTACATTTTAACAGCATAATTACCACGTGTTGTTGACGCTATAAAATTAATGAAATTTATTTTGTAGTGAACGAAATACCGTATAATTCAATTATTTCCACTTTTTAAATTTTTGGTGTTAGCATAGCCGGCCACGTGTTACTTAGACTGAAGTGTAAATTGAATTCAAATTAGACGTCTGGTGATGATGATGACACCTGAGGAGGACGGCGCGGCGAGGGCGCAGGGGGAGCGAACGTCTGCTCCCCCATAAGGGGGCGAGGCACAAGAGGGGGGGGGGTACCGGTGCGTTCCGTTTGGAGATCCCGGAGTCCCTTCAACATGTGTCGAAGGCGGCCACCGGGAGGGTTTTAGTGCGTAAGAATCCCACAAAACCCGACCCTCTCCCACACAGAGGCCGAGTATCTTTCGAAGATTTTGAGGCGGTACGAAGTTCGCCGGGACAGCTAGTATTATTATAGATCTATGCCACATATATGGTAATGTTATACACTTAAAGCTATTTTTTTAATCTTTTGAACTTAGAACCCACAGCAAAATTACAGGTCGTATTTATTTATCGTAAGATGGCAATTACATTGATATTACATACTATAAAAAGTCCTTGCCAAGGCTTAGTATACGCTTTCTGAATGATTCTGTATAATGTCATAGCCAGGTTAACCATCCCTACATCCCTGTCACACATTCCTAAGTCAGTAGATAATTAGCAGGTAAAAGCAGCCGGCAATAAGGCTTCTCACGTTCGCTTTATCTGGCTAATCAAAACTAATTGAAGTGATCGCTGCGTCTGCCATAGACGATCAATGATCATAAACTTGCTGTATCATAGATACAAGTAACCTAGTGCAAAAAAAATGCCACATCCGGCTTCTACTTCGTAAGTGCACGATTTTGCAATATTAGTACCTACTGTACTGTAAATAAAATAGATAAAAATAATAATTGTTTATGGCTGACGTGACGTTACGTTAATGTGTTCTATAATCAAATTCAAACGGCAAGTATATGTATGTTCTAACTTTAATTTGTTTAAAGTGTGGCAACCTGAACTCTTTTTAAATGTTTTTTTTTATTTTGCATTTCAGCGACAAAATAATTACACTGCACGTATGCCACAATAAAATATGCCGTAGGTATATAATATTTAAACTGTGATTGGTAATTGTACCTAAAAATGTCAATGGAACACTATTTATTGAGCCCACACAAAGTTTATTGTATAGGAAGTTTAGAAAATGTCAAAGCTATTCGTGAACCAACTGAAGTAATTACAATGTAACAGTAAAAATAAATACGTGTTATATAATATCTACGAAAGATTATTATGTCAGTGGTTGTTGTATGAAATTGTGTCAGTCTTCGAAACTGTCAAACAAACTTACGATAGGCTCCACACCTTCCGATCATATCCTAATTATCGGATGAAGTCGGGTAATGTGTAGGGCAACTGCCCTACTGGGCGCCCAACTGGCCCGACTGCCCTAACATTATCCGATATCATCCGATAATTATGATAAAATCGGAAGGTGTGGAGCCTGTCATATGCTTCTGATACCACCAATATAAAGATTGAGGCTAATTAAGATTGGAGTACCAGGAGCGTTCAGCCATTATGGTATGATATTAACAAAAATAATCTGTCCAGGGACATGGTAGACCCAAACTATTGCACAAACACTGAAACCATGAAGAATCTGCTTAGCAGCTGAGGTGCCCCTACATGGGTGCATGGGTACTTAAATAGCGTATGAATTGTAGACCGCTTTATACACCTCCAATTACGATTTGTAGATTATAACAGGGAGTATTTGAGGAGCTGGGATTAGAGCAAAGGTAGGTCTATTTCATATATTCGGCGTTGTTTTGATTTAAAATTTAGGTAAGGAAAAGACGGTCAGTTAAATACCAAGCAAGCTTGCCAGAATGTAACTATTGCGTTTTCTTTTTTTTATTTTAGATATTTTTTCTTAAAAAAAATACTGATTGGATTATTTATAAATCTAGTCTCGTACGTTCATTCATCAGTTATGTTATCGTCATGCGACAGAGAATAACATCTTCCGCATTGAGACATAAATTATTGTTGCGCTGCGCGTTGTTCCTGAGCTACTTATTCAATGAAGGCTAATATATCTTTGCCGCGCCCGCTTCGCTCGCAAATTGGCTTTGCGTTTCTCCCATGGGTTCATTAATCCATAAGTATGTACTTAATGAGTGAGGTACTTACTAGTAGCACACGCCAGCTGATAGATATTAAGTTAGATGATATAAAAATGGCTCTGGTTTTACTCACGCCTTACCTTTTTTCGCCTTCCAATCAGGTTTGGTAAGTAAAATGAGTGCCAAAAATTTTACAAATAAAAAAAACTGTGCGCTTGCCTCGTACGCGTTAATATGTTATTGAGAGTTAATAGGTAGGTACCCGGTGACAATAAAAATGCAATTTAAAAAAAAAACTGAGGTTTTTAAATAAATAAATAATTTATTCACACAAGATTGGTACAAAGATATAAATTAAAATGAGAACAGCGATACTTACTAGCTATACATAATATAATATATAATTATATCATATAATATATAATTATATAATATAATATAATATATAATAATATTATAAATGTGAAAGTTTGGATGGATCGATGTTTGTTACTCTTTCACGCCAGAACGCCTGAACTGTGTTGGGATGTGGTTGAAATTTGGCACAGAGATAGATAATAGTCTGGAATAGCACATAGGCTACTTTTTATCCAGGTAAAAGGTATGGTATGGTTCCCGTGGGATAGATTTGTTTAAATTGTTCATAGTACCAATAAATTCATTTTCTCATACATTTGATTCTGAGGCGGTACGAAGTTCGCCGGGACAGCTAGTACATAATATTTACAAAAAGTGTAATAAATATGGCGCATGCGGTAGCGTACCCAAGATGTTGGCCGCATTTTCTCGTTGAATAACCACAGCTACTCGTACTCGCCGAGCGACGGAATGCCCGAACATGTGTCAACCTATCTTTTTGATACGCTTCGTATCAAATCTATAGAGCTTGGACCCCATGGACCTATGGTCTCGACTCCGAACATAATGAAAGTGTATTGGGTACTAATAGTCCTGTACTTGTACCTTTAGAGTAGGTACCTCCTCTCATATAATTTTTACATAGCTGCTCTAGTAACACTGAAAAGGTCCTATAAGGTTGAAGTAAGTAGGTATGTTGAAGTCAACTCAGCCAGAACTACCTGCCAGGACTTTTTGGCGGGAAACTGAAAAGTCATGGCGTCAGCTATGTTTTAATTTCTAAAACTAGTATTCCTGCGAGTTATAGTGAGGGATATAAGTGCAATATTAACCATTATGGGTTCGGTAAAGTGCACAAGTGTAGGTAATTGAAACAGAGTGACGAAACTTGGCTTTTCAGTTTCTCACAAAAAATCCATGAAAAATATTTCACTAAAGTATCCATCACTTTACTGATTGAGGGCTGGGGGTGTATTTTACTTGGGCCAAGCCATTGGGCCTGTGCATATGCTCAAAAACAGAAATAATTTATATTACTTGACATTGGCAAAATACATATGGTTATGCCAAAATAAAAAAAAACTACATACTTGCCAAGATAATATTATCTAGATTGAATCTTTAGACACCTATTTTATTTCCCGGTACGTCGAAATAGTGTAACCACACTATTCCTAGTCTATTTCGCATTCAAGGATTATTGCGCGGCCGCAGGAAGCTGGGCCAGTTGCGGTGACCGCAAATCCAATACCGAATACGTAATAACAGTGCGCATGTCGTATCATTTCACATGAATTATTACGAACGATACCACACAATGGAGCCATTGTCGTATCCACACGGTCGTACATTTTTGGGGCCGCTGTTAGATGATGCTGAAATATACTGGATTGGATACTTTAATCAGGAGTACGATATTGTTTGGAGAGGATAACATTTGTTTTATTCTTTTTTATACACACCAGATATCAACTCAAATATCCTGCTTAATTATATAAAATAGGTATAAATACTTCACAGTGCCTGTACAAAATATAGCCGCGAACTGACTAAGTGCACCGCCTTGCGAGGTTGCTGTGCCTCGCTCAGAACCAGACTCGCCTAAAGCAAATGCTCGCGCTGCCTTGACCAAACGTGGCCGTCTGACACGGCTCCCTGTTTATGTGACCGGTTCGGATCAAAGTGGAGGCAGCCGCTAACGAATGGTGTCCGAATCAATGTCGCGAAGCTGCTCGATTAGCCTGTACGAGGCTATTCTAAATCCAATATTACGACTACATAAATGTTAAGGGTACAAGCACGTTCGTACGTTTATTCGTAGAGATATTGCCAAAACACAATTTCGTACGATCGGCACAGTCCGCGACCGCCCGCCAGGATCAGGAAATTGTGCAATATGTTTTCTATTACACTGCATCGTGGCTTCCAAGGCGGTGGACAATCCCGGAAGTCTGGTACACTCTGGCACAGTTGTGTTCGAATATTGTATTAATTCTTACGAACCAAACTCAAACTCCTCGTCCATCAACCGACGCCGACGTTCCTAAAATACAAATTTTATAAACTAGACAGAGAATGTTTGCTTGCACAATAACGTATTCTGGTTATTTTCATTAAAACATCTCGAGTTGTTTACGAATTCAAGGTTTGCAATGTAAGTTAGTAAATCACGTTTTATTTGGGCATGCTAAACGTTCGCTAAATATAGCGCTAATAATTCGTTCAGCCGGCTACAGTACAATAATGCCGAATTTAAAACCCTTTCAATGCAGCAGACGTGTTTGTCGCTAATCTTAGACGGGACAAAAAACGCATTCGGGTCCGGCCCTTCTTTCACGGTCCCTCGTCCCGTCGCGTCGCCGCGGCGCACTCCGAGCTGCCGCCGATTGCAGGACAGGAACATGGCCGCACCACTCGCACCCACCAGTCCGCGGCGCGCCTTCGCACGGATCGCCCGTGTACTCGACACGCGTGCATCACAAAACTTGCCTTCTCGCAAGTTTCAAGATATAAGTGCATAGCCCCCAGCTTCTGATATCCCAAATATTTTTGGAGAGTGCTATATAAGCCGTGTAACGGAACACTTGCGTGCAACTTGGCCACGCCAATGCGGGTTTTGAACATTTGTGGGTGGAAAAATAAACATAACACTACGGTAAGTTTATTAATGTTTTAAATGCAGTCTTATCTGCTCGTACTTCCTTGTGCGAAGGAAAGGGATGCTGTGGTCCAGCACGAGCGCACTAAATCTCAGCGAACTAAGCCCCATTACACTGTTGTCAAGGTGATACGTGACATTTTACAATCTTGACTATTTAATTAAGATCTCAGTGAAAGTGATCATGATCTGTTTTGGAGCGGTCACGTAGATATTTTATGTTAATTTCTCGACAGAAATCAAGAGTAAAAAAATCTTAAGTATACTGTTTCGTATAGAATAAAACATGTTTTACAAATATGTCTTGAAATGGAACTTTACATTGTATGAACATAAGTAAACAGGTAGAGAATTGAACAAACCATATCCAGGGAACCAGCGGACGATAGACCTTTGACAAACCTTTACATTCATAATTTTAATAGCACGAAAATATAATTTAACTAAATATTTGGCACGCTGCTCTGTTATCGCATCTTGTTACGCTATTTCAAATAATTTCTAAACAACAAAACAGGATCACTGATAAGCATGTCCAGCGAGTGAGAAAATAAATATGCAGCATTAGAAGGGTCAATTTGGTACAATCTTACGAAATAATTATTGGTTAATAAATAAATAAATATTATTATTCATTATAAAGGAGACGTAGCTTTTTACAAAAATATATATGATAGGTAGGCCTATAAACGATTGAAAATGCATATCAAATACGATTTCTTAAGTTCCGTAAGTATTGTTAATGCAAATTAATGGAGGCTTACAAAGTGGTCCAGTTATACATATATATATTAAATTAAAAAGGTATCAGCTTATAACACCGGTTTGAAAGGAACTTTATATATCAGCAGGTACAGATCACATTTTTCTGCATCAACCCATGACAACGATATTCGAATTATGGAACAACTAAGTATGTAGTTCAAATAAAGAATCAGATTTCTGATTGGTTAATCGAAATCCAGCCGATCCACAATATATTGCACAATTAAAAAATCAGCAAGCAATCACCAACTGGAGTATAATTCCAAAATAAGCAAAGTTTGTAGTATAACACCGTACCATCCAAAGGAATAATCTTATAGCAATTGCATAGACATTGACAGTTTTGCAATAGCAAATTTGTCAAAAGTTATAATGCTATTGCCACTTGATTATGAAGCGATTGTGTTTGTAGACTTGAGGCTCTGGAGGCGTTCCCACCAACGCCCAATTCAATCGGTTAATACTTAAAATATGATAATGCTAGTAATAATAGCAAAACCGTGATTATTTCTTTCTCTGCAACAGCAACTATAAATGTTGCTTTATAAAGAACCCTCACTAATGTAACACATGCCCTTGAACATATTGCAGTATTCCCTAATGAGTTCGCATACACCGTGTCCACCGTCACGCTTGAATCACGCCCCTCTGTCGCCTAATCAATAGACCAGCACGCGATGTATGGCACAATAGACCAGACACACGCTAAATACAATGTGAAAAGACTAATAGAGGTTACCCAATAGAAATATAGAGTTTTTATGCAATATTATATCCAAATTTGGTTGCAAGAATGGAAATTTGGGTGATATTTGAAACAAGACGTTTTCAATTGTTTACCAATGTTAAATCATCTGATGTTACAATATTATTATTATATTATTGTACCTGTGAAATGGTCGCAGAAAACCAACGTCAAGCGCCCTCAGTGTGGGACCTTACAGTATGTGTGTTGGTCTGGCGATACTATATAAAATTTGAGTAATAAGCATAAATATATAGACACTTACCATAAGCCGAGGATATAGGTAAGAAGTACTTAAAGCATAGGAAATTTATAAAGTACCATTGAGCGTATTCCCGAAGGAAATTAGCTTTTTATTGATACAGACAGTATTTTATATGCATTGACACCTAAGCGTAATTTACTTTAGTATGGCCTAAACAAAGCACTTTGGCTATTGAGACGCACATCAAACTTACAACCAAAGTACCGTGAGCTCTTAAAAAGGACTGGGCCTTACATCTAAAAACATTTGTAATTGGTTTAGAGGGTCTGGTTACATTGGCGACGCCACGCACCCTTGTCTTTCGAATATACGTACAACGGGTTAGACAGTTAAGCATCGAGTCGATGAATTTATAACATCTGGAAATGCATTGGCTATAATAAGAAATATTTTACTTTGACGGCAATAAATATTTTGCTTGTATTATAGAACTTTCTGATCAATGATTAGTATTTAAATGGACTGGGAGCATATTATGAACTTTTATTCCAAGATTCCATTCCAGATTTGCCTGGCAATTTTTTTTTTTAACCGACTGCAAAAAATAGAAGGAGGTTCTCAATTCGAGTGCAATTATTTTTTTAACTCAATAATACTCGCTTATCCAAATTACTAAACGGTCATGTTTCCAGACATTGAATTCCAAAAGGGAAGGACCTAAAAATACCATTGCAGATAAGGTATAGATCGATCCACTGATATGTATTGCTTATAAGAAGAAGAGATATCAGGAGGCTTACCATTAACTCTTAAAGGAGGTCAAATAGAGCCGATAATTGAGCTGACTTTATATTTGTTCCATGAGCTCACTAAAACACAGACAAGCCAGCGACCACATGACCCTAGCAGGTCAGAGGTCACATGACTATAAAAATGCCACTTCTGTCCTTCAATAGCGCACCTAGAGCGATTTTTGGCATAAATATATCTAAAATTAATCTGTTTGTGTTAAAAAGTATTACTGCACTGAAGAACCCATTTCTCGATTTGTCTTCAATACCATATCCTGGGTTCTTTTTTTTAGTCCATGGTCGATTAACGATAAATATGGTTCAAATCCATTGCATGTTGGCACTTGCAAGCACTCCTTACATTCATCGCGATTTCGCGGTGCTAAGGTAGTCAAACACAATGCCCCTGCATTCCATGCCACCGGTCAAGTCGGGGATCAGCCATAACTTATTTTAGGGCCTTTCGCACCGGCAACTTGAAAACGAGCCTTCCCCACGAGTGCAGTTAGACAGGTCTAATGGTAAGTATGTGCCGTATTGTTTTATCGGCAAAGGCACTGTGGAATTGTACCCTAGAGAGAGTAAGGATATAAAAGCTATGCGCGTTCCTTGCTTTCCCATCACTGATACGGTCTTGCAAATATTTTATGAATGCAGCTTTATTAACAGGCTCCATGGCAACATTTGTGGCTATACATCGTTTGTACTCACCGATTCGTGGGACTTTCAATATTTACATTATGAAATCGTTTCATGAATTATGCTGATAGTTTGTTGAGTATGTCGCACGTATAGCATAATATTGATACCTATAAGTATATGCTGGTGATGAATAAGTAGCTACATAACATATGAAAACCTCCACGTCAGGTGCGAGAATATTTGTAAGCTAACCGTTTACTTTATAGTCTACGTATTTAGATATTTTGGAGGCGGCGAATCGAAAGTTTTGAATACTGTCCGCTAGAGGCGTTGTTCAATTATCCATAGAATAGGTCTCAATACGTAGACCATAAAGGATATGGTTAGCTGACGAATAATCTCGCAATTGAGGTACAGCTGACCGCAAAACTGTGTAATAACATGTGTAGATACTCCATACGTGTTTTACTATCATTTTAATTGACATTCAAGTGCATAAAGTGCAATGGTCGGAACATTAATCATGATCCATCGAACAGTACTGTTACAATACATTTGTATAACAAAAGCTGAACGCTTGTGAGGCTGTAAAGAAATTCCGAGGCGCTCATAAAGTCTGGAATGCGGATTTTGCTCCTAACGTCTATAGCACTTGTGTAATTAATTATTTTCAACTCGTTACTGGAGGGAGAGGTTAAATAATAAAACGTTAACGTAAGTGAAGTACTTGCTTACTAATTAAATTCCGCTATAGGCGATTATTTTAAAGCATTAAATAGTTTGAACAAGATTTTATGGACCGATTGGGTAGATCTAATAACAATTGAGTTTCCAAACGTGGCTTAAAACAAGAACTAACAATCAATACTTGGAACTGCGGAGTGAACAGTGTCATTTATGATTTGTACGTATTGTAGCTACGTGGCCATCGAGACACGTGACCCATGTTGATCCAGTAACCAGAGCGAGGTGCAAGCAGTCTCAGGTTACAAGTTGACGCAAAGTGACGATCTTTATGTGCTTCAATATTGAATTTGCATTGGAAAACAAACTGTAATGCATGCAACTACAATGCTTTTTAGCATCTCAGCATAGCTTACGCATATGCGGCGAATAAATTGTTCCGTGGTGAACTACAACTACATATCGTATTGGTACAAATGAGCTAAAAAGCAATCCAAGAAAGTAAAACAAACCACAAACCTAATACCTAGTTTGCTGAAATGGAAGCATAAAATCAATAACACCTAGGGTAATAAGACGTCCTTATATTTGACGACCTGATTAGCGCAGTTGGTAGTGACCTTACTTTGGGTGCCGAGGGTTCCGGGTTCGAATCCTGGAAGAAGACAACCTTTGTGTCATGAGCACAATTGTATGAACCCGCGTCATGAACGTTTAATTTCTATATAAGTATTATATACGGGGTTTGTCCCAAGTCCATTGTACGGTACCCATAATACAAGCGTTGTTTAGCGGGGGACCGTATAGTTGGTGTGTTTATGTGGCAATATTATTATAAAAGGAATGAAACCTTTAAAGTAGCATTTACCTAAAATGTTCTGAAATGTAAATAGTGTGTTCAACATTGTAACATTGGAACAAAATATGCCTGCAGTGTATGTCCATTGTATGCACGTAAATCTCTCTGACCCGAATCCCCTGCATTTGGCAAGCGCTTTAGGTCAAATGTGCAACGGGATTTGATTCGTTTCCGCGATTTCACACTGCCCTGGATACAAAATCTTGACTCAAAATAATATACTGCTTTGTCTTGCTGTTGCTTAATCGTGAATTATTCATTTCTTTCCATATTTACATAGAGCCTTGATATTTTTTCTGTCTTGAGAAGTTTGTTGTTAGTGTTATCAGATTGTTACTTTAATTTCGAAGTAAATGCATGTCACTGAGTAAGTGGTACTTACTTGTAGGCGTATATTACCTTCGTATGTAATTCGTACCTATAATTATTCAGCTTTCAAGACTACCTTATTACGAAACTTACATAAAAGCGTAGCCAAGGTAATATAATAATATTGCAAGAAAGTAAAATTCATGTTCAATGCTAACGTATTTTTAAATAAAAAGTACGCCATCATTATGCAAAAATACATGTTTATTGAATGAAATAATTTATTGTATTGTACAAAACGTGTAGTGAACGGTACATGCGCGGGCGCAGCGGTGGACGTCGGGTTGGCATTCCGTCGGCTACCGTGCGTGAGAGGCGCCACGATCGTGATCGACTTACAGATTGTGCCCGTTGCACCATTGCACTCCATGCCTGGGCTATTTTTACTAGAACAACTCAATTGTAAATCATTTCAAACGAGTTAGTCTATAAATATAAACACTCTGGAATACTCTGGATCAGTATAATCAGAGTTCATTACGTATACTTACATGTGACATAAGCCATATGATTTGTAAGGATACAATCTTCTTCAAGTGTCGGTAAGGTAAATAGAATAATAAATATAGGTTTTGTTAATAAAATGGCAATAATTTGAGTGATTACAAAAATAGGCAAGTATGCTCCATCGTAGATCTCATCGTCACTTACCATCAGGTGAGATCGAGATCAAATACTTGCCTATAATGTAATAAAAAAAAAAAATAGCTGTGCTTCCAGCTATATATTTATTTGATTGTCTATCTCTTAATAAGAACATTTATTTGGATGATATAAGATGATACAAGATTATATTTATAATATTAATAGCTTTGATTTATGACACACGTAGATATTTAAAAAAAGCATTACTAGGCTGAGGCTTGCCATACTTTTCTTTTTCCGCAGGGATGAAATAACGAGCGTTTTGAGAAGGACACAAGGGCCCCAAGTCTGCTAACACAATCTATTCATAAGCGAACAGCAACTGCATAGTAACTGTCACTTTTGACAGATATTGTATGGGATATCTTTCAAAAGTGACAGTTACTATGCGGTTGCTGTTCGATTATGAATCGATTGTGTTAGCAGACTTGCGGCCAAGAACACTCTCAAAACAGCAGTTATGGTAACAAAATCGAATTCATCTTTTTCTTATGTCAGGTACGTAGGTACTCATAATCTGTTAATATTTAGACGTCCGAATTTGCATTGACCGACAATCTGTCTATATGGTATAAGATAGAAGAATACATGGAATGAATGTGATATTCAATACAGTCAGCACTGCCTCGCCACTAAAAGATGACTAGGATAAAAATAACATGCAAATGCTGGTATTTTTAATTCTAATGAGTCTGGTCTTGACGTATCTGATCAGAGCACATCGTATAAGATTGGGATTATGTAAGCTTGCCAAGTCCATCGCCCGCGTGACTATTAGGTAAATATACCCTTCTATAGAGCTATTGATTCCTTAAATAGATAACAATGTAGCGAATTTTATTATGAGCTATTAATAAAAATTGCCTCAGAAACTTCTATAACCACTTAATTTACGTGAATCTAAAAATTTAATCGAGATTTGGGCTTATATAAGTTATACTACTAACTTGAAATCGAAGCCTGGAGCTATAAACTCATGGGAATTCCCAGCTTGCTTATAAAAGGAACAAAAAGGAGTTATGAGTCATACATAACTTTACACAGGTTGATGTTAGTCAGTGATCAAAATGCTAATATACATACCTACGTAATAACTAAGAATAAAAATGTTGAAATCAATGCACAGATATTTTTCAAAAAAAAGAAATAAAAACTCATGTAAATACAGGAAAACCTTGCAAATAGCAAAGTTGTTTAACAGGTTACCATTATTAATAATACAATGAGCATTTATTTCTGAAATGGAGTTTAAGTCGGAATATTAAAACACTTCATAATTATAATCGTTACTGGTGCTCTTATCTTAAATAGTTTTCAAAGTGTTAGCTTAAACTGTTGTACGTGACTTGGCAGAAGGAATGGAGGAAGCGGTTTGCAAGTAAACATCACTGTTCAGTAACCAACGTGTTCGCAGTAAATCGGGTGCCTTGACCTGACAATGACTCGACCTTAAGAATTTGTACGAATCAATTTGTATGTTTGTATAAGTGCCAAGTTAAAAATAAGACCGACGTAGGGAAAATCCTTCAAATAAATCCTTTGCACATCAAAATGAGAACGTGAAAGCATCTGTTTTAGACTGTACAGCAGTTGATAGCCATTGAAGATTAACGGTTGAAGGTTTTACTAATCATTGTACTCGTAACACAGTAGTTAATCCGTAACATACAATAGCTCAATTGAATGGACAATGACATTCGGCTCCGAGAACGACGACGGTCAAATCTACCTGTGCAGGCAAGGGCGTGGAGACCCACTTTAGTAGCGCACCTTAAAAAGCTACTTCATTTAGAGGTCAAGATTCTTTACTTAAACAGTAAATTTAATGGGGAGAGTAAATATGAAAGTTATATGCTACTCAGTCAGCTCTAGAAGTATTGGACCTTATATTCGCTACAAATAGTTTTATTTCGGTATATAAAAGGCACCATAATGCATTAACTCTATTAAAAGCAAGTTTTCCTTACGCCTATTAATATCGATAGGCCTTGTCTCATGTATATCTCGTATAAAATATTCTTTGGTTGTGTACTGTTCCTTAATAATGAGCAAATTAAGAAGCTAAAGTATTGTGACAAAACATTCTTTATTCCACTGAAGATTAAAATTTAATGTCACAATTAGATATGCAGTTACAAATACAAAACGTATTAATTTGAATCTACGTATACCGAATTCCAAGCCGTAGTAGGTCAAATTGCAGACGTATTACTCAAAAGATCGTTTTCTAAATGCATCGTGCAAATGTCAAATCGAACGGACGGTGCAGGCAAGCACAGTATTGAAGACTGTGGTGCAGGTAAACATTTACTTGGAAATGTTCCAAATTTAGTTTTACGAAGCACTTCATGCTTCGTAAGACGAATGGTTTTTAAAATTTTTTAGGACACCTACTGAACTGTGGGATTTATGCAGTGGTGATTGAAATAGCTCCATTCGCCGCGATTTTACTCATAGTTTTTTATAGCTTATTTGGAACACATGTCTTCCGCAAATCCCTTCGTCATGTTTTAAAAACAATCTACTTACAAGAATAAATCCATCGCTTTCCTGTTTACTCAAATGTTCTTTGTGGCTTTAAAGGTGATTTGAAAGGAATGTTAAAATGCCTACAACGGCTTAGGGGACATTCTTTGGGAAAAAATGACGTCTCACTTCAACGTGTCGATTACAGAGGAATGTGAACATTTCCGAGTCACAGCCACGACCACAACCACAATAATATTTATCGTCACCAAATCGCCTTGACCTCGCAATCGCCTCAACCAATCGGCTGCATAGACCAGCACATTGGGCAGCCAATAGGTTCGATCGTGTACAATTGTAACGTTGCGCTTTCGCATAAACCGGGTCCTTGAATGCGTTTGTGCGGTATAAGTGGCATAATCGTAGGTAGCGCATTTCAATTGATGTTAATTGCCGTGTTAACTACACTGTATTGATCTGCACGTTACAGTTCAGCTACAATATTGACCGTGTCTAGTTTGGGATCAGTTTCAAAATTTCGGTGTTGTTTTTGTTTCTACTTCTTATATTGTAGTGGGTCAAATAGTAGTGTTACAAACGTCTCTTGTTAAAACGTATCTTGATGAGCTTGATTTCATGAAACCCAGGCAGTAGGCCTACTTACTGGTAACCTAAGGGTAACAAACAGACAAAATGGCAGATAAACAGACTCTCGACACAGACTAAAGATAGTTTGGTTTTGTTTGCCTCTTCTATTATCGATCGACATATTTGGTTTATAATTTGGGAGGTTAGCAAGCCAAGGGCGAATGGCAGAACCAAATTGTTTTACAACTAATTTCCGCCATGTAATTCGCCTGATTCTATCAATTATCTTTGGAAACAAAGGTCAGAATTTTTTCAGGCTTCTGACTGCCATCGAGGAAGGCTATTGTGCTAGTATGTCGCCTTGGACCGCTGGTTTAACATGTTCGGAATTCATTAGACCCTTGATTTGATTTCATAAACCATTCATTGATTGTAATTTTTTTCCTACGTGAGCCCAAAACAAGTTAATATTATGTGTCTAATGAACGAAATAAATAACTCTATTAAAATAACATTAGTGCCTATCGTAACCAATATGTGGTCCCTGAACCCAATCATCAAAGATTATTAATTCCAAACTACCTGCTATCGTAAATTTTTATGACGCATTTCAAGAGGAGTGAACCAACCGCATTATTTTGGCGCGATAAGAATCGTGATTTTGGCGGTGGCAGCGCAGGGTTTTTTTTTTTTGGTAGCCTGAGGTTCTCGGAACTTCCTTAAAGCAACATCAATTTACTGTGGCTGCGTTCAACCGTAGGGTAACGACCTTCGCCTCACTGAGTCATTTACACAGTGATTAAGGAAACGAACCTCTCGAACTTCACGTGGAAGTACTTGGAAATTACGCAAATTAATAGTCTTTATTACGCAGTAATATCTTGTCAGAAATATTTCTACGCCTTTCTGTTGAAGCTTTTATAGTGGCTGTTACTTACTGTTGCAATACTATTGCACTTAAGATTTCTTAAAGTGTCTGCGACCAGCACTTCTACAAATTGTGTCATAATAAGTAAGTGGGTGCTATAGTTAAATAGATACAATCTAGCTTAAATGCTACAAAATCTTATAACGCTCTCTGTCCTAAACGTTTTAAGTCTAATCTAACTAAGGCATCGTTTTATCCGCTGGCATCTACATACCCTTATAAGTACTTAAAGAAATATGTTTGTGAATAATAATAAGTAAGCTTTACTATGGGCACTGTCGCAATAAGATAATAATCATTAACGGAGTTTGAAAAACTATATGAAATTTTGTGAGATTCATAGCTTGCTGAGACAAAACGACTCGTTCGTTATCAACTTTTAGAATAATGTTGAAACAATCAAACAGCAAAGACAGTTTTTCATTTTCGGCGTGAAAATGGCGTAATTTATAACTTAAGTACCAGAGTTTTTGGAAATATTCCTTCGTTAAAAACCTTGCACCTAAAATTTGTTCGAGGTACTCTTAAGATTGCTAACCGGTATGATTATTGTAATGATATCGAGTATGAACATAATTTACATCAGTTTGTGTTTTTAGTCATTGCGGACTACGCGTATTTTCTTCGGTACATTCCACAAATCATTGATCCTATAACTGAGATAAATTTCTGTATGTTACTATGCACACACACTACTATAGACTTTTACATCCACAATATTTATTATTATAGCACACATACTCGTACCCTCAGACTGTACCATAATTTAGTTTTTTTTTATTTCTTATTAATTGAATCCTCAGCATTCTCAAACAAGACAATAATGTTCTATACGATAAAATCATATCATTCATGTCTTGTTGAATCATCAAAGTAGAATCTGCCCAGCACCATGAGATACAAACTTGATTGTACCTATTTATGTCAATGTTTCATTCAAGCGTTGCTATCAGTGTATATCAAATTGTGGAGTGACGCGAAAACTAGTTGTGCGTGGGAGCAAATTCAGAGAGTCTAGAGTCTACATTAATTTTATCATTTTGCGCATCGTGAATACAAAATTACGAAACGGTGAAATAATTAAATTCATGTAGAACTAGATCTATGTAAGCTATAGGCGTTCGGTTGACCAACTTACCAACAAGAAGACGCGCCAACAGCGATTGACCAACCTTGATATTTAAGCTTATTTTACAAGGCCGTTTCCTTTTGTTTTAAAATAAATAAAAAAGACTTCCAATAAGAAACTAGTAGCGACCGGGTATGTGTACACAATTTGTGATAAGATAAAAATGGTCTTCGAAAATCAGGGCGAATTGTTGGTACCACATTTGGTGGTTGGGCATACGTTGGTCGGTCTATTAGAGACTAACTGCCTCGCGCTTGCCATTACCAACCCGTTCTCAGCAGTATAAGGAGGTACATCAGACAAACCAGATAGAGATTTAATGAATCCTCACGCATGGCACTGAGTGTCTGATTAACGGTAACTAAATTACAGGTGTTGTTTAGATCGTAATCGGTAGTTAACCTTAAAAGCATTATGGACTGTCAGAAAGAGGTTGGATGATAGACAGTGAGCCAGAGGCGTCGATCATATTATGTTGGCGTAATTGTTTGTTAAATGAAGCTTACATTGATGATTTTATAGGCTTATAATGCACGGATAGTATTTCTGTGGTATTTCTACTATACGTTTACTACCGTAATATTATATTTAATGGTTTTTTGCGGAATGCTACATAGCAATATAAGTGATAAGACTCTGTCTTCTGCTAGAGTTAAATGTAGCGTAATTTTGAGGGTAAGCGTAACCAAGTCTTGTCCCAAGTTTTTTTTAAAGTGGTGACCAATAATGATGAGTGCTTACAGACTTCTATCCTGAGCCAAATAGGGGATAGCAAAAGACGATTCAAAGTTCCTTGAGAAAGATCAGGCGTCGGCTGATACATTTATATGGATGATTTCCTTCCCTACATAATATCATTCGTTTGATGGTTTTTATCGATTGTTTATGAGATCATCGCGCAGGCCTGGCTTGTTTACGTGCGTGAACGGCTTTGTATAATCTTTATCCTCATTGTTGAGAAACCAAATAAAGCGAATTTTCTCAGTCAATGTCTGCTTCCTTGAAATTACTTGTTGAAACGACTATATTTTTTTACAGTCTTGCTTAATATAACAATAGCAGTAAATAATGTGTTTATAGCGCATAAATCATTTCTCGAGTAATTTCAACGTGTCATTCTCCTATTAACTGTCGTTGGATTATTGGCATGGTTATATAACGCTATAACAATATGAGGGTAACAATGAGAGTCAGGTATATAAGTGCTAAAGTGTATGGCTTTAAAGTACACACAATTTATTTCAGAAACATTCACAAAAATAATATTAGTAACTGCACTAAAAATTTCATGAATCACTGTGCTCCAGTTTTTATTGGAAACATTTTTCCCATTACTGTTTCACCCGCATAAACATACTTATTATAATTTAAAACGCTGAAGACTGTTAGTAGTAAGCCACAGGCCACAGGCCGGCTTGCTGACATCAAACAAAAGATTTGACGCGACCGTGCTATGAGCTAGTATACAGTTGTAGATATAACGCGAGAGTAAACACTAGTGTTGCCAGTAAATATCTTGCTGCTAACTGGATTTAAGCCAAAGTTAAGATACTTATATAAGGTTCAATGAAAACTTTTTCAGCTTTGAAGCAGGGATGGCAAACCCCGATCTCTTCTGAGTAAAAAATCTGTAGCAATTCAATATTTTAGTGACGGTATAGGGTAATTTTTGGTTATAGAGAACTATTAAATATTCATCTTTAAAGTTATCGAATAAACTGCATTGATATCGAGGACATCGTCCTTAACCCTAGTGCCCATGACCTTGTCCTTAAGACAAGGTGACATTGTTGTTGAGTGCAATGTTAACCCTTCTTTTCGGCGTTATGTTGGCAACACTAGCGTAGTCATAGTGCGGTTGCGGTGGCAAACAACAATTTGTTGGAAATTAGTTTCATAAATTGTATGCTCTTAGGAAAATTAAATGACATGATGGTTCACGACGGTCTTCGTGGTTAGGGAAACCTTGGTGCTTCTGTTGTGATCTAGTCGCGGGGACTTACAATGATAAGAAAGAGATAGGTACCTTACTTCGTGCTTACAAGGTTTACATTCCATTGATTGATGAATTCTTGAATAAAGATAAGGTAATGGAGAATGTAATGGATGTTTATTCGTATAAGTGCGCCATAGCGTAATGCGAGATTTAAATAAAAAAATAATAAACTTGCATTGAAAACGCCAATATGAAATATGGAAAAGTCCACAGCTTCCGTTTGCAGGTATAGTCCTAGACCTCGGCGGCGGTGACCTTTATTTCCTTCATTTAGCATAACATAACTGAACCTCAAGTTTGCTAGGGTGTACCCCCTCGGACAGCTGCAGGTAGGTACATACGCGGGGTGTTTCCATGACGACCAAAATCTAGACATACTAAAAAAATAAAACGAAATTTCGTGCACCTGGCAACCCAAAGCAATTTTTAACCGACCAACTACGTGATTGATTTCGGTATTCGATTCGGAAGATTAACCGTTTGTCTCACAAAACGTTTGACAATATTTGGGTCTTTGAACTTTGTCACCTGACGTGATCGGTGCTTGACTATTAGCAAATATTGAGAAACCCGTATATTGAATACTGTTAGACCTTTAATGGATGTTGAGAATAGGCGTATCCAGACGGACCGCGCTGCATTGCGCGTCTTGTTCGGGCATACCACTTATTATAAGATTTGAACGCATTGAAATACCGATTATATGATTTACATACATTACCAAGCTGCTACATTAACCTGCCGTACCATGTCTACGCCCAAGTCTGACACCACAATTCTCAAATGAGATCATTCCACGGTAGTCAAGCCTAGACATCTTATTTAAAATTGTATTTAATGGATAGAGAATAATGGGTCGTAGAGATCTATGCTCCATGTTTAAAAACAAATACCTAAATTTATAATCGGTTTGTACACTGAATAGAAACGGCAAATACAACAACTTTCAAAATGTAAAATGATTACGTATGTTAAGTTAAAATAGCTTACCCTAACTACCTTTATTTAAAAATTCATTAAAGTCCTCTTCTAGCATGCTATTAGAAATGAAACAGCTCTTGGTATTCCAAAAATAAAAAGAACAATCAGAACCCATCCTTTCCCGTGAAATGAGACCGCTCAGCGGTAATGAAAAAGGGAACTCCTCGTATCCCAAGTCGCCGGTACAACTAGCGATAGCATATTCTATGAACAGTAAAACCGCTACCTGTTCATGTATTTCTCAAACGCGCAAATTATTCTAATACCCAAGAAAACGTTACATTAGCGGGCAGATTATTAATGAATCCCCTGTTCACACACCGCTTGAAATCTAGCTGTCTTATTTGCATATCGTGACTGGGTGCTTCCAGTTCGGCGTACTAGCCATTGCGTATGCGCACCGTGCCGCCGGCTTCCTGTTAATGAACGGCCATTGCTGCGCTTGCGCATCCCACCGGCCGCTCTTGATACACGTCAGCCATTGATGCACAGACACCGGATAAGGTGGTAAACCTATAATTTTATATCAAATTGTATTGTTGCAAATGCAGACAAAAACTAGACGTCCATGTTTAGGTCATTGACTACTGGTGATTCATGTATTTCTCAGATATTATCTTATTGTCTATGGACAGCGATCTCAATGTTTATTATGCCCCATTCAGTGGTCACGTCCCCTACTGTGGGTTTGTGATCGTACGTATTTCGTACTAGCTTTTGCCCGCAGCTCCGCCCGCGCAACCATCGATTTTGCTCTGCGCTGCTTCAGCTAAGTCTTTAAATAAGTCAGTAGTTTACGGAAGTTTTATAATAAAACTGTCAGTACCAGTATCAGTAACTATTAGATATTATAAATAAGTTTTTGATGCAGATTCTGTTGAACGAAAGTTCACTAAACAAAGTTCATTACCGTCTACAATTATTTTTGATGCAGTAATTATGTTTTGTAGACAACAGAAGAACAGACCATCGTTGATTTATGAAAGATGTATGAATTTTATTAAGAGTACAATTATTAAGTGGCTATGTTATCCTAAGATCATCTTAGTATTTTAATCTTTCTAGACAGGTACAGCTTGTTGACTATCAGCTTGATAATTTAATGAGTGAATCGGAAATTAGACTACATTATTATGCAAAATCATAAATAGTTACAGGTATTTTATGCCTACTTTTAAATTAATTAGCTTTGGATGCATTAGTTATTGAATCGCTAGCAATATATCGTACCCATGCGTCTGACCCTCGGTCTATTATGACTTACGAGTGGGTATATTATTAACTAGCTGACGCGACAAATTTTTGTCCTGAATGGTCATATTTGACGATAACTTTTTGAATTATTAGACTATACACATGTAATGCGCCATTATATAGGTATTCTCAAGTAATGCCCTCACCAATGAACAGTATTTTTGTATTAATTTATATTCACGTGAATACTAAACTACACATTGAAATTAAACTAATTTTACGGATTTTATCGTAAAAACATAAAATAAACGCGATAAAATCATTTCAATTTTATATTTATTAAAAATAAAATAACCATGTGGAAATATTTAACTAGGTTACTAGGTACTTACTTGTCAAATGTTGATGATATTTCTACCAGAGTCTTTCATTTTGATATAAACCAACAAATATTTACGAAATTATTTACTTTTACAGATATATAAGGTTTAACAAAACATAGAGTAGAATAGTTTAAGAGGTTAACATGCAGGTGATAACGATCAAGTTTATGTATAAAATATATGTGTGTACAATGTTTGATTTTCTATGAGAAAGTGAGACAGTAAGTGCTGTCTCATCGCAGAATTAGTTTATTTTAAAAAAAATTAAAATTTGATTACTTTTTTCAGGAATGTGACCTTTATGGTCTAACAATGGACCCTTTAAAATATTTTACACTATTATTTTTAAACCTTATATAGACGTCTGAGAGTAGTGTCTAGTAAATTTTCTTCACACGATTGTATAACACTTATATGTAACATGTTAAAATTAACACTTTCACATAAAAGTGACCTACGGATAGGTGTCAAATAGAGCAAATGTTTAGTACAAACACGCAACTTTACCGAGACGGTTACCTAATGTTAAATTGTTGATATACCTCTCAAAATGTATCCGTGTATTCAAAACGATTCAAAGACGTGTGTCTAAGTGAGTAAAGTCGATTTTGAATTGTTATTGAATTAATCAGCACGCTGCCACTTCGCCGATATCGTCCCTAATTCTTGGTTATACAGTTTGGCCATTTATAAAATAATGAAAAAAATAAATCTGCTCATTGATATGTTTCTTAAAAGATTCTTCGAGATAAAAGAAAGGATGGGTGTCATGTCGTATAGGGAGGTGAAAGAAGCTGCTCTAGATAGGTGGAAAGAGCTTCATCAGCTTCACCGACAAGGGTATAAGCCTTAAATTAGAAGAGAGAGATATGTTTCTTAAGTCTATCTAAAAGTTTAAATACAATAATATATGACTACAAACAAGCTACAAAAAAATTGGTGAGAACAGGAATTGGCAGCATTTATGTCATGTAAATATATTTTTCAATATATGAAATATTGGTTAAGAAATATTCATATGCCCAAATAAAATAAGAAGGTTCTACCAGTACTCTTAATACATACTTACCTCTATTTCTCAAAGTCACCTAACGTGTGCGACGACGCGGCGATGTGTCGCTAAATTAATTATCTCTTTTTTGTGCCAAACAAAAACTAAGTCGAAGGCGAAAGAACTTGAAAGTGAAAACATCAAAACATTGGCAACCTCTGCCACCTTATTTTTCAATAGATTAAAAAAAAAGTTTGTATTTTTTAAAAGCATAGCATTGTTTTCTGTCGTAGCTACTCTTTACGTAAAACATATGATTCAAAATCGTTTCCAGTAAAAAATAAATGCTTGCGCGAGTATGAGCAACATAGAAACTATATTACAGCAGGGCATTAAAAGGCTACTTAATTAAAGTGTCCCACAAATAAACGAATTAAGTAAAGTGACATATGTGTGCCTGCGACGAATTACTTTTTTACACGAAACACTCGTAATATTAATATTGTTTAACATGCCTACAATTAAGTTGGTATATCAACACATGAGCGCATATATCTGTTGTAATATAAGTTGTGATGCTTTCCACGTTCCGCGTAGAGGGCGCCAGCTTGGACATTATAATCCGTTTAAGTAAAACACTTTCCCCCGTGAAGGTCAGGCTGACTGTGCTTTGAATGTAACGTCAACTCCTGCGCACGTGCCACGTTCTGAATAACTATTGGTTGCGTTCACCTGCTCATAATAAGATGAGGGATTCCACGTCGCTTTGAATTGAAATGTGTAACCTTGAGCTGTTCATTGTGTTACATCCTCTATCTTTTTGTCGATATGACTGTTCGCGTCGATTATATGCGAAGATGAGTGTTGGGCCCACATTGTCGGTATTATTATTACGAAACTTGCCAAGTGCGTGTTGAGTCATGCATAAGGTAATAGCTATTCCGTAGCCATGTCACCAATTAAAACATAAATTAAACACGAATTCCTTTTTTTGAGGTCCATTTTTTTATATTTTCGAGATGAACTTTGCAGTAACTTGGTCTGCTCGTAATCGAGTCTTGGTAAATTTCATGATACTAAGTTGTCTTTCCAACAATTTCAACAGTAGGTAGGGAAGGATATGAAAAACATGCCATTTATTCAACGAGATCACTCGTGGCACGTATTTTTTTCAGTCTGGCTTTCAATGTAGCATGGAGGTGAGGCAACCTCGATTAGTAGGTACCGATATATTTTTCCAATGGTTTATCCATATCCATTATATAATATTAAGTAATAACATGATGCTCTGTACATATATCTTTTGGAATATACTCACTACATTTTAAATCTGTTCTTAAAAAAAATGTGTTCAGTGGTTCAGTTTTTTTTTATCAATCGCGTGAGAAGATGATATTCCACAAACAAAAAGCTATCTACATAAATTCTCGCTGCAGTAGCTTTATGTTTACTTTATCGATTAGCTATGGTGTTTAATTACCATCAAGCCATCGCCGAGCGAGAACGTGTTTCACCGGGCTAGAGCGCTATGCTTTTATTTAATTCAAATTTGAAACATCATTATGTATTAGGTTCTCCGCTATTTATGTTCACAGTGTTTAATAACACACATCCTACACAGCGATAAACTTAGTTAATATATTGCTTAGTTAAGTTTCGAATTTTCGAACGCTACTTACTCCTATAATACTTAATTACTCTACTCTATAGTAATGGGCCCGCAAGGAGCTCTCTTGTGACCAACGTTTGGTCCCACACTCCTAACGGCCATTCATGATGAATGTCTACACGTCAAACCGCAAAAGCTTACATATTTGCGCTGACTGAATAGTTAAAATCACTGTAGGAAAATTCCTGGTTGTCATAAGAACTTACGAGCCATTGTACTAACCGCTGGTCACAAAGTAACAGATGGTATGGGAACATATTTATACACTGGATCACGGCTATCGCTCTACTAGTACGCAGCGCATCTAAGAAATTATCTGGCATAAGGTCCAGCAATATATTTTATAAAAAAATAAAAAAAATACAACCGAATTGAGAACCTCCTCCTTTTTTTGAAGTCGGTTAAAAAGTAGTATCGATTCGGCTAAATATGTATTGTGTGAACAGCACCGAATAAATTAAACATTTTTTTTTAGGATATCTAAAGAGATATCCATAAAAAAAATGTCACAACAATATTCTTTTTTCAAATAAAAAATAGAACCGAATTGAGAACCTCGTCCTTTTTGAAGTCGTTTAAAAAAAGTACTTATATTGACAAAACAATAAAAATGCTACCTTTGCTTCAAACAACGGAACGTATAGGTTGCTTTTTTGACATTGCGTATTCATATATTAGTTACATTAATAGTTATATGCCAGTATTGTGTTATTACCGTACAATTACCGCCTTTACGGTAAATCAGTCATATTCTAAACTAGCTGTTGCCCGCGACTTCGTTCGCGTGGTATTTAACAAAGACTCAGCCGTTGGCAACAGCCTGCTCGCGTTCTGATCCCGCGGGACGCTTTGCAGATTGTTGCTATCAAACTTTAATCAGGCGCAGCGCTGCAACATTGGTTTTAAATTTTTTTTCGAGAGATCCATTTTTTTTTCTAAAATAAAAGTAGCCTATGTTACTCCTTGTTACATCAGCTATCTGCCAGTGAAATTCCCGTCAAAATCGGTCCAGCCATTTCAGAGATTACCCGGAACAAACAGACAGACAGACAGACAGACGGACAGACGGACAGACAGACAGACAGACAGACAGACAAAAATTGTAAAAAATGTTGTTTCGGTATAGGTAACGTGTATACATCCAAATGCACTTAGTAAAAAGCGGTTATTTTAATATTACAAACAGACACTCCAATTTTATTTATATGTATAGATATGGACTAAGTATCACTGCAACTGTAGGCACAAATACATTGTGGAGATTATATAACACTAAAATAAAAAAATCACACTGCTTTTATTTTGTTTAATTACTAGGTATTTATTTCGCTCTAACTTGGGTAAAATCAGGATTTTCAAACTTACGTAGAGATATGGTACCTACAGAAATATACGAGGTACTTATTGTGAGTTAACTTACAAGTGAAATGAAACATACATTATAGTAAGTGCTGCTTATGAAAATTATGTACATAATAGATATTATTACAGCTATTTCGCTGCCTGTACTTGCAGCATTTCATTAAAATAATAACTTGATGTAATAACAGCTATTATTGAATAATGGCCGGGCAAGTGTTTCATTAAAAGCGTTCAAGTTCAATAATCGACTTACATTCTTAAGATCCTCGTAATATAATAATACTCACAAAGGTTCGCGTGCGTTGGATATCGATAAAAACGGCAAAAATAACGTTTGGTAGGTTTATAGGGCACACCCCACTGACGCGACTTGCTTGTATAATTCATACCCTAATGCAAGGCCGTGCATATTACAGGCGAGTGACGTCACGTCTTATTACTATACTGAACATTGTTTTCCACGGGCTTTTTGAAGAGAAATAGAAATAAAAATATGTATTGGAAAATCTACATTTGTTAGGAACATTTATATTTTAACTAGCTATGCCCCGCGGTGTTACCCGCGATTAAAAAGTATGAAAAATTAAAACAAATCTATCCCACATATCATACATTTTACCGGGATAAAAAGTAGCCTATATGCTATTCCGGATCATAATATATCTCTGTGCTAAATTTCATCCAGATCCTTTCAGCCGTTCTGAGTGGTTGTGTAACAAACATCCATCCATCCATCTAAACTTTCACATTTATAATATTAGTAGGATTAATACATTTAAATATTTAACTGCTGTTATATATTTGTTTAACAATAATAGTGTACAATATTATTGTTAAACAATATATCCAATTACTAGTCTATATACCAAAAATATTTTTGCAAAAATATTTGTCAACCTGTCCAGGCCAAAGTCCAACAAGGCGTTGTGTTGGAGTATAGCCTGAATACAATTCATTCTTTAGCATTAAGTTTTTCTACAAGTACCCAAACTTTAATTCTCTCTCTCTCTCGTATTCCTCTGTCTTATTTATTATTATTTTAGTATACTAATTTAAATATTTAATACCTACTCTTGCCACTAAATACAAGATTTGTGAAATTAATGATGAACATGGTCAAGTGTCAGGCTTTGAATTATGTTGGGGGAAATGTTCCGGAACTTCATAAGCGCAAACCTAAATTACAATTGCAATAGCAGTCAGATCGGATAGGATCGTGCTTAGATATAAATTCATCAGTACACCTCGATAACGAAATGGTAATAAAAACGGCAGTTAAAACTGTCAGCCAATTAGTGCATCGACAGTAAACTAGCTCCAGTAGGTATGTGACATTATATTCATGCGGAATTAACTATAACAAATACTTATTGATTTCTTATATTTACGCGAATACTACACATTGAAATAAAACGAATTTTAAGGATTTTAGCGCGTTTATATTGCAAGACCTCAAGACACAGTGAGCTCTTTCTGCGTAGATCGGACCGCAAGCAACAACTAAATATGAAGGTAACCCGGTCAAAATATGATAGTAAGACGTCAACCACCTCAGTCCTCCCGTGACCATGGTTGTTGTAAAGCAGCCGAAACGACGGGAACGTAAAAATCATAATATAAACGCGATAAAATCCTTAAACATAGTTTTATTTCAATGTATAATGAATACTGTCAGTTACGACTTTTTACTTGTGAAATCATATTGACCTTTTCATAAGATGTTTTTGTTTTAACCATTTCATGTTGCGTCTGTACGCGTTATAATCTGTGTGCACCGGACCGAAAACTTTAAAAAAAAACAAAAGTATAGTAGGTGAGGTAAACTAGTTCTTATTAAGTATAATTTTATTTGACTATATCTTTATGATCTACCAGAATGCTCTATGTCGAAATAAATAATTTCGTATAAATTAAGTTTTGTCATAAAACATTTGTAGGAAGGATATTAGAATTAACTATATGTTTTAGACTCCTTGTTAGCTTTGGTGTATTTCATATTGCATTTTGCAGTACAAGCATTTGTTTATGGACTATTGGACTATTGGAATTTATAGACGTTAATTCATTAAACATTTATAAGATTGCTTGTATATTATTTTCTGTTAGTAAATAAAGCGTGTTTTAGTTTTAATGTTGAGAGTGAAATCTACAAGAGGAGATTGGATTTCCTTTGCTTTTTATTTTGTTTACGAAGTATAATTATTATTAATAAACTGTACTCTCGTATGAATGCATTTCCTGTGCGAGCATTTTCTCATAATACTATAAATGCCTTATTATGTATACTATACGTAACCATTTAACAACATGATTAAATTCTATTTATAAAATCTGAAAACCATTAGTGTTTTCCGCTGGGAATTGCGTCCCAGATATATTCGTAGTCTGGACTATTCAACTGCTAACAAATGACTGTCTTGTGAAAGAAACCCGAACAAACGAATAATAACTAAGTACTCGTAACATCCATTCACATCCCTATAGATATAGCCATTAATATTAATAAATGACTCGAGTACAAACATTTCTGCTCATCACAAAGTTGCCTGCTTTTTACTTGGGAAAATCTCCATGGATACCCTCAAGCCCCAGGAGACAAGCTAGGACCTCTACCGACTTAAACCCCACTCTGGTCTTTCTCCCGCCTTATGGAGGGGCCACGGGAACGCTTGCGCACTCATCCGTGATACACAAAGTTGCCCCTACATGAACCTGGAACCCTCGGTACAGAAACCGGGCGTATGTCAAGTTAAAGTAAAATATTAAACAAGCTTTTTGTGTTGTTGCAGGTGCAGTTTATGTGCGAGGCGCCACCGCGGCGCGCACCTCCCCACGCGTGCTGATGACATAATAAATTGTGATGCTGGCTCCAATAGGACCCTACAGAAAACTGCGTCCTAGAGGACGGCGAAGGACGTTGTAGTACAATAGCCCCTACTTAGTTCTAAAAATGCAAGTGCCTAAATTTTTAGTAATGTTGGGTAATCGCCGCAACGTAATATTTAGAGTGAGCATTGTGTTCAACATCGCCGTGCTGCTGTACGCGGCGATGCAGTACTCCGGGAACTCCGCCCCGGGGATCGAGTGGGTGCCCATCACGGTCGACGGCTCCGAGAGGAGCGCCGAGATCCGGTACTTCAAGGATGAACTGCGAAACGAAACCATAACTAGACCAGTCGAATCTAGTATGCGAAACGTCGAGGAGTCGACCTCACAGAAGGCGGTGCCGTCGACGTCGCAGAAGGCGGTCCCGTCGACGATGCCTACCGTGAACAAGACGGCATCTAGTACCGTGACCGCGGTGACAGAGAAGAAAATAAGCCCCGTGCCATCTGAAGCGGACATAACGAATGAAATTCTGGATATCGTCGACGAGACTTTTCTGTCGCAGAAGACTCTCACGCGCCTCAGGACATTACTGGCTTGCGGTGACAGACCGTATTATCCGCAAGCCGAGCAGCGCGGTGATTTCTGGGTGTTGAAGAACTTTGTGCGAGCCGATCATGGCAGCGTTCTGTGTCACGAGACGATCACATACACCACTCACGCGGGCTTCGAGTTCCTGGACAACGTGCTGCCTCTAGTCGAACGGTGAGTTATAATTTTATTAAAATAAGAGCACTGCTACAGTAATTTATACTTTGTCGACCACAATTTGAGGTGTCGTCATCGCATGCCACTCACGATTTCTTTGGCAACCGCTCGAGCCGGAGCGGAGCGATTGCCTCAAACAATAGCGGGTGAATTTAGTACAACAATACTCCGCTGCCCATTTTTTGTTTTCCTGAACGTTGAATGACAATCAAAATAATTCAATGTTAATTCGTTATACGCAATAGATAATATTGTATTTTCTTAGAATGTTTTTTTATTTCTTACCTTTATAATAATAATACCAGCCCTTTTTAACCGACTTCAAAAAGGAGGAGGTTATCAATTCGGTTGTACTTTTTTAAGTCCCACTGCTGGGCACGGGCTTCCCCTCAATGCGAGAGTTCTTACCTTTGAAAGTTATGAACTCTCAATCAATAATTTTATACCTACATACTTTATAAGATTCTTCAAGAATAAGTTCAAACCGATTAATTTAGATTTTATTACTTTCTATAGTGTAAGTTTCTTTGAATACATAATTGTAGTCATTATTGATCGAGTTCGTTCGACTTGATGACAATACGGCTACTATTAACTTAATAATATACTTGCTTACCTCAATGATAATGCATTCAAGATTATAATGAGGGATTAGTGCGGCTTATTTTATTCATTCAGACTTGTTCGAATGCGACTCTTCTGCGGACTAGTGTGAAAACCAATTTCTGTGCAATAATTGCAATGTGGTCGTCCGTTTACCCGCACAGACAACCACCTACATTAAAAGTAAGTTTTATTAAAGTGCGTTTTGGTTTATTGCCACTTTTAAAGCACTTTGTAAACAGTTTCTCACGAATAGTAACTAGGGTCCTGGCAAATATAGAAGCGATTGATGCGGCACTTAACAACTTAAACGACGTTTGTGTACGCCAATATGATATTTGTGGAGGATGATACACAGTATAGAATCGCTTAAATGTGTTGACGGGTATAATATAACACGTAAGCGCATATAACCCAGCGTGCCGCCGGTGTTAATATAAAAAGTTTATGTTCTTTGTTATAGAGATTACTAGGTTTTTATGTCTCGTTAGATAGCCATACGTCATTATTTTAAAAAATATAACACGGTTTCTTATAATGGCAAGGACTTAAGTCTGTTCTAGATCGGAACTGTGTGAGGAATAGGTATACTTGTGTCGGTGAATGCGACTTCAGATTGATCACGAGAATCACAAGAAGTATTTTTTGTTGGTGTAACCGCAAATGTGTATTATAAAGATAATGAGTATAAAAAGAGTGCTGATACACATTTTTTTGTGTTTGAATTGCATTTGGCATAGTTATTATTTTTTTTATTTTTTTTTATTTGGGCCACTTATTTTCGGCCAGCCACACTCCCCCACTATTACGCCTGAAAGCCAAGATCTACAGCGGTGTCTAACGAAGACGCTAAGCCGAGGTTAAGCTCCCGCCGATCCGGGGAAACAGTTAATAATCTTGAAACCTGCAAAGAATTTAATCGAAAGAAATACGTAGGAGTAGTTCGGAGAAAAATATCCACTTTCCTCCATTGCAAAGTGGGAAACACAAACGAACTGTATAAGAAGGCTGATGGCTACAGAGAAAATACGCTTACAAATGGTCGACGCCCAGTTGTATAGCACCCTGGACTTTATTTAACTAGTTAGTCCACCCATATTGGCCACACGGAAACTGCAACTGATATGTTAACATTTTTCAGCTATAATTATTTAACATTAATGACGAAATCGTTATTGCAATGGGTCATAACACAACGGCAGTGCCCACGCAGTGATAACCATGTCGTCATAGATATAGGTCAATCAGCAGCTTATTCATTCATCATCTGTCGGTACTGCAATACAATATCATTGACTGCAACATAATGATTAGACCCGATGAAATGAATTTAATGAACGCTATTATGAGACTTGTATTATTGTGATTCTGTTATACGATTGTGTCTGCTTGTGAAAGTAATGGCATCCCAGTTACGCAACACTAGTTGGGTTGAAGATGTCTCTTTCTATCCTATTTCTGTGAGATACTACTTTGACAAAGAACAGAGTCTTGCGCGTAAATGTCATTCCATCAACAGTGAAGCCTATAGGCTGAAACACAAATGAGGAGCTTCTCAATTCAATTGTATTTTTTTACGTATCAATATAGCACTAAAGAGTATATTCCAGTTTTTAATAATGTCAATGTCTATAAAGCTCTTGCGGCCAGCTGTAATAGACACTGTCCCCGGCTTGTATGACACACCTGGCAGCCCGCAACCGCACGCAACCGATATTTTAAAAATAAGTCATTATAAACTTTAATTCCAGCCATAAAATATGTTATGTTTTAACCTTCTCATTGTGACAGGAGTTCCCACTATCCTGCCAACCCTATGCACAATGTATTTAGTAACAATCGGATAGAATGCGCCTGCGCAGGACGGGGCGGCGTGGAGCGTTAACTCGCCACACACGACGCCCGACTGACGGGCACAATGGCTGTATTGCTATAGCCAAACCATTCCTAGAACTCGCTCCATAGATCTGGTCTTTATGGACTTGAAAACTGCCATTGTTTCGTTTAACGCGCGAATGTAAATAAATGAAGGCTACAATCTTTATTGCTGATCCTAATGCATATCAATCACGGAGAGGATAATAATTGTACTATTATTAGAAGCCGTGCCCGCGACTTCGTAAGTGAAGAGTATAGACTATTGCCTGTCCCGGGAGGACTTTTTCATTGCCCGTGTATAAAAGTATCATCTACATTGGTCCAGCATATAACTACCATCAGGCTAAGTTATTAGTAAAATCTTTAGATATATCATTAATTAAATTTTTCATTACAATGTAAAATATTCCTTATGTTTATCTTAAGCTGTAATCTTGCAAAGTTCCTTTATTAACTTATTAGATTTTAGGCAACTTACAGCTATTGGCTATCACGCGGAAATCCATCTGTTTCCCTAGATTAAATGTATCCTTTATACCCGGCCGCTATCATCATGCCCAGTTTAATCAACGGCGATCTTCCCGTAGTTCTCTAGTGATACGCGAACAGGCAGACGGTAAGGCAAAAATAAAAAGAAACTGACAATGTTTCCCATTATTAGTGCCTCAAATTTAATTTGACTAATTTTAACATTTACAAAAATAGAAAATATGTCTCAAACCGTTAATTACATGGCTCATAAATATTTGAAAAGCATTTGAGTGTTTGACCGTCAATTTGACTGGCAACTTAGACACGTAAACGCCTAGTATGTTTTTAAATAAAACGCGTGACATTGGCATAATCATAGTGGGCCTGACTCAATGAAAAGGCCATTAGAAAAAAAAATGGAAATTGCGTACTGAACGTCCTAAAGATTTTCAAAGAGTTTTAACTTGTAAACACTCGTTGCAAACAATACTTTTAAATTGAGAGCAGACTGATCGGTTATATTTCGATGACGAGCGGAACTGAACGAATAATGACCGAATGACTGTAGCTAACAACCAGAGACTAAGGTCATGTTATTAAGATCTGACCGTGAAAGTGACGATCAGAGAATAAATTATTAATTATATAAAAGCTATCTAATAAATTATCGCAACCATCGAATGGATCGTAAATAACTAACTACTTGAGCATTACATAGATTTTCGTTGAAGATTATATGCCTCTCCTACCTGATGAACGGTTTCGAAATGGTGTTGAAACTTAGTGTATACATTTTTGTCTCTTTGCTGTACATATTCATATCACGTGTACTTCTGTATCAGGCATAACAACAAAAGCATTTTAAGCAGTAAAAAAGTGGGTTACAAATATAATACCGATATCATTTATACAACACATACCGATCGAGTTAATTGAAAAGTATTCGCATCATAAGTCAGCACTACTTACAAAATGTTTTTTTTTTATCTTATTCAAGTTAAAATGAGCAAGGGATGCCTCCTCCTTTTTAATCAAACTACTTTAAGTATACGTAAATCTATGAGTATATTGCCATAATTTACGTCCAGAAATAAATATAAATAAAATAAACATCTCCAGACGAACTCACCAACTATACGGTCCATAGTGAATATGTATCAATTAGCGCTAGTAAAACGAAGTAAATTACAGCCTCCTTCGTTCTGCGAACTATCATCTCTCTTGACTTAATAATTAGTTAGATTATTACCAAAATAATGGTCGCTTTAATGGAGTTTAGAGTTACGTACTTATTACTCAATTGAAATTACACCGTTATTAGCCTACATAAAGGTTGCTAATCACTTGTTCATGATACAGTGCGTTTGATGCCCTCATTCGAGTCCATCAATCTTTAGTATAAGTGCAACCGAAAGGTATTTCAATATCTACACGTCTGCCTGCACACGTTTTTTAATTAAAATTGAATTGACTGATGAGCACTCTACGTTAATTTTGTGTTTTTTGACAACAACTATTGGCTGTCGGCTGACTTTATATCGCACGCTTAATAATAGACTGACCGATTAGGGTTTAAGCCCAAAGTGAGATAAGCACACAGATAGATTTATTCCAACGTTATCTATCTACCAATCTCAGAATTTTTACGATATCTTATTCCTAGACTGAGTTACGAATATGTTGTCTTTTTTACTTATACAAATTTTGACAAAACTTTTAACATGAAAGTGACATAAATCATAATGCGTCTGAGATTGCGACAGTCAACTCGCGGTGCTTTTATATTATAGTGACCCATTCATGTTTCTGAACTTAAAAATCAATACTACATAAAAATACTATGTTATTATTTTATCAAGTATAGACTTATAACATAAAAGAGAAAGGGTTTTAGTGAAATGTTTAATAAAATACAGACATATAACAAAAAGTGTCATCACTAGTGCAGCAATATATCATTGATTTTATTAATAAACAGACGTATCTCGGGGACAACATTTTAAAAGCTATAAATAATAATAAAATTTCTTCAAAATTACATTTTAGTATCAATAATTACATAATCAAGTATTCTTACAATACATCATTTATTATTATTACGCTATTTTCATTGAGATATAAGTAATAATGTCAGACAAGTTGTAAATGACAAAACGTTTTTGCGATTTCCCAACAAACAGCTTTTTTGAGTTAGGTCAGTCTATTAGTAAGCGTGCGATATGTATAATTTACTTTATTTTATTATATATTGGGGTTTTTATCAACGCAATAGAACCCAAAAAAACAACGATTGTTAGAGTTTGTCTGTGCGTTCGGGCGCGGTTTTCGGTAATGCATTGTGGTAAGCTTTACTTAAAATTTAGTTTGTTTTATTTCCATCAGTTCATAAATAAAAATATTATATCAATTTAAAGACGGGGACAAAGTCGCGATGAACAGTAGAAATTTCTCTTGACTCCATAAATAGGTACTCACTTAACATCTGACCTCGTTCGTTTTGGATTGGATATGCATTAGTGTGATGCAATTCTGTATACGGAGTCTCTTTCAATCGTTTTGTTTAAATAAAGTAATGATAACAGTTGAAAAACCACATGAGTATGGCCTTCCATGGATGACTCATTTAAAAATGGTTCCAGGAAATTGGCTAACCACATCGCCCTACACTCCATATATTATGTAACATACATGAGGAAACTGATTCATTACAACATAATATTAATAACTTTATTGCTTTCTTATATTTAAATATTATATATATATATATATATATATATATATATATATATATATTATATATATATATATATATATATATATAATATTTATATATATATATATATATATATATATATATATATATATATATATATATATATATATATATATATATAATATTTATATATATATATAATATATATATATATATATAATAATTAGAAGTGACACTAAGATTATATTCTCCCCACAATGGGTAAAGACCCACCCACAAACAAACACCCACTGACAATTTGTCTGGCGCACGCAGTCATCTACAAATCTATTTCTAAATAAGCCACTTGAAATAGAGCTCGAGAACTGTGCATATTTAAACATTCTGCCAGACATAAAATACACTTGTAATACGCCTGGGCTACCAACTATCAGTGGCGTAGCATGGGGGGGGCGGAGGGTGCGGTCCGCAGCGGGCGGCATTTCACAGGTCGCGGTTAGAGAAAAAAAAAACAACATTGCTTTCAGTGTTTTTTCGTCATTTTTTTTTCGTTACCATGCCCCATTTTTTTATAATGAATAGCAAAAATAAGAGGGCGGCAAATTTGAAATCCGCACCGGGCGCTAATGACCTATGCTACGCCACTGCCAACTATTCATCCTAAGATCAGAATTAATTTGGCCTTTGACTACATTTCATATCTACGTGCTGTGTCCATATACTAGCTAGCCTCAAGCGAGGCCGAATGACAAGCTATAAAATTACCACGTGTCATTGCCATAACCCTCTCAACGGTCATAGTTCCGGCTAAGGGAGACCCCACACTGTCACCAAATCGCCTCGATCCGTAACTTATTTTTAATAGTGTATTAGAATTATTTTTATTTGAGCGTATTATCTACTTTATTAGGGATTACCTACCTTCATAATTTATGTTTAAAATCGATTCCGGTTTTGTTGAACTTCACCTGCCATTCCCTCCCATCTCTCTGTTACATCTGCACCCATTATCTACAGTGCTGTCTAACAATGATGCCGTGGTTTGACCGTCAACAAGGTCCAAGGGAATTCTTTTGGAACGCGCAACGTAAGAAAAATAGGCCGCGTTGAAAAAGTTATCTACTTCACACACAATAATAAACTCATTCTATATAAGTAGGCTGATTATCATTGCATAGTCTATTTAGATCTACATGAAGGGATGTAACTAATTTCCTAATCTGTTAAGCTGATTCATATTGACGCCTGTAAAAAGTAAAGTAAAAATTGCGTGAACACACTTGTATATCGAAAAGCAAACAGCCGATTAAGCATTTTCCTCGTCAATAAGTGTAGAGACATCTTTGCACATGCAAAGACAATTCACGGTGATTACCGAGCAATTAGTCACTTTGTAAACCTACCTAATTGTTGTATTCAACATTTCTCAATGTTTTGACACGCGTCACCGATACGTAACATTAGCTGGGTCGGACTGTTCATTTTGTTAATGAACAACGACTGCTTGTCTTATATTATAAGGCGAGTAATATTATTTTGAGAGTATTAATAAACATATGATTCCATATTAAATAAATAATTTGTAGACCCACCGAGTTTGGACTCATTCGATAGGGCTCACCGTGTTTAACGTGACAGGGTATGGGTTGGATGGACAAGTACTAAAGTTTAAAAAGCCTAAATTAAAAAAACCTCTCACTGAAAAACAAACATTTATAAGTCAAAAGTTATATCTTAATATTATATTTAATTTAATTTATGTTACAATCGGGCACATTGCTAATCTACTTAGTTATAAAAAAAATGCGGCGAGATTTTTTTTCCTCTATGGTATCAATCAACGGATGCTAGCGTCCGCGTGAAGGCCGATAGCTGTTACTCTACGCGCACAGGCCGCTTATGAACTGAACATTATCCTAGTTACGAAATGTACAGAAATCTAGAATATTACAACCACGACATGACGGCTAAACTATTGTAACTGATACCAATACGTTACCGTTCGGTTAACTGTCAGTTCTTTTAAGCCTTTCAAGTTCAATCACAGAATTATGCAACGAACTGGAAATAAAATAGCACTCTATTTGTAGCCGCCTGGTGGTGAAAAGTACGAGTATAAACGATGTTTATTGTCACCGTTTGAATCAGAGATTGTACAAATAAAATGGTAAGAACTCAAGGTTTTTGAACTCGTCTCCTAAGATGATTTTAATTTACACACATACGAGGTCAGCAATTCGTTCTCATCGGCGACCTCGCCATCTCTAATAAAAATGTGTTAGCCGGCCGTTCTTAATTCAAACGTATATCTAATTCGCGAATATGAATTGACCGATCACACGCGAGGAACACAACTAAGACGGTGGATACGCCCGGCTGAAGTTGATTAAGGAACTGAATAATGTCTTCTCATACAGATTCAAGATACAACCGCTACAAATTGAGTCTACCAACTATTTGACCGACCATAAGTCAATGTTCCAACATTATCTATTAGGTAGATACGTAAGTCATGAAATTTTAAGATGAGGCAACTCGGCCGAGTACTATAATAAATAGTACCTGTTTTGCCAGTCTCATATCATCTACAATTTTCACGATGAAAAGTGAAAATATGCGTCAAAGTGTGCCGGTTTTACTTGCAAATGGTAAATAGCTGTAATAACTAAATAAAAATTGAGATACACTACAACCATATCTTCTTATTATCGCTCTGTCACTTTCTGTTGGGTGATAGATCACACCGTGCAGGAACTGTTTTAAAATATGCATATTTTGTAAGAGTTTTCTTCATTAACATTACCAGAGCTAATATTTTTTTATATTGGCCAAAGAAATTAAATATAATTAATTAAAAAAAAAAACTAATTAAGTGCCTACCTATATATGGCTTAACAATAATAGTCTAAAATATTTTAAAGGGTCCATCAGCAGAGTCACATTCCCGAAAAAAAATATATTTTTTTTAATTTTAAAAAATTACTACATACTAAGTCTGCGATGTAAAGGTGCTCTCTCGCTTTCTCACAGAAAGATCAAACTCTGTATACACATTTTATACATAAACATGATCGTCATCACCTACTTGTTACCCCTTAGAAATATTTTACACAATTTTTGTTAATCCTTATAAAAAAAAAAATAGTGTTATAAAAGGTTCAACTATTGAGTGGTCTTGCGCAAGGAAAGTTAAAATTTATCACACAACCATCGACAAATTACTTTCGTTTTAGGTATTGCGACAACCGACCGGTTTTTCTTCGGCCGAAAATGAAAATTATTGCGTAAGTTAAGGTATTTACATAATAGTGATTTTTCTTTACTTTACCAAGTGTGCCTATTTATTTAACCGTAAGTGCGGAACATGGGCAAATATTTCAAATTGGGTATCTACCTATTATTTGCTTAACGGCTCCTATATATTTATTATTCACTAATGAACTGTTCATTTTTAATTAATTTGCTTTTCTAATCTTTACATCTGTCTAATTTCTATTCTTATGTCAATGTTTCTACACTTATCACCAATAAATCCGGATAATATGTGGGGTCGTCTGTAGCCTACATTCATATTTTAGTAATATTATGAGCATGATTACGTATAAATGCGTAGAGCTACTTATATTTGCATCAAGTAGTGCAACACTACCGTCGTAGAATACAGGGTGTAGAGGCATGGCAACGAAAGCTTTTGGTAAAGGTGCCTCTAATAAAATTATAGAAATTATTTATGACACGGAGTCATTTTTGTGCACGCAATGTATTGTAAACTACGCGATTACAACACAACGCTCTGCGCGATACGCGACGCGTGCAAGTGACGAGCGCGCTTAAGCGTATCGAGTTTTAATTTACATTGCAGTTTTAGGTCTAAATTAGTCATTATGTTTTTTTTTATTTATGTGCTAGAATTCGGCTATGATTTCATGCTAAATTCAATTTAAAAGTACTGAAAAAAAATGTGTATATTCATAAAAAGATCAACGGAAAATGCCAACCCTAAAAATAATGAGCCGAAACCATGGTATCAGTTTTCGTTACGAAGCCAACTACATCCTGTATAATAGATTATGCGCAATCACATCGATATGTTGTAATATCGCGAGTGTTGTAATACCCACTTCAAATTCATCTCTACAAGCATTACTACGTTTCGAAACATGAGGAAGATAACAGGGTGAAAGGCTCATATATAACCCATTCAGAGCTGATCTTTCGGGCACCCAAAGATGATTTAATATTAATTAAATTTACCTAATGAATCCGTTCCTTATTTCTACTCCACTTCTATGATCCTACGATATTTAAAAAGGATTCCGCTGTGTTTCTTGCCGGCTGTTGTGTGTGGAATTAACATGCCAAACCGGTGGTAACGCTGATTCATAAATGATATTTTGGCCTACATATAATAATATAATATCGCCGGACGAACACACCACCTATACGGTCCCACATTAGCGATTCTTGTATTATGGGGGGTACCGTACAATATTCTGAGGGAACACTTTGTATTTAATACTCATATAGATACATCACTGACTCGGGTACAAACATTGTCCCTAACAGGATTCGAACCCGGGACCCTTGGCGCAGAAAGCAGGCTCACTACCAACTGCGCTAATCAGGTCGCTATGTGATGAAAAAAAATATTTGGATCTTTTAGTTTTATGCTGGATCAGTAGCTTTTACAGTTCGTGTCATTTATCAATGCTGTCCGTTGGTTGCAGAGGCGTCGCAGTTATTTTAAGTATGAAATATATATTACTAGGTATACTACATGAACCAAATTCAGAGCGACATAGATAAGTAGCCGGAACTATAGGAACGTAGCGTTCCATAAATGTGTGCGAATTCCATCGCGCTTGATTCGATTACATTTGGATTTCCTATTCGGCCACATAAGCTAAAAACAGCACATGAATCAGTATGAAGCAGAAGTCCAAGATGGTTCATTCAGCAGTTTATTCATATTATTTCCTGCATTGATAACCCTATCAACGTAAATACTTATACATTGTGCTTTCCGAAGAAATTATACTTCTGGTTGGTATTTACTCGCGTAAAAGCATCGTTTGAAACTGGTTTTGCATACGTACTGATAGTTATTGAATTTGTTCTTATACGTAATGTATTATGTGATGTTAGTATTGAAGTAGACATACAGTATATTAGGCCCATTTCATCGTCACCTTACCACAAGGAAACGAGTTAAACAAGCAGAATTGTAGATTCATCCCTTCTCGCTGCACTCTCTCGAGCGCTCTATCCAATTGCAATACAATTTCTACATCACCCACAATCGATAATATCATAACGACAACAGATTACTGTAATCGCAATTGTAATACGTTGTCGTAAAGTCGTAATTACCGTATCACAACGTGTGTGTCGCACGTGGCTCTAGGAAGGGAACACAAAACCAGTTTGGAACACGTGTTCGCCTTTCGAAGTGCTCTTGTTCCAATAATATTTTAATTTACAACAAGAGCAGACCAGACGCCGTTCAATTAGGTCATTATTTGTTTTAATCCCGCCTGAAGATACTACTTCTTGTGAGTAATGTAAAAATTTAGGAAGCCGCAGCTTTTGCTCACATATACGTTCGACGTTTTCATCAAGTGTATCCAACCCAGTCCTACAGAACTGCTCTTGCCAGACGACACTATCGTGTTATTGGAGGCCACCTCTATAATACGGCGAACAAAGCATGTAACTTATACCCTCTTTGCAAATATGCGTGTAAAGCAACAGCAAGCAAATGGCTCCTATCAAAAACTTATACTGAGACTGAAGACCTTCTTAAGCTATCAATTTTATAAGCATTAAAATCATATCTACGTATTATCATAAAATTACATATTAATTTACTTACATACATATCATATGCCTTATTTTCATTATATATAAATTATTGATATATATATCTTCCTATTATGTATACATACATATGTACTCTATATATATATTCTTCTATATAATATATTAATAGTACTACTCATCCAAAGGCGAGCAAGCACACATACACCAAAAATTATGCACCTTCTTACTAATTTGCTACTATAAGTCTACACTTATATGTCCAACATTGTGAGAGCCCTGGTACCCATAACACAAGTTAAATCTTACAATGGGTACCAGAGTTTATCCTATTCTCAATGACACCAAGACTATGTACAACTTATAATGTTTGATGTGCAACTTTATATGAAATAAATGATTTATTATTATTATTATTATTTACATATAAATTATTACTATCTAGTTATCGACCGCACGGTTTGTTTGCACACTGAATTTATGCATGCAGAGGAAATGACCGGTAACTGTATTTATGACTAGCTGTTGCCCGCGACTTCGTCCGCGTGGTATTTAACAAAGACTCAGCCGTTGGCAACAGCCTGCTCGCATTCTGATCCCGCGGGACGCATTGCAGATTGTTCCTATCAAACTTTAATCAGGCGTAGCGCTGCAACATTGGTTTTAATTTTTTTTCGAGAGATCCAATTTTTTTTTCTAATATAAAAGTAGCCCATGTTACTCCTTGTTACATCAGCTATCTGCCAGTGAAATTCCCGTCAAAATCGGTCCAGCCATTTCAGAGATTACCCGGAACAAACAGACAGACAGACAGACAGACAGACAGACGGACAGACAGACAGACGGACAGACAGACAGACAGACAGACAAAAATTGTAAAAAATGTTGTTTCGGTATAGGTAACGTGTATACATCCAAATGCACTTAGTAAAAAGCGGTTATTTTAATATTACAAACAGACACTCCAATTTTATTTATATGTATAGATTACAGTCGAACGCGGGCATCGTAAACACGGTCATTAAGCTGTTTCAATGCAGACGCAACGTGTAGTACTGTACTGGCTCTATCATAGAAAAGTGATAGCTCAACTCTACGGCCGTCTTAGTACCTCAATAAACAGTATAAGCTGTTACGACTTCGCTCGGAGTACCATACTCGATGTTCATGTTTGAAACGGTAATAATTTTGTTCAGTACGATGCGATGCTGTAGGTCCAAGGCAACGGGTTGTATCTCCTTAGCGGAATACCTGTCTATACTCTCACACAACGTTTAATGATCATTGGGATCATATAGAATGGTATGCGTATACTACACATAGAAATAAAACTGATTATAAGGATTTTATCGGCTAAATTATGTATTTTACGTTCTCGACGTTTCGGCTGCTTTAGCTGCTTTAGCAACCATGGTCACAGGAGTAAAAAAAAACATAATATAACCGCGATAAAATTCTTAAAATTAGTTTTATTTCAACTCGTAGAGCCCTCAAATATTAAGTCGAATTATAAACGAAAAATAAAAAGAAAATACGACGCGATAAAATCCGAAAAAATCGTTTTATTTCAATGTGTAGTATTCGCGTAAATATAAGAAATCAATATAAGAAAATAAATAATAAACCTATAATTAAGTAATTAGTTAGGATTTAAGAAAGTTACTTTTGATTTGTCTGCATGATTTTTTTACGGAACAATTTCATGTGACTTATTAAACTGTTTGCCTTCGAGTATATTCGTTTCGGGTTCCAAAACCATTAGCTTTTTCCCGGGCCTCGAAGGGGTCAAACCACGGCGTCTCATCTTGCGCATTTATCTTTGAAATAATTTATATACCTACCTACGAACTGTTATAGAAATACTAATGCATAGTTTTTCTCTATAGTTCATGGTATTATTAGCTCATTATAGTTTGTATGTATTCGACCTAATTATTTTATGCCAGTACGCGATAAAAGCCGATAACTAATAATAGTATAATAATAACACATAAGTACACTTATTATTTTAGCATAAAATAATTAATAGATAAATATTAAGACAGCAACCTGCGCGATTTTTATTTGCGACCTTAAAAATAAAACCATTATATAAGGTGTGCAGGTTTAACATTTTATTATTATAAAAAACATACCAAATTACTTAGATAAACTTAAAAGGGGAAGATACGTTATGCTCTAACATCGCAGTCACTAAACCTGGGCTCGGCGCACGACTACATGCATCGAAACTCACACATCTGTAAAGCGACTGTTTTACCTACGGTGACAGATAGACAGGAACAGGGATAGGAGCCGGCACAGTTGTGCGAAAGAAATAGCGCTAGACGTCGAATAATTTACGTTTATGAATGACATTGGTATGTAGCGTTAGCAAACAAATCTCAGGAAATAAATAAAATCAATTTGCCATAATTATTACTTATAATCAAAATTATTATTTAGTCATTAACAATATGAAGAAACATTACAATTATTCAAATATTTTCATTTAGGAGTATTATTCCTTACATATTAGTTTCTTTTTTAATGTATCATACATTAAAAAAGAAACTGTCAACCATAAAATACATATAAAGGCGGCACTGACTGACTGACATATCACGGCACACGTACTTCTTGCTACAAATAATGAAATGTAAAGTACACAATATTGAAAGGAAAGATGGCGGACAGAACTGTCAAATACTGGTACCCGAAATAAAAAAAATATCGCAAATGTATTATGTATAGTATGAAATGAAAGGTACATTGCAATGAGTATGTGTATGTATATTTATGAACATTTTAAAAGTTATTACTAAAAGAATAAGAAAATTATTCAAAAATTCGAATCCTACTGCATGGATTTCAGATGAACTAACACGACAAAAACAAGATATTTTAGCAGGCAAAGCTGCGGGTGAAAATAGATAGTAATGTTATGTACCTTCAAATAAAGATAATTTGTTTCGTTTTTGTCGCTTTGTTACACTTGATATTGCTTGATCTATTTTATGAAAATAATGGACTCTGACATCACAATATTTGTCAACTATTGCCTTCAAAAGTTGTATTCTGTGGTTAAAAGTAGCTGGTTGGTTCAATGAATGAATTTCTAAAGCAGACAGAATATCTGAATTCACAAAAGATTGAATCACATTTAATTTTAGCCGAAGTATTTGCTTCTCACAAAGAAAATGTTGAGTTCTGTTTTCTCTAAAAAACATTTTGATTGATGTTTCCGACTTAAGGCATATCTTGAATAAATCATAAGATGGATAGCACAAACCCCCCATATCTTTTATGTTAATTAATTTGTGAAAGCTTAGTTTTTCATTTGTAATCAATTCAGTGACACATGTCTCACAATTAATTGTTTTAATTAGTGCTCTAGCGACCCATCCAGCTACATACCCTATTATTTGTTCAGCACTAATTGACAAATTATTTGGATCGTTTAAAGCATTTGTTAATATTTCCACATTATTTTCGACTGTATTTTCACTGACATGACTTTTTCTTTTTTTAATATCTCTCACCCGGATATATGATCCACCACGTGTAACTTTATGCTTTTTAAACGATTCACAACCATAAATCTCTGCAATAGAAAAATCTGCACCAGCACTAACCCAATCTTGAGCATTTCTGTTAACAGTTCTATTTATGTTTTCGACAGCCGATGAGCACGTAAGTAGGGGAAAATTATCAAGTGGTAAACAATTTCCACAGAGAGAAGAACGCAGTTCTAAGTGTCCTAATACTTTTTTATAAATTCCTTGAAATTGTCGTACATTGGGGTTATTATTATATCCCCCCTGGCGGCGAATAATCCCGAAAAATAATTCGAGATGGTCTTGGCTAAGTCTATACATCGAAATATATTTCAACAAACCAGATTCTACTAATGTTGAGTATAAGTATTAACAAAGCGTGATGATGAAAGTAATTGTTCACACAGTCTTAGTGCCTCTGCGACACTTCGACTTAGGAGCTGCGTAGCGAGCTTAACTTTCATAATTTGGTTACGAAAGTCGATGTGTCTAGGTGTTAATTTATTTGCAAAATTAAGCGTTTCACTGCTTTGTAGTTTTAATAAATTTACTAAAAATTGCCACTTTACTTCTCGATTATCTTTATCATAAAACATTCTTTTGGACTCAAACGTGTTTCTAACTAGTTTTATCATGTGACATGGATCTAAAAATACTGCTACATCCATGTCGCATGATGGGTGCTTGAAGGTTGTTTTTAAATTTCCAATATTATTAAGATTACAACCTAATATATTAGCAGCATTAATATTTGATGGACAGCCGTCAAACGTCAATGCAACTACAGTAACGCCTACGTCCCAGCATTTTTTCAAACAAATTTTTATTAAGTTTGACTTACTCTCAGCTGTAAGTCCGTCAACGAAAAAATATCCGACAGGTATTTTCCAATTCTCGTCTAGACAAACAAGCATCATCACAAATGCTTGTGAAGCAACCCTGTCGACGTCCAAGCTTCCAGTTCCGTAATTGACAAGGCCTAAAGTTTTTCTACCATTCCAAACAGTTTGTTGTCGAATAGCCATTTCATCTACGACTAACGTACAGTAAATGTTTCTGTCGGAACTAGATTTTTTATTTTTAAGAACCTCAAACGCTTCAGCTGTAAATCCTGGCTCTGCATTTAAGTTTTCATACCATTTTCCAAGTGTTCGAGGATGAGGTAAGGCATCTTCAAAAACTTTTCGCACGTATTTGTATCCCGCTGGAGAGTAAAAATTTAAAGTCAAGGCAAATTTTCTTAGAGATGGGCTGAATTTCATCCTTATGTTTTTTCTGTACTTTTTTTGCTTACTCATTCTTGCAAACAAATCCGCTGCCTCCGCTTTAATACATAATTCCTGAAATTGATCTTCAGGTACATTCAGTTCCTTCTTCATGTTAATAATTGTCTTCTTTAGTGACTGACAACGTTTCTTTAGTCTTTTGTTTGTTCTTTTCAAATTTTTATTTTCTTTAATAAGATTATTTTTATCAAACGTTATTTTTCTAACTTTTGATTTTAGAAATACCTTTCGTGGTGTATCGAAAATTGACTCCATATCTGAAATATTAACTTTATGCAGGGAGTTGGGCGACCCGTGTTCCGAGGTGCAATGAAACGATTTCATAGTCGCCTAAAACAAAAAATATTGAAAATGCATCATTTATTTTATATATATTTTTGGGTCACCTACATTTTTTTTTGTTATAATAAATTCACACATACCTGAATGTAGGGTATAGCTCCTGCAGATAATCTTTTTAACCCTTTGCTGGTTGTATATGCATCTTGCGATTTAAAATGTGATGAGCATACTCTACTATGTGTTGTAGGTATCCAATCAGGTTCCTGTCTTTGTTTTCGAACAACAACAAGCCATTTTTGTCTTCTTAATTCATCTTTGGGAAACCTGAATAATGAAAAAGTGATTTAATTTTATTAGTAAATAAATCTTTTATTTTTTTTTGTAAATACATGTGCGTGGCCCGATTATAGAATTTATTACATCATGAAGTGTCTAACCGTTTCATGAAATGGATGGAAATTGGTCTATACAACAATTATAAAATATAATAATGATTGTCTTAGCAAATACAAATATTTGAATAAGTTTTGAGTTAATTAACTTCATAATTTAAAAATAAAAATAAAACGCTAAAAAGTTAATCAAAGTAATTTCTGTTGCTAACCTTACGCAACGTTGGTTATATTATAGTAGCTACCTGCGCTTGTGCGTAGCTACGCGCATCGCTTCTATCACGCTTATTTTGTATTAACTATCTCGCTCGCACAAAAATGGCGAAGCAAACAATAATTATTCAACTAAATAAAATTTTTGGCAGTACTTACGAATGAAAAGTGATCCCGTGTGACTTATTTTTCTTTCTTGAGTGATTAGAACATTTATTAAATGAACAAGAAGGCATATTGTGATTGTATTTAATAACAAAAACTGAAATTAAGATATCTCAATCGGCACGCGGTAAGGACTGTTACGGACGACGTTCCACGCGCGAATGGGTGCCACTGAGTCCAATGGACCTAGTTTAGTAGGGCCAGGTGCTGCCTTTAAGTAACGTATCTTCCTCTTTTAAGTTTATCTAAGCCAAATTATTAGAAATTTAAAATACTAACTTCATCGTCACAACGAAAATGGCTACCTTTAAAAAAAATAACACCATTTAATATCGATCACATCTGTTCCTGATAGTACCGCACCTCAGACGAGGTGTGCCGGTGCATCGGCTACGCACAAACAGGTGTGCGTGGTAGTACCCAAGCCTCGCTCGCGTGAGGCCTTGCGGTCAACCCAGATGAGCCCAGTGCAGTCTCCATCACCATCTGTGTACTGTTACCCGCATAGCGAGTGCCACACATGTAGGTCGAACACTTGAACGTGAAATTAAATGTATGGTTTGTAAGAATTCCGAGGTTAATTACCTACGATCGGCGTGGTACGTGCCGCGACGCGTCTACGCTGATCGATTGACCGTAAAACGGACTATGAGATTGGTACGGTGTGTTAGTGAGTGTCTATCGTCTCTTTGAAGTGTGTCTGGAACTCCAAATAGGTATATCGATACGATTGAGTTGAATTATAAATTTGCTATAGGTGGTTTTATAAGGTCCATTTCAAGAATTGATTTCTTATATTTACGCGAATACTACAAATTGAAATAAAACTTATTTTATTTAGTGTCCGTCAACAGTCCTCCCGTGATCATGGTAGCTGTAAAGCAGCCTAAACGTCGGGAACGTAAAAACATAAAATAAACGCGATAAAATCTGTAAAATAAGTTATGATAAAATTATAAGTAGTTGCTGTTAATTCGAAAAATTGTGACCAGTATTTTTTTTATCATTAGTAGTCGGGCATTAACTCCTTATGCGTCGCAATATGTAATAGACTGGCCATTACATATTGCAATATTTGAACTCACAAGCGCAAAAGATCATATTTTACCGCTCAGGTACATCGCTATACAGATATTCCTACAAAACTCATAATAGCAATTGCTTTTGAAGCACCTCTATGAGACCGGGGGTAGGCCCCCATCAATCACCCGTAATCCATTTTCGGGTATCGATCACGGCGAACCCCATTGCGACAGTGCTAGTGCAGCCCAGGAATGACAATGGAATAATTGAGTACCCAACAGTTGGAACGTGGTTTTACCCCTCATAGATAGCGGCATAGCTAGATAGATAGGTTTCATGTTGTTTGGTAACACACCTTGATGTAACAAGTTAATGAATGAGTTAACTCCAATAGTTTGGGAATAACAGTATTATAGTCTTGTACCTTTGTTGCTCTAAGTACCTACAGTTATTTTTGTTAATAGCCTGATTGTATTTAACTGAAAAAATAAACACTTCAAAATCTTTAAAATGGCATCACAAAAAGTTTTCCATCAAACAATTACATGATATTGCTATACAAAAATATCAATTGTCATAAAAGACAAAGGAATAACAACTTGAACATACAAAACGTTTAATTAACAAAAGTCTAGACAACAATATCCCCTTCAACAACTTAGTTATGCAATAGTTAAGTTAAAAATAACCTTTATATAATCTACGACTGTCATGACTAACATGACAGTCTAAAAAGCACAAAGACTTGACTATTTCAGGCGTGAATATATGTAAGAGGCACTTAGGATATTCGTCTGGAACATTGGCCATAGGTGTCCGATTTCACCTCGCAGCCGCGCGAGGCAAAAGCTCGAACTGCCTCGCTCAAGTACTGTCAACTGTCATTTGCCTGGCTATAAGCTTGCGCGGTGAGTGCCGCGCTGCGCCGCCGCCCCGCCCGCCACACAACCTAACGAGGCTGTCGTTAGGTAGCGCGGCTTACAACAAAGATGAAAGATTAGACCTAACTCCAACAGATGGTGAAATAATTAGCCCCGAATTCGGTACACAGATGTAATCGATTACATTCAGTATAATCATTATTTATATAACGTTACGAGTAAACGGCGAATTTTCTGCTACATTACCTTACATTGTACACTTTACAAAACGATGTGAGTACATGATCATTTACGCTGACGCTAACAAAACAAATATTTAAACTAGCGAGTGTGCTAATAATGACGCAAATAAAAAGGTTTATTTACGTTTAAAAAGTCGAAGATAGTCATTGTAACTAGCAACCTACCTCAACTTTAGAAAAGGTTTACAGAACGTATTAAAGTTTATTCACCAGAGAGCACACGTATTGAATAGCTATCAAACACATCATGAGGCATGACGTTGACCTATAAAGTTTACAATGGAGGTGTCAAGGCGAAATTCCCTCGCGTATCAACACATTACGACCCACGACTCGTTAGCTCGCGCGGATTCCACGGAATTGCTTAAACGCCGATTAGATTCAGTGTAAAAAGCCGATTGCCTCGTCATAGACTTATTAACGTGCAATGCGACGCGACTGCTAATTACACGGTTGATGGACACACTTAACTACAATTTCCGTATCATATGGCGAATATAAAAAAGTGTTTTGACATTATTACAAGTTGTAATGGTATGTAATTAATTGTTATGATTTATTTGATGGGAAAGAAGGTATGTTTCGTTTGAGCCTTATAAAGGCAGTTTTATGTAGGGTAGGAGAGTACTTTGAGTGGATACGATGCTATCAGGAAGGATGCAAACATTACAATGAAACCAGTAGAGCGTGATGGACAAACAAACAAAAACTAACAAACGGAAGTCGTTTACGTTGTAATTTACGGCGTTTAGGAACAAGAAGCCATTCTATGTCTAAACATTTGTATGATATTGGCCTATTATCTAATAAAGGAAGGAGGGATTTGACTTTATTAGTACCTACCTGTTCCATTATTGATGAATGAATTATCATCATGAGGATTATATTGGAGAGACTACCCTTGCCTATCTTACCCTACTACCCCTGCTATAAGTTAATCTGTGGCTGGGCAATGAAATATTATTTAATCTGTAGCTAGGGTATGAAACTGTAGCATGTTCTAGACGCGATAATAAGTGCCTTCTTTAAATAATACGTTATCATGTTGTAATTTAGAATAAGACACATTAACCTTGTGCGCTGCAAACAAAGGATTATACTATCGTTGGTACATATCAGTGCATGTAAATAAAGTGTTTCAGGAACCACGTCATGTTCAATTCTTAATCACGATGACGACAACGTTGATGAACAAAAATCCTATGACAAATAACAAGTGTAAAATAATGTAAAAACAAAATCCAGACGGCGTAACGAAATAACTTTGTAATAATAACAAGTTCAGTAGCGACTTTAACAGTTGTCGAGGCTCTACCGTGTTGTTACCACGAATGTAAATAATGTACCTAAAAGATATCTAACGCATTTTCTTTAGCTATCGCTCGTATTTGCACAGGTACAATAAATATTATGTATTTAACACGTTGACTGCGTTAGGAGGTCTAAAAGAACTCTAACGTGACTTTTAGCTGGTGCGGCGCCGAAAATCGTGTTCTCCACCTCTGTGTGTTTGACAGAGACAAATATACATACCTACTTCCCGCTGCGAGTTTGATTCAATAATGTAATAAAAAAAATAGGACATGGATGAGGTCTCTAACGCACTGAGTTGTAATAATATACATCTGTTGCGTGAAGATATCTTTCGGACCTCCTAAAACACAGGCGTCATAGACGCAAGGAGCGGAGCGCGGGCGGCGCGGGCGCCGTTGGCTCGCGCTCAGTGTTGTTCAAATGTCGATAATGTATACCTGCGCACTCCATGTAAAAAAAATACGCTCTTATATTTTGTCAGCGTGGTAGCAAAAAAAGTCGTTGCACAGGCTGTCACAGTAAATTACGGCTTACATTTAGTAGCCCAGATGCATCCAAAACAGCCAAATGAATAAATACACTATGTGTGCAATGCGATCAAAAAATGTGTTTACCATGCTTCAATGAGTAACATTTTTCTTAAATATATTTTAGGTCACTATGTTTATTGAAATAAAACTAATTTTATGGATAATCATAATTCATCATTCACGGAAGGACAGTCACCATGGTCAGTCCTCCCGTGACCATGGTTGCTGTAAAACAGCCGAAACGACGGGAACGTAAAAAACAAATAATAAACACGATAAAATCCATAAGATTAGTTTTATTTCAATGTGTAGTATTCGCGTATATAAGAAATCAATATTACTATGTTTAAATGATTACTTCATAAAAATTTTAGCTATCGATAACTGGGGTTTTATTTTAATCCCATTACTAGTCACAACCCAAACGGATCTATCTTTAGTTGCGATGCGAGATTCAATGGATACCTAATATTTTTTTCGTTATATCTCATAACCCACTATTCATATCCCCATGCGTAGCAAACTTGAGATAGAACAGTTAATTCTCTATTATTTACAGAAAGAACATAGATTGTATCTTATTTTTTGATAAAGATATGAGTTTTTTTAAAATACCTTATTTTAGGAGATGGATTAGGTCTCATACGCACTACAGTGAAGCTCGGTTATGAGGTCGAATAGGTCTCTACCGCACTGGCTGAAAGTCCTCTGAAAATGGCACCGCACTCAACGTGTTAAAAGATGCTTGCACCCGGCGGCCAATCCTTACAATGTATTTTTTTTTAGTGTAACAAAATGTATAAATTTACACTAATCATTAACGATAGGTATGTATGTAGTTGGTACTTCATGATGTATTTTATAATTAGAGATGGCAAATGTTTCTTGCACTTTTACGATTATTTTACCGTAGTATAATGCACCGATTAAGTTCTTTTTATGATTATTGCATGTCTGTTATAAAGCTCGCGTTATGTCGCTGCTTCAATTCCAACCACCTACCTTTTAGGTTTCCCGTGGGAGCCTCAAGTTTTTGTAAACCTTTCGCTCCCACGGGAAACCAACCACTTAATCAACATAATCAGTGTGAAAATTATATTCTTTAGTTTGATAACATTTACACCATTATAGTAACTTGAAACGGAAATATAGCCAAAAAGTAAGCATATAACATATAGCATATAGTAAGTAAGTGTATAGTAAAATTACACATCTCCTACATAATTATATGTAGTTAAACTGGGGTCAGTCGCAAGTTACCTCGGCCACTCGACTCGCTCACTACTCAGTTAACAAAGGTCAAGTATGTTTTGTATCACTCGTCTCTCGAGACGACAGTCTAATAATCCCAACGTGAAGTATGATAAATAAGGCCATTGATATTTAAAAAAAACATCCTAATTTCAATAGGGGTGATAGCTGGGTGCTACCACCGACTTGGGATCCAGTAAATAATATAATTAAATCAAAAACCAAGCGAACCATTGCAAGACCTCAAGACACTGTGAGCACTTATTGCGTAAATCGAATGTAAATATGAGGCGAACCAGTTCAAACTATGACACTAGGATGTCAAACACCTCAGTCCTCCCGTGACCATAATTGCTGTTAAGCAGCCGAAACGGCGGGAACGTAAAAAAACGCGATAATATCCGTAAAATTTGTTTTATTTCATTCCTTTAGTAAATTTCATCGTGCTTAGTCAGCTATTAATTTATCCTCACAAGTTAATCATTAGCTTTATTAATATACTATAATGGATCAGTGTATAAATGACGACATTAACAATGTATAAGAAACATTAATAATAGCCTCTTGGACATAGCGAATAAATTGAAATCCCCCACTGGACTATTAACGGGACTAAGCCAGTGAGTCATATTCCAGTCGATGCAAACGGAGCATAGACACGAGGCCACCAGACTGTCGCACCCTCCTGATTAAACTCCCCGGTATGGTTCAACGTTTCACGAGACCCGCCCGCTGTTTACTGCTATAAGCTTGCTATTGGTTATGTTAGTGAACGGTTATTGAATTATACGAATAAGCGTTTCGCTTAAGAATTTTGAATTTATCGGTGGAATAGGTAGTTAAATGTACATCAACTTTGAAAACCCGGGGCTTTGTAAGGTCCACATGTTTTGTTGTAAACTTCTATATTAATTACGAGTTTACTTTGTAATAAACTTACCGCGTTTCATTATAGCATGCACACAGCACACTCAATTACAAAAGAATTTGTTTGCATGTATGTATTGAGAAATCTCGTGCTCAAAACGAACCACTATTATTAGTAGCGTCCCAATAGCCGTATGAATAATTAAAATGGAGATACTTGGCACATTAATACATGGTCACATGATGCTTATAACATATATATATAACAACAAGTCTTGAGTTAATATTACACTGATTAAACGATTAAGTAAATCTGAATTGCGAATTTGAAGAGTCTCTTCATCGATGCTGAAGGGGTACTCAAATTTCTCAATTAATAGGGATAGTCAATGATTTTAAAATACTTTACTTGTATTAATTGTACCAAGACCTCTTGCAACACCTCAGTTAGCACATCGCATGCGGAACCCACGTATCATGTCATCTAGGATTACTTCGGATGCTGCGACAGTCCCACTGACATTTAAATAATACATTATGTAATAATCGACCTTTCGTTACCTCTGACTAGCACATTAACAATAGATGTTTCATTGATAAATACTTAATATCACGCCTGATCAAATATACTTAGAGCACAAAAAATCGGCTAACGTACCGGCTAATTAATTTTTCTTCCATTGTCTGCATGCGAATAAAATACTTGATACTGGCTATAAAAGCATAAACAGGTACCGAGAAACCTAAAATGTATTCTCGGAAACAACACGTAGACAAATAGTACAGATTGTCCTATCATTCATAAATATTTGTGTGTGTAAACAAAGGCTTTAACGTTGATATTCCTGTGACTCATAAGACCTGTTAATCGTAAAGGAAAATCAACGTTACAGCGATAGCCTCTAAAAAGACAGCGTGTAGGTAACATAAATGTCACGTTGAGTCGAATACCGTGACCTGGAAACCCCGTGGCAGGCACCTTAGTCTCTTTTTGTTAACACTATTCCATTAATAATGTCTTTTGTTGGCAATACGGAGGCTTTTTTCATCAACTACGCGAGTAATCGATTTATTTTCTCGATACCGTTTGTCACTCTCTACCGAGTGCTGAAAAAAACCGTATCAATAAAATAATTCGATTACTTGCCAAGTTAATGTGTGCCACATAGCTCCGGAATGTTTTGTCTGTTAGCGATTCGATAGGGTTTAGTATTTATTCTGAACTAGTAAATCGTGAGCCTATTGTCGGTGGGCTAACGGTCACAATTATGTCTCTACCTACAGAATGGTACAAGCAATGGATTTCCTTTACCGTCCCACGAGGCCAGCGGGTGGTCACCTTATCCAAAAGTAAAGCATAAAATTTGTCGTTTTTCCTCAACATACTGTTTTATATTTGTTGATATTTTAGATTTTTTTGCTGCTAAGCGCCCGCTAAGAATACCTGTTGTATTCATTTAAATCGTAATTCTGGATCCACACGAACATTCCCCATGAACGTATTCTAAATAGAATAATAATGTCAACCCAAGTGTCAGTTTGCTAGCAACCTGTGGTGGAGGCGTGAGCGTTGCCAGTCACGCAAGCCAGGCCCCTTCGAACCGACAGCTTATTGATTGAATAGAGTTTCAGTAACAAACTGGTCAAAGTATATGTCAGTCTAAAACTGCCGCGCACCACATGATTCGGGAGAAAAGCTACCCTAAGGGACACAAGATAGATCACAATGAGTAATGAACTAAATAAAGTTTATAAATTAGCCCCCCAATTTAAAGACGTTTTACACTCGTCGTGGACTAGTTACTCTTGCTTGTTTTAAGTCAGTTTAATTGAAATAATGTATTCGTTCTCTTGCTCCTTGAATACACTTATTCAAGATAACGATACGGCAAGTTTTAAAAGAAATAAATAAGAATTATTTGCTCTACATTACATTAATTTCCAAAAAATATAATAGTATAGTTGAATAAACCCTCTTTCAAAATCTTTGTGAAGTTTTGTATATTCATTGTCAGTGTCAATTTTTTTTTAATTTCCTGTTTTTTTATGTTCCCGCCTTTTGTCATTATTCTGTTGTTTTCTTACCAGTGCACGAAATACCTATATTTTTATTACAGTGTTAAAAGAGTTATTAAGTAGGTATATTTTATATTACTATTGTCCCCAATATACATACACTAAACAAATTCTACTAATATACTATACACCAAGTCTTTTCTTAATTACCAGGCAACGTTGTAAATTATTATACGTAACGTTCTAACTAATCTTTTTATGCTATAATATTATCCTATATTAATGAATTAATGGCTGCCGCCTGTATCCCTGTCGCGTCGCGTGCTTTTGCACAATATTGTTTCAGTATGGATTATCTACCTCAAGATGTGATACACAGTAACAATGAACTGAGTTTCTAGGCGGTTATTTGTAGTGGAACCACCATTATCGCACCTTAAAAACCAAAATAAAACCCAACAGGTTAGAAAACTTATAAACTGGGATTTAAAAAAAAGCTGTTCCACACCACCAGTCAAAGACAATTTTATCAACATGTCAAAATCTTTTTTTTTGTTTATGGCCATCATTTTTAATATACTCTACATACAAATCAAATCAGGAACCTACAGGGATAATACTAATATAATCTCTATCTATTAGTATTATCCTTGTAGGTTCCTGATTGCTATCGGCTATGCTTCATCGTGGTACTGCAGGTGCAGCTGCGGGAATAAGCTAGTATAACAACTATATTACTTATATCAACTCAATAACAAATTAACATATATACTTAATTTGTTTCGCAGTAAGTTAAAGGAAAATTACACATAGCTACGGTGCACGTTTAATTGCATCGCACTTTAAAGACAAGTCGACAACATAATGAACGAATAAACGATCCTTGTAATCCACATGTAACAACGTCACAGATACCAGTGGGTATTAAGATATTTCAACAAAAATCGATAATACTTGTGGTATTCTGCTAGAACAAATACTAGTTGGACGCACCTACCTATCTTTATATATAAATGTATATTTATATACCTGTTTACCTTTTGATTTGCATTAATTTTATAACTATGAGTTGTAAAACAATGTATCAATTTCTATTCGTTTTAGGGATCCGTACCAAAATTTTAAAATGGGAATATGTGTGACTATGTCCGTCCGTCACGCGTGAGTATCTTAGCAACTACTTAGGTACTATTTTATACCTTCTTTGAGCCAGAGTCTTAATTTAAAACTACAATATTTTTTTCTTTTCTTAGAAAAAAATATAACTTTGATTTTTTTTCTTTACTTCTGGCCTTTTTCTATTGAGACTAGGCCCAATACGATTCTGCCAATGTCAATAACTTTGATTATCTCCAGTCCTTCTCTTCAACATAGAAAACTGCGTCCATATAGATATTTTAACGTCACTTCGGAATATCCATTTTAAAATGTAACCACCATTTAAAGCAAAAGACAACGTTCTTTCTTTTTAAATAAGAGGTAGTTATAAGAGACCGAATATTAAAAGTCTGTTTGTCAAATGTCTACAGATGGATGGCACCCGTGAGCCTGGCGATCCACGCCCCCGGCGCGGACATGACTCCGACAGTGAACAGCATCAGGTACCTGCGGGAATGCCTCGGCAGCGACCTGGTGCGCCAGTATGTTACCTTCCACGTGTTCTTCTCCAGCAAACACATACCAAGCATTGTAAGTATCCAGATAATTTCCAATTATTAGGAAGGTGGAAATGAAAAAAAGCAAGACAGCCAAGTTGGTAGAACGCTTGCCTCGTCGCAGGTACAAAACCCCGGCTCGCATCTCTGGTATTTTTGGATTTTATGTGTGAATCTCAATTCCAGCCATGATTATCACTTGTTAAACGGTGAAGGAAAACATCGTCAGGAAACCTGCACGTCTGAGAGAACCCCTCGAAAGACGTGTGAAGGTTGTGCACCAACCCGCACTGGGCCAGCGTGGTGGACTATGGCTTAATCCCACTCATGTTGAGGGAGGCCCGTGCCCAACAGTGGGACATAAAAAAAAGGCTAATATGATTGTTATTTATTATAAGAAGATAGATACTGTGGGTGTATGTGGGTCCTTAAGGTAACACAGACGTAAAAGAGTAAAGACACGAACAAGCTGTCGTCTTATTAAGTACTTATATAGATTATGTATAGACCTCCAGACTGTACGATTAAAGAATGATTTTGCAGGTAAGCGCAAATCTTTCGCGAAGATCACAATCTAGATGCCCTCAATATTACCCCATGATGACGCAAAATTATTTCTCAATAGGACCGTTAGCGGATACCCATGTAATGCAGCATAATCACTGACCTTGATTGATCGCTATTATGACCCTTATACTTACCGAAATACGAGTGTCATCGACCGCACCAGTCGCATAATCCGGAACACAGAAATACTACTTATCTGGCAACAAGCCAGGCACAGAATTTTGATTAGTTCCTTGTTTATCCAATTTGAGCATAACGGAATACTGTGATTGCATCGGGTTTTTTTACAAAAAAGACACTGAATTTACTTTGAGTTGGTTATTTTTATTTTTTTGCTTCTGACTTGATTAGCCACATTTAGTTTTTTTTTTGTTTTATAACCTCATACGGTTTCTTCAAAGTATTCAAATGATTATGTGTTTGCCTTCCAGATTCCTGACCCAGAGAAGTTTTTATTGACTCCGTACAACTGTTCCGGTAAACCGCCATATGTGGTCAACGCCTCTACAACCTATATGAAGCAAAAAAATCTGTTGTATCCAGTGAATGTCGCCAGGAATGTGGCCAGAGACGCGGCCCTCACACACTTCATTCTGGCCTCCGATATAGAACTCTATCCTAATATCAACTTGATACCCAGGTTCCTGAACATGATTGCGAGAAATGAACATCCACTAAACAATTCTACTAAGCCCAGAGTCTTCCCTATCAGCATATTCGAAGTTGATGCCAAAGTTCAAGTAAGTATCTTAATTATTTAACGGCAACAAAGTAATTGTTTCTTTCGCCCGTGTAAAGTAATAGGAATAAATTAATCTTTCTCTCATTTAAAATTGACGGAATACGTATAATGTACTATAATTTCAGGTGCCATCGAACAAAACGGAGCTACAAAAAATGTTGCATAAAGGAACCGCCATACCGTTTCATAAGTTCGTATGTCCTAACTGCCACAACATCCCTGAGCGCAAGAAGTGGATGACAGCGCCCGAGACCCTGCGTACGTATCTCTCGACTACGCCAACAGAACATTACTATACCCCCCGAACGGATCGCGTTTAGGATTTGCATTGTCAAGTCACTTACAGTTTTTTATTGCCACAAAGGTGTAGTTTTCGCGAGACGAGCCGTGATGCAGTGGCAATTAATCTCGGTGCTGTTAGTGTCGCGAGCTATTTATGCCGTCTGTGGCACCGCGTGGCCGTCGTATGGGGCATTCTAATTGCGTATTATGGTTCAACGACCGCGCCTTACCCGCCGTTCCCAGACCGGCTGCGACTTCTTACGCCAATTTGCAAAATCGCGAACTTTTCGATAACATGAAGTGCAGCCCTCGTACTTATATTTGCATCACTCCAATTACCATCCGACGGAAATCGCTCGCTCGATAATAATGTACCCTTTTAGAAAACAGTTTGGAATATCGTGTAATTGACTGTTACAGAGATGGAAGTTTTCCACGTGGGCAAGCGGCAAGGCTTGTTCGTGCATTGGGAGCCTATCTTCATCGGGACTCATCAAGACCCTTACTATGACGAACGACTCAGCTGGGAAGGGAAGAAAGATAAAATGACGCAGGTATACAACATTTTCTATGCACATGCAAATTTTTAATATACTATTGTCCAATTTATAACACAATATTATTTATTTCAGGGCTACGTTCTCTGCGTCAAAGACTACGACTTTATGATCTTGAATAATGCTTTCTTGACCCACAAGCCAGGAATTAAAAAGTACGTGAAGAATTCCAAGAGAGACGCAATCGCAGGCCGACAAACGTCATACATTCTAAACATCATCATGCCAGAACTGAAGAAACTGTACGGGACCAGGAAAGGCTGCGCGCTGTGACGACCGCACACCTTAAAGGTCTTAAATATGATCAAATTAATGCTGTAGATGTACAAAATAATAAAATTATCAGGTTCTAAACGGTACCCAATGAACCGAACAGGGTGAAATCTTCCGCCTGAATTTTGGGAAAACTTTACAGATGGAATTGTCTCCGATCGAAACATATCACTATGTTAAATTAAAATGCAATTTACTTTGAATAAATATTAAGTAAGTGATGGAACATGCCTAATATACTCTAATTCAAGGCTATATGTGATGCATAAGATGCATTTAAAATGTCGCTTCAGAGAGCCTTAAAACATTTTGGTAGGGACATTTTCAACGTATGTAATCGTCTTTATTATCTAAGTCAATTTGTGCTGTATATTTTGTGGAATATATTCAAATGCTCCGATATAAGACGTATAGCACTCACTATTTGATATACCAAATATATTGTTGTGTGACTAACCTCTGGATATGTTGTATTAAACTTTGAGAACCATTCGACGACCCGCCTTTTGTACGCGCTACAAAGGCAGGCTCAAAATAATTGTATAAACATGCTATAGTTATCTTTTATTAGATTATAAAACTGTAAATATTATGCCCTTTTGGTTAACAACAATGTGTGTTTACATTCGTGTTATTGTGAGAAGGTACTTGACTTGTGATATTTAAGTGCTTTTTTACAACTGTGTGGTATCGCTGTGTGTGTAGAACATTATTAAATGTGCTTATTAGTTTTTGATTAAAATGTTACACTTGTTTATGTAGGGACGGCTTGTGCTCGCACACCCGGCCTCGGATATTATGACGGAATATAAATTGGCTTGCGAGGGAATAAAGTTCCTTTGCGTCGATTTATAGGGCGAGACATGGGAAGTGAACTAGAAATACCTACTACTTTGTTGCTTATGATGCGATCAGAACAAAGTCGTAATTTATTATAGGTTCACATAAACGCACCTACCATATAAATATTTTCCTCGTTTTACAATGTGTAAATGGTCATAAAAATGGTCGAAACGATCATAAATTCTATGAGAGTCTATGTAAAGCTGATTCTGAATTGCATTTTTATTATGGAGATCAATGTATATCGTAGCCTTTGCCTATACACGCTAGATGTAATATTTTTTTAAGATTACGCGAGCTATAGATAGTTTTACATAACGCCAGTGTGCTGAATGTAAGCTGTATATTTATACCTACGACCGCTTCACTTCAACATTAAGTTAAGAGCTAGATTTGTACTCGTGTATTTACCTGAGTATAAGGTTTATTTTCGTTTAATTAAAGTTAGTGAACTGGATATTTTGAAAAAATACATTTCCTTTCGTAGCCGTTATCTCAAAATGTCCTGATGATTATAAACGAAGCAGCTAATATTCTGCATCAATTGCGCACAACGTGTTTAAATCAATCGCAATTATACTTTGTTAGGAATTATGTATACTTAACGCCGTTGAAGATTTTAAAAACTCAGTCGAATTGAATTAATATTTCAGAAATCTCATGTACATGCAATTATTTTTTATATAGATCTGCTTATATGGAATCCTTCAGTCTACGCTTTTACACATAACTTTAGTTAATGTTTGATTAAATTATGTATATTTTTGTACAAAGATCGTAAATTATGTAAGTACATACAATTTTCTGTTGAAATAAATGAACCAGTAGACAGGGATCTGAGACTATTTCACAGTAAAACCAATGCAGAATAACATTCATGAACTGATACTTATTTTTGTAACAACTACTTAATAAACATTTATTTTTAATAAAGATTCCATACTTTTGTATACTCTCGAAGTCGTTATATTGTAGTGTATGTAGAAAACGCGTGAATACGTGTGAACGGCCTTATTGTGGTAACATTGTAGGATTAGACTCTGTAATAAATCAGTCGTGCTAAGCTCACCACGTTCGAATAATAATTTGTAAGTTAATTTAAGTAATATATTTTGGTTAATAGAATTCCTTTTAGATTAATATTTAAAAGAATGTTCACTGTTAGTTTTTGTTTTTAATTGCTTTATTACTCGTACCATACGGGTTTAATAATTACTCTGTGACAATTATTTTAGGTTGTTCAAAGTGACACAGAATAAATGAATGTCAGTGGTACAACGCGATCTGTACTATATAAAATGGGGCGTTAAAGCCAGAATCAGTGTTCCTTATTAGTTAATTCATATAAATTCCTCTTTTAAAAGTCTTATAAGTATATATTTGTAAGTTAATAATTTGCGTTGATTAAATAAGTTTTATTTCTAGTGTTATGTTATTTTTATATTGGGTTTTGGTTTCGGTGAACGCATGTGGTGGGCTTTACACGGGAAGGCCTCTCAGTGCCTGTTAGCTTGTTAAGCGCGATATATAAAGTCTTTTGATGTGATCATTTATATTATATTTATCGATATGTATGTATAATCTAATATACCTTTTGTAAAATTTTCGTAAGAATCTACAGATTACGTGTATCGATCTGAAAAAAATGAAATAAAAGAAATTCCACGCTATTGACTTGGTTCATGTTCATTTCCTTTCAGTGTTCAAAATAAAAAAAAAACACGCTGTACTGAGACCAATCAAAAAATATTTCAATGACTTAAAACCCTTGTAACCCAAAGAATCAACCAACTGACAAATTTAAGCCAAAACGGGCAAAACGCGTATCGGTCCGATAAAGACCAGAAAATATAACATTGCTTTGATGAAAATATAAGGCGTTATTTCATTAGGTCTGGCTCAGGCACCAGCTTTTGCGCGCGGCTCCAATCGCGGTACCTCGATGCAACATAGCCTATAGCACTCGGGGATAGCTTGCTATTAGTGAAACATTTTTTAGAATCAGATCAGTTGCTCCAAAAATACTTACTACATCCAAACTCACAAACATGACCGCTTTATAATATAACTAGATACAAGGCCCACCAATCCAATGAAGGTGTTAAATCATGAGAGTTGGTATCGTAAAGTACTTATATTTTGAACTAGCTGTCCCGGCTAACTTCGAACCTCCTCAGGTTCAAATGTATGACAACATGAATTATCTTTATAATTATATTTTAGTGATAACTTCTCATTTTTTAACAGTTATTCTGTTAATCGGAGCGGAGACAAATTCAAAGATCATAAAAACCTACCCGTACCTACCCGGCCTACCCGTTCTTTGTGTAACTAACGCGACTTTGTTTTGTATATACTCGTATCAATAGATTTAACCTAGCTTAATAATAATATATTATTGGTTATAATATTGAATATCAAACAAAACGAAACCAATATGCAGTTCACCCCAGCACTTTCGCCTGTCGCACGCCTGTACCCTGGCCCAGGACCAGGCGGGTAGTGACTGTCAGGCGGTCGACTAGAATCCTTGAACCGAGCGAACTCATCGTAAGTCGGGATACGACTTCTAGGCTCAGGCTCGGGTTCTTGAGGGGGTTCTATCGTTTTCTCTGCAGGAGGTTCTGGCTCAGCAGTGTCTGGTTCAGTTTTCTCGGAAGGTTCTTCCTTCTTTTCGTCAGACTGCTGATCACCACTATCACCTCTGTCATCACCGTTCGACAAGTATATTGAAGATTCTTGTATACTGAAGTTCGAAAGTATTTGGGTAAATGGAATGAGTATTGTTGGAGTATTTGTACCAAATATGGAACATCCAGGGTAAGCGCTGTTAGTATGCGATGATGACCACAATCTTAGCCAATATAAAGAGTTACGATAAGATAGAATTAGAAGAATAATGTAGAGATACGAGAAACACGAAGTCGATGACATTTTAAATGACAGCGGTCAGAATGAATCATACAATACAGACACAAAAAAGTGTCTATCGGCCTTTTTGGCGGGAAGGTGAACTGCTAAGTTTTCAGTTTTGTTTTTTTTCGTGAAATTGTTTCTTTGATAGAAAATGCGTAATATTAGTGGGATATTAACCGTTGTGTGTTCATAAAAATGCACGAGAGAAAGAAGTAAAATGAAAACTTATAAGTGCCCCCGTAGGCCTATACGAAATAAATTATTTGACTTTGACTGTAATAGATTTGGCAGAATTATATTGAGCCCGAAGAAATGAATAAGATAAGTATAAAACCTTTAATTTAATTAGGTATAGTTTCCACATAAAATGTTCATTATTCCAATAACGATAGGTATCTATTGCAGTATACCAATATCAGTTATAACTGCTATTATATAATAGGTAGAAAGGAATATATACTTATTGCATAATACTTAGCTATACTTAGCGAAATTGAAAGTATGCCAGCAGCAGACAGATTCGTTTGCAAATATTATTTAACCAAAGTAAGAACTTTTATTAACTTATAACGTTTAACTAATAACGTTTATTTTCTGTTTTTACGTTCCCGAAGTTTCGGCTGCTTAATAACACGTTAAAATCCTTAAAATAAGTTTTATTTGAATGTGTTGTATTCGCGTAAATTTAAGGAATAAATATATAGGTACATAGTTAAAATGTTATCGATTTTGAATAAATCAACATCTGTAAAATCCCAAATTACGGTAACATTCTAGACGTCTGCCACAGTGAATACAAATCACTTACCGACCTGCTAGGAACACCATGCAACGCCATTTAATTTAGGGACAACTGGTATAAAATTCCAAATTAAAATTCCTTTTAAAACATCGTCTGCATTTCGTAGGCAAGTAAAGGTAATGTAAGTACTTTCTGTTTCTGCAGTGATAGCTAAGTTGGTAGAATGCTTGCCTCGGTAACGAGGATTGCAGGTTCAAACCCCGGCTCGCACCTCTGGGATTTTTCATGTGCGAATCTCATTTCCAACAAATATTATCACTTGCTAAAACGGTGAAGGAAAACATCGTGAGGAAACCTGCATGTCTGAGAGAACCCCTCGAAAGATGTGTGAAGTCTGCCAACCCTCACTGGGCCAGCGTGGTGGACTATCGCCTAAACCCCCCCTCGCATTGAGGGGAGGCCCGTGCCCAGCAGTGGGACATAAAAAAGGGCTGGAATCAATCTGTTTCTAATATAACGGACTAACGGAAAAACTGTTATAAGCTCACACTTACATTAATCAAGACTTACTTTATTGTACGCACTAAATGCTATCCAATGTGAAAATCAAAAGAAAATGGTTCCACCATTTTGGTACTTACTATAAATTTAACGCCATTACCTATGCGATAAAACACCCAATTACACGGTTTTCCTTTTTTCCACGCATATTTTTTTTCAAATTAAGATCCATTGCTTAAGTGTAACATTTTAAATGAATCGTCTTCCGGTATGTAGGTGATTTTTTTATATTTCTATTTTCATAAACTATTGGCCCCCCTACCTTAGGTACGAGTCAGATAAGGAAGTTGATCCAGGCAGACAGCACGTGAGGAGCATTGACAATCTGCTGGTACAATTTACCCCAAGCCAGTCTGCGCCACCAAATTGATACCAGCGGCTTTAACCAGCGGAAAATATGTCTTTACCTACATGACAGGTTGAGAGCTCGTCGAGTCCAGATATAAGATGTGCTAAGCTAAGTATGCCTACTTTAATAGAAGGTACATTTTTTCTTGATAACTGTTATTGAATTAAAAGTATCATAATGATGATGTTGATGAAGATGATGAAATGAATCCCCTCCTACCCCTATCAGTAAAGCTGGGTATACTTTCACAAAAAATGTCGGAAGTCTTGGGAGAACTTGAAAAGTCAAGTTATACAATTTTATTTCAATTTCCTTCTCTCGTGCACGTTTATGAACACACAATGGTTATATCCCACTAATATAACACATTATTTAAAACAAAATTGACAACTTCGCGGTTCAACTTCCAGCGAAAAGCCTTTATTTTGTCATATTTCAATAATGTAGAAAACCACCAATAGACGTGGATTGGTACCTATTATTTTTGGTAATATATGAATGTAGATATTGATATTTTATTCTGAGCAACCTTCTACAAGATAGCACCACATTTTTTACATACTATTCGACAGCATTAAGTGTTTTTTTCATAAATTTAATTAATAAAACCAGATTTTAAGTAGCGTCCTTGACATTCGTGGGCGATAAAAAAATATTTTCACTTTCATAAGTTCAAAGTTCATTGAATAGGTACTTACGTCATAAATGTAATCGCTCCAGCAACTACTTACCTACTCAAGCTTGGAATAAAATATATCTAATGTCGAAGCATTACTTAAGTATGACAACATGTTAAATAGGTATTTTTAATGTACCTAGTAGGTATATTTTTGAGTAGCCAGCGTTTTCGTCTTTTTTTTTTTTTTTTTTTTGTTGACGGGGGGGAAATCTTCGATAGATACCCGGCCTCTGTGTGGGAGAGGGCCGGGTTATGTGGGATTCTTACCCACTAAAACCCCCCCGGTGGCCGCCTTCGACACATGTTGGAGGGGCTCCGGGATCTCCAAACGGAACGCACCGGTGCCCCTCTTGTGCCTCGCCCCCTTATGGGGGCCCGTCTCGGGGGAGCAGATGTTTGCACCCCCTGCGCCCTCGTCGCACCGGACGTCCGGGGCCCACACCCCAGTCGTCCTCGACCCCGAGGGTAGCCCGTTATTTAAGGCCCTGGGCATCACGAAAAATAGCGTTTTCGTCTATTTTAAGTCAGCTTTCAAAGCGGCATGTTAGATTTGAATGCCTGCTGTTCTCAACTCCTAGGATACATGCTTGTGGTCACCCTTCATTGTTCTTGTGACTCTGTATTTGAGAGTTACCGTGCATGAAGTTCTTCTGAAGCCAAGAATTCTAAGTATATGTTCTTCTTCCTCTTTTTTTTAAGGTTGGCACTCGTCTACAAAATAGTAACATTTTTGAACCCCATATAATGATGGTAAGGATAATGTTGGTGATGGAATTAATCCCTTACCCCTATCAGTAAAGCTGTAGATATCCTATTGTGTATCCCTCGAATATTACACATTATTTATGTAAGTTTTTTTTTCGGAAAAAAAATACAACTTCGCGGTTCAATATCCCGCCGAAAAGACCTAAGCATTTGTCATTTCGAATTGGGTCACTATCTATAACGTATTAGTATATCTGAAAGTTACCTTAACTCTTTTTAAGGCCGCGTGGCATACAATCCCTGTCATCGCTTTGACCAACACGAGGTCGCGTCATCGGTCACCATGTAACGACCAACTTATGGACTTTATGGAACATTGATCAAATCGATTATTAAATATCGCCAGACGAACACACCAACTATACGGTCCCGCACTAAGCAACGCTTGTATTATGGACACCGTACAATGGACTGGAGGCGAACCCAATATAAATTACTTACATAGATAATAAACATCCATGACTTGGGTATAAACATTCGTGCTCATCACACAAAGTGTGTCCCTACCAGAATTCGAACCCAGGACCATCGGCACAGAAAGCAGAGTCACTACCAACTGCGCTAGTCAGGCCGTCAATTAATAGGTACAATAGCTTCTTAAATCATCTAGAAATAAAGATAAACTTTGTTACTCATTAGTTTAGGATCTTTTCCGATATATGCAACTCAACCGTGACCTTTATCAAATGATGTAACAAATGTTTAAAATACCTTACTGGTCGTTCGTAAATACTGACTCGCGAAGTGACCACATTTGTACAGAATGACATTCTCCCCGGCCTAACCAGTTCGTCATCAATGATCAGTTCCTTATTCACTGAAATTCCTTTCTAAATAATGGTAATAGTACCTACTTACATTATTTAAGAACCATCAATATAGTCCCATGAGTTGCAGTGTGGTAATAGAGCCGTCCTATAGTATGCATATTATTAATAATTATGAAAACAAAACAAAACAAGTTTAAATTTAGAATGCAATTTGAAATATCTTCCAGTGCCAGATATCAAAAGCAATTTATGTTTTTATTTTGTTTGAGAATAGAGTCGTACTATGCTCAATGAGAGTGATGTGTACATTCTATGCGTACGCACGTAATTACACGCCACTAGTGTCCTTTTACTTGCTAAGATTACCTCAAAAAGTCAGTCATAATGCAGTCTTAGTGCATTCTTGCTAGGCTAGAGTTTTATGGTTCAAGTTGATGATAGTGACTTGCAAAGAAGAAGGCTATCTTGGTATAAATAAAAATGTACCTACTTAGATATCGGCACTAACTCCCTACTAATACTATGCTAATTATCCACAGAACATTCTATGCCTGGAGTTAGTAGGTAGATAAGGGTTTTATGCATATGAACTGAAAATAGTTTTACGGATAAATACGGAATTGTTTTTCATAAATTGTACAAAAATTAACCTAGCTTTCTTAAATATCTACCTGTGTAGTAATTAAATAGAATAAGTAATAAGTATTATTTATTACGAATACGTCTCAATTGAGACCTAAATTCCACGTGAAGCATCTATGATTTCTGATGTAAGACTGTAGAGATGAGACGGGGTTTCGCAAGCTGGTGTGTCCTCAAGGTTGCGGCTTCGCCCCCCGACTCCTACGCATTCGTTATCTGTGCGAAGCTTGCGCGCACGTTTAGTTCAGGGTGGTTCACAGCATGGAGAAGACTTTAGTGGTATTTTCGTGCCTTTGCGCTTTTGGTGAGTATAAAAATTGTGTTAATATAACTGGCAGGTTGTAATATTTTTTTGTTTTCATGTAGGCCTATAGAAAATAAAAAGCTATTATATATTTTAAAAATAGAACCTCTTTTTATGTCGATAAAAAGAAAAATGTTGCGTTCGAAAATTAAAATTAAATTATGGTGGTTGATATCGAATTCATTTCTTCTAAGGTGATTTTATAATTAATAACGAAAATTAAAACGTAATAAAATTAATAAACATTCCTACTTACTAAAATATCTTAACGGCTTACACACACGAATGTAATTAATAAATGGAATTGTATGTAACGGCTCGCTGCCTGCAGACAATAGGTCGAGTAAACGGTGGGTAAACAATCGTTCCACGTTGCTTCAACTCAATTGGACAATTAAATTGAATTAAATCTGAACATCTTCATTATAATGTCTTGTCTTTATAATGTCATAGCACTGTATAAATATTTCCTATTTGCTATAGTTGTCATAACCGGAATCCAATCAGAAATTTGCAATCACTAGGCTATATTTTAATGATATAATATAAGGTGTACCAATAAAACTGTAAAATATTTTAACACGGTTAATAGTAGGTTATAAACAAATATTCTCAGACGAATAAATTAAAATATTAAACATTTATAAAATGACACCCTGTTCGAGGCGAATGGCCAAACGCTATTGATTCGCCTTGTTTAAAAAAAATCACACATCATTTACACATTTTATTTTGTAAATCTACGTGACCTATATAGCTTACTGATCCATCGTTTGAAATATTTTACACTATTTTTGTTATACCTTATAATATAATGGTCTTATATTTTCGACTGTGAATTAAAACGACAATTTAATCCTTTCATTGATCGCGAAAAAAATTTCTTTTTTTTTATGCCCGTATCTTATTTCCCAGTTACAAAGTTATTTTTTTTTTTCACTGTTAAAATATATACTTGAAATATTATTTGCGTCATAAATAAATAATATATGTAACACTATTATACTGCGTAGAACGCGACCTCCGAACATTATGGACTTGTATAGAAATCTGCATAACGATATACATATTTTACAAAATCCCTCAAATAACGACTAGATATATCAACATTTTAACAAAAAAAAAGTGTAGGTACTTAGGACTTTTTCGCGGGAAGTTAAACCGTGAAGTGGTAAATTTTGTTGTTTTCCAAAAAATGTGTTTCTTTGATAAATAATGTTTAATATTAATGGAATATTAACCTAGTGTATTCATAAACATGCACGAGAGAAGTAAATTCAAATAAAATAATAGACTTCACTTTTCAAGTTATCCCAAGATGTCCGGTAATTTTTCTGTAAAGTATCTACAGCTTTACCCATAGGGTTAGGCGATTCATTTCATAATCATCAACAACATTATCATTATCATCTGAGGTACTTATAATTCAATAACAATTATCAAGTATTACTAGACACTGGCAAAATATCACTATTTTGTAGCTGATTGCCAACCTAAAAAAAATAAAAGAAGAATTGTACTTAATTTGTAGCTCATTGATAAAAAAAAAAAAACTTAAAGATAATTTAAATTGCCTATAATTATAAACGATTTAGCTTCATGGGCTTGATTGAGTCTACGTTATACATAAGTACTTACAATAATCACAACTTAATCGTCTACAATAAAATGCATCATCAACAATGACATCTTAACTTCTTTCGCCATCGCTTTGTGCCCAAGTGCTTAGTTGAAACGACTCAATTAGCTGTGATTTACACTCTCATGCAATGTGTCCTCGTGATTACTCAATCCATACTTAAGTTCATTACATTAATTCACGCGTAGGTCCTGAGTCAAATTAAGCAAGACATCTTTTGCCATTATATATTATACTAGCTGTCCGTATCCTGTACCGCTTCAGAAATAAAATCTATAAGAATGAATAATCTGTATTTATTTAGTTTTGGGATTTTTTCCCAGGTTTTAATAGTTATTCTGCTAATCGGGGCAAAGAGAAATTCTCAAAAATTCAATGATCATAAAAATCAGCCCTACCATTCTTGAGTTATAAATCGTGTAACTAACACGACTTCGTTCTATATATATATATATATATATAGAACGAAGATATAACGCATCCATCACATCCATCAATCCATCATCCATCATCATCCATCGTAGATCTCATCATCACTTACCATTAGGTGAGATCGAGATCCAATACTTGCCTATAATGTAATAAAATAAAAAAAACGCAATTAGTGACACTGTGCTAGTGTGTTTTTTTTTATTTGCTTTTATTAAATACTAGCTGACCCGACAGACGTTGTCCTGTTCATGATGACATATACTCTATCTATGTTGACTTGGTATATATAATAGGCAAAGGTACCTACATTCTCATACTAGTTGAAGACATTTTTAAAAATAGGAAGGTAGTAAATTTAACTGGCATGCGCTTCAAAGTTGAGTGACATGATGTTGTTGGCATAAAGATTTCATAGTTATCTAAAGAATAAAAATCACCATAATATGTTTTTGTGAGCGCAAAAACCCAGTCATTACACCATTTATCTAATTCTCGCAAATTATGTTAATATTTGCCAAATATTAACATTACAACAGACCGACCATTACTCTATTGTAGAGTCTATTTCGCCGTTATAGACTCGCAATAAGTCCATTTTCCCGTTATCTCACTGTTTTTTTTCGGTCTGTCCGTTGTAAAGGATATGACGCATTAGCTACAGGTTATGGTGTCATGTTCTCGTTAAACTTTAAAGTTTTCTCATGTCAGGGTCGGATTACGAACGGATTTTATAACAACCAACCGGATTTGTTTGTCTGTGTGTCATATACTCAGTGATTGGATGTCGTCATTAATTCCTTGAAACCATACACCTGCTGTATCCTTGTAGACATCCAATAATAGAAATGGGGCCAAACTCTTCAACATTAATAGAGAGTCCAACAGTGACGGTGTACAGAATGATCCACAAAGCGGATGCAACGCCTGGAACCTTCTAAACTTCTTTAGTACACTTGAAAACACTATGTGAAGAATAATTTTGATACTGTCGAATTAAAAAAATAAAATTGTTCTCAACAAAATGACAGTTGTGATTTTTTTTTAATTTGATATATCCGAATTCTGACATCACTTCACATATAATGATTACAAATGCGCTAAAGAAAAGTACACGTAAATGAATCTGTATTTCGTGCAATGGGAAGAAAAAAGAAAAAAAATATGGCATCAAAAAGAAAAAATACTAGGTATAGATATTCAATGGTGAACAGCGCGTTGTTCTTAATATCATTAATACGACGCGCTCATCTTAGAGTGCATTTCTTATTTGAGCATGGGTATTCCAAATTTACTCATCTGTGTAGAATGTCTATGAGTAGGTACCTCGTGATAAATCGTGATTTAAAAAAAATAACCTAAATTCATATATCGAACAGCGCTAGCCCAATATGGAAGCACAGTGGCGCCGTCAAGCGGCGGCGCGTACAGCAGGTTCCAGGGCCAACAGTATCCGGAGCAGCCCAGGCCGCAGGCCGGGTCTTGCAAGGAACTGAACGAACGCTACCCGGTGCCCGGAAGCTGTGACAGATACGTCGAGTGCATTGTAAGTAAATGATTTGATACATATTATACCCTATCCACAACTTCTTTGTCAGATGGCTCATACAAATTCTGCCAGATAAGTTGTGGATAGGGTTTATTCACACATTATGAAGCAAGCTCTATAATTCTATACATACTTAATGCTTTTATAATACAAATTCAATTGTTTTAACGCCATACTCCTTACTTAAGTATAAAGCTCTTCCAATATATACTTCCAATTAACTTGAAGATCAATAAAAATATACCCATGCCATCACCATTCATAAATATTGATCACTAGGTAATTAAAATCCGTTCCAAATTTGAAAGGCCTTCAGCAAATGATTTGTTTTTAAATTCCTTGCACTCGTGAATGCATTATTTAAACGCAAATTATCGGCATGACAAAGAAACTGACATACGCCTCATTCTTTTGCGCGTGATTATTGGTCCTCGTTCATGAATAATTCACTTAATAATCACAGAATCTGGTAATAAAGATCGCGGTAGGTATTTGCCAAACGTGATGAGAATTATACGATCTGTCGCCCGCTCTATCATTTAATGTTACGAAGCGGATATAAAAAATGATTTTTCACCAATATTTCAATAGAAATCCTACGCTTGAAGCAATCCTACGCCAAACCGCACGGGACCAGGGTGGTGGTCTATGGCCAATCCCTCATAGCATTGAGCTTGCCCTCTTTTAAATTAAGAACAAAATACGTGGTAGAAATTTGAATGCCATCCAGTAGTTCCCCTTTACGCCTTAGGGAGATACAGGCACGTTTAATCCTTAAAACAACTTTATTGCCTAGCGCAAATTAAATTCGGTATTTTTTTTTAAATTCGCGTTTTAAATAACGAATGTTGATTCAAACAAGACGGTCGTCGCGGAATTCACTGTGACCGTTTGACCTATAACATCATCATTTTCTTTTTTTTATTTGACGGTCATTAAAAGCCGTTCATTAATTTATACGTTGTGACGACCAAATACCACAGTTGGTAGTGGCCCTGCTTTCTGTACTGAAGGTTCCAGGTTCTAATCCTGGTTGGGGCAATCTTTGTGTGATGAGCACGAATGTATATCATTGATGTTTAATATCCTTTATAAGTATTATATAATAGAATCGCCCCCAGTCTATTGTACGGTACCTACCTATAATACAAGCGTTGCTATTATTATATTTTTTTCTTCAAAGAATGGCACGGCCGAAGAAAGGCTCTGTCCCGATGGTCTCCGGTTCAACCCCAACGTGAACTTCAACGTATACCCGTGCCAGTATCCCAACGAAGTCGCCTGCCTCGAACGTTCCGCATTACGTAAGTAGCCCACGCCATATTGCAAATACAAACAGAAAATCAACGTTATATAAATGTCCGTCTGTGAATAGGAACAACAGCGCTGTGGATTTCTTGTACTTAACACGTCTAGAGTCTATAGTCGGCACAAAGTGCAGATAAACTCAAACAAAGACCATTGTAACGCACATTGTAAGTTGGTCGTAATTCTGTTTTCAGTACCGAGGATATGATGTGCTAGTTTTGGTAGGATCCAACGAATATTCTACCCGAGTCATGGATGTTTAATATCTCTATAATTATTATATGCCAGGATCGCTCCGAGACCATTGTACGGTGTCCATAATACAAGCGTTGCTTAGTTTGGGTCCGTACATTTGGTATGTACCTCTAGCGGTTTTTTTTTCTATCCCTAAAATGTCTATATTTAGCCACCTTTTCTCTAGTATCTCACCAACCGATGTCCTAGAGTCCCCTTTAATTATTTTTTTTGAATGTGCACCGATTTGGCCGATTACTCATTTTTATAAAGTGGTACTACTATTTGTATTCATGTATTGTGTAGCTTATCGAGACCTCATCTGATTCACGGTCTCTTCACACTGACCGCGTTGTATCATCGCCGATCTTAGACCCTGATATGTTTTAGGTTCACATCTATTTTCTGATGTGCGGTGTGTCAGGAATATATATTGCTTAAATTATTTAAACAACGAACGTAATATAAATAAGCGGATTTGCCATACGACTACCTACCGACTTGTTAAGTGTACCTACATTCAATTTGTTTAGTGGGTTGTATTTTAAAAATTGAGAAATCGTTTACATTTATTTTTATTAGCTTCATCGACTGAGATGTGTACTTATTTATTTTATTTTTATACAACGGTCATCCAGAACGTATCACAATAAATCTAAGTGATCTCAGATGTAGATGAGGCGCTAGCTCTATTATGTGTTATGGAACGATAAGAAAATCCACATTAGCATAATAGACTTCGAGAACCCTCATTGACAAGGTCAGCTTGTTTGGAAGTTTATCGAAAAACGGACACGTGATATTTCCTTCTTCTTCTTTTGAATCAATGTCTTAAATCTCTCCCTAGACGTTTTTACTGGTCCAGCGTTTTGTCACGCTTATGGTTCTAAAATTACCTATTATGAGATTCTCCGGTGTGCAGGTACCTAGTCGGGAAAGTGGAAAAAAAAATTAGATGAACCATGTATTATGGATTGGCACCGCACTAGCAACGAAGGTCTATTTCTTTAGTGAATCTCCATTTACTTCGACCAATCAGAGTTTGAAGACTGTTTCGACAAGTCCATAGTGGTCTGTCAACATTATGTCCTGCGGTGAGAGTTTCCTATAATGGAACAAAGGGGGGGCCGGTATACAACTATCTCGCAACAGCCTGAACCTTGACTCGGTGGCCTGTCATGAATCCGGACTGACACTCCTCGTGAAGCTTTTACGGCTTATGATTCGTTGCGACACAAGTGGTGATATTCACGAGGATTCAGGTGACGAGATTCCAGAGAAAAAAGATAGTCTTTTGATTTGCTGCTGACATCCTCGTCCCACCCGCGCGGCGATGCGCGCACCTCCGATATTACGTCATACTAATATGTATTCTGTAGTTACGTTTCGTTCACCCACACCCATCTTCCTTACAGAGCCACCCCAGCCAACGGAGCAGTGTCCCCACCAGTTCGGTTACTACAAGCTGGGAGATTCTCGCAACTGTAGCTTCTTCAGAACGTGCGTGAACGGCGTGGGCTACGACATCGAATGCCCCGAGGGTCTGGCATGGGACCCCGCGACCTACCGTTGCGAATGGCCTGATGAGGTCACCGAATGTGACGCTGAAGGTAACTCACGGGTTTAATAAGGCACCTATGTTGACTCTATGAGAGGCTAGCTCTTGCCTGCAGCTCTAACTTTTATGGTGATCGAATTATTAATCTGTGAGCACAGCTTAGTAGCGGTAGTATTTAATAATCGTGTGATCTCCTTGTAAGGTCTATACCTGGGTGATATAAAAACAGTCACTCCGTTGCTGGGTATTCCGTTGTACGGAATCTTAAGGCGAGGAAGCAAACTTGCAAGATATTCTTAGAAATCGAATATTTTTTTGGTCATGGATGTCAAGGATAGACTATTAGAATATTGAACTAACCTAAATTCTTTTGATTTTACTATGAAACATAGTAGGTATGTCCTAAGCAGTTATCGAGTGTTGGGAGTTGTGAAAACACTTAACACTTATGAAAGTTACGTCGTAAAGTTTGATGTAGCGTAGTAAAAGGGAATACCTTGCGCATGTACCGACTCAATGTTTTATGCATTATTTTGTTGCTAAATTGTTAATACATTGTACATTTAGAAGAATATAAAGAGTATCTACTTGAATACATAGGTACTTAACATTAATATTTTAAAAAAATCTTATGGTTTAAAAAATTGTGAAATACCTTATCATTCATAAAATTATCTTCATTTACAGCTTTCCTCGGATTCCGTTGCCCTGATGTACCGCAATCCAAGGAGCTCGGACCACCAGCCGGCTTCAGGTTTTACAGGTAAGCTTCCTTCCAAGTACATTCTGCCTAATATTGTCAAGGTACGTACTTTCTACTAATACTAGGTTACTAGGTCAGATTAGGAAGGTTAGGGTACTGATAGGTAACTTTCAGAGGTTTGGATTTTAGAAGATCTTCCCAAATAAATCCCGGAGAAACAAAGTTATTAAAAAGTATGTAACTACCAAATAGGTAGGATGTCTAGATTTTGGACAACCTTCGCAAAAATCATTGAATACAGCTCAGTTCAAGCTAATACCTACTTTTTCTATTTTTAATGTTCACTTAAAATTCTGAATATTATGTGTTAAATACCTACAACTTAAAGTACGATCGAGGGGTATTATTTAAGCGATGTATATTGAAATGCCAAGAACTGGTTACCTAATGCCGACCGGTCAGTCAGTTAAATGTCAGCGGATGAGCACTGACCTTGCTTATGTAACCTCGTTATTAGAAATACCAGCGGCTTGCCAACACATCGCTAGTGATCTATGATTTTACCTTAGTATCTTTATTAAACATTCTTGTGGTATAATTTTATTTCGATCAGTAAAAGGAAAACCATGAGACATAGTACATCTTCTTCTTCTTTCCTTACCAAATGAGATGCGATGAATTAAAATTGATATGAATTTTTGGGGTCGAGTCACCTTCGTCCGTAGGAGAATTAAATACCCTTGAGATACCCTACACGTGACCCTGGGTGGTGCCAACTAGGTGACAACTCTACTGGTGGTAGGCTTCGGCACCACCCACTGAACAAAGCCATGTCGCCAAGCGGCCTAGCCGTGTTCCGGCATGATGTTCGGTGTTGCCATTCATCGATGGCGGGTCAGATCAGCTGCGCTGTATGTGCCTAGTGAATGTAGCGTCTCAATCTACCGCCGCCTTCCTACCTAGGCAAGTATACTCCATCGTAGATCTCATCATCACTTACCATCAGGTGAGATCGAGATCAGACTTGCCTATAATGTAATAAAAAAACATCATGAGATGCGATCAATTAAAATTGATATGAATATGGCCTCACCCACAACTTAGTGGGTATTTTGCCAATGTCAAGTAATTAATAGCAATATCGCATTCAATAAATACACCTTATGAATAACGTAATGGATGTGACGTGATGATATGAAAATGGTGTCCGATCTTCGTCTTGAAATATAGGAGTCGCGACATAGTACTTAATAGATGCCTAGAAATACATCTTCTGACGTAATAAGTGTAATATATGCACAGATACACATCATATATTCCTACTGAGGAATAGTGTTAATTATAAGCATGTAATCATTCCATCACTCATTCGTCCAACTGACTTTATTCGGTCTCGGATCCCACCGCTGTCACCAAACTTGTTTTGTTAAAGGGAAAGATGTAATATATGCACAGATACACATCATATATTCCTACTGAGGAATAGTGTTAATTATAAGCATGTAATCATTCCATCACTCATTCCTTCAACTCATTCATTCAAATGTAATTCATTCCATAGAGACCGAATAAAGTCAGTTGGAATTCCCGCCACCTCGTTGTATTATTTCAATAAGTAGTCATCGATTCTGAAATCAGTGATTATTTTGGTGATATTTTTAGTGAAGACTAAGCTATTTTCCAATTCAATAAAGGAAGACTTTTTTGACCTTTGTCAGTGGCGGCCCTAGATAATTTTCTAGGTATACTTACCAGATCCCCGAATTGCGCTCATATGCCAAAAATTGGTTCTTGCTATGCAACCGTTTATGCATTGCTAAACCAGACAGAACGTATTTTTTTGCCAATTCCACGTAAATATAGACATTAGACAACCTTACTGCGAATATGATATATATTATAGTCTGGGGCGTATCGATCCACCTCATTTCATCTCAATTTCAACTCACGGGTCTATGAAATAAAGAAGATAATAGCGGTGCTATTGATTAACTTAAGTTTTTCATGCAGACGATGTAGATAATTTATCTACTTATGGAATCAATTTGTTTATTTGCTTGACCCTTCAACCGGTTAAAATGACTTTAATAGCAAAATATATAAAAAGGTTAAACTAAAAAACACCGTAAGTAGGATGTTCCGAGGATCTTACCCACAAGAAGGTTTTAGAATCGTTTTGATCGTCCTTTGTTATTCATTGCTAGTTTTATATTTTTAACCCCTGACGCAATACTAGGCGTGTTATAAGTTGGAAGCTTTTGCTGGATATTTATTTGTTTCTATCTGTGGCATCGTAACTACAAAACGGGACCACCGATTTCAATGCAGCTTTGATTTATTTATACGGTGGTTTAAGCAGTATTGTTCCTAGCTATGTTTTATGGAAATCGTTTCAGCCGTTTAACGCCCCTTAAGTTCTTTTGAGGAGGTCGTAGCCTAGCTTGCAAAAATACTCGATATACTGACGCGTGACTCAGTCGAATATTGGATGGGTAACTGAATTATAACATCAGACGTACTTCGGAGCACACGTAAAACTGGCGATACCAGTTGACATTTAAAAATCTTTGGCAGTCGTTACATTTCGCCAAAAGCCTCAAAAAATCTGACAATTTGTCTTACTCTTAGATTTCTAGTAGTTCAACTATTTGGGAGGTCTCTGATAGCAAATGGCAATTCACTAAATATTGCTAAATAGATTAGAAGCCAACTCCAATACGAAAATTAAAATAGCAAAAGAGCTAGAAAGTATTTATTTATCCATCTCCAATACGGAAAGAAATAGCAAAAGAGCTAGGAAGCATTAATTTATCCATCGTGCATGAGCTGTAGGTAACTACCTAACTTGTCTAACTCTTACAGAGCCGACAACAACTGCCAGAAATACTTCCTCTGCGTTGAAAACAAACCACGCGTGCTATTCTGCGGCAGCGACTCTGCTTTCGACGAGTTGACCACCACCTGCGTGTCCGCCGACGAGGTCGCCGCCTGCCCCGCCGAGCTCCGGGAGGCCGCCGCCCGCGCGCGCGCACAGGAGAAACAACTCCTCGCCAAGGAACTAGAATTTAACGCCAAGACCACACAAAAGAGACGGCTGTAGAACCTCTTAGTATTATCCAATTCCATTCGTCTCTAGTGTTCGTAACACCTAGTCTATTTCAAAATTAGTTCTAGTCTAATATTGAGTTACCACTTTTATGATTTTACTAACTACTTTGTTTTAATAATCACGATTGCCATAGCATTAAAAATATTCAACCCCGATCAATCATTGTTAGGAGCTAGGATAATGATCATGTTTAGTGATCGACATATTCGATAAGTTAATGAAAATAAAAATGTCGTATGTATGTATCTTATGCTACCTCTGAAGCGCAAAATATTACCAAAAATATGTTTACTAAAAGTAAATGTCATACAACATTGAAATAAAATATTCCAAATATGAAACGTCTTTTTAATCACCATTATATCTAATGGCTCCGAAACCGCAACAATGTCGGTACCTACTTCTAGTTCATGAAGTTAATGAAAACTAAGTATTTGATATTGATGACCGATAAATAATATAAAATGTTATTGGATCGTTGCTATGACTTTAATCACACAGTTGAAGGCATAGGAACCTCAGCAAAATGTTGTCCTACATTTGCTTTGCTTTGGTTTTCGTCACTACTTGTAAGTAAACGTGTATTTATTTCCATTTTAAACATACTCCTTAAGCTTAATCAACTATAATTCAGCCAAAACAGACTGACACTTATGACGGATTATAGCAGGATGGAACCACGATGGGACTGTAAAACTCTAAAATCTAAGAAAAACTCAAAGATTACATTACAATGAACTGATGAGTCGATTCAATCATGAATTTCAATGGAATACTTAAATATCCATTTTCTGAAAAAAAATAAGGTTACGGTCAGTCGTCCAGTGAAGCTGCAGCGACTCCGAATAAGATCTGCACCAAAAGGTATGGTTACTACAAGGTGGACGCTAGCTGCGATACGTACGTAGAGTGCAATGTAAGTGCCCTTGTATTTTAATACTAATCTGCAAAGCAATAGATTCCATAATCGATAACACTGACCACAGACAACGCACAACCAAAACTGTCGGTTCCAAAGTTTTAAATTTGGAAGATATACTCCTTGACATAATTGATATATTTTTGGAAATTCGACCCCTAAACCAAATAGGAGGTCAAGATTTTATTAAGCTTTTTTTTAATGTTACTGTCGGACACAATGGTTAGTTACATAAAAGTTAATTCCTGGCGCGGGATACCTATCACTTATTTTCATGTATGTGTGTAGTAATGGCGTGTTTATCCAGGACCGCATCGCTATACATAAGTCGTGCCCGGATGGTCTCCACTTCGACCAGAACGCCAAGTGGCCCAACTATCCGTGCGGCTACCCCATGGATGTACCTTGCATCGGTCGTGGGTCAACTCGTAAGTCCTGATTAATCATACAACATTTATTTCTATGACGCTTTACGACTTATGATTTATTTTGATGACATGATTGACTATAGTTGGTTGGTAGTTACACTGCTATCTGCACATTAGGTCCGATAATACTCTAAGCTTTGCTTAGTTTGAGACAGTTGGTGTGTTCGTCTGGTAACGAACACACCGATTGTGCCATATTGTTTTATTTAATAACACGAATATTTTTAATAGTACGTTCCCACTAATTCCTTGGAACTGTAGTATTTTCTCAAACAACTCAAAACATGTCCGCATAAAAAGACTGGCCCAAACATAACGATAGCTTTCAGTGTTGGCCGGTCGGATTACTGCACCGGGTAGCCGCGGGTTCGATTCCCGCCTGGGCAAATTTCGGAATCGATCTTTTCGTTGTTTGCCCTGCTCTGGGTGTTACTGGGATCGGCCCTACTCCATTGTACGGTATCTATAATACAAGCGTTGCTTTGCATGGGGCCATACCGTTGGTTTGTTCGTCTGGCAATATTATATTTCTCCAAATTAAAATTTAATTTCACGCGGTGCTCCACCGATTTGTTCCCCAGAGCCAGCCAAACCTACTATGGTCTGTCCCCACCAGTACGGTTTCTTTGCATTGTCCGGCGCGTCGACAACGTCTGACAACTGTGGCCTGTACCTCATGTGTGTAGCTGGCCAGGCCTTCGAGATGGCTTGCCCAATTGGCCTGGCCTTCAACCCTATCACCAGCCGGTGTGACTGGCCTGATCTAGTGGCTACTTGCAAAGTTGAAGGTAAGACTTTGCCAGTAGAGAGTTCATATCTTTAGAACCTTGCACGCATTCAGGTACTCAGCGTAGTACTACGCAAAAGTAAACTATAGACTCAATGTAATAAGATCGATTATATTCTGTTCCCAGATTTTCTCGGATTCCAGTGCCCAGCTGCTGACCTCGACGGCAACGGGAAGCCCATAGACGGGGTCACCAATTATAAGTAATTTGTTTTTGTTACTGAAAAAAAAACATATATTGTTTACCACCCCTGAACTTCAAGGTTCTCTAGCACAAGAAGTTTCAGAGAATGTCATCATTTCTAGACATGCTGTTTTTCAAGCCTTATATTAATTATTTGTAATTGAATCAAACAGTGTACCCTGATGAGTAGCAGTCGGAGTACTTTTTAACTACCTACTAGATATGCTATATGTTAATTTTGGGTACCTAGTCTATTTTAGCAAAAAAGTAAAAACGTTGTATTTCTTTTTTTCAAATAGCCTTACGCTAGCAAAGGGTTGGTATTCTGCCAATGTCAAGAATTAAAAAAATGCAGCAAAAATTAAATCAGCACATAAATTCCAATGTCATATTTGTGAATGTCCAGCGTGAACAGGCACCTCCTGGGAAAGTATGCTCCATCGTAGATCACATCGTCACTTACCATCAGGTGAGATCGTGATCAAATACGTGTCTATTATGTTTTTTTTTTAAAGAATGTATAAATTTGATCCTTACTCCAGGTACGAAGGCAACTGCAACAAGTTCTTCTCGTGCGAGAAAGGTCGCACTCGGCTGCTATCCTGCGACCCTGGCCATGCCTTCGAACCAGCTTTAGGGCGCTGCGTGGACGATGACCTCGTCCAGTGCGGAAGCCCAACATAATTGCTAGTCGACAGACTATGAATGTAATGTGCTTACGATAATAAATTATATACCTCTCATCCAATCCGTTTATTTTGATATAGTTATATAGGTGGATACTCATTCTTACAATTTAGCTAAATAAGGTGTTACCTGAATTAAAAAATAATTATCATGCCAGGCAAACACACCAACTATATGGACCCAAACTAAGCAAAGCTGTATTATGGGTACTGTACAATGGATTGGGGACGATTCAAGTAGATAAATTAATTAATTAATTTAGCGCATTTGTAATCATTATGTGAAGAGAAGTGAGAATTTTATTATCTCAAATTAAACAAAAAAAAAAGTATTTATCATTTTGTTAGGAACAAATTATTTTATTGATTGGACATATCGAAATTCTTACTAGTCGTCAAAACTAAAGTTAAAGTTAAAGGAACTACAAACGAAAATCCTGGAAATCACACAATATTTAGTTTATGTATAAGACAGTAAGTCAATAAACAAGTAGGATGAAACCTCTCATATATCTGTGGATGAAACCAACTCAATAGTAGCCCAAAGGAAGGAGAAAATACTAAATACTTACGAGTGTTTGTCCCAGTAAGCGGATACCATAACATTAATGAATTATTGTAATGCCTTATTCACTACGAATAAAGATTCATCGCTCGTTGCTTATTCAGGGCAGTCATTCACAACATGTGCGTCAATAACCAATATTTACTATCGATTTTAAGACTTCTAATAATGGACATATACTTATAGTGGTGATGGCGTGCCATATCTTTTGATATAACCATATGTTATACAATATCAAAAACCTTGTTGACATTACTACCCTGGTTTGTGGTAGGTACATTTATACGAAATGCTCGACTCGAACACGTCCACATATTTTGCTTATTATAAGCTGCTAAGAGGATGCCTTACATTTTACGACGTCAATTGTGTAGCCTATATGTTGACGAGGATATCACCGTGTGCAGTTTAATCAAAATCCGTCTGATGGTGCACTTTCAGACAGAAAACCAAAAAATCCAAATATGCGGATTCTGCCTCGCCATTGAAAGTAATGCCCCTACGATTGCTTTCTTAAAAATATTCCACGATTAGCACGATAAGTTAAACTTTTATTATAGATTAGTGCTTAAATATTGGCATGGAATGGGTAGGCTTACCAGGCCAAAATAAATTTATTTCACAGCCTATGAGCATTGCTAAAGGTCAAACAAACAAACCAATTTAGTATACCTACCTACTTAAAAATGTACATGATCTAAGCACAAACCCATGATATAATTTGACGGTAAAATATGCAAGTAAAGGTATGGACAGCTCCAATTCGGGCATACATAATCTATACATCTATACATATAAATAAAATTGGAGTGTCTGTTTGTAATATTAAAATAACCGCTTTTTACTAAGTGCATTTGGATGTATACACGTTACCTATACCGAAACAACATTTTTTACAATTTTTGTCTGTCTGTCTGTCTGTCCGTCTGTCTGTCTGTCTGTCTGTCTGTCTGTCTGTCTGTCTGGCGGTCTGTCTGTCTGTCTGTTTGTTCCGGCTAATCTCTGAAATGGCTGGACCGATTTTGACGGGACTTTCACTGGCAGATAGCTGTTGAAACAAGGAGTTACTCAGGCTACTTTTATTTTAGAAAAAAACATAGGATCTCACGAAAAAAAAATTAAAACCAGTGTTGCAGCGCAGCGCCTGATTAAGTTTGATAGCAAAAACCTGGAATGCATACCGCGGGCTCAGAATGGGCGAGCAGGCTGTTGTCAACGGTTATCTTTGTTAAATACCGCGCGGACGAAGTCGCGGGCAACAGCTAGTAACTAATAATAATGTTCAACAATCTGAACGTCATAAGTACCTTCAGGTGGTAAGGTAAACCACACGCTATTTACAATACCGCTATACAATTAAACACACATTAACTAACGTCAAAAATAATTAGAATCAATCACTTTTTAATTTACGAAAATAACAACATTCTTATGTATTGTTTATAAGAATGAAAAACACTCAATATATTATTGTTAGAGTATATCTGTCACCTTGTAAACATTGTGGACAAGCAGAGGACATGTTGGGGATCAAATTATTGTGGATCCTCCCGCTGGTGGTGACGGGTGTGTATAGATGTCCGCTACAGTGTTATATATAATATGATCTCGTTGAGGTTAATTTTATCCTTTTCTATTAACTTTAACACATTTTTTTTCATGTTTTAGCTCAGTCATCGGACCCTGATATAAATTATGATGGAACATCAAACGTACGGAATCAGGGACTTGATTTGGATCCGAATTTACGAGGACGGCCATTTCTCCAGCCGGGAGCCGACCCAATTTCCGAGCCAGAGTTTTACCCGCAACGGGAGCCATTGCCAGATCTGATTCCAGAACCAATCGCACAGCCAGAGCCATTACCTGATTCGATTCCAGAACCAATTGCCCAACCTGAATCATTCCCTGATTCAATTCCAGAACCAATCGCACAACTAGAGCCATTACTTGATTCGATTGCAGAACCAATTACGCACCCTGAGCCATCACCTGATTCGATTTCAGAATCAATCGCACAACCAGAGCCATCACCTGATTCGATTCCAGAACCAATCGCACAACCTGAGTCATCACCAGATTCCATTCCAGAACCAATTGCCCAATCTGAGCCATCAACTGATTCGATTGCAGAACCAATCGCACAACCTGAGTCATCACCAGATTCCATTCCAGAACCAATTGCCCAATCTGAGCCATCATCTGATTCGATTGCAGAACCAATCGCACAACCAGAGCCATCACCTGATTCGATTGCAGAACCAATTGCCCAATCTGAGCCATCAACTGATTCGATTGCAGAACCAATCGCACAACCAGAGCCATCACCTGATTCGACTCCAGAACCATTATCTGAGTACCCAGCCTCTTCTCCAGAGGCGCAGTTAGAGCTGACAAGTGAAACTATACCTCCTGTAACAACGGTCGGCTCCACGACCTATAGACCACACCATGGCGGACTTTTGGTGAAGGATTTTGACTGTGACCGTGGAAATGGATATTATGCGGTGGAAAAATATTGTGACTCATATATTGAATGCAAGGTAATGGCGGTTACCATAAATTATGTTTCATGGGTATTATCGCTCTGAATTAAAAATGTCAACGCAAAGGAATTTATAAAAAATAATATATAAAGAAAAGTTAAATTATAAAGGCTGTAAGGTGTAAGGCAGGTACCTACAATAATTATCAATTAAATTTCAGGATAATATTGCAGTCAAGTACTTCTGTCCAGATGGTCTTCACTTCAAACAAGCTGCCAAATGGAAGCAATATCCATGCGCCTACCCATCAGAGGTTAAATGTGGAGCTGGTGCAGAGAAACGTACGTCCTTAAAAAACAGATAAAAACAAAAGCATACATGTCATTTTTCTATAAATTGCAAGCTATATTGAGAGAAGTTTAAAAAACAATTTGCTTTTTAAACTTGCTTGACTAAATATTATTTCCTTTAAACGTGATAGATGATAGAGGTAATGATTTACAGAGAATGCTAAACCTACGAATGAGTGCCCGCGGCGATACGGTTTTTTCTCGATGAAAGACGGTGAATGCAGCAAATATATCACGTGCCAGGAAGGCAGAGCTACGGTGATGGACTGCCCATACGGCCTGGTCTTTAATGCGGTAACCAGCAGCTGCGACTGGCCTGAGAACGTACCACTCTGCAACCCCAATGGTAATTGCATCTTGTTTTTTTTTTTCAAGTCACATCAAGATCTGTGGCTTACTAATGAGGATTAATTACTATTCAGTTTCAACTTCTATTAATTTTAACCAAAACTGTTACAGCGTTCAAGGACTTGGAGTGTCCCAATAGCCATGTGGATCAAGATGGCAAGATATCTGATTTTAGTTACAAATATAGGTGAGTGATTTTTTATTACCTGATTTACATACCACTTTTGAACCTGAAAATGTTTTGTCTAATTTGAGTATTGTTATAGGTACGGTTCACAGTGTAAGCTGTACGTGGCGTGCCAGAGAGGACATCCTCGCCTACTGAGCTGCGATCCTGGACTTCTCTTCGACGAGCCGTCACAGTCCTGCATTGATGCTGACCTCGTGACGGACTGTGCCTAGACTTCATAGAGACACAGATACACTTACCCTCTACCTTAGTATACTCGCTGTACTAGTCATAGCAAACGACAGAGATAGATACACAGATAAAAAATAATGCCGGCTCCGCGCATGCCAAATTCGCACAAATAGGCATTCTGTTGATTCCTTTGACCGCTAATAAGTTATGACTTAATCGGTGTGATGAGTGTGTAATGTAATATAATTACATGTTGGTTTAAGACATAGTCATCCAAGCTTTCATGTCATATGTTTTGTTTTCATACATTTTAAAGCAGCGCCCCTAGCGGAAATGTGCAACTTTACTGGAAAATGTATGGAATTGAAAACCATAGAATGTCTTACTTTTTAACCGACTTCAAAAAAAAGGAGGTTCTCAATTCGATTGTATTTTTAATAAAAAATAAAATTACTCCTATAGCAATTTTTTTTTATTGGTTTGACGGCTTGGAGGAGTTGGAGGCAATGGCATTCTGAATAAACGGACTTGGCCAATGACGAAGATACAATGTATGGCACTACTGAAAAAATACAGTATGATAGGAATTCGGATAATGTGTTCTGTGATTCGACTTTTTCCCAGACCTGGAAACCAGTGAGCCTATAAACAGATTTTGATTTGGTTTTTGAACGACCTAACTGCGGCCTTATAGTTAACCACTTACTTTGGATTCGGTTAAGTTAAATGGAATACCCATTTGAAAGGGTTCCTCATACAACACGCACATACGTCTTTCATAAACAAAGCTTCTTTGTTATGTTTGATTCAAACCCAGAAAACATTCAGAAAACCCCTTCATAAGGGAAAGTTACTTTATGTAGCCATGCGGTCGATGTGTATGTAAATTTTTGGGGAATGACCCGATGACTGCTGTACAGTGTACATGGATGCAGCTTATTAAACAACTTGTCTGGCGGGCCATGCTTTTTGGTTACAATTAATTATTACAAATACTTGGATTACACATTACCTATGATAGGATAGGAAAGATATGGCTCGTGATGTTTCCATGATTATTGTAACTAGCAACACAACTAATTTTGTATAGAAATGGCTAATCCACCAATCATGTATTGCTAATTCGTAAAACGTCAAAAAGGAAAATATATGTCATTTTTCTGCCAAAGAAGCGCGGTTTCAAAGACATTTGATTTAATTCAAATTTGAATTTATTTACTTATTTACCTGTATGACTTTAGATTTATTCACGCGAAAACTCGGAATATTTTGATTAAACTATCGTTATCGTTAGTGTTTTGTAAAATGTTAAAAGTGCTCGATAATGAAGCAGGTGACGATCGCAGCGAGACATTCCGCTAGCGCAGCCCTGGCGGACATCGCCCCAGTCGCCCCTTCGGATCGAGCGGTTGCGTAGTCTTGTCACGCCTGACGGCCGTAGCCTCCGAGCCCCGTTTATATTTTTTAACAATTGCGTCGTTCCTGACGTGAATTTGAAAGGTATAAAAACAATAAAAAGTAGTCATCCTGTCATGTACGATCTCTGAGGCAATTATTTAATATTGAATGGAGCACAACATGGAAGATTCCTACATTATCACCAACTTCCACACGCTATGCCGACTTTGTCTGAACAAAAGCACACTCATGGTGTCGCTATTTGGGGCTGCGCCTGACGACGATGCGAATGTTGCTTTAACCTCTAAACTCGCGGAATGCTTCGAGTTGCAGGTATGTACCTAGGTTTAATATCTGACTCATTTAATTTCATGATCAATCTGACCACATAATATTTTTACTTATTCAATTTTTCAATCATTCCACAGATTGACCCTAATGATGGTTTGCCTGGGAGAATTTGTTACAAATGTTTGTTTAAACTGGATAAATGTTCAAAGTTCAGATTACAATGCATCCAGAATGAAACCAGACTGAGACAAGTAACAAACCAAGTGAATGAGCTTGACAATTCAAACTCATCTGAATTGAGCAACTTCAATTACACACCGGAGTTGCAGAAACCAAAGCCTGAAGATTATATTGTAGAAGATAGTGTTGTGATGGTTGTCGATCCAAGTCTCGATTATAACTCATCTGAGGAGTCTGAGAACATGGAGCCCATTGAACAAGAAGTTGTTGAGAGAGTTAACACACCAGAGGGAGAACCAATGCCAGAGTCATTCTTCAAAAATGTGTTCATGTGTCAAATTTGTGATCAAGCCTTCATTACCCAGGACAAGTGCAAAGAACATGAACAGAGCTATCATGACCCAAATTTACCTTTCAAATGTGTAGAGTGTAGTCTAGCCTTTGCTGAGCGTAGCCAGTATGTGCAACATACTAAACAAGTACATGGTAATGATAAGCCCTACCATTGCTCCGAGTGTGATAAATGTTTTGGAAGAAGGTCTGATTTAAGGAAGCACTCCATTGTCCACACTGGTATCAGACCATACCAGTGTCATTATTGTTTTAAAAGTTTCTCCCGAAACACAAATTTGAGCAAACATCTCCGCATCCATGCAGGACATAAACCACATGTCTGTCCACTATGTCCAAGAAGTTTTGTAGCTAAAGGAGATCTACAACGCCATGTTCTTGTGCATTCGGGTATGAAACCATATGCTTGTCGAAAATGCCCAGTCACCTTTGGCAGAAGGGATAAACTAATCAAGCATGAAATGAAACATGGACCAATGAGTCCAGAACATAAAGTAAATGACTATGAAAATGACCAAGATGGTCATGATATGGTAGTAAATGTGAACCCTTTTAGTAATCTAATGACCTCACCCACTCAACTCCATCCTGACTCTGCGAACACAGAGTATGACTTGCCTAGAGTTCCAGATCACATTTCTGGAGAAAGCAGTTTCATGAAAGTCCAGAAAAATTCAGCTACAAATAAGCCAACACAAAATTCACCACCCAAGCAAAAGGCTTCTGTTGCTAATAAAAACAGACCAAAGAATATCAAATGTCATCAGTGTCCTAAGAGATTTTGCTCATTAGACTCTTATAAAACTCATGTGTCCATTGCCCATATTGGATCAAGGGTTTTCCAGTGCAAAATTTGCTTTAAGAAATTCCCTAGAAAGAGAGAGTTGGACAGACATGCTGCTCTACATTCTGGCATGAAACCATTTTCATGCAGTCAATGTGATAAAAAATTTACTAAGAAAGATAAACTTGATAAACATGAACAAACTCATGAATGTCTGGTTGTGAATATGCCTTGCATAGAGTGCGGCGCCACTTTTGAGAAAAAGGCTGATTTAGTTGCACATATAAAATCACATTTCACTGAGAATTTTGATGAGAAAATACCTGAAACTGGCATAAAAAAAGAAGATCAAGAATTCTCATTGGATGACAATTTTTATGATTTAGAGACATGAGATTTTGGACTTGACATTTAGCAAGATGTCATAAAATTATATTTGTAAGTACCTCAATTTGTCCATTGTTCAAAGTGTGAACCAGCTAAATCTCGCACAGCAAAAAGGATTAACTTGACTGCTACAAGTGCCATATTTCAGTGTAGGTATGGTATCAACAGCACTCGCAGTTGCGCGCAGACTTAGCTAGCATGCACTATAGTACTTAATAGATATATAATACCAAGGGAGTTAAGTATTTTTAATGATAATCATGAAGCATATAATATAAGATGTCACTGTCATAACCACCTATTAAATTTTAATTTGTTAATCAACTAGTTTATTTAGTGGAATGGAAAAATATGGGCAAGTCACTTATAATGTACAGGCCATCATAATGTTATTTGTAATCAGTATGTATGAGTGATTGCAAAACAAGTTACTGTTGTTAGTACCTATGTAGATAGTATTTCCCAGTGAAATACCTATGTTTAATTAATGAATGTGTTGTAGAGAATTATGATTCTGAATCAAAATTATTGTGATAATTAAATATTTATGTTCTTGTATTACAATTAGGGTGGGTTTTAAAGTCGGGAGCGCCATTTGCATCATGTAACTACATTGTTAATAACAAGCTGCATTCCAGGCTACAATTTCTGTTATTAGGCATACAACAATTCTATTTTTTGCATGATATTAATGCTCTGCTGAATCTGACTCTAAAACCCAACCTTTTTATAAAAATACCTACCATTTTCCTGTTGCAAGTTTAGCGTAGGTACCCAAAGAAATTAGAAACATAGTACCTATTAGGTTAATATTTTATTTATCGTAATAAATAATATGTATTAATGTAAGCATCTGCATGTATTATTATTATATTATGAATTGTATTAAAAATGTGATTATTAATGCACAAATGTTGTCCATAATAAAAGTGATAACTGTAGGATATTGAGGTAGTGAAATGTAATTAAATTAAGTATTCATGATCAATTATTGCCATGTTCTATTGGCTAGTGATGTTTGAAACAGTAACAAAGAGTTTGCAAGAAATATTTTTTGTTACAAAACTTAGGTACAATACCTTTAGAGCATCAATATTATAGTTAAAATAATTATGCAACACAAATGAAGCTTTGTTATTAACTCAGCAAGAATTCACTATATCACAGAAAACTAACGCTAATGAAAAATTATGTTTAATGTATATAATTCATGATGATGATGTTATTATTTCACAATCCAAGTTTATCAGTTTTATTTAATGAATCACATATTTCTAAAGTACCTCTATTTTTAATTATTATGTAAATACATATTTATCAGCAATAAATGTTGTCCACTATTGTTACTTTATTTAAATTAGTTACTATAATATCAACAGTTGAAAAGCAGCTTAACATATTTAAAATCCTACTGCATCTGCCTAGTTTTTGTTGCTGAACAGTAAGTTATAGGAAAATTGACTAGGCTAATGTTTAATTTGGGATACATTTATACATACCCTAACATAAAATGAGGAATAAAGAAAGTCGTCAATACTTGTTAGCATGTAATTTATTAGCTAAAATTGATTCTTCAACCAGCTAATGGGTTTGCATGTATTGTAACTGATGTTATCTTGGCTTCTGTGAGGGGTTTGAATGTTTTTGGGTTCACTACCACCTTCTCCAAATCATCTAATGCCTCAAATCCATCTATGACTCTGTAACAAAAATAAATGACTAACAAAAATCCTTGGTGAAATTTTTATAGTCTGTATGATAAATGTATAAAAGAGAAATATTGTACCTTCCAAAAATGGTGTACTTTAGATCTAAGTGAGGTTGTTCTCCGTATGTGAAAAAAAACTGGCTGCCATTTGTATTGGGTCCGTTATTGGCCATGCTTACAATACCCCTTGTATTGTGCTGAAAAAGGAGCTTGTTTATTATTTAGGTACACCCAATAATTTTTTTAACAGTTTCCCTGTTACACCTGTTTACCTTTAGTTCTTCCTTAAATTCATCTTCAAATTTTCTTCCCCAAATGGATGTGCCACCCTTACCAGTGCCTGTGGGATCACCCGTTTGCACTATGAAGCCCTGTAAATTTCGGTTATAGTTACCATCGTCAAGGAATATTTCAACCACAAAAATAGCCTCGAAATAAATCATTAATTACAATTACCTTAATATTTCTATGAAATAAACAACCATTGTAATAATCACTTGCACAAAGCGCTAAGAAATTCTCACAGGCTTTAGGGCACTGCTCACAAAATAATTCAATTTTAATATCACCAATATCTGTGTGTAGAGTAACAGACATTGTTTAATTTTTTCAAAACTAATTTTATAATTAGGTTCACTGCAAGTCACTTTAAATAATATTTGTTTGCAAACAAAATAATAACCTCTAAAATAAAAAGTCGGACAGATCACAGACGAAATAGTAGTGTTGCTTAACATCGATATGACCATCGATTAATTTATGGTAAAGCACTATCGTCACAATCGATTGGCTGGTTAAACCAATCGATACTGAAGTAGTTTCCCAAACTTTTATTGTATTCAGCCCTAAAACAAAATCTCATCAAATAATCATTCGATATTGATTCAGTGCGAACTTACAATAATAGTAACATAATTATGTTCCAAGGAGAGGTAATTGGAAACGGGTTTATATTCTAAGGTTTAAACTTTCACTATCGCCGTTCACACTATCAACAATATCATATAATCTTAGTGTCACGTCACTACTCTATTGACACGGACGCTGTGAGTGAATAGATGGCATCGCAACGCAAGAATTGCGAAAGTTAGTCGGTGTTATAGAGAAAATAACGCTAATGTGAAAGGCGGGACTGACCGACTGAATAGGCATTAGGCGGTAAACTAGTAGTAATGGTAAATTTTGATTAAAAATTGAAAGTTAGATCCTATGTCCTTGCGTTCTTGCAAAGTATTCTAAGGCTTGAAATTTTAACACTATTATTGTTTATTCATGGATTCAACCATACAATTTAGTAACTTTTTTATATTTTTCAACGGTTATCATACAGTTATACAACAAATCAACGGTTATCGGGAAAAGCGGGTTTTTCGTCATAAAATAAAACCTGAACCACCATAATAAATAATTAGTAAAATTTATTGAGATCACGGCACAACACAATCGTATTATTCACTACCACCAGCCCTTTCATTCTGTCCGGCGTGCGGTTCATGAGTGTTTTCGTCGAGGTGTCCGTAATTACCAAGTAACCTAAGTCCATTAGGGTCAAAAGGAGATCTTAAGTGTAGGGTAGCTTTGTGCTTCTGGCCCATTACTTCGATCTCATAGACGCCTTCTTTTAAGAATTCTTTCGTAACTTCTGATCCATTGTTGCTGACGTAGCCGATGCCGATCGGTTTATCTAGATAATAAGCGTAATCTCCTCTTCTTAGGTAGCCTACAGGTTCTCCGTTTCTGTATATCGCCTCTAATCCGAATAGCGCAATCTGAAAACGTACTCAAATTAATTATGACGAACAGTTGTATTTAGGGTACACCCAAGAAGATTCAAGCTTGAATATGCTAAGCCCCCGAAAATCATGCTGAACTGGAATATATCGGATCTCATAGATTTTGGTCAAACTTCTACCCGGTCAGACCAACCGCCCAACGGGGAAAGCGACCTATGAGAATAAACTAGATGCACGACACTTATAGCTTTGTTTCTCTCTATTGGGTGATTAGAATGCCCTCTCAATAGATCTAATTGAATCCACGCGACATAACCCTATTTTGGCTACCAACGTTGTTCTTTATGACTGTATACATTGAATCGAAAGTTGTCTAATTAAAAGTCATAGCACTCGTACCAATGCTTGGTAATTCAGTGTAGGTGCTCGACTTCTGTGCATCGTTTTCAGATGACAAAATTAACATTACGAAAATATAAGATTTGTTACGAGTGTAGCGACCTCTTCAACCTCGCCACAAGCCACACAGATAGTGCTGCAGACGCATTCAGAACAATAGACAATTCTCAACACAATCCTGAATCGCGCTATAAGAGTTTTCGGAACAAGTAACATATATACAAGATCCCGACAATAACCGTCGGGGCATAGCGGCCGCCCAGTGAGGCATACCACCCGCCTGGCGGGAAGTTTTCCCTTTTCCGCTAAACAGGTAAGGTGGTATTGGATAGGCAATAATATCACCAACCTTATCCTCGAGTGTGAAGAAAGCATATTTTTTGGTAACTCCATTCATTTTTGCTTTGGTGACTTGCTCGTTTCCGATGTATTCGCCATCCTTTCTGCACGCGAAGCCTAAGTTGGCTTCTATGGGATTGTCGTCTGTCCTTAAGTCAGCGTTCCATAAATGATATCCTATAAACAATTTCAATTATTGAGATTAATTTGTAAGTTCGTAAGTTTAATTAATAATTATATTGCCAGACTTACACACCAACTGTGCTGTTCCAAACTAAGCGAAATTTATTATGGGTACCTTACAATGGACTGGGGGAAAACGCAGTACCTATTTAATATTACTCTGGTACAAACATTCGTGTTTGCCCTTACCAGGATCGAACCCGGGTCCTCAGCGCAGAAAGTAAGTTCACTACCAACTGCTAAACGAATCATCATAAGTTGAGAATGGGACTGTCGGACGCCATATTGTCTCGCATCCCGTACTATATTCATACCGAATGTACGGGATAGCAAGACAAAATGTTATTCTGACAATCCTATTTTTATTTGCCGCACTGGTACAGCGTGCTGGACTACGGCCTAATCCCCTCGCATTGAGGGGAGGATCGTGCCCAACAGTGGGACATTAAAAGGGCTAGTATTTTTTTATGTTTTTTTTAACTCTACAATACTTCTAAATTGAATTACCTAGGTGGGTATTACTTATATTACAGATAAAATCTACCTTTTTCCGCACTTAATGACGTCAAAGCCCTCCAGCCTGTATTCTTCAAGCCCTTAGCTTTACTCAAAGCCCTGTACACAGGGATAGCATGAGCGGAGGGTACATGCAACTCCCAGCCCAGTTCACCGGACCAGGTGACTCGTAGGGCCCTGCACCTAAACCGTTTGTCGTCAGGTGTGGCCGGGGCCTTAGAGATGTGGATACTTCGGTGCGTGTTTAAAGGGAAAGCGTCGTTAGATAGCCCGGCGTCTGTATAGCGCTGGAGTATACGCTGGCTGTAAATAATAGAAAACTGTTATATATAGACTACGAACAACGAGTCGTGAACCCGCGGAAGTTAGCGCCAAGTGGCTGCGCAGAACATGATTTACGAGTAAATTATGTTCTGCGCAGCCACTTGTTCGTACGTTGTTCGTAGTGTACATCTATACAAATATAAAATTGGAGTGTCTATTTGTAATATTAAAATAACCGCTTTTTAATAAGTGCATTTGGATGTATACACGGTACATATACAAAAACATTTTTTTTCCCAATTTTTGTCTGTCTGTCTGTATGTTTGTTTCGGCTAATCTCTGAAATGGCTGGACCGATTTTGACGGGACTTTCACTGGCAGATAGCTGATGTAACAAGGAGTAAGTCAGGCTACTTTTATCTTAGAACAACTTTTTTGTTAAATACCACGCGGACGAAGTCGCGGGTAACAGCTAGTTCAATATAAAAAAATATGGGAAACATTACGTAGTATAACTTGATCTGTCATGTGCTGATAATACCTATCCATAACTTATTTGTCAGAGCTTGTATGCGCCATCTAACCTGACGTAGCCAGGCCTAAGTATATTATTGAGCTTGAAAATTGTAGCCAGTTTCAGAGTGTAACTTTGCAGCCGATTGCCAAGACGAAAAAAAAAGATAATCTGAATTATTAAAAAAAAAATATGGTAGGAACTTCATTTCTTTTCAGTAAATACGTAAGCATTATAACGTAATTCCGGCATATAATAAATCAAATCTACTTTTCAAAATAAAAAAATCATAGTTGTACCAGTACGTAAGTAGTGAAGGCAATTGATTTTTATATCTTAGACCATGTAATCCTTGCCACTTGTTTGCTTGCGTACTGTCATCGAGTAAACACAGCATAAGAGTCTAAACAGGCGGCAGAGCATTCTGCGGTCCATACATTACTACAGAATACATACAGGTACAGAATGAACAATCTCGAGTGTGTTGTACTCTTAGTTATATTAAGTAAATCTTACCTATCAGGCCCTTGTACACTAAGAATACAAAGCTGTTTGCTGACATCAGTGATCGTAGCCCTCAGTCTATGAGCTTGGACGATTCGCCGGAGGTGAGCCAGTGTATGGTTCGCACTGAACCCGCTAGTCACTACGTAGTAACCGCGACCCTTGGAAAAAAATAATAGCTTCGATTAATATATTTTTTTATATGGTATTACCATAGATAGGTATTTTTTTTTTCTATGGAACTTAAACCGCCATACACACCAACGTTTCCCCTGTGAGATGGATCCACTGCGTGACCGTTTACGAAGACGTCTAGTTAAATCCTCGGCGAGTCCCGGTTAAAGCTAGTCTGGGATAAACCCTCGATAATATTTATGAAAAAAATAGGGCGAGTAGGAAGAAAATGATCCACTTAGACCAAAATAAGTGTATGAAAATGCTGATTGCCACAGAAACCAAGACTTATAACTGGACGAAGACCGCTGTGGATACACTACATTGCACTTCTGCCTACACCTTTGAGAATATCAGGCGTCATGTTAATTATTTATTTGTAATAAAAAATAAATACTCACCTTAAATATAGGTTCGTGCAGTTGTCCGCTGCCACCGTCCAAAATACTGACGGTAACATCCGCTTCCACACCGCCCTTTTCATTCAGCAGAAGTGAATACACCACCCTTAAACAAACCCACCCTTAAAATATTTTACACAGTTCTTTTTACATATTTTTACAATTGATCTAAGCCTTGCGCATCATTGTATAAAATCAGAATTATCGATTATTATTATTATCGATACCTAGTACGATACGATAGTAAGTATACTTACACTAGTTTAGTTATAGTTAAGTTACACGTCCGTGACGCTAAATTTATTAATTTTAAAACCCGATGCCGACAAACTGCTGCGCAGTTTGGCACAAACTGTACCAAGATGTGTAATTCTTAAGTTAAAAAGACTAATTCTTAAGTTGTAAGAATATGTGTATGTATACTTACTAAGTTTTTCTTACCAAGTACCTATCTATACAAATAAATACAATTGGAGTGTCTGTTTGTAATATTACAATAACCGCTTTTTACTAAGTGCATTTGGATGTATACACGGTACATATATCAAAACAACATTTTTTTAGTCTGTCTAACTGTTTATTTCACCTAATCTCTGAAATGGCTGGACCGATTTTGACGGGACTCTCACTGGCAGATAGCTGTTGTAACAAGGAGTAACATAGGTTACTTTTATTTTAGAAATACTTTTTTTTGTTAAACACAACGCGGACGAAGTCGCGGGTAACAGCTATTCCTCAATGTAACTCTGATAACGTTTTTACGTGTAGATACGTACCTGTCGTGTTTTTTCGTCAAATCGGCAGTGAACGCCAACTGCGCTGTCCGCTGCGCGTCGGGCCCAGTCAAGTAGAACTTGCCGTAGTAGGACATGTTGAATAGCGCCGCGCCGTTGCGACACGCTAACGCTTCCTCTCCGATCTGATATAAAACATTATTTTATTCCAATTATTATTTACTATCTTCTGCCGGCAGTACCTTATTAAAAGACAGCCTATAGAAAATTGATTACTTATATTTACGCGAACACTACACATTGAAGTAAAAAAATCGTAAATCGTATTTTATCGGAACGGGGAACGTAAAAACATAAAATAAATGCGATAAAATCCGAAAAGTTTATTTTATTTCAATAGCCTATAGCACTCATAGGGAGAATGTAGCTGCCTAATAGTGAAATAATTGTCAGAATTGGATCCGAAGATCCGGAGATTACCCTCTACATCCAATCTCACAAAGTAACAAACCTTTTTATAATATTAGATTATAGACTTTACTTTTTAATACTAGACCTTGTTTTTTTTCGGAGCAACCCATCAATTTCCCGGAATGAAAAGTATTCTAGATTTTCATTTTCTAATAAACTATCACAAAGCCAAGTTCCATCAAAATCCACTCAGTGGATATCTTTTTGGCCACCTGTCCCGGGATAAAAAGTTATATATTTTTTTAATCAAGTTGAATGCTTGGTTTCAATTAAGTTATATACGTGGCAAATTTAATTATTAACAATCCTGTAGTTTTCACATGTTGCACAACTCAGATAAAATTTTGGATTCGGCCATTGTATCGCAAAAAAGGGCTGCCACATTTTTTTTTAATATAGACACGACATCTACCTCAGTCATCAGTCATCTACGTCAGTATCTCTTATAATATTTTTAAGAGCAGGTTGTAAGCGTTAGTTGTATATAATACTCACCAGATCATGATGTTTGGAGAACTCAAATGTGTGGTCTCCTTTGAGAATTTGTTCGTAGCGTTGGTCCATGTTTCTCGTATAGTCGTGAGTGCCACCCCAGTCGTACTGTTGCACTCTAATCTGAAAGATATAAGAACTAGTTTGCCGTAAAACTTAATTGAGAACAGGCAACACCTTGAATACGAATGTCGGGGGCAAGAAATGCCAATATAGTCCTTAATATAATTAAATAAGGTACTCTGGCCTGTATCGCCAACCCATCATCCACTAACATAACTGAATATCTCGCAGCAGCTCTAAACTATTAGTATAGTTCCTAATTTAAGTGAATAATGTACAATTTTCTCTGGCATGAAGAAGATAGGTCACACCCACATTTATCAGTCCTGATAATTGATCAGTCATCATGTCTCGCGTCTAACCCTGCCTCAACAACTGTGCCATTATAGTCCGTACCACAATAAACTAACGTACCTTTTCCCCTGGCATGAAGAACGCAGGTCTCTCCCAGCCCGCCCTGGCCTGCATCACCGCGCCGCCCTTATACACTAACATAACTTAATATCTCGCAGCAGCTCTAAACTATTAGTATAGTTCCTAATGTAAGTGAATAATGTACAATTTTCTCTGGCATGTCGAAAGTAGGTCACACCCACATTTATCAGTCCTGATAATTGATCAGTCGTCATGTCTCGCGTCTAACCCTGCCACGCCAACTGCGCCATTATAGTCCGTACCACAAGTAAATAAGGTACCTTTTCCCCTGGCATGAAGAACGCAGGTCTCTCCCAGCCCGCCCTGGCCTGCATCACCGCGCCGTCGTCCACCAACTCCTGGTGTATGGCGTCATGGCTCGCGTCCCTGCCCGCGAGCGGCTCGTCGTGCGGGAACACGATGTTGTAGTTCCTGACGTACGCTTCGTGGCTGCTCTCGCGCATCCAGTGCGCGCGCGCCATCTGGCCGGGCGTGAAGCGGCGGAGGTCGAAGGTGAACATGTTGTAATGTGGCCTATTGAGTGAGCAGTACGATATGTCACTTATTAATATGTATAGAACAAATAAGGTTCAATTAGGCAATGAAATGGACATTTACTTTATTTTATAAGTAGCTATTACCCGCGACGTCGTCCGCGTGGTATTTAACAAAAAAAGTTTTTCTAAAATAAAAGTAGCCTAAGTTACTCCATGTTACATCAGCTATCTGCCGGTGAAAGTCCCGTCAAAATCGGTCCAGCAATTTCAGAGATTAGCCGAAACAAACAGACGGACAAAAATTGTAAAAAAATTTTTTTTTTTTTTAATTACATTATAGGCAAGTATTTGATCTCGATCTCACCTGATGGTAAGTGACGATGAGATCTATGATGGAGCATACTTGCCTAGGTAGGAAGGCGGCAGTAGATCGAGACGCTACATTCACTAGGCACATGCAGCGCAACTGATCTAACCCGCCATCCATGAATGGCAACACCGAACATCATGTCGGAACACGGCTAGGCCGCTTGGCGAGACGTGGCTTTGTTCAGTGTGGGTGGTGACTAGCCACGGCCGAAGCCTACCACCAGTAGAGTTGTCACCTGGTTGGCACCACCCAGGGTCACGTGTAGGATATCTCGAGGGTACTTAATTCTCCTACGGACGAAGGTGACTCGACCCCAAAATGTATAGAACAAAAAAGGTTCAATTTGGCAATGAAATTAACATTTACTTTGTTTAATAAACAGAAATACAAGGTTTTTAAGTTTAACTTGTTGAGATTAATAAATTTTGGTTGGTTAATTTGTATTATATTTTTTGGCCGTTGGACCTTTTTTTATGGGACTTGTGCCGCCACACCCTCCCTCCGCGTCTACTCCTGTATGCCAGGATCCACCACAATGAACAACGAACATGTCGAGGTTTCACCCTAGGCGAGCCCCGCTAGTTCATTTTCTAATACATTTGATTTTGAAGCGGTACGAAGTTCGTCGGGACAGCTAGTAAAATATAATATACAAGTCAATTTTCATGAAGCAATCGAAATATTTGTTGCTATGTCGAATAATAAACAGAACAGAGCAGTAATAAAATGAATTTCTGACGTCATATCCCGACTAATCATCACATCTGGAAGGCGACTGATAACCCCGCACCCGCACTTATACAGCACGATACCCCGGCTATGAAGCGAACGACCAACAAAGTGGAATAGGCGTTATTTACAAATACATGTTATTGCTTACCGACCCGATTGGCACACCTGATAGTGGGAAGGTACCCTGCTTTCTGTGCCAAGGGCTCCGGGATCGATTGCCGGTAGACACAATCTTTGTGTGGTGAGCACGAATGTTTGTACCAGAGTCATGTTTAATATCCATATACTCCGTTGTACGGTACACACTTCTTACTTAGTTTGCACTGAACAGTTGGTCAGTCCGTCTGGCGATATTATTATTATTGCGAAGACGACAAACGTTTTCCAAGTTAATAATGGGACCGCCCCAGTGTACCGTACAATGACGGTACACTTCTTACTTAGTTTGGCACTGTACCGCTGGTGTGTCCGGCTAGCGATATTATTATTATTGCGAAGACTACAAACATTTTCCAAATTGCCATAGAAAAAAAAAAAACCCAAATCTTACGATCGATTTTTCAAATGTTTCTTTCCCTAAATCCTTATTTAGACTATTACGAAAATTAAGAAAAATATATCTAAATCGGTCCAGCTGTTCTCAGGTGATGCGCTTAGCAATGAAAAGCATAACATTTTGATTTATATATATAGATATAATATGTATAAATCTCACCGTCCAGCGATGATCCACTCAGCCATTTGTATCGCGCAGCCGGCGGAGAACATCATACCGGCTGAGTTGTAGCCACAGTTGTGGTATAAACCTACGTACAAAGTATTAGGAAACAATAAGATAAAGGTACACAAAGCGTTACTAATAAAATACAGAGTCCTCTGATGGCAGTGTAGTCTGGAGCATGGTATAATAATATGCTACGTCAGCTGTTCCTTCCCATGACAGCTAGATCAAGTGTTTATCCAAAGACAGGTCCTAGGCTGTGGTGCGGTGTTAATTCCATTGAAGAGGTCAATCAATGGCAACACTGACCCTGACGTGGCCTTGGGAAGAGAATACCTGGCGCAGCATTCTTATACCATGGTTTGGAGGAGATAAGCTGAATATGTATGTCACTGAATTCTAATTTATCTGTCTTTTCTCGTTATTATAATTATTTTTGTTTAATATTGATGTGAAATAAAGAGTATGTAAATATTATGTACTCATATCTATTTATTGTTATTATATGTGTATAAGAGGTCATTGGAATGATCAAAAGATCGGCGAAGTTGCGTTGCGTTCTAAAGGATAGAATACACCAGCGCGGCGGAGACGCAGCAAAGTAACTATTTCGATAATAATTGAAACTGAACATTACACACATTGATATATGGCTTAAATTTGACTCTAAGATGAAATAAAATCTAGCGCGGTCAAAAGGCGCGCGTCATCCGTATGGCAAGGTGGGAAAGGTTGATATTCAATCGCTATCGAATTAGCCGCCATTCCGCCGGTGTGCGCCGACCCTTATCTGACGTCATCCAAGCTTGAATTGGTACGTTAACCCGTTATTCTTAGCAATCAATTACTCATTAAAAATTGGTTTAAACATCTCAAAATCTTTTTTTTATTTTATTTTATATACATTTATAGGCAAGTATTTGATTTCGATCTCACCTGATGGTAAGTGGTTTTAAGATTTAACATTCTGATTCAGAAGACGTAAGGATCTAGACATTATGAAGCTAATAATATAAATATAATCGTAATTACCAGATAATTAGGCAATCATAAGAACCCATATTATATGGGTCATATAACGTGTAACAATAATATTGTAAAATATTTTAACAGGGCCAACAGTTTAATGTCTAATAATTTGATTAGACATAATAAAAATGACACCATGTAATGAGCGCATGGTTAAAAGATACTGGTTGCGTTATTTAAAAAAAAAAACAATCATTATTTTATACATCAACATCATCCATATAACTCACCAATTCATCTGGTCAAATATTTTACACTATTTTTGTTACACCTTATATAAGGATCAATAGGTACCTACCTAGTTTTTTTTTTCCAGGTTTTAATTATGTTCTCGTCACTATTTATATTGTGACGCTTTATTCTGTGTTTTCTTTTGTACTGTGATTTTTTTATTCTCTTTATAGCTAGTTTTTTTCACTACTTTAGTATTTTTGATCTTTACATTATTTCTGGGTATTATATTATTATTATAAGTGTTATTATTCTAAGTATTTTATGCTGTTCTTACACATTTTTGTTTTACGTGCTTACTTACTAAGTATTATATTACATTGGTAACTACCTAGTCACCAGCTCTTACAAGCTCTTAAAAGGAAATTAGCTTACCAAACACATTGGGATCCTCTCCCATCAGCGGTTTATGGTCCGGAGTGAAGGACTCCGGTCCGCAGACGGTGCTCTTGATGCCCACGTTGCTCAGCTTTGGGCACAGCGTCGTCGCGCTGTTCATGTGAACACCGAACACGTCCCAGTCCAACTCGTACAGGTGGAATTGGAGATTGTCTGGTACCTTTCAAATAGCATTTAAGGCAACATTATAATTTATTAAACATACTTTTCTGGCAGTGAACACGTATACAGAATGATTCAGACAGGGTATAACAACCTCTGAAGCTGTTGATTCTTTAGCGCATTTTCAGTCATTACATAAAGTTGCAATTACGATGACAATTAAAAAAAAAATATAGCTCATACCATAGTATTTTTTTTTTCAAGATTATGCATTTCACACAGTTGCCCTATCAAGAGCTCTGGTAACCCTAAGGTATGCTTGTAGAACCTAGGTAGTGTCATCCTTATACTTCTAAAAGCTTCAATAGCTATCAGGGGATTTAATGTGCGTGCTTCAATCTCTACCATGGTCGTACTATAAGGTTTCGTTATATCAATATCAGCCGTATCTAAAAGCTTTTAAGTTTGAATTTCAATTGTTTCACCGCCACTCGGTGCTGATGCGATGACAGCACGATCTAATAATTATCTCCATAATTACCTGGTCCAGCATATGGGGGTTACCCTCGTACCCCCCCACGCTGCACGTCTCCCCCTGCACCTTGATGTACAGGTTGACGTCATGGTCCCTAATGTTGGGGCCGCCGCGGACCTCGGGCGTTGCGTCACACACTACATACGCGTGCTTGAATGGAAGCAAAGGCAGAGACGGAACGCCCGCAAATCTCGCTACTCTTGGACCCCAAGCACCTATAAAATAGGATTTCTATAACTTTACTAGCCATGGGCCAAGGGCTCCCGGGTTTCAATCCTGGTATAGACAAACTTTGTGTGATGAGCACGAATGTTTGTACCCACTCAAGCCATGGATGTTTAATATCTATATAAGTAATTTATACTCGGCTCGCCCCCAGTCCATTATACAGTACCCATAATACAAGCGTTGCTTAGTGTGGGACCGTATAGTTGGTGTGTACGTCTGGCGATATTAATGTATGTGCTAGATTACAACTTAAAAAAAGATTCCTTATATAAACTTTGACGCCCCCAATTCACCCCCTTAGGGGTGGAATTTCAAAAAAATCCCTTCTTAGTGCACCTCTAAGGTACTCAAGGAATATATCCTGCAAATTTGAAATCTTCGGGTCCACCGGCTTAAGCTGTGCATTGTTAAGTCAGGGTAAATAGTTTTGGTTGATCGAACGATTACTAGAAACGCGGTGTGCAGGTTCAAATCCCGGCTTGTACCATTTACCACGTACCACTTGATTTTCAGATTGATTGTGCCAATCAAATGTTCAATGATGATTATAATTTGCTGCATGGAGATGAGGTTTTCTTACTACACGTCTTACGAAAGCCGTGTGAAGTTAGCTAACTCTTAATGGGCTAGCGTGGTAAGACTTGATTGAACCTCAAATTGAGGGAGTATGCGCGGTGTGATGACTAGGGTCGTCCCCTTTTGGGGGTCCAAATGAGGGTGTACCGCACTGCACCTCTACCTACACCTTCGAGTATTACATACGAGATGGTGTTAATTAGTTCAAAGAGAGCAAAAGCTACCAACCTCCACAGTTGACGACACATTTCGTTTTGATAATACCTCTATCGGTATGTACTCCTGTGACTTCCTTGTTGCCAAGTAAATTATGGGTGTAGTGGATATCTAGAACTGGGCAGTCTTCGTAAACCTAGGACATTAAAAATAGATTGATATCTTAGATATGAGTAGGTATATCTTCACAAAGGATGCGGTGTAATTTATATGTGTGTTTGTATATAAATAACTACATTAATGAGTTGAAGACTACTTTGAAGAGCATATCAGATATATCCGATAATTATTAACTGTTCATGTCAAGCTAAGTCTAAAATTCCTGAGGAACCTTTACTAATAAGACTATGAATTAACGAAATATAATAAAAAAAAAATATTACTATTTAGTCTAAAAGAAATGTGTCCCAGTGGGAATCGAACCCGTAACCACCCGAGTAGTCACCCTACGCTCAAACAACTAGACTACACTATCATCAATTTACAATTTACCAGTTGAAATAGTCGTTAATATTCTACATACCTTTCCACCATTTTTCGTAGCCATTTTAAGAAGCGCATTGCACGCCATAGCTGGATCTATGGTGCCATCTTCAGATGCGTAGAGCGCCATCTTGAAAACCGACGGGTCGAGAAGCGGGAACAGTTTCTGGGCTTCACGAGGGTCCAGCACTTGACTTGGAACTCCCATTGCGTTGCCGAGTGTGTGGAGCCTCATGTACTCTTGGGTTCGGACCTGGTGAGTTAGACATTATGTCATGGATGTATTCCCAAAACTGCCTTGTGAAAGAAATGTCAATTAAGGAAAACTATCGGACAGATTTTGATTAAACTTTTTTATGAGACATTTGGCATTTGAAATGTTTAAAACGCAGCCAAAAAATTATGAATGTATCCCAAAACGTTGACGACCAAGTATATATTTAAGGGCAGGGTCAAACTTACTATAAGGCGAACGGAGCGGCAAAGCATTTAATATGGATAAGTACAACAGATGTGTGTACCTCGCCCCTCTTCACCCACGCGGAGGAATGTGTATGTGCTTTTGTTGAATGTTACGAAAAACTTAAAGGAGGAGACATGGCTTAGGTTAACTTTGTTGGGATATAAGTTACCTGGCTACGGGAAATGAACATGCCACCGTTGTTGATCCAACCGGCATAGTCACCCGTTTCCGCCTCCAACGTACTGTACACCGTCCTAGAATCCCTCAGCAGATTTACTTCTAGATCGCAAGGCCTGAGCGACCACACAAGTCCTATAAATAAATATAAAACATGAACACCGCCCTCTATTACATTTAGGCACAAATAATACGAATGCATATTTTAGGGTGGAAAAGTTAGAATAATAATATTATTGACAGACGAATACACCAACAGTACGGTCCCAAACGAAGCAAAAGTTCTAAAGTAGAAAGAAGAAAGAAAGAAAGTATTTATTATTATTTAAGTACCGTACAATGTACTGGGAGCGATACGATGACTCGGTTACCTGCAGTGTGCCATGTTGTCCCGCTGGTGATCTTTGCCCGTTCGAGTAGGACCGCGTTGACGCCTCTTTTCGTGAGCTGGTACAATGTGTTGCATCCTGCTATGCCTCCACCTATACGGAAAATTTTCAATTTCATTCATATAAAGAACATGGAAAACAGAAAAAAAAAAACTATTTCTATTGTTAGATGCATTTGTAGGTATCCCACTCGCCTTATGTATTGGCTCGCTGTTATTTGTCAGCCGTACTCAACGCTTCGGGGGTAGAATAATTTTCAATATTCTTTTGGAATAAAACCAACTATCACTTTTAGTAATACATTAATAGTCCTCAACTCATCAATTACGATGAAACTTAATTTGTAATTGCGCCCTAGCGTGAGTAAATAAATATCAGCGAGCCTATTATGTAACTCTGTTTCAATCATTTCGTGTAAATATATCCACTATTAGTCGATAGACATATGCGAGATGAAACAGGTTTGCAAACAGATTACAATACTGTTGCAAATTTGTTTGAATAATTTCTTGTATTTCTATCGTATCATTATTAGCCAATAGAAATATAAATGATTGAAGCAGAGCTACATTATTGTACCACTGATCGCAATTATTTTATACATCGTGATTTAGAAAGGGCCCAAGGGCTCATACTAACATAATTAATTGACTATGTGTGAAGTTACCTTTTTTATACCTGTGCTTTTTTTATTGTTCCCCGCAAAACACAATCTTTACTTTATTAAACTGTGACCTCACAATATTTATTAGGTAGATAGATAGATAACACTTTATTGTTCCACCACATAAAATTAATACAAAAAAATCACAAAAACTTAACTTATACAGAGAGTGTCACAATGGGCGGCCTTATCACTAATAGCGATCTCTACCAGGCAACCTTTGGATGGAGAGGATTTTAAAGACATTTTTACGACGGGGGTGTACTTAATAACAGATACATACTTACAAATACATACATAAATACTCTTTATAAATAATAAATATCCTAGGTACCTATGTTACACAAGATAAATAAATAGGTACAAATGCGCTAAAGAACAGCAAGTTCAAATAGTAGTCTGCCCTTTCTGAATTAAGTTGTATGTAAGATTTATAAGTAGCTTATGGGACTTACCGACGATAACAACATCAGCGGACGCCACCACCTCTTGCTTCGTTGCCAGCAGCCTCTTCTCATATCTGAACTGCCTCAAATAATTTGCCGCCTTATTTCTAACACCCCCGTCCCTAACCACTTTAAACATTTTCTCAGATTGACGATGTGAACAGATCAACAGTCTATTAGGGAATGTTTGGTTTGAATTATAATAAATAACAGATAGCTGCAGTACCGGTCAAAGTTCAAGCTGCTGTCGAATGGTTTATCAAGACGCCACTTGTTTTTGTCTATAGAATGTGAAATTTTCAGGTTTATTTATCAAAATAATAACATCATTACCGCTTCACATTTCAATATAATTATGTATGTACAGGGTGCAGGGTACAGTCTGAACTAAGATATGTACATTTTAAAATAAATTTTGTTTCCAACAAAATCACAATTGGGTTTTTTTTGGTATATTTTTATTTTATTGCTATATCGTAATTTGGACTTCATTTCTAGGTAGGCCGTAGGTAGGTACCTACTACGATCAACTTGTTTGTTTTATAATTGGACAAGATGACAAGCCGAAGGTCAGTTGGTGGGTTCTCCCCCATTTGTTTAATGAAGATAATTTTTTCGTATACATATGACTCTGTGGTAGTATACGAAGTTCGCTGACACAGTATGTACTTAAATCGTATTTAGATGTATCGTGGGTACCAATCCTATCTTATACTATAATGTGTGTATTTATTTTTTGTTTGTGTATTGATAGTTTTTATTTTATTTTATATGGATTAATGAAACTCCCTTGTTTACATGTAGACTTTTAATACAATATTTACATTTTCGGACTTAACGTAACAGCATTACATTTAGAGCAACATTATTTTTATTATAACAACTATATATTATACTAAAAATTATAAAATATCGTTAAATCTAAAAGTAACGTTTTCATTTGTTTTGTAAGTTTGGACAATTAGATAAATACCAATTACTTTACATCAACTTTATTCTAGCCCTAACATTACAGCGTTCTGCTAAATATTGATTTATAAATCGAACTATGATACTTTTTTTATTTACATTTACCAACTTCGGACGATATCTATACATATAAATAAAATTGGAGTGTCTGTTTGTAATATTAAAATAACCGCTTTTTACTAAGTGCATTTGGATGTATACACGTTACCTATACCGAAACAACATTTTTTACAATTTTTGTCTGTCTGTCTGTCTGTCTGTCTGTCTGTCCGTCTGTCTGTCTGTCTGTCTGTCTGTCTGTCTGTCTGTCTGTTTGTTCCGGGTAATCTCTAAAATGGCTGGACCGATTTTGACGGGAATTTCACTGGCAGATAGCTGATGTAACAAGGAGTAACATAGGCTACTTTTATTTTAGAAAAAAAAAATTGGATCTCTCGAAAAAAAATTAAAACCAATGTTGCAGCGCTGCGCCTGATTAAAGTTTGATAGCAACAATCTGCAATGCGTCCCGCGGGATCAGAACGCGAGCAGGCTGTTGCCAACGGTTGTGTCTTTGTTAAATACCACGCGGACGAAGTCGCGGGCAACAGCTAGTATAAAATATGATGATCAGCGCAAAAAAGTATTTATAATACGTAGTGATGTTATTATTAACTAGCTGTTGCCCGCGACTTCGTCCGCGTGGTATTTAACAACGTCTCAACCTTTGGCAACAGCCCGCTCGCGTTCTGATCCCGCGGGACGCATTGCAGATTGTTGCTATCAAACTTTAAGCAGGCGCAGCGCTGCAACATTGGTTTTAATTTTTTTTCGAGAGTTCCAATTTTTTTTTCTAAAATAAAAGTAGCCTAAGTTACTCCTTGTTACATCAGCTATCTGCCAGTGAAATTCCCGTCAAAATCGGTCCAGCCATTTCAGAGATTACCCGGAACAAACAGACAGACAGACAGACAGACAGACAGACGGACAGACAGACAGACGGACAGACAGACAGACAGACAGACAAAAATTGTAAAAAATGTTGTTTCGGTATAGGTAACGTGTATACATCCAAATGCACTTAGTAAAAAGCGGTTATTTTAATATTACAAACAGACACTCCAATTTTATTTATATGTATAGATTCGTATGCACGTCAGAGCAGAGCTCATTGACGTGACCCGGAGTATATTAATGATATTGATAAAAATGTCAACGGGACGATAAGATTACATTGCAATTTCTTTGTTTAATAATTATTACTAGTCCATTATAATACGACGAGCTGATTAGCTCAGTTGGAAGTGACCCTGCCTCCTGCGCCGAGGGTCCCAGGCTCGAATCCCGGTAGGGACAAACTTTGTGTGACGAGCATGAATGTTTGTATCCAAGTCATGGATGTTTAGTATCTATATAAGTTTTATATACTGGGTTCGCCCCCCAGTCAATTGTACGGTACCCATAATAAAATCGTTGCTTAGCGTGGGACCGTATAATTAGTGTGCGTCTGGCGATATTATTATTATCACTTTCACCACACGGGCTATATCCGGATCTTTGGAAGGCTTGCGCAGGGGACATGGGTCCAACACATAGTGTACTAGGAAAAATGTTTCATAAACAATAAAATCTAGTATGAAGGTTTCTACAAATTTCCTAGCGAACTCCAATATTGTCATGTAAGAAATAATAATTACAATGTGTCTAACATAATTTTATTTATATACTAAAATAATAATTATCATTTAAAACTAATACACAAATAAGTATAATCTAAAGAAATGCAAGAATAATCAAATTTTTTTTGAAACCTTTAAAATTAAATAATTAAAGAGTAAGGAAAAGATAACGAATAACATCAAAGAAATTGCGACCACATTCATTGCGACGCGCGACGACATAATTTAAACTTTAACTATAAAGACTTAAAGTCGAATTTGGATACGAACCAAAAATCATTCTCATATACGCTCAACATGTGGTATAGCAAGCCTCGTAATCTCCAACGCGGCATAAGCTGACATTATACATTTAGAGTGACTATGCAATTTGAACTTTAAACTGAAATCAGTAAGGTTGAATTTCGAGTACAAACATAACTTTAAAAAAGTAATACCGGTTCAGAATGGTGACGTAGACGTGAGGCGGTGGCGGTAGACGGTGGTCAGACGTGGTGCGGGCTGGCGACGCGGGGCGGCGTGAGCGCGAGGCGGTGGTGGCGCGCGAGGTCGCCGGCCGCCGCGGCCGCCGCGCCCGCCGCCGCCGCCGCCGCCGCCTCCAGCTGCGCGCGCAGCGCCACCAGCTCGCGCGTGCGCTGGTAGATCGGGTCCTGCGCACATAGCATACACACTTACCCCCATATTCATACAGTACTAGCTTATCCAACAGACGTTGTCCTGCTTCACACTGACAGTTTTTTTTAGTTCTTAACTCTGAAACCTTATTCGGACTATTACGAACATTTTAAAAATTGTCAAGTCTATCCAGCCGTTTTAAGAGTTCCGCTTACTAATCAATTTAATTGATTTTTTACGTATACACAGTGATTCAGAAAGGGCATACGCAGCCTTGTACCTGTGATCGTTTAGCTCATTGTAATCGTAATGGGAATTTAGAAATGGAATTGGATGGAATTGGAAATGTCAATAAAAAATAATGCTCATAAAAATCACAATTATTATTTATTAGCAACAAATTCTATTGTTTAACCGACTTCAATAAGGAGGAGGTTCTCAATTCGGTTGTATTTATTTTAAATCGGCAAATCGAAATTCCAATTTCACATAGTGTTTACAAAGGCGCTAAAGTATCCCAGGCTCCCGGCTTAGCATACGCTTTCTGAATCATCCTGTACAGCTAGCAATCTTCTCACCATACAAGGCTTTTTTAATCTTTGAGAAGATCCCTGCAGGTTATATGCAGTAGTTTGTCTCACCTGCTGTCTCATAGTGGGGTTCCACCTGCAATACAGCGCTTTCCACAGCTTGATGACCCTGAGCGAGGCCACTGGCACGAGCACCACCTGCGGCCGGCAGTAGGGCGCGGGCGGGGAGCCCGCCGCGAACGATGACGGGCCCCAGTACAGCGGGTTCAAGTACAAGTCCTGGCGACTGTTCACGTACGACCAGAGGGACACCGTCTTCTTCTTAACTTCTGGCCGAAAAACAATGTTGTTATTCCACAAAGAAGTGACGTAGATCAAATATATCAGCTTGCTTTCCAACATCTATGGTCATACCTGTTCCTTTGCAAGACGTGGCATATCATTTTATGCCAATTTAGACGATTCATAAGTACTGTAACGGTTTAACATGACTAATAAACATTCTAATTTTGATATGGTAATAAGCGATTTCATTGCAAATATTGCGCGATTATTGCTATTATAGCCTGCTGTACGTTCGTTGAAATTTTTCGACAGTCTCCACAACATCCAATCCTCTCCATCCAAAGGTTGCCTGGTAGAGATCGCTATTAGTGATAAGGCCGCCCATTGTGGCACTCTCTGTATAAGTTAAGTAGGTTTTTGTAACTTCGTATTCATTTTAAGTGGTGGAACAATAAAGTTTTTTTTTTTTTTTTTTTATTACATTATAGGCAAGTATTTGATCTCGATCTCACCTGATGGTAGGTGATGATGAGATCTACGATGGAGCATACTTGCCTAGGTAGGAAGGCGGCAGTAGATCGAGACGCTACATTCACTAGGCACATGCAGCGCAGCTGATCTGACCCGCCATCCATGAATGGCAACACCGAACATCATGCCGGAACACGGCTAGGCCGCTTGGCGACATGGCTTTGTTCGGTGGGTGGTGACTAGCCACGGCCGAAGCCTACCACCAGTAAAGTGTTATCTATCTATCTATCTATCTAACATCACAAGGCAGCATCACTCCCAACCGAGCTAATATGATTGGGTGATATATTGACGGGCTAACCTTCCTTGTCCCTCTCCCGTTCGGTGTTGAACAGGAACGTGCCGAACCGGCACGAGTAGAGGTGGTCGACGAGCGTGACGAGCAGCCGCTCGGTGAACTCGAAGGCGGTGGGGAACTGCTGCTGCAGCTGCCACACGCAGTCCACCCACTGCACGAACACCGGCGAGCGGTCCGCGTCCGAGTGCCGCTCGTCGCCGTGACCGATACGCTGGCAACACAATTCTTAATCTATACACGGTACAACAGATACCTAGAATAAAATTGAAGAATTCAGACGTCGAAAATCATGGGTTACAACTGGGCCCCAAGTCTGCTAACACAATCGATTCATAATCGAACAGCAACCGCATAGCAACTGTCACTTTTAACAGATATCTGTCAAAAGTGACAGTAACTATGCGGTTGCTGTTCGATTATGAATCGTTTGTGTTAGCAGACTTGGGGCCCAGTTGTAATATTTGACCGCGCAATATATCGTAAACGACTCGATTACAACACAACGATCCGCGCGGCACCAGAAGCGTGCGAGACAAGCGCGCCCGAGCGTGGATATAGTTTTAATTTACATTGCAGTTTTAGGTCAAAATTTGTAATACTCTTTTTTATTAATAATCACGTTGCGGTTAAAATGTACGAAGGAAGTGTTGTTGAAAATTCGACGTCTAATGAAGTCAAATGAGGGATTACAAATTGATAATCATAATATCGCCAGACTATTATACCAACTATATAGCCCACAAAACAAACAAACAAAGCCGTGTCGCCAAGCGGCCTAGCCGTGTTCCGGCGTGATGTTCGGTGTTGCCATTCATGGATGGCGGGTCAGATCAGTTGCGCTGCATGTGCCTAGTGAATGTAGCGTCTCTTATCTACTGCCGCCTTCCCACCTAGGCAAGTATGCTCCATCGTAGATCTCATCGTCACTTACCATCAGGTGAGACCGAGATCAAATACTTGCCTATAATGTAATAAAAAAAAAAAAAAAAACAACACTAAGCAACGCTTGTATTATGGGTACATACAATGGACTGGGGCTAACCCAGTCTATAACGCTTTTATATAGATACTAAACATCCATGGCTCTGGTACAAACATTCATGCTTGTCACACAAATTTTGTCCCTACCAGAATTCGAAGCCACGACCCTCAGCAAAGAAAGCAGAGTCACTATCCACTGTACATATATATTAAATTGGCCGCGCTTACCAATTGGAACTTATGTCCGAACGACAGCCACTCCTTCTCGATGAGGACTTCGAATCCCCTCAACGTCCGGTAGTAGGGGTCGAGCATCAGCATCGCCAGTGCGGTGAGCTGCGCCGTGCGGTCCCAGCCGTCCGAGCAGTGGACCAGAACCGACGTCTTGTGGTTCTCCACCTGTTTATTGAAAATCAACTTTATTACCGACAACGTAAGGTACATTACTACATTTTCGGCCCTGTTATAAGTCTTCCAGTATAAATATAACACACTACCCACATACAGAGATAATATATCCACGTTTAACATAGTAGTCTCACATCACCGTTAGTTTAATTTCTTCACTAGCTGTCCCGGCGAACTTCGTACCGCCACAGTATCAAATGTATGAGAAAAGAAATTTATTGTACTCTATGAAAAATTTAAACAAATCTATCCCACAGGAATCATACATTTTACCGGGATAAAAATAGCCTATGTGCTATTCCAGACTATAATCTATGTCTGTGCCAAATTTCATCCAGATCCGATCAGCCGTTCTGGCGTGAATGAGTAACAAACATCCATCCATCCATGCAAACTTTCACATTTATAATATTAGTGGGAAGTGGGATAAATAATTTCTACACACCTTATCTACGATTCGTACTGCGCCAGCTAGAATACATTTTATATGCTTGAGCCAACATGTAGCTTCTATGCCGCTGAACCATCTGAAAGGGGAAAAAATATAGTAGCAGTGATAGCCAAGCTGACGGAACGCTCGCCTTGGTAACGAGGATTATAAGTTCAAATCCTGGCTTCCTCAACCTCTGATTTCTCGATTTAATTTACGATGAAAAATTTCTGTAATTATTACTTTTAAAACTGTGAAGGAAATAATCGCGAGCAGACCTGCAAGTCATAGAAAACCCCAAGAAAGACGTGTTTGATCCGCCAACCTACACTGGGGCGCGTGGTGTACTAAGGCCTAATCCCCCTAGCATTTAGGAGTAGGCCCGTGCCTAACAGTGGGACATTAAAATGGGTCTATTTTCATCAATTACTCGAACATAACAGTACATCAATGTTCGCTCAAAATTAAACTTTTAGACATATTTTAATGTTCACGGATGGAGTAAATACATAAACCGCATGGCGCAGACATTTAAAAAAATCGTATCTGCTAGAAATATTCGTCCCAACAGTCATTTAAACATCTTGCGACACTCATCAATGTTATGGGAATTGGAAATTCATATAGCCGTATATAGTCGATCTTCGGTCATCAAAATGCGTCATAATACCTGTTCGCATAAGCTTACCGCTAATAGGTTGTTTAAGATTTCGCAACCGGAGCTTACGTCATGCAACACTTACCTACTCTGATCTATTTGCGGGAAACAAAGCTCTTTCAATTTGCGCAAACTCTCGCGCATCACGTGAATGTTATGTATGTCCAGGAACACGAGGTCGGCGTTCTGATACGCATCTTCTGACTCATATCTATAACAAAGCCGGCGTTGTTTAAGGTGGAAGCGCAAGGTCAGGGCGCGAAAATAAAAAAAAAATACCTAAAGCGATACAGCACTCCAAAGTTAGTAAAAGTAGCGGTTTTTACAAATCTTGGAGTATTATATCGCTTTAGGTATTTTTTTAAGCAAACTTAATACAACGAGACATACAGAATGCCAATATCGCGAAAAACTAAAATACATCGTAAAGATGTCCAAATTTTTCATAAAAAAGAAACCATTGACATTTTGTATTTCTCGCCCTGACCTTGCGCTACCACCAAAGTCATAGATGTTTAATATCTATATAAGAGTTTATATACTGGGATAGCACTCAGTCCATTGTAAGGTTCCCATAATACAAGCATTGCTTAGTTTGGGAGCGTACATTTGGTGTGGTCGTCTGGCGATACTATATGAAAAGGCACATTACATTTCTAGGCAGGTATGCTCCATCGTAGATCTCATCGTCACTTACCACCAGGTGCAATCGAGATCAAATTATTGCCTATAATGTAATAAAACAAAATATCCGATGTAAGGTAGGTAATAAACATTGCTTACCCTCCCCCCTTAGCCTTGTTAGCGACAGCATTGGCGGTGGGGCGGGCGTCCATGATAAACAATTTGTGTGCCTGCGCATTCGCATCCATTATCAGCTGTATGTAACGCTCATCCTCTCGGCTACGCTTACCGCTTACCTGAAAAAAATATATAATTAAAACTAGATTATACCCGCGGGTTCTGGTGCGTAACTATTGATTTTGCTTTGCAACTCGTTCCCCAATAGTCATAGCTTTGAATCTAAATATAAGGCTATTCAATAGTGAGAACCGCGTTGGTACAGAAGTTCTACCGGGATGCTCAAACAAACATACACACGGATAAGAATTCTAAAAACATTTAGGATTGAAATGAAACAAATTTTAATGATTTTATCGCGTTTTTATATTAATTTTACGTTCCCGACGTTTGGTTTCTTCGTAGTAATTAGTTTCATTTCAATGTGTATTATTCGCGTAAATATAAGAAATCAAAACATTTATAATTCCTGATAATTATTAACTAATAATGTCAATCATAATTTAGAGACTTTACACCTTAAATGTGGAGGAAAACAACACAATAACCCAAATTACGTCACCATAGCGAGTTGTTAGTTGAGACGACATCCAAACAAATATTATTATTTATGAGCCAGTTGAGAAAATTACGCATCAAGTGCACACGAGATGACTTTTCCACCGCAATCTAGTGCATTACGAAAACCGCTTTAACCGCATACAATTAAACATGTTCTAAACACCAAAGCATACAATTAAACGTGTTATAAACCAATTGTAAACAATCGGATCAACCGCCAACGTTGCTGTAAAATATGTAAGACGCACCAAAACTGCCTGGGCATGGTAACTGCCTGGGCACGGCAACTGCCTGTGCATGGCAACTGTTTGTTTATAGCAACTGCCTGGGCATGGTAACTGCCTGTGCATGGCAACTGTTTGTTTATAGCAACTGCCTGGGGATGGTAACTGCCTGTGCATGGCAACTGTTTGTTTATAGCAACTGCCTGGGGATGGTAACTGCCTGTGCATGGCAACTGTTTGTTTATAGCAACTGCCTGGGGATGGTAACTGCCTGTGCATGGTAACTGTTTGTTTATAGCAACTGCCTGGGCACGGCAACTGCCTGTGCATGGCAACTGTTTGTTTATAGCAACTGCCTGGGCATGGTAACTGCCTGTGCATGGCAACTGTTTGTTTATAGCAACTGCCTGGGCATGGCAACTGCCTGTGCATGGCAACTGCTCGTGTATGGCAACTGCTTGTTTATAGCAACTGCCTGGGCATGGTAACTGCCTGGGCACGGTAGCTGCCTGAACATGGCAACTGCCTGTGCATGGCAACTGCTTGTTTATAGCAACTGCTTGGGCATGGTAACTGCTTGGTATATCAACTGCCTGGGCATGTCAACTACGAATTGGGTGGCCGACGTGACCGTGTAGAAGCCCTATTCTTACCCCGACCAACGGCTGGCTGCACCTCGTGATCGTGGCCTGCGAGCTGGGGTGGATCCACGCCAGCACGGGTATACGGCCCCTGGAGCGGAAGGCGGCCACGGCCCGCAGCAGGTCGTCGTTGGCAGCGGCCGGCACCGCCCATATGGCGGGGTAGCTGTCGCACACCTCGTACTTATCGTTGATGCGCGTGATGCGCCACATGTCATTGTTGACACCCTAGTTTAAAAACAAAAAAAAAATCTTTAATTCACTACCTTATCTATCCGATTTCGCTCGGCAACTCTACGTCAATAGTCAGAATGTAATATGTACTCTATCTTTAGAGTTCGCCAGTACAAAACCGTGTTGAAATTGGTCTAGTTGTTTTTACCTATGCTTTACCAATCAGGCACAGACAGAATTCTTAAAACACTTGTTTTGGATTCGGAGACTTTCAAGTAGTAAATTGCAGGTTTTTTCATTTTTGTTTTGCATTACAAATAACCATCTTTGAAGTGATTTTTAATGCCATTGTAATTGGATGAAAATGTTTTATGACTTTGGGGGTTGGTTTACATCTCCTAGTAGGGCTTACATATTTAATAATAACTTTTAAATAATAAATACTATACTATGAAAAAATTATGGGGATGATTTAAGCAGAGCACACATTTAACTGCACCATACGCTTGATATTACCATTGCGAGAGATGTGTATGTGTTGTAAAGTCTGAGTTTACCACTATGGACCCATAGAATTTATGTATATCTGTATGTTCTTGCGTAAGTGGAATAATTGATTGTTTCTGGTTGAAATCACAAATTAGACAAGGAAGCGATTAATCTAATGTTTATTTAAGAGTATAATTACCATTCGTCTGAGCTCTGCAATAGGTTCATACACATGCCAGCCGTCTTCTGGAAAACTCTCGGAATAACTAAATGCAAATAATGGAAGTCTATGTGAAAGTGGAAACGCCAGCTGTTGGAGTTTCTCAAATATCCCACGTCTTGAATGATTCTCTTGTTTGTGAGCAAAACGCAGGTTTCTCATATCCTGTAAAGTTATTAAATTGCATCAACAGCTAATCAACTGAATATGATTATTATTCTTAAATGACAATGTTATATTGTTATTATGTGGTATTATTTACCTTGCAAAATATTTCAATGCCATAGGAGTTTTCTCCTTTTGATGTAGCACCACCAACTTTTTCTATACGGGATACCTGTTAAAAATTAATTTAACACATGTAACCTTACAACAAAATACATATATCTTAGCAGCATAAATAAAACCTAGTGAAGAATAACAGGATACTTGCCTGATAATAAATAATAAAAACAATCCAATCCTGACACCAAGTTACTTATTTTTATCAAAATAAACCTACTGTAATATTATTTTAATATTTATTATAAAGTAGTAAACAATCGTTTTTATAAAACAATTTCCGGTAATGTGTAATGAAAACATAGCTAGTAATCCCATCAGCACATTCAACACCGCTTAAACTAGTGCTAGTAGCTAACAAGTATATAAATAAAACACTCACAACACCCAGCGGCACACTGAGAGTGCTCTGCAAAGCTGTAGTGTCTGTCGGCCTGAATAGTAGCTGGTAATTGGTCACTTTCAGCACTCCTCGGGATGGACCACTGTATGGGCAAAGGTATGTCACATCCCGGGCCACACTCATCACCTCCTCCCCATCCAGCAAGTGAATATCACCCAGAACATGAGGCTGAAAAAAATACTATATGTTAGGTATCACTATAGACAAACGTGACAATTCATAGGGGGATATTACTTTATCTATGACTTCAACAAAATTATATGAAGCTGCCATAGAACTAGAAATAGGGTGCCCTAGATTTATGTCCCATATTAGAAAGCCTACAGTACTAGCCTTCATTGATTCATGCTGCCTATGACCATGGATGCAGTTGATGAACAAACAAATATGAATAGTTCTATTTCTACTCATTGCCACACAGAAAGATAAAACACAAATATTTCCACCATCAAATAACGTACAGCAGTTACTAATCACAGAATAAAACTTAAGTTACAGGAAGCAGGAGGCAAGTATAACATTCAATAAGAATAAATTAATCCTTTTAGGTAACTTACGGAGTCTTGTCCGTGTTTAGAATTCAATGAACTCGATTTCGAGTCTGAATCCAGTGAGCCTGAGCTGGCGTTTTTAGACAACGAAAAGTCCGAAAGTAACTCGGAACTGTTATGTTTATCCATTTTTAATTATATTCAGGATAACTGAGGGAGTTATAAAGTTTTCCTGGTGTATATTTCTCAATTTTCTCATAACAAAATTGGTTGATATTGATTGAATTGAACCATAATTGAACTGACGGATGTCATCATCTTTATGTTATATTATCTATGCTATGTATGTCATGTCAGTGAGTGCTGGATGCAAAGTTGCGGACTCTTACCTCCACCAACAACACTTATCCAAAGAAAGAGTATTATGATATTGTAAATATACATGGGGATTTTTTTTTATTTGTGTTTCGCTTTCTTACAGAAAAGGCAAACACTGTATCCACATATATTTTATACATAAACGTAGTTGTTATCACCTACCTGTTAACTCCTTAAAATAACTTACTTAATATATACGCAAAATCCAAAAAAAAATCAGTTTCCAAATAAAGTATAAAAGGAGCCAGGTGTATCTACTAGTAATCAAGTAGTTTGAGTTTGCATCATTATTTGACACTAAAACTAGTTAAAAACCACACGAGTTTTGGATATATAGATCTCCTTGAGTAGTAGTTTAATTCGTCCAGTAGGACAGGTGAAGGTAGTACTCCTTGAATTACCGTTTATTAGGAACATAGAACATATCAGGAAGACGAAGGTTCAGAGTAGGTCCACACGTTCAGGGAAAATACAGACAGAAGTAAAAGCTTTTCAACTGTTATTAACTTATGATTTTGTCTATGGAATATAACTACTTCCGTTTTTACAATAGGGAGGGAGATAAATATTTGACTATAACAACATTCGATGTCGAGTAGACAAAACCCACTGTTACCATGACAACTACACTTTAAAATTTGTGTTAGCTTTCGTACACGTGATACAATACTGATTTGGTTGGTTTCAACCCAATTCCAATATCGCACAATGAGATTTCCGGAATGTGTTAAGTATAATACATACCTTACTTATAAACCGCAAAGTGACAACATTGAACAACGTAGAAAAATAAAATCGGAAGTTTTTGATTGGGATTCAAATCACCCAAAATCACTTGTTACTATATGCATAGAAAAGTTGGCGGAAAATTGGATGGGTACTTGCGTAGACATTTATATTATACTTAGCTGTCTAATTCATAAATATGTCACTGGTTCATTTTAACTGCATTGGAATTATAATTAATATTCCCTTATTTGTAGGATACCCAGACATAGAAGAACTAACTGCTAAAGATCGAGAGTTTTTCTTACAAATCCTAAACACAAATGTACCACTACAGATTTTAGTAGACAATATAAAAAGTGATATATTCTGGAGAAGATGTTATCATTCAAGGTGGTCTGATTCACCCGATTTAACAAATAGTAAAAAGTGGATTAACATTTTCATGGAACGGCATTTTGCAGATATTTTAGAAAATATGAATCCATCTCAGTATGATCCTGTAAAGGTATGAAATACTTCATTGTTAATAATATCCGTGTGTGTGTGTGTGTGTTTTTAGGACCTTTCCAAATATATACTTAATGAAATAATGCGATCAGTAATAATTTATTTACGTGTTTTATAGGTCACTAATTTAGTAAAGATGTGTGGACCTTACATTCAATCATTATCGATTAGAAGCTTAATTCCGTCAGATATTCCAGTTCAGAGAACTGCTTCACCAGAAATGGCTACTTTATTGACATCTCAAGGACAAAATGGAAAAAAGCGCTTTACAAAAAGTACTGAAGTTCTATCAAGGGGTAATTAGTAAAGAAAATAAATAACCGTATTAATGATAGATTTAAATTCTGTGTAAACATTTAGCCCTTTATTTATTTCAGATCATATATCTTTGCACGCTGCACTGGGCAGTTTAACAAATTTAGTTGAATTGCATCTTACATACCAACTCAAATCTATTGGAGTGGAATTTCGAAGGGATCAATTTCAATTTACAAATAATGATGCAAAAAATTTAGCCCGAGGTTTAGAAAAGTGCGGCCAATTGAAATCTCTTAGGTGATGCAGATTAATTTTATACGTTTTAAACAAGCTTGTTATTTTAATAATAAGTACTTACTCAATTTATAATATACCTACTATTATAATCATAGACGCATTATAGAGTTAATCCTCATGCTTATACGTATATTACACATTTATTCAGAATCACGAGAAGTGATATGAATTGTCAGCGGGTGAAATACATTCTTCGAGGGCTTTCGGATAATCAGAATCTGGAAACATTGGATTTTAGTCACTGCAAAATTGGTGATGATGGTGCATCTTCCATTGCCAAATTTGTTATGAGACGTGATAACTTACGTAATGTTATCTTAGCTGATAATGTATTTGGTATGTATATAATATTATGCTTTCACTACAATCCTACGAGCCTTTGATTTTGCAGCGGCAAATCTTTAAACAGATCTTAAGAAACACTTTAGTTAAACTCATAAATTACATTTAAAGATAATAGCACCAGAGTTGATGGTGCCACATGAGATTAACTTTGGTTTCTCATCCAGAAAGAGTTGTGGCCATGTCTTTGACCCTAACTCATCTATAAATTCAATAATTATCTACTTATAAATGTTTTCATTTAATTTTGGATGTTTGCTTAGGACCCGTGGGTGCTGAAAATATATCACACGCACTTAATCATTCTGGCTGTGGTATTCGATCCTTAGATTTGAGACTAAATACAAGTCTTGGTTCAGAAGGAATTGCACATGTCGCAGTCTCATTAGCTAGAGGATGTAATCTTACGAGGTTGGATAAAATTTTCAAATTATAATAGACGTAAGTAAATAATAAATTAAACATTGTCGTAATGTTAGATATGCACTTTTTTACAGTTTAAACATTTCGGGATGTGGAATAAAGCCCGGGCCTATATCAAAACCTCCTACTGGGGTTTGGTCAGCCACCAGTGCTGAAAATCCACCAACATGTGGTGATTTATTAGCGCGTGCTATTGGATTAGTGAAAACACCTCTACGGTCATTAGATTTAAGTGTAAATAATATTGGGTCGGTGCGTATTTCAATAATGATTACGGAACATTATTTGAGTGTTACCATTTAATCAATACTTTCATTTTATATTTGCTTTATTAATTTTATTATAGCCTAGTGACAGCATTCTCTCAAACGCAATTTGCTTAAGCTACATCGTTGATTTGAATTTGAAAAGATCTGGTATGGGATCAATAGCTATAGCAATAGCAGAATCAGCTGCTGCCACACAGAGGCTTCGCAGGGAAGCAGAGAAAGGAATACGATTTAGGCGAAGTGCTGGAAGAGTGGTTCAAGCTCGCAGGGTCGCTAAGGGAATGAATATTGGTTTGTAACAGTTTATAAAATATATGATGGTCTACTCATTTACTTAAGTACGCTATAGAAATATATGGTTATCATAATAGAATTCAGTTTCTTTAAATATTGTTTAATTTATTATCAGATGCTGACCCCGTGCTGTTAGCACAACAATTATCAGCCCGGCCGTCCATTGTATCTATTGCCTCAGAAGAAGGAATGTATAGTATTTATACCCAACCTTTGCCTTCCGATTTCGGATTTGTTCCTGCATTTAAGATGGTAAGGATTACATGACTAAAATATTTCATTTATAATAAGTTAAAGGTGTAAATGAGGTGTAAATAATTTCCATTATTAACATTATTTACAGGCTCCGCTACTATCGTCGCGCACATCGTCTATTACTGGGCCACCCACATCACGAAGATCGAGCCATCATATGATAATTGAGCCTGTAAAGGTAATTCCTTACATACGTAACCTTATACATATTTGATAACACCACTAAACATATGTTTGATTGAAAGATATATATTTTTTTTTTCTACAGGAGGCTAAACGCACTGCATTGGTTCGTCGTGGATCTGACGGGTCTCTTCTGCAACCACGTAGTGCGAGCTCACAAAAACATATAAAAATATTTGTCTCTTGAACTTATATATTGTGTATTACCAGCGTGTGTGTGCTTGATTGTAAGTTTGAAATTTAATAAAATAATGCATATAATGTTTTACATTTATTTTACCTTCAATTTAAGGAAGAAACCATACGCTGGTAACATTAGTCCATAAACAACGACACTTGTTTTTAACTTCAGTCTGTCGGTAACTTCAATTCAATTGGCAATGCCAGTCCTTCGAAATGTCATGTCAGTCAGTCAGTCAGCCATGTTTATTTCTATGGAATGTGTTTTGAAATGGTGGTAGTGATAAAAAATATTAAATTAGTGGAATTATTTTCATAATTGTACGTATTAACGATTGTAGTGTGATAGTGAAGCTTCAATGTGTTTTTTTGTGTAAGTGAGGATTCTATTGCTGTGAAAATGAATTGGGGTATTGAGCTTTGGGTAAGTGTCTTTACGACGACGTGAGATTCCGTGTCGGTTGCCTGGTAAATGGTTAACTGCAAATAAATGTTACAGATTTTTTTAGGTCGTTCCGTCTGTGCTTAGTTTACATGCATAACTATTTTTATAAAGAACAACATTCTATGTTACAAGAATAGAAAGTTGGCTGTAACTTCACTACTCAGTAGCATATAGCTATATTAAAACTTACAATACACATAGTAGTCGTTTACAAATTAGTACATATTCTTGTCACTTTATATTAAATGCCAACCACTATTGTTGGAAACAAATCCTAATCTATAAATAAATATACAACTTTCTACTTAGGTACTACAAAATACCCAATGCGGATCTACTGATTTTTTTTAATGTCATAAGTATTAAACTACAAAAAAATAATTTAAAGTTTATATGTTATAACAACAATTAATACCTACATTATGTTCCAAGTGTTAATAATTTATATTCTGTATGTGTAGTTGGGAAATTCAATGATTGTTGAAAATAAGTTGAAATTGCATGTGTTTGCATATTCAGAGAAGCTTTTCTAATTATGAACTTATATAAGCCATTGTATCTATATTGAAAATACTATATTAAGGCTTAGTCCCATCATACCTACAATGATAATTATGTTCTTGTAAGCCCATTAGCCAAATTTATTTCCTAAAATCAATCTTCACTAGTGATGATTCATTAAACAGAATTAACAAATTGAAGGAATCATTTCTGTGTGTGGTTGTTAATAATTGTTATAGGAAAAGCTGTCTTATGACTCATGATACCCATGTAATGATCAAAGGCAAGGCAATATTTGTGATGTTGCCTTGGATTTCATTGTTATGTTATTGTTTTAGCTGTAGATACCTATGTATACCATACTCATAATTAAGTCAACACTTGAGATGTCACTTTTATAATACTAGCTTTTGCTCTATGACTTTGTCCCAGTATCATGTAAAAACATAATATATACACATAGTTAAAATTAATTTGTGCCCAGTAACTATGTGTCACCAAAGTACTCTTCAAGATCTTTCAAATGAACCCAAACTGGATGGCTTTACTTGATTTCTTCATCTTATTTGAATGACTGTCTTTTCTGGCTATATCATTACACTCCCAACAATGTATTTGCAAAGCATACCATAATACTACTCCAATGTTTTTTTCTTTTATTTCAACCAATGGGAAGGTCCATGGGTGAAATTAAATATCTCACCTATAATTACCGATGCAGTTGATCCTATGGGTTATATTCTTACAGGAAGCTATATCATTAGCTTTAATTGTCTGAAATTATATGTATAACAGGACAGGTGACCTTAATGCTGTCTTAATTATTTTGATAAGTACTATTGTTATTGATACCTAACTAAGGTTTAAACTACAATACCATACTGGCCATCAAACAATATTGAACTGCCTGAACTGTATTCCATATTATAGTCCTTGATTACTCACATAACAATGGCTGTGGTCTCTATATTGTGTGCTAATCTACATGACTGGCTCCTACAGATTTTTGCAAGATTCCAATAAGGTGTACCTATATAATCAAGTACTAGGCATTGCAGACAGTAGGTATTTAGATTCATGAATGAATCCATACATTTTTCCTCTGGATTTTATGTATTCTATCTTTTGAGTCTTAAGTAAAGGCAATCTAATAGTGAAAACTCCATTGAATGTGTGTGTGTTTTCGGCAATGACAAACAGACACGGGAAAGACACTGAATGCAACTCATTTTAGATTCAGAATAGTCTAAATGGCTTATTACATATTTATTTTTATCTACAATAGGTATGCAGACATAGCGGTTAGTTTTATAATAATATCTACCATTGAAAATATTATATATTTCGTAGTTATGAATTTTTCAGATCATATAAACAAAACATGAACTGAGTTTGGTTGAGGAAAATCCACATTAAAACAGCATGCTGAACTAAATGAAACCACAGGCATAATTCTGCGGCTATGCAGGATAAATGGCGGGTTTTTTACAGCTTTGAATTAGATAGATGGTAGCCTCAGCCCCATGGTATTAATAAGCCTCTTTGCAACAAAACGCTTTAAAGTATGTTGGTACGTAACCCACCTAGTTAAAATTACCATAATGCAATAATGTTTCGAGGGTCACACAGAAGCAAGAAGCAAATCAGTCAAAAATACCACCCAGCGGTGGACATATCATTCACACCACCGGGTTTATGTTAGTCTACTTCTACGAAACCCTTATTCTGAGAGCTTGTGGGTTATTTTATAGGAATTTGCGTAGGTACCTACTTACTTACCTACGTTAAATTCAATAGAACTTTGAATGTTGGTAAACAAGATCGGTACTGATACATTTGAGTGTCGGGATTGTTGTTTGTTAGTAATAAAAGGTCCTTGAATTTAACAGATTGAGTAGGTACCTACCAAGACCAAATTGTTTTAGTAGGCGTAAGTAGGTAAATAATCTAGTAAAAATGTAATCGGCAACGGAAAAGCACCCCATTTATGTGGGTATTACAAGAAGTAGATATTTAGGTTCTTAATTATAATACGCAAATCAAATTAATAGCTTTTTGTTTTTATGGGTCCTACGTATATAGGATACTGGATAAGCTATACGAAATAGTACCTACTGTAGGCCGGTACTACTACTACTAGTGGTCAGTAGATACTGTAGTTAGGTAGGAGGTATAGCCTAGGAGCCATCCATATTTTGATTTGATATAGGAACCTTTTTAAATAAAGTACGTTGAAATTAGGGTCATTGTCCTCAACATATACATAGGTACACCATTGAATAGGTACCTCGTCTATTGAGCTGATAGTGTATGTCTATCCATTTGGATCTAGAAGTGTGCGAGAGTGGTCAGTGTTGGCAAGCCGCAAGGCCGGTGGCGGCCCGCATTCCGCCTGACTTGCTCGGTACCTATCTAGTTGTGAAATGGTCCATTCGTTGCTCACTATCATTATGCAGATGGGTTCTCTTACGTACGGGGCGAAAATTTTCATATTATATCTAGGTACCTACTTTAGGTTCCTATATGCAGTGATAGCTAAATAGGTACTCGCTTTCGAAACAATGTGAACAAGTTTAAACCCCGACTTGCATCGCTGAGAATTTCGGATTTAATTTGCATTTTTTTTTTAATAATAATTAGGTATGCTTAAGTAACTATCGTTTTGACAGAGTTAATTTTGTAGATGATGGATTAAATTACGAAGTTAAATGGTCTTGGAACAATAATTATGAAGGGAAAAAAATGGCTGTAAATTGGTGTGGTATTATAATAGACAAGTAACCCACTTAGTTATAACACAATTCAATTACAACGCTGTCCCTGAGCTAGTTAGCTAAGCGTTTTGTAATGCGACCTGGATAACGGCTACGGCCAGTATGACGAGCATAGCAAGCGGAATATGGATCGTAAGCTTGGCCAAAACCAAACTGGCCGGGATTCAACTAAATAACACCTAGAACGAAAACAGGCAGAAAGCGTAAAACATTACAGAACGCAGAACGCACAACGACAAAAACTCTAATGTGTGATGGACTCTAATGTTTTAATTCAATTGCTTACAATTTTGTGATTAAGTAGATATATCTGTATATGGTATTCGCCTACTTTTATGATGTATACTAGATCAAAATCTCCATATTCCAATTAAACAGTTTTACATATTTTAGTAATTGCTGTTTCCAACGTATATATTTTAATAACAGAAGTATGATTAAACTTTTTTACTATTACTTTAATTATGTAGGTTTTAAGTCCAATAGTGAAAATCTGTCTGGCTGTAGCTAAAGACACCACGTTCATTGAATGTAGTAACAGCGATTTTATGTTATTATAAGTCCTTGGTAACAGACGTTGCGCTTGATTGGCTTCTATTGACACGTATTTACTAGGGCACTGGGTTGTAACAAGTGACAAGAGAAATCTCTACGATAGCAGTACATACAATCTATCTATTATATTACAAATTGAAGAACAATGCAGGTCACAAATAATTGTAGACGTTAGGATTTTATTTCTCTCAACTCCATTGCTTGTGGTGTTTCGATAAAATGTTTGCGATGTTACGTTACGAATCGTCTCCACGACGTCGCGCGTCGTCCTCAGACGTCGACCTCATTTCGAAGTTCGTCTGGACTGTCTGCCAATTCATATAACATGATGTACAGACGGCTTGTGTCATCACTAACCCGTGACCAATCATTTGTATTCGATTCAATACGTTTTTCTCGTCTTATCCATTGTTAAAATTAACTATAACATTATTGTGTTACTATAAACTATACAACTCATACTAATCTTGGTTGTTTTGGAGTACTCGACCCACTTATTTTGTCCGCCTTGTGTGCTTGTGGGTTGGTCGAAACGGAAAAAGGACCCTGCCTATTATGGGTACTTCGTTGGTTGATGATCTCATCATTGAAATGTTCCTTATTGTTTACTACGACATGACGTGTCGGTTGATACCATGTCGAATTCAAAGCTCTTCTAGTTTTTTACATAAGTTTTTTAAATAAAACCTGTTATCATTTAACGTAAATAAACCGTAATTTGGTTTGAGTAAGATTCAGATATGATTTGAAAGAAAAAGTTTATCTGATATACTGTAAAAAACTAAAAATAACTGTAAAAAAAACATGCGAGCATAACAAATAAACAATTTCGTTAGTAGTTACAAAACCGTTTAGAAATGGAAAGTAGAATTTGTATAGAAGTTTATTAATGTCCGATATAAATGCGGGAAAAAATAACATATTCTATTTCTCGTCTAGAATAAATTGAACTTTAAAGTGCAATGAATGTAAAAATTATTATCACCATTTGATGAAATGTCGCAACCCAAAGCTTATGGGAGGGACAAGACAGCGAAATGCTCCAAATTAATTGGGCCAAGCTCGAATATCTAGGTGTGACCTTTAGGCTCTGCCCTCAATAATCATGATAGCTGCCACACCTGTTCTATTTCATTTATACTTATCTACTTAGTTAGATATTTAGTAACAAGCCTTAAGTTAAGGCCCTGTATTTTGGAATGACCAATTGTTATAAATAAATTGGCAATCCCTTAAGACATGCACCTGTCTTTGTAATTTCCCATTCCTTTAGAAAACACATGGGTGTATTTGCGATATAGGCGCGCAAGCACGGCTCATTTGGCAAGTGGTAGCAGGTCCAATCGCAGACCCAAGCGTAGAACCGGTTCGACCAGAATATGCAGGACCGCGCCAAATGATGGCTAAGTATAACTTAAAACATTGCAAGCAAAAAACGTGTCTATCTATCATGTTATAAGGCTTTTAATACCTTAAAAATATAGTAGGCCCAGCGTACTACCAGTTGCTTTTAGCATCTTGCAAACTGTTATTTTTAAAATCCCTGAATGTTTGAATACTATACTTCCTTACGCTCTGCTACCTTTCTACACAATCTTTCTACATAATTTGGTTACTACAGCTTCGGCTAAATGTTAGCCATTAATTAATTTACTGAAACTTGAGCGATGAAATTATCTTAGAAAATTGAGGACTAACATTAGTGCCTGCCACAAGTGATTCAACTCACGAAAACTAAAACGCATGACATGTGCACATTAAGAGAAAGTGTATCCAACTAAATTTATCATCTCTGATTTCCGATATTTTGATATTTCGAAAGTTTCAAACCAAGATGGAGAATCTGCACAGCTACATTTCAAAATATCACTTGAGCAATAATTTGAATTGTACTGTCTGAGATACCTACTTACAAAGTTAAAAATGGTATCATATGGAATTTGTAACTCTTAACTATATTTACAAGGAAGGAAAGCTCTTGGTGTAGATACTGCCAATCTCATGATTTTCCTACATCAAAAAAAAAAAAAATTGTACCACCTCGTTAGCACGACCCTAGAAAAAAACAATTGAGAGTCCGTAAGAGGTCTTATGAATGTGAAGCCATATAACAATTAGGCGATGGAGCAATAATTGTTAGTCCGGTACGCGTGCCGACGTACTCACTGTCTGAATACGGTGCTGAAACTGGTGTAGGTTATGAAAACTCAATAAACAGGACAAATTTTCTAGAAGTGTTTTTAATAACTTATACAAAATTCAGAATTGGCTAGATGGAGTAAAAGCGAATTTAGGACAATTTTCGCATCGATATCTTAAAGTATGGAGTATCATTCAAATATGATTAAGATTGTATGAGATATAAAATAGATAGAAGAAGTACTCAGAATAGCATCCGCTTAAAACTTGGACGCAATCGTCTCGTTCGATATTACAAATCCTATTGTTTTGAAAACACAGATAGTGTAATCGAGTCAGCAGGTTATTCTCATAACTCGATTAGACACTCTTATATAACTGCTAACTATAACACTTAAATTAAGTCATTTAGCAGCAGCAGTAGCTGATGGTAGCAAATTAATTTCACACGCGTTATATTTTTGCGGATAGCGGCGAAGGTCAATGTCTATTACACAGTAAATATAACCATTATATATTTATTTATTAAAACCAATCAGCGGCAATACTAACAGTTGTATATTGTAGTCTCCTTGAAACATAGATTTCTTAAATTAATGCGAAATTGTTTAATCATTTGTCACAATGACAACAAATTTTGGTCAATTACAAGAAAATATGTCTTCAAAGATAATTAATTATTTCATTATTTTAAACAGAATATTGCCGTTGCGCAGCAAAAGCAGTTCTTGCCAAACCGTTAGTGACGCATGGTATTGCGGCGTCGTAAACTTAAAGCAGGAAGTATGAAACACGTGAAGAAACGAGACATATTAATCATAAAGTTAATACTAACAGTTACCGTAAATTCGTAAGCGTGGACATTAGTTTTGTGGCTATCCCGGGGAACCTTTCTATTTCCCGGTATAAAATCATCCTAGATATAAATCTGGGTTATAATTACATCACCATGCCGAATTTCATTAAAATCCGTCTAGTAAATTTCTTATGATGCACGAACCATCAGATAGATGAAAGAATAATTTCAAAAATTATGGATTCGCCCTCAGTATTACAATAATGTGCTGTACGATTATTTTATCCCAATCAATTCTGTACAGATTACACTAAGTTGGTTCGTGCCATCGGCGCATTGAAAGTCTCCTGAAATCCCAACATTGCACTTTTATTTTATCGTGGATATTATAAAAAAGAGGTCTACATTTAATTTAATGACTTAAATGCCATCATGACTATAAAGCAGCACGCGTCGTTGATGTTAGCTTATTAAAGTGGACATAAAATGTGGTTGTTGTCGTATGGATGTTAATGTAAATTGGGAATAGGGTAAGCGTGTGTCCCACACACACGGTTGTGCGGTGCGGTTGGTATAGTTGGTTTCGATCAGTCCGCTTGCCACGTGCTGCCTGGCGCGCCATGAACCGCACCTTTCGTCAATAAGTGCTTCATCTGCTGTGGCGCGCTTCTGTTTACATATGGCATCTATTTCTTCGTTGCGTTCAAGTTCGAGGTCATTAACATAGGCTGTGCCACGATCAACCCAAATAACGTAGCTGAATGAGACACTCATTTTTGCTAGTTCGTCAATCATTGAAATTGTATTGAAGGTCGTCTTATCAATTTGGTCACGATCAAAAACTGCGGAAATGATCTAACTAATGTTGCAGACGTTTTCCACTGCCAATTAGGATCTGCATAAGCACGCTAATTTAGCGTTTGTTTTGGTTTCAGGTGTGTAATTGTTACGCAATCTGTTGCACGTAACTTACACTGACAACGACATTATATTATTTACAATATCCATGTCATTTGCGCGATATCAATTTCTATTTACATTTTTTGTTTTATATTATTTTCTGTTGCTCCACAGATTTGTTTAATTAATTATTAAAATAGTACATATAACTATAAAAAGGAGCGAAACACTACACTGCCGTTAAATTCAATTCAGAGGCATAGCTTTCGATATCATACCGGCTGAGTAGGAAAAAGTTATCGATTGGAATAAAATTGGATAGCGAGGGCCCATCGCGGTCGTGCGCCTGTTACTTTTGTTTACATAGCCATTAGTCTCTGGCATTAGATCGATTTCCTGTTGCTTCAACGCGAGCAAACTAACGCTGTAAGGGCCTAGTGTCGATAGCAGTCCCGTAAAACGCGCCCCTTCCAATACAGACTAATTTCTTTTAGGTGCACCGAATAGCTCCTCTGGAGTATCTGTCTAGTGTTCACATCAAGCCGCTGTCAAAGCACGTTCCTTGTAACTAACAAAAGTTGAATTGACTTGAAAATTCAAACAGTATTATCTTCGAACGAGTTTCGTTTTAATCCTGAATCTGTTAGTCATGATCCGCCACCTAATAATATGTACTTATTAATGTCTGTAGGCATGCAATTATTTTTACTTACTGCTCCGGCAAAATACCTGAGTACGTGAATGTTAGCGCCACAATAAAAATGATAAGAAAAATTGTGCGCATGTGCGTTGGTTGTTCAAATGGTTTGTTTCCCCTGCGTCTTCTAGCAGACGTATAAATCAAGTCGACACGTAGCTAGCAAAGAATTCACCTTGATAGCGATCTTTTGTAGAATACAATTCCACCCTTCGGTAATGGAAACAGCTTCATAGGGAAGCGACTTATTGCGACTACCTATTCTACTGAATGATGATTACATGTACCCGTGTTTACATTGCAACAGGAAATATATGTAGATGACATTATCTTTTAACAGCCAAATACATCAAGTATATGGTATCAGAATATGTATAAATACTGAAATACTGTTACATCGGTAACACGATTGACAGGTCAATGTCATTTTAATCGATCGTGAGAATCTGTGTTAGATAAAACACATTTGCTTTGATTAGATAAAAACTTATCTAGTCAATTGTAAACACATCGCTTTAAACCGATGGTTAATACGACAATTATAAATGCAGTAAGTTCATCATAGATATTGCGTGTGAGTATTATTTATCTCTAGTGTTTCTCCACATTATTTACGATGTTGCAAGGGGTTAAATATAGACGACCGGTTTGGTGTAGTCTGGTGTTGTTAAGCAAGACAAGCGCATCGATATTGATTTCAGTCGAATACATTTCGTGAATGGCTATAGATTATTTTTAATTGAATGAAGTTAAACATGTACTGTTTGTGTATAGGTCATGATCCTTACTTGCAAGAGGAATGGCAAAATATTCCGCGCGTTTTCCAAGGCTATACTACTACAATATACTACATAGGTACTTACAACATGATAGCTGCGTCGGTTCATTCTCATTTGTATTCGCAACACCGACTGCTATAAAGATATCATCATTATAACGAATGCCTTTGAGTGCGTCGATCTTTTCCACTGTCATATTGTTGGTTTGCACTGGATGTTGGTCACACGCATTGACGCCTAGTCGGTAACTACTAGCTAGATAGGTATGTCATCTCTCGAGAGTTGTACTAGTTTCTAACTTTAATTTATATAACGATATGTATTTTTTTTATTTTGTTACTGCTTATGTTCTGAAAATAATTTGATTTAGCTGGATAACTTGTTAACAAAAAAATCAATCAAATCAGGCTATTCAGTCTCAAATGAATAACCAATTTGTGTTTTATATTTTGATCGTTGCTCTTTAATACACCTTATAACATATTTTTTGTGTCTGGTCTCTCTTGCATGAATAATATAATATAATTAATGATAATGTTTAATGGAGTTAATGATATAACACATGGTTGTATCATTAGCGAAAGTGTGGAAGGCGAGGCGAAGCGACGACGGCGCTCGGGCCGGCTGCCCGTCGGACCGGACCTTCGCGCTCCGGCTACATCGCGGTTGCGCGATGGCGTCGCAGGCAAGTGGGTGATGTGTCGCGCTCCACCACCACTCGCAACGGTTACACCTCACTCGGTCTCGTACAATTTCTATTACACTACACGTAGATGTGGCCATATCAAAACGAGATTAACTCCCACTTGCTCTACAAGTTTTATATTCCTCGCTCGCTTTGCGTGGTTAATTGCGTGTGGTTATTCTAGAAAATTCACCAAGAAGTTGTAAATGTGCTCAGAATTGAGATTACGTTCGTGTAGTTTCTTACGTCACGCTTGATATCTCGGTGAAAGCTTCCGTAGAGATCGGATATGACAAATATATCTTAAGATATGGGAAACTTTTGGTAGCTAAATCGACACTTAGCTAGTCCTTTGAATACGTTGAGGGTTCGTTATTTAGTTTTCTTAAATGTAGATTGAGTTGACCTTTATGTGAATTCTATGTAAGGTTATGATTTTGCACTCTCACCGTGAGAATTTGCCCTCATATACGACGTTGCAGGCTCAATTCTGTACTATATTTGTGCCTCCGTAGCTGCTTACCGACAGCAGATTCAAGGTTCAATTGTGAAAGGGACCTACGTAAAATCAGAAATGGATTTTTCCTCAAGCTGATTTTTTTCTAATTTAGTGCTCAATTTACTGAGCATAATTTTCATAATTTACTTCCTATTTGTTAATCCATAGGTTTAATATATATATATTATAGCAGTAGAAAAATTATGCAGCGTTTTCTCTAGTCAGATTGCTGATTAAACGCGTCACATGTTCGCAGGTGGTGTTTTGTGATTCAATTGTCCGAATGAATGGCTTTTGCTCAGAACGATGTGGTCATATTGTGCAGTAGTACGCTATACCTACGTAGCTTACGATCGTGTATAGTTCGTATTATTTTTCAATGTTTCATTATAATCCCTTGAAAGTGTTATGAACTGTACAACCGAAGCTTTTTTCGAATGATTTATAATATCACGTAAGTACGTTGACAGCACAACGCGTGTTCTTAATGAATACGCACTGTGCTCAGAGTCGGAAGTACCCCCTAATAGCAAGACACATGTTGCACGCGTTGATCCTTTCAATGAAATTTATTGCAACCTGTGGTTGATGTTATTCATCACTAACTGTGTGTTATTTTTTTGAAGATATTATTAGCTGCTGCGACACAAATGGTAGTATCATAGTTAGCTGCAGTATTATCTAAATCTGAAATACATTTACGGTATAAATTTGTTTGATTATTACTCACATACATGTATTTCAGTGCTAGAGGCACTAGGCGTGGTACACATTTAGTCCATATTGTGAGCGGTAACCGTTTGGGTTAACGTACTCTCATTTCATCCTATCCGCTGTATATTCTTCCGGGTTGATTTCATGTATACAATGTTATTTTTAAACAGAACTCTCGTTATATTCAAAATAAAATCTAAAGAATTAAGTCAATACTCCAACATTAACATGTGTACGTTGTTCATATTATTTATCAAAGCTTCACTGTTTTTAATTGATCAGTGAGTTAATGTGCTGCTTTAAAATGATAATATTATCTCCTTTTAGCCTGAGACAATTCGATATAATGTTGTTCCGTGGGAAATATTGAGAGGAATCGAATATTTGAGTACCTCGTCATCACATTTGAATATACTATTTGGACGAGGCATCTGATCGTTATTCGTTACGAGCCTCATGTGTAATTTTAGACATGTTTGCTCATTAAATACGCTATTCCGACCAATCGAGATGCCGATCGTTTTTGCCAGTTCAGTCATCATAATACAGGCGCCGCTGAAACCTAAATAGCGGCACGAGCGAGTTTTCGCCAAATTCTGACGTCAAAGAGGGTCCATTTGGACAATGTAACAAAAATTATGTCAAGAGCTGCTTCCGCAGATTCTCATAAGTGGCAAACACAATTACAAAAATATAACTGTGGCAACGTGTCGAAATATGAATGGGTATGTTTTAATCCTATTTGTGGCGCGTACGGTTATAAAGTTAATGTGGTATCGGTGAGAACGCACAAACGATACAGAGTAGCGACGTTGGACGATGCCATTACACCTGCTGCGGTCGCTCCCCTCTGGCTAGCCTTGCGTCCGCTCCACTGTGAAATTATGCACATCTGCTATTCACAACCTTCGATATGCGTATCTACTAAAGTATATTTTTTTTGTGTTTCGTGTGGTAGCCTGGTATGGTTACCTGTTCTGGAGTGTATTTATTTTATTACAATACTTTTCCAGTATTGTGCGTGATGAGCAGCAGTACGCCGATAATCCCGTTATTTAAGTAGGTAATCTATTTTTGTAAGGAATACTTTGTGGGTATTTGTCAGGGTTTCAAAAAGTCAACTGGGTTAATTGATTTGTTTGTTAGACACATTTCAATGTTCCAGTTGTGGTAGCTGTGACGTTAAGTTTTTTAGAAAATTACGTCGTGAGTAGTAAACGTTAAAATGTAATACCGTGAAACTGAGGTCGTGGTTGATCAACCGAGACCGGTCGGGTAAATACGCTATAATTGCACTGCACTACTCATATCGGAACGTCAAGAACAGTGGGCTCTTGTGGGAGGCCAAGTAGTAGGCGCCTGTCTGCCGGGGCACTGTATTGAATGGGCCAGTGCTGAAAGATTATTTTTACCAATTTATTCTACTTTAAATGTATGAAAATGCCAGCTCTTTGATAAGTTTTACAACGGTTAGCGTACCCAATTTTAGGTTTGAATCTTGTCCCGTTTCCGTGGCAAGGCAGATCCCAGTCATGCTGGAAATCATTGACGTCGCGTGCGACATCCTTTCAGAACTTTCTTGTACAACAAGTACTGACCACCGCGTTTCCACTTATCTTAGAGTTCTAAATAGAATATGCGGTTTACCACTTGCTTCCCCGCCAATCGCGACACATGCATGGAATGTAACACACGTACTCCCTGACGACATGTAGTCAAAATGTATTAAATAAATACCTTAATTGGAATGAATGTTTTTAATTTCATATTCTCGAAATCACGCGGTATGCTCACATTTACTTTCCAACAATACGCTTGCATTTTTCCTCGAGAAAGCGGAAACACGCGTGTCTCAACAATGGCTTGAGGCTCGTGCTGAATCGTCCATTCTGCGCCCGTAATGTATATTATTCTAAGAACTACGGATAAGTTACTACACGACGAAGGGGCTCGTTTCGGGAACTCCGTTTATTGATACAATGGAGAATTTTAAACAATTGTTTGAGCATACCGAACTATAATATTATGCCGTTGATGTGATGACGTAATCCACAGACGATTGGAATTTGGCCAACCCACACTTGCGTTGGCGTTAGAGTACTTCTGTAAAAGGATCAATGATTATTTCTGTTTAAGTCACCTTATCCCTTGAGTATCGCAGGGGTGCCAAAATCTTGGGGCCGCTAACCTAATCACATATCGCTGTGGGGGCGATGGTATTCTCTCCTAAATTCCAATCAATGTGCTGAATTTTCTCTATTATCACACACACACACACACACACACTATCATTCGTTATGTTGGGTCACAAACGAGTCTGTTTATTTGATGTATATAACGAACGATTACGTTCAGTTACAGTACCTGAAAATAAATTATCAATCACTACACATGCACTGTTGTGAATGTTGTGATGTGTGGTGTATGAACTTAATAGCAGGAAACAAGCCCTTTGTGTTTTAACAATGAGCAATAGAATGACAAAAACTTTTTTTTAGTATACAGGCTGGCACAATGCGCCCGCGGCTGTCTTCGTCCGCCTTCCCACGAACTCCTCCTTTACAACTCGGTGCATCGTAGCGTAGTGCCAATACTACCATTTCGTATTTACGAACATATTTAATTCTAGAAAATTTTATGCGAATGCGCATAGCTTACCTCAGAAATTAGAAAATTACTTGCAAGCTACAAATTGATGATCACTGGAGATCTGATAAGTGTGGTGTGATAGGTTAATTATAGGATTAAACCATAGTTTTTTGGACCTTCCAATATCGAATATGTGGAATGATTTCAAAAACAAATATATTAATCATGACCTGACAAAACTCGTACGCCTGGGTCTTCGTTTGCATGGTCTTGCTTGTGCATCCTTATCGGTTAGTTTGTTTAATGGAATGTCCAGAACGTGTCTGTCCCATTGTGAATTTTACGTTAGCTGTTTTACAAACAACACAAGGTAACCGGCCTGCAGGTAAGAAAAATATGATCATTCTTAAAAATACGATTGTTGTCAGAGACTGAAAGTTTACGGAGGGAACCTGCGTCTTAAGCCAAATAAATTGCGATGGCAAACAAAAGTTGGAAACTTACTGTATGTCATAGGCAGGAATAAATTTCGATGTTGCGCGAATTGTTTGCTAAGCGAGTGTGGCTAAGGCGTTGGCGGCTCTTCATTCGAGAAGTTTTACAATGTTCTTACCGTGCAGTCTAGCGGAACTGCAATTGTCTAAATGTTCATGGGCGTCTGTGGTCTGGCTGAATTCTCTGCAGACGAGGCTATTGTGAAGTCGAGCAATTAAATTGCGCGAAAACGCTGACGTGTTTCTATATCATTGTGGTTGTTTTAGTGTGAACAGTACCAAATGTTAACTTTACGACCTGACTCCAGAGAGCTGAATCATAATTCGATGTAAAAATAATCCGCAATCTTGAAACGGAACTGTGTGCTCCGGTTTCGGATTATAGCAGTCTCTTTTAACATTTGATAGGTCGGTATTTTTTCCCATTGAACCATTGCGTTCCCATTCCCATTTTTACGAATGGATAGAATTCAGACAATACTTTACTAGGTACCTGCTTGCCTTAGTTTAATGATTTATCTAATAGGCCTGCGAATTCGATTGCTGACTTACAGTTAAGCAAGTGTGTAGTCATTGAGGTAGTTAGTATAAATTGTATACAAACCTATAGTTTCTTACATAAGTGCTCTATGTTTGACACAGTTTTGGCAAATTGTTGCACCTCGGCGATCTCGTATGCGACTTTCACAATATAACTGTTGTTGTGAAGGTCTTGTCCGCGCATGTATCGTGTACGATCTACTCATAAACGTTAATTAGATTTCTTTTACATATTTTGGTAGGAAAATATTTTGTTGTTTTAAATAAAAAAGTACAAGAATTTATTTTTGTATGATCGTTATTAGTGAGAGACGGTGTCCTCACGTTACTTTCTACCGGCGGGAGAGTAGCTTTCCACAGCTTTTTCCCACCGGCATCGCCCGCGCCGCCGGGGACCCTTGCTAAACGACGTATGGTCAACATGCATGTTTGCCACCTTCATAATTTAAAATTTTTAAAGCAAATTAACTAAATTTGGTTTTCTTAAATAAACGTTTCGGAAAAGAGCCAACAAACTCCTTTGTTGCCATTTGCATTTATGTTCTTAAGATGTTCACATTAGACTACTAAATAAATACTTGGATATTAGTTAAATATAAGGTGTAACAATAATAGTGTAAAATATTTTCAAAAGCCAATAGGTTATAAAGTTAACATTCCTAAAGAAATAAATCAAATTATTAGACATTTAAACAATTACAATTTGTACTGAACGCTTGCCCATGTTTGTATATACTCGTATATATATTTCGTATTATCGTTTGTGTCAACAAGGCAAGTGTATGCGCATAGATAGTATTTTTTGGTTATATAACACCTTTCTCACTAAGTCTGCGATCCGACTGCCGGAATGTTGATACTTAATACATTATTTATAATACATTTCTTATACAACATTGCATAAACGTGCAGACGACGAAAACATCGCTTTGTAGAAAGTAACAAAAGTTACCGCCATAAAAAATCGTACGTGCTCGTCCGATGTGATTTGACCAAGTAGATGCTTGATGACAATTGACTCACGTTTCGTTTTAAGGTTTCGCAACGTTTTATTACGTTTTAGAATCGGTTCATACGCTAGGGAACTACTGATCCCATTCTGAAAAATATTACAATGATGACAAACTAGACGGTATCGCCGAGTGTCATAGGCTATGTTTCTTCTCGCTTTGAACATTGGTAGACGTGTTGCAGAGCAATATGTATTGGTTGTGCGGGCAGAGCCGCGTGCAAAAGCTATCGCTTATAAGCCGGTAGGCAGCCAGCGGTGATATGGGTGAATGTTATCGGCTCTCGAATTTGAAACACGTAAGTAATTAACGTAGTACGGGTATAATTACCTCAACTTTTTACAGATATTGTTTATTTCTTTTTTAAATCAAAATTACATAGTCCGTATTTTTTCGTCTATGGCTTCATATCAGTAGAGATTTTTCATCACCGAGAGGAAGACAATTTCAATTTTGGAAGCCTGTTTCCATAGTATCGTGAAAGTCAATTTCTTTATTGTAATCGTAAGACATGAGCTTGTTTGATATGGAATGTAGGTGCACTGGGCTGCGCAAGTTAATTTATATTTTGTAAGTGAAGATGAAAGTGAAATTATTACGTAGACGTATCGAAGGACGTGGTTTGCATTTAATAATGGAAGAGTGTATACTAACATAAAAAGAAAGCATTTAAATATACGTAAAGTTATGCATTACATTGGTAAACCAACAAAGCATTTCGTTTTCTTGGTATAAAATTACAATTTCAATCGAACTTAATAGTTTGTATTTACATTCATAAGTGGCTGTGCCCGCGACTTCATACGCTTGTTTTTATATACATATATAAAAATCTTCATTATGCAGCTTGTTAAATTTCATTAAGATCGTTTATAGCGGTTTAGTCGTAAAAAGGTAAAACCATACAAAGAGATAAGTAACTTTCGCATTTACAATAGTAGTGTGTATATATTTTAGGAAGGTGTAGTAGTACATAAAACCCAATTCCTGTTGAACTCGGTTAAACTATTTATTTATTAAAGTTTAGTTTGATCGAAATAGGTACTACTGTACTGGAGTTAGTACTGTATAATATGAACTATAATGACTTAATAATGAACCACTTAAGCTCGTTTCTTTAAATTCAATACAATATTATATTCCGCCTTTATCAGTAGAACTATTAGCTACTTGTGCACTCTTATGAATTCTGGGGTTTTAGACGAAACGGTTAGTAGATATCGTTCGATATTCTTATTGTTATTTGAACGAGTTTATAGATAGCTGCGTTCCATTACTGGTATCAATTTATATTTATTTGAGTCTGAAGTCTGGGCGGTCGTCTGGCGTTAGGCGGGCGGGGGTCGCGAGGACGTTGAGTCACGCAGGGTGACGCAGGTTGGTTGGGGTGCGCGCCCCGACACCCCGTGACGTCACTCCCAACCGTGACTCACGCCTACCAATATAGAAAGTGGCCTCGCTCCAACTCAAACAAATTTAGACTTCAAATGTAATGTGAGACGTTTTGAAAGGAAGTCGAAGAGTTTTATTGCCATATCACCCTTTTATTAAGTTTATTCCTGACTCACTGCTCCATGACGTCAAAAGCTAGATTTATTTTAGCGGGCCTAAAGTAATATGACATATAAAAGCAATGGTTATTCCCGGCGTTTAGTCATTGAGTCTACGTTCCACAAGTAACGACGAATTTGATTAATCACATAGGTACTCACGCAGCTAGTTCTAGTTAAACTTCACTAGTAAGTTACGAGTTTACGAGTAACCAATTTGATAAACATGAACCGTGTCATCAGCCGTGAGGCAAACGCGCACACATTAGTTATCGAATAAGACTAACTACTTCACCATTGTGATAAAATAGTAATCAGTGTTGGTGATTACAACTTGTTTATGATAAGCAACATTGTCAACAACGGATGCAAGGTGCAGCGTGCAATAAAGGATAATTGGAAAGCGCGAGGGGTTAGAGCACTTTGCCGCAAATGTTTTGACGCACGAAATATAAGGTAGTTACGGACACCTCGTGACCGAGCGCTGAACCTGCTGCGCTTCACAATTGAACTGCGCAGTGAACCAAAGAACTAAGATAATTCACCGACCGACGTCATGATTACGAAAAAAAATTTCCTGATTACTAAAATACGCCAAAAGAGTTCCAATACGAGTTTGTTTGTGCTTTTAATTATGAGTATTAATAATACCAAATCCACCGGAACGCGAAACTGGTATTGGAAAGTGTAAGTCCGGCAGGAGGGACCGGGTGCCATTTGTCGACTTGTGTTATCGACTTTTAATTATGTCACCCGGTAGTGGGTCGTGTTACGCAAACTATTACTACAAATTATATAAAGTGAGAGCAAAATCTCGTGGACATACCTACCTGCAGAGGTGCTCACGATAAACCGGTTATTAATAAAAGTATAAATATGTATCAGCATAGTGTTAAGAGGTCCTTAATGCGACGATTATACTTTTAGGATTTTTTTGGGGTTTTATTCCATGTGCAAAACCGTACAGTTTCCACGGCGTTAACGGCTTATGTGTGTGGACTAGATGACGTTCATAATTAGATCATTCGCAGCTATTGTTCCGACGAATAATAATTCCACGGTATTATTGCTTGTTAGGTATAACTACTTATAATAATAAATAACATGTGGACAGTGTGGACCTACATTAGTACTTAAATTTACCTACCCTTATCTGTTGTCAAATCTATGATGATGTTATATAGTCTGTAAGGGACATGGTAACGAAACCTTTGGGTAATGTTAACACTTAATGCCTATAATAATATTATATTAATAATTTTTGTCGAATATCCATAGGTTACAATTGTTGTAATTTTTGCGCGAAATGTATCGTGAACCACGCGATATCCGACTGCAGTTATACGTCTAAATTAGTTATAATGTTGTTTTTTTTATTGAAAATCTAGTTGAGATCGATTTTATTATAATTTCATGCTAAAAACTGGAAAAAGGCGTATAATTCATAAAAAGTTCGATGAAAATGTTCAACTTTGGAGGGCCCAGAATCATGAGTTGGATCTATTCTATCAGTTTTTCTACGCAGCAAAAATAATGACATGAGTCTGAAAAAAACTATTCGAAGAATACCTACCTAATTCTTAACTATTCGTACCTATTTAACTTTCTATGGTAAGTGGAAGTGGTTAGGGAATGTTATAACAAAAAGAAGTATGCCAATTAACAGCAGGTTGTTTTAAAATCGGGCTTTTTAGCCTGTCACACTGTCGCCTACAAACAATCGGATTCTGCTGTACACTAAGACCAATATTAAGCATTAATGTCGCGTAACGTAATCTTATCGAGAGTCGTGCCGGTATCGTTGTCTGATTATCGAACGATGAGTAATGAGTGGTAATCAGTAAAGGACCGGGCCAGGGCGTTTCTCTCGCGTGACTCATGCGGCGTCGTCGGCTACTCGATGAAACAGATCGATGTCGAGGGCCGACATGGTTCCGGTGTGACTCCACCGACCATCACCGTTTCAATAAACGATAAAGTACAACGTATCACGAAAATAAATGTTGGACCAATTGCATGAGAAAGGTCACAGGAAGCCAATTTAAACTCTTCTGCACTTGGGGTTATCAGACGTCTGGATTTTTCCTGACATGACCGGATGTAAAAGTATGCTTGTCGGAATTCCGTCTGAATCGCAACTGTAGATGTTTCAAATGTTCAATTAAATTTAGAAGATTTTTTTTAGTTAGATATTAAGTTTAACCTTGGTATTTTTTTATTTGTGACCTAGCAAAAATAACGGAATTTCGTTTCAAATCTAAGTGATTGATTAATGTCGACTTAATAAATTGTATAGAAATTAAATTAAGTACGAAAATGGTTAATTTACGCTTGTTACAAAAAATTGGTCCAGTTTACACAAGATCACAACAAAAAGATCTGTTTTTTTTTAAATACACCTTGGTTGGGTCTTTTGCAATAAATCATGTTTAAAAATGATTATAGACCTATATAACATAGTGAGTGACGCACCATTATAATATGTATACAATGGTGGCGCATATAGTCAAGTCTTCGACTCTTCACACGTCCGCATACGATATACCTAGCTATGAGATTAAATCTCGTAAATCATTCCGCGTTATACGATACATTTGCCGTGGTGTGTGTGACATTGGCATTCAGGTGAGACGTTCAGATACCTAGAACGCAAGGTCATTTGCCATACCCGTTCGCATTGTAATTATATTTATATTGTTAACAATATAGTTATTGATAATAGCCCGATTCACACAATATGAGGCAATTAAGACGTTAGCAGAAGAGAAATTACAGTTCGACATTTAAAAGTGATTATAGATTCATCAAAAACCACATCATTGCATTTGAGACTACTTATAAAACTTATCGCTCAGCTGTACTTACGTACAGTTATTTAATTTAAGATTAAAGGACCTTACCAAGTGAAGGTTGACTCAAATTATGCCAGTATATCCATCCCCAGCGATATGGATACACATTGGAGCTACCAATATAAACAGGCCAGTGCCATCAGCCGCTTAACCTTCGATCAGATTTATTCAGTGCATTAATTCAGTTCAGTACATCAATAATAGATGAGGTGATGCATTCTGGGGGTCAACACGATGGGGTTGATCCAACCGTAAAAGACAGCGCAGCTCTATCTCTTTCGGTTTAAACAGCCATCCCAACTTGTAGAATGCTTTTTCCTGGTACAAAATATCTGGCACGATTTAAATAAATAAGTAGATTTATTTTTCGGGAAGCGCAAATATTAAGCATATCTTTGCCGCTATAAATCGGTTAGTCAGTAGAGTACAGAAATATTACGTTAGGTTTTAATTTTATATAACATCCAGAGTTTACAAGACTTTACATAGAACAATAAGGTATATTCATCTCGGTCTCTGATTCGGTTCAGATTATAACTAAAATGTACCGCTATACGTGTTTGTTATTGTATAGCACTGACGTAAATAAATCTGGACTTGATATACAGCACAAAATGACAACGAATTTTAGGGCCGCTTAAATCTGGACTTGATTTACAGTACAAAATGAGAACAAATTTTTGTGCCGCTTTGAAGCACCTCCTCGAACTTCTTCGGAACTAAATTTGGCATTTAATGCAAATGGCCGTAGCATTATTTAGAGCGTTTTCGTATTTATCTATGTATTTCCGTGAAATAAACACATATAGAATAGGATTTTATGAAAGGGTATAAAATATAATATATTATTATGATATTAGGTAATCAATTTTATTTAATATTTGCCTACATAGGTGTCACATGTCCTATCTTTAACATTAGTTTTGTGGACACTCACTAACTGCTATCAGTGTTAAAATGCCCATAATCGAATTTGCACAAAACGACGATATTTATCTCTGGTTCAGTAGAGGGCAGTTTGTATTGTCATGACAATGTTTGGTTATTTCGCGCGGTGCGTTCCTCAACGTGCCAATTACCGACTATTGACGGCGTCCGTCGGCCGTCGCAGTGCCGCAGCTATGCACGCACACCTTGCCGGTTCACTGACACACCCGGCCTCACTGCCAAATGTGACGCACATGTGAATCGCCATCACTTACCCATGGCTGTCACACTCTTAATACTAAGCCACTAACAAAGAATGTCCGGTATCTTTATCAGCTTAAGCAGCAGCTCAGCTTTGAAATGTACGTTCGTATTTTTACTACACGGAACTTTCATCCTAATATTCTATAAAGGTATATCCACTTTTCAAAATAAATACTTATCAAAGTTTAACGTCCAATACAAACAATTACCCAGATAATGTGTATTTTGAACTTGACTATTGAAATGTGTATAGAAGAATGTTTCAAATATTATGATCGGATCAAGTTGTTAAAGAATCTATTTTACAGAGGGGTAGAATTATCTCCTAGAGGGTTAAAGCCGGTCATAGAAAATCACCGTAAATGATACTCTTGTTATCCCATCTTTCCTGTAGCGAAGCCACTAGCAGAAGGTACAAATTGACGGAGAAAACGAACAAAAGTTAGTAACTTATTAAGATGAGAAAAATGCAATAAGAACCGACAAATACTACAAGTTATCATCCAGGAGAAAATACGTAGCTGTAAATAACCCAACCGAAGTTGCACATGCTCGCTGAATGAAGCTTAAGACCTGTTCGCAATACCGGATCCCTCCTCTTCGGACAGCTTTTCCTTAACCCAATATAGCTAATTGTTGATCGACCAGCTATAGGAGATGGCACCGGAAGAAAAAAACTCGTTACATGGTACCAACATGTGAATATGTTACAGAACTCTAAGTTTTGTTTTTATAGAACTATTTGCAATAATAGTCAAATTAAAGTCTGGAAACCTTGATTTTGGCATTCCACAATAGCCGTGCTAATTGTCAACTATTATGACTCTTTATGACAATTGACACGAAACGTTTATAACAAGTTGTCACGTATAGTTGTCAAATATGAATTTGAATTGTACTAATTAGTTAAGGTGGTCGGGAGTGGTACACGTGTCGGTAAACGCGCTAACTGTGCCCTGCATACTGATTATGTGCGATGATGGTCTCAATGCGCGTGCGCATTCCTCAACCGAGGCACCGCCCACCAGACGCCTTTTTGAACTTCTATCATCAGGGACAAGCATTGTAATGCTTCAATATGATTCAGATAGGATTCTTCTAATTAAAAGTCAAAACATTCGTGTATTAGGTTCATTAATGAAACTTCGATTGGATTTTCCGGATGCCAACCAAGTAGGGCATTCAGTATTGTTATGTCAACAAGTATTTTATAAAACATAATGTAATTTGTTTTCGTCTGTACGCGGGACTTAAATAACCTATCACAGAATTACTACTCCACTTTTAAGTGTAAACACTTCATAGATTAAAGGCGTGCTTTTAATCCAGCCAATAATAGCACTTGCCAATGGTTTCGCACTGACCGTAAGTAAAACGTGCCAAAGCTGCCACAGATCAAGTTCTCCCACGTCCAGCGCAGGCGCATTCGCCAGCGCCCGCGACGCGCGATGTCGCTCCACCAGCAGGGTTAACGAACCGACCCACCACGCTATTCACCATATCATACCATTGTAATTTTTTGCCTTTCTCTATTACATACGACATACTTAATACGATAACTGTAAACTTATACATGTTAATTATTGATAAAATAGAAAAGTACAATCATGTTCGGCTGACAGCTCAAGTAAGACTCGTACGCTTCTTGTAAATCATGATTATCAGATAAGCTATCTTTGATTGTTAAGTATTCGGCATTGCAAATGATGAACTATTCATTGTTGACGGTCAATTAAGTATTACAAAAGTTGTTGCCAGTGACATAGTAAGCGCAACGGTAAATTTTGTCCGACTGTACTGTAAATCGTTAAAAGTAATAATCAGTCTTTACCGATAATGTATGCCTATACAACTGTAAGTCATGTTACAATGCCGTTAAGATTATCTGACAAGGTGTAGTTATTCTTATTAGGCATTTCTTTTTAATCATCGTGTAACGTCGAGAACGTAGTACCAATTACAATTTGCGCTTTTATCTAAAATACGGGATCCGATTTGACACCAATCTATGAAAAACATTTGTCTTTTTAAAACGAGCGGTACGTTGACATTAATTTATATCCATTAAACCGGGGTCTTCAGGACGTTCCAAGTAATCTACGTACATTGTGTTCCTCTATTATTTCTTTATTGTCCCACTTCGCTTTTATTAATCCGTCAGCCATTCAAACAACTGTCCATACGGGGCTTACTACTTAACTGACTCCGTTTCAGCATTAAAGTTGTAGAACTTCTTTTTGAATTTAAATGCCCGCAATGCTGCGCCACGTCTAAAAATATTCTATTCACACATTAGGCGTGAATACAAAATGCTCATAGCGGCGTGGTTGAGTTTAGTTACGCATTTAATTAATGCAACAAGGCGCCAGGTATCGTCACGTCCGCTCCTCTATACGTATTTTAAATACTTCACGTACATATAGATTAGTAATTGGCGGGTACATGAATTCGCAAATCAGAAATCTTATATTAATGATTAATGAAGTATATCGGGATGGTATTTAGTGGTTGTGTGCAGTGAGAGTAGTGTCGTTGCACTCTGTGTACGAAGCAGAGGAGTCAAGGGCAGCTGGGAAGCGCTTGCGCAGTCGCGTGCGCACGCGCATCACTGCATGCGACCACGGCGTTCCCGTGCGCCCCATCACCCTAAGTGGGAATGGGAAAACTGTCAACAATATCTATTTTATCGTTCTTACTACACTTCGACGTAACAAATGTTACCTTTGTTGTCGGCATTGGCGACAAGTGTAATTTTCGAAATAAAACACTGAAAGTCTCTGTCCTAATAATGTTTTAACAATGGTAGTTATCGGACTACTCACCAGTTTTCCGCTGGGATGACCTCCTATCGCCACTCGTTTCCTCTGGTTTTAATAATCAATAGGTACTTCATTGTTTAGTTGTACATTATAATAATTGTTACGTTATAAAATATGCGATGTTTTATTCACGTTATTTTTCTCTTTGTTCTCAGGATCAATATGATAACTTAGCCGCCCATACCCATAAAGGAATTGATTTTTTAGACAAATATGGTAACTTCGTGAAAGAGAGGTGCGCAATAGAACTGGAATATGCAGGAAAACTCAGGTAAACTAACAGTTTGTATCTTTTAAAGAATCCTGTCGCTATCATTATTATAATATACTCGTATATTCAATGGTTTAATCACTTAGTGAACAAAGAAAAGTTCCACTATTTTTACTACTGAAACCGGTGTGACAAGTTGTTATGTTTGTAACTTTTACTTCATCGATTAGATATTTTCGAATATTTTAAAATTAATCGACGTCAATCGATGCGATAATCGGTTATCTCGTTGAATTTCTATATCGCGGCAAAATAACAGAGTAAAAGTACTCAATGTTTAATTTATGACCGAGATGTTTTAATGTATGATGATTATTTTCAGGAGGCTTGTCAAAAACTATCAACCAAAAAGAAAAGAAGAAGACGAATACCAGTAAGTTTCTACAAATTTGTTGTCTTTGACCCAACCAACACAACACCACAGTATGTCTGCGTAGAAATATAGATGTAACCTCATTTGTAGAAATAGGTTTATGAACTCGTTTGATAAAGTACTTGGCTGGGATAGATAATTTTGTAAGAGCGCTGAATCTGGCATCGTTCCCGGACAGTTCTTTATACGTGACGAAAGCACAATATAAAATACGATACACATTTACATGCTGGTTAAATAAATTCCAATAATTTAAGTAATATGACGTAGTCAGCCAAACATTCCTTTATCACCTCACAGGATGGCAAGGTATATTTTCGTCATTTTGTTGTAGTAACATTTTCATTAAATGGGAGTTTTGAAAACTGATAAACACTTTAATGGCTGACTTTACCTACAAAAATAATAGTGTGACTACTTTTATGTTGTACTAGCGACGTCGTTCGCGTCTTTAAATTGATATAACTTGTTTATTTATGAACCGATTGAAATAAAACAAACACTAAATTAATTTTAAGTGAAAATTACCACAATATGTTAGTGAAAGTCGCACCCAAATCAATAGAGCTGTTTCTGAGATTAGCGCGTAAAAACAGACAAATAATCTAACAATCATTGTTTTGGATTCTATTGCGTTGATAAAGGCCTCCAATAATTGTTTTTCTCATATATCTTCCATGTTTTTATTATATGTATATATATTGTGCTTTTGTGGGTCTACTATTCTTAAGCGTATACCATCTCCTAATATTCCCATGTCCAAAGCTTCTTAAACGGTTGAGATTGCTAATCAAGCGATTACGTGCTTCTCAAGCTTGTTTGAATCATTGGTGATCATTCGTATGTGATAATAGACTTTTACCAAGCATGTTGTTGCTTGTCTAGCATGGTTTCTTAATAACCAGATAATCTTAATTGTCCGAAATTAGCATGCGAAACATACGCTCGTTGGTCTAGTGAGCCCAATCCATGAACCACATCTGTTATTGAATGCGTCAAAATATATTATTCTTAATGAGGTTGTTGTCCTTAATGGGAGTACATCAGACGAATCCTTGAGAATTTTTAATTGCGTCCGATAGCCGTTGCTTAGAACGCATCTGTAAAATGTTTTGATAAATATTTATAAAAGAGTAACCATTGAATTTCTTGTCGGCTCTTCTCAGTGTAAGCAACAGTCTAAACCAGTGGTAACCTCTGACTATTCATTCATAAGTGCTTTTTAGCCTACATGAATGTAAAAAATATTGATTTTGGTTTTTTAATTGAAGGTACACACCGTGTAAAGCATTTAAGCACTTACTGCAAGAGCTGAACGATTTCGCGGGACAGCGGGAAGTGGTCGCGGAAAATTTACTGTCCAATGTCGTACGAGAGTTGCATCTACTCGCCAAAGAGTTGCGAGAAGAAAGGAAGGTGAGTACACAAGTCACAACAGGACAGTTATTATAAAAAAAACGTTTAAATTAGCTATTATATTTATTAAACTATTATAACAAAAAAGTCATTATAAATACGACGCATATAAAAGAACAAAAATATGAATTTACTCATGGCTTATTATGTTCGTATCGTACGTAATATAATTTCGACACAAAGTATATTTTACTGCAATATTTACAAATAAACATGACGCCATCGTGTAAAAGGAAAAAGTATCTTCTTGACACGCAATAAATTCGGTTCCGTAATCTTTGTACACAATAAAATGCACCAATACACACGGCATAAATACACGAAAAGGTTACTAATTGATATCATTTTATGACTGTTAAAAAATGGCTAATTGCCCCTTGAGATTACAGTAGCTGACCATAAATATTTCTTATCGGCTCATGAAAAGATATGGCTTTGTAGAGCGTTGTCTTGGTCACCCTTTCTCTGGCCAATAGTCTCTTTCTAAAGCTTGATGAGTAATATTTACGGCCAGGTACTGTAGCTATATAAAATAAACCTAAGGAAATTCGAATATTTTGTGTTAAAATTAGTCCCCTTATCATTTTGGGAAAGTATTTCCGTATGTTTACAGCGTAACCGATTTAAATGTCAGTGCTTTTCATGTCATTCTTCGGCATAAGAGTTATTAGAAGCACTCACTCAATAAACTCCCGAGGGTGTTATAAGAAATTTTAAGTACTCACTTGATGAAATAAATGTTTCTTCTGATAAAATTTGGTACTCAGTAAAGCTATTTACTGACTCAGTAATCCTATATGCATGAACCGATTGAGTACGATGATGCTATATGGTTTTCGTACTTGAGAAACTAATTTAAGGAATCTGTTTCTCTGAAAATGTTGACATACCTAGTTATTCAGAAGTCAAAATAATTCTTGTGCATAAACCTAAGCCATTTGCCAATTTGTTATCAGTTAGATTGGGTTGGCTTGGAGTCAATGTAACACATTAATATAATTTCAGCAACACCTAAACGAAGGCGCAAAACAAATGGGGGTCCTAAACACATCCATAGGATCGTTGGAGCGAGCACGGAGAGCGTACGAGCGCGCCGCCAGGGAGTCCGAGCGAGCGCTCGAGACCTTCCAAAAGGCAGACGCCGACCTTAATCTGAGGTGATTATCTAATAGAATGCCTCGATCCGATATAACCAACTTGACCCACTAACTATGCCAACTGATTAAACAGTGCGTAAAATTCACAACGAATTCAACGGTCGTTATCGAATTTGAATGGTTTCGATTAGATTTCAATGTTAAGATTGACGCGGTGATGTTGCTATGAAATTGAAACACAACAATGTTTTTGTTTGTATCATCTGTAATGATATCGCGGTAAGATAATGATAACTATTAAACTAAAAATATGAACGTATATGTAAGATTATCTTTTCTACTCTCAGCTCTGCTCTAGGCGGATTATCTATCGATGTAAATACATGTTACTAGACAATAGGTTTTTGGTGATAAAACCGGTCTAGAATAGCGTATAAGTATCAATTTTCTTCCAGCCTTAGTGTTTTGGTAATACTTTTTACTATATCAAATGTTTTATGGTTACAGTCGAGCGGAGGTGGAAAAACAGAAAGCGAACATGAAACTCCGGAGTCAAGCGTGCGAAGACGCGAAGCAGGAGTACATGGATCAGCTGCGCAAGACCAACGAAGCCCAGCGGCAGCACTACGAGCAGCGGCTGCCACATGTCTTCAAACAATTACAGGTAGATATACTATAAAACAGGCAATATGTGAAAGCGATGCATCTACATTTATTTATATGGATTTTTTTAATCAAACAGATCCGTTTTAATCGTTAGATAATTAAATAATGTGTACTTTAACAATTTAATTGTAAAGAAATATTCAAAATCATCTCTTAGATTTGACCTGAATTGCGCGGCGATTAGTGGGAATCAAGGTGGGTCCAACCAATTGATAACTGTTGTACGCATTCTATGATACACCGGTATTTTCGATTTCAAATTATTTTCGATTTCGATTACCTGTTCATCTTTTTTTTTATTCAAGTTTGTCTAATAAATTTCAATTTAATAGTCTCTTCACAAAAACTAATCGTAATTATGTATATTAATAATATTATGTAGCCGCCGGACGATATAACACTTAATATTTTCGACTAATTCTTAACATAATATTTTAATTTGAATTGAATGATTGGAAATACAGACAAAAAGAATATAAATAATATGTTGTTTGTTTCAAGAATGTTTTCTACCTCTTCTATTTAGTTACTTTTATATGGACTTTCATTCATTCTAAATAATATCTACAGACTATGTTATTAGAATTGAATCATTTCCACAATTAGATCATTAACATGAATCATTGTGTGTAGTGGGAAATATTCAGGAAAATGTTACGCATTCGGGTGCAACTACGTTATACGGTGCATTTTGGCACGACGCCAACTAGGTCGCATAGAAAATAAAAACTTCGCCTATTTTTGTAGATATTCTTTTATTTTTATTCGAATACCCAATCACCGATAACCATGTTTTCAGGATTTGGACGAGAAGCGAATAAAGAATATAAAGAACTTTATGTTGAGTTCTGTGGACGTCGAGAGGAAGGTATTCCCGATAATAATGCAGTGCCTAGACGGAATGGACCAAGCGGCAAATAGTATTAATGAAAAAGAGGTGAGGATTTGTCCGTTTTTAAATAAAATCGAAGTACACTATAGAGCGTGTGTTGCGGAAAATACGTAATGTAAATATGGATTGATTAGTTACTGTAATGAGAGACTTGTTTTTTCCTCATGGAGGCTGAAACTCCTCCATTTGAATGAAACTTTGACCTAACTTTTTGAAAGAGACTGATATAAAAATTACAGAACTTCTAAATTTATTCAAAGACATGGTTGCATAATATTATCTCTCCTTTAAAAATCTGTACAATCACACTCCAAAATCTTAAGGAAATACAGGAATTACGGTACTGTCTACGAAAATATCTCTAGACATATTAGCTAATATTTAATAAGCTAAAGATATGGGGGAAGAGGAACCCACCACTGACCCTTACCTTGTCAACTTTACAATTATAAGCCAAACAAGTTGATCAATAATTAAAGAAGCCAACAACACCAAAATCCTCCAAGATGTTAGTCGAGAAACTGTCTGTCACGAGTGTCGGGACCCCAATTAATATGCAATTCTTCGCGAAACGATGTGAATCTATAAATGCATTCGACACGTGTTTCGCCTATAACGAGGCATCCTCACTGAGGATGCCACTGATACGAGCCCAGCCTTCCTGAGCATTGCATATTGATTGAAGTCCCGACAGTCGTGACAGACAATTTCTCGACTAACATCTAAGAGGTGTTCGGCGCTGTTGGCGTCTTTAATTATCGATCAACTTGTTTGGCTTATAATTGGAAAGTTGACAAGCCGAGGGGCAGTGGTGGGTTCCTGTTCCCCCATTTGTTTAACAATGGCTTTCCGCCAAGTATCGCCTGGTTCTATCAATTATGTTTAATAAGCTGCCAAACACGACCTGCGGCCAGTCATACCTACCTTGGCTTGGCCAAGTATCAATTAAACATTGAAATGAGTCGCAACGTGTCATGAATATGTATGAGTAAGATAGCACTACTATTCTCCCTCGCCTTCACTCGAAGGTTGTATACAACATTTATAAAAGGTGTTCTTCGGTTCAAATATCCTAGCCGAGTATAGTATAGTAGGAAGGATATGTTCAATGTATTATTTTAAAACCGAGGAAGGAAAATTGTAAACCTTGCGTCATTGCTATATATAGGTTTAGATTTAATATATTTTTTATCAAACGCTTTATTAATTCCACCATGCTTGGGCTTCAACCCGTAATCAAGCTAGGGCAACACTACATTATATTGTAGTAAAATAATAAAACAACATAAAAAATCTCAGCCTCAGTGAAGTGACTGAGGCTGAGATTTTTTTTGTGTAGTAGTGAAGGATGGGAGAACTATGTAGGTACATTCAACCAGATAATGTTAATTATATAAGTATAATTTGGATAAATATGTCTACATATAGATACTTATGGCTACATGGTTGAACCTACAGTGATTGCTGGTGCAACTTCTATGAATTTCCCAGTAACTCTATAAAATAACGCCATTAAATAATTTCCAGGACACAAAACTAGTGATAGACAGGTATAAATCTGGATTCGTGCCGCCCGAGGACGTGCAATTCGAGACGGCTACCGGAGGCGACACCACGGACTCGGCGGCCGCACACCCGCACCCCATCAACCACCTGACCGCGGCCCGCGGCACAGTGTCCGGCAACAGAATCAAGAAACGAGGCGGACTACTCTCCATTTTTAGCTCCAACAAGGTAGTGATTATCTATTTCATTAAATTCTTAACACTGACTGACTGACCGACAACGCTCAACCCAAACAACCGGTCGACCTAGAGATTTGAAATTTGGAGGATATATTGCTTGAGTACCATAGAGGTGCACTAAGAAGGGATTTTTGAAAAGTTTGTATGAAGACACTTTTTTAAGTCATGATCGGGCTCATGTCTAGTACTATTATAAAATACTAGCAGTACCCGAGACCTCGTACGCGTGGTATTTATTTTTTGACGATCCTAGAGAATCTGGACTTTCTGGGATAAAAATGGATCGTAAACATTTATCTGTAAGTAAACGATACCCGTGATAAGTTTCAGTACAATCGGTTTAGTTAACTATTGTAGGTAGGTTGAGTTTACCTTGAAATTATTTTATAAGGTTGATGGGGTGGTCTGCTTGTTATATGGGCTTCATACGGCTTGTATGCTACGATATATTATTTAATTTTATGCATGGTATTGGAATATACAGGATGTAAAGGACATGGTAACGAAAACTTTGGGTAAAGGTTACACTTATACCTAGAATATAATTATAGAAATCATTTATATCGATAATCATAGCTTACAAAATGTTGTTATGTTTGAGCGCGCAGTGTATTATAAACTACGCGTGTTCGGTGTATTGTTACCGAACACCTTAGTTAGCAGTAATTACGTACGAGCGACGCTTTTACCTAATTATTGTAACTTGTAACTTTAGTGCACATTGAGATACCGCGTCGACCGGGTGCATCCTAACATTAACATTAAACATTAAATTAACAGTGTACCGAACATTTTAACACTTTATAAGTTTAATAACATTGCAGAACTGAACATTAAAGTAGGCTTTTTAACATAAACAGTTTATTATTTTAAAACACTGCGACCTCGCCCCGTACCCGACATATTTGGTCCTTCGAAAGGGCCTCGCGCGCGTCGTGAAGTTTCGCGAGTTCCGTCGGGCGAGGTTAAGAACTAGCATAACAAGTGAACAGTGCGGGTATAGAGTGAAGATTGCAGTGACAACATTAACATCAACAGGAGCAGAACATTAACATCAACAGGAGCAGAACATTAACAACAACAGGAGCAGAACATTAACATCAACAGGAGCAGAACATCAACAACAGGGGCTAAGTAGCAACAGCAGAACAGATATAACATTTACTTATTATTTTTCAAACGGGTATCAACATTAAAGCAACATGGCAGAGCTTATTGACGTACAATCAATAATCTATGAAAACATCGTGAAACTTAGCATCAACATTAAAAAGGATAGTGCGGAGCGGAAAACCGTAGATTACTTCAAGAAGAGATTGAATACTCTGGACGAATACTGGAAGGAGTACCAGTTCAATGATGACCGTATTCGCATGGAGGTAAGTCAATCTGACCCTTACTTTGCTGAACGGGCGTATGACAAAACAAATCAAGCGTATGAGGCGACGAAAGCCCTAATCAACCAACAGTATCAGGAGCTAGTAGTTAGGGCTAGGAGCCCAGCGCCAACCGTTGAGCAGACACGGTCAAAGGGAGACGAAAGAGTGGGAGAAACAGGACCTACAGTCCAAAAACAGCAGACTGATCGTCCACCCCTGAGGTCTAGTTCAGGGACAAATAGCAGATTAGATGATTTGGTGCGGCGACAGTATGGAAACTTTAAAGCCTTTTTGCGTACAACATCAAACATAGACGCGGATACTATTTCCGAAAAGTGGGAATTTGAAGATGCGTTGAAGTCATTACAGGCTAGGTGGTCAACGATTGATTCCCTTCATTGGGAAATCGAGGGTGATTTGGATGGAGAAAACAAAGCTTACAGCAGCATGTTCGATAGATATGAGAAGAGATATATCGAATTAAAAAAGGCGATAAACACAAAGATGTGGTCTGTCTCACATAGAGAAAAGGCTACACCCACACTTGAGATACCTACCTTCAATGGGAATTACAACCAGTGGGTATCGTTCAAGGACTTGTTCACGGAAGTGATACACAACAATCCCTCTTTATCACACGGCCAGAAAATGCAGTATCTGAAGAGTAAAGTACAAGGAGAAGCCGAAAAACTGATACAGCATTTGCAAATAAGTTCGGACAACTATCTGGTGTGTTGGGACATTCTTACACACCGCTACGATAACAAAAAACTGATATTTTCGTCCCACATGAACATTCTTTTCGGGCTACCAAACATGCAACAACAATCTCTACAACAAATAAAAAGAATACATGACACAACGCTGGAGTGCCTCAATGCCATTAAAAATTTGGGTATTGATATAAGATCATGGGATCCGATTATTGTTCATATTCTCGGCCAAAAACTAGATACCGAGACTTACTCGGACTACATCGAGTCCTTAAAAAACTCGAAAGAACTGCCAATTCTCCGAGAGTTTTTGGAGTATTTGGAGATAAAATTTACAACATTAGAAACAGCTCGTCGTAAACAAGATAGCGTACCGCAAAAAACTATAGCTCAAACAAATAATCAACCGCCATCATTAAACATAAGAAAACCTTATTATAAAACATTCAACAAAACTAACTATAATTATAACAACCAAGCCTCAAACCATGCGGAAATGACGAAATCCATGCACGTCTCAAATATCAAGTGCCCGCTTTGCAGTAACCAACACGGCATATACAATTGCAAGGATTACTTAATCATGAATGACGAACAAAAGTTGAAAACTGCAAACAAATTGAAACTTTGCACCAACTGCTTATTTACTCATAACGGAAATCGATGCACATCGACTTTAACATGCCGCAAATGTCAAGCCCCGCACAACACGATTTTACACAATGCTTTGTCAACAAAGTCAGCAAATCGCTCAATCCAGTCGTCAAGCAGCGTTCACATGACCCAACAAAACAACAAAAGGAACAAAAACCTAACAAGCACTTCACTTGCATACCAAAATGACAAGTCGGAAATATTGCTGGCGACTGCATTGGTTAAAGTGAAAGCGGCAGACGGGTCGTATCATAACATGCGAGCTTTAATTGACCAAGGGTCCCAGATATCCCTTATAACAGAAAACGCGGCTCAGCAGTTAAACATTAAAAGACAGTGGTGCAAGGGGATAATTTCGGGAGTAGGTCATAAAGAAAACAGTTGTAAAGGAAAATTAACAATAGAATGCGCGTCGATGTATAACAACTTTGGATTCGAGTCAGAAGTCCTCATCATGAACAATTTAACAAAAAGTCTACCAAACAAAACATTCCCCAAACCAACATGGCCGTTCATAGAGAGCATACAATTGGCTGACCCTAAGTTTTATAACAGTCGCCCCGTAGACCTGTTGCTAGGGGCTGACGTATATGCTAACATTATTTTAGGAGGGATTATTAAAGGAGATAACGCATGTGAACCCTTAGCCCAACAAACACAACTGGGATGGTTGTTATGTGGCAACGTCAAAACATACCAGTGCAATGTGGTGTTAAACAACATAGACGAGATTCAGAAATTTTGGCAAATTGAAGAGATTATTGAACCTGCGAATCTATCGGTAGAAGACCAGGAATGTATCCAGTTTTATTCGTCAACCACAAACAGAAACGAAGATGGGCGCTACGAAGTGAGGTTGCCCTTGAAGGAGGAGTTAAGAAACAAGTTAGGTTCGTCCAAACCTATGGCTATCGCACAGTTAAAAAATTTGGAGCATAGGTTCAAAAAACAAGAAGTGTTAGCTCAAAATTATAAGTCTTTCATGAATGAATATCTCGCTTTACAACATATGATACCAGATGATAACAACAAAATGGCACTTGAGTGTTATCTGCCGCACCATGGCGTGCAGAGAGAAGAGTCATCGACCACAAAATATAGAGTGGTGTTCAATGCATCAGCCAAAACAACAACTAATTTTAGCTTAAATGACATTATGTACAAAGGGCCCAATTTACAAAAGGATTTGCAGTCTCTTTTACTACAGTGGAGCAAGTATCCCTTCGCCTTTACAGCGGACATCGAAAAAATGTACCGCCAAATTCTGGTCCTTCGAGCCGGATATGAACCAGATGAAAGATGATGTCTTGTGTGATGAATCAGATGAAAGAGCTAGATACCCCGAAGCCTCATCAGTGCTAGACGGTTCGTTCTACATCGATGACCTGGTACACGGCTCCTACAGCATAGAACATGGAAAACAGGTGATCAATAAATTAATCAAATTATTAAGATCAGGAGGATTTAATCTAAGAAAATGGTCTTCAAACAATCCGAAGCTGTTGCAAAACATAAAACAAAGTGCGGATGACTCAACGTTCAACTTTAAAAACGAAAACACATCCAAAACATTAGGGATATGTTGGAATTCAAAGGAAGATCACTTTACATTTAATTACGCATTTTCCAAGCCAGCAGCAAAACCCACCAAACGCACCCTACTATCTGAAATCTCAAAATTTTTCGACCCGTTAGGTTGGTTGACCCCACTTTCAACAAAATTAAAACTACTTTTCCAAAAACTATGGAAAATTGAACTTCAGTGGGACGACGTAGTATCGGATGAAATACACAACGAGTGGTCCAAGTTAATGACGGATATCGACAACATTAAAGATTGTGTAATACCAAGATGGATATTCAGTCAGGAGAATGAGGTCATCGAACTACATGGCTTCTGTGACGCATCCATAGAGGCCTATGCATGCGTAGTGTACGCACGCACAAAATACCAACAGAAAACAGTAATTGTCGCGGCAAAATCTAAACTTGTACCACACAAAAAGGCATTAACATTACCGCGAATTGAACTTTGTGGTGCTCATTTATTAACAAAGCTCATCGAAAAAATCGAACAAAACATCAGCTGTCGAGTCGAGATTTATGCATGGTGTGACTCGATGGTAGTGCTAGGATGGCTGCAAGGCGAGCCAACCCGGTGGAAGCCATTTGTGGCTAACAGAGTTAAAACAATAAAACAAATTATGCCGACCGTCACCTGGCGCTACGTAAAATCAAGCGAAAATCCCGCAGATTGCGCCAGCAGAGGCACGACAACAACCCAATTATTAAAACATTCATTGTGGTGGCAAGGGCCATCATGGCTTCCGTCCTATGAGGCGGGGAAACAAGAAACATTGCAGATCTGAACATTAAAGTAGGCTTTTTAACATAAACAGTTTATTATTTTAAAACACTGCGACCTCGCCCCGTACCCGACAACGCGTTCACAACACAAATCTTCGCGCGATACCCAACTCGTGCGACAGATGGGCGCGTTCGAGCGTATCGAGTTTTAATTGACATTGCAGTTTTAGGTCAAAATTATTAATTAATGTTTGTTTTATTTGAAATCACGGTGAGATAGACTTATATTATGATTACATGCTAAATTAATTTAAATATACTGAAAAAATGGGTAAATTCATGGAAAGATTAACGAGAAGTTCCAACTCATGAAGTTGAGAATCATGAGCTGAATCAATGGTATCAGTTTTTGTTACGAATTCACTTACACCCTGTATATACAATCCAATGTTATATCATTTTAATGTTATTACGACTTTATTTATACAACTGGCTTTTATTCATGTGGTTTGTTGTATCGAGACGATTGTACGAGGAAAACGCGATGACTAAGGGCCGGTTTTTATGTATTCATATGTTATTTCGAGGTACTAATGTATTTTTATCTTTCAAACCCTGATTCGTTCCATACCTAACATGGGTTCAAATAACCATCGATTGATATAATTGGCTGACGTCGCCTGGTGTCTTGCCATGTGGAAAATGTAAGTTACCCGCGATGGTGGGGATGCAAGTGTTAGCATGAGTCACATAACTTCTGTTACAATCAAATAATACTGTTGAGCAATTATTTATAACACTGTATAAATCTTAATCATTTACATAATATCTTACATACATACATTATTTATTTTGTTTACCTACCTTCATTCACGCACATTATTATTTCACATTTTGTTCGTGGTTCGTATGTCAATAGAATACACGAAATAACTACAGTATGTAAGAGTTAAATAAATAATTACAAATTAATGTTTGTCCTCTAAATTATTAATAATAACTAATACGTAACGTTGTTCGTTAGTATATCGATATAATCCAGCCATTGTGCTAAAATACAATTGTTAAAGAACAATAACCTACCGTGTAAATTTGTGTTTAGTAACGCTTACTTTAATATGTTAACTTTTATATTTAGATGGTTTCTCGACCTTTTTTTTGTTTTTTTTTTATTGTGGCGGCGTATCTATTTTTCTATCGACTTGAGTGCGATGACACCGATATCGATATATAGGGTAACAGTCGAACGGGCTAAATAGGGCAAGGGTCTCAAAAGATAATCAATGACTTCTACTACACTTATGTTACGGCACACCTATCCACAAGTTATACCATACTTTATGTTGCGTTCAAGTATCACTGTCGCTTCAGAGCTGTGCCTGGCGGTGCGAGCTCTGTACTCTGGTGTACCTACTACCCTTATGTTAAATGTTGTTTGTTTGCTTCCCCGCGTCTCGCCCGCGCCATCTAACGCTTTGGCCACAGAAGATTGTCGAGGCGTGCAACTCGATCAAGGTCAGTTCTGCGTGACGCGTTTGGTGTTGTGTGTATGAGGCGATTTATTGGTATTGGATCAAGCCGTTTGTATGACAACGACGCAAGTATTGGGTCGGCTCTTAACCATGTTCTTGGATTTTAATGTTTGGTTGTGCATGATTGTATTTTGTCTCCGTACATTATCATTATTGTACTCTCTGTTATCTACATGCCACAGATTAATAGTGAAGTTAACCGATACAGTCTATTCCAGACCGATTCTCTGCCAATGTAAACATACTCTGCTCACTCTCACAGTTTCTGTGAAAATAGCGGTTTGTTTACATCAGCGGTGAATCGCTTGAATTAGTGTATAGTTAGTGTTTAGTTCGGCCATATATTGGTACAGAGTGTGCGAATTTCAGAACACAACTAATGGTACTCACATCATCTTATTCTTTGAGGATTCCAGTATTAAACAAATATAAAAATCTTGTATCATTTTTAATCGATAACTAATTCATTAATATGATAGGTTTTCATGGGGTTTGTTAAGTGTCTACTATATAATGCTTTGTGGACACTGAACACAAACAAGTATTTACACATTTTTGTTATGAGAATCTGAGATAATACAAATATAAGAAACTATGTTTATTTCGGTTTTTTATTCATCAAACAGCTTACAAAGTATTTCCAAAAATGTGTGTACGAGCCTATTGTCGTTCATATAAACGCCTGTTAGGTCTCACCACCAATCAATTTTCTCAGAAACACACGTCCGTTTGCTTTGTTTCGCTTATCTGACACGTCATGCCTGCACGGCTTTCATTGTTTTCAGCGCACATTGGCAACATTTGTTTTAATTTTATATTTCGTGCTATTTTCTCAGGCTAAATATTTCTCTAGACTTATTTCTTAATAAGTACATATTATTTCTAGCCTTTTAATTATGTAGCGGTGGAAGTTCATTTTATAGTATTTATCTGGTGTTAGGTAGGTCTAGAACCAACAGGATTCAGGTATACCGGCTAGTGTAATATTAAGGATACCTTAAAACGGGGTTATAGAGTCTATAATGGAATGAATAGTATTTTAATTAGGAGCATGCGCGTCATAGTGATGGATCAGAATTGGCACCAAAATGTTATGCTTAGCAAGCAATACCTACAGTTTTAAAAAACGCCTTATAAAGTGGCAGAAAATGTTGAATGTTGTAAAAAAAAGTGTAGAACTATAAGGTGTGATTCATATCGTAATGATTGAGAGTTCCGGTGAATGGTCTGAAGAATAAATTGTCATCAGGAAATTTCATAATTTCTTTTACCTTTCAGAATAACATGTCGACGGACGGAAAGGAGGATTATTCAGACTTGCCACCGAACCAGAAGAAGAAGAAACTACAAGCGAAGGTGCAGGAGTTAAGTAAACAGGTCGGTATTATCAGTAGCGTCATCGTCATCGAGAAAGCATGCTGTTACTGTCATTCTTATTTATGAAACCTGTGGTGTGAGCGGGATGGAAGTCGCTAACGTAAAATATTGTGCTTTAGCCACAGTTCCTGAATCCTATGGCAGGTAAAAATGGTGCATATGATAGTGTAGTTTGTATCTACAAGATGGTGGTTGGTGGTTCGCAAATTTTAAACAATAAAACATAAGTATAATAATAATATTAGCTATTTTAATGCATTTTAACGGGCCTTCCATCAATGTGATAGGAATTCAATCCATAGTCCACTACTCTGGCTCAGTACGGATCTTTCGAGAACTAGTCAGACTCAAGAAAACTGGTTGGCTAACGAGGTTTTCCAGCACCGCATAGCAAGTGTTAATGATGTTTTAATATTAGATGCGCACATAAAATCCAGAAATACGAGAGGTGCGGGCGGTTCTAACCTGCGACCTTTGATCCCATGCCGAGCGTTTCTCTCCGAACATAAGTATATAAGTACATACAATTTCTCAATAAAACATAACTATTGGAAATCGTGATCGCGGATGAGCATAGGTCGGATAATCATATAAGTTAATCGTCGTGCTTGAACGCCAGACGTGACTGGCCTAACTTAGCGTTCCAACTCAATCTTATCTGCGGGGTTATTTTAAACCATTCGATATCGATATCGGAAACGGAATCGAAAACTTCCGAGCTGGATTACCGCAATCGCTATTAAAATTTCCTAATTTGATTATCTTCGATGTATCTTGATGATAATACCAAATCGTTTTTTCAAAAAGTTTCCATCGGAGAGCTCGAAGTTTCAAATACGTTTCCGATATCGATTCCGAATGATTTAAAATAACCCTGCTGGTCACGAGACTTCTCGAACCGATAGTTACGACGACTTGCAATTGTGTATGGCCGTAACCAGACCTACCGCACAGCCTCGCCTGAGCGCTGTCAACAGTAATTTGCGTCGCTGTCATTCTACGCGGTGGGTAAAGACACGGCCATTGGCCAGTACCGCGTACGCATTTAATTTCAATTCTATATCACAAATTTCAAATTCTTCCCTTTTTCGATAAATGTGTAATTTTATTCTAGGTGGCGCAAGAACAAGCCGCCATGGAGGGTCTGATGAAAATGAAAGGTGTTTACGAAACAAGTCCCGCACTCGGAGATCCCATGACTGTTGAAGGTGAATAACTCTTTAACAATTGAATATCCCCCCCCCCCCCCCTGTTCTGTACCGAAAGAACAGCAAACTTTGTGTGATAAACATGAATGTTTGTACCCGAGTTATGAATGTTTAATATCTATATAACCGCAATGCTATACTGGGATTACCCCGAGTCCATTGTACGGTACGAACGTACAGATTATGTGTTCGTTTGACCATTTTATTATTCATGTAATCGTATAAAAAACATTATAAGGATAAAAAAAAGAATTAATAAAGTTCAACCACAATATATAGTTGTCTTTGTTGTTGGGCGGTTAAGGAAATATATGGTCACTTAAAACAGATTATACAGGTGTTATGTACGAGTTATAAACTCAAGTTCATCATCCAAACGGATGACATTTATTAACTGTATATGTTAAATAAAGGAAACCTTCAGCCACTCCTTCCGTCTTATTTAATTTCTTATACGATGTTAGCTTTTGCTCGCAGCACCGTCTACGGTACCCAATGTTAAATAGCCTATAACACTCAGGGGTAGTGTAGCTTTGTATTAGTAAAATAATTTTCAGAATCGGATCCGTAGTTCCGGAGATTACACCTTACATCCATACTCACAAAGTGTATCTCTGTATAATATTAATATAGATTGAATTATTTTCAGTGAGATACTAATATCCATAGGAAAATGGTTAATAAAGACACATAATTCACTAACGAGATGTTGCACTAATCCCTTTGGGAACCTTACCATGGTTGAGCGCTCAGAGAGTTTTTACCATGCTTGTTTGTTTGTCCTCGATACAGGTCAGCTGAACGAGTGCTGCGACAAGCTGAAGAAGCTGCGCGCGCAGCTGCACAAGTACGAGGAGCTGCTGGGCGAGGCGAGCAGCCAGCCCGCCGCGCCCGCGCCGCACCCCGCGCCCCACCCCGCGCACCTGCCCGCGCCGCGCACCAACGGCGCGCCGCCCGCGCAGGCTACCAGGTATATAACATTTAACAATACAAAGGTACAAAATAAAAGGCCAAATGACGGTATTTTATTTATTAGAGTCGGGTATGGCGTGTGCCTCGGCCAGCCTTTGGATTGGTGACCGAATTAAAATAAATTTTACATGTCCTCCCAAGGACGGAAAGTTGGCGGTCCTGGTTATCAATATTTTCCGTCATTTTACCCACTTGCATAGTATTATGCTTCTATTTTTAAATAACAATCTGCATATAACGACATGAAAGGATTGTTCACCCAATAAGATTGGAAAGGATAACTTTGTTTAAAATGTGAATATTGAGGGGATCTTAAATACGTAATAATAATAATAACTTTACAACTAACAAGAAAAGTAAGTGAATATTCTAACTAAACCCAACACAAGAAATGACTGCGTCGTGTGGACTGGACATTATTTAATTGAATTAAATAAGAATGAGAGTGCCTGTAATATACTAGAAATTGTCCTCATCCCTCCAGCATCGGGTCGAACAGCGAGTCCCTGTCCCGGTCGGCGTCGGAGTCGTCGGTGAGCACGGGCACGGGCACCGGCACGGGCGCGCTGCCGGCGCGCGCGGCCGGCGGCTCGCCCGAGTCGGGGCTGGGCGGCGAGCTGGCCGCCGCGCACGCCGACCACACCAACGGCGACCACCACGACCACCACCACGACCACGACCCCGACCAGGACAACGACCACGAGTCCGACTTTGACTACTACTACTGCGAGCCCGACCTGCAGCCCGTCGGCAGCTGCAAGGCCCTCTATGCCTTCGAAGGTACCTGTCATTCTTAACTACCGGCTCGGTCGCTCTTGTGCCCTTCACGATACGGTCCAGTCAGTATAGTCGAAGCCAACATTGTCAGACGTAGTTGTAGCATAAACATCCCTTACCCAACTTTGAGGAGTGCAGGACGTCTGTAATGAGTGCACTGAATTTGAATGGGCAGCGTAAAACATCTTGCGAAACATACAATGTTCATTAATATCATTTAAACGGCAATCTTTTCCTTTTCGTTGCGGATAAACTTTTACTAAAATAAAACGATGATTGTAATGTTCCGAAAGTGGAATGGTTTCGAACTTTAACTCATCATAAATTGACTGGCGTCGAAGTCTTGGACGTGCTTTTGACGCACAAATCACATGAAGCTCGGTTGCTTGGTAATTATTCTGTATGAATATGTTAACACGCAAATAGTATGTTTTTTCCGGGTTTTATTTATGTTCTCGTCACTTTTTATATTGTGACGGTTTAGTCTGTGTTTTAAAGATTCTGTTAATAGCTGTTTCTGTTAACTTTTAAATACTTTAATATTATTTTATACTTTTCGTGTTTACTAGATATTATATTATGGTAGAGGTCGCTATTAGTGATTAAGCCGCCCATTGTGACACTATCTGTATAATTTAAGTAGGTTTGTTTAATTTTGTATTCATTCTATGTGGCGGAACAATAAAGTGTTATCTATCTATCTATCCATTATTATTATAAGTGGTATAATGTGGTCCCCGGGCGCAGGCATCGGCAGCGGGTCCACGATGCGCATGGAGTGCGGCGAGCGGCTGCTGGTGCTGGAGACGGACGCGGGCGACGGCTGGACGCGCGTGCGCCGCCCGCACACGCGCGAGGAGGGCTTCGTGCCCACCACCTACATCGCCACCACGCTCTACGGCGACGGGAACGCGCACTAGCCGGTAACTGCACGCACTGCCTCCACCGACCGAACATATTTAACTAATAGTAACATAGCTTAAGTAATCGTGGTAAAGTTGAAAATTAAGGCGGAAGCGCAAGGTCAGGGCGCGAAATTCAAAATGTCAACGGTTGTTATTTTTTTACGAAAAACTTGGACATCTTTACGATGTAATTTAGTTTTTTGTGATATTGGCATTCTGCATTGGATGTATCGATGTATTAAGTTTGCTTAAAATAGTACCTAATCCGATACAATACCATAAGGTTTGTAAAAACCACTACTTTTACTAACTTTATGGTGTTGTATCGCTTTAGGTATGTTTTAAGCAAACTTAATACATCGAGACATCTAATGCAGAATGCCAATATCACAAAAAACTAAATTACATCGTAAAGAAGTCCAATTTTTTCGTAAAAAAATAACAACCATTAACATTTTGAATTTTGCGCCGTGACCTTGCGCTTCTGCCTTAATTAAATAACCTAATGCCAAGGCAACTTCAGATAACTGTAACCTAAGTAGCATATCTTGGTGTGGTTTCAATAAGTTTTAAGTGAGTTTCTATATCAGATTGTAGAAATAGGCAAATAATGTAGGTTGGGTAATTAAAATGGACTATATTCAAACAATAACAAGTGAATGTTTATGCAATCGTATTGCAGGTGTAACGACGGACATGCGAGCTTGCGGCGCCGAGGCGTGTCCGCGGTCGCGAGGCGAGCGACTCGCGCGATGTGGCCTATACAATAGTAACGAGTATTTTTGCTATAATTTATCGTTAACGAAAATGTTCGCAGTATTTTTTTATGATGTTCTTTCTACTCCGATCGTTGTCCCTGCGTCGGCCATCGATGAACAAAAAAAAAGGAAACATTCCATGATCTTATTTATTGTGTATAATATTGCTGGTTATATCGCGTACATATTTTCATGTATGAAGTATACCGTAATAGGTGTAATATTAATTGTAATGAACTCATCTAGGTCTTCATTGTGCCAGCTGTTTACGTAATAAGTTTATATTTCGTACTTATTAATAGTTGTAATCTTGCTTTTATGTTATTTGCCATTGAGTATTTGAAATTATAGCAAAAATAGATAGTGTAGGTGTTATGAAGACGTGTAAAATATGTAAACTTAGACTTAACTCTGAATACTTTGATAATATTCATATAGCGAGTAACGTGTAATATGGAATCCCGTGTCGGCAGGCACACGATGTATTGTATGAATACTTTATTGTATTTTATAAAGGTGATTATGTGTTAAGCTAGCTACAAGTCATGATTAGCCAATGCTATTTTCTGAATATACGCTGTTTGCGTGCTCGCATCTATTCATGTATTTATAGGAGAGATGAAGTATGCGCGTGCGTGACGCATATGATTTTTCTAAGAATATAAAATTATGCGACTAAATACCAAGAGTTTTTATTTCGTGATACCTATTTTATACTGATATCTATCATCGATGTGGATAAGGTAATTAAGGATGATGCTTTATATAGTTTATGAATCCTTAAATTCCATTATCGAATCTTGACATTTTGACTTATCTGTTACAAATTCACATACTCTTTGAATAAAAAAAAGTAATGTTTATTTAATAACAAAAATAATTAATTCGTATAATATTTTAACTAGCACAGTTTATAATAATCACAACAAAATACTTTTGACATGAAACCCCCTGAAAATATCAAAAGTCAAAATACTAGTGCGGTAACATAAAGTGCACGCGTGTGCACGTGTGTGATAAGCTGCATTATGAACCTAAAATCGGTGTAATAAGAGCCGCTTTAAGAACATATTATAATACTCTTTGCGAGCAAGGGTGTTGACAAACATCTTTGCTTGCGAATGTCAGGTTATAGTGTTGCAATTGCGATGTACGAACGAACACTTTGTTCACCATGCCTGTATGTTGCATTGCATCTGTTATTTGCTCATTTTGCTAGATGGCAGCACCCGGCTTGTTATCCATCCATGGAAGATGGAAGTAAATATTGCTTCCGTGCATGCATACATAATGTATAGAGCTTCCTCATAAATCAATTATAAAATGATCTACCGAAAATACACCCGCAGGTATTCCTGACGGATCTGCTCATTCACATAGCATGTGCGTACCTAGCCTTAGTATAAGTACCTTACATATTGTCATACCATCCCCATTCCATACCTCCACAGTACAGTTTGAAACCTGACATTACATTTATCGGCCAACTATGGTAAACTATTTTCGCCGATTGGCGTGATCCGAGGACAAATATCAAACATTTCTCATAGGAGAGGAGGATCATAGTAGAGAGATGTTAGGCTACCTGAAGAAAGATTAAGTTATAATTAATTTTTTTTGGCACTGACTATGCTCAGTTACATGGGGCTAATTTTATAGTCCAATATATGAAACATCTATGTTGTCTCTGGCACTAACGTGGTTGGTAGTAGATACAGATGTTGGCACCCGGCGCCGAGTCCTCCTGTAATACTCTTGCTTATAATGCAAGGGCTGAACTTCAGAAACTTTATTTTCTTAGTTATTATTTCTATATATCGATAAAAAATTGGTAGGATAAACTTGATGTCACGCTTATAAATTCTAGCCTACCGTGTATAGCGATATTATATAACAGATAAAAACCAGCTTCGGACTTTGGAGATGCGATTGGTTACAATCAAGTTCACGGTTTCTAGTTCCATGTTACGACATTCACTCCGTACAAGGAGACACGCGGTAAGTATTTGCTTTCTCTAAGGCTTGGCTTGCCCATTTATAGGAGGTCTTGAGTTAGTCTATTGTGAGAGGTTGAAAGAAACCCAATACGCACCTTAAGCTTATATGGTCCGACAAAGTTATTTTAAATTTCGAAACCATTGACAGGTAAGTAATCTTCTTAAAAAAAAACTAAATAGGACTGCACTATGACACATCATGGTCACCTCACACTGATATATATTGGTGATATCATAAAACTTCTTCACGTGAAGTTAAGTAATTTATATTTAAAAAAAAATAGTTTCCCTCAGCCAGCATGGCCCGCACGAGACCTCCCGTGCTTACGTTAGCCACGCTGCTCTATTGGCCGACTGTACCGCCTTCCGCGTCTTTTCACGCAATCATTGCATAATTTGGATTCGCTAACCAGCGTGCGTTTACCTGCTCCCAACGTCCATTACAAACTACTTGACACCTACATTTCAATGCACCGGTGAATACCGCACAATGTATACCGCTTTGGCGAATTTACCGTCGTTATAGACTCGGGTAAGTGCCCGGCTAAACAGGTATTGCGGGACGTGCGGGTACGCCATCCCGCGAAGTGGTCGATTGCGCAAATGTTTAAGTTGTTTTCCTGTCTTGTGGCTGGGATAGACGACGATGTTGCAAAACATAATAGCGCCTCGGAAGAGATATATTATTGCAGCTCTTAAATTTAGTAAGCTGGTATAATAGTTAGTGATGTTGAGGACGAAATGTTTCCTGTATTTCAGAAACATTAAAGCAAAAATAAGTTGGGTATAAAGTGCATTTAAATATAAAAAAAACAACCGAATTGAGAACCTCCTCCTTTTTGAAGTCGGTAAAAAAATGGTACCTACCACAGATATATTAGAGGAGATATGTTATGAAAGCGGTGGGCTTGCGCACAAAGTTAGCGTACATTTGGCTAACCTACAATTTTCGCCGTCAGTCCATTGCAACTGCACGTCTCGGTGCCGGTGCTCTAGTTTTTTTTTCAAAATGTCGTGTTGTTCCGTGTTTGTATGCAAAAATACCAGCAGCAATGTGAACTACGCGAAAGATGGAATCTCATTTCACCGGAAGTATTAAGTATTTTATTATATTCGTCTTTAAAATCATTAAAAACAACAAATCAAAAAATATTTAATGCCTTTATTATGTTATTTTAGTTTTCATGTAGCACAACGACTTTTTTATTTTTGTACCAAATACATGGCTCCTTAAGTACCACCTATGTTCGCTACTGAGTGAATGTACGAGGCAATGGATAGATCGTCTAACGATACTTTGAATAAAATGGTGCGTCGCGTGGTACGGCCGCTGTATGCGGCGACGACGCAGCACGCACCGAATTATTGGCACGCGTGTGTGTGTGAGACTTCGTATTGGTTGGTTTTATGTAATTGCATGTGTTTTGCGGCGAGTGGTGGGAACCAAACGGAGACAGCGAGTTCCCGTACATTTTGAACCGCACGGCATATCTCTCGTGATCTGTGGTACCTACCTACCTAGCCTAGTATATAAGATGTAAGGCTAATGGTAAGGCCTATAATATAGCATAGGTCCGAGACCTTTGTTTACATCGTTCTTGTAACAGGAACAGTCAGTGTTGCTGGTTGGATTTGTAAGCAAACAGAGAAAACGGAGCTATGCAAAAAAAAAAATACAATACCATCTCGTACCTAATATATCCAAGTATTTGCAAACGAACACCAGATTAGTTAACTCAATAGACGCGGTCACCGGGTATTTGTCGGAGTAAGCGGATTATGCAACGCTTCCACATTCGCACGACTACTTCAACAGGTTTTTGAGGCTTTGGTAAGATAGGTACGTACGTGCATTCGACATGTTTAGTGAGTATACACGTGGGAGAAAGCACATGCCATACAGTACAATGTTCTTCATTCTCAGCTTTCAACCATCGACAAGAGAGACACCGATATCACGATAATGATCTCCGATATGAACAACGGGGCGTATTACCAACTATTATTTCCAGCCAATTCCCTTCCCGACTTAAAACTTTTGATCTGTATCATGTTAACGACGATGCGTAGTTTCCGCGAGCTAGGTAGTGTTTTGTCTTAGTCTATATTGGCAATGTGTTGATACATGATAGTTTGACGGAGATAAGCCCCATGGATTATTAATATATCAAATTTTCAGACAGTTCAGTGTCCTGCAGGTACCTACTTTAAGAGGCTGCCTGGGAGCACCCAAGCAACCTCTTAAAGTAGGTACCTGCAGGATAACCTGTTTATTAAATAACTTACCCTACCTACTCACTCCACTGCTTGGTAGATGCACATTGTAAGTCGTATAATAGCAAAATGTTCCAAGCCCCGAATTCCGCGGTAAGATAATAATTTGCGCCACTCTCTGAGTAATAATCTTCTGTGTTGCGCCACCTCATCCCCTTGGTCCCAAGCACGAGTGAGATTATGCATTGTGCACTAACACTAACAATTTTACTACCTATACTGAAAGGACCTCTTTACACTGCGCTATGAACTCGACGTCACGTTTTGCGGATTATTTTCAAGGAACAAGGAATAAGGTCACGAACGACAAAGGTGAGCTGTTGGTAAATAGCGACACCGCGGACCTGAGTGCCCCAGAGAGTCGATCAGGGCTCCACCTGGCGTGTTTATGTCAGCCGAGTAGAGACCGATGAGGATCTGCAGGACTCAGCTCTAGCTTGCTTCATTAATTAGCTATCCAGAGGGGAATCGTAGAGCTATGCTTAAGGAGTAGATGAGTTAATAAAGTTCAAAATGCATGAGAATAATGTTATGTTAGACAACTGCTGAACAGCTGCTGATCGCATCCACCAATGAGACCGCCCCGTGTGTACGTTGTAAATATACATGTGATTTTTTCAAGTAGGCGTGTGGAAGGCCCAACCCGAAACTAGGATATAACGAAACTGCTCAAAGGAGTCCTGAGGCCGATTTTGATGATACCAAACACTGCATCATAAGATAATTTAAAAAACGTTGCCTAGCTGGAATTATTAAAATCAAATACATACAGTATTATTGCACTATCCGATAATGTCGCCAATAAGAATCAAGTTAAGTGAAGATACAATAAAATAATTTGTAAGAAACAAGTAGGTACCTATTAAATCTTCAAGATTAACGTGCACCTGTAAAAATACCAAGCACAATGTAAAAACAGATGCTTTACAGTTTATATAGCAAAAAAATTATAAGGGTAGAATAGAATATTTAAACCGCATTCTCGATAAGGCGGATACTGAAATTCTCCTGCGATCCGGGCGATCTGAATCCGCAAACATTCCGACGTCGGATTTGGCCTTTCCATACAACATTAATTCAAGAGCCCGGTGAGAGAATACGGAATCTCTTGATTAAGCAATTTGAATTTTATATTGGGGTTATCTAGGTAGGCTTATGAAAACGAATCTCAAGCAACCGATAGTGTCGTATCCGTGAAAGGATTGATATTGAATACACGCCATGTCATCAAGGGTTATTTTTTTATGGCATAGGCGGCACCGATGGTAGGGTGCGTGTCGCAATATGCGTGTAATAATGCGTCTGCCCTCCCAGCGGTGAATACTAAGGGCGTGTAATTTATCAGGCCCCTAAATATTCGAGGCTGGCGTCATCACGGTTCTTTGTTATTCGAGGCTCACTCGCTTCTACTTAATGAAACTTCAGTGTTCAATTAATTTCAGGGTAAATAAGGGGTAGAGTTGCTGCGCGATTCGTGTAGGGGTTGAATGACGCGATGGTTTAAGATGATTGGAGAGTTGGTGTAAAAAAGTCGTATTGACATAGTGATTGCCAAATGTGAAGGCAATAATGGAGTAAGTGATATATTTGATGTAACAGCTTGGTGGGTGCGCGGCGGGTGGCGCGCGCGCAGTGTCCGCACGACCGTCGACTCTAGCGCAGCACGCGCGTGATCCTCCGCTCTCCGCTGAGCAGAATACGCGGTTGCTTCACATTGTTATATTGCAAGCGCACTCAGTGAAATTTAAGTGAATATTAATCAATAATTTTGAAAGGATCTGTAGTCTTCTAACACCAGGTTTGCAATTTTATAAGACTATTATAGATAAATATATTTCGCATAATATACTGATTTTAGGGAGGTACGCCTTAAATACTTGTTATTCCACCTGTCTCTATTTTTGAAATAAACGAACCCAAAAATAATATAAATCAATATAGCGCTCCATTTATTCAGCCATTATAACGTGATTGGGAAACAAACGTTCATTTATGAACTTTCGAATTTCTAGTACCTATTTATTACTTAAGTGGCAATAGACAAATGGAATACTAATTCGTGTTTGCCAATTAGATCTTACAATAAATAACCGTTAAATAAGATTTCCCAGTCTTGCAAAAGAAACAAGTCTTTATCTAACAAACTCTCACTTTGATGGCTTATTCAAGCGCAAACAACAATCTACCGTGACAACAGATCTCGGAGCAAGTCTTCAAGATGTCTGTATTGAAAGTCCTGTCACGACGAATTACTCCATCCTTATGTATCGACGTTTTGCAATAAGTCCTCTCGCTTAAGTCATTATTCTTTATCACCTAGCAGTTGGTAGGCGGGTAGTCTGCACAAACTTGAACTGACAAGATAATTTAAGTTTATTGCTGGAGCATAGTCTTGCTAAGTGCTTTAAGTGTAACTAAGTAGACAGTTACGTGATAAGTAATTATAATTAATTCATGTTTATTCGATTATGAAAATCGCTTAACTAGCTAAAATACTTATGTTCTTTGTACCTCACTACAGCCTGCGAGAGTATTTTAAAATAAAAAAGTTTTTTTTGACATTACAATAGATTGATTTATCTTCTTTCAAGTCGATGGCCAGTGTTTTGCCCTTATGGGTCCATCGGTGCCTGAAGAGACAAGACCATAGTGAGTTTCTGAGAGCGGAAATACTTAAAATAGATCAATGAACAGCACCGACACATGCCTTTTATGGAATATACTATAATCACAGTTTTAAAACTTGTGTCATAGTTTTGTTGTTGACTGTACCTATTTAACGTTGTCGGTTGTGTAAAAGTAGCTCAAAACATGCAACTCTATTACGGCTTGTATATTACCGTAGATATAGTGTGCAAACAATTCCAGTATATTAGTATAGTTTTACCTAATATTATCTCCTTAGAAATTCGCCCGTTGTGAAAGCAATACATCATACTTTTTATTTGTGCCTAATTTATCAGAAACAAAACCGTCATTATCCATCTCCTGTCTATATTGAGTACCCATTCACGGGTCCGATTAATCACCATATGTCCATACATAAAACGTAATATATCTTAATTCGTCGGCGTAACGTGACGTCGAAGATACTTGTACAAATGACAACGGTCGGACATTTAGGAAACGTGTGTTAATATAGCACACACTCAATGTTGGAGCTTATATTTTCATTTTGAAACACCTTTTATCCGCTTTTGTGGTATTGACTGTATTTAATTGGTTAGATTGGATAGGTACCTGTACTTTTGAATTTTTAAAGACATTTATTTCGATAAGTGCTCAGAAAAGGAATCGCGTGCGGCTGGTGCTTTGAAAAAGCTAATTAGAATAATAATAATAATTTATTACTTAACTAGCGAAACTTGTTACTTATAAACAATTGCAAATATAGTTTATAAAAAATACCCACTAAATCCTTGAAGTAAAAATAATGTAATCAGTCAGCTTGCATATTTTTTATATAAAATTGCTAATAAGCAACACTTGTATAATGGGTACCGTACTTAGGGCGTACCCAGTATATAATAATTACATAGATAATTAACATCCATGATTCGGGCACAAACATTCGTGCATCACACAACGTTGTCCCTACCGTTGTCGATTAGAACCCGGTACCCTCAGCGCGGAAAGCAGGGTCACTACCAACTGCGATAATCAAGTCGTCAAAGGCAAGACATTATTTCGGCATTCGACACGTTGCACGCACCTTATATAAAGTACCTGTGTATTTATTATAACCGCGTTAATCATCACCGTGGAATTCAGGCGATATTATTGCATCGGCCACTTGCGTAAAGCGTAAAGTGGCACAAAAAGAACCGGCTCTATGTTGCCGCTCCATTTCAGCCGTCATGCACTCGCGAGGAAAGCGGCAAACGTTGGAAACATATTCCATCAGCGCCGGTGGCACCGAGCAACCCTTCGCAATAACATCCGGTATTCCACCCGCCCCCGAGCGGATACGACTTGATATTATTTAAAGAAATGGTACCTAAATCTTTTGAAACTGGATTTATCTCTATGAGTAAATAGAAGGTCGCAGCTGCGGGCTCGACTATGAACTTTCACTGTTTGTTGGATTAACTAACTCCTCCGGCGGAGATGTGTTGCGTCACATCATTTATGTCGCTAACAAGCTGCGTGCTCAGATTTTATGTAACAATGGAGCACTATACATAGGCTGTTGGATGAAATGCAAAATATTGCATTTCATCATGTATTAGAAGCTGTAATAACAGCTTCTAATACAATTAAGTGTACATACAATTCAAGGTTCGGTGACGGTCATTTGGCGGCGAGAGGGCGAAATGTTTTTGTGAGCCATTGACCCCGAATCCAGCGATCGTCCCGGGCCTGGCAATGTATCACCGCCATTATAGTGGTCGCCGAGTGATCGAAACTTCGCACAGTATTCAGCAACTCCGCCCACCGTAGGAAGTCTAGTTCAGCATTACCTTCCATTGGTCCTTTCGGTTGACGTTCAATTTTTTTTTCAATTTGGCTTCACGATAGGTATTTTTCCAGTGTCAAGTAATATAAATTATTTCAGCTTTCGAGCATATGGAAAGGCCTAAAGGCTAGGCTCAAGTAAAATATTCCCCATCCCTCAATCAGTAAAGTGATGGACACTTGACTGAATGATTTAGTATGCATTTTTTGTGAGAAACTGAAAAGCCAAGTTTTGGCACTCTGTTTCAATTACCTACACTCGTGCACTTTACTGAACCCATAATAGTTAATATTCCACTTATATCACTCACTATAACTCGCATGAATACTAGTTTTAGAAATTAAATCATAACTGACGCCATGACTTTTCAGTTTCCCGCCAAAAAGTCTGACTTTCCATTGCTGTCAGTTGAACATAAAAAATCGAAAGCGGATCATGTTTCACAGTTGAAAACAACAGTGAAAATGAGTCTTATTAAGTATTCATTAGAGCTGACGATAAATTCATACTTACCTGGGGAAATCACCTCAGCAATCGTTTCAGGCGGGAGTACCTAGACGGCGCGTCACGGGATCATGTGCAATATTAAGTACCACCGTTTGCCCTTGCAGCCTCTAGCTCACATTTTCAGCTGAATGTTTTTTGTGTGTTTCTTGGATTGAATATTTTCTAGTCTCTATTTGTTTTTTTTTATATTTGTGAATTGATGTCAAATATCATTCCATAAACTTCGTAGTGTGATTTGTGAGCTCTTTCAATTATAAGGGTTTAATTGTAGACTAAAAACTACGTTGTAATCTGCCAAATAAGATTACGTGTTTGCTTTATTAGAATAATCTTTGTGTAGTAAATTAATAATAATTGTATAATTATTTAGGCTAACAAGGGTTGCTCTGGGTAAAGCTGAGTTAAACACTCGCATGTTTGGAGAGGCTACGAAATATTTTATCCAAATAATTTGTTACAACCACAATATGAAACTTTGTAAGATTTAAAAAGAAATGGGGCACGTCTATTTGAAATATTCATTAAAAAAATATATACATTTACGTATGATAATTAAGAAGAATAACGGTTTAATTTCAGGTGTTACTATACATAACAAGTTCCAATTAGGATAGAGTAAACAAAACACATTCTACTTGGCCATATGTTTAATAGTGCCCCAACAGTTTATAGAATAATGGCCAGTAACATGTTCTCCCCAAGATTAATATGCCGTGTCGTATGGCCGTTGCAAGAGATCCGGGGCAATCGTCTTGAGCCCAGCACCTCGTTAAGGCCTCAGCTTAATTCACTTTCACTGTATCTAATGATAAACAAACCCGCCCATTCATATGTAGTTTTGGCCTTTGTTCGTAATGAAATAATGTCGTAATGTCGTAATTTTTAATAATAAGAAAATTTTACTTATGCAACGGCCGGTAGCGACTGCGCAACTGGGTTAATCACTCTTCGTTCACGCCATGCATTGTAAACGCATATTAAGTTATTTATATTTCGAATTGTAAGTAAGTGTATACCATGTTACTTACATGAACGGGAATCGGACCAAGGCCGTAGTAAGGAATTCCCTGGGGGGGGGGGGGGAACCTGGACCAGAGACAATAATAAGTACCGACAACAATATCGAAAATATTTTTGTATGTGTAAAACGGTTGGTTGTCTATGGTAAGTAGGTAGTTTGTTTGTGTAATCTCGTCTCTTGTGCTGTAGCTAAATAAATGTTTTTTTCTTTCTTCCTCTTTCTTTCTATGGCTTAGGTATTTCGGGGGTGGGAGGGGGGTGGCACCCCCAAATCCGGCCTTGTATGAGACTCGTATTCTAGTCGGCATTTCCGCACGGCCTGCATATAACAAAATTTGGTTCTTTGAATAGATTCTCAAGAACTGCGTCCACTATCAGCATCTTGCCCGCAAATCTTCTGTTGTTTTCACTAAAGTCATCATCATGATCATCAAACCACTGCAATACTGTTTGCCTGCTTTTATTTGTGAAAAACAAGCGTTCTATAGAACCTATTCAGTGTAATAGAAATAGGAAACAACCTAGCAGCATACTTGACTTTTATAATAAAACAAGCTATCTGATCAAACTAACACCGTACCCGTGACAGATTTTATTTCCCATATAAAGTTATAAAACTTCCAAACTGATCCCTTTTATGTTGTTTTGTCCCAAACGGAAGGGAAACTGAAGCGTTTTCGACAATAGGCACGATAAGCAGCTAAAGGGCTCCCAGACACAGACATTTCACGAAGGCTGCTTAAATATTTAGAATATCTAGATCTTCTTAGTTGAGGTCGCATTCCGATCCGGTTGTAGAGTTAAGAAAAAAAATATGTTAATGACAATTTGTAAGTGCGTCCGTAGGCCTATACGAAATAAATGATTTGACTTTGACTATAACTGGTTTCTTTATGTTCGCTCAAATTAATACATAAAGAAAACATGTAAATATTCTGTTTAGATGATGATCCTTTTCAGAAAAAGAAAATACCGGTGACCGATGTTCGTAGCCTAGCGTTATGGGCTGTGACGTCATGAGTTTTTCTATTTCAGTTGTAGCGATTTCGTGTAATAAGCTACACATTGTTATTCACAATATTTTCGCGCTTACGTTTTTCTTTTAGTCAATTTCTCGTAAGCTATAAGTAGATATAACTCAAAACGAATATTGTCATAAAATATAAGTGCTTGTTTTCCCTAAACCCGTCGTGGTGGGATACACTAAGTACCTACCTATTTCACCGATAGTACTTATTTATCCACACAGAGCCCACTACTTTGTTACCTGCTTAGCATTTCTTAACAGAAAATCAAATAAGTCAAAATCGAGCAAACGGTACTTATCAATTATAAATAGCTTAATCAATCGTACAGCACGTCTTTAGAATTGATGTTCTACTTATGCTTATATGTTGCATCAAAACTGAAGGCTCTGAACATCATTTAATATTCAATTTGTGAAAGTTCAATTTGAATCGGTTAAGTAGTTTCGGAGATAAATCCCCACATGTCCGGGCCTCGGTTCGCACGTGTGACGTCGGCACTAATGACCTAGTTGATTTGTAGGTACTAAGTAATGAATAAATTATTTAATTTTCGGGTTCGAGATAGACCCGCTTGGTGATATGAATAATTTATTTACAAATAGTACCTATCTTTAGAGGGCAAAAGTATATTGATTTCTTATATTTACGCGAATACTACACATTGAAATAAAACTAATTCTAGGGAGTTTATCGTCAAAACGTCGGGAACGTAAAATCATAATATAAACGCGATAAAATCCTTAAAACTAGTTTTATTTCAATGAGCAAAAGTGTGTTTGGCTTACAAAAAAATATTATTGACTTTTTACCACAACTAATAAATATACTAGTTATTCTATAAAATAAATATCGCCAGACAAACACACAAAGTGTAAGGACCTAAAGTAAGCATCGCTTGTATTACGGCTACCGTAGAACGGTATATACAAATGAACTAATAGCGATCCCAGTAACTCCTAGACCTTAGAGCAAAACCTAATGATCGTGTCCAAAATTTGCCAAAACCTGGTATCAGGATCATCAGGGAGATGAATAGAGGAGGGGCATCATCAATTATACGTGACAGCTGGCAGTCTAACCATTGTCATAAAGACCAAAAAGGCTTAAGCTAAATTAATACTTTTCCTGCACAAAACGGGATAAAGCGTCCGTTACAACTGCTGTATTATTCATTTGGCTAGCTGCTGCACAAAGTAATAACAAAATAACAACCATCCGGGGAGGTTTCCTCCGGTGAATTGCGAATGAAATGAAAGCATACATTTTTCCTTCAAGTCAACTATAAAAATAGGTCAATAAGCACCCCAGGAGAAATGGATTACTCGTATACAACTTTGTATCCACACTCCTGGGGTTATATTGTCATTTTCTCATACAAAATATGTTGAAAGTTACATTTATGATGCCATTGCGATCCGGTAGTGTGTCGATGGTGTTAGCAAACTTGAGACTGATAAGTAGGTATCGAGACAATTTACGATTTAGGCTGAAAATATAATATTTTTACTGTCTTGTTTTTGGAGAATTATACTAATAAAAAAAAAATCTACATAGGGCCTTTGCACACCACGTTTTTTAAACGCGCCGTCAATGCGAGTTTGTATCAATACAAACGCGATACGCACCTGAGTCAGACAGAGCAAACAAACTGCTATGTGTAAGGCCTCAGCCTCGAATTTAGCGGGCAGCGGAGCGGCGGCGGCGGCGACGCGGGAGCGGATCTCGTTGGCCGGCCTGCGCCGCTGCCACGCCGCTGTTTTTGATTGATTGACTGATTTGATTTTACGCATAAGATCCTGCCGCTCCCGCGCCGCCGCCCCGCCGCCGCGCCGCCCCGCTGCCCGCTAAATTCGAGGCTGAGGCCTAATGAAAAGCGTCTGTCGAAGTCCGATCGTGAAACGCAATTCATCAGTGCGTTTAAAAAAAAGTGGTGTGCAAAGGCCTTTACTGTCCATTACTATTTTTTTTTTAATAATTTATAAAACAATTCAGAAACATCGTAAATGCCACGCGTTAACGTACGCGCACCCCGCTAGCAGCACCCCCTCGAGGCCTGCAGCATATACGGGTACCGCGACTTGTCAGCATTCTCAATTGTTCCACCCTTAATTAAATAGCATTCCCTTGTACCTACCTGTGTTTAGCTTTTGTAAACTAAACATAGGTACCTACACTCTATTATTTAGGATTGTCTATGTCTATATTGCCAGGTCAATAACCTTAAGTGTCATTAACAGAATGCACTCCAGATTATTATTAGTTCAAAGCTAAATATGCTGCTGAGATAAAGAACATTTTAAAATGGTTTGAAAAAAATAGATATTCAATTACACATGATGTTTTACGATGCATGTTTAATTTCACGGTTGCCTAGCAAGAAATAATTATTGAGCCATTTACTGCACTTGTAGAAAGAAACAAAAATATCAATGAAATCTACACATTTTCTTTTATTTTATTTTTGCGTAGGAAAGTGTGCATTAAAACAATTAAAAAAATATTTTTCTTTTGATAGCAAAGATTAATTTGACCCATTAAAGGTTTTAGATATAAGTATCTCGAGGTACAATGTGCTTTTTACCTATATATTACAGAAATGCTTAATTCAATTAATAATAAGCTTAGTACAGACTTAAGTAAATGCACAGGTAGGTAGGTATTTTACAAAGTGAGAAGTGGTCCAGAAAATTCTCTGACGGATTTCAGAGGAGAATTATTAGGGTGTTCACTATATCATTAATAAGAATGAAACATTTAATTTAGAAAATTGTAGAATTTATTGTTAACGCTTTATTACATTCACCTTTTATTAGTTAATAACAGTGTTCTGAGTAGCAACGTATAAAACTATTAATCTACATTGAAGCATCGCTGAGATTGGTGTGCCTGCATGCACGGCCACCGCAGATACCAACCCTAGACATTAATAAACCTTCATGAAACATTAATTTATCAGGCTGAATCGAGTTTAAACTCGGGTGGGTTCCGTAGATTAACGCTGGTTGAATATCCATTATGATTGCAGACATATTATTTGACGGGTGAACATTTAGATGTGTCACATTAATGAGGGGGAGATTACGTGCAAGGGTTTAACGCATATCTGAAAACCCAACAGAATGATGAATGAATTTGAGCTGTGGGTACTTGATTTCAATCCTTAGACATGGGACTACCCTACCACAAGGGGGTTTGGTTCTTAACGACCCTCCATAGGATATCGATGGGAATGTTGACAAAGATAATGGAACGTTTTCCTCTCGTATTTCTACTCTTAATATTTTATCGTCCTACACTCGTTTACTTATTGATAAAAAAAATATTTTAGATGAGTTTTCCTCATTGGTTTCCCAAAAAAAAGTAATGTAGAAATGCTCACGGTTATTACAAAAGAACTGTAATAAAAGTGTCTGTCAGTCGCGCGTCAAATAAAGTTTAATCGCCGTGTTTGTACTGGGGGTACCTACCTATTTTTGCTATTATTGAGCGCAAAGTTATATAAGAAAGTTTGTCTGTCTAAACAAAAGCTTTGATTGTATCCATAATATTAACGTTGGATACATCGTACAGACTACGTGAACGACAAACTTGATGGTTAACGAAGAAACGCACAGCACGTCGAGTACGAGTTACTGTTACTAACTGTATAATTTATGGTCTACCGTATGACATTTTGTATGGAGATTTGAAAAGCGCTTCTAGTAGACGGTATTTAAAACTTTCAATTATCCATACAAAATGTCTAAGGTAGACTATAAAGTATACGGTTAGCTTACGAATAATCTCGTACTTGACGTAGCGGTATAACATGTAGACTATTCGACATCCCACAGCGGGGTGGCAGTGGAGGTGAAGCGGATATCGACTATCTATTTTAATTCACCTGAAAATAATTATATCGGATCTACTCAAGAATAGGAATGATTTTAATATACTTACTTACCGCTAGTCTGGGATCTCTGACTGCTCCACCCGCTGCACAGCGCACTGCCCTATCACTCACTGTCTAGTGTTTGTAGGGCTAGCTCTGGTTGATGAAAATATAGTACATAGGAGCGTTATTGGTTATGATTAAGTAAATATATCATATATGTATATCTATACATACAAATAAATAAAATTTGAGTGTCTGTTTGTAATATTATAATAACCGCTTTAACTAAGTGCATTTAGATGTATACACGCACAGATCATACACGGTACCTATACCAAAACAATATTTATTAAATTTTTTGTCTGTCTGTCTGTATGTTTGTTCCGGCTAATCTCTGAAATGGCTGGACCGATTTTGACGTGGGTATCAGATAGTATTACATATTTTGTGTTTGCGTTGATGTATATTGGATCTAGCGGTCATATTGTGACTTTTGGCTAATCCCTTAATCCCATTGAATTGCTTAGTCTGTACAATTCGTAAGACACAACAGTTGTAAATAGTCTTTTCCAATTAGTGGCTATGATTGAGGCTTAATAAAGTTGACAAGGGGTTTAGGGGGGGCTGGCTCGACGCGCCGATATTGCAACTTGCTACAGATTATATTAGCTACTCGGCCAACTGGTCTGGCAATTGTGAATCGATTTCGCTAAGCCGTAATATGGGCGTGTTGTTATTAAATCTTATTCGGATTTGGTGTTTTGTTATTCTCTGTAGGCTTACAATAATTAGGTACTAACTATACAAGGCCCTTCGTACACTGGGCGTGTACACTTTAGAGATCCGCTATTCCTTTTCTATTTCTTATTTTAAAATATCAGGTATGTTTCATTTCCACGTACTTGTTTTCGTGTGCCCAAGTCACGCTCGCCAGGCAGCCCATTGCGATAATACGCGACTATTTAAATCTAAGGTTATGTTTTGAAAATCATTAGTCAGTTAAACGTTGCCGTCACGTAATCCAATCTGGACGTCATTCTGTATTCACAATGGAGCAGTATTCTTAACCGAAAAGGCACCCTCAATATTGTCTAATTGGCTTTTGGTTCGGCTCGCTATTGTGTTGTTAATAATCGCCCTGTGATTGTCCCGGGTTCCCGGCCATTGTTCCCGATCAGTGTTTGTACAACCTCCGGCCTGTAATACAGAATTATTTTTTGCAAAGACGACCGTGACAGGGATAAAGTGACTACTAATAAAATGTCGCTTACTCTGTTATATGGTATTATTTAAATATTTTGTTAATTTATGCAGGAACATTAATTGCTTCTAATCCTGTGTTAAGAATGTCAGATATAACGTTGATGAGGGTGGATACGGGAATGCCCTGGGCTACTAAGAATCCAGGTTTTGCAAATGTGCCGCATAATACTGGACGTTATATTGGGGTACCCGCATGCTGGGAAAACTAGCTTCGCTTGTAGCCATAGAAAAACCTTGCCTAATGTAAAGGGATAAGTACTAATTTTGTTTTGTTTGGGCTTCTTATCGGTAAAGCCTAATATAAACAAACATTTGCAAGTCCTAAAAGTGTGGGAAACGATTCTGATGAAACGGTCGTACGTTATTACGAAGTTTGATTTTACACACTAACATTTAGTTACGGAACATTTTCCTTGATATATTTTATTTCCGATCGCCTACGGAAAACCTAATAACTTATTCAAAATAACAGTATAAATTCGCAATGCAGGTATCAAAGTACTGTCAACGTTCTATTAACGAGGCAACAACCATTTCAGAAATATCATCCTCCGTCATCGGATGATAGAAAATGTGATTGCCTGAGGAAATAATAAAATTACAAAAAGCCTTCGCATCGGGACTATGAAAAGGGCTTGTTTGCGAATAACAAAAAAAAATTGTTCATTCAGAAAGAACTGTGTTTGATGTACGAGGGGGAATCATTTTCTTATCGGCGCTTTCTGAGTTTTCTTTGTGTTATTCAATGCATTCACCGAGAGAGATGAAAGCAAGCACTTTGAGCCATAAGTTTTGTATTAAAACTCCATTGGCGTAAATAGTGTAGACTTAATTAATAACAAAGTATCTTAGTAGATTCATTGCCGCAAGCAAGCAGTGATAGCCAAGTTGGTAGAATGCTTGTCTCCGTAACGAGGATCGCAAGTACCCAGGCAGGTACCCCGGTACACACCTCTGGTATTTCTGGATTTCGTGTGCGAATCTCATTTTCAACCACGATTATCAGTTGCAAAACGGTAAAGATAAACATCGTGAGGAATCCTGCATGTCTTAGAGTACCCCTCGCAAGACGTGTGAAGTCTGCCAACCCGCACTGGGCTATCGAGGTGGACTATGGCCTAATACTCCTCGCATTTAGGGTCCGTGTCCAGCAGTAGGACATTAAAAAAGAGCTGGTATTATTAGATTCCTTGCGCAAGTTGGTTTTTATGTATGACTCTACATTTCCCTTATATTTGTTTCAGGTCATCACACCATGGTGAATCAGTGAAATTTCTGTGTATACAAGAATGTTTGTTTGATGACCAAAATGTGTTCAAAGAACTGTCACAGAACGATGTTTGTCGCGTTACTTGTAGTGCTTGTGGGTGCAGTGGGTGGTGCTGTGAACTCTACAGATGTGTTAGAGAACAGCTCCCGCATGGCGTGGATGAAGGCGCTGCTGGACCACCACGGGTGGACGGACATGATCAGGACTGGCAACCTGTCTTTGCCACAACAATGCGAACACGATCTCACGGTCTACCTCAAAGCACTAAACAACGGTCAACTGTGGGCTTCTAAAAGTAAGTGATAGAATTCAATGTTTTTATGAATTATGTGATATAATTTTAGTCAGATACGAATAGTTTTGCTTACAATGTCCTATCGATCAGTAGCAGGAAGCTGCCCGTAATCGTTGTATAATATAATCAATTGTGGAAATACATTGCTGTCCGCTAAGCGTAACCGATTGTACCAAACGTATTACAAACGACGACGGACATGAAATATAAGGTTTAACATTAATAATGTAACATGTTTTAAGGGGTCCATCAGTAGGATATAAGGGTCACATTCCCGAAAGAAATAATCAAATAATTAGGTTTTTTTTAAATAACCCTGCATACTAAGTCCGCGATGCAACGGTACTATATCGCTTTCTCACAGAAACACCAAACTCTGTATAAACATATATTTTATTCATAAACGTTATTGTTATTACCTACTTGTTAAGCCCCTTAAAAATATTTTACAGTATTTTTATTAAACCTTATATAAACCGGGTAACGATAAAGCCCAAAATCCAGTGTGCTAAATTACTTAAATACATTTGAAGCACGAATTTTAAAATCGAATATTCAATGACACAAAAATCCCTCCAAAGTTATAGGTAGAGACTGAAGTCAATTACTGCAAAAAAATAAGAGCTATTTGCATAGCAAAATCAGGCAAGCCAATCACAGGTCGTCATTTGCATTCGCCGTAAATCGAATCGGGAACATCGAAAACAACTTTATCATTGGAGGATAAATAAAATGTTGTTTGTCAGTTGATAAAACGATTTTTTTTTAATTTTGTCAGTAATAAGATAGAAATCTGGCTTTAGTTCGTTTTCTATTATAAATGGTTACACTGACGCGGCTGAAAGCAATATAAAGAAAGTAATGCGTGGTTAACCTTTAACACACACGTGATTTCTTTCTGAAATCGACCATTTGTTTATCTGCTTCTAGATCTCTACGCCTATTATCACACGAATAACCATTTCTCTGAATGTAAAGACGTGCGTAACAACGACATTTGATACGTTTTAAAAGAAATTAAATTACAAGCAATAACAGCTGATGTTTACCGGTTTTATAATCGCTCCGGTATTCTTGCGTATTACGTATGTTACGTAACGTAGAGTTGTAAAAAATCAAGTGGCTGCTAGTCCGGGCCCGGCACGCCATTGCCATGTAGGTCGCTAGACCCGTGCAAATTTATCTTACCAATTGATTTAGTATAATATATATATTTTTTTACGATTTTTGTCAAGCGATCAAACAATATTAGGAAAAGCATTATTCTGTAGACGACTGATATTCTTCTCGATGGCATAACACAGTTAATCGATCATACATCGATTAAACACATTCACATCGTAATAAAATATTAAGAGATACATTTCGTTGTCGCGTGTGTTATAAGTTAAAAAACGGTTAATGCATATGTAAATAAAGTTCCAAAATCATTTAATTTCGTATTATTGTGGTAGGTACCATCGACGAGTGTTTCATTCAGCCTACGTTATAGCTTATAGCAAGGTGCTCGGGAATATGTCCCTGTCTAAAATTCCCAGTCCACCTCCGTAGGTCGTAAATATCCGAACTCTTGAATCTTCTCTCGTTCTGGGCACGTGACCGAGCTGTGAATCATTTCTTTTCGTCACGGCCCCTCTTCGATTCGATAATCATTTATCACTGGGCTTGCGCTACATAATTCGTGTTTGATATCACTTCAGTCGGCTTCATTCATCTTACGTTTCATGTTGCGGAGGTAATAGAGCAAACATACTTTCACCGACACGGAATGATTCACCGCGGTGCTAGAGATGCGATAAATCATTACGAAAATTATCGTCAGCCTGTCTCGCCTCTACCATTTATTGTAATAGTTCGCTGACGAATCTTTTGTTATCGCATTTTAATGGTGTGAAGATTTAAATTATGTAATACGATGTAAGGGAAATAGCCGCCGAGCGATTCAATGACCACAAATTCATTTATTTAATAACAACTAATATCATTATGTACAAATAAAAATAAATCAAATCAAATCAAATCTTATAAATAGTGCACAATTGAAGAATCAGAGCTATACATCGTAAGATAGCCGATACATCGTTTAGGCTTCAAAATCATTAAATGTATAATAAAGTAGAGGAGATAAAGTTTATTTTTGTAAAAATATATATATATATGGATTTTGTCTTTTAACGTTCTTACCAATCGTTTTCAAATGATCGTTTAAAGACTGACGATGCTAAATGCATAGTTGTGGCATGATTCTCATGACCTATTTAAATGCAGAACTAGCTAATAAAAATCCACACTGGCTTAGCCGCAGGTGAAAGCTATTCTAAGTATAAACTAATATTTTCGCAATGCCACAGGACTATTAATGGCTCTGATACCGTTTGGCCCATCATTCCTCGTATATATTTGGTGCAGTAAATGGTAAGAAGGGGGCAATCTATTGCGTAGCATTACATTTTAAGGGTAAAGATTTCAAGAAAATGGTCCGACGTAATGAAGCTAAATGAGTGTGCTCAGAGGAATGAATAGCTGCGGCTCCGGTGTCTTGCAGGACGCGGGGAAACATGAGGTTTCCTCAAATAACCCACTTGTTATGTGGCTTTGTCGAATTCTTGTGTATTTCGAGCTCGTTTCGTGGTCATCCGAATGTATTTATTTTCCAAGTAGGGCTAAAATTATATTTAATTTCTTATATTTACGCAAAAGCTACACATTAATATAAAACTAATTTTATCGCGTTTATTTAGTTTTTTATGTTAAACGCGTTAAAAAAAATTAATAACGTTAATAAACGCGATAAAATTCGTAAAATTAGTTTTATTTAATTAATGTATTTAAGTCAAATATTAGTCCACTCTGAAAACATCATAAATTTATGGTGTTTGAAAGTCTATTAGGAAGAAGTTTAAAGGATTATTGACACTATATTATAGGTTGTGTTAATACAAAAATTACCAAACAAACTTCCTAATAGTGTATATTTTAAGTAAATAGTTAGGTAGATTTACGATTTTTCCCAACAAAACAAATTAATTCCTTGAACATTCAACAGATAAAACAAAGGAAAAAAAAACTTAATCGAATTCTCTAAAGATTTATGAAGCTTTACCAAAGCGAGTTCATTTCGTAAAGAATACGAATATCATTGTATAGGTCATTTGGCACAAAATAAACCAGAAACGTTTTTCTAAGTTTTCCATTCCATAAATCACGCGAGGCGCGTCGACTCATTGTGAAGTTCACCCACGAAGCCACCTGAAACTTTTATTCACGAGATATGTAGGTAAGTACTCGCTACGCCAGCGAGAAGACAAATAGCGCTGTACGAGTACCTATTGTAATGCGGGAGTTCCGATTGTTTTGTTTTCGAAATATGTACAAGTGCTGCGGTAATAATGTGTTTTGTTTATACCAATTTTATTGATAAAATCTGCTATTGACGTATCACACGATCATTATCAAATAATTAAAAAATATATTGATTTCTTAAATTTACGCGCGTAAAAAACATAGTATAAACGCGATAAAATCCTTAAAATTAGTTTTATTTCGATAAATAATCAATAAATTTCATTTTAAAACTGACCGCATTTCTTAATTGTAAACGTATATTCAAAATTATAAGTGTATGTGAGACAGTGTGTGATAGGGGATAGGTAGAGCTAATATAACCTAACCATAGAACAATGCAGTTGGGTAGCAAAGCCAATTTTTCATATTGCACGCAACTAGAAGTCTTTTATAAGTGTGGAACCACAACACGCCTCAGTTCATTGTAAAGTTTCTCTCTAATTCCCTTGATGTGGGTTCGCCTGACTTGGCATTCGCAACCCTAAACCCGATAAAAGATTATCATGGGAATGTTTTCCCTTTCGAATTTTTATTCTCGCCTACTTAGTATGCGACTTTATTTTCTTGGCTTTGCTTTAAATATTCCACACGATTACAGTGCGAGGTCGACATTGGCCGCGCGCGGGTGTTATGTAGAATAACCGAGGACTTAGTGCTGAAAATGTCATGCAATCTAAACCCAGAATTTATAGACGTTTTATAACTTTATCAAACGTACTGTGTAATCGATAAATCTACACCATCACATAATTATGTATACAAAAATAGTTAAGACAAATTAATTCCTGAATGAAGACACTATACATTACAAGTACATTATGTTTGCTCTACATTTCAAAAACTTTTTTAACTGGTCTCAACTAATTTGACATAGATTGGTTACGTTGGAATGGTAATCATTATTTGAATTCCTATTCGAAGAAATATTTCGAAAGAACCAGAGTCAGGAATAGAATGAGAGTAAAAGAGAGAGAGTTAAAAAAAATGCAGACACAAAGTTTGGATTGTTTCAAGCAATGTATCTTTTCTAAAAATGTACTTTGGAGCCGTATGTCCGCTATTCATGCTTAATGTGGACTTCAGCTTGTGTACAAACGGTTGCGGTTTCCCCGAGCGCTAGTCGTACTTCGCATAATTTATTTAACGTCGCCCTCGGTCGCGTCTGGTGGAGCCCTTACTCCCTGCTCAACTCCTGATCATCTCCAGCGCGCAATTATTTACATACAACCACAGAGAAAATGTCTACCGGCACCGAACACAATTACTTTTTAATTTTTCGCACCTTGAATATGTTGAACTTGAGACTATAATACCTATATACAGGTTGTAACATTACGAATGGGTCATTATGGGGATCTCCGAAACTATAAGAGATAGAAAAGTATGTTCTTGGGAACCATGTCTTTGAATAAAAAATATAAAAAATTGATTAATCGATTTAAGAAAAAACTCATACATTAATCGGTACAAAACATCATTAGATAATGAACGATTTCCTGTTCCATATAAATATAGTGTTTTACGTTAATATTTACAAATACTTGTCACTAAGCCACTAAACTGATATGTAAATAGTGAGCGCATAAAACGAGTTTCTCAAACACTTTCCAAAGAACTGTATGGGCCTACGTGACGTTACGTCATAAGCCAAACTAGTTTATCCAGCTGATCATGAATGAAATTATAAATGTTGGCTCAGTAAGTGCATATTTCGTGAGATGAGCATGTTTGTAAAGGTATAGTCTAAAAAGAAACTTATTTACTTATTTATAAGGTACACCAAACGATAACTACATTATAATCAAACAAATGAAGGTACAATGGTAGAGCTTACGCTAATTGCGATATCAGTTACTGGTGAAAACGACATGTGTTGTGGCGTAATCAACATAAATAATTAATAAAATATAATATAAAACCATTTATTAAAAGATTATTAAAAAATAACTTGAAATTATTGTGCTGCGCGTAATGCGCTTGAGAAAAGAGGGAGAGCGAGAGTTGCCAACTCTCAACATAAATATGTCATAATGTTGGTAATAAAAAATAATATTATTTATGTACGTTGTGTACAACATTCATTAAAAATAATTAAACCAATACAAACAGATGCGTTGAGTTGAATGCAGTTCTGAGGAATGAACTAAGATATCTATAGCTTGGTATTACTGAGGTACTGTATTTTAACCAATTTAATTTATTTTATGGTAAAGATAAATAAAATTGTTTGATTATGAAGTACATAATGTATAGGTTATAAGGTTATACGAGCGGAAAGGATAGAGAGTCTCTCCTTTGTAAAAAGATGACGAGAAAGAGACAGCGCGTCATTATTATACAAGTTTGTGGGCTTTCAGAAGTCTGGCCTGAAAGGTGCTTTGGTAAATGGGCTTTACATTACATCTCAAGATAACATGTGCTTAGTACACTCCAGCCTCCTTGAGTTCCACCACCCTTAGTTGGCCCGCGAAAAAAATGAATGTACTGTCAAGGACATACAGCCCTAACACTTAAAGGTCATTTTATAATGGCAATACTTGCTACAGCGCCGCGGCCAACCACTGTAAAATGTGAATTGGATAGACTCTGTATACGTATATTGTAGTAGGTATTTATAAATATAAAGTCGCATACTAAACTAGACAGTAACGCATTACTCTTAATACTATCGTTAAACTAGGGCAATTACAACATATAGATAGGCAAATAAAGTTATGTAAGAACATCAAAACGTCATCGAATAATCATCAGACCACATAATCTATGCGTGCGAGCATATTACCCACACATGTGTACACACGAAGATCCAAAAGAAAGTTATCTCAGCTCGGATGTAGTACAAAGGAAATTACTGGCATATTTCGAAGAGAGCAAGCGGTTATTATGTAACTTTTTAATTATCGCGAATTTTTCTTTCATAGAACTTTAGCGAGTCAAACGGGCATTGAGAAACGCGCGCGCAGTGGCCTGTGACATAACATGCGCTCGCGGCGCGACCGGCGCGGCGGCAGGTGGTTACTCTTGCGCAAATGCACCTTATAACGTGTAAATCGCAAATTTCATAAGTAACCCGCGAAAGTCGGCATTTAATTTTACTTACACGCACTGCGCCGGCGGCGCGTTTTGATGCTTTTCTTGGCAAACAAGCGAGCTATGTGTGACTATAATTTACGCACATGACGCGATACTACATATTTATATTTTTAAAGTCATTTAGTATGTGTTGTGCAACATAGATCAGGAACGTTAGTGTTGTGACATTATCTTGGAGCTCATTTAAACATTTCTCAATGAAAAAACCATAATTGTCGTATTACAGCGGAGAATATTTTAAATAATTTGCTGTGCAACATTTGCACAACTAACTTGTGCGTATACAAAAATAATATACCTATTTATCCCCCGTAAAGCATGGATAAATTACAGTTAAGCAGGCATTACATTTTCCGACCTTTCACCTTTATTTTGGTACTAAATATGAGGAAAAATATGAGGTATTTTGTTTTCATATGAAGAAATAGGGTGAAATCTGATTACGGATTTGTTTCGTAACATGGATGTTGATTGCGAGAAATGTAATGTGCAAATATAATGTGAGTCAACCGGATCCGTACTAGCCGCATAGCCTCAGGTTCGGGCACAAGGCGCGTGCGGTCTGACAGCGAAGCAAATGATGACAGGCCACCCTTCGTCCGCCATCGCGTTATGTGCCTGAGCCAGCATCGCGAGGTTGCGCGGCCAGTTTGGATCCAGCCAATGATAATGAGTCGCCAGCGGACCATATTAGGGAAAACCCAGTAGCTAGATTCAGTTGCACGGTGTAGCACAGTAATCAAATCAAGATTAGGAATAAATAAGTGTGTGTATTCACAAGTAAATTATTAATGTGCCCTTGGCGTCATGGATATGTTATAATTATTTTATATGCATGTGTAACGATCACTCTGGGCAAAGGATACACTTAATGCCTATAATAAAATTAAGAAATATTTTTTGTAGAAAGTAAATTTTTGAGTGCGCAATGTATCGTAAACCACGCGATCACAACATAACGCTCCGCGCGATACTCGACGCGTGCGAGTGACGAATGCTCTCGAGCGTATGGAGTTCTTATTTATATTGCAGTTTTAGGTCTAAATTGGTAATTATGTTTTTTTTTTAAATCACATGATAGAATTATATTATTATGATTTTATGCTTTAATCGATTTCAACTCTGAGGGTCCAGAGTCATGAGCTGAATCCATGTTAGGTATCAGTTTTTTTAACGAAGCCACTTTCGCTCTGTGTAACATTCAGGGGATATCGTAAAAGTGTTTCTTGCTAAAATCACAGCTCGGATTTTCAACAATTGTCTGTATTATGGTGGTAAACGAAATGCAATAAGTACTTATTAAAATGAGAGATAAGAACTTGATTATGCACTAGTATGACAGCCGGCAGTGATTTTGTCTCTTTCCCTCGAATTACGAAAGGGAGAGAGCGACTCGATACGACGTAATCCGTGACATAGGATTCGTCTTAACTGCGTGCTAGAGTGTAAGCTATATGTGATGTAAGTCAAACATGACAGTTATACAAGACTGAATTCTACTAATAAGCACATTTAGTAACAATGAACAATTTGAAATTTAAAAACATCCCTATATCAATAGGGAAGATGGCTGGGAGCTACTACCGACCGACTTGGGATCCAGTAATTAATATAATTAAATCCAAAACCAAGCGTACCATTGCAAGAACTTAAGACACTGAGCACTTTATGCTTAGATACGATCGCAAGCAACATCTAAATATGAGTGTACCTTGGTTCAAATTATGACACTAGGACGTCAACACCTTAGTCTTCCCGTGACCATGGTTGCTGTAAAGCAGCCGAAACGTCAAAAACGTAAAAACATAATCTAAACGCGATAAAATCCGATAAATTTGTTTTAGATCAATCTGTCGTATTTGCGTAAATATAAGAAAAAAACAACTGTTGATCCGACTATATTCAATAATATGGGCTTCAAAATAAAGATTAATGAGCTCAGTAGCGTAGCTCTATCTCAATTTAACGTTACTAGATTTTATCCCGCAGCGCTCGTCATTAGTAGAGCCTGATCGATTTAACCTTATATACAGTATAATAGTAGATACCAACGACGCTGTAATTTGTGGCATGTTTCGAGTTTCCCAACATCCGTTGGGATTATCTATTAAATTTGGTGCTAGTCTAGGTATTACTTTAGGCAATTTATGTGTATATACCATCATTCGCTTCCATTTTCTCTGAAGTATCTCATCTCTATTAATATAAATCACAGAAAATATGGAAACTGTGTATTTATTGAATGATTGACCAATCCAATACACAGGTTGTACTAGTTAGTAGTAAGAACATAAGGTCGATATTCGTAGCGAGCCACGCATCTTTTACAATGAAAACTATTATTAATAAAGCAATTTTATATTTCTGTATGCCCAAGTGCGTTTACGTGCAATCAATTCACTAAATCATTATCAATGACTGTGAAGCATGTAGAAATCGACGCAGCGGTTGATGTGAGGTACATCAAACGCCCTGCAATAGGGTTGCAACAGCCAGCGGCCACATAACCCGAATGGTGCAACCCTAGCGGGCAATTAGAGGAAATTTGCCCAGCATTTCACAAAACGTTCTCCTTTGTTAATAGCATTAAAGTTGATATTTGTGAAACGGATGCTGGTGATGGGACATACATGTCTAGATGTTGCGATAGTTCTACAATATGTTTGCGGTTCGAGTTTCAAAACATTTCAAAGATATATAAGTGTTACAATAGATACGAATGCTGTAGCTCAGCGGGTTTCGTTTGAGTTATTTGCATAATATTTGTGCATTATGTAGAGCTGGGTTTTATTTGATATCTTAAACATCTAAGTTTAAAACTATAACTGGCTGATTTAGTTTTCGTAAAAAAAGATAACAAAAAGTATTTCTTATCTATTTCGTTACCCTTCATGCTACTATGCTGTGGTGTGTCTTATATACTTGTAGGTATCGCAACGCGCTTGCTGTGATTGCACGCAGTGCAAAAAGCTTTTAGGAAGCTTTGCAATGTTTTCACTTTGACTGTACGATGAACTGTTACGTTTGCTGTCATGATTTATAACGAAAAAGCCTACTGCACCATTTGTTTTTTTTTTTATTTAAATATAAATATCGCCAAACGAAGACACCAAATATACAGTCCCACAGCAGCGCTTGTATTATGGATCCTGTACAATGAACTGTTACTTATATAGATAATAAATATCCATTACTCGGGTACAAACATTCGAACTCATCACACTGAGTTTGTCCCTACTAGGATTCGAACCTGGGACCCGCAGCACAGAAAGCAGGGTCACTACCCACTGTGCTAATCAGGTTGTCGAAATATTTCAATAGTACATACAACTTTATAATACTTAGCACTTGTTGTGCTTAGACAACTTTATATGATGCATCGATTTATAAAATCAACGAAATAAATAATCGTCTATATCAGGTAAACGACATAATAATTTACCTCTACAACAACAATTTAAAAAAGAACAATTCGCGTTATTCTGTAGTGTGACGTAAGCTATCAAAGTAATTTACGAAAAGCCAGCATCATCGGCGAAAGATGTTTCGATGGTTACGTAATGGGTAAGTAAGTATAAGAAAATATTGAAGCAAGTGCAGAATTGACCGCAAAGTGGGCCGATGGCCGGCCGTGACTGCGTGAGCCGCGAGACGTGGCGACACGCGGCGGCGCGGCGCGGTGCCGGCGCGATGCCGGCGCTAGGCCACAGATTAACTAATAATTGCTAGGCTACCCCACTACGAGCGGCTGACAGGTGGCCCTCACTACACGAACCTTTTAAAGGGTGATCAATTAAAAATTCTGACGAGACGCGTCCATGCATAAACTGCAGGCCTCTGGTAGGTTCTTCTAGCAGGGTCCGCGTGACAGCTCAACAAGTCGTGTTAAATGGATTATCGTGGTGTGTGTGTGTTTGTCGTGTTTAAGTCTTAGTGATTAGGAAATTCAGAACTTAATTATTTCAAAGGATTACGGATTTTTTTATGAAATACCAGGGTATAAAAGACTATGTTTTTTATAATGTGTTAGTATTTATCGAAGAAAGAAACCCGTACCTAATTCTACTATGGTTATTAAATAAGCTGGTTTTTAGAATAGTGTCAGTACAAAACATGAAACAGGAAAATGTTTATCCTTGAATATACCATAGCCCTCTTCTAGGTAGGTACAACCACTTAACGTGAATGTCGCCGACATTGAAAAGGGTTCTTAAAATATGTAACATGTGAATGCATGCGAGCAGGGCTCGCGAGCGGCACCAGATGTACCTTACAAAAAGCCAACCGCAAAGGACACTGGCATTTTAAGAATTCACGCAGAGAAAATGCAAACCTAAAAAAATTCCCCTACTTTAAGAAAGTAAAGTATCCCTCAAACCGATCTGCACGGGAGCGATAGGTTCGCGCTAACTTGCAACATTCGTTCGCGACATTTAATCGCATTTACATACGAGACATTGCAAACTGACACAATCGGTGCGAGCGAATTGGTCGCTCGCTCATTCGCGTCAGTTTGAATAATCCTTTAAATGGAACCCCTTTTTTGGACCGCTTGCAGCCATCTTTCTTTCTGTCATTCGGCTGTTTCAAAACTCTAAAACGATATTCTGAATTCAGAACGATTCCAACACTCATTTATTTTCTTTTTTAACGCCGGGTATGTGTTTTTCACAGTCTGTATCTGTTTCACGACTTCGGTTCGGGAACGACTTGTATAAATTCGATTTAACTAAGATAAACGCGAACAAAGTTGTTTGAGCGTTATTTCAGTACAAAGGGATACTATACCTAGATTTTGATTAATCTCGGAGGATAGCGACAATATTTGCATACTTGCAAGTAGGTAAATCCGGCTCTATTAGATTCTCAATCAACTAGAGAACTAAGTAAATAGATGGTATATGACTTGATCCAGTTATTATATTATATGGTTCGTAATATGTAATATTTACTCTTGATCTAATTCCAGTCGTAGCCGTTATGGCGCGTGCGGCGTGCGTGTCATATGTATCACAATCCTGTATTATCTTGACTAAAATAGATTATTATTATAGTAGTGCCCGCGATTTTGTTTCATTAAACTATAATGTCTAAGCGTAGTTGGAATATTCGCCTTTACGTTTTCTATACATATAAATAAAATTGGAGTGTCAGTTTGTAATATTAAAATAACCGCTTTCTACTAAGTGCATTTGGATGTATACTCGGTACCTATACCAAAACAACATTTTTTACAATTTTTGTCTGTCTGTCTGTCTGTTTGTTCCGGGTAATCTCTGAAATGGCTGGACCGATTTTGACGGGACTTTCACTGGCAGATATTATATTAGAAAAAAACATAGCATCTCACGAAAAAAAATTAAAACCAATGTTGCAGCGTTGCGTCTGATTAAGTTTGATAGCAACAATCTGCAATGTGTCACGCGGGATCAGAACCCGCGAGCAGGCTGTTGCCAACGGTTGAGTATTTGTTAAATACCACGCGGACGAAGTCGCGGGCAACAGCTATCTTTAATATGTAGAGTCTAGGTAAATGCAACAGGGTTGCAACTTAATTAGTTTTTTTTTTCAATAAGCCGTGCTATCCATCACATTATTGTTTTTGGAATAGGATGGGGTTCCTTACCGAAGCCTATGAGTGTATATTATTATTAAACTATGGCCGTTAATAGCTATCGACATGGAGCATCTGATTTTCTAAACATTATTATTTGCATAACACTACCTTGTAAAGTAACATTTTAAAATGTTGTAGATTAAATGAATTCTTGTAACTAGTGAGGTAAGTACGAATTATGATTTCTATCTGTAATATACATAATTTTATTGTCCTAGAAATATTGGCTCTCGCTCCTAGTATCTGCGTCTTTTTTGTCACCATCAATTATCCCAACAGCCGCCTCCCCGGCGCATGTTGGTTTATATTCACTTGTCTATTTGACACTGACAGGCGCATAGTCTGTAGCTCAAGACGACAGCATAAATATATATAATGCCATATATAAATATTATTAATATCAATGTAAACAATTATATATAAGTGTTTATATTTCTGTAGTGTGCTATACATACACTACACTACTTAAAATACGAACCTCTTTGGCATATTTGTTTTTTTTTGCGAATGCATGACATGCCAATAGTTACGTCGGTGTAGATGACGTAGGGGGTAATAATAATTTACGACTCATAAGCAAATTCTGACGATAAAAAGTAAGTAGATTCTGCCATCAAGATTCAAGACTCATATATACCTATGAGTACATAACCGCTATTACAGTGCAATAAGCGTGTTGGGAAGCTTCATCCAGCGTGGGTCATATTTCACGGAATTAATAAATGTAGAGGGAAATAAATCAGTAAGATTGTGCAACCCACGTTCTGAGCGGAGATGCGCTGCGCCCCTTGTGCTATCGCCCAGCTTTCCGGATCTGCACAGCATCCGGTTATCCGAACACGGAAATGTGCCGGATGCTGAAGCGGTTTGAATAAGTGTTAGATGCGATTTGTATCTCGTAGCTTTTTGTGCTCCTGATTATAAAAGTAGCGAAAATATTTCACATTCTCTCATAATGTCTCCAAGACCGAGGGCCCTAAGGGTTTTATTTCCTTGATATCTCTTAATGCATGGGATGAATCTTTCTGGATGTTTTGGTCGTAGAGCATTACCATAGAGACCTCCTCCGAACCCCCTAATTTCTAGGATTACGTTAATTATACCATTTATGAAATAATATATTTCCGTGAAACTGTATTTTTTTCGTTTTTCCTCCATTGTTTGAAACGAGAACCATTAACACGAGAACGAAATTTATTTTAAAAGCAAAACAAAAGCTAAGGGATGCTTTGTAGATGATATAACATCGCAGTATAAAATAAAGGGAATCTAGTGCTGTGTATTTTCCTATAATTTTTCTTAACATAATGTTAGAACAAATTAAACGATGAGATAGCGGCAAGAGAATGTTTACTGGTCTGGTACCCATTATACAAGCGTTGCTTAGACCTGGGACCGTACAGTTGGTGTGTTCGTCTGGCGATATTAATATATTTTTGTGTAACTAAGCAATGACGTGTTGTACTCACGGCTTCGTGTATAATTGTAATAAGGTGACTATAGGGCCCGTGTTTGTTATAGACTAATAAAGAAACTGCGCGAACCCAATATCGGGTCGAATTAGGTTTATACCCAAACATTAAAGAATTGGTACCTACCAAACTATGCACTTATTTATTTATTCACTTAGTAATTCGTTATTCTTATCGTGTCTTTCTGTGAAAAACTACTTTTTTCCATATTTTTGTAAGAATCGACAGGTTGTCGGTTACCCTCGGTCGGTCGGTTGACAGATTCGCTCGTTCGTGGTTATAAATATTACACTATTGATTTCTTATATTTACGCGAATACTATACATTGAAATAAAACTGTTAAGCTGCCGAAACGTCGGGAACGTAAAAAACGTATAATAAACGCGATAAAATCCGTAAGATTAGTTTTATTTCAATATTACACTATATAATTGCAGTCAATGTATATAGGCTCTGACCCTAGTACTGACATATGGTTTGACCTATATCAGCCGTCCATTTGAAAACGTGAATTTATAACGAAAATGTATTAGTGAAACAAATGGTACCTAATCCCCGTCGCTCGTGAAATTGAAACGAATTAATTAACGAGATGTCATGAATGAGGTCAGGGCTACGGAAATATGGCATAGTTTATAAGATAATCCTAACTACCTAGAAATAAACCTACATCAGAATGAGTTTTCTTTATCATCAGCCCATTGCCATCCAATGCTAGAGGCAAGCCACTCTTAATATACTTTTCTGAGCGTGGTCTTCCGCCGTGATAGACAGCTCGTTAATTGCTTTCTTCAGAACATCACTTCACCTGGGCCCCAAGTCTGCTAACTTTTTTTTTGTTACTATAGATATCCCATACAATATCTGTCAAAAGTGACAGTTACTATGCGGTTGATGTCTGATTATGAATCGATTGTTTTAGCAGACTTGGGGCCCTGGCTACAGGCAACCTATAATAGCCAGAAGGAGTAACATTATTAACATCAGAATATGGGAAACCGACACTTTATTAAATTATCTTTTTCATATTACAGTATTCGACGCGTCCGGCCAGTACAGCCCGAACGTGTTGTTCGGGAACGAGTACTGGCTCGGCTCGCTGAACGCGTGCCAGGACCTCACTCTCGCCAAGTACTATGCGCACACGCCGCCCTTCGACACCAAGTTCTTCGTCACCAAGATCAACCTCACTATTGACAACGAACATCTGCCTCAAGTAAACTATTGTTTCTTTATACTTATCCAAAATATTTCTATATATTCCTAATTTTTGTGTAATTAGACCTCTCTTAAAGAAAAAAAAAAAATATGGGCGCATTAAATAGAACATTGGGCATATATTTGATAATAAAATAAAATAATTTTAAACCATTTGGTGGATTTGCGAGGGTACGTGTTTTCATCACAATTTTATTACCGCAGTTTACATGACTCTATGTGCATTTCAATGAGACATTTTATTTATTTATATCAATACATATAATTGTGCTTATTATACTACTTTGTACAGAATGGACGAAAGATTTTTATATAAATTAAAATAGTTATAAAGAAGTATAGTCGCATGATGGGTATCGATTGGATAGTTTATATCCTATAAATACAAATTAGCAGAAAACCAGCACAACACCATTTGCGTCATTGATGCAAGTGTTGTTATATAAGCACCATATCTGCGAAGTGCCATAGTGTGTTACGGCATATACAACGTTACTGAACTTACCGCTCACGGATAATCAACTCAATTTGCTATGTTTCTATTTCCCGCAGTGGTGCGGAAATATACGAATGTTTTCAAAGTGAGACTGAAAAATAGGAGCAGTCCACTACGGTCTATGTTTGCTGTAGCTAGAAATATATGGATTTATTCAGACAGTCGGTCGGAATAACATTTATTTTCACCCTTTGTAAATTGAGTTTTAGTTATTTGTTTTCCTGGGCTGATAAAAATACGATCGTGAAATTCTATAGTATACCATTGATCTACTATGCTTAGGAGATCAAAGCAGTATACGTACTGAGTAAACATTATTGTCTTATTTATGATGTTAATCTAATAACTACGCTCTAATTACCGCCAGTTCACGTAGTGTATACTTATTAAATTACTAGCTGTTGCCCGCGACTTCGTCCGCGTGGTATTTAACAAAGACAACCCTTGACAACAGCCTGCTCGCCCATTCTGAGCCCGCGGGACGCATTGCAGGTTGTTGCTATCAAACTTAAGTCACTCCTTGTTACATCAGCTATCTGCCAGTGAAAGTCCCGTCAAAATCGGTCCAGCCATTTCAGAGATTAGCCGGAACAAACAGACAGACAGACAAAAATTGTAAAAAATGTTGTTTCGGTAAAGGTAACGTGTATACATCCAAATGCACTTAGTAAAAAGCGGTTAATTTAATATTACAAACAGACACTCCAATTTTATTTATATGTATGTATAGACTATAGCTATAAGATGTTATTAATCTATTATTTATACGAAATAATTGGCTAGCGATTACGGAATTTTAATTTCGAGATATAATAAATGCTAAAAATTAAAACGCCTAGACTGAAGGCGCAACCTAACTTCAGTATTCGAAGTAATGTTCGCATTCACAAGCTTATTCCATACTTTGTGAGCCATAAACGAACCCACTTCATTCGGCACGACGATTTTTTGTTGATACCTCCAAAGGTAATAACGTTTAGCTTACAAGCATTTTCAGCAAGCTGGTAACTGACTCTTTGGTTGAGACTTTTGCAGAATGCCGTTGAACTATTATCTCTATCGGAAATAAATTTGTGTTTTCAAGTCGAGAGTGAACAGGTACCTTCTAGGCAAGTATGCTCCATCGTAGATCTCATCGTCACTTACCATCCGGTGAGATCGAGATCAAATACTTGCCTATAACGTAATAAAAAAATATAAAAAAAATACTAGGATAAGCAACATAGAGACTAATTATATCTCTATGGTGTGCAGAGCAGGTTGATGCTGGTGGGGGAGTGTGTGCCGGTGTCGTGCGATGCGCCCGCGCTGGGCTCGCTGCTCGCGGGCATGGAGGTCGTCGCCGCCGCCCAGGCCTCCACCGCAGGCCTCGACGCATCCATACGTACCGTCAGCGTGCGCCCAGTGCCAGGCTCATACGACCTGTTTGCAGACACTAAGCTGCATATATTAGGGTGAGTAGTGTTTGAGTAAGGGCCTTTTTTGCATTGGCCATTCTGGCCCCGATCCGCGATCCTAGTTACCCATAAATATAGTAAATATATGGTTATTTATATAAAATAGTTATTTTCCGGAAATAATATCGCCAGACGAACCACCATCACTTGTCCGTTGAAGTTTCAATTCTACTGTGTCCCAGCCCACATTTCGATTTTTTCGCAGGTTTACTGCAGATTATTTCAAATATCCAAAAAAAAAATTAAAAAAAATCTATTTATAAAAACATATTCCAAAAGAAAATATTTACTATCGGCATAGCCTATTGCATTGCCTCGGTTGCCTGAGTGGACAGGTTCATATTACGGATTTTCTTGTTAGAGCCTCTTAAGTGGTTAGAGGGGTCACCCTCGGAACTGAGAAGGTCCGGGTTCGATCTCCACTCTGGCCAATTAACTATTGACGTGACCTACTCCTAGCACAAGCTTTGGTTTAGTTGCAACAACGAGAAGCAAGGACTGACGGGACTATTATAATAATGTGCTTATTTATTACACCAATTACTAGTAATCTTTAAAAATAGTGTTGTAACTAAGAGGTCCACAATAGTGCAATTTTTATTTTATTTTGTGTAGCATTTTTATTCTTATAACATGAAAGAGTAACATTTAACGTTAATCAGTTATCAGACAGTGAATATAAACATCTCTAAGCGCAAATTATTTACGAAACAAAGATTCACCGAAGTAGTATAGGGAACGTACGTATTTTATAGATCTCGTGACCTTTCGCTACAATTTTCATATGAAGAAAACAAACTGTGATAGGTGCCTAGACCTACAGGATTGGCTCGAATATAAGATCAAAATATTTTTCTGTCAACTGGAAAAGTCCGTGAAATATTTAGTATCATATTTCATATAAATAAAGGTAGTATGATGAATAGTTTACATTTTGTGTTTTTATATTTACGCGAATACTACACATTGAAATAAAACTAATTTTACGGATTTTATCGCGTTTATTTTATGTTTTTACGGCAACCATGGTCACGCGGGGACTGGGAACGTAAATAACATAATATAAAATCCGTAAAACTAGTTTTATTTCAATGAATAGTTTAGTTAACCTTTGTAATAAATTTTAATGGAACTTAATTAAATGTCGTACGGTTAACCCAATCTAAATTGTATAGGTCGCCATAGCATAGGTATGTGGTATTATGGTAATCGCGGGCGCCGCACGCCGCGCCTCCATTATCTCTCTGCTCCAGTGTGATTTATAGCTTTATGAACATCATTAATAATTGAACGAGCATTAGCCATTCAAATGGGTGATACAAAAAAAATATACGATGGAAATGATTTTCCATTTCATTCCGAGGAGCGAGTATTTTAATATAAATTATAATCTGAAAATGAAAAAGTGGCAGCATTTTTAATGGCGCAGCCTATTTTGTTTTTCAGATATTTTAAGGCATAATTTGGGTAGAGGAAACATTTATAAGTGAAACTAGCAAACCTGGCGAACTCCGTTTCGCCACCAGATGAATGAATTTTCTTTGCTATAAACCTCACGGAGCCCGAGACCTTTCCAACGAATGCAAAACCGTGGAAATCGGTTCGTGCGTTCTGGAGTTATAGCGTCAGGAAGGAAAACCCGACTTATTTTTATATAGTAGATAGGTAACGAAAGATTATGCAGAAAGTTTGTCAGGAATGTAGTGACCTCGAAGATCTAGGGACATCCTTGTTGTTGTTTAGTTCGCAGCAAATGATGATTAATTGGCTTGTAAAGGAAAGAGAACGGAAGGAAGACTTCCCGCACATAAAATACTACCTATAAGTGAAGTTGTTGTGAACTTTACCACCGTGTCAGGGCAAAGTCTTAAATAATTTAGGGCGAATGAGTTGCTTACTATCACTACTATTTTGAACTTTTCCATACATCGCCTGGACCTATGAAATTTAACCGCAATACATTTAAGCCAGGAAGTCCCCAAATTGGGTAGAAAATTTACAAACTTTATTCAACGCTTAGTTTAACAAATTTATGCATTAACTGACGGGTTGTGTATGTGTATTTTGATAATGCAATATATTTATTAAGTGTTTCGTTCAAGTTGAATTATTATCTTTATCTTTTTTTGTATTGACATATTTATATATACTTTTGTTTTAGGATTACTAATAGTAAAAAAATAATATACGGAACGCAAAAATAAACTTTAAATATAGGTATGTAACATTTAAAGTTTGCGATCTCAAAATCGCAAACAGAAAATCAGGGCTGTGTCGTCACTATCATAAAGTCAGCGAGCGTGCGACAAAGAAAGAGTATGACCTCACTCTCCCCCGCTACTTGTTATTACCAAGCCTTGAATATAAGTAATAATATATTGTGACCATTCCTTTACAGTTTGACATAAACTTTATTTTAATTTAAATATAATTAATTGAATTTTAGTACTACCTATACTACCCCAATTAATTTTATTTGTTTCAGGAGTGTCACGATAGTGGTGGTAATATTGATGGTGTTCGCATCTCTTTACGAGGGCTACCTGGAGAGGAGGTATCGGCTGGCAGCAGCCCGCGACCTCGAGCTGGCACCCGACGACCATAAACAACCTGTTGGTACTTCATTTAGTACATCACACTCACATGCCCTAAAAATTAATCAAATTATAACTAAATTTAATTATCAGACACTATTCACATGTTTATGTTTGCACCATTTTTATTTGGTAGAATTCTTGCTCATTTTTAAATCGATATAACTATTTTGCTTATGAACTGATTAAAATAAAACGTACACAATAGTGTAAGCCGCACCCAAATCGGATAAGCCGTTCTCGTTTCGACGTCGATCTCTCAGTGCCATTCTTTGTGAACGAATGGAAGATTCGATACGAATACGCAAGCAAATGGTTCGATTCAAACACTCGCTGTTTAAATAGAAGTCAAAATACAAGTTTCAACTAGATAATAACTGAATCGGTCGATACTGGAACTGTCGTAAGGTTGTGAATCGGGGGACTGGACGTAGGCTGTCACTTGTTTCTTCTTGTAAGAATTGTATGTCTCAATGTTCTATTTTTCAACGATGCGAAAATGTATCGATGACAAACATGACTTTGCTTGGCTTGGCTTATTTCCCTTCGCCTATTTTTTTAAAGAAAATATTCAAGTCTTGTAGGCTACAGGTACAATAATGGCAATCACAATAAATCAACAGTTTCCTATAAGCTCATAAACTGTTGAATTATTGTGATTGACGATTTGAACGGACCGCAAAGTTCACAGAACCAATCAATTGTGTGTTCGTGTTGCAACCATCGATCCGGTGAGATGGCACCGCGACTAACCGTGAGCCGGCTTTTGTGACTTATTGCATCGCGGTATTTTTCAATTTGTATTACACATACAGGTTGATTCAGACAGGACCTTGAACCTGGGCTTCTTTAGCGCATTCGTACACACGATGTGAAGTCAGAATGTGGATATGATGATTTAAAAAAAAAATTGTTTCCAACAAAACGACAATTGGGAATTTTTTGCAAAAAAATTATTAAATTGTCTAAAACAAATTCTGACTTCACATAATGTTTACAAATGCACTAAAAAGGCCCAGGTTCGAGGCTTAGTATACCCTGAGTCATTCTGTAGGTACTCACACTATATACACGAACTATAGTTATGAAGCTGAAGCTGAAGCTGGCTTATTTCATACTCCGAGAGCTGTAGTAATTAGATGAAGTAGACAAAATCCAAAATTATAAATTAATCATGATGTAAAATATTCAACTTTCCATGAAAATCTATTCAGGTACAAAGGTAGGAACAAAATAAGTAATATTCAAGTAAGTACTTAGATAACTGTAGAGTGATTAACTCTGAATTCTGAAAATACTTTTTAAATTCAGATAATTAATCGTTGGAACTTGAATAAGTTAGTGAAATACTTTGAGCATCTGAATAGATAATGTTATTTGTAATGAAATTGTATGTAGATAAAAATGTCTTTAGAGAATATTTGTAGGTTTAATGTTGAGAATATTGGGGGGTTTATTGTTAATAACTCAGGGGTATAGTATCGAGGTATCACATTATGAGGGTGGATCCGGAAGTGGGTGCGAGCACATCGCAGTCACGCGATAAATGACATTTGATAAAAACGCGCCATCAAGACCTGGTTCCATTAAATCAGAACCGTACCTATTCGAAGATATAAGAGTGAAGATATATATGTTTACATTTGTGTGCGTATATTAACATAAGCTATATGCAAGTGAATGAATTCATAATGGCAGCGTGAAACTAATAATCAATCAATATAAGTGTAGGTATACCAGTATTCATGTAAGCTAAATATAAATACTCAGACTTTTTAGATTATTCAAACAACACAAGCTAAAAATGAAGCCTAAAAATTGCTGGTCCATGGACATATTTTTTATATGTGTGCGTGGGTGCATGTAAACACAGGCTCACGCACACATAAAAAATATGTCCAGAACTACTTGGTATATTTATTTTAGTACTTAGATTAGGCAAACATATTTGTATGTGGTGATATTTACTAATACAAATACATTGAAAAAGTGGCTTCAATTTACTAGTGGCAAAGCTACGTCTGCTCTTCTAAATAAGTTTGTGTACGAATATAGGTTTAACCGTCTGAACAAAACTCCTAACTCCTCGAAAATTCTATGTCCCATTCAAAAGACTTCACATCATTTACGCCGGATATTTTTGATTGTAATCAAAACTGGATTTTATGCCAACATTATAGACTATTCCCATTTTTTACATTGGGATGAGTATTTATCCATAATCGAACATATAAATGGCATAGCCCCCATTGTCCGTGGTCAATGAAAAGGTATGTAACAATGTTTGCAGGCTAATAACAATGTGCCGGAGCCTGCTGGGAAGCCGAGCGCAGACAATGGAGACAAAGACCTTCGCCGGGAAGCCTGCGGTGAGTACCAGCGCAACGCGTAGCTACCTGATTAGATCTCACATAATAACTACCTAACCCAATTCGCCATTGTTTACAAATATTCGCTCTTCACATATTGACTTCTACATACAAAACTAATATGTCAAAACTACAAAATATTGATAAAAGTATGTATGTATCTGAAGTAGTATCTCTTAATATTTGATTTCCACATTATGATAAGGATAACCTGCTATACATACTACTAATAGAACACTTTTAACCTATTAAAAACCGCCTGCTACCTAAGGCTGGGGTAAATGGGGAACTGTTAGTGGTACGGTACAATCCTAAGGGCGGTGTCCACATTTCTTACGAGCCACTGTCCTTAGTAATTTTACCACCTGCTCACGATTTTCTTTTTATGATGACGATGTTTTCATTACTTTTGCAGTGTAATCTTGGTACGCTGTGCTTGTGGTCGATGAGGTTATTAAGTTGATTAAATATTGTGAGACGATGTAAATAACTGGGTACAATAATAATTAATTATGGTAAGTAGGCACTCAAATATTCCATCAAACTTTATGAAAACCCATGAATTCACAATCAGTACTCGTAGCTTATCCACAATGAAGCTCTTATAATGAAAGTTATGGCTTATCTACGTGGGGAGAGTGAAAGCTTATTAATATATCGACGTTATATGTAATATCGATGCTACTAACAGCTAGTTCACATTTTGCTAAAAATCTTAAGTACATGTCAACGAGATAAAAATCATTTGATAGCGACACAAATCTGCATAACGTTCAGTTATGCAACTATAGAATCTAAATCTAAGTTTGTTCTCTTTCCTTTTAATTACGAGATTATAGTTCCAATTTGCATCCATAAAAAAGCGCCTATGAAAGCTGCTTTATTACTGTCTATCGATTTATGGGGATATCTCTTATAACTTCGCGCTATAGATGTACATCTGATCCTAACAGTGTTAACGAACTTTGTGATCTGGCGCTGATGACCAACCCCTCGAGACGACCTACCACTTAATGAATATTAGTCCAAAGTTTACCGAATGCGATTCCTTGACGCAATATTATATCAATTATACCGTTAACTTTATAACTACGAAATAGGATAACATCATTAGTACATGTATGTTTGTTTTATAGTAGCTGTTGCCTGCGACTTCATCTGCGTTTTTAAATGGATATAACTTTTTTCTATTTATGTACTGATTCAAATAAAATATTGAGTCACTGGTAATATAAGTAAACGACGACTATATATACATAGTTTATCTTGCATTTTCAGTTACTTTTGAAGCAGTAGAAATGATAGCAATAATCCAAGGATATTAGCAATGCGTTAGGAAAGATTTCGCAACGATTAATATAATTTTAATAATTTATCTACGCTACAATAGTAAAATTATGCTTTTGAAAATACTTTATAAGGATTTATCGAAATCGGCTAAAATTTTGCGAACATTTACATAAATCTTTGCTCCCAGGTACCATGTCGGAGGTGCTTCTCTCCTTCTCGATACTGTCGAACGGGCGCACCATCCTGAGCACCGACCCGCCCAACGACGGCGCCTTGACCTGTCTCCACGGAATGAGGTACATTTTATTTTATTACAGTACAACTTTCCTTCGGCTCGTGTTGTTTTATTTGAATAGAAATCGATGGCCCCGCTCGTTTAGTTTTACATGATCGTATACAACATTGTAGTGTAGATACCTACCTACCTATAACCTACTAAGTTACTCTCGCAGAGTCTGGCCTGAAACTTTTTGGAACGACGCATTCGATCGGAATCACTTGTATTGTATTGCTTTGTTCAATTGTATTGCTTCTTCTTCTTCTTTTATTTGACAATAAATTAGCCACCTTTGCCTCTGCTGGAAAAATGCTCACAAAAATTACAACTGTCATTTAGTTGGGAATAAAATGTATGTTTTTAAATTGGCATGTTAAAATTCTGACTTCGCATACTATTTACAAAGGCGCTAACGAAACGCAGATTCAAGGCTTAGTATACCTTTTTTGAATCACTATGTATATGTGAGGTAAGCCATTGTAAGGGGAGAAGCATCACATTCACAGATTATGATTCTTCTACTAACTATAGTAGTAGTTACGTACTACGCAGCCCTATTTTCTCAGGCCTTCTTCGCAACGACCTACCTGTGATTTCATACCGTCCAGACATTTTTTTTTAATAAACTGAGAATATAAATATAAATATACTTTGTTATATAAAATAGCTTTATAAAAAGTCTTGAGGTCGTTGTGTTGGCTTGCAATGCCTTTGTTTGTTACCATTTATTATTTAGATTTAACACACTCCGTGTTTATCGGCTAGACTTTAGATAGGCAATTTATATACTTAATTTTAATCAATCAAGTATACATTATGTATTCTTTTCGTGTCTAAGTAATTCGTTTCAAATTAATCGAGGGTTTTATTGAATAAACCCAATCTGTGTAATAGATTCGCATTTGGGACTAAGTGATGGGTATTGTTTTTGCGTGAAATTTAATAAAGATATTTATTGTGGTTTGATTTTCGCAATGCCATTTGTACTGGAATTTGTTGCACTTTACGACAGTTACTTTTCCTTTGCTATTCTTAATAATAAAACTATGGAAGTCTGAAGCTATTAGCATTAAGGTACCTATTACTCATCTGCCATTTTTATGATCATCGATTTTTTTAATTTCTCTGCACTCCGAATCGCAATAAAATTTTGTTAAATTTTCTCATACTTCTGAGGCGGTATGAAGTTCGCGGGGAAAGTATTAGACTAAGTAATTAGAGTTGACTTAAGTTTTATGCCTATCCTTTAGGAAACAATCTATTTCCTATGATAGTGTTGAAGCAGGTAATTACAAGTCAACATTTTGAATATTTTTTAACTAAATCACTATGCTGAGTGATCACCCGATCACCCGATAGGTGAACTTCAAACACGATAAGCAGTGGAATACATCATCGTCACTTACCATCAGATGAGATCTAGAACAAATACTTGCCTATAATGTAATAAAAAAAAATACGTGTCTGTACCGAAAATAGGGGCATTACTACGGCGCGGCGCTACTATAGCCAATGGCAATATTTATTTCGAATCTAACCATATTCCTTCAGGTTCCTATCAGTGATCTGGGTGATAATGGTGCACACATACCTGACTATCTTCTACGTGGCGGACAACAAGACGATGCGAGTGATCACTGAGCGCAACTTCTGGTACCAGTCCGTCGGGAACGCCTCCTACTCTGTCGACACCTTCTTTGTTATCAGGTAACTATTACATCTCAAGAATTTCTAAAAAAAAATATCTTTTTAGAGTTAAGAATCTACGGCTATATAATATGTTCCTAACCCTAACCTTTTCGTACCTTAACTAACAACGTATAATTTATTGTATAGCATAGCAACTGAGACTAATAACGATTTAATATATTCCGGGTTCAACAGCGACGCTCCTAGAATTTAAATTATTTAATGAGATCCGAATATAATTCGTGTAATCTGTCGCTCTTTCGATGTCAATTCGGAGAAACTGTTCAGTTTTGACCAAATATTTGAATACCTCAGAGCAGAAGCTTTTCCCGAAAATGTCAACAATGCGACCCTTTTGTCTTCTGTCTCCCTTCTACCTGTCCCCTTGACAGTCGTAACTTATTATGTTGGACTTCAAATGATAGTACGGATTTTATTATTTACTTATAACAGCCTCAATGCCTGCGACTTCGAACGTGTTGACTTTACTTTTATGATTATCTCGGGGAGCCTTTTACTTACAGCGATAAAAAAAAAGATATTGTAAACATTGACGGATTCGGCTTCGGTACCGAAAATAATAGACCCTCGGATTTTTTAAAATATTCATTATTTAAAACGACCAAATTTAAATAACTATGTAAGTATACAAATTAGTTATTCATAACAGCTTGGTTTTAGTAGCATAAGGGTAATTACACACGAATCTCTAGAAAGTCTATCTGTGAAAAATGCAGATACGAACCAAATACTGATACGCCTTATGGGCTTTGCTATAAGCATTACATTTATACTATTATGATAATTATTAAGTTACAATAGCACTGGCTGATATTTATATATTGTTGATATTACCTTTAAACAGTTTTTGTGAACAAACCACAATAAAAGCCAACAATCCATTCAGGTGTTCACTCGCCTTTGTGTGGGTCGTACAAATATTCCCGTAAATTCGGATTTCTACAATCCTGTTTACTATTTATATAACCTCTGTGTTAAGCCTTTACTCATGTGTATACAAAGGGTTTGAATCGTTGAAATATAGCCAGTGAAATTGTGCATGAAAACATTTTGTAGGCCATTGGTCTTTTTAATAATTCTGTGGAAACTAATCTCAGTATATCAACGATCGTAAAGCGAATCGAGAATACTAATCAATAGCTTAGAATCCTTTATATTTGAAATATCTATAAATACTACAGAACAATTCTAATGCTAACTTGGCACATATTATTAATGTTACTTGCTATTGACAACAGTTATAACGCTCGTATTTTGCTTTAGTTCGATATTGAATTTACTTACCGCAGGAATGTAAATTATAATCTTAGTGCCTATAACGCCGTGCGCCCGGGGCAACGTGGTGCTGTATATACAATCAATATGGCTCTGTTGGTACTGTATTAATGGGGGAGATATGACTTATATATTAGCATCAAAATATTACCACTCCTTTATTCAAGAGTACCATTATGATATTTTACTTTTAGGGCCCTAATAGGACTCATATTTTAAATATGCCTTTTTACTTTAATCATAAAATAAAAGCTCTATATCATACACAAGCCCATAAAAATATGATGTGAAGACTTGATAACAATATATATATTTAAAAGTATGTTTCCATCTTTGCAGCGGTATACTGGTAACAGTTCTATTCCTAAGAACAGAGGATAAAAAGACAATTAAAAAGGAACAGCAAGAAAAACAGGACATAAATAAAAACTTGAACGGCTACACGAATTCCGCTTTGTCGATCTCAGTTATAAGCCAGCAGTCCTTCAAAGAAGACTTGTTAGACAAACCTAAAACTGGGATATACAAGCTAACAGAAGTGCTGGCGATGATCAAATCATTTCTTATACTGTTCTCCTATCGGTTAGTAAGACTGACGCCGGCTTACGGCTTCGTGATTGGTCTCAACGAGATCGCGCTTCGGTATACCCACGACAGATCCGTATTTGAGCCTGCCATCTTCGACCATATCACCTGCGACAAGTTCTGGTGGAGGAATCTGCTGTATATCAACAATCTGTACCCTCAGCGCGAGATGTGTATGGTCTGGTCTTGGTACATGGCGAATGACACTCAGTTCTATGTTGTCGGAATCATACTGCTGTTGATTTCTGTCAAGTAAGTCACCTTAACACATATTATTATCTTCTTTATTAATTATTTCAAAATCTTCCAGAAAACATACCTGTTGTATAAAATTTTATCTTAACGGCAACATGTATACTTGTTACTTGTTTAGCATGATCACCTTTGCAATTGAAAAGTTTGCATGTTCCATCCTTCCAAGTTGACGTAAGCCTCTAAGCCCACGAAATCTCTTCGCGCAAAAGGCAGGCAAGTATAGCCTTCAAAGTGTCGCGTACAAAACATTTTATTCAACGCCATCCGAAATTCTGAACACAAATAATAGCAACTTTTACATTATGGCCTAAGATTTCAAAGCCCGTTACGCTACAGCTGGGCGCATCTTGAGCGTAAACTCAAAGGCATTTAAAGAACAAATCTTATGTATTTTACGACGCCAAATTATTTGTTGGATTTCGAAGGTATTCCAATAAATCTCAAATTTATAAAGAATTGATATTAAACACGTTACATAAAATTATACCCACAACACTAATTCAATTTCATTATTTTCTCGCCAGCGTTTTTGGATGCGAAAATTATAACTGTCACGCAAAGTTAACTGATTATAATAGACGTTAATATTTATGACAAGGCTTTGTATAGAAGTACTAGTAAATTGTTTTTACACGCACAACAATGTATATAGTTACTATTGACGACTGATTGAAACAATTGGTAGGGAGTCACCCTGATTTCTGTACGGAGGGTTCCAGATTTTGCCATACCTTAGTGAATTCTTCCAGGCACCCGAAAATTGCGATGATATCGCTTGGGCTGTTGATGCTGAGCTCGTGGGCTACCACCATCTACATCTCGGTGTGGCACCAGTACAAGGCGCGCATACAGGAGCCCTTCGAGATGTTCGACCCGCTCTACGACAAGCCCTGGTCGAGGATAGGACCGTATCTAGTTGGTGAGTACTACGTTTCATTTATAACACAGATATACGACAACATCAAATGTAAAAGATCAAATGTTAAAGAATTTTAAAATAATATCCATAGAGTTTCTTGACCGTTCTTCTGCATAGGAACGGCATCCCGAACAGGTGATAATGTTGAAGCTTAGCATTTTGAAATAATTTTCACGATTCATTTGTTTTTTTTTTTTTTTTTTTATTACATTATAGGCAAGCATTTGATCTCGATCTCACCTGATGGTAAGTGGTGATGGTATTGTATTAAATGAATAACATGAATATAAAATATTCTGATTGTGATTGTTCTTGTCAGCTAAAACAAAAGACCCCGCGTTAATTAATAAGCGTTCAACGATCTGCGTTTCGGGTTCCTTGGAAGGGGTTTCATAGCGCCCGCGCACATTCAGCAGACGGTCAGCGTACATACATTTCAAAGAACGCGGTACGCAGAACGTGTCGTGGGAGTCTGGCATATGTGTTTATGCGCCATTTTTTTATTATTAGAATCAGTGTCTCCAACCATGCCGTAATTACGGTAGATCTACCGTAATTTTTCTAGATCTACCACCTACCGTAGACATGTTATTACGGTGACACATTCTACCGTAATTTCATCCGTGTCCATATTTCTATAATGAACACTTGATTTAGCAAAATATTACTGCAACATTGCATTGGGATATGCGTAACGTAAATAAAAAAAAATGGTCATTCTGCTGCTTCTGTTCGGAATGCGCAACGTAAAAAATAAAAAAAGGTCATTCTGTTGCTTCAGTTTGGAAGAGCAGGGATGCGCAACGTAAAAAAAAATAAAAAAAGGTCATACTGCTACTTCTGTTTGGAAGAATGACCTTTTTTTTTTTTTACGTTACGCATCCCCACTGCATGGGTATTTTAGCTGCAAACACTGGTCTGCCGTAATTTTCCACCATCTACCGTATTTTGAGACCAGTCAACACCGTAATTTTGACAAAGAGAGTTGGAGACACTGATTAGAATGTTTTAAAATATGTCATGGCAAATTAATTTTTAATGACATGTTTTTCTGTTCATGAATGATGTACAAATCGTGATATGAAAGATATTTCATCCGCACTTGACATAATTGCGATATGTATAAATGTTCCGTATGTATTTATTTCGTTCAAAAGACAGGTTTTAAAATCCGAATGACCGTGAACGTTGCGTGTTGAAAACATAATCTCATCACACTATTAGGCGCACTAGGTCACTAGTTTTAAAACATCAATATTTTTACAATATTTATTTAAGTTTTATTTATTTCTCTGTTGTCATAATATTTGCATATTATGATGATAATGTTTCATAACCCTCATTATCTGTAATATGCTTTTACTTTATTGGATAGGTATTGCCTGTATATACAGGGTGTAATAGGCATGGTACTGAAAACTTTAGGTAATGGTTACACTAAATGCCTATAATAAAATTATAGAAATTATTTATGTCGAAAGTCATGGGTTACATGTTGTACTTTTGGAGCGCGCATTGTATCGTTAACAACGCGATCACAATACAAAGCTCCGCGCGATATCCGATGCATGCGAGGAACGACCACGCTCAAGCGTATCGAGTTTTATTTACATTGCAGTTTTAGGTCTAAATTAATAATTATAGTCTTTCTATTTATAATCACGTTGAGATAGACCTTTATTGTGATTTAATGCCTAAATCAATCTAAAAAGAACTAAATAATATAAATGAAAAGGTCAACGGAAAATTCCAACTCTGAGCGTTCAGAATCATAAGTTGACTCCATGGTATCAGTTTTCGTTCCAAAGCCACTTACACTCTGTATATTAAATTAACATTGTTTTAGATTTCATAATTCCCACGTACTTTTAAGTCTTACGAAGGTACTTAGCAGTGGCCTTATTCAAGTTTCGCTTCGTTTTGTAAACTAAGTAGTAAAGACGATAAAAAGGTAACTCCCAAGGGACTAAAGACTCAGTAATGGTACTGAAATATTAGCATACAGCAGTACCCGTGACATTGTACGCGTGGGATTTAGTTTTTAGGGTTCCATAGGAAATTGTTAAAACGGAACCCTTGTAAACTGCAACTATGGTGCAACTATGTTCGTCTGTCCGTCGATCACACCTGTTTTAGTAATTCGGCAGAACCCTTTTAATTTCCCGATATGTCAAATTTATCAAATTTTGAGATACAGTATTTTTATTTCATTCATATTCTATTTTTAAAAGAAGAACATATTAGTTTTGTAGATTCTATAAGTTGGACTTACTTATGTAACTTTGAATACAATTTTACAATTCAAAAGTGTTGCGTAATATACTGAATAAACAACATATTACTGCTGCTTTTAGTGGGCGCAAGCTTGTATATTAGGTACTTAAGCTACGTCAAAGTTAAAGTGATTGCCAGTTTGTTATATTATTATCCACTCTAAAATTCTTCGCATCGAGTTCAAACGGTCCCCGGAGCATATAAAATTGTACGAAAAGCTATATAAAACTCCTTTCGCGGTTAAACCAGCTAGAAAATAGGTTCCCGTATATAAAGTTGGAAGTTGAACATTGGTAGAAATAGCATACGTATCAGAAATTCGTTCGCCGTGTAATATCGGCGACTCTAGCTCCGAATGGTGAATTTATTATAAATACTAAGAGAGGATTGTTCCCTTTTTCCGATCTACGCTTGGGATTGATCTTGTTTATTTACATACGTTACAACATTCAGGTACGTATATCTAGGCCTCTAGATATTATTTAGTTGAATCTAGCGACCTGGCCGAAATCGATTCAGGAGTTTCTATCATCAGTTGATGTTGTGTTGATGTTGATAATACCGACGCGTTCAAGGCTTATTTTAGTTTCAATCTGTAATGATGATCTAGGTACACACATGCTTATTGAGGACCAAAAACAAACCAAAACAGTTTAAACAATGTTGACACAATGTTTTGGAAGACATCCAAATTCCATAGGGCCAGTAAAAGTCGACAAGACACTTACCTAGTTCATTTCCCACAGGTATGATGGTGGGCTGGTACTTGCACAAAACGAAGTGTCAGCTGCGGATGTCGTACTGGGCGGTGGCGGTGGGGTGGCCCGTCGCGCTGGCGGTCACCGGCAGCCTCATCTTCAGCATGGTGGACGGCTACTTCGAGGTGTGGCCCACCGCCTTCTACATCAGCATTGGACATACAGGTATGGAAGTTTTATAAGACTATTATGTTCGGGTCATAGTTATTTCATCTATCCATGTATCAGACAAAAGACGATCACTGCTGGACATATATGCCTCACCCAATGATTTCGATACATCACGGTCCATCGCCACTCGCATCCACCGGCTTCTTGCGACGCGTATGATATCATCGGTGATCATTGTAGGCAGCCACCCTACACTACGTCTTCCGGCTCGTTATCGGACTTCCAGAACGGTTCTACCCAAACGGCCAGTTATTAATCACAATCACACATTCATACGATGGAAAATCTACTAATTTTGTTTTCAGTTAAGTTCCAAATTGGAATATCTATTTAGCTTAATGAACATGAATTTTACTGGTGGTAGGCTTCGGCCGTGGTTAGTCACCACCCACTGAACAAAGCCATGTCGCCAAGCGGCCTAGCCGTGTTCCGGCATGATGTTCGGTGTTGCCATTCATGGATGACGGGTCAGATTGGCTACCCGATCTACTGCCGCCATACTACCTAGGCAAGTATGCTCCATCATAGATCTCATCATCACTTACCATCAGGTGAGATCGAGATCAAATACTTGCCTATAATGTAATAAAAAAAACAAAAAAAAAAACATAATCATGATAATGATGAGCTGAGAGATATCCATGGCCGCAGACGCTAAACACTTTCTCTGCTAATGGGACCTGTCTTTGTAGCCTCCGTTGAATTGTTATCTCTGAGTAAGATAATAAAACCCTTCAATGTTTGTATTTCGGAAATTAAGACATCTAAAGGTATAAAGTTAATTTTCGTATCGGTATTGGGAAATCAGTTTTCTCATATACTAAGTTTAAAATCAAACGAGCCAGAGTTTCAGCTTTATCTATCTTGTCAATCGCAAGTGACTCTTTGGCAAAGTCGCCTCCTAAACTGTTATCGTATCGAGATATTCTCACAGTAGCTATCTCCTGTTCCACCCGAATTAAACGGCAAATTTTAGACACCTGTATCAGAGAACATCATATAATTATTATTTACTAAGAGATAATAATATCTGGCTAATTGGTTTCACTCATGATTAGTTCGCGGTATGGAACACGCGAAAGCTCGCGCAACCGCTAGTTTTTTTATACGGTTTTTGCCTGTTCATTCTTTCACCGGCGATTGCTTTCCGATTTTGTTAAGAAAGAAAAGTGTATAAAATTCAGTCACGTGCGAATCTTTGCGCATGACAATTCGTCCAAACGCCCTTTTGCACTGTACATGTCTATAATTACAAGCGTGCTCTTACCCGCGCGAAAGCCAATCCACGGCGTAATGAGCGTACGTGTAAAGGCAGTTAGGCGTGGGCGACGTGGCACACGGCCTCGCGATCCGAGGTGTCTCGTGCCTCGAAGGTGTAGCTACCTATGCAGCTTTCTTCAATATATAAAAACAATTGGGATCAAGTTCCTACAACACTTCTTATGGATAACTATTTTACATTTCTGCAAGCCAAGCCAATAGAGCCCAAAAATGCGTCCTCTTGTGTAATCAGAGGACCTCGCAATTTTTTCTTGCCCACCTGAAATTAAGATCTTGCCCCACCACCAGCTTGGGGCGTGGCGGTGGCGTGGGTGGCGGTGTGCTGCTGCAGCGGCTACGGCGGGCTGGTGAACTCGGCGCTGTCGTACCGCGGCCTGCTGCCGCTCAGCCGGCTCACCTACTGCGCCTACCTCGTGCACCCCACCATCATGATGTACACGTCCTTCCTGCTTGACGGACCTTTTCATATGCAGAATTCTACAGTCGTAAGTGTACTCGACATTACAGTTTAATAGATTCATGTTATAGGTTGATGACCTTCACGAGGCACCAGTAACGAAAGATAAACAGCTGACCGAGAAATTACTCCAGCAAGGGTAGGGGATGGAATATCATAGACATAACCGCAATCATTTTGATCAACTATATTCTGGATTCAACGCAAAAGTTTTCCTTTCAAAGAGCCTTTACTAAAAATGATCTAAATTAAATCCATAACAATCAAAGGCCTTTGAAAGTATCTTGTCAATTTAGTTTTTGAAGTTCTTTAAAGGGCTTACTTTGTTTCAATAACTTGCCAATTCGGACCAAAGAATATTAAAATATAATAGTACGAGCTTTTAGAGGGACTACTTTTTATTATAATCACGAAAGTACGGTTGGATTTATGTTCGTATTGACTTTAAAAGGTGTACCTAAGTATTTTTTTTTATAATTTAAGCAACATTCTTAATGAGTACATTCATATTTTTATAAAAATAAAACCAACAAAGAAAACGTTATCAAAAAAGTAGCACTAATTTATCACAAAAGGAAAGAAACTCGTTCAGCCAGAAAGATAAGCTTATCTTTACTGGCAACATACAAGAATATTTTTCTTTTATTCAGAGTACAGCAGTTAGTCTTGAATTCAGGCAAGGTGTGGTAAAAAAATAAGGCTCTTAGGTAGACATGCTATTACGTTGAAGTCAGCCTACAACTAGAAGATAATTATCTGCCTTGCCAACAAGATTGCGTCGCCTAAAGAGGCTTGAGAATACAATATGTGAGGGTAATTTTCCGAATTTCTTTGAACAGCGGTAATGTGAACATGAAATAGGACTTACCTATATTTTATACCATACTATTTTGCTACGCGTAAGAAATAAAACACAGCTCACTACGTTCAGGTAGTTAATAAATCTTTTAGCATTTAGACGCGCAAACAAGGAGACAAGATTTTTTATGGAGAGTTATTTCTTCCTTCCTTTTTTATTCCATTAATACATAATGCAGACACATTTACATTAACCGGTGACAAATATGGCACACAAATAGCATCCATCACAGATGCTATTTTTTATATTACACAAGAATCCGTTCATTTTATGAAGATGTTTCGTATTGAATATTCCCACTCCAGGACCAAAATATCCGTCACTGACTTTATCACGTCATTACGTAGTATAAAGACAAAGTCACCGCTCTATCACGATGTGCCAAACATATTACCGGATACTGTAGCTATATTTACTGTTATCTGGTAAACCTCTGGGTGGGATGTAGCAAACACAAATCTTTATTGAATGTGCTGTGTTGTATAGTACGGATAGATAATATTGTTATCCGAGTATACGAGTATTTTGCGAGAGATGATAGCAAAGGATTATGGAAATGGTTTTTTGACGAGAACCAGTGGCTGCCTTATTGAAATATCTTTATACAGAGTAGATCGGTGGGGGCATAATTATCGCTCTCCTTAATCAATATTTTTTTTTTTTATACATTAAGGCAAGTATTTGATCTCGATCTCACCTGATGGTAAGTGACGATGAGATCTACGATGGAGCATACTTGCCTAGGTAGGAAGGCGGCAGTAGATCGAGATGCTACATTCACTAGGCACATGCAGCGCAACTGATCTGACCCGCCATCCATGAATGGCAACACCGAGCGTCATGCCGGAACACGGCTAGGCCGCTTGGCGACATGGCTTTATTCAGTGGGTGGTGACTAGCCACGGCCGAAGCCTACCACCAGTAGAGTTGTCACCTGGTTGGCACCACCCAGGGTCACGTGTAGGATATCTCGAGGGTACTTAATTCTCCTACGGACGAAGGTGACTCGACCCTCGAATATCTCACTGCTGAGGGACGTGACCTGCAATTTCAGTCACTGGTGGTCGTCTGGGTGATGACCAGCTGACGCCAGGTGTAGTAGTTTTATGCCAGTCTTATTGCCTTGTGGTCACCTGTAGCATGCTGGTTATTTTATCCGACCATCTTGCAGGTATTTGGCCCCGAAGGCGTTTGGCCATTAACTATATATTATTGAACTAGATACGCCCCGCGGTGTTAACCGCGATTAAAAAGTATGTCCTTTATCCCACGGGAACCATAAATTTTACGGGGATAAAAAGTAGCCTTTGTGTTATTCCAGACTATAATCTATATCTGTGCCAAATTTCATCGAGATCTTATGAGCCGTTCTGGCGTGATTGAGTAACAAACATCCATCCATCCAAACTTTCTCATTTATAATATTAGTGGGATGGGATGGGATGATTGTCGCCATTACTTAATTATATGGAAATTATTTTGAAAGAGTTCATCATTATTGAGTTCATTGTATTGGAAGCCATTGGATGTTTTAGTTGCAATTATTAATGATGAAAATCTGTATTTTATTTTGATACTAGCTGTTGCCCGCGACTTCGTCCGCGTGGTATTTAACAAAGACTCAGCCGTTGGCAACAGCCTGCTCGCGTTCTGATCCCGCGGGACGCATTGCAGATTGTTGCTATCAAACTTTAATTAGGCGCAGCGCTGCAACATTGGTTTTAATTTTTTTTCGAGAGATCCAATTTTTTTTTCTAAAATAAAAGTAGCCTATGTTACTCCTTGTTACATCAGCTATCAGCCAGTGAAATTCCCGTCAAAATCGGTCCAGCCATTTCAGAGATTACCCGGAACAAACAGACAGACAGACAGACAGACAGACAGACAGACGGACAGACAGACAGACAGACAGACAAAAATTGTAAAAAATGTTGTTTCGGTATAAGTAACGTGTATACATCCAAATGCACTTAGTAAAAAGCGGTTATTTTAATATTACAAACAGACACTCCAATTTTATTTATATGTATAGATATTATTTATGAAATTATGCAACGAAAAAATGTATGTTATCATAAAACATTTATTTACGAGAAAAAGTTTGGAAGCTAAGGATCCCCACTCTCCCAGCCTAGAGCGCTAATGTTTGACGTACGCTCGGAGCGGATGGGAACTTTATCTCGCACACGAGTGTCGGAGTATTATGTCTTGACTACTATGTTACACTTATCGCCTTAAGCAACACTTAAGGAGCAGAGATTTAAGAAGTTTACACAATCCCCTAAAATATTAACGGTACGACCTTATCAAAGCGTTTTGAAATTAAACCTATACCTAGTGATCATCACAGGTAATTGCAATCAAATAAAATATGAATCTGAAAATGTCTCAAAATCAGAAAATAAAACTTAATTTATAACAGTTTTTTGTGTTAATTCTTATAACCACTACCGTAGATACGCAACTTAAAATAAAACTTTGCAATATTCAACACCTTAGTACGAGTTACAAATGTTTAATCATAATGTGACGTCACTACTACTATTTACGCTTACTTTCGATGACTAAACTAACCTTTATCCGTTTCTCTATTACAGCTTGCGATATATGCTGGGTACGCAGTGTTAGCGTTCCTGGCTTCCTTCGCCATCTCTCTGGCGTTCGAAGCACCCGCGGTTAAACTCCTGAAGATCATCAGTGGTACCACGAGGAGTAAGAAGAACCACTGACTTATGAGACGAGGATGGTGTATACATGATACTCAGGGTACATCGGGGTGATATTGTAGATATTAATCGCGTTATGTAACGCGTTTGTAGTTACCATTAACTTTCTATGTAAATATAATCTTTAAGGTAAAATAAATAAGACTTAATTTAACATGAATTTATTCCAAGCGTTTCATTCTTCAAACGTCGAGGTAATTTTTTTTTATTACGATATAGGCCAGTATTTGATCTCGATCTCACCTGATGGTAAGTGACGATGAGATTTACGATGGAGCATACTTACCTAGGAGGTACCTGTTCACTCTCGACTTGAAAACACCCAGATTGTTGTCATAGATTTTATTGTTTTATTTCAGTATTTTTAGATAGAATCAAACATTGATGTTGCATTGTCAGCTACAGTTGAATCTGAATTTTATCTCGCTCATCGCTATTTCGGCAGTGATGTAACAAATATTGATTGATACCCAAAAAAGATGCTGTACGATGTGCCAGTCATCATGAACTCGTTGACCCAGTTGCGGCGCGAGATACATATGCAATTGGCATAGTTAGATTTTTAAGTGGCACATATAAATATAATAGCCAGCTTAAGACACTGATATCTATATATAAATAGTGCTTAAAACCTATTACTATACTATCTAAGTATACTATACTATACTTAATAAGACTGCCATTTAGTCTTGTCTGTACATCTGTCCATCCCTTTTAGTCTGTTTCTCAGTGCTGTTATGCGCACTGAAAAACAGGCCACAAGGGATGGATATGTTTCCGGGTCAACATAATACTTTTCATTCCGGGAAAAAATGGTTGCGACGGGATAGTAAAAAAAAATACAACCGACTTGAGAACCTCCTCCTTCTTGAAGTCGGTTTAAAAGGACAGCTCACGCGTAGTCAGTCGCAGGCACAGCTAGTATAATACATATAATAGTAAGTAGCAAGAACGAAGTGCAAGTACTGACAAAATAACACCTTCTGTCTTGTGCGTAACGTCTCATACTCCATTTACAATCTACCTTATAGTATCCTGTCCTATATAGTCCTGATGAAGAACTATTTGTATTACCTTCGCGTCGCCCGTGAACACTATAAAGGCATAAATCAGTACATAGATCATCCGCCATCCGTCGCATATAACCTCGAAGTATGATAATATAGAGCGATGAGCCCTCAAGCTCTCGCAATGAATCAATCATCTCGGCTCACCGGAGGATCTATTTTGCTTGCCGCGTCAATACCGCCGCGCAGTGTACGATAACTAGCTTCTTGTTCCAGAGACAGCTCGGAGGTCACAGATATTTCGTTACAACGTAGGATAGCATGTGACGTGTCGTGAGGCAAATATATTGAGAAAATAATATGCTTTACATATACAGTCCTAGTTTAAAGATAGCATTATTATTATATCGTGAAAAAGGCTATGCTATGTACCTACTCCCAAACCTTAATAATCGCGATCTTACCAAGGAATGGATGTGGTGATTTTTAAGGTTTTACACAAATAGCCATAGCGTTGATCGGATACGAGATCTATGTTGGACCCTCGCAGTCCCTGATACTATACGTGTGACCAGCGTAGTTAATATGGCAAGTAAAACAAAGATTGAATTGTGAATAGTGAGAAAATTCCGTACAATATAGTTGCAAGGAATTAATTTTTGTCAAGTAACAATAATAATCATTTCGCCAGACGAACACACCAACTATACGGTCCCACACTAAGAAACGCTTGTATTTTGGGTACCGTACAATGGACTGGGGGTGAAGCCAGTATATAATACTTATATATTAAACATCCGTGACTCGGATACAAACAATGATGCTCAACACACAAAGGTTGTCCTTACCACGGCTCGAACCCGGAATCCTCGGCGCAGAGGGCAAGGTCCCAACTGAGCTAAACAGGTCGTCAATCAATTAATTATTAGTTGTGTGTGTGTGTATAAGTCTAGGTATAAGTTAACGTTTGATGTACTGGTAATAGCGTCGATACATAGATATTATCTGTTCAGAGGATATACGTAATGTTGAGTGCCCCGTGAAAAAAAAACTAATAAAATTTATTCATAATTGATTCCATAAAATATGTTATTTGTGTATTTGTGGAGTGTGTTTACAATGTGCTGTAAAACGCGGCTCATTGCCTGCCAAAGTACCATGAACCTGCTCGGAAAACGAGCAATCGCGCGCGCATTCCGAATTTAATCAAGTGATGCACATATTGTGAATCTATGAGATTGTATCATTAATGAACTCTTTCGTTACGTTAAACGACCGCTTATTTTCTTGATAACACTAAAAGTGAATTGTAGTTTGCGATGAGTTCGTTGCCGGATTAAAAGTAGTTAATGTTACGATCTAGATCCTTAGGAAGATACGTAAGGCTAATTAGTAAATTATTTTTCAACTCAGGATATGGTATATTACAAAAAATAACATTAGAAATCTTTCCTGTTCACAATGAAGTTTGTTTATAACCTAACCTCTGTTAAAACGGAGGTCCCAATATACATACGGACTATTAAGTAAGTCTGAAACTGTCACTCGGGCCATATTACGGATATTTCCAGCTCACGGAGCCTAGACCCCGACTAACATACACACGCCTGGTAAATATAATCTAGTTTATGTTTATTAGCATACCACAGGGCTAGCAAAATAAAATGTATATAGGAGAATACATTGCTATGTTTTAAATTTCCACGGTAAGACGTTATGAACATGCGACCGCAATGTACTTCGTTCTAAAATAAAACAATGCAAACACAAAGAAACTACGAAACTCTTAGAAGCTCCCATCGTTCGTAGTGTTTAATGTACCGAGTCGCTGACGTAAATTTCCTTAGACACTATCCAGACTACTTTTCAGTCTTGAATGCAAGTGCAGAATATTCTGATGAGAAGGTACAGAGTACCTATCGAATTATAATTATTGTTTTCTGGCACGCATTAGTACTAATCTTTGTATTCGCAGTCCCGATCCGCGGAATCAATAAAAAGTATTATAAAAATCCGTTGCATGTCGTAGTACTTCGTACCGGCAGTTTAACTCGTATATTAGATGCTACGAGCTACGAATAAACAAACATTTTATTCGTAGGCTACGAGACTTAAAATGTACTCGTACTATGGGGAACTTTAACCCTAGCTCACATAAAACTTTTTTGTTACACAGCTTTAAGTTACTTAAGCTAACTTAATACAAAATCTAGGTATTGCCATGCGAAAATGACTCTACGAGTAGAGGCGTCTAGGCAGTAATATGTCCATAGTACATTTACAAAGTCACTTCGTCTGGCAATTAAACCTTCTGCTCACAACAGCTAACTAGTTAATATCAGGTTTTAAGCACAACGACTACCTTACAACGCTAAATGTGAACTCATTAGAAGTTTGCTTTCACTGCGCTATGAACATTTCCCGTGGCATCGCGTGTTTTCAGACACTTCATGTGCATTAATCTTTCACACTTTTCAGGGATCACTGCTTAACAGGGTGATAGAGAGTATGTGTTAAGCTTATGGCTTCGTGGAATAATAAGTATGAGAAAAAAGGGATAGCTATTTTTAGACCGAAGTGTGAATCGGAGGGATCGTTAATAAATCACCCAGCGAGAATGGAGAGTGGCGGATTCAGGTCTGCAGGCGACGACAGGGCGCAGGCGAGTCCTCCGGGGGAAATTCAATTATGCGGACATTTTCAACATTTTGATACTGCACGGAAACTTATTATCCTCGTGTCGTGATTAATTTGGATTCGATTTTGCTAGTCATTCATTTGAAATTTGTGATTTTGGACGGTATTTGTTGTTACAAGTCCAAGCTATAAATTGCTGCATTAATTTAGGCACTAATCTACCTGCCTATTTAGAAAACTACCACCTGGACCCCTTAGCGCTACGGCTTCCTGCAAACTAAATTAGGCTGAGATTAAAGTCCCTATTCCACTGATAATTGTGAATAGGCATGACTACCTGACAATAATACGAGTATTTCAATGGTTGAGTACCACTGGGATCATTGCCGTATACTGGCTGAATACATAAAAAATCTTATTATATAACATAATAAATATTATATCAAGTAATCAACACACTGTAACACAATATGTTAAGACAATTAACATTTTACCCCGAGCTTGGTTCCTTAACAAGTGAGCGCGCCGAGCGTGTGCCATAATTGTGAGGAAACTGATCATTTGTTACACGGAAGCTCGACCGATTGAATAGTATAAAGTAAATTGAGAAGGCAAACTTTGTTCTAATAATTCTTTAGTAAAATAAATTGGAATAAGTACTTGAGATAATTCCTTAGAGATTTATGAAGTAAACTATTACTTTTCAAACTTCGAAAGTTAAGACGCTTGCTACTAGTCCTTGTATAATTTGAAAACATTTACTTGACTGTAAAAGTATACAAATAAACAAAATAAGGACGGATCATGGACGCTAAAGTACCGTGAGCACACACGCTGAGTTAGGTCGTGTGTACCCCTTTCTCCTCTCGTGCGCCTCCGATTTAATCAACTTAAAAGATTCGAATGTTCCAGATTGACTATCATCAGACACAATCGATATATCCCTCTACATTGCGGATTCTTGAATTTTGTTTATATTCCGTTAGCATAGAGTTTAAAATAAATGTAAAGAGGCTAATTGTTGATAAGATTCATTGTCCAACTAAATAAAATATAAATGAAAAAATATATAAATAAAAGTAAATACCTTTTATTTTCATATACGCATTGTATTTATGTAAGTCTGACTACAGTGATGAAATATGTGCTTTTAAAATTAACATAAATCCTGAACTAATAGTATGCCTATCTAAAACAATATCACTCATTTAGATATTTAGTTCATAACCACAGCATTCTTATCTGCTGTATAAAATAAACATAACTCGTAATTTCGCGCACTTATTTACATTTAAATGTAAATTGTGAATTATATTTTTGAAATAAAAAGCTTAATTGTTTGTTCTAGTAAGACCGCAGAATTTGCGAGTTACAATGGCAACGGGAATACAAAGTTATGTTTCAGAATAGTTAAACTATACTGAAATAATAAAACTTTCAGATGCAGTTATACGGTTGAAAATAGCTTATGCGTTTAAAGTGTGTACCTCTCGACATTTTTGCTTTGATCACTAGTAACGAGTAATATGGCGAGACAGTGCTTTCGGCCGAGTGCTCAGTAGATGAAACAATGATCGGTAATTATAAACCTAGTTTTTCGGGTATAACTTATATATAAGGTATAACAAAAATAGTGTAAAATATTTTAACCGATGAATCAGTGAGTTATATGGATCACGTTGATGTAAAAATTAATTGTGTAAATTATGTTTAACTTTTTTAGACAAGGCGGACCAGTAGTGGTTGGCCAACGCTCAGTACCTACCGGTTGAAATGACTAATACTTGAATTTTATTTCTTTAGGAATGTTATTTATACCCTACTGTTGGCCCCGTTAAAATATTTTACACTGTTATTATAACACCTTATATATCTTGAAAACAATTGTCCGATAAGCAAATAAGTACCTACTGAAAATATTGAAACTGTACAAATGTTGATTTCTTATATTTACGCGAATACTACACATTAAAAAAAAACTATTTTTTTTAGGATTTTAAAAAACATCCTAATTTCAATAGGGAAGGTGGCTGGGTGCTACCACCGACTTGGGATCCAGTAATTAATATTATTAAATCCAAGACCAAGCGTACCATTGCAAGACCTCAAGACACTGTGAGCACATTCTGCGTAGATCGGACCACAAACAACACTTAAATATGAGGGTATCCCGTCTGAAACTATGACACTAGGACGTCGACCACCTCAAACCTCCTGTGACCATGGTTGCTGTAAAGCAGCCGAAATCCTAAAAAAATAGTTTTATTTCAATACTGTACAAATGATTGAATTTCCTTATCCTCCTTATCCTAATCCTTATCAATACATTATGTTACTACCAAAGTAAGTTCCTTTTTCGCTCGTCATTCCGGAATAATTATCTAAAATGTCGCACGAAGATGGCGCGGCGTTGCTTCATGTTCGTGCTAATTGCTTTGGCCCCGCTGTACATAAAACTCCAACTGCTAATTAAATACTTATATTACATACTGCTTATGAGGGTAAGACATTATTTCATAGGTCATTGCACCTTTAGCGTTAGATAATAAACACATTGGATAGGTTCTCACCTATTCTTGAAAATAAAATGGATTTATAATCTTATCAATAACATAAGTTACCGCAATAAGAAACGATTAAGGTATTGGCGCATGCCGAACATTTTTGGGAAGAATCTTGGCAAGAAATTCGACAAAAGATCAGTAGCCGTTTTAAAGGTATGTGTATTTTTCTATATTAATAATATCTATTCTATAATAATACTTAAACAGGTGCATTACCTTGTTAAGAATTTTTGAGAAGCTTTTTTTAATAATAATGTCTGTCCGTGGACTAGTTATATGGAGATGCTCAGTTCACTCACTGTCGCCTAGCCAGGTTTCCTAATTGAAACTCAAGTATCAATTAGTACAGAACCTCTCCCGTCATATTTGCCTTGAAAGCCATTGAAGCTAGGTAATATAAAATGCCCCATTTTATATTTATAACGTAATAGTACACATCTTATTTGATTTATTTGTAATACCAGCCCTTTTATTATACCCCCATTGGGCACGTGGCTGCAAAGAATACGAGGGAGATTAGGGCCACAGTCCACCACGCTGGCCCCGTGCGGGTTGGCAGACTTCATGGTTTCGAGGGGTTCTCTCAGACATACAGGTTTTCCTTCACTTCTTTATTCTTTCGAATATCTCAAAATTCTTTTTTAATGCAAAATTGTGTTTTGGTGTTTGTTTTGCTGCAGCACGCAAAATATCACAAAGGACTTGAAAAAATAAACACATCTTTAGTTACAAAATAATGTATCCGGAACTCTATAGATGCATTTCATAGAATGGTACGTAGCGCATTCCCGCTTCAAGGCATCGCTTCACGTTTTCGCTGAAAAAAATACTTGCCTATTCAAATGTTAATTAAAGTCATACTTGTTCTGTTAACGAGGGTGGAAGTCGTTTTATAGAGCGGAAGTGAGTTGATTGCATCTGGCGGTAAGGCTCCCCGGCGCTTCCACACGGCGGTGGGATCATCCACATTTTTTTATAATAACTCGTTAAGGATCGTTAGGAACCTTGTTTTATATGAACTAGTACTTAGTAATTATAAAAAAGATGAATACATTTATAGAAATTTCAATTCATTTTCAATAGCATTACACAGAATTGTTCAGAGGAAAGTAGTTTTGTGATACCGCTGTGTCGTGGGTTAAAAAGAGTAGGTAGATATAGGTCAACCTACCACGCGTAGAGTCAACTTTATATTATTGCGTCATATTTTTTCTACCTAAGCGGGTTTCCTGAAAGTTTTTATTATTGTGTGCATAACATAGTCAAACTTTTCGCGTTCTGCTTTCACACTGAAACGGTAATGTGTTTAAAAGTGTGAAACTTTTAATATTCCTCTGGAAAATAGGTGTAAATACATAAACATTTCTAATTATCATCAGCTTTCAAACTCCAATAACATTACCTGCAAAGATATACATAAACCAAGGATAATAAAATAAGTTATGAAGACCTTTGTGCCTACGAGGTAATCTTAATATAATGGTATAGTCATCGAGAAAACACGCTGTCACTGTCATTCTTATGTATGAAATCAGTGCTGTGAGTGGGACGGCATTCGTTACCGTAATGCTACGTTAAAAGATTATGCTGGAGTTCCTGGACCTACCTTATTTCGGAAACAAGAGAACACCAAGACAGGTACAAGTCTCGTTTGAATTTTAGGTTTTTTTTATGTTTAACCAGATGATTACGTTTGCTTTTACTATGTGTATGACAGAGGCACTAATTACCTATCTTATTTATGACAACTCTGGTATTTAAACTATTCCTCTTCTAGTTCTAACATTAGACGACTATGTTAATTCAGCAATATACTACAAGGATATGTGAGAATAAAATTTTTAATACAGATTCTCCAATCGTCCGGCGGTTTTACTATCGCCATTCGAAACGTGGTTTATGTTCCATTTTACTGCATTTGCGGGTTATAATGTTATATATCTTCGACTTTTATGTTCGTACACATACGTAATGAACAAAAATAATCGTTATTCAGACTAGGTATAGAGTTATATACGCAATTCTGCATGCAGCCGACGTAGTCCTTAACTTATAATTTTAAGTATAACTCACTAGGAAGTTATGTATACTACGATAAACAATCAAATAACGATTATACATTAAAACAACATTCAAAAGTAGTTGGGTGAATATTTTGGATGAAAAATATATTATCAGCTAATATAAAAGATAAACGAGGGATAAAAGAATTTGTTTCATCGCTGCGTAGTGGGCAGCTAATCCTCGCCAAAGCCAGAGAAGTTTAATATAAAAGTTTATTTAGGTGCCTATATAGCAACTGCTCTTATTCTATAGTATCGTTGCGTAATTCATTAGCTACAGTTTCTATACCACCACGGCAAGTGCGAGCTAACCGTATACTTTATAGTCTACCGCATTTAAACCTTTCGAACACATTCGACTTTCTTCGAATACAATAAGAACGACGCGTTGCTTAAAACCTACAGGAATTTAATGTCATGAAATGAATATAATTATATATTGATTTCTTATAATTACGCGAATACTACACATTGAAATAAAACTAATTTTAAGAATTTTATCGCGGTTTATTTTTGATTTTACGTCGGGAACGTAAAATCAAAAATAAACCGCGATAAAATTCTTAAAATTAGTTTTATTTCAACGAATATAATTATAGTTAATTTGGATGTATTTTTTAAAGCACGATATTTGGGACATACAAAATTATATTACTGAGATATTACGTTTGCCTATTTTATTATTAAAATATACTTAAAGCAGTTGACTTTATTTGAAGATTTATTTTGTTAATTAAAGTGCTCAAGCAAATAACGATAGAAGAACATTATTTTCATATTTATACTTGGTACGCGAGTATTATAATGAGGAACATTTCAGATATAATCTGTGCGTCCCGTGCAAAGCCGGAGGCTCTTAATAACATACCTAAGTTATTTTGCTATCGTTCTAATACACAAACTATACCTTATTGAATATGAACATTTAATTAAATACCCAAATTGGTACCCAAGAATCTAATAACAAGCATCTGCACAAACTTTTGTCTTTGAAGTATGGTTTGACAGATACGAAATTAAATCTTAAGTTAGATTAAGTTTTCAGTGTTTTTACAACAATGATATTATTAAAGCTGTGCTCGCGATATCGACTATCATGCGAGAACCTTAGAGTTTAGCCAGATAATAAACATATTTAATTTTGATACGCGGTACAAACCAGTCTAATAAAATAATATATCCTAATAAATAATTTGACCCAATTGGTCACTGACTATTGTTTATATGAGAACAATTTCAGAAAAAATATTGGCAACATACTTTCTTTATGCTGTGACGACGATACTCGAATTTCATAAAATCTAGAAGAAAAAAATCAGTTTCTATTCCACACTACGGTTGTAAAAAACTATATTTACCTACCTACCTGCAGCCCGTGCCCGCATACAAGGACTATAGCCTGCTAAACGTGTTCTGAACGAATGCCAAGCGGTCTGAAACTTTAATGGCTGTTTCGTTTATTTGCCAACGTACGTTATACGGGTAAAACAATAAGCTCATAACATGTCGTCAACACAATCACGTTAGACGAATTTTATTGTAAGTACTAAACTTATTTGCGATGTTATAGTCTACATTCTTATTCATTGTTGACATTACAACAAATGCTGAGGACTTTATAACGAAATCCCTATATTAAGTTAAACGTGTATTCTTAGTAACTTATTTCACCCGCTCTTCTTTAATTCTCGCGTCTCATCTCAGGTATACGAGAAAATACATATTTTTAGTTTAACTTCCATACACATAAAGAAAGGTAAACTTAACTACAAGGGGCAGCACTTCGCACTGCTATCGGTCATTTCAATTTTTTTTATTATACATCAATAAAATATTATGAAATTCCGTTTATTGTCTCAAATCAAAAATAACGTTGTACCTGCAAAACACACCGTTTTGTTCGATAAGTAAAAACGCTTAATTTCTATATGGCTTCTCACAAAAATACCTTCATAAGTCGACAAATTAAGAAGTTTGGAGTGAATTAGAAGTTATAAAGGCGTTGAAGCCCCTGGGAGCGAGTTCGAAATTTCAATACGGGCTTTGGTGCTTTGTTAAGTTGTCGACTTGATGCATCTCTGTAGAGATGTTGTAGGTGCTTGCTAGCACATAGACATATTACCATCATATATCAACGTACTGGCAACACACACATACAAACATACTTAACATCGTTTTCCCATTTAAAAAACGAATAGGCAACTAAATAGCTCCGACTGGTCCGACGCAGTCCACGCTGCCTCACTTACAGTTAAGTGACTCGCTCAAGTCTCCGGCGTGCAGTAATATGAATGAGGCAGCACGGTCTGCCAGTACAGGTTAAAATCGTGTACGTATTGACCAAGTAATGACGTTGGATTTTGCCACTATTGCCAATTAACATGATGGCTAATTATAAGGTCCATTTAAAAAAATACTGAGTAGGTAAGTTAGTGTAATTATAATATTCATTAAAAAGGTAGGTATAGATAATATCACCATTCCCAAAATTACTTTGTTAGTACGTATAAAATAATTGTTATAGATGATGTTACTTGATAACATTATATCGGAGCCTAATTAACTTATAAGTTAGAGCTTACCAGGCGACAATCAATGCCTAATATTAGGAACTTTTTGGAATATTAGGGTATTTTATAATGGCATCGCTGATGTTGAACGATTGAAAAAGTGGTTCCCAACGAAACCACTCAGCAAACGGCTAGTTTGAAACTATCATGTTGGGTATGGAATGAGGGAATAAAGGAAGTTTGTAACTATGTTATATGTTGGTACTTGTACTGTTGAGTTGGGAACCGGCACGTCAATAGGCCATGAGTCGATAAGTTTGCGATCTAGTTACGTTCAATGTTTAGCTAATATTGGTAGGGAACTGTACTGTACCTTACAAGCTAGCACACGTAGGTACCGTAAAAAAATACCGAACAACTAGTTGCTTAGTAAGCATAATAACTACTTGTCTGTCCTAACAAGACTACGCTCGTCTACTTGCCATTTATGAATTATGAAGAACGATCAATTTAGGATGACTCGGCTCAATGCTGAGTAAGCAACTTTTTATCCTAATCTCATCAGTTTAACCTTTTCTGAATATTTAAGCCTCCAAAATAGGATGCATGAAGATATTATAGGTTACAGAGAGCAAATAAGGTTAAACCGCGGATCGGATTCCTTATGCAAATGTTCCATTGAAAAATAACTCTATATTACATAAAACTTTTAAATTATTTACAACCCAGCTTCATAAGATGTCTAGTAATAATATACCTACTTGATTATCATAAATATTAATTAGGCATGTGAAATCTTAACTCAATTCGGCCCACTAATACCTACATATTACAACAATTATAGTTTTTATGAAATTATTGGACTCTATAAAAGTACACGCGATGGGTAATAATGCGTGGCCCGCGACTGACTGTGTGGCCCTTCCAACTGGGATACCCGTGTAATCCCCCAGGACGATCCCTTTACTGAGATTTCATCGATCCCTCCGAAAAGCTATAACGCTTACAGCGTTCGAATTCGCTCCTTGGGTCTGTAACAGAATCTTATAAGAGTCCGACAAGAGCGTAAATGGCGCGTTGAACAATCCGATAACTCGGGCCGCTGGATCCTTTTCCATGTACATAGGTCGCCCAACTTAGACATTTAGACGGCCAAATATTATTACGAAGGTAACATTATTATATACTAGCTGCGCCCCGCGGTGTTACCCGCGATTAAAATGTATGTCCTTTTCCTCTATGTCTTCTTGCAAAAGCAAGGTTCCTGTATGCTATCCCATAGGAACCGTGCATTTTTCTGGGATAAAAATGAGCCTATGTCATTGTCTGACCTTAAACTACCACTACCTATGCAATAAATAATGAATCATGTCGCTCCTTTGCTCTATAAAAATTTAAAAAATCTGTCCCACGGGAATCAAACATTTCACCAGGATAAAAAGTAGCCTATGTGCTATTCCAGACTATAATCTATCTCTGTGCCAAATTTCATCCAGATCCGTTCAGCCGTTCTGGCGTGATTGAGTAACAAACATCCATCCATCCAAACATTCAAATTTATAATATTAGTGGTATATAATATTAGAGGGATTACTTTACTTACAAATTTACTTTTACTGGTGGTAGGCTTCGGCCGCGGTTAGTCACCACCCACTCAACAAAGCCATGTCGCCAAGCGACCTAGCCGTGTTCCGGCATGATGTTCGGTGTTGCCATTCATGGATGGCGGGTCAGATCAGTTGCGCTACATGTGCCTAGTAAATGTAGCGTCTCGATCTACTGCCGCCTTCCTCCCTAGGCAAGTATGCTCCATCGTAGATCTCATCGTCACTTACCATCAGGTGAGATCGAGATCAAATACTTGCCTATAAATGTATAAAAAAAAAAAAAAAAAACAAATTAATGTTTATAACATCGACTCTGATAGTTGTCCAATATGAGTTTGTTTGGTAGCTCTATTGAATGTCTTACCTTCATTTATGTTGAATAACTGTGTACAGTGTTCTGCCCTTGCTTCTGAAATAGTCGACATACTCCCGAAATACTTGTTCCACAAATATACTGAGTAGTTAACTAACTATGACAGCTATGCAATACGAAAATCAATAATGTTTGCACAATGTAGCAGTTTAAACACTTACCCCCAAATCTATAGACAGTTATAATGAATTATAATAGTATTATAACGAACTTTTCAGAGAATAAAATGCGTTATAATGGCTTTATAATCCATGATAACTTTCTATAAATTGGAGGGCACAACTTCATACTGATTTTATCGAACAGATAACGGTTCGATAGGCATTATTTATTATTGTATGCACATCGATAAGCCAGATTTATGAATAAAATATGCCCTCTTTGTACATTACCAGATTACTCTAGAGATAGTCTTAATAATTAATCGAGAGAAGGAATTTTCATTATTGCACACAATCATTTTAATACATTTATAATGTGTGAATTTTAAATAAAAAATCTATGGTAGATACCATAGATTTTTTAAAACTAAAGGTAAACTTTAGAAGGAATTTGCTATAGATACCTTTATCTATAGCAAATTCCTTCTAAAATTTACCCAACCCACCATTAATTAAATTTCCAAGACTAGCGACGGTATCTAGACAAAACAGCAACAGGATTTCGGGAATATTAAAATCCAGTTGTATCTTATTGCGCTCATAAATCTTTCACTCGTAGACAACCCGATGCCGGAACTGAGAACGCCCAAACAAAGACATGTGTAAGTAATTGTCAGATTTAAACATTGCCTCAATAAGGGTGGGTACAATAATACAAAGACTAAAAGCTTTTGTACATACTTGTACCTCCGGGTACCAACACTTAAGCAGGCACAGATTTATGTCGACCACCGAATGTCTATTCAAAGGTTGGATCATAAAAGGGGCCCTTGAATGGAATGGGCCATTCTTGAGAAAAAAAACATTTTTCATCTTTTGTAAATTTCACAAAAAAAACCGAAGGACGGTGACATTATTTCGTTCAGCACTCATGTCAAGAGTACTCAAGGTACGTAGTTTTCTTCTTCATTATTGTAACCACGAGTAGCAGAAGTATGTACATACACAAAAACGTCGACGACAAGTGTATCTTCGAAGTCCCGAGTGTCGCTTCAGAGATTTTCAAATATTTTCAACAACTCTAACGTCTTGGTCATTGTAGATATGAGATATTTGATCAAATAAGCTAAAGGCAAGTGGGAAATACGTGCACGAATATCGCATAGATACCCTTTCCTAGCAGGAGTTGCAAAGCAGCTAAGTATTCAATTCCAAAAGATTTTTATATATATGCGAAAAATTTTGCATGCAAACTAAGTACCTACATTAATAGTTTGTGATTCCGGACACGTGCCTAAAATGCTTTTGATGATATCAAGAAAAGATCCTGAGAAGTCGACACGATTTTAAGATACTTATCAAGTATCTTAAAATCACTTATCTATCGGACAAGTTTGAATTTAATGTTCACTGAACACTAAGGAGATTTATTAGCATTATTAATAAGGAAGTGGTCGAAATTCTTTGAAATAACATTTCAGTCTGAATAGGTACACGATTCCTGTCGGCAATTTGAAATTAAAATGTACGTACGACTTGCTTGAAAATGATTTTATTTTGCTTTGCTGCTATTGATTAGAATCTTGGTTGTTTTCTGTAGAATATAATAATAACTTATAATTTTGAAGGTTAAATCCATATTGAGTGAATCCTTCATGAGTTTTTTGTGTACTCACAGGTAAAGATTTTTCACTTCAGCCATTCGCCAAATTCACTTTCACCACTGGTCCAAATAAAACCCAGGTATATATATATTCCCAGGAGAAAATAAACTATCACTTCTCAATACTTTATATCAAACTACCAGAGAACGTTCGAGACAATAGCGAAACTTCACCAATAACATTTCCATAAAATGCAACAGTCAGCCACCCGAGACGGCAAATATTTTTCGTTCTCTCATATTCCTCGCTGAAACTCAATTGATTTCAGAGTTTGTGGAAATTATGAGACGCGCTGGTATTTACGAGATGCAACTGTACATTAATCTGAGAACAAGTTCAGTTTTATGGAGAGATCGCGAGGAGTGGGTATACTACTATATATATAAGATGTAACAATAATAGCCTATTTTTAATAGGCCCACAGTAGGTTATAAATATAACATTCCAAAAGAAATAACTAAACGAACGAAATAATTAAATTATTAGACATTAAAAAATGACACCTGTACTCAGCGCACGGTCAAAGGCTACTGGTTCGCCTTGTTTTAAAAAAAATCGTCACACAATTATTTCATACATCAACGTGAGCCATATAACTTACTGATTTATCTGGTAAAATATTTTTGTTAATCCTGTTACACGTAAATATATGTATATGTGCCAACCTAATTATAGGTATTGTAACGACCCGCCCTACCTAACCTTATTAAATTAACTTTAAACCTATTGTAACCCTATTCTAAATCTATTCTAAACCTAACCTAAATTTTTCAAACTTATTAATCAATGACTTAACTACCTACTGGTCACTGGGACCTAATTAACCTACCTACTTAGTCCTACCTACTTATATCTCCACCTATCCTATCTTGCTCATCTTTAACATCCTTAATATCCTAACGACTTATCTTATACCTTTACCGACTTAAATATATAAACAGACTTAGTTGTAATCTGGGTTTAATATTGGCCAAGTGATTCGTCTAGTGATAATGAAACCCATACGTTGTGATACCGTTGATTAGTAACCTAAATTCTTTTAGTGAAAGATTGGTATTCCTACATAGCCTAAATTATATAATACTATACCTGCTCTACCTAGACCCGTCATATTATTTATATTTCTACTAAAATATGCAGCTGAGATAATTTCATCTAAATAAAGGTTGTCACCTACATGTATATGGCTTAAGGTAAACGTTATTGAAGCTAAAGTAATTGGAAGAAGATACACTTTGATTAACTCATAATAAATAAATCAAAGTTTCTATATTTATTGATTCTACTGTTATTGAGTGTTCAGAATATATTAAAATACTATTTATTCTGATAATAGGTTCTGAATAGATAACGATAAGTTGAGGAATTCTAGATTACTACAAATATAATGACATAGACAAAATACTTTTATTATTAATAATAATCTACTGTATAGATCCAAAGTAGATCTATATTTTTATAGTGGCTAAGGGTAGAGCTCACGACTCCACCGCTCAAGACCAGTAGAGACCGTCACCAGACATTTGTCTCTCCCTCCACTTAGTCAATATAGTATTGAATTGAGTGGAAATATTGACTGAATCAATTGAAATTCATTTATAATTTACAACATTTCAAATTCAATCAAAGAAGTAAATGTCAACCTTTCAGACAAATTACTATGTTAAAGCATTACCAATTACTCAAAAAAGTATACAAATACCATTATGTATTTTAAACCAAGCTTATCTGTTACCAACCATTTGGACAGAGCTAAACCATCAGGATATCACCGAATCCGCAATCCCATTCAAAACCATTATGATAATACCAAATCGAGACTCCTGCTCAGTATGGTACAGATACAAAACCGATAAATGCGACCATTGACTATAATGTCGGCTCCCTTTACATCGATCGTGCAAGAGATAACCAACGAGATCGTTCGCCTCTAGTGTAGCCGTACCTGTCAATCTTGTTATGATATAAATTTACAGATTATAAGTAATTCAACTTTCAGAGACCATCCTTCCGTATTCAACTTACTGTACCAAATGATCAGACTCCGACGCTTAGAATTAAAATAAATAATTCAACCATTAAAAGTTATTTTTCAAGTATTCAAATAGGTAGGTTCCAACCTACTAAATATTGGAAACATTTATGTCAAACAATGAATTTACCACTAGTTCGTAAAACCTAATCCTATGGAGAAGAACTAGTAAGAAACTCCATGGATAAATAAAATGGCAATACCTACCTAAGTAACCCTATGAACGTACCTACCTACATAGTACACGCTTTTGTCAAATACCATCATGACGCCGTAAGTAGGTATACGATACCAATTCACCGGTTACGCAGTTCCTACCTATTTAACCATATTTAAATACGTACCTACGTGGTACATGTATTTGTTAAACACAACCACACTTTTGAACATTTACCATATAATAAATTAGACTAGAAACGTCATGGAAATAATATAGAAAACTCATATCTTAATTGTTAATTAGATAAGCGTCACATACCTGACGAGACACCCAACTTTTCTCGCGGCGACGCTTTTGGCGCGAAACTACCGTGTTCCGGCGTCCTTTCCGAGCATGGCGTGCTATATTTCTAAGGCGCCAATCTTTCTAAACCTCTATTATATTCGTAATCATCTATCTACATAACCTACTAAATTATTATCTCAGGATTTTGCTGTGTCATCCATCCATTGATCATTAGTAATTGTTAAATCAATCCATCATTCAAAAGTAGGCACGTAGATATTTCCCATTACGCCACAAAGGGGATCCTGTGTAGATACCTATTTCTAGTATTGAAACTAGTTAGAAACATAGGCAAGTACTTCACATATAATTGAACACAAGCGTTATTGTGATCGAATGCAAATAATATTAAATACCAATTCTAGGTAATCATAAGCTTACAAAACAAAAACCCTGTCATATAAAATCTAGTGCTGAACGTCTACTTTATTCCATCTCTTCTTCATCTGGATATATTCCCGCCCTAGGCCGATAGCGTCCTTTACGTAAATATCTATCTTATTTAATTATATTTTGATTATAAAGTGCACTTCCCTTTAGATGCAGCAACTCGCCTACTACACCATCCCGTCGAACACACACTCACTCAGATATAGGATTAATTATTGTAAAATATTAACACAAAACTCATTAATTACTCATTATGCAAAATTCTACAAAAAACTCCTGCGAAAATCTACCAAACACTCCGCCCAAGTGACGCTCTCCGCAACCCCCGCGCGAATCTCACAAAACACTAAGTGACGCGTTATCCCCGCCATCTTCTAGGAAATCCTTTAGTGATGTCACATTTGTTACTAGGTCACGGATTTCCCTATTATTTAAATCCCGGGTCCTTAATATTAAAAATAGAAGAATACATTAATAATGTATTTTAAACCATTGCAATATCAATTTATATTATCTAAACGAATGCTAGATGATATTTATTATACTTTCATACTAATTGATATTTCCCTCATCAGTATAATTCAGTTCCGATAACTCTGTTGAACGAATAGATATTTTACAAGCCCTACTAAGTAAATTCTACACTATCAGAAATCAAACTTAATAATTTGTTGAACTATAAATATTATCACGTAAGTAATTTGCCGGATCAAATCTTGTTTCTAATCCGTGTGAAATCAGACATCTGAATATTGTCACATCCCTATTTCCCAATTCTAATCCTATTTCAATCTTTCATTCGCAAATTATATCTTTATAGTTCAATTTGTCAGCCAATCACATCCCGAATCTGGGTTACCAGTATTCAAACTTAAAATGTCCTAACTAAAATAATCTGATTTGTATAAATAATAACCTAATATTATTCCTGCGATCTCATATAATATTAACTAACTTTACAACTAAATTAAACCTTTTAATTTCACTTCTGAAGTTTTATCCTAGCAATGATAATATCGTGCAATTTGATATTATAATTCACTCCAAAAGGAGAACAAAGTATAAACTAGTAATATATTTGGCTAAACCTATTAAAGTATTCAATATTTCTTTTAATATAACAACAATCCTGACATTTCTAACATCCGATCGAATTACTAATCGATTCCCTAATTCCCTAGATCATAGGACTTGTTCTTACGCCTGGCATCCCTGATCCGTAGAGAAAGTATTGATCGAATAAAACAATCCACTTGATATTTGTCTATGGTCATTAGTGAATGAAATATGGTCAGTTCAATCAATATTCAAAAGTAAATCAAGATTTTCATAATAACTTAATCTATAATATGTAATCTATAAATGTATTGACATTTTAAAGTTAATAATTTATAATGTTCGTAGAACTATTTTGTTTTTAACGGATTTATTTTATCTATTTGTTTAAAGAATACAATAACGAAACGCATTCCGTCTGACAATGTCCATCTAACGTCAAATCTATTAAATGTCAACAAGTTCGGTTTGTAAACAATGTTTTGAAAACTTTTAGTTAGAACATGAACGATTCTCGTTTATTATTGTGTTTTTTCCTCAGATTAACGTAATTTATAATGTTAAATTACACCTATCAAGTGTCCTCATTAACTGTTGCCAAGAACATTGACTATAATGAACATTACATGAAGGAAATTATATATTTTAGAGAGTAACTAAGTGAAAGAAGTTCAAGCATAATTGAATGTTTAATCATATATTTGTGAATGGTGACGGGAAGGTACTCTGGACCGTTACAGCTCAACCCCCAAAATTTATGCAGGTGGCTAAATAATTAACCGTAGTAAATTTTTCACAAAATAAAAATATATTCACAAATATATCTACAATTTTAATATCCCCTCACTAATTTAACAAACAGATTCTAATTTGTCAACATTTGAATACAAGAACTAACCTAAGGCTATGAATGTAATATGTGTGTGTGCTTACTCATGAAAAGTGTTTTTCAACCGAATTGTAAATAACTATTATATGAACCAAAATCCAAGCGTTTTAATGCAACAAAGCATGAAAAAGTATGACCCGTCGCGCAGACAATCTAAACTATGGAAAGAAACCTGGTTGTGAATCAGGTCAATCCTAGTGATATGGTGTAAGCCTTTCCGAGCAAAACAGTTTCCTTATCGTTCGCCAAGAACCCGAATACACCATCCTATCATAATCTAGAAGTCCTCATAGGCTAAAAGTAATAAATCTCCATGACTGCCTCATCTCCACTCGGACCCGGCAACATAATAATAACTCATTTACAATTCGGAGTATGTGGAGTGTAATTAGATCGGATATCGGCTGCGAGTAGAGTAGAACTTAATATGAAATCAGTCAATACTGATGCTTGTCTGCTGACCTACCTAACACCATCTCCTTCATATTAAGTCCTTGATTGTGTGAATGTAATTTCATGTATTTCATACATTGACAAACCGTTCCATACCAAGATGTTGTTGAAACATTTAGGCCTCAAAGAAAATATAATACTGAACATACATCATCACCTAATTAATCACTCGTCATCAACAAATCAACATTACACATACAAGCTGACACTGCTCTTTTCATTGCGAACCACTCCACCTAAACACCTCCGCAACAATCGTTTTGGTATGAAACACGAATTACTGTTGAATCTAAATTAATTCCCAACCCCCAGACTGAACAGCAACCCCCCGTCTCAACTTGACCAAACAGGCTCCTTAAGTAAACCTCATGCGTACACCTTCACAAATTAATATTATTATTATAGTTTAATAACAGCAATTATTATTAAGTTTTTTTTTTTTTTTTTTAATTATTAGAATTATTATTATTAGTATCTACACTAAAATCATGAACTTGTTATTAAAACGACATTTTATTTTTATATAATTAAATACTACCAAAGTTGAAAATCAAAGTTTATTAAGTTACCCTATCTTGCAGAGTTCAACTATTTATTTGACGTAGGTACTTGTGAGTTTAGTTTATTTCGTGAATAAAACTAAAAGTTTCTATAATAAAATAATACCAAGGTCAAAGTCAATATCCTACGAAGTTTCCCCATCCTATAAAGTACAACTATTTATTTGAAGTAGGTACCTGTGTACTATATGCTCACGAAGTGATCTAAATATTCCTCAATTGAAAATACAAAAACACAAAAAGTTAACTACCCGGGATTCGAACCCGAGCCCAACCTGTCCTGACACTTACTCACTATAACCTAGCTTCATTTTATATGCAAGTCCATAACGTATCTTGTAAAGAAATAATAAATAAACTTTACAAGTTGAATATTCTCTACCTCAAATTTACCGTAACATTGTGTCCGTTCTACCTATGTAAATATATAATACCTATCTGAGTTTATATATTTGTTGTTCCAATATACAAGTACAAATCGATCTAAATTGACCGCAACATTAAAATATAAAATAATGATATACCTGGGAATCGAACCCACATCGTATAAATCGACCTATAGTAGTATTGTACTAATTCAAAACGATATACCATATATAACAATACCTATGAGAATCTATGTGTTTGTTTCTATATGTACGTACAAATCGTTCTACAATGAAAACAAAATTAAAATATAAAATAATGATATACCTGGGAATCGAACCCACATCGTATAAATCGACCTATAGTAGTATTGTACTAATTCAAAACGATATACCATATATAACAATACCTATGAGAATCTTTATGTTTGTTTCTATATGTAGGTACAAATCGTTCTACATTGAAAACAAAATCTTAATATATATAAATCTCGTGTCACAATGTTTGTCCTCAATGGACTCCTAAACCACTTAACCGATTATAATAAAATTCGCACACCATGTGCAGTTCGATCCAACTTGAGAGATAGGATAGTTTAAATCTCAAATTATAGTCGCAATTTTAATTTATTGCTAATTATTTGTCTGTTATTATTTGACAGTCACAATTATCTGTTAACTCCAAATGATTCTAACAGATGTCGATACCTTTCGACTGGGTTGAGTAAGTAATCAATAGATGGCGCTGCTATGGTAAATCTACGAACGTGTCATATAAGCTACATTTTAACAGCATAATTACCACGTGTTGTTGACGCTATAAAATTAATTAAATTTATTTTGTAGTGAACGAAATACCGTATAATTCAATTATTTCCACTTTTTAAATTTTTGGTGTTAGCATAGCCGGCCACGTGTTACTTAGACTGAAGTGTAAATTGAATTCATATTAGACGTCTGGTGATGATGATGACACCTGAGGAGGACGGCGCGGCGAGGGCGCAGGGGGAGCGAACGTCTGCTCCCCCATAAGGGGGCGAGGCACAAGAGGGGGGGTGGGGTACCGGTGCGTTCCGTTTGGAGATCCCGGAGTCTCTTCAACATGTGTCGAAGGCGGCCACCGGGAGGGTTTTAGTGCGTAAGAATCCCACATAACCCGTCCCTCTCCCACACAGAGGCCGAGTATCTTTCGCAGATTTTGAGGCGGTACGAAGTTCGCCGGGACAGCTAGTTAAAATATAAAATAATGATATACCTGGGAATCGAACCCACATCGCATATAACTCTACCTATCGTAGTCTTGTACTAATTCAAAACGATATACCATTTACATATAACAATACCTATGAGAATCTATATGTTTGTTTCTATACGTAGGTACAAATCGTTCTACATGGGAGACAAAATTAAAACATAAAATAATGATAGACCTGGGAATCGAACCCACATCGTATAAATCTACCTATCCTGGAATTATATTATTTCTAACCGTATACCATAAATTATACTAGAAATAATATTTTACAAAAGAATTAAATATTTTTGGAACATAACCCTAAACACGTCATAGACATCTAGCGCCGACTAGCTAAACTAAAAATATATTTATTTAATTTATTGATTGCTAGTTCTATCATTTAGTATGACAGATGTCACTTTTGGCTCACCTAAAATCAATTTACCCAAACTCTTAAAAGTTCTGCTACTAGTCACTAGAGGTCTAATAAAGAAATAAATGTTGAATATTGCCATAATTACTACTTACACTTTTCGATAATAGATGTCGTTAGTTTATATTCAATCGAATAAAATTACCTAAATAACGGAATTATAAATATTATTACTAAAAAAATTCCCTAGATTTCTTTCTACTAAATTATATAATATTGTCTACCTATTTTACATGTTACTCCTAATAACGCAGGTTATACTAATAAATAATTTAAAAGTATAGACATGTTAGACTATAAATTCTGTAGATGGCGCTACTAAAATTGTCACTATCATAATTATTTATACTACTTATTAAGGTCTTCGATAACCCATTCTAGCCGTTTAATATTGATATACCTACCTAGCTTCGAATGAAATTATTATAATATTAATTTACCTAGAAAGATTTTAACGTTTAAACTGATAATATGAGAAATTATATATATATTTTAACACAATTAGCATATGGGTGTATGTCTGTTACCTATATCACTCTAAACATATTTTAACTAGATGTCAACGAACGAATCGTAGGTACTGCCGAATTCTGTCCGTCCTATTGAGATTATACTGGGAACCTAATAGCTATCGCAAACCCAAGTTTCAGTATTTCTATCCTACATCTTTTCTTATAACACTGGTAAAATAAAACCTGACATAACCGTTAACGGTAGAAGTAGAAGTCTAGTAATACCTTTCCTCTAAAATAATAGACTCTAATCACGATTATATTACAACCTCATAGAATGAAAAAGATATGAATCGATACTAATCTGTTCCTCTTTCCCAATAGATGGCGTTACTAGTAATGAAATTGAATTTAATGTACTAAAATAATTATGTTTTTACTTTTATCTTTTGTAAAATGCAAAAACAAACCCCTTTTATAAACATAAAACCGAGTATAAATATTTTTAGACGTTAATAATCAAATAGACAAAAGTCAAAACTATAATGCGAGCGGAACAAAGTTCTAGAGTTTCGCTACTCAAGCGCCACACAAATTCTTTATACCTAAATGCAACAACCTAGGTTACTCGATGCGTAACCATACTATTCCAGTACAAAGCTACTTTCTCTCTACCTATCTATAACCATTCCATAACAGCACCCATGTTCATAAACATTATACAAAATATTTGATTTTCAAAACTATACCTTAACCTGCCCTATATAAGACTGAATATCGGAATTAGTCTATTCTGCTTTTAAAACATTTTGTGTAAGATGAAACATTATAATTCAACCCCCCGATTGTTGGACGTTAGCATACCCTTAACTAATACAACCCCCCCGATTTGTAGACGTTAGAATCCGTGTGAACTAACGCAACCCCCAATTTGCTAGACGTTAACACCCTCACGTACTATATTAACTTACGTAATATATAAAATACGTCAAAACCAATATATTTTTTCCCTATAATAGATGGCATTCGAAAATTTGATTACTATTTTTCGATGTCTAGTAAGTCTTATCATTAATCAATAAAATCTGATAAGAATCTGACTAATTATAACATTTTCCTAAAATCATTTATAAAACACCTATTTTGTATACCTTTATATAGAATATGTAAAATGCTAAACATAATTTAAAAAGTTTAAAATTATAATAGACTGTGATGAAACTCATGACTATGACCCTAAAATTAATTTAATCATTAAAACATATAAAATGGGTAAATATGTATATATATATATTGTGAGTACATCGTTAAAGCCTATTTTTCCTAAATCTATGTATCTTACTTGATTAAATACCAATCTTCACTTATCCATTTCACAAGCAACAAATTGTGACTTTAGAAAAGTCACTTTCCAGATCAAACCACGTCTTTAAATATTATGTTAAACAAATATTATACACGGATGTAAATATTATAATGATAACTAATTTATTTAAAACAAAACACTACACTATCCTAGTCCACAGAAATCTATATTGTAACTCAAGATCGAGGCTCAAATCCTGGTCCACGGCACACTAAATTGTAACGACCCGCCCTACCTAACCTTATTAAATTAACTTTAAACCTATTGTAACCCTATTCTAAATCTATTCTAAACCTAACCTAAATTTTTCAAACTTATTAATCAATGACTTAACTACCTACTGGTCACTGGGACCTAATTAACCTACCTACTTAGTCCTACCTACTTATATCTCCACCTATCCTATCTTGCTCATCTTTAACATCCTTAATATCCTAACGACTTATCTTATACCTTTACCGACTTAAATATATAAACAGACTTAGTTGTAATCTGGGTTTAATATTGGCCAAGTGATTCGTCTAGTGATAATGAAACCCATACGTTGTGATACCGTTGATTAGTAACCTAAATTCTTTTAGTGAAAGATTGGTATTCCTACATAGCCTAAATTATATAATACTATACCTGCTCTACCTAGACCCGTCATATTATTTATATTTCTACTAAAATATGCAGCTGAGATAATTTCATCTAAATAAAGGTTGTCACCTACATGTATATGGCTTAAGGTAAACGTTATTGAAGCTAAAGTAATTGGAAGAAGATACACTTTGATTAACTCATAATAAATAAATCAAAGTTTCTATATTTATTGATTCTACTGTTATTGAGTGTTCAGAATATATTAAAATACTATTTATTCTGATAATAGGTTCTGAATAGATAACGATAAGTTGAGGAATTCTAGATTACTACAAATATAATGACATAGACAAAATACTTTTATTATTAATAATAATCTACTGTATAGATCCAAAGTAGATCTATATTTTTATAGTGGCTAAGGGTAGAGCTCACGACTCCACCGCTCAAGACCAGTAGAGACCGTCACCAGACATTTGTCTCTCCCTCCACTTAGTCAATATAGTATTGAATTGAGTGGAAATATTGACTGAATCAATTGAAATTCATTTATAATTTACAACATTTCAAATTCAATCAAAGAAGTAAATGTCAACCTTTCAGACAAATTACTATGTTAAAGCATTACCAATTACTCAAAAAAGTATACAAATACCATTATGTATTTTAAACCAAGCTTATCTGTTACCAACCATTTGGACAGAGCTAAACCATCAGGATATCACCGAATCCGCAATCCCATTCAAAACCATTATGATAATACCAAATCGAGACTCCTGCTCAGTATGGTACAGATACAAAACCGATAAATGCGACCATTGACTATAATGTCGGCTCCCTTTACATCGATCGTGCAAGAGATAACCAACGAGATCGTTCGCCTCTAGTGTAGCCGTACCTGTCAATCTTGTTATGATATAAATTTACAGATTATAAGTAATTCAACTTTCAGAGACCATCCTTCCGTATTCAACTTACTGTACCAAATGATCAGACTCCGACGCTTAGAATTAAAATAAATAATTCAACCATTAAAAGTTATTTTTCAAGTATTCAAATAGGTAGGTTCCAACCTACTAAATATTGGAAACATTTATGTCAAACAATGAATTTACCACTAGTTCGTAAAACCTAATCCTATGGAGAAGAACTAGTAAGAAACTCCATGGATAAATAAAATGGCAATACCTACCTAAGTAACCCTATGAACGTACCTACCTACATAGTACACGCTTTTGTCAAATACCATCATGACGCCGTAAGTAGGTATACGATACCAATTCACCGGTTACGCAGTTCCTACCTATTTAACCATATTTAAATACGTACCTACGTGGTACATGTATTTGTTAAACACAACCACACTTTTGAACATTTACCATATAATAAATTAGACTAGAAACGTCATGGAAATAATATAGAAAACTCATATCTTAATTGTTAATTAGATAAGCGTCACATACCTGACGAGACACCCAACTTTTCTCGCGGCGACGCTTTTGGCGCGAAACTACCGTGTTCCGGCGTCCTTTCCGAGCATGGCGTGCTATATTTCTAAGGCGCCAATCTTTCTAAACCTCTATTATATTCGTAATCATCTATCTACATAACCTACTAAATTATTATCTCAGGATTTTGCTGTGTCATCCATCCATTGATCATTAGTAATTGTTAAATCAATCCATCATTCAAAAGTAGGCACGTAGATATTTCCCATTACGCCACAAAGGGGATCCTGTGTAGATACCTATTTCTAGTATTGAAACTAGTTAGAAACATAGGCAAGTACTTCACATATAATTGAACACAAGCGTTATTGTGATCGAATGCAAATAATATTAAATACCAATTCTAGGTAATCATAAGCTTACAAAACAAAAACCCTGTCATATAAAATCTAGTGCTGAACGTCTACTTTATTCCATCTCTTCTTCATCTGTACCTCAAGTGTGAGATTTTTCGTTAGCTAACTTTATAGTTTACAAACTACCGTATTTGGACATTTTGTATAGAGACTTAAAAAACGCCCCTAGCGGGCGATATCTAAAACATTTGTGCCGAGTGTGAGTTTTTTTCGTTACTATATGTAGTAAACATTCGATCGTTTGCTCACGGAAACTTTGAAAGTTAACGATTTTGTACGACATGCGCGAGTGTGAGTCACAAGTTTACTTAGGTATAATTTCGTACCATAGAGAAACCTAAACCTACTTTTATAGTACGCATAGACAATTTGGGAGATTTTTCATAAGTTAACCGAATACTTTTAGACGTACGAATTGCACGAGTGCGAGTCATAAATTTGAAAGATTTTACGATACGTATCGTACGGAAACGTTCACTTTTATAGTTCGCGTCGTCACTTATGATTTTGTTGGTGAAACCGTGAAACGACAAAAAGTTAACGAAAAAAATGTATTAAGTTATTGATATATCATGTTTAATTAACACCTACGCAACACAGCCATTTCTCTGAATAGATTGTCGGATAAAATAGTTGGTTGTTACCTACTAATACACCATCACGCCTGCAATCTCCGAAGGGGTAGGCAGAGGTGCACTCCTGTACACCCACATTTCGCCAATGGTATTTGGTCCCAATGAAATAGGGGGCGAGCCTATTGTCATTATACCGGGCACATTCCTCAGGCTCCACCACGCTGGCCCAGGGCCATTTGGTAAATTACACATAAATTTTGAGGAACGTGCAAGTTTCCTTACGATGTTTGCTTTACCGTCGGTACAGCCAATGATTCATGATTGAAAACGTGATGCGCACGTAAAAATCTGAAAGTCCTAGCGGGAGCCGCGTTTGAATCTGCGCAACTTGTCTCCAAAGCGAGTATTCTACCAAGATGGCCATCACTACTATCGAATGTTCACACTATATCAAGGGTGGAGCTAGGGCATAACCTCGTTGGATGTCGCAGTGCATGCTAGTGCTATCCCACAGCGCCCCAACAAAGGTAGACGATGGTATACCGTGGGGTTTAAGTCGGTAGCAGTCCGACATAACCCGCTCGTCTTCCGCAGAGCTTGCGGGTATCCATAAGGATTTCTCTACGTCAAAAAACGGCATAACCTCATACTAAGGCTCTTGTTTGCAATTAAACTCAATCTAAATTAGGTAAATATATATTAGAAATCAGTAAAATCATCATCATCTGCCTCACCTTTTCCCATTATTTGGGATCGCCGCAGTATGTCTTTTTCATACATTAATCTCCTTCATATCACTTTTTATACAAACTTCTACCACTTCGTGGGTCTTCCTCTCACTCTATCTATGCATATTCATACTAATAGCCCTTTTAGGCGCTCAAAATGCTTCTCGTCTCCTTTGATAACGTGACCAAACTAGCCTCCTGCTTTTTACTTTCTCTGCTACAGGCGCTACTTTTAAACTACCTTTTATATACACACACCCCACATATCCATTATCACATTAGGTCAATGAAAATAAAACACAATGTGAAAATTTTAAGGCATCTTTATTTAGTGGTTTGAGCGCAGGCCGCTCAACTCATTGCACCGGGTGGCGGTGGGTTCGATTTCTATTCAGCCAACAATGAAAATTATAGTAGATTTTTGAATTGGAATGGTGGCAGGATTATTGTCCTGACAGTTTGAATCTACAGTTCTTCCATCCTCCTGAAAATACAATATTTGATTACATAAGCTATTAGGTAAAGACAGAAACACCATCACGCCTGGAATCTCCTAAGTAGTAGGCAGAGGTGCAGTTCATTGAAGTGCACCCAATTTTATCGATAGTACACTACACACACATCTCGTTAATATGAGGTTAATTCAGCTTATATTCCACCACGCTGGCCCATGACATGCAGGTTTCCTCACATTTTTTTTTAGATTTCAGAATTGAGATTTACGCATGAGTATTATTTACGTTAAAGAGAAATATGGGTACTACCTGTACATAAAATAAAGTATCTGGATAATCAACTGTCGCGGCCCGACTGGTGCCGATGGCCCCACTGACCGCCTGCAGATAGGCACCGGTGCAGTACCGGTATACCTAGAACTGGGACTTGACGAATGCAACCACGCATTTTACGGCTTTTAGCTTTTACTTACCGTAGTATACATTTTACCAAGAACTCAAATTGTGGGACATTTGTTTTCATTTCAGAAATACTTAGGCTAGCAAATAATAAGTCCGCTTGTTAGTTCTTGCTCGTGTTCTTTACTTTCAAAACTGAATGGCTTCCATCGAATTTTTATTGATCGAATTGTTTATTAAAACAATGATGGCAAATTGAAATATGAATATTGTTTTAACCAGAATAAAAATTGTCAGTCATTTGACAACCGACTTGGCTTGATCTCTGTTACTCATATGATTGAAAAAGAAATAGCTATACAAGAAATATTATTCCTCTAGATTATGTGGTGGATTTATGGTTTTACAGAAAACGTAAAAGCCAACATAACGGGCATAACTTACGTTTCAGTCAATCGAGCATACTTTTGTATAGTATGGGAGCTTACACTCGCACGGTTTAGGTATACTAACAGTAAACTAACAGTTAAGACGTGTTCACGACAATCAATCTGTCAATGGAATTTTGAAGTAAACTGTGAAACGTGGAAAGTCATTGTGAAAACAATATTGATATTAAATCATGTTTAAATTACATAATAACGTACCCAATGCGTAATTTTCTTGGCTAGAGGATGCTGGCTAGTGCTCATAATCAAGATAAGCGAGACAAACACTTCTGTGCAGAGTTTTAATCCTTTACGGACCTCAGGGAAAAATTATTGTGGAACCGATTGGAAACAGCGAAAAAGAATAGAACCCAGAATTAGCTGGAAGAGGAAAAGTGGCTACCTGTAATACTGATTATTTCTTAGTTTGGTTTCTTGTTGGAACATTTAGTGATGTATTTTTATTTTCCAATACTTGTGTTTCTGTGAATTATCATGTGTAATGTTTAGAATATTTCAATTAAAGATTAAGGATTTATCCTTCTATATTAATTATAAGCATCACCATTGAGAGAAGATATCAAGAACATCCCTGGACAGTACCTAATAATATAGTTAGTAAACGTGGCATGCCTATTAAGTTTTGTCGTTTGAGAAAAGAATAAACAACTAGAACGTTATATACATTTTATTGTTTAAAAAGTATTCCCCACGGTATTTCATGCACTTTTCCATACGCTCAAACCAGTCGTTATAATATTTGTTCCACGCCGAAGTATGGTACTCCAAATTGCCGATATAAAATATTCGACTGCTTCTTCACTATACACCGGAACCGTTGATGTACGGGCTTGCGTTGTCCTGGTGCAGGATGATGCACTTCTATGGGTTGGTTTTCCGAAACTCGATGATAGTTTGTGGTAAACAGACTGTGGTATACCTACCGCTCTGCATTAATTATTGTCCTACGAACCCCTTGTTCAATCGTCACAATGGGACCTATTTTCGCTACGAACGTGGCTACCATTTTCTTTTAAGTGTTTTGTGAGCGAACAACTCTTGTCGGTTTTTTTCATCCTGAATGTCCCAAACTATTTTCTATAAAATGATATTGTTCCTAGAAATACAATCTTGACATATTCAAGCCTTGACAGTTCTCTGTCTACGATTTTATGCGCTAGTGTGAGGTAGATCGAAGTAGGTAGCATATGCCACCTCCTCTGTCTTATCTGTTATTATGAGCTTCAAACCTTTTTAGCATCCATCGTACTAATAAAGAAAATTGAAATATAGATACCTTATAACCATTAAATAAGCTCACACCAATATAAAAAATATCAACGAAAATAAAATCAAGTCATTCAACACTTTTAGCCTGGCTAACTCACCTTTCTCTGTGTTACTCATGTGGTTGAAAAGGAAATAATATCGGATGAGAATTCTTAGTCTTATCTAGACATGCATCGCGCGGATCGCGTGTGACCGATTTTTTGTTTGTCCTTTCAACTTGTATTGTTGGTCCGAAAAACCAGTCACAACGATAAGGACATATAACAAAATATATGTATCTTGTCTCATTTAGTCGTATTGTGATACCCAAACGTAATCAGAAAACGTAAAAGCCAACATAACGGGCCTAATTGTGGTTTCACTCATCGAGCAAACTTTTTGTTTACCAATAGAATACGATTGGTATTTAGACGCGAACGTTTTGGGTATACTGTCAGTTCAGACGTATTCACGTCGGACTATATAGTTAACTACCGGAAAGTTAACTATGAATCTCGCACTTGAGGTACAGTACCTCAAGTGCGAGATTCATAGTTAACTTTCCGGTAGTTAACTATATAGTCCGACGTGAATACGTCTGAACTGACAGTATACCCAAAACGTTCGCGTCTAAATACCAATCGTATTCTATTGGTAAACAAAAAGTTTGCTCGATGAGTGAAACCACAATTAGGCCCGTTATGTTGGCTTTTACGTTTTCTGATTACGTTTGGGTATCACAATACGACTAAATGAGACAAGATACATATATTTTGTTTTATGTCCTTATCGTTGTGACTGGTTTTTCGGACCAACAATACAAGTTGAAAGGACGAACAAAAAATCGGTCACACGCGATCCGCGCGATGCATGTCTAGATAAGACTAAGAATTCTCATCCGATATTATTTCCTTTTCAACCACATGAGTAACACAGAGAAAGGTGAGTTAGCCAGGCTAAAAGTGTTGAATAACTTAATTTTATTTTCGTTGATATTTTTTATATTGGTGTGAGCTTATTTAATGGTTATAAGGTACCTATCTATATTTAAATTTTCTTTATTAGTACGATGGACGCTAAAAAGGTTTGCAGCTCATAATAACAGATTAGACAGAGGAGGTGGCATATGCTACCTACTTCGATCTACCTCACACTAGCGCATAAAATCGTAGACAGAGAACTGTCAAGGCTTGAATATGTCAAGATTGTATTTCTAGGAACAATATCATTTTATAGAAAATAGTTTGGGACATTCAGGATGAGCCAAAACCGACAAGAGTTGTTCGCTCACAAAACACTTAAAAGAAAATGGTAGCCACGTACGTAGCGAAAATAGGTCCCATTGTGACGATTGAACAAGGGGTTCGTAGGACAATTAATGCAGAGCGGTAGGTAGACCACAGTCTGTTTACCACAAACTATCATCGAGTTTCGGAAAACCAACCCATAGAAGTGCATCATCCTGCACCAGGACAACGCAAGCCCGTACATCAACGGTTCCGGTGTATAGTGAAGAAGCAGTCGAATATTTTTTATCGGCAATTTGGAGTACCATACTTCGGCGTGGAACAAATATTATAACGACTGGTTTGAGCGTATGGAAAAGTGCATGAAATACCGTGGGGAATACTTTTTAAACAATAAAATGTATATAACGTTCTAGTTGTTTATTCTTTTCTCAAACGACAAAACTTAATAGGCATGCCACGTTTACTAACTATATTATTAGGTACTATCCAGGGATGTTCTTGATATCTTCTCTCCATGGTGATGCTTATAATTAATATAGAAGGATAAATCCTTAATCTTTAATTGAAATATTCTAAACATTACACATGATAATTCACAGAAACACAAGTATTGGAAAATAAAAATACATCACTAAATGTTCCAACAAGAAACCAAACTAAGAAATAATCAGTATTACAGGTAGCCACTTTTCCTCTTCCAGCTAATTCTGGGTTCTATTCTTTTTCGCTGTTTCCAATCGGTTCCACAATTATTTTTCGCTGAGGTCCGTAAAGGATTAAAACTCTGCACAGAAGTGTTTGTCTCGCTTATCTTGATTATGAGCACTAGCCAGCATCCTCTAGCCAAGAAAATTACGCATTGGGTACGTTATTATGTAATTTAAACATGATTTAATATCAATATTGTTTTCACAATGACTTTCCACGTTTCACAGTTTACTTCAAAATTCCATTGACAGATTGATTGTAGTGAACACGTCTTAACTGTTAGTTTACTGTTAGTATACCTAAACCGTGCGAGTGTAAGCTCCCATACTATACAAAAGTATGCTCGATTGACTGAAACGTAAGTTATGGCCGTTATGTTGGCTTTTACGTTTTCTGTAAAACCATAAATCCACCACATAATCTAGAGGAATAATATTTCTTGTATAGCTATTTCGTTTTCAACCATATGAGTAACAGAGATCAAGCCAAGTCGGTTGTCAAATGACTGACAATTTTTATTCTGGTTAAAACAATATTCATATTTCAATTTGCCATCATTGTTTATAAATTGATGGAAGCCATTCAGTTTTGAAAGTAAAGAACACGAGCAAGAACTAACAAGCGGACTTATTATTTGCTAGCCTAAGTATTTCTGAAATGAAATCAAATGTCCCACAATTTGAGTTCTTGGTAAAATGTATACTACGGTAAGTAAAAGCTAAAAGCCGTAAAATGCGTGGTTGCATTCGTCAAGTCCCAGTTCTAGGTATACCGGTACTGCACCGGTGCCTATCTGCAGGCGGTCAGTGGGGCCATCGGCACCAGTCGGGCCGCGACAGTTGATTATCCAGATACTTTATTTTATGTACAGGTAGTACCCATATTTCTCTTTAACGTAAATAATACTCATGCGTAAATCTCAATTCTGAAATCTAAAAAAAAATGTGAGGAAACCTGCATGTCATGGGCCAGCGTGGTGGAATATAAGCTGAATTAACCTCATATTAACGAGAAGTGTGTGTAGTGTACTATCGATAAAATTGGGTGCACTTCAATGAACTGCACCTCTGCCTACTACTTAGAAGATTCCAGGCGTGATGGTGTTTCTCTCTTTACCTAATAGCTTAAGTAATCAAATATTGTATTTTCAGGAGGATGGAAGAACTGTAGATTCAAACTGTCAGGACAATAATCCTGCCACCATTCCAATTCAAAAATCCACTATAATTTTCATTGTTGGCTGAATAGAAATCGAACCCACCGCCACCCGGTGCAATGAGTTGAGCGGCCTGCGCTCAAACCACTAAATAAAGATGCCTTAAACATTTCACATTGTGTTTTATTTTCATTGACCTAATGTGATAATGGATATGTGGAGTGTGTGTATATAAAAGGTAGTTTAAAAGTTGCGCCTGTAGCAGAGAAAGTAAAAAGCAGGAGGCTAGTTTGGTCACGTTATCAAAGGAGACGAGAAGCATTTTGAGCGCCTAAAAGGGCTATTAGTATGAATATGCATAGATAGAGTGAGAGGAAGACCCACGAAGTGGTAGAAGTTTGTATAAAAAGTGATATGAAGGAGATTAATGTATGAAAAAGACATACTGCGGCGATCCCAAATAATGGGAAAAGGTGAGGCAGATGATGATGATTTTACTGATTTCTAATATATATTTACCTAATTTAGATTGAGTTTAATTGCAAACAAGAGCCTTAGTATGAGGTTATGCCGTTTTTTGACGTAGAGAAATCCTTATGGATACCCGCAAGCTCTGCGGGAGACGAGCGGGTTATGTCGGACTGCTACCGACTTAAACCCCACGGTATACCATCGTCTACCTTTGTTGGGGCGCTGTGGGATAGCACTAGCATGCAATGCGACATCCAACGAGGTTATGCCCTAGCTCCACCCTTGATATAGTGTGAACATTCGATAGTAGTGATGGCCATCTTGGTAGAATACTCGCTTTGGAGACAAATTGCGCAGATTCAAACACGGCTCCCGCTAGGACTTTCAGATTTTTACGTGCGCACCACGTTTTCAATCATGAATCATTGGCTGTACCGACGGTTAAGCAAACATCGTAAGGAAACTTGCACGTTCCTCAAAATTTATGTGAAATTTACCAAATGGCCCTGGGTCAGCGTGGTGGACTATAGCCTGAGGAATATGCCCGGTATAATGACAATAGGCTCGCCCCCTATTTCATTGGGACCAAATACCATTGGCGAAATGTGGGTGTACAGGGGTGCACCTCTGCCTACCCCTTCGGAGATTGCAGGCGTGATGGTGTATTAGTAGGTAACAACCAACTATTTTATCCGACAATCTATTCAGAGAAATGGCTGTGTTGCGTAGGTGTTAATTAAACATGATATATTAATAACTTAATACATTTTTTTCGTTAACTTTTTGTCGTTTCATGGTTTCACCAACAAAATCATAAGTGACGACGCGAACTATAAAAGTGAACGTTTCCGTACGATACGTATCGTAAAATCTTTCAAATTTATGACTCGCACTCGTGCAATTCGTACGTCTAAAAGTATTCGGTTAACTTATGAAAAATCTCCCAAAATGTCTATGCGTACTATAAAAGTAGGTTTAGGTTTCTCTATGGTACGAAATTATACCTAAGTAAACTTGTGACTCACACTCGCGCATGTCGTACAAAATCGTTAACTTTCAAAGTTTCCGTGAGCAAACGATCGAATGTTTACTACATATAGTAACGAAAAAAACTCACACTCGGCACAAATGTTTTAGATATCGCCCGCTAGGGGCGTTTTTTAAGTCTCTATACAAAATGTCCAAATACGGTAGTTTGTAAACTATAAAGTTAGCTAACGAAAAATCTCACACTTGAGGTACAGTACCTCAAGTGTGAGATTTTTCGTTAGCTAACTTTATAGTTTACAAACTACCGTATTTGGACATTTTGTATAGAGACTTAAAAAACGCCCCTAGCGGGCGATATCTAAAACATTTGTGCCGAGTGTGAGTTTTTTTCATTACTATATGTAGTAAACATTCGATCGTTTGCTCACGGAAACTTTGAAAGTTAACGATTTTGTACGACATGCGCGAGTGTGAGTCACAAGTTTACTTAGGTATAATTTCGTACCATAGAGAAACCTAAACCTACTTTTATAGTACGCATAGACATTTTGGGAGATTTTTCATAAGTTAACCGAATACTTTTAGACGTACGAATTGCACAAGTGCGAGTCATAAATTTGAAAGATTTTACGATACGTATCGTACGGAAACGTTCACTTTTATAGTTCGCGTCGTCACTTATGATTTTGTTGGTGAAACCGTGAAACGACAAAAAGTTAACGAAAAAAATGTATTAAGTTATTGATATATCATGTTTAATTAACACCTACGCAACACAGCCATTTCTCTGAATAGATTGTCGGATAAAATAGTTGGTTGTTACCTACTAATACACCATCACGCCTGCAATCTCCGAAGGGGTAGGCAGAGGTGCACTCCTGTACACCCACATTTCGCCAATGGTATTTGGTCCCAATGAAATAGGGGGCGAGCCTTTTGTCATTATACCGGGCACATTCCTCAGGCTATAGTCCACCACGCTGACCCAGGGCCATTTGGTAAATTTCACATAAATTTTGAGGAACGTGCAAGTTTCCTTACGATGTTTGCTTTACCGTCGGTACAGCCAATGATTCATGATTGAAAACGTGATGCGCACATAAAAATCTGAAAGTCCTAGCGGGAGCCGCGTTTGAATCTGCGCAACTTGTCTCCAAAGCGAGTATTCTACCAAGATGGCCATCACTACTATCGAATGTTCACACTATATCAAGGGTGGAGCTAGGGCATAACCTTGTTGGATGTCGCAGTGCATGCTAGTGCTATCCCACAGCGCCCCAACAAAGGTAGACGATGGTATACCGTGGGGTTTAAGTCGGTAGCAGTCCGACATAACCCGCTCGTCTCCCGCGGAGCTTGCGGGTATCCATAAGGATTTCTCTACGTCAAAAAACGGCATAACCTCATACTAAGGCTCTTGTTTGCAATTAAACTCAATCTAAATTAGGTAAATATATATTAGAAATCAGTAAAATCATCATCATCTGCCTCACCTTTTCCCATTATTTGGGATCGCCGCAGTATGTCTTTTTCATACATTAATCTCCTTCATATCACTTTTTATACAAACTTCTACCACTTCGTGGGTCTTCCTCTCACTCTATCTATGCATATTCATACTAATAGCCCTTTTAGGCGCTCAAAATGCTTCTCGTCTCCTTTGATAACGTGACCAAACTAGCCTCCTGCTTTTTACTTTCTCTGCTACAGGCGCTACTTTTAAACTACCTTTTATATACACACACTCCACATATCCATTATCACATTAGGTCAATGAAAATAAAACACAATGTGAAATGTTTAATGCATCTTTATTTAGTGGTTTGAGCGCAGGCCGCTCAACTCATTGCACCGGGTGGCGGTGGGTTCGATTTCTATTCAGCCAACAATGAAAATTATAGTGGATTTTTGAATTGGAATGGTGGCAGGATTATTGTCCTGACAGTTTGAATCTACAGTTCTTCCATCCTCCTGAAAATACAATATTTGATTACTTAAGCTATTAGGTAAAGAGAGAAACACCATCACGCCTGGAATATCCTAAGTAGTAGGCAGAGGTGCAGTTCATTGAAGTGCACCCAATTTTATCGATAGTACACTACACACACTTCTCGTTAATATGAGGTTAATTCAGCTTATATTCCACCACGCTGGCCCATGACATGCAGGTTTCCTCACATTTTTTTTTAGATTTCAGAATTGAGATTTACGCATGAGTATTATTTACGTTAAAGAGAAATATGGGTACTACCTGTACATAAAATAAAGTATCTGGATAATCAACTGTCGCGGCCCGACTGGTGCCGATGGCCCCACTGACCGCCTGCAGATAGGCACCGGTGCAGTACCGGTATACCTAGAACTGGGACTTGACGAATGCAACCACGCATTTTACGGCTTTTAGCTTTTACTTACCGTAGTATACATTTTACCAAGAACTCAAATTGTGGGACATTTGATTTCATTTCAGAAATACTTAGGCTAGCAAATAATAAGTCCGCTTGTTAGTTCTTGCTCGTGTTCTTTACTTTCAAAACTGAATGGCTTCCATCAATTTATAAACAATGATGGCAAATTGAAATATGAATATTGTTTTAACCAGAATAAAAATTGTCAGTCATTTGACAACCGACTTGGCTTGATCTCTGTTACTCATATGGTTGAAAACGAAATAGCTATACAAGAAATATTATTCCTCTAGATTATGTGGTGGATTTATGGTTTTACAGAAAACGTAAAAGCCAACATAACGGCCATAACTTACGTTTCAGTCAATCGAGCATACTTTTGTATAGTATGGGAGCTTACACTCGCACGGTTTAGGTATACTAACAGTAAACTAACAGTTAAGACGTGTTCACTACAATCAATCTGTCAATGGAATTTTGAAGTAAACTGTTAAACGTGGAAAGTCATTGTGAAAACAATATTGATATTAAATCATGTTTAAATTACATAATAACGTACCCAATGCGTAATTTTCTTGGCTAGAGGATGCTGGCTAGTGCTCATAATCAAGATAAGCGAGACAAACACTTCTGTGCAGAGTTTTAATCCTTTACGGACCTCAGCGAAAAATAATTGTGGAACCGATTGGAAACAGCGAAAAAGAATAGAACCCAGAATTAGCTGGAAGAGGAAGAGTGGCTACCTGTAATACTGATTATTTCTTAGTTTGGTTTCTTGTTGGAACATTTAGTGATGTATTTTTATTTTCCAATACTTGTGTTTCTGTGAATTATCATGTGTAATGTTTAGAATATTTCAATTAAAGATTAAGGATTTATCCTTCTATATTAATTATAAGCATCACCATGGAGAGAAGATATCAAGAACATCCCTGGATAGTACCTAATAATATAGTTAGTAAACGTGGCATGCCTATTAAGTTTTGTCGTTTGAGAAAAGAATAAACAACTAGAACGTTATATACATTTTATTGTTTAAAAAGTATTCCCCACGGTATTTCATGCACTTTTCCATACGCTCAAACCAGTCGTTATAATATTTGTTCCACGCCGAAGTATGGTACTCCAAATTGCCGATAAAAAATATTCGACTGCTTCTTCACTATACACCGGAACCGTTGATGTACGGGCTTGCGTTGTCCTGGTGCAGGATGATGCACTTCTATGGGTTGGTTTTCCGAAACTCGATGATAGTTTGTGGTAAACCGACTGTGGTCTACCTACCGCTCTGCATTAATTGTCCTACGAACCCCTTGTTCAATCGTCACAATGGGACCTATTTTCGCTACGTACGTGGCTACCATTTTCTTTTAAGTGTTTTGTGAGCGAACAACTCTTGTCGGTTTTGGCTCATCCTGAATGTCCCAAACTATTTTCTATAAAATGATATTGTTCCTAGAAATACAATCTTGACATATTCAAGCCTTGACAGTTCTCTGTCTACGATTTTATGCGCTAGTGTGAGGTAGATCGAAGTAGGTAGCATATGCCACCTCCTCTGTCTAATCTGTTATTATGAGCTGCAAACCTTTTTAGCGTCCATCGTACTAATAAAGAAAATTTAAATATAGATAGGTACCTTATAACCATTAAATAAGCTCACACCAATATAAAAAATATCAACGAAAATAAAATTAAGTTATTCAACACTTTTAGCCTGGCTAACTCACCTTTCTCTGTGTTACTCATGTGGTTGAAAAGGAAATAATATCGGATGAGAATTCTTAGTCTTATCTAGACATGCATCGCGCGGATCGCGTGTGACCGATTTTTTGTTCGTCCTTTCAACTTGTATTGTTGGTCCGAAAAACCAGTCACAACGATAAGGACATAAAACAAAATATATGTATCTTGTCTCATTTAGTCGTATTGTGATACCCAAACGTAATCAGAAAACGTAAAAGCCAACATAACGGGCCTAATTGTGGTTTCACTCATCGAGCAAACTTTTTGTTTACCAATGGAATACGATTGGTATTTAGACGCGAACGTTTTGGGTATACTGTCAGTTCAGACGTATTCACGTCGGACTATATAGTTAACTACCGGAAAGTTAACTATGAATCTCGCACTTGAGGTACTGGATATATTCCCGCCCTAGGCCGATAGCGTCCTTTACGTAAATATCTATCTTATTTAATTATATTTTGATTATAAAGTGCACTTCCCTTTAGATGCAGCAACTCGCCTACTACACCATCCCGTCGAACACACACTCACTCAGATATAGGATTAATTATTGTAAAATATTAACACAAAACTCATTAATTACTCATTATGCAAAATTCTACAAAAAACTCCTGCGAAAATCTACCAAACACTCCGCCCAAGTGACGCTCTCCGCAACCCCCGCGCGAATCTCACAAAACACTAAGTGACGCGTTATCCCCGCCATCTTCTAGGAAATCCTTTAGTGATGTCACATTTGTTACTAGGTCACGGATTTCCCTATTATTTAAATCCCGGGTCCTTAATATTAAAAATAGAAGAATACATTAATAATGTATTTTAAACCATTGCAATATCAATTTATATTATCTAAACGAATGCTAGATGATATTTATTATACTTTCATACTAATTGATATTTCCCTCATCAGTATAATTCAGTTCCGATAACTCTGTTGAACGAATAGATATTTTACAAGCCCTACTAAGTAAATTCTACACTATCAGAAATCAAACTTAATAATTTGTTGAACTATAAATATTATCACGTAAGTAATTTGCCGGATCAAATCTTGTTTCTAATCCGTGTGAAATCAGACATCTGAATATTGTCACATCCCTATTTCCCAATTCTAATCCTATTTCAATCTTTCATTCGCAAATTATATCTTTATAGTTCAATTTGTCAGCCAATCACATCCCGAATCTGGGTTACCAGTATTCAAACTTAAAATGTCCTAACTAAAATAATCTGATTTGTATAAATAATAACCTAATATTATTCCTGCGATCTCATATAATATTAACTAACTTTACAACTAAATTAAACCTTTTAATTTCACTTCTGAAGTTTTATCCTAGCAATGATAATATCGTGCAATTTGATATTATAATTCACTCCAAAAGGAGAACAAAGTATAAACTAGTAATATATTTGGCTAAACCTATTAAAGTATTCAATATTTCTTTTAATATAACAACAATCCTGACATTTCTAACATCCGATCGAATTACTAATCGATTCCCTAATTCCCTAGATCATAGGACTTGTTCTTACGCCTGGCATCCCTGATCCGTAGAGAAAGTATTGATCGAATAAAACAATCCACTTGATATTTGTCTATGGTCATTAGTGAATGAAATATGGTCAGTTCAATCAATATTCAAAAGTAAATCAAGATTTTCATAATAACTTAATCTATAATATGTAATCTATAAATGTATTGACATTTTAAAGTTAATAATTTATAATGTTCGTAGAACTATTTTGTTTTTAACGGATTTATTTTATCTATTTGTTTAAAGAATACAATAACGAAACGCATTCCGTCTGACAATGTCCATCTAACGTCAAATCTATTAAATGTCAACAAGTTCGGTTTGTAAACAATGTTTTGAAAACTTTTAGTTAGAACATGAACGATTCTCGTTTATTATTGTGTTTTTTCCTCAGATTAACGTAATTTATAATGTTAAATTACACCTATCAAGTGTCCTCATTAACTGTTGCCAAGAACATTGACTATAATGAACATTACATGAAGGAAATTATATATTTTAGAGAGTAACTAAGTGAAAGAAGTTCAAGCATAATTGAATGTTTAATCATATATTTGTGAATGGTGACGGGAAGGTACTCTGGACCGTTACAGTATCATAATATTGTTGCGATAGGATTTTATAATCAAATTGCGCCAATTTTAACGAGCTTTTAAGCTTTGAAAATATATTTGGATATATTTTACCATACAAATTTGGCTAAAACATTGAAATAAAACTAATCTTACGGATTTTATCGCATTTATTTTTTGTTTTTCGTCGGTGATGTTTGTCGTATTGTATTTCGTTCCGACCGTCCCGACCGCCCGAAATCAATTTGCCTAAAACAGTTTTTAGTTTTACTCAAACACCTGTAATAGCCACCGTCTATAGGGTAAATATTTAGATCAATGAAATTAAATACTCTACCGTTTTATGTTAGTGCAAATGTTCGCGGTAAATATACACAGAGCATCTTACTTGAATTTAATCAAGTAAGGTATTTGATGCCCGGATTCAAGCAGTAATTACTAAACTCCCGCTCAACCTTAATAAAATTATATTTCTTGTAGCCCCAGCCTTGTGATTGCCAGATAAAATATATCTAATGAACCTGAGCTATCTGTTAAAGTGAATTTATCTAAAATCAACAATTGTGTTAAAAAAATCTTGTTAATAAATAGGTAAGCACTATTTTGCTTGTATTAACCGAAAGAGTACATATGCCCTGACAGAGATGACTTGAATCTGCACCCTTTTTTCCCAAAACGAGCGTTAGGCCAATTTGACCATTCCTGCTATTATATTTAATGAATAATGTAGTACCTTGTAGAAAGTAATGGTTTCTGATACTTATATGAACCTCTAACGGCAAATGAAAAATCGTGCGTGAAAATAGAATAAGGTCTTACATTAAAAAGAGTTAAGTATACATTATTTCTCAAATGGGCGTCACAAAGCCTGTGCCAAGAGGCGCGCCCGCTCCCTTCAAGATTCCACTAATTGCGTCGACGCTTCCGCTGTAAAAAACTGCTTCAACTGCTAGTTAATGTCGTTTTTGCTCTCTTAATGAGGGTGCAGAGTCGTTTAATTATAGAGTATGTGCTTAGTGACTATTCTAGGGCGCAAAGCGCCCTTGTGGTGATCATTTAAATGTTTGAAAAATAGCTACTCCGATAATTCGATTAGAGAGTTTCTAAGAGCTAACAAGCTATAATTAAAATATGTTTTACTAAGGCGTGAGTATATATTATCACCTAGATACAAGAAAACGTTATATGGTATTACCATTTACCTATAAAAAAGGTGTTAGTCGACCAAAATGAATAAAGAAATTGAAAAATATTATGATCAGATATTGCGCTTTCCCAACTTCAGGAGCCTTAACACCGCTATTCATCCCCGAGTGCGGCCTAATATTCGGACATTCAATTTTTACCCTCGCCCCAGGCGAAGAAATCATTTCGCCTTTCATGCGTTCCCTATAATCTGTAATAAGAAATGTGCGAGGCTTCAGATATTACACAGCTTATTACGACTACACTATGCCAAGTTTAGCTTTCGCTCCAGATTGTCATTAAGTAACTCTGATTCCATCTTGTTCGCACAAACGAGAGGCGAACGTGTCAAACTAGAGAAAATAGATTGGAGAAGAAATCGCGCACATATTGCGCAAAGGATCGATGTTGCTGCAAACTGAATAACTTTTATAATAAACACCCCTTGCTAATACCTAGATAACACAAATCGCTGTTTACTTAGTCGCATGGAATTCTTTCCACTCTTAAAGTTATTTGAGCTGTAAAAGATATTGGCTGAATTTTAAAGTGGAAACAACAAAAAAAATTACGAAAAGCCGAGACAGAGGAGCAATATAAATGTAATTACATAGTTCCAAGGTTCTAAAACTTTTTCTATCTTCAAAGAAATAACAGCATAAAAGCAAACTTTTAGTTTACGCCCAATTTTTTTGAGTATTTCTGGCCCGATACTGATAACAATCGTAACTACTTGCCTAGATTAAATGTTAAGTAGTATTAAATAATACCAGCCCTTTTAATGTCCCATTGTTGGGCCCGGGACTCACATCAACGCCTCAGGGTATTCGGCCATAGTCTACTACGCTGGCCCAGAGTTGGTTGGCAGACTCCACACGTCTGTCGATGAGTTCTCTCAGATATGCAGGATATTATCGTTCTCCGTTTAGCAAGTGATAATAATGGTTGAAAATCAGATTCGCACATGGTAACCAGTAATCCCAGGAGTTGCGATCCAGGGTTTGAACCTGCAATCCTCGTTACCGATGCAAGCGTTCTACCAACTTGGTTATCACTGCATAAATATAACAATTTAGAAAGTAGGTATACCTAACCGTTATAAATAAATAAACCTATGTTGCTTCCAAGATACAAGATGTCGGGTGCTGGTCACACCGTTTATCTGATGGTCCCTCATCACGCGTCCCCCTCGCTCGCACCTCGCCAAAATTAGCCGCCGCGCTCACATCAAACAACACCGGTTCGTTTGATCGGAGCCCTTTGCCGACACCTAACGAAGCCCTTTGTAAGGTCTCTTATTATTGTGACTTGTGTCACTATATGTGTCAAATTCTCTTTTCGGGTCATCCGATTTTTGGGTCAAAGAAAATACGAAAAGGACAGTTGGAATAGAGGTATTTTCTTGTAGAATTCAATTTACTACAGTTACAAGTAATTCTTCGTTATTTAGTTTCGGATAGCAAATACATTTGGCTTCGGAAAAAGGTATAACACGTACCTAAGTAATAATAAAAGATTAAATTAATTGCTCTGAATAACTGCCACCGAGTTTTTACTGAAACGAGTTAGAACTACCTCCAGGCCACTCTGGGAAAGTGCCCAGAGCCCCACAACTCAATGGGGGCCCCATTGAGTTCCAAGATCCACCAGCAGACCAACCGATACCCGATATATTACCGACAAACATTTATTTACTGAAAATCAAACGATAATCAACCCAGTGCCCGCAGATATGTTACTAATAAATATTTATTTTCCGAAAATCAAACAATAATTTTCCCCGTGCCCCCGCAAGGCCTCCAATAGGTTAACGACAACCCTGTGTAGACATTTGCTTCTGTCTTAAGCATTAAACGTTTCAAATCCAGTATAACACCTATAGGATAAAGTTTAACATTCAATAACTACCTCCGTCACCTTAATAATATTCCGAGCTACGCAGAATCCTTGTGCATAACTGACACGATTTATAACCTTGAGCATAAGCCAAAGCAGTAGTTGTGTTGAATTGTATATTCTGTGTAACGTATGGCGCCCTGAAACAATGAAACTGTGTTAATAATTAACATCTCATCCCCCGGGAGCCGCGCAGTTGGGAACCGCTCGCCAATGCAAATCCACTCGGGCCGAATATTAGATTCGATAAACCTCTTGCCTGGATACCGCTTTGAGAGGTATCACAATAGGTAGCTATTGTCTTTTGTACATGGCCTCGATTATATAGGACTGATCAACGAGCTCATGTATATTATTCGTTGGAACTGATAAATAATTCAACCAAATATTTACGGTCTTTAAAATTCTACTTCTTCTTTCTTTACGAAATGAAATACAATGGAATAAGATTAAATATGGCCTTACCCCACAAATTATATAGATTACTAGCTGCGCCCCGTGGTGTTGCCCGCGATTAAAAAGTATGTCATTTTCCTCTATGTACTTTTGCAAATGCACGGTTCCTGTATGCTATCCTATAGGAACCGTGCATTTTTCCGGGATAAAAATTATCCTATGTAATTTTCTGAACCCTAAACTACCACTACCTATGCAAAAAATCATGTCGATCCTTTGCTCTATGAAAAATTAAAACAAATCTATCCCACAAGAACCATACATTTTACCGGGATAAAAAGACTATAATCTATCTCTGTGCCAAATTTCATCTAGATCCGTTCAGCCGTTCTGGCGTGATTGAGTAACAAACATCCATCCATCCAAACATTCACATTTATAATAATAGTTATATTATATGCCTAGTAAGTCATATCTATATATATTTTTTAAGTAACATAGATTTTGCTTGCAATCACATAAAGAAGGTAGTCAGAAATATACAAACTTACCACAAAACCTTGCCTGTACTAACATCCATAGTGATAAAACAAGGTTTAGCCCTATAGACACTGCGCAGCTAAGCGAGATTCAAACCGTAATTTAATCTCTTTTGTGGTTCCTACGCCGTTAATGTTTTACGTTAATAGCTTTCTTGCTATAAGATATTCTTAACAAAATCAACACCGCAATTTTGGGGAACAATAATAAATTAAGCGTCGGCAAGTTTCACCGGTAACCGAGACGAAATTGTAATCTTGTTGTTGTCGGGGGATCCGCAGCTGATGCTGGGATAATACCGCATTTAATTGGACCATCAGTGTTATATAAATTTAACACCGGACTGCAAAAGGAGTCAACTGACGATGAAAACGGTCAGGGTGCTCAGTTTTCGCCACCGAAATACTAGTATTCTAAGAATACATAGTGATTTATGTTAAGACTAGCTGTTACCCGCGACTTCGTCCGCGTGGTATTTAACAAAAAAGTATTTTTAAAATAAAAGTAGCCTAAGTTAATCCTTGTTGCATCAGCTATCTACCAATGAAAGTCCCGTCAAAATCAGTCCACCCATTTCAGAGATTAGCCGAAACAAACACACAGACAGATGAACACAAATTTAAAAAAAAAATGTTTTGGTATATGTACCGTGTATACATCAAAATGCACTTAGTAAGTGCGGGTCTTTTAATATTATAAACAGACACTACAATTTTATTTATTTGTATAGATAGGCCATGCAATATTATAAAAAACCAATCTTTTTCAAATAATCTAACGTTTAATTTGCATAAGATATAATGGTAATACTACGTATATTATTTTGTGACATTAAAATATAACCATATTTAGGCGTTTTCCACTAAAATTATATCTCGAGAGAGCAGTGTTGGTATCGGGTGATTAATTAATACCAGTCTTAGAACCTGAAGGGGTTCTTAGGTTCATATTCATACGAAAATCTCTCAATTTGCTGTCTCATAATTTTATTTGAATCCAAACAAAAATGATAGTGCAAACGCTCAGTCCAAATTCATGATTTTTTATGAGCTTTTGACATCCACAAGTTATTTGATATCTTATTCATACATTTTATCTGATTAAGCTTAATGCACTCCAACTCGTACATAAGTTATACGGTCGAAGTTTTGTGTGTTTCAACATGTGATGTATAATTTCGTTTCCGTTTTGCAGTGTTTCATGTTGGTTTTCACGACTTGAACTAGATTTATTTTAGGTACCTTCTTAGTACGATGGTCGTCTTATATATAGTGTAACAAAAATACCTCTGTGACCCATTTAAGGGGGTTAACGAGTAAGTAAGTCACGTTTAGAATGTGTTCCATTAACTTTTTACGGTCGTATAGGTAGAACGTGGTTTGGTAATAATTGAATTTATGATCGATTCATTTTGAAATCTACCTTCTAAAATATGTTACACAATTATTTTTACACCTTTATATATTCTAAGCATTCATTAAACACTGGAAGTAAACTCCATATCTAACACCGTTTAAATCGAAAAGGCCTGAACCAAACCGACCGCAGAGCCTCGTGAAGTAGGCTTGGGCATATGCCGCACGCGGCCTGACAAAAAATGACAGATGACAGTGCTTACCAACCTCGCAAGGCTGCGCGGCCGGTATGAATCCCCCCACTTCTCTCTTATCTGTTACGTCATACTCCTAAACTGCCGTAAATGTGCTCGTTATTCTTGCTAATGGCCGTTGCGTACCTATTTTTTTTTGCGATGAATAACGGTGTTTATATATTTTGGCTGTATAAAATTAGTATAGTCAAGACACAGATAAAATAATAGTAAAAAAGTAAAACTAGACAGAGACCATAAAATATTATGGAGTCTTCCAGAAATATTATGTTAATACTCTGTAATGTTGAGTGTGAAAATTTTGCGGCCGTGTTTTGTGCGTTTCGACGAAAATTAGGTACCTATCTAGTAGGTAATATAAATAACGTTGTAATATTCGGTGTTCGCGAAGTAAAGCGGCTTGTTGCCGGTGCGTTCAGCACTTCGGAGAATCAACATCTGGAGAATTGTATTCCTATGTTCTTATATAACTTGCGTTTTAGCTCAAGGAACTTTTTTTGCAAGAGTTAGAGTATTATTACAGTGGGTATGTAATATCAGGAACTTCTCTTTGCCCAATAAAGAAATGTTTGCTTGATAGTACAGGCTCAGGATCGCAGCACACGGTATAGCTGGAGATAAGTATTACCGTACCAAAAAGATCTTAAGGCGTCCAGGCTGTAAATTCCCTAATAATAGTACATATATTAATTAGAGAGTATGATAACAGTGAAGAGAGAAAGTATTGTAAGACCCGTCTTTTACTTGAATCATTGTCTCATCTCTACCTGCTCTACACGGTGTTTCACGTAATGATATTATATTAGCACATTACATTATCATTCAATTTCGTCTCTCCCCGGTGCCTCAGATGTTAATAAAAGTGACAGCGACTCAGCTCTAATTTGCAAACGAAAAATCGTATTTCTCCGACTCCGACGCCCAGAACACGCGATAAATATATTTTTTGCGAGATGGATTACCTAACCCAGATCAACGACAGAACCTAATATACATACTACCTTTATTATAGATACTTTGTTAAGTTACCACTTGCGACCTGACAGGTCATTTAATTTTGCCTTCCGGAATTATTTAGAAGTAATGATTGAAACTAAATACAAATCATCAAAAATCGTAACGAAGTGAAACGAACACAGACCTAATGACGCAGAATATTCTGACAAAACCAAAAATATGTTTTTATTATTTCAATCGCCGACCTTTCGCGAACCTGGGATTATTATATTCTGGGCACGTTTAAAAACAATACGAGCCGAGACGTTGTGTAGTTTAATGCCCACATTTTGGCTTACAAAACCTATAAGCAGCTATGCTATCTATTGAATAAATAGCGCTTCCAAAGAATACAAGCGGATTAACCCCAATCTTTTTACGCAGCGTAACAGTAACGTTACTGAGCGTAAGTATAGCATTTAGGCGCAGTAGCATCACCCCTTTCAGGTAACAAAACGAAATCACAACAATTTCGTTAGCATACATAGGTCATGTAATCAGCGTCCCACCGAGGTATGTTTTAACTTCGGAAACAATAGGCCGAGCGAGGTGTGTAGACTGTGTATAAAGTGGAAACTAATCAGCTGTTAGTTTAGGACTTCTACATTATTTATTGGTAGAAGGGGACAGGGGTGAATTATTGCCTTAATTAAATGGGAATAAACGTAAAGGCCACCTCGCGAATGTAATTTCAAAAAGCTATAATAGCAACCATATGTTAGGCGTAGCCACTTTTGGATGTGGGGGAGGTACGTGCTCCCACCCCTGCTTTTAATATCATTCGAAAGACCTAGACCAAGACATTGGGACCAATAAATCAAACGAAAAAAAAACAGAAAAAGCTGTTTAATTTTAATTTAATTGTGATCTAAATCGAAAAATAAATTAAAAAGACATTATTGTGTTTATTTTATGATAAGAAACGATACCATTCGTAGAATGACTCCTATGACTCTAGTCCGAGGCATATCTTCGCTAATGTTCGAAGAATATTTTCCCTTTGCCCCGTTTGTCTACGCTCAAACTATACCGTAAGCTGTGCTAATCCTGATCTCTGATAGTTTCAACTGAGGTTCAAAGTAATTTGCGTTATCTTCCGCAACCTTTGTCTCGGCGTACCGGATGCGACAATTTAAGTAGTCGCCAACTATGAGATAAGCAATTTGCAACTAGCAGCTGTGTCGAGTTGCGACGTGCGCCACTAGAGCGCTGCATTATTTAGTTTTTCTCGTTGCACTAACGTCGTTGTGATTATATTCGCGTGCATAAAACAGGAGCAGACTACAGATATTTTTACTACCAATAACATTTTGGTGCAGAGAAACGAGGTTTATTGCATTTTTAGTGTACGTAGTACACATATAATATGGTGTGGCCATTGGCATATTTTCGTCAAGTATCTTCTGAAAGGTATTGCGTTAAGGAATACCCTCACTACTAACTAATGTAACTGGGCCCCTGCGCTCGATGATTGAAGAATAAAAACCTAAACTGGAATTTTAAATTATTTAATTGTCTATCTGTAATTGTCAGTACAACAGTAACCTACAGTTATTATAACAAGCACGGATACTCTTTCTAGATAATTTTAAATTATACTTTCAAGATACTTGCACGCATCAAACTTAAAATCATTTAACTACTTTCAAACAAGCACAAAACAGTCCACTGCAATACTCCTTGTATTGCAGTGGACTGTTTTGCGCTTGCCTTTATACAAGGATCTTTTAATTCATGATGGCCTAGTCAACTTGTTGGGTCTTTTGGACGTATGTTATAAGTTTTTTCCAAGTAGCACACTACTCATGAGTCTGCAGGCGAGTGATAAGGAGCTTCATTTGTTGCTCAATGAGTCGGCAAAACACTTAACTGGAATGCCCGTTTATGTAGCGTAATGATCGCGATCGTTTGCTGAACAAATGTATTGTGCTGGTGATTAGTGCCTCAACTCCCCAACTTGGTCCTCGTACTCAGCTGATGCTTATTCGCCTCACGAACGAACTACTTTCCGTGGACAAATGGCCCACGGACTCTGAACTTTTAGTTTCGACTTTCAACACGGCACCAGCTGATTCATTTGGAATAGCACCGCGATTTGGCATACAAATTGTGTACCAAATATAATCTGGGTTTTCCGAGTAAGTTAGTTTTTAGCTGTAGTTTTCAGAATCTAAAGCTCGCAGCGTTAGTTGTTATCATTACTGGTCACCGCTAGTCGCTCATCGAGAGCACAGAGTAGAGGAGTCGAATCATCTCAGCTTGGTTTTCAAGGATGATAGTGACGGGTGTATGTAAACTAAGCCTTCTGCGACTATCCAAGTTGATCATTCATAGTGAAATTCATAGACATGCATATAAAGCAGCACAATACATGTGACAATACAAAAGCATCAATGTATGGAGGACCGAATAAACTTCCATTGTCCTGTTCCAGACCACTCAGTACCCTTGTTTCGTATGCTGTCGACTCAACCACCTATAGACAAAGATGCATAGATTATTCCCGTGAAGATGTTCAAAAAAGTATATACGTATTCATTTTCAGATTCAGATTCATTTCTCCTTGTCTTATGTTTGTTTTCAGAATTGTATTAAGTACTCCAGTGTGTTTCACTGTATTATATGATACGTAGAGGTCGAATAATAGTTTTTTATGGACACCGTAATGGTATAGATAATGTCTGCCAATGGGTAATTTGATTTATGTGGGTCATTGAAGGATTGAATGTAAATGACATTGCCATAGACACACGCACAGTGGAGGGCGCACAGTTTTCGTTTTGAAAATATTTATTTCTCTTTAATATATTTTTTTACTTATTACACATAGTATTTATTGAGGTACCTATTCGGTGGGCACAGCGGATAGAAAGATCCACAGTTAATCCACATACGTTGGGCTTCGAGCTAGGTTTTAAACCCGGGAGAATGACCTTGTAGAAATTGTAGACGAATATAAAAAGGCCAACATTTTATTCGGCAGTAAGCACGGAGTTCGGTCATTCGGCCACACTTCCCCGGTCGCTGACGTCACGCCGCCCGCCAAAACTGCTACGATATAATTCAGTGTCTGTTATTCAACCAACCACTCTTAAGGCGTTTGTGCACTACAACCGATCGTTGTCAAAGCAAATATACCTATCTAGCAAACAAATTATATACAGATTATAAAACTATGCTGTAGTTCATTCGTTCTGGAGGTAGGCTGCCACGGACAGAGGAAAGCGTCAAATTTTTATAAAAGAATGTACACGAGATTTACCATTCTGTGTTCATAAATAGTTAAAATGTTGTCATGTATTACACAATACAAATCACTTTAAAAAAAAAATCCCGAGATTATTTTTCTGTTTTCAGTGAAATGTTTTTGCAGACGGCTTTTATTTATTTTTTAATAAAATTCTGTAATAAATACAGACTTTTATTTTTATTTGTAGTTTGTATCAAATTGGAAGCATAAAAGTATTACAATATATATAAATATATTGGAATTGGCTATTTACTAGCTTTCATTTGATACCCATATTGTTATGATAAAAACTTTTTTCATTCGTAGGCGCCTTATGTAACTATTATATACCTTGTTACTCCTACAATTAAGACCAATCTAACGACATCTCATATGTTAACATCTGTCAAGCAGTTTAGGCTATAGGACGTGCCAATGAAATAGACATACATACACTCGAAAAACATTACCCTCTTCCTTGCGCAGTCGGGATAAGAAATAGGATTTCAGCGAGTACTGTGTCCTAACGATACCAACCAAAGAGAAGCTAAAATAGTATTTTAAGATACCAACTGCACAGAGCAGCTAACATAGTATCTTTAAGTACTTGTTATTTTATACAGTATTTAGTGTGTTCTCGGCTTTATGAATAAATTTACGTAACAGTTTGCAGTCTTAACCCGTCTGCTTTTAATTTGCCATTTAAGAACACAAACCCTTTTGCAGAATAACCAGCGAGGTGTAATTGCGTTTTTATACAGGTTATTTGATTTGAAAATGTAAAGGGGCATCTTCAATTTTAATTTCTTTCTTTACGCTTTAGGTACTAGTAATACAGCCTGGCTTAGTAAATCATTCCTTTGAACTAACCCATACTAACATCAGTCAAAGTGAGATAAAATTATTATACTTTGTAAACCAAAACAGCCACATCTATATTTGACATTATATAGGAACAGCGGAAGTACTTTTTGGCCTAAAATCACAAAATGATCTAAAACTTTATTCAAGTTAGCAATGTAATTTTGAAAACCGAATAATATCGCTTCTTTTCGTACATACAGTTACGAATAAGAATATAATATAAGAAATGAAGTGGCAGTATTCGTTTTTCAAAATTAATTTGTTTCATTATTGTGTTTTTATTTTTTTATATTCCGTTAAACATGCTGGCCAGTGTGCATTTTTTTTTATGCCATAAATCAAATATAATGTCATCTCTGATGCAGACTCTGCAGCAGACCATTAAAGTCAGATCCAAACATCGCGTCAGCCGCCTTGTCCGACACATTACCATTTCTACCAGTTAAGGGAATCTTCATGTAATATTATAACAAAATTCTATTTAAAAAAAATTACATATGCAAACATATTCTCTTAATAACATATTTACATAAAAGTAGGTAAGCGAGAAATTAAAAATAAGAAGAAAGACAATAAATTGCACCGTCTTCTTTTACGTTTAGCTTTTAAATATCGAACGAGAATTAAAAAGCAAGGATTTAAAAAATACATTTTAGCCTTGAATGTTCGTAGGTCATGCCATTACAGAACAGCACATCCATCTATACACCGCCCTTCATCAGTGCAGCGCTGCCATATGTAATTTAATCAGGGCTCGTCGTTGTGAGAGGTGGCAATTTCATCTGGCATGTCATCCAATTCGCTCCGGTGCGAGTTCTAGCCATTTTATACATATTTCAATCAAATATTTGCACAGTGAGATCAAATCAAACTCAAGCTGTATTATTTACTTACTTTAATATAAAAATAAACACCTTAATAATATTGTTTTATGATTTCTTAGTATATTTTATATTATTTTGGTACACACATTATATACGCAAGCTATAGAATTAAAAATATATTTTAATTTTATGACTTTATGAATATATAGTTTACTTATAAACCTATTTAATTTGTACACGCTACAGGCTTTCTAGTTTTGTGTTACTTCTTTCTTTGAAACTACGCGAATAACTCTTTTTGGCCTAACATATTTAAGACCTTACTATGTTAAAGTATCTGACATGGTTTTGCTAGCAATGTTGTGTTGAAAATAAGAAATCACCGACTTGATAATAAATTCGTGCTAATGAGTTGATCAATTCGTGTAGTCATCCGTACAACTGGCAGTTAATAGTCGGATAATCACCACACAACCTCCATTATGCAATAACCGAAACCCGAATAGTTAATTTAAGGAGGGCGAGAGAACATCTTGACATTACAGAAACAGTCACGTTGTATACATATATAAACTGGAACATATGCATTTATTACAAAATAAAAGCATTTATGAAGTTGATAAACCTCCCTTGTGATTCTTGTGAAAAGTTTAGAACACCCATAGAAAAATCCTTTTGTTTGTTTATTTAATATAATGCACCTTAGAATCATAGACATATATAAAAGAGCAAGAATATGGATTTTTCCTGGATTATAACGCAAACATTATGTACATACAGAAAAAGACAAGGTTTATTGTACTAAGCGAACTAACAAGTATAAAACGGATCAGATTAGGATGACTCAAAGCCACGAATGTCTTGAGCATCCAAGCCCAAGCTATGAAGGATATATTTTATGATTCTAATAAATTTACTCAAAGTAGGACCATAGGTGTCAAGAAATACACTCACATTGGCCAATTCGTTGTATTGACGATCCATTATTGGCAATGGGTTGTAGTAAGATATATTATTTTTATGACTGGACTTATTGCTCGACTATGAAAGATAACGTTTTGTGCAGTCGGGTTTATTGATTTTTTAAGGAATTTATTAGCATGGTAAAACATTGCGTAGCTGTGGTTATTTTCTTTATGTATCTTGAAAAGTTAAGTTAAGTTTTGATACCTGTCCCTATTGATAATTATTATTTGAATATGTATTTATATATCGCCAGTCTAAAAACGCTTCTTGGAAGAACTTCGGGCATCGATTTGTGCGAATTAGGTACACGCTTTTATCGGCTCACGCCTCATCGACTCGCCAGAATCATGTGCAAACGAGCTTTTAGTGCTGTTCGATAGAATCTTTCGGCGAAGAGTGATAATGACCATATTACCATTCACAACCAGGCAGAAAGAAAAACTTATGTAGGGTCCTAACTACTCAGAAAGGAATATCGAATCGGGTATTTGATACCGCCTTTTATATTGATAAATGCCTTATGTAGAAATGCAAGTGTTTACTAATTGGTAAAGGACTTATATTGCTATTCAGGTAGCAATAAAGAAAGCACTACAGGTAAGTTCACGTTTCAATCCGGTTGTAGAGTCAAGAAAATAAATATAATTACAAGCTGTACGGTACCGTATAAAAAAATTAACATGATAATTAACAATTTTATTTAATTTTGACATTATCTACCATTGGATCTATCATTTCGCTTATTAATCGTTCCGCACCACAGGTACGTTATCAAAGCCTAGATTGTAACGATACATTAACTTCTTATTCTTGGGATTACCAATAAACTGCGATCAAATTATTATGAATAAATTATCGACAAAACTGTCATGATCAACATCAATATTAAATGACATTAGATATAAGATCAGTATAATAATATGTCTTTAAGTTGGATAGGTACTTACCGTAATTTATTCAGATGTATATAAATATACTTTTATTTTGAAGATAAGGGCTTTGCAATCCGTAATAGATTCACGCCGTGCACCCTTTATCGAGCAACGAGAACAAAGGGCATACGGGATTTTTAGAAATCGTCGCGTGGATACGTAACATTTTAATTCACTTAGATACCGTGCGGTACGAGCCAATAGATATTTAGGTTTTTTTTGCCCAAAGTTCAAAGCACGGTGCCTATAGACAAGCGCAATTTTTATTTATTTATTTATACGATTGCTGATTAGAAAACTTGCTTTAACCTGTGATAACGTAACGTAAGTACCGAATTCATTTTAATTAGAAACCTTTGATATGTTATCATTTTAAACTGGCCTATCAGTCGTGGTGTGAATGCGAAATGATAAATTGTCAAGACGGACAATGGATTATAAATACATACCTAAAGCGTATTTAAAGATTAACATAATTTTAATCCAAGATAAAATACAATGCTTATTGCAACTTACTTACTACTTATATAAGTATTATGTCTCAAAAATAATTTTGTAAAACACTTTGTCACTACAGTCAAGTTAATAGACAATCTCCAAGTTTCAATACGATTAAATAAGTATTTGCTTTGTTGAGGTGAGGTGAGGTTAAAGTTAGCAATAAGTTTTCTCATAATACGACAATTTGTACAGACAGTTATGTACTGAATTAGTTTTAGCTTAAATTAAAAACATCAACCTGTATCAAAATTTGTCGAAGATTAAATGACGGTGATATTAAAATAGATAGCTACTTAGTACCATGAGTATATTCTATTACACGTATTACATGAAAACTTATTTCAATTCAATGAAAATGTAAGCCTGGGCATAGCATCTAATCGTAACTCTGGCTTGGGCTTTTGTGGCTTCATCTAATCAGATTGGCATTCAAATACCTACGTAAATTTGTTCTGACGCAGCGGCAATACGCCTGGAAATCTGTCAACTGTTTGCTGTTATGATTAATTGTGGTTTTTTTTGCAAAATAAATACTTTTTCTTTTCATATTTTACACAACAACTTTTTGGCGGGAAGTTGAACGGCGAAGTTGTCAAACTTTGTTTATTTTTCAAAAAGGTGTTTCTTTGGTATATAGTGTGTACCTTTGTGTGATTGTAAACGTGCAACAGGGAAGGAAATTTAAATAAAATAGTATAACTTGACTTTTCAAATATTAATTTCTTATAGTACGCGAATACTACACATTGAAATTACTTGACTCCTCAATTTTCAGTAAAATATCCACAGCTTTACTTATAGGGGTGAGGATTTTGCATCGAATCTTCTAAAAACTATCTTATTTTTTTAATTTTTTTTTATTACAATATATGCAACTATTTGATCTCGATCTCACCTGATGGCAAGTGACGATGAGATCTACGATGTAGCATACTTGCCTATAAAATCATGTTGGTACTTAAGTACTTACGCTAATCGGAGTTTAGAACTGGTTTATTTTGCGTATCTCTTCGGTTGATACCGATGATGACCGAACCTTCACTTATCTAGTACCATGTAAGTATTTTACTCCGTGCTTGCAAACGAAGTGGACGTTAAAAATGATCGGTATTATTTCACAAGTGCTTCTCGTTCTCATACTATTATGTAGTACAATAGTGTACCTTATATTCCGTCGTATTTACGGATATTGGAGGGATCGGGATATTCCATACGAAACGCCGACTTTCATCTTTGGAAACCTCTCTTTTTTGATGAGGAAAAGTTTCTCTGAGTTTTTCTTGAAATTGGGCAAGAAGCACCGCGGTCGCGACTATCATGGAATATTCTTGGCGTGGAAGCCGACACTTGTGGTGCAGTCTCCAGAGCTTGCAAGAAGGATACTCCAGAAGGATGTTGATCATTTTCAAAACAGATACCTTTATTCTGGTTACGACACGGACCCTCTAGGCTCACTGAATATATTTACAGTCAAGGTTTGTTGATGAGCATGCATAATTAATTTTCTTATAACCTGTACCATCGCATCGGATTTATTATTTTTAGTTTATAATAATAAATCCTACTATCATATCAACAAGTTTTTATATATCTAAGGATAAGAGCATATCTCTACAACAGAGAGTTTTCAAAAAAATTAAAACCAATTCGAATTATAAAAAATACAGATTTTTTAAAAAATACTCTTGAAAAAACGAAAAAAGAAATAACAAAAAATAGAATCGAATTTAAGTTTACCTATCCATAAAACTTTATATAAACTATTATAGTGTACATCCAACAGAACCCCATATGGACCGAAATGAGACACGAATTGTCGCCGATGTTCACCTCAATGCGATTGAAGACCCTCACTGAGCTAATGAATATCAACTCTACGGAGCTGGTGCGGAAAATACAAAGGGATTATGTCGACAATAAAAAACCTGTTAATCTGAAGGTAAATACTATACGCCCGCAATACATGTGCCTGTTATACGCAGAAAAGAAAACGAGTGCATGCGTGCTACTTGCATGCTTATTTCACATTGCCAAGTCACGTTGTTTAAGCATATTGTATATTGTCGAGTATGTATGTCGTTTAATTCTACATCAGCGTAGTATTGTTCTTAGTCTCAGTCTATCTGCAAGAGTCTTGCCAATCATGCAATGACCTGTTGTATCTTATCAAAGTACAGGTTGACTTCGATATCGTAATAATACAAAACAAAACATAAGGGCCAGCGCATACCGACTGACGGTATTGTCGAGGGTTTATCGATAGATAGAACTTATGTGATCGAAATAAAGTATACATTTGTGTGATATTGCATGTCTTTAAAAAACTGTTGACATTGCTGTACTTCAATCGTGTATAAGGGGGAGACAATAGGCTATTGCACCTATCCCCCCTTTACCCGGTCCTAGACCAAACGTACGAAATCAAATAAAGGCTAACAAACAAAGGTTCGCCATTAGCTCGGCATAACTACTCGTTACCTCCGCCGTTGTGTCCCCAGTGAGTTTACTCGACAAGACGACGACCGCAGCGGCGTTGTTCACATTAGTTCTGTTGCTCGTATGCCATGAGAATCCAGAACATCGTGAATGCTAGTCTATTACTCGAACTTAGCACTCTAGTTTATGGATACAGCCCCCTGACCAAAGCGGTATCTAATACCAACGAAGGGACTATTACGCTAACGGAATCATTACTGAACAATGACATAATATATGGCACCTCTAAATGACATGTGGTTTTCAACACTCGATTCAATGGAACATGGAAAGATTCCATTCGCACAATCTGCCCACATTACTATTATATTTTCCGGGAAACTTTATCACAGTCACTCCAGTTTAGTTAATGGTCTCTATCCATTTGGAGTGGGTCTTATAAACCCAATCTTTGCACTTTCCGTGTCGATAGTAATACAATAAATCTAGTCCCCGCTAACTAATACCGGCGGGTGGGTTGGTCACTATTTTTATTAGTTTCACTGCGTTTTTTTTTAATACCGTGATATAATATCAACATAATTTACAGATATTTCATTGCTACTGCCTGCGTAATATATCGGACAAGAAAAATAATCTAAATAGTAAAATCAAAATTGTGATTTTCTGGGAGCAAATTTTTTTTTATTGACTTTTCGAATTTATGACGTCACATAATGATTACAAATGCGCCAAAGCAGCGTAGGTTAAAAGCGTAGTATGCCTTTTTAAATCACCTGTATCTTTTTATGCTACCACTACTAGGTCACTCGACAGGCGTTATCCTGTTCCAATTTTTCGGGCATTTCTTTAAATTTTTCTTTCTCTACAAACGTCATTCTATTTAAAGCATCGCCGTTCTTAAGTGATGTGCTTACCAACAAACAACATTAAATTTGTTTTTATATGCATATAAATTACTCATTTTTATATGCAAAATAAATTAATATAAACACAATCATCATTATGGGTAACTCCTATATATTGTTTGTCTTCACCGTGGCCTGGCTTAACTGACCTCTACAATCTGCTATTACGTATCGTATAATATATTATTTATTATCATGACAACTGCGTTTTATATAGTATCAAAAACACAGCGTTTAGTATTGATTCGTCTATTATCTGTATAATCGGCGTTTGTTTACAGCGTATTTTATCGTAACACCGTTTTATGATCATTTTGAATGATTCATTAACTTGAATGAAAAAAACATGTGTTTATCTAAACTGTGAACACATTGAGACAAAATGTATTTTTAACATAAGTAACGCTTCAGTTTTAAGGGTTGCGGATATGTACCTAGACTATGCCAATGTTTAAAATTACTATTAATTTTCAAGATTAATTTTTGGACTGAAATAAATTATGATTTGTCTGAATTTCAGGAGCTGTTCTCTATGTACACATCGGACACGGTTGCGTATACGGTATTCGGTCTGCGCGTGAGCGCGCTCAACGACCCCTCCTCGCCGCTCTGGTTCATCACGCGGCACATGGTCAAATGGAACTTCTGGAGGGGGTTGGAGTTCACCATGATATTTTTTCTCCCAGACATTGCCAAGCTCATGGGGTGTGTAGCATGAAACAATTTGATTGATCTACTTGTTGGCATTTAATGATTTTTTGTCGTGTCGGGCAAGGCAGCGCAAAAGTTAGCCTTGGGCGAAGGTTGTCATTTACCTCGCTAACAGCCCGCGCGTCATACGAGTATGTCCGAGTTAAAATCGTGAGCCTACATGGTCGGTATGGATAAATTCACTTTTACGCTAACTTTTTTCAGGTTAAGTTTTTTCTCACAGCCCGCCACACAATATATTAAAAGGTTGTTCTGGGATGTCGTCGAGGAACGCAAGAAAACTGGCAAAAGCAGTGATAAGGATCTCATTAATCATTTGCTGCGGCTGCGAGACAACCTGAAACTTCCCGCTGAAGCCGGCACACGTAATCCTTTTTAAACCTACCTACCTTATAGCTACGTACCTTTCTGAAAAATGGTCTATTGCACTCACTTATAATGTAGCTTCCTATTAGTTTAAGAATTTTTAGAATCGTATGAGTAGATCCCGAGGTTCTCCGCTATATCCAAACTCACAAACATAGCTACTAACTAACGTTACCCCTTTATAATATTAGTATAGACTAGTTTTGGCCAAAATCTTGGTCTTGTATTGTCGCAAGACCGAGGCGCAAGACTTTCGCAGATTTTGCTCTAAAACTTTGCGAGACTTCTCTTTCTTTTTGCATCTTGGTCTTTGAGACTTTGGGAAGAATTGTAAGACCACCTTTTGTTTAGTTGATTGATCGGATAGTGAGTAAATAATTACAGAAAAACGAGGCGGTTCGGTAACATAAACGTCCGTCAAGCGCATGCTTTTAGCAGCATTTGTTTTTTTATTCTAGAATTGGCGGATGATTTGATGATGGCACAAGCGGCAGTGTTCATACTGGGTGCTATTGAGACTTCATCTTCCACGCTAAGTTACTGTCTTCATGAACTAGCACATCATCCCAAAGAACAGGTGTGTATATATGACCATAAAACGCTAAACAATGTCAAAAGGGTTATTACAGAATCTTGAATTATTTGGATCATAAAGCAGCCTGGCTGATCGCTGTGTCAATAATTAATTAGAAAAACTGAGAACGACAATTTTGTAAGTGCCCCCATAGGTATATTCCAAATAAATGATTTGACGCTGATATAAATACCTATAAGTACTCTGCCACAAAATTCTAGCACTCACTGTAATGCATATTTTCTTACCCAGGAAATACTATATGAAGAAATTTCCAGCGCGTTAAAAACAAGTGGGAAGGACATTCTGCAGTACGACGATTTACTAGACCTGAAGTACCTTAGTTCGTGTATTAATGGTTAGTATCCAATTCAAAGATATTTCTGCTTTGATAGTTGTGGTGTAATACGCAGTTATAGGCAAATTGTTTAAACGCTCACCTTGGAAGCAAATGGTCGCAGGTGCAAACCCCAGCCCTCCATTATTTATATATTCCAAGTGAGAATCTTAATGCCAACCATGATGATCACGTCTCAAAGGATCAACGAAAACATCGTGAAATAACTTGCATATCTGATCTGAGAGAACCTACCAGTTCCCCAAAGGCGTGCGAAGTCCGCCAACTCGCACTGGGCCAGTATGGTGGGCTATAACCTGAATCCCTCTCGCATTGAGGAGAGGCTCGATGATGATGATAATGAGAAATAACGTAGGACGTTTTTAGCACCCAGAGATATTCAATTTAGACTAGATATGGTACTTTGAGGACCACGAGCTAGCGATGTTCTATGACATACCTACATAGCCTACCTCTATAATAATAGTGTTCTGTTCTTCGTTAGAGACGTTAAGGAAGTACCCGCCGGTTCCTTACCTGGACCGGATATGCAACAAGTCGTACAAGCTGGACGACACGGTGACGGTGGAGGTGGGCGTGCCGGTGTTCGTGAACGTGGCGGCCATCCACCACGACGAGCGCCACTACCCCGAGCCCGAGCGGTGGCGCCCCGAGCGCATCAACACGCTCTCTGACAATGACAATCAGCGGTTCACATTCCTGCCCTTTGGAGAAGGACCCAGATTTTGTATAGGTATGTTTCTAACACTCCCAACTATGTTCCGCTTATATACGACAGGAAAATTCGTGACACTTTTACAGGACTTATATTTTTCTAAGCTTTTGCTTTCCCTTGATGATGAAGGTAGTATAACCATGTGTAACTAAGACTAACTCTAAAAATACCCCCCCTCCCTGCTCCCCTCACCCCCTCCCCTCCCCCCTTCCTCAATTTATTTAAAGTTTAACATATGTATGAAAACTTTACAGGCAAACGCTACGGCTTGATGCAGATTCGCTCGGCAGTCGCGCAAATGGTCGCCAAGTACAGATTTGAGCCATGCGAAGATGAGCCCCGTGACGTCACACCGGACCCCTACAGCGTAATGATAGCGCCGAAATCAGGGGGCAAAGTGAAATTCGTGCAGCGATAGTGGCGCTCAAAATGATGATCATATTTATAATACGTTTTCATGTTTTCCTTTGTATATATACCTACTTAGAGTTTCAAATATTTATTTATTTATTATTAAGTACACTAAATTGTATTTTTTTATTTATACGATTTTGATTCACTCGATTTTCCGGATAAAGAATGGGATCGGTCATAGCGATTAATCGAAAAGAGGCACACCCTTTCCGTGTTAGGGGTAGCGGTGAATCTGCAACCACGGCACTTTTGAACGGCATCGCAAGGGATTATATATACTTATCCATTATAAATTCTAATTCAATTAGATGCCATCGAAGGGATTTCCATATTGTAAAACACAGCTATATATTAGTCAACCAAATCGATTTTGTGTTACTACGGAGATGAAGGGTTAATTGGAAGCCTTTACTCCAATGAGCCAACAATTTTATCCCCATTCGTGTATTACCATAACCATTTCCATTAATTATACGATATCGCATATTTTTTATTATAAAAAGTAAACATACCAAATCCTTAATGATGTTGAAATATTCCAGACTGAACTGACTTTTAAAACTAAAGCCAATTTTTAATCCGCCGGCTATCTGAAGGGCCCGCACTCCCCGGCAACTCGAGAACAAGTTTGCCTAATTATAAAATTGCTGGAATTATTTTCAGAATTAATTAGTTGATATTACTCGGGCTAGTGTACATTGGGCGTGTTATGTGGTCCCAAAGTTAAAAGTAAGTATAGACACACATCCATGTATATACCATAGATTTCATATGAAACAATATTTTCAGATCCACAAAATATTAACAATGATCGCCTCATAACTAATTATATTGCATACTAGTTATACCCTCGGATCCGTTCGCTTTGGTTTTAAGGACTAAATGCAGCCTTTGTGCTATTATTATACTAGTAGCAAAGATGTGCTGCTGCCTTAACATCCCTTTAATAATTATAGGTATATATATAAATGTCATAAACATACAAGCTAAAAGGTTTATTGACCTTTTGTAATACAAAAGCTGTCCCAGTGTAATTTAAGAAGAAATATCATTACCTACTTACTCTTAATATTCAAAATATGATGTCGAAGTTATTTCTTCCATACTGATTATGATAAATAGGTACAAAACCTGTAAGGGGTGACAGTAGTCAGTAGTTTAAGAACCATAAAGCTTAGCATAAAAACTCATATCTTCTTAAATGTATAAGGGCATGGGACTAGCAACGGTACGTATTTATTATAAGGATTAATGAAATAATTATTAAAAGGTTGGCTTCCCGGAGTATATAATACAGAGATAGCCAGTCGCGAAGTTAAACCAAGTTCATGAACGAACATAAAAATCCGGTTAGATTGGTGACTCCCATTTTTAGAATGCTCCATCATAGCCATCGCCTTAAAATACGAAAGAGAAAATAAACATTAATGACTCATTAAAACTAAATTCTAAAGCAAATTATCCGTACTGTAATCCTCCCAATAACGATTAAATGCTCAAGTTTGTGAATTTCACGAGCATTCAGTTTTAAAATTCACAAATAAATTACCAGCAATTAGCTTAAAACTCACTTTAAAAAATCGAGTTTTTTTAAGCTGATTACTCCAACCACTTACAGGGCTGTATACAGATGTGGAATAGTAGTAGAAGTGCTTTAATAAATGTTTGCGGCTGAAATCAACCGAATTCGTGATGGCGTATGGCAGCTTTTTCAATAAAAAAAATAGGAAGTTATATTGGTGGATAGATACCTCCGTACCGATCTCAGCACATGCTAACAAATGTACGATCTATACTCTCGCTTTTCTCAGTCGAGATTTTTCGCTAAGTTTTCTCCGTCTGTAAAAGCATCGGCCAATATCGGCGCGAGTGAAGCACCCCGAACCGGGTCGGCGGGTGAAATGCATCGACTCCCCAATGTTTCAGTTCCAGTCAAGCTCGGGTTTTCAGTCCAACGGCGGGAGAGCTTCGGAGCGGCCGCCTGCCGCACACTCCCGGATACAAAGCGCGAAAATCGTAACACGTAATGAAGTAACCAATATGACAATCAAATAAACCCTTTCTCTTGTTATAAAAGTTGTCTGAGGAGCAGAAAAGAGTTCTGAAGTGATCAATGTAGTTGGAGTGTTGGCTGAGTGAGTGCATAGCAACGCGCTGGTTCGGTGAGTGCAGTATGCAATGTACTACCAGGTCTTAGCATGGAATAGCGTTACTGCATGCCAATATTAAGAATACCAAAATAAATTAGCAGTTTCAGAGTCAACTTTGATTGAATAGCAAGGAAAAGCTTTCAAGAGTTGGTTTGATTTAAATATTGAATCTATTGTTTAAAAAGTAGTTAAAATGTAAATTATGTTGGTATATGAGCACCAATGAAATCTTCCATTCAATCATGATTATTCCGTCACTGTAAGCAATAGGTATCGCTTCATGAACTGTGATAAACCTGCATAGTATTTGAGAAGACGTGTGAAGTCCGTACTCTTGACCAGCGAAGACTTCAGCGTAAGTCTTCAAATACTATAACTCACACCAACACGCCTGTAATACCCAAAGGGCTAGGCAGGATACTATATGCACCTACATTTTGGATGGTGTTCTGTCTCAAAATAATGGGGTGCAAGCCATTATACCGAGCACACTCCTCCCTCAAGGCGAAATTAATTCGAACCTTATTCCACCAAGCTGAAATAAAATGAGATCCCTGGAGGTAGAAGCCGTGTAAATAAATAACGATACATTGAATAATGAAAACCAATTTAATTAGATGTGAAACATGAAGGTAAGTACCCCGTCATCTGTTTAATTAACTGTTAAAAGTCACATTTAATTAACTGTTAAAAGCCATTCAGAGCGCAATTTACATCCTTCCTGCTATAGGCGTGAAATGTAAATGGGACACTAAACGACAACGTCTACGCTTTCATAATAATCTAGAAGTCCCAGGCGTCCATTATTGCCATTAAGAATGTAGAACAATAAAGTGTCAGGCAGACAATAATGGAGGAGTAACTTCACCCGTCTGAGTTAGGGGAATTTGATTTATGCATGCACCTACTGAGGTGCTATTTCTGGATAAAGGTTTAAACGTTGTAACAAAGTTAGAATTATTACTACATTAAAACTGGAATGAAAACGTTGCAACTAATAGAATAACTACACTCAGGTTTTTGATTTACAATTATGTAGGTGCTAACTTTGAATATTGTAAACATTTGCACAAGGTCACGAAACACGTAAGTATTAATGAAGCGTCTAAATTGATTGAAATAATGGTCCGAGAAATATTAGAAGCTTACTATTTTAAAATTAATCATCCAAAACGGTGGTAGATTTTGCCTATTCATAAGTCCTGTAATGGCCTAAATAAATAAAAAATGAGTCGGACAAATTTTAGAAATAGATAAGCAGAATGCACTGCTGCATTGTATTTGGCACCAAATTTATAGGGGGTGAGCTAACCGCCATACACTATCAGGTGTCTAACACTTTTCACGGCACCTGGGGCTCGAATCCAGGGCCTCATGATCGACAGGCTACACGAGAAATAGATTCCAACAAGACTTCGACACTACCAAACTCTATCACTACTCTTTTGTACTAGGTACTCTATTAAAGTAGGTAAATCGCTATGTTACAGTAATTAATCTTATATAGCATGATTGCTCACAAACTTTTTCAATTGACGTCGAAAACTATCCGGACGCCTTACAACGTTTCACCGGTCCAACTACGGTCCGATGTGACCAGGCAAAATGTTAGAAATAATAAATTTATCTCATGATAAAGAAAGAAAAAAAAAGTTTGTGAGTGTGAATAAAATGCTTCAGTCAGTGTTTTTTCACGGTCAGCATTCTATGACTGAGCTTCAAAGCTCTCGAGTTGCATATGTAAGTACACCTGTACAAGCTCGCCAACAGAATATCAGGCAGCATTATTGGACTCGGAAATATTCTGAATACATGAAGCCTTGCCTTCACGCACCTAGGTACCCTTGTATTATTTTCCGCACCTTCCCTTATTCATTAACGAGACGACAACTATTCATAAAAATTCCGTCTCGTCAAATAAACTGTGGATAGGGTTTATTCAAACAGACCTTTGGGATAATTTAAATAGCTAGTCTTTTGGCACACGAACCAACACTGACATTTTTAACAAGAATGTTTATGGTAGATAAAAGATAATAAATGTGTAGTGATATAAGTACCTTACATAGAATTAAAAATTATCTCCTGTAGGTATATTGTGCTGCATATTTGTTATGTTATTGTGTGTATCTATTTGTTGTTAAATTATTTAAACGCCTGGCTGACCGCAACAAATACATTTTCCCAAACAACCCAGCTGAAATTCTGAATAGGTAGAACATTAATGAAATCAAATTGACGGCTGCAATTCAATACTTGGGTTTACAAATAAATTGATTGGTTGACTAAATTTAGAAGGTGATTAATTTGAAATAATTAAGCTGAATATTAAGGAATTTGAGCTAATTAAAATGATCGAGTTATACAAGGTACAAGTCTTATACAAGTCTTACTCAAATACCAATTTGGGGACCTATGTAAATGTAAGTTATTCCAGTAGCCTTATTTTCAGTAATTCTCCGTGTAATTCTGGAACCCGCAACATTAACGTCAGGTTGGCTATAATGCTGAAATACGTAGCTGAAACAAACCTGAAGAAAAATGTGACTTTCAACAATATAAATGTTTGCACTAATTTTGCGTTAATTACTCGTAGACTTACTTTTACCAAAGTAGAATTCGTACTTATATATACAAAAATAAATTAGATCTCATTCTATGTCACATGCACAGAATGATTCAGAAAGTGTAACCTTTGTACCTGCGCGACTTTCTATCAATATGTGAAGCCTGAATTTTAATATAGACATCAATTTAAAAATAAAGTGCTATATTTTTTTTAACGTTTGATACAAAAATCTTAGTTTTTTTTATAGGGTCATCAACAATGACGCGTCCATCGGCATCGCCGCCGCTGCGGCTGCTTGAGCGGTTCGGCAACAGTACGCCCGCCGCCGGCGCCGCCACCTCGCCAGCCAGCAACGTGGCTGCCGTCGCCAAGCCCAGCGCCAACGGGAGCAAGCGGCCCACACCCATCATCATCTATCCTACTGGTAACACGCCTTCTTAACCACATTCAGATCCCAAGTTCAACGTACAAACCATATTTCTAGTTTTTCAGATAGGAGATCAGATTTGTTTTTTTCCCTAATGGCCCTTTTCATTGAGATTGAGAGGTACTGAGGCTTCGTCAAGAGTTACTGTATTTCGTTGCAAATCAGGGTAGGTGTATGCTTTCAGGAGTCAGGGCAATACGAGTGTTACGTAGACCAATATAGCTACTATTGGCAATTTGTATATGCGTTTTCCCAATTAGTTAAACTACTAGTACTTTTTACCTAAAATATGAAACGAACATTACCGTGAGAAGGTCCTGATTATCAAAACAAAATCTGAAATCAAGAAGGTATCAAACACCTAATATTTTAATAACGTTGGAAATCTTTTTTAATATCAGTATCATTTTTATTACATTATAATATTTTGGGCGCTTAAAATTCGTGCGATTATTATAACGAGCTGGGGCGGCATCGGCACTCGGGCTTGCCAATGTCATTACGCCTGTCCTTTCAAATGGCAAGTGGAAAAAAAATGAAAAAGTAATTAGGGCGGAACGGGGTGCTCCTAAGTTTCTTTTTACCTACGTACCGTAGGTATAATACATTTCATTTGGAACCTGACAGTTGATTTAATTATTGAAGAATGGTTCGCTCGTAAGTACTTCATTACATTAAATTGGGTACATCTCGTCATCGTGGAAGGGGCGTCATTTTTGGGAGTTCTATTTTATGGAACAACGAAAAAAAAACGGACAGTCGAAATTTCTTTTACAATTAAATTTAATACTATCGAAAGCTTCAGATTCGGATTGAAAGCACAGACCAATTGGCTTAACTATAATCTTGTCACTTTCAGCAAACAAGGTGCCATGTACCATAAACGCGATAAATAATTAAACGGAGGCAGTCTAGACTACGCAACGTGGCGTTAGTTACTCTGATTTGCATGACGACACTAACAAAGACCTATTCTGAATCTAGTCTACAAATAAACAAGGTTGATTTTAGTTTCCACACATCACCAGTCCTTACCATGAAAATTTGTTGGTAGTACGTATAAGCCGATGTTTTTTTGCATACATATTATCATCACTCGAGAGTATGGTAACCCTACACCCTGTGCATACAGCTGGTGTCTTATTTAAAAGTGGTCTCATTTGCGTGAGCGAAGCTTGATGGCAAACTTGACAGTGCCTTACATGCCTACTTTGCTCTCCTCATAGTACCCATTTTTTACTACTAAATTACAAGATTCTTAAAACCTACCGAAAGTTAGACTATTTTATTATAGGTCCCTACTTATCATTATTTCGTACTTCACCCAGAGCCCTCTTTTTTTTCGTACGAGCGCATCATACACATGGACACGAGAGGTAAAACGTCGATTGTCTTTCAAAAAATCGTGTGCAACTGAGTTGTTCAAGGGAATGTAGCAACTTAAATTTTTGTGTGGGACAAAATATCAGGTGAATCATAATAAATTAAGCACATCATTAAGTACCTTAATTGTTAAACTTTCTTTCTTATTGCTCATTGAGGATTATTTTCCTTGCTTTATTTGATACATTGAGGTCGCCAGCGCCGCTCTTTGTTCACCAGTGCACGCTCAGGGGATAATAAAACTATACATCAACATATTTTCTCATTGTTCCAGTAACTCCTGAATCGATTGTTGTGCCGATCGTGTCGTGTATATTTGGGTTTCCATTGTTGGCGCTCACTGTTATCTGCTGTTTGCGGAGAAGAGCTAAGTTGGCTAGGTAATTTTAATTAAGAATAAATTTAAATATAATAAGAGTATTCAATTCCCATATGGTTTTGTGCGGAACACTATGACTATTATAGGTAGGTGTTGGCATGGCTTGAAATCTATTTCGCTGAAGATTGGTAATATGCAGGTGGTGCCAATTCAAGAGCGTTCCTTCTATTTCACTTTTGATCGAAAATTCGATATTTTGATTAATATCAAACCTGCTTTTTTAATTATAGAGACCGTAATGGTATGCCGCTTCAAATAATGTTATCCCTGCCTCAATCCCTCACGAGGGAAGCAGTTACAAATAATTGCCATCATAATGATGATTGATGCCGAAATAAGCCGCTCCTACACATTATTTGTGGCTGTATACTGTGCCCTAAGCACAGTTGACTCATCAAATTAATATTGAGAACAAACTGGTTCTAGAAATTATTTGAAAATATGATACGAAATATGTAAAGTGTTAATATTACTGTGTGTTGGTAAAGTAGACGGAATATTTTAAACACTAACCGAAACCGTTATTTTTTTAATTATTCTGTCATCTCCATTCACTTTATATATCTTTCAGTTTTATTCTAAAGTTTATAGCTATATAGTACAGCTTACTGGGCTGTAAAATGATGTCTTTATAAATTATAAAATGAAATCCACATAGAGTATATCTAATGTATCTATTACAACTAAGCGTCATACTCTAGCCTAGGTATATCTTGAGTCGTTATATAAAGCTACTTGCAGGGAACGTGCCCGACGGCGGAATTGCGAGCTTGACCGAGGGGAGCTATCAGTAGTGAAGCTGTCTCCGATGAAGATGAAGCCTCGAGCGGTGAGCCTGGTGCGGTCTCCGAGGCCGCCTCCCTCCCTGGAACTCGACACAGTACTCGAAGAACGCTCCGACCCTGAGCAGACAACTCTCTCACAAGTATTACCATTATAGCCTTTCAAGCTGTATAAATAAATGTTGCGTCCATTTAAGCAACAAAGACTATATAAGAAGAAACGGACTTTGTGACGTCACGCGTCATTGAAATTTATTAAAGCTTACATACATTTTTGGCAGTAAATTGATAGTGTGGTGGACTGATGCCTAGAAAAAAAGAAATGTATGTAAGAACCTAACTAGCCAAAGCTTTGAAACAATAATCTGAGGTCAAAAATGAGATAATGAACTGTAATATTTTCTAATAATATTTGGGTGTGTACGAAATAGTTCTCGATAGAACATTAAATCCATTTTAGTAGGCACTTACTTATCTTAAGTGGTAGGGTCACGCACGGTAATCCGGCCCCGGTGGCCGAAACCACACATTATGATCCGGCACATCCAGTTCTAGAGTCATGCACTTTAAAGGCAAACAATTGACAATAATTAAGAACACTATTATGTAATTGTAGAGCATTATGTAGAGATAATTTTCTGTTGAAAGTTTAAATTGACAAATGAATTTCATAATTATCTTTCATAATTTAACTTTTCATGTTTCTCCGTAATGCGACGTTCAATTACCATTGCCAGCATAATATCCCATAGGTTTAGCATAGTAGGTAGGTACTTACTCCACATCAGGAAAAACAGATCATTCGGATTAAAGCGACCCCGTTTTTGCGATGTTTTATTCAACGATATCATACACCAGTCCACTTTTTAATATAATTCTGTAGTAGAGAAGACATATGTCTACTGTTTTCAGCACCAACGTTGCCGTAAAGTTTTATGTGCTTTTAACACGCCTGTTAGTTGTTAAACTGGGAAAATGTTAAAGTTATGACTGGAAACTTATTGCAAGTGATTCACAACTGTTTAACGCTTTAAATTGTGTGTAGGTGGAGATAACACCAGACAGGGAAGTGGGCACGATATTGTTTAGCGCGGTGGGCGCGGTGGGCGCGGCGGCTGTGTGCCGGGAGAGCTAGCGGCGCGGCTCCGCGCAGCCCGGCGCGCGCTCGCCGCTCTGGGCCGCGCTCACCAGCCAGCCTCTCGACGAAGACGAGCCCGACGACGACGCCCTCCCCGAGGACAGCTAACAACTCGACGAGCGCTCCATCGTGGACATCGGCGAGCGCATGAAACTGTTCCTGGACATTCCTCTTAGATTTTAATCCTCAAGGTTTTGTTGTTACAATGTGTTCAGCCAGCCACGTAATCAGTGTTCAGATATCTAGAAATTCTAGGCGCAATATGCGGTCAAATTTTAGATCGATCGATAGGACAACAGTTTACTTTAGATCTATGTCACCTGAATATGCATCGAGGCTAGCTTGCGGTTACTGCATCATACCGATCCAGCAGGTATGTAGTCATACCCAGTGCCCGATTAACCTATAAACAATGTATGTAACCATCTGGCGGATTGCTAGAATCCCAGATCTGTGAGTATTTCTTTGCGTCCAGAAATGACTTTATGACCAGTTCTATAAGACCAGAAATACAAAATCGGAACGGGTTGGTGCACGTAAGGCCACGCGAGAAATTATTAAAAGACGAAATAGCCTACACCTGTGTGCTTACTACTTATGTGGAGGGATTACACAAATGACGACATTTTGAAGTAGATACCTACCCGACACAAGGTATCCCAGCACACTTATATCAATTAACCTATGTAAATAAAAAAATTAAGCCATTAGAAGCGAATAATGTTTCCATTATAACTTGAAAGTGCCTACCGCCACAAATTTCGTTTCCAAACTGTCAGATAAGCACTTACCAGGAAATCTCGCAGCAAAAACACATCGGAAACTGCGGGGATCGATACTACGGATCTTTTAAATTCAAAATCGCAAATCAATTTCTCGTTTAAAGTGTGCACTTGTGTAATACAATAACATAGTTGAAGTGGCAATGTCCCGGTCACATCCGCCCTATAAAATGACTGAACGAGATTATGTTGTGGCTGGAAAATGAATCGTATATAGCGCGGCTCGCCTCGTCTCACAATGAGCGGCCGCGGGCGTGCCTAGATTAGATTCACAACAAATTATTAGACCAGAAAAAGGCCTATGTAGGCTACTAAAATTAACTAACAGACGGGAATTAATGACATGAGAATCCCTACGCGAAAAGGTTTTTACAGTTAGGTATTTAAGTGGCTTTCCCTATTTAAGTACCTATGTTGGACGCATGGACGTTAGTCTGATAGTAGTAAGAAGAATTGATCCGAATTAGCCTCAGTAAATCTAAACATAGCAGCTATATTTAAATGTATACTTACAATAACTTGACCTGATTGAAATAAAACTAATTTTATCCTGTTTATTTTATGTTTATTACGTTCCCGGCGTTTCGCATCATTAAGACATTATGTAAATAGATCGGACCGCAAACAACAACAAAAAATTAGGGTACCTCAGTTCTGACTATGACACTAGGACGTCTTACACCTCAGTCTTCCCGTGACCATGGTTGCTGGAAAGCAGTTGAAATGTCGGGACCGTAAAAAAACTTAAAATAAACGCGATAAAATTCGTTTTATTTCAATGTGTAGTCTTCGCGTATATATAAGAAATCAATAACTTGACCGAACCCAATAATACGATAAATAACAAAACAAAAACAAGGGGACGATAGAAAGCCCTATACATATATGTATTAGCATTTTGTTATTTAGTAGTACCTACGCGCCCATGGTAATAAAATGTATCTTTACCGACAACATTTTGGAGAAATAACGTTACGTGGTAGGTATCCCATTTTACCAATAATCCCGTACTCGATTGTATTATTTATGTAAACGGTTCACGTACGAAACTCACGTTTCCTGTATTTTAAACGGAAACAACAATATATAAGAATGAGCGAATCAATTTTTTTATTTTTTTTATTACATTATAGGCAAGTATTTGATCTCGATCCCACCTGATGGTAAGTGACGATGAGATCTACGATGGAGCATACTTGCCTAGGTAGGAAGGCGGCAGTAGATGGAGACGCTACATTCACTAGGCACATGCAGCGCAGCTGATCTGACGCGCCATCCATGGCAACACCGAAAATCATGCCGGAACACGGCTAGGCCGCTTGGCGACATGGCTTTGTTCAGTTGTTTGTCAATAATTTGTATTGAATATTGTACGTAATATATAGATATTACGTACAATATTCAATACAAATTACATACATGCTATGTATGCATTTGTAAATATTTTTGGGCATTAAATGTAAAATTGAGCACGCACCTACTCTTAGATCTCGGGTTTGTTGACCTAGCACAGTTTGATGTGCGTTACCGCAAAATGACTCTTATATTCCCTTCGCCCCTAACGACTTGATGGCTTTCGTATGTAGTACCTTAACTATAAATTAGTGACAAGACTAAACGGTCGTAATTAGACTTAGAAATTTGGATTTAAATTTAATTGGATGGTTTATACTTAGGTTAGCCATTATGATCTGTAGTGACACTGGGATGTTGATATCAGGCGAAGGTCTAGTAGGTAATGTCCTTAGGAATAACAAGACCAAATGTATATTACACTTTAATATTGTAAGGATATTTCGATGTATAGTTGCATTAACTGTATGGCTTACATTATGTGTAAAGAAAAACCGATTTTTTACTAATACAAGCACCCGTTGCGTCTGTAGTTAAACTTGCATAATTAAATCTTTAATTTTCAGATATATTTAGTTTACGACACTGTAAATGTCATAAATAAATTCTTATTTTACAACAGCCATCATAATTTTACAGCAAGCAATAACATGTCAGAATCCCATAAGTACAACATTGTATATTAATAATTATGTTTAAGTTTATTTTTTAATCTGCTAATAATTAGGTGCCACGACTTAATATGACCTTTACTGGGTACCACATGCCTCATTTGTAAACCTTGTATAGATTGTAAAACTAAGGCACGTATAAATAGGTACACTTGGTGACAAAAATGTTAAACCAACCTGGTACAATAAACGGACTATTCTACTGTACAAAATCAAGCGACATTGCGTGCAGGGCATGTTCCCGGAAACTTCATCCTAATTTAACGTAAAATGTTGTGTTTATCATGTGATACAACATTTCACGCTTAATTAGTCTAATTTCTCTTATGTTAGAATAGTCCGTATTCTAAGTATGTATATAGGCTATTGCCTTATGTCTATATATATATGTAGGGCAATAGTTTCGTCACCTAGTAAAGAAGTACCTATGTGAGTGTAGATAAGATACCGTCAGCAACAGAAGTCAATGAACAGAAAATGTTATGTAGATCGAGCAAATTACTTCCGAGAAATGTATCAATAGATGAATATAATTCCGTTTGGTTTGTATGTTGTTGTTATTTTCATACCCACCGTGGTCGGCTCGCCCACTCGTCCTCGGGTCAAGGCCATTGTCCACTTCTGAAATAGTTTAGCATACTTGATTAGCAAGGCGGCGATGGTGTGGCGCAATATTTTAAGTAAATTTATTATTTTTGATTATGCTTACATCGATACTTCGTTTAACGTAACAGAGGAATTAAGGCCAAGTTCATACGACGACACGACTATTTGGGACCTATATGATGTCTGAAACTTAAATTTCGGTTCAAAAACAAGTTTAACTGTCGGACTTTACTTTACCACTATTATGCGGCTAGACCTATTAGTAAAGATACAATTTGACCTAAATATTCAGTAAACTTTGGTTAGAGGATTTGTAATAGGTATTTAAATGGGCTTTAAGAACATATTAAGCCTTGAGAATCTGCTAATGTCACTAGTTAACATTGATAATTATGGCTATACGATGCCACATCCTTTGCAAATTAGTGCTTGTTCAAGACCTAGACGTGTGCATAGCTCAGAGCAGTGCATGCTATGATGAAGATTATAGACAAATTTATAAATAAAGTGAATGATTTAAACTTTGTTTGAGTACATAACAGGTAATCGTTCTTAGTATTAAAGGCTACAAATAGCTAGTTACACAATTTTAGATTATAGGTATAGCCTTGGAAGTATAGGTATTTTATTGTAATCGAAATATTTCACATGTTTATATATATATGTATACTGTTAGCAATTCAACGGCTTGCAGCGGTTTCAAAACATATTACTATTATTATAGTGAGTAAAGTACATACAGTGACTGTGTATTATTTTAATCTTGCGTAGGTACCAACGGGCCATTTAACACACCGGCGTAAACTATACGAAGGCCGTTTTACGTTAGTTATTTTGGTGGAAAATAGGTCGGAATCACGAGCTTTATATTGGTCGGTTCCCCGTGATAATCACTCACGTATTGAGGAGAAAACCATTCTCGAGGACGTGCTTCATATAGTTCTACTAATATATGAGTTGGTAACGAGCGTCCGCGTACGTACGTTTTAAACTCAGACGACGAACTAACTTAACAGTCATGACACGATCTGCGCAGTTGTATACGGTCTCCCACATGTGCCTGTCACAGATATTAATATAACTTAATTCCTAAGTAGGTATTCTTAAATGTTCCACTTGCTGACGATTGGATATGAGGCTATAGGAAGTATTACTCTGTGGGCACACGAGATATTGCAATGGGGTGGAGCTTAGAGGAGTAGCTATCCAGTCCCTTACCCCCTTCTTTATCGTGTGATAATATGAATTTAAAATAATACTCTAAAGTCTCGATATTCTATCGATAGTAGTGTGTACTACTATCGATAGAATATCGAGACTTTAGAGTATTATTTTAAATTCATATTTTGTGTCTTTTATTTTCAAACTTCAACGATGCGTTCATATTCAAATATTCCTATATTATGCATATTGCGCTTCGGGCTTCTTTGACTGTACTCATTGGTTTGTTTATTGTTTCATAACAATATTTTATATAACAATATTCAACTTCTATTTATATATAACTTGACTGTAGGTATACACCTGACACGTTTAGATTTTAGATAAATCTTCTTGGGAAATCATCTTCTCTTGAAAAATAATACTGTGGTAGGTTGAGTGAATAAAAATGTTTTACTCGTTGACAATGCCAACTTTGTGCTGCCCACAAATTCCCAATTGTTGCTATTTGCAACGAGTGAGAGGAGAAAGACGTTACATTACATATGAACTATTAACTACGTATTCTCTAATATTACATACATCATACATTACATTACTTACTCTTTAAATTAGATTTTCATGCCCGGCTCTAACGCGCTCTACTGTCTGACAACCTGAAAAGTGCCTGAAACAATTTCCCTTTGTAGGCTTTAAGGATACGTACGTATGAGCAGAATAAAAGGGACCGATGTTGATTTCATTGTTTTAACGAACTTACATGGTTACTGATTAGAAAAGTGATAAATATTTACGTAAATGATATCGGGAACAGCCTGTATAAGGGTACCGTATTATGGTCTGGGGTGAATCCAATATATAATTACTGATATATATATGGAACCGCCATGACTAGAATATAAACTTCGTACTCATTATAAATGTCACAACCAGGATTCGACCGGGACCTCCGGTACAGAAAGCTGGGTCACTACGAACTGTGCCAATCGAATCGTTATAATTATATCGATTAGGTATAGTCAACTTTGGTTGGAGGGACAGTGTATTGAAATATAAATTCCGAAGGCAGAAAAGTAGGCGCAGCCGCAGCTAATATAACCATAGTTGAATTCTCGTTTGTGGCGCAACGGCTCGAACTTGGACTTGAGTGTCATTTGTTAATCGATCAAAGCTATAATGTTACCACAATTATTGAGTCCACTAGCAAGGCCGGTAGGTAAGGAATTAGTTTAAATTGCGTGTGGTACGTGCGCGCGCGCAGCCAGTAGCTGCTCCTGCCGCTGCGTGCCATGCGTGGACCATCCGATACGATTTAACTATACGCCTTTATGGTAGGCACACGCTATGCACATTTATCTGAACGCAAGGATAATGCAGTGAACTGTGAATTAATAGCAGCAGTGAGCTCTGATTTTTTAATGTTTTTTTTCTTTGGATTGTTGACTATGGTGAGTTGCTTTTTATTTAGCCACCTGTATACATATATGTAATTTTTAAACGTGAATAGTAATTTAAATAGGTTGCACTAGTGTTTTTTAATTTTATTTTTTAAAATAATTATATGACGTTGAAGTACGAAAGTATACAATCTAAACAAAGTTATGAAAAATTTTCTAAATAGTTCTGATACTTTATACGCCACTTTACTTTAGGGGGTACCTATTTATAATCAGACCTAGCTAAACACCATTGAAACATAAAACTACTATATATTTATTATTTACTTTACACTAGCTTAATGTGCATTATATAGCAAGATCTAAAACAATAAGATAGTTAAGTACCTATGGTAAGTAATACATGCCAATCCTTTTTGGCGGGAACGCAAGGAGGCTTATTCAAGAGTGAGTCAATAAATTATCCAATCAATATTAAGTACTAGGTAGGCGCTTATAAGGTTGGTCTGTAAATGTAATTGCTTCACAGTAACCAAACGCGTTATCGGAGGGCTTACGACATTTGACGAAAACTGTGGTCACGATACGACCGGCGTTTCGCAGTTTCCGCGTCGCGAGCTTAAGCAACGTTACAAGTAATAATATTGAACCAATTCCACTAACTAGGTACTTATTAAAATTTTGGTGTGAAGCCTTACGTATTTACGAAAAAATTGCGAAATATTCTAGCAAATACGTACCATGCTTGCCTATATCTGCTTACTTATATGTATCTGGAAACTATTTTTTAATTAATGGCTATGAATCACTTTAAATTGCATACCTATGTTAACGATATTTACTCATATCGTACGGGTCGCGATGTAGTGGAATCATCAGATCATCCAACAAGGTCAACAATTTAATCTAATAGAAGATTAATTTAATAGGATTAAGTATATTTTTGTGATTTTATCCGGTCTTGGTGGTACCTCCAAATGGCTGCTAAATCATAAGGGGTACCTACCTAATAAGTGGGTACTGAAAAGCGCCTCTAGCGGGCGGTATTTAAATCTTTCTATTCTCCATACAAAATGTCTAAATACGGTAGACTATGAAGTAAACGGTTAGCTCACTGATAATCTCACACTTGACGCACTTACTGGCTACAAAAGTTGCACCCACAATTTTACAACGCATTCAAACTCATTCAACGACCGTTTATATCCACAAAGTATGTAGGAATTTTAAGTATTATTTAACAAATGCACACGCACGAGGTAGGTATATGAGATGATTGGCATTTCTCCAGGTTACAATTTGTCACCTCAAGAATTTCATAACAATTTCATGCTTATCAAATAGTGCGGTCATAACGGTACCTACATTATGATTTAAATATAAAAAGAACACAATTTTCTAATTATAAAAAAATATTACTTAAGTACATGTAAATAGGTAGTATATATAACCATTATGGTTAAGTATATGTAGGTAATCTTAATCGTAAAAATACATGATCATATATCTTGATTGCGCGTTATCAAGTTGCAACTTTATTGGCCTCGTTATAAATTACAATAGACGTTATCAAGCTTTGAGACAAAAATCTAGATTATACGGAATTATTTATAAAAATCAGTCCGCATTTTATTTTTGTAATAAAGTTATAACGATATTATTAACTGACTTCAAAAAGGAGGAGGTTCTCAATTCGGTTGTATTTTTTATTTCTTAGTAACCAACTTCAATAAGTAAGTAGGCTGTCAATTCAATTCAATTTTAAAAGTAAATGGCTCCACCGATCTTCGGTGATTTTGCCAGTGTCAAGGTGAAAAAGGAAAAAAAGATCGCATATTATGTCCGATGAGCAATTAAGAATAAATTAGGCTGTCAATTAGACGCCTATATTTTTAACATTAGACACACGGACATAGAACCAACACGTATAAGAAGCCGTTTGGGGGTATACTACTGAAAATCATGAGACACAGACAAAAGCGATTTGACCTCAGCAGCTACAGGCATTTGCATGAAGAACTCATTTAATATGATACTTAATTAAGTTTAAAAATAAAAATCACAATTATTATTACTCTGTAAAGATAGAATGTACACGTATGTTTGTTGAACAAGGACACCTCATTCAAGACTTTGTATTCTATACAACACGGAATTTACTCCCTGCCTACTTCAGATTTTTTTCTCTTGGCGGTACTGGTGCAAAGTCGTATAGCGAGCCGTAGCGCTAGATCTAAGATTACCATGCGAATATGACCTTAAGGTGTCTAGTACATAATATAACTGTGATACAATACGTGAACGGGTTAACAATAGGCCTATTTAATTTTAAAATATATTCCATCCATATCGTTCGTTTATTTTTAAACGAAGGATTTTCCTTAACGTTTAATGTGATCACCATTCATTCACCCAATAAGCACAATTTTTATGATTTCCTGTTTTCTGGGTTCGAATCCCAGTAACCAACTATATGTGATAGGCATGAGAATTTCTGAGTACTTACGGGAGTCCTATATAATTAGATACAAGATCGCCCCAGTCTATTGTACGGTTGGACCCATAATACAAGCGTTTCTTATTTGAGGTCCGTACAGTTGGTGAGTACGTCCGGCGATAGTCATTTATTTAAAAACATTATATACCTTGGTATATTTATTTAAATCCAGTAGTCCAGCCCAACCCCATGGTCTAGCCAGGCAATATTAGTTCTAATGAATATGAATCAATAAAAATCGTACCAGTAAATTTCTTCGAATAATCACAAACATGCTTTGATTTTTTTATTACCCTTGGTTGCGGCACTCGTTACTCTCATTTAGTAATCACTTGGTATAAGTACTGCTTACCACAACGATTAAAAAGGCTCTTGTCGTGGTTGCAATATTAAAACAGCTAGGTATATGTATACTTACACGTAGGTTCTTATTAAACATTAACTTATTGACTCTGTTACCTGGTCAAAGTTCGATTTCCGCATTGCAACAATTTAAGAACTTGTTCAGAAAAATCTGCATTATAGACAGTTTGCACACCCCAGCACCCGATTCACGCTACGCCTTGTATTCCTCGCCTTGGATATTAGCAATAGTGATCTATTTTCAGCCAAGCGCTCATAAAAGGCTGTAAGCATAGCATATAAGAACCGGCTCTATAAGAGCTCTACTCTACTATTCAATGGATAATAAACTTTCAGTTTATAATACGTATAATCTGTTAGTTTATATTCAATGCTATGCGAATCCCTTTGAACGAAGACGCCTTGGCTTCCTTAACTTCGACTTTAGCAAAGTCAAACCCCCATATTTATAGAAAGCTATAATCATCTTACCATACCTTTATAGAACACTACTTCTAGAGGCGAATTTGTAAAGACATGTTAATGAATTTGGATTACATTTGCTAATTAAAAATATGGAGGAAAGACGACGAAAGTAAGCGGATCCCGACTTTAAAATGGAGATAGGCCAGACTTGACTGATGCTATCATTTTGGATCAACTTGGAGAACAAATGAAGTTAATTAGTACATATGTGAGATTTGTGTCTTTGTAATATCGAATGAACAAACTCTATCATTTTTTTATCGATAGATGCAGCTAAATCACATTAATTAAGATACGTTCGTACATACCTACATCTGATTTACGTAAAAATATACGACAATTATATAATCCTCACTATTTATCGATGTAAATTATTACATCTTTTATTCGAATTTGAAGATTGGGAAACTATGATATTTCCCAACGCGAAATATTCAAGTATATGTACTATCATTATAAAGGTAGCCCACTCCAAACAAGTAGTGGCGAGCATTTATAATAAATAATACCTATTCAAATTTATGGCCAAACAACATGGTGTTAGTAGCTTACCTAATGGTTTTCGTTTCAAACGGTCGTCTAATTGAGTAGGTAGCGAGATGGAATAAGCATAGTCGCTACACCGAGAACGAGGAGTTACAATCTTGGGAAATAATTGGTTAGTGATAAATGTATAGATAATGTACCTACCTATATACCCCACAACGTTGAACCGTATAACGAGTTAAGTAAACATTTTATGCTAAGTACGTACTTCAGGTATACCTACAGAGGTACACCGACCAAGTTATAAGTAGATAAGTAAACTTGAAATATCAAGATCAAGTCGGTAACAATCACTTCCTTATATTACCTAGTATCGACGGTCCTTGCTAAGTATTTCAAAAACAGTAGCGAATACTCTTTGAGAATACGCGCAAGGAGAGTGAAGTTGCTGCCTAATTATGAATAAAATAGTTATAAAGGATAAATAATTCTAACATAGTGCACAGTACATACTTTGGATCAAACAAGAATCGACCAATATTCAATTAAATATCGGAAGACATCCTGTTTAAAAAAAAACTTTTTTTTTGTGAATGTTGAACTACGGTTATCAAGATCTGTGTGAAAAAAATTCGCTTGGTACACATTAGGGTGAGTGCTCGTATTATTGGAACGAAGTTCCTTATCGCGCGTTACGAAAGGGGACTAGACGGAAAAAAATCAGCAGAAAAATTAAGACGAAAAATTGAGATGAAAAGTTGTAACGACCAATTGTAAGCTTTTTTATAAACGAAAGTATAGTTTACTATATAAAACCCAAAAACATAACGATACCTAGTTCAAAAACAACATAGCGGTATTTTGCCAGTGTCAAGTAATTAATAGCAATAAAACATCAATAAATACACATTATAAATAAAATAATGGATGTGACATGATGATATGAAAATGGCGTGTGTCGACCTCACATTTAATTTTGATCGAGCAATCTAACAGAATGTGCTTGGGATGTCACCAGTAGGTGGCATCGTCAGTCACGCCAGCATGATAACGCTGGCGTGACTGACAATCGTGTAAGCCTTCGAATACCAGGTGACGGTCATCTTCATTTGGGTCATACACAAAAATAATTTGTTCAAATTTAGCATTGCTACAAAATCATGATGACATTGGACATTATGAAAAAAAATACTAGTAGCACGTAGTATATGATTATTTTGAAACTCGGTTTAATAAAAAGATTTAATCACACAAAACTGGTAGCGATTAAGAAGCAACAACTTAAGTTGCTCAGCACACCCAGCCACGTACTCACATCAAATATAATGTCAGCATGTAAGCCGTATAGGTTTATACATGTTTTTATTCTGAGTAACAATAATGTACAGTAGGTATCTTGAAGTTAATGCTCACGGCACGTTGAAGCCTACTCGTAGATATGTTAATTTACAAACATCATGTGATGCGATTGATCGATGATACTACTGTGATGTCACTAAGGAATAAATGGTGATTTGTATTCGTAAATAATCTTACATGTACCTTTATGTATAACTACTATAAAACATAACCTTCGAACAACTAACGTAGGTGGGTTACATTTTGTCCAATAAATTTATTGGACAAAATGTTACCCACCTACTGTAAGAGGTGGCGCTAATTATGAAATATACTTAACGAATTACGTAACTGAAAGATCGTGTTTTGTTTCAGAAATGAAAACGACAACATGCAATGGTTCTTGTTTTGGATATGCATAACATCGGTTACCGGTGCCTCAGATTCTAAACGATTTTTAGATTTGTGGACAGACTTATTTCGTCCACTGCCTATTAATCCAAAGGAAGGATTCATTCCTGATTACACGCCAGAAGATCAAGAAGAGTTTGACTTTATTGTAGTAGGAGCAGGTTCAGCCGGAAGCGCTATTGCAAACCGTTTAACAGAAATACCAGAATGGAGAGTTCTGCTCATAGAGGCCGGAGGCAACGAGAACTTTTTCTCCGACATTCCAATATTTGCCCCATTCCTTTCTCTAACATCAATGAATTGGGGCTATAATTCAGTGCGTATGTCACGAGCATGCAGAGATTTAAGAGGGAAAGTCTGTTTTTTACCCCGCGGAAAAGTACTCGGCGGTAGCAGTGTGCTCAACTTTTTAATCTATCAAAGGGGTCACCCCGAAGATTACAATGACTGGGCTAGAATGGGCAATAAGGGATGGAGCTACACTGAGGTTCTTCCATACTTCAAGAAATCAGAAAATGTAGGCATAAAGGAATTGCGAAATTCGTCATATCACGGCACAGGTGGATACTTAGACATAGAATACTCACCATATCGTTGTCCCCTCGAAAAGCCCTTTAAACAAGCCGGCGAAGAGCTCGGCTACAAATGGCGAGACCCAAATGGGAAACACGTCATCGGCTTTTCAAAACCTCAGGCAACTATGAGGAAAGGTAGGAGATGTAGCTCGTCAAAAGCATTCTTGGAACCAATACGGTTTAGGAAAAATATAAAAATTACCAAATATTCTAGTGTAACTAAAATTGTAATAGATTCAATTACCAAAACGGCAGTAGGGGTGGAATTTATGAAACATAACAAAAGGTAACTTGAAACCAGTAGTATAATGAAGTTATTAACTCAGATTCTTAATGTGTTCAACCATGACTTATCTACGCCGACAGTATACAAGCCCGGGCTCGCCGTGAGGTAATTTTATCAGCCGGGACGATCGGCTCCGCTCAGCTGCTGATGCTATCGGGCGTGGGACCGCGGGACCACTTACAAGAACACGGAATCAGTACCGTGGTAGACCTTCCCGTTGGGTACAACCTGCAAGATCATGTCACCTTCTCTGGAAACGCATTTATTGTCAACCAAAGTGGATTATGCGTGAATGATGTATGTATTATCCGGAGGTTTGCTCACTACATTTGACCGATGGCTTAATGTTAATAAAAGATCTAACTTTCAATCAAAATTCTTCTACTTATGTCATTGTAGTATTTTGTACGATGACATACTTGTCTATGAATATTGATTTCCTCTCAAATTAAGTAGACACTAATTACATTTCCTTTTCCTTATCTATACATATCATGTTTTATATACATAAAATAAAAATGTAAGTGATCACTGTCTGTACATGGAAGATAAAAGAGAAAATATATTATTGGGGGCCTTTATAAACGCAATAGAACCTAAAACAATGACTGGAACATTTTTTGTCTCTTTTGTCGGTACGTTTGTGCTCGGTAATATCAGAAACGGCTGACCCGATTTGGGTGCGGTTTTCAGTAATTTACCGTGGTAAGCTTCACATACAATTTAGTGCTTGTTTTCATTAAATCAGTTCATAAATAAAAAAGTAATATAAATGTAAAGACTATAATATAGTCAAACTATTGTCAGTCAATAGTGACACCGCGCAGACGACATCTATCTATCTGATCTCTGTGACGACCCTGTCACATTAAAACCTCATTTTTCCAGTTATCAGCAGCTTCACCGGTGTCGGCAGCGGCGTACATGGCGGCACGCGGACCCCTCACCCTGCCAGGCGGAGCGGCAGGCCTGGCCTTCGTGCGCACAAACCTCTCCCGCGACACTGACCTTACGCGACCTGACATTGAACTGGTGATGGGAGCTGGCTCCTTGGCTAGCGATGGGATGGGCATATTGCGGTCTTTACTTGGTCAGTGGATTTCATCTGTGTTACATTTCCACCAATGTGTGGTGCCGGCTATTCTAGCACCTATCGTGGTCGTCTGTGGTGTCGTGAAAAGTAAATTAATAACCATGGACTTGTAATAGGAACTACCGATTTGCGGCGTTGGGCTTACTCCCTATTGCGTCTATGAATGTTCTAAATGTCGACATTAGTCATAATTGGTGGTTTATCGACAACCCTGGAGCGGATAAGGCTAACATGTTTTTTTTAATTTTACTTTAATACCTACCAATTGTACTATTATGGCACTAAGAAGGTATCTACCTACTATCGGGGACTTTACTTCATGACCACTTAAAAAAAATCGTGTGGACCTAGCGAACCGTTGCGCCACAGCTAAATATGCGAAAGTGACCTAAATTAAGCAGACAGTTATGACACCATAAAACTCACTGGTACTATTAATTATTAGGATAGAAGGTGCCACTTCCTATTTATTCAGAGTAAATAAGTAGTCAAGAGCTTATAAATGTTCGGAACAGTCCACTGGGTCGGAAAATTACTTTTCTGTTGTTAAGTATCCCTTGTTAAATTTGTATTCCAGGCATTACAGATGAGTGGTGGTGGAAAGTTTATAGTTCACTGCCATTGAAGGACAGGCTTCGAACCTTTGCTATTAACCCAGTGATGATAAGGCCGCGGAGCGTCGGCCGGCTGACGCTGAGGAGCACAAACTTCGCCGATCATCCTATCATCGATCCAAATTACTTCGATGATCTTAACGACTTGAAAACTATGATTGATGGCGTTCGAATGGTAAATTGTTTAAATATATCACACAAAACTTCGAGAAGGAAATCATACCTCACGATATATGAGCGGCGCGGTGCAAGAGTGCAGCGATGTGGTCTGTCACAGATCAACCGGGGCGTTGCGCTGCGCGGGCATCCCAACATAGAGCTTTTAGCCCCAAATTTTGGGTAGGAATACGAGGCTTAAGCCGTTTTTATTACAGTTATTTTAAGACGTAACACCCTACTAATCTGACCAAAACGATGGCAAATAGAACATGCCTCGTGTGAAGTGTTGTACGAGTATGTTGGCCTGTAAGATTGCCCAATGCGCCTTTTGTTATCGAAATATCCCATATTATAATGCCTTTTCGACTTATTTGCCTAAATAAATCAAACATTCCTTTGAATATACGTTAGAAATTTGAATAGCACCTAGATGGTTTTAAATGATTAGATTTGGGACTATTCAGGGGGATTAGGGACTATACACTGGTCCGTTACGCGTCACCGATGCATTGTAGCGCCGCTTTAGTGCGTTATGATTATACGAGCCTACCTAAATCGTGGGTATTTTTTCAGACACAGAGAGTAATACAGACAAAAGCGTTCCAACGTTACGGCACGAAACTGCACGACACGCCGTTCCCGGGCTGCGAGTCGCATGTCTTTGATTCCGATGAATATTGGGAATGCGCTATAATGCAAACCTCCATTACGCTGGATCACCAAGTAATCTTTTACATTATTTATACACTATATAGACATGAGCGGACAATTTTCACACCCGCATGAAGCAAAAAAATAAATTTAATTAATTACTTATCTACTTATAAAAAAATACAAACAGTAAAATTCAAGCCTGACTTTGAAATAGTTAAAACATAATTTACTTTTGTAATAGGTACACTATGATACCTATGTATAAAATATTTGACACTATTGTTGTTAGATTTATTTTAGTACAAATATTTTATACCTACTTAATCAATATTTTTTACTAGGTGGGTACTTGCAAAATGGCTCCGAAAGATGACTCAACCGGCGTGGTGTCTCCAAGGTTGCTAGTGCACGGGGTGCACGGGCTGCGCGTAGCGGACGCGTCGGTGATGCCGCGGATACCCGCCGCGCACACCCATGCCGCCACCCTTATGATAGCGGAGAAGGCTGCTGATATGATCAAGGAGGATTGGGGCATGCCCATAGACACAAAATTTATTTAATAAGTACCTACTTGCCTCATCTGAGGGCCTTATCGAAGATTACTACAAGTCTAAGGGCCCGTTTCACCATTCGCTAATAAACCGTATCTAATACTTAACCAAACCATATCTATTCTAAGCTGTAAATATAGTTTATAGTTAGTACTCTAGTCAACTAATGTTACCTACCTGGCTATAAAGGTCAGTAGGTAACAAATATTCGCCTAAAACCCGGTAATCATGTACCTATCTACCTACCGTACGGACTGCACTATAGGGGTTAGGTAATTTATGTCCCCAGGATATACCTACCTGTGATAAGTACGTATTAGGTACCACTTTAAGGAAATATTTTAAATTAGTTATAGGTACCATAACATATTGTAAATGTGGTTTTGCCTACTAGATACCTAAGTTTAGCCGTTTGTCAGAAATTTAAAAAAAAATCCTTCACCAGTATAAATTACTGTGAAAAAATGTAGTCTATTAAAAAAATGTGTCTGTGATCGTCATGGAGATTGTTAATCTAGTTCCATGGGGACCGCTAAGATGGGTGTTTCCGTTACATGCGCAAAGGTGCAATATTATGTTACATTTCACGTTAGGTTTAAAAAAAATACTGAAGGAATATTTTGATTCCCTAATTTTTAGACTGGATTGTATGTTTGTGAAACTAGGCATTTGCATAAACATTTGTGGAATCGCATTGATACAGGTCCATGAGTTTGAGAGCAGTAGCTCTTAAGCCTTAGTTTGTATGTGGAATAGTAATTTCACATACAAACTAAGGCTTGAAACACATTAATTAGCAAACCTCTCGCTCCAGCCAAGGTAAAAAAAAGGTTTTTGCATCACCTGTCCAACAGGAATTGGGCCCAACATATAAATATATTATCAATAAAACTATCATACAATACAGATAACAGGCTTTTAATTTCTTAACTTAATCATGCTTGTACTACAAATAATTGATAGGTAGGTATATCTACACCAAACATGATCGTCATTCATGATCTACACAATAAAACTAGTATTTTAATCAGGGGATTGGTGTGTTTTCGTTTTTCTATTCAGTTTTCTATACAAAAAGGACAACCTCTTCTCCAGTTCCTTCCATTTTGTTGGACGTGCTTTAGGTGCAGACGTTCTGGCCCACATCTTTTTCTTCCTAAGTAATATCTGTAACATAATATATCAAGAAATTAGTAAATTGTAAGAAACACAGACCTATAAAATATTGGTAGGAGAGTACCCCGGTATTTTTTTAGCTTTTAGCTATATAATATTGGTTTAGGTGTATTTTAAGTGTCCAAGGACTGTGGGATTCCCCATGTCCTATATCCAACAGATAAATATGGATATTGAAAAAAATTATTAAAGATTGCTGAAGAATTTTGTTGACCTTTTAGAGACTATCTAGCAGACTACAGGATAGTTGGCTGCCTTAAGAATCAATCCCAATAATTGCTACTTACATGATACTCCTCTCCCTTCACACCCCTTATCCACGATGGAATAGTATACAAGGTCTTCACTGGATGTAATTCACCAGAACCAAGTATATCAACATAATCATTCTGTCCAAACAGTGCTTTGCGCTCAGTCCAAGCGTTAGCTGGTCTGAAAAGAGAATTTTAACATTACAATAATCATACAATCTTACTTATTATATAAGTATCTAATATATCACAGCCATTAGACTACCTGTATTCAGGTATAGGCAGCGGTTGTCCTAGTGTTCTGGGAAGCAATCCACCACACCAAATTTTCTCTTCATATCCGTATCTCCTTACAAGCCGGGTCTTATCAGCATGGTAGCGCGTCCTAAAAATAACAAATATAAGAATCCTAGATAATCACATCCTTTTGCAACCAGAAATTTGTAAAATTCCTAACCTCACTATGTTTACAGCAGGTTTCCAAAATGTATTCAATATAGTAGAACCCAACGACACCATGGTAGTAAAATATTTAGAGTCGCTTAACTAATCATCCAGATTTATTTATAAGTGAGTAGGAAAAACATTTATTAATATTTTTATAAGAACCAGACAGAACCACAAACAAATCGTGAAAATTACCCATAGACTAGGTCACTAGATATCTATAACAGAACATAATTACTCATGAGATAGATACTTTTCAAGTCATCATCAATTTCTTAATCATCAATCGCTCGTAGCTGTAGTTCCTAGATATTTTGCCAGTTGCATCACATCTATTATATAAATATATCAAATTCTATCTTTACTCAATGAATTAATGCGTCTGATACGTATCCTCTGTCTTCTGTGAGTTGTCGATTGCTTGAACGAAGAATGAACCTTTGTTTATATGAGTTGTATCCACCATATACCGCCAAAACATATAAGTTTATCTGGGCTCTGTACCCCTGTACCCGCATCGATAATACTGCATGCAGACGCTGGCTCTAAGCTATCTTAAATCACGTGCGAATAAATGCCTAGGTTCGGTTGGCCTAGACCCATTTTTCCACATTTTTTATTCCGTCGTACCAGTGTATGTACAGTAAGACCACACTAAAATGGATGGGTGGCCTTCCAAAATTGCGCTAGTTCGTGGTATCCTATTCCTAGGCTAGCCCAACATGTGGTTGCGGCATGAGGAGTAATAACCTAGGTTCCAAACATTGTCATAAAAAAAACTAAAGAAATCTAACAAAATGGCTGATGTTCTTTGAAATAATTTTTATAAGAATATTGAAAGTTCTAACTATAAAAAAATCTTGTTGTTTGTAGTATGTATTACTATAACTACATTTAATTTTTCATATCTTTTCTATGTGCAATATGTCGCTAAAGTGTTTCAAATGGTTTTAATGTAGTATTTTAGCAAAAGTTATAGCAAGGCAAGCAGTGTTCCTTGTTTGTTTATTGTTCGTGAATGAATTTAGTAATATAAATAGTTTAACGGCAAGAATCTAACTTATGTATCAAACTTTATTGTTACATTTATAATATTGTGCGTGTCGAAATAATAGTTTCCACTAATATTGTCTCATGGTTGTCTGGGCGCGTAATTGCGTTGTTTGTTTACGTTTTATATGGTTTTACAGAACAGTACAATAAAAAGTGGAATTTTCTTTTCAGAATTGATTCTAAAATAATGTCTAAGAGAGATCAAATCGACCGTAACGAGAGAAAGTTGGATCAGAGTGATTATGAAAACTTGATATCACAACATAGTGTATTTGAGTCATCAAGATCCAAAAATCAAGAGTTACCCAGTTTTCCTGGGTTCTCTAATGCAGAAACACAGACAAAAACTAGTGATTTGAAAGAACAAGCAGTCCATTCTGGGCTTGGAGCATGGCACTACAATCCTTGGTGGATGCTCGCCAGCACCTCGCGGACTTTGCCCCCACAAGATAACTACACAGAAAATCACGAACAGGCAAAAGTTAAACAAGAACCTATCGGTGCCGGCACTCCAGACCACGACCCACTACAAACTGAATTGGACCAGTTTCAGACAGGTGCCGCCACACCCCCGGCAGGCCTAGACTCATTCTGTGATGACTGTTCTGACCCATTCTGTGACTCCAGTGCACCAGTTTGTCGCAAACTCTTTCATTGCCCTCATTGTAGGAAGAGTTATCCCACTATACTGGAGTTCAACACACATTTGACTGGTGTACATCCAGCACAAAAACCATTCAGATGTCAGATCTGTCTGGAACCATTTCACAAGAAATCATATTTACGAAGACATTTAGATGCACATCACTCTCGAAAAGATGTTAACAAGTGCTCAGTGTGCTCGAAATATATTAAAGATAAGAGCAATTTACGGAAACACATGCAGGTTCACACAGGCCGAGTGCCCCAAAAACAATTTAAATGTGACCTCTGCAATAACAAACGCTACATGTCATTAGACAGACTCAACAACCATAAAGTGGTTTGCACTGGCGAGAAAGTGTTGAAGTACTGTGACATGTGCCCCAAAGTGTTTGACAACTCCAGATCACTCAACAGCCACAAAAAGGTGCATGCTCGGGAACTGAAGTGTGACCACTGTGGGGAGCAGTTGCGCTCATTAGAACAATTCACAAATCATAAAATGATTTGCCATGGAGCATCAGAAGCAAGTGGCAGTCACAGTGTGTCCACCGGCACCATAGGCACCTCCATGAACCGCTGCTGCACTCAGCCCGGGCTGTGTGAACATGACAAACCAGCGTACCTTAACATACCTGGATATGCAGCCAGCCGAGTACTTGATGCCACCATTTCATCTTTGAAGTCAGAATTAAACTGATGTTACGAGCTTTAAATGGCTTAAAAATAAATAATTATTACATATTAAATTTTAACAGTTTCTTTTTTACAAGATTACCAAATAGATAAATAAACAACAGTAATAATTTTCACAATTGAGAATTTCACAAGACTGATGCAAATATCCCGCCTCACGACTTGCTTTATTATTACCATTTAAATTTAGGCTTTAGTTATAGGTTAATATGCTAGAATAAGTGATGGCCATTTGAACATATTCACAATATTGATAAAGGGCAAATTAATATATTTGAATGTGCTTAAATTGTTATATCTACCTTTAATTTTAAACAAAATGTAAAGCTGTTCAATGTAGACAACCACATTATACCAGACCACAGACACATGCAACCCCTGTTTTGATTATCAAACATATTTTTATGTTATATGGTATGTTTTCTTTAACAATTCTTGACTGATTTAGAGTAAACACAATGTGCAGTATTACATACAATAAACAATTTTTATTTTTCTATTTTGGAGAACTTCAAGAGGTATATTTTTTTAACTTAATTTTAGAACATTTTAGTTATATATAGATCATGTACCTAAGTTGTATGTATAAGAAGTCAGTGGAGACATGTAGCACATGTTATGTTTTCTAATGTTTGTGTTAGAACTACATTATCTAATGGAACATTTACATGTTATGTGCATAGTTATATAATATATACTATATATTTAAATATGTATTTCTAATATTTTCTAAAGACAACTTGTGTACAAATAGGACATTTGTTTCATGTCGTAAACTTGTAGAATAAGTATGATTAACTTGGTGAAGTGCAATGTACATTGGCCAGGCCTTTAGCATATGTTATGGTTATGGGTAGTATTTGTTGTGTTCTCCTTACCCGTAATATTTATTCTTCAAGTGTTATACACTAAAAGATTGCTGCAATTTATAAAATTATATTAAGTATGTATAATTGTAATGTTTATTAAATTGAAATATGTACACACATCCTATTTGTAAGAGACGAGGCTATAATATCTAGAAAAGGTAACAACCTTTTTTAAGCTAAATTTGTAATAAGAGTTATTTCTATACTCTCAAAGTTTATATTCTATACTTACTTAAATTTTTTTATACTTATTATTTCTAATTTTATTTATTTTGTTCGTGTTATTTGAAAAGAAGAGTACTTCTATTTGGAGGCTTTTAATTAATTATTAGTTGTTGCTATTTACAATTGTTTTTAATACTAATAGCCTAGTTTATTTTTAATTTTATCGTTAGTTAAGCATAGTTTATAATCTTTATATTTTAATTTCTAACATCAATTGTGGAATCTTGCTTATACCTATTTGCCACCGAAAATTTATATTGCGTTCAAGACCAAATTCGTTATAAACCTTAATAATAATGTTATCGTCAGCAAACAGTGACTATTGTGGCGAATGTTCTGATAATCGTATACAATTTTGTATCTTATACCTATTATTCGATCGTGTGCGTATCTGTTCGATGAGCAAAACTATATCTAAACTTGCACTTCCGTTTTTGTATAAAATATTATTACCTCGACTTGAGTGTTGATGTATAATGTAGTATTGCTTATCGAACAGTTTTTTTTTTATATTTTCATAATTAACAATAGAGTCAGTGACATCAGGAAGATACCGAAAAGGTTTTATAATTAATTGTGTACCTTACATTATTTCGAGCTGTACTTAGCTAGTGGACTTCGTTAATATTTCTAAATTTTTTAGGCTCCTTAAGATTTCTATGTTATTAGATATGTTCTCATTCTGATAATTAGGTAGGTACATCTGGAAATAATGAACGATACTGCTAAATCGTCAATCCTCTCGTTACTGACTACTAATCTAAGAAAAAAAATCTAATCTATTAAAATATATTTTATTATGAAATATTCATAAGTAGCATCTAATGTAGAATTGACTAAACATTGGGTACCGGAATACCGGATTGATTTGTCCGGGCGGAGAAAGGACAATAATCTTTAATCGTGTCGTTCCATGGGTAACCCACAAGAGGACTTCACTATCACAGCGCCGTCAATAGGTACCGAAACAATATTAGGTATCTTGATAAAAACAGCTTAAGTACATTTATTTATTACTATGTAGGTAATCTGCACACGTTTACATTATGATAGAGTATATTCATTCGGTGCCCAGCCATTGATTTTATATGCATTAATCAATGTTCCCCTGGGGATTTTTGTACTATCATGCGCAAGTTTACTTTTTATCATAGATAAAATATACAGGATATATCATTGACTTATTTGTTTTAAAATTATATTATGTTATAAATAGGACGTCCTAGATTCGATTCATAGTGGAATGAATAATGTAATGGCACCCTTTGTAATATAGCAGAAATGTTAATACAAATTCCGGCCAATTCGAGATAATTTAATGACTGTATACTATTCGTTGGATATCTACTTTCACGCTTGTTACAGTTAGGTCTCCTGACATATTGGTAATTAGTTACTTAAGTGCACTAGATGCTGATGATAGATATATAAACACAAAGCGTCAGTTTATAGATACACTTTTTAGTTTCTGTTAGTCTGTTCTATATGGGAAGTGGAATAGCGCCTCTAGCGGTCGATGTATGTAAACAAGCTGGAGATTCGTCCGCCAACAGCGTTGCTTGTGCAAATTTTTCCTGTGGGATCTTAATGTGCAAATCGATCCCGTGGGCTCTTAATGTGCAAAATTAATCCTGTGGGATCTGAATGTGCAAATTAATTCTGTGGGATCTTAATATGTAAATTAATTCTGCGGGTTCTTAATGTCTGTGAAACGAAATGCCTAAAACGTTTTTGTTAATTTCTAACATATTGTTATTAGATCCATTCGCCGACTGTGTCTGATTGTACCAATCTGGATTGATATTATAAACACGAAACATACCACTAGGTACCTAAATATGTTTGTCTTTATAGTTTTATAGCATGGTGTGTAACTGTTAATGCACCTAGAATTTAAGGAAAAATGTGTTCATATGAATTTAGTTAGGTACATAGATTATAGTTCGTCTATTTGAATAGTAAATTAGACTGTAAAACAGTGTATAATGAATGTCAACTATGAAACGAACGCATCATTTCCCAAGTATACCTTCCATTGCATATTAGCAAAAGCCAAAATTGTTTTTTTTATATCCGTGGGTTAGGACAGGAGTTGCCAAAATTACGTATTTTCTGCCAAGGCAAATGGTCAAAAACCATGTTCCGTTGCATAAAAAGAGGTTTGCGTTTTTTGCGATTGTGTGCTGCCTTAGAATGCGTTAATAGGATCATAGATGTGTGATGTACATCTTAATCTACTCACTACAGAAATCAGCGCCTGTTGCCAGCTCCCGTTCTAGATACTCACAAGTTTTTTACAGATTAATGTAAGGGATACCGCTGCTATAGCTGTCCGCATAAAATAATCAGCTTTATTTATTCGGAACCCGAAGGTAGAACTTAGATAACGCAATTCTTCAAAATAGCGTATACACCGTTACTCATTATCACGAATAAAATGACATTTCCTTTCTGTTAAAATATTGTATTATTTTATTTGTAAGATTTTTGTTGCTTTTCCTTGTCCATGTTTGTCAATAGAGTACCTACATCTTGGAGACCCTCAAAAGGACGGGTGTCCTTTTGAGGGTCTGGTCTGGTTTTGAGGGTCTAAGAGGGTTCTTAGCCACCCTGTTAAACTGACCCAAATAAACACGCGTCTGTACTACTTTCTAGCTTTCTGCGTGGATTTAGGCTATATTTTCATTTTAACGTCACATTAGATACGACCAATAATCATTTCTCAAGCCTTGGTCGACTTTCTAAGAAAAAGTTAAATACCATAACTACATAGGCTAAGTTCCTTTGTTATTTTTCATGGAACTCGGGAGTTTTATAGGAAAATTTCATACCTGTCAGGTGGAAAACTTGTCGCTATCGTCACAGAATACTTAAAAGTACAAGTACGGGAGGTAATTCCGCAATGAAATATAAATAAATAGCGGATCTTATGACGACGCAATAAAGTGCAATTCAGCTCACAGCACCTCTATTGTAATTCTTTATTTTCTCTTGCGTGGGCTCACTGGCCTAGCCTAACACGAATGACCCGCCGATATAATTGTAGGGTCGCATAAAGTGCGGAGTGCGCCATACCTACTATCGTTTTTACTAGGCCCTAGAAAGGTTAAACCTTTAACGTCATCCGCAAAAAGTCTAGGTGATCAAATAAAAAACTTGAATAATCAGAAAATGTAATAATTTCAAAGTCTTACTTAATATTATTTTAGTACAACACGCCCTCTCTTTACTGCTGCTTTCACAACTTTCGACTTTTTCTCTTTTTTCTTCTTAGCGATATTGTCTCTTCTCTTCTTTTGTCTCTCGTCCTTATTTTGTTCAACATTCTTGATTCTATTATCCCATTGTTTTTTACTTTGCTTTTTCTTTTGTTCCTGTTATATGATAAAAAATATTATTATTAAAAAAGATGTTTATAAAAAATTATATTCCAAAAACTTTCTTGGTTGACTCAATATTATGTATACATCAAAATCAGGTACCAGCATCTGTTTTTTTTATATTGACATAAGTTGTCAAAACTCGCTCCCGAATATTGTTATAATATTGGGTTTATATGCAGTAACTTCCTTTTGCCTGCACCTTACTTACGCCTATTATTAGATAGAATACAATTATTTTAACTTGGATCAATGAGCTTACCATTTTCTTGATTGATTTCTTGAGTAATGTTGGGTCATCTTTCACTTTCTGGCCTTCAGCTTTCTGAAGTACACTTTTCCAAGCAATTTTTTCTTTTATCTGTTTAACTTTACCACTGTCTTCTTTTTGCTCAATCTCTTTCAGCTTTTCCTCTTGCAACTTAAGATTTTCTAATATCTTTTTGGGATCTCTTTCAGCTTTGTTAACTTTCTCTGAAATTAATAAAATATTTCAGATAAGTTTTCAGTTGATAAACAAATAGTTTTGCCAACAACTATTAGTATAATTTCATTATAGGTTTAAATTTGTTTTTTTTTTTTTATATTCATGTTAACAACAAATTCAATCAATAGACTTTACTATCCTATGATGTGTAAAAGATATTGGATTCCATTGGGTGATAAAGAAATTTCTTGGCCAATTTACTTGCAACCTTCATAAACTCCTACCAAGGATGACCTTTATACATAAAATAAAAATAAATCTACTCACCTTTCTGTCCAATGTTGGCAAAATCGAATTTGGAAAACACAAGTTTTCCTTCATTATTAAAAACTGGTTTGGCAACATTAACATTAGGCTTTGCATCATTGACAATAGGTTTTACTTCTGGTTGGGACTTTTCTTCAAGAGACTCTTCTGTTGGTTTAACTTTTGATTTTTTATTCATTCTCTCCCTTTTCTTGATCTTCTTGTTCAGTTTACTACTCAAACTCTTTTTAACTAATTTATTTTTAAGGTTGAAATTGTGTTGAGTTTTTATTTTAAGCAGTTTTTGCTCTAATTCTGCAATGCTGCGGGCACGCTGTGGTACTTCGGATTCATTGTTTTTTGAAGTTTCATTGACTATTTCATAGTCCAAATTGTCCTCACTTTCACCTGTTGATTTTTTTTGCAATTTAGTCATAGTAATAACCTAAGATAGTAATATATTTGTAAATAACTATTGTAAATAATTTATAGTAAATAAAAATATTAAAGTAAGGGAATGCTGGGATAGGTTAAATTTAGTTTTGTCCAGATCTGTACTTAATATTGCTGATCATTATCATTAACTTACCTTTCATTTGCAGAGGTAAAGCCATAACAGAAAACACATTTTTCAAGAAATTGAACTCCTTCGCCAATTCTGCTTTAATTTTCTTGCTTTTTAGGATTTTTTTTGGCTGGCCCATTGTTACTGTCATTTCAAGTTGTTACTGAAAAGATAAAATCAATAAATGCTTACATTAAAACATAAGTAGGGAAATAATAATTTGGTATCTACACATTTATCAAAATCGAAAGGATTCAAGGAAGGCAAGGAATAAAGTTTCTCTCGGCTTTACCCAATTGGGTAGGAGTAATACTGACTCAAATAGCATTCAATAAGTGTGAGAGACCTAAAGTCACTTTTTATGAAAACAATCCACAGACACTCAGACTAAGATTCGTCTAAGCAGGAATAAGATAAAAACCACATTTTCCTTGACTTTTAAGTAATATTTCATTTACAAGGCGAATTACTTACCTGACTTATATGTCAAGAGACACAAAGTTATCACCACACAAATGTTTTAAAGTATTTATGCCTCTAAATCAATTTTAAATAAATACACATGAGTAAACATAACCTCACAATAATTTCATTTTTTTTAAATAATTCATTTTAGGGCCCTGGATACTAATCTTTTAGAGCTTATCGACAGTATTATTCATTTTTTAGCTTCTAGCCCAAGAGCCCGCGACGGCCAGACACTTTTGACAGTTGCTACCCCCTGCCAGACACCCGTAAACTTTAATAAATTTTAATTATACTTTCGTAATAGTATAAAAGCTGAATTTTATATATGTTACTTAGGGACTTATAAAAATATGTTACCTCAACAGCCAGACGGTTTTAATGGCTTTTACATCTTGCCAGACACATTGAGATGAACTGTGTTAAAATACTGATAGGCTCCAAGGGTTAGTACCCAGGGCTGTAAGTAAATTGAAATTTTAAATAAGCTCTTGACTTGTGTTTTGGATTTTGAGTATTTATTTCATCGCATTTCATTTCGTAAAGAAGGATTTTGGAGTCATTTTCTCTACGATTTCATGTTGTTCATGAACTAGGTATATATATCTCTTTTATACTGTGATATAAATAAACACGCCGAAGCCGTATACACATATTTAACTGACCAACTTTATTTTTTATTATTTACAGACATTTAGACCTAAGCGTCAAAAATGCGCCGTCTAGTGATAATTAGAAATTATTGTACTGGTGGCCCTAAGACAAATAGTTTTCTAGATGAAATGCAGAAAAACTTTATATCTACTAATCCATTCCAGAGAACATTATTATCATGTGGCTCGGCTGCTATTGCCTTGCTGAATCCACACCGTGGTGATATGATTGCGTGTCTAGGTGAAGTAACGGGAGAGAATGCCATGAAATACATGCAGTCGAAAATGCTTGAAACCACCGAGGGTTCCGACATATTAAAAGAGAAGCCTAGAATAAATTCTGAAACCGTGTCATTGAAAACGCTTTCTATGTTACCGGCAAACACTTTGGGTCGGGTTTATGCAGACTTTATGAGAGACAACAATATAACGGCTGATTCCCGACTGCCCGTTCAGTTTATAAGTGACCCAAACTTGGCTTATGTTATGCAGCGGTATAGAGAAGTTCATGATTTAGTTCATGCTACTTTGATTATGAGGACTACTATGTTAGGAGAGGTAAGAACTTTCTTCCCCTTCCCTTTCCACTGCAGTGCACCCACATTTTGCTGATGATATTTGGTCCCAATATATTTAATTTGGCTATCACTGCTAGATTTGTTGGTTATACCGATAAATGATTACTAACAAATATATTATTGCATTATGTAGGTGACAGTGAAATGGGTTGAAGGTATCCAAACAAAGCTTCCAATGTGCATCAGTGGTGGAATATTAGGCGCCAGCAGACTGAAACCAAAGCACCGCCAACTATATTTGAAATACTATCTGCCATGGGCTATTAGCACAGGAAATAATGCAAAATTCTTACAAGGTAAGCTCTATGGTAATCTTTTACAAGTTAATTTTAGGGTTCATACCTCATAAACCATAGAAATATTTTCATGATTCCTCAGTTGTATTTTGCATAATAACTTATCATTTTTCGTTGTTGTTAGAATATTAGTGTCTGTTGTGGGCAATGAAAGTTAATATCCCATTCAGATTAAGAGGCCCCTCCTCTCTCTCTGCTTTAGCCTCCAGACTATTGCTGACAGGTCTAACTGTCTTCTATTTGAAGGTTGTGTTTACTAAAATATAAACAATATTATTTACTTACAGGAATTTATTTTGAAAAGAGGTGGGAGCAAGACATTGATGAGTTTCATAAGGAAATGAATATAGTAAGACTTGTTAAGAATTAGTTAAGCCATTGCAAACAGTTTTGGTTTTTTCAAAATAGTTATATATATTTTGTTATTGTTGAAAGCTATACCTTAGTAGGAAATTTGAGTTGTTATCTCTTTAGTTCCTTAGTTTAATTTAAGTATTATGTATTGGCACAAGATTTCTATATAGTGTTCATATGCTTTGTTGCGAGGATAATTATTTTCAAAAGGATGTGAACTTTAATATGGGACCCCATTTCCTAGATATTTTGTATCACAATTATAATGCAAAAAGCTCGAAAATACCATATCTATGAGCAGTTACCCTTACTAAACTCTGTGTATGATGCATTGCCAACACTAACTAACTTACACACTTAAATAGAAGCTCTTCAGGTATAAGTTTGCTTAAATGGGTCCCAAATTAATGTTCTCGCTGTACATTATGTGAAAGCCTAACTAGTCATCCTTTTTTTGTTTGGAAATATTGCTAGAAATTGATTTACTGAAAACTAAGATATGAAAAGTGTAGTATAGGAAAAATATGATACCATACCTTAGACGAAAAAATAATATAGAAGTCAAATCGCGTTAACTACACAAAATGGTCTTGGTATTTTGTGCTTCAATATGTTGTTCACAACTCTGTATTATTTTTGCATCGGAGTACTTACCTACCATTCATGTTTTGCCATAAAATGTGCTCTATGAGCATGATGCACATTTGTACTTATGATATATAGTATACCTTACAATTAATAGTTTTTAGAATAAATAAAAATCACTTCAAGTATTAAAATCAAATTGTAATCTTCTTAGATCATAACAACATTTCTGAACTACGTCCATTGGGGTTGTGTAAAGTTGTTGTGCGATTGCCAACTTCAACCAACCATTCGTACCAAACTCTTCTCGAGTCCACACATCGCCAGAACGTAGCAGTAATCACCTCCCCTCGCTGCACGCGTATTGGCGTCTGTAACAATGTCGATGAAAAATACACTGTATTACCAAGAAGTACCTAATTAGACTTCTCTTTCTCTTGTGTTTTATGAATTAGATTGTTTACTATATTTAAGGTGGAAGCTCAGGGTCAGGGCGCGAAATTCAAAATGTCAATGGTTTTTATTTTTTTACGAAAAATTTGGACATCTTTACGATCTAATTTAGTGTTTTGCGATATTAGCATTCTGCATTGGATGTCTCGATGTATTAAGTTTGCCTAAAAAAGTACCTAATCCGATACAATACCATAAGGTTTGTAAAAACCGCTACATACAGTAGCGGTTTATACACACACAGTAGCGGTTTTTACATAAATAGAAGTTATAACATCTAAGTACCTTGACTGGAATGAACACTGGAAACCACGATATCATTCCGGGACTGTGGGTGGATGGGACTATGCTGATCATTTCTTTGCCATAAAGCCTGCAGTCAAAATATCCTCCAAATCCATGCATAACATTGTCCTGCTGTGCAGTCCATGATATGGTTTCAGATCTTCTATTATCTGTCAATGGCAATCCTCTATAATCTGTGATCTCTTGGCCTTCGTGATCTAGCGCGCCTTTCGCAGGATGTTCAAACGTGAAGACCAGCTAAAAAAAACCAATAAAAGAGTTGTTGGGGGCACCGAGCCAAGTTAAATCGAATAATAAAAGAATCGCTTACCTATGCATCAAACTTAACTTACTCAGCGACGCGTCGAAGCGCGCTTTTTAAAGTCAACCTAATTAAGGGATTTAGTGACTCTGCGCACCTGAAGGAAGCCTTCTTATACATATTACAAAAAAGACAATTTGCGTTACCTTAGTATCAGCAATGTCGTGTTTATTCTGCATGTAGACTACCCACAAAGTTTCAAGATTCTTGTCTTTTTGATTGGTGACACCTGACGTGGCGGTCTTGGCAGCCGCCCACAATCTGGGAGATGATATCGGCGCGACATACGACCGGTATTCACAGGGTATAGAGATGCCGCCTGGTTTCAGGAGGCCCGCGGCGCCATCCAAACACTCTGGTGACAGTTCATTATCACCCCACGACCCTATAACATGTTATACAAACAGTGTATTATTTCATTTAAAAATGCAAGAGATGGAAATTTTTGTTATCGCGTATAGAGTCTACCTACCTGCTGTTTTAATGGATGTGTTATTAAATATAAATACTTTTAAATTATTTTTTTAGTATTGGGTTTTTTTAATTACTTATCTGTTTAAAAGTAATTTAAAAAACCTGTACCTTTAAAAAAATGTGTGAAATTTCTAATCATTTGCATGAGCTGTTGTGGGCAAACCCTGCATACGGCTGATTCCTGCACTGGCTGTGAAATAGGCTCATATAGGAACCACTGAACCAATGTTTTTATCTACTTAAAGGAAGACTGACTAAAATAACACGGTACTTAATCCAACGCTAGTAACAAATTTTCGCAAACAGGATGTTTATTATATGTCTCAGATCCTTTTGGCCTTCAGAAGATCCTTGTATATGACCACAGGCAACTGTTTAGTCAGTGTATCATTCTTATTAGACATAGAAATTGTGGAACAATCAAGTAACTATCTGCCATCAAAGATTATAATTACCCAGCAGCTCAGAAATAATAATATCTGCTTTGGGCGACAAATTTATTTGCCGCATATCGCCAGGGATGACGACAACGTCACGGTCGCGCCATACTTCCCGCACTTGGGCGGCCAACACCACCACAGCACAAGGGTTCTTCTCTACAGCTATCACCTGTATTAACAACAAAAATTCAATAAGGGTTATTATAATAATACCACCAGCCCTTTTCATGTCCCACTGCTGGGCACGGGCCTCCTATCAATGCGAGACGACGAACACGAGCGATTGGCGGACTACACTTCTTTGAAGGAAGGGTTGTTATAACAGAATATATATAAATATAATGAATTATATCTATAATGGCAAAATTTTAAGTGGAAGATGTAGTCGTAAATTTAAAGGACTTTTTCATTCACAATAATACCAACCTTAACTTTGCTGTTTGTAATGTCTGCAGCGTTCAAAGTAGCCCTAACTAGAGGCCCTCTACCAGCACCGAGCACCATCACTGTTACAGTCCTTTTGTTCTTATTTACATCACCTTGACCCAACTCATTTGCATCTTTACTAACAATGTCAGGTGTAGTCTGAAAAAAAAATAGCAAGCACAAATTGAGTTAAATTATGGAACAAACATCATGTCACAGACCGCACATACATGATATGTGGGGAGGGAGTTTGACAGATCTACCCTAATCAAAGCAAATCCTGGGAAACAACTTTACTAGGATTCCAAAGCTAAATAGGGGGATAGGTGGAAGGAAGAAACTTTTCAGTTGGTCACAAATTCGCCAATATAAAAAAAGTAATTTGATAACAGAGCTGATTACCTTTGATACTTTCTGAAGATCAGTCAATGCTTGTGCTATAGCCTTTTGATACTGGTCATATTTAACTGGATCTTTCTCAAACACATTGTAAGTGTGTGTGTCTAGATTGTCTGCAAGTGGCTGTAATGGTGTTTGAAGATAATCTTCCCAACTGAAAACATGAATTGGACCTTAATTCGTAATAATTTAAATTGAGTTTTGAAATATCGCATGTATAAAACATGAAAATCTCACACCCGTTATTGGTGAGGAAGAAATTTAAATACTTTTAGTCCAACATTAATATTAGTGCATAAAAAATCCATTTCATGGATTTTGAGGTAAGTGCAGTTTTTCGGCCGTTCATTTCTCAGGACTAAAAGTATCCTATATGTTGACCCAAGTTATAAGCTATCACCATGCCATGTTTCATCAAAGCTCGTTTAGAAGTTTTCCCGTAATAGGCGTACAAACTGATATACAGGCAAAAAATCTAAATTCGGTCTCAGTGATCAGAAATAGGGGACATGAGCCTCGATAGCCAAATCTGTTATCACCAATGCTGCCATGATTATTTTCCAAAAATATTTAATGTACAGACACAAAATGCAAGATTATTTAGTTTATTACCCTCTAGCATAACTCAGCATGGGATCATCAGCAATGTATGGTCTTCTCTTCCAAATCCTGTATAGGTATTGTAAATAAAACTCAACATTAGACCTCCTTGCTCCACTGACAATCACTTGGGCCTCGTGCTCTACCATGCTCACAACCAGCTGTTGGTGAGCTCTAGATAGAACAGGGTATCTGAAACAGAAAGATGAGATATGATTGTACTGTAAGAAACAAAAGTGATTAGAGGAAACACTGTTGCACCTCAAACACTCAGATGTATGGGATTCAGGCCAGTTTCAGCATTATTTGCAGTGCAATGCACAAATTTGGGATATATTGGGTAAAGCAATGTGGTATATCTGTGGCAGCCATGCCATATACAAACATGCCTAACATTTTCTAAATTTGATATTTTTTTTAAACATATAGATTAAACAATAGTACTCCTATTACTTCAAACATAAGTAATAATTTTCTAAACATAAAATACTGCAAATTATTACTGCACCAAAGTATATCAAAACTAACAACTAACCCTTTTTTATTATTATGAAAGATTGATGTAGGCACAATTATAGCCTTCACTGGCTCACCAAGCCATCTCTTCAACAGTTCTTGCGATGGCAAGTCAGCAGAAAGCTCTACTACAACACCAACACGCTTGTCCCACTCCAAACGCTCGTGAAACTTGGACCACCAGTACCACGGCTCATTCCAAGCTTTCTCATCTTCACTATCACCATTTTCAGATTGCCTGGACGCTCTACTGCATATCATTGGTACGCGAGCCCATATCAGAGATGGATGGTGACTGAAATAATTTGAAACCATAGTTAATTATACCAATTAATAAACTCCAAATGATTCCATCTCTGTATTCATAAGTTTTTAAAAAAAAAATGGTCTGTTCATGCATTACACAAAAATGGGGTTATCATGACTGAATAAAATAATAAGTCTGAAAAGATCATCTTATGACCTTTGGGAGAGGAGCTACAATAAAATACAGAGTAGCGAGTAAAAGAAAATAATTTCAACGGTAAACAAAACATATCTGACCTTGTTTCATAATATGTCTGCAGAATTCTAGCTAAATTAGTACAGTCTCTACCATGCAACGACAACATTATAGCAGGGAGACCAAGACCTCTGCAATAGTTCAGCTCCTCGGTCAAATATTCTTCATGACGATGTCGCACGACTGGCGACGAGGAGTCCACGTTCAAATAAGAAGAAAGCTTCCCCACCAGTCTACTAGTCCAATCTTGTGGAGATAACACCATGTCTGATCTTGTAAAACCACCAACCCTCCCGGCATTTGGACATGGTCTCCGAAAACGTGGGTGAACTATCGGCGAAACTATAAAAGAATAATTTGAACGCAAAGCCTCTGTTAAACATGCTTGTAAATCAGGAGTCGTCACGTATTCCAAGCCGCACGAAATCTCTAGTTGCGACATATTTTCAGACAGGCATAGGAAATAATAATAACGGAAACAAATCACTCGCGAATTATATGAAATGAAACTCAAACGAAACTCAACCCACAGACAATGTATGTAAGATGCAAGTCACAGAACACATATACACGATGTAAATAAAGACGAAGTAAAGTTTACTCCACCATAGACTAACGCCACTCTTGAGTAGTTTTGTTCTGTATTCCACAGACTACATCAGAGTCAATGAAAACTTGGAAAAAACTTGAAATCTAGATGTTATAACAATTAATTATCAAGAAATACTCGACACTGGCAAAAATGGTACTATTTTGTAGCAGATTGTCAACCTAAAAAAAGAAGTGTCTCCATCCATATTCCATAAGGATCGTAGAAAGGAACGCAAGAACATAGTTAAAAAAAAACTGTCAAATTAAATAATTGTTTGATTCAGTTTGTACTTGATTTGTTATGCTTGATGTTATAATTTTATTTTACGTAGCATTTTAAAGTATAGTTACCAATTAAGTTAACCCGTAGCAGCTTATGTCGCTGCGTGTTTTTACGCATTCAACATTCCAGTTTTAAAATATGTATGTAAATACTCTTGCTTCATAAAAAATACTTAAGTATAACTTAGACTTATACAAATCACACATATCCTAGTAATCTGTTGATACTATAACAAAATATGGATGAAAAAAATCCGTTACATGCTGGTTCGTTGCCATCTTCGCCTGGCCATATTTCAAATAAAAGAGGTAGACCTACTATAGAAAAAGCTGTTAAGTTTAGTCCACAACCAAGATCAATGGTGGCTCAGATGTTATTTAATATGAGAACAGAAAATGTTAATATGTCTAGTGATGCACCTGAAACTGATAATATATGCCTTATTGATGATTTAAAGGAATGTGAAGAAACAGATTCAGTCAAAGATGTTACCTGTAAAATTTGTTCACATAGGTATGCTTTACTAACTATCGCAATATATATCTACAATATATGTGTATTATGAAATAAGATAAAAAGTTCATGTTTTTTGTTTTCAGAAGTAACAACCCAAAGGACCATAAAATCCATCTAACCATTCACAAACAGTATGCATGTGATTATCCCAGCTGCTCCTATTCATGTAAACTATCTTCTAATCTCATTAAGCATAAAAGAATTCACACTGGGGAAAAACCTTATCTCTGTGACCGTTGTTCATTCAGATCAAATTTTAGCAGTTCTCTGAAAGCTCACAGAAGAATACATACATCAGAGAGACCATTTCAGTGCGCACACTGTAGCTATAGATGTAACAGTAGTTCCAATCTTAAGAAACACTTTCTCCACAAACATCCTGAAGATTCAATAAATTGATTCCATACTTTTATATATTATTGTATTTTATCATTATCTGTCATTAGTTGCCCTGAGATTCATAAAATGTTTGAATGTAACTTCAAGTATATAATAAACACAATTATGTCCAAAGCATTTAATATTTTTTATACAATAACCTAAACAATTGATATATAATCCTAAAAAGTAGGTATATAAGAACTGGTATAGTTGCCCAAAGTACTTACATAAGGCATACAATGCATTCTTCTTATAAATTGATATAATAACTCCATGATATTTGTAAAATAATTTGAGCTTCTCAAATAGTAACATTACCATTAAATAATAATTAAAACAAAATGTAATACTATTTGGGGTCGTGGATTTTAGGTGTGTATCAGTGGCAATGTTCAGTGAAGTCTACCACGACGGATTCGCGCCAGCCGAAGAGGAAGTAGCCGGTCGCAGAGCCGAGCACGACCGCGGCGCACAGCCACACATTGTACGTCATAAACACCAACATCAACATGTAACTCACTAACACTTGCACTCCGTGTAGGACAGTCTGCCAGGCGTGAGCGATGCTCAGCATAGTGGGTCTGGAATACAACATTCAAACAACTTGAATAAAATAATTAAATAACACCCAACAAATACTATATGCTTCTACTAAGCAACTGCAACAGACTGCGGGCTATCCTATACCACCTAGACTAGGCAAACACGAAAATATGTTTTTCGAAATTTGCCCGAGCGACGGGTAGATACTAAGCCTGTTATATTAATAAAAACGTTATCCATACAGCCTACTGATTATCCTCTTACATTACACAATTTTTGTTAGAAGTTATTGGTACTTACACATTTCTTTCAAGTACATGAGGCACCGGCCTTAAAAGAAAAAAGGGGTCTATTAGTGAACCAATATTATTATAATAATTAGCGTAAAATGTTTTCACCACACTTTAATTCCTGAATTCCAAAAAATATGTTTTCATCAAAATCGGTCTAGAGTAGGTACTGAAAGCATTTTTCGCTATGCCCTATAGTTTCGGATTTGGCCGTCCACGCACACTAAAAACATTCATCCCTGTATCCGCTACCTTAGCGGACTAGCAAGGGCGCGTGTTGGTACCTATTTCCCAGTGTATAATAATACCAGCCCTTTTAATGTCCTACTATTGGACACGGACCTCCCGTCAATGCGATAGGGATTAGGCCATAGTCCACCACGCTGGCCCGGTGCGAGTTGGCGGACTTCACAAATCTTTCGAGGGTGTCTCTCAGACATGCAGGTTTCCTCGCGATGTTTTCCTTCACCGTTTAGTAAGTGATAAGAAATTAGTTTTGCACATGAAATCCAGAAATCCCAGAGGTGAGAGCCGGGGTTTAAACCTGTGATCCTCGTTACTGAGGCAAGCATTCTATCAACTTGGCTATCACTGCTATGTCCCAGTATGAACGATCTATATCAAAATGTAGAGTAGCTACTCAACTGTATCACTTGAGGTTCATCTGGAGTGCACAAATTTGATACTCCCTTATCAGGTGGTGACACTGCACAATATTGGAGTCCTGTATACGTTTTCCACAATAAGTGTTTCCTGTAGTATTTAAGGCTGAAAAGTATATTCAAAGATGTAAAGCCATTCTAATCCGACATAGGTAATAATGTAACCATTAGGTGCGTTTCCAAAGACTCAGAGATTTTTTTGTGTTGATTGTAGATTTTTTTAAAGTCATTATGAAATGTGGCAAATGGAGAGAAATGTATCTAGTTCAGTGCAAGGCATGACAGTGCCGTCTGGTCATAAGTTTCGTAATAGAACTTAAATGCGCCTTTCTCGTTATGCGTACATTATTGACCTCCATTGTAGCTACAAAATGTATAATTCTAGACATGAATGAGGTACCTACCTAGATAAGATCTCCATTCATTTTATTACCTTCCAAGAATTATACCCACTTACAATACCTAACCTTGAATATTGATAATATACACAATACATTGTTACACATATTTACCAAGTGTAATATTGTTTGTAGGTACACAAATATATCTATTGACTTTAGCAAACACTTCAACAAAAATGATAATACAATAAAACTCGATGATCCTTACCCCTCATAAAGTAGAGCCATTATAAATATTGCGAAGAATGATCCAACAAACTCTCCTACATCTGTTACATGCCACCATGAAAAAAGAATATATTCCATGTAGCCACCGTGAAACTAAAAAAATAAGTCTGAATAGTTAGGAGGTCTAACAAGTACTTAGGTATTAGAACAACAAGCTAATTCTCCCAACTAAAGGCAGTTGTGGTTTATGAAACATTATTAACATAGACTGCACAGGCCCCCCCTTATTGCCTGCCCCTGCTTATTGGATGATAAGACATGGTGATAGCTAAGATCATACAACGCAATTAAGCCCTTCACCATTAGAAGTAGATCAATGAGGGGAAACAAACAACTTATATGCGTCTCATTTTTACTTATAGCTCCTTCTCTCTCTGTTGAGCCATTGATATAGAGTATACTAGAAACTACAAGAAGTTGCTTACTGTCATGGGCATATCCATACCACCATGTCCATGCATGGGCATATCCATACCACCATGTCCATGGTGTTCTTCGGGGGACCTCATGTCTGATATATAGTTCATATTGCCTTGACTTATATTAAAAATATTCTGAAATAGACAAACAGTACCTATTAATATTTAAAAATATTATTTGAAATATTATTGTAGGTACTTATGGCAGTGGTGCCAACGCCGTGGGTAATCGTATTCACTAGCACTAAATCATGGGTGTGGCACCCATGACAACAGACATTCAAAACTGTTCAATAACCGGCTTTCCACGATGCCTCCGCATCTGCCGCGCGGCAAGACGTGTATGTCGCGCGTAGATTTTTTTATCAATTTTACTTCACATCTATGTCATTTTTTTTTTATTATTCTTTTAATGAGCATGGGCTCTGACGAGGTTTCCTAAAAGCCGGCGCCCCTGTTACCATAAAATAGATAGGTATAACTAACATTTTTTCAACACAGTTTCAATATATTTAAGTAATCTAAATTGATTACTTAAATAACATACTACTACTTACACTAATATCTTCCGAATTAATGGGCATATTCGGGTGATTCATATGCTGGTGGTGTGAATGCTCCATGGTCTACTGATTTACAAAATATTTTTGCTGTAAAAAAAAACTTATAAAAACAAACAGTAGATGGATAGATTGGCTGGTTCCATTTAGAGGTTCTGAAATACATATGTTAACTACCCTATATTCGTGAAAACAAAATCCATTTTGTTGCAGACAAACAAATATGTTACTTTATTTAATAACTAGTTAGGTAGTATACAAAAAGTTTTCAGGTCCATAATGAGTAGGTTGTTGAAATGCTATAATAAAAGTTAATAAATCTCATGACACAAGAAGGAAATGGTTGAAAGTTACTGAAAATAATATTTATTTTAAAATGCCCACACAAGTCTTCCAGATTACAGTATTTTCTAAAACATTAGCATATTTAATTAGTGCCATATGCTATTATTTCCCAGAACTTGATCCTTGCTAGTAACTATCCATCTTTTTCAACAACCATCCCAATTAAATCATCCTTCAAATAAATAGCTGCATTGAAATTGGGGCAACATATTGGAAGCTATGATACTACAGACACACACAGAGACACTGAGTCAGACAGGCTACAACTTACATCAAACCTTCCTTTTTTTATTCTAAAATCTAAGATAATTTTATACAGTAGCAATGGCTCACCTATAATAATAATATAACTGCTATAATTAATAATGAAATAAAATTAATGTAGTTTCACTATCACTTCTTGTAAGCAATGGGGAATTAACGGTGACTCACTGTGAACTGTGGAAGTATGTTTAAAAAACTTGAGTGCCAAACTGTGCAAGTTTATAAAACACCAAAGTGTATAATCAAATACAGTTATGTTGTTCTTCAGTTTCCCAGCTGTCACTACACTTGATAGATATTAAGGCCACTTATATCAGTTTCAATTGGACCAGTACAATAACATCTATCTAATCATCATGTACAATTTTATATTGTACACATATTAAATGCTGTGCCTACTTGGAAGTCATTCATTTACCATGAATATAATATTGTTTGATAACAAATAACATATCATATTTTTATAGCTCAATAGTAAAGTTACAAAATAAGAAGTTAACTATACAATCACATACACAAAATGGTGTATTTCTAACAGTAAATACAATTATGTGTAGAAGAGAATGTAAAAATTTAATACTGCTATAAAGACTTATTTCAAATAAAGGTTTTTTTTTACAAAGTCTTATACAATAAAACTTTGATGATGGACCAACAGCACACTGTTTTTTTCATTATTCATTGCAGCAAACATTATTATCAATGCCTACTCATCTATATTATTGACTACTTGTTTCATGGGAATGCTCCTACCTATTCTCAATGTAGCATTTCCACGAGATTGTCACAAATCAACGTCCGCACTAAAGAAGTTGCAGCAACGATACCAATGCACAAAACAAAAACAATAAATTTAATATTTTGCTAAATTAATTTAAATTTCATTAGATAATTGCCTTTAGTACATACTTGTTTAGAGCTAAGACTGTTACAGAGAATAAAAGTAAATGCTGGCACCCAGTGACCAACTGGTGAAAGTACGCAAAAAGTAGAGCAATTGTTGTTATAAACCTGCTGCTTATATAACAAACAGGTAATTGCATCACACCTCCAATGTTTTACAAGTCCAAAAATTTTGCTCATTTTCAGAATATACTAATCCCAACAAACAGGAGTATTTAATTATTTTTTGTGCAAATATTACGTTACTAGTAGAGGTAAGTTAGTTCATATACCAATTAAATGACATGGTATTTTTAATTCAGTAACACGCGGTATAGTTACCGAAACAGTAGACCGATATACTTCACTTTAAGTACAACATTTACATAATTATCTGTCGCTGGCACCTAAACAAATATAATTTACAAAAAAGTATATCGAATACACAATCGTAAAGTGGCACTTAGTATAAAGTAATGAGCCACAAAGTAAACTATTTATGTATAGAGATAATAGCAGATTATTAAATATTGAGGACCAACTACATGTATATTTAACGAATTTATTATTGTAATTTCATAATAAATGCTCACCAAAAACCCACAATCCAATGAAATTAAATAGAATTCAACGTAACTGACTGACTGTGACTGACTGAGTCAACCAAACCAAACCTTGACAATCTTGACATGATAGACAGATAGACGGGCGGATGGAAGATTTTTTTACTCTTTTGGGTACTAGCCCTTTGAAAGCTCGTGTTTGAAGTTCTAGTAGTTTTCATGTTTTCGTAGATAATCATGATGATAATATGTATTACGATAGTAATGGAATTATATCTCCTGCCCCGATCAATGAAGTAGTGAATTACAATGTCCTGAAAAAATATTAAACATCTTTTCATCGATAATATTCTACCTATATTGCATTTGAAGAAATACAGTTTTTACTGAAATAGAACAAAATGTCTTCTTCACTCTTAAATTTCCAGCAAAAAATTGTTGAGACGGAGGGCTGGCCCTCGTGATCAAGATGTTTGTTATAAAATATTACAGAAAAATACACAACGATATATAAGTCTGGAATTTCCAGATTTAAGCGCACGGACATAAAACCAGGGTCTTCGAACTCGGTGCGTATGAACGGTTCGGGTGAGCTAATGAATGGTTTATCGTTACCAATGATTTAAAATATACTAAGAATATTTCAGATCTAGGAAAAATAATAGATGCGCAATAGGCCGAAAAATGATGATACAAACGGTCACCCATGAACCTATGCGTACCTTTTGACAAGCCTTTCCTAAAATACGAGGTAAGTTTGGATTCTCTAAGTTAAATGAAAAACCGCGCAGAACCCGATAAAACCTATTCGAAAGGTTTTCCCACATCGACAGTTGGTTTAGACTTTTTGGCGTGAAGTTGTCAATTTTGTTTTATTTTCCCAAAAATATCATTTTTTGAAAATAATGTGTAATATTAGAAGGATATCTATAAACATTTCCATATCCATAAACTGCATAAGCGAAGGATATTTATATAAAATAATATAATTTGACTTTTCAAGTTCTCTCAAGATGGCCGTTAGTTTTTCAGTAAAGTATCCACTACTTAACTAGTAGGGATAGTGTTTAATTTCATCATCATCATTATCGAAATCATCATTATAATCAGGGCCACTTATAATTTTATAACAATTATCAAGAAATACTCGACACTGGCAAGAATGGCGCTATATTTAAACAGATTGCCAACTTAAAAATATGGAGAATTATCACCCTGATAATATATATATTTTATTTGGCATCACCATAGGTACTTTACCAGTGTCAATTATTAATATAAATTATTTCTGTTTTTAAGAATATACACAGGCCCAATGGGTAGGCCCAAGTAAAATACCCCCCATACCTCATTCAGTAAAGTGGATGTGGATGAATACTTTACTGATTTTTTTATGGATTTTTGTGAGAAACTGAAAAGCCAAGTTTCGTCACTCTGTTTCAATTACCTACACTCGTGCATTTTACCGAACCCAGAATGGTTAATATTCAAGTTATATCACTCACTATAACTCGCGGGAACACTAGTTCTAGAAATTAAATCATAACTAACGCCATGACTTTTCAGTTTCCCGCCAAAAACTCCGATCACGATGTCTGGTAAATTTCCTGTAACGATGTCTAATTTTTCGACTTCTCCCAAGGGCGAAGTTGAAAAATTAGTTTGTACTGGTTTATTTTATTTTCTTCACTGACACTTGAGGAGGCGCTTAAAGTAGATATAAAAATAGTCAGTATTTCGTACTGTTAATCTAGTTTGAATAAATATGGATTCACTATTTTCATGTCAACATCTATTTTTATTTATGTGTTGTTATTGAATTTGATATCTATACATCTATACATATAAATAAAATTGGAGTGTCTGTTTGTAATATTAAAATAACCGCTTTTTACTAAGTGCATTTGGATGTATACACGTTACCTATACCGAAACAACATTTTTTACAATTTTTGTCTGTCTGTCTGTCTGTCTGTCTGTCTGTCCGTCTGTCTGTCTGTCTGTCTGTCTGTCTGTCTGTCTGTTTGTTCCGGGTAATCTCTGAAATGGCTGGACCGATTTTGACGGGAATTTCACTGGCAGATAGCTGATGTAACAAGGAGTAACATAGGCTACTTTTATTTTAGAAAAAAAATGGATCTCTCGAAAAAAAACTAAAACCAATGTTGCAGCGCTGCGCCTGATTAAAGTTTGATAGCAACAATCTGCAATGCCTCCCGCGGGATCAGAACGCGAGCAGGCTGTTGCCAACGGCTAAGTCTTTGTTAAATACCACGCGGACGAAGTCGCGGGCAACAGCTAGTCGTTAATAAAAACAGACACTGGCAACCTATCCACCAATTTGTGGGTGAGGCCATTTTTCATCTTAATCCAATTTATTTCATGTTGTAAAGAAAGATTATAATTATATAATAGAGATTATAATTAATATTCCTTCGGCATGGATAGGTACGCGTCACCCTATAAAATTCGTTTCGTTCTGCTCTTTCAGCGCAGACGTGTGCGTTTACTTCATAGAGATATTATGTCTATGGTTTTCACTTGAAAAAAAAAAGATTCATTCCCCTAACCAAACTGCGATTTATCGTAATAAATCCAATGATTACTATGAAATCCTGGAAAATTGGCGAATGAAAAATTAAAATACAATTGTTTTATTCACTGACTTATGCTGATTTTTAGAATTTTCTTTTCCAGTGCAAAATGAAAATTTTACCTCTTTTCCTAAAGATGCTAACTCTCGATTCTGGGTTGGCCGCCATGTCTGAAGTTCGTTGTGTCTTCGGGGGTCGTGTTGTGCTACTCGTTCATGTTTATAAATTTCAGTGATTTTAGTTATGCTAAGACTATGAATTTGTAGAAACAATATCTAACTATGATTTTATTGTTATTGTGGAGTGACTAATTGACTGGAACAAATCGATATAATTTGCGTTTGGAGAAGTTACTCTACATCGTATTTTTAGTTCATCCGCCATATTGGCGTTAATATCTCTTCGTAAGTCTTTTTCATAATTTTTAGCTTTACTAGTAACTTTTTGATGTAATTTTCATGTTATTTTGTTGCTCTTTTCGTAAGGCTGCATTATGTGTTATAGTAGTGTGTGCATGTTGCTTGTAATAAGCAATATTTCAAGAAATTGTTCTTGGCCTCCTTAGAGGCAATTTCTCTCATTTCTTGTAACTGGCGTTGAGATATATTCAATGGCACATACCCTAAAATAACATTTGTTTCGTACAAAAGTAGTAATTATATCAATTTATTTCACATAAACATTGTTTTTAGGTATCTAGTTGATGTTCCTACTTGTTCGTGTTCTTATGAAATAGGTATAGATAGGTATTTCAGAAAGCTTGTATCCTCATTATATTTTGGTTCACAAACAATGATTCAAATATATATTTGTATAAAATATGTTATTTTTATTGACATACAAACCTTTATACCTTCGAAGACTAGATCTCCAAGCTGAGTTATAAGCTCAAAGAATGTTCTAGACTAGCTTTAGTTGCATTCTCTTTATTCAGTATATGCTGAACTGTGAGTGGCATGACTCATTTTTGTGGTTATGATTTGCTTAGTTTTAGGTACTTGTCAAATGTCCTCTCTATACTTGTAGCTATCTATACTATAAATTGTCTATTATATATAAAGCACTTGCATGAGCCATACTAAAACTATCAACATTAAGCTGGATGAGAAATATGACAAATATCTTGCCTATAAGTATTCCCATTATACAAAGCAAGTTTTAAATATTATCACATATTTATATTTAAATAAATATTCAGTTACCTATGCTTAAATGTTATTCTAATCTGCTTATAGTTTTTTAGTTTCAATTCAAACAAAATTATAAATATGGGCTGGTACAAAAATAGGATACTAAACATTAACAACAAAACTAAAACCTTGTTCAATTTGGGCTAGTTCCATTATAGCATATCACAATATGTCATATTTTATTTTTCTATTAATTAGTGTATTATTTCTTAATCCCAAAATGACAGTGTCCATTTGTTCTCTATATTAAGTATTTACTTTATGTTTTATTTATTTCTACCAAATAGCTACAAATATGTAATAATTTTATTTACACATAAAAATCTACTTCTGGGCAACTCTCACACTCCTTGATTTCTCCACACACTTCTGTCTTGGGCTATCCTGCCACAGTATTTCCACAAAAATGTTCAATTTTTTTTTATATTTTCCTTGGTCAAACAATGCCATTACAATCTCAGTGACACCTTTGTAAAGAGTTGTAACATCAAATGAGTCTCCTTAAATATAAGGATAACATTCAAATTTCAACAACAATAATGGGGCATGGCATTCAATTAGCCAGCCCTGAGGTCTTAAATATTACTGTCCCATTTTGGATTAAATAGAATGACAAACTACAATTATTGTTGAGAAAATTTAATTATCTGTTATAGAGACCCAAGGGCCATAATACTGGTAAAAGTTAGTAAATAACTCATAGGTTTACTATATATGTATAGGATATTAGTTAAAAGAGAATGTCAACTTTATTGAGTCAGCGTAGTGGTCTATCATGGCCTTTCCCTCTCGCAATGAGTGCTGGAATAATTGCAATATACTCACCCCCTATAACATCATATATAGGTGAAATGTGGGTTATCTATTAGACATCTATAAAATTCCTCTTCAGATTCATTTGAACATGGCTTTATCTCTTTATGGACATATAGATCTTCTAGGTCCATTCTGTCAGTTCTGTCATGTCACAGTTACAAAGATACCATTTAAACCAATTAAACAAAACAAAACCAAGTAGATTATGTATTCTATCATAACACTGTTTGAGGGTATTCTTGCATGCAGCTTAAATAAATACATAATAAAACAACATGAATGAAATACATTACATTTATATGTGCATGAGAAACTCAGATTTCGTTTAGCACTAAGTTCGGTAGGAGCCAAAAGCTTAGCTTCTGTGGCTGAAGGTGCAGATTCGGACTATGAACGTATATGTATGTATATAAAATAACCCCTAAACTGACGGGACCTAGCAATAAGCTATTCACTCTCACTGGTACTGCCAGCCTGCACTGTGAAATAAATCGATTTTATCTCTTTCCCTCGGATGAATCACTGAAGGGAGATGGCGACTCAGTGCTACATAAGTTTTATCTTGACCTACGTGCTAGCCCTTCTGGTCAACTTAATCAGTACCCACTCAAAAACATGAATTATGTTTTCAGATACAGAGACTGCTGTACTCAAGAGCCCTGGTGCTTGAATACTAACTCTACCCTGTAATCAGATGCAAGGTAAAAAACTACTTTCTTGTTAAATTGGTTAAGTTATTTTGGTTTTACCAACAATGTTGTCATCAAAAGATAAGAGACAACGCCTCCCTACCAAGAGATTCTGGGTTTAATTGCTAGTAGACCATTAAACTAATGAACTGAGCCTACTCCTAACACAATGATTTTAGTTTACTTGGGAGGTTTAGCAAGACTAGAGCCAGACTAGAGCTAGTAAGACCTAGTGGTCTTACTAGTAATATGATAACATTGCACTTTATATTAAAAAAAAAAAATACTGCATAACATAATAATGTAAATCCAAAGGAAAGAACAATGTTCTTACCTAAGATCATGTATTATTCCCAGGAGGTAATGTGCTTAGCACTTACATTGTTATTAGCTTGATGCTTTCAAATATGCCTAATTCTGTTACTGCCTAAAGTACTTAGTTTTCTTTTCAGACTTACATATGAATCATTTAGATTTTTGCACTAAATTCTATTGAGCAATGATTAGAAGCTTTCTGAATATAAAATAATATTGAATGCATACAAAATATTGATTTAAAAAAGTCCTGACTAGAATGGGAGAAATATTTTGTAATTATTTACAAAAATAGATCTACAGTATCATTCAATTAGTGGCTAAAAATCAACATAATGCATGGATGTGTATGCTGTCTAATTTCCAGAAGTATGTGTATGTAAATTCAATATGAAGAAGTTTATTATAACAATCAATTCATTTCTTTCAGGTAGGATTTTTATTTGTCTATGAATGGGATGACCTGCTTATAGGTGCAAAAGCACCAACATTTATACTATGATAGAATGGTTTAGTGTTATAAGAGGATTTAGCTGATGCCTCTTAGTCAGTTTGTTACCATTGAGGTGAGAATTATTTGATGGTTGATCCATTTTGTTTTAAATTCGGGTGATGAACGACTACAGTGTCTTGTGTCACTTTGGCAGGTAGATTGCTGACTCCAGCACGATGCAGCAGGCAGTCGATCCTCTTGCGACCACCAGCACGGTAAGCGAGATGCACGCATCAATCAATCTATGACTCGAGATTTGTAATTGCTAGCAACTTATCCTCAATCAATCGACAGCCAACGGCGGAGCCGGTCAATGGCGCGCCGCCCGATGAGCCGCTGCGCCGGCAAGGGCGGATGACAAATCAGCTACAATTTCTTCAAAAGAATGTTATGAAGGCGGTCTGGAAGCATCAGTTTGCGTGGCCTTTTCACCAACCGGTCGATGCGAAAAAATTAAATCTTCCGGTAAGTACACGCTCTTCGCGTAATAAAAGCGGCCTACGAACCATTTAAAAACCGTTAATTTCATTTATAGGACTACCATAAAATAATAAAGAAGCCCATGGATTTGGGAACAGTGAAAAAGCGGCTCGAATCTAACTACTACTACTCGGCTCAGGAGTGTATTCAGGACTTCAACACAATGTTCACCAACTGCTACGTTTACAACAAACCGGGCGAGGACGTGGTCGTGATGGCGCAAACCCTAGAAAAATTGTTTCTGAATCGGGTAAGCAAACGTCAAAAAGTTGAAATTGGGTGTCGCATCTGCATTACTTTTTCCCATTAACTATGGTAGGCCGGCGCAGAATGTCTTTTTTTTGTATCCATCCACATTTATATTTGTCACATTTACACCCCTTTATTCACACATCTATCTCAATATTCACACTTAGGCAAACTGGAGATATTTTGATCCACATCCCTCACCGTCACCAGACCATTGAAGTTCTAATGCTGGCTATGAATACCCATCGAGTCTCAGTGAACCCGAATGCGAACGTATGCGTAAATAGGCGAATCGCCAATGCAATTGAATCGTCCACAATGTGCAATACACTATCGGTCCTCTCATACATGAACTAAGAAATATTGAAATTTGCAGATAGCGCAGATGGACAAGGAGGAGAAGGAGATTGAGATGCCTTCGAAGGGTAGCAAAGGAGCAGTGAAGAAGCGCGGTAGCAGCGTAAGTGGTGGCGGCGGCGGTGGCGGCGGCGGGGGTGGGGGCGGGGTCGGGAGCGTGCCGGGGGGCGGGACGGGCGCCACTCCGGCGCGCGCCGCGATGAAGGCGCCGCCGCCGCCGCACCCCGCGCTGGTGGGCTCCACCAACACCACCACCACGCCCGCCATCGCCGCGCCCACCGCCGCGCCGCCCGCCACGCACACAGGCCTCCCGCAGCAGGTCAGTCATTGTCAACTTCGTCCTTGTGTCGCTCGTGAGAAATGTGCGAATCGTTTGATCTTACTTACCCTGTTTTTTATGTAATTTAAACAAATAAGGAACTTTCCGACCGCCTTGTTGTCATGCTGACGACGTCATTTGTTCCAGGTCGCGACGCAGCCGTCGAATTTCCACGTGACCCAGCCTACGGCGCCGCCGGTCCCGGCCATAGCCCCGGTTGCGTTGTCGCAAACTCAACCTGCTAAGGTTATTTTTGTTCATTATTTGCAACGTATCATGCTACGTGTTCGACCATATATATTTACGAAATAAAAGCATAGACTATCACGCCGCAAGATTTCGTAATTTTAGGTTTTTACGTTTAGGTGAAAAAAGGAGTGAAAAGAAAAGCCGACACAACTACACCTATGGGCAGTTCGTTTGAAGGCGGATACACTACGCCCACGATCGACCAGCAAACCGGACCTAAGCCAGCGAAAATTTCCACTAGAAGAGAAAGCGGTCGACAGAAGAAGGTAGATATTGGCATAGCATTTAGCGTTATGTTGCATTCACGGTTTTGTACCAAAAATACGTAACATTTTATCGCGTTCAGGCAAATAGGACGGGCGAGGACGGCTTCAAAATGGGCAACATGTCGCCGGGCGGCGCGGGCGCGTCGCACCACGCCGCGCTCACGCCGCAGCTCGCCAAGGGCAAGGAGAAGCTCTCGGACGCTCTCAAAAGTTGTAATGAAATATTAAAAGAATTATTCTCCAAGAAACATTCAGTAAGTTATTTCGGTTATAAATACTCTGTCTCATCATTTACAAACAAAGTATGATCTTAAAATACTTTATAATTCTTTGACAGGGTTATGCCTGGCCATTTTACAAACCCGTCGATGCTGAATTGCTTGGACTTCATGATTATTTCGATATTATAAAGAAGCCGATGGACCTCGGGACGGTGAAGCAAAAAATGGACAACAGGGCGTACAAAACGGCCGCCGAATTCGCTGCCGATGTCCGCCTAATATTTACAAATTGCTACAAGTACAACCCTCCGGATCACGACGTCGTCGCGATGGCCAGGAAACTTCAAGATGTCTTTGAGATGAGGTGAGTTGTCCTATATTTACGGTGACATGTTGAATGGGCCTGTTACCTAGGTCGGGGTGGTAATAATTTGATGCACTTTTTAGATACGCCAAGATCCCCGATGAACCCGTTCATGTGGGCGTGCCGCACATGGACAAGGGCAGCTCGGCGTCTAGTTCGGAGTCCGGGTCCGAGTCGGACTCCGAATCGGACGATTCAGAAGAGGAACGGAACAACAAAGTTAAATTACTAGAAAAAGAGCTGCTCGCGTTACAAGAGAAAATGAGAAAACTCGTAGAAGAATCTAATACTAAGAAAAAGGCTAAAAAGAAAGTAAAGGATAAGCAGAAGAAACCAATACCAAACAACGCCCTGCCTAAAGCGAACACAGCGGCTGCGTACACGGCGAAAGCGAACAATATTGGCGACAATTTAGGTGAGAATTCTAATATTAATATAATGGGTAATTATAAGTCATGCATCTACAGTCGATACCAGTAATCGGCAATATAACATACTACATTATTTTTGGTTGGCATTTATTGCTCTGTAATATTCGAGCGGGGTGACCATCTACGATAGAACTAGACGCTCGTCTACGTAGGTACTCATCACGGTGCTATGTTGCTATATCGAATTCAGAAAGTCTAACGTAATGTCTAAGTAATGGAGGGGAGCGCGATCCAAATTTTCATTAATATAGGTGTGGTCGTCGTCGTATATGATTCTGCTACATAATAAGGAACACCCACAGTTGTAGCGGGCGCCGGGGTGCGCGGCAAGGCGGGCGGCAAGCGCGGCGGAGGCGGGGGCGGCGGCGGGGGCGGGGCGGGCGGCGGCGGCGGCGGGGCGGGCGGCAAGGCGGGCGCGCGCGCCGCGCCGCCCAAGAAGAAGAGCGCCGCGCCCGCCGCCGCCGCGCCGCAGCACATGCCGCCGCCCGACTCCGAGGACGAGGACCAGGCCAAGCCCATGTCCTACGACGAGAAGCGGCAGCTGTCGCTCGACATCAACAAGCTACCCGGTGAGTTGCCCTACACCATCACTGCCTCGCGGCTCTCCCCCCGCGCCAGGGTCGCGCGAGCACCTATCGGCCCTGGAGCGGTGCCGGCCGTCGGCGATGATATATGTCGTATCCCTATTGCTGTATATGAGAATCTTTGAAGATGCATCAACAAACTAATAAAACAATATTTAAAAAAAAACTTCACATATTTTTAAATCTGGCATAGAGGTTTCGTGTGTAAAATAATTATTTTAAATTTAATTTTATAAAATTATTTATTTTTGTGATTAAACATAGTTTGTATTAAAAATATTTTTAATATAAGTCAATTTAACGGCTTTGTTATCTGTGCCCCCCTTTCAACCGGGCCGGCAAAAAACCGGTCGCCATTTTTATTCTATGGCCATGTTTCACAAAAATCTGTCTAAGTATTGTGTTATAATATTTTCCCCTCTAAAGTATGTTAAAATGTATGACACGCGTGAGCGTTTGGTAATTACAGTGTCGGCTCCATTACGCCCTTACCTTCGTGTCGGGCTGCAATCTCGCCTCGACTGGAATTAACAACCTAGCTCACTTATATCATAATGTACTATTGTTTTATATTTCGAACAGGTGACAAACTGGGCAAAGTGGTGCACATAATACAAAGTAGGGAGCCCTCGTTGCGGGACTCCAATCCGGATGAGATCGAGATCGATTTCGAAACTTTGAAACCCTCCACGCTCCGGGAGCTAGAGAGCTATGTCGCGTCATGTCTTCGGAAAAAGACACGTAAGCCTTATTGTGAGTTGAACCGACATTATTTACCTTATCCTGTTTCCTATCTTGAATAACACCTATCCTATAATCTTCCTTCATCCAATAATCTTTGTTGGTGGCCCTTGTTGTTTTTTGATTTAATGATATAGTGTTAATGTGTATTTTAGAATGTAACATATTGAGTGCCTGTAATTCTTCTATTTAGTCCAGTTTTTAGTTAGTTGTTGAATATTCGTTGCTAACACATTTCCTTCATACCGTTTAATCGCACACATTGACAAAATCGAAATTGGTTTAACATAGATATTTGTGTTAATTGTCATTTGTTTTACTTGTTTTTGTTCCCTCACAATTTTGTAGTTGTATGCAACCTGTTTAAATTTTAATTAATTGCTGCTTTACTGCTATCAGAATAGAGATCAGATTATTACATGTTGGCTTCTATTTATCTCATTAAGAAAACTGATTGACGAAATTTTAACATCGTATCATTTTTTTTTATTATTATTTGCCAGTTTAGTGGTGATTTAAAACAGATGTAACTTGTTGGAAACATCCAATTTCGACAGACCATTTCAATTTTACATTATGCGTTCTGATTGAAAATTTAGCTTCTTTGACACTTACGAACCACCTCTTTTTGACCATATCCCTTTCCTTTACCTTCCTTAACGGCAAATAATGTTGGTATTGTTTGTTCGCTTTTTTCTACATAAAAGACATCAGGTACCTACATATTAACAATTACTTACAGATCGTAAAGTATCTGGGAAATCAAAGGATGAACAAATAGCTGAGAAAAAGCAGGAGTTAGAAAAAAGGCTGCAAGATGTATCTGGCCAACTGGGAGCAAACAAGAAACAGCAACAAAAGAAAGGTTTGTTCTTTTTTTTATTATTTCTATCTTTATGATATTGCTTTGTTAAATTTATAAAAATAAGTAACTTGTTTTACAGTAACTTCACTGTTTTAATGGTATGTTTTCTAATGTATTAAATTCTACATATAAAAATGGACTCATGCTATTGGTGGGATTGTAAAGACATGCGACATAGTTGAACAGGCTATAATGGTTGTTGTTGTCGGCAGAGGGTTGTAAAGAAGCGCTGGGGGGCGGCATGTCGTCGTCGTCCAGCTCGTCGGACTCGTCCAACTCGTCGTCCAGCACCGACACCAGCTCCTCGGACAGCAGTGACAGTGAAGCAGGTTAGATCATTGCCGACCGCCTTGTTTATGATTGAATCATTTCATTCACAGACACAAAATATAGCACTGAGTGGTACTGAAATTGTACCATACTATGTAAATTAAAGTTTTAGTAATAGATTTTAATGATACATGCATTTAAATTAAGATGGATATTTCACTTTGTATGGATACGTTCGAAATGCTTGAGATATATTAATAAATAGGTTATTAGCATTTTTTTTCATGAACATTTCGAAAAAGAAAAGTTTTTTACCTTTGCCAGTATTTTTTAATGGTATAATTGAATGGTAAAGTTTTTTTTATTTAGACGGTGAAATGCAATTTTAACGGTAAATTTTATTCTAGTCTGAATTTATGTCAGTGACAGAATGAATGACAAAAGTATGACCTGGAAATTTGCTGTAACTTAAACTGTTGGCATCTGAGAAAGAATGCGTTGTTTGATTTTGGGTATGACAACAGTGTATGACCTATTATATTTATATGGTATTTATTTATTTAAACATTCATTTGAGAATATATACCTATTATTTATTATTATTTTTATTTGGCACTTGTTAGTTTTTCTTTTGCTTCTAATATTCTTATAAAATATTTTTTTATCAACACCTGAACTTATGAACGTGATGCGCGAATAAGTTGTGAGCCATAATAAGTGTGATTGTATTTCTATATAATATTTTGGGGCTCGAAAATATCAGGTGCTAAGGCTAAATTCGGATTGCGGTACGACATTGAATGAGTAACAGATACCGCTGAAGTGTGGCTGCGAGGGAGTGTGTCGGGAGCTGCGACCGCCCCATAAGTTTGCGTTTCGAGTATGTGAGTGCGAGTGTTGCGGGAATAAGGAATAAATATTATTTTCATTACTGTGATATTGGAGAGGAATACCACCTAAATTTTGATTCAGTATTTGAATTTGATGAATCCAAAGTCTGCTGCACATTGTAAGAAATGTTGGTAAAGGCACAAAAGAGTTGTTAGTGAGGAGGAGAAGCCAGCCTCGGTGTTCGCTGATACAATCGAATCAGTGCCGGTAAGAGTGATTTATTTGGTTTGCTTTCATAAACCAATAGGAAATACCTTTTCACATTAATATTTTTAACTATATCATGTCCTCAAGTGCGATATTATTTCATTTGCATCCTTAAATATCGATCTCTTTTTGTACGTAATTATTGGAAAGTTCAGATCTCACGGTACTAATTGCTTTTGAGTGTGAAATTTAAACCTACATAATAATGATTGAGCTCGTGCGAGACATGAAGCTACGATAAGAACAAGTATAGATAGTAGTGTCGGTACGTCCGGTGTTGCGAGCGACGAGGAGCGACGAGGGCGGCGCCGCGCCGCGCCGGCGAGCCCAGCTGCCGTAGGGAGTAATGCAAACAATTGTGTAAGGACGGATACCAAATAGCAAGCGAACTTAGAACCTTGTTGGACTCATCTCTCACGTTGTTACAACGAGGATGTAATATTGTGACATGTTGTAGTTAAAAATTTATTTTATTGAAAAGGTATGTTCATTGGTTTAACGCTTGACACTCTTTTGATGCTTGCTCTCGACGATTTTACATGACGTGTGATCAAATTATTAATTCTAAAACATGAAATACCTAACGCTGGCCTCCCTCCTTCACAAATTGTTTGCAAACTTGTTAATCGAATACACACTGTCTTGAATTTTATAATACCTTTATATTTGTATGGAGACATCACGGGCACTAGGTTATTTATGTTATATTTATCAGTCAATTACCAATGTGGTAATTCAGACCTTTAGTCATCTTTAAACGCTCTGAAGCGATTCTCGACGTAGCTCATTCATAAGTCAGATATATTATAGACCTCGCGTATTTTTATTATGCAGAACATGAAGTGTAATTATCACTTGTTATAACATATTTAGAAGTCGGGTAATTGAGTAAATTATATTTTTTTATTCAGTTAAAAAAATATAAATTACTAGCCAAATGAAGATAATTTGCAAAATTTCAGCCAGTAGATGTCTCGAACAATTAAATAACTATTTTAATTTGTCTACTTTGCATGCATATACAAATTTGTGTACTTATATTTAAAAATAGATTTGTGTACATTTTGATGACAAAAACTACTTTTATAATAAGTTAATTATTTTGCTATAAATTATATTTTTTATAACCAAACACATCATGGTTTTGTTATCAAACATAACAGGGAAGCTTTTAATGTGAATTATACGCCAGCAGAGTGTGGGCTAACCGTCTTGTATTTGAATAAGGCTGAAAATGGACTAAAAAAAATACGCCACTCAAATTTGACATTGATTAAATTGGCCGATATGACTAAAAAAAAATGATGTAAATAAATTATTGTTGGCGGAAACATCACATTTTACAATTGACCTGGTAAAATGTTGACCATTTTACTTATAAGTATGTTATTTTATGTTATTATTTAGAAAGTTTTACACGCGCCTATGTATATGTTTTATTTTAGATTTTAATATTCAGGTTGACTAAGCTCAACTGAAGCAGACTAGAACAATTAGTACTTTAAATTTTATTTGTTTATACACTAAGCTGAGGATACTTAGGTTGATTTGTAAAGAAATCACATCTGAGCCGATAGTCCATTACTCTTGTAGGGTATTGAATATATTTTTGTCAAGTACAATTCGCAGGTGGCTTCAAAAGATCTTCTGTAATATAGGTTAGAATGTAGTGAACATATTGTATCTAGAAATTCCTTACTTTCAAATAAGCGAGAAGTGGAAAAGAACAAATAAACTATATTAAATTAATAATTATAATTTTGTCCCTACAAACTAGCCATTATCTGTGAAGTCTTAACAATGAGCTTGTAACTAGGAGACAGAAGGCTATTGAGCGCCTATAAGAAGATATCAGATAATCTAGACTGTTGTTTGAAATGCATCCGCCCGGGTGTAGCCTGTATTAGTCATTGTCAACTGCAATACACAAAATATTTAATTATTTTTATTTAGACTATAGGTCTATGACTCATCGTAATCCTGTGTAACTTTATTTATAAACGAATGTGTACACTTGGTGCAATCAAATAGTTGAAAGCGAAATTTAGTTTTAATGTTAATGTAGAGTTGAAGTGTAAACAAAAACACCGTGTGTGTTAAATTTTATGTAAGATTGATTTAATCAACTCATGACTTAAAATTTAATAGATGTAAGAATGAGTGGAAATAAACTTTGTATATATTTCAATACTATAACGATTTAAGTAAATCTTTTAAGTAATTTATATTGAATTTCATTTTGCTGCCCTGAGATCTGAACACCATGAACGTCATTGCTACGTATAAATGTTGTCGGTATATGGCTTCTTTAAATTAAACAGAAAGTACAACATATCGTATCAGTGAACACAATATCGGTCCATCCAAATGGCTTCTCCTCATACATTCTTATCAGTTATTTGTAAGGAGACTATCGAGAATTTGGAAGTAGGAACGCGAAACATACATAAAAAGTTAAGTATTATTATATCAAATGTATGTTTGTGAGTATTCATTTTCTAAACTCAAAATGTTTGGTATTTTGTTTTAATTTCAGGCACTGGTTCTGGTCGAACGCCCAAAAAGAAACCGAAGAAGCAGCACCAACACCCTCCACCAACGGTAAGTGTTAATATATTTGTTTGTGATATAAATAAATACTTTTTGTATGAAATAGACGCGCCGAATCAGGATGTCCACCAAAGTGTCTCATTTTGATGTTCGTCGATGTCCAAATTGTTTTACAGAAAGCTGTAGTGGCTGCACTAGCAGCGCCGCAAGCTCCACCAACGGCGCTGCCCCCGGCGCCCCCGGCCGACGCGCCGGCGCCGCCGCCGCCGCCCGCCACCGCGAAGCCCGAGGCAGCGCCGCCCGCAGCAGCGCCACCGCAAGTGGATGTAAAGGAGTCGCTCGCAGCACCGCCGCCCGCGCTGACCCCGCCTGCCCCCGCCCCGCCCGCCCATCCATCCGACAACGCGGTGGAAGCGTCGATAGCACCGATCGCACGAGACCTAGAGGAGCAGAAGACCGCTATTAAATCGGAAACGCGTAACGGACTCGACAAAGTGGACCCCTCTCAATACATAGATCCTATCGAAAGATCGTTGGCCAGTCTCGAGAGAAGTTTGAAGGCGGAAATCCCGATGGATGTAAGCGATGGCGTTTCCGAGTCGTCGATGCGGCTCGACGATGACTTCACCCTGTCGAAACCGCAAATTATGCCCGATGCCGCGCATCAGAATCTGATGGCACAGCTGGGTGGCTTGACTGATATCACTCGTGTGCCTGAACAGATAAAAACTGAAATGTACCTGCCGCCCCACAACGGCTTTATGGAGAAAATGCACCATGACCGGGACATGTTGCGGCCAGATGTAAATCCGAGCATACCGAATATGACCGGAGTCGCGCCGGTGTCGTCCATCTTCGACCCGGTGCCCGCGGCGCCGCACAGCGTCACGGCGCAGTCGCACCACAACATGCCAACGGCGCCGTGTTTGATTACCCCAGCCGTAAAAAAGGAAGAAATGAAGCCACTGCTTACGCCGAAGCCCATAGAAGATCTCATGGGTGTGTCCAACGCGATCGCTAATAATATGTCTGATAGAGCTAAATACGAAATGGAAAAGAAAATGGAGGAAGCAAAGAATTCTAGTTTTGCACAAGCTTTTAAACTTGAACAGAATAATTTAAAGAATGCCAGCTCATGGTCGTCGCTCGCGCAGGCCGGCAGTCCGCAGGGTGTGCCCAACATAAGCAGCAACAACCAAATAAAGCAAAAGCCAGTAAGGGATAGAAGTTTTCAAGTGAGTTGGTTTGATCAATATACCATATTGTATCTATACATGAAACAGTAACTTCGTTATCTGTGCATGTTTTTTTAGAAAACAATCATAGGAGGAAATTATTATCGATACAGAGGATGGAACTACTGAGTTGATTTTTCTGAAAGTTTTACATGCAGTTAACATAACATGCCAGGTTGATGTATACAATACTTTACATACCAGGATATTAACAGGGCTGCTCTGGCAATGGATATCAAATCCACGCGTACGAATACGTACAACACAGCTAGTTCTCTATATTATTATTTTGTCATTCATTGAATTTATTATTTACAGGCTTTCAAAAAGCAAGCGCAGGAAAAAATTGATAGACAAAGAGCCCTCATAGAACAACAGGAGTTGAGAAAAAAGGAACAAGCCGAAAGAGAGAGACAACGACAAGAAACAGAGAGGCGACATCCCGACGAGGATAAAATGAGGTGTGTATCAAGATGAGGTGGTGTATGGTCACCGGAGTGGGATAAAAGAGAAAGAATCCCTCTACTTTTCTAGTATATGTTCATGACTAGATCTTTCCGCGACTCAGCCGCTCTGAGAATTAAAGGTAGCTTTTGAGTCTTTATATGCCTAGTATCAGATTAACCAAATTAATTGAAACATATTTCGTAATATCCGTTATAATTTTTCCTTGCATATTTCCGATTTATTTCTTATATTCATTGTTATCATCCTAATGGTAGTGATATTATGATACTTTTATGTATCTGTGATGCTTGTCTTGATTGATATAGAGCTAGCCTACTTGTTATTTCAGAATATAGCTCTACCTCTATACTAAATTTTATTCAAATTCATTCAGCTATTCTTTCGTGATGATCAGTCCACTTTACAAAAAAACATTATGGCATTATAAGCACTTTGCGTTCGCCAAAAACCCTTTTCAAGCTGTAAAGACCGCATCGGCATTCATAATAAGCAGTAAAGGAATACTATAAATTAAAAAAAATACTTCATTGTGGGAAATCGTACGATTTGATCGTGTGGTTTCAGAGTGGGTGCGGGCGTGCGCAAGGCGGAGAGCGCGGAGGTGGCGTCGCCGAGCGTGTCGCCGGTGGCGCGCGCCTCGCCGCCCGCCGCCGCCGCCGCCGCAGCCGCCGCGGCTGCCGCCGCCGCCGCCACCACCGACAAGCCCGCCGCCTCCGAACGCGAGCGACTGCGTCAGCGCGAGCAGGAGCGCCGACGGCGCGAAGCCGTGAGTGTCACATTTCTATAATAGGAGGCTCGTGTAGCGCCTTTTACCGGAACGTGGCGACGGTTTAATGAACAGTTAACGATAAAACTAGGCCAGTTTGTAAAATCGCTGAAATTAATAATATATACTTTATTTCATTAGATGGATTTTAAGGCGAATTTTTACATGACAAATTTTGTCACGATTAATGAACAACAGATTTGCATCTGTAGATATTTCAATAGATCGTAATAAGTTAAAAATATTTAATATGTTGTAATTCGCGGTATGAGCGAAATTATCCACTATGCAAAACTATATACAGCTATTAGAATCCTGTACATAATGATCATTCACACTTACAATCATTAGACTGATCGATACCTCACAAGTTCACGCTAATAATGCTTCCCGTTAGTCCGGTCAACAAATGGACTTTCGAGTCGAGCTTTCTTTTGCCTAAGATCCAAACCCGCAAAATATGTTTTGTTAAGAATGTGCTGTCACAGTGTTAGTATAAAATATTTTTTTTTATTTTCAGATGGCTGGACAGATAGACATGAACATGCAAAGCGACTTGATGGCCGCATTCGAAGAATCGCTGTAATGTGGTTCCAGGACGATGTTATTTAATTGTACATACAAGTATATAAATATTAATGTTACGTCAATGCAATCGATATAATATAATATAGTGATATGACACCGAAGTGAGTTTGTGGTCGTTTTGTGCGTGAAACAGTTGACTAACATGTGGTTAAGTGCTGTGAATAGATATACTTAATTAAACTGTTGTAACGTCTATAAGTTCGTGGTCGCGTATTATGGACCTTTACTAGAGGGTTGCATTTTAATTAACATTAACTTGTATTATAAGTTTACATGTAAGCTCCTAAAGGTAAACAACTCTCTTTACATTAGTAAGTCTATATTTATATTTTGTTTTAATAGCGTCTCTTTCCTTCCACGATTGTTTTATAGTGCCTATCTACTAATGACTAAATGATGGTAGAGATTAAAATTGGGAAATCAAAATGTTTTATGTAATTGATGAATACACAATCAAATAAACCATGAAAATGTTACATAGCTTCATACCATAACTCATTGCATGGCTGTATTAGTGTTTCGCAAACGGCAGCGTTGGATTGTCGCATTGTAATTATTTAGAAGATAAATTGTAATGCTAAACGCCGTTCTGTTAAAAGATCTCATTAATTCAACATGCAATGGTAGGTGGTGAGAATTTATATTTATTAGTGAATGGAATTTCTGTTACGTATTCGATTTTCTACAAATATTTCTTAATGTTAGTAGATTTTTTATCAGTCTGTCATTTAAACCAGATCAAATGTCATACATTTGATTGGAAATATATTTATTTTACATTGGAATATGTCTTTTTATGTTTGTAGATAGATAACTCCAGTGAAAATGTAGTAAAAGTTTTAATCCAATTCTACATACAGAGTAATAATATTGATAACGATGGTACACGGCAACATTGTATATTGTTAAGCAAATTTCATTTCGGCCATTACTCTCAAACTCGAAATCAAAATGTAGATATGAAGTAAAATATATTGACATTCCATATTGTAATATGTTGTTTAAATTGTTGTTTTGTTTTCGACTACTTGTGCAAACCTTGCATTTTTGATCAAGCAAGAACGTCCGATGTCCTTGGGCTCTTATCTATTCAGAAGAGGTTCTCTGAATATAAAATCATAGCAGATAATATGGAAATAAAAAAAAAACTAACGTATTTATTACCTTATAATTGTTTTGTGTAAATATATCTTGAAGTTAATTTTAACATAGTTAAATTACTGTTTGGTTTAGCATGAGGTCGTTTTACCCTATGCATATAATTATTAGAAATTTAATACATAAATTGAAGTCATTATATATTTTCTTTCTCTGTCACGTATTCTCCTCAATAAATTAACACGCTCTAAATGAAAATCTTCGATTTACTTTAGTAGTAAATCATAATAACCTTACAAGAATCCAGAAAAGGAACAGAAGTCGACAACGTCCAAATACTTGGTAATTTGGATTTATTAATACTAGCCCTTTTGTAATATCGAAAGTGGGGATTTTATTTTCAATATTTTTTCTAATTTATTTGTAAAGCATGGCCAAGAACAGGCCACCCACGCCACACGCCAAAATGAACTAAAACTTCCACTAGCGATACGCAGAATGATTCTAAGCACGTAGCGTCAAGTTACGTGCTGTATGAGAAATAACCTCCGTCATATGGCGCAACTCAATTTGTTTTACTTTGCTTTAGTCGCGGCTCTACCGCTGATTAATAAATATTGGCTTGGATGGCTCTAGGGTTCGAAACCAACTGCTACGATAATACCATCCAAATTTATACATAAGAATTTCGTCTTATAGTGTTTGATGCGGCCCATCTGAATTTAGCTTTGTTGATGAGCTCGTGCGTAAGAGCTCTTCGATGCAATCCAATGAATTCAAGTTGTGAGGTAAAATTAAACTAAAAGTGTGACAAACAAGTAATTGCTCTCATGTTCACAAAATAAAACAAAAACATCCAATTGGAATAATAATATATCACATTCCTTGATCTTACTGTACAACTAAACTACAGACAAGCACTTATATATTATTACAATAATAATATGTATAGAAATGAATGAATGTAACGGCACACACTACGAGGCGTTGGAATTGGACTCCCACTCGATGAGGTAGGCGGGCGGCGCGCCGGGCGCGAGGCGGCGCGCGTGCACGCGGAAGGTCTGGCCGGCGCGGAAGTACGACTGCACGCTCGACTTGAGCGCGGACAGCTGCTCGGCCACCGCCTCCGCCGCCGAGCTGTTGGCTTTGTGCGGGCTCAACTGCAGACTCTTTACACTATTATTATTACTCGCACTATTGTTTGTATTTCGCCGAGCGTTCTCGTAGTAGTTTTTCTCTTGCCTTTGTCTCAGTCTTCTGCCGTGGAATTTGACGCTATTGATATGGCCACTCGAGGTTGCGATATCGCCGTTCTCGTTCGGCGTTTGCGGTGGTTTGTTTGTGTCTTCGGGAAGAGGGCAGGATTTGTTTAGCTAGAAACAGGAATAATAGACTTATTATTGTGCTTTCTAATTCATCTTTTCATTCTATATGATAACTCTATATGGAATGAAACGAAGAATCGGGGAATTAAACAATTCAATTAAGGCGAATACTACACATTGAAATAAAACTACTTTTAAGGATTTTATCGCGTTTATTTTTCGTTTTTACGTTCCCGACGTTTCGAAAAAACGAAAAATAAACGCGATAAAATCCTTAAAAATTGTTTTATTTCAATGTGTAGTATTCGCCTTAATTTATTTTTATGTATAGGGAATATTAAATATATATTAATAAATAAATTTATTGAATGGTGTGTCTCGAAATGTATAGTAAAATACATTAAACAATAACAACAAATTTTACCTGTGATTGTAAATACTTTCGCGGTCTTCTGTATTTTCTTCGTTTCACCTCGCCATTTGGTCCAATAATAATATCTTTTTCGCAAAGTTTCCTTTTCAGTGGCCTCACGAGCGGACCCATCAACGGATTCAAGTTTACGGGTAACGAGAATCGAGAATGGAAATGATTCTGCTTTCCATTTTGTTTGTTGTAAATATTTGTAGAAGATGAAAACGGTTTCTTGGATGGATATGTATTCTGCATCAAGAATGGATTATTTTTCCCTTGAAAATCTTTGAGTGGCGGTATAATAGCATCTAAAGTGCCTCTACTCGAGGTCTCATCACCCGACGATTCAATGTCATGGCTTAAGTTGCTAGTATATGAGGGCAATCTGTCCATATTTTGCAGCGACATTATTTTGGAATGTTCAATAATGTTCTTAGTGGATAACTTGGATATTTCTAAGTTCATTGTTGCTATTCGCGTGGTGTGAGTGTTGATGCTGAAGCTGCTAACGCCACTTTTACTCACGCTTGTATCAACTATATTCTCTTTGGATATTTTATCTAATTTAACAGAACATGGAACTAAGGAAGTGTTGAGAGATGGCACAGGAGGATTTTCACAATCAGGTTTCACTTCATTTGTCACTACACTGGTGTCATTCCGTTCTGATATTTTTTCTAAATTCTCAGCTTTGGCATCGGATTTCCTCGCGGCCGACATACAAATGGAAGGTGAAGGTTGTTCGTCGGCTTCGGTGTGTTTAACAGACTCGTAGGAACTAGTAGAATCGTTTTCTGAATTAGAATTAGAATTGAGATTTTCATGAAACCGTTTGCCCATCATCAAGTTCAACCAATGACCGTCGACCGGCACAATCATACGGTGATTGTGATTTTTATAGGAACTTTTTTCGGTGTTACTGCTAGAGGGTTGTGAACTGCAACAAAAATAGATATGATTGATATCATGATAAGAGCAAATTTGTATTTCTTGAGGAATGTTTACCGTATTATGTTACCTGTCGTCTACGGGCGGCGGCGGCGTGGGGGAGGGTGCCCGCGGCAGGAATCGAAGCCGGGGCGCATACTCTCGCACTAGTTCGTCACTCAAGGGCTCTCCTTTCTTTATCTTAAAAGAAAATATAGGTTATTTCGGATTACGTATGAGATTATACTTATTTATTTATACGAATGGATTATACCTGTTCCAAGGCTGATAACTGCATGGGCGGCGGCGGCGGGCGACGCAGACGCAACCCCCAAATGGTGGCGCGTTTCTTCATCTCTCGACCACATTTAAATCGTTTTCTAGAGGAGGTCAGAGCAGTCAAGATTCTCTCGCGGCGCTCATTCACCGGGGTTCGCCACATCTGGAAATGGCGCTGTATTTATCGCTTCTAGGTTTATATACTGTAACAGGAAGACGGATCCGCCATTTTTTTTTATTTTCGTCTATTCGTTTGCGCATTGTGGGACTGCTGGAAGAATTTTGAGGAAACTTGGTATGGTGAAATACCCAAGTCCGTATATAGGATACTTTTTACACCGGCAAATAGATGAGATGCAACAGTGACAGCTTGTAACAACACCTTCGTCTAGATAAAAAAAATACACTTTTAATCTTCATTCAATTCCACTAATATTATAAATGTGAAAGTTTGGATGGATGGATGTTTGTTACTCTTTCACACCAGAACAGCTGAACGGATCTGGATGAAATTTGGCATAGAGATAGATTATAGTCTGGAATGGCACATAGGCTACTTTTTATTCACGTGGAATAGATTTGTTTCCCACGATTTTTCATAGAGTACCAATAAATTCATTTTCTCATACATTTGATTCTGAAGCGGTACGAAGTTCGGCGGGACAGCTAGTAATTTATAAATAGGATGTCCCAGGATCAACAGATGTATCATGATGTTATATCCCACCTAGCAGGGTAAAGTCACAGTCACAAACCTTTTCAGGTAATTGTAGCGCGTGCCAATTGTCCATAATGTACGGCATGATAACATTGTCTAGGTCGAAGTAGTTGGGCGCGTTGTACGCGGTGAGGTTGTAGAGCGCGAGGTGCGCCAGGTCCAGCCAGCACAGCTCCAGCCGCCGCAGGTACTCACTGCCGCCGTTACAGTTGGCGCACGCGAATATGTACAATCTAAAATTGTATTTAGATTGATTAACATTTCTGCCCCAGAAAAACCAGCAATATGGCAGTAGTTTTTTTTTTGGGCTTTTTGTTTTTTTTTTGGGCTCTTTGGTTTTGCTAAAGGGTTTTGTATTTTAGTTAAAATTATACGTTTTGGGTTATGTTGGCGTAATCGATCATCGTAATGGTGCTTTATGTTTTTGTATCTCTGCTAGTGGATAGAGATATGCGACGCTATATTATATATTTATTCTTTTTAAGTTGGATATAATGGATTTGACGAAATCGTTAAAAGATTTTATGGTAGCACAATTAGTTGTAGGTTATATGGTTCTATGTTCTTGATTGCGCATGTACTTCGTGAATCATTCGGGCGCTTGTGAAGATACATATGGCGGTAGTTAAGTCTAGTAGTTTGAGCATAGGCTGCTGGGCCGACTGCTGTCTGGCAAATATCTTTTCGTAATTCGCTCTGTCTTTGGTGGCTTACGGCGTCACGGCAGGCACAGAACATAGCGGGCCTTAAAGTAGAACTCTAATTGCGAGCGGAGTGGGCTCTGTTATAGACGTATTTGTGACTAAATAAACGGTGGTAGTTAAAATATGATAATTTAAACAAATTATTTATTTTTGTCACAAAATTGACATAATTTGTGTTATAATTAAAGTTCAATTAATTATATTTTTTATATTAGGCTTTGTTATCTGTGCCTCTTTCAACCTGAGGACGAAAATAACCCGGAGGCCATTTTTGTTCTTAACTGTTTCACAAAAATATGTCTGAGTGTGTTTTTATGTAATTTTATTCCTCGCAAGTGTGCTGAAAAACAACGTACGTCACGTGTGAGCTTTGGTCATTACAGTCTCGGCTCCATTACGCCTCGCCTTCGTCTCGGCTCCATTACGCCTCGCCTTCGTCTCGGGCCGCAATCCCGCCTCGACTGGAATGACCAACTTAGCTCACTTGTAACATAATGTAATAACTTACTTATCGCCAGCGTATAACGGATATTGTAAACTCGAGACGCATCTTTGGTGGAACCAACGCGAACATCGACAGCATAACAACATCTAAAAATAAACAAAAATACATGAGATACGTTCCTTGTGAGCAGTTAATATACAGGGTATAACATCGAGATCGGCCAGTATGGGGAGCACCGAAACTATTAGAGATAGAAAAAATTGCTCTAAGAAACCATGTCGTCAATCTAGAATCTCCCTAGATAAAAATCCTGCATCTTTAGATTAAAAAAAAAATCAAACTTGTTGAAATAAAACTCAAACTTGTACTCTATCACAACTCTAAATCAAACTTGTATCGGGAATCATCATAAAATAAAATTCGGGTAGTTTCGGAGGTCCCCTCCTGACCTAATTCGATGTTACATTCTGTATAATAATCAATGTTACAACTTAATACCTGTGCAAGCCAATCGCTTTTTTCCCCACAGTAACAATGCGCTTCATTCTGATCCTTCCCCCCGTCGGAGGCAGTCGATGACGTGGTGGAGGCAGTCTGGAACAACGAATGCTGCTCACTTACGCTATACTTGTTACTATAAACATACAACATTGGAACATCAGTGAACCTACATCGCACGGTGGGGTGAGCTCTTGCTGTTGCCGCCGCTGTTGGCCGCCCTTAAATCTAAACAAGTCTGATCGCTTCAGCGCGCGATTCTCCGCTGCGGCAACCCTATACCTTTGGTCCACGCATCGCTTGCAATGCCACGATGCACCTGCCACAGAAACAATTGCCAAAATTAGGGTGTATGCGGGACTCAATTACAGTCTACTTTACGGTAACCATAGTGCAAACTTTTTTTTTTAAATTATATTATCGGCAAGTATTTGATCTTGATCTCACCTGATGGTAAGTGACGATGAACGTTGCTTTGTATGGAAACATACAGTTCGTGTATTCGTCTGGCTATATTATGAAATGCTGATACATTAGCCCATACATTACAGAGAAGGTGGAACGGATTTTTCGTGTGTCGGCTCTTCTAGCTTCGATGGTTAGTGTACCGACTCACCATTGATCCAGGCGTCCACCGGCGGCGAGTGGCACTTGGCGTGGTAGCCCCGGCCGCACATGTCGCACGCGATGATCGCGTTGGTGGCGGGGCCGGCCGCGGGCCCCTCCCGCCGCTTGCACACCACGCACATGATGCGGCCATCGTCCGCGGGCGGCGCGCTCAGCAGCTTCAGCGACGACACGGGCGCCCACGAGTGCGTGCCGTCGCCGAACTTGACCAGGCACCGAGCGACCCCAGTGCCGACCTCGCACGAGTCATTATCATTGTTCGTGCTCAGCTCTACAATAGTCCCTGGTTGATAACAATAAGTTGAATACCACCAATGCCATAGTTTCCGTTCAAGGTGCACCTACGCACATCACGCGACAATTGTCGTTTGCTTTTGATTTATTTATCTCATATACGTACATATATAGTACGCCTAAGTTTAACTTCTACTTATCTCGTATATTGTATAATTTTGAAAACACAAGTTCTTGGGTTATAATTATATTTAAGCAACTATATTCCATGTCACCATTTAACGCATACTTGATTGTAACCTGTTTTGTGTTCAATAAATAAATAAATATAATAATAATATAACACCAGCCCTTTTTAATGTCCAACTGCTGGGCACGGGCCTCCCCTCAATGCGAGGGGGATTAGGCCATAGTATGAAATCTCATATACGTACGTATATGATGAGATAAATATGACGTACATATGAATTGTCGCCAATATCGATGTTAAAAACTAATTGCATAGAAGTAACAGACGGTACGATTGGAACTGTGAGGTTCAGGGTTGTAAACATTGGTTGCCAACAGTTTAGATCGAGGGACTAACAAGAGCACGTTATTACTAAAAAAAACCGTTTTAGAATTCCGTTGCGTGATGTCCGTGCGATAAAGTTAAAAAGTTCTGCAAAGGTGTATTTGAATGCATGGAAAGATACAAAGCGACATTAGTTTGTACCCACCTAAATAATATCGTCCATCTTTGTTGGGTACAAGAACATCATCACCACAGTGGAATGGATTGGCATTGTTTTTCTCAGTGTTGGTTGTGGAGTCTGGCATGGCATCCTGTGCTTCTTCTTCTTTCTTCTCATTCTTTTTGCTAGCACATGGTGTGATCGTCTTATCAAGATCGCTCAGAAGTGCATCGATCAGAGATAATTGTGTGGAGACCTCTTCAAAAGAAAACAATTTAATTAATTAAAATTATGTTTTAATTTTATCATTTTTTTATTACAAGCTATTGATGCCAATTCTATTGTCTACATATCACAATGTCTTTCTTATACATGACAACACAAAAAATGTACTGTAGTAATACTATATATAATATAATGTGAAAGCTATATATAAGCAACTACATAATTAAGAGTATATCATCTGTATAACAATAATAAAATGGCATATCAGCAAATTATATCGCATTTATGTATCATACAATAATCTATACTAATATTATAAATGTGAAAGTTTGGATGGATGGATGGATAGATAGATGGATGGATGGATAGATGGATGGATGTTTGTTACTCTTTCACGCCCGAACGGCTGAACTGATCTGGATGAAATTTGGCACATAGATAGATTATAGTCTGGAATAGCACATAGGCTACTTTTTATGCCGGTAAAACGTATGGTTCCCGTGGGATAGATGTTTTAATTTTTCATACTTTTTATCGCGGGTAACACCGCTGGGCGCAGCTAGTTGAATTAATATAACAACTGCAGTTATTAGCATTTATAATGTAATTATAGTATAATTAGTGTGGATTAGAGTGCATGAATTAGGTAATTCATAGGACAGTCTTGGCTTCTCACCTTAACAGATGATGGCACTTGTGATAACAGTTAATAATTATCTTTGATTTGATCAATCAATATTTTTTCATTTTCTTTATTTGTACTGAATTGCAGTAAACAACTGAGTTGTGTGGGAATTGATTAAATAATCAAGGAATTATGAGCTGTCACAAGTCCCATCATTTGTTACCTTAGTATAGTCAGGGTGGCCACTAAGAAAGTAGGTGGTAGGGTATTTTTTGCATTGGGAATACTTTATAAAATTATGATATAAACTTTTACAGAGCATAATAAGTATTACAATTTAACCTACAACCAAGGAAAAACTGCATAAGCAGAACATTCAACATAAATAATAAATTAATTAGGTATAGTCAACACCATAAGCAATTGATGGATTTGAATGACACATAAACCTTGATAATAGTTTATTTTATGCGGTGTATTATATATATTTCTATGACATAGATCTAGGATATCCTATTGAATGTTAATGTAAATTAGACATTATATGTGATCATAGTTTTATACATTTCATGAGCCTTATTCTATGTCAAAGATAATTTCATATCACCCTTAAAAATTTATATCATTCATTAATTATGTTTGATGTTGACTGTACATAAAACCAATATAAAATTGTATAACTACAAGAAACTACTTGATTTACCAAGTGCAGACTTTGTTAGATCATGAAGTAATCACTTACACATTTTTAATTCCATTATGAGTTTGCAAAAATAAGAGGGACATTAGAAATATAAGCTCCTTCATGTACCTATATCATTAAAATTGTTAACTTATTGTAAATCAGTTACTTTAGGAATCTGTTTAGCTGAAAGTGATCAAATACAACATGGTTAAAACAACTTGATACACATTTTTGATGGAACACAAGTTTTTGAATGTTTGGAAATTGTTGCAACACAATTACCATTTTCCTTGTACCATAGTGCTCTGATTATTTTACAAATATATGTATGTTATATTTTGTTCAAAAATAGCTGAGATGAATTATTCTATTATATTGTTATTGATGATCTATGGAACCCTTGGGACTGCCATTTTGACCCTTGATTTTAGATCTGAATGAGCTTGTATGTTTTAGAAATCTATAAATACTTGCTGATATCTATGATTACAATTTAGATTATCTTCTTGTAAAAGTCATTGTTGGACATTTTTGTACTTCTTACTATTCATAGGCTAAACGAATGACAGATTATAATATTATAGACCTACGAATAAAATACCTTGTTGGTATCAGCGTAATATTTTTTATAACTGTACCAAAGAACTATAATTATAAATTATGTAAGTATGAATGGTATACTCTGGTCCAGATACATTGTACCACCAAGGACTGTACATGTAATATGAAGTGTACAAGGTAACACTGATACAGATATTTGCAGCCTGTGACAATAAAATAATTAAGATGATAGATTAGTACTTATGTTTCTGAGTTGGTATGCCTGTCAATATGGCAATATTTTATAAACCACACTGAAGAAGTAAATCACACATAAAATGATTATATATTGGGTTAAAATGCCCCAATAGTCATCCCCAGTCTTTGTCTGATCCTATTAAATGTAATCAGCTGTATTTTGTTTGGAACAATATTGGAATGTGCCTCATAGATCATAAAAAATATATTACACCTTCTTAGTTAGGCTATTACTCTATTAAGACAAGTTGCAATAAATACTTCTTGCTTTGTTTCAAATACATACATACTTACCAAAATTTGAGTGTATGCCTATTCAAAATGACACTACACTATTGAGAGTCATCTCAAGGGATTCTTCACAATAATTACGGATTATGGTAAGTTTATGAATTCCTATTGTAATTGCAATTGGATCTATCCTTATTTCAGTCATGTTACGCGATCTGCGAGCGTACGTAGAATATAGCTGAGCGCCGGATGTTTTCTTTGTAATGTTGTAACAGAAAAATTACAAACTTGTTCGCTATAAACAATACTACATTTGGTTCTAAAGAAGGTAGGTACACGTTAGTTGAGGCAAGTTACAAGTAAAGCTATCATATCACCATTTCCTATCAAAGCATTTAGAACTTGTAAATCTTACATCAGTGGGATACGGTACTCACCAGCGTTGATGTCCATCTCAGTTATGATTTTTTAAACACATACGAAGCATTGAAAATGCTTACTTTAGTTTCAAATTTCATATTGTAGGAACAAACACGTAAAGCATTGGCGCTTTGCGGCCATTATACACTAAAACGTTTCACAGTTTTCCCGCGGTAACAAATTATAACAGTAAAATGATGTATACATTTGATAGACAATGAATTAATTACATGCTTACACTCCCATTCTTATAAATATAACACTAATAAATTTAAATCTACACTAAAAACTTAATCACTACAAATTAAACAAAATAACCTTTCATTCCAATAAATTGTCTTCCCCGAGTTCCCCGATATGAAATCTTATGACGCTTACACACACTGGCCGAGTTGAGGTAAGCTACCAAAGACAAAGACAGGGGTCATTTATTTTGACTAAAAACTGTCAACATGTGGACTAATCTCTATAATAATGCAAACAAATCCTACACAGTGTTCACAACCTGAAACCAGGCAGCTATCGTACCACGGCCGTAAAATTATCGGATATGGATCAAAGTTGTCGTATCCATCGGAATAATGAACTATAATACATTAAAAAAACATATGAAATGTGACAATAATAATATATTGGAAATGCTTTATAGTTTATATTTATAAACCATAGGAATTATCGTATAATCCACGTACGATAATAATATACCATCGTATATCGTACGTAGTTATAAAATTATCGTACATGTACGATAATTATCGCACGGTTCCGAACGCTGATCCTGGCTCAGAACTTGTAACGAATTTAATAAAATGGTATGTCTTGATTTTTCAAGTTCTCCTTAGATGTCCAGTATTTTTTTGGTAAAGTATCCACTGATTTACTGATAGGGATAATCATTAATGTCATTGACAACATCATTATCATAAGGCTCATTATATACTCTCTGATCAGCCCACTCCCTGATCTATAAATGTAACTCAACCCTGGCACAAGTAGTTCTATTTTGTAGCCTATTACCATCGAATACAAAAATTGCTAAGAATACCTTGCTGAAAATCACCTGAAAATACCTAATTGCTGAAAAACTTCCTTCATGAGTAATATATTTATTTGTACGGCATAGATATTACATGTGTGTATTTCAGCTAGTAATCTTTGACAGGCTTATTGCACTACGTTCGCAGTCATAATAAAAAAAAATGTCATTTACTGACCATAGATTGACACCTTTTTGCACTGACCTCTATGGTATACATCGCTGGACTAATCATAAGCCCGGTTATCGTGTGCCTATTTGATTTTCGCCATTTTGGCGCTGATAGCGGCAGTGAGGGGGAATGGAACTAATAATAGAGATGGGACAGTGATATGATACATCGATAAAAATGTTTATGCTTAAACCTACCCATGCAGTAAAATGAAAATAATTATGATCCATTCCTTTAACAATGGCTAATGTCCAAAATAGTCGAGTGGTTAATACTAAGATGAAGCAAATAATGATAATGATTAGCCGAATCGCTCATGGGTAGGGTAGGTAATCTTAGGATAAGCCGAAACCGGACTAAAGGGTGGTGTGTGCTAGATCCTACTTAAATAAGGATCGTTTTTTAATTAGAAATGAGGTAATATAATGTTGTTTGGGAAGCAATGGAGTAGGTAAGGTATTAATAAAAAATAAAAATCATAAAAGTAGTACATGAGTTATGTTTAATAAAACAGTCATCAGAGAAGTGTTTTGAACAGATGTAATCATATTTTTTCGGACGCCAACTAGGCTTTTCAATGTTTTTGAGCCATAATTCTAGTCTTCTATTGTCAGTCGGAAACCTGTGAATTAGTAAACATTGTTTTAAAATAATATGTATTTGATAATACAAATCTGTCTTCGGCGATTTTTACGTTCTTGAACGTTCTATCTATTTAAGATATTGATAGAAAAAATATCGATAAATTTTATCGACAAGGAACTTTTACAGCACTATTGAATTTTATTGTTTATAAAAAACCGATAATACAAAGACAAATGCGTTGTAATCACGTATAAATAAGATTAGTAACATATTTTTAAGTGCCTATAATATCAATAGAAGTTTTAATTTCTTGAATATTAGCCGTAAATTCACTTACTTGTGGAATGTAACCCCACTTCCCTTCTGGTAAAGAGTTTTGCATAAGACGCACTCTTTCATGATTTACCTATTAACTAACACCACTTATTTATGTATTAACTATATTAATACGACACAACAAACAAGTTTAATCGCGTTAAACCTTCAAAATCACTTTATAAACACGGAGACAATGTAAACAAAACAACGGCCATTTGCATTTTACGTCAGATTTAGTTCCTTTCCCCCACGCTGGGGGCGCTTCAAATAGGCATAATAGATAGCTGTCATTTTAAAGGATATCATTAGTCTAGCGTACTTGTATCATGGACGTCAGTGCCTTTTTGACACAAAGAGAAACTAGAACTACATGACGTCTCATCAGACTAATAGTGATGGCGATGAACGTAATCGATAGATTATTAGACTGATTAACAATTTTGAAATAAGGAACATGAGTATTTTCATAAAGGAATAATAGTACAAATAATTTATTTTATACTAGGCGTCCCAGCGAACTTCGTACCGCCTCCATTATCATTTGTACAGTGATTTTTTTCCCAAGTTTTAATAGTTATTCTGCTATTCGGGGTGGAGATAAATTAAAAAAAAACAACGATCATAAACATCGACACACCCGTTCTTGAGTTATAAACGGTGTAACTAACACAACTTTGTTTTATATATTGAAAGAAGATTACTAAACCTGGATTACATACTCCTAACTAAAGTCGTTCATTTATTTATTTTTGTCCCTTATCAGTTCAGTGGGGGAACCGGCTTTGTTCAGTGCTATTCGGTGCTGTCTACTTTAGTCAAATCTAGTGAATAGTAGAGCAATCGGTACATATGGGGTTCACTACGAGGGACATGGGCTCGAACCAAAAAGTATTTTAATGCTCGGACTTCGGTGAGGTAACACCCTATTACAGTCTCATTGCAGGCCAAAGTTTTATGTTTTATAATAAATATTTTTTCATTTGCATTCCGTACATTTGTTGACTACGCATAAATAGTTGTTGATCATTTTATTTCAGACGAGAATACATTGGAAAGCAACGCAATTGACTATTTTTTTAAATGTTGCTACCATTAAATGTACCCACGGCAACACTCACGACACGAACTATTAATTCCTAGGAGCAATAATCCAGATATCGAAACATTATATTCGAATGAATCCTATCAGTATTATATCTCGTGTCATCATCGCCCTGCGCCCACCACTAGACTGTATATCAACATATATACGTCATTGCGTCAAAATAATGGTTTTTGTCATCTACGTCTATCATATTTCTCAATGAGAATTTATTTTTTGTTATGTGCTTCGGTCGCAAATGTCTAAAAGATTTAGAAAGTGAAAATCGAAAAAGATTGCCAAAACATTGATCAAATGTAGGCAATTTTATGTTGACAAATAATTATAATTAAAAGTTATACCTTGTAAGTCCGCCGTGATGGGTAATTCTGGTCTCAAGCAACATTATGATACAGCATCAAAGACTGGTGTTCTACAGTTATCTGATAACAAATTGAAAGAAATACCTGCAGAAGTGATTAGTCTGTCCGATATACTCAGAAATTTAGATCTATCCAAGAATAGACTAGCATCTTTGCCAGATGACATATGCAAGATAAAGCAGCTGAAACAGTTGAACTTGGATTCCAACAAAATAGAGGTTCTCCCAAATTTTCTGGGGAATATGAAAAGGCTTGAATTGTTAAATATGTCTAACAACTTGATTACATCCCTACCAGAGTCCTTTACAAACCTAAAGAATATAAAGCAAGTGTACCTCAACAATAACAGATTGAGCAAGTTTCCTACTCAATTAATAGGGCTTCATAGTTTAGAAGTTTTGGAACTATCTAGCAACAAAATCACAGAAATTCCCTGTGGGATGGTTAATTTCTATGCAGCAGAATTGAACTTAAGTCAGAATGAAATATCAGTAATCGGAGAGGACTTGCATGAAGCACCGAGACTTAAAATCCTAAGATTAGAAGAGAATTGCCTTAGCTTAGATGCAATAAGACCAAGCTTGCTGAGGGATTCTAAAATACATACTATAAATTTGGATGGGAACTTATTTGAATCAAAACAGCTGGTATCAGTGGAAGGCTACAATGAGTATACCGAGAGATACACAGCAATAAAGAAGAAAATGTTTTGATGGCTTAATGTGCAAATTCAGCATAGAAATTATACACCAATGAATATTTTAATACACACATTTTTCTGTACTGTTCTAAAATAGTGTAAAATATTTTAAGAAGTCCATTGGGTGGTTGTAAAATATACCTAAAACAATGTTATGTCATATGTATTCCCACATTTTTCAGCGAGTGGTATTGTAATAAGCTTCTTTGTATACAATAATAGTAATGTGGTGTTACTTTTTACACATGTATTTTATACATAAACATGATTGGTATGACTGACTAAATATTTTACACTATTTCTGTTAACCTTTTATTAAATTATAAAAATACTACTATATGTAAGATATTATGTAAATTTTAAATCTTATACTTATGTTACAATCAGGACTCCGCTTGAACGCTAGTGACATCAATATTTGTGTCTATCAGGCTGACAGTGGTGGTTTGTGCCATTCAGTCATGCAATTGGATCATCATTTGTCATGGGAGTGCGATCAAAGCAATCCCCACTGCTTCGTCGAGCGCTTAATTTACATGTCCAACTGTACTATGTGATTATTAGTTTAATTAATGTTAATCCTTGTAAAATAAAATAAACATATATTTTTAATAATTTTATTATTACTAAGTAATTTGGTTATTTGAGATAGGACAGTAAGAACAACTATCTTTTACTTGTTGTAGCCAAAGATATGGAGCCATCATTTGCATCTACAGATTTTTCAAATTCTGTAAAGACAGCAAAAATAGCACAACTTTAATGGTTTAATTTTAAGTTACGTCATTTAGTCTCCCCTAAACAACCGGCGCTCTCGTAACCGAGTGGTTCTGGATTCGAACCTCACCTTCCCGTGAGCCTACTGACCTGGCAATCTTGCCTACCAGCCATGGCTTGGTTGGTGGGGTAAACGGGTCTACTAGTAATATTTTTATCGCAAAGTAATTTATAACTGTGGCTCCCTATATGTATATGAGGCAAAATAGCTCTGCTAATTAATGAGAATGGGGCTTTATACTGTACTGGTACACACGCGTGTTATCGTTGTTTATCGGCTTATCACTGACGCACATTGTGCTAGCCTCTGCTTGACCATTCGTGCTGTTGGCAGTCAGTCGCCACTCGGCTGGGCTGCAAGGTAGGCAAGCTGCAGTAGCGCTACTGAGGCAAGTCACAGAGATCGCGTTCGCTGTCAAAGCGACTTCCTAATACGACGCGATCCTTGTTTTGGTATAACAAAAAACCAATTGGCATATACAATTTAATTTGGTGATTGTACCTTAAAGCCGAGTGTGATTATAAAAAAGTGAACCGTTTTTTTTTCAACGCAACTTTTTAACGTGATTAAAAGGTGGGTTAGAACATAGGTACTTTCTTGTATGCTTTTTATTGGCTAGCATTATTTTATTATCATACATGTTCATGTGTCAGTTCAAAATGAAATACTCAGGTGTACATTGTACCTATTTAAATATCTAGTTGGTAGTTTAGCTAATTATGGACGCAATTCGTATGTTATTAACTATAGTTAATTTGGCTTGATGGAAAAAGAACATCACACATATTCCCAGCAGGGGTGGGCAGGCGCAAACAAAAATTTGTACACGCACAAGTCACCAGTGGTATTACAATATTATTGTTTACCGGTCACTCTGAGACCACCATCCCACCACGAGATTGGCTTGCCATGTTAATTGTAATTGCGACGCCCGGGGAATCGAACCCAGCAGGTACATATGATCCACATGTCACACTTGCGGGGATTAGACCGACGAGGCAGTACAGTTGTAGTTTGATTTTATTAGGTACTAGCCGTTGCCCGCGACTTCGTCCGCGTAGATGAGTACAACATTATAATTATCCACAGAATAACATTTTCCATACAAACATTGAACCCGGGGGGTTTCAATGTTTGTATGGAAAATGTTAGCCCCTTAGGGGTCAAATTCAATGATTCCAAATCAACATCTAAGCTGGTTAAAAGTTGTCTAAAAAATTTGGTTGCATATCTCGAAACATGGTGCGGTTTTCGACAATATCACCTTTGTATCTAAGGGTAAATTGTACCTAGTTAAAGATTGTTGTTCTCCATTCTAAAACTTTAGTCACAATGTCATACTCACTTTTTTATTCATTATTGTAAAATATAATTGCACCTTTTGATTTTCTCATCATGTTTCACAAGGAATTAACATTTGGAATAAAATAACTAAGCCCTATTTACAAGAATAGTGCTAGGCATTGAAATAAAGGTTAAGTTTATTGATTGTTGGTGCAAGATTCTTGATTGCAGTTCTGCGTTAATCTCGGATCAAGATAAAAATGTAGACCAAATGTCGCTAACATTGGCGTTCAGTTTATGGCATAAACTGATGGCAATCGTCATGGTTTGGTTGGATAGTTAGCTACCTATGTGTGCGTAAGCGTACATTGCAATTACGTGTATATCGGTACTATCTACTACGAAAATGGAGATGGTTTTGTTATATTCAAAATTTTGTTTGTGGCATTGTATTTTTTTTTCTTTATTGACATAGTTACCTTCTTCCTTAATTTGACGTTGTTTTTTTATCCTAAGATTTTCTTTCTCATATATTTTTTAATTTAACTATGGCTTGTCCATTTGTTGACACTTGGAAAATAATGGTGCTATCTAGGTACTATAATGCTACTATAAATTTCCAGTTTTGTATCTTAAGTAATCATACGCAACGTGTAAATTAATTAACGCAAAATCTGTAATTAGGTATAGGTAGTTAAATCGCAGCTATACTTATCAAATATGAGCGTATCGCATTAAATTAAACATGCCTATATTATATGCATATTCACGTGGACTTTGTTTTATTACCATTTACGTACAATTATCAGATTATTTTGCAGTACCCACACTCTCATATGAGTAATTGAGTAACTATCTCGAGATTATGGTCGCAGGGTTATCGATTTCGATGCTCATCACTCACCTAATCACGTGTAGTGATAAATTATTATTGAAAATGTCATTATAACAATATTTATAGCATTTCCATTAGGTTACAGGTCCATATGCCACTCAGTGTTACACGTGTTTATGCACAGTAGGAAACGGACTTGATTCTCGAATCAATTATAAGTAGGTATACTTACCAACGTGATGGTAAGTACATGATGTTGTTTTGCCATTGCTTGGTTTCTTATCGTCTGACATTTGTGCGTCACAGCGAGGTTTTGTATTTATCTATACTCTGTAATTTATCTACACTAATAGGTATTATGAAGGGGTAAAGATTGTTAAGTTGTGAGTGTGGATGTAGGCGGTAATCTCGGGATCTACTGATCCGACTCTGAAAATTAATTCAATAGGAAGCTACATTATCCATGAGTTCGGTAGGCTATGTTTCATCGAGGTTACGGTACGCCGCTGGAGATGCAGTTAGACGCTACTTTGATATAAGGGCGTAGCCATAGTGGGCAGCTGGGGTTGAGCAGTAGTGTACCGGGTGTACGGTGCATGGAATTATGATTCAGTTCGATTTCCGCCTTGGCAAGTTTGGGAATGAATGTTTCGTAATTTGCCCTAGTCTGGGATATAGTTGATTCTGTGTAATGTTACTGGGCTCACCCTCAGTCCTACGGCACCCGTCCCCGCATGACACAATAAGCGTTTTTTTTTAAATTAGGGAGCATAAAGTGTCCGTCTGTTTTGCCTGTAGGAACTATATGTACTTAATGTCCATTCATCCATCAGCCGAAAGATATCCACTGCTGGACATAGGCCCTAACTTCCACAAATCACGGCCCTCCGCCACTCGCACTCACCGGCTTCCTGCGACGCGATTGATAACATCACCATCCCTGTCGTGGCTGCGTACACCGTCTACCGAGACGTAGTCGCCATTGTAGAACCTCTGTACCTACTTTAATAATCCAATCGTTTTCAGGAACTCTTCCCAAGCATGTCTGCATTCAACGTGGTCCTAGGGTGCGTGATGGCGCTGCTCATCATATTGTTCACAATCAGTTCTATGGCCAGATATTACATAAAGGTAAAATTTTTCTTTGCGGTGCTAATCTACCTATAGCTGTTTTATTAGCTTATTTAGTTATACATTTATTATAATTTCTAAAACAGTGGTTAGGAGTTAGTTGGATAAAAAATCCCAGCCTTAGTGAAATTAAATATGTATTTTCATTGAAAATACATACTTATTTAATTAGGAGTTGTTGCGTCAAAACGAATGAACCACATTCATGGCCGACTTTACACAGGTAATAAGGTAATCAGTCAAGTATAGGGCTGCCAAATTTCAATAATAACAGGCCCGGAGATTTAAGGGAAAAAGAAAAGGAGATACTTAATTTTGTAGGTACTAATAATGTAGCAATTAAATGAATCACCCCTCTGATAAAATAATGGAACCCGGTGGTGTATGACCAAGCCCGGAGACTTAGGGTGAAGCCTGCAGGGTTGGCAACCCTAATTATATAGGTACTCGCATAAGCACTACTATACCTACTCGGCAGGGCTTGTGAGTAAATAAAAAAAAACATCTACGTACCTATTCCTGCAGGAACTTATATATTCGGGCTCAGCAACTATGTATGTAGTAGCTATAGGTACTTACATACATACTCTTTATTTTCAGTTCACATTGTTCGTGGTATTTTGTTTGGTATTCGCGACCGCTCCCATGCCACTTATGTTGATAAAGCCTTTTGATCCAAAAAATGCACTGTGAGTATATATTTAGTTTATTTTTTAAAGTACCATTTTTAAAGCAATTTTAACATATTATTCATAGAATAAAATCAGTCTCTGCCTTTTGACCAGAACAACGAACTGGTAGACGGTAGTCACCGTTTCCAGACCAACCGCTCAGCCTAGCGAGTTTGCATCGGATACGAGGCAACGAGACAAATAACAAAAAATATGCGCTCGGGCGAGGTTGCGCTAGCCCGTGAGGCTGTGCGATTGGTCTGGAACCGGCTGTTCACACTATCACGCTAATTAGTAATCAGCGAACTCTTACTATGTTTCATGTATTTATTGATAAACAGACTTTGTTAGGGTCACAACGCATGCTAATAACTTCTCATACATAAGTTAATAATTATTATTATCTGCAAGTAAGTAGGCTGCCGTCATACAATTAACAGGTTCATCATTAGGATGTAAATAAACAACCACCACCCACTGAACAAAGCCATGTCGCCAAGCGGCCTAGCCGCTATTAGCTATTCGCGCTAGCTATTCATGGATGGCGGGTCAGATCAGTTGCGCTGCATGTGCCTAGTGAATGTAGCGTCTCGATCTACTGCCGCCTTCCTACCTAGGCAAGTATGCTCCATCGTAGATCTCATCGTCACTTACCATCAGGTGAGATCAAGATCAAATACTTGCCTATAATGTAATAAAAAAAAAACATACACATTCCTAAAGAAGTAAATCAAACATCATATACTTCCCAACATATTTTTTATACATTAGTAACTCATATTATAATAGTATATGTAAGTACCTATTGTTTCAGTGCTTATCTGTGTTACACCTACGGTATATCTAAGCCCACGAATTTGTAGACGTTTTAGAACTTTATCAAACGTCTATAAATTCGGGAGTTATTAGAATATAGAGGTACCATTGATCTCTTAGCATAGGTATTTTATAATTTCTATTTTTGGACCTTCTGTTTGTTTTATAAAGCGCCAGCCTTAAATCAGCTTGATACTTTCTCTTAGGTATTAGTAATACGCATTATAACATGAAATAAGTATCTACTTTCTATTTAACTTTAGTTTGTTTCACTGTGAGTGAAACAAACTAAACTAAACTACATTTGGCTTAGTACCCTATACTAAATTGTAAATAGGGGTCAAAAAGTGTATGCGTACGAAATACCTACCTAGTAAGAACTTGTGACATTAACGCCAGACGAAGTGTCACTCTTCCCAAATTCCTTAACACAATTTGCCCCTCAGAATGATAAAATGACATAGACCCTACATAACTAATTTATATTTTTTAAAAATTTGGTGGGTAGTCATTTGCGTTAAACTAAATAATTATTAATCGACTTAAAAAAGGAGGATGTTCTTAATTCGGTTGTATTTTTTTAATCATGGTACACGCACAGCGAGCTTCATACACAACTCTACTATGTTTGATCGTATGTCTTCTTGCTTGTGACGAAGCCGCTGTGTGTTGTTTTCATTTACTTTGAAACAACAATGCTTGAGTCATGACAATTAGCATTACTCAATGTGAGTTAACTAGTTTATTTCGCAGGTGCGCACGCGCATGATCAAACTATTTGAACCCTGAATACGAACTGGCACGTGAGGTGTGAATAGAGTAGAAATTATATAACGAATTATGATTTAGGTCGGGTAGTAATATATAGTTCAAGGTTTATTGCACTTATTTCAACTCAAGCCACTAGTGTAGGTACAATTAGCGTTTGGAACTTGAAACGCACCTGTTTTGCTAGTCACGGTAAGGTTACCTATTTTGCTAGTCAATAATGTCAGCGGCACGCTATAATCACCCTTGATGGTACATAGAATGTCTTATCCCGTGACGCGCAGAATTAGTAATTTAATTCAGTCTATCAATATCTATATACCGTAACAATCTCAATGTAAGCCCCACGATTTTATGGAATGTCTGTAGGTAGGTAGGTATTTATGTCATCGGGAAATGATTCATACCATAGCCCCATTAGGCGCTACTAGGTTCGGCTGTCAAGTTAATAACACCCCAATTGGTCTGATGTTTCTTTCTTCTTTTTTTTAAATGGCTTCATAAATGTTCACAGAATACCGGCGGCGTTGCTGAGGTTCTCGGCGCGACTATTAGGGCTTCGATGGACGGTGCGAGGACTTGAAAACGTTGATAACAGCCGCGGCGCCGTGATACTGATGAATCACCAAAGTGCCCTGGACTTGTACAGTTAGTATCGCACTATACTGTTTTAGATGAGTGTAATACCCATATCAGTAGGTTAATATATACTGGTATAGCCCACGGTTCATTGTACGGTAGGTACTTACATAATACAAAGGTTGATTACTTTGGGACCGAACAGATGCTTTTTAGTATATCATTGTTAGCTGGCGACATCTGTTTAACTTCCATTTTCAAATTTCGTAGACGAAAGAACATTTTAAAAACAATTGAATCTAGTTTGAACTAGGTACCAACTAAGCGAAATCAAGCAAAGGCGTACGGTTCTTTTTACGATGATTGCCAAAAATCAAATTCCTTTTCGAATCGTTCTCGGTACCTTGTTAACCAACAGTGTCAGGTAAAGTTACAAAATACGTTTACTCCGAGAGGGTAAAGTGGTCGAAAGCTCATTATCATGCATTAGGTAGATTGTGTACTCACATGCGCTTCACTAGCAGGATGCAATTTTCCTTATCTATATTGGAACAAAATACCTTGGTTGTATGGTGATTCAAATCATCACAATAGAAATTATTATAATGGTCAGCGGCTACCATTTTTATCATTATCTAGGTAGGTGTAGGTACCTATTGTTACGGAAACGATATATAATAGGTACGTAGTTATGAATGATGAATGGCGTTCATACCGTTAATTTGGATTAAAGGCACACGCACTGTCTAAGGGGAGTATAGGAGTATTCGTTTTTTTTTATACCCTCCATATTGCCGTGATACGCGTTACTAGGTACTACTTATGTGATAATACCATTGATATTGATAGGAAATTAATGAATGTCAATGAAGGAGGTTGTCGATTTTTCGGTTAAAATTCGAAGCTTTTAAACACTTATGAGCTAGAATATTCCTGATGCGGAATGCCTACCGACGCAGGCACCTACCGACCGACCTACGAGAGTATTTTATATTTTAACTTAGATCATCACTCTCCTAGTTTTTCTAGTGCCAAATATTTGTAACCACTACGATAGGGCGGGTCACAAGACTCTGTCTCACGAAAAATCGCTATTCTTGAACATATTACTTTCCTCACGAATCAGGATTGTACCTAAGTAGGGACATATATTTTTTATAGATATTTTTTTTTCGGTTACTGCAATGAATAGAAAATAAAATAAGAAATGACAGCCACTGCACGTAAATCAATATTAAGTAGTTAAGTAACCTAATCAGTAACGATAACTCAATTTAAAATATTGAAGATATAGGCACAATATTCCGAATCGAAAATGCATACCTATTATGAAATTACAAATAGATACGCAGACTATGATGTAAACGATTCGTACTCTTGGGATTAAGGTAGGTATTTCGAAGTGATAGTGAAATAAAAACATAGCAATTTAGATAACTTACGCGTTGTCCTTGATTTTTCCTACTATCAGCCAGCATTATGCACGATAAACTCGCGCGATATTGGGTTGAACTTTATGATTAACTTTATTTTTAGCCATCTCCCAATTTCTGTATCTTATTTTGTGACTTTTGCAAAATATACTTAAAAACTGCGGGCTGCTATTACGCTGAATGGACTGATACTTGACAGGGTGAAATGGAATATGAAAACACCATCATGTTTAAATTTTCACATAAAAATAATATCTATTCAACAGTCAGTAGTGAAATAAATAACGTAAAACTCTAGCCACCCCAAATTATTGACTTCAGATTGAATTTAAAGGTGTGTGCACACTAGCGAATATGCCTTGAATGATCAACTGGTACTGTATAAATGCGCGGTCACACACAGCGTGACCTCCGACCGACATGAATGATTCAATCGAAGAGACAGAGGATTAAGTTACATTCAGGACAATTATGGAACGACCAATATCAGTTTACTCACTAGGTTAAAAAGTGTTTTTTTTTTATTTCTAGCCCTTGCGATCATATGGTCCCTGATGTCGCGATGCACGGTGGTGTCGAAGCGGTCCCTGCAGTACCTGGTGCCGTTCGGGACGGCCACGTGGCTCTGGGGCACTGTGTTCATAGATCGGGGCGCCCAGTCCGCGCGGGAGGCGCTCAACAAACAAGTGGACGCTATCAAGAACGAAAAGGTATGGGACTATATTCTGTCATCCATGGTATAATCATATGCTACGTTAGGTATTCTCTCCCAATCAGTGGCGTATTTACCCTTGGGCCATGCGGACCATGGCTCGGGGCGGCAGGCTGCGAGGGGCGGTGCAAGCCGAGAGTAGCAAACAGCTTTGGGCGCCTTTCATACCCATTATCTTTCTTTCCGGAACACCTTATAGGCCCCGGTCAATCTATAAATACGTCACTACTACCGACCATGGGCCAAGACTAGGTTGATGGTTAAGCGCAGTTAATATTAATGGTTTCATGTAGTTTACATACCTAACGTTATTGAAAACATGATGTAATTAATTTAATTTCCTTATAAGCGACATTATCACATGGTACAATAATAGGTATAATTCTTCTTAATCATCAGGTTCAATTCCTGGCTAGGGAAAGTATTTTTTCAAAAAATTTAGTTTTCATCAAAATCGATCTCAAGAATTTGAATTCTAGAATTCATTTTGTATAAGTATCATCTGTAGAAAATATTCTGAGACAATAAATCTCTTTTAATTAAGCAATTTATTACCCACCAGTAAGTAATTTGATAAAGGAGTACCTATAGCCGCTGTTTACAACAGTTAACACGATATAAACATAGGCTAAGGTTTATGTAATTATCATGCTCACAACGAACAAACAAAGACGACATTGATCTGTAGTGCGCAATAAAATAGGTACGTGCACATTGAAAACATGCAACTTACGTATTTCTGAGTAAATCATTTCTACCCGACTGCGCCCGAATTTTCTTCCCCTAATCCATTTATTTCTGTTAAATATCGGTACATGGACCTTATTATGTAGTTTGGAATAGGTGTACTCACGTGGATCGAATGCATTCTCCTTCCAAATTCGTGTCAAAGTCACCCATCAGTCAATATTAATAACTAATAATCATGTTAAACAAAACGATTTCCTGCGAGTGTGCTCGTCTGTTAGTCCTGCAAACAGTGGGGCTTGTATGTTTCCTTTGAGGCAGATTTCGACATACCAAGAATTAGTTATGATCTAACCGCTGCGAAGGAGTGTTTAAAACTAGCGTAGGTACCGGTATTTTCACAATTTTCCGATGCACATAGACTAGGTTTTCTACTTCCGGAGTCGGTGGGAATAATGATATTAATGACCTCTACTATACGTACGGGCATAACTTGTGACCCTGCTGCTAGGACTTGAGGGATAACCAAGATGTTAAGTTAATTGGTCATTGTTTGCGGGAAAAACGCATATTCCTGGCTATGTCAGGTCATCATGTAGTAGCTAGGTTAAGTACCCATTACAACATATCATTGTTATATGTATCCGGGTGGCCGGTTACTGTAATTAGTTTCCTCACACAAGAAACTCTATTTCAATTCGAAATTAATATTCATTAAGAATTGAAATAGAGTTTATTGACCCAGAAACGATTTACCCACAATCTTGTTTGTATAAGTAGGTATGTTGTGTGTGTATGTCTTGGCGCTTGCACACGTAGCATGTATAGGCGCAAGGTAATCCTTATTTTGGCATAAGTATGACATACAAAACTAGAGCAGGTAAGTCAATTCGCGGGCTATATGTGCGTTGGCGCACGTCTAGTAAGGTCTACTTCACATAATCCGCGCTAGTAACCTGCCTGCCCCGCCGTATATCCTGGGGTTATGTGGTGAAGGGCAGTCGCGTCAGTATATGCGCAAATCATTAGTCGTTTACTTGTTGACAAGTTGTTTACACGATCCATGTAGCATGCGCATGTTAAGGTATCTGTCCAGGTTATATCAATCGTGTAACATTAAGCCTTCATTACACGTTGGTAACGAGTAAAATGGCAAGACAGTGCTCTTGGCCGAGTGCTGGGTAGGTGTAAACAGTGCTCGGTACGTATAAAGCTCGTTTAGATACTTGGTCGAAAGCACTGTCACGCCATTTTACTCGTTACGTGTGACGTGTAAACAAGGCATTATTATGTATTTCTTTTTAAAAAAAATATCGAGTGGTGTACTCACAGTATTTTATCTGTTCCAGAGGAAACTGATATTGTTCCCGGAGGGCACCAGACACTCCGGCGACAGGCTGCTGCCATTCCGCAAGGGTGCGTTCCACGTGGCGATGGACGCTGGGGCGCCCATCCAGCCGGTCGTGGTCTCTAAATACCACTTCCTCGATGATAAAAGACGTCGATTTGGATCAGGCATGTACATTTACTCCATTACACGGCAGGGCTCAGTACTAGGGAATTATACGATCATTGGACCCGATACTTATTCGAATGCGTTCAAAACTACTTACTTAATAGATACTAAAGGCCTAGAGAATGAGTAACAAATATAGTGGCATCATGTCTTGTTACGGCGCGATAAATGATCACTCGTTGCACATACTGACAGTTACTTATTCTCTGTTTCCTTCGATATTATTTTATTTCTACATCGGTATAAGACTGAAAACATATTTACTCCGTACTAACTGAAATAACGCCAGGCCCTTATTAGTAGGTAAACCTACATATTTATTTATTCTGTTTTAGTGTAGTAGGAACCTAGTGCAATGAAACTAGAGCGTTTTGAGTAAGGTATTAAGTACTATGCAAGGTAACGACATTTCGCTCACAAATTCTGTTTATTTAATGTCAATTTTTCATTAATTTCAGGTGATTACATCGTGTCCTTCTTGCCCAGGATCGAGACTAAAGGTTTGTCGAAAGAAGACATAGAATCGTTAATAGAAAACACAAGGATAAAAATGCAGGACGAGTTCACCAAGACATCGGCAGAGGCGTTGGAGCTTCGTGTTCACCGGGCAAAGGCTGAATAAACGAGGTATCTTCGTGTTAGGTACAGTCCAGACCAGCGCTCATACCGTGCCGGCCTATATCGCATACGCACGAATGAATGAACAAAGCTTGATCTACTTATTATGCTGCATTCAGGCGCTGGCCGAACAAGGGTATGCTAATATACGGGTACTTCGTTTCTCTTGGCTAGCCTACCCTGGCAGAAGCATTGGGAGCTTCGAGTGCAGCTATTTAAATCTTCCCCACATTAAGTATTCCATTTAGCGCACCTAACATGAGTTATGGACATGGCAATATCTAGTAAAAAATATCAATAATACATATTGATTTCTTATATTTACGCGAATACTACACTTTGAAATAAAACTATTTTTTAAGGATTTTATCGCGTTTATTTTTCGTTTTTATATTCCCGACGTTTCGGCTGCTTTACAGCAACCATGGTCGGTCACGGCAGGACCAAACGTCTAAAAACGAAAAATAAACGCGATAAAATCCTTAAAAAATAGTTTTATTTCCATATCAATAATACGTTAACTCAAACCCAATTGTTAAGCAAGTTACGTAAATGTCTCCTTCTACTTTGTCATAGTATCCTAGTACTTTTCAGACTATATTTTTTAAATATATTGTCGATGTTTTCATTAGAAAACAGCCATCTGAAGTGGGTAACCTCATGGTGCGCTTGGAATAAAAATGATTAGTTTCGGTGCGCTCCGAGATATGCTTCCGATGGCCATCATATGTGTACTGAGTATTGGCTAATGACCATATGAAACACTAGCGGCTGGCCTGGTGCCTACCGTCCGATTTCATGGTACAAGAATGTTCATGTAGATTGTAGAGTAATGCTCATTCGCGCGCATGCAGATATATATGGTTGGTACGTAAGTTTCTGGTAAAACTTGGGGTAATCATTTTAATATCAAGTAATTTAGACAGACCGTGGTGTTAGAAGCTGTGATAATTAAAACGTTAAACATTCAATAATGACTCTATTTATAATTCGACTATTGTTGGCGGTAGTAATATTTTTCTCAAGAAGTTTTATTTTTATAATAAAAGTTTTAAAACAAAAAGAACTGTTTAATTATAAACTAGGTTTACCCGCGTAGTTTCTGCGATAAAAAGTATAAGAATGTTGTGTAAGTAGGTAAACTACCTACCTACCTGAGTCAAAAACATCGACTGCTTTCTGTGTCGAAGATCCCAGGTTCTAATCCAGGTAGGTACAAACTTTGAGCGATGAGCACGAATGTTTGTAACCGAATCATGGATGTTTAATATCTACCTATATAAGTATTATATACCGAGTTCAATTCGCTCTTAGTCAATTGTACAGTACCTGTAATACAAGCGTTGCTTAGCGGGACCTTAAAGGCGATGTTCGTCTGGCAACATTATAAAAACAAATAAATTCAGGAATTTTTGTGTGAAGCTCAGTCAAATATACTAAATCCTTCACATTTTTACTCTTGGTAATAGAATTAAATAATAAACATACCATGTGATTTCTTTTTATTAAGACTTCACAAGTGAAAACATGCATGTAAAAATATACTTACATTTTAAAATTGTTGTCTAGGAAATACAGTAGATACACAGACAGCCTTAATAGGTACTGTGGTAGTTGTGAAGCATCAAAAATACATACAATGTATAGCTGATACTATCACAATACATTGAATTAATGTGTAAAGATTTCAGAACATTGTCTCACAAAAAAAATACATAATAATTGTTTGGCCACTATAATGTGGTTGTTCTGACTTTACATAATGGTCACAAATGCGCTAAAGAGGCGCAGGATCAAAGGTTAGATTAGGTTAGGTCCCTTTCTGAATCAGCCTGTAGACAAGAGTACGAAGTACAGTAAAGCTGATAACTTAGTGTAGTTTGACTTCATGGCTCGTGCATCACTAATAAAAATAAAATAAGTATAACACAACTCATATAATCTATTTGCAATGACATAAGCACGGGATGTCGTCTACGTACATTCAGAAATAGATCACTGAACTGACTCATAAACTAAAGTATACAAATTTGAATGGAGAAGAAAGCTTTAACTTTACTTACCACGATCACACAGTTTGAGTTAGTTAAGTGTGTAGCCACTACGTCACTAAGTAACTAAATATACGCTTAAAGATCGAAAACTGTAAGTAAGTACTAAGGGATATAACTCAGATACATTTGAGAACGGAGTGCCACAACCACTATTCCAGACAAAAATATTTTCGGTCTTCGAGCCGAAGATGTTAGAAATGTATTTGTTTATGTGACATTTAGTAACACAATCTCTTTCTGAAACCCATGGTATAAGAATATTATCCGCTAGATATTCTCTTCCGACGTTAGCTCTTGCTAACGTCGGCACTGATCTTTCAGTGTTGCCATTAATTGGAATCTACAACAGAATTATTACCGCTCATTGGCCGAAGTCGCAGTCTTGCGCCAAACACGTGACCTCGCTGTAACGGGAAGAGATTATCTGGCGTTGTACCATGCCATGTACTATGGCGAAACGAATGCAGCAGGTAACCGATTCTAATAACGACCGATATTACATAGAAATAACGCAGATACAATACAATACTCACACAAATATCTAATTAATACTCGTCTTACATACATACAAATACATCTTATTATTATACCTAGGTCGTAGAATTATTATATAGGTCTAATATTTAAAGTATGGTATTATGAAATTTATAAATGTCAATATAGGTTTGATGAAATTGCATTGTTGAATTAGGAACATCGAATATTATCGAGTATTACGAAACTTTGGTTAACAAACTTGACACCGAGTGTGAAAAAGATTAATAAATTACTTAACTATTTTTTTTTAATAATGCACACTTATGCATATCTTAAGTTGCAAATAATGCTATTTACAAATTGCAGTCGAACTTTTCCTGGTTCCACCTTATCAGAAAACTGGTACGTCGGCGTGATAGTTTTATAGCTAGACGAAGACGGTCCTCAGACGAAGAAATAAACAGACTGACTGTCACGAACAACATAATAAATTACGAAAAAACCAAGCCGATTAAATATGTTGTTCGCAACACTCCGACTATATTATTTCTTCGTCTGAGTATCTACGTACCCCTTGTCTATGAATACAAATATAAGGGTGATAGGCCTAATAGCCAGCACAGTATTTATTGGAACTGACTGACACTATATAACTATAAAGATATTGAAAAACTATATCCGCACTAATAGTTGCAATAATGCTTAGAAATTACGAACGGCATCATATTTTTAGTGTGTTCGTTATTTTATTATGCGTAGCTAGAGAATCTACTTCATATTAAGTAATTATATGTTATAAAAATATAATTTTGATTTAAAAAGGTTAAAAAACACTCGAAAATATACCATGTTTCTAGGTTTTTTTAGTAGCAGATATAAAACCTTTTTGCACAATATATTAAAGTACGTATGACTTGTATGATACCTAATCAACGATTTCTACATTCAAATCGCTTAAAATAATTTAAGTAAGTTTAATTAATTATAACTAAGTAATATAATATTAATCCAAACGTAGTTTTGGTGTAAAAAAACAATTGTTATCTAATCTTGCGATAACATATTATTGTTGATAGGAATAGACACTGCAATGGCACAATTTGTAAATTTTCTAATGATGATACATTTACATCACAAATAATAATAAGTAGGTACTATAGTATGTAGTTAGTTTCTTTGGTTATAGTGCTTTAAAACATTAAGAAGGCAAGGTTTTTGCGCAGGGTGGTACAAACAAGCTAATCAATTTACGCTAGAAAATTAGCGATTGTTTTTATCTCAATTAATGAGGGATATTTATGTAGAATTTGTCTCTTTAGTGTGTGGAATAGTTATCATGCGCTCATTAGTTTAAAAAATACATCATAATAACATTTATGCATAACATACGAACTGAAAATATAACTTCGTATTTACGACAAACTTTCATTTGACTAGAGAATCAAACATTGGATGAATATCGAGTCCAAACAGACATGAAAGCCTTCAGCGTTCTGCGTTCCGTATTCTTGGTAATGTAACATAACGCTCGCGTTAATAGCAGGCGGCCAGCAACATTTACATTTTAAGAACTGGAAGTGTGAACGCTTTGTGTGTTCGAACCCATAACCGATATTACGGCACCCCAAATTGAAAGTACGGGCGCAAGCGCGGCAAAGTAAGACCAGATATTTAGAATTAATAGCGTTGACATTGAAACGCACGCGCCAGCGCACGCTAGTACCTATTTGGAGAGCCTGCGCCCGTACTCTCATTGTAATCTTCTTCACGTACCGTTCTAGTAACGTAACGTCTTCCATTCCTCTCACACCAAAGATTTCATAAATAAGTAAGACAGTGACAGCATGTTTTCTCGATGACGTTACGATTACATTCGAAGTGCCTGCTTACGTTACAGGTGCCCTATGATATCACATCATTACACACGTTCGTGTTGGAATTTTGATTTGATCATATACTTTTTAGATGAAGAAGTGCATGTTGATAGATGAACCAGTTTTTTTTTAAATATATTACTTTGTTTTTTAAAAGTGTCCCCCATTCAACGGATACCTGGCCGATGAGCAACTTCGTTTAACTTCATAAGATTATCATACCACGACAACACATCGTCCATAAAATTATGCTATATATAATTTAATTTCACTTCAATATACCAATACTTTTTAGAAATTTTACATGAAAATGGCACCGGTAAGAATTTCAATAAACCTTATTGCACAAAATGATACATTAAAATAGACGAAATAAAAATAACGCAATTCGATATAGTGCGTTTCACAATAACTGTTATATCACGTTTGTTAATTATAATAGGTACTTAATGCATAAATAAAGATACAACTATTGATAATAAAATAAAGCTAAGCCTCGTAAAAAATACTGCAATTATAATACTATTAAGGTTCAATGAATGTAATGAATGTGCGGTATGCTTAACAAGTGACTACAAAATAATTGTAATTCCACATTGCTCGAGTGTAGCAACAAAGTGGACACCACGCGTGATTAGCATAAAAAAACTGCTTAAAAGTGAAGCAAAGCCACTGATGAAATCGAGTGCATTTTTGCCTCATACATGATAATGGGTGACACCAATTCCATCTATTGTATCGTACAATTCTTTTAATTTGGGTCAACCGTACTAGGACCGTAAGGTTACGATGAAATTATACACTTTACACTCAGTCTATTAGACAATGTCGAAGTATGACCACTGCCGAGACACCGAATGGCAGATAGTGTTTCTGTGCCGCGTAGTGTCAGTGTGGCCGTGTACACTTGGCTTTAGAAGCTGTTATATATCGAATAAAAAATACATGTCGCACCCTCTGAACGACAGGGGCTCGACTCAAAATTATGAATTCAAAATTATGCTTCAAAATTATGGTTTTAATGTATGTTCTATCCAATGAATATTAAAACAAAGGCGTTTTTATGATAGAAAAAGCTTATTATATTTCCGTCTCTTTCACACCGGTGCTTTTCGTCCTCCCCGTTCAGTTGGAAAGATCCTTGATTGCGACTTCCCAAAAAAAAATATTTTTGAGTTGAGCCCCTATCGTTCTGAGGGTGCGATGTATTGAAATTTGCATTCTACAACAATATTGTATAGTAGTGCAAACAACACGACGTATATTTTCGAATTTTCAGTATTATCGTTCAATAGTTATAAAATATTAGAATTATAATACATCATAACAAAAATAGAAACATTCATAACATCTATCCTTTATATACTCATCAGTCACCAATAGTCCGATTTAGTTTTATCATTAAACGATAATTAATCTTAAAATAGATAATAATGTTGCGTAAGTTGACTTATAATAGGAACAAATAGTATTATTTTCAAATCTTATCAATGGCTTAATATAATAGTCGATAGGTAAAATATTTTTATACAATTAAATCACAGAAATATTAACATTTCTTGCGATTGGAATGCCCGTAGCGCTCATTTCATTTTATAAATCACCACTTCCCGTTTATATTCAAAAGCGGAGTCGTATCGTACAAAAAAAAATGTTACTTATAAGAAAAAAAATATAGGAATCGGGCGTGAAACACTCACTTTAATTACAATTAATACCCCGAGATTACGTGATAGATGAGATTGAACTCAAGACACGTGCAGCAGATTTTTTACGATGATTGATGTCAGGCTTACGATAAAAGCTAAGCGAGGCTAATTTCCGCCTGTTTATCTTATTTGTATTTGATACAGCCAATTTGAAGAATTCAGGCTATATATAGAATGACTAGAAACACAAGCCTGCTCAAGGCGAGGTATAAAACAATTTCTCTTTCTCCAACTATTATAAATATGGCGTAGGCTTATGTGTACCTAATTTTTCCTTACTTGGGGAGTTTAGTACGCAATCTTGGTAGATCTTTTTAGTCATACTTTTTAAATACCTATTTAATTTACACGCAAATAGGTTCAATAATGTTAATCAATATGTTAAATTGTATTAAAAACATCTTTTAATAATTTTAAGGGGGAAGCTCAGGGTCAGGGCGCGAAATTCAAAATGTCAATGGTTTTTATTTTTTTACGAAAAATTTGGACATCTTTACGATGTAATTTAGTGTTTTGCGATATTAACATTCTGCATTGGATGTCTCGATGTATTAGGTTTGCTTAAAAAAGTACCTAATCGGATACAATACCATAAGGTTTGTAAAAATCGCTACTTTTACTAACTTTATGGTGTTGTATCACCTTAGGTATTTTTTTAAGCAAACTTAATACATCGAGACATCCAATGCACAGTGCTAATATCGCAAAACACTAATAATTTAGTGTTTTGCGATATTAGCATTGTGCATCGTAAAGATGTCCAAATTTTTCGTAAATAAATAAAAACCATTGACATTTTGAATTTCGCGCCCTGACCCTGAGCTTCCACCTTAAATGAAAAATAAAATTAAAAAGACGTGCTAAGATTGTGAACTAAATTCTCCAAGTAAGGGAAAATAAGGTTGACTAGTAGGGAGTTACTCTATTGCGACTATTTTATTGGGTGGTACCGGCCTGACTAGCGTGCCAGACTGAGTTATCAACTCGGGGTCTCATACGAAGAAATCATATAGACAGAATGTCGTAAACAACATATTGAAGTACAAAAACCAAGCCGTGTCTTTTGAACACGCGAATTAAATGCTTACGGCACGTAATTCACGTGTACCTACTACACAAATTGGTTCGGTTTTTATGTTTCAATATTTTCTTCACTTCGACTCTGTCTGTATTATTTCTTCGTCTCAGCTCGGGGTATTAACTGTACCGGTGGATGTTAACAGTATCAGTTTGTGTTTAATCCTCACCAGCGAGGGGGTAGTTAGGTGGTAACGCGCTGAGTACCTCTTTAGAGAGCTCCTTGTAAACCGCATCCATAGTGTTTCGCACCCTGTTGATGAGCGCCGGCACGTCGTCCATGGTGAGGCCCGCGGTCGGGACCGGCTCTAAGCACTGGATGATAACATGACCTGGAACAAATTGTCAAAGAATGTATTATTATAATCTGTACAAATAGTAAGGCGTCATCCTAATTGGGTACTACTTCGGCCTAATTGGCTACTAAATAGCATCGTTTACTCGTACGATCGATAGCCAATCAGGACGAAGCTTCAAGTTACATGCGATAGGATAAAAGTATTAAAAGACTTGGTACGGCCTGAGCTTTGGACATGGTCCGCTCCATACCATGTTGTCAGTAGACTACTTTCTAAAGACTAACCCCTAAATTTATAGACGTTTTATCTCGATCAAAAATATGGATGATTTTCATAGTTTGTTCTTTTTCTGCTTTATATCCATAGATGAATCAAATACCCTAAACCTTACCTTTATCGAAAATATGTTTTTTTCTGTTGATAAAGTAATACGGGGAGTACACGACAGGTATGATGGGCACCTGGGCCGCGACAGCGATGTTGAACGCGCCTTTTTTGAATGGCAGCAGTTTCGTGAAGTCTTTGTTCCTCGTACCTTCAGGAAACAGCCATATTTTTGTCTGCAAATTGAAATTGAAATATATGTTTACGTTATTTATTTAACAAGTTTATGAATTCTTTGTATCTTTCAAATACTAAGTAATATACAAAGTAGCAGATTCTGAAAGTATAAGGTGTAGCAATAATAGTGTAAATATTTTGATGAAGTCATGTTTAGGTGTAAAATAATGTGTAATGGATGTTTGCTTTAATATGTAAAAAGCAACTTGTCAAAAAAAATCTTTTTTAGTAATTTAAATAATTCAATTACCTCTTAAATTATATACCTACATATATATTTTTTATAATTTTTATGCTTAGAACCTACCAAATGACCTCTTGAAATATTTTTGGCTTTAAGTATAATTAAGTTGCGATTTTTATACTTATATTTAATCCTTCCTAAATCCAATCCATCCTAAAACATACAAAGACCATATTGGTTGGTGATTAGCATTTTTTTAATATTGATAACATTGACATTTATTAATTCATGGAGATAAAATAATTTATCAAATTACAGTCATTAACTTCAAACATCCTAATATTGTTTGACTGGAATTTGTTCTATCTTATCTATAATACCAACTTCTGTAGATAAATTCTAATTGTTTGTCCTCCAGTACATCTAATTTGCCGATATTAGAAATACTTAAAAAAATAAGGTATATTGAAGGTACTCACTTTATTCTTGATCATGACTTCTGATGTAACTTTAAGTTGCTTGTAAGCATCTTTTGAGTTATTCCGATCAATGAACACAACTCCTGCAAGGTATGCGGCCAGGCCAAATGGCCAAACATAGAATATCTCTTTACGGGCAATAGCAGCTATTTTGTCACCCACATGCCAAATGTTGAACATACCTGAAAACATTTTAATTATACTATTTCTATAGAAATAATACTATTTTTAAGGATTCTACCGCATTTGTGATGGTGTTATGTGTTAAAAAACTACAGTAAATTTAAATACTACATATGGATAAAATATCACCCCCTTTAATGATACATTATCTTTGCATCAAGAACAAATTAAGTTAAAGATACCAATATTTTTATTAGTAAAACCAATTTTCTGCTACAAGGTTAAGTGATGGAGATAGCTAGAGTGAAAACCAACTATTATACAAATACAGATTATCTAATAGCTCTTATGTACAGATATTTGACTTGCAAAAACGTTTAAATGAAATGCGACTCTTGCGGCAAAGCAATAAAGTACACTTCAGCCAGGTTATTTTAAATCATTTGGAATCAACATCCGAAACGGATTTGAAACATTCCGATGTTGATATCGTTCCCAACAAGCTCTCCGACAGAAACTTTTTGAAAGAAATGATTTGGTATTGTCATCAAGATACATCGAAGATAATCAAATTCGGAAATTTTAATAACAATTGAGGTAAGCCACCTCGGAAGTTTTCTATTCCGTTTCCGATATCGGTTTCGAATGGTTTAAAATAAAACTGCAGATCACCCACCACTGCATTTTAGATGTTTAAAAATATATTATTATATTACTGCATGCCTCTATTTTGTGCCTGTACGCATGCTGAGTAGGTATTTATTGCAGTTGGATCATTGAGAGATAGATGCCCGCCATAAAATTTTAAACTGTGATAGCTCAAAATTAGGTTTGAAGCAGATAACTTGTTTTACCAGAAAGGTAAGAGATCTTATTCTTATTCATAATAAAAAAAACCTTTTCTGAACAGTCACACAGATTTCATCAAATGTAGACAATACAAGGTTATGTAGGAATTGCAAACAATTGGTAATTGACCGCTAGGATCCATCTAAATGACATCATATAATAGTCCTTGCTATAATATTCTTAGTTTAGTTTTTTTTAGAATATGCTGTCACCCACCAGTGAGTAGGCACTTCGCCAACATCAAGTAGGAATATTTTTAATAGACTAATAGGACAAAGTCAAAGGCATAGTACTGGTGTATATAATAGTTAGAAATATACATTTTTAATTACCCAAAACATCAATAGTCGACTGATGGTTTGAGACCACAACAGCACCGCGATCTTCAGCTAGAATTCTTCCATTCCTCAAGTGCCATTTTATTTCTATAACTTTAGTAACATGTTTCACTATTTGAGAGCCAAATCTGTAATTAAGTAAATATTTTTTAGTCCCATGATGCGTCTAAAGAAATGCAAGTGTTAGTAGATACATAGTCTTACAAAGATTTTTATTTGCGTTAATGAATCACCTGTTAATTCATTATTGTTTGGGAAATGTCACAAGATTGTAAGAAACAGGGAAATTATACTTACAGGGAATTTTTAACGTTTCTTGGATTGAATGCAAAGAATGGCAACAATATCACTGCCGTTAATGATGCCCAAATGTAAAAAATAAGAAACTTCGATTTAAACTTCACAAAATTGGGTGTCTCTGAAAATAGCTGTTTTAGGACATAAGTCACTAATGCAATTATTATAAAGTAAATAATTTTATCCCACATCTTCAATTTAAAAAATATAAGCGATTAAGTTTTCAAAATAAAAATAAACACAACCGATGCCACTCCGTAATTACTTGTTTTTTTTTAAACATTGAAATGACTAACAAAGCGAAACAAACACACGCACGCCAGCACCGCGGCGCGGGTGACGAACGGTGGATGTCATACACTACACGCACAAACGACCAGTGTTGTAAGCGCACTGAGTTGTCGTTAAAAAGCGCTAGTTTTGCATGATTATAAAAAAACAGCAATAGTACAAGAAAAGTTACATGTCTTCTTTATAATGAAAAACTACACAAAACTTCACATGAGAAAATAATCTATTACTTTGATAGCCATTCCTATTATCAGATCTTTTTCTATTTCCAGACTCTCCTACTTAGTAGAACTGTAAGGTTCTGCTAGTAACGTAGCAGTATTTTATTGTAAGCTTATTAATTAAAAAGGCTTGCTAAAAAGCGCTAGTTGTGGCAATAGGTGCGATATAATTTTAACCACTAAAAAAACCGTTAAAAGATATAGCGCTGAAAGCGCTAAGTTGGCATCACTGTGAACGACAAACCATCATAGACAATGAAAAATTTATGAATTTAGAACACTGACCTCTATGGTATACATCGCTGGACTAATCATAAGCCCGGTTATCGTGTGCCTATTTGATTTTCGCCATTTTGGCGCCGATAGCGGCAGTGAGGGGGAATGGAACTAATAATAGAGATGGGACAGTGATATGATACATCGATAAAAATGTTTATGCTTAAACCTACCCATGCAGTAAAATGAAAATAATTATGATCCATTGCTTTAACAATGGCTAATGTCCAAAATAATCGAGTGGTTAATACTAAGATGAAGCAAATAATGATAATGATTAGCCGAATCGCTCATGGGTAGGGTAGGTAATCTTAGGATAAGCCGAAACCGGACTAAAGGGTGGTGTGTGACTAGCTAGATCCTACTTAAATAAGGATTGTTTTTTAATTAGAAATGAGGTAATGTAATGTTGTTTGGGAAGCAATGGAGTAGGTAAGGTATTAATAGAAAATAAAAATCATCAAAGTAGTACATGAGTTATGTTTAATAAAAGTCATCAGAGAAGTGTTTTGAACAGATGTAATCATATTTTTTCGGACGCCAACTAGGCTTTTCAATATTTTTGAGCCATAATTCTAGTCTTCTATTGTCAGTCGTAAACCTGTGAATTAGTAAACATTGTTTTAAAATAATATGTATTTGATAAAACAAATCTGTCTTCGGCGATTTTTACGTTCTTGAACGTTCTATCTATTTAAGATATTGATAGAAAAAATATCGATAAATTTTATCGACAAGGAACTTTTACAGCACTATTGAATTTTATTGTTTATAAAAAACCGATAATACAAAGACAAATGCGTTGTAATCACGTATAAATAAGAGTAGTAACATATTTTTAAGTGCCTATAATATCAATAGAAGTTTTAATTTATTGAATATTAGCCGTAAATTCACTTACTTGTGGAATGTAACCCCACTTCCCTTCTGGTAAAGAGTTTTGCATAACACGCACTCTTTCATGGTTTACCTATTAACTAACACCACTTATTTATGTATTAACTATATTAATACGACACAACAAACAAGTTTAATCGCGTTAAACCTTGAAAATCACTTTATAAACATGGAGACAATGTAAACAAAACAACGGCCATTTGCATTTTACGTCAGATTTAGTTCCTTTCCCCCACGATGGGGGCGCTTCAAATAGGCATAATAGATAGCTGTCATTTTAAAGGGTATCATTAGTCTAGCGTACTTGTATCATGGACGTCAGTGATTTAGAACCATTTTTGCTAGCATTTTATATGCTTTTGGACATTGGCTTAATAGTTTTGGTCTAAGAGCAAGAAAGAAGATCTTTTGGTCATGTTTTGGAATAAGCCTATTTTTGATCAAGATTTAGGAATTAGGTGTCACCACTCACCAGTCGAACACACCAACTATACGGTCCCACACGAAGCAACGTTTGTTTTATGAGTACCATGCAATGGACTGAGGACTGAAGGCGAACTCAGTATATAATACTTCTATAGATATTAAACATGCATGACTCGGGTACAAACATTCGTGTTTATCACACAAAGATGCTTTTGATTTTTGTTTGAAATCTTCTAATGGTCGGTTTACACGAGTACGTACAGTACGTAAGTGACGTGCGGCAGTTTTACTTGCGTACCTACTGTTGTCGAGTACCTACTCAAAGATTTCTACTGAAGCACAACACGCATTTCCGGTAAGTTCTGGTTTCTCGAATGTGTGCAACATAAGACAGACTCAGACTTATATATAAGTAAAGTATTGCCTAGCAAGGTAAAGTACACGCAAGCTAAATCTGCTCGTGACTGTGGGCGCTATTAACACTGTACAGGTATACCCTGCACTATGGTACTTATAGCCTACATTAAATTAGTTCCGCATTCTGCCGCGCGTAATCTTCGCTGGCGCCCACTTTAATCGTCCTCGGAAATTTCAAATAAAGAGTTGAGATAGCACAGAATACTTGCTCATTATTTACCCACTTTAATTATAATCGACTTACTCTGAGTAGCATTATCTATATCTATATTGCACTACAAATTTCAAAATACTTATCTATTGAGTAATTATTCTCTACATTATGATAATAGGTAGACGTTTATTCAAGTACATTTATCTTTGTTTCTTACTTAGCTTTTTATTTAGCACTAGCTGCTACCCGCGACTTCGTTCGCGTGGTATTTAACAAAGACACAACCGTTGGCAACAGCCTGCTCGCACGTTCTGAACCGGCGGGACGCATTTCAGATTGTTGCTATCAAACTTAATCAGGCGCTGCGCTGCAACATTGGTTTTAATTTTTTTTCGTGAGATCCTATTTTTTTTCTAAAATAAAAGTAGCCTAAGTTACTCCTTGTTACATCAGCTATCTGCCAGTGAAAGTCCCGTCAAAATCGGTCCAGCCATTTCAGAGATTAGCCGGAACAAACAGACAGACAGACAGACAGACAGACAGACAGACAGACAGACAGACAGACAGACAGACGGACAGACAGACAGACAAAAATTGTAAAAAATGTTGTTTCGGTATAGGTAACGTGTATACATCCAAATGCACTTAGTAAAAAGCGGTTATTTTAATATTACAAACAGACACTCCAATTTTATTTATATGTATAGATAAGAAATCACTTAAGTCTTACGAACTTCTGAGGTATAACCTGTCCTCGCATAAACTGGGCGTCGGTAACTACCTACATTGTTACCAACAACCACAAAATGGATATTTTTGTACATAGATATTTAAACTTTTTGCTAATTATTGTTATTGTACTAGGCAGTCTCGGTTGAAAAAAAATAACTAGTGCCATTTATACACGATTAAAAATATTTCATTTTTCTTTTATTCATTTCATGCACTGACCTCTATGGTATACATCGCTGGACTAATCATAAGCCCCGTTATCGTGTGTCTATTTGATTTTCGCCATTTTGGCGCTGATAGCGGCAGTGAGGGGGAATGGAACTAATAATAGAGATGGGACAGTGATATGATACATCGATAAAAATGTTTATGCTTAAACCTACCCATGCAGTAAAATGAAAAAAATTATGATCCATTGCTTTAACAATGGCGAGTGTCCAAAATAGTCGAGTGGTTAATACTAAGATGAAACAAATAATGATAATGATTAGCCGAATCGCTCATGGGCAGGGTAGGTAATCTTAGGATAAGCCGAAACCGGACTAAAGGGTGGTGTGTGACTAGCTAGATCCTACTTAAATAAGGATTGTTTTTTAATTAGAAATGAGGTAATGTAATGTTGTTTGGGAAGCAATGGAGTAGGTAAGGTATTAATAGAAAATAAAAATCATCAAAGTAGTACATGAGTTATGTTTAATAAAAGTCATCAGAGAAGTATTTTGAACAGATGTAATCATATTTTTTCGGACGCCAACTAGGCTTTTCAATGTTTTTGAGCCATAATTCTAGTCTTCTATTGTCAGTCGGAAACCTGTGAATTAGTAAACATTGTTTTAAAATAAGATGTATTTGATAATACAAATCTGTCTTCGGCGATTTTTACGTTCTTGAACGTTCTATCTATTTAAGATATTGATAGAAAAAATATCGATAAATTTTATCGACAAGTAACTTTTACAGCACTATTGAATTTTATTGTTTATAAAAACCGATAATACAAAGACAAATGCGTTGTAATCACGTATAAATAAGATTCGTAACATATTTTTAAGTGCCTATAATATCAATAGAAGTTTTAATTTCTTGAATATTAGCCGTAAATTCACTTACTTGTGGAATGTAACCCCACTTCCCTTCTGGTAAAGAGTTTTGCATAACACGCACTCTTTCATGGTTTACCTATTAACTAACACCACTTATTTATGTAATAACTATATTAATACGACACAACAAACAAGTTTAATCGCGTTAAACCTTCAAAATCACTTTATAAACACGGAGACAATGTAAACAAAACAACGGCCATTTGCAATTTACGTCAGATTTAGTTCCTTTCCCCCACGATGGGGGCGCTTCAAATAGGCATAATAGATAGCTGTCATTTTAAAGGGTATCATTAGTCTAGCGTACTTGTATCATGGACGTCAGTGATTTCATGGCATTCTAAATATTTTTCTGTAACCAGTTCTAAACTACTTCATTCACTCGTGCACGTTTATGATCACACAATCGGTATTAGGTTTATTAGGCCTAGTCTGCGGATTAGGCCTGCATAGAATCTTCCATATTTAACTACTTGACGTTGGCAAAATACCTACCTAAAGGTTGATGAGGCAATTTTACAAAAACAAAGAATTAAGTATTTACCTACCTTATTTTTGGTAACCATTTGGATGGTTGGTTTCAGGCTTTCAATGGCTGCTTTCGTATTCCATCTATCAACTAACACCGTGTTGCTCAGATAAGCAGCCAACCCCAACGGTCCGGTGTACAGTATTGATTTCTTTGCCACCATTATTATTTTATGAATTATTTCATAGCAATGACAGGCACCTGGAAAATAATTACTTATCTACCTAAAATTTCCCTTCGGTGCCATAAATGCACTTTATCATGTGAGATATTAATTATAATATGATACTTATAAGAGCTGTACCTTGTAATGATCCTAGTTACATATGATCTTAAATCTATGTCAAAAATATGATTATGTAATATCCCTCTGCCTGGATATCGTAAAAGGTTGTGATCAGTGTAAATACCTATGATCCAAGTCTGCTAACACAATCCATTCATAATCGAACAGCAACCGCTTAGTAACTGTCACTTTTGACAGACATCCCATACAATATCTGTCAAAAGTAACAGCTACTATGCGGTTGCTGTTCGATTATGAATCGATTGTGTTAGCAGACTTGGGAACCTGATGCATCCAGATCTGCTGCATCGCAATTTGTAATACCTAGGTACATATGGAGAAACTATGTCATAGATATAAAACGTCCTACTATATATTATGATAATTATTATTATTTATGATTATATATATGACCTACTTATTACGTGTAGTTAGTAGTATTGAACAACTCGGGTACAAACACTCGAGTTTATCACACTATATTTGCATCCCGGATTCGAACCCGATTATGAATGAATTTACTGTGCTGTAGTCGTAATATAAGTAAATACTTGACTTAATTCCTTCAAATTTCGGATGTATATGATACCTACATCATAAGGTTTAAGTTACCTATTACATCGAATGTGGACTGGTGATTGGATACAATGACAGCGCCTCGGTCTTCTGCTAAAATTTCTCCATTACGTAAGCGCCATTCTACGCCGTACATCTTACTGATACGTCTTAGTGCCTTACCTACCAATCTAATAAATAAGGTTCAAATTAACACACAATTATGACACCATTGCGAATAAAAGCTAGACAAACACAACCATACTGTACGGTCCCAAATCAATTAGGCAACGCTTGTATTATAGATACCCGTGCAATGGACTGGGGGCGATTCCAGTACTATTGCTTTCATATCATATTCGTGCTCTTCACATAAAGTTTGCCCCTACCGAATTTCGAACCCAGAACTTTTCAGTATCTACAGAAAGCGGGGCACTATCAGCTTGCTAAGATGTGATAGTATTAAAGGTCCCTGACAGGGGGCGGGGCAATTCCATTGGGGCAGGGGGGAGTATTGTGTGACTTTGACTTTACCAATCTTTCAGACGCCAAACCTCCTTATAGGGGCATATCTACTGCCATATCGGTATAGTTGCCCGTCAAAGAAGATGTTATTTTTAAGGAGTTATCGGAAATCCAACATAGAATATTTCACATACGTGTAAAGTGTTTTTTAAAGGTGTGAACAAAGATTCTCGAGAATAGCACGAATCCTACAACAATTATTCCACAAAAAACTACTGAATGACACATGTACTACACTCAGAAAGGGTATACCTTTAAACCTGCGCTTCTTTAGCAAATTTGCAATTATTAGTGAAGTCAGAATTTAGATATTTCAATTTTTAAATCAAATTTTTGTTCCCAACGAAATAACAATTGCATGTACTTCGCTCATAATGAGCGTTAAATTCATATAATGTTTCAATCCGTTCACAATGTATACTCACTGTTTGTAACCGCGTTATGGATGTTTAATATCTACCATATAAGTATAATATAATGAGTTCGCCCTCAGGCCATTGTACGGTACCCATAATACAATCGTTGCTTAGCGTGGGACCGTATAGTTGGTATGATCGTCTGACGATATTATATTTTAAGTAATTTTATTCTAAAAATGCCTTGTACCTTAACGTCATATTGTTAGGCTTAAAGCTTCTCTGAATTCGAAGGATATTCTATATATACAAGTGAATAGATCGAGGTAGATCACACCGCTAACTTACATATACCATGAGGTTTAGGATTAAGTGTATTTTACTTACAGGACGTTGCTATAGTGCCTTCCGTTCACTAACATTAAATGCAAGTTGATCAGCGGAGTTACTACGATGAGCACGATGAGGGCAAAGGTTTTAAAATAATATTTCAACATTTTACATAAATCTGGAATTTTGTTTTTATGGAATACAATTGCACTTAATACAAAGCCTGCTCCAATGTTTAACCACATTTTTAATAAACAAAACCAAAATCGAAATTAAGTTGTTAAATATTTGTAGCTAATTTAACACCTGATCAGTGGTGTTGGTAGATACTTAAGTAATAACAGTCAATATGCCACAGGTATTTTTTTAACTCAATTTACTTAATGATATATATTTAGGATTCCGTTTAAAAACTCGTTAGTACCTACCTTGTAAACCTTTAATTTATGGGTAGATGTACAATTAAATATAATGATGAATACAAGATGTTATGTTATACCTTTAATATATTATGTAGGTATCTAATGTAAAGTGCCGACAAATTTATAGAAGTTATAATCCATTTACAATGATATTACTATGCATTTTTTATGAATTCTGCGTTAATTTTGATTTATCGGACTACAATTGTCAGTGTACCTGAACAATATTTGTTCAGAGTTTCTAAGATTAACCCAAATACAATTTCAAACTGTTTTAAAATATGTACATAACACGGTTAATGGTTTTCTATTTATCCCATTATTATGGAAATACTGCTAACGTTTTATGTATGGTGGTAAATTTCCACACACTTATCACGCTGTGACACCTTAAGGGTCAAACTGCCAAACTTAACCGCACGAAATAGGTAGTTGCTTGCTCAGACGCAGATACAGGATTACGGGGGAGGGTCTTTTAGACAATTTATTCGAAATTTTTAAATTCGTCAAAATAAAATCAATTGCACATATTGACCTCCCTTATACATACCTGCGTATACGTACAAAGAATGAAACTAATTATACGTACATATAAGTTAGCTACGGAACATATTATTTTTTATTGAGGTTCCCGCTTGACTTGTTAGGTAATAATATTTGAACACGGAATTTTAATATTTAAATTTATTTTGTTACTGTGATATTTTTTGTTTATTTGAATAATTTTGCATAACCTCCACACACTCTCGAATACACACTTCAATGCTAATGCAGTACATAACTACCTATTAAATTGGTGATTAATGGTTTTGGGATAAATCTCATAAGGTAATTTTCGACAATATTTATGCTTGTTCTTTACATATTATTGTTTGAATGTACGAGCTCTCGATAATCTTATGGCAGTTTGTAGAGCTTTTAGTGTCAGCATTCTACTACAGTATAGACTGTGATAGTACATCGAGCCTTTTTGTACTGTTAGCGTGCTGACTACAGCAGACAGGAATCGATAAGAATAAGTGTGATACGAATCTGTATTTCCAGGTCGATTCAGAAAGGTACCCCCTGATCATTACATGTGGTAAGAATTCCGAAACGTCACTTAAATAAAAAGTAGTTCATAAAAAATTACAATCATATTGTTAGAAACCACATTTATTTATTAAAATTGACATTTCTTAATCCTAACGTCACATAATGATTACAAATTTGCTTAATAAGCGCATGTTTGAATCATAGTAGGTATACTCTTTCTGAATTATCGTGAATAATATGATACCAGTGCCGGGATAGGAGACGCTGCAATGATACATAATATTATAACATAATATAGACACTATTTGTAAACATAAAAAAACGTGTTTCAGAATATGACATACTAAAACTATTGTAACAAAAATATAAGTAAATGTGAAGGTACCTACGTAGGTACATACATCTACATCTTATCCTACTCATTTTAACTTTTGTTATAGAATTCTATTTATCCTTTTAAGGAATACGAATATTCATTAGATGTAGTGTTGAGCACCTCCTTAGAGAGTTCTTTGTAAGCCATGGACATCGCCTGGTGAATCTGTTTGATAAGTTCCGGCACGTCATCCAGGGTCAGGTCCTTGGTAGGCACTGGATCCAGGCATTTGATAACGATGTGACCTAGACATACGAGTCCATATAATATGACTATGAGGGTTATCAATGATCAAAATAATCCATGCTTATGCTACCCTATACATATTTAGATAATAGTGATCCTGCTTGCTGTGTCGAGAAACTACGAAGTCGCCGTAAAGCACAGCTAGTAAATAATATTGCCAGTAGGAATATTACTACAAAGAGTTACAATGGAGTGCTCACCTTCATTGAAGATATTCATATTACTGTTCACGAAATAGTATGGCGAGAACACGACGGGGATAATAGGCACCTGCGCGGTCACCGCTATGTTGAACGCGCCCTTCTTAAAAGGGAGCAGCTTTGAGCAGTCCTTATTCCGTGTGCCCTCAGGAAATATCCAGATCTTTGTCTGGACATAGAAACGGTTGGAAAGTTTTATCGAAGAACATGTTATAATATGTATAATAACAATAATACCAGCCTTTTTATGTCCCACTGCTGGGCACGGGCCTCCTCTCAATGCGAGGGGTATTAGTCCATGTTAAGTCTATCTAAGAAGTATTTGCAGTGATATCTATGTTGGTAGAACTCTTGCCTCAGTAACGAGATTCGCAGGTCAAACCCCGGCTCGCGCCTCTGGGATTTCTGGATTTCATGTGCGAATTTCATTGTCAACCATGATTACAACATTCAAAACGATGCAGAAATCATCGTGAGGAAACCTGCATGACCGAGAGAGAGAGAACCCATCAAAAGAATTGCGAAGTTCGCCGTTTTTTTGATCTCGGGAAATCGAGGGGTTAAAGTTTAATATTCTTATAGTAAGACGATTAATTGGCACAATTGGTAGTGAGTCTACTTTCTGTACTGAGGATTCCGGGTCTGCATCTCGGTAGGGGAAAACTTTGTTCGAGGACTATGTGTATTTATACCTAAGTCCTACACATTTAATAAATTATACCCATAATTATAGCGTTGCTTAGTTTAGGACGGTACAGTCGGCGTTCGTCTGGCAATATAAAACAAAATAACCGACCTTTTCCTTGAGCATGACCTCTGACACAGTCTGCAGTTGCTTGTAAGCTTCTTTGCCATTATTCCTGTCTATGAAAACCGTCCCGGCGAGATACGCGGACAACCCGAACGGCCATAAGTAGAACAACTCCTTCTTAGCGATCGCTGCCAGTTTGTCTATCACCTCCCATATGTTCATCATTCCTGGGAATTTGATAAGACATGTAGAACTTTGAACCATAGGTAGGTACGCTACTATATGCTTCTATGGGTAAGTTGCTGCCATCACCGTTGGAAACATGACTATACCATATACCATCGGTACTAAAGTTGGATGGGAATCCAGATAAATGACAGTGCGGTCGGGAGACTGCGTGATCGGACTTGATCCAGCCGCTAGTAAGTATATGTACTTGACATTGATGCACTATACTAGCGTCTCGATGTCTATACAAATAAATAAAATTGCAGTGTCTGTTTGTAATATTAAAATAACCGCTTTTTACTAAGTGCATTTGGATGTATACACATTACATATACATTTGTTTTTTTTAATTTTTGTCTGTCTGTCTCTGTTTGTTCCGGCTAATCTCTGAAATGGCTGGACCGATTTTGACGGGACTTTCACTGACAGAAAGCTGATGTAACAAGGAGTAACTTAGGCTACTTTTATTTTGGAACCCCCCACCCCCACCCCCGCCAACGACTTAATATCACAAAGGCTGCGCGCGGGCTCAGAACGCGCGAGCGGGCTATTGCCAACGGTTCTGTCTGTGTTAAATACCACGCGGATGAAGTCGCGGGTAACAGTTAGTAAAACATATTACTGTTTACAATCTTGTTTATTTTCTATACCTAGCTAATATTTCAGCTTATTGGGAGATAGCGGAATTACCTACTAGTAATAGAAATATTAAACTGTACCTAGTTATTTATTTATAACTAGCTGTTGCCCGCGACTTCGTCCGCGTGGTATTTAACAAAGACAACCGTTGACAACAGCCTGCTCGCCCATTCTGAGCCGCACGCATTGCAGGTTGTTGCTATCAAACTTAATCGGGCGCTGCGCTGCAACATTGGTTTTAATTTTTTTTCGTGAGATCCTATTTTTTTTTTCTAAAATAAAAGTAGCCTAAGTTACTCCTCGTTACATCAGCTATCTGCCAGTGAAAGTCCCGTCAAAATCGGTCCAGCCATTTCAGAGATTAGCCGGAACAAACAGACAGACAGACAGACAGACAGACAGACAGACAGACGGACAGACAGACAGACAGACAGACAGACAGACAGACGGACAGACAGACAGACGGACAAAAATTTTAAAAAATGTTGTTTCGGTATAGGTAACGTGTATACATCCAAATGCACTTAGTAAAAAGCGGTTATTTTAATATTACAAACAGACACTCCAATTTTATTTATATGTATAGATTTCTCCGCGGTTATTTATTAGGAGTACTTTTTGAACGCGACCTCAGAATAAAATGGCATATCATTTAATCGCGCCAACTTAGAGAAGTTTCGTGGCATTTTTGATGATTCATTAGTATTGTAATGGTTTACATGAATAAAAAATATTCTGATCCGCATTTTGCATTGGATTTTGGAGTCCTAATGTATCGAAGTTGGATCCTACGTAACGTGAATGTAGTGTAGGTATATTTACCTAAAACATCAAGTGTGTTCTGATGATTCGAGATGATGACGGCTCCCCGGTCTTCGGCTAATACTTCTCCGTTCCGTAAAAGCCATTGTACGCCAATTATCTTTGTCACATGTTTTATTATGCCTGCAGCGAACCTGAAAGAAAACAAAACAATTGATTTTACTCCATATCTAGTACTGTAACAGCTACTTGTATTAACATGTAAGGCTTAAAATATCATAGCATTTCTACGTAATTTTTCATTGTGTACTACTGATTCACATTTAGCACTTTGTTCTCACATACCTATAACAATGTACTGCTGAAAAAATTTAAGATCTTTTTAAAAAGAGCAACCATGGAGTTTCTTGCCCGTTCTCTCCATAGAAACGGTATCCGAACGGGTGGTAAAGTGTTGTTGTGTAGCTTAGCATTTTGTAACTATTTTGACAATTCATAAGTACTGTACTTAATGGTTTACACATGAATAAAACAAAAATCTAATTTTGATTCTGATTTATACGGTTACTGAGTTAAATAACTAGTAAAAAAAAAATCACAAATTTGGTTGAGCTTGATGACGATTCAAGCTTGATGGACACAAAATAAGTTGAATTTGGTGGTAAGCGATGGCAACTTGATAATAACGGGAGGCCTCATAATATATTCCAACTTACATACGAATTTATACATGTTATTATTTTCAATAACAAAATTGTTTACAAACAATATCTTGGCATTTATTTGCGTCCACGCGCGTCAAAGTATAAGTTCATGTTTGTTAGACCCGGTATAATTAGATATGGGACTGATAATACATAGAGGTAAATAGATCGATAGAGGGTAATAGATCCTAATTAGGCCCGTAATGTAGTGGGCTAATAGTGCACGATACGACTTATTTTGACCACCTATCGCCGTACAAACACACTGATTGTTTATTGTACGTGTGATTGAGGCCTCCTTGGAGATTCGTTTCTTTTTATTTCGGCTTGCGGCCGAACCGTATCAAGCATTGCACCAATTGGTACAAAGTACCTAGAAAGCAATGTTTCTAGCTGGCACATTACAAAAAAAAAATACGGTGACAAATCAGTTCATCAGCTGCAGAAACTGCATTTAGTTTTGGAATGTACGAGTATTATTATTTATTATATTATTGTCGTGATAATGTATAAAAAAACATAAATAGTTTGTTTTTTTACAAAGGCGTTACCCAACTGCCAGAATCCCTTCGGCAGACATGGATGTGGCAGTGAGGCGGGTTGAGATAAACAGCTATCCCGTAACATAATCCCGGAACTTCCGGGAGTCTGTTCAAACATCATGTTTAAGTTTTCGAGTATCGTAAATAATAATGAATGTCAACTTGTTTGTCATTTGCCCCAAACGAAAATGATTTTCTAATATCTTCATAAGTGAAAAGATTTTTATCTCTCTACTATATAGCTATGTGCACGATCGTAACATTAAAAAAATATTAAATTCATACGAACTTTGACCCCTAAACTTGACCCCCTTGGTCGAATTTCAAAAAATCGTTTCGTAGTCCACCTCTAAGTACTTAAGAAATATAATATGCTTCCAATTTTAAATTTCTAGGTCCATAGATTTATGTTAGTTGTGCGTTCTGTCGGTCTGTGATAAGAATTGTAGGAGATGAGTATTATAAGGATGTGACATATAAGACTTCTCTGTGGTGTTGGTGTATAAGTGCTCGCGAATTTGTACGCGAGGACTAGCTATCACCATGCCAAGTTTTATTAAAAATCTGTCAAACAGTTTTTCCGTGTTGCGCTTTCCAGGTAAAAATTCTAATGATAACGGATTTGGACTGTATCGTAAATAAATAGCTCAGCTATAAGTTTTTTTTCTAAAAATATTAGTTCGTTAAAATGGGCTATTTGAACGACTCCCAACCCAAAACAAGCGCTTTTTAACCGACTTCAAAAAAGGAGGATGTTCTCAATTCGGTTTTGTTTTTCCATCCAAATCCATGGTCGCGCAGGCGGAGTCGTTGTCAAAAGCTTGCAGAGTATCCACTTCATACTGCTGTCAATTTAAAAATATTGCTTACCTTACCTACCCTGTAGGAACAAGGGTCAAGAGATCCCCTTCAACTTTTTGATACTTTACATAAAGATGATTAATCGACTTTTTACTTTTTTTATCGGGCTAAGTGTATTGTGGAAGATATTGCGGGAGACCTATTTCCAGCAGTGGACGACTTATGGCGGGATTGATGGATGGATTAACTGTTTTAGATATTTAAGGTGGACGGTTTTTTTACAATGAAGTTAAACTGGCTCAAACGGTTTTTATAGTTAAGAACTATATTTTTGAGCTTTTACTACTTGAGATAATTAAATATGCTATGCAACAAAAATTGTGTTAAATATTTGAAGAAGTTAACAAGTGGGTCATACCGATCATGTTTATAAAATAAAGGAAATTTATAAAAACTTTACTAGATTTTTTTCCGTAAATAGTGACGTGTTGCAATTTTTTAAATTACAATTTTCTTGATTCATTATATTTGGCACGTGATTTTTATACCATACCGATAACTTCCTAAAATATTTTACACTATTAATATTACACCTTTTATTAGCACAATTTCCAGATATAGTTATGGTATATATACTATGTGACCATTATAGGTAGGTACTAACTAACGTCGCGTCGAGCTGATTTGCTAATAGTCAAACAAGGTTAAACATGGGTCAAGTTTTCATAAATCCAATATAATGAACGCAACCAAAATTTCGAGTATACATTGGTGTTTTTGAAATTGCATTCGAATCAACGATAAATTAACGGGGTATCCCTCTAGTCATTAATATTTATAGATCGTTATCATGCGGTTGGCGGTCAACATCATGACAGTATATCGCGATAGGGTGGGCGATATTCAAACAAAACAGTTCAATAGATTTGGATATCCCTCTTTTTAACAGAATGGTGAGCCTATCGCTGTAAACATACAGTTCCTAGGTATTTGATGGTTTGGTTTTATGATATTTAATTCTGCAGAAGGCGTTTACGACATTTACAGTAAAGTCTGGGAGTGGTTCAGCGGTTACCCACAATACATTGAGGTTTATTTTAACTGAACCTACCTAGTTAAAGATATCTTTTTATATTAACACTACTTCGTTGCCGTGCCTCCGTACGCGAAACTATCAATTTGGTCTGCTGCTCGACCACAGATTAGTTAATAATGAAAACCTTGTTGAAAGTGGCTCAGCGGTTTTACGCGACGCTCAAGCAAACCGACGCACATGCGCACAATGTTAAAAATACTTGTTTTGTTTTGAGTATGTTAAAGTAGCTTAGTCGATTTTTTTTAGTCTATTCACTTTTATATTAGTGGGTACGTAATGATTTTGTTTGTCTAGTATACTCACTTTGAATTTAACACGTTTTTCGGTCTAAATAAATAGTACGGCCATATGCAACCACAAAAAGCCAACGTGACTAGGTAATATATGGAGTAATTAAAGTGGTATCTAATATAGTTAGGCCCGTTTGGGTTGAACTTTTTCAATAAGTATGTGATCGCACATACTGCAAGTACTGTGAGCCCGGTGTGCCACATCGTGTTGATACACTACAAGTGCGTGCAGACACATTCGATCTGCGGCGAGTTTGTATTTAAACTGGACTCGTTCTCACGACTTTGTAATTAAGTTACGAGTAGAAATCTGCTGAATATTTTATAAAATAAATATTAAGCGTTAGTCTTTTTTTATTATTTTAGGGTTCCGTAGTGAAACCGGGAATCTATGAATCTTTATAGTTTTCCCATATCGGTTAGACCATCCGTCTGTCTGTCTGATGCTATAGTCATTTTATTCAGTGATTATTAGGGCTTATATTATGAAATTTGGCACATTTGTAGTTTCGAGTACCGCTACAAAAATGTGTATTAAAATATTAAAAGCAGAATTTTTTCAAAGTATTTTTCTCTCTAAGCATGGGTTATTGAAAAAAAAAGTTTTTTTATCCCGTTGAGTGAAGAATAGGTAATTATATTTTTAAAAATTCACAGTATGTCAAATTTAACTGCCTATACGAAATATTAAGCTCTAAAGTAGCATTTTGACACAACCATTAACTCAGATAATATAAGTATTGTAAATCTGAAATGTATTATACTTGTAAAGGATGTGCTATATCATTTGGAAAAAATAAAATGGGCGGCTTCCACTCGTCCCCTCGAGTAGGGCGATATCGAATTATCATAAAATCATTAGGTACTAGGTTAACTTGTGTGTTGTTTTCAAAAATAAAAGCCATGACTTGCACGATTCACCTCTCATATCTAAACTACATTTCAGAAATATCTAAAAATTCTAGGATACTAGCACAAAGTACAAAATTACGATGAAAATTAAATTAAATAGTTTTATAGCCGATCAAGTTAGTGCTGTTGATCCTGCGTCTTTGCTCAAGAAATTCCATAGAGAGAAAGAAATAGGTACTTACTTTGAATTTAACACGTTTTTTGGTTTGAATAAAAAGCACGGCCATATGCAACCAGAAAAAACAATCGATGCGAAGTAGAATATGAAATAATTTAGATGATATCTCGTATAGTTAGATCCGGCTGGGTTGTTTTTTTTGAATACGTATGTGACCGCACACACTGCAAGTAACGTGAACCCCGTGTACAACATTGTGTTGATCTGCGTCGTGTTTGTGTTTAAACTTGATTATTTATAACACTTTTGTCATTTAGCTACGAGTAGCTAATATTCTGCATTTAGGTATAGAAGAAAAAAAACGGCGTTAGTGTTTTTTTCTTCTTTTTCATCGTGGCTTTGCACTCAGTGCATTCTGCCAGTGTCTAGTAAATAAAACCTTATACCTATGGAGCAAGTTCGACAAGAAATAAAAAATAAAAATATTCATATACTTATCCAAATTCTGACTTCACATAAGGATTTCAAATGCGCTAAAGAAGTGTAAGTTTAGTATTAGTAGCGGCACCCTTTCCGGATCATTCTGTATAAAATCGCCCCAACTACCATGTTTATCATTGGAAGCCTATATAATTCGGTGAAATTTGAAATTAACAATATTATGTCCATTAAGATTTTCATAGTTTTAAAAAATAGATTTTGAATAATTTCCATGTATAAATTAGTGTTATTGATACTTACTTTCCATTTTCAACGTGCCGGGGTCTAAGCAAAGACAAAGGCAGTGACAACAATGAAAAAAATAATAATAATGATATTACAACAAAAGACTTGACATATATCTTACAATACCTTAGAAAATAAAACTTTTTAAATATAAATAACAGGATACAGATGCAAGTAACCACCGTGTACCCCATACTGGTTAATTACTACTTCTAAAATCAACAAATTCGATACCTCCTGTATTAGCTCTGTTCATATTGGCTTAATGACTATAGTCGTAATGTATTTTACTAAAATGTTAGAAGAGTTAAAAAGAAACTTAATGATTCTGTTCATTGTTGTGCGGTATGACAATACAAGGATTGATGATTCTTGTAACAAAACTACCACAAAGGTGTAAGGTTGTTATCATTATGGGTAGTATAGACGAGATACTTAGCAGCTGCTTAAATGTAACAGCAGGTTTCATTGGATTATTATACAACTGTTGACTGCACCAGCAGTCATAATACAGCTTTAGACGACCGCGTCAGTCGCTTGACTCTGGATGTGATCCGAGCAATGCAAGCAAAGTGCTTCGTTTGGAACTCGTCGGGCGATATTGATCCTTAATTAGAATAAAATACAGTTTACAAGGGGCATGGTAACGAAAACTTTGGCTAAAGGTTACACTTGATGCGTATAATAAAATTAAAGAAATCATTTTGTCGAAAGTACTCATGGCTCACACATGGCTTGGCTTACACATGTTGTTGTTTTTAGCGCGCTATGTATCGTAAACCACGCGATGACAGCGCAATGATCCACGAAAAGGTGGTGGCTCTGCGCACGCGTACACAAAATAACATCTTCCATAAAAATGATGACCCCCACTTAGGACCTTAGGGGTCGATTTTTGGAAATTCGACCCCTCAGAGCTCTCAGCGAGCACCTAAGGGCCCAGAGGAACCCGCGTGCCTAATTTTAAGTCTCTAGTTTTCATGGTTTCGGAAATTTCGTTATGAGTGAGTCCGTCAGTCAATGGGTTTCGCTTTGATATAAAAAGATGGAGGAGAACATTTTACTGGACACTGGCAAAAGTGGCACTACTTTGTAGCCAATTACCAACATAAAAAAAGTTAGATTTTGTTTTTTTAATCATACTCGACTTGGTGGGGCAATTGCATTGATAAAATACGTATTAACTTCGAAAAAAAAAATAGAAATAATAATATATTATTATTGATATAAAATGCTTTTGTTTTAGATAATGAAATTGGAAATTGATCACAACTTTTATAATTATGAGGATAAATAAAATACTTTACTCGTATGGTATTTTCAATCTTTTTATAGGTAATGTACCTATTCGTAGTTAATGTTTGTTTCATTATGTACAAATTGACTCATTGTTGAGGTGCACTTTACTGCCTGCGCGTTTATTACCTACTTAGTAATTGTGTTAGTCTGCAACCAGAACGAATATAAGCAATTTGAAATAATGAATAAGTAAGATGTTTGCTACGCCAACATGCAGTTCAAGTACTATTTTGAGCAATTAAAGTAATTACAAATTATATTAGCCATCAGCAGCCCTATTATGTCACTCTGGTTTAGTTATTTCGTGTATTTCTACTAATTTAGGCCATAGACATACGCAAGATGATTAAAACATGTCAGCGTTTGCTGACTGAGATTTGCACACGGATTACAATATTGTTGCAAGTTTGTTTCAATAATTTCTTCTATCTCTACCTCAGAGTTACATAATAGGGCTGCTTGTGTAAAACCTACATTGGTAAGTACATGGCTACCTACTTGTCCTTGAATATTATACAAGTAGAATTTGTTTTTCGTGGAAAAATCTACTTATTTATATAAAAACGTCTTTGAGATCTACGGAAAGATATATGCAGCCTGATAAATAGATGAGTTTAGACAATTAAACCTATTCTAGTATAGAATGGGTTGCAAACTATTTTTTTTGATAAATATGACATTATACTCTTATTTTAGAGTCTGCTTTGCTTCAACACTTCTGTACCAACAACAACCAGAAAAGGCAGCTGGAGAGGAAAGCCTTTGGTAGGCGAGTGTACTTGTCAATCTCGTTTCTCGTACCGCTTCCTCTTCTCATCCTGCACTAGAATATAAAGGAAACATTTCGATTAGATATTTTTCGCTTGGCTATTGTTTGTGCAATAAACCTATCACACGCGTAGCGAGAAGCTGGTGGATGCGAGTGGCGGTGGACCGTGATGTGTGGTAATCATTGGGGGAGGCCTATGTCCAGCAGTGGACACCTTTCAGCTGATAGGTAGTATGGATTAGAATAGAATATTGTTTGTGCAACAGTCGTTGATGTTGTGATACAGTGTATACTAGTACCTACAGCTGCCAATGTTGACGATGATGATGATATTGAAGTAATGTTGTCTGCTCCTAGCCTTAAGTTTACGTGTATTTTGTACCATCTAATGAAATCAAATATATTTTATGTACTACTAGCTGCGCCCGGCGGTGTTACCCGCGATAAAATGTATGAAAAATTAAAACATCTATCCCACGGGAACCATACATTTTACCGGGATAAAAAGCCTATGTGCTATTCCAGACTATAATCTATCTCTGTGCCAAATTTCATCCAGATCCGTTCAGCCGTTATGGTGTGAAAGAGTAACAAACATCCATCCATCCAAACTTTCACATTTATAATATTAGGATAGATACTGTGGTCAGTCCTGTTATAATAGTAAATCCATGGTTGTGCTCGTGACCCAGAATTCGATCCGTCTTCTAAGCGTGGCTGGCTAATGTCACGAAGTGTGGACATAATTGTTTTACGCCCAGTCGTAAAACAGGCGTTATAGTTAAGTAACCTGCTTTTGCACCCATGAAAAGAGCACATTTTGTGGTACATAATAGTTGGCTTTATACTTACACATTTTTACATCAGCTTTAATGGGGGAAAAAGAACACATAATAGATAGACTACGAAAAAGAGAAATCACGACAACCGCACCACCGGCTGAACACAAGTCTCCCGCAGAGATTCATGCGCAATTGGCCTTTACACAGACGCTCCTTCTGCTCTGAGCAAAAACAGAAGAATCTTGCGCGAAAGAACTAATGGGGTAAAGAATCACATGCGATTGTGCGTGCAGGCTTTTGCGTGTTCAATCCCGCACATTGTGAAAGATCAAAGTCAGAGGGTCGTAATGTGGACAACTTATAAGCAACTCTTTTATGATTTTTGCGATACTAAATTTGTCATTGTGGAAAGTATGTTGGATATAATGCTCAGGTTATTGCCACATTACAATTACTTTAAGTACCAATCTGTCATCTGATTTTTATGTGATCATGATTGTAGTAGCAGCGATAGCCATGTTGGTAGAATGCACGCCTTGAAAACAAGGTGTGCGGGTCTGACGCTTGCACCTCTGAGAATTTCGATTTTATATATGCAAATCACATTTTCAATCATGCTTATCACTTGCTGAACGGTTTAGGCAAACATCGTTAGGAAAACTGCAAGTCTGTCACAAGTCATGTGAAGTCACCAAACCGCACTAAGCCAGGGTGGTGGACATTGGCTGATTAGATCAAATACCATCGGCGAGTTGCGGGTGCAATGTAGTGAACCCCTATTCATCCCTTCTTAGATTACATCTACAGGCGTGATGGGGGTGAATGTTAAATTCAAGTAAAAACAAGAAAATGTTATTAAGAATTGCCCGACTCAAATGAACTGAACACATTAATTGATTGCTTTTCATTAAAATTTTATTTTTGCCCTAAAGATTAGTCGTGTAGAGTAGTTTTCCGTTTGCCAATGTCGATTTACAAAATGATGTATATTTTAATGTTGGTGTATGTATTGCATCGGTGCTGGGCCTCGCAGTCCAAGGACCTGGAGCCCGAGCAACGTCCTGTGAAGGGCAAGTCGAAGGATAACAAATCGTGGTCGCATTTCGAATACCCCTTGCTCTACCGAGATCATATATTTACCGAGTTAAGTGAGAAGGGCCGTCAGATGTTCTACCCCATCAACATTCGTATGTATCTTGTTTTGAATGTCGAAGTAGTTTCGATACCTGAGTCCTATATGAGAACCGATGGAGTTTCTTGCTGGCTCTTCTCAGTTGAACCAAAATTTCGAACCGGTGGTAACTTCTTACTATTCGTTGTGCCTTTTTGGTATTCTAGAATCCAAAAAATATCATTGATTTTGATCTTAGGAAATAATCATGAAATTAACATTGTACATCATATATGTGTGGTCCTTATAGGGTAGTGTCACTGTGGTCATTATAGCAAATAATGCAACAAATTTGTTTTCAAGATGATTATAGCATAGATTGTATTATACAAGTACTTCTTGTTATTGTCTTGTATAGTATGCCTTGTTTACGAGCAGTAAAACAAAGTAAAATATGTAAAACAAAGTCACGATAGTTACACCATTTATAACTCAAGAACAGGCCGATTTTTATGATCTATGATTTTTTTTAATTTGTCTCCGCCCCAAATAGCAGAACAACTATTAAACATGGAAAAAAAACACTAAATAAATAATAACAAAGATAAATCATCTTCTCAGACATTTGATTATGAGGCGGTACGAAGTTCGCCGGGACAGCTAGTAATATGCAATGGCGTTACATTTTTCTTTCAAATTTATTTTGTTCTGTATCGTATGCGTAAATTATTTCAGATCCAAGTTGCGTTGAGAAGAAAGGCCAATGTATACCGAGACATAAATGCATTGATAAGAGGATGATTTACATATCCCGTGTATGCTACCACCGGGATCTGGTGTGCTGCTTTGATGACGTCATCCACTTCCCCGTGGTGGAAATCCGCACAAAGTCACATGCCACGACTAGGAGATCTACTTAGCTTTGGATCTTTGGTATTTTTTTTTATATTATTGTAATGTAAACCTTGGTAAAGTATTACAGTTTTTTATTTACCCGACGCGTACGTCAATAGAATTAGCATACAATATTAAAGTTTATGTGACGTCACAAAGTTCATTGAGTGTGCGCACCAAAACAACTGGGCTGCGGACCGCCGGCGCCGCGGCCGCCAAAAAAAAAAATTACCACTCAATTTTAATGGTCCATTCATGAAATTATAAATTCAGGATAGCAAAGGCAACTTTAATCGCTCCACAAATTTGAAGCCAGAAAAATATCTCCTTACCAATTTTTCACATTCACACATACTTACCAATAGGGTAAGCAGGGACTTCTAATGTAATCGTAACGTCATCGGGAAAACATGCTGTCACTGTCATACTCATTTCTGAAGCTGTGGTGTGAGAGGGATGGAAGAAGTGACGTGACCGAAACGGCACGTAAAAAAAAGGTGCTTGAGGTCATGGTCAAGGTATCCTTCAAATTAAGTGCAATGAGAGTAACGATTATATTCATGCAATTCGTAAATAGCATGTTATTTGCTACCCGTTAAAACAATTTATGCCTATTATTTATGCTATTCAGTCTGTACTCTAATCATGTGTGTTCAGAACGGTATATTTATTCGTAGGTTGCGACACTAAGACATATCACGCTAGTATATTAGCCACAATACTAATTCGTAAAACAATATACCTACATTTAAAAAAAAATACAAAAACTACGTCAATCTTTTTTATCTTTCTACGAGTTTCGTCGTCTGTAAGAGTTAGGTTACTGCTTGCAATTAATGTTTAATGGAATAGGGTGACAATTTTTCTTTTTTTCATTTGGACCCTTTGATTTTCAATGTGTTTTTATTTATTTGGTCAATGATCTTATTGTAGGAATATGATCGTCTCATGAAATTGTTTATTTTAGTCGCTTTGCGAGTGATTTAGTTTAGTTTTAAGTACGGGGTTTAATATTATGTTTAAGAGCGTACGCAGGATTTGCTTAATGGTGGGGGAAAATACAAAGAAACTTCGAGAACTACCCTCTAGGCAAACGCCTTTAAGATATACCTCTTAAAATATTTTCATTTACGATTTTCCTTCATGAATCGATATTCGGGTTCAATATCCTATAATTTAAGTATGTGGAGTTTGGTCTTAAGATAAGTAAGCTAAATAGTCAGTTACTCGAGTCTTTGTCACTCAGTCTACCAATCTATACTATCTATACTCTATACTAATATTATAAATGTGAAAGTTTGGATGGATGGATGGATAGATGGATGGATGTTTGTTACTCTTACACGCCCGAACGGCTGAACGGATCTGTATGAAATTTGGCACAGAGATAGATTATAGTCTGGAATAGCACATAAGCTACTTTTTATATCCCGGTAAAATGTATGGTGCCCGAGGGATAGATGTTTTAATTTTTCATACTTTTTATCGCGGGTACACCGCCGGGCGCAGCTAGTAAAAAATAAAATAAAAAATTACTAAGTCTTGAGCTCATAAAATTCTCAACAAGCCAAATCCTCAACAATTAAAAGGAACTACGTAAGTACTTGTTCTGTGATCTAAAGTTCGATTCGAAAACAATTTTTCCAATTAGAGTTGTTAGTTCGCATAATGTTTTCTTCTTCTTTTTTCTTTATGTTGGCAATCGGCTACAAAATTTTGGGATATAAAAAGTAGCCTATGTGCCATTTTTGCCAATGTCAGTGCTATTACAAAATATGAATACCCTTGATGATAATAAGGATGTTGAAGATTAAATTAATTACTGAAATTTTACCAAACATCTTGGGATAACTCAAAAATTAACACACAATGGCAACAATCCCACATTATTTTTCCAAAAAACACAATTTTCAGAAATAAATACACAATTAAGTTCCCAGTGTTTCTTTTTGAAAATATTTTAGTTAATACACCTGGGCAAGTTCAGTTCCAAATGGCATAAAAATCAGGCGACGAACAAACGTCTTAACCCGCACAAAAAAAGCGTTCGTATAATATGGACCTTATAAATAATAGAGCCAAATATTTTAGGGGTCCATTGGTAGGCTATAAATATGGTCACATTCTTGAAAAAAACTAAACATTTGTATTTTTTTTAAAAAACGCTACATGCGCGGGGAAACGGTACTGGCTAGCTTTCTCAACGAAAAATCAAACACTGTATGCACATCAATTTTATACATAAACGGTTATCACCTACTTGTTAAACGATTAAAATATATTTCGCTATTTTTGTTAAACCTTACCATAGTATAATATGTAATGAAAATATATCTTCTCTTTATATTATCTATGGTACTACCAATACAACGTCGAATTTATCTATCTCGTGTTTTGTTTATTCACACTCGCACGCAACGATCCAAATGTTTACACGATCGCTCTTTTGATAAGTGGAGACCGTTTGAAATGTGTCCAATTTCACGGGATTATACGGTTATCTCGGCAGACACATTCAATCACATACTTTTTATCGGAAAATCGCAATAAAAGGGTTTGTTTTTAGATAATGACACTTGAGCGCTACATTCCACTGAATCATATAGGTACCAATCTCTAAAGCCCCGATACGTCGTAGCGATCGCGGTAAAGCAAGGCAACGAGGGGGAAAGGGAAGTGCAAAAAACATAACGATAGCCGAACACTCAGCTGTAAACAATGGCAACATTCAATGGACGATATTTATGGGATTGTTTTGACGGCACCGATACCGTTATATTTTTCCTGCGCCGAAATTTTGGTCACGCGCGCAACCCTCTTTGACCCGAACAAATGCCATAATAGGAAACGGTTTCTAACAAAAGGCCAAGTGAAATTAAGTTATTGGTACAAATTAGATTTTAGAAGAAGATAAACACAAGGATATTTCGGAGAAAGCTTTCGTTCTGTATTAGATGTACCTACTTAGAACATTGTAAGTAGTTTAACAGTCTAGACGCTGTTGAAAATGGAGAAAATAATGCTCGAGGGTACTTGCCAAAGCTATATTTAGCTCGCTTGTGTTTATATTATAGTTACGTAATATAGCATTTGAATATGCGACACTATACATAGTTTATTGTTGAATGAGGAGTGTGTCCGACCGTTACATATACAACATGTTTCTTCATACAAACTTTGACCCCATTATTTTCGACGATCTGATTAGCGCAGTTCGTAGTGACCCTGTTTTCTGCGCCGAGGGTCCCGCGTTCGAATCCTGGTAGGGACAATCTTTGTTTAATGAGCGTGAATGTTTATACCAGAGTCATGGTTTAATATCTATATAAGTTTTTTATACTGAGTTCGCCCTCAGTCCATTGAACATTGTAAGCGTTCAACGTCAAATAACTTATTTCTTATAGGTCTACGGGAGCACTTAAAAACTGACATTTTATATTTATTTTTAAACTCTATAACGATCGAAATGCGACCTCGGCTGAGAAGATTCGGCAAGAAACTCAGCGGGCTCGTCTTTGAAACGATATTATTTTAATAAATACTAGTAACTAGGTACGATTATCTTAATTTAGGATGTAGGTGTAGCGCACATTTGTGATTAAAAGGTTGACTGCTGGTTACAAAATAAAGCACATCATCGACCTTTGAAACCTAAAGAGAAAGGGTAATAAAGCTATGAGTTGACTGCTTCGTATGTGGGAATTTGTTTAGACGTAGAACCACCCCAACGAATGGTAATTTCACGCTTTAAGGGCAGCGCGTGGGAGCCGAATTTATGAAATATGTATGTATTATGTTAGTGACGAGACGAGATCTGAAAGTATTTCGTGCTGAGTGTCATCACATTGCTATAGTATGTTATACGCCTAATTGTTATGTGCTCGCTCCCATCTATACTAATATTATAAATGTGAAAGGATGGATGGTTAGATGGATGGATGTTTGTTACTCTTTCACGCCCGAACGGCTGAACGGATCTGGATGAAATTTGGCACAGAGATAGATTATAGTCTGGAATAGCACATAGGCATACTTTTTATCCCGGTAAAATGTATGGTTCCCGTGGGATAGATGTTGTAATTGTTCATACTTTTATCGCAGGTAACACCGCCGGGCGCAGCTAGTTGTAAAATATATCGAAATTACCAGTTTTTATAGTGTTAAGATATTATTTCGGATTAATGCTCGTTACACATTATTTGACTAAATAAGTACTTACGTGTATCAGTTGTAATACATTATTCCGAAAGGTAGAGTTATTTGGATTCTCTGTAATATATTCTATGTAAAAGTTTTATCATAGTCTGGTCGTTTGTAAATTGTGTTATGTCCGTAGCATCGTCTAGTACGTATTCATTAAAATGTTTTCCATTCTATTATTAAAAACACAGTAGCATTAACAAAAAACTTGGTTAACAAACATTTTTACGTAACTAACCAATGCTTCAGACAACATAGTTTTAACTATAGATATATCTAAAGCATTGGATGGCATGTCGTGTTTGTTTTCGCGGCACCTCCCTGTCGACACTATGTGTATTGTTTGAGATAACAAGAGCTGCATTTTATGCTCCTTTTATTGATTCAAACCGACGACATACCGAGAGTTTGTATCCTTCTTTTGGTGTACTCTATCAGTTGAACCAACATTGACATGTTAGTGGGCCGCATTGACTACGTTTAAAATAAATTGCGGAGTATACCAAATACAGGTAGGTATGTCGCAGGACTATTGACACAACCAGAATATTGTCATCGTACCAGTCTTACGAAATTTTGTCAATTAACTCCTAAAATATTAAAAATTAGTTTTATTAACGAGCCAATCAACGACAACTTTACAATCTTAATATATCGCCATTTTCAATTAAGTTGGCTGAACACATTTTGAGAGAATTCTCAAATTTGACCGTGTAGTTAAGGGATTGAAGACCATTGACAATCCATCCGTAAGATTGAACTGTTAATAGTAGAGTTATAATATTCAAAGTTTGACAATGATCCTGGAAAATATACATGGGTTGATTAGATCAAAAGATAGAGATAATTTCTTAAATGAAAGAAAAGAGATGAAAACTTCACCTATCCACGCTCTACGTAGACAACAGCTTTCATATCTTCAGAACTTTTCTGTGCTTGGCTCACACTGATTCTAGTACCTATTAATTCGAAAGGTCTGCCATCTGTGCTCTGATCCTTGAATCGAGGGCATTCACTCGTTTAATTTATGCGGGAGACAGTGATGCTTATAGGTAGAGATTTGTGTAATATTCTTGTTCAACGCTACCAATTTCGGACTGAAAAAGAAAAACCAATCAATCGTATATTACTATATTTATACTTGCGATACAATTGTAAATAGCACAATACTAGTAGGTATTTGTATGGTAAGTATTAATTAAGTTAATATGTTGTAAGTTCTTACAAAAAGTAAATTATCTTTTAAATACATGTAACTTACTTTTGTTTTCGTTAATAATGCTCTTCAATTAGGTATTCCCAAACATGTTTATTGTTGAAACGTGGGAAATCGTATAGTAGGTATACAATTATAATAAGATCTCCCTGCACCACAGTGTTTTTATTGCTTAAAAAAATATCTTTAAAGATTGAAATAAAACGAACTTTACGGATTTTATCACGTTTATTTTGGGTTTTTTACGTTTCCGACGTTTCGGCTGCTTTATAGCAACCATGGTCGCGGGAAGACTGAGGTGTTAGACGCCCTAGTGTCGTAATTAGGACTAGGGTACCCTGATTTGGTGGTCGGATATAGGCAGAACGTGATCACAGTGTTGATGTCCTATGCGTAAATTAGGTTTTATTTCATGTGTAGTATTCGCGTAAATATAAGAGACCATTCGAGAGATTCATATAAAAAGCATCGTTTATTGAGGGCCTTATTAATTTAATCTATAATATTTTATCTAAGTTTATTAATCATTCCTATTTAATGAAATTTGAGGATAAATAGTTGCATGAAAAAACAGACGGGCGATTTCCTCATAAATAAAAAAAAACTCAAAACATAATAAAATAAAATAAAACTGATTCCCCAAGGATTAGTTACGTGGATCAGACTAGTATGTACCTGATAGATCACATAGACGCGAACAAGCTACTGTTGAATATACGACATAAAATGTATATACACAATTAGGGATGCGCCGAATATTCGGTAAGTAATGATTCGGTATGCCGAATATTCGGCATATTTTTCTATGTTCGGTATTCGGCCGAATATTCGGTTAAATTACCGAATATTAACCGAATATTCACCTTTGATCCTTATAAGGCGTAAAACTTGTTTAAAATAAAAAAAATGTGTAATCATATAATCAACATTGTATTAAAGTTCCAAATCCTTAACATTCAACTTAAACCCGTACACACGATAATTAAACTAATGAATATTAAAGTAAGACCTAAAATTAATGGTCTTAGGATTTACGGTTTTTCCGTAACGATTTTTCGGTTTAATTTTCTTCAATAATAATAAGTCCAAATGCACGATCTTTTACGTGATCTCATATTAACTTTTAAGTTTTTTTTTTCCTGTTGTAAACTTTTAAATAATTGTTCTATATCTAAAGATTTTTTACCGTATTTTACCGGCGAACGTGGCTAGGCATCCCGGCGCGCTACGGAGAAGTAGAAACCTGTTTAGCGTGGTTAAAGCGCGCGTAAATTGAACCGAATAATTCGGCCGAATATTCGGTTGGGTAAGCGCTGAACTGAATAATATTCGATATTCGGTTCGGTTTAAAAATCGATGTTCGGCGCATCACTATACACAATAATGTTTGTGTAGCTTACTAGACGGCAATAGCTACATTTAAATATTGTGAATAAGCCAAAAAATAATGTATACTACGGATAAACTGTGATAACCATGCGTCAGCGTTGATGGTGAAGTCAGCTTAATTTCGAAGAATTTATGAATATTGGAGCCCCCTAGGCTAGCCAAATGGAAGTAACCCCGGCCCAACGCCGAATTTATGTCCTCCACAACGCTCTCGTTAGATTTTAGATTTAAAAATAATTTCCTAAATTAAATACGTACCTACTATGTAACTACCTAATTGCTTGTTTACAGGGAAAATACATTCTTAATTGCTAAGTACTGATTTGAGATTAAAAGTTAAATGATAATTTGAAGTGGCTTTGTAAACAAAATTAATGATTAGATTTTACTTCAAGTTAGGGTTTAGACTTTAGGGGTAAAAACCCCTAAAGTCATTAAATTTAAATTTATTAATAATTGTCATACGAAGATTTTTATTGAAGGCTTTGTTTGACGTGTGTATATTATTATTGTAATGGTCGTGAAAAAATAAAAACACGAGGAGCCGGTTACCGACGTCATGAGACACAATGTATGCAGAATATAATACAGATGAAAACGTTGTGTGAAACTCCGAGTACCTACTTAAGTTTCTTCGTTTCCATTTTGTGTTGTGTTTCAGGAATCATGGTTAGTAATTTATCAAGGGCAGATACAAGATATATATTTATCAAAATCCATTTAGTGAGTCAAGTAATTCCTATTTCATGATTTAACTAATTATATTTATTAGAGTATTGTATCAATTTAGGGAAAATAAAGAAATCGCATTCAAAAATATGCCTGATAAATATAAAAAATATTTGCTTTTTAAATTAAGACCCTAATTGTGTCTGGCATTCGAATAGGTACTGTTGGCCCTGCTCAGTATTTTGAGTTTAAAAATAAACGCTCAATAAAAGAAGAAAACTGTTTAAATATTAATAACTGGCCGGCGAACTTCGCACCGCCTCGGAATGACATGTATGAGAAAACGTTTTTTTTCTGCGATTTTTTCTTATGTTTTAATTAGTATTCTGTTATTCAGGGCCGCAACTAATTAAAAAATTCTAAGATCATAAAAATCGGCTCACACGTTCATGAGTGTGTTCATGGTGTACCTAACACGACATTTGTTTTATATATATAAAAGATAGAAACATTATCAATATACAAAACGAGTACTTATTGGTACCATTTTTGAGAATTAAAAATGGCCGTTTGAAATAAATAAGTAAAACTAGGTATAACGTTTAAAAATAAATAAATAAGCAATTCCCTAAGATCCGGCGATCTGGATAAGTTCTGGGACTATTAATAAAATAAGCGTAGTGAACAAATGGGCCGTAGTGAAACCCTCATTATAAACGTTCAAATGAAATGAGAAACAGTGGATAAGTAATTGAATCAGTACTAATTGCGAAGCCAGTGCGCCGCCTGCTCCGCTAATTCGGTTATACGGGCAACACGACAGATAATTATATTTTCAGTGATATATGTACATAGGTAGGTACTAGTCAATTTGGCTCAAACTTGTCTAAAGCAACTGCGGGTACGGTATTTGAGTGCGTAGCGATAAAAACTATCACTGAGAAAATTAAATAACAGCATTCATATATATATATGTCTTTAGTTTCCTTTTGTGGTCTAAAGAGTAGACCGATTTTTCTTTCTATAGTTTTCCAGTCGACTCCTGAGAAGAAGAAATCAACCGCAAATATAACTATGTTTCCTGTAATTATGACTTAACTACGAAAAGTTTTTATTGTCGACATGGCTACGGAAGCCTACATTTTGCGTGAACCGGCACACACTAAGGCTATTTTTGAAATAATCATTGTCAAGGAATTGGTTCGTTGTTCTCTATAAAATACATTGCCATAATCTAGCTCCTGGATTGATCCATGTGACACTACCGCAGGCAAACGATACGACAGCAAAATAAAAAGCAGCTGTTTAAATTACACAGTATTCGCTGGCGCGGAACATTTGCGAAAGATATGACCACGCCGCCGCTGCAATTTGTGTATGTTTCGCGAATGCTGTATTGCGTATAAATCAATACGCCCTTCTGAATATAGCATGAGTCGTGTAAAGTAAAGATGGGATGATTATGACAATATGCACAGAAATAATTTGGAGTACAATACCTTATTTATTTTTATTGTATAAACATGAATGAATGAAATAAATTATATAAAATTCTTTGCGTTGTTTTATTATTTTACATTCACGAATCTTTGGTTTCGCATGTTGGATATGGAGACCAAAGTTTTTTGAAGCTTCACTTATAGCATACTCCGTGTGTAGATTGATAATTTTTATAAGACTATGCATAGAATATGTTGGATGTATTTAAAAATGTCAACAAAAAATATTATGACAGGTAATGTAAGAAGACTCCAGACAGGCGATACATCCCCGCCAGTACGTTGATATCCGGTGTGGGCGAATCGGAAGCAAGCACTCCCAACAGTGCTCAATACTCATCTGTCTACATCCGGATTCATTCCTGTCTCCTATATAATGCTCTGCTACACTCAAGGATTCAATCCCGGCCGGATGAACTGTATACGCCCATAACTGTATTCTCCATACAAAATGTTTAAATACGGTAGACTATAAAGTATACGGTTAGCTCACGGAAAATCTCGCACTTGACGTACTGTTAGCTCGCACTTGACATGCGGTACATATGGTGGGTTAAATCATAGTTTCGGGAAGTGTCAGACATTTATGAAAGTGGCATAAGCGTGGGTACCTATTATTATTTTTCATTTATTTGTCAAGTGACCAAGATATGCGTCACATTTATATGCAATAAAATATATATAATTTATTACGCAATGATAATTTAATTATAAATAAGGTGGAACAATAACAGCGTAAAATATTTTAGCAGGCCCATCAGGGGGCTATAATGGTCACAGTCCCGAAAATATTAATCAAATTATTTAAAATAAAAAAAATAACACCACATACTAAGTGCGCGGTGAAACGCTATACCGATTCGCTTTCCCAGACAAAAATCAAACACTGTTTACACATATATACTTTGTACATAAACGTGATCGTTATCACCTACTTGTTACTCCCATAAATATTTTACACAATTTTTATCATACCTTGTATATCATATTGCATATAATTAGAATATATTTATACTAAACGTAATTCTAGAGATAAAAGCAAGCAGGTACAGTTGAGAACGTCCCGGTAGCATCGCTTAAACTAGTTACTATTGTAGAAATTGCAAACTTTATTACTCTATCTGCAACAGTTGGGAAATAAAAGGTTTTAATTTAAGTAAAAATTTAATTTAGGAAGCGAAGAAGATTGCATGGTTTCGGAAGGGTCGTTATGTTTCTATTAGGATTATTATTACACCATAAGCGCCGTATGTTCACTATACTGTCTCCAGTTTCAAATAACATAAATTAAACTGTTTCATTATGATGTTAAGGTTGCAATTTGACTGGTGTCCTATATTTTTAGGAAAGGATAAACGAACTTGCACTCTCATTGTTCTTACAAAAGGGCTTATTTAATCATTCGAATCGAACCGACAAAGGGGTACGGGGATAATGTCCAACTTGACATGTGGACCTCAGATAACATTCGTCGCAAAGCTTTGACAAAACCAAACCAAGATACAACATGACGATAATGATGATGGTCTTCCTCTACCCTTATTAGTAAAACGGTGGACGGATATACTTACTGAAAAATTACTGTACATCTTGGAAGGGATTATAATGCCAAGTTTTAACATATTATTTTCATGCAATCGTGTACGCTTATTAACCAGCAATGGTAAACCAAATATTACGCCAAAATTATACAACATAATTAAAGCGATATTCTGCATTGGATGTCTCGATGTATAAAGATTGCTTAAAAAGTACCTAAAACGATACAACACCACAAAGTTAGTAAAAGTAGCGGTTTTTACAAACCTTATGGTATTGTATTGGATTAGGTACTTTTTTAAGCAAACTTAATACATCGAGACATCCAATGTAGAATGCTAATATCGCAAAACACTATATTATATCGTAAAGATGTCCAAATTTTTCGTAAAAAATAAAAACCATTGACATTTTGAATTTCGCGCCCTGACCCTGAGCTTCCCCCTTAAATCCATTTCAAAACTTTATCGGAGGTACTTGCATAACCTATGTTTTTTTTTCTCTCTCTCTCAGTAGCGCTGTTTATCATTAGTAGAGCATCAAGTTATTATTGGCTATTTATTATAGATAACCGGGGAGACTATTTGACCATGTTAAACTGACCTACTAAAAAGCAAACAGATTAAAAGCAAAATGTAAGAGCCATAAATTCGTAACTTTCATTTCGCAAAGTAAATTTTCCAATTGTGCTCAAATTTGTTTAGGGCGGGTGCTCTTAGCTGATAAAGGCGTAAGTAAAGCTATTCTCACTCGTTTAGCTATTCAACAGTTTATTTAATGGCTTTTATCGTGGAGCTAACTTCAAATATTGAATTTCTTTTTATTAGTAAATGCTCCATAAAATATGATATGTATACATGTGCCTACAAATAGGCCTATTGGTCTCTGAGTCTTATGCGTTAGCCTCTGACAATGAGGTCTGGTCATTTTATCTCAATAAATTCTGAGTGACGAGCCCACAGACTGGAATGGCAATAGGCTCTTAGTATTATAATCATAATAAGATTAGTCTATGATGCGTTCTATGGAGGACAAATGTGCAATTAATAGCATTGCATGTCGCCTTGCCTGAGCCTTTAAAACTCGTGAATGCTGGAAAATTGAGGCGGTCCCTCGGAAACAAAGTCAGGTTATCGAAAATTGTAACAATAGAGCTAGAAATGCGAAGCACCAAAAGAATGCAGCCAGGTAGGTATCCGGTATATTCCCAAAGATATTATGGACAAGATAACAAAGCGGTCGGAAAATAAATCACAATTTTTCAATAGGAACATACAGTGGACAATGAAGCGATATAAAAACGGATTCCAGGAAATCTTGCAGCAATATACCTACATATTAAATATATCCAGAGCCTTGAGAACAAATACCATAGGACCATAGAGGTGTTATAATGGATGGTATAAGTGCTGTCGTGCACCTAACTATGAATATTGGGCGATACAGTCATATAATAATTAACACAAATAATATATTCAGATATTGATATGCATGCGTGGTTATTGATTTAGGTCATACATAACAAATTGTCGACAATATATTTGCCCTCTATGATCCGAATATTTGTGGCGTATAATCAACGCCCATTCGCTCGTTTTGTCGCCAAGTATTATCTACTTTTAATAACTATTTTTCATACGAATGGGGTTGCTAATGACTGCGCTTGATGATTTGGTGATGTGATTACGTAGAAACGTAAAATCTAAAACGCCACAGACCTAATGTAGGCAGGTCGTTGAAGACAGATCGAGTATCCTTGATCGTTGAGTGCGCAAGTCATCCGGCAGTATGTTAATGAATTAAGCATAACAAAGAAACCATTTCCTTACCGTATTGCGACTCCACCAATGAATAAATATAAGGATTCATGAATTTTTCTCCAATAAAAGAATGATTGCGGTGGGTGATAGAACTCTCAAGATGTGTTGAAAATATATATTTTTATTCTAGACAACACACGGCGTTCGCTACAAGTGAAGCCTAAAAAACTCTGGTCTAGTATGTAAACACACTCACAATATAAAAAAAAGATTTCCATGGAATTCTTATGTGATAACATTTACCACTTTAAATGTATTGATAATGTGGCATCAATTTGCTAGTGGCAACGTTACGAGTGAACTTCTAAACAGGTCTGTGATTCTTGCATCGGTCGTCTTATTAAAGTATACTTATCTAAATAAATATTTTGTGTGCGATTTTCGCCGACTTTTATAGGACCGATGTTTAATGCTAAATACTTACCGATGTTTAAAACTTGCCTACACTATGTAATAATAACAATGTTTTAACATCTTTTTCGGCTATTATTATTCAAAATTAATTATAACGTTTTCAGTTATTTAATACAATACCTGCCGACAACAGAAAGTAAGATAGGTACATATACAATTTGATATTCTCTTGATATTCTCAATTTGTTACTTACTAAGTTCTGCCACCGAGCTGGGAAAGAGATTTTGCTACCAAGCCCCCGCCAAATGGGCGGCATAAAGATTTCATAGACATTAATATAAGTTGCGAGATCTCTGGAAGTTCCAATATTTGCCCAATAGGGCTGCGGGATTGACGGCACGAAGTTTTCACATGTCTCGGTAGGTAGGTAGAATTGACCCAAATAAACATGGCCGAAAAACTCGTCATTGTGGGACTATAGTCCCTTGGAAATTGAATTCTCAGCTTCTGTTTATAGATCGGTGTTGACCGCGAGGCATGTGCCAAATGGATCCTATTTTTCTATTAGATATTATGTTATGTTGCTGTATGCCTACACCAACATATACGAGTATAACAAATATTAATAGCTCGTTGGTGTAGGCCAATAAGTTACTCAAATCTAAAACGATCAACATAATATACACGTATTGATATCTTATATTTACGCGCAATAAAACTAATCTTACTGATTTTATCGCGTTTATTATACTTTTTTACGTTCCCGACAGTTCGGCTGCTATTTCAATAATATACACGTGTTAGGTTTGAGTTGTTTTTATTTTATTAAATAAATTAAATAAACGAAATTAACGTAACAACCTAAGAAGGTAGGACTATTTATGAGGTTATATAATAGTATAACAAAAACGTATTTCTCTTATATTTCTTATTAAAGAAACCAACAATCACGAAGTCAACTCGAGCGTTGATCAAAAAGAAATTTCAATTGGAGGCGATCGACAAACATCCCTTATTGGGACCTCCTGCTAGTGTTTGAACATTTCAAACCTGGAACATGTTTGTACCGAATTGGTTGAAGCTCGAATGTAACATTTATTTTTTCGTATGTGACCTACTTACCCATTTCGCTCGTGTGCCACCAACTTGGAGAACTGAGAACTCGTGTGCAACATACATAATTGCAAAAAGTTGAAGCTCACGTGACGCTACATCTGGCGGGGAAAGATGATTGGGTGTGTGTCGTCTTGGTGCTTAACATTAGTAAATTGCTCTCTTTCTGTAAAATCATTTTTGGGTGAAGATGAATACCACATGCGATCTCTTTATTAAGTTGAATGTAATAATAATAGGCACATTAATGTACCTAATATATAAGGCGTAACTTGAATAGATTTTAACAGGTTGATCAGATATAAAGACAAAATTCCAAATAAATAAATCAAATTATTAGAAATTAAAAAAAATACACCACGTACTAGAAGCACGTTGAAACGCTACTGCCTTTAAAAAAACATCATGTACACAATTATGTTTTACATAACCGTGAACTGTATGACATACTTGTTAACATTTTCAAATTTTTTACATTATATTGTTACTTTCAGGGTAGGTAAACATTAGATAGTTGAAGTTCCATCTCATCTCAAATTACTTAGATGGCATAAAATAATACCTATTGTCATTTGAAAGAAAGTTTAAAGTCCTACAATTTGCCCAACTTTAACGCAAAGGTACGAAGTAATCTAAAAGCTGATATGAAAGTTGGTTTTGCGATATATGATTAGATATATATATAGCGACAGTAATCGTGGAAACCCCGATGATAGCTACTTATCGAGTAAGTATATCTTCTGAGAGGGTTCATCTTATTAAATTCGACTTAGAACAGCAATCTTGCTTTATCAAATAGACTATACTTGCTGTATGGCTTAGCTCTGCTTGGATTAAAACTGCTGCTAATATTAGCTTGATGCTTTCTGATTTTGAAATCCTTTCTATTTAACTTTTATGAGTTATGGATTGGAGGTTCAGTATAAAACCTATCCTATAATATGTGCAATCATAATATATGATACCTGACATAATATGGTTTTTTTTTTTTTTTTTAAATCTTTATTTTTAAAGGGGTTTTGTCACCATGTGACTATGTTACCCCCGTAAGGTGAATCAATTTGTGTTATTAATTAACAAAAGAAAACATAATACAGTTCCTACTTAGTAACATATAAATAAAGCTTAACTAACATCTTGGCTTCCTCGGATAACGGAGAAGCCAAGATGCTATTACATATACCTAAATTATAACTAAACATAAAACTCATTTCTTGTCGTTGGGCCTCATTCCGGACGCACTCCATCAAAACATGGTAAACATCTTCTACTATGTCACACTCCGTGCAGTTAGGTGAATCCGCAATACCCATTAACCATTTGAACTTGTTCTTCGGAATGTGTCCAGACATAATATGGATAGACGTATCTAACTATGATCATATAGATACAAAAATATTTGAAATGCAAACTTCTTCTATGAAACATTGAGATAGGTTGATATTATTGACTTCACTGAATATGAAAGATTTTAACACAAAAAGAAAGTCGAATATTAATCTTTCAAATTTAAATTCACACAATTAATTTATACAGTGCTGTCGTCCGCAGAAAACACCTTTATTTTCAGCACATTAAAATTAAACTGCAATTCTAATATGCAAAATTGGCCTGGTTCCCGGCGCTCTGTAAATATTGAACGCCTGGACCGAGCTGGCTGGAGATAGCTCGTGTATCTGTTTTATTACTGCAGCTGCTATAATTTTTTTTAAGGCTTTTATTCATTGCACATTTACATTTTAATTGAAAATATTTTGAGTATATTATTTTTTGAGTTATGAGAAACAAGAGTTCATTGAATAGACGATTAAATAAGACTAGAAAAAATATAAGTCGCATAGGTAAGTTTTCTAGTTAGTTTCTATGAGTAGAAGACTATGGTCTGACCCCCCTCGCATTGATGGGAGGCTTTTGCTCAACGGTAGGACATTCAAAACCTGATATTATTTTAGGTATATTTTCGGAATATATACGAGTATTTTTTAAGTCTTTTCGAGTAATTTTACAGAGTATTTTTTAATGACTTCCATTAATAAAAACAGCAACAAACGCTCTCATGGAGCGAAATAAAATACTTTTCAACGCGTTTAATTATTACTCGCGGCAAAAGCTCCATTTTCCTCGAAAATTTTTCAAAGACATGTTTTCACTTTCTCCCCGTGGAGTAATTGAATTTCGGAATATGTTTAAAAATTTGCATTTAGCTGCCAAAAAAAATGAAAACCTCCTTTAAATGGGCTGTGAAGCAGACGTGAGTGGCCTTATTTGTGATTCAGATGTGCCATTTGGAAGCGCACCTGTCGTATGCCAGCTGTCAACTTTGAGGCGAATTAACTCAGTGTTCGTACCGCATTATCCACCGTACGTACCTAGGGGCTAGGCTACGGCTTTTTAGACTTTAATACCTTCGTCGTCGTCATGGTCATTATTATTGGAAATAAAATAAAATAGGAAAAGTCGGTATAATTTTCATATTTTGCATGCAAAAAGAAGTTTTTAGACTAAGAAGGAATATGAATCTTGTCGTCAATTAAAAAAATAGGCAAAGGCAATAATAATGAAATATGGGATGGAAAATGTAAGCAAATAATACTTGTATTGTTAACTGAGCTATTAATTGTAAATTATAACAAAATGAATAAATTCTTTATAGAGATGAGACCATCGCCATCGTCATCAATATCGTTTCTTTTATGTATATTTAATATAAAGTGCTCAGTGATTACACAAAGTCAACGCGATTGAAGCTGCGGCTGAAACTATTAATCTAAAGTGAAAAGAATTATTGATAGCAGACAATATCTAAATTGAAAACGTCTACTTCGCCGGATATTAACGAGAAAACTTTGCTGAACTTTCTATCTCAGAATACAAACTTTCTAATTTTAATACTCATGGTAAGTATTGATTAAACTAAATATGGACGATCGCCGTGGCACGTTCAAAACTGATAGTTTACAATGACGTCAAGCGTTGACCTCACTCGCTTCTAAAAGTGGGATTATTATTGTTGATACTAACTACCTATGACATGACTTTTTAAACAAGTATATTTCATTCTCTTTTTAACCTCAAATGTACAGAACAGATTTAACCAAGTTACAGTCCGATTATCTTACGTATAGATGACCCAATTAGAACAAAAGTCATATTAATATAAAGAGTGATTACGGTTTAATCCATTAACGGGTCCTCTCGGGGATCTGTACACTGGTAAAGTAAGTAAGTAAGTGTATTCCGACTGCATTTAGACTGCAGACAACTACTTATGTTTTGTAGGTTGAGGTAGGTAAGTTTGAATCATCTCTACAACACACTGAAAAACGGGGTAGATCACTCACCTATCCTCATTTAGGATAGATTATCCAAATGCTCTAAATAGTCACGGTTCTTAGCCAAATAATGTCGGGAAATTGACCTAGTTTCAATATAAGTAAATGTAATTCGCAGTCCCAAAACTTTAGTCGGCTGTCACGACGCGCCACCGCTATCTTCAATCATATCTTAATCCCGCTCTTAGAAATTGCTTCGCTCTCGTTACACTTACAAATACTCCGTGGTTTATGAAAAAGTGAAACTAATTTGTCGACTTCATATAATTGATTAATGCGTCCGATCCAATAGAACTGTGGGTCGGTATCGGTCTCAGAAGAAGAAATAATGCAGACGGAGGGTCGCGAACAACATTGAGGCACAAAAAGTGAGGTAGGTAGGACACGCGAATTCCGTACACGCAAATTCGCCCGTACGTACTACAGAAATGAGATTGTTTTTTTATGCTTCAACTAGCTGTTGCCCGCGACTTCGTCCGCGTGGTATTTAACAAAGACAACCGTTGACAACAGTCTGCTCGCCCATTCTGAGCCCGCGGGACGCATTGCAGGTTGTTGCTATCATACTTAATCAGGCGCTGCGCTGCAACATTGGTTTAAATTTTTTTTCGTGAGATCCTATTTTTTTTCTAAAATAAAAGTTACTCCTTGTTACATCAGCTATCTGCCAGTGAAAGTCCCGTCAAAATCGGTCCAGCCATTTCAGAGATTAGCCGGAACAAACAGACAGACAGACAGACAGACAGACAGACAAAAATTTAAAAAAGGTTATTTTGGTATAGGTAACGTGTACACATCCAAATGCACTGAGTAAAAGGCGGTTATTTTAATATTACAAACAGACACTCCAATTTTATTTATATGTATAGATTGTTCTGACTATACATTTATTTTTCATTCGTGCGGCGCTTACCTTTGTAAAAAACTTTTCTTTAAATTTGTGCTCAGTTAGTAACTTTAAACAGAACGTTACTTTTATCAAACTTTTGGATATTCCAGTAAGATAGACTTTGGTTTTTAATTATCATTCCAGGTATTTATATAAATTTTAATGCCTTATATATATATGTTTTAATCAATCCAAAATGTAATTTCAATGCACATTTAAAATACTCACAAAAATACGGAATTTAATAGCTCGTTACATTTAAATTAAATACAAGGTCTCTTCGGCGGGAAGGATTCAATTTTGATTTATTTTCCAAAAAAAATTATTTATTTAATATGTAATATTAGTCGAAACCTCTGTTTTCATAAACCTGCACGAGTGAAGGAAATTGAAATAAAATATGCATAACTTGACTTTTCAAGTTCTCCCAAGATGTCCAGTAAATTTTCAGTGAAGCATCCACAGCTTAACTGATAGCGGTAAGGGATTCATTTTGTCATCAACATCATTATTATCATCACAAGTACTTATCATTTTAAAACAATGATCAACAAGCGACAACAGTTCTAAGTTGTAGCAGACTGCCAAACTAAAAGAAAATACGAAACCTACTCATCAAATAGATACAGTACGCGACGACAATATAACAAATCATGGTTAAACTAATCGTAGACATATAGCTGAGATTCTAGTATTAGAGCTAAAACATGCATCAATGCCCGTTGGATGTGATGTGCCAACGATTATTTCAAAGTGTCAAAGGCATTTCTAGACTTACTAACTTCGTGTCTGTGAGACACCCCTTTGTCCTCTAGACGAGGGAGGTCCTTTGTCGCTGTCTCAGGGTTGGCGCGATACAACATCACATTTAATGTTGTATTGTATTTTAAATATAAATTATTCTGTGATGATGTAAATAAAATACATTTTGTACATTCAGATCATTCGATGACTCTTTATTTACACAGTGATTGGGCGAAACGTTCAATATAACCAAACATACCGATCACAGGAAAGTAACTCACTAATCATTACGAAGCTTACAATAAACTTGATATTAACTAACATACTAGATAAACTTATATGATCCTATTCGCTCGGCGGAGCCGAGACCATTACACGAGGGATCACAATGTTGTTACGAAATAATTAAAATGTTCCTATTAAAATTTAGAATATCAACGATTAACTAGATTGTATTAAAGTTTTAAGAAACAATATTTACATGGTTAGACAACGAGCAGGTGAGACCTGTAACATAAATATTTAATTCTATGCAGTCAAATCTTACTAAGGCCGTATGTGCGGGTTTTTCATCAATACGAACACGAACAAAAACTTACAGTCTAGAACAACAAACATCCGAATAATAAACGAAGCATATATCCACTATGTAACATCATTCGTTAATCACTGCGGAATGCAGACAGCAATCCTATTCAAATAAATGTTTCTTATTAAGTTGCATGAATAAAATTGTAATGCTTCTTGAATGTACGCCAAATAGACACTCGGCGACAGTCGTGCAATCAGCTCACAGGATTTCATCGTTCTTAACCCTACAAGTATACTAATTACTGATGAAAATCTGATCTGTAATTGTGTTTGTCTCTACTGTTCACCTCTATTGTATTTGCCAAACTCAGATCTCAGTCAAAACGAAATGAAGCTAGAAACGGTATCTAGTTTCTACCACAATTCTCATTCACACTACCTATAAATAAAATTGGCTAAACGACTTGGCAGTGCTGTAACATCGGTATATAATTCTATGTTGTCATTTATTAATTACCACATGAAAAATAATACGTTTTAAATTTTACAATTTACTATAATGCAGATCATTAAGATTAAAATACAATCTGTATTTTAAAATTAATGATTTCTTTTATAAATATCGTCATAAGTTTTCAGAAGGGAATATTTTAGAGTATCTTAATAGCGAACCGGTATAATTTAAAACGCTCGTGTACAATGTACTTATGTGTCTACAAAATATGTATCTGATTGTTACTAGGTACTATGACTTTGGCATCGAATATCACTGTCAGGCATTGAGCGCGCGTTCGTGTACATTGATCGGGTAGCTTATATCAATAAATTCCGTCGGTAAATGCTATAAAAAATCTGCATTACTGCTGTCGTAGCATCGTTTTGTTATTGTGATATGTAAACATAATTCCATCTTGTCTGGAATAACTAACTGTGCACTTAAAAAATTACAATGTATATGTTAGAGGAGCAACTATTAAATTCAGATTTATTTGATTGATATTATATCGATGTATGGTATTAGTAGATTCTTTTGATTTTTATTATATGTATGAAACTTTAGACGATCGAAGACTGCTAGAATATCAGTGTCTCTAATAATTTCAATTTATTTTAGGTATTTTAGGTTTACAATAGTTTAAGTTTATTAAACACTGAGCAACGATCAAGGATTACGATTAACTATTTAACAATTTTATTAATGTTTATTCGTCTGCGTTTAATAAACTGTGCACACTATGTAGTTTCGTCTACACATAACATAATCCGCTAAAATTAACAATATATACTACTAGTAATTGAATAGCTAAGGTACCTACTTATGCGCATCGAACAATATCTTAACGCGAACATATGCGTTAGTACTTATAGTCCAGCTAACTATCCATATAAGAACACTTTTATTTCTTATTAATATAAAAGAAAGTCACTAGAGCCCCATGATTGTTCTATGTTCAACGTTCAATTCAGCTAGGTATTCTAATCTATCAATTGGAGATTCTTTGCGCGCGATCAGATGTGTTCATCCTGTACGTCTGTCGAGAGAGAAAAAGATCATTCAATTAAAAAACATATCAATATAAAGTATAAAAATATTTGTGTGAAATATTTTAAGAAGTTCGAGAGGTTAAATGATCACATTCCCAAAACATATTCCGATTTATATAGAATTTTAAAATAACACCACTTAATGAGTGCACCTTGACAAGTTGGTTTAAAATTAAAACAATCACTATTTACACATTAATTGTTAATCACAACGTGTATGACCCACTCGTTTACCTCTTAAAATATTTTACACTACTATTGTTACACCTTATATATCGCCGATCTACAACACAATCGAAGAACAGTATATCCAATACGTACTCAATATATTAATAATATATCAACATAATTCTATTATTTACGAAGCCAGGACAGTGAACAAGTAGTAAATCAAAGCGAACAAAACAACACCAAAGCGTCATTGAAATAAAAATAGTTTTAAGGATTTAATCGTGTAAATATAAGAAATTAATATGTGAACCATAGCCAATTAATTGGTTTTCTGGATAGGGTTTTTTCTTCTTAACATATAATTTAAACGGCGTGGTTTCGAAGTTAGAAACGATAAGAAATTAAATCATGAATAATGATTAATATTTGAAGTGAAATGTGAAGAGCGATTTAGATATTGAAATATGTTTATAAGGTTAGGTGTCTACCTATACACATTTTAAATAAAAAAAAAAATATATTTTCAATAGTCTGACTGTATTTTAAAATTAATTCACGTGTTTAAGGTTATGCATACGAAGCGAGTTTATATTTATATAAATAATACATTATATGCAGACATTCATGCAAGGAAATCTCGTTAGTCAGCTGTCACTAACATTTAATATTGTCAAATATATACACAATGTAATTACTTGTAGCAGGACCTAATTACGAGTAGTTTTACACATCAAAGTGAATAAATACGTGATAGGGTTAGGTGCGGATTTTCGGTGTATATTTTTACATTTACTTACACAGCACAATCACATAATCGATAAAATCAGGCGTTATCCGTCGTAAATCCATCAGGAATAATTTGGGGGAGGCTTGCCAACCTCCCCAATTATAAATCATACAGATTTATCGATCACAGAAGAGGCGAACAGAAGCGAACTCAGTAAAAGATTTGTCTCGTACGTGTTTCGCCTCTAAATAAGGAATCCTGATTGGGCGGTGAATGAGTGTCGCAGAACAAACTGGTTCTTCTTGCGTCTCCCTTACATGTGACGCATGGGAAGTTTCAGGCGTGTGCCCCATGTTTAGTGTTGTCCTCACAATGTCCACATAGGTACAGCGTAGTGACGAAGCATCGCGTGCACACAGCGGCGTATGTACCCTTGGGCCACGTGGGCCATAGCCTGGGGCGGCAGGCTTCGATGGGCGGGGCTTGCCACAACTCGCGGTCAAATTTGGGCTTACTCAATACCTATTTTGCGTTAATTTATGGGGTGGCAAAGCTTGTTGGCTCAGGGCGCCAAATCTTATATTATATCTGGCTAGTTATATTATAGATAAACCTGTTTGATTTATAATTGGGGAAGTTGGTAAATCAAAAGTTGGGTAACTCCGTCAATTTTTATTAAGAAAAGCAGAGTTTGTATAGTCGTGTTAAAAATATTGTATAATAAAACCGGTCTGTGCTTAACAATCTACCAGACATAGGTTTTATAAAGCGTAATAAGCACCAAGAACACAGGACCGGTGTGGGGCAAGTGCAGAGTGACATGCATGATTGGGGGTGACACGCAACGGGGTAGATACTACGGGGCTCGCACAACATCTCCTAACTACATACATAATAGTATTTACAGAACATCCAACTTACTAGCAGGATCACAGATTTGGTCCGCTCTGTACCTACCGCCGGTCTCGATCAGGGTTTCACAAAGACGGGTACACGAACCCCTTGGGATTCGCCATTCGACGGTTGGGGGTTCGCGACAAGATTTACGTAATGGTGGCTTGATAACTGGCACGTTCGGCATAGATGGTGGCGCGCGCGCGAATTAACTTTAAAATTATCCAAAATTACTCCTAAAATTGACTCAATTTGCGACAAGAAACAAGTCCACCCATCACAATAATTAAAATATATTTCTTGGGGCATTGTATTTGTTGCCTTTATTGAAATTGGGGGACATTTATTTAGTTAGTTAAGGGGTTCGCTATCAGCTGGAAACTTTAACAGGGGTTGTGGAGCCAAAAGTTTGAGAAACCCTGGTCTAGATCCAATAATCGTACAGCTTTGGTAAGGAGCGGACCATGTTCGTGGCCCAGCCTATACAAAATTGGATCGTCTATGAATACTATAATGCTACAAGGAGGAGGGTAACACGTGGTTAGCACATACCTATGTGTGAACTGAACATCGCTCAGTGAGTCTTGATACTTAAATGGTCTTTTTCTCCCAATCATGTTGTGCGTTCGATCACAATTTTCCAACTCAATCAGTCTATAATGGAGAACGTTGCGCAGAATGAACGTGCGTCGTAACGAGATTTGACTGCATGAATTGCAAAAGCTACGCATTTTAAAATATAAAAATAATAACCTAACTTTACACTTATTCTCTAAGAACTGAACATGTTATTTTACAAATATCCGTCGATGTTAATCGATCCTAGAGCTATCTAATAATTGTGCCAATAAAATGGAAACGTGTCGATTTGAAGACATTTTGTGTTAGTAATCATAATATTTAAATACTTTAAAAATGCACAAAGAACAATCGTTGCAGCGATCCTTAATGCTATAGGTACTCGTTTGTAGAGTCCAGACATAGTAAATTAATGCTAAAAACTAAAGGCCTATGAATTTAGAGAGTAACATCTATTAAATCGTAGCTTACAATTGAATACGTAGAAACAATATTATGAGTAGATCTCATAACACTAAGAGTACCACTAAATCAGTCTAGTAGGAGTTGTAGGTAGGGTCTTAGACGCAAAGACACGTGCAACGACTACATTACGAGTGAGGTAGAGTTGACAATTCAGGTCGCGACCTGTGTGACATTGAATAAGCGAAAAAAGAATACCTACGACTCTATAATATTAAATATTACTTACAAAATAAGACATTCATTTTATCCAATTGTTCATTACGTGTGTTTGTAGCGCACAAGAGTCGTAAATTGGACGTTTTTTATCAATACAATATCCAATTTCATTCCATTCTTGCTCACCCTCACAGGCAGGCCGCGGTATAATAGGGTTAAAGTAACCGTATCTCAAATATCTTCGCGTGAGTTAAACAAATGAAATGCCACGAAACAATTCGCCACAGTAATTACACTTCACTCGCAAAAATACTTGAAATAATTCGATTGAGCGATTGGGCATGACTTTTTCAATAGATGATGCGATACATTTTTCGAATGCACTAATGTCGCATTACTAGTACATAGCGACGGCTTTAGAATGCTCAATCACTCTTACGTCACAACCATACAATTTATGGTTACAAACATTTCAACGACGCCCACAAATATCAGACTAAAAACGAGATAAATGTAAAGAAGAGTAGTTCCATCTAAAAACTAATTAAATGAAGATTAGGTAGGTAATTATTAAAATTAAATATAAGTTTATTATTGGGTCAAAGGGTCACACATAGGTATTGGAATTATGAATCAAGACAAATGTAATAGGTAAATCGACCCATTGCAGACTCCCAGTAATAAGGATAATAACGTCGAGTACCTTGAAGTACCCTTTGAGTAAGTACCTACTATTGATTGTCGCGCAAACCCAATTCTGAGCCAAACATTTGTGGAGACATCCCACCTCTTGCAACCGTAGCATATCAATTAAGTAGTTAGGTACGTCACGAACGAATCCTGGGATACATCGGTAGGGGACACGGCTTTCCTAATGGCCGGGCCAGGCGGCAAGCGGAGCCGGTAATGACGGTCGAGTGTCATTCCGTCAGTGATTGACTAATCTCGGTGCCATTCGATTGTATTCTGTCTACCGACGGCGCCCGCGCCCGCATCGAATTTAATTAATTGATTGCCACAATTACATTTTAACCAAACATAATAGGCCGATTTAAAGAGAAATAGTTTAGGGTCAGATAATAGAATATGTACTCAATGACTCAATGGTAACACAAGTAAAATATACAAAAGGCAAGGTTTTAGATAAATAAGTAAAATACATAAAACAATATACGTACTGCTGAATTGATTAGAAATAGCAGTATCAGATCGTTAGATCATCGTCTGATGTATTTTTTTCGTGTTATTTAGAGGTAACTTTCAGAGAAGTCAAGGTCAGAGACGGAAGCGCGCGAGGATCGCGTGTAGTTGGTAGAGGTGCCATAGTCTGAGGTGGCGGTAGCGAGGTCGGCAATCACGCCCCCGCCCCCGCCCCCGCCGACGCCCGTACCTTGCGTCACGCCCGCCGCCGCCGCTTCCCGCTCCGCTAGCTTCTGTTTCAGCACCCGAATCCGCTCCTCCTTCTGTAAATATGCTTCATGTAAATCTTTTCTAATATTTCTAAAAACATTGATTCCTTATATTATATTTACGCGAATACTACACATTGAAATAAAACAATTTTTAAGGATTTTATCGCGTTTGTGTTATGTGTTTACGTTCTCGACGTTTCCACCACCACTATCATCCATGCAACCATGGTCTTCCCGTGACCAAATAATGAATTAAGACAGAGATCATTTAAATTTGGTTCAATTTAATTACGTAGAGACGGAATGTTGTGTAAATTAATCAAATTTTATCGTCAGACTTTCGTTACTTGGGTAAAGTTTAAAATGTTAATTGGTCAGAAGCGGTAACGTTATTATCTTTTTCGTATATCATGTTGATAATTAATAATTAACGCGAATACTTGTTGTTGTGAGGTCTTGCAAATAGAAAACCGAGCTCAAGACACAGTGAGCACTTTCTGTATTGATCGGACCACAAACAACAACTAAATATGAGGGGTCTCCAGTTCAAACTATGACACTAGGGAGTTAAACACCTTAGTCTTCCCGTGACGATGTTTGCTGTAAATCAGCCGAAACGTCGGAAACGTAAAAATCATCAAATAAACGCGATAAAAATCGTAAAATTAGTTTTATTTCAATGTAAAAGTAAGTTACTTACTATTTGTTTTATTTTATGAAGTTTGACATAACGGATTTCTTATATTTACGTGAATACTACATATAGAAATAAAACGAATCTTACGGATTTTATTGCGATTATTATACTTTTTACGTTCACGGAGTTTCGACTGCTTTACAGCAATCATGGTCACTGGAGGACTGAGGTGGTTGACGTCCTAGTGTCATAGTTTGAACCGAACGTAAAAAAGTATAATAAACACAATAAAATCCGTAAGATTTAGTAGTAGTTTCATTTCAATTTGATATAGCTGTTGGCGAAAAGGGTTCTTTATTTAATGATGGATGTGCCGTAACATATTCTGTGCGGATGAATGAATTATACATGAAAGCGAAACACTTCCCCAGCTAAAAGAGACGAAGTGGGCCTACGACTTTCTTTTACTTTAGTTAGCGTTGTACTTAATAAAAATGTTAAGATTAACCATTTCCACTTTGTTCGATTCTTCTTATCCCGAATGATGAATTCTTGCGGAGTGTGTTGGGGGCGCGGTAATCTATTGGTTCCAAATTAAAAGTCGCGCTGGTTTATGTAAAACCCAAGGCGATTCAAGTATGATGTTAAATTGAACTCATTTTAAGAACTTAGTAATGACACATAAAGTTGCCTGTATTACGAAAGTTTGTACGCAAATCATGGATGTTTAATATCTTATCATTATTATATAATGGGTTCGCTCCCAGTCTATTTGTACCCATAATACAAGAGTTTTTTTTTTATTTTTATTACAATATAGGCAATTATTTGAAATCGATCTCTTTTTTTTTATACATTATAGGCAAGAATTTGATCTCGATCTCACCTGATGGTAAGTGACGATGAGATCTACGATGGAGCATACTTGCCTAGGTAGGAAGGCGGCAGTAGATCGAGACGCTACATTCACTAGGCACATGCAGCGAAACTGATCTGACCCGCCATCCATGAATGGCAACACCGAACATCATGCCGGAACACGGCTAAGCCGCTTGGCGACATGGCTTTGTTCAGTGGGTGGTAACTAACCACGGCCGAAGCCTACCACCAGTAGAGTTGTCACCTGGTTGGCACCACCCAGGGTCACGTGTAGGGTATCTCGAGAGTACTTAATTCTCCTACGGACGAAGGTGACTCGACCCCAAGATGGTAAGTGACAATGAGATCTACGATGGAGCATACTTGCCTAGAAGGTACCTGTTCACTTTCGCGTTGTTTAGTTTGGGACCGTACAATTGGTGTGTTCGTGTGTCGATATTATTATTATATTATAATAGCTCTTATATAAAAACATAATGGCGCCGTTTAGTTCCAATTTAACTAAACATCCAACATATGCAGACACCACAACCATATGTTTAGATACTGTACATAGTTCGCTAGTTCCAATGCAATCAGGAAGTTACCAGGCAAGTTTAAGTAAGTTTAGCCATCTCTTAAGCCGACTCTTAAGTTATTTGAACGTCGGTCAGGATCCCTCGGGATTCACATTCTTAGCTATTTATAAATATATGTACTACAGTCGATCTTTCGCTGTAGTATTTCCACGTGTTTTTAAAATCTCGAATGGAGCTATTTCTTCTATTTTTCTTACAACACCTGTGTTTAATCATAGGGTGTCGTAGTAACTATATTTGAACTACGAGGTTCAAATATGAAAGTTTATCTATACTAATTAACCGAGTAACCCTTATAAAATGTAAGTCATAATAAAAGCAGTAGATATGACTCATTAATAAAAGGCATGGTTTGGCTTCAAAACAAGCAACCTCCAGCAATCCTGTCTATTTATCTGTATTCTGTAACAACGGACTTAGTACGTATCCCATGGTGTCTCTAGGGGATCACTAGGTCCAGAGTCACTCACCTGTGCAATAAGCTTCTGCAACTCTTCGTTCTCCTTGACCAGCTCCCGGTACCTCTCCTCGTCAGCAGGGGCGGACCCTGAGCCGGAGCCGCGCCCGGTCTCTGGACGCTCCGTTGGATGACGAATCACTTCTATCACCTGGTCATAATGATTGTATGAAGAATACCTAATTAAAATGTGTCAAGGTAAGGTGAAAATTCATCTGTTAGATGGTCAGTGTGTTCTGCCCGTGGCTGCTTTGTTTTAGGATACCCAATAAATTTCAAGGGGTACAATAAACTTCCATTATATTTCTTATTTTTTTCAGGTACATTGTTCCACCACCAACCTAAAAATATTCTACACCATTTGATTAACTGACAGTCTCAACAGTTGGTTGAAAGCGGGCAGTCGTTGCGTGTAGATATCGTTAAATCAGTGAAAATTTGGTCGGACGTATCGCTGAGTCAAATCACTCCATAAAGGCTATGAGGAAGAAGTAACTTTTATCGCGGTTTACTTATATACAACATTAATATTATACAAATACATATTTCCATTAAAACAAAAATCCATAAAACCAAATATCTTATTAAATCGTGTGAATGTATCATTAGGATATGTATAGTCGAGGCATTAATTTCGGCAGGGAAGGTTTAACTTCTGTTGTGAATCACATTTCGGTGTATATTTAAACGAGGAAATCAATTTGCCCTTTATAGTCGTAATCTGCTCCTCCAATTCTCAATGAAACCAGAGTGCCTGTTTTAAGTGTTTGTTTATGATAAACAAGTCTCGTTATCATCGTTTCCCAGCCTTATTTTTGGACTGTCTTTTTCATTGAGTATTTCAACGAAGTTGAGATAAATGGAAATGTTGTTATTTCTGTTTTTATGCCATCAAAGAAGTTTGATTGAGGTTTATTTTTATTTGACGACAGTATAATCTAAGATTTAACTAGATAAATGAAGCGAAACTTCGTTACAATTTACGAAGCTCGAAGTGATAAAAAATGCAAAGCGAGTCTAGTGATACATTTAGATTTATAAGGTATGGCTTTTTTGTTTCTTTTTTCGTCTGCTACATTCGTTAAAAACTTATGCGCCTTAATTTTACGTCATTATTACAGCTCAATTTTGTATGTCTCAGTTGATAAAAACTCATCAACTGAGACATACAAATATGCAGTAACCTATAAATATGACGCATTGAAATAAGCAACTTATTTACAATGTAGACGGTAGAAACGATAGTACTAGTTCAAACAAGCAGCATTGCGACTACTATAATGACGTCGTTGTTGATAAGCGTTTCCCTGAATTTGGATGTTAGTTCTTTATTATGACCATCGACTTTCGCATCTATAACGTATCTTCTAGTAGAATAGGAAAAAAGGAAACTTTAAGGGTACCTAAGGGTACCTGGCAGCCGTGACTGGAACTCGTTTTACAATTACAAACGAAACATATAAATACAATGAAAACTATACCAACTCACCTTTGGCACAAATATGAGTGCCATACTCAGGAAACAACAGAACACTATAGCCAGTGACACGAAGGCGAAGGCGGCGTCCTGCTGGCTGGCGATGACCAGCGTGACCGGCGCCGTGATGAGGCACAGCACCACCACGTTGTAGATGCTCATGCCCACGTACCGGGAGTCGTTGATCTGACGGACCTTGACTGAGCGGGTCTCGTACGCCAGGAAGAGGCCGAACACGAGCACAAGCCCTTTGTACCCATACATTACACCTGTATAACATTTTAATTGGGTATATTAAATTGTAAAAAAAAACGCGTTGTAGTTTTTTATTGGGTGTATAGGTATGTCTATTATTGGATTATTACAAAGGTATTTGCTATGCAACTTATAGTAACGTACTAGTGGGCGGACAATCACGCCATGCTCTCTTTCGCTGACAGCAAACCACGACTCACTTGGGCAGTGACGTCACATTACACTTTGTAAGCATGGTTACGTTTTTATTATCTGACGCCTTTATTTAAAGTTATAACGCAATTTTGTTTCACGCTTAGAAGTTAAGTGTTATCATGTTTACATATCAATTAGGCAAATATAATAATAATACCAGCCCTTTTATTGACCCACTGTTGTGTACGAGCCTCTTATGAATACAAGGTGGATAAGGTGCTGGGCCTCCACGCTAGCCCAGTGTGTTTGGCGGAATTCACACGTCTTTCAAAGGGCTATGTCAGACATGCAGGTTTCCTCACGATGCTCTCCTTCACCGTTATTAAGCAACTAGCTGCGCCCGGCGGTGTTACCCGCGATAAAACGTATGAAAAATTAAAACATCTATCCCACGGGAACCATAAATTTTACCGGGATAAAAAGCCTATGTGCTATTCCAGACTATAATCTATCTCTGTGCCAAATTTCATCTAGATCCGTTCAGCCGTTCGGGCGTGAAAGAGGAACAAACATCCATCCATCCATCCATCCAAACTTTCACATTTATAATATTAGTATAGATTAACATTGTTATATTGAGATGCATCATGATGATAAATAAGAATATATTAATATTTCTACATTTCAAAGTTACCCTATTCATATTGGTTGTAGGACAAGATCACTTTCATGATTTTTTGAGCTCGGTATAGCCTACACCTCACAATGTGATATCTACTCCTCAGTCAACTTAGTTTTAAGTATACCTACGTACTGATATAAACTCGACATAAACGAAATAACAACTCTTAATAATGTCTTTAGAAAAAATAACTTTTGAAATTTTCTCAAGTTACCGGCGAAAATGAATCGTAGTAGACTGAAGGGAAATTTATATAATGTAATTTACTGTTTACGGTACATTAAATCACGGCGTATTAAAGCTCATCAGTTATAATTATTGCTGTGGGCGTAGATTCGACTCGGTTTATTTTGTAATTAAAAGTTGGAACAAAGTTGAATACCTGCGGTGAGTAGATATTTAACAAAAATAATTATGTTGAGTTTCTAATGGAAATAAAAGTGTATATTGAATGACGACGAGCTGATTAGAGTAGTTGGTAGTGACCCTGCTTCTTGCGTCGAGGTAGAGTCGAGTTCGAATACTGGTACGGACAAACTTTGTGTGATGAGCACGAATGTTTGTACCCGTCATCATTATTATTATCATCAGGGGTACTTATATTATTTAAAATAACGAAGAAATATCTTACATGACAATATGGCAAAAATGGCACTATTTTGTAGCCGATTGCTAACATAAAAAATAAGAAATGAAACATAGGTCACGTCAACAAAGAGCGTTGCTTTGAACGAGGAAATTATTTTGATAAGAAGATTGTTTTGAGAACAGATATTTTTTTGACAAACAAGATTGGTTCGATATAGCAATGGCGGAGATGATATTACCCCTATTTAGGTGCCCATTAGACATTACCCTTGAATATTCCGTCCGGCAATCGTCCGGCTAAGATGTAAAATCCATTATAGCCGCCAACTGGAATTGTAAATATGAAAGTACGAACTTAATATTATGGACACAGTAACTTACCAAGCCAAACAGTGTTATGTTTACTCTCGCAATGTTCTAGCTCCGGCCTGATGTGGACATCGTCGTCATGATGGCGTGGAGCCTCGAGCGGGAAGGTTTCCACGCGCCTCTGCAGCGGGTCTCGGAGTTGCCATGCGGTCAGCAAGGCTGCATCCACGACTAGCAGACCTCCGACCATGGTGTACAGTTTCCAGCCGTGCATGCGTTTCTAGGACCATACATATTCAAATATGGAGTATAATGTAAATATACCTAGTGTTATAAGAGTAATAGCAGATTCTTGTAGGTCTATTATAATGGTTGTCTCGTTTTTGATTCACATGTCTATGATTTTTCGCACACAGGGTGTAACAAAATAATAGTTTAGGGCATGAATGCACACATAAAACTAAAAAAAAATACCCAAGGCACATACCTACTAAGTTTGAAATATAAAAAAAAAGTTACTATTCATCTCTATCATAGCAGACCAATATTTACAGGCAATATTTATTATATTCAATGAGCATCACTCACTATGAACATTTACAGGCAAACATTGGATCGTAAATTTATATGTAATGCTTCTATTCCATATTATTTAGTATCATAACATTTTCCCGGGGCAAGGTCAGTTATATTTTCATTGTTTATTTTTGTAAGAGTAGTGCGAAATTATTTTTTACATATTTTTTGAAATACATTTCAAAATCTTATTTTACTGTTCGTAATTGTAAAGCATATCAATGTACAATAAAAAAGGGAACAATCTAATTCTAGAATGCTGATATACCCAATCCCTCATTCACATTTTCTTGTATGATTGAAAGTTACATAATGGCATATGTCACAAAAGGAGCGTGCTCTTTGAGTTCACAAAAGAAACCTTCGCTTGAATCTCCCAAGATGTAAAAGTCGGCTCCTTGCTCAAATAACGTGAAATCAGAAATCAACAATAGAATTTAAATTGTTCGATCCTCAGGCGCCATGGAAACGTGATGAAACGAATGTTTGCACTGTGCGAATGCGAATATTCGCATAGTTTTTTATATTCGCAAAAATCTTGCGATTATCTTTTGATTTTTTAGCATCAAAAGTCTTGAATTCTTGAATGCATTAACATAGACAATTTGTCCGAATGCGAGCCGAGTAAACAAACGTATGTTTTTATATAATAATTGTAATATAACATGTACATTCTTTTAATTTGCAAATAGGACAAAAATATGCTGAAACAAACAACTTCGGTAGGTCCCATCATAGCAAGAGACAGTTCGCATACGCGAATACTGAATTGTGCGGAGACATTACCCTCATTGCTAACGAAGACAAACAGCAAATAAAAATCAAGATATCTCAAAAAGCTTTCGAGAAGCGCGTCGAATGTGGTCTCAATATATCCTTAAAACAAAAAATTGCACACATTCGATGTAGAGTGTCGCGAAACGATCTAATTTCCAATGTATTGTGTATCGGGGAATGAAAGGACTCGCTCTAACATTCAAGGCACCCGGTATCTGTCTTCACCGGGAGATATGTGCGAAATACTTCACTGACATTCTGGCAGCGATTACGTCACATTACAAGTAATTTATGGCCGCGTTAATATTGGGTTAGTGTTATATAGGTGTATGTTTGCTTCCAATTTTGTGTAATGTAATAAGGATTCTCGAATACATAGGTACGCGGGTTAACAACGCCAAGTGAAATGTATTATTACATGTAATGTGACATGGCAAACAAATAAGACAGGAAAAAGACGGGTCTGAATAAAATAGTACCTATTATCTTATTTCAGCTTTGCTTATTTTTATCCTCCTTTCCTTCAAGAAGAATATTTAATACTTTCAGAGAACATTCAAATTTCATGAGTGCCCTGTACCTAAATAAAGATTTTTCGAGGGATCAGACAAATGTTAAACATTTCCAAATGTCTTTATAATTTACTAGCTGTCCCGGCGAACTTCGTACCGCCTCAGAAGCAAATTAATTATTTTTAAGAGGTTTTTTCCCATGTTCATTTAATAGTTATTCCGCTATTCGAGACACTATAAAAATAGGGGTTGGTGATAGAAGGGTGAAAATTTAGGGTTGTATGTATTTTTTTATGCCTCATTATATAAAAAAAAATGAGGGGGTGGACAACCCTTATAACTAAGGGGTATGAAAAATAGATAGAAGCCGATTCTGAGACCTACTGAATATGCATATAAAATTACATAAAAATCGGTCAGGCCGTTTCGGAGGAGTATGGTAACTAACATTGTGACATGAGAATTTTATATAGAAGATTTACCTTTGTGTCAACTTTTGGCTTAGTGGTGTGTCGATGGACGCGCCATACTTTAGTGAACATGGCGCCGTATGCCATGGAGAAGCCGGTGGCGAGAAGCCACGCTCGGGCGGCGCAGAGGCCGGCGAAGTGCTGGGGGAGTATCCAGCGCCCGTCCACGCCGAGGGCTATCGCCGCGCTCAGACATATGCAGCAGCCACAAAGCATAACGGTGTTGCAAGCTGGATGCGACCATTGGATCACCCTGCAATAATATCTTACTATAAAGTAGGTTGCAGTGGGATCCCATGTTAGTGGGTTTACGCCAGATGATTTGCCAGGTTGGTGATAAAACATTATTCTCAAAACAGACGCGCAATGACTTTCAGTTAAAAAATAAAACAGATTACTACACAAATAAAGCTGAACAACCAATAACGCTGAAAACACCTGGAGTCAAAACACTAATTGAATGCTTGAGCCGCAGATTGACAATCGCTGTACTATAATATAATGTGTATAACTTTAGTTTTTATAGTTATACTACACCCAGATCGGCTCGGGTTATCGAGCAAGTGACCGTTTATAATCTAGCTGGTGTATCGGAAGAAGCCTTTAGTAGCAATACTTCGAACCAATGTATGGGTTTTAACGACTGCAGCGTTGGTTGCACATAATAAAATGAAAACAACGTAAGCGCACCGGAAATCGGATATCGGCTTTTCTGTAAAACATCACGCGGTGCTCTTGCTTCCTTTTCCTGTAAGGATTTAGTGTACTATATCCTAAATGTTTTGGAGAGAACTAATCTCCGATCCAATAATGGTTTTTATCCTAATGAGCAGGATCAATTAACGATTCTTAAATTTCTTTTGGTAAACCGTTATTTTAATGATTCTAAGATTTGAGATTATTTTGTTCTTAATGTTTATGCCCCAACGGATATTGTCGGGATCTTGTATATATGTTACTTGCTCCGAAAACTCTGATAGCGCGATTCAGGATTGTGACGTCAATTGTCTATTGTTCTGAATGCGTATGCAGTGCCATCTGCGTAGCTTGTAGTGCGGTTGAAGTGTTCGCTACAGTACTCCCCACCAAGACCGGAGGTCGATATCTTTGAGTGGCAGCGTCTTGCGTGCAAGGGCCAGGAAGCTAGCTCGAAGGTCTGCAGTGAGTCGAGACCGAGCTGTGCGCGTCGCAGAACCAGGAGCGCGGTGAGTCGGCTGTGATGGTCCTGAGTGACGGCTTGGCTTGCTGTGGGACGGGCTGCTTGCTGTTGGATGTCGATGTTGATGTCTTGGTATGGAGTGGTAATGACTTTGGATGCTTGAGTCTTCACAGAAGGATGTTGTTCATTGTCAGGGGTCACCAATTTAGCGGAAAAGGGAAGATCTTCCAGCCAGGCGGGTGGTATGCCTGGCGGGGCAGCCGCTATGCCCCAACGGATATTGTCGGGATCTTGTATATATGTTACTTGCTCCGAAAACTCTGATAGCGCGATTCAGGATTGTGACGTCAATTGTCTATTGTTCTGAATGCGTTTGCAGTGCCATCTACGTAGCTTGTAGTGCAGTTGAAGTGTTCGCTACACATTAGTACAAAATAGCGCCAGTTCAAAACAATGTCTGTTCCCCTTGACTGTTCTCAACATCAGGCCATTTGAATTCATCTTACAGCAAACAGTTCCCTTCGCATACAAAAATGGTCGTCGCGCAAACAACATCGCAATGCGATATTACCGATAATCTTATATTATTTTATTAATATTTATTTCATGAAATCATTCCTTATCACAAACTTAGGGAATCAATAAATGTACCTATGCAATAATTAAAATGAGGGCATCATTACCGTGAGAGAAAGATAACATATGTACACGAATAACTATCTTGAACTGTATTATCTTTAAGACAAGATTAACCTACCTACTTACCTGATACCTACGAAGTATTTCTTTGTATTTGCGCATTTTTCTGATCTTGTGCTCTCTCTCAGTGTTATCAACTGTTTTCACAAGACACACATTAATATCACGTAGTGACGTTGCCAAGGGCTCCTAAATTTAAACTACTTACCTCCTATGTCTGTGCAGGATGTTGAAGATGATGAGTCCAATGGCAGCCAGGACCCCAGCGATGCAGAGAGCCGTCATACACGCAAGGAGCGGGAGGGAGACCGTTCGTAACTCATTCACCACCACAGTACGGTCCGGAGGGACTTTACCACCTGGGTAAATGAATTTTTTGGTAATAAAACGACTATCAGTTAACAAGTCGGCTGATCCATGTAAACTCGCTCTCAGGAGTGCTACTAAGTATAAACTCACTTTACATACGTGAGCGCGGGAAGTGAGTTAGTGAAGGAGAAAAGAAATACAGTGAGAAATAACGCGTGAGTACTTATTGAGTGAACCAGAAATATTCCGTGGATTAAGATCACGAAAGAAAACGAGGGAGGTGCTGAGCTCTTATAATATTGGGTTACGGCTCAAACGTGAGTTTGCATACCGCTGAGCTGCGCAGATTTGCGTCACAAATCTCCTATGTTTATAGAAATCTATCGCTATATGTTACTGGACTGTCGAGTGCGCCATTTAATTAATCGTATTTATTTATTACAGGCCACGATATAAAGTTTTACTGAAAATAAATCTTGTACCTTTGCAGGATGCTGTAGGATTTCGCTTGGGCTCATATCAAAATACATGGTCTAACTCATTTTCCTGACTCTAATGATATATTACCTTTCCAGTTAGCTAGGCATAAGCACTCCCTCTTTTCATAGCGCAAAGGATCGACATGATTTTTTGCGCGGGTTACACCGCAGGGCGCAGCTAGTGTATAATAATGTACACATCCAGCAGTTGAAAGCTTTTTTCTTTTTACTTTCCTTACGTTTAAATTACAAAGCATTTTTGCTTAGGTTTCTGACTCAATTAACTTAGTTATTACGGGCACTGAGAACTACGCCCTTGCAGACCGTTTGCCCTTGAGCAATATTTCTATAAAATAATTATATATTTCATTCCCTGGTTTATTGTATTCGCCTGTTTCTCTGTATATAGCCGCCAGGCCTTGGTTTTATGAGGGCATTTTACGTTAAATTGTTGTAAAGGCTTTATATGACGCTATAAAGCGTGTCACCGAGATATTATATACGTTTTGGGTTTCGGCTAATATATCTGACAGCGTGTGAATTAAAATATATTCGAATCTGCATAAAAATAATGTTTTGTAATACTGTTGTAAAAAAGTTCTATCCTCTATGAATTTGGAGGTCAATATTCTGCTTTTGTGGAGTGTTTTTTTTTGTTTTTATATGGATTGTGATCAAAACTAGGATCCCTCAATCACACAATTACATACAAGTAACGCACGTGTAAAGTGATCAGATATCTCGCGCCAACTACTTGCCACACTGCATAGACGGCTACGCCAGGTATATTCTTTCCGTGACAGCCAAGTCAAGTAATTGGGCCAAGACTCCGTCATCGGCCAACTTCGACCAATGAGTGGTGTTATTTATTAAAGACTAGCTGCGCCCTGCGGTGTTACCCGCGCAAAAAATCATATCGATCCATTGCGCTACGAAAAATTGAAACACATCTATCCCACGGGAACCATACATTTTACCGGGATAAAAACTAGCCCATGTGCGATTCCAGACTATAATCTATCTCTGTGTCAAATTTCATCCAGATCCGTTCAGCCGTCCTGGCGTGAATGAGTAACAAACATCCATCCATCCATCTATCCATTCATCCAAACTTTCACGTTTATAATATTAGTATAGATTAGTATAGATAAGAAAGAAAGATATCAATGAATGGCAACACTGGTCATGATGTAGTCTTGGCCATCCTCGGAAGAGAATAACGTTGCGTAGCATATTATTATATCATGAGTGAAAGTGGCGCGCGTTGACCCATAGTATCTCTTTACATAGATGCAATTAAGATGAAAATAATATCTACATTGCGATAAGCTACTCACCAACCCATCGCTCTCGGTCCAACCACGTGAGGTTGTCAGCTTGCGTGTCGTAATATCCAAGTTTCACGTAGTGGTTGTCCGAAAGTTGTTCGATTTGAGTGAGCGCAATGCGGTCACCTTGCGATGAGAAAGCTACTAAACCCTGTGTGAAATTGAAAGAGGATTGTAAGCATGGAGGTATACATAGACTTATTTATTTTAATCTATATTCATTACGATATTTATTAATGTATAGGTACTTTGTGTAAACCTGCCCTCTAAGAGCAAAGTCAATGGTATTTTTTTAAATACTCGTAATTCTTTCAGACACGCCGTGCGTAACCCAGAAAGGTTATACAAGTTTAAAAAAAGAACCCGGCCAAGTGCATCCAAGTTCGTTTTGGATAATTTCGGAGTATTTAATTGTTTTTTTTTAATTTAGGTATACTCTTGTTGGGTCACCTTAAATTATATCGTAAGTGATTTGATTAATTCAATATGTACTTTATGTAAAATGAGTAGCTTTTATTACAGTCTTATTACCAAAGTCTATTTTGTATTTTTTTTTATAGTTTCGAACTATTCGATTTCAGCGACATTTCGACACTGAGTTGAATATTCTGTTTACTTGTAAGCTGTAAAAACGTATGTACTTTAAGTCATAGCTTTTAGAATATAAATAGCAATATAGCAAGTGAATTTCATTAAAAATAATGCTGTAGGTTTATGTGGGGTTTAGAAGCGATACTTACCGATACGCCGAGGAATGACGTAGAGTTTATCGCCTCGTAAATGTCATCGGCAATCTTCTTATTCGTGTATGTGAAGTTCTTCAGACTGAGGCCGCTTTTCTCCAGCTTCTCCATGGTCTTGTTGAAAGCTGTCATAAAATGAAAATAAATTAAACTTTTTACGATTGGACACATTTATGTTCGACCTAAAATTTTTATTAAGACTGTACATGAGGACGTCATGACGAGCGGAAGTTTTATTATTGCGGTTGATGCGTTCAATGTATGGTACATTACTTGGTAAATTGTAACTTGGTAACTATAGGTAAATAAGTATCAACTGAATAAGTTCCTAGATTTTGAGAGTCATCTACACAACAGATATTATTGTGTTGACATATTTCATAGTGACATAATTGCACTTGTATTGCGTTGCATTTAACAGGACTTTAGTCTTTAAGGCATCCACAATAAGGCTGGAATGGTGCTTTCGCACCACGAGTATGCAGGCTTCATAGGATTTTCTAATAAAAGCACTGGTTTATCGTATCCTGTGCCCAAAACGATTGATCAGGAGGAAAGTTAACAGCGATAATATTAAGGAATGTTACTCTATTATGTAGCAAGAAGTGAGATATGGTTTTCCTTATGAGATAAACATAAAATATAATATGGGTAAATGGGAAATAACATTCTTTGCAAGTATTCTTGTTTGGGAAGGTACATATTTAACCTATTATTGCACCATTAGATTAATGTAGTGATAACTTCATTGACTGTAATAAATATAAAAACAAATGACTGTTTTACTTGGCCAAACTAAAACAAAACAGTAATTTGATTATTTCCCCAGATTATAACGCAAAATGAAACTAGAAATACGGGTATAACTAGATAGTTTATACAATAGCAGTTATTTAGCTATAAAGACTTATTTTGTATGCGAGTAACGCTTATTCAACCTTATAGCGCTGGTAATACGTATAGTTGAAATAGAAAATAAAAACTTTGTGAATCAATGGCACAGTATTCGGTATAGCTCGATTAAGTCATTAATGATTGGAATTTTATATAATAAAACCTGATAGCGTGATTACAATCAATGATAGAACTGAAAAGTGATTAGTTGTTCATTGATCATTTCTGAAGTTAACCACCATTAACCAGGGGTTAATATAGTATGGATGGATGGATCAATTAAAACGAGTGCCTAATAAGGTATATAGCTGTTGTAATTCTCACAAAATTTGCGTCATATGTGCGCTTGCGCTGAATTTGGCTATTGAGAGATTTAACACGCGCTGAATTGCCATACCTATCGTCGATATATAAGTAGTAAGTGCGTTGATTTTATGCTAAATAGAAAACTTATATATTGATAGGAAATAATTCATACATCCATCTAGCTAGCCGATTCTCTATTACTTAGTACTTATACAAGGTACTAACTACTATATAAGGTGTAACAAAAATAGTGTAAAATATTAAAGTGGGCCATAACGATCACGTTTACGTAGAAATATATGTGTAAACAGTGTTTGATTTTCTGAGAAAGCAAGCCGTTCACCACGCACTTAGTTCGTATACTTAGTTATTTTAAAAAATCAAATAATTTTAATACTGTTTAAGACAAACTAAACATATAATTTTTACTTTCATTAGAATGGTTTGTTGAGTAAGTTACAACCATGGCAACATTTTTTTTATATGTATGTTGGCAGCATTGTTTTTTTTTGTCTTCTTGATTTTGGATTGGAACTAGCGGCAATGGTGCTCCGCAATAAATTTTAAATATAATATACTTATTTACCGAACTTTAATTGAACAAATCCTATTTTCGTAAATGTAACCTTTATGTCTTACTATTGGCCCTGTTAAAATATTTGACACTATTATTGTTACACATTATATATACATAGCGAATTGGAGTGTACCTATATATTTTAAGTAAACTACGTTCAATTACGGTAATGGAAAGCGTAGCGAAGCGTTCAGAGTATAGAATAACCATGCAAATAAAAACCTACGTTATGCATGTTATAATACAGTACCTATTCATTTCTGCTACGTGCTGCATACCATTACTTAACGTGTTCTAAAATAATATCCATGATAAGGTATACTCAAGAGTCAACTTATGATGGTATTAATAGCTCATAACAGTGGCAAAAAAGTAGGGAAGACCAAGAAAGAGATGGCGATATATTTTTGACAGGCAATGTGAACCAGCCTGCATGAGATAAGCACCGAAGAAAGCTTTATGGAATGGTACAGGGAACGCCTACGTTAACTAGAATAATAATAAGAATAATAAGACTACTAATAGGTATCTTTATAACTTATAACATAATAGAAATAAAGGCGTTTTTATTTTTATTTTATAACAGCTGCTAAGATATTTTTTATGTTATTTCTATGTATTTAATGAATTAAATAAATATTATATTTGATTTTTTTTAAGAAAGTCTACCAGTAGCGCTTCACCGTGACATAGTACGTAACGTATTTTTTTTCCTTTGGGACTGTTCTATTTATAACCTACCGATGGGGCTCTTCAAATATTGAACGCTATTTTTGTTACACCTTATATAAATACTAGCTGTTGCCCGCGACTTCGTCCGCGTGGTATTTAACAAAGACTCAGCCGTTGGTAACAGCCTGCTCGCGTTCTGATCCCGCGGGACGCATTGCAGATTGTTGCTATCAAACTTTAATCAGGCGCAGCGCTGCAACATTGGTTATAATTTTTTTTCGAGAGATCCAATTTTTTTTTCTAAAATAAAAGTAGCCTATGTTACTCCTTGTTACATCAGCTATCTGCCAGTGAAATTCCCGTCAAAATCGGTCCAGCCATTTCAGAGATTACCCGGAACAAACAGACAGACAGACAGACAGACAGACAGACAGACAGACAGACAGACAGACAGACAGACAGACAGACAGACAGACAGACAGACAGACAAAAATTGTAAAAAATGTTGTTTCGGTATAGGTAACGTGTATACATCCAAATGCACTTAGTAAAAAGCGGTTATTTTAATATTACAAACAGACACTCCAATTTTATTTATATGTATAGATGTATAGATTTATCCAAAGTGTTCACCTAACGCCACAGCCCAAACGGCGTCGTACGCGAGAGGAGCTTCTTGATATCCCTCCGGAAATCTCTCCCCGTCAATGTCGTAGCCAGCCTCGCGCAAAGCCCCGTTCAGGCGCGATCTGCACAGATAAAATATTGTTTTACTTACACAGATATTGGGCGTCAGTATACTTGGCAGGAACTCCTAACATATTGGTAACGTCATCAAGAAAGTATGCTGTTACTATCGTTCTTAAATTATGAAGCAAGATTTTTTTAAGTGTGCGTGGATGGATAAATTGGAAATTGTAGAGAATAGCGAAAAATGCTTAAAGGACTCTCATGATTTTGGTCACAAATCACTACAGCATCATAGGATTTTCGAGAAAATAATTGACCTAGACACACTACAACATTCATATATAACTTGATCTTTACTAGCGATAGTAATAATACAGGTTTTGCTTTTCTTTTCAAAATCTATTGGTTCATTCCTAGGAACCAATAGATTTTGAAAAGAAAAGCAAAACCTGTATTATTACTATCGCTAGTAAAGATCAAGTTATATATGAATGTTGTAGTGTGCGTGGGAAGGTACGCTGCTGTCAGCGTACCTTCCCACGCACACTACAACATTACGTAGCGTTACGTATAAAGATTGTACGTGAGCCATAGACCGCCTTTGTACACGTCGACTACGTACTGCACATTAACCTATAAATATGACGTCATATGTGTAAAATGTCATAGATATATGATAATATAATTTCCTCTTAATGTGGGATTGTATGGCTGATTGTACTGTGAAATGCTATAAAATACGTAAGAAAACAAATGTACAAAAAAAACAGAATAATTAAAAAATCCCTTTGCGCATAATAAGAACACCTAATGCATTACACAATCGAGTCGGCACGTACAAATGTACTATAAATAGCTTAGAATTTCTATAAATTCGTAGTACCTACACGCTCACGTAGTTCCCGTATAGGAACACGCCAAGTTATGGGGTCGCTAGGTATTGCCTTGTTGTGGCTCACAGACATGGCATTTACCGCGTGCCTGGAATGCGAGCCGCGACACGACATTTTTCCATTTTCAGCTCTGATAGTCATGTTATTTCTACTTTATATACTACTCATTTAAATATTGTTTGTACAGAAAGCTAGGCTACATTTACTCACCGTATATTAATAATTAATAACATGCAAATTAGTAGATATGGCGCGGATAAATGTGTATTTGCACAAGAGGCTGAGTTCATGTGTCATAATAATAATGGTTGTAAGAAAATAATAATATAGAACTAATTAAATTTCTAGATTGTACTACTTATTAGCTTATCATAAATGTGTGGAGTTTCGACATACGAACACCCAAAAATAAGGGTTATTATAAACGTATCGAGTGGATTTAAAGGTTTCTGCTACAATACTGCGCGTATTTTAGAAATATATACATGAAACTTTGGCAGAATCTGAAATGTACATATTCAAAATAATGCTAGTTCTGTGAGCGAGCAGACTTATCTACTGCTCAATTTTAGAACACTTTTGAACTTGTTAAAACAAAAGAAGCACTCTCTGAAATACTAAGATATTTAAGTTGCATCCCGTGTATTGCGTTCGCTTAGCGACGACGATGAAAAGCTTATTGCCGTTGAGCCTCGGAGGACTGCCTCGGCAGTACTCAGCTTTGTCGAGAAGATGTACGCTCTCTATTATTTTTTTTACTTTATATAGAGTAAATATACGAATGGATTATGATCTAGTTACGAAATATGAAATTTAGCTAATTATCCGATGATGTGTTAAATCCATTTATAAATTTTGAATATAGCAATAATATTTATTGTTTATTTATATATGTTGATTATCCATAACTTGCGTTTAAGTAGAAATTGCGGTTGAGGTATATTGATAAAAGTTCAAAATGCTTAGCCTAGAACCTGCGTGGAACGAGAAAACTACTCAATCTATAAAAGAAAGCTCGCTCTCATAGTAATGGAAAAAGTACGGGTATTAATCCTTTGCGTAGATAAGTCTATGTAAGCGGGCTTTGTGTAGGATTTTAATCGGATTTATCCAAGGTTAGCTAGCGGCCCGGGCTTACAGTCGCGACCCAAGAAGCTGCCGATGGCAATATTGGTTAATTCCGTACACAGATTTAGCGATACTGCTTCGCTGCTCTAATGTCAACATTACAGGAAATATTGACCTAATGTTCCTAGATGCAGATTTTATTTTCCATTCTGCTATTTATTTTAACTTTAATTGTAAATAATTTATGAAACTCTAGTACAAACTTTCATGCTTCTAGGCCCCCCAGTTTAGGCTGTGCATTATCTGTCAGATAGTCTACGTTTTTTTTTAAATTAAATAGACATACGTATTTTCCGTGGGTAAAGGAAAATGGTATGAATGCAATAGTCAATATAGTATATATTTATCTACCTTGGAAGACTGTTTAAATTGTTTAAGATAGCTCAAAATTTACAAGTTAATAGCAGGCGTACCTAAAATCTTCTGAAGTCATTCCCGATATAGTGGTCTGGTTGGAGTTTTGATTCCACATTAGAGCTTCAGTTGTCAGATGTCCTTCGGCCGCCTCCTTCATCTGTTCCTTCGTGCAATCAATGCCTTCCTTTTCCAGGTTTGTCTCGAACCAGTTATCTTCGTACCAGCCTGTGGAAATGTCATATGATTAGGTTTCGTTTTAGTAACCCTATTTATACGGGCAGATTCAGAAAGCCTTGAACGCAAGCTTCTATTTTTAAAATGTTTGTATTGAAATTCTGACATCACATAATGATTATAAATGGGCTAAAGAAGCGTAGGTCCCAGGCTTAGTGTACCCTTTCTGAGACAGCTGTAGATCTAGATCCTATCTCACAGGAGTAACAGTGACAGAAATATGTGACAGACCGAGCCACATATAAACAAAACAATTTATCGCATACACATATAGTCGTAGTGTAGGTAATTTTTCAAACAATCAAAATATAAGAAAACATTTACGAATGATGCATAAAAGTAATGTATCGTCACTTCCTCAATAAACCCGCATATGTTATTGCGACAGTGGAAAGTGCGAAAATATGAATGGACAAATTATGATAATGCCAATTATTTATACAAAGAATGACGGAAAATTATTTCCCTTTATATTGCGTCCACGCCGTGCTTGTCGTTGCCCATTATTTATCCTCTTTCTCTTTCCATTTCCTTTGTACTGTTTGTTAGCACGGCCCGGGGCGAACAAATGTGTGTTTGTTGTGTCGTCTACGCTAAGCTGCGGGCTATGTATTTTCGGCAAGTTGGGCGGAATGTTTTTACGTTTTTGAGAGGCAATATATCTTATTTATACTTTTTATCATTTGAAAATTGGACTACAAAAGAGATTTATCGATTGCACAATTTTGTAAGAATAAGAAAAGTTTTGAACTGGTTCTATTTGTCATTGCCGAATAAAGTTTTTAAACAGGCATCTTTCACCATTATTTTGTGAACCAGTTTACCAGTTTGATATTGTTTACGGGCTGCAGTAATATCTGTCAATACTTAAAAAGAAAAACATTTCTTGTGCTGACAAACAATGTTTGTAAGATAGGGAAGTATATGTATAGAAAGTTCTGCTTTCATTCAGCGATACCTTAATAAAGACACGTTTACGGCGCGTGATAAGAAATAGTAGGGTCGTGCCAGGTTAGGTGAGTAAAACTCGCTGGCTATTTTAATCAGATATCGGCTATATCTATCAAATTAAAAAAAATATGTTTTTCATCGATAGATCTAGTGTATCCGTTAATTTATAAGTAAAGCTTTGCTTAAAGATTAAGGTCGCCGTGTAGTTTATTTTGTAGGTCCACATTTTAATATCTAAGGATTTATTGGCACAAATATGTATGTCGTAAAAAATCAGCAAGCACAAAACCACATCTTCATGTTGGGGACGTGTCGATTATTTTTATATGAAGTGATCTCTTTAGTGGCTATTTTATGTCGTAATAAACTTTTATTGCGGAAGAGAAAAGATTCTTGGAGCCTATATTAAGGGCGACCGGACGTCGATAACCTGCCGAACTTGGGCTGACGCGCCGTTGGCCGAATGCCAATAACGGAGCGACACAAGTGTATACACTTCTCCGTCGAGACTGGAGTGCTCCACCTTGAACTAATTTGGACCTCTCTTCAAGACAAATGTATACGAATACTTTAAATCCCAATTGTATTACTCATACTGAACCGCGCCCTGGTAAGTAATTATTGGCAGTATGCCCTATGTGTAGGCGTCAATCCACCTAATTATACCGAATCAATGCGGGCACGATGAAGGAATATAAATGTTCTCAAATTGGGTGCATTAATGAGAATTGATTCAAAAGACAATCACAATTCGAAACAAGCGTCTAGCCGGTTCGCACTCGACGCGGATTCATGAATACACAAATCGGGCTTTATTGCTTTGCTGTTTTGATTAAGTATTACAATTCCCAAGTTAATATTCAAAGTGTTCAATTGGATTAAACAAGACATAACAGGAGCGCGCACCGAAACGTCTGTAGTGTGTGCAAGTAGGTGTCGACTGCCAGTGCCCGCGAACAGGATGTGTGAATAATTTAAAATAAAATACATAATATGACCAGAAACTGACGCACTTGGTTACAGACTTAAAAAAATGTTTTGTTTTTCGATTGCCATTTAAAGTGATTGCGTATACCACAATATCACAGGTCTTTGCTTCAAAATACCGCAGAGTTTATTTAAATTCCAGTGAAACCAACCAGCTACCTCGTGCTTCACATATCGATCCTGATCTCTACTACCTTCACATACAATTAGCAGCAACAGTTATAAAGGAGATCGCTACTACGCGTAGGCATCATTGATCTGCGTCTACGAAGTGCGAGGTGACGTGAGGTACCCTATTCGAGGATCAGAGTGGCTATTCTGTCAAGTACACATATTCCATGCTGAGACTTTAAAAAATGTTACTTAAAACATTATGATACAACGGCTACGTCACGTCTACGAATCTCGTAGCATTGTCGTCGTCTTTAACCTTTACAGATAAATGTGTAAAACAAATTATATGTAGCTACGTACAATTCGTACTACGCCTCGCTATGTCAGAGGTCCAATGAGGAAAAGATTTTCTTTAAAACATCAATTTTATTATTATTAGCCTCTGGAGCGTCTTTAACTGCGCGGTCCTCCGCTGTTCTTTTTGTCTAAGACTTTTTCTCACTTCCATTACAGTCGCGCGCTACGTATTATCTCAGTATATTTCTTCCAGGAAATACTTTATTAAACAACTCAGTCAGCCAAGGGGAGTAATTTATGAAACAGAAAGAACAGCCTACATGGTAGAGTGAGATATCACGATGCACGACATCCTTGCGTGCCGTTTAAATAATATTAATGCCACGTATAATATGGAGCAAACAAAACAAAAACTGCGCACTTTTGTTATTACGTTTTGGGCATAATGTCATATTTCTCTTTATCCTTCTTTATAAACAACGCCTAAATGAGTTGTATCCGAAAATTCAGCGGGAAGGAATGTCGCTGCGTCGCGTCGAGTCTTCACATATATTTTTTCAAATTTTATACCGATTCCTTATGCCGTAGTTGCGTTCATTACTTACATTACATTACATTACAGTTTGTTCAACGTGTCGTTTTAAATTTTCTAATATGAGAGAATGATCGTAGCACGAGATGTTAGTGAACATTGAATAACGTTTTTTGATGAATTAATATTCGATTTATTTCTACAGGACATACTCAGTCTATGGTGGGTACCTATTTATCTAATATAATAAACAGTACTAAAACATTTAGAAATAAATGTTTTGTTAGTTTTATTTTATTTACTTGGGCGGTTATGTTTGTTGTACATAAATAAATAGATTTATTTCAATAAGCGAGCAATATGGTTACGTTCTTATATTTTCAATCTTGAGTAGGAATCCTTCAATAGCGGTGTCTTATGGTAACTTTTGTGATATCTATATCGACATTTATATTATCTCATCATAACTGTACAAAACATTTCTTTCTTCGACTACATATATACCAAATTGAGTACATAGAATCTCGTGGAACGTCACCACTGTTTGAGCATATTTATAATGTCGCTCACACAACGCGCGTGTTTGCGTAGGCATTTTATGAAATTATAATAATGCTGGCGATGTATGTAGGACCCGTGAAAAAGGATCATCTTCCCGTTTATATGTCTCCCGGACCGGGGCCGGGAGCCTCCGGACTTTTGGGATAATGTTATTTACCGGTTTACCTTCAAATAAATGGAATACCCTTCAGCGTTTGGCAGATTTTATACAGTTTTCATAGCATTACGTTTTTATATCGGCACGGGTACCTATACTTTATGATTTCATAAAAAAAAATGGTTTTCTTCTTAGTTATCTATGAGATGATGAAGCCTCCAGCAACGAGATTAACTATTAGGATCTACATCTCATAAAATGACAGTAAGTAGAGGTAAATATTAGTAGATTGGTGGCGGCTTGTTAATTTACTATCAATTAAAATAAATAAAATAAAATATTTTTATTTTAAGTCACTTCAATACTTACCGATAAAGAACCAAACATAAGATTTGCCATAGAGCTTATGCTTGTAGACCTCGCAGAGCACTCTCCGCGCGGCCACCACGTAGAACAGGCCCACGATAACGCGAGCGTCCTGCCGCCGAAGGTTGCGCACCGCGTCTGCTGGGTCTGATAGAAACGACTGACGGGTCACGATCTCGATGCCCACTTTTTTGCAGTGCGCCTCTAAGTCTTCTACGGTCTGTGGAATGAGATTGAAATTAGAGAGCGGTATGGCATAGGATATTGTAAGACCTGAAAATGTTTTATCTTGATGTAATGTACATGTATAGATAGGGTTTACCCTAATTATGTACAATAGTGAAATGAAATGATTCGTCAGTTTTAAGATCGATTCATTTATCATTCGCGAGTAGATGTTACCTTTTACAACTATGTTACAGAACACAGTTTAAAATATGTTTAACTGTTCGACAACAAAGTTCAAATTTGCTTATTCAACAAATTTGCCTTAATAACTTTTTTTTCTTGTCTAATGGATTGACCTGACATTTAGTTTTTTTTTATTTGGCATCACCATAGGTATTTTGCCAGTGTCAAGTAATATAAATTATTTCTGTTTTTGAGTATATTCACAAGCCCAAAGGCTAGGCCCAAGTAAAATACCCCCCCCATCCCTCAATCAGTAAAGTGATGGATACTTTACCGAAAGATTTTTCATGGATTTTTTGTGAGAAACTGAAAAGCCATGTTTCGTCACTCTGTTTCAATTACCTACACTTGTGCACTTTACCGAACCCATAATGGTTAATATTCCACTTATATCACTCACTATAACTCGCAGGAACACTAGTTTTAAAAATTAAAACATAACTGACGCCATGACTTTTCAGTTTCCCGCCAAACATCGACATTTATAGTTTACTATGAACGTAGTAGTGCCAATGTAATCATTGCCTTATTTTTATTTCTTTCATATTTTTTAGTTTGGCTATCGGCTACAAATAGAGTCAGTACTGCCAGTGTCATGTAGTAGTGAAGTAAGCAAAACCTCTATTCCATAGATTCTATTTATTTTTATTTATGCCTAGTAATCCAAAAAAAAATTAGGATATGTAAATAATAATATGAAACCTATTCAAAGTTTAATGAGCATTATAATCCGTAGCTCAAATGTTTTATCAATCACACCCGCGAACATAAAATATTTAATTTGTTACCATTCGCTGGCCGAATACTAATGTTTACACAAAAAAACTCACGGGTGGCCGCTCATGTATACAGCCGGGCTTAGTTAGATATATGCGGCTAAATAAATCAACAGTTCAACAACACGAGTGTAGGTTGCTCTCTGTCTGTTTTGCTCCACTAAAATTAAACATTTCATTGAAAATGTAGCTTTGTAAGAATAACATATAAATTGTTTTTTTTTTTTTTTTTTATTACATTATAGGCAAGTATTTGATCTCGATCTCACCTGATGGCAAGTGACGACGAGATCTACGATGGAGCATACTTGCCTAGGTAGGAAGGCGGCAGTAGATAGAGACGCTACATTCACTAGGCACATGCAGCGCAACTGATCTGACCCGCCATCCATGAATGGCAACACCGAACATCATGCCGGAACACGGCTAGGCCGCTTGGCGACATGGCTTTGTTCAGTGGGTGGTGACTAGCCACAGCCGAAGCCTACCACCAGTAGAGTTGTCACCTGGTTGGCACCACCCAGGGTCACGTGTAGGGTATCTCGAGGGTACTTAATTCTCCTACGGACGAAGGTGACTCGACCCCAAAGTTTTCTAGAATATATCAATATATTAACGGAAAATATTCACATTAGTTCATAACATGACACCAATATTTCATTCTATTAGCTTAGTTTATCAATCTGCAATAAATATGAAGCTAATTTAACACTAAAACTTTTATAGTCAACATAGAACATACGTAATATATTAATTAAACCCATTACATGCTACTATCGGAAAAGCTTTCACAAATCCGATACATTTTAAGATACGAGTAGACCTATCCTACCACTGTGTCCAACTTAGCTATAATTCGATACGAGGGTTGACTGCGACCGAATTTTCTTAATTCCCCGAATCCTATATTTAGTGACGTCACTGAATAAAAAATGGTATGCGGACTGTGTTGTTGAGCGCTTTGAATTTACTGGAGTAGGTGAAAGAAATATTGCTTCGGTCATATTATGGAAGCCAAGTGTATAGCATCCGCGTATTCCAACGATGGGACTGTCATAGTCGCCTTGTTCGACGAGATACTAAAAAAAATTAGAAAAAAAACTACGTATTCCGGTTATTCCACGAAAATGTCAGGTGGCATTTGTTTCATAATGCGTGAATTCTAGGAAAAATAATTGTATGCCGCAGTTAGGGTGAAACAGGAACGCCAGAACGTTTCAAAACCACTTGCAGAAAAAACCCGGGGCTGCTCTAATTACATTGAAACCAGCGTGAAAGGCCGGGCCCCATTCATGGCGGGCAACTATTCGCTATACCCTTCCTTATACTCGCGTGAGCTATAGTACATACCTACGTGCTTTCATCAGACAAAAACGCCTACGTGCTTTGAATGCATAAATCTGCTGCTTCATGAAAATATTTCATTTCTAACATTTGAGGACAGAGTCATTATACCATTCAGCACGACGAGAAGTGAAAGAATTTAAAAATATTTATTTTAGACGGAGAGCCGTGTATTTTATAAATGTCCACCTCTTCCTCTAAAGAGGTATTAACGCAAAGTACCTCTTAAGGGGAAAAGGCGGTCATTTTGCCATTTAATATTAAATTAAGTACCCTGTTCGCGGTGAAATTGCATTTTTATTAATCAGTCTTGCCTTTATGGCTTAGAAATGGAAATAAAAAAAGAAAAAATAAAAATTGTTTTAAATAAATATATGTTAATGCTAAAAGTTTTTTATGACATATTTTATTTCACTTTAGGATAGCAACTTAATTCTCTATCTATATAGGATAGCAACTTAATGATCTATGTCACTTTAAGGTTATCAGGTAGGTAGGTATACTCGATCAAAATATATAAGGAGACAAATTGTAAAATCAATATCGCAGATCATTCAAACAAAACAAAAACCCAACACAAAGTAGGTATACAGTCTAGAATATGAGCCAAGTAAAAACGTCACAAAGTAGAAGAATGTGAATAAATGTATCATAAAAGAATTTCAGATGACTTCAGCCTTGTTCACTATCTATATCCGCACCCTCAGATAAGCACGGTATATCACTATGAAAGTATTCGCTTGCGAAGGCAATACAGGGGCAATATGAATCAGTGAATACTTTAAAGTCTATACTTATTTTCATGGGCACAGCCATAATGAGGCAGCTACCCTTCCCGCCTAGCTCACGGAGTCAAGCGAAAAATATAAGACCGCATCACTACTGATGTCCAGAAATGATGCGTATCTAAAGAATCTTAGCAAATGACAGCAGTGACTTCAGGGAAAGAGCGACCTTTTATTGGTGTTACGTTTTTGGACGAAGAAAAGATAATGGTTTAATTCGGGTTTCCTTGCTTTGCCCTACCCTGCAGCAAACCCTGGCTACGGCCATGCTTATTTTTATTCTTTAAATATTATAATGTCGGACGTGGAATGGGATACTCGGTGATTGCGCGGACGGTGGTGCCGCACCGCTGGCTACGACGTTAAAAAAAGTTCAAATATATCCATTTATCATGCAAGAAGCATTGTACCCACTCCTGGCTCTCCGGGGAAAGATTATTTTTCTTTATAACCATTGTTACAGTTACGTGAGGGTTTAATGCGTCCGGCAGTGCTATCCAAGTTTCCGTTATGATGCTCTGATACAGGTAACAGGAGAGATTGCAGATTTATTTTATAAGTAATTTCAACCTTAAAATACCTACCTAGAGTAACATTTTGGTAATAGAAATCCTAGATCTATTATTGTTGGTTATTACTAGGTCAACACAAAATAATTTATAATTCCATCACTTAGAGCTGATGGCCTCATTATTTCATGAGTTGTTATTTGTCTCAATAGCTCGCTGTCTTGCTCTACCGTTTTATTACTTCACGTACATTTAACAACTTTGCTATTTTTTTATTCATGTAAAACGACTGTACGTCTTCAATGCAGATAACTCGCTTCAGCAAGTTTCAATATACAGTGAAGACGAAACCGTTGAATTGGTGAAGGCCAATCGTGGATATCGTTTGTCAATCGGTAGATACAGCGCTTAGCGTGTTCTGCTCCACTCGATTTCGATACGAACAACAGCCGATCGAACGATTCTAAGTCACGCAACAGCCGGGACAGCCGATACGATATGCCACCCCCACAATCTCCCAGTATTATCAATATGCTCCGTGTCTCACAGGTTGAGTTATCGAAAGCTAATGTAATGTGAAGATAACGCAATGTATACGAGTAACAGATGAAGAAACAGCTTTGTATACAGTGAATAAGAGACATTCAATATATTTTCCTATTGTGCTATCTAATATATTTTACAATGTGGAGTATTAAAATCTATCGTGGGGTTGTAGTAGGGCGTACGAGGCAATACATTTCAGTTTGCTTGTAAAATGGAAACGTTATATCAAAGGAGGCCTCGTTGACGAGACGGCAATTCAAGTGGTTTGCCGCGGACACAATTATACTCTTCTATTGCTTGCGTAGAATTATTACAAATCTTAAGACTTATAAGCTTACACAATTATGTATTTTTAACCGACCTCAAAATAAGGAGGAGGTTCTAAATTCGATTGTATTTTTTTAATGTATATTGTTACAGAACTCCGTCCGATTTTGTTTTTTTTTCTTTATAAGTGTGGTATAATCTTTAGGCTAGCTGTACTTACTGAAATAAAGACTTCTTCAGCCTGCTGTAGGATGGCGATGCGTGACCAGCCGAATTTCTGCATGAGCTTGATGCGGGTAGGGTTGTGCACCGTGGCTGAAGGGTGCGTCCGGAACAATGTGGGGAAGCGCGCGCGGTCCGACAGCGCTGGCGACGATGCGCCGTAGCACAGCTACACATTAAAGAAAAAAACAAATGAATCATACAAGTACCCATAGAAAGGTAGAGTAAATATGACTACTAAAGTAAACTATACGGTCCTATACTAAGCAACGCTTGTATTATGGTTACCGTACAACTCAGTATATAATGCTTATATAGATATTAAACATCCATGATTCGGATAAAAACATTCATGCCCGTCACACAAAGTTTGTCCTTACCACGATGAACCCGGGACCCTCGATGCAGATGGCAGGGTCAGTGCCAACTGAGTTAATCATGTCGTTAAGTTCTTATTACGAGTATTAATAGCAAAACATAATAGAAGGTACAGGATAAAAAAGTTTTTAATGTAGCATTCAGTAGAGTTTATTACAATATGCTTCTCATAAGAATCCAATTCACACGTGACGCAATATAATAATTCAAGCGTTAAAAAAAAATAACAACAGACTCAAAATGACTTTGTACATTTAAATCTCAACCAGTATCCCCCGAGGCCTACAAAACAGAAACAACTCATAAATTCCAACCGATTTATACAAAGAACCTGTTTATGTTTTCAGTTAAAAAACTTTCCTCCTCCACGACCGGTTACTCTATAAATAATTTCATATAAAAAAATATTAAAGCAGTTAATTAAAGTGGAAAATTCGTTTACAACGGCTCGGTAGCAGGATAAACTTGTTTTGTTACTTTTAAAACATTTAACAGTTTAATTAATTACCACTCTAAAACAAAAGACGGTGGGACACGAGCGTGACTAAACTCATTATCTATAAAAAAGCTATTCCCTCTTCAACCCCAATATTCATAAACGAGCCTTTGGATTCACTTGAACACCATTAACCAATCAAAACACATAATCGCGATGTTGCCTGACCCTCTTAGATTAGTAGAATGATTATTATATCTTCGTTGATAGGAGTTAAAGCAGTTGAAGTCTATTTTTAATATTTATAGTAGTTTTATGAAACGCATACTCAGCTTTTATCTTTGGATCTACTATCATTGTATTGTCCTATCCGTCTATATCCTATACTTTTAGAATGTTACTGCCGCTACAGTTTTTTTAGACGTTTTCCAAAAGTCCTCAGCATAGAAAGTATGCTTTTTATGAACTCATGTTGGACATATGTGTTTGACGTCTACTTTTGGGTTTCGCTATACCTAGTAAGTATTTTCTTGCGTAATTAACAAAGAATATACGTGAATCGGTAATTTCATGATTAGATTAGAGATTTTATGTAAATAAATATTTAAAATGCATTATAAGTATTCTTGGGAGACAATTTGCTACGGGTTTGGTCATGACAAATATAGATTGCTGATATTTGCAAAAATAAAACTCAGACCAAAGGACCTACGAACTCAATGTTGCTTAAAAGAAAGTAGGTATTTTGGATCCAATTAGGTTTAGAGAATAAAAGTACATACCACCATAAGGTTCCACATCTTGGCTGCCTCAGCGACGGTGGTGCAGACGGTAGAGCAGCCAGCTAAGAGCAGCAACTTTTGTGGAGGGTTGTACAACAGGTTGTACATGACGCTTGCGCCGAGACCAGGCTCGCACTGCACAATGAAAGTGGTGTTTAGATTGACTTAGAATACATTTTAGATAAGAATACACTTAATTCAAAGTATTTTTTCAGTAACATAATTGCATATTCGATGAATACAAGGAAATGCAGTTATACAATATACTAACTTATTTACTAAAATTAAATTGAGGCTGATTTAAAAATGCACTCTACAAATCCCCACCACCATACTTAAAGTAATTGAGAAGGTCGTAACTTGTTGGTAAATACGGTCGGTCAGACTCGGTCAGTCAGATGGGTGACCGAACTATCGACCGAATTTGAAGTCGTCCGTGCTTTGAAGTCTGGTTAAGCTAGCGGTACTGCTTGGCATTTAAATTTGGCAGCTGTTTCATGCTGTAATATTGTTATACAGTTCCATCTGTCTGTCCTGTCACTTCCATCCATCCAGATAACAGTATCTCGAATAAAACAATATTTGATCACGAATCTCTCTCATTAGCCCCGAGTATCCTTCAAAGTTCACGAACCGTAAAATAAATAAAGCGCTCCATGAACCGACTAAGACGTCAAAATCCATATTCATGATCGTCTAAAATGTTTTACGTGTTGTTATTAGTTAATTAAACCCGAGTCGTCTTCTGATTAGCTTTAATCAAGGGGTCGCGAGCCTTAAGGGTACGGTCTTAAGACTTTTAATTAATTATTTCACTTGCCCCCGTTTACAAGATAAAGACATAATATAAAAGAAAACGTATGTTATCTCGGATTTGTAAACACACAGACGACTGATCGCGGTATCCGTACGCAGTCAATACAAGATTCTCACGGACTTCATTTGTCATGAGTGCAGGCTCTTCAGGTGACTCTTCTTTAATTTAAATAAATAAACACTTAATGATATCACCAGTAAAACACATTTCACCGATGATCCAAATGACATCCCTCTATAAGAGGGAGGATTTCGGCCATAGTCCACCACGAGGGCGTAGTGCGGACTGGTGGACTTACACGCCTTACGAAAGGTAGACAGGGTTTCTCCTAGTTTCTCACGATAGTTGTACGAATGCATACCGATAAATTTAATGATTTAATATTGTGGTTGTGGCAGCCCAATTAATTTGCGTTCCATAGGTGTTGTACCCAAGGAGGGCGCTCGAGTTATTTACTATTCTCGTTATATATGTTAGGGAGGGACTACTTAAACGTAATTAAGTCGGACCAATTTAACGTGCTTTCCCTGGGTCACAAACACATGTCTGTGTGTTCGTGATTTATCGGGCTTCCGCGGTGAGGTACGTTCCCGTGAGAGATCCGTAAAAAGGTCTATGAAAATCTTTTGCAAATTTCCCATTTCTTAATTGTGATTGACTGGCAACAGCCTTTATTTAGGATAAATTTATATCAACGTACGGTTTTGTATCGGATATAAAGCCAACACAGCAAAAAACATGTTTATTAATATGTTGCTGAGAATTTTAATGAAAAAATATCAGAAAAGAAAACTTTGACAAACATAAATTACGTGTAATTTTTGTATTTTAATGTTTTCTTTCTTTGAAATAAAATAACCAACATTCAGAGACGATTTTCTGCTTATTCAACTGTTTAAAATAATATTTGTATAAAATTTATGAAAGCCATCAAACTCGGAAGATTTTTTTCAGATTCAACTTCGGTCTTGGAGTCTTCGAAAGATTTCTGATTTTAATAAATTTTACGTTGTATTATTAAATTGAACCTTATAAGGAAAAACTTGACTGCTCTTTTGAGATGTATTTTTCTACTAGAGTTAGAGCGCAATTTAGTTCGCTTTCAAAATCTAGATACATTTGTCAATAATCCAAATTAATAATTTAAATAAAAAGTCTATTTCATTTTTATTTTAATGCATCTACTAGATCACGTATTGAACGTTGGCCTTTCCTTTTAATATCAATTTGTTATCTAAACGCGATAAAATAAATCAAACTAACTTTATTAGTTTTATTTCAATTCTCATTTAAGCACAAGAATGCTTACTACAGTAGTTACTTATTTTTTTTAAGGTCACACTAAGCCGGGCCAGCATTAATAAAATTTATATCCAGAACAAACAATGAACAAAATAATTTTGCGGTTCAGATGACTGTTCAGAAGTTAATAAACGGATAATAATTTGAAGTACAATCTATCAATTACGTTAAATAGTTTTGCTAGCAAATAAATAATATACCCGTGATGAGCAAATTTGGTAAACCTACAACTTTAATTCAATGAAATTATAGTAAAAAGCCAATTAACTTCAAGTTTATTCTAATTAGCTACTTCAATCTGTCGGAAGAACCAAACTTAGCTTCCTATCGCACCGTTTCTAAGCAGTTATCCTCAATAATTTGGATATTATGTCACCGCTTCCTTTCCCCAATTTTTGTGAGCAGGTAATCGGCACGTTATCGATAACGAATTGATCGGAATCGTCAATTTGTTCGTGAATAAATCGATAGAACCGGAAATTACGTTCAAGCGGCGCGGAAATTCTATCCAATAAAATTTTCTTCCTGGAAACCATTCATAAATTCTCAATAATTGAATCGAACGTCAGAATCACCCTCTTGGTTGCAATATCATAAGCCCACTTTCTTTAGTTCACTTAGATTTATGAGAGCACTCCTGCAGGACAGAAATACGATCCCTTTTTGTTAATTACAGGGACCGCAGTCAGCTGGGCCGGTTCTAACTTAATGGATTAGGTTGACACTTGTCATTCAGATGGAGAGCGGGGCGGGCGACGACACGTAATGCATATTACGTTGATTGGAATTATAATTGGCATTTTAGGACCTCAATTGACGGAGAAATACTTTTTTATATCGCCAGACAAACACACTAAGGCCGTTTGTACACCGCAGCCGTCAAGAAGCCGTCACCGTCAACGAGACTATTTCGGGCCGAGTTCAAGATGACGTGCGGCGATCGTGTGTCCGCCGCCACCGATCTCGGTAGTTGTAAAATGTATTTTATGTGAACAGAAAAGGTATACCTAGTAATCATTGAACCTGCGCTTTTTTAGGGTATTTTTAATTATTATGTGTCAGAATCTCGTAAAGTTAAATAAAAAAAAATCTGTACAATTAATATGTCATGCAAAAAAAAATTGTCAACAACGCAATTTGCTAACCTGCTTAGAGAACGTGATAAATGAATCAAAAATACCTTGCTATCGTTGCTGTGAATGTATAATTTGAAGCCGGACAATAAATCAGAGCGCGCGTTGACATCAGCGAGCGCAAGCTCGGCGGCGGGCTTGCACGCCTGCCCCCCCTGCCAGCCGCCCTCGCCCTCCATGGGGAAGATGCCGCCGATGTGCAGGTCCGAATCGCGCCGCCCCTCGCCGAGCCCGCCACACCAGCTCAGCCACAGCACCAGCGCCGCGCGCGCCCTCAGCCCGCCCCGCCCCCGCCCCCGCCTGCACCTCACCACACACTCGGCAACGACGAATAATTGCACTATAGTCTTCACTAACAACCACTTAATATCACAATACAGTGTCCTAGTTCGATAACTAAACATGTTACTCATGACCGTTTTTAATTTGACTAGCGGACGTTTTGGAAAATTAAAGTTCACGCGCACACGCGGCAACGCGATTGTGTTTTGATACAAGCGCGATATTACCCGAAGGGATTGTAGACATAGCCTAATAAGCGTGATTTTTTCTATAAAATATGGCGCCGAGTGTGCGGGCGGGTCGGCCGGGCGCCGCGCGCGCCCCGAGCTCGCCAGGGTCATCGCTCGCGGCGGGGACAAGCCGTCATTGTTCACCTCCCCTTGCATTTTCCATGCTCTCTCCTGTAACAAGCAAAGGCATTTTTCAAATTCCATGTTACTACTTTCATGCGTTATGAAAACTGTTCTCGCATTTTCAGGTCCCCTTTATTTTGTCACCAACAAAATAAAGGTATATCACTTTCGTAAGTACTCCATAACGGTAATAACGTGAAAGCTTTTATATCCGCAAAATAGCTTTACATTGATAACAAATTCTGCAATTGGTCTTCTTTTGTACGTGTGAACAATCGTTCGCCATTCAGCGATATCAATCTCGGCCAATAATAGCGAGTTTCAGTTTTAATATCGACGTCTGGAGATGCTCTTGAAAGAAGCACTCCGATAGAGCAGCATATTTCGAAACGTTCATTGTGAATTGTGACTAAAGGACGATTCACACTCCTGAAGCGCACGATAGTTTCAAGAAGGTTATAAAAAGTAAAAAAAAACCATTACCTACTTATTACTTTCATCAAGGTGCTTCTTTAATCAATGTTTACATTCGGTCATCGAAACAGACCCATAATTATTATGGACGAGGCACGTGACATTTCCATTGTAAATACTTGGTATCCCACTTATCCTCGATACTCTTATTTGAACAAGCGTATGACCGGCCCTATGACTCTATGATGCGCTTCTTTCAAGCACAAAGCGTACAATCAAGTGAGGATTAACCTCTATTCTAATAGCGTTCCTTCTGTTGGACACAGAAAAGTAGATAGGCAATCGTCTCTTTGTAATCGCGCCAATGAAACGAGAAGTTAACGATTCGTAGCTTATTCCCTTGTAATACCGGTGGTAGTCAATGGGAGGAAATGGTGTTCGATTAAAATGTCGAACTTCATAAAAGATTCGACTTAATTAGATGCCTGTTATATGCCCACGCTTTTAATTTTGTATTTAGGGGATAGAAATCTACCCTTAAATGGAGATTTTACTGAATATTGTTAACATAATTTGTGTTTGTAATAGTTGTAGTAGTTTTTACTTATGTATGTACTTTTAAATTAGCGAGGTGTTCTACCAAGATTAATTGCCTAAGAACAGAATCACGTAACACTACCCACGTATTAGGTATGCCTAATATAACATGATACTAGACATAAATACCTAACCTTCACATAATTTCAGTGCTAGGTTGTGATAACTTATCGTCTAATCCCTATACTAATCCTTCCCCGTAATGCCAATCCTTTCACTACGATATCTTTTTTTCTTAGACACGATATAAGAAGAAGCCTTCTAGGCTATAATATTGTTGCGAATGAGGTGATCAATCAGTAAGAGTATCGATTGCGCCCAACAGATACCTACATCGAGTTTGCAATTTAGATATTTACACGGCCACTACACTCAACTCACCGGCAAAATGATATATCACTTCCACCTCCCATATCGTGGAAGTGTAAGTATAAAACAATACACTATTACAAACTTCGCCGCCGGCCCTCAGAAATACAATTTTCGATGCATTTACGACAGTTTGCGAGTAAATGAAACTTTAGGATGCCAGCAAATTCGATATTTCGCCAGCAAGTCGTTCTCGGTCCGCCCGACCCCGCAATCATTTTTCAAATCGTATTTTTAGATTTGTTGCTTCCATAATGCAGGTCAAAAGGTTTCAATTTACCGTTACTTAGGATTGATAAATAGTTCGGTCGACGTTTTCATTCTTCGCTCTCATTATTACTTTTTAAGTTCAACAATACAATTAGGGAGCAATTTAGTTTTTCACAATGGAGGTGGGTCTAATACTATTGGGGTTGCGGTAAGCGGCTAATGGACACTGTTGGCTTAAATTTACGCTACTCCCCGTGTTTTAAAATATAATTCTTTGAACGTATTTTAATAAAAGAGGATAAAGTTAGGCACGAAGATTAAAGCTTTTAAAAATAATGGTCATGACAATGATCTAAAAAAAAGATCTCAATCATTTTATTTCTTAGTAGCACAATTATAATTCCAGTCGTGAAGTACAAGTTTCGCCTTTGGTTATATACTTCGTCCATGTTTTTGCCATAAAATTCAGTACGTTTTTATATTCTAGACGACCTTAATAAACATCTACACGATTAATCTATACAATTTACCTGAGAGTATTTCGGATAAGTATTTTCTCGCAGGAACCTTAATAGAATAATCTATTAAGTGTGTAATAAAAGGCAGTAAGGATTGGGCCTAAAGGCCTCTGCGCCAGTGAATCGCGGGAGGCTAACGCAATCGGACCCTGCTATGGCAGCAATTTCCAACGAAATCCCATAAAGGAACCATCGGACTGTTCCGTCCTCACTTTTCATAGCGATTGTCTACATATATTTATTGCTCCGAAGGAATTTACTATAGCCATACAATTGGAATTCTTGTACGACTATTGTTTCGTTGAGAATCTACAACAATTTGATTACAATAAAAAAAAATGTTTTGTGTATTTTTAAACTTAGGAAGTACCTAAGTAAGTAAATGCCATATTATTATGAATTTAGCAACTAATTGCAGTGAACGTCTGCCTACCCCATTTGGGATTGCAGGCTCGATAGTGTGTTTTTTGGCAATCAGATACTCACGAATACATTTCGGACGGCGTTTAGTATTATATCATTAATTTTTTTTTCATAATGATTTTAACTCAGTGCGAATACCTAAGAGAAAGAGTATTTTCGAGAACAGTTATCTGGTTTATCGTCTAAAATTAACTCTTGCTGACGCACGCGGGCTTTAGGCTAATATTGTAAGATGTGGGAAATATAAGGAAAAACATAACGGAGAGTTAACATCGACATGAACCATTTACTTTTATGGAGTACAGGCATTTGTTTCGGTTCATTTACAATTCTGTTCACGCCTCAAAACTGAGCTGATTTTGCGCCTAGACAGAGTTTCGTCATGGAGCCACGTATACATTAACATAGCTGTGTACGTTCGCGTTGGTAGGAAGCATGTTGACCGGCGACGTTTCATCGCAAAATGAAAAAAGAGTGACATTTCAGCATTTATTCGACGTATATTTCCGAGAATTTGTGAAAAACTCATTTTTTTAAATAAAAAAAAACTTGATTGGCTGGTGGAAAAAATATAAAATAAAATGATTTATTATGCTTTCCAAAAAGGTTTTGGATGAAAATAAAAATACCTGGCAAATAAAATAAGGGAGGCATATATTCTAATTGTGTAGCAGAATGAAAAAGTAATTTTAGTGATTTGTGAGCGTAGTTAAGTTACATCTTTTTCAATTTTGTCAGTGAAACGACGGCTGTCAATGAACGCACCCAGCTGTCGCCTAATGTATTTTAATTTATCTCGACTGAGATTAATAGAATCCATTCAATTACTGCAAAACTAGGTATGCAGCGAGTAGCGCACGCCACTGAAACTTCTTTTGTTTCTTCAAAAACCTATTTCTCAGGTAAAAGTTGAGAAATCTTTTATCTAAACTTTTAAAATTAAAGGGGAATTCTTTTGTTTGAGTTGAGGCCTTCAACTTTCAGTGATTATTTGTAAAGCATACTATTTACTGAAATTGCTGGGGATTATTTTTATCTCTATTTACAAATTATTAATGAACTTATTTTACGGTAAGTAAAGTTAGCGGTGGATCCTGCAATGAAGGGCAAACACCCTGACCGTTTCAATTTTAAAATCTCTGTTGAGCTGCTTTGTATTCAGGAGTTGATGAGAATGCATAACTTAGCTCGACTGGTGCGTGGGTACTATGTTGTAGGTACTGTGACCAAATGCAAACTAGTCATGAATTATTTAATAAATGGAGTAATACTTTCTTTCCATCTTTCACGTCTTTACAACATATGCAAGGCCACAATATACATAAGTTACATTTCTCTTGTTTTTTATGCTTAGATTTTAGGTGACCATAATCTACAGCCAGTACAAATCTTAAGCAGGAATTCAGCCATTTCGAATTTTCAAACGAATAACGACTCTGGGTGAGTTGAGATAGAGCGAGAAAAAAAGGATAACCGACTGGGTATATCTCAGCTATTAACACCTACAATAAAGCAAATAATGATAATTTCTAGCCACCGTTATCCGCTATCCAGTACGTATCGGGATAACTAAGGATAAAGTATATTACGCCCATACAAAATAGAGCAGCCACCAGTAGGTGCCATGCAACATATTAAAACCAGTTCACTTAAGTATAATCCTTACCTATAAGGATTATAGGGCGTTTATACTAACATTGTATTCCGAACGAGACTGCCATAAAATGTTCAATTTACGATCCGATTATGTCCAACGGGGATACGAAACGTTAACGGTGTTGATGCCAGTGCAGGCGTGGAGGAGCGCGCCGCGAAATTGTGGTTACCGGATCCCTCCTTCCGGATAGGAGAAGCATTATTAAATTTACCACACTTCACTTCAGGTGATAAGGTACCTGCCTGAAGTCAACACTAACATTGGAAAATAAACCTTAACTCCGAGCGTGATGGATCATAACATTATATACATAGCATAATGAAACGAAAGTCTACTCACATCATAATATCCGTACGACTATCATATTACAGTAATAATAATATATAATAATACCAGCCCTGTTGGTCACGGGCCGCCCGTCAATGCGAAGGGGATTAGGCCATAGTCCACCACGCTGACCCAGAGCTACTTGGCGGACTTCACACGTCTTTCGAGGGGTTCTCTCAGACATGCAGGTTGCCCGCGATGTTTTCCTTGACCGTTTAGCAAGTGACAATCATATCACTCGACAAAGAAATGATGACTCATTTATAGATTACAGAAAATCTGGTTGCGTTCAAAAAAAAGTAACGGCAAAAAATTTCATACTCTTTACGATTCTAAGAGAATCGATACGGCTCAGCATCCAAACCGACACCCTCCCCACTGGAAAATGATACACCTCTATTGAGCTCGTGTTTGAACCCCTACTGTCTGATTGTTATTCTTTTCATAACAGGAAAATTCTGATTATATAAAAGCGGTTTCAATTTATATTGGATTGGTGCTGTCTGCTTCCCGACCGCAAAGTGAGTTCGAGTGCAAATATGATAAATAATTCCGAATTCATCCTCCTATAAGGTAAATTTCGAATAAATGTTAAATGCCGACGGGCGTAATGAGGCTAACGAGCACCAAAGGCTATAACATTTCATTCTATGAGGTTAATTCCCAGGATTTTCTTTTTGTGTTTTCGTTTTGACCGTTTCTCACTGAAACATTTCTTACGGTGTTAGATAAGAACAATAGCGGAGACCTCTCGTATTTCATAGCCTGTCTTGTTGAGAGATTGTAATAATGAGCCGTAAGGTTTGCAATGGCCCGGCCGCCCGCGGTCCTTTCCCTTTGAAAACAGTTGTCAAGACATAAATAACAAATGGTGTTTGTAAAGACCCATCACAGAGCATCAGCCACTATGACAGAAGTTTGATTGTACCCATTTAACTTGATAGAACTTAAAGCTGCTGAATATATAGTGACGCGTCTCAAGACGATGTTGTTTTTGAATGTCAAAAAAGTCAAATAGGTCATTCAACTGTGTATATTTATTTTAGTTCGTTAACAAAGTTTTGCATATCATGTGATTTATTCATCTTATTTGTTATTTCAATATAACACAAAATAAACTATCGTGTTGCCACCAAGACCATGTTCTCTGCTTTGTCGTTTGCCTATAAAGCCACCATCTTTAACCGGCATCTACTCGTAAGTTCGGCATCAGGTTATCAAACATCGAACCCAACAAATGGTGTGATGGTAAGACCAAATAAATTCAAGAACATTATCTTTGTCTTTCGCAGGAGGTAACTAAGTATCCTAAATGAATCGATTTTATCTTAGATCAGCCATTAGCCTGATCGTATTAAGAACAATCTTTATACAAACTTTGATCACGTCTAGGGTATTCAAGGGTCCTCCGAACTTAAAATTTCTAGGGCCACCGGGTTAGGCCCGTGCCCAGTAGTGGAACATTAATAAGGCTGGTATTATAATTTATTATTATAGAAGAAAATATAGAATTTTCACGCCCGACAAACCATGCATTTGGAAGGAACTAACGAGTTAAATTTAAATCAATGCAAGAACTTCATTGGAACAGTTAGCAGCGTCGATAAGTTGTCTTGGGCACAAAGAAATAAACGCTCATTTGTTCGGGCGGCGTCGAAAGGAAAAGCAATTAGCTCGAATGCAAATAGCGAAATGTATTGTAGTGCTCAACACATTTGCATACGAAGCGACGGCGGACGGAATGCCGAGGGCCGCGCGGGGACGCGCACTCACTGCCTGTATAAGCTTCCGTCCAAACTTACATCGTAAAGCTAAAAAAACAATGTTCTGCTCACTCAACTTTAAGCTAACTATAGCAATATACGCCTTCAAGTAATTGTATTCGCTGATAAAATTGCAAATAAAGTATCTATACTACTATTATAAATGTGAAAGTTTGGATGGATGGATAGATGGATGGATGGATGGATGGATGTTTGTCACTCTTTCACGCCCGAACGGCTGAACGGATCCGGATGAAATTTGCCACAGAGATAGATTATAGTCTGGAATAGCACAAAGGCTACTTTTTATCCCGGTAAAATGTATGGTCCCCGTGGGATAGATGTTTTAATTTTTCATACTTTTTATCGCGGGTAACACCGCCGGGCGCAGCTAGTATTTTCTCTTAAACGATAACATGTTTTTAAGAATTAATTTATTAATATAACTTAGGCTCTGTAAATATTGATTTAAATAAATTCTTCGTTTTGAGCAACGTCTGGCTAACCCTAACGATACAACTAAAGCGATAACCCCTATTCCCCGCTCTCGAGTTGGATTGACTAAGGCGGGTTTCGGCTGCGTTCTAAGTTTTACGACATCATAGCTTCTATAACAAAAAAAAATACAAATTATTTTTAAAAGGACAATAAAAACTCAGTCGAACAACCTTGGGCCATGAAATAGCTAGTAAATAAGAGGCTCGCGGCTAGTCCAAGTATTCCTTCATAACGATTATATATATTGCATACAATTTTGTTTGGAAACCGATTGGTATATATAATGAAGCAATTAGTTTGCGGGTGGAGCCGCGTGCAAAAGCTAGTACCATTTTAGTACCTAAATCTTGCAAAATTTAAAGTAATAATTACTTACACAACACTTAGTCACCTCTGAATATCCTGAATAAAATTTACTGTAACTTGTAAGTATTATAATACGAAGCCCCTAACTATAAACCCTATTATCAGAAGCTTGCTTGTTTTATTTTACTTGACGAGCTGATTACCTCAGTGTGTAGTGACCCTGCTTTCTGTGCTGCGGGTCCCAGGTTCGAATCCTGATAGGGACAAACTTTGTATGATTAGCACGAATCTTTGTACCCGAGTTATGGATGTTTGATATCTATATAAGTATTATATACTGATTTCGCACTCAGTCGAATGTACGGTACCCATACTACAAGCGTTGCTTAGTGTGGGACCGTATAGTTGGTGTGTTCGTCTGGCGATATTTATTATTATAATTAATACCAAATTCACTGTATTACCCTTTCCACGGTTACTAGCTACAGTATCTATATATAGTATGTTCAGAATTCGTCGGTTTACGAGGAAAGTATTTTCTACGAACCATTTACGTGGGGCTAGTCATTCGGAGGAATTGTCTAATTAACCTGCCTATTGAACAATTTATTATGCGGCCCGGAGATGCTTGGTGTAATTTCGTTTGGACCTTATTGACTGTGCTATTACGCAACGTATAAATCACTGACACTGTAATTTCGGTTGAAGGTTGGCTACATCGAAGGTAATATTGACTGCGTAATGAGGTTTCAAGTAAAAATGAGTTGGCACATCTTATACGTAGGCTACATCAAAATGTCTGCTTACGAAATGATTGAACGAACGTACAGCAAAATTGCTGAGTAAAAACTTTCTGTATTAAAATTTTTGGTCGCCGCCGAATCGTTATTTTGGGTTCGCAATTTTTTATACAAATACTTCGGAGCCAGCCATGCTATTTAATCACGTTGAACGGTTATAACTTTTAAATTTTGAATGTGAATTTTTGCGGTTTTTCGAAACCAATTTAAAGTCGCTGAGCCGGACGTAGTAAGTAACATAATATCAGCAATCACAATATCCCTAGTATTTTTTCATTGCAAATATTAACATTATAACAACCGGTCTCAATGCTGGGCAAAGGGCTCCCCTTCTGCCCTGCTTGGGCCACTTCTCTGATCCTAGGCTCACCACGATGTTACCTAGCAATTTCAAGTACCCATTCTCTAGTTTTTTTGCTCATTGCTCTTACAACGTGCAAAAATCTGTTCGGACACATTTTTTATTTGATCGACCAGGCTTAATTTTTTCTAGAGTCTCGTACTTATAGTATTTCTGATAGTGCCTTTGATCTTGTCTGCCAGGATACTGCGCTCTGTGCTCTTAGCAAAGACTATACCTGTGTGCAGAAGGTGAGCATGTGGACAATATACATGCCAGACATTTTCCATCCGACGTCGTATCTTTTTGACATACATGGAAGGAAGCTATTTCTACACATAATACAGGTATGTAATGTACTCATGATCATATTCAAACTGAGCAGCATCAATAACTACCCTACGCTTAATGTTGACGTCATAGTTAAGTATTTCACGTATCTTTGTAAAACGTGCAAAAGTGTTTCTAGAAATAGCTTAGTACAAATATGTACCAAGCCATGGTTATTTTTTTAGTCGTATACCAAAATAAGATGTTAAATTTGATGAGAATGAACTTGTTTGGTATTTCGAGGAGTGAGATAACAAGGCGTGGAAATAAGCGAGGCATATTACACAATTACTTCAGACACGTGTTCGCCCGCCAGCGAGAGCCGCTTATCAAGTGAGTGAGGAAAATGGTACCGTAAAGGTTTCTACCTCAAGGTATTTATAATAATTGTATTGACACGATTTTTGTTGTGTATAAAGGCTAGCGCACATTTACGCTGGCCGCATCGCACCTCTGTGATCGTAGAAGTATAGCTGAAGATTCTATTGTTATGCATATAGCTTAAAAAAACTTGATTTTGCGGATTCCATATCCAATATACAACAATATAATACACGGTCCACTCTGCCATAATAACTGGTGCCTTAACAGCTACCAACGAGTTTTCCGTTTATTTAATAAACTAAACCACAATCCATTCATCGATAAGTTTTGTAGTAGCACTCGCACTGTGAAAGGTATTTGCACATCTGTCTATAATTTTTATTTCGAAAAATATACTGAATTGTACCATGATTATTTTTCCAAGAATATATCTTTGAGGGTTCTGATAGCAGTATTGTATTTCAGTTTAATTTTAAATGCGCACGTGTTTCAATAATACCGCTGTTATCACGCCCGGTCGAGGCCATATAGCTTGAACGGGGAGGCCGTTCAAGCTATTCCACTAAATGCTTCACTCATTAACATCTCAACCCGCAATTTATATCCATCAATTCTGTGGTTCTTTTAATTCGGAATTTTGGACCGGCCGCCAAGATTATTATTAATGAAAGAGAATTGAAATGGAAAAAATAAATTGATTGATATCAATTCCATTTTACTCTATATTATGGTTCTTGACATCAACTAAAGGTATATCTATATATAGTATACAAGCTGTTGCCTGCGACTTCGTCCGCGTTTTTAAACTGATATAGGTATAACTTTTTTATTTATGAACTGATTGTAATAAAGCAACCACAATTTTTTTAAAGAAGCTTATCACAAATCATTAGTGAACACGGTAATCAAATCGGTTAAGCCGTTTCTGAGATAAGAAACATATAAACAGACAAAAATTCTATCAATCATGATTTTGGTTCTATTGCGTTGATAAAGGCCGCCATAACAGTTTTTATAATATATCGTTCATGTTGAGACAGCGATCAGCAACATTTTTATTATATGTATAGATTTACAGCGCTTAATATAATGTAACGATAAAACGGAGATAAACTGTTCACAGCCAATGAAAATTTAAGTGCCACTATCCAAGCAAGCGCCGCTAATTATCCTTGCGGTCGTAAAAACTTTTATCAACGGAGGTACCTTCTACATATTATATTGAAAACTCGAAGAAAATTTTATCCGAGACCATGAATATACTTTTGATATTAACAACTTAGATAATCCTAATCGTGCTGAATCAAATAAAATTTCCATAATTTTATAATAGTAGACTTCGTCAAGATGATAACGACCTAAGTATAGCACCGAAGTACGTACCAAATGGTTCTCATAATCATGTTGTCGAAATCAAGCACTTACCAAACATTAGAAGGCTTCAGTTTTATGAGTTGGGTACGCCAGCGGGAACATATCACTTCGTGTTAGAGTCTAGTTGCGGTCGGCTTTATGTGCAAATACATAAACTTGTGTTCGTTACAAAAGTCGGTAGCAGCCGGAGGTAAACTAATTTGGCACGCATTCAAACTAACGGCCCATTCTTGAACCAAGAATCCTTATTAACTGAAGAGCCTACAGCTTTGCCTCTATTCTAATGCCTTAAGGGGTGAATAATTCAGATTACTGACGTTTCGCGTCCCGAGTATTAGGGGTAGGCCTTAGGGGGGGTGCTTCTAGTAGGGTGCGTGTGAAAACGCTTTATGTGGATTATTTCAAGGTAAGTTCTTGCAATGTAAGAGTACCTATAGAAGTTAAAAAAATATTTAAGTTTTTAAGGTCTCAAAGATTTATTTGGGCGTCAAATCCACGTGAAGTAATTCCACATGAGTAATTTTCTTATTTTTTTTAATTATGGGAATTTATACGTTAAAAAAGACTTCATCCGTGGCGAAATATTTAAGTTTATGGCAAATGGACAAAGGGGCTTCTGAACAATAATTATATGTAAAACCAAACTAGATTTTGCGATTTATCAATTATTTAAAGTTCGCTTTTTATAAAATAGTATATCATCACTTTTAAGTTTTCCTTAGATATTCAGTAAATGTTCAGTAAAGTATTCATAGGGGTAGAGAAAACATTTCATCATTATCATCGTCGTCGTGATGTACATCATCATTATCATGAGGAGTACTTCTACTTAGAATAACGATCGAAAAATTTTACTCGACACTGACAAAACAATATTTATTTTGTAGCCGATTGAAACCTAAAAAAAGAAAAAGGAACTCCTCATTTGAACTCGGATCAAGAAATGGGTGTTTTAATTTGAATAATATACACAGAAAGTTATCATCTAGGTAATATAGAGCAGGTGGTAGTTGTCACCTTCATGGTTTTAATAGGTACTCAAAACATCCTATTCTAAATTTCAAATTCTAAAACGGACTTCAGCAGCCTAGTGTTCCTCTCAGCTAAGTTTTCCAATGACACTCCTCCGAGATCTTCTAGTTTATCTATAGTATGTGGTATTCTGCTCTTCCTGTGCTGCCCGACGGTGGGTGGCAGGAACCGGTGCTCTTTGCAGCACACCTTGTACCCCCACGCGCAGCCCGCTACGCTGATGTCGAACCTGAGGTGGGGACACTCCCGGATGTCTACGCAAATACCACCGCGTGCCCAGCACGTCGCCTTTGTAGTGCCTGTTCCATGTAATTTTTGCATTTCATTATTTAGGTAAGAACTTAAAATTTCCCTAGGTACTTTTGATAATCAAATACTTATGCGGCTGTTATGGAATATGTTTTTCTTATATGACAACATATGCGATTTTGTATAAATATTTTTTTCTGGTGTTCAATAAACACCTTCTCAGCTACACGCATATATTTTAATAATGGATTTTTTTTCTAAAATGTGTGCTTCTTTGAGTTATAGTGCGTGATATGGTGAAATACTAACCATTAATAATCCGCAAAATGTCTATGGTGATAACAAAAACAAACAAAAAACCATTTGGAAGACAAAACGATTTCTACATTATCTACAACAAAGGGATATTGCCTTGAACATTGTTTACGCGTGCTAGCAGATGGCAACTTAGCAAGAGTTAGTTCAGACTGGGCCAAGGATATAAATAAGTCGATTTCAGTAAATGAGGGTTCGGCGGCAAACAAGTTCACGACCAGTGGGTACATGAATGTACTAAGCAAACACGCCCGCACCCACTCTTTTAAAAGGAGGAATTAATCTATAGATGTTCGCAAAACGATCATTACAAATCAAAATCTTTGATTGAAGAAAAACAAAATAAGAAATATAAATTGAAATAATTTTGATTTGAACCATTCATTTACAACGATGCGAATGATTTGCGATATTATAGAACTACAGCTCACAATCGAATATTTAAAAGTACCGTAAGTATCAAAGTAAGAAAAAGTATTTAACGAAGTATTTGAGCGTTGTTGTTTTCCTTTTTATGGCATTTTAAAATTAAACAGCTACTAAATTGGCAATAGACCACGTTTGCTGTATTGGCGAGGTTTGATGAGTATAGTAGAGTATAAAACTAATATGTTGGTAGTCTCTCCCATATAATTTGACGAAGCACTGCATAGTGTTGTCATAAAATATGGACTGTGCTCGTTTCTCTATCCCCTACGATAAGTTTTCGTGGTTGACATGGCAACGAAAGCTGGTCGTGACCTTCGCCGGTTCTTTTACATATGCAGTTGGAACTCACTAACCGAGAGTTATTTTCCCATTCGAGTTTCCCACAAATATATCCTTGTATGTGTCTGGCAACATCGGCGGTAATATATTATGTGTGCCGTCATTATTTTTTTGATCACTTATGACATTTGTTTTCACTACAATAACAACATTTAAAAAAACAAATAGAATTCCAAAAATCCGAATCATGTTTTTAAATTGACGCGCGCTGCGCTCAATAAAACAGAGTACCTATCCAATTCACTTACTGGCTTTTTAATTAAACGCTGACGATAGATGTGCGATAAGCGGCGTATAATGTTTCTGGTTGAGTTGGTTCATAACTCTGCAGTCGGCGATGCAGGTCGATAGTTCCATATTACAATAAAATAATTGCTTATGTTACTGATTTGAGTCGTTTTATTACCGATTTTTTATTTCCTATTCGAACTTAGTACTAACACGAGACGATGAGCTTCGTTGGTTTTAGTTGCATTCTTCTTCCTTCGCTGCTTTAGGGGTTTTTCAGGACGTTTATAGATGACACCTTTACCGCCGAACTCTTGTTTATTTGACCATGGCATTGCTATAGCACCGATGCCCTTGTCTCTCATGTCCCTCACTTTGTAATCGTTCCAGGTGAAACAGCAAACTTGTAGCCCGCTCTTACACCCGGGCACCTCGGTCAAGTATCGATGTCCGGCGCATAGCTTGTAATCGACGCAAATTCCGCCGATACCCCAGCACGGCGTAGACTTCATCGACCCTGTGGAACATTTTTGCATCAATAGCCGTGTACTAACTGAGCGAGCAGCCTCGTTCAGTTTACCTCGCCCTCGAGGAATCAGTTCCTTTCACGTAAAACGACATTTAAAGTCGTGCTTTGACTATTGAGACTGCTCAGTTAGTCAAAACTCCGCTAATACTTTATGTTTACGATCATGTGTCCTCGTCTCAAAATTAAGGTTATTTTCGTGAAATGGATATACAAATAGGTTATGGTTAAATTGCGGATCCAATTTGTAGGATGGCTTCCAAACGACTTGATAGTACACAGCACTAAGGAGCAAACGATTCGTGAGTTAACAAGTAGTTAAGACTTAGTAATCGAGTTCTGATGCAAGCTGTTTGGGTAATCTCTGAATAATGTTTAGTGAACTTTAAGGACATCCCATGAATTCATATTAAGCATTTCCCTACTTGAAATTATCTCGGATACCTCAAACTATATACCTCAAACTATATGTTCTATTCTCATTGATTTAAATGTATTTTTATTTGCACATCTCAAGCGTTTGTGGCACGAAAAAGTACTAGCGACATCTGCAAGACTACCTAATAATTCATGTGACTCGGCTCAGAACTTCGCATGTGACTGGACGTTGGTATTTTAAGACCAACGATTTGTTGCCCTTTTCTCTTTTCTTTAGCCTTCTTCGTCGGTACAATAATGTTTCAATGTATCCCCCAAATTTATAGACGTTGTAATTCTATAGTATTGTCAAGCCCTTTTGGCAAAAAATTATAGGGACATGTATGTCTATTACTATTTGTATCATTCCACAATATTCTTGCACAAACATTTACCAGTATAATAAATGCATAGCATTGGGAACCTTCTCGGAACGAAGTTATTAGCGCGTTCGGAAAATTGCTAATAAAAATCGAGAATCGCTAGCGGGGCGACTGCATAGTGCTTGAAATGTAATATATTAAAAAAAATATGTGGTATAAAATGTGACGTGAAAATTATACTAACTTCGGGCTGAGGCGAGTGTGGCGAGGGCCGTGTGGTAAGCGAGCAGTTCCGCCCGTAAGTCCTCATACTCCTCGTCCGCTGACAGGTCCAAGTTGGCGTCAGCTCTCAGCGAAGTTATAATATTCGCTCCCAAGTCATCCCCAGAGCCACGTTCACGCCTCGCCGTCACACACGAACATAACAACAAAGTACACAGCAACACTGGATACAACATTATCCTCCCCTTGCAACATCGGCGAAGAGAATTTCATTTTTATTCGATATGAAACATATTTCATTTTAGAGCGTTTTTATTGAAGTAAAAAATACATAAAGTCAATGATAAACTACCAGTTACTGGGTTTTGCAATCGAAGTGTAACGGGAAATATATATACATTTTACGGAATGTTTTCGCAATCGACTTTTTGAGCGCAGATATCGAAAATGATATTTCAGACTTAATTAAATATTGATACGTTTTGATAGCTTTTACCTTTACCGTTGTTACTTCTTATAAAATACAGATTTAACTTTGTTTTTTAATCTCGGACATTTTCGGAGACTAAAGTATTGACGGGTAGAAATGACGAACTTACACATGCGATAAAAATACATCAACGATTAGCTTAATTTCAGAATTGAACGAACGTAACCTGGCTCTCTGTGATTTTCTACAGCCATTCTAAGTTTGATCCCGAAATTATTTTATAATGATAATGGCCTAAAGTTTCCAGAGTCAGCCAAAAGCAAAAAAAAAACAAACAAAAGATAAAAGACGCTCCACTAACGACAATGTTCCGAGATACCTATTACTTTTTATCACAAATGACAGATGATATCTCCGCCATCGGGCGGCGAACTGCGACATGGCTTCCTGTGGGCTAATTACCGCCCTAGTGGAACTCAGTACAGCCATTAGTCAGAACAAACTCAGTAATGGCAAACATGTACGAGTATATCACATGAACGAATCACCAGACCTCAGAGGGTTGCCAAATTAAAATTCAGCGCGCTTCAATTACGCGCGCTAATATAAATTTTCTATAATTATAATCTACCAATACGACACGAATAGCTTTGGGCGGCAAATCTTAATTTATTCGTGTACATAGATAGCTCGTTCTACAAATGGTGTGTGGCGGGACCGAAGAAAACATAGGATTATGTTGTGGATGAAAAGAATTAAAAATGAAAATAAATAGTTATGTTTTATATTATAAACTCATAGGATTATTTAACATTTATTATTTTTAACTAAGAGATTATCCCACGCTGAAACAAGTTCTATTTTCAATATGAAGTTAATCTTTAAAGTAAGGCTTATTTTAATTTTAGAATACATGAGATACTCAGCTATTTTGTACACTTTCACCCGAGCTTAAAGCTTAAAATATGACGACAGTTGACACACGTTCTGCATAATTTATCTGTTATCCTGACCAAGTTGGTGCTCGCGCAACGGGCGATTCTCGCGCAGAGGATTTGTAATTTTGACACGGCTGTCACGTGTCAAAATTACGAATCCTCCGCGCGAGGATCGCCCGTTGCGCGAGGACACGCGGCGATCGCCCGCCAGTGACCCCACTGAATTATTAAACCATCCACCGCTGAATCAATCGGCTCCATGGACGTTCGACGTCACGACCCAATACCGAAAAAAAGCTTTTTACAAACGTTAGCTTTTCAGCTCACTCCAAAGGTTTCACCGGCCCTCACCCAATACCTTTTTCTACGTTCTCATTAGGTATTATAGGAATAGGAATCGGAAACATCATTCATACGATAGTTTGCATTGACCGCATTTCATCAATAATATCGGGTTTCTATCGGCATTTTGAGATTATAAATATACTTAAGGAGTGACGTAACTGGAGACATGTCAATTAAAATACAATTGGCAATCTTCTTTAGATTTTTAGCGTGTAGGCGAAAGCGGCAATGACATTGTATAACTTTGCCGTAGACAATGTTGTCTTGACCTTTTCAGTAATTGAATAGACATGAGACAGCAAAGTCCTTTGTCGAGCGGGTTGCAATTACAAGGCGCGTGGTAATGGCCGGTTCTTTGTCCTGTCCATTCTTAAGCGTCACCCTTGAAGATAGATGAGGATGGACTTCGTATACACGCTATCAATGCAAGTGCCTATATGAGAGATGATTGTGTGTAGACCCCGCCCGGAGGCTATATAAACTCGTGATGTACTTGTGTTTACATAGTGTATGTATTTCAAGAATATTATGATCTGTGTCTAGAGGTCATGTAACTTTCATCATTAACACTACATGCTTTATCCTAACTAGCTAGCTTTTAGCTTCAAATATTAATAACTAGCTGTTCCGGCGAACTTTGTACCGCCTCAGAATCAAATGTATGAGAAAATGAATTTATTGGTATTCTATGAAAAATTTAAACAAATCTATCCTACGGGATACCTACCATTTACCGGGATAAAAAGTAGCCTATATCCTATTCCAGACTATAATCTATCTCTGTGCCAAATTTCATCCAGTTCCGTTCAGCCGTTCTGGCGTGAAAGAGTAACAAACATCCATCCATCCATCCAAACTTTCACATTTATAATATTAGTATAGATTAGTATATAGTATTAGTATAGATGTGGGAATATTTAGTAATAAACGTGATCCTTTAATATAATTTCCACCGGCGTCGTCATCCCTTAACGAACTATTTATGGGCTGTTTGCATCTTCAGAATCAAAGCGCCGCTGTGATTAATAGTCTGCTGAATGACATTTCGTCCAGTCCACCGAGCGCCGGCGTAAACAACAAAGTTTACTTAAATCGCTTTTGTAGCGCTTAATTGCTCCAAGTCAGTTCTGACAGGTGATTGTAAACTGTAACTGTTATAAAAAAAGGTCTGCTTTATACCTCTATGCACTATAACTATAAAAGCATAGCGTCGGTAATACATTGTGGAAATTACGAATGTTGGGTAAGTTATTTTAATTTCTGGATGATTTCGACATTTTCATCTTTTCATGCCATCATATTTTTTTTTATTTATAATATGTATTTATTGAATTTAACACCGCTATTAAATACTTGACATTGGAAAAATATCCACTAAGTTGTGGGTGATGCCATACTCATATCCATTTTTTTCCATCGCATTTCATTTCGCTAAGAAAGAAGAGTTTCTGGATTCTGGGATCTTCGGACATGTAGATTTAATCTTAGACAGCCAATTTTGGAATATTTTCTTTAGTTATATTTACAATACCGATACATTAGGTTTTGTTCGCAGTAGGTAGGAACATCGATATGTAGAATTGAATTGTATTTTAAAATAGGGAGCGCAAAATATCCACGCTTATCTAAATGTTACGAAAAGGAAATTCAATTTGGCGCGGCAGGTGAGAGAACTCTTTAGGGATCATTGCAAGCAATAAATACATGTGGTGTGTGAATGTAAGCTGCGGGGACTTCTGCCTGATTCTTTTGCCCCTGTACCGAAGTTTGGAAGGACAAATTTAAGTAATTTCAAAACTTTTTGTTTAATATTTAAAGTATTTTGTCAGGATTGGTGTTTTCTAATTTTGTCGACATCATTTCAAAAATATCCTTCTACTGATAATATTTTTTTTATTCTTCAAATAAAATTAAATATTAATAGAATTTTAGTTGCTATGTACTTCGTTTGGTATTTATTATGTGGTGTTTTAAGTACATTCTAGTGCTACACTAACAACCAATCACAACAAAAATTTGGTTTAGAAGTACTTTAACTGATCAATCAATCTCTATCGCCACTACGTTGTCATTGGCTGAATCACATTGGGCCCGACTCAATAAAAAAGACCATTAGGAAAAAAACTCTTAACACTGGTATTCCCTGTCTGCGCATTTTCCTTCAGAGAAAGTAATATTTCTTATCACATTATGATTTTGTCCCCTACATCAAACCGTGCTATTCTCCCGGATCGAATGTGAAACGTAGCTTGGATATGTTTGTGTTACGACTTTTTTACTGCGGGACGTAAAACCAGGAGTTTTTTTTTCACCAAGTTATTACAAACATAATAAAACACTTTCACTAATAATATTCATCGTCCCTTTTATCTTTCCTTGCAACTTTTGTTTCAAACGACAACGCATTTCCGAACAAGTCAATGGTGTATGATCAGTTTTGTGGTCACAACTCGGTATTTACAGTAGCCTACTATATCCAGTAGGTTTAGTTTAGGACAAGGATTAAGTAAGTGTTTGTCTTCTCGATCCTACCAAGCAAATTACCCTGATATAGTATGAAACTTACTTTCCCTCTTATCGGCTAAAGGACAAAGGGATTCATTATTAATCGCTCTCTGGTAAGTAGACGGTAAGAGGATCCGTAATCTATTATTAATGAGATGAAGATAGGTCTTAAGTATGTAGACTGCAGACTCCCTTTTGGTTGGGACCCTCGAGGTTCGCCGTGTCAGATGGAGTTAATATTTTAATTGACGTAAAGGGATCATTATTTAAACATTATAATTATTAAGGCTGACGAAGCGGTCACGGTCCCTGGGAAGTTAAGTGGTAAACTTGGCTCAAAGACACTCACCGTACAAAGGGATGCCGAACTTTCGTGGCTCTTGTAAGGGACATAGCTCTCACACATTGTAGGCACACAACGACGATTATTTATGGCCCATTCTGTAGTTACAAGAACGTTTGTGTGGCACACGCATCAACTTAACATTGTTGTTATCTATACATCTATACATATAAATAAAATTGGAGTGTCTGTTTGTAATATTAAAATAACCGCTTTTTACTAAGTGCATTTGGATGTATACACGTTACCTATACCGAAACAACATTTTTTACAATTATGTCTGTCTGTCGGTCTGTCTGTCTGTCTGTCTGTCTGTCTGTTTGTTCCGGCTAATCTCTGAAATGGCTGGATCGATTTTGATGGGATTTTCACTGGCAGATAGCTGATGTAACAAGGAGTAACTTAGGCTACTTTTATTTTAGAAAAAAAAATAGGATCTCACGAAAAAAAATTAAAACCAATGTTGCAGCGCAGCGCCTGATTAAGTTTGATAGCAACAACCTGCAATGAGTACCGCGGGCTCAGAATGGGCGAGCAGTCTGTTGTCAACGGTTGTCTTTGTTAAATACCACGCGGACGAAGTCGCGGGCACCAGCTAGTCTATACATATAAATAAAATTGGAGTGTCTGTTTGTAATATTAAAATAACCGCTTTATACTAAGTGCATTTGGATGTATATACGGTACCTATACCAAAAATGTTTTTTTAAATTTTCGTCTGTCTGTCTGTTTGTTCCGGGTAATCTCTGAAATGGCTGGACCGATTTTGACGGGACTTTCACTGGCAGATAGCTGATGTAACAAGGAGTAACTTAGGCTACTTTTATTTTAGAAAAAAACATAGGATCTCACGAAAAAAATAAAAAACCAATGTTGCAGCGTTGCGTCTGATTAAGTTTGATAGCAACAACTTGAAATGCGTCCCGCGGGCTCAGAACGCGCGAGCAGGCTGTTGCCAACGGTTGTGTCTTTGTTAAATACCACGCGAACGAAGTCGCGGGTAACAGCTAGTTATTAATAAGCGTCTTATTACGTTTATTAATCTGGTAGACATGAGGAGTGACCGTATTGGGCTAAACAAGATTTTATAGTTGTAGTATTTTACAATACCGATGATTACAGAACAACGGTTTAGCCATTGCACATGACGACCTGATTAGCGCAGTTGATAGTGACCCCACTTTCTGTGCCGAGGGCTCCGCGTTCGAATTCTGGTAACCGTTGTAATATGTAATAAATACCAGCGTTGCTTAGTGTGGGACCATATAGCTGGTTTTGTAATTTACCGGATTTTTATAATGTCAGGTAATTCGTGCAATATCGTCAGGTGCCTATTTTAAATTGCATTAACGCAATAAAACACATTTCGCCAATATTTGTTCGAGCTGCGCAAACAGAATATGTTTGAGTTCCGTGTAAAACAAATACGATTTTTTTAATCTACATAATGGCTGTAACTGAAATATGCTGAGCCAGCTCATGCAAAACGTAGCTGCCATTTACCTGGTTGCTGGGCGGGCGCACGTAGCTCTACCCTTGTTTGTAGAGCCGTATTGCTGACGTGTCGCATGCTCACGCATTGTGCGTGTATTTTGCGGCCAAGGCTGTCGCAATCTATTGTGTTTGGCGTAAACAACACTGTATTTTGTCGCTGTTAAGATATATCAATATATTTAGCGAGGGATCCTTTAATGTATACATTGTTATAAATAGCAGAGAGCAATAACTAAGCTATGGTCAAATGGTTTTTACAAAAATTATCAGAAGTGCTCAAAAGACATGGGTACTTCAAATCAATTTAGAATGGCTTAGCAAAGCATTTTTCAGGGTAAAAACAGATTTGTAATGTCTTTGCAAATGGACAAAACTTTTTATTCAATTGTGGATTTTGAGTTGAAAAGGATGAGAATGATGCATCACTATATCCGATTTTATGATAATATACCGTGCCTATAACGTTTTAAATCTCATTAGTCATATTGTAAAGGCCTTGCAGAGGCTCTTTTAGCTCGTTAGCCAGTAAATATCGTGATAAATGTTTACCCTCATTTACGAGTGAATTGAAGTGAACTCTTATTACTTTCCAATTAGGAACTGTCAATATTTATGATTGCTAACGATCGAATAATTCTCTTTTTAAAATACAAATTAGTAAGGTGTTTTTTTTCAAAAGTCCCGTGAATTATGGCGTGATGATAGTAAATCGAATGTGTGTGGACTGTAAACTAATTGGAACACATGTAAGTTTATGAAATAATGTAATATCTTAATTTTGGGGAAATCTAAACCTTAACTCTACTACCATGAAGACAATCTGACAATAAAATTTAAACAACTTCAATAACATAAAAAAATTAACATAAAAAATAAATAAAGTAGTAGCTAAAAGTCGGCAAAAGATAGTGTATCATGTGCTCTTGCGCATAAATATTATTTTAAGATACTAAACTAAAGTTCTAAATTAAGAAAACAATCAGTAGTGATAAACAGGATCAACGTTTTTACGTGTCACAGAAGCATTTAAATATTCAAAATGTTAATACAACTTGGGGCAATTTATCCCCAACGCATATTTGTATAAGCTATTCTTGGCTGTGTGTTTAACATTAGAGTAGGGTTACCTCCTTCACCTCCAAGCGAGGTTAACACTCGCAGGAAAACATCTCGAGCTCACGACACACCTGGGCCCCAAGTCTGCAAACACAATCGATTCATAATCGAACAGCTACCGCATAATAATTGTCACTTTTGGCAGATATAGTAAGGGTTATCTATCAAAAGTGACAGTTACTATGCGGTTGCTGTTCGATTATGAATCGATTGTGTTTGCAGACTCGGGGCCCTGTACGAACTCAGTGGCTAGTTACTTTTATTTACTTGCGTGTGTCGCATTACTATCTCGGGACTGCTAACAAGCATCGTTAACTCAATAATGTATATACTAAAGTTACGCCTCTTGCAAGTATATTATATAACTCGGGAACGTAACCAGGGTAATGTTAAAGAAAACATATTGCGCTGCTTCGAGAATAATGGGCCGAGATGTCTCTACACCCGAAATTTATTGTAATGAGTCTTAAAATATCATGAGGCATGTATTCATATTTAAGGTTGCGGTAGAGGAGCGTATTGCGCGCTGTGAGTAGAGACGAATTTTATAGCGTTAGTATTGTAACACTCGTTATAGCGATGTGACATATTTCGAACGAAGTTCAGAAAAATATCGTTTCACAAAAAACAAAGTACAGACGAGTACTTACGGTATTAAGATAACTGGAACTTATTGTGAATTACTATACACAGTTCTAACTTGGACGCGAGCGTACACCGAGTTATCTCATGACGACAAGAGGACAGACAAGATTACATTAGACACACCTTCCTCGCTAAGCCAATCTTGCGTTAATCCTCGCTGTCTACAAAGAGGTGCCGTCGGAAAGGATTAGTATACCAGTGGTTCTCGCCTCTCGTTATCTTGAACTGGTTGCCGGTGTTGGTAGATTTGCTTTTAACAAAATTGCACACAGCATCGCAAAGCAGATTGCGGATGACAAATTGTACGACGTACTTAACTCTGAGCACTGCTTTTAAACGTGCTACAGTAGAATTGCGTAGTAACGCCGGTATTATTATAATTTCGAGACTCCAAATCTCAAGTTCATACCAAATCATTCTTATTTTCAGTCTACTGAATGTCAAGAAAGAAAATTGGTTAGAAGAGTTGTTTAAACGTTAATTTTCGTAGGCGTTAGGTGCAGACGTACTTACGGTGGTACTTCATCACTAGCCGACGTGTCTATTGTACACAAGCCCTTATCTGTAACCACGATCAAGCGCCCGCGCCCCAACCATTTGTCTTCCCGCAACACTTCACATTCAACTGTCAAATTGGATGTTCCATTGTTAATGAGGCTTAAGTTCAAGTATAATTAAAACGCCGGAGTTCCGTACTTACGCACGCAAAGAGCTTTCGGTTTATAAAACTGTTTTGTTTTGACACTAATTAAGTATTATGTAATCAAATTAGCCGTAGTAGATGGAACCTACCAGTAGTAAAGTTATGTACACTGAGAGAACAAAACAGGTTAAAATAACCAAAAGTGCTTCGGTTGATTTTTTTTCGGTTAAATTTACTAGACATAGGTTAAAATTACAAAACCGACACGCTTAAAATAACAAATTCACTTTCGTTGTGCTTACTAGTGCCCATGTAGTTAAAACAAACAAAATCACATATTAATATTACAAAACCTATTCGGTTAATTTCTGTTTTGTTAATTTTACTGCTTATTTGGTCAATTGACAAATCTTTTACAAAATATATTGTTTGAATTAACAAACATGTAGTTTTTTTAATCAACCCGCATGCATTTAGTAGTTTTAATAAAAAAATATGTTAGATATCAACAAATAATTATGTAACTCAACAGTAATTTCTACTAAAAAAAATTGTTTCATTTCGTCATTTCTTCAACAAACATTTTTAGTAATTTGAACGCAACACGTTGGCTGATATCACTAAAAGTTACAGGTTGTCACAACAATAGCTGTGGTTTAATTTGTCTTTGTTGAATTTACCTTATTTATGCTCAATTATACAAAAGTATTGTGGTAAGAATAACTAATTTAACGTCATCCAATTAAACTGCACTCAGCTAGTAAAAGTAACAGAATAGTAGTTTAGATTTACAAATTGACGTGGTCAAGACGAACTAGTAGTTTTGGTAAATTCAACAAACATTTTTAGCAAATTGAACAAACACTTTTAGTAAATTGAACCCAACACGTGTGCTAAAATTAATAAAAGTACCAGGTTGTCATAACAATAGCTATGGTTTAATTTGTCTTTGTTGAATTTACCTTATTTATGCTCAATTATACAAAAGTATTTTGGTAAGAATAACTAATTTAACGTCATGTAATTAAACTGCACTCAGCTAGTAAATGTAACAGAATAGTAGTTTAGATTTACAAATTGACGTGGTCAAGACTAACTAGTAGTTTTGGTAAATTCAACAAACATTTTTAGCAAATTGGACAAACATTTTGAGTAAATTGAACCCAACACATGTGCTAAAATTACTAAAAGTACCAGGTTGTCACAACAATAGCTGTGGTTTAATTTGTCTTTGTTGAATTTACCTAATTTATGCTCAATTATACAAAAGTATTTTGGTAAGAATAACTAATTTAACGTCATCCGATTAAACTGCACTCAGCTAGTTAAAGTAACAGAATAGTAGTTTAGATTTACAAATTGACGTGGTCAAGACTAACTAGTAGTTTTGGTAAATTCAACAAAAAATTTTAGCAAATTGAACAAACACTTTTAGTAAATTGAACCCAACACGTATGCTAAATTTAATAAAAGTACCAGGTTGTCATAACAATAGCTACGGTTTAATTTGTCTTTGTTGAATTTACCTTATTTATGCTCAATTATACAAAAGTATTTTGGTAAGAACAACTAATTTAACGTCATGTAATTAAACTGCACTCAGCTAGTTAAAGTAACAGAATAGTAGTTTAGATTTACAATTCGACGTGGTCAAGACTAACTAGTAGTTTTGGTAAATTCAACAATCATTTTTAGCAAATTGAACAAACACTTTTAGTAAATTGAACCCAAAACGTGTGCTTAAATTACTAAAAGTACCAGGTTATCACAACGATAGCTGTGGTTTAATTTGTCTTTGTTGAATTTACCTTATTTATGCTCAATTATACAAAAGTATTTTGGTAAGAATAACTAATTTAACGTCATCTAATTAAACTGCACTCAGCTAGTATAAGTAACAGAATAGTAGTTTAGATTTACAAATTGAGTGGTCAAGCCTAACTAGTAGTTTTGGTAAATTAAATAATAATAATAATAGATGCTAAATTGTAATGGGGTCCACATATTAAAAAAAAATCTGGTAGGCTGAGTTTGGCAGCTTATGCTGTTAAAAAAAATCGACTATTAACTGATATAGACACAGCTAGAATTGTTTATTTCAGTTATTTTCATAGTGTTATGTCCTATGGTATCTTGCTCTGGGGTTGCTCTGCAGATCTTAATACTATCTTCATTGCGACGGTCTGCCGCGCGCGCCTAGAGTGGGACGCAATAGCAACAACATATCGCAACGTCTGGCATGGTTCGCAGCGATCATCTTTACAAACTCCAAAACCTACCTACAGTGACAATGCATCGCCGTGTGTACTAGACCAACAAATAGTTCAAAATTACAATGAAAATTATTACGATATTCGAGAAAAAAACAGAGCCTTAGGTCTGCTAAACAATTATTTTATACATACAACATAAATCTTTAAAATGATACTTCTTGGTTCTTATCCGTCTTCGCATGCTGCTAATAATATTGATAGATTGTTTATCAGCTAATATAATTGTATAATCATTGAGCTTACAGCAAACATTGTTAAAAAAAATAATATTTATCTCTATTTAAAGAGCCCCAATTCTCGTTTAAATAGAGATATATCTCGAAAGAGAGATTGCGATTAGAGACGTATCTCGAAGATAAAATTTGGAACGCCAAACCTATTTTCTCGAATCGTGTATTCTCAGTCGCAACCGAAACAAATCTCATTTCCAAGGACAAAGTTGCCACAGCAAATGATACACGACTTGCGATGCACTTCGTTTCACGTAAATGCGTTACACGTAAATGCGTTTTTAATGTATGCAATGCACTATACCTTCATGGTAAAATATATTAAAGAAAGCTTATAAGTCTATGTTTAATGTTACAAACAACATTCTATACATATTTCAACAAAATGTATATGAATAATATATCAATTTTAGAACTGATACTTATGAATCCCGTCCCGTCCTTCCCGTCAAGTTGTTCAATGTAGCTGCAGTCGTTGAAAGGGTTACATCATTCAGTGTCATAATATTGTATGTCGTGGTGTTATTTTCTCTATAGTCACATCCATTCAATACTAAGAGCAAGAAGAAATATCCAAAGCATATTTCTGTTGAGTAGATAATATTGTTAAAAAAGAAAGGAATCACCATGAGTATTTATCTTAATTTGTTTTAACATGCTATCTTATTTAAAAAAGAGTACAAATAAATGTATCCCACACCGCTGCAATTGCTCTAATTCGAATGCGAAATGACGTCTCGATCGGTCTTGACCACTGCTTTCCTTTCGGATTTACGGCTTTCCTTCGAAAAATACTTGATTTGGCACTCGAGAAAATTCACGAATTCGAGATTTTATTCGAATCCGTGATCAATTCGAGTGCACGAGAATTGGGCCCGGTCTAAATTATAAGGGCTCGTTTTTGCGATTTGGCTACGAAACCCTAAAAATTGGTCAGAAACATTCGTCAACTGTGAATTCACCCCCAGGACCTGAGGATGAAGTGGGTAAGTTGTCACAGGAACTACGTACTTAACAGCAAACCCACCATGTTTGAGTTCGTCTAATATAATGTTTCCACGAGTTCGTCGTTTTACATGTATTTCAAGATAAGAGATATATAATTAAATAAGTTGGTAATGATAACCGAGTTAAATTGTATGGTGAAGCAATTTTTTTCGTAGATGTGTGAGCCAGAGTACTCACGATTCAAACATGGCGGCTGTGAAGTTAGACGCGAGTTAGGGCAGGGGGGTGTGCGCTGCGTTGGCCTACGTAACCGCGGCGCCCAGCGCGCGGATCTTGAGTGTGTGCGTTGCGCTTGCAGCGTGCGGACGTTGCGCATACACTTCGGGCGATCAGTTTCATATAATTTTATTCTATATCATTGTATTCTATTATATTCCCTTTTGAAACAATACATTCAGAAGAAAATTAATGTTTATAGTTAAAATAGATTGTTAGTGTTGTTATTGTGTCTTTCACCTGAGCAAATAAGGAAGACTTATTGACTTCGTGGGGAGTATCACAAGATACTATAGTTGTCTTTCATGGTAAGTACAATAATTAATAATCTGATAGTTTCCAATTGGCGTTTGTGCCAATAGCATGTTACACGAGTGGGTGGGAATCATACTCGTAATAGGTACAGATAGATTCAAGCATAAATGGCGGCTTTGAAGTGCGCTGCGAGCGCGGTTACGCGCAGCTCCTCATCCATCGCCCGCGCGTACATATTTGCTATTACGCAGCGACCAGCGCTTATTTCACAGCCGCTATAATTGTTGAATCCATCGGCATTAGAAACTGAACGTTACGAAACCAAATGGTAATATTAACATGTAATTATTGTATATGGAACGTGGTATAGCTGTTACTCGCGCCAAACACTGTCACTCAAAGTTGGTGCCACCAAGACGTCCGATACCGCTGACACGCTGCCCCAGCCCCTAGCTACAGTTTGCATATAACTACCTTCGATAGTTATTATATAATTGATAGAATTAGTTAGTTATAGTTATTATGTTAAACTTTCCGTTTGGTTTTAGTAAAATCTTTTATTAAGTAAGTTGTAATGGCTTTATAATACACTTTTGCTCTGAAAAGTATTTTATAAAGCCATTATAACTTTCTATAAATCTGGGGGTTAGTTTCTAGAAGTCAGTACGGATATTTCGATTCCGTAACAGCATTTAGCACGCCACCCATGTATATGGGTGTTTTCTTTTTCGCAGGTTGATCCCGCATGGGGGGGCATCTTAAACGAACCAATCATGCGACCACTGCGATCAAATCCCTGCCGGGGAAGACCAAAAGACCACTGGTGAACCATTGGAGGCTCGGCAGGTCGGTCACCAGTAGGCGACGACATCCCTTGGCTTTCTTTATTCGGGCCGTTGCGTGTTGAAGTCTTAAACAATAGGTACCCAGGGTACACACGACCCTGGGAGGTCAATGGCAGCTTGCATTTAATGACATCCAATGCATATGACCCAGACATACACATTATGTAGGTACCCAAGACCTTAACTAGCCTAATCCTAACCTAATCTCAAATAGATAAGCCATTATTTCTAAAATTGCTTATTTGACTGCTTAATAATTATATTAATATAATTTTAAACATTCCAGATAATAATATCGACATAGCGTATCTTGATAGCTTAGGAGAGGAAGAACATCAAATGTTGATACCGGATAACTAATTGAGAGACTGCATCAAATTCAAAATGGACTATAAAAATTATAAGGCCGAAATAGAGACCGTGCATAATGTAAGTAATGATAATATTTTTACTGGTGCTTAGGTATCCTTTCATCCTGTTAATTCACAGACATTGAGATGCTGTAAGCATTATACTTTTATTTGGGTTCCCTACCAAAATAGAAAAAAGGAACCCTTATACTGATACACCGTTGGTGTCTGTGTGTCCATCTGTATGTTACATCCGATTTTCTCAGGAAGTATTTTAGCTATCGCCTTATTTTATCTTTTATTTTCGTTTTCTTGTAGCTTTTCCTCAAAATTGGGCCTTACACGTCAATATTGTTGAGTCTTATGAATGGTCATAGTGTAAAACTTATATTATAAAGAGAAATGATATTTCTTTGTTGTTTGTAATGGATAAACTCAAAAATACAATCTTGTTTCAGGAAACGTAATATATTCCTAGTAGAACTATAAGTCCCAAAACTACGATGCCAGCAAAAGGAAAACTTGTGGACAGATATTATAATCAAATACGGACTCCCAAAAAAATGTAAAATTGGCACAAGCAATAACAAAACTACTGATAAGGGTAAGCAAAATACATCAAAGCAAAGGCAGTATTGTGCAATTTGAAAGCTTGATATATAAATATGTTCTAACAGAATTTACATTGTTTAGGGTTCCAAACCAAAATGGTGAAACAGAATTCATATACTCCGGCTGAAACTCTGGTGTCTGTCTGTCAGACTGTATAACGCAGTAGATTTTCTCAGGATCTTTAAAAGCTATCATCTTGAAATTTGGTATAAATCTACATAATATCACTTGTCCACACATTTTGCCACAATTTATTTATTTATTATTTGTTAAATATTACAGACAACAATGAAAAAAAAATGCAATGGTTGAAATTTAACCGAGTCCCCTGGCCGCTGGTTGAAGAAACATGGACGGCGACGTGCGATTATTGCAAAAAAAGGACGACACAGCAGATTAAATATGATGATTAGTGAATGGCCATGCCTGAAAGCAACCAACGGACATCGATTGGTATGTTTATTTTTGGTTTAATTTAATTTTAGATATTTATCTCATTCTGTTTCAAGTATACCTACTCTGATGGTATTTATTATTATGGACTTTTTATTCATTAATCTGATTTGTTTTAGAATTATGCTGACATAGAAGAAGCATTGCAGAACAGAAGCAAATCTATGGCAAAAAAGGACTTACTCGCCAACCTATGGTTATAAGTGTTGGCGCACCTGCAGCACTTGAAGCTTTTTATGTGGTCATTGATGACGTAAAGTACAGGTTTGATTCTCTGACCAAAGCTCTCGTATCTGTATGTTTTGTATCGTGTATGATCTAGCTAATATATAATGTTTAAACGTAGGTTAACCACACTTGATAAATGTCATTAATTATATGCTAATAATCAACATGCAATAATTTTGTTCCTTCCTGTAGGGTATAATAATAGGGTATAATAGTATATAATAATATAGTCTTTGTACTGAAACACGCCCATACTTTCTAGTATGTTTCAGTACCAAGACTACCCATACAAAATATTCAATGTAATCTACTGGGATATTGAAAGCTTGAATTTTTGTCCTATTGATTTTTAATAATACAAAGTAACACCGCGAATCACCTAATGCAATGATAGTTATCGCATGCGATAAATATTTCTGAGAATCGTATGCGACATTTATTACTGGATTGATGATTTCCCAAAGTCATTGTGATCACTAATAATCAGTAGGATAAAATAATTCATGCTTTCAAAATTCCGGTATATGAAATTTCAAATATGTTGTATTAATGGAGACTGAGCGCACATGCATGCGCCCTTTTAAGTGCAGATTTTGCACTTTTTTATTGTATGTTAATATATATAAAATAAAAATTCTTATTTGTTCATACACTTACTTTTTATTTTTCTACAGAAATCAAAATTCATTAATGTTCGACTACCCAGTAGCAGTGACTAGCTTAATTTAACTGACACTTTTTGTTGTGCAATGATGTACTTTTCTATTGTACCTACATACCTGTTTTATTTCAGATATTGCAAATTTGTTACAAGCTATCTAATATTTAATATATAATATTATTAATATTGTTCCAATCATTTACTGGGTAGTCAATACTGCTAAAAAATTTGTTGGATTTTATATATAGGATTTGCTAAACTTGTGATGTAGTTTTGGTTTACCATATTGGTTTTAATTATATTGAATGTAAAGCGGTATACTTATATAATCGTATCCTGTTAATTATGTAAACAATTGTGTTTTACGAAGTGTCTAACGTTTTATATTTCAGTGTACGAAGTACTTTATTGTATTTACTTTTGGCTTTTTAATGACCAAAAAATGACTTAATTAAATTAAGGCGTGAATTACTGTTAAAAAATATACTTGGTATAGGTGTTTATTAACCAACATTATATATTAAAGTAACTACGTTTTAGGCAGGGCATACTAAACATATGTGTTGTATTTATTTTGGGATTTTTATTAGAATAATAGATTTACTTTGTAATCTAAATCCCAAAAATAAATTCAACATACTGGTTCAGTATGCCCCACATAAAACGTTTTAGTTTAACACACCATATTGGTTATGATAAACACTTATACTAGTATTATTAAACAGTAGCTTTGACGCCTTATTGGTTGTTCTAACCAAAATCCAAAAGTAAATCCAACAAATTTATTCTCGTATACCCTACCCAAAGCGTTTGTTACTTCTACAGACAATATTGATTACAATAAACAGCTGTACTAGTATTTTTAAACGGTAAATTTAAAGCCCTATTGGTTGTTGTTACCCAAATACCTAGGTAAATCCAACAAATATATCTAGTATACCCTACCCAAATCGTTCGTTACTTTTACAGACAATATTGGTTACTATAAACAGCTAGACTAGTATTTTTAAACAGTAAATCTAACGCCCTATTGGTTGTTGTTACCCAAATACCTAGGTAAATCCAACAAATATATCTAGTATACCCTACCCAAAACGATCGTTACTTTTACAGAAAATATTGGTTACTATAAACAGCTAGACTAGTATTTTTAAACAGTAAATCTAACGCCCTATTGGTTGTTGTTACCCAAACACCTAAGTAGATCCAACAAATATATCTAGTATACTCTACCCAAATCGTTCGTTACTTTTACAGACAATATTGGTTACTATAAATAGCTAGAATAGTATTTTTAAACAGTAACTCTAACGCTTTGTTGGTTATTCTAACAACCATTATCAATGTACATCCGACATGTATTTCGATATATACTACAAAAAGATTTTTGTAAAATTAAACAACTATTGATACATACAACAAAGAGCTGTTGTATATAACACAAAGTAATACAGTAGTAGGAACCATAACAGGTGGTGAGCGCTACAAATATTTCCGGTATGAACTACCGTAATGATTGCGTTACTTTAACACTATTTGTTATAATGATTACAACAATAATAGTATTTTCTACGAATTATTTTGGTTTTACTAACCCAACTAGGTAGTAAATTCAACATCTCTTTTGGTATATTTGACTTACCGTTTATGTTACTCTTAAATTGAAATCCTTTACTAAGAAATGATAAAATCAACAAACATGAAATTTGTTATATCAACCAATGTTATTTTGTAAAAAATAATACCAAATAAAATTTGGTTGTCTCAACAAACAAGAGTTCGTTGTAATTACCGTGAATAATTGTTACAGTAACAAATAAGCAATTGGATCAATCAAATTCTCTGTTAAATGTACAATTTTCAAACATAAAAATAACAAAGTCAAATTTGTTACACTAACAAATTTCTCGATTGGCGCTATTTTAACGTGTAACTTTTGTAGGTTTTTTGTTGGGCCAACCAATAATTTCTCTCAGTGTAGGGCAAAATCGAATTTATTAAGACGTTTAACATATCTAACAATTTAAATCTACATTGATGTGCTGTGGCTTCTCTACTGATGGAAAATTAATCTCATTTTGTAGGGCTGACAATGAATCGGAAATTTGAGCGACTGGACAATTCAAAGGAGGGTAAGAGTCATCTGTAGGGCTGGCTTGAATTGATTTTATTTGCCTTTATTGCGGCTATCGTATAAAGTATTACGTATAACTATAATTAAGCATGACTTGTTCAAGAGTTTAACGCGGCAAGTAAACGCTTTAAATAAAAATGTGCCTTGTTCCGCGTAACTAACATTTAATATTCATTAAATTGGCCTGCGAGTATTTTTACTGCTTGCTTTTAAAAAAATATAGCTGGCAGTACTAAAGCATGACAAAATAATGAATTAAGCCCATTCCGCCTGGATTGTTGAGAGAGGATATATTTTTATAACATTGCGTGCACTCATTATAATACCCGTGGTGTTTAGAAATACATTAACACGAGAATATTTTATGATAACACGTACAAACCAGCATCAGGTGTACTGTGTTCGGACAACCCTAATCGTTCCTTCAGTGGGATTATTTGAAAAGGGCCTATTATTCATTATTACACAATATAACCTTCTTAATGATAACACTATGAAATGCAAAAATGTATTTTATATTTTTCCATGTTGGTTCCATATTGACAAACAGACTAATAAACTAAGCAACCCTTGATTATAGGTACCTTACAATGGACTGGCGGCAATAAGCTTAATATATATAAATTACGTGTCACGGTGTTTGTCCGCTATGGACTCTTAGACTACTAAACCGATTTAAATAAAATTTTGCACACTGTGTGCAGTTTATCCAAATTGAAAGATAGGATAGTTTATATCTCAATTTTAATCGCAAATATTTAACTATAAAAATATTTCCTAGAAACAATCTAATATCATCACTTACCATCAGGTGAGTTAGAGATCAAATACTTGCCTATAATGTAATAAAAAAAAATGGCAAAACAACGTTTGCCATGTCAGCTAGTACTAATATAGATATTAAACATCTATGACTCAGGGTCACATATCCGTGCTCATCACGCAAAGTTTACCCTCACCAGGATTCGACCCCCAGCACAGAAAGCAGCGTCACTACCAACTGTGCTAATTGAGTCTTGAAAAATACAAAACTAGTCTGCTACAAGTTGATGTTTAACGGCGAATATTGTAGTAGGTCGGGTAGGCAGGCACGGCTAGCTATCCGCAAACACACTGTATATAGACATAATCTGGCGCTGTCATTAGGGAAATTGTGAAGTTAAATTAGCTCACTCACACTATTCACTGGGCAAGTGCGGTGTTGCCACGGTTGGGTGTTCAACCTCCACTATCGGGAATTTTAATAAAAATATTGCAACTCAATGTCAATTGTCAGCAAAATATTATCAATGCAGTAACAAAATATGTAGTTCATGTTAAACCAAAAAAACGTTTTTTAAGAGAACTAAAAATTTTGCATAATTTAAAACAAACTCTACATATGGGTACATTAAAAATAGTTAAATATGAAGGCATGAAAATAACAGCAGAATACTTAGAGATATCGTAACCTCGAAATCGAATTTTATTTTATAAATCTTGAACCGATGTGTAGAATATACTATTTTCACGGATTGTTGGCAACCCAGTGCAGCATCAATATGCATGGTGTGAGGTGTCAGGGTGTGTTGATTGGCTCGCCACTTAAATAGGGCAAACAAAACACATTGGACAACACAAATCTAATTCTTGCGTACCGTACTCAAAACATCTAATTGTAAGTACGGTACGGTATGTAATTTATCGAAGTTTGAAAATGTTCGTGGTGATTGATATCATCTCAACGTCTATTTGTGATATGTGTTTATTTTTTTGCCTATAAATGTCATAGCTACGATACAGCATCCGCTGCTAAACTGACTGTACAATACATTTCATATCTACAAAAAAAAAACTAGCAACCTAGCGTATTATGACAGTGTCATTAAGATGTATGGCCGGGCGCGGGTCATCACGCACAGATCGGGATACACCTGCATTAGGCCGAGCACGGCCAACGGACCGAAGTAATACAATTTCCGTCAATTTCCTTTTATAAGCTTCATGAAATTGAAATTCTCAGTACAGTTTCACTTCGTGAACTCTGCCGTAAATATTAATAAGATTAGGCTATTTTACTGATTATATATTTGTGTCTGTAAGGTGACTATTTCGAAATTAATTTGTATCCACTTATAACGAGAACGAACTACTGAAAAGATTTAATAATAATATCGCCAGACGAACACACACACAATACAGTCCCACTAAGCAACACTTGTATTATTAACGTACAATGGACTGAGGGCGAACTCTGTATATAATACTTGTATAGATACTAAACATCCATGACTCGGGTACAAACATTCGTGCTCATCACACAAAGTGTGATTCAGACCCAGGACCGTCAGCGCAGACGGTAGGGTCACTCCACTGAGCTATAAAGTCGCCAACCAGGTCAGATTTTAATAAAACTTTTCATAGCTTAAAAAATATGACTATCTAGGATATCTTTACTATACCAGGAAATTAGTAAGGGGTACTTGGAATATCTAAAAAAGCTAAAGTCCATGCGTGCGAAGTATGGCACATATAGTTATAAATATTTTAGTAAGTACGTAATATTAACAAAAAAACCTAGACTGCTCACTCGGTAAGTATTACCTATTATATTTAATGCCTAAAAATATGTAAATGACTCTCAAGTATCAGTCGGGTTTTGATCCTCCAAATTATCCAAAATATTGATCCCAAGCTGCGAAGTTCGACAGTAAATTGAAGAAAGTATTAGAGTTTCATAGTTTCGGCGCTGAAGCTCGGCATAAACCTTGCTTTTAATACCTGTTAATGTGGGAATTAGAAACTTTCCATAAGCCTCAGGTGCCGTATAAATATATAGAGAAACTGTCAGCGGATAGGATCAACGACCGTGCTTTACAATGCTGATTAATTAAAAAAAACTAATTCAGCTTTTTTCCTAAAACCTTGGCTGTTTTAAATGGTATAGAGAGACACGTAAAACGCAACTAAACCAGTATTACAATGTTTAACCTCAGTTACTATTTAACCTCAGTATCTGAAATTTCAAACATAATACCTATTGTTAAGTAGCAAAAATAAATATATGGCATGGCATATAGCTGAGTAGATAATATTACGCTTAAAACTAGTGCAGAAAAAAAATTCGTGTTTCGTACTTGGGTTGAGTGATCAATCACACATAGACCACACTCACAGAACAAACGACAAATTTAGTATGTTGTCTCACACCCTCATCTGACGAGCCCTTTGCTTAATTAATTTTCAGGGAAATGATACCTCTGTTTTCTAACTCCCATTAATGTCCTATGCAAAATTTACGCCCCTTAATCCATGGCTTAATGGCGCTCTGCTGGCCGGATCGATGAGCCGCCCTTCGGCCGGTATCCTCAGCGCAGTCGATCTTCGCCATGGTTGAATGCCCCATCACTGAACACTTATAACTTTGCCTCGTTATTCCTAAGCACGTCCATATTTATATTACATTTAAACTTTATAAAAAAAACATGCGCTCGTTAAAGAAGGCACAAAATACTGAGTCAAATCTATGTCAATTTCAATTAAGCTTACACCGCAATATCTTTTTGTTATTTGGCAAGATTGTGGGGATATGAAAACCACCACCGAAGCTCCGCTTAACGGGTTACCTGTTCAGCAATATTTATGGGCGACTGCACGCCCTCCCTTGAGGCATGATAGAGCGATGAGTAGTCAACACCTTATTCGTTTCACATCCATCACGAGTGTCTGGAATGCCACAGTTGAATAGTTACAACACCGTTCACGAACGTAGATTAACGTCGAAGGATGCTTCTCTGCAAGGGTATATATATATACCTACAAAGTGAATTTAAAAACATTTGATATATTTAAAACTAGCTGTTCCACAGAACTTCGTACCGCCTCAGAATCAAATGTGTTTTTTCCCATGTTTTAATAGTTATTCTGTTATTCAGGGCGGAGACAAATTCAAAAAATCTATGTTTTAAAAAATCGGCCCATCCGTTCTTGGGGTACTGATCAATTATAACAACGTTATATAATTAACTTGATAATTTTATTCTTAGTTTGCAGGTTCGTTACATGGTTTTTTTTCATAGGTTAAGAATCAGAGACAATATTATTTTAGTTTTAAAATACATTCATAGACATTAGTATGTTATAGCCAAGCAGACAATATCGACTAAATCAATTGGAACATGCCCCCAGCCTTGAAAGCACTGCCTTTCAAAGTAGATCTTGGTTCTCAGCTACTGGTCCAGCAACGGACAGATTTTTGTGAATGCCCGTCTCACGATGCCTGATGCGGTCTTGATGTCTGCTACTCTTGCAACACCATCGGTCCCTGGGATGGGTTTAATGATGCGCCCAAGGTGCCACTTCAGCGGTGGTAGATGATCGTCTTTGATGATTACGAGCATGTCAGGACGCAGCTGAGATGAGTTCTCCGTCCACTTGGTTCTGATTTGCAGTTCAGAGATGTATTCTTTCGCCCATCGCGACCAGAAATTTTGTCGAATTTGCTCCACTCGTTGAAAGCGCGTGAGCCGATTTGAAGGCGTCTGCGTCAGGTCAGCGTCAGCTGGTGATGTCAGCGGGCGGCCAACCAGGAAATGTGCTGGGCTGAGTGGTGTGAAGTCATGCGGATCTGTAGACATAGGACTTAACGGACGGGAGTTAAGGATTGCCTCGACTTGAGTCAACACTGTGCTGAACTCTTCGTAGGTCAGATGTGCGTTTCCTACAACTCGGCGTAAGTGGTATTTGCAAGATTTGACCCCTGCTTCCCACAACCCACCAAAATGAGGCGCATACGGTGGAATGAAAGAAAATCTAATATTTAGATTAGTGGCGTATTCTATTATATCAGGGGAACATTTTGATAAAAATTTGGAAAAATCATTCATTAAACCGACAAAGTTTTTTCCGTTGTCGGAAAATATCTCACATGGCTTGCCACGGCGTGAAATAAAACGCTTTAAAGCTAATAAATAGGCATCCGTAGAGAGATCACTTACTAATTCTAAGTGGATAGAGCGTGTCACAAAGCAAACAAATAAACAAATGTAACTCTTTATAGTTTGAGCTCCTCTACCTTTGCGATTAAGTATGAGCACCGGCCCGGCGTAGTCAACGCCACACCGCTCAAACGGAAAACCGGGAGAAATACGTTCTTTGGGCAGGTTCCCCATGATGGGGTTGATCGTACGGCCTCTCAATCGACAACAAACTACACAATCGTGAACAACCTTCCTCGCGAGGTTCCTGCCACCTAATGGCCACCACGTCTCCCGTAAATTAAATAAAAGCGCCTGGGGAGCAGCGTGTAGCATTTGCTTATGTTCATAACGAAAAAGTAAAATTGTAAAATGATGGTTAGATGCCAACAGCACTGGGTGCTTTTTATCGAACGAAAAATCGACTGAGTTTAGAATACGACCACCGACTCGCATTATTTTATCGTGGTCGATAAACAAACTCAACTTAAGTAAATGCGTATTTTTTAATTTCGTATTTTTCTCTACAGAATCGTATTCAGCGGGGAACGATTCCAACTGAGAAAGTCTAGCCAGTGTGAATACAGATTGTCTCAATTCATCCACAGTGAGAGCGCCAGACCGCCGGCTGCCTTTATTGCGCGCATTGTAAATAAATCTAAGAACATAAGCGGCTGCGCGTTTCATGCGGTTGAATTGAGAAAATCGGCTATACGGAAATAGTGAATTTGGTACCTGGGTAGACACTAACGTGTGTGATATTCCTGATTTGATTTCAGGCAATTCTTCATGCGCGTGATTGTCTGACTCCGATGCTACTTCAGTGCAACTGAACTCGAGTTCACGAAGGAAATTTGGGCCTTCCCACCACAGGGGGGACTGTGGAAGCTCTTGCAAACCGACGCCGCGCGATACCAAGTCGGCTGGATTCTCTCTCCCGCTTACGTGGCGCCACTGAAGTTCCTTCGTCAACTCGTGGATTTCAGCTGCCCTGTTTTGCACAAAAGTTTTTAAAAGATTAGGAGGCATGTGTAACCACCCTAACACTATAGTGGAATCAGTCCAGAACATTGTTGTGTCAAATTGTAAATTAAGCGATCTGCGCACCTTGTCGTACAGTCTGGCACCGAGTAAAGCACCGCATAATTCTAGCCTCGGAATATTGACAGGCTTTAATGGAGCGACCTTGCCCTTGGAGCATAATAGCCTCACTGATACAGTATGGTCGTTGCACACTGTGCGTACGTATACACAAGCGCCGTACGCTGCCTGCGAGGCATCAGTAAAGATGTGTAGCTCCCTGCGTGTAAAGTTGCTAGCTGTGACGTGGCGCGGGATGCGTATGACGGTAAGTGCCGATAAACCACTGACGAACTGGTTCCATGCCCGTGCGACGTCAGCTGGCACTTCCTCGTCCCAGCCCAACTGTAACAGCCACATTTTTTGCAAAAGAATCTTGGCAATCATTACAGTTGGGCTAAGAAACCCTAAAGGATCAAAAATTTGAGATGCATGTGATAGGATAGCGCGCTTTGTTAATTTAGAACTATCACATTTAAATTGTGTATTAAAATAAAATTCATCAGAAGCCGGGTGCCAACCCAGTCCTAATGTTTTACATTGACCGTTGTCGCTTAAATTTAACTTCTCTGAAGCGCTTGAAGTTATAGGTTTTTCAATTTCAAAATTAAAAATCCATTTTCGTAACGGGAAACAACCTGATTGTAAGACCGCCGCGGTTCTCTCGCATAACTGTAGCAGCGTTTCTTTGTCATCTATACTGAGAATCATGTCATCTACAAAAAAATTATCATTAATTATTGTTTGGACCGCGGGATCCGGACAATCAATCGCGAGTTGTTTCAGGCACCTAATGCTCAAAAATGGAGCTGAAGCGGTTCCATAGGTGACCGTGTTTAATCTATAAATACCTAGCGGCTCAGCTGGGTCGTCGCGCCAAATAATCAACTGTAGATCACGTTGTGATTCGTGAATCAGACACTGCCGGTACATCTTTTCAACATCTGCGCATGCAGTGTACCTATGTTGCCTAAATCGTAATAAAATGGTGACTATATCGCTTTGTAATGGCGGCCCTACCAGCTGAAGATCGTTTAACGACTTGCCACTGCTAGACGCGGCGCTTGCGTCGAACACAACACGAAGCTTGGTTGTCGTGCTATGTTCGCGGAAGACACCGTGATGCGGCATAAAATAATGCGGGGTTCCGTATGTAGGCACGCGTGTCACATGGCCTAAGCTTACATATTCGTGTATGAAATCGCTATATAGTTTTTTCATATTTGGATCGCGTTGTAAACGCTTCTCTAACGCTATAAAACGGCGCTCGGCTTGAGTGAATGTTTCACCCAAGTCGGCCGGTGAATGTTTGAGAGGCATACGTACACAGAATCGTCCGCTACTATCACGCGTAGTATTCTTCACGAAACTATCCTCGCACGCACGCTCCTCGTCGGTACGCGTATCGCATAATGTGGGCAACTCTTCTAATTCCCAGAATTTTCGCAGTAAGCTGTCAACAGAATCAAGCGTATTAGTTAAATTGCATTGGATATACCTATTTTGATGCGGATTTAAATCGATAGGCCCTGAAACTATCCAACCCAATTTAGTATTTTGTAAAAAGGGTCCATTTTTCAACCTCATTTTACCATTGTTGAGCAAATCCCAAAATATGTCAGCGCCTAGTAAAATATCAATAGCTTGGGATTCGCAAAACTGCGGATCTGCCAACTGTATGTTGTCAGGAATTGTAAACTGTGCGCTTTGTTTACATACAATGGGCAAAGTAGATGTGATGCGCGGCAACACAAAACATTTGATGCGTGTCGAGTAAGTACTTATGCGCGATTTAATCTCGACATCACATACTTGCGTGGAATGTGTCACTGAATTACCTACCCCTCGAATTTCGTGTGTGGACTGTATTAATTTTGTGTGTAATAAATCGCATAAAGAATTGGTAATGAAGCAATGTTGACTACCGCTGTCGAGGAGTGCGCGTGCTACGTGATAATTTTCGTGATCATCAGCTATCTCGACTAACGCAGTAGACAGTATCACCTGTTGCAAAGGCATAGACAAATTGCAATGTTTGTCTATGTGCGCGTTATGTACTTGAATACAACTAACTTGTGGAGAGTTCTCTTGGCTAGTAACCGGACTAACCCCCTGTTCGCTTACATTTGATGCGTATAATGATACAGTTTGATTGCTTGACATGTCATTGTGAATTAATGAATTATGTTTTTGGTTACATTTGCGGCATGGTCCAAATCTACAATTCTCTAATGAATGGCCTGTGCGCAGGCAATTTTCGCATAATTTATTAGCATGAATGAAATTAAGTTTTACCTCTAAGTTACTGTCTAAAAACTTTTGGCATGCATATATTGGGTGATATGCCGAACACATCAAACAAGGTTTTTTAAAATTAACAATCTTTTCTTGTGGCTTATTGTGAGAAACATTGCAGTGAATCTTGTGGTTGCCATGGGCTGCTGGGGTGAATTTTTTAACATCATTAGACAATTTGTATCCATGTGACACCAACAATGTTTCTAACATGTCAGCCCGGTCTTTAAGAAATTTAAGCAAATCACTTACTTTAACTGCTGTTTGAGAACTGTGATATAATGTAGTGCCTTTGTATTGCTCCCACTCTCGCTCAGTGGTTTCATCCAATTTTGAGGTCACTATATAAATTATTAATGTATCCCAATGCTCTGTGGGCTCTTTTAATATTTTTAAAGCGCGTAGATTCTTAAGAATAGTATCAATAAGTTTCCTTATATGATGGGGAGACTCTTTAGAAATTTTCTGTATAGTGAAAAGAGCCTTTACATGATTATGTACCAACAGCCTAGTATTGTTGTACCGATTGAGAAGCAATTCCCATGCCACCAAATAATTATCTGCGGAAAACTCAAGAGAATCCATTACTAGCTCTGCACTGCCCTTTAATGAAGACTTGAGGTAGTGGAACTTCTGAATAGCACTTATTTCACTGGATTGATGTACTAGTGAGATAAATGTGTCTCTAAACTCGAGCCAGTGTTCATATGCACCGTCAAAGGTTGGCATGGATATTGTAGGTAACTTAATAGATTGTGACTTGTTACTAGACATGTTGGAAGTGATCTCTCCATTGTTAATCAAGCATTCCACCAATGACATGGAACTGTAATAACTATTCTCAAATAGTTCTCTTTGTGATAACTGATCGTCAAGCTCACTATCACTGACAAATTCCTCAATTTTAGATTGAATACTATTAAACTCGGCGAATAATGCAGATGCGCCTTGTATGCGTAACTTTAAATCAACTTTTTTCTGACTGTCTATGTCATCATGTTGACAATTAGTGATATAATTAGAGAGCTTAGTTAGCCTGCCCTTTAGAATGCCTCTTTTTTTAATAAGGTCGCGAAGAAAAGGGTCATTACTTGTATCAGAGCTAAGCCTGTTAGGCGATTTATTGCGTGAAATAGCACCGTCACATACGCTCATTGTGGTTAGGTTTTAAGAAGCAGAGGTACTTACGGTTTCCCAGTGGTATAGCAGCCGATGCTAGCACGTCACAAAGCTGCTATGTACAAAGAAACCGCGCAAGCATGCACCCCTCATGCACCGAGCCACTGAAAAAGTTCAGACACAGTACACAAAGCTGAAGCGGAAAGTTTAGGTTAGGATGGGATGGTTAGCCGTACCCGATGATGCGCTTATGAATCTTCTTCTTGTTCTTTCTTTACGAAATATGATGCGAGAATATATTTGTAGATGAATTCTTGGTTGGCGTGATGATGCGACGCCACGATGTCTTCAACCACGTAGCGATGACTTGCAAGACATGACGGATTGCGTTGTCCGTACTCGTCGTAAAATCCGTAGGTCGCTGGCTTTTATGTGGCGAAGAAGGTCCACATGATCAATTATAACAACGTTATATAATTAACTTGATAATTTTATTCTTAGTTTGCAGGTTCGTTACATGGTTTTTTTTCATAGGTTAAGAGTCAGAGACAATATTATTTTAGTTTTAAAATACATTCATAGACATTAGTATGTTATAGCCAAGCAGACAATATCGACTAAATCAATTGGAACAGGTACAAATAGCGTAACTAACACGACTTTGTTATATGTATATAGATTATGTTTAAATGTTCTCTTCAGATTAATTTAGAATTAAAATTAAAACCATTAGTATCAAAGTATCATGGTACTAGAAGTATGATGCTGAAACGTTCAGAATGCTATGTATGGGTTTTTATAAAACAGCTCTAGAAAACATGGACCTAGAGAGTAGAGTTATACCTGTAGCCAGCCAGTGTAGCCGTTGCGAAGGGATTAAAGTGGACTCCAAAAATAATCAATCTTTTAGTCTTTTCAGTTCGTGTCGGAAAGGTATACAACACGGTATGAGAAGCTTATAGAGCCAAATTGGGCTACGACTAGTTTTTATTTTACAACATTTTCAAGCTAATAGTTAAATATGTGTGGATTATAATCCTTCCCTTTATAAACTATATCTATATACCAAACAATGCTTCATCGTCATTATAAATATATCTTCCCATACAAGATTATGATAAGTGAACTGTCACAAGCTACTCCACTTCAATGGAAAATTAACAGCGTTGCAAACTCAAGCTTGTCTCTATAATTTGCCCTTTGACTCGGCTGTGAATAAACATGTTTCATCAAATGAAAATTTAGTATCCTAGTGAGTATATTGTTCCTTTGTCAACGTTAAATTACGTAGAATTGGGTACGTTCTTGATTGTGTGTGCGGGTTTACAGTTATATCACAAGTAGCTTCCGCGATATTGTCTGAAATTGGTTCTTTTGATACACTGGCGTACAAATATAATTACAGTGGGGTATAAAATTTAATGTTGTTCGTTGCTAAGCACATCTTATGAGAATGGTTGAACTGATATGAGTTTTTTTAATCTTTGTTATGGTCCAAATAAGTTGTAGCGGAGGTTCTATGTCCGCGAAAAGTAGCTGGCCGCTTCACGGCCGGTTTCTATTTATGTCAGCATGACGTTTGTGGTTGGAGTTCTTTTGTTTTATTTTCTGTTCATGAAAATGCTGAATGTTGAAGAAGATTATATATTTTTCCAGCAAGACAAAGTTATTATTATTTGTTAGCGCTATCTTCGCATCCCTATATATACAGTAGAAGTAGACCCATGCTATTTCTACACTTTTATTTATTTTTTATTTTATTTTCAGAAAAGAAAAAATTAAAACGTTGTGCGGAAAATTCGAAATTTCGATACAGGAAACGCCCATCGGGTCAGCTATAGACAATACATAATATACAGAGGTAAGAGCGAGGGAGTAAGTGAACATGAAATGTTGAAAAGAGATTTCAAATATGTTGCACAGACAGGAACTGTGTTAATTTACAAAAGCTGCTGAATCTTATGTATAGGTAGACCTTTGGTAGAATACTGGTTGACTTTACAAGCCAAGGGTCTCGCGAGCTAACACTCTGTCTTCGTAACACGGGTGTCACATTGCCGGGGCTGGGCCATATTCTGGCATGTTGCTGCAGGCGGATTGTAATAATTTCAGATAATAAACTCGACCCGAAAATAATATTATCTAAAAATTATTTCAAACATTGGATTCTTTTATACAAGCTATTAAAATATTCCTTCAATTATATTCCGCGTTTTCTTAACTCCCGCGTATTGCTCCAGGCAACTGGCATTATTCTTTTAAGAGATACTTCGCGTACAATTAAGAAAATGGTATTTAAATGAAACAAAGACCCCGGGAACCTCGTTATTTAGGCTTTTGGGTATTTTTTAATGTAGCACAATTGAGTGAAACAATTGAGGGGCGCAGATCGCTGTTTGAAATTTAAGTGTTTTCTATGACCATATCTTTCGCTTGTTTCTACAGTGACGCTCTGACAGTATGAGTTATCATACTGTCAGAGCGTCACTGTAGTAGTACACATACACGCCGGTAATCTCGGAAGGGGTAGGCCGAGTTACACTGCAGTGCACAACCATTTGGCCGATAGTTCATAATAATAATCAAAGTCATATCATTAATTCGTATAGGCCCACGGGGGCCCTTACAAATTTTCTTTTTTTTTTCTTAACTTCACTGAGAAGATCCGGCGAGAAATGTTCTGTCTATATTTAGACATTTAGTATGTATCTATAGACACAAATTGTCTTCTTAGATTGAATTTTCTGAGTGCTGCTAGGATTTTAAAAATCCTAGCAACGCAAGCGTAAGTCCTCATACTATACCAGTGCACGCTATACCAGACAAGATACCAGACCTAAAGTGAACAGAGTGAAGTTCTTGATGGGCGTAGCATGTCGTAGCACTCGTAGCGTAGCCAAAGGTGATGAGGCAGTAATGTCTCCTATACTACAAGCTTTGATGGTAGCTAAGATTCTGAATGTATCATCTAAAAAAATTAAAACTAAATCAATGTTAATTTAATAATGATTTACATTCATTATGAATAATAACATGAAGCCGTTGATATATAAGTAAAATACTACGCAGTGTGTACTGCATGCGCTTGTAGCACACTGTGTTGAAATCTTAACGTACTTAAGTACCTATATTATTTTTGTCATAGTTTTATTATTGCGTTCGTAGTGAGTCGGATTTGTTCGAATGTCAGGCTTACAAGGGTTTTATGTAAGCGCCTCCTATTGTATCCTCTCGGCTTAACATTAGGGGTCAAATGCAAAGTTCATCGGGGGTGAGCTATAAGACGTATGTTAAGGGTCACTATCGGCTCCAGATAAGATAACAACTGACAACAATCTCACTCTAACAATTCTTGTTCTCAAGATATTTACCCGATTGGAATCGCAAGAGTAAAGCTGCCCCAAAATTGGATAGCCTCGTATATACATATTATGTTTAAGATTTTCGAGGGTCAGTCATCTCATTTTATTTATGGGCGAACACAGTGCGTTCTATTGTAAATTATTGTCGTAAAGACCTAGACCTTTTTATGAATGTCGTTGGCGTGAGTGGTGACGATGAGTTATTTTATGCCTCCACATTGTGCGTGATACGGCTTTCAATGGAGGGGCTTTTTAGAAGTGCCCAGATATTTTACGAGTAATCGATATTTAAGTTTTAGGGCAAAGAGGACCTTGTTAAGTAATCATGAATTTATATAAGGTACAAGCGCCAGGACGTCAGTGTTGGAGAATTTATATTAAACATATTTATAAATAAATATATCGCCAGACGAACACATCAACTATACGGTCCCACACTGAGCAACGCGTCCATTTTGAGTAACATACAATGAGGCGAACCCATTATTTATTCGTCCTCATTACACAAAGTATGTCTCTATCGGGATTCGAACCCGGGGCCCTTGGCATGGAAAGAATGGTCACTACCAACTGCGCTAATCAGGCCGGCTAATCATTTTAGGTACTACTTGGTTATTTGTTTAAAAATGTTATAAAAGTACCAACACCCCCCTACTATGTATCAAGAAAATAGGTACATTGGACTCTATACTGCTCCGTAATGCGCACCACTGATATAAAAGTTAGAATAATTCTAAATTTAATAATGGATATAATTTTTCATTGGTCAATCAATCATCAATGGTCCTTCAATACCAAGGCGGGCTAGCGTAACGCTGAATATAAAATTATAGATGTTATAGATAACGTTATTTCTCCGCACGAGACGCGATATTTCGTGGCGTCGTTATAGAAGCTGTTTTATAATTTATTTAGAATGTTTCGTCTACGAGCCTCTTAAAGTAATAGGGAGGTTTGCGAACACCGTGTACGTGATATATTTACCGTTAACGGGGTGCGGCATAGTTCACTGCCTATTAAGCTTGACTTATAAATAAAATATGGTCCGACGCGACGCTGTTACATGGTTTCAATCCATAAATAAAGTGAAGTACAAGATAAATAAATTTAAATATCGACAGATGAACACACCAACTATACGGTCCCACATTAAGCAACGCTTGTATTATGTACCCCCAATGGAATGAACCCAGTATTTAATATTTATATAGATATTAAATATTTATGACTTGGGTACAAACAATCGTGCTCATCACACAAAGTTTGTCCCTACCATGATTCGAACCCGAGACCCTCGGCACCGAAAGCAGGGCACTACCAACTGCGCTAATCATGACGCTCTAACATAATCTTAGTTATGGAACATAACATATAATTACTAACTAGTTTTGCAGCTCGATTTGCGTTGTAAGCTTAGGGTAATTTAATAAATATGCAATAATAAGAAAAAATTCTAAGTATTAATAAACCCGGCATATTCTTCTGTCTCTACATTTATTCCTGCGGAAAAAAGCCCTCATCTCGTACAATTCCGGTACCTGACAGAATATTTTCCTGTTTCTTTTTTTTATATTACGTGGTAATTATTGTTCCGACATAATCCTGATTACAATCATCATAGATAATAATAAAATATACAATTTGCTTATGGCGTATTTTATTTTTGTCATTAATAATATGGCTCTACCGATATACATTTTCATAAGCCATTATTCTCCCAGCCCTTATTCTGTTATAAAATATAGGAAAAAATATATCAGCGTAATACCATTTATTTTCTATCGCGTATTTTTCTCCCGGGCAAGGTTCACCCTCGTTATTTGAAAGTAGAGATACGTGTAGGTAGAGGCCCCATCGATTATCCATTTGGCTTGCTTTATGCCCAACACCGGGATTATCAAGACGACATCCCATATCGTTCACTACCCCGCGACAGTTCCCACTTGCCATTACAGTCTATTATCAAGTAAACAGAGCACCTAGTTGCACTTTAAATTGCTTTTCTGTGAACCTTAACGTTTACACTCGGATATTGTCGCGATTCCTTTGTGTAAAATTGTAAAGTTTGTAAGTTTAAACTCAAATATCTAAGCGAAATTGACTTTCACGGTGGAAATTGCTAACTGAAAACTAATTTTAAGTTACATTAGAGTTGAAATGAAATGTGATTTATTGACCATAATAAGCATACATTACTGAAGCAGAACACTGACAACTATAATAGCGTAAGCTGTGGATAAGGAATCAGTTCATTCTTAATTTAAATGCAACATTAAAATGTTATTACCGCCTCCAGAATTGACAGCTACAAGTTACTAACTAGCTAGTGAAAAAATTAAATAGATTTAAATAACTAGGCAAAAATTCCTAATATATATATTATATGAAAAGCAGTATAAAAAGTGAACAGAGTTGACGCGCGCGCGTTCGCGCATATGACTGTGTGTGTGTGTATGTGTGAGTGTGTATGAATGAGTGTGTATGAATGAGTGTGTATGAATGAGTGTGTATGAATGAGTGTGTATGAATGAGTGTGTAGGGGTGTATACGTTTGCGTGTATGAAATTTTGGCTGCGTTTATGAATATGTAGTGTGTGTGAGAAAGCACACTATATGCTTTAGGTGCCTACTAGACAATTTCAAATAAATTAAATATGTGCGTCCAGTAGTGTGGAATGTTCAAATTTAAGCATGTTTTAAGGTCATCCTCATATATCTATCAGCTGATTTCGAATAATCGAATGAACACGCTTTCAAATGTATGTATTTCCAGGATCATATTTTCTATTAGATAATCATCAAACACATGAATATCGATAAACAAAACTTCTTACAATGATTTGATTATTTATATCCATTTAGCATATACCTACCCTTATATATGATTCAACATAACGCTTTTAATTCTGAATCGCAATTAATTTCATTGAATGAGTATTTATCTGAGAGCGCAGATGGTGAGCGGTGCAATAACGACCATCTAATTATTATTTATACTATTCCAGCTCTAACTAACTGAAATTTCGATGTTACAAACGCTATCCACGGTCAACTTTACGAATACTAATCAGTATTAATCATCATTATATATAAACATAATTTTAATAATACTAGGTAGAGGCTAAGACGAACCTATAATATAGACTGTGTCACGAAAAATACATTATTGAAGTACAAAAAACTAAGTTGATTTTCGTAATACACATGAAGTTGCGCGTACTACACAAAGTGATATTCGGTCTATATAATTACTTTCTCTGAGGGTAGAGGTAAGTACAAGATATTAGTATGTTATGCTATTATAACTTCTGTCTCATTAACGGTTCAGACGACGGCCGCTGCAAAGCGCCGCGGCCGGGAAAGAATGGTTGGCAATTTATCGGTATAGTGTTGGTGATATACGAAGCCATTAACGTATAACGACTCGCCGCCAATTAGCGAGATACCTGTTACCGGACTCCGAACGTCCGGCGGGTAATTATAAAATCCGACGCCCGCGGCCGCCCGCCCTCGTTTGTTAATCCGATGATATTGGCGTAGATTTTAAGCATCGAAAAATCTGTTATATTGCCTCACTGGTTGTTGTTTGGGAGGTATTTTATGCAATTATAAATGGTAGAAGCCGAATTTTAAAAAATGCAGTTATTTGCTGTGTAAATTGTATTGAAAGAACCTAATAGCTCGGTTGGCCCCTCTAATCAATCTTAATGCGTATGCTAACATTGCGTTTAAGCGTAAAAATGCTTATAGGGTATGATTGAATATAAGGGATGGATTATGAAGCTCAGAAAAGCCTGTTTGTATAATATATTCCAGTAAATAATAAAATGAAATGAAAATTAAATGCAATTGAATCTAGTGTTACAAGAGATTCATACAAAATTAGACCGAATACAAACGTTCTCAAAGCTTACAAATTGTCTCTGTCGAAATTAATTGGTACTTTCTGAGTCGAGACCTTAGATTGCACTCGAAAACGAGGTTCTCAGCCCTTCAAAGTCAACGCAAGTCAAACGAAAGGGCAAAGCAAAGTTTCGATATGATTATAAACAGGCCTGTGACTCTCAGGCCACACGAGAGATACTCTTGACAGACCGTTAATGAAACTCGTTGAACCGTATCATCGCATTCGATTATTAATCGATTATTAAGATAATCAAATTTGTAAAATTTCTACAAGTTAAATAATAATACGAATTCTTAATATGAAATGTACAATTTGTAAGTGTGTGTATGCATGTAGAATGTATTGTAGACACTTTTAAAGCCACCTATTTTAAAAAGAGGATTAATTAATAACGACTTACCTCAGTGTTGGTAAAATCTGTAATAAAACCCGCTTTGTGGTGTCTAAGATTAATTCTATACAGTCGTTTTGACGTAGAGTACAGACAGACGAGGTTAGGGACTCTATGAAATATTTATAAAATATTCCTATCTAATTAGTAGTTTGGTCACAATATTTATTGATATCAACATTATCATCACTGAATAGGCTTTATTTTATGTATATTCCCACTGACTTTATGTATATATTGGCAAATACCTAAGTGTAGTCCGGTGATTAAATTAAGCCGCGGCTTATATAATCACAAGTCACTCAATTACTATTAACTCCAGTAATGACTTGATTTCGGCTTATGCAAGACCGGATATGCTGCCAATAGGATCACTATCTCCATGTTACGTGTTGTGTAAACAACACAATCGCTTACCAGAAACATAATAGCTTTGAACTTTGAACCCGAAGCTAAGTAAGCACCGATCATTGACAGCGAGATAAAGTCAAGTGTGAAGAAGAAATATGGGCATCCATTGGTCCAAGTCTAGGGTTTGATCGTCGTCACAGAAAAAAATGGGGGCAGTTACGATAATAGGATTGGTAAATTGAACAAGTATAGTGAGCCGTGAGACACGTTTGACATATTCAAAGGGATAGCTGATAATGGACTAGACTTTATCCCCCGAATTTATAGACGTTATATAACTTTATTAAACGTCATATCGTACTGCGCAAAGGAATTCTCTGGTGCGCATTAGTATATGCCGTTTTATAAAGTTATAGAACGTCTATAAAAGTGGGGTTTATAAGTATAGATCAAAAGAAATCAAATAATTTATCAGTAAATTATCCAATAACTTACTGTTAGTGTAAGACAACATATTATAGGCCTTCACTATGAATGAAGCATTTTTAAAATTAAACTATTGTTCAGCAACATCTATACTATTGTACAAATGTTGTTACTACAACATTTAGTTAATTCCTGTCGTTGGTGTTGTCAGAATAATCTGCCACTCTGAGTATTGGCGTATACTACTCGTATAATCTGAAGCAAATTGTGTTACAGTCGAAATTTATTTTATCTTCATCCGAAGTGGCTTTAACATGAATTGCTTCATTCAATCAAGGAGTATGTGAGCTTCTTATAAACTACGTACTGAACATAATCCTTAAATCGATTCAACACATACTACGTCCCATTTTATCGGATTGCACTCCGGTGGCTTGCAACGAAGCTAAAGTAGTACTGGCTAGCGCTCCAAAACTAAGGAGAAACTAGGATTATCCTGCATTCATTATATATTGCCGACTTTACTTGCTGTTGATACATACATTATTATATATTGTATGTATTGTGCATAGCACGTAAGGTTATATAAGTAAGTGTTATAGATAGTACAATCATACAAGGAAGTAAAATAAATAAGCAAAAATGACCATCCAATCTAAAAGTACTACGAATTCATATTCTTTTTTTGCCGAGTACTTTAATTGCAGGTTGTAATATTTCACATAGAAGACAGAAAACTGGGTATTTATAAGGTATGCTTCTTACCTAATTGAATTTTATTGTTCATGATTTTATTCTATTTCTTTGATTGAACACTTTTTATAGTTAGTTTTTGAAGCTTTCGGTATTGCAACTTAATCTAATCGTAGCGTATGGGTGGTATAATCATTCAGGAAACCCTCTGAAACTGTAGCCAAATATATTGTAATGCAACATAATTTTATTTGATTCACGCTCTCAGATATCCGAGCAAAAACGCCCCCGTGGAAGAGAAGAAGCGAATTTAAACAATTCAACACACTCATTGCGCATTCAATTTATTTCCATTTGATGTGGGAGCGTAAGAAAAACTTGGAGTTCGTAAATTGCGGCTTATCTTACGCGAGTTGCAGCTGAAGGAAATGGATTGTGCTTGCAAGCGCTGGCGAAGAAATTTATTACTGTTCGGTACCACTGTGTTGCCAGTGCTTGGGGTTCTTTTATAAAATTTTACCCTATAACCGCTTCACGATCCGGCCTTATTAACAGGAAATAAAATCTGTTTGCCTTATTTTAATAATCGGTACCTGCCTTAAGACGGTGATTTATTATTATTTCGAACGAATGTTTACGAATAATACAATAATAAGGCAGTTTTTCGCCGCGTGTCACGGTGGTATTGTGCAAATCCCAATTGGCCCAATTCAGTTCACAGTGTGATGTAGCTGCCCCCAGTAGGTATGTACGTGAGTCGCAGCTGCTCGCGCTAATATTTGTCCGCTGTGAAACTAAGCCAATATCTGTAAAAGTTTCGGCGCACCGCTCCATTATTTATTCAGAGGCTCTTGTGTTACTTCAAGTTCTCGAGAGCTCAACCCGCCAATATTGGGGAACGGCGATGTGGCCACAATTGGCCACATTTTTTTACCGGCAAGACGATTTTTTTGTACGTAAATAAATTTTCAATTTCCTCTTTGGCAACCAGACAAAGGTATCGGTGGAGTTGACATATTTATAAATTATTGCCGACCAAAATTGAATGGCGGATCTTTTGTACCGCCGATGTAGATAGAAATATCCGGGTAACTAGGAAGAGTACAATAAGCGGAGGTATGCTTTAAATGAGGTCAGCACGACAAGCCGGATGAATTATGAATTCCGCTCACAGCATCATCAGTCATGCTTCAATGTTTCAAGTGAGCGTGCTCGCGCTCATCCTTTTTTACAGTTATGATAATTGATTAGTTTTCTGATATCTTAGGTAAAATAACACGTACACTGAAATAAAAAAACATCTTTGGCTGATACGCAAATTGATATTTACTTTGCAGTCGCAGTACTTGGCATTGAAAGTCTATAATAATCATAATTATAACAATCAATGGTGCAAATGGTGGAATAAGTAATATAGTGATAATTTTTAATGCTGAATGCTAATGCTAATGAATGAACGAAACGTCCTTAAACAGATCTGAAGAGTGAATGAAATATACGAGAAACATGCACCGCAGGTACGTAATGATTTTCCCCGGAAACGTAACATTATGTTTTTTTTAAGATGGACGTTTTTTACATAATGCAGATTTTATTACAATAAAATGTTTTGAATTTACTATCGTTTAAATTGTTATATGCATCATATAAAATAGGTGGGGTCAGTGGTCGGTACATAAATATGAGACGTACAGGCGCAAGCAGAAGTGCGTGATAATAAAAATCGTGGTCGGCATGAGGCATGACGTCAGCGGCGAGTGACGGGTGTCACGGCGAACGCTCGTGTCACGCTCAAGCTTAGCGGTGGTAGCGTGGCGTCGCATTGGATGTGGATGTTATACATTACTAACTCCGGGAATGCTTTGACGTCGTCATATTTTACGAGCACCCTAACGCCGCGCGCTGGTTGATATCCAGTACTTGATTATTATGCGCGCAATACTTCAATATGAGCGACTGGTGAATTAAGTAGTAGGTACTTACTCGCATTTCGACACGTGTTCTACTACTGCCATTAAAATTCTAGGTACCTACTTAAATATACGGAGACTTTCAAAATTTGTTTAACTTTGGAGATGGATCATTTATTTTCGTGGAATTGTACAACTATATTATTTTTTGATTTCTTAGTAATGACTTACTTAATATATATTTCATAAAATTGCATTCATCTCGCGACTACACAGACTCGAGTGAATAGGTTCGGCAGAATCTTACAGGATATTTTCAAGTTTCTTCAAAACATAATTGCATCACAAATCCATTAACCTTTGTCTTCGCTACCCGAGGCATGTTCATACGAAATTCCATTTTTCGTTTGAAGACGAAATAAGATTTGAAGAGCGGGTCGTTGACGGGTAAAATTGCGTGGAACCGTGAGGGATTGAACGTTTGTATTGTGCGACCATTTAGTGGTCGGCCGTCGATTCATTAATCGTCAGCATGATTGATGGCCGTTGTTGAAACCAATTCAACAGTTATTTCACGTTCCCCGTAAATGAAAGAAGTTATGATTTCTCAAGGCCAGAGGAGCGAGTCATCAGCGTGCCTATTTCTTTAAAAACTGTCAGCATGACTGTACATAGATATGTATATTAAATTTTCGAAAGGTTTAAAATGTTGTTTTTATTAGTTCGTTATTTTTAAAACGTTTTCGTTTCGTGATATTGTAAAATAAAATGTGTTCATCAGTGTTAATAGAATAATTTAATTCTTATCATAATATTATAGCACCCTAGGCATTCAAAATATCGTGCAATACACAAAAAATCACTGAAATATATTTAGCTAACCAAAATCATAAACTCTAAGCTTAGCCAAGTCGTATTTTAAACAAAACTATAAACTTTAGAATGTCATAGCGAGGCTTAGAGTAGATGGCGCATTGCCGATGCGCTGTGCTCAGGCGCCACCTATCATTTCTTCCCCAGGAAATAAGAAAATGGAGTTATGTGAAGTTCGCCCTTTTAATGTTAATCATTTAAACATTTCCCAACGGAGTTAGGATCTTAATTTTTCATTGCAACGATACAGGTATTAATAAATTCTTTACTCACATAAGTTAATCTGGACAGAGTAAATAATAATTATTAGAGAATAAAAAATAGAGGGCATAACACTACCCCGTTACAGTTTTATATTATACATAATTGAGTACATACATAGGCTGGATAGCTAGGTTTTTATTATACCTAATTGAGCTTTAAATTATACAAGAATTGCCTGTCCTCTCTCGAGATGACTTAAGAGAATTGACTATAGCAGTTTTCGGCTTTGATCGCTAGTATTATGCCGTAAGCAATTTGTTCTCGTTACGTACTTTGAACTATCTCATTATTTTCAACGTCTCCCACGAAATTGTAAATTGTGTTTAATTTTATGCTGTGAGCAGTAAAAGCAAAAATATCGACTACCACGATACTTAGATTTGTTTGCATACATAGTCAGTTTGAAAGGTAGAAAAACGTACCTATAGCTTTTTAATATATACACTCTCTACTTATTTTATAACTTTGCTAACACCAACAAAAGTAAATAAAATATTATGTCTGTTTAAGAATATGCTGATAAACCCTATTAACAACTTATGTGAGCGAGTTGGTATAGCCCATCTATCACACACGTTGTAATAGTTTATGAGCACATTGTAAAACCATTTTTTTTGTTTTATTAAGTAGATTAATTAACACTTTATACATTAACTAACTAACTTCACTAATAAATAAAAGATATCAAAACAAGCTCGCTTCAACATTTCATTTAGACATAATTTAGGATTAAAACCAGCGTTATGAATTCAAGTCTGCTGGCCATAGATATGCAATAAATATTTGCATTAATAACATTCATAGGCATTGTTAATTGGATAAATATTGGAAAATTGGTTATGGTTATAAATGCTAATGTTTGCTAATGCAAGTGTCGTGGTTTGAACTATGAATGTTGTATCGATTTGTAAGCCACTTTACACAATTTTACAAATAATAGACGTGATTTAGTTTTTATAGGTACTATGTATCGAAACTTACAACAAACTCAAAATTAATCTGCATTAAATATAAAAAAAAACCATGGACAGATTTTCGATATTTTTTTTTTATTGCAGTATAGGCAAGTATTTCATCTCGATTACAATTAAGTATGCGCACTTAATTGTTGGTATCCTTATCGAGATTTTCTCTGTATGTAGGTGGCTATAACATGAGTTTATAATTATTTTATAAAGTGGAACAGAATCGGATCACCTTCACCTAGTTTACTGACTTCGAATGATAGCGTCACGATATACACATATACCATGATATTTGATATCAACGCTTTTTCCATAATTCTCGATACAAACGCCCATTATCTTTCTGTGTTGGTTGCAAACTTTTTGTGTGGGGCCGAAGAAAGCGATATTACATATAATAATAGGTCGTAGAAAACGAAAGTCATTTGCTAAGCGAATCTGAGCACGAAGGTCGGTTTTCATGGGGCTTTTATGGGTTACGTAGCAACTTTAATAGATGGCATACTGAGTATAGTCGGTAATTATTTTTAACAATTGTAACTATAATGTAGCGATGTATACGTATGTATTTAAACATAATTACCGACTTGTTGTATAGTATATGTGTATACTATACAACAAGTGCATAAAGTCGGTAATTTTATCCGAGACGTATATCTGCCCGAGTCGTATAGGCAGGGTAGATATTGTAGTCGAGGATAAAATTGATGATTTTAGGAACCATCATACCATATCTGCGTTTCACTTCGATTGCGTGAAAATTTAACAGTGATAAAAAATTGGAATGAAATTTGGACAATTTGTATCTTCACACAACGGAAAAGACAACTAAAAAAAAATATGACGTCTATGCTTAGCCGTATTTCTTTTTCTTTCTACATGAAACATTAGGCTCGGGTCGGAGACTATATATATCTACTGCCATTTTATAATATGTTGGTTAGTAATTGCTGGTTTTTAATTTTTAATTTGGCTCGCAAAGCTAAAAAAATATATTTCTAAAGCAATTTTTTATCATCAAATTATTATTCATTTTGGGAATAATTTGTTGCGTTTACCTCCAGTGGGTTAGTTTTCGAGCCTCCAGTGTGCTGCTTCCATAAAACTTAATTAAGTTTTGTTATCTTTTGCATACTTTTTAATGTGGAATACTAATAAACTGGAAAGCTCTAAAGCTGCGCGTAATAGAGTTATACTATGCTGGGAATAATGTATACGGGAGTGTCTTACTCTACTGCGACCAATTAGACTAAAAGATCAAGTAGGTATTACTATTCCATTTTATGTTCGTACTGTTTTCCAGTACTCGTTTATTAAGATAAACAACGATTAGCGTTCTGATTTATTTTACAAGACAGTAATTCAGTTTTACTTGGAAAAGCGATAAACTTAGCATTATATTCATTATTTTTCTTTATGTAATGCTATAGTCTGCTCATTTTTTTTGTGGGATGTATTCTATGTATATCTCTACTAAGGTTTATAATCTAAGTAAACATTTTTCTACTTTTGTTAGTAAGTATCTATACTTAATAAGCGATTATAGGTGACATTAATCTACATGTGATAATAAAATAAATAATATTATATATAATCCAGGTTATTTTATCTGATAAACATTAACAAACAAATGTTTATTATTAGATAAAATGAACCCTCCATCTAATAATACTAACTTTATACAAAACTCACAAAATATACAAACAAAACTGAAACTCCCAAACCTTTGCAGCGCGTCGTTTATTATATCACGAGAGCAAATTAACTATCGACCACGGTGAAATAGCGGTAACACATTCAACGCTATATAATATAGGTGGCTAGATTTGGAATGTGTGGACGGTAGGGGAAGTCAACACTTCGCTCGTGTTGTGCGTGGCAGTATCAGTGGTGGCGAACGCGAACGTGCAACTTTGGAGAGCCAACTAACTCCAGTAAGTGCAACTAACTAGGCAGACTCAATACTTATGAACTTTCGCACTTTAAACCTATAACATTTGACTATCGTTGCCGGTAAATATCTTTAAAGAAATATTTTTTTTTACAGATTTAATCGTTATTACGTTCGCGACGTTTTGGCTGCTTTATAGCAACTATAATCACGGGAGAACTGTAAAATTAGTTTTATTTTAATGTGTAGTATTTGCGTAAAAATAAGAAATCAACATCTTTAATGAGTTATATAATACAACATTTTCACATCTTCCATAACATTATACAAAAAAGAATGGTTCTACATATCTAGGTTAGTAGTGCGCTATGCGTTCATAGACAAATCTAAGTCATGTTGCTAAGAATTCGTATAAGCCAAAGGTTCATTCCATAAGAGCTCTACTATAATACTATAATACGTAGAGTTAAAGCGTGGTCCACGCGACGCAGACTTTTGTCCACACAGCGCCTCTAGTCACACAAAAGTCTATGTTACATGTCAAGCATCGACACATCTTCGCTTAACCCAGCTCGGCTTGCGAATTTATATGGAAATAAGAAAATACAACACCAATGTCCACCAAACCTAAACGAAAAGGAATCCGACCGAAATTCTCTTGTTGTCTTATCAGCAGACATGTTTTGTAGTCAGAATTTCTAGTTCAACACGTTTAAGGCATTAACGTTTCAGATCAACAAACCACCTACAAATATTTATAGATAATGCAGAAATATAATTTACATAGGGCAGTATGATCTATAACGGAAAAATAATTGAAATAACAGTTGTTAAGAAAATGTTGACTTTAGTTACCTTAAAAATCATAATTATAAAAGTTAGTAATATAATGTAAAAAAAAAACATAACTTGAAAGGGAAACTTAATTATGAATAGTACTTTTGGGATTTTAAGATCTTTAATTTTTTCAATTTGTCCATGCCCTAAATAGCAGAATAACTATATAAAACATGGGAAAAAAATCCCAAAAACATATTCATAGGTAGTACGAAGATCGCTGCGACAGCTAGTATTAATTATATAATAATATGATCCTTCCCAAGAGGCAACGTTTCCTGATAACACAAAGGAAGATACTGGTATCCAGATAGTAATGAATTTAACACTAACGATTAGCAGGAAACTGCTCCAGTAGTAATTGGGTTATGTCAAGTTAAATAAGTACCTACCGCTATGTTACAGCCATAGAACTGCGCGGGGAAATCGTGCGATAGTTACAATTAACTATTCAAGTGCTTTGCCGGGTTTCTTTAGGTTTAGTTTGTGTTCTTATTGCGGTAGCGTGGTATTTTAAAAACTATAATCCTTAATTTATAATCTCAGATTATTTTAGGAACAAAAGATTTATAAATCAATAAGTTAGTTTTGTTTTTAATCAGCATATTTTGTTCCATCCAGCATTGAGGTAAATACAATGTGAAATGTTTGAAGAGAAAATTAGAATATTCAGTCAGAAATGCTGAATTATTTATCACATTTAAACGGCGTAATATGTAACCCCGTGCCTATTTGTCGCCGTGATAATAGTCTGCATGTATGTATTTAGAACTGAAACACGCAACTTTTCGTGACTGCAATTTTTTAAATAGCATTTGGTCATATTAGCTGAAAAAAACCTTAACTAAGTTCTGTTTTACCTTGCATTCCTAACAGAAGTGAAATTCCGACAGCAAAAAGCAGGCAATTATGTAAACGATGTTAACAGATACGCGAACCTTTTCATTACCAAATCTATTCACTTAACGAGACACGAACACCCTTTCGCTATTCAACAGTCCTTTGTTTAAATACCAAAAAATATTTTGGAACTTATTATAATAAACATAAGTAGGTAATTCAATTGTACATCCCATTTTATGTTGTTTGTCCGTGCGTTTGATAAGGGACCTTCCATGTTTATACTGGATACACAAGCTCGCGTAATTGGTTGCCAGGATAGGCACCCGCCGCAAACCTCAGCATCGCCGGGATAGGGCGTGAAGATAAAACCGCGTTTGACCTTTTTATAAGACAGGGTAAAAAGGTTACGGGTAGGCAAAATTGGTATCGATTTAAACTCCACCGTTTGCATGTACCCTATCAGTTGTTCAGAAAAAATAGTTATTTTTTTCGAGGCAAATAATAATTAAATGTATATCGGAATGAGTGTATACGTGCGACCCAATTGAAGTATACAGAATACAAGCATACATTACAAAGTATACAACATTGAAGTTTGAGTTATATAATGAGTTGAATTTTTAAAAATCACACCTACAAACAGGTGGATTCCCAAAGGGTATACTAAGCGGGATTACAAATGCGCTAAATAAGCGCTAGTTCAATGCCCTTACTCAATCATTCTGTATACTCGGATACATTTCCTTCGCTACCCAAATCATAAACGACAGCTCAATCTATCTGGCATAGAAAATTCCGGCAATACATTATTAATATTTATAATACATAAACATAATTTGCTGTCAGTTCAGAAGTGGAACGCCCCTCCACTTGTTTGGATGAGAGACACAAGCGGCTATATCTAGGTGCGTTTCACTGGAGAGCTCTCTCTCTGTCCTATTTTTATTCGCCCACAGTGTGTAATTGTGCGTGTTGTGCGCCCATTACCCCCAACACGGGCCTTATTAATACGACAACTAATTAGGTAGGAGGTATATAAGATGGTTAATCGATGATCGGCTATCACCTTGGAATAGAAAGCTTTATTGATTTTCGCGTGGGTCAAGTTAATTATTGCATGGATTTGATTAGGTATGTACTAAAATTAAGACATTTTATTCAAGTGGAGTTAAATGAAATGGCAATTTGAGTACTAGTAGACAAAAAATCTGAGTTAAAGTACCGTCGTAATTATGTTGTGATGAAGAAAGGTATTTTAAATACAGAAACATTTTAAATACACAAACCTACTATTTGAGCAAGGCAACAAGCGATTTGACATCATCTTACCAGCATCACTAAAACTAAACTATATGCTCATTCACACTCGTTAAAGATCGCTGTCATTTAAATAAAGAAATTTTCATCGAATGCTTGATTTGCCTTGACCCGGTTGTTAATCCAATGCTAGGGCGCACTCACGTGTGGAATCTTTCAAGGGCGTACTTGTAGAATTTCGTAGTACGCCCCCTCAAATAAAGCTAGCGGTGAATTAACTAAGCAGCGAACAACGTTCCATCAACAGTACTTCTATCAAACTTAGTTACTTTCTGGTTTATTTGGCTTATATAATAACTACCAGTACTCGCGTAGCAATAACATTGCCAACCATTCTTACCTGAACTTTGAAGACACTCATAAAGGTATAGGCCTAAAATAATATTTATGGAATTCGGAAATATCCTACGTTTAAAATGGAAATTTGTAAAAAAAGCGGATACAGGTCAGCACTTTGTTAAACTTTTTTGTGTGGTTGTATTATTCATGAACTAGTTAGTAGTGGGTACTTAGACACTTCCCACTTCTAGTCGAGCCGAGTCTGTGACCTGTTTATTTTATTTGGTTACCAATGCAAAAAGAATATAAGTAAGTATCGTACTTACTGTTGAAATTATATGGAGCAGCAAATGATGTTATTAAACTTTTAAAGTGCGTAGTACCACCACTGGAGAACTTCATTTACCTACTAAGCTTGAATTATGGAAAATGAAGAAAAATTTGTGAAATAGTTAACTCTACAGCTAACTTTGCATAACCATAAACAAAAGCTACCTTTTATTGAACTGCACCTACATACGCGTCAATTGTTTTCCTGTACGTATACGATTCCTTGGTTTTATTTGTTATAATTTAAATGCACGCAACCGTTTCGTGCTGTGTTTTACCATTTCATGAGAAATTTATTTTAAGTGCGTTCAAGTCATTGCTGCGTATAAACCAACACAGGGCCACATTACTTATTAAATTTAAACTACTAAGTAGTTGCTGGTAAGTATAACAAAATCTTACTTATTATATTTTTTGTACCCTAACATAGCGTATTAATTCATTCCTGACAATCTTATATTTGTTTGGACACGATGGTACCTACCCACCTACGACTAAATTTACAATGCGTTTTAATTCTTCAGATTTATGTAACTGATTTACAAAGCGAGCAGCTATCGCTTTGTGTTTCCTATCCATTTCGAAATTCATATAGTACGAGGCAAACATAAATAATTTTCAGCCAGTATGCAATTTTTCGTCTCCGCAGTGACGGACGCCATTATTTATCATTATTTGTTTTTGAAAACAAAATCGGGAAAAACAACAACAGAAATAACAACAAACACGAATAGATAAGCGAGGCTTCAGTGGGGAAACGTGCACGGAATAATATGAACAGGAAAATGGAATATGCAAGTCCACCTGTCTACTTAGTCAAATTAGCTACAGTACATTTGTACTTACTTACTTACCTATTTAATATATTCCCAGTTTCTATATGCTGCAAACAATCATTATCTTACTAGCTATTATAGCTATCTATCCGTGCCCCCAAATAAGATGTGTATAATTGGCGAATCTAGCGTAGATTGTGGAATTACAATCTACAATAAATAATAATAATCTACAATAAATAAATCTGTCCGCTAGACGCGCTGTTCATTTTGCCATACAATATGTCTAAATACATAAACTGTACTGTAGAACTACCGCCGAGTTTATAGATGTTTTATAACTTTATCAGTCGTCATATATTACTGCGCACTATAGTTTTGCTTTGCGCAGTACTATATGACGTTTGATAAAGTTGTAAAACGCCTATAAATTTGGGGGTTAGCTTACGAATAATCTCACACTTGACGCTAAGTATAGCATTTCGGCCGTAGTTCGTGCACTATAATAATATTTTCGGACAGAAAATATTGTCGAAAAATGTTGATACTCGAAGTTTCAGTATTTTTATGAGTTCGCCACATTAGCGATATGTTCGTGAAAGTTTCTCCATATAGGTGCGTGTGAGATATAGCCTATAGTTGTTTAGTTTATGTTCTATAAAAGTAACATTTGCTATTTCTTACTATATCGCACTTTTGGATATTTGGGTGTTATGAATGACACACAAAAAGAGATCTAAACGATCCAACTTTTATATATATTATGATGACGTATGAGGTGGCTTTTATGTCCTGATTTTAGTCCAAATTTCCTTCATACCTTATCCACATCTCAATCTTCCCAGAGTTTTCTCATTTCTACTTTGTGTTGGGGTCGGTGTTCAACCCACCCTGATTAGGCTTTTACATACCTTATATACAAGATTTCCATAAATTAGATAGTAGATAAATTGTTTGTGTCTCAAATAATTACCAGTGAATATTAAAACAGGGTTATGAAATATCATTGTCAAATAAGGAATTACGTCAACTTAAGTCGTATTTTAAATTAAACACATAACCCATAGTCTGAACGGTTCAAATAATTTAAACGACACTTATTGTATTTCTATCAAAAACTGTCAATTAATAATACCTGGTGTCAATTAACAATACCCAATTTAAAAAAATACAATTTTGCCAAAGTCCAAAGACAACGATAGTTAGCTAACATATTAGCCCAGTTAGGAGTTAGTCACGCCCTTCGCCTGTTATCATGTAGAATAGCCGCATCCAGGTGTGTTCACGACATCGTTTAACACCCAAAACGAGGAATAAAAAAGTATTGGAAGGTATATAACCTTATCTGACTGTCAGTCTATCAGTATCGTAGCATCGTAGGCAACGCGTAGCATCGTAGCGACAGAGAGTATTTGACCAATTCCAACGAATTTTTGTGCAGTTATTGGTGAGATGTTTGGATCTGGCGTTGCCTGAAATTCTGATAAATCTTTATCTTGTTAAAACTTGGACCGTAGGTATATAGGTATCAGAATCTATGAGATATTTTGTTTCTTATGGCTTAACAGTTATTCTGCTATTCGGGGCGTAGACAAATTCAAAAAATCGACGGTCATGTTAATCGGCCAACCCTTCTTGAGTTAAAAGATGGTGTAGCTAACTTGTCTTTGTTACGAGATAGATATGTAAAATCTACGAAAATATCATTGTAATTTTTGTGAGATTCCTAATATTCTTTTATCATGTATACATAACGTCGTTATATAAATGGGAATGCTGTCGTCTATGCCGCCAAAGAAATGTTACGGTAAAAAAATGATACCACAATAATTCTTAGTTTTTTCACCTCATGTTATTGCGTTCTGTATCACGTCTCGAGCACAATACGACGTGGGCCTTATAATCCATTGTGTATTTATTCGCGCAGGGAATCCGCAGCCTTAAAAATAACTCAACCCTTAAGGCAAGCCGAGGAGCTCTAGTTTATTCGAGGGTGAACACATCAGTCAGCAGCTGAATTATAGTGGTATTTGTTAGTGACTCGTAACATATGTACCGCTGAGAGAGACGAGGTATTCTTTCCAGTTCAAAAGTGCTTTGGGCCGTATATGCTTTTTTTATAGCTTTAACGGAAAAGAAGCAGCGGGATAATTTATTATTCATATTAGTTTTTCCTGTTTAATGTTTTGCTATTAGAACCCAAACTATAATCAAATGCAACATTGTTTTAAGGACAGGATACGGTGCCGAGTTATCCGTTAACATTTCAAAGAATATCCCACCTCAAAAAAAAAAACTAATGTCGCTAACGATAATTCGTAACATAAAAAATCTTGCCGATTTGCGTAGTGTGTACCTACCTGTAACTAGGTAGTAATTATTCGTCATAATTCCATGCCATTCTTGATATTACGTCGCCTTTCTGCATTAAAACATAATTGCAGACCGCATCGCAGTATTACTGTAGACGTACCAAACCGCAATCCCAAAAGGGAATAGTCTTCAGTACCTACGTTGAATTCTGGGCGGGTGAAAGTCGACTGTCGACAAACAAACTTTATCTTTAAAAATTGGGATTGTCTCTAGAGACCCGGCCGTTATTGTTTGGAAGGTAACGAAAACTCGTTTTAATTAACAAAGTTTTAGAACAAACAAAACAAATACATTGGAGGCTGCATTAGAAAACATTTTGCGGTAAGTACTCTGCTTTAATTATAGCATAGTTAAATAAGTACATGTTTCTCATGACCAGTACGAAAATATCTATGAATATATGCGATTTATATTACACACAGATAGTTTAATCACGAGCTAGCAATATTTTAGACTGAATGCAATCAAACCTGTTCATAGACATTATTATTTAATTAGAACTAAACAATATAGCGTAAATGGCCAATATTACAAGATAAATAATTATTAACCTCTCAAAAAAATGTCTATCAGATTCTCACAAAATTACTTACTTTCGACATTTTCTTCCTATTGCAGCGACTAGAAAATTTGCAAAGCATCACTCATATTATCTATAATTGGCTACTTAGCCAGTTAGGTACATGATGCAGATGAGCATTTATTGTATGGAATATGTACAATAATGTTTATGACTATAGGCAATGATGCAAAAAAATAAATAGGCCGAAATTGCCATGAAAACGAAGCAGTTCCGAGGGAGGCGGGTTGCCGCATGTCGCGGTGTGGCCAGCCAACATGATAATTGTAATTTAACGCGGCTCGCTTCGCTGACAACCGCTGTCTGTAACAGGGTTGTTACAAGCGAAAAGTTTGGCTTTTGAGTGTCTTGCGCATTCAGGGTTTAGCCATCTCATGTTGTTATGATTCATAACTTAGCTAGTCTTAATTATACAAGGTGTAACAAAAATAGTGTAAAATATTTGAACAGGTGAATCAGTAAGTTATATGGATCACGTTGATGTATGAAATTATTGTGTAAATGATTAGATCTTAACATCTCGGTCGCTAGCCAAGCGAGATATATTGACGTATGTAAATGTATAGAAAACGGAGAAATTTCGTAAAAAATACATAGGATCTTTTCACTTTATTGTTTATTTTTTAGGAAAGCTGACAACCCTGCCAGGTTGCTTACTGCTCTCAGATCCCGCCACCCTTCGAAATGTCCCAAAATTTTAATTAAAATGCTAAAAGTTGTATCAGCAACCCCACCTATTGTTTTGTTCTTAAGCTCATTACATTTTTTAAGGGTTAAATGAACAGGTTTTCATCAAAAATGCGTCCTCAAAAGAGATAAAAGAGCGAGGTGGACATTGAAATCCCTTTGTAAATTTTGACAGTATACTCATTTCATTTTTATGAAATACCGATCGTTTATATTTATATTTTGTGCGGAAACATATATAGGTATAAATATAGAGGTATAAGAGCGCCTCAGTGCGGAAGCAATCAAGAAAGCTATAAAACTGATTAGAGAATTTCCACGGTAGGTAACCAAAGTACCTACCTACGTATACAAACCAAGTCCGGCGGAGTTTACGTGACATTTCAATTAAACCTCGGATTTCGCTAATGAACTTGCCGTCTCTTGCCGAACTTCGCAAAAACTCCATCGGCGACCTTTGATTTCAATTGATTTGTTTTTGGCTTGCTCTCGCCAGTTACAATACATTGAAAGCGCGAACTAATTTCGGGAGTCGTAATTATGTCATTCACGCCATTAGGTATATTGACCTAGATCAAATCACACGTACACATAAACGTATAGTGATATAGACGAGGCTAAAGATGATATAAAACAAGTATATTTTTATTATTACCCCCAAAATTTTGATGTTTATTTTATTTATTACAATACAAAATTATACATAACAAATCATTTTACAAAGAAAGTGATTATGAATAAATAATCGAAACATGCCAATAAATTTCGAGGCCATACTCTAGGTATACGAAATACTTAAGTTTTTTAGGAAAAAAATCTAGTACTTGAAAACTATAAGAAATATATGCCGCAAAAAATATTACCTTCAATGTTTTTAACTGTATTAAGATCAAAACTGTGTTAAAATCTTTGTGCAGCGGTAACATACTGATGTACCTACACCTAAGGTACATGTCTTCGAAGGCAAGTCTACCGACCACGTTGCACGCTAAAAGATTCACGAAACTCCTATGAAGTTTTTATTAAAAATGTTCGATCATTTTCATAACCTGTTTGCTTTCTAACTTTTCAGACTACTGCATGTAAAGGCAATTTATTGTGATCAGATCAGTTTTGAAGCGTTGTCATCACCCCAAAATGTATGTTGTTTTCGTGCATAGCATTTTTTTTCAGAAATATTATATGAAATAATCCTTAACAAATGATCACACAGAAGGCTCATAGAAATTCTGTCAAATAATTTGTGAATAAGGTTTTCAAGCGTATTGTCAAACAGGCCCTAAAACTTCACTTAATTTTGGGGGTTATATTTGTAATAAAAGCATGGATTAAATGGCTAAGGATTACGGCTAGTACTTATAGAGATAATTGATGGAGGAGTTATGGGCGTCAGACCAAACCACTTATGAAACATGAGATACCTATATGTAGGTACCTATATTATGTGGAACAATATTTTCTAGACACCTTTAGGTAATTTTCGCGTGACAATACATAGCTATATTAATATAGCGTACTATGGTGCTGTATCGCCAGACGAACACACCAACTATACGGTCCCACACTAAGCAAGGCTTGTATTATGGGTACCGTAGAATAGAATGAGGGCGAACTCAGTATATAATACTTATATAGATATTAAACATCCAGGATTTGGATACAAACATTCATCACACATCATCATTTGGGGTCGAGTCACCTTCTTCCGTAGGAGAATTAAATACCCTCAAGATAATTAAAATAATGTAATAAAAAAAATAAAAAAAACAAACAAAGTCCCTACCAAGATTCGAATCCGGGACCCTCGGCATAGAAAGCAGGGTCACTACCAACTGCGCTAATCAGATCATCAATATGCACAGTTCTATTATTTATACATACATTAAATAAATACGCCAACACACGAGACCGATAAAAAGGGTCAATGTAAAAATGTATATTACTTATACATACTTATTGTTGTTGTTATAGTTATGTATGAATGATATCTAACAATGCGCTTACCGAGTGGCATTTAATTAGAGTGGCAAACGTTGTTCGCAGTCCGAAGGCGGTGCTCAAATCGGTAAGATCAATTTGAACTGGACCGAGTTTGCGGCGGAATGCCAATGATTAACTGAAATGTAGGTATTAAAATTTCACACACTTTTTCCAAATAGGGCAAACTGATCAAATAATTGAAATAAAAATCACATTTTTAAATTTTATCGCGTTTATTTTATGTTTTTTTTACGTTCCCGACGATCGGTTGCTTTAAGGTAACCATGGTCACGGGAGGACTGACGTGGTGGACGTCCTAGTGTCATAGTTTGAACTGGTGTACCCCCATTCGTTTTATTTCAATGTGTAGTACTCGCGTAAATGTAAGAAATCAATATGATCAAGCCACTTGGCCAAGCTTCTTGTCTACAACATAGTCTTATTCGTAATTCGAAAGCATACCTAAAATAAATGGGTATATAGACACCTATACATATACTTGCCTATTATTGCAGTATCTTTTCTTTACATCGCCTATCCGCATACAATTTTATTAATCCACTTAAAGCCAGCTGTGTAGTACCTACAATTTTATATTTTCTTATTTAATCTTAATAACCAAAGAAGCGTTTTTTACTTTGCTATTAAACCCAAGTCAGCCCCAACGAGTCGAGTGCAAATGTCATAGCCATTAAAATAATTTAATCTATTTGCATAGATGTGGCCATGTACACGTAGATGCGTCTGGTTAACAGAGAATATTCATAAGTTGCTCGAGTTATATTCGGGGGGTCGCATAACAGGCAGCCGGCACGTAGGCACGGGCGTAATTTCACTTTATTGGGTTTATAGTGCTAACACGTGTAGTCTCGGCGGCCATGAACACAGACGACGTCCATAAACGCTGTTATTGAAAAAAAAACAAAACCGTTTGAATTCCGAATAAAATATTGCTTAAGCAGAGAAGCAATTTTATGTATCGTGTTGTGGGCCCACTTTTATTTTGTGACACGTCCAATCAAAAATAGCATAGAATGATCAAGGCTTCGACATCAAAAGCTAGTCTGGGAGATCCCGTGCAGAATAAAGGTCGTTCAGCGTTCTGCGTTCCACGTTCTTTACAATGAACGCGTGCATTCTATCACTGTCATTCTTATTTATAAAACCTGTGGTGTGAGCTGGGAAGAAATACGCTTATGATCTTGTAATGCTATGAACAAAAAAAAGGGCTATTGAACTAAGAGATGAACATTTTGAATGCTTTAAGATAGGTATAGTGTAAATACACCTTGTGATCAATGCAAAAAGTAGCAGGTATATGCAGGTGCATCGCTGTCAAAATGCTTTGTTAAATTATATAGACTGTGAATTTAATAAACCTCGGAGTTGCCATGCACTGTGACCTGTAACCACATCATATAGCCGGCAACGCCCCATCCCCTCTATAAAGTGTGGGAATTATTTATATAATTGCTACCAATGCAATCTGCTTATTGCAAATGGTAAGTACACCCTATAAATGATTGTACACGTTCAATACCTAAATTGGAACATAGCGAAGCATGCATCTCGACACATGAGAGCTCGTTGCTCAATTATTGTCGGCGCATGGATGAAGAGCAGCTCTCAGCTCTAAATCCGTGCGCCTACAATACCTACCTATTACTAAACCACAATAGGTAGGCCATCAGACAGAGGATGCCTCTTCCTAACAGATTTATAACGAGATGTCCTGATTTAAATATTGCCTATAACTAGCTATTGGAAGCATTCTGTACGTCAAGTGAGAGATTATTCGTTAGCCAACTGTATACTTAATACTCTACCGTATTTTGACATTTTGTATTGAGAATTGAAAGTTTTTAATACTGTCCGCTAGAGGCGCTTTTCAATTCTCCATACAAAATGTCTAAATACGGTAGACTATTAAGTATACGGTTAACTCGCACTCGACGTACAGGTGTATTTCCTACTTATAAAAAAATAGTATCTAGCCAATGGCCCTAATTGCTTTAGCAGTGAAACAATACCACAAAAGATTCAATATCATAGCCACAAATAACAAATAAAAATAAAAGAAAATTGTATCCATTGGAGCAGAAGGAAAAAAACACTTCGGAGCCGAGGATCGAGAAAAGAAGAAAAACCAGAAGTGTTAAATCTCAAAAAGGTCGCTTAATTGTTAAGCAGTCAATCATATTTTATTTGGTGACTATGTAGCGCAGTCCAGTTGTGTATACTACAATAATAGCTCGATTGTCCACGTTGAATATTGATAATGCAATTAAATGCAAAAGCCTGAACTCTCGGGGGCAGGAAATTAGAGCCTGGACCAGGCGTAATGGGCGAGACTCGTAGACTGTAACTCGACCAATCACAATACACACAAATTGCACGAGAATACAGTTAAACGACTTCCATTTAATGCAAATACAGTACTGAAATTTCGAACTACGATTTCTCGCTTTTGGCAATTCGCCGTTAATCTTCTTTGCAGCAGTATTTCTGGTAAAGTGCTGTTAAAGACTATTATATATAGTGCATTTATAGTGGTCTTCATTAGGTCAGTCTATCTCATGGGTGAAGATGAGTGAGAGATGATGAGAGTGATGAGTGAGAGATGAGTGAGTATTTAGTAATAACAGTGATATCGCCAGATGAACACACAATGTATACGGTCACACACAAGAACGCTTGTATAATGGAAATCATACCATGTACCGGGGGCGAACTCACTATATAATACTTGTATAGATATTAAACATTCATAATTCGGAAACAAACAATCATGCTCATCACACAAAGAATGCCCCTACCAAGATTCGAACCCAGGATCCTCGGCAGAGAAAGCAGGGTCACCACCAACTGCGCTGGTATAACGAGGTCGTCAAAAAAAGTTACTATTCCTTCTACAAATAAAAACACCCTACCATTGTAAAAAAGAAGAGGCTTGTTAATTCCATTAGCGATCCTAACAAAGGTAATCCTACAATACAAGACTGAGAACAACAAGACGCATTAGCTACTGTCCCATCTAAGTACACTTAAGATTCACTATTCTTTTATTTTTCTAGCTAAAGTAAGATATCTTCGAATATACGAGATTAACCTTTTGGGTCAAAACGTTTTCCAACTCACTTAGGTACATGTTCAAAGAAGCGCTCAAATCGTGATAGTGTTAACAGGAAGTCAACGAACGATACAAACATACTTATTGATTGATTCAATATTGATTCCAATAAAAATAAGCCTATACACGAGTACCTTTTTATATATATTCCACGTGTCACCTGACAAAATAAAACATAATTCATGGAAGGAAATAGGCGTTGGTATTTCTGTGGTAAATTACTTCCAAAAATAAGTATACCTACTTAACTGAAAGGTCAACTCAATGTTTCAAGGATTCTGTAATAACAGCTGTTCGTAGGCGCGGTGCTTCAAAACAAGTGATCGACGAAAATTTAATTATCCTCATACTTATAAAGCTGATCCACGAAAGCATCTAGTTCGGAATACCTCGAGTTACCGAGACTTGACTCTCAGAACTTCTTAGCCACTCGATGTCAATTATTTATCGCTTTGGTATTACAGTAACTCGAATATGATAGGATTCCACGTGAGACAAACTCAATAGGCCGCTCGTGTACTCATACTACGATAAGAATATGAACAATCATCTAAGACTTGATAGATTGTGGCCGCCCCTCGTTGCCACTGGAGCATCAATAGTTTAGTCTGTCCCGTATATTAGTGTGAAAAAGCATTGATTTTGTGAAATTATGAATTCGTGGTTAACCCGTACAGAGTATGTACGCCGGTCGCGCTGACTTTTGAATCCTAGACGGCATAGCTTGGAGGTACCTAATCTAAAGGTTACGTGGAATGAGTACTAAACGTTAATGATTATCGTGAATGCACTTTAGGGTATATCGCGTTTCAATAGACACTGTTAGTTCGCGCACATACCCTCCGCATGTTTTGTTAGTCAGCGCACAACCCCAAAGTACTGTCTTCCCATTTTTCAATCCACACGTGACTGGAAGGTTGATTAAAATTCGCAAACGATGTCGCCGCGCCGTCGAACGAAAAGCTACTCAACATTTTATCCTGAAAGGTTCTTAGATGCTGCCTTGGAGTCCGCTGCATATTTATTCATAAGGTAAGGAGACAGGCCCTCGAGAGCTCGCTAAGCACCTCACATTACATTCTTCGTTCACCCTTTTGACGTATTTACGTTATCGCATTATATGATATTCAAGATTATACTCCCTAAAGCCCCAAAGGAAATTCAACTTATTTTGCCTTAATGGAGGTGCTGGTACACAATATAGGTACCTACTTATCCTGGTTGTGGTTAATATATAACGTATGTTTACATATTAATTTCTTATATTTACGCGAATGCTGAACTACTCAAGACACTGTGCACTTTCTGCATAGATCGGACCGCAAAGAACAGCTAAATATGAGGGTGCTCTAGTTCTAACTATGACACTAGGACCTCAAACACTTCACTCCTTCCGTGACCACGGTTGCTGTAAAGCAACAGAAACGTCGTCGGGAACGTAAAAACATCAAATAAACGCGATAAAATCCGTTAAAATTTGTATTATTTCAACGTATGTTTCTAGTACTTTAAACATTTTTCAAAATTATTGATGGAATATATATTTATCAATACTAGGTATCCACTTAGATTAATTTCGTATAGTTACCCCTGATAAAATGACTGGTAAAATAATTTCCTAAAGGTGAAATGGTAATAAGCATTTACGTACAAAGTGGTTCCCTTGTGGCCGTGTTGGTATTGATTTATAGCGGAAGGTATTAACTTGTCTAGTAGACAAGACAACATTGTTACAATCTTTATGGCATTCTTATAACATCCCTTAAAATAGATTATTACTTCTTACAGAAGTAGGTAAGTTGTGGTGGGGATGGCGGGCCAAATTCTTCGTTATGTGTTTTGTTATGTGACCAAATTCTTCGTTTGTGCAAAGGGCGGTATATTCAGGTGTTTGTATCGCAACAACAGGTTCTTTAGATTTACCGAGTATTTTATTTTCCAAAGAGTTGAATAACGCACTAATTATATTGCTTTAGTCATCGTTTTAGTGCACCCTCAGTGTTACTTCATGACTCAAAGAACAAATAACTAAATGAACATCGCGACGCGAACACACTAAAGTGTTTGGACCTAACTAAACACCGCTTGTACTTATTACTAGTAGCAATTGTACAAAAGAACGTGTGGTCCCAGTAATTAAATGTTAGAAACTCTATGATAAGATACCTAATTAATCTAGCACTTAAGTACTAATCGATACCTATGCGGATGAAAGCTTTTTTCTATCAAATTAAACGGCATTTGCAAAAAAAGAACATCTTATGTATTGCCTATAATTCTTACTATACAAATAATGAATGCAAAAGTTTCACTGAGGGTCACCCAAAAATTGCTTCGCACGAATTCACATCTAAATTATCATAGGCTGCTTTTTACCCTCGAAATACTCGTGGGTGCAGTTGCATGTAAATACCAGTTAATTAATAATGGTAACAGTTACGACAAGGTCCAAAAATAATACGACATACTATGAGTGTCGTCGGTGGCGGCGGCGGCGGCGGCGGTGGCGGCGGCGCGCGGTCGGTTCAGGGTTCCACGTCGAGGGGCGTTATTCTTGGAGACAATCAATACTGTCTGCATATTTAAATCAGCGGCAAGGTGAACGGATCTGCGATGACGCGTATGAGTGCACATAGATACCGTTATCAGAATACGTACCTACCTACCTGAAGTTTTATTGAGGACAGAAGTAGGATTACCAGTAAATAATTACTGGTAATCGTTGAAGTCAGCGATATTATGTTTTGTCATCACCTACATAGAGCATTATATGCTAACATGTACTTCATGTTTCGATTCAATTAATCTTTATTTACTACACTTTACACACAGGTATAGAAAAGGGTAAGATTACACTTTTTTTTTTCTCCAATAAGTAGGCTGTTTTCTTGCGCCAAAAATATTTGAAAAAAAAAAACAAATAACAGTACGTTCAAGTTTACCAACTATTGAATACAATCTGATGCAATGGGAGGGGGGAGAGGAGGATTTGAATCCCAAGACCGGGGGGTCTTGGGATTCAATTCCTTTGGCCTTTGGCCTTAGGTACATGTGATGACATTGTAAAATTTGCACACATAATAACAGGTTAACTTATAATAAAATAATTTCAGCCCTTTAATGTCTCACTGCTGGGCACGGGCCTCCCCTCAATGCGAGGGGGATTAGGCCATGATCCACCACGCTGGCCCAGTGCGAATTGGCGGACTTCACACATCCTTCGAGGGGTTCTCTCAGACATGCAGGTTTCCTCACGATCTTTTCCTTCACCGTTTAGCAACTGATAATCATGGTTGAAAATGAGATTCGCACATGAAAAATCCCAGAGGTGCGAGCCGTGGTTTGAACCTGCAATCCTCGTTACCGAGGCCAGCGTTCTACCAACTTGGCTATCACTGCTTTAACGTTAACTTACCTAGCACTATTACCTAAACTATCGTACCAATATCAAAGCTATATAACTACACATAGTATACGCGTTAAAATATGATCTAAATCAGTAGCTCCTAACTGAAGTTTATACTACTACCAGACCAGCTCTTTGTTCGATGTCAATTACTTAGCGTAACTCTAAATAGGGACTTTGAGTGAAACATTTTCAATGTGTCGTGTTGTTAAAGAAACAAGTGTGTACCTCGAAAATAAAGGGCCAGTGGTAATTCGAAAAGTTATGAACAAGATCATTTATATTGAATCAAACTTTCAAACAAACGGAGTCTAACGATTTGATATTAAATTTAATTAGCAACTTTTTGATTAAAATGTATTAAGTATAATAGCTTGTTAATAGGTAGACACCGACTGCTATGTCAAGTGGTTCACATTTAGCACTGCCATTATTGATTTACGAGACATACTGCCATGTTGATCAACTGCTGCTATGTCATTTGACATTTCCGTAATCTATACTAATATTATAAATGTGAAAGTTTGGATGGATGTTTGTTACTCTTTCACGCCAGAACGGCTGAACGGATCTGGATGAAATTTGGCACAGAGATAGATTATAGTCTGGAATAGCACATAGGCAATTTTTTATCCCGGTAAAATGTGAATGCGGGTAACACTGCGGGGCGCAGCTAGTATTTAAATAATACGGAAATGTGAGCACGTTCACATAGCCGCTTTAATTAGTAGAAATTTCAGTGACCTGAATAATTTTATTATGCAAGTTTAAATATAAGCGATTCACATTCTTTTGCGGACCACAGAATATAGATCGAAAATCTTTGTTCTGGAATGCTCTCGGCCAATTATAAGTTAATTAGCAATTTGTCAACAGAACTATTGCTTTTTATTTAAAACGTGTAAAGACGTTAATACAGTTACGTAGCACAGCAGAAAGTTCTAGTGGAGTCGGGTAAAAAAGAGCAGCTCTCTAAAATGGCGGGAATGATAAATCAAAACTAAATATTGTTCCACACCCATTACTAGAAACATACAATATACGCGTGCATTTTTGTAAAATACCGAAATCAAATAGCATGGAAGTTTGCCGATAATAGTTGATTCCTATGTGCCTGCAGTTGACGACAACACGCTATTTGCCATAGATAATATTGTTGGCCAGGCTTCAAGGTGAACCCACATACTTAGTAGAAAGGTACCTACTTATTAAAAAACCGTAGGTACAATTACAGTTAAAAACAGTCAATCAACACATAGGTACTTCTAAATTTATAGTTTAAGTCAATGTATTTAGAGGCAGTTTTTATAAAAGAAAATTGTTTTATGAGAGTATAAAACGATTTTATATTATATTTAAATTCACGAAGAAGGGGGGCTAGGTAATGTTGAAGTGTCACCTATTGACCGCATCCGAGGCGCTTAAGATGATTTACGCATAGCATTATGCGCTAACCTGAGTTTGTTTGGTATTTGTCAGCTCGATATTTGCCGCGAGGGGCTAGTGTGCAAAGCGTAATCCCTTCAAGCCGTGCCAGCACGCCGCCAGATTCAACACCCCCCAATCCCGAGGATTTAAGTTGACACACACTAACACGAGCGGAAGTTATCCGACAGCCAAAGAAATGTTCAGCTTGGTGTCACCTATTCGGTAATAATTGCATCGAATGAAACTCCAATTAGAATTGCTTTAAGATTTTACTGGTAATTGGAATGGTGGAAGATTTCACCTAGATGATTATCAGGTACTTACTGTTTCGTGTCTGGTGGACACGGATTTTTAAACACATTGTATTGATTTGTGAATACTAAAATAGCAACAGCGGCAAGAGGCAACTATGAGCAGCGTTCATAATTGGGCCTACCTTACCTATACCGTCTGACCTGATATAGCTTATAGTGAACCAATCATCGTTATTCATTTTATTATTTTATACAACGAGGATACGATTTAACTCCTTACACCCCAAGATGTTGTCTGTTTATCTTGGACAAACGACCACGACCTAAAGTATAATAACTAAACACATAAGCGAGGTTAGGCAGTCAAATAAGGTAAGGCAAAAGTACATAAAACAAGTAGGTAATAATTATGTTAAGTACCTACTTAAGTTAGTTTCTTACCCAGAAAACACTAGTCCTACCAAACCTATCTAATTACAGATGTGCTACATGTACCAAAATAGATCTGCAAAGTGTCCAATTAAATAAATAACATTGTTAATGTTTTTCAGACATTATTCATCCACATTCGTCGTTTACAATTTTATTTAAATATTTACTTATATCTACAATAAATTTTAACGAAAATATTAAATACAGTAAAAACTGAATTTCTTTTCTAATATTTTGTCGATAAATTCTCCAAATAACTAAGCGCCTACTCATTATTTTTAAGTAGAATATATCGACATGCAAAGTATCCAAGTATAATGTTTTGCCCTGCAAGTTGAATATTGGGGCCCAACGAGGGACTCTGGCAATATATGCGCTGAGGTATCATGGCGCGGTGTAATAAACGAGCAGGGGCCTAATCGAGTGAACGAGAACTATTATTAATATCACCTGTCGTACCTTTACTGAGCCTCCAACCTCATGGTATCTGCTCCACAACGTTCCAAAAATATCGATTCACGACGAATCCAGCATGTCGGCCGCCCTCTAGGGCAGACGGCTTCTCTCGCTCTAAGTACACATAGGACACAACACGTCAAGCGAGATATCAAAACGGTTTCCCGCCACTAGTATTTTAACACTTTGACAGCCATTTTGCAAATATATTCACACGGCTCTCAAACATGATAAATTTAACACAGTTTATTAGTTTTCAAGTGTATTTCATTTAAGATATGATGGGAAAATGGACTGAAAGTTTCATTATGCTGTTAAATTTCGAGGCGGAGACTACCGACCTCCCACGCTCGCTCGAATCGACTGACTGAATTTCCTACATTTTCCCGGCGCAAGCCTTCACCCCTTGTAATCGAGCACGTCCACGAAGATATAACAATTATAGTACCTATCTAGATGTGACTACATACATTTTTATTTAAAAGTACTTGGGGGACTATCATAAAACAGTGTATTATAATGACGATGCTCTCACCGCCTACATGAAGGCCCACCAAAATGTTTTAATTACACTATGTTAATACCGACAAGAAGTATAAAAAGTAAACTATACTTATAAGTAGGTACTTACCTAATTTTAGAGTTAGATATCTTTCCGCCAACTTTGTCCAATTATTCTCATTTTAGTAAATGTAAAAATACTATCATCATGGTGGAGTTAAAATTCAGGTCAAATCACAAAATAAGACCCAACCGGTCAATATAGCCGAATCCTGACCGCACTCGTAGCCTCGCTAGGTAGGCTCGGACATAAGCCCGATAACTCAAACTCTACTCAATTAAACTAAAATTAAAGAGAGCTTAGAGACATCTTGCGCTTTATGTACGAAACGTTTGAATGAAACAGCTATCAAAATAAGTAATACTTTGTACTTAACTTTTTTCTAGCAAGTATATAATAAACACTCATATCTAGGGATTACGTACGTACCTTGGTAAGTAGATAGGTACCCAATCAAATATACCTACTTCACCACCATACAACACCATAAAGTTAGGAAAAGTAGCGGTTTTTACAAACCTTATGGTATTGCATCGGATTAGGTACTTTTTTAAGCAAATTTAATACATCAAGACATCCAATGCAGAATGCTAATATCGCAAAACACTACATTACATCGTAAAGATGTCCAAATTTTCCGTAAAAAAATAAAAACCATTGATATTTTGAATTTCGCGCCCTGACCGTGAGCTTCCACCTTAAAAGTAAAACATTTATTACACCTTATAGTTACTTGAAACTGGCAAAATAAAAAATCATAGTGATGCCATGATTTATTTAAAAAAAAAGAAGCATTGGTTGGTGAGCTATCTAGCTCACGCTTAGGGAAAATAACTATTGCTATCCTGTTGTCATTTCAAGTCAACTTGTCATCTTGATTGATTGGTTGTTTGTTACTTGTTTTACTGAAGTTTTCTTTCGGACACGCCATTTTCATTTCTTCATGTCACATCCATTATTTTATTTATAATGTGTATTTATTGAATTTAATATTGCTATTAATTACTTGACACTGGCAAAATACCCGCTAAGTTGTGGGTGAGGCCATATTCATATCCATTTTATTTCATCGCATTTCATTTCGTAAAGAAAGAAGAAGAAGAAGAAGTTTTCTTTCATTCAACCACTGAATTATTTTAATTGTGTTTATTCCTAACATACTTATTACTATTATTTTTTAATGCGTGTGTACGTGGGAAGTAAAAACACAATAAACAAAGTTGCACCTAAACAATTTTTGAGTGAGCATACAAATTATAATAAATACAGTGTTCCTGATTCGCTAAAATATGGCACAAGCCGAAGATACTGAACTAAGAGATTTAGTCATAGAAACCTTGGAGAGAAATGGATCTCTAGCTAAAATACGTGCATTGCTACGGGCCAATATTTTTTTAGCTTTTGAAGACGATTGTGAAAATTTAAAGCAGAATGTAAATTTAGATACCATTCTGAAACATCCTGAAGGTAAACTAGCTCTGTCAATAGTACACGAGTTTTTAGAGTTTTGCAACTTAAAAAACACACTTTTTGTTTATATGTCGGAATCTCGTCAAGGTAATGATTACAATTATGATGGAAAAAAAGTATTATCTGAGAAGTTACATATTTCCCAATGTGATAATTCACAAGAACCGCTACTTGTATCACTTATAAAAAATGCATTTATACCCCAGAAGAAATACTATGAACAGAATGAAAATGATAAAATTAAAAAGTATGAAAAATGTCCTGATGGAAATTATAGAGATGAACAAAACTGTACTTACATAATGCATGAAGATTCTCAGAGCAGTAGCACAAGTAATTCTGATAATTCCTCATCAGATGAAAAGAATAAACTCCATCTACGACTACATTTAGATAATTCTGACACAGATACTTCTAGTGACTCAGCTAGGGATAAACCATGTTCAGTATATATTCCTGGTGACCACATTATTGATTTGGAAAGCAAAAATGAAAATAAGATTAAGTTAATCCCACAAAATTCTGGTGACTATGTTGATGCAAGAAATATGAACAAATTGACAGCACAACAAAACAAAGATAATATTAAATCCACATTTATGACTGAAATAAAATTGTCCACAAATAGTAGTAGTGAATCTACCTCATATATAGACTTGAAACCATTCAATTCATTAGATGAGAAGATGCTTAATACCACAGGGCTACCTATTTCTGAAAGAAAAGGAGAGGATGTTCAAGCGAATGTGCAAACTATAGTTAATGTACAAAATCAAGTCCAATCTAAAATTGATTCAGATAAGTCTGGTACACTCAGCACTATTTCACACATATCTGCAGACAAAGAAACGAAAATGGATAGCAGTGAGAAAACATCACAAGCCTCAGGAAAATCTGTTGGTGACACTGCTGAATATAGCTTGGATTTTTCATCCTCTCCAGTGTCCAAAAACAAGGACAGAGCCGGTAAATATGAACAATCAAAGGGATCTGCTCAAGATAATATTGAAAAGTATTTAAACATAACTTCTCCTGTACAAAGTCCACATCAGGTATCTCGGAGTTCCCAGAGTTCTGTTTCTTTGTCTGATGTAGCTGATTTGATCAGTGAAAAAAGTTTTATGGGTCATCATACAAATGATAAATCAAATAGCAACAAATCTAATTTGTCAGGGAGTGATCACTCTAAAGAAAAAGTAGATAGCAAACACAATAAGTTCGCTAGTGATGATTCTGGTGATTTCACTGAATCACCTGTCCCGTCATTGTCAAACCTGAGTCTTGACATTCATAGTGACTGAAATGTAATAAACATGAAACACAACTTGCAATCACAAGTATTTTTTTATATTTTTTAGTTTGTGCCAGTTTATTTCATTATGCCTACAGGTGTTAGGTGTTCTGGACCTGTATTGCAACTCTAGTGATAGCTAAAATCCAGCATCTACACATAAACTGTTGCATGTACTAATGAATTATCATGTTAACCTACTTGTAATAAGTTCTTTGACCAGGGATGGATTAGAACATCATAATAAATTCACTTAGTAAAATTATAATTGTAAATGTGTATTTAGGTACTTATACTTGTGAAAAAGTATTCAAATATTTTTTTGCATATTGTAGGATAACAGCATTTCATGTTAGTTCATGCATTCCATCATATTTTAATAGGTTGTGTTGTTATCTATAGGTTAATAAGGTTTAACATCTCCAGTACCTAATATTCTAGGTATCTAAGTACTTAGTATTTTTAAAGAAAAAATTGTCTTAAACTGCATTAAATTCAAGAGAGTCAACACCACTACAAATATTTTCTGTATTACATTTAAGTAAATTAATTATTTCTAATTAAGGATAAGGATTATTAGTCATAATGAATTACACTGGAATATTTGGAGTTATCACTATTAGCTCTATTATCAGCATGGTAGATCTGCTATAAGTTGATGTTATTTTTCCAAAATGGTTGTGCCTTACTTAATTAAATTCAGAAACATAATGTTCCTTTAGTACTCAATAAATTAAAGATTCTAGTCCTAAAATAAAACACTGGTTCCGTCCGAAATTGATCCATTGTCATGTCTGTTCCACAGAATATATGATGAATCTGTGCTTTAAGTATAACTCGTAATTAAGTACTTTCATTTAAATAAACTACATTTTTTTCCAAAACTTTTTTTCTTGTAATAATAATGCAACCGTTTTTCAATGCCTGCTAGTTTTTTTTTACAAATACGCGTAATAGTATTTTGTGGTCTAGGGTTCCTAATCCATACTGGGCCTACTATTTATATAGTACTATATTATAAAAAGGTATGAAGTTTGAGTTTTTATGTAAGGGGTAATCTTCAGAACAAGTGATTCGACTTTGAAAATTATTTCACTGATAGAAAGCTACATTATACCTGAATGCTATAGGCTATTTTTCACTGGGACATCGCGGGCAGAAATTATGGTTAGAGATAAAAACACCGTCAATATTTTTATAATCAATTTTTATTTCACATTTTCTGTAAAGCATAGATTGTAGATATCACGTTTCATTTATGCACACAAGACAATCCATACTGAACGTCGTGACACATGGTCACGGTGTATGTATTTCTATACAAAAGTAACGCTGTTTATGGCATAATAGATAGCGGTTAGTATAATCGCATACAAAAAGAAAATATATTAAACATATTTACACTTAATTATTTTATAAGGTACATGATATTTAATATGAAAATTGTATAAAAATTACACTTTCATATATTACATACATGTCACAGTAATACAAATGCGGTTCGTATCCTAGCTTTGAAAAAATATAACAGTAGTAAAAGCCACAATGCTTCATATAAACAGTAAACAGTACTACAATGTTCAAATTACGCGGTAATAAATGGAAAGATATTCGCTCCAGGCACTGTTATTGAACTTATTCGCGAATATGTGGAAAAGGCTATAGTCTCATTGTTTATCATTTTGAAAACAGAAAAGAATAATAGAAAGGTATATAATCCTCTTGCTAATAATATTTGCTATCATACACAAACATTGCAGAGCAAATCCTTTCGACGCTATACACTTGTGCTGAGAAATGAATCAGCAAAATGATTGGCCACAATCTAAACGAATCAAAACCTAATTACATAATCGCAATCAAAGTAACACTTAGTGTAAGAAAATAAATATAAATAATTTACATATGGCAAATATTTGGCTTTATATATCGTATAATCCACATGTAAGGAACGTCAATTTAATTTTATCGAAGAGTAACTGTCGGTGTTGTTGTGACAACAGTCGAAAAAATACCTACAGGTTCACAGAGTGCCACCAACAGGTCAATAGATACATGTGTGGTGATATTCCTACACAAGCACTAGTCGGCATTATAGTTCGTTGCCCATAGAGCTGTCGTGAGTGAGATTCGAGTCCATGCTCGCGTTGTCGGAGTCTTGGCTTTGGTTTCCGCTGTAGTTCGCCGCTTCTTGCAGCCGCATCAACATATTTAACTGTAGAAAACAGAATAAAAACTCAGTATGTGAAATATTATAGCAGGTAAAATACTCAACCAATGTTGTATTATCATTTCTCTTACCAATGGATCTTGATTGTTATTTGTTCCGGGATCTTGACTTGATTCCTCGATGCCGATTTCCTCTACTGTTATCGTTCTTAAAGTCTGTAAAATCAAATTGTATTTAATAATAAATGAAGCATAGAAGATTTACATGTGACGTGTTTAGTAGTCCTTATTCGAGCTTCTTGTATGCAGAAATATCCCATGGTGCAGATTCTAAGGGGGGCTCAGAAAGAAGTTAATTTCTGCTTTCTGTGCACCGCTGGCACCACACTGCTTTTACCACTGATTTAATAACATACAGAAGGCGAAATTCAGAAGTAGCATCGGCAAACACTACTGGACCAAAAACAATACAAATTGCTTATTTTCCTTTCACTCACACATCAATAATACGAAAATCGGCGATATACTAGAATAATGGTTATTGTGTTGGTGAATATAATCACACTAATATTATAAATGTGAAAGTTTGGATGGATAGATGGATGTTTGTTACTTGATCACGCCAGAACGGCTGCTGAATGAAATATGGCACAGAGATAATTAATAATAATAATTATACTAACGTGAGAGTGATTGGGTTCTCTCCACGGGTAGCTGGTCTTGATATGTTGGAGCGGGTCCGTGGCGGCGTGGCGCCGGCGGCCGTACAGCGCGATGCCCTCGCGCACGGCCTCCGACGCGTACGGCACGATGCTGTAGTTCCACACATCCGCGAACCACGCCTGTGGAATTCATAATAACAATCAATACCTCTATCCGTCCCTCAGAATGAAAGGTGATGATAACAATACAGACAGACGGATGGACGGACAGCATTCATTTCCATTTCAGGTTTGGAACCCTAATAAATATCGCCAGACACACATACCAACTATAACTGTATGGTCCCAAACTAATCTACGCTTGCATCATGGGCACCTAATTATGGACTAGGGGCGATCCCAGTATCACTCAGGGCAGACATATTCGATATACGTTTATCAGCCAATTTTTTAGAACAACGAAATTCACGTTGCAACTTTATGGTTTACAGATTTTTTTTAATAATACACCAACCCTTTTAAGATTTTTTTTTCAACAAGTCGGAATTTTACAAATGATGTTACCTGACTAGCTTCTAAGTCCATTGGGCAAGCGAGAAAGAGGCGCGGGCCGACCGTGACGTCACTAGACGAGTGCGCCTCCAGGAACGCGTTGAGAGTGGACCACACTCCCGGCAGCCACTCCAGAACCGCCGCGAGAGCTGGCTCGCGTCTTCCTAGCCTCAGCTCGAGCGTGAACAGTTTGCGGCGGAGGTACCTGCGGGGAACACAACACATAACTTAGTTTAACCATTAAAAAAATATCGCTAGAAGTGCAAGAATTAAAAAAAAACTACTCGTACCTAGCTAAGAATCCTTTGACAGGTTCCATGTGATTAGCAGTGAGGAGCCACCTGAAGTTGTGGTGAAGCTGGAGGTTGGTCGTGTTGCACGTCGCTTGGGACATTGTACCTGAAAAAACCATATCATATTAATTCGAAATCATTTATAAAAACTAACTCAGTGGTGTTTGTTATTAGTGTGTACGCTTCGCGTACGAATGTAAATCTCACACTTACACGAGAGTGCGAGTGAGGTGTGGGTGGGAGAGCGCGTGGGCACATATTAGGTAGTAGTTCTTACGAACAGATATTTCACTCCGAAAATACATTTAAATAAATAGCTATAATGCAATAAAGTACACTCGTACACCTCGCACACCGCTCTTTCTATCGCTTAACTTTATCTCTTGCAAACGCTCCCCGACCCCCGGGGTACCGCGACGACCCCCGGGGTACCGCGCGCTGTAGGTATTAATCGCGATAGGATCGACAAGTGTAGAAGTGTAGGAGTAGGAGCGTAGGAAATATCGGGAAACTAAAACACTAAAAATAAACGCGATAAAATCCGTAAAATTAGTTTTATTTAAATGTGTAGTATTCGCGTAAATATAAGAAATCAATAAATGTAGGAGCCTTGAGCCCGCACACCTTTTACGACTTGCTGATACTTAACGCTGCGTTCTGCTCAACGGCTTGCGTTAAGTTCGAGGAGGGCAACCAGTTTAGGGATGAGTGTAGTTACCGATGATGACGGGCATGGTGCGGTTGTCGGGCGGCAGCAGGCCGGCGAAGGCGTCGCCGAGCGCGGAGGCGTGCTGCAGGTTGTCGAGGATGACGACGGAGGGCAGCGCCGCGGCCGAGCCCGCCTCGCCCGCCGCGCCGCACTGCTCCGCGATGTTGCCCAGGTACAGGCGCAGCTCGTTGCACGACTTGCGGTCCACGCTGTGCACGCACACAAACACACATTAAAAAAAACCACATAGGTACACTTTTTCCCTCGCGCGGGTGAATAGGGGCCGGGTACAATCATGTGTAGTATTATAGTAAAATATTATTATTTATGTTAATTTTTTTTAGCAGGATATGTGGCTTTAAACCGGCCCCCTGATTACGTAACTTGCAATAGCCTAGCGATAGCAGTAATCGCGCAGTAGTTGTCCTTTAAATTGCTAATTCGTATTACGTAGTGCGGCGACTTCATACAAATCTGTGATTTGTAAGCAATTATTGCGAGATTATTGCGGTCGCTTTTCTTTTGCTAAGCTTGAAAAGATACGTAATCTGGGGACGGGTCTTTCTCTAGACACGAAAAAAGCACCTCAACATTTTCCCCGTGCGGGTTACGAAGGATCGGATACAATGATATTTCATATCGCCATAAAATATTAGCAAGAGTTTCGGCATTAGTTTGACTCCGTATATAGACCAACTGCACTGCCCCGTTCTATCTTTGCTAGCTCCCGCGAGGAATGTGCCCAAGCGAGCCGCAACCAAGCAATTCGTCGCGAGCAACATATTGAAGACGCGAATTCGCTAGTACGTAAGGTCGTAAATCGCGTATACTACATAAATCAGCTTGGTTTTTTGAGCTTCAACATATTGTTCGTGACACTCGTCTGTAGTATTTCATCTAAATTGTTATCTAATAATACTTAGGTGCTTAAGTAGAGTTCGTACTTGAATGTAGCCACCGCTTCGGCAGGGTTGCCACGTCGCTGCGTTTTTTGCACGTAGAATTCGGCCAGCTTCGCCGCCAAATAGGACTTGCCGGTGCCGCTCGGCCCACACAGTATTATTCGTCGGTGTTCCGATAGTAGTGATACATATCTGTGGACAAACACACGCATAATTTTAAAACGATCCTCTAAACTCACGTAAATACACGGTAACTTTTAATTTTACGGTATAGATCATAACATTTATAAATTAATCATCTAATACTGAAACGCATATTAAGGTGGAAGCGATCAGTCGCATTCCCATACAAATTTCAACATTGTAATACTCGATACACATACAGTTTTTTAGTTGTACAAGCATTGTTATCAATTCTCTATAAATTAAAGAGCTCGCAGAATGAAATATCAGGCAAAATCTTATAGTAATAACATCATAAAACGATATTAAATTTTAGGCTTGTGTGCGTGAATAAAAGCGCCTCTGTCCAAATTAACCCGTAACTAATAAAGCATCCGATTCTTTGTCTTTCAGTATTTACGGCGACAGATGGCAGCAGGAGTTTTTACTTATAATACATAAAGACATAACATTATAATATATAGAGAGATATAAATTTTCTATAAATAAGTATAAAGATTCATAATAAAAAATAAAAAATAAAAAATACATATAAATTTCGTTCGTCCATCGAACCTACGAACAATCGCATGTACCTACGTTTTTCACTTGAGCCACTTGGGGTGTGTTATTATCTGTGTGTGCAGATCGTCATGTATCCCTATTTCCTGTAATCCAAGTTTTTAGGATTTGTCTGCACCCAAAACATATTTTTTCGGGTTATTATAATAAAATAACCTACATACCTACATAAGGCATGTATTTATTTTTTTAAATAATCAATGAATGAATGAATATGTCATGTTTCAATTGGTTGTAAATATCATTGAAACCTATCAAAATATTCGTCGTCTTGACTAGTGGTCTACGTAGCCTAATGTTCTACACGGTTGATGCAAACGTGTACTATAGCAAGTTCAAATCTTGCCGGTGGGCTTGTCTTTTTGAATGATTGATATTGTTTCTGTAAGTGAATATTAGATTTCCAAAACACACAGCTCGGCCGTGTTACTCCAACATGGTGTGGTAGTAATATAACGAAAATATATATAGGTAGTATGTACACCTTCCAAGGCCATAGCTAGATGATGTCGTGTTACGAAATATGTCGCGCGAGTCTTTGTCGATTTATTGATCAATTTATCAAACATTTTTTTAGGCACTGCCGGGTGTGCTACTGATATATATATATATATATATATATATATATATATATATATCTATATATACTAGATGCGCCCGGCGGTGTTACCCGCGATAAAAAGTATGAAAAATTAAAACATCTATCCCACGGGAACCATACATTTTACCGGGATAAATAGTAGCCTATGTGTTATTCCAGACTGTAATCTATCTCTGTGCCAAATTTCATCCAGATCCGTTCAGCCGTTCGGGCGTGAAAGAGTAACAAACATCCATCCATCTATTCATCCATCCATCCATCCAAACTTTCACATTTATAATATTAGTATAGATATACATATATATATATATATATATATATATATATCAGTAGCACAGCCAGCTGTGACTAGAAAAAATGTTAGAATACATCGACAGCGACTCGCGCGACATATTTCGTAACATCGGTTTTTAGTAATTATTCAATATTGAATCAATCTGAGAAAATCTACATAGCGACCTATATGTGTACCTATCTCTTCTTCTTACTTACTGACTAGCTATAGGAAGGTACCAACCAGCAAGGCATGTATGTATATATATATACATACATATATATCCAACCAACTAACCTAACACGATTGGCGATACAAGAAAGCAAGCCCCGGCACCTAGTATGAACGGGTTTTTCGAAATTATAGGGAAGCCTAATGAATGGGATACCCCTTGAACGTTTGAACAAATCAAGTGCGACATAGCTCGTAATTGAATAAATCTAAGAAAACATACCTATGTGCACCTATTTCTCTTCTTTTTACTTACCGATTTATTATAGAGTAGCTATAAATTGGTACCAACTAGAAACCTACTTAGTTTTAGATATATTGATATTACTTTTTTTTTCGTTTCTGAACGCAAAACCTTATACCTCGGATACGAGTACTCGTCTACATAATAAATAGGTGCCTAGGCCGAAAATAACTGGTTTTGATGCACATACATTCTGTACTTAGATATTATGTATGTGCTTACCTACTGTTATATTTTTTAAAATTATTCTCTTTGGATTCTGTTAATCTGAGGTATAGATATTTAATAAATATAAAAGTCGGTAAGCACTTACCAAGTTCTTAGAATGTATAGAATAGTGTTACTTATTTTGTTCTGGGTGTCTACGAAGTTAATTTATTATATCTTGACCAAATTGGCAGCATGTCTATGGTATGCTGATGCCAAATTCCAGAATTATAAAAAAAAATGGACTCACTACTCTGCTGCGACCGATTTCATGTTGTTTGTGATTATGTATGTAAAAACTTACTTCAAAATTCAAATAATAATTGTGTGGGATTTGCGATTAGTTTTGTTTTAATTTGTGTTTTGTTTGCTATTTGAATTGTAATGGAGATACTGATGGAATGTGACACTGGTGAAAGTCGGGACAACTTGGTAACAAATACCTTAGAGCATAACTCGTATTGTAAAGTGGCTACACAACACAAGTTCAATTTCATGATTATCACTTGCTTGTGCTTCGGACAACACAGCCCGATCTCTCTGATTGTACCGGATTGCCATCCCATCGTATTATGAGAGTGAAGAACATCAGCGCATCTAGTGGAATCTATTATATTAGTATAGATTCCAAAGTTGTACAGCAGTGACAGCCTCGTTGGCAGAACGCTCGCCTTGGAACGAGGTGTTCAGGTTCAAACCCTGGCTCCCATCACTGAGATTTCCGGATTTTCATGTGCGAATCTTATTTTCCATAAAAAATATCACTTGCTGTACGATGAAGGCAAACTTTGTGAGGAAACCTGCATGTCTGTCAAAAGTCGTGTGAAGTTCACTAAACTGCACTGGGCCTACGGCCTATATGCCCCTCATATTGAGGAGGCGTGTGCCCGATATAATGGCGATGGGCTCACCCTCTATTACATTGGTACCAAAATACCATCGGTGAAATGTGGGTGCATTGCAGTGTGACGGTGTATGTTGGCCCGTCTCTGGAACGATGATTGAATGATTGAATCTATACATGTCACAGCAGCATTTACCTTATAATAAGTATGGATACAGTAATAATTATTATTGGACTAAACAATTATTTTTTTCTTTTTAGCGGAGGAATGAAGCACAGGAGGTTGCAAGAATCAAGATGACTGTAAATTGTATAGAGTCGATTCTATATCATAATATTAGTATTTGAAACAATGTTATATTTACCTAATTTTAGAATACCAACAACAAACAACATTGTTTCAAAGAAATTTGGAAATGTAGCTGTATCCCTTATTAGGTATAGAACTACATTGCCAAATTTCTTATTCCCTTGTAAATTATAATAAATATTGTTCTTGTTGTTGATCTGGTATATTGTAAAGCGTAATACTTTTACAGTTATCATGCAAACCTTGCTATATTTATAAGATCTATACAATAAACATTATATTTACGAACATGAAAGTATACATTTTTCTTTTCTATCTTTTATTTCTGAAACTTTTAATATTGCAAAGCTCGCAAAAGTATTTCTATTATTTTACAACCGATAAATAAGTTTTTTTATGATCGCTCTACCTGGTGGCATAAAAAGACAACTTTTAGTATGCGAGACTTTTAACAAGTGCTGCGCTCTAGCGGCACAAAAAAGACGTGTATTTGTCTATGTGTGAGTGCCTATTTATACAAGGATTTTAGAAGCCATGGTATCTCATCCATTATAAATGATTTCAGGTTAATGTTTTTTTGGATATTTCAATGCAATGTCGTAGTAGTGCTCGCAATTTGCAACATCAAGTCTCATAGATGCTCGATGTTCGTGTAACTAGTTGCAGAAAAACAGGACCATCTATCGAAAATGTGCGGCAACCGACCCTGAGCATTCACCTTAAAGAGGGTTGCTTAATTTTAACTCGGCGCATCTATAACGACTTTTGAAGCAGTTAATTATGTATGATGACGACAGCTTATAGTTTAATGGTTAGACCGCAGGCCGCTCGATTTTAATACTATGTAGTTGTGGGTTCAATTATCGTCTGGGAAAATATCAGACAAGACCCTTACGTAGTTTGCCTTTATCTGCGATCGTCTCCATTCCATTGTACGGTACCAAGACACAAGCATTGCTTCATTTGGGATCACACATTTATTGTGTTGCGTCTGGCTAAGTGTATACCTTTATTTAGGTACTAGCTTCCGCCTTTGGCACCACCCGCGGTATTTTTTTTTTATTTTTTTATACATATCCCGACGAAATAAAGCCTATAGCACTAAAGGTAATGTAGCGTCGTACGACTGTTTTTTTTTAATCGCTTTAATCATATAGTATGTGTGTACTCACCTATATACAATATTTTTTGGTATGAGACTATCGAACGCCAAGCTTCCTACTCCTTCCAGGCATATGTAGAGCGTGTTGACCGTGCCCACGATGTACCCGCACGGCAGCAGCTCCGGGAACCCGATCTCGGGCCCGCGCGTCGCCTCGCCGAGGTGGTACGACGTTATAGAGTCCGTATTCAAACCGAGATTCGTACCCATGTCTATCCTAGACAGATAGTCTTTAAACGTCTTCCTAACTATATAATCTAAGTTCTGCCAAGTGGTCTTGCCAGATATATAAGTGTATGCTATTGTGAATTCATTGCAGTTTATTGTCGAATCACTGTTATAAACATTCTTATACGAGCTACTGTGCGTAGATTTATTGCTCTTAAGGCTATTTGTGTTTGATTTGTTGATTTGCGAGTAGTCTTGCGTCTCTGTCTCGGGGCTGCGGCTCTGCGACAGTCGCGGGGAATCGAAACTCGATTGTTTTTCGAAGTGATTGTTGTAGGCGCTCGCCGATTGTTTGGCGTAGAACCTGCACTCGGACTCGGTGAGCGTGTCCTGAACCTCTTCGAAGTATCTTTGGAATGTTTCGGGTTGTCCAAGGTATACAGCTATTGCTATTTTCTTGCCGTCTGTAGTGTCTCCTTGACTGTCTGCAACACCTGGTAGACAAATACACAGGACCGTTAGAATCGGCTGAGATTCAATATCATCACGCCAGGGTCCCAAGTCTGATGACACAATCATCTCATAATGCTAAGTATAGGAAATCTATCTAAAGTCGCAATCGATTGCTATCCGATTATGTGTCGATTTTGCTAGCGAACTCGCGAGCATAATCCCAGTTTTAGACCGATCTTATCATGTAACCAGGTTATCTTTCGGACGTGTCTTATAGTTAAAATTACATAACAGATCATGTAAATAAAAATGTATGATCCGGGAATCGTGTCACGGCTTCATAACTACCGGGCCACGGTTCAACTACTAGGTTATAACGATGAATTATAGAGTTATTTCTCTATGCAAAAACATCTGGAAGCCACCGTAGCTCCGCAATAAAGCAGTTCGATGCTTTAGTTTTAAATCGATTGTAGTCCAGTATATCCATTATGTAAACATTATACCTATCAATAAATTATAAAAACTTACCAATATCCGAATAGCTCTCCCCTATCGCCAATTCTCTGCTCTTCGGCGGAGGCAACACGCTGTTTATATCATAATCGCCGCTCAGCCTCTCAGACGCGTTCAGCCCGTTCGCGAACAAATCACTACTCCCATTCAGCGGTCCCAGTAACGTCTCGTTATTCTCACTCAGTTCGCAGACAGCCTTGTTGCCGTATATGGGCTCACCCATGTTCGACTTAGGCGAACCTTTTTTGGAAAAGTCCATTGTAGGGGTTGAAGTCATGCAATTGAAGTCTAGGTCTAAAGGCTGGGAGTGCATGTCTAATGTCGCCTGTAAATGGAGAACATTATTTATTCACCATACTTTGTAAATTGAAGGCCGTTTGGACATATGATTAATAACGGAAAATTACTTTTGTAAACGCATCAAAAACTAAATTGGACCTTCTTTCATATGAAATAAAATACTGATTCCATAATTCAAATATATTTTGTTCAAAATTATACTCGGATATTACAATGTACTTATAATGATTTGTACAATTTGTGTGCATCAGTGAAACGCAAATGAAAGTAGATAGACATCATAATTATCTTAGTTACTGTACCATTGGTACTTCAGGATTATTTAAATTTCAAAAGGTAAATGTATCGTAGGGTAAGTGTACCGTAGAAATACCGGATAATTAGACGGTGCCTCAGTGTAATAAGAAACTTAGTTGGATAGACATAGATTTTTCTATTATTTACATTATAATGTTTTATACTATTTATATTAATATCAAAAGATATAAATGGTTAGTTTTTTATACAATTCACAATTTTTTTGCACATCAGCCAAGTGTATTCTAACTCTATTATTGGCAAATCATCGCCTAAAACGATGCAAGCCATAAATTTAAAAAGTAAAGTGAATAGGTACAAACGAATTATCAAAAGGGAAAGCGTGTGTTAGTGTGTGTGTATTTGAATTTAAGTGTGTGTGTGTCAGTCTCGAAACTAGACTATAGCTGGGAATATATCTGGTGTAGAGTCATACCTGGTGCATGGTGGGCTGGTCGGCCAGGCTGAACCGGCGCGGGTCCTCCGCGGCCGAGCCGCCCGTGCCCAGCGAGCTCTGGCTGCCGGCCAGCGAGCGTGACGTCACCAGCCTCTGCAGGCGCTCGTTGTTGTGCTTCAGGTTCAACATCTCGTTCTGCAACATTCACACTAAATTAGGGCAAAAACCCGGCTCCTAATACGGTATCGGCCCGCGTTTGAAAAAAAAATTGGAAAAATAACGAAGTCTGCCATAAAGTTAGGATGAGATCAAGCTAAATGATGAGTGATGGCTTACCCTCATTTTAATGACGGTATCCTTTAAATTCTCAAGTTGATGGGCCGAACTTAGAGCTTCTAATCGGATGTCAGTTAGAACCAGATCTTTCTCCCTCAATTGCCTCTTCAGCTCGTCCACTAGTCCAGATTCTTCTGGTTTATCTGTAAAACGTTAATATTATTTGTTGGTATTTTTTAAAGTGTCACTCTTATTACATAACTTTTTACGAGCATCTCTTCTAATCGATACGCATTATGTATGAGATTTACTTGCACGGATTCGTAGACGCTTATGGAGAATAAATATTCGTGAGTAAGTAAGGCTAATTAGGTGATCATCATCAAAACTTTCCACATCTATATAGCAATGAAATATAACGTGCGTACGTTAGGAATTTTGAAACCATTTACCCAAGGGGACAAACTGATCACAGACAATGATTCGATTACGATCTCTGTTTACAAAGGTGTCTAAACTTTATCACCGTCCGATCAAACACTCACGGCAGGTGCTTAATCATTTTTAATAAGCCTACAATGTAAAGGTTGTTAGATCTCTAAGTCGTTATGCGATATTACAACTTTTCGCGCGGAGCTTTCACCCGCTCAACCTAATTCCGAGCCGGCGCAGACCAGTGGCCATTGTTTACACAAGCTATATACCAATGCTTATTATCAAGGTTGCCTTAACTTAGTAAGCCTGGAAAGATTTAAAAAGTTATATTGGCAGTTGAAAGTTTTTTTTTAAATCAGCTGAAAGAATGCTAGTGCCGCTGGCCCGAACAATGTTTACAATGTTCTAGATCTGTTTATTATTATATCTAATAGGTACACAGTTCGCTAGCGACAAAATAGATGTTTATGAGTACCAGAAAATTAGAAAAAAAACACTTCATAATATTTTTTTTATTCTAGCGTTCATTGTTCGCGGACTTAGTTGAGTAGCTTTTGTGTATCTGATATTTTTCCTACATCAATGGAGCTCTAATATTAACGACAAGTCTGACAAAATCCAGTATCTGTTTAAGACTGTGAGACTATTGTTGGATATCATTAAAGTATTTTTAGAGTGTGGCAGCCCTGCACTATCTCACCTTTGGCCTGTTCGTCGCTCTTGGCCGCGGGGCAGGTCGGCTTGTCCTTCGCGTCGGGCAGCGCCTCGTGCGAGTGCTCGAGGCTGTTCTCGTTGCTGCCCTCGCGGATCGTGTGCGGGTCATCGTAGTGGTGCGAGCCGGACGAGCTGTCCTGCGACGATAGCTGCCCCAGGGACGAGTGCTTCGCTGTCTTAGATATCTTCGCGTTTCTCGAAAACGCTTTCGTGAACGACGACCGGAGCTATATGATGGAGATTACTAATTATTTTCGCTGTTCGCTAGTCAGGGGGGCATAATGCGAATTCTTATTTTAAGGCAATTCACTACTCGGTCGAAAACTAGTCATCATTAGAATGTTAACGAAATACGTTCCCGCTAGATAGTTCTTTGTCACAGTCTGTAATTGTAATTTCGATAGACCAAAAATATAGTTATTCTTATTCATATTAGTATGTAATATTGATTATATATATTAAATTCCCAGGCAATATTGGCTGAAAAATAGAGTTCGTAGTACACCTCTTGAAAGCTAGATTGGTTGGCTAAAATTATATTGCAGAATCTGGACGATATATACTAGGTACTACTTGAAAAAATTTTTAAAATCCGTTTTCATGAATAAAGATTTTATAGCGCAAAACTGATTAATTATTTAAACAAGTGGAAATGTGAATTATAGAACTAGTGAAAATTTTTAAACAATATTATTTTCCAGTTTTCATAAACACTTGTGTTCTGATTAAATAACAAAAACCGTTGTCAATTATAATAGTAGAGACCAGATCCATATGGTGGAATCGTACTTAAGAGTGCAGAACATAGCACCGCGTGAACCCACACAGAGAAATTGCACAAAGAAAAGTACTCGAAAATCTAGTTCCCAATAATCTTACGGTAGCAGATAAATATTATTTAACTTGTTAGTAATTTTCAGCGCTGTCTCTAGCCCATGTAGCGCTCGAGTGCAAGCAATACGGCCAGAGCGGCCTATAATACTCCGCTTTATAAGTTATTTACTCTGTGGCGGGAGCGGCGGCGGCATTCAGGTGCACCGCAACCATTGCACTCTAGGTATAGACACTGCTGTTTTCTTTTAATTGTTAACTCACCCATCCCTTCTTCTTATGTTTCTTGTCGTGAGGGGCGGAGGAGCCGCTGCTCAGGCTGTTGATGCTGGACACGCTGTCTGTGGACAGGTGCCGGGTGATAGCGCCGTTACCCGTCTGAGCGACCCGCTGCGGGGAACATTGCTGTGTCTGAGTACTGGGAGGCTCCTGAGAAACATGCATAACTGCTGTAGCCAAAGACTGGAACATCCACCTCTCACTGAATTACTTAGATAACTTTACAAGAACCACAACCTTACGTTTTGTTACGTTCACGTAAGTGTTATGAAATAGCACCACGTATAAAACGCAATGTTAACGTTAGCCTAAAAACCTAGATTTAAGATGATGGATGTGTGTCACAACTGGTTCAGTTTATATTTCATCGGTAATCTCGTGATAACCGTACACGTTGTATTGTATCGCGCCTCAAATATAATGCAATGCATGGCTTATATAAGTACACCAGAAAAATAACACAGCAAACTGTTAAATTTAAAAACTAAACGTTATATCTATCACGTTCTCTTATGACCAGTTTTATTTTTTTCAATCCATAAAAAACCTAGGCTAAATACCAACAAATAATAATACTTATGTAGGTTATGGAAATATACATAAACTTCATAATAATTTAAACAATCAGATATTATAAGTATCTATGCATGTATCAAGGAAAATCTTCTAACATTTCAATCTCCTGTCTATGATTGTATGATTTTCATTCATTTATATTTCGCAAGTTGAATGTTTCAAAAACTAATATTACGGAGACCGCTTAGGTTTTTTATGTTATTAAGCTGCACTTATACGTGCGTAAAAATTACCTTAAACTTAGAAGGCCATCAACCAATCCCCATTAATATCGCTGTTACTATTAACGTGGGGTCGGTAAGTAATGCTTGTCTATTCTCGGCGCGTCTCAAAAGTAGAACGGGGACGTATCTATTGACGGTCAATTCAATGCTAATGTGCTAACATTGTCTTATTTGTTTCGGCTCATAACCCCCGAAGACGGGAGAATAACATCAGTTTTGACGTTATAGATTCCATTGACGTTTGTAGACCATCAATATAATTTTACTATTTGAAGTAATAACAAAGAAGTTGGTTTATAGTAATATTAACATTAATTATGCACGATTAAAATTAGTTTTGGTACCAAATGAAAATAAACAAAAGTCATATTTTGGTACCAAAAAAGTAAGGTTCTAAAAGCAAACATATTTTCGCTACAGTTTTGTGAACTATTTCATACTTTTTAAAATGTTTCCTTATGATAATTTCTAGGGCTGCCTGAGATTGAAAGAATACAACGTAGTAACTCTTTTCCCACGGACACCAGCCAATATAGCTTGAGGCAAAAAAGGTTTCCATTGCAATTGAAATAGAAACTGGTTACATGAGCTACGAGCCTATCGACAACATTTATACATCATAACATAACGCATGATTGAGATTTTATGGAGAACGTTTTATTTTTATGGCATTCTTGAAGCGGGCAAATTTTTTTCGCATGTAGAATCGACCAAGAAACTCCTTTATCACCTTAAGGTTGAATATCATTGTCACATCGTAGAATCGCAAGGGCTATTTTCGTCATTTGTAATTTATTTGAAATTATAACGTATAAAATATGAACCTTAGTATATTTTTTTTACAAAAATGATTAACCACTTTCATGGCCGACCTCACCTAGTACATAATAATAGAATACACATCAATACATTATTTTTAATAAAGATTTAAGTGATATTGACGTTTGTAAATTTCCATGGTACATAATTCTTCGGGATCGGGAACGCACGTTTATAGACTACCGTAGTGGTTAATGTTCATGATCTCATTACTTCGCGATATCTAACGACAAGTGTGATTGATGGCTGACATTGGCAACGTGTACAGAGTTTCTACACCAGTATACAAATTGAAAGGATGTTGAAACGTTGAGTTATATTTGTTAGCTCAGTGAACTAATTGATTTATTCGATGATACTGGCGCAGATTTACCAAGAATCCCAATAAATTTTACTAAGTAATAAGTAGGAATCAACTTACTAGAGTAAATAAACAAAACTACTACTAAATAAACACATATCTAGATAGGGTGCTTCACTGAATTTAATAACCACAAAAAATTCTTAACACATCTAAATTATAAGTAGATTCTGGCTTAGAAGTTAACTTAGATTCGACATTGCTGCGTATATTGGGGAAAGATAATAATGGAAGATGATTGTATGTTTATATTACCTGCCCGGTGACGTTAACGCCATCTGCCCGAATGCCCATAGATTGCATGTGGGCTGTCGTAAGGCCCGCCTGGATCGATTGCTTCCTCAGCAACTCGATCGTTTGACGTAAGTCCGTTAGTTCGGAGTCCTAAGAAAAATAAAAAGTTTCTGACCATATTCAAACTGACAACAAAACATGTAATTAAAAGAAAGTCATTTGTATCCGCTGGGACCGGTTGGGGTCCGACAGAACTGTTAGTGATTCCGGACACTTAAAGGTGTGTAAATTGTGATGCCAATTTAATTCACTTGTTAAAAAAAAGTTACCAGACGTCTTTCTCGCACACGTAGATAAGTCGATGAATATTTTAATAATTTTAACGATTTATAACACGGTATGGAAGGATGTGTGATTTTACGATGGAAATCTGGTGGTGTATTTTATTTACCTTTCTCTCGGCGGTCGCGGTCAGCTGGTGCAGCCTCTGCGTCATGTTCGTCAAGCTCTGCTCGAATGCCGACACCACGTGGGCCTGGAACAACATAAAACATACAGAATACTGATGCTGAAAACTATGGCTTTGTATTAAATGGCCTTCATAAATAGATAATTATTTACAACATTGTAGATACAATCGTTTTGTTACACGGAAGTTGAAAACTTACAAGGAAGTTGAAATCTAAGTGTTATGTTAAGTTCTTTTTTTAAAGTTCGTAATGATATTTTCTAAATCAACGGGAAAATGAATTAGTTCCTAAAATTTCTTAATCTATCTAATTATAATATATCCTATAAGATAATAAATCAACTAAAGAAGATGAAATAACTAACTCAATGTAGGATCGAACACATCAAACACATTAAACATTTAATTATAAGACATATTGGAACGTCCCTTCCTAGTGGTTGATCCGTGTAACTGTAATTTCTATTCGCTTTGGTCAGTAATCCGAGACGACCACAAGCCGGCACAGAACTCTCCAGTTTGCAACATCGGTTAGTAGCGGGGTGAGATTATTATGTATCCAGATCGGCATCCTCAGTTGGATAAAGACACCGATTGCTTTTGAGATCACAAGAACTAGTTATGTGTACCTTGACTACAAAAAGCTTACTTAAGTACGTCACCTTTTAACACAGTTACTTCGTAGTATTAGCTTATAAACACTTTTATGAACTGTGAAAGTGAGTCATCGAAATATATAGCTTTAATAGGTTGGTAATGCGGTAATGGTGGACGTGGGTGTAGCTGGACACGGGACCCTTTGTTTGCTGCCTCAAAGGAACGCACTCAGCGAAATTAAAACAAGGGTAACGACCCCCAGTCCTAACAAAATGTGACTATAAAGTGTATTAAACGCATGAATATGTAACTATACTTGATACATGGAATATTAATTACTTAACGGTTTCCATAAGGTTGAATGAAGTAAATTAATCATGTCAATTCACCTGGCCTGCTCGTTAGCTTACGCTTAGCCAATTACGGCGCCCGAGCGTCAATGATAGATCTCCCGCAGGACACCTTGTAGGTACGCGTGCCTACGTAATCGGATAAGTGCTATTATTGTCCACAATTAGGGTTCAATGCCACTGATTGATAATTAAATTGGACTAGATATACTGAACCATATGCCTAAAACGCCTATGCAAGTGTATAATTGTTAGGTATCTAATTAGGCATTATACTATTAGTTCTTAGAAATAGGTAAATAATAATATACGCGGACAGGTGGTAGCTAATTAATAAACAGCTGCGGTAACAGCCATATTAAGGACTTAATGACACGATGAAAAGTAGCTAGTGTTCTGCAATTAAAGGATTATGCCGAATGCGCCTCATGACGCTTTTTGCTGGCAATTACTAAATGCACCCTTCGATCTTGAGATGCCTTTACAAGTGGGCACCAAAATTATCTTCCTATAAATGCAGGTGACGTTGCTGGGGTGAAACACCTTCTACACATTCTTATCAAGGGGCAGATGGTAATTCATGTAGCTTTAAAATGTAGGTTCATAAAATTGTTTTTTTCAGGAATTAAAAATACTAAATTGTGCATGTACAGATTGGCACTGGCCAGTTGAACTAAACTTTGATTTGTAGGTAAATCTGTCAATATTGCCCGTCGTGTGTAAAGATCTCATAATACCTATTATACACAAAAAGTAACTTGTATGGCACTGAAGTAATGCGGTTAATATTTAATTTTAAGTTTAAACATTAGTATGCCATCTATAAATTGCTTGCAGCTTGAGCAATGAATTGTTTCCGACTATCTCATAAATTATCCACTGACATTCTGTGTACATTCTACAAGTACCTACCCATTATGATACTTGGAATACTACAGAATTTTGCATTGGAAATGCACGGGGCAGATGACGTCATTTTAGGAGCTGGTAGGTTTTATACACCCAATACCTTTATCTACATTGAAAAGATTGGGTACCTACATCGATAATTTTACTCCATAAAAGATACCAAAAAGTAACAGTAAATACATAAAAAATCGATATGGAAGTAAAAATAGTGGTTAACGTCATAATTTTGAGAAACATGCGCATTGACAATACGATAACTAAATTCAAATTGAGTGGGCAAGCGTTCCTTCGTTCTTATTTAAGGTCAATTGACATCCCACTGCTGCCTTTAAGAAAATTGATACAATAATCTTTCTGAAAGGGGGATTATTTATTCAAGTGCAATCTTCCTTATTCGGTTGAAAAGTATTTGAATCAAATATAATACGACGAATTTATGTATTTAAGTAAATGCTACATCGAACTGTCAAAAATCAAAAGCTTAATCGAATATTCTGTTAGCACAGTTGGAAGTATTTAAGTTTGTATTTAATCTACCTGCCTATTGTTACACCAAGCGTTAACGTTTTCTGCTAAGTATAAACGGAAAGTTTAAAGAAATAAATTTGAATGACCATTTTGTTTCTATTTTTAAAATATAAATGATTGGTTTGTTTGACGACAATAAGCACATAAAACAAGTCCTGGGAGAAATGCTATAAGCGGATACGAGGTTAGGAAAGTGTGTCGATGTCGAAGTGGCCACCACCTTGGCGGACATCAGAAGCTGCGACACACCGGCGTTTGGATCGATAGTTATCTCACGCTCGATCCCAATATACTTATATGTGGTTCCCTTTTAACTCGAGATCTAAGTCCGACAACTGTGCTTATTTTAAGTTAAGTTCTTACAGATATTCCCATGTGTATTTATTTTTCTTAGTGTAACAGATTTTAATTAATTTAAAAAAAAATAAACAAATTCCAAATGATTCAACACAGGTAAAATATTTTTTAACAGTTGATACGAAAAATAGTACAAAATGCAGATAAAATAATTTAGTACGCTTCTTTTGCCTCATTGGCTACACGAAGAATAAAGATACCAAGAATATTATCAACCACTTATACAGGGTGTTACAGAAAGGGTATACTAAGCCTTGGACCTCAGCTTCTTTAGTGCATTTGTAAACACTTTATGCAGTCAGAATCGTAACATGTTTATTTTTAATAAATAGCTTTGTACCCAACAAAATTATAATTCTGATTTATTAAGAACAATAGTTTTTTTTAAATGGACATTCTCCACATTCTAACTTCAAATAGTGTTTATAAATGCGCTGAAGAAGCCCAGGTTCCAGGCTTAGTATACCCTTTCTGAAACATCCTGTATAAACCTATATCTCTACATGAGTTTTGTTAGAACACCATTGATATCTACTACTAATATAATAAAAAAAACCTGTTGTGTGATGAAATCGTTGGTTTTAGGTACCGTGGGAAAGAATATTTTATAAGATCAGTGAATGAGATTTAAGGGACGATTAAGTCAACACCTGACCGATAGTCGAGAAAAAAAACATTTTTTTTTCTAAATCTCGGTAGCAGGTAATATTTTTTTGGGATAACATAATTATGATTGTAGGTAGTCCAATGTATAACATGTTAGCATTTACAAAAGCGTGATGTCAAAATTTTATAGCAGAGAAAATTACTTTTACTTTGCATATATTCTAACTTTGCCTATACCGTACTCATACCTAAATATTGAAAAATCATTTCCCGAATAAATAAGAACTTTAGTTGCACCCCACCCAGGATGTCAGGTGAACACACTACTACGTCACTCATTATTATTCTCCCCTAACTGATATTCCAACTTGATACCTTTCCTTTACTGTAATCTATTATACCATTACATAAAACGCAGGGGACTGAAAACCGCACCTTCTATAAAAAAATGGTAGGACGTAAATTTAAAAGAAACAATAAAGTATCTCTGTGTTATACAATTGCTATTCCTTATCCCTATACATTAACTGTTTGTTATAGGGAATTTATAGTATGGTCAAAATCATAATCAACTTACCTCTTCTAATATGGGACAACTCTTGTAACGTGATTTCTTGATAGCTAGTTCCCACCACGGTACTGGAGGTTTAGAGCGTAGAATTGTTTGGCAGCCAATTTTCGGATCCTGAGATTCATACAGTGTTCCTAAAGTTCTTGATGATGGCCGAGTTGGTGATTGCGCTCCATCTTCTTCAGCCGGAATACCAGTTACGCATTCGCAGCATTTATGTGGTTTTCTTTGTGCTCTAAAGTCGGCACTGAATGAATGCCTGTAGTTAAGTCTTTTGGAAAACCCGTTTGTTTCGCTTACAGATCTCTTGAATCCGTTTCTATTGTTTTGTAGCGGCATTCGCGGTATCTGCTGCACTTCACTTAAGATAGCTGGTTCATCTTCTAAACTTACATGATCCCCATTCATAGGTGTATTTGGTTCAGAGTGATAGCCCATTTTGTTTCTTTGTAAACTACCATATAATAGGTTATCTTTAATGCTAGGTGGTTTTAAATCTATAAATTTGGGCCTACGCAAATTCAGGGTTGCATATTTTTGGGGTGATCTATGAAATTTTGATTTGTTTGGTAAATCTTTTAGGACATCTTCTGTATCAGTAGAAGGTATCGTAGAGTTATCACTGTAGCTTGATATGGGCCTGTCGTTGTCGGTGAGGTATGAGGACGATTCGGAGCAATTATCTCGGTCGCTGTGACTCCTTCTATAGTCCACAGACGAACCAGTAATGTCCGTGCGCACGGAATGTTGCTCACCGCCATCCTGGTTAGCTATATGCTGTTCATATGATTGCCGTTCGCCGTTAGCAAAGTTCGCGTTTTCAGTTTTATCATCTCGCATTACGTCCTGCTCTGTCGATAGCTCCAAGCTCTTCAATCGCCTACGTGGCTTTGTATCTATAGAATCGTAATGAACTTCTTGTCTACCACTTGAAAATTTCACTGGAGAATTACATTTCGAATGTGGCGGAGTTATCTTAGCATATATGGGCTCGGTAAAGCTAAGCCTTGAAGATTTGTCTGTGTGGGCATTTTGTCTCTTTGAATTTGTTACATATTGTACTTCACAACCGCTATTTAGAAAACTATTATTAGGGTTTCTCTGCAAAGTGAAGTACTCCGAGTGTCTTTGAGGTAGATTAATGCTTTGATTTGGTTCCACTAAATTTCTAATTTTTATTCGACTTCTCGGCGCACGTATTGTAGCGAACCCATCATGTATTGGTGAACCATGATACTCGTATGTTGGAGAAGTTGTCACTGCCATATCACACTTGTTCTTCATATCGTTGTATTCAACATTTTTGCTGTTCAAGTAATTACGATTTATAAAGTTACATCGTAACCTATCAGAGTACCTCAAGATAAATACAGAGGTAGATACACATCCCGATATCAAATAAGCACGTTATTTCCTTACCGATTACCTGGAAAGCGTAAAATTGCAAAATATACCTCTAAGGTAGCATCTAGCGAGATGTGGCACTTACAGTAATCTTTGTAATAGATAAACATCTGCGTAGTGGAAATCAATGATTTAAAGGGTAAGTAAGCGTGTATTTTATTTCAATGTTTTTTCAGTTACTGACATATTGCAGACGTAATATAACATACTCGACCAGTTCATATTAATAGCGCCATGAATGAGATTTATTTTCGTCCATTCATTTAAGTGCTCCAAATCCAGCTCGATAAAATCCTGGCAGTTATCCACTTGAAAGGCACGTTGCTGTTGATATAGTAAAAAAAAAAATTTCACCGCACCAAGCAGTTATACCGCTTTTATTTAAACTGGCAAAAGAGGTTATGTAATTAGTTATTAAATAATTTCGATAGGCTGTTGTTGTGAAGTTTATAATCCGTACAAGCTCCGTATACCACTTTTACTTATCACAATTGTAATGCGTCAAGTCAAGATGCCTTATATGATAGTGACTTTCTAAATCAAGAATACATATGTAATATGTATCTACAATGTGACTTGTTAACGGTGTGAAATGTACTTTTCTTTCATCTACAAATATATTTTATTAAGATGGTTCTACAATTATGAAGTATTTTGATTTACATCCCTATGTGAACCCATACTTATCAAGCTTTACTAGTTTAATTTGTTAGTTGCTGTGCCAAAAATATCTTTGTAAATACTGGGTAAGATATGCATCGAATCGGCATTCGAAATATTATACAAAAAGTGACAGTCAACGTCAAATATATAAAGGCCAATAATGATGGAAGTGAACAATTAATGTGTTTGTAGCACATTGATTTATAGGCGATAAATAAGTATGCATATAAAGCTGAGAATTACGAGTGCTGCATTATTCATCTGCGACACACAATACAATAGCGTAGCCGGCTGGGTACACAGTCACACCGGCTTATGTACGTACACTCTACATATTAAACGGACATGATCAAAGACTATAGCTACTTAGACTAGAACTCTCATATTTTTGAGTCAATGTACATTCTGCAGTAATTTTAATGTTTCATGTGCTAACTAAAGCTGGAATTACTTACCATGGGAGTACGTCCCATGGTAAGTAACTTTACTCTCTTTTTGTAATCACTCTTTTTTCATCTTGATACTTTTTTCATAGATTAAAAAACATCTTGATAAATTTTTAACATCCTCTATAGCTTTTCAATACGCATATAATCAGTACATAGTTTTAGTAAAACCAATAAACACCTTTTATAGAACATTAAAGAAAGGAGCTCCCGGGCCGCCGCCGGTTTTATGCTACCCGTACATAAGTACCTAGCGTTCAAACAATGGTAGGTCATGTCGTTATACGGGTTAAATCGTAAATTATGTGGGGGCGATCGCGGGCGCCAATCGTACAATCAAACGTCTCAGACAGGGGAGAGCAGTCCCTAACTTAGCATTGTGGGTCTTCTCAAACTTTGTTCAACTATGTGTCTGCACTTTAAATTATATACCAATCTATGTACTGTACTAAAATGTTTAGAATAAATCTATAATATCAACAAGCTTGGCTGATAAATTTTATCTATGCATACAGCATACTTTATTGCTTACGACAGAAATAAACATGTGCTGAATTTCCCAATAACCAATTGAATTATAAGCACCGGTTGATATTTATGAGCAAATAATACGTTCTGCATTTATGTGACACGGCATTGACATTTCGTGTTTTACAAAATTTTGAGAAACACAGGCTCACGAACGAAAAGGATAAACATAATGTTTGTATACCTTTCTCCTTCCCACTAATGCACCGCATGCGTCGCGTTCGCGTATCAACGACCTGTTTGTTGTGGTGTGTAGCTTATAGTTACCGAGGAGTAGTAACAGTGGGCTCGGCACAATATTTTCATTTCATGGTCATTTCGTAACATTTCAATAACCCTGCCCCAGTGTTCGTAGACTGACGTTTGTAAATAAACTTGGATGCTGGCAATGCAATTGCGATACAATAGTCATGATTATAGCAGTATCAATTGATAACGTAACGGTACTCGGAATCGATTTATCGTAGAATGAATACCAACTGTTTATTTGTGTTCGTTCGCACGAGAAGTAACCTTTACAGCACCGGCTTGTGCGTTTGATATTGTGATAATGATAAGCGAGATATATTCAAAACAATAGTTACGACACTTACGGTAATTAGTAATTAATTAATTTTAAAACCTCAATAATGGTAATTGTAACTTTGCTTGTCATCTTTTATACGTAAAATTATGTGCAATTTATATCAAAAACATCACCTCTACGATATCTTCATCTACATGTATCGATATTATTCATTAAAATTGTTTACTAACGAAATCAAAATGTATAAAAACCTAGCATTAATAATTTATTATAATTATCTTATGTAAATATCTTACTTTCGTTTAAGTTGTACTAAGAAATCGTATACAAAAATGTAAAGAGAACACGATGCGATGAGTTCGCGACCCTAACGGTTTCTACACCCAGTACCATTGGCCTCGGTAGATCATATGAGAAACGATTGTTTAGAAAATCAATACTATGATGATTATGAACAGTGTTCAAACTGCATACCGGGCGTGTCTTCAAAGGAAAACGATAACGTAGAAGTGACCTTAATGAGAGGTGTGGAAATCGCCCGTTACTCGGACCATTTTCATGCAACTGTAGAAACTAATACATTGGCGTCTTTAGAGAGCAAATATGGGAGTGCTATAATATGAAAACTTTCTTATGCTTATACTGCAGCCTGTTATGTCATTAAGTATGTACCCACTAAACAAAGTACTGTTACGCGTTTTTTTACTCTAATTATAGAGTAGCTTACAGGTCGGCAGATACATTGTTACGTAAGGCAGGTAACTAGTAATTTAAGACAATTCTACATGCCCACCTTCAAACATAAGTTTTTCTCTGTAGTATGAACGTACTTCGCTAAGCAGTTGTACGGTGTGTAACCACTCTAATATTTTATCCTGGACACCAACACCATATTTTATTGTGCTGGCAGCCCAAGAGTCATACCGTCAGATTACGTCAATTTTGCATATAACATTTTATAAAATCCAAACCCCAATTATAGCATTTTTTTGCTAAGGAGAAAGTATATTCAACCAGTTTTAAAAGTATCAAATTGTACGAATCGATTTCAAAAAAGCATACCAACATAAAATTACACGATACCTTATACAAATGTTTATATCAGTTTTATACGTATGCAGCGTTCGATAGACATTAAAATTTATAACGTTAAGTAATAAATCTCAGAGCAAATGATGCGCAACACGGACAAATTGCAAATAGAGATGATCTCAGCTGAATGAAGTAAGTTATCATTATGCCACACGTGGCCTCTAAACATGTTATCAACAGGTAAACTATATTTTATCTCATTGGTAGACAAGGTAGATAATCAATTATTTATTCAACATTTCCTCTGAAATCACGATATTTCAATGACATCAGTAAGGAGTTCCTTAATTGGACGCCTAATTACTTTAATCACGGAAACGATAGATTGTTGTTTCCCGTTTAGTTACGTGCTATTGAGCATATATATAGTCACAACATTAAAACTCGCAACAGTTTGAAGGCTCAAGGGAAGCATCTGTCGTGCACATGGCTCGCTGCTGAGCCGTTACAAGAGCGCACTTGATGGGAAGACATTCGATATCTACCTATATGAGGTGAACATTAAAAACGTGTCATCTGTTATGTTTTAATTAGGCGCAGAAAACGCGGTCAAGGAACTTTACTTGTTTAACTATGTCATATAAAAAACTGGCAACAATATCTACTTAAGTAGGTTATGTTAACAATCGAAAATTGCTAAGAAACACTCAAGATAATGCATTAGCCGATTATGTCTAAATAATAATGCGTAGTATTCGTTAATTTTCAATTCCATAGAGCATGAGCAGGAACTCCTAATGTAACGTAATCGAGAAACACTGTCACTGTCATTCATATTTACGAAATCTGTGGTGTGAGTGAGACGGATTATGCTACCGTAAGGTCACGCAAAAAAATATGCTTGAGCCACTGTTCACAAGCAGTTGTAGATACCTATACCATGTTCTAATTAGCATAAACACGTTACCTCTACACATTGCGGCGTCTAACCGAAATCGTTGTGAAACGGAAAGACGGATCTAAGACCAATAAATTGTACAATTCAATAGGTATTTGCGAACACTAAGAATAGGCATGAGCGTAATACAAGAACAAATTTCACAGACGATGACCGTAACAAGCGAATATACTGCGTGGGCTGGGCACATTGTTTGCCCCTCCCGTGAGCACCTACATTCACCCATTAAACTTATACATGTATACGTAGGTATAGGTACGATAAGTACGACACCAATGAATTTTAAGGGCGGCTTTACGTGACCTCTAGCTAGCCTCGGTCACAAATATTGTAAATAGTGTGCCAGTGGTACATTAGTAGTAGTCGATTTAATAAAGCAATTAAAGTATATTCTTCAAAGTGAACATTTTAGGTAACATTGTCATTTCACAATTGCATGACGTGTAAATGCCATAGAAATAGGAATATTTTTTTTCCACGAGTCCAAAATTTTATAATAAAACTACCGTCATAAAATGTGAGCAAGTAATGTTGAGGATAGGTACATAGTTGACTCATGGTCACTGCTTGTTAGTTAACGTGACAGTCTTATCTCGGTGAAATGCTGTCGAGTCGAGACCACCGAGCTACCTTTACCTAAGCAGAATTTTGTTTACATTGTGTTGTTGAAAAGGGCTATGTTGTTTTTATCCGATCCATAGCTTATCCACTTGCAAGTAGCTGCGATCGTTGGTACTTCCTGAATAGATATGGCACAATCCTCTCTTGTAGAGCTTCCTTCCTCTATTGAACCGTAGTGCACGGGATAAGCCACTTAGGGAAGTAGTCACCTATAATTTGATAACCAATATTGATTATATTTTTTTGGATCAATATAATTAACCAACATGGTAACACAGCCTAACAGTATTACATTGTATAAACGTGATTGGATAATAAATATATTATATCACGCAATGAATGAACAGTAAGTATAAGTAATGAATTATTAAGAAGTGGTTCAGTTGATAAAGTAGAAGCTACAAGTTCTATAGCTTGTTAGTATTGTATTGATATGTTTTTTGATATTGATTTTATTCTGCACCTATGAATCTCTACAAGAGAAAGTCAATCTAAATACTAAAAAAACATCACAATTATAATGCATGACTAAACAAACATAATTATATGTTCTCAGCTTAGCCATGAGCGAATAGAGTGGGGGCTTATAAGTTAACAGCTGAGTAGTAAAAGGAAAACGTTAATGGAATTTTGAAGATTCAACGTCAAGTCACACCACAAGTACGTAAGTATTTAATTTTCGGGTCGCCGTAGCAAATCACCTCCTGTCAAGGTCGCCGGCTGTTGACGGTGACGCAACACTTGTTAAACGTGTTCTGTATCGGCTTATGTAATTCATTGATAAACCTTTATTGAGGTAAACCTTTTCCAATTATTTAAATAAGGCACACAATTTAGTTTCTAACAATAGTTGCTCCTGCAGTTCGTTTAGCAAACTAGACATGGTCAGAAAGTAAAAGTCATATAGCAAATTAGGAAGCAATAAGCATACAAAAGACTTGCCAAATTGCTCGTTTTAGTGTTATAATTACGTTTTACATGGTTGTACGAATAGCAGAGTCTACCATAAAGTTATAGAAGGTAAGCAATGATATGCTGATATTTTAAAGTACAACTAATGAATTTACTTCATGGAATCAGTGAATATCCAAAAGTAATACTTAACATACGTCTAGTAGTATACATGTAATTACGATAACCCGTGAACTTCTTGTTATCGAATAAACGAGGCTGAGAACTAATAAGACAAGATACTCAGATACAAATTAGTTTGAGAAGATAAAAAATGTAGTAGCCAGCGCGGCCTGCCAAACTGCTGTTACCTTAAAAACGTTACGTGCGTAGAGCTCATAAAGGCCGACATATAGGAGGATGTATCGTAAAATTGTACAGGTAATTGTTAAAAAACACTCGATTTCTTTCCTCTTCCTGTGGCTCGCGGTTACCTAAGCTAATTGTACACGTTTGGAGTCAATAATCCACTTGTGGCTGTACAAATCAACGCGGTATACTATTAAATTTCTCATTCGTATTCCTTCCTGTTCCGTAAATTTTCTGTTTGGTTTGTATGTCCGATATCAAATTTATGGGAATGATCACAAAATTCTTGTGTTTTTTTTAAACAGGCTATTTATTTGTAAGTATAAGAAAAAGAAAAAAAACAGTAGCCCAAAAAAGACACCTGCATGCAGGATCAAGTCATTTTATGACTATTTTACGAGTTCATTGTCTTTGTTCCATAAACACTATTTTCAGTTGGGATACGCCCAAACTGAACAGAACATTAAAAGATTCTGTACAACACGGTGCTTGTAACATAAACATATAATATGCAACTAACGCGACTAAACAGAAACCTAACAATAACAGATTCTACATTTTCGATTCGGTAGGAAGATGAAACTATAAAATAGCAATTTATTTATTGAAATGGAGCTATTTAGCTTATTGAACAAATAAATAATGCAAGGGCACTATCAAGCGATCCCTGGCAAGTCTCCATATGAATTAACCTCAATTGACAGTGTCGAGGAGGCGCTTCGCTGATTGAAGACAGCGAACTCTAACTACCAGTGAGTTCCACGCTCCGTATTCCACTTATTTAAATGTTATTTTTGCAAAGTTTAAACAAGTCGCCTTTAAAAAAACAACACAATATTAATGTCCGTAATGAGATTGGATAAGTATATGACGAACTAAATATTTGACTGACGCACGGTTTACAAGCAAATAAACCGTATGATAAGAGATAAAAACCGCCTATCTGTTGGACCATTTTATCAAAGAATTGATAGACGAAACAAAGAACAACTTGAACTCGTAAAAATATGTAACATGTCGGATATAATACGGCCGTTAGTTGAACGGCATAAGTTAAACTTCAAACAACTTACTAAAAATGTGGATTTCGGAAAAAAAATTGACTATATAGATAAACATGAAATAATCTTAAATCATAAGAAGAAGCATACATTTTTATCTATGCAGTGCAGTATGATAATGGTAAGTGGAGCACTGTGAAAGAAGATATATTTACATAGATTAGATGAATTTAGATGAAATTACACAGGGATGCTGCAAGCGACAGCCACAGAGTTGCGTAAATAGGTCGTAGACCGCCTCAGCAGCGGGCGTCCTGGTGCGGTGACAAATGCCATAACAGCCACCGCAAATAAGCTGTGGCCTACCGTATTGATAAACTGTATACCCATCAACATTCTTTGAGAGCAACTAGATTTACATTTACGCATACACGCCTACCATCTTTAATCATTTAATGTTGGTATCCGGTACATGTGCCTCCCATAATGTTTACTTAAATCGGTGTAGTATGCTAGACGGAATATAAGTGCTTCACATGTTTTATCAATGGAAGATTAGAGTACCAAATATTACTTATGTATCTAATATTAGACGTTTAAAAGATGTAACAGTTTAAAATAATTACTGAGTTGCTCCATGGTCTTGGCGATATAAAACTGCCATATGGTATTTATTGCAGGAATAAAATGGGTAATATAGGTGATTAGCGAGAACATGAAACGATATATTATTTTGACTTTAAAAAATTCAGCGTGGACGTATCGCGACTGGGAAGATGCAGCAGGTTATATAATAACCATAAAACACATCAAACGAGATTGATATCAAACGTTTGACTCAAAATAAAAACCAGATACCTCTGTAAACAGATTTTCTGTTCGCTTTTGATGTTTACTTTCATCAACAGCTCGGGCAACTCTTCCCAATTGACAAGTTTTAAAGTCATCGTTATATAGTTTAATAGCTACTATTCCGATGAAGCACAAATCATGCACTTCAGTTTTATGTGAACGGATAAAATCTGGAGTAGCTTTGAAGGTTCAAATAATAACCATTAAATGTTTTAATGAATTAATACGCATGTGTATAATGTATTCCAAAATGAATTGACTTATTTCTCAGTTGAGTATGGAAGTAAACGTAACTTTAAACAATAACAAAAGGACATTGTCCGCTACAAGAAGGGTCTGTCAATAATGGAGTATTTCTTACGAGCGTTCCGTGTAAAAAAGGGACAGAGTTACCTGCTCCCTCAAAGTCTTGAGCGAAAGCGGTCAACAACTCAATAAAATATTTTGCAGAAAACTGTTAAGTAAATTCTAATGCTCATAGATTATGATTAAGCAGATTTAATCAATATCAAGCCAACCCATCAATGATTTCCATTACATTCGATGTCATCATGAATAATTTTCTGTAATCAGAAGAGGCAACACAAGAGCAATACCCGGATGTCTTGTTAACAAAACAACAAACGTTAATCAAACGTGTTTCGCTCATATGGCACTCAAAAATGACGGAAAGCAAATGCTCCATTAAAAGTAAGTACCAAAACTCGCACAGAACACACTATAAACAAATACGCACTGAGCACATTTCACACACGTCACAATTTTAATCACAACAGTTTGTTTATAAGGTCCGCAGTAAATTCAACGTGTACAACAGCCGGTAGTGGCCGGGCGTGCGTCTGCCCTCCGACGAGGTTCCGTGCACACTGGTTTGTTTTAGACGTGTGTAAATCCTGAGTGATTTGAAAAAAAGATTTACTTTTTTCAATAATACATCATGCATCACTAAATCAGAAGTTTTTGGAATACATCTTTAAATCACTTTAGATAAGATTCAAATTGATTCAATTGAGACCATTACGATGTGGAGTGAGAAGACTATAGGCTGGTATTATGATTCAGAAAGAGATAGAGAAGGATGTGTAAGTTCGCTTGTGCGACGCGTCGCCGGATAATGTAGAATGCAGAGAAAACTATTCTTTCTGCGCCTTATAATTAAGTGCAATGTATTTTTTTTTAATAGGAAATCGAGTGACGGTTTGTTATGTTTTAGTTTTGATTGAATGTTTCGATGCTTTTAATTGCGTATGCGAAATTATTTTGAGAATGTAAATAGTGAATTGAACCAAAAACTATAAATAAAAACTCTTTATATTTATCTTTATCAATGATATTTTGACTTTTGTAAATAATTAAAAACTTTAATAAATGTAAATAATTAGGTAGTGATCAAGTGTGTTGGTACAAAAATAAGTACGTTCTTATACCTCATTAGTACTAAGTAGGTATTTAATAACGCCAACCTAGTCCTTTGTATGTTTGTTTAGTTAATTATGAAAGCTAGGTTGACAGTCCTAAGCCTGATAAGAATGAAGGGAAATCAGTAGTATATGTATCTTTTTCTCCTTTCGAATCTCTTCGAATCATTTACGATGTGTCGTATGAATGACTCTTTAAATCTTTTAATTCCGACACTCACGGATTTAAAAGATTTAAAGATTTAAAAGAGTGATTTAAATCTTTTGAGTGAAAAGATTTATAAATCTGTAATCAGTCAAAAGATGTAGTTTGCGCATCTCTAGTTTGTTTGACTGACTGATGGTACCGTGTCTGTGACCGACCGCATTGAATAAACTGAGTCACGGAACCCGAGGAACCCGGATCACCGATCAAACTAGCAACGCGCATGGTCTATTGATTACAGACAGGATGGGGACAAGGGGATTATTTTTAGGGTGTGGTGAAACAACCATTATTCTGCGTAGGACTAGTGGCTTTAATATTTCATACTGTACGAAAAATTATCAAAAATTTAATCGAGGGATATCGCTTGTTCTTGTTGAGCAATAAATATTAAGTTCTTAACGCAGCTGTTAAGTCACATATACTGTGGATGTAAATAAAAAAAGATGGTGACAAAAGAGGCGGATCGCGGGCATTATCTATCGTACGCGAGCCACTTGTTGCGCAAGTGCGGCAGCCACTTCTGAGGATTTATGGGCCACGGGCTAGAGTTACACTAGATAACGACACAGCGCACACGCGGCAACTATGATACAGAGATGTTTAATTTGAACCAGAACAAACAGATCACAATAGTTTAGTCTAAAAAGCTGTATAAACCGCTCAATGAAGCAGTAAAAAAAATTACGTCATCAAGTGGTTACAGAATAATGTTCCCATTGTTTTGAACTAGGTATCCTAACTATGGTTGGCGTTACATTTACTTTGTCTACAACATTCTGACTCAGTGTTTACAATTATAGTTTATAATGAATAATTCCACCGTATATGGCAAATCGTGTATGCAACACGAATATACATTTTCATCAAAGATGGCAATGCGCCAACACTTATGTCTGCTGCACTGCTTAACATTTATTATTAAGCATATCGTGAATCGTTAAGTCGGTTCTCACCACATAAAATAGGTTTGTTTAGATGACACAACTTTAATATGGTTTTTATTTGATACACTACGCTAATATCAAATTGAGGGTTCTCTCATAATACGCAATTGACGTAAATGTTCAATGCTAAATTCAAATGTTTCAAGAATATCCCGTTTATGTGAAGGTTGTCAACATAATAGCACAGTCGCAAAAACATCTAAAGGACACTAGAATCTGTACCGGTTCAAGCATCAAATTGTGTTATGAAGTCAGTGTTGTTGCGCATAATGGAAAAACTACTGGACGGGTTTTGATTAATCTTGGCAGCTTTCAACCCAGTTCAAGATATAGGATAGTTTCTTTGTTATCATGGGAAAGGGCCTACATCTCTTTCCCGCGCCATTTCTAAAAACGTTGTAGCAAATGCACGAGGGCGATTTTAAGTGTTCGCTTGTAGACTTGACTTGATAAGGAGATTAAGATCTTGGTTAACTTGAGTACTGGGAATTAGGAGGGTTCACGGGATAGCCTACTTGTTTTTTTTTTGTTCACCAGATATATTTTACTAACACTCGGCATAGTGTGAGCTTACATACCCACTCTATTTAGTACAAACTTTATTTTTTTGATTGGAGTTATTCCTCGGAAACAGTAAAAAACGTGAGTCCTCGCGATCGAAATCACCGGCTCAGTTAACAAATAATAACTAGATAGACGTATGAAAAGAATTACTGGTCAGACAGTCGCACTCGTATTTAATGTTAAATTAATCAACAGGCGAGCCAGTACAAATTAATAACATCGCAAGAACGCCGATATGTCGAGACAGGGCAAGAACGATCGATACATCAAATTAAACCACCATTGAACCAATTGGTAGCGTGTGTATCTGTCCCTCTGGGTTTGTTGCCACGCTTTCGATGGTAATGTACGTAAGTTATGAAGTAAAGTAAAAAGCGATTATTTATTGCCCCAAGTTCACGCCAGTATTACATTAATACGTGAAAGAAAACACTGATAATGTCACAATACTATATTAAACCAACAATTAGTAATTATCACCCTTTTTCATGTTCTTTCTCTATCCCGCCTTTTCTTCCAATAATTTATTTTTCTTCGCCTGTCATCCACCTGCCAGTGTCAAACTTCGGTGATGCCAGTCTCTTACGACATTGTGAACTCTTTTCTAATAAGTCTATTTATTTATTTTTACTGACTAAAATAGAGTAAACAAACAAAAGTCTAAGCACTCAATTATTATTCAGGAATTGCTTACATAAGTGACACATATACATCATTGAATGCGATTGTGAGGTCGTCGCAATCGTAGGAAAAACGTATAGTAATTGTGATATGCCTGAACGATCCCTTCAACTGGACATACTAATGGGAAAGTATTATTTATTTAAATTCAGTTGTTCTTAAAGTCATTGAAATAGCATTGAAACGTGTAACTGCGGCTGAGTAAAGCACAGACGTTCTAAAACTATATAATAGCGTGGCAAGAACAACGATGGACGTCTGTGCTTTCGTGTTGAATTATTTATGTCGGCGCCGCTTTGCTAAGGCACTAAATTAGGAGAACAAAAACATCCAATCCAGAGACGCTCATTCAAGAGTCCACATTTTCTTTGTTCAAACGAATGAAATGAACAGTTGGAGGCACATTAATGCGATCGATAACTGTTATTCAGGTACCTAAAAGCGGCCAAAGAAAATACAAAGTTTTCTTTATTTTATTTTGTAACGATGATTTTATGTGAGCTGATGCCATTGGTACGGTTCCAAGGTACGGTCTAAGTTTCGAGCCAAACTAAATAAATACAAAATTAGATTAAAATTTGTATTATTTTCTAGGCTCTTTATAAGGTGGACACATTTTTGTGCGGTAATTCGATGAGAATTTCAATAGATTTTCGCTTTTGACTTGCACACGATAGAAAGGTAATGACGGTGGCAGTTGGCGTTTGGGACACATACCTAACGCTCAATATGGGAGCGAAACAGGCGAGCGGGCGTCTCACGGCCGCGCGGACCTCTCATACTATTTGTTGACCCCCGCTAGTGACACTACAACTCAACTCTCTGGGAATGGCCATCGAAGGGTCGCAATAGATTATCAATGCAATATTAGGTCTAAATAGCAATTTCTTCTACTTACTTTACGAAATGAAATGCGATGAAATAAAATGGATATGAATATGGCCTCACCCGCAACTTAGGGGGTATTTTGCCAGTGTCAAGTAATTAATAGCAATACTAAAATCAACAAATACACATTACAAATAATATAATGGATGTGACATGAAGAAATGAAATTGGCGTGTCTAATAGCAATTTAAATATGACAAAAATTACCATAAGTCGGGTATGACAGTTTATAAATAAGAAGAAAGTAAGAAACAGATCAGTCAACGACGTCAACCGCAATGCAAGTGATGAAACATTGATGACCACAAAATTGGATACAAATAACAACTTATATTATACTATCTAACCAAACAAAAACAAAACAAAGCCAGGTAAGCATCAGTGAGCATATCACCGCAGACTTTACAAGGTGGCACGAAATCATTATTTTGTCTAAGCAAGAATAGGATCACGTTTCAGTGTGGGCATTCGGTGGCAAACAGACTGACATCTAGTTAATCAAGGTGACATTTAAACTAACAACAAAATGAAAAATTACCTCATCACATACCTATACGGCTTCTCAAAAGGAAAACGACCATTCAATTATGAAAATGAAACGAACTGCTTGAGATAAATAACATACGAAATTGACTTATTCCATTAAATGTATACAAAATATATACAAATTAGGGGTGCTAAATATTCGGTAATTGGAAAACAGAGAAAAGTTATTCTTATTCATAAAAGCTGTGGTGTGAGCGAGACGGAACACACGCGACGATACGTAACGTAAAATAGTGCTTGAGCCACTAAAAATTAATTTTCAAAACACCTTATAAATATCAGCATAATTATTTTAAGTATAAACAGTCATCATGTGAGGTCTAAAACATAAAAGTTCATCATCTTTGATGTTGCCTGTACCTTTACTATCAAAGTACTTAACAATAAGGTAATGGATAAGATTTATGAATGAGATAATAAAAAAATTGTACTCACGTTAGTTGTAAGCTGTGTGGTCAGGGTGTGGACTTTATCCTTTGCATCGGCGAGTTCCCGTCGTAATTTTCGGACCTGTTAAATAATTGTTACATAACTTTCTAGTGCTAATTGCACATTAAGATTCTTAGCAACTTGGTAAAGTTTAATAAAGATATCGACACAAGGTACAGTCTTTTAACTTTCATAAAATAAACTGAATATATTCGGGTAAGAAATGTGCTTTTATCTTTACCTATCACGATCAAACGGTTTTTAGACCGAAAAGTACCTTTAAAACGAATTGGATGGCATTCAATTAAAAGTGAATTTAAGTATATAAGAATCTATTGATTTCTTATATTTCTTATATGAAACTAATTTTACGGATTTTATCGCGTTTATTTTATGTATTTTACGTTCCCGACGTTTCCGCTGCTTTACAGCAACCATGGTCACGGGAGGACTGAGGTGGTTGACGTCCTGGTGTCATAGTTTGAGACGGGGTACCCTCATATTTAGTTGTTGCTTGTGGTCCGATCTACGCAGAAAGTGCCCACAGTATCTTGAGGTCTTGCAATGGTTGCTGTAAAGCAGCCGAAACGTCGGGAACGTAAATTACATAAAATAAACGCGATAAATCCGTAAAATTAATTTCATTTTAATATAAGAATCTATAACAATTAGGGTAAGATATATTGTTATGGTTCTTGGCGCAAATAAAATTAAGATATTGCGCCATTACCTCATGCGCCTGCCGTTCTTCCGAACCCGCGCCTGCAGCGAGCGATGACGCCGTTGACACCAGCGATGCAGTTGACCCGTGCACTGTGATGACAACGCACTCAATAAACTCTGGGCATTTTATAAAGCAAAAGCACCTTATTGATACCAGTCCAGATGATTGATTCTAATTCACTAGGAAACGACAGCTTTCTTGGGAATCGAAAACTTCTTCGATAAATCCATAAAAAGCTATTCATATTAGCTATTAGCGGATTCACGTGATGTGTCACGAAATCTTTCCGAGTAAAGCAGAATCAGTCTGCTGCAGAGGATTCCGCTCTGCAGTTGTCATAAAATGTGATTATTTAAAAAGGTTCGAATTCGAAGTGTGATGCGCGCCACATGTTTGCAGTTACAACACATACAGCCGGGCTGCGGGACATCTGCTCCGTATAAATGATAGGAATTACCGCCACACGATATGAAAGTAATGTGAACGTTCCAATTAGAGCATAAATGGTTCAGAAATTATTTATTTTGACTAGTATTTTATCATCGGAGGGTAAGACGTTTAAAATTTATACGATTCGTGTTTCTGTCCTGCTGCATGGTCTGTTTGCAGTCTGTAAACGCATTGTAGTTGTCTGACAATCACAATCTAAAACTACAATATGTTACTTAAATTCCGCTACAGCACATTCAAGAAGTTGCCTTCAGCGGAAGATCCTATGGAAGTGCTCCAAAGCCCAGACCTCCAGGGGCAGGAAACCAAAATAATCTTCATCTATTCCAGACATTAACACAGCGTCTTAGAGGCTGTTTTGTGGCTGCTCAAACTAATAAGAGATTGATAACATTTTCACACGATTTGTGTAAATAATTTTGGCAAGAGATGGCGCTTTGGTGACCCCGAACAAGAACACACTTTACGTATATACCCTTACAGACTTTTACGCCGTAACCAACACCGAATTGAGTGAATCGACTCACCGTCATCGTTCTTCTTGGGGTAGTGGTGAGAGTGTCTGGGCGTGTGCATCACGTTCCCGGGCTGGTGCGTGGGGCTCAGCGCCGACCGCGGGGACGGCGACGGTGGCTCCGACACGCCGTAGTTAAGACCTAAACATTACATACATAAAAACTGTATTCGCTTGGCATATAATCCTTTTGCTATATTTTGGTAGGGAGTTTGAGTTAGAGTAGATGAGACATCTATACTAATATTACAAATGTGAAAGTTTGGATGGATGGATAGATGTTTGTTACTCTTTTACGCCAGAACGGCTGAACGGATCTGGATGAAATTTGGCACGGTGATAGATAATAGCACATAGGTTACTTTTTATCCCGGTAAAATGTATGGTTCCCGTAGGATAGCTATGTTTAAATTTTTCATAGAATACCAATAAATTCATTTTCTCATACATTTGAATCTGAGGCGGTACGAAGTTCGCCGGGACAGCTATATCGTTATAAATCTGAACAATTTACTGTTTTTCCATGTTATTCTTTTATTATCTCGCTAATAACATCATTATGTACTCAATATATCGATGAACGTAGCGTTCGAGACAGGTTTTGTTTTATATTAACGTTGTTTGTTTTAACCTAATGACCTACGTATATGCCAGCTGCATAAATTATGTACCGGCAGACAGTTTTCTCAATTTTGTTCTTGTTTATATTCTACGAATACTTATAAGAACGAATGTTCTCACAACCAATTCAATTAATTTAAAATTAAATTCTATAAATATTTTTATTTCTGATAGTGAATAAATTAGAAACGTTGAAAGTAGCTGGCTAGACAGAATGAGAGAGTAATACTAAGTATCAACCTACAACTCGATTCGTATCGACTCATAAAAAATCATCATGACGATGAAAAAATACTGTCAAGTACAGACACACAATAAATAACGAAAGCTAGCTTTAGTAGTTTTATTGGTCATTGGGTGTGTTGTCATCCAATCAACTTCAGAATCATTATTGTTATACTAACATGATTAAGTTTACAATGGGATTTGGAATCTAAAAATACCAAAAAATATAATGGAATGCAATGAAAACCATATTTATGGAATTAAAAAAAAATATCCTCACGATCCCTATAACCTTTTTTCTTATGTTCTAGTTTAGGATTGCTCCATACTAGCCAAATACTATTTGCTTTTATTCCCATGGATTGTGCTCTCTGCTCTACATTCATACCTCAGAGGAATATTTGATTAACTATTGCTACATAAAAAAAATATAACACCGCAATTGTACCTTTGACAGATTTTGGATGACAAAACCTGTCACATGTATTATGCAATTGCTAGTCCATTATGAGTCGATTGAGTTAGCTGACTTGAGTCGTGGAGCTTTGAGTTTAACCGAGCAACCATAATGTTTATATTCTCTTTAACAACTGGACAAATACGAATAGACTATTCACGTGTTAGCTTTAAAAAACATACCTTTGGAGTAAGTACCATGAAAATAACTGGTCTTATTTGTATTTTTGCATAGGGTATGCAAAAAAAACTCTGAATTGAAACATAGTATGACTTAAAACCAATTCCTTACCTTGTCCCGATGGTCCATACTGCACCGGCAGGCAATAGTACGGCTCGTAGTCGCTCTCCGACGACCGTTGCAACATCGAAGGGTACAGCTTTTCGGATTTGGTCGACCTGCAAGAACGTAACCAATTTAATACTGCCTGGAAATACGACCTTCACAATCTACTGTTAAAGCACATATTTGTGTGGCACTGCTTGATGTTGTTTGTGAGCAAGGTGGCAATGAGATACGACTATAGTGGTAAAGTGTGATCTTTGAAACTAGTTGCTTTAATATTACGGTTCGAAACTTTGAACAAATTATCAGAATCAGAATATTTTTTATTCACGTAGACCATTAAGTACAGTACTTATGAATCGTCAAAAGTTAACACAACATGTATTATTTCAATAGCAATTAAGTAATCTAATGTTTCCATAAATTTCCATCTAAGCTGCAAGTTTTCGCTAGAGCCGCTGTTCCGTAATGTTGGGAGATTCGATCACTCGTTCGATACTGGCAACTCGTATAAGCTCTCAAAGTCTGAGTGTTCTTCTCTATAATACTATAGTCGTACTTAAATTCAACACAATTTATATAAAAAATACTAGATTGGATACGGTGACTGTGGGAGGCGGCAATTTATAGCACATGATACAAATACATTTAGCTTATATACGACAAAAGCACATTTAATTCAAATGTCTGTAAATATCTCAATAATACTTTCCATTATATATTATTCTTGATGTAAAATAGAATCTAAGTTCTATTTAAAATTGCATTACAAAGCATTTTTGTTGTGAAAAACGATTTGTAATAATTTAATGGATTAAAAATTCTATACATTTGGGGGACAGATAAAATGAAATTAATAATTTGAACTAAATAGAGTAAGAATAATGTCGATCTACATAATAAGATATGAATAATGTGTACATTACATTATAATATACAAATAATTCAATATATGGGTAAGAACCTATGAATGACACGATAAGTTAGAACGTTTAAGCACTTACAATGTTCGAGTAATAACTAATAAATAGATAAGTAAGTACCTAATTATTTAGACGCGTTTTCAAAATGTCAAAGAAGTATACATACATCTTCAAAATAATAGTGTAATTAGCATATACAAGTGTGAAATAATATTTGAGAAAGCCGTGCCACGTTCAAATCATGCATAAATAATATTTATTTGTATTGAAGCGTGCCACCTCGAAGCAAACATGAACAAACTTCAACCGTGTGGCATACCTTGGGAATGTCCTATCTCTGAGGTAGCTATAAAATTTAATCAACAGTCAAGACTTAACATCACAATGTGAATTATGACCACGTATCGTGGTACAGTAACAAATTGACAGTATGTAGTACAAACAAATACATAACGATGATAAGATAGAGAAGCATTAATGAACATGTTTGAGGATAAATATTAAATATATAGATAGGTATAATACATAAAGTTCATACACCGAAGCATGATAGATGGTAGTGTAACGGGATATAATTACTTTAATAATGTGATAAGGTTAAGATAAGCTACATTATTATACCCACAATAATTGATTGGTGTAAGTGGAATGTTGAGTGAATTTAAACGACGATATAAATTACAAAATAAGTATGTATATATCGTATATAACTGAATAGATATAACTGAAGTAAATATATCTATTCGGTATCTCCTCATACATTTTGTAATCGAACTGCAAGTAACAGAAATGTCGTTTCAAATCTTGAACTTGAGAAATGGAAATAATCTAGTAATCTTCAAAGGTAATTAATTAGTAGCTGGGAATACAGAAACAATTAAACAGGTTTAGTATGTAAATAAGTACCCCGAAAAAATTATAACCGTGACCACCCTATTAGGTTAAGAAATTAGAACAAATACAAATGATTCACTCAAGGGATTCCGCGGTGAGTTTCGTGGATACGTAGTGTAGACCCACCTAATGCTGTTGCTCCTGTTTAACCTGGAGCCCTGAGCGTCGCGGTGCATGATGAGCTTATTGTGTGTGAGTGAGCTGCGGTGGTGAGAGTTAGGGGAGGAGGTGTGGTTGTGCGCCTGCGCCGAGTGCAGCGACGTGAGCGACTCCATCGACTCGCCCTCGGACAGGCGCCCGCTCGCTGAGTATGTGTTGCTGAAATGGGGGAAACGTGATGAGGGGTCGTAATGGCCAGCTGTAAACTATTCCACAATATGTTCTATTTTTGAATAACAAAAAATAAATTTAAATCAATATGTTCATAGGTGTCCTACAACTGGCCATTGGAAACAGGATTGAAAAAGCATGTGTAGGATTATGAAACAAATATTTTAATTACAAAGGTGACAAGTATCGCGACATAAACATATAGAGGAAAGGATTTATCGGTCAAGAGCTCAACGCAATGCTTTTAGTTTTACTAATAGGTAGGCACATTTACCGTAACAAAGTATTGTCAGACCCAATAAACGACACATTATTAATTTTAAATAAAATTGATGGCACACAAAAGGCACAATGAAGGGGATAAGTATGATAACGATTTAAATATATGGCGATGATTATGATGATGACACAAAAAGTACACGTTTCCACAAATATAAAAAAGAACTATAATAAATTGTTACGAATCATCATTCATGTTCATACAACAAAACACCCAACCACATACATATTAGGTAGCATTTACAATTGATTACCTGTGCCTCAGCCAAGGTGCGTAAGGGATCCCATAGTCAGACTTCACTTCGGAATACGTCTGAGTGTCTGAAAGGCTACCGTCACTGATCTTCATACCGCCCCGAGGTGTGACCCTAAAACATATATACATTAAAAATGTATGCCTACTTACCTATTATAAAATTATCGGTACAAATCAGATTCACCGATACTCCCCCTATAATGGTAGTGTTTTTCCGCTTTGATCCCTCGATACTAATTCATTCCCCAAGATATTTTTTCTATACAATACACGATTATCAGTTGTTCTAAGTTACTACAATGTACAATAAACAGTAGTTCCGCAACTGAAATCAATGGAATATTTCCAGGAACGGCGAGAATAGGCGATCAGATCGGCTTTCAACCGCAAAATATTCAAAATCAAAATGTATAAGACCTTATTAAAAAGAGGAACCAAGGAGTTTCTTGTCTATTCTTCTCCATAGAAACGGCATTCCCAACGGATGGTAAGGTTGTAGCTTAGCATCTTGAGTAATTTTTGGCAATTCAAAAATACTGTACTTAATGGTTTACATGAACAAAAATATGCATTCTGAACAAAGTTATTTTGAAGGCTTAGAAGAAATCTTTAAGATTTTTAATAAGTGCCAAACCTTACCGGGAAGTCATGGCGTCGACGTCGCGAGTTAATCGAAAATCATTATACGTCTTTAAAGGGAGGGACGACTTTGCAAACCTATAGTCTCATAGCTACACACAATACTCACAAAAATAAATTTAAAGAAAATATGAGATGAGACGAGGCCCAAAAGCACGCTAACACTGATTCAAATATTCCCACGATTTCACGATAAGCCCCCATACCTTCGTACAGATTAGAGATAACAACTATTTGCTTACTTGTTACCATCCATGGTTATTGAACACATATAATATTAATAGTCTATTAAACTTAGAAACACATCATATTTAACAACGAATTTATAAAAAATATCTGTTTACAAATTTAGCTAGTTATTTACTCTGAACGTCCAGCCGTCTACACACGACACAGTACCTCCACAGAATACGTGACTGTTTATTCCAGTCTTTAATTGCTTGCACAGAGACGCATTATAAATAATATATAATATAGTTGTGGATTTTGTTTCCTCTGTTTATAAGAAATCGAATGAAAGCTCAGTTTATTCTTGAATAATTATACCTACATCATTGTATGTAAATATTACAAATTTAAATAATTACAATTTTGATAAGTACCATACCGCTCGAGGGTAAGGGTCAAGTATTGATAAATTATCTTTAAGGAATACAGTTTGCACATATAACGTCGTAAATATAATTTATTTAAATTCAATCTCCCACATTCGTGACGACCTGATTAGCTCAGTGGGTAGTGACCCTGCCTTCTGCACTGAGGGACCTCCTTTGTGTGATGAGCACGAATGTTTGTACCAGAATCATGGATGTTTAATATCCATATAAGTATTATACTGGGTTCGCCCCCAGTCCATTGCAGAGTACATAATACAAGCGAAGTGTGAGACCGTATAGTTGGTTGGAAGTGTTCGTCTGGCGATATTTATTTAATAAAATGTCTATGAGTTAAAAGATAACGACGATGGCGTTATAAATTACTTATGTATGTGATATTATAGCCCATCAATGCAAACTAGCAGTTCTTATGGGTGGTTCATCGTGATTTTAGTCACCTTTTACGGTACTCATAGACAGCAGAAGTGGCGTAAAATGCCATATAGACCATCAACATTTGGCTAATGAAAATCAGTAAGTAATTGGGTTTTATATATAAAAGACTACTTTAAATCCATCGCTGTTAATAATGATGACTTCCTACAACTTATAAATTAGGTTCCTACTAGATAAAATAAATAGGAAGTAGGTATACACAACTCACTCTAATTCAGAAGGTATTAATTATAGTTGCAGTACATTAGCTAAATTATTTAATTGGTGATGTCAACTGAGCAATTGTCTAGAGGCAATTGTTGACTTATGGTACATTATAAAGTATATTAAACATATGGTTGTACTATGTTTCTAATAACGAAGTAACAGACATTTTTAAAGCTATTGTACTTTTTTATCAATATTACTAGCTGTACTGTAATATTCAAGGTTGCTAAATACTGTGACATATATAGTCAATAAACACTGCAAAGCTCAAGTAGGTATTAAATTATTTTAATAGGTATCAAATAATTGTAGTAGGTATTGCAATATACCCACATTCTAATAATCATAGGAAAATTTATTTTTGACATAGAAGCAATTGTTTGTCGAATTTTGCATGCTCGGAAACTACTGGATGAGTTTTGATGAAATATTGCATGGTGATAGCTTATGATATCTGACCTGGATAAGCATATTGCAAAAATAATATTTTCTATCCTGCAAAATAGATGGGTTCCAATGGGGTAACCAAAAGGTTGTATCTGAAACCCACTGGGTGAGTTTTCTGGAATAGCCAATAACATAATTCCATTTATACAAAGTTATGGGCACAACTAGTTAATAATAATACTTAATTAATGATATTCATTACACTGAAATATAAGGTTCCATCTATCAAGCAGGAGACAGATCTTCCGCTCAAAGAAGTACAAGAACTTTGTTTTTTTCACATGGCAATGATTGCTCTACAACTACAGATTGCAACAATCTCCTTCCAGTAGGTACCATTCAAGTGAAATATATGTTAAGTTGATCCACAATGTACTATCAGGTACCTAGCTCCCTATTAAGTTGATAGGGAGCTAGGTACCTGATAGTACATTGTGGATCGCTGCACTAAATGGATGTAGAAGCACAATAATGTTATTCAGTCTGTAAATTCTTTAGTTAAATAAAAGATCTAGGTGTATATTACCTGTGGTGATGAAACAGCGCAGCAAACTCATGGGTCCCAGGCTTGGGCAGCGACTGGGAGCCGAGCAGCCTCTCCCGCACCGAGGCAGACAGCTGTGCAGCCGCTGTGCCACCCAACGAATATGATTTTGGACCAATGCCATTTTCTGCACATAAGTTTTGTGGAATAAAGCTTAGAGTTTTGCAAATCCCTTATTATTGTTGATATTATCAAGTATGGTAGACTACACACCTTTGTAGTAGGTATCAAAAGTAAGAACTTCACTTCATTTTACTAGTAAAACTTTACGATTTCCATCATGTTTATTCCACTATTTTGCCAACCACGGAGTTGTTATTATTTTGTCGCAAATGGGAAGTGGTACCAATGTGAAGTAAAATGCTCTACTTACTGTGTATTTGTAAGTCTTGAGTACAAGTTTGCGTGCCTCCTGATACTTTAACTTTCGTTCTTGGTACTGCAGAAACTTGAGCAGTCCTTCCACCTAAGAGTAACAGTGTTTTATTAAATCCTAGAAGTTTATTTACTTACTTATAGAAAAATAAGGGAATCGGTATTTATTTGGAAGTATAAAACTACAAAAGAATTTCACAGACCATTAATGAGCTAAAAATTCCCGCCATATTTCTGCCAGATTTCCTCTTTTTTCTTGACAGTATTAATGTTCTGTTTACAAAATGAAATGCTATGAAAATGGATTTCATGGATTTGGCTTTTGTTTGTGTTTGTTTTGTTTTGTTTGACTGACAGTTTTTTTACTTCCTGACAGTGACAGCTTCGGTGCGTTTAAAAATAGTTAGGACCAAAGTTTGGAAGATTGTTTGGACAAGTCACATTGGCATAATAAAATAATATGAAGTTACCTCTATACCTCCAAAATTACAATCATCGTAAATTTTCATATTTAGCTACTTATCAGGCCACTAAGCTTTAAAAAATTGAGCGGCAGCCATAAAAAAAAGGGTTTTTTTTTTTATAAACATGTTATGAACTCTTTACCGTGTTGCGGTGGTCCATTCGCTTGCTGGACAGGCTGTTGTACTCCATTTTGTCTTTTCACGTAGCCGAAGCTTTGAGGAACTTTCGCTTTACTGGATGAACTACTGCCGTTGCCACCGCTGGACACGCTTGACGGACGAGATGAGCCGCTGCCGCTCGGCGATTGCAGCTGCGCCTGCACAGAAAATAATCATTAAATTTACAAGCGAGCATGTCTGATGAACGCGCACAAACATAAATTCAAGTACTTATGCATGACGCTTAAATATGGATCATTCGACTCAATCGAAAATCGATCGTCTTTAAATAAAAATACTAGCCTATCTACTTACTAAAATAATCAAAAGCCGTAGTGAAGCTACCTATATAGATAGATAGCTCATTATATACCTACCTACCTCATGCAGGTTTAAAATGAATTGTTGATAGGTACCTGAGATCCTCCACTCCTTGAAGGGTGTTGACTAGATGAATTACTTGCTGCATACTGTAAAAAAGTAAGAATGAAGTTATTTATTTACCTCATCTTTTGTTGGTAGGGTGTATGTATAGAAAGGTAGCAATAATATATAGCAATTTTTGTCGTAAACGCACGCAATGTAGATGCCAGACATGGACGATGTGAATTAGGTATCAGTTTTCACAAATTGTAGATACGTAGTTCTACATATAAGTACTAGGATATAATAAGTCACCTGCGGATGAGGCGCGATGCCGAGCTGCTGGGCCGCAGTGAGTTTCTCCCGCTTGTGTTGTGGGGAGTGGTGGCCCGCTCGCCGCTCGCCCTTCCGACCGTGCGACGGACTCGGTGGCGCCGGCGCTGGCTGACCCTGAAATAAGCATATCAAAGAATTAACACTGATGACAATCCTATTGGCAAGTTCGTGTGCCGGGTTCTGGAATCCAATCCTATTGAGATCCACTAGGTCCATTGATATTTGTTTCATGGAACTGGGGAGACTTTTCTTTCCAGTAGTTCTATTTGTCGGAGCAAGGGAACTTCTAATTTTATACAGGCTGTAACATCGCGATGGGTCAGTATTGTGATCTTTTAAACTATAAGAGATAGAAAAATATGTTCTAAGGAACAATGTCGTCAAAATTTATGAATGCAGTTTTTCTTATCCCTAAAATCGAGAACGTGCTTCCTTAGAACATATTTTTCTATCTCTTATAGTTTAGACCTAGCTGGATGTTAAATCCCTGTATGTATGTGTAGTCGTATAGTGATAATCTTATAGAATTCGTAATTACCAAAGGCGGTGCCCCGACTCCTGGCGAGTCCGTGTACTTCTTCCACGTGGTGTCCTGCCGCGGTGGTGGCGGGCGGTCGGTCTGCTGGCCGCAGTCCGCCTTGCTGCGCGTGCGTCCCACCACGCGGTACACCACGCCGCTGCCGCCTTCCATGCCTCTATTGCGACCACCACGTCTGAAAAACAAAGCAAATTTCAATCACGAATCAAAGTAATTTTCTTAACCATGGATAGAGAAGTAGGGAAGAATAATTTGAAATAGGGTTGTCTCATAATATGGCTCCGAGACTAATTGCAAGTTGGAGTCAATAAATTCAACGTTTCTAGGAACGTAGTGGTAAAATTAATCTTTCACTCAAGTAAAATTGGCCATCCCTGATATTTACGGCACATTTCCTCCAGGGCTTGTTAGTCTGACTCACTCTTTACCGCAGTAACAATGGGAGTAAGGGCTGTGTAGGTAGCACGCATTAGTAACCTGAAATTATTCCCTGTGGAAATGGAAATGGCTCTATTGTAATAATAATGAGCTAGTCGTGTATTCGTGAAAATACGCGAAATAACACTGGAAAATAGGTAGTATTAATATATTACACACTCGCTTGATAGTTTCAACCATATAACAATGGATGTAGCTTCATAGTATAAGAATTTGGAATCCCTATGGTTCTGTATAAAAAGAGGTGGAACACCGCTCAAATGAAATCATTCCAGATTCTCGTTCATTAGTGAACAACGCGTACTAGAACGGCCAGCATGTCGTCCTTATTCTCTGAAAATCCTCCTTGCAGTTACACACAACGGACTTGGGCTTTCAATATTCAGGGAACCCTTTCATCTACCACTTTCTTCACGAAATTAAATGCGATGAATTAAAATTAATATGAACATTGGGCACCGGAATTCTAACAATCTCCTAAGCTGACACAGCCGAAACAGACTGTTATATAGACGAATTAATAATCAATATCTATTCATGCTAAGCAAAGAATATATTTTATCCGCACTGAATCGATTTAACCTAACACGTCACCTTTTAAGTTATGTTTAACAGCGCTTACTAACGGAGCTATTTTTAATCACCGATTCGTGTTGTTGCTTTTATTTTGCTTCTGAAGTGCTAGTCAAGCTAATTAGATATCTACCACTTTATTAGTCATTTATTTTATTTAAATTCATCGTTTAAAGCCTCCTTATTACGCTGCAATATTTACAAGAGCCCCGGGACCCCGAATTCTGTTAATTTCATTATCCTTTGAATGACTCGGGCAAACGATCTTTGAGATTTTATAAGAATACTTTTAAGTACTTACTTACATCTTCAAAAGTTTTATTATATCCAAAATTCTGTTGATACAGACGTTTGTTTTCATTAAAAAAAAAAAGTACTTACAAATAGTATCGGAAGCTGTTTGTGTAAATCTAACTAAATTATTTTGGTGTAAGCCCTATGAAAAAAATATAACGATTGGTCTCTTACATAACACTTACTAAATATAGAAATATTTTAAACTTTAATCACTGTAAAATCTTTTCAGTACTAAAATATACCACAAAGTGTAAGCAAAGTGTAAGCAAAGTGTAAGATAATGATAAAAAGAGGGTAAGAAAATGTTTGCTCTACATTCATTACAGAGTACATACCTATATAAGCACGAAGCATACCTCTAGGATAACAACAGTAATAATGATATAGCATTCATAAATCAGTATTCACATGTAATCCGTTATTACGTACGAGATCAAAGCAGATTGCAGTCAGGGTGCTCAGAGCACGGCTCAGCCGAACAAAGGGACTGAATTGATGGCAGCTGATAAAAGGGTTGCTCCACTCTACCATGGAGACGCGCAACATGTCGCTGTGACCTAGTTTTGAAGATGTGATGAAATTTGATTTACGGGCTACGCGAAAACTTCGCAAAAATTATAGGAACTCGTCTCTTAATTAAACTGTATTACACTACTCAAACTCAAGCTATATAATACAAACTGAATTACATTATAGGGCTTATTTATAACAAAAAAATGGTACTTAATATGTATATTTTTTGTTGGCGGTCCATAATGGTTTCAGTGATTTATTGCCGCTTACTCGGTCATCTTGATATAGAAAGCCTATTTTTTTTATTTTATTCTATGGGTAAGTAAAACTTACCAACCTAAATTAACTGAGTAATATAGCAAAGGTCAATAAACGACGCCTTTAGACACTAATCTCACCTACTTACATGTAAAACTGTTCGAAGACCCAAGTAAGTATACGACGCCCTTTTGATAAAATAAAATACACATAAAACTAGAAAGAAATAAGGTAGTACAAAGTAATTCCATCAAGATTCTTAGCTACATAGTAGCGTGAAAGAATAGACGTATTCAGTATGATCATTAATCACTTCTTGTTGCACTCATTTTAAGATCAATGGAGTCTTTATTCTGAAGAATAGAGCCCGTTTATTTTTAAACTTGTGTAAAGAGGTCGATTTCGATAAGTGAAACGGCAATTTTACATCGTATCGACCGCTGTTAATAAATGCCTCACGATATTATGCGTTTACGTATTTGTTTGTTCTACTAGGTAGGTACTAAAATTGAGCTACATGAGCGAGTGCTTCAAAGAATACTCGTAGGTAAATAAAGATATTACATGTTTACTTTTTAATTGGGTTCCTATTGATAAGTAATGCATCATGTGTATTGTACCTACAAATAATAAACTGTTAGGAAAGTAATCATTGTTTTACGTCATCCCAATCGTTGCGAATCTCTGGACTGGGATACTGATATAGGGCACAAAAGTTCTTACCTCGCAATAAAGAGATAAGAAGATAAAAGTACATAAACTTTTTTAACTTTCCAGTTTCCTCGTGCCCCATTTGCGGTAAGTACCACAATTTACATGGAGTAAGATGCTCTCGGAAAAGAAGGAAACGGTGCCGAGAAAATTGTTCTTCTATGTTGAGAGACGCTAAGCAAACTGTAATCTATTACACCCAAAGCCAAGCCTTTGCGGTTACAAATGCCGCAGTGTCCTAGTTTGTTGCTAACAAGATGCAGTAATCTGTTTTACATTCTATTTTCGGAAAAATATGGCGGTATCGTTTCAAACAGGCGCGCGTCTGAGCTGCTTTTTATTATGAAATTAATTATGACTTTGGGCGTCATCGATAATTATAATGCTATATTTGACATGTGATTTTCAGAATTTCTCTTTGTTTGTTAGTGCATCGTCTTTTGAAATTATCAAAGTAAAATGACTCAGTACATAAAAAGAAGTGTGTCAGTTTTTTGAGTAGGTATGGTACTGTGCAATATTAGTTCGATTTGAATGTTTCTATGAGCCAAGGTTTCTATCATACCATCATCATATCAATAACATCTATCCCTACACATTTCCAATAAGGGTGCTGATAGCTAAAATACATAAAAAAATAATAAAAATAATGTAAGTATGCGTATCGTAGGCCTCCATATCTGGCGTAATATATATAGTCTATATACATTCTATTCACGAGAGATGATAGATACTTACTACCTATAAAGCTAGAGCTAGTTAGACATACTCCTTCCAAATCAAAATGGGGAGGAGAGGGGTTATTAAACACGCATAGACAGAGAGAATCCCCGCAACCCTTTTGCTTGTTGTCATTTGAAACATTGGCGTTTTAATGAAAACTGAGCGCCCGGAGCCGCGCGCTAATGATGACGGATCTCCTGAAAGGAGCAGTCTCCTATGTTGCTCATTATCTATGAACTGAGCTGCATTCTCATTATTCCCTCCTTCGTAGCTCATCATTATTTTCGTTGCAATGATGAATGGTCTTTTGTATAATTTGAACGTATTGCGCTTTTGTACCTATCACACGTAGCGTGGAAACACACAATATACTTCTTAAAAAAAATAAAGTTTATATATTATCGTTTCAGGTCATTTGCAATCGGCATACGGCCTATACTATCCGCGATACCTATGAGTACCTTTGAGTGGTATCGGGAAAAATAACAAAATGAATCTTAAGTGTCGTGCTGCTAGCTCATCATTTCGAGTATTGTTGCAGTCAGTTCCTTCAATTTGTTCATAGCACGCGTGGGAAGACAACAGTTGGCATACTTCGTACAATTTTGAGGAATCTTTACGACTACTAAATCAGAGTGGTTTATGAAGTAGGAATGTAAATTCTAATGTGAAACTTGTACAGCTATCTCTCATTTTAAGGAACTAAGTTATTTTAGAAGAATAGTTTCATAATTTCGCCTTCTCAACATTTTATTAATACACTAGCTGTTGCCCGCGACTTCGTCCGCGTGGTGTTTAACAAAGACTCAGCCGTTGGCAACAGCCTGCTCGCGTTCTGATCCCGCGGGACGCATTGCAGATTTTTGCTATCAAACTTTAATCAGGCGCAGCGCTGCAACATTGGTTTTAATTTTTTTTCGAGAGATCCAATTTTTTTTTTCTAAAATAAAAGTAGCCTATGTTACTCCTTGTTACATCAGCTATCTGCCAGTGAAATTCCCGTCAAAATCGGTCCAGCCATTTCAGAGATTACCCGGAACAAACAGACAGACAGACAGACAGACAGACAGACAGACAGACAGACGGACAGACAGACAGACAGACAGACAAAAAATGTAAAAAATGTTGTTTCGGTATATGTACCGTGTATATATCCAAATGCACTTAGTAAAAAGCGGTTATTTTAATATTACAAACAGACACTCCAATTTTATTTATATGTATAGATATAGCTTGTTTATGTTATGTGTATATTTAACTGTAAAGCCAAAGTATCAATATTCTTTTATTTGTATTGCTCGAACTAAATTGAAACATTGAAATACCGATAACGTAAGTTGTACGAACAGTCGACGAGTGAGCGCGGAAAGCTATTCAAAGCCAACCGGATATCCTCCCGGTGTACCTATTTCAACTTGAATTCACATTGTTATCAGTTTGTGAGTTTCTTCGCTATTGTGATTCCCGACGTTCGCTAGCCGGGCACTACTCCAAAATTGAATTTGATAATATTGATAGTTAGCACTCACTACGAACCACGGACTTTCCACAATGAAAGAGGATTCAGGCATATAGTCCACGTTAACCAGGGGAAGTTTCCTCCCGACGTATCACCGTTTAGCAAGGGATAATCATGGTTGAAAATTACGTACACAAAAAGCAGTTGAAAATAGATAAATAAATAAAATGAAAGAAAATCCGTGATTATTCCTCTTTACCTAAGAAAAGCTTGTTGAGATTCTTTGTTGGATGTACCTAGATACACTTGAACCCTGAAGAGACTTTCAATATCGGTTTCGGTCCATTAATTTTGTTCGGAACAGTGGAGCGGCAGCCGGTCTAGACCACCCTCGATAAAATTGATACATTATTCTACACTAGCTGCGCCCCGCGGTGTTACCCACAATTAAAAAGTATAACCTTTTCCACTATGTCCTTTTGCAAATGCACAGTTCCTGTATGCTATCCCACGAGAACTCACTTTGAATAAATACTTAAGTATATTACAGAAATGATAAGTCACCAATCTTCAAGACAGTGCTGGGAGTGGATTAAATCACATTTAATACTTACTGATGTCAAATCTTTTGTTATTTACATAAATCTTATTACAATATATTTAAGTGAGTACCTACCTACTAAAAAAAAATTAAACATTCATTGCTGCCGTCTAGGCTAGTGATCGACTTGCCGAATCGGGTGGTGGCGGGTTCGAGGACCATCGACGCTATTATTTTTCGTAATAAAGTTATGGTCATGATCAGGGTTGGAAAAAAAACAGTTTTTTTAAATTTTATAAAACAAACAGTTCAAATTCTTTTAAACATGTGTTTTATTTGTTTTTTATGTTTTTTTCTGTTTAGTTTAGGCCATTTATTTCAAATCAAATAGACCTATATGAATTCATTTCTAGACTAGGTATTTTCAAATTCGCCATAGTAAATTAAATATTTACAAAAATCGTGCGTACCTATCTCTAATCCGTACTAAACGCTTTACATTCATCCTGTATGTTCTAACTAATGTTCATTTTTAATAGGGGAAACCCCAATATTTATATTATATAATATTTAAATAAGGGGAATAACCACTAGTCCATTGAATTACTTTCTTTCGACGGCCGACATAGGGACTTTCCTAGCGGGACATTACCGGCGGGGAATTAATTACCTATGAATTCTATAATTTGATTGAATAAATTACTTGTCTTAAAAGTAATATGTTTTATTTAATTACAATGCCAAAAGAATTACATAAGTACAAAAAAAATAAATAGCATAGACTCAACTGGTTATATGTCAAGATATTTAGAGTCCTAAATATTAATTTATTTGCATTTATTTCCATTCATTTGCAATGAAAAGTAGTTTTAAATTTAGTTTTTTTCTTAATGTTTTGTACATTGTTTAAAACTTGTTTTAATCTTTGTTTTTAAATGCGTGATAAAAAACACGGTTTTAATTAAAATTGTTTTAAACACTGATTTAAACACGTGTTTAAAACAACTTGTTTTAATCATGCCAACCCTGGTCATGATATACTGGGATCGCCTCCAGTACATTGTATGATACCAAATATTACAAGAGCAAGCCACTTTGTTTGGGGCGGTACCATACTGTTGGTGGATTCGTTTTCAATATCTATTTGTTTTTTTCTGAGATTTAGCTTATGCGGTATTGTTGATAAGCTTCTGAATTGGCTCCACGAATGGGAAGTTTCTATCAATTTGATTGCAATGTGTAGGTACTTAATTACGGGTACTTGTGAAATACCTGACAGGAAAACAAGTCGCCTATTCCGAATGCTCGACTTTGTCTCATTAAAATTTCACGCGGCGGAACAAACAGCCGAGCGCTCTCTCGCTTTGCATTACCCGAACATGGAATTTAAATTTTGCCATTGAAAACAGTTCCCCTTTTGTTTTTTTTTTTTGCGTACATCACATACTCGGTGTCATTTTCCAGCTGTTTCGAGGGCATGAACATTTTAAAACTTTTAGTCATGAATTTTACCATGAACCATTTTCGCGTAATACAAAATGTATTCTGTACGTCAAGTGCGAGATTATTCGTAAGGTAACCGTATACTTTATAGTCTACCGTATTTAGACATTTTGTATAGAGAATTGTGAGTTTTAAATACCGTCCGCTAGAGGCGCTTTTCAATTCTCCAAACAAAATGACAAAATACGGTAGACTATAAAGTGCACAGTTACCTCGCACTTGGCTTATTGTATTAACGTAACTATCATATTGTCAAAAGTTAAAAAAAAACAGAACGTAAGTACAAATATCAACGGTATTGTCACATATCGTTAAATTTAGCTACGAGTAAGGATATATAGTTACTTATCTTCTGTCGCAATTGGAATTAATATGAATGCTTTCAAAAATCAGAATATTACAGAAACTTTAAGATAAGTATCTTTAAGGTGTCTTACGAATAAGTATGATTTAAAACTTTTTCCACTTGCTTGCACCTTATCAATACTTCTATTCGTAACTGTAGTATGTCCCAACGTTTTAATATATCGATTATACCTAACTAGTCATAACTGCGACTGATATTTTAATAAAACAAACATTTGTTACAAATAGGCTCAATCAATGTCAGAAATCGACAATCAATATGCATTCATTGTGCGCGCATCGCAAATGAAGCGAAAATAAACCCAAGTCATGATTCACGACCCGTTCTAACCCCCTACACTTGGTTGCTTTTCTTTTCGTGCGTATTGACGTAGCATGCCCAAACATTAGGGACGAGAATCCAAACATTACATAACCAATATATTTTAAGAGACGCCGGTTATATGCGATATTCTTAATTTCAACATACGCTCCGATTTGGTTGGTTAAACCCTAGTATGGGACGCAGTTTAATTTAGTTGATAATATGCGCATTCTATGGATTATAGAATTAGTAACTATTTATTAATCTTTGCATAATCTATAGATAAATGCGTTTGGATTTATTAAAAGCATTTTCCAGTTATCGATTCCAATTATGAGCCTGATAAAAAAACAAAATATTGTTGTTATTCACCGTAGAATAGGTATCCGATAGGTTCCGCGTTCGCCACTGCCCTATACATACTTGAATCTTTAATAACATTGCGAATTCAATGAGTCCGGGGGTAGGCTTAGGGATTCCCGCCCCAGCCTATAACCCTGCAGATGCCGAAGTAATAACCTTACACGGATCAATTGCTTCGGATCACTGCCCGACGTCTTATTGCCAATGTTACAGGATAAATTACCCATCCTTAAATAGAAAAATATAACAATTGAATACTTAGCATTGTTGTTGAGGCTATAAATGATGAGTGCGCGATATTGTGCCAGGAATGGTGGCCACATGTGACAATCTAGCGATACGTTGACTTCGCCATCCGCCAGATGTTTAGAAGGTTATTGCCTCGGCGACAATCAACGATAATACAATTAATATTTCAAATGTAATAATGGAAATAATAATGATTACTTGATTCAAATATTTGCTCACCGGTTGCACCCTATTCATCTCCAAGGCTGCCGAATTGTTTTTCTCAAACTTAATGTCTCCTAAAAGTAGTGTTTACTTGGTACCTAAAATGTACCGTAAGCTTACAAGATCTAACGCGAAAAGCAAAGACACATAGCAAGGCAACACTGATCTTATATTAAAGTTATTATCATGGTTAGTGTATAAAAGTTCAGCAAAATTACTAAATATTGTCCGACGAAACAGTTGATGCTCCCGCTCACCCGAGATCAAGCGACACAAGGCACAACGCGTTTGGTCCACTACATCGTCTAGGATACACTAACTAACTACTAACTAACACGAACGATCGTATCGAACAGGTCCACGAGATTATCGCAGGGCGCGCTCGTTCCGTACGATCCTTTGTTAAGTGCGGTCCAGCTTCACGGCGCCAGCTGTGAGCGGCGTGCTCGGCGGGCGAGCGAGTCTGGCGGCCCGACGATCGATGCCGGCAACAGATTTACATTTTCCGTCGAGGAAATCGGGAAAGTTTGTCACGTGCGTGAGCTAGCACGGGCGGCGAGTACGGCGCGCCCGCACGCCGGTAGTGCGCGGCGCCGAGTGGCGCGGCCGCCCGCCCTACCGCCGCCACCGCCGCTGCCTGGCCGCTACAATACAGCCACACAACCAAGCTTACGTTGACGTTTACGCGATCACGGAACAACATTGAAACGAATCTTCTTTTGTAGATAGATAGATAGATTTGGACTCTCAATATTTTCCGCCAAAGTAAACGTCTCAGAAATCACTGTAACTACAATTTATTTATAGAATCATTGTGCGTAATCGATTGAGAATATTATGGGAAAACAGAGAAAAACATGACAGGCAAAACGTCGAATATGAACGTTAAAATCGTAGGACTAAATCCGGCACACCGATGCAAGTACAGTTTTATGTCGAGACCGTTAAGGTACCGAATGGTGTGGAGCTGTTAGGGGTGGTTAGGGTCGTGGCGGTGGCAGCAGGGGTGAAGTGGGGGGCGGGGGTAGTGTGAGACGTAGGAGTATCGATTTTGGCCACCCCGCCCTCTCCCCTAGCGATGCGACGGTGTGAGTGCGCTGTGCGAGTCCTCGCTGGGAGATCGTCGGTTGCAAACCGCGGGAAGCAGCGTCCAAATATTAACAAACGCTTTGTTCACACCGCAATCTATATTGTCACATTAGGTCGTTCACTAGATTTTGACAATCAGAAGTCCAGTTGTGTACGTCCAACCGACCTATCTATAACTATAGCCATGGTGAAGGTCATTTTTCCTTATGTAATACTATAATGGTCTGCCTAGAAATTAATACTTTTACGCACTAATGTATTTATTTTCCATTGGGGCCCTTGCTTGCCCCTTCGCATCCGCGTGATCGTGACATTAATTACGTTGGCTTTTTGCAAACATTCAGGAATATAACGTGCGCACCTATTTTATCCCTAAAGATGTCTCTGTTTGTAGAGAGAATAGGATTACTAAGGGCAAGAGAGACGAAGTGACTGTGGTCGATTTATTAATGTAAGAAGTAAGTTGATGAGACAGAAGACACCGTTAATATACGTGGGAGAGTGGCGGAAGGCGGGCCGACCACTTGTGGATTGGAAGGCTCGCTATTGGAAAATGGATTTTCTCAGCGCCTATACTTGTTGTTTGTGTATCAGTCTAAGAATCTGGCTAATCGATAGTGGAATAGTGGTTAAAAGTAATAGATTTTTTCGATTCAGAAAATATAAAACGGGAAATATCTACTCATTTATAGATATCGAAATACACATATATGTATACGATGGACCATTATTATAGGCATTTAAAAGGCCATCTAGTTATGGCAAAAGTAACAATATTTTGCAGCCATATATTGCCCATAAAAGTAAAGTCGTAATATTTTAATTAAATAAAAGGACCCGAAGGCTTATACGACGATATAAAATTTTAAAAATACAAATTCACAGTATAAGTTCAGTTTATAGCTCAACTTCAATGAGTATGGGGATATGATTTACGGTCGTCTGTAAATCATATCCCCATAGTCATTTAAGCAACCAGTTAACGGCTAGAAAAAAACTATCGTTTAGTATAAGTAATAATAACTTTATAGATTTTATATTGAATGGATTAAATTAAGGATTACAAAGAGAGTAATAAAAAAATATGACTCAGGAGATATGCACCCAAAGGAACGGTCCCTAAAAACCCTAAACAGCACATCCATTCCTCCCCAATAGCGTCACAGCAATTAATCTCACGCCCAGAGCAACCCTGAGGGAGCGTTTTAATTTGTGTTTTATTGCGCCTCAACAAGATACCTGCCTTGGATTACTACAAGTTCGATTAACGAATTTGTAAAGTGATTTTTTTTATTAAAAAAAAATAATTAATCCAATTGAGGAAAAATAATTGATGAGCAAATAGAGGCCCAAGATTTTGTATCATCTCTGGCTGAAAATTATAATTGTGTATTAATTACCAGTATTTTCATAGTAATATTAAACTAACTGACCTTTCGTCGACTTGTTGTAGTTGAGAGGGCTGCTGGTAGTTTATTCGGCGGCCGTAGAGAGATGCCCCGCCTTCGGACATGTAGCCATCCATAATATCATTATTCCTTCCGCACTCCATTTCACCAATATTAATTCGTCGCAGACAATCACCGTCAGACATATAACCCGAGGCGATCTCAAGATCACAATAATCGGGGTTAGAAAACCCAGGCCCGTAATTTAAACGATCACGCAATCCAATATTCTCCCTACCGAAGTTTGCTTTAACTGTGTTCGCGTGATGTGGGTACCCAGGAATGTTCTTTTGCGTCAAACCTGAAGTTCTCATAGGGAGTGTCAAGTGGCTATTGTATCCACGAAGTAAAGGCCTCATAGGCATTACGTTCATCATTGGATTTTCATCATCTCCAAGTGAATTGTCACGGCCATGGGATGGTGTACTGGAACGACTGTCATTCTCTAGTCTTCTATTGATTTCCGTTAATGTTCTATTGGGATCAAATGGTGATCTCGGTACAGTATTTTCAGCTATTCTCTTTTGAGCTGCTGCTTTCTCTGATATCTCAGCTTCATGTATAACGTCATTTATGTAAGTAGTATTCATGTCTACCCTTTTATTAGGCGTTACGCCACTAGATGTCGTTTTCGATATTTCAGAACCGGATTCACTAGACGGACGGTATATTACGCTACTATCACTAGAATTCGAATGTTGTCCTGTGGTACTGTGCGTCGAATTTGAGTGCGAACTTTCAGACATTTGCGACGAATGATTATTTCCTGAAGGAACTACAGGCATGGGGGAAACTGCTAAAGTCTGTTTCTGCGATATATCTTTGCTTAAATTAGACTGTTCTCTACTGAATGGAAGTGCACTTATATTGTTCGTAGAATTTAAACTAGAATTGCTTTGTATAGGACTTAATTGACTATTTGTACTTTTGTGGATAATATGTCTATCATCTTTTGATATTTTGAAAGTTCCTTTAACGGCAGCCGTGGGTTTTGGTATTCCAGTTTGATTCGGTGCACCAAAATTTTGACCTGGTGCTGGTTGAGGCTGGTTCTGTTGGTGTTTTGAAGGTGGTGATACATTTTCGTGATTTTTGACATCTGTTACGTTATCAGCTCGTTTCTCGTTTAGTTTCATTTGACTACCTGACAGTTTTACCATCTTCGAATTAGAATTTCTTGAGTGATCATCGATCTGATTCAATTTTGTGTTACTGACGGATTTAGGGGCTGCCAGTTTAGATTCTTTATCGCGTGCTGGAAGTTTGGGACTGTTTCTTGATTTTTCGCTGCTGTTAGCTTTAGCACTATTTTTACTTAAGCTTGTGGAAGATTCTCTTGGAGTTTTAGAACTAACTAACTTAGACTTCACATTTTTATTCGACTTGTCTTTTGATAATGTATCGCTTTGTTGCCTAATAGTTTTTGGTCCTACTAAATTAGAAGATTTGATATGTGCGTTTGGGGTATTAGAAGATTCGTTGAGGCTTAAACTAGAGTCAGATCTCTCACTCTTCGCGGAGGAGAAACCGCTGGAAGAACTGGTGCGTTTCGATACTGCCGTACTTTTACTAGTTTGCTTTTCGTTGCTCAGTTTATCTTTGTTAAAGAGCTTTAGTTTGTCGAGCATGGAATGCTTTGTGGGAGTTCCATTGTGGTTGGGCGGCGTTTGTGAATGTTGTGGTGATTGCGATAATGTGGATGGAATTTTGCTGCCAGGTGCGAGTAATGACGAGTTGGGCCGTGACCTGAAATAAATAATTACATGTCACATTGTAAATATAAAGAGGTATTGAATTGAATGAACACAGTCGTAAAGATGAAACCAAATTTGCACCCAACGGCAGTTACACGAATCGATATAAACGAAACATAATTTAACAACTGAATAACCAGTATCGTAACTCATATCTACATGTACACTCCGAAAAATAATAAATGTTTATTGCCAATAATTCATTTTCGTTATTTAAAACCGATCAAAATATCGCCAGAAAATCAAAAGCCAAGCCAAATAAAAGTAAATAAAAAATACAATACCCGGAAGATGACGCTGGTGCTCGCGGTATGAAGCTCACATGTCCGAGCGGACTCGTGGATCGACTAGAACTCGCGGATAAACCACATTTGCCACCTGCAATAAAACAATGGCATGCATTGAGTGATTACATTCTATCTTACAATTTATAAACTATCCAACTGTCGAGGTAAATGATAAAATCCTAACTATGTTTACTTTAGTTATACGTTGCCCATCAAGCCGGGTAAATATTATCAATACTGAGCTAACACACGTTAGATAAGTCTGAACTTTTATCGGAATACGGCACGGGTGGTCGGTTCGTGGTGCGCGCGCGACTGTTGGCCTCGTAAGCTGCGTACCTTACCTACATTATAACTATACCGAAATAATTGAACCCTAATACCCCTCCCATTCCACCAATAATGAGTGCAAATGGGGAACATTGTATTGAATGCAACGGTTCATATTAAACTGGTTTGCTATATTGATCGATACCATACTGACAAAATAATAATTCGTGATGTCATTTCATTACATTTACAAATGTATGCGTGAACGTAAAGCACCCTTAACAACGGACAATAATGACTCAATGGTGGCCATAAATACGACACATTATAGGCTTGCAGTTTGTGTATCATTAGGTAGATAGGTAAAAGCAAACAATATGAAAGTTTAGTTGGTATATCTCTGAATAATAAAGGTTTCTAACCTAAAAAAGTTTCCCTCAATTATCTCAAATAGACATCAAAATACATTCATACCTAGTTTAACGAATGTTTTTATTCTCCCGCACTCGTCATAATTAATATTATTAGGAGCACTACAATTTAGGAACATTTTAATACTCAGCATGGAATCAGTATCGACTTTAAGTTGACACAAAAATTATCTACTAGACCAAATACGGTCAGAATAAATTTGAAGTACCCTCGAAATCAATTAACAAATTGCCATCCAAATATTGGTAGGTATTTTGCTAGAAACTTACTTAGGTAGGTACCGACTACACCAAGATTTTGTGTAGGTAGATATGCAGTGTCTTGTATTAGACAATGGGTGCATTCAGTTGTCGGAGCTACTGCAGGCAAAGGAAGCGCGTACTCGTAGCGTGCCAAATAACATAGTCGACCAGCTACCGACTACATCCGTTCTTTATTCAGGCCGAGACTATCCATCATTTTACGTGGACGGCAATCCACTTATACATATAGCACAAGAGTAATCGGCGATGATAGCAAAAATATACGCTCCTGTATTATTATAAAATTCTAGTATATTTGCCCCCAAATTTATAGACGTTTTATAATTTTATCAAACGCGATATAATACCGCCCGCAAGAGTTTTGCGTTGCCCAGTATTTTATCAGGTTTGATAAAACTTTTATAAATTCGGGTGCTAATTTTTGAAACAGTAGCTATGAATAGGCTATGTTTGTGAGGCTTGGTGTGACTATGCACTAAAATAAAAATTATAAAAACAAACAACAATTGCGTATCTATCAATTATTTACACACAAACACATGAAAGCATTCCAACCATAACGGTCAAGATTATAAGTAGGTAATGAAGCGGCGAACAGTACATGGTGCTATAATTAACATAGTAAACTGTGTTAATTGATACACCACAGACTTAAATTACAAACCAAAATAATAAAACGGTTATTATCATTTAAAACACCCCACATATCTAACTAGATGATCACTACGGATGACACATTCTTGCACTCATAACATAACACTAACCAATCCGAAACTAGAAAATTTTAGCAACAGAAACGATGCCGGTCAAACACTAATTAAAGTTGAATCAGAAATGAGCGCACAGCGAGAGCAGTGGAAATGAACTGAGGATGCATCTGCACTGGAGACCGCGGCGTCCACAAGATATGACGGGGGCACGGCCAGTCCTAAGATAACTGCGTGAGAATATAACAATCGCGGCGTAGATAGTACTTATCGTACGGCTATGATAACAACGTGTATTTTGATTCATTTTATATTAACCCATATATGTATATAATGCCATATACCTATGGTATTGAGGTACCTAGGTATTGAGGTATCTTAGAACATTTTTATGCAAAAGCTATAAGTATTCTTTAACAGAATATGAGGTTTTCATAGTAGGTTTTTCATAATAATTCAACAATATCTCAGGTATTAGATGTTAGAGGGTACCTACATATAAATATTACGCCATAAGATGTAAGTAGTCACTAACAGATACCAAGAATGGACTCGATTCTTAAATTACATTTAATGTAGATCATAATATTCTGTTTACCTCTACTTCTGATACCAAGCCTAATATGACCTCATAAGCCGTACAATAGACTCTGATGACTAAAGATGGCAAAAGATAAAGAAAATATAACAAGAAATCTTGAGATAACGAGCCGATTCATAACGCGTGTGTATCGGCATCCGTCAGCCTGTGGGCGACTAATAAAACTTATGACGTCACGCCACTCCACTCATCAGGATAAGGGTGAGTGAAATAAACTTTTTTTTTTTTTTTTATTACATTGGTTGATTTTATTATTATTGATTTTATTACATTTTTATACAACTTGGTGTATTTATCAAGGTATTTCAACCACAGTAGGTAAGATCGCTTTCTCAGTCGAAATTACTGTTATTTGCAGTTCATTTACCTCTGTTGCAGCTAAGGAATCTTGTAGTTACCTAAATACTTGATCAACGCCAGTACAATTCTGATAATACAAACCGTCGGCTTGTAATGCACTAGAGGTACACTGTGAGGGAGATATTAACGGGTGGTCGCGTTGCAGCTGGATAAAGTAATTGGAGTCAATTAATTACACATCTCTCACACTGTCATATAAGACGTGTGAAGAGCGAGTTTTATTTGTCTGTGGATACGCAATTATGGTCAACACCGGTATAGATCTTAGCTTATAGGAGTAACGGAGTGGTGAGAGTGTGTAGCGGGCTAACTCCTGACTTTTTGACTGACCTGAATGTATTGGTGTAGCTGGTAGTGGCCGCTTGTCGGGCGGAGCGCGGCGCGCGGCCGCCGCGGACGCAGGCAGCGGGATCGACGTCTGCAGCACAGACACTTGCCTGCGAATAATAATCATAATTAAACAAACGGAAACTGTACAGAAACTGGACAAGCAAACATATACAACCTTTCAACAGAAAGAGGACGCTACAGGCTACATGAATGAGGTATAAAGCTTACTATCCTCACTGACACCTATAAAAAACCAACCCCATATCTTGTAAAAAAAAGATAGTGTATATGTTAATACCTGTAAATTGGCTAATATTTGTAAATAGAAGGTATTTGTCAAATAAAAAAGAACCCATAATATGTTACAAATAAGATTATATATTAATTAAACGAAGTATTAACATTCCTATGACGTTTAAGACAGTGACTAAGCAAATGTCTGGTGAGAAGACACACGAGCATTGCAATGAGTATGTGGGGCTTATTGTCTTATCAACCAGTCATAATGATCATCCAACCATGGAATGCATTTGTAAGAGTGTGTTAAGAACAGCGCACACCGGCGGCGCAGCGGTAGCCGTGCTCGGCCCGAGCTGTGTGTCAATATGAATTAGAACTGTAATAGCATTTGTCATTTCACCGCCACTCCGTCGGTGTGCGCTGACCCATACTGTGAAAACGCAAGAAATTCTGCATGCCCGAACATAAACCGGTTCTAAATGATGGGTTTTGTGCCAACATAACGCCATTAGGGCATTTAATACAATACTAATGTATCGAAAAGTCGTAAATAATCAACTTACAATGTAAAAAGATACGCTTCGGGGAACCGCGATCTGAACACTGAACTCGATAATCGAACGTTCAATAAAGTAAGGTATCTGATGTAATAAAAAGGACTATTTATAAGTACAACCGACCGCTGGATAACTCCAGGGAGCTACCCATTACCACTCGTACATGCGCGCTAACTTTGTACTGAATATACGAGCTCTCGTATGAACCAACTTTAGTGCCTCTTATTTCTGAACTCTGACAAATGCGACAACGCTAACTTATTATGCACTTAGTGATTCATATAAGATATTGCGTGACGACAGCATATTCTAGGATTTCATTGAACTGCAATACTTCTTTTTTTGTAGGGATATGTGAGTAAACTGTGTCATTATCCTGTGTAGGTTCGATTCGAAAGATAAAGATTTTTACGTCATATTTGTAATGGTTACGTTTATGGTAACTAATCTTATTTATTTGTAGGTAGGTACTATACTACACCTCAAACATAAGCGACATACAAGGGGGTTGTCTAATAGAACGGTAAAGTTAGTGGGAGCATCCGCCAATTGGTGTATCTTCTGCTCAACTGCACTAACACAGAAACTTGTTTATTTATACGTATTCCAGAAAAACTTTGAATTGAAGTTAAATGACGGTATTAATCTTTGATTACTCTACGTTGCGAATGTGATATCAATAATTTTATCTCAAAGGTCCTCGTCGTGTTGGACCCATGTCTCCACGCAAGCCTTCCAAAAGTCCGGGTATAGCCTGAGTGGAAATCAAAGAGATGACAAAAATACCAGCCATTTTAATGTACCATTGTTAAGCACAGGCCTCCCATCAATGCGAGGGGGGTAAGGCCATAGTCCAGCCCAGTGCGGGTTGGCGAATAAAAACCAACGAATGTTGAATAACTTCGGACCAATGGAGCATGTTCGAATAACCGATAGTAAGCCCAGGGCAGGCGACCTAATTTAAATGGTTTGAAAGTTATTATATTTATCAGGGACCGATATCGTTGTATGGAAAACTCCCACGAGGATAAGTACTAATTAGATAGAAAGTTACAACTCTGAAATAGTAATGAACAGTCCACGACCAAAGTATACACAGCTAAGTTTGTGAGTGCGAATATTTAACAATAGGATGAAAGAATATGGTAAATTTGAAACTCAATTGAATTATTTTTCAAGATTAAACATAACGATATCTGCAGCAATGGGCTGAAACTTTGCTCGGAATACCACGGAAAAGGGTAGCAATGGTACCTTACTGAACATAGATATTTAAGAATGGTCTTTCATAACAACCGTCCTGTAGCACGACCAAGCTTTCAAATCCAACTATTTTTAACATTAAAGAAAGATTCATAAGTAGGTTCGTATTCCTTTGGCAACTCTTTATTACAGAGTTCGTTTATTAAACAGATGAAGTCTAGAAGCATAAAGTAAATGAGAACTTACCTACATGATATACTACGAGATAAGTAGATCCTATAAACGAGAGTGCACAATACATTGTATTTTATGTGCTGCAATCGATCGGTGCGACGAGAGGATAGTTAGGGAGTATAACATGCAGGAAAACACGACGCGCTTCGACGCTGCCAGCACGGTCGTGGGTCACGACTTCACCATAAACCTCCGGCTCGGGAGCTCGGCAGCTATTGTAAGGCCTTCTAATTGTTATGCTGTCTAAATTTCTTCAGAAATAAAAATACCTAGACCTACCTATATTGCAATGTGTTGTCGTTCACACGAAGAAAAAATCCGGTTACATTACATTACTTATCCGGACACGGCATCATGTAATGTTATTTTCATCCTTATAAAATTAAAGGCTGCACTTCTGCGATAAGTAACTAAATTTTATTGTAGGCAAATGGTGCAGCTACTCGTCACTAGATGGCGCTACTATACATGTTAAAAAAGGCCAATTAATTTTCAGTATTTGTGATATCAATATCTTGTAAATTGTAAAATAAAGTTCCACAACGATGTATCTTAATCCAATTGTCTGCGGTCTAGACGGAATTGTTCTTTTTGTATTTACAACGACTCACACACGCCCATCGTATCACTTAAAAGCCTTAAAGCTTTTCAAACTCGTGCTCGGTTCACCGCACCGCATCAGTAGGTACTAATGCTATTTCCATTCCAATGCTATTAGATTTATTTTTCATTGCACGTCTTTTGAAAAGCTTGTGAAGTCTATATACTCGCTGTGCCAGCTGGCTGGTGGATTATGGTTCGAATCGCTTTCGAATCGAGGGGGAGAGCGCCTGGTATACCTACCTACCTAATGACAAAAGTTTATTACATTGGACCTAGATACCCACAATCGGCGAAGATGAAGCACTAGTACACCTCTGCGGACCTCGTCGATGGATGCAGGCGTGATAGTTTATAATTATTAATATTTCTAATCAGAATTATCTTTATCTTTGTCATATAGCGCATGTTGTGGGAATAGTGCATCATATGAACACACACTGCACCGATTGTTTTGAATATACGCATGGTTAAGTGCGGGGCTATTGTCCGCTCAAAGCTCGGCGCTGGCTTGGCGATCGATAAGGCGGGCGATAGCCAAACAACGAACATCTGGCGGGCGACGCGGGCGCACGTCACATTGCATTCTGTCCTTTGACATGCGCGGGGCAGCTTGCGCAACCGATACCTGACACTGATACTAGTCTTGGTCTGGTGAAATGTGTCAGAATTGGTTCAAATTATATAACTATGTAGGTACTATACTAAGTATACTAGGGCTAACAAGACAAGGCAAGTCCTAGAGATTATGTCTCTTATATTGGAGAGAATGAGACAAAATCGATAATCTCTCATTTGTCTTGTGACAGCCGGCTGTGCCAGGCCTACAGATTTATTATGAATCTTCGGTCTCTAACGGCCGAATACTTCCACAAACACCTATTAAATATTTAATTCTGCGTCTTACTTTTTTATGAAGTGTTAAAATTATTCAGCTTTCAATTTGATTTACGTTCTAGTATTTGGGGCTTTTATAGCCTACATCTAGCATAGGATTATAGCTGTAACCTATACATGTATAAAGTTGACACATATAATCTACTTGATCTTAGACAAGTATCCTGAAATCTCTGATCATAGAGATTGGAGGCACTGACAAAACACCGCAGAACCAAACCAATCTAGCTCACATTGGATCTCAGGAGGCCTACAGAATAACTGAACTGTAGCTCGAAATAGAAAATTACAATATACTGATAACAGAATAAAGGCGAAATTGGCGTCACGTCAGCACTCCTGAGCAGCGACTCCGAAATAGTGGCATCGACTGTGACGTGGCATCCGACGCGCGCTCCGATCGGAAATAAATGCTGACTGGGGACCCAGACAATGACGGCATGTCACTCCATCTGACCTGTATGGCTCCAACTATTGGCAATTGAAAGGTACTTTGGAATGTTGAAATGTATATCTATCGCAAAAAAATAAGGTTAAATATGCACAGCAAGTTCCTTTTAAACATACTTATCTGTTATCAGTAAGTATGTGAATTTTTTTGTTAGTCATCATAACTTAAAAGTCGAACTAATACGATTAGGTATTTTGGTGGTAAATAAGTAGAATACAATTCTAGTTTAACTCCACTATATTTCCATTCATGATAAAAATATAATACCTACAACAATGTAAGCATGTGATAAAATAGCTTAATAATAAACCTTATACATAGTTGATATAAATTCTACTATTCTTCCTTGTTGACTATTTCAGGTCAAGGCATTATTATTAATTCCTGATCGATATCTATAATCACCCTTATTCTCAAGCGCACATGAATATTTAACTACAAAATTCATCTATACATATAAATAAAATTGGAGTGTCTGTTTGTAATATTAAAATAACCGCTTTTTACTAAGTGCATTTGGATGTATACACGTTACCTATACCGAAACAACATTTTTTACAATTTTTGTCTGTCTGTCTGTTTGTTCCGGGTAATCTCTGAAATGGCTGGACCGATTTTGACGGGAATTTCACTGGCAGATAGCTGATGTAACAAGGAGTAACATAGGCTACTTTTATTTTAGAAAAAAAAAATTGGATCTCTCGAAAAAAAATTAAAACCAATGTTGCAGCGCTGCGCCTGATTAAAGTTTGATAGCAACAATCTGCAATGCGTCCCGCGGGATCAGAACGCGAGCAGGCTGTTGCCAACGGCTGAGTCTTTGTTAAATACCACGCGGACGAAGTCGCGGGCAACAGCTAGTTTACAATATGTAAGTATTCCATGAAAGGTATAAGTGGACGAGGGCCTACACTCCCTTCATTGTTTACACACACCTTCGCAGCAACATCGGAATCCTGACATCAAAGAATACTCGGGCTTATATACTTTTACGATATTGATGAAATATCAGCCGTAAAAGACGCACATCTTGTTTCGAAGCTGGATATTTTTAGCTGCGTCCAACTAAGTGAAATGTTCTTTAAACATCGATGTTACGAAGTGAACAAAGAGCTTACACTGGAGCTAAGACGAATTGAAGATCTCATTACGTTGTTTTATACGTCTCGTTACTGAAGCAAGAAAATTAAATGAAAACGTATTTCGCAGTAAATGCGATGGTACAGACGTTGTCGTTAAGACGTCTACGAGCTGCATTACGTAAGTCTGTAGGTAGATGTACCTATTAATAATAAGTACCTATCCCATTAAATTATGTTTCATATTTCCTTTGAATTCATTTTTATAAGCTGATCAAGCACCAACCCAGTCTTATTGCCAAGATTCTTTCTTGTTATGATAGACCTGAGAGTACGAACCTATTCTATCTATAGGCAGGTATATAAATATGATCAATAATTATCATGCAAAAAGCCTATTAGAGGTACAGATGCCGCCAACCTAGATTTATTTTAAACGGTGTGCTTGAACAATGCGAGTTGTTTTTAGTGTACCATAAGAATAATAAGTACTTTGTAAATCGTATGCAATTGTATACCTTCTAACTTCAGGAGATGTAGGCAGACTTCGAGATTTTCTGTTTTTACTGTGCTGTCGGTGATGGCCGTGTCCCGAGTTAGTGTTCCCCATGTTTAGCTCGGAACAGCTTCTTCAAATCACATCACACATCACAGTTGCTTAATAACACACGATACACTTGCGTTGCGATACATTCTACTCGATTCACTGTCAACATAATATTTTTCTATGGCTAGTATCGTAAGCGGAGTTGTCATGTCAAAGGCTTTTATGTTCCGTACCCTTACTCGCTAGAAAGTATTTGTTACAATATTATATTGTATGCGCCGCGTCGAGGTTGAATGGGAATATATTAATCATTGCCTTGCTCTGATATTTCTACCCACACATTTTCTATTATCTAATAAAAATATGGTTCATTTTATATCTTTGAAACTGAGGTTTATTATACGTTGCTCTATTTGATGTAAAAGCTTGCGGCAAATATTCCTGGTAGGTATCTTGATTATGGGTTTAAAGTGACTAAATGCCTGTCTATAATCCATCGAATCGAATACCAGAAATGCCAACGTTTACCGGCGCTCCGACCATTGCAGGAATTTCAAAGGTTAGATCAGTTAAGCCGCTTGCCCATAACCCATAAATTACATTCCGTACTGCACAAAACACAGATATTTCGATTTTCTCTAAAATCTGCAGTTACGAACTTGTTCGAATAATAAGCGGTGCAGTTCGATAGAACAAAATTGAACTTTAACAATCACCAATTAACTTAATAGTAGGATAGAGGGTAGGGACTCAACGATTAGCTATTATTGTCATTGTTCAAGAAGTAAGGACAATGGAGAAGAGGGGGTCTAATTACGAGTGATGTTTCAAAAGACAATAACCTTTTTTTACACATACTTACTCTTTGATCGAAATTTAAATCGTTAAATTACATAGAATTAAGAGTATAATTAAGCCCGAATGGCATGCTTAGCAAGTAAAATTCATAGCAAATTGTCTATTGTGATGTGTAACTGTAACTGAACGTTGTTACAAGGGTTTAAGTGCATTATCCGAATTATCATAGCGAGTGCAGTCGGGAACGGTGCGGTGGAGCGTTGCTTCTAGGACGTATTCAGACCGCGCGGCGAACTTGGACCATTTTTACTAAATCGAGACTTAAACCATGTTTGACAAAGTACTTATCTATTGAAGGTTTGAATGCAGAACGTCAACTACATATTCACTCTTATATCAAAATGCTTATTCCAAATAAGGAATCACCCAAACTGTCGTAACACGTAAATTCGTGATCATTGTTCATTGTTTAGAGCCGTTAGAGCCCTTTACACAACGAGCTTTTGTGACTAATTTATACGACGATTGTTATGAGGCTTTTTATGACGCGTAGGGTATTTATTTTTATTTGTCGTGACACGACATGCATTTCTTACATTCAAAATGGTTTTATGTATGTATATAAGTTGCGGTATCATATATGAGTTTTATAACGTTTACTTTGCTTTGGAATATCAATAGAATATCACGCGTACGAATCGTTTTAAACTTAGTTATAACTTGATCAGTGGAGAAGACAGTCAGTAAGAGCCAGTATATAAATAAACTTGAGATGTCACAATTTACCAGTAACAAGTCTATTCAACAACTTTAAAGATTTCTCATGGATGTGTAGTATCGGCAAATAGACATCTCCACAGCCAAGATATCGTGATACGCGACGGCAAAGGTGAATAACTCATGAACACTTAAGCGGGGTGCCTTAAAGCATAACGCCCACACCGGCTTACCACAAACCTGAGACTATTTTTGTAGATAGTCTCAGAGCGTTTACTGGCTTTTCTAGATTTAAGTCCAGTGTGTGACGTAAGATACCTGCCTGTTTTTTTAGACGGGGTAAAGGAAACAATTTATAAGTCCCTAACCCCTATCTACCACCCCAAAACCGTACTACCGTACTCGTACAACTAAATTAACAGATAGCCCGTATAAATTCTGTCAAATCATTTGTGACTATATTTTATCAGCAAATTGTAAAAGAGACCCTAAGATGAACGGTATTACGTTCAAGTTTTATGTTAGTGATTTTTTTACAGACAAGTAAGTGAACTGTTTATTTCATGTTATATTTTTTCATCCACCCGGATTTTGTAATATTAAATAATACATTCTTATATATTAGTCACTCATAGTCGGTTGTGTACTTCTTATATGTCCACCTACAACACCGACAATGGACCGATCGCGTAAAAGGCAGTTAGGGAACTGCTGGTATGATGTTAAATGTCAGTCGTGAAGGATAAATCTAGATTCATGGTTGATGCATTGCGGTTTACTCAAAGATCCCTTGCGATTTTCGATGCGTGTGCGATGTTCCGAGAATTGCAAGTGACTGGCTAGTGTGATGCGATTGAATTGTTTATTTTGAAGAACAAAGCATGCCTACTCTGTTGCTGCGCAGTATTCTGAGGCTGCTCTGGGTAAACACCCGTGCAATTTATAGGTAATATTGTGTATACGCGAGCAGTACCTTGCCTCCTAATAATAAATTGTGATCAATACCTAAGTATATTTACTTATACATCGTTTTAATATTTTATTGCCCCGCCCGATCGTATATATTTAAAATTGGGATAATATCGTATATAACCAAATTCATTCACTTATTGTTCAGATAAACATGTGGTTTGTTTCACTTACGACCTAAAAGTTTAATCATTAAAATTTATGCCCTTTCTGGATAAGCCACAACAATCATTAGCGATAACTGTTTGAATATAAAACAGTTGGGTCCATCCTACATCCTATTCTCGTTAACCTCGCTAACTAGCTAAACATTTGTATAGGAACTAGTTGTACGAGTAAATTTACGTTTAATTGGAAAGCTGAAACCTGAAAACTTCCAACGGATATATATTACGACCGATACCTGCATACACTTCACTTTAGATAAAATACATAAAAATCGCCAGACGAACACACCATCTATACGGTCCCACACTAAGCAACTTGTATTATGGGTACAATGGACTGAGGGTGAACTCAGAATATAATACTTATATAGATGTTAAACATCCATGACTCGAGTACAAATATTCGTGTTCATCACCCAAATATTGTTCCCTACCAGGATGCGAACCCGGGACCCTCGGCACAGAAAGCAGGTTCATTACCAACTGCGCTATGTCAGGTCGTCTAGGATATATTACATGAATTGCATTGATATGATATCGTTGCTTAGTCGATCTCAGTGGCGTTTAAATAATTGGAGAACGAATAGAAAAAAAAATTACAAATATGAACATTGTGATGAAATACTAACTGGAATTGAAGCGACACATTGTTCCAATATCTTAGTCTTTTTTTTTATTACATTATAGGCAAGTATTTGATCTCGATCTCACCTGATGGTAAGTGACGATGAGATCTACGATGGAGCATACTTGCCTAGGTAGGAAGGCGGCAGTAGATTGAGTCACTACATTCACTAGTCACATGCAGCGCAGCTGATCTGACCCGCCATCCATGAATGGCAACACCGAACATCATACCGGAACACGGCTAGGCCGCTTGGCGACATGGCTTTGTTCAGTGGGTGGTGACTAGCCACGGCCGAAGCCTACCACCAGTAAAAATTCAGGAACTGACAGAAATATTCTCAGAAGTATTCTAACATATTACGTATATATATTATAGGTTTTCAGTCCCCGTGTTTCGTATGACAAAACGTTAAATCCTACAGCTCGGCCATAACCACGAATTGTTTTTCGTGGAAGTGGCTGTCAACAAGGCGCTCCGTACAAAAACATACAGCTTATGCTAACTTATGCGCGTGCATACTCGATCGCGGATTAATGTTTCACTAGCTGCAAGTACGGATGCTGGACCACAGAAATAGTGGTTGCCAAGTCGTCTTAGTACTTCGATGTACCTAAGCAATTGCTAGGTGGTGTATTTATTTTAATTACCTAGGTAATTGTCTATACTCTATACATCTATACAAATAAATAAAATTGGTGTGTCTGTTTTTGATATTAAAATAGCCTGTTTTTAACCGACTCGAAAAAGGAGGAGGTTCTCAATTCGGTTGTTTTTTTTTACTAAGTGCATTTGGATGCATACACAGTACGTATACCAAAACAACATTTTTTAACATTTTTGTCTGTCTGTTTGTTTCCGCTAATCTCTGAAACGGCTGGACCGATTTTGAAGGGACTTTCACTGGCAGATAGCTGCTGTAACAAGGAGTAACTTATGCTACATTTATTTTAGAAAAACGTTTTTGTTAAATACCACGCGGACGAAGTCGCGGGTAACAGCTAGTTTAATATAAAACGATCGCAAAATCTCGTCGTATTGGCTTAGGCAGCGCTCATTTAACTGAATCAGGAAAGGGAGATTTATTTAAAAAGAGAATGGGATTTTTGGTTTACCACTGGCCAGAAATTATAGTCGCATGTGAACCGACTATAACCACCGTTTTATAAAATTAGATTAAAAAAATAACCGATACGTGTAGGTATAAAAAATATAGATAAAGACTGGGAATTTTATGAAAGAGAAAAAATATATTTGAGATAAATAAATAAATAAATAAATATCGCCATACGAACACACCAACTATACGGTCCCACTTTAAGCTTAACGCTTGTGTTAAGGGTACCGTACAATGGACTGAGGGCGAACTCAGTATATAATACTTATATACATATTAAACATCCATGACTCGGGTACAAACATTCGTGCTCATCACACAAAGCTTGTGTCCCTACCAGGATTCGAACCCGGGACCCTCGGCGCAGAAAGCAGAGTCACTACCACTGCGCTAATGAGGCCGTCAATGAGATGATTGGATATTTTATTTAAATTTTCGACCCCGCTCTAGGTGTAATCTGCAGATATGTAAATGTGTATAGTTTAGTTCAAAGACCTTTACATCACCAGTAAGTATATAGCTAGCTAATACATAAAGCTGAAGCGCTCAAGAGATATTTACCCTTACACGTAAACAAGCTTTATTTTCGTGCAATGGCGACCTTAAGCTTAACGCTGAATAACTACCGTTTCATAGTCACCTAAGGCTATTTCCAACAAATCAAGGGATGAATCAGAGCATTTTGTTCACAATAATGACCGCTATGCTCTCCCAAGTGTCGGTTGTTCAGAAATTCTGCCCGTAAATTATGTCAAGTGCAAGGTAACTGCTGGCTCCCGGCAACAGATTTATATCCCTCCATCCAATGGCTCTTGTTTCGTGAGATAATATCATAAAAGTGATTTGGTGTGATGAGATAGCGACTACTGCTGTATTTCTAACATCATTTGATAAAAGAAAAGGTTGGATGTTGATTTATTTAGGTATATAAAAGGTGTAACAAAAATAGTGTAAAATATTTTAAGCCGTTTATCTATACATATAAATAAATTGGAGTGTCTGTTTGTAATATTAAAATAACCGCTTTTTACTAAGTGCATTTGGATGTATACACGTTACCTATACCGAAACAACATTTTTTACAATTTTTGTCTGTCTGTCTGTCTGTCTGTCCGTCTGTCTGTCTGTCTGTCTGTCTGTCTGTTTGTTCCGGCTAATCTCTGAAATGGCTGGACCGATTTTGACGGGACTTTCACTGGCAGATAGCTGATGTAACAAGGAGTAACTTAGGCTACTTTTTTTTAGAAAAAAAATAGGATCTCACGAAAAAAATTAAAACCAATGTTGCAGCGCAGCGCCTGATTATGTTTGATAGCAACAACCTGCAATGCGTCCCGCGGGCTCAGAATGGGCGAGCAGGCTGTTGTCAACGGTTGTCTTTGTTAAATATCACGCGGACGAAGTCGCGGGCAACAGCTAGTAAGTATATAAGTAAGTCATAACTATCACCTTTATGTATACAATTCATGTGTAAATAGTGTTTTATTTTCAAGTTATAACAATTTAAAGACGTGGACGAAGTCGCAGGCAACAGCTAGTAAACAATATGTAATGGATAGGCTCAATTAAATATTGCGATGTAATTATACGGAGAAAATGACATTAAATTAGTTTCATAGGTACTTACTTATGGGCTGTATAGACCGGCTTTCAAAAACAAAAACTCGAAGTGCATCTCAATTATTTTATATGGGATATCAGACTAGTCCTTTGATGATTAAATTAACATAAAGTTCATTAAGATTGTTTGTCATTGGGTTATAACAAGTGGTTTAGTTATTTCTTTTCTTGTGAAGACTTTCCTGAATTCCTGTTCATAATAAACAGAAAAGGCAAGAAAAATAATCTAGTAATTACACACCTAAATTATTTAAATCAACCGCAACTTCAGAGGATATAAAAAAATACAAAATTCGCCGAAGCATCATTAAACTCGGGCTAATATTTCATCCCATGGTGATTCAACAAAAACGTAAAGACTGCGCACATAAAAGCACATAAAAGCAAATTAATTAAGCCTATACAATACCGGGCTATAAACAGGGTGTTTGTTTGTGCGACGCGTACAGGGAGCACAGAGTTGAGGCAACTCAGCCTTCAACGTCAAGTCAAAAGAGAATAGCAATCTGAAGGGCTAGCGCGTAGGTCAAGGCATAACCTACGTCACGGGTTGTGTCGCTGTGCTGAATATGCTGGAAAATATACACCTACCTATAATTCATTCTGTTTCAGTAAATACGCAACAACCATTATAAGAAAAAAGCCTTTACAACCAACTTAATTCCGTTTCATATATATATTTGAGACGTTCGCCGCTAATATTTTTATTTTAGGCCACACGTTACGCGGCAAAATCAGCTTTTAATATCATCAGAGTGCCGTTAATATCATGAGATCTTTTGTGTGAAATTCCAATGCGAAAAATCTCACCCGGCACACGCGGTGTGGGTGTCAGAGGGGAGACATTGAGAAAGTAGATGATAAAAGGCCGATAAAAAGTGAGTTAATTATGTCTTTTTTAATATAATGGATTTCTATCAATGTTGCAGTAACTAGCGTCCTTCAGTTGTATTTATCATAATATTTAATTTAGTTCGGTAAACAACAAATTGCATGCCCCAAAATATGAAAGTATTATTATGTTTGGGGAATCCTCCAAGTATAAAGATTATAGGCATCTATTACCTAGCTATTAAGTAGCGTATTTATTCTACAATACACCTAATAATACACAATACATACAATACACCTTTCTAGAATATACCTAATAATATTAGAACTACGAAAAGATCTATCGATTTGTTTACCCATAGCTATGAACGTCTCTCACGTTCATAGCTATGGGCTATTACTATCAGCTGTTTATTTATAGAGTCTGCTTCCATATTTTGTTTGCAAATAAAGGGAGAGAAAGTTAGTTTGGATTAAAGCAGACTGTAGGTAAACGCATCAGCAGATGTTTGTTGGCTCTGAGATAACGTGAATATTTTTTTTAATATTTGTGAGCAACATAATTCACAGTTCTATTTAAGTATTATCTACAGAGTCAATAAAATATTATTAGCTGCAGCGAGTCAGATGAACTGATCTGAACTCAGATGTACCTACGCTGTCCGTTTTATAGTTGCTGCAGATGCATAAAACGCTAAGTAAGATGGAAGGCAATATCAGCATTGCAATTAAGGAATTAGAAACTGGTAATGTATATGCTAGATCAAACTGAAATTTAATACGTAATAAAGTCCTTAAATTGCATATTCCATTGATTGCTTTTATAAACTTTTTGAATTTAACCTTGGTAAGTATTTTTTATACAACCTCCATAATTAGATATTTAAAATAAAATTAGTAATGATTAAAAATAACACTAAAATATTCATAAAAGTATACATATTAAGTGAGTTAAGTCTTTTGGCAATTAAGTATCGTAACCAGACATTTAGGACAGACATTAACACCCACTTTTTCTGCCTCAAATCTTACGTTAAATAAACTTTTAACATAATGCAGGAAGTGGTGAGTCGGAATTTATTTTCATTAGCCCTATGTACCTGCGGGCAGGAGTTGCCTGCTCATGACACTAAGTCAGATTTATCACGGCTCGCCCCTCACTTCTCTTTTCCGGTGTCATTCAACACAGGCGAAAAACTTTCTGAATCTTTGTCACTCTCATTGCGATGACTCTTTCGGAAGATGCTATATTGTTGTAACAAAAAAAGAAATTGTGAAAATAGGTAGCTGATTACTAACCTAGGTAAATCATGAATATATACATCTGCAAGTTAGTATAATTATGTAAGGTGCCGCCGGGTACAAAGGCACCTTATTATATTAGTAACTATGCTATAGATGCTAATCTAGGGCTGTTTAATTAAACCATAAAATTAACATTTACAATAAAAATGGAAAAACTTAAGAAGGCACTTTAAAGAAAACGTATTTAAATGAAGTTTCTATTTTAAAGGGTGTAGTGTGTTCACGAAACTGAAAATATAAAGTTAGTTACATAGGTAAGTTGTTTTCTTGTTATGTCCAACGTGATCAACTATCATCCTGTATATAAACGGCACTTAAGTAAATATTGATTTCTTAAATATTTTTTCTGTAAATCAGCCGAAACGTTGGGAACGTAAAAAACATAGAATCAACGCGATATATCATCCATAAGAGTAGTTTCATTTCAAGGCACATAAGTATAGTTCACATCTAGTATAGAATGGAAGCACCTTATAAGTAATTATAGGTGTCTTCGTCCGTCCAGATATAATTACATAGACAGGGATCTATTAATACCCCCGTCTGATAACGTCTATGCAGAGGTTTCAATTGACAATTACCAGGTGGACTTTCTCGTTAAACCCGGCGACCTCGATACAGCGCGATAGCGAACTATAGCAGCTTTCGCGAATATCGTCCCAGCATTAAGTTGACTGTTAATGATTCTTATTAAAACTGAGGGCAAGGATTGCTCCCGCCATATCGAGCAAATATCACGGGAATGGCTGTGTCATCCTTTACTGTTACATTATTTAGTGGCAGCAACATACAAGACGATACATCTTGCGTATGACCGTAGGATTTGGAGGTTAATTGGCGCGATCCTCAAATTACAGTGAACGAGGAAGAACATTTATACATTATTCAAAAACAAATAGTAGGAATTACATTTCTACTATTTGTTTTTGAATAATCAATAACATGCAGTTCTAAAATGTATTATTCAGTTTGTTTAGATAACTATCTGTATTTTAATACATATCTATACTACAAATAAATAAAATTGGAGTGTCTGTTTATAATATTAAAATAACCGCTTATATATACCAAAACAATTTTTTTTATAATTTTTGTCTGTCTGTTTGTTTCGGCTAATCTCTGAAATGGCTGGACCGATTTTGACGGGACTTTCACTGGCAGATAGCTGATGTAACAATAAGTAACTTAGGCTACTTATATTTTAGAAAAACTTGTTCGTTAAATACCACGCGGACGAAGTCGCTGGTAACAGCTAGTTCAAAATAAAGTTCATAATAGCTTGCACAAACGTATCCACACCATTTGGGGATATTATTATTACCTAAATTTAAATATTTTATGGTAATGCTTATAATGAATATACCGTACCCGGTCCTATAATAAATAGGTATGCGTCAAAAGCAGTGCAGGCGCATGTGGCCATGGCACATTTGTAAAGAGGGTCTCGGTCGCGCCGCTATGGGTGCTATCGATTATTTCCTGTGAACTATTGTTGTGCTCCCAGACGGGGGCGCAGAATCTTTGGGGGAGATGCCCCGCGACCCTCCCCCCACGACTCGAACCAAATAAACACTCCGCCGCAATATAATTTACATTCGAGTTTTTGTGGCAATGACAAAATAACCTTTAAGGATAATGAGGAAACGCATAGAAATAGTTGGAAGTTTAAATAAACGGTACAGGTCTCGTAAAATTTAAATACACGTCGTTGTGGGGTGTCGCTACGTTTTTATCGGTTCCCTTTTTTTAGTTGTGTTGTCTCTGGACGCAGAATTTGGGAATGAATGTTAAGGGGCGTTCCCTGAGCGTGACAACAGAGCATTTGTGTAGCATTCCCAAAGTTTATTTTTGTAGGCTATTAAATAAAGTATCCCAATGAATTATATTAAAACAAGCTGATAGGATCAATAGTTTATATTTACTTCTTATTTAAAAAATAAGGTAAAAATTGGGTAGTTATTATCAGACGGCCAAGAAAAAAATCCCGTGATTTTATCTATTTTAATTTTATGTATCTATAAGTGAGTACCATAGTCATAGGTGTATTTCGTGTAAAGAAATATAGTGAACAATAGTCGTGAGTATGATAATATATACTAGTTAGTGTAAGGCTTTTGTATTAAAATTTATTCGAGTGTTGCATTGCAGCGAACTGCGGCCGCACGCCCACAGCACAGCCGACCCGCGGAACTGGTTTTGCGATGTACCTACACACACCAGATAAGCATGCTAACATTTTCAACAGAAACCACAAATTCCAATCAACGCCTTTATCTCTGCAAATAAATTAATGTATCGCAGACAGGACTGAGGTCCTTAAACGTTAGTCTTTATGTTCGATTGCTAATTAGTTATTGAGGAGATTCCAGCTTAGCGACAAAATAGCAATGGTTGCAATGGCTATCTTAGGTATTTGGCCAGTGTTTTGTAAAAAGCAAAGGAATTTCAAATTAATTGTTCAAATATTTGTTAGGACTTTGGTTTGGCCGAAATACCCGTTGATAGGATAGACGTGTATTCTATATTAATAAAAGCGTGATTGATTTCGAAACAAAATTAGTAGGGGTTTTGTATTTTTACTCTGTGGTCTTAGGTACTGCAGGGTCATATTTAAGTATCAACATCTATAACATAACTGAAAATGACGATCCATTTGCTATTAAAATAATTGTCTTCAATCGAATATTCTTATATCGTCCTAGTTGACAATTTGCTGCTGTTTACAAAAACGATAGCGTGAACCGCGACCGTGTCACAGAAATAACATTTTTATGATCATTTTGAGCAAGCAGTCCCTTTCATAAAACACGGAACGTTACTTATGAGACGCCGGGAATGTTCAGCGTCAATGTTTCTGTTTATTGTGTCTTGTCAAGTGTTTGCTAACTTTGTTGAAGCAGGAGGCCATTTTGTAAGTATAAAATAAACTGTGTAGATTTTGGCCCTTTATTTTTGATATTGTCGTGGGTCGAATGGTGAGTGCTAAATTATTCTGCACTTGTGATTCAAGACAGGCATTTTTTTTTTATTTAAGTAGGTACAAGTACTCACATCATAGAAAAAAGTTCATTGCAATTCATATCACTCAAGCAACTGTCATGAAATTCCTATTGTAAAAAGCTCATCATGACATATCATCACGATAGGAATACATTAGTAAATAGACGCGAGTAATAAAACATTTTATAATATCTTTAACGTAACACGGACATGACTGTACTTTAAATTTTTATCCATCGAGTCAGTCTATTTAGAAATAACCTCCAAAGTCATAGAAGCCATTTACAATGGCATTATAAAGCTTATTTTAATAGCAAATATATTTTACTTCACATAAAAGTGTCCATGAATTTGGGTTTTTTAAGTTTATATATGAAACACTACAAAAGAGGCAATCGAGCATTAAATAGAATCTATAGAATCCCGGATTTGAATATAGAAACAAAAATAACAAGAATATAAATAAAATAAGTAAGTATCATCAAGTAAAACCTTCCTACTGAAAACCGAGGGCAGGCGCGTACGCCTGTCCATAGAAAATGTAATATCAAATGTGGCGAATAGCTTTAGCTCGCGAAGCTGCCTCAGCTTCAGAACAAGCTTTAATATCGCGATTCGCGATCCTATTTCGAAACGGCTCGCATATCCATTAATCACATCGGCGCGACGCACTAATGGGCTCGAACCTGGTACCTCCGGCGATTGACATGTTCCATTCAACTTGAGTATATAATACGTAATTAGCCGTACGATTTTAGCGAGAAGTATCTAATTACCCGGTGTTTAAGGATCAGTGGATGAAGTTTTGGTAAGTTTATCGCAAACTTTCAGCTGTAGGTAGTCTAATATTGATTCTGTTTCATCCAAGTAGACTAAGCCAGTAAGACCACCGCCACAGAGTAATATATATATATATATATATATACTATAAAACCACCGCGAACCTAATCTCTTTACTTGATCTAGAGTCGCACTAGTTGGTACTATGTTATATTCGATATTAATTGGCTATTAAATATAAATCGGAGTACGAAACAGGTACGACGGTAACAGACTATTGTTTAAATCTGTATGAGTCAGATATTATATTAAATATGTTTTAAATAAAGTCTATCACCATATATATATAAATATTGGGCTATTTAAAAGACGATTAAGCAATATAGTTAAAATGTCAGGGTATCGCCCGCACCGTGGGCGAAGTACCTATACACGGATGCTAGCCAGCAGAGTTTAAAAATGACAACATCTAACAAGGATATACGGTAAAACCGCACTTATGTAACTGTGGAAGTTGCAAAAGACGTTTATAAAAACGTTTTCTATCTTTTAAATAAATTTCAATTAAATTAGTAATCGATATGAGGGTCGAGAATCGCTTGCGAGCTTTTTAATCAACATTTACCTTCTGGTGGTACCCTAATAGCTTTTAAAACGACAGAAATAAAAACTTAATTCTAATGGCACTGTCTAATCTTTATTTGAGTTACACGTATGTACGTTCATCGGAGAGTATCAAAGACAGCCGGTGCTTCAATTGTTAACTGATCATATCAAAACGATGTTTTTAATTGTATTGTCCTCTGTTCAAGTTCAACGACCTCTTAAAGAAATTATGAGATTACTGCACGCGACCGTGACGTGGTCCTTATTATGTTCAGTGCATAGGACTTTTACTTTTTTAATATACGGTAGAAAGACTAGTTTTATTTGTAGAAAGTATGAGATTTGTATGGCTGGTGTCGCGTCGTGTCCGTGGGCGGGAGCCAGGACGAGATAACCGGGTCCCGGTCGCCCGCGCAGCCTCACAATACAGGCTTCGCAATAACTTATGCAAACCTTGTTACATTACACTTGCATTCGAAACAGACGAGATACAATTGCAATTTATTTAAATTTATTTAAACCTCTTTTGTATTTTGACTAACGTAACGCTTCACTTACTTATGTGTTTAATACCTTAGTACCGTTAATCAATCGTCAGCGCCACACAAGTCACACCTCAACTTGTTGTTTTTTGAATAAAACGGCCCTAAGTATGCATCGGGAGTAAGCATTGTTTACTTAACCGAGTTCAACACGTATGACAGTAATGCAGTGGAATGTGTGATGGATATTGTCACATCAATTTATCCCTGCCCAGAGAAAGGCTTGACTAATTGGTAAACGAACGGCACCCGAGATAAATTTAAATGTTTCTCAAAGCTAACGTTAAGTCCGAGTGAATCACGCGCGTAAACAAAACGACCGGCCGCTCGAATTAACTACGAATACGGAATAAAACGTAAACATCGATGGATGGTTGCGTCCACTTTAACAACTCCGATTAGGACACCGCTTTACGCCGGCTATAAATACACGAGAGAGAGCTTTGCACACCATAAACAATAATCCTTAACACGATTTGTCACAGAGGGAGCTCACTGGCGGTGTTCAGAGACGCGCGACGGGGCGCGGGCGCGTGCTACGGCGAGCGCGCGGGAGCGTGCACGCGCGACCATTGCGTCCGCACGACAGACAAAACAGTCGGCTCGACCGACCAAAGCGCAAGGGCCTTCGCCCCTTCCGAATCCGTGATCGCGCGGCGGGATGCAGCGAATGCTAATACTGCACAGGGCTGCCCGAGCCCTGATACTGAGCTGCACCCGCATCAGTTAAGAGCCCAATTGGGAAGCACCGTTAAGTTGTTATAACGTGACACGTATAGTTTACTATATAGGACGAAAACGCTATACCTATACACCTCATAGAAGAATAAATTAGCGCAAGAAAGAAGGAAAATACTGACAGTTGAATGCTTAGAAAATATAGAATATATATTACAAGTTACCCATTATTATTAGTTAGATAATTAGATGACACACACAGTCACACAGCCCTGGCTAGAAGATGTATGAAAAACTGATGCCACGGGTGCCATCTGCGCTAGGGACGGGCCCTTGCATTAGAGGGATGACGTTATGCACCCGCAGAAGGGTTCACAGATTATCTCGTTAAAAAATAAGCGCATTTCGGTATTACCTTCCTATGAAGGTATAAGTCACTATATGTAAAGGTCCAGAAGATACACCTTCAGATAACATCCATTACCTTTAGCCACGCATCGTTGTACACCGGTTAAGTCTGCTCCATGTCGACGATGGTTGAAGAGGGTCCAGAATTATTATCCGGGATTGAATTTTATATCATATACGTACGGGGAAATGAGCCTTATTGGCTCATATATTTTGGGTAACCTAAACCCACCTCGGTAGGTAATGAAATGTGATAATACCTATGTGTCTCAGCCTATATATTTTTTTATTTTACGCTAGAATCATCGGCATTAACTTTTATCAAAGAAATGTGTTATAACAAAGGCCTGATGATGTTAAATAAGTAGGCGCATATGTAAAAGTTTCTAACACCAAAATATATAAAATAGGCCTACACAAATTAAATAAAAAATCCTGTATGAATTATCTTCCTCTATACAATCGTGAGTTTCACTCGATAAAAATATATTCTATTAAGCTGACTACATCTCGCATAGCAATAAAATTTCCTATTGTAATAATGGGTGGGTGCCCGTCCCTCTTACGTCACTATGAATTTATACTCATCGATAAATGATATAAATACCCCATCTTTGACGAACTGTTTATTGACAAAAATTCGTTTATCGCATTATATGTCGATCCGGCCGTTGTGGGAAAGGAGGAACATTTGAGGGCTTCTATGCAGATATTATATTAGCCATTAACCATATTTCAAACAAATAACACAGCTATTGATATTAATGGTATTGTGAAGCATTTTTCAGAAGATAAAATCTTTCTACAAATTTGGGGGTAACAATAAAAAACATTGGCCTATTATCATCGACCAACCTTCGATTCATATTATTTTTAAAGCAATAACCAAAAAAAATACAATGTAATTGAGTATCTTCTCCTATTTTATGTAGTCGGTTAATAATTTCTTTCACATTTTAGCCAAAACAATAAGTAGTCTGTTCCAATATAGTATGTACAATAAACGCATTGTGCTTAGACGCACCCCCTCTCCGTCGGGGGTGGCTCAAACAAACACTATAAAGCTGAATAAACTGTTGATAAGCTTGCATCGACCGTTGAAAACGTTCTTAGCTGGAGTATGAAATTTATTGTAAAACTGACCTGCATGTTATGCCTTTGTAAGTTTACATGTTTCGTCTTTGTAACTTTAATTTGGTAGTTAAAAGTTCGGGATAGTAAAGTATAGTATTAAAGAGAAAGTAAGACTTGCAAAGGAATGTTAAACCTTTCGCAAGATAAGTGTTATGTGCTACCTGTTGGCCGTAAACGACTGAAAATGCTACTTATTAAAGATTCTGTTACAAATGCAGGAATGCAGGGAAGGTTTCTCAATACAATGCGGTTAAATTATTTATTTATTACATGTTGTAAGCAAGTGTATTTCATTAATTAATGAAATATTTAACACGTTGACTGCGTTAGGAGGTCTAAAAGAACTCTAACGTGACTTTCAGCTGGTGCGGCGCCGAAAATCGTGTTCTCCACCTCTGTGCGGGAGGTCGTAACTTCTTTATTTCTATGTGTTTGACAGAGACAAATATACATACCTACTTCCCGCTGCGAGTTTGATTCAATAATGTAATAAAAAAAATAGGAGATGGATGAGGTCTCTAACGCACTGAGTTGTAATAATATACATCTGTTGCGTGAAGAGATCTTTCGGACCTCCTAAAACACAGGCGTCATAGACGCAAGGAGCGGATCGCGGGCGGTGCGGGCGCCGTTAGCTCGCGCTCAGTGTTGTTCAAATGTCGATAATGTGTACCTGCGCACTCCATGTAAAAAAAATACGCTCTTATATTTTGTCAGCGTGGTAGCAAAAAAAGTCGTTGCACAGGCTGTCACAGTAAATTACGGCTTACATTTAGTAGCACAGATGCATCCAAAACAGCCAAATGAATAAATACACTATGTGTGCAATGCGATCAAAAAATGTGTTTACCATGCTTCAATGAGGAAATTTTTTCTTAAATATGTTTTAGGTCACTATGTTTATTGAAATAAAACTAATTTTATGGATTATCATAATTCATCATTCACGGAAGGACAGTCACCATGGTCAGTCCTCCCGTGACCATGGTTGCTGTAAAACAGCCGAAACGACGGGAACGTAAAAAACAAATAATAAACACAATAAAATCCATAAGATTAGTTTTATTTCAATGTGTAGTATTCGCGTAAATATAAGAAATCAATATTACTATGTTTAAATGATTACTTCATAAAAAGTTTAGTTATCGATAACTGGGGTTTTATTTTAATCCCATTACTAGTCACAACCCAAACGGATCTATCTTTAGTTGCGATGCGAGATTCAATGGATACCTAATTTTTTTTTCGTTATATCTCATAACCCACTTTTCATATCCCCATGCGTAGCAAACTTGAGATAGAACAGTTAATTCTCTATTATTTACAGAAAGAACATAGATTGTATCTTATTTTTTGATAAAGATATGAGTTTTTTTAAAATACCTTATTTTAGGAGATGGATTAGGTCTCATACGCACTACAGTGAAGCTCGGTTATGAGGTCGAATAGATCTCTACCGCACTGGCTGAAAGTCTTCTGAAAATGGCACCGCACTCAACGTGTTAAACTAACATATTTGGGATATAAATATAAACTAAAATGACTTGATAAAAGTTAAAGTATAGGTACCTAAGTACTAAAATAGAAAATACGAAAATTAAAGCTTAGAGATGCACGTAAATAAAACTTAAATGTGCGAGTTTCATTCCGCGTGAACGCGAGATATATGAACTTGCTGCATTGCGACTGTGAAAACATTTCTGCCTCTGTATTGTCCTAATTGTTGTATTAAAATTATGCACGACTTTATGGAAAAAAAACCTAAAGTACTTATTTATTATTAGATTATATATAATTTCGAAAACAAAAAGTAGGTTTACAACTTGTTTCATTTACATCATCTCGAAAGTTTAAAAGTGTCATGAGATTAAAACCCTTATTCCTTATTCCAATTAAAACAAGAACCGCCGTCATAATGCGGAAACGTTCTGCATCGGCTAAGAATCGACTAATTCCCCTTTCGCTTGTAAAACCGAATTAAACTATTCGTGGAACATCTAAAAGCATCCACTGATTTATAATGGAAACGTGAGAAAATATGAATGATATTTTGGTATCGAGTGTAATTGACGGGCGAAGGGAAACACACGACAAGGGAGTGGCTATTTGTTAATGTACAGACATTGTACTGTCATAATAGTGTACGTATATATAAATCCATATGTGTTGACGAATTATAAAATATTTTTTTGATCGTTCATTTATTTCTTGGTTTAGTCACTTGACAGTCAAGAATTGCACTAAAAGTTATGTTTTTAATTTTCTAGAGGAAACATCGAACGTTATAATGGTAATAGTAACATACATTAACTTATAGACTTACTAGGCATTACTGGTATATGCCCAATCGTACACCTGTGTTACGTAATGTTTTTACTAATGATGTATGTAGGTGTAATTACACGTGTTTCCAAAAAATCCTCTTAAAACATTTAACTGCCTCTTAAACCAGCGCTGATTCTCTTTACTCATTGGCTGTAGTATTTGTGTACACCATTAACAGGCAAAGCCGAGTTTGAGAATTATGTTTGTTGACAGAATAGATAGGCTATGGTGACGAGCGAGCGCGCGCGCAGGGAGATGTAAACAAACACGCCATGACACGGTGCGGCTGCTCGCCGGCTACTGGCATGCTAATACACTGCCTCGTTTAAAAGAGTATGAATTTATTTGAACTTTTCTTGTTAACAAAAGATCTTCAGAACAAAAAATCAACATCTCACATATTGAGGTGGTTGTTTGTTATTGGAATATCCTTTATATTTAAATTTGGAATATTTTTTAAGTTATTTTTTTTTTACTGTTAATATATCAATTCATAAATGAATAATAGATATTATCCATCAAATAATATTATCAGACAAACACACCAACTAAATGATCCCAAAGCAAATCTTGTATTAAGTATGTGATACCATGAAATTGAACTGGGGGCCATCCAAGTTACATCCAAACTAGCATACAAATTACGAAAATTCCGTAATGTGCCCGGACTGGAAACGAAATCGCAAACATATGCTGCAGTGAGCGTATAGCAGTTCACGCTCGAACTACTAGACCAAGATGGATTTCCAGAATATAGAAAAATATATTTTACAGTGAGACTTGGAATGTGACCACAAACACTACCTACTAACAAAACACTCTTGTAAGTAGTATTTGTGTGTCCGTCGACAACTAAACGTAATTCTATACGCGCTCTCGAGTTTGCACCAGAAGCGCCGACCTCAAACTAATTGGCTACTCAACTTACTGCTCCCTCAGCACTAACTTAACACTTATCGCGATAGATGACGGGCGCCTTTGGAATGAATAATCATTCTGTCACTCAGATATCGTTATCTCGAGAATTAACTTGGGAACCTCAAATCGATAGAGAAAGTGAGTAAAATAATTAATCTTGTTTGTTTAGAAAAAAGAGGATTTATCATCCTTGGCGACATTTAAATATTTTACCTAATAGCTTTTTCGTTGAAATAAAACGAATTTTTCGGATTTTATCGCGTTTGTTTTATGTTTTTACATTCCCGAAGTTAATAATATAAATCCGAAAATTAGTTTTATTTCAATGTGTAGTATTCGCGTAAATATAAGAAATCAATATAGATTTAAACTAGTAACTTATTTGCTTAATTTTTTTATAGCTGATTCGGTGGTCATAAAATAAGTTTTTGTTCGCATAACTTTTTAAAAACATTATACCTAGCCACCGTCGTTTTTGTCGATGATATTCCCAACAACAGAGATTCGTACGAGGCGCTATGCTTTTAGATGTCAAAGGGCATTAAAGTGTGTTGTTGTTGTTCTTGAATTTTTGCCAGGGTCGAATACCCCTGATGATAATGATAATGTTGATGAAATGAATCCCCTATACCCCTCTCCGTATCCGTAAAGCTGTGGATACTTTACTGAAAATTAACCGCACATCTTAGGATAACTTGAAAAGTCAAATTATACTATTTTATTTCAATTTCCTTCACTCGTGCACGTTTATGATCACACAATGGTTAATATCCCACTAATATTACACATTAATCAAAGATACACGTTGTTTGGAAAACAAAACAAAATTGTCAACTTAATGGTTCAACTTCCCGCCAAAAACCTCCTCTGTCCTTATAACACTAACTAGGCTAAGTTAAACGGAAACTAAATAATAAAAAAGTCCCAAGTAGGTGGTACACATCAAAATGATCTATCTTACCAGCATACCATAGATTAAATTGTATTTGTTCCATGATCCATGAAGCCTACTAAACTAAGTACTTTGTATGAAATATTTAACGCTCCTAATCAAAGAGTAGAACAAATAATGAACGTTGCATCACACACCCATCCTACACTCTGATGTTACATAATTTTCATCATTACAGAGTTAATGATCTGTATAAGTGTTTATCCAGTCCAGGGCGAGGAATTCAGTTGAGGTGGGCTGCCATACACGGCAGCTCCCTCCCGGTAAGGAAAGTGGTCCCATTGTGCCCAGAGAACGCCGCCGCCGGTTGTTCACCTATGTGAAAAACTGGCAGAATCCTAAATGTAGCGGACCGGTCCCGTTCGTGATGGAATGCTTTCACTTTTAACTTATTTTGGTTTTGATTAGAATGGGCATTCTATCTTTGGACCGATCGTCCGACAGACACTGGATCATGGCATGAAATGGGTATCTACCTACTTCAAAATATCTGAGCGCAGTCACGCTGAGTTTCTTCAAAATTATAGGCTTGAGCATTAACTTGATTTACATAAATGGGTTTGGAATATCACCGTATTCACCTATCGATGCATCCTCAGATCATAAAGAAAAAAATATCGAGGGATGCTACCTTCCTAGTCTACCTATGCATAGACTTTCCCTCACTGAAGACGTGGGCGCACGTGCGAGACGCGCCGACGCAACAAATGACAAACAATGGCTTGTTAGCCCTTTGTCGTGAGTCAAGTTCGGGACTCTGGCGACGTGACATCCTCGCATTGTGCACTCGTCAGGGAACCATTGACCGGGTGGCGAGAGTGTTGACTGTTTAGATAGGAATAGGCACTTCGTTAAGTTGATAAGGGCTCCTGGTGTAACGAATAGGTGACAAGATCTGTGGTGGCAGTGGACTTCATTGTTATAGGATGTTTTTGTAGGATACCCCTTCTAGGTATTCGTTCTATAGTGGGTAATTTTTAAAAAGAGATTGTGTATAATAGATATAATAAATTCTAAATATACTCTATGATAAGAGGTTTTTATTATATGCCCACATGATATAGCAAAAATAATGTAAGTACATACCTACTTAAGTGCGAATACAATTTATGTGATATTTATCTAAAGTATTTTTTTTATTTAACTTAGATACAACTTAGAATGAAATGCTTGGTATAAATCCGACAGAGTTGTATTGGTATATGAATATACTTGGCTATGTAGTAACCTAGGCATGAAAATAATTCACCTTTAGTGCTTTTAGAAAAGGAATAACTATTGCCACAAATATTACGCATAATACTAGGGAGAGCCAAGTTCACGTTGCTAGCCAAGTGCATGTCCTTTGTTTACTAACATAGATTATGAGTAAACCAGCAGCGGGCAATCTCGGCAACTCGCCAACAGAGGGCGCTGGGGACCGAAATAGAAGTGTCATTGGGCGGCCGGTGCGCAAGAGTTATGGCCACTGCGGTAGGCATTTCCGATCCTTCGACTAAATTACTTTACTATTTAGCATTTAAGCTTTATTATTATTGCGTGTGTAAAGCTCACCATAAATGACAGTTAAATGTCCAAATATAGATAGGTCCATCGTTCGTTAACGATGACGATGTGCTAACATACTTACCTAACAGTTACGCTAACAGAAAAAACAAAATATTGTTGATATTATTTAAAGCCAGTGAAACTATTTATTACTAACTATTTATTATAATCGCGTCCTTTCCACATTATTCTACCGCAATAGTGTTATTTTTTTCAAAATGTTGGCAAAGACGTTTATTTCTTAATAATTGATCGCCATTTTTTGTGAATCTGTGAAAACTGCTAGTTAAAAATAAATAAAGATTTATTTTCCACTAAAACTTATTTATTTTTGTTATCAATTTAATATTGATTATGATTACAAAAATACTCAATTAATTATATTTTTAATATTAGGCGGTTTTACGGCTTTGTTATGTTTGACTTTCTTTTGAAGGGAGCGTGCAACAAAAATGCGCGCCATTTCATAAATAGGTTATGAATTATGAAATTTTATTTATTTTCTCCTCACAAGCGTATTCAAAAACGTCGTAGACATGCGTGAGCATACCATGGTCATAGCACTGTCGGCTTATTACGTACTAATATCATAATGTACTTTTATTCAATACCGACCTAGATATACTTGACCTATCAATAACTCCTAGTCAATTAAGTAGGCAGGTATTGTATTTTTTTATCCGTTTTGAGGTGTTTCTAGTTAGTTAATAGGCCGTTATTGCTTGGTGGCGACACAAAAATAATGATAATACAAGAATGCACAGCACGTAGTGGCCTCTGGAATCAATCTAAGTAACTTTTATCATTTTTGGCTTTCGACGCCATCTAGTGTCATTATCATATTTTTCTAGGTAAATATGCCTCCATGGATATATGCGCGACTAGTTAATAGATGGCGCGACTAAATCTTTTTATTTTAAGTTATTATTCAACAGACTAGATTAAAAGTGTAAAAAAAATAATGAATAAAAGACTTACCTATTGGCTGTTAACGTCGTCATTTCGACGTTATTTCCACACGCTGTTAAGATTTCATCGCAACTGCTGCCACCTGTTATGCGTTGTACTGCACTTAAAGAAACATCATCGCTCGAGTTTCTTCCAACATTCGCAGAGTTCCCGCTAGATGGCGTTATTCTCTGTTTCGACGCTTGTTTATGTCGACTTAGCGCGAAAAATAAAGCTAACACTGCTTTCAGTTTCGCATCCCGGATGTCCACAGCTGTTACTTGTTCTAATCCTTGGACTTTTTGGCCATGGAGGAAATCCAAACAGCATTGAACGTTCTCCAACTGCAAAGAAAAATAAATTGGTAAGATATGTTTATGTAAGTAAATACTTTCTTCGGTTATACTGTGTAGGTAGGTGTCTAGATTTCATATAAAAATGAGACATCATTGTTTTATCCCAATTAGGAATCACCTGCCCCAAAAAACGAAAACAATAAACCTTAAAACAACGGCGCCGTGCATCAAAGCGAGATTGTAAAAATCAAAAATGGTGCCAGTGCATAAAATCGCGATGTGTTTACATTATTAATAACACGCAGCTTTTACGTGCGTTGTCGCCATTGTGATGCGCACGCGCTTCCGATTTTACACGACGCGATTACACAATGAGCTTATCGTTAAATTATAGTCCTTGGAGTATCCAATAGGTGTAAGGATCGTACGTGAACTTATTTCGTAGCATGGCGGTATTTTTTTTTACATATTATTATGATCCGTAAGGTACAACATCAAAAAACAGTACAAGATTCTTGTCTTCTTCCCTATTTACTTAGACTTAGACACCTGTATGTTGACCCTAGTTTATCTTTCAACCATTGAATTAGTTAAGATAGTAGTTAGCCAAAAAAGCTAAGCCACTATCTTCGTTACTATCTCGTATTAAAAAAACGCCAATTATCTTCAACCTTGAATTATAACTTCAATATTAATACTTCCAGATTCAATTTGTGACCTCAATGTGATTTTAAGCTGCCGAACCAGCATCGCGCTCGTTGCGACACAGCGGAGGCCGGCGCCGGTCCTTAAAAGGTCTGTCTCCTGAGCTCATAGGTCACCGGCACAACCACCATCCCGGCTCCGAACACCGCCTTTGTGGACCTACCCTGCCAGTTGACGCATGTCCGACGCTCATAGGACCACATATTTTATATGACTACTGTAAGTCGGGAGCGAGTTTATTCGGAAATTAACCTATTAAAGTCTACGTGCTATTCGTACACTTTGTATGAAGTATTAAAAGTTATAGATACTGGCCGCTATATGCGAGGTGACCCTTACGTAGACACCGAGATTTGCTTTTTTTGACTCGTGACCAAAACTTGGGTGAAGGTAAATAGATTTGAAACCTAGTAATAAGAAAAGATGAGTTAGGCACGACGAAACGCAAATTGGCTGTAATAACAAACAATACCCATAGACATTAGCTCATAAACTTTCTCGTAGCTATAGGTAGAGACAAAGTAAAGCAAGAAAAGAAACGTATCAAGTACGGAATACTATTGACGTAGGTACTATGATAACGCCTAAGGTAGGTAGATCGTATTGTCTCAAGTTTTACGATAAATTCGATTGCTACTCGTTGTATCCAATCCTGTAAATATGTACAAACATACGCTTCGTGTTTATCCCAAATAAATCGCTATTCTGTTTTATGGTTACAATTTGCTTTGTATCTTTTGTGTCGGTTCGCGTAACCCGCCGCCAACGAGTGTCGCCCTCCCACGATACACGGTCGGCGTGACAAAACATCCGTGACGAAAAAAGAGGAATTCCGCTGACATTTCATTTTAAAAACTGCTAAGCATTTTGAGTGACGTTGAAATATTACGTTTGGCTAATTTAGCGGAATTTTATCTTTAACGCTGAATGAAATTGCGAGAATATCCGATTCCAATCGCATTTGATGTGAAGCAATTCAGTTTTTGTATATAAACTTTTGATCGTTTTATGTGGTTTTATGTTAAAACACGTATGTTTTTGTTACAACGTATATTTATTATCAGATTGTGCAATTATAAATAAATCATATTATTATTTACTTATGACATGTTTAATTTAAGTAATTGAATACCTCATCTTTGTCGCTAAATTATCAATTACGTATACCTTGATAAATGTTTATCAGACCTTTTATACCTAGTTTATTTATTAGATTCGCACATGCATATGTATAGAAAAATGAGGACTGACAGAACAGATTAAAAGAATAAAATCGTTGATGAAGCTTTCGGAATTAGTAGATAGATTGAAAGGAAGTACCTATGGTCTGAACGCGCAGGACTGTAATTGACTGAGGTAGCTACTCCAGGAATAGAATGAGAAAATTGTCTCAATTATGTCTCTACGTTTTATTTCAATTACACAGGAAATTGTTGCAAAGCCGACGCTTGTAGTGGGTCGTGAACTACTTCAATAGAGTTTAAGTGATTGCTGTTGTGAACGGCTCTCCTTTTGTAAATTAACCTTTTAAAATTATGGTTTGACTTACTAGTTTTCATTTCTAAATCACTAATGTCAATACTTATCATAAAGAGTGGATAACTAACGGTTCTTTAAAATAATGTATGAGAGCGGTTAATAGGTACCTAAGTTGAAGACGCGGTGACGGGGCGCAGATAACAAAAAAGATCAGTGACTTCTTAAACAGGTATAGTATCTGACAACTTAATACGCGTCTGTCATACTTATATATCGTCATCAGACTCGGTCATATCCATTGCTGGATTCCTCCAATGACTTCCTCACGGCCTTGGATCTAGTTCGGTGTCTTGCATATCGCGTTAGTTCAGATCCAAATTACAGTTTAATTTATTCAGATTCTCACTATCACATTAGGTCCTACCGTGTTTTCACTCCTTATCAATAGTTGCAGATAGTCTCTGTTGCCTGCACATAAACGTGACAAATCTATTCAAGTGAAGTCCGCTATCGCAGTCATGCGCGCGATCCATGTCTGATCCGATGTTGCAATTCTAATCGGGCTTTGTGTATATTCAATTTTGTAATACAAATGGGAGAATTTATTTCTGCTTTGGATCCGTCGATTCGTTAAGGTTTGAGACTACTTGAAATCTTGTGCACGTGCGATCTGCATCGAGAATTCGTGGAGGCATTATGTCAGTATATATGGATGTCCTCATAAAAGTGCTTAGCTTTAGGCAACATAATATTTAACTTTATGTAGCAATAATTTATCACCCATCCCATCTTGCTGTAACCCACTCAAAAAATGTGACTATCATTAAAAAAAAACACTTGACGTTAATACTATAATTATTACTAGCCCTTTATTTTAATGGTCCACTTTTGGGCACCAGCCTCTCCTCACTACGAGGGGGATTGGGACATAGTCATTGAAACGAATATTTAAATTCCATTGATTTATTGTGTTCTACAGCAGCTGACAGCATCTAGTTACAGACGCAGATTTCACTTAAGTACTTGAACTCGTTTTACAGCTCAATTGTGTAAAAATAATTCCTGTGCTACTGCGATTACTAATCAAAGGTCAGTATTTAATTTGTAACCCAATATGAAGGAATGATATACATAAAATAAAAATGTAACTGATCGCTGTCTGTACATGGAAGATACATGAGAAAATCTAGTATTGGGGGCCTTTATCAACGCAATAGAATCCAAAACAACGATTGTTAGATTTTTTTTCTATTTATTTGTGCGCGCCAATCTCAGAAACGACTTAACCGATTTGGGTGCGGTTTTCACTGATGTATTGTGGTAAGCTTCATTTAAATTTTTATATAAATTTAAAGAAGCGGACGAACAACAATCACGCATTCGCGGTCATTACTTGTCAATTGTGGTGCTTTTGTGGTGACTTCCTTTCTAATCTAAAGCTAAGTATACACACAGACACACTACTATCGACGAGCACTAAGGTACAAAGATACGAGACAGCTCGGTGTTGCTGCGGTGTACACATTTCGATATACCGAGTGTCTAGTGTCAAATATTACCATGTATAGCTATCCTTATTTTCGTTTGTAGAATACCATAATAATCATTTCAACTAAACCAGAATTCTTATTCTTAAAGTAAATCAAATGAAACTTATCGTAAAATGAAAATCTGATGCCAGCATTGTTCTCTTCAGCGGTCTCCAGTTTCGTATATTGAGAAGTATAAGATTTCTATTACTCTATAGAGAGAATATTTAAATCCACCATGTCGAAGTGGAGGCACGTGCAATCTTGATACGTGTGGCAAGTTGAAACCTTTGCCCTTGCCACGATAACATTAATTTCTTTTAGGTAGTATCCAAGTATGTCCCCTGCATTAAAGCATATAAACTCTGAATGTACCGTTATTCGGCGTTAGGTCATGTCGCACGGGCAGACGGTTATAATGTGATGCCAACTTGCGGATTATCGCATTCCAAATTATTTTTATTAAACATCGAAATCCTACTACAATACTGGCATAATGTTGTGTATGTAGAAAAAACAACAACTAAATAATTGATCACACTACTCGTATAAATAGGTACCGTAAAATTTTCAAAAAAAGAACGCGAATTTTTATAGGTTTCAAAATATATTTGCACAAGAGGGTTAGCAATAGATTTTATTTTTAAATTGCATAAATTTATTGGTTTCTTATATTTACGAAGGCTAATTCTACACATTGAAATAACTAACTACAATTGAAAAAACTTTTCTTTTTCAGATTTTATCGCGTTTATTTTATTTGTATATGTGACTATGGTTGCTTGTAAAGCAGCCGAAACGTCGGAAACGTAAAAATATAAACTAAAAACAAAACAAAATTAGTTTTATATCAATTGCAAAAATTTACTCACATTAAAGACATTTTTTGCAATAAGGACAATAAAATATGGATGGATAAACATAGAAATGCTACTTCAATACTTAACTAATACATAACTCTCTAAAACCTGGTTAGCTCGATTCTTTGTCGCGTAAAAATTAAAAAAATGGAAATTTGAGCATTTGAGTACTCGGCATTTAGGCCGACAACCCAGTGGCATGTATGTGTGTCGAGGCCTTGTCCTGCCCGCTACAATTGGGACGCACCTTATCTGCGTATACGCAACTGTTCGCACCTTCCACCGCTCAACAATAACGCATAATCTTGTTTTAAAGGTGAATAAGCAATAACTGTATGCAATAAATGTAAAATTGAATAAAATAAAGATGAAACCACAATGTAAATAGTCGTTTTATTGCCAACGTTATTTCTTAATAATGTTCATTTTTATTCTTATTGAGAATTTGTGGGATTTCTCTTCATTGTCTGTGTGAATTTATCTTTAATTGTATAAATGTTCGCGGCTTACTTCCGCGAGTAATAAATAGTGATGAAGAGAATGCTTGAGCACTAAGTGCGTTTATTCAAATAATTGTTATTTTTATGGAAACCATACTACTTGTGGTATCCGTTATGTAACGAGAAATATTATATTTGGCTGTTTTCGGAGGGAATTTGAAAAATAAACAAACTTGTTGTGTTGTAAGTTACTCAAATTTAAGGACCACATTGTTGTGGGATTATCGTGTAAGTACAGTTTTCTTTCTGCATAATAAAAATGTAACTGATCGCGGTCTGTACATGGAAGACATATGAGAAAACTATTATTGGTGGCCTTTATCAACGCAATAGAACCCAAATCAATGATTGTTCGATTTTTGTTTGTTTACCTCTTTATCTGTGCGTTTGTGCGCGCTTGTCTTAGAAACGGCTTAGCCGATTTGGGTGCAGCTCACTAATGAATAAGTAAGTTCCACTTAAAATGTAGTGTTTATTTTATTTCAATTAGTTCATAAATTAAAAAGTTATATCAATTCTAAGACGCGAACGAAGTCGCGGGCAGCAGCTAGTAAATAAATAAAATTCTCGTCATTGGTAGTTGGTAAGCGTTCTAATAAATCAAGATAACGGGTCCCTCGCACGGGCCACTGAAAAGTGCGTAGATAACCATTAACAGGACATATTGAGCGTCACGACAACGACGTGTAGCGGTCACGCGACGGACCGAGCGACGTGATACGGTAAATGTTATGTGCAAGTACAGTCGCGAACATTAATTTGGGACCTATTTAAGGTTGAATATCGTACAGCAAACGTGTACCTTAAAAGATTACTATTTTGACTGACGATGACGTGACACGGGGCAACTGCTCTCAGATATGACGACATACTTGTATTATAAGTGTCATGTTATATTAATTTTTGTGACCTTACGACATACATGTATGGCCGCTATAAAGGCATTTAGTGTCATTATTGTTTTTGAAGTTCTATACTATCTTTAAAGTGATTTTAATCCACCAATCAGCTCGTTCCTTGGGGAACTTAATAAAGTACGATGAAGCTATAAAGTATATGTTCACTTAAGTATGAATGCGGATCATTTTAATTATTTATTGGAAATTTTTGATTATATCTAATTCTTCAATAAAATTAGTGTTCTCGTTTATTTCTTAACATTAGGTACTTTAATTATAATAACATTAGCATATGCATAACAGCTAATAATAGAGAAATGTTTTTATCATGACGAGTATTTCGTGTACCACGTGGAACTCACTGACTAGCCAGATTCATTTTCGAGAGAGTTTATGATATTTTATAAACAGTTTTCTGTATATGAATTCGCCGTTTAAGTGTTTTGCATGCATTCACAATGTAAATTAAATAAGGTGTCGATCTTCAAAAAGGTTTGATGCTTTTTAAATTGGGTTGTGGATCTAATTCGAATAGGTTTTTTGTTTCACTAGTATATATACATAGCAACTAAATTTTAGTGCGATAAAATAAGTAAACATTTTACAGTATTGTTATTATTGACTCACAGTTTTATTTCTGTCAAGATTTTGGCTCCAATATAGTTGATAATCGAATGATACCTGCTCACTTTCTAACATTATGCCGTCCTGGAATGAAGATGAAACTGCTCCACAACCGTGCTGCCTGCCAGGATTAAAATCCTGATTAGGTAGTGGATATTTGTGGTGTCATAATAATGCAATATCGTACCTGTTGCATACATAATATTGGTACCAAAATATTATGATTTACCTTATGTATCATCACTATATTTCCGAGGAACATCTACATAAAAGGTACCAAAAAATAATTGAATAATAAAATAACTAAAATAGATAGGCCATATTTTATTTATGAGGACCCCGTTTATTAAGATAATTAAATTCGACTAACCTCTCATAGAAAAACATACTAAAAGTCGTGCAGTCGTTAAGCGTGGAACAGGCCTAAGTCTCACCCATTAACTACTTTCCCCGTCATCGAGGGGCCTATTCTCGCTTACAATGTAAGCAGTTACACTACCTTAACCGTCATAAATCTGTCGTACATTACAAATTAGCCCACTTACATTTGGAGCGAGGTGCGCCGGATTCGACAGCCGGAACAAATCACTGTGTGAGAGACGTGTTTTGTTTTGTATAACGCACTCTCAACAATGTTGGCTCCTATTGAAGTGGCGTGAGAAATGGCCGCTCATTTCATATAAGATTGTGCAGCCAGCGGTTTGATTGAGGACTTATTCTCCATGTGATTATGTACAGGCAAACACTTGATGTGTTTAAAATGTATTTCAGATCATTTCAATCGAACTTCATTCAACACATAGTCCGACAAACAAGCAATCAAATTTACTCCATTAAGTCATTTTATATTAAGTAGGTATAACAATATATTTAAATTTGTTACTATCACGGATTCGACTTTTATCAATTTGGCAACAAATTATGATTGTAAATTATACCCGCGCGTCGGAAGTGCAACACTAAACCTAGACTTAGTTTCACCGCCATTTTGGTCTTCAATAACATTGATTGCAATAAAAGGTCAGGGATAACCGTTACTAAGTATACCCTGGTCTATTCACGTCAATATATTAACGCTACAAACGACCCGACGAGCTAATATGCAGTGAAAATTATTCTGAACTTGGTGTGTGCACTACCGTGTGCCGTGGTGCACTTAATGGCAATCACTTGTATAAATCAATATTCCAATACCATGTGCTATAAAATATTTGTCACCTTGGAACTGGAATACGATGATGACGGCGAATAGACATGGTCACCTACTTATAGAGATACAGGTGAATAAATCTTAATTATACAGGTGTTCAAATTATAACATACTAATTACAGTATAGTATAGTGCACTGTAGTATGACAAACAATATTTACCTTTTTAAAAATAATGCATACATATTAGGGATCCGCCAAATATTCGGTAATTATTATTTATTTGGTATTTATTCGGTATAGTTGTATTAGTTCGGTATACGGCCGTCGGCCTACGCTCACTATAACGCATTTAATAGTATATGTGGCGAGGCCTTATGATGAGCGTCCCGACGCGTTATAGTGAGCGTCGTAATGTCTAATACTAAGCCTCGTGACGCCTTATAGAAAGCGTCGTGACGTCTTATAATGTTTATCGCAACGCGCGTAAATTTAACCGAATAATTCGGCCGAATATTTAGTTCGGTGAGCGCTCAACCGAATACTGTTCTGTATAAGGATCGGTTCAAAAATCCATACATATATTAACATATATTATTATAATATATGTTACCATGTAACATTGGGTTATCTTTAAGGTTACAGTAAGGAGTTTATATTCAGAGAGTGGTGGTGGCCCAATGGCACGCAAAATAATAATATAATTGTTATTTGCCAATCAGAAGCATGTATTCCTAGCCCAGAATAATTTTATTCTTTATTTGACGAGTGACTATTCACGAAATGGATTACTTTAACCTGAGAATTTTAGAGCGTCGAGAATTATTATTATACGTGTTGTTGTCTCAAATATCAAAACTAAGTCTTTAGTACAATATTAATTACCTTGCTGCACTACATGATCTTATATTTAGTGATCTTTAATTTAAACATAATTCTGGCTTCCAGTGCTTGCTTCCGTGCCAGATTATGAATGGATGAATAAATAAATAAATAATTCCATGAACGACTTTTGTGCATGCTTATATTTTATTGAATAAATAATAACAAAATATCATTGGTGCGAAACGACGAAGCCAAAAAGAGTCCTGGGTTGATTCACACCATGGTGCGAAACGACGAAGTCTAAAAAAGCATTGGCAGATTCACACCATGGTGTGAAACAGCGCCTTCAAAAAGTACACTTCGTCGTTTCACACCATGGTGCGAACCGCTTGTGGTGTGAATCGACGAACACCCCGGTAAACATATATTATAGAAAAATTTTGAAGCATAGTTTTTAAAATTTGATAATGTTTTCCAATTCACCTGTATAGCTAGGTCAGTGTGTCGATATTGTATCAATATTACTATATATATAATGCACTAGTATAGCATGCATGTGTGCACAGCTATCTATAGATATTAATAAAGCCACGATAACCTACATGATATTTTTTCACAACGTTGCTAATTGGACAACGTTATGTTCCAAATTATGTCAATCACCTTTAAATAAAGATAACCAGTTTTAAAAGTAAAGATTATATTGAATGTTTTATTTATTTAAGGACTTATCAAACTACTATCTATAAAAGTCGTGTCAACATTGTCATTAAATTTAATTGTTGACGTTAAAATATATGTATTAATTCAGTTTGGTGAAAAATAATGAAGATGTATGTATAAAACAATAAGATCTTACTGTGCTTTGTTTAAATAAGCACTGAACAAGTTGGTTTGTTTATATCTATAGTAACACTTTATTAAACAGACACAATACCCACCAAACCCCAAACACAGTGCGCTGTGCCAACACACAAACAATCAACTATCAGAATTAACAAAGTATCCAAACAATTGATCGCTTGTTAGCATCCGCTTTTTACGTTAAAACAAAGATGTTGTTCATACTTTAATTTTGTTGAATGATTAAAGTATTGATGTGCCAAACGTTTATTGATCGACATGAATTCGAGGTCGATCGACCTTCAAATGAAGTTCACGGTCAAGTGCGCACATGCCGACGTCTTTCCGAGCTCACTAATCTACTAAACACATGGTTAGATTATGTATGAGTTATGTTGGATTCGACAGCTGAGGACAGGACGACTGAGATGTGGAATAATTAAAACGTGCTTTATTATCACTTTTTTGTGGACCATTGTAGCTATTAGTGGTTGACTTCCTTCTATTCAATTCATGACAGCTTAAGGAGATGCGGTTATATGACGCATCATCTGGCACACGTAATCTTAGCGCCAGAGTTAAATACTACTGTATACAAATAGTGTAAAATATTTTTAGTAGTTGCAAAAAAAACATTCCCAAGGAAATAAATCAAATTATTAGACATTTAAAAAATGACATCCTGTAATGAGAGCGTGGCCAAATGTTGTTCTCCTTGTTTAAAAACTTATCGACTTATAAATTATCGATTCGTTGGTCAAAATATTTTGAACTATTTTTGTTACACCTTATACTTATGTAGTTCTCGCTAAAAAAATTCAATTACGAAAAGGTTCAGGAAAAAAGTTTCAGCGCTGCCTAATACGTGCAGTAGAAATGTTGAAATGATGATAAAGGTATTCAAAAGTACCAATCTTTTTTTGTCAAACATTATTCATTAATAGAATTCATCCTCAATGGATGTGAAATAAATATAAATCAAATAATTTAGAACGAAACTTGAATTACAGTTGTATGCCCACTATTGTTGAGACAACTAAATCCTAAGTTCTTAATAAAATATTAAACGATTATTTATCTCAGTAGTAATGTTTGGAAATATGGGTGCCCTGCAGTGCACTCTCCCTTCGAGCATCACAAGCGTGATTTTTCCATATAACCATGAGTTATTTTTACGATTCATTAAAAAAAAACAAATTGTTTCAAACATAAAAGCCAACGAATCGTAAAACGTCCACAAGGTGCTTAAATTATAATAGAAAATATTAAATTTACCATAAACTATACGTAAAACTGTGTCATAATAGGTGATTTTGTTTCAATGAAAAGATGGTTTTATACACTATCGGATGTATTGTCATTACTATTGTTGCGGGTGGAATAGGATTTCTCGGCGGACGTGACAATTGTGATGGCGACGTGACACCGGCCCGCAGCCCGTGATCTCAACACGGACTCTCAAGAATTGGCAATCAGACAATTTTGTGATGAATCCAGCCTTAACCCAATTGAAGTTTTACACTATTGTATTATTATAGAGCGCCACTGAGCGTAATGTTCAATTAAAATTTAATGTCTGGTAAACCATCAAAGGCTTTGCCGATTTCTCTTGCAATCTTATGAAATAGGTATCTCACGATCGACTGAATGCAAATGTCCGAAATGATCGCCTTGTATTTCGCTAATTTGCATCGGTCTGGGTGTTTCGGGGATCGCTTAGTCAAGTGTATGGTAACTGTACTACAAGCGTTGCTGAGATTGAAATAATTAAGTTGGTTTGTCTGGAGATACTTAGTAAAAAAATAGAACCTCAGTAAATTAGATCGAATAGTAAAAACGCTACGTTTTATTATTTGTAAAATTTCTACCCTTCTTCTTGTTTTTTGTTTTAGGTTGGTAGTTGGCTACAAAATAGAGCCATTTTTGCTAGTGTCTAGTATTGCTTGATAAATTGTTATAACATGATCAGTACCTCTGATGATTATGATGATGCAATTAAGCCCCTACCCCTATTGGTAAAGCTATGGATAAAAACACAACTTGAAAAGTCATGTTATACTATTTTATCTAAATTTTCTTCACTCGTGCAAGTTTATGATCTCACAATGGTTAATATCCCACTTATGTCACACATCAATACATTTTTTTTAAATAAGACAAAATTGACAACTTCACTGTTCAACTTCCCGCCAATAAGCTCCTCTGTCCTTATAGTACTAAACAGGCTAAGTTAAAAGGAAACTAAATCATAAAATTGTCATCTATACATATAAATAAAATTGGAGTGTCTGTTTGTAATATTAAAATAACCGCTTTTTACTAAGTGCATTTGGATGTATACACGTTACCTATACCGAAACAACATTTTTTACAATTTTTGTCTGTCTGTCTGTCTGTCTGTCTGTCTGTCTGTCTGTCTGTCTGTCTGTCTGTTTGTTCCGGGTAATCTCTGAAATGGCTGGACCGATTTTGACGGGAATTTCACTGGCAGATAGCTGATGTAACAAGGAGTAATTTAGGCTACTTTTATTTAAGAAAAAAAAATTGGATCTCTCGAAAAAAAATTAAAACCAATGTTGCAGCGCTGCGCCTGCTTAAAGTTTGATAGCAACAATCTGCAATGCGTCACGCGGGATCAGAACGCGAGCAGGCTGTTGCCAACGGTTGAGACGTTGTTAAATACCACGCGGACGAAGTCGCGGGCAACAGCTAGTTGTTAATAAATATTAAAAAGACTCAATAATTGTGAGCAAGGTAACTGATCTATTTTAATAGTCGACTGTTCTGAGAATGATAATTCGGTTGAGCACATTGTTGTTACTCGTCGATTCGAGGAATCGCTGCCTGCAGACCTCTAATTGCGTTCAGCAAAAACATAACTGCCAACGGGATTGTCATGACCAATACGCTGAGTAAGGTCGAGCTATTGAATCCTGACTCATACTTTCAAAGGTAATGTAAAAATGTACTGCACATAGCAGATAGTCTATTATAAGAGATATATATCAAAGAAAAAGCTTATTCGAACTTGATAAGTACTTAAGATAGTTTTAATCAGTTGAATCAGAGCTTGAAATACTAGCAGTGGATATTAACTTAGTAGCAGTAAAAGTTATAGAATTATCACTTACGTATAACTAAGTTAGTTACTATTGATTACATTTTGTCATATAATTTTATATATGACAAAATGTAATGTGTAGTGTCTATATAATTTTATATGTATATTAAAATATAAATATAAAGTTGAATGATAAAATAGCGCTGATTAGCGCAGTAAGTAGCAACCCTGCTTTTTGTGCCGAGGGTCCCGGGTTCGAATTCTGGTTTTGTCATGAGCGCAAATGTTTGTACCCAAGTCATGGATGTTTAAAATTTATATAAGTAATATATATATTGATATACTGGTTTCGCCCTCAGTCTGTTGTATAGTACCAATAATACAAGCATTACTTAATGTGGGTCCGTATTGTTGTTTTATTGTCTGGCGATATTTATTTATTTAGATACACTCAACCCAACAAAATATATTTTTTTATAATACCGAAATCATAAATTACTTTATACAATACTAATAGGTACCAATATGATACCTATTCAGCCTCATTAGGATTAAGGGATGTAATTCATGTAATCTGTCATCAAAAATAACACGAGATCCATGAATACATGCAAAAGACAGCCGGTTCGAGCAACTGACCTGTTTACTAGACCACAAGAAAAAAAACAACATAAACGTCGGCATTAAATCAGCGCGGCCCCGTTCGCGGCTGGTTTTGGCAATTATGAACATGTAGCACATACTCACATGTTGTGAAGTCAATCTGATAATGAGTTAATGAAGACTTCTTGAAATATATCTTAGTTTTGTAAATATAAAGTCATTGTACTGGAGGCGAATTTTACCATCGCACTGTGCGCAGATTATTTAATTAAATGATGCCAATAAATATATTTACTTAAGTATTATATGTTAAAATCACGACGAACCTTGGTCTTAATTCGCTTGAGGTAACTGCAAATGAGTATTTATTTATAAGTACCCACATATTTGCACATCGCGAGCTAATGTTGAAGACTCTAATTCGTTAAGAAAATCGTCTTAATTTCAATCTTTTCATAGTGATGTAGTTCAGCAGGTAGTCCATAAGCTATCTTAGCAGTACAATAATACAGCTTTTTTTAATATGAGACCAACTTAGCATTAACCTATTTAAAAGCCATCATCAACATCATAATCAGCCACAGCTTATAGCTGATAGGTGAAAGCACCTAATTCTATGCCATCCTACTAATATTATAAATGTGAAAATTTGGATGGATGGATGTTTGTTAATCAATCACGCCCGAACGGCTGAACGGATCTTGATGAAATTTACCCAGATATGTCTGGCATAGCACATAGGCTACTTTTTATCCCGGTAAAAAGGACATACTTTTTAATCACGGGTAACACCGCGGGGCGCAGCTAGTTATTGTAATAAAGTCGCAGACAACAGCAACTTACTTAGATATTTTGTATGCATATTACTCATGTGTTGGTGTGAACCTTTTTAATGTCCTGACATTAAATCTGCCACACTTTAAACACTCGTGTGACAGTTCAAGGCAGTCGCAGTGATGTGTGCGAGCGGGGCGGGGCGGGCCGGCGCCTGCGCATCGCGCGTTACTTGAGGGGGCAATACCATTATCACTTTTACAGCTGCACAAATGATCACGACAAATTTATGGTCGACTACAATGCTTTTAATTCTTTAACTTTTTTATTTGAGATAGAAACTTTTCGCTTCGCTATGTAGATTTTACATGAAGCCTTTGTATAAAAAGTAGTACTTATTCGTAAGTATAGTTGTAATTCAATTAATATTTTTTATAAAATAATCACAGACTTTTTAGAATAATCAGACAGCATGCGGCGTACTCTGGTCTACCATTTCAACAATATGCTAGACCAGAGCTTTTTTAGGCTTCACTTTTAACGGACGCCTCTCAATCAATCAATATTCTAATAAGTCTGTGTAAACAATGAACGATAACATTGTTGTTGTTTTACATTCACGAGCAAGCTTGCGTAAAAAATACTATAACTGTTCATACATAAATGGATGTCTACATTACTACTACCATATAACAACTAAGGGGCCATCCATAAATTACGTCACACGTTAAGGGGGAGGGAGGGGTCCCAAATTTTGTGACATCACATTTTTTCAAATTATAATAATTTTATATCTAAGTATTACAACTTGCAAAATATGTGACATCACACTAGGTAGGGGGGTCTCACAAATGTGACCAGTTGTGGACGGGGGAGGGGTCAAAAATTCATGAAATTTCGTGTGACGTAATTTATGGATGGCCCCTAATAACACTACATGAATTAATACAAAATTTAAAATACCTACAGTTTAGGTAATTTACCTACTTTCTCTACACACTATAATCACCCGAGAGAGTGAACAGGTACCTTCTAGGCAAGTATGCTACATCGTAGATCTCATCGTCACTTACCATCAGGTAAGATCGAGATCAAATACTTGCCTATATTGCAATAAAAAAGAATAAAAAAAACCCGGACGTATGTGATAAGATAGCATACCTATTCTCATTCGACTTTTCGTCACTTTTTCACGATTCACAAACCATTAAACATCATGATAGTGAACGGTAAACGTGAATAATATAACAGAATTACGTATAACATACCTATGTTGTGCCAACGGCATATCATAAATCTATATTTTTTTGCTTTACATCCACACGTTATTAATTAATTTATACGAAATGATCTGATTTGTATATTTGATTGAGGAAAGCAGACAAAATTGTTATTTATGAGATAGACTATAACTTGTTTAGTAGTTTTCCAAGGTCCCTGGATAAGCTCATTGCTTATTTACAGTTGTCGTTCAATGACATCAGGATGTGTCGTTAATGCAAAGATAAAGATAACAAAACTAGTACCTTAATTTAAGGTAGGTAGTATCGTTAATCTTTTACCGTTACAAGATAATATTAAAAAAAAGACTTGACTGACCATAATAAGTGCTAATGAATATATAGATCTGATTAAAATAATTATCGCCTAGTTAAATGAAAATCCAATTAAAAATGAACTAAGCGCTATAATTGAGAGTTGAGATATGAAATAAGTATCGAATGAAAAGGCTTATTAACAGAACCAATCACACGTCAGTCTCAATGACCAAAAGGTTTTTGAAATAATAGTTTGGTAGGTAAGGTTAATCATACTGACCTGTTTTCTAACTGTGCTAAACGAAAAATAAGATGTATAAATATATGCACTTAACAAAATGTTTTAGCACACTTCACCAAATTTCGTATCACTGCACTAATACACGGTGGGTATCGCACAAATCAAATCCTCGATAAAGTGAAGTAACTTTAAAGATAATTTTAATCGATTGAAAAATACATCGATACGTCGGCGTACCTAAGAGTATGTTCGAGTCGATGGACACAGCCGTCACAGAGCAAGGCGTGCGCGCGAATGAATGGTAGGTAGGTACGATATGAGACTTGGTTGGTAGTCAAGGCACTACACTACAGACTCACGCCTAGAGGTCGCACATACGTGATTGTGAAGACTAATTGAGATGGAATAGAGCAACCGAAAACGCGTGAAAACGTATTGCTAATGAATTACCAAATAGAATTAAATGGAGCGATACTTAAAATGTTAATAAGGAAAATGTTGTCCCATGGCCATAACGGTATGAGGCTGGAACAATGGAGCACTTGTGCATCGTCATCTCGAAGATCAGATGAGATGATTATCTGGAAGCCGCGTCCGGGACCCGGGTGGGTCACAGCCAGTAAACGATTGTGCAAATATGGCTTAGCGTAAAGCTGAATAAAGATCTGAGATTACGGTTTGAAAGCTACATCTGTTCATATGAGTGTAAGAATACAATTATCGGAAAAAGTTAAAGATACAATAAAGAAATGAACCTGAATAACATTGTAGTATCACATATTCAGTGTTTATCTTTGATCAGCTTTACAAATAAAAAAAATTTGTCTCATAAATATCAGAAAAGTTGCGGGATATTCACTTTGGTTTTTTATTACTAGGGCCTATTTGTACAAATCATGTGGATATAGGCAGTGCAAATTAGACCGAAATTTAGGCTACACATGTGCGAAGACATACATATACTATTAACCAGTACATTACGGAAGAAAAGGCTGTGAGCTGAATATATTGATACTAAATAAAACAAGCATATAATTCGTTTGATACTTTAATTTGTAGTGGGCAACGTAGGTAATCTTGGTAGAGGAAACACCGAGACTTAATACGCGTAATAATTTCGCGATTTTCAGTAAACCTGTTTTATGACCGTAATGATAAGAGTATATTTTTACTTTTCAAATGTATTAAGGTATTAAATTAACGTCTCTATTATACTCTTAACGCCCACAAGTGCTAAGAGTGAGTAAATAAAATATTCTGCCTATCACACAGTCATTTAAACACCACTTGTATTGCGTTGCCCCAGAATACTGAATAACAACAGAATATAAATATGCAAATATGTGTTTGTTACAAACTATTGTTATTTAGAATTTTATGGTAACGATTGCAAATGAATTATGCATATATTAAAAAGCAGAACTTCACGTGTATTATGGCTATAGATATGTATATTATATATATTCCGATATTCCGACCGATTTTATCTCGACAACATAACACGTTGTATTATCTGCTCATCCTATGATTGATATCGTAACGCTCAAGTGCGCGTTGTGTGTCCCGTCTCTGTCTACATGTAATAGCCGTTAGCCGATAATAAATCAAATTGTTAGACAAGCAAACAATTCGTTTGTTTGTCAGATCCCAGTCATCTCGGTTAACGATCACAGATGCTTCGCAAAAAACCATCTCAAATTATTTAAACTATGTATTTGATTTTTTGCCCGCGCTTGGTGTGGGCGATGAAAGGTCTCCATAGGAGGGCCCATAAACATCTAATTAACTGCTTAAAAGGTGTCTTTTGGGAAAATTAGGGTTGTGTTTGGAATTCTTTTGATTGTTTTGTAATTGAATTTATTTTATCTGGGATATTACCGTTTTTTATTACCCACTGGTATTTTAGTGATTTGTATAGATTTTAATTGCCTGTATCAATGTCATTAGTAAAATTCATTTTACGGTGTGCTCCTCATTAGTGATGGTATATTAGATCTGTTGTACTGATACTTTCTCAATTGCATTTGTTATCTTTAATTACAATCGTTGTAATAGTTGAGTACTGTTCTCTATCTGCGGCTGATTAATCACCAGAAAGTATTCGTACCTCTTCAGATTCTCCACTTATTTATCTATCTATTCAATGGCGGAGAAGCTGTCTCAATTTTCTAATCACTATACCACCTACGGATGCAAGTCTACATAGGTATATATTATTACGCCTAATAAGACATATTCCTAGGGCTAGTTCAGAACACAGAGGTCAACAGCACTTAACAATCAGTAAGAAATCAACGCGTGCGCGTGCGCAGACGGGTGGCTAGTTCACGCTGGCTCATTTCCCTCAACACTTGCTCAAACAATGCTCTACTTCCGATCTAATGTATGCAAACAAGCGGCCAAGTATGCGGTGTTGCTTAAATTATTTAATTCTATGCTTAGATTTTCCATATGCAAGGGATGACACCATGCGAATGGAATATAAAAAGAAAACATTATTCCTGTCTTGATATGCAGTTTCGGTGCTCGTCTCTATCGTTGCAGGTGCACGGGTACACACACAGTAAAGGGGGTACGGGTAAAGTACACAGTAGAGTCAACAAGCATACTACTCTACGACTTCCCATTACTCTATAATTATAAGTAGAGTAACTGTCTACACGAAAATCTATAACAAAAGTAGATAATTTAATTAGTGTATCCTAGAAGTAACACCATGAATGTATTACGTCATATTAATGGTAACAAGTTTCACTCGTGCGACCTACATGCGACCTACATTGATCGAGTAGCCAGTAAAGTAGAATAGGAGACGCTGGGAATAGGCAGGCAAGTAATAGAGTAACTTGCTCCCGTTACTAGCTACAACGCTACCAAATTATAGTGCTCTATAGAAGACGTCTTCATTGGAAAAGTTAGTAGCATTGTTAGTATTTCATACCCTTTACTGGTGTTCTTATCGATTCGTATTCCACTAGTGTCAATGAAAAAAACATTTGTGTTTTTAATAGAAAAATAAGTAAATAAAAATCGCCAGACGAACACACCAACTATACGGTCCCACACTAAGCAACGCTTGTATTATGGGCACCGTGCAATGGACTGTGGGCGAACCGAGTATATATTAGTTATATAGATATTAAACATCCATGACTTGGGCATTAACGTTCTTGCTCATCACACAAAGTTTGTCCCTACGAGGATTCGAACCCGGAACCCTCGACACAGAAAGCAGGGTACCAACTGCGCTAATCAGGCCGTTTTATTAATTTGATGGCCAGCATGGCGTAACTGCTCATTAGCTTTGGTTGAATTAAACACTACAAAGGAGATAAGCCATATCCTGGATTAATATTATGCAAGGAAAAATGCACCTTTTTCCTCATACACATCAGCAAATGTTGTTGTATATTCGTTCATAGTAAATCTATTTTTATTATAGAAACATTGTTTACAAACCCGCTACTAGGTTCATTATAAGTAGACCTTACTCATCACTGGTCACACTGACATTCTTAAAATTAACTATATTTAACAAACAAACAAGTAATTCTACTGTGTTATTACCAAGAAATTGGAGGATGAGGTTTTGTGGGTAAATATTTGTGGGGGAAATAGTTGCGGTTTTCATTAAATATAACTACATATTTGCCTATCTTGAAGCAACAGAAGTGGTTAGAGAAATAGCCCTCGTAACTGAGAGGTCCAGGTTCGACGCCTACCCTGGCCTTTAATCTTTTGTCGTGAGTTCGCTCCTAGTGCCTACAAGCTTTGGCATAGTTAGATGGGTTAACAAAATTATTAATGGCCAGGCCTGAAATAAATGAGAAATGAAAAAAAAATGAAATGAGCTGATTGCCGTATTGTTCTTTTAAGAATGAAACAAGTCCCGAGCAAGTAGGAGAAAAGATTATTGCTTATGACTTTGTTCTGTGTAGTCCTTATATTTATTTCATGGAACCAGATGTCGGAGTCTGTATCATTGGTAAAGGAGACTAGATACAGTGTTAATTTTGAATTAGTTGGATATTATTCACTTTTTACAACCCTGATTTCCGTGAGAGCTTATTGCTTGAATAAAATTACACAAGTTCAGCTACGGTTATGGCAGCACATATCGATTGGTTAGTTCATGTTTAACAACCTGTCAGCTTATCGGGCCGGGCTTTACGACTTATTCTTAGCCCCTTATAGTGTTATGCTTATGGTCAAATACGTTTTTAAAATGGAGCTATTATAAGTCAACAGTTCCGTCAGAATAGTAACAAATCAAAAAGTCCTCAGGTTTTAATGCCATCATAAATCTCGGTTTTCGTCGACATTCATAAAAATGCTGCTTAATTGGGTACTGGGTCTGATATATTAAATCCAATTTACCTGTTATGTTTTAATGGCGTGTTCAGGTACGCTTATTTTATTTTATTTTAGGTAATGACTTGATCCTGATAAAAGTTTGGCAAGATTCAGCTTCGACCCGAGTCACACGACACAACACAATAAGAATACTCAAATTGCGAATATTACATCACTGGACGTTACGGTACTGAGTGGCAGTCCTTAAAGGCTGTCAGAAACCTAAGAATATCTAAAACATGGCGTCACTCGTCGTCGTCGCTCGTGTAAACCGAGCTTAAGAAAGCTCGGTTTACACGAGGATGGTACGCAATTATCAAGATTCTGACAAATTTTAGGTTACCTGTGGAAGTCTTACTAACTTGTATCCCTGAAGGCAAATGACAATTTCTCCGTGTAAACATTGGTAAAGAACTAAAGTCCGGTCGCTATAGAAAAAAAACCTAGGAAGAAGAGTAAATAACAATAACATCTACTAAGACATCAGTATACATTAGGATACCTAATATTGATAGGTATTATGCCGGCTGTTGGCGGATGTGGTCGCCAGAGCTTGGCCTCCACACCGCAGTGGATTACATTACTACCTATTGTGTATATAAAATCCAACACGTAACGAAATACTATCAGTAGGCACTGATAGTATTTTGTTACGTATTCGGTTTTATTTTCATTTCAATCAAGATAAGTTCCTATCTTGGTTTTAAAAAGTAATTTTGCTGAGTTTACCGATATCAACTGTAGTACCTATTATTTAGGTACCCGAATTATTTTTGCATGCAACTCAAACAATCCTTAAAATAGACAACCTGATTAGCGCAGTGGGTACTGACCCTGCTTTCTGCGCCGAGAGTCCCGGGTTTAAATCCTGGTAGGGACAAACTTTGTGTGATGAGCACGAATCTTTGTACCCGAGTCATGGATGTTTATAACCTGAGTTAGCCCTTAGTCCATTGTACGGTACCCATTATACAAGCGTTGCTTAGTGTGGAATTGTATAGTTGGTGTGTTCGTCTGGCGATATTATTGTTATTATTATAGAAAAGTGTTTCCTATATTATTGTAAAATCTACAGCACCAAATATTCCCTTTCAAGTTACGTAGTATTAGTTAATAGTGTATCTCCTAAAGCTCCCATAGTCGTAATTGCAGGAACCAAATCCGTTGCGCTATTGCTTGCTTCAAAATATATTTCTGACAATGCGCGGTCATATTCGTACAGGCAATACTTTCACATGCACCGGAAACTGGGCGCGTCGCAGCAGGATTCGGGTTTCTGTGCCCCAGCCTATCACATCAGCGCGCCGTGTAAGGTGCGGACTCCACTTGCGTACCGCGTGCTGTACCTGCCCGAATGATGTGTGAGCCGATAGCTATTTTGGTAAACCAAATATTCCCGTACGCCGCTTTCATTTTCGGCCGTGAATAATAATAAACAAAACGCGCCGGATATTTGAAAGTTTTGTTTGGACAAACGATGATTGATTTTATTGGTTATTGGAAAATTAATAACGACGTCTCATAAGCAACTTAGAGTAATAACGATATGTCAAAATTTGGCGAAGCTTTTTGAGCTATGAATATATTTATATTCTAGCCAATTTGTAGTCACTATATCTTGTCTAGTCTTCAACCTCTTGATTAATTTATCATATCTAACACCATTTAAGATTCTTAGGTTATTGCCATCGTCGGCAGGTATTCTTATTTAATGATCACATTACTAACTACCTAAAGTCGTTTTTTTATTAGTGCATTGACAGATGGGAATATCATTTGTAAGAGTTAATAACTAAGGTACTACATATTATTTATAAAATTACACATATAACAAGTCAATTTACTTTGTTGAATTAACAAAATCGACTTTAGCTACATCGTTTAAAATATAATGCTAAATAATCTGATACATATAAATGGGCCCCAAGTCTGCTAACACAATCGATTAATAATCGAATAGCAACATTGTAACTGTCACTTTTGACAGATATTGTATGAGATATCTGTCAAAAGTTACAGTTAATATGCGGTTGCTCTTCGCTTATGAATCGATTGTGTTAGCAGACTTGGGGCACTGATGGTTTGCTATTTGCGCAGTAGGTACAAAGCTATCGACAGAAATTGATAAAGTTACCATTTGTTGCGGGTTCCTCGGCTTGCGATGGGCCCTTGGCACCTTCAGGCCGGTGACGCCTTCGAGCACGTCAGCCAGCAGCAAGCCGTCGGCGCAGTCGCGGGCGAGCCCGCCGCCGGATGCGCCCGCGCGCCGCCGCGACCGCGCCCGCTCCAAGTAGTGATTCGCCCAGTCGGTGTAGATCTGGAGACAAATAACAATATCGTTGATAAATAAATATAGACTGGGGTTCATTCCAGGTTCAAGTCAATTGGACTGTATACAGGGTGTATGTGGCTTCGTGACGAAAACTGATACCATGGATTCAGCGTATGATTCTGGACCACCTAGTGTTGGAATTTTCTGCCGATCGTTTCATGAATATATGCATTGTTTATCGATAGAATATTGTTTTTAGAAAGAAATCGTGATATTTAATAAATAAGCCATATTTACTAATTTAAACCTAAAACTGCAATGTAAATTAAAAGTCGATAAGAAACTCGAGCGCCCTCGTAACTCCCACGAGTCGGGTATCGCGCGGAGCGTTATTATAATCGCGTGGTTTACGAAACATTGCGCGCTTAAAAATGACGACACTTGTAACCCATGACATTCTCCATAAATTATTTCGATAATTTTATTATAGGCATTAAGTGTAACCTTTAACCAAAGTTTTCGTTACCGTGCCCCTTACACCCTGTATAATACAAGCTTCTGCCCGCGGTTCCGCCTGCATTACCTCGATGAAACATAGCCCATAGAGCTAAGGGATATTGTAACTTCGTGTTAGTGAAATATTTTTTTGGAATCGGATCACGAGATTACCCCGAAATCTAAACTAAAAACACACAAATTTTACCCATTTATTATATTAATAGAGAATTACATAATCGTCATAAAGATATTATAATACCAGACAATTCCATCAAATTGATTGATAAACTTTACTTCCTTCTTTACAAAGTCTGTGCGGTGTGCTTCAGGTAAACACCGACTACCAACTAATGCCTAACAAAGGATAGCAGATAAGGTTTAATTGGTCTTAAGACGTGAAATTACCACTAAAACTTTAACAGCAAAATAGTATTTTAGTACCGCATACCTACCTATCGCATTTGAAACTTTAAACTACCAAATCCATCATAAACCGAGATTTTACTTGCATTATTCTGTTACTCTGATTCACTGGAGAGAAACGTAAAAAGGATTTTTATGTTACAGCCTTTCGAGAAGCACTTAACTTGAAGTGTGTGTTAAAAATGCCATTGTATTTAGGGCTATGGTAGGTATGAGGTCATCCGTAACTTAATAAGTGAGTGTAATGTTCAGCGCTATGAATTCTTAAAAGGATTAAGTCATATTCGAGTCAATTTGCTGTAGAATGGGGACAAGTGGCGCAGACGCGACAGTGCGACGCCTCGGTCGTCGACTGGAGGCCGAGCGCCGAGCGACTCCCGAGTACCTACGAATAATACTATGTGATGCTACTCCACTCACTCATCCTATACGCTAATGGCTTCAGAGGGTGGTCTGTTTTAATGACGTTTAATACGATCTAGATTAGAAGTATATTGGAAATAGCTTACGTTTGATGCCAGTTTTGCTCAGAAATACTGACGTAAGTATTCCAAAATAAATTTAATAAATTTATAGTTAATTTTATGAAGAAGGGTTTCTTCATAATAATATAATTTAATAAAAGCACCAAGTGGAAATATAATATTTATGTTTATTTTACACGGAACAAAAATGGGAATACGAGGGCCAATATTTTTTTTCTACATCCAATCATACGAAATCCTTGTTGCTTGTAACAAAACACAAAGGGTACTGTATGGATCTATAACAAAAAAAGTAATATATTTAATGTTAAACAGATAGCTTCCATAATAAAAAGTCATTATCATAAATAAATATTCCATGATCTTATCTGGTAATCGAACACGTTAATAGAATAATCATGACAAGATATATTGGAAGGTGCCTCAGATAAGTCAAGCCTCGTCTCAATTCGTCTTATCACACGACTGTTTATTCAAATCGGGCCGAAATAGATTTCGATTGTAATAAATCTTACCGACGGGACATTTTTATCGCCGTGTGTATCGAGAATAACTTGTATCCGCTTCTGACACTGTGGACTGTGTTCCTATGCTTTGTGCCGCCGACAACATTATCATCGTCTGTATTTTATATACCTGACCCTCTGAGGTACCTGTTGAAAGTCTATTACGAACTCCTTAGAACGTAGGGTATACTATATTATTTAAAGGTAGAATGTTCATTAACACATATTTAAAATACGATGACATTCTTCCTTTAAATAATATACTTATATGTTCTAAGGAGTCCGTACTACAGGTTTTATCATTTTAAGCCTTTGTTATGTATACCGGAGGTTTCGATCATCAGGGACGATCGCAGCCTAGTTGTTAAGGCGCAGTCCAATTATTCGATATTAAAACAGGTGTTTCCTCGACCCCAATAAAATTTGAAAGAATAAACTATAAAGGCGTAAAAAGACATAGCTTCTAGTTACTCAGGTGGATTGCACGCTTTTAGATAGCCCGTATATTACATAATGCTGCGGATATTCTATTGTTTGGTGGTTTTAAGGTAGGCACACACACCCCTTTCTTCAAAAACCACTGACAGCCTCAAGTGGTTCTGTAAACGGGTCATATAAGAAGTTATACTAATAATTCCAGCCGTTTTCATTTCCCACTGTTTGCACGGGCCTCCCATCAATGCGAGGGCGATAAGGCCATAGTCCACTACATTGGCCCAGTGCGGGTTGGCGGACTTTACACGCCTTTCGAGGAGTTCTAAGAGAGAGGAGAGAGGGGGTACAAGAAGTTGTTTACAGAAATATTATAAACATGCAATTCTAGGGTGGAAAGGATAATTAATGTATTCAAATGGTTTACGGTATAATACTGAATAACGTGACTTTGTTTGCTTTAAACAAACGTAATTTGCGCTCACAATATGCCTGCGTAATTCGCCGTCCCTATTCGGAACCGGCCAAAATAAACAAATCTTCGGATTCATTCACCGAGCGTGCACAGTGTATCCCCCACGAGTGGCTCACTGCCTCGATTGTTGAAATATTGTTTGGGGTGAACGGAACGGCCTGAAATAAAAGCAACAGTTGGTACTTTATTACAGTTGATTTTGTAGCGACGTCTTCAATTTCGCCATAAGATACACAGATGGCGCTGCAGACGACATTCAGAACAAATGACGATTCTCCATTCAATCCTGAAACGCGCTATGAATTTTTGGAGAATGTAACATACGAGACCCCGACAATAACCGGTCAGGGTATAGCGGACAGCCCCGACAGGCATGCCGCCCACCTGGCTGGAAGATCTTCTCTATTCCGCTTAAAAAAATATTATAGCCTCAGAGCTTCCACTCATGGGAAAAAGCTTCTCCATTACTTCTTCAAAAGTTTATCGCCTTAGCTTCATTTTCTCACGATGTTCCCGCAACTGTGTTCAATCTTTTCCCAATCCTGTCTTCTGTTGTGCTCTACGTGGGCGACCACAACCTGGAATATAGTTGTTGATTATGTTTGCTCACCCTTGCGAGCACAACAATAATATGGCCAGCCCACTTCCAATGAATTTTCAAGTTAGGCGCGGAAGATCATAGTCAGAACTGTCCATGCTATAAAGAGATGAAAAACAGCAAGGTATTCTTAAGCAAAGACTGCATCTATAAGATTTTCTTGAATTAAATTCAACACATCATTCAGAACTTGCTTGCTAAATTCAGATATATCCCTACACGTTCTACACGTGACTTCATGTCACCATGATAATCTCTATCAGTACTTTTGTACCGTTACTGTGGAGAGTTAAGTAATGGAATCGTAAATCAGTATGTTGGAATCGTGAGTGCCGTTATCACCTTCTTACATGACGAAAGAATTATCTTCGTCGTTACCGTCACGATTTTTGATTAACTTGTCCGTCAATATAGCACCTTTTCAGAGCATTAATTGAAATTAAAATGAATAAGAACAATAAGTAAAGTTAAAATGGAGTCGGTACAAAATGTTTATCCCACAATTTGACAATGTTATTTCTATTCTCAGACAATTATATTTCCTTCATCTACATCAGATTCAAATAGAAATACCTAATTCACGAAATAAGCTATGGATTATTGATATAATATCTACAATGAAAACTGCTCCGAAAACTATAAAAAATACATTCTAATGCAAAAATAAAGAAACTTTTCGTAAGCTCACGTTAATCTACATATAAGAGCTATTTCAACTTTCATCAATGTAGTTTAAAGTCAATTCATGGCAATAAAAACTAGAAACGTGGAAATCAAGCCGCGAAAAACTTGACTCACCAATGACTCATGGGAGCAGGGATCTAGTCAGAATAATTGAAGTTCCATTTTCAATTCATTGAAACGAGACATGTTATCTTCATAGCATAATGTAAGATCATATAGAATTTTAATAGAAAATTATACCTATATTGATTTCTTATATTTATGCGAACACTACACATTGAAATAAAACTCATTTTAAGGATTTTATCGCGTTTATTTTCTGATTATACGCGCCCGAAATCAGAAAATGAACGCGATAAAATCCTTAAAATATGTTTTATTTCAAGGAAAATTATATATTTGGACCATTGAGGAGTTGCTCAGTGCTCGCCTATATATTAATTTAGGTTCTTAATTATCTAGTTATCTGATTCGTGTCCTGCAACATTCACACCTTAGTGTATTTCAAAACGCCATATAATAACATGTTCCATTTCAATGTGCATATAAGTACATTTTTAAATACAACAGCAAGTACTAATAAGTATTTTATACCAATTAATTTGTATCAATTGAGCCAATAAAAATTAATCAAGGCTAAGATATAATAGCGATTGGAGTCATTTGCATATTTTAAACCTGACTTTGACTTTGATTGTGGTCAATTGAAAGTCATGTTCATTCAACGACGCTATAAAGATTGAAGTGGCGCTCTGAACAAAATTAAATAAATAATAATTAAAGGGTGTTTTAGAAACAACGGTCTGCTGGGGTTTTTACATAATTTTATAAGAATCATACATTTCTTTATATTATATACGGACTCATCTATTTATCTATCTTAACTGAGTTGTGTCTCTCTACATAGGATATTAAAAAATATGGTGCATTATACTATTTGGATGTCTCTGACTCCAAAACTATTTATTAAAATTTTGTTTATATGTTTGTTCAAGCATTCATGAAAAACTACTGAATCGAATTCCACACGGTAGTAAATGCAGTAGTGTTATCGCTGGTCGTCGAACAGCAGGGCAATATCGATGGCAGCGCGGTTGCAACCACGGGCAATTGCTTGTCATTGTATACATCTATAATATACCATATTATACGATACTAGGTAACATAAGCTTGAGATCTCGTTCCTATGGCACCAAAGGCAAGAAAGTTCAACAAAAAAGATTTCTTTATTTCGAACTCTAAAAAAGAAAAGCACTTAAGTACTTTTAATTACGCACACCATAATCCGCGTCACGTGAAACGTTACACACGTTATCGTCGACAGTGCCAATACATCTATGATTTGACGTCGATCCCGGCGACGCTGTTAGGTGGAGCTTAAAAGCGTTTAGTGAGGAAGTCGAATGAGGTCGCGGGGCTTTTAATATCACCGAGCTGGGGACTAGGTGCGCCGGTGTGCGCTTCCACCGGCTCCCAGGTACTTAAAATAATTTTGTATTGATGGTATATGTAGTACGATTACAATGCATGATAGCTGATTATATATTTTTTCTATAGATTATTATTATTTCGCGGTACACACATTACAAGTATATATAATTATTTACCAAATTGATTACTGGAAATACAAAATTTTGAACCTATTCTGTATTTTTGCATGCTGAAAAGTAAAAAATGGTGATAAGTAATTTTACAAAACAAATATCCCATATACTTCGCTAAAATATTTAAATTGAAAAGTAGTCCCGTATTAACCCCCAAACTAAGCCAAAGCTTATACTAAGATGGGCTTACGATATAATAGTACCTATAATGGCCAGGGTAGGCAGTGATTCCAAGCAGAGGGCTTGGAATCGGTTACCAGGGCATAGCCCCTCCGGACATTGATGTTTCAACTTATAATGTCACTTTAAAATGTTAACCTTACAAATCTATGAAGTAGGTATATAGTATATATTATTGCCATTGCCATTGCGTTATTTGGATACTAACATAAGCCAAGAGGTTCTTGTTTTTTAATTATGAGTAAGTAAACTAATTATCGAGCCAAATTATAACCCCTTCTCTTCTCATGGCTTTTAGGCAATTCAAATAATCTTCTCGACAATCTGATAGAATACACACAATTTGTCTTACCTATTGACGTAATGATTTTGACAGGGTAGGTACTTAGGTACTAGTGTGGCGCAAAGGCTTGGTCTTAGTCTTGCAATTTCGCAAGACCAAGAACGCAGCGCAAGAAATTCGCAGTCTAAAATTTTCGATACTGACTTTGGACCTCACAGTACCAGCGGTTCATACACAAAATATAATTGTGTATCGGTTCGCGTGTCAAGGTGTAGTTTTTCTTTGGACGTCACTCACTAAACTATGGATCTAGCCCTGGTGCGGCTTCAGTGGCATCCTTCATTGTCAGATAAAAGGGGAAACGAGGTCAGGGAGAGAGTTTTCTAACAACTTGTTAGTCATGTGTTGTTAGCTCGTCATTATCACATCGCATTAGCTACACTGAGTAAGTATAAACTGCCATTCACCAACAACATTTTAATAAACGATTGTTAAATACATTTATGCTTTATATGTCGTGGCTGTGATTATTTATATTTCTCTGGCACCTTTGGACTGTATCGCAATGTGCTGAGAAACCCAAGTCACAATTTATTTGGCAGATCGCTCACAGTTAGTAATTCAATAAATTAAACTAACGTTAATGTTGTTAACGTTATTTTTTAATAACGTGACATGTTCCAAGTTAACAATTAATACGTTATTTTAACCATTTTAATTTAAATTTATTAAATCTTTAGGTAATTAATAAGTTACGGATATAGGGTTTACGACCACATTGTGGAAATGGTTCTTATAAAAATAATAATACGTATTATAAAGCTAAGCTACAATATTGCAAGCTCACTCAAGAGTGATAATTAAATTAGTAAGATGTGGGTACTTATTGCAGAACTGGGTCAACATTATTTACTTACTAAAAAGATGTGTACCTGTACAATGGAGCGGGTCTGCCGCGTGACGTCATCGGTGGAGCCTTGTATGGATCGCGGGGCTCTAATGCACGTCGGAATCATGTTGTCACACTCTCACTGATTATCTATTAGATAGTTTATGACGCCTATATCCAAGACGAATAGGCCACACTAGGTTCATTGCAGTTCTTGATATCCTGGTACATTGTAACCATGTTATAAAGGCACAAGCACTGAAATTGTTTAATTGAAACTATAGTAGGTTACTGAGAAATATTGTTTGTGCATCGGTATTAGATTACTGGGCAACAGGGCGGCATTTCAAAATTAAAAATATTTGATTGTTTTTTTATTAAGTTACCAAACATTTCGCTTTCTCCATCGGAATTATAAGTGCAACATATTTGTCATATACTTCGAGAGATTCCAGTCGCAACCGGGTATCTACAATGAAAATGGTATATTTCACAAACCAGACCGTATTTTTCCCCCTCGACGTGTTTAGAGTTGTGCCGACACAATGATCGATGCAAACCAATATAAAACGACCTATGTGGCCCTTCGACCATTTGTACGTAGTCAACATATCTACACAAACGTGCTACGGTTCATGAATGAATGGTTACGTCTGCGCGTTTGTGCGATAAAGTTCTGAGAATATTTACTCTACGGCTGGCGTCGGAGTCGCCCACGCGCGCCTCTACGCACCGCGACTACACTGGGTCAGAGAACGAATGAACTGCATGCCAAAATAGACCATAATGCCAACAGAAGATTCAGTATACGAACACCCAAAAGTAATATGGTTACAAATAGAAAATTAATTATATGGAAAGCTCATTATATATGTATACACACCAGATCTATATCTCTACTGTCCCCCGATTCACAACCATACAGCATGTCTTGTATCAATCGGTTATGAATTGAAACTTACATTATGAAATGTACTATGTAAACACAGCGAGTGGTCGAATCGACCTACCTGGTTGCGTAGTCGTATCAATTATTTGATTCGGCTATGAACAACGACTCTAAAAGATTTTCGTCAACACGAAAAAAAATATCGCATCAGCTCGGTTACTTGTCGAACGTTCTGAATCGACCCGCTGATTCGTTGAGGTTTTAAGGAATTGGGACATTCATAAATCTGATTGTGAAACTGTAAACAATCAATTCTGAGAACAAACGGTAGGTAAGTATAAAAAAGCGAGCTGACGTGTTCTACACTGAGTAATCTGTTTCTAAAAGTAGCTCTGTACAAATAATAGTGACCGCAAAATTATCTTTGTGTAAGCATCGTACAGACTCCAGCGGGCATTACTGTTGGCTGTATTTGAGCAAGATTGCTATATGTATCATTCAAAAATAATAGTAAATCTAACCAATTCCTATTGAACTTCTTGTGCCTTTTAAATTTATAATATTAAACTTTATGAAATTACGGTGAACTTCGTGCCACCTCAGAATAAAATGTATTCGAAAATGTAAAAAATCTAAAGTCTAGTGAAGTGAGTGAGCGAATGTGAAAGTGTGGAAAATGTATCTTTTTTTTTCTTGTGATTTTTTCCGTTGTTTTAACAGTTATTTTGCTATTCAGGGTAAGAAACTAAATTAAAAAAAAACTAAGATTAATACGTGATGAATGTTTTAGATGTATTGCTTTTAATTTAAAAATAACAGAACCCTAAATAGCTCAGCGAATCCCACTAGATGTAATTAACATTCTTAGGACCACTACACGATGTAGAGATGGATATCTGAATCTAGAGTGTAGGCGCCACACAATGATATTGAAATGAAATAATACACGCAAGCATGAAACAATGACTGAGAACCGTTCAGTGGGCGGGCCCGGGTATATTTATTTATGACTTTTGTCTTTATGCACGTCACGAACCGAGGTCAAACGCAAATATTCAAATTTCTCTATAAGAACATATTAAACAGTCATAATAAATATTTATTTACACCCGGATCATTTTAACGGACAGTCGGCTTATAACAGTATAAATTATATACAAATTATAAACGCGACAAATATGACTATTTACATATCATAAACAAATATGAGAAACGTTACTACAGATAAAATTTTGGTTATAATACTTCACTGCGTGGGTAGGCCGTACCCAAAGCAGTTACGAAAATGCATTTAAATTAGACATTAGTTCAAAATGAATCAGTGTGTGTTAATATTTAATTAGGTAATTTGGTGCGCATTTAGTAAACGGAATGGCAAAGGTTGAACATTACTCCCACGATCAACCCACGAGATAGAGTGAGGTCGTCCAATCACTCACCCTCTCCGCAAAGTGTGGGTTCGTGCAAAACGCAACGATATATGATTGAAAAAATTGCTGTATAGATAAGTAAAGGTCGTAGAGTGCAATGAACCCTTTGATTAAAGTAACTACCTTCCGATAATTTGACTAGTTAATTAGTTTAGACTTCGAACGATAGTATTGTTGACCATATTTTTTGAGAAATAAATGTTTTTTTATAGATAAGAATGTATATCATATAACTGTAAAGTTGTACCTTCACAAATATAAAGTGTATATATATTAATATATTATATATATCATATATTTTTATAACATCGCTAGACTAAGCAATGTTAGTTCTATGGGTACATATACAATGGACTGGGGGTGATGCCTGAATATAATACTTTTATAGATATATATGAAACATCCATGACTCAGGTACAAACATTCGTACTCTTCACACAAAGTTAACCCATACTAAGATTCGAACCCAGGACCTTCGGCAAAGATAGCACGGTCACCAACTCACTACCAACTGAGTTATACAGGTCGCCAATTACTAGGTAGGTAGGTAGGTAGGTACTTATTACACGAAATATCGATTGCTATAAAATCTGTAGTACGGACGCTGTCACTGAACCGTTTATAAACGCATGTATTCAGCCAAAGCGTTGCCAAGGAACATAATTAACGCATAAGGAAAGCCGCGGAGGAAGAGGAAAACGGGACACCCCACGTCTCTCACGCGTCTTTGAAACTTATTTTTGAAATGTTATAAACTAGTCATCGTTAGCGTGATGACAACGGAAACGTATAATGACACGTGACAAAATAATAATAAAAAAGATTACTCGTCAAAAGGCGCTGTAAAAGTAATTGTGAAACATAAAAAAGAACTGATAAAGCACAATAAACAGTTGCAGGCTATACAGTCGGATATGAAAAGGGAAATAAAATTTAAAGAAGCATTGACGGTACAATTTTACCGTTAATAAATCGGTTATTTATGTTGAATAGTATCGTATTTTTTAGATCGTTTGAGAAGTTGCGTAATCTGGTGTAAAAAGCATAAAAGTTGCGTTGTCGGGCGGGGGCGGGCGAGGGCGGGCGGGGGCGCGGGGGCGGGCGGCGGCCGCGGCGTCGACGCTGCGTCCGCATCCGATCCGCGGTGTTTATTTACACGCTTGTCAAAAGTTCGACACACGCTAGTGTATTTATAACTCGCGGAAGGTGTGCCCCGGAGCAACGAACTTTTGTGACATAATCATAAAACTTGGACATTTACAGCAGCACAGACAATATAAGACAATCCGTCCATTAAAAGCTGTCGAGGATTGCCGTAAAAGGATTTAATGCGACTGTTAAGATCGTGCTTACCAAAAATAAGTATTATTTTTTTACATCGATTTCGAAGTGGTTTTAAATTCACACCTGATTTTAAATCGTTGATTTCGAGTTCATTTAAATCCCACTAATATTATAAATGTGAAAGTTTGGATGATGGATGGATGGATGTTTGTTACTCAATCACGCCAGAACGGCTGAACGGATCTGTATGAAATTTGGCACAGAGATAGATTATAGTGCAGAATAGGACATAGGCTATTTTTTATCCTGGTAAAATGTATGGTTCCCGTGGGATAGATTTTTTTGAATTTTTCTAGAGCAAAGGATCGACATGATTTTTGCATAGGTAGTGGCAGTTTAGGGAAAAGGACATAGAGAAAAAGGACATACTTTTTAATCGAAGGTAACACTGTGGGGCGCAGCTAGTAAGCAATCAATGTTTTTCACAAGGTCACCTCTGAGATGTTTGATAAGTTAGTGAGATTATACAACACAACGCACGGACGCAGCATAATAAAATGCAACAAGTAATTAAAAATATCAAAGTTCCTATCGCCATTGTTAACGTGCAGCATCTCAAATAAGGCGTCGATCGTTCGTCACCGAAAACGGACCGTTCCGTTATTGGATCCGATGTTCGATAGAAGGATGTATCGACCTTGGTTGAATTTGGGACACAGATGTGCGGTCTCGGAGCCTTTGTTATGAGTGACTGCATTCGATTTGGAGTGACGACCCTTATGAAGTGTCGAATTGGTTCAACATCGTTTCGCTAAAGATACAAAACAATAGGCAACATTGCATATGCATTGATTGTATAGAATCTAAAACGAGGATTGCGATTGAAATAACATATGATGCCTATTGTTTAAGCCATTTCAGTATGTTGAAGTAAGCTCTCGTATCTTAAGTGTTCGCAAAACTGTCATTATGTTCAATTAATAGTTATGGTAACCTATAAAGTACTTTTATGGTAAATATTTCAAGTTCATTTGATTTGGAGTCATAATATCGCCAGATGGACACACGGACTATACTGTCCCACACTAAGCAACGTTTGTATTATGGGTACCGTACCATCGACTGAGGGCAAACTCAGTATAATAATAATACTTATATAGCTATTAAACATCTATGACTCGGGTAAAAACATTCGTGCTCATCACACAAAGCTTGTCCCTACCAGGATTCGGACTCGGGACCCTCGGAACGGAAAGCAGTGTCACTTGCAACTGCGCAAATCAGGACGTCAAATGACAAATCTGTTACATTTACATTTTAATGCAAGTTCTAATCGTGTGCTCTTCTGGTAAATTTAAATATTGTGTAGGTGTCCCTAGCGAACTTAACAGTCTGAGTCACGCATTGAGACCACTTATGTTTTGGAGTGTATCAGAATAAGTGTTCACAATTTATTGTGTTTGTCATATAATAGGTATGATATGACAGGAGCAGCGCTAACTCTACGTTCAAATATATTATCCAGCTTTAGTTCCAATAACCACCTTTAACGCTCAATGTTACTCTATTATACCAACAACTCTTCCACGTATTATTACTAAAATATTCTATTGTGGAAATATTTTAGCTACATGAACTCATGAATTCGTTGCAGTATTCACACATACAATTCGTTGAATTTTATAAATAGTCCCTATGTAGGTAAATACGCTGTGGTTGCTACGCTTAGGATAGGGTTGCCGGACAAAAAGTAAAAATCCATGTAGCTATTAATATGAAACTAATAGTAAACCCAGCTGACGTTTAGAAAGTAAAAAGGTGAAAATATGAGTGCTAAAAAGAAATCAAGATAAGACAGCACTACCAGCAAACGGTAGGCATTATCTATAGTCAATTCTTCTAAAGCAAGTTAACAATGTAGGTCTATTTTCCTTTTTTGTAGCTTGAATTGAGCTACGATTCGCTGGCTGTTTTTTTTTAGTTTAGCTAATTGCTAATTAGCCAACGTGAACGCTGTGAACAACGTAGGTTGGAACATATGGTAATACTAGCTGCGCCCCGCGTTGTTAACCGCGATTAAAAAGTATGTCCTTTTAACCGGGATAAAAAGTAGCCTATGTGCTATTCCAGACTATAATCTATCTCTGTGCCAAATATCATCAAGATCCGTTCAGTCGTTCTGGCGTGATTGAGTAACAAACATCCATGCATCCAAACTTTCACATTTATAATATTAGTGTGATTTAGGTTTTTGACAACCCTTCCCAAATCTAAGTCAATATTATTTTTCGCCGGCTCAATTCACAGCTGGATGAAACCGGCCACTTATAATTTGCGAGATGTAGTCATAAAGGAAGCAGCGTTTGCTTGATTGAAACTGATATTTTGATGTGCAGGAGCAGCAACCAGTATAAATCAGAGACTATGATGGAAACATTGTTGCTAACGATCTATGTTGCAGTTACAAAATGAGATAGGTCATTAAGTAGCTACATAAACTACTCAATTCGAATGATCTACGATCAAATATATTCAACCTTATGTACACGTCGTAAGCATGAAAATGTACATGCGATTTTGCAGTTTCATTCCAATGGTACTAATCTAAATAAAATAAAGTTATAACTTTTCCTTTTAACTTTGCCGTAGTAATGTATAAATATGTATTTTTTAACCGTCGACGTCAGAGTTGGATAAGCCAGTATTTAAAGTCGTGAGTGCACCTCTGACTGCCCCTTCGGGGATTACAGTGATAAATGGTGTATATTTGGAAAAAAAAATATTCGAATAAAAAAATAACATTATCATAGACTATAAAAAGACATGCAATTTTTGTAGACTCATCAAATATGAGACCAATCAATAATATCAAATGGATCGTTACAGGAAGCGGTGCCCAATTCATGTATTACACAATTATTTTTACATTAACATTGTAGTTTAATGTGTTTTTGATGTATGGTCCCTACCACGAGCAATGGATGTTGAATGGATGTCATTAGATACGCGATTAATTGAGCTTATTCGCTTGTTTCAGTTTCAATTGATACGACCGATAAATCTCCTTCATTAGCCATGGCTACGATTGCGTTAGATACTTTAGTTATACGTGTAGCCTATTATAAACATAACAATATTAATAAATACAGATACAAAGGAAATCATCAATCATCAATTAGAAATCATTGCTTAATAGGTCTATTATCATTATCAATAATGAGAGGAGCCATCTTTGAAAGATCAGCAGCCCAGATTTTACTTTAAGTGTTATTTATCTCTAGCAGAAAATTTATGAGTTATTTTTATCTCGCAATAGCTCGTGCCTTCGACTCCGCTCGCGCAACTATATATTTATACATTGCTCTGCAGCTCGACCCCCAACGGCCATAGCGCAATGAAACATAGCCTATAACAATCAGCGATAGTGTAGCTATCTATCAGTGAAATAATCTACAGGATCAGTAGTTCTCGAGATAAGCACCTACATCCATACAACTTCATCTCTTTAATATTAGTATAGATTAGTATTGATAAGATCATAAAGATACATTAATTTAGGCTATAAGGTACTTTTTGTTAAATAACTATGTACACACGCTACATACTCTAGTATTATATAGGTGCAAAATATATTTTGAATATGAATAACAGTCAGTTGCACTAGCTACTTGCCACTGTCGTTTAGACTCAATGAACATTAGCGTTCGATACGAATGAATGAATATGGTGATCAATGGGCAATACAATTTTATGTCGAAAGCGGTCTTGGTACAATCCAAATCCATTTGCGAGAGCAAACACGACCGTGTAATAAATCCATCCAAATGCACTCACAATCTAACATTTTCAATTTAATCCTACGAGACGATTTGGAATGTCAGTATTGAAATTGAACTTTGCAAGCACCTTCAAGGCTAAAAGCTTGCACGTCTTTTTACATTGTGTAAAAAGACACGTGTGTTTGTTGCATGTTTACATATATTGCCGGTGTTCAGCATGCACTGCGTCCAGCTGTCATTTTAATTAGCCAAAATCAAAATTTTATGTGTGATCAATAAAACTGAATGTTGCCCAGTAATCTAAACACACGGTAAAGGGTAAAACAAACACTTGAAGCCGTAGGATCGTAACACACTGTCTGCGGTAGTCTGGACAGATTTAGCCGCGTGCGAGGCAGGCCACCGCGTGCTACAGCACAGTGACATCGCGTCGCCAACGCGCGCGTGGCCGGTGCGCGCGCGACTCTGACTAACACCAGCCAGCTTAGCCGAAAGCGCTTCCATCCATCCGTACGAAAGCTCTCGACGGTTAGAGAGGGACGGTCGATGGAGGATGGCCTAAAAGATTGCAATGACACAAAGGGAAATTAGAAACAAATCTGTTAGAAGTTAAAGTATTTTTGGAATTTTATTTTAACTAAGAGCTTCTGTCGTTTACGCTTAGACATGATATTTTTCATTTATCTAAACTATTTTTTAGGAAATATAAAGACAATGTTTAATTAATTTAATTATTACAAATTTATGACAATGATATCTATGGCCTAATCCCCTCACACAGAGGGACATTAAAAGGGCTGGTAATGGAAAGATGCAAACCCTTTAATGAAACTTAACAATCAACAATAATTACCATAACCAAAAATATATACCAAATTGCCAATGACGCAATAATGAAGAGCCTTCTCTACTCGCCGTGCACCCTCTCGACCTGTCACAAAACTTTTCAACAAAAAAAAAGTCTATGCTCTTTGTTGTACGGGCCCAGCGAGGTCTTACGTCCGGGAAACCGACACTTGACCTACCGACGTATTTAGATCTTTTGTATAAGGCATAAAGGGAAGCGTGACTTATCCTATTTGGGCGCAACAAAAAAAACTATGAATAAAGACTTCGTTATTATCATAAATTTTCTGTCACTTCGATTTTTTATTTTTGTTTGATCGCCAGCTCCTTGACCTCTTATGAATTGTATTAATAAAATCGTATTTAATGTTGAGGTGTGTGGTCTCTATAAATATGTAAATAGGTGACACATTTTGATAGACTTTTGTTAGACGAAGATGCGCTTGCCTAAAACATGATTTTTATTTCATTCCATAAAACAGCGGATAGATATCTTATCCTCCAATTTACTTCATTCTCTACGTATATTATATTCTGTAAGCAACATAATCCAACATGTATACTCGGTAAGCAAGTACGTTAATAAAAAAAAAACATTTATTTATCTTTCCGATTTCCAAATATAAATCAAGAGGCAGCAATAACATTGCAGGTGGGCTGCGGAAATATTAACGGCACGCGTGTTGCTCTGCTCCACATTTCTATTGCTGCAATCAAGTCGGATAACAAAATTGTTGCACAGTGCAACGTACATTGTAAAGAGGACAGTATATAATAATTCAGGTAATTGTTGTGATTTTTTTTTAATAAATTGAATTTAAATTAATATAGAACATACTATTTAGCCAGTTTTTCATGGAAATCAAAAATAGAAAACAAATTTGTACATCTTACGTCCGCCTCATGTCAAAGATATGCCACACACTGGGCCCCAAATATGCTCACAATCGATTCGTATCACTTTTGACAAGTGTTATTTTTGAAAACTGACAAATGTCACCATTAAGATGCTAATTCCAATCGATTATGCGTCCATCATTAACATTCAATCTCGCCGGAAAAACTTAACAAGGTTATGTTTGATGTAGCAATGCGGTCCGCTAGCTACTTGAGTGAGTGATACAGGTAGATCATCGGTGCACTGCATTCGACTCTTTATGCATTCGGTCTCGTTTCACTGCGAACGCCCGCCGACGCCCCACATCAATGAGCGTTCCGCCCAATGGTAACGTGCGTTTAAAATATTTTGATACTTTACTTTTTGAAAGAAAAAAATACGGAAAAACAAATATTAGGTATACAAATGTTAATATAAATTTTAGCGTCCTATGAGTAAACTACAAATTATTTTTAAATGCTCTCTATATAAAATACTATATAAATTATCTCTATATAAATTATTTCCGTAAAAAGGAGAGGGTACATAGCCTATAAATTAACCCTGTGTAATAATTTAATTTAGTTTTGTCTAATGGCAATTAAATGATAGAAACTTGAAGTGCGAATATATAATTCAAGTATCAAAACCATTTGCGTTAAGTAGAGCCACAAATATAAATAGGTGGTCTTATTTTCTTATTTACGACTGTTTCAGTCCTAAACGTGCAACTTTTTATGATAAATTTCAGCTTTACGGCACGTCGTCGGGCGGCACTCGCGATTGAAACCGCTGCAAGTTGCGCCTGCGCCGGCCACTGAAACTGGGTTTATGTGCGGTGTATTTGTATTTATCACTTTAATGTTTCTTTCTTCATAGGATGTTCCTACGAAATGCGTGCGCTTTATTGCGTAATATAAATTTATTACGGACACATCACTAGTTTATTAGATTATTAGCTATATGTTTAAATAGTGTTTCATGTGTTATTAATGATAAATGGGAATCGAATAAGGGCGCAATTAAATTGAAGATGTAATGGTAATAGCTGAATGTTCTATGCCCATATTTAATAAACAATCTGATCTAATAAAATAAACATAAAAAATTACATCTACTACGGGGATATTAAAGATCAATAGACAAAATATCGTGGAGTGCGGCGTAAATTTAAACTTTATGGTAATGTCATTTGATTTTGATTTCAAACAATAGCCGGATTTTTATTTTGGCTTTGATGATTTCCTGATTCGCTGTATAAAAATGACATGTTTGGTAAACTTAAACAGGACTAACACTAGCGCGCGTCTTATAAATGGATGGACGAAAGCTACTCTGTGTAATTTAATATTTGCCTAGAATTCATACAGAATTACGTTTTTTATGCATTTGTATTATTATAATTTCATCTAATTTGGCAATTAGCAAGAGACTCTTCTATAAGTTAAACGTACGTATTGGGAGTTTTTACTATCCTTAAATTCCGTATAAAATACAATAAACCGAATAGTGAATATAAAAGTTATTTACCCATAAAAACGTCACGCTACCCAGACGCGCTTACTCACACGACTCATCCCGGGATACTGAGATCGATTCAATATTTCGTGTTACCGAACCAGACAGCTAGCCAAGTCGCAGGAGAGCGGTGACTCAACAACACTGACTCACACCTACCTCACCTAGGCGCCTGAATTAAACGCTGCTACGGAGATAGACAATTTGTAACTATAAAAATAGAATGTCGATAAAGCTTATAAAACGACCTCTCTTTATACTGTGATATAAGCGTTATTAATTACGTGTGAAAAAAAAACAAATCCTTGGAGAACTGGAGCAGTGTTCAACCACAAAATTAAATATAATTACAGTATTTTTCGGAAAGATAAATATATTAATTCGCAATCATTTTAAATTATAAGGTTTAACAAAAATGGTGTAAAATATTTTAAGTGGTTAACAAGTAGGTGATAACAATCACGTTTATGTATAAAATATATATGTATACAGTGTTTTATTTTCTGTGGCAAAGCAAGCCATTACAGTGTCACCCAACACTTAGTATACGTAGTGTTATTCATTAAATTTTATAAAATTTATTTTAATCGAGATTATAGCCTACCACTTAAAATATATTACACTTAAATAGTGTAATATATTTTAAGTGGTAGGCTATACTTTTTTAAAATTATTGCGAAATAATATTTATCTTTTCAAAAACACTGCAATAATATTTAATTGTTAAGACTTATATTCTTTCGTTTACTGCTCATTTTAACGAATATTGTAATTAAGACGACATCCAATCCAATCCAAACACACTAAAATATTATTATTATTATATATTATAAATTTTAATGTAGATAAGTTAATAAAGGTTTTCTACCCAAGAGTAGGCGCTAATTTCATTATAGGAACTTGAATCTATAGGTTAGTCCTAGGACATTATTATAGTTAGGTTAATAACTAATTATTATTCTTAGGTTGCCTATCTCTGCTCTACACGAATAGGCGTTAACGACGCTCTTACATTATACTCTTGAGCAATAGCAACCACTTGCAATTAATAAAGTCACAATAGAATGTGTTGTCTGTCTTATATTATTAGTTACAATAGGATGATTCCAGCTCAAAATCTTGACTGGAATTATAATTTAATCAGCACTAATGAGGGCTATAGTTTTGTGTCCTATATACAATCGCAAATGTTTAGTTATCTATTTGTTACTGTGATGGGATTACACGTTAGTAAAAATGCTAAATAAATCTGTGGATTGAAAAAATCGATCAAAATTAGTACTACTACTACTATTAGTATTAGTACTATTAGTAGTAGGAAGACTACGGTTAGGAGACTAGATTATGCAATTGATAACCACGTGTTACTTTTTATCCTCAAATCTTTGATATGGCTAGTATCTTAACGTTTTTGTTAGTAACTAGCTAAATAAATATAGCTATATGGTGCTAAGCCCAGCAATGTTTGTATTATGGGTACCGTAAATTGGATTATGGGCGCACTTAGTATATGATACTTATATAGATGTTACACATCTATGACTCGGGTATATACATTGTGGGATACTGAACGCAGCCGTTCCCGTCACTCGACCGATCTGACGTTTTTATACTGTCATATTGTGTGTTGGTGTCTGAACGTGAATAAACGCTAATTAATATAATTTAGTGGTTTTCTTAAGATACCATAATTGGCGACGAATATTAAGGAGGAACCTAAAGTGCAGATCAATAAATAAATATATAAATCACAAAAAAAATTACGACGCCGCCCGGCCGCCGCTGAATTGACAAACGTCATTGAGATTTGCGCGGGCTTCATTTTGTATCAAAGTAATGAAATACATTATTTAGCTTCTGATCGATTGCATTACACTTTTCGTGTTTACAATATACATGTCGGATAACGAAAATTCATTCCAAAGTGCAGATGAGGAAACAGTAGAGAAGTCTGATAATATTGCACAAGTTAAGGCGGGAAAAAGAACTTTTATATACAAGTGTTCCAAGCAAGAATTACAACAAATTGTAAGGGAGGAAGGAATTGGTGTCCCTCTAAACACAAATTTAGATACATTAAGAAAAGTCGTGAGTGATTTTTACAAGACGCTAGCAATACCAGTCTCCAGCAAACGCACGGATAGAACAAAATTAACGATGTCTGTTTGTGGCGAAATTAAACAGTTTGAGGGAGAGAAGTGGGAGGTATTCAAGCAACAACTAGAATGTTTTATTGTAGTCAACGACATCAGTGATACAAAAAAGGTACCGCTGCTTGTGACTAAGCTGTCTCCAAGAGTTTTTGAAACATTAACCTATTTATGTGCACCACTCAAACCATTGACATTAACCTATGAAGAGTTGTGCGATAAACTCAAGAACAAATATGCAAAACCTTTATCTACCACCTTGGAAAGGGCAGAGTTCCGAAAAAGGAATCAATTACCAAATGAGAAAGTTCAAGATTATGTGCTGGAATTGAGAAAATTAGCCTCAAAATGTCAATTTAAAGATGCTGATGATCAAGTAAAAGAAAAATTTATGGAGGGAGTGTCTTCAAAATTAATTAAATTTGAGTTGATGAAAAGTCAAGATGAAATGTCACTAGAAAAATGCATTGAAATTGGAAGAACAGTCGAGGCAGCACTGTTACATGCGAATGGGTCAAATGAATTGACAGAAAATGTATTCTTCTATCAACAGAAACCAAGAAATACTGGCACAAGACCAAAACAAAAGCAGAATAATAACAAAAACAGTAAACAGATAAATACAGGATGTTTTTGCTGTGGGAAAGATAACCATGTCAAAGCAGATTGTCGTTTAATTAAAAAATTTTGTAGTGAGTGTGGCCAGCAGGGACACATTTTTAGGATGTGTTCTAAGAAACGCCAAATAAATACCCTGGAGGTGAAACAACCAGAAGAGTTTATCGATGAACCAGAAAATGCTGTAAAAAATCTATTTGAGGAAGAGTATAAAACATACAGTGTAAGCGTAAGTAGGATACCACCTCACTACATAACAATTAACATCTGCGGCTATAATCTTGATTTTCAGTTGGACACAGGTTCAGATGTAACAGTTATGTCAATAAATGACAAAAATATGTATTTTGACACATTAGAAATACAGGACTGTAATGTTTTGTTTAGAAACTTTGACCAAAGCATTACAAAGCCTCTGGGTATTTTAACTAATTTGACTGTTAAATATAATGGGGTTGTTAAGAACTTAAACATTTTTGTAGTGAAAAATAATGCTCCCAGAGTAATAGGTCGTGATTGGTTAAATGAATTAATGCTATGGCCTCCAACTTTAAGCAATAGTTTTAATATTGGATCTAATTTAATACAAAATGTTTCAGATGCACAACAACTAGTTAAGACCCAGTTCGCAGAAGTATTCAGCCCGGGTTGGGGGAATTTCAAAGGAGAAATGATATCATTAAAACTTAAACCGGATGCCAAGCCTAAATGCTTACCAGTAAGGCGAGTACCATTTGCACTGCGGGAAAAGGTAAATAATGAAATTATTAGATTATTAAACAATGGTCGAATAACCCCAGTGGAACAAAGTGAATGGGGCACGCCCGTAGTGCCCATTCTGAAAAATGATGGTTCCGTCAGACTATGTGGTGACTACAAGTTGACAGTAAATCCGTGTCTAGAGATTGATCACTTCCCTCTACCGCATGTGGATGACATTTTGAATACTCTCAAACAGGGCGAATATTACTGCGAATTAGATTTAAAAGAGGCCTACTTGCAGGCACCTCTTAATATTGAAAGCCAAAACTGCACGACTATTGTAACAGAAGTCGGAACTTTTAAATATAATTACTTACCATATGGCGTCAGTTCTGGTCCAGGAGCATTTCAACGTTTAATGATGAAAAAGCTCAACAAGATTCCTAACACAATTGTATTCATTGACAATATTTATATTAAAGGAAAAAATTTACTGGATACATATGAAACTTTGTGTCAGGTTCTAAGAAAATTACAAGAAAGTGAATTTAAATTAAAGCCAGAGAAATGTAAATTCTTCACAACTAATTTAGAAGTTTTTGGATTTCGTGTAAACAAAAATGGTATCGGTGTGATACAATCCAATATTGAACCACTGTTAAATGCAAAAACTCCCACAAATTTGACACTACTTAAATCATTTTTGGGTAAAATTAATTACTATGCTCGTTTTTTAAAAAATATGGCCACTGTATTAACACCACTCTATGATTGTACCAAGAAAAATAGGTTCAGTTGGACATTAGAATGTGATAGGGCTTTTAATATAATAAAAAAAAAAATTAGCATCAGCAGGGAATTTAAGACATTATGATCCACAACTGCCAATAATCTTAACATGTGATGCTTCAGATACAGGCTTGGGTGCAGTACTGTCAAACAGAGATAAAAGTGGCTTAGTTAAACCAATAGCTTTCGCGAGTAAAAAATTAAATGAAGTTGAACAAAAATATGCAACAATAGATAAGGAAGCGTTAGCAATTGTTTTTGGAATAACGAAATTCTACAATTACATTTATGGACGGTGCTTTGAACTAGAGACGGATAATGCAGCTTTGGTACGAATTTTCGGTCCAACTAAAAGCATACCAAAAATGGCTGCTAAGAGATTACAACACTACGCCATTTTTCTCTCTGCATTCAATTATAAGGTTCGTCATATTAAGTCATCAGAAAATCCAGCAGATTTTTTGTCTAGAATAGTTGATAATCACAGTGAAGAAATTGAAATACATTCCATATGTACCAATGCAAACTCGAGTGTGGTTAGTTATACTAATGACTCAGAAATGGAAGCATTAAATTGGAAGAGAATACAAATAGAATCTAAAAAAGATACGGTATTTTCAAAAGTAATTAGATATTTAACAGATGGTTGGCCAGAAAAAAAAGAATTAGATAAGGAAATATTACCATTGTATAATAGAAAAAACGAATTAACTTTAGATAGAGGCTGTATATTTTGGGGTTATCGTATATTAGTTCCACAGGCCATAAGGGATGCCGTTTTGACTGAATTGCATAAGAGTCATTTTGGTATAGTTCGAATGAAGGAGATTGCACGATCATACTTTTGGTGGCCTAAGTTAGATTTAGAGATAGATAATATAACAAAAAAATGTTTAATATGCCTTCAAAATAGTAAAACACCTGCACAAACCCAGAAACCATGGCCCGTACCTCCATCTTCTTGGTATAGGATACATGCTGATTTTTTAGGGCCATTTTATAACAAAATGTTTCTAGTGATAGTAGATAGTTACTCAAAATGGCCTGAGGCATATGAAATGACAAATATAACTAGTACCAATACAATTAATGTGTTTAAGAGATTATTTACTAGATTTGGGTATCCTTTACATTTAGTTACTGATAATGGTCGCACCTTTACTAGTCAAGAATTTTTGAATTTCTGCGAATCAAATCAAATCAAACAGACATTCACACCACCATATCATCCTGCAACAAATGGAGCAGCGGAAAGATTTGTTGAAACATTCAAATCAGCAATAACAAAAATAAAAGAAAGTGGTCACAGTTTGGTTTCAGCAGTTAATTTATTTTTGTTTGATTATAGAAGCACACCCCAACGCACTACCGGAGTGTCACCGGCTCGGTTAATGTTAGGTAGGGAAATTAGGAATAGGTTTAGTTTTCTGCGACCATCACCCATATCTGATATAGTGCACGAGAGAGTGGAGAAGAGAGACAAAGGGAATAGACAGTTAAATTTTGAATTGGGACAAAAAGTTATGGTTCGGGATTACAGGAAGGGTGGTAGGCCATGGGTTCAAGGTTTGATAGTAGAAGACTCTATACCAGGAGTAAGTTACATAATTGATGTGGAAGGTTTAAAATGGAAACGTCATGTTAATCAAATGTTGTCTTGCTCACAGTCATTAGAAGAAGTTGAAATAGAATAAGGTAATTTAGATTATTGTTAATAGAAAGTTTAGTAAGTTATTGTTAGAGATAAGTATGTTGTTGTTGTTGTTTAAATAGATGGGGAGAGTGTGGGATACTGAACGCAGCCGTTCCCGTCACTCGACCGATCTGACGTTTTTATACTGTCATATTGTGTGTTGGTGTCTGAACGTGAATAAACGCTAATTAATATAATTTAGTGGTTTTCTTAAGATACCATATACATTTATGCTGATTGCACAAAGATTGTTCCCTACCAGGATTTGTACCCGGGACCAGCGGCACGGAAAGCAGGGTCTCTACCAAGTGCGCTAATCAAGTCAGGGTCAGGAGTTTCTTATAACCGAAAAATATCGATTTGCTTATTTTTGTTATACCAGTTTTAATAGTAGGTATAAATTATATACGCTATACGTAACACAATGATAATGTTTATTCACAAAGTAGACTATTAACTCTTTTTTTATGATTTTTGCACGATAAAGGATATTGTTACGAAATACGGTAGGCCGCCACCCGGCACCTTCAGACCTTGTTATAACCCATTGTCATTCACTACACACAATGGTCCACAATCTTTTCTTCTGCAGCGTTCCACTTCACAACTGTACTTAATTTATTTTTCATTTCATTCAATTTAGAGAGCAACAAAGGCCCTATATAATCGAGTTGCGGCAATCACGAAATCATAAATCAAAATAATTCGGTGTTCGAAAGAATTAAGCGCCCAAAAGGGAGTGCTGGTAACGCGTACGAGCGTATATATGAGGTTTAACAAAAATACTGTAAAATATTTTAACAGATGAATGTATGAATTATGTATGATTACGATGGTGTATAAAATAATTGTGTAAATGAAGTTCGTTTTTTTAAACAAGGCGAACCTGTTCAGGGCATCATTTTTGAAATGTCTTATAATTTGATTTATTTCTCAGATATTTTATATACTCGTATATATATAACATACTGTTGGCCGTGTTAATATATTTGACACTATTATTGTTACACCTCATATAGGTAGCACTGGTTAAACTATTGAGAGATACTTTTTTAAAGTGATACCCGGAACTATTTGGCTATGGCTAGAAAGTTAGAAATACATTTGATATCCACAGATATAAAAAATAACAATAATTAGCTTTTTTATGTCCCACTGCTGGACATGGGTCTCCTTTTCAGTTTTCGACTACTATCTCCAGGGCGAGCATTGTAACAACTTGGGTATCACTGCTTTATAACAGATATTATTATTTACATGTTTATAAGTGTATAGGTAGCTCGTTACATAAATTCTTGTATTTCCATGATAAAGGTATTGCGTAAGGTAAGCTGTCGAAAGTACGGCTGGTACCTTGAACTTTTCTTATACCTGTTGCGAGCCAAAACATAACCTTATAGTCTATGGCCACGGTTAATACCTACAGAAATGAGCTGCTCCAGTTCGGAATTAATGAATTAAACTGATTAAAAAAACACAAAGAACAAGCTATTAAAAAAAACTTAATTAATAGTACCAGAATTTACGCGGCTCGTTTTTTATTCATTTGTGAATAGTCAACATATTCTAAAAATCATAATTTTCATGATTATAACTTGCTAAACGGTGATGGAAATCGTGAGGTAACCTGCAAGCCTGTGCGAACTCTTCGAAAAATGTGTGGAGTCCGCCAAGCCGAACTGGACCAGCCTGGTGGACTATGGCCTAATCTCCCTCGGATTGATGGGAGGCGTCTGCCCAATAGTGCGACATAAAAATTACTGGTATTATTATTATTATAGTCTACAAATATTTTAATGATGCTTATTTAAATTCAAATTAGTAATACATTGGACACCATGTCATCAGCAAAGATAATCCTTTTATATCCCTTTGACATCGCTTTGGTGACTCGAAAATTGATTAGATCTCAGATTCAAAGCACGATACACAACGGTACGCCAATTAAGCCGGCGGCAAATCGTAATGAACCGTTAATGAGGCACGCAACGAATACTAACAAATGATTATGGTTCCATCGCCGCTGCGTATTAGCGTTAAATAATTAATTAGCAAATAGAACACGCAATTGATAACGTCCTAGTATGGATTATGATATCCGTGAAAGCTGTTGATTGCAGAGTAGAGTACTCTATATGATTGCAAGCGATTTTATTTCCGATTGAGATTTTTTAAATAATCATGGTTTAATTAGAAATTCATCAATATTTTTTTAAAGCATTGTGCCGTCAATTTCTGCCCTCCTACTTATACTTATTGACTTATGGTAGATACATTTTCACAATGAGATCAAAAATAAAACCACTAACAATCAAATTATTGGGACTCAGATTTCAATGACTTATCAAGGATATTCTAAACAAAGGTGACGTATTGGACAATAAAACCACAGATTGCTTGTTCGTTTTCAAACACATCAGGGCTTAAACGAATCTAATCAAGTGCACGCGGTCTGATGAAGAGTGACGTGTATTTGAAACACGGAGTCGTGTGCCAGCTGCCAGCCGTGACGACCGTCGCTACATCATTGCCTTCAGACTTCCATCAAGATTACAGGTCCCAATAAAAAAAAATCACATGATACCTACCAACGCTTATAGTGTTACGTACATACCTAAAAATATCTTGTAAAACGCGGGTAAGTAATAAGGTTTTGCTACCTAGACACGTACAGTTGCGAGCTTTAATTTCGTACCCATTTAAGGTTCAATATCGTACAACAATCGTATTCCTCAAGAGCTATAATTTTGACTGACGTTACAAAAGGTAACTGCTCTCATTAGTGTCATAGAACATATGTAGGTAATGGGTCGGGACCGTACCATAAAAGAATTCCCTATCACCTGGTATTGGCAGAAGAGAAAGGTAAAAAACATATTCGATTCACACGCATATAAAACCGAAGTGTGTAAAACTTCTTTATTTTCTTCATTCTGTGTATAAAACTCTTGATTGTGGACTATACTTAGTTTTACTCTCCAAATGCACACTTTCACATTTGACCACTGAGATACAAAAGCCACTGACCAAAACGGCCATAAATCCTCATATTCACACGTGACTCAACAAATCATACGCGGATATACAACCGTATAAATCAACAGTGTAACGAACCAGCCCGATTAAGCATAACTTTAAACCAGTAAATCTAAATGAACGTTGTGGACAGCCATGCTTCTTAATTGACACGTCGGGTTACTGGAGCGTTACTGGGTAACGTGACACCAACCATATGTTTAATTACACCGTGACGATCTGCATGTCTATTGAATGGTCTGGAGTAGGGGCCAGCTGGACGCCCAAGGATGTCTAGCGTGGTCGGAGAAAAACATCATCGATAACTGAAGAGTAAGTACTAAACCTCGTGACAGTTTCCAGAGTAATATTTCTATAACGAATTGCATTTCAAATGATGATTCTCTCTTAGATCCACTCGACAGAGAAAGCCAAGGTATCCATCTGCCACCCCAAATTAAAATGACCTATAGGGTAAGCAGGAGCTCTTATGTATTCGTAACGTCATCGACAAAACAAGCTGTCACTCTCATTCTTATTTGCAAAATCTGTGGTGTGAGAGGGATGGACGACGCTCGTACAATGTACCGAAACGCTGCGTAAAACGGATTGTGCTTGAAAGATCTCTGCTCGTTACAACAGATATCGAATTTCCAGATAAAATATTATCCAACAGAAATTCAAACAACCATTCACCATACACAAGTAATAAGATTCACAATTGTAGGTACTTTATCAACAAAGCAATGATTCAAAACAGTGAATTTTTTTACAGAATGCATTGCACTTTTTCATTACATCTTCAGTGCTCGCGTCTAAAACACAATGGGGGAAGCGAAAACTCATTTTCATGGGCTCGTTTTGTTTGCGGTAATGCAAGAGCATACAACGGGGGGCAACGTGAATCCCCTCATAAACTGTTCGGATGAAAAGGATCGCGTCTCTCATATCGCGTTGGTCACATGGCATTAAGCGGGTGCCGTCAGCCCGCCCCGGCGCGGAAAAGCCACGGAAAACCAATTCCACAGCCCGATTCATGTATCGATTTATACAAATTATGTTAGCTGCCGTATCGAATGCACGATTTATATTTTGTATCTGGCAATCAGCCTTATTGTACAACAAACCTCCTTTAAACTTTTTGTTAACGTTGATGAAATTATGATACTTATGATCACATAAAACTCCGGTCGATGACCTCGAAACCATATATCATCTGTTAACATTTTTTTCTTTGGCACTGCGGGGCATTTGGAAGCAAATCTTTAAAAAAAGACCATAAATCAGCCTGTTATTAAAGCTCAGTAATTTTAATACCTGCGTGAAATGAAGCCTAACATGTGTAAAAAAACGCTGTGGTCCGACGAACACGCATGCCCAACATATTTGCAAAGCCGTTTGGGGAGAGCCCGGGGCGTCTCCACAATCCCACCTGTCCACAATCCAAGCATGCCGCAAGTAATTTATTCTTTGTTGTCCCATGACCGACAGGCTGCGCATGACGTCACAATTGTGAATTATTCACTCGGTCAACGACTTGGTTGTTATCTTTGCGAGTTGACAAACTAGATCAGTGACAATTTGCAATCGTAGCCGCCAATTTATGGAAGGTGATATTATGAGGTGGGTTCCTTCATGATTTTAGTTATGTATTTTTATCAGGTATAAGGGGAGCTCTACGATTTAAGATGTTGTTTCTTGTACTTATTAACTGTAATTAAATGATGAGGATGCTTGAATAAAGGTTATAATCAACTATCAATTTAGACCATCATAGGTTAGAGTAAGTTTTTTGTTATCGGACATAACATATTAGCATTTTTCTATGCGTGGCGTATTATCAAAACATATGAAATGCCAATACATTCCCGCTTACTCATCCTGGCCGTTCCCACAGAACATTAAGACGGCATGATTCACTATCCTACGTCCAGGAATCACCTGGTGATCGTAAAAAACGTCTCAATACATACCCAATAAAGCAGAAAATTAATGTACGGTGTTTTATTGCATATCAATGACCGTATAATAGTCCTCAAATACGTCACTACATCAAAGCACTACATACATACATAGTAGACGTATTTGAGGGAAAGAGTTCAGGCTCTAAAACTCTTAGCATAATTTAATATTTAATGCTTCTTTATTGAACATTTCAACATAACGAATTACCTACCTCTCAATTGAGTCATCCACACTTTTTATATTCTTCTTTTTCTTTATCGTATCACTCTTGTCAGAGCGGTCGTGGTCATTACGTGGAGCTGTCAGGGGCAGATGTGACTTGCCTCGTGACTTGCCATTTTTATCTGTTACTGATTTCTCGGGTGTTGATGTAAGGGCCCGCCCAAGCAAGATTTTATAAACAAATAGATGCGCCTTGTGGTATTATCCGCGCAAAAAAAAATATGTCGATCCTTTGCGCCATGAAAAATAAAAAAAACATCTATCCCAAGGGAACCGTACATTTTACCGGGATAAAAAGTAGACTATAATCTATCTCTGTGCCAAATTTCATCAAGATCCGTTCAGCCGTTCTGGCGTGAAAGAGTAACAAACATCCATCCATCCAAACTTTCACATTTATAATATTAGTATAGTATATATATATGTATGCTAACTATAGAACAATGCGTTTAACTCAAATTTAGAATTACATTCAAAATAAAAAGCTTGCATGGAAATAAACAAATACAACCTTATATTATTTATAAGCATATCGTATACTTTTTCAACATAAGGCTATGATCCTCGTACGTACTTACATTAAAATGTCATCACGTATAAATAATTCTCATCAATGGCCCGATAACCTATTGATATTCGATCAGCATTAAGAAAACAAAGCGCCATCATTACGAATTCCAACAAATATCCTTTGTAGGTAGATAATTTGCATACCAATTCTATTGACATAGTATTGTTAACACTATGTTGCGAAATCGTGCCAAAGAAGATTAATATGAGCAAATTATTTTTGTATGCAGAAACCGTACAGTACTCACACATTCCGTGTTTATTTTTGGTATGTTCTTTATTCTAAACATTGTTTATTGAAAAGCGAATAAGAATCCAACTAAAAAGTTTAACTTAAAAATAAATGTAAAAAAGCTTTTTTGCTCGCGTTCACTCCCGAGAATGTTTCAGAAGCTGGGAGATCCCCTTCGTATTTCCGCCCTTCCCTAACTACTTCCTTTGTATAATTAGCCGGCTAATAAGTCTCTCGCTCCCTGAAATATTCAGTGAACTGACGGGACCTCGACGAATTGTGAGTGGAGCCGTCGATACCGATTAAGGTTCCACTCGATATTTATTCCGCTGGAGTTTTCTCGGTAGTATCAATACATATCGTAAGTTTGAGGAAAATAAATGGTGTAAGTGTCTTCGTAACGAAAACTGATACCATGAATTCAACTCATGTTTCTGGAGGTACAATTTTCTGTCAACATTTTCATGACGTAAACGCATTTTTTTCAATATTTTGAAATGTATTTTAGCATGACATCATAATAGAATTATATTTCAACGTGATATTAAATACAAAAAAAACATAATTGCAAATTTTGGCCTAAAACGGCATTGTACATTAAAACTCAATACGCTTGAGCGCGCTCGTCTCTCGCACGCATCGGGAATCACCTGGAGCGCCGTGCTGTGATTAGCGTTGTTTACGATACATTGCGTGCTCAAAAATTACAACATTTGTAACCCATGAATTTCGACCTAAATGATTTTATGATTTTTTATAGGCATTAAGTGTAACCTCTACCCAAAGTTTTCGATACCATTCCCCTTACACCCTGTATATTAATTGAATTGTGAGATACGCTTTTATTTTAAAATATGTATAAGTATCCAGATATATGTATGTGAAATTTGCAATTTCCGCAGTAAGCACTTAACTCGAACTAAAACTACTTATAACTTATCCATAATGCAAAAGAATTCCCTATGGCTCGTGGGCAAATAGATGGACTACACGTAGCAATTTATCTTCAATGCTGTGCGTACGCAATCGACGGTAATAAATATAAATTCCGAATCAATTTGTTTATTACCCATCCATCTTCTAACACTTCATAAAATACAAAGTAGCCACGTACTTTGGAGGGTGCATTTGTAATATACACAATGCACACTTCGCTGGCAAAACAATTCGGCGTACCGATGGGGGGAAGCCTGACATCTCTATACAAATGTTAGTTCTACCCCACTTCCTCATCCTAAACTTCGATAATGATGGAAACTAATAGAGAAATATTGTGAATAGGGGAACCAATCAATACATTGGGAAATTAGACAAATGTTATTCGATGAAAAGTTCTCAGTATTTGTCGGCCTGATTAGCGCAGTTGTTAGTGCTCTGGGACAACTTTGTGTGATGAGCACGGATGTTTAATATCTATAAAAGTAATATATACTGGGTTCATTGTTGGACAGTATCGTTGGTGTGTTCGTCTGGTGATATTATCATTATTAATTATTGTATAAATATTTTTAAGGGTGCTATTCTATTCTGGATATTTTAGGAATGGGACACACCGGATTTATCTATTTCACAGTTATTAAAAACGCATTTAGGTCAAACTGCCCTTCGCATCCAATCCGCCCGCCCCAAAACCGTCTCAATCAAAACGCAATCAAACTTACCCGCTCAAGACTTTCGTTATCCCACTTTACCCTTCTATTGAACAAGCGGGTATAATTAGCATTCCGTTTGACATCGACCCTAACATAATATCGGCTCACGACAGGCGTCAGCCGCGAGCTGGTCTTCATGCATATTCAGGGATCCCCCTACCCCCCTGCAGTCGCCTTGCGTGCCTCTAATGAACCCTGGTGACGGGAGGCACCTATTGTCATGTCAGATGCACAGGTTTGAACTTTTGTTAACATGAAATTAGATTTGTTTTGAGCGCTTTGTTGATACAAAGTTTGTGTTTGATTAAAAGTTACTTTGGTAAACTGATATTTTTAATAATTTGTGGAAGCCGATAAGCATTGGGTAAGTGAAGTAAGTACTTAAGGATGTTCCAAGGTAAAATGCTACTATTTAGGTATACTTACTTATTATATTGAGTTTGCATTTAATTGAAAGATGTTTAAATATAAATATATTAAACTATATCCATAGGAAGAAGATTGAAACACTATTTTTTTTTGTCTATGTGTAAAACTACGAATTAGATTTATATTTAATAATTTATATTGTCCATACAATAACATGGAATTATTTCTGAAATATATAAATTGTTTGTTTATCGAAAATCCAAATATCTATGAATTTGGACGTAAAAATTTATTTCATTATCAAAAATTATAAATTCTTAGGAAATATTATTACCATACATCCTAAAATAGTGTAACTAAGTACTGTAATACCAAAAGGCAATATATGGTAGGTACCATCTTATAAATACTTCGAACGTTTTTACTCAGTTTGCAACCCTGTAAATAAGAACGAAATAACAGTAACATATAAAGTATTAGCAACATAATCGTAAACCTACCTACCTACTATGTATAGTGCTGTGCTAAATCAATCAGAACTTCGTATAAATATAAAAGAGTACCTACTTGGAGACGAATAAAAAAAATATTAAATAAATCTTATAGATATTCCTGTAGGCAAGGAAAACTTTGCCGATTAACAAGCTGGCATTTTTCTTAATGTCCGTTGTTAAAGGAAAATTACACTGATATAAAGGGCTATCGGCGGTGTTCATCTCCCTAGTTTCCCGGCTCGCAGAGACGTAGGATCGGCGTGAACGCGAGGGCGACGAGCCGGATAATACGCCTGATATTATTATTGTGTCCAAAACGTCGGAACGAATCCGACGATAAACTATTTGTAACCTTCTTGATTCTTGTAATGACATAGAAATTATCACAGCCTAATCTATATACTGAGGATTACTGAAAATATTTCTAATAATCTATTTTATAATCGTAAAGTCTAGTATTAATTCCGGAAGGAAAATACCGCTGATTGCTTACCACTGCTGGTCATCAAATATAATCATAGTACAAAACTCATAAATCATTTGAAGGTGGATATCACATCTAGGATAAATACATTCGAGGAAGTTTTCTTTTTCAGTAACAGCGTCCCTCTTGGGCGCCATCACCTGGGGGCGCGTTTAGATTGAAATTTTCATTTTCTTCGCAAAAAAAAAACAACCACCCTCACCGACCCCGGCCACCCTGGTACAGACGAACAGATTTGCATGCACAATTTTACTTTTCAACATTGTCCAAGTGCTTGTAAAGACGCTAAAAGTGCGATTAAAATTGTGTAAAATATTTAAGCGATGAATCAGTGAGTCATATGGATGATGTTGATGCATAAAATAATTGTGCAAATTGTGTTTGATTTTTTTAAACAAGACGAACCAGTAACGTTTGGCCATGCCCTCAGTAGTAGTAGTAGTAGTATATTTTTTAAATGTCTATAAATTTGACATTTAAAAAATAAAACCCTACTATGAGCCCTGTAAAAATATTTTACCTTATATAAAGACATATGTTACCTCAATTGTGGTCTTCCCTGATTCCTGCCACTTCATAAGGTGTTCGCCCTTCAAGGACCATCCTGGCGCGTAGCTGATGAGTCCCGCGCCCCCCGCAGCCGCCACCGCTCCCTTCGCACCGGTAACTGCTTCGCTCGTCTCCGCTTTCGACTTCTTGGGACTTGTCTGAAGCCGGAAAAAGCTGCGGCCGTGAATCTTGCAACTTTTCGAGGGGGAAAAGAAAAATGAGCTCTTTTTTGGTGATTTTTCTTGCTCCTCGGCCGATTTAGACGTTGATGCGGTCGTTTCCGCGGCGCCCGCATCTTCGGTGTCGTTATCAACTGTGCTCGCGCTGGCGCTGCCGCTCGGCCTCGGCCCAGAATTTTCATCGGCCACGAACAATAGCGTCCTCTGCACGAATGGGGTCGCTTTGTTATAGAACTCGTAGGGCTCTGGTATTTTAAAACTGTTCGGTATTGTGGTGCGGTGGGATTTTGAGAAGCGGCGCTCCATGTATTTTCTTGCCATATCATTCCATTTGCATTAAATTGTATCACTTTCTATTGGAAATATAAAAGTGTTTATTGTCTAGCGCTATATGAGTGGATTTATAGTATATACGAAACCTAGCTGTAGCTGTTATTTCAATAGCGATTTCTCATCAAGCTTATGTATGCGCCTCTCAGGGTAAATATCAGAAAGGAGCAAAATAAACCGAGCAGAATAAATCTATAGCGTCCCCTAAATTCAGCACGATAGCGGGTGGATTCGTAAACTATACCGAACTCCACCTGGCGGGGATCAAACCGGAGCTATTACTGGATAAGTCACAATTTGCCAATAATGACTATGTGATAGTTATTGTTTTATTAGCCCATTTTAGTATTGGGTGAGACTAATAGGGTTGTCAGTAATAAAGTATGCATAGACGCGTATTTACGGATACTTACCATCAGGTGAGATCGAGATCAAATACTTGCATATATTGTAAAAAAAAATTCTTCGCGTTGTAGAAATATCTATATCATTTTTTATCTGTATTCCTTAACCCTTAGTAGCCTGATTTACGAAAGTGATTTATTTTTAATATTACTGTGTTTAATGTTACTGTGTTTAATAATAATGACATTTGATTTTTTTTTAATTTCGTTGGAAAGAATATTATACAACAGTAAAATACGTACAGCCAACCTATAAAAAAAACCTAATAGTAATGTGAACATTCGGTTTAAAAGATTGGTATCAAAATTGAAACTCTAGGCTATTAAGGGTTAAATTTAGTATCATATTATAATATTACTTTTCTGAGGGTCTACGACATAAACTTCTGATATTACTGGCAATGTAAAGATAGATTTCAAATCGACCATGGTTTTAGTAAGCTATCAAAGATCGAAGGTACCTACCAAGCCCCTAAAGGGTACCCCAAATAATACTCCCAATACCTCACCAAAAATAACTACTTCCCTTTCATCTCGTTTCCAGTAATTCTATTACTCTCGGAGCCAACGACGGGTTGCAATTTTCGCGCGGAGGCTCTACCAAGCCTATCGATCGCTGTGCGTGAGTAAACACAACCACCCTAACCTTAGTGCACAAATTCACTGTGCATCGGGTAAGGCGCTTATAACTAGTTACATAGAGTTGAAAATTAAATGAATATGACGCTGAAAAAAATGGCAAAATATTGTCCCGAGCTGAACAAGGATTTTAAATTTTCATGTTCTCATGTTTTGGAAAGAAAGGTAAGTATGGCGGAGTTGAGGTTAGAGTACAATAATATAAAATTTATATTATTTTGTGAAGACCCTAATAATAATAAACTATACATATATACATGTATATATATACTAATAATAAAAAATATTGATATTTTTTTAAGCACTATCCCCTAATTTATAGACGTTTGATAAATGTATAAAACGTCCACAAATTTGAGGGTATATCTACAATCCTTTTTTTTATTCAAAATCTATTCATAGAACATTAATCAAATATTTCGGTCGGAATACATCAGGAATGATTAATTTCCGGCCGTATTTACCACGGTATAATTTACCCAACAAAGGAAACGCGACGAAACGCCGTGCGTAGCGAAAGTAAAACACGTAACCCTCTCTGTTTTACCAGCACGCTCTACACTTGACGGCAAACAAAACGGAAACGGGGTATGGTGTAATGGAAATTGTAATTTCTATATTTTCCTAGGCGCTTGTCACTCAAGGAACGTTAGTCGGAGGTGTCGACGAAAGCTACTTTACTTAGAACAGTTCAATTTCGAGTTCAACTATCTGCATATAGCTTTTGAAGTATATCGCGAGTGTTCAAGTAAGATGTCAAAGTCAAATCGTTTATTTCGTATATGCCTACGGGGGCACTTACAAATTGTCATTACATTTTTTTTCTTAACTCTACAACCGGATCAGAACGCGACCTCGACTGAGAAGATCCAGCGAGAAACTCAGCGGGCTAGTCTTTTTTTTTAAATCAATTATTTTTACAAAATAAAAAAGTAAGCTCCAGTGTGTTGATGGCATGGTATGTAAGGTAAAAACTTAAATAGAGTGTAAAATACACTATCCAAAGTTGTTACATATATTATTCCACAATAACATGGCTGTAAGTTTTGTGAATTGAAACATAAGACGTTATTTCTTTCCAATTTTTTGGGAGCATTATTTATCTAAACTGTTTGTAGGTATGAGGACTAACTCGGACCATCTTTGAAATCGTAAAACAGGTATATGCTACAGATTCAATTCATATTCATTAATGGACATCAAATAGTCAGTTTACGAGCAATAACCAAGCTTTATGTTTTACAAATAACGCGTAAAATATCTTATACATGATTGATAAGATTTGATTTGCGTTACGAGAGCCATTAAACGAATCTTGTGATACTATCGAGCGTTTATTGTAAAATAATGAAATATGTCAGGTCTACAAACACTCCTGTGTGCAGCCAAACGCTTTTAACGTCGCATACGAGCATGAAGCATAACCTTATAAAGACCTTAATACTACAAATATGCACCGCTATCCTAATCCTAATTCCTACTAATATTAGCAATGTGAAAGTTTGGATGCATTAATGGATGGATGTTTGTTACTCAATCACGCTAGAACGGCTGAATGGATCTGGATAAAATTTGGCAAAGAGATAGATTATAGTCTGGAATAGCACATAGGCTACTTTTTATATCGGTAAAATTTATGGTACCTATGGGATAGATCTGTTTTAATTCTAGCTTATTAAATCCCTTCACATCTTACATCAAAACAGAGGCACCGTACTCGTTAGGTTACCGTTGAACAGTCGTGACTGCGATTATCTGTATTGGTGCAGCTGGTCAGCCGCCGCAAGTGCCTCCACTGACCCCGTCCTGTTATTGGCACGGGTCCACCTTGCTAGACTTAACTACAAGCGAAGGATATGGAGCTTTAATATGTTATACTTAAGGGTTTTTATTTGGTTATACAAGATTTATAACGTTTTTAAATAGCATGCAATTTTTTTTAATACTATTATTTAGTCATCAATTTGTCCACTAGGTACCGCTAGAATAACTATAAAGTACCATTTAATAAGATATATTACGTCAACTTTTATTTTGTTGCAGAAGACGTATATACTTGGTCGAATTTATAGACATTAGTTATAACACGTTACTAACACTGTTTAGTTAAAACGTGCTATAGGCTTTATAGTGTATTATAAGAAACGATCATTTATAGATCCGCTGAAATCCTGTTTTAGTTAAAACGCATTACTTTCTGACTATATTTTTAAAACACGTTATTAACTGTATAAATCTGTGTTATTATGTTTTCTAAATCATTAGTTTTCTGCCAAGCTACTGCTAAATTATACAATGTTATGTGGTATTTTTTTTTTTTATGGGACTAGGCCCGCCACACACTCCCACCACTGCTACTCCTGTTAGCCAGGATCTACAGTGGTGTCCAATGAAGACACCGAGGTTTGACCCTCGGCGAGTCCCGGGATAAAGTTAATTGTCTTGGAACCCGCACGAAATTAATCGAAAGATAAATAGGAGGAGTTGGAAGAAAATTATCCACTTCCCTCCATTGCAAAGCGGGAGACAAAAAGATCTGGTAGACAAATGTCCACCGAAGTAAGACTATTACAGCTGGACTAATTCCAGGTGTAAGGCACCACGGAGAGTTTAAATACTAATTGGTCCTAAACTTGTGAGCTGATTAAACTTGATTTGTGTGATTAAACTTGATGATTAAACTTGTTATGTGGTATTCTAAAAACACCAGAGATAACTTTGAAGCAGACGTTCGATCAGAACTATCCCCAATAGGTTTTCCTTCTTAAGAAAGTGCGCCCCTTCCTTTGTCCCCGCTTTCTTTGTAAATAGCTTTCCGATTCCGCCTCGGTCGGAGGGGGAATTATTACATTTCGATGACATGACGAATTCGAGATGACACTGGAGGGGTCGCACACTTGACCCTACGATACACGAGATATAAAAACGTAATATTTGTTCCAGAAGTTATAGCGTTTATTAACCCTTGCCTTCTGTCTTAAATATGGCAGAAATTGTGAGTGTAAATAGGTATTGCATTATAACCCTAGTTCGTACCCTTCAGACAATGGTGAATATATACCAATTTGTGAATATGAATGTAAAAAAAATTACAGAACAAAGTGCAAATAATAAAAAAACTGTTACACAAAATCGCAAAAAAAATATGTAAAATAATGTATGGTATGATGTATTTAGTTTCATTGTGTAGTCTCTACTCCTACACAATGAAACTTACTAAGTATATCTTTTCTCGTAAAATCCAACAAAACGAAAAGGTATTTCCAAGATCCTGTTACACAGACAGTTCAATGAACTATGTATACGTCCCGTACGTTTGGTAGTTGTCAACAAAATAAATAGAAAATAATGGTGCGGCTATAACTGCAGCGCCACGGAGTCAGAAATAGATGGGCTCCCCACGTGCTCCGCGCGAACTTGACAATCTACCCGCATGTTTATTTTTAACACTATCTTATTAAATTCGAAATTGAGACTTGAGAGACTTAACTTTTAGGTACTGTCACATAGATAAGTCGACAGTAATGTCACGAAGCAGATATGGCCGAAAGTTTAACATATTAATTTACTGCCGTCATTACTAATGTCGTTAAACATTACGAGCTTTTGGCATAAGTGGTAATATTTTATTCCTTAATTAATATGTATATTGGCATTAATATTTACACTAAAGTTAACCTAGACGGGAGCTCTATTAATTGATTACTTATAATGTAAAGATGTGTTTATAAAAGCCCAAGACTAAGGAATCCGTGGGTTGATATAAAATGTAATGCGGTCCTTGATACATTTCTTAAGGAAACTTAGCAACAGCACTGGGTAGCTTATCACCGCTGAGCCCACCGAGTCAGCCGAGCTTAATTAAAACGTCGCCTCAAGTGAAGCCGAATTAAGTTTCAGAAAACCCGAGGGACGTGTCGCTCGGAATCACACACCTCCGTTATTGTAGGTACTAACATCGGTCGGTGCGGCGCGACATGATGAGTTATTGTTCTGGCTCACTGGGTAAGTAGGATGAGCATGATTTATTACATATGATTACGGAAAACTATTTCGTGAACATAAATATGACAGATGGAATATATAGGTCTCCGGGTTGGCCCCGTGTTTTGTGATGAATCTGAAATGCTCTAAGCATTACAAGTGGGTGGTATTTCTGTGATGCCTTCTGCACTTAACTCGTTGAGCGTTTCCTTTTTTAAATTATAAACGTAGGTACTTCCCGCGGTTGAAGTCCATTTATGAAAAATACTCAGTACTTTTTTCATTTACTTCAAAGGCAATAAGTATTTTTTTTGTTATTTTAATAATGTTATTATGAAAGGTGCATGACACCCGTCTCACATATGAACATGTGTAATTTATACGTACGTATTACTTCAAATCAACGCGTGATTAAAATGCAAATGGCCGGCCTTTGCCGACGCGGTGGCCAACCGGCCAATTATATGATTATGTAGTACAAAGCAAGGGGATAATTCGCCGGTGAACCCTGCCTATGCGGAGGTTTATCAGATTTTTGTTGAATTTTAACGTAATCTTTTTCATTTTTTGATGTCAATAGATGTACAATACAATAATTGGTACAAACGTTGCATAGTTTGGGACCGAACGGTTTTTTATTTATTTTATCACACACAAACAAAAAAAAATGTCTATGGCATAAAAAGAAAACAGCGCATTTATTCATGGCGCCTTTATACGAATTATGAAGAGCTATGATGTACTCCAGGGATATTAGATCCTAATGTTACGAGAATAGAGTCCCTTCGTTGACTTATGACGAGACACAAACCCGATTATTTATATCTCAGGAGGTATTCATCTGAGAGTCTTGTGAAAAGCTATTTTATGTTATAAATACTTGGGCACCAGCGTAATAAGCTAAATTATTTTTAATGCTACTTATTCTTGCCTTTAATCATAAGAGCAGATATGAAAATCTTTTATAAATTGAAAATTTCATGATAAGCCTCAGATTAACGACAATCCTATCTACTTATAAATCTATGAAACTCCAAACATAGATTGTTAAAATCGCATTAGGGCTGCGCCTTTGTGTAATAGATCACACGAAAGCTCTATATATCCATAAAGCATCATGGACTTTTTTTCAAATGCTCATATCAAATTAAAAAAGTATATTGTTAGGTATTATGACGACGTATCAATCGGCTCTATCGAACCGAGATCGAAACGGCCTAATCTCTATACGGCATACCCTCGGATCCAGTTAAATATATATATCAGTACATGGAATGGAAGATCATCGGACCGGTACCAATCCCATCCGAATATCTACGAGCTTAATGAGTCGAGCATCCCTTTCAGCTCGGAAACAACACAAGTCACGACGTCCCGACTCTACATCCGCTCAATGTTTATAATACACGTTTTCCAAGAAACTATACATTTTTATCTTTGAAAAAAAAAAACATTAAACGATGTTAGATGGTCTTTCTATGAAAAAAAAAAACAGATAAATTTTATGTTGCTCTATTATATTTAAAGAAACATTACTTATTTACGGTATATTATTTTATCGCTAATTAACGAATATTTTAAAACTCAAAGTCAACGCATTAATAAAATAAACTTAAACAAATTATTTACGTAATCTTAATTGAATTTTATTGTGTTATGCTTGGTTTTATATTAACTGTCACGCGAACACTATTAATTTAATAGAAATAATATTGTACGTAATTGAGTGCGGGTTGCGTGTAGACGGGATTAGGCTGGCTACAGACGCTGCAACCATTCGTGCGGGCAGAGGGGCTTAATCGCATCGGACAAGTGCCTGATGGAAGGAGCCCTGCACGAAATACGTATAAGTACATATGTGGCCTTAGATTTACATTGATTGAGTTTATTCATAAAAATATCAGACCGTGTGGCCCAAAAGATCAGTGGATACCTTAAACATGTTGATATAGTATATAGGGTTCACCAAATACTGTTTTAATAAGGAAATCGCGTTGTTAATAAATTTATAGTTTTTTTATTGTAAGTTTGAAAGAAAAAAATGTGTAGAGTATGTAAACATGTTACTACAGTAACTATTTCCAACTATACTTACTTTTATGACTTTTTTTATAAATTGTTGTTATAAAAGAAATATCTTTATAAAGTAGGTTACGTTGAAATTATAACACATTAAACCCGCTGGGAGAAACCACAACTTCAATTTTATTGGTGTAATATGTATTAAAAAGTAATAAAAATATGTCACTTACGCCATTATTGCTTATGAACTGTGAATAAAACGAGCGCAATGACATAAAAAAATATAACTACTGCCCACGCATTTTCGCCGTACCGTAATTCTGACCTTAGTCAGTCATAGTTCATAGACCCCAAGTTATATTTTTAAACGGTAATATATTTTTCAGTTAGCACATAGTTCGAATCATCTATTATATTATAGACTAGCTGTTTCCCGCGACTTCGTCCGCATGGTATTTAACAAAGACTCAGCCGTTGGCAACAGCCTGCTCGCGTTCTGACCCCGCGGGACGCATTACAGATTGTTGCTATCAAACTTTAATCAGGCGCAGCGCTGCAACATTGGTTTTAATTTTTTTTCGAGATATTTTTTTTTCTAAAATAAAAGTAGCCTAAGTTACTCCTTGTAACATCAGCTATCTGCCAGTGAAATTCCCGTCAAAATCGGTCCAGCCATTTCAGAGATTACCCGGAACAAACAGACAGACAGACAGACAGACAGACAGACAGACAGACGGACAGACAGACAGACAAAAATTTTAAAAAATGTTGTTTCGGTATAGGTAACGTGTATACATCCAAATGCACTTAGTAAAAAGCGGTTATTTTAATATTACAAACAGACACTCCGATTTTATTTATATGTATAGATATACTACACATTTTAATGTATTTCCACGATCATTTGTTATGTCTATCTTTCTCATAACTGGAAAAAACAATTGTAGGGATTTTACTTTCTATGTATCTGGGATTTTGATATTTCTAAACGGTATAACTATGAAGTTTCTCAACGAAGTGTGTGAATGAGAGGGAGGAGCGAACGAAAAATAAACAATTTGGTACAAAACGAAGAAGGTACAATATTTTATAAAATTTGTTAGAGATGTTATAAATAAAAAGAAGAAAAAAAGCCGTGAAACAAACAAGTATTGGTGTGGTTTTCGATGTAACAATCCCACATGTGTATAATAATACCAAACCTTTTAATGACCCAATGATAGGCACGGGCCATAGTCCACCACTCTGGCCGAGTGCTGGTTGGCAGACCTCACACATCTTTCGAGGGTTTCTCTCAGACATGCAGGTTTCCACAGGATCTATTCTTTCATCGTTTTTATATGTAGGTATATTTATAGTATCTATATCAATATGAGTGATAGCATCAATACGTTATAAGAAGATTTTAATTAACACCTACTTAATTAGTTGAGCATCAATATAATTACAATGCAATACACATTTGACAAACGACCTGTGCATAATTTATTACCATGTAGCATTGATCCACACAGCCTTCATTAATTAACATGTAGTGTATACACACTACACACTGTATGAGTAGAGCATCTCCAGATGCCTACTCATAGACATTATAGTTAAGTACATCAGACGCAAAATAGTATTCAAATTGTGCCTATAGGTACAATTAGCCTATAAGCATTAAATTTGTCTCTAATTTAAAATATCCTTCCAATTTTCCCTCCGTATTTTAACAAAGTATTGTCAAATTAGATCAGAGATTTCGAAAATAAACTTCGCCAATTTGGTGATAAACGAGACTTGCAAACTTGTGCATTTAGGGGAAACAACAAAGCGTAGACGCAGGTACAGTAATTTATTATGTTTTTCCGACAATTTTCAAAATCGTAACTTTCCAATTTCATTGTACTCTAGACGCTATTAATAGAACGTTGTTATTTATTAATATATAATATAAAAAATCGCTATTGAAATAAATGTAAAGCCTTTTTTTAACTTTACTAGGTACCTTCACTATCTAAGCTACCTAATTACAAATAAATTGTTAAAACACCGTTGCCCTTGTCCTCTTTTGCAAACTACCCCAAATCACTCCACGCTACACAACTATAAAAACTCACATATACGAGTACATTACTATAAATTAACACTAAATTTATACTAAAAAAACAGGAAACTTTGAAATGTCATGAATGAAGATTCTAATAGCAGTGCCGCAATGTTTATGTACGCGTTCCCGCCTAAACGCGGAGGCTTTTTCAGCGGGCGGGTCGTGGTGCTCGTGGGGCGCTCGGCACGCTACTGGGGCGGATCGATCCCGCCCTGCTCGCCGCCGCCGGCACAGCCAGCCACATCCCGCGGGGATGCAGATGCACGCGCTCCGTGTGTCATACAACTTTGCTGGATATGTCATATGCTGAAATATTTTATTTGGATCTAAACTGAATCGACATTCGTTTGGTTGTGGAAGTCAGGATTTATTTGACTCACATGCACTTCATCACCCTATTCATGTAATCATGCGATCAATGATGCGGAGGCATCATTCAGTTAAGATGAATCTTCATGAAATCTTTTTTGTAAGTATGTTTTGATGATAACGGAATGCGCAAAGAAAAATAATCGACGGTGGTATGGTAAGACACTTTAATTAACTGGCGGTAATTCAAAATTCTGTTCCTTAATTTGTCTGAAAATAAATTATAAATATGCTGAGATATTTAAAAAAAATGAAATATTTTTTTCTAAATATCTATTCATTTATTATATTTTCACGGTAATATCGCTTCCAGCTTCACAACGTCCTAGAGATACAAATTGAATAACTCACAGAAGATTCACGTATTCGGATCCCAAGTACGACGGCCCATCTATTTGAGGCGACTGTCCCTTTGAGCGCTGGATTGAGTTACTCAAAGTGCGGGCAGACGAAGCCAAAGGTACCTCCTGCCAATGTTTTTTTGCATCCATCTACTTACCTGAATTCAACGGCAAGCCCTTTGATTTTTCTTCCTCCAATCCTTTTAGCTTGGATCTATTCTGAGTCTACGATTGCCCCGAACATGTATGTATTTTTAGTAAGTTTTTTTTTTTGTTTTGGATTTGTAGATTTTACTTTTATAGCTTATTCAAAAGAACGTAGTTTTATAAAGTATAATATGGCCTTTGCATTACAATGAAATTAAAAAAGGAAGGAAAATAAATGGTTAGGATTAAAAAAATAAATTCTTGTAATAGGCATGATGACTGATTTTGAAAAACTGTTCTATGCATAAATACTATTAGCACTGACCTTACTCGCATAACTAAGTGGAGCCGTAACTTTGGGTTAAAAGTTAATCCTTCTAAGACACAAGTTATGATTGTTGGAAGCTCGCGCCTTATTTCTAAGATCGATTGGTCAATACTCCCTCGGGTTAACTTCGATGGAGTTTTGATGCCGTACAGTGATTCTGTAAAAAATTTGGGCTTGGTAATGGATCGTTGCATGAGCTGGGCTCCTCAGTTGCAAACCACCAGTCGTAAGTTGTACGCTGCAGCGGCATCGTTAAAAAGATTGCAAAACTTTCTACCTACTACCACTAAAATTGTCCTAGCACAATCTCTTCTACTTCCCATTCTTGATTACGCTGACGCCTGCTATCTAGATCTCACAGAGGATCAACTTAATAAGCTTGAGCGCCTTCAAAATTTATGCATAAGATTTATATTTGGCTTGCGCAAATATGATCATGTCTCTCAGTTTCGCACTAAGCTCAAGTGGCTCCCTATTCGTCTTCGCCGGAATACTCACATCCTTTCCCTCCTTTACAACATATTGTTTAATCCCTCTTTCCCGCTCTATCTCAAGGAACGTTTTGAGTTTCTTCATGACTCCAATGTTTACACTTTAAGGTCATCAGAAAACCTCTCCCTTAAAATGCCTTCTCACTCCAGCAGCTTCTATGATGCTTCCTTCACCGTAGAGGCTGTCCGCTTATGGAACTCCCTACCCGTCCCAATCAGACTCGCTCCTTCCATTGCACATCTTTAAAGATCGGGTAAAGACGTTTTACCTCACGGCATAACTGCAAATTCTTTGCTCACCATTCACTTATTTTGTGTTAAATTGGTACCTAGGATATTTATATAAAGTATTTATGTATGTATTTGTGCTATATATATAATTACTAGCAAACCTGGCGAACTCCGTTTCGCCACCAGATGAATGAATTTTCTTTGCTATAAACCTCACGGAGCCCGAGACCATTCCAACGAATGCAAAACCGTGGAAATCGGTTCGTGCGTTCTGGAGTTATAGCGTCAGGAAGGAAAACCCGACTTATTTTTATATAGTAGATAATAATAATTATATATGTAAGTATATGTTAGTTGTAAGTTAATCTAAAAAGTATTTGTAATCATGTATCTATTATTAAGTACACCCCCGTCGTAAACATCTCTGTAAAATCCTCTCCATCCAAAGGTTGCCTGGTAGAGATCGCTTTTAGTGATAAGGCCGCCCATTGTGACACTCGCTGTATAAGTTAAGTTTGTGTAATTTTGTATTAATTTTATGTGGTGGAACAATAAAGAGTTATCTATCTATCTATCTATCTATGTAATTGATCGATAAAAATCACGAAATACTTTATAAACGCAGGTAAAAACAATTACTAAGTGCAGAGATCGGCTAAGTTCGTACGAAACTTAGCGATGTTTACAATGTGTACATGCTCGTGACGTAGTTCACTCTGATTGGTGTTCAACTTATCATGGCGGACTGCTGAATTTTGTAGTTTTATTTTATTAAGGTGGAAGCGATCAGTCGCATTCCCATACAAATTTCAACATTGTAATACTCGATACACATACAGTTTTTTAGTTGTACAAGCATTGTTATCAATTCTCTATAAATTAAAGAGCTCGCAGAATGAAATATCAGGCAAAATCTTATAGTAATAACATCATAAAACGATATTAAATTTTAGGCTTGTGTGCGTGAATAAAAGCGCCTCTGTCCAAATTAACCCGTAACTAATAAAGCATCCGATTCTTTGTCTTTCAGTATTTACGGCGACAGATGGCAGCAGGAGTTTTTACTTATAATACATAAAGACATAACATTATAATACATAGAGAGATATAAATTTTCTATAAATAAGTATAAAGATTCATAATAAAAAATTAAAAATAAAAAATACATATAAATTTCGTTCGTCCATCGAACCTACGAACAATCGCATGTACCTACGTTTTTCACTTGAGCCACTTGGGGTGTGTTATTATCTGTGTGTGCAGATCGTCATGTATCCCTATTTCCTGTAATCCAAGTTTTTAGGATTTGTCTGCACCCAAAACATATTTTTTCGGGTTATTATAATAAAATAACCTACATACCTACATAAGGCATGTATTTATTTTTTTAAATAATCAATGAATGAATGAATATGTCATGTTTCAATTGGTTGTAAATATCATTGAAACCTATCAAAATATTCGTCGTCTTGACTAGTGGTCTACGTAGCCTAATGTTCTACACGGTTGATGCAAACGTGTACTATAGCAAGTTCAAATCTTGCCGGTGGGCTTGTCTTTTTGAATGATTGATATTGTTTCTGTAAGTGAATATTAGATTTCCAAAACACACAGCTCGGCCGTGTTACTCCAACATGGTGTGGTAGTAATATAACGAAAATATATATAGGTAGTATGTACACCTTCCAAGGCCATAGCTAGATGATGTCGTGTTACGAAATATGTCGCGCGAGTCTTTGTCGATTTATTGATCAATTTATCAAACATTTTTTTAGGCACTGCCGGGTGTGCTACTGATATATATATATATATATATATATATATATATATATATATATATATATATATATATATATATATCTCTATATATACTAGATGCGCCCGGCGGTGTTACCCGCGATAAAAAGTATGAAAAATTAAAACATCTATCCCACGGGAACCATACATTTTACCGGGATAAATAGTAGCCTATGTGTTATTCCAGACTGTAATCTATCTCTGTGCCAAATTTCATCCAGATCCGTTCAGCCGTTCGGGCGTGAAAGAGTAACAAACATCCATCCATCTATTCATCCATCCATCCATCCAAACTTTCACATTTATAATATTAGTATAGATATACATATATATATATATATATATATATATATATATATATATCAGTAGCACAGCCAGCTGTGACTAGAAAAAATGTTAGAATACATCGACAGCGACTCGCGCGACATATTTCGTAACATCGGTTTTTAGTAATTATTCAATATTGAATCAATCTGAGAAAATCTACATAGCGACCTATATGTGTACCTATCTCTTCTTCTTACTTACTGACTAGCTATAGGAAGGTACCAACCAGCAAGGCATGTATGTATATATATATATACATACATATATATCCAACCAACTAACCTAACACGATTGGCGATACAAGAAAGCAAGCCCCGGCACCTAGTATGAACGGGTTTTTCGAAATTATAGGGAAGCCTAATGAATGGGATACCCCTTGAACGTTTGAACAAATCAAGTGCGACATAGCTCGTAATTGAATAAATCTAAGAAAACATACCTATGTGCACCTATTTCTCTTCTTTTTACTTACCGATTTATTATAGAGTAGCTATAAATTGGTACCAACTAGAAACCTACTTAGTTTTAGATATATTGATATTACTTTTTTTTTCGTTTCTGAACGCAAAACCTTATACCTCGGATACGAGTACTCGTCTACATAATAAATAGGTGCCTAGGCCGAAAATAACTGGTTTTGATGCACATACATTCTGTACTTAGATATTATGTATGTGCTTACCTACTGTTATATTTTTTAAAATTATTCTCTTTGGATTCTGTTAATCTGAGGTATAGATATTTAATAAATATAAAAGTCGGTAAGCACTTACCAAGTTCTTAGAATGTATAGAATAGTGTTACTTATTTTGTTCTGGGTGTCTACGAAGTTAATTTATTATATCTTGACCAAATTGGCAGCATGTCTATGGTATGCTGATGCCAAATTCCAGAATTATAAAAAAAAATGGACTCACTACTCTGCTGCGACCGATTTCATGTTGTTTGTGATTATGTATGTAAAAACTTACTTCAAAATTCAAATAATAATTGTGTGGGATTTGCGATTAGTTTTGTTTTAATTTGTGTTTTGTTTGCTATTTGAATTGTAATGGAGATACTGATGGAATGTGACACTGGTGAAAGTCGGGACAACTTGGTAACAAATACCTTAGAGCATAACTCGTATTGTAAAGTGGCTACACAACATAAGTTCAATTTCATGATTATCACTTGCTTGTGCTTCGGACAACACAGCCCGATCTCTCTGATTGTACCGGATTGCCATCCCATCGTATTATGAGAGTGAAGAACATCAGCGCATCTAGTGGAATCTATTATATTAGTATAGATTCCAAAGTTGTACAGCAGTGACAGCCTCGTTGGCAGAACGCTCGCCTTGGAACGAGGTGTTCAGGTTCAAACCCTGGCTCCCATCACTGAGATTTCCGGATTTTCATGTGCGAATCTTATTTTCCATAAAAAATATCACTTGCTGTACGATGAAGGCAAACTTTGTGAGGAAACCTGCATGTCTGTCAAAAGTCGTGTGAAGTTCACTAAACTGCACTGGGCCTACGGCCTATATGCCCCTCATATTGAGGAGGCGTGTGCCCGATATAATGGCGATGGGCTCACCCTCTATTACATTGGTACCAAAATACCATCGGTGAAATGTGGGTGCATTGCAGTGTGACGGTGTATGTTGGCCCGTCTCTGGAACGATGATTGAATGATTGAATCTATACATGTCACAGCAGCATTTACCTTATAATAAGTATGGATACAGTAATAATTATTATTGGACTAAACAATTATTTTTTTCTTTTTAGCGGAGGAATGAAGCACAGGAGGTTGCAAGAATCAAGATGACTGTAAATTGTATAGAGTCGATTCTATATCATAATATTAGTATTTGAAACAATGTTATATTTACCTAATTTTAGAATACCAACAACAAACAACATTGTTTCAAAGAAATTTGGAAATGTAGCTGTATCCCTTATTAGGTATAGAACTACATTGCCAAATTTCTTATTCCCTTGTAAATTATAATAAATATTGTTCTTGTTGTTGATCTGGTATATTGTAAAGCGTAATACTTTTACAGTTATCATGCAAACCTTGCTATATTTATAAGATCTATACAATAAACATTATATTTACGAACATGAAAGTATACATTTTTCTTTTCTATCTTTTATTTCTGAAACTTTTAATATTGCAAAGCTCGCAAAAGTATTTCTATTATTTATTTATTTATTTATTATTTTACAACCGATAAATAAGTTTTTTTATGATCGCTCTACCTGGTGGCATAAAAAGACAACTTTTAGTATGCGAGACTTTTAACAAGTGCTGCGCTCTAGCGGCACAAAAAAGACGTGTATTTGTCTATGTGTGAGTGCCTATTTATACAAGGATTTTAGAAGCCATGGTATCTCATCCATTATAAATGATTTCAGGTTAATGTTTTTTTGGATATTTCAATGCAATGTCGTAGTAGTGCTCGCAATTTGCAACATCAAGTCTCATAGATGCTCGATGTTCGTGTAACTAGTTGCAGAAAAACAGGACCATCTATCGAAAATGTGCGGCAACCGACCCTGAGCATTCACCTTAAATATATTATCAATCTCGCCCTAAATCTGTAAATAAATACATTTTTCAGAACCTATTAATCCTATCTCATTAGATAAACACATTATTTTAGTGATTCTTAGTTACTGTCATCATGCCTATTGCCAGCATGGTCAAATATAGAATAACCACATTTTTCATATATGTAATCACCTATATTCGCAAATAAATAAAAATAATAAAATATTGTTACGTAAATCCATAGTTTTTTTTTTATTATTAAGTACAAAATTACGCCAGTATTTAGCTTTTTATCGCGTATAGAACGTTGGGTTACGATTTTCACTTTAAATAGAGAATAAATAAATTGGTGGCATACCCCATTGAATATTCATTATAGAACTCGACGTACGAACTGGCGTCAATGACTTAAAGGATTGTTTTCAGTTGGTAGTTTACGTTCCATTTCACGGTACGATTCACTTTCTATCTGGCACCGTGTAATTTATCGCATTTCTATATAAAATACGTTTTTGTACGTAATCCCAACATTTTATATTAAAAGCCACCCTTGAATTTCTATAAAATACGTAAACTAAGCATTCTCTTCTTTTCCTATATCGGCTGGAAGACGATCTTCTATCTATAAATTGACTGCCGCCTTCCATCATCTAACACCGGCATTACATCATATCAAAGCTGGAAATAAATAGTGGCCATTCCTCAGACCAATCTTTTCAAACAGACGGCCTGGTTAGCGCAGTTGGATGTAACGCTGCTTTCTGTGCTGAGGGTCCCGGGTTCAAATCCTGGTAGGCACAAACTTTGTGTGAGGAGCACGAATGTTTGTAGCCAAGTCACGGATGTTTAATATCTACATAAGTAATATATACTGGGTTCGCCCCCAGTCCATTGTACGGTACCCATAATACAAGCGTTGCTTAGCGTGGGACCGTATAGTTGGTGTGTTTGTCGGGCGATATTTATTTATTTATAAACATGAATTTATTACTCTATCCGTAATACCTATATTAATTGAGCACATCCAATAAAAATAACGAAAGCTAAATCTGAACTCAATAATCAGAATAGTAAACGAATTCCCATAAAATCTATTCTAAAGTTCATTAGGAATGACATCCGTATGTGATTCGGTGGCGCAGGGGCACAGTTTGACTGATTGGGCCATTTTTAGCCCCCGAAGAAGGGCAGTTGCACCGCCGCTCGGAATAGCGCGATCATACTAATTATCGCCCGTGTCATCCGTCACTAGAGGACAAGGGAGATGGATAAATTCGGTAGAAATTTATATGCTTACTATAACGAAGTAACAACTTGTGATATTGAACACTGAAAAGATATACGCGTGTCCATACATTCAGCGCATTCAGGACGTTTAAACAGACAAAAAGTACACATGCATTTATCATGTCAATAACATGCTGATAATATAATCTTGTCCATTCAAACATTTTAAAAAGTCATAAATACCACCACTTATTAATAACTTGATTTCGATCGTTCTTGCTTTTCTTGTTTTTGTGCATTGCTTATTGTTTATTATTGGTGAACATAAAGAGTAATTTATTTGTCAATTTATCAATCTGTTAAATCTGCGCCCCGCGGTGTTACCCGCGATTAAAAATTATGGCCTTTTTACCGTGATAAAAAGTAGCCTAAGTGCTATTCTAGACTATAATCTATCTCTGTCTCAAATTTCATCCAGATCCGTTCAGCCGTTCTGGCGTGATTGAGTAACAAACATCCATCCATCCAAACTTTCACATTTATAATATTAGTGTGATTAGTGTGATGAATGACAGGACTAGAAAGTGCATATTGCTGACGTACTAAATCACGTAAAGTCGAACAATGTCTGAAACATTTATTTTTAGCTAACCACGAGCAAAACTTCGCTGTTTTGTCATCTAATTATGCCGTCAAGAATCGTAAAGTTACGAACACGCGTGTTTAATTAGCGTTGGCACAAATATCGCTCAACATTAACACGTTCTGTGAAATGGTGCCTTATTTTCAAAGATTTATATTGTTTCTTTTAACACCTCAAAGGATCACACAATATATCAGTTACTTAGACGTATTAAAAAGTAAACAACCCAGTTTCACATCTCAAAATATAATCGGACTTTATTTTTAAACCCAATAAATCGTTTTATGTTTCGAGTAGAATAATAATTAAGTCGGGATTACACCATGGATGGCCTGTCTGTTCCGCCTAATTAGTGAGACAGCTGAGTGCCTGTTGAGATATTTAGTAGTATTAACCGTTAAAGCAACCTCCTTGTAAAGCAGTCACAAATTTTCTTACAACACAGTACAAGACTCTATATTATACTTAAAAAAAAAACTTCCCGCTGTATAATACGACGGTCATTAGACTGATTAAAGTTCAGTGTAGATTGATACCTAAAATAGACGTTTTATATTTACAAAAACGACGAAATAAAATGATATGTCACCCCATTAAAGGCGTAAAACAACGCTCTATCACCCCGGCCGGCCATAACTCAGCCGAAAGAAAATAATTTACGCTCCCTAATCCTTGACAACGAGAATAAATTCCATACAGGATGCGAACGGCATAGCCCATTATATGAGCCGTTAAGATTTTTTTATATAAACTGAAACAATTGAGACCTATTTATAACACCTTACACGCTCCTGCTTGAGATAAAAGATTTCAGGAGACCTGTTTGTTTAAAAGTTAAATAGAGCCAGAGAGAGTCTTCTTGACCGAAGAAATAATGTTTTCATTGGAGTTGAAAAAAAATATATAATCTTTTTCTTCTTTTAAGCTTATGAATGTAATTTTTTTTTGTGACTTACGCGGGTTGTTTAAAATTATTAAAAACATGGCGTGCAGATTATGACACGTGTAGTACAGTGGTCTTGCACTTTGAAGGCTTTAGAGTACCTATAGAGAATAGATCAAGTAACGTTTGAGGGTGATGCTTAATAATGCACGAGTGTATAGGTATTGTGTACATAAGGGTACGGGGTACATCCGACTCATGTGTTATTAACATACGAGCATCACAAGATTTAGTGTACGACGGTTCAATCTATAATACGGTATTTATACAATTTACCAGGTAAATCTAAATAGGTCTAAAGTACCTTATTTAGAACAAAATTTTGACGGGACGATTTTGACGGGACTTTCACTGGCAGATAGCTGATGTAACAAGGAGTAACTTAGGCTACTTTTATTTTAGAAAAAAAAAATAGGATCTCAGGAAAAAAATTAAAACTAATGTTGCAGCGCAGCGCCTGATTAAGTTTGATAGCAACAACCTGCAATGCGTCCCGCGGGCTCAGAATGGGCGAGCAGGCTGTTGTTAACGGTTGTCTTTGTTAAATACCACGCGGACGAAGTCGCGGGCAACAGCTAGTTAAATAAAAAAATGTGACATCATATGTAACATTCCGTGTTTTTTAAAACTAACGTTTTATTAATCTATACATCTATACATATAAATACAATTGGAGTGTCTGTTTGTAATATTAAAATAACCGCTTTTTACTAAGTGCATTTGGATGTATACACGTTACCTATACCGAAACAACATTTTTTACAATTTTTGTCTGTCTGTCTGTCTGTTTGTTCCGGCTAATCTCTGAAATGGCTGGACCGATTTTGACGGGACTTTCACTGGTAGATAGCTGATGTAACAAGGAGTAACTTAGGCTACTTTTATTTTAGAAAAAAAATAGGTTCTCACGAAAAAAAATTAAAACCAATGTTGCAGCGCAGCGCCTGATTAAGTTTGATAGCAACAACCTGCAATGCGTGCGGCTCAGAATGGGCGAGCAGGCTGTTGTCAACGGTTGTCTTTGTTAAATACCACGCGGACGAAGTCGCGGGCAACAGCTAGTTAAATATAAAAATGTGACATCATATGTAACATTCCGTGTTTTTTAAAACTAACGTTATATTAATAAAATATAATATTGCTAGACGAGCACACTAATTATGCGCGGTCCCACACTAAGCGACGCTTAGTGTGTTATGAGTACCGAAGGATGTCCCTATCAGGTTTCGAACCTGGGAGCAATCATTCATTAGACTAGGTACATTTAACCGTTATGAGGGATGCGCCAACAAATAGTACCTACATTATTTCGATCACATTTTTGAATACCCTATTCACAATAACATGTTTCCGCCTTATATAAATATGACAGATTTTTCCGTATAACTGCAACATACCGGTGCCATTCCGTTCCCGGCAGTGGGGCGCTTAGAATATTTACGATTCTCCCGACTGATATATGAAGCTGAACTTCCGGTGGATCTCATAACAGCAAATAGACAGACTCACGGTATTTTTTTACACCTACGTACTATATTTCTTATTGCCCATACGTCTTTCAAGACACAATAAAACACAATTGTCGTGGCGGAGTGGTAAAATATGTGAACCTACATGAGTAAGGGTAACCTCTGCGTTCGCTACAATGTGCCACCCTCACTCAATCGAGAAATAGACTTTTGGGGTCCAAGATTTGGCCGGAAGGAGACTTGATTATTACCACAGACATATGATATTGTGAAGTTTCTACCTATTATTAGTCTGAAAACTTGGCGTTTCGTATTAGTAATGTATAAAACCTTTTTATCCACCTAAAAAAAGATGTACTTACCCCATTATCTACACAAGATAACATGTAAGATGCTTACACTCGTATTCTAAGTTATTATAATTATTATATCAATCGCCCTAAGAAAAGGTAAGTACAGCTTGGCGCAAAGCGTTTCTAATTGACTCTGCTAGATTTGAACAAATAATAGTAAATATTGGAGGATTACAGCTTAGCGCAAAGAGTTTTTACTTGACTTTGCTAGATTTGAACTCAGTAAATATTTAAGTATTAATAAATGCGGCATGTCTGGCAGGGCGGTAGATCTGCGGACAATAATTAGGTTAGAGGCCTGCGCGTGAGCGGCGTGCCAACCGGGGCGGGGCGCTGCCCGCGGGCCCGCTTTGATTCCACTAAGCGCCCAACACACCCAGGCAATTGTAGCTACTTGGTTAAAAAATTGGGTATTTTGTGTTTAGAAAGCCGAGTCGAAACATTGAAAACTTACAAAACATTTTATTTTGATACAACAGATGATTGTACCCTTCCCGCGGGCGGGGGAAAATATTGCGTTGTTTTTGTGTAGTGTGTAGAAAACAACACGCTCTGGCGACCCGGCTGAAGATTATCTACACAAACCATATATTGTAGAATAAGAAAAAAAAGTGAATAAATATAGATTATCATTACGAATTTAAGGGCAGTGTAAGCTCGTATACTGGCGTTATTAGATATTCTATGCACTAATTATAACGTACCTCAAACCTGCTTCAAATAACATTTTGAAGCAGGTTTGGTTTTGAGCAATGAAATCAGGTAGTTTTATTGACACAACTCTTCATAAGACATGTGTAGTTTTGGAAGCAACCATTCTCACCTACGCTGTTAACTACAGTACATCATAAAGTAATTATAACATACTCCATAACCTACGCTGAAACGGGTTGGCACGGGTATGCGGAGTCAAAATTAAGCGATGAAACATTTTAGCGGCGCACAGTATGAAAAAACACCAAAAAAACGGTCATCCCATTTTTATTCCTCTTTTCGAAAGAGTAGATAGTTTCAAATGCATGAGTAGAACTCCCGAAAGTCAAAAGTAATTAGATCCAAAGATATTAATTTTTTTATTTTTTTTTGCGAAATTACAGAATATTAAAAATTTTTAGTTAAAAAAATATTTTCGTAAATCTATTGGTGTCCTCATATGCCGGTTCTACGTAGGCAAATAATGTTTGGAACTAGCAGATTGTAACTCCAATCGCGTGAAAGATATTTGAAAAAGAAGAAAAAAAAGTTTTTATTTTTTTATTGCTATATTTTGCCATATTTGGATTCAAAATCATAATTAATATAATGTCTGACATTGTGCTAGTGATATAAAAAAAAATCAAATCCTAATCTTGTAGGATCTCGGAGTTATGAGCGTCTAAAGATTTTCCATAATTTCTATGGTTTTAGGGTTTTCACACAGAATTAAGTGATTTCACATTATTTTCAAGATATAATTTGTGAATGTTTTCTAACCTATTAGACATCGAATATAATGATCAAACTCATTATAGTATGTTGTTAATCAAATTAAAATGCCATTACCAAACTGACTAAACACAAAATTCCGAAAAGTACGAGACATTCGACACAAGGCTGTAATTTGGCAAGTATGGTCCTTGTAAGGATTTTACGAAAGGTCTGGATTAAGGGGGTGAAAAAGGGTTGAAAATATCTACGAACGTCCTATATTATTTAAGTTAGGGGCACGATATTAAAGTAAATAGTTTCAAATAAATAGACACTGTTAATTTAAATTGCAACATAAATTAATGGAGTAAAATACCGGTGTGAAGTTGGCGGCCAAAAGTTGGCGGCGCATTATTACCCGACTAAATTAAAATGCTCACAAAAATTAATGAAAAATCTGTACAGAATGGCATGTAACGCGGAAAATAATGAAAACTAGGAAATTTTCAGTACATATTCTATGTGGAAATAAAAAAAAATCAATAAATTTTCGTTATTTTTCCAATAAAGTAAGACCATTGTGTTTATCACATTTTGACTTAGATAACACCCAAGGACGGCATGGGAGTACATGTTTGATAGCTCAAAAGGTAGATCTAGATACAGGCATCCCGCCACCAAAAGCCTAGAGTGGTACTCCGCTCGGTTTAGGTTTTATGAGTCCAGACATAACTGGCGGCCGAAATTTTTTCGGCAGATTTTGACTTAGATAACATCCAAGGACGGCATGGGAGTACATGTTTGATAGCTTAAAAGGTAGATCTAGATACAGGCATCCCGCCACATAAAGCCCAGAGTGATACTCCGCTTGGTTTAGATTTTATGAGTCCAGATATAACTGACGGACGTATTTTTTGGCAGATTTTGACTTAGATAACACCCAAGGACGGCATGGGAGTACATGTTTGATAGCTCAAAAGATAGATCTAGATACAGGCATCCCGCCACATAAAGCCCAGAGTGGTACTCCACTTGGTTTAGATTTTATGAGTCCAGATATAACTGACGGACGTATTTTTTGGCAGATTTTGACTTAGATAACACCCAAGGACGGCATGGGAGTACATGTTTGATAGCTTAAAAGGTAGATCTAGATACAGGCATCCCGCCACATAAAGCCTAGAGTGGTACCTCGCCTGGTTTAGCTTTTATGAGTCCAGATATAACTGACGGACGTATTTTTTGGCAGATTTTGACTTAAATAACACCCAAGGACGGCATGGGAGTACATGTTTGATAGCTCAAAAGGTAGGTCTAGATACAGGCATCCCGCCACCAAAAGCCTAGAGTGGTACTCCGCTCGGTTTAGGTTTTATGAGTCCAGACATAACTGGCGGCCGAAATTTTTTCGGCAGATTTTGACTTAGATAACACCCAAGGACGGCATGGGAGTACATGTTTGATAGCCTCTAAAGGTAGGTCTAGATACAGGCATCCCGCCACCAAAAGCCTAGAGTGGTACTGCGCTCGGTTTAGGTTTTATGAGTCCAGACATAACTAGCGGGCGAAATTTTTTTTGCAGATTTTGACTTAGATAACACCCAAGGACGGCATGGGAGTACATGTTTGATAGCTCAAAAGGAAGGTCTAGATACAGGCATGCCGCCACATAAAGCCTAGAGTGGTCAAAATCTGCCGAAAAAATTTTGGCCGTCAGTTATGTCTGGACTCATAAAACCTAAACGGAGTGGAGTACAACTCTAGGCTTTATGTGGCGGGATGCCTGTATCTAGACCTACCTTTTGAGCTATCAAACATGTACTCCCATGCCGTCCTTGGGTGTTATCTAAGTCAAAATCTGCCAAAAAATACGTCCGTCAGTTATATCTGGACTCATAAAACCTAAACCGAGCGGAGTACCACTCTAGGCTTTTGGTGGCGGGATGCCTGTATCTAGATCTACCTTTTGAGCTATCAAACATGTACTCCCATGCCGTCCTTGGGTGTTATCTAAGTCAAAATCTGCCAAAAAATACGTCCGTCAGTTATATCTGGACTCATAAAATCAGAACCAAGCGGAGTATCACTCTGGGCTTTATGTGGCGGGATGCCTGTATCTAGATCTACCTTTTAAGCTATCAAACATGTACTCCCATGCCGTCCTTGGGTGTTATCTAAGTCAAAATCTGCCGAAAAATTTTCGGCCGCCAGTTATGTCTGGACTCATAAAACCTAAACCGAGCGGAGTACCACTCTAGGCTTTTGGTGGCGGGATGCCTGTATCTAGACCTACCTTTTGAGCTTTCAAACATGTACTCCCATGCCGTCCTTGGTTGTTATCTCAGTCAAAATCTGCCAAAAAATACGTCCTTCAGTTATATCTGGACTCGTAAAACCTAAACCGAGCGGAGTACCACTCTAGGCTTTTGGTGGCGGGATGCCTGTATCTAGATCTACCTTTTAAGCTATCAAACATGTACTCCCATGCCGTTCTTGGATGTTATCTAAGTCAAAATCTGCCGAAAAAATTTCGGCCGCCAGTTATGTCTGGACTCATAAAACCTAAACCGAGCGGAGTACCACTCTAGGCTTTTGGTGGCGGGATGCCTGTATCTAGATCTACCTTTTGAGCTTTCAAACATGTACTCCCAGTCCGTCCTTGGGTGTTATCTCAGTCAAAATCTGCCAAAAAATACGTCCTTCAGTTATATCTGGACTCGTAAAACCTAAACCGAGCGGAGTACCACTCTAGGCTTTTGGTGGCGGGATGCCTGTATCTAGATCTACCTTTTAAGCTTTCAAACATGTACTCCCATGCCGTTCTTGGATGTTATCTAAGTCAAAATCTGCCGAAAAAATTTCGGCCGCCAGTTATGTCTGGACTCATAAAACCTAAACCGAGCGGAGTACCACTCTAGGCTTTTGGTGGCGGGATGCCTGTATCTAGATCTAACTTTTAAGCTATCAAACATGTACTCCCATGCCGTCCTTGGGTGTTATCTAAGTCAAAATCTGCCAAAAAATACGTCCGTCAGTTATATCTGGACTCATAAAATCTAAACCAAGCGGAGTATCACTCTGGGCTTTATGTGGCGGGATGCCTGTATCTAGATCTACCTTTTAAGCTATCAAACATGTACTCCCATGCCGTCCTTGGATGTTATCTAAGTCAAAATCTGCCGAAAAAATTTCGCCCGCCAGTTATGTCTGGACTCATAAAACCTAAACCGAGCGGAGTACCACTCTAGGCTTTTGGTGGCGGGATGCCTGTATCTAGATCTACCTTTTGAGCTATCAAACATGTACTCCCATGCCGTCCTTGGGTGTTATCTAAGTCAAAATGTGATAAACACAATGGTCTTACTTTATTGGAAAAATAACGAAAATTTATTGATTTTTTTTATTTCCACATAGAATATTTACTGAAAATTTCCTAGTTTTCATTATTTTCCGCGTTACATGCCATTCTGTACAGATTTTTCATTAATTTTTGTGAGCATTTTAATTTAGTCGGGTAATAATGCGCCGCCAACTTTTGGCCGCCAACTTCACACCGGTAGTAAAATAGGCGTTTGAAAATAGTGGCAACATGGGTCTTTGACGGCTCCATGGTGCCTCACCCCCGTTCCTCCGGAGAAAATGTAAAGGTATAGGGTTTTAGCTTAAGCTTTACGAGGGCGAACACCTTCCCCATACCAGATTTACCTTTCATCGTAATTTTAAGATACAATATTTTTATATATATAATAATAATAAAACTTAACATTAAAATTCACAAAAAGGGCCTCTATGTGTTGGACCCTTGTCCCCGCGCAAGCCTTCTAAAGATCCGGGTTATAGTCCGTGTGGAGACACACATAATAATAATATCGCCAGACGAACACACCAACTATACGGTCCCACACTAAGCAACGCTTGTATTATGGGTACCGTACAGTATATAATACTTAGATAGATATTAATATAATATGTAAAATTACTAATAATACCGTTAATATTATTAACAGATCAACCCATTTGTTTTAACCTATATTTACTTGATAAACACAATAGTCCGGTAGGTAGCAACCCTAAGTCAGTTTCTTTAAATCCCAATAAACTGCAGATCCTACGAGATTAAGATTTCAGATTTTTAAAACATTTCAAGTGGGACCTCAAGAATAATTTAATCTAAGAATTGAATCCTAATACGTGAAGAGTTAAGAAAAAAAAAATATTTACGAAAATAAGCTTAAATTCGCATTTCTATGTTATTTATAGCGATAAAATTATAATATTCACTAGATAATAAAGGGAATTTATTCTTTTAAAATGTGGCATTTAAATCAATAATTAATATTAAACGCCTTTTAAACTACAGCAACTTCTATGTTTTTTCTGATTGCCATAGATTTTATGAAAAAAAAATCATATCTCTGGATCTACGTACATTTGATCTGCGAGAGTTCTACTCATGCATTTGAAATCATTTAATCTATCGAATATGGGAATAAAAATTGGATGACCGCTTTTTAGGTCATTTTTCATACTGTGCGCGGCGGTGAGGGTAAAAGCGTTTATCCGTTTACGTCGAGAGCCCTTGCGGGGAGAGGCGGACTCCTCGAGCCGGGTGAGTGTTTATGCTCCTTACCCCGGTCTACCCTTGCACTCATTAGCATAAAACGACGTACAACGGTGTTTTAAACTTTCGACATAATTCTGTGGGGACGAGCTAGAGATTGGCCGTAGTTCTTCAAAACTATTTTACTAAAATGGTTTTTTGTAATCCTTCAAGCAGTCGTGAATTATGAGCAAATCAGCGATGTTTAGTGATGTCAAATTTAATTTACTTTAAATTTGCTGCTAGCAGAATATGCAAAGTAAAAATAGTTATGAGAAATAATTTGAGTGTAATGAATACGTTCCATATTGAGTTTATGTACCTTTTTTAGGCAATAAAATGAAGTCTCTCATACCGTTATAGTTCAAAACCAACAACCTATGTACTTTAATTTTCAGGCGAAATTAAATGACCAATGATAAGATAAATGTTTAAAGTCAACTTTAAGTTTAAGATGATACTAACATACTTTGGCTTCATTCATTACAATTTTGTATCGTGTAATGATTCAAAGTCAAACAGAACAAAAGCAATGTTCAAGACATCGCTATCACCGCTGGGTGTTGTCTGCTCCTGATTGCGCATCTCGTAATGAACTACGTACGTGGTACTAATGAGCTGTTACATCGTCACCGGAACCATGAATACGCCATTCATTGTAAATGTGTATTATAAATTCCTAGCTTCTGTTCCTAACTTACTATTATAATATATCTATATAACATATAAAGCAAAGTGAAGTTAGTAACAAAATTTATAGCTGATTTTTTTTTTTTTAAAGTTTCTCCGCCCCTAATATCAGGATATCTATTAAAATATGGGAAAATACATGAAAATTTATAATAATAAAGATAATTTATTTTCTCATACATTTGATTCTGGGACGGTGTACGAAGGGACAGCTAGTATAGTATAAATTATACAAAAGTTATATATTTTCTATTATAATAGAACATCCATGTTATGTGTGATGAATACATAGTATTTACAATTAAACTTATCTTTATACCTACCAAAAAATACGCGATCTAAATATTTATCCTCTAAAAGGGCTGTGTACTTTGAAATAGCCATAAACATTACCATAGTCTATCTAGGAAAAAATACAAAGATACCTAACACTTCCTACTCATAAATAGGTATATATTTCACCCAAATAACAAAGAATCCCACAGTACAATGCAGGTGTATGTGGTACCTACACGCAGAATGTTCTTTAAGCTACGTTCCTAGACGTAAATCCATCTTGGTATTCACGGCATGCGTCGCCGGCAATCAAGCAGGTGATTCTCACAGACAGGGTTGCCACCTTTTGCAAAGTATATATATTTTTTTTTTAAACATGCAAAAAATATGCTACTTACCTTGCCAATATCAAGAAGAAAAACAGGACACATTTATATTTTATGTCGAAAAAAAAACACCAAAAAAAATGGGGCGGCGTTCAACGAGAAATTAACAATGACGGAAAGTTGACGTTGATTTTCCGTGACGTGACTACGTGAGTGAGCGACTGAGCCACGTGAACGCGTTTTGTTCTGAACTTTCCCAAGCTGTACTGGGCTGCTCTGCGGGTGCGTTCACAGAAAATATAAATAAGAAGCGCGACAGTTGAATTAGGGATGAAAAATTTTATTCATTTATTTACGCGAATACTACACATTGAATTAAAACTTATTTCAATGAGTCCTCCCGTGACCATGGTTGCTGTAAAGCAGCCGAAAAGTCGGGACCGTAAAAACAAAAAATAAACGCGATACAATCTGTAAAATAATTATGTTTTATTTCAAAATATTGTACGATACTATATAATATAGTAGGGGTGGCAATTGGCAACCCTAGCACAGGTCGCATGCGTCGAATACGATCCGACTCGCGATTACACATTAAATCACAAATAGGACCACGAACGCATCCTGACACATACTTACCATTGGGACCATTGGAACATTTTAATTTTATAGTGCCTGCCATCACGAAAACTGCACGACACTGTTGCTTAAATTGTTCCTTTAAGTTGCCTACTTGCCATTTTATTCCAGTAGGTAAGTAGCTAGTAAGATAGTTAAATATTCCGTTTACCTTTAATTTATCGATTATGTAACATATTAGAATTGTTCAGTACACAGCTACGTATTAGATAGACCAGATAAAACATTTTCTGTCAAGTATTTTTTTATAAGTAGGTACTTATTTTGGGAACTAATTAATATCCTCTCAAATAATCAGTCTCAACTGTAGATATGGTGCTCATTGATAGTCATTCAACTGTAATAAGTATTTAATCATATAAATGCCTACAGATGTCAACATGGATAAAATTAACAATCGTATCGAATGAATCAAGCCATAAAACACCGATCCCCGGAGTGGAGCTTTTAAAACGACCTAAAATGACGTTAATGATAGCATCTATAGTCGCACATCATCACACACAAACAATAACGAGCAGACAGCGGACAATCGGTTGCAGTGTAATAATTGCCCCATACATACACAAACTACGGCGATTACAAAAGTCAGCCCCTGGCACACGCCGCCACTCCGTTCGTTATTTTCGCTAAATGGGCCCATTTCAAAATTAACTGCTCGATTGCTTCCGAATAATGTGGCAGTGTGGAGCGATATATTTCACCAGAATTTCTCTAAGCAAATAAAGGTTTTCGCTAGTATTTTCAAACAGCGCCATCTGTGAGAAAATAGCGATACTAGAGCAGTAGCCAGTTAACATGTTATTGTACTGAAATTTTACGTCAAAAAATATAATTCTGATTTTGCAATGACATCTAGCGTCGTACTATATGACGTGCTCTATTCGACACTAGATGTCGTTGCACAAAAGCTGTCATTTAGACTACTTTTAGACAGATGTCGCTAGTTTCATTGTTTCTGTTTTAAGGCTATTATTTATGCATAATTTTTATTTATGCATTTAGATGCGTTTACAGTAATGTAGTCGAGTATTGGAAAAGTTATTTTTACTAAGTCCAAATAATGTGCAATACACCTAAAAAAGTTGTTTTTGTTGCAAAGAAAAAATACTGTTTCAGTCGAAGTTAAATGATGGTTCACGCTTTTAAGTAAAAATAAAATCGCTGTGAATTTTCAAAATTCGAAACGCGTAAAGTCGACATACTTCAAATAAAATTCAATTTAAAACACGTTAGAGCGAAAAAAAATAAAGATAGTAAAATGTTTGGGCTCACCTGTATCTGTTCAGCTGCCTTTTTAGCCAATCCTGGATCAAGAATAGTGATGTCGATGTCTGATGAACATTTCCTCGCCGCTTCACCAAACGCCGCTGCATTAACATAGTACGCAGATCCTCTTTCACTGGTCTCCACTGGTGAATTAGGTGACAATATACCGCTATCGGTATCACTAACGTTAGCTGATTTACGCACAAGTCCTGAATTCTCGCCCACTGGAGATTTTAGCGGTATCCGAGATTTCTCGCCAGTTGGTGATTTATGAGCTATTCGTGACTGCCTAGATTCTGTAGGATGAAATCCCGTGTTAGGATCAAAAATGACATAGTTATCCTTATCGCATCTCACTTTGTTGTTTACGGTAACCGTGTACTTTTTATTCGGACTGAGATTCAAGAAAGGATCTTCACTATCCACGGGGCTTTCGGGTATTATAGATTGTATCTTTGGCGTTATCTTTGGCACAGATTTGCCATCGATTGTTCTTCTTATTACGGTATCATTAGTGAATTTTAATCGTACGTATTCATTCGATATTGTCCTCCTTACTGGGGATGACAGTAAAGGCGATGGTTTGCTTTCCGGCAAGGTGCTTTTGTTTTGAAAGAAATTGATTTTAGGTTTGTCCATAACCTTGGCTGGGGAAAAGGGTAGTCTTAATTTGGTATTGACTTTTTTCTTTTGGTTTGAACTTAGGTCAACATTTCCTTGGATGGTACTCCTATACACCGGTAACACACTTGATTTTCGTTCATCTCTTAATGGTTCTTTAACTAGCTTACAATTAATTTTACTATCTAATGATTTGTTTGACTTCTTTATCGTTGCCGGTGCTTTAAGCCCTTTATCTCTGATATTCTTAACCTGAGGCACCGCTCCAGCAGTAACACGTTTCTCATTAATAGACAGTGTCTCTTGTTTAATAAAAGTTTTGCTACGATCACAAAGGAAAGGCTCATTTTGCGCTGCGTCGAAGAGCTCCTCGTTAGGGTTGTCAAAGATGCTGTCGATAACGATATCTACGTCACTTGACTCAGAATTGCTTTTAGAGGATCTGCTCTCATTGATTATGCATGATATTCTTTCCTCGACTTCAGTAAGGGAATCCGACTTATCGTTATCGTCTATACTTCTCGAGGTTCCGCTGCCCGAGTCTGAGGGGGTTTGTACTTCGAATATTGCGTCGTGTGTTTGAACTGTATGCTTTGTGGAGTTCTCAGGGCATGATCGTCTTCTCTTTACTGTCCCCGTAGCTGCAGAAGGTGAGTCCCAGTCTAACGTCTGGATCCCACAGGGGCCATCACTTTTTTTGGAACGTCTCGGACTTGTCATTATAATAATATTGCATGTTTAGAACACTTTTTCTAAACAAATTGACTTGCACTTAATATAATGCCTGTATTAATATGAAACGTTATGTTGGAACATCGTCTATTGGAGGTAATTGTAATAGAAAATAGTCTATGGTATGCAGTAGAAACTCATTTCGATCATTAGTGGAATCGGACACGAACGCGTATTGTATCGCGATCGTTATCTAATTACAAACTTGACGCGAGTGCACATGGGACCGGGATATCTATGTTATTTTCTCTAATGGATCCATTTGTTTTGTGTTCTGTGACACGGAAAGGGTAGGTTTTGTTATTGCATACAAGTAATAAACATACATATTAAATCTTACAACGCTAAAATACAGCAAAAATGAGTAAAGATAAATAGATACTCACATAATGTCACTTAAGTGTAATGAGTGTCAAAAATAATTCTCATTTCTATAGTAATAAATTAATAATTCATTATTTTCAAATAATAATCATATCCACTTTTTATAAAAGTTAGTTCACTCAAACCAAAGCATATTTAATAAAACGACATTGTTTTAAGACTCTTTAAAGCTACTAGTACAAAAATACCCTTCAATTTAATCAGCACTAGACGTGTAGAGCAAGTTGTAGAGCACGTTTTATCTGTCAGACAAGAACGTTTAGGTAGGTAAGTAGTTCCTCAGACCGGAGGCTCTTCCGGAAGGTAGTTTTTATGTTCCCGGCGTCGACCGCCACTACGTGCCGCCTGGGAAGAACTCTATGGTAATGTCTTGTATTATGCAGGCCACTTGTAATTCCACATTTTTAAAACGTTCTGGTGATAGCTGTACGGATAAAATCTTCGTTGTAAATTCTGTTGTTTATAGACTGCCTCAGTTCAGTTAAGTCAGAATATTTCAGTTCCAGACTAAATCCTAGTGTCTATAGCGTAACTACCATAAATTTGACGGAAAACGCTGACTCAGCATGACAAACCCAAATATAAACTTCAAAATAAGCCCTAGCGGTGTATCATGCTCCCAACCGATCACGCAACCACTCAATCCATCCTGAAAGATAAGAAGTCATAAGTTAAAGTTAGATAACTTTACGTCCTAGACAATTAACTTATTCGACGTCACAGCGGATGCCCGCGACTAAATTGTACTAACAATAATTATGTCAAAACGGAACAACTCGCAAAGTTGGCGGAATTCTGACAAACTGCCCCCAATTGTCTCCGAGGTAACCTAATTACTCGATAAGTTAGAGCAATAAATAACTAGCGTAGGGCGAGGATAGGAACATAGAGTGAAGTACTCTATCATAATAGAGTACGAAATATTTCTTTTACAGGCACATAATATACCTGCTAACTGTAATTGCAGTTTCGTTCGTATGATTATCTATGGTACCATTAAAAATTCAATAAACATCGCAATAAATTATTATCAGCAACCTGTGACTTCTTAAAAATATTAAAGTTACGTCTATACATTCTGAAGCTTATGTAATATTAAATCATAAACGGGATAATATGACGCAGTCTCGAGCCGAAAGATAATGTAAATATGCAGGTATGTACTACGATAATATATTTTTTATAAAATATAAAATATTTGAACTATATATATTTTTTAGATTAAGTTTTGTATATAGCCTTATAAAAAATACTAAACTGAAACACAACCCCTACAAAATGTAACTACAAAATATTTTCCCCGGATCTTTTATTGCAAAAGTTTGCTTGCATAGACATATCTAAGCTGCAAGGATTGTCTGAGTTCAGACGACGAGACTTTATCGGAGGGTGGTAAGTATAGCCCAGGGTTCGGACTCCGGCTATCGGCCAAAATTTATTGGTACAACATTTCCCCTTTATATCCGAAACTAACTTTCTAATTTGTAGACTCCTTCAGGGCTACTAGCGGGAAGCTGAGGCTATAACGACATTTTCAGACTCATGGTCAAATAACAGTATCGAAGATACTACAGTGACGATTATCGTACATACAATAATGCTACAATACAATACAAACAACGTGGGTATAATAACCTATTTTGTATCCCTCTGAGAATTAATGTCCTATGAGATCCTAAAGTATGGTGATATACCTTCATTTATTATCATCAAGATGATTAATTATATCTGTCACTCTCCACTATGGCATCTTAGTTTTTTTTTATTTGATAACATAGCAAGCTGTCCCGGTAAACTTTGTACCGCCTCATAATCAAAGGTAGGACAAAATGAATATTTTAATTATTGTTCTGCTATTCGGGGCGGAGACAAATTAAAAAATTCAAAGATGGTGTAACTAACACGACTTGGTTTTTGTATATTTTATGGGAGATTACTAAACTAAGCAACTTATTAGACAGCCCTAATAGCCAACCCAGAATATACTATACACTTAATTAACGTAAACTTTGTTGCGCACATGCTCTCGCCGCGTGAAATTTACATCCACAGGTGAACAATATATACTGCTAATTTATTAAATTACCTCATACGTTTAAACATGTACCTAGTACCTATTATGATAAGAACCGTTCTCGATTGCCAACCTAAAAAACGGAGAATAAGAACAGTTCTGAAGGCGCTATATAGAAACATAACGATGACTTAAGTACAAAGCCCCTCGGTAAGGTAGGCAGATCAAAAAACATAAAAAACAATCGAATTGAGAACCTCCTCCTTTTTGAAGTCGGTTAAAAAAGAGGATATAAGCGTCAGTTTGTGTGTACCAATTAAAAATAAAACAGCTTACTGATATATCTACACATTTTTGTAAAATTATTGGATAAAAAAAAGACAAGCCCGCTGAGTTTCTTGCCGGATCTTCTCAGTTGAGGTCGCGTTCCGATCCGGTTGTAGAGTTAAGGAAAAAATGTAATGACAATTTGTAAGTGCCCCCGTAGGCCTATACGAAATAAATGATTTGACTTTGACTTTGACTTTGACTTTGACATCTAAATATAGTTTGTACCTACAAGATAAATCTTCCTCGATTCGGCAGCCCTAGATGCATGGAGTTTGACAAAAATAAAGTGTTATTTACTCTTAGTTTGTTGCGCACGTGTCCTCAGGTCGGTGCAAACTGCAAAGTTTACAATCGAACTTTCCGTTATTGCATGCCGCACGAACCAAGGTTCAAAGTGCATCTGGTAAGCGAACGCAATAAAGTATCACATGCTATATTCAAAAAGAAAAGAAAAAATGTGCTGTCTTATTTACAGAATCTATAAAAGAGGTTAACGAATGCTGTTTCAAATATTCCTTATCGTTGAGTTCCCATTCCCCGGTGAGCGAAAATAGCAACTTTAACTACCAGGGACCCCGATCCCGTCCGTCTTAAGTGATTTACAGGCGCTGAGCGGCGCAGCCTACGCGGGGGAGAGCCTCCTTCAACGAGGTTACTAGACTTACACCAAAAAGTATGCCTCTCTTTTCCACATTCAAAATAGGAAAAGGACAGAGAATTTAAAGCCTGCAATAGATATTTCAAACGTGTGGGTACGCCCCAACAATATCCTTCTAAATGGGTCAGGAAGGCGAAGTTTACGTCGCATTTCAGCATTAGGGAAACCGAAACGCAATAAAATCTGCACCATAGAGGCGGAATTAGAAAATTATGCCGCTGCGCTCGGATAAGCTATTCTTGTAACCATTAGATACGTGGAAATGAACTCTGCAATGATAATACTGAGCAATAACTTTATTAAATTAAAATTTATTAAGTCATTTTATGAAGCTATATTTAAAATGTCAAATTTACTATGCCAATTTTTAATTTACTAATTTAAAGGACTTTGACTAACATTGCAATATTTTTGCTATGGTCGTCACTTCAGTAATCACTCTGTGGCCTATCGTATAATTTATTTATATATAATATAAAAAAAGAAAAAAGCGTGAATCAGTCATTCTCTAGGTTTAAATATTCTACTCAACAAACCCTTACTAAAAGCGTCAAGCTATAGAAGATAAACAAGCCACAAACAAATAATCGAATATAAACCAATGTAGAACAAACTGTCCAATACCCTTAGCGCGGCCACTAACGTAAACTAATAAAACCGAATACGCAAAGCACACAATGGGGCGGTGTTAACATTTTAGCGTGACATTAACAGCAATATTTCGCGACGAAAGAAATATTATTTGCATTCGCAACACTGGGGCGGGCCCCCACCGCGGGGGAGTACAGGAATGCACCACGGTGCACTTGTCTTGGGTAAGGACTCACACACGCAACCATTTTTGTAAATGAATCGGTACCACTTGGTACGTACTTTTCCTACGAAAGATGAATTTTGGTTGATATTTTTAAACTAGAAAAAGGGAGTGCTCAAATGTATTATTCATTTAGAATTTTGATTATTGAGATTAATTACTTAAACTGTTATATGATTACTATGGGACGTTTTGTATTACGAATCCCTAAGAATGTTTAACTTGCTATGTAAGACAAATTTAAATAATATTTTTCACATCACTTGTAAGAGATCGTACCATCAACCATCGCGATAGTTTCACGCACACATAGACGCAAATGCATTTGTAGCAATGCAGGGGAATTTTCGATTAAATATTTAGATTAGATTTTTCGTGATCCATTTATCATGGTTTAATTGTGTTTGGGGTGACGGCTTTTACGCTGATGAAAGCGGTCATAGTGTTACTGAAGATTTGTTTGATAATCCTTTGATATGATAATGTAATAAGAATACGGGCCCTGTCTCGCTCCTTCAACATCTTTGAGAATTATATTACTCAGTACTACTTTTGTATTGCCATTTTATTTGCTCTTTTATGGTAAGAACTGTTCTTGGAATATAATCAAATAGATCTTGATTTTATTCTAGATCCTTTGTAGAATATACATACATAACGAAGCTTTTTCATTTATGGACATACTTCCCTGTTCAACTCAATGATTATTATTTCATCGATTACAGAAATTTTAAATAAAACTGGATAAATGAAGAAGAGGAACTGAAATAAAACATGACTGATAGTCCTCCCGTGGCCATTGTTGGTGTAAAGAAATCGAAACGTCGGGAACGTAAAAACATAAAATAAACGTGATAAAATCTGCAAAAATAAATTTTATTTCAATGTGTATTATTCGCGTAAATTTAAGATAATCTATATGATTACAGAAAATTTCGCGCATTAACTTTCAGCTTGCCTTCTCTCACTGCCTTCATTATCCCTTTGTTTTCATTTCATACTATTATAAAACATGATTTATAACTGATAACATTCAATTCTTAAATCCCTACTATCTTCACTATTCCGAAAAAAATACTAATTATAGGTGATAATTTTGAACGGCTTTAAGCTTATATGCAGTTTGTTAAGTAATAGCATAGACTGAATAATCAGTCTATGCTTACAAATTTAGCTTGGTTATAAAACCAAGCTAAATTTGTAAGCACCTTTGTTGAGTCGTATGAACTCTGAGTGCCACCTGGGCCCCAAGTCTGCTAATACAATCGACTCATAATCGAACAGCAACCGCATAGTAACTGTCCCTTTTATAGATATCCCATACAGCATCTGTCAAAAGTGACAGTTACTATGCGGTTGCTGTACGATTATGAATCGATTGTGTTAGCAGACTTGGGGCCCTGTATAGGTGTCTGAACATTCGTTGCAGTTAGAAATCCAGACGCTAAGCAATTTATATGAATTATGAAATGGATGCATACAGCTCGCGTCCCATGCGGGCATGACGGCATGTACGCATAATTGTTCCCGAGTGTTCCGCATGCAGAGACAGTAGACACGCTGGCGACAAAGGGAGAATATGTCATATAGTTTAAGGTAGAGGATTATCCAGTCCTAAGTTATGTCCTTTATCGGTAACTTGGTTTGGCTTTACAAGTACACATAGCCTGTCATCTTTTATAGTTTGCGGTGAACATATCCAATAAGCATTAATTGCGGACAATTCTTTTATTTAAACAGGAATATCCTTGTTTCAGATCATGTTGATAAGTAAACAAATCGATTTGATTGGATACCTATCCCGTATCGTAGTAGATCACTTCAACTCGTCAAGTGCGAGATTAATCGTTAGGTGACCCTGTACTTCATAGTCTACGTATGTCGATTTTTTTCTCGTTTTCACCCAAATTGTTTTATTAATAAAACCAGTATTTTATACAATCACTAGGAGCACAAGTGAGAAGATATAATATGACAAAAACAGCTTTTTATTTGTGTCATTATTTTTTCTCCCTGTGCGCTACACAAAATACACACACAATACAGAAGGACTGCTCCACACAACGTAGAGCAATGCAATCTAAGTGTCACAGATACAGTTGTCACCAGAATATGGATTAAGCGGAAACTAAAATATGGATTAAGGGTAATTTGGGAGGACGATGATCTACCTCTTTACCGCAGAAAACAAAAAAAAATGGATATAGTTTTTTTTAGCTAAGTTTTTAAAGATTAAAGAACTTTAAAAAAAGCTTGTTTTAAAGGGTAGATCGCTCGGCTTATTGAATCTGGTTGCGGGTTCTATTCCCGTATGATGTAAATTTCGAAAATGATATTTTCATAATCTAGTTTAGTTTGATATAACTGGGTTGGGGTCGATATGTGGTGCTTCTGGAATCGTTCCCAGACCCTTTTAAGGTAACCAGAATACATGGGTTACTCAAATTCTTAACAATATGTGTTCATTGAATTATTCACGACACGTTTTGGCTGCTTTACAGCAACCATGGTCACCATGGTCAGACTGAGGTGTTTGGCGTCCTAGTGTTTTTATTTTTTGTTTATTTTAATTCAACAAGCAGGTTTTCTGCATTTATCTATTTCGTGTAAAACCACGTTCCGGGGCGCATACGTTCCATTACAGAGGATCACCATTGCGCACCGGCTCCCGCCGACCATAAAAAACGTATTTTCTTTATTATGTGCGCTCCTAATATGGCTAACCTTGTTTACACTGCTGCCGTAACATAGCTCTTTACTCAGAACTTTCCTTTTGATCGTAAAATGGAATGTAATTTTGTTTTATTACTGTTTTGTATCTGTATTATCTCTGTGTTTCCAAATATTTCTAGTTGTTTCATAGGCGGGGTTCACAACATATTATGCTCTACATTAAGATCGTACTTGTGCTTGCTATGCGATGAAGAAAATATACTGAGGAAATTCGCAAGTCTTTCGAAAGGCCGTTTGTTCACCCGCCACTGTGCTGACATTGTGAACTGACCCCAGACATTGAGCGGGAGTTTGCCAACTAGACTAAAATAAGCTCTCCTCCTATCACATTGGGACCAAAATCAGCGACGAATTATGGGTGCACTACAATGCACCTACCCCTTCGAGGATTACAACCGTGATCCCACCTAATATTATAAATGTGAAAGTTTGGATGGATGGATGGATGTTTGTTACTCAATCACACCAGAATGGCTGAACGAATATAGATGAAATTTGACACAGAGATAGATTATAGTCTGAAATAGCACTTTTATCCCGAAAAAATGTATGGTTCCCGTGGGATGGATTTGTTTTAATTTATCTCATACATTTGATTCTGAGGCGGCAAGAAGTTCGCCGGGACACTTAGTATAAAATATAAATGATAAAAAATATACAAATTTTCGTAACGCATGGCCAAATTCAACACCTCCTAATCTTAAACCCAGTACCGTGAGCGGCATGCACAGGCCTCGCCCGCCTCCCGGATCCCCTCGGCGAGCCTCTTTCCTATTTATATGCAGATTCCATGACCGACCATAAGTTATCCGCTCAGCGGATCATACCCTTAATGATACACGGATAAATGGATATAGTACTTGGTTAGGGTGTATTTTTATACTAATAGAACTTTGTCGTACCAAAACCGTCAGGAGTCAACGGTCCGGAATTAATTAATGTGGGGCGACATCTTGTTTTATTATTGAAATGGAGGGAATGGGCGGATTAATTTAATGTTAGTGGCTAACTGTAGTTATTTTGTGGCATATCGACACTGTATTTTTTTTAATGATACATAGTTTACATTTATGAAATTAATACCTAATGAATGTATTGATTTCTTATATTTACGCGGATACTACTCATTGAAATAAAACTAATTGAGCTGATTTTATCGCGTTTATTTTATGGAGCGCACCATGCACCATTGCAAGAACTCAAGACACTAGTTTTATTTCAACCTAACAGATGATCAATAGCTAGCCAAATGATAAAGTGGCCAACAGTCTTCACATTTAAGTTGAGTGCATCCCCCCCCCCCTCCCCCCACCATATGGCTTAACCAATTCATTGTTTTTAAATACTTTCTACCAAATTTTCGACTCTTTTCGTTGTTATTGTTGTTGCTTATTGTTTCTGGTCCAGACCTGCTGGACTCCCCCCCCCCCCCCCCGTGAAGTAAATTCGTAGCTACAGCCGCCGTTACCGCAAAATGAGAAATTATTTTAATTTCACGAAAGTTGAGCCTCGTTATTTGCACTTAAGCCATAATTATAAAATCTTGTATGGAAAATTGCGGCCGAAGATTGCTTACTGAGTAAGCAGAATTCTGATTAAATTAAACGATATTAAGAGGGGGAACGCGTCTGAGGGAAAATAATGAAAATATTGGCCGGGGTGATTAGCTGTTGATTATTCCGAAATACATCATGATTTTTGGTTATTTATGACCGATGAAGTATACATTAACTGAAAGTTTATTTAAGAATTTGAAAGATTCAATTATGGATTAGATCCCCTATTCAAAGGATTCAAAGAATTCAAAGGATAGATTAAGATCTCGATATTAAAAATATAATATTGGGATCTTAATCTATCCTTTGAATATTGATTCGTAAATATAATAATTTCATCTAGCCCTGTTAGAATTACCAACTCGATTTTATAATTTCTGTAAGCATATTATAAGAATAACAGATTTAATATAATTTCTGATTTAATAATAAGTATAGCAGCCACATAAATGACTATAAAGTCTTAAATGACTATAAATCCCACCACTTTTTTTTCTAGATGTACAGAACAAAGCCACTAAAACACTTCATTAAAAAATACTGACCTATACATAAATGTGACTGGACTTCGGTTAACTTTTTTAAATATTTTACTCTATTTGTAATTTCAAAGGGAAAAGAGTATTCCTTTAAAACATATAGTAGAAATCAAACATGCTGCTAAGGCTAGGTACTGCATAAATACTTTTTAAACGGTCAAAGTAAAGTACCTACAGAGTAATTTGCACTCCATATCCTCTCTGTATTCAGTAGCTAAGCAATATGCAAATAGCGGCGGACCATCAATTGTAGCCGTCGGCAACAAGATAAATAGTGCCTCTGACACTTGCACGCTGCAACGGACCCGCGCTGAACAGGGGTGCGCTCTGCACTTTTTTAACTAACAACATGACGTAACTAGTCGCTGTCTATTGTATTGTTCCGTTTTCATCCTTTGACGGCTCATCCTATCGTTATTTTCCCTTAATTCAGCAAATATTTGTTTTTTTTTATCTGTACGTAGGTAGATACCTATTTAATGATAGGACGAAAACGGAACAACCTACGTCACAACATTTTCGAGGTAATTTGTCGAAAATTAAGAGAACGCGTAATCTTGATGATGGGTATGTGGTTTACATCCACGATTAACACACGGGCAAAGGAACAACTTTAAAAGATCAGTCTCCTATAAAAAAAAATACAACCCAATTAAGAACCTCCGCCTTTTTTTGAAGTCGTTTAAAAATAATATGTGCTCTAAAAGTATTTTCCAGATACATTTATAAAACTTATTATATATATACATTTATAAAACTAATTTATAAAACGCAAAGCGGAAAATATTAGTATACTACATGCTAGGTTTTCTGAATCCCAGTCGAAAATACTTTGAAGATAGTAATCAGGCAGAGATTCTTTCAACATCACACTTAAGCTCAATTTTTTTCCTTTAGTCTAACCCATAAGTCTACAAATACAATTTTATTACACATTGTTCAGACGAAACACAGTTTGTAATGCCCGTGTAAATAGACGAGAACTTTCTATAAATAAAGCAGAAAATCTTCTAAAATGATTACATAATCCAAACACCCTAATTATAAGCTCGTAGAAGCCAGTGGGTAAGGGTCAAAAGTCGTCCAGGTCACGGTAAGCCCGGCTGTAACTCAACAGGTATTACCGTGATCCTGGATGACCGGTGTCCGGTCAGGGCCGGAATTAACATACCGTTCGACCGGGGCCCGCAGATTTATGGCCTCGTTAATGACCTGAAGCAATGATAACTGTTTATTTATGGACTGATAGTAGATAGAGCTGTTTTGTTAGGGTGCGTGGATTTTTAGTGCTAAATATTCGTTATGGAGAGATGATGTGTGAAGACATGTAATTTTCTATTTATAGCACATGTGTATGTGATAATCACATGATGTCGAAAGCGTGGCAATCGATTGCATAAAATATTTAACATGATTATAAACATCAGCAACAGTCATGTTTAAAAATTCGTGTACGCTTGAACTCTACATTCTCAGTCAATAAATTACTTTTACATAAACTCATTATAACAAACAGTAATTTTAGTTCTAATTTATATTTTTTGTACATGTTACAATTAGCTTAACATGAACTTAATTTCAAGATATTACTCATTCGTATTCAATTAAGTTCCTCAAATTCCGACAACGCAAACGGTTCCCTATCGGTTTTAATGATTACAAGGATGTTACACATAACAGCTTGCTTGGTGCTGTAACGATGATATAGGCAATTAAAACTACATTGCACTTTGCATGATGTACTCGTTAATTTTAAAAAACAATTAAGGTTTTAGAGATCCGTAGACTAGATATAAATCCTCAGGTAGGACAAATACGTAAGTATTTAAAGATCACAACAATACTATGATCCTTTTTAAATTCTACTAGTTGTGTTGCAGTTCCGAAGGATGAATATTCGCGATAAAAGCACCTTACCTTACTACTCAGTCAACACTCAACTGATATTTTACAATAAAAAGAAAAATCCTTTTAATGCACGGAAACTTTTAATTTCGAAAGAGAAACTGACAGGAATCGATTAATATATATAACCTTCACCGATGCTGTGCAGGTGTAGCTAATCTTGTTTACTAATTAACTAATGTAAAATAATAGTTTATGCGGAACCATCTCGAAACAAATCGCCAATTTTATGGCTTACTCAATATCAATGCAAAAGAATTTAAATAGACCAATTAAATGTTTCTTTCAAATTACTAAGAAGTTTTCATTGCAACCGCACGATGGTCGAGTCGTGGAAATGGGAATAATTCAGCGCATTCCATTCACTTCGTTCAGAAAATGTAAGTTCGTGTTCAAGCGCTTTCCGCTTTGAGTTTCAATTGGCCACAATTAGTGATTAGTGGCGTTTATCAGCTTTTTAAGTCCTTAAGTGCTCGTTAAATTACTTGCAAGCACGTTTGCACACTAAAATGATATATTGATATAAAACTTATTGTACAGATTTTATTGCGTTAATTTTATGTTTTTACGTTCCTGACGTTTCGGCTGATTTACAGCAACCATGTTCACGGGAGGACCATGATGATGTAAAATTAGTTTTATTTTAATGTATAGTATTTGCGTACATATAAAAAAAAATATAATATATTTTTCAAATAGTCTTAAAAAAAGTTCCTCGTTACCTATTATAAATTATGCTTTAAATACCTAGTACATTCCACATCAGTGTTCCCCAAGAAATCTATTAATAGGCGCCTCACATTATCCTCCATTCATGACACGTATAAGCAAGACGAGTGTGCGTGCGTAACACCAATTAAATGTACCGTAATTAAAACAGAATATATTTACGACCGTTGAGACAACACGGCGCGGGGTGAGCAGCGAACGATTATTTACGACCGTCCTTGATTCCAACCCCGTTACACTAAACTTCACCAGTTTTAGGGTTCCAATGTGTTTGACCGAGTTTGCGTAATTTATGTTTGCCTAACATTTCTAATAAAGTGTCCTTTTCGCATAAACGAAATATCTCTAGCGGCCATTATATTTCGTGTTGTTCGGAATGTATAATTAATAAAATTATGCAAATATTATAGCAGTACATCGTTATTACCCAACTGAAAACGCAGGATAGAAGGAAACGGTAGCTATACAATAATTAATTTATTTGGGACAGAGAGAAACATAACGTTTATCGTGGCTCTCAATTTGCCGCTAACAAGACTTCCTTCCGAAATGAGCACTCTCTAATCTTCTGACAACCACGCTCTGGTATAAGGTGTAACACTAAAAGTGTAAAATAGGTTCTAAAGATAACATTGTCATAGAAATAAATTAAATTATTAGACATTAAAAAAAATACATCCTGTACTGAGCGCATGGCCAAACGCTACGGGTCGCCTTGTTTAAAAAATCAAACATCATTTACACAATTATTTTCTACATCAACGTGATCCATATCACTTACGGATTCATCTGTTCAAATATTTTACTGTACTATTTTGTTATACTTTATATAATTCTTAGACATCTGTAAATAAGAGCCTGTTGGATCATCTATGTACTGGATCGCGATCGCGCCTCAGCAACCACATGTAAATGAGCCTTATTCAACTTAATCTCCAAAAAAAATATTTTTACTGTCGTCTTATCTTGTTCCTCCTACGTGTTTTATTTAGCTATGTTGTTATAATTTTTTTAGACAATAGAATTCGTTTGTCTATGCTTCGGACGAAATTAAAAAGATAAAATTGAATAGAGCTAATGCTAATTATTTATTAGGAATCAAGTTGAGACGAAAGCGGTGAAGCTAACTGTAATTGCAATTGATAATAATTCATTCATAAATCGCTACCCATAACAGGCATAAAGATTGTACATTGGATATTTATGTTAACGACGAAAAGTATACCATTAGTAAACAAAATAAAGTAAGCCAGTATCGATTTGCCATCAGTAATGGACTCGTTAATTTTTAACGACATCTTTCCAACATCGACGGAGTCCCTAATTTTTTTTTTTTTTTATTTATTTATTTTAGGTCGCTTTTTAACAACAAAGGTCATTAGCGACCACAACAAACATGGTTATACAAGATTATAATACGATATCATTTGCAGGAATTTCAAAGTTCGATTACATCCATCTTGATTTAAACAATCCTTTAAATTTGTAGGTACATTGCATATTCTTTTTTCATGACTATAAGCCATGCATTCGACTAGAAGATGCGAGACGGTCAAGTCCAGTCCACACTTGCATTTATTTTTATCCGTTTTTGTTATTAAATGTATGTGTGTCATATTTGTGTGTCCAATACGTAATCTGGTAATTATTGCTTGATCCTTTCTGCAGCTGAATGAAATAGGGGGTTCGTCAAAAATTGAGTTTCTTATACCTAATAATTTTGTTGTATTTTCTGTCTTCCAATAATGATCCCAAAGAACTTTTATTTTATGTTTAAATATTTTTTTTATTTCATCTGGAGTTGATTTGATTGAGTTGCAGATGTTTATATCATTAGTCGCATTTCTAGCTTCGCTATCGGCTTTATCATTGCCAACTATTCCTTGATGACTTGGGATCCAGATAATTTCAAATTTGTAATTATCTTTTAGAAGATTTATCATTTTTTGTTTTATATCTATAATAAGTGGATTTGTATTTATTGCATTTTGTAATGCTGTCAGACATGATTTTGAGTCGGTATAAACAATATATTTCTCTGAATTAGATTCATTATGTATTAATTCTAAGGCTTTAAATATGGCTATTGCTTCACAACTAAAAATTGAGTGGAAATCCCTAAGTCTATAACGGCAACAACTATCACCAGACACTACTGAACAGCCTGATCTTCCATTCATTACTGACCCATCCGTATATAATATCTTAGAATCTGTATGTCTATTATTAATTTCGAGATATAGGGTTTTATATATATATTGGGGTGTATCATCTTTTAAGTTTTTGGAAAGTTCTAGGTTAATGGGGAGTTCAAGTTTTTCCCATGGAGGACAGGTTAGTAATTTCTTCGTAAAAATTGGTGGTATCTTATATTTTAATTCGTTTAGGTATTTGGCTGTTCTAATACGTAGGGGTTGCGGCAAATTAGGTTGCAACACATATTCAGCATCAGTAGATGTTGCTTTGTTGTAATAATGATAAGTTGGGTTTTCAGGTTGGGATAGGATATTTATAGCGTATACAATTACAAGTTCTTTCCTTCTTAATTGTAATGGAATTTCTCCTGCTTCAGCTAAGATGCTTTTGATAGGGCTTGTCTTAAACGCACCAATACTAAGTCGAAGGGCTGTATTTTGAATGCTTTCCAATGAATTTAAGGTACGACTTTTTGCTGAATCATATATAACGGAGCCATAATCTAGTTTTTGTCTAATTAAAGCTCTATATGTGTTTATCAGACATTTTCTATCGGATCCCCATGTCGTTGATGATAACACCTTTATTATATTTAACCTTTTATAGCATTCAGATTTGAGTTTATTTATATGTGTATTCCAAGTAATTTTTTTATCAAATGTTAATCCTAAAATTTTTAAGTTACTTACCTCTTTGATTCTATGTTCATTTAAGTTTAATCTTATGTTTGTACTTTTATTTTTCTTTTTAGATAATATTATAAACTCAGTTTTAGTTTTTGAAAATTTGAATCCAGATTTCCTGGACCATTCTTGAAGACCATTTAGTGTGTTTTGAATCAATGTTAACGTAGGTTTTAATGTCCTACCACTACAAGTTAAAGTGAGATCATCAGCAAACAGAAATCCTTTTACTGGTTTTTCAATAAAAGAGAAAACATCGTTAATAGCTAGTAAGAATAGTATTACACTGAGCACCGAGCCTTGAGGAAGACCATTTTCTGTAGGCACAGAATTAGATACTGTATCATTGATTCTTACTTTAATTGATCTTCCCGAAAGAAAGTTTCTGACGAACGCTAGGGCATTGCCTTTGATGTTTATATCTTGTAATAATTTTAAAACTCTGTGATTCCAAACCATTTCATAAGCTTTTTCTATATCTATAGCTACAATTACTGTACAATTATCAATAGCAAAACTGTCAAGTACTTCACTTTCAATGTTCATTAAATGATCTGTTGTTGATCGAAATTGACGAAATCCAAATTGAAATGGTGAAAAATGTTTATTCATTTCCATATACCATCTGAATCTTCTACTTATTATTTTTTCAAGTATTTTACAAAGATTACATGTTAGGGATATGGGTCTATAACTAGTTTGTAGACTTGATATTTTTTGAGGTTTTAATATTGGAACCACTAAAGCTTCTTTCCAGCTATCAGGAAATACCTGTTTTTCCCATATATAATTGTATACTCTAAGTAAATATGCCAGTCCACTGACGGGCAAGTGTTTGATTATAATATTAGATATATTGTCCGGACCTGGACTAGAATCACCTATCTGAGACAACACCAATAATAGTTCATGCATTTGTATCTCCTTATTAATTGGATTAGAATTGTCATAAATATCAAAGTCTGATTCGATTTCCTGATTACTTTTGTATTCAATAAAATGGTCATCATAATTATTGGAGCTAGAATTCGTTGCGAAGGTTTTAGCTAATAGATAGGATGTTTCAATCGGGTCAGATGTAAGTGTACCGTCAGGTTTTTCGAGTACAATTTTGCTAAATATATTACTATGTTTAAGTTTTTGTATCTTTTTCCACATATCCCCAACAGGGGTTTTGTTGTTGATGGATGACACCCAATTTTCCCAATACCTCTTTCTACTTTCTTTGAGAAGTCTCCTATAGTATGCTCTTTTTTTCTTATATTCAATTTTGTATATTGAATTAGGGTCATTTCTAGCATATTTTTTAAATAATTTTAGCGCCTTTTTAGTTTCCCTAATTGCAATTTTACACTCATCATTCCACCACGGTAGAATGTTCTTTCTGCAAGACCCAGATGTTTTGGGTATTGATTTGTTAGCTGCTTCAAGAATAATGTTGGTGAATTTTTCAACAATATCATTGATAGGATAATTAGACAAGGAACTTGAGTGAGCCAATCCGGAAATATTTTGATCAACCTCTTCACTAAATGTTAACCAGTTGGCGTTTTCAAATTTCCATTTTTTAGGTAATTTAATATTGAATGGTATATCTTGTGAAATATGGAATCTAATTGAAATTGGGTAATGGTCACTGTCATACAATTCATCTAGGGCATTCCATTCAAAATATGATCTTATATTTTGTGAAGCCAAACTTAGATCTATATTGCTCGTTCGACCAGTGTTGCTATCAAAATGTGTAGGTTGGCCATTGTTTAGTAATAATATATCTTGGTGCTCATCAATCCAGTCAGCTATCGTTCTACCTCTGGTGTCACATTTATCTGAACCCCAATAAAAATGATGACCATTAAAATCGCCCAGTACTATGAAAGGTATTGGAAGTTGACCAATTAAATTATTTAAATCATTAGTATTAAGTGGATTACTATTAGGAAGATAAACATTGCATATGGTAATAGAATACGGAAATTTAATTTTTATTGCTACTGCTTCAAAAGGTGTGTTTATTTGTATTTCTTCAGGGAACGTATGTATTTTGATAAATATCGCCACTCCACCACTAGCTCTGTTACTTTGTGCCCGATTTTTGTAAAAACGTTCGTACCCTATCATAGAAGCACAATAATCGGAAGTGAAGTTTGTTTCCTGTAGGCAAATGCATGCTGGACTTAACCGACTCATTAATACTTTGATATTTTCTAATCTTTTAAAATAACCATTGACATTCCATTGTAAGATGTCCATACTAGTGGTACAAAAAAAAAGAAAAAAAAAGGTAAGAATCTACTTAAATTTTATAGAAAAAGCAGAATATTTAGTTATCTATATCTGTAGAAATGGAGGTAGGATTTAACATTTCATGAAGTTTTCTCGATAAGCGTGAACATCTGTTTTTTAAACTCTTATTCATTTTACTGTGAAGCTTGTTACACATTTTAATTAAATCTTTGATATTATCTGTATATGAATACACTATTTCTCTTATATTTTGTTTCCCTCTAGCATTATCTATTAAACTTATAAACTGATCTAAATTAATAGGGAATGTTTTGTCATTGTTTAATTCTGCCATATTTTCCGTAATGTCTTTCCAAACTGCTTTTTCTGTTCTAGGGTCAATCTTCTGTAATTTTTTCTTCGGCTTTGATTTGACTTCCACATCTTCAAGTGAAACATTGCTGCCAGTTTCATCAGTCTCAATTTCCATTATGTCAGAATCATCTTCTTTTGTGTATGGTTTTGCAACATCTATTTTTGAAGAGTCACTTGTAGTTGGAGAATGAATCCGTTTTTTTCCTTTAGGCGTTATTTGTGGTGGTTGTGAAAATTCATGTGTCGTATGTGGCGTAAGTATAGGGTCTGGTCTAAGATCATCATTTCTGTCAAATATGTTTTTTATTACTTCGGCCGTTTGGTTATCTGTTTCTTGAGAGAAGGTTTGGGTGTTTGATAAGATTTGGGGGCAGTTCTTGGCTAAGTGACCCATAGTGTTGCAGGAAAAACATTTTAGGGCATCAGAAGATATATATATCCAATAATTCGTCTCTTCAAAGGATAATTGGAATGATTCTGGGATGCGTAATTCATCATCTGGGCTAATATATAACTGTCTTCTGAAACTTAATACATGGGAGAATCCGGGATCAGTCACACCTATTTTCATAAATGTTATAGGTGACATTATCTTTATTTTCAATTCTTCAAATTTTTGTTCAATGACATAATTTGGTATAACGGGACATACGTTTGATAAAACTATTCTTTTGTTTCTCGTAATTAACGGTTTAATTTCAAGAACATTTTGATGAATATTAATCTTTTTCTTTTCTTCGACTAGGTTATCCGCTGTTTTTTTGGAATCAAGGTAGATACATATTCGTGCATTCGATATGCGAGATATAAATCGAATAGCTGTCGCTGGAATAATAGACGTTAAGGCAATAAGATACTCCCTGAGCGTTATTCCATCGATTGAGTCCAATATAATAGCTTGGTCTTTCTTGGGGAAACATGTTGATGACGTCACATTGGCATAACTTGAAGTGTTGGGCGCTGGTTGTAACTGTGTGGGTAGTTGAGACATTGGGGGTTTATGGGACGTTGGGGTAGATGACATCTTGATATAAAGGGTCTCCTGTTTCCAGGAGTTACCCTGTTTTCGTTGTTTCAGTTGTTGAGTGTCACTTTATTACTTAACTCGTAGATAAAAACAAGATAACGGGTCAAGCGTAGTGAGACACGTGCGTCCGCTATGGCTACTCGCGCGGGACTGGAGTCCCTAATTCTCTTCGATCATATCTACATTATTGCATCAATATTCCCATTTGCCATCGGAATGCAGTGCAGACCCGCTCCGCCGTCGTCTGAATCTAAATTTTACCTCCCTGAAAGTATTTTCGTTTCTCCGCCACTGATAAATAACGGACTTTTGATTATAAGTGAATTACACAACCAAGTTATTATTATTCAAGAGCGACGCCTCCGCGGAATGAGATCGTGCTCGGTAGATTACTTAAGTTTTAAGGAAACGGATTAAGATTACTTAATTAAATAAGTTGATATTGTTATTAGTGTGTTAATAATGATTAGACCTAGTAATAGATTTATTTTAAAAGGAAGCTTTAATATTTAGATGTAAGTAATTTGCCAATAAAAGGGTTAGTAAACAAAATTGTAACATAAAAAAGTTCAAGAAAAAGGAAAAATAATTATAAAAAACATCAAGAATTATGCTCAGGCATAGCTTAATTAGAGCCCAGATGTCGTATACCATTTTTAATGGTATTCGCGTGTAGTCGGCATTATATTTGTGTGACAGCGCTGCCTAAGCTAAGGAAAGCTTGGGATCCAACCGTGCGCCCGCTGTGCCCCGCGATAAATAACACCAAAGGGTTCTCTACGCGTCTAATGTTATTTGCTCACGCGACGACTGTGACAACTGCTGCAGTGGATCACGTACATTGCTGTACGCTTTGTCAAGACGCATAACGCATAAAGAAGCGAAAAGGAAACATAACAATAACATATTAGGTATGATATTTGTTTTTAGCTTTTAGCTTTACAATACACAGAACATTTATGTTTACCCATAACATTTAACGTATGACGTCATTGGGTAGAATGACTTTTGCAGGGCACAATATGGATATTATTTAAACTCCGTAATAACAAGTGAGATAATAAATTCCGTATGAATTTAATGTTTACGTATATTATAACGAATAGAATAAATACCACCAGGAAAATATTGAATATTCTAATAATTAATTTTAATTGAAATATAAAATTAGGCGCCTATTGTATTTAGTATTTAGATCGCAATGTACTACGTGAACCTGCCTATTTTAATATCTACATTTAACGTCTTTTACGTAACACAAGAAATATAATAAATTTAATATGCAAAACAGAAACTTTACAAGGACTTTCTGCTGCCAGTGCTCTTATACATTTGGTTAACCACAAAATTTTAATTTAAAACTAGAAAATAGTTCTTTTGCACGAACATTGGTACCTAACTTACTTATATACAATAACGCCAACATAGAACTTGATACATTTAATAAATATGTCTGTCTTGCTCCCTCATTACGGGCATGAGATCTTGAGTGGCAAACATTTAAAAAGAGAATTTCTGCTCACAAAAAAAACAATCGTTTATTTTATTGGAAACTCGTTTTTAATTGACATATTTCAAATAAAGAATTACATGTGCGCTGACTAAATTCCCTTTCTGGTTCACGCTGTATGCAGGCTGTAGACCATTACTATCTCAAATTCGCTCGAATGTTGAAAAATTATAGTAATGGCCGGTTTCCACTAAATCGAGTCTGTGCTAGGATCGTTTTGGTACGCTTGTCAGGTGCAATGGCAATTTGGCCCGGATGAAGGCGCAGCCTACCAAGCGGAGGTCCAGACAGGCCTGTTGGAGATACGGTTAGCTGAAACCTTTACTTTTATTGCTTTCCCTCCTGAAACGACCCTTTTCTATCTACAGTTAATGCCCCTTTCGCGTTTATTGGTTATTTTTATCGATTCACTTCGAATTATATATTTAAGTTGGTATTTGTTTGGATTGAAGTAGAGCTTAATTGGTATGAAATATAATATGTTATCCTCGCGATGTAATTAACGGATTATATAGACCCAAGCATGCAGCAACAAATAGTAATATAGTAGTGACCTTGTATAGTGACACCCAAAGCGATTTTCAAGACTTTATCTCATATCATTTTATATAGAAAATAGAAGACATCGTCTGACGGACGATCAGATGGATTAACAACGTTGGACCCATTTTTTTCTCTGCAAAAAAAATTCTATAATTTTCGCTATTCGTTTAGGTATATTTTAATTTATTTCGTTTTTATATAGTTTAGTCATCTATAGTATAAGCAACATGCCTACAGGTACACGATCGTACCGGCAATTAAGTGACAAAATACCTACACAAACATTGGATATCGATTTTATAGAAGAGCTGAGCTGTTACTCCTATAGAGCACATTGTTCGAAGCTGTTTGCATGAATATTTATTTAAGCTATATTGTTCCACGTAATCGCTTCAGTGCATCGTTTTCGCCGGATGGACCAGTTTATTACAGCTATCGCTGGCTGCATACACGATTAATAACTTAGGTAACCTATCTGACTCTACTATAACACTACAAGTGCTATAAGAACATAGGCTTAGGCACAAAGGCCACAACTGCGAATTATAAGTAACACTTCGTAAAAATAATCCGTTGAGGTAAACTACTAATAACATGTAACGTCATTGAGAAAACACGCTGTCACTGCCATTTTTATTTATATAACCTATTGTGGGAGCAAGACAGAAGACGCGAATGTTACCGAAACGCTTCGTAAAATGATCGTGTTTAACCCCCTTTTCTTTCGTACACTTCCAAAAAATACTTTTCCTTGTACACTTTCCGCTTTTGTTTTGTTTTATTAAGGCCAAAGCTAAACCGGATCAATGACGCAATAAACCTAACAAACCCTTTCTCATTCAGTTATACAGAGCAAAAGTCGCAGCTAAGAGCGGGAGTGTGCGCGGGGGAGCCATAAACTGCGCGGACAATTTGTTTAATCAAAAACGAATGTAGGCATCCCTACAGCCGCCCGCCCCCGGCACAGCACCGACACTGGCGGGAGAGTAACGCGACACATTTGTTTTTGTTTTGCAACTGGATTTATTATGTTATGTGATAGCATCTCAACATCTTGATAAGGAAAAAAGTACGAAAGGAACGACGCTAATTTATTTTCTACCCTAACTCAAGAATATTTTACGCAACGCAATTCAACTGAAACATTTAATATTAAAGCTTAATACAATGGAAATCTTTGCGGGTCCAACAAAATTTCTACTTCAGTAATAAATAAATCACAAAATAGATAAGAAAATGAACCGCGGAGTGGGATTGTAGATGCTATTTGCTGTATCTAGAGAAATTACGCGGAAACGAACAAAGCTAAAAGGCAGACAATCGGAACCGCGAAACAAGTTGGCGAACACTTGGGTGAGTTTAAATGAAATTTAAATTGTAAGACTATGAATTAATATTTTTATTGCACCAAGCATATTTCCGATTGGATTTACGCGAGGGTTATACGCAAGAAGCAAGTAGCAGTGTTCTCGTGAAAACCGGTCTGCAAGTAGGTACGACGTGCCACGTGTCCGGAATAGATGTTCATACATTTTTACATTTCAAGTTTTCTACGTATGACTTGGAATGACAAATGCCAAGGACTCGCGCACTGTTCTCGTGTAAATCGAGCGTAATCCTAAACGTATATTTTTTTCAATGTTTGTTGGTGGTCTCATACATTTGTGAATAAACAATAGGACTGGTTAAACAAAGAGGTTGACTATAACTTTATATTTTTTGGTCAACGTAACTTAATTTTTCAACAGATTCAGTTTAATCACCTGTATTTAGCAGGTCCATATCTAACTACAACCGTAGTAACAATTCAATGGCCAAGCTCCGATTCGTCGCCAAAAATTCCGTAGAGACTGCAAATATTGTTGTACAATCAACACCGCTCTATCTCCAAAGGAAATATGTAACTTTTCGCTTCACATAAAGGCTTTGTTAAACTCTCCGAAAATATCATATTTAGCGTAGAAAAGGACATGTGAAGAGAATTTCCTGAACAAGAAGAACAAAATATGTCGCATGTTGTTTTATTATTCTTCGCACTCACGAGGTGTACCGCATCTCTGCCCGAGTGATAATGAGTATAGCAACGTGACAAACATAATATTATATAAAAAAAGGCAGACAACGTTGGAGTTCATAGAAAACGAGCCGTGTTGGTAGACACCCCTCGGTCTCAGTAAACATAATACATTTCTGTAAAGCTATTTGGTTACCAATATTTGCAACCAACTGACCAGTTAATAAACGTCACCGCTAAACTAAACCAACTAACGGTGAAGGAAAACATCGCGAGGAAACCTGCATGTCTGAGAGAACCCGTCGGAAGATGTGTGAAGTCCGCCAACCCGCACTGGGTCAGCGTGGTGGATTATGGCCTAATCCCACTCGCATTGAAGGGAGGGCCTTGCCCAGCAGTGGGACATTAAAAAAATGGCTGGAATTATTATTATTATTTAAAGTAAACTATTGTAAACTAAGAGGTTAATGAAATATACCTTTACATTTAATAGAATTGACATGTCCTTAGGGTCTAAAGTACCCTCCAGTAGCATATATAAGCCTGAATTCATACTAACGTTTTTGTAAGCTGAAAATTGATGAACGTAACAAGAAATGTACGAAGAAATAAGCCAACTTTTCGTAATAAAAACAAAGAGGTCGTGCTTAACTTCCACCCCAATGTTGGAAGTACGAAAGAATACATGTAACACGCTTGTTCGTATGCCAAACATTGTCGCAGCATCCCGCATCTGTTGTTATTCGGCTCACGCGGGCCGGTCACGTCTCCATACAATAATTCCGCTCTGACTCATCTCGCGCCCGCTTCAATTTTCGCGAAAGAATATCAAGTATGTGTTAGATTTCATATCGTTTTGTTTTGTTTGCACAAGCTGCTCTCTTATTTCAGCATTATCGATTTTAATGAAGTGGCACTTCGATTCCCAGTCATTATTATGTGTACGAGTATTAGGATTTATAGTGATGAAATAATGCTTAACAAAATAACTTAAATAAATTTCCCTGCGTTGAATCTCACATTTTGTTATTACATTCAAATCTCAAGTATCTGTTAGTTTTTATCTAATCCCAGATGAATCCACCATAAAAATTGGGAGGCAGTTACTATGATCATATTATAATTTAAAGTAATAATAGGTAGGATATCTATTGTATTATCTCTTTTCATAGTTTAAGTTCCGTAATTTCGAAAAGTTATTATAGTGTGTCATATTCATTTCTATTAAGTGCGAACGTACAGGTCGATAGTTAAAAAAACCTTTTATTAAAGTGACTTCATTAATTCCAGGCGGCTAAATTCCACGGATAATTTCCCTGAACCATTTCCACGGTGAGTCACAAACGTGAATAGTCATCTATCGTAATACGATTAAGTCCTACTGACTTGCCACTTCACACCAAACTTACTGTCCGAGCAAGTTCATAACCTCACCCTTTCCGCATAAAGAAGTCACGAACAAAACACATAGATATTACACGCTTAAGAAACCCAATATCATAAAACAGAAAAACTGCAATCCCTAAAATATATCCCTTCAGCCCATTTAAGCCGTAAAAGGGAAACGGAAAAGTTTTCTTCTGAAAATATGACGTACATAAAATATTACCGCCTACGGACGATGTTCCAACGCTACGGGTGTATCTTGCGAAAGTTTTAATTTATACATAATCTGTGCACTCAATCCAAATGTCACGTGTCGATGTTGTAAACACAAACACACTCACACGAAGTTATATTTTTCCTAAATTTGTCACACACACATTGATATGTCGGTATATGATATAACGCGCGTGTTCCGCGGTGCACACACACACACGTATCACTATGTATAAACACGTAAAGTTCGCGAGTAGCCGCGAGAGGGCGCACGAGGCGTCGTCGTAGCAGAGCGCGCGCGGCGCACTGGTGAGCTACGTCGGGAAAACAAGTTTCCATGCAGCCTCTGCCCCCCCCCCCCCCCCCCCCCGCCGCGCCGCACCACACCCCTATAGGATGCGCACTTGCATTGCCTTTGCCTTATCTTTCCTCGGAAAATATGTTCCGTAATATCAAGGTTACTTACTCCCGGAAATTTCATCAATATGAAAGGCTGCAGAGTTCTTAGAAAAAACTTACCTAAACAACATAGTTTGATCCATAATGCACTGAGTGTTACAGAAATTGAGATCGTTTAGTTAGTTCCAAACTTTGCTAGTTCTGACGTTTGCTAGACGTAGTAGTTTTAAATTGTTAATCTTGTTTTACGAGTATAAACCATCATCTCTATATAACAACTATATAATATATAACATTAAATGATGATACATTATTTTATCAATTGGTGTGCCATAAAGAGTTTTTACCCTACCTACTCCTTTTAAATATAGACTTGTGCGATGACTGAGTCCCTTTTACAAGTACCACTGAAAGTATGTAGAGAATTCGTTGGTAGAGCTTAAAGTATTATGCAACTACTGTTTTATACGCATAAAGCATATGTAGGTACTTGGTTGCTTCATAACAAAGACATAAATTATGCGTTTAGTACATGTAAGCAATTATTTATGTGTGTGGGTGTCGCGATAAGCGCCTCGCCTGAAGAATCCGCGCGTAGCGTACGGGTACGTAGCGGCTACGACGCTACTTCCTGCAGCGACGCGCGAACTCACCTGCTTCGGGTTGTATGAGCAACTATGAAGGTAGACTATCTTCCGGAAGGTAGTTATCTTGTCGTATAGAAATAGTTTCTAAAGTAAGATAAGTTATGTTGAAAAGTTTAGTATAAATAAAGTGTAGAGGTGAGATGGGTTTTGACAAAATAATCACTTGTTTGCATTTGTCGTAATATTTTTAATGTACCTACATTAAGGTCTGAACTACGGGGCATATTAATTTCCTACGTTCATCTTAGTTTTTTTCCCAAACTGCTTAAAAATCCACTCAGATCCAATTCAATACTTGGTCATAAAACAAATTGACGTTTACTATAAAATAAAACGTTCGCAATAATCTTATTATACAGCAAAACAAACGAAACACCGAAAGCTATAAAATAAACTATTTCCGACAGTTCCACCCGGGGTCCGGTCACGTAGGCCACAATAACTTGAACTGACGTCTTAAAGTAAGGGGAAATGGCTTTCTGATCCTGTTCTAAAAGTTCTATGACTGTAAGCAAAACTGAAACTATCAGTCAAAGGGAGGAATGATAAAGGCAATCGATTTTTGACGATGTGTAAAACGTTGTTACATTTTTATTTTCATACCGAGTAGGATATGTCTTTCAGAACAAATAGCTAGGTGGGACCGAGTGTGGCTGTTTGTCAGCGATCCAAAAAATATACACTTCCCTTTATTACTGTTGAATGGATGAACATGAAATAATGTAATGTAATCTTAATGTTGGGGAAATCAAAACCTTCCCTCTACTGATGAGGACAAACTAACAAACCATTTAAAAAAAACTTCAAAAACATAAAAAGAATTTGAACATACAACAAAATAAAGTAGTAGCAAAAAGTCGGCAACTGTGTAAGTATTTTTTTAATCCGATTTTAAAGAAATGAATGTGTTATTATCAGAATACAAATAATAATATCTCAGAAGATGGCAAGAAAATCAGTCACACCCTAGAAAGTGTGACACCTAAGAATATCTCCGACAATATTCGTTACTGAAAAGTGCCGACAAAACACTTCTAAAAGGCTCCCTTAATTGAAGTAGTTGCTCCGAAGCTCATCCATTTTTACGCATCGGCGCTTGTATAAATTACAGGAGAAGTGCAGCTAGCGAGCCGCCCCAAACAGGGCACCACCCACCCCATGACTTGCACTTTGAATGCACATTTTAATGGGTTTGTTCTCTCAAAAGGCCTCTACTTTAATTGCATGGAACTATTTTAAAATGTAATTTACAAATATACTTGTGATAGTAGGTAGGTTCATGTGTTTTTAAGTAGGCAAAGTTAATTCAGGTTTTGACTGAACTTATTTATTACAGCTAGGAAACCTGATGATACAATAAATGGAGTCACAATCACTGTTAGTTACTTATTATTACTTGAGACTGGCAGAACCGATTTGGCCATTTTTATTAAAGTTAGGCCGAATAATGTTTATCAAGAAAGAACAATTTAAAAAGTTGTTCGGGCAATCTAAGGTTTAGCCAAAAACAAAGTGCTTTTTCCATGAGACATAGACGAGTCAAGATGTCCCAATTTATCGGAAAAAATTACAAACCATCATAATTTTGAATTTCGCACCCTGACCTAGCGCTGCTATTTTAAGTGCCAGTTCAAATACTTATATGTTGTTTAAAATCTATTCAGAGAGTACTCTTTTCTACAATGATATTGCAATCTTCAATTCTTCATTACACACAAAGAGCCCGTTATATCGGCCGATACCACAAGTGTGAGATCGATTGTGTGCACTTGGGACAGGACAGGGGCACCCGAGCCGCCCTACGACTCAAGATACATACTTTTGCATTGCATTCGGGCTATTCTGCAACTACTGTTCGGCCGCCGAGCGAATGCGTTCCAAACATTAATAAAAAAAATCTCACATACGATGAATGCAACTAGACATAATAATATAATTTTAATTACATTTTGTGTCTGTGGTGCATATAAGTAAACGATAATATACTGATTTCAATATCATCATCGTACGAAAGAAATACGATGAAACGCAAGCTGTCAGGAACGCATTCTCTAGGCGGCCGAGCTGTAAGTGAACAAAGAAGTTTTTAAATATATTATTATATTACTTTATTATCATTATGATCTGCTTATGACTATTAATAAAATACAATGGTAAACATGAATGGGTACTTAACTTCTTCTATTTGACGTTGATTGTTATTCTATCTCGAGCACATTCGACCAATGTTCATCCCATCTCACATGATTACGTAATAATCATACATCATAGAGCCATGTTATACTAATTTATAACGTACTCAAGTATATCATTTTAAATGTATACTGCTTTTTTATCAAAAATATATTTTCAAAAGAAAATTACTTTGTAATCCAATTTTATATCGACGAAAATGGTTTCATAAATGTGTTAGTAAATAGTTATTTTAAAAGTAATTACTGGGTGTTCGACATTCGAATGACGACAATAAATGTGTATAGGTATCTAGAATCGCAACATACATTTTATTATATTATATTGTCCGATATACACAAAACGGTTTTATTTTCTAAGTTTTTGTTTTACAAAGTTGCAGAATGTCATCGCGTCTCATATAGTGCGGCGATCATAAATTGCTTGGGTTTGATTAAGGCGGCGCGGGCGCGCGCGGTGCAGTGGTCCCCTACCTTGCACCGCTGCATCCACTACACAGGGTGCGAAATTACGTTGAACATGGTATGCAAGAATGTTTGATCTTTAAAAAACTAAAAAAATCTCAGTTTGCTTTTTAAACTACGAACATTCTCAAAAAAAAAACAGACGTCGTAGATTAATATCTAAATCATGATATACCATAGCTTGTACCTAATTCTGCAATTGTTAATTGCTTTGCTGAATCTAAACTTAAAATTATTTATAAGAGTTACCATTAAATAACATAATAGCATAATTTTCCTATTTGTGAACTGTGACATAAAAAATGTCTGGTTTATTAAATTAATTTAAAATCAACAATTATGATTATAATACCATTCCCCTAAAAACTTATTGGAAAATTTCAAAATAACAAGAATGAAGATTAAGTACGTATAACTTTAGATAATTGTCAACTCCCACGTTTCCGAACTTGATAACAAAGTCCAGAAATACAAAACGGTTCGACATCCCGCTGTAGATAAATTTCGCCACATTGCCATCTACTTTCGGGATTACCGTTGTAAGAAGGGGATCGTTTATTTCCTTTCCATTCAATGGATTCTAAAAGTTTTACGTCACGGCTGGCGCGCACGCTCTCAAATAACTTGCGCTCAGTATGAATAAATTCAATGATTTCAAGGAAACTGTTATTAATGAATAAGTTTAAAAAAAACCTAAATACAATAATATTGAGTGCTTGTGGGAACACCGTCGAAATAAAAATATATACTTTACATAAATAGCTTCTAATCTGACATTCTTTTAATTTTTAAATATCAATAGACTAGTGGCTAGGACACGCCGCTATAGCCAAAAGGTTACGGGGCCAAAAGGTTGCGTTTCCTACATAGGCACCCACATTATACTGTCTTAGTTAGATGAATTACCTACTAGTAATTGTGTTTATTACACGCATATTTTTATAAAACAAAATTATTTCACATAAAATCTAATCGTTGACAAATTCATTATTAATACTTATCATAAAATGAAATATAGGACTCGCTTCTCATCTAAGATTGGGTAACGCTGGCGTATCGTGTGAATAATCGCACCGAGCAATGTTCGGATTTGATGAAAGAATCTGGGAACGCCCGAGGGACGGATGACGTCATCGTCGCAGACCTCAACCGCCTTTGGAGATTGGATGAATTAGATCTTCTACTGCATGTTATACGTTATCAAAAACATAAGCCGGAGATATAATTAATGAGTAAAAATATACATACGTACAAATACAATGTTTTCCAAAACAGGACTTTCTGCATGTACCTTTTTGTTATCTATGTAGTGATAATAAAAAGTTTAGGAGAAAGATAATTTTGAAATATACATAGGTATAGCAAACTAAGTAGATAGTCACTATGTAAGGAAGTGTATAGGTTGGTACCTAATTGGTGACATAATTTTGTTAGTAGGGAGCCGGTTGACGCGAGTGGCAGAGGTGATCAATGGAGGAGAGACATATGTGATGAATAAGGTTGAGGTACGTAAGCTGGTAAGCGTATAACCATACTCTGGCTTGAAACCTATTTATCCCTTCAAATATCTTTCATTTATAAACACTTCACGCGATGTCTCGCCCACGGTACCCGCTTTCGTTGCGAGCACTCCATCATGCAAACTTCACTGCAGCAAAGGTCAGAACTCAGTTGTACGGTGACGGCGGCAGCATGCGATGGCATGGTCGTGATTTAGGGCGGCGCGACGCACCGCGGGGCGGGCGGCAGCAGCGGGGACAAGTGGCGGGGGCGGGCGCTCGCGAGATTAACCATTGCCGGTTAATTACGACAAATGATCATTGAACAGCGAGTAATGGTTCTCGGATGGTTAGCAATGTTTTATTGGCTGGTTTCGCAGCATTGATGACATCACAGTGTCCGATTTTCATGGTCAATGGGAGGATTCTTCAAATAATTTATGCACAGCGACCATTCGATGTTTATGCCCATGGAAAATATTTTTTCTGTGGTTATATAATGGATCAAGTTAAATGTTTTTTTTTAAACAAGGCGACCCTGTAGTCTTTGGCCATGCACTCAGAACAGGATGTTTTTTATAATATGATAAAATGATTTATTTCTTTTGGGATTATATATTTATAGCCTACTGTTAGCCCTGTTAACATATTTTACACTATTTTTGTTACACCTTATATATTTTTTACAAGGGTTAAATCATCGAACCAAATAAAAAAAAAATATTTAGAGCGCCTGTATAAACTTTCAATAAATAGCTGTGCCATCTAGTATCGAATAGCGGCAAGAAAACTAAACCAGGAAAGTCCATTGCAATCGATTGCTTAAAATCAAACTAGATGGCGTGTTCAGCCGATTGAGAAATTTGTTTTTTTTTCTATTTCATAAATTATTAATTAATTGATCCCTAAAATTGCATTTGTCATCAAACATTTGGGTAAGTGATTATTATTTTTACTTGGCGTATATATTAATTCGCACTGCACTGTAACAATAACTGTAATCAAGACTTATATCTAATTATTGTTTAAGCTTTGAAAATTGGTTTATTTTATAGTAGAACAAACCAACAAGTTCATAAATGTTTTTTTAAGTAAGTATAGTATAAAAGTAATTACACACAGATCGAAAAAAATAATTTTCTCGGTAGGTACGTATACTTTTTGTATCTTCATTTTAAAAGCGTATTATTACGCTTTATATTTCAACACAGTGAGACAACAGAGTATATTTCAATACATAAGTATTGAAATATATTCATCTTTTCTAGTTCATAAAATCTGACCAATACCTCGCCTACCTAGCCTACCCGTATTAGATACTAACACACTTTAATGACCTAGGACTTATCAAGCTATATTATTATAAGTCGGTACATTGAGTACAGTGAGTCTCTAAAGTAGTACTCTATCGAGAATGCGGCCGCCCCGGTTCTTGTACAGTACGGCTTCGGAAGGCTCTCAGGGATCGTAAACCTTCTGTCCGCAGTTTAATCTTTCGGAAAATTTGAATCCAGATAAAGGCTCGTTGCGAGCGAGCCGAAAGCCGTTTAATTAACTTCGGACGTAAATTTTCATCGAAATTCAGCTGTTGGTGTTGATATTCCGCTTCACATTTTTAATCTCTTAAATCGAGCTTGTTTATATTATTAATGGAAAGCTTGGTGTTATATTTAAATATTCAGTCAGATTATATAATATCTACTTATTATAAATGTATAAAAGTTGTGTAGCAACCCTATTAATGTTAAAGTTAGTTTTAGACAGAAATTAGATTTTTTTTAATATCTAATCTTATCAATTGCAAATGGTTCAAATTTCATAGTGCAGAAAAATAGAATTAAATATTCAAGCAGTATTTTTTTCTAATAAACACAGATTTTAAAAAATACTATTATCATATCCACATTACCCAAGAAGAAGCATTATAGAAGCTTTTTTCAATTAAAATATATAAAGGGCCTTTCCTTTGTTCAGCAAGTGTACATTTTAAATTGAGTTTCTTCAACGTATGTATCGAGTTATTGACATCACTATATAAATAAACAAAATCTTTTAAAGAATATAAGCGATGTATTCGTGTCTGAAAAACTCAAATATGATGTGGACGACACGCTCTGAAACCTCCACAAAGGTGCGCGATATGCGAGCTCAGAAGAGCGGAAAATTCGATTTTCTGGCCCACGCGACCTTAATGCGTTGTGGTCCACGCATTAGGCCCAACCCTTGCCGGCACGGAAACAGTCCGTTAATCAAATTCACTAACCCAATCTCCGCTGATACAGATAGCGAAATCACAATATATTGCCTCGGACCCCGATAAACAATCGAATAAGGGTTTCCATATTGGTTTCCTATTTTGCGGCCGTCCTACCACAAAAAGGTTAAAGAATAAACGGAAAAACGTGTTTCATATGAAGATTGGTTCTCATTTGTTTTCAGCAACACGCCGCAAGGCATATTACTTATATTATCAAAATGCAAATTGAGACGTCAAAATATCACTACAAATTCGTGAACGTAATACCGTAGATCTTTCTTCATCCATAGCAATAAAGTTACGAAATAATATATGGGAAACGAACAGGGAAACAATAAAGGCAATATGGCAACTGAACGGAACTACTTTCTCACAATAATGTGTAAGTGATCGCAGGGCAATATAGGCGAGGCGAGGAGTCGGCAGATGTGGGTCGGTGCTGATAAATGTCCGCAACCCGGCGCCGGGGGGAGCCGGTTCGCCGGACTTGGAAACCACTCGCATCACCAGGAGACACTTTGTGAATATCAACCATGACACTGTATCCTGAATATACAGGTTGTAACATAAAGATGAGTCAGTATCCAGGCATCCTTTCTTTGAACATATTTTTCTCACTCTAACTGACCTGTTACATTCTGTACATAAAGATAGATTACATCATTACTAGCTATGGTACTAAACCATTCTATAAAAGTTAAATTAATGTCAGATCCAAAATGTTCGCGTACACATACATTGTACTCTCAAGAATACTCGGGTACTGCTGAGAAATCTACAAGATCAGCTTAGACATAACACATTTTATAAAACTGCTCTGCCAAATACCTATTTCTGTCACAATCTCAGCAAATTCAGTAGAAGTTACTCGTGTTTGACATCTACTCGAGATATCAAGTGACTTTTCTGACCTTAGACCGTCACGCCCACACACGGCTAAGGGCACTAATAGGTAGTTAAGTGTCGGTAGTTCGCCCATTGACCCCCACATAATGCATCGAAGGCAACACCGACGCGAGAAGCGCTGAGCCTTGTACCGCATTAATAAAGGTAAGTGCGTCCGTGTCAACTAATGTGTCGTTATGACCCGTCCTGAAAAACTTCTTCTGTACCCCTGACGCACCAATATACAATAGACTTTCAACGCTAAGCTGATAATGTTAAGTCCCAAAATTGCCCCAAACATCTGAAATTCGCATTTACGGGCCACTCTGAAGGGCCTGCAATTTTGGCACTTAACGTTTCACAATACAGAATAAGCTTTATTTCGTATGCTCTTGAGCTTACAGTGGTCTGTGTGCTAGAATTTCGATCGCAGGGAAAGTACGTGGTGCGTCGGAACGTTAGTCTGCGCCGCTGAAAACTACGCAGCCTCTGTGAAATGGTTGTAAATGCGAAATTTCAGCCATGAATTCAAAGGCCTGAATAATGTCATTGTTTTCATTGCAGAGAAAAGCTATCGTAAAGCTATTTTAGATAAAATGGAAATTTATAAATAGAGATTTTATGTTATTAGTTGGGTCTGATCAAAGACTTAGATAAGATGGACCCACTTCACAAATACCCTCCTAATAATCTATTCCTCCTGAACCAAAAAAATATGAACAGTGGGTACATATAGTGGCACTGCAGGCTAGTACCTGTATAGTCTCATCGTAGGAGTAATTGCGGCTCGAGGCCGCTGTGCTCATCTCACCGGCGCGCGCACGACTGCGGCGACATCTGTAACACAAAACTAAGCTGTAAAAATAAGTCATCAATAATTACAAAACTAATTCCCAAATTTATAGAAAGTTACAATCTAATTACGTCGGCATTCGTTCTCAAAAATTTAAGGATTATGGCAAAACATGAAACTGTTGTTGATTGGTAGGACTATAAATACATTGGACACATCACTTTATTAAAAATAAACGTCCTTATCTCTTGTGTACAACCTTCGCAAACATGCGAGGTAGGTTGGAAAACAAACCTAGCGCTTGTTGGATAAGTTAAGACGCAATCCAATTCCTACTTCATAAGTAACAAAGTATTTTTGGAATTGTTTTAGATCTTAGAGTACCAAAGGAAATATTAGTACTTTCGCGAATTTGTACAATCCATTAAAATGCAATACCGCACCTAAACCTTAAAGAAGTGAGTGCAAATTATTTGATAGAAGCACACCAGCTGTTGGGCTGAAGTTGCTGAAACTTGTCCGAGAAGCTTCATGAATAATTAAAAGCGGGGATAGGGACGTTAACTCACGCGCCGCGCCGCGGCGTGGCCCGCGGACGCCGTCACAAAGTAACACTCCTGAAGAGGAAACGCCGGTTTTATGGCTTAATTAGTAGAATCTCGCTTCTTATGAGGGCTGCCAACCACGGTATTAGTTTTATTATGTTCCATATTATTTCCATTGAACATTAGCATTACAATTGTGATTATTAATTTTATATCTACAGGTATTAAAAGACATGATAAGTCTACCTACATAAGAAGGGAGTAGATTTTGCAAAATAAAATTATACTCTTCCTATCTTCATTGGTCAATTTTCAGTTGGAATGTCATCCTTAGATCCATAAGTGCTACCTAAGATCGACCTTGGTCATCTTACATTTTCCCAAGAACTATAATGCCTAATTAAAGACCACCTTAAATCTAATAAAAAACCACCTTAGACTTTTATAGGTTTCCATTATATTGAATATGCAAAAATTTTACGTAACTGCCACACGCAAATCTGACAGAACCCTTATTCTTACTGCAAGACTGCAAAAACATGATAATTTTTCAGAGTGCAAATAAATATTCCGCCGCTTGCGTCATCTAATCCGCATTATTTATAACTTACCAACCCTGTACGGAACAGAGAACGTGAGGTATGCGGAAGCGTGTACAACTTCGTTGTTGAAGCCGAAATTAACTTAACAAGGGCTAAGTAATAAAAACGCCGAGTCATTCCAAGTTGAATACGAGTGCGCTTATGGTATATGTTGGTGCACGTTTCACGACCCTTTTGTTAAAGAAGTGGGTCGTACTCGCACTTTTGTAAACTTCAATGTTATCTTTCCCACTGAATTGAGCTGCTTTTTGAGTGTTAGGTTCATATTCACTACGAAAAATTCTGGAGTTTTTTTTTAATTTAACCGCTGCTTATCATGTTTACTATATGTTACCAACCATTCTTATAGCGCCAGTGATATCATCCCTATCAATAATTCACAATCGTCCACAACGGTTTCAAATAGCTGTAGGCTAAGTGGACCGCTATCTAGCCGCTCGGCAGACACAATATTACTAAATCAGTGATTATCTAAATTGCACTAACTTGTCTCGCTACAACTTCATGCATGTAGCCGCTAGCGGCCAAAAGATAATCCCAAAAAAGAACTTACATGGTGAGTTGATCAGAGCATCATCTACGTGTAGCTAGCAGCTTCATAGGTAGGTGGATAATATGAAATAACCAATGACTATTAAATGTATAGACATCTAAATAGACAAAGGTAATCTCAAGGTATAAACTAAGGACAGGTTTTTCATATAAAATTACAAACGAGTTTTAAACCAAAACGATTATCACTTGCTAAACAAGACTGCAGCATTCTCCTTGCAGAGGCAGATCGATAGGGATACTATATCAAAATTAAATTTTAGATAAACTGAACTCATTTAATTTCAACATGGTACTTAGATAAGCCAATTATATTTGTAAATAAAAAACTTACTTCGCACGATTTCTAATTTAGCTCTGATTAAATTTGGAAAGGGTTTCGTTTGAATTTGGGTGTGGGCCAAATGGTACCATTAATTTGAGAATATTTATTTAAAAGGTTTATAATTATTTTTGTAGAATATTGAAAATGTCGTATTGTACGTACTATTTTGTTTTTGAGGCTGTCTTTTTGAAATGTATTTATTGACTATTCACTGGAAATACTAGTAAAGGAAATTAAAATACATTTGACAACACTTGGCATTTCAAGTTCTCCTCAAGTATTTTTTCAGCAGAGTCGAACGCTACGTTCCACCGCTTTTCCGATTAGGGGAGAGGGATTTAATTTTATGATCGTCACCATTATCATCAAGGGTTCTTACTGAAAAATTATACTTAGCAGTGAATAAGAAATTTGACTCAACACTGGCAGAAGAGGCCCAATTTAATGACCATTTGACATAAGGTACCTAGAAAAAATCATATCATTTAAATTTATGTGTGTGCTCAAAATATAAGGGCACGAAAATAGATACGTATACATGGATTTGTATCGCTTACGTTTCTTTAAACATATATTCGTCCATCGTAAAATACCCTCATAAATAGGACTGATACCATAAGACAATGCTGGGGTCAGCATCCCGATGGTGATGCGAAAAAAGCTCTGCGAGCGCGGCATCGATCCAGCCGCTTGACATTCGTGTCACGGCGTTGCAGCCTACTGCGCCGTCGCCATGGCAACCAGCTCGATCCGCGCGCGCCAAAATACCCATCCATTGTCATTTATAAACTTTACACAAGTGTTACTAAAGAATATTTTTTTGATAAATCTTATGACGCCACCTATGCATCACGCTAATATTATAAATGTGAAAGTTTGGATGGATGGATGTTTGTTACTCAATCACGCCAGAACGGCTGAACGGATCTAGATTAAATTTGGCACAGAGATAGATTATAGTCTGGACTAGCACATAGGCTACTTTTTATCCCGGTAAAAAGGACGTACTTTTTAATCGCGGGTAACACCGCGGGGCGCAGCTAGCTGTGTCATATAAGATACCTATAGCGTTATAAAATAAACACTTCCGTTTACCTGCAATAAAAATTGCGCGCTTTCATTGATGCACTGAATAAAATAATTGTAAACTATAAAACAATTACAATATTAACAAAAAAATCTTCTGTGTATTTTTTTATTTAGTACCATATAGCTAGGTATATATCAAAACAAAAACGTCCTAAATTATCATAGGGTTCCGAAATAAGAACCGAAGAGAGTTATGAACTACAAGGTGTTATTAGATTTGTATTACTTAAGTTTTCATACTTATGTAAGTATCTGTTTAAAGATTATGAGTTCAAGTTTTACAGATTCAAATAAACCTATGAAGAACTCTTAGCTCTAGACCCTGAGATCTATGTACCGATCAATATAACCGAAGCACAGCACTCTGACTCTATAGCAACTCTGAGCGCTTTAGTAATTACTTAATACTAATAGTAGTCTGAAATATTTTTATATCAAGTTAGGTTCACAGATTGCGTGCGCACACGCACCCCGTAACAAGCACCCTTGTCAGAAGCATTGAACTATAAATAGCCAGGATGCCGGGAAGCGCCGGCCTTCCTTCTACTAATTAAACTTTAAACACTTGTTTACCTTACCGACGGCTTTCAATCCTGGCGCTCCGTTGCCAATGGTACAATGACCTCTTACCATAAACTAACATTGTACACTAACGAAGATTCTGTGTATGGGTTTGATTTTGTAATTCTACCAAATAAATTATTTCCTAGAATGTTTATCATGAAATAATTTACCCTGACGTATTCTGTTTGAATTGTCATCATACTTTTGGAGTTAAGAATCGCGACCCATATCACTGCAAATTAGAACATAAGATATCGCAGGAATAACAAACTCCTACCTCAGGTTTGTGGTTCTGTGATACGGAGCGCGACAGTAGGTACCTATGTTGATTCGTATTGATGGTGTGAATAGCGCCATTAATCTAGGTAGTTGAGTACTGTTATATTGTATGACTTTGATTCATACTTTAGAATTAGTTGTGGATAGTCATTCGCACTAATATTATAATTGCGAACGAAGTTAACTCGCTATCTCATTGTCAGTTTGTTACCGTTTTTCAAAAAGTCCACACGTGTCATGTCGCAGGCACAGCTAGTTACGTTTAAATATATAACTATACATAGCTGTGTATGTAAACTTAACTGTACTTACTTGTAAATAAATACCTACAAGCCTATGTTGCAAACGACTTAGGTACTTATAGCGCATTAAGACGGTTTTAAATCTTATTTAAAATCTATGTTACATTTTAAGTCTAAATATAAATATTTATAGATACCCCTGTTGTCATCGTTTGAGAGAACACCACATCTCCGATCTCACCAACACCTTGTCCAAACACGACATACAACTGAACCACCGGTGACATACGAGTCAAGTTGCACTAAGCACAAACAATTATGACATTACTAAGTGTGACAGTCACAGTTAAACTCTAAACTTGCGTAGCTATTGGGGTAACTCAATGTAAAAAATCGGATTTTAGCAAGTTAACTGGTATTTCATTACAGTGTTTATATAGCCAGCTGGCTTTACGTAACGTTCGAAACACCGCCCTACGAGCAGGGAACACCGAAAACTGAACCGGCTGACTGAAAGATATTGTGTATGGGTATACCTATCTTCCCATTTCCAAAATATAGTTGTACATAGGAATAATACGCGTTTTGCGACATCTCTTATCGAATAGTCAAACTAGCAAACCAGCAAATTGTTACCACCATCTATTGCAGGAATTTCACACTAAGGCAACTAATGCCATCTGTAATTTATTTCTTGATTATTTAACTTCGAGTTTCCACGTTAGATGGCAGTGTTATCAGCTCTTATATTATTTTTTTACTGACGGACGACTACGGCAAAGCTAATCTATCATAATAATTTTATACTCATAATTTTTATTAAATTTTTGTGAATTCTTGTAAAAGTCGTAGACAATATGGTTTCGTTATCTATCTACGGTAAAAGTTATTTTATTTTGCCGCAGGCCAGTGACAAATAAAGCAATTGTCACCCTAAGGAACGAAGTGTCAATTTGTCAAAACATGATCTGTTTTTGTTTTTAGAAATCGATAAAAATTATTAGAAAACACTATAAAAACATGAAACTGATATAAGTAATATAATTTTAATTAAATTCACATTTTTTTCAGCAGATACGTTGCTGTATAGTTATCGAAATGGTTAAAGTTTGGAAATTAGGTGTTATGAGTTACGACACCGCGCTGAAGATCCAACTGGCCGTGGCTCGCAAACACTTGGATGCTATGATGAAGGGGCTGGACGAAAACCATGACACATTACTACTTGTTGAACACAAGCCAGTCTTCACTGTTGGTGAGCAAACTTTATTCATGACATAACCTCTCATACACTCGACAATTATAAGGTACTAGCTTCTGTCTGCGCCTCCTCCTGCGGTATCTCAATGAAACATAGCTTAAAGTACTCCGGAATAATGTTGCTTTTTATTAGAGAAAGAATTTACAGAGTTTGATCTTATATGTAGTTACTTGCATTTTTCTTCAGGAATTCGTGACGAAACATCAAAGGAAGAGATAGTCAGACTACGCAGCCTTGGCGCTGAATTTAAAAAGACTAACCGTGGTGGTCTCATTACATTCCACGGACCTGGTCAGCTTGTGGCATACCCCATTATAAACTTGAAGCACTTCAAAACAAGTGTCAAGTGGTATGTGAATAGCTTGGAGCAGACTGTCATCAATGTGTGTGATGAATTAGGTAGGATAATCTAGTTTTTAATATTGTAGTTTAATGCTTTATCAAACATCATATAGTAATGCACAAGTTTTGTTTAGCACAGTACTTTATGATGAATGATAAAGTCCTAGAATGTTTATAAATTGAATTGATTATATAAGAGTTCCTACAATGCCTACCAAATAAATTTGCAACACCCTCCTGAAATAAGCTTTTAAACCGTCTAACCTATAATCATGTTTACCTATTGTCTCCTATGAATTTCATGGACAAAGCTTATTATACACCTCTAGTAATATCTTTGGGAAATAGGTCTACCAATATTATTTTGATAGCTACAATCCACTCCACTGATAATAGCGATGTGATATTTGATATTTGTCAGTATCTTAGCACAAAATTCACTACTTTACTGGTACAAAAAAATCATAAAATACTAAAAAAATATATAATATTATTTGCAGGAATACAAGGCAAGAGATCCCCATACACTGGAGTATGGGTGGATGATAACAAGATAGCCTCAATAGGAATCCATGCATCAAGGTATGTCACAACACATGGTATCTCACTCAATTGTGACAATGACCTGTCCTGGTTTGAGAATATTGATCCTTGTGGTTTTGAAGATAAGGGCGTAACTTCATTGACAAAGGAATCAGGCATGTGTTGCCCAGTTGACAAAATAACACCAATATTCTTGAGAAATTTTGGCAAAATATTTGGATGTCAAACAGAGGATCTCGATACAAAGGCACAAGAAGATATTCTGAACATTATTTACAATAAACTTTTGGTACAGAATGTGTCCTAATAAAAGTGTCCACAAACTGATGCTAGCTTGAGATTGATTTGATTGTGCCAGCATGTGTAATTTGGTCTCAATGAAGCTAGCATGTTGTTGTTCTGTCCAAAAGTCTTACTAATACCTCATCATTGGAATCTTAGACTTTTTAGTGAAATCCTAGTTAGGAAATGTATTTATTTATGATTATATTTTTGAAATTTACACGATAAATAAAAAAAATGTGAATTTGTACAAGTTTATTTCATTTGTTAATTAAAATGAAAAATAAATAGATAAATTAATGATTAATTTAAATAAATAAGAAATCTCAAGTTGGGTTGGGAGAAACACAATTTGACATTTTGTACCATTTTATATGGCTCCAAGTTGTATTTATATTTCGTCGAAACCCAACTGAAAGTTCATAAGACAAACTAAACATTTAGTGCAAAGTTGATGATAGGTATATTTACAATTGTTTTAGCATTTTGTCACAGTTTTATGAATACTATAAACCATAAATTGAATATGTAAATAATGATTACCAAATGGTATTGCCTAAAGACTATAAAATATTTAAATAGAATGATAATAAATTTCCTATATATCTAAATACCAATGTAGTTGATTCAGAATAATCCCCTAAAATTAAACCATGAAGGATACTTTCATAAATTTTCCAGGGATTGTTCCAAACATTCATTTTAACTACTTACTACTTAATGATGAGTACTTACTGAAAATTGTACAAAAACTGGTCATTTAACTTAATCGTAATAAATGCATGGTCTTATATAGTTCAATGTATCTAGTTAAATGCAATATAATTACCCTCTTGCGATATATTTTAGGGAGCTTAATTTCAGCCATGTCATCTTTTCGTTTTGAATCCACGTTCATACTACTTAAAAATACTTTTCTTAAAAATAATAAATGCTTCTAAACGCAATAAATTACTCCTAAATTAAATGCAAAACACGCGGTGGTTACAACAATCATACCAAGTTTAGGACCTCAGGTCCCTCGCAATCAATTTCCCAAATTTATACACCACGAAGTTTACTTAAATCTAATTGGACGGAATGCCTGAGAAAGTTGTTTTCAACTGATCTTGTTCATCAGTCATTTGTATCACAAGTTCGTCAATACAAGACAAGCATTGGAACGTTCATGTTATCTATTATGCTTTGAGGCTGCCGTAATGAAGCCTCCATGACATGGGTATATGTAGGCAATTACGAAAGGTGCTTGGGTGGCGTGAGCCACTTGCGCATGTAGTAGCAGAAGATTGTCGCGATGTACAACAGCACCAGCAGGGCGCAGGCGACTCCCAGCAGGAGGACTGACGATTTACTTGGGCATGGCTCGACGATTGTCACCGTTTTCTCTGAAATAATAAAATATTATAACTCTCTATAAAGTCAAATATTTTTAAATTTGATGTCTCCTAGTAAATTCCCATTCCTCACCTCCAAAGTTAGCTTCAGAAGCTACACCGCCAGGCTTATCGGAGCGGAGGAAATCTGTGCTCTGGCGCTCATCACCGAAGTCCAACACGATGATCTCCTGCGAGATGTTCATATCCTCTTCCTGACTGTGAGCCTCGGTGTCATTGTGTGGTAGCGAACGCTTCTTCCTTCCCCAGGACTCCAGGGAATCTCTGCCCCATTCGCATACAGCCTAAAAATTTAAGACATTTAATATACGAAAAGCAATAAACGTTTGGGAACTCATGTTCAATATTGAGAAAGTAAGGATTAATTCGATATAATATTTGACATACCGGCTCACAAGGTCCGAGACAGTATTTGACGTTGCATTGGAAGATGACACCATAGGATTCAGTGAATCTGAAAGCTTCGTACACAGACTGGAGGGCATTGCCGTCAGGAGTGAATGCCGGGAAGATGGACGGATCAACGGGACATCTGCAAAATTCAAATGGTTGTAGTATACCGTGCTAAGAATGTATAAAGCATTGTTATTTAATTTAATACGAACCCTTCATCGTCAATGATCTGGAAAGTGCTCTTCGAATCCTTAGCCATAGCGACACAGCTGCGAGCGAAGATGCCATAAGGTGCTGTAAAAGAAATTAAAACGTCGTTATCTGTTTCAAATTCTTCTAATAATTAAAAAAAAATATAATCAAAGACAAATCCTCACTGTCTTCGGGGATCTCGATGCGGAAAGTGAGTCGGTCTCCAATGCGCACAGTCTCGACTTCGCGTTGGCGACCATCCAAGATCCGGATGCGTGGTGGAGGCGCCTCAGGCGCAGCGGTAATGGAAATCATCTCCGGATCTCTGCAAAGTAATGACGCAGAATTCTTTATTCTATCCCCTAGATATAGCAACAGTATTAAGGTCAGCTGGAAAATCTGATGGTTCCCTAGAATGTTACATAATGTAATGAATTGCAATAACCTATTTGCCATTAATATAAGAACGCATAGTCAAGCTCGGACTAAATTTATTTAAATACGTATTTAGGAATAAAGTAGCAAGTTAAATTGCCCATCACGTCCATTGATCGTACCATGGTTATGTGTATCTAATTAACTACCTGCACGTTTACAATACAGCGTCGATATTGGGTCGATGGAATTTTAATCGTCTCCGCACGAAAGCATGTCGAAATAACTCCGTTTTAAATATTACACTAACATATCACGTAACTCGTCTCTTGACTCGCGGGAATAAATTATACGGTACATTTTGTAACTTTGCATTTTTGCGGTATTCGTGAATGAACCGCATTCTAGCACCCATCGTGATAGTGTGATGTTGTAGTGCGAGTGTCCGACTGACCTGATTGGCACCATTCCGAATGTGATGTTCTTCGAGCTCATGTCGTACGTACACTTGACTTTGTAGATCTTGTCCGCTTTAGTCATCACAACGCTGTGGTGTTGTAGTACAACCGTGTTGGAATATACTCCAGTCTATAAAATGCACATTACTATTAAATAGTCCTCAAGAGATATTTAAAGGTGTTATAAGTGTAATAAGGGGGATACTCACCACGCTCTGAGTGTTACAGTCCTGTCCGGCCATGGTTAGGTCGAGTCTGAAGAGGTCGCTGTTGACTACATCGATATTGCAGGTCTCTGAACGTCCCAAGGCGTAGATACGACCATTAAACGGCTTGTTAGTGCGCACCTGAACCGCGATCCTGGTGTCTTTGCAAAGGACCGATACTGGGGGGACAAATAGCTATATGTAGAAGAGGTTTAACACAGAAATTATCATAAAATATTAAGTAAAGGGTTTACCATCGTAGCAAGTGCCGGTCTTGTCACAGTTGGCATCGTTCCTGGTCATATTGTTGGACATATTCGTGTCCTGTTGGTGCTCAATGGTAACAGGGAGTTCACCAGGTGGGTTCGCGTTGTTCGGCGGCTCTGTAACAAATAAACATCAATTTAAAATGGCTCCCAAGCAACGAGCTTATACTTATTCGTAGCTCCCTGGTAATTCTAGGAATGAGGGACCACTAAATTACATAGTCAGCTAACTAGCCGAGCTAATGTATATAACTCCTAGGTGCACATCTTTGCCGAGCCGTTGATTAGGTAGCATACGTGTCTGCAGGCATCATAATAATCAAAACGAGATTGCGAGATGATATGGTGTCTTAATATTACCTTGGCAGTAAATATTGCTGTACTACGAACGCGGACCAAAGCACAATATTTCATGCTATTGTAGATGGTATACGCTTATAATAATAAGTAGATGGTGCTCAATGAAATCAAGAAATCAAAAACAAAGGAGCAATAAAGACTAGAAGATATTGTTTGAATTATTTTTAAATAACCTATACTTAGTCGTAATAGGTTTGTTCGTAACGGGACTTATGCCCAATTTTAAATAACATTTAATATAATTTATAAAATGTTTATTGCCGACTCAAGATCCATAGATCAAATAACATTAAAACGAAAGAATAGTGCCATGAAAACTAAGAGCTAGGTAGATAAATACACCTACTTATTTACTTTCACTTTGGTGTCGAGAGGAACCCGCGTGCCAAAAATTCGTAGGTCTAATAGCTTCTGAGATTTCGATAACGAGTGAGGGTTTTGGTTTTAAATACTTATATAGATAACGATACATAAAAAGCCTAGATACTTGATCACAAATCTCGCAAGCTCAAGATCTAGGTATATGTACCGAAACTATAAAAAAAACAACAACAATCGCTGGCTAAGCAACAAAAAAAAGAACACTGTTTTACAGCTACTAGGTACAATACCATAAAACATTCTCATCAGTAGTACAATACTGCTGCGGGAATGCCGGTCGGCCGGTGAACCGTTCCTAATCGATTCGTTAAATACAGTGCCAATGTCTGGACATATTCACGACCGACGCCCGCTAATAAAACGGTGACGTAAACGTCACTTAGGACGTTGACCGCTAAGTATTGGACAAAGGAGAATCTTATTCGGCTGATCTGTCGCTACTGTCGCCGTGACAACCTCTTTATTGGCGCCATGGGAAATTAGGGGGTCGAGCTTTTAACTCGGAACGCCGATTTTCATTTCTTCATGTCACATCCATTATTTTATTTATAATGTGTATTTATTGAATTTAATATTGCTATTAATTACTTGACACCGGCAAAATACCCGCTAAATTGCGGGTGAGGCCATATTCATATCCATTTTATTTCATCGCATTTCATTTCGTAAAGAAAGAAGAAGAAGCTTTTAACTCTTGCGGTCTATTTTCAGCTTGTTTCATGTTAGGTATTTTCAGATGGAACACATCAAATTAATAAACGTTTATGGAACACACAAAACTAACTTGCGACCAATATCCTAACATAACAGTCTTATTATCCAAAATAATTGACTTTGCTAAACAACTTCCATCGTAAATCATCTATTATGAGTATAAAAGACGGAAAAAGCTATTGTTGGCTGGTAAAATTGCATTAACTTATTATTCTGCAGATATAAGTTATATTTTAATAGAGCATTATGTTAAACGACAAGAACAATTCTAAGCATTTTATTGGTGTACGTCTTATATAAATCCTTGTGAGAAACGAGACACGCACTCGTTATGTGGTCTCAAAGACGTGATGGCCTTCTATAATTACAAGTCCGATGTGGCTACCATCTTAGAAATTGCACTTAAACTCAGCATGAAACAAAAACTGATTGAAACGAAAGTCGATCTAACCAGTAATGACATATCGAATCACGTTAAATCAATTTAATATTGAATCCAATAAAAAAAGGGAACTACGATAATAATAAACTAATCGACCATTCAGTGAACGTGCTAACGCCTCGAAATTTGAAAGAGTGCAACAGCTCTTAACAGCTTCTGAGCAACAAACACACTACTAGCTATTTATGAACCTCGTTGTATTTCGCGAGGCTGCATCAATGTCAGCTGTCAATCATAATTGATCTCATGACACCAAGTCTATATTCATAGTTATACCCTTAAGATTACAGTGCTGAATGAGTTGTTTATTTTGGGCGCATAAACATGATTTATAGCACCCTACGAGGCCAGCATCTTTATTAGATTCATTATTATCTTTTGTGGCGTTGATTGATCCCATTCTAAGATATTTTTTGTGCGATTGTTATATAAATCAGAGGATACACACAAATTCGATAACTTCGCATAATAATATTTAGAAGCTGCTAAAAATAATAAAACCTGTTTATTAATAAATCTGAAGATTGTACCGCTCGTGGCTGTGTTCCCGAGGTGGAGTCGATGACACTGCTGCATTCGCGACCAGCATATTTGCTACGCTTCAGCGAATTGTAAAAAAATCTTATCAACTAATTCCCACGCTTAACAGAAATATTCAATTTGGTACTCTATAGTATCAATTGGCTTGAGCAATGCAGATACTAAAAATAAACAAAGGCTACCAGGCCAACGGTTTTTTTAAACTTGCTTATGTAGGTTTCCTTTAGTATTTTAAGAATTTCCAAAATACTAATACTAATGTGTAGAAAACATGATAAAAAAGTAACTCATTACTGCCATGGTTCACATATAAATTTCAAACATTCACCTTGTGTCCGAGGTACCTATATTCAGTAAGTAGGCTTCGCTTTTTATAGAGACTTCATCCGGCTTTTTATTAAAAAAAGAGAATCCATAACGTTTTGTCTTTTTTTGGGCAGTCGATAAAATTTGTTCATAGCTTGCCGCTAGATTAGGTCGGAGATTAGATGTGGCCGTGTTCAGTAAGAGGTTTTCGAACGTTTATTTAAAAAAGAAAAACATCTATATCGTTCTTTATAGATTTGCACTTGTTCTAGATTCTGTAAAAAGTTACTGTAAATGTACATTCTTGGGGGCTAAAATCCGTATTCATCAACCGAATTCAATTTCGAGACCGAAGAGCAATAGTGCTCTTAAGTTTAGATTGTCTATTAATACGACTTTAAATTAAAGTGTAAATCCCAATTGTCAGTCTGCTTCGTCATTTCAAAACTTCGGAAGTGTCCCTTTAAGGATATAACGGGCCCACTTGATATCGAGTCAGGGTTCCGTATGCAATCTTGTTTCCGAGTTGCAATGCCGTTATCTAGCTCGACCAATGCTGTTAATAAACTCGTTTACCTATTTACATATATCCCTACCTATCTCACGCACACCAAACCTAGAGAACGCAACATAATCTTGAAAGGAAATGCCATTATCATTTTCATTGATAGAACACTACCGTAATTTATGTATATTTTATAACCATATCAAACAGGATGCTGATAGTCAAAGCAGCAATAGGTTAATTAATATGCTTGTTTAATAAACTTCATTTACTAATTTAACGCCTATATTTCGTAGATGACATTAATGCTGGTGTTTTTAATAAAATTTATCGGTTTAATTAGACATTCGATTGATCAGATGCAAAGGTATCGCGGTCACTGACCCAAGCTACGGGTCCGCGCGGTGGCAAGGCCGGCCAAGGCCGCCTCACTCGCACCCACCGCTGTTAGACAACTAATCAAATTAATAACTAAGCGATGCTAGATATTACTCATTATACTGGCCTACATACTGGCATATTCGCTTAAATTAATTGGATAAATTATTTTGTATCTGTCTTAACATTCTTATTTATTGACGGATGCAGGCCTTACGCAGGAGTTTGTCTAAAATTAATTTTAACCATATCATCCATAAACCCTGCAACGTTCATCTGACGAAATGGCTCTCTTCAAGTTCGCGCCATTTCCTTATTACCTGACCTAGGCCTAGGATGGCACCAATTTTATTAATTTTACGTCTTGCGCTTTGCAACCTGCAATTTTTAATTATGAAACCTAATATGAGACTGGATAAATGCGTACTATGCTTAGAGCAGATTTAAGGCTCCGTTACAAGAAATAAGACCGCGCAAAAAGTATATTGAATTTGTGTATTATCACCGTTATGGAGGCACGCACGGCCGCCGCCGCCGCGCCGCCGCACCACGTCGCCTCTCACAATGCCACTCCGCTTTGAAACTTTTTGCACCAAAATGCAACGGCTGTTACCATGAGTCGGCACTTTCTGGCATTGTAAACATAACTAACGAAATTATGCGGACGTATCGCCGGCCGCGACGTGGCTTTTCATATTGAATACTTCAATTATAATGCTAAATAGGTGCCGTCGATCTAAGTTACGCTCGATCAACTTGGTAATGAATATCACTTTTGATACATTAGTGTGGCACCATGCATATTAAATATACGGTTTGATGAAAATACTTCGCAAATCTAGTATACCTAACACGAGTAATATAATGTTGTTGCCGCTCAATATTTGTAAACAAGTTAACCCGAGTCTCTCAATTCTGATCGTATTATTTAAAACCTCAAGGATTCGGCTGCCAATTTTATACTAATAATAGCTACTTAAATAATTTACCGTAGTTACATTAATGCTACGATTACTGATCGTCTGATAAACTTAGATTCATGTGTAATTACATTTTATCTGTTATAGATGAGCAAATGGATTGAGTCTGCGTAGCGGTATCGATGCGGGGATATATCTAAATGGTTCATTAAGTATGTTTCTCCAATAGTACACAACGATGGCGGCTGCCGGTTGATGGCAATCTTGAAGCCATAACTACTGGTTTACGTAATGGAGGGACAGGTATCCCGAACGCCTATAGCGGAACATTTTCAATGCCTCTAGCCAATTATAATGAGGAATTTACTGCAAATTTATATTGCAGGAAAATATTCTTAAAACTACTGCTCATAATAATCATGGCGTTTACAAAGTGTAGTGCTTTGATAAAAGAAATGAACATCAGGCTGCTCCTCTTTATCTCAACGTTACCAATCGAGTCACGATCTTTTCCTTATAACAACATAGCCAAGTATTATTCTCTCGTAACAACCGGCGTCATCTCCTCTTGCGAATCGATTGTATCGGTTAGATCGAGCCGACTTAACTCGATTAAAGTACATCGAACGCTTTTGACCCTGACCCGCAGCATGCTCCGTGAGATATGGTTTCCACTGTATTTACGTCTCGTTACAGAAACAGTCCAAGAATGATAAATTTCATGCTTATGTTCAGCTCATAAACTGTAGAGACTGTGTGTGTGTAGAGTGTGTGTAACATGTTTACGGGACACTTAGACGTTCTCTGATTATTCTGCAATACCGGCTTATCATAAATTTTCATATGTTAGAGAGTCAAAATTGCTGTTTATGATAAGTGGCATGAAGGGAGCTAATATTTTTGTAGGAATAAAATCTTGGTTGCTACCGTAGAGTTCAGAAGCACGATAACGCTCACACCATTATGTTTCAATATTTATCAGATGTGCGGCGCAAAAACAAGCTTATATTGTGAATGCATGGAGTTCTCACGACTCCCGCAGGTGAGAAGCTATTCATAATTGCACCGAGGCACCGACTAACAATTAACTTCCGTTCGTTAGTACGCTAATGGCGTCATTATCGAGATTTGTATCGTTTTATGCTTTCAAATTGTTTAATAATATTTAAGTAGTCATCTCAATTTTATATTCACGCACATCGAGCTATGAACGAGACAGGTATTATGAATCATATTCCTGGATTATCTTCGTACAATTAGGAGAAAAACTCAGTTCAAATTGTATTTTATTATCTTGTATTAACTCACTTAATAAAATGTCCAGTGTAATGTTTGTAATTTAAAGTTTAAAAAAAATTGTCGCATAGTAATGGGATTTTTTAAAATCCTTTTTAGGTGTCATGCCTTAATCGCGAGAATAATTGCAATCGTGATATTTGCATATAGGAGTGCCAATGGAAGTTAACAAAGATCTGTCCAACATCCTTTATCATACAAGAAATGCTTAGTTATTAGAGACTTAAGTTACAGGCCGGCTTTGAAAAGAAGCGAACGCGCGCGTGACTTTAAGAACGGATAGACCACCGAAGCGGGCAGACAGCCCATGCAGCTTGCGTTCCTAAAGTTAAGAGTCTAGAATAATATAGGTATCGATGGACTTGGTTCAACAAACTTGTAACTAATAGTTATCGTATAGTTTTTTGTTGAAATTCCTGTATAATTGCCATTAAATCTAGTTCCAGTGAAATACGGTAAAGCATTGCTGCAAACGACCGTCTCTAATGTCTTTTTATATTCCACCTAGTAGGTAATAATAGGTACCTGAAATATTCGGAATTTCAAAAAAAGAAGTAATCCCACGCTTTTGGTGAAAAGTGATCATTTCATCAAATTTTTCAGTTTTATGGCAAAGTTGTAAAGATAAAACGAAACTGTGCAAGTATGCGCAGCTTTCTACGAATGCCGCCGACTGTGCTCGTAACTGTATCAGACGCACTGATTTCGAAGGTACCTGCGTAGTCCGCGTACATAAGTAACGTATTGTCGCCCAGTTCGATGTGCATTGCGTTTATTTCTACATTCGACTCGTATCTCGATCCCGACCGCGCCGCCATGTCGTGCGATGCGCCTCGTAACAATACATCCAATTTAAATTTTATTGTCTCGCGTGAAGTCTCAATTCGTTATGCCTAGCAATATTAATGAACCCGCAAATTGGACTGTTAAATTGTCTCATCTGAAATGGCGAATTATTATGAATTTTAGATTTAGAAACCATTACTTAAGAAATGTGGAAAGAAATAGCAAGCTAGCTGCATGAAGAATAAAGTAATATTTTGAATCATAAAGCTGCGGCTCCTTAGTACTTATTTTCAATTCTCACCTCGTTACCGCGAATAGGTAGATATAAACTACACTAGCTGTTGCCCGCGACTTCGTCCGCGCGGTATTTAACAAAGATAACCGTTGACAACAGCCTGCTCGCCCATTCTGAGCCCGCGGGACGCATTGCAGGTTGTTGCTATCAAAATTTAATCAGGCGCTGCGCTTCAACATTGGTTTTAATTTTTTTTCGTGAGAGCCTATTTTTTTTTCTAAAATAAAAGTAGCCTAAGTTACTCCTTGTTACATCAGCTATCTGCCAGTGAAAGTCCCGTCAAAATCGGTCCAGCCATTTCAGAGATTAGCCGGAACAAACAGACAGACAGACAGACAGATAGACAGACAGACAGACAGACAGACAGACAGACAGACAGACAGACAGACAGACAGACAGACGGACAGACAGACAGACAAAAATTGTAAAAAGTGTTGTTTCGGTATAGGTAACGTGTATACATCCAAATACACTTAGTAAAAAGCGGTTATTTTAATATTACAAACAGACACTCCAATTTTATTTATATGTATAGATTAGTGGCCACTGGCCGTATACGGTGACACCTTATGCAGACATAAGTACGTTCTTAGTTTAAATATCGTGACACACAAATTGCTTTCTCGTACCGAACGTGTGCTTCTATGGAACTGGCCGAAGATTGCGCTTCAGAAATATTAATCACATAATCCTATTTGCAAAAATGGCGTGTTAACTACACCAGCATTCAGCGCAGTTTTATAGTTTCCGATCATGTCTCTGACAGCACAATGGGCTAATATTCTTTGAATACAACTGTGGTTGAATATTTTAATAATGCAAATGGTACATTACGTGTAAGTGGGTAGGTATTATTTACATCGTTAGCTGCTCCGAGGGTGAACGCGCGGAGGTACGCTCGGCTGTTGGACCAGAAACTGGCCGCCAAGTTAATTGTAGTCCATCACGCGGTGTCATTAGCAAGGCCGGATTTGTACTCCACTTTCATATCTACATTTAACATATTCCACTTGTGTGAAACGGCATTCTGTGGTTATCTTACACTTCTCGTGAACGTAAATGCGTTTCGTTTTTTATATCTTTTAGCAAATTAGGCACCTACTGTTATATTTACCCTTCGAGGCAAGATGCAGCGAAATACGCAGAGCACAGAGCGAGAGGTTCAACATATTCTTAATTCTTATCTTTAATCTATTCTTAATTGTACCGCTACTGTGGCTTCAACTCCGTTTGTGGTGTCTGTGAATATTGACCACATTTTGATTCCTTTTTTTCCTATTTTACAGTAAGATTTATGAATTCATCACGCCTAGGTATATGTTAGGGATAATAAACCGTAGCACTTTGCACACAAGAAATTATATTATCTTTGGAAGATACGGCCAAGAAATAAAGTTAATAATATACATGCTGTTGCGGCCGCTATTATAATTTATTCTTGGAGAGGATAATCTCACACTGAACTATTTATAAACGAAACACATTCATATTAGTTTACCATTATCTAGACAGAATAGATCGGGTCGTACCACTTCCTTCGTTAGTTATATTACATCATAAATATACTGGCTAGACAGTTAATATTGATAGCATAGAGTTTTGTTATAAAACACCAACAACTTGACCATAAAAGGTAATAAGTTAACACCAAACAGCAGTTATCCCTTCTTCACACTTAGAGACATCTTAAGGGGAAACTAGAGGTACAAGTTATGGTAGTTATTTCACGGTATAATTCTACCTGATAGCTTCTGAGTATTATAAAAGCGTGAAATAGCGGTCGAGTAAAATATCCGTATAATTTTAGTGGTCTTACTGATGAATGTAGCCTTATAGAGAAATGTATGGATATATATTCGATCGATCGATCGGTATTTAATTGAATACTTTGAACTGGTACTTAGGGCCTATGAGAACATAGGATTAATATCGTCATTCAGTATATTAAAAAATATTATAGTAACAACCATGATTTATCCCAGTGTCTAAATATAGTGCTCTACCTCATTGATTGCTCCTCGCCGCGCTGTCATTATTACGCACGTCTTGGTGCGCCCGCGCACTCATAATTATTGCCCATATAAAGTCATTACAAGAGTTCAATTGAAACCAAGTATTATTATCTTAGTTTGAACTTTCTGTTACCCGCGACTTCGTCCGCGTAGTATTTAACAAAAAAGTTTTTCTAAAATAAAAGTAGCCTAAGTTACTCCTTGTTACATGCTATCTGCCAGTGTAAGCCCCTTCAAAATCGGTCCAGCCATTTCAAAGATTAGCCGAAACAAACGCACAGACAGATAATTGTGAAAAATGTTGTTTTAGTATTTGTACCGTGTATACATCCAAATGCACATAGTAAAAAGCGGTTATTTTAATATTACAAACAGACACTCCAATTTTATATATTTGTATATAAAAGCGTATGTCACTAAAAATATAAATAAAACGTAATGTCGCCGTGTTCTGACGTTTTCTGTGATGTTGAAGTTGTACATATATCGTTATGAGTACGACACAAGTTGCGGAGTGCACACAACGGGTCTTGGAATCGCTAAGTGCGAATAAAAAATACATTGTTGTTATCACTTCAGCGGATAACAACATGTTAAAATAGGTTAGTTGTCGCGGAAAATATATTGTAGTATAAACACGGGAAGCTCGGTTCCACAGTTTACCGTTATTCAATATACCGTGATTCAGGCAAGCTATACTAAGCCTTGAACTTGTGCTTCATTAGCGCATTTGTAATAATTACGGGAAGTCATAATTTCGATAACAATGTGAATTTAAAAAAAAACACCAAAAGTAATTTTTTATTGAGATCGTAATTTTGAATTCACATAATGATTACAAATGGGCCTAAGAAGTGCAGGTTCACGTCTTTGTATACCTAATCTGAATCACCTGTACAAGTAGAGAAAGATAAAAAATAATAAACATTTTACAACAAGAGTAGAAGTACTTACTTTCGCAGAAGTTCTCGAAGTATTTTCCGATAGGTTCGCCGTCGTCAATGAGGGGTCTCTCAGCGTTGAGGTATGCCGAAGGTCCGTCGGGCAGGGTATGGTGGTCGAGGTGGTAGAGTCTGCAGTTGTAAGCCGCCGAGTGCGGTGGGCCCATGTACAGGTAGGAGCGGCACAGGAACTCCGACTCTATTTCGCATGCGAGTCGGCAGGCAGCTTCGGATGTCACCTGGACGAATACAAAATAAACGTTTAAACGATGCGTGATTCATGACGACAGTTCGGTAATTTATCACTGGAAATATTTATTGGTTGCGATACATATATTATTATTCTGGTGAGATAATACTGAATAGAGTGTTGTATGAGGTATACATAAAAGTAGTATAATAGTTATTTTATAACTGCCAATAATACGTCTTTATACGACACTCAGATCAACTGGCTAATAAAACACGCTGATATTCATTGCAGATTACTAGTGTATGCATTAATTTCTTATATTTACCCGAACACTAAACATTGAAATAAAACTAATTTTAAGGATGTCAATAGGAAAGATGGCTGGGTGTTACCACTGATTTGGTATCCAGTAATTAATATAATTAAATCCAAAACCAAGCAAGACCTCAAGACATTGTGAGCACTTTCTGCGTAGATCGGGCCGCAAACAACAACTAAATATGAGGGTACCCCAGTTCTAACTATGGCACTAGGATGTCTAACACCTCAGTCCTCCCGTGACGTTGGTTGCTGTAAAGCAGCCGAAACGACGGGAACGTAAAAACATAAACGCGACAAAATCCTTATTTTTTTTATTTCAACTAGTGTATGTAGGAAACATAAACCATGGGGAGTACGTAATAAGGTACAAACTGGATTGAAGGTGCTCACCTGGAGTTCCTTGTCGGTGTAGTAGTGGAGTCCGGCATACTGGGCCACCTTGTCTTCGGCGACGCCGATACGGGGTGCGGTGAACACTCGCTGCCCCTTGCACGCCTGAGACGCTTTCAGGCACAAGTTCTGCACGACCACACACAGACAAATTCACATGAAATACGTAAACATATAGTTATAACACTAGCTGATATGATCATTTACACGAATGGACCGGATTACTACTGATTGGTTTCTGTGAAACGGCCAATTTTAAGTGCTATAGCATATCAAAACTGGTAAATTCAATCGGTCAAGTGAATACCATTAGTTTATCCCACTTCATATACTGTTTTAAGCTTAGGAATGGTCAATCAATGATCAATGATAAATATTGCATTCAAGTAACGGCAAGCGGCTTTACTGATGCCAGTATCAGTCTCTATAATTAAAAACTCGTTTTTCCACCGAGCCTATCAGAGCCCTCCGTTACTTGTATGACATCTTAATTAAAAACATCGAAGACTCGGCGCTAGACTTTTATATAGCGAAGGTCATGAAATTAGGGTTGTTACCTCGAAGTAATCAGTGCCAGGGGTGTCGACTAATTGCACGAAATGTTGAGCGGTGCGCCGATCCGAGTCGCTGAGAGAGCATCGCATGCTTCCGTACTCGTACTCCGCCGATCGGCATGGAAACTTTTTCTGTAAAAAAAAAATATTGAGGACTGCCTCGCATTGTTTTTTCTCCACAATATGCTCTGGTACGGTTACTGGGATAGCCCTTCCTTACTTCATTTTAACGGTATCTATAGATAATACCAGCGTTGCTGAGTTTGAGACCATATACAGTTGATGTTTTAGTATGGTTTTATTATTTACATTGTACATATTGCCTCTTGAGGATAATTATAATTAACAAATTGGACTAACAATGTTGTCTTGGTTGTGTTTGCATTTTCCAATTATTTTGCAAATACCTTGAATACATTTACCAATGGGCCGTAAAAATAATTGAAACCTATAAATCGAACAGTTAAACAGTAATCGTGTTTGTACCCGATGTTGCCTCGCTAAACCAGTTAATAGAGAAAACTAATAATTAAAATTATCTATCTAGAGTAACTTTATAGCAAGCCTGTATAAAGTTGACCTAAGTATGATCCCAATTTAGGTTTAACGTTTACGCCTTAAATGATGAATCACACTTATCTCGTATATTTATCACATGTAATCTATAGTACGCAAATCGCATTTAATATTTATGTCTATATACTGAAAGCTAAACATGTTTAATTTCTACCGGTCGTAAAAGGTTCACCTCTCACGCGCATATTAAAGTCAACTCAAGATTTATCTAAAATGTTAAGAAAATAAACACTGCGTGTCTATACTAAATTACTCTCTAACCCTCAATATTTTTATCTTCTAAGAAGATAGAAGCTTTATACATAAAATCTGCCATGTCTTCGCAATTCTAAATATTATACGTGGCTCTAAGATTTACATTCGTAAATTACACTAAACTCACGGGGTAATCGCAGGTCATATTATTATGGTACCCTTATGTGTATACGTTATTTATAGCATAATTAAATACTTAAACCGTAGGTCGTAAACATATGCCACATCTGAGTTTGCTTAAAATAAAGTACCCTAGAGAACTGCCCCTAGATAGCTTCAATTACTATAGAACTATAAATACAGCCCATCTTGATGCAATTACTTATCGTTTTATACAAAAACGATGAGCATTAGACCCCACTGGCTATCGTTAATCATCCAAATTCTGGGTAGACTGGAAACTACTAAAAATATGATATTGATATTCTAAAATAACACCTATTACGACCTACCATAAACTAGTGTCTATTAGCGACACATTGCAGTATGTCTATAGACAGGGCCCTACGATAGGGCGAACAGAGCGGCCGTTCCAGGTGCCAGGTTTAAGGGGGGGCTGAGTGATGCAAATTAGACATAGACTTAAGATGTTGTAGAGATCTTCCAATAAGTTCATTAGGGGCAAGCCAGACGCCCTCAGCTACTTGGATCTCGCTACAACCTAAAATATGCCTGAGGCCGGCACTGTCTATGGAGCCGGTATATTAGAAAAGAATCATACCTCATTAAGACAGGCGGCTAAACAGGCTTCTTTGGTGGAGGTGTAGATGACCGTGTTGTCGAGACCTCGGAGCGCTTTGCCAGCGACGCGCTCGAAGGCCCAGGGCCGCAGGCACACGCTGTCCGTGCGTACTTGCAGTTTCACCATGTAGTACGTGTTCACTGACCGCTACGACAAAAAAATACATACAATTGACGACCTGGTTAGCTCAGTTCCTAATGATGCTACTTCCTGCGCCGAGGGTCACGGGTTTTATCCTGGTTGGAGTGATTTTTTGTGATGAGCACGAATGTTTGTACCCTAGCCGGGCTAGTGTACATCCATATGTTTAATATCTATATAATGGTTCAGGTGAACCACCCTGAGCCAAATTACGGTACCCATAATACAAGCGCTGCTTTGTTTGGGATAATACGCAGTTGGTGTGTTAATTTGGTTGTATTAAAATTATAATTATATAACAGTTAACACTACCCACTCACCCTTACGTACTGTGTAAACAAAGATCAACTCAATAAAAAAATTCAACTACGGATATATTGTCCAATTATATTTCAGTAGAGTTCTAGTTGAGGTGAACGGCCACAAAATCAGACCGAAAAGATTACCTGGTGCATTGCATCAGTGCGACCAAATAGACACAGAGTACTTCAAACGATTAATTAAATCTCTCGGTCTCACTCAGCATAAATACGATAATAATAATCCACGATAATTTCTAGTTCCAATAACCTATAAATGGGTATCTAACTGTGCTAACATACTTTTATATATCTCGTTTTCACTGTAATCCTATTAATATAAAATAAGCAGCACGGTTTCCGAGTCGCTACATTTAACATCGTATATTTACTGTCAGAGCCGCTCATTAAGCTTGCAAGCGATTAGGGCAACGTTTGGCCTGAACAGCTACAGCATACTATGTAGCTGTTGCTAGACTTCTCCAAGATTAGTTGACCGATTTAATCTCCAATCTCGCCATCGGCAGGCTAATAGGCAGTAACTTCGGTAAACGGTGAGGAAGATCAAGATTTTATCGTTTATTTACCGATCTAAATTGCGCGCTTACTTAATTAACTATATGCTGTATATTATAAACGTAGACACAACCGTTGTGCACAGCAAGTTATTTATGAGGCCTGGCAATATTATGGTACGTCGATAAAATTATAAAATACGTGTGAGTAAACTAAGGAATATGCATTAATTAAGTTAGTTGGCTTGAGCTTCAATACATGTTTTTAATGGCGGGTCAGATCAGCTGCGCTGCATGTGCCTAGTGAATGTAGCGTCTCGATCTACTGCCGCCTTCCTACCTAGGCAAGTATGCTCCATCGTAGATCTCATCGTCACTTACCATCAGGTGAGACCGAGATCAAATACTTGCCTATAATGTAATAAAAAAAAAAAATATTTCTTACCTGGGGTGTCGCCATTGGATTATTAGCTTGCGTGTCGTTTTGCAACAAACAACGGGTCTCCTGCACCGGTGTCAATGGATTCAGCACGAAACTAAAACAAATAATCATTATTTAATTTCATTATATCATGATAACATCGTTTGAGGGGGCAGAGTAACATGGCAAGTAATGAGGGCCTCTATAAACGGTTGTCTATGAATGCGAGGCAACTGGCAACACGTCGAAATAATTTCCAAAAAGAAAAAAATAACGAACACCTTTTTTCAGTGAAAGAGAACAATTAAATAACGGTAATGTTAAATAGGTGGATAAAAGTCGGTATCGGTGTCCATTTAGGCACACGAGTCGCCGCCGCGCCGTGATACCGGCGCAGCCAACTTTTTGCAAAAAAGCTGTAAAAGCGTCTAATTGCAATTTATCTCAGCTTTTTCTTTTTGTTGTACATTGCCATTGTGTGAGCACTAACCGTTGTTTTACTCCTACTGTTTGCTGTTATGTTCCCGGTATACGGCCGTCAATGAAAGGTTCCACCTGATAGTGACGCAATATGAGTAATGTATGATAACATTGTTAGTTAAGCTCCATTTTCACTATTACTACCTATTCACGTCTTTGTTTAAGAATGTGTAGGTATCTAAAATTTCACTGAAATATCTAATAAAATATTTTTAAACTTTTCACTTGTTAATTTCTAAAATTCTCCACAAAATACGAAATGCGTATCGGATGCTAAAAGCTGTTAACTTTTCATGCATCAAATTATATTTCTTATGAAACTCGTTTCGATAAATTTATTGCACTTCATTCGACTACGGTCATTAGAAATCATCCTTGGTTTAAGATATTGTCGAAAACAAAGATGTAGGTAGTTAACTGTACTTCAAACGTTATTTACAATAACAAACAGTTTATAACTATATCCAGTGTCGCTCGGTAGTATCATGACGAATCGTTTGATATCTCATTCATCGGAATCCATTCAACCTTTTCTGTACGACGTAGGAATGAAAAAAAACATAAATACTATGTTTTTACACTATGATAAACAAGATTACCAACTTGAGCGTGAATGTGTTAACGAGTCGAGGTGTAAATATTGATACTTTTTCTCCCAAGTGTAACAAACCGTCCAAATAAATACTACCGTTATTCACTTCAAAATCATTGTATAAAATTTCTTCTCGGTAATCTATATAGCATTGAGGTATTTAAAATTAATTACTTTAAAGGATGTTTTTGTGTGAATAGTAAAAAGTTGCAATTGTTAACCGGCACGTAGGCAGATAGATTTTTTAGTTGGATGCCTAGATAGACCATTGCACCGGGAAATGTCAGGGGCGGCCACCTGAGAGCAAAATGTGCCGAGTAGCGCTATAGCGGGACCGCAAACAACTATCGGGTGCAAATAAATACTTCTAACGTCATGTTAAATAGCGAGCAAAGCTGGGAAATAGAGAACGCATCGAAATACATTTATGACTATCATATGCTTGTTTGTTATGTGTTTATCGATTCCATTGGCAATTTATTTTAAGCCATATTATAATGTATATTAAAAACACAATTTATACTGTCGTTGTGTTGAATTTAAATGTGTCCGTTTCCGTTTGACACTCACGAACCAATTCGTATGGGGGATTTTCGCTGTTCCCATCTTGAAAGAAGATGATACGAGGATACCAAGTACGAAGGTTACACTTTATGTATAATTAACGTACACACACAGTATTTATTTAATGCCATATTATAATAATCCTTTTAAAAGTCCATTGCGTAAATTTTGAAATAATTACAGGATTTGGTAATGGCATGAGTATTTCGAGTTGGTATAGTTTAACTATTTATGCTATCTTAATGTGAGTTTTGTAGTGCTCATATACGTATTTATTGTCGTGAGTGACACTCGGGCGAAACGTTACGCTCACCCACGGCGGGTAACGGCGGCGCACTTACCGTTCGCCGAAATATTTCGTGTTCTATTATAAACTTAGTTCATGAGATCCGAGCCATCTTGTACCTTTAACTCATCGGTAGATTGCACTCAGTTACAAAATTAATCTTATGTTATCTCTTCCGTAATCCTATTTCAAATGAACCTGTTATATTAGAATATAGATATCATCCAATCATTAGTAATCTGACACAAATATAAAAAGTATAGTTTCGTAGTAAATTTATTAAAAGGTGCTTTATGTTGTTTTATATTAAAAATCCCTGCACTAAATTAGTTCTAGAAGTTGCGTTAGTTAAATCGTATTAATTTAGATTTTATTACAACAACAAAAAATGTAGAGCTTGTTCACATCTCTCTGCTTGTTAAATACCTGGATAATTTAAATCACAATCATCAACTATCGACTTTCAAATGGCTATTTTATTACTTCATCGTCGGCTGACAAATTGCTACGCTTTGCTTTATAAATAACTGTGTGTGCACCTACCTGCTTGTAAACAAAGAATTCATACAAAAAAAAACATTATGATTAATGTTGCGATAGAGCCCTTAAACTAATGACATTGCATTTCGCTTCGGTTTCACAACTGGATAATAAATCTTTGGAACGGTTCTGCGTTAGAGAAGTAATTAACCGGCAGATAGTCCCGCCTACGGAAAGCCGTGGACTGATTTAGAATTCATCAAAGATAATGTGTAGGCGAATGTGTGTGGCACGCAACATGCAAGTACTGTGAGATGTATATGTGCTTTAATAAATAAATAAATATCGCCAGCCGAACACGCCAACTATACGGTCCCACACTATGCAACTTTTTTATTGTGGTTACCGTACAATGGACTAGGGGCTAACCCAGTATATATGACTTATATAGATATTAAATATCCTTGACTTAGGTACAAACATTCGTGCTCATCCCACAAAGTTTGTCCATACCAGGATTCGAACCCGGAACCCTCGGCGAAGATAGGAGGATTAATACCAACTGCGCTAATCAGGCCGTCTTTGATTTTATAATCTGTGATACATTATGTACTCAGGATCATTACAGTATCACAATATTACAGTATACTTGGCAGGCCGCTAGTAGGTATATCAGTTTGTAAGTAAGTACATTAGAACCCACCCGGGTAGCCTTAATTTAGTATCTACAAGACTTAGGTATATCTTCTGTTATATCTACTTGTATATTATTCAAAAGAACCAAATTCCAAGCGTTCCGAATATAATTTAACTAACTGCGCCCGGCGGTGTTACCCGCAATAAAAAGTATGAAAAATTAAAACATCTACCCCGCGGGAACCATACATTTTACCGGGATAAAAAGCCTATGTGCTATTCCAGACTATAATCTATCTCTGTACCAAATTTCATCCAGATCCGTTCAGCCGTTCTGGCGTGAAAGAGTAACAAACATCCATCCATCCATCCAAACTTTCACATTTATAATATTAGAATAGATTTATAATATTAGTATAGATTTAATGAATTAAAATGTTCTAATTATTTACGCACTCTAGTACGTAAGAATTATGCAAAGCAAACAAGTCCTGAATAGCGCCGAGTGCTCGACGAAGGGTCGTTGCCTCGCGTAACGACGGCACTCGCATTTGTGCCGATGGCTTACAAGGACATCAATCCCTATGTGGCTAATTAATAGAGTCCAATTTATATTATCTATGAATTCAGAATTCAGTAAATAAAAACCCTAAATATTGGTCAATAATATTACAGTATTTTCTTGCTATCCGACGGCAATTTTAACATAAGTCATTGGCTATTATGGCTTAATTATACTTTAATAAGTTATAATGTTATTTATAAGAGACAGATAAGTGATTGCATCATTAACTTACCATAGGAGGTACTAATTTCTAATATTTACGCGAATACTACAGATTGAAATAAATCTAATTAAAAAGAACATAAAATAAACGCGATAAAATCCGTATAATTAATTTTATCTCAATTACAAAAAATATAGTAGATTAAGATTTTCACAGATCGCTTAAAATAATTTGCTATTAATTGTGTATTGTAATTAATATTAAAACCAATACTCTGCGTTATCGATTTTGTATTCTATATTCTCATTTTGGGTGATTAGCGACGAAGCATTATGTCTGTGTGATTCATGGTCATTATTCAAGAGTTGAGCTGCACCTATTATCGTAGCGAGTATCTCCCGCCTCGGGCCATGTTCGACAACTCATTACATGACGCCGTCTCAGACTTATGAGCCGATATTGAGTCAGTAGGTGTCACATGTATGATTATATGTAAACATCGGTGTAACTATATTTTTAAGTATTCATTAGCTGTTTGGAACATTTTATTAAGGTTTATTAAACTATTTTTTTTATGTAGGTACATCTTAACGTATCTTTTTGCAGAGATAGCCAAGTTGGTAGAACGCTCGCATTGGTAATTAGGATCGCGGGTTGAAATTCCGGCTCGCACCTCTGCGATTTCTGGATTTTATGGGAGAATCTCATTTTTCATTCATTAAACGTCGAATGAAAATATCGTTAAGAAACCTGCATGTCTGTACGAACCCCTCGAAAGGTGTATGTATTGCGTCAACCCGCACTGGGCCAGCGTCGTGGAATACGATACGGCCTCATCCCCCTCGTATTGAAGTTAGGCCTGTGCCCAAAGTGGGACATTAAATTCGCTATATTATTACAATTTAGGTATACATTTTGACTGTTTTGAGTTCCGATATTAAGTTATAGTCAACAATAATTTCTTTATAATTTGCTAGTTTTAAAACAAAGCAGTTGCACAATTAAGAATGTTAGAGCCGACCATTTTAAATGTTGACTCGTGCTCATTTTTATTGGAAACATATTTCTGGTTCTTACATGTACTTCGTAATAATGGAGATGAGAAATGTCCTCACTTAATTGCACCGACCAGAGACCAATATTTACGCTTATTATATAAATCCGTTGTATAAGAGCGATCATGATGAGCATCGGTGCAACGGGTGCCCGTTACCCGCCGGTTGCGTACTGATAGCCGAAGGCTGAGCAAGGTTACGGGATTCTAGGTCTTATAAATTCGTTCTTCTAGCTAGATAATTGTAGAGCACAATACTTAATCGTTGCTTAAAGTCAAGCTCGGCAGACACAAATCCAACCGCAAACGTTTACTTCAGACTACCCCTTCGAGAAATAGAGGCGTAATTATATATATATTAACTAACAGAAGCTCACAATATTTGAGTTTTATGGTGTTTTAAAGCATCTTTGTATTATTTAAGCTATTTTCATTTATTCGCTTTGAAAGGTCCAAAGACGACGGAACTTAAGAGGACTGCACTTATCATTTTCATCTTAATACGCTAATTATCATCAATTTTTAAATGCCCCCACAAGAACAAAAAACTGTATGAGGAAAAACAAATATCTATCTTAGTAATCTTTTTAATGTGTCCAATCTGAGATCTTAATGTTCGTTGCCCATCATTTAATCACACATTTTGAACAACTTTCTTAAATAAATCTTGTTGGAAGCTGTGGAAGCTGTAAGCGATCTCCGTCGCCACTGTCATCCCGCATCCATCACGCCGCTACGGCGAAGAGGTATAGCGACCAGAGATAACATCGGTGTATTCAATTAAACACATTAAGCGGGGTTTAAATATTTTGATATCTGAATAAATGGATGGAAAACTTAAGTGACTAATGAGTGGTTGTTAATCGCACTGGATATAACTAATATTCTTCTACATGTGAGTGGGTTGAATGTTCATTGACAAATTGGACAGCCTCGGCTTGCTCAGTCAGTACCTACTTGGCTCGGACGAGGCAGCGCTGTCATCTCTAATTTTCCTCGCTGCCACCCCTTATATAATATTAACGGCGTAAACTGAATGCTTACATTGATGTAAGCATTCAGTTATGTAAGCATTCAGCCATGGCAGCGATTAGCGATAACGCGATTGCCAATGCTGTGCTTGCATTAGATATATTTAGTTATTCCTACGCATATATACATCTTCCTGTTAATGAGATCGTTATAATCTTCTGGTGAAAGCATGTTCATATTTTTTTATTGAATCTATTCAAATTATATTAATGATGGTCATTAATTAAATAATAGAGATCTACCTATATGTGTATATCTAAATGTAAATACCATAGAGCTGCTCACTTTTATATTTTATTAATCGTTTACAATGACGCAGAATTAATTATTCAGTGCCATAAAAAAAAATCCGACATTAATAATGACAGTGAAAACAACGCGGCATCGTTCGATGTCCTAAAATAACAAGAAATATTCTCAACCGGCATGTAAAGATATAATCAGTTTGACAACATCAGATAGAGGGGTCATGATCTGGTGGGCATTCTAGATATTTAATCAGTGATTTGACGTCAAATTTCATGTAGCCAGCGCAGTGTCACTGCACAGTACGGTGCGGTTCTTCACTCCCGAATACCGTAAAACGTTTTCCGATGGAGTCAGTGGCACCAGCGGCGAACAGTTAGCGATTGTTAAAATCGCATCCGTCCCATTCTTTTGTCAGATCGGTGGATCGCTATTTCTTTGGACAGATCGATTCGAGATACGTACTACATGTTAGTACCTACCTAATTCACAATGGTAGATTAGAAGCGCGGGAAAGTTCCGTCTCGTTTAATTGAATACCGAATTGATTTTCGATCGATCCCGTTCAAATTGATTTCGAGGAATCTAACTAGCGTTTTAATACTGTTACACGGTTCACTTGACTCTAATACAATTAGATTTTTTGCTGTGGGTATACAGTTAAGATAATGAATCCAGACGGTCCATCGGGAAAATAATTAAATTACATTTTTCCAACACTACTCAGTACTTGCATCGTATAAATAACGACTTCAGTCGCTCGCCTTGTTAAAACCATTATTTTACATTGTGGGAAAATTTATAATACAAGTGTCGGCGGTCCATGATGTATGGAAGTCATTGAGGGAGGCCTGTGTCCAGCTGGGACGACTTTTTGTTGATTTATACGGATGGATGATGATGTATATCGAGTGGTATAAAATCGTCTGAGCGCGACTAGATACGACACTACAAACATTGAATGTGAATTAGAACGCGGCGAACAATAACAATAAATTAAAATAATGCGTTCAAAACCGCCAACAGTCATGAAAACTATCGGAGTTGCTTGAAAATATTGCGTCGGTAATAATCCATTGAAAACGTATGCGATCACTTTTACTGTTATCCAATTTGGAGCGCGGCTGGGTCGGTTTCCGCTTTTACAAGGTTTGTGGCCGGCGCCGGTCGGCCACATTGTTATTAGCTGACAGCATGTCTTCGTAGGGCGAGTGGCTGACTGACACAGATCCCTGGCCTGACCATAGGCATCCACAAATGCAGGTCATGGTTAAGGGTCTAGTATAACTAAACGAAATTGCTGTAAACGTGCGTATTATACGCACAATTATAAGGTGTAACAATGATAGTGTAAAATATTTTAACAGGACCAACAGTAGGCTATGACGATATCATTCCCAAAGAAATAAATCAAATCATAAGGCATTTATAATATTACACCCTGTTATGAGCGTATTGCCAAACGCTCCTGGTTCGCCTTGCTTAACGAAATCAAACAACATTTACACAATTATGTTATATATCAACTTGATCCATATAACTTACCGATTCATCAGTTAAAATATTTTACACCCTTTTTGTTATAGCATATACATATAACTAATCGACAACGTCTTCGTAGCGTACTGTCTTCGTATATACCGGGCATTAGCTATAAGATAAATCAACTTTTAACATAACATTATGATCGCTACTGGTCAATCAGGTAGGTTCTTTATATAATTTTTAATATTGTAAATGTATTTAAAGTCTACAACTCGATCTTATAAAAAGTTCATCAGCTCGTATCGTGGCTTCGTTTCCTAGGACCGTGGACACGACACTTCAGATTTCTCCTGTCCCTCAATAGCTATATTAGTACATGTTCCTGTCAATCCGATCTCTATCTCAAAAGATTTGGGTCAGGAGCATCTAGATCATAGATAATAGACACATTGATTCGTGATCACTCAGAATGGCAAGTCATGTCTTTTGACGTGATAGTCGCTGTTGGATGCGAATCCGCGTCATTGGGTCAGATCAATGTACGGATTGATTTGATATTATCTTGTTGTAAGCAGTAGGCACACAATAGATTGGATGAAAGTTACTTTACGCACTTGATGCAGTAACCATACAATATTTTTTCCTATGTAATTTAAATATTTTGAAATATTTCCAAACTGCCATTTGCCTCATAGATTCTAAAACAAGCGTCCAGTGCGAGATTACTCGTAAGGTAACTGTGTATTTTATTGTTTACGTACTTAAGACATATTGTATGGCAAATTGAACATCGCCTCAAGCGGACAGTATTTCAAATTATCCATACAATGTGTCTAAAAACGTACCCGCGCAATTTATAGTCCTATAACATTATTGAGCGACATATAGTACTGTGCATAAGAGTTTTTCTTTAGGCAGTACTATATGACGTTTGATAAAGTTATAGTACGTCTATAAATACGGGGGTATACTATAAAATACATGGATAGCTTATAAATAAGCTCGCACTTAACGTCTTGTTAGGTGTATCTGTAATAATCTATATTTAGTTTGTTTATATTTATATCAATAGTTTTTTTCTGTGTGTTTTTATTGCATCTGATAAAGTTCTAAAAATAATGATGACTTAATATTCATAACCTTTTAAACATATCTATGATCAAATTCAAATGGTTCTGCAATGACAATTATTTAGTGGAGGAAGCTAACAGAGCGGAAACATGAGCAAAGCGTGCAGAGTACTATAGACGTACCATGCATTTTAATCAAGTGATGCACGACTGCTGCGTGATACCAGTTAATCCGGATCTTAAGGACATCCATAAGACGGGTTCATTTCTATCCCAGACTTAGATATTATATTAGAAAGCGCGGTTGGTTTCCTATGTACTATACGCCGATTGACATAGAACTTACTCTTCAAAATGTTTCCAACAAAAGCCTTAAGTATTTCCTACTCGTTCGTACAAGTGTGTGCTTAGATTTAAATGTATCCGACATCTCACTCACCTAAAGGAAGCGGCCTGACAGTCGGGCTCCTCCCGACACCAGCCTTGGCACTCGTACAGTGATAGATTGCGTACGGTGTAGTACGCGGTGCCGGAGAAGTCAACATCCGTAAGCTTTTCGAACGCGGTCCGACCTAGAACAAGATGCACGATTCAATATTGTTATACAAATTCACAAGACGTAGTTGTTCATTTAAGAAGCAAAGTAACAGTTGTACGACATAAAGGAACAGTCTGTTAAAGAAGTAACATAGCAGCGGGGTAATTTTAATACATTTGAATTCGGAATCTTCCCCATGTCGATGTTCCTCCCGATGAGCTGTTAATTTTTTTTTCTGTAGCTATGACAGATGACAGGTCGAAATCTTTCGGCCGCTAAACGATGGTCTGTAAATTCAAAAAATGTATATAGCGTTTGCGTGAAAGTTTTCGATTCCATTACCGGGCATGTTACATTGAATCTGTTTTCAGGGTACCTCTTCAAGTATGACGAGAAATGCAAATAGCTCTTTAATTTAATGGCGATGTTAGCCTCAAATTAGTTTTTTTTATATATTTTATAACAACTCACTTAGCACAAGTGTGGTCTGCAGTAGGAACAGCGCTAGCTGCGCCACGCGCAGCACATCACCCCTCATGCTGAACCACCTCCTGTGGAATAAACAATGATTATTATCTAGATACTATAAGGTACGCGTCAGTACGGTACTTTGCTACTGTACAAACAATAGTACTAACGAGTGGGTCCTACATAGTACTATCCCAACTATTGTAAGGTCTGCTTTTTGCTTGAGATGCAACCGCGGACGTGTTATGATGAGTCACGTGACATCGACTGAGAGAGACTGATTTCCTCTAATATATCGGCCTAAGCAAAAGCAATATAATACAAAACAATTACTATCTATTGTATAACCACAATATGTAATCATGAAAGCAACGTATTGAAAACGAACAAAAAACGCCTATGTAAGATGTAATTTTGAAATTTTCAGTTTCTTTTATCGCCTTGTACGTAAAAACGGCTATTGTATAGACTTTTTACACAATAACAAAACGAACTTGACAAACAATTTGCAAAACGTTGTTGAAAACTGTCGCTTTGCTTATGTGATGACGTCAAATAAAATCGAAAGTTAAAATATCATCTGATTGATAGATGTAGCCAATAAACAGATTAACAATATTGATAGAGGACTAGCATTCAGGCATTGTATTAATCAATCTACAAATTCACGAGTAGTGAACCAATCACAACCAGTGATTAAAATCTAATTTAATATCATGATTTACTGACTGTAAGAATCAGAACATAATCAATTATAAAAGAAAGTAGGTGCTACAGCAGAGTTTCGGTGGTTGCTGGTCGACACACATCTATTGTCTTCCACGAAGTCTATCACAAAAGCGATTGGTGTTACTCTCATCACAGAGCGATTGTCTATGGGCCTATACTCCGTCTCATTGCCGAATGCGGGTCAAGTTCAGCTCTGCATGGACCCTCGAAAGCTAATAGGAAAGTCAGTGACACGAATTTTCTTTTACTTTTTTTGCATCGCAATATCGCTTTCACTGAACGTTTTTATCAAATACAATGAATGATCATTTGTAAACGTGAAAGTACAACTATTGTTGTATAGTAGATGGATACTCTCTGAAATCATTTCTTATGCATGCGCAATGATTCGAACAGCTTTCAATCAATTCATTACGTTTTTGCTCGGCTAAACATGTTTAATGAAATTTAAATTAAGTATTGTAAGTTATACCAATATTTTTTTTATTTTTTTGCAATCTAAAGGGAACTCATTTTGATTGTCGATTCCAAATGTACCGCTGTTTTTATTTGGTACCTTTCTGGAGCGCCACATAAAGAAATGGAAATATAATCCGCTTTATTGTAACGACTTCCGGACATATAATATTGCCATTTGAGATTGGCTGTTTCGATTAGATGTACTGAATATAATGCATATGATAAATAAATAAAAAAAATGTTTTATGCTCTATGAACCTACCAGTTACGCCCTCAATCAATTGGCAAGTAGCGAAGGAGGTGTATTCTTTATTTAAATTCATAATAGCTTAAATATTTACCATGTGAACACAGTGAACTTTATGTGTTTTTAAACGGCCAGCGTTCAATGTGTACATGTAATTGCACTTAGATACCGTTTTGAGCACTCTCACAACCGTAAGCTATAATGCGAGGTGAGACTTAAAATTTACCGGAAGAAGTGTCTTCGCGGTACTGATCTTTTTAAACTTTAACGAACCACAGAATTCACCGGTGTTGCGGTAATGACGATTTGTGACAATTTGTCCCCCGGCTGCACTCAGCGTGAAGGAAGCCAAGTGCTTTATGTTATAGTAGGTCGTGGATCCCGTTTTACACACTCTTATCTGTGGTGGCATGTATCGTTACATAAACATACGGTTACATTCGCTCTAGTGTAAATAACCTCACCTATAGATTTTGGTGTCAAATTACCTGCTTACTATATGTCATCGACCTATTTCATTTTACCAACAGAGACCACTTAACGAATATGTCCTCGGGACTTAATTATTGGAGTATGGCTCTATCATATTTAAATAGAGCATATTGCGTGTTAATGCTAAACCTAATTTAGATGGGCATACAGCTGTTGTTAGGTTCTAATGCTTCAACCTTTGTTATAATACTTGACATACCTACGCATTTACTTAAGCCAAAGAGCTATTCTCATCAGAATCAAACTTTGTACTCTATTTTCGTAATCTCAATCAGAGGGACATAAACACATAATAAAGCATAAACATCGTACACCGTTCTCGGCGACATTTATGATTGTCTTATATGGTGAGACAACAGAAGGAGCCTTCGAATGCGATACAGTTAGTTCCCCGATTACATACCAAGGCAATAGCATAGTTGTTCTCAGGGCGGAACATTGCTTCGATGCTGCCAACGCCCAGAGACCAACATGATATTGACCAACATGGTCAGTGGGCACAATAATTTACTCCATTGTGTTGTGTGTGTTGTACCAAGTATGTGGTAAGATGTTTATGTTCACACTCATGTTGGCGCCATTCGCTTTGCCTTTCGTTTTGTTCACACCTTGATGAGATAGAAGCATAATTGTCTCAATGGACAGTTTCCTATACAATAACCGTTACAAGTGACATTGACTATGCCATTGTCATACAATTCTGAGCCATTCGTATTACCAGACGTAGCCATTGAAAATCTAATAATTAATGCTTATCCCTCATTCACATATAATTGTACGGTCTCCTATGAGACTGTATTATTTCTCCACCTATACAAAATCCCAGTACTCGATAATAATTCGATACAATTTTCGTCCCTAGAGAATGTGCGGTACTTCGCTTAATAAATGAGGGAGGCATTCGATACACCTAGTCTGCGTCTTCAATATATACGCGTGAAACCAATCCATAAATAAACCTCAAAATATAATATCCATGGAATACCGTTACGCAAATGCGTGTAGTCATATGATTCTTCACACGAGAAGAGATAATAATATGCTTTCCGCTAAGCTTGACCTAGAAGCAATTATTGTTACGCACCGTGTAATCAGTGATACATATGTCGCATAATGATCGTAACAGTTATATCACACGACGCACGCGGCGTGTCGCACCGGGAACGTGCGGCGCGCTGCGCGGGCGTCACCGTCATATGCGCTCACAAATTGCCCAATTTAACGGTGTAAGATGAAGCTGCCGAGCACATTATGAGATCCACGAACAACATAACATTTCTATCATTGTTGATGAAAGCAACAAGCGTTGTTAATATGAGGGTTCATGTCAACCTAGAAGATTTTAAGACAATCATAGACAAGAAGCTATGTCGTTAATCCACGATCAACAGATGCAGTACAAGTTGGAACCTTAAGTACCGTTTTTTTACCGTTCTGACGGATACATTTATTATCGGTGTCACTATAATTTGGAATAGCAAAGCCATCAAACTAAAATTGTCCATTTAAAAATCTTATATATAGGTCCCTATCTTATATCAGGTTTAACAAAAGTAGTGTAAAATATGATATCAGCAGAATTAGTTAGTAGTAGTTAAGTTATATGGATCACGTTGATTTATGAAGTTATTTTGTAAATTATGTTTGGATTTTAAACCAGTAGCGTGACCATGCGCTCAGTACAGGGTGTGAGCCAGTGTCGTAAGCAAATTGTATCCAACACTTGCTGCAGGTCCATAATTACAAAGCAATGAACCACTATGGGCCTGACAGAGCTTTTCATTAAGCATATAATGGTTTGGCATCCAATTATTATATCATTACAATCATTAATGCGGTAATTACATATAAACGAACTTCTGCATGGCTATTGGTAATAGAATCTGACAACAAAACTGATGTTTGAGGTAGTAAATAGTTGCATATATAAGTAACGTTTAATGGTTATATATATAACTAGCTGTTGCCCGCGACTTCGTCCGCGTGGTATTTAACAAAGACTCAACCGTTGGCAACAGCCTGCTCGCACGTTCTGATCCCGCGGGACGCATTGCAGATTGTTGCTATCAAACTTAATCAGGCGCAGCGCTGCAACATTGGTATTAATTTTTTTTCCAGAGATTCTATTTTTTTTCTAAAATAAAAGTAGCCTATGTTACTCCTTGTTACATCAGCTATCTGCCAGTGAAATTCCCGTCAAAATCGGTCCAGCCATTACAGAGATTACCCGGAACAAACAGACAGACAGACAGACACACAGACAGACAGACAGACGGACAGACAGACAAAAATTGTAAAAAATGTTGTTTCGGTATAGGTAACGTGTATACATCCAAATGCACTTAGTAAAAAGCCGTTATTTTAATATTACAAACAGACACTCCAATTTTATTTATATGTATAGATTACACTTACTAAAAAGAAAGTAGGTATCCGGAAAATCATAATTCATAGTAATAAATCTTTAAAATTATTACCCATTTATTTTGCTTGTCATAATAAACTCTTAATGATCAATAAGTAAGTGTTCATAAACGACGACAAAAAACCTCTATGACCGCTTAAACATGTACTTGTGCCTTTATAATAAAAAAAAGTTATATTTTACTTTATTGAGCAAAGTAACACATGGATAATATAGAACAAAAAAAAGTATTTTCTCTGTTCTAAAAATTATAGTGTAGATAATACGAGCGGTAATGATATTATCTCGAGAGAAATGATTACTTCTTGTTTTTATTGAAATAGCTGTTTAAATAGAAAGCACCATTTGACCTAATGCTCACATTTGACCAATCATGTTCCTAATAGTCGCGCTACTTCACGTAAGTGCAAGAGAACAATCAGAATCATTGTGAGAGATACTGAGTCATCGCGAATGTGGTCAGTATAGAAATATGTTTCAAATCAATTATTTCATTAATCATAATGATTTTGTAACTCAAATACCTATATCGAGGATTTTAAAATAACCGATCAATTTGTGAAGAAATTAGTTTTTTTTATATCCTGAGTTGTGGGCGCTCGTAACAAACCTTAGATTTTTTTTATTAAAACGGGATATTGTAAAGCCCGTTTTTAGAGTTGAATAAAGTATTTCCATAAACATTAATGTAATTATTTTAAATTTACAATCAGTACAGTACTATAAATAATGACGAGTAATCGCTATAGTACGTAATTAAATATCAAATAGCCTCTTTAGTTAAATATTGTAATTATGTTGCCCACTTCTGTTTAATGAACGCTATAAATTATAGAAACTTTTGCACTGCAATCTCGAGGTCACCGGTAATCCAATCTTTGGCAGATACGAATAAAAAGCCAAGCCACAAGACTAGCATTACAAATCTTTTGATGTACCGCGGGGTCAGAGACGCACGTGCCCAGCCGCCTACTTTCAGAATCAGATAAGCTCACGTAAATAATAAATTTACCTTGTAATCTATGCTTATTATTGTAAAATTCATTTCTCTGTGGTTATAAAAGCAACAATCCACAACGGATAATAAGATGGAAGATATAAATGAATGTATACAACAAAAAAGCTTTTAAACTAGAAATGCGGACGAAACTTTTTCGTTAATATAGTTTGTTTTTTTTTAAATTGCGTTATTCGATCTTTTTACGACGGCAAAAAGTAAATAACGCTTTTGAAATTAATGCAGTACCATAAGAAATATACGCAGGTGAGACTACTCTTAATGGTACCTTATGCTTACCACGGAGCCAAGAGCCCTTTGGGAACTGGCAAGCTAAGATGACATGACCTTGTACTTATTAAAAAAACATATTTACTCCCCAGGTGAAGATTGTGCGATTGAGTATATCCAGTCGTATCGGACTGTATAAATGCGTATGTGACAAGTAGCAGTCACGTCACAATGGGCCGAACTTGACCGAGCACTAACGGTACCGCGCCGGCGCGGGCGCACCGAGACGCAAGACAATGCGTGCGAACAGGCCGACAGGTTGCTCGCCTGACCCAATTATCTGCACCAAGTGGGCCATCTGTTTTCGAATGCGTGTGAATTTTTATTAAACGCACTTTCACGCATAAGTACGTTTTCTTACAGTTGTAACAACACTAAAGAACACGTTGTTTCTTACTCTGTACGTATTATTAAGATAATTATTACTGGATGCTGTATAAATTAGTGATTTAATTTGCAATTTATTAGTATTTCAATTCCCATTATGACCAGGATATGTTGTGGCTTGACCCTATTTTTTTATTATTTTTAATTTAATTAGAACGGTAAACAATACCCATACATCAAGATACAATAGGTCAAGAAACTTTCACGCAAACTTCAAATTTAAAAAAAATACTTAATTCTCTCAGCTCCCTTCATACATACAAACCCTGGGTCATAAATAAAGCTTGAACATTACAATATGGTAAGTCATTGATATTATTTCAACTAAGTCTAAAAGGCCTGTAAAACCCTATTAAACTATGCTCATTAAAACGATTCAACCTGTAATTCCTCATTATATTTAATTAAGTTAAGATCATTCGCGAAGATCCGAGCTTTTAATCAGCGATATACAACCACTGCGCGCCACGGCATAGAATTGTGACAATATCGATTTGACATTTCCTTTACAAAAAATGGAAGAAAATAATTTCGTTAATCATGAGTCCCATGTTTTTCTAAATGTACAATTCACATCCAAGATACCCTATAGGATCAAAATAACCCACTCCTAGGGTTAATGCCGTTTCTATTTTTAACTCGTTTGGATAGCAGCTCTATAATTTGAAAGTTCCTTTTATTTGAACGCAATATTTTACTTAGGGTTGACAATTCACCGTGAGGGCTATTGTTTGGAATTTTCTATTATGATAGCATCACTAATAAGCACCTAAATATGTCTATTTAAGAAACTGAGTAAAATATTTTAAAGGGTGCGTATTTTTATTGGTTATCAACTCCAGACTTTTTTTCTTTTTTTAACCACCAATATATGGCTGGCTTTATTTTCTTTTTTAATTTCGCACCTTCGGCTCTGACGTAAGGTCTAATTATTTACTGAGAACTGTTTGTTTATTCAAGCAACTCGGTTGCCACTTGACTTTACACTTCACACCGTCCGATATGCCACAGTACGTGCACATATTGTCAACTGATCCTGTAACATACGTGACAATTCACACAATACAGTTAAACATTCCCAGGTCAGTTTTGTACACAGCCCTAGTATGTACGAAGGATTGCATGTTTATCTAAGCGGGCAGGCCGCGCGGCCGGCCGGCCAGGCGTGTTGCTGTCGCTCTCTACGACTGTAACACGCAGCCCGCGCTGTCCTGCAGATGGTACATACTGCAAGAGGTAGCGGACGTATTGTTAGCTGAATATAATACATTGTTTCATAATCTATACTAATATTATAAATGTGAAAGTTTGGATGCATGGATAGATGGATGGATGTTTGTTACTCATTCACGCCCGAACGGCTGAACGGATCTGGATGAAATTTGGCACAGAGATAGATTATAGTTTTTATCCCGCTAAAATGTATGGTTCCCGTGGGATAGATATTTGAATTTTTCATACTTTTTATCGCGGGTAACACTGCCGGGCGCAGCTAGTGTATTAATATATGGACTATAGAGTCTAATGAGATGATGGTATAATTATATATTTCGCTATGATAATGTTATACTTATGTCATTCATTTATTAGGATCATTCCCGAAAATTGTCCACTGTTTGTTTGACGTGCCTCTAACAAATTTGGAATATAATAAAAAAACAACTGTAGTAATGCATCAAACATTAATGCTTTTAATTCCCATTGCTGAACTATGCATTTGTTTAATTTATGCGTCAGTCCTTATCCAACTTGATCTGAAAACTTTCGCCTTACACCAACACGCAATGAATGCACGACATCGTTAACAGGCGCCGTCGCCAACTGCCCAGGCGGGTCGTAGAACTACGAGCTCAGGCGAGCTTAGCCGCCGCCGCTAGCGCGGTGACACCCGACTATAAACTAAGTTCTATACAAGCCTATGTGCAGTGAAAACGAGGTACAGCCCTCGAGGAAAGCCGGTCACCTCTTCGCACAGTCAGTGTGATAAACACGACGCTTTGTGAATGCATTTATAAGTCATAATATTTATCAAGAATAATATAACATAGATAGATAATTGACCAGATAAAACTTTAACACGGCAATCGGATAATTTATATTAAAACACTTAGATATCAACCTAACGAATATAGCAATAAATAAATAAAAATGTTCTCAATTTATTTCAAATTAGAAAGTTATGAGAGCTAAGTAAAAGTTTTTCAAATAAAAGTTAGCCACCAATCCAATACACAACATCTTTTATTTTGTTACTGCAGGTAGACGAGCGAATCGTATTGGCAAAACGACCGTGGTGAAATGTAAATTCTTGTTCTGGCAGCAGTCACAGGTATTCAATGCTAGGATCCTGCGCAAGAGACAGGGGAGCGGGGCGGCACGTATCACTGGAACCTAAGCACACCCAACCGCTATGCCACCGAGGTTTTACTTATTTCATCAAGATATAAAGCATCATTAGAGCTCCCAATTAACTATCATCCGCATTCAAACATAATACTGTTCCCTACTAGGAAATTATAAAGACCATTTTGCACTACTCACGCGGCGACCACTCCTGAGAAATTTTAATGTCAAACGTTGAATAATGCGGCACTGCGTACCATAAAGCAAATAGTAATTTATATGGTGGCTGCACTACAGTAACTGTACCGCGGCAGTTTATCGGCGCATTATCACAAATGCGGCGTGTTTACAGACATTGTATTCCTGTCAATTATGATATTGGCTATTTTATGGTATTACCGTCCATTTCTCTGGAAACACTTAAAGGGATCGATCGTTATGTGCAAGAATTTCCCCGGCCTCAGGCTTAGCGTGTCCCAAAGAGCTGGCTGTCACTCATGCTTACAGAAGTTAGCGTGTAACAACTCAATACCCGCTTATTTACCCACAGAGGAAGTGTATTAGCTTTCGCACCATCAACTTTTACACCACAATTTGTACAAGTTTGTTAGCGATTGCCAGATAGATTACTTACCCGTTCCGAAGTGTTAAATTGCTTCAGAATGCCAACAATATCCGACTTTCTTCTGGTGAAAGATATCTCATGTTCCAATTCACATTTGAAACGAATACTTAATTGAAATTCGTAATGTATTTCAAATGGTTTGTCGTTACTTTATTTTTAAACTAAGTATCTAGCTACTTTCCCTGCGCTATTGTAGAATGAGAATATTATATTTTACATCTGTCCACGTTCATTTTATTTCCATTCAGTTTCGACAACAAAAGAATGACCTGTGCGAATTCAATATCAATAAATCATCTATCAATGGCAGCCGTGTTCCGGCGCCCGCGCAGCGCACGCTCCAGCGGCCACTAAAATCACACCCACGATGCATTGTTTGAGACCACCATTTACATTGTATAGTTTTGCAAGAATCAGGGCAGATCTTACTACATTGGCCCTATCTATTCTAACTCCTAAGTTACAAGTAAAATATACAAACCGAATCCTACCATGTTCAAATATAGGCTTGTGATTAGAGCAGTTATCCTCGTAGCCGATATTCCGGGTTCAATCTGTACTTGGATCATTAAACTCTTAGCTTCAGGGGACTCCTAACATAAATGTTTAATGTTAATTGTTTAGTAGTAATGTGTTTATGGCATTACATCTTTAAAACAAGAAGTGTTAGAACTCTCCAAGTTCACAGACTTCTCATTGACTTTTGTCGCTCGCTACCATCTGTACCACTGAGTCAACAGCACTCTCTATACAAATAAATCACATCGTATCACGATTGACTCATTAAGACAAATCACCGCCATATCAACAATGAATAGCCTAGACGTTGTGAATAATTAGATCGGAACGCCGAAATAGTAGACACAATTCTCACCTGATCCTTGCGACGAGCGTTCAGTTGTTTCACTCTCAGGATACAAATCCTGCAACAAAACAAACATTTTAAATTCACAATCACTTAATTTTTCTCTCTAGATGCTGGCTTTTTTTAGTTACCGACCACCAATTTGTAAACAAATGACTCATTGATATGCAAACGGCCGGCTCCACATCGCATGGCCATATTAAGTGTTACTACCGTTACAAACACAGGAAACATGTGTTTCAAACCGTGCAATATTTGCTTCACCAAATTTCGGTTTCTAATTGGTGCAAAAATCAACACGACCACTTTCTATGTTCCAAATTGAGCTGTCAATGTTGAAGAATCGTGAGTAAACGATATTATACAAATCGTCGGCAGAGTGGTGCATGCGCATCAATATTTGTTATAACAAGCACATCGCCAGTAGAGTCTATTGCATTAAGCTCTCCAAGCCATGGCTCGTTGAGAGAAGCTTTAACAGACTCTATAGGTTCTGCATATATTTTCTTCATCTTAGACGGCCTGATTGGCGCAGTTGGTAGTGACCCTGCTTCCTGTGCCGACGGTCCCGGATTCCCTGGTAGGGACAAACTTTGTGTGATGAGCACGAATGTTTGTACCCGAGTCGTGGATGTTTAGTATCTATATAAGTATTATATACTGACTTTGCCCTCAGTCCATTGTACGGTACCCATAATACAAGCGTTGCTTAGTGTGGGACCGTATAGTTGGTGAGTTCGTCTGGCGATATTATTATTAGCCAGAAGACATAATGTGAAACTTGATCTAAACATTAGGATGCGGACTACTAGCGCTGTTATTAGTTTAACTAATTATATGACATCCCTCAAATGACAACTCGCGACTAGGCTCGCTTATTTTAACACTCCATCCATCACACACCAAGTGAAATCGCAACGCTTCCTCTAAAACGTGCCACTGGAAACGATCAGCGGCCAATACTTAACTAATTTAAATTTCACAAGCTATCTTAATTTGTAGATCGATCTAATTTGCATATCCAAATATAATAAATTGCTTAAAAACTTATTGAAATGATCGTTAACGGAATATAGTTTAATAAATCTAAAAAAATATTACTTTATTTATATTTAATGCCAAGTAAATGTGAAAAATAGATGACTCGGTAGTTTTATCATTTCATCGGACCACAGGTTGAGCCTTAATTTGATCAATCAAAGCAAAATGTAACGGTCAGTAGTGAAAGTACAAAAATCTCTTAAATTGTTGTTTCTACAGGAGCCATTAAGTAGAAAATCTTCGAATATCAATCAATTAACCAATCAACGTAAAAACGACCACATGTAACCTACAATTGTAATCGTTTATGCGGTATAAACCATTACATTGACTGGGAACAGTGCAGCTTTATTTTCCACTAGTCAAATGTGAAAAGATTAAACTTGTAAGTAGGTCGTTATCGCATTTGTCATCTTATTCTAACATAGATTTCTATTGCAGGCTTAGACCAATTTCCTAACGGCCTTAGGACAAAAGATACACGCCAGGATAAATGGCTGACCAATGTAAGCATCTTAAATAAACCACGGCTCGGCACGAATAGCCTTTTTCCTAGCGAGAACATAGAAAAGAGCGTTAGAGTGAACAATAATATAGCCGCCGGGGGCGTTCGTGCTCCGAGAGCGAGCGAACAAAGTGGAAAAAGTTAATTCGCATTGAAATGGTTCCTATCGGCTCTCAGACCAGCCTCGGTTCCTTTATCCGCAGCTGATCGCACTAGACAATGTGGTGGTGGGTGCGGATGAGGCGGGTGGGGGGCGGGGGGGGCGCGGGCAGGGGCGCAAGCGCATGACCGCGCAGGGCGCAATGACCTTGCGCGCGCATTCCACCCGCTCTTTCGAAGGCTCCTGCGGCCCTCCAGGCTATCCCGACTTTATTCTATGGCACCATAAACTACCTAACGTACACTGGAACAAAGTATCTACACGCGGGCTTGCTCATCGACATTGTAAGTATTGAATCGAGTTTAAAAATAACACCTACATCTTCAAGCGTTTGAATATACCCCGTATTTACTACGATCACTGGAAACATCTACTAAATCGGAATATCTACAATGCAATACTACAAACAAAGCTTAACAATAGTGCATCACTGAAACTAGGTTAATAACCTTTGAGAAAACATAGAAGACGCAAACAGGCTGAATAAACACGGAAAAAATGTTCCCATCAATGCGTGTACGGGCAGGCGGCAGCGGCAGCGCGTAGTGCTTGTAATTACAGTAAAAATAGTTTAATACAGGATAACAGCGGTAAAAGTATTAATATGAATCATAATATAACTTTATGAAAGCCAGCAGAAACATGTTTCTGTTTTCTATTAAATACGTGTTAGATGCCAGGTAATACTTGCTTTATCATCAAAAACATCCATTTTGCACGCACATAAGGATGTAACAGATGTTAAATGATCTTATACACGAGCTAGAAATTAAGCCAATCGGCACCTAGTCGGAAAATAACGGTCGCGGTGCCAAATAATCGGAAAACCACGAACACAAACCGTTCGGTGCGAGTCGGATTGGCGTTAAACCCACGCCGCGGACGAAATATCCACCGAGCGTGACATATACACACATAAAATTCTCATGCCTTTTATTATTTGCATTCAACAACTAATCCCAAGTAGCACTTTAGTTTCGCTATCATCTGATTTCCTTTTTTATCCCAGTTAAAACTGGGATAAAAAAGGAAATCAGATGAAATCACCTAAATTGTTTTTTTTTGTAAACAAAAAAAAACAATTTAGGTGACGTACAAATAAAGAAAAAAAGTATTTATAAACCAATATCTTGGGCATAAACATGAGCCGAAAATTATTCTTGCTTGCGTAAATTATTCAATACACATAATTTTGTACACTGTTGAGAATCATGGACACGAGTGTAGTCTAGACAAAGACGAAGATAGAGGCTATACTCTCCATCTCAAATTTCAAATTGAAATTATAGTCACATGTGTAACTAGCCGGCTGTACTTAACAAGTTTATGGTTCAGAACTGGCGCTATTAATGAGCCGGCCGCAACCGGTCAACGTTACGTCAATTACGCACGCTGCATAATCACTGGAGAGGCTCCGCTCAACCCTACGGGCCTTATTTAGACCACATGTCGGGAATCGCATAAGCTGTCACGCCATTTTATACTAAAGATTGAGTTGTTTAGTTGTGAAATAAATGTAATGGTTGAAATGTTATCTTAAAAGCTCTACTACTGATTTTAGATTCTTGGAAATTTAAAGTCATCTTATGACTCTACATTCGAAAACATATCAATGTTTAGTTTTGATTTTTGTATCTGTAGTCTTATACCCAGTTTACTCGGTTGAATTTGGAATAAAAGCAAATGTTTTCGAAAACTCTTAAAAGGCATTTCTTTACATTCCGTTTTCATTAGTTAAATAAGTTAGCAATCGACATAGAGCATGAACCATGCGTATACAGGTGATTTAAAACCTGACCTAACTATTTTTAATGGACAGGTTTTTTCTTTACCATATACGTTAGCGAAACCATTTCGAAAATTACTTTATTTAAAACGATTTATCACCTATACTTAGCATAAATTAAGTACCGCGTAAAAAAAATATCAAAATACGGATTGTAGTTATTTTATTACGCGTTTTATTCTCAATGTAATCTTAAGACCAAACTGTATAATATAATTCACTATAACAATTATATTCATTACAACATGCAGCACAAAGTGTGGTGAGAAAAAATCAAGAGACACATACAAATAAAATTATGTAAAGAATATAAACTCCCGTTATTCTTCTTATTTTATTTAGATTGGCAATGGGGCTACAAAATAGGGCCACTATTACCAGTATCGTATAAAACATCTTCAGAGTTGTTCTAAACTATAAGTATGCCTCATGATAATGACGATGTCGATGAAGATGATGATGATAAAATTAATTCCCTACTCCTATCAGTGAAGCTGTGGATACTTACTGAAAACTTACCGGACATGTTAGGAAAAGTTGAAGAATTAAGTTATACTATTTTAATTCATGTTCCTTCACTCGTGCACGTTTATGAACACACAAAAGTTAATATCCCACTAATATTACAAATCACACACACACACACACACATTATAAATCAATAAAACACTCTTTTGGAAAATCGTAACCAAATTGACCACTCCACGGTTCAACATCCCGCTAAAACCGTCTAAACTCCCGTTGCTCCACTAACATCACGCAATTTCCTCTACCCACAATTAAAAGCTATGTCATGGCTGTGCCCGCCAAGTCCGTTAACTGTAACGATTTCCCGCGCTGCAACCACTCATTCCTCCAATGCTAATCCGTGTGAACTTTGCCTATAAAGATGGGTAACAGCTTGATAATATCACACGATTCTCGTACATGTAATCAGTTAATTAATAACTCGCACTCGAGAAACTTTATGCGGTAATTGAGTAAGGAACGAAGCTATCGTGTCGTTTACGAGTACTAACGGTTCAGTAATAATACCAAACTAGAGGCTTTTCTTAATTGAGGTTCACGTAAAGGAACATTAATATTTATTGTAGTATAATTAAAAGCACACACTTAAAAAAAAAGCTTACAGGAAATTCTTTGTTTTATATATCGATATTCAAATATATATCTGTAATGTAAGTGTTATTTTAACGACTTTTGACAAAATCGTACAGCCAGATTCGAGAAATATACACGCAAAACATTTATTGCGTCTGGAAAAGACTAAATTTTAATATTTTGTCACAACAAATGCTTGACTGTATTTAATATTCATAGCCATTAAGATAATAATGTAATGGTCATATATGTGCCACCAGAATATATAAATACCAACACATAACTGTATCAGGGACATTACGATTAAATCTCCGAATAAACCAAATTTATATGACATTATAAACAGTTACGACGTTCCCAGAATGTTAATATCTCATACTAATACTTTACGATAACATTTTAAGGCACTCCTACCTGACTGATTATTTTACATCAAATGGAGCTTTAGGTCAACATTTAGTAGATAAATAACTTTCTCGAATTCTAAATATAATGTCAGAATGTAAAATTAAGCTGAAGAAATATTTGCAGCGTCCGAACTCCCTTGAATGTATATATACCCATATATGTAGGGTTTATGCTATATAGCTTAAAGTTCAAGTATAACATTTTAGACATTCGTTATTTCAAATTCTGTTTAAGGTACTTACCTAATATAGAAAACACCTAGAATCTTAAGTAGGCAGCACACCTTTCCGCCTATGTTACGTAGGCTGTCTATTAACCTACATAAATAGTTTAACGGAAAAGAGAAGATCTTATAGCAAGGGTGGTATGCCTGACCATTGCCCCTACGATTATTGTCGGGCTCGTGTATATAAGTGCCTGTCTACGAAAACTCTAATAGCGCGTTTCAAGATTGTATAGGGATTCGTCAGCTCCATCTGTGTATCTTGTAATGAAGTTGATGAGTTCGCTACATAGGCATTTGAATTAAAAAATGACAAAAAAGTACACTTGAACTTCAAAAGTACACTTGAACTTCCAAAGTACACTTGAACTTCAAAAGAGTCGCACGTCTATTATCTCCCTGTCATCGGTCATTACAACTGTGTCCATTTCACCACACGTTACATAATGCATCTGAAACAACGGCTGGTTTATCTCGACATCGTTCGGTCGGTCACTCTTTGTGCTACTATCACGTATCCGTCCGTAGACGTTGACACTAAGTACTTTCTTGGCTAGTATGCAATCTTCATCTGAACTATCCTTTTTTGGATGTCCGCTATTACGAAATATATTTTTTATGACATTTCTAGAACTGTCATGTCAAAGTCCTGTGTCTTTTAATAAGAATAATGTTTCTATTACAGCTCCAAACATTATTAAAACTTATACGTATTTTATAATATACAAGCTTCTTTCCGCAGCTCCGCCAGCGGTACTTTAATAAAACATAGCCGATGAAATATTGTTTATAGTCGAATCAGTATCTCTGAAGATAGCCCGCTACTTCGAAGCTCACAAACTAATACATTTTTACTCTATATGATATTAGTACATACTAAGGTGAACCCATTCTACATATTAACTGCACCTATTTATTGAGACAAATCTGACAACACTATGGGGTCACCAACATCACCGTCCAACATGGAAGAGGGCCCGTTAACATTCTTTTCGCGAACAACCGAACGCCACGACTCGATACGCTATTATACCAAATTTTACGCCTATAATTACAAATTAGAGGCCAACCAGCATCGATATAACAAAAGTGTTTTGTAGTAGGTTAACACAATTATTTTCTTTTTCTTCCGCCCGAACAGCAATACGATCGGTTAGTTATGTCATTATAAAAAGTGGTACTTACCGACTTTTTAACCGACTTCTTTTATTGTACGACAATTAAATAACGGTTTTTGATCTCGACCAATACGTACACACATACAATATTTATAATGAATTGTGTTTGTACATTTCGGTGCTTGACTTAACGCACTTAACATTCTGACTGAAATACTTAACTATAATGCAAATTTTAACTGTAAATTCCTGGGCTTGACACAGTATGGACCGCGGACATTCCCCTTTATAAATATCGTTGATTGGAACTGTTTTCGTAGCTTAGTTCGCGCGTTGATGTCTTTTGCGCTAGCGAGCCGTCACCGTAGTACTGCCGACCGATCACTGAAATACTTAAATCTGGCTAACCGTAAAAAAAATGCAGACTTGATAAACATTTGAACGCCCTTCTTCCTTGTTAAGTTTTCGCTATCGTGACACTAATCGGTTCTATCCTAACTGCGTAAGTAATGGTACTTTCATTAAATTACATCGATTTGCCGACGTCTCTGATTGCTCATAAGATGCGTAGAAAGTGTCGTGTGGTTCACAAACTTTCGTGTCTAAAGGGGTAATGTCCGTGTTTGGTAAACCAAACAATCGCTCGTCGTGACTTATTGGTTCACACGATCCACAATTGTCGACACCGTGGATAATTTTATCGCATTGTGTTCTCAGGGGACCAGAAGCGGGAGCGGTGAGCCGATCCCGATCGGGCGCTGAGGGGGAGGGTATTAGGAGGCGGGCGGAGGGGGGAGGGGAGAAGTGGGTTCGCCGACCGCCCAGAACGACGACGTCCCCACAATTATTATGTAATAAAAAAATAATAATCGTGGCTACGAGCATAACCGCGTGCCCGAAGAGAAAGAACTCTACCATTGAATTTCTGACAACGTGTTCTTTATTAGATTTATGTTCCTTCAAGAACGAGAAACATCATTTTCAAGGAACGCTATTTGTTATTATCCAACTAGTGTAGTGCGCCATCGTGCCTTGAAGAAAACTTTCTAATAACTTTCAACAACTCCATTGAAGTAGTGGTCATTTGGCCTCATTAGAGGTCGAATTATCAAGAATTCCTTCTTAGTGCACCTCTAGGGTGCTCTAGGAACTTTTTCTCTAAATTTCAAATCTCTAGGTCCACCGGTTTAGGCTGTAGGTTGTCCGTCAATCAGTCAAGTGTTAAGGATTGTATAAAACACATATGCTCAAACTACATTTTGATATAGCACTTTGATTATGACTGTACCGCTGCAAGTGCCGTAACATCAATGAGTATGACGAAATATATTTCCATCTGATAAATGACTCGTGAACAAACAAACACAATACAATTTGTCTGCGTTCTTAGACACATGTTCGGGCATCAAGATCTGTTGTGCGTCGGATGTAGCCGGTATCGGGCTATCGCGACTAATCGCATCAATTGAGATGTCCGCGTCGTCCGGCGATCCGCCGCTCCGTTACAGATCACAAGACAAAGCCATTTGTAACGGGCGAGCCTTCGATCGTTTCGCTTCGTTTGCATCTCACACAAAATAAACACGATAACGATTTGTTATGTCATCAGTCGCGATCTGTTTGTTGTGCCATAGATCTGATATTCAACATACAACAACGATATTAACTGTGACATATTCCTTTATATCGCCCCACGAACACACCAATTGTTTAGACCCAAACTAAGCAATGCTTGTAATATGGCTATCATACAATGGACGGGGGGTGGACTCAGTATATATATATGACTATTGATATAGACATTAAATATCATACAATATTTCCTCGTACCGAAATTTCGCAAAGGAATTTTGGCACCTTGAAAGCCTTAGAATTCCTGACCGTATTTCGGTCGCGGTGGCTAATCTCGATCAAGACAAGCCAGCTGCGCAGGAGATATTTTAGTGCACAAGTGTGTGCGCAAGCACAGGTGCACTCTCTCTGCCCTCACTTACGAAGGCAATCCGACACGAACGGAGAGAGATCGGGCGCAGGACCGACGACTTTACGTGTTCTCCGAGACACGAGCGAGGGACAATCATGGTTAAAAATGAGATTCGCATACGAAATCTTTAAATCCCAGAGGTGCGAGCCGGGTTTCGAACCTGCCTCATTACCAAAGCAAGCGTTCTACCAAATTTGCTATCTCTACTTAAATCTGTTTAATATACCTAATATGGGAACGATAGTTTTGCCTTGACACCAGCGCTCGTACATCATATTGAAACTTGTATCCATCATTATATATGCTTGTATTGATAATCTGACATAATCTAATACCTATAACATGCTTCAATGCGCCAGACAAGTGACACGTATCATGACATTATCATAATGTAAGGTGCCTCGCGCGCGTTACGGCAACATTTTCTTAGAAATGTTAATATTCATTCTGGTTCGATATGCAGCAGACAACTTAATGTTGATATTGCTTCGCTATAAACGCTAACGTTATTGTTCAATTCCCGATATATGTGATTTTGATTCCATTCATAACAAAGTAAATAATAAGATGTGACAATCGAAGTAAAAAATCTGGCCCTTCCAAGTTGTTCGTTGTAACTTCTATAGTCTGCATTTGTTTTGACCTCAACGTCTCGAGTTCAACTGAATATCTTATAAATAACCTCACGTCCTTATATGCCTATCATAGATCACGTTTACGAATCTTTCGGCTACCTAATCAACCATTGCCGTGACAATACGAACAGACACGTATTGGTGTCTATCAAAGCGTTCGATGTTCATGGTCGGGTGGCGCACGTTGTCGTGTGCCGTAGCGGGCAGCCGGCCGCGGACCCGGCGAGGGCGGTGCCGGCATGGTTCTCAGGAAGCCACGCACCACTAACTGCTGCCCGCTGGCTCAGGTGACCGTCACACTACTCCAATCAACGAGGTATCGGAGAAAATGAACTCGGCACATAAATCGGGTCAGGCTAATAAAATCGTTACGGTATGTACGTCGCAGTGTTGGTGGAGTAAAATATAGGTAAGTGTGTACTGTACTAAATAAGCATTACTCAAAACAAAACTTTACCGGTGAAAAGTGTATTCTACAGCTTACGTAATAAGCAGCTTTATCTAATTCTCTATAGCCTGGATTATAAATAGCTCAGTTTACAGCTATTATTTATTTTTAAAATATCTACTTATGTCGCCGTGACAATGTATGTTCAACGTTAATGGGTCGCGCTTATCGTTCGATAAACACTCCGAACGAAGCCAAAATTGAATAGGTTAATAAATATTGTTAGCCGATCGGCATCTGGACATACACACGCATTCGCGTATGTGCACTTTCTCGCTTATTCATCAGTTTAGTGGGTCGCGACCCTGCGTGCGCGGGCGCTGCCTCACGCCCGCCCCGCGAACTACTCCGTACAGGACGTTTAAGCATAGTCTGCACTGATGCTTGACAACTCTGGTACATTCACTCAACTACCTGTCGGGAATTTGAATGCAATGGAGGCAAGAGAATTGTTACATATTAGATTATTTCGCAGCTTCAATCAGAGTGTATCAGCTATTTCTGTTGCAAACTTATTTTACCAGCTAATAGGTACCAATAGATACGAGGCAAGCGTAGACAGGCATAGGACAATTAGGAAGGAAAACCATAAAAAACTAATAACAATAATATAGCCAGACGAACACACCAACTATACGGACCCACACTAAGCAACGCTTGTATTATGGGTACCGTATAATGGACTGATGGCGAACTCGATAACAAACCTCCATGATTCGAGAACATTTGTGTTCATCACACAATGTGTATTCGAACCCAGGACAGGGTCATTACCCACCGAGCTAATCAAATACCATAAATTAACCCACTGAAGTATTATTTCCAGCACTATGAAGAACGCAATAGGAATATAATCTTAACCTGAAGCATGACACATGTAAAAGGTTCTTCTATTCAAAAGGCACGCCTACAGTTAAACACTTGTGTCACTCAACAAACGAATGGCGTGGAATGTGAAATATTTAGTCTAACTGTTCTTACAGCGAGTCGCGGCTTAGAATGAGATGCACACGATAATGTACCCGCCTCGCTCTTAACGCTGACGAACGTGACGATGTCCAGATGTGTCCGAGTCACAGAAATACGCAGCTTTATGCCCGTCACAATTATCAGTCGTGAACAATCTCCGGTTTCAGGTTTATACATCGAGATTACCAGTATTTTAATGTGCATGTTTATCATTAGACGCCGCGCTCTGATCTAATCGAGTGAAGGGGTCGCTACATCTGCTCTAGACTTTTTGTTTAACGTGTTGTATACAATAAAATAAATATTTAATTAATTAAAAGCTGTATACTTAATCAAAATTATAATGTATTTCTGAATACGATTAGTACGTACGTAACTGGAAAGTAACTGAGTTTCTTCAGCAGTCAATTATTTTATCCAGCTTGCAATTACAGCGCAATAGACATTCGAACTTGAATTCAATTTTAATCTATACATACCTACGTACATACATCGTCATTGCATCAGCTATTGTGTCGGTATAAATCCCGGAGTCAACGCCTTGCCTTCTCCGGCGGCAATCACGAATTTTGATTAACTTTTTTTTGCAAAAGAAGCATTTTCTTTTTCATAATATGATATGGCAACAGGCGCGATTGAATTACACGGCTGTTAGAGCACATTTGGCGCGGATGCGCCAGCGCCGCACGTGAGGTATCGTGCCGGCATCCCGCATCACCGTGATGAGAATGATGAACGAATATTTCTCCACAAGATTACGTGATCAATAAATCCGTACAATTGATAGAGCGAAACTTAAACATTTTAACCACCTTGTACACCCATAGAAACCAGTTGCTAACTGTTAGTAAAGAAAACACAAATCAACAAGCGAACTTGATTCTTAAAAAAACTCCATTTGCACAAATCCGTTGGAAATCATCATCATCGTGCCATATTCGACCACACAACATCACTTATCATCAATTACGTCTGTGTGCGTTAGAGTGGACATTCGTAATTCAGATGTGTTATTAGATGTAACTGTAAATTAAACGTGTAATGAGGCACAGCAAATCTCAAATAAAATGTGAAACATTACGGAATTGTACGATTGTGGGTCGTCTGCGCCGGCGCAGGGAGGCCACTAGGTCGGGGGAAAGTAGTGGGGCTTTATGTACGCCTGTACGGTGCATGCCGCAATTACATCCACAGAATCCATAATATTGTTGGAATTCAGATGAAAAAGCGAGCTACTTTGGTACCCAATTCACCCGATGGAATGATAATATAAATTCAAGTTTGACAGTACTATGTATAATAACAGTAGTATCCCAAAATATTATGGTTCGTCATGGAATCAGAATAGTAAATGAATCGTCAAAAATGGCACACAATGCTAAGCTACGACTTTATTATCACCCGTTTGGAAAGTCGTTCCTATAGAGAATAACGGACAAGAAACTGCATGTCTGCCCTTTATAAAAGGATCTTATACATTTTTTAGTAGTACATGGTATTTATTAAACGTATATTTTAATATGTTATATAAAATTATATAAAATCTTACCGAAACCATTTATCTATTTATTAATTTATACATGTGTCAAGTTTATGGTAATGTTTAAGTGTATTTTGTTGATGTTCACTCGCAGTAAAATAATTTTCTGCATAATACATAGCGCCTATAATGTATGCCTTACATCAGCACCGAGCTGGTACACTGGCCAATTTAGAAATCGCATGTGACACGGATCGACCGACTCGACTATAAACTACGTGGCTAGTATTTGTTGCTATCATCTTTAACCTTTGCCTGTTTTAAGGTTCTCGCATAAAACTGATTGTGAAAACAGCGGTGACCATTAAACTGTAAAGTCGTTTGTCAATTTTATGAAAGCGATACTTTCTATTTATATATATTTAGATAAAGTACTTCAAAGTTATATCCTATAAATTTTGAAAACGCTCATCGATTGCCTTTTAATGGTATAATAAAACCTAAACGGAGTAAAAATTATATAACCCTTAAAAAATAAATAAAGTAATTATTTTACATAGGTGCCATACACAAATATTTCAAAGTGAATTAATCCATGAACATTTCTAATTACAATCTATCAAACAGCATTGATGTGTATCACCAAAACCACAAAGTGATTAATCTTACGACTCGACATTAATAATTTGGTAACAAAAAACTGACAGACGGAGACTGTCTCTACTACATAAAACTTTATTGTGAATGTGACATCGTTTTGAGTATTTAAATGTGAAAAATGGATTTAATGTCCCGCTCGCGACTGACAAAAACGCTACGAGAAGCCATGCTAATAGACTCTCGTTTATTTATTTCACTTATAATTTCAAATATGCTTATTTCTTTCATTAAATAATAACAATTTCATGAATCAAAACTTTTAATTCATAACATCTAATCAAATGATTATAGACATAATAAGCTGTTAAGTGGGCCGATCTATGATTTGGGCGGCGCGCGCGCTCCCGGTCAAGGCCGCTTGCACTTGCTCGCAAAAAACTTCCAACTGGTTGTGCGCCCACGCATGCGGTTATCATAGTCGCATTTTTTGCGATCATATACATACTTACTACTCGGGCCATTGATCGCTTATGGTTTTTACATACCGGTTATGTTATTGAAACCGCCAAATTACGTCATCAAGTTCAAAGAAATTATCAAGTAGTTACAGTTACATTTACAAAGCCCGTGCACACCCACAAACAAGCGGTGGTTCGTCTAATATGCCGCTAATTTGTCATATTTGTTGTACACTATACTTTATAGTCGATACCATAATGATTAGAGATATTAAGCGTCCAATACAAATGAATATAACTACAAAAATAGTTATTATGCAAGTCGTAAGTCCTATCCTATTGCCATAAGCAAAGTCAATGTCACGGGTCAAGGAAGCGATACCGGAGAGTTTATTTTTCACATGTTTTAACGCATGTCCTTCGACTATATGTATACATAATGCACCCGTTAAAGTAAAATACCATATAGCAAATCCAGTAGTATTGTTGTGCTTGGCTGAAGTTTTTCTACAGTGTAGCACGCAGTTAGGCACGATAAAAATCTAAATAACTTTTCAAGGTCTAACGCGCCCTTTCGATCGCAACCCTCAAAACACTGTGGCTGAAATTGTTTTTTTTAGATATTTGGTATTTCTTAAGCGGGCTTTACATATTTTTTTACACGCGCTGTATTTTCTTACTCTTGTAGTCTGAGCACATGTCATAGCACTTTATTGCTAATAACAAGTGATAGAAGGTATGTTTTTTCATTAACACATATTTGAGCCGTAGGTTGAGATTATTAAAATTTTAATAACGAGCATCCTGTGCTAGCCGACGAGTAACCAGTTTCCGAGCAAGTCTTAGAGCCCGCGCTGGGGTGGAACTGCAACATACTTTTTTCTTATTCCTAAGTGCGTTTTAATTTTCCGTTTTGACGCGTGTACACATAGCTCGTAAGGCTGTTTTTTCTATAACTCTGGCTGCCAGTATGAATGGAAATAATCTGGATTATTATATAAAAATAATTATCGCAATATATCTCCTATTCCGAGATCGTAATTTTAATAATGTTAAAATTTTCCGTCAGTTTCAACGACAACGAGCTCTCCCAATATATTCTTCTAAGAGCACTTGATATAATTGTTGTACCTACTTATGCTTACGTCGCCTTATGATTACATAATTTGATTGATGTCCCCATTTTATATTAATATCTGAAGACTTCAATATAATGTAGAAACTTTTTGCGCGCTCTACACGTGATTAATTGGTTTACCATATCTGGTTCATGCAAACAAATTTCACCTGATACTGTTTTATCCCCACACCACCCTACAACTTTTTAATATTTACCATTAATATATTAATAGATCAATGACCACGACGCATATTTTTCTTTCACCGTCTAATCTCAGATAGAGAGAGAATCGTAACTTTGCACCCACTTTTCTTCCTCAGTTAAGGGCGTAATATGTAATTAGTATACCATAGTACTGCGAGCAAAAGATGTTAAAACAATAGCAAAACGAAGCGGGCGCATAAATTGGTATCTCACGCAAATGTACATAATGGTTGAACCGACTGGCGCGTCTCCTTCTCGTAATAATCCCATAATGACGGTAATCATATTATCATCATCGTACCGATAACGTGCTTTTACCTATTGCAATAGGGCTGCGCCGCGCAGGCAGAACTGTGCGAATGAATGATAGATGACAGTATCTATGTAATTTCGTAAAATACCCCACCGCGTCGCTTATTTCACGACATTGGAGGCTGAAGGTTCAGGTTTTTTATCCGACTACGCTACGCAAATGAGGGTAATGTACTTACTTATATGAGAAGCAAAATTTTGGTACGGATAGCTGCTCGTTACTAGTTATTTATCTATTTTGTATTATCTGATTAATATGATGAGTTATCTATGTACCTATAATATGCTTTTTTATTTTTTTTATTACACCCACCCTGCATATAGCTGTCACTGCATGCTCAAACCTAGTGTATGAGAACCGTAAGATTCCCACCACACTTAGTAGTAGGTATAATGGCATGTGCCATTGAGAATAAATGTGACTAATTTTAATGTCCTTAATGAAATGCGAGTAGCTTTTTTATATTTTAGAGGCTGTTCCTAATTAGGCCAAGCACAAAATGTAGATAAAACAATGCGCATGTTATTTGACAAAATCGAGTAATATTATAGTACTCTTTTAAGTATAGAGGCGTGTAAAATATATGAAGTTAATCGTAAAAAGGTTAAGGTTAATGACGATTACTATCTACTATGTGGAAAATTTGGAAGTGAACCTGCACTAGGCTCACTATGAGATAAATGTAGAGCACAGTTTTTAGGCATTCCTGTAAATTAAACCATAACAATTCATACGAAAGTTCATAGAAAAGATTTCATCTCTCATCAAAGTAGATAAATAATAGAAACCCCAAACAAACCATTTTGCACGCCTATTAAGTATAAATTATGCACTGAAATATATTAAAAAAGAGAAACATAATACTGATATCTCTTTTCGTTAAGTACACCATACGATTCTTTTCTTCCGATACAAAATTTTGTGAAGGTAGTTGGCGATATGCCCTTGAACTTGTAATGTCAGCTAGTGAAAAAATTGCAGAGCCAAAAGAAATGCTCAATAACTATAGCAGGAAGGTATTGCTTGTACTTGCATAAAGAGTATATCATTAGAAGTAACCACTAGCATCTAACTTAATAGCAACTTAGAGATATTTATAGTCTGTTTTTTTTTAAAAGGCTTTATGTATGTATTACTGTTGATAACAAAATAAATACCTGAGTTCAGCAGTGCGCTTCACTGTCTTCAACTGTCGCACGATACGGTGATAATGTTCACAAAACAGAACTGTGTCCGGGAACTAGGCAAGCACTCGACCTGAACGAGCGCACCGGCAAATGAATGGGAGGAACGAGTGAACACCGGCGCGAACGTGCCGAGCCGGGACCGAGCGCGAACAAACACAGGGCCGCAGTCAGCCGAGCGTCTCAAACCGAATGAAATGGTGAAGAAGACGCCGCGGTCTTATATAGACGCGGCCGTAACCTGACGCCGGATAACGGACTCCCGCTGACAAACGTGCACTCGACTATAGATCGTTCTGCGCGCACGCAAGAGACACATTCCTACTCTAATCACAACCCTTCCCAATGTAACAGATAGATCGAATTTTCAATAAATAGCCCGAAGCTGAAGCTCGAGGCTTGGATGTCGACCATGACGGCAGGACGACCAACTCGCACCAACAATATTATTAGATACTTCCCTAAACCTCCTTCCGCAGTTCACTGTAAGGTTCATGACATTTTTTTGGAGGGTGCAGCCATAAATCCATATATCTATAAAATATCTCCGTCAAAATCTACAAATGTCATGTTTACCTACTACAGAAAAACATGACTTTTGTAGCATATTAGCACATACCAGTGAAGTAATATAATCACTATAAAACTCAAAATTGACCTGTTTCGTTCCACGGCAGTTGCTCGCTTACTCAATAGGAAACATAAAGAAGTGCACAGAGCGTACCGCTAACAAAAATGTACTAATCGTGAAGGCTTAGATATTGTAATAAGATTCACATTAGGTACATAATCGCAAAGAAATCGAAAAAAGTATGCAAATCAATTTGTTAATTACATATACATATATAAGAAAGGATAACACCACACATTACATTATGAACGGGACTTTTCCTTATAGAGCAAATTGCTTAATTAAATAGCAAGCTTTCAACGAACAATTCGCGAAGGAGTGCTTCATTGTGCCAATGTCTCTCTAATCTAAATCGAAGCCTTACCGAGAACCACCGACCGAACAAAAATTCGTACGCAATAAAACGCTGATGAAATAGTAGCTTCTTTTCACACCTAATTACCAGTTAATGGCTTCATTGCAAATAAAAACAAATGGTTATGCGAGGCGCCGTTTTTGATCTCACTTCCTGCGGTTTCCCAAAGGAGGATTTAAGGCCAGCATTGATACAACAGTGAAAGTTAATGTTGAATCGCATCGGCTCTCATTATCTGCGCGATGAAAATCTTAAATTACACTGCACATGCCATGTTTCGATCTATTTTTATTTGTGTAAGATTCAATTACTTGACTCCTAATGATGGCCAACGCCGTAGGCTTTGGCTATGAAAGTAACTACTTGTCTTTGCGGCCGGGTAATGAGCGCGCACTACGCGCACAATGAAAACAATTATCTACGTAATATGTACCTATTATTCTATAGGTATGTTATTCTTGCAACAATTTAAATTCGCACCCGTAGATATCATAATATAAATGAACAATCTTAATTTTCATAACTTGTTAGCTGCGAATTATAGCTGGGTATTATAATACCTTTCATTATGCTATTAAGTTAGTTAATAATTATTGAATGAGCATCCACACTACGATTAAGCACGTTGCACTACGAGCATGAAATTTTTAACATTTTACAGCAACGAGTCAGCAAGCTTTTACTTTAGATGCGCGTTTTAGTTGCAGGTGAGTCAGCGTTTGTTTCGCCTCCTTATAGGACATGACACTGACCTTCTCTTTTATCTGACTCGTGTAAGTTATCCTTCGGCTTCCTCATCCTCGCTTTCCTTCTACCTCTCTTGCTATGTTGTTCATTACCTTCATATTATTCGCCTACACCAATTTTACAATTTATTCACACTTGCGCTGGCCTGTTTTGCGTAAATTGTCGAATAGTAAATCACCTTAAACTCAGTATCAGATGGCATATTCGTGTCACCGGAGCAATTTTCCGAATGATTTTATTGCACAATAATGTAGGTTGTCGTGTTAATGTTGACGGCACTTAATCCATTATGACACGATCTCACATTATAGAGAATGCTATGGAAACAGATTCTAGGTAGAGAAATGCGCGACTAGGAATTGTCATTGGACTATGATCTTTATCTTTACTGTTAACTGTAAATGAACTGCAATTTTGGATACATTTGACTTATGTAGTTTATGATGGTGCATCCCAATGGAAATTACATATGTCCCTCGAAAAATAAAAGAAGTTGTGCCCTTTTGTGTAGGTTCTTCATCCTTTTTTAGTTCGTAGCTGCATTTTTCATACATAACCATTTATGTGAACCACACTAGAAGATATTGATGTTTCAATTAAATAATACGGGTCGTTCAATTAAATTAAATTAGTAGTAATGTGTCCATTATCGACGGATAAATTAAAAGAATGTGTTTTTAATATATTTTGCTGACGCGGAGTTCTTATGCCAGTCTGTCTCACTTCGGTTCCGTAGCTTTTATTTGTATTCTGATAGAGCGTTGATGTTTTTGCTAGCGATCAATGTTGATCAATAGATCTGGGTCGCTCACTCAAACTTCTATAATACGTAGCACTTTTACTTCTCATAGTAATCCAACTTATATTTTATTTTGTGGTGTTAATGTGCAGTGATGTATATACGCATTGTCATGCTAAGCATTTGGAAATTGACGTATTTTTATTAATGTGCCCATCAATTGATTTGAAAAAAAACCAAATATATACTTTCTTTAGCAATTGATATAACAATATCAATGGATCTTGTCACACATTTTTCTAATTATTTATCCAATGCTACTGAATACTTATGTTACTCCATCGTCGTCATCATCATAGAATAATAATAATATAATACCTGCCCTTTTAATGTCCCACTGTTGGGCACAGGCCTCACATCAATGCGAGGGGGATTAGGCCATAGTCCACCTCGCTGGCCCAGTGCGGGTTGGTGGACTTAACACGTCTTTCGAGGGTTTCTCTCAGACATGCAGGTTGCCTCGCGATGTTTTCCTTCACCGTTTAGCAAGTGATAATCATGGTTGAAAATGAGATTCGCACATGAAATCCAGAAATCCCAGAGGTTTGAACCTGCGATCCTCGTTACCGAGGCAAGTGTTCTACCCACTTGGCTATCACTGCTGCCATCATAGAATATGTCACGTCGATTGCAGCATGGTGGCGGGCGCAGCGTGCCGCGCCGGGGACGCGCTGCGCGTGCGCCGGCTAATCGCCGCGTAACGGTGGCGAACTGTAAAGCTCGCCACGGACCGCGGGCCGCGTGCTAAATTTGCCGAAACACCGCGATCTCTAGCGGGAAAATCTTAAATCACACTAAACCCATGTCGTTGCCCGGCCATAAATGTAATGAGACAATTAAGTAGTTTTTGCTTTATAAAAATACAAGTATAAATATGCAATAATTAATATCCTTCAAATACTCAAAAGCAACTCAATATTTGAGAGCATGCTTATTTTTTGTGACTTACAAAACTTGCAAGATAAGGACAAAAACGAATATATATAAGGACAAACATATTTGAGGAGCGTTTTTGAGTGTTCAATAGTCACTTAAACATGTAAGTGAAATAGACGAATAGAGTATTCAATATCCTTTATTGCTATTGGTATCGTGTAATAGGATTTCACACTTGAATTGCTAACTGAATCACGTATTCCTGGAACAATGAACGCTTTATACTAAACGCATTAGTAAAAATCTGTAAGATATTAATTACCCTTACAAGTTCGCGTGTTGGTAACGACGTATTATGTTACCGCAACGATTGTTACTGCATTCAATCTTCGTCACGCCATGAAACCAAAGAGATTTATCCCATTACGGTATAACTGGATACCTACGTACTTACTCCCTATTCCACACTACCTTCTTACATTTGTTCGAACTTTAAAGATCAAATTATAATACACCACTACATATTTGATTCATAGAAAACATACACAAGGAGGGTGATATGAAGACATAAACTTCAAAACTTTTCAACTTACACATTCTCAGTTCACGCCCAACAATCAGCAGTTTAAAATAATAAAGTAGGTGCGCTTATTTATCGACTTCACACTCTACTTGTATTCGTTCCATTTTTGAAGCAAACGTTCGCTACTGTTGTCTTGGACAAAGGGTCATTAGTGAAAATGTCGGAGTCCACAATGGAATTGGAACAAGCGAGACGCGAAATTGACGATTCTTTGATTCTGAGCGAATTCTGCATGCGCCGCATCGGGCTCTCGTTCAAGGAACCGAAGAATACGTCGTCGTATTTCTACCAGAAGCTGATGTTTATGTTATCGGTGTGCGGTATTTGCTACCACGTATTCAGTGAAATCGTCTTCATAGGTCTCACGTTGTCTAATTCGCCACGAGTCGAGGATGTCGTTCCACTTTTTCATACTTTTGGATACGGTGCTTTAAGTAAGTAACTGTGTAAAAGTATAAATTCACGTCCCCGTCTAGCAATTTATATATTCAGACGAGCTACTTTCTAGAACTTTTACAGGAGATTCGACGTGGTGGTCGTGGTTCATTGAAAACCAATACGGCAGATAGCTTTCGACGAGTCAATGCAAACACCTCAATGTACCAATAACCCAATAAATCAACAGGTATCGCCAAAGTGTTCGTGCTGTGGTACAAGAAAGACGTGTTCAAACAACTACTCAACGAGCTGGCTGGCATCTGGCCAATGCCTCCTCTCAATGAGGAAGCGCAACTCATTAAGAACAAGAGTCTCGACGCGCTGCGAATCACACATCGTTGTTAGTACGCTACATATCGCTTCATTCAACCAACCAAGCTTAAATCTATCACCTGCCGACAATAGGTAGTCAGTCATTAATAACGAACGGCAATCTCGCAGAATTGAAAATGTGTCTGCAGCTGGGGGTATAATGTTATCGTCGATCGTATTTTTTCATTGCTTAATGTTCTAATGAGTGTTATCGCATAAACACTCAGCATTGTTATCGTTCTTTTACTTTCCACAGGGTACTTCGGTATAAACGTGGCGGGAGTTTGGTTCTATAACGTGACCCCAATCTGCGTGTACCTGTACGATATCTGGCGAGGCGACGACACCAAGGTCGGATTTGTCTGGGTGTCTTGGTACCCGTTCGACAAACACCAGACTATTGCGCATGTTGCTGTCTATTTATTTGAGATATTCGCAGGTAACGACAATAATATATCAAACCACTGACTTGGTACGGAGTGGGTACTTTAAATTTATATATTTGATCTCTCTATGTATTATTTTAAACATTTATGGCGATACTATATTGTTGATACAAATTGCTTCGTCTACGAATGTTGTTAATATATTAATGTCAACATTTTCTATTTCCAAGTTAACACTACATAGCACTGCTAAGCTAACTGTCATGCGTGATAAAGCAAAAACTCGACACGGAATACTTAAGCTAAATAGGTAACAGCAAATGTGATGCGTTATTATATATATTCTATATAATAACTCAATCATACATGTCGATGTATCTTATTCTTTGAGAAACGTATACAATAATACCTTTCAGTTCATCGAATAAAGTGTTTTTATCGACACGATGAGAGAGTGAAAGTTTTGATGATATAGCACTCAAATCCATTATTATATATAACGTTGATAGCGACTCTACTTTGGACGTACTGGACTAGCAATTAATCTGGTTTAAATATTTGATTGCACATTCTGTGAGGTCCTATACGAATAGATAGATAATCACAATGGCATGTTGAGCCAAAAACAAATATTGTTTTACCGACATCATGTCGGTGATTACTATTCTCTGTGAGTTGGCAGTCCAGTCAAATGATTCTGTCATGATGAAATTATCATTCGAAACATAATGATGCCTACTTAAACGAAAAATAAATTTTCTCCGCCCGCTGGTTTGTAATGACAGGTAGTAAAGATAATATAGAGACATTTTTTACCGGCGGTGGTGAAGTTAAAGCAGGGTAATGTGTTTAAACCGAATGTGGGTTCTCACCGGTAATGTGAACGCTACTTGAGGTTGCGTCGACACGTTTAATCCCACAAGTCCAATAAAATAGTACCTATTTTGTGCTCGTGAAGATTTTACTTTGTAAATCATACTTTTGTCAACTTTGTTCACCAAAAAGATTTATGAGTAGGTACTTATACCAATATTTAATTTTGTATATTGTATTGAAATCGACGAATCGATTAAAACAGTTGATAGTGACCTTCTATCTGTATTTGATTACTGCTTGAACCCATATTTAATATAATAATAATTATATAATATCGTCAGACGAACACCAACTATACAGTCCCACACTAAGCAACGCTTGTATTATGGGTACCTTACAATGGACTGAGGGCAAACTCAGTATATAATACTTATATAGATAATAAACAACCAAGTGTGTACAATCATTAGTGGTCAGCACAAAAAGGTACCTACCTATTGTACCTACCAGGATTCGAACCCGGAACCCTACAGGCACTGAAAGCAGGAGCTCTACCAACTGCGCTAATCAAGTCGTTAAACCAAAGTAAATTTAATCATAAAATAGTAAGTACGTGCATAACCAAAAATACAAATACTTACAGGGATTGATTAATACATGATTAATACATTCTTAATCAATCCCTGTTGATTGATACTTTATACCTACCATTGATAATTGTAGGTCAAACCTGCGTATGGATAATGGTCAGCACTGACCTGCTATTCTCCGCTATGGCGAGTCACATCACTCTGTTACTGAAGCTCTTAAAACTTCGGTTGGAGTCCCTCGCGTCCACACAAGGAACCGCTGACGAGTACTATGAAGAGATAAAGGGAAATATCAAACTGCATCAACGACTCATTAGGTGAATTTAATTTGCATCATTTGTTTTGTTAGTGCCACTTTATGAACGGCACAAAACTACCATGTTGTCTATACAAATAAATAAAATTAGGTTGTCTATTTGTAATATTAAAACAACGGCTTTTTACTAAGTGCATTTGCATGTATACACGGTACATATACCAAAACATTTTTTTTTGTCTGTGTGTTTATTCCGGTTAATCTCCGAAATGGTTGGACCGATTTTGATGGGACTGGCAGATAGCTGATGTAACAAGGAGTAACTTAGGCTACTTTTATTTGAGAAAATCTTTTTTGTTAAATACTACGCGGACGAAGTCGCGGGTAACAGCGGGTAACAGCTCGTTTAACATAAATGTCGATGGTACCAGCATCAATTACTATAGCTATAATACAAATGAAGCAATAAATAATTATGAACACAAATTACCTATGTTATTCATCTTTAAGTTACCTAATTGTTAAAGAAGTAATGGAAATCTTTTAGACCCTTTAGCACTGCATTTTATTAACGCCGTGAAACATGGATTCGTGTGTGTGTCTGTGTGTGGTTAAGAAATAACCGTATGCTCCAACTAGAATGTAAATCTTGACGTTTTTTATTGTTTCATCATGTACTTAATTGTATTATTTCAGATACTGCAATGATTTGGAAAATGGTTTTTCGTTAACAAATCTAATAAACATTGTATTGAGTTCTGTTAATATATGCTGCGTTGTGTTTGTCATAGTGGTGAGGAAATATTACATAGATATTTTTATTATAATTAATGCCAACCATATCGTGGATACTGGCTTACTTTTGATAAAAAATAATTGTTACCCGTCTAATATTTTTTCAGTTGTTAGAACCCTTAATGGCTGTAAGCAACAAATTGTTTTTAGGATCAGCTTTGATCCAAATCGGAATGTTGTGTTGGTATGCGGACGAGATTTATTATGCGGTTAGTACATACTTCAAGATCTAATAATTTGAGATAGATCACTAGAGCATTATGATATCTTGCGTCAAAGTAGGGTCTTGGGTCATAGGGCTATTTAGACATTACTTGTCGGCTTTATTTTAATAATTAATGTGATGCTGTAGAACGCAGATGTGGCGGCGGCGGCGTACAATAGCGGATGGTACCGTACTAATCCTCGGTGTCGACGCGCCCTGCTTTTCCTTATAGAGAGGTCAGTTGTCCCAAATACTGGCTATACAAAATATATGAGTCTACTTTTATTTAAAACTGAACAATGAGATATTAGAAGTCTGGAGTGTCGTTTTACTTTATGGGACCTCATCGTCATACTTTATGGGACATCTTTACATTTTTATTTTATTTTTACTTTTTGGCCTTTTTCTATTGATTTACTTTCTTTACAGGGCTCAAAAGCCGATTGCCTTTACTGCTATGAACTTCACAAACATCACCCTTGTCACTTACTCATCGGTAAGATTTTCATGATCAAAACGGCGATACAGTTCTACGATGACAGCAATATAAAGTATTTGCTATTTTATTTCAGATTCTCACAAGATCTTATTCCTACTTTGCATTGCTGTACACAATGTATAGCGAAAATTAACGTAATTTACATACACAAAACAAATGCTTAGATAATGTAATAGTTCTTATGTTATTAGCGGGGGTATATTTTTGTTTTCATAGTAGTAACCTCTATAGGTGAGTATATAAATAAAATGCCTACATGTCACACGCTTGTCATAGATAAAAGAGTTTAGAGAGAACTCGTGTAGAACTCTTTTGTTGAAAAAAATAATGACACTAAACGATGGAAGCCATAATGTTTTAAAAAATTAAGTGCAGTGAGGAATAATCCCATATTCTTATTCATTTTATTTCATCGCATTTAATAAAGAAGAAGAAAACTGTTGATATTTTTTATAAGCCTGGGTCGCTTGCATCATAGGCCTGACCACTGATAATAATATAAGACCGCCTATTATCCCAATGTTTCATCTGAGAAAGACTACCAAGTCAGCGAGATCAAATAAAACAGACTCTATTGAAAATCAAAGCTTACCAAGCCTACCTTTACACAATGAAAACGAATCAGCTGAACCACGTATTTCAATAAATGAAGACAATGACTTATATGTAAATACAAATAATCTAAATAGTGAATCAGTAACTACTATACAAAAGAGTAATACCAAAACTCTCTTACAAGATGTGAAGAAGCATCATATTGAGATCAAGGCTTATTCCGAACCAAGAATTGATAATCATTGTATGTTTCCGAATTCTATAAAGAATTGTCTTAAATTGTCTGAGGAATGTAGCAGTCCTTATACACGAAAACAAAAAACAAAATATAGACGATCTAAGATTTATGAAAAACTTGAAGCGGTAAATACTACTACCTACTCTTGAGTATGTTTATCACGCTGCTCCCCAAACAGAGATAACTAAAAATGGTTCGTTTTATTTCAAGCCTAACGAAGAAATTGAAAATATTGAATTAGGATCAAGATCGTACATACATTTGCCGAAGTTGCGACCAGATGAAGCCGAGTATTTACAAATTGTATCGACTGATGACGTCAGCGCTGTAAAAAAATATCTAGAAGATCACCCGTCATTGAATATCAACTGCATTAACTTTCAGGTCAAAAGCCCGGTTTACTTTCATTCAAGTTCAACAACACGAAAATGGATAATTGACGTTATACCTTACAGGGCACCTCAGCGCTACACATAGCCGTGCAAAACAGATCGGAGGCGATGGTGGAATTTCTCTTGAGCCGTCCGAATGTGGAAATTGGTGACACAGTGCTACACGCCGTACGAGATAACAGCGTAAAGATATTGGGTAAATGTCCGCTGTTTTGCTTTCACTGACTTTTATAAACAATTTACGTGTCACTGAGTAGGTGTATGTTTACAGTGATATTGTTGGATACCCAGAAGAAGGTCTCGCCAGGTTTAGAGTTCGCGGGGACGACAAATTCTACGGACTTCCCTCCCCACGTTACCCCAATCATACTTGCTGCACAGATGGGTCATTATGAAGTCGTAGAACTACTCATGCATCGCGGTCACACTATCTCCAAACCTCATGCTACCAACTGCCCGTGTACTTCTTGCAAGTATGTAGCACCCTAATATGGAAAATTAGTAAAACCCGACCTTTACTGAGATTTATAACTTGATCTTATTTACTTTCTTATTTTCGCAACCATCAACATACTTACTTATATAGATATGCGTAGTTAACATTCCTGTTTCACTCGTAACTGTTGTTTCCCCTTGAATCTTGAATAGTTTGGCAACAAATTGCAATTGAAATAGAACTAATTTTACCGATTTTATCGCGTTTAAAATCCGTAAAATTAGTTTTATTCCAATGTATATGTAGTATTCGCGTATATATAAGAAATCAATAAACAAATTGCAAATTTTCCCCAACCATAAACTTTTATGGTAATGGAAATAATGCATATGACTTGCTAATTGTTCAAAAGTGTTACATGCTCCTAATTTAAAGCTGCCTCAATAATGTTATTACTGTATCGTTTTATTTTACGACTTGAAAGGCTATTGAAAATGATTCTTAATGGCGAATAACTTAGTAATGTTAAGATTTATTGAATGGGTGGTGCCAGCTATAAAGGCTAACATTACCGCACCCACCAACCTTTTTACAGTTTTTGCGTTTTCTTAGAAATGCTTTAACGAACGAGGATCCCCTACATACGTGTAGCGCTCGGCTGTCTGTGTACCGAGCCATCGCGTCTCCAGCATACCTGGTGCATGTTTCGGCGGACCCCATCCTGGACGCGTTCTACCTCGCCGCGGAGTTGGCGGCCAATGCCGCAGCCTGTAGGCAATTGGCGGCAGCATATTTGCAACTGGGGGATGACGTCAGCGCGTTCGCCGTTGACCTCATAGGTGCATAAATGCTTTCCCTGAAAATAATTAAAATGTTGATACTAGAATGCAAATTGCAATGGCAATTATAACTATTTTGAATAGGATGTTGCCGCACATCTGAAGAAGTCGAGTTGATATTGAAGCAGAGATCAGGATGTATTGGTCGTCGTCAGTTCGTTTTACCTCGGCTCCTCATGGCAGTGGATTATAAGCAAAAAGAATTTGTTGCTCATCCGAATACTCAACAGGTACGTATTAGAAATCCTCGCCACAAACAATGTTAAAAGATGATAGTGTTAAAAATTATTTATTAAATATTAGTGCTACCAATAATTAAATTCCATGACTGTAGGTACAATAATAATTCTCATATTTATGTATGTCACTTCTTTGTCCCAGGTACTAGAATCGTACTGGTTAGGCGAATGGCACAATTGGAGGAGCAAATCGCCGTTAACAAAAGCATTAATAATTGTAACCCGAGTGCTGATTACACCAATTATTCTAATCGTATGCATGGTGGGTATATTATCTTCTTTCTTTATGCACATCAGTAAGAGTGTGTGTCTAATTGGTATGTTCCCAGTTAGCGCCTCGTCATCGCGTCGTCACGCACTGGCAGTTACCGTTGAACAAACTGATAACTCACGTCGCTGCGTACCTAGTATTTCTCGTCCTGGTCTTCTACATCTCTAATCAAGATAAAGCCGAATTGAAACGAGGACCGCCGAACACAGGTTCGCGCATTACTTTCTGATGACGCTGATGAGATCCTTTGTCAAGATTATCGCAATTAATTGCACACGATGCCCCGATCAGAGTTGTAGTTGCGATCATTGTATCATTATGCACTGCACAGTTAGATGCCGTGTGTAATGTCTTTATTCTTTTCCATCATTCAATGATAAACATAGCCGTTACAAGCATTAAAATGATTGACTCTTCTCTATTGCTTTTCTACAAAGGTTTAAATTGCTTTGCATTTTCATCACAGTGAACGCGCATCCCTTTAAAATAATTTTACCTCATCTTTATGTATATGCATTAACAGGTGTTGAAGCTATACTAATACTGTACGTGGGTGGATATACGTGGTCTGCCTTCCGGATGTGCTTGATGCAAGGACCCCGGCGGTATTTCACTAAGATGTGGAACTGGGCCGAGATCATAATGCTCTCGCTGTTCGGCCTCACTTTCGCCTTTTGGGTAGCAGCGGCTATAGACGTCGCTGTATACGGCCAGGACGACTTAGGTTGGACTTATTTACATGAGATACAATGTTTATTGAAATATACAATAATATCCTAATTTCTAGCCTATATGTTAATATATAATATAATATAATAAATAAAAAAGGATGTTGGACGATGAGTGCTCAAGTTATTGAGCACGCATCGTCCAACATCCTTTTTTGACAGTTATTAGGTACGTAATAAAATAAAATTATGTACAATCGCGACATAAAGGCTAACATGCGTTTTTAAACATGATTTACGAATGGCACCACAAATCCGTGACTAATTAATCACTATTTAGGAGGAGACTCCACAGAGATACAATTTTAGGTGTAGGTAGACACGGTGTAAACGAGTTCAAATCTTTTTGTCATGCCACACTTATGTTTATGTCATGATATATTAACATGATTGTGTATTTCAAGCTAGCCCACAGCTCGTCTTTTTGAAATGACTGTACGGAATGTCATCTGTGTTGTTGACCTTATAACAAAAAATACAAATACATTGGCAAGCTAATAGGAATGGCAAGGGGTCATATTTCGGCAGGATTTTCGAAGAGACAAGCATCTAATACAAACGATTGGTTCAGGATAACATTCATCAAACAAACCGGTCGACAAAACCCGTCTCAGAGGCATATCCTCTCAATTATTAATCCTAGACGAGCAGTCACGAAAACAGATTTAGATTCAAAAGATATTTCTAATGAACTATTGCGCTTTTATTCAGAACGCAAATATTGGAACCAATATGATCCGACGCTATTGGCCGAAGGCACGTTTTGCCTGGCAACTGTATTCGCATTCTTCCGACTCATGTTCCTGTGCCAACTGAACTACCATCTCGGGCCACTGCAGGTAAGTGCATTTAACATTTATATGCTGCATTGATTCTATGGAAGAGTGCCCTCGATAGAAAATGTCGCACACGCCTTTATTTAAATTAGAATGCCTTATTTAGCATAAGAGCTACCTGTAATAGTACCTTTGATCCCATCCGGCTTTAAACAGAAGCCTGCGTACACAGAAATATGTTTAAAATGTTTGATTCGTGATAAAAATAAATGTTGCAAAAATTAAATTATATATTTATAAATATAATAAAATAAATTATAATTTAAATTATATATTATTATTATAATAATACTAGCTGCGCTCCGCGGTGTTACCCGCGATTAAAAAGTATGTCCCTATGCCATTTTCTGACCTCTAAACTACCACTACGTATTCAAAAAATCACATCGATCCTTTGCTCTATGAAAAATTAAAACAAATCTATCACTCGGGAACCATACATTTTACCGGGATAAAAATTAGCCTATGTGCTATTCCAGACTATAATCTATCTCTGTGCCAAATCATCCAGATCCGTTCAGCCATTCTAGCGTGATTGAGTAACAAACATCCATCCATCCAAACTTTCACATTTATAATATTAGTGGGATACCTGAGTAAGATGAACCACGGATAGATTTTCGGTGTGATCTAGGACATATTTACCTACAAACCTAATGATTCATCACGTCCCACACTGGTTTCGTTTAAACTAACTAGGGACACAAAAGAAAGTTAGGTTTAATTTCCTTGTATGTCAAGATTACAATTCTCGAGTTCTACCTACCTACGCATTAATCTCGAGATCTGATATGAAATACCTTGCGTTGTGTTGCCACAACTTACGTTGAATCATTAGTAGTGATATAGGACAGGCTTTAGCTAGAGTACAATTCAATGGTATAAAAATTTGGACTGACCTATTTTACGTATTTTAAAAACTACCACCTACCTTTAAATATATTTTTAGGTACTTCACCTACTACTTAGGCTGCGATAGCCAAGTTGCTAGGACGCTTGTCTCGGTAACGAATGTAACAGGTTCAAACCCCGACTCGCACCTCTGGGATTCCTGGATTTCATGTGCGCATCTAATTTTCGACTATGATTATCACTAGGTAAACAGTGAAGGAACATCGTGAGGATACCTGCATGTCTGAGGGGACCTTTCGAAAGACGTGTGAAGTCCGCAAACCCGTATTGGTGGTGGACTATAGCCTAATACCCCTCGCATTGAAGAGGTCCGTGCCCAACAGTAGGATATTAAAAAGGGCATTTTTTTATTTTAAACTACTTACCACTTAATGTATATTTTTATTTAATTTTCGTTTGCTTTAGATTGTATTTAGTTGTACATGTTCTGTTTTGTGTATTAAATTAGTACATATATTCACAGGTGTCGTTGGGAAAAATGACAATTGATATTTACAAGTACATAATAGTGTTTACAATAATCATAAGCGCCTTCGCCGCCGGTCTCGCACGCTTCTACCAATACTACGACGGTATGGTGTATGAAGATGAATTTGGAATGAAGACAGTACAGGTAAACACGCAAATCTATGTAACCTTATCAAGGACCCCACTTAAACTTTGCGGGCCCGCAATTTAGAATATTGTACCCAGAAAATTATAATTTGACCCTGACAGATAGTATCGTTCGTAACGGGTCTCAAAAGACTCGGCCGTATGGCTATGATACTTTATGTCGTTGAAACAGAAGCCTAGAGAGTAGGTTACTCAGTAATAAAATTAAGCACAGACACGTTTGAACTGGCGAACTTGTTTTATTGTCTATTTTATTATTATTTTTAAACAACTGCGGTCGTTATAAGCATTTTTTTAAGTTCTCTATGTAATATTATGTCATTTGAATGTGTTAACACGCGTCGTCTATGTTGAATTGTGTCACAATAAAACGTTAGCCTTATAGCGGAACATTCAACCTCTTTACTGCATCGTAGGCGTTTTAAGTTTAAAGTTTACACGATTTACTACCCGGTCTCGATTTAACGGTGGACCCATGGCCCTTGTTTTACAATTCTAAGCTGAGAGTCTAATACATCTGTAACCGTTTACCCAGTAACTATTTATCAAGTAGCTACTGTGTGTACGTATACATACGGTATCGCGTTTAATCATTACTTCACTGTCTGCAACTTGTTTCACGGATCATTGGAACGTACAAAGAAAGTTTTACGGTTACGTTGCAATAAAATGCTTGCGCGAGTTCCCGTGACTATCAAGAGCTTTTTCTGGTGTGTTGCAAAGTCTACGATACCTATATTCGTAACATTCTTGACGTACCTTTTTTAACCGACTACACTGCAAAGACAAAAGGAAGGGTTAGGTTAGACTTTTTGGCGGGGAGTTGAACGGTGAAGTTGTCAATTTTGTTTTATTTTCCAAAAAATGTGTTTATTTAATAAATAATGTGTAATATTGGTGGGATATTAATTATTGTGTGTTCATAAACGTGAACGAGTGAAGGAAATTGAAATAAAATAGTATCATTTGACTTTTCAAGTTCTCCCAAGATGTAATTTTCAGTAAAGTATCCACAGCTTTACTGATAGGGGTAGGGGATTAATTTCATCTTCATCATCATTTAGCATAAGTACCTACCTAACCACCTCGTCATTTCTTCTGAGTTTCGTCTGCAGCGCCATCTGTGTAGCTTGTGGCGAGGTCGAAGATATCGCTACACTATTATTATTAAATGTTGGTCATTCTTATCTGGTAAATGCGTTAGGTCTCACCGTTTTTCCAGGTTTCGTCATTTACCAGCTTAGCAGACACCTTGAACACATTGTTCTGGGCTCTGTTCTGCATGGCGCCGCTGGAGAGTGCCGACGTAGTTCTAGAAAACACTAGAGTATCAAGGGGTATGGAGAAAAGTCACGAAAACAGACATGCATTCACGGAGCGCATCGGTTACTTCTGTTTTGGATGTAAGTATTCCGAAGACAATGTAAAACTGTATTGGAATTTAACCGTCACTTGTAAACCTTACCGCCAAAAAGCTTGATAAAAGTATCTACCTAAACCCCAGAATTTTATAAGCCTCTATTTACAATGACAATAAAACGCCTGCTCATTCTGAATAATGCTTTTTTAATTCCATTGTAAGTTAATAAAACATTATACATTTAGAGAAATGTTGGTGGATTAATCCGCTGTACTCAACGAGCTCTTATATATTTATTCGTAGGCTGTTCCCAAATTAAGGGCTTATTATTGGAGTACAGAATTTCTAAATTCATCAAATACCTACATGTGTATAAACTAAGAGAAATATTCAATGTTGCAAATGTTTACAACTTGCACTTAACTGGTATAAGCTACCTAAAAATAACTACTTAAGCAGAAACCCGTTTTGAAAACGAATTATCCCTATATTATCCCTATTCTCGGCTCCAGGGTGATCAATACACGATCCGGTCAACATAGTCGTGGAATTTAATAAAAGCAAAACGTCCCCTTCAGCTAATTACGTTACATCGACAGGTTTCGAAGTCATATCTGTGATCGTCGTGTTGAATATGCTCATAGCAACAATGTCAAATACTTTTCAAAGAGTTACCGACAACGTCGATATAGAATGGACTTTTGGAAAAACTGAGGTACGTGGATATGTATAAATAGTACTAGGCTCTCCAGCTGGCGCGAAGTATGCGTTCGTCCGAAATTTCGGTGGGGCAAACTCCAAAAATATATCCACCAAGTACTTACCAGCAAGTTTATTTTAAACCATTCGAAATCGATATAGGAAACGGAATAGAAAACTTCCGACCTGAATAACGCAATCGCTATTAAAATTTCCGAATTTGATTATCTTTGATGAATTCTTGATGACACCTACCTATCTTGAATTCTTGATGACAATACCTGAACGTTTTTTCAAAAAGTTTCCGTCGGAAAGCTCGTCGTGCGCGACATCAACATCGGAAATTTTCAAATACGTTTCCGATGTCGATTCGGAATGATTTAAAATAACCCTGCAGGTAATTACTTTGACGAAGGAAATCTTAGTCGACGACCCGATTGGCACAGTTAGTAGCGAATCTGCTTTCTGTTCCCAGGGTCCTGGTTTCAAATACCTTTAGGAGCAAACATTGTGATATCAGTACGAATGTTTGTACCCGATTCATGAACGTATTATGTTTATGGTAGGTACTGGGATCGCCCCCAGTCCATTAAATGGTACCCATAATATAAGCGATGCAGTTTGGGACCTTGCAGGCGAGTTCGCCTGGCGATATTATTATTAAAATCTATTATAGGTATATTCGAGTTTCAACGACGTTAAGCTACCTACCAACTTGATATCTAATAATAATTTTCGTTCGTTGTACCTAAGTAATTGGTAGACAGGTGTGTTGGCTCGCTGCACAGTTGAATGTTAATTTGCTAAGTGCTCATCGATTACCATTCCTATCATGTTATCCAGAGTACATACATTTGTCACAAAATACTGAGCAGTACCTACCATTACTAGCAATAAGTGACAGCCTGATTAGCGCAATTGATAGTGTTCCTGCTTTCTGTGCCGAATGTCCGGGGTTCGAATCCTGGTATGTACAAACTTTGTGTGATGAGCCGGAATGTTTGTACCCAAGTCATGGATGTTTAATATCTATATAAGTATTATATACTGAGATCGCCCTCAGTCCATCGTTCGGTACCCTTAATACAATCATTGCTGAGTGTGGGACCGTATAGTTCGTGTGTTCAACTGGCAATATTTATTAATTTTAAAAAAAGTAGCAATAGTGGCGCCCAAGAAATAAACCTACCACAAAAATTTTATTACCCTATCAAGTTATACTTACAGTAAACGGGTGTGTATAACGATAGAGGTACAAAATACCTTCATTAAGTTACCAACTACTGCCTGTAGGTACAGTTTATACAGGCGGTCGAAACAGCTTGGTTACATGCAATAACAACGATAAAGTAATTCATGTTTATGACTAAAGCGATGCACAATTTTCTTGATAGGTGTACTAATCTAGTTCCAATCTATGTATGTAACTAGGCACTATGTGAGATTATTGCCTCGTAAAAGTACATAAATAGACTCCTAGATCTATATTTAGAGAAAAAAAGACACTGGTATGCATCGTGCAGAACTTTTGATCCGAGTAATATGTACACGCAAAGTTGTCAGTAAGGCAAGTAGATAACAGTAGAATGAGCAGGAACTTCTAATATAATCGTAGTGTAATCGAGAAAACATGCTGTCACTGTCACACTTATTTATGAAGTCTGTGGTATGAGAGGGTGGAAGACGTGACTTTAACGAAACGGTACGTAAGAAAGATTGTGCTAGAGGTACATGTTCCAACACTGGGGCGACGAATCTGTGACAACTAACGGCGGGAGCAGAGGCATCTTTGGAAGGCTACCTCTGCTTGCGCGGTTGATACACGCGGCTATTGACCTAAGATAGTCCTCTAAAAGCAATATAACAAAAAATGGACCCATTGGTGAAATATATCTACCTACCCCTCAGCCTAGTGGCCTAGGCGTTATTGTACTATTCTGTGCTCTTCGTCAGGTGTACATCGACTACATGCTGCAGACGACCCTGCCCTCGCCGTACAACATGATCCCCACGGCTTCCGGGATGAGCAGTGTGATGGAGTGGATCGTCACCAAGTTTACCAGACCTGTGGGCGTGTGCGCGCGCTGGTCGGCCTCCTACTGCTGTTACATTGTTCGTTCTATATTTATACATGATTAACTAGTTCTTCATTAGCTTCATTCGTTACTTAATGGACGGTGAAGGCGAATATCGTTAGGAAACCTGGACATCTGTCGAAAAGTCGTATGAGGTTCACCAAACCGCATTGGGCCAGTGTGCTGGACTATGACCCAAATCATCACATTAGTCCAGTGGTTTAAGCGAATGGGCGGCCGAGGGTTCGATCCCAACTACGCAAATTATGAAAATGAGCTATTCCTAATTCGGCCTGATCTGGGTGTTACTGGAATTGCCACACGTCCGTTTTCTTTTTTTTTTCAAAAAATGCTTTGTAACGCCATTGATTAAAAGTTCTATAAACATGTTGGTCAACATAAAGCTATTAATAAATTCAATGTCCTCAATTGAAATATAAATGATAAACAATTACTCGGAGCACGATATCACATTCGCATCATTTGATATCGTTCGAAGCTCAAATCGTTTAGCAATAATTATTTTTACATTAGGAACGCGACGTGGAGGCGAGCGTGCGGAGAGAGTTCCCGGCGCTGATGTCTGTTCTCGTGCAACGATACTTTAGAGATAAAGACTCCACACGGATGTGTGTCACCGGCGTCGAAAGTGAACTGGTGGCGGCGCGACGCGACATCGCCTTCGTTAAAGCGGCGATCGAAAAAAGAACACCGCCGTCATATTGTAATTGATTTAGGAAAACACGTACGCAATTTTGTTTGTTACTACATTGGTGGTAAGGGAGGTAGTTGCGTAAAGCTAGGTTCACACGGTAACGACTTGTGTGCAGCGCAGACAGAGTCGGTGCGTGGGGACGTCGTGCAGACTTCGTCGAAGTCTCGTTTGCGCAGCCCCAAGTCGGTGTCTTGTGGTTCGGCTATTACCTTCAATTGTTATTTGAAAACAGGAATAGAGAAATTGAGTCGAAGAAACAAATATATTTTTCCTAATATTTATTACTATGTAATGTGCAAATATTCATACAATAAAACGATCAAGTTTCGGTAATGCATTTATAAGCAACAGTATTTACAACATGGAAAGATTAACATACGAAACTTAAGTATAAAATGATACCTATTATACAAATATTCTCTGTTATGTATACATTTTGTTTAAATAATATTATAACATCTTATGAATTGCATCAAAGATAATATCCTCTTTGTAATCGACTTTAAAAAGGAGTAGACAACAGAAACAAAGAGTGTCTGGTGGAGGAGAGCGAGGATAAAACACGCAATGAAATAGTGTCATTTTACATTTCAAGAAAACATGTGCCCATTCATTGGATGTTTTTCTCTCAGCTACCCACCTCACGTCCTAGCAGTTTTATAGGAAGTTCAACCTTATTGCAAATAGATTATTATACGTATAATAAAAAAATCAAATGTTGATAATAATTTGATGATCGTTGGTAAGCGCATCACTTGAAAACGGCTGAACCGATTTGACTAATTCTTTTTTCATATGTTCGTAATCAGGTTTGTAGGGAGAGAAAAATTTAAAACGTCCCGAATATTCGAGAACACCTGAAAGTGCCTTTTTTGACAGGACAACGTCTGCCGCGACAGCTAGTTATAGAGATATAAGCACTTATTCATTCAGCCAAGCACAAATATATCCAGTGTTCATCGTTATCGGCCACGCATCACATTCTCACGTGGAACTTGCCGGCTTTGGTGACGTATTTGACGCCCTTGAACGGCTTGTACTTAGCGCCGTACATGTCCAGACGGCTGACTCGCAAGCCGCTGACGGCGAGCTGAGGTATTGTGAAGTGTACATTGATGCTCGGGTTCGCGCCTGACGTGTCCGCTCCCGATGCCACGGACACCTGTAGTGACACATTCAGGTTTAAAGTACAATTTCGTGCATTTAGGTGTAGTAAATTGTTATAGGTACAGGAGAATGGAGTAGGGGGAATAAATAGAATGACCTCTCAAGTTTTCATACATTTGCTAAACATGGGATTTTCACTTATTTGTGAGTTTTATATGCGCAATAATAGTATAAGACGACATGTTTTCCTTTTTCTGTCGTACATTATCGACGATATAATGCCCGGTTTAGTTTGCATTTGACCATAATTACGTAGGCCTATATTCAGGCGTCACGTGGCCTGCTAACATGTCGTTTCCAGTAATAATTATTTATTCCGTGGTTGATACTAAATCGCTTTATCATATTTACAGGATTCATTAATATACTAAATTTAATTAATCAAAAACATTAAAAAAGTTTTTATTTGACCACAAAATAATAGCCAAACACTATTGTTACTTTTCATTAATGAGCAGAGTATTTATTATACTGAACTAAATTTACTGATTTACAGAATTAACAGTGGTAAGCCAAATCTGAAATAGGTTCAAATTATAAGTATTTGACAGGCTTAACTTGCGATCCTATCTTTATTACTGGATGTGTAACATAATCTATCGTTCTAAATTAGAACGATTGCCCCAAACATCCGATTTCATACGATAATTAGGACCGGATAGGAGGGTGTGGTTTTATTTTCAATTACAACACTTATTGGCACTTTGAGGTTACAAGTTATACTTACAGTTCCTCTAATGTTCGGCAGCTTGGGCAACTCAATACGGCCAATGTCCCACATTAGCACTTTGCTCACGGGATCGTACGAGTACTTCCCTTGGTTCGCGGTGAGGGAGCAATTCAACACGCACTTGGGCATACAGATCTCTAACGCTACATCTGAAAACGAAAATTAATAAGCTGCTTTTATTGAAACGCATCAGATAAGCTGCATGTACGGTCGAGTGTGGACTTTAACTATATGAGGCAAGGTTGATTTTCCGGCAGCGGCACGGACCGTTCATATTCGATTCCCACTGCATTGGGAGAAACGACCCAAAAGTCGTAAAATCTCTAAATGAGACTAAATTGATTTTGTTTGTTTTCAAATGTTTTATTTCCAAATATCCTAACGTACTTTTTTTTAATATGTATATTCAATCTATTCAGGTACAGCTCATTTAGTTTTAAAATTGTTATCAATGTTTTACGGGCCAAGAAATGGGCGTAGATACGGGAATACCCAAACCAGTGGCCAATGAGATATGATCGTTTGAATAGACCGCACTGCGGAACCAATTGAGCTTTCTAAATCGTAGACCTTTAATCGCTCTTATGGTGACTATAATAAGACTTACTTTCCAACACTCTTCCCATGGTTTGTTTAGGCCCAACTGTCAGGTCTAACCGGCCCTGGTCCCCGTTGGACCGCAGCGTGAGATTGTGTCGTACATATATCGGGATCGCGACGACACTCTGGGATCCAATGTGGTACGACATCAGGCGAAAGCTGCCGTCGGGCGGGATGAAAGATAATATTCTTTCCGACTGAAATTATTATTATTTATTTATATTAATTAAAAAATATATATAACGGACACATGAAGTATAGCCAGTATAGCGAGTATTATGCCAGCTTCAACCTCATGTCTCATTTTCATCCATGACTATCACTTGTTACTCGGTGAAGGAAAACATCGTGAGGTAACCTGCATGTCTGAGAGAACCCCTCGAAAGATGTGTGAAGTCCGCCAACCCTCACCGGGCCAGCGTGGTGGACTATGGCCTAATCCCCCTCGCAATGAGGGAGGCCAGTGCCCAGTAGTGGGATTTTAAACAGGGCTGGTATTATTATTATATATATTATGTCAGCTAATTATTTGTGTTTAAGTAATATAATAGTAATATCAGTATACTATCACACACCAACGCAATTGTACGATTGCAAACATAACCACAACTTCTAATGCAATAAATATGCCATGAATAAAACTTTCACTATTATGGGTACAGTAATATGGACTGGGGGCGTGACTCGCGTACAAACATTCGTGCTCATCACGAAAAGTTTGCCCCTACCAGAATTCAAAGCCAGGATCCCTCGTACAGTAGCCGGCTCACTACCAACTATGCCAGTCGGGTTAATACGAGGGTATATTGGCACACCCTAAATGTCGACTTCGTGATTTGTCATAAGTCCTGTACTTAATGGTCTACGTGAATAAAAAAAAAAAACGGTCATTGACCAAAATAAGGTCTATGTTCCATAGTGGGGAGAATATAAATGTGAGCTTTCTCTGCAACAAAAGTGGCAGAGGTCCTTTCATTAAGGTTTTTATAGTCATAAACCGGCGCCTCCTCCACGCGTTTTCGGTGTGCCATAATATTATTTTCCACAAAAATAATAGCCGCAAAGTATACTCACTTCCCATCTTTTAAATCTGACACACGGGTGGAATGATACGTCGTCAAACAGTCTTGGATTTATAAATGTGAGTGTCAGATCGGGCATACCACTTAGTTTTATACAGCAATCAATCTGAAATCAACACAAAATCTATACATATAAATAAAATTGGAGTGTCTGTTTGTAATATTCAAATAACCGCTTTTTACTAAGTGCATTTGGATGTATACACGGTACATACTTATACCAAAACAACATTTTTTACTATTTTTGCCTGTCTGTTTGTTTCGGCTAATCTCTGAAATGGCTGGACCGATTTTGACGGGACTTTCACTGGCAAATAGCTTATGTAACAAGGAGTAACTTAAACCTTTAAAACCTTTGTAAGTTTCCTATATTATGTCATAACCAGGTTCTAAAGATTCAAGCTTACGCTTGGTTTGGGAGCTGAACACAAATCATTTGTAATTATACTTATGGAAATAAACAATATTTTCCTGTTGTTAAATAATACTAGCGAAATAGCTAACGCTGTGTTTAAACTTACATATCCCTGTATTTCAGCAGACACGGTTGCCCCGCTTTTATCGATAATCGCATCAACTTCTTCCACGACGTCAAAGTAAGCTTCGTTGTTCGCATATTTGACGCCCGAGCGACGCCACGGTACATTCGAGAGCTGGCCAGATGGCAATATTGAAGATACACTGAGAAAAGCACAGTCAAAATGCACTATCATCCATACAACAATATCAATGTACTACATACTGGATTGAGTGCTCGAAACAAACACTGTGTTCTACTGAACTGAGGTTCCAGAACCACACCTTGCTCAGAATCACATTGGTATTTGCGAAATGTGAAGGGAAACTAGACTTACTCAAAATAAATACCCAACCAACATTGCAATAACGTATAATTATAATTTCGCGCAAAAAAAAGGCCTTTTAATATCCCACTGTTGAGCACGGGCCTCAGAAGGGGATTAGGCCATAGTCCATGGCGCTGACCACAAACACAGCGAAAGCAGAACATGGTCGTCGTTCTGAATTGCTATTCTAGTGTAACCTTTTTTTCAATGAATCCATAGGATTTATTATTTATTCAAAAATAGAACTGCGATCTGAGATGGTGAGGCAGTGAATAGTAGGTGACGTAACTTACTTGGACTTCCCTGTTACAGTATTTGCAATAGTTCTCAATATATTTGGTGGCTTTATCAATTCCTTTAGAATATTACTCTCTGTAGCCAGAGGGAAACCATTGTCTAACATTTCATCTAACACCTGCAAATAGAACATCTATTTTAACATCAAATAAAGAGGAATAAATTAAATACTAAGTTACTAATAAAACATAGTTTACCTCATAAACTACAACATAATTCTCTTTTATTATAGTCTCAGTGCAGTCTGAGAAATAATCCTGAAACAAACATTGTAAAGCTGGTTAAAATGTATAATTTAGACATTTACAAATATGCTTCACAACCCTAAAAATATAAACTTTGTGCAGAATGGCCACTGTTTGCTACTTCTCAATTTGGGCTATCTAACACTTTCCATACATTTTTTTATGGTGCCAACAGCTTGGTCCAGTGATTTGAGCATAGGCTGCTTGGTATACCATAATGAGTGGTTGCAGTATGATTCACACCTAGATAAATTTTAGAAATGTTCTTTCATATTTTTCCTAGTCTAGGTGGTGTTATTTTATATTACCAATAGCAAGATACCATATAGCACATAAGTCCGTTGTGTTCATTTAGCAATATTTTTACTAAATATATATGTTTTTGAAGACTCACCTGGAATGTATCAACAACTCTGTGCAAGAACTCTATCACAAATAGGGGTGCCGCCTCCTGCTTGCACACAGCCACCAGCGCCACACCCCCTCTTTGGATCGAGATTAAATAATGATGCGGAGCTGCCAGCACTGGGGGTACATCCTGAGGCATAATAGGATATTTGACTATTATTTAATTTAGTATACTTGTTATATGAAATCATAAGTAACTTGGTACAAATACTTTTTCTAAACTATAAATTAGTTTAAAAACAACTTTGAAATAAGATTTGATAGTTTGGCAAAAGCAATAGCAGGGAGTGTGATCACTTTTTCTCTGTTACATGCACTCTTATTTAAGGCTATGACGTCATATGCCTTGTTCTTCTGTACCGTTTTCATATTTGTGGATCGGAAAGTTTAAATGTTTTTAGTTTTGCAATTTAAATGGTTACAAAAATTGTTGGCAAAGTATGAATCATAAAACTCAGACTATCAGCAAGATTAATACGCACATTTGGCGATGCTCGTTGCGCTTCTAGATAATAGTCACATACTGATCTTGGTATAACACTACGCCAATGTTTTTCGAGAAAAACATCCCTGGAATGCAAAATTAGTATTTGAAAAGTAATTTCGTCAAAAATAGGTCGTATCATCTAACAGTATGCTCCAACCCCAGCCCAAAACATTGTATACATAATACAAGCGTTGCCCAATTTGGGACCCTATGCCTCGTACGTTCCACAAGCAGTATTTATTTATTTGATAACCTAGGTTTTCGAATAAACTGACACACTTACCCCGAAGGGTTAATAATGAATAAGCTGTGTATCATTATAGCCCTTAATTTATATGGGTATTTTAATTTGAATAGATATTTATCAACATATAATAAATTCGGTAGAAACTAATTTAAAATTTTATTTCACTTTCTCTTTTCTATTCATTTTATTATTTTGTGACAAGTGAGTGCTAAACTAGTGACAGCACTACACTACTTGTCATTTTTGACATTTAACAAACGAAGGGCCAACCAGCCGGCCTACAGACTTAATAGCTCGTTGCGTACAGAAAAAAAATCTGTGAAGTTTGATAATTAGATCAAATCTTGTGAAATCCCAACTTAAGCCAACTATTTAACAACAACAATAGAATTTCACAGCTAGTGTAGATAAAAAGCTATCACACTGTTTGGCAAACCCCCGTTAGTGTAATTTTTACCTGGGCAAAAATTTACCGGCTTCTATAAACGCACCCCTGAGGCCACCCATCATAATCATACCTAACGGCACAGGACTGCGTTTACGGTACTCATCCAGCGTGAGGGGAAAACTTATGCCAGCGGACTCTAGACGCCATAGTCTTTATGCTGGGCCAAGTGGTCACAGATCGTATTACGTATGTCACCCTATTCGACGTCCCTACAAACCACAAGATTGCTGCATGTGGTGGCGTCGGCGTAGAATAGGAAATGGTTCACGACGGCCGTCATTCTCGATATGGAGAAAGCCTTTGATAGATTAACTCGTGTCTATTATTATTTTCAGTATTACGCGAATGACGATCCATAGAAGTGCAGTATTGAGTTATTCATGGTATCGCAAGACCTACGGATCCTCCTACCTTGAAACTGTAGACTCAGCCATTGGTTTTTTTAATATATTTTGGTTGAAATAAAACAATTTTTAAGGATTCTATCGCGTTTATTTTTTGTTTTTACGTTTCCGACGTTTCGGCTGCTTTACAGCAACCACGGGAGGACAGGTGGTTGACGTCCCAGTGTCATTGACGGGGGTACCCTCATATTTAGTTGATACTTGCGGTTCGATCTATGCATATTTTGATGCCATTGCCATCCATGGTAATACCGCGCCTGATTTGCCCGAATGGGTTGGCAACGGTGCGCCCATCTACTTTTGGTCGTCACCTCTCTATCAGGGTACCATAATCCTATTAGAAAACATATATGCATCTGTAGTTCATTTGCGCAACCATGGCCACAAATTAGAAATTGAAGTTCTGAACATCGACATTTCATCTATACAAATAAATAAAAAACAACATTTTTTTTGTCTGTCTGTCTGTTATTTCGGCTAATCTCTGAAATGGCTGGACCGATTTTGACGAGACTTTCACTGGCAGATAGCTGATGTAACAAGGAGTAACTTGGCTACTTTTATTTAAGAAAAACTTTTTTGATAAATACCACGCGAATGAAGTCGCGGGTAACAGCTAGCTCGTAACTAAATTTAATGGATCTGATTCATGGATAGATTGATACTGATGACAATTTGTTATTACTGTTTACAAACATTGCAATTTATATAGAGACCACAAAGTATACATTTTAAACCTGTATGCCTTATGATAGTACTTAGGTACCTATCATGAGGCATAGGGCCTATTAGAATTTACAGCAGGCTTAAAATATGGTGTATGTGTCTATCTCTTCTATTCTCACTTATCAGGGCTTTGTAAAAAAGTGTATGTGTAGGCCAAATTAAACACAAAACTTTTCTGCATTTTTTTATTTTGACATGTCTTATCATATAAATTTTAACGGTTGGACTTAGCAACACGCTCAAGCTCATCCTTCTTTTTGATAGCATAAGAGTTAGATGAACCCTTAGCAGCATTGATGAGCTCGTCCGCTACACACTCAGCGATGGTCTTAATGTTCCTGAATGCAGCCTCACGCGCTCCGGTGCACAATAACCAGATAGCCTGGTTCACACGGCGCAGTGGAGAGACGTCCACAGCCTGTCGGCGCACTGTACCAGCGCGACCGATTCTAGTGGAGTCTTCCCTCGGGCCAGAGTTAATGATAGCGGTCACGAGCACTTGCAGAGGGTTCTCCCCGGTCAACAGGTGAATAATTTCAAAAGCGTGCTTCACAATCCTGACGGCCATCAGTTTTTTGCCATTATTGCGGCCGTGCATCATCAGGGAATTGGTAAGACGCTCAACTATGGGGCACTGCGCTTTGCGGAATCGTTTGTGCGCGTACCTGCCAGCAGAGTGGGGCAAATATTTGGCGTACTTTTCTTTGACAGAGATGTAATCTTGTAGCGACATGTCCGAAACCTGAACATCATAGCAGCTCCATCTCCCGAAAAGTTTGATTTCGGGAATGTCAGCCGCTTGCGGCAATGGCATGGCATCGACAGCCATGCTGCCCGCCTCGACAGTATCGTCGTTCCAGTTCTCCTCGGCCATTATTAATGCCTACGAACAAAGAAATAACAATGTTAGCGTACCACAAAACACTAGTGTCACAAAACAAATCACTTTATTGTTAAAAATACATACTTTTTCAAGCAATTAAAATTATAACCTCGTGTTGTCAAAAGAACACGAGAAAAAGGAAGTTCTGCTAGAGCGGAGCGTTGGCATTACAGCTTTCTGTTGCCAGTAAAAATATTCCTCGTATTTAGTAATATTCTTCTAGGTATCGTACCTTTTGAAAATTTGTATTGTAGATTTTTTTGATTAGTGAGTATACTATAATAATATTCCATTCATTTTTTTTAAGTCATTACATATCATCATTGCTCCGTAATAAAATATTTTTGTTACATTAAAGGAATGGTTAAATAATAATATTTTGAATGCCTCCATGGAACTCGGACAAAATACAATCAGTCAGTATCATCAATAGGGATATCCTGATGGTAATTTATATTTGTGAAGATATGGAAAACACTTTTGCTTGATATTGTGTGGGTATGCTCAAAAGGGCTAGTACCAAGGGTTACTGAATTAAAATTTGAAACAATTAAAAAAAACTGCGGGACCGGCCATGATTGCCATGAATAATATTTATTTATTTTATTTGTGCATGGTTAGGCTCACACATTGTTCTTTTATTGGTCTTTGACCTGTGACAGATGAGTTTATACCCGACGTGGTATATATATTAATGTGTAGAGATGCGCAAACTACATCTTTTACTTGATTACAGATTTATAAATCTTTTCACTCAAAAGATTTAAATCACTCTTTTAAATCTTTAAATCTTTTAATTCCGTGTGTGTCGGAATTAAAAGATTTAAAGAGTCATTCATACGACACATCGTAAATGATTCGAAGAGATTCGGAAGGAGAAAAAGATACATATACTACTGATTTCCCTTCATTTTTATCAGGCTTAGGACTGTCAATCTAGCTTTCATAATTAACTAAACAAACTTACAAAGGACTAGGTTGGCGTTATTAAATACCTACTTAGTACTAATGAGGTATAAGAACGTACTTATTTTTGTACCAACACACTTGATCACTACCTAATTATTTACATTTATTAAAGTTTTTAATTATTTACAAAAGTCAAAATATCATTGATCAAGAGTTATTATTTATAGTTTTTGGTTCAATTCACTATTTACACTCTCAAAGAATTTCGCATACGCAATTACAAGCATCGAAACATTCGAAACATTCAATCAAAACTAAAACATAACAAACCGTCACTCGATTTCCTATTTAAAAAAAAATACATTCCACTTAATTATAAGGCGCAGAAAGAATAGTTTTCTCAGCATTCTACATTATCCGGCGACGCGTCGTATGCAGTACGCACGCGCGAACTTACACATCCTTCTCTATCTCTTTCTGAATCATAATACCAGCCTATAGTCTTCTCACTCCACATCGTAATGATCTCAATTGAATCAATTTGAATCTTATCCAAAGTGATTTAAAGATGTATTCCAAAAACTTCTGATTTAGTGATGCATGATGTATTATTGAAAAAAGTAAATCTTTTTTTCAATTCACTCAGGATTTACACATCTCTATTAATGTGTTCTGTGGTTTATACGTGCGTAATAATTTGTGAATTATATTCTTACTTTCAGTCATCTTATTGTTTGCTGCGCCGCCTTCGACCGGTATGTTTAATTTAATGTATTCCTAATGTTTTGCTATATTCAGAAATTACATATTTGTTAAATATATATATAAATTTGTTTACTCGTAGATTAGTTGGTAGGACAAAGTTCGCTATGGCTGCGTTAAAAAATAGTAACAAGTTCAGAATATTGACCGTGATGGGATCCAGATACAGCCCTCAAGTCACAGTGAAAAGAAATTTAAACCTGCAAGAGTTCCACAGCAAAGATTTGTTGCGAAAATATCAAGTTTCAATTCAAGACTTCCGCATTATTGATTCTAGTTTAGACCCAAAGTCTTTATCAGATTTTAAAGCTGATGAGTATGTTGTAAAAGCGCAAATCCTAGCCGGTGGCCGAGGCAAAGGTCATTTCGACAATGGTTTCAAAGGCGGCGTTCATCTTACTAAGAATCGTGATGACATTTTTAATTTGGCCAAACATATGATTGGGAACAAGTTGATTACGAAGCAAACGTCCAAAGAGGGCATACTAGTAGACAAGGTTATGGTGGCAGAGAGTGTAAACATTGTAAGAGAGACATACTTCAGTATTGTCATGGAGAGGACATACAATGGCGCTGCAATTGTAGCTTCTCCAGCTGGCGGTATGGATATCGAGGCTGTAGCTGAAAAGACACCTCACTTATTAAAAACTCTTCCAATAGACATATATGAAGGTGTTACTGATAAGATAGCTAATGAGGTTGCAGAGTTCCTGGAATTTAAAGGCCCATTGAAAAAGAAGTGTGCTGATGAAGTAAAGAAACTGTGGGATTTGTTTTTAAAGGTGAACTAATTATTTAATACTAAACTCAAACTTTAATATGTTAACTTAGCCAGGACATACTACTGACTGTTACTACTGTAAGCCAGTATCTACATCTTTTTATCATTTTCTCAATACAGGTAGATGCAACTCAACTAGAAATAAATCCCTTAGTTGAAACAGATGATGGCCGTGTCATTGCTGTGGATGCAAAAATCAACTTTGATGACCATGCCAAGTTTAGGCAAAAGGAGATCTTTGCTCTTGATGATGTGTCTGAAACTGATCCTAGAGAGGTAAGTAATTTACATATGAACCAATCCACTGAGAGTTCAAGAATAAATGGAACCCCAAAGCCTCTGTACAAAATTTTAAATCTATTGTATTTGCTTGCACCTTTCACAAACTTACAAACAGAATCACTTATGTAGTTAGTATTATGGTTTCTATGGTTCCTAGGGCTAGGGTGTGCTGTTATGTAATGTGTATAATCTCATTTCATAATACTATTACTTTTATTCAGTATTATACTTGTATAACAATAATGATAATATTTGAATCTTCTGTTATCAGTAGTGCTCCAAGTGAACAACAAGAGTATTTGTTTATCAACTCTTGCTATCGCCACACTAACCCCTCTTATCTAGGAAAAACTTTTTATTGGTTGCCATCCTTATGTTGACAATATAATAATATTGCAATGGCTGTCATTGAAATGCATGACTTATATCCAATTGATTACAATTACCTTTGCTAGTTGACACTTTCCAGCAACATAATGACGGTGCATGAGCACCAGTCATGGACAGCACATTTGTAAAGAAGTAATATCACTGTAGTAGTAATAGGTAGGCAATTGTTGTATGCAGTGCCGAGGACTTGGTGCATTGAGAATGAAATGGCCATGACAAAATATTTGCATGATGTTTTTAGCGAGAAGCAGCATCTCTGAACCTGGTATACATAGAAATGGACGGCAGTATCGGATGCATGGTCAATGGCGCTGGTCTCGCCATGGCCACCATGGATATCATTAACCTGAATGGTGGCAGACCTGCTAACTTCCTGGACCTTGGAGGTGGAGTAGGACAGAAGCAGGTGTCAGCTGCTCTAAATATATTGGAATCTGACCCTAAAGTCAAAACCATATTTGTCAATGTTTTTGGTGGTGAGTAAATAAATAATTTCTACCAATATTCTTATTGCTAGCTAGTATGTATTTTTTTTCTTATCTCTCAGGCAATTACCCTATAAAAGTGTTCTGATAGTATTGTTAAGAAATTAATTTATTGTTGTAATTTTCCTTTCTTTTATGTTCGATCTATTTACGCCGTTCTTATGGCCCACTGGCGATGTTTTTTTCTATAAATAATCGTCCTAGATTGACTAGACGATCAAAGGATTGTTCCTTTCCTTTGAAAATACATGAATTGTAAAAATATTCCTTGGCCTTTAGAAAAACCTACTATTTCAGGTATTGTCAACTGTGCCACAATCGCGAATGGAATCATCGGAGCGTGCAAAGAGAATCCACCAAAGCATCCCCTCGTCATCAGACTAGAAGGCACCAATGCGACGGAAGCGAGGAAATTGTTGAAAGAATCTGGTTTGCCTTGCAAGATCATTAACGATTCGGATGAGGCGGCCAAAACGGCGGTCAAACTAGCACAGTAAAACAAAAGTTGTTTAAGTTTGACTAAACTAAATGTAAGCTGTAATTGTAAGTAGTGACAATGTGAAATGCAGCAATATTCTTGGTTGTGTCAAATTTAGTTTAGTCGAAAAGTGCGGTCAACAGAATTGACGCCAGCATACCGGAGGCTCTTACGACATTGATTTACATTAAAACACAAATAACCTGAATCACTATATGTAATTGGTATATGTTACTTGATACATGTCGGGAATTTACGCTAAATGAGCTCTCTGCTATTGTGTTGATTAGTCTGTATTGTGACATTTTTTAGCAATATCGCGAATTAATTATACAGGGCCAGTAACAAAAACTAACTTTCTTGAAAGACTGAAACTTCTATATTTATAGAAACATGTATACTAACACCTGTTGTGTTTAGTGTAAATCAATTTTCTTGCCATAACATATGTAAAAGAATGTATGTTTTTGTATATACATAGAATTTTATTATATCATTTAGTGTACATATTCTGCAAGTGGTTTAATTTCTTACATCTATAATTAAAACGAAACTTTAAAATAAATCTATATGTAGCTTTAATTTCATAATGTATCACTACGATAGTATTATAGCCAGAATAATATTAAACCTTACCAATGTTACATTATTTTATGCACGGAATAAATTAAGTCTTCGCCCTTGCGGTGACGCGTCACTTTTGTTGAGAGACATGTTTGCTTGGATCTCCTCAAAGTTGGGCATGTGAGTCAGCTTGCCGCGGGCCGCTACTGAGGGTCGGCCGCTCAACATACGTTTCGCAACGCGCACAATATCATCGGAGGTAATTTTTTCTGTACAATAAAATGTTGACATGAATTACCAAAGTATGCATGTACACAGAATAACGCAACAGAATCAGCTTAAACTCGAATTGCAAGGGCATTTATGGAGGCATTATATGATTGCAAGAGTATAATACCATCTGAATCACCTGTACAATACCTTTTGTTTGACAGGTGTTCATTGGGAAAACTGTCGAAAAGTTACTATGATGCCATTAAAATTTATGCATACAATTGTATTGCCTTAGCGTCCAGAATTGCTGATGATGATCGTCCCTCCCAGCCGCGATCCATATGAGAAAGGGGGTTCCAACATTTTTCTATTAGAAACTGGCATATCCCATCCCATATGCCACAATGGTTCTATCCCTTTTATTAGCGAGCTTGTAAGGTCGCTTTTACTCTTAACTATGGGTAATCACTTACCGATTTCGTTTATAAAGAAGGACGGCGGCTTCCGCTTGCCCGTGGCGAGCACTTGACGACCAACGTCTTCGAAAACAACTGGTCTGGCCTCCAAGTTCATTAGCAACATCGACTGTAGCTGAGTCTTTGCTCTCTGTAAGCAAAAAACAAATACGATAATTTTAGCAAAAAAAAAAAAATATATCTACCAGGCACGAACTATATAGTCCCAACACACACATAATGCTTGTATTATGGGTACCCAAGGAGGTGGTCCCAGTGCCACCAGACCATAAATCACGAAACTATTATTTTCATAATTAAACCCGACGGGAATGAAACTAACAACCACCTGGCTCTTAGCCGAGCTAGCAAGCTGATAAAAAAATATTTTTTACTGTTTACGTGTAATTAATAAATAAAACACGAAATTATATTGGAAATAAAGAGGATGTATTATTTACTTATATCACCTGGGTTAACTATTATTACTAAGATTCCCCTGTAAAGTACTAAACCCTTTCCAAGCTACCAAGATTGTTCGGGTGGGAAGTGCGGTGGGTGATGTTTGATTTAGTTTTGTACTGACTTCTCCACATAATTTAAGGCTGTACTTTACCTTCTGAATCTTTTTAATTCTATGCAGAGATGTGACCATTATTTATATAAATTATTGAAGGCACAAATATATTAATGAACAAGAATTTCTGAGAATAGTTTCTCTCAGTGGGACTTTCTAGTAAGAATGGGTATCACAGACGGACCATAAAGGTTCTGTAATCTAAACTAAGCTAAGATAATAGTACAGAATGCTAAAAATTAAGCGAGGCACACTCAGTTCTCAGCGAGAGCATGTGTACGCACCTTGAGTTCAATTTCGCCTACTTTTCCCGCCATGTTGGCCAGTTCGCGCGCGATCACGAGGGTTGTGTCGTAAATGCGGTTCGGCGGCGAGGCGGCGTGCACGCAGAAGAGACCGGTGTCACCGTAGGCGTGGTTGTACGCCGTCGCGTTGAACATCCAGTGATATCTGTACAAATGTTTCAGAAGTGAAATTATAGAAACATGCTTCATCTGCTACCATGAATCGTGTTACCCAGAAATTAGTCGCGACCTAATAGTATTAACTAACTAAAGGACGATCCAACTTGGTACGCCGTGCCAGTTTTGGACCGCTCCGTATCAACCGTCCGTACAGTATTGTCGGCAGACTACTCCCTAGGCTCTTGACGAACGATTTGGTAAGGAGTAGACCATGTCTGTAGTCCGGCCCTTACCAAGTTCGTTCGTCCATCAATACTATACGGACATATACGTGACAGGTAGCCCATATCGCGACTGACGTGTATGTTATTATTATGATATCTATATCTACAAAGTTAGCATATTGTCACACTATATAAGCATTGGGAGTCTGAGCTGCAGAGCAAAAATTTATGGCTGTAAAATGTAATGTCATTACAAATTACCTATTTAGAACATTTGTATATAATCTTGTGTACATCCCTTTGCCGGGGCCACCTGCGGAAAATGAGCCACCACCTCCCATCATCATGTTCAACACGCAGGTAGCTACGAAGTCCGGATCACCATGAGAACAACCTAAAAAGCAAAATTAGTATTAGTTGGAGGATTAGAAATATGATTACAAACTGTTTGTTTTGTCAACAATGACTTACTTTCTAATCCAATAACCACATGGGATAATTCGGGTAAATCAGATCCTGGGTATAGTGGGATTTCACATTCCTCCTGTAACATTTATAATAATTTATAGAATAATTAACGATATGAGCACCAAACTTAAAAATTCGCTCAGATGCTTAATACATGTGTTACTAATACAAAATAATTGGAACCTTATTTATGGCCAAAGCATGCATTGCCCAGTCCTCATTGTTATAAAAGTACCCTAAGTGTTATTCTAGATTATAGCCACAAAATCTGTGTTCCTCTTACAAACAAACCATTTGACATTAACAATAGTAGCAATTTTAATTCTACCTGTTCCATTCCTCCTGTGTACTGAGCGATAGATTTATCAACATTAGGTGTGAATGTTAAACTGTCCTCGGCGTGCCACGTGGGTTTCATATCTACGAAATATTGCTGTACAAACTCCACAAAAGGTTCATGATCAACCTTTAACAAAAGTATATTAGTGAAATTATATTACGGCAAGTCGCCTCAACGGTTACCAAGCATGATTTAGGGGGATATGTATCATATATCTAGGACATGAATTTAGGGTCATATATAGCAAGATTAAAATCGAGAAGGGGTCAGCATTGGGATCTCCAAAACTATAAGAGATAGAAAAATCGCCGACGTAGGTCCTAAAATCATGTTTTGTATTTTCCTGAATATAATTATCAGCAAAACTTATGGAAATATCAGAAACTATGATCATGTATTATTTGACATATAAGACCGTAGATCTATAATGTAATAGTCCTGTTACTTAATGAATTTCAAAGGATTTTGATAAGAGCTGGATGTAGTTATATTAAGAGTAAACAAAAAACGCAATAGGCATAAGGAAGGTGTAAGGGGTGAACTTATGAAGGAAACTTGCATAAAAGATACCCTAAAACAGGGCTACCAGAATATTTCTTACCCCAACAGCAGCAACAACCATCTTGTCTGGTGTATAGTGGTTCTTTAGATAATTCAACACAATGTTACGGTCTATTTTGTATACATTCTCCCGTGGGCAGATCTTTGGAAGCCCTAGTGTGTTCCCTCTGTATGCAGCCTGGAAATCAAAATAACATAATGAGAACCATTGTCTGCTCTCAGTTTGAGCCTGATTACACCTGATAAATGCTTGGGTTCAACACCAGGTGGGACAAATGTCTATCCTTATAACTTTTCACGCTGCAACCAATGTGTTACTAGGATAATGCCAGCACAATGTATGGTGCCCACAAAATAAGCATTGCAGAGTTTAGGATCATGCCAATGAGTTTGATTTCTGGTCATATTTATTGAATTATGATTATAAATATATTTTTAGTTAGATAGAACAAAAAAAATAATAATTTAAGCACTTACAGAATGAATCATGTCCATCAATATAGTTTCCTGTTCTGGCCTCATTGAGAGTGTCTCTAGTTCGAATGCCACGGCCTGCCTGGCCGATTCTAATTCATCTGTACTGAGTTGTGGTCTTAAAGTTACTTCAGCTAATACCTGAAAAAAACAAGAGGTATAAATGACATATAATTTATTTCTAAAGTCTATCCTCATATATTCATAAATATAAACAATGTGAATGAACAAATGTTGACCTTAACTATGCACAATAAAAACGATCTTGTATCACATTATAGCTAAAAGGGATAAGCGAGATATTATACTATAAAAAAAATGCAAAAGATAGTGATCTCTAACATCATCTTTATAGCTAAGTAATAGTTTTACCTGGGTGATGGCTTCAAGCCCTCTAGAGTCTGCACTTGTAGCGTATACAGTTGTATCACGGGAGCCCTGGCAATCACAAATGCCTCCGTGTCTCTCAAGCTCCCTAAGCATGACATCACGGGTGGCAAATTTGTGTGTGGCCTATAATCAATTCATAAAAAAAACTAATTATTTTCAGGTTTATTTCCTGCCATTATGATAACCAATAAGTAATAAACAGGTGCAAATCATATAGTCAGCAGAATACTTACACCAAAGCTTAATTTTTCAAGGAAATGACAAATGCCATTTGGGTAAGCAACCTCATATCTTGGACCAGAATCAATAACCACTGAAAGAAAATAACAGAATTATTGTATAGTAATAATAAAAAATATTATTGATTGGTGCCAAGTTTTGAATAAGTAAACCATGAAATAATACTATTTTAAGTATTTTATCGAATTTATATTTTGACTTTACATTCCCAACGTTTACGCAAAAAAATCCTTAAAATTAGTTTTATTTCAATGTGTAGTATTCGCGTTAATATAAGAAATCAATATAGGTAAACCTATCAAAGGAATAACACCTAGCTACACATACATCTATTAAATGAATATAATAAAAATAATTATAAAAAAATTTAAACAGTAAGCAATGACCATAGTCACAGTCGAACATCTAGTTTGATCTGATTCCAAACCTTTATATTTTTAATACTCGTTTGACAGGTTTGCCAGACATGTACAAGTTTCATGTTTGATGGATCTTATAAATATTACAAGAACTTACCTCCAGCAGTACAAAACTGTCCAAATTTCTTTTCTGATGCCACCCTCAGTCCATTGCTGAGTACAGTTACCTCTGTGATTGTATCTTCAGCCTTAGATGACGAGTATGCTACGGGCGGGAGGTTTGGCATAGGCTCAGACAATGGAGGCAGCAGAGTAACATTCCCTCTATTTACCAGAGGCGCTGTTTTATCCACATCCTGGCTAAATTTCCTAACTCCCCATCTATGAGCACTAAAACTATAAATAAGAATAACAATTTGAGAATGATGCAACCTATGTCAAATTGTGAATAGGTCGTTGGTATCGATGTTACACATAGTTTTAGTAGGAATTATATCACAAGCAGGTAATATTTCATTTATCTTACCCATTTTTCATAGAAAATAACCTCGTAAATAGATATTTCACATCCGTCACATGCGACATCTTTATAAAACACTGATTTCACAGCACACGTTTAAAAACTGTTCCAAATATTTAGCTAGTTCTATTATTCAGAATAATTTAATTTTAAATATAAACCAAAACATAAACTGACTCTATTTTTCATTTGTCCAAATGGGAATTCTTTTTGATAGCGATGATAGCCATTTCCATTTCGAAATTTCGATCAGTTTTTTTTTCTGTGATTTCGTTTCGGTTCGATCATAAATTATGATTTATAGATAGAGGTCTGCGCTTTATGGTCTTGGTCGATTCGATTTAATTTCAATAGACCAAATAGCGGCACCGTTGTATGCGCGATGCTGCGGGTGTCTTGCAAGTAGTTAGGTCCGATCCTAACACCTAAATCGGAAGATCCCACACTTTCGGACCAGCAGAGATACCAGATTGGGTATTTTTTGAATTGAAGATGCGATTATGATGCGGCATCCGACAGTAAATGTATGAGAATTTGCAGGATATTATCCGATGTAGATTCCTAATTTAGGATTGGGACTCATCTGACCCTCCGAGTTGGTAATAATAATGATAAAGGAAAACTCTTGTGCGCTGTGTTCGTGACGTTTGATAAAGTTATAAAACGTCTATAAATTCAGAGGTTAGGGTGTAGGACGTCCCACACATTTTCTGAATAGGATGTTCTGCAAGTAGTTAGGATTGGTAGGTGTAGGGGCTTCTATTTAGTTACTATTTATTTACCCTGTCCACCCCACGTAAGATAAACGTACCTTAAAAACATAATTAATAAATTCTCGTTGTAGAAATTAGAACAGTACTTTGATGAAAAAAATAAAATAAAAAGGCTAATAATAACGAGAAATTACTCATTAGGTTAATTAATAGATTTTATTTACTTTTTGCCTTTGGGTAAAACTTAGGCAAATTGTATAATTTTGGAGAACAATAATTTCAAATTTGGGTAGATATAGAAAATCACATCTGGCAGCCCTGCTCCGAGCAAAAAAAAAAAAATACAAAAAAAGCGGCGATACTGAAACGCTGAAAAATTAATAAATTACATTTCTGCGTGAATAAATGAAGAATATTTTAGTGTTATGACAATAATATTAATATTCTATTAACTACCTACTATTTCTCTGTTATTTTATTAAGTTAACTAAGTGATTTTCTAGGTCTTTGGATAGAACACTCAGTTTGGTACTCTATTCCACAAATTATTCAAAGTCCTTGATGCTAGTGGGAGAATAATCAATACGTGGATTTTAAATTTAAATTTAGACCGAGCGGATTGGAGAACATTTTATAAAATGACTTATAAGTTAATACAAAGAATGTTAAGTTCATCAATAAAGACTCCACAAGTGTGCATCGTAGGCGCTGGACCAGCGGGATTCTATGCAGCTATGCAACTGACTAAAAAACTTGGAAATGTAAACATTGATATCTTGGAAAAACTTCCAGTACCATTTGGGTTGATAAGGTATGTCGACTTGATTATAAATCTAATAATGTAATCTATACTAATATTATAAGTGTGAAAGTTTGGATAAATGGATGGATGTTTGTTACTCTTTCACGCTCGAACGGCTGAACGGATCTGGATGAAATTTGGCACAGAGATAGATTATAGTCTGGAATAGCACATAGGCTACTTTTTATCCCGGTAAAATGTATGGTTCCCGTGGGATAGATGTTTTAATTTTTCATACTTTTTATCGCGGGTAACACCGGCGGGCGCAGCTAGTGTAGTATACAATTCAAAGTCAATACCTACTTGGATCTTTTTACATTACGCTTGAACTATAACAGCCTGTTTTTACTAGTTTATGAGTTGGTTAAATCCCATAAATTAGTAGTTACTGTGCTGAGTCATTACCTATTAGCTCTAAATTGTTTTGATGCTAAGTATAATATTGCACAAGATCAACAACATTTTTGTATATTACTAGGTATGGAGTTGCTCCAGATCATCCAGAAGTAAAGAATGTCATCAATCAGTTCACCAAGGTAGCACAACAACCTAATGTAAACTTCTATGGAAATATAACATTAGGCAAAGATGTACATTTGAATCAATTGAGACAACACTATCATGCTGTTTTACTGGTAAATATTTATTTCAGTTAATCCCACTAATATTATAAATGTAAAAGTTTGGATGGATGGATGTTTGTTACTCAACCACGCCAGAACGGGTGAATGGATCTGGATGAAATTTGGCACAGAGATAGATTATAGTCTGGAATAGCACATTGGCTACTTTTTATCCCAGTAAAATGTTTGGTTCCCGTGGGATAGATTTGTTTTAATTTTTCATACTTTTTAATCGCGAGTACCACGGCGGGATGCAGCTTGTAGCTTATATTTCCCGCATCCCAGGCATACATACAAACACAAGGAATTAAAACACATGAACAAAACTGATGATTTATATTTAAAAAACATACTACTTAGTGTTGACAAATACCTACCCATTGGTTTGTGAGGACAATTTCAAAAAAAATTACTGGATTGGAACAAAACACCACAATTTATGAATGCAGAAGTTAATACAGTTTACAATACCGATATATTATAGGTAATCTTAGCACTTAGCACTAAGTTGTCAGAACATTATTATTGTGTTTTTATTATGCCTAAACATCTTAACACATTGCTATGTCTTACTTTTTATTTTATATTATAGATTTAAAAAGCAGTGTAAAATTTATGATTTCCTCAGAGCTATGGTGCTGAGGAGGACAAAGCTCTTGGCATAGAGAATGAAGATGCAAAAAATATTATTGCTGCAAGAAAGTTTGTTGGCTGGTACAATGGTCTTCCCAGTGATAAGGATTTGAAAGTATGTTATAATTTTTAACCAGATTACCATATACATTAAATGACTTGTTAGGAAACTATATACTACTTTAAATTTCAGATAGATTTATCTTGCAAAAGTGCTGCTATCCTTGGGCAAGGTAATGTTGCATTGGATGTAGCAAGAATTCTTCTGACACCAATTGATGAATTAAGGAAAACTGACATAACTGAACATGCACTTACTGCTTTAGCAGAGTCTAAAGTAAAAGATGTGTATCTAGTTGGAAGAAGAGGACCCCTACAGGTCGCATTTACGATTAAAGAACTTCGCGAACAGCTTAAATTGAAGAATTGCAAGACAATTTGGAGAGAACATGATTTTGATAATGTGGAAAATATAGTTACCAATTTACCTCGTCCCCGAAAAAGACTGACTGAACTGATGCTAAAGTCCTTGAAAGAAACAGAAACAGTGACCGCTGAAACCTTTAGTTATTTCAAGCCAATATTTTTTAGAAGCCCTAAAAGATTTTTAATTAATGATAACAAAGAAATAACTGGAGTAGAATTAACCTGTAATATGCTTGTTGGAGATAGATTAGAAGAACAAAAATGCGTGCCTACTGATGAGACAGAAATATTAAACTGTAATTTAGCCTTCAGAAGTATAGGCTATAAAAGCATCAAAGCTGATGAAGATTTAGCAGTCAGTGATGGTTTTTTACATAACAATAAAGGAGTTGTGAAGGAGGATGATAGTAAAACCCTTGCTAAGGTATTTGTGGCTGGATGGTTGGGTACAGGACCTGTCGGTGTTATATTGCATACAATGGGAAATGCTTTCCAGGTAGCTAAGAATATGTGTGAAGACCTAAGCAACATTGATGACAAAAGCAAAGGAGGTTTTGAAGAAGTCAGAAAAATATTTGTAAAAAATAACAGTAATCTAATAGACTGGCGAGGTTGGGAAAAAATTGATAAATATGAAATTGAACAGGGTAAACTGCGAGGTAAACCTCGGGAAAAAGTTTGTAGTATTGATCAGATGATTGAAATTGCATCAATTTAGCATTAATTGTTATAGTATAGGAGTAATGTTCGCTTTAAGGAGCTATGCCTTTATTACATGGTGATCAGAGAAGGCCAATTCAGACAAAAGTAATATTCACTCAGGTTTAACATAGATATATCAACATGCAGGCGTCAGTGAATGCTGCTATAATCTGAACAGGGTCTATTAAAGTTTGTTAACTTAAGCTTGTATATATAATAATAGTTGTAATTTGTGAAAATGTTACATTTATTGTTAAATAAATTTGTCTTTTGTATTGTTATATAAATTAATTACTACTTATTTTTATTTAATAATTATCATGTTCAGGAAAATATAAATGTATTTTTGTTAAAAATTTAATGTGATGTCATTTCCCATCCTTAATGCAGTTAACATGACAACAATCATCACGACTTGGTTGGTGACGTAGTAGGCCAGTAGGGCCTTTGGCCCGATTCTCACCTATAAGCCTGTCACCAAAGCATATTCTGGTACTTAAATAGGAATTGAATCTACTAAGTACCTTCTCAGCGGAAGTACTAGCTAGTACTGAAATCAAAATATTTTGTCAGGATAACGGTAACTGGTATCGGAAGGATATCCTATTTACATCATGTGGTAGCGTAGGCAGTATAAAAAGTTACTTTATGGAGAAAGAGCTATTCCAAACTAAATTTGAAATTATCTCACATTTGGAAATAATGTTTTTACTTGACTACCACGTACTTATATTTTTAAATACTGGCAAAATATCTTTGCGTTCAACAGACGTATCGAATACACAGGTATTTTGCCAGTATCATTTTAATTTCGGATCGTCGCCTTTCTTGCTCTTAGATTGTTAGAATAGCGTTTTTTTGCGCTCTATGGTTAGTGTATGATCGCGCTAGTATTATGTTTGTTCGGTGTGTGTTAGTCTTATAATAGTTTGTATCTTTCGAGAAATAAGGATATTTTTTTTATAAAATATTGTTCTTTAATCAGTTCGCAAAATCATAATATAAACTATTGCCTAAAAAATCTCCATAAATAAATATAACCTCTAAATATTAAATCCTCTTTTGGAACAAAATGTCTAACGACGTTGTTAAAATTGGTGACTATATCATTATACAAAAGCAGAACTACAGAAAACTTCACAAATTCAATAAACCTGATTCTACAATAAGTCTAGGACGGGATACTGTACATTTAAAGGGTGTCGAAGGTTGTCAGTATTTTGCAGTATTCAAATTAATTCCTAAAACCAATAAGAAAAACCGAGACTATGTGGTAGAACTAGCTGATGTCGCCGTGAATCTGAAAGATGAAATTGATGTGAAAATGTCAGGAAATGATAACAGAAATATAATTGATGATGGACGCTCACAAAAGTTGACTGCAGCTGAGATAGAAGAGTTAAAAAGTGATACTAATAAAGCATCTGACATTGTTGAAACCTTAATAAGCAATTCTAACACTTTTCACAATAAAACTGAGTTTTCACAAGATAAATATCTCAAGAAAAAAGAGAAAAAGTATTTTGAATACTTTCAAGTTGTGAAACCTAATTTAAGAATTATAAGTGAAGTTATGTACAAACTGGAGCCAGCGAAGATTCAGAATCTACGTATAGACACACTATCACAAATCATTACATCAGTAAATATACACTGTGAAGGTAACCATTTATTGTATGATTCAGGCTCTAATGGGTTGCTGGCTGCTGGGTTACTGAGTGCAATTGGAGCTCAAAGTAATGGGAAACTTATACACATGCACCCAGGTAATATGTCTCAGAAACAAGCCTTATTAGCTATGAATTTCCCCGATGAACAACTAAACCGATGTATCTCAGTAAATGTGTATTCTGTATTGAGGCAGTTTTATCAAGGTTGTGATACAAACAATATAGTAAGTAGCGAAGATACAAACACCAGCAATGAAAATCCATTAAAAAGAAAACATCAAGACGATATAATTGAATGTGAATCAAAAAAAAAGAAACAAGAGAATGACTCAATTGATGACAAAACTGTGGATGAAAACAATACTGAAAAACAAAGGGAAAATAAAAAGCCGAAATGGCACTTTGACAATATATCTGCTTCAGATCTGCTGCACAACAAAATGGATTCTTTAGTAATAGTATGTAAAGAGGACCCACAAAATATTTTTAATGAATTGGTAACATTTGTAAAGCCAGGCAGACCATTTGTTATTTATTATAGTGTTGCAGAACCATTACAACAGTTATACATGAAATTGAAGTCGCAGATTAATGTGGCTGCTCTAAAACTGACTTGTAATTGGATGCGGAATATTCAGGTTTGTGAGCGAATTTTTTTGTTGGAGTAAACTCACAACTCCCTCTAGAATATATGTATGTGTTATATAATTATTATTTTAATTCCAGGTATTACCAGATAGAACACATCCCGAAGTAATGATGAATGGATCAAGTGGTTTTTTGTTGAGTGGTTACATCTTGAAATAATTCCTGAAAATTTATTTTTACAAGATGAAGAATGATGATGACTTATTTAGGTGTAAATAAAAATAAGGTTCTTTTTATAAATTTATTTTTCTCATTTACTCAAATGAACATACCATGTCTAAATGCATTATAAAATTTTATTAATCACTATGCATGACATGCAAAATTGTGGCTGGATTTATTATTAATTACCTACTATTTGAAACCCTAGTTCAATATGCTTTAATTTCAGATTTTTATTTGTAACTTCATCACTTGTTCATGATTAGTCCATCTTAGCATTGGTATCTATTTGCTTTGATCATTCATAAATCACAAATATACAAATTCCATAAAATATGACATGTATGTGTCAAAAAAAGGCTATGACATACTGGAACTGCACTTGGTACAGGGTTATTGAATCTGTCAAAAACTGAGTAGCTACACTGTTACATTATCATACTGTGAAGGAATGTATATCAGTCTAGTTATGGTTTGCATTTTGGTGTGTCACTCAGTGATAATATATTAACACTATTTTATGAAAATAACTTATTAATACATTTAAAAAATTAATTATTCGAGAAGGAACATTGATTGCTGTGGCCTGTGTGATTATAATACAAACTGCATGAATGTGAAATTAATTTGGCACTTATCTAAATATTATAAACTTCAGCTTCATCTTCAATTTGCCAAGCATTGCCTGATAAGAGAGAAGTGTGATGTGCATGGAGCAGAGGCCGATAGCAAATTACAATACATATTATCAACTCATGTGCCACATGTTGCATTTCTAATGCACTTGCGTAACGAGTTCATATTTGATTTCAAACCCTCATTATTTAATTATTACTGTGTATTATAACACTCGTTGATATGATTGGACACTGAAATACTGTGCCAACATAAGCCATTTCCATAAACGAATTTCTGACACGGACCTTGTCCACTATAATGATTAATTATTTATCGATGTCTATAGCACCATTTTTGCTGTTACTTTACAATTAATTTTCAATGTGGGCATTGCTTGATTTCCTTCTACAGAGGGCAAAATGTTACAATAAAAAAAACACTGTATGATTACGATAGAAGCGATAGCAAATGGATATGCCTACAAGCAATTCATAGTATACAAAAATCATTATAATTAACTTGCGCTCTACACCTGTAAATATGAATTCATTCAATTAATTAAATAAGATATATTACTCGTATATTACAGAATATTATCGTAAAATAAAAATATATGTTATAAATATTATAATTTCTTTATATCTAGTATTTCAATCTAAAAATCAAAAGCTAAGGAAGCGGTAAGGGTAGAGATCTTTAGAAATGTCCAAGACTTAATCAACAAACAAAATTATATTACTCACTGGCTGAGGAACTAATCAGGAGATAATGTTTCAAGCAGCCGATTAAGCATTATTATTACGAGTAGAATCAATGATGCGCTGTTGATGACGCGTGCGTGGCTAACATCGTTACATGTCGATGCAGGCAAGCTATGCGCTACGATAACATGCCCCATTATTCTAGCAATACAGGTTGAATTATTTCGTCTCCTAGTTATACACTGTAAGGAATTAATTTTAAAAAATGTGTCCTACAAATAAACAATAATTCAGAACCAAAACGATAATACTGCACCGGAGTTTGCACCAAACAATATATAAATACACAAACTATTTTATGCATGCAGTATCTTTGAGTAAAATGTTAAAATATAACTTTGGTATTGGAGTTAACTATCGAAAGGCATATCGCTGCGGTTAAAACAGCACTAGACGCTAAGCCGTAGCAAAGCGTAGATTCAAATAGACGAGTCACGGCCTGACTGTAGCGAGTCGTCACACAGGCGCCGACATAGATTCGCGCCGGTACTCGCCCAGCTATGACGAGTCCTCGTCGTACCACGTGCGGAAGTCGCAGCTTTCATCATAATCATCCTGCAAATAATAACAGTGATTACTATTTCAATGTAAACTGGTATATTCAAAGTAACAGGATTTTTCAAATAAAACTAGCACTTTTTTTAAAAAGTTAATAAAACATGCTTTAACGATTTTTAACTCGTAAGAGGACACCATATAAATACCTAAAAAATATTTCACATTTCTGATACATCTAATTTCAACGCTATATCGAACGCTACAATGTAATATTATTCCATCCATAAAATTGATAACTGGAAAAAACATAAAAAATAAATGTGTCCAATTGTAAACAACTTTTTTCGTCGGTTAAAAATATGTGAAGTAAGCTACGTATACTGTATCTATAGAGATTCAGCATCACTCACAGCCATCCAAGCGTGATCGAGCACGTCCTCGGCGGCGAAGCGCAGCTCGGGCTGCGGGCGCAGCATGTTGGCGACCAGGTCGATGGCGCCCGCCGACACGCGCTCCCAGTGCGGCGCCGGGAACTCCAGCCGCGCGGACAGGATCGCGTCGAACAGCTTCTCTTGGTCGCCGTCCGGCGACGAGAACGGAGGAAAACCGCAGAGTAGAATATAGAGGATAACGCCGGCCGCCCATACATCGATCTGCAAAAAAATATCTTTTTTCTTAATTTTGTAATTGGCTATAAAATAGAGCCGTTCTTGCCAGTGTCATGCGAAAATGATTAAATTAATCCCCTACCGGTAAAGCTGTGAATATTTCACTGGAAATTTACTCTTGGGAGACCTTGAAAAGTATAGTTATACAATTTTATTTTAATCAATTAATGATTAAAATAAAATTGTATACACTCACTGGTGCGCGTGTAAAATTTAATTCATGATGTCCCGGTTCTCACCAAGCCAGAGAGATGTGCGGAATACACCAATCTCAATGTTTAAAAAACACAGCTTAGTACCGAACGGAAGATTTGAAACAATCTAATTGATTATACACATCTATCCTTTCTACTTTGGTGGAAAGTAGGTAGGTCTGGGCCGGCTACTGCCTTAACTTTGAACAGTCGCGCTACAAACTTATCTGTAATCTAATCTTGTATAACAACATTTCCCAGTATTTTATTGTAAAATTACTACTTACTAGGAAAAATACTCGAGTCCACTGTCTCGCTCATGACACGCGACAATCTTTCTTATTTATATTTCCACGATCACAGTCATTCATTAGTTGTTTGTAATCATGTGAGATACCGTTGAAATATAAAATTATTATAGTGTGGGACTATTTAAACAAACAAATGTAATTCAAGAGTTCAAGTTCAGCTAAAACAAAGAGCTGTGTGAATTATGTGTATCTCCACTACAAAGTCTTACATAATCCAGTTGCTTTCAAGTAAACATGTTTAGATCCAAATGGAATAAACATGTCCATTGACGTTTTGAACTTAGGGTCAAATCTTGATTTACTACTGATTATTATCATTGTAATTCGCATACTATCAACTGCTTTTGTCTATTTTCTGAGACCTATATTTTTTATATGTTTATTGACTAATCCCACTAATATTATGAACATGAAAGTTTGGATGGATTGATGTTTGTCACTCAATCATGCCAGGACGGCCGAACGGATCTGGATGAAATTTGGCACAGAGATAGATTATAGTCTGGAATAGTACATATACTTTTTATCCCGGTAAAACGTATGGTTCCCGTGGTGATTTGTTTAAATTTTTCATATTTTTCAATAGCGGGTAACACCGCGGGGCGCAGCTAGTAATATTGTGAATGGCTATCAAGTCTACCTTTAGTCCATATCCCGTCTCTAAGAGTATTTCAGGCGCCACGTATGTGGGGGTGCCGCAGACGGCGTGGAGCGGCCGCCACACCTCCACCGCCAGCCCGAAGTCAGCCAGCTTCAGGCCGCGTATACTGCCGTCCGGACCCACTTCCACCTAAAACATGCGGCGTTCACAATAACTTGGCAAACATTTAACATTTTTGACATTATCAAGCTCGTCAACAATCAGTTTACAAGTTTTGGAGCTAATAAACTTATAACATCCTCCGGCGTTGCGCCTGGAGTTAAAAAGGTCCAATAAATTAAGCGTTTTTTTCTTAAATTAGATGGTATTCAGAAATTAAACAGTAAAAATAAACAAAAGAACTGAAAACACGAACATAAACATAAATACATGCATCCAGTTTCAAATAGTGATGGCATGAAAATGAACTTTAAATTAATGATAACAATGTAGTTGAATCTCTGTTAGTCATTCGCTTACCAATAGATTTTCGGGTTTGATGTCACGATGCACTATAGAAAGCGAGTGTAGATATGCGATAGCGGATGTTAGGTGGCCGATTAGCAAACGCGACTGGGGCTCAGAGAATTTGGAAGCTGCCGCGATACTATCAAACAAGTCTCCACCTAAAAATATAAACAAGGTTCATGTGAGCCGTGTGTCAAGCCATGTTGTATTTAGAATATTGTTAATAATGAAATGGTTGATCACTATATTCTAATTGAAAAACATGTAGCCACGTACCACTGACCAGTTCCATGACAAGGAAAAGCCATTCGGGGCTATCCTGTTCTTCCATAAGCGACACAATTCTTGGATGACATAGTTTCCTCATTACTCGAACCTTTTGAACAGATTGAACAACATTAACAAACCTACCAAGAGAAGTACGATTTTAATAATGTGACTAGCTCTATTTGAGCGATAAGGGTCATATTGCTTAGGATAAGCTATGAAGCATAATCCTTATTGATTGATGCGAAACCGTGGCATTCTCGTTGTTTTACTGCTTTACGTCTCGGTCGGAAGGATCGGACTAACCTTAGGCCCAAGGGAAATTTAGGTGATGAATGATAATATAACTTAATTATATAAATATATGAAGTCATAGTTGAAGTTTCCAAGACAATGGGCTTAGTTACAAAAAAAAATGCGGAATGCTTGTGATGCCGTGTGGGGTGCACTCGGGGTGATTCGTATAGAAGCCGCACCATAGTTAACGTCAGTGAGAGCTTACATCCAGGAATGCCCAAGGAGCCCTTGCCCTGGGTTTTTGTGTACACATATTTTGCAAAAGTAAGATAAATATTGCGATAGTTACCTCTGCCTCCACATAGTGTTCCTTGCCCTTGCACTTCGCTTTGTCTATGACTTTGAGGGCGTATTCCTGCCCAGAGTTCTTGTCTCTACATATCCGTACGACAGCGAAGTTGCCGTCACCTATTATCGACACGACAAATGGTAGGATAATTATTATATGCTCATTATTTTTTATATTACGGCCGCTTCTGCAATTTTTGGAATTTTGTCTATACATATAATCGTGCGTCGGGCAAATATCAATGGAATTTAGGACGGTGATAGCTATAATCCGAGTTAAAATTAAAAAAAATTCTTGTGCCGGAAAATGGAGGACAATTCCCGCACCCCAAAATCCAAGCGGCGAAGTTTTCTGAGACTAGGCATGAAGCTAGATTGTACGTCACCGGGTTTACGTATGATACTTTTTATTTCGGGAAATGGAAGGTTTTTACTCGTGAAATGTGAAATTCTTAGTCATTCATGTCAACAGATTGGGTGGCAAGTTTAGTCGTACCTTATGTCTTTTAGTCGCGGAATATACAGAATATATCAAAATAACAAAAGTCCACACATACGAAGTGTAAGGCATAGCATCATCAGCACTCACCTATGATCCTGCCGACGCTGTACTTGAGCCGCAGCGGCTGCGGCAGCAGCGGGCCGGCCGCGTCTTCGGCGGCGTCGCCGGCCGCGCCCGCGCCCGCCTCGCTGGCCGCGCGCGCCGCGCCGCCGCCGGCCTTCACCGGCATGCGCGGCTTTGGACCACTCCTGTTATGTACGTACTATTGTTGGCATATTAACGAATCATGAACTAACAACCGAATACAAAAATAATGTAACTATTGTGAAACTGTAACTTTGTTGCCTGTACATTGAAAACAATTTTAGAAAAAAAAATGCGATTAAACGTCTTTGAATCCAAAACATGTGTTTTACAAGCAATTACATGGAAGAACTCCGGAACCAAATTTAAAAGTTATTTTTACTATTTAATAGTCAATGGATTGTTTCAAAATCATAGAGACTAGCTGCAGCTGCAGATAAATATCGATGGCTGCGCTAGATTCATTTACCTTGAATTTCTACTGATTGGCGTTTTCCTACATTGTAACACAGCCTTGTTTTCTTCGAATTCCAATTCAAAATCCTCCTGGTTAACCCTGCGTAAAAATTGGCAAAGAATAACAAAACATCAAAATTATTATAACTAGCCATCCCGACAGACATCTTCACTAAATCCCATAGAAAAAAATACTTTGACATTCCCTATTTTCTTTCTGGTTTTCATATAATAATCAGGTTTGCAGGGATACTGCGTACGTACGTACTGGTGTACGGATACGAACGGAAAAAATAACGAAAACCATTCAAACCGTTCCCAAGTAATGCGCTTACCAACAGTATTTCCTTTTTATTAATATAGACAAGGTTGATGGTTCATACCTTTCGTTGCCATAAGCAAAGAATACATCTTCGGTTTCGAAGAACTGATTGAGCGTGGTGACGGCGGAGCCGGTCCGCGTGAACACCTTGCGGACACAGCCCGTGTCCAGTTTGACGCATTCCGTGATGGCCGCCAGCGCGTGCTCCAGTGTAGGGCTGTTGCGTTTGTTCAGTAATAGCCTGCATACCTGGGACCACATTTTTCCACTAAATTATTCCACAAATACCATGTAGGTCAGTAACTCAGAGGAATTCCTTGGAACGCTTCTATTTGAACAGCACCAACATTATTTGACATGGCGTATCATTTTCTTCAGGTACAGAGTTGGGCGATAAGTAATAAAAATATCGATAATAGGTACAACTAGAATTATATTATAAAGAATTACATTAGGAATATGTTACATCTTAACGTAAATGTGGCTATAAAACAAGTCAGTGCACAACACTGTGCTTATTATTTTCTTCTCGAAGAACTAACCTTTCTTAGCAATCACGCAACGCATATTTGATTGATTAATAAACTTACTTCTGTTTAATGATATCCTATTACCATATTGTTCAATGTAATTTTTGATTTCGCAATCGATATTTTTATTAGACAACGTCCATCTTTAGATACCCAAAATTCTTCGGTAATCTATGTGAAATTGAAAATAATCAGTATGCGCGATTCAAATTGGCGCGCTCCGTGGAATGTTTTGCCAGTGACGAGAACGTGACAAGACTGACGAGACAACCCTAAGCACACGTGTGCTTAAAATCGTGTTTAACTGAAACGACATAGTTCGTGCTGCCATACAAATACAGGAGATAATGTAAATTTTAGAATTTCTTAACGCTTTTCCTTGTAAATAACTGACGTAATGGTTGATAACCCTCCGTAAATGCCATCAGTACGTGCTCAAACCGCTATATTCATACGCAATGATCACACATGTATCAGGAAAAAATATGTATTGTATTCAATTTAGGATATGTCGCAATATGTAAAGAAACGATATAGAGGTTGCATTACAAATCCGAAATAATATTTTTGGTCCCAAAAAGTATATAATGTAAACGGGCTCTAAAAATTATATCTTGCTAAGCACTATAGCAATATTGCTAGCGGTACTCTCTTCCTGCAATGTTAATGTCCAAACTTTTAGCGTTGATTACTAAAATATTGACAACTAGCTGTTGCCCGCGACTTCGTCCGCGTGGTATTTAACAAAGACTCAACCGTTGGCAACAGCCTGCTCGCACGTTCTGAACCCGCGGGACGCATTGCAGATTGTTGCTATCAAACTTAATCAGGCGCAGCGCTGCAATATTGGTTTGAATTTTTTTTCGAGAGATCCTTTTTTTTTTCTAAAATAAAAGTAGCCTAAGTTACTCCTTGTTACATCAGCTATCTGGGAATTTCACTAATTCCCGTCAAAATCGGTCCAGCCATTTCAGAGACTACCCGGAACAAACAGATAGACATACAGACAAAAATATTAAAAAAGGTTGTTTTGGTATAGGTACCGTGTATACATCCAAATGCATTTAGTAAAAAGCGGTTATTTTAATATTACAAACAGACACTCCAATTTTATTTACATGTATAGATGTATAGATAACTCGCGATAAAGATGGCAAAGCGACGTTTTAAAACTTGAACGCTGCGCAATAATAAAACATATTTGTTTGCAATTGTGACCTATTTACCTTGCGTGGTTTCACTCCATTTCTGATTATAGTAACAATGCGTGGTCGGACTACATTGTCGCCCGCCGGACTCACTCGTGCTGTCCCGTTGCCGGTAGTGCTACTACCATTTGCCTAAAATATTTACATTATTGTAGTAACAGTGCCCGCGAGTTCGTGTTTATTTTTTCAACGACGAAAAAAGAGAAGATTCTTGATTCGACACGTATATTTTTTTTAATACCCGGGGTGAATAAATATCTTAGATATATACGATCCCGAGATGCCAGTTACCTTTACTAAGGTTCAGTAAAATCTGTCCAGTGAAATTTGAGATAGTGTTATGGTTAACCCGCGAGAACAGTTATATCCCAGGAAAAATAATTAAAAAATCGATCTTATTATTAGCTCTCACAAAACCTAATTTATTTTGAGTCACAGTGATGAGATACAGATGTACTAGCCTGCATGATCCTAGTTTAACAGTGGTTTACATCACATATACTTCAACGTGTCTAACGGACTTCCTAGCGATGTTAAATTTGGCATGGGGCGTAAGTAAAATAATGTAATATTATATACATACCTGCAAATATCGGGACACCCGGTTATTAGCGCGAGCTGGCGATGGACTGGAGCTATCATTAAGGGACTCGGGCCCACTCAGTCTAAAAGACGGAGGGGTCACACTGGCTTCATAATCTAGACGTTTGAAGGGCTCACCAAATCCACTACATACATATGATTGCCCGTCTTCTAGATCGTCCAGTTTACCTATCTGGAGATATGAAATATTTTAATTTCTCAAATTTAAAGTGTATAATTACATTTATGTTTTGATCTTGATGTTTACAAATATTTATTGAGAACATTTTGGTGGTAAAACGAAATTTTGTTTTATTTCCAAAAAACTATTGCTTTGAATTAAGTATTTATAATGTTATTAGGTAGAATTTTAATTAAAATATGTTCATAAACATACACAAAACTAGGAATTAAAAAAAAAATGTCTATTCAAAGCCTCCCAAGTAATCTAGCAATTGTCACTATAATACCCTCCACTTTTGGGGGTTACTTGTTGAGGGGTATTAATAGATCCTTTTCCATGCTTTAATAGTTATTCTGATATTCGGAGCAGACACAAATTCCAAAAATCTTCCTATGCAGACTTGACTTATAAATGGTGTAACTAACACGACTTTGTTATAAATAATATACTGGGTTCGCCCCTAATCCATTATATACGAGTGTTGCTTAATCTGAGACTATATAGTTGGTGTGTTCATCTGTAGATATTATTATTATTACTTGATTCTGATAAAATACCCACCCAATGGCCAGTGATTTAAAAAAAGTTCAGAATGCAACTCAATTGTTTCTCTTAACATAATATTACTCACTTTTCTACCCTCAAGTGAATATATTGTCCTCACACCACTGGGCAATGTTACATTGTCAACTAAAACCCGTGTCAAATCTGTTGTGAGACTATCAAAGGACCTGCAATAAAAGGGTAATTTGGTATTTATAAAGCACCTTAACCAAGAGTACAAATATATTGGTCCTATACACATAAGAGGACCACATTTTCCATTGATAGTATACTTTTGTTAATTTTACAGAAGTTCAATGAATTTTTAATTAGTATGCGTTTTCAAGGTGGCTAATGTTAATAAAAAAATAATTAGAAAGCAAATAACAGCATAATGATAATTTCATTGGATTTTAAGCATGCTAACCATATGCTGTCTGCTTAAGAACTGCCAATTACCAACCTTTTCAAATCAATTTTACCTAATGTATTTAAAAAATGGGGGTAGGACTGGCAAAATTGTAATCAACCTATTCATATCATAGCATCCTGTCCAACCTCGATAGGTACTATTATGTTGCTAGTTGTCATTCTTATATTCTGTTTCCTTAGAAAAAAAAAAATTATTGCAGAGATTTCTTATTGGAAATATGACCAACTATACCTGTACCTGTAGGGGAATAGAAGTGTTTCTATCATTCTGGTCTAATATTTAAAACTCTATAAACTATACAATATTTTCATACTAATTTTAATGTAAGATATGAAAATCCATAAGTACTTACCTACATAAGAATTTGTATCCTAGCTTACAACTTTAGTGTGATAATAAAATGTTGCCTAGTCAACCATCATAATTACATTTAAAATAAACAGGTAAGCATATTGCTTAAACCCTTTGTTGTGGTCAGTGACCAATGAACCCACACACAATCTTGTCACTTAAAATTTCATAGAATGTAGACTATCTAGTTGAAATGTTGCTTTTCTTTTGCCATTCTTAACGGTCATTGCATGCAATTAGGCAAGCCATTAAATATAGGTACATTCACACAATAGTATCTATTAAGTGTTACCAAAGCGATCAATTCTTACACAAATAAAAACTGAATGTTACATCACTAACTATCACAATGGAACAATACTTACATAAATACTTAAAATACATGCCTAAATTCAATGGTTATAACTATGTATAAAAGTGAAAGTATCCTAATCATTTTCTAACTAGAAACAAATCATTTGCAACATATGTTCATTAAAATAGGTCCCGAATATGTGAGTTACACACCTGTATCGTTCTGGCAAAACTGGAATTATAACACCCGAGTAAAATTTATCACCATTTCGAAAAAATCGGACTCGTTTTGCTTTCCGCGCGGCTGGCGTTCGGAGCAATACGTTACGTCGGTTCGTTCTAGTTTTCATAATTTCTATATCGCTAAAGTCTTTTTCCAGCTCACATACGGAGCTCGATCGGCTGCCACTGCGGCTCAAATTGTTCTCCATCTGCAAAATAATTAGTGATATCCAAGAGAACCGAAATGATACCGCATAACGGATGGATCGTCTTTACACAATCTAACCCTCACCTTATTTTCCTTTCAGTTCAACGAACTACTTTGCTATCGTAGCGCATGTACGGCACTCATCACTTTTTAGAAATTCCTCACTTCGCACTTTAAACTGTAAAAAGGAATTGAAATAATTTCTGTAAAATCCGTGAATCACACAGAAATCAACGTAGACCAAAGAGAATTTAAACTATACACCACCACAGACCAATAAGTGCTCCGCGCATAGAGAGAAAATGGTGAGCTGGGTACAGATAAAATAAATATATTACTGCCGTGATTACTGCCTTAAGGCTGATTTACACGTATTAAGTTGCCAAGTCTTAACTAAATTTCAAGTGACTTAATTTTAAGTAACCGTTTACACGTAAAAATACTAAATATCTAGTTAAACTCATTTATTCGCTCAAGATGGACGACCACAGAACAAATATACCCCTAGCGGACGACCAACATCAATAGTGCATTCCAGACTTTTGTTTTTTTCAATTCTTGCGAATATGTTGATCTAATACTCTTTATTTTTGTTTCAACTTCTTTAACACCAAAATTTGCAATCGCCATGGCTGACGCTATAGCGGCAAGACGATGTTGTTTTGCTTGCTTATTTCTGTAATTTAAGCTTTTAATATTCCATAAACAATCGTCCTTTATGTATTCTTCAATGAACTTTATTGTCGTGTCTTCCGTCCACTTCGACATTTTCGAAAGATTTTTATTTATAAATTAAGTAGGAACTACGTTGCAATCACTCCGCCAGCTTATGCTTTTCACTTAAATTTAACTAAATTTTGCCTGTCCAAACGTGTCAAGTGATTAGCCACGCCCACCAACTTAACCGAAAAATAGACAAAATTCTATTCTACCTTGTTTACTTGCAACTAAATTTTAACTTGCAACTTCTTACTAAATTCACTGTTTACACGGGTTAAGTCACTTAAAATTAAGTTAAAATTTAGTAAATTTTTAGTCAACTTGATACGTGTAAATCAGTCATTATTGCCATGCCATCACAGAAAACGTGTTGGCATCCTAATAGTCTGTGCAGAAGACCATAGAGTTTGTCTAATGGAACTGCAGCTGAGTGTAAAAACGGTGACAAATAAAAACAAATAGGTCGGGTACCCCCCCCAGACTATCTAGGAATAAATAAACCCACTTGTTCACTGGTTTAGCCCATAATGTTAATTAAAAAATATATACGCTATGACAATAATTATATTTACTGTTTAAAATTTAATATATTTTTTAAATTGATATCTATTTATTATATAAATAACTATTTCAACATTTTACTGACAAGACAATTTACTCAACACTGGCAGAAGTAGCTCGTTTTGTGTACAAGATTGCCATTGAAAAAAATAATAAAAAACATACGAACGAAAAAACAGGTGACGCATTTATCAATCAATTTCGTTTTATGTCAAATTGAAGACAAAGAGTGGAATTATTTTGTAACTCCATAATTTTATAAATTTTGTGTAAAATGTCCTCAAGGAAAAAGGTACTACTGAAGGTAATTATCCTCGGCGATAGCGGTGTTGGTAAAACATCGCTAATGAATCAGTTTGTCAACAAAAAATTTTCCAACCAGTACAAGGCAACAATAGGCGCAGATTTTCTAACAAAAGAGATAATAGTCGACGATAGAATCGTCACGATGCAGATTTGGGACACGGCTGGTCAAGAACGATTCCAGTCGTTGGGAGTGGCGTTTTACCGCGGGGCGGATTGTTGCGTCTTAGTGTTTGACGTAACTGCCCCCAACACGTTCAAGTCCTTGGAGAGTTGGAGAGACGAGTTCTTGATACAAGCTTCTCCGCGTGACCCCGATAACTTCCCGTTCGTCATCCTAGGTAATAAGGTTGATCTTGAGAACCGGGCTGTATCTGCCAAACGTGCACAGCAGTGGTGTCAAAGTAAAAATGACATCAAGTACTTCGAAACGAGTGCTAAAGAGGCTGTGAACGTAGAGCTAGCATTCCAAACTGTAGCTCGAATTGCTCTGGCGCAGGAGACAGAAGCAGAACTCTACAATGAGTTTCCTGATCAAATCAAGCTCAATGCTAATGATAATAGCCGTAACAGGGATGGTGACAACTGCGCTTGCTAGGCCTTGATCACTAGGCTTCAGTTATGGGCAATTTTATTAGACTCTGATTATATTATAAAGTAAAAATATATTAAAAGTATATTAATATTTGGTAAGTAATGTTTCCTTTTATATCAATCATGTAAAAAATGTATAGAGTTGTTAGCTACCACTACTGTAATTGGTTTGTTATGCACTTGCAACAAAATTGAGAAAAAGTAATGCAGGACTGGGTAATATCTTGTTTTTGTAAGGAATAGAATTTATTTTTCAATTTTTATAAAAGTACAATAAATACAAAAGGGGCTAATTCTTTAAAATAACAGAAAAATATATTATTATTAAATTATCACCATCTTAAAAATTGTTAACTCAGTGGTTTAAGATTGTTTATTTTTAAGTGTGTATCAAATTTATAAACCAGTTTGTAAAATTACTGTATGTTATTTTGTATTTTGTCAATGATTGTTGACATCTATGTAAAAGCAATAAAAGCATATGGCATCTTATATAATCCTAATTGTTAAGTACACTTTAAAGTTTAAATTTTTTCTATAAATATCATATTCTCTATATCTCAAGGCTAAAAAACTTTTTTTAACTAACATCTAAAAAGACAATGTGAACTATTGCAAAAGTTCACACACATTCATGGATTAGTATATAATGATGTATATTCTGAAATTCAACATGTATTTATTATATTGTTACATATTGAGTTTATACAAACACTTCTTTACTTATGTTGAAATTATCATAAATATAATTTGTTCAGCTGCTTTTTGATTACAGTTTTGTAGAACTGTACTAAAAATTCAGTATTGATGTAAAAAAATACTACTATGTGCTGTGGCTTCACCTTGTCCCCTTGCTATCCAATATGTGGATTACTATTATATACAACTGTATAACAACATTTCTGTATATATTTGGATTTTAAAACATTAGTTGTAAGTAGGTATTGGTAACACCATAAATATTAACTTGTTATTAGTACTCATCATTATTCTTAACAACTAGTGGGTTTTAAAGGACAAAAAGATGCTACAAATTACCAGTAAAACTTGTTATATTATGGATCATGGTAAATGGATCTTAGCAGATTTACTTGTTTTGTGTTATTAAAGATACATATAGTCAGCTTGTTTGAAGCCTAATGCAACAATCTGCTTCTACACATAAATAATATTTAGATTGAAACAGAATTTGTGTTGCATCACTATCGTTAACAGTATCGAGTAAGCATCATTTGTAATATAATTTCCATTGAATATTAGCTACATAATAGCTGTCTTAAACATGTTTTTATGATGCTCATCTTTGTTCATTTAAATGACCTTGCCTATTTGTATGAATTCCTTTGTTAGGCTTTGAGATTTATATAAATTCTCACTTGTTTTACAACATTGGATATTTTAAAACTATTCATAGTATAATTGAATTACATACAAAACGTAAGTTAAGATCTAGTTATAATAAAGGAAGGTAACAAACAATGTATGCTGTAATAATGGTTGCTTTTAATTTTATAAATAAATAAAAAAACTCATTTTTGTTTTTATTTATAATGATGTATAAGCGGTATGTACCTAAGTACTAGCTTCATAATTTAATTCCGTGTAAATAAAATATATTATAGGGAATCACCGGTTAATTATCAATGAATTTCATAAACCCAAAATGTTTACTCGACAGGATAGTGATAGTGATAACAAACTAGTCCAAGGTTAGTGGGTTTTGCCATTTAAAACCGCTGTTGTGACTATGATGTCTGTGTAACTTAAAACTCCTAAATGACGAAAGCTTGATGCTTGGACCTATATTTAAGTATATACTCTGCTCGACCAAACTATGGTTGTAAGCGTAATGTGGGTAAGTAATATATTCTACCGGTACAATGTTCAAGGCTAAGGCCCACCCGCATTTATAAGAGTGTTAAGAGCCTCTGCGATCTATTTTCACTTTGATTTTGTTACACGGGTACTAGTAAATTCGGTTGAGTAACCGATCACAAAAAACAAGTGGTCAATATAAAAGTTTCTGCGAAGAGAAAATAAAATAATACAAATACAAGAAAGTATCTGAATATGTTTACCTAATTATCTGTCTGGAATCTCATCTCTAATTTACAAGTGAAGGCAGTAGCCAAATTTTAGGCCTGCGCATATCTTTACTCATTTTATGTGATGTGACCTGTACTTTAATTGCGCATGTTAAATTATTGTGACTGTGACATTTGGAGAGGATCCAGAAATAAATATTTTTTTAGTAAATATAAGCTAGGTACCATCTATATTCTATATTATAAGCCTCTTCTAAAATACTAAAATACTTATAGCTAGTTAATTAATTCGTGCTTATACACATACTTATTGAAAACAGGTACTTCTAATTCGTTTGTGTACTTATCATACTTGTTATACGTATGGACATGCCTTACATCAACATTAAAATTACTACCAAACAGGCTGCTAGGACTATTCAAACCGTTTACGGATTAGGAATCTACTCTTCACTGAAATTAAATATATTTTAGAAAAACGTTATTGTTCATGCCTTCTACGATAACCACATAAAAAATAGTAGTGCTAGTGCGGTGCCTGTTACAAAAAGTGCCGCAATCAAAGAATAACAATCGTGTGAAGTATGTTTCCGTAGGCGATGTTGGCATGTCACTTTGTTGTTTCACAGGAACCATTCATTAGTGCGATCAAGTGCGATGGTGTTCAGAGAGGGCACTTTACTTCAGCCTGCGCATGCGGGGACGTGAGGGGCGGGGAGCGGGGTGTCGCTCAGTGTTTCAGCCGGCTAGTTGACCGCTCGTAAAATTCAGTCTCGCTTGTGACATGAAAGGGCGCGATCCTTTATTTGTACCACGGTGCTTCGAGCAATGCATCAACATGAACAGCCGCAAGGGAATGCATGTAACGGTGAGTCAAAACTATATTATCATCTAACACCTTTATTAGTTGTTACTCATTCAGCAATTATCATATTATTATTGCATTCACCATGCAATGACGGTTCCTATTGTATTTAATTTCAATTGAGAAACAGGAGCGCAGGTTTACATCTCAATTTTAAAAGAGATATGGTCTAAATAATAACATTAATGCTAATTTTATTGATTAATTTAAATGTAAGGGGCGACTGGGCTTGTCAATCAACGTCTCCTTAATATGTACGTAATGTGGTATCTGGGGGTACGTTACTTACCTGACTGCTTAATTTAAAATTTGTAGGGTCCCGGACTTCAAAAAGAAATATGCGGCACCCTTAAAACATAACTCTTGCGTCTAGCTGTCTGTCACACCCATTTATCTTAGAAACTGTAAGGCCCAGAAACTCGTTTGACATTTGGTAGCGTTAATTTACATCCTTTTGGTACACGTGTAGCTATTCATGTGAAAATTAGGCGTAAGTACACCACTTCAACCTAGAATTTTCAGTCATTTGATCTTTCAGTATTTTTTCCACTTTTCCATAGAACATTTATACTTATAGTTTAATTAAACGAAGGTCATACGGAAAAGTTTGTTGCACTTCATTAAGTCAAGGTTAAAGTAAAACATGAATTGTTTCACTCTATTTCGCGGATTTTAGTGTAAGTACCAAAAGGTTAGGTATTCTATGTGCTAACCTATTTATAAAGTTTTCTGGGATAATTTAATTATAATAATATATGCGCGCGTTGGTATCTAACCACCTAAAAACCCTCGCCCACAGCGAACCTTTTTTATTAGCTTAATTAATTAAATGTTGAAATTCTATAGTCTTATTACGTGGGAACGAGGTTCATGTAAACTTTAGATTAAGGGGTACCTATAGTAAGCATTTTATATTCAGTACTTATATAGATGTATGATTAACTGAAGGTTGTTCTTATAAATTATATTAACAATAAAAAAGTATGATGTCGCCTAATAATGTAGGTCCAACTTTACAAGCTCAATATTCATGGATTCATGGATGGCGGGTCAGATCAGTTGCGCTGCATGTGCCTAGTGAATGTAGCGTCTCGATCTACTGCCGCCTTCCTACCTAGGCAAGTATGCTCCATCGTAGATCTCATCGTCACTTACCATCAGGTGAGATCGAGATCAAATACTTGCCTATAATGAAATAAAAAATAAAAAAAATCCAAGCATAGGTGCAAATCCTTTGCAAAGATAGGAAGAGGCTAAGGAGCTCTACGGGAGATATGAGTCTATTCTATACCATTTGTCGTAACAAAATTAAGTTTTATGAGTTACATTTAGACTAACTTGGCAAAATAAAGATTTCATGCAACATTTAAGTACTTATGATAGGAAGTTGGACACATTCGACACAGCCAGTTACTTACAATATAACAATAAGATCATTTTAAAATGTCGCTCATTTAGCTCACGAAACAAATTGACATCGCCGTTGCAAGCATCGACATTCCTATTCATCTGACTGTCCCAATTGTTCTGTTGTCATGGACCTCGGGGATGTGACGACACGAAATAATTTGTTTGTTTCGTTTACAACTCCTTGTTTTAATGTACGTACCTACTTATTACATGCACTTATTAATTGTTAGACTTATCAAAATTGAAGCCAATGTCAGATCATTTATTTTGTATGCGCTTACAAATTGTATTTTTTACTTTAACCCTACTAGGGATGCGCATGTTACCTGGTGGAGTAGGTAATAACGTAAAAATAAAAACCTATATTTACTAACATACATAAAAGGTACCTACTTTTCATCATAATAACTGCTATGTAATATTATAGTATGTTATTTTTCTGTCTCCCTGTAGTCCGTGGTCTAATTTCGCGAAATTAACTTTCTCAGAACCGCTGTGACAGTTCTATGCGGATGGATAGGTAATATTACCTCGATACGTAGAGCGTTAGGTACCTACCCGAGTATTCGATACCGGACTGAAATAGCTCTATTCGACCGTCATTGCATCGTTTGAAATAATCTAACACTTATCTATACGTAGTCTAGTAGAATATCAAGCTGTAACATTTTAGCTCTTGATTGAATCTTCCAATGTTCTTTATACCTAGTGCCGATGAATCGGGCGAGAACTCTATCGAGCGATAGAGTTCTTGGTATGCACTTGTAATACGTAACTACCTAATTGCTTATTTATTGCAATAGCTGTGAATGTTGCTGATATGACTAGGTACCTACAATACGTGATCAACTTAGGTACGAATTGGCAGAAATCGAACCTACTTTTAAAGAAACTGCTAAAATATGAACGGTCAGGTAATTTTACGTCTGTCCATTATAGGTTGGTAGAAATATTGTTAATATTTTATTCCAGTTATTTCTAGTATTTTCTTTATGGTTAAGTGATTACTTCTTTACAAGTTCTATTAACTTATTTTTTGTGACACTTGTATCTGTAATTAAATTAATAAAGTTCAAAATCGAACAAAGCTTACCTTATCTAAATTGACACAATTGATTTGTAGATTCCAATAGGTAGGAACATGTCCCGTATTGGTTGCGTTTCAATTAATCTCGAGCCAAATGGGCAACGGATCTAAATATATATTATTTATTAGCATTGTTTTCATTATGGGGATTGTTGTCCTAACGTGTCGTGCTTCTCCTCAGCCAATCCACGTGTTTGGAATGTCGACTGTCAGTAGATACTCGCTCGTCGCGACGCTTTTCCAAGTCTGACCCATCGATATTAGTTTTGACTCTAGGAGATATCTGGGCCCCAAGTCTGCTAACACAATCGATTCATAATAGCAACCGCATAGTAACTGCCACTTTTGACAGATACCCCATACAATATATGTCAAAAGTGACAGTTACTATGCGGTTGCTGTTCGATTATAAAGTAGGTGTATGTGTAAAGTACCTCCAGACGAACACACCAACTAAGCATACGGTCCCACATTAAGCAACGCTTGTATTATGAGTACCGTAAAATGGAGTGGGGGTAAACACAGTATATTATACTTATACATAGAGATATTAGACATCCATGACTAAGGTACACACATAACACGTCATAATACCTACATGTGTCAACTCTGATACTTATTTACAAAGTATAGTAATAAATATAAAATAATATTTATATAGGTATTTTATCTTAAGATATCTGCCTACAACAAACATTGAGCTTATCTTTTCATTACCATTACAAGTACTACAATGCCATATTAATATTTATAACTAAGCCTAGGAACTGATGCGGGGCAACCCCAGACACTCATTCATTTCCTAGTTATGTTTTTGACGCCATCTGCGGACATTTAACGCAATACGCGTACATCCTTAGTAATATAAATGAGAAAGAAAGTGTATTTGTTTGTATGCTTGTGTAGGCATAACGCAACAACAGCTAAACGAATTTGTATGAAGTTTAGTACAAATTATAAGGTTATTCTTCTTAAATCTAATATTATAAAGTGTTAAAGTTTGTTGTTGGTGAGTTTACATCTGGGGATAATCTCCGGATCTAATGATTGGTGAGAAAATTCTTTAAGTGGTATAAAGTTAGGTACATTATCCCTGAGTGCTCTGCTGTTTAATGGAGGTAGGTTTGTAATTCGATAGCTATATGGTTCAACTTGATAAAAAACAAAAGTTTTATTAAAATAGGTGCGCGTGGAATTACCGCAAATGTCATGACAAATGACAAGTTGTTCTTTTTGAAGGGCCACCGGCTATCACCGTTTATCTAAATAATACAAATAATGTTTTAATACGGCCATTATAATAGCGATATTCGTACAGATATGTACGCAGATAAGGGGTATCTACTAGTATAGATATCATGGATTATAAAGCATGGAAAAGTTTTAATCCATCCGGTGTCCATATAGATATGTTTACTTGAGACTGATCGCTTAAATAATCAATTTACAACGGTATCACAATGCATTTATACAAGAAGGGCTGTGTAATGCCATTTTAAATACACGAAACTTCTATAAAAAGAAACTTTTCTTTTCAAGTCGAGAGTGAACAGGTACCTTCTAGGCAAGTATGCTACATCGTAGATCTCATCGTCACTTACCATCAGGTGAGATCGAGATCAAATACTTGCCTATATTGTAATAAAAAAAGGGTAAAACTTATACAAGCGGATGGTTTTAACGTACAAGAAGATAAACAGTTAGTAACCCTCAAAAGTTACTAAATTTCACAAAAGTTTGTACTTTAAGTAACAATTGAATGGCCTATATACTGGTAATAAACGCAACTGAGAGTAATGACAACGACCTTCCCTCGGAAGGAAGGAGATGATGACTAGATGCCGTGGCTAATTACTATTAGTTGTTAGGTCAATTCTGTTAATGTTTACACGAAGAAATAATATTATATTTCTTCGTCTGAGGTGTTTCCTAATATTTCAATAATGAAAATCGATCTCATTGATTCTGACGTCGTGACAGACAGCATCGCGTTTCAAAGCCGATAGGTACGAGGCTGACCTTTGGTTGTTGGTTGATTTCGCGATCGAGTGTTTCAAACACTTTCAATTTGACTGACCGCGATGGTTTCCATACCGAAGATCTTGTTTAGTGGTTCTTTATCCTCTACACAATGTGATCTTTATCCGGTACACAAAGTATTATATATTCCTAAAAAAACAAATTGGACCACCACAATAAGTAGGTATAACTACCTACTTTACCTACTTAACCTATATTATTTTGTTTCTCAACAGATTATTTATTAAATTTGATGCGGTTGCACAGCGTGTTTCAGAAAGGGTATACCTACTAGCATTTGAACCTGTACGTCTTTAGCGCTTTTGTCATCATTATGTGAAAATGGCAATTGTGATTGAAATAAAACTTATTTTACAGATTTTAACGCGGTTATTCGTCGGGAACCGGGAACGTAAAAACGTCGGCAACGTAAAAATATAGATTAAACGCGATAAAATCTGTAAAATAAATTTTATTTCAATGTGAAGTATTCGCGTAAATATAAATAATCAATTCGACAATTTGTGTAAGCAATTTTTTTTTAATAATTGTCATCGAAATTCTGACTTCAAGTAATGATTACAAATGCACTAAATAACTCTAACATAATTATCTGCTGAAGATGCTTCATGCAACATGAGCAGGTATCTTATTTACTTATATGCGTATAGTAGTGTCGTTTTGTAGACGTTTCCTGTGAGTTTAATCCCTAGTCAATGTTAACATCTGCAATTAGATGCGACAATAACCCTGACAGTGTAACACAATATTTGAATAAGTATTTTCACAACACAAACATCATGTGAAGTCATTACGTCAGTTAATTCAGACATTTGATCAAAGACTTGTTGAGTTGTCCTTCCATGAAGGGCGTTGTTAATCATCATTGGGTTGACCTGAAACTTGGGACAAATAGGAGTATTATTTTCTATGCCAAACTTATCGTGAATTATTTGTGAACTCGCTAATTTTCATTTTCTATGATAAATAGCGAAATACGTCAAACGCCTACGCTCTCGAGCCCCCGAAGACGTTTAGATGTCATTGTGGCGCATGCGTGAATATATTGATTTGGTACCACGTTGATTTCGCTCTCATGATGCTCTCAACAAGGTTCTTTAATATCTAATAACACTTTAGGCTGTAATATACGCGCATTGTAAATTATTTCGGCGGAGTCGACCTTGAGTAGGTAAGTAGCAGGTCAGTGTAGCGATAGTTAGGGCTTTGAACGTATAGGTACAAATGAAGTTCTCCATAGAAACGTACACGTTAAAATAGTATGACCATGTTAATTGTTCATAAAATAGGATCCTGTTATTGTAGCAGTGGGAAGTTTCGTAGTATTATGTACCTGCTCGAGAACGCATAATGCTGTTTAGTTTTGTTAGTTTTACGACGCCGCCGACGTCAGTCCAGATACCAGCATCATGTTGTAGGCCATGTCACATGACATCGTTCGCCATCTCAGAATAACTGACCGTCGGCTAATTATAATACGGATCCCTGGTGCTCTTTAATACCCGCCTAAACAAGAGAAATACCAAAGATAACGGATTCTTAGTTTACGTAAATTAAAACCTAAACGATCAGTTAGTGAGTATGGGCCGATATGAAAACTCTACGATTTGTTTCATGATAGATTCATGCATGTGAATCTGGGTGTTTTCACGTCGAGAGTGAACAGTTACCTTCTAGGCAAGTATGCTCCATCGTAGATCTCATCGTCAATTACCATCAGGTGAGATCGAGATCAAATACTTGCCTATAATATAATAAAAAAAAATGTGTTGCTGAATATTCGTGCTTTTCAATTTCTCTCGCTTATTGCTGTTATGTTACGTAAAAACTTTCTAACACCGGCAATAAAATAGTCCCTGAAAATAATTCGGGTCTATTTATCATAGGTACATACATATATTAATATTTTTCAATATTTGATGAAAATACTTTTCCCAGTCATGTCACACGGTTACCTACTTTGTAGTTACCTAATTAATGAACGCATGGAAGTCAATTGGCTTCTATACCTGTATGTCGTATACCTAATATAGAATGTTCTTGAATGATACGGAGCAGATTGCTTGTTGACTGAACATTGATTGATCAGAGGTTGTCGCTCCCTCCCGCGTAAACAACAGGACCCAGAACTGTTAAAATAGGCTGCAGGGTGGGTATAATCAACTTTATGTGCTATCAATATTTCTCTTTACATCAGGGGTTCCCAAACTTTTTTGTTTACTGACCACTTTGAGAATGAATTATTTTTAGCGCCCCCCGTTTTTTCACCTACTTAAAAACCACAATAACTTCAAATTAAATTAATTATTGTAACTCTCTACACAACGCCCCCATTTTTTCTTACCCAGCCTAGCCCAGCCCCCCTTTAGGCCTGCAGCACCCACACGGGGCGTTATCGTCCACTTTGGGAAAGGCTGCTTTAGATGAACCTCAGTGTGCTTGGTAATAAGTAATATAAAGATTAATAGTGTGCACTACTGTCCCAGATTTAGCTAATATGATATACCAGTTGCCATAATAAAGCTTAGAAACTTGCCTATCTTGCTGGCTGGTTGACCTTAACCTGGCTGAAATACGGAGAACCAGACCCCTATTCCAGGCAGTCACATCTAAATCCAAGGTAGCTATGATGAGTGTTGACAAGATGAACAGTCTGCCTAATAAGCACTACAGTCTAGAGATAATATGTTCTGCCTTTACCCTGTGCTGGTAATACAGTATTTTTCTTCATGTCTTATACCAAGCAGATCCGTGGTATATGAGGTTATATGCAAAACGTGTTCGACGAAATTTGCGAATATTCGTATACACAGAATCTATATGTATATGTCATCGGATTTAAAAAAAGTTGATTATAGTACCTAATCTATACATCTATACAAATAAATAAAATTGGAGTGTCTGTTTTAACCGCCTTTTACTAAGTGCATTTGGATGTATACACGTCACTTATTACATTAAAACATTTTTTGTCTGTATGTTTATTTTGGCTAATCTCTGAAATGGCTGGACCGATTTTGACGGGACTTTCACTGGCAGATAGATGATGTAACAAGGAGTAACTAAGGCTACTTTTATTTTAGAAAAACTTTTTTGTTAAATCCTACGCGGATGAACTCGTGGGTAACAGCTAGTATATATTATATTATAATTTATTTTAGTCAAGTGGATAAGTAGGTTAGTCATAAATCAGCGGATTCAATGAACCGCTCGGTATTTGATGTGTCAGATATACGAGTCACGTAGTGCTGAAACTGACTACTATTAGCACTATTATACATTTTCGTTAGTTGTGCACTCTAATTAGGTAAATGTTCCTATCTATGCCAATTTTAAGTCTTTAATTTGTATTAAACTAATACCCAGTCGTTCCTTCGTAATACCATGGTGGCATAACTCATTATTCCACTACCTAACTAAATCTACTATGTTAGGATATTAATGATCTTTTTGTCCCCCTCAGACGAAGGTTTCCCCAATTCCTTCCATACATCTCTATCTTCTACCGCTTAAGTGTGTATACATAAACATAACTATAAATGTATTAACTTATAGAAGACTATTAGCAAACTTATGGAAGTTGTTTTTTTAGTACCATTTACATGTAAATTCTTGAAGCAACAGGCAAACCAATAAACTCGACATTGCCAAGATCATTGTCAATTGTTTTGCATAGCGTTTACATCTAACATCTAGAACGAATTTCATTCATAATGACCGTAAAGTTTTCATGTTACTCAACTAATTACTACGCCTGACATCCGTAGTCTGAGACGTGTCAAAAGTGAATTGATTATTTTACATACTTATCTACCCATTTAGAGCGCGTCAGTTCCACAGCGCAATTAAGATCGCTCTCAAGAGAGGTGGACCTAGATTCAACAAAACGAAATGAAGGGCGTTTGTAGGGCACCGCAGGACGCCTGTGGGCGTCACATTGTCTACAATTTTCGTAAAAGCTGGAGTTCGTTAACCTATTAGAAAGAATGTTCTACTTAAAGGTTCACCTATGACTGTAGACCAGATATACTAGGGAGCGTTTAGTGTTTGATAAAAAACACATTACGTTATATACCTACGTCATTACCATATCCATTCCAATTACCACATAGGCAATGTTAAGTATTATATAGATTCTATTTGTATCCGATCGTGTGGCTGGTTACATACATGGTTACATAATTGCATTCAAGAAAATAGCTTTTCTTGTTGTAATCGTGTAGATTTAAAGCTCCCTACTGATTCTGATACTGACGATCATAAGTAGAGGTAGGTACTTATATAGCCCACAAAAATAAATAAATAGCTAAAAACAACATCATTATGTTCCTGATATAGACAATCCGCACGTAAAGTGCAAGATTATTCGTAAGCTAAACCGTATTACGTATTTTGACATTTTGTGTGGGCAATTGATTTCAAGTTTCAAATACCGTCCGCTAGAGGCGCTGTGCAATTCCCCATACAAAATGTCAAAATACGTCAACTATGAAGTGTGCGGTTAGCTTACGAATAATCACGCACATGACGTGCAGCAACGTCAAGTGCTCTATTCATCTTTTTGTCATTTTAAACAGTACAATTGGTTTATTAATTTAGTACGTACGTACAGTATAATTAAATCATATGTATTTGTCACCATTTAGGTAATTATTGAGAATTGGTAATCGTTAGTAGTTATTAAAAAAACAATTTTTGTTCTCAGAATCAGAATCAGAATCAGAATATTTTTTATTCACGTAGACCATTATTGTACAGTACTTATGAATCGTCAAGTTACAAAAATATTATGCTACTGCTTTACCACCCGTTCGGAATGCCGTTCCTATGGAGAAGAACGGGCAAGAAACTCCATGGTTGCTCTTTTTTTTAAAATAGATCTTCTACATTTTTGAGCAATACATTGTTATAGGTATGTGAGAACAATGTAGGAACGGCTAATCAAGCAAAGCATCTCGTCGCACGAAGAGAATTTTTATGTGCGTGGTTAAATTTTAGCTTGCCTTGGTACCTATGCGTGTAATGCAATGTAATTAAATAATGTAAGTAGTAGGTAGTACTTACCTTTTATAATTACAATGCGTAAATTGATAGCAATTTACTGCAAATTTCATAAGAAATGGAATTAATATTCGTGTTTTTTTTGTTATTTTGACGTGAACTAAAACCAAACCAAACTAAAATCAGTCTAAGTAGATATATCATCTCTCCCACTAGTAGATGACTTGAGGTATATTTAAACCCAACAAGTAGGTATATTAACAATTGTTCTTGCAAACGGTTACCTAATTAAAACAAAATTCTATTTTGTTTTCTTTTATGCAAATTGCATCTCGTGTGGATAATTATAATATATCAACGTCCGTCACAGAGCATACAGTCCGCCCCCAATAAATATTTTTCTCAATGAAACAAACTTAAGATATTTCAGCGACATATTATAGTTCAACAGATGTAGGGTGCAGGGAATTAGCCGGCGTCTTATGCTGTTCTATTACGGTTGAAACTCATCGCGATATGAGGAATTGTGACTGCAAAGCTGGTGTTGCTTCAATAAGACGCATAGGTACTCCGAGCTGGTATTTGAAATAATTGGATCATGTGCCAAAATAATTGTCGCCTACAGAACTATGCAACAGACGATATATGTTTTTAAGACTATACTATACAAGCTAGACTATTCATAAGTACCTAAGTAGGTATTTAAGTATTACTTCAATTTAAAACTAAGCGATTCCGATCACACAATCAGCGATAGTTGTCATTACGATTTAGGTCGTATTTAATGACACCTATGAAAAATACAAAAAAAAATTACGGTTTGTTAAGTATTAGTTTGTATGAAATACTTTTCTTGTTTAATGTAGAACCATGAAGTTCAATTATGTTGTAAAACAGATTTAGCGGCGGGAAAATAAAAGCTAAATAAACAATGTAGCCGAAACCATTCATCACAGTCTGTAGCGAACATTTATAGAGTAGTTAAAATATTTCTCCGCACTTTATTGCGACTTACTCATGGAGTAGTATTATCTTGTGTGGTCACATGCTCTGTGTTATCGTTGATCGTTTATGTTAACGTACCTTATATAGACTTCACCTATCCCCGGTCAATGAATTAAGAATAGACAATAATTTATGGTATTTAAAAGAAACCTCTAACTTCAAAGTACCTGAAGCCACCGTCTGTCCAGATAGTGTTACCGTGTTCTTGATATACAAGGTTTGCGGTTGGATGTTTTAAGTAAATATTTAATACACAAGCCTCAATCGACTCTTACTTAGGTGTATCGTATCGTACATTTTACAAATTGATTAACCTACTACACGAAGGATACGTCATTGAAGAAAAATATGTACCTTAAAAGCATATTAGATACGTTTTGCTTGAAGAACCATTTATAAACGTAGGGCTGATGGGCTTAAGCTAACTGAACCCTGATTGTCCTGATTCAGAGTGTATGATTTTCGATAAAGAGCTGCATTCAGCAATGGATGGAGTAAAGAAGTAGTATTTAAAATTCCTTCGTATCTTCTCAATTCCACCAAATGAATATAATAATTGGTAAAAGTAACCTACTACATACCCTATGGCTACGAAAGAATCCTCGTGCTTCAGTATTTTCATTTTATCACTTGTTTTTGTGCAAACAGGACCACAAGGACTAACCCTCGTGAAATATTTACAATGCTTACGCAGTCTGTTTTTCTTGCCAGACCATTCATTTTCGGGGTTTCAATGATAATGAAGCTATGAAGGCTCTAAATAGGTATCCCTTGTTATTGCTTCATATTATTTTTTACGACGTTTATTCATTATGATTGAATTTGTTTTGTGAATTGAACAGCCTTGAATCTTTAGGACGGTGTAACGTAAACGATTGTCCAGCATCGATCGATGTGCGTCACACCACTATTGGGGTGAAAGGTCGCTGGCTTTAATTATTCTTTAATTTCTTTTTTTATTGTTTTTATTTTTGATGTAGTTATTGCCTTTTGAGTAAGATCCATATATGGATATGCAGTCGCGAGATAAAAATAGATTACGCATTCCGAAAATGGAATAACGGTTAGAATATTTTTTTTATCACCTTTTTTTCATATATTACTAATCTCCGACATTTGCGAACTATTTCGAATAATAATTATAGATAGAAAGAATAGGACTATAGTGCATTAGCAATAGCACGTTCAGCTATGCTTTTTTACACTTGTACGTAAATGGTAATATTATGACAAGTGCATAGATGTAGCCGTCAGTGGTGGGATATCAAATCTCGTGGCCATTGATCGGTGGGCGGGCGGCGGCCGGCGGCGGCAGGGCGGGCGGCGCCCACGTGCACGCTCAGGCCCGTAATAGACAGTCCGCGCCGAACGTTTGCCAGCACCTCACATCTCTCTAGTCTTAGCGAAAAGTTTACAACAGATCGCATTCATTTTGAACTAAATTTATCACTTTTAACAAAAATAGATATCTGGCGTGAGTTGTGATAAGATTCTTACTAATTTTGATATATTTTTTTATTAAATTATTTGTTGACTTCCGCGTGAGCGCTAAGGTCGTGTTGTGCATATCTCAATAGGTGTACCGTCACATGCCTAGTGATTCAGACAAGTGAAGTGGCTGTACGTTGTATTTGGCGGCAGGATCATCCGTGGCTACAGTCTAGTGTGACGCGTTATTTTGAACACGTTCGGATCTTGGCTCAGAGTGGTGCGCTGATATAGACGGTGTGAACAAGCGTCGGCACTCAGCGCCGGCGCCGCGGGCGGAGGTGTCAAGGTGCGCAGGCGCATGTGCGATGCGATGCGCGAGAAACTCGCTGAACTCCTGCGTAGCTCTGTGCATGCGCCCGGACACGCGAAAAGTACAGATAATAATGGGATTGCGCCAGTCCTCGTCTTCACAGATGAAGGTTCATATGGATAATGGAACTGAATTGAATAACGCTTTCATTTCTCACCATATTTATGAAAAACAGAAAAATGAAATCTTGCTCTAAGATCTGATGTGTTCAGTGATCAATTAACATTGCCTATTTTCTGACTAATACACTAAGTACTTCAATTCATAATAAGCATAGTTAACTCCTAATGCTGTTATTAAACTTTTAAGCGCAATATCTAATATTTTGAAAACATAGCATGGTCTAAGCTACGAGTGAAAAATTCTTGAATGTTTCGCAGTACAATAATGGGACTTAATACAATTATGAGAATTAATAACGTACAACATTAAATATTATTGTTAAACGAAATGACTAGTTAATATAATTAACTTGTAGTAACTCTGTTTCTTTATTACTGTAAGTACATATGCTAAGTACTTTATAAAAATAATATTAAACGAGAACGTAAAACTATTTTTTATTAACTTCTGAAGATACATTTAAATATCAAACAAAAAGAAAAAACACTAATCTCTATGAAACTTTTGATATATAATTGATAGAACTAGGCGATACTTGGCGGAAATCCATTGTTAACCCCATTGTTAATCCATTGTTCCCCATAGGTTACTTTAAATATAATTTATTTTTTTAAATAAATATTGAACTTTTTTTCCTTCGAAATTCGTAATGTTTACTATAATATTCGTCTCTACCTATTAATTTTCACCAAACATGATCTAAGATGTACAATCGACGCCAACGACCCTTTTCTCAAGGGTATAAGAGGACGTCTGAAACATCAGATTAAACGAAGTAGTAGAAACGTCATATTAACGCCACTATCGTCCTTTATTCAGTATAGGTACAAAAAGTGTACCTAGAGTGTATGATTTACTACACTAAAGTCTGTAGGATGAGATGTGTTTGTTTCTTAGAACTTTCAAGACTTACACCGTTGAAGACGGCCGTTGACAATAACAAAACATTTTGTGACCGTAGAGACAAGATTGGTATGCTTATATTTTTTATGTTTTATATTGAGTTGTTTCTAAAAGATAAGGCTCGAATCTTTAAAGTGTATGAGAAATACTTTTTATGAATACTTTCGTATATCAAGGCGGCAGGTAGACATTTTCCGAAAAAAATCGCCTTGACTATAATAGGTGGTACTATTATGCTGGCGTGTGCGACCGAACACAATGCCATTCAATTTAAGAAACGATAAACATTTCCTTTTGTTTACAAGCAAAACAACCAGCATACGGTCTATAGTCGAACGCATTGCCTAGTACAAAAAACTGTCCAATTAAAAAGGCCACCGGTCTGTGAATTGTACAAATTCAAAATATTCATGTGTCCCAAACCCCAAACTAAAGTCTAAAAAAGCGACTATCATTCCCGACCTTGTCGGACAATGTCCTACTAATAGCTGAATTGACATTACATTTTCAGTTCATATGAGACTACGAAGTCCCACTGAACTTCGAAAACACATGTTGACCTGCGAGCCAATGCCCCTGCTGGGGACGCCCGCGCCCGGGCGAAGGGCGATGTCAAATAAAAGTTAATAATATTTAAAACCTTAGACTGTTGGCACTTTTCTTTTGTACTCATTGTCAAGTAAAGTAATAAAATATCTATTATATTGAGTTCTATAAATAATGTTTATCCAAGTAAAAAATTATCAGCAAAACTAATTAGTAAATCTTAGAAAAAATATTCATTGAATAAAAATACGCATAAATAGGTAAGAATAAAGAAAGACTTCCTCAATAAAGGTCGCGGAATAATAATTAATTTCTTTTAACCCACCTACTATTTAAAAATTTGCTCTCGCTGATAAATATTTAGACAAATTCTCAATACGTAACATTGAAGATATTATTTCTTCCTGTTACGATTGAGCTCGTGACAGAGCCCGCCTATGTGCGTCATTGCGAACTGCTACAGATAAATATTCGACTATTTCTAAATAAAATACTTAAGCGTGTTAATCAACTGCTATTTTAAATCCGATTAATGTTTCTGTGCTTAGAGCTATGGTTTTTGTATACTGCCTTTGTTTCGATTCGCTGTGCATCAAAATATTATACTACATAACACGTGTACTCTCCAGAGTATCTCCTACTTTTAGCTCGCATCAGACTACTGCTGCTTATGGCCCCTTCTTTTTCACAGCATTCGTTTCGGTCTTTTGTTAGTCTAGTCCAGTGTGAACTGGCCAAGATGGATGCTGGACTTTATCGTTCAAGCTGCATTTGGGTCTGACCCACATCCTCCGTCTCCTTCCAGGCCACCAATCTGTTGACCACCTTGGTTCACCTTCCAACAACACGCCTAATTAAGTGTCCTATCCATCTTCACTCCAGTTTTATTCGTCAAATCAGGTACATTCATCGTGAAGATTAGGTACGTGCTGGCATTAATTATGACCTACATTCTGAAATGGATTATTAATAATCATGCGTATTAGATGACTGATAAAGTGCAATTTTATAAAGAACTTATTTTCGTTAATTTGTGCCCTGCGTAATGCTCAGTCAAGTCCAGTTAAGTATACGTAGGTATTCTACATCACAAACTGATCTAAATAGCTTATAAAAAGCAGAATATAGATATATTTTTTAATAATACTTTATTGTTATATCGCGAATATCCTTTAACCTGGCTGTCATGCACGTAGCTTAGTTAAAATACTTAGAATTAGGTATTTAATTACAAAGTCTCTGACTATAAGAATCTTTTCCTTTGTTTTCAATCAGTGACACAATGTTTACAAAAACCGTTAGTCATTTAGAATACAAAAAGATATTGATTCGTCAATGAAATATTGAGGAAAATGGTAAAGACTAGAGAGTTATTTAGCACTTGTGTACGTGATGTTGGGCACACGGTGTTTTGATTATGCTGTGTCCGGTGTGTTTTATGATGTCACATGACGCTCGCGCACGCGTCATCAAAATGGAAACTGAACTCGAGTAAGCGGAATTGGAGACGCGAACCACATGCCACAAGTTGCCTTTATTTGCCAACACTAATGTGGCACTAGAGCTTTTTTTTTTAATAATATGACGTTACTTTAATAATAAAGAATATCTTCATCAACTGGCATTGAAACTGTTACTATTAATTTTATGTTTTGCTTACGGACAGAAGAACGTTGTTCCCATATAAATTGAATTTCAATTATGTATGTTCATAGTGATGGATCCAATATTCGAAACACGAAATTATTAAAATAATGCATCGCCAAATGTGCAAATTCGTTTGTATTGAAACGATTCTCGAAGTTATAATAAGTCACTCTGTGAATTTTCCAAACGATAGGGACAAAAAACTTGTTAAGGACAATAAAACAATAAACGTTTCATTAAACCAACTTAAATGTTCACCGTGGTAAGAAACATTAGCCTGATAGCTGATTTCAGCAGGAGTTATGGCTTATTATTGGAAATGCTTTGCAAAGGTGTGATCAATTTAAAGAAAAAACAATGGAAGCTTTAACGATAGAATGGCATTCGGTGCATACCTATTCCATAGATTTCAACGGAACAATCAATTCGAAGATTACACCCTCTCCCTATTAAACTGCCCATTAATACTCATATCAAAATGAATCAATCAAAACAAACTCCTCATTCATAAAGACTCTGTATTCTACATATATCTTGATTGATTATATTTCAAGTACAAATGAGTGAGTGTATAAATGCCATTAAGATAACTGTATTTGCGAGATATTCAATTTGATGGGCCTGTCTACAAACATCAACAATTTATCGTTCCTACATAATATCATCAGATAAGATTAAAGCGAATCACTTGTGCGATCGGAATATGAGCAGATAATTTACTCGTTTGATGTTTTATGAAGCCGCAACACATAATATATCGGAGTGAGTGCTTACAGGAGCCCGTGTTACTTATTGTACTTCTATTTGCAATTGACTGTGTGCGACCTTTTGAATGGTGAAGGAAAACCTTATAACGAAACCTGCAAAGACATAGCAAGGTTTCAAATATAATGCGAGGAAAGAGAGCCAGAATTCTTGACACCTTTTCACGCGAAGTGATTGATTGTACATAATTTATTTTTAACTTTACATATTACTTAACACATATAAACTATTAAACACATGTGTTATGTGCTTTTTATACATATTCTTATGCAAAAATGTGTTGGAACGAATTTATTCAGCCCGTGGACTAAATTGAACTAATACAACGGGCTACTACAAACGCACTTCTGAAGTATTAACTGCCCATCCGTCAGGAACCCTGGTTTCATTGAAATACATGACGAGACCTGTAAAAATCCTTTGCAGTAACATCTTTATGGGTTGGTTGTTTCTGTATCTATGTTCTGTAAAATGTTAATGTTTTGCGTCTTCTCTATCCTCGTTCCTCTTTTCTGAAGATCGCGACTATTTGGGATATTTCTCCAATGTGCGCGATATAACGGCTTATGCATGCTGCCACCCCACATAATTCTTGATGGTATCTGACTGATATTAGGGCCACCTATGGGTTCTGTCTGACTGATATATCCCCACAAATTTATAATTTGATAGTATCGTGTAATCTCTATGATAAGAACGGTTAGAATATGGACACCATTATATCCTCGATCCATTTTTTGGCATCATAACTGAAATTGGCAACTACTTGTAAGTGGACTTACAAGTAACTCGGTCATTATACATCGTATCAGTCCTTATCCATTTATTTAAACCTAGCTTATCAATCAGTCTTCTGTATCATAACACCTATATATGTTATTACCTATATACCTTCCCTATACTAAGGTGTGACAAAAGAGTAGGTATAAAATACGTTAAGGGGTTAACGAGTAGTTGTAGCAGCATTCCAATCACGTTTATGAATACAATTACTTAGCAGTGTTTTTTGTTTTAAAGAAAGCCATCACCGCGCACTTAGTACGTGATGTATTTTTGAAAACTTTAATATTTAAGTAAGTATATATCTTTGGGACCTGCCGATGGACCTCTTATAATATTATACTCTTATGGTTATGCCTTATACTACCTATGGTGTGAATATATAAGACTGTCGCAATATGGTGACGAAAAAGGTTGATTGATAAAAGCTTTTCGTAAAAAACTGTTGATTAAAAACTTATACGGTACCTACCTAGTTCATTATTAGCAGAATAACCACACTTCATTAATCGATACGATACACGACCCTGAATCGATTTCTTCAATTTTACCTACATAGCAAGTACCTACATAACAAGCGATTTTTATTGCAACCCCGCGTGGTGAAGAAAAATCGAGAATACATTCGCGTCGCGATACAATAGATGATTGTGGTCGGTAACAGTGTTTTGTCTTCCTTAATTATAGCTCAGAACAACAGTCATCGACATCATCCATCTGTTGAGGTGTTTGTCTCAGCATTACGTGCGACCTCCATAAAATAAATTGTTCCATCCACTACTCACTAAAATAGCCCCACTCAATAGTAGTCAAAATAAGCGTGAAGATCGCGAGTTTCTTGAATTTCGTTGAGATTATTTCACAATTATATATTCCGACGACACACCCAGTTTACAATAAGATATTGTCATTAGCTCTGATTAAGTGGGTATTTTGGCAAGTATTCATGAAATCGAGTTTGGTATCCCGCCGTAGGAAAATTTACACGAAATGTATAATACCGCCGCCGCCGCCCCGCCGTGATATCAACGAGCGGTGCTGTAACTATTTCAGGTTACCTAGCACTTGATATATGTATACGCGAGTATGCAAGGCCTGTAATATGTTCTATTTCGAACAACTGATCCAACATTATTTTATATTACATGATGTATAAAGACACCCACGATTTCGTATATTATTCTGACGTTTTTAGGTACCTATGTACCTACGTTTATCAAACTTTTACGTTAAGGCTTATGCAGATATTTATCAGAACTATTACGTTGTAGTTATAAAAGTCCGATTCTAAGTATCTATACTGGATGTAGACGCAATGGTCGAAGTTTGTATAATTTCTGGATTGAACATTAAATTAGAATAAAATTCATTAAAAGTCCATTTTCTTAATTGACCATTAAAAGCTAAATAAAAAACTATTTAAGTTTACCCTGCAGCTTATATTCCATTAAGTAAATATCACATGTGTTCTTTCGTACTCCTTTATTTCAGCGGTAGTATTAAGATAACGACCTGATTAGCGCAGTTGGTAGTGACCCTGCTTTCTGTGCCAAGGGTCTCGGGTTCGAATCCTGGAAGGGAACATTCTTTATGTGATGAGCACGAATGTTTGTACCCGCGTCACGGATGTTTAACATCTATATAAGTATTATATACTGAGTTCGCCCTCAGTCCATTGTACGGTACCCATAACAGAAGCGTTGCATAGTGTGGGAGCGTATATATAATCACTAAATAGACCAACGAGGCATTATTTTACTAAATTATTTTAGCATTCAATAAAACGAATGATTCGAATAAACTTTAGTTCATTTTCATTAATATTGAACAAATTCATAAACATGGAGTCAGTATATAATTTGCACTTTTTGAGAGGCAAGGCATTTGTCAATGTGTTAAGGATTTCGCCTGCGTGCAGGACATGTGCTCGCTGTTTACACTACACCGGGTTCTACCGCTTTAGGTACTTGTTGGGTATTTAGTGGTACCTATAAGGAATATTTATTTTAGTCGTCTTCAATTTCGTATGATTAATTCATTGTGTCAATTCAGCTTTCAACGTAAACACACGTTTGAGACAGCTTTTTTTTAAATAGCGCCTAATAAGTAATTTAATTTCATTGTATTTCATTTCGTAAAGAGAGAAGAAGAAGAAGTATTTATATGATATTTACTAAATAAATATAGTGGTGATTTGTGACTTTGTGTTCAGTGATAAATTTTAATGAGAAACGGTTCGTCTAGTTCTAGAATATGGGAGCAAAAAGTAATTATAACCCAAAACATATTAATTTTCCTAATGTCCATGTGTTTATTAACATTTTTTTTGGAACCACATATCATGACAAGTTAATTTAATGTAAAAATAATAGGGTATCTATACTTATAAGGTTACCCTTAACACCGGAAAAAGGTTAGTTTTGAAACCTACTTTAATTAGTTATTGATATAAAATACGCCCTTTTATGAGATCGCTATTTAAGTAGGACGGACAGTACTAAATAGAACTAATAATTTCAATGTGATGTTTGAATCGTACAAATAATTAAACATACAAATGATTAACGGTTTCTCATATGAGTAGATATGTATCACAATATGCCTAATTATTTTTTATTTAGGATGTTTGGTATTTTTATACTTTCTAAGTTTCTATAAATGGTGACGCATATTGAAATAAAACTAATTTTACGAGTTTTATCGCATTTATTGTATGTTTTTACGTTCCCGACGTACGTAAAGTTACGTTAAAAAATAGTTTTATTATAATGTGTACGTTGTAATAAAACTATTGTATTCGCATAAATATAAGAAATCAATATAGTGACGCATATTTTAATCATTAAGTACGGCGAATAGTGTGTGCTGCGCTATTTGTTAATATCACTCTTACAATTTGTGGATACTATCATTTATAGGTAGGTACTGTAGGTATATCAGCGTTTATCACGAGCAATTAATTTGTTGAGCATCTTTTACCGAACATAATTCTGTCGCTATCGTAATTCGGAACTCTACCTAAAATTCTGCCCAGGATTGCAAACGCGTGCATTTTACTAATAAAATTCTCAGTAATGATGTTGCTCATACAGTCCATAGTCGATGTAGTTATTTCACTATATCTTGCTGATAGCGACGATGGTCTACATTTTGGGAATGCTACACTATCGCTACTTAACTTATATATTTTTTTTCATTAGCACACTGATAGAAAGTACCTCGCAGTACCGCTCGCAGTACCTCGATGAAACGTAGCCTATAGCGGTCACAAATAATGAAGCTTCCTAATAGTGAAATAATTTTTGGAATCGGTTGCGTAAATCCAGAGATTACCCGCTACATCCAAACTCACAAAATTAACAACCTTAATCGCTTTGTAATATTAGGGTACAGTACACTTATGACGTGCTTACTGTTATAGCAATGTTAATAGTGTTTGTTTTGTGTTCTCAGGGAGTGCACGCGAAGGCGGATTGGTATGGCGCGGGTGCTCCGCCGGCTGCGACGCAGAAGACGGCACAGCGGGTGCGCTCACCGACGGGAACGTCAACCCAGGAGACAAGGTACGTGCACCTTGACATAGCCGCGTACAGACCGACCGCGCTCGCCCATCACAAACGCGCTGCCTCATCCCAGCACTGTCTTCTTTCATTTGCTTCGCTCTTTTTCTGCGCAGCTGATTCGCCTGAGCTAGTCTTGTGAGGCTCTGCGGTCGGTCTGGGCGCGGCCGGTCCCTTCGCCTTTCATTCATCCTCCTCGCATAGCTAAACCATTTCTAGGTTGAATGTGATATTTTTCAATTCCACTTGCAAAGTGCACGGTAAACTGAGGAATTTTCTAAACCTCGACATTGTTCAGAGTAAACTTTATTCGCAATCGTTTCTTTGCCACTAAAGTGCGTTTCATTGACAAACCGGCGGTAATCGTATACATTTTGTAAGTATAAGAGGCTTTATTCCACAGTCGTCGTGATTAAGTTCCGTTGAGTATGATGAAAGACGTTTGCGAATTACGATGTGCCGCAACGTTCGTCACTGTTGCGTCAGTTCGCGAGTGTCGCATTGCCAAGGTGAAAACGCGTATCGTCTCATTGATAGTACCGCACCTGTTGAAGATCGTTAGGATAATGCTGTCCATTGACCTATCTACTATTGATAATCTATCTACTATTGATAATGTTGTACAAATTGGGAGAACTTCAATAAGTAGGTATCTACTTTAGTTAATATTATTACTTCATTTCTTTAAGTATGATACCTTTGATCGTTAGGTACAGTTCGCAAAGTAGGTAACTATTGATGACCATCAGGACAATAAAATTGTCTCTGTTTTATCTCATAGTCGGTAGGTACTTGCCTAAAACCCCCGATAGGACCCTAAAGTTAAGAGGGAATTGTCTCGACATAACAGATATAGATTCAATTACTTATTGAGTAAACGTTGTCCATGGAGTCTGTATAAGTACATAAAACGTAATTGCAGCTACAGAAGAACTGGAAAAAAGTATATTAATAAATATTACTTACTCAGCTAAACTACGTACCTAGTGACCTACGTGTAATGCCATATACAGGGTGACTTTGAATTCATTGGCAATATTTAAAACTATAACTCTATGTATGATTTAGATTGTTTCAGGAGCATTAATACACAAATTGATTGCTTAAAAATAAATGTTCAATTAACCTTAAAATAAAACATAGATAACATTAATGATTGCTTAAGTAAGCAAATAAGTATAAAAAAAGAAACAGGATTTCTCATTAATTAGTATGTAATTAAAATAAATCCATCTAAGATCAAAAATACTGGGTCGATGTAAACTAACACAGAATTACGCACGAACTAGGTGTGAATGACCTAGTTACACACAACACACTAACATTAATAAACTTACAAACGATTATGAATGTTATCTCCTAATCTTACATTTGAAAATTGATGCGAGTTCGAGTATTATTAATAAGCGAACTAAAATAATGTCAAAGGCTATGCCGCCGCCGCTTCAATTTACGATGGAAAATGTATCTTAACACAAGAGCCATAGTCTTCGGCATCGAATGGTATGAATAAAACGAAGATCAGATGATACATGACACTTGCCGCCGCACCCACCCGTGCCCCAGCCCTAAAATGATTTCAAATTGTAATTGTTTCTTTAGTCCCGGTTCGAATTAGCGAATGCGTGGTACACTAACGCGCCGTTGCCGTCGCGGGCGCAGTCATAGTGTGAATTGTGGAAAAATGCCGCGCCCAGGTGACGGTGAGGAAGGACGGTACACCAACCAGCAGTATTTGTACATCGTTGTGACTTACGAGCGCACGCACAGTTTACTGCGTACGCAACGGATGTTCCAAATTCGATATCCGACTGCACCAACTCCATCACGTGATTTAATTTTGCGAACAACGAAAAACCTTTTGGACTATCGATCCTTTCATGTGCCGGCGCATGCACAGGTTCGTGGCAGATTGCCTACTTACCCAAGGGCGTTGTATGGACAAATAAAGCGATACTTTCAAAGAAATCCCCAAGCTAGCACCAGACAAGCGGCGCGACAATTTGGTGTTAGCCAATATTATGTTTGGTAGTTGTTAAACGGCTCGGGTATGCATCCTTACCATTACCAAAAAGTGTAAGAATTATCGCTCATGGTGTACGAGCGGGAAAGCAACACCAGAGATGAACTAAAACTTAAAATTTGTGCAGCATTTGATACCGTGAAATCGCAAACCTTTGTGTTGAGAAGAGTCAAAGACAATTTGAGACGTCGTGCTGAACTTTGTGTGCAGAGAAGATGTGGACACTTTGAACACCTTTTAAAACACACGTAATTGTGCGTGGCAAACCCTTACAATAGTGATTTTTTAAAATAATGTTTTTTTTTTGTGTTTTTATGTTTTGATTTTTGATTGTAATAACTAATCAGTGAACTGTAAATAGCCAACTGTTGAAATACGCGGGAATTGTGGTAAGTACCTAGGTGTAAGTCGCTACCTAATAACTTAGCTTGCATGGGTAGGTATAACGTATTTTCGATGTTTTTATTACCTACCATGAAATTGAGAGATCATATGTGTCGGCCGGTGACCTTTGAAATTGAGATGATTATGTGGCGGTATACTTTGAAGAGCGGGACGGGCGGCGGTACGCGTTGTTTACACAAGGATTTCAATGCCGTCTCGAAGGTACAATCGTTTTTCACAGTTTACATTATGGGATAAGATACATTATCGTTTGCATCTTTAATTAATTCTTGTTTACCATCGTCGTCCATTCATAAATGGCCAGCCTAGTAGTAAGTGTGTTGCGTACTATCGATCAAGAGTTTTGATCCGTGCAGGTTATTTTTTTAAATAATAATAAATTAATTAATCAATCGATTTGTTTATTAATGTTTCTAAAATAATCTAAATCATTCATCGAGTTGTTGTTTTAAATATTGCCAATGAATTCAAAGTCACCCTGTATATGTAATGTTACCATGTAAACCAATCCCAAATAGCGGACATATTACTACTTAATATTAGGTATATCAATATTAAGTAGTAGGTAGTTAGGTACTTAATAACCTTCTATACTACTAAAACTAAAAGGAAATGTTGGTTTGCGCAGCTGGAGGGGTCGGACGCAGCTCCGGACGACCCTGTTCACCTCAAGAGACGGGTGGGACTCTTCAGTGGGGTGGCTCTAATCGTCGGCACTATGATAGGTAAGCTTCACGTTCACCAAAACACTTCCAGGCCCAGCCCTCATACTCTTGACGGTACCGATATAGGTTCTACAACATAAGGATCAATTTAAAATGGTACGAGTACTAGCGCCAAAATGTTTCATTATATTGTGACCAGCAATGAACTTAATTTTAGTTCATTGGCAGTGAAGTATTGGAATAATTTGCGTTAATGTGTGTACTTAGTTACATATCTGATTGCTTCTAAAAGGGGCTGCTCTGGTATGGTAAAATTCAACAATGATACCCTGTTGTATCCAGTAGATTTAAATAGAACTTCGGCAACAGTTCTCTGATATAGATAACTTTCACTAGATTGCATGCAAAGTGACTTTTAAACAAACTAGGTGAATGAACCTTGCCTTAACGGAGATCTAGTCATGTCATATAATAAGGTTATCATCAGCGTCTTAAAATGGTCATTATAATTATATTTACATAGTTCACACCACGCGTTATATCTGTAGATACCAACAATGACATCGCGTCTTCAAATATTTTGAGACCAAACATTGGCCGAGTAAATTCGGACTAAATTAATCTGTTACGCAAATAAAGTCGAGTCGTGACTTGTTCATCACATGATTGTTTAATGTAATTAGTCCGCAGGATAAAAATAAGAATCGCTGAAATGCAAAGACACATATACAAGACGTTTTGGTTAAGGCTACGAGTTTCTCGATGCTCTGAACTTTTACAATTTACGTAGGTAATTTGAGAGCGATAGTGATTAGTGATAGCGTTTCACTTGCAGGATCAGGAATATTCGTCTCGCCCTCCGGGCTTCTGGAACGCACAGGCTCTGTGGGTATCAGCTTCATCATATGGATGGCATGTGGTCTGCTCTCACTGCTTGGTAAGTCACAGTTAATAATGTCCGCAACTCGTCGCATGAGACACATTGTCCGTCGATATAGGTAAGTACTTCAATCATCCAATTTAACGACCATTAGCAGTAGGTCTATATTTCTATGGGGTCGTGGTTATTGTTTGAATTAGTACACGCGATTGGAATGGCTTGGAATATGCCCTTGTACTTTATTGACCACGAGCGACACTTCGATCGCATATGTCGATGATTTGTGTTACCGCGACTTTAAATTATAATGAATTGTAAACAATACCCAACCCGCACTGACCCAGCATGGTGGGCCATAGCCTAATCCATCTCGCATTGATGGGACGCCCAACAGTAAGACACTAAAGGGCTGGTATTATAGTAAACAAAAATAAATCTCTAAAAATTCCATCAGGTAGTGCCTAGCTCCATCTCCATCCACAAAAATAACACTTTTAAATATTTCTTGAATTCTACAATTCTACCTAGATAAAACACGTGTTCAGTAGATAGAAACCTACTGTAATTCTTACCAAAATTAGTACATTGACACTAATTAGCTACATCACCCAATTATTGTTTAATATCATTTTGTTTGATACAGGGGCTCTCGCATACGCGGAGCTGGGAACGATGAATACGTCGTCTGGCGCTGAATACGCCTATTTCATGGACGCCTTCGGAGGACCACCCGCATTCCTGTTTTCATGGGTAATAATAACACTGTATAGTTAAAGTACCGCGGGTACACAGAGGCACCGGTTTTTCACTAATATTGTCATGCCTCAGGCTTGAGGTTTAAAAACAAACGGATGCCACACTCACACCGTTGACTAAAGGCTGCTATACCTCCACGGACAATGTTGGACTTATCGTGGCTACGGTTTCCCTTAAAGGTGTTCAAATCGTTGCACCATCCTTGGCAATACTACGACTTACTTATAACATAAAAAAACCACTATTACATTTACATTCGATTTGTAACCATTCTTTACCAACTAGCTGATTTGTTATCCACCAGGTATCGACACTGGTGCTGAAACCATCGCAAATGGCTATAATATGCCTGAGCTTTGCTAAATACGCGGTGGAGCCGTTCGTGTCAGAGTGTGAACCGCCCGGTAGCCTCGTCAAACTTGTCGCGGTCATTGCTATTGGTAAGTGAATGCCCAACGAAATAGACGGCTCCCCATACACCTACCTACAACTTTGAATGTCGATAGGTTCAATAAATGTCGTCTACTGAATGCTATTAAATCATGCTCCTATGGATTCTTTTCCAGTGATGATATTAGCAGTTAATTGCTACAGCGTAAACCTAGCTACGAATGTACAGAACATCTTCACGGCAGCTAAGCTAGTGGCCATCGCTATCATCGTGTGTGGAGGAGCTTACAAATTGATATTAGGTAATGACACCGGAATGCACGCCCAAATGAACTTCATTCATACATCTTCATTATTCAGAGGTTATTTTCATCATCCTGGTAGACGAAGAAACGTTTTTACACAGCTCAATAACGATAAATATTGCGATGTTTATAGATATCTACGGAGACTTAACCATTTTTACGAATGTACTTGACGTGATTAACTTTAGTGTCACTTTTCGTCCTAGGATAATAGTGAAAGGGAAAACTTTCTTTGACTTTAACGGGTTCAATCTGTTTAAATTTAATGCAACAAATAGAAGTTTATGGATTTGCGAAATTCCATTTCATCATCGTCATCGTCAATATTCCATTAGAATAAGACTAATGTACATTAATGGGATGTAAATACACTATTTCTGATCGGCGATTGTGTCGGTATGGTGCAGGTAATACGCGACATTTACAGGAGCCCAACTTCGCGAGTAGCACCGCGACGCTGGGCAACATTGCCACTGCATTCTACACAGGCCTCTGGGCATACGATGGTTGGAATAACCTGAACTATGTCACTGAGGAAATTAAGAATCCATCCAAGTAAGTAATTATTGGTACCTACCTAAACATTTAATTTCTTAGGAAGCGTAGCGCTATCGAGAATTACTCGGAATGTAAGGACTGCATGGTTTCGTTTGCTATTGAAGACGCAGCACTGATTAGAAACAGGCACAGCCATTAATTATTATGTTATGCCCTCAACTATCTGAGACGTCTTTATCCTACTAACAGTTAGAAGAAATAAGTACCTACCTCGTAAATAGAATTATCGTTATGCACGTCTACGTAGGTCTCACTCTATTAGTAGATACCTATCTATACTAAGTGCAACATTGTCTAGCGTCTATATACGTCACGCGTTCAATATCATTAGTTCGCTGATTCGCGAATATTTAGTTTTTTAAGATATCTGGTCTAACCTTGAAACTATTTACGTAAATGCATCTTGCTTGCATTGTATCTGCGGTGTATCAGCCACCAACGAGCTTTTGTATTGAAATGAATTCATACGTAACTGCTCACATATATATATATATATGGCATCTATAAAATAAAAGATGCAATATTATATAGACATATATAGCTTATCAGTCATTCATAATGAAGATATTTGACTAGAAACCAGCCCGTTAATGAGGGTAACGAGTTAAACAATAGTTCTAAACGGGTCAAGCAATTGCTTAGTGCACTTAGCAAAAGGGATGCACTTAATTTTAAACTCCTCGTAAAATACCTTTATAAGGCTTTTTAAAGTGCAATGGATGCCGACCCATTTAAATACTGCGGTTAGCACTTCCTCTTAAATTGGCACAGTTGACAGTGATCCTGCTTTCCGTACCAAGGGTACCGGATTCTAATTCCGGCAGGGCCCAACTTTATCTGATCACGAACATTTGTTCCCGAGTCATAGACAAAACGTAACTACTAACCAGGTACATTACTGCAGCCAGCCCATTTTACGGTAGCCATACTACATAAGCGTTGCTTAGATTAGGACTACATTTGGTGTGTTCGTCGTTCGACAGGTGGTCTTATTAATATTTAACAACCAAAACGCTAATTCTAGGAATCTACCGATGAGCATAATAATCGGCATACCGCTGGTGACGCTGTGCTACGCGCTGGTGAACGTGTCGTACCTGGCGGTGATGTCGGTCAGCGAGATGGCCGACAGCGAGGCGGTAGCCGTCACATTCGGCAACCGGCTCCTGGGGCCGATGGCCTGGCTCATGCCGCTCGCGGTCACGATATCCACCTTCGGCTCGGCTAATGGAACTCTGTTCGTGGCGGGAAGGTAAATTACCTTTCTCTGACTGACTTGATTTTTATAGATAGATAACTGTTTATTGTTCCACCACATAAAATAAATACAAAATTACACAAACCTACTTAATTTATACAGCGAGTGTCACAATGGGCGGCCTTATCACTAAAAGCGATCTCTACCAGGCAACCTTTGGATGGAGAGGATTTTACAGAGCTGTTTACGACGGGGTGTACTTAATAATAGATACATGCTTACAAATACTTTATAGGTCCTGTTGTAAACTTTCAGTAATGTGTCTTTACAGGCTGTGCTTCGCAGCATCTCGAGAGGGTCATTTGTTGGATATTTTATCGTACGTGCACGTGCGCCGATTCACCCCTGCGCCGGGACTAATATTCCACGTACGTTAACCTTTTTACTACATTTTCCATTGTTATGTTTTTAAAGTTGTAATTCTCCCATAGCATAGGCAGGTACCTATTGCATTAATAATCAAAAATTCTAATTAATTTGCAAATATAGACAGGTGTAAGTACATAAATTGATCTATGATCATAAATCAAATGTCTAAATTACATTATTATTTAACTAAATAGGTCGTCCTATAATGTACTTTATTAATGATTTCAGTCTCTGATTGCGGTCGCTATGGTGTTGTACGGAACGATTGATTCGTTGATCGACTTCTTCTCCTTCACTGCGTGGATCTTCTACGGTGGGGCGATGTTCGCGTTGATTGTCATGAGATACACAAAGCCCCATGCACCAAGACCTTATAAGGTAAATATAACACTTAGCTATGTGTATATGAAGCTATAGACTGATGATTATTAACAATTTTATTTCCATGTTGTAGGTGCCGATAATAATTCCTTACATCGTGCTGTTGGTGTCGACGTACCTGGTGGTGGCTCCGATCGTGGACAAGCCTCAGTGGGAATACCTGTACGCGGCTGGTTTTATACTGGGAGGCTTGCTGGTCTACCTGCCCTTCGTTAAGTGGGGTTACTCGCTGCCGTTTATGGGTAAGAAATGCCACATTGTAAGAGAATTTTAAAGGTAGTAGGTAGTAGTTATTCTTCTGTCTCGGTCTAGTTAGAAATAGTCAGTGGATTCAATATATTTTTTTTTGTTTCTAGACAAAATAACAGTTTTCCTGCAAATGGTCCTGGAGGTGGTGCCCACGTCGACAACCTTCGAATACTGAGAGAGCGGTCTACGCTAGACTTTAAAGAAGCAACTGAGACGAATCCTTAACATTTTATTGTACCATATCTGAGTATTAATTTGGAATTTGACATTATTAGTTATATCTAGAGTCGTATTTCACCAACCTTCTGAATATCATATTATGTTAATTTATAAGTAATAAGTTTAACAACACTTTGAGATTACAGATCCTCTCTAAAATGCCGCAATTTGCTTTGACTGATAAAATAATGTTCCTTGCCCAAAATTGTTACTCCACAATATGGTGTAAACGCAATAACTTGCTGTTAAAAATGTTTGTAACTATCGTGTATGCATGTAAGTACTACCTAGTGCGTGTTATATAGATAGGTATTGAAATTATAAATTTCATGGCAATTATCTACATGTTGTTGCAGCGTAAAGGGTTTATACAATTTCGTTTTATAAAATATTGTTGTACCTACTTACCTATCAAACATTTGGTATTTAGGCGTAATAACTATTAAGATTATGAAAGCCGAAGGGCATTATTTTTCTTATTTGTTAAAATTTAGGTAGATAGTAAAGACATCATTCATTTCATTAGTTTGCACGAATCATTCCTATGGGGTCATGCGTTTTCATAAAATCTTGGCATGCCATGTACGTAGGTAGTTTACAAGGCCAGGATGAATGAATATAACAAACTTTATGTTTAATCGATCATTACCTTATATCATCGGAAATTTTATTGTAATTATTACATGCTTGACCGTCAAATAAATAATGTATTAATTAGGTAACTCAGATAAGCAATATTTCGATCTAATTAGGTTGTATAATAATTTACTATTATGGCCCTTCCATATAAGAAATCATTTTGTGCATCAACTTAGGCTCAATCAGAGTTTTCAACTACATTGTATGCTGGTATGATCGATTAGACTTGAAGCCCTATTCGCGTCACTATGAGTGATTGTGCTAAACTCATAGTTCGTAGCTCATCGGTTCATTGCCAACCTTAGGAGTTGAAAATAGATATAGTGATGTGTTTTATTTTGATAGCATAAGTACTAAACATACTTAATGATATACTTAATTATTATTCTGTTTGTGTCCAGGGGATAGATTTATTTATGGTGCTGATTCGCAAGTGATGGAATTAAGATCTACTTTGGTTGGCGGTGCCTATAATCAGCATCAATGTACAAATTGTTCTTACATTTGTTGATGTTATATAAATTAAACCGACGCTCTAAAGTTTAGAGCGTTTAGAGTCTATAAGATGCTGGCACAAAAAGAGAGAATAAAAATAATAATTGTTGTAAAATTTTAGCTGGGTGAAAAGTTATCCACTTCTAAAGACTACAGTGTGTTTTAACAATAGTTATTAAAAGTGTTTCAATGGTTGATGTTTGCGACCGGTAAAATTTGGTCTTATCATTCCTTACCGGGGCGAGCGATACCGTCGATGTGTTACTGAGAATATTTTTATTGTAATTATTTATTTAATGGTACTTAAATATTTTATTATTTTTTTCGAAATATACATTTAGTTAATTTATATGTAACTATTAATTTTTGACCATTTGCTTATGTTTTACCTATCAGTTTCATCAGCTCAGTTGGACCTTATAAAAAGAAAATAATTTTATCTAAAGAAATAAGAATTTAAGCAAACACGGGCCCACAGAAAGTACACACCTAACGATGTGATATTGTTATGGGTAAATCTTATGGTTTTATTTTGTGTACAGATATCATAAAATACATAGTTACGTACATTATATTTATTTACGTGTGTTCTTACGTCTGAGAAAGATCATAATTATTTATTGTTATATACTACCATTGAAATGAAAATTTAAATAAAGACAAAATCAAATGGATATTTCATTCACCCAATAATATGCTGTAAATAGATACCGCCGCGTCGATAAAGAATGGAAATAGGGATGAGATGTATTTACGCTATCAGATTTAAAAACTATGGATTCGCTTCTAGGTAGGGCGCCCTACTACGGGCGGGAAATACTTGAAAGTATACGCGAACCTCGGCGTATCTTCATGCTAATAAAGAGCACAATAATAATCACAAATAAGAATAATTCTTTGAACTCCGACATATTATGTAAATCGTGAATACCATTGTGCTCCTTAAATGAACGTAAGGACCGCTTTCCAATGAAGTAGTTTCAGCCCTCGAAGAAGAGCCTACCACGCGACTAGCCAGTTCTTTCACATCTGCAAGTATTTACCACCCATACCAGAGCGGCCCGAAACGGGCTCGGTCGGTCGGGTCAAAAGCTGCCAAATACTTTTCAAGTACATATTTTAAAATATAGTTTTCGAACCTGGTATTTTTACATAATCGTTCTTGCAAGCCCTCGTGTTGCATTTTGCAAGTATATCTCATCCCTGGAAACCAATCAAAAATAGAAGGCATGAACCGACCAGACTTTGTTTCCATTTAATCGCACATGTGAGATCATCGGACTTGGGTTCGTCGGTTTTGGGACCATTGTCAGTTTGCAATGAAGCCGAGACATGAAATATAAAGGCAAGTATTATGTTCAACAATTTATTGTTGTCAATAAACAAAGATCACAGATCTTTGAACAGTTCAATACCATTAGAAATATTTTGGCGACTCCTACAACAACGGGTGGAATGAGCAGGCACTGCAATACACATTTAATAATGACAACCATAATATTGCTTTCCATAATCCAACCATCATACACTGTTCTTAAGAAAATGTTGACGATAGAATGCAATTCGAACAATGTTTTGCATTGTTCTATCGATAAAGATCGAACAATGCGAAATATACGAGCCATCGACTTTTGCGGTGAGTGGAACCGATTTTCAGAGTACATATTCCGAAAGATAAAGTTATGATGGTAAAGACCTCAAATGCTTATATGCAAAACTACATATTGGCTTGATTAAATACAATTTTAACATCCAATATAAATTAGTCCACGTATAATACAGGAAGTACAAATAAAAAATATCAATTTAGAATTTATAACTTACGCAATATTACAACAGTGTTTGCATCACTAACACCACGTATGGACAAATACAGGATGTAAGTGGCTCCGTAATTCTGAACCCCCAGATGGAATTTTACGTCAATCTTTTCATAAATATTACGCATTTTTTTCAGTTCCTTTTGACTGATTTCAGCATGAAATCACAATAAAAGTCTATCTCAATATGATTACTACCAAAAAAAGAAACATAATAACTGTTTGAACCTAAAACTGCATTGTGAATTCAAATTGGCCACGCTTGAGCGCGCTCGTCACTCGCTCGCGTAGGGTATCGCCCGGAGCGTTGAGTTGTTACTGCGTTGTTAACGATACATTGCGCGCTTAAAAATTACAACATTTGTTACCCATGACTTTCGACAAATGATTTCTATAATTGTATTATAGGCATTAAATGTGACCTGTACCCAAATTTTTCGTTATCAAGACCCTTACACCCTGTATAATAAAACTAAAGAACACTGTTGAGCGTTTGATGACTGCCAACACAAGCGGACAGCATACTACAGGATGTCATACTTATTAAGAAAAATAAAATATGCATATGGCTATATTTTTACACTATTCCCTTTGAGCATTTACGCAAAGAGATGACACCACGATAATTATTTATTAAGATAAGATTATTCGTCACTTATTCGGTGGTCGAGGAAAGCGGGCAGCACACTTAAAACAAATCTAGTCCCTAAAAACAAACATGCAACACGAACACGAAAGCAAGCACCCATCTCACGAACGCACGCATACGATTATGAAGAAATATATTTCGGCATAGCTGTACCTATACCTTTCTTTACCATCTCCTTTGGTAAATGCTCGAAGCCTATTTCGAATATAATACTATCTCTTTTAGCAATTGAAAAGCAGTAAAACCAGGCACGGTTGCGTTGTGATGTAACAAGTTTTATGTGCATATTAATATTTTTATTGTCTAATTTATTTAACTTGATTTTAAGTACATGCATACCCTAATTATTACATTTAATATTGGTCAATAGATAATGATGTTTTATGTATTCGAGCTCGGTGTTTTTTTTTTCAATCAACAATGGCTAGTTGCCATGCCAGCATTCAAGTTGCAGATCTCTGTCCAAAAGTCATGTTATTTATAAAATTACAAAATCGTCGCAATATATGAATATAATAATGATCAACAATGGTTAATACTCTATATTTTAAGATGATGTTTGCCAAAATATTTCTTAAATGGTGTGAATTGACTTAGATTCGCTTTGCTTTTTAAGGCATTCTGATATTCACATGGCTTTATAGACTATTAGATAAAATTATATATAGCTACAACAAACTTAGAACCTAAGGTGTGGTTTATTCTTCATCATGTGCCTGTAACAAATCAATGATGTATCGTAAGAAAATATTAATGAAAAACACGAAAGGGAAATTCAGCAGTTGAAATTAATTGAAAAGTTTTCATATAACAAACATTAAGTTGTAGAAAATACAACAGCAAACACTAAGTTGTAGATAATACAGTCATATTAAAAAAAAACATGTATTAAAAATGTACTGTTTAAGATGCCAGTTGAATAAGAAACATCACACCTGCATTATTTAGGTAATAATATTGTATCGAAAAGACAATCCAAACCTCATATATAAGTTACTTGAAAACTATCTTAGGTGCAACCAATTCGCGTCTGTATATTGAATATTTTAAATTATAAAATCGTAGTGTCATATAAATAATGATTTTGCATCGGTCTGCTAAACGCTCATCACGCACAACATTTTAGACGGATTTTATCGAAACTAGACATAGCAATAGACTGTAAGGGGTCAACTTTTAGGATATGTTTGAACCCTGGAAATGAAATGGGTCTCTGGGATATCCCGCGCGTTTATGCCTTAAATAGTTTTCGGGTGGTGGTGGTGGTACCTTATCCGGTGTATAAAGAATCACCATATAAAGTTTATGCCATTCAATAGATACGATATTTTATATCACGGGATATAATTAACAACGTAAAGTCATGAAACTCCTAAGACCTCGCGTACTTATTCGCGGAGAGCTATTGCCTATACTAAATTCAGTTCGCCACAAATTTGCGGCTCACTTAGTCGGGCGCTAACAGTTTGCCTACTGGGGACACAGCCTAAAGGCTGCAATAAGATGACAGTACATACTTGTCGAGTGTTTCCCAGAAGGCGAGCAGGACGGCGCGGTCGAGATGCCGCTTGGTGCGGCTGAGATTGAGCACGGTGACCGCCCAGCGCGCCACGTTCGCGTCCAACTTCAACTCGTCAAACTTCAGGTGGAAGGCGCATACTGAATCAAAAATTATAGAAGTTAAAGATGGCAATTGAAACTCCTTAGAACAAAATTATCGCCTGCACCTGTTGATCTATTGATGTGCCGCAGAGAAGTAACTGATATTAGGAAAGGGGGCATGGACTTACAAAGAATTGGGTAACATTCAAAGGCATCAACATTTGTGAGCACCAAACGTATTTTGTCTTTGAAAATGATATCACATAGTACCCACACATGACAAAAAATACATAATCAAATCGATGCTCGATTATTCTTTAGCTCGCCTACGTGATCCTGAAAGCGAAGGATTGGCACGTGTTTCAGACATTGAAGATTATCTCAGAAATTTATGACTAATGCAATTGTATTTAAAATATTTTATATTGTGTTAAACAGAAATACAATACTCACTATTAGCAAATATCTGAACAGGGTTACCATCCCATGGCCACCCTTTGAACTGCCACGCAGGGCCTTGGACGAATACGGCAACAACGCGGTCCCATTCTGCCGCCGACAGTCTTCCGGGATTGTCCACTACGCGATATGGTACCTAAAAATATTAATTATAACATAAATATACATCCATATTGGTGTTGAAGCACATCACTTATTAGTATTCTAAACGTATAATTATATTGTCTATGAAAAAAAAAAAAAAAAGAAGAATTTCAACATCATGAAGAGAAACGAGAGGAACGAGAGGACGAAAAATAATTAAAAACAACTTCTACACCTATAACATAATTAAAACATGTAAACCTATAAAAGAAGCGGACTTTCAGCGATAGGTACAGTTATTAAAGTGTTCAAGACAATATCTGGCGACCGAAGACAAGACCACGCTGTGCGGGAAGCGCAGCAGTCACCTGGGAGTAAAGATTGGGAATCCAGGGCCTGGCAGCAAGCAGACTCAACTAACGAAGTTAAGTTGCCCGTTCCTTATCCTTCCTACCTAATTTCTACCTCAAGTTACCTATTTTCTGTATAGCTTGTTTCTGTGTGAGCGCGTTGCGTGTCAAATTTATAGGTTATCTAACCTATAAACCTGTCAATTGGATAATTGTATATCGAAATTCAGTCTCCAATTTCACTGTAACTGGCTGGATTTCCGCAAATTTCTGTCATTTTGGCAATTATAATTATTGCACAAACCATTTCCTGCAAATAAATCACTAATAACATTGCATTGGCAATTAAACTGTATAAAAAGCATGAGTAACCTGTAAATACTGCAATTGATCTGTAATGCAAACATCTAACAAGGTGCTACAGCTAAGAATACGTGGACCTTCCTTATTCCCATTCAACTAGGTAGTGTACCTAAGTATATCGCATTGCCTGTGTGTGCTCATTCACATTTTCACGGTTTGGCGCTTGCTTTGCGGGGTATAAACACGCATTTGCATACCATTCCAGCTCGAGAGGTACAAAGCATTGTGCATAGTACCTAACCATCCTGCGCTCTGCTGTGCAGAGCCTAGCAGCCGCAGCAGGCAGCGGTAGCACACACTATCAGTGGCAGTTTCGTCGATCAACAGCTGTCAAAGGTTTGAGCGGACTGTGCAGGTATTGAAATTCATTTCTCTTGTATATTAGTATAGTATAACTGTTTTCTACAATGACTGACACAGAGTTAAAAGAGTTACGGGGCAAAAGGGGGTCCATAAAGGGTAGACTTACCAGTTTTAAAAATTACTTAGAAGAATATAAGAACTGTAAAGATATTTCTAAGCAACAATTTAACGAGTTAAAAGTAAGATTGAGCAAAATTGAAGTTTTGTTCAATGAGTATGATACAATTCAATCTGAAATAGAAGCAAAGCAAGTAAAGGCCGAGGCTGACGAGGCAATTCAAAGTACAGATCGGGATAGTACTGAAAGTATATTTTATTTTGTAATAAGTTCTGCACAAGAGTTAATTGAAATGTATGAGAGTAAACTTCCTGGAAGTAGAAATTCTGTCAATAGTGAAAGTTCTCATGGACACAAATCATCATCTACATGCTGTGGTGGAAACAGCACATCTGTAAAATTACCCACTATTAATCTACCGTCATTTGATGGCAATTATAACAAATGGCTTGAGTTCCGTGACAACTTCCACTCATTAATCCATAACAATGCTAACTTGAATGATATCAGCAAATTCCAGTATCTGAAAGGATCCTTGACAGGTCAAGCAGCATCTGTCATAGAATCATTAGAAATATCTTCAAATAATTATGATGTCGCGTGGGAGTTGATATGTGATCGCTATAATAACAAACGCCAGTTAATTCACAATCATTTAAAGTCCTTGTTCAATGTACCTGCTACCAAGGAATCTGAAAAATCGTTAAGATTCTTAATTGATCACATATCAAAGCATCTCAGAGCCCTCAACAGCCTGGAGGAAAAAACTGACAATTGGGACACATTGATTATTTTTATGTTCAGTCAAAAGTTAGATAATGTGACAAGTACGAAATGGGAAGAACATAGAAATAGTCTAGTGGACAGTCCCAAACTAGATGATTTTTATTCATTCCTAAAAAGTAGAGCTGATGTATTAGAGATGGTTAGTGTGGGCATTGGTGATAAACAATGTAAAGTAAATGAACAGTCAAATAAGTCCAATAATAGACAACAAAAAGCATTTGTTGCCACTGCCTGCAATGACACAAATAGTAAAAAACCATCTCGGTTGTGCTTGATTTGTGGTGATGAGCATTTAATTTATTACTGTCAAAAATTTAATAGTATGTCAATCGAAGATAGAAATTTAGAAGTATCAAAGTTAAGACTATGTGTCAACTGTCTACGTGGTGGACATTTCGCTCATCAATGCAATTCTAGTCCATGCAAAATCTGTAGACGGAAGCATAATTCCTTACTTCATAGGAATAGTCCTGCAGTGACAAAAACAGTAGAAACCAAACCTGGTTCTAATAGCATCTGTAATCCAATTGCACTATCATCCTGTATAGAAAACCAAGTTCTGCTTTCTACTGCCATTGTAAAAGTTATTAATAACAACCAATGCTATGAGGTACGATGCCTGCTAGATTGTGGCAGCCAGTCATCGTTCATCACGGAATCACTGAAAACAAAACTAGACATTCCGAGCCAATCTATAAATTCTGTATCTGTAACTGGCATCAATAACATGTCTTTCTCTGCACTACAGTGCTGCAATCTATCGATAAAATCATGTACAAGTGGTTACTGTAAAGATGTAAAAGCGTTTATAATTCCTAAAATCACTAGTGATTTACCTAGTTCTAGCATTGATGTACAATTACTGAACATTCCAAAAAATGTCACACTAGCAGACCCTACATTCTATGAGCCATCGCAAATCGATCTGCTAATGGGAGCTGATATTTTTTGGGATGTAATCTGTTCTGATCAACTAAAATTGGGAAACCACAAACCAGTACTGCAAAATTCCAAATTTGGTTGGTTAGTGGTAGGACCAATTATGTGTCCTAATAATGTAAATGAAAAGGAAATTCGGTGTAATTTCAGTCAAGCAATCCGGACTCAGCTGAGGCAGTTCTGGGAGCTGGAAGAGTTGCCGGACAAGCCGAAGCTCACTGTGGAGGAGGAAGCCTGTGAAGATCACTTCGTGCAACACACACGTCGTATGGAAGATGGTCGATTTTGTGTCACGTTGCCATTGAGAGATAGCCCTACATTATTAGGCAATTCGTATCCTAGAGCGAAGCACTGTTATGATGCACTGGAAAAAAGATTCAAAAGGCAACCTGACCTAAAATCGCAGTATGTAGATTTTATCAATGAATATGCTAAACTAGGCCATTTAACTGAAATAGAGCGACCTGAAATTGTTAACTTATTGCCACATCACCCGGTTCTTAGAGAACAGAGTGAGACAACCAAATGTCGAGTGGTATTCAATGCATCGTCAAAAACGGATTCAGGTCTCTCTTTAAATGATTTGCTCATGGTAGGGCCAACTGTACAGGACGACATTTTCTCTATATTGCTAAGATTTCGACAACATACGTATATTTTCACTGGCGATATAGAGAAAATGTACCGTCAAATCTTGGTAGAAGAATCGCAAAGATATTTACAAGTAATTTTATGGCGTGAGGATGAAGGACAGCCGATGAAGTATTTGCAACTAAATTCTGTAACTTATGGAACTTCATCGGCACCGTTCCTTAGTACTCGATGCTTAGTGGAGCTTGGTCGAGAGTGTGATGATTCGTTGATTCAAGATATAATGTTACATGACTGGTATGTTGATGACCTATTGACTGGATGTTCTGATGAGTCACTGCTATTTGAGATTTATCAACGTATCACACATAAACTCGAGTCGGCTCGTTTGAATCTTAGAAAAGTTAAAAGCAATTCGAATCGATTTTTAAACTGTATATCAAATGCTAATGGGAGTGAACAAGAGAATTTTAAAGTAATCACATCCCAGAGTCATGCATTAGGTGTAGAATGGAACCCAAATACTGATAACATACTGATTGTATCTTCCAAGCTACCAGACTGTAATAAGGATACTCCATATACGAAGCGTTCCATTCTATCCCTGACTTCTAGCTTCTTTGATCCGTTGGGTTTGCTCAGTTGTTGTATTATTGTCTGTAAAATGGTTTTGCAAATGCTGTGGTCACAGAAGATAGGATGGGATGATGACATACCAAATGATGTAAGCAATTTATGGAGAAAGTTTATTGATAATGTTCACCATTTTCAAACTGTAAACATACCGCGTCACGCCTGTTGCAGTAATCCTGTAAAAATCGAATTGCATTCATTCTCGGATGCTAGTATGAAAGCTTATGCTGGTTGTATTTATGTAAGGTCCACTGATGCTTTAGGCAACTGCACTGTTCGACTTTTGTGCGCTAAAGCAAAAGTGGCGCCACTGAAGACCACAACCATTCCCAGGTTGGAGCTCTGCGGCTCTCTATTAGCCGCACGGCTATGTAATAAGGTTTCTCAATCGTTACGGTGTGAAATTTCAAGTAAAACTTTTTGGTCAGACTCGAAAATTGTACTGGGTTGGTTGTGTACGCCTTCACAAAAGCTGCAAGTGTTTGTAGCACACCGAGTGGTTTCTGTAAATGAATTATGTAAAGACTGTAAATGGCTGTATGTCCCTTCCTCGCAAAACCCAGCCGACCTGGCATCTCGTGGTGTTCATCCACACGAGTTGAGCGCCTTGTCACTGTGGTGGGAAGGACCTACATTCATTCGAGATGGAGAGGAGCATTGGCCAAACCAAGGCTGTAACATGACGTATGCAACATTACCGGAGGTGCGAGCTAACACAACTTGTGTTAACATGTCACAATCAATAATCAATTTTAGTAAGTATTCAGATTTTGCAAAATTACGACGTATTGTTGCATACATCATTCGTTTCGGTCATAATGCAAGAAATGTTAACCAAAATAAGCAAAGTTTAACTGTAGATGAATTATTATTGGCCGAAGAGAGGTTAGCCTACCTGTCTCAACAAGAAAGTTTCCATGAATATGACAAGCAATGTAAATCTGCACCACTGTTAAGTATGAGTCCATTTGTAGATGAGAAAGGATTGATAAGAGTTGGAGGCAGGCTAGAAAACTCAAATTACGAATATGGTAAAAAGCATCCAATTATTATTAATTCAAATCATCATTTTGCTAAACTATTGTTTAATTACTATCATGTTAAGTACATGCATGCCGGTCCACAATTACTTCTTTCGCTGATTCGAGAAAATTACTGGCCTATTAATGGTAGAACTTTAGCAAGAAAAATATATAGAAACTGTATGTTATGTAGTAAAGCGAAAGGAGTAGTTGCGAAACAAATAATGGGAAACTTACCCTCGGCTAGACTAAGTCCTGGATATCCATTCGAGATTGTAGGTGCTGATTTCGCCGGGCCTTTTTTTATCAATAATAAGAAAGGTCGCGGCTCTAGACTCATAAAATGTTATCTATGTGTATTCGTATGTTTCAAGGTCAAAGCTGTACATTTAGAATTGGTTGGGGATTTAAGTACCGAAGCTTTTATCTTAGCATTACGACGATTCATTAGTAGACGGGGTAAGCCTCGCGAGATTTGGTGCGACAACGGGTCCAATTTCGTAGGAGCTAGCCGCGAAATCGGAGCCTTTCTTAAAGCTCATTGTAATTCTGTGTCAGAACCATTTGTAGAGGAAGGCATTAAATTCAAGTTCTTACCTGCATATTCCCCAAACTTTGGTGGTCTGCACGAGGCAGCTGTAAAATCGGCAAAATATCATGTGAAAAGGGTCATGGGTGATTCTCACCTAACGTACGAAGAGCTCGCAACGCTGTTCGCTCAGATTGAAGCTATACTAAACTCACGGCCCCTTTCTCCTCTATCTTCCAACCCTCACGACCTGTCTCCTCTCACCCCAGGGCACTTTCTCATCGGGCGAGAGTTGACGTCGCTGCCAGCGCCAGACCTACAAGCTGCCAATACAAACCGCCTTCACCGTTACGCAAGAATTGAACAAGCCAGGCAACACTTTTGGGCGAGGTGGAGTCGCGAGTATGTGAGCGAGCTACAACAGCGAACCAAGTGGCAGAAGCGCCAACCGAATATAGAAACAGGCCAGTTGGTACTGATCAAGCAGGAGATGACACCGCCCTTGAAGTGGCCTATCGGCAGAATAGTAGCCGTATATCCAGGCTCAGACGGAGCGTGCAGAGTGGCAGATATCAAGACGGGCAAAGGAATTGTCCGAAGAGCAATAAATCGAATCTGTCCTTTACCGAATAATAAAGAAGATTAACGCTTGAAAGAAGCTTTCAAGGCGGGGGAGAATGTTGAAGCACATCACTTATTAGTATTCTAAACGTATAATTATATTGTCTATGAAAAAAAAAAAAAAAAGAAGAATTTCAACATCATGAAGAGAAACGAGAGGAACGAGAGGACGAAAAATAATTAAAAACAACTTCTACACCTATAACATAATTAAAACATGTAAACCTATAAAAGAAGCGGACTTTCAGCGATAGGTACAGTTATTAAAGTGTTCAAGACAATTGGTATATTTATGTTATATGACATGCGTAATACTAGGCATCCACCGTCCTTGTCGATCCTACAATCTAACCTAAATATATTATACAGTACGCGGCAACTCTCAGGTGTGGCTGCAACGCGCTTGCAAGAGATAGAGCTACCCGATAAAAAGAGAAGAGCATCATTGCGGTATAATAATTAACAAAACACTGTGGTATGCGCAGGCAGCTAGCTGAAGTGCACTTTATTGCGTTGAATCAAGAGTCGCTATTTATTTAGTTGTCTTTGCAGAGTTGAATATATCGCACCCTCAGAACGATAGGGGCTCAACTCAAAAATCTATTTTTTTGGGAAATCGCAATCAAAGATCTTACCTACTGAACGGGGAGGACGAAAAGTACCGGTGTCAAAGAGATGGAAATATAATAATCTTTTTCTATCATAAAAACGCCTTTGTTTTAATATTCATCGGATAGAACATACATTAAAACCATAATTTTGAGTTGAGCCCCTATCGTTCTGAGGGTGTGATATATTCGTAAGAACTTTTGTGAAATAGATACGAACGGTAATAGTGGTCGCATTGTTGGGTACCGCGTCCGGCGCGGAGCCTTTTCTTCTTTGTAATAATACTTCGTTCTCGCGAACTGCACCCTCTTTTTTCTTCTGTTCCACCGAAACGAATCTGCAACGAACAATGCGTCTTCGTCTTTATCACATTTGCTTGTTGCTGCAACGCTGTCACAGCGTGTACGCGATGTCTATATACAATGTGACCCGGTATAACTGCGTTCATGTTATCCAAATACGATATTTATAGCTCCAATAGCTTTATTGTATAGCTAACAGATCCTTTATTACACACGGAAAATAATATTTGTAAACGCGCCTAAGATATTGCAGAATCGTATGGGATGAGTCTATCTGTGGCAATAAATAATTGTAATGTTTATTATGCCTATTTATTTCGTTTAACATAAAAATATAAGTTGGAATGATTACCCTATTTCACGATACGTTATAGGCTGAGGTATCTTGGGTATTCTGCATTCGGTGCTACAGGGATCGGTTGTAGCTAGCAACCCCATGTGAGCAGTTGTGATGTATGAAGGTTACTCACTTGAGTTCCTGCAGCATGTCCTTGACGTTGAACATGGAGATGAGCGTGTTGGTGGCGGCGGGGATGATGATGATGGGCGTGCGCGAGGGCCGCTTGCCGCCGCCGGCCGGCGCCCGCGCCGCCGCCGCCGGCAGCAGCTCGCGCCGCGCCGCCAGCCCCGGCCCCGGCCCCGGCCCCGGCGTCACCGAACCCATACCGCCGTTCTCTACAATATTTATTATAGCACAAAACTCTTCTACATTCAGCATTACTAACACCTGCTATTTTGTCCGAAGCTCAGTATCATTTTTGAATAGTAAGATTGCTGTGTATTAGTTTATGGTTATCTAACTATCAGCCGATAGACGTCCAATGCTGGACATAGGCCTCCCCCAACGACTTCCTGATGTGTGGAAGTCGTCCTCCGCCACTCGCATCCACGGGCTTCCTGCGACGCGTGTGATATCATCAGTCCACCTTGTGGGGTTGGTTATACGCTTACGTAATAACAATATCTTTACGAAAAAATATTACAGCTTTTCTATCACAAAAATGTGCCTAACAAACAGAAGGACAGATGAATAACTTCAAGATTGTGATATTAGTGTGGGTTCTGTACGTTAGTGTGTACTCACGTTGCATTTGTCGTGGATGGCTTGGAGTTTGTGGCGCTCGCGCGGCGACTGGCACACTGGGCCCTTCCGTCACCGATTTTAGTGTCATTCCATGGTAGGTACCCATGGTGTCAATTTTGAAGCCCTCAGTTTCTGTGAAAGAAGATAAATGTTATGAAATACTTGGGTACATTTCAAAAGGTACAGGCAAGGCTGTAGCAACAACCCCTCTTCCTACGACCTTAGGTACAGGTAGCTGTAGAATAGACTTAAAACTGAAATATCACTGAAACATTATTTAAGCCACTTCTTAGAATTCTTTACATGCGAGATATTTTGCTGTAGACGCTTTATATTGCTCGCCTCTATCTTGACAACCACATACACTACCATCGGGGGCCAACAAACCTTCCTTCTGCCTGATGAATCTCTCCTGGTCGTATCTGTTGTACTGCGTCTGCTGCGCGGGCAGCACGGCGGGCGGCGGCATGACGACGGGCTGCGGCCGCGGCGCGCCCGGCCGGCCTTCCTCGCGCGCCCTGATACTCCCTAGTAACGCGGAAATACTTTTGGCGAACATCTGGAACGCAATGGTTATTACATTTTAAGCATCAAATTAAATAATAATAACAAAATAAAAATATTCAGATTGTTAGAAAATTGTACATTTTGTGACTGATGAAACTCGGTGATTTGTTAGGACTAGTATGGGTGACTTACTTTTCCATTACTCTGTAATACTGTTGTCCTTGTCCTCCACTGTCTTTCTCGGCTGATAATATCTTTGGTAAGATCCACGTCATAATCAAGGATCGCTCGGAAATCTGATCCGACCACGCCCAGTGTGTCGGAGTAGTCATTGCTCTTGATAGTGGTCCTCTTCTTAGCGAGGCGTTTCGCTTTGATTGCTGCAATCTTCTCCACAGACATAGCTTCGGAGAGGGACCTTGGAAAACATATTTTTTATCACACTGGTTTGGAAAGGCGGACTTCATTGTTAGAAATCTGTTCGCAAAAGTCCATTTTATCCCCATGATTGGAAGAGGTTTTAGAATTTCGAACGTGACAAAGGGTACATAAGCATAAGATACATTTAACCGTGTGCTACTGGAAACTTTTTCATTTGAAATGTTTACTGTTTGTACCGTAAACAATTCATAAAGTTACAATTTACTAGCTTCTGTAGTCATTATAATTATAAAATAATCATTTTGTGTTCAGTTTGACGTCAAAGGTCCTTATGAGAGAGTACACTCATCTTTTCACCGCGACGTCCCTACTTGCAGTCACGTGTCGTGGTCAAATCTGCAACTAATCAGATGGCACCGAGAAAGCTGCATTTGGTTTTATTGATGCGTCGTTTTTAAAAACGTACGAAGATTGCCTTGCCGCGCGTTGCTGTGTCGCGGCGGACCGACCATCACCGTTCTTCGGAGAGGTTTGCTATGCCGCATGCTTCTACGCTGTGTTAGAGCAACCTCAATCTCCTAGAGCAGGGTTTCCCAACCTTTTTGGCAAGGTGCCCCCCCGGATTATAAAAAACAATTCATGCCCCCCTATGTTTTTCGTCTTGCTTCAATAAAAAACCACAAATTATTTTTACATTATTTATTTCACAGGATTTATTATTTATTAATGGGATTTTTCTGCCTGCATTTTTTGAACCATTTGGTCGATATCAGGTTCTGTTTTTGACAGAGCTATCATCAAATCATACACTTCATGCCCCCCCTAAGATCTCTCTACGCCCCCCACCGGTTGGGAAGTCCTGACCTAGAGGGTGTTGCCTCGCCGCCCTCTACTACACCGCGTCGGAGTGACTTTTATCTTTCTTTGAAGAGATTTAACCCGTTGTGCGCTAATGCGCCACAACGCAGTTCTCCGGACGTCAAACGGAACAATTAATATACGCATTTTACCTAAAAATATTTTGTTTATTATATTTCCTCAGACGTCCTAAGTCCTAGTAACGGCTTTCCGGTGGTATACCTGGGAGCCGAACAATAAAACCAAATGTGTCCTGACAGTGCTGTTTTTTAGTTGCAGATTACAATACAGGGAGCGCTAATAGTACTGCCACGTAACTGAAAATAGCGATATTGCGGTGGAAAAACGAGTGTAATCTCTCATAAACGACTTCGGACAGAAAGCAAGACATACAAAGTATCATAGCCAACAGCAATGAGATCTCACTTGATATTGTCCACTGTGACAGAGGCTTCCTTTGGTGCATCAAGGCGAGCAGCAAGCTGTTCTCGCACCTTCTGCACATGTGTCTCCTCAATTCGAGGTTTCTTGGCTGCTGACTCACCTCCATCATTGTCATGTGTTCTTTTAACCTGAATGAAATAAATTATTTAATTATTTTAGTCCATTTCTATATTTTTATGTGCCTTAAATTTATATCTAAATTATATAAATTGTTAATTATAATAATGTCAATATTCCCTTCACATAGCACAGTCAGCAGTGTTTAGCAAAGTTGATAAAAATCATGATTAAAAACAAATCTACTCAGTAAAATCATGTTTTATTCTCTTCTTTAATTGTATTACTTACTTTGTTATTTTGGCCATAAATAGTGGGTTTAATTTATTAATTTATAGGTTGATAAAAACGATGATGTAATTATTTCTGACAGATTTTTGAGAAAAAAATCAAATAAGTACTTGAATATTTTTCTTTTCAATCAATTCAACCAAAGAAATAATTTTCTACCGTATAGGTAGTTTGTTTTTCTTTATCGTTTTGATTGCCTCAGGATAACTTAGAGATTTATATTTTAAAAAGTCCAGTGAAATTTTGTGGAGGTAATGTAAATATAGATTTTTATTTGTTTTATTAGTAGTTAGTTGTGTTATGATTATAAAGATAGTAAGTAATATATCATAAAAGACTGATTTATGGTTCTAATAAATTGGAGAATTTTGATACAATGATTTATTTTAATCAACCCTGATGTTTGCACCAAATTTATGAAACATAAATCATAGAGGAACTCATAAAAAGGACAAATATAAACAATTGTTCTCATAGTATGACAAGATTTACCTGTGTTGGTATTTCCAATGGTGCACTTTTATCAATAGAAGCACAGGTTGCAGTTTCTCCATTCAAATATGCTAAAAGTTCCTTACGGTCAGGACGGCAGACTGCAGATATGTTTGCAGCCTAAAAAATAACACAATAAAAAGAAGTGTACTAAAAACGTTCATAGGAAATGCACATTGAAAATAGATACCAGTTTAACTTACAGCTGCTTGTCTCACGTACACAGGATGTGTAAGTTGGATATTTTTGAGGATGAACAGCAGACACTCCAGTGTATAGTATTCCTTGTCATTACCTTCTTTACCAGAACTAAAAACATTTTTTCAGTATCAGAATCCGACACATATTGAGCCAATTTTCGTATTAGTTATCACAATGCTCACTGAATTTTACTTACCCCCACATAAGATAATTGGTTTTAACATTTTTTGGCCAAGAGAATTCTCCAAATATAATTTGATTATCACGTTCAATAATTTCTTTTTTATTTACGTTGTACTGGCGAAGTAAACTCAGCGGGTCCGCCATGATCTATATTTTACTGGTTGGCGTTATCACCTTCTATGTTATCACTGTTACTAAGCACTGAAACCAAATGTTGCATACAATATATTTCTACCGTACAGAATTGATAAAAATAATTCCTATTGAACTCTTAAAATTAATAATATAAACGCTTATTTAATCATACACACCAACTTGTGACACAACTCCACACAACTCACCATAGAATAAAATAACTGACATAGATAATAACTGAAGAGCAACCAACTCCAGAAAAATAATTCAATCACAGATTATGTACAGTTCCTAAAGTTCAATAAATTCTCTACACTATAATCACAATATAATAACTCATCCCACTGACGTCATATTTGAAGCGATAAATAGGGACAGCAATAACTTCTCACTCATGCCAAGAAGCCCCGCGGCTCCCAGGCCTGGGGCTAAGGGGCCGGGAGTTATCTAAACGTTTTAAGGGGGAAGCTCAGGGTCAGGGCGCGAAATTCAAAATGTCAATGGTTTTTATTTTTTACGAAAAATTTGGACTTCTATACGATGTAATTTAGTGTTTTGCGATATTAACATTCTGCATTGGATGTCTCGATGTATTAAGTTTGTTTAAAAAAGTACCTAATCCGATACAATACCATAAGGTTTGTAAAAACCGCAAAAAAAAACCGCAATTTTACTGTATTAGTTACGCTCAATGATGAAATATATAATCAATGGTTACGCTCCGTCTTGTTCCTCCTTGCTGTTTGATTCCTAATATAGAGCTGATAGAGTATAAGCTACTGACCTCTATATATACAAGTACGCGGTCAGTGGTATAAGCACAATCCATACCATCCGATCATATCTTTAAATTCGTGTTACTGAAAAGAAAAATACTCATATGAAATATTCTGTGTCAACGGGAGTACATTTTTTTTTCATACCAACATGTAGTATGCTGTAAGCTGTAGTACCCAAAGCCGTAAAAGCAAAGTATAACAAAAATGCACTAGATGGCGCTAACAGCATCAAAACCTATAATTATAAATTGTTTTCTAAACATGGCTGCCGGTCGAGTTATAAAATGATATTTTTGTGAATTCTGTTCTACTACCAAAATTAAAACAAATTAAAACTGCTTCACTTGTGATAATATGTTATAGTGGATTTAATTATAGAAATATGACCTCCACTCCAAAGACTGAGAAGTGTGGGCAAGGTAAGCATGCGTAATTCTGCTCTAGTAAATTTAATATAATACTTATACCTATCGATGTTTCTCTAGCTATATTTACTTTGTCTGGTATCTTTAAATGTATTATAATAAGGTATCTTATTTAAAATGTTAAGCTGTCAGTCATCATAAGTAAGAAATCATGCCTATGATCATGCCATATCTTTTAGCTAGTTTATATTAGTGACATACCCATACATTATTATGTTACTTCGGGTGAATCAATGGCCATATTATTCCTTTGAAATGAATTATTTGTATAGTACAAAACTATACATTAGGTACTATCCCAAAACAACACATACCAGTTATACTTCAGTAATACGTAGGTAGCTAACTACTTATTGGAAAGCCAAGAGGGATAAAAATATCATAAATAATTTTCACGCATTTTCCCCCTATGTGTTTCATAGTGTTATTATATTGCTGCCTTTAATGGGTATTCAACTTTGTAATAGCTTTGATATTGGCAGGATAAGTATAAGTATCAATACAGCCCATCAAATGTGCCTCAAGGAATACCATGCCCTTATCTAAGGAGTACAGACTTTGCCCCTACCCAAGGCTTAAAAGACGAAACTTAAGGTTTGTCAAATAGCAATGAAGCATAGCATTCACATTCCTGGGTGTTAAACTATTAAAACATACTAGTCAAAGTGAAAACATTTATTTTTTACTTACATGTCTATGGGCTTACGGGCACTCAATTATTATTTTCCCTAACATTACAACTGATTGGGAATAGATCACGGGGCTGTGTTTTGTTTTAATGTCTTGTATCACAGGCATACGTCAAAATAAAAACTATATGGGTAGGATGCCTCATGAATGAGCTCAGAGAGATGAATAATAGTACGCACCTAATGAGTCCCAGGGGAATGCATATTTTCACTGATGTAGTCTACAAAAAAGTCATGATGTGATGATATAAACACTCCTCTATATGATGGTGGTATGAGAGACAAAAAATTGGGGTGGGAGGACAAAAAGATGTGGGAAACTGCAAACAACAGTGGGATAAAAGAGATTTAAAAAATATGAACAGTTACTTAACTAAGATTTACATAATAATGTATTATGTACTATTAGTAGTTGGTTTTTTTAACAAGTGTAGTTATATACCCACTGGTTGTTCAGTAGGGGAACATAAGAAAAATAGGCGACTCAAACTCAATAGATTTAATTGGCAAAATTACAAATATTTTGGATTTGAAGGGTCTTTCCATAAATACAATCTATTGGCGAGTGGGGTCCGAACGGTGGAGGTGCATAAGCTGCGTGCGTAGATGGGGTAGGCAGAGTGACCATGGTTGCATTAATGCCCCTTCCACACCACCCTCTTGAATATAAAATAACGGCGCCGACACTGGTCACTCCACAGATTATTTTTCAGCACCATTATTCTTTCTAGATGTTTATAAATATGGTTTGGCATCGTGAAATTTGTGTTAACTTTCAATATACTTACAAATACATACCAAAGTGGAAAGGGCCTGTGAAAGATCTTAAACAAAAAACATGCATGGTTGGGTATGTGTATATAGCCTGGACTGGAGCTCTGTATAGGGCCGCAAGATATTATTATAACAGGTTGTAGATATGTTCGCATGAAAATTAATGATTTTAATAAGGCTAGGATTTCACATAAAAAAACAGTTTAATAATAATGTTTTAATTCGGAATAAACAAATTTCTAGTTTATGGTGCGAGTCAATCTAGTTGTAATTTACTTCAAGAATCCAAGTAGAAAATATGAATATTTACGTGGCTTACGTGATAGTGGTCGGTTCGCTTGGCTGTGTTTATTACTCCCTGCGCTATCGACTTTAAGAATTAGCGCAGCCACCAACTACCATTGCAACCGTCTATTGTGTTTGTCAGTATATTTTTTCTTCCCCTACACCTTCGAAATAGCGACCATCCGATTAGAAAAGTCCGACGTAGTCGTAAAGGTAGATGAGTTTTTTTAAATGAGCGCAGGCAGACAACGGTTATGAGTAGCGCTGGCCGAGCGCAGCATCCGGTGTGTTGACTCTTGTTCCGTCCTACATCGGTGGGATACGCTTATCGACTCATCTGTGATGTTAGGTATATCAGAGTCACTCGTGTTCCATAGTACTTATATTAACAAGCCCGTTATGCAAGCTATTAATGTTGTTCTAATATTTGTACTATGTCATGATTATAATATGTAAATGTACCATTACGCCTGTATTCCCCGAAGGAGTAAGATGCGGTACAATCGGGGACTTAACTCCCTGTCCTACACAAGGAAAATCTAATACGTCACGCAAAGTTCTAGTTAATTTAATGAATAGGTAGACATTACGATAACAATTATTACTTGTACAGCTGTATTTTTGTAGTGACTCCAACAATGTAACATGCGTCAACCATACTTAAGGTATTATCTCATTTAATCCAATCGTCGTTGGAGAAAGTAATTTTCTTTGCATTTCCTGCTTAAATTATCCGTGACGTGAAAAGCGTCGGATTGTCGTAAGTTACCGGTGTTATTACATTTTCTAATCGATTAACTAAATACAGTAAGCAACATTTCGAAGTTGGAACCAACATATAATTCATAATATCCCAAAAGGATTTAGAATCACCATTGGTTTTGATCATTTCACAAATTAGTAATAGCGTACACTTCTATGAAAACACATTCGAAATCTTGAAAGCAAATACCTAGTCCCGGTTTCGTAACGGGACCGCCTATTCTCTATAGGGCTATTTGAATTAGACATTCCTGTGTCGGGCCAATGTCTCGCGTAGTGATCTTTGTGGTATTATGTAATATCTAATTACATTTGATATTCTCATCTTATAACATTTGCCAAAGAACTTATCAGTCGTAAATTAAGTATAAATATTATTCGTAATACCAATAGCATTCTGACATCATAGGTCAATGTAGGAAAATAATTGACAATGATCACAGGTAGGTATATGGACGCTATGCCTGCTTTTATATTTTTGTATTAGTTCGATGTGCAACAGACCAATGGATGGCGTAGCAGTCACGGACGAAGCCGGGACGTGATCGCGGCCATATAACCTCGTTCCGCTCGTATAGTACCCGCACTGTTATTTCTTGTAACTGTTGTACTTAATTAAAATAAATGGTTAGATTTCCAACCTTCAACGGTTTATTGTTTCAATTTTCTGTAAATGATAGTCCTAGGGGTACCTAGTTATAACGATCCATTTCCTTTGCTCATTTACCTATAAGTTGCAGCTTGAGTCTTATGTAATGTACAATCTTCTTCTGAAATGGTGACGGGAATTGGGATGAGTGTTTGTGGCGTTGAGCGCGTATTCTATTACACGGTTTATTATTTGCGGTTTGGATTTATGAAAGTCCGGGGATATGTGTATTAAACATGTAGCCATTTCTGACACAACTCAGTTAGTTTATGCTTGTGAATATTAATGATTTTCTTTTATAATTTGTCTTATGTTTTAACGTATACTTACCTAGCGTTACATTTCTCAATTTTTTTAAAGAAAATGTTCTCGGTAAATGACAGCCAATGGGCTCGCCCCCTGTATTGGAACCAGTTGGAACTAATAACATTGGCAAATCCACATTCAGGATAGAGTGTAGAGCAGAACAGTGCATCTCTGCTCTCGCGAAACACGTAACCACTACGTGCTACAATTTCTAATATTTTTTTATATACTTGCTTTTGTCAATGTCCCATCTTCCCCCTCATCGATTTTGCTATGTAGCTTGACTCCCATTGGCCATAGCATCAGCATATGTACCTTTGAATCTCACTCCTTTTATGCTATCCATTAGCTAAATCCCGTTGAAATTAGTCTATTAGTTTTTACGTCACGCTCAAACAAATATAATAACACTTCTGTATGCGCGTACATTGGATTTAAAACTTCGCAATAGGCTAGCACAATATATTGATTAAATATATATTTTTAAATGAAATCTTCAATTTTTATACAGCATTTGTAAAGTACTACAAGTTATTATTTTTCAAAGCACGATTTTACGCTATTGTTTTGACATTAACCTTTAATGGAGGAACGTAGCACGCAACACCCGAATTTATGTTATTCATCTGACGATGATGATTTATTATTCACTCTTAGGCCGGCTAGCACTTTTTGGGGATCTCGGTGAACCCTTATATTTACCGCGATATAATCTTAGATCTTGATCATGCCAACCTATCGGCATGCCTTCTTCTTCAAGTTGTACTATATTAATGAAGGTTGGCAGACAGCTCCTTAACTTTCTCTTGTCGTCTTGTATGATATGTAAGTATCTAAAGATTACTTACGAAACCACATTGTTGAGGCATTATTTACGACAACTATGGCTGTAAGTGGCGTAAGTCTACAGTTATTCGAGCTACTTATTTCATAATGCTCTTCTGAATATAGAGACCCATTACTGGAACACATTAGCACTCGCCATATGGTACCTCAATTACAGATCATTCACATTAAGTCTTCCATGCAAATGTATGTTTAAGCGCGCCAATTTAATAATCTTCAGTGGAAAATGTTTGATGTTTGAATATGCACAAACCTAAAACATGCACTGTTACTTAAAGAATTAATGCAACTTCTAAATTTCCGTCTCCATGACACTTAATTTGAGTCTATGTGTGTCGTTAACCTATCAATTACGAAAAATAAGAGTAGGTTAAAATGGATATAGCTAAACTAAATGGAACCTCTGCAGTATTGCAATGTGAAGTGGTGTAAACGTTTGAATACTTGCGTGTAAATTACTTTACGGCAATTATGCTCAATTAAATACACGAAATGACAAATTGCTATTGAAAGGTTTTCGACCTCCAAATCTTAGAGATATTTCGTATTCAATAGCCTTAAAAGACAAGCTATTTAGATGTAAGTAGTATTATTTGGCCTTCATACTGTTATTGAAATGATTGACATCCACCATTATTATAAGTGAACTCTTATAATGCGAATAATTATAGTAATTTTGTGAAATTACCTGTAAAATCCAATGAGTGTATATTATTTTTCTTTCAAAGTCGATTCCTCCATTCATGATCAAAATATATTGCAGATTTTAGTTATCTCGCATAACGCAGCCATAGTATGATGTGTGATGTTATTCGCTTTATCTTTGTACAGTTGCTTTATTGCGAAAATGCATGATGAGATGTCCGTCACGGCAATCTACGTACCTATAATAAAATTGTATCATGGTCGTGTCTGTAACTTTGGATATTTTGAAAGAAAAATAATTATATCTCTAAATTCGATAGACGCTTGGAATTAGGTACTCTTGTATAAATAAATAACATAGATGAAAATACATTACTCAAGTTCAACGATACCTTTCATTCAGGGAAATGGAACTAAGCCCCGGGATAGTCAAATAACTATAGGCCACGCGTGCAAAGACCCGGCTTCTGCTAGTTTAAAACTTGGCCATCACGATGTCGCCGAGTGAGCGTTGTTTGAGTAACGTGTAATTGTGTTTCATGAAGAATGTTATAGCAGAACATTTTTTTAGAACATGTCGTAATAAACTTGTTACGTATAAAATGAATGGCCTTCATCGGACGCCAATATTTGAAGTCATAAGTAATGATATTATATAGCTATGAGTACGCAATAGTTTAAGGTTAACGGACGATGGCTGAACCACAGGTTCGTACCTTGGATTATCTTGAATGTAATGATCAACCATGTACCCAGAAGTAGATATAATGATCCCGTTAGCTAGGTATCACGACCGCGGCTAGTTTATTGGAAAGTGAGTTACTTGGACCGTGGCCGGTGGCCGAGTGCGCGTGCGCTCTTGGAGCGGGTAGCTGTCGGAAGAAAATGTTCATCCGAATTTTGACTGTTCAAGCAATACGTTAACTATTTCACTTGTTTAAACGCTCACGCTTCAACTTTTCACGTAATTATAATTACAGAGTAATAATAGTATAAAAGAACAGAGAATTACAATTTCAACACACTTACCTACTTTTTGAATTTCAGGTCTCTGGTTCACTTCTTTTGTCTGATCTAGTTATTTTACAGCTTGTATAACAGAGAGCAATCGCTATTTAAATTTGTTCCGTGACTTGCGTTCCTTTATTTGCTTTTCTTGGCGTGACAATCTCATTGCCGTCCGTTTGTGTAAAAAAAGAAGCATTTGTGCTTATTCCACCATACAGAGACGAATATATAAACAATGTTAACTATTACTGGATCTCTTAAAAAATCAAATTAATCGCTAAATAATACTAAGAAGCTATGAGACTTAGTACTTAATCAATAAATATTATATAACATTAAGGGAAGCCTTTCCGTCTCCCTTGTGAGACGCAAAGCTGTAAAGCCTATTACGGGACAACCAATTAATAGGTAAGTACTACTTTCTCCGGAAAACTCACGCAACACTTCTGCGACTATTAATTTTATTACCTACATTTAATTAACGACTCCAATCATGTCTTGAATGTGATATCGTTGCATCATCCCTTATTTCCTCAACGACCTAGATTAGTCTGTTAGACTTATGTTAGGCACTGTTAAATGGAGTAACATTACAGCTGGTAAGAAGAGATTACGGGTGTTACGTAACGGTCACGCATTAGTGTAGGATCAGTGTGTTGTTAGGACAGGTGTGCGATGGCTTGACGAGACGGAGATGTGCGCTGGAGCCTGCACTTTCACTCTCGCCGGTGTGACAGCAGCGGGCGCAGGCTGCGGCAGTGGTGCCGCGCCGTCGCTCGCCGCCGCCGGCCGCGCCGCCTGACTCCCGCGACCGATCGACGACACCCTGTGTCAATACTATGCTCCGCTGCGCATGAGCTCGCTCGCTCACTCGTTGCTCTGCTGAATATCGAGATCGTGTTGTGAAAAAACGTACAGATATTTTTAGAGTAGGTGTTTATTCCCTCCGGTGTTGCATAAAATCATGTAACGTAAGACAATCGCAATGTTTTTGGTAATCCCTTTTTGAGCATCGCGATCGGTTACAGTGGAAGTGCACGCTAAATAAGAAAATAATAAATAAAAATAAAATGTGTGTGTGAGTGCTGCAATAATGCAATGATTGTCCAAATTTAAGCGGTTGTTACGTAGAGAAAGTCTTCAATACCGAAGTCAAGTTTTTCACTAGTGTAAATGTTTATCCAGAAGAATTGATTTGGTAACTTTCTTAAATTAAAAGGTGATTGAAAACAGGGTGCTGAATTACATACTTGGCCATTTGTAAAAACTGAATTTGCTTGTGCGATTCATCTCTTGTGTGTACTACTAGTTTCAATTTGGATTCAAATGGAAAGCGATTCTCTGTGGCTACATTAAAACCGTGTTGTTTTCTTGCATACGGTTTTGTAGTGTCAAGGTCGAGAGTCGATGCTGGCCAGCAGCATAGAGTAGACGCGCGTGATGCTCGCACCATGCCGGTCATAGCGTAAACACCGATGTGTCGGGCACTGTAAATAAATAATGATCTAATTGTATGTGGCAACGTATTTTCTATTTCGGTCATTCTGTGGCCTGATATACACGCAGTGATAAAGTAAAGTCATGCCAAGTGCTAGTTATTTGACTAAATAGTGAAACTAAACGCAGTGCATTACCCACATTCAAGATTTCTAAGGCGCTCCTTTACTCCGAGACATTGGCATCCGCCTCGTAGCTATCATCGGTTGCTATGGTAACATCCGCAATGTGACCCCGAATCGAACAAGTTGCAATAGTATAGCGAGAACTTATAGTGTTGAACCTCAGTTTTCCAGCAGAAATAAATGACGGTGAATGGTCAAAATGCCTCATTACGATGAAAGTTTTATTCGCGACGACAATCTTAACCAAAGAAGAAATAAACGAAGCTATCACGTTTACAAAAATGGATTGAATCCGTTGAATATATTAGAAACTGATGTTTTAAATGCTTTCAAAGAGAGAGGAACATCAGTCATTAAACGTAATATTAAGAATGCTAAACAACGTGGTAGTCGCTCCAAACCAGAATTACAAAACTCCACTAATTATAAAACTCCGGACATTATTGTGGACCACAGTCCTCAAATGACTGTATTTGATCCCAATAAATATTATGATTTAAAGAACAATAACGTCCTAACACTTGCTCCTTGTAAAAGTTTTGATAATTTGACATTGAAACCGTCAAAGAAAAACCATTTTCATAAAAATAGAATAAGATATGGAAACAGTCTGCAAAATTTGGTAGATGATGGTACCCTCAATTATTATTCCTCACCGTTAGAGGACCGTGATAAAACTATAACACGTAGAGATGATGCGAAAAAGTCGTACTCCGTTGTAGGCGCTCAAAGCCGGATAGTGCAACGATGCATTTCGCGAAGCACGCCGGCACCAGGGCCTGGCGTCTACCGCCTTATAAACAACGAAGGAGTGCATGGAAAAATAGGTACGTTTCTTTATGTAAATATTCTTAAAATGTTCCCTTCCAGTTATAACAACAATTTCTATCATACCAATCCAAACAATCTCAGTATTGTAAGTAGTGACAGTAATATGATAATATGTACTTTCTTTGACTATCGTAATACTAAACCTAAAGTTATGCTTAAGACACTAATGTGCCATTTCCACAATGCGAGACGAAAGAGCTAAAAGTTTTAGATTGTTCTTCCTTGTTTGGGTCTTTGCGCTTTATAAAGAGTTAGTTCGTTTAAACGAAATGCCTAATCTTGTCTAATAAGACGTAAGAGTCGCGGGAACGCCGCACTATTGTGGTGTCTATTGTTGTCCTAATGTTGGCCGTTCGTTAAAAAAACTGACTCATGACTTTATAATCAATACCACTACGCCCTATCGGAATTTTCAGTATCATTCTACCGATGTAATTATATTTTATTGGTAATATTTATATTAAAAAAATGGGTTAAGAGGGACCCACTACTGACCCTCGGCTTGTCAACTTTTTCAATTATAAACCAAACAAGTTGACCGATAATTAAAGAAGCCAGTAAAACCGAACTTTGTCTGTCATGAGTGTCATGTCCCTATCCCCCCAATTTGGTTAATGTCCGAATGCCCGCCAATTATCGCCTAGGTAGTTCTATAAATAACATATTCATATTTATTATCCAAGTGTTAATAAATGTTTATCTACCAGGATAAAAAATATTTTCATCTTCGAGAAATGTCGTTTCGAATGTTACTGGATTAGCGATCAGCAGATAGTTTGATAAAACTAACTTCTCGCTTATTTTCTTATTGATACCGTTATAATGTTACCTTTCATGATTACGTAAGTATTGTTAAAAAACGTTTAAGGTTATCAATACATACAAATGTTTCGAAATATATTTCTTACTGTTGAGATGTCGGTCGGAAATTTTAGTCCGAATACGCGTTGCCGTGATGTTACTGTTAGGTTGACCATAAAAATAATAACTATGTCCATCCAATCAAAGGTCAGCATGTTTGTAAATATTATAGCGTTCCAGATGTTACTCATTTCAATAATAAAGATAGAGATGTTGATATCAATGGCGAATTCATTCGTATTATACCTACTTAGCTAGACTTAGATAGAAATACGAATAAATAAATTTCGTACCAAATAAATTTAAAGCTCTGTGTTCGCTTGGGTATGATCAGTGTAATCATTCACAGAAGTCAGTAATATCGAAGTTCTGAGGGAGTCAGCAGGGTCACGACAGTGAGTGGCAAGTAATACTGAACTTGCATGCCAAGTAGTAGTTACTTTCAAGTGTGCCTGTGTGCGGCCGTGATGTGTTATGTATGACGCATTCGGTCTTGGGAAGCGCGTATGTACCGCGGCGTCTGCCCGCCGCCGTGGTGCGGTGTGTTGAGTGGAGGTTCACTGGGTCGGTCGTCGCCAGTCGTCACCGCGACTTTGGGCGCGTCCTCCTGTCGCCTTCGGGTATATTTATAAACTCACGCGTCATTGGCAATAGATTGATAAACTTATGTATACTACTATTATAATATCCCCAGTTTTGCTGTGACTATAAGTTCCTGAGTATTCTTCTTAAAATAAGGAAGGTCAGTTTGACATCATTGTTTAGTGCAATCAATATATCCGATTGAGGTAGGTACCTACTACATAAATCTTTTATGTTTATTTTTCTTTTATGTGATTAGGATGATTTCTGTAGCTATTTCACTGTGTATAACAATGTTTTTTAATGATTTTAATTTACTTAGTATGTATTATTAACAAATAACTTAGGTGCGTAGAGTGTGATACGTATAAAAATATTACAGTTTCTAAAGGAGTTGTCTATTTTTCGAGTAAATAAGGACAATGTAAATAGCTAGGCATGTCTGAATTTTAATGGAAATTTACGTGGTTCAATACGTGTTTTATATATCTATCTATCTTTTGACCAATGTGTTGATTATACATTACAGTTTGACTCCTAAGTCCAAACACTAATTTAAAAACGAATATGGCCTGTTATAAATAATACAGCCCTTAATATTTCAACGTATTCGATTTCCTCAACCAGTTGCAAAGTGCAATAACAAATGAGTCATTTTCGTAATTAATATAGTTTAATACTTACGAACCACATGCCTATGTCTAAAATTAATTTTGCAAGATATCTTTGCCAAAGTTGTAACTACATAATATTAAATATGCCCAAGGTGAATCCATTTGAAGATGATATCGTTGAAGTTCTATATTACGATGAACATTGCGATGACGCAATGGTAGGTATCACTTATTTGGTCATCCTAAAATTGAATCTGTTTCATCAGGCTCCACTTCACGATGTCCTATATCTGTGCCAATATCTCTGGCCAATACTTATGGCCATCATGTAGAGGGGTTATGGTCTTTGGCCTTGGTATTTTAGTTTTGGCGATCATGTTATCAATTTTTCTACTCAGATCAAAGGCTATTGGTGAAACGATGGTCACCGATCTACACGATGGATTGCTAGGTCAATATGTACGCCAGAACCTTGGCACAAATATTGGCCATCGTGAAGTGTGGGGTATACGTATACATATTTGGGTCATGTTAACTCGGTCATATCAGTAGCTGTTCGAAATAAGGTGTCGTCCACCACTACTAATGAATTTATAATTTGTTATTCTTCCATTACGTACCATTACATAATGGTATTGCCTCCTATTTTCTTTGTTAACGGGATGTATTGTTTAGTGAAATAGGTAAGGGCCTAAACTAACTTCTACCTAATTATGAACACTGATAAGTATGTCTATTTGTTTAACTTACTCGTGTTCACTGGACTCTAAATTGTTAAATCTAGGAATATGTACTTAATGTGATAAGGGCTAAATTCCACTGCTTGTGTCATTTATCCAAAATGGACGGACACCGTAACAATCTCAACACGTAACCACAGTAGGTTTATGTAACGCAGCAGTGTTGATTATGTGGTAATCAGTCTGTCATATTTGGATGATTTAGTTTTTGTTGGGTCTAGAATTATGCGTAGAATCTATAGTATCAGTTTTCGTTACGAAGTCCTTACATTCTGTATATAGTATTCGATAACGAATACTATTTCATTTTCTCAACAGTCAACACCTTCCGCAAAATTATTGCGATTTTAATGGTGAACTCACGATATGTAATTGCACTTAGTTTATCCCGATTTGAATTTCAAGTGTTTAAATGTCATTCAATTTGGGGATTAGTTTTTTTTTAAGAAGTAGCTATACTTTTTACAAGATGAGCATTAAAGTAGGAGTAAGTGAGACGTCATTCGGAGTATTATTTACAGAGAACGAATCGGGTGGCGAGGCGGGCTCGGGGCACCGCGGGTCGTTGCGCGGCGCGAACAAGCTGGCGCGGCGCGCGCGCTCCTTCAAGGACGACCTGCTCGAGCGCATCAACAACATGCGCTCCCCGGCGCAGCAGCACCACCCGCCGCATCTCAGCAATATCAGGTCAAAGGCACACTAACACCACATATTTATTTGATTACGTGTTAGGTATTTCCGTCAATTGACATCTGAAATATGTTTTACGTACACATTTTCTTTTGATGTGTAAACACGAGCAATATTTTCAGTTGAAAGCTTGAAGTACACTTTATTGTATGTAAAAAAAAATATTTTCTTCAAGTGAAGTAACTTTTCACATTTCACGACGAGACTGCGAACTTATCTACTAGCAACTTGTTTACAATGCGATGAAATCTTCAAATTAAACTGTATATTGTTTCTTATCTTTATTGATAAATTTACATACATAACTTCGCTATCTCAACTGTCAGCGACATAGGAAAGTGTCGCTCATTTTATCAGTATTATCTCGCGCACTATTGGAAGAACAATGCTATTATGTTTTTTTTAACCGTATAATTCTTTATTGATATAGTCACGTAACGGATAGAGCAGTGTCGCAACCCTCTAATTTGTGTTTTGTCAAGTACTCGGTGACGAGCACCCAACTATCAGCGGTTATTAAAGTAGACATTGCACCAAATGTGGCAGTAATTATGAGTCACGACCACGACCCGCGACTGTCGCACTCATTAGTACATTGTCCGCTGAAATCTCATTAGTTTAGTGCGTGCAGTGTTAAGTGATTACATTTTAATGTCAGCGCGCAGCCCGTCTGGGTGAGCGATTCGTGTTTTATCGCCGGGCGCTTGGTGGTCACAAGTTTTTATTTTGACTGAGTGAGGTTGTTCGAAAGTGGTTCTTTGTGCAAGACGTTCAAGCGCGTAGTGTGATCGAGTGTTCTTTACGGATCAGGCGTGGTGTTACGGAGTTGCTCCCACTAAATGTCAAACGCGGTGCGATCGCCCGTCGGCGACTGGTTTAACAAACGTACGAATAAGCTCCACCGGAGATTTGCCAACAATGGAAAACGGTACGAAATGATAAGTGTACACAATCCATTGCGGATGTTACAGGCCGCCATTCATAAATAATGTTTCATCTGCGATACTGAACTTCATGTCTTATTTTGTGTCAATGTGGGTAGTTATGTTAACATTATATCAATAATAATTGTCTTCACATATTTTGCATAAACTTTAATAAGCCGGTGATTAATTGAGTATCTATATATATAAAACAGACGAGCGTTCTCATGCCGGTTCAGTCATCATAAAATATAAAATCAGAATACTACGTATTCAATGTGTTCGTACACTACAAACATACATATTTGATGGTTTTCTGTTCATAGATTTTATTAAAATCTATTATTTCTTTTTTTTTAACTTAACTCGGTTAAGAAATAGGTACACTATTTTCAGCTGTGCAAATACCACAACCACAAATTGATGATGTTTATTTACACATACGTATATTGTCTTTCGGTCTAAATGAAAACTACGTTTGGCTGGCAAAGATATTTAAATTATTATTGTCAGTATTTGGTAGTCGAGACCTCGTGTTTAATAAAAAAAAATGGTGTCAAATGCAATAAACCAATGACAGTGGAACAGGTTAATAGCAATGTTTATTGTTTTATCAATCTTGTTTTATTTGAGCGAGCACTGAGTAAGGTGAACCGGCACCTCCTACTTTAATATCATATTCAGCTTAGCTTTGTATTCACGCCAAGGTGCCGACGACGTGCATGCAAAACAGATTCTTTCGCAACGCTAACCGCGCAATGACATTTTAAGTGATCATTTGTATGTATATGTACGCATGATTTAATAAATTAGTCGGTACCAAGTTTATTTTGATCGTTGCCTGCCGAACTTATTTATAGCTACCTATCTAGCTAATACATACCTATCCAAAATTGTTTAGCGGCAAAAGTGTCCTTATAAGTTCAACAAATATTTATGGATAGCAACATTTTTAGTATTATTTGTATAAGGCTTAACAAAAATAGTGTAATAATTTTAACAGATGAATCAGTATGTTTTATGGAACACGATGATGTATAAAATAAATGTGTGAAATAGGTTTTTTTTAAATAGGCGAACTGCCGTGCGCTCAGTACAGGGTGTCATATTTTATTATTTCTTTGGGAATGTTATCTTTATAACCTACTGTTGGCCCTGCAGATTTTTTTACACTTTTACTGTTACTAAGAAAGTTTCAATTATTATCAATACATCTTTGTTCTGGGCATTAATTAATATTTTTTTAATTGTCCTCGGCAGCAGATCACACTCGCCACTTAGCCCGAAAATTCGGAACATGGCGACAAAGCCGAATACAGCCGAGGAGGGGGAAGTCACGCCTGCCAAAGAACTCGAACGGCTAGTCAAAGAGGTTCGTGTCTGTCTTTTCCAAAATGTAACAGTACCGTTGGCTTCATACGTGAATTCGTATTTATAACTCGCATTGTTCGCAGGTAACGTTCGGTCTAAAACACTTTACCGACGTTATTACCAAGAGGAAATTGGAGATGCTACCTGACAATGGCACTATTGTTTTTGAATCGATTGCAAATATACACAAAGGTGAATACTTATGACCTTGGAACCTTGTTTGGAACGCGTCTAACATAGTCCAAGTATGTGTTACTATTCGATATAAATGACGTTTCAGCAATAAAACCGTACTGTAGTCGGTCGCCCCAGCTCACCGGGGCTGTGAAGCGGCTGTGCACAGCACTAGCTATGCTTATCCGGCTGTGCGACGAGATCACCGCGGTGAGCGCGCGCGCGGACGCGGGCGCCGAGGAGCTGGACGGGTCCCTGGCGGCGCTGTCGCCGGAGCACGTGAGCTCGGTGGTGAAGGGCGTGACGGCGGCCGTGCACGACGTGTCGGCGCTGGCGCAGCAGCACATGGCGCGCCCGGCGCTCGCGCCGCGCCCCGCGCTCGTCTCGCCCAGGGCTTCCACGCAGAGGAACTCTTTACCAGGTTACTTATCTTAATTGACGCATCAACACGTATCAACGTAGATGTCTTATCAGTACGCAACCTTTTTGTCCCGGAGTTATCATAGTGGTTTTTAGATAAGCTTTCTAAAATATTTTGCATATTCGCTTCGTTTGGTGATGATAAGAATATTTCATAAACTATCTGTCAATTTCGCGTGAAACCTTGAGAATCGTAAAAGTATGTGTGTCGAATTGTACTATTGCTTTTGCTACTTAATATCTAGTCTGTGATCGCCCCGGCATTGGCTCCGTTTATTTACGCTGATTTTGAAATGGACGACGACATTATCTTTGCTACGTTAGGCAAGAACGGGTGTTGTAAATAGCTCGTTCGAGATTTGTAAGCGCTGAATGATTGGTTTTCAGATATTCCTCTGACGCCTAAGGAGCGTTCGTTGTTGACGGGAGAGGCGGGCGCGGAGGCGGGCGGCGTGCGCGCCTCGCACTCGTCCGAGTCCGTGCTGGACGCGCCCGACTCCCCGCCGCCGAAGCCCGCCAGACCGAACCGGTCAGTCCAACTTTCCACACTTTTCTACATAACTAAACACACTTCTGCTATGCAGTCGGTGAAATTATTCGCGAAACCAGTATTTACAAACCACAACACTAAGGCAAATATCACGTGCCGATGAATAGGTGCCATCACGTGAAAGCGAGCTAGAAGTAATTTACAATCGGCACGAATAATATGGATGTATGGCGTACATTTTTATGGGCCTTTTATAATACTTTTAAAGTATTTGCCGTTAGTAACAGCCGGTTGATTAGATCTGCATCATTTACACTTTTGATCCGGCTGTATTGTTTTAATCCGTTGTTCAAAGTTTATAATAGTATATCTCAGTATGTATGTTATTCAAAAATAAGACGCTATAGAATTTTTTTCAACAATATACGAATTGCTTTATCATGAACTTTTACAACACTCGACAATATTTACAAATGAGAGTGAAATACTTGTTACAGGAAAATCGATCTGGCCCCACCTCTTCCGCCCAAGCGCAAGTCGGCGAACGACAACTCCTTGCTCGCTCTCTCCATTGATAGGTAAGGCGAATAAAATGCTAAACAAGCTTGACGGTTTCCTACATTAAAAAGTTACATGTTACTGACAAGAAATATTATGTTCATATACTAGGACTAATGTGGACGGACCATCATTTTCAATGAGTATTTGTGACCTTTGGATCTCTCGTTTTTATGAGTAACATTGTTAATAGGATTGTCATAGCCTTTCAAGGAATGTCTGAGATTTTCCGTAATTGTTTAGTTTTGGAAGATGACGTGTTCAGGGTAAAACGAATCTAGACCTCACTCAGCGGAAATCCATGTCCTACGTTGGGCCTCGTTCCACATTTGAAAGTACTGTCACTGACTATGATTGTCCTGTGCCTGGCATGAGACCGTCTTGCATTTTTGGTCTGCACCTTTGATTATTATCAATGCCACAGAAAAGCCAATTCGTTTCCCTCTGGCGAATATTCAGGTTGATAATCAGATGGGGCGGTTACTATTGCAGCTACAAGAAAATTACCAGTTTAGACCATGCGTATCTTTTGGAGTCATCTCCATTTGCATTTACAAATATTAACAGAAATGGTTGTTAGCAAGAAAAACTACTATTAGCTTTTTTGCTGTATGCCAATCGGTCCTGTTTCAAATAGGGATGTAAATACCCAACTTGAACCCGATCATTTGAGGTTTGATTACTAGATAATATGCTACCCCAACTGCAATTACATGCCTGTATTTTTTATGATAGTGAAGTAATTTGGTACGGTAAACTTGCAGGCTGTCTCTCCAGTCGCACAGCAGCGGGTCGATGGACTCGATGCTGAACGTGTCCAACGACGAGGAGCGCGCCGCGCACGACGCCTCCAACCACGACCTCGTGTTCGCGCTGCCGCACAACTCCGAACTGGTCGGTCAGTATTCGTGACACCGAATTATGCCAAGCTGATAGATGACGACATTGTCTCCTCATCAGCAATCTGAAGCAAACCTAGAACCTACTAACCTACAATATACTAGATGATTCAGAAAGGGTATACTAAGCCTCTAACCAGCTCTTTAGCGCATTTGTAATCAGATACAAAACTGCTCAATACAAATTCCAATTGTCATTTTGTTGGCTACAATGTTTATTTTTTAAATGGACATCGCAATTCTGACTTTACATAATGATTACCAATGCACTAAAGAACAGCATGTTCCAGGCTTAGTAAATACCCTTTCTGTATCATTCTGTAGATGACATTTAAAATCCTATGTCAATTTTCATTTTACTGATATTCGCACATGTCTCTTGATTTTATGCCTCTATTTATATAAAAAAAACCCTTCTTTGGTAAGCAAATAACTTGATAATGGCTAGACCGATTTGGCTGTTTCTTTTTTCTCTTTATTACTAAGACAGATAATATCGCCAGACGAACACACCAACCGGTGTTACACATCGTATTTTGCTAAAGAAAAGTAACAGTTGAAACATAATTTAACTATGCATAAGTCCTGCGAAGCGTGAATTGAATGCATATAATGTCTAAGATACGTGGTATTATTTACTGTTTCGCACACGTATTTACATAACATGTCATTTATATTATAATTTCGTTACAGAACTTGTTTAGCGATGTTAATTAATAGTGATAGTTATGTTACGTCATTATGCTTCTCATATATCGCGTTTGTTCAAAATATATCCAAGATTTCCATACACAAAATATAGTCATTAAAATCACAATTTATTATTCTTTTAGGCAAACGCGCTCCGTAATAGATAATGCATTTGCCTATTTAACTAAAATTCTTAGAACTTTGTATTACATGGTAAAGATTATGCTACTACCTCGTGTAACATTGATCTCTGATAAAAGTTTAGTATGACAAAGTAACAATATGTGCGTTTTAAAATTGGACTTATACCGTACTAACCACTGTTACTCCTGTAAGCCTGGATCTGCAGTGCAATTGAGTTATGAGAGTCATTAATCAACAATTAGTATGCCCGACAATTAGTATGATCATACAAATTTTGCCCCTACCATGATTTGAAATCCGGGACCCTCAGTACATAAAGCAAGGTCACTACCCGGGGTGAGAATCGGGTCGTCGAAATGTATTGTCGTGATTAGGTTTAGCGCAGATATTTATAAGTTACTAGCTGCGCCCCGCGTTGTTAACCGCGATTAAAACGTATGAAAAATGAAAACAAATCTATCCCACGGGAACCATACATTTTACTGGGATAAAAAGTAGCCTATGTGCTATTCCAGACTATAATCTATCTCTGTGCCAAATTTCATCCAGATCCGTTCAGCCGTTCTGGCGTGATTGAGTAACAAACATCAATCTATCCATCCATCCAAACTTTCGCATTTATAATATTAGTAAGTTAAGTAAGTTATATATACATAAATCCAAATCATATTTTCAATTAAATATTTTATTCTAGGTTTGTGCAGCTGCAACAACGTCAGTGACTTGCGCGCATCCGTGGATTCCCACGAATCGCACATGAACTCGACTCATGCGCACACTCACTCAAACCACAATCGGTATGTACCACGCTATTACGCTATACAAGCGGCATAGTTTCGCGGTATAATTTTCCTTCCCTGAAATAAAGTTTAACATGGTAATTGTACAATGCGCCTAAAAAAGGTTTATTAATATACAATTATCTTTACGTCACTAAAACAATAACAATTTAAATACGATAAAATAATTACTGAGATAAAGATTAATCTGTAGCTGCAGTTATTAATTGTTATTTTGGTTACTTATTTTTTGTTTACATGTAAGGAATCTGTCTTGTGTTGGAGGTTGCAGCCTAAGCCGATAACACACAACTCTATAGATCGGTGCGGGCATGTTACCCCGGGCCGGGACATAGATAGGTTGCGGTATTATAATAACTGACATCCTTGCTTCGCAGGGCACGGCTACGATAGTTATATTAGCACTCAGGTACATCTCTTAGGTAGCCCCACTACTTGAGTCGCTTTGTGCCTAATCAGCCCAAAATCTGTTCCAAATATTCGAATGAAAACCTGGCTCCGGTGAAATAGGGATGGCAAAGGAACCATTGTTTGTTACTCTTAAGCTCACCCTATTAGGCGTGTACCGTGAATTTGATTTATAGCTCGATAGTCATACTGTTTCCATAGTTTCTCCAACGAGTCTGGCTTCGTCTCGGTGGGGCAGGCGGAGCTGACGGCAGAGCATACTTTCACCTCCTCGTTTTCATCACACCACTATTCGAGCCATACCGACAGGTATATACATTATTCTTCCGAATTAATACCGGTCTTTAAAAGTCAATGTTTCTAACCTTTCGTTTTCACTTGGATTTAATAAGTCGCATTTTTTTTATATTGTTATCGGTCTGCTCACTATGATCTTCATTCATTTGTCCTGTTTTATGTGTTGCAAAGACATTGAATATGCTGAGTGTGGGTATGGCAATGACCAATATCTTATTTTTTTCACACATTTTAATATATTTTTTTATAGTGTCACTTCCTAACATTTCCGTCGCCAACCTCACACAAAGCATATTGTATATCTTTGGTTTCATGCTTCCTGTTATTGTTTTTGCAGTATTTTTAACAGTACAGATTGTGTGACCGAAATGAAAATGTGCACACTACAATGTTTTGAGAGCCGCATGAATGTAACCAATATGAACAGTGTAACTTCGCACCATTCTTTAAAGTGAGTGTCTTCTCTATACCTTCACGTATACTATTTACATGTAAAATACACGCTTGGATTTGTGTTCACCAATAAAACAGTGATTTTTAATTACATCTCAACATAAGCTAATGAAATGTAACCAACAGACGGGTCGAGCACGTAAATTTTTTTTTTATTGCGTTACGTGCACTCTAGATAACCATCTATACAATATGGCTAAGTAGTACACCACGTTTATTCGGTACACTAATAAGTCAAACTATTGCGAAACACCCTTCGTTTTTCAATAGCAAGTCAACCGACACGTTCTTTCTATTGTAAATTGAACTTTAACGCTATACTTGTACAGCTACAATTGTAACGTCACGGTGAAAATGTTCGACGTAATATTGCGAATGAATGTTTATATGTGATTGTGCGGCGTAGGCTGGCGAGCATCGCGTCCGACGACAGCGAGACGCCGCCCGAGCTGCCCGCCAAGACGCGCCGAAACATTCGCGTCGACGTGCAACAACACTTCCCTAATGTCGAAATCAGGTGATTACTGCTAATATAACCCATTAATGCCTATCGCCCATGGACAATTAAACTTTCTTGATTTCTATTATTTTTAATAACGCAGTTTTTGGTGGTATATTTGAACGAGTCGCTTAAACGACATCTACAGACACGCTACAATTTCGCTATAAGATTAAATGTGTGAACCCGACGTTGTTGCGATCCATAGGCAACTGCCAATGTAATAATATGATACCGTATCACAGATCAACGAATAGTTCTTACGAACAGATAGCCCACTCCGCTAGGACATTTGAATAAATAGCGACTCTTGGTACAACGCAATAAAGTACACATCAACTTACACAACGCTGTGTTTTAAAAACTATACGCTCCTCTGTTTATCGCGCAACGCTATCATTTGCAGCCCCGAAACTTTGGCTACCACGCGCTAGAGGCATTTTTCGCGGTAGAAATGACTAGAGACGTATGCTTGACAGTATTATATACATCACGTCGTACAAGACTATGTGAGTGCTTATTGATGAAACATTTTCAGGTCGAGTCCGCTGTGCTCGCTGCACGGCGAGGCGCGGCCGCACACGCTGGCCGTGCACCAGCCGCCGCGCCCGCCGCCGCTGCCGCTCAAGAAGAAACACAGTCAGTACCTTACACTGCTCTCTCTCGCTTACACTCGCACCACTTCCTCTTGACGCGACCACTCCACACTTGACGCGACAGCGACAGCCAGCAGAGAGCCCGGCTCGCTTGTAGCGTGGCCTAGCACTCAAATAACAACAAAAGGGTTTTAACAATGACTTGAAAAATTACTAACATGGTGACGCGAAATTATTTTTGTCAGCTGATGGGTGGAGGAAATAAACGGTTTTAGGTGATTCTTGTCACAAAACTTAAAGATATTCTTATTTAATATCTGTTTAAGTTATTATTTAGAGGTAATTTGATGGCCATGGTGTAAATAAGGTATAATCTACAGCGTGATTCAGATGAGTATACTAAGCATCTTTAGCGCAATTATAATTATTATGTGAAGATAGAATTCCTATGACTATTTATAAAATAATAATTCTGTTTCCAACAAATTAATAATTTTGGTGAGCATTTTTTTTCGCTTTAACTTATAAAAAATTCTGATGAGAGAAGCGTAGATTCTAAGGTTAGTATACCCTTTCTGATTCACGCTGTCTATGAATACTGATGTATGCTCAAATGCGCTCTACATACCGTGAGGAATGGCGACTGCACTCTTCGTGTCACTGTCTATATGTTACTTCCGAAGAGAATGTTACTTGCAATCTTTGTCTACTCGATGATCCATAATGCATCCGTTACTTTTCACTGTTGCTCGTGAACTGGAAATATCATGTTGTATTTCACTATTTCGTGGGCGGCTTGGTTTATGAATGATATGTGGGCTCTAACGGCATGTTTGTCTGTTGTGCCGGTGCGGCGCGGCAGTGTTCCAAAGCGTCGCGTACAGCGGTGAGTGGTTCTTGCATGCAACGCGCTATTTAGCTGCGACCACCGACTTGCGACGATGCGACTTTATTTTTTTGACATCAAAGGTCCACTCCATGAGCAGACATATTGGAGACTCATTCGACGGGCTTTTTGCGATCTACGGCTTCTGTCACTCACATTAGAAACAATAAGTGCCATTTTCACGATCTATGTTTGGTTGGTCTACCATGAGTTATGGACTCGTATTACCAATTACTCGGAGGGTATGGTACGATATGAGTTTGGTGTCGTGGTAGACGCCTAGCTTACTTCAGCGTTCAAATCGTCGACACTTTTTGTATAAACTGGCTTACGCCGCTTTTTCGCGTTAGTAATATCATTGGAACTTCGTTCCCGGCACGGTTAATTATCACGTAAGATGATTAACGTATTTAGCGCTTCATTATAATCATATTTTTGTTCTAGCTGTGTTTCACGTTAATTTGATGTTGTTTCTAAGGAATACGCACATTTTCGCCTAAGCTGTTAGTGTATCATCCTTTTGACTAACTTAAGAGCTGAATTAAAATTGTTGATATCAGTTTCATAATATTTAAGTATACATTTTTTTTTAAATATTGTAACAAAAAGTCTTTAGTTTGATCCGTTGAAGTGATATCAAGCAATCAATTTAATTCTGCCTTTCATATTGTTAATTCGTAGCGTAACACATTGGATTTCTGTTTAGTTATGGCATACATGGAGATGTTTGGAAACTGCAGCCATCCGCCCAACAGCGGGGCGGCTCCCCCGGACATGTTTCGCCATTCGATCCACACATACAACTTGGCAAGGTAAGCAGACAACATTTTATTTACAAAAATACACCATCTGATCCATTTATGTCAACCTTTTTTTTGTTAAGTAATATTAAGTTTCTAGAGCATATGCATGTTGTTGTTCGTAGTGCTCAACACACGAGCGTCGGAGCTATAAGCGTGCAGCGTCACCAACAAGTCCAGCGGTCAATCGCTCAGTCATGCACACTCCAGCACTTTGGGAACCCACCACTCAGGTTTGTCAACAATCTGTAATTCAGAAATTAGATAACATTTCACCCCTCAATTTTATGGTTTTAATGGAATATTGTTGTTATACAGTGGATCAGAGGACAGTGTGAATATCATATCCGGCGGACCTAGTCCTATACCGCTCGAGCCGCCGGCGCTGCCGCCAAAGATGAGCAAAAGTAAACAGGTAAAATAAACACACACTAACAACGAATTCTAACTAAAAGTTCAGGTTATGATTGATGAAAAATCGATCGAATTGGTCCATCAGCCCCGTTCCTTTTAAAGTCTTAATTTTAAGCATTAAAGTTGGTTAAAATTTGCTTTTATGTCAATAACTGTCGATCGCGGTAAAGGCCTCTACGAACGGCCCAACTTAGCACCTAATTTGTGGGGCCTATTTGTACAGTTGTCATGTAAATTACTAGCCAATCTGCCTCTTGACATGCCGATTTGTAGGGGGTTTAAAATGGCGGAACTCGCAGTTTGGGCACTTTTCTCAAGAAAAGTAGAAGGTTTTTTTTTCAATATCTTCGTATCACGGATTTTGTATAACTAAGTGAAAACAAATTGACGACGAGGGTTAATAGTGTAGTGACCACACTATTGCCGTCCCTATAGACTACGCTGTAGTCTATAAAAATGAAAATTGATTTTGATACAATTTGGTACGTCATTCTATGAGCATTCTCCTTTGCATTGCAGCTTCAGTTGACCTCGAGCAACGAATTGCTGCCTCCACCGTCGCCTCGGCCCTCATCACATAATAGCTCAGCTGATGAAACTTTATTGAATAATGTAAGTTAGCACACATTATATAGACTATAGAATTGCACAGACCCATCTGAAATGTATAATTCAATTAACTTAAATTAATTCCTACACAGGAAGGGGCTGCCCTCCTTGCTTAGAGCTTCCAGGTTTAATCCCCGCTCTGGCTATTAAACTATTTATGTGAGCCCACACCTAGAATTGGCTATAGCTCAGAGGGGCTAATCTGATTACTATATTGGGTACTATCTTGAATTGCAAATAATATTTAATAAATTTGCCCATCCCTTTGATATTGATTATAATTGTAAAAGTCAGGATAAAGAATTCCAATCGGCAGTAAGTATAAAGGTATTTATTTTGATACAGAATTCCGACGAGTCGTATACGAGCACAGGGCCAGGCAAGTTCCCGCTCGAAGATGAGCTCGAAGTGCTGGTGCAAGAGCCGACGCCTTCTCCTGTGCCATCCCAGGTGAGTGATGTATCGCCAGTTGCAGGCATGTAGCCCGCCGAGGTTCGATTCTCAGTCTTGCTCTAGCAATAATTAGTTCGACGATTGGCGTCGTTCGTTTGGCTGCCCCAAATATACATACTTATTTGAAACTCCGATGAAGGGAGGGAAGGGAGAGGTCCCTTCCCTTGAACATGCCGTGGTGGAGAGTTTGGGTTTTGGATATCTTCTATTAATATTTAGCTTTGCTATGTTTGACCATATTTGTGCAGTGTATTATTGCTGGTCACCGGCCGTACTCTTGCGGGGTTATTGTAAATCATTCGAAATATATATCAGAAACGGAATCGAACACTTCCCAAGACGGATTTTCAAAGGAAGCGAGAGGATATCGATTTCCAATAATCCCGCAGAACTGGATTCTTCAAAAAAAATCCCTCCGCTACAAAGAATTGGGGGCATGGCATCGTTTTGTAAATATATTGTTGTGCAGGTAAGCGTGGGCAGCATAGAGGCCGAGGCCGAGGCGGGCAGCGCGGACGACATCGTGCTACAGAACGACGTGAGCGCGTGGCTGCTGCTGAAGGGCGGCGCCAAGGACACGGGCGAGGTGCGCGGCGGACATCCCGACGCGCTCATCGTGCTCGCCACCAAGGCCACCAAAGGTACACTCGACGCTTCTTCCTCCCCCCCATATTAAGGAGATATGCATCATCTCCCGACTGGTTGCAATCCAATTATATCACCTCCTTCATCCCATAATATCATAATAATACTCGGTTGGAGGCATGACTGCATTTGGGAATATCGAGTACATTTAGTTTATAGTGCTCTTTCAGCCTTAACGTTTGAAATCTGTTACGAAAACTTCGAAAATCATCTTTTCATTCAGTTATAAAATCTATCTCAATCTAAATATCTCTGTCATCGCTTCTAACATCTGAACTCTCGTGCTTTCACTTTACAGAGTCGGACGAGAGTAAGTGGTTGAATCATTCTTGTAATCGGGGCTGGATACGTCTTGCTGGTTGTTATTTACTAATATTTTTGAGCTTACCGAATGTTGCTTAAAGTAGCGTAATATGTGAGATGACTATTTTAAGGCTTATATGAAAAACTATATACATATTAAAATGCATAACGTCCGCACAAGTTTTTTTTAGCAAGCACTATTTATATTGTTAGATGAACTGTGTTGAATTATTGTTTCTGCTTCGGCTTAGCAAAGATACGTAGTAACATAATTTTGGAATTTATTGGAATTCCACCATATGTCGTCCTGAAATAATTTTGGAAAGGCAACATCGTGTTCAAAAATATGTTACATGCTTATGCAGCTGTCAGTATGTTACTTGTTTCGAATGCTGAATATCTTTAAACTTAATAGTGCAGACCTGAAATAAAGCAGTTCACGTACAAGTAGTATTGGAAAGACAAGGCGAAGCCGAGTTCTTCCGAAGTGTTCTAAAAGCACGAGAGGCCAGCCGAGTCACTTTCAACTAAATGCGGCCCTTAATTGTTATGTTACTTTTCTCCAATTTGCGAGGGAACTATTATCAAAAGAATTGAATAAACATAAAAGTCTAATTTATATCTCATTAACTCACTCAATTTTACAATCTGATTATTGTCATTTGAGTCGATTCGCCCGTGCCCGGTCTTTGTTCTTTTTTTAATCCTTTAAAAATATATGCGCATTTAGATTTTAAAATTAATATTTTTTTGGAGTACAAGGGTCTCCAAAATATCGAGTCTTTCTATTATTGCTGTATTTGATATTGCTGGCGTATTATATTGCTGCGAACCGAAAAGAACCGATTGCTGTTTTTTTATAATCAAGTTATTTTCGAGCAAGATGAAAAAAATACATTTATAGGTATATTTTCGAAAAAGTGTGCAGATAATATTGTGGCAACGAATTTTGAGAGGCATTCAAAACTAAGTAATGTACCTAATGACAAAAAACATCGATCGTCAATAAACTTCAGATACATAATCGATCATTAAACACCAACATTGGGGATGTTGTTTGAGTTCATTAAACGGACCCTCGTAAATTTGCAATAAATATAGCAAAGTAAATAAATAATGATCGCGAGGTCCATTTCGAGGCGTGTCTCGAGTCTGTATCTAATGTTTATTAGTGATCGGAAAGCGGGGAGTGAGATGTTAGAGTGGTTATCGTGTGTGTGCAGACTTCGCGTATCAGGAGGCGTTCCTGGCGACGTACCGCACGTGGGTGGCGCCGGGCGAGCTGGTGTCGCGGCTGGTGCGGCGCGCGCACCACACGCGTCCGCGCGCGCACGACCTGCGCTCCACGCTCGGCCTGCTCACGCGAGTCGTCGCAGACCTCACGTGAGTGCACCACACCGCACCACACCGCACCACACCGCACCACACCGCACCACACCGCACCACACCGCACCACACCGCACCACACCGCACCACACCACACCACACCACACCAGACCTCAGCGTAAAGAAGGCATACCTAATATTTGAGGGTTAACTATTTGTCGCTTTGTTTTTAGAATTTCTGACTTGGAATGTACGCTGATGCAAGAGATCATGGAATTCATCTACTGGCTGGTGGACGCCGAGGAGCTGCCGATCGCCAAAGCGCTGAGACAGATATTAGTGGACAAACAGAAACAGTTACACTTTCAACAAGTAAGTTCAATAGCCGTCGAAATATGGATGAATCATTTTCGTTCCACACAATCCACTACGGAGATCAAAGATCTTTGTATGAAACGCATCAATGACTCCGCCCTGTGCCGCGTTCTTGGAAAATGGTGCTGCTAACGTTGGAGTTGGGCAACTACCGACCCATAGACTGTTGCGATCACATTTCAGACGTTTACGAATATCAGACGTCTTTAATTCCATGACGACCCGATAAGCACAAATGGTCTTGCTTTCTGTACCGAGGGTCCCAGTGGGGGCAAACTATATGTGATGACCACGAATGTTTGTATTCGAATCATGGATGCTTATCTTTAGCGTGCTTATTTTGCTGGGGCAGTATGGGGATATCGGAATCTATAGTACTTCCATGAAACTGTCCTAGGAACGTTTAGGTCTTTTTTGTTAAAATAATTTTCAAGCGTAAGTTGTCTACAATAATATAAATTTGACCAATTTTCATTGAAAGCGGACGAATTTGATTCATGTAAGGTTCATTTCATTGTATCTAAGGGAAGATAAAATCAGGACATTTGAAGTTCGTCTATAATTAAATAGACTCGCCCCCAAACAAAAACAATATTGGGACCAAATACCATCGGCAAAATGTGGGTGTACAGTGCAGTCCTACCCCTTCGGGCTTACAGGTATGATGATGTATGGTTCAGTATATAGGTATTGAGTTCAGAGGCAGGGTAGGCTGATTAGTAGCATCAGTTTAGTTGATGTTGCGAGTATTCGCAGGCCAACAGGTACGAGTACGACACGCCGTGCTTGGGCACGGTGTCGCTGCGGCGCGACTCGCTGCTGGACTTCAAGGCGACGGAGCTGGCGGAGCAGATGACGCTGCTGGACGCGGCGCTGTTCGTGCGCCTCACCACCGCCGAGGTGCTGCTGTGGCCGCGCGACCAGTCCGAGGAGAGCTCGCCCAACCTCACGCGCTTCACCGAGCACTTCAACAAGATGAGCTACTGGGCGCGCTCGCGCATACTCGAACAGGTACACGAGTCAAACATCTACTATACTCCTATCTGTATTGAGACGAGATGAAATTACAGTATTTAATGTCAGTTTTTAATAGGTATAGAACAAATTAAGGTTCAAATTCTCCGTTAAATGACATTTCTGTCAGCTAACTTTGTATTTTGAAATATACGATTATACATGAAACTAAATAATCACTTTTCTTTGAACGCTACATATCAGCCGTGGCTCTAGAGCTACAAGAAAAGTATTTTAAAAGTTATGGTATTACAATCATTTTGTAGCAACCTTTTATGTACCGTGACCCCAGGGGCCAGATTGGTGCACAAAACACGTAACTTATTGAGAGCATATCAGTGGTAGAAGTTATACATAATAAAGGTGTTCAGATAGCAAAGTTTATCGTAGTATTTTACGACTAGTTTGACCTGATATCACTCTCTTTTAACTTTTAGCACAAAAGATTCTTAGCATTAATAATAATAATTTAAGTGATTGTGAATTATAAATCAATGAATGACATTGAAATAATTTTGCACAAATTTATCTTTATAATAAAAAATCTTCTCAAAGCATTCGCGTGACGGCTCGTGATGTTTGATGGTTGAGTCTAGTCACGTTTTTTATATATTTAGATCCATATTTATGAACCGAATAAGCTTACGAGAGCCAACTTGAGTTACTCTTGATAATAGCATTTTTGTGGAAACTAGCATCGTAGTTTGGTTTCAGACTTGGTATGGGTTTCGTATTTTTTTAAAGGGAAATCATTAAATGGTAAATATAATAAGTGTTTACAAGACACTATTTTGCGACTTAGTCGCTCACAGCCAGTCGCCCACATAGTATATCGATAACCGGTACATATTCATTGTTTTTGAAACCATCAATTTACAATCACTCGTTTAAATACCACCGTTTTTAATATCGGATGATTGTTTAATTCATATTGTTGTAGGACAAAGCGTACGAGCGCGAGAAGTATGCGAGCAAATTTCTGAAGGTGATGAAGGCGCTGCGCAAGATGAACAACTTCAACTCGTACCTGGCGCTCGTGTCGGCGCTGGACTCGCCGCCGGTGCGCCGGCTCGGCTTCTCCAAGTCCATCGAGGACACGCTGCACGACTACTGCACCATCATCGACTCCTCCTCCTCCTTCCGCACCTACAGGCAGGCGCTGGCTGAGACGCAGCCGCCTTGCATACCTTACATGTAAGCATTACAACACAACAAGTGAACTCAATGTTCAATTGTAATGCCATGAAAATTAACACTTATCTCATTATTTCGGATACCACACAATATAAATATACCGCAATGGGGTCGTTTACGTAAATTTAATTTTATTGCATAATAATAATTATAGGGCCATTTAATACAGTATTAGTGATATTCGTGTACTTTCAGTGGTCTAGTCCTTCAAGATCTGACATTCGTTCACATCGGGAATCCGGATCTGCTTCCGGACGGTAGCATTAACTTCACCAAGAGATGGCAACAGTACCACATTATGGAGAACATGAAGAGGTTCCACAAGGAGTGCGTATTGTTATATTCAATGTACTACTTACCACTAATTTTCCAGCAGTTTAAAATACAAACAAAATGAATTCAATACATTCTACATGATCACATTATCAGTTGCCTTAGTTGATACCCGGCTATACTCATACCACTGTATGTTGAAGCTAACGTTGCGCGATGTGAATTTCACATGTAGCGTCTCATCTGCCGGGCTGTCAGGATTGAAGTTCAAATTTCCGAAACCAATCGTCCATTGATTCCATATTGTATTCCAGGCAATTCGTGTCCATTGATCTCGAACCGTCGTCTGTTTAATAGTAGGTTATACCGGTTCGCATAATGACGGTCGATTTCGGTAGCAGGCAGTACAAGTTCAAGAAGAACGAGCGCGTCCTGGCGATGTTCAACGAGTTCGACGACGTGCTGAGCGAGGAGGCGATGTGGCAGGTGTCGGAGAGCATCAAGCCGCGCGGCGGGCGCGCGCGCGCGCAGCCGCCCCCCGCGCCCGCCGCGCCCGCCGCCCCCGCCGCCCCCCCCGCCGCGCAGCCCGCCGCCTGACCGCGCACCCGCTAGCTGCACGTACGTACAACAACTATTATTATGCAAGGACTCGTTTACTTCAAACATAAGGAAGCCGAGCGCTACGGTCTGTTTCCCCTGGATCAAAATATGAATTAGTCAAAAAATTAAATATTATATCATTTGTTCCAGGTAAAATTTTAATCCAAAGAATAGAGAGAAGAGGAATCGATTTGCTCGAATTGTACGTGGAGGGAAAGGTGACGTAGAGAAAATGTGATTATCTGTCCTAAAAAGGCCTAATTAATGTTAGTGTATTTATTGATTGTGCGACTATCTCGATCGAGAGCGTGTGCGATGATGCGTGCTCGAACCGATGCGGGGGTGATGCCGTTTGTTCGCTTTCGATTTCAACGCTTTTTAACCGACTTCAAAAAAAAGGAGGAGGTTCTCAATTCGGTTGTTTTTTTTTTTTTTTTTTTATTTTTTTTTTTTTTTATGTTTGTTACCTCATATCTCCGTCATTTATGAACCGATTTGGAAAATTATTTTTTTATATGAAAGGATATGCTTACAGATTGGTCCCATTTTTTTCAAAAAAATGTTCTGATCATGGGATCCATGAGGAATTGAGAGGACTCCTCAAAATTTATAGGCAAACCTATAGCAATTTTGGTATTTTCATCAAGAAGTCAAGCATTTGCATTCAGAAAGTATCATTTGCTGAAGTGAAAGTGATGAAGAAGACCACAAATGGCCACCGGAACTTGTCAGTGATACGTATTTCACGGGTTGCGCCAAGATAATCTCGATTATGATCGTTAAGTGACTATGACAAAGCAAATTTAAAGAAATGTTCCTGATGAATATGTTACCATCGAACTGATCTGATGATAAACCCAGGAGGAACCGGAACATTGTAATAAAACAATGTCTCCAAGCCGTGTTTGGGCTTATTTAAATTGTTATAGGATGCACCTTGGCTATAAATAAAACTTTTTCGTGGATGTTCCGATTTGGATTATTCTTTTTTTTACAGAATAAGGTATACCCTTTTAAAATTCAGCCAGATTGATTCAATGGTTTTGTTTTATCTTGATTTCTTTAAATCTATATCTATATATATATGTTGTATTGGGTATACCAATTATCCAGTAAAATTATTGATATAAAAATCTTTTTAGTGACAAAGAATAGTAAATATATCCACTAAAAAGTGTAAAATAAAAAACTTTTTAACAAAATAAAAACCGTCTTCAAAAAACTAAAAAGCTAAAAATAATCTAATCTTGAAATCTACCTTGTTTAACTAAATCAAATATTTAACTAATCTGAAGTCGGTGCCAAATAAACAACCGAGGAAGAATAGTAAAAGTATACTCTAGTAACGAGATGCGCGGACCAATTTGTAGGTATAGTCTTTGGCGCAGACCGGCAATACTCGACTCAGTAGTTTTTTGGCACCGACTTCAGATTAGTTAAATATTTGATTTAGTTAAACAAGGTAGATTTCAAGATTAGATTATTTTTAGCTTTTTAGTTTTTTGAAGACGGTTTTTATTTTGTTAAAAAGTTTTCCTATGAAACAATAATCGGAATAATATTCTTTCTATCAGTATTTAAATCGGTTAACTGTCGTCTATTACATATCAGCGTGTGACTTGCGTAGTGTACTAATGAAACGAAAGACGCCTTCGTGTTTAGTATAAAGTCCTTGAATCTTCTCGTTGTTGTATTTGCCATTAATATCACTGTACATTATTATATAGGCTGGCTTCGGAAGTTAGCTTTCAATTGTACATCGAATTAGAGACAACATTTTCAAGTCTTAGAAATGGTGTAAGGCCTAATGTTTGATCTTAGTGATTTAGACGATTGTTAAGCATTTCAAGTGTATTATTTATAACGTCATTTACGTTTTATTATTCGCCGTGTGTTTCAATTACACGTGCGTAAGTACCGATATGAAATGGGACAATTCCTTTGCATTCAAATAAAATGTTATGCACGCCTCCGATTATAAATTACTTCAACGGGGCTTCCATAATATTAATGGAGCGCATAATTAAATAAAACCTCAAATTTTTTTTGACGTGTTGCCGTTTATAAATAAGAACTGTACTAGGTACTAAATAATTATTATGATTTTATATACATGCAATACATAAACACCAAAACGTAACAACAAACATATCATTTTTGTAACGTGTGCCAAACTTTGTAAAATAGAAGTGTCCCATTTCTGTATAAAGTACAAGTAAGCATAAAATGTAAGTAAAGAAGCACGTTGTCATGTATGTCCTAGAAATGCTTTCGTGATGCAAAGCGTAAGGGGATAAGATCGCCGTAAATACTAACGGTAAACCAAAGCGACATTTAGAGTGTACCGCCTATGGTTGAATTTAACTACTGTTGTACTGTACTGTACGATGTCAGATTCTCTATATATTTGACTGTAGTTAAATTTAACCATTGATGGTGCAGTCCACCTTTAATAATCTAGCCGTCAAGCCGGAAAGATAAATATGTGTCACTCGTATTTTTGAACGTGTTCTAATTAATAAGTTACAATTTTACAATGATACATTACATAAGTTGCTAGTGAATTTATTATGGGTCCGGTCTCTTCTATTTTTATGAAGAAAAATTAATAATAAAGCAAATTTAAAGAATACGCGTCAGCGCTATTTTGTTTGTGCTTAAAGTATTATGCAATATTATTGAGGAAGCTCTTGAAATAATAAAAAAAAACGATGCGTACTTTATTTTTGATATGAATATCAAAAACTATATTTTCCTAGAGGTTGCTACCTGCAAGGAAGCTATCCAAAAACTACTTTTGAGATGTATACTTATTATTATTGTTCTTCACTGTTTGCGTTTGCGCAACTTGAGTATATTGTAAGATTTAGTAGTTGTAAACAGCGCTGCTAGATACAGATGTTGTTCTTACTAGGTATCCGTCGTGAGACACTTGCAAATATTAAAGATAGCTTGATTTAGTAGTTTCAAATGAACGTTGATGTTAATCACATTTTTAAGTAATTATAGGACAAATTTAATAAATAGAATAATCAGCATTTGATTTGCCTTAAGACGATCGAGTCTTCAGTGAAATAGCAATAAATTTTAATTGTTGTTAGAGTTGCTGCACAATTTGTGATACTTATCATGTAGTACCGCTTACTACTCAGTCTTTTGACGTCCTGAACCCGTAGGCAATTGTATTAGAGGAATATTAATTAGTAGTAAGCGTATTAAACCCCATTATATCTCGCCGAGACATATAATATACATACCTACCTAAACGTACGTTATATCTTCATATTGCAGTCGTAAATGAATATGTGTGCACTGTTGAGGACCATGCTTCTCAATGCGAAGGGTGGTCAAGCCAAGTGGTGAACTACCACATACTAGCCCAGTGCAGGTTTCCTAACAATGCTTTCCCTCGGATGGATTTCCCATGGATTAGCAAGTCCTTATCACGGCTGCAAATGAGATTTACACTTGAAATACAAAAATCCCAGTGGTGCGAGCCGAGGCTTGAACCTGCGATTCTTGATTCCATGGCGAGTGTAATCTCACGATACAAAGAATAATACCATTTGTAATACAGGCTTAAGAATAATAGTGTTCTGGGTCAATCTGGTAGTTGATATATTCGAAAGGAACGCAGCAGTTCCATGCAATAAATATCTAGACCAATATTTAGAATGTTTACAGTGCTTTACTGAAATTATTGTATTGTGTGTGGTATAAACATTTTGATTGCTAGTTTAGTACGGTTACCATTTTGTGTCTGGTATTATTATTTATTTAGTGGATTATGATGAAATTGTGGGACGGTTAACTGATACAATTATTATCTAAATATATTAAAGACTGCCTAAATTAATTATTCACTATATTTGATGTGTAAATTAGTGGAATATTTTGGATGTCCTAATTCGTCACCAAAGGGAGTTGTGTTTGTATCAAAGCCATGATGATCACAATATTGCCTCACGACATTCCGTAAGTGTCTATCGCGACGAGACAACGATATTCATTATCATAGAATGTCATTCACTTTGATGCGATGGCCAATTATGTGACATCATTAATCGCGGAACAATTTAGGCTTGGCTTCATTTACGAAACACAATTATTATTTGTCACAATGTCTATATTTATTACATATTAACATATTCATAAGAAGTATAAAGATCACATATAGTGAACAGCGTACATATTTTTGTTGTATTAGCAAGTTCAGTATTACATAAAGAAATGCCATAATCTTATGAATGGAATTAATTAATAGTTTCGCCTTTTTTTGGGACCGTTTGTTTATTATAAGTTTCTATCTTACTTTAAGTAAAGTTTTTTTTATATATTATTATATACATTATGATTATACTTTATTGTACATTCTGTTATTTGAGTTGGACGTTTTCACATATTAATCTGAATTGCAGGTGTGTACAGTAAAACATTGTGTGTCAAGTTCTTTTTGTAACTATTTTGTAAAATAAATATAGCACATTATTTACAATACAAGTTTTTTTTATGACAACCAAGACTAGCTTAACTCAGCAATTGTAATAAATACACGTAAGTCCAGAACGACATACCTATTCGGAATTATTTTTTCAAGTGTGCGTGGATGGTCAAATCCGAAACTATAGGGAATAGCGAAAAATGTTTAAAGGACTCTAGAGACCGATTTTGATGACAAATGAAACGGCATTATTAGATTTAAAAAAAATATTACCCATGAATTGACCCCGTTGATTAAAAAAAAACAACACTTAATTAGTGCTCCATCCGATAATGTATCCGATAAGGATCGCGATGTTTAATTACGCTATGGCCATTGGATGTCGAGCTGTAGACCATAAAAATAAACTTACGTGTCGAATTGAGAACCTCATCCTTTCTTTTTCATCGGTAACATTAGGCAAGTGCGTGGGCGGAGTTGCCAGAATAAACTATTACATATAAATGCAATATCTTATGCATGCAAATGATGCTGTCTTACTTGCTATTTTCTCAAGCACCTTTCATCAGCATTTATCTTTATCGGCAGATAGCATCGCTTGACGAGCGAGTATTAAAATACCATTGACATTTTATCTACAAGCAACGATTGTATCTTGAGGCAGAGTCCTGAGGTGAGCTCGCCAGGGTTCTCTACTGATAGCACGAGTGGCGAAGCTAAAACCACTTTAATTTCGTAAGTAGGTAAACGCGTTAAAAGATAACCAGACTATCTAATTAGGTGATCGATTGTGGTGTCCCGTTGTTAAACTGCAGTTCAAACCGTTTAAAAAGGCGCGTACGAATGATACTTTGCCAGTGGGGTACGGTATACCTTATAGTTTTAGCGGTTGACAGGATCGTGGTCCCGGTGATTACAACATGATGAAATTTGGAACTATTCCAATTGTGAGCATGGTTTTAGTGGTTTGTACTGCGGCGCCAATATTCGAAGAGGATCTCTATGATGTCGGTGAATATCATTTTTTTTTATAATGTCACCCAAAAATGTGAATCGGTAACTTACTTGATGTGACGTAGTAAATTTATCTTATAAACAATTTGCTATTCAGAATGTTATTTTAAGGTGAATTCGGAGAGTATTTTGAAGGAGACATGTTGCTTACGGAGGCGCAGCGTGTAGCGATTTCAGAGGCGATGGATGGCCGCAACGGATTGCGAGACGGAGCCAAGCGATGGCCCAACCGCACTATTGTGTACTACATCGATGAAGATGATTTTGGTTTGTAATAAACTTATTTCTCAGCCCACTTGTGAACCTCTCTCGATTCGCTCCAGTTGGCTTACTGAAGAACGACGAATAAGTTTCCGTAAATACTACGCACATAATTATAACTTAGAATGAGTTACACGTATATAATATTCTTTGAGCGCCTATCTTGTCTCAGGTAATATTATTAAGTTGCTAACTACGAAACGCAATCGCTTTGAAGCAAATATAAATTTAAAACACATACACATCAGAATACATTAATGTCTTTTATGAATGAGGTTCAAAGTCATGGGCAGAATAGACTATCGTTCCCACAATGCAGTTTCTAGAGCGATATAACGGAACACGCCTGTTGGCTACATTATGACGTGAATACATAATAGGATTCTATTTAGCGTGCGATCTTGGTCTGCAACGTTTTAACAATACTATTTTTAAAATTGGAAATTGAATACAATTGCCTACCGCATGCTATATACAGCTGAATACTCAAATTTGAGGGCTGCTTGATATTAACGCCTCATACGAACAAAGGTCTAATTATCCTACTAATATTATAAATATGAAAGTTTGGATGGATGGATGTTTGTTATTCAATCACGCCAGAACGGCTGAACGGATCTAGATGAAATTTGGCACAGATATAGATTATAGTCTGGAAAAGTACACAAGCTACTTTGTATCCCGGTAAAATATTTGGTACCCGTGGGATAGATTTGTTTGAATTTTTAATCGCGCGTAATAACGCGGGGCGCAGCTAGTATATAATAATACGCTATGCTTATTATAATGCTATAACACAAACGATGTAGAAGTGTCTCAAACAATTAAGTACGTACCGTTTAATTACCTAGGTATTCGACCGATTGATAGTCCTACTCATAGGTTTCAACTTGCAACATATATCTGAATGTCTATGAAATTATGTGTCAAAGTTTAGTTACTTAGCTAAGTTTCCCTAGAAATAATAAAACTAATTTTACGGATTTTTTCGCGTTACTTTATGTTTTTTACATTCCTGACGTTTCGGCTGGTATACAGCAACCATTGTATCTAACTATTTTTTTGGTTAACAGATGAGGATCAAGTGACGATGATACAGGAGGGCATGGCGGACATTGCCAACAAGTCTTGTCTCCAGTTCCGTAGAAGAGACAATTATGATGAACATTCCGTAGTCATCCAAGTAAATTACTTTAATTTCCATCTAATATCCTAGGTTTTAATTGAACAACGAATAAATTATGTTAGTGGTGGTCTATGGCACCGTTCACACCATCAGGGCCCCAAGTCTGCTAACACAATCGATTCATAATCAAACAGCAACCGCATAGTAACTGTCACTTTTGACAGATATCCCATACAATATCTGTCAAAAGTGACAGTTACTATGCGGTTGCTGTTCGATTATGAATCGATTGTGTTAGCAGACTTGGGGCCCTGTATTATTATAATAGTATCGCTAGACGAACTTATCCGGTTTCAAACTAAGCAACGCACAAGCGTTGTTTAGTGTTTAACATGAATGTTTGTCACTTGTATACCGAATAGAAGTTAGGTTAGGTTAGTTATACAAGTGAAAAATGTTCGCGCTCATCACACTAAGTTTGTTGCTACCGGTATTGGCGACTGGAAACCTCGATAAAGAAATCAGGGTCACTGTTAATAAAATGAAACTCTTCTTATTTTGAGTATTTTAATATGAGATGAACATCAGTAAGTCTTATAACCCAAGCTATCCTGCCTCCTCCGTGTCTGGCTGTCCCATCTGTCAGACCACTAACGTCATCGTGACGTTTATATAATGGCTACCACAATCAGCAGTAAAGCCATTCCAACAGTCACTACCAATAATTCTTCGTCATTATCACAATCTCGGCAGTATTGCAAGAATCATGAGCCCAATGACCTCTGGATCCCGTAATCTGGATTATGATTTCAGTATCGTGATCCGTATTGATGGTGTTAACGGCGCCTATGAGTTATGTTAGATGCAGATGTTCCTTTACAATAAGGTTTATCTATTAGTGAAGCACGCGAGGACGAAAAACAAAACGATATGGTTTGTTTATTCCTGTCGTGCGTAAGATCGTTAGTGAATTATGCGTTTTTTCCCCTACTTATCTCTGGTATCCTGGTTTCTCCGACCATTATGATATATGCGGATATTTATGCTCTTTATTTATTTCTTTACTTAGTTATTATACCTACTTTCTGATAAAAACAAACGCAGTAGCAGAGTAAGTCAAGACCCCAAGATTATATCGTTTTGCAAGGCCATAGGTACTTAATATTCGAGAATTCCAGCATCGTGGGGAAATCTGCTTGGTTTTCCCCAAGCAAAAGCGTGTATGGTTCGCAAATCCACATTCCCGTCGATTGATATTTCCTTACAAAGCCTTGGCTTGTGACTCATGTGACTTAATAATAATATATGAGATACTTGATCCAGGGCTCAAGAAATGGCTGCTTCTCCAGCGTGGGCTTCAATAGTCCAGACGACGATGGCGAGATTCACCAGGTTCTGAATCTGGCCAAGGGTTGCTTTAGACACGGCACCGTGGTACACGAGATGCTGCACACCATCGGCTTCTATCACATGCAGAGTACCTACGACAGAGACCAGTTCGTAACTATCGTGTGGGAAAATATAAAGGAGGGTAAGTCCACATCTGGGACTCTACAACTTACGAGCTATAAGTAGGAGATCGGCACGAAATTTAACACCATGATAAGTACTATAAAGATCGAGGACCGAATCTTTCCATACTTTTCACAGCCGACCCATTCGCCGATTTGAAACGTTCGGTATTTGAATACATACAAAACTGATACTAAGGGCCCGATACGAATGAGGTATGGTGGGCGGAAACACCAGCATGAGCAAGCGAGTTAATTTTTAACCATAACCTGAAAGGTTTCGACCAAATGAGTCTGAGCTCGAAACATAGTTGGACTTAGGTTCACTATGGGCCTTAAACGTACCTATCTACAATATTGCAGGTACAGAGCACAACTTCGCGAAATACAACAATGACACAGTAACTGATTACGGTGTGCCGTACGACTACGGGAGTGTGATGCACTACCCTGAGACTGCTTTCTCCAAGAACGGGAACAAGACCATCATTCCGATGCAGGTAATATTCTCCTTCTCTAGTTACTACCTGCAAACATCGTATAACATGTACTCAATTGGGTATTCGCAAGTAACTTTTAAGATACATTTTCTTATTATATTACTAAGTATCTACCTATTCTACTTTTAGGAAAATGTGAACCTAGGCCAGCGGAATGGATTGTCTGAGAGCGATGTTTTAAAGTTAAACAAAATGTACTGCGAGTAAAGTCAAACTAAAGACATCAAGGAACTACCCAACTGATGTTATTAGGCACAAACTATTATGAGTGTTATGGTAAAAGTAACCGAATTATTATGATTAAAATAATGTTTACTGAACAATTTTTGAAGAATAAATGATCTGTTTAATGAATGTTTTTTTTTGTAAATTACTTTGAGGTTGAGACTGGCAGCTATGTCGACTAACGAAGCGTAGCATAGCTAGTTATAAAACATAGTGCAGAACAATCAGATGCACAATAATGGCCGATTGTTGATTGACACATCAGAATATTAAGGCTACCTCTTCTGTCTATCAGTACGTCTCTCACTCCAGGCAAACGTTATTACCCTACTTCCTCTTCGTTTTTTTACGAAATAAAATGCGATGAAATAAAATGTATATGCAAATGGCCTCACCCACAACTTAGCGGGTATATTTCCAATGTCAAGTAATTAATAGCAATACCACACTTAATGTAGTGGGATGTAATAATAATACCAGCCTTTTTAATGTCTCAATGTTGGGCACGGGCCACCCATCAATGCGAGGGGAATTAGTCCATATTCCATCACGCTGGCCCAGTGCGGGTTGGTGGACTACTACTACTGTCTTTACAAAATGAAATGCTAAGAATTAATATGGATATCAACATGGCCTCACCCACAACTTAGTAAGTATTTTGCGATTGTTAATTAATAGCAAACATTCAATAAATCATTATAAATAAAATAATGGAGGTGACTGGCGGACTACTTACTTACCTGTTATAAACATTAAGTTTTAATCTATACCGTTGATCGAATGTTTGATATGAATGTTGGGAAGTTGAATACGCTCATTGCTTTAATGTATTGGGTATAAGACCTTAGTCCACCACGCTAATACCGTGCCGGTTAGCGAACTTAACATGCCTTTCGCGAACTTTGATTAAAATATATTTTTCTTTAACGTTTATCAGGTAAAATCATTGTTGAAGATGAATTAGCACCGCGATCCACCAGCACCACTTGGATATATAACTAATCCGCCGTAATTCAAATTTATCGATATCTTGAACCTCGGCACCTTTATTTATCGTGTTATTTTTATTGTGAGTAATATAAATATGCGATAAGCTGACCATGTTTTGTTGAACTTTATTAATTTTAAGCAATGTGTCACCCGTTTTCGGTAGAAACATAAACGAAAAAACCCATTATAAAAGAATTGATAATAAAAAAATAACCTAATCTAAATATTGAACTTAGGTCTTATTTAATCTTTTCTTATGTTTAATGATATTTGAGTCAAATTTAGAATAAAAAAAATTAATGAATCAAGATTAAAAAAAAAACTGCTGAACCAATCTAAATGAAATTTAAAAGGGACCCGATTTGAGGGAAAAGTCGTCTCAAAGCGATTTGGCATAAAATACAGCAACCAAACTTTTATTCTTGTTGCCTTACAGAAAGCACAAGATATCAAAAATGGCAATGGTCAGGCTGGCCAAGTCCTGTGAGCGGCGAATTTAAGGTGCCCAAAACCATAGTAAAATAGCTAGGGCCTACAGGAAAGGCAGAATACGGAACAAAAGTGCATGGCATGCTTTGGAGGTTTCACCCGAATAGGACACCTCGACTGGAACCAACTTATATATACCGGTTGTGAGTGGCTTCGTAAAGAAAACTGATACCATGGATTCAACTCATGATTCCCAACCCAACCCAACCCTAGGGTTGGAATTTTCATTAATTTTAAGCAGTTTTTTCAGTTCTCTTTAAATTGATTTTAGTATGCAATCATAACAGAAGTCTACCTCAACACGATTATAAATAAAAAATAAAATCGGACCTGTAAATTAAAACTCGATATGCTTGAGCACGCTTGACACTCACATGCGTCGTTGGGTATCCCACGGAGCGTTATGTTGTGATAGCGTTGTTAATGATACATTGCGCGCTCAAAAATTACAACATATGTAACTCATGCCTTTGACATTAATGATTTGAATAATTTTAACGTAGGCAGTAAGTGTAACCTTTTCCTAATGTTTTCGTTATCATTACTGTATTACTTACACCCTGTATATATAAAATTGTCGTGTTAGTTACGCCATTTATAACTCAGGATCGCGTGGGCATTACTTCCCAGAACTTGACCCTTATTGGCGAAATTATGAGATGGTGCAGTAAAACAGTGTTTTTCTATACAAAATCAACTGGTTCAATTCCTGGCCAGGGAAATTATATGAGTTATCTCCATTCCTCATGGATCTCATCGTCAGAAGTAGATTTTGAAAAAGAATGGGACCAATCTGGAGGTAGATCCTTTCAAATACAAAAAAGAATTTACCCAATCGGTTCACAAAATACGGAGTTCTGAAGTAATTAAAAAAATATACAATCGAATTGAGAACCTCATCCTTTTCTTAAAGTCGGTTAAAAATAAATACCCCGACAACTATGTGCGACTAAAGAGCTCATTACGGCCGTTCAAATGAAGCCAAACTCAATGGATCTTTAGCGGTAAAGGGAAGATCTTCCAGCCAGGCGGGTGGTATGCCTGGCGGAGCGGCCGCTATGCCCCGACGGTTACTGTCGGGATCTTGTATATTTGTTACTTGCTCCGAAAACTTTGATAGCGCGATTCAGGATTGTGACGTCACTTGTCTATTGTTCTGAATGCGTCTGTAGTGCCATCTGCGTAGCTTGTGGTGCGGTTGAAGTAGTCGCTACAGATCTACTCGATTTCCTTACTTCCAATGACCATCTGGCTTCATCATCATACCCCGGGAAATATGTGTGCGCAAACTATTCTTCAACACCGACCTAACGAACCACAGATATATGAGAGGAGATAAGTTATGAAAGCGGTGGGCTTGCGCACACAACTGGCCAAAGTTAGGCCAATATTAAGTATTTTATTTATTCGTCTTTAAAATCATTAAAAACAACGAGGTTTTATGGAATTGCATGTGTTTTGCGGCGAGTGGTGGGGAACAAAACGGAGACAGCGAGTTCCCATACATTTTGAACCGCACGGCATATCTATCATGATCTGTGTAACGAACCCAAACTTGTTGGGTTTATTTGATGACCATCCTTCGATCTCATCATCGCACCCTGGTTATCATGGATAAAATTAGTCTACTCTACGCTTTTATTGGTCAGGGTGTGACAAAAACCATAGCACAAGGGCCCGGCCCTAGAGGAAAGGCATGCCGCTAGAGAGTTGGTACTGACATATTACTAAACGGAAGTGCTTGTATGCTCTTGAGAAGGTATTCACCCGAAATGGATATCTGGACTCTGATTATAAATAAATAATAGATATATATATACGAAATAAAATGTGAACTGATCACAAATAGTAGCAAAGAGTAATTATCAAAATAATGAATATGCTTAAATTAAGTAAGATCCAAAAAATATTAAAACGTAAATCGAAACCAACATTATATGTACTAACTCTTGAGGAAAATAAAGCTATTTATTTTATTTACATCTTGATAATAAACAGCAACAAGGAAATCCTGTGTAAAAAAAAACATCACTAAAACAAAACTGTTACCCGACTATCTACTTAATAGTCGATTGACTTTGTTGACCCTTTATTAAACTGTACTCCAAATTGTTTAAAAAGGCGCGTGCGAAGATGAATTGTCAGTTCAGCAATAGGTGCCCCAGAGTTTCAGCGGTGGACTGGATCGTGTTCCCGGTCTTTACGAAACGAGATGAAATATTTTAAAACTATTCTAATTGTTAGCATAGTTGTTGGGGCTTCCAACGCGGAACCTAATTCGGAGCAGGATGTCGGTAAATATAAACTTTGTTTAAATTTGGGCCATCAGAAAATTAAATTGTCTTATAAGACCAAAATATTTTGAATTTTCGTACCTATTTTCTTGCTTAAAGCATAGACTACATAGAGCTATCTTAAAAGTAGTTATACCTATGACATAATAATGTATGTATGTATATCTAACGCAATTTGCTAATTGCAATGTTGTTTTAAGGTGAATTCGGGGAGTATTTTGAAGGAGACATGAGATTGACGGACGCGCAGAAACTAGCGGTTCAACAGGGGATCGTTACCTTAAACGGACTGGTAGATACGAACACGCGTTGGCCCAACAACACTGTCGTGTATCACATCAATGAAGACGATTTTGGTTTGTATTGATCTATGCAAGAAGTGGCTGTGTGTGTTAGGGGTCCATATTTCTTAAGAGAGCCTTAATTGTGATCATCTGGTCCAGGGATTCCCAAACTATTTTGGGCAAAAGACCCCAATTTCAAATTGAACTGATACCTAAGACCCCCATAGCCATATTACTTCTTAAAAATCCTATCTCTAGTTTTTTTTCCTATTGATACAAAATAATTATATCAACTTGTACGAACTTGAGCACCCTTATCGACTTGTTGAGTGTTTTGAAAGTACAACATTGATACTTTCTACTAAAATATAAGTCATTCTTATAACAACTTGGTAACAGTATCTTGAAAGTTTCGAATAAGAGCTTGGGTTAATTAATAGGGGTCGATTTTTAGTACTCGTCAACCCCCAAAATCAGTTTTAGTTTATGTCGACTCCTGGGAAACCAATATCAACCCCTTGGGGTTGATTTCGATCACTTTGGGAATCCCTGACTAGTCCATCCTTCCGTCCTAGCATATCACAATGTCGTCAAATTAGGTTAGTATAAATATAGCTAAAAATACAGACTTTGATTAAGAAAATATGAAATTGTATTTTTTTAGGGTAGGTAGGTACCGACTCGTTCATGAAATGTGGGATATTTTATTTTGGTTAAGATGTTTCTCCAAATGGGATGAGGTTTTTCATTTATATTTTTTATCAGCCATGCTATGTGTGAGTATATATATGTAATACCTATAAACCAACAAAAAAATTTACACCAGGTAGATATATATATATAAAGTTGCCCAGTTGTACCGCCTTTATCAGACATCACGCAAATAATTTTGACGATTATAAAACATAATAAAAAGTATACAGGCATAGTTAAAGTCCTTTGGAAAATAATATTAAGAACGTTACAGTTTTGGAGGAGGAAACACGGAGCGGGAATACGAAATAATGATTTCGGCCATTTTACATTGATAGATGTAATCAGTCCGAGCTGCACATGTCTCCTGGTCGGTCCTGTCTCATTTATTTTGAAAATAATTTAAGCAGAGACGGCGATCAGTGACATATACAACCTTCGTATTGAGTAATCATTGTTTACATTTTCTGCAAATTCTGTAAAGATCTAGTATTAAAAAGACATTCCAGTAACTTTACCGATAGTACGTTTCGATGTGTAGTTTGGATGTATTTGTGTGAATATTACTAATACCTATGCAACCTAGGACTTATTTTGCAATTTGCTGATAAAATCTATTCACAAATTATTTGACAGACTGTGTATGGAGCATCTGTCAAATAAGATGTAGAAAAGTATATGCACATTGCGAAACAGGCCCTATTAAATGCAGAACTTATGCACACTAAGTTACTTTAACTTCTACCTTTGCTCCCACAGATGAGGATAAGGTGAAGTTGATAAAGAAAGGAATGGAGGACATTTCGAACAAGACTTGTATCCGGTTCCGTGAAAGGGAAACAGACGCTGAACATGCCGTAATCATCCAGGTATATAAAATGACAAATCTTCATATCTGTCTACTTAAGTAAATACATTTCTGCAAGGAACCACTGTGTTCAATTTCTCTCCGTTTAAAATAGAACTGAAAGCAGTAATTATGAGTTAATCCCTCTGTGATTATCTCCTGAAAACTGGACTGGTCTCCACTCAGTTCACCTACTCAACTACTTTACACGTAAGCTAACCGTGTACTTAATACTCTACGTATTTAAACACATTGTATTGAGAATTAAAAGTTTAAAATTCCGTCTGCTAGATGCGCTGAACAAGTGGCCATACAATGTGTCTAAAACGTAAACTATACAGTTTGCTTACGAATAAACTCGATTTTTTGACGAAAATAAAAGTGGAAGTGTTAATAGCGGGTTTTGTTTTCCAATAAAATTTTTGTAGGCCACGGAGTCAGGTACTTCATATTTACTTGGTTTTAGTTACTACGTTCTAGACCTTAAGTAGAATTCAGTATTGAAAGGCTAACTTTGCTCATAAAATATTTGAATCAGGGCTCGACTAGCGGCTGCTACTCCGATGTTGGCTACCACAGTTCAGGCGAGCAGTTGATTAATTACGGCCCAGGCTGCTTCAGCGCCGGAACCATAGTGCACGAGATGCTGCACACCCTTGGATTCTATCACATGCAGAGTACTTACGACAGAGACGATTTTGTTACTATTCAGTGGGACAATATTAAGGAGGGTAAGTATCCGAATCAGATTCAGAATATTTTTTATTCATGTAGACCACTAAGTACGGTACTTAAGAATCGTCAAAAGTTACAAAATGCTAAGCTACTACTTTACCACCCGTTCGGAATGCCGTTCCTATTGATAAGAACGGGCAAGAAACTTCATGGTTGCTCTTTTTTAAAAAAGATCTTTTACATTTTTGGGCAGTACATTGTTATAGGTATGTGAGAACAATGTAGGAACAGCTAAGCAGATTTTAGCAGCTGGTCAAAAAAAAGTACTAACTAAGTATAAATTTACTAACTAATGGGTACATGGTTCCCACATTTACAAATTACTTTTGTTGGTAAGGTAGGGTCATAAGACTAAAATATAGAAAAGCAGCAGATGCAGATAGATAAATAATTCTTTATTGTTCTACCACTATAATATTATAACCAACATAATTATATTATGATAAATACCATAATACGTAAAATATAATAATAATATCGTCTGACGAACACACATATATAGCAACTATATAGCCCAACACTAAGCAACGCTTGTATTATGGGTACCGTGCAATGGACTGAGGGCGTACTCTATGTATAACATTTATATAGATACTAGCTGCGCCACGCGGTGCTACCTGCGATTAAAAAGTGTACATTTTATCGGGATAAAAAGTAGCCTATGTGCTATTCCAGACTATAATCTATCTCTGTGCCAAATTTCATCCAGATCTGTTCAGCCGTTCTGACGTGATTGAGTAACTAACATCCATGCAAACTTTCACATTTATAATATTAGTGGGATTAAATATCCATGGCTCTGGTACAAACATTTATGCTCATCACACAAAGTTTGTCCCTACATGGATTTAAACCCGGGACAAATATAGTGCGTAAACAAAGTAAGTGCACATATTTAGTGTGATAGATAAAAAACTGTATTCCTATTTTTAAAGACATGCATGGAAGGTGCAAGTCTAGCTGAGACCGGGAACACAGATTAAGTAATAATTCTTCCGGTAGGACATACCAATGTCGAACAACTTCATCGGTAAGGGAACCACAATAAAAGCTACTGGTGTGTGATGGTATTTTTAAGCGAAAGGTTTTCTGATGAACTTCAGGACTACGAGTTGGAGCAGCGGCGGAAATCAAAGAAGATAGCTTCATACTATAGGACAAAAAAGATTGAATGGTGTAGAGTGTAGACAATTAATTATCCCACCCCACTAATATTATAAATGTGAAAGTTTGGATAGATGGATGGATGTTTTTTGCTCAATCACGCCAGAATAGCTGAATGGATCTAAATGAAATTTGGCACAGAGATAGATTATAGTCTGAAATAGCACATAGACTTTTTATCCCGGTTAAATGTATGGACCCCGTGGGATAGATAAATATGGTAGCATGCATACTTTTTAATCGCGGGTAATACCGCGCGGCGCATCTCTTTGTCTATAGACCGAATTCAAAGTCAAGACGCCAAGAAAGCATAAGTATGCGTGAACTGTTAAAAAATGTTGGCCATATTAGGCTACTGCATCGGAACGGCTTAAATATAGTACGCACCGTAGAGCGCGTCAATTTCCATTTGTCAATTTTTTTTCCGCTCCGGTCCACTTCGATATAGTGTGAATCGTAGATATATTAATTGAACGACCAAAAAATCCCTAGAACTTTTGTTTATTTGGTGCATAGAATTAGTAATAGGAATTGTATAATTATATTAGGTGCTTTTCACTATACATTTATACAACACATTCCAGGTAGAGAGCATAACTTTGAGAAGTACACCAGCATCGTAGTCACTGATTTCGGCGTGCCGTATGACTACGGGAGTGTGATGCACTACCCTGAGTGGGCTTTCTCCAAGAATGGAGAAGCGACAATCGTTCCGAAAGAGGTAAACATGTTTTATCCCTCTCTTTACCTATTAAAGTGTCGTAATTATTATAAAGTCAAGTGTGAAGTACTTTACTCATTATGCAACTTCTACTTTTAGGAAGGAGCGATGATTGGCCAGCGGGTGGGGTTGTCTGACAAAGATGTTTTAAAGGTGAAGAAAATGTATTGCGAAACTCCAAAAAAAGATTAATTTTATCAAAAATCTCAAATTACATTCGGCAGAATGTAATTGGACAGGACAGGACAAAGGACATATGGAAAATCCAAATGGAAACAAAATTTGACCTTGAAGTTTTACGGGCAGATTTTCAAATTGGACGAGTACGTTGAAAATCTGCCCGTAAAACTTCAAGTTAAAATTTTGTTGAGATTCGTTTGGCCACTTGTTTTAACCGTTGCCATTTGTTTTTCCACTTGTCTGTTGAAGTTTCACTTCTAGTATGTGTCCCAGCTCACATTACGATTTTTTAAATTCGAAATATTTAAATTGAATATTAAATTTAATATTAAATAATAAAAATAATTTTAAATATTAGTAAAAAAAACATTCCAAAAAAAATATTTGGATTTTTTTCTCTCCCTCCGCCACTGCCGCCTCTCACCACGCGGCCGTAACGCTTTTTCGTGACAGAAAAAAACATAATAGACAGAAGAAATGTTTAGCTCGTAACTGTAATTGTAAATTTTAATTCAATAAATACACATTGTAATTGCCAACTAATGAATATGCTTAACATTAAGTAAGATCCTAAAATTATTAAAATAACATAAAAAATTTAAATCATAACCAACATTATATGTACTTACTCATTGAGGAAAATAAAGCATTTTTTTTATTTACCTCTTGATAATAAACAGCTTGGGGAAAACCTGAATAAAAACAATTTATACATTAAAAGATAACCTGTTACCCGACTATCTACTTAATAGTCGATTGTGACTATGTTGACCCTATATTAAACTGCTTTTGAAATCGTTTAAAAAGGCGCGTACGAAGATGAATTGTCAGTTAGGTGTCTCAGAGTTTCAGCGGTGGACTGGATCGTGTTCCCGGTCCTTACGAATCAAGATGAAATATTTTAAAGCTATTCTAATAGTTAGCATAGTTGTCGGGGCTACTACCGCGGCACCTATTTCGGATGAGGATGTCGGTAAATATAAACTTTCTTTAAATTTGGGCCATCAGAAAATGACATTTTCTTATAAGATCAAAATGTTTTAAATTTTGGTATCTACTTGCTTGCTTAAAGCATAGAATACATAGAGCTATCTTATAAGTAGATATACCTAGGACATAATAATGTATGTATGTATCAAACACAATTTGATAATTTCAATGTTGTTTTAAGGTGAATTCGGAGAGTATTTTGAAGGAGACATGAGATTGACAAACGCGCAGAAACTAGCGGTTCAACAGGGGATCGTTACCTTTAACGGACTGGTAGATACGAACACGCGTTGGCCCAACAACACTGTCGTGTATCACATCAATGAAGACGATTTTGGTTTGTATTGTTGTATGCAAGAAGTGGCTGTGTGTGTTAGGGGTCCTTATTTCCTACGGGAGCCTTAATTGTTTTCATCTGGTCCAAGGAATCCCAAACTATTTTGAGCAAGAGACCCCTTTTCCAAAATGAACTGACCTCAGACCCCCTTAGTAAAATTACTTAAAAATCTTATGTCCAGTTTTTTTCCTATTGATACAAAGTAATTACAAAATAATAATTTAATCTTGTACGAAGTTCGTACGAGCACGCTTATTGACTTGTTGAGTTTTTAAAAGTACAACATTGCTACTTGCTACTATAATATTAGTCAATCTTATAAGATGCTGGTAACGGAATCTTGAAAGTTTCAAAAAAGAGCTTGTGTTAATTAATAGGGGTCGATTTTTAGGTAGATATATTTATATATATATAAAGTTGCCCAGTTGTACCGCCGTTACCAGACATCGTGCAAATAACTTTTGACGATTATAAAAAATAATAAAAAGTAAGTCGAAAGTAAAGTAAGTCGTAAAAGGCATAGTCAAAGTCTTTTGAAAATAATATTAAGAAAGTTCCAGTTTTGGAGTAGGAAACACGGAGCGGGAATACGAAATAATGATTCGGCTATTTTACATTTTGTCATTACAATGGTAGGTGTAATCAGTCCGAGCTGCAAATGTCTCCTGGCCGGTCCTGTTTCATTAATTTTGAAATTAATTTAATCCGATATGGCGATCAGTGACATATCCAACCTTCTTATTGAGTAAAACAACATATTAAGCTGTAATCATTGTTTAAATTTTCTGCTTATTCTGTAAAGATCTAGTATTAAAGACACTCGAGTAACTTTAACGGTAGTTGGTTTCGATTTGTAGTTTGGATATATGTGTGGATATTACTAATACCTATGTAACCTAGGTATGTAACCAACTTATTTTGCAATTTGCTGATAAACTCTAATTCACAAATTATTTGACAGAATTTGTATGGAGCATCTGTCAAATAAACTGTTGATAAGTATATGCACATTGCGAAACAGGCCCTATTAAATGCAGAACTTATGCACACTAAGTGCATAAGTACTTTAACTTCTACCTTTGCACCCACAGATGAGGATAAGGTGAAGTTGATAAAGAAAGGAATGGAGGACATTTCGAACAAGACTTGTATCCGGTTCCGTGAAAGGGAAACAGACGCTGAACATGCCGTAATCATCCAGGTATATAAAATGACAAATCTTCATATCTGTCTACTTAAGTAAATACATTTCTGCAAGGGACCACTGTGTTCAATTTCTCTCCGTTTAAAAATAGAACTGAAAGCTCAAATTATGTACTATCTGTGATTATCTATCGTATTGAGAATTAAAAGTTTAAAATTCTGTCCGCTAGATGCGCTGTTCAAGTTGCCATACAATGTGTCTAAATACGTAAACTATAAACTATACAGTTTGCTTACGAATAATGTTTGACGAAAACAAAAGTGGAAGTGTTAATAGCGGGCTTTATTTTTCAATATAATTTTTTTAAGGTCACAGACTCAGGTACCTGATACTTACTTGGCTTTACTTACTACGTTCTAGACCTTAAGTAGAATTCAGTATTGAAAGGCTAACTTTGCTCATAAAATATTTGTATCAGGGCTCGAATAGCGGCTGCTACTCCGATGTTGGCTACCACGGTTCAGGCGACCAGACGATTAATTACGGCCGAGGCTGCTTCAGAGCCGGAACCATAGTACACGAGATGCTGCACGCCCTTGGATTCTATCACATGCAGAGTACTCACAACAGAGGCGATTTTGTTACTATTCAGTGGGACAATATTAAGGAGGGTAAGTATCAGAAACGGATTCAGAATAATTTTATTCATGTAAACCAGTTAAGTACAGTACTTACGAATCGTCAAAAGTTACAAAATGCTAAGCTACTACTTTACCACGGTTCGGAATGCCGTTCCTATGAAGAAGAACGGGCAAGCAACTCCATGGTTACTCTTTTTTAAAAAAGGCATTTTATATTTTTGAGCAGTACATTGTTATAGGTATGTGGGAACAATGTAGGAACGGTTAAGTAGACATTAGCAGCTGGTCAAAAAAAAAAGAACCAAGCATAAACTGCGTAAACTGTAAAAAAAATTTGGCCATATTAGGCTACGCTACTGCATCGGAACGGCTTAAGGTGGAAGCGCTAGGTCAGGGCGCGAAATTCATAATTTTTTTATTATTATTATTTCAGCCCTTTTTTATGTCCCACTGCTGGGCACGGGCCTCCCCTGAATGTGAGGGGGGATTAGGCCATAGTCCACCACGCTGGCCCAGTGCGGGTTGGCAGACTTCACACATCTTTCGAGGGGTTCTCTCAGACATGCAGGTTTCCTCACGATGTTTTCCTTCACCGTTTAGCACGTGATAATCTTGGTTGAAAATGAGATTCGCACGTGAAAAATCCCAGAGGTGCGAGCCGGGGTTTGAACCTGCAATCCTCGTTACCGAGGCAAGCGTTCTACCAACTTGGCTATCACTGCTTTCGTAATGTCAAATTCATAATGTCAATAGTTTAATTTTTTTACGAAAAATTTGGACATCTTTACGATGTAATTTTAGCGATACAACACTCCAAAGTTAGTGAAAGTCGCTACTTTTACTAAATTTGGAGTGTTGTATCCAGTGTTGCCAGATGTGATTTTCTATTTCTACCCAAATTTGAAATTATTTTTCTCCAAAATGATACAATTTGCTTGAGTTTTACCCAAAGCCAAAGAGTTGATAATATCGGTTAATTTTTCAAATTTTTTCCTTGTTATACTGTTCTAATTTCCAAACTGAAACAGTAGAATGACCTTTTCTTTTTTTTTACGTTACGCATCCCCTCTGCATGGGTATGACGGGTATGACATAGCATAGAGAGAAAAAGCAGAGTGAAAATAATGAAAACTAAAAAGTACCCAAAATTCTCCATAGTATTTTTTTTCTCCAAGAATTTCATTTCTCCAAAATTTGTCCAGAGCCAAAATTTTTACCCAGAATTGCGAAAAAAATCCCCAATCTGGCAACACTGGTTGTATCGCTTTAGGTATTTTTTAAGCAAACTTAATATATCGAGATATCCAATGCACAATGCCAATATCGCCAAAAACTAAATTATATCGTAAAGAAGGCCAAATTTTTCGTAAAAAAATAAAAACCATTGACATTTTGAATTTCGCGCCCTGACCTAGCGCTTCCACCTTAATTATAGTACGCACCGTAGAGCGCGTCAGTTTCCATTTGTAATTTTTTTTCCGCTCCGGTCCACTTCGATATAGTGTGAATCGTAGATATATTAATTGAACGACCAAAAAATCCCTAGAATATTTTTTATTTGGTGCATAGAATTAGTGATACGAATTCTATGATTATTTGGTTTTTACTATACATTTATACAACACATTCCAGGTAAGGCGCATAACTTTGAGAAGTACACCAGCATCGTAGTCACTGATTTCGGCGTGTCGTATGACTACGGGAGTGTGATGCATTACCCTGAGAAGGCTTTCTCCAAGAATGGGGAAGCGACCATCGTACCGAAAGAGGTAAACATCTTTTATCCCTCTCTTCACCTTTTAAAAGTGTCGTAATTATTATAAAGTCAAGTGTGAAGTACTTTACTTATTATGCTTCTTTTACTTTTAGGAAGGAGCGGTGATTGGCCAGCGGGTGGGGTTGTCTGACAAAGATGTTTTAAAGGTGAAGAAAATGTATTGCGAAACTCCAGAAAAAGATTAATTTAAACAAAATCTCAAATTACATTGGGCAGAATAATTCCAATATTTATGTTGATGTATAAAAGACATTTAATACAATATGTGTTTTATTTCTTATGGCCTATATATATACAGTAATGAGATGCAATATCGATACAGCAACCTCGCTGCGCGCATCAGCGCAATTCATTAGTACCAGTCAGGCGTATCAGTCGAAAACACCTAAACACTATTCTTCATTACTACTCCTTGTTACATCCATCCTTGTTACTCCATCAAATTTTCGACCTATTTCAATACTACCTACATTAAGCAAAATATTTGAAAAAATCATATTAAACCAGGTATTATGTCATTTTAATGACAACAAGATTTTTCATAAAAATCAATTCGGTTTTACAAGGAATCGCTCAACTATAGACGCGGGTGTGGAGTTAATAAAGAACATCTATGGTGCCTGGGAGAACTCCCAGGATGCTTTAGGTGTGTTCTGTGACTTGTCGAAGGCCTTTGACTGCGTCCATCATGAAATACTTATCCGGAAACTGCACCACTACGGAATTAGGAACAAGGCTCTTGACCTCTTGACTTCATATTTAAATAATAGGATTCAAAAGGTCGATGTCAATGGTATAAAATCGCCCGGCTCTCTAGTGTCAATGGGCGTTCCACAAGGTTCGATATTAGGGCCATTCTTATTCCTAATATATATCAATGACTTGCCTTACTATGTAGGGAATAGTCACGAGATTGTATTGTTTGCAGATGACACTTCACTGCTTTTTAAACTCAAAAGACAGTTAGTAAATTATGACGATGTGAACAATGCACTCGCTAAAGTTGTTGATTGGTTCACTATAAATAATCTTCTCCTTAATGAGAAGAAAACTAATTGCGTAAAGTTCTCAACACCAAATGTGAGACAAGTTGGAACCAATCTACAATTAAATGGAACTGATTTGGACCTTGTGGAGTCAACAGTGTTTCTCGGTATTACCATAGATGCTAAATTGCAATGGGGTCCACATATTAAAAAACTATCTGGAAGGCTGAGTTCGGCAGCTTATGCTGTTAAAAAAATTCGACTATTAGCGGATATAGACACAGCTAGAATTGTTTATTTCAGTTATTTCCATAGTGTTATGTCCTATGGCATCTTGCTCTGGGGTTGCTCTGCAGATCTTAATACTATCTTCATCTTGCAGAAAAGGGCAATAAGAGCAATTTATGGCTTGGGTCCTAGAGACTCCCTTAAGGATAAATTTAAAGAAATAAATATTCTAACTGTTGTGTCTCAATTTATTTATGAAAATCTAATGTATGTTAAGAAAAATATTCATAATTTTGAAAAAAGGAGTGATGTTCATGTTATAAACACTCGTAATAAGGATAAACTATCCGTGCATGTCACTCGTCTCCACAGAATAAATAATTCTTTTATGGGGCAATGTATACGCTTCTATAATAAACTTCCCAAAGGAATCCGAGATCTGCCCATTAATAAGTTTAAAACAACTGTAAAAAGTAATCTTTGTCGTAAGGGTTATTACAGGATCTTGGATTATTTGGATGACAAAGCAGCCTGGGACTGATCGCTTAAATATCAATATATATAATGTTAAAGTGTAGCGTGTGTGCGCCCCGCATGGCAACACACTGGAGCTTACTTTTATAAAAATAATCTATTTTGTAAAAATAATGAATTTAAAAAAAAAGACAAGCCCGCTGAGTTTCTTGCCGGATCTTCTCAGTTGAGGTCGCGTTCCGATCCGGTTGTAGACTTAAGAAAAAAAAAAATAATGACAATTTGTAAGTGCCCCCGTAGGCCTATACGAAATAAATGATTTGACTTTGACTTTGACTTTTATTTTAGAAAAAAAATAGTATCTCACGAAAAAAAATTAATACCAATGTTGCAGCGCAGCGCCTGATTAGGTTTGATAGCAACCTGCAATGCGTCCCGCGGGCTCAGAATGGGCGAGCAGGCTGTTGTCAACGGTTGTCTTTGTTAAATACTACGCGGACGAAGTCGCGGGCAACAGCTAGTACCAAATAAAATGCTAACTCAAGACAAATAGTAGCAAAAAAGTAAATATCAAATTAATGAACATAGTTGATACATAGTTTGTTGTCATACTATTTTTAAGTTTGTTTATTGCCATATTTAGCTCGTAACTGTAATTGTAAATTTTAATTCAATAAATACACATTGTAATTGCCAACTAATGAATATGCTTAAAATTAAGTAAAATCCAAAAAATATTCAAATAAAATTTAAAAGATGTAAATCAAACCAACATTATATGTACGTATTTACCTCTTGATAATAAACAGCAAGGAGGGAAACCTGAATAAAAACAATTTAATCATTTAAAGATAACCTGTTGCCCGACTATCTACTTAATAGTAGATTGTCAACGTTGACCCTTTATTAAACTGCACTCCAAATCGTTTAAAAAGGCGCGTACGAAGATGAATTGTCAGTTAGGTGTCTCAGAGTTTCAGGGGTGGACTGGATCGTGTTCTCGGACTTTACGAATCAAGATGAAATATTTTAAGACTATTCTAATAGTTAGTATAGTGGTCGTGGCTTCTACCGCGGCACCTATTTCGGAGCAGGATGTCGGTAAATATAAACTTTGTTTAAATTTGAGCCTTCAGAAAATGAAATTTTCTTATGAGACCAAAATATTTTTAATTTTGGTATCTACTTGCTTGCTTAAATCATAGACTACATAGAGCTATCTTATAAGTAGATATACCTAGGACATAATAATGTATGTACGTATATCTAACGCAATTTGCTAATTCCAATGTTGTTTTAAGGTGAATTCGGAGATTACTTTGAAGGAGACATGAGATTGACAAACGCGCAGAAACTAGCGGTTCAAAAGGGGATCGTTTACTTAAACGGACTGGCAGATACGAACACTCGTTGGCCCAACAACACTGTTGTGTATCACATCAATGAAGAAGATTTTGGTTTGTATTGTTGTATGCAAGAAGTGGCTGTGTGTGTTAGGGGTCCGTATTTCCTACGAGAGCCTTAATTGTGATCATCTGGTCCAGGGATTCCCAAACTATTTTGAGCAAGAGACCCCTTTTCCAAAATGAACTGATACCTCAGACCCCCATAGTTATATTACTTAAAAATCTTTTAGCTAGTTTTTTTTCTATTGATACAAAGTAATTACAAAATAATAATTTCGTCTTGTACGGAGTTCGTACGTGCACGCTTATCGACTTGTTGAGTTTTTTAAAAGTACAACATTGCTACTTGCTACTATAATATTAGTCATTCTTATAAGAAGTTGGTAACAGAATCTTGAAAGTTTCAAATAAGAGCTTGTTTTAATTACTAGGGGTTGATTTTTAGTCCTCGTTGACCCCCAAAACCAGTTTTCGTTTATGTCGACCCCTAGGAAACACTTTGGGAATCCCTGACTAGTCCAGCCTTCCGTCCTAGTATATCACAATGCCGTCAAATGTGGTAAGTATAAAGATATCTAAAAATACAGAGTTTGATTTAAAAAATATGAAATTGTAATTTTTTTAGAGTAGGTTCTCTAATTCCAACTCGTTCATGAAATGCGGGATATTTTATTTTGGAAAAGATGTTCCTTTACAAGGAGATCGCGAGAACGCGGCCAGCCTGCTAGGCACTTTTGGCATCGACGACGATGTGGAGGCATTTTTGTGTATATAATTTTATTTTTATTTTATTATACAATGTCCTATTAATAAGTACTTTTTAGTTTTTTGTTTTTCCATGTAGATATCTTTGTACATAACTTATATTTGCTTTAATAAATTGCAACTTTACATTATTCACAAGTTATTTGACAGAATGTGTACGGAGCATCTGTCAAATAAACTGCAGATGGTATATGCACATTGGGACACGCCATTTTCATATCATCATGTCACATCCATAATTTTATTTATAATGTGTATTTATTGAATGTGTTATTGCTATTCATTACTTGATATTGGCAAAATACCCGCTAAGTTGTGGGTGAGGCCATTTTGATATCCATTTCATTTCATAAAGAAAGAAGAAGATATTCACATTGCGAAACAGGCCCTATTAAATGCAGAACTTATAGGTACACACTAAGTAACTTTAACTTCTACCTTTGCACCCACAGATGCGGATGAGGTGAAGTTGATAAAGAAAGGAATGGAGGAAATTTCGAACAAGACTTGTATCCAGTTCCGTGAAAGGGAAACAGACGCTGAACACGCCGTAATCATCCAGGTATATAAAATTTCATATCTTCATATCTGTCTACTTAAGTAAATACATTTCTGCAAGGGACCACTGTGTTCAATTTCTCTCCGTTTAAAATAGAACTGAAAGCAGTAATTATGAGTTAATCCCTCTGTGATTATCTCCTGAAAACTGGACTGGTCTCCACTCAGGTCACCTACTGAACTACTTTACACGTAAGCTAACCGTGTTCTTAATACTCTACGTATTTAAACACATTGTATTGAGAATTAAAAGTTTAAAATTCTGTCCGCTAGATGCGCTGTTTAATTTGCCATACAATGTGTCTAAATACGTAAACTATAAACTATACAGTTTGCTTACGAATGAACTCGATTTATTGACGAAATCAAAAGTGGATGTATTAATGGCGGGTTTTGTTTTTCAATATTATTTTTTGAGGTCACAGGCAAAGGTATATACTTACTTGGCTTTACATACTACGTACTAGACCTAAAGTAGAATTCAGTATTGAAAGGCTAGCTTTGCTAATAAAATATTTGAATCAGGGCTCAACTAGTGGCTGCTACTCCCATGTTGGCTACCACAGTTCAGGCGAGCAGTTGATTAATTACGGCCCAAACTGCTTCAAAGTCGGAACCATAATACACGAGATGCTGCACGCCCTTGGATTCTATCACATGCAGAGTACTCACGACAGAGACGATTTTGTTACTATTATGTGGGACAATGTTAAGGAGGGTAAGTATCAGAATCAGATTCGGAATAATTTTTACTCATGTAGATCATTAAGTACGGTACTTATGAATCGTCAAAAGTTACAAAATGCTAAGCTACTACCACCCGTTCGGAATGCCGTTCCTATGGAGAAGAACGGGCAAGAAACTCCATGGTTGCTCTTTTTAAAAAAAATCTTTTATATTTTTGAGCAGTACATTATTATAGGTATGTGAAAACAATGTAGGAATGGCTAAACAGAATTTAGCAACTGGTAAAAAAGAGTACCAAGAATAAGTATGCGTGAACAGTTAAAAATTTTGGCCATATTAGGCTACTGCATCGGAACGGCTTAAAAGTACGCACCGTAGAACGCGTCAATTTCCATTTGTATTTTTTTTTCCGCTCCAGTCCACTTCGATGAAGTGTGAATCGTAGATATATTAATTGAAGGACCAATAAATCCCTAGAACTTTTGTTTATTTGGTGCATAGAATTAATAATACGAATTCTGTGATTATGTGGTTTTTACTATACATTTATACAACACATTCCAGGTAGAGAGCATAACTTTGAGAAGTACACCAGCATCGTAGTCACTGATTTCGGCGTGCCGTATGACTACGGGAGTGTGATGCACTACCCTGAGTGGGCTTTCTCCAAGAATGGGGAATTGACCATCGTTCCGAAAGAGGTAAACATGTTTTATCCCTCGGTTCACCTTTTAAAAGTATCGTAATTATTATAAATTGAAGTGTGAAGTACTTTACTTATTATGACTCTTTTACTTTTAGGAAGGAGCGGTGATTGGCCAGCGGGTGGGGTTGTCTGACAAAGATGTTTTAAAGATGAAGAAAATGTATTGCGAAACTCCAGAAAAAGATTAATTTAAACAAAATCTCAAATAACATTCGGCAGAATAATTCCAATATTTATGTTGATGTATAAAAGACATTTAATACAATATGTGTTTTATTTCTTATGGCCTATATATATACAGTAATGAGATGCAATATCGATACAGCAACCTCGCTGCGCGCATCAGCGCAATTCATTAGTACCAGTCAGGCGTATCAGTCGAAAACACCTAAACACTATTCTTCATTTGCTTCCGCCATGAGGCGACGGGCTTTAAATTCACTGAGTTATAACATGCTAATTCACTACGTCATAAATGGTGTTGGCTACCTACTACAAGATTTTATCGTTGAAAGTTTATATCTAGGCTATCTTGTTATATAAATATGATTCAATTACGATTAATGGTTATGATCGATATTAACTAGGTAGGGTTAGTCAGTACGTACCCAGAAATCACTCATATGTATATTAAAGCATTAATTGATTTATTTATTTAATACTAGCTGTTGCCCGCGACTTCGTCCGCGTGGTATTTAACAAAGACTCAGCCGTTGGCAACAGCCTGCTCGCGTTCTGATCCCGCGGGACGCATTGCAGATTGTTGCTATCAAACTTTAATCAGGCGCAGCGCTGCAACATTGGTTTTAATTTTTTTTCGAGAGATCCATTTTTTTTTTCTAAAATAAAAGTAGCCTATGTTACTCCTTGTTACATCAGCTATCTGCCAGTGAAATTCCCGTCAAAATCGGTTCAGCCATTTCAGAGATTACCCGGAACAAACAGACAGACAGACAGACAGACAGACAGACAGACAGACGGACAGACAGACAGACGGACAGACAGACAGACAGACAGACAGACAGACAAAAATTGTAAAAAAAATTGTTTCGGTATAGGTAACGTGTATACATCCAAATGCACTTAGTAAAAAGCGGTTATTTTAATATTACAAACAGACACTCCAATTTTATTTATATGTATAGATAATCGCAACGGACAAGTGGAAAACCGAATGGCAACAAAATTTGACCTTGAAGTTTTACGGGCTGGTTTTCAAATTGGCCGAGTACATTAAAAATCTGCCCGTAAAACTTCAAATAAAAATTTCAAGCGATTCGTTTTGCCACTTGTCCGTTGCTATTTGTTTTTCCACTTGTCTGTTTAAGTTTCGTCTGTTTACATTTCGATTTTTTGGCAGGTTTACTGCAAAATATTTCATAAACACGTATTACAAAAAAAATATTTCATATCCAGAATCACCATGGATAAAATTAGTCTTGATAAATCACGATTCGGCGAACCCAAACTCGATGAGTCTACTCTACGCTTTTACTGGTCGAGGTGTGACCAAAACCATAGCAAAATGGCCCGGCCCTAAAGGAAAGGCATACCGCTAGAGAGTTGTTACTGTAAGATTACTAAACAGAAGTGTATGTTATGCTCTTGAGGAGGTATTCACCCGAAAAGGATAGCAGGACTCTAATTATAAATAAATAAATTATAAGTATATACCAAATAAAATGCCAACTCAACACAAATATTAGCAAAATAGTAAATATCAAACTAATTAATATGAAATTAAAAAGAAGTAAGACCCATAATTAAATAAAACTTTTTACGGATTCTATCGCCTTTATTTTTGTTTTTACGTTCCGACGTTTCGGCTGCTTTACAGCAACCATGGTCACGGAAGGACTGAGGTGTTTGACGTCCTATTGTCATAGTTTGACGGGGGTACCCTCATATCTAGTTGTTACTAGCGGTCTGATCTACGCAGAAAGAGCTCACTGTGTCTTGAGGACTTGCAAAAAACATAAAAAACTAAAATAAACGCAATAGAATCCTTAAAAAAATAGTTTTATTTCAATGTGTAGTATTCGCATAAATATAAGGTCCATAAATTTTGAAAATAACATTAAAACATGTCAATTAAAATCCACATTATATGTACTTACTCATTGAGGAACATAAAGCTACTTATGTTATATACCTCTTGAAAATAAATAGCAAGGAGGCAAACCTGAATAAAAAAAAACAATTTAATCATTAAATGTTTCCAGACTATCTACTTGATAGTCGATTGTTCATGTTGATCCTTTTTTAAACTGCATTCCAGATCGTTTAAAAGGGCACGTACAAAGATGAATTGTCAGTTAGTTGCCTCAGAGCTTCAGCGGTGGACTGGATCGAGTTCCCGGTCTTTACGAATCAAGATGAAATATTTTAAAACGATTTTAATTGTAAGCATAGTTGTCGGGGCTACTACCGCGGCACCTATTTCGGAGCAGGATGTCGGTAAATATAAACTTTCTTTAAATTTGGGCCATCAGAAAATGACATTGTCTTATAAGACCATAATATTAAAAAAATTGGCATCTACTTTCTTACTTAAAGCATAGAGCTATCTTATAAGTAGATAAACCTAAGACATAATAATGTCTATGTATATCTAACACAATTTGCTAATTGCAATGTTGTTTTAAGGTGAATTCGGAGAGTATTTTGAAGGCGACATGAGGTTGACGGACGCGCAGAAACTAGCGGTTCAAAATGGGATAGGTGCCATTAACGGACTGGTAGATACAAAGGCGCGTTGGCCCAAGAACACTGTCGTGTATCACATCAATAAAGACGACTTTGGTTTGTATTGTTGTATGAATGAAGTGGCTGTGTGTGTTAGGGGTCCGTATTTCCTACGAGAGCCTTAATTGTGATCATCTCGTCCAGGGATTGTCAAACTATTTTGAGCAAGAGACCCCTTTTCCAAAACGAACTGATATCTCAGACCCCTATAGTTATATTACTTAAAACTCTTATATCTAGTTTTTTTCCTAGTGATACAAAGTAATTACAAAATAATATGTTCATCTTGTACGAGTTCGTACGTGCACGCTTATCGACTTGTTGAGTTTTTAAAAGTACAACATTGCCACTTGCTACTAAAATATTAGTCATTCTGATAACAAGATCGTAACAGTATCTTGAAAGTTTCGAATAAGAGTTTGTGTTAATTAATAAGGTTCGATTTTTAGCCCTCGTTGACCCCTACAATCAGTTTTTGTTTATGTCGACCCCTGTGAAACCGATATGACCCCTTGGGGTTGATTTCAAGCACTTTTGGAATTCCTGACTAGTCCATCCTTCCGTCCTCACAATGCCATCAAATTTGATAAGTTTAAAGATATCTAAAAATACGTACTTTGATTAAAAAAATATGAAGTTGTAATTTTTTTAGAGTAGGTTCTCTAACTCTAACTCATTTTAGATAAGATGTTTGTTCGAATGGGATGAGGTTCGAGTATTCTAATTTTTATTTTTTGTTAGCCGTGCTGTGAGATGTAACTTATAAGCCGACAAAAAAATTACACCGGGTGGATATATATATGTATATATAAAGTTGCCTAGTTGTATCGCCGTTATCAGACATCACGCAAATAATTTTGACGGTGATATAAAATATTATAAAAAGTATACAGGCATAGTCAAAGTTCTTTTGAAAAGAATATTAAGAATGTTACAGTTTTGGAGTGGAGAAACACGGAACCGGAATACGAAATAATGATTTCGACTATTTTACGTTGGTAGGTGATATCAGCGCGAGCTGCACATGTCTCCTGGTCGGTCCTGTCTCATTTATTTTGAAAATAACTCAAGCAGACATGGCGATCAGTGACATATCCATTCTTCTTATTGAGTGAAACAAAATATTAAGCTGTAATCATTGTTTAAATTTTCTGCCATTTCTATAAAGTTCTAGTATTAAAAATACACTCGAGTAACTTTACCGAAAGTAGGTTTCGATGTATTTGTGTGAATATTACTAATACTACTTTATTTTTCAATTTGCTGATAAACTCTAACTCACAAATTATTTGACAAAATGTGTATGTAGATAAGTATATGCACATTGCGGAACTGGCCTTTTGAATGCAGAACTTATACACACTTAGTAACTTTAACTTCTACATTTGCACCCACAGACGCGGATCAGTTGAAGTCGATAAAGAACGGAATGGAGGACATTTCGAGCAAGACTTGTATCCAGTTCCGTGAAAGGAAAACAGACGCTGAACATGCCGTAATCATCCAGGTATATAAAATGACAAATCTTCATATCTGTCTACTTAAGTAAATACATTTCTGCAAGGAACCACTGTGTTCAATGTCTCCCTGTTTAAAAATAGAACTGAAAGCTCTATAATTATGAGTTAATCTCTCTGTGATTATCTATCGAAAACTGGACTCATCTCCACTCAGTTCACCTACTCAACTACTTTACACGTAAGCTAACCGTGTACTTAATTCTCTACATATATCAACACATTGTATTGAGAATTAATCGTTTTAAATTCTCGACTCGATGCACTGTTCAAGTTGCCATACAATAATCTGAATACGTAAATTATAAACTATACAGTTTACTTACACATAAACTCGCATTTTGAACAAAAACAAAAGTAGAAGTGTTTATAGCGGTTTTTGTTATCCAATAATATTTTTTTAGGTCTCAGACTCAGGTACCTGGTACTTAATTGGCTTTTCTTACTACGTACTAGACCTTAAGTATAATTCAGTATTGAAAGTCTAATTTTGCTAATAAAATATTTGAATCAGGGCTCGACTAGCGGCTGCTACTCCGATGTTGGCTACCACAGTTCAGGCGAGCTGTTGATTAATTACGGCCCAGGCTGCTTCAGAGCCGGAACCATAGTACATGAGATGTTGCACGCCCTTGGATTCTATCACATGCAGAGTACTTACAACAGAGGCGATTTTGTTACTATTCAGTGGGACAATATTAAGGAGGGTAAGTATAAGAATCAGAATATTTTTTATTCATGTAGACCATTAAGTACGGTACTTACGACTAGTCAAAAGTTACAACATTTTAAGCTACTACTTTACCACCCGTTCGAAATGACGTTCCTATAGTGAAGAACGGGCAAGAAACTCCATGGTTGCTCATTTTTTAAAAGATCATTTACAATTTTCAGCAGAACATTGTTATAGGTATGTGAGAATAATGTAGGATCGGCTAAGCAGACTTTAGCAGATGGTCAACAAAAAATACTATCTAAGTATAATTTCCCACATTTACAAATTACTTTTGTGAGTAAGGTAGGGTCATAAGACTAAAATATAATAAAAACTGCAGATGTAGATAGATAAATGATTCTTTATTATTCTACCACTATATTATTATAACTAACATACATTATTATACATACCATAATATGTAAATTATGATAATAATTTCGCCTGACGAACACACATATATAGCAACTATATAGCCCAACACTAAGCAACGCTTGTATTACGGGTGCCGTGCAATGGACTGAGGGCGTACTCTATGTATAGAATTTATATAGATATTGAATATCCATGGCTCTGTTACAAACATTCATGCTCATCACACAAAGTTTGTCCCTACATGGATTGAAACCCTGCATAAATATAATAGTAATATTATAGAGTGCGTAAGCAAATTAGTGCACATATTTAGTTTGATAGTTAAAAAACTGTATTCCTATTTTTGTGCACGGAAGGTGCAAGTCTAGCTGAGACTGGCAACACAGATTAAGCATTTATTCATCCGCTACGGCATACCAATGTTGAACACCTTGATCGGTAAAAGCACCACAATAAAAGCTACTGGTGTGTGATGGTATTTTTAGCGAAAGGTTTTCTGATGAACTTAAGGACTACGAGCTGGAACAGCGGAGGAAATCAAAGAAGATAGATTCATACTATAGGACGAAAAAGATTATACGAATTCTATGATTATGTGGTACTAATAATACTATACATTAGTTGTATAAATATACAACACATTCCAGGTAAAGAGCATAACTTTGAGAAGTACTCCAGCATCGTAGTCACTGATTTCGGCGTGCCGTATGACTACGGGAGTGTGATGCACTACCCTGAGACGGCTTTCTCCAAGAATGGGAAAGCGACCATCGTTCCGAAACAGGTAAACATCTTTTATCCCTCTCTTCACCTTTTAAAAGTGTCGTAATTATTGTAAAGTCAAGAGTGAAATACTTTACTTATTATGCAACTTTAACTTTTAGGAAGGAGCGGTGATTGGCCAGCGGGTGGGGTTGTCTGCCAGCGATATTTTAAAGGTGAAGAAAATGTATTGCGATACTCCAAAAAATATATAATTCAAACAGAATCACAATTTACATCCGGCGAAATCATTCCAATATTTATGTTGATATATAAAAGGCATTGAATATAATAAATGTTTTATTTCTCATGGTTATATGGCCTATATATATTATAATGAGATGCAATATCGATACAGCAACCTCGCTGCCCGCATCAGCGCAATTCATTAGTATCAGTCGGGCGTATCAGTCGAAAACACCTAAACACTATTCTTCATTCACTTCTGCCTTGAGACAACGTGCTTAAAATTCACTGAGTTATAACATGCTAATTCACTAAGTTATAAATGGTGTTGGCTACCTACTACAAGATGTTATCGTTGAAAGTTTATATTATCTAGGTTATCTATCTATACATATAAATAAAATTGGAGTGTCTGTTTGTAATATTATAATAACCGCTTTTTACTAAGTGCATTTGGATGTATACACGTTACCTATACCGAAACCACATTTTTAACAATTTTTGTCTGTCTGTCTGTCCGTCTGTCTGTCTGTCTGTCTGTCTGTCTGTCTGTTTGTTCCGGCTAATCTCTGAAATGGCTGGACCGATTTTGACGGGACTTTCACTGGCAGATAGCTGATGTAACAAGGAGTAACTTAGGCTACTTTTATTTTAGAAAAAAAATAGGATCTCACGAAAAAAAAAAAAAACCAATGTTGCAGCGCAGCGCCTGATTAAGTTTGATAGCAACAACCTGCAATGCGTCCCGCGGGCTCAGAATGGGCGAGCAGGCTGTTGTCAACGGTTGTCTTTGTTAAATACCACGCGGACGAAGTCGCGGGCAACAGCTAGTTTATAAATATGTCTCAACTGAGACTTGATTGATTGAGTCATTATGATCGATATTAACTAGGTAGGGTTAGTCAGAACGTATGCATAAAGCACTTATACAGTGGACTCCCGGTAATCCGGCCCCTGTCTAATCCGGCACCCCCTGTAATCCGACATGTCTATTATTATTGAATATTTTTCTGATAATCTTCGCTAATGTAGATAATGCACCATGAACAGGTTACAACTTGTACGCGCCACCACTATTGTACTCGACGCGTAGGTATTGTTTTGTTTTCGACATACATACAATTACAACTCGACACATAATGAAGTATGATTTGAACTTCAGAATATAACACATAGAATTTTATCATTGGATCTGTAATTTGTCGGATTACAAGGTACTCTTTTGTTAAAAAAATCCGGACTATAGGGGGTCTTAGGCAGAACTCTATAATCCGACAAATTCGATAGTTCGACACTGCCCTGCAAAGCGTTTGTCGGATTACCGGGGGTCCACTGTATGTATATTTATTTAATAGGTGTACATAAAAGAATCCCCTTCGAATTGAGGAGGGGCCCGTGCCCAGGAGTGGGACATTAAAAAGGGCTGGTATTATTATTGGAACGAAGTTCCTTATTATTGATTTTTTTTTCTTCTCCCTGTTATAGGGGTGAAACAACTGGCACACGGGCCTTGGCCAAGAGTGCCAGCTTTTGCGTGTTGGGAACTATGGCGATGATAATTAATTTTGTATAAACTCGCGTGTGAGACGGCAAGTGTTAAGTATAACTGCTTTTTGTATGAGTGTGAGTGTGGATTTAGGCATTTGAAGTATATTGAGATTAGTCTGGTCTCGGTGGTCTCGGAATGACGCCTGTGGTAGAAATAACAATGGGTAAAATTTAAAATTGGGTAAAATTCTAACGGTATCTACTTGCCATTGCTTCTTTATCTCAGTAGCTATGTACTTAGTCATTTTCTCCGGGTGTGTAGTGAGAAGGTTATGTGTGTTGCAAACCGCTATGTCTATAGTTTTCTGGTTTTATCTAGTATTGTTATGTCCGGTCTATTCAAAGGTCCTATCTGTTATTATTGTTCTATCCCAATATATTTTATACTAGCTGTAACCCGCGACTTCGTCCGCGTGGTATTTAACAAAGACACAACAGCCTGCTCGCGCGTTCTGAGCCCGCGGGACGCATTGCAGGTTGTTGCTATCAAACTTAATCAGGTGCAGCGCTGCAACATTGGTTTTAATTTTTTTTCGGGAGATCCTTTTTTTTTCTAAAATGAAAGTAGCCTAAGTTACTCCTTGTTACATCAGCTATCTGCCAGTGAAAGTCGCGTCAAAATCGGTTCAGCCATTTCAGAGATTAGCCGGAACAAACAGGCAGACAGACAGACAGACAAAAAATATAAAAAATGTTGTTTTGGTACAGGTACCGTGTATACATTCAAATGCACTTAGTAAAAAGCGGTTATTTTAATATTACAAACGGACACTCCAATTTTATTTATTTATATTCTGTGCGTTATAAATTGTGGCATAGTGTGTGGTGATTGTATGAAATGGTTTATATGGTTGTAGATGGATGGATGTGACAAGTAAGTTTTTTGTACCAGTAGTTATGTATATTATCGGTACCTGGTGCATTTCAGTTGTCTGTGCGTTTGACAACTTGAGTAAATATATGTGTATTGGAATGTTTTCAAAATCCATGTGAGTTAAATGTACAGTATAAGGTGATATTTTGCGTAACTATTCAGCATTAGTATCATGCTGTACAGGGTTCTCCCAAATGTTTGCCCAGATTTGTTGTAGGTGTTGGAGTGTTGGAGATTCTGATGGCAGTGTTGTGTTGTTTTGATGATTGGTGCTTAATGTTCTGTAAAACTGTTTTTCGTTATTTGTAAAGGTTGAATTCTGTTGTTTTCGTTTTGTACAAGTTAAGTATCTTTTTAGTCTGTTTCAAACTGCGTTAATTTTTGTTTTAAGGTGTCAAGAAAATGTTGTGGCTCTGTATTGGTTCTCCGTATTGCGAATGAGTTTTATACAATCTTTATTCTACCGTTTTTACTATTTTCTGGCTGCTATTCCCTGCTATATATTGCGTTAGTCTATGTATTTCTAGCCTATATTTTAGTAATCTTTTTTCTATTCTCCTTTGCCAGTTGGGTTTCCGTTACGGTTATATAGGACATTATTTTTATCTAAATTAAATTGCAAGTACCATTGCAAGTAGCTGCTGCATAGGCTGCTGAGGAGATTAATGTATGCAACGAGTTAAAATCTATTGCTGGGTTTGAATGTTTTGGGAGTATAACGTTATTTAGGCATTTGACAATTTGAGGAAGTTGATCGAGGAACGAGATGTTTTCTGTTTTGAGATGTATGGCCTTGTTTCAGGGTATATCTTACTGAATCGTGCTATTGCGTGATTTAATTCTATGTATTTGAATTGGATTGTTTTCATTATTTCTAGCGTACCTATGTTGTTGTTCGTAAGTTTGAATTTGTGTGAGCGTCATATTTATGTTACTTTTAGGTATAATTTGATGTGATTGTTCTGCTATTATAATACATATAATAATTCCAGCCATTTTTAATGTCCCATTGCTGGGCGCGGGCCGCCCTTCAATTATAAGATAATAGGGCTATTAAACGGTTCATATCTTCGGTCCATTTTTTTCGCGCACGAGTATAGCCAGCAGTGGGCAAATGCCTCTTGCATAAAAGGTGTTGACCTTGTTGTCCGGGATGAATATGATGATGATGGTGATGGATTGGGTGACCGAAACAAGCTATGAGTTGAAGAAGGTGATGGAATGTTAGAAAATAAAGATGGTTCGGAGTGTGCGATAGATGAGAGTGAGGATGATTGGTCGGCAGTAGCATATTTTTCGAGGGGCACCCACCAGTTCAGCCCCCCGTCGCCAATGGTTTATTATTATTATTACATAAAATAGGCAAGAACCAACTTATGAGCTATATATTATATAGATAACTCATATTAATCCACATCCAACCAGACACTTGAGTTAGTTGATACTTATTCTCAATGTATTTAACGGTATCCTAAATAAAAATTAAACCAATTATCATTTTACAAAATACGTTTGATAAGATTCGTGAATTGGTGAAACAATATATGGCAAAACAACGTTTGATGAAATTAGTTTTTCGGAAGTATTTTATTTAGTTACCAAAACATAAAGGTTTGGCTAGGTTCCTTTGTTACGAAATTGCATAGGTTAGGTTTTTTGGGAACCTTAGGTTTTGACTATTGATGTTTTTTTTGGGTTACCTTTGCTTTTCAAAGGGTTTTCGTAATTATGTTAAAGGAACATATTGTTATTTCGTAATATTGCTCATAAGGATATTGTTTTATGTATGTTCAAGTTGTTCATCTCTCTGCGAGTGACAGATGCCATATTTTTGTACCTTTTTGCGTACTAATTAGTAATTTTAAAAAACAATTTATGTACCTACCGACATTTTATAAAATTAAGAAGTTGTCAAACGAATAGATTAATTTTTTTTGTTGAATTCGCTCTTTCGAGCAGGCTAAAGTCATTATGACCATACCGCCGCGTCTTACGTAGTTTGTTTTCATAAATTCAAACGAATTGATTGGTGAAACAATTTTTTTTTAATATTTATGACATTTGCTAAGTAAAACATTTGCTTGCTGAGTATTTGTCAAATAATCTGTTATAAAATTATATTTTTGTGTCATACAATGTTTGTCAATTTAATAGATTTTGAAACGTTCTTTTGTAAAATGATAATTTGTAAAACGTTTTCTTATGAATATATCCATCAGCAACGTGCGTTTACTCGTCTAATACCCGTCACTTACTTGCTCGTCGTAGTCACGGTCAATTTCCCTGACGACATCGCTCTGATTTTATATCAAGGACAGTAAAACTCAATACTTTGCGGTTTCTTATTTTACATTCTTCAAAATTACACGAATTTTGCGGCACCTGGCAATGGCATTGATTGATTGCAGAACATTTTACAAGACCGATAATAGTTTATTTGTATTGTATAATACTTATTTACCTACCTACTTAATTAATGAAAAATGGGTAACTAGCTCGAGGACAAAAAATGCTATATTTCATCTTCAGAATTCAAATAGGCGTGTAATTAATTGGACTGATTATTAAATTAACCAAGTTAATAAAAAGCGTTTACAATATTCTTATTTAATTGAAGTAAGGGAACTATAGTATCCCACTAATATTATAAATGTGGAAGTTTGGATGGATGGATGGATGGATGTTTGTTAATCAATCACGCTAGAACGGCTAAACGGATCTGGATGAAATTTGGCACAGATATAGATTATAGTCTGGAATAGCACTTAAGCTACTTTTTATTGCGGTAAAATGTATGGTTCCCGTGGGATAGATTCGTTTTAATTTTTCATAGAGCAAAGGATCAACATGATTTTTTGCATAGGTAGTGGTAGTTTAGGGGTCAGAAAATGACATAGGCTAATTTTAATCCCGGAAAAATGCACGGTTCCTATGGGATAGAATACAGGAACCGTGCTTTTGCAAAAGGACATCCTTTTTAATCGCAGGTAACACCGCGGGGCGCAGCTAGTAGTATATATACCTACGCCTGTGCATTGCTTTATGGATAAAGTTATGTAATTAATTCAGGGTTGTACCATAACACGTGCCTCTTATATTGTGATGGTACCTATACAGAGAGACGAAGTGGACGCCATTATAAAAGCTTCATAAGTTATCAAATAAAGTCTACATCGGAAATTCAAGCTTTTACGTACATTTATACAAGGTACATAGCAGACCTAATTTAACAATTTTGTCTGTACAATGACTTAATAATGCACAACGAAGATGCCACTGTAACTTTACTGGCGCTATTATCTTATGTAGAGATGAGAATTGTTCATCTTATAATAGTTTTGGCTACCATGAGCTATACAAAAAGAGGTCACACGTTTATCCTTCGATTGCTTGCTCTTTAAAAAAGAACATCATGTGAACTAATTCAATGTAAGAGTCGGCCTAATAAAGCAAACCATTGTCTACTTGCACAAAACAATAATAAACCAGAAAGGGTTCTACTCAAGTAGGTTAGTACCTATTCGCAAGATTTCAGCTATGATTACACAGCAGCGGACAGCTATTACTTTCCCTGTACTATTTCACTCATTCAATTACAAAAATTACAAGTCATTGTTATTGTTGGACGGCGCGGCGCGGCGCCGGCGGTCACGTCAACACGACTGTAGCCGTAGGTTTAGCAACTCGATGTTGCACGAGTCATGGGTGGTGGTGTGGTGTCGCCGTCACCGGCGCGCTGTCGCAAGCGGCGCCGGAGCAGTTGCGGCCTAACACCTTGTGAAATGGTCGTATCCGAAGCTATATTAAACTTCGCCCCAACCCGGCGGGTTTTATCCTACTGAAAAAATCCACCAGCGCTGGAGTATACCGCCGGCTGCCACGACTTAAATAACTTAAGCGCAAATTAAAATTGTAAAATGGCCATTAAATTCACTATACTGTTAATATGACACACTTTTTACGAGAATATCGTGTGGGTTGACTACACGGCGAGAAACGAAAACAATACCGCATGCATTTATGTAGATTAAATCTTAAAGCTCGTATAAGTTAATATTTCAATATAATCATGGCACGAGTCGAGCTATCGGTGCTTGTCATTCTTGTTTGTGCGATCAAGTGTTTGGCGATGAACCATCATGAACTGGAAGACTTTGAGAATTTCCTCAAAAAAACATCGCAGCTGAGCCCAACGTTAAAAAGTGAGTACTTAAACAGTAAATTGTATCCAGATACACTTGTCCCTATGAAAGATTGCTAGTTATTAGATATTAATATCCCCTGATAGTAAATTCCGGACGCAAAGGTTGTGAGTAATTTTGCAACTTCGATACGTTAAATCCCAACCGCGCCGAAGGTTTGGCCAAGGTGTAGATCCAGGATTTCGATAAGGGGAATAGGGGGAGGGGGGCGGAACAATTTTGTTTACTACAAAATAGGACGTAAGTACAACGTAAATAGGTAAAAAGAGACTAATATATATCTATTTAACTGATCAACATTAATAATAGTGTTAAACAGTCAAGTTGTAAGGTGTTTCTTGAGAAGCATTTGTTGAGGGTTTACACTCAGTGTAACCCAATCTAGAAAGAGATATATCTACAGAAAATCTAGGTATTTCCCAGGTAATTTCTAGCAACTATTATCATTTTCTTCCATCTTCTTTTTCTATATAAGTAATATGGGTCACGCTGATGTATAAAATCATGAAGTGTGAAGTTTGTTTTTTTTCAAACAAACTTCCAACAACCTTTGGTCGTGCGTTCAGTACACGGGTGTCATTTTTTTAATGTCTAATAATTTGATTTATTTCTTTGGGAATGTTATCTTTATAATCTATGCTGACCGTGGTAAAATATATTACATTATTATTTTTACACCTTATATAAAAGCAAAATCCATTGATAAACTGGCACACACACCGTTATATCTACCAAATGATACGAATTTCACTTTAGAAATTTGTTACCTGGACGTCATGTATGAGATAATACGTAAGCCAACCGTATACTTCATAGTATATAGTATTTATTCACTTTGTATGGAGGATTTAAAATGTTAATACTTCCGTGCGGACTTACTGTCCGCTAGAGGCGCTGTTCAATTTGTCTTACAATGTGTCTAAATGCGTAAACTATAATCAATACAGTTTGCTTACGAATAATCTCGCACTTGACGCACTGTTTGTGTTCCTTTCTGCCTTTGGTGGCTGGCTAAGAAAGGGTTTTATTCTCTGCGCATGCAGTTACAGGTTTTACCTGTAACATATAGGAACGCCAGTTATATTTGAATTAATAAATACCAAGGTCAATATGAGGTTAAAGCACACTGCAAAACAATCTTTCAGAGGGCGCAGAACCTGACTACGATTATGATGAAGAGGAACCGGTGTCAGACCACGCGTGGGAAGAGAGCGGCAAGTTCGAGGGCGACCTCGTGCTCAACGAGCGACAGCGGCGGCTCATCGTGGAGGACGTCGCCGAGGGGCTATCCAGGAACGGAATCAGAGACGGAACGAAGAGGTGGCCTAATAACGAAGTCATATACTTTATCCAAAGAGAGCATTTTAGTAAGTTAATATCCATAGCAATATGGATCATCCATCAAGATACCGTGGAGCTACTTTCTTATGTTAAACTGCTATTTTCAGCCAGTGGCCAAGTGCAAGCAATCCAGGGTGGTATAGATGAACTTGCGCGTGCGTCGTGCGTCACATTTCGTCCATATAAGAAAGGGGACAGAGATGCTGTTGTAATACAAGTATGAATTACTTTTTTTTACTATTGCGCTTCTAGTAATCATAATAGACTTGCACCCGCTCCTTTTTTATGAAACGGGTCCTGCAAGCAGTTTTTTTTGTTATTATATAACATAACAAATGACAGGTGGTATCTATTGATTGATAAAGTAAATTAAAGCAATGAACACTCAACTATTCTCTTGTTAAATAAATTTCTTTAGAGTTGCCTCACATTGCAAATTCATTACGAAAGTACAAAATAAAAAGCCGGCTTCACAGTTCATTAATCACTACACAATATACACACCTATTGACAACTGCTTATGATGCGCAATAGGTTTTCATAATCAACGTTTTTTTTTCCAGGGTAGTAGGCGAGGATGCTTCTCCCAGGTTGGCTACCAGAGTGGTTACCAGGTGTTGAACTTGTCGGGCCGGCACCCCGTGGGCCGTGGGTGCTTCAGACACGGCACCGTGGTGCACGAGCTGCTCCATACCCTTGGATTCTATCACATGCAGAGCAGTCCAGACAGAGATGATTATGTAAAGGTGGTCTGGGAAAATATAGTGGAACGTGAGTACTCGCAATCACTAAATTATATATTTTAAGCTTTGACTAGAAAGTATACGAGTTTATTTGCCTTGGTCGTGTTAATATTAATTGTTGGTCGTGTTTGGTGGTAGACCGTGGGAAGTGAATATATACTTACATTCAAGGGTGTTTAAAACGGTCTTCACTATATTGCAGGTATGTAGAAGATTCTCTAAGCTGATCTTGTCAGTCTATTTTGCTTTGTTTTTGTTGTTATCAGGCATCAGGCCGCGTTTGGTTAGAAATGACCAACCTAGTTATTTATTCAGGTATAATGGTTTACTAGAAGTTAAGTTGATAAAAGTGATGGGAAAAACTATGGGTCAACAGTTTTATTTTTTGCAACATAAATACCAACTCGACAATGTCAGCGACCGCTAACCGCGCTCGCCTACTGTGTAGTAACGCAGTCCGAATATAAATTAACTGTCTACCCAGATATAGGCAATAAGCTATGACTCGAAGGACCCGGCAAATTTATTTCGAAATACTATCCATTAACTAGCTTTACCCTCTACTTGGTTCAAGTGGTTTAACCGACTCCGTACCAACTTTAAATTTCCAAGTTCAAAACTGTCAAGTCGTTTTAGGTCTGATAAAAACTAAAACCGTGTTTCATTCCAATCCATTTATTTGTATAAAATAAAATACGGTTTTATTAAATAGTTACTATGTTTAAAATAACAGCTATAGTATTTTTTTTTTGATAAATTAAATCCCAGTTAGTTGGCTGACAGCTGGCATATTTTTACGTACGTATTACGGTGATCTTTGCGGGTAAAAAAACACATCATAAGTAACGAACCCTGACATAGAAACTTCTTATCGCTCGGTATTTAGATGAAACTCATAAAAAGTTTGAAATAATTACTTAGGTAAACAATGGTCAATGACCTAGATTAATATTTTTTATGGTTTTGATGAAATAACTACTTATATTTGGAGCCGTGTTACGCGTTGCCTTTATTTAGTGGAGGTCTAGGTCATCTCTACAGAATGAAATATATCATTACTAAGGAAATTTCCCCTAACGATACAAGAGGCCATAAATATCTGCGGTCGAGATATAAATCGTGTTAACGACACACCTGCTCATAACTGATTTGTTTATTCTCAGCTGCGAGGCACAACTTTCGGAAATACAACTTGTTCGCGGTGTCTGACTTTGGCGTCGGTTACGACTACGACAGTGTCCTGCATTATAGCCGCAGAGCTTTCTCCAGCAACGGTCAGGACACCATCGTGCCGAAGAAGGTGACACCTAATATTAATACTAGCGTTCACGCGCAATTCCGCTCGCGTGAAAGTAGTGACATAAAACATATCCAGTGGACCTTGGTTTCACTGAACATAAAATAAAACTATAGATTCTCCAGTAGGATGTAGCGTTATAGCTTATAGTATACTAGTATAATGAAAAGAAAAAATAACTAATTACTGTGTTGCTTTCATTTATTTTAGACTGGAGCAGAAATTGGCCAAAGAATTGGTTTGTCAGACAAGGACGCCCAAAAACTAAATAAAATGTATTGTGATGCTGATTCAAACGAGCAAGCCAACCAACAGGCGCATGAGCAAGCCACAGAGAAAACTGAAGTCAAAAAGAAGAACCAGCCATTTGACGGTCATGGTATAGGATATCATCAAGGTAAAGCTGTGGCTATCAAACTGTTGCCCGCGGCTGAAACTTATAAATTACCTGACGTACCAAGTTTTCATGTGTTTGATTATTTTAGTAAAACGCCGCAAACCCTGCCGACGCCGGAAAACCAAGGATTTATTGGTAAAGAAATAGCGTATTCGTACAACCCACCTAAACCGTCGAATACGGAAGAAAATTCAAAACCCATTGTCCACACAAACTCAGAAACTAAACAGAGTGATAAAGAATCGAGGCAACAAGTAGTTACTGACCGTGATAGCTATGATAATGTTGCAAAAGTAAAGAATCAACATAGTGGTAATGTAACTAAAACCAATTATAAACTAGATACTTCTTTAGATAACAATACACAACATGACCCCTCCGAGAACTTAAATGAGGATATAGTGAACACGTTCAATAGATTATCAAAAATTATTAAACAACATGTGTATCCTTCTCAAATTCCATATCAGGACGTTTACAAGAATAACGAGGATACCAGTAGGGACTCCAATACTTCAGAAATTGATAATGAACATAATGAAGTATCCCCATTAAGCAATGATAGAATAGAACAAACGGAAAATGTGAAAACAGCTGTTCAATACATTCAAAACTTTCATGACTTCAACCGCGATAAATTAAAGGAAAACGATGATCCATATTATCGAGACGACTTCGATGCCATTAAAAAAGAAAGAAACGAGAATAGAGCACTGTCCTATGACGTGAACAACTTTGAACTTAGTGATCCATATTACGAATCATTTCCAATCTATAAACAATTCGCAAAAGACCATTACTCAGAAGAACTTCTTCCAGATAAACATCGTAACATTATAGGACACACAGGTAGAACAACGAATGATGTGAAGTCAAATTTTCAATTTGCTGATAGGAGACAGCCAAATCCAAACAAGTGGTATGCAAACTATACTCCTCAATACAACCCCTTTTCGGACCACGACTCCGTCTCAGACACATTATACATAAATAGAATCGGCCCTGCTAGAGATGATTGGCACAAATCACATGATAGAAGAAATAAAAATGAAAGATATTCTATATTCCATGGAAGAACGCCTGACTATTCATCATTTAGCGGCCCTGATCACGTAGTTGAAGATTGGTATGGTACCGGCACACACTAAAAGAAGAAAAATTAAGTATATAGAGAGGTACTATACCTACTTAGCACTTCATTTAGAGTCATAGACTTATTTTAAGGAATATTGTACAGTAAATATAATTAGAATTAAGTAGAATTATTAAGTTTGGTTTAAGTAAGTACCTACCTGTTATTTCGATTGCTATTGTTATGCGATTGTTAAGTACCTATACGTACTTATAACTTGATTGTATTTTTATTTGCTTGATAAAAAAATACCTACAATAGCAATTAAAACATTAAGGATTTTAAATTTGTTTAATTTGATGTACCTATGGTACTTAATTGTAAATAATTAAAAAGTAAGTACCCACGTCAAATTCAATCAATAAATTATTTAAAGTTTATACTTTTGATTGAATTGTCATTTTTACCTTCTTACTTATGGAAGAATCTTCTTACATAAGTAAGAAGGTAAAAATGACATACAACAATGACTACAACAAAATCGGTCAAAGTTGTCAAACAAAGGTAGTGAATATGCTATTTGACTGTGTTTGAAAAACTATCTTTATGATGCTAACAATATCGTTATTTCATTGTACATTCCAGTATTTTCCATAAAAGTTGATGATAAAGTGGAAATAAATAAAAATACCGCCAAAACGCGGCCAGGTCATGTGATCCTTTAAAAAAATGCCCGCAAACATTAAAGTCCCACATATTGACTGATTACGGCGGTGTGACGTCACACACAACACACTAAACTTTAGAGTGTTTTGGATCAGGTGACTGAACCAAAAAAAAAAGTATTTTATTATTTTTAAGATTTCTTTTTGCAGAAAAATTTATAGGTGTTATAAAATTCTAGGATGGCCACTATTTTAAGCTTATATTTCATACAGTTATCGTTTTTAATATACTGCAATACGAGCCATTGCCATAGCCATAGCCATTGGCAGGACATTTTTTTGTGTATATATGGCTCGAATATTTTTTATGAAGTACAAGTACAACACTTATTGTATTCATACTGGCTAAATACATAACCGGTCAGTGTCTCTGTCAACGCCGGGCAGGGATAAACGAAATAAGTCACTGTCAAAATTGTCATTGTTTTATTTGTCAAAATCATTTTGGTTCGTACGTGCTTTGCGTTTTCATGTTTTTGTAAGTTTTCTTCGGCGTTTTAACACATTACCAAGCAGTGTTGATAATAATGCAATAACTGTGACAATACTCTTATAATAATACCAATGCACTTTTGTAATGATAACCCACAGTCGGTGATAAGGCAAGGTACGAATTATTTACTCAATTAAACAATTGATGGGTTGTGCTGTGTCGTGCGTCACCGGTGCTACAATGTCGTTGTTTGGAAGGAATGATAATGATAATAATGATGCACGAGCTAGACTTGAACGGAAACTGTACATTGCAAAGGAATCTCCAGAGCCAGACTTTGATCTGTCCGAGTGCCAGCTACGTCAAGTACCGTCCGGAACATATTCAATATGTAAAGTCTTTAGAAAAGACCGTTTATATTTGCACAATAATGACTTACATACACTAGAGGAGGGCGGGCAACTATCGGATCTGTATCTTATTAAGGTTCTCAACCTAAGTAACAACACATTTATGCAATTATCTAATGATATTAGATACTTGGTGAATTTAACAGAGTTGTATTTACAGAACAATCTCCTCAAAAACCTCCCTGAAAGTATACAGTGTATGCAATGCTTGCAATTATTAGATATATCAAAGAATAAACTCACAAGTATATCAGCCTCTGTTGGAAAATTGAAAAGATTGAGGAAATTAATTATAACTGATAATAAGGATTTAAATAAACTTTGTCCCGAACTGTGTTTTGCAATTAATTTGATATCAATAGAGTTAGATGGTGAACAGTTTTTATTCCCTCCATCGGTAGTTGCAACCCAAAGTACTGAAAATATAATGAAATATTTATGTGAAGAAATGAATATTGTTTACTGCCCACCATTGCCGATTGATCATGATATTGTAACTGTACAGACACCAAACACACTGCAAGATCCTTTTGTGCGACATAACACCAGTACTTGGGAGGAACAAGAGGCCACTATTACAGAACAAGAGAAAAGACTACACAAAGCTGCTAAAGAGCAAAGAGAGAAATTCTTAAATCAAGTCTTACAGGAACAAATGGAGCTGGATGGTGAGATAGCAAAAGTACACAGTGCTAGAGAAAAAGATCGCCAGAGACTAATACAGGCTATCCAAGAGGATGAAAAGGAAATTGGTTGTTTGGTGGAAAACTTTATCCAATCAGATTATTTAAAACCAGAAGTGATACAACAGCAACTTGCTCATGATCAGGCAGAACACGACAGAATGCTTGAAATAACTCGTCAGAATTATGACAACCTGAAAAAGACTGATGTTTTAAAAGCAATGGAAATGCTTATAGAAGATGATTATTCCATTAGAAACTCGAAAAAACACTATGAAGATTCATTGCACAATATGAAACAGAGTATACTCATGCAGGATCTTGAAGTCAGTGAAAAACTAGGTGAATTATTGAATGCTAAGGATCAGTCTCGCACATTGTTAGTGGGACAACTCTTAGAAGATCAAGATATTCAAAAAGCAATAGTTGCTTCTTTGCTTGAAAAAGTTGATGCTAAGAGTTGGAGCCTTAATCAGGAAATATCATTGATCTCTACACGTCTGGCACGATTGAGTGTAATTGAACAAGAAAAGAAAAAATTAAACATTGCATATAATTATAATGACCTACTTCAGCAGAGGATTCAGTTGGTCATGTTCTTGGATGATCTTTTTTGTCAGCAAAATAAAAGAAGAAAACAACTTGAAGAAACCTTAAAAGAAATGGAGACAGAGACTAATAAATCTACAGACTTTTGGTTAAAAAATTATCAAAAATTAATGGAATCTGCACCGAGAACAATATTAGATATTGGAAAAACATTGGATCCTGTATTTGCTAATTATCTTTTACAGGAAGGGGTGATACATTGTTTGCCATTCTTAGTCAATTTTTTGTTTTCTGGTGAATCTTTACTAAATATTACACCAGAAAAATTAAAACTGAGTGGTGTTTCATTAACCTCAGACAGAGAAGGTATTACCAAAGCAATACATTTTTATGTAGGAGCTAAAAGTCAAAACCATAATTTGGAGGAAGGCATGGCTTTAGAACCAACTGCTCCTACCAAAGAAGATCTTGATACAGAACAAAGCTATACTGGAGTAGTCAGTACCAACAAAACCGAAGACACAATATTAGAGTCTGAGTGTATTATTTGTATGGATGCAAAATGTGAAGTAGTATTTATACCTTGTGGACACATGTGTTGTTGCCAACAGTGTGCAAACAAGGAATTGGATAGCTGTCCCATGTGCAGGGGTGGCCTTGAGAGGATTATTAAAGTTGTAATTGCATAATTAATGCAATACATTTAGGCTGGTGTGTATGTTTTGTACTCACATAAATAAAATAATATTTTTTGTGTTTCTATTTGTGCTGTTTTTAATGTTCTATATTTTTCTGTTTCAGTTGAAAAAGAAGCAATAAAATGAAATGTTTAGAGCAATATGAGGCCTCAATGAAAGTGTGTTATCCTGCTATTGGTTTGTTATGAACCTACTATATGTGATTTAAAGTACATTGATGCCATTCTCTTTGAACTAAATTTATGTTGACTCATTTAAATATTGCACATTTGTCACAAATACTTTCAGAAAAATAAAAATACATGTACAGTAATTGTAGTCTGGATGGTATAACAATTTTGTAACATTGTATTTTTAAATTTTATTACCAGCATTACATTAATGTAGGCATAGGTTCTCTATATTGTGTTTTTATTATTAAAAAGGACACATGCATTATAGTGTTATAAGTATAATAATATTCCACCAAATTGTATAGTTTTAATATTATATAGACTGCTTAGACAGGATAGTCATTCTGTATATATAATGAATATAAGTAAACCTTCATTATAATATCTTTCTCTTATAAGGAAGACTGCATGTAAAACTTACAAGGAATTTAACTTGATATACAAAGGTACCTACTACTAAGTAATTGGTCTCATTGTGGTATAATGTTTGAGATTTGTATATGTGATATAAGTTGTTGCACATGCGATCATGTTGTAATGATCAAAATAAGATTTGATAATTGAATCAAAATCTTAACAGAAATAATAATAAGAGTCAATCTAAAAGATTGTGCCTTCTAGTTTGATTAGTATTTTTCAATGGTTTTAAGAAACGATGTTAAGTATGCTGGTATAATAACCACCACCACCAAATAACAAAATTAATGTAACTTATTAAATCTAACCTATATTTATAATTATCTATCAGTGAATCCTATACCAGAGACCAAAGTGCGAGTTTCCTCGTAAGCTAACCATATACTTTAAAGTCTACGTATTTTTTGTTCACTTTGTATCGGGAATTGAAAGTATTAGATACCGTCCGCTAGAGGCGCTGTTCAATTTACCATACAAAATAACAATATACTCAGACAATGCAGTGGGTACACGTTTCGCTTACGAAAAAAACTCGTACTCGAAGCTCAGGGCCTATACGAGGTACCAATATTTAATCTTATTTAATTTGTGAGCAATTCTTATATTGCTCACATAACTAATCTAATCCGTTTTATATATAATTAAGGACGAATCGCAATGAGATTCCATTTTCAGTCATTGTGTTATGCGGCTGATAAAATTTGTTCTTCAGTTTAGGGCCAAGCATTCGATAATTTTGTGAGGAATCGAGGAAAAGCTAGCAGTAATGCTATAATTTTTTTTTAATAATTACTATTTAAAGCTATTATAATTAATGTTTTTTTTTCACATAGCTTCTTATATGCGAGACATTGTACCGATTCGGTTTGCTCACGATGCTTTTGAAATATTCAAAAGTTTTTTTTAGTAAGTACCTACCTACTATTATATTTATTTTATCTTTAGTCACCTCCTAGTCTTAGAGAAATTGTATTCTTATATAACTTTATAACTACGTTTGTCCTCAAATTATATTGGAATTATGTACTACGTAACTACCATTAATCCCATAATTTATAGAAAGTTATCGTCTCTTTACAAAGGTATTATAAAGCACTTTTCTTTTGCAAAACGAGTGGAAATCCCATTGTAAAATTGATTAAAACTTTTATAAATTTGAGAGTAAGATTATGTTAACTAAGCACTTTGTTAAAATAATCACAATATTATGTACATTTTATTTTAGGATAAATATCACAGTTTTCAATATTGTACTGTTCGATATTTGATTGGTTTAAAACACAACATTCAGGTGATATTTTAGCTGTGAGATTATTTTCTTACTTTATGGATTGTTAAGATCACTTTTTTATAAATATAAATCCGCTATGGCACATACTGCGATTTTTGTTTGAGTACCTAGGTACCTATCAGTAATTCTTTATGTACTATCATGAGTATTGTAGACACATTTTAACAAATTTATGAATTATTCATAGATCTATAGATAAATATTTTTTTATGTCCATACTATTTGTCTACTTTCTCATCTACTTTCAAGCAATTGTCCCATTTCTTCGTTGTATCAGGGGCCGGATTCTGGTTTACCCTAATTTGACTGATTTCTGATATATAGGTGTAACAAAAATAGTTTAAAATATTTTAAGCGGTTAACATGGAGGTCAACGTTCACGTTTTTTTATAAAATACTGGCTGCCCTCGGTGAACTTCCTAAGAATCAAATGCCCCCAAGAATCAAATGCATGCGAAAATGAATTATCTTTATTACTATTATTTCAGTGAATTTTTACCACGTTTTAATAGTTATTCTGCTACTTGGGACGAGAAATTTTCAAAAAATTAAACATCATAAAAATCGCCCTCCCGTTCTTGAGTAAAAATGTGTAAACAGTGTTTATTTTTTATGCGAAAACGCAAACTAGGTAGTACCGTTTCACCGCGCACTTACTAAGTAGTGCTATTTTCGAAATTATAAATTATTTGAGTTTTTTGGAATGTGACCTTTATAGCTTACTTATTGTTATTCCTTATATATTTACACGCAGCGATTGCCGTCTGCACTCCGCGACCCAACTAGCAGGACTCTAAGAATTTTTGATTTCTATCATCTGCGTTTAAAAATCTAATATTTTTATTTTCGTCTTCATTTGATGGTATAATAGTCTGTGAAGGTATAATAACATTCATCTGTGAATGCCGAGTGCTCCGACATACCTAATCGTCTTTTGTTCCTTGCGACGCGAGCTATACCTAATAATGGAGTTTACACGCAAATACCAATTATGGCGAGTCCTTTCATGTCAACCCTTATTCCCTTCAGATACATGATGGCAATTCTCTGATAAAGGACTGTTTCAAAGTATTCGGCGAGAAATGTTTATTGCCTTTCAGATTCGCGACGACATTATTGAGTTTGAACAATTTTCACAGCATCTAGCGTTTAGACATGCGATTGTCGGCTAGTTAGGCAATGTCCTTCGCCCACAAATATACAATCCGAATAAAGTGCTGAATATATTTGAAGAAAAACATTTTTGCTTACGTCAATATTTTTTATTTACCAAGAAATTTCGGCACGGGAAGGTCTGACGGCGGTTCGCCTATAACTGCCGAGTCAACAGAGGTAGAATAAATAATGACAACATTTTTATTCAGTTCGTGTCCTGCTGAGGGCGTCAACGGCGTTCTGCCGAAGTGGCAGGGATCCGAAAGTCCCTTTTATACGCATCTGAAAAGTAACAGCACTAGCCTTTAATATACTTTTCGTGTATGCCTTTCTTTATGATTTTTAATGAGAACCCAGTCGAACACACAACCTGTATCCCAATCCCAATCTAGAAAATCCATATAATTATGGGTTCCCTACAGTATAAGTATTTCTAAGGCAAGGAAAGTTCCGAAAACATCATTACCGAAATTTGCCCAGGCGAAAATTGAACCGGCAACCATCCGATGAATTGATCTGAGGCGGCCCACATTGAAATCTACTTACACATGCTGTCGCTAAATAATATGAACATTTAATCACATTCCACTCATAAGGTATAATATTGGTACTCATTCTTAAACTACCTATAACAGAATAGAGGAGCTTGACATAAAAATACATCTAAAAGGTGTAAAGTATGTGTTTGTATCGCGATCCATAAATTGGAATTTGTTGGTATCATGTCGAAGTAATTTCATGTAAATAAGCGGGTGGGACTTATAATTCAGAGTGAGGCGCATCCCGCGTGTGCTCGTTACATAAACGTCACTCAGCCCGTGAGATGAGGTTTGTACCTCGAGGAAATTGAATCGAAGGAGCTTATGTACCAATATCAGTAATGAAACTGAGAACGGAAGCGGCGCGCACTTGGCGGCGCGCGCCTCACGGAATTTTTATGATATTTTTGATATCGCACGTGAGTGGAGGACTCAGTTTTGTATGTAGGTACGTACTTATGATTTTACCAGTTGATATTGTATAGCTGAGATTAGAAATCTTTATAGGGGTGAGAGGCAGGATGACATACTTACTATTATCTATGTAACACTGTAACTTAGTCGTGTATTTCTGTAGGGGATTCAGGAACGCCTTTTCAACAAGGCATTCCGAACGGAACCGCGTGCAGAAGCTAGTAATGAATATTTAGGACAAAAAAAATGTCCTAGGTGGCATTTCGCCATATTTGCATTTTTTGTCTGTGTTTCTTTCTTGTCTGTTCGCACTTCACAAAAAAACTGAAATTGTTTTAATGGAACTAATTCTCTATCTTTAAATACGTAGAAAATAATTTGATTACCTGTGAAAAAATATGTTTACTAGTCTGTATGCACAGTGATAGGACATACAATATTAGATTATTGTAGGGAGCACAATAAAACACGTCGAACCGTTACAGAGTATAATCCAGAGACAAGAGAGCGTTCCATTGACCACAGAAAACTCATAAAAATAATAAGTCAATCCTACATACATCACATTTACTAGGTACCATTGTTTCGTCGTCTTCACAGGAAAGGCAGTCCCTTTACAATATAACAAAAATAAATGTCAACCTACTTTTATTCACAATTAAACGCCACAAATTGAGTAGGTACCCACCGGAATCGGTTCCATGAATATGAAGGAGCTCACCCTATAAAGTCAACAGGAGGTATCAAAGTCTTTCGGACGCGATATATTGTACCCCACTAAGCCCGGCTTCGTTACGGACCCTGACCATTTGACTAAGGAGTTCAGTTTCTAGAGCAGGCCAATATGAACCTTAGTCTCTTTGGAATACATGATGGGGTTACAATGAAAGTATCCAAACGTTTCATCAGTGACCAATGGATTGAAATATAATTTTAAAACGATATCTAACGTTACCCTTATCGGAGGTGGGTTTTTCTTAGTCCTTGTGGCAACAGTAGGGTAGTGTAGGTATATAAAGTTTAACAGAGTTAACGCAAAAATATCGGCTCGATAATTAATTCATATAATGGTCCAGATCTGGACCCCAAGTCTACTAACATAATGGATTCATATTCAAACAGCTACCGCATAGTAACTGTCACTTTTGACAAATATTGTATGGGATAATCTGTCAAACGTGACTGTTACTATGCGGTTGCTGTTCGATTATGAATCGATTGTGCTAGCAGACTTGTGGCCCTGTTGAAGACACTGTAGGTACCTAAAACACGAATCATCAATCAATCACATCATCATCACTGGTAGCCTACTACCAGTAATCACTACGCAATTAAATAGCAATCGTATCTGTATATTACTTAAGCCTGGACGGCTGAAGAGATTTACTTACCGGTCCTATATTACGTTTATTTGCATGTAAATGAGGTTCGATAATTCCTTATATTGCTAGAGAATTATGCGCCATGTTATAGGTATTTTGAGGAAAATGGGTGAGCTGGCAATCTAGTGCTATGTCGTAGATCCCTTCAGTGTGGCCAGTAGGTAACAGATTATAGAACTAAGCCATTTTTATTAAGTAATCTATTCAGCTTTTGAGAGCAACGTACGTATTATCTGCCTTACATTTCATTTGTAACAATATTGCTGGTACTGGAATAAAAATATTTTTTTCAGTGACTTACTAAATTCTACAGTTGTCAGAAGCAGGTGAGAGGCGTCAGAAGTTTCTAACAGGTTTGTACTTACTAATCACTATGAATTCCAAACAAACCAACGAGCACCCAAAAAGGTGGCAATGAGCTATTAATATTTATTCGTAGCCTTATGGCGATTGGAGATACTTATATGTCTGAATTACGTTTAGCATTTCGATAGGACAGGAAAGCTGTAGGTAACTAGTGATTATTTTGACTGAAGATTGAACTGCAGCCACAGACTTGTTAGAATATACAGACAAAACACGGCGTGTGCTACAAGTGAAGCCTAAAATATGTCGGGTCTATCAATTATGCTCACATATAATTGAAAATAACTACAAATGACAGAAATGTTTTGTAAATATTTTCATCTCCTACTTGGCGATAGGTGCCGATATACTCGTACCTATCTAATTATATTATTAGATAACCATAAGCGCAAGGAAACCAATTGCACGTAACACAAACGCCTCAGTGCGTTGGCAAATATGTTCAAGGCCCCACTTCTGTGGTGTACGTAATTTAATTTCTCATAAGGAGTGGAAATATTTCTCGCTTTTCCTACTAACTGAGTGTTGGGGAAAAACTCTTTTTTGCATACCTACCTACCTACTTATTCTATAAATTCCAGCTAATCTTGTATGAAAGCTTCACACGCGTGTTTTTATTAATATGCGGTGTTTTATATTATTGTGCATTTTAAAGCAATGACATGCCTATTTGCCTTATCTGAATCTTGAGCAACTGGTAACCGTGTTTAAGATGTATGTATATTGATAAAAGGCAAATTATCAGTTAGCAACTGTTACACTAATCAATTACGTATATAATATTAACAATTTGCTGCTGTACAAAGTCCTATAACTTGGCTGGTTATGTACGGCAGCATTGTGTTACGTGAACAGCCATTAACTGGGTCAGTTCCTACAACTTTTGGGCCCTTTTCGACCATGCACCTTTTTGAGGTCGTAGTTGTAGTTCGCACAAACTGGAAACGTTTCAGCTTGTAGCGAATCACCTATTTAAGGTCAATTAATATGGGCTTAGTTGTTTTAACGGCAGTTACACAACTTAGCGGGATGTTAAATACTTAACCAATTAGATAGTTAGGTGCCTACCTAACTATCTAATTGGTTAAGTAGTACTTATTTAGTAGGTATATATTTCTGCCCGCCCTTAGGAAAGCTAATCAAATGTTGTGTCTTATTTTCATGTATCAATGCCCTCTGGGCAAGTGTATCTCGAAAATTACTTAGTACATATGTATCTGAGAGTATAGTTATATAAGCTGGATGATGGCCGGACATTTTCCGGACTGGAGGATATTACTAACTTATCATCTATCTACAATTACTTAATATAAGCACGGATATATGAGACCGTATAATAAACATAGGATCCTATAAAATATGCTAGATAACTAATATTGTAATATTGCCCAATGTTAAAGATATTGGTATCAACTCAATTACAACTGTATTCCCTTGGTATTCCCCAAAGGTGTGGGCAGAAGTGCACCAATAAGTTCACTGAGGTTCGAACCTACACCCTTTGTCACCAAAACGACCGGTCAACCAACATAGCTAGCCTTAAAATCGCGGGAGCTCTATGATAAATTTCTCCAAGCACGATTTCTTCTCACGGAACGCCTACAAATGTCCGGACTATTGATATATTATAGTATACGCCGACTTATTCGACCTCACATTTCCTTCACGATGTTTACTTCCGCTGTAAAGAGTGACAAATGTTTTTAGGGAGTTTAGTAAGCCAGGGATCGAGTCACGTCACTTATTCAGCTGGTCAGTATAACCCCAGCAATATGCCTAACTCCTATTGACAAGAGCCTATGTCAATAGGAGTTAGGCATATTGCTGGGGTTATCTTAAAGTTTGTTCTACTCAATGGTACAAATTCTATCTGTTGATGAAAAGATACACTGACTCGGGTTGGCTTTTGGTTACTACCTACTATAGGTAGTTATTTATTCAGGCAGACGAATTCCCTTATTGTTGTTTCCATTATTCTATTCTAAATAAATTGATGTTATTTGATACTTTTGTATTTTTACTGAATACTTTGATATTGTATGTGCACTCATTGTTCCTCCAAATACGATAGAGTTTAGAGTTAAATTATGTAAAACAGCTATATAGAATGTTGGTTCCCCACAAAAAGTAGGTATAAGTAGGTTTACACGGTACAAGCTACAGGATTTTCCGAATACAGCTTTACTGCTTATTTCAACAGATACAGATAAACGATTCATCTGTTTGAATTAGATATATTTAGAATTTACAAATTGCACCGACTCCATAAGCCAATAGATAACAGCCCAGTTAGATGCTTATTCTAAAATACCGACGCACTTTCGGAAGATGAAAATAATTTATTATCAAACTTCCATAAAATTAAACACGAGCCGAGAGTACGAATATTTAGAGATCTAAGACGGTTTCAAAGAGATTTTGAGAGATGTCGGGTAATTGATATCAATTAGGGTTGCGCTGGCGGCGGCTCGCTGCAGGCCCGATCACAATGGACTATCTTGGCCAGATATAGCCCGGGAGACTCGTCTCTTTCACTCGTTGAGATCGACGCTCTGATAAATTGTTTTTGGCGAACTTCGTTAATTCTGTACGGGGTGCTATTATGCAGCTAAATCGGGAATTAAGAAGCGGTTCATTTTATTTTGAGCTTCCCGGCGTTTTGTATGTTTTGCTGCTAACACCATAATTATTTTGACTCATTTAAGTATAGTACTTTTAACTTTATTAAATTTTGTATTTAGCATTATGCCCGCAATACACATGCCAGTATTAAAGCATGCAAGTGAAAAGTAGCTCGCGTGCTGTTTACTGGCATTTAATGGCAATGCGATACACGTGCCAGTTGCAAAAAGCATGATTTACTTGCAGTTGACACGAACACGTGCTTTGTACTTATAAACACCCCATACCCCCCACCCCCCACGTCACCCCCTCACGTGGCTATAAGCAGGAATCAAAACGTTCAAGCCCTGGATTTTTGGTAACTCGTATGTAGACTAACAGCCAATTAGGTACCTACCACAGGAATGTTCGTTTTCAGTAACAAATTTTAACTAGCTCAGTAACTACGCCCAGTTATAAAAAAAAGATTCTGCGCCGACGGCAACATTAGTTCTGTAGCTACATCGCGAAGCATACGACGATACGGCGCCGCTGCAACAATCTCAGTGAGAAACTGATTTACAATTTAAATAAAATGACATTCGATTGCCATTCCTATCACATACTATTGAGATTCCATTATGACTGTGATAGATTGGCTATTGTGCTAAAACTTTAATGTTGTCTTGATGGAGTCCCATTTCAGTGTAAATGGTTGTGTGTTGACTGCTAGAAACGTCAGATAACGAGTAGAATTCCATTACTTAGCTACATTATACACGACTGAAGTACCGAATACGAAATAGTTCAATAGCAGTTGAATGGCTGGTCAGTGGAAAGCCGCTGGTCTTGAAAAGTCGAAAGCGGTCTAGTTGACTACCAAATGTCTAAAATCATTCAATCGACACGCTATCGAAACTCCACTAAAGCTTTTGTAATTTATCAGAATTGAGTCCCAGGTCGCTCGACAGACCATTTGAACTTGCGACTAACGTCACGTCCAAATATAACCACGGGAACAATATATACTTTTAAGATTCCAGTCAATACATATTTGTTAGATTAATAGATTTAATAAGTAATGCAGGTATCTGCAGGTTGTAACATTAGCTCATGTTTCTCAGATTTCTGCGCTAAGCTCTCGAGACCAATTAAGTGTTTACCTTATTAGCTAGTTGTAGTTGTACAATTTAAATTTATAAGTCGTATTGCCTAACTTAAGTTACTATAAACATCTGTGCTACCTGCAAGGTCGATCTGTAGCTTAATATTAAATGCAACAACTTAGTGAAGAAATATGAGCAATTAGACCCACTTTAGGTTTTAATCCGTGCCTAAGATGAAGGTTGTAATGTTAATGTCGTAAGTAAATGTAGTTCTACCTTAACTGAGACGAACCTACGCAAAAAAACATATACATAATTTTACAATTGATATTGCAATAGAAATATAGCGCCTTCTATTTCTATTTCAACGTTAATAAACAATGTGAAAAAATTGATGTGTCCACACAGTAATAGCTCGGTGCAAGAACGTACCTAAAACAAATGAGCTCACAAGAAAGTGTTTACGGTGCCGACTTTATGAAATTCCCAACTTGTGGGGCTTGCCGGTAACTTCTTTTTGACAAGTTCCCCCGGTACCTATTCGCCCAGAGCGTGTGTTCCACGGAAACTTCTTATCGCCCTGGCGTATAAATTCTCGAGAAATTATTTATGCTGAGATTTACGTGCTCGTAATATGACGCCATGCTTATTGCTATGTCATCATGAATAATGATTTATTATATTTATGCGAAAATAACACACACAAATTAAACTAATCTTACGGATTTTAACGCGTTTATTATACTTTTTTACGTTCCCGCCGTTGCGGCTGCTTTACACCCATGGTTAAAGGAGGACTGAGGTGTTTGACGTCCTAGTGTCAAAGTTTGAACTGGGGTACCCTCATATGTAGTTGTTGTTTGCGGTCCGATCTATACAGAAAGTGCTCACTGTGCCTTGAGCTACTTGTCTACACCAAAATCTAAGGGTATCCTTCAGGTATGAATCTGAATATTCCTCAAATTAATTTATTCCATATATATCTGTTTGTATACCCAGCAAATCATGTATCATGTACATTATTTTTATTCGCGTATCTGCTCACCCACGAGCGCTTGTACGTGCATTCACGGAATTGCTGCGGCCATGTTCCTCTTTCGAATAGGCTATAAAGTAAATCCAAATCGTGTATGAGAGATCCATATACCTAACTAGGATAAATTACATGTAAAATTTGCATATTATTCTTTAAAATATCGAGTAGACTACTCAAAAGTAGTATGTGTAAGGTGTTTCTATAATGAAGGGCTGATTGGCTCAGTTGGTAGTGACCCTGTCTTCTGCACCGAGGGTCCCGGGTTCGAATCCCGGTTTGGCTTATTTATATGATCTTTGATTGTTTGATTTTTCCTCATTTGTAGTTGATGATTATATTGAACGTTTGTTATTGAAAATGAAGCTCAAAACAATATACTACGCTTGAAAGTTATTTCATTTATAACTGTAAAAGCACTTGAAGTGAGCGAACTTACCAGAAAATATCTGAAAACGTATTACACAGTGAATGGAGCCACTCTAAGAAATAATGACATCGACAGGCCACCGAAGTTTTTTAATATTGAACTTGTTCACTGAACCGCCTTCCAAATATTAAAAGGCCTGCCTAGCCATAAATCATTCACGGTGCAGTTCAGAGTTTTGAACTTTGACCATATTTTTTTTTACTTATACGTTTGAAATGCTATATGATCAAGGTTTTTATCTAATTCGGTAGTTCGGTTTTGTATGTAGAAATACCTATATCGATTTCTTATATTTACGCGAATTTTAAAATAAAACATTTTTTTCGGATTTTATCGCGTTTATTTTATGTTTTTTCGTTACCGACGATTCGGCTTTTTTACAGCAACGATGGTCCCGGGAGGACTGAGGTGGTTGACGTGCTAGTGTCATAGTTCGTACTACCCTCATATTCAGTTGTTGCTTGCGGTCCGATCTACGCAGAAAGTGCTCACAGTGTTTTGAGATTTTGTAATTATGCGCTTGGTTTTGGATTTAATTATAGTGCTGCCACCGACCTGGGATCTGGTATTTCCTAACTCTTAAGTAGGTTCTATTTACCGACTATACCTAATTTAAAACGTACACGTAGACCCAGATAATTAAGGGAAAAAAGGACACATGGATACGATCGAAGCTCTCCAATTATTACGAAGCCTATATACTGTAAAGCCTGTTATAGAACAGGCTTTACAGATACGTAAGAGATTTTGAGCCTTGTATAGACAAGGCTCAAAATCTCTTACGTAAGCAAGTAGTGAATCGGCAATCTACATCGGCCACGGTTCGGTCTGTTACACGTGTAATTCATCGGCTGGGGACGCTACGTGTCGGTCATTCAATTAGTTTCGTGTGCTGCCCGCTGGTGCTGCGTGAACGGCAAACTGCTGATATGCTGATTTCGCAGGTTAGCTGATTCCAGTGACAAATAGTTTTAACCGTTCTCGTGCTTGTTTTATGGGTAGCGAGCTAAGTTACGCAGGGTTAGTAGTAAATTAAATTATAAATTAATACTTACTATGAGGTCAGAGGTGTTCTCTGTAGGCATGGGATTTTATTCGGATAAAATGTATATAGATAATAGGTAGCAATTAAGGTGGACATATCTGGCCATTTTATAAGGCGATAAAAGCGAATCTCATTAAAATAAATTTAATTGAGTATCTTGCAATTTATAGGTTCCAATTTATTTAATCGCTTTGCTAGGGCGCCTCTAAAGTGAAATATTTATTGGAGTTACGCAAACAGTCTGGCAAAGTGTAACTAAGGTTGAGTTTATCGATTTGTGAATTGGTTACGAATTGAAAATGTCTAGCGGTCGGCTCGGCGTCACGTGGAAGGCCCTTCGTTATAGACCGGCGCTAATTAAGAAGTTTCCTCTTCGATCGGATCCAAATTTTATTACGCAAGGGCTGCCCCAAAAAGCTTACAAAATTAAATGAATCCAAAAGACGAATAAGATTCCCAATTTTAAGTTTCAGTTGGCAACCACCCTGAGAAACTCCACCTGCAATAATTCGAAACCTTCATAAAACTGGGCATTTATTAATATTTCAAAATCCCCGCGGCAACTTAATGTATATTTTAAAAGAATATAAATACGTTACAGAATATTTTTTTATGTTAGGTCATGATCTCATTATAGCTTTTATTATATTCCAAATAATAAAGTAGACCATCCAAAGGTTAAGTAATCTAAAGTTATGAAACAAGAATAAAATTCGGAGAGAGTCATAAGCCGTGACACGAAATGACGTGAGCGTAGCAGAGGGTGAAATTAGACCGATATTAGCTACACGACGAATTCATCTGTGGATCTCGAGAATTCAAAAAATAATTCATTATCACCCGCGCCAGATATTGGAATAAATTGTGTTATGACATTACCGTTCGCCGGTGCTACCTGTTAAAAGCTTAGCGTACAATTTACGTTGATTGATAGAGTGGTTCATTTATCAACGTCATTTGCCGAATCGACAAAATAAAGCCGTCGGGGAGTGCCCGCCGCTCGTTCCCTTGTTTTATGAGCCGGTTCATTTTAAGATTTTGTGGTTTAGTATGTAATGGATGGATATAAATCACGACTATTGCGGGAAAGAATTATGCGAGCTTTTATTGAATCTGGCAATTTAGCCCTTAAATGTTTTGCTCCTAAAGCATACCTATTACAGTTTATTTTTGAGTGTTTTCATTTAAGTTATCAACGCAGGGAATATGTGTCTTGCGGCGACCTATATCTTGGTTCTCAAAGATTTACCAAAAAACGGTTTGTGTTAAAAGCGATTCTATTTGATAAAGGCATAACTTGAGGAGACATATTTTAATTCAAAGTTGATTCACCGAAAACTAATAGAATTATAATAAATATATTCGATAACTTCCTTTTAATAATATCCGGTCGCTGCTGATATCGGGTTGTGGTAATTATTCAAACACACTCGTTTACTGTCGGTAGAGGTAGCTTAGCTCCATAATCTATGAGAATTAATAATAGCATAGTTACTAAGCCATTTGTATAGTTTGGTAAGGATGTAACGCAATACCCGAGGCATGCAAATATAAAAGTGCTTCGTAAGTTCCGACCCTTAATCCATTATACGGGAAATGCGTAACCGTGGCGGGTATTTTTTTTTTAAATATATATTTTCCGCATAAGCTAATGTCGAATTAATGTTATTAAGAGATTCGCTTACTAAGCATTTAGTTGTTACTTATAATATTTAAGTAGGTATGTGAAAGTATATAAATTTAGATGTGTGTGTGTGATTTGGAAACTTGGTACATAATTAGCATCGAAATAATATAAGTACCTATCGAACTACAAAGGGAGTTGTCTATAGGTATAATATGAAGATCTTAAGCATTTTCAGTAAAGGATTATTTAAGTCACCGAACATCCTAACCAGCAACAAAACACCAAAGTACATGCACTTGTCAAAAATGCGACAAGAAGTCGGTGAATGAGAGAGAAAGATGAGTGAGTGAGCGAATGTTGAATGAAAGCATTCGAGCGAGTTTCAAAGCAGCGCGGTGGTGGCGACGTTGGCAACGTGCGTCTGAACCTAGCTTTATGATTCGGAATAGTAGCTCATCTTGCGTGAACATACAGGTGAAAATAAAAGTCAACCATTATTAGTAACAAAGTTTACAATGTTATGTTTTAAAACAAACAACGATAGAAAACATGTTTTTTATCGGTTTTGTTTAGGGTAAAAATGTGTGTCGTACCGATGGTTACACTGATTTATTTTTATTTAGAATCTTAAAGCTATGGATTACTTATTAGATGATTCTTAATATCCTCCAGATCAGATTCCAACTATAACTATAACTTCTTTTTCCTTCAATCAATTGAAATATTTTTATATGTGGTAGCAACAAAATATGTCACAGATAAGCATTTGATTCGACGGTCGGTCGTGCCGTGTGTAGTGCACTGCTTCGGTGCAGATAAGTCGACGTCAGTTAGAGTGCCATCACGCCGAGAAACCGGAGTTGTTCAGCTCGGGTTGTCTCCAAACTGCAATAGTTCTCCACGTCTCGAGCCGCACTCGACGCTCCCAGCCTCGCGCGGAGACGGTTAGGTACTCCTTTTGTTCCGAACCTCGGCTATGAACGTTTAAAACTTTCGAGATCCCTACAAACACGCGTTTGAGAGCTCTTGGGTTTCGAAGGTCTTAGATTGCAATGTTATTAGTTTCAATGATTTAATTGTGTGTAAACCTCACATAACCCTTCTTTTTGGTTTTGCCGGAGTCGGGTGAAAATTACAGGCATTTATTTTGGTTAATTTAAAAACTATTGACGTTCTGATTCTGATTCTGAGTAAATAAGAAGGTTGACCAAATAAGGCTTTATTTCACAAAAGTCTACGAAATTTCCCGACAAGAATCGAACAACGCGGACGACGTCTTCGGGGAAATTGGATCATTTTAAAAAATAAAACAAAACGAGCGTGATTTGGGCAATGATATTAAATTTTACCTGAGAGTTGATTTATGAAACGCGAGGGAGTGGTAATTTCCTGCACGGAAGCGTTGCTATGGCGACGTGGATGCTCGTCGTCTCTACCACCTTGCAAATTGCTGCTCTCAGAACTATGCCGAACAAAATCGAAAATATGAGACTGAAGTGATTGTCAGCCTACTGCTGTTTGGTATTTTATTTTATATACTTATGAATGGGAATGAGAATTTTATTTTGTAACGTGGTGTAGCATGATATGAGATAGGAACTTAATATTTTGTGGGAAACGTAGTTATACTTTTAGGTATATCAAAACTGTAATCAGTAAATAAAACTCATACCGTTCAAATTAAATAATGCTTTGTAATAAAACAGCTGAAATAGAAACAGCTGCTTTACAGCAGCCATGGTCACGGGAGGACTGAGGTGTTTGACTTCCTAGTGTCATAGTTTGAATCCTCATATTTAGTTGTTGTTGGTAGCACCCATCCATCTTCCCTATTGAAATTAGGATTTTATTTAATTAAATGTTATTTTGCAATTCGGGGCGGAGATGAATTCAAAAGATTAAAGATCATAAAAATCGACCCATCCGTTCTTCAGTGATAAATGGTGTAACTAACACGATATTGTTTTAAGATAGATGGATGTGCAAGCGGTAGGTAAATATTACGATAATTTACTTCTAAACACTTTTAAAGTACAGGGAAAAGAACATATCCTTTAATAGATACACAAATACTTATTACCTCATAAAATATTAACACGACATAACATTGTGTGTGGCTCACTGAAATACTTAATGTATCATGTTCCGGGTCTCATCTTTTTGTCATTAGGCGTACAATGGCGGTCGATATAAGCTCTCGACACAATTAATATACCGGCCGAGCAATAATAAAGGATGACTTTTACTTGGTCGTGACATGCCGAACACCCGACGCCATCTCAGGAGCGGTGTATAGATATTGGTTTTTATATGGGCCTTTACTTAGTAAGGTACCTACAGGCCTTTCTATGAACATTTTTAGGACAACATTTTTAAACGTGGCCACTAGCAAAGTGAAGTCACTTTATCTATGCATTTGTAGTTGTAAAGTATTATCACATACAAAACTTGTTGCCATGCTATTTGAATAAACTGATTTCCAAGTACTCTGAAAATGTTGCGGATATAAGCTTTGGGTGTATTTTATAAAATGTAGGTCTCGTATTCCACTCTCTTTTTATATGCTATCTTGAAATCGTATTTTCTATTTGTTCTCGTACATGCATCTCTCTCGCTCATAGGGGACTTCACATTTCAAATTCTTTTAGCGCGGGCTTGTCTTATCTCATCTTAGCGTTGCACTGTCACGTGTGAGCTTTGCTGTTGTGTAGAAGTATGTTATAATAATATTATAATATATTTTCCCATTTTTAGTGTGGTGCAGACAGTGACCGAGTTGTTAGTAATTTGATGATTCGGTCCAGATGTTAAAACATATTTGGTTGGGTGTGAATTTAGTTCTGCAACCATTGCATGGCTGTGCTTTACAGTTGCGAACGATCCATATAACGCGATTCCTGTCGGCTTTCCTTTTGAAATTGGGGTTCCTACTCGCTTGAAAACTGGGTATATTTTATTTTATTGAATGCTCCAATGAGGGCGCATCTTCTACTATATTTAAGCATATTATACCTGAGCCCATTTGTTTTCTAAGCGATTGATTGACATAGATCTACTAATACTGACTCAATTAAATATACCATTGTTTCTGTATATTGAAAATATGGAGAAAATAATGATGTAATAGGCTTATTCTATAGAATTATTATCTGTGTGTTCATTTGTCAAAGCATATCGTAAAAACTATTATACCAATTTGAGCATGATTTTAGTATTGTATAGCCTATGGGTAAATCAAAAAGATTAGTATAAATTATCACGCAATGAAATCGAACTGTGCTGAGCAAATGAAAGACGAATGCGGTATGGGGCCGCGCTCCAAAGTTAATACCTACCCAAATATAATTTATCTTTCAAACTCCATGTTCTCCGCAAGTACACAACATCAAAGGGTATACACTGTGGTACATTGTGTGTATTCAATACGCTATTCATAGCTTTGGAATAACATGTTGTCAAGGGGTTTAGGACACGTTTATTGACGTAGCATGTCCCGGTTGCGAATGTTTTGAGACTGCTTACTTATTGTCTTAGTAATAAAAGTTATTTTTGATTAATAAAACAAATCCTACTGGGAATACTTTTTGTAGCCTAAAAGAATGAGTAGTCGTACCTGTATTTTTAAATGACTTACGAAGTTTCTGGCAAAGTTATTGCGTGATTTGTGCATTCGTGTCAATCAGGCCATGTAGGTATACCTATAGCTAATTCGACATACGTTAACGACCTTCGTTTCATATATACCTACCTCTATAACCAACGCCACGTATTTCAAAAGTTCCTTTCCCGATTTGTAATCAACACTTTGAATCTTAACATTTGTGGAGAAGCATCGTTTTTTATTCACATTCTTAAGCCATATTAAAACCTGCTCGATAGATAGCAGTAAATAATAGATTGTGTTTCATATATCACCACAATATGGGCTGGAAGTACTTACGCAGATACACTATAATACCTACCTTTCACATACATCACTGAGGTCCCTACCGCGGTAATGTTACGGAGGGTATTATATCTAGGTAGTACAAGTATTATGGAATTTGCAACATATATATATAATCAACTAGCTGCGCCCGGCGGTGTTACCCGCGATGAAAAGTATGAAAAATTAAAACATCTATCCCACGGGAACCATACATTTTACCGGGATAAAAAGTAGCCTATGTGTGATTCCAGACTATAATCTAACTCTGTGCCAAATTTCATCCAGATCCGTTCAGCCGTTCGGGCGTGAAAGAGGAACAAACATCCATCCATCCATCCATCCATCCATCCATCCATCCATCCAAACTTTCACATTTATAATATTAGTATATTAGTATTAGTATAGAAGTATAGATGATAGGACATGAATACGATACGTCGTATTGACCGTAGGTTAGATGATTTCTCATTGTGTAAGTATGAGGTTTTCATAATCTCATCTCATCATAAATGGGGTAGGAGAAAACTTTAAATTTAAACCTGTCGTCTATTTTTGAAACATTTCGTTCAAACTGTAAACAAAGATGACGAATTGAAATCTCATTTCATCGGGCGGGCGGGTCTGAAATTTCACTCCGCCAACTTTGTTTACATTTTGGGCAAAATCAAAACAAAATAGACTTTTTATCAAAATACTTTGACATGTAATATTTGTAATAAGTTAATGTTTCTGGAACGAAAATTTAACAATTCTCCCCATCTCTGTTTATCACCATCATCATCAGTCGGAACGCATCTACTGCTGAACATAGGTGTCCCCCATAGAACGCCACAACGGACGGTTGGTACCAATCTGCAATCTCTATTCAGTAATGATTAATTTATATAAGAGTATCTGTACGTTCTCTGTAGTAACGTTACAAGATATGAAAGCACAAAACTTGTATAAAATAATGAAGCCCGTTGGCTATTCGGTATAACAAAAGACTACCCTAATAACTCTCCTAAGGTTTCTGTCAGGGATCATTAAGCGCTGTTACCCACAAAAAATCGGTCAAAATCTTTTTAATTATGCCATTTAACCAACATTTTCTGAAATTAAACGGTAGTACATTTATAAAAGCGGTGTTTGTTTTATATAACTTTATATTTCTGCTTTGTTTGTAAAGGTCGTGATTTTATTTTAAAGATTGAGAAATTCCGCTATACGTCTACTATTGTATTTGGTATTTAATAAATATGAAACGACAACTTCAAAGCTAATAATTTTCATTATGCCGTCGGTTATGTACCAATATTTTAAGCTTAGATTAAGCTTCCATCTATAATGCCTTGTATCAGGTATGATGTGCTATTTTGATTAAAATCTGAAATTCAATAAATGTAGATATTAATTATCTAGCCAAACTTACAAATATTTTATTTTGTGAGTATCCAAAATATTTTATCGTATTTTTTTGGTATTGACGCTTCATGTAGACGCGTAAATAACTAAGCTTTAGTCTTTTGAAATATGGATGGTACGGCACAAGTTTAAATTGCTGTTGTTCCGTCCATATATTATGACGTAGCTGACTACGCGATTGGCTTCTGCCCACGCAGTGTTCGATAAGTTGCTCCGAATTTATTCTCTATTATTTGTTCCAATGATAAATTATGTTTATTGCGCAATATTAATCATTATTTTGTTCAGTACCAGCAATTGCGGTAATTCGTAGTACGTAATCACGATAGGTATGTACTAACTTGATCTAGTGCCTATAAACATTAAGATTAAAAATCAATATATCATTGAACACAACCCTATATTTCCTTTCTCTTTAGATATGTTCCTACAAGTGCTTATACATGTTGAAAATGCTCGTCACAAATGGCAAACTCCATTTAAGAAATAAAAGCGAATAAATAATAAATGTCATATAGTAATACCCACTCAATAAAAGTACCCACATTGAAGAGAATAAAATCGTCGTGTATACGAAACCATTACTTTGATGTTTATTTCAAAGGGCGACCTCCCTTTTCATATAATATTTCTGTGTTGACAAAAAGAATGGCACGATTACCTACCTCGATAAAATAAACATAACAAAAATCTACGCATGTGCCGGGGTTGCCATCGTTGTCAACTTTCCCTTACCTTTAGGATTTTTTTAAACACCCCGTGGTATTGAAATATTTTACACGGGGCAACTTAGAACTGAAACATAATATACAGTTTTCATGTTCTATTTCTTGTATTCGGCTACAAGTGAATGCTGATGTATTGCTTATATTTAAAACGTGGCGTGAACATTTGACAATAATTATTGTTCAAATTGAAATGTCAAATAGACATTTTTAAGATTTTGTAATCGTCTTAACTTAATTTTATTGGTACACAGAACAGGTTACAATCAGAAGAAACAAACGAAATTATAATTTAGAATGAGAGCTAGAGTTAGATTATTATAAAAATACAAAATATCTGCCTGATTCAACTGCTCGGATTTTAAGGTTTTTAAGTACAGCTGTAGTTATAGTTACTTTACTTGCAATTGAATATTTTTGTTCTTTTGGGAACTTTTATATTTCGATCTGGTATCCTCGATAAAGAGCAGTTGTATCTGAAACGAAGATAACTTTACATCCACTGGGGTCAGAGCAGAGGTATGCTCAATATTGTGAGGGATCATTACGAGCCGATCAACATAAGAGGTTAGTTATTTAATTAAAGATAAGGTTTACTTTTTCTATTGTTTTTATTGTACTAAATGATTTACGATTTTGTGCACTCACTTGGTAGGAAAAAAATACTGTGTACCGTTTTATTAAATTTAAACTACAACATACGATTCAAAGTTACCCAGTTGTCTGTCGTCACCACTAGACTTCCACTGTCTATCTTTTATTTACTTGGGTTGCGTATATACATTGCTATATTACATCTTAAGACCTGCTAAGAAAAATAACGAAGTGAGTAATAAATGAAATGTATTCTGTTATTAAATTAGTTTTATAATGAAAAGCGGACAAGCGCAGTGGCTGGTGTTAAATATGACACATGATAATTATAATAAAACAACGAGAGGAAGCCTTGCTTTTGACATAATAAGACATATCGTACTAATGTTGTGTGTAGGCTTCTAAATAAAAATACTAAACTGGACGTATTTAATCAGTCTCTGGCTAATTTTAGAAACTGTGTATTGGAGGATGGCAGTTAGTTTATATTATATTAGTAGTTAGTATAAATACAATATTATTATAAGATGATAGACTTAAGTGAGTGGGTCTTCATTCTTGAGCTTAAAGAATGAAGACCTTTTTTGTTCTTGTACTAAACTAACTGTAGGTTTAATTATTTTTTAATTTTCTTTCTCAATTATAGTTGGTACGACGTTACGTTAAAATTACATGCTGTGTTTACCTGTTATTAGTTGTGCATTAGACATAAGACAAATAATTTGTATATTGAATACTTGAAAGAATGTAACAACTGTTGGTAAACCTAATAAAATAAAATAAAAATAAAATAAAAAATGTTTGGCTCGGAGTGAACAAAGTACAGACGACTTTTAGGTTTAACTAGAACGACTTTTTTAATTTACTTTATGGCTGAATATGAAACCATTTTATCTCTTTCTCTACCACGCTGCGTCATACTTATTACCGGGCAGTGTATTGTGTATATTTATGGACTGCGGTTATATATTTATGACACGAGTAATAGCGACCACATAAGCCCCTGAGATTGTATATTTAATGGTCTGTAAATGAAAAATGACGCAATTGCGTGCTTGGCCAGCAAAGGGAAGGTACTAAGGGGACATTGTGTGGCTGCGCCTTTATGATCCATTTGTATTGGTCTACGATTACGCGTCATGTCGAGGACGTAATTGAAATAATACGACGTTTTGCGATACGGCTAATGATTTTGTTTTATAATTTGGAGGATTGGAAAAGAGGCAGTTAAAATATTGAGAAACGCAGGTACCTACGTAATGTGTTACCCTAAGTCTTTCCAGATTTTTTTCGGGCAATCCTGTAGTTCTGCACATCCTCGGTGACAAAAAAATAAAGAAATAAATATGGCGGACGGTAGAATTTCAGGTACTTATTGTACCTAATTTTTAGCACACACTTCATACAACTTTATGAAGCAATCGCTACAGTTTTCGTAAGGTAGAATTCGTATGAAAGAACATAACAGTAATACCTAGTTAGGTAGGACCTTGCAATGGCCAATCGATAGCCCAAACATCGACATGACAAATAGTTCCATTTGTCGTTTCCAGATGGCGTGGCCTGCCTTTCTCATGAACATTGCCGCCGGCAATTTCATATTTCGCGACGGGGAAAAGGGTTGCGTCCAAATGTTCAAAGGAATCTTTTTGCCGTATCATACAGGTGCTTTGGAGGTGGAAATGGAAATGTGACACATTGATTGTAATGAATGTAAGTAGTGCTACGGTAGGTAGGTATTGCTAGCTATTATAATACACGCCTGTGGGGAATACAAAGTCAAAGTCAAAGTCAAAGTCAAATCATTTATTTCGTTTAGGCCTACGGGGGCACTTACACATTTTCGTTAACTCTACAACCGGATTGGAACGCGACCTCAACTGAGAAGATCGGCGAGAAACTTAGCGGGCTTGTCTTCTTTTAATTTTATTTTGTAACTTGCTTTTTTAACACCATTTTTATTAGAAAAAATATAAGCTCCAGTGTGTTGCCAAGCGAGGCGCACATACGCTACACTTTGACGTCATGAATCTGAATTGATTTAGATATTAGAGCGTGAGTGATAACTTACACTCAAATAGGAAAACATAATTTAAGAATTAGAACTAAATTATAAAAAAAATATCGCGGATTAGTAAATCAAGAAAGAACAGATGTCGATTCACAATATAAAACAAAAGAGTCTTGAATTCGTTACAGTTTACGGCTCACAGTCAACGATAAGCAATTGGAAAAGCAAAAAAAAAAACAAATCTTAAAGGCGTGCCCTCAATTCCCGCGGGAACTGACAGCCGGCGACTTGGCTTTTCTTTATTTACAGACTTTGAGAATAAACTTTTTTCAACGTCGAACGTGTTGTATGGAAAACTTTATAATTAAGAACAGTCGAGATACGGAAGGCGGGGAACGTATTTGTTGGAGACGTTCCAGCTTGTAATGTATCCGGTTTATACACAAACTGTTTGGTTTTACAATTACAATGGGTATCTTATGTAATTATTAATGTGTAGTTATATAAATTGTGTAAAATCAGTTGTTTTATGTTGTGAACATAAATGTTGCACTTTGCACTTATTTCATTATTATTCAGTTTGGTTACGTTATTAACATGAGATAAGATATATATAAGATAAGGATCTTCTCGGTTGAGGTCGCGTTCCGATTCGGTTTTAGGGTTAAGAAAAAAAATGTAATGACAATTGGTAAGTGCCCCCGTAGGCCTATACGTAATAAACTATTTGACTTTGACTTTGACTAAGGTAATAAAGATAAGATAAACAAAAAATCATGCATCATATTTTTACATTTACGTAAATTGGCGGCAAACAAATTAAAGAAACATAAAAAAGCATGAACTTTCTGAGACTCTACCAAATATCAAAAAGTCAAAGTAAATGCGTTAAGAAATAATTGGGCTACAAAAATCCCATATACTTATACGTGACGAATTTAGAACCTCCTCTTTTATTTGTCGTTGGTTAATAAGCGCGATCGTAAAGAAGGCATTGCGTAAGTAATTGACATTAATTAACTGCCAGCAGGAAGGCAACTAAGAAACTTCATTGTGTATAATTAATGCGTTGAAAAGTTTTAAGTCTTCTGTACCCCATTAGCCAATTTAAGAAGTTGTCTTTTAACTTCGCAAATTGAAGCTCCCCAGCATTGAGGTGGAATTTTCGTAGCTTTATAGGTGGAATGTTTATATTCAATATTCAAGTTAATAGCATTTAAGAGTGCTGAATGTTTTGGATTACTTATTGTAAGTTATGTTTAAGACATGTGAGTGCACACATAGGTACTTAATCGAGTTAATAGTCATAGCACATAGTATAATTTTGGTGATAACGATGTTGGTAGAACGCTTGCTTTTGAGACAAGAGTAGAATGTTCAAACTGCTAGCTTTTTGGGATTTACGAATTCTATGTGTGAACCTCTTTTCAAACTTGATTAACGGTGAAGGAGAACATAGTTCTGCGACCTACATGTCTGCAAGAATTAAACTAATCGAAAGGCTTGCGAAGATCGCACTGAGCTTGTGGTGGACTATGGTCACAATCTCTTTCGCATTGAGGGGATACCCGTGTCCATCTTAATCCCACTAGGTAAATATCCCATTTTGCCACCCTTCCATAATACCTACAAAAAATAGCGTTTTGCCAATCTTCCTTAGTACCTAAACAATCTTCCTTAGTAGAAATTTTAGTTACCAAATGGGATTAAACCCCGTGCTCAGCAGTGTAAAATAGAATAACAATATAATATTAGGTCTTTTTTAATGTCCCACTGTAGGGCACATGCCTCCCCTCAATGCATGAGACATTAGACCATATTCAACCACGCTTGCCAAATGCGGGTTTACGGACTTCACACTTTGAGGTGTTCTCTCAGATATGCAGGTTTCCTCACGATATTTTCCTTCACCGTTCAGCGGGATATTAAAGGACAAACTTTATTGTAAAATTTACTATTTGAAATCCTAATCAAAGCGCTATTGTATGTTGTATGCAACATCAGCACCTTGAACATAGTCAGTATAATTGATGGAGGCATTTGATGCTGAGTGCACGCATGATGCAAGGCGTTGCAATACCGCGGGAGTCTTACCGAAATATTAGGGCACCCGAGAATAGGCTCATTGGGCAATCGATGCAGCCTCTGTTATAATAATTTGGCAATAAAATATTCCTTTCATTTTGATGGACCGGCTGCTATGAAGGTGAGTCGCTAACAATAGATTGGTCATGACTTTGTGTCGCGATTCCGATCTTGATAAGAAGATGGCTTCATTTTTGGTTTTAATGTGCGATGTGATTTTTCTGTTAATAACTGTAGCATTTAACAAGTTTATCTAACAACAAAATCTATTTTGGATAAAACACATTCACTTACCAACCAAATTGATTCGGCGATCGCAAAAATACAAATATTTAAACTTTCCTAAAAGAAAATACCATACAGTACAAAGTTGCAGGGCCGTGACCGCCATAATTCAGCGTGTGTGACATACTTTTAATAGGTAATATCATTGAAACATATTTTTAAAAACAAAATTCTTTCACTGTGTATCATAAATGATTTAATTATGATATATGATATATATATAAATATACCTATTATAATATACTACAATATAATACTACCCAATTATAGGCGCAGCACATGTCTCGCCGGAGGGGTTCATGTATGTTACCTCTAACTACGCTCATGCACGATTCCCTTTTATCTACTCGTGGTATAATAATATGCTACGACTTGTATTCTCATGGATCAAGACCAGTGTAGCCATTAATTCACAACTACAATAAAATGAACAACGCTCATTGGTCGAAGATGGCTGATGACGTAGTCTTGAGCCACTCACGTGACCTAGCTATCATGGGATGAGAATACCTGGCACAGCATATTATTATACCTATAGCATATAATGTAAGTACATACTCAACTTGTCGCAGAGAGAATACACACTTGACAAGTACCCTTAAAGACCTCTAAGGAACAAATTCAGCGAATTGTCGTAAACACCTCGATTGAAAACGAAAACAGATCGAAGTGGAGCGTTTGGCCAATAAATTAAAGTGTAATTGTTGATCTGGATGTTACACAAAAGAGAGGCACGAATGTATTTTTTGCTTTGATGTGCGTCAATTGCCTGTTAAGTAAATTGCTTGAAATGTCGCGAAGGTAAGAAACGTTGTTATTTTTAAGATTATTTTTGCTACAGAAACGTAGAGACTGACTCGTACTTGTTTTTTGTCATATTGCCTCAATATTCTTGTGCACGCGCGTTATATGTATTCTCTTTTTTTTAATTTTTTTTATTACATTATAGGCAAGTATTTGATCTCGATCTCACCTGATGGTAAATGATGATGAGATCTACGATGGAGCATATTTGCCTAGGTAGGAAGGCGGCAGTAGATCGAGACGCTACATTCACTAGGCACATGCAGCGCAGCTGATCTGACCCGCCATCCATGAATGGCAACACCGAACATCATGCCGGAACACGGCTAGGCCGCTTGGCGACATGGCTTTGTTCAGTGGGTGGTGACTAACCACGGCCGAAGCCTACCACCAGTAGAGTTTTCACCTAGTTGGCACCACCCAGGGTCACGTGTAGGGTATCTCGAGGGTATTTAATTCTCCTACGGACGAAGGTGACTCGACCCCATGCCCTTTCTAGTTTTCTTTAATGGAAATATTCAAGTCTTTGTAATTCTTATAGTTCTATCGTAACTGTTATTTGTTAGTAATGATTAAACTCAAGTTACTGATATTATAATTACCCAATAAAAATATAGTCAATTTCGTTCACATTCCGCTATTATAGTAACGCAAGCGTAATATTTAAAAAAAATCTTAAAAATGTAGCTTTATAAATGGTCTCGCCAACACCTCAATTTGGATATAGCTTGTTTGTTAACGTTTACGTAAATTCCCATATGAGTTTCATGCACATTATTGCTGTATGTCATTCATTTCTACGCCATATAAGTACAATTAATTAATGTGATTTCAAAAACAGCCAGTTGGGTCATTCTCGAAAAAATATGGTATTAATTAAGTAAACAAAATTGGAGATTTAATATTTTTTTATTATGTCTGAGAATTTATTTTTTTCTAACAACGGAAATTAATTAATTGATAGCTTAAAGTCTTTGAGCCTGGTAAGCAACCAAATTGTTTTTAATTTAATTCATAATTGTTGCTTGCCCTTTTGTTGTTTTTTTTTAACATAATAGCTTTTGTCCGCGGAACAATTGATTTAGAACTGCAGCTTAAATGCCTAAGGTTAAAGCTAACCTATCTTTTGAGTTTTGCCATAGCCAATATAGTGAAAATTCGGTTTACGTTGATCTACTATATATGATCTATTGATATGTGAGAATCGAACGAACAGATAATAATTGACGTAAAAATAATTTTACGGGTTTTATGCGTTGTTTTTATGTTTAAATCCGTAAAATTAGTATTAATTCAATGTTTAGTATTTGCGTAAATATAAGAAATCAATATTAATGGTGTAATGGACCACAAGGCCTGGTGAATATTTAATTCGTTAGCTTTAAGGCAGGCACCGTTGACCCATTTTTACGGGACCATTCACAGCGGGCACACTCAATTTAGTCCACTTTTATTGGGTACGATAATCATGAAAGGAAATAAGAAAATCCTTATTATTGCCCTTTAGTTATAAAAGTTATCGGTATATCTAATCACGTGCAAAAAAGGTGACATTATAATAATAGTTCTATTCTGAAATTTTGATTTGCGAATTCACTTGTGAATACGCGGTGACATTCTATTTTCAAAATGAGTGAGTCCGACACTAACACTACTAAGTGACGATGGGAGTGAGAAGAATTATGTCACGTGAATATTCGGTACTTTTCGTTTTTAATAGGATTCGGTATTCCGAAACAACATTCCCTCGCCATATCGCGAGTGACTTCCGAGTCCGAGATGACTTTCGAGGTGAATTATGTTTTGCACTGAAAGGTTAGGTTAGGTTAGGTTTAATACGGATCCTAAACCTAGTCTACGTTGTACATTCATTATACCTATGAGATGTTATAGGCACCTATAATTTACATGTCTAGGTTCTTATTATAGACTAGCTGTTGCCCGCGACTTCGTCCGCGTGGTATTTAACAATGACAACCGTTGACAACAGCCTGCCCACCCATTCTGAGCCCGCGGGAGCCATTGCAGGTGTTGCTATCAAACTTAATCAGGTGCTGCGCTGCAACATTGGTTTTCATTTTTTTTCGTGAGATCCTATTTTTTTTCTAAAATAAAAGTAGCCTAAGTTACTCCTTGTTACATCAGCTATCTGCCAGTGAAAGTCCCGTCAAAATCGGTCCAGCCATTACAGAGATTAGCCGGAACAAACAGACAGACAGACAGACAGACAGACGGACAGACAGACAGACAGACAGACAGACAGACAGACAGACGGACAGACAGATAGACAGACAAAAATTGTAAAAATTGTTGTTTCGGTATAGGTAACGTGTATACATCCAAATGCACTTAGTAAAAAGCAGTTATTTTAATATTACAAACAGACACTCCAATTTTATTTATATGTATAGATAACTATGCATGTAAATGATTTACATGTTTGGTGGCAAAATAAAACAATTTCGAAACACGAAGGCTCCACAAGCGTGGGTGGCGACGCCATTAGCCGTGTTGTTCACCGCACCAGTACAAAAGATAAATTGTGTCGCGAGTAAATTCTATTACCAGTATAATATGTGCCAGTGTCCGGTGTCTGTGTCCGGACACCAGTGTCCGTGTTAACTGGCAGTTTGCGCCACCCGCGGATACCGCAATAAAATATAAACGGAGACCTCCCTAATGTGTGAACGTGTACCAAATGGAAGTTGAATTGGTACAAAGTACAGGGATGTGGTCGAGCTCTCCCAAACGCGCTGTTTACGTACCCTTTAGCTGCTGAGACAGAGGGAGAAGGAGTGTCACAACTAGCTTAGCTAAGTCGGTTATTGCGTCACAATTATACGGGGTATTTATTTTTATTATGTTGAGTCGGTCTGGTAGTATAAGTCCTGGATAATAAGACGATAACTGGCTGCTGTATTAATTTAAAAGAGAAATTGAAAACATTCACAACGATATACATATACATGTTCTGACTGACTAAAATTACTAAACTAACTAAAATTGTTTTGCAATTACAAAATAAATTCAAAACAAATTATATACGTTGCGAATTGATATAAAGTGAACTATTATAAAATGAGAAAATAATATTCATGGTAATTTTATTAAAATTTCTAAAGTGGGATGTAAAAACTAAATGATGCAGTTAGAGATACAGTAGAATTTGAATTTATTCTTTTGTTTTTAAGTACATAATGATATTCGAATGAGAAATGCGCAAATAGAAACAAAGTTAATAAACAAATATGAATATTGTTAATATACTGGAAGTGAGTATTAAGTTAGTAAACAAAGACCAACAGTAAGTAAGTATCATTAATTAAACTGCAAATGGAATTATTCCTCAGTAGAGTTCCGTCCCCTGCATGTCCGTTTGTTTGGATTAACTTAGCGGATTTCACTTTGATTTATGAATTGGGTATATAATTTTCAGAAATTAATGAATTTCAGTTGTTGTTTTGAAATGTTAATGTGTACATGTTGTACAAATAAACCACATTTATATCTTCTAATATTAAAACTATAAATAACCAAAGGCATAATGCAGGATGTGAAGCTGTTTAAAAGAGGCTGAGGAGTTTGTACGTGTGAAGGATTATTCTCGGTTCAGATTAACACCGCGGCTTTACTCGAGGGCGTCTCGGCACCTCGCACTCGGCGACGGTATTATACGATAAAAGGCTTCAATATTGCCATTTTTCAGGCAATTTAAGCTCCAATTTTATGATGGCACCTTGTTGCAATGCCAGCCTTATTTTATTTACGAAGATCCCTTTGTCTTTAGATTTTACATTTACATTGTAAAGCAAATTATTTTAATACATGACGAAAGGTCACACTCAAGTGTCATTCCATTATTATATTGTTTATTCCTTATTGTCTCAACTAGTCACGTGTAGTATAGTATAGTCTCAACGAGTGAGAGTTGGATATACACATTCGTGCACATAATAATTATAAACTAACGTAATTTTAAATTACTCTGATGATAAAGCCTGCATGGTCCCTTTCGCTCGCGCCACAAGTTTCAAACGAACTGCGTTGGTGCGTTCAATATGGTTACTAAGCGCTTTTGAGCATGAGTAATATGTTCGTCAACTAACTTAGTTGGGGCTTATGCTTACTCCACTTGGAAAGGTTCTTATAGCTGTACCTACACTCATATAAGGTTTAGGCAGGCCAGTTTAAAATATTTGTTGTTGTATGCAACCTACGTTGTGCTAAAGTATAATACCATAGAGTGACATCTTCGCCTAGCCCGGCTGTACCTAAATATACAATACTAGGCAATCTCAAGTTGTAGGTACCTACTTAGATACAACGAAATAAAAAAAAATGGTCAAACTTTTAATTTTTTTGATACAGGCTTAATGCTCACAAGAAAAGCTGAAACATCAAAATTAATTTAATTCTAATATTCATCAAAGTCTCAATTAATGGCCTTCAAAATGCAATCTATTCAAGGCTCGCAAATAGGAAAAGATTCAATCCTCTTGGGAGGCGTCCGCTTGCCAAGATACCTACTGATAGGTTCCGTCGGTATAACAGATATTTCTACTAAATCGAACACTCGAAGCATACCTACATACGAAAGGTACGTATTCCAAAAAGTTTTACCACAAATCGAAGTTAATTAATAAGTCGTGTTTGGATTCCGCTTACGGCGTCCACTGCTCCTAAGGAATAGACAATGAGGGGACAGATAATAAACAACATTAAATGGTACGCCGCGGATAACGGGTTCCAAGCTCGCAGGCCTAGACCAGACAATCGACAATCGCAAAACAACATTTTTTCTTACCGATGTTTTAATAAAAACAAAGTGGTAAAAGACAATGTGGCAATGAAATCACATTCTTTTTCCTTGGATTTGTAGTTTGTTTTAAAATATACTTCACAAATTTCAGAATAGGTGTACCCGTACCTACAGTATTTGGGACGACACTCATGACACTTGGCAGTCAGTCTATTCGACCAATATCAAAGTGTGTATATTGACAAGACACTGAGATTCAGATTTCTTTTCAACACATTTTGTGTCTGTCGTACATTAGTATTGAGTGTCAGTTTCGTCGAGTATACTGGCACATTCGGAAATGGATTAATTGCGGTCGAAAAAGGCAAGGTTATCGTAAAATCTTTATCAGCTTCATAATGTCGCTCGCTTGCGTTAGCCTTTACGATGCGCAACCCGGAGAGAGCCTGATGACTTCTTTTTTACTTTTATTCGTTCGTTAGCCTTTATCTTTAGTGGTTCTTTCATGTTTGTCGGCTTAAGACGTAGGCTTGCCAGTATATATATATCTTATGCGCATGAATATTTCTAGCTTTATGTGCGTGCGCAAGACTAGATTTTGTTCCATATTCTTGCGGTAATAAAACAATTGTGGTGTTATGACATCATTTCACCAATTTTAGATGTCTACCGACAAAATGAGATTTGAAAAACAGATTAGACGTGAAAAATGTGTCTGGAACCGCGTTTTAAGTGTTCTTGATTTTGTAACAGTTTTGGACATGTTTTGAATATTAAATTCTAGAACAGACACATATATATTCTGTTCCTACTTAATTTGATGATCAATTGATTAGTAATTTATCGCGCTGGCGTTCACAATGAAAACCGAATATGTCTATAAACACATATTCCAATAGACACATACTAAGGTTTCTTAATTAGCATTGATCCCATCATTGAGTCAATATACTGCTAATCTCAAGCGCCTACATTAATTAGAGTATGTTACAGATTGTCGGGGCTTAGGGTGTAACTGACGAACAACAATATTGGAGATTAACTCAAACAGCCTGCCGGGTCCAGGCCGAGTAATCACACTGCGGCCGTCGGTATAAGTTGGCCAAACAAGCGCCCGTTACATTGGATCCCGAAATAATTAAATTATCGGTTGTCGGTCGCAAAACAATTTTCGGGCAATATTGACTTACTCGATCAGCGTTCTCGGCTAAATTGAATTCCCTTAATAGAATCATTAGCCAGAAACAATGGAACCACGGCTCAGCTTTTTTCAACCTTAGGTCATGGGCCTACTTAGCCAACGATGCCCACCAACCAACCAGGCCAACTTTGTTGCCGAGTAATTGTTTTTTTTTTTTTTTTTTTATACATTATAGGCAAGTATTTGATCTCGATCTCACCTGATGGTAAGTGACGATGAGATCTACGATGGAGCATACTTGCCTAGGTAGGAAGGCGGCAGTAGATCGAGACGCTACATTCACTAGGCACATGCAGCGCAACTGATCTGACCCGCCATCCATGAATGGCAGCACCGAACATCATGCTGGAACACGGCTAGGCCGCTTGGCGACATGGCTTTGTTCAGTGGGTGGTGACTAACCACGGCCGAAGCCTACCACCAGTAGAGTTCTCACCTAGTTGGCACCACCCAGGGTCACGTGTAGGGTATCTCGAGGGTACTTGGTGGGCGAATCAGAGCTGCTCATGTTTATATTTTGCTAAAGGCAAGACAAAGACATGAACTGTGAGTGTTATTTCTATTATAAAATCAAATAACTGTAGGTCTTATTATAGGTATACTGTCTGCTTAGTGAGATGGTAGCCTAACAGAAAAACATTAAAAAGCCTCCACCCAACGTCCAAATTATATTATATTAATTAAGTAAGATTTAATTGAACTTGATTATAATATATATTTTGCGGTAACCTTGATAGCAAATTTTCGTCTGATAAAAGCTTTTGGCTTGTACGATCAAACGTAACTACATTTCTCAGAAGATTGGTGTTTTTCATACTGTTATTAAAATTTTCTTTATTGTTTTAAATCTCGCAAGATTGCTTTTCGGCGAATATTATTTTTATAAAAACAAATTATAATTTACAGGGTGTTGGTGTTTAACACCGAGTTGGGTCAGTATGGGGAACTCTGAAACTATAAGAGATTGAAAAATATGTTCTAAGGAACCATGTAGTCGATTTTAGAGTTAAGAAATACAGCATTCATAGATATTAAAAAATAAACATGAGTCAGGGAATCGAACCCGGTGATTTTTGATACAAACCATCGTTGTGTTATTGACTGTGTAGGTTGTTAGGAGTAAATGTTGGCTAAAATTAAAATAAAAGAAATCGTTACCTAATCGAGTTGATTATTATTCAAGAAAATGGCTGTCATTTTCAGCATTTAGATGAGACAATATGAGACAATATTAAATATTGCTTTTTCATTTCAATTTGCCCACAAAGTTGCAAAGCAATATTTAGTCCTTATAATCTAAACAATACATATCGCATTAAAACAATTTTTGATTCTATTAACCCTTAATAGCCTGATTTACGAAAGTGATTTATTTTTAATATTACTGTGTTTAATGTTACTGTGTTTAATAATAATGACATTTGATTTTTTTAATTTCGTTGGAAAGAATATTATACAACAGTAAAATACGTACAGCCAACCTATAAAAAAAACTAATAGTAATGTGAACATTCGGTTTAAAAGATTGGTATCAAAATTGAAACTCTATGCTATATAGAGTTAAGTGGGTTAAGATTTTTTTTTACAAATAGACCGTATCCGAATACCAATTCACTTGTTAGTTTTTTTTCGAAATTCTATCGACGAAAATCTATTCTATGTCGAAAATCGACGTCATAGTTCCTAAGATCAGTTTTTTCTATCACGTTTTGTTTCAGAGGTCTCCATAGGTGACAGGTCATCCATCTTGATGTAACACCCTGTTTATTGTAGCAACGCCTTGTAAAATAAAAATAAAATACTTAGTAGTTTACAATAGTAACAAAACAATGAAAATAAGTACTTACCTACCTTTGTTATCTCGTCAAAGTTGTGCTATATATATAGCTACGTACTTATTTTATACCATCGTATTGTATTAACCGTTTCCTTACATACCATTTGGTCGCACTTATGTAGTTTGCAAACTAGCACTTAATATATATGCTTTGTGGACGTCAACCGCAGGCACTATGTGCAGTAAGAGCAAACAAGGAGCACTGCGAACTTTACTGATTTATGTTTCAAGTAAACGCTAAGTACCTGCAATAAGTACGTTATTCCTAACCGCCTTCTGACTGCGACTCTAGCCACGTGACCATCGACTTTCTTATGCTGCTTAACCACCAATGGCCACAACGTGATCATATTACCCTATTACATATGTGGAACTATGAGCTATATAATAGTGAAAACGCTGTGGAAATAGGTCTAGTAGGAATTGTACTTTGATGCTTGAACAAACAGACAAATACTCTAAACAGCAGCCCAACTAGCCTATTGAGCCATATAAAAGCTCAGTTATAGTCTTATAATAGTAACAATAGATTCAATAATAATGAAGCCAACCTTATAAAGCTATATTTAGTCTATACAATTTATAGTTTTGGGTATTTCAATCAATTGGCGGAGTGCTCTTTGGCTTCTATGTAATGCGTGCTGGTAAAAAAGAATTACAAATACTGTTACCTCGTGTTTTTCCATTTTTCCCTTTGAGCTTTGAAATATGAAAATATACGAGTAACGACGCCCCAATAACACGTAGCGCACATATGAAACATAAACGCTGAATGGTCTTGTTTACAGCTCCGTGATTGCGTAACTTGTAAAATGGGAACATAATTGTAATTATCCGGCCCGACGTGCTTTACAATACCTACCATGCATGAACGTTTTTCACGGATGAATGTTCGGGATAATAGATCCCGGCAAAAGTATTTGCCCGGGATCACTATTTAATTATAATGATTAAGCGATTTATGTTATTGGGATGAAATATTTATCGTCATTGCTACACAGTAAGTACAGCACGCAATGAATATCTAAATAAGTTACTACCTTCGTGGTCATTAAAAATAAACACCGCTTTTATAGAGACAACTTTGAGAGCCCAAAATATGAATTGTAGAAAGAGGTTCAGAATACAAAGTGAATTCCAAATATGGCGTCTGATTCTATCTGAAGATTTAAATAATCAAGGCACGAAATACACCAGCCGACACGTGTAAATAAGTAGTACTTATCCCGAAAACGTGCGTATGGCCTCTATGATAACACATTCATTTGGTTTTTCACTTCAAAGTGGATACCCAAATTGAACTGATACATAAAATTAGTTAAATATCAGCAGCAGGTCTTTAATTAAACTCTACTACAAAATGAAAAAAAGAATTGGTTCCTTTACTTGGTTTAAATGAGGTTTTTTTCATTAAAGGGGAAAGAGATAGAAAAGGTTTGGGCCGAGGTGTTAAATTGAAGTTTTACATATTATTAGTGTATTTTAAGGCGCTGGTTCTTCCTTAAAGAATATACCTACCCAGTTACCCACCTTGTGTTATGTGCTTTATGAAACTATTCATAGCAGACTTACATAGGTACTATGAGGGAATCTATTCCAAGAGTAACTTTACTTCAGCTAAGGTCGGGCACTTCAGTTCGTTATATGGTTTTACTCATTGCCTACTGCTTCCATCGGGAGACCTCACACAAAATATGATATAATTCAGTTATTTAACATTTTCTCAGGAATTCAAGGTGTCCTATCTTATAACACGTTTTCATCTTGTTCTCGGAACCAAAGACCAAGTTGTAATTAAAGTTTCCAACGCGGGCCCAAATTTTTCGTGTTTTAATTATTCATCCGTCTTATGTTAATGAGGGGGACCATTCTACTGAGCGCTCCTTTATGAATGTTTGACATTCTGCCTTTTTTCCTGATTGATCGTTGGCGATGAAAAGGAAGCTTTTAAGAAAATATTAAAACATGAACGACACTTACTTGATAGTTACGTAGACAGTTGACTTTGGAATTTGTTTTTTTATCAATAAGCGATTAAATTTTGATTATTATTTAGCCTAAGGCTTTTGAATTTAATTAACTAAGTATAGTTTATGTATTGGCATTATGCCAATACATAAATACCCATGATATATTATATCATGGGTATTTCTCATAAAAAGACATCATTAAATTAATGATCACTTAAGGTGCGGTTGCAAGGCGCTAGTCAAGATTATCATAGCGTATACTGGACTATAGCAAGATAAAAATTGTATTCATACTATTCTCTCAGTCAATATGATCCTGGTGATGATGATGAGTGAGGCCTGAATAGCACAGTTGGTAGTGACCCTGCTTTCTGTGCCGAGGGTCCTGGGTTCGAATCCTGGTAAGAAAAAACTTTGTGTGATGAGCACGAATGTTTGTACCCAAGTCATGGACGTTTAATATTATATAAGTAATATATACTGGGTTCACCCCCAGTCCAGTACCCATTATACAAGCGTTGCTTGGTGTAGAATCGTATAGTTGGTGTGTTCGTCTGGCGATATTTATATTTAATTAAAATACAATTTTATTTATCACTTAATTTATAGAATATAGAACGATAATAAAGAATACAGCCTTCTTTGCTACTTATTTTTATACAAATATTATTACTTATAATAAGTATCATACTTACAACGTTAATAAACAAGGCATGCGAATAAAGATTTAAAGATGAAAAAATCAAATCAGAATAAAACCTTATCTTATTTGTTCGCAATTACTATTTGCTGTATATATAAACTACCACGCATGTGCAAATACACCGATGCGTGGGTGAGTATTCGCAACTGATTGCCTAATTAAGTTCAGAACAAAAGCATCAATCAATAGCAAGCAGGCTCTGTTTACTTTATATTGATCCAGCTCATTATTTAGCTGTGATCAAGAGCTGCGGTTGTTAGTACAAGTTGGACGAGTTTGTTAAACCAGAACCAATTTTTTTACTTCACTTTTCAACAACAGACGAAAGGTGAGGACGAAGTAAGTCATTAAAATTTATAAAATGAAAAATAATTGACGATACGGACGAGAAGTGCGTTGCGAAACAAATTTAACGCACGAATGGATACGAATATTGATTCCCAAACCAATAAACGTCACGTCTCGTTGTAAGCATTGGGTGATTTTACTCAATGAAATTATGTTATGAGGCTTTCATTCTTGTTCCCTTGTAGAACAAATGGTTATTGTCTCAGTATTGGGTTTAAGTTCCTAGAACATTGAAATGCGGTTTACAACATGGGAAACATTTCTTTAATACTCATAAGAGAATTATAATATGAAATTTTATAAAGAGCAACCATGGAGTTTCGTGCCCGTTATTCTTCATAGCAACGGCATTCCGAACGGGTGGTATAGTTGTAGCTCAGCGTTTTGTAACTATTTTGACGATTCATAAGTAGGTACTTCATGGTTTACATTAATAAAAAATATTCTGATAATGCTAATACTTCAAATGCGCATATGAGATTATGGTATTTAAAAGTTTTAGTAGAAAAGCGCTTATAAGTATACAAATTTATTCCTTGATATCTCAAACAATGCAATCATATCTCTGTTACCTGCACATTTATAAGGTTCATTTAGATTGTGAGTCTGTCCAGCCAATTGTTTGCGTGCCAGTGCCAGACAGGGATGGTACAAATTGGTTTATCTATTATAAGATAACGGACGTCGGCACAATCTACTCAGATCTTAGGGCTCGGTCCCATCTTACGATAAGCGATCCGAGAAAGTGAACGTAAAAACGAGGGGCGCATGACTTGCGCTGTTTATTTCATTATGATATGGAGCTAATCTTGATGAACGTATTCGGCAGACTGACATTATCGTGTAAAATTTTCCGCTTGGTAAAGTGTACCTATAATAAATAATATTATAGCCCTTTTCAATGTCTGACTCAATGCGAGGGGGGATAAGGCCATAGTCGACCACGCTGGCCAAGTGCAGGTTGGCGAACTTCACACATACTTAGAGGGGTTCTCTCAAACATGCAGGTTTCCTCACAATATTTTCCTTCACAATTTAGCAAGTGATAATCATGGTCGCAAATGAGATTCGCACATGAAATCCAGAAATCTCAAAGGCGCGAGCCGGAGTTTGAACCTGCGGTACTTGTTACCAAGGCAAGCGTTCTACCAACTTGGCTATCACTGCTACCTTTAAAAGGGTACCTATATTTTTTTGTTAACGCTACGCTGCGTGCGTCTATCGGAAAATATAATTAGTCATACACCTTAACTTTATTGCTAACAATCTACTGTTGAGTCAATATTCGTTTCATCATTTCAAATAATAGATCCTTAAGTTTTGTTTTACCAAGATTCCAAATATGCCTAAGTGAAAGCTAAGACATGTACCTGCTTAGCTTGCGGTGTAACCCAACCATGTTTTGGGCAAACGCAGGTTGCTTTGCGGGCTCAGTCAAACAAATCGGAATCCAGTTTCCGTTATTGCGTTCAATTGTTGGCTTTGGATAAATGATTATTATTTCAGTTAACGACGCTATCTGTTCCCTTTTACCTTAGAAAAGGGATATCATTATTGTCAGTAGCACGACCTTGGCTATTCAAAGTGACGTAACGGCGTTGACATTACCAAGGAATTGACGGATCCACCTAAAACTCGAAAATTAAATGCTATTAAAAGTGTTAAAAACTAATATTTTCATAATCATTTTTTAATAGTACATTAAGGAACGTTTTTTTAACGACGTGGTTAGTTCAAAGTCCTAATAGGATACGCTAAACTTAATCTCTCGAAACTGCTTTAGCGCACATTGAAATGATTGACATTTACAACTTATTGCTACGAGAGCTTACAATTGAATTTGCAACAATAGATTATATGAGTTGCAATAAATGTATATGAATTAAATCACTATAATGAGTACAAAATGACACACGACTGGGTTGAAGGGACTACTAAATCATTATTTTGTGAATATGTAAAATAATTGGTATAACGAATAAAGGTAGGAAGGAAGATGGTAGGTAGGTAAGGCAGATATTAAATTATGAGGAATTTCACTCACGGTCGTAAGACGCGCTTGTCGTACGCAAGTCAAGATTTTATATAATGAACACAATCACGCCCGCATATCAAGTTCACAATTAATAACTCGAGCTTGCGCCAAATAATTTAAATACACGTCTGGAGTTTCAACTATTCAATTTGTTTTGAACTCGTTAATGTGAGCTTGAGTCAAATGCTTGAAGACTTACGTAGATAATATAGTACGTACTTTTCATAAAGTTTTGTGTCTTGAATAGCTTTACGTTTTCTCTATCTAGCGTATAACTTGTGATCTAAAGTTTTGATTCAACTGTTGAAATACTATATACGGCCTTTTCAAAAGAAAAAAAATATTTAGTACTGTTTGATAAGATATAATAAGGCGGAGTGTATCAGAATATAATAAATGTTCCAATAGATCTGATTAAATAACTGAAATTAAGACCATCACGCCTGTAATCGCTGACGGGGTTGGTTGAGGTGGACTAGGACTCACATTTAGCCGATAGTGTTAGGCCATAATTTAATAGGAGGCGCGCTTATTGCCGTTATACAAAGCACACCTTTTCAAGCAATGCTACACTGGCTCTTGCAAATTAGAGAACACACACACACACAGCTTTTGCTAGAATGCCTCGTTTCCTTACTGCTAACCATATATATTTACTTATATAAAAACAGGTGCATTTTCGTCTCTCAGCCAAATGTGTGATAGAAATACGTATCTTGTCGACAATATGCTATACAAACCTGTATGATTGATGGAGAGGCTTAATGTCTGCAACGATTTTTCACATGTAGCTTTAATGTCGCGATCTTAAAGGGCTTCCCTAGCAAAACGGAGAGAGAATAATGAAAAAATCATTGGGCTTTGTGAAATGAGCCTTATGTATATTGTTATAGAGATTGATGCTTGCAATATTATTAACGTGGTTTACCACTGCGGAAACGACGTCATTATGAAGCTAATTACTTAGAATATTACAATAGTTAATACCTGTCCCCAGATAACATGAAGACACTGTATTTAAAAAATGTCCTGAGATAACATGAATTCAAGGTAATTTAAAAAAAAAAGTATAATAAAGCGGGCATCACGATATAGGTACTTTGCCTTTTACCTTTTTTATCGAAAACGATAAAATTCATTCGGGAATCCGGAAGCAATCGCACGAAAGACTCTCAGATTACAATATCGACAGGTGAGATGAATAGGCGGCAAGCTTTATGGTACTATGTAGCGGATGTCGGCTTAGGCTGTGACCCCGTGGAGACTAGGGCGAGCCGCTGTAGCAGTCACAGGTATCGAAATTTTCTTATAACGTAATAGGGGTATACGTGTTGGTAGGTACGCGATGATATTTAAGTCTAGTAAGATACGCAGTCTATAGTCTGTGTGTACACTGCCGAAACCGAGTTGCCAATGCTTCGTGTGTAGTGGGTGACCTTTAGTAGCGTGAGCTTCAAAAATAAATAATATTCCAAATATTGTTAGATTTTAAAGTTTTTAAATTTTTCTAAGCCACGGTGTCCAGCCCGATAATTTTTTTTTATTATGTAGTTATATAATGAATGGAGGGACGCGAGAGTGTAGTTTTTATACTAAAGGAAATATCACAAGTCCACACTTAAAAAGACTTTAATGTTATAGATTCCATGTGTAACACACACTAATACCTATAATAGACATAATTAAAATAGCATACATAATATAATAATCCAACAATGGAAATTACATTATCGGCTACCAATAACGGTAAGCCCTTCGCACGATTAATTGCTGCAGATTGATTATGCCACACGAGTGTAGTCCTAATTTCTCGACAATAGCGTCCATTACTGGGCTTATACGTCCATAATTCAGAGTCACGTCCGCAGCTGCAGGCGAACTAATGGCTCGCTGTCGCACTTCGTTATTCTATTTGAATACAACCCTGGGGTAGATGAATAAACGGGCATATGACTAGAGCGTAATCACGTTGAAGTTTTTTAAAAGATATTGATTTCTTATATTTACGCGAATACTACAACTAATCTTACGGAAAAAATATAATAAACGTGATAAAAATTGTAAGATTAGTTTTATTTCAAGATAGCGAGACGTTAACGCAGTCCGAGATTTTGACGCTATATTTTTATGTGCATGTTAAAATAATTCGAGCGTTATTTAAAAAAAAGAAGTTCCAGCTAACCGGGTAAGTTTCAATAAAAGTTTTTGTAATAAGACGTTTATCTTTGCCTTTCTTTCGCTGCCAAGATAAACGCCAATTCGCAAAACGCATAAACTTCGCTAAAGTTCTTGATTGATCGCAGCCGTAGAACATTTCAGAAAAGTAATATTAAAAAGAATCGCTTGCTTGCTGATAAATCATTGAAACTCAAATGGGAGGTTGGAATAAGGATGAAAATTAATATTATAATATATATGATATACTTCAAATACATAGTAGGTATATACCTGATATGACACCCCTCGACGAACGATACCTCACTCGAGGTTGTTCTTTTTTCAATATCACTTTCCTTGTAGGAGAGGCACTGTTGAAAATTAAATATATCTAGATTTTAAAACGTATCTTAGTCAAAGTAATCATTATACCAAGCTGCTATCTTATTAAGTCTAAAATGGTCGCTGAATGGCTGATGACACTGACAGCCAGACAGACGTAAAATTTAATAAAATAGACGATAAATTAAAAAAGTAAATAAACGTAACTTCTTTGTATATTGTAGCGTTAATAGGGCATTATTAGGACAGTAAATATATATCATACTAGGTGTCCCGGTGAACTTCGTACCGCCTCAAAATCAAATGTATGAGAAAATGAATTATCTTTATTAATATTTTTTTCATGTTTTAATAGCTATACTGCTAATTCAAAAAATCTAATATCAAGGATTCGGCCTACCCGTTCTTGAGCTATAAATGGTGCAACTAACACGAGTTTGTTTATCATACATAGACAGATTTTGTGAACATTTTTGCGTTAAACAAAGAAAATATAGGCTCGTAGGCGTGCTCTTTGTATTTGCAACCCAATGTTCGCGGGCACAGAGATCAATAGCGAACATCGCATGAAAGGATTTTCGGAATATCTGCAAAGAGTATTATAAATGTTCGGGACAATGTCTGCGAATGTTCCAATTATATTGAACATAATTATATACTGTATAATTATGCCGAAAACCGAAATTAAACACGTAATATTTGAATTTTCGTGGAATAGGTTCAAGATAGGCTTTACTGATGCTATGTTAGAAATATTATACGTATTACTATGAAGGATCATCAAATATAAGTATGTAGTTTTATGTATCAAATGGGCTTAAGTATATTAATTAATCCCAGTTTCATGAACACATATCAAAATTCCAAAAGAGACAGGCATAAATTCTAAAAAAAAATTCTTCTTAATTAAAAAAATAATGTCCTCATAGGATATTCTTTTCGTAAAATGTACCGACAATACAAAGATGGTATCATTATATAAACGAACCAAAATGTTGTGGTGCGCAACAAATAAGTTATGCTAAGAATCTTATTTTCGACCATGATTATCACTTGTGTAAATGGTGAAGGAAAATATCGTGAGGAAACTGGCAGGTCTGAGAGAACCCCTCGAAAGACGCCAACCCTCACTGTGCCAGCATGTTGGACTATGGCCCAATGCCCTGCATTTGCCTTTAAAAGACTGGTACTATAATTATGATCATTTTTTTTATGAAAAAATCTTATATAAATCAGATATTTGCGACACAAAAATCACCGTCCGCGCAATACACGAAAACGTACAATTTATTTTAAGCCTACGTTTGGTTTCGCCACGAGCAGCAGATTCGTTAACAAGTGGAAAATTCACGCAACGCTACGCAGATAATTCAATTCCTTTGAACCATTCTATTATGTGTGTTGTGGAACCAAAATGTTCGTAGATTAGGGTTCACCTAATTTCGTTTGGATGTATTTTAATAATGGAATAATCAGTAGCAGTAACCGGGCCGATCAACGTTTGTTATCAACCATATAGTTTCTTGATCGTTCTTCTCCATAGAAACGGCACTCAGAACGGCTAATAAATAGCTATATAATATAGCTTAGCATTTTGTTACTATTTTTACGATTCATAAGTACTGTGCTTAATGGTCACATGTGACCGTGTACTGTACTTAATGGTAACGGATTCTGATTCTATAAACACTCAAAGTTTGTTGAGTAACAGTCAATGCTTATGGACCTTGCCGGGTATCATCTTACAACCTGATTGACGACCTGATTAGCGCAGTTGGTATTGACCCAGCTTACTGTGCCAAGGGTCCCGTGTTAGAGTCCTGGTAGGGACAAACTGTGCGATGAGCACGAATGTTTGTACCCAAGCCATGGATGTTTAATATCTATATAAGTATAATACTGAATCGCCCGCAGACGATTGTACGGTCCCCATAATACAAGCGTTGCTTAGTGTGGGACTGTATAGTTGACGTGTTCTTCGGGCGATATTATTTAATATTCCTAGGATGAATATATTAATACTATTGTCTACGCTTTTCACAACTCAAAGAACTTGGTTCGAGTTCGGGAATCTAGTTTTATATCAAACAAGGGTGACGACACATTTTTTATACAATTATAAATTGCGTTCGTCCTTCCGACATCTTGTGATTGGAGAGTCATTAAAATTATGAAAGTCAACGTGTTTTAAGCGGTTTGTTAAGTAGCTTCCTTAAGGGTTCAAGTGTTCTCTGGTTTTCAAGTATCTGACAGAATAGTATAAGTACCTATATTGCTAATTAGGTCAGGATCTGGGTTTATGTTAGGTGATTTTCAAATTAATCATTTTGAAATAAAATACAACAAGTAATGGCTTATGGGATAACGTTTTAAAAATAAAATATCATAAAAGAGACATATATTGCCATGACGGTTGGTGTAAGGTAAACAAGCCAATTATATTAACAATTACTTTGTGAACTTTTGACTGTTTTATAAATCAACAAAGCATCAATTATTTGGAACAACTCTAACCTACAAAAGTGATTTTGTAAATCGTTAACACATGCAAAATGTTCTTCATGTAAATAGGTATACCCACAAGATTTCTTCCGGTTTATGCATTTAATCCATATAAAATACCTATGTTAATATTATTGTTGATAACAATACATGTTTAGCAGGGTTTTATTCAGCAATTTTTGTACGTATATTTGAAGCTCTCTGAAACACCTCTGAGTACCCCTTTGACAACAGCCGTGATAATGTTTTATATGCGTATGTTGCTTAACAATTGGATATTGGTAACTTTTGCTATACGTAATAACCAAACAAATTGTACCGGTACAAGTATACTACCTATATGATACTGTGCGGATGTAACCCCATAACACAATGCCAAATACGAATGACAGGAAAAACGCCCCAATGGGTTCCCCATTACACTTACCCTTGGGTAAGTAAAGGCTCGCACGTAATAAGTAACATCGTTAAGTAGAGCCAATTGCCACTTGAGTCGCGTCACCACGGCAGGCCGCAAGTTATTAGCGTGCCGCGCCGCGATAGAGCCGGCGCGGACCCAGTTAATTTACTATTACGACGCTCTAGTATGTGCTCAGAGCTTGCATTTACTTTTATGAGCCTTATGTATATAGAATAGCTGCTATATTGTTTGTCCTTGGCATATACCTGCCTAACTACTTAAAAAAGTTGTTACCAGGTTCAATAGAATCTAAACAAATTTCATAGTTCAGTGAAGCATTGTTTAATATAAAAAAACTCTACATTTAATTTAAGGGTAACACCCTTGTCGGTGTATCTGAAGAAGCTCTATCCATCTGTCTCTACCTAGAGCAGGTGGGAAATATAGCTTGAAATTAAGCATCAGCGGTTGGAATAATATTATAATACATATGATTCTGAAACAACAATGCGAAACCGCAATACGAAAATTCATTTTCTCTTACTGCAAAAGCAATATCCAGTGTTCTAACTAAATGATAAAAAACAAGGTAGGAGTTACTGCGTTCCCGACGTTATTTTAACGTGGGATTGGATCCCGGGACCGGGAACGATACCAAAACCACCTTATTGCTTTCCGCATACACCTCCCCTGCCGATATTGTAATCTGAAAGACTTCCGTGCAATTGCTTCCGGATCCATGAATTTTATGGTTTTAGATAAATATGGCACTTTGATCGCACAGTGTTTGTATAAGATGCTCTAAATAAATTCGGTTATGTTGCGATAATAACTGGGTGAAGGTTGTATAGAATCCATAAATGGAATTTGAGAAACGTCAGGCTAGCAGTTTGAAGGAGCGCGTAATCTATGGATTCAGGTTCGATCCACATCTTGTCTATTAAACTATTGACGTGAGTCCACACAAGGCCCTAGGCAGGAGGGGGGGGGGGGGGGGGGGGGGGGGTTAAAAGCCTTAGACAACCTACCGATTTATACACACGACTAGTAATGTGAAAATTACATCGCTATATTTCTACAGGTTCAAAGTTTAAATATATCTTAACCCATAATACCATTAAAACTAAAACACCCATATCAAAATCACTATGATCAACGGGTACCGTACCGTTTAACGAATGGGAAATTAACGCAACGCTACACAGATGATAACTCCTTTGACCCGTCCCATTATGTGTGGTACCGAATAGCTGATGTGGTTCACTGAATTTCGTCTAACCGTTGAGGCGTATTAATAGACCGGTGGTTATGATTGCTTGGGTCACTATCCACTGGTACTACTTTATTGGCGGACTTTAGATGGGGACTTTAGATGGACCGCGTAGTCGCGAGGCTTGGTTTGGCAAATGCCGCGAGCTTGCTTACAGGAATACGATCTCTTTGAATAGATAGTATCTATTTTTATATCAACTTCTTTTACTTCTCCAAACGTACTCGCAAGTAAAATAATTGCGGTCCGGTAGTTATTGAATACTTTGGTAATCAATGAAGAAAGTTGTTACTGTTTAGAGTTTTTTTTTTTTATTTTTTTTTTATTTCATTATAGGCAAGAATTTGATCTCGATCTCACCTGATGGTAAGTGATGATGAGATCTACGATGGAGCATACTTGCCTAGGTAGGAAGACGGCAGTAGATCGAGACGCTACATTCACTAGGCACATGCAGCGCAGCTGATCTGACCCGCCATACATGAATGGCAACACCGAACATCATGCCGGAACACGGCTAGGCCGCTTGGCGACATGGCTTTGTTCAGTGGGTGGTGACTAACCACGGCCGAAGCCTACCACCAGTAGAGTTGTCACCTAGTTGGCACCACCCAGGGTGACGTGTAGGGTATCTCGAGGGTATTTAATTCTCCTACGGACGAAGGTGACTTGACCCCAAAAATCTTGGATAGGCAAAGATAAGCATGTAGGTATGTTTATATTTGCTGTTATTTCCATGTCACATAAAAAAAACTTAATTTATCTGCAGATTAGATATATTTATTTTATCGTTCTTGGAAACGTCAAAGTGCTAGATTAACTGCACACGCACTATAAACACTAAGGGGCGATAAAAGAAAAGATACACAAAACTGCACTGAGGATAGAGCTCTGATACGTATGGACAAGTTTCTGCATGTCGGAAAGTCTTCAAATACAAATTAAAGGTTACATGTTTATTTCAGTTTCATAATTTTAGACCGTAATAATACAAGTGACAAACACCAACAACTCGTCCGAGGCCCAGAAGTTCGGGGTCGTACTCTTGTTTGTTTACTTCCCTCGGGGTGTAGTCAAAGTGAATAACGAAGTGGCACACCCGACCATTTACAACCCGTGCTAACTCTCTCTCACAACTACGAACGCGGCTTTATGGACGAATACCTAGGAAATACATGGGAAGGCTACAAGGTGCCTTGGTTGGTACGTAGGTAATGGTCTGAATTGTAATCTAGCCGTTTAAATGGAGCAGTAATGGTTTTCAAATGTCCTCTATAGTTATATATTCTATGATTCTTGAACCAATATTTTTATTTGTGTTATTTTATGAGATAAATAAAATACATTACTATTCGAAGTTCCTTATTTGAGAGGGGCGTAGCATAGTTGGATAAAAATGGTCAATGAACGCCGTGTGGCTCGTTTGGTCCTTTGACAGGTAAGAGAATTATTACATATATGTCCTCCTCCGTGCTTCGGAAGACACGTTAAGCTATATCGGTCTCTTGTCGTACTAAAACATCTTCGAAAGATATTTTAGGTTACCGGTAGTCGCATTGGTCGAGGCCGAGACCCCCGGTAGGCAAATGAAAATATCGGTATCCAGCCGAATTAGCCCTCCCTGAATGCCGATTCTACAAAAGAGAAATAGGAAAGGGCTAAGTAGTTTTTTTTATTATAACTCGCTGCGCAAACCCTCAGACCTAGTCACGCCAGTCGCGAAGCGAATATTGAAGAATGTATTGACCAATACAGATGAATAGAGAACCTCCTCCTTTTTTTGAAGTCGGTTAAAAGGGTATATATGCACTAAGCCTTAAACTTTAGCTTCTTTAAAGTGTTTATGTAAAGTCAGGATTTCAATATGACTATCAGATATAGTTTGGAAAGAAATTTGTTTTTTACACTTTCTGAATCACCTGTATATTGTAGAGTTAAATAAAATACTTTAGCATTAATGATGCATTAAATTACATGAATCTACTATCTAGATACAAACTTTTGGATGGTAGCCGGACACTAAACTATTTATGTTAGTATCACATTTTCCATCACTATAAACCTCTTGATAGGAAACCCGAATTATTGACACGCTATGACCCGGAAACAATAAAAACTTTACGCCGCGGAACGTCTCCCCTATCACCGCTAGGTGCCGCTGCCCTATTGCCAGCAGATTACTGAAGATTAAACGACACCATTCCAAAGCTCAACTCTACTTTTAAGGTAGAGTTTGCGGGCGATCGTAAACGTTAGTGAACTTATTTATTATTGAGTATACGTGTCGCTTATAAGTGGCCACTGGACTTTTGGTACAAGTATAGTTATTTATAATTTACTCTGTTTATGGATATTTGATCTACAAGAGTACTTAATGATAATGGTTTATAACTTTGAAGCAATATTACGTAGAAAATAAGTTGGTATTTATTAAAATATTCTGAGCAAATACACCGAGCGCCGCCGGTCACTAGTAGGAATATTTATATTTCATGTCACGGGTCAACCCTTACTCTACGTGACTTTATGAAGGTAGAGCGGCTTCGTATATTTACAGTTGTTTGTTGTTTGGATTGAGCCTTATTTAATCTTCTGCTGTTATAACAGGAGTTACCTACAATATGAGCATAGTGTGAGGTCATATAAGCCCATCCAATAGCGCTGTAAAACTATATTTTATTCGTGTTCCAAATCTATATCTTAGTAACCTACAGTAAGATTGTAAAATGGTCATAGTATCTTTATTGTCATGGTTTGTACATTCATTGTTTTTGGACTTGCGATGACTAACCATCTACTCCATTTGTGGTCAGACTATGAAACTGGGGCCACCGTTAATCGGCCCCTATTTTGTAAAGCTATGAGTACCTACATCTTTAGTATATTTTCAGTAGTTGTGTACTATTAGATCATCGCAAAAATCGCCTAAGACCTTGGTGTGTCCTCGATTCTTTTCGCCCGGCAGCGGCGGCGGCTCGTGGCGCCACCTGCGTCCGATGAATGAAATCACTTTATTGAGATTAATAACACCGTGCAAGTACTTTATCACGGGATATTAAATTCTTCAAGAAATTTTATATTGTAGCGAGTAATTAAAAATTGTTGTTGTGCTTTAAACACTTGACTGATTTCGCTAGTTTGGATGCTAGTAGAGTAATACTTAGGCCACATTGTTAGGCCTTAAGATCTAGTATGTGGTTACGTTAGCTAATCATTATTTACTTACGGGCACACACACTTATATGTTAAACTGTAACGCTTGTAATTTCGAAAAGGTAGGCAGAGAGCGAGCACCGTCAGAGCACTCACCTTTCAACGCTGGTATTTGGTCCCAATATAACAGGGCACAGCAAATTGACATTATACTGGGCACACATTCTAATGGATGTATAATGTATAAACTTTATTAATTTTATATTTATACTTTATTTATACTTTATTATAATATTGTTTAGGATTAAACTTGAGACAACGCAATGTGACATCGCACTCCAGTCCAAGGGCAAAAAGTAGATCTAAAAGTCTTTTAGGTTCGATTTTAGCACGGTATTAATATAAAATTATTATTATAATATACTAGCTGCACACGGCGGTGTTACCCGCGATTAAAAGTATGAAAAATGAAAACAAATCTATCCCACGGGAACCATGCATTTTATCGGGATAAAATGTAGCCTATGTGCTATTCCAGACTATAATCTATCTCTGTGCCAAATTTCATCCAGATCCGTTCAGCCGTTCTGGCGTGAAACAGTAACAAACATCCATCCATCCATCCATCTATCCATCCATCCATCCAAACTTTCACATTTATGATATTAGTATAGATAATATTAGTATAGATGAATTAATGTAACTCCAGTTTATTTATGTCAGTCTTATTACTCTTAATTGGTTTGGTATTCATTTTTATGATCATCATAATTCGGAGTAGGTATGTTGTACAGTACATTTACAACACACTCTAGGATTTAGTTATCTGTGCTGTGCATTCACTTGCATTGTTCAGGGCTTACAAATAGCTTAACATACCAACCTAGTGACTGACATAGTGGGGGTGCTGTAGGTATACCAACCTCAGAATAATTAAATATTTCAATCCGCATGATGGCTGCCCTGCAAGGTTACCAACTTGCCAGTATTCAATACTAGTTCCGTATGCATGTACAATTCGACATTGTATGGGCGGCGGCCTTTTTATCGACAGTAAATAGCCTTATGTATTGCCTCGTTTATTTATTCATATTTCATGTGTACACAAAGAAATAAACAATCTAATAATAATAATACAAGCAATTGTTTTAAAAATCCCACTGTTGGGCTCGGGCGTCTCTTCGCGAGGGGGGCAAGTCTAACATGCTAGCCCAGTGCGTATTGGCGGACTTCACACGTCATTCGAGAGGTTCTCTCAGACATGCAGGTTTCCTCACATTATTTTCCTTCACCGTTTTGCAAGTGAAAATCATGATTGAAAATGAGATTGGCTTATGAAATCCCAGAGGTGCAAGCGGGGTTTGAACCTGCGATCTTCGTTACCGCGGTGAGCGTTCTACCAACTTGGCTGACACTGATGCATATAAACACTATATTTAATTTATTTAAATTACTCATAAATAACTATTTACCTGTTTTCTTTAGTTACCCAAAAGGTAACAAGAAATATTATTGACATAAGCAGATACAGATTATTTCGTTGTTGTATATTTTCACAATAAACCAATAAATATTAAGGGCATCAAATAAAAACAAACTGACCCAATTTCGTCGGACTAAACCCACTTATGATTTCCCGGCCGCCAGTGAAACAGACAGAACGACACAGCGTGACAAAACAAATGAATAGGAAATAGATTTTATGCGATATGTATGAGGATGTATCCCACCCGTATCAAACCGTGAGAACTCTCAACAATGGACCTAACATTAGTACGCCCACCCAAATATGTTAATACATTCAAAATGTGAGCAGAATATTATATGTAGAATGTATTTTTTTTGTGTAAATACGGCAAATGAATATTTTGTCATGATTGTAACGGATTTAGAAATACTGCTGTAAATAAATGGTCGAATTAGTATTTATTTCAACATCCTATGTTATTTTTTCAATTCTTCCTTAAATGTTAAAGTAAGTAAAGGATGAGATTCCTGCTAAACAATCTGGGTAGGCGCACCCATTTTTCATAATCGTATTATAATCAATAAAGAAGTATAATGCAAGAAAATGAAACTAATTTTACGGTTTTTATCGCGTTTATTTTGTGTGTTCACGTTCCCGACGTTTCGGCTGCTTTACAGCAACCATGGTCACGGGAGGACTGAGGTGTTTGACGACCTAGTGTCAAAGTTTCTATAAATATAAGAAATCAATATATAATGCATGGCTTCATTGTTGCCTAGTGTCGTGACGTCATAAAAATGTATGCTCATTAGCGTTGGGCGCTTACTAGTTGTATTAATTAACTGCAGTAAGTGGTGCAACCGGTGTTGTTGAATAAACAGTGATGCAGAAATGCAATTAAGTTGGTCTAAATAATTTGTCGATTATCTACAAACAGGTTCTTTGCGAGGCTATTAGAGATTATGCAATTATTAAACTCACATTTCTAGCAACATTGACCTAACCGATCATATTAAACATGTGGAATTTTATGCAGTCCTGACCTTACGACTTCTTTTTATTTCCAAAAATAAAAGAAAAACCTCAAGGCATACGGTTTCAAGACGCCGAAGAAGCCGTGGCTGCTTTTGCGCTCCACCAGCCCTGCTGCTTCACTCAGCGGTTCCATCGAATGCAAAAATACATATTGTGATTGTCAACGGGGTGTCAAAGGGACTATTTTGAAAAACAGTACATTTATTAAATAGTTGTCACTTTGTTTTTAATTTGATATTCTCAAAGCATTCAGTGTCGATCACGTATAAAATAAAATAAAGATTCGCAATCGACAGTAACTTAGTCATAGGCTCGTCTATATTATGGTACCGATGGCAGGGTTTTTTTCTGAATTTGATATCACAAATTTATGACATGAATTGCCTACGGGGCAATTCATGTCATAAATTTGTTTTGAGTACTAAAATGTTCTAATATTTTTCAATCTTAATTTTAACTTTTTTTTTTTTATTACATTATAGGCAAGTATTTGATCTCGATCTCACCTGATGGTAAGTGACGATGAGATCTACGATGGAGCATACTTGCCTAGGTAAGAAGGCGGCAGTAGATCGAGACGCTACATTCATTAGGCACTTGCAGCGCAACTGATCTGACCCGCCATCCATGAATGCTACAAGCTACAAGTTTACTAAAAACAACATTTTAAAATTAGATATTGAATTGTGAAATCCACAAGGTGCTACAACGTTATGGCCTTCTTGTTAGTCGTTGGGCTGCGGGAAAACTGTACTCACGGAATTTTCCGTCGACTTCGTTTCGAGAACCTGTGTTTACGCTCAAGGGATTATACCTTCATAGAGCATGTTATATGACTTGGGATCTACTGTTTACCCAAAATATGAAATTGGGGCTTTGAGTGTGAGTAAATTGTACTGTTAAAATAAGGATAACAGGGCGCGCACGTTTAATTAAGCTTTCATTATAGTTAACCAGATATTTGTTTGCTCAATATAAATATTGTAGCTCCGAGGAGAATATAATATTATTCAGATTGTTAATACATACATAGATACACCATTCAACATCACACGTGTATTCGTTGAAGGGGTGTAATTTTTTTATTTTTTGTAGATCGAGACGCTACATTCACTAGGCACATGCAGCGCAACTGATCAGACCCGCCATACATGAATGGCAACACCGAACATCATAGAAAACGTGCAGGATTAATTCATTTTTTTAATGACAGGGCCACGATATTTCTGTTTGAGCGAATCTATTTAATTACCGATCAACTGATCGAATGTTTTAAAACATTTACTAGTAAAGCTGTACGTTGGCACTAGGGGCACTGCTGTAAAATGTATGCAACGTTTCGTTCACTCGCTCGATATGTAGTGCAGTAAATAACTCGTACTAAGCCCCAAGTGTGTGCAAATCGGCCGTTTGCCTTGCAAACCCACATTATTCACATGACAATTAGAACCTTTTTGTTATTTCCGTTTACGCATAATAACCGCTTGTGCAATGAAAATATACCTTTCAAATTATTCACAAAGGCAAAGCACGGTCTTAAGTTAGAACTATCAAGACACGAGTTCGGGTTTTCCTGTGAGGCTGTGTTGTGTCCATCTCTTTCGTTCGCACAGCTCGTTCAGTGTTTCATCTCTTTCTATCTCGAGAAGGCTTGCGCGGAAAGAGAATGTGAGTAACGAACGACCTTTTGCCGTTATGGGCAAGCAAGCAGTGCGGCCCGTGCGTTCACCGGGAGCGGTACATTCGGCTGCGACCACAATACATCGCGACAACCTGAAAAAAAATTACGTAAATATTACAACAGTCACGCATTGATTATGAAACGCCTGTAACTGTTGTCCGGGACATCTATACAGAGCCGTGTGCATGGTGCGACCGCGTCAGCTCGGATTGTGCGTTCCCGTTTGACCCCGGTGATTTTATTTTGTTATATTGTTTTGCAACCCTCTCCTGTGGTGTTCATTGTAACGTCCATCGCTGTGTTTCTGTTGTGATTTATTTCTGTATCATTGGATTGTCACTGGAGTCTTTGGTGAGTGTGAAATTTTATTTTGTGTTAAGTAATAACAATTAATTTGGTTGTATGTGAACGTAATACAAAATGACGCCTATTGATTTTATGTTTCCTTTTAATTGAGCACTATAGGTACCTATTGCTTGTATTATTACCGATAGAGTAGAATCTGTTATATTGATTGCATGGGTCATGTGTTACATAGATTATTTGTTGCTCATTATATCCCTCTCTAGGACCTCAACCGAAGCTTTATTGTCTAATTCAAATGCTTTGATATTATTTCCAACAAACTCTACCTTTGCATATTTTTTGAAAATTATGTTGTTTGTGTACCTGTATAGTAAAAATATATTTGTCGATATGTCTTCTATGTATTATTCTTTGAGAGCTATCGTTTTTCATTCCTATATTAAACACTTTAGATGTTATTGCTAATAAGCTCTACCGCCGACGGCCTAGTAAAGGGCTCCAAGCCTGCTAACACAATTAATACACAATATCATTACAATGCCGTTTAAATTGTTTTAATGTATACATATGGGAAACTGTTACATGTGACAACTATAATATCATTACCAATTACTTAGAAGTCGATTATCGTAGCAGATTTGTGCCGGTTTTTTTAAAACTAAAATTAGTTTGTTTAACGTCAGATGGGTAAGTATATATTCCATGGATATTCTACTAGTAGGTTTTGGTGGCATTAAGCTATAGACTAGAATCTAGACCAGAATATTATGTTTAGATATCAACCATCTAACCTTCAAGAACGTCCCGGCTTATGATTTAGCAAACAAGTGTTAATATAGTAACTAAGTTGATACCACACATTTGTAAATACTTATTGAATTGCCAGTAGGGTAAGATAGGCACTAAAAAATGGATTAAGGCCCAATTGATAAAGAAAATAATTTATTAACGGCTGTAGGTACTCAAAATAAAACACAATTACGTTGATTTGAAACGGTTGTTTACTTATAATTAACGTTAAACTGGTGTTCTAGTAAAAAAACCAATGTTATTATTTCATTGCCCACTGTTTTGGGTGTCGCGGTAAAAAATTAAAAGCTTTCAGATGAGTTTCAGTTGTATAACAAAGAGGGCATTATAAATAATATTGAAATCGCTAATTAAATAAAAATACCTCTACAATTTTGAAAAGGAAAAACCTTCACTTTGTGTAGGAATATACTTTCTTTACTGTATTTTATCTGTTCATTGTAATTAAATTAAAATTTTACCACTAATAAGCAGTATGTACCTATAGATTCCTAGATCAAATCACCATAATGAAACACAATAAAAAATATGGTACCTATATGTTTCTTTTGTGTATCATGACGTGTCATTCTCATACTAGAGTTATTAGTCAGGCAGTAATCCCAATTAAGATTTTTAACCTATTGCTCAAGTCAGGTATTTTCTCAACTCCATTAATTGTAGAAGAATCATTCCACGGCGAATGTTTCGTAACCTAATCATTCAAAGTTATTTTTTTATTATAATGATACACAAGACTGCGAGCTACAGTCAACTAGCAGGTTTTAGATCCGGCTCCAAATGACATTTTGTTCGTCATTGTCGACTTTATTCTTTATAGCCTTATTAGTTTTCGACTCAAATCAGGTTTTTCTATAAACAGTGCCTACGTGATCCAATAAAATACAATTTTGGTAGTAAATATTATATTTACACTACTACTACTCCCTCGCTGCTATTGTTATCCATTGATTTAAGGAAACGTTCCAAGTTTTAACAAAGAACATTAAACTTACCGTGCTGACCATATATTTCTAAAAAATCGGTCGAGATGTCGAGCCATGAATAAAACATCCGCACACATCGCTTTCACAATATTAGGTGACATTCATTCGATGCGGGCTTTGTTGTTTGCAATTTAAAGTATTTTTCGGCAAGAGAGAACTTTAGAATATCTATAAGTAATGCTAGTAAACGTGCTCTTCTCTAGCCTGTCAAGAAGGGCCGCATTTCGATTAAGCTTTATCCAATTTGTACGGTTTAACCTTCACGCGGGTCTCGTAATTTATATGTGTTGTAGATACCTACTCCTAATCAATATCTATTCTCTTTTTTCGTAATCTTATCAAGGATTGTAGTAGTAGTGTAGTAGTTACGTTTAGGAAAAAAAGAACTTAGCCAATTAATTTAACATATTACCAAGAATATTCATTAATTTCTTTTCATGTCACTGGCTCGGAAAGGCCGTTATTGTTCGAAATCTGCTCGCAAAAGTCCGTTGTATCCCCATGAGAAGAAAAGTTTTCAAATTTCGAACGTGACCAATGGTGTACCGGGTGTACCTAGTCTAATGAAACGTTCAGAAAAGTGGTTCGGTAGGAAGTTGAACAGTGAAATAGTAATTTTGTTTTATTTAAAAAAATATATAAGTATATCTACAAAATTCATTAGTAACCTATTAATGGATAAAAGATCTTCTGGGTAGCTATTTTCTTTTCTTTTTTTGCATTGAGGTCGGTTTCTCGTCTGAAACGATTTGGCCAATTAGCGATGCTTACACTGACCATGTGCCCTTTGAGACCCAACTAGTGAGACTACCGGCACCCTAAGGGTAAAACCATTTCTTAGACATTTTTAGGCTTCCGAATGTCCGACTGTAACGAGGTTCTAACATTTTTCAAGATGTTACAATGACAACCGTGACAGCTTAACGTGCGGTCCGAAACACGGATCATTGATTCTTATAATGGGTGATCGTTGTCTTTTTTTAAACGTGTAGGCATAGCTTTTTACGACAACAAACCAAACTATTAGAACTAGATGCTCGTGCGTGACATTGAAGTCTAGTTCGAAATGTGAGTACGTGAGTGTGGGTGCTTGAGGTTCTCTCCGCGAATGAGTCAATGAGTCAGTCCGAGGCCGCGCGTCTGTATCCGCCTTCGATGCACGCCGCTTATGTGCAGGTTTCGGAGATTGCGTCATTGCGTCAGTGCGACTCGTCGCTCCGTACCTACTAATCGGCAAAAGCGTCACGCACAAAAACTAAGGCAGGAAAAAAGTAAGGTGTAGGGTAAATGCGGTGACTGCGCACCGACGTGCCGAGTTTTACGAATCACCTTTCCATGTATTTAAAGGTTCGGATATTGGGAAGGACGGTCTCGAATATATAAAGCTGGATTACGGTGAGGAAGTTTTCAGAGGAATATAATAGAGGTCGCAGGAATTTAAAATCAGTCGATTGAATCAGCATGTTTTGCTATATTAAGGATTCTACAAAAATATATTTTTAATTATAACTACTAAATGAGTAGCACTACATAATGCAGTTTTTATGGGATAACTTTAAATATAAATACCATTGTAAAGCACATAACTCAAATGTTGGAGGAAAAGGGCTTCAATACTTGTCCTGTAATATTGAGTACATCTAAATCCCTCACGCGATATTCAGATAGCAGGTATGTTAATTTCAAATTAGTTCATAAACTAAAACCATTCGCTTATATTTATTAGAACTGTTGTGAATTTAATCTTGCAGGTTTCGCGTTTATTAAATAATGAGGATAATATAATGTTCAAGAAACTATAGATATAGTTAGAGGGTGGAACAGCAAATAATCATCATCATAAATTTTATAATCTGAACCATAAATAAACAGTTTGACGTTCTAACATTTTATTCACTGACTGTACATACATTGTTAGGAAATGTTGGTATACACGCCGCAAGCCCTTCGTTGTAGTGCACGTAAACCAATAAAGCTTACATCTACAACTCTACACTTTAGTTCTTATAACAAATAAGTTTACGGCGTTTAGAAATAATGATTCTGTTCAGAAACCGATTTTCAAAAAAGTTTTTAGTTGTTCACGTATAACAGAAATACAGTTTAAAGAATTAACGTCTGCGCAGCTGGTTTATAGCATTAAACGAACACCCGTGTCCAATGCAATTAGTAAGTAATAGACACTTATTCCCCCGATGTGCCAAGTACTTGTAAAGTTGTCGCGTTTGTTCAATGGCAACTTTGTCCGTCAAGTTGTAAACGCTTTATAGCTCGTAGTGTGTGGACATATGAATGAAATATGAAAATACAAACGATTTTTTTATTTGCGTCCTAATTAGATGATAACGTATTAACTTGTCTATGGTTATTGAAGCTATTGTAGGGTAGCTTATTTTTACGGTATTGCATAATATGTCATTATGTCAAACCAGTCTAAAGTTTAAGTCCACCATACCAATTAAAGTCTGTCATTTAATATTAAAACAGTGGAAAATGTCACACAGTGTTTTACAGACACCATTGATAATAAGTAACTTCGCTAGTGATACTTTCTAAAATTTCGCTCTCATAGGACTGGCTGAGTGACACTTATAAAAATTTCGCCGTACTACACTGCGCTCGACATACTACGAGACATCTGTATCAGCCGGCGTCAACTAAGCGGATCCGCAATTTCTCTGCGCGCGCGCCGCGGCCGCCGACGAAAGCAACAAATAACTCGGGAACAGTCGGAACCAATTAGCCGGTAAATGGGTCCATCACAATAGAATACGGTTCGACTAATACATCATATTTCTCGTCACGTATTAGGTTACCGTTCCTTTGTTACGTGAGCCACTTTCCGTCAGTGAATAGAACCGAAGGACCGGGATGTGAGCTGAATATGATTAATAATAACTTAAGCATAAATATTAACTGTGAATGATTCGATTAGAGCTATTTATTGGAAGCGCCGAGCGTTGATAGTGCAATCGATGTGAACTCGTCTTGAATTCGCGTACGGAGATTTATTGTAATTTTTTTTGCGATTTAGAAAATTACCAGATCGTAGGGAACGTACTTCTCGGAAAGTAGTTTGTTTTGTTGAGTTAATATGCCGTCGATTTGGACGCGGCCATTATTGAGAATAATAATTAATCTATGTTTTTATTAGCAATAAATGTCTTGCGATATAATACTATACTAATTAATAAGCAACCTAATTAATGTTGCATTATGATTTTAAAACAAAATCTTTGTAAGGACTCACATATTAGCATAAAAGACATAGTTTTAATTAATACATTCAAAGTATATATCGAATATCCAATTATTATTTTTTTAGTTTATAACTAACTTCCTATTATTTTTAATATGTAGAGCATGTTACCTTTACAAACACATTTCAAAATATTTCAAGTTTATATATACTAATACTTACCTCAATAACAGTTGGAGTGAGTAATTTATACAGAACTTGTTGTAATAAACTAAAATAATACTAATGTGTATAACAGACTGTAATTGTTATGAAATTACGCTATGGTATTTTGGATTCGGCACTTTTTTACAATCGTGTATGAAATCTATCTACTAATTACGTAGATGCAGAATAAGCATTTCCCGGTAATAATTCAGTAAATTCTCACAGTTTTTATTTAAAGTATTTAAATACCAAGTAGGTGGGTACCGTATGAACGAAGATTTTGTCTTTCCGCTAATTGTTAGATTCATTTACACAATGCCATTAAAATACAGAGACTAATGATACATATGACGATTTAAAAAAATGTTCCCAAAGACAACGACAATTGTGATCTTTTGTGCGGTATTTATTTTTGAATTGACATCGAAATTTTGATTACACATGATTAGGTACGCGTTAAAGAAGCGAAGTTTCTAGGGTAAGCATATTTCTGAACCATCCTGTATAGGTGCTTGATATATTTGACATGTTTTTTTAAATTTAATTTAGTTCTAAGTGTAAGAAGCTCTGTTAGTAAACGTATTTTAGCAGGAGGCAAAGAGGATTCATTTACACAGTCCAAGCAGAATACAGAAATAATGAATGCATAAAGTGAACACAATCCATAAATTGGCTACATTTCAGACTTATTTGTTTTCAAAAAACTCAGTATGTCAAGGCTTATTAGGTAGTTACGTTTTAATATAAGTATTATGCATTTCATAATATATTTTATATGCGCCTTTATAGCTTTATATTAAAGAACTCTTGCATTGGGTAATATATGTTTTTCTTCAACCATAACAATTGTGTGATGGCCAATATAAAGACCGGATTGACAACCCTGGTCAATTCTCCCTCAAAAGACATATATCCGGTGACCTAAGTACTAAGATACCAGGAAGCAAAAGAGGCTCTAAAATTGCAAGAACGAGACAGCTATCTTGTCTACCCCTGTGCTTAAAACTGCGCAAACATTGTCTCCCTGAACGGTGCACGTTCAGTGATAAATTCTGAACGTGTGTAATCCGTTAGGGGAGTTAAAAGGGCGTCTCTTGTCACGTTGGCGTGATGTACCGGGACGACGCGACGTGACGCGCCGCATGGAGCTCTACGATTAACGTCTGACACTCAATAACCTCTACATATCCAAATAAGTACGTACCTACTTTGTCTTTTAACCAGAATACACGGAAAAAAGATGGGATACATCGTGAGTAATAACAACACAAGTACCCTTGCCTCGAGCAAAACACGAAGTATTTAGCTCATTTTGATAAGTATAAAGCTCGGAAGAATTTAGATAACCTAACAGAAATGGTTTATGTTCTTAAAATTAAAGGTTTTTTAAAGCAATTTGCTAAGAAGTGCTCATTTTAAGTGAGTTTCAATCCAGATATCTACATGTCAGCTGACTTAATATTGCCACTTGACCTATTAATTGAATAATTCAACAGCCCTTTTAAATTCATGTTGCAATTAATAAATGAAAATAAACAAAATTGCATTTGATTATTAATTGAGTAAGTTCAGCAATGACGAATGAGTTAGTTAGTTGACCCTTGAGTGTTGTACTCATGTAATATTGTATTATATGCTAGTATACAAGAGATCTTTTGATTTCTTCGGCACGGTGGGAGTTACACAAACTTAAGAGCTGGCACCGAAGAAATCGGCTGCGAATCAGACAAACGAACATGACGTAACCGAAAGGGTTTCTAGTTTGAATTGGGAACTCTAAAAACTTGCACGCTGATGGTATACATTTAAATTGTCATCAAAATAAAAAAAATACGAAGCAAATTAAAAGAAACACGAAAGTTATTTAATGGCAAGTGAGGGAAATCGATTTGCACACTTGTACAGCAGCCGACGATCCGCTATCGCAACTTTGCGAAATAATTGCGATGGAATTAAATAGATGGGTAGGTACCTACTTTGTAATTCTTCGTCTATCAAACATAATCCTGCTTTTTGTAAGTTTTTTGACAATTATTGGTAATCACCCGACATAGATTACCTATGACTAAGCTATAGTGGTACTTATATAAGTGACTGGAACATGTATATGCATTCTGTGAGCTATATGTGTCGGCTACTTGCTCCTTGCAAATAACATGCGCTGACTACAAGCTCACTTCGGTGCAAGTCCATTACATAAGCTTTATTTGTGTCAAGTAAAAATGTCTCCTCAAGGGTCACTGGACCCGGACATTATTTACAAAGAGTTTACACGTTTTTAACTAAATTAACATATCCTTTAGTCCATTTTATATTTTTGCGTTTTCATAACGGTCCGGACTCGCGCCATGACATTGGCTCGCATCCAAGATGTCTCGCCAAGGTTCAAAGACATGGTTACTTTTTTTTGTCCGGAGGATAATGCTATCATTTTCCTTGAGATAAGACAATAAACGCCACTTGAAAGCAAAGCTCATTTATCCTCGGAAGACTTTGCAGTGGTAGATTATTTTTTAATTTCAACAGGAGCGGATTCTTTCACGATAAATTCCGAATAAATGTAAGATAAATATTACATTATACGTTAGTTCATGACGTTGAAACAGGTTAATAGTGTACGGTTCCGAAAAGGGAGGTACGTACGCGGACTTAACGCCGCGCAGAAATCATTAGACCTTGTAGTAGGTATGCAATGACATTATATAACGTCAATCTTTCTCAACAAATGCTTATATACAAATTACGAATGAATTTAACGAGTTTTATTATTAAGAATTAAGAATGTTTTATTATTCCAATAAACTCAAGCTGAAGAACAGGCGGACTTTGTATAATGTTAAATCCTGTTGGTGTGTAAGAATATTCATCTTGAACCTTTTCGTTTTGCTTGTGACGTCGCCAACTGGTCCGGGCACCGATCCGTCGTGTTCCGGACAAAAGTTGGCTCAGCCTAAACATTAACAAAATGTTATCTGAAATAACGGTATATTATTGAGAGGGTTTTTGAGGCAAACGACTCAGTGAACTTTTCCTTCTATATTATCTGGCATGGGCACCACCCCTGCCATTCATAATTTTGATTGAGCGTAGTGATGTTTGGATTTCCATTGAACCCCAAACTTATCATTGCTTTCGGAGTACTACGTAACATAAATTTGGGAATTGGTACTATAGGTATCTCATTTACTCCTTTAAGTATGGGTAAGTACGTTTTTTGGCATTTTTGGGCGTATATGCACAACAGAGTGCGTCTGTTATGTCCAAAGGGGAGAGCGCAGTGAACCCTAATTTTACCAAAGGTATTTGATGTATATGTGATAGCAGGCGAGCTCATCGCCATTATACTGGGCGAGTACACTACTCCTTAATACTATCTATCTATATATATATAAATCTCGTGTCACAATGTTTGTCCTCAATGGACTCCTAAACCACTTAACCGATTATAATAAAATTCGCACACCATGTGCAGTTCGATCCAACTTGAGAGATAGGATAGTTTAAATCTCAAATTATAGTCGCAATTTTAATTTATTGCTAATTATTTGTCTGTTATTGTTTGACAGTCACAATTATCTGTTAACTCCAAAGGATTCTAACAGATGTCGATACCTTTCGACTGGGTTGAGTAAGTAATCAATAGATGGCGCTGCTATGGTAAATCTACGAACGTGTCATATAAGCTACATTTTAACAGCATAATTACCACGTGTTGTTGACGCTATAAAATTAATTAAATTTATTTTGTAGTGAACGAAATACCGTATAATTCAATTATTTCCACTTTTTAAATTTTTGGTGTTAGCCACAGCAACGCGTGGCCGGGTCAGCTAGTTCAATAATATATTTTTAATAGCCTATTTAGTATGTAACTTCTAAATAAAGACGCCTTCCTTGACTTCTCTACACAATAAACATCTTTGTCATCGGATGTCTCCTGGCACGCTGTTCCCTTAATATTTTCAACTCGCCTAACCATCTTCTCGGTTGACTTCTACGGCGGCAACCTCCACTGGGAATCCAGTTGGACATCATATCTCCCTACTTTTACATGGCCTAATGCATGCATCTTTTAAAAAAGCGGACAAACTATGCCTTGTCTCGTGGAATATTTGTGTGAGAAAGTGACAAGTGTATGCTAACAGGTTTCTACTGCGAATATCAATACCTACTTTCTAACCGGTCTGCGATTTGCTTTCACTGCTAATTATCGAATCGGAAGCCCTAAAATAATTTGCATGTGTGATACATATTAATAAACTAATAATTATGTAAAGAATGATTAGTTGGGTGATGTAAGTGTATGGTGAAACATCCGCCAGGTATGCCTTGTATATAGGGAGCCCCAAAGACTAATAAGGTTTCTAATTTAAAATTCAACCTTGTGTGAAGCTAAGTCATTCAAAATTCCACAATTAACTAATTACATAAAAACAACTTAGTAAAATATAAGAATAATATCGCGAGACAAACACACCAACTATACGGTCCCACACTAAGCAACGCTTGCATTATTGGTACCGTACAATGGACTGAGTGCGAACTCAGTATATAATACTTTTATAGATACTAAACATCCGTGACTCGGGTACAAACATTCGTGGTCATCACACAAAGTATGATTGAATATATAAATACCAACTTGTAAATTGGGTATAGTGAAATCTATCGAAGCCTAAACAAATACATTTCTCAATGTTTTTAATGTCATCGTTACATAAATTAAGCATTAAACAGGCCTATAGCATAAACAAAACTATGAATATAACGCAAGAATTTTATTAGTCGTAATTTTTCTATAGGCATGCCTATAAATATGTAGATTTACATTACCATATTAATGTTGTATGTAAACACGTTGGGATTGCGCATTTCGCCCCCGCATCGAGTTTAATAACAATTGTTATAATATCAGAATTAAGCAATTAAACCCAGTTAGAATATATTTTTTCAAAATGGCGACCGGACTCGATTCACCCGTCGTTAGGTCGAGGGTTGCCAAATATGATTTTATTAAATGTTTGATGCAAACAATGTGGCTGCCCGTTCATGTAGAAGAAGCATGTTTTTCAATCCTGCCAACCATATTGAATAATCTCTCAGCTTTTCTATAGTTACCTGTAATATTGATATATAATACGTACAAACACGATGTTTTTTGAATTGTGAAATTACGCCTGGGAATCGCACAGGATCTATTAAATCTGCTTACAAAATTGACTTGCAAGAAAATGACATTGGCACGGTCATTGCAAAGTTTGAAAATCATGTTAAAAGTCTTGGGCTCCGGGCCGACACAATTTCACGAAATTATTCCAATAAATTAGCTCGCATCTATATTTCAATGTAAGTGAAATCTATGTTACGAAGGTTTTGTGTATCATCATGGCCGGCCCTACCATAGGGCGAACTGAGTGGTTGTTTCAGGCGCCAAGCTCCAGAGGGCGCTTCAGTGAACTAAAATAGACACAGACTTAAAAATGTTGTAGAGATCTTCCAACTCCTCTCTTGTTCTATTCGGGAGAGCCATAAGCATATCTCGCTCCATCCTGAAAATTGCCTCGGGCCGGCACTGTGCATCATGTGGCAGCCCTGAAAGGTTAACATTAGCTGGTGCGTGCGGAATGCGACCGCCGCGGAATGCCGCGCGGCGGGCATCGTGGCGGAAAGGCCCGCGACGCGGTACGTCGCGATGTGCGGTTCAGCACACGCTCTGTTGACTATCACTACCATATAAACCGGGACAGTTTCGTTTACAAATGAAAGATCGGATTGAAACAGGTACCACTTTCAAAATAATTCGGTAATACTCCGTGACAACTGGTGGCTGCTAGTTTTATCATTGTCATTGGTTAAGTACGAGACGTGAAAAACAAAAGTTTGCGATGTTATAAAGAAATCAAGAAAGTATGGTTTCCTATAAAGTTGTTTCAAAACATGTTCCTAGAAAATCGTGATATAATAGTTTATAAACTTAATGACAACAACTGCATCATATATTTCGCGAGATCTATGAATATTACGAACTAAGTTAGGTATCTTTATTATTCTCTACGATAATGTAGTCTGTGATAAGTCATATAAATGGTTACTACGTGAGCTTAACTTAAAGTATCTAAGTTCAAGGCTGTTATTAGGACATGCTCTAAAATTACCATGTATTCCTAACGCATGGTGAACCGACAGTTACCGACTGATTGCGCACAACAGAACCCATGCATCATTCACATATCAAAGGATAAACATTTTTTGTTCCCTTGTCAGACGTAAATCAAGTTTTGAATTTTTTTCGCTTTGAATCGTTGTGCCCTAACATAAATATATTTTTTTACGAAATGTTTGTGACGTGTTTATGTTTGCTAGTAAAATGGAATCCAAAATATACGTTTAACATACGCTATGTAAAATAAGGTGTTATATAAATTGGCCTCTATTATGTATGAATATAAGTATCAATAAAACTTATCGCTACGTGAAATTTCTAAGGCTGGTTGTCTGAATTTTCAACACAACTATATAAATGCCACACTCATAAATAAAGCTTGGTATGTTTGTTGCAATTAGTTTTTTTTATACTCGTTTAGGTAGGTTTTACAAACGTTTGTGCAGCTATTTTATTGAACGCTATTAATGAATGCTGTGAAGGACATTGCGGCAGCAATGTACCGGTGCTTTAAAATTGCGAAATAATCAATATTAATGCATGGATTATGAGTCTGGCAAATAACTTAATATGAAGAAGTAAAAACATTCGATCAAATTCGCACTTTTATTATAGGTATAAAAGTTTTTGATATCAGTTTTATGAACTTATAGTTGTAATATTATGACGGCCTTATATGGAATATTCAATTATTTCTTAAGTATGAGTGGTATTTTTGATATGACCTGTTCACGGGCTGCAACTGAAAAAGATTGGGACAAGTATTCAAAGTTCAATAGCTCAGAAACTAAGATAGTTCACATAGCTTATCTTCACTGAGATATCACATATGCCTTTTATGAAAACAAAATTGTTATTCCGCATTTCTGATAGGTAGGTATATTCTGTGTATAAGTGCACATAATATGTATATAGGCTAATAAAAAAGCTCTTATTTACACGTTGTTAATATCCGTAATACGATTGAGTGTTTGTTTATTCATCCCAATAAAATGCGAATGAAGTAATAAAACATTATAACTTTTATATATTGGACAGTCACGTACACGTAGATATTAAAGTCATAAATATGTGCATCACAAAATTGTATCGTGTACTATATTTCTGTTATTCTAGCGCAGCTCAATTTCTAGTCAATTGCGTCATGCGACATCTTACTGCATTAAACCAATCCTATACAAATACTGTCTCAAAGCAACGGTAGATATCTCTCAAACGTTGCCAAGGAAAAAAAAACATATTACTTCCTTGGTTCCCGGCGCATTCTCCATATATGAAAATGTCTCACTTGACTTTTTGTGTCAATCCAAGCCAAAAGATCGGGCCCCGGAGCAATATTGAAATCCTTGCGGCACCAATAAGTATTGAGATTCCGCAGATCTATATTCAAAATAAGTCGAAGTTGTTTCATTTTGTTTCGTTTTTCCTATTTTAAATTTATTTTTAAAATTAGAACTTTACCTATGTAAGTACAATAAAAGGTCGTACTTACAATCCATTCAGCGGGTCGATTCAGATCGTGTCGACATGCATTCGAATCGTTTCGATTCGACCACATGGTACATTTTTTAAGGCAAGTCTCAATTGATAACCGAATGGGTCGATACAAGACTTTTCGTAAGGTCGGGGGGCAAGTATCTTTAATTAGGTTAGGTTAGCCATTAGGTTTCGTTAAATGGTATATATCAATACTTGTATTTAAAATAGATTAGGCTATAGATCGTAGATGTAAGTAGACAAAAGACGAAATTAAAAGAAAGTAATTTTTAACATATTAAAAATAATTGCGTACCTATATTTATGTTATGAGAATAAAATGTCAATTTTGTTTAGTTTGACAAATTTATTCCTGCTGGAAGGTACAAAAATGTGGCACAAATGTTATGTTTCCATAAAAAGAATATAACAACATACAAATACGAATATGATTCATAGTTCAACGAAATAACAAAGGAACTGGATCACAGGAGTATGTAGTTCGATCATGGCGTCACCCTCGACACCTTTGTCTATGCACACAAGCTTTACTTGTTGTGAGGTAACCCTAATAACAGAACATCGTATTTCTAGATATGAAATATGAAATCACGTTACGTGCCCTACGCAGTGGGGTGTTTGCACGTGACAACTTTGCTACGAAATTCCATAAAATCATTTGAGCGTAATTATGTGAAATATGTATAGAAGACCGTGAATTACTTAACAGCGTACTGCTTTTTTGAATATATTAGAGTGATCGCATGTTTGTTTTGGAGATTAAGGATTAAGGATATTTTATTTCTCTAGAACTAGACTAGAATCCGCGGAAAAATTCTACTACGATGTAGAATTTTAAAACTTGAAATTTCAATCCTATAGAAAGACAGTTCAGACAGAATCGACAGACAGAATGTCAAAATTTGATTGTACTCAATCGAGGGCTAAAATAGCGCCGAGGGCGGCGCGGCGGTGGCAAGCTTCACTATGAAAACAGTTTATAGTGAAGAAATGCCGTTGAATGGTAAGTGAAGCAATTTTGGTGCCACCCAGAGAGCACAATATTAAGTTTAACAAAAATAGTGTAAAGTATTTGAACAGATGAATTAGTTGGATCACGTTGATGTATAAAATGATTGTGTAAATTATGTTTGACTTTTTTTAAACAAGGCGAACCAGTAGCGTAGGCCATGGGTGGGCCATGCGCCCAGTGCAGGGTGTAATTTTTAAATGTCTAGTAATTTGACGTATTTCTTTGGAATATTATCTTTATAACCTACTTGGGCTTGTTAAAATATTTCACACTATTATTGTTTCATCTCACACGTTTGATTCTCGCGCTAATAACTATGTACACATAGATTACTCTATTAAACTCGGTTACATTTTGGTCGGATGAATTATTTTTGTACCTATTAGAGTTTTATATTGGCGTTTGTAGTGTTATTCGGCTTTAGCATACATTCGGCATTGACGTAATTCTTTTTGTTGAAGTCAATAAACTAAAATATATTTTTCCGAAAGTAACATATAAACTTTTCGACGTCTGCCTGGGGGTATTCTTCATTCATAAATAACTGTATCGTTTTGTTTGTGTATAACAGAACTGTATGTTATTGTCATAATCCCTTGTTGATATTAACTCTGAATCCCAACAGGTTCACTTTTGAGGCCTGAGGTTATTTTGTTCGAAAGTCAATTAAAGTTGTTGGCTACAGGCGCAACTTAGCGGGCGCCTAAGCTCTGTCTTAGATTGCTATTGTGTCCCTAATTGAGTTTTGAAATAGTAGGTTTGACTTGGTATTTGGATTATTTCGAATAAAATTGAGTAGGTATGTAGGCTATATAATATAAACTGGCATTTGTTTTAGGTACATCGGTTCAGGTCATTAGGTACAGGCATTTATTTGCAAAGAAGATATGAAAACTTGTATACTTCACATTCAAATTACTAAACTTAACAAACCGTATTAAGTCGTATGTATAAATAACATCAGACCGAATTAAAATGTTTGAGCTAGCAAAGATAATCACCACACCTAAATAGTAGCAGTAATCAGATTTTTAACACCTTCTTTAACTTTTCTCGACACTATAAATGTCGTAGCTTATTTTTCATTGCGTTAACAAGCACAGCAACTCACAGCGCGGCTCTACATAATCTCACAAAAAGAAAGAACAAATTAAAGAAAGACACCGACCGAACAATGATTTGCGAAAATAATTGGACAGGACACAGCTGGTGCACACCGGAATTTCCTCGTCCATTGTCAAGCATTTCCCATTAAAGCCGGCGCACCATCCCCATGACGAATCGAGAAATCACAAAGAGCGTAGCTCGCCGGACGAATGCCCTCCGCTAGGCTACAGACGCTCTTCACTTCTGTTAATGACATTGGAAATCGACCGAGTGACTGAACGAATTTCAGGCCTTTAATTTACTGGAACGTTCCAATCATTTCCTTTAATAAATAATTATTGGCTGCCAGTCAGAGATCGGCTCCGAGTCGATAATTCTAGTTACAGAATGGAAGGTCGTCTGCTAGATCTCGGAATTTGTTTTGGGTGGAGTGTAATTTAATTTATATGCTAACTTAAGGCGGCGTTCCTTTTATGCGAACAATAAGAAAATCTGCTGAGAAATCGAAGAAAGTTCCGGGAGTAGGGTACGATATTTGGACCCTTCACGATGCCTATTCGTATAATGTATTTCCGAGAAATGATATATTTGGTCTTAGACCCATTTTGCTGCGGGACCCATAGTAAACTTTGTTGTTTATTTTCTCCCCATTCCTGCATGTAAAAGTGGCGCGTTTACTTGTCGGAATTAATGCTTTGTTACATATGGGTGGGTATTAGATGGTATTTAAGCTTACGTCTTGACAGCCATCCACGATCTAATCAAAATATCGCAATGATTCAATCTCTTCGTATATTGTTCTAAAATAAGCTACAAAGTCCTTAGCCTCTGGGTACATTGCTAACGCATAATCAGCGTCAATACTGTGCATAGTTGTTGATACTCATGTTTAGATCACGAGCAGGTATGGTATGTGAGCGGAGACAAGGCGTGGCGGGCCGAGGTCGACAGCTGCCGCGAAACTGAAAGTGCGTCCAATGAGTGGCCGCTGCCGCTGAGGCAAACCACTCCAGGAATGGGCCGCGCAACTATTAGCGCTATTTTAACAATTTTATACAACATAGATTATAGATTACAAATCACGTTTTTTTTTTTTGCGATTGCAACGTTCATTCTATTTTAGCGCGTACGATTTGGAAATTTCCCACTGGTATGTTAGGAGTTTTGTTGTCATGCATACCAGAGATTAGAAACTCTCTATTTTTGTTTGATAGAATTGATATATTGTAGACTTCATCAAAAAGTATGATTCATTTGTCATCAATTGAGAAATCAAATCATATTGAGAATGTTTCCATTATTAACACAAGTCCATTTTTAACCAAAGAAGAATTACTGAATCTTAGTGGCTGTTTTATTCGATCGATTGAGCGTATATATTTGCCTCTCTTCCGACTCTACCAAATTATATAAACCGTAGAGATGTTTCACATTCACTCGCGTAGAGAAGATCGATTGCATCCGGAGAGCGGCGAAATAAAAACACAAGTTAAACAAATATGCGAAGTGTTTTCGAAAGCTCCCTTTGTGCGTTGCCGCTACATTTTCATGTTTGTTTTGAGAACGATATATCTATACATATAAATAAAATTGGAGTGTCTGTTTGTAATATTAAAATAACCGCTTTTTACTAAGTGCATTTGGATGTATACACGTTACCTATACCGAAACAACATTTTTTACAATTTTTGTCTGTCTGTCTGTCTGTCCGTCTGTCTGTCTGTCTGTCTGTCTGTCTGTCTGTCTGTCTGTCTGTCTGTTTGTTCCGGGTAATCTCTGAAATGGCTGGACCGATTTTGACGGGAATTTCACTGGCAGATAGCTGATGTAACAAGGAGTAACATAGGCTACTTTTATTTTAGAAACAAAAATTGGATCTTTCGAAAAAAAATTAAAACCAATGTTGCAGCGCTGCGCCTGATTAAAGTTTGATAGCAACAATCTGCAATGCGTCCCGCGGGATCAGAACGCGAGCAGGCTGTTGCCAACGGCTGAGTCTTTGTTAAATACCACGCGGACGAAGTCGCGGGCAACAGCTAGTAAAGAATATAAAGGAAAGGCTACTATAGCTTATCGTAAGTCAATTTCATGTTCTATTAAGAGAGGTCCTTGCAAAACATCAGACTGAAGAGTAGTAATTTTTTCTTGGCTTTTTTTATTGGCTTATCTACGACTTTCATAGTCGAAAAAGAGTATTTACTTATAAATGTGCTAGTGTGTGTGTCCAGTATAAAAGGATGTCCCGGATTTACTCATTTTAAGATAATATTGTCGCATTTTTTTTAATGTCAAAAAAATATCGGGTTGTCCATAAACAATTTAGGTTTCCGAACAAACTAAAAACCAAAGTAGAAAATGTGTTTATCGTAATTTTCTAAACTCGAATGAATCTCGGAGTATTAAGAGATGCCGTCTCAAACTGAACTACATATCTTCAACACATAAGAGTAAAAGTGCAATAGATCAAGTTCCTCTTTATTTGTTATAGGAAATACTGGCAATAATGAACCACGACGCCGCAGCAAGGACGTGCACTTTGCACTGACGTGACCTCCTCATCGGTTTTTTTTCTTCGCGAATCGATTATTATTTATGCGAAACGATTACATCGAATTGCTTTTACAACAAAAGTTATTAAAGATATACATGACGTGTTATGTTTTGTACGATTTTGTATGGTTGTATATACTTTCGTTTTTTTTAGGGTTATAAGTTTGTCTTTATACAGGAAAAAAAATATATTGCTATGAAACCTTGTAGGTAATATTACTTATTATTTTAAATTTAAAAAATCTATTCTTTTTATAAGAAATCAATCTGACCAAATGTGAAAAAATCGGGTTATTCCAGTTAAAGCACCGATTTGAATATTACCAATCGAATGCAATATACTATATCGAATAGACAGGGATATTACTGCATACAAAAATTCCTATGTGCATTAAATGACCGTTGGTACGCTATGTGGTATAGCATAAAAATATTTTTAATATGTAGTTCTAGCGCACCCGTCGGGTGCTCTAAGAAGAATACTATTGGTGATATTCAAATCGATGCTCAAACTGGTATGTCCCAAAAAATCCTGTTATATTTTTATAACACCGATCAAAAGGTCAAACAATAAGGATAGTTTTTCATAAATAAGAAAATTTCGGAAACACCTTGAAATTCAATATTAATTTTATTGCATGCTTGAGTGTCAGAAACCAGCCATTGTAGCTGTAAATTTAAGTTTTAGGCATTTTACAGTGTGGGGAAGCTTAGGCTTTTCTAACGAGAAGATGGTTTTCAAACATAAAATAACAATCTTAACTATTACTACAACCATTATGTTGTAATGTAATGTTTAGATTCTTATATAAGTTATTGGATAGAAAGTGACAATCAGTGTCAGTGACCAACCAATTATTTATTCCTTCAATAATAATTGACGATAAACACGTTGACAGGCAACAATTTCTGTTAGGTAACGTTAATAAATAAGTATGATACTCGTCTTCTGCAACTGTCGAGAGTAGGTGAAATGTAATATATAGTACTCCACCAATTTTAAGGTCTGTAGCACAATACTACCCCGTGGGGTCAGCTTTTAGAAAAATCGCGAAAGAGGTTTTGATTAATTCTTATATAGTCTTTACACAAAGTTTCAAGCTAATCGACCCACGTAATATACATGCCCATACAATCTTTGATCCCCTTAGGGTACGAATTTTACAACATAATATTTATATTTATATCAATTTGAAATAACCGTTTTTGCAAGAGTTAGGTCCATCCATCGTTCCTTCGTCGGTCTACCTTGAGGGGAGTTAGGTACCTTGATATATTTACCTCGCCGGTAGAGAAATTGTAAAAGATTTGTAATGATTTTTCACCGTCGACAGCTACTCCTGCAGGCGGGAATATTAAGTTTTTTATACGGTAGGTAGGTACTATACCTCTAAAACTTCACTAATATTCAGGATGTTATAAATTGCCGAGATAATGCTCTTTGTAGATTTCATTAGAGGGAACATGGAGCCTCTGAAATCGTTATTTTAATGAAAACTCTTCCGGAACATCGTTGTAATGTACGAAATTATTATGAATAATAATCGTTAAAATCATTAAATAATTATTAAAGTGTTACTGCACGGGCATCACCAGTGGTTTAGTGCTTTTATAGCAAATTGCGCGTTTATACGACGCTTAAACATGTATGACCTACTTTATTAACTCTTCCGTTATTATTTGAACTTTTACTATAAGCATGTGAAATGTGTTTCTTTGTTAGTTCGACTGCATATCAATCAGCGAGAACGGGTGAATCGATTTGAATTAAATAAAATGGAGCATTTGATCGTTATATATATGTTTGCCCAAAGAGGTAATATTACTTATTTTAAATGATGATTATCAATACATTTAATTGGGAATTCATAAAGCCAAATTAAGCATATAACACTGAATAGCAGCTAATTCCTTTAGCGCAAGTATTCCCAATCAAAAAGATGACGACGTATGGAAGTCAGAAATTGAATAAGATCCATCTTGGAGTGATCCAGATAAATAGAGCAAGTGCAGCGATATCCCACTAATTGGAGCAGCAATGGAAACTTTATTTTGATAGCTACTGGTAACATTTGCATTAACATAATGCGGTAATGACAACAGTCTGGCACGGTCGATATCGAGGTTAATGCATATGCCGTGGTTTTTGTACAACCCATTCAATATCGACAAATATGTATAGACTAAGCAATATTTCATAATATAACATCATTGAAATATAACTTATTTTACAGATTTTATTTACGTTGCCGACGTTTAGGCTGCACAGCAACCATGGTCACGGGAGGACTGAGGCGTTCAACGTCCTAGTGTCATAGTTTGAACCGGGGTACCAACATATTTAGTTGTTGCTTGCGTTATAACATCATTTTGTAGATACTACACAGTTTAATTTGTACCTAATAAGTATTCAAGCAGATACGTATTATTAATTTGAAGTAATATATATAAGTATTTTACCTACTTCTGTTGTAACAAGTTAACCTATAAGAAACTATCAAGCAAGCTTAAAATAGGTTTGAACTAGTAATATAGTTATTATACTGCTTTACGCTACATTATCCCCTTGATGTTTATAGCTTTATAACATCTTACATTATTGCTAGCTAAAGTTGATATGTCGCTAGCCATCTGTTACGAGTGTTATATGCGCTATATATTTTTCTAATACGCTGGCTGTGTATACAGCGAGTCCGCGTGTACAAGGACACTGCACACCGGTTGCGATATGACGTCACCTCCGAATACCTATTTCATATTCGCGTAATATTATGCAGCTTTTGTACGAGTTACAATAATTTACATCGTCTATAGAAGGTATAACTTTAGTGTGTAATATATGTTAACAGGTTGATCAGTAGGTTGTAAAGAAAACATTCTCGAAAATATAAATCAAATTATTAGAAATTACATCTCGTAACTCTCTCCTTCTCGCACTATACGTATTATACGTAAGCTTACTGTTTACTTCATAGTCTATGTATTTAGACACAACTGATGTTAAATTGAACAGCGCATCTAGTGGACAGTATTTAAAACTTTCAAATCTTCACACAATGTGTCTAAATACGTAGACTATGAAGTAAACGGTAAGCTTATGTATTATCTCACACTTGACGAACAGGTGCTTAGTTTATTTTCGAAGTGATAGTTTTATCGGCTGATGTATTTACACATATAATATACTAGCTGTTACCCGCGACTTCGTCCGCTTTTTGTTAAATACCACGCGGACGAAGTCGCGGGTAACAGCTAGTTCATAATATAATAATATTTCCAAACTAGCTGTTGCCCGCGACTTCATCCGCGTGGTATTTAACAAAGACTCAGCCGTTGGCAACAGCCTGCTCGCGTTCTGATCCCGCGGGACGCATTGCAGATTGTTGCTATCAAACTTTAATCAGGCGCAGCGCTGCAACATTGGTTTTAATTTTTTTTCGAGAGATCCAATTTTTTTTTTCTAAAATAAAAGTAGCCTAAGTTACTCCTTGTTACATCAGCTATCTGCCAGTGAAATTCCCGTCAAAATCGGTCCAGCCATTTCAGAGATTACCCGGAACAAACAGACAGACAGACAGACAGACAAAAATTGTAAAAAATGTTGTTTCGGTATAGGTAACGTGTATACATCCAAATGCACTTAGTAAAAAGCGGTTATTTTAATATTACAAACAGACACTCCAATTTTATTTATATGTATAGATTAGAAACTATACTTCTATTAATTGTTAAATAACCACCGAAATTATAGTTACCTTGATTAACTTGATTAAAAAGCCCACCAGCCTGCAATATATAGTATAACACTACGCCACTATAATCAGAAGTATACTTCGATAATACAAGTGTATGTGTATGTTAATCAAGTGTTGTTGGCTACACCAGTTTGGTTGTCTTCCGAGAAGGTGATCAAGTGACATTTAGCGTGTGTTCTTCCGTGCGTCGCTATTTGGTACACGTGGACATGACAGATACTTAAATAAACCGGACTCCAGCCCGCCATGTTGGATTTTTGCTAACATTATACATATCCAAATACAACATACTAATAAGCCTTTACGGTTTTTATTATAATTATTTATATAAAAGTACACTTAGTTATTTAAAGGTAGCCGCCCACGCTTGAAGACATATTATACCCAGCTATGGTAAAACAAGAAAAATAAGAAAACATTGTTGTCTTAACAAAAAATACATACGTTTAATTTAAGTCAAAATGTGTTAACTATAAAATCAACGTAGCGAACGTCGATTTTATAGCCATCATGGTCATCTAAAAGACATCAACGCGTTAGTCATTAGAAAAAAAGTGTAGGAAGATTTGGATTTTTTATCTTTTGTTTAGCATGACTAATGATTTACCCATGTGTGTAACAAACTATTATGGTATTTGATATATTGGATTAACTTGACCTTTGTTATATAGTGTTAAAAGCGAAAATATGCGAGCCACACCTTGGAATGACTCTTATGTGTAATAATAACCACGTTCATTTTACATTGTATCTTAATATATTTTTCAATTTTCAAATCCTGAAATGCACTAATTTACCAATAGTTACTCAATTAAAACTAGTTATATAAGGTACCATGTAGATAATCTCTACTAAAAGTTAGGCCTTCTCTACACTCTCCTGCTAAAATATTGGCCATAGCTACGTAAAGCTTCGTAAGCCTCTTTATTCATATTAAAATAATATTATCTATACAACGTATTTGTGACGTCCTTGCAACCTCACACACACTCAGCCTCCATTGAAAAACATCATAGTTGCGAAACCGTACCATAAGGAAACACTTTTGTTAGGTATTTAAATGCTATGTACACACCAAATACCGAAGACGGCCGAGGAAGGCCGAAGCCGCGGTTTGAGCAGCCTGAGCTAGTGAAAGTGAATCGAGGGCGGTAGGGGAAGGGGGCGCTGAGTGCGGAGGGGGGCGGCGCGCAAGGTTGCAAACCGGCTGCACCGACCTCAGCAGACATGCCAAACAACACATTGAGTAATAAGTTATAAGCGTTGCGTTACCTGTCCTAATGATTCGGTGATGTATGGTAGTGCTAGTGTGGTGTTGGCTAACTCTACTATTCAGGTTAACTAGCCAGTCCTAAGCCCAATGTGAGTATGATGTTCTTGAGCTTACTCCGTGGCACCTATACAGGTGTTCCATGTGTGCCGTTAACCGGTAGCAGTATATGTCCTCAAAATGCTGCCACTCACGATGCTGTTTTGGTGGCTACTTTTTGGAATTGGGTCATACAGTTGATACCGTCAACTTATAAAAGCAGCTTAAGTATTTAAATTGGTTCCTTTACATCAAATGCGTGCTACGTAGATTTTTCCGCATAGGGCGGCCACCTTCTTGGGAAGTAAAATAGTATGTTTTAAGAAAAATTTAAAACATATAGTACTTTGGGACACCATAAATTTATTAGCGGCGACAACACTTTACTGAAATTGCTATAAACAATTAATAAAAATTACCAACCCATGAATGTCACTTAACAAATTAATAATTACCTATTTAAAAAATGCACGGTATGCTACACGTAAGGGTGAATTTAATTCTTTACTCGACTTTATTATACGATTATAGCATATTAAAAGCCATTAAGTACTATAATATGACTTGTTTTATAATTTCATTAAGTTATTAATATACCTACGATAATTTTGAAATTCCATTACCAGTTGAGCAATGTTTTACAACTGCCATAATTTGATTTAATGCGCAATAATAATTATGTATTGCAAACGTTAGCCGAATGTCGCAACTGATTCATTTTGAGCAATGTAAATAAATCAATATCGCCAGACGAATACAGTCGCAATCCAAGCGACGCTTGTATAGAACCGTACAATGGACTGGGCGCGATCCCAGTATATAATTGACATCTATGACTTGGGTAAAAAGATTCTTGCTTAATACACAAAGTATGCCCCTGCCGGGATTCGAACTTGGGACCCTCAGTAGAAAGCAAGCTCACTACCATCTGCGCAAATCAGGTTGACAAATACTTATTACCTCTTACAAGCAACTTTTTTATGTAATGTGTAACAACTTTTATTCCACGACCTCACTTTTTTTTAAATTTGCTTGTCAAAACAAAATTACCAACTTATCAGAAGCTGCCCTGTGCTTGTGCTGACCACTAAGCCCTGTGACAATGTTATCTGACCCGCAACAATAAAAATACAGAGCCAAAATATGTCAGATAGTAAAACAAAAACCTTGAATATATTTTTTATGAAATGTATGTTTCGTAAAAATTCGTAGGAACGTTGGTTATTGGCTATTTAATCCAAACACGTTATTAGTTTTATAAATACTTGGCCATGTCTAGCCCGAAGTCTCGCGAGGCTGCAATTTTGGTTTGGACACAACTATTTGTAAATAAATCTCAGTCGGATACGGACTTGACCACTCCAAACTTGGCAGTCGTTCATGTAAATACTCGAATTCGAAATGCATACGCTTGCCAAATGAACTAGCCAATTTTCAAGCGGCCAACCAATTTTAAACTAAATTACGCGCCGCCTAAAGTATATAATGGGATTGTATTGCGGTTGACCTGATGCCGTTCAATCAGTTTGATCACACGAAATAATCTCATTGAGTAACGAACATTATCGGTCGCTTGCACAGTCGGGCTGGGCTGTGAAATAATATGATTGGCGTTACTTCAAACGAAGCGAGAATTTATTACGCTCCAGTTATGTGTGGCTGGGTGCATTGGGACGTGGCAAACGTTGCGATATTTTTGCCGATGTTATGTAACGTAATATTCTAATATCAAGAATATCTAAGGGGATTTGGTGAACAAAATCGGGGCTTCAAGTACACACCCATCACCTTAGAACCCCTGGCTTACGGATTACTAATAACTAACGCAAATATGTAAGACTCGCTTAAGTCGTTGTTATAATAGATTTGTAACGAGTTAAAATGAACTACGCCTTAAATTTAAGTTATGTTTGAGTGGAAATAAAACTAATCTTACGGATTTTATCGCGTTTATTATTAGTTTTTTACGTTCCCGACGTTTCGGCTAAGATTTGTTTTATTTCAATGTGTAGTATTCGCGTAAATATAAGTTATCATTATGTTTGAGTGTTAGCCGGTTAACTACTTAAGTAATATTTAAAGCGTATATCTAGGTACCCATGCCGATTATATCAATTTTTCTTATTAATATGCACAGACAATCAATGACAAAACAATAGCAAAATGAGCGATCCAATCCATACATTTTAGTTATCCATCAAGGCTATCGTATTTTATCGTACTTTTTAATGTGAAATTATGCCTAAAGAAATAACATAAAATATGTCAGAAATAGATTTATTAAAAAAATATATAAATTCGTAGTTATAACGGTCACAATCAAAATAATTTAAAATAGTATTGATAAAATATTTTTATGAAAAACGTTGCCTGCGGAGTGAGCAGAGGCTTGTGCATTAATGCCGGCACCGCTGAGGAATACTAATTTGCTCGCTGAACGGTCCACGAGAGGTGATGACCCCGACGGCAAGGGATTAATGTGATTTGTCCTTTATTCAGATTCACGTGTTATAGCTTTCGTCATGCTATTCACGTGTACATTACCACGCGGTGAGTCAATTTATTTGTTACTCAAAAACTAACTAGAACTTTCGTACTTATATAAATATTTTATATAACAATTTACAGACAACAATCTAGAGACTTTCGGAATCATTTTTTATAACAAAACAATTCACCAAACTTAATTCTATTGAAAGTTAAATAAATATCGCCAGACGAACACACAACTATAGATACGATCCCACACTAAGCAACGCTTGTATTATGGGTATCGTACAATAGACTGGGGGCAAACCCAGTATAAAATACTTACATCCATGACTCGGGTAGAAACATTAGTGTTCATCACACAAAGTTTGTCCCTACCAGGATTCGAACCCGGGACCCTGGGCATAGAAAGTAGGGCCACTACTCACTACCATCTGTGCTAATCAACTGAACAATGGAATTAACTAGGGGCTACTTAATAACCATGGTGAAACGAATGGGAAGGTAATATGAAGAAGATTGTGACTATTCTTCACTTACGATGATATAACATTTTACCAATCTCTACATAGTAGTTTCTTCGATAAGGTTTTATCCATTAAACAATATAATAATAAATTTGAACAAAAGTCTTGTAGGATGAATTTTAACATTTACTCGACCACAGTAAAACGATTGCCAAAAAAACTATTACACATAAATGAGAACTAGTTTTTGTTAACAGAATGCAAAGGTCGCGGTATTTTAAATATTTATCGCCTCGCGACTCCCAAGTATTTTATTGGAGAATCGTGATTTATTTACGAGCCAACTGTCAAATGGACCTCCAAAGAGCTGTTAGCACAAACTGACACCTTGAAACGGGCGCTGGTTTTCATAAAAGACCTTTGTGACCGACCGTATTTAGTTTGACATAACAAACGAGCTGTTACATAAGTGTCGGATTGTGAAATACGTGTTGTTTTGATAACTATTATAACAATTTTATTGATTGACCATTATGTTGAAGGTAATTGACGACTAGTCTTTGTAGGTGCGGCGTTGTTAACAATATACGAGTATCTAAACTGTTATTTAGCTTTATACTACCAATACCGAAGTCACCTTATGTGTATACATTATTTTTTACACCCAGTCCATTGTACGGTAACCATAATACAAGCGGTGCTTAGTGTGTACCGTATAATAAGTGTGTTCGTCTGGCGGTATTTATTTATATCATTTATTTATATGTATATACAGGATTACCAACCAAGTGTTTACCAATTATTATGTAAAATCTAATGCTATTTTCATGAAACCAAATAAGTTCTCTGAAATTTCTGATATTTCATTCCTCAGGATCAAAGAAAAATATAAATTAAACAACCACAACATATGTTTTGTTATTTTCCAACTCTCGAAATATAAATTCAAACATTTCGCGGAATAATTTAATTCGGGCTTCAACGGTTTCTCTGATAAATTAAACTTCACAAACATGTTTTCAAATTAATTACTTTTATGGAAACCTTGTTGTAAATAAATTTACATGTGTAGTAAACAAACCTTGGGGTTCTTCGGCTTCTTCACATTTTCAACCTACAATAGCAACCTATATTATATAAATATTTTATGTAACGATTCTGTGCTTTGCAAATGAAGGGGACACCCTTTTATGTTTGCGGCCCATTCTGTTCTACAATCCCTTAAATATGATAATTAGTTATCATAATTTAGTCATCGGTTAGTGAGAATCAAAATCCTAAGCATACTTTGACAACTGGTCGAACCATATAACGGAGTAGTACCATCCATCGTGTAATATCGCCAAAGTCATCATAGACTGATTCCAGAGAAATTACGAAAAAGAGTAAAAGAGTTAAAAAACAAGTATATGTTCATTTGCCGCACCGCACGTGTGAAAATTGCTGGTAAAATTGACACTGTAACTACAAGTTTTATTTGCGTGTAAGATACGATCTCAGTATGCAGGGGCGCCTCACACGCGCACGCGATGTACCGGCCATGGGAACATGTTGAAAACCACACAATAGAAGCAATTTACCAAACTTCGCCGCAGACACGGTCTATTTGCATGCAAGGCAACACTTTAACAAGCTAGCGATGCAATTAAGTAACCCACACAGCGCATGTCCACCAGGCAGGCAGGTATTTCAAAGAGTAAATCGGCAATAAAATGAAAAATTAAATTTCTACTATGCAGGAAATTGCACAATTTCATACGCGTTTAATTCATGTCATTAAAAGTGGAAGGTCAAGTTGTTTGATTGCGAGCTATTTTTTTTCTCACCTAAGTCCTGAATATTTTCGACGTGTGTTCTGAGAATTGCCATTTGTGAGTGCGCGGTATATAGTATTGAACTTTTTTATTTATTCTCACTGAAAGCGTTCTGACTTAAACGCTATAAAAAAGGTAAACACAATAAAATTCAGATGCTAGACTTTTAAGGTATCTGACGGGATTCTATTATGGATAAGGTGAGTTCAGTCAAAGTCTGATGATCTGACTGAACTTATACGATTTTTAGAAAAATACCGACACGTAGATACATCTAAATATTCATCGAGAAAAAGCGCGTGGTACACAGACAGAGAATACAAAGTGGAGGCAGGCGCGGTATTTATAAGACTGTTGTTCTTATTTTATGGTTGCGCTTAGAGGAACCTGTTCACGTCTCTACGAATCATCGCTGATTTAGTACGAACTCACACATTGCCTTTTCCTCGATTTCAATGTGGGTACTTTAATCCGTCGGCTTTTCTTGTCACAGAACTTGCATAGGTAATTATATTAGTTCGTTAGTTACGTCACGAATAATCCCATATTATTAATACCCAGTGCCGAAATGTTTATGGAATTCCGAGATGATGTCAAACAGCTCATAATGGATTCCACGATGACGTCACTGATGATGTTAGTCATCTTGAATTGCCTTACTGTCACATTCCCCTACAAAATTGGCTCTACTTGAAGGTCAGAGGCCGCGGAGCTTATGAGCAAGACGAAGATTCCGAGCGTCTCATAAAATATTATTAAGTATAAGATCCCACGTTATAGACTATAGTCACCTACCCACTTAATTAAGTTCACTATATATAAAGTTATATTCAGTTTAACCTTCGTAGCATTTCAAAAGGGTGTGTAATAAGTATGACGCTTTGCTTTTTTAGTCTGTTCGTAGCATCACGGCATTTGAAATGTGAATCAAAGCCCCGGTTTCAGATCGTTATTTTGTTACGGACATGAAAACTATCCAAAATTATAATTACTACGTGGACTTATTTTTAATTTATTATAAATGTATCTCGTACAAAAGTATACTCTTGAAATATTTTGCACAATTATTGTCACACCTATATACCCAATTCCTCACTCTGTCTAAACGCTGTTAGTAATTCATAAAATAAAATAATTCATGAACATTGACCAAAAATTTGTCACGCCGAAAAAAAAATTGTAATAAATCGTAGGTCTAATAATAAAATAGTAACAGATAGTGGGTACAACCCTGACATGGTTGCTCATTGCTCAAGTTGGCAATGGGCCGATGTCTGTCAATGAGGCTTGTTCGCTGTTCACGAGTTGGTCTACTTCATCGATAGCACGCTAACGTGACATTGCAATGACAATATAATATTAATTATCGTAAGATCTGTTGTTGTGTGAATATCGCATCTCTAGCTAGATCAAAGATCTCTAATATTTAACGTAATAATATAATTTACTATGTTATTTAGTCTCGAGCGAACTATTGACATGAAGGGTGGTTTGAGAGTATACACTTTGATAGGTCCTTAATTACACTAGACCTATAATACATATGTTATATATGTTGTAAGTTTGTTCTTTATTACTTTTTACTAAAAATGTTTATACTGATACAAAGGTACACTATGGTTAGGTACAGTGTTTCATTATGCCCATGCTATGGCCATGAAGGTTGAGCGGTAGAGCAAAATCTATGGTTGCGTATGTGGAGTTGCGGGTAAAAGCTAGTACAATATAAACTGATATGGCCTTATGAGATACAACTTTGTCAAAAAAAAACCTATGCCAATTCAGTTGTTATCCGAGCCAGTTGTTAACCTGGTTATCCAAGCGCCCCCGTGGGACTGTCAACTCTGGTAACACGACCATTGCGAAATGAAGCTATGTAGTTGAAAATATCTCCCACTTGTATATATTTCATAACGCTGAAAACCAAAATTAATTGAACCTAACACTTCAAACAAAGACATTGAAACAGAACTATTCCAGAACTCAATTTGAAATTCATTGTATCAAGTCACGTTGTTAGGCAGCGATAATCTAGGAATCCATTAAATTTGAAGCGTGAATTAACATCTTGATGGCAGCAATCCATCATCCAGTATTTGATACTCATCCTATTTCAACAACTTTGACCCATTTTGAAATAAACTCGTAACAATTCAATTATATTCTTATCTCTAGTAAGTTATAAAAGTAATGTGTGTGTATACTGTCTTATCATACATGTAGCAAACTAGTAATTTCAAAAAGATAAATAAATGACGATGTGTGCGTGTTTTTCTGCAAATAACGTTCTTATCGAAGGGTTATAAATTATATTTCAAAACTAGACTGGCATTTTATCGACAGTTGCGGCGTCAAGATCAATATATGTCAGAAAGGGTGTTATCAATTTTGGGATAAAGGTCGTTCTTAACTTGCTATTACTGATATTATTATACGGTTGGTCGTCTGAGATCTTTCATTTATCTCAAGGAAACTTTTTTGTCTATCTATAGCTTCGAAAGAAATATGATTGTACAGTCAATGGGCAATGGTTGTCAGAATTTCCCACACTTTACGTAAGGTATTAGAAAAACATTAAACGCTCATCGGCTGTGTCGATGTGTTAGCGAGAAACGGCCCGACCAGCCGGAACGCGCCGCTTTCTCGGCACGGCCCGGCGCGGCGGCCGCGGCGCGTATACGTGACGCGGTGTGACGTCACGATACGTTTCACTGCCTCCACTAATGGCAACGAAGATGTTAAATCTATAGAAGTGTTTATTGTAGGCTTCATATAATGCTATATTTTAGTATCATAGGGTTAGATATATCTCCCTATCAACAAATGAGCCATCTGGTTGATCTTTATTATACCCCAATTCATTGTAAATACACAGTGTTTTTGAAATCTCTTACACTCCCTACGATACCGTGAAAAATAAACATGTCTTGACTTATAATAAATATCATGATGTTGTGGAACACAAGTTCTCATCCTAATTCTGACATTGCGCTACATCACAACGCGCACTTGCGTTAAACATTTAAGTTTATTTTGATAAGATCAAATGGTTGAATTATTCACTTATTCTTGTTCACATGTTACTTTGATTATATATTTTTTTAAGTATCACGGTAGAATAATAATGCTGTTCAAATACGTTTTCCTTTCTTATCTGTTTGAACCGTGGTCGGTCATCGTCAAATAATATTGATACTCGTATGACGTATTAAAATATAAACACTTTAATAGATGGGCAACACCGCTACAACAGCGACAATTCATATTAAAATAAATCAATGTATTTGCAATCCTAAGTCCAGTCAAGATTTAACAAAAACCGTGCACTTTATGCATGATAGTGAGCTTAGTTTAAACTCCAAAGCTTCACAAAGCTCCGCAACTTGTCACGATTAGAGGCAGAATCAATTTATCGTCAGTCTTACATGGCATGGACCTTAAACCCAGATCAGGAACGCTCGGAAATTTGGAAGTGAGCGTACTTTACCTAGAGTGTAACGTAAACTCATGCATAATTTAATGCAATCTTACGTTAAAAGTTAGTTTAAATTTCAATTGAATTTGATTACATTATTGATTTGTTTTAGTGTCGTAGAGATGTTGGAGTGGAATTCGTACACTATTCCACCGTTTGGTCTCTACATTGGATTCATTAATTACACTTGACACAAGAAAATGCTCATTGTGCAAAAATAAGACCTTTAAAACACGGAACTCTGAGAATGGAAAGCAAAAGTAGACTAATTTATTCATTTAAATTTATTGTTGATTTTGCAAACGGTTTAATCCCTTAATAGCACTTACAATTCAAAAGTTATGAGCCAAAGCGAAGTCCAAGCATTGGTGATTTTTTATCTATGCATAGGAAATCAAAGGAGAGTAGGGTAACGTGCTCAATAAACAATAACTAAACTACCTATTGGTATACAAGTATGGCACAGTTTTGTACCACTTTACGCTAGTATTCCCCTATGGGGGGGGGGAGGGGTAGAAAGAAGTACACTGCTCAATACACCAATATTTTTACATTACTCGATACTAATAAAAACGTACAAAGGGCTCCTTCATTTTATCGATTTCCTTGAGATACCAAAAAATCAGACATAACCAGTAAATAGAGGTAGTAAATTAACATAATTGATCATATCACAATGCTTACAATGTCAATGGAAGTCCTGTCTCGACCGGAAATAGGTATTTTCCGGTTCTTAACGACGGTATCACGCATTTAAGCGAGTACTTCGCTGGAATGTTTTCCGTCCTGTCACTTCAGACATACTATACGGTTTTATAATAGTTTTAGAATACTATAAAAATAGTAGTCTCATACTTAGGTCACATTTTTTGTAAGAACATAACATTTGTATTTAGAAGGTAGAGGTACGTAAATAAAGTTGCTCAATATTGATTTCTTATATTTTCGCGTATACTACACATTGAAATAAACTATTTTTTTGAATTCGGAACGTCGGGAACGTACAATCGTAATATAAACGCGATAAAATTCAAAAACTTAGTTTTATTTCAATAAGTTACTCAAGCTTAATTACTTATGCATTTCATAATTGCTTATTCATGTTACAACGTCGCTGGATTATGACTGACTTTGTATTTATAATTTTCTTATTGCGTAGTTCTTGTTTTAGTTAGTTCTTGTGTGTATGTATTCCTATACTATAACGGAAAATCCTTTCATGAATAGGAAACTTGAGCGAAAATAGATTGCAAATTAATCTAATTACTACCCCGTCTTTCAAATATCGCGTTTCCACAAAAGGGATCGACTTTAAAAGCACTCGCACCTCTCAAAGCCACGACTAATGAACCAGTTTCCAAACAAGTCAAGCTACACGGCAACCGACGGATGATTACGACTATCGACCATCTTTGTGTCACATTCAGTATTTCCCTATTCTGTCATATAAACTTTAGTGTTTCAGAACATAATAAATGTTAAAAGAGTCAATTTATGTTCAGCTATAGATGGACTAAAACGTAGTAAATGTTTTTACTAGCTACGTAGGTATATTATGCGTTCAAAGGTTATATTAATTTATTAATGAATATTTAATATAAGTTCAGAAAAATATTAATTATTTAGAAAAAAAAGCAGTAAAGCACTCGTAAAACACAAATTATATTTGTACATGTAATTAGTCTCCACAGGTTAAGTAATTATTTTATGGGGCAATGTATACTTTCCAATTAATGTATATATTTGACTATAAGTGACTTTAAAAAAGGTGTCAAAAGTATACTCTGTCAGAAGAGGTATTACAGTATCGTGGATTAACGGTATAACATTATAGATTACTTCGTAAATTCTAATTAGCTCTTCTATATATGACTATTCGTAACACATCCAGTAGTTCTATATAATTTCAACTTGATTTCAATCATTTACCAAATGGTTAGTTAACCTACTTTATATTAATACCTGCGTGCAATTATTATTTTTATGTGTGGCCTCACGACTAGAATTTCGTATCGAGGGCAAATACAAGCGTAATAATCATTTAAATTCTTCCGTCTTGCATTATTTCGGCGAAATTTGGTAATGTTATTTTAAGTAAACCTTATACCAATTAGTATAATGAAGTTTATTGAATAAATTATATGTAATTCACTTTTTATATACTTCATATACATAATATATTACTTATAGGTACTCCATTCAAAAACTGTACCTCCTATTTCAGAATAAATTCCAAAATTAAATAACGAACACAACTCTGAAAAATAAACAATAGACTCACGAATTATTTTCTTCTTGTTTCAGTTGTGACAGTTTTGGCATAATGGCATAGAGGCCAATGACATTGCCAATTTCTCCACTTCCAAAGATGGCCATCTCCAGAACGCGGGGGACTATCATCGAACTTTAAGTCTTACATTCTAGTGTCGAGTGCTAGTCACAGTGTCAATGACAAGGTGAAAGTGAATCACAAACATGGGGAGACGACGATGGAGATTCGTCACTATTGCGGCGTTCCTGCTGTTTATAATAAGAGACACGCAGTGTCAAGGTAAGGATAATTTTAAGCATATAAGTAAAATAAGGTAAACGTGATATTCAGATTGTAGTACATCGGGGCTTACCATGAACTCATATTTCCAGGCAATGTACTTCCCAGTAAGAAATCATTAACATTTCCGCTAGATAGTACTTTATCTCAGTCATTAATTGTAATATTGATCGACAACGTTTGGAAACAAAAAAGTTATTTAATAAGGATAAGTAGGTATGTATTATTGGGTTAAAATCTAAATTTACCAGGTATTTCAATATAGTGCCTAGAAATAAGAGATAGTAGTAGACCCCATGAGCCAATCCCAAAATAAATAATGCTATACTAAAGGTCTTTAACAGCTGTCAAAATCGTTGCCATGGCAATGATGAAGTATGAGGCTGTTTCGACGACGTTTAGGTGGTAGGTGGTTTTCACAGATTTAGTGCATTTGTATGTAATGTCATATTAAATAAAGCAGTTATTTTTCTCCTCCTCTACCTCTTCTGTCCGCATCTTGTCTTTCACAAGCACAGAAGAAACACGCTAATACTCTTAACGCATTACTTTTTTCTGGCCTCGTCATAGTCGGTTAAAATATCACAATTTCAATTTGAATATTACATATGTCAACACTGGCTTCGGAACTAGATAATACAAAGAGACAATAAACGCAAGGCAGTATAAAAGGACAAAAAAAAAACTAGTACTTGTACTGGCCGGCTCGTGTGGGCGGACAGTGCGGCGCCCACGCACACATCCGCTCCATTTATTATTCAAGAGTCAGCTTGAATGCTGACCGCCTTTGATCGCCTTTAAAGTTATATTTCTCCGTAACATAAGCAAAAAGTAACGTAAAACCTAGATGAACACCTACATGCCAGGTACAGGCTTGTGTATTTCAGGTCTAAAACTTTTAACTTTGTGTAGGCACGACGGTGATGGTGCATGGACGGAGGTTGCGAAATATTAATGTAGATACGTAAGTTCTTATCTCATTGAATTGTAACAATAATAAGGAATCAATGCCCATCGTGAAAGTGTAAGCTTGATACGGATGAGCTGAAGCCAGGTCTAATGTCTATGATGGTTGTCGGTGTTAAACTGAACTGTGCTACACTACTGATATGCTCCAAAGGGCAAGCACCCAGGGCCGTAAAATGATATTACTCTATATTGACAACATTATTTGACGTTCAGATAAAATATAACCGGATGTTTGGCGGGAAACTGAAAAGTCATAGCGTCAGTTATGTTTTAATTTCTAAAACTAGTGTTCCTGCGAGTTATAGTGAGTGATATAAGTGGAATATTAACCATTATGGGTTCGGTAAAGTGCACAAGTGTAGGTAATTGAAACACAGTGACGAAACATCTCTTTTCAGTTTCTCACAAAAAATCCATGAAAAATCTTTCGGTAAAGTATCCTTCACTTTACTGATTGAGTGATGGGGGGGTATTTTACTTGGGCCTAGCCTTTGGGCTTGTGCATATATTCAAAAACAGAAATAATTTATATTACTTGACACTGGCAAAATACCTATGATGATGCCAAATAATAAAAAAAGAAAATATGCCCGTAGTTGGCCAAAGAAAATAAAAAAATATCAAGATAAGTGTTTCTGCTTCACTATTACTTTATAGAGTTGCCAATCAAATTACTAGGTAATATTTAGATGGCGTAAACGATTACAGCGTTATATTGTTACAATGAAACATACAAATGAAAAAAAAACAGAGTTTATTTCAACAATTTCTCTTCATATTTCAATAAAATTGTATACCAAAGATATTGAATTTCTCTATAACAAAATATTTGTTACGCTCGCCAGTACTGCGGTATGCGCAGGGGAAATATTGAAATGAACGACTGAATATTAACTTTCGACATTTATATTACAACACTAGAAATAGTGTTGTTAAAATTATAAATTATTTCAAGCATTTCATAAAATACGATTTGCTAACTTTATTAAACTATTGCCAATTTTATAATGGAGTGTTTCATGTAAGTACACTACATAGACAAGTGTCAAATCAGTTTTATTTCATCATCTCGAAATGAAGCTGATATTGTTGATGATACTAACGAATAAACTAAACAAAAACATTTCATTCAAATTATAATCAATTTATAACTGTTAATACCAAAAAACCCTATCCGTATGGTATAGTTTAAATTGAGAATAGGAAATCAGAAGACATATGACTATCCGCTTAATTCAAGTCTTTACTTATAGATTATTGACGTACCTAAATAGGTACGGTAAAAGCGACGGATCAAATATATTTGTAAGACAGTGTCTTATTATCGTCATGTTTTTATTGGTTGTGATTTCTAAAGCCTTTGCCAAATCCAGTGCGGCTAAAAATGGGGTCGGATTATAAAAAAGTCAAGACGCAAGCTTACTTGACAGCCCATAGGCTTTGCCAATCTGAGTTTTTTAGAGTTTACAATTCCCAAATGGTTCTTAGGAACCGACTGGCAAGATTACTGATTACTAACTTACGAAATAAACTGACTGATGCTCGTTTTTTATTTTTGTTACATAGATATTACAATGTAATTCCATTTTAGAAAGATACATAGAGCACAGATAAGTATTACTACAGCCCTAGTAAAAAACTAGTTCAAAATAAAAAAGCGACGGTGTCAAGAACGTAATAAAACGTAAAAAATACGAGAGACAATGACACGGAATTTCCTAGTTAATTTAACCAGCTGCAATAAGGTAAGATTAAATACTCTGGGAGAAAAACGTACCTTTGTTGGATTGACTATGCTTAAAACATGACAGCAACATGTAATTTAGGTTAAAATAAGTGCTATGTTATGCAATGGGTATTGTAATGAATGAAGTTAACAGTTGTCTTCATTCATCATAATACATATTGCAGATTAAATACGTACAGACCTATTTATACGTTGGTTGTCCGAAATGTTGATACCAACTATTTGAATTGTTACAGCAAGTAGGTACCCACTTGTAGACGCGCTATGTATCGCAAAAAAACGTGTTATTTAAATATAGTCTCAAGAACCATTATATTAAATGCACAAGTATTGGCAGAATCACATTGAGCCTAACTCAAAGGAACAAGTACATAAGGAAAAAAACACAAATTCAAGAAAGCGGCATTTATCATAGCAATTAAAATAAATAGGCCTATATACTGAAAACAGAGTTACTTGTCGATGTTTCTGAATAAAGTTATAATAAGTGAAGTGAATGTCTATTTCGATGAAGAATATATGCGACCCTCGTGTGTGCAAAATAAACTATGATCGTGGGATGGAAGTATCTCTTATTCAAACGTTTGAAGAGGTGCGTGCGTGAGAGCCCTCTCTAATTAGGGATCAAGTGGCTCAATGCCGACGCCCCGCAGCGCTGCGTATATAGACCGACATATTTTGCGTAGAATATCGTTCATATGTATGGCATTTTTTCGTGAAAGTGTGTGAATGATACTCGAACTGTATACTTAAATTCAGTATACAAGCCGAGTATCATTGTATCATCATAATTAAATATTTGATATGGTAGTCTGTATTATCATTTATGATACCTAGCGTTATTTTTATATTAATCTATTTGTGTATGCTGAAAGGTAGTTCAGCACACAATCTCGATCAATTTCATAAATCTAAGAAGTTTAGTAAAACTTTCTTGCTATCGTTCAGTATGAAAACAAAATTCAAATCAGTTCAATATTTACTGACATTGCCGCGAACAAACAAACTCATAAACTTTCTCTTTTCGCTTCTAGGTTTGTTTACTAGTTGTATAAAAGTTTAAGCTTAGCTTGCACAGTGCTATATTGTCGATAAACCTTTGACTCTTTCGTCTTTATGTTATAGTTTCCCGTCGTACACGTGACGTCAACTATCATGAAGTCACAATGAGTCCTTTTACAAAGATAATATTATTTTCCCACTCACAATTTCTTTTTAAGCTGTTATCTTCTTGAGATGCAAAGTAAACAACGTCGTTTATTTAGGCAATTTGTATTTACGTTTCGCGGAGAATTGCATTTTATTTGAGGTCCTGTCACTCGTGATAGATAGTTTCTTCACTAACATATTAGAGAAGTTAGGTGTTACTGGCTTTTTTAATTATCGATCAAACTTGTTTGGTTTATAATTGGAAAAGTTGACAAGTTAGTGGTGGGTTCCTATTCGCCCATTTATTTAACTTGTATATTGTTATCTAGTTCTGCAAGCTGGTATCTAACTATAATTGTCTAGATATATTATTGTACCCTTACCCTTAGCGACGCTTATTGTTAGGCTCTACCCTCCATCAGTAGCCACGCTAATGATAGTTACTTCTCTTTTTTAGGATTCCGCAAATGACCGGGCTCGGGATATAAAACCTTTCAGTATAAGATACTTTTTAGTCCTCATCATTAGGGAAACACTTGAAATGCTAATACAGGCCTTTAGGGAATTAACTTTGCGAATTGTTTCAAACATTGAATAAGTAAGTAGGTATTAAAAGAACTCGTTATTTAGTTTTAAGTCTTTAAGTCTGATTTCTGCTCACTGTTATAAGGATAATTATGTTTTTATAAATCTTTTCATCACGTATAAATAGCCTAGATAAAACCCAAATAGAATCGTCCGTAAAAAAAACGGAATAAATAAAAACGAACAGTTTTCATTAGATCACTGCATGTCGCTAAAGTTGAAGCACAGCTGCATCTGCAGAGAAAACTTTGTAGGAATAAGTACGAGTAGTAGTAGAAATACGAAGAATGGTAGGTATACAACAAAAACCTGTCTCGTTGGTCACGTGGGACGATACACAACGCGTACGAATTTTTATGACATACCTACATATATTTTGTCAATATTGAATACCGCGAGCACGGCCGCGGCAGTAAAGAAATGTATTATATGAAACGTGATCCTATTTACAATTTATTTGTGTGTGGTTTATTAGGAAAATGGCGAAAACCAGTTTGCGGATAAAATATACAAATATATCTTATATAGACCCAGGTGGATACCGGAAAATGTCAAATAGTAAAACCTTCCACGATTTCGCAACTTGGCACCCAATTGGCAGTTCCGATTTGGAGGGTCCTTACGAATTAGCCATAACAGTTGGGTAGTTCGTAGAGTCCTTAAATATTTATTAGAAAATGTTTAATGTGGCAAGTGTTATATAAAATAAATTTATAAATTATTATTGCATTCTTTGAATTCTTACTAAACTTAACTTTTATAAGAACTTAAGAGGTATATGTCAGAATCTTTCATTAATGCATTTGTTTTTTATGTCAAATGTGCTACCAATAATTTATAAGTGGTATCTAACTTACATAACCGTTGTTACGAAACAAGTTATCGAAATAGAGTAAGCTAGACATTCCATAACATATGAGTAGTATTTCTATAACAGATTAGCAAAATATTATACAGCTACGATACTCTATAACATTCTCAATAAAGAAAAAAAAAAGAGAAAACGACTATTTCCTTGACTGGGTATCAATACAATTTTACTCATAAAATATTAAAATTCTCGCACAATGCCAAAAACCCAGAGTTGACATTTGTTAATATTAATAAGTAGTACATTGATTTCATAGAGAGCCACGAGGATGGCAACTTTTTAAAATTGATGTAGCAATACAAACCTTTGAGAACGACAGCAAGCAGTTTCATAAACTTTAACGCGAGTTGCATACGGTCTATTTGCCTTCGGCATTTATAACGGATCGTAGTGTTCTGCGCGACTGCTCAGTTTGCATACTGATAGGCTCGCTTGAGGCCGCCCGGCGCATAGCCGCTGTGCTGTGTGTGAAAGATTGATTGCATTGTTGAACCTAGGAATTAAACATTCTCGGTAGGTTAACGAGAATGCTGAAGGCGCTAGACGGGTTAGTTTTATGCGGCACATTCTAGCTGCAGTTGTATAGTTGCCATCTATATTGCGTATAAGATGTTGCAAATAACATTGCAGCAAGAGTCTATCGCTGGCAATAGTCGCAGAGTACGCGTGAAGGCAACAGCCGTGAACTGACTGACCGAGCAACCTCACGACGCGATGCAATTCGTCAATACACGGCTTATGCCTAAGAAGTAGCGAGCATTTGTTGGCGCGAAGGGCCATTATAAGTTCACGTAGTTAGACGTCAATCTACGCATCTTGACGATTATATGGCATTTTGTATAATAGGTACTTAGCCAATAATGCAAATATAGTTTCCTTATTTAGGAGTATACAAAATGATAGGTAAATTGAATACCATCTAACATTAGCCCTGTGATTATTGAACGTAGGCAAAGATGCTGTGTAGAACGTGTCACATTAAAAATATGACCGCCGTGAACAAAAAATCTAGATAATTAAACATAATAATGGGGATAAATTGACTTAAAGTTCTTACACCTACTTCCTAAGTAAGTGTAAAGTATTATCAGTACAATTATTAGTTTCGTAAATGAAAAACCACGGTTCGTCTAAAAATAAAATTCATTTTCGAAAAACAATAATTGCTCGATTCCTTCAAAAAGTAATAAGCTTAACAAATTGATTCATGAGAAAGCAACCCTTTGATCATAAAAGAAATGAATATCGATGACGTTAGCGAATTGAAGAATTTTTCCTATAATTATCATTAAAGGAATAACTGTTAATATTTTCCCTTAAAGTCAGGATAAGAGGAGATGGGTTGGAACAATTTATTATGATAGATCTTATCGAAGGTCACCAGTAGGAATAATATGTACCCAACCCTGTTTCAATAATTTTGTATATTTCTACCCACTATTATTAGTCGATAGAAATATGCGAGATGTTTGAAATAGGGTTACATAATAGAGTCGCTGTTCTACAGCGCGGAATAAAAAAAATCTAGGGGATCAATGTACAATAGCGGAATGAAAAGGTTCGTCAGTTTTTAATTTGATTCATTTAACGTTTTGCGACCACATGGTACTGATGGGTTATTAGCTAATAAAACAAGGAGATATTTTTTTCAAATCTTTTCACTTTGACGTCTGCGTTTGACATATATTTACTTTTTCTACAACACTAGCCCTTAAATTATGGCAACACACAACACTAGCCCTTAAACAAAACATCTACTAAACAAAAACATGTTTCTTTCAACAAACAAAAAAAAAACCTTACTTCTGCAAATAACATACTTATGAAACCTTCAGTAACTTTGAAACAAAATGTAGGTGTTTTTCCCTAGGTAAAGACTTAGTACAAACATCCGCTATCATCTCGTCAGTGGGAACATATAATAAATTCACAATTTTCTTATTAACCAACTCCCTGATGTAATGATGACGAATGTCTATGTGCTTCGTTCGTGAATGACAAACAGAATTATTACAAATTTTCTGAGCTGACTGATTATCGTTACTTAAATTAATTTTACAAATAACATCAATACACTCTTTTACAAAAACTTGTAAAAATATAGCCTCCTTGCAGGAGTCAGAAATAGCCATGTACTCGGCCTCGGTGCTTGAGAGCGCCACGGTTCGTTGTTTGCGACTCTCCCACGACACAACCGACTTGCCAAGCCAGAATATATACCCCGTATATGATCGTCGATCTGTATGATCCCCACCCCAATCGGCGTCAGCGAAACCAGTAATACTCATGCTTTCTTCACCTTGCCTAAAAGTAAGACAGTAATCTGAAGTACCTTTCAAGTACCGCAGTACCCTTTTGGCTGCATTCCAATGTGATTCCGAGTAACAATTGTTGAACTGACTGAGGTAGCTCACTGTATAAGCTATGTCTGGCCTGGAACACACTGACAAATACATGAGACATCCTATAAGATTTCTGTAATCATAAGTACAGGTCTTATCTTTACTCTTCTCCAGTTTCAACCCAACCTCCATGGGTGTCTTTGCTGGTTTGCAATTAGACATTTTAAATTTATCCAATATTCTACTAATATATCTGGATTGGTCTAATGTGAATACTCCATCCTCTGTTTTAGTAATCTTCAAACCCAAAATATGATTTATATCTCCTAAATCCTTCATTTCGAATTCTCTCATCAGTTGTTCCTTAATAATAGTTTTCTTATTCGAATTTTTGCTCGAAAACAACATAATATCGTCAACGTACAGAGAAATAATGATTATCTCTTTGTTATCATTATAAATATACACACATGGTTCAGAAGACAATCTCTTAAATTTTAATTTATTGATTAAAACATGACTGATTTTTTCATACCATGCTCTCCCCGCCTGTTTTAATCCATAAATTGCCTTGTGTAATTTATATACCTTGTTCTCATTATTTTTACTAATAAAACCCTTCGGCTGTTCCATATAGACCGTCTCCACCAGTTCACCATTCAAGAATGCTGTTTTGACGTCCATGTGCTCAACATTCATATCATACTGAGCAGCTAGGGCTAACAGTATTCTGATCGAAGCATACCGGACAACCGGTGAAAAGGTTTCCTCGTAGTCTATACCATATTTTTGGGTATAGCCTTTAGCTACTAGACGGGCTTTATATCTCAATAATTCTCCATTTACTCCTTTCTTTTTACAAAATACCCATTTACACTTCACAGGCTTCTGGCCCTTAGGTAAATCTACCAATGTCCAGCATTTATTTTTAATAAAGGAATTATACTCATCAACCATAGCTTCTTTCCATTTCTGTGATTCATGACTACTCATCACGTCCTCCACAGTCTCAGGTACATCATCCTCGCTCATCAGACCTGCTAGCCCGGCAAATCCGCCTATCGAAGCAGCGTCTTCAAATGATGGAGGGTTCGAAACTTCAGAATCTATGTCTGAGATACCTGGAACGTATATAGCATCCGACGAGTCATCTGCACAAAAACTCTCAGAATCATCTAGACTTGTGTTAGTCTGTCTATGGAGATTTATGTCATCAGCTCCAGGTGATAATGTAGTCTCGGTACTCACTGAACTACTAGTTGATTCATCACTGTTTGAAACAGGCGTGTTTTCTAAAAACACCACTCTGTTCTTATGTTTATCATCATGCGACTTATCATTTCCCAAAAATACACTTTCCAAGAAAGTTACATACCTCGCCTTGACACACTTCCCTGGGCACGTGGGGTCAATAAGCCTATAGCCCTTGGTATTTTCACAATATCCCACAAAAATGTATTGTTTGCTTCTTGAATCAAGTTTTCTACAATTCATGACAAGTGCATATGCCACACAACCAAAAATACGCAAATGTTTAAGATCTACCTTCTTAGACGTCCACTTCTCCTCCGGAGTGGTACCCATTACAGCCTTGGTTGGTGATCGATTCTTTAAGTAGACAGCCGTATTGACAGCTTCCGCCCAATAGCGCTGCTGCAGTCCCGCATCCTGAAGCATGCAGCGAGCTTTCTCCATGATCGTCCGGTTGGCTCTCTCTGCAACTCCATTCTGCTCGCTGCAGTGAGGGACCGTAGTATTGTGCTTGATCCCACATGTCCTGAGATACTCCTGGAAAACAACACTGGTATATTCTCCGCCATTGTCACTTCTGATTGCCTTTATTCTTTTATTTGTTTCATTCTCAACAAGCGCTTTGAAATGTTTAAATTTATCGAACACTTCTGCTTTACTACGTAAGAAATAAATAAAAGTTTTCCTTGAACAGTCATCAATGAATGTGACAAAATACCGAGCACCACTAAACGATGCTGTTTGTATTGGCCCACATACATCAGTGTGTACTAACCCTAACAATACAGTTGACCTACTAAAACTCTTCTTTGGAAAAGGTAGCTTAGTCTGCTTCCCTTTTATACACGCCACACATGGACTGAACGAATTACTATTAAAATTCATACCTGTGACTAAACCATTTTTCATTAAATTCATGCTCCTTGAATTCAGGTGTCCCAGTCTCCGATGCCAGATGCCAGACTCTGTGTTGTCTGCTACAAGCCCTGCAACTTCATCATTTACCAATGACACATCACCAGCTCCAGACTCCACACGTACCGAGTTCATAGCTATCCCTGACTTTACCTGACAGTGTAATATATTTTCAACAATATCAAGCTGAAAAACACCGTTAACATCCGAAGCAGTGGCTATTATTTCATTACCATCTAAAACTTTACACATTTTAGATTCAAAAACAACATTATAGCCTTTTCTGTTTAACTCGCTAACTGACAATAAATTAGTAGATAGTTTAGGTATAAAATAAACATTACTTATTGTCTTAACGCCTTTCTTCAGTTGCACTTGAACTTTACCGTAACCTTCCGTCGATAATTTCTCACCATTTGCCACATTTACATCTACAGGTTTGGTACACATAAAGTCAAACATAATTTCTTTATTATTGCACATGTGGTTTGTCGCCCCTGAGTCAATAAACCAGACATCATTTTTGACATTCACTGACAATGCAACTAATAAAGATTTTTCTTGTTGTACTGATACTTTATGGTCCATTTTCTTATCCTTATGTACATATGACTGGTTCTGTGGACAGTCTTTCTTTATATGACCAGTTTTCTTGCATCTGAAGCATCTAATAGGTTTTCTCAAAGCAAGCGCATTCATCGCAGGACACTCAACCTTCTCATGTCGACGCTGCTGTTCCAAAAGTAGCTTCGACTTGACCGTCTCAGTATTGAGTTTCACACTTGAGTTTTCCAGTGCCATTATCAGCGGATCATAATCGTCTGAGAGTCCACTAAGCATTATGATGGCCACAAACTCATCCTCCAGCGGTGAACTGATGTCAGATAGCTGCTGAGCGAGCTCAGTTACCTTCATCAAATAGCTCTGCATATCCTCTGCCTCCTTCAATTTTACACCAAAAAGTGACCGCAGCAAACCTAGTCTTCTAGTCAATCCCTTGTCTTCAAAAGCACGTTGCAGACTAGTCCACGCCTCGTACGGCGTTTTCGCATTGCGGACGTGCGGCAACGCTGTCGGACCAACGGACAAGCAAATTTTCGCTAATGCTTTCTGCGATTTTTTTTCGTCCATACATTCATCGTCGGATTGAATGCATTCGAAAAGGTCTTCGTGCATGAGGACCATCTTCATTACAAATTTCCAATTGTTGTAATCCCCGATCCCTTTTAATTTCTCTACAGGAATCCCCATTGAAACTGTAGAAGACATGGTGTGAAAATAAAAGCTCTGGAAAAAAACAGTTGCCAGTGCCGTCCGGCGGCGCACTACATAACACTAAATTTATTTAAGTGATATAACTGAATTATTTTACATAGCAGGGCACAGCAAAACGACCCTGGGCCCATAACCTGATGGGTTATTAGCTAATAAAACAAGGAGACATTTTTTTCAAATCTTTTCACTTTGACGTCTGCGTTTGACATATATTTACTTTTTCTACAACAGGTACCTATTCAACCTACGTCACAGAAGAGACTGTTGCATAGAAAATTATGTTTAGTTGTTCGACAAATAAGGTTTAAATTTGCTCAAATTAAACCTGTTTTATTTTTCATCTTGTCTAATGGTTTCACCGGCCAGCAATATTTGAATATGAACGTATGATTAAAACTTCTAATCCCAGTGTCTGTCAATGTCACCAATGCTTTAAGAATATTTTATAATCGACTCTATTTTATAAAGAAAGAAAACGAAGCAAAACCTTTTTGCGATAGATTATATATAAGCGCGTAGCAATTATTAAAAAGTTAGCAGTGCTGTTTTTCGCACTGGATTGTCACTTATACAGATCTTGCATTCTTGTAAGCAAAATTCTAACTTTGAGGTGATGAACCATTTTATATTGTTACTGTACTCATAAAACAGAATATTTTTCTCCAAGGAACGTAGTTATTATTTTATTATTAAGATATGTGAACCCCAATATTATACTTTGACAGACAATGGAACACATAAGCCTCTTCAAGACTAGTGTGGTACTTTGGACGGAGGCGTATCCTGATCCAACGTTATATCGTCATTTTATTGCCGTATTTGCGGATTTTTTATAGAATGCTATCGATCAACTATCTAATGGTTCCTAAATATTTCATTTTCCTCCGATTTTTATAAGGCGGGAATCTATCCTGCTACCACCCGGCGCAGTAAGCCGAGCGGCCTATGTACACCACTAGACCAAGTTGTCATACAAATATTTCAGTGCCATTGTTATTTTAATAACATGCGAAGGAATGAATGTTTATTTTCTTTAGATTTAATTCTTATACCCAAAACCCAAATGAAGGTTTCACATAAGAACCCAAAACGATTTTTTTTATTTCATCTCGTAAAAAAATGTAACATTTTACGGTGGTAATAAAAAAAGTAGAATGTTTACCTTTACGGGTTACATACTGGCAGCACTCTGTATTACAAAGGGCTTTTAAGCCCTTCCACAAACGTCACGCGCAGACCCGGCCTCAGCTAACGCGTGCGGCTGCCTAATTACCTGCGATTTACGGCGAATACTTCGCCCCTTATATTAATTACAACTTATTGTTGTAATAGATACTCTATTTATAAGGACTAGCGGGTCTGTTTAATTAAATTCCCCTCGTGTGAACAAGTCGTGCCGTATTTTTATATTAAAAATAGACACATACCCGCGGCTTCTTTGTACCTAATAAAATGAAATACGGAGAACATTTAGATGCTCCTGAAGTCCCTCGTTCATTTACATTGAAAATAATTATTGGTAGTACTGCTACCTACTGTACTGCCAACAAGAAAACCGTTAAAGCATTTAGTACCTACTTACATAGTTTTCTACATGATCGAATTGAGCCTTATATACTTATATTTTTGATAACCCCAAGGATTTATATCAATGTACAGATTGACTACGAATTTGTAATAATCAAGTGAACTCAATTTTGATTTTTCAATTTAACAAACAAAGGACCACTCTGTATAAAGCTTATTAACTCATACTCAGTAATGGCTAAGTTACTTCATTGAGTGAGCCAAAATGTATGTAACTTAGAACAAACATACTCCGGTTAAGTGCGGTAGGTACCGGATAAGCGCGATCCTCCGCAAATATGGATTTTGGAGCTAAAGCGTAAGTATAAGTAGGTCACATTCCATTCCACGGTGCACCTACATCCTACAGATGTTATAAAGATAAGTAAATTTTAAGAGGTGGCAGTGGTGTAATGTAACTTCTAAGCAAAAATGTACTTTACTTACACAATGCGATTTGATTAATTGTCATTCACATGGGCAGGATATTAAAGTTCATATTTCGAATCTTACAAGTGTTCAGAAATATTAATTACTTTATGAGACGAATGGAAAAATATCGAGAGTCACACATGACTATAAATTCAACAACAAAACCATTTGATTTTAGTTGTAGTTGTCTCACCACATTATACTTGAATAACAGGTCCAATAAAAATAGATCGGATTTAATAATATCTATAGAGTAGTTGATCAACCTCCAAATTTATAGAAGTTTCGTATTTCAAAGCATCTTTTCGAACGAAACCGTTAGATCATGCTATTGTAAATGGACGAAAAGGTTTTATAAATTTGAGATCACAGTTTTCCCCAAAATGCAATTTTGACAATCGAACAAACTACAGCTTGTTTGCCAAGTCTCGAAGGGCGCTCCAATAAACGATCCGTCTTATCCCACATTCAGAAAGAAAACTTTGATGGGTCTTACACGCCCACGTTCGAAATCAACAAGGGTAGAGCTAGGGTTGCCAAATCAATTGAGTTGGCAACCCTAACTTTGCAAATAAAAAAAATACTACTCAATTGGCAGTATTTTAAAATCCTGTCGTAATCTTTCTTTAACACCGACTTAAATAGTAGGTCATTCTGCATCATTATAAAAGCTAAACTAAACATAGATATCACGCACGTAAAAGCCATAACTTTTGTGTCAAAAAGATAATGGGTAAGAGGTAACCCTCAAGGGAAGAGTATAAACATTGGTAGGAACGATAAAGTCGCGAAACTCGGCCAGTCCCAGGGGAAATTCTAGTTTATTGTTACCACTAATCAAAAAACATACCTATCACGGAAGCCTCAGAAATAAATACGAGGCAGATTTGTTTAATCAACTGGAACTTGGCTGTCGACCGCTGAAGATTCAATAGAAAGGGTTGTTAATACCATTTCAGAATTGAGTTTATGACTTCCTAACCAGTTTATTGCCAGAGAATTGCGGTCAAAATAAAAACTGCAGGGTTATTTTATTCGTGATTTTTTTAATGCAATCTGCCTTTATTATATGTCTCAGAATTAGCCATCTAGTCTCCTGTATATATATATATATATATATAAGTATATTAGAATTATTAATGTTTTGCACAAAATAGCAATTTATTAAATTAGGAAGTTGGATTGAAGATGATTGAAACAATATGGCCACTAAGATTTTAGGTTATTAGATCACACACGGCTTGCGGAATTAATAATTATATAGCATAGCTGAGTATCTTACCGGATCTTCTCAGTTGAGGTCGAGGTCTGATTTTGTTTTAGAGTGAAGCAAAATATATTCAAAAAAATACAATTTGTAAGTGCCTCCGTAGGCCTATATGAAATAAACGATTTGACTTTGACTTTGCAGTGGTAATTAATTCATTATGAATTAATTACCATTGCAATATGTAATTACTTACCCGTTTTATAAATATATTTTTTTATATTGATTTCTTATATTTACGCGAATACTACACATTGAAATAAAACTAATCTTAAGGATTTTATCGCGGTTTATTTTTTATTTTACGTTCCCGACGTTTCGGCTGCTTTGCAGCAACCATGGTCACGGGAGGACTGAGGTGTTTGACGTCCTGGTGTCATAGTTTGACGGGGGTACCCTCATATTTAGTTGTTACTTGCGGTCCGATCTACGCAGAAAGAGCTCACTGTGTCTTGAGGTCTTGCAATGGTACGCTTGGTTCTGGATTTTATGATGTTTACTACAGGGTCCCAAGCTGGTGGTAGCACCCAGCCATCTTCCCTATTGAAATTAGGATGTTTTTTAATTTCAATGGCCTCGCGTATCATCCTTGGTCGGAATCGGTGTTCTTTTGCGAGGATCTGTGGCTTATCAAATCTGATATAATGGCGGGTGCGATCTTGTACATGTTCACAGATTGCAGACTTCGTGGAGCGCCGGTGTTTTACATCAGCAATGTGTTCTTTTACCCGGGTTTTTATAGATCTTTTGGTTTGTCCTATGTAAGAGAGCCCACATTCACAATCGAGTTTGTATACCCCTGCATCTTGTAGAGGAATGTGACACTTCACAGATGGTAAAAACTGACTAATCTTCTTCGGCGGCTTGAAAGAAGTTTTGATTGAAGCGCGCTTCAAGATGTAGCCAATCTTGTCTGTGACACCTCTAATGTATGGTAGTACAGCAGGCAGACGCTCGACTGTGGCTGGTTTCACTCGGTCCCTGTGACGGCGGCGCGGGATTCGGAGCTTGTTGTCATGCAGTACTTGCTTGACATGATGGAGCTCAGCAGCCAGATGTTGCTCGTCACAGATCCCTTTGGCTCTCTGAAACAAAGATTTACCCACGGTAGCTAACTGTGTTGGATGGTGGTGAGATTCACCGTTTAAGTACCTATCTGTATGTGTCTTTTTTCTATACACGGTGTGGCCTAAGGTGTTATTGGGATTTCGGATCACTAAAACATCTAAGAAAGCTAGAGAGTTATTGGCCTCTAACTCCATTGTAAATTTGATTTTGGAGTGTATGGAGTTGAGATGGTCTAGGAAAGCTGTTACTTTGTCTGATGGTAATATTGTGAAAGTATCGTCTACGTACCGCTTGTAGAATCTTGGGGTCACAGGTGAAGTACGAAGGGCTTTCTCCTCAAAGTCTTCCATGAATAAATCGGCGACAACGGGAGAAACAGGGGAGCCCATCGCCACACCATCTACTTGCTTGTAGAACTGTTCATTCCACAACAGATAGCCGGATGTAAGGCAATGTTTCAAGAGTTCAGCATATTCCTCTGGCATGTTGTTTTCTGCTAGCTTCTTCGAAACTATTGTGATGCAGTCTGCTACAGGTAGGCAGGTAAACAAAGACTGAACATCAAAACTAACCATTGTTTCATTGTCAGCAAGATGTAGGTGTTTAATCTCACTGACAAAATGGTAAGAATCCCTTGTATGTGCTCTTGTGTGTCCTCTTAGTGGTGAGAGCACCTTTGCTACGTGCTGGGCCAGACTGTATGTTGGTGTGTCAATCTGGCTCACAATGGGACGCAGCGGGGCCTCAGGTTTGTGTATTTTAGGTAACCCATACAGTTTTGGTGGTTTTGCGCAGGAAGGTATCAGTGATTTGACGTCTAGATTCAATGCTTCGGAGTGTCTCTTTATTAGTGCGGAGGTTGTTTTTAACACGTTTGTGGTTGGGTCTGTTTTGACCTTTTTATATGCGCTTTGATCCGATAAAAGTTCGACAATTTTTGCATTGTAGTCTGACGTATCCATTACAACCGTCGCATTTCCTTTATCCGCGCGGAGAATGGTGATATCTGTCCTAGTACGTAAGTTCTTCAACGCTAAATATTGCTTCTTAGGAAGATTTTGTTTCGGCACTGAACTGCGGCGTAACAAAGATGATACGTCCTGTCTTATTGCCTCCGAATCTTCCTTTGGCATATTATTTTTGGCCAGACAATCCTCAACGCTGCAAATAATATCCTCATAAGGGATCCTGCGAGGTGGTACTGCGAAATTTAGGCCTTTTTTGAGAATATTAACGGTGTTTTCATCCAAAGTTTGTTTTGACAGATTGACAACTGCGCGTGAGTCATGATTGTCTGTGGTGCACGGTTGCGTTCCGTTACCATGTTTCGAAAGATTTTTGTCATTTGATTTGGTATTTAATTTCTCATATTTTATTATGTGTTTATTTTTGCATTCATTGTATTTAGATGTTTCGCGCTTTTTCAAAGTATCTATGCATTTATTAAAATCAAATGTCGTCAATACTGTCTTAATTTCGTTGGATGAATTCTCAATTTGCCGGCTGATGTTATGTAGATCGGAACGCGTTTGATGAATCATCGCCCGTAGTAACTTTTTACTCGCCTGGTTTAGGATCTTTGCGCTTCCTCGTATGTCCTTCTTTGCAGATATCTTGGCACACGTAGGAATGAGATTGTGGTCTCGGCATCTCTTCAAGAAATTTAAAGATGTTGTAAATCTTGCGCGCTTGGTCTTGAGATCTTCTAACCGACGTATTTTGTTTGCGATTTCCAGTCCGTACTGGTTCACATATTGATTTCTTATATTTACGCGAATACTACACATTGAAATAAAACTAATCTTAAGGATTTTATCGCGGTTTATTTTTTATTTTACGTTCCCGACGTTTCGGCTGCTTTGCAGCAACCATGGTCACGGGAGGACTGAGGTGTTTGACGTCCTGGTGTCATAGTTTGACGGGGGTACCCTCATATTTAGTTGTTACTTGCGGTCCGATCTACGCAGAAAGAGCTCACTGTGTCTTGAGGTCTTGCAATGGTACGCTTGGTTCTGGATTTTATGATGTTTACTACAGGGTCCCAAGCTGGTGGTAGCACCCAGCCATCTTCCCTATTGAAATTAGGATGTTTTTTAATTTCAATGGCCTCGCGTATCATCCTTGGTCGGAATCGGTGTTCTTTTGCGAGGATCTGTGGCTTATCAAATCTGATATAATGGCGGGTGCGATCTTGTACATGTTCACAGATTGCAGACTTCGTGGAGCGCCGGTGTTTTACATCAGCAATGTGTTCTTTTACCCGGGTTTTTATAGATCTTTTGGTTTGTCCTATGTAAGAGAGCCCACATTCACAATCGAGTTTGTATACCCCTGCATCTTGTAGAGGAATGTGACACTTCACAGATGGTAAAAACTGACTAATCTTCTTCGGCGGCTTGAAAGAAGTTTTGATTGAAGCGCGCTTCAAGATGTAGCCAATCTTGTCTGTGACACCTCTAATGTATGGTAGTACAGCAGGCAGACGCTCGACTGTGGCTGGTTTCACTCGGTCCCTGTGACGGCGGCGCGGGATTCGGAGCTTGTTGTCATGCAGTACTTGCTTGACATGATGGAGCTCAGCAGCCAGATGTTGCTCGTCACAGATCCCTTTGGCTCTCTGAAACAAAGATTTACCCACGGTAGCTAACTGTGTTGGATGGTGGTGAGATTCACCGTTTAAGTACCTATCTGTATGTGTCTTTTTTCTATACACGGTGTGGCCTAAGGTGTTATTGGGATTTCGGATCACTAAAACATCTAAGAAAGCTAGAGAGTTATTGGCCTCTAACTCCATTGTAAATTTGATTTTGGAGTGTATGGAGTTGAGATGGTCTAGGAAAGCTGTTACTTTGTCTGATGGTAATATTGTGAAAGTATCGTCTACGTACCTCAGTACGTACCTCAGTCCTCCCGTGACCATGGTTGCTGCAAAGCAGCCGAAACGTCGGGAACGTAAAATAAAAAATAAACCGCGATAAAATCCTTAAGATTAGTTTTATTTCAAAATATATTTTTTTATTAAACTTTTGTATATTGGTATCTATTTGGGAACTATGTATCTTTAAAATGGTATACGAATTTAATCCTATTACGTACTTACCTGCATTATAATTCACTGTCATTTCAAGGGACTCTAAATCTCTATGCAAAGTAATTTGTTTATTTACGTGAAACATAAAAACTCCCTTGGATACATATTTACGTAACGCAACGGCACTCCTGACTCCCATTATATTACATTTAAAAAACGCCGAACTCAGGGGTGTGCCTAAACAGTAATCGAAACGTCAATCTTCTGAATTAATCTCAAATGTTTCGCTAACTTTGTTACGTAGTTACAATATACGATGCCTATTTTATTTTTTTGTTAAAAATAGGGCATATAAAATAACTGATTAACATTAGGGTGCACATATTACAATTGGTGTAATAAAAAACACCGACCAGATCTGTTGGATCCATCATGAATTCGGTTACCAACCACCTTCCCTCACTTTACAACAAGCTACGGGCCCATTATCCACGGGTTAAGGGCTCTTGTAGTTTATGCGATATCCCGCTGATCGATTAAGCCCAACGATATTCCCACTCGACTGATGAGAACCGACGCTATTCTTAATTAGGGATATGATCCGCAAGAAAGTAATTTCCTCTAGATTATCTCCCCGAACGATATAGAGGCCAAACCGAGAACATAATAATAAACTAGAAGACTCGTAAAACGAGATTAGACTGCGTGGTCTTTGCTTTCGGAGATATATTTTCCTTTTTCGCATCGTATCTCGAACATTACAGTTGATTTGTTTAGGAATGAGAAGGTTTTTTTGATATATTATCTGCATTTGCATATTTCATGTTATGCCTGAATTGGATCCGCGACTTATTCAACAAATCAAGGTTTTATGGTCACCCTAAATACGCCGTGTACCTACGAAACTCTTATGCGTTATATTTAACGCACGTTTCCATTAGCAATACGGGCTATATAACGTACGCGATATATAGCCGATATACGATTTACGTAACGCGTGGAATATTTGTTCACAATATAATAGCAACGCAATCTTGTTGCTCTAATTGACTGCACATTTTAGTGATTCCAGATATTTTCCTCAAGAATTTAATAAGCTGATTATAGAGCTCGAATCCTTATCATGTATGTTTCGCCTCTATATAAGGTGTTAAATATTTTAACAGTGCCAAATATAATATTCCCAAAGAAATAAATCAAATTATTAAACATTTAAAAAATGACACCTTGCACTGAGCGCACGGTCAAATACTGACTATTCGCCTTGTTTAAAAAAATACATAATTATTTTATACATCAACGTGACCCGTATCATTCATTCATATGTTAGAATATTTTACACTATTTTATACACCTTATAAGTATAGCCTTGTTGTCATAGCTTGATACTTTAATGTAGGTACGCATAAGTATCAATTTTATATATTCGGTAAGAAAAACTAGTCATCGACAGATTGTTTATCACGGTGTCTGCTCTCAGGTTGTTTGTTTACATGTAAAACATCCATCTTAGCGACTGATGCGGGATAAAGTTTACCTACCGATGTTTTACCTAGTTGTAAAGCGTAGGTAAATAAATCTTTGAAAAGTAAGCTCATGAATTGATGAAATTTGTTTTTGTTTACTTTAGTCAGCTATATTCTAACTAACACGCTACACACAGCTAAGGTATAAGATAGACACACACATTATCTAGATATTCATAATTAAGTATAAAAATAACGTATTTTTTGAAGCAAACAACCATATTATTAAAATGGTAATTGAACTGTGAATCCTTTTAAATGGGCCATAGTTAAGTATATATACGCTAGAATCTAGTGTATAAAAACATATTTTTAGAAATGTTTTCAACACTTTTTATGACAGATTAATCTTTTTTTACTGCTATAAAATGTTCAAGACTACAAAATATATTCGTGTAATTTGCATTCACTCCACCACCCTTTATCACATCTGCATTCTACGGAAATACCAAATGCATTCTTAACATTGTTTTACGATTGCCTATCTACATATTGGACATGCACAACTTTATATTTGTCAATAGCGTATAATTCGAAAGCTATATAGATGTACATTGCTAAACGCTATATCATACGCACGAGTACGTTACCTAACTCTCCTTATATAAATACTAATTACCTATTTATTTAAAAGATATCAGATATTAAAATTTATTTGACAAAAACAAGTACAATATTGGAAGTTGTATGTGTCCTCTGCACTACGCACAAGCTTGTATCGCAGATAACAAATTAGTTACATAGATAAGGTTAAAATACTTTAATATGAACTAAGCGTTTCCAACTAAGAGTACCTGTATTCTAAGACTATAATTTTACTTAAATGTATTATCATATTTTTAATAATATGTTTCTTTCTTTTGTTTCAGATGAAAACCACTTTTACTATACACCGGTAGAAAAAAGTTTTGCTCAAGTTCAACCACCTTTATTTCCAAACAGTCGTCCACATTCAGTATTCCCGAATCGAGACAGCTACAGAGTTGTCCAAACGGCGCAACAACAACTCTATAATGAGGATCAAAACAGATTTCCCAGTCCAAACTACAATCAAAACCCATCGCCCTTTCAATTAACTACGGGCAGGATTCAAGCCGAATCTCAGTATTATGTCAACCAACCCGAACTCACGTCACAGCGACAAAGGTTTAGGCCGGCTTTACCTTACAATTTTCAAATGGTTCACCCAGCCTCAACAAAAAGGCCCGACGTGTCACAAATACATTCAGTAGCCTATCAGAATGATCCATCAAAGCCCGAAACATTCCTGGGACAAATTACATTGAATAACCCCGATATCGACTATTTACAAAATAACAGATTTAAGAATATACCATTTGATGGAAATAGCCTAAAAATTAATGGACAAAGTGGCCATATCTCTCATGATGATGATATCGAAAATGATAATCAAGACTTATTTGAACATCATCGGGTAACTACTTATAATCCGCACAAGCTGGCAAACAAACCAAGACTGAATATTAAACCTACTGCATCACGATTCGCTCATTATGAGACATCATCACCTTTAAATGAAAATAAGAATGCACCGAATAAAGCATCCATTAGGAACCATGATCAAAATATACCAAAACAAAATTCTAATCTATATCAAAGTTCTTCCACCGAGTACAAAGGACTTTTAGATATAGAGCCTTTGCTTGAAGATGATATCAGCGATATAAGCTCGTTTAGAGAGCTGATGAAAAACACGCAAGGTTCGTTTGATGTACAAGTAATCAAGTCTAATAATACCAATACTGAATCAACGGATGATAGCAAACCTGACGCTAGTTCGATGAACGCTGATAATTATCCGCAAGAACAACTAGTTAAAACAACAACAGCTAGCACTACGACATCAACTACCACTACTACAGAAAACAGTAAACATCACATAGATGACGGTCATGAAAATGAAGAATTATTTGATGAAGGAGAATATGTAGAATATTATGATGAACCTGAGAGTCCCATAGTAAAACCAACAACTCGGGTACCGTCTTCAACGGAGCACGTAATAGATATTTATGATGAATATGACACAACTGAAGAATCAGAACTATCTACAGAACAAGTAGTAAGCAATACCACACAATCGTTCGATGTGCTTGTTATGAAACCAGTTAATACCATGGTCAAAGACGATAATTTCAAACATTTTGTCGATACAACAGTTATAGACCAAACTGAACAGGTTAAAAAGACAAAAGAAGATAAACCTGACCCTAAGCTTAGAGCATCAGCTTCGGAGGAAAATGTGACCTCTATTGAAACCCCTTCAATTTTAGGACAAGAAGTTGTTTCTGTTGTTACAACCAAAAGCGTTGTTAATGGAACTATATCTATTCCTGATGTAACATTTGCACCAAGCACGACTAAAATTAGCTTGACTTCAGAAAGCATGCCTTCTGCGACTAGTAGTCAAAGTAATGATTCCTCCATTCCGGTTACAACAGAAAATTGGATTGTTGTTGCTTCGGTTCAAACAAGTAGAAGTGTATCGGGAGCGCGATTTTTGCCGTTCCCAACAGTTGAACAAGAAGAGAAAAAGCAAGTCCTAACAGATGATGACGAAGACGAAGATACTGTAACAAGAGACCCAAGACAAGAAATTGGTTTAGTCAGTACTCCATCGTCTACAGAAAATATAAATGATAAGTTAGATAGTATTCAGTCAGAATTATCTAGCGCTGTATTGTCTGGATCACTAAATAATGGAAATAAGAATATTGAATTAATTACTGAGTCAACTACAGAGCAAACTACAACGTCTACTTCAACTACAACTACAACTACGACTACTACAACTCCTTTACCAGTGAAACTATTTACACTTAAGACTACTACTCTTAGTTCATTTACAGAAAGAGCTTCACCCGATCCTTTACCAGTTCTGATCAAAAAGTTTACACCACGACCTTCTTCGACCTCTACCACACCCAAACCAAAGAAAAAACCTTCTTTAGTAACTGTAATGGATGACATAGCGGGACTGTTACCAGCGAGCTACAAATCAAGACATTCTTACAAGGACAAACGAACTAGTACTACAACGAGTAGTACTACAACAACTACGACTACGACTAAACAGCCACCTATAATGCCTAGTAGAATTCCTATCATTAACGGTACTCAAGGACGCTCTTCTGGTATAAGTGCAAAAAATAAAGTAATTGTGCTAGACTACAAATCTTTACTACCTAAAGAATACAAACCAAAAGAGCATAAACCACATGAAGATCATGTAAAGAAGCTACAGAAAGATGATATTAGCAAATTATTGCCAAGTAATTATAAACCCTCAAGCACTGAAACACCGGAAGTAAAAGAAACTGTAAAGGCTGATATTTTAGAAAAAGCTCAGAAAGTTGATATATCAGCATTCTTACCCAAAGACATAAAATTAAATATCACAACAACAACTAAAAAGCCAAAGGAAGAAATCAAATTGCCACCCCATGCGATTCCATTGGACATAACAGCGTTATTACCTCCAGGTTTTAAGCTGAACAGTACAGAAAAAGCAGACGATGAAAGCCCGCTTAATAAGTTTATAATCGCGGATGTTGCAAGTATTTTACCTCCTGGATTCAAACTAAATGAAACTGACGAAGCCGCTACTCCTAGTACTTCAACGAAAGCACCTGGTGGTATTAAATTAGTTTTCCCTTCGAGACCAGGTGGAAAAACAAGTCGAAAGACCACCACACCTAAATCATTAGGCCCCAGTCCAGTTACACCTAAAATTCAAAAGGGTTGGCCTACAAGGTAATGTCCATTTAATTAACCACTATATTATAACAATATTCTCTTTGATATGCAGGTTTCCTCGCAATGTTTTCTTTTACCGCTTCGTAAGTGATAATCATTGTTGATAATTTAGATTCGCACATGATAATCAGAAATCCCAGAGGTTAGAGCCAAAGTTTGAAACTGCGACTCTTGTTTTTAAGGCGAGAGTTCTATTAACTTAGCTATTACGGCTTTCTTGTTTATTTTGTGTTTTTGTACCTATGTGATGTTATTACTATTCACTACTTAAAACTTATAAGTATTGTATTTGCTTTCATCAGAGCTTCAACTGAATTCACTGGTTGGCCGTCACCTTCCACAACACCATTTTCTATTGAAAAGCTGTTAGAAGCCCAACGAAACGCGACAGCCACTAGTCCGATTGCAGAATTTAGTACCGAAGCAACGACCCGACGCACTACGACTACGACCACGACTACGCCCGTTCCCCCGCCATCTACAACACCCGGAATATGCCAAAGCGAGTGTGATATTGCGGCCACGATTAAGATTGTCTCAGGTAATGGTCATACTTTTATTGCTCTTGTACGATATTAAAACTGTAACATTTATAAAATGTATTTAATATATTTTTAGGAGTCAAATGGATACCTGAATTATTGGACCATCACACAGAGGAATGGCAACGCCTTGCAAAGGATGTAAAAGACGAAGTAAGTCGTTTATTAAAATAAATAAATATCCAAATTTTTATCTAAGTAAATGAAATAAATATGAATATGCTAATGTTTTATTTTTTGAATTTATTTTGATTTCCAGCTTAACTCTGTCTACTCTAAATCTGACTACTTACATAAATGGTACAAAGGAATACGAATCGATGGCTTCAGTGAAGGATCTGTTCTCGTAGACTACTTCATTGAACTAAAAGAAGTAGGGGAAAGAGTGGATACGTTGGATTTAAAGAAAATGTTCCACAAATCACTTCATGATGCGAAACCTGGATCAGTTACCGAAATCGTGACAGAAAAGCCCTCAGATGATTTTGATCCTGATGTGATGCTAGGTGACCAACCAGATGAGGATAGGATGAGAAAAAGTAACGAGAAAATGACTAAAACTATTGATAAATCTGCTGGTAAATTAGAGATTGGCAAGTTTGTCATGGATCCTGCGTACACGGAATTTATTGGTAATTAATTATTACTACCTACTAGTATAAGTTCTCTTTGTGAGTTATAATCCTAATGAAACGTAAATGTTTTAACAGTTTTGCCGAAGCGCGATGGTCCAAAACCTGTGGAAGCTGACGAAGAATCATTATTGCCACAATGGGGTATTGCCGTTATTGTTATTGCGATGGCTTCTTTACTTTTCGTGGTGATATTTGGTGTCACAGTGGTAAGTAACTCTGTCTGTCATCGATTTTAAGAGTAGAGCATGTTGCTATATATACTAATGTGTCTGTTTTGAAATTTTACAGTTGGTAAACCGCCAAAAGAGTGCCAAAGCTAAACAACCAATACCGCTCAGTGAAGACATGCTTCGAGAGTTGGACAAGAGTCATATGGGAGGCTTTGATGACGTGCACCAGCTGAAGGAAAGGGACTTGCCTTATCTTCCATCGGGAAAGGTAAACCTTAGAATTTGCTATTTGGGGAAAATTGTTGATAGTTTGATTGTTTATTACAGCTACTTAGTGATTAAGAAACCTAGTTTATTAATAATAATATATTTTAAATACTTGTAGGCCAGTGAGGATAGTCATATGAGTGAAGACTCAACCACAAGAAATATAGATAACCAAAAAGACTCAACTATTTTAGCATAAATGGCGGTTACTTGGTTTTGACCCGTAGCCGCCATTAACTTTACCAGCTACTAAGCTGAGAAAACATACATATAAAAAAATCGCCGGACGAACACACCAACTATATAGTCCCATACTGAGCAACGCTTGTATTATAGATACCATACAATGGACTGAGGGCGAACTCAGTATATAATACATACATAGATATTAAACATCAATGACTCGGGTACAAACATTTGTGCTCATCACAAAAAGTTTGCCCCTACTAGGTTTTGAACCCGGGACACATAAAGAATTTATTCCTATTAAGGTTGTGAAGCTATTTCTTCTTCATAGTCACTTAGGTATTTCTTTTCTTCTTCAGCGTATGTCAACTGCGTTTATCGAGCAGCTGGCCTACCCCAATCCGGGTGACTCGTGGCGGTCGGAGTGGACTCCGCAGCTACAGAAGTACATGCAACACTACACGCCGGACTCCGGGCGAGGCTCGCAAATCTACGGCGCGGGCGGCAATGGATACGGGTATGATATTCTTTTGTTTTAACCTCGTCAAAAATTAGCTGTTTCGTAGAGCAGGAAGAACCGTCTGTCCTTGTTGCACGTCGCAGTATAGTCAAAGAGGATTAATATCATTACTAATCTAATCAGACTTTGATTTGGTTATAAGTAGATAGCTTTTAGCTCAAATCTGATTAATGACTTATTGTGATTCATGTAGGTAATCCATAAAGTAGTCCAAAATTTAGCTTTAAAATGTTCAGAAAAGTAATTCCAAACTTTGTCGTTCCAAGCGCACATACTCGTATATTAATGTATAAGCACTCTGTTCGCAGATACGGCGGTGGTGGCGGATCTCAGGTGTACGGGCAGACGGGGGGTGGGTCCCAGGTGTACGGTTACACGGGCGAGTACCCGCGCTCGCACTACGGCCGCCGCCGCTCCGAATACGACAGCAACTTCTAGATCTTTCTAGAACAATTCGCCAACTGAGACTTGACACACTCTTGACAATACCCTCCTTTTTAATCTCAAACTCATACCTTCATCCACTCGTTGTAGATTAGTCAACTACCGAACATACTGTAACAGGTTGTGAAATAAGTTATCATAATAAACCGAATGTTTGTAGATCGAAATTAGACACGTAACTCGGAATTTATAAGATTTTACATTTTGCATGATATTTTTATGCTGCTTTTAGTCCGGCCTATATAGGACATAACAGTGCCAACCCAGAAGTTTATTTCGCGTATTTTTTTTTTCGTAACAATAGTATTTGTGTATTTGAAATGATTTATAAAACGGAACTATCTGCCAAAATATTTAACTATTTACGACTGATTGTGAGATGTAAATAAGTAGAATAAGAACTCACCCATATTGTAAGTGGAGATTGGTGACGCTACGAAATATTTGTGTAGATATCTCTTCGCATACCTATATTTGCTCAGAATCTGTAGTAGAACGTGCAGTGGCCGGTGTTTGAGCGTTAAACGTCTCCGTGTGCCAAATGTTTGTACGTCTGTGTGTGTAAATATCAACGTAACTCTTTCATAGTATCATTAACTTTTATATTATAGACAACCATTGCACAGGTATCTTCCAATTATTCGGTGGGGAGACAAGACCGTGGAATGTCGTGTTTAAATTGTTTCTAGAATAAATCATATTTATTCGGTCGTATTTATTCTGTGACATTTGAACCCCATTAGATTAGCGACATGCATATTATGGAATTCATAATTATTAAGAATATAATTGTTGATCGTCAATTTTATTACTACGAAAAGTCAACAGACAGGTTTACAAAGACGTTAAAATGTAATTTTAATAGTAGCGATTAGCTATTTAAATAATAACAACCTAAAATTAGTGCCGAAGTTTTAAAAACTTTACTTACGTACTTGGATGTGTCAAAATGATGAATTTCGTCATAGATGTTGATTGTGTTGTAAATTGCTCGAGCAATGAGCGAACGGTCATAACGTATCTACCAATTAGACTAAGTATAGTATTGCATGGAAAATTCGTGTATATAAAACAATTTTTGTACATGTAGATTTTAATTTAATTATTGACTAGTTAGTATGACAAATTAAACCATTAAGATCCTGAATATATAGATATTATATAATGTAAATCTTGTTGTTGTTTTTTTAACGTAACACAACTCTGAAAGCCATAACGATTCCGATTGTTAATACACAAAACCTGACGAAAATGAAATAAGTGGCCTAAGGGTAAGTGTTATTCCTTTCACCAATATACTTTACAATGTAAACATATTTTGTGCATTTCCGTATACCCAAATAATAAGCGATAAAAAAATGCGGATAAATCTGATATGAGTGCGTGCGTGTGGGAGGATTATTTATTTAAAATTCTATGAATATTAAAACATTGTATAAAAGCTGCAAGGGCGTAAGTCCCCACTCAACATAATCTTCTACGCGCAACAGCTAGGGCTGTTCATGCAAATATTTCTGAATACTGAACAGGTACTGTATGAAATAGAGTGATCGACTTTCCTGGACATTTCGGATTGTATAGTTTTAGTTAAAGAAAAAAACATTTTGAGGATACATGTATGTAGTAAAATATTACCCTAATGAATCTTAAAATTGAATTCCAAGACAGTCTTGTGTTTTGAGCAAAATGAACATTGCCCGATATGTTTTTTTTTTCAGGAAATACAGTCGTTTCTTTCTACAATATAGGCTTAAGATATATTGGATGTTCTTTAAATGATGAGCTTTATAATCAAGTAGAACAACTTCCTGCAGCATAGGACCTTCGTTGAACTAACAAAACACGTCACCAACAACAAATGCATTAAATATAACTGTGTCACCGGACTAGATTTGATATTGCAACGCCACCAAGGTGTATGTAACCTTTTGCTTGCTAATTTATTTTGAGCCTCTATGCGCAAGTCTCATCGCTTCCGAAAGCTTTATTCGGTTCCCGACCCGCATTAATATAAATTCTCTTTTCGATTTGGGTAACGTTCCTATCTGAGCGACTCTACCGAGTTGCGCCACACATTACCATGGATATAAAAAGTAACTGCTGTGTTTGTTCATGGAAAAGTGAAGCAAGATTATCCCGATAGCTGCTCTGAAAAATAATTCATGGGCTATATTAAATCTGATATCAAACATAAGCCTACTTCTTGAACTATGATGAAAAGATAAGTCAGGTAATTTGTGTCTATAAACAAAGATACGACGTTGACATTAAAAGCAGTCACGTGTCTCAATGCACTTGTTCAGAAATATTCAGGAAGTAGACATGCTGAAACATCAATTGTCTCGTACGTGACATCGCGGGATCTAAGGGCGCTGTGTGCTAGTCCAGGCGCACCGTGCATCACAATAGAAACGTAGGATTCCGTCACACGAATACTAAAAAGCTGAAGAATTGTTGGCACAATCCCATATTGAGTGAAAAGGATTTTATAATAAACAATTTTCGTCAACAGATGTTTCTCCTATTATAAAATTTAACACAGCATACACTATCGACCCCGGTCACACAGCTTAGTGCCAAAGGATGAATAAAACGTTACCTGTCAGTGCACACAAAACTTAAAAACCCCCACACTCAATGTGGTCTTGATCTCCCGTTGAAACACACAATTCTTCTGAAAATAACCAAGATTATAATTAGTTTCTGCGATATGAAATAAAATTCGTTTTCAAGCAATTTGTTAATCAAATTTCTATTACGAAAGGGAAGCCATCAGTATCGTGTTATGTGGTCCCATTACCATTGATATGTACGGAACAGGCCGCTGGCTGGGCCCACGCTAACAAGCAACACAACTTAAAGAATGAAAAATAACAGGATGAGCTCCAAAATATGAACAACAGATTTTTTAAGCCACTTAGTCCATAAATAGGTACTTGCCAGATCAGTCCAGCCAGTTGCAGCGTGCTGTTTAAATTATATCAAGGTCTGAGTTCAATTCCTGTGACGTTTAGTGTTATTAGAAGTTAAACGAACCAGGATTTTACTTACCCTACGAGTAATTAACGTGATGGTATTTATTTATTAAATTACGTCAGTACCGTGTACCATTAAATTCAGCGACCTATAAATTAATACTATCTTGTCGGAAATGACCTACGACCGGCGACGAAAGGTCAACCAAATCTGCATCAACGCATAACCAATCAGCAACATGAAAAATATGAAAATGATTTTATAAAATCATAATATATCAATCAAAAACGCAACCATGAACGTTAGTGGGTTTAAACGTTCGTATCTGTATTGGTATATATACTTATTATTATCTGTACATTGAAGAAAAAAAAGTCTATTTGGACAGTGATTCCACTTTGACACACCAAAGCAATGGCCAGAAATTATAAATTAAAAATGAATCCAAAATATACATAAGATTGTAACGTAAAATTTTTGTTTATGTTTTTTTGTTCCAGCATCATAAAACTACTGGTCAAATTTTGACGGAGCTGCCACTGTTAAATAGATTATTGGGCTTATGGTAAACTCAAACGATAGGATATATAATCACTCTGTGACCCTTGGGGAACGAGCTGCAGAGCCAAATCAATCGTTCCGCGGGATCATTATAAATTGTATCAAAAAAGCAACCATGAACGTTTTAGTGTGCCTTTAAACGTTCTCATTGTAATATAAAACAGTTGTGAATAAAAGCAAAAGCTAGTCACGGCGTAATGGGCTATTCAGGATGATCAACGCCGCGCTGACGTCGGCAACTCGGCGGGCGCTCCCATCCCGGCGTGTTTTTACGCGAATAACTTTATCAAGTGCCGTTATTACTTCGGAAAGTGCAGTAAAAGTCAGTAAAGTGCTCATTAGTCGTCGCAATATAGAGATTTAGAAGTTGGTGACTGAAGTGGCCGTTGAAACTTGGAATGCGTAGCTACCCTACGCACGCGTTGTGGAGAGGACTACCTCCCTAAATTAATTGTTTAATAACCGAAAACTCTTGAAGTATTCCAAGTACTGTTATAACACTGATTCATTAGCGCTGATCCGTATTATGATGTTACTTTGGTATCGGTCAAGCTCCTAATACACCCACTAAATTGGAAAGCTTATGATGATATATATTCTGGCTCATTTTCAATGGCAAACGGCGGGATTTTTAATATCTACCCTTTGGCTACGTTATCCGTAGTATCACTAAACAAAACGAGGTATCGCAGGCATGTAATGGGGATGCCCTCCAAGTAATTTCCTACAATTTGTAACACCCCACATAATATAAGGGCTAATGCGGTAACAACGTAATTTAATTCTCTAGACTTAATTATGTTTTGTAAAGAGAAACCTCACAAATTAGCTCGTTGTTTACACTGATCGTTACATGTTAATTAGTATCGATTAAATTTTGTATCAAAAGTTAGTTACCTACGCACTAATTAAATACGTGCTTGTTGCTTTACGTAAGTATTCATATTTTAATTAATATCTGACATAGGAAATGTCTAATGGTCTATAGAAGTGATGACATCGTGGTGACATCATGTGGTAATTTATGATATTCTTGAGCTCTAGTCAGCTATTAACATACGGATCGGTGACGTGAATTTAATAGAAATATTTGATCACTCCATCTTTATTTGATGCTATCAAAACTCGTACTAATAGTACGTGTTTATAGACAATCCAGCAAGTCAACCATACAATCTTGCAAGCCCTGAGAATCAAACCCATACCCATGATCTATGCATAATGAACTTGCGACCACTCTCCCGACCCCTTGATAAACGATGGTAAGTAAATATTTCGTTTACATACAATTAAATTCTCTGAAAATACTATCGGAGTAATTATTGAATTAAAATCAATCTTACGGATTTTATCGCGTTTATTTTATGTTTTTTTACGTTACCGACGTTTTGGCTGCTTTACAGCAACTAAATATTTTTTTTATTCCTCAATATTGATTAAAATACAATTACCGTACATTCAATTCATAAAGCCTGCTATGCTACCTCCATATGTCGGTTAATTAGAGCATGGCCGCTGAGAATGTGAGACATTCCTGTGAGCACGTGCGTGGTAATTACCGCTAAGCTATCCTCCATTTCCCCGGAATCCCATAATGGAATAATAATACTCGTTCTGGTACGTGAAGGGGATCCCAATATTAGTTTGTAAGTGTTTTAGCGTGCTTCCTCCAATAGTGCTTCAGATATTATTGTGAGAGTTATCAATAACATTCGTTGTTTTGAAAACGAATTTAATACCCAACATTCATTGAGTGAAGCTTTGCAGCCGGAGATGTACAGTACAAGACAGCGTTTGCCAAACAAACACCTTATATGCCAAATCTGCAACCAACATAACAATTTCTTCATCTATTGATTTCTTATATTTACGCGAATACTACACATTGAAATAAAACAATTTTTAAAGATTCTATCGCGTTTATTTTTTTCAACCATGGTCACGGGAGGACTGTAATAACAACTAAATATGAGGGTACCCCCGTCAAACTATGACACTAGGACGTCAACCACCTCAGTCCTCCCGTGACCATGGTTGCTGTAAAGCAGCCGAAACGTCGGGAACGTAAAAACAAAAAATAAACGCGATAGAATCCTTAAAAATTGTTTTATTTCAATGTCTTCATCACCAATTTCGTTGCTAGTTGCTATATCATACAATTTCCCAAAGACATATTCACGTGAGCGTTGTTTATTTGGCATTACACAAACCGTGTCGCGACGCCGCGTAATTATGTGTTCGTTAGGTGTTATTGTGGCTCGAGGACGCGATTATTGTTATACATACCGAGTGCTAATTGAGTTCCTGCGTGCGCCGGATCTCAAGTAATTTATATTAATTTGTAAATACTCAGTGGTAACGCGCCTGATTAAGTTTTGTTGTATTAAGATTAAGTTTATTAACTGACTTTTGTTTTAACCGCATGTCGTGATGCGATAGATTATAATCCGGTTAAATCTAGGATGTAGAATCTTATTTCAATAATTTTCTTATATTAACGTGAATACATACATACGTAATGAAACTCCCTAACGTTCGAAATATAGAGCTTGAAAAAATATATACTAACGCATAAAAATCAGTAAATATTTTATATGTTAGTATTTCACATTTGTATCGCCCCTTGTTAATATTTTTCGTTAGCGTTCCACGGTGAATAATTTACGGGCGGCAGATTTAGGTGAAATTAATTGTACAGTAACGGCCGTCCAACCGCAACATACATTTTCCATCAAAGGGTTTGCTCAGGAATGTTCCCCGGGGACCGTTCTGGATGAACAATTGAACGCTTTAAACTCTTTGGGCGTGCGGCAATTGTTTTACTACCTACCAGAATATTATTTCAAAACGTAGAAACGTTACAGGCATGATGGAATCTCATCTATACATATAAATAAAATTGGAGTGTCTGTTTGTAATATTAAAATAACCGCTTTTTACTAAGTGCATTTGGATGTATACACGTTACCTATACCGAAACAACATTATTTACAATTTTTGTCTGTCTGTCCGTCTGTCTGTCTGTCTGTCTGTCCGTCTATCTGTCTGTCTGTCTGTCTGTTTGTTCCGGGTAATCTCTGAAATGGCTGGACCGATTTTGACGGGAATTTCACTGGCGATAGCTGATGTAACAAGGAGTAACTTAGGCTACTTTTATTTTAGAAAAATAAATAGGATCTCTCGAAAAAAAATTAAAACCAATGTTGCAGCGCTGCGCCTGATTAAGTTTTGATAGCAACACTGCGTCCCGCGGGATGTTGCCAACGGTTGTGTCTTTGTTAAATACCACGCGGACGAAGTCGCGGGCAACAGCTAGTTTTATATAAGTACGATGGACAACTTTGTTACAAAAGTCTAAATAAACAATGTTTAGGTAATTACAAAAAAGCTATTTACCTTTTTCCCGAGCTTTGTTGAGGGTTAAATATTAATATCTTTGTCAGATCCTGGCTGACATGGCGTAAGAATTTGGTGGCCACAATTTCCTCAAAAAAATACAAACGTAATATGTAGCACTAAATAAATATATATATATATATTTATTAAGTGCTACATTTAGTGTATTTAGTATATATATATATAATAAATATACCGGTTTATATATATATATATATTTATATAAACCGGTAACCCATGTCTACTCCGTGCAACAAATGGAACAAAACGGTTCTTTCAGTTCATAACAAAAATGTCTGCGTGGGAGCCACAGCCGTATGTAAGAGTACACGAGCAATGATGATGCCTGGAAAGAAGCGGTGCTAAGAATGGAAAAGTCATACAGAATCGGAATGTATTGATTTTAAAACAGCTGAAATACGCTGATGACATGCGGATCAAATTTGTCGTTAAACTCTTTATTGCTCTTTTAAAAAGTTCTTTTACATTATTGAGCAGCACGTTATAGGTATCGTTCATATACCTACGTATCGTATATCCAAGTCTCCTGGGCCCCGCAGTTACCACCAATGTGCCGAGTCTGTACAGGGTGCGATTAAACCGTGCAAATTGTTTCACAACAATGGTGCTCCATCCGCAACACGTTTGCTAAGGACGCCATTAAATCTTTCACCTTGTTTGACTATGTAATAAATATAAACAATTATTTAAATATAGGATCATGCTTATATAATGATATATAATAGATTGTATAATGATACATCTGAATATAATGTCAATCTATAAATGACAATTATTCGAACTTCTCTGGAGAAAATCTGGCCAGTTTTTGTAAGAATTGAATAGAGTCCGCCAACCCGCACTGGGCTATCGTACATGAATATGGTCGGACTCCTCCCCGCATTAAGGAGAGGCTTGCATCCGACAGTGGTACATTAATAGGTCTAATTTATTATTATCATTAACCAGACGTCTCCCAGAAGCATCAGTGTAACAACTGCGTCAACAAACCGGAAGCGCCAAACATTTTTCCGTGTTTTTATCTTGAAAGCCGAAATGCGGGAAAGCTCGGCGACCATTAATCTGATGTCAACATACATGTGCCCGTATTGAATCAGGCGTTCTCCAAACTTACGTTAACCAAACTAAAAGATAGCCGAAACGAGATATGTGACATTAAGACCCGATAGCGAATATTTTAATGATGTAAAAGGACCCTTAACTAATCAAACAATCTTTGTAAATCTCAAAAAAAAATATAGTTAATATAATTTATGGACTTAACAATTAATTGAGAAGTTTCAAGCACCGGGAAAGACAATGCAAAACTTTTACAATAATCTTCCTTCGTATAGAAATACTGAAGCTCGCTGACTCGCATCACGGCTACCTCAAATTGGCTTATTGAGATTAGCGAACTTTCACAGAAAACCGTAACTGAGTTTATCGTTCCGCCTCTGTGGTGGTTATTTGATTGCCACGTTACTTAAAATACGCATCGACCTAACAATACGTCTCGATGTCTGCCAAAATGGAGTAGTAAGATTATCTTCTTCCAATTTAAGGGTTAGACCCTTGTCGGTGTAGCTGATGAAGCTCTTTCCACCTGTCTCTATCTAGAGCAGCTTCTTTCACCTCCCTATACGACATGACACCCATCCTTTCTTTTATCTGACTCATGTAGTTTATTCTTGGTCTTCCTAGTAAGATTATAGTGCGATAAAATACATAAAGTAAAATCCAGGAGAATTACTGCATCACACAAATGTTAATATGTATTATCTATACCTATATTTTTTATACAGATTATAGTTATATTTTCCATACTTACCTAGCTACCTACAATTGCGCATAGCAGCCAGCCCGCCAGGCATGCCACCCGCCTCGCTGGATGATCTTCCCTTTTCCGCTAAATTGGTAACCCCGATGTGATAGTGTGGTGACCACAACAATTTCCCAGACTTTTTATTGTAATTCTACTAGTCTTAATTCGGAGGATAATTCTTAACAACTTGCTCCTGTGACCTGTGTGCCTGTGTGTGTGAAAGTGGTTAAGAATAAGGGGAAATGGGCTCCACATATCACCTCAGAATGGAAACTATTTGTATCAAAAGGAACAAAAGGGTGCGTGTGACATATATGCCGGATGGTATGAAAGATATGCCGCTATTTCGCGAAATAAAAGACCCCTATCAGGGCCGGCTATTCATAGATTTCTTTCTATTTTTATGGCCTTCTAACGCATTTCTGCCGTATATAAAATGTTTTACTGATATAAAAACTAAAAAATACGGAGAAAATGAACTGGCTAGTTGGTATTGATTTCTTATATTTACGCGAATACTACACATTGAAATAAAACTATTTTTTAAGGATTTTATCGCGTTTATTTTTCGTTTTTACGTTCCCGACGTTTCGGCTGCTTTACAGCAACCGTTACAATTATGAAGCAAAACAGCAAAAACGAAAAATAAACGCGATAAAATCCTTAAAAAATTGTTTTATTTCAATGGCTAGTTGGTCTTCACAAGCTCGGTCTACCAATTATGAAGCCCAGAAATTGACACCCAGATCGGGCAGTAATGTAGTCATTTTACACATTAATGCATCGCATGTTTTTTTTTAATATATTATGACCGTATTCGGTAAATACATATACGGGTATTTTTCTCCTAAACACGTGCAGTTTTATGCAGTGCTAATGAGCCCTCTTTTGTTTTAGTTTATGTTCAGGTTGTACTTCAGTGTAAATAATGCATACATATAATTTATAATAGCCTAGAAACTCTACACATGCCTAGCATTTATTGACCGGTTAAATCAAAATGTTAACTACACTGTACGAGTATATCAGTAAGTAAATAACCATTGTATACTCTAAATTCATAATAAGTTTACTATTCGTATAGTGGTGTTCACAAAACACTTTTCTTATGAAAAACCCAACCCAACATGTGAGCTCAGATCCGGAGGTTATCAAAACAATATCTACGTGATAAATCCGAGCTAATAATCTGCCCTCGTTACCCGCACGCGTCCCTGCGCCGCGCCGTACGCGATCTGATATTTGTTATTGCAGGATACCCTGTATATACCCTCAGGGTGATTCTGAAAGGGTAAACTAAAAGGTACGTGAAGTGAAGGAAAAACATCTTGAGGAAAGCATGTCTGAGAGGACCCCTCGAAAGGTGTGCGAAGTCCGCCAACCTGCCCTGGGCCAGCGTGGTGGACTATGGCCTAATCCCCCGGGTTTTATTTTATATCTTTATTTTTTAAAGGAATTATAGGAAAAATAAAGAAAGTAAATAAAATAATGATATAGAACAATAAAAATAAAACGATATACATAAATAACTAACTTCACATAACGATAACAAATGTGCTTAAGAAGCACAGGTTCAAGGCTTGGTTTAGCCTTTCTTAAACATCCTGCATATTTGATATTTTAAATGTAATACATAACCTATGGTACTAACTATAGCTTTTTTTATTGAGACTTGTTAACCCTACCTGTCCATAAGTCCAAAGTTTGACATTTTATATTTCAGGTCGTTCGGGGTGGATAGGTTTTTGATCTACTCTAATTGGGTCAAATACGATTTGGTGGGCCATCGGGCTATTCAGGAGAAACTCTTCCACTCTACGGGATATAAGGTATATTTATCTCAGCTATGTTGACCGTGTTATGGACTATATTTAGGGCAAATTTTATCAAACTCAATCAAATAGTTTTCTTGACATACAGATTTTTTATTCAAAACAAATGACTGAAGCTTACAATTGTCGTTGCCATCACTGTTTCTTTTACATACAAAACATTTTAGCGAGTACAATGGCTGTTTTCAATTGAAAGATTCCCTTTCGAGCCGAGAGTGACACATTCCTCTTTTCACTATCTTTTCGCGCGGTTTACGCAACATCCGAACCACTCTCTCAATACAGAAACGCGCGCGTTGACATCTGATTAATGGCTCTTATTTCCCAACTACGTTTGAAAAATAAACGCGCTATGTTTTTAAAAATGATTTTTTTTTTGGCAAAGATACTCTTAAAAAAAGAAAAAAAAACATGGGCTTTTGTAGTCGTTCGTGGTGTCCATAAACAAAGTTTGCCGTCATATTTTAATAACATTTTGGTTACATACCTCCGTATGTCAAGTGCGATAATATTCGTAAGCTAACCGTATACTTTGAAATACCATCGCTAGAGGCGCTGTTTTGATTCTCCATACAATGTGTCTAAATACGGTAGACTATAAAGTATACGGATAGTATTCGAATAATCTCCCACTGCATGAAAGCATGCTGTCAATGTCATCTTAATTCATGAAATCTGTAGTGTGAGCGAGACAGCAACGGTAGGTACGCTATCCTTTTAATTTGTCTAATGGTGTGCAATGCACTGGGGGCGATCCCACTCTACATGGTGTTACAGAAAGGGTAATTTATTTTACAAAATCAACTTCTCCAAATTCTGACTTCGTCTACAAAAGCGCAAATGAAGCCCTGTTTCCACTTTCGGAATCATTCAGTATAATAACATCTATACATATAAATAAAATTGGAGTGTCTGTTTGTAATATTAAAATAACCGCTTTTTACTAAGTGCATTTGGATGTATACACGGTACCTATACCAAAACAACATGTTTTTCAATTTTTGTCTGTCTGTCTGTCCGTCTGTCTGTCTGTCTGTCTGTTTGTTCCGGGTAATCTCTGAAATGGCTGGACCGATTTTGACGGGACTTTCACTGGCAGATAGCTGATGTAACAAGGAGTAACTTAAGCTACTTTTATTTTAGAAAAAAACATGGGATCTACGAAAAAAAATTAAAACCAATGTTGCAGCGCAGCGCCTGATTAAGTTTGATAGCAACAACCTGCAATGCGTCCCGCGGGCTCAGAATGGGCGAGCAGGCTGTTGTCAACGATTGTCTTTGTTAAATACCACGCGGACGAAGTCGCGGGCAACAGCTAGTATTGTAAATAAACATTAATGACTCCGGTCGAACATTCGAGCTTATCACACAAAGTTTGCCCGTACAGGGATTTAAACCTGTGACCCACGGTATAGAAAGCAGGGGCATTACCACTGTGGCAAGGAGTAGTCCATATTTATAGACAAGGGAAAATCTTAAAGTAAACAAGACGAAAAAGTTTTCATATCCTTATCTGTGTAACGACTAATGTTGTTAGATTAAATCCAACTTAGTTAGAAAATACGCCGTCATGTTACACCGCTAATGGGCATACTGTAAAAGTTTTTACGTAATAAATCATTATGTTTTGCTCTTGAAACCCTATGCTGTACGATTAATTACGGACGTGTTGCCTTGTTCGGTATTCCTCTATAATATTTAATTATATTATGCGTGCGTTCTTACTAGATAGAAACCTAATAAGTATCATTACTATATTTTCCGACTTTAATAAAGAAAACAAACAGCCGAACAATAACGAGGTACACATAAAAGGGTCCGCAATCGTATTTCCGTGTTTGCTTTTTAATATCAAAAGACAAAGGAAGTAAACTCAACATGGCCTATTTATGGCTAAATAAACATATGTTACCCGTCGTCTTTTGTCGTGTACAGTTCGCTAACCCACATTGGACCACCGTGGTGGACTATGGCCGGGACTCCCTTAATTATGAATTAACTAGCTGCGCCCGGCGGTGTTACCCGCGATAAAAAGTAGCCTATGTGCTATTCCAGACTATAATCTATCTCTGTGCCAAATTTTATCCAGATCCGTTCAGCCGTGAAAGAGTAACAAACATCCATCCATCCATCCTTTCTCATTTATAATATTAGTATAGATATAATAAGCGCGCCCCTAAAACATTCGGACCGTTTGTGCACTGCAGTGCCTTCACCTACCACTTCGCGTTTAAAATTGTTTATTGGTTGTCGTTATAGTATTTATAAATGTTACATCATACGTCTCTCCAGTACTTATCGTAATCAATATTGATTTCTTATATTAACGCGAATACACAATACACATCAAAACACTGAGCACTTTCTGTGCGATGTGCTGTGAAGGAATACATAGCGTTAGACTTGATTGCTACAGATAGTACAAATTTTCAGTCTCATTCCATACTATGACTTGGCCGTTTTTGCAAGAATTGTTTTTGTGGGATTTCTTATACCAGCTATCACGGTTCAGAAATCAAATCAATACTTAGGTATATCTTATGAAACTCTTACATGTTTGCAAAATAATGTTCGAGCAAAAACTAAGTACTTGGATTGTGTTATTTGTCAAAATAGAGTAGGTACTGCTGAGTTTGCAAATAAACAAGAAACTGGCGATTTATAGCTTCCAGTTCGCGACAAACAAACCATATTTATGTATGTTTCCAGGAATTAATATTTTATGATACAGATGAAAACGTGTGATGTATCAATATATTAATGACGTGACTAGGACAAAAAGTGTGCCTAGTAAATGGCAATATGGCCTCATCCCCTATAACATTAGAACCAGGTAGAGAAATATGCGTTCACAAGGTATTACTCTACCTACCCCTTCTCCGAATTTAAGCGTGATGACATATATAGGTTAACTTCTATACTATACTATACTGAAATATATTACCTTCACCAAGGAAAATATATCATTCACGAGTTTGACAGATCTTATATTTTGACCTTGAGTGACTACCCACATCGGAATATACTCGCAATTCATATCTGAGATAGGTCTTTTATCTCACAAAATAGCGAGGCATCTTTCATAACAATTGACAAAATGTCATACGCACCTTTTCTCTAGGAACACGAAATAGCTTGAGGGCAAATGGAAACACGGAAAAGATAATAACAAACGAACAGCCCTGTAATAAGGCTCGTTTTAGTTCAACATAACTTTCTTGATTAAAACTGAGATTTCAGCTGAAACAATATTTTGTAGCAAACTATAGTTACTTATTTCTTCGATTGCCTCAGGTATTATTTATTAGCAATCATCTTAGAATCTTAGATATAGTATCATATCTGTGGTTATTTTAGATTCTATAAGATGATTTGGAGTGCTATAAGATACTTATATACGCTGAAATTGTTCTAACTTTCCACATTATGTAACAAACACAAGTTTATAAAAGCAGTTTGCTTTCTCTCTTCCATCCGCTAACTAAACAGCAGGCTCCTTGCTTGTCTACTTAAGCAGAAACAAGTCACAATCCGGTGCCCACGACTCAGTAAATATTTAAAATGGTACATAAAATATTTAAATCTAGAAGATTTACTGTGGTTTCCGTGAGTTTGTGACTTGATTTCTTATCCATGAGTAGGGAATTCAAGGTGGAACATGACATCGAAAAAATATAGTTTCCTTTGGAAGGGAGGAACAACTTCGTTGGACGGCGCTGTATGTATACCCATTGCGGATAGAACCGGACAACCAAACCGTTATCAAGTTACATAACTTGATAAGTTCGGTAAGTTGAGATCAATACAAAAGTTACGTAATATTACGGAGATATACAAACAAATAATATTAATTACGCCTTTTGTTATAATACTAGCAATGTTATTCTTTATAATATGTATATGAAAAAAACATAGCCTGCCGGTGCAGATATTGAAACAAATAGAACATGTTTTTGCCATTGGAAAAATATTTGATTGCATAAATACGTACGAGAGATACGTGCTGAAGTCCATCATCTGAGTGCAATCGAGGTGATGTATTACTAATAGATACCTACTTGATGTACCCATTAACTGAAAACGTCTGGCCCTAGTAGGTACTTATGTTTTGCTCGATCGCATGTGACGGATTTGCCCTAGTCTGCTTTTATGCATATAAACATTTGTGTTGAACGTGTTCCTCACATTCTGTACAAAACTAACGCTTCTCTTTTCCTTATCTAAATCCTTTAGGACATAAGCCCGGTATACCAAATATAGTGCCTCTTCTAAAATTAATAAAGGCGTCGTACGAGTGCGGGCGCTTGGAAGCTGGGAAATCAATAAGTAAAGTGGCAATCCAATAAACATCACGGAGGCCGAACACTAAACTTAATTACGGTGTCTTCTGTTCAAGTTGGCTAATCTCTACAGGCCGGTGTGAGGGGCCGAAGGCCGAGTTTTTGTTAGACGAAAAGATTATTGTCAAACTTCTACATTGTCTGCCCAACCGGATAAAGAATGAGATTAAAATTGTTGGCACATCCTACTTAGCATGACTTACTACAGGATATGCGATAACGCATTATTTCTTTATAAGGTTGTATCTATATAAAACAATGGCGTGTTAATACACCATATATAACTCAATAACGAGTGGAGCGATTTTTATGATCTTTGATTTTGTTTATTTGTCTCCGCCTCGAATATCAGCAGCAGCATCGGATCAGCAGTGACAGAGATTACTCCCCGACATCCAAACTCAAACTTCACCTCTTTATAATATACAGGTGAGTCAGAAGTGCGCGAAATGATCGCATTATGGGAAGTTACAATTTTGATGTTTTAAATAAAATATGTTGCTAAAAAATCATAATTGTGAGCATTGTTTTTTAATGACATCGAAATCCTGACTTCTTGTAATGCGAATACGCTAAAGGAGAGAAGGTTTAAAGGTTAGTATACCCTTTATGATTCAGCCTGTAGTATAGACTTATGTTTAAGCATCCATGTTAACTGTTGCAGGTAGGCAGGTATAGCCTAATATACAGAGCGAATCGGGCGAGCCTATTGCCATTTTACCTGGCATAATTCCAGCAAGTTATTTGAAATATCATTGCGTAATACAACTTATGAATTAGTACAAATATCTAAGCATTTTTTAACATATTCGTTTTACATTATATATAGAAAATAAATATTACATTTCGATACATCGAATCGTTTCATCATAACGTAATGAAGAATTCGGCGAATAGCTTTGATGTTAAGCTTTGAGGGTTCTCATTAATTTTGTAATTTATATTTGGAGGCACATGTTCCGCTGTTTACTCGCGCAACCGTCGATGCCTACACGTTAGATAAATAAAACTCATATTGGTACATACATACGAATGAAAATTAAATTGAAACATTAGTACGTATTTTTTTTACCGAGTTCATTTTAATATTTTGTATGCGATGCGGGCTAAGGATTGCCGGACTGATTATGGAAACATAGAGGAAAAATAGTATAGACATGAAACCAGTATTGCACTATTATTAATTTAGACAAGGAAATAGACGCCTTTGATTAACAGTGTGCCAAAAAAAGATAAAATACAAAACATCCTACAAGTAAGCCTACTCCCAGCCGACTTCTTAATAAGCCCAACGTAGCAATAAATGATACTTATAAGTTTGCACATATGAAATGTCGTTTATCTGTATGTGGCTTGTAATTCCCGAACGGATGGACCCCTAAAAATCCTTTGAACTGACCTTTACAATGTGGTTATGTTCCATTCCGCTACAAACGTTTGATAAGTCAATAAAGCTACGCTCTCCAACTTTCTATGTGCTTTGTATTCCAAAAGGCCTTTTATCTAAGGCCTTCTAAGGCCTAGCTTATAGATGCAACCAAACAATGAAATTGAATCATCAGAGCGAGATCATCATGCCTACAACTATACGCATGTAAAAGAAATGAACAGTTTACCGATGTATCTTCTGTCTGCAAGCCCCGTAGCCGTGGCATCATTGAGTATACTTCTAACAATGAGCGATACTTCTAATACCTGAATTATTTATATGTGTGTCTGTAACTGTGCAATAATGGGGAGTGGGTGTGGGATCTACTGTGTTCCCGGCTCTGAATATTGAATAACATTTCACTCGTAAGAAGTCAAAATTCTCATTATGTTTGGTAAATCGGCAAAAAATCCAGTCTCAATCATGTTGTTTTCACCATAAACAATAAATAAATTGATATATAAGATCTATACATGTAGTCATGTTTACAGTTTGTTACGGCTTCCATTTGTATATGTCAGTTTTGTACGTATATTTTGCGGGTACGTATGCTAACGACGAATTAAACACGGTTCGTTAGGCTAGCAAGGTTATACGTCGGTACACACGGGTCGACCGTACCGCACATGTGGCAGGTTAAAAAAATATATACCTTAACGCTTTTATTCTCAGAATTGGTAGGCAGAGGTGCATTGTACATGTACAATCTAGTTTAGCCGCGGTCATAGGCCCTTTATCAACACAAAACATATACAGGGTGTAACACTGCGATGGGTCAGTATACTGCTGAAATTACCGCAAGTAATTAAATAATTCATTTTACACATATTTCGTGGTTTTTAATGATCACAAGCTATAACCTAAAAAATAACATTAAAGAACAATGTCACCAGCCTTAATAATATCCCCAGGTCAAAAACTCAAATGCCAACAAAAAAAATATTTTCCAAACGTTTGCATCTATTTACTACATAAACTTTAGACTTACCTAATAAAACAAAGGTTGATGAGAACATGAAGAAGATGAACAATATGGAGCGAATTTATTTAATTTCAATAATGGATCTGTACCGAAACCAAACTTCGGATAACAACGTTAGGTTTCCGTATGTTAGCCGTTTGCTAGAAGTTAACGCGAGAGAAGCGTCGGGAAGGCGCTCGCATTGTCTGTAAAACAAAAGAGAGACGTCGTGTTAACTTAAGTGTTCTCTTGTAATTAAATTATAAGACGCCTTAAGAGATTATTATTGAGGATAATCTCTTTTCCTTTTGTGTTATGCGGTCTTAAGTTTTATTACTGTTGCTCGTGTTTCCATGCACGTAGATACTCAAAGTACATGCACCTCAATAAAGTTCAACTTGAGTAAATTTTCTAAGCGAGCACACAGGAGCATTTACGAGTTGTTAACCTCAAATGTGCAATTACTAATTTTATAATATCAAGGAGCTAGAGGGTGCGAACCATACTGAGCATTATTTAAATTGGGCCAATTTTTGCGCCCACCTCTAAATGTGAACGTGACTCGTTTCTGAAACAATTTGTAAACAACAGGGTGCTCGCATAATTTGATGACTTATCTCGGCTTCAAGGGGGAAAACACTCAACGCCGGCGGGAGAAAGAAAGAAAAATATTCTTTACATTCTGAAAGTATTATTTTGACGAAACTTCGCGTTCTCTAAGCTCTTCTTGGGCGATGTTGTAATTCAACATTCCGGGAGCGCTGTTCAAACTTATATTAAGATGATTGCAAACTCGTGTGCGCGCGGATACTTTTTTATATCTTCGCCGTCTGAAATTTGTTCGCCTCTACTAGGCTTTATTCTTGTCTCGAACTCGGGTTCCACTTTATTTATTTGTTGCGCACTTCTCTTGAATGAATTGTGTAGAGAAAAACAGTTCTCAGAGCTTAGTCTAATCCTGTTCGTGTAGCAACACGAGCATACTTACTGAGAGATTTAGGAAATTTCTGTGCCGTGGATAATGTGATGTGCTTCTCTACTGAAGGTAGGATTTCAAAATGTTTATTTTCTTATAATGCCTTCGTAATTTGCCGTATCAATACTGATCAAATAGCCATAAAGAAAGGCATATGCCGATCGCGGCAAGCTCAGATTTGATTTAATTAATTGGTTCACCGGGAGTTAACATAAATACTATGGGTTCAGCAAGGTAAATGTCAGCGCTCGGCTGAGGCAGCGAGAGAGTATGCCTCGGTTGAACCGCGTTCTGAGTGAGCGAGGCATAGCAGCTTCGCGATGCTGCTCGTTTAATCAATATGTTCAATATTCAAAGCAAATGTGGACTACCCATGCCATTTGATAACATGAGAGACATGTTAATAAATATCGCCTTATACTTCCTTAATCTGACTGTAACAACTTAGCGTAAAAGCATAACAAAACTAGTGCAAAAGCAAACTATTCAAAACTCTGTTCAACAATCTAATTACAACTTAATTAAGTCAAAGCCATAATGATATGAACATTTCATTTTCATGCATGGGTGTTCCTTGGTAATATAAGTTTAAAGTAATTAAGCTTGATTTCCATCAGGCAGTAAGTTTGTTTGGTAAGAACTCAGCAGCAACTGCGCCAGGGTAATAAAAGGATATAGGGCTTCATGAAGAGTATCCTACAGGATATTCAGATCACGCGATTTCACCGGTTCCTTGGCTGTTAGGTAAGTTTTAAACGTATGCTAAATGAGCTGCCTTTATTTCAAAGAATTATTATATAATAAAATCGTACTACAACCCATTGATCATTCAAGGATTAACAGTAAGAAGAAGTCAAAAATACATTAGATACACTCCTTTAAAACGAATTAAATTGTGACACTCTGTATAAGCTAAGTTTTTGTAATTTTGTATTCATTTTATGTGGTGGAACAATAAAGTGTTATCTATCTATCTATCTAAATGTCAACTTTAAGGGTTCGTAAAGCAGCGATAGCCAAGTTGGTAGAATGATTGCCTCGGTAACGAGGATCGCTTGTTCAAACCCCGGCTCGCACCTCTGGGTTTTCTGGATTTCATGTGCGAATCTCCTTTACAACCATGATTATCACTTGCTAAGCGGTGAGAGAAAGATCGTGAGGAAACCCCTCGAAAGATGTGTGAACGCGCACTGGGCCAGCGTGGTGGACTATAGCTTAATCCCCCTCGCATTGAGGGGAGACCCGTGCCCAGCAGTGGGACATTAAAAAGGGCTGGTATTATATATTATTTAAGGGTTCTGTTTCTACATTTTTCTTTACTTTTAACAGCAAGTAATTATCTTCATCCAAATTGATTTACATAAGTGATTTATGCTTGCAAGTCTAGACCGGACAGCTACACACAAGCACATATATACGTATCATGTTATATACGACTCACAAACGCACACATAATATAGAAGCTTACTTAAGTATAGGTATACATTCTGTAGCATTGCGGTTTTGATAGTATGCACGAAACTGTGCAAGGGTTTAGGTTGTTATAGGATATTATTATTAGTTGTGTAGCGATATTTTTTTATAGAAAGACCTATTTAAAATAATAATTTAATTTAAATCAATTTACTTTATTATTAATAAATTATTAATTGTCACTTACCATCACGTGAGATCGAGATCAAATACTTACCTATAATGTAATAAAACAAACGCTCGAGGATGTAGATAATAGACTGTATTAAAAACTTCGTTTATTTACTTAATACTTATTGAAAATGTGTGCGTGTGATGTGGAGCTATAAATAATGTTTAGTTTTTCATTGCCCTATCATTTTATTAGGCCCAGTCATTATTAATCCGCGAATTAATGGCCCACCTCAATTGATAATGAACAAAGTCCCATTTTTTTTTTAAATAAACCTTTATTTTGGTATAATTATATTTATTTAGCGACTGGGTGTGATGGTACCTCTGAGCGCTAGCGGTGGGCTAGTAGGGATGGACAAACAAAAACACTTCGCCCCAGCACTCCCGCGCGGCGCCTGATTGATGACTGCTCTCCGGTTTTTTCGATGACATTATCTACTCGATGAAATCGTTAAATAAGTTTAATGGTGCAGATATATTTTTTTCATTTCATTTCTTTCACTTTAATCATTGCGGTTGGCGAGCTAGAATGATGTTTAATTCATTTTATATAAACACATTTTTTTTAAGCAATAAAAGTTAGGCATAATTATTTTTCCTTTGGTAGTAACAGTATTGTGTTTGTCGTTCGGATTCTTTTCATTGTGCTCTTGACAAAAGAAAAAAATCGGGAACTGTGTTTATTCTATTCTCAGTGAATCGCTAGTTCCCGTGTTTATGCGACGTAAAGCGAGATGCCATTATGCCGAGTAACGATGGATTTTACGATACGGCCTAAGCCACATCTCTTTGTCCGCTTCCGCAGCGGAAAGACGTCTTTAGCTGAAACTCCAAAAAAGATTTCGACAAACAACGGTATCGAATTCCGCCCGACTTTTGTCAATCAAGCCTCGTCTGAGATACGATTTTAATGTCGTCTTTGAGCACCACTTACTGTCTTTATTCCTTCGATGTCGCTCATTCTTATTTATAAGATCGAGGTCACATCGGATAAAGGAAGCAGCTATATCGCCCCGATGCAAGTCAGATTTATTCAGCTAAATGTGCCTTTAAATAACCTTTATAAACAACTAGCTGCACCCCGCGGTGTTACCCGCGATTAAAAAGTATGTCCCTATGTAATTTTCTGATCCCTAAACTACTACCTCCTCCAAAAAATCATTTCGATCCTTTGCTCTATGAAAAATTAAACAAATCTATCCCACGGGAACCATGCTGGTGCAATTTATCTTATATTTTAAGTAGTGGACACGTTAACGATAAGTATATACCTCATAGTATTGAAGGTAATAATTTTCATCGTTGTAGGAGTGAAACAGCGGTCTTTTCAAACTCCGTTGGTCGCAAAATCAACGACAAGAAACGATGGAAGCCATAGTGTTTTAAAAAGTAGAGTGAACCGCCTTCATTTGCATAAATTAACTCACTCATATAGCTATTGTAAATTTACTAAGATTGCGGTTCTGTGTACCGAATTCATGCAGTTAGGCATGCACACAGCTGCCATCTTTGTTCATTTTATTGGATGTGAACTATTCTACACTGAATATATGTGTGCTTATGTTTATGTACTAATTGTATGTGTTTAGGTATTAATTATACCTACCTATATATTCCATTGAATAGAGCTGAGCGATTTTATATATACAAGTACCTGTCGTGATTTTTAATGACATAATTACATAACAATGATAATATCACAACCAAGTCAGCATGTGGTAGGTATATCCACAGCTGGAAAACCAGAAGCCACTTCCGTTAAATTTTTAATGACCACGATCCCTCTACCGTATCCTTGTAACATTTAGTAGGTCAAAGTTTTCCTATGACGCGCAAAACGGAAATTTTCATTTCACAATTCATAAAATATGAACTGCTTCATTTCAGGATCCATTGAGCTTCATATATATTCACCAAGTACGAGATTTTCATTGCTTCCTCTACAAATTCATTAAGTTTAAATATTAATCGGGAAATTTCCTTTAGCTGTGAAATTTGATAATTGCTCAATTTATGTTCAACGTAATAAGCAAATTAACAATGAATAAGCTTTTGAAAATACAATTTCGATGAGACACAATTTTCATGTAGATCGGACCGCAACTAAATATGATAGTACTCCAGTTCAAACTATGACACTAGGGCGTCAAGCACCGTAGTCCTCCCGTGACCATGGTTGCCGTAAAGCATCCAAAACGTCGGAAACGTAAAAAACATAAAATAAACGCGATAAAATTCGTAAAATTACTTCAATGTGTAGTATTCGCTTAAATATAAGAAATCAATATGTGAACTTAATAATTGTAAAAAAACCATGATACATTTATTTTTTAACATACATTTATTTTATTACCTTTCATTTCTTAGCCAACGTGTTGTTACAATTCTCCACACTTCACCACAATCGTTTCAATTGAGCCGATAATGTTCCCCGGCACTCCATTCGCAGTCGCACCATCGCGTTGTTGAGATATAAAAATAAATGGGTTCATAGGGTTGCCTTAAAACAATTGTCAGCAGCAGAGGGTTGAGTTATAATTACATAACCCGCGGGGCTGGACGCTGATGGTGCGTTCCATTATCTAAATCACCTGGCATAATGAAACCTTATCTGACATTAAAATGATATTATAATTTCAACAGCCCTGCCTTAATAAAGTAAGAAGAAAATGTTAATAGGTAGCATTCAAGGTTTATTGTTTTATTACCTACTTAAACCATATTTATGAAAGGCTATCAATATTGATCAAGTATCATTATCTTATGATTAACACTGAAAAAACTGAGTAGCCGAACTTTTTTCGTTATTTCCATAATAACAACAATTTTGGTTCAAATTATCTGAAATTTGATTATATTTAAAGTTGTATGTGTTACTAGTAACACACCCTAACACAATATTTGTGTAACTGGTAGCCAATTTTATATATCGAATTAATTTCATCCGTAGGAATAATGAATAAAAACTTTGTGATACCTAACATATTTGTGCAAGAATTTACGAAAGCCAATTTTCAAAATCCCATCCGTACTCAAATACCGAGCGATCCTGCGTACTTTTAAAATAAAACTGGCTGGATGTGGCCAGTGGATCTCATAGTGTTGACATAACATTTAATATAATCTCAGAAGGTTGTAAGGCGACCCTCGTCAAATATCTACCTTCGTTCTGTCACTATAGGCTAGTAATTCAACGCGTCCCGGCTATACATTTCCATAATGTAAACTGCGTACGTGGCCTATAACAAAACGGCGTGCCTTTACATAAATTTATCTTGTTTATTGAAAAAGTTTAAAGCCTATTGATTTTCATCATGAACACCTACAAAACAATACAATACGAAACAAAAGCATGAATACAATGAATTTATGTTAATAAATTAAGCCTGTGACGGTATTCAAAAAAAAGAAATTGTTTTTTTAAACTATGCGTATTGTGGTGGAATAAATAAATTCGTAGTTCATTTCGTCAGTGTGTTATAAAACATGTTCACAGATGCTAAAAGGATTATTAAACATTAATGAGGACCTTTAAAGGGTTCTGTTGAGCATTGTCCACACAAAGCGAACACCGTCAATGGAAAATTTCAGAGGTAGAATGAGAATAGAAAATCGCCATTAATCCGCGAAATTCGGTGGATCAACTCGCGTATGAACAGACGCAGAACCCCTGATTAGTATTACTGCACGTTTCTAATATTCCTCCTCTTTTTCCTTCGTTTAATGACGGATTTATTTTATAATTTAAGTTCTATTTTTGAAACTATGGTCGTTTCAGCGCGGTGTTTTCATTCAGCAAGTAAAGAATAACTTCAACAATCTAAACTCCTGTGAATTCAATTGAGAGAATTTATGAACAAAAGTGTAAATTATCACTTAACTACCTACATAAACTGAGTAAATATCATTATTGTTTGGTAAATAACTCTAGACACAGTATGCCCGGCAGGATCTCCTAACGTAATTGAAGCGTTATTAAGAATGCTGTCTCTGTCATTCTTAGTAATGAAGTGTGTGGTGTGAGCGAGACTAAACACCCGTTAACGTGCGCCTACAAAAAACATTATGGGCCGCAGGCCTCGTCCATGGACATTGTCTCTAAATACTGAAAGGTTATAAATTTTTCTAACAACCCAGGCAGGGATTGCGGTATCGTACCTACCTTAAGGGCGTTTTTCCAATAGATAATTTAGTGGCAGAACAATTATTCGCAACCGCCATTAACCCAGCCCCTTCGGCGAGCGGGTACTTGAGCGCGCGTCGTAAACAGGCGCAGTAAACGCTAATATGTATCCGCGGATCGATTTTCATATTAGGATTAATGTTTTATGTTCGCACGCGTAGTTCTGCACGCCTTCTCATCGGTCGGGCTGTAAATAAAGCATTGAAGGATATATTCAATTTCAAGATATCTTGCCAGGCAATAGTAACTACACATATAAAGTAGTGAAAAATATTTTAAGAGGTCGTGAGTCGTATTTTTATAGTAATACGAAACATTATTCATAAGCACGTCAACATTTATTAAAACGTAAGCCCATCGAGGTGTAAAATTATCCAGTAAACACAACACGCATTATAACTTTTGAATATTCATAATGGAAAATGGGCTGCTTCCCCTCCCTTATTTGAAACATAGGTCACTAGGTGTCCCCAATCCCGTGAAAGATCTGAACACCTTTACAAAATAAATATGTTTTTTTTATGAAGTTGTGAAACTGATCGGAAATTCCGTTTCACAGATTAAGAATAAACATCGAAACGGTAAAATTTCCGTTCATGTGCAGTTCAATGTAGGTTATATCACAGACTCGTTAGAATATTCAGACATCACACGACGTACGCTACAAGAGAAGCCTAAAAAGCTCTGGACTAGCATGTACACGCACACACACAAAAAACTATGTCAATAACTTCTATGTCTATAAGGCAACGAGTTCGGTATGTGGTAACATTTACCACTACAAATGCATTAAATATGGTTTCAATTTGCTAGTTCAGCGTTACGTCTGAACTTCTAAACAAGTCTGTGAGGTATATATGTGTATACCAATTCCCATTACTTGAAATAATCCCTACCCTTCGATATTGTAGCCAATATTTGAAAGGCTTTTCAATTATCACGTAATTACATAATTTATATTAATTCGGTACCTACTCGATCAATGTATGGTACCTATTCAATCAATTGATCGAACCGACTTCATTTGATATAAATTAAGACACATCGCCACAACTTGGATAGTCAAAACATACTTACTTCATCAGAATACCAAATAATTACTGGTAAACTATATTCGAAATTGGTGGAGAGATTCCCCCTGGACCCGGTGGATAATTATTATACGTTCAGTGATTCATGATGACAGATCCTCCCACCGGGGCGCCTTCGACTAGAACGCAGAACCCATAACTGCGTAATAATAACTTGCTAATCATGTATGAAACTTGCTTGTACTCCAACAATTGTTGTTTAGTTCCCCAGCTGTTGCAATGAGATGATTAGGCCGCGAATTAATTATTTTATACATAATCCTTGTTAACCTAAAAAGTTTATTAAAACAAATGTTTGGAGCATAGCTTTATATGGGTGTGAGACGTGGACTATGACACAACGAGACTGAGAAATATTAGAGGCATTTGAGATGTGGTGTTGGAGGAGAATGGAAAAGATCAGTTGGACAAAAAAAGTAACTAATGAGGATGTATTACAGAGAGTGCAAGATCATTGATGGAAACCATACGGCTAGAAGGGGGAAGATGATAGGCCATCTCATACGACATGATACCTTCATAAAGACCATCATAGAGGGAAAGATCGAAGGAAATCGTGGACGAGGAAGACCAAGAATAAGCTACATGAGTCAGATAAAAGAAGGGATCGGTGTTATGTCGTGCAAGGAGGTGAAATAAGCTGCTCTTGATAGAGACAGATGGAAAGAGCTTCATCAGCTACACCGACAAAGGTCTAACCCTTAAATTAGAAGAAGCATCCTTGTTACAAATACTGAGATATATATAATTATTTTAACCAAAATAAAGAAGTTTACTTACTCAATCTGTACCTTTATTGTTGCTGAAAAAGAAATATTAGTAGGTATACTTACTTAATACAGTATTATTATTTCACATAGATTTAGTGATACTTGATGTAAACAGCTTGCGATCCACCTCACCCCACTTGTTATGAAGTTAAAGGCGATCCAGACTTCGTTAACACGCCTCCATCAAAATTAAAATATTAATTGAAACTAGAGTGCCTTCAGGCGATATTAATGTTAAGCTATTAGACGGCTTGAGTTGATTTCAATTAGGAGAAGAAAATTGCCTAGCTCTAAAAAAATCCGAGTAACGCAAAGTCAATATAGTTTTTTGGTGATGGATTTGAGATACGAAGAAACTCAATATGTACTAAGAAACTATACAGGGTGTGAGTGGATTCATAACGAAAATTGTAGGAGTAGGAATTTTCCGTCAATCTTTTCATGCATTTTACGCGCATTTTTTTCATTTCTTTGAAAGTTTTTTTAACATGAAATCATAAAAGTCTATCTCAACGTGATTATTAATGCTCGATAAGCTTGAGCGCGCTTTTCGAGCATTGTGTTGTGATCACGTTTTTACGATACATTGCGCGCTCAATAATAACAATACTTGCAACACGTTCCACATAAATTATTTCTATAATTTCATTAAAGGCATTGAGTGTAACCTTTACCCAAAAGGTTTTTATTATCATGCCCGTTAAACCCTAGTACAACGAATCACCACAGATACCTAGGATCATAGGTTCGTTACCATGAAGCTATTATGGTGTTCGTTATCAACTTTTACTAGGTAGTAGATAAAAAGGATCCTATCTGTGATCTGAGAAGAAATGTGACTATGATAAATGATATTGCAACATCTACATATAACCAATGAGCAAAATTTATTAAACAATAAAGTAAAATTATTGTAACAGACTGAAGGAAACCATTCAAAGACAACATAGGTCAGTAATTCATAATTTTCACGAAATAACAACGAAAAGGAAACTCTTGTACCTGTTACATTATGCGGACATTTTTTCATTATGGAGTCTGTCACTGTGAAAGTGCGAAGTGACTTTTACAACTGAAATTAATGGAAGAGGAAAATGTTTAAATTTACATTGATGTGCCGAGAGAGGTACTCCGTTTGTGATGAATTCAAATTACCAATGCCATAGCTTTTTTAAACTAATTTTATGTTATCTGCAATTATTGAGAGACCTAGTACGAAATCTTTGAGCAGGATTCTTTTGCCAGGCTTTATGGTCCGGCAATTCATAATTTTAAGCGTTGAATTCCAAACATAAGTACTTATTTCAAATTAACATTGTTAACCGGATGGATGAATTTCATTTATCCGCATTGAAGATATTAGGTAAGGTTTAATTTTATAATAATGGTGATTGCTTTAAAATTTATATTTATTCAGGCACCGGTACGCCAAGTGCGAGATCATTCTTAAGATAACCGTATACTTTATAGTCTACCGTATTTAGACATTTTGTATGGAGAATTGAATAGTGCCTCTAGCGGACGATATTTAAAACTTTCAATTCTCCATACAAAATGTCTAAATACGGTAGACTATGAAGTATAAGGTTAGCTTAGGAATAATCTCTGACTTGACGCGCTGCTGTTTATTTTATCGAAGACGTAACATTAATGTCATAATAAGATTTAATCTGTGATCGGGTCTCATTCTGTCATTCTACCGATCATATTCGTTCCTCACCGTCATCTACATCCAAGTTTATGACACTAGCATCACAGACACTGGCAGAATTGTGGCAATTAGCTGCAAACGCCAATAACTAAGAAGAAGAAGAAGAAGATCGTGTCTCATATAATATATTATATTATGATCCTAGATCTATGTCATATACATATTACGATAATATTCCCTTAATGATGTTGTTCCCAAAATGGGTACAATAGCCCTCGTTAGCAATAATACTTCACGGAGGATATGTATCCTGTTTTTATTATGGAAGTTACCTTATTTGTTTTGTAGGACAGAACGAGCGGGAAATAAATGTTTGCAGAAACTCCGGTTCTGTTGTTGTATGAACATCATAATAGAGGGAAAGTTCGTTCATGAAAAAAACTGCATTTACACCGAAATGTTTGATACTCATTAACATAACATTTGACCACTAGTTACACAAATATTGTGATATGCGAACTATGTTACTAGTAATAAAACTCGGTTTGTTACTAGTAACATATACAACTTTCAATGTAATCAAAGTTCATATTTGATGCGTTCTAAGATCAAATAAATAACAAAAGACAAAAATAGGCTTCGCGATTCCACGATGTGCAAATGATATTCAACCTTAAGGTGATAAAGGAGTTTCTTGGTCGACTTTGCATATCGTTCACCACAAATGAACGCGAGAGTAAATACCTGAAAGGATCTCTTAAAAAGATCACATGAAATGAAGTAGACATAATAAATTAGGTAATTAGTTACGATTATCTTTTAAATTGTATTTTCCAGAGAATAGAAAACCAATTTTCGAGGTATGCATTGTTTGAAATGCAAACTAGTGCCAAGTCTTGTTTTATTGCTAAAGTTTTAATTGCAAACTATTCGTATTAAGAGCGTCACACCACCGATCCAAGTGGATATTACACGGATCAAGCGCAATCATAGTTTCAATTTGTCTAAATTGCACCTCTGTTTCGTGTTCGAGGCGAGCTGCAGTGCGCCAACATTTGCATACTCATTAGAATACTTACTTGTCTTCAACGTTAATGTACAGAGAAATTTCCAATTCTCCGCTCTACGTAATATATTCCGTTGGTTTTGTTATTCTATTTACATACAAAACAACACATTAAATATTATATATATCTGTATTTTATTTTAAGTCAAATCATTGCGTAGTCGAAACAAACACAGTAGCACAAGGTTTTCGTTCTAATTTCGCTAGTTAGATAATGAATATACCTAAGTTAGATAATATAATTTTGGTGCGAAAGTTCTAAACTAAATGTTATGTGAGTAGTTTTACTCATAATCATTTAGTTAGATGCTTGCTTCTATATGTTTACTAGGAGGTAACACGGCTACTCTTTTTTCCGCACAGAAATCACACTAACAGGAAAAAGTGTTGTACGAAAATTTTTACTACAAATTGGCACGTTCAAGTGTAGTTATTACCCTATTAGTGGGAGTGAGAGCGCCACCGGCGTTGGAGCGGAGATTGAAAGGACCATTCCGCTAACTTTGTTACAGTTCGCGTGCAGCACATTGCAGAATGCGGTTCTATTCATCTACAAACTCTATGCTGAAACATACATAAAAAGTGCCTCCATATCATGTTCATTTACTTACCTAATTTGACTTTATTAAATTATTACGTAACCATATATACGTAGGTATGTATAGTCTGCGTTATTTTTGGCCAACTTCCAAATCCCATTTGATACAATTGCCAGTTCAAAATAAGGCTAATCTCGGAAACCAGATTATTGTAGTCGTGCAATTTCCAATGGACATAATATATACATAATGTGTATACTTCATAATTAAGGATACCATAACGATAGTCTATCACCAAAAGCAGTCCAATAGACGACTCAGATGTACCCTGGACTAGGTCATGTCACTAAAATAAAATCCTTCGTAACTATACATTATTATCATAGAATCCAAAAATCAAATTATTTGCATATTATGTAGATAGAATATATGATAATGTTTTATTTCATACGCCAAAACCATATAATATGCCTATTTATATAGAAATAGCTACCTCGCCATGGCCATAACAATGTACTGCTCAAAAATGTAACGCAACTTTTTAAAAAGAGCAACCATGGAGTTTCTTGCCCGTTCTTCACCATAAGATCGGCAATCCGAACGGACGGTAAAGTTGTAACTCAGCATTTTGTTACTATTTTGACAATTCATAATACTGTATTTAATTGTTTACAATAAAAATCTGATTCTGATTCATTCGGTTATAATTTTGATTATGACTTTTTTTAGAGTAAGAGTATCACATTTAGTTGTGGGCGAAACTATTGATGACAATGCGGTACTGTAATAACTTACGGGTAGGCATACCTAAGTAGAAACTTTCGACAGAATATTTCACAAAAACCATCAGTAATGCCTCTTTCTGTACGTGTTAGTTGAATACATTCCTTTCTTAACTTCGACACGGGGATAGAAAGAAATCTTGGTGTAAGTGGCGTAAAAGGGATGAAATGCGTTTCGCGGCCCTCGCGGGGGGTCGACCCAAATAACAAACATTTTGCGATAAGTTCAGTAGGCACTTGCATACCTGACTTTAGGCGAGGGACTGCCGCCCCGAGAGGCCGGGACGAGTGATTTGGGAGGGCATTTATCATAGCGCGCACTTCATATATCACAAATTTCACCGTGTGAGACCCTTTTTGTAAAAAGGATATGACTTTCCGCCCTTTATGGGAAGATGTAAGCTACAGATTTTTTATACAATTCATAATACAATATTTAAGTGCCTCTCGGCATACGACAATGTATTCCAGTGTGTTAACAATATTGAATAGAAAGTCCCTAAGCACAATACCTTGTTATCCCCATAGGAGTTTTCATATTCAAGTATAAGAATATAATGATTATCCCAAGGACCGATATTGAAGAATGATGGATATTTTTTTTAATTTCATGGCACAATGCATTAAATTTATTTAAGTTGATATTATTGATTCATTAAATGTTAATCCTCCAAAATAATCTAAATCTTATATGCTAACCTTTGAAGCTGCTCTTCTTTTGCGTGTTTAAATCATTATGTGAAATCAGTATTTCGATAAGTCAATTTAAAAAAATAGCAACTGTTTTGTTGGACCAAATTTTATTTTTAAATTATTTTTTTTGTACTTATACCTACATGATGCGTAATTTTAAATGTCTTCAAATTCACCTGGTAGTAGAGATAGCTACCTTCATTAATCTCAAGGAGCAATTAGTCCAGAAAACAAGCAATAAACAGATAAAATAAAGTTTAACTAAGACAGTTTGGGTTTGTTTTGTTCTCGAACCGATCGCAAACAATCCCGTATAGATATTATCAGTTTATCCCGGTGTTCCCTTGCCCCTCTAATTATGAACTCAAAACTAATTCAGCTTTCATTTAGACCTCTCCATCAAAAGTAGAATTTTAATCGAGATTAAGTCAACCCTCACACGGCTTTAATATTATAAGCAAATCATATACCTGAGGAAGACATACCCACACATTTATAAAAATTCCATCTACAATGGCGTTACAAATGCTTCTCTTGTGTAACTTGCTTCGTAATATCATTTTCAATTGATAAAACTGTTATATGTTTTGTGTACGTTTGTGTGTGTGTGTGCGTGTGAGAGACAGTTTCTCGACTAACATCTTTGAGGAAGTCGGTTTCTTTAATTATTGATCAACTTGTTTGGTTTATAATTGGAAAAGTTAACAAGCCGAGGGTCAGCGGTGGGTTCTCTTCCCCCATTTGTTTATCAATGTTTTTCTGCCAAGTATCGCACAGTTAGATCAATGATATAGTTACTTTTGATAAGTTACGGTAAATACAACAATAGATAAATAGGTATAAGTACCTATTCCCGATATTTCCATTTAATGTTTTGTCAGTATTCGTGATGCGATACGTTCCCAAATTCATCGGAGCATTAAGTGGAAACCGGCATTATTGCTCGCTTCACCAAACCTCTTGACAGAATTGGAAGGAGGGTCTAACATGATCGTCAAATATTGAATAAAGACATGTGTCCTAAAGATACGATAACGTTAAGGGATCCAGTTATATGTACAACAAATAATATTGCATCTATAAAAATAAAATGCTGTTCGTTGGTAAGCGCATCACTTGAGTACAGTTGAACCGATTTGCCAATTTATATTGTTTTAAATGTTCGCAATAGTCCAAATAAGGTTTGTAGGGTGAGAAATATTTAAAAAGGTGTACGGGGAATACTCAAATTGGGAAAACTGAAAATGCTGCCTTCTATGGGATTTGGTAAGGACAACGTCTGTTAGTATATAAGCACACGCCTTCTGTGGGGTTCTCTCAGACATGCAGGCTTCCTCACCATGTTTTCCTTCACCGACAACAAAATTGACTGGCAAAATTGACTAGCCATCTGCGCAGGAGAAATTATAGTTCACAAGCGTGTGCGCAAGCAGAGGTTCACTCTCTCTCTATCTCCTCTTACTCTGATAGTCCGATCGGAAGCCGATCCGACACGACCTCGACGACGACGCCGATTATGATTGAAGTAGTAAGTACAATAACACCTTTATACGTATTTTTTTCATATAAGTTGTAGTATATTATAACATATTCCTCGAAATGATTGAATCACGTATTTCTCAAATGTTATTCATATTCGTGAGAGACTCCATATTTTCCCCTATCTTACGGTATTGTATAGGTAAACATGAAATATTATTATTCTGTACTTACTACCGAAATAAGTTCGGCTAGAATCGTAAGTCAGTAGTGCGCGCTCGTGCCCAAATCTAAGGACGGCTATACACGAGTAACTATAGCGCGCAACAGAGATTAAGATTTTTGTAATTTTAGCACCAAAGATAATTTACTAATGAATTGATAAATATACAAAAAGATGCTGAAATAATAAACCTACCTACAGGAATAACATAATATTCCTTTCAAGCCAGTGAACGGATTTCAATCGTATTTTTTTTCTTCTATTTCAGGACAACATTTCCGTATTTTAAAACAATGTAACGTACATGCTGCCGTGAAACAATGTACTCGCATTTGATGCGAAGTGTTCAAGCGTGGCTAGAGATTGCAGCGGACGCTTTTCAGTTTGGGCAGCGAAGCGCGAAAATGGCACCGATAGCGGAGCGCTCGCCCCGCGCATGGGTCACACCACTATAGTGCTGGAACGTAATCCCTCGTTTATATTGTGTCTGTGGTACTATTTTTTTTTAAATCATCTAAGCCGTGGTATAATGATATGCTACGCCAGGTATTCTCTTCCCCTAACAGCTAGGTTACGTGATTGGGCTAAAATTACATCGACCGTTTTCCACCAAGCGGTGTTTATTCTATTCAAGATGCCCAATTACTGGCAACACTGATCGTGATGAAATCTTGAGCCATCGCTGGCAGAGAATACCTGTTGTAGATTATTATTATACCATGAACTAAGAAAGATTTTTTTAGTAAAAATATTTTTTTTAATGACTCGATATGACGCTATTGGCTAATGAAGACTTAGCTTCACCGAGTTTTCCGAGGTTTTTTTACATACATATTAAACATCCATGTCTCGGGTACAAACATTATTGCTCATCACACAAAGATTGTCCCTACCAAGATTCGAATTCGGGACCCTCGGCACAGAAAGCAGGTTCACTACTACCTGAGCTAATCGCCGTCATGGAATGGATTTAAAAAGGGAGAAGAAAGACGTATATGCTACCATATCATTATTTTAATGTGCTATATTTATAATAGACACGGCACAGGTGGTCCACTCAGCTTACAAGTAATTTAATGTCGAGTGAAATGCAAAATGGAGGCCCCAAAGAACCTGCTGTGACCTAGAAACCACTTGGGAGGTCGTTAATTCCGGCGTCTCAGCCTTCCGTAATATAATATGGTTATAAATAGACGGGGAGGGATTATGTGTGGGTTTATATATCTGAAGACTCGGCTCAGTTGGTAGTGAACCTGCTTTGTGTGCCGAGGGTCCCGAGTTCGAATTCTGGTAGGGACAAACTTTGTGTGATGAGTACAAATGTTTGCCGGAGTCGTGGACGTTTAATATATATGTGTTATGTATATAAGCACCTATTTAAATCGTTGTCTTGTACTAAAAAATGGGGAGTGTTAATTTGGGGCTAGATCATATAGAAGTGTCCAGAATAATGTTATTAAAATAACATATGGGTTAATATACACCTACGCGGCTAGTTTCTATAAATAGGTGTTAGTTTTAATGCAGTACATAAGTGCCCATTTATCAATTAAGAGTGACTTGAGGTGACCTGACTCGAGTTGAATGAGTAATTTTTTTTTTTCTATATGATTGTCTTTATCCCAAGTTAGTAAACTGCCATAACCAAATTACCGTGTTTTGGAATCATAATTTTTATCAGCTCAAATAATCGATATATTAAAGAAATTTGACTACGATAAAAAATCCAATAAGTAGATAATTTAGAAAGATTTAGAAAATAGTCAATTAACTCACGTAACTAGAATGTACGAGTAGTTTTTTTTTATTTGACATTGCACAGATAACCTATATCATTAGCCAAGCGGAGTGGTTGTAATAATTTGAGCGTAATAATATAGATCGTCGAGTGAGACAGCGACCGCGAATGCTCTTAATAAAATGAGGTGACGAGGCGAATTGCAACCTATTACATAACCTCGCTTGAAAATGTGGGGATACATCCATGAGATGCGATAGATTCCAGGTACATACCAAAATTTTCTTATTAACTACCACGGTATAGTAATATTATTATTACAAGCTAACTATCATAGGAAAGTAAGATGCGCTAGTAAACAATCACAATAACATTTGAATAATATACACGAACTTTGAAAAAAAAACAATTTTATCTGAAATTTTCGAAAAAAAAAAACACCCTCTTATTAATATCACTTATTATCCGTGACACACAATAATGTACTTCCTAAGCCCATCCCGGTCTTTTTGGCGGGAAACTGAAAAGTCATGGCGTCAGTTATGTTTTAATTTCTAAAACTAGTGTTCCTGCGAGTTATAGTGAGTGATATAAGTGGAATATTAACCATTATGGGTTCTGTAAAGTGCACAAGTGTAGGTAATTGAAACAGAGTGACGAAACTTGGCTTTTGAGTTTCTCACAAAAAATCCATGAAAAATCTTTCAGTAAAGTGTCCATCACTTTACTGATTGAAAGATGGGGGGTATTTTACTTGGGCCAAGCCTTTGGGCCTGTGCATATGCTCAAAAACAGAAATAATTAATATTACTTGACACTGGCAAAATACCTATGGTGATGCCAAATTAAAAAAAAAACCATACCGATTCTTAGCCGCATATTGTAAAGAGGGCCACGCATCTTGCTTGAGGGCTTTATGCGAATGTGGGAATAGCCTTCTACGTGGGCTGAGGCCACATATCACGTGATGACCCAACCGCAAATTACACATACGAAAGCCAAATGAACCCAAAACTTCACACGAAGATTCTGAATACGATCCCCCCACACTTGTACAATATAGCGCTCATGTAACGCACCGTGTACTCTATTGTTAGTAGATACTTAGCTCTATAGGTCCGTCAAAAAGGCATTATCAAAAAAAAAATATTTGAGTGTACTGTTCGTTGATATAAACCTTGGAATTATTAATGACTACATTAAAATGGTGCCGAGATGCGACGATCATAACGAATTAAGGATGTTATTACAGCTTGGGTGTTAAAAATTTAATTTCGGCACATAAGTCCTTGAGCATATATATTATGTCGTAACAACACATTTTACTACGCCGTAAAATCTCTGCGCGGATTTGCAACATTATTAACAACGGTTAATCAAAATATTACCTTCCATAATGTAGGAGGTATGTATCCATTATAACCAAAATAATAATCTTACATTTGAAATAATATGGCACAGACATCATAGACAATAGTTATACTGTGATATGTTTTTTATTCTTATAATAAATCACCGTATTACTATTGATGTCTGTGCCGCATTATTTCAAATCAAACTTTTCAATGAAATATTATTATTTTGGTTATAATGCATAAACCCTTCATAAATTATGGTTTATATCAAACTGGCAGTTTTTATCAAAATAATTGAGTAAATGCCATTAGAGTACTTATAAAGAAATAATATTATTTTTTATTAAAGTTTAACGGCATCTTCTTCTTCTTCTTTCTTTACGAAATGAAATGCGATGAAATAAAATGGATATGAATATGGCCTCACCCGCAACTTAGCGGGTATTTTGCCAGTGTCAAGTAATTAATAGCAATATTAAATTCAATAAATACACATTATAAATAAAATAATGGATGTGACATGAAGAAATGAAAATGGCGAATCCCTTAACGGCATCAAGTTTCTTTTTATGGACAATGTGGCTAGTAACAAATTCATATCAAAGTCTAGTTTATGAACCAAAGAGGATAATAATCAAAATAATTATGAAGATTCTAATACTGGCAAGGGATGAAAAAAATATTAATTTAGTTTTTGTTACAGTTATTAGATTTATTTTCATTATAAAGTATTCGACTGAAGGACTGGTTTCCATGGTCATGAATAAAGATTTATAAACATTCTAGGCTATTTTAATTTCTATTCTATTTCAGTGAAGCCGCCGAAACGTCGGGAACGTAAAAAACATAAAATAAGCGCGATAAAATATGTAAAATTATTTTTTTTCGACACAAAAACAATAATTTGAAAAACACAAGTGGAAAATTGGCGGACCAGTCTCCGTAAGCAACACCCGTGCAAGAAATGAATTTATGTTCCACCTCAGCGGGTACATCTACCAGAGGATACGCAATAATGACAGCTATTCCTGTTGATTAGGCAATTTGGGGCAGCAATTACAGAAGGAAAAGATAAAAGAAATAATATCCGCACATAGATAACGTGTGGGTGGGGATGCTTGTTGATTTGTTATGACTGATGACCGCATAAAATTGATGTGGGATTTATTTGTTGGGAAGTCGAACAGTGAAATTGTCAATATATGTCATTGCCATTACCATTATCAACGGCAATACATTAAAAAAAAATATCAAGAAATACTGGGTACTGGCCACTGACGTCCATGATACAAGTACGCTAGACTAATGATACCCTTTAAAATGACAGCTATCTATTTTGCCTATTTGAAGCGCCCCCATCGTGGGGGAAAGGAACTAAATCTGACGTAAATTGCAAATGGCCGTTGTTTTGTTTACATTGTCTCCGTGTTTATAAAGTGATTTTGATGGTTTAACGCGATTAAACTTGTTTGTTGTGTCGTATTAATATAGTTAATACATAAATAAGTGGTGTTAGTTAATAGGTAAACCATGAAAGAGTGCGTGTTATGCAAAACTCTTTACCAGAAGGGAAGTGGGGTTACATTCCACAAGTAAGTGAATTTACGGCTAATATTCAAGAAATTAAAACTTCTATTGATATTATAGGCACTTAAAAATATGTTACTAATCTTATTTATACGTGATTACAACGCATTTGTCGTTGTATTATCGGTTTTTTATAAACAATAAAATTCTATAGTGCTGTTAAAGTTCCTTGTCGATAAAATTTATCGATATTTTTTCTATCAATATCTTAAATAGATAGAACATTCAAGAACGTAAAAATCGCCGAAGACAGATTTGTATTATCAAATACATATTATTTTAAAACAATGTCTACTAATTCACAGGTTTCCGACTGACAATAGAAGACTAGAATTATGGCTCAAAAACATTGAAAAGCCTAGTTGGCGTCCGAAAAAATATGATTACATCTGTTCAAAACACTTCTCTGATGACTTTTATTAAACATAACTCATGTACTACTTTGATGATTTTTATTTTCTATTAATACCTTACCTACTCCATTGCTTCCCAAACAACATTACATTACCTCATTTCTAATTAAAAAACAATCCTTATTTAAGTAGGATCTAGCTAGTCACACACCACCCTTTAGTCCGGTTTCGGCTTATCCTAAGATTACCTACCCTACCCATGAGCGATTCGGCTAATCATTATCATTATTTGCTTCATCTTAGTATTAACCACTCGACTATTTTGGACATTAGCCATTGTTAAAGCAATGGATCATAATTATTTTCATTTTACTGCATGGGTAGGTTTAAGCATAAACATTTTTATCGATGTATCATATCACTGTCCCATCTCTATTATTAGTTCCATTCCCCCTCACTGCCGCTATCAGCGCCAAAATGGCGAAAATCAAATAGGCACACGATAACCGGGCTTATGATTAGTCCAGCGATGTATACCATAGAGGTCAGTGGTACTGGCAAATATGGCTCTATTTGTAGCCGATTGCCAACTGACTCATAGACTGACATAGATTTATATATAGTAGGTTTACATCAATTTAACTTGAACTTTTATTACACCATCGGTAAGTAAGTGCAAGATTTATGTAGATACTTATTTAACTTTACGGCCCTAACCTAGTCCTAAACCTAGTCCTAAACATGAATTTGGTAAAATATTAAAGAGAAACATGCGAATTAAGTTGACAACCGCAAGTTCTTTGATACTAAGTTGCAATAAAACTAGATGACCCATATTCCAACTATAAACTTCTCTTCAATACTGAAACTGGAGCTTCCTGAAAGCAATTTCAAAAAATTCAGAAGTCTTGCTGTTCTCTGCCAACGGGGACGGAGTTTCGTTAAAGATTAATAAAGTTTAAAAGTGCTTCCGACTTTTTCCAAGCTTGCCGTTTAAAATATCCCGTTGGTGACATAATGAAAAAAGAAGCCTTGTAAAGGAGTTAACTGTAAATGTATCTCTAATGTAACCACTCACAGAACGATTGTATTAGCAGTTACTGTGAAAATCTTCAGATGTGCTGTGATGAATAAATATCATTGGACTTGGTTCCTACAAATCTCACAACTTTTTAATGCTATTCTAACCTATGATTTTTTATTAAAATAAAACTAATCATAAGGATTAAGAAAAAAAAAATCCCGGTAAAATCCGTAAGATTAGTTTTATATCAAAATATACTTTAAATACAATTTAAATATTCGCTTCATATGCAAAATTGACAATATTTTTTTTTTTAATAAAATTTGTTTTGTTATGCTCGTCCTAGGTTTTGCTCTATGAGGTAACCCATACTTACTTATAGATTTTTATTTAATTAATAGTGTTCGCATTTAAGGCAATTTAAATGCATGTCGGACTCAAGCTGGGCCATATCTCCCGAAACCGCTCCGTGCGACTGCACATTAACTGCAAGTTAAGATGGAAATTTATTTCACGAGCCATATATTAGAGCTTCCTGCACCCTCCAGTCGAGCAATTAAACATTACAAGTTACTGGCCTTGCACTTATTCGATATTTAAATAATAATAATCATTCTTAAAAAAAAATCAGTTGCATGTTTACTTTGGCAACAGATACACAATCGGCACATATTATATAAGGTGTCCATAACGTATTCGCGAATTCGCGTTCACTACACAAATGGAATTGGTATTTTGTGCTTCAATATATTGTATGCGACACTCCATCTATATTATTTCTTCTTCTGATGGTGTAACAATAGTTTACTTGTAACCTTGCGTCATTAACGCAGGCTTGTGTTACATTGCGGGCGTCCTAATAGAAAAGGTAACAAGAACATTCGATGTATTAACGCTATACCGCCTTTTAATCCCAGTGGTAAATGCACCAGTACAGAAGATGGTATGCGTTCTTATACAACATGAGCTAGACTCAGATCTCACTATAACGCATTGCATTATATTGATGAACCCAAAACGCACCTACGAGATAGAACCTTGAAATGATCGCGGGAGTGGAATGAAGTCTGTGCTTGTGTGTAGCTCAATGTGCTTATTAGCGCACTTAGCCAGCAGAGCGGGTGCGACGCAGCTAACTCGCTGGTGACTTAATTAAGTGCGATGTGGCTGCGCCCGCATCTCATCACTTACCTGGTTAGTACCTACTGTACGATGTGAATTGTGCATCAATTTCTGGAAGGTTAATTTGCAAAGATTAATTTACTCTGGTTAAAGATGCAAGTGATCTCATGCTGTTTCTTTTAAGTAGCTTTTTAAGTAGCAATATATGTACTTAAACCTATTTCATAGCAACAACAGAGAACATATAATACGTGAACATTTGCATGACATATGGTGTTGTTGTAAATCAACTTGTGTTTTACATATAAAGTGTTAAAAGGCAGTGTGGTGTTGCGCCGCCCGAGGCGCGAGTTCTGTCATCGACTTTGGATTTATAGCATATCGTTTGGTGGGATTTGCTTTTGTTTCATGTAATGGAACAGCTTCAAAAGGTCATACGTTGTGTTTTTATTCAGCATGATACATGTACCTCAATGTGAAATATAGGTAAATATTATTTCTGGAATGCAATTCACTGTCGGGTTTAATGTCGAAAAAAAAGCTCTTTTCAAAATTACCCACTACGTATTGTAAAACATTTTCATATGGTATGGTACTTCTACCGCAACCGATTTTTTGCGATTCCTCAATTATGAAACCCAATAACCGCCAAGCTCTACTCGCTATTTTATACGTAAAAAAATACGATATCCTAAACATAAAATGAGAAATATTGTAACCAGAGAACTGGCTTGATTAAAGAAAAAAATACCGAATCCCGCTCAGATTCCCACTTATTGTTGATGCTATTTGAAGATGGTAAAGGAAAAAGGGATGTTTATTCATGTAGTGGTAATTGAATCCCGCAGGAGTGCGACTGGCCGCAAATTGAAGAGGGAGTGAGGCAGGAGAGGCGGGGAGAGGAGACAACGGCGGCGGCGCGGCCTGCAGGTGACGTCACTGCGGATGATATCTTATTGTTTATAAAACCGCCGCCGTGTTTACTCCTTTAATGGTAATTATTCCTACGTATATTTTAATTAATGAAAATACAGCCTAGCTCAAGATGAATTATTTTACACAGCGTTACAGTACTGTAAGCATTCTACGTCCCTCCAACCAATTCCAATACCATTTAAAAATTATGGTTCCATCGATTACCGATGATTCTACCTATACTATGAACTACATGTGTAGAGGAGATTAAAAAAAAAACAAAAAACAAATCGGTTGCAGATCGACGGTTATCGGGTAAGTGAAAAATGACAAAATACACGTGTTAGTAAGATAACGTAATAAATATAAAATGATAAAAAATTTAAGTACATGATCTGAATATTGTTATATACATTGGAACTGGGGACACTCCAACCAAAGACTTCATAAATAAGTATGACAGTGACAGCATACTTTCTCGTGACATAACGATTACATAGAAGTCCCTGCTTTCACTACAAGACGATAAGAATATCACATAGTAAATGTCACACAGCACAGAAAATTCAAAACGTCGCCTGTCGCAGTGCAGTAGTAATGTAGGTAATCCTTTGAAATGTCCAGGAGGCTGCGCTCGCCTCTCCTGTGTAAAGAGATAAGCCGCCCAGAGCCTGCACATTTTTCCCGCCTGCCTGCCGGCTTCGCGACACGTGCAAAGCCAATCCAACGCCGATATAAGCCTTATATTAATGTCACAAATCAATACCGCTTTTCGCGTGAAATTGTAACATATTAGGCGTTATAATAAGTTTACGTAACGTTAACGTATTTTACGTTGCACTAGCATTTTTAATAAAACTAATGTAAATAATGCATCTGATTTAAGGTGAGAAAATCTCAAATTCGTAGAGTGTTTTCTATTTACAATTGCAAAACACACTCGTCTATTTAAAAATATAAATTATTTTGGTAAGTATTGATTGTCTTCGGGCGTACCGGTAGGTACTTAGTGTATTACATGTTTAAGTTCTTAGTCATAGGCAATGCGTTAGCCAGGAATTCACTTTGAGGGGGTCGAGTTTACTTGGGGGGGGGACCTCAGGACCATAGACATTAGTAAGTAACTATGTATAAAACAGTGGGTTCTCCATGGTATATCGGGGGGTTTGAACCCCTAACCCTCTCCCCTTCCTACGGCCTTGGTCGTATGTTCCTAATTTAAATCGTTATCAAACAGTTTCTTATTTCTCTATTTGTCTATTACGATTTTTTTCTCTATTCTATCCTACATTAAGGATGGTGCTTGTCGATGCGTGACTTAAATATTTGGTAGGTTAATAAAACCTGTCAGTGGCTAACAGTCCGCCTACTTGCTGACGAGATCCCGCGCGCCCCGATAATCCCTTAAAGCCAGCTAAATGCGGGGCTGAAGTTATCCCGGGACGGGTGAGGCGAGTTACCCCCGGGAGCTTTTAAATCCGATAGTTTGTTTACATTGCAACCGCTCCAGGCAGTTGTTTGTTTTTCACTATAACCATCCGCTTCTGTTGTAATAGCTCAAGTAGGATCGCGTAATGCGAGGGAGTTCAGGCCATATAGCCAGCCAATAGGCGTGCAGATTTCCTGAAGATGTTTTCCTTTACCATTTATAAGCATGCTTGAAAATGAGATGCACGCATAATATATGAAATCTGAAAATAGCAAAGGACCCAGACGGGGTTGGAACCTGGGGCACTTTTAACCAAGGTGAGCGTTGTACCAACTAGACTGCCACTGCTTCTACATATAACAAATGTGTTGACTATTATAAATCTATAGATTTTTGCCTGAATAATGTATGTGATACCTACCTTATTACCAAAAAAAAGTTGGTAAAAGTATTCGGAAGACCGTGGGTTTGGAATAATATGGACAAATTTAATCATTCATAAGTTTCCTCTACCTGATTATTACGAAGTTTGCGCTTAATTATACATGATTTAGTTCTATCAGACTTTTTACCTACATAACGTATTCTATAAATTATATATAAGATAACTTGGTATAAAAGAGGGATTGTAGAATGTAACTAGCCACACAACAACTTGAAATGTCGGAGGAACAAAAAAATATCGCTAAGATTGAAATTTTTGAGACCTTGCGGTTATGCAATTTCTGCATTCGCAGAATAGGTCTCTCTTTCTGTGACGATGTACCGATATCCATCAGTGGTAAATTGATAACGTATCTTTCTTTCGTGACGTCATCTTCTCTGCTGATTCTGATGTTGGCCGGCGAGATCGCCAACATTGCTGTACAGATGGTCAATAATGCGTCCGTAGAAGATTTTGTTGGAAGCTATTTGCACATTGCTGGATATGATACTATGAGTGAGTATTTGGACGGAAGATTTAACGTTTTCAAAGACCAATAGAATGATCAATTATTTCAATACATTTCACAGCAGCGCCGCCAGCGGAAACGTTTAGCTTTCCTGGAAAATGACAATCCGCATTGGAACGAAAATTTTTAGATGCAGTCATTTCATATAGTCCTATAACATAAAACATTAATAAACATTTTAAAAGAACTCGTTTTTCAGGTTTCGGTAAATTACTAACTATCTGGTACAAACGTAACACCTTCAGGCAACTGGTGGTCGAATTAGCTGAAATATGGCCAGTGGTGCTGAAGGACAAGGGGGCGGATGAGATAAAACGGAACAGCCTCTCATCGCTGAAACATAGGCAGATTTGTAAGGATTGTGACATACTTATCACTAGTTGTAGGAGTAAGTTGTAAGGTCTACCTAATAGGTCTATTTGTGTCATCATAGCTCCGGTACGCATGGTCCAATTTCAACATTGTAGCTGTTACTATCATCACGATAGTCGTTTTCAAAATTTCAAAGCTAGAACTGTTTGTTTTGTAGTAATCATTTTGATTTATCTCGTTGAAAACTGATCGCAGGATAACACGGTGACGTCATGCTGCCCTTATCGCTCACTCGTAGCAGGGTTCTGGATTGTGTTAAATCGCTCCACAACAGCCTGAGATAACAGAACAGCAAATTCGGCACCTACATCATTGGAGTCTCCTTTATCTCTCCACTTTGTATTCGAGCGTACCCAGTTTGTATTCGACTGTACTCATTTTGTATTGCAGTATACGCATTTTGGAATGTGTTCGGAGTGTGGCTATACAACTTGACGCCTATTGCCATCCTCCTGTACCGCAAGATTAGAGGCGTCCCCGCCGGCCTCGGGTACATATGGCAAATGGCTTATCCGTTCGATAAGACCAAGCCTGTTTACCATGAATTTGTTTTCATTTTTGAAACGTGTTCTGGTATGTATTGTCTTTCAATACATATTATACTTATTCTTAATATGGTTGGTATAAACACGGTTGCCAGTGGTGTTTCCCAAGGCTCAGATCTTGCATTTTAGCAAGCCCAAAACTAAGACCTAAGTCTCTCGGAGTTCTATAGCAAAATCTCTGCAGTACTCTGGTTAGATAGCCAATTTGTATATATTTTTTAAATTGACGAACCGAAGGTCTCCCTAATATGTATATAACATCATTAGCAACCTTATGATCTGACTGTTCCCAAAATTTTACCAAACCTAGTGGTTATACAAACCGGTTTCTGAAGACTGCAGACTTATGTCACTTTTCATATAATGTGTCTTGCTCATAAATCTTAACCTATTAGCAAAATATCCTGAGTATCGTATATCCTATATATATATGAAGCTATAACCTCCTAGTGCAGTGCTGCAGCTCATGTATATTTATTTTAACTTAAACGGATACTCTCTCGAAGTATCTACCTACAGTAATTGGATTAACTACATACTTTTCCAGGAGTAATATCAGTGTGCTGTATGCTGGGCTCCGACCTGCTATTTATGACGATGTCCAGTCACATCAGTATGTTGTTACGCCTCCTCCAGGAGAAGATCCGGCGTTTGGGTTGCAATGAAAATGGAATGACCTCTGACACCAACAATGTTGATTGTTATAAGGAAATTGTTTCAGTCGTTAAAATTCATCAAAGACTTATCAGGTACTAACAATTACATCTGATCTTCTTCGATTGAAGAATAGCAATCTTATAGCGATCTGATAAAAAAAACTATTTTTGCGTTTCTTCATTGAATTTACTGTAATTATTGAATTTTAAATAAGCTTAGATTCGGACCATTATATTTTAGGTGTGTTAGTCTGGTTCCTTTTTTCAGCTATAGCAGACATTTGGAAGAGGCGTTTTCAGTGGTCAATCTTATCAATGTACTACTGAGCTCTGTTGATATCTGCTGTGTTGTATTCACTATCGTTGTAAGTACCTAAGTTCTTAATGTAGCGTAGGTATTATTCCAATTGGCTTTATAATATTACATTACGATGTTCGCTTTCACAATTTTTTTGATTTTTTTTTATCAGAGCGTATTTTGTAAAAATATTAAATAGATTGTTGTTGTTCAACTTATTCTCTCACAAAAAACGCTACGATGTTTTATAAATCAGAGAAGCACTTAAGAGGCGATGAAAAATTGTCATCTAGCCCTGTCGTATAATATATTTATAGGAGCAATAAAACGCTGTTTCAAAGCTCATATTTTTCAGAAATATTCTTGCGAACTATTGACAGTGTTTTAATATTTTAACAGTTTCTTGAGTCGTGGATGGAAATGAGCAATAAGTTCTTCCTCGGCGCGGCGCTAACTCAGATGGGAATAGTTTGCTGGTACGCTGATGACATCTACAGAGCGGTTAGTTAATTGTCTTTCATTGGCTACGTCACAGATTGAGGACTTAACACTTTAAAGTATTAGTAGCCTAGGCAAAATTATTTTGCTCTCGTTGTGAAAAGACTAGCCAATTTATATGATATCAACACATTAGGGATCTTTGAGTATCCTTCTGTGCATCCCTGTCACAGTGATCCCTGTAGTTTTAATTGGGATATTTTTATTAATTACTTATTAAGTATTGACATATTGGATACTTCTCTTGCTAAAGAATGTTACTTTTGTTGTACTTAAAGAAGCCGTATCTTTTTGTTATTTAGTGTTTTATGTTTCCTATATATCAATCTATATATTAATTTAATTTAATGTAATACATTTATTTTATTATAATTAATTTACCTATATTTTTTTATCAAAAATATAATTTTTAATTTCATTGTGTGAAATATACGACTTTACTTTTATTGTTAAACAATATAGAATAGATATAAAATATAGGTTAAATGTCATTATTACGGCATGTGACGTGATAGCTCTCTCTGTAATTGGTATTTGCTGGGTGGTTACGTGATAAAAATACTTTTAAATTATATTTTTTTTATTAAAGTAATATTTTCAATAGAGATTTAATATGAGTAATTAAGATTATTATTGTGGTTATTAAATAAACTATTAATATAACAATCAATACATTGTAAAAAAGTATCTTAAAGTCTCTCTCTCGAGTCTTAAAAGGAATGTTTTACAGAGCTTGGGCGTATCAGACGCAGTGTATGAGAGTGGATGGTACTGCAGCACACCGCGGTGCCGGCGCGCAATGCTGATCGTTTTACAAAGGTACTATTCCTTAAACCAAATAAACGAGATACTTTTTGACTTGACAGTGTAACTATGAACTTACCAATTGAGTAGCTTCGCGAGGCCGCCTAGCCTATTGGACAGTAGGTGCTTCGCCCGAGTCAAAAGCTCATGCTGCTTCGCCCGTGCGATATCATTTGTCATTTGCCTCGCCGACTCGGACAGTCAGACTATATGACTTCGGAAGCTAGCTTCTTGTCAAAGCAAACGCTTACACGTTGCCCGACCAATGTCATCTGACTATACTAGTCACACATCTGACTATCTGACTATTTATCGCACATAATATTTAATCTACATAAAAAATATATAAACTAAGGAAAATGTTACCTTTACAGAACCCAGAAGCCATTGTATTTCACTGCTCTCAAGTTTAGAGCTATCACAATGATGACATACAGTTCGGTAAGTGAGTGATGAGTTATTATATATTTCACCAAACTACAGCCTATTGCTCGTTTTGGTTCACCATGTATTAAATCCGTGTCCAAATACTTAGACCCATTGTTTCACGGTAAACTTCCTGCACAAAGGAGCAAGTTCTGTTGGTTAGTAATTATATATGAACAAACAATGTATAGTTTCATACATGTAGGTACTAACCTAAACTTAATTAAAATTAAATCCACCAGAGCAAAAGGTTAATCCCGTAATAGTGTAAGGCAGGAGGAGGGACGAAGTAAAATGGAAATAACAACAGAACCGTTAGTAGCGCGTGCGCCCCGGCGAGGGTTGCCAACTTTTTATAATCAATGTAGCATTTTAGGTACCTCTAAAAATATAGGAGATGGCAAAATGTAAAAGAAGTTTGTTGAAATTTGAATCATTTCAACAGAATTCTGCATCTGCATGCGAAACAGAAGTACTTTTTCGGTCAGAAAGTAGAATAATTTCTTGAATTTTGTTTAAATGACTCGTTTTTGAGTAAAAATTGTTATAATTTCTTTACAATAAGTAAGTATAATTTATTTATTTATTTTATGCAATTATAGTAAGGTGAAATTCGAATTCCCGATATTCAATCACGAAAATATACTAGTTTCTCCTACTATATATATTTTTTCATAGAATTGTAGTAGTTGAATCCGTAATATAGTAGAATATAATATTATATAATGTTTGGCAACCCTAGCACCAGCACACAGGGATTAGCCTTAATTAATGTGAAGTTTTAATTTACCTACACTACATCGCTTGTTTCAGATACTCACTACTGCTTACTCGTATTTCACATTGCTGTATACGTCATATCGACGTGATTAACATCTCTACAACATGTATATAACTATTAAATTAAGGTAGGTACTAAAATAATGTACTCAGTGGAGGCGTTTTGATCTATAAAATATAGTACTATTTACGAACGAAAACATAAACTATTCTACTACTATATCATGACCTGTCGCATGGTAATTTTGTTTAAGAACTTCATCCACTTGGTTTTGTTATTACAGTATTTTTTTATAAAAACTGAAAAAAAAAAATAATGTCATTAGTATACTTTATAAATAAATCAATAAGACCCCTCAATATATTATCTGTGTTTGTTTAACATCTAAATATTTCTGATTCTAATTCTGAAAGAAATGTACCTAGCAAACTACTTATTGCATTTTTTTACTACTTTTAGTTATTTTGAAGGTTAATAAAAATTTACAATGGCATTACAAAGCATTTTTTTTTTCTAAACCATTCCATAAATTGCAAATTTGTCAGCAACATATTGTTTTATTATTCTGCTCATGGACACAGAATTAATCTTCTTCTTTCTTTACGAAATGAAATGAGATGAACTTAAATAGATACGAATATCGCCTAACCCATAACACAGTGGGTATTTTCCCAATGTCAAATGGGTTAATAGCCGCATAAAATTCAATAAATACACATTATACATAAAAATGCATGATGCCATGAAAATATTAAAATGGCGAATTTTTTTTTTTTAATTATTATAATTAATAATAATATTTAATGAATTTTTTCACTGGCCATTGTTAATTTTGTTACAGACAGTTGAGTCAGCTGTTTGACATCCTCGCGGTTAAAACCTAACCTTCTTCTTTTTTTACGAAATGAAATGCGATGAAATAAAATAAAATAGCCTCATCCACTACTTAGCGGGTATTTTGCCAATGTCAAATAATTAATAGCAATAGCACATTCAATAAATACACATTATAAATAAAATAATGGATGTGACATGATGAAATGAAAAAGGCGTTTTCAAACCTTACCTTAGAAGGGTCACGTATGGTTTGACATAGGTTTAGGATTACGATGACTTTTCAACTATGACATCTCTACATGAATGTAATGTGACCTGTTTGCCGTTGTATATCACCTGAAAGGTACCTGAAAGGAAAAAAAATATGTGTGTCCACTTTATTTAACTTTATTTTATTTTTATTTTGCAACAATGTTAAATGTTAAAATGAAATAATAAAAATCATATAAATTCAATGAATCTAACAAAAAAAAACAAAAAGTCACCTGAAAGTTAGCAAAGCAATCTGGTTGGTCGAGCGAGGAAGTACCTCGCCACCCTGCGATTACTCTGTAACAATATTAGCTAGGCATATTAACAATATTGCCAGCCAGCCTGGCAGTGGTTGGCACTTTGTAGTAATAACAAAACTATTTCCACAGAACGACACAGAGAACATTAAAAGGTGAGAATAAACGTAGGTTTGTGTGTTGATATATGTGCACAATGAAGGAAATTAAAATGAAGTAGTAGGTTGCCCTTACCAAGTACGTTAATACTTAACTGCAACAAAAATTTCATGGGTACCTAGATAATATATATACCTAACGGGACGGTGAAGGAAAACATCGTGAGGAAAACTGTATGTCTGAGAGAACCCTTCGAAAGATGTGCGAAGTCCGCCAACCCGCACTGGGCCAACGTGGTGGACCCAATCCCCCTCGCATTGAGGAGAGGCCCGTGCCCAGCAGTGGGACATAAAAAAGGGCTGGAATTATATAACGGTACCAATTATAAGCTTAACTGTACAGACAGTTCGTTTGTGTAAAGTTGAGTTTGTTGAAAGTTAAATTGTTATTCTTAATGCCAAAGCTTTAAATTTTCAACACAGAATCTAGGTTGTCTCTTGTTAAATTCAGGCTTGTGTACGCCTTTCACAAAGGGTGTACCAATTGTTCCTACTCTATGTTATGGCGTATTTGTACATTGTTAATTAATATACTCTTACAAAGATTAATACAATCAGAAACATTAAATACATAAAAAGTAAAACTATGAAAAAAAATCTGTTGGTAAAAAGAAGTGGTATACTTGCGCATATTCGGCCATCATCGGCGATTAAAGGCCGAGGCGTAAAGACAACGCTTGGCTTATTTCCTATTCCTCCTAAAAGTGAGGTCTGGGTTCATAATGGTCCATCGTGGTGCATATGTCACATTAGTGCAATAGTCGATTTCTCCGTTGTGCATGCTATAATCGGAACGGTTACTAGTGACGGACATGACGGCGAGCCACTACACGCTCGCCCCGGGGATGGATTAATTACCCCCACGAACACTGTTGCCAAGCCCATGTTATATGAGCGACACAGTATTTCTGTAGGCAATGATTACATATTTGATAGGTAAAAAAATGTTATTGAATTTATAGAACGCTTTATCCATTTATAATGGCATTACGAAGCGTTTTCCAGAAGTAAATAGGTTTGCAATACCACAGTCAACGTCCAAAATCTTTCAATAAATGTTTAAGAAACCACCAAGTTTCCTTGTTTGCTGTTTTTTTTTTATTTTGTAGTCTCCGATATCAATATTAAAAGCATTTGTAAATATAATAAATAGGCTTCGTGTAGTGTCGTCGACGGGTCGTCGCTTATGTGCCTTCAGGCATTTTTATTTGTGAATTAAGGAGCGAGTGAAATAAGTTTTGAAATCTCGATGATAAACTTTATGCAATATGCTTTTATGCCATGTTCCGTATGCTATTATTCTAAATAAGTATCATATCGTATGACTTCTTAAGAGCATGAATAGTTATCACGGTTTACATAGTCTAAAGAAGTCCCTCTATGTAATGCAGTCTAGTCTATCAGAGTTTTAAATCGTGGCGTATCACTTTTTTTATTGTATTTCAAAATCCATATCATACCTACCTACATATAAAATATATAGCGAATGGCTAATTAGCTATGTGCATATTCGCCGCTTGTCAGCAACCACAGCGCGAGTTCCTGGTGTACATTTAAACTCGGCATAACACTCTCACTCATTGCCGTACTAGTGTTTTATTTACAGTACATGTTACCTGTACCCTTGTAATTAAACAAAATAGCCAATATTAATTTTTACACCACATGAAATTCGTATAAAAACGCCAAGCCAAACTCGCCAAGTACTACACGGTCATTAGTCCGTAAGAAGTGGCGTTGGAACTAGCCGAAGTATGCTTCAACTTCGCCGTATAAGTGTTTTGCTTTTAGTTCACTTGGTAACTCGCCTGAACGAGATTACAGAATTTTATACGATTCCTGCTGAAACACTTTGTTAAGTAGATACAAGTTAACGCTCGATTTTAAGTGGAAAGTTGTATGTGTTATTGTTAATAGTTCGATTATATTCTAAGAGATGCCGCTTGCGGCGCGCGAAACCGAGAGGTCTGGATTTAATCGGCATTAAATTATTGACGTGAGCCCACTGTTCAGACAAGTTTCAGCTTAGTTGCGTAAGGAATAAACAAGATTTTTATATACATTCATAGTACAGGATAACGAGAGCGCATGAACGTTCCGAGCGGTGCAATGATTTGTTTACAATGTTATGCACGTATGAAAAGTAAACAGCAACTCGAATGCTGCCGTTCATTGTTTGGTCCATTGTTTGATCAAGCTGCATTATGCATGTTAACCATATAGCGAGTCCAGCACTACAGAATGGCCTACGGGCTCCGGGTAGTTTTAGTAAGTAGCCGTTAGTACCTTTGCATACTATAATATCCCAAATATACTCACACTGTATGGCCCCCAATTAAGCAATGCTTGTAGTATGGACTCGAACACATGCATGTTGGTACAGAAAGTAGGGTTCTCGCAAACATTGTTTTTTTATTATTAGTAGCGTGCGATACGCTTTACATTATATCTGGAATCGATCCCAAAACTCTCGGTTACAATGGCGATCCGAGACTTTTTGGCGAGAAGTTGAACCGTGAAGTTGTTGTGATTATTATCAGAGAACAAACATCAAAGCACATATTGCTTGACACTGGCAAAAATACAATATTTTGTAGCCGATTGCCGACGAAAAAAGAAGAATGGCGGTCCCTTAAACCACTAGGCTATTGATGCTTCAAAACTGAACCGATTGAGTATGAGCACAATTTGCAGACTCAAGTTCTCTCGTGAAGTTTCTAGTTGCGTAGTGCTGGCAAAGTTTATAATCTCTCAAATAATTATCAGAATAGTTATAACTTTATCTACTCTATAATGATTTAATTGATAAATCAAAAGCATGTAACTTTGGGAGTATAATTTTACTTGGAATACATTATATTAAGTCTCGTTAAACTTAATCCACCATTTTTTTATATAAAAACGTCTCCTGACGTATATTACCTACAACGAAAGGAACGGTAACACTACACAACCATTCAGTTGCGAATTATTGTAAAATTCAAAGTTTACCCTAACGATGCGCTATGTTGGGTGTTACACGCTCAGTCCGGTTAAACATATGTCAGATTAACCGTCCAACCCTCTGACTGACACTGATGGATGAAAACCACAAACTGACAGAATTTAAATGTTTAAATATTTCCATCAGTCTTGTAATGACAAAACAGTTGGAGCAGACTGACGCCGTACTGAGCATATATAGCACCCGAATAACATAATCAAAGTTCACTCACTATTAGAAGATCGAATTTTAACAAAGGTTGGCAGCCAGTCCCCGCGAAATAATCTTATATTTGCTACACCACACGACCTATTGTGTGGTGTATAAACATAAAAGGCGAAACACGCCGAAACTATTTGCTAAGTCATCTAATGCTCCCTCCGAAACTATGCCTCTACTTACGTTTACCTAAAGAATCACAGGTCTCGTCAATCAGCTTGAAAAGGCTCACACCTTGGTGAGAAACATTAGCAATGTTTCTTGCCGCTATAGCGATCATCTAGTGCCATTCTATGTTATAGCAGTTTACTAATATAAAGCCTAGTATTTTAGGTCATCTACCTACGAAATTAAGAGAGAGAGATATATATTTTTTATTTCACACGTCTTTTAATTTCAGCGGCCAAACAGCAAAATAATATAGTCTTTTCATATTAAAAGCGTCCCAAAAACGTTGCCTATTTTTCAATTTACGCTCATCCCGAATTTTTTCACGGCTCCCATCACGAATTTGAGCTCTTTTCCTATTCAAACTTACGTATAAAAGGTTTGGCATGCAATTTAATTTCTTAAAGAATTCGTGAAAAGGTACCCCTAAACATTACCATTACGGATGGTCCTGGAATAGCGAATAGGATAATTATATTTTTTCTAAATATACTGCGAGACCTGAGTTGTAATAAAATGCCGTGAATTTACTACATAGCAAAACATTTTAAATTAAAAATGCAATATTATACAAAGTTGTACAATATTTTAGGGTTTCAAAGTGTAAACGTTATATTTACGAAGAAAACTTGGAAAAGCTCAACTCTGTAGGATAGGTATTCTTAAATATCCAACATATTTTAATATTTCCTTTGCCGGAGCTTGGAGCAACAGAGGCTGTTCATTTTTAAATATTATTCTAGTACCAAAATTTAATTAAAACTCGGAAATGGTCGTTTAAATAACAGCGGGGAGAATTCGAATGCTGACACGCCTCGATTATAAAATGTCATCATTAAAAGCCGTAGGTGAATTGAATTTTTTTGGAGAATTAAAACAATTCTTCGTAACATAGTGTTATCTATTATACTGTCAATAACACAATCTATTACAATATAAATAGACAGCACACCTAGGTTATGTATATAAATGTTCTAAAAATGTATGTAAAACAAGCTTGATAATATCTATATATATCGCTACATAAATTATAGATTTTCGGGAATTTAATAAATAAAATCCTCGTATTTGTATTAAAACAGGTGCACTCTGATTTACAGTACCCATTTCGCATAAAATGCCTAGGCGCACAAATTACGAGCGCCAACATAAATGGACAGCAACTAGGCAAACATCATGCCTACCTCCCCGAGATTTATAGGTTCCAAATGGCTAATTTGACCCTGAAAACCGCGGGCCATAATTCGAAGCGGGCGAACGAATAAATCACGTGGCAGAGGATTTAAACCTTACTCCACGATTTAAAGGCTGTTTATTCTGAATATATCAATGTTACAACTAACGTAAATCTATAATTGTTATACGTAAGCACGTATAGTGTTCAATAATAGTGCTTACAGCCTTAAGAAGTAAGTGCAACGGGATCATTAAAAAAAATGCGACAAATATTACATGTATGGGCCAAAATGGCCTTAGATTCATAAATATAAAAAAACATTCTGCTGTTGTTGTTTTTATATGAATTTTTAGTACGCCTATTATTTTTGGCTATCTTCAAGCAATTTGAGTGACTTCAAGGCGGCTACTTCTTTCATGAACATCAGTGCTCGAGGGTTCTCGTAGCATCTAAGAAGGGGCAGTATGGTCACGTCTGTAAATTTAAATTGATGGCATTTAAGAATTAATAAAAAAACTTACCCTCATGCGGACATTTTAGCTGCTCCAATCCTCAGTTCTATGTCATTTAATAACACTAATTAAATTGGTCATATCCATTGGAATAAACGTGTTGTTAAGGACATAGAATTTAAACTATGTAAAGTTTGTGCGCGCATCACGTCCCACTGACTAAGAAAATAAAAAAGTTATGTCCGAACTGCTTTCACTGAGCAATCACAAATCACTTACATTATGTGTACCTGCTGTTAAAATTGGTATTTGTCCTGAAATTAAGAACAAAGTAAAACGAACTAATAAACTTGGATATTAAACACATTGTTCCTTACTCCGTCCCGTCGAGCAGGAGAACAGATCAATATGACAGTGGTTTATCATCGGCCTGGTCTTGGAGCTCTCCATGTTGGGCGCCCATATGCACGCGCACGCAGGCTCGTAGGTGTCGACGCAGTAGGTCGGGCACGTGTGGTTGCACGCCTGGTGACCACCCACTATTTGGAAGTCCGTGTCGCGACGACCGCTTCCACCGTAGTGCTGGCGTTTGTTTATGTGGCAGAGGATGTCGTCGATTTTGTGGATCACTATAATAGCAATTGTCTGGTTAGAAATTTATTTTTATGTTAATTGTTAATTGGATTATAAAAAGTTAGGGCGCACTACCCACAGCGCAAACACGAAAGAAGAAAATAATCAGCAAGTACATACTTGAAGATTTGTTGTGGTATCATCGTGGAAGTCTCAAACTAAATAAAGCATGCTAGCTGCTGAATATTTTACGATTATCTGCGCAGGATTCAATCTTACGAAACAGCTTAAAGAATAATTTTTCAATTAAATTCGTGAGTACGTAACTATGAAATTCTAAGTACATTCATCTCGTAAAAGCAGGCGAGTCGTAAAACTTACCACTCCCTACCAAACATCGATTTCAATTTGGCTATATGGAAATCGCGACATAAAATTTGCGAACACATTCCATTCTATCTCCGAATTGAATTCGGTAACTCGTTTATTATATAAAAATGTTGTCTTAATATTAAACAAACCTGCGTCAGGTTTCAATGTGCACGATGTTTTCCTCATGATGCATATATTTTGGTATTTCTGGACGTTAATAGTGCCATTGGTGTACTCGATCGCTCCACACACGTAATCAATGACATTAGAACATAGAATGTCCTGGCAATTGTCTTGTGATGATGTGATGGCTAATAATGCTGGAATACATAAATTAATATTATTTTTATCTTTATACGATCCAATTTATTAGTATTCAATCGAGTGGTAAAGTAAAATATAATACTTCTTTATCAGTTGCAATAAGTCTAATTGTATAGGTCTGCCTACGTCCCACCATAACTCTTCGAATACCAATGTTCCTTCCGGTATCCACTATCAGAGCCAAGTCCTTATGACCCTAGCTATGATCATACATATATATCTACTTATCAAAACGAATCAGGTGAATCCAAAAACAATCAGCCTAGTTTTACTACTTCAGCTACTATCATAACTACTTAGTAGACATAGCGGAGTAATTTAGGTATAAATCTTTCCTCTAAAAATATTCCTTATAGTGAGTACAAAAACATTATACCTACAAAAGCACATACTTGATAATTATAAACCAAACAAAACGGTGACGATTACGCAATCACTAACTAATATATATGTATAAAACAAAGTCATGTTAGTCTATAAAGACATTGGAAAATTACAAAAAAAATAAAAATAAAGATAATTAATTTTCTCATACATTTGCCGGGAATTTTAGCCGAGACAGCTTGTATATTATAGCAGACACCACAAATACTCGCCTAGTAAAAACAAATATACCATAACTATCCACATCAATTTCTTTATTTGTTATAACAAATCAGACAGCAAATCAGCTGTCCCGTAACAGTGACGGCTGTGCGAACATGCATGCATGCATGCATGTTTCGTGTATCGCGTTATCGGAATTGCTTTTTTACGTTCATAGCCCAAGATTTCCGTTTAAAATTTAATTAAAAACGCTATTCGTCTGTGATAGCGTTTATCTAATGATGGGAAAGTTTGGGGAGGGGGGGGGGGGAATTCGTGTCGTTAGCGCGATCGTATTTATTTCGCAGGGGTAGGAATTTATTCAGTCGTATAGGTTGGAACGCAATAGGCAAGGACGCGGCTGATTTATAGGCGGACATTAACTTTGGAGGCCGAGACATTAGCGGGCGAATGATTGCCGTCGCAGCCGTGCTCTGTCGCCAATCGAAATCAAAATAACCATCCCCTGATCAATTTTGGTTCGTTATCAGCGAAATAGTTTACTCCGCCGTAACGCGAATTATCGCTATTTGAAGGTGTTAATGTGTATTGGTAATTATAAACTAACTTCTAAGTATATATCAAAATTTTGATATATACTATAGAAGTTAGTTTTGAAATATTACGTCTACATTTAGTTGAATTAGTAACTATCTTCAGAAGCGTATATGAGCAAAATGAATTTAGTATAATAGGAAAAAACTTCCTCCAAAAAAGTTTAGATATTTTTCTGTATAGTAAATAAATACTGATAAATAACGGATATTCAAGGAACAGGGCGGGGGTAAGTATATTAGTTATATTGATTAGACCTGCATGCGCTCATTTTTTCATATTTATTCCGGTAAGTAAGGTAGGCCATTAAAACAAAACCTAGTGCAAGATCGTATCTATTTATATTAAAAATCAGTTGGATTACATCTCCATTTATATAAGTACCGAGCTTGATAGGTGGCCTCGCAAGTTTTTAGCTTTTTATGGATTCCTGTTCAGTGAAATGAAGCCGTTCATAATTTATGACCTTTAAAATGAGATCCTTGGGCAGACAGTTCTATTAAATAATATATTTCTCAATCCTATTTTTATCAAGTTATTTACCTAACTATCATACATATTGTATTGTGTATAATTATGTAGATCAAAGAGGTTGATCGATCGATTAGTATTCGACACACTGAATACCCTGGCCTGGCCACATAGTTTTATAACTCACCAACTAGCTTAGCCCGTTTACAAACGATGGAAGGTAATTAGACCTGCCACCATTTCAACGGTGCACTCTACTGATTTCGGACTTGATTATTCCAAAACCACCGCAAACGATGTAACTGCCATCATTAAATTCATGACGCACGTCACCAATGACTACTAAACTTATGTCAATAATAATACTAATAATATCACAAGACGAACCCACCGACTGTACGATCCCAAACTAAGCAACTCTTGTATTATTTATGAGTACCGTACGTACAACTGTAGGTTATCAAAAACTTCTAATGTACCTAATCGTAACGTTCATCGAGAAAACATGCTGTCACCGTCATACTTATTTATAACCTCTTTGGTGTGAGAGGGATGGACGTTACGTTACCAAAACGGGACGTAAAAAATGCTAAAAGTACAAGACGTGGATTGGTAGTGATCTCAGTATATATTTATATCATCTATACATATAAATAAAATTGGAGTGTCTGTTTGTAATATTAAAATAACCGCTTTTTACTAAGTGCATTTGGATGTATACACGTTACCTATACCGAAACAACATTTTTTACAATTTTTGTCTGTCTGTCTGTCTGTCTGTCCGTCTGTCTGTCTGTCTGTCTGTCTGTCTGTCTGTCTGTCTGTCTGTTTGTTCCGGGTAATCTCTGAAATGGCTGGACCGATTTTGACGGGAATTTCACTGGCAGATAGCTGATGTAACAAGGAGTAACATAGGCTACTTTTATTTTGGAAAAAAAAAATTGGATCTCTCGATAAAAAATTAAAACCAATGTTGCAGCGATGCGCCTGATTAAAGTTTGATAGCAACTATCTGCAATTCGTCCCGCGGGATCACAACGCGAGCAGGCTGTTGCCAACGGCTGAGTCTTTGTTAAATACCACGCGGACGAAGTCGCGGGCAACAGCTAGTTACTTATATAAATATTAAACATGCATGACTCGGATACGAACATTGCTACTCACAATAAGTTTACCTCCAACTCTTTATAAAAAGTAGGGTCACTAACAACTGTCTCAATCGGATCGTCTTAAACTTCTAACCTATACAATATATACTGAATTTCCAACTACACTTCAGGAGCAACATACGAGTACCTATATAGCTAGCTCGCGCAAGCTGCTCGCGTCACCGACGTGCAACTCAAATTGCATTTCGTATAACGCTATGAGCTCCAACTTGGGCAACTAAACACCTCAGGTGTTCATCCAAGTTTCTATATTAGTAAACTTGTGTAGTTACTTTTGGATATCAAACTTGTAATCTTTGATACCAGTCGAATATGTTGCCGAACTACAACTTCGACTAATATCATAATGAAGCAACTTCATTACTCTTGAAAAGAAGTACCTATACCTATAATTAGGTTTGTACTTATACTTAATAAAGTAAAGTTAATTACAATATTTAATCTTCATTTTTATCATCATCAATTAGATATAACCATTTCTATAATAACACTAGCTGTGCCGGCAAACTTCGTACTGCCTCAGAATCAAATGTATGAGAGAATGAATTATATTTATAATTTTTTGAAAATGTTACCCATGTTTTAATAGTTATTCTGCTATTCGGGGCCGAGACAAATTACGGTGTATCTAACACGACTTTGTTTTATATATATAGTAGATTTGTAACATTGATCATTATTGTATGAAATATCCATCAGTACCGGATTTTTCATGTTGAAGGTTGAAATAAAACTAATTGCGTCGAAGCGCAGTACCACAGCACCGGCCGCCTTAACATATTATAATAGCAGACTGTGGGACAGATACATACAAAAACAAAAATACAGTAGCCGTACGTCATTGTTCTCTGGCACTGTTTCTCTCTGCTGGGTATATGATAAAATCGCAAAAAACCCCTCTCAATTTGTATTTTATCTAGAATCTTATAAGGAAATCGTAAGAAAGAACTGGAAAGTATGCGTAGCAGCAGTTCACAAATTTATAAACTGCTTTCTTTATTTTCCACCTAAATCTATTGCTGAAACGGTATCAAAAGTATCTTACTTAACGCAAATAAAGGTCAAACTTTAAAAGGGATACACGTAATAAGAATACACCATGCCATATATATAAGGGATATGCGTTAAAAGGGGATCAACACTGAATGCTACGTCCAGCGGTGCGAGCGAGCTGTCTCCCGCATTTGCACCGGTAATAAGACACAGCTAGTTTCAAATCTGAGATTGGCGCGGCGCCAGCGATCGCAACGCCAAGTGGAATTTTCATGCATTTCCCTTGTAGGCTTACTCAAGCATCACTTTAGGCTTAAAGCTAAATGGAGATTTAAGATGCATAGCTGAACGGGACTTCAGCATTGTTATCAGTAACAAAGCCTGATTAAAATACGTGTCATTCATGCTATTTAGTTTATGATAGTGTAAGAAATTTAAGATTTTATAGTGTTCGTAAATACGAGTCGATTTACAGAACGTACTTAGACATTATAGTAGTATTGCTACAGACGTAAGAATACCTAATAAAGAAAGACACGCACAAATAATAATGTGTAAAACAAAGATTCCGTCGAAATTGGAAGCCAAATTAAAACCAAAACGTTTCCTTAAATCTTATCGTTCCACATCACATCGAATAATTAGTCGAATTCCAATTGTAACTATGGACGAATATGGTCCAATATCCAGTCCATATAATAAGCGGTGTTTGTGTAGACCCCCGGGTAGCGGATTGAAGCACAATTCTCGGATCCAAATGAGACAATCCCGCGCTGCACATACCGAGCGCTGAAGTTAAGCACGCCGGGGAACATGAGGGGTCCACCGGAATCACCGCCACAGGAGGCCTTGTCCTTCACACCACCGGCACATAGTTGCTTATTGCTTATGCGCTTATCCCTAAGAAAAGGACAAAATGATAATAAAATATGTAACGTTCACTCGCCTGACAAAACCTAACACGGTAAGCTTTTCTTATTTATACTTTCCAGATTAAATCTTGCCTTTTTCTTCTAAAATTATTTAGTTATTTGAAAATTTAACGGTTGACCACTTAATCATTGCTATAAAATTTAAGTCCCACTTAAGAGCTTGAATCGGTGTTATCTTGTAATGTAAAACACGCACCGTTTGTACACATGATCACAATCCTCCGTGGAAACAGTAGGAAGTTCCACCTTCAGTAGCACGGTAGACTGCATGCCCTTTTCGGTGATTCCCCACCCTGCCACCACGCCGTTCCGTTCCTTCAAAGATTCCGTCTGCAGCGCGTGAGTGAGCGGCAGGCAAATTGGCTTCATGCCATCTGTAATCATAAAAATATATCCTAGGTGGCATTCAATATATCATTTATTTCATTATCGGATGACCAATAAAATGATTAATATTATCCAATACTCGAACCAGAGCAAATTATAAAAAAAACGAAATTTGGACTGCATGGGAATAAACCGGTGACTAGGAAGCCGAGCGGGCTAACTTACACTATAAGAGTACATAGTTGTTAATACCTAACTACTATATAATATGGTAATTACACTACCAGTACTAAGTCCAGTTCTTATCACACACACAACGCTTTGATACTTTACTCTCTGGGGTATTTCATAGAGATCTAGTCACTTTTCATACGTACCTAAGCTGAAGTCTGCCGGCTGCGCAAGCCGTATTAACGCTATATCATCCCTTAAAGTCAGCTCTGAGTACCCTGGGTGTGCTATTACTTGCTCTATCGACGAATTCTGTTTAACAAAACAATTATGAAATACAAAACAAAATCATTTTTATGACATAACCTCATACTTGTAGGTCACAATACCAAACAAAACACATACGATACAAAACAAACAAACAGTTAACATATCCTGTTTTTTTCAACACAAGATAAGATCATGTATGTGCACCAGAACAGCACTGACATTACTCAAGAATAATCTTAGCGCAGATTTTCATCTGGGGTCAAACAGATTCACGGAACTCAATCAGTAGGTTAGGTAGGGTAGCGTTAACTTTATTTTATAAAAACAACAGATACCCTGACTCTTGGTGCACAAAGCTCGTCTTCATCGATTTGTGTGCAATCAGGATCTTGTCTGACGTCATATTCTCCAAGTATTGCACTATCTAATTGAGCGGAGTGTTTTAAATATGTGACGCAATGAGCGGCAGTCAAAACATATCGCTCGTTGATAAGTGTACCACCGCAGCCGTATTGCTGGCCGCCCTCTGAAAGGAGTAAAGAAAGATGAACTAGTCTTTGGTATACAAATTGAATATTGCTGTCTATCTTTTCAATATTGGTCATTAGCTTTACTCCACTTCTATAGCTAAACAACAATAGAAGCTCAGATATGTTAACAAGTAAGTGATAACGATCTCGTTTGTGACTTATATTTTAAATTATTCGTGTTACACCTTATATAGGTAGTTACAGTGTACAAGTAGGTTTGTACTATAAACTAAGTAAAGTTAATTACAACTTTTAGTACACTTTTATATATATTACACTTCTTCTTCTTGACCCACTAGATATAACCATTTTATAATAATAACACTAGCTGTCCGGTCAAACTTCGTACCGCCTCAGAATTAAATGTATGAGAAAATGAATTGTCTTTATTATTATTAGTTCTCCAATCTATACTAATATTATAAATGTGAAAGTTTGGATGGATGGATGGATGGATGTTTGTTCCTCTTTCACGCCCGAACGGCTGAACGGATCTGGATGAAATTTGGCACAGAGTTAGATTATAGTCTGGAATCACACATAGGCTACTTTTTATCCCGGTAAAATGTATGGTTCCCGTGGGATAGATGTTTTAATTTTTCATACTTTTTATCGCGGGTAACACCGCCGGGCGCAGCTAGTGTTATAATAATTGTTCTGCTATTCGGCGCTAAAAGATATTAACTAGTTTTATACACAGGCAGAGGCGCACTGCAGTGCCCAACATTTGGTAAATGGCTTTTGGTCCCAATGTACCAAAATGGGGGACGAGGTATTTCCATTATATTGGACGGAATCCCTCAACGCAAGAGGGATTTGGGCTATAGGCACATAATGTTGGCATTAACCGTACAGCAAAAGACAATAATTATTGAAGGTCAGATAAGACTTCAAGTATGTCGTAGAACAGTTACCTGTTGAATATGACAAAATAACCATCCATGGCATTTCGAACAGGGCAGCCCTCTCACCACCCCATATCCTATCGCCGTCAATAGTCCCACATTCTGTTGGCAACAAATGAAGGTTGGGATGGTTCTGGATGTCCTTTGGGCCATAATTATCGTCATCTATAACAGTATTTCTAGTGGGTTGTGCGGCGTCGCGCTTGTATATGGAGTATTCTCTAGCATCTAGTTCTTCGCCAGGTTTTGGCACTGAATAAGTGTTTGTATTACCCATTCCTGCAGCACTATCAGATGGAAGACAGCATACCTGTAAAGATAACATTCATGGGGCTTTTTTAGTTAGTAATAAGTCGAGAAAATTGTGATTTTAATTGAGAACGCAACCTAGAGGTTTCAGCAGGATAGCGAGTTTTATTTTCCTTTTTTACTAACCTTTAGTTTCCGGCCTTCGACACCACACATATGATCCTCGAGTATTTTCGGCGTGCCCGCTCTCTTAATCTCAGCGACCAGGGCTGGACATTGATCCAGAGGCCTGCATATACCATTGCAACGATCCTCGTGGAAAGCTGTAAAAGACTCAGCTAGAACTAAATGTTTCCCAGGCCCAGGCCCAGACAGGCTGCTTGACTTACAGCACTGGTAATTGCAGGTTTAATTTCTGTCTAAGATAATAGCTGAAATTATCTTTTCATGATTGGCCCTGATTTTGGTATTACTGGGACCGCTCCCAGTCCATTAGAAAGAACCCAGAATGCACACGAAGCTTAATTTGGAACTATACAGTCAGTATATTTGTTTGTTTTTCAATACATTTAATAACCAGTGTACACTTTATAGAAATGACAAAAGGCCTTGCCCCTATAGCATTGATACCTAATTCCGTCGATCTGTCGGGACTTCTGTTGATATTACTACAATTATTTTATTACATAACAATTGCACTCATAGCGCAAATGCAGATGAAATAAACACTTACAGCACTCCACCCGCAATAATTGCACGAATAAAACAACGACTACAAAAATATACTTCATAATAGCCAACGGCACCGATCCCTTCGAGTTGTTAAATATTATTAAATGGTCCAAGAACTATTAAAACTACTTAAGTGACATAATTTAAAAGCACTTAAGATTTACTGAGTGGTCGTTAGAAAACAGGTTTTATCTGTCTACGATTGTTATTTCTGGTTCTTCGGAAGCAATTTCCTGCTCGTTCCATAACAAATATGCCATCCCATCCGCTCACTCACAATTCTGCCTAGAGCTGAACAAAGTTGTTAGTATTATTGTAAGCATACTCAGAATATTTTATTATATAATTGTGAGCACCTAGTTCTGGGATCAATTTATTATTTAGGTCTAATAGCAAAACCTTTGCTACTGTGCTATGATTGTTTTTTTGTGATTTATGTAACTTTTAATGAGATAATCTTTCATTGAACTGTTGCAACTAACACTAACCCAGTATTGCCGGAGTTTCTCTGTGCACTAAGCTTGAATTTTCATTGTTCTTTTCTGTCTGTAGAATATTAATTACTAGGTAGGGAATCTAAGCATCTCAAACCAGAGAAGTAAGGCGCATAGAATATACGTTCCAGGGAATTTGCAGCGTTCCACAAAATATTATGAACCAATTTATACAGAATGATTAAAAAACGTAAACTAACTTTTGAGGTTATTTGTAACCAATATTTGAAGACAGAATTTCGGTACGTGAATTTAAAAAAAAAACATTTTTTTCGCATAAATTACAATTAATTGTCCTTTTTATCTCAAAATTCCGACTTCACATGCTGTTTATACATGCCCTAAAGAAGCGCACCTTAAAAGGTTAGTATAACCTTTCTGAATCATTATGTAATTCTACACAAACCCCTCGAAGAATAGAAAGAGATAACAGTCACCTTTTTATTTTCATACGCAAGAGCGAATACTTCCTTACATGCGAGTTGCATTGTGAAAAAGGTAGACATATACAAGAATGTAAAGGATAATGGAAGGAATGCAAGAATGATAATGGAGCACAATAAACCTCCGTTGTAAAAGGCTGGGCACCTACTTGGAGTAGGTATAACGTACAAAACCTCAACCGAATCGCCTCAGCTGGCAGCGATCCTGGACTCTGTACCTACCAAGGGCTGTGGATGAGCACGAATTCTATATCCGAATCACGGATATTAAATATACGTACAGGATGAAATCAAAATCATTTGCAATATTTTAAACTATTTGATACATAGTTTGTTTTCATATTATGTTAAAGTTTTATTTATTTTTCTGTTTGTAAATATTTAGTGAGTTTATGGTTGACATAGAATAAATATTTAGTGTAATGAAAAAAAAATGTTTTAAACTATAACTACTCTGTATACATAAGTACATAAGGAACAAATATTTTAGGAACAAATCGATTCGACCAAACAAACCTGATACTAACACAGAGTAGTTAACATTAATGATCGTTGAGGTTAGCAAGTAAGTAAATATCCATTAATAGGTAATAGGAAACCTCATCACCTTTTATTTTAAAAATAATATTTTACCTCGATTAAAAACACTAACGTTTATTAAAACAAAAACATTTCACACAGGTTTGTTTGAAATGTTGTAATCAATCGGTTCGTTTATTGATGGTTCTTAAATAATCTGAATCGTGTTCACAGTTGTAGTTTAAAATGTATTACCAACTAGCTGTTGCCCGCGACTTCGTCCGCGTGGTATTTAACAACGTCTCAACCGTTGGCACCAGCCTGCTCGCGTTCTGATCCCGCGGGACGCATTGCAGATTGTTGCTATCAAACTTTAAGCAGGCGCAGCACAGCAACATTGGTTTTAATTTTTTTTCGAGAGATCCTATTTTTTTTTCTAAAATAAAAGTAGCCTAAGTTACTCCTTGTTACATCAGCTATCTGCCAGTGAAATTCCCGTCAAAATCGGTCCAGCCATTTCAGAGATTACCCGGAACAAACAGACATACAGACAGACAGACAGACAGACGGACAGACAGACAGACGGACAGACAGACAGACAGACAGACAAAAATTGTAAAAAATGTTGTTTCGGTATAGGTAACGTGTATACATCCAAATGCACTTAGTAAAAAGCGGTTATTTTAATATTACAAACAGACACTCCAATTTTATTTATATGTATAGATGAATTCGATTTCAACCTGGATATAAGTTACTATATACTGGGATCACGTTCAGTCCGATATACGGTATCTGTAATTCAAGCCTTGCTTAGACGCTTGATGCGACAGTTGGTGTGTTTGTTCCTATGTTTTGGTGATAGTATAATATTATTTAAAAAAAAATGATTCTATTGCTCTATATAAACTAGGATATCTTCCATTATACTATTCACCTCGTATTGCAAATAACAATACTCTGATGCGCCTCCCATTTACATCTGGTGTTAAAAATATTTTGATTTCCAGCGATGAAAAGTTTTTGAGAATAATGATACGAGCCCTTTTTAATTTCCGACTGCTGGGCACGGGCCTCCCCTCATTGCGAGGAGGATTAGGCCATAGTCCACCACGCTGGCCCAGTGCTGGTTGGTGGACTTCACACATCTTTCGAGGGATGCTCTCAGACATGTAGGCTTCCCCACAATGTTTTCCTTCACCGTTTAGCAAATGATAATCGTGGTTGAAAATGAAATTCGCACATGAAAACCTAGATGTGCGAGCCGGGGTTTGAACCTGCGTTCGTCGTTACCGAGGCGTTCTACCGACTTGGCTATCACTGCTTTTCACTGCTATACTTACCTACTGTTAATTTTATGTAACGCCTTTCAGTGCTTACATGTTATGTTTAATATTATACAATTAAGCCTTATTCACACGGCAAGGGTCGCAAGTTTTTAGAAGAAAAATCTACCCAAAGGTATACAGCTAAAATTTATAGGCCCGTGCACGTGCGGTGCCTACCCGTATAATTGAAATGTCATGTTAAAAGTAACCCACTTATAACATACATTGTGTCACTATTCTATTGTCATCAAAGAAGTGAAGGCTATGAGACACAGCAGTTTCAAATAAACAACACGATGTGTTGTGAGAGCGATCAATTGAGCTCTCGACAACAAAGCGATCGGGAGCACAGCTCGGGGAGCAAAGTTTTTCAGTTTTATTCAGGCAACAAAACTTTACTACAGCTTCACCTTTTCATTATGTTAAGATGAATGTCTATTTGGGGCCATATAAATCTCCAAAACAAAGTATATAGGTAAGTCATATATATATTCTGTCTACGTACGTGGTTCAATTAAATTAGCACCTAATTTCTTTTGAAAAAGAAGCATTTAACATTTTTTATAAATAATGCAAATTACACAAAAACAACAAAGATATAAAACAGAATTTCAAACATTGTTTTCCAACTTGTTCGCATGATTTCGGCAAAGAATGTTCAAACGAAATAATGGAAAGTATTCCGAAAGGCAAAGTATCGCAATACAACATAACTTCTTTGTAACACGAATGTTGATTGAATTTCCAGCGCTGAGTCTACGTTTATTATAAGCACTGGTAATCTATTCCCTCGGTTATATCGTTCGTCATTCCGGTGCCGGAAATTAGTGTCGTTTTTTAGCGTCGGGCTTTTTTGTCGCGCGTGACATCTATCCTCTGCCAACATTTTTCCTTTCCTTTTCGGTCATCAATATATTTTTTCGGTCTATTCTTGGAAATCATTTTAAAAGTTAGATAAATATATTTAGGAAATTTTGCAAGCGATCGAATATTGGTATGCTTTGAAAAATATGGTACAAGTTTTAATAAAAGTTCTTTGAAGTACCAGGTAGCAAGTCAAGTACTACAAAATCTTCTACACCGCAACCAGTCTGAAATAATAACATTCCTGATAATATGACGTTTTCCAAGTTGTATGGTTCGTATCCCTCACTATCCGGTGTCGAGGGGCTCTCCAAACTTAGCATTTTTATTTGAGGGCCATCAAACGAACTCTTTCCACCTCCGACTGAAATTGGAAAATTTCGTAATATCCGCCATCGTCAGCGGGCTTAGTAGAACAAGGACCTAAATAAGACCTTATACATACATATATCAATACATATACTCATATAAACATACTTGCTTCAATCCATTCAATTTACAAGTATTTAAGTACTTACTTTAGTTGCACAATAAGCATTCATCTATTTCAATTCCGCTAAGCTGATAGTGGAAATAAATAGCATATCTTCAAGAGTATTAACCTACATTCTCGGAACGAATGAGGTTGTCGAGTGTAGCGCCGGCCTACACCGCCGCCGCCGCGCCGCCTGTGGCCGGCCGAGCTCGCTCGAGAGTCCTAATAAAACCGGCAGAACCCTCCAGCAACGAGTTAATTTACTCGCTGATGATGTTTACCTTTTTACGGGTTGATGCTTTTTTCAAGCCTTCTTAAGTGCGGACTCGCTTTTACAACTTCTACTTAAAAGCACCGCGGATTTGGCTGGGCTTTGCTTTAAGTGCGCAGTATAATTTACTGGCTTTCTTTAAAAAGAATTTGAGCAATAAACTCTAGCTAAAGGAGTACAAAACAATTTCTATAATCTATTCATATAATTGTACGCTACCCATAACACAAGTATTGCTTAGTGTAAGACCGTATGTGTTCGTCTAGTGATATATATAAAACTAGCTGTTGCCCGCGACTTCGTCCGCGTGGTATTTAACAACGTCTCAACCGTTGGCAACAGCCTGCTCGCGTTCTGATCCCGCGGGACGCATTGCAGATTGTTGCTATCAAACTTAAAGCAGGCGCAGCGCTGCAACATTGGTTTTAATTTTTTTTCGAGAGATCCAATTTTTTTTTCTAAAATAAAAGTAGCCTAAGTTACTCCTTGTTACATCAGCTATCTGCCAGTGAAATTCCCGTCAAAATCGGTCCAGCCATTTCAGAGATTACCCGGAACAAACAGACAGACAGACAGACAGACAGACAGACGGACAGACAGACAGACGGACAGACAGACAGACAGACAGACAGACAGACAAAAATTGTAAAAAATGTTGTTTCGGTATAGGTAACGTGTATACATCCAAATGCACTTAGTAAAAAGCGGTTATTTTAATATTACAAACAGACACTCCAATTTTATTTATATGTATAGATAATCTCCTCGTAATCTCCCGATACACGGGCGAAAGATAAGAGCTAACCTTCCCAATGTATTAGTTATTTAATTACAAAGGACAGAAGAAAGGACTATTCCAATGGTTCATGTGAGATACTTGTTGTAAATGTTGTATATTTTTCATACGAAAAAAGGTATTGATTTAGAATCTGATCAAGCTTGCAACCTTATGGCTCAATCAACATACCCACTTATCGTATCATTAATTGAACGCTGCGTTCTCATTTACACCTGTGGTTATCTGTACGAGCAACACAAGCTTTGTTATTTTTTATCGTCTACACTTTAATTAGTCTGGGATCCAAGATAATTCTCCTTTGATCCGCCATCAATCTCATTGCTGATCAATCAAGAGTTGAGGATCTTCATTTTAATTTAACAATGTTCTTTCACGTTATAGGTAGATAATTTTAGGCAGAATTATAAGAAAAAACGAATAATGCAATAACAATAAAATATGAAAACATAATATCATTTCGCGCGAAATTAACTGTCAGAGCAATAAAAATAGAGCGGGGACACGTCATTCCCTAAAACGGCAATAGTGTGGTGACACGCGATTCATCATAAATGATTCGGTTTTTTATACTAGTTATAGTAGTTGTAGATAATACAATCCGTACAATGCACGGTGCCACATATATTTTTGTAAATGTGTACCTAAGTATGTTTCGCATAGTGCAAAATTAATATTGATAGGAACGTGTCATATATGACAATAAGCGGACATCTCCAAAAAGTTAAATTCCAACACTCAATTTTTGAGTCAGATATAGGTAGATTTTTTTTAATTCTTTTAATTCGGCAAACAGGACGACGTCTGTCGGGTCAGCGAGTAATAAAAATAATGTTAACGTCAGTCCTGAAAATCAGAGATTTATTACGTGGATCGTATTATCTGACGACACGTGCGCACTAACGAGGGCAATCACGGCTCCTTTGAGCACGTGTCACGCGCCCCGCGGCAGAGGAAAATAAACACCTCTTTAAACCCAGCGATATTTCTTATGAAAAAAATTCCTCAAGCGGGAAGTCATATTGCTTTTGTCTTCAATACCATCCTATATATCTATACCTACTAACTTGAAACCGTATCTAGGTCGTTTATCTACATTGATGGTATTAAAAAAACAGTGCTATAGGCTATTCGGACGTCTCTGAATGCAAAACAAGGATTTTTATAGTTAGAAATCTGTTTGTTTTATGATAAATGAAAAACTTCTGAGCTGATTACAACGGGATTCACTCTTGGATAGCTTTTAGTTCAACATATGTTATAGTATCACCATACTATAGTATACGATTGGGGGTTGAGAACCTAAGCAAAATCGAAATTTGTGCGGGCGGAGTTGCGGGAAAAGATTTTTTTTTTGTATATTTAGATGATTCTATTCGTCAAATACTCGTACTTCCAAAACAATCATATAAGCTGTTCCAGACAAATAGTGTAGTCACTTGTTTTTAGAGAACAATATTACTTAATATAAATGTACGGTGTGTAATGTACATAATTATCCTAATAATATCGGCTCTAACTCACGGCCTGCGTCTTACTTATTTTGTCACTCCCAACAATATCCTACCGTCGCTCTCCGGCGTGTTGGTTGTATATCTCTTGTCATTCATTTGACACTGACAGCTCGCACAGTCCGTAGCTCGAGACGACACAATAAATATATATATAATGCCACATATAAATATTACTTATATTTATATCTCCGTAAACAATTATGTATTTAATTGTTTACATCTATGTAGTGTACATACACTACATCTCTCCTTTGTTATAATTGATTTTATAAAATATTAAATCAACACTATTTGTTCCAAATTAGCAGTTCTATGACTACTCCTGTGTTACACCGTAACTCAAGTTTAATACATATACTTCTATACAAGCATATACTCATAGCGTGAATATCTAAACCAAAGAATTCACTCACTCCACTGATCTGTAGGCAGCTTGGTATTCTTTGCTAGCATAGATCATAAAATCTGTCTTCTACCTGCCACTAGGTTTCCTACCCCATTCATCATTCCAAAAGTGTGTGAGTGTCATCGTCTGTTTAAGATTCAACTTCATAAATAAGTACATACTTAATTTATTAGTTTTTTATCTTACTATCTACAATATCCATCTTTTGTAACCCTTCTCTAACCATTCCTATACTATCTCCTTTCCTTCCTCTTGTTATTTTCTTTATTGCCCAATCTTCTAGATTAAATCTCTTAATATTCGAGTGATACCTAAAGACAGACAATCTGTGCCTCATCTCACGTATTTGTTCCATACATCTAGCTGCGCATGACCTTACTCACGTGAAACAGACCACGCTGATAAACATTATTTCAATACTTCCGTACGATCCTACATCGCACATTTTCCTGATACTGATCTTCAATGCACACGTACTTTTTATTATTCTTATTTTTCCACCAATTATATACTCGTATAAATATATTTACAAGTTATGTGATTAAATCTAACTTCTTGCACACAGTAAATAGCTTATAACTCTTACCTATTAACTTTATTTTAGTACTTCACTGATCATTTCTCTCTGCTCATTAAAATACAATAATAAGACACGCTCAGCCAGCGCCAACAAGTCAGTGAGTTTTAACAGTTCATACAACGTTCAAGACTTACTTTATAATACCTTTTAGTTTTCATTCCTTCGTTTTGAATGATCAAAAACTAATGTAAACATGACTTCGTCGTGCGTATTTGTTACAACACATAGTTGGTCAGCTTTATTTAAGCTGTACATTATACTAGAGAAATCTAGTCTTTAGCGCCGTGCCAATCACGCAATATTTAGTTGCACCGGTGCCTGTTTACAGAGCCAGCGCTCTCTAACAACACGGTTATTCCCTGGACCAGAGATATGAAAATGTCCAATTTGGTACTCAAAATCATCATTCGATACTCCACACACCGCGAGTGGAACACAATTCCTACTCCGACACGCCATTCCGGTGCGTATTACAATGTCATGCTGTAATGTTGAAAACATTAATATCAAATCGCACTCACGCTCTAGTTTCCTACTTATAGTAGTAAACTGGTAACAATTCAGTACGGAATTAAGTGCTTGCACTCATCTTGCAATTTAATGCTTGTACTTACTCATTTCACTTTTTAATTCTATGCTTATACCAATTTCTCAATTGTAATGCTTCTGGCAAATTATTGCAACTCGCATGTTAATGCTTATCGCAAATTAATACTTATCACCATTTAATGCATCTCGCAATTCAATGCCTCGTGCAATTAAATGTTTCTCGCAATTAAAGACTGTCACAATTTAATGCTTCCAGCAATTTAATGCTTCCAGCAATTTAATGCTTCTCGCAATTTAATACTTATCATCATTTAATGCATCTCCCAATTGAATACTTCTCGCAATTTAATGCATCACGCAATTTAATGCTTCTCGCAATTTAATGCATCTCGTAATTTAATGCATCTCGTAATTTAATGCTTCTCACAATTTAATGCATTTCGCAATTTAATGCTCCCTGAAATTGAATGTCATCGCAATTTAATACATTTCGCGATTTTAATGCTTCTCGTAATTTAATGCTTCTCACAATTTGATGCCATCGCAATTTAATGCATCTTGCAATTGAATGCATTTCGCAATTTAATGCCACTAGCATTTTAATGCATCTCGCAATTTAATGCTTCTCGCAATTTAATGCTTCTCACAATTTGATGCAATCGCAATTTAATGCATCTTGCAATTTAATGCATCTCGCAATTTAATGCCACTCGCAATTTAATGCATCTTGCAATTTAATGCATCTTGCAATTTAATGCATCTCGCAATTTAATGCCATCGCAATTTAATGCATCTTGCAATTTAATGCATCTCGCAATTTAATGCCATCGCAATTTAATGCATCTCGCAATTTAATGCCTCTCGCAATTTAATGCGTCTCGCAATTTAATGCATCTTGCAATTTAATGCATCTCGCAATTTAATGCCATCGCAATTTAATGCCATCGCAATTTAATGCCATCGCAATTTAATGCATCTCGCAATTTAATGCCTCTCGCAATTTAATGCGTCTCGCAATTTAATGCCTCTCGCAATCTAATGCGTCTCGCAATTTAATGCATCTTGCAATTTAATGCATCTCGCAATTTAATGCATCTCGCAATTCAATGCCTCCCGCAATTTAATGCGTCTCGCAATTTAATGCATCTTGCAATTTAATGCATCTCGCAATTTAATGCCATCGCAATTTAATGCATCTTGCAATTTAATGCATCTCGCAACTTAATGCCTCTCGCAATTTAATGCGTCTCGCAATTTAATGCATCTTGCAATTTAATGCGTCAGGCAATTTAACAAATAAATATTTCTAGACGAACACCACCTATACAGTCCCACCCCAAGCAACGCCTGTACCATGGGCACCGTACAATGGACTGGAATGAACCCAGTATATATATATTAGGTACTTATTGTAGATATTAAACATCTATGACCTGAGCACAAACACTCGTGCTCACCACACACAGTCTGTCCCTACCAGGATTCGAACCCGGGACCCTCGGCACAGAAAACAGGGCCACTACCAACTGCACCAATCAGGTCGTCAACAACGTATGACATCGCAATTTAATGCATCTCACCATTAAATACTTTACGATTTACCTTTGATAGAATAATAACAATTTATTTGCAAAAATATTATTATTGTACCTCCGCTTCTTCAATTTGACCGTACTTCAACATGAATCATGTTAGATATATAAATGTTTATTTATTTTATCGCCAACGTCGTCAGCTCGGTCTCAAACCCCGCACAACAAATCGAGCACACAAACTACGTCACCAAACGACCCGGGCACCAACACTCGCACCCAACACACAAAGTAAGTCCCCATCGGAACCCCAACACGGAACCCCCCACTACAGAAAACAAAGCCACAACCAACCGTGTCAACTGGTCATCCAGTTAAAATTACAACCACCCACGTGTTATTATGTTCTCAACTCTCTTCACTATTGTATAATAGGTATAGGTACATTTCACCTTTGATTTCTGTATTCCAAGACCATAAATTTACTGAATCGATAATAATAATCTCATTAAATATTATTTTTTAATGTAGATGTTTAGAGATTGGACTTTGCTAGACCCACATTTCGTCTCTTTATTTTATAATATTAGATATCGATTCTACAATCGAATAATCTCCCAACTGACACGCGTAAACCAATTTGATATTAATTCACTAGTGCAATGGATAGATATTTCGTTCAATGGAACCGGAGAGATACATACTATTCAAATTATTAGAATCTAAATCAGAATTCTGACCTCTATATCATTATTGTGTTATCCTGTACATTCAGTAGATACTGGTTATTTAATTAATACATCATGTATCTACCAGCAACTCAAACAAGAACAACATTAAACAATCTCGCCAATCAAGCGCGGCACAAGAATAAGGCCTCACTATACTCTGGCGCGGCGATGATATGGCGAATCCAATCTGTAGGTACATAAAAAACACACTGTACTTACCACCAGTACATACTATGACTAAATCAAGATCTATAGTTCCATGCGGAACTCAAATAAATAGTTTCAAATCACTTGAACCAATTTTACAGGCTTTCTGCAAGTACTTACCTAATGGTTGCCATAAATGCCACATTTAGTAACATCAGTCATTTTACATCCGTGACTGTCGAGTTGTAAGCGTTCTCTTATTCCGACGTACCCAATTTTTTTTATATATTCATACTTTTACACACACTTGTATACTTACACAATGTTTTTTTTTTTTTTTTTTTTTTTTTAAGTACGTAAATATAGTTCCTCAATAAGTGGATTACTGATACTGAATAATAATCTTTCTTGTTGAATATGGTCTTTTAACATTTTTATTTTTTTTTTTTTTTTTTTTTTCAACCCACATCAAACAAATACCAACCATTACCCTTCCAGAATTATTACTGTAGAACTAGGGTAAATCAAATTACTTAACAACAATTACACTTGTGAAAATAGTATTTGCATACAATTGTTTAATATCATAATAAGTAAGTTAAATTCCATTTTACTTAATATTTGATTATTATTTTTAGTTTAAATATTAGTCTTAAGACAGAAAGACCAAACAAACTCTAAATAGCATAAGGACCACATCCCAGAATAACTAAGTATTCTCATAATACTTAATCAATCTCCGTTGTATTTTGAAATGATCTTACTAATATTTATAATGTTCCATAAAACTCTCATCCTTAAGCTCCAAAGCTGTTTCTTTTACAACCCGAGACCCAGTACCTTGTGACATAGATGTGTATATTAATATAATTGAATATACAAAACTACCCAATGGTCAATATTGGCATAAGTTTATTATCTTTCTCTACCACACTAATTACCCACAATTTGATTAGATAATATAATAATTGTGTACTATGCAAATAAATTAAATTATTAGTTATTTTAAAATAACAATAAATGTATTAAGTGGGCCATTATCAACCATTCATCATACATTAAAAGTAGACCATACATGAAATCATGAAAATGATTATTTTACTTCTAAGTAACTGGCAGCTAAATCTACCACTAAGGGAATACACCCTTACAATTCCATAGTTCATACCTGTGATCAAACTTTAAGTATGTATGTATTGTATGGAAGATTGCTATCAGTGATAAACTTACCCATTGTGACACTGCCCATGTAAACCAAGTGTGTGTATCTTTTGTAATTATTCCATGTGGTAATGCAACAAAGTGTTATTTATTATCTATATTTCTGTTACCCCTAGGTAATACTAACCTACAGACTACACCAATCACCTATCTACCTATGTAGGTTATGGTGCACCCAACAACTATTATTCTTCTTTTTTTCTATCTTTACATGGCCTCACCGTCCCAACGGCCGGCCCCCAATTCCATAGCAGCAATAAATCAAACGAATACTTATGGAAAACCAAAACACATAGTAACAAACTGAATAACAATCACTTGTTATTGAAGTGTTTTCTCCCCACTTACATCTTTTACTTTGTTCACAATTTTTTTTTATCCTCGTCGCCATTATGTAATGTACATAATTATCCTAATAATATCGGCTCTAACTCACGGCCTGCGTCTTACTTATTTTGTCACTCCCAACAATATCCTACCGTCGCTCTCCGGCGTGTTGGTTGTATATCTCTTGTCATTCATTTGACACTGACAGCTCGCACAGTCCGTAGCTCGAGACGACACAATAAATATATATATAATGCCACATATAAATATTACTTATATTTATATCTCCGTAAACAATTATGTATTTAATTGTTTACATCTATGTAGTGTACATACACTACACGGTGTACTAACAAAATATATATTTTCGCAAAAAAACATTCGAATCGCCAATTACAGTCAGAACTTGAAACCAGCGTATTAGTAGGTAGGTAGGTTTATTTACTATGTAGGTAGGTTTATCATTCGGCGAACATAGAACAAAAATAAATTGAGCTGTCAACGCTCCCTTTAGATACTTATAACAACAATGTACCAACCTAATGGAACCATGACAAATGAAGGTTTTTTCAATAGAAAGTGAATGTATAAACACATAAACGATAGCAGTTCGAAAAGAAAAATAGGGAAGTATACCTACAGTTTGTACAGATAATCCGTGCAATTCGCATTTTATGTCGGTCACACTTTGCGACATGGCCCAGTGACCTCCGAGCGGCGTCCTACGTGTTTCACTTAAAATTACACGACCATCTCCCGGTACCCATCTCCCGCTTGCTTTCTTTTTAGCGAAACGTCTCGTATTTAAACGTAGACAAATCCCCGACGGGCCACATGAACAAAATTAAATAGTAGGGAACCCAAGATTATTTAGCGTTCTAATGTACCTAATGGAAGAATAGCCGTTTATTATTTGCTATTTAAGATAACAGTTAGTTGAAATATGACTAAATTACACTTTAAGCCTTCTTTAACACAAGATAATATTATTTGCGATTATAAAGAGAGAGGAATCATCCTCTCTCTTTATGATTTACTATAGGTACGTAACTACATCATGAGAAGCCCACGTTCTAGGACTACGGATTTAATTTATTAAATTCGCAATTTGGTCCGAAAGAGGTTCCGGTAAAATTATTCTTTCAAGTTTATCACATCGCTTCTCGCCGGTCCCTGCCCGCAAAATTTATTATAATCTGGCCCATTCAAATGAAGGCTGCGCCCGCGGGACTCGGACGGGTCACATATAAAGCTGTGAAAATCTTGCGGCCAACCCATGGGAGAACAATCGTGCGCCTGTCCCTCCTAAGATACGCGTTTGTGTGATTCGGGCTCCATTGTGCCGTGTTACGAAGAAAAATCTTTTTGTCATTATGAAATCCCAACGCCTTCCCTTTGCCTGCCTTTGAATGAGTACGTAGGCGAGCTTTTTTTTTTATTGAATGATGGATGAATAGTGGTCATCCGTGCATAAATATAGTAGGAATGTGTAAATAGACAATATTACAACAATACCTAAATACCTACCCCTAAGCTGTTCAGTGTTCACGCTGACTGTTTGAAGAGTTCAAATGAGTGTGCGTCGTCAGCCACAAGCTACCGACCTCGCTCCACACGTATTGTATTCAGAGGAAAGGTATGAAAATGCTCTTGATATTTGAATAAAATAAAATCAAAATACTCGAGCTAAATATACTAGTGGCATCAACTACGTAACTACATAAATTGGCGTTAATAGCAAACAAAAAAAAAAAAAACAATAAGTACAATAGCTCGACAAGTGTCGTACCTTTATATTACTTTTGTTTCTGCGTGAAGTGATACCCAACATAGCTTAGATGTGGCAAGTAAACGTTTACTTTATCGGAGAGCATTCCCACATATCTGCCGACTACAACAAAAGCCATCAGAACAAGAGCCTTTTGGAAAAGTGGGCTGTCAAATAAACGGCACAGTGACGCGGCTCGATCAAGCGAGCACTCGGGACAAAGTGTTTGTGGAAGGTCGCAGCGAAATGTATATATTTTTGTGGGGACTACGGTTTTTACTTATATATTTACTGCTCTTATTGAGTCGATAGTGGGCGGCATTATTTTTGTTTGGTGAGGAACTCATTAATGATGTTTGTAAAGCTACCTTTTATTTTGGCTTGTGTTAACGTATCATGTGGGCTATATATAACGTGTAATAAAATATTTAACAGATGAATCAGTGAGTTATATGGATCAAGTTGATGTATACAGTAATTGTGTGAATGTTTGTTTTTTTTTTAAACAAGGCGAACCAGTAGCGTTTGCTCATGCGCTCAGTACAGGATGTATTTTTTTAAATATCAGTTATTTTGATTTATTTCTTTGGGAATGTTATTTTTACGTACTATACTGCTGGCCCTGTTGAAATATTTTATACTATGATAGTACAATCTAATTGGAAATGAAGTCACCAATCCATCAACGTCTATTAACATCCAATGATTACAAATGCACTATAGCAGAGCAGGTTAAAATGTTGGCTGGCAGGCTTATTGAATCACGCGGTATTTATGTTAATACACAACTAACCCGAGGTGCATTGTACGATTCACTCCACCGAAGACGTGGCGTATCGGCAGGTGTTTAAAATCCGAGATCGTCACGATAAAGCACACGGTACCGGCGCTGACTCCTCAAATGGGAAGACTAGGGCACTCCACTGTGACTTATCTAAGATATAGCAGCTGATGCATGTCAAAAAATAAGGACTCTTTGTTTTTCCAGTGGTCGTAAGTTCAGCAGCATAATCAGAATACTAGAATAAAATAAACTAACTACCAAACAATGATGATTTGTCATTTTGAAAAAATTGCCCAATAGTGGTGGTATTTAAAAAAAAATTCTATAAAAGTTATTTTGCATACCGTACCTATACACATTTTCAGGATTTGAACTTAGCTAATTAAAATGAAAAAGAGTACCCCAGAAGTGTTATATGACACGGGTCAGAAATATTTTAAAATACGTACGATGTGTATGTACCTTTTATTGCATATTTCTTCGTTCGTTGATTTGAAATTAACACAAACAAAACTCTTTTGCTAGAGTGTAGAGATTTATTGAACGCATCAGTTAAGATTTCCTGCTGCTCAAAGTCAACGAAGTCAACAGATATTTTCCGCTGTCAAGAAATGTCATCTGACAACCCTTGGAATAGTTTACAATTTTCTTTGTATATTTTAGTTTAGATATACATCAAATGCTCATGTCTGTTGTCTTGCTATGGTTTTTAAATGGCGACATATTACTACAATAATTTATATAATAACCATTGGATATATATCACTGCACTCAAAAGCGAAGGCCGACCCCATCGACTGGAGACAAATAGAATTGCTCGCAGAACAGCACCCGTATGTTGTAGCACTCTTGGCCCACACCCAAAAATACGTATGCACGGGCACCATCATCAACAAACGCACCGTACTTACCTCAGGAAACTGCATCGCTTTAAACCCAAAATTCGTCGTCGTGGGTGCAGCGATCTACGGCAAAAACGTTAACAATAACTCCCTAATCGAAATCGCTTTTACAAGAGTTCACGCGGACTACACATTCGAATTGAAAGCAGCAGACCCGAATGTCACTCGCATGCACAGCAACATGGGCGTGGTGATCGTGACACGCCCCATACTAGAAGTTTTCATAACGCCAGCAAACATCGGAAACTATTATGCTTCGGAGCTGCAAAATAAAAAACTGAAAGCAATCGGTTACGGGAAGCTCTACAATTCGGATGTGGTGGGATTGCAACATCAAATGTATCGACAGGCTCCTTGCACGAACCCCAAGTGGTACTATTGCATTTGCGGCTTGGAATTGAAAGCCCAACGGAGAACATATGTCTACGAGTTTGGGAAGGGATCTCCAGTAGTGTACGGGTCAGAGGTAGTGGGCATATCGGCTATTGCATGTGGAACACTCTCCTTGAAGACATACAAATACAATATTTTCACAGTTATAGGTCCATACCTGCCGTGGATACAGAAGTGTCAACTGAATAATACCTTGGCATTAATGCGAGCCAAAGCAAGTAATGGTTCCACCATTGAACAACATTCATTTAATAAATGTATTTATATTTTAATAGTGATTAGTAAAGTATTCGGCTGAATCTATTTCTAACCGTTTCTCTTTATTGAATTGTATCAAACAAATTGAGTTTAATCAATACACATCGTGATACACAGACACGCTAATATTCATTCGGAAATTAGCATATATTACGATCAACACTACCTGTTGACAATACTCAATGGTACAAAGCAATGTAATGGAATCTTAAAATAGAGCTGAGTTGGAGTTGAGATACTACAGTCCTACATAAATATTTTTGCTATAGTATAAATCAAAATAAGTACTTATATCTTATTTTTATTTCTCTCATATTATTACAATAGACACGATTTTCCTGTACAACATTCCTAATATTTATAATTAGATTCCATCTGAAAAATACATTAACAGTGTGCCGGAGTTAATAAAAAATAAGAACTGGTAAGTATTTCTTATTTTTGGACCTAATTATTAATTATCTCTCATAGTAAGTAGTGTGCGTACGATATTATGTTATTATTCATCAATAACAATAAATTCAATTATCTACCTAGGTTACTTCACATTTTATGGAGATAATTATATCTGGTAGGAGCTTTTCACTATAACATTAAGAATTCAAGATCACGCTAAATATTATCAATAATTGATAACATAACTTAAAAAAAACGATGCAGTTACTTATCCTAAAATAGTTTAACCTTTGACAAACCCGATGATAACACTGTATTTTCGTCACGACGAGTAAATTATATCATAATGTCACGCGCGTTCAGAAGGAACATACTTATTAACACTTTATTATGTTAGTGATCTAAGAAAATTATAAACAAAAATGAATATTTGTAGAGTGCTGGTGCGAAATATGAGTCAAGGCAAGATGTATCCTCTGAATAAGGTTGGTATCATCGGAGTGCCGTTTGAAAAAGGCCAGAAAAAATATGGCGTGAGCATCGCGCCGGCCGCGATGAGGTCCGCCGGACTCATCGAACAGCTACAGGAAATCGGTAATTATTTATTGCGTATCTAACATAACCGCGAATAACTTTAAGAATCTTTGGTGACTTGTGCAATAATTCATCATTAATAATATAATAATAATTGATAACATTGCTTTCGTTAGATTTAAATTCCCGCATTTAAACACGAAAGGAGCAACGGTATAGATGGGCACCTATATTTTAGCACTTATAGTCGTGAAATTCATAGTTCGACTCGGATTAAAAGTTAAAATACTTCAAAGAAGGTTGGTATCTACATAAGGTTAAATCAAATGAGATGTTTCATCATACACATACTAAAAGACGGATAATCAGACGGCCAAATCTTGTACACGCTCGTACACATTAAGTAACAAGCTATTATTTACTATTAAATATTTTTACCATTATTCCCAGACGGCCTGGACGTGAAAGACTATGGCGACATCGAGACAGGCGCGTGCGCAGAGACCGAGCTGGTCCCCAACATGGCGCACCTGCCGCTCGTGTCGGCCTGCAACAAGCAGCTATCGCGCCGCGTCGCGGAAGTGCTGCGGGACGAGAGAGTCGTCGTCACTATAGGGGGGGATCACTCTATTGGAGTTGGTGAGCATATAGTAACAATTTGTAGAGTCTACAAACTACTAGATAAATAGACTCATGACTAATAAGTCATAGTTCTCAATTTATGACATTTTGCCATTTGTTTACAGTGTTTCTAAAGCATACCTAGTTCAAAAAATTTGGACAAGCCTTGTAAGCGCTAAATCTGTTGTACTATAAGTACTATAACTAGTAAATATTAAATCTACCTTTTTACCTATTTACTTGATACTCTGAATATTACAGGCACAGTGGACGGTCATCACAGCGTGAATGAAGACATGATCCTCCTCTGGGTAGACGCCCACGCAGATATCAACACAAACAAGACCTCTGAGTCGGGCTCCGTGCATGGCATGCCAGTAGCACTCCTAGTCAAGGAATTCGCACATTACTGGCCTTATTTACCGACTATGGACTGGCAAACTCCCAAGTAAGGCATCAATTTATTTTAGCCTGCGCTCTAACTCTTGAAAACCATTATAGTTTAGCAAAAAGGCCACAGTCGTCAGTTTTGAACAATTTGTCGGCCAAAATTCGCTTTAAATAAAATTACATATATTCACGATTAATTCGGGTGTTATGACCGTCATGCCACAGAGTCTTAGGTGTAATGTCTCTTTTCAAACTCAGGCACTACTCGGTTTGGTTAACAAAATTGACCCTTGAATTTTATATGTTACAGATTTTCAATAAAAAACATAGGATATATTGGCCTTCGCTCTGTAGATCAATACGAGAGGCTGGCTATAGAGAAGTACAACGTACCCACATTCGCTATGGAAGACATTGAGGAGTGAGTATCAAGGTCAACGATTAAAATTGACTAATTAAATAATTTTGCATTTAAAACATCCTATCCTATTTATTATACACAATGAGAAATTGAAGAACCATTTTCTGTTTTAGACATGGCATTAAAAAGACCATTAGCCACATTTTAAAGACATTGGATCCCACGAGCAGCAAGCCGATCCACGTGAGTTTTGATATCGACTCGTTGGACGCACTCGAAGCTCCCAGTACTGGCACTCCAGGTTCGTAAGAAATGAGTATTTTTTTTTTAGTTTATTTAATACAAATGTCTAAAAATATGCAAAATTTCAGGGTTGTAGTTCTAATAGTCTCTGAACAAAATGACTGTGAACCGGACAGACGGACATGGTGAAACCCTAAGAGTTCGTAGTTTGATTACGGAACGGAACCCTAAAACAGATTCATTCATTTTTGAAACCTCGCTTGGCAAATATTTTGGTATAAAAAATACGAGATCCTGGTTAGAGTAATACATTCTACCCACAGCAGGTTCTTTGACGCAATACTTCTATAAACTAGAAAGAAGATGAAGACTCTATTCCTATCTGACACGACATACAAATAATGCACAGTACCTTATATCTAGAAAATATCGCGCCACATATTCTTAACCACATCACTTCCAGTTCGCGGTGGGCTTACTCTCCGCGAGGCTATCAACCTGATGGAAATAGTTCATGCAACCGGGCGCCTCCGAGCCATTGACCTGGTGGAGATCAACCCCGCGCTCGGCAACGAGACTGATAGGAAGAGGACCATCGAGGCGGGCATGTCGGTGCTGAAGGCAGGCCTCGGATTCTCGAGACGAGGCACTGCTCCAAAAGGCGTGTTGGATCTACCGATACAGGATTCTCAACCAATTCATGTTGGAAAAACAAATTAAACATACTTATTAAAATATTAGATGAAAGAAATACGCCAGCCGTCTACAAAATTGAATAATCTTGCAGTTGGTTAGTGGTTGGTGCGCGTCGACAGCTATAAATATTTAGACATGTGGTGATAATAATAATATACCTAGCTATAAACAGGAATTGTGTTTTTGTACTTATTACTCGATACTCAGGTAAACCGTTAATGATAAAGCAATAAATATTTTATTTTGTATAACTCTCTGCCTGTTTTATTTTATATAGATCGAACAGCTAGGTTCGCTCCTAGTCCATTGTACGGTACCGATAATACAAGCCTTGCTTAGTGCGGGCATTATAGTCAGTGTGTCCGTCTTGCAATATTATTTTATTGAACGACTTGACCGGGCCCTGCGATCGACACGCGCAATGTATAGATCAATGCGTGCAATCGAATATAAAATAGACTTGTGGTTGCCTTGCCGCAATCGCGACTACATTGTGCGATAAACATGGTGTATGGAGTAGATTCAGTAGATGCTATCGGGGCCATTATTGCTTGGATACCTTTAGATCATTTTCGGATGGCAATCCTTAAATTAAGCGCTACTTTATAGTCGTATTGCTACCACTTTGCCCGGCGGTACTTTTTTTCTGGGATAGGTAAAGTAGGTATGTACTCTTTTTTAGATTATTTTGCCTCGAAAATATCCTTAATTCAGCGAAAAATTGTATTCCAGTGAAGAAAGTTTGTAGGGCTCTGCTCTGCTGTGCTGGCCTCGGACCGACTTACTGTTGTTCAGACCGCGTTCCCAGTTAAAATATTTCATTTATTTTATTTATTTTCAGTGGTTGACTCAGACCTTTCACAATACGTATAGTAAGCCAGAAATCTCTCTCTATATTTTTAAATCTCATTATGCACAGTCGGGCGCTAAAAGATATTGCATTCATTAAAGTAAGTGAGTCTCTTCTTTTATTTTATGTTACCCTAATCCTTTTTATGTCGAAGAGAGTCAAAGAGTTACCTTCAGATACTTACACTCAGCTTCTTGATCTGAGCCTAATCATAATTAAATTGATTCCAACCAAATTTAATCAGCATAACGCGATAGTTATTGAAATTTTTTTTATGGCTATTGATGCTAGATGCCTACTTTGTGTTTCTTTTATTTACAAATGCACTGAAAATGATTGGGATTTTGGTGAGTATCAACCTACACTGTTTAAGATTTTCAAGTTTCAAGGGTAGGCAGAGTTTTTGACGGTAGTTTATGTGAGCTAGCTAAAATATTACCAAGTTCCACATAAACCGTGGAAGTTGCAGAAGTTTATTAGAAAATCCAGTTATACGTAAAAATGCGAAAGACAACTAAACAACCTTTTAAACTACTATCTTTATTATTTAAAAAAATATACATTTATTTTTAATTATTTCCAGCTTATTGTCGCAATCACACTGGCCAGTGCTCTTGAACAATCAAAAGATGATACAGATGCCGAAATTAAAACTATTATCGGCAATTACATCAATAAAATACCAGACGTTGACTCCCAGTATGTCGTCAACGAGGGGCTAACGAATGTGATATCCAATTATTTCAAAGGAAAGATAAGCACGTTCCCACTGTACAAGATAAGCTTGAAGATTGACAGGAACCCAGTGAAGATACCGTGGACCTTAGGCGCCCCAGACCCAATTCAACAGAATGACAACGTAAAAATGAGACCATACCGATACGTCGCACCAGTAAAGGTTCAAGGAGACACAATAAAACAATAAAATCATTAACGTCAATAAATTTATTAAATCTCATATTTGACTAGCTCTTGACCACGTCTTTGTGCACATGGAGTAGTAAAACATATTAGTTACTAGTTGTTGTCTTTCAATTGATGCAACTTTTTAATTTGTGGACTGATTAAAATAAAACAAACAAATTTTAAGCTAAGATTGCCATAATGCATTATGAAAACTGCACCCAAATCGGTTAATCTGTTTTTGAGATTAGAGCGCACAAATAAACAGACACACGGACCAAAATTCTAACAATCATCGTTTTGGTGTTTTTTGAATTGATGTTTTTTGCGAGGATCTGTGGTCGATCTAATATGATATAATGGCGGGTGCGATCCTGTACATGTTCACAAATTGCAGAGTTTGTAGGGAATTAATATGTTGATGTTATAATAAGCTATTGCCACGCCAGGTTTCAGTTACCAAGTTACAGTCTTATTACATGTATATGTACATATAGAAGTGGCGCACCGTTTCATTGTTATATCAAGTGCAATGCTCTGGCCGAGGCTACCGAATGCGAGGGTAAATGCGACGTTTATGCAACGATATACTGTTTCCGCGGGGGTGAAGATTGGTTCCCCGCACACTGGAATGCGCACGATCACTTAGATCGCTTACCTTTTATAACAATGGCGTCACCCACCAGGGAGTAGGATTTTGCCAACGTTAAATGGAAATCCTTTTAATAAGTAAAAAGAAATACACGCAGGTCCAATACGTAGACAGGCCTTATAGTCCCCATGCGTGCGAAAAGTTAATTATGAACACATAATTATGAATCATTGTTGATATTCCAACAAAAGAAAAGAACAATACAAAGAAAATAAAACAAAATTGAGTATCTTCCGTCAAAAGGGCCCCTACATATCATATCATATATGACGTTTGATATGACGGTTATAAAATGTCTATAAACTCGGGGTAAAGGTTTTGTATAACTAGGTACGGTATAAGGTACGCATATAAGGCGAACAAAAATGGCGGCTTCCGGCATGTCTTAATTGAACGGGTACGGTCACTTTATTCAGTTGTCTCAAGCTACAGAGTGTGTAGGCTATCTCTGTGGGTGTCATTCCAAAATAAGCATATTATATTACGATCACTAAGTACATACCTACTACCTGTTAACAGAGTGTCGAGAACAATACTACATTAATCTGTCGACCAGTGTTGAATCCTCTTAGCTATCGATCAAAATTTAAGTCTAAGCCTAGAAATAATGTGGTAAACTTTCTAAGCTAGCAACATTGAGGCTCATTCTCATTGGTCGACAGGGCCGGCATGGGGGATGCTGGGGATTTTTATATACGCATGCCATAGGACCCGCATGTTGAAACTGTTTTCGTTGTCCGGGCTCTATGGCATGTGTAAACAGAAATCTCCAGCTCCCCGCATGCTGTATATCGTCCAAGTTATCGACCAGTGAAACTGCCAGCCTTTAAGCGGATGTGATGTGGAGTGGGACATTCGTTTTGAGTTTGTGTTCAGTGCGCTGCATGCATTTACGATTGTATGTACCGTGTACGCGGCTACTGTTTATTTCTGGAATCTCAGATCATAATACAGGTATGTACCTGTTTATTAATCTCACATTTCGTCAAAAATGTTCTTTCTACAGGAACACAATTTCGCCCACTACGCCACAGCTTAATAACTTAATATTATTGTTTTATTCATTATCTTTTTTAAATTAAGTTGTTTACGTACGAAATTGATTATCTACTTAGCTAAAGCCACATTTAATCGGTGTGATTGATAAAACAGTTTTTTGTATATTATGGAGGTACTTGCATCCCGCAGGAGCTTTTCACTAAACTTAACATTGAAAAATAAAGAATATTGCCATGTTATGGAGTGTTAAGTGAAATTCAAATTAGTCGTGCGTAACGTTGACGTCATACACGCAACAAATCAGAAACACATTCCTAAAATAAAAATTTAATGGCATGTATCCACCGATTATATTCCATAGCTGTGGGTCGCAAAAATTTTACAAAAGCCTTTTGGCCCGCGGTTGGCCTGGAAGGTACCTATACCTTCCAGGTATAGGTACCTTCCAGGTACCTTCTTTCTTCCTTCCATACCTACCTATCTACCTATTTTCGGAGGGTCCTAATAATTATCATCTGAGACGACTCCGTAAACTGCAATTAACTGTATATTAAGTTAGAAGATATTACCAAAATGAATATTTGTAGAGTGCTGGCAAGAAATATGAGTCAAGGCAAGATGCATCCTCTGAATAAGGTTGGTATCATTGGAGTGCCGTTTGAAAAAGGCCAGAAAAAATATGGCGTGAGCATCGCGCCGGCCGCGATGAGGTCCGCCGGACTCATCGAACAGCTACAGCAAATCGGTAATTATTAATTGTGTATCTTACTTTTCTGTGAATAACTCGGTGATTGCGCTACATGCCATTGAATCCAACACTTTCACTAGGTAATTAGACAATACGATCGGAACGCAGAAGGTGGCATTATATTATTGTTGTTCCTGAAGAAAGTTATTATATAGTCTAGAGGTTCAAGATATTTGGCCATTTGGCATACATCTAATAACGCACACAAGATTAAATAAAATGAGAAGATGACTCATCGCCCGCTTGACTCGGGTTAATCTGATAAGGGGCAGAGCTCTACGAATGAAAGACAGTCGACTAACTGTATGTTCCTATAGCTTGGTCCCTATAATCGCGGGTCAGATAATATCTGCCCGGGTCTGCCTGATATAAGTACAACAACTGGAATTAGCTAGACTGTATTTATAGCAACTTTCATAACTATCGAGAAAGCTGTAGTAAACAGCGTTGGTGTCGCAATGTCGTATACCTGCTATAATTAGTATTGCGTCACTGTTACTTTACCATAATACATTTAAGATGGCAAGACTTACGTGATCGCTACTCGAACGCTCTTTATTACATCATTTGATACATTCCTGTGTTCCCAGACGGTCTGGATGTGAAAGACTACGGCGACATCGAGACAGGCGCGTGCGCAGAGACCGAGCTGGTTCCCAACATGGCGCACCTGCCGCTCGTGTCGGCCTGCAACAAGCAGCTATCCCGCCGCGTCGCGGAGGTGCTGCGGGACGAGAGAGTCGTCGTCACCATAGGGGGTGACCACTCTATAGGATTGGGTGAGGATATAGCAATAACTAGCTTTTCTGTCAGGTAGGACTAGGTAGCCTTTGTGTCATTATCATTACAGAGTATAATATATACCTAGTAAACATTCAAAGCCATAAGCATAATTGACATTCCTAACATTATAGGGACAGTGGACGGTCACTACACAGTGAATGAAGACATGATCCTCCTCTGGGTAGACGCCCACGCAGATATCAACACAAACAAGACCTCCGAATCGGGCTCCGTGCATGGCATGCCAGTAGCGCTCCTAGTCAAGGAATTCGCACATTACTGGCCTTATTTACCGACTATGGAATGGCAAACTCCCAAGTAAGGCAAATAATCTATCTGAGAAGTTTATTGGCAGAATCACCGACTCTGCTGCAGAAAACAATGATTCATAACAATAAGGTCCACACGCACCACACATCACAGGCTAGTTACTAATTATACATTCTTTGATAACAATGAGTTATCTCTTGTTTGTTTGTGAACCGATATCGTCTTACTGCTACATAAGCCTAGCGAGTCATTTAAGTCTCTATTAATCGTCTTCAGCGCGGGCGAATGTCGAGAGTGCTCATTAGTCGATGAGGCGACGATTACTTTTTGTCAAAGTCAAAGTCAAATCATTTATTTCGTATAGGCCTACGGGGGCACTTACAAATTGTCATTACATTTTTTCCTTAACTCTACAAACGGATCGGAACGCGACCTCAACTGAGAAGATCCGGCAAGAAAAACAGCGGGCTTGTCTTTTTTTTTATCCATTATTTTTACAAAAAATCCCATCCATATATAAATATATCCATTGTTTATGGCGAATGTGAATTCGGAGCGTGAGCCACCTTGATCTGATGTTATGATGACATTAGAAGAGCCCCCCGCTTGTACGCCCCTAGCATGACTAGTGACTACACCTTGATGGTTGTGTCTGTTGTAGCGACGCGGCTCACGTCTCGAGCCGCGTCTCCTTCCGATATATCTGTCACCACAGTTGAAATATGTTTTAGCCCACCTGCCCGCCTTTTTTGACCCGTAAATTTTGTATAAGTATTTTCCAGATTTTCAATAAAAAACTTAGGATACATTGGCCTTCGCTCTGTGGATCATTACGAGAGGCTGGCTATAGAGAAGTACAACGTACCCACATTCGCTATGGGTGACATCGAGGAGTGAGTACAATGGCAAGTGATAAAATAGCATTTTGGTTCAATAAAAAAAAATAGGAATAATTTTCTGTTACAGACATGGCATTAAGAATACCATAAAACACATTTTAAAGATATTGGATCCTACGAGCTGCAAGCCGATCCACGTGAGTTTCGATATTGACGCGTTGGACACACTGGAAGCACCCAGTACTGGCACACCAGGTTCGTAATAAATAGGTAATAAGTGTACCCCTTCGAGTAACCTTCCCATCAATATGTAGCTCCCTAGACAGGGTTATAGGTACATACAGATTTTTTTGGTTACTATATCATTTTAGGTATATACCTACATAGCTATTTTATCTTCGGTTAAGGTCTGTTTTTATTAACACTTTTGTACCCAGAAAAAGGAGCTTAGGAAGAAAGCTTTTGGTAGGGGGTTAGTGGTCTTCTCTCTTCCAACAACACCCGCTCATCTCAAAATTTAGAAGTCACGCTCCATTTCTTGTAGACTTGTTTTTTCGTAAAAAAAAACTGCATGATTATATTATATGTACCTATCTATTTACCACAGAAAGATAACTCTGTATGTAGGTACGTACTATTTATGTAATAGTTACTTTGAAACCATGTTCCTATCTGTGGCACTACATGAATATCCCGCACACCCACAAAGCACCTAATAGGTAGGTACCTATTTAAAAAATATCTCGCTACTAATCCTTAACCACATCATCTCCAGTTCGCGGTGGACTTACTCTCCGCGAGGGCATCAGACTGATGGAAATAGTTCACGCAACCGGGCGCCTCCGAGCCATTGACCTGGTGGAGATCAACCCCGCGCTCGGCAACGAGACTGACAGGAAGAGGACCATCGAGGCAGGCATGTCACTGCTCAAGGCAGGCCTCGGCTTCTCGAGACGAGGCACTGCCCCGCGAGGCGTGCTGGATCTACCGATACAGGATTCTCATCCGATTCACGTTGGAATAACAAATTAAAATAATACATTAAATATTCTTTGGAAGAAGCCGTGTATGGGCTACTGCAGAACTTAATGGCTGGCACATTCGAGATTTCATTCGACGCCTCGTCGTGCGTGACTATTTGTTGCTTTTTTGAATACCTACCCGAATAATTTGACGACCCCAATAGCACAGTGGATAGTGACCCCGCTTTCTGTACTAAAGGTTCTGGGTTCGAATCCCGTTACGAGCAAATTTTGTGTGACGAGCCCATTAAGTCATGGATATTTAATATATATACAAGTAATTATATACTGAGTTCGCCACTTGTCCATTGTATAGTGCCCATAATACAAGCATTGCTTAGTTTGTAACCGCAAAGCGTGTTCGCCTGGCGTTATATATTTCCAAGCGATCGAGTGCACTTTTCCCCTAGCGGCGCGGCTATGAAATATATGAGAAAACTGATCCCTCGATCAGTATATTTGATGCCATCAATATTCATAGTATGTCCCGTGAATGTTAGCGCAAAAATCAGACAATGCAAGTCGGTATTTTTAGAATAAAACCATGAAGTCGTTTAAAGATTTGTTTAATTTCATATTGGTAAGGATGATTGCATAACGATTGACTTGGTGAAGGTAGCTAGGAATATTTTTACTGTTTATTGATTCATGAGTGAAATTATACTAAAATAATAATATCAAATATGAAGCTTGCACGATTACCAGGCGCCGATACAGGGAGCAGGGGGGGGGGAAAACGAAAGATCCTGTATTTACGCCTGCAAAAAACAGAGCTGATCATATCATAGTCATATTCAGAAATACAAATTTTTGAATTAGAGTATGATATACAGTTATGACAAAAAAAAACATGAAAATATAAACTAATATTATTACTATTTGCACCTGAAGTGAAGACCTGCTTCGAAAATTATTCTAACCAATAACAATGGTCACATCAATATTCTATAAAGGAGATCACGAGGAAATACCAGCACGAGTCTATTGTGTTGTACATAGAGCATATATTGTTAACTGACTTTTATTTATTCAATTTACGCGTAAGCGTCATAATAGATATTGAAGGTGAAATGACGCAAGTATAATTACAAACATGAAATTGCAACCCAAACTTGAACATGTAACTTGTGTAACCGTACAAACACGGCAACCAACACGCTATTGCATAGCTATTTTATATACAACTAGCTGTACCCATGTCGTACGCAATTTGGTTTTTGACTATCCCGGGAAACAATTTAATTTCCCAGGGGAAAATTGTCTTACTTGTTGACCTAGTTAAGAGCCGTCTCATTAAAATCTGCTACGTGGATTCTATGCCACGGGAACCTATAAATATCCCAGATTAGAAAGTAGTTGAACTGGTTTATATATTAGCTGTCATCATGCAAGAATACATCAATAGCCGTACACTAATTTTTCAGACTACACAAGACGGGCTTGGCGTCTCTGTATGAATAATGTTGTCCCCAAATATTTTTATTTTCTTCAGAAATATTCAACATCCAGGCTCAACTCCGATACAGTCTTACTAAAATGTATAGATAGATTAATATAAAAATAATGCATATTTACATGTCTAAAAACACTATATTCAAATAGCTTTGAAAAGCTACACACAATGGTGATGTCACAGCACAGTTTAGAAAAGTTCGAGTGTGTAAATATTTTAATTTATTGACTGATTGTAACTACTGTTCAAATAGGTAGGATGTACTACATACGACATCAAGTTTGGGGTCACAACCCTTCTGTGTCCTAAATAGAAAATTGATAATAACAATAGTAACACAAGTGTAAGTCTAGAAGTTGACTTGCGCGCGGTAATGTGTCTGGAACTTGTTGGCTTTCAGGGACATCTTCATCTGCCACTTTGCTTGCACCCGTTTCATGAAGTGTATGTCGCGGGCTTTCCTGAAAAAAAAAATATTATTGTAGTTTTCACGAACAAAATTGTTCACTTCAAAGTGTATATTTAATGAATTATAAGATAAAGGATATTTTTTTATAAAAAAAAAATACACAGAATCCGTCCTCTAAAATAATGTTCAGAACATTAAAAACACAGAAATCATTTTCTGTTATTAGTAATTTTAGATTATTTGGAAGTGATTACAAGCAACAATATAATTTCCAACTTACTTAGCAGCTAATGCTTGTTCCTTAGGCGCCCATCCTAGTGCCCGATAGACGCCGAGCAGTCTATGCAATTTGCGGTCGGATTTCTTCACTAGAGCCTGGCTGTTTTGAGTCAAGTTCTGTTTGTAGTACCTGGAATTGTTATAGAAAGCCTTTTATATACATATATAGATAATAATATTATATTAATATTTCTTTATCACTGCTAATGGAATCATGGTAATGAACATTAAAATACTTGTAAAATAAATAGTATGCATCTTTACGTAATATAAATCAATTAATTGACAATGAACGTACTTCATGAGTGAGCGATGGCCGACGACAACGCCGGAAGGCAACACCAACTGGAAGTCATCGCCCTCCAGGGCTGTAGGGCCCCCGACTTCTTCGTCTACATCCATTTCCTCTCCCTCATTCACCTTGTGGTCAGGATATGAAGTACTGAAAATAAAATTTAATCATTGTAAAAAAGAAATGAGTTTTAAATAGGTTAATCCACTATGAAGATTATTTTCATATATGTAGATCTGTGTGCCTAATAATGCTAAAAAAGTTGTTAAATTAATATCATGTATAATTTAGGATATTGAAAAAATTCTCTGATACATTATATGCATTCAAAATTGAGATAGGTGGTTGGTGGATAGTGAATAATGGTTATCAAAATTTTTCTATATCTTTCTACCACACTATTAGAAGATCAACTAAATCACTAGAGGTCTGTAGTGTCAACACACCCGTAAATTACAATGCTAAAGCATTCTTTGCAAGTTACAGGTTTCATAGTGCCTGCACCATCAGCGTGTGGTCATTAACCCTGAGATTATAAAGACCGTGGAATGCACAAAATGTAGTGCAAATGCCGAATGCTTTTGTTGGTTTGGGCTCTCAATACATTAGTAAACAGGTATATAGGTTATAGTTGTTTGCTTGTAGCTGGTTTAGCATATACTAAAATCTAAAAAATGCCATAATAACATATCCTCATCCATATTCTGCTCTCTCAGTATTTTTAATAATTATTAAATAATTACCTATAGTCATAGAAATCTGCATATTCAGCCAGTGCCAGCCCTTCATGCAGCATCTTGCAGTGGCCCTTGTCGACCATGTGCCCTCGTGCTGCCTCCATGGAGTAGAATGTGCGTCCTGTCTCATTGCACCATAAGCACATGAAGCCTTGGGATATCTGTGAACATTCCAAAAATAACAGTTTGTCTATTTTTTTTTTGTATTTACCTATATGTGAATAAAAAATTGTTCACAGATGAAATATGATGTTTAAAGGGCCATAGGTATTACATAACAATTTATCTATATCATTAATAAAATAATAAATATGTTATCTACACTGTTATACAATGTAAACTGAACTTTCTTTGTAAAGTGTGTATCATCTGAACTGATTGCCTTGTTTACCACAATAGGTACACCTGAAGAGCCACCTACTGAGACCAGCTAGGCGAAACTGGCTTACCTTGAGAAAACTGACTGACGGACTTGTCTGTACATTGAAAACATTAAAATATTTAAACAGTAGGCTATTTAGACATTTCCAAATCTAGGACATGTATTTTTGAACTTCTTGTCTGCATGTTTTATATGAGCATCATGGTGCAACTGCTGTACCAATTTAAATAATGTAAATAATTTAAATTGATTAGCAATCTAAAGGATGTGAAGGAGGGACGTCAAGATGCAGTGTTTAATTGATGGTTGTGTAGGTATAACAGCATGTAAGGACTCCTTCAAATTTGTCACAAAAGCTAGTTTTAAATACAGTTTTATCTCACCTTTTCTCCTAAATATAAGAGCAGGTCTTTAACATTAGCACAGTATTCAACATCAGGTATGAAGAAGGAGTGGACCTCTGACATGTGTTTGAGATTTTTGACCATGTTCCTGCTGCGGTGGTCACAGAACAAGCACTCACGCGGCTTGATGAGGGAGTCACTGCCTTTGATCCTACATTCGTCCCAATCATCAGAGTCCAACTGAAAAAAAAAACTTTATATTATTGATTCTCATGATGCCAGATCTATTAAAACCATCACACCTTTAATCCCTGCAGGGATAGGTAAAGATGCAATACAGTGCACCCATACTTGTGACAAGGGTATTTTTCCTTTTTAAATGTAGAATGTGAATGTGAATGTGTGAGTGATTGCACCCATAGGCAAACTCATTATTTAAATATAAAATAAATTATTTTGATAAAAATAAATAGATAATTAAAAAACTGGCTGAAAATCTAACCTCAAAATCAGTTGCACATTAAATTGAAATTCAGTTTGTGGGATTGCAACGTACCTCCTCAATCTCTGAATCTGTCTCAATATCCTCTTCTCCAGAGTCATTAGGGTTAATAACGACAAACTTTGCTGGTCCATTTGAAGCATTTGCAGAAGATTCAACTTTTACATAGCTATCTGTATCTGAGTGTGCACTGCGCTCAACTTCTTTATGCTCAGTTTCAACATACTTTTCCTCAGACAACTTGTGCTTCTTGCTGTTCAGATGGTTATTATACGCGTTCTTTGTGTTGAATAACTTGGAACAATATTTGCAGAACTGTGACTCGTCGCGATTAGCAGTCTGGCTTAACTCCCTATGCTCTTTGGCACGCAGTTCGAACTCCTCGAGGGTCACAGGCGGTATTGAAGCAACCTTCCGCTTTAAATTATACCTATGCCAGTCTTGTTTATAATGTTCACGTTGTAATTCAGGGGTCTGGAATACCACCTGGCATGTTATACAAGTGTAAAAGTCTGGCATTTTTCGAGTTCAAATATTATAAACACAAAAAGTTAAATGATCACTGAAGAACACAGTTAAATCCACACAGAAAGATGCTTTTATCCTGCTTGAAAATCCTTTATTGTAATGGAAGGAATGATAACGAAATGAAAAAAAAACAACAAAAATGTGGTTGACTTTGGTTTTGCTCAAACGGAATACGTAGTAGTCTGTGGTGGGATAAAACGCACAGACTAATAACAGAGCAAGTTATAAAAGTAATGATGTACTCATTGCTTTGGGATTGATTAAACGTTACTTTCTCTATGGGAATGATTTAATGTATCAGTGCTGCCAATCTTACTTACCCTACCAAACCGTAAAGCAGCTAAACAAAAAAATGGATATTATTAAATTTAAGGTGGAAGCTCAGGGTCAGGGCGCGAAATTCAAAATGTCAATGGTTTTTATTTTTTTACGAAAAATTTGGACATTTTTACGATGTCATTTAGTGTTTTGCGATATTAACATTCTGCATTGAATGTCTCGATGTATAGTAAGTTTGCTTAAAAAAGAACCTAATCCGATACAATACCATAAGGTTTGTAAAAACCGCTACTTGTACTAACTTTATGGTGTTGTATCGCTTTAAATAAACCTAATATTGGTATCTATGGTATTCAATATTCATCATGATCTGTGATCATATTATAATTTATTTATTTTGTGCTAGCTATCAAAAGAAATAATTTTACTGGTTTTTATTATAGTGTATAGTGCATGCATGTCTAACAACGTTGATTTGTTTGAAATAACTTTATTTATAGTGATCGTGCGCGCACTCGTAGTCTGGGCTTGAACTAAAGCTTGAATACCTTTATTCATCATAAAAATCCAAAAAATAACAATGCTTCAAACTGACGAAGTCGACGACGATTACTTCACACCTATAGCAAGGTAAGTTTATTGTAAAATCAATTTGTCCTACAATGGAATAAATTTGAGTTACTCAGTGAGCCAATGTTTTTATATGGTTTTAGCACATCTTTGGCTAACATTTTTGGAAATGTTGCTCAAAGTAAGGAACAAAAAGACAATGATAAATTAAAATACACCCCACCGAAGCCACAGAACATTCAAAAGCAACATGTGAAAACAAAAGCTACAGAATGTTTATTTGCATGTGCGGTGGATGGACATGAGTGGTAAGCTGTAAGACACTTTGAATGAAAGTGGACATTCATTTTGGATTTACTTCTAAAAATATCTTCTATATTTCTAGGTCCAACAATGTGTATATATCAAGAGGGAAATTAGGTTTCGCAATTATTAAAATTAAAAAATCTGGTGTTCATAACATTGTTTTGTATGACTCTAACAAAACTACTCTATGTTGTACAGCAATATCACCAAAATTAGAAATATTCATCAAGAACAGTTCATATATTTCTTTTTATGATGATCTCCAGAAGTACTGGAGTATATATGCTGCTGAAGACGATACTAAAAAGATTGTTGAAATGCTGATAATGTTTGACGTTATTACCAAGCAATCTTTAAACACAACGGAACAAACAGGACCACCAGAACCCAGGAAAGCAGAGCAAGATGAGACAGTACCATCAGTAACTAACTTAGAAAGCGATACAGATTCTTCAATAAATAAAAAGACAAAAGCTTTAATTTTAAACAGAATGGCCAACATGGGGCACTCAGTCCTTCCTACAAATATGTTGAGAACAGACAGAAGTAGTGGTTCATCAGACACTAATGAAACTGATAGACATCCAAAAATTGGTAGACATAAATCTGTGAAAAGCATAGTCAAGAAAAATATTGAACACAATGTTCAATCTGAACATTCCGTTAGTACATATCATAAAAGACCTTTAACAGAACAGTCCACAGACAACACTATACTACATACATCTGTTAGTAGACAAATGGTTCCTACATCAAATACAAACTTCTTTACTGGTTTCAATAGCAATTCTAGCAATGAACTGGGACTTTTCATTTCAGAGCAAAGGATAAGCAATAGTGAGTTGCGAATAAATATGGGTAGGATAACTGATAAGGTAGATATCATTTTAGACAAAGTTAATAACTTTGAACACAGACATGGAAATGTACAAACTGAAGTATTGCTGAAATTATTAAATGAATATGAAAATAAAATAAAAGTTTTTGAAAAGTTATTAGAAGCAAACAATGGTGATACAACAAAGTCAAGAGTGACCAAAGAAGAAAATGAGACAGAGATATTGAGGGAGACAATACAGAGCCTTGAGCAAGAAATTAAGGACAAAACCCAAGAGATATTAGTTCTCCAAAATGAAATTCAACTTATAAAGCAGCAGTGTAATGAAGAAAAAATAAGCCAAGCTGACAAAGTAGATGTATTACAGAAGGAAATAAGCAATTTGGAATGTAGTCTAGCCACAAACAATGAAGTACTGATGAATGTGAGAAATAGATGTGATAGTTTATCAAGTAACACAAACATAAGTAATACTGATATAGAAAATAAATTAAAAAATATTATGAATGATACATTCCAGACCATATCTGTAAACTTTAATAATCATGAAGTGTATGCTGGTGACACTGTGAAGAAAATAATTGCAGCTGTTATTAAGAAAATAACAATTGAGTCATTAAGTGAATTATAAACACGAATCTAGGGATGTCATTGGTGTGGCCAATTTATTAACCTGCTTATATAATATTATACTAAAGTATCATCATCATTAAATAGATTTATGATATGCATAATCATCAAGTTGGTTATTATTATTTCCCCTCTAACGTAGAATTTAAGTGATGGCGGGTACGGAACCATGACGTGTGGAAGTAGTCTGGAGAGGCCAATATCTTGGTAATGAAGGTCCCCCGGCCGATGGATAGATGTAGAACAGTAGCCAGTCATCCATTCGCATGTGTACATTCACACAATTATATAATATGATCAACATATAAATGACTAGTATTTGAAATGAAATTAATTACTAATTAAAAGACTGTTCAACAAATCTTTCAGCAAGCCGCAGGCTTCAAGGTACCCCTTAAATTTTATGGAATTCCGGAGTATACCTCCCCATTCGTAGGTAAAATTTTATCCAACGTAACATTCCCATATGCATAGGTTTCCCGAGTTTTGAATTGATATATTTGATACATTTTATTATGATATATGGGAAACCCTGTCTCAGAGGTTTTATCAGATTTTGCATTTAAATTAGCCAAATCCAAGCTTCCCTCGTGTTGTATTGAATTACTTTCAAAAATGTATTTCTTTCAATATACAATTTGTAATATTAGTAGAATGTGTGAAGAAGTGAAAAAAATTAAAATGATATAGTGTAACTTGACTTTTCAAATTCACCTAAGATGAGCGGTAAATTTTCAATAAAGTATCCACCCACAGCTTTACTGATAGGGGTGGGGGATTCATTTCATCATCATCATTAACATCTGGGGTAGTTATAATTTTATAAATACTTGACACTGGCCAAAATAGTACTTTCTTGTAGCCGATTGCCAACCTAAAAAAAGGAGAAGCAGAATCTCTTTGATATCAACTCCAGCCACTGACGTCTAATATACAAGTACGAGAGGATTAGAGGTAGGTAGGTAGGAGGAGATGTATTAGAAGTCAGTGACTCCACCGGCCAGAGACTACCTTGATATACTGCAAGGATACTACTTACGTATACAGGGTTACCAGATTGGGTATTTTTTTTCGCAATGGGGATTGTCTATTTTTTTAAAACCGTTCTGATTGAAAAACCATTTCGAGGAATAGGGTTACTAATGTCGTATATGTAGTTAAAATTTAAAAATACTTTCTCATTTCTAAGATATTTGGAAAAATATGTTTGACCTTTATTTGACCTTCAGTGACGTCATCACATGGATTATAATGCCATTGCATTGCATTAAATAAAAAAAAAGTAGTCTGTTCAGCGCACAAGTGTCAATGTCAAAACAAAAACAAAAACATAACCTTTCTCCGTTCGTTACCGTACCGGTCCACACTTAAAAGAAATTGATTTCCTATTTAAATAGTGCGCTTATAGTTGCAGAAGTTGCATTACAAATATTGCGATATGAAATACAGAAAGTGCTTTGTCCTACCTGCAATAATGATTCGACAAATAGCCCAAACAAGATTTTTGTTCGCATTAGAGAAGACTTGCGAGAGAAGTGGTGTAGCGAAGTGAATGTGGAATATTTTAGAGTTATACGATGTATTGTTGTGAAGACCACTGTGATGTAAGTACTTATGTCTCACATTTTCTTATTCGACTAAATAACTGCTGAATAGAAATCTTCATATTCCATGTAATAAGTACACCTAAGTTAATCTTTTGTTTATCATACTATGTAATTTTGGCAGCTAAAGGCAGACTTGAAGACTTGAGGCCACTATTTAAACCTACACCCACACTCTGGAATATCGCAAAGAATCCATTAGATGTTAGTACCTAATTTCTCTAATAGAGATGTTCGAACTACCTACTTAGAAAGATGTTACAAATTTTTTGTGTACCTACATTTTTATTGTATGTGTATGTTTCAGGTTCCGAGTCAACAAAATACTGAGTTAGGCCAGCTTTTATTGCAATTTCAACCTAAACCATCCGATAAAAAATGAAATAATGAAGATAATGTTGTGCCCAGTACATCTTCAGCTTTCACATTACCCATGAAGGTATATTTTTGTTCTGCTATAAGACTGTTGATATAGGCTTGAAACCTTTCTCTGACAGTCTCTAGCCAAAGATCATTGAACCAAAGGAATTCATTTGGCACAAACAGAAGAAGGGTAATAGTTACCAGTGGGTGGACACTGACTGACATTATGATAAAGAAGGCATCATAGTCCCAGAATGGGTGAATTTATGTCAATACTTATGGTTTATATGTTTGAAATTTACTACCTACTATTTGTGAGATGGATCTAGTCAAGTTTTAAGGAAATACATTGAATCTATTTGTGATATTCAGCTCTTATTATTGTGTTAATAAGCAGGGACCTCCGCTACCATTACATCTTAGAACTTTCCGAGTTTTGAGCTCTAATATTTAGTTTTGTAATTCACACCCTGAAACTACAAAGGTCTGATGGTGAGGTTGAGCGAGTGTGTGTTTATTTGTTGAAATAAGTTTTTTTTTGTTCTATGAGTACAGGTTGGAACACAATGCACAGTAATAAATGATGGACAAGAGCACAAACTTCAAATCAAGGAAAATGGCCCCTGGACCTGCTACAGTAGTTGAAGTTCAATCTTCACAAGAAGTTTCTTCAGCAACTACTCTTACAACTCCTTCACTCTTTGGTACATCAGAAACTGAAGAAACATCAGAGAAATTAAAAAACAAAATGCTGAGTTGAAATACAATGTTACAAATTATATTTAAAAAACCAATGATGTATTTAGGATTACGTAAAAAATATTTGTGGCTCGTAGATTACATTGTTTAAAAAAGCACATCTAAAATTGATTCTCTTTGCATTATTGCAACTTTATTCAAAATAAAACAAAATGATTCCATTGCAAGAATAAGTGATCAACTTAAAATATCTAGAACAAAAGTAAAAGAATATCAGATAAAGCTCTTGTGGAAAAAAGTAATTTGCTATGTTCTTCAGCCAAATGCTATAGTTTTTGCCAATAGCGGTTTCAAGGAAATTGAATCACTTTTAAGTTCACATGGAGTTAAACTTCTTAGGCCACCAAGTGTATGCTCAGCAGTTAAACAGTCAGTAACCGAAATTATTCAAAGCAAAGTTATAGCCAGTTTAAGAGTTCATGTTGAAAGGGTGATCAGATGTGTTAGAGAATTTGCTTTATTAAAAGCACATTCTGTCGTTAACTACAAATATGGACCATATTTAGATGAAATCTTTATAATATCTTGTAGACTTATTAATTTACAAGGAGAAATAAAGAGTTCTTGACAGTAAAAAGTATTTTTATTCATTCATTTTGATCTTGCTCATAATTTGGGAAATATATAATCCTTCCAAAAATCTTCCACCTTATTTATGTAGTTTTCATCCAAATCTTCCCACAAAATATGTACATTCCTAGTTGCCTCAAAAAGTGGATCTTCTTTTCTTACATGCAAGCATTTGGCAATGTATTTGTGCTTTATATTTTTTTGTATCACATTATTTTATATATATGTCTGAACGGCTTTCTGCACTGCACAATCACTGCCAGTCCTGCTGAGTTGGACATACCCAACTACAGTATTTAAATAAGAATCACAAGATGACCTGAAACAATAAGTAAATAAATGAAAAAATAAAAGTCCCTGTTCATAACAAAACATGGTACTACTTGTATTCCTGATTCTAGATTATATTCTGGAAAGCACTGGGGGTTGTATCTGCCAAATGAAGAAACTCACTCACAGGCAAAAGCTAGTTTTTAATATTATTTAGTTTATTTATTTATTTCACGGCCCAACAGTTTAACCATCGTTCTTGAAATTGATTGTTTGTGACAGAGATATGAATGACTGCTTTTATTTCTAGAAAATACTTCCACAAGGACGAAGAACTGAGAAACAATATCAGTAACACAAATAGTACTTACATACGGATTTTCGCTCCTCTTATTTCAGCTACATTATGCTTACTATTAATAGCTGTACTCTAAAATCATTACATTTACAACTTTTGGCAAGTTGCGAGAATCAGCTCAAAGTTATCAGTATCTGTTAAATTAGAAGAGCCGGCCATATTTTTTATTAGGATTAAGCGGACTAATAAAGATCGACATAGCACTTATTACGTGATGATTAATGTTTTACATAAAAATACAATAAGGTAAGAACCTAAGGGTAAGAGGAAAAGGTTAGAATTTTGACGTTGACAGACGATTGATGGATATCAGTTTTTTTTTATTTTTAGTAAGCAAACGAATAACTTTGACGCCGACGATGACGTCATCAATTTCAAAATTAAAAATTTAAATATTAAAAAAAATAGGCAATAGAATACAAAGATATTTAAATTAGTTCCTTAAAATACACTATATTTCCTAAAAAAAATATAAAATCTGGGGGTAAAAATTTTTAGACAATGCCCATTCTGGGTACAAGTTTGAAGAAATTTTCATTTGAGAGCCGGTAGGCTTTAACTGAATAAGTTTATGTTTATGTACTTCAGTGTGTTTAAAGAACACAACCGTTTAAACAGTTCACTTTGTCATTTAATTCTATTATCCATTCTTTTTTTTTGTTAGTTATTCTGCTGTTTCGGTTCAGAAATTAGAACAGTATTTTGAAAAAAACAAAAGAGCAAAAAGCTAATAATAAGAATTACCATTAGTTTAATTAAAATTAATCGATATTTTGCCTTTGGGTTAAACGTAAGCAATTTGTATCATTTTGGAGAAAAATAATTTCAAATTTGGGTAGAAATAGAAAATTACATCTGGCCACCCTGTACGTATAGCTGATGAGCAGAGTGAGTGTGAGTCACTGACGTCCATGATACAAGTACGCTAGACTAATGATATCCTTTAAAATGACAGCTATCTATGGTGCCTATTTGAAGCGCCCCCAGCGTGGGGGAAAGGAACTAAATCTGACGTAAAATGCAAATGGCCGTTGTTTTGTTTACATTGTCTCCGTGTTTATAAAGTGATTTTGAAGGTTTAACGCGATTAAACTTGTTTGTTGTGTCGTATTAATATAGTTAATACATAAATAAGTGGCGTTAGTTAATAGGTAAACCATGAAAGAGTGCGTGTTATGCAAAACTCTTTACCAGAAGGGAAGTGGGGTTACATTCCACAAGTAAGTGAATTTACGGCTAATATTCAAGAAATTAAAACTTCTATTGATATTGTAGGCAGTTAAAACTATGTTACTAATCTTATTTATACGTGATTACAACGCATTTGTCTTTGTATTATCGGTTTTTTATAAACAATAAAATTCAATAGTGCTGTAAAAGTTCCTTGTCGATAAAATTTATCGATATTTTTTCTATCAATATCTTAAATAGATAGAACGTTCAAGAACGTAAAAATTGCCGAAGACAGATTTGTATTATCAAATACATATTATTTTAAAACAATGTTTACTAATTCACAGGTTTCCGACTGACAATAGAAGACTAGAATTATGGCTCAAAAACATTGAAAAGCCTAGTTGGCGTCCGAAAAAATATGATTACATCTGTTCAAAACACTTCTCTGATGACTGTTTTATTAAACATAACTCATGTACTACTTTGATGATTTTTATTTTCTATTAATACCTTACCTACTCCATTGCTTCCCAGACAACATTACATTACCTCATTTCTAATTAAAAAACGATCCTTATTTAAGTAGGATCTAGCTAGGCACACACCACCCTTTAGTCCGGTTTCGGCTTATCCTAAGATTACCTACCCTACCCATGAGCGATTCGGCTAATCATTATCATTATTTGCTTCATCTTAGTATTAACCACTCGACTATTTTGGACATTAGCCATTGTTGAAGGAATGGATCATAATTATTTTCATTTTACTGCATGGGTAGGTTTAAGCATAAACATTTGTATCGATGTATCATATCACTGTCCCATCTCTATTATTAGTTCCATTCCCCCTCACTGCCGCTATCAGCGCCAAAATGGCGAAAATCAAATAGGCACACGATAACCGGGCTTATGATTAGTCCAGCGATATATACCATAGAGGTCAGTGGTGTGAGTGTATTTATTTTTTATGAAAGCATCCCGACTCCCGAGTGACGAGTTCCAAACCCCGACTCACCCCATCAGATGAGTGAGACACCAAAGAATATAACGACTATATAATGGAAGACCTGCAAAAATCATTAGAACAATATGAAGAACAGGTAAGAAATTCTGTTTTTTATTGCCTAGCTTTAATTTATAAGTGTATATAATAATTTTGTGTTTTTATACATACATAATACGTAATTTTCTTCACTTTTAAGCTTTCAATGGTAACCAGTACTCTTGAGTCTGTACGTGATGACACAGAACGCGAATCCTTAGTATCGTTGCAGTCAGATTTGGAGCAACTAATTCATCTGACTAAAGAGAACTTAGATGTCTTGTTGCCGAAAGATACCGTCCCTGAGGAAACCCAAAACAAAGATGTACTAGATGATGAATATGCTTTATTTATGGTAGGTAACTGTATTCTACATTCTAATTATTGAACAATGTCCATACAATTTGTAATTATTTGGGAGATCATATTATCAAATATATATATATATATGATAATTATCTAGGATTATGTGTTATGATAGACTCAATGTATGAAAGTATCTGAAAATAATTATGCACAGAATTTAAAGATAATTCTTATTCTACATGATTTCCTATTTATTGTACTAAACTACTATGGTTGAGTTGTTCGGTACCTGTTACAAGTGACTTTGTTGACCAATGTTCACAGAAAGAAATGGCAAAGAGTGGTGCATATGATGGGGATAATGAAGACCAATCAGGATCTTTAAATAAAACATGTGAGGATACAAATGAAGACAGTGATATTGAGGTAAGTATTGTATTGCATTTATATGTTTACTTGAATGGTTATATTATACAGGATTATTTTTATAGTGAAAGTAAGGTGGCTTTAGTTCTGTGAATGTGCAAGCAATTCTGCAGCTCCGGTGCTGGCAGCACCCCCGCATAACGCCCCCTCCCGCGCCATGCCCTCGATGGGGAGGCAAGCATTTCAGTATGTTCCCCCTAAAATAAAAAATGGAGGCATCCCACAATGAGAACTGCTGGATAGCATGACAAGTCAATGTGATTGAGGGGACCCAGATAAATAAGATAACTAGGGACAGGGATTACGCTCCTCACTTGCTTTAACAAATCTTTAAAAGCAAATAACTTTGAAATAATGCAATTTATTTCGCAATGCACAATCCTTAGAGATTTTATAATCTCTTTACAACCTTAAGTCAAATGCAGATACCACAGTGTACCCAGTGTATTAGCTACAACTTACATCTCCCATCTGCTAATTGGGTACCAATATTAACAAATCTATGTTGGCTATTGATTGCAGGATGAATTATCTACTCTCCTAGGTATGAAGTGTGCTGTGTACCACACTCACAAATGGGGAGGACAACCGAGTCTCCACAATGCAATGGTCAGTGCACTTGTTCCACGGCAAGAGGATGATCAGTTTAAAGATCTTCAGGTTTGTGTTGTTATTTTCTAGTAACATTAATTTCCTTATTAGGTTAGAAATGTTTTATTGTATAACACATTACTGTACAATAATATGTACTATAAGTAGGTACTAATGAATTAATTCAACATTGCATTACTTCAGTAATCAAAATTATTGCATTTGTTATTGTAGGTCCGTGTTCTGTTCACTCATCCGACACACGCTGAAATGTTGCCCTGCCCATACTTCCTTGGTGGGGAATGCAAATTTAGTGATGAACAATGTAGGTGAGTTTGTTACGACAAATTTTAAGCTCACTTTTTTGTCTATTCCCTCAACGTAAAATCTTTTAAAAACTTGATTTTCAGATATTCCCATGGTGCCATAATACAACTATCAAATTTGAAAGAAGCAATCGAACCTAATTTTGAGTCATTGAAAGTAGGAAGTAGGATTTTACTAAAATTGAAACCACCCGAAGATGAGGTAATAAATGTTATAATGAAGTAATTGAATGATCTGATAAGGGTTCCGTTATTTCTTTTGAGGTAGGTAAGGACCCTGATAAACATGTTTACGCTGATTTCAGGATATAAACATCACAAAAAAGTCTACAGAAAAATATCACTTATGGCACAGAGCTATAGTGAAAAATATTGATATAGAAAATAAATGCTGCACTGTAAAATTGGAGCATGGCGTACAAACAGGAGAAAAAAGGAGATTAGGCTTTGATGAGTTAACTGTTGGTATTGAGGATATCTATCCCTTGAATAGTGAGTAATAGTTTTGTAAATAAAATAAGTTTTTAAGCCCCACTGCCAGTCACAGGCATCCCCTTTAGGCAAGGTGGATTCAAACCATAGTCCACCATGCTGACCCAGTGTTGGTTGGCCTTCGCACGGCCTTTGAGAATTATCGATAGTTCTCACAGACATAGCGGTTTCCAGAAAATGTTTTTCGAAGCAAGATTCCTGATAATCTTCTGAAAACATAGCATTCGCACCTGAAATCCAGTAATCCAAGTTATGTAAGCCGGGATATGAACCTGGTATTTTATTATATGATTTAGATTGAAGAGATGTGACTATCACTAAATTTATGATGTGCGCGAGGTCAAAGCATACTAAAGTAAACATGTGTAAAATAATTCATGATCCTATTAAGGTAGGCAATCAAACAAACAAGCCATACACACAAACACAGGAACACGCACACAAGCACGTATTAGATCCAGGATACGCCTCCGTTTGCAATCCTTTGTTGAATGCTCACAAATAGCAGAGCTAGAAGGCTAAGTTTGGCAGAAGGTTTTGACACCATAAACCACCTATCAAGTAATCGAGTCTTTTCATACATATCAGTCGCGCCCCTAGCGGAATAATCAGCTATACTTGTAAATGTGTAGAAATATTAGTTCACTCCCTCGGTATTTTAATATATTCAATGCTCATACTAATTGCCTTGGTACCTAGTATCTCGCACATTGGTCAGTATGTATCTAATTGTATTTGGAGTCAGGAATAAATAAGATTTATTTTTAGATGACAATGACGATGACAGTGAATCGGATGAGAGTATAAGCGATACAGAGTATCCAGAAAGCAAGGCGCCATGTAAAGCACCCAGCAACAGCAACCAACATTCCTTATTGATAGAAACGAGTCTTCAGAATACAAATGTTAAGCCTATAGGGCAATGGGAACAGCATACCAGAGTGAGTATGTATTCGTTTATTTTTACATTAATGTAATATTTAATATTGTGACAGTGAATATTAACAGGTTTTTTGTCTTGTGTCAGGGTATAGGGTCGAGGTTGATGCTGGCGATGGGCTACGTGCCGGGCACCGGGCTGGGCGCGGCCAGCGACGGGCGCGTGCAGCCGGTTGAGGCTCGCGTGTTGCCCGTCGGGAAGAGCCTCGACCAGTGTATGGCCATTACTGAGAAAAATGCTGGACGAGATCCATTGAAGGTAATAATAATAGTAGTGTAATTTTAACTTTAGAACTGTATGTTTTGTGTCGGTTATGGTATTATTTTATTATTATGATTTAGAATTATTGCAAACGACGCTGTTGTAATTTGCACTCTTTTTTTTCGTTATTCATTTAAGTACATATTAATACATTTAAGTAATTCATTTAAGTACATAGATAACATGCGGCTGTTATGTAAAAACGAAGTTATGTAAACCACTAATTCCTAATATAAATTATACTAGCTGTTGCCCGCGACTTCGTCCGCGTGGTATTTAACAATGACAACCGTTGACAACAGCCTGCCCGCCCATACTGAGCCCGCGGGAAGCATTGCAGGTGTTGCTATCAAACTTAATCAGGCGCTGCGCTGCAACATTGGTTTTCATTTTTTTTACGTGAGACCCTATTTATTTTTCTAAAATAAAAGTAGCCTAAGTTACTCCTTGTTACATCAGCTATCTGCCAGTGAAAGTCCCGTCAAAATCGGTCCAGCCATTACAGAGATTAGCCGGAACAAACAGACAGACAGACAGACAAAAATTTTAAAAAATGTTGTTTCGGTATAGGTAACGTGTATACATCCAAATGCACTTAGTAAAAAGCGGTTATTTTAATATTACAAACAGACACTCCAATTTTATTTATATGTATAGATTAACCCCTCCGACGGTATGTACGGCTTATTATGGTTTTATAGGGTCACCTATTGTGTTCTCTACTAACTCACCACTAATATTACTATTCATCAAAACATAAGTATCGCCACAATTTAAAGAGATAAGTAAATCTTTTATATCCAAGCTCTAATATTTAATTTTAATAATAAAATGTATTTTTCCTGGTTTGGTAACATTACTTCTTATTTATTTTGTTACAGGTTGAGCAGAGGTTGAGAAAATTACAAAAGAATGACGAAGAACGAAATAGAAGGGCGTACGAACGGGAGAAAGAGAGGGAACGAAGAAATGTCTTCAATTTCCTCAACAAAACACTTGGTGACAAGGATGAGCAAGATGATGCAGCAACTTCGATGGATGTAAAACAATCTTCAAGCAAGGATTTGAACATAGAACAATTTAAAGTTACTGAAGACAAGAAGAAGCTTGAGCGGGAAATATTAAAATTAAATGCCTCGTTGATAAGATATCCAACTGGCTCGCCTGGCCACAGAAGTATTAATGTACAGATCTTAGAGAAAAACAAAGAACTCAGTATTCTTTTAAACAAAGAACAACAAATCGCAAAGGAACAATCTCATAGGAAAGACAAGCAAAAAATGACAGTTTTTTAACAATACCTGAATCAAATAGTACATAAATAAATTATGTATCAAGTTTAGTAAATTATATCGCAATACAAATCGTATTTTTATTTAAATCTATTGAGTATACACTGCAAGTGGCGGACATGTTGGCTGCTCTATAAACGGCATTCTTATCACAACGTAACAATAGGACATTAAAACACAAAAATAATTACAAATTTCTATATTTACATACGTGATGTTTAGTTTAAAATAAGCGTACATGGCATAAAATTACAATTAATTAATATATGACATATTTTTCTATAAATTAGATATTTGTACTATCGATCAATATTAACAAAGTACTTAAAATGTTAATGGGAGTGTGACTAGCAAATGACATTTGCTGAAATTTAAATAATGATTATTTTAGTGCCAGTGGGTCAAATGTTTTATTTTTACCACCAACTACGCAATATTAGATTATACCTAGATTAGGTATGGAATTGTGGCATCAATGCCCTAATTTCATCATTATACTTTTGCAAGCGTTAACATTGATGCACATAATATTACATTTTTAGAAAGGTACAATTTATTATTACAATTAAAATTGAGTATAAGATATTAATCATATAAAAATTTTACGTTGCATTGAAATAATTCAAAATATAATAACTACTAAAAACCTCTTAAAACTGCTACGTGAGCAAGATATTTGTACTTTTTTAAAACAGTAGTTTCTAGATTGATGACTTGTCTATGAAGCACTTGCCAATACAATATAGATTAATTCTTGTGAGAATTAGCTAGCGGACCCACTGTACGTACTTCCCAGGACTACTTTGCTTCTGTACCAATATCGTCATTAGCGTCAGTGACCACGACGGCGTGACGCGCTACGTCGTGATAATATTCCGTTAACACGCTGACATACTATGGCTGCTAACTGGACTTGCCTTTGTAACAATACTAATGTTTATAGTTATCCTCTAATTCTATGCTTACGCATTGAACGTTTCCTATAAAATTTTCCTAGACAAATTCATCACAGAGATTGGTTATATCCTCATCGAGACAACCTCATTACCATCACCATCCATTCTCGCGCATACATCTTTGCATATATTTAGTGTCTACACATTATTACATTAGATATAATACAATAGAGAGTGATGAAGTTAAAGAGAGACATTCTTTGTACTAAACTAAACGTCTTGAAATTAATAAGTACACTCGTATGAGACTCTTCGCCGCGCGAACAAAAACAATAATTTACACTATGACGTTTTATGATGAACAATTTGTGATGTCTTTATTACGTAACTTGTGATCGGAGCCGCTTCTGTGAGCATTTCTGTGGAATGACGTACTTATACGAGAACGAGGCCGCGTTCACAACATGCAAGACGATCGGCGACGCCGAGATGAGATTCGCTTCAACCTTCGTAGCGTTCAACTATTCTATTACCAAATTAGAAGCGGCTTGTTATGAAGGCTACCGATAATTGAACAATCGATAGTCAATAACGCATATAGTTGACCTATCTCCATACACACATAGGTATACCTATATCGGCTATAGGTTGTAATGTCGGCGGGCTATAGCGCGGCGCGCAGGCGGCTGACGGCGCAGCGCAGCGCGGCGTCCGCGTCCTCGAACACGGGCACGCCGGAGCGCCGCGCCAGGTCCGCCAGGTAGTGCCGCCCGCGGTTGTAGTCCTTCACGGCCACTTCGCTGTACTGTCAACGATGTTTCAACAATCAGAACAATGCCACTTGACACGAAAACTTCCATGTTACGTGTTATAAAACTATTGATATTAACATCTGCCCTCGCTACTGATTTTGATCTGTAACTCGAACTTCAATAGTAATGGCGTGATGATAAGTAGGTACCTTTAAGTTAAATCATAGCCATCGAATAGTCAAAACCTTATTCAAGTCGCAACAGAAGATTTTCCGTGATGCTCGAACAAACACGATAACACCCCATAAACATTTTGGATTCAGGAAAGACCAAATTGCATATAAAACTTTTTTTTAATATTTTCAATGTACAGCATTTCTGCTACATCTTGCCCTCAGTACTTCTAATTAATAGTGAATACCTATCAGAAGTTATGAATAGAAATATGCGATTAAGTTATGATATGAGTGTGTGTGTGTGTGGTGCGGGTGAGTAGTGTGAGTAGTGTGTGTACACTCACGCCGGTGGCGCGCGCGGGGTCCATGGGCTGCACCAGCAGCACGGTGGCGTGCGGCCGCAGCCCCATGTAGTGCGCGGCCAGCACCATGGCCGCGAAGCACGGCGCCTCCGCGCTCAGCGCGAACACCAGCACGCGCGACCCCAGCAGCAGGTCCTCGTCGTACGTGCCTGCGAACGCGAACGTCATTTTTTGTAAGATGGAAGCCGACTATTATATTATTAATCGTGTATTCCTGTAATGGCCTACCATTTTCGAAAAAATGGAAGCTGGTAGGAATCGGGTTGTATGAAGTCATCGCCACTGCGTAATGCGCCTCGTGTGTTTATTTATGATAAATTCGCACCACGTCGTTATGTTGTCAAACTCTTATAGTTGGGTAGAGTGATATGCTTCTGATGCCACGTCAGAAACTATCATCATCAATATAATTAAATTCTTGCCGTGCATAAATGCAATAATAAACCTTTTATAGGTAGAAGCTACGCTATCAGACAGTATACACTCAAACCCACTGTCACACGTAACTTAAAGCGTATCGAGAGCACGGTCGATCTCGTGGCGGAGAAAGTGCCGTTTTCACCTGTCAGAGTATCGCGTGACGAAAGTGGATAATGAAGGCGCCAATTCCAGTTTCTTTCACTTCGAAACGAGCACGATAAATTTAATCGAGACCAAGAATGATTTTACTATGGGAGTAATATGCGGCGTACACGCAAGCGTAAGCCGAGTATTTGTTATTTCACATTGACGCTTTCGAACAATACTTATGATTCGTGCATTGTACTAAGGTACTACGATTTGAACCTGCGTTTCTTTAGTGAATTTGTAATCATTATCTAAAACCACAATATCAATGTATATTTCTTTTAAATAATTTTGCTCACTCTTAACTCACAATTTTGATTTTGTTATGTTTTTTTTAATTGACGTAACCTAATGGTGACTTCACATAATAATTAAAAATGCGCTAAAGAAATAAACTTCTTCAATTCATAAATATACTATATCATCTGAACCTGTTGAAATGGTAGTATATTCTTTCTGGGTCACGCTATACACTGGATAGACTTAACGGCTAAGAATACAAATTACCGTAAAAAGTCGCTTTTCGCGTGATATTAACTTTTTTGGATTTTGACACAATACACATGTCGGCTGCATGCAAACACGTTTCCTTCCATTTTGACACTAGCATATTTGTATGTCGCTCCCCTCGCTCCTCGGACGAATACTAGCATGATGCTTAAACGCAACTTCTTGCGAACCAGAATTAACACCATCCTCCTTTTAAACGAGTGTTTGAAGCGCGTTTAAAAAGTACACCAGTGCGTTTTCGCATGTGTGAACCGATCACATGGAAAGTAAGCGCAGTTGCCTGTCATGGGAACGGCTTCGCAGTGAGTGTAGCCAGCACGATGTGTCGAGAACGGCGGAGTGTAGTGTAGTACCTTTGAATGGCTGCGGCGTGTGGTCGTCGGTGACGCTGTAGAAGTCGGAGGCGCTGAGGCGGTCGGCGCGGTCGGCGGCGGGCGTGCGCTCGCGCAGCTGCACGGCGTCGGGCAGCTCCACCGAGGCGGGCCGCTCGGGCCGGTCCGGGCGCGGCTTCTTGTCGCGGCACGGGGACTCGGGGTGCGCGGGCGCGGCGCGGCGCGCCGGCGCCGAGAACATGCGCGTGTAGTCGTTGGCGCGCGCCACCACATACGTGAACCCCTCCCGCCGCACGATCTCCTCGGGACGCGTGCCACCCGACTGAAAACACATACATTGGACTCCAGTGGACCATATGGAAACCGCGATAGAAATCTATCGTACAATATACAGGACGCACTCTCAAGTCTCAAAGCCTCGAGTGCGAAGTCGCTCAACGCGTTAACCCTAGGTAGTACATCGCTATGGGACAATCAGAAAATAAGATGTGAGCTAGTGTTATCGACGTAACTGATAAAATTTCAAAATTAATGAACCGTGCACAATGTTTACAGAACCGACTGCTATTGCGTCATAAAATTACTTAAATAGCAACCACAAGTGTGAAGTAGGTAGGATGGGATAGCAACAAAGTCGAACTTATGCCTGCAGAAAGCTCTATATCTTCTGTGTAGCTGTGACTGAAATTCGGCCTGGATTATTACTACTGCTACTATTGCTGTTACTACCGCTGCTACTGTTAATGCTACTACTGTTGCTGCTTCTGCTACTACTAGTGCTAGTGCTGGTATTACTGGTACTAGTGCGAGTGCTAGTATATACCGGGAAGGTCCCGCCGAGGTAAACGTCGTGCGTGGGCGCGCCCAGCATGGCGGGCAGGCGCTCCAGCCGGCGCTCCGTGCCCGGCGTCAGCACCGCGCCCCCGCTCTCCGCCGAGCCCGGCGTCACACCCTCCCGCACCTCGCACTCCAGCGTCCGCCCGCCGCCGTTCTACAACACAAATGATACACTGTCACGCTACGACAACATATTGCGATAAGTAGATGGAAGAGAATACAATTACGCATCGCAAAATGATAGATATTATTTCCAGCAATGCCTCAATATGTAAATGCGTATTATAGGCTATGGGTCTTGATAATAAGATAAGGTTGAGACGATATTTACATTGAGATATTTGCAGTTTCAACCGTTTAATTTATTTTTATCAATTAGATTTGATTGAAAAGCTAGAATGTTGATTCATTCCACACATCCCATGATAAGTAGGTGAATTGTGTGATGGCTGGAAAGAGTATTCGGAACCAACCTTAGGAATGAATAAGGCTAGCTTGCGTCCGTACGCCTTCAGCCGAGCGTTGTAGGCGTGCAGGCCGTTGGGCCCCCGCGCCGCGGCCTCCCCGCCGCGACCCTCGGGCTTCGCCCCCGCACCCGCCTCCACCCGCTCCGGAGCCTCCTGCTGCCGACTCCGACTCTGACTTTCTACAAGCAGACAAGAAGCACGTTAATTATAATAACAAATTGTATAATACAATTTGTTAATTGTATAATACACACCATATATATATATATATATATCGTAGGTGTTATGTATTTACAGAGTTTAGAGGCGGACTTTCCATAAGGCCAACTAGGCTCAGGACAGGGCGGCAAAAACCTTCAGAAAATGAACTGGTACTAAACGCTATAGGACGGGCGAGGCTGCTGGTCCGCCTCCGACGGTGATACAAATATCTTTGAAACTGTCGTGTAATTTTACAAACTAGTGCTTAAAACGTCAAAAGAAAAGCAAAACGAAGACAAATAATGAGCAACGCCGTTCATAGAACTTCTGACTGTACATTAACACGGAACATTACAGTGATAAGATAAGCTACATGTTTTAGGTGAAACACACGTAATATCAAAAATTACAGCATACAGTGTACCTAGTGCGTGCAGTATGATTGAGCGCCAAGCTGCCAATAAAAACGATAACGAAGCAGAGCGAAGTACCTACGTAATTATTTTTTATTTTGGCTATATTCAGTAGCAAAGTTTGCAAACAAGGCACAAGAAAGAGCCGATACATCGAATATGATCGGTGGAGATGGAAACTGAGTGCGCAGACGCACCGGCAGCGGGCGGGGAGAGCAGCTCGCGCAGCGCGCGGAAGGCGCGCCGCACGCGCGCAGCCACGCCCCCGCCCCCGCACGCGCGCCCCGCCCCCGCCCCCGCGCCCGCCGCGGACCCTTCAACAGACACCACCAGCCCCCATCACCGTGTTATCCTTAACCACGCTATTACACCAATTAACCATACAACTGAATTAGTATTTCCCTTTATTGTCCCATAATGTAATTTATGAGCAACAACATGTATAGCTCGGAGCGTGGAACGATAGAGTGGCAGCAAGCGATCTACATAAAATGTGTACAAACCCGCGTCGGCGGCGAGCTCGGCGACCGCCGCGCAGAAGGTCTCGAAGTCGACGAGGTCCGCGCCGGGCGGCAGGCAGCGGTCGAGGCGGTCGGCGGGCGCGCGCGTCACCTCGCGCAGCGCGTCCAGCGCGCGCGCGCGCGACAGGCGCGCCGTGCGGCCGCCCGCCGCGTCGTAGGCGCGCTTGAGCCGCAGGATGGTGTGGCCCAGCGAGTGGCGCGGGTGCGTGCGCGCGCCGCGCAGCACGCCGCGCGCGCAGCGCAGCGCCGCCGGGATGTCCGTGAAGGCGGGCAGCCCGCGCCGCTCCACCGCCTCCTGCAGCGTCGCTCGCGCCCGCGACAGCTCCACGTACTCACTGCAACCGTCACAGGGCGACTCGTTCCAATCTACGCTTTTATGAACTACCATATGAGCACGAAACGTGACGCATAAATCAGTCGGTAACGGGTGATGTCACCCATTAACGAGATTATCGAGTTTCCACCTTCATCGACTTTGACGGTGTTATTGACAAATTGGTATGTTTGAATGAGGCGTTTGTGGACGTAAAGTACATAGAGATATCGAAACTCGAGAGCCTGACGTCGGTTCGTACCGGCCGCTTTAAAAAGTCTACACGAGACAACTAAGTGGCACTCACTGGTCACTGATGGTCTCGTGGCCGATGGTCTGGTGCCTAGTGTAGGGTCGCAGTACTAGCAGGAGGTCGCGCGGTGCGGCGGCCAGGTGCGCGGCTTCCACGCTGGCGGCGACGGCACGCGTCTCACTGTCTAGCACGAACAGAAGCGCGCGCGCAGCTGCCTTCGCACGATGCTCCACCTCCATCAACTCCGTTGACCAATCGTCCACTTGCTATAAAAAAAAAACACTGTTTTACCCCTGTTAGCAGAATTAGGGAAGTACACAATAAGTAACGCGGCGCTCGATGATTGATGTCTTTTTCCACGGCATGATATCATGCAGATTCATGCGAGTAATCCTGAGTCAGGATCTCGTTTTGCCTTGCTGGGCTTTAAAACGAATGACATGACAATCTGACGAATGGTGTGTTCATTATACGAAGGGAATCAATATGGTAAAAGGCCAGGGTTTAGCCATACATAGCAGTCGCCATGAACTCTGTAACGGTATTGAATAGGCCTGCCCTTCTCGTCAAGGCAAATGTCCGCGCGGACATGCCTTTTAGGAAATGCAGATTTTACACCTAAAGTGCTATGACGAGAAAATTATTATGCCTTACAACAACGTGTACATCGAAGTTTATTTCGAGATCATGGTCATACACCGTAAACTTGCATTTTTTAACGAGCTCCTTTATTTATACCTAGTTTCCATTTTGTTTGGATAATTGTGATAAAAAGCTTTCAATAAATTCACCGAGCCTTTAGACTCGCCTCAATAGACTTTTTATATTCATTTATCATTACTTGAATGCACACATAATAAAAAATAATCACATTCCATTGTGTAGAGATATTTTAAATAACAACTAAGTTTATCTATTGAACGATTTAAGAGAGATTACTTGTGTTCTTGTGAGAAACGTGTCATATCTGATAGCTGAAATCTGTATATTCGTTGGCACGTATCATTCGTCGTTGCTATCAAAGAGACACGCGTTATCACAACGCTGGCTACAACTCTCTGGTATTTGCATCGATAACGACAATTGTAACAGCTGGATTTTGCAGAACGCCATATTTCAAGCTACTAAGCTTGAAAAGGTAAAGTAAGAATTCTGAAAATGCTAAGTATATATGTGCAGTAGAAAATATGGACTTCGAAAAGGTAATTATAATGACGCATATGAAATGACGTCAGGGTAGGTACATAGTCTGTGTACGTAGTGTAGATATTAATATATATAAAACATATCGGTAAGCACAGATTTTTTTTTATTTAAATTTTAATATGTTTTATTTATGCATGTACTACTTATTAATCTCCAAATACCGTCAAATTTGTCACAATATGCCAAGCTACAACTTTATCCCCCGTTCGAAATGCCATTTATATGGAGAAGAACGGGCAGTAAGCAGGTTGCTCTTTTTAATAAGATCTTTTACATTTTTGAGCAGTACATTGTTATGGGTATGTGAGAAAAATGTAGGAACAGCTAGGCAGGCTTGAGAAGCTGATTAAAAAGTACCAACTCCGAGTATTTTTTCAAGTCAACAAGGAAATAAAATTCCAGCATTATATTGGTGCCATGCCGTCAGGCTAATTCTATCGGCTCATTATGACTTGCCTTTTAAAGTTAGCTCAATCGCCAATGAGCGATGTTATTATAATATAATGAATATTGATCAGCCACCCACGCATTATTGTCGTACTTAATTATCTCATGTTGAAAGTATTCATTAAAAACATACGCTCACAAATATATTATTGTATTTTTCAATTTGCAATTTGATAACGACAATCTTACGCAGAGGAAATTCAGTTAATTCAACGTAGAAGTATAAGCAATAATTACGTTTTGAGATAAAACTCTGTTGTGCAGCAACCATTTTATCTCATATACATTAATTTATCCTGTAATACATACAGCCCCTTAAACAAAATTATTTCTTTAAGTACTACGCATTGCTAAGTTCGCCGTAGTGTATCCGATTGTGATAGGTATGAGATGGGTCTATTATTCGACGGCCACCAACTACCCGAATCATGGCACAATCGCCCAGCCAGCTATGCATTGTGAAATTTGAATTGCATGTGCGTACACATTATAAAACCTGATTATAGGTGACTGCCGTTAACTGATTGCATCAATCCAACACATTCAAATTAAATATTGGCAAATACTTAGTACATATCACCTCGTCTTATCAATGTCGTCATTGCGATTCACAAAGGCTTTACCTATGTCAGCAATATTCAAGCTATTTCTAGTGTACTTACAATGGAAGATACAAATAAAATATATATTATGAGCACGGTATATCAGGATGTAATGTGACTCACCGGATTGAAATAAGTAATGCCCATCTTCTTCAGCATCGGGATGGCTATGTCCGATCTCCAAGTAGTTGGGTTGCAGGACCCGCCCAGGAACACCTCGCAGGGCGGCGGTGACGCCTCGCTGCCTGCGCAACATTATACGTCAACCATTGCCACTTACTGTAGGTACTTATTTGACAGCTTTATAGCAAAGGGGTAACAGTATATTATGAAAAAAAAACATTATTAAAGGCCTATAGAATCTCTCAGTGTTGATTTTATAACCGGCTTGCGTTAATATGAGCTCAGACTATCAATCTATTCTAGATGTACACAGCTTATCACGTGTTCAAGAGCAAACCCACGCTTTTTTGTAACAAACACCATGTCTCACGTATTGTGTACGTCAATACCATGAATAATGCCATAAATATTTATTTGAACACAGGGCGGTCAGAATTTAAGTGCACTGTCACAAACAGTTTCTAAACATAACCTTGCGTACCATACTCGTTAGTTTGGCACTCTGGAGCTTGCATGTAATTGGTTCAGCTGACCCTATTTCTAAGATGGACTCGAGACACGCAAAGAACTACTGTTAATTGTTAACAATTGTAGTGCAGTTGGACACGCAACAAATGAACTCAACCCACAGATCACAGTTAGCGTTCAAGACGTTGCCTATTAAAATCAATACCTTATGGTTAATTCATAAGACTTGAATTAATATTGTCAGAGGATTGCTTACATCTTAGAAATGAATTTACGGAACCTTGGCGCTGAAACAATTATCCGCGATACAAAGGAGCATGCCAAAGAGGGTGATAATCAATTAATATGCAAATGTAAGCGATCGACACAATACGATACGACTACATAGTATATTCTAGGAATAGTAATAGATGCTACAGGCACATAGTATGGATTGGAAAGCATTACAGGTCAACGCGAGTGCCTGAGCGTGGTTCGTTCAACCAGCTGTGCCCCCTATACTCCCCGTCATTGAGTGATGAGTATCGAGTGCGTGGGTCGCACCATGTGGGTCGAACACCGTACTACATACGACACCTACATAATTGCATGCTTCTACATTAATGAGCGCCATGTATAGACATGAATTCGGGTTGCTATGATTAAAAACAACAATCCATTAGGCAGCTACATATTTTAAAGTGTTCACATACTTAATTGGAAAATATTGGAACGAGTAATTTTAGTACGCTTTCTAAAAAAATATAATTTTGTTAAGGGAACGACACGCACAGGTTTGTACTCATTCATGTTTACACTGCAGTTTATAAAACGTGGCCAACCAACACATCAATCCAATTCGGGATGTTCGTTCAATGCCAAAACGAAAACGTAAACACAACGCCAGATCAACAAACGCACTGAACATCGCTTGTCTCCGCCCGCACACACGAGACTTGAATAGAATGTCCCTGAATTGTCACAAATTCGACGGGAACTCTTAACACACGACAAGCACCGAACTCCACTGTGTGTATAAACTCCTATACCTCATGTTTACGCCACTCAATGAAACTTTTATGAGATATACAAAACATTATTCCCAAGACGTAAACATGATGTTTCTTCTGTGTATTTCAAGTTGAGAAAGTTATGAATACTTAACAGCAACACTAAGATACGGTGTCGTAAAATAGACACTTTTTCATTGAGCAAAAAGAATAAGAAGATTGGAAACGCACAGGGCACTATCATCGTGGTCGGCGGCATGACTGCGGATGTGCCGGCGGCATGCACGCTGTCCACCCGCGAACGGTCGGCGGCCAACTGGCGGCCGCGGCACTCGCATGCTAGCCAATTCCGCATTTTAAACTATTCCGTTATGTCTATAGCTCCACAAAGACATGGTGTTCTTATGGCTTTTATAATTCAAATCTCATCTGCGAACCAGGTGTACGACGGTGACGAATATACCATCTTCACATTAGATCAGACTGTCAATGGCGTATGCCGACTATGATACCCTAACTATTTAGGTAGGCATGGTATTCAATCCGTTTATGGGTAACCTATAACTAATGTTACATACGTAAGTACAATGCAAGACTTTATGCTAGGACTTCCAATCATTTAAATCGGGAAAAATAGTTGTAACTTATCTACGGCAACGGAAACTGATCGATGAATCATTTTAACCACTTAACTAGAAAATGATAGAAAAATCACTATTGTTTTTTGCGTAGAAATCGTCATTTAACATACACAAGTTCTTCCTGGAGATAAGGAAGTTGACGTAGAACGGTTTGTTTACGTTACGTCTGTCTGCATTGTCGTAGTAGTGTCATCTTATGTTTCCCTCGCGTTAAGCCGCCGAAATCGTGGGCGCGTACGATCGAGCGAAGCGCATCGCGGGCCGCGACTCGCGCTTCCGTACGCTGTTTATAGTAAGTGCGGAAGAGCTTAGAAGGCCGCACATGATAATGTATGTACCTAGTTAGTAATATTTACCTCTACCATTTATGCATTCATGTGAGAGCGATATATCTAAATAAAGAAAAACATTGTACCTAGTTATCTTAATGTATCTCACGATATCGTATAAAATGTAACTTGTGCAGTAATAAAAAGTGTGTTTACAGAAATTTAAATCAAGTCAGAAATATGATGTACTTATGGCTGTCTCTAATATTAAACATTAGTCATATGCGTCCGGAGATTGACGCAAATCCTAACATCACATCTGTGCGCAATACAAGTAGCAACGTACGATGACTGAACATAGGGCAATCGCATTAATAGCAGAACAATTAAAAACATACATTATACGCAATGAGTGATGACCGCATATCACACGAATGTGCTTGTTCCTATTTCATTATTATTAGTGCGGACATCATTAGTATTCGAGAGAGCTGTTAACAGGTCTTTTGATAAATCCTATCACTGAAGCGCGTGCATTTTTTAAAATCTGTTTATGATGTTCCTACTAATATATAGATACTTTGTCGTATCTATTTGGTAGGATCTTCAAGCAAGATTGAATTGAATTGGATTACGTGTAATTTTAAATCTAATCTGAATACAGTAGGTTTTTTTTAAGTTTATTTGTCTCCCTGTTGGGAGCTTCAAATCGCAAGAGTATAAAATTTTGCAAATTTTGTTTGATGATGACTTGAGGCCTGGATTGACATTACCCACGAATTGATACGGGTTAATACAGTAGGTGTTGAAAACCATAGCAAGATCTTGGAAAGTGGATAGACATTTTAAACATAATAATAAACGAAATATTGTTGCGTAGCTATAGGGACTTCAGATGTATATTTCGGGATTGGTACCGTGCGAAACGTTTAGTCATCGTTTGTTTGATCATGGGATATTCGACCTTCCGCAACACAAAATTTCACGTCTATAGACAATAAGGAGAGACGGATACAGCGGATTTACGAGCATTCTCATATCGGACTTCGCATTTAGAGCCATTAAAATGTTTATAGCCAGTAAGATCGCGGCGGAACACGGAAGGTCAACTTGGTATGAATTATAAACATTGAATTTCTTACCGTTTACATGCTTACAAATGTTGTCCTTATCCTTGAGCTCCTTATCCACGGCCCATTGCGGCGACTCCGGTTTGTTCGAAGTCCTGCGAATGAAAACTGAAATTAGAAACAAAACACGTTCGATGTTTAACTGAATTCGAGTGGGCTTCAGCCACATAATGGGCTGAACAAAAACTTATCACTTGGGTGACAACTTTTTCAAGAGGAGCGAAATTATACGCTGTCATTGTAATGATTCAGAGGATGACAAACGTCTTATTGTTTGGCATTTAAGGGTTAATGGACGCGTCAGAGGAAGTCGAAGCAGTCCACAGCTCAAGGGCGGGAAGCGACGACTAATCATTTTACGTCATTGGTAAAATTAACTCGTGCCCGTAGTATGAGTTTTGTACGCATTCAAATAATGATAAAGTATTCGTATTCTTAATACAGATACCAGTAAGCTGCACGTTTCCATTAGTGGTGCTGTTGTTAATTGCATGGAAAGATTTGATTACTTGATCTATATTTGATGCTATCAAAACTCGCACTAAGCCCCCATTCATGTTAGGATCAGTGCGAAGTACGCACACTGCGTGCAATGAAAATATTACATGAAACTATAATTGTAGAACAACTTGGCTGACATATTCTAAGGTTTTGTTAGATTGTGATTCCGTCGGGAAATTTATTATAGACGTTAAATTGTTAGGTATACTTAATTAATTTCCTCTTTATCAAGCGTTTAACATTTTTCCGGACAGGAAAGTGTATAGGGTTTATTAATGAAACAGTTGCTTAGAAGTCTAACCTTTTTAGTAATTTGTGCATGAATATTTTTAAGTCGCCTTATTTTTTACAGACACTCACACCTGAGTTTCTGTCTATAAAAATATTTTAAAACAAGAGGTACACGCGATATCGTGCGCGTGCAGATGCACTTCTCCTGGAAAATGGATGGTTTCCTCCTTCAGAGCTGAAAATGCTTTTTGGCTCTGTGCTTTCCAAGTTTCGGTAAAATCCGCCCAATCGAGTTGGGGGTACAATTACTTATTTGACTATCTCGTAAAGCCTTCCACTTTCCTGGATAAATATTATCCTAGAAGTCTTTCTCGTTATAGCTATTACAATGCCAAGTTTAATTAAAATTCGGCTAGTATATTTTTTTCCGTAATGCGCACGGGACGGGCCCAGACAGACAGACGCCTTGGAAAAATTTCCTAACCCAGCGGATTTGGCTTCTGTCCCTCAAGTTTTTGTTATTCCGAAAAATACAATACATACATCACCAAGTTACAGTCTTATTATATGAGTGGATAGAAGAAAGTAAGTAGGTGACAAATCTGGAACAGCGCAATGCGGAAGGAAATGTAGGTCAGTGTGGATAATTATTGGTTGTCTGACTAACGTCTGACAAATTTAGCACCATGACTTAAAACGTGTGACGTCGAAGGGCTGCTGATGACTAAAGGTTGTCATGTGAAATTTGAATATATCAAAGGACTAACTTTTTTACTTATTTAGATCGGCTTGATTTTGTCGGTAAAGCGCCAGCGTGCGTAGTAGGAATACTATGCGGTCGTAAATCTGTTTTATTTGAGGTTAAATTTTTTTTGGCATGTTAACACAGAAGTGATCGATGATTGATGTATCGGTGAGTGCCACTTTTCAAAGGAAATAGTGTCGAAATTTGAGATGGAGTAGGTACGGCAAAAATAAATTCGTATACTTACTGCCTGGCTTGCCTCGAACAACGTCGTAGTTCAGCGGCGAACACGCAGAATTCTCCGAATGTGAGAGTAAGCGACTTGCGGCGGGCACACTGCCGCGCGCATACCAGCATTTCGAACACTGGAACAACAACAGCTTGTTTAGTTTAAATAAATAGCAAACTGCAATTATAAGTTCTCAATAATATAAAGGAAGGGGACTTCCTGAGATGAGTCATATAATTTCGTCATCAATTCTGGCAATTTCGAGGTTCTCAGAGATGTAGGTATATTAAACTCTCATTAAAATTACAATTGCTTCAAAGAAAGTGATATCTCCAAAGTCAAATCTACACTCCAACTTGTAGCTGGCGAGTAGTATATAAACGCGCCTGATAATATAACAAATAAGTAAATATAACATTTCGACCATTTACAATGATTTACACAATTTCTGTAAATCAATTTTGGGGGGAATTCCAGTAGCGATTTGAATATCTCCAACCGAATATCATAAATAGTTTTCCACTTAGCGCACCTATACACCATAGGTGCGCTAAGCGGAAGACTAATTGTGATATCCAATCGGAGCGCTAACTGGAATGTCTAAATTTTGGGGTGTGTATATAAACAAGTCGGCCGAACGTCACTAGACGTAACATATAACTTAACGTAACTTAGCGTGTTCTAAGTATAAGAATTAGCTGAGTGTTAATCAAGTCACATATAATTCTTGGTATAACTTAACATCTACTTGGAAACCTAATGAATCACTTAACGTGTGTTCATCGTTTACGTTAAATTAGGCTTGTCCCAAATTCATAATACAAACTGGTGTCCGGGTCGCAAATGAGTTCATTCATTCTAGAACGAGTCGAATGTCCTAAGGTGAACCGTTTCACAGCAGGTTGACGGCGCCTAGGCACCCATGGAGACATGATGACGGTAAAATTAAGGCAGCATGTCAACTATTTTTTAAACACCTTTATGACACAATCCGATCCGAATCAAGCTCATTTAATTACAGACTTAAAATTTACTTTGTTAATTGTAACAATAAATTTGTTCACACTAAACGCTTACATAATCTTGTTTTGTTAATGTTTATATTATAGTTCGTATTAGAACACTGAAAATCGTATCTACCTATATAATAGTAAATTTCTATTGAAAAATATTACTAATTTACTAGATTTAAAATTCGTACTTCTAACCTCAAACTTATTATAGAATGCGATGTCACATCACGCCAATGTGGCATTCAATCTTTACTCGAAATTTATAAAGCATTTTGCAGAAGAAATGTGCCTTTTAATCTCAGTGTAAATTTCTGTTAATTCAAGGAGGTCTATAGGTTTTCTATGAATATTTAACATAGATCATGTCGGCACCGCGACACTGTAGGTTGTTATAATTTAATCGGAATGTTTAATTTGATCACTAGATAATTATAATAACACTAGATGATTATATTATTGTAGAAAACATGAAAATAATATAATTCTTGAGGTTTTGAAGACATACTGTACATCTGTACTTTAAACGCGTTTCCGACAGTTCCGGCGTTTTATAAATAAATAGGTATTACTGAGCCAGTAGTTTACGTGCCCAGACACGAGGATAACAAAAACAATTATCTATTCACGACACATAGTGTGCCATCCATAAATTAATTTAATGAGTACATTTAATACTAATAGTTTAGATGAGTCTCATCTGTCCATTAACACTGTAAATTGAACAAAGAACATAAAGAAACGGACCTAGATAAGTAAAATGGATGCTTATACACAGATACCCCAGAATTCGGCAAGATGTATTTTGAATGTTTTTTGCACTGCCACCGATGTTATTTATTCTTCCATGAATTTAGAGATACACTTTAATTAAAGAAATTGGGGAATTATGGAAATTTAAGACGGCAAAACAGTAATATTATATTATCGAGCGAAAGAGCGATATACAGGTGATTAAGAAAAGGTATATACTAAGCCCTGAACCTGCGATTCTTTAGTGCATTTGTAATCATTATATGAGGCCAGAATTCCGATGTGGACTTTAGAAATTAAAATTTGTTCCAGCATTTTATATCGAAGTATCGAAATTCTGACTTCTTTTAATGATTGCAAATGTGCTTGCGAAGCACAGGTTCTGAGCTTAGTATACCCTTTCTTAAACAGCCGGTATTATGGTTATAATGGAAATAATGTCAATACAACCAATATAACTTAAACGAAATATACGCTTGCAGGCGAGAAAATATTCAAACCAAAACATGTCACTTTTAGGTTAATGATGTATCGACAATACAATACATGGAGGTACTTACGGTAAACACTTAACATAAGACAATGAGAATGTATAATGAAAATACTTTCTTGCAAATAAATCTGGAAGCTAAAAGGGCGTTGTCGGACGTCCGTCATCTGACCATCTTAAAATACATACCAGGCAAACAAAATATTTACAATTTCACCCGTAGGTACCTAATTATATCGTACAGTAATAATTTCTACAAAGTAGGTATGCAATACTTCCAGTTAGGCCAGTTTATTATATTTCACAGTAAGTAGATAGTCGTTTCTCTAAACATAAATTCTAATCGATCCATTCCTAAAACGTTTGCCGTTTGCCCAAACCCAATGGAAATGTCTTTGAGATCTTTCTTTGAGTTTCGATCATGAACGTGGGATGCTGCCTGCCTTGAAATCCAAGATAATGTTTACGTATGATTATGGTTAAATAACGAGGTAAGCAAACTATTATGGCGCCTTGATGGCCAAGTCGTCGCGGTTGGCAAAGAGGAGTCACGGTGTGTCCACGTGGCCTGTTTTCCAACGGCTTATGATTATGATATACATATTCCCCGATTTTTTTATTTAACCACATTTAGGGTCACCCGAAATGGTGTAATAACTATGTTATATATATTTGTGTGAACCTGTTACAATCTCAAGGAGTTACGAATCGGCCAATAATGTTGAGCACTTTATTACCACCGCTAATAAAGTGCTCAACATTATTGGCAAAAGTAGACAAAGCGGTGATTTGTGTATTTCTAATTTCAAATTATATATAAATAAAAAAACACTATATATGCTCATAATGCACATTACAGCAGGAAAAGCCAATTTAATCATTCCGAATGACAAGTTCTATGTTATACTGTATATAATAAATTGAGGAAAGCTGACCATACATTTGTGGCGCAGGCTGCTACCTGCTACCTAGTACACGTGTGACGCAGAGGCGGCGAATCAAACGCGAAGTCGTGAACTCATTCGGCTGCTGTTGGTCATCATCGGTGAGCAATTTATAGCGGTGTGATCACTCGCACTCGCACACCTGCCACTATAACAATAGCGGGTACCTGGCGGCAATTGAACACGTCGCTAGTATCCTATTCCGAGCGTTTAATAAAACGATTACGCTATTAATTGTTTTGATCGGTAATACGCCTTTGTTTACACACAGTCAATAATATATGATTAAGCTTTACCTATGTAAGTATATCAAGAACCGGTTGCTCAGAATATACGTACTAGTGGGTTAAGCACAAAGGTGTATATCGCATATCTTACATATTTCTGGAATATCGATTCATAAAAACAAATCAATAGGGATTATAACGCTTTTAATATCCGATGGCGTCGGTAGGCAGAGGTGCCGGTACCCCTAGTGTACCTACTTTCATATAGTCGCTCATGTGAACATGAACGATCTCAAACAATTAGAACCTCAAACCATATTATATATATTAGATTAGATTTTCAAACCTTCGACTTTAATACTAAAGTAATGATTAAGTGTATACTAATAATAGGTACCTACTTTAATTGAATCATTGCATAACATGAAATATATAAGTACCTACACACAAGCAGTCTTATATAATACATACCTACACGGTTTCTTTAAACATTCGATTTTTTACTGAAAAAACCTGGGTACTAGATTGAGTAATGTTATGACGTAAAACCTTATCTACACTTCAATTAACGTAGTGAATGTACCTGCTGATATCGATTAGGTAAACATTTTATTAAGATTGTACAACAATGCGATTAGTTGGTAGGGATAAAGTCGTGTACTATGCATTTTAAGGCATGACTTACAAATGTATGCTAATAATATTATTACTCCTGTATTCATTCAGATAGTGGCTGGAAAATACTTTAAGTTATATCGGATCAAACAAAATGTACGCTTTTTAATTTGATTACGCTCCAAAATCTTTGAAGGATCGGATTGATAAATACAACATATTTAGGATACCGTGATCATTAATAAGCCGCTATCAATGGCATAAAATATATTTTAACGCGTGTTAGCAGTCATATGCGCGATCTGCGAGTTAATTGCAGTTGTTAGATTTATGGAATGGTCAATAAATATACAAATAGGGCGAAGCTTAACATGTCAAGCCCGTAAATTGTTCTACATGACAGATAGTAATCATTCGTCTACATGTTCTGTGGTGATAAGATCGCCGACTGAAGTTGTCCTCTCATCAGTGTGATATATTTGCCAATAGACATAAGTGGAGGATATTGAAGTAACATCGCACGAAAGAGCGTACTGTATATGTTTGCACACGTGTCTTTATGACAATTAAAGAGTAAACGCAGTTTATATGCTCCTTCCCATGGAGTTTATAAATTTAAAACACTTTTATTACGCAACATAATTACTGGACTTATATAAGTAGAGGAACATTTTGTAGAGCGATATTTTGAGCAGTCATTTTCTTCTTAGAGAGTAGAGCTGATTAGGTAAAATTATTATTAAGTCTCAGGTCAACCATGAGGAAGATGCACGTTGATAACAAATTGTAGAGTGACTAATATGCGATATAAATCTTATACAATTACTTATGAACATAATGATACTTTCTGAAAATATTGCAACATAAGGAACGTACAAACACAAGTGCTCGAACACACATGTTGCTCATCCTCTATTTGGTAAAACACAACATATCTAATATGATTTCACTCAATCCATATCAATTGATTTATATTTTATAAGGAGATTCTTCATCCTCTATACCTCCACAATTACTTAATACTTGGTTTTTTTTTTAGATTCGCTTCGTTTCTCGGAGAATTGCATTTTATTTGAGGTCCCGTCACTCGTGATAGATAGTTTCTCGACTAACATCTTAGAGGAGTTCGGTGTTGCTGGCTTCTTTAATTATCGATCAAACTTGTTTCGTTTATAATTGGAAAAGTTGACAAGCCGTGGGTCAGTGGTGGGCTCCTCTTCCCCCATTTGTTCTCCACAATTCGACTCGATATGCTGAGTTAGTAGTTATAATTATGATCAAACAGGGATGTAAGTGCATAAAGTTATTGACAAAGTTTGTCCTTATTATGTCGATACGAAAACATATTTTTAAATCTACATAATAGGTAACAATACATCAGTTCAATCAATTTATCTGTAACAATGCGATTGCTTGCAGTAACAAACATCACAACTGGTTATTAACTGGGAGCAATTTATTTACGACATGCGGAACTAGATTTTTATTGACATTTATCGTTGATTCAGCCTATGATGACGACATCGCGTTATCGCTCATCCAACCGATGAGCCTTCGAGCTGCGACATCAATGAGTAAACATCTAATCATTGTTAATAACGAAGCAAAAAACCATTTCCGTAATTTATTCTGGGCTACTTTTAATACAACGCCATTGACAATTGTTAATGTTATGAAAAAAAAATCTTAGAAAGGCTTTCGAAATAGCAGAAACAGCGTAAAGGTACATAATGCTACCTACACTAGATATGTAGCTTTTTCTTTGACGTTAACTTGAATATCGAAATTACATTCCATTCAATTTAACTTAAAATACTCAAAATATTTTTCATTCTGTGCGTGTAACTCCTACGTGTGTAATACTTAAGTTAAATATATCCTATTAAATCAAACTCCGTTATTGATCGATATGAACAATATAAATAATCAATCAGTTTCATTTTAATCATATCAAATTAATTGATGACGTCAAAAAGTATGTTAAAATCTAGGTAAATATTAACACTTTCTTGAACATGAACGTACAGCGCCTTTAAGTCAATTCATCTATTTTGATCCGCACGTTACTTTGTATGCTAATTATTAATAATTGAGTTCATAAGTACTTAAATGTTCTTATTGTTGCCCAGGAAAAGACGGCGTGTATTAACACGTCATTATTAAATGACTTTAATCAGCGCGGGTGTGTGTGTGAGAGACAGAGAGAGATAAAAACCGTCTGAGAATTGCCTCATTTAAAGCTACGAATAAAGATGTATATAATCTCGTTAATTTAATTTAATTCGTTGTTATTTATTTATTTTAGCAAACAATAACACTCGAACTAGCGTGGGTATTTACTATGTGACATTTATGACATAGCTTAACTATTTAATTAGTAACCGTTCCATACAAAGAATAAGTAAAAACCCGATCAAAATACCGACCGCCTGATTATCCCGCAGACAGACGCATTCCAAGGTTTATTTATTTACACTTATTTATATTAATGTATGAATTACAATAAGGAAGATATTATAAATTCGATTTTATTGTGACTTATTTTTGTACTAGCCATAATAAGCCCGATCGTATGTAACATAAAAATTATGTTTCTACAAACAAATTTCGACCACATTTGACCCCCTTAGAGATCATTTCTAAAAATCCCTCCTTAGTGCTCACCTACGTTATACAAGGAACTCCGGTACAAAATTTCATGCTTCTAAGTCCACCGGATTGGACAGTGCGATATCTGTCAGTCAGAGCTAAGAATGTTGTTTAGTAGAAGAAAATACAATAGTACTAGCTTCTGCCCGCGGCTTGGCTCGCAGTACCTCGATAAAACATAGCCTATAGCAATCAGGGATCATATAGATTCATATAAGTGAAATAATTTTCAGAATCGAGGACAGTAGATCCGAAGATTGTCCCCTACATCCCAACACAAACTAACAAATTTAGATTTTTTTATGATTTTAGTATAGATTTATAATACTACGGTTAACACAACATATTTGAAATAATGTCAATTCAAAATAAAACCGTTATCACTACACAACCTTTAAACGATAAACTCTATCATGTTAACTGATATTTACTCATAGGGGCCATACACACCGTCAATTCGGATCACAATACTAGAATACTAGAAACCGTATTTTGGAAAACAAAATGGGACATTATTTTTGATACAGAGTCCAGAATCCGTATTTTCGAAATGTTTGTCTGTTTGTCTGCCTGGCTGTTCGCACGATACTGGAAAACTACTAGACGAATTTTGGTGAAACTTGGCATGATCATAACGTTTGATAAGATCAATTGAAAGGAAAAGTTCCCCGGGGACCAATAACTATCTAAAAATTTGTGGGGAATTTTTTTTTAAATTGGGCATAGGTATGTATATATTTAACATTAAGGATATTTTTGTACTATCCATTTTCTGTCGCACAATTTGTATTCGCGTGATGGTTTTGATAATACTGATAGTGTGGAAGGCGCCATATGAATTAAATGCGTATGTTTTTTTTGTTTTGGTGACATCATCGTTCCACTATCAAAATACAGTGGACCTACTAATTCAGTGCTATAAACTTGAACTATGAACAAACTTCGTTGATACAATGTTTATTTTTATTTCATAGTTGGCATATATACAAATAAGATATTTTTTTATAATATCCTGTTTGTATGAACGCATTAATTTGTTCATAAACATTTATTTTCTCTTTGTTTAAGAGACGGCCAACCATTATTAATAGACTTGTGAAAATTTAAGGAATGCTACTTTTATCTTCTTCAAGAACGCATCATAAAAGAGTATTCACGTGTTTGTCTTGAACAAACAATTGTATAGAAATTGATCGGAACTGAAACCGTCGAGATGCCTAGATTGGAGCTTGTGCAAAAATAAGTTTGGTTTAGGTAAACTTGCAAGGTTTAAACTAGATATTGTGCAATAACAGGAAAAATGGGCTAGGATTCGATTTTATGCACCGTTCATATGGTCAGTAAAGCCGAGTTCACAACAGATGCACAGTCAACCACTGATTCTAGAGTCAGTATCGAATCTAAATCAGCTGTGTAGCCTGTAAAAAGTGTGACCGGGGCAGTCGTCTATATTAATATCTGATGTGATCACGGACGAAATTAGTAAAGCTTGCTCACCCTGCGTCTTAGTGGGGTATAGTTCGATGTCGTTGAAGAGGCTTTGTACGCGGTCGGCGGACGCCGGCTGGTCGGACGGGCCCACTCGGCACTCCCATGCACTCGCTACCTCCCTGCAAGGAAAATATGACATTACAATATTGCTACACTCGTCGTAAAAACTAGATAAATTGTTAAAACACATTTAGTATACATTTTTTTTGGGTCTAATAGCTCTACTAGGAGCTCTCAGTTAATTTACCCGTCTCAAGTGGCAAAACAGGAAACGTAGATAGATTCCAGATGTGCAAAGAACATCTACGTGAACGATTACTAAAACTATTTCATTGAAATATTATAAAATTACACATAATCGTAGAGCATAGACGTCCTCTGGATATAGATCAAAGAGGAAAATAATATGACTAAGCCCAATAAGCTTGTAAATGAGAAGATCATAGGGTAAGACTGAGGGTAAGGTAAGACGGGGGTCTTACTCGAATGACAAGAGAGATACTTCACACGTCCTACGTCACTCTCCTTCGCCACGATGATATCAACCACAGACAAGTACTTAACAAAAAGTTTGTATAATACACACCTGTGTCTAACTAGCATTCCCATATTTTATATTTATTGTGTACACAGTAATAAATAAGTAGTCACTTAATATACACTTCCACTATATCAGTTCTTAAAACATTATTAAACAAAAACCTTAATAAAAACTTAACAAAAATAGTAATATTTGTATAATGAAATACATAGATCACGATTACTGAACACAATAGTGAGCAAACGTGCGCCATGCTACGTATTTCAAATATTGGTGTTAACTGAAACACAAAGATAAGACGGCAGAGTATAAATATTGTTAGATACCTAACACCTAATCGGATGCGTAAGTCATTCATGTTGTTTTTGTATGACGCCATGTATCTACCTACGACTTCACGTAGCGTAGCGTGCAATTATCATTGTGATTAATGTAAGAAGAAAACCACAATCTCAGTCGAAGTCATTGACAGTGGCAATGTGATCACACTCATCAATTAAATCCCGGCTCGTGCCTTTGGGATTTTCAAATTTTCATGTGCTCATTCTCAATAATGATTATCACCTGTTCTTTTTTCGAAAACTGTGTTAAGTTTGTCAGCATGCACCTGGTCAGCGCGGTGGAGTATGGCCCGAATACACGCCATTGGGATGTCTACCCGGTACAATACAATTGGGACCAAACACTATCCGCGAAATAAAGGTACACTGCAGTGCACCTAACCTTTAACCTAGGTGTTATATGTATAAATCTATAGATTCAATTGTGCAGTTAAATACTTTTAAAGGCTCTACTTACATTAATACAAAGCGGCATTTCAAGAACTCCTGCATTTTTTTTATACGCCGCATTATCTGATACTAGCTGCCCTGTACTGTCAGCTTACTACGTAAGTATATACTGTTCAGGCTTATTGAGTCGCATTCAAAATTCATAATTCTATTCTGACTGGTAGTATGTATATTAATTCTGTGTGATTTGTAGTTGATAAAGTTCGTTCAAATCTTTGAAACAGATTACAGAAGTATTGATAGGTGGTAGATAGAAAAATCTAAGTATATCGCCTATCTAAGAATTGATACGGAAAGAACATTGGATAACGTTTATTTACTGGTTTCCTAGATAAATAATGGATAAAGTAACACATTATTTGTTGTACCAGCATTAGAATACATGAGATTGTAAAAAAAACTTTTTTGTGACTAATACGCTTTTTCAGAGATTAACGCCCAAATTAAAAAAAAAAACAAAACAATGTTTACTGTTTGGTGTTACAAAGCGTTATTTTTTTTTTTTGAAAAACAGTGCTTTCCAATGTCAATGGACGAAACTATTAATAATGAACTAAAAATCTCTGAATATAATAAATAAATGCATATTGGCAAAAATTCGTATAATACGTTTAAGTTTTAGCATCTAGACATCGCATCCAAAAAAGGCTAAGCACGAAGACATACAGACTAGCGTCATAAACTAAATCCGACGCGTTTAATCCGTTATCCGCTCACGAAATTATAAGAATTTTAAGTATAATTACAGATTTATTTATAAGTTTACTTTATGATCATCAAATACAGAAAATACCCCCCCCCCCCCTACCCTCAAATTAAGGGGAAGCTCGTGCCCAACAGTGGGACATAAGTGAGCTATAATTATAAATACAGAAAATAAAAACAATCATATTATTGTCATGTCAATTGTAACTTCTACAAAGCCGTTAATAACCTATTAAAGAGCTAATTGTCAAAGTTGTGGGAAGGTTTGACGCCAGCCCATTCCATTGCATCAGCACCGCATTTCTTCGATACGATACGACCGTCTGCAACCGTAGTTGTAAACATAGTTTCCGGCGCCTCCGCCGCAGACTAATATCAACAAAGGGCGTTAGGTTACCTATAAAGAAGATAGACTCCGCCGATACGAGTTGTTCCCACGTGAAAATAAACGTTGATAACTTGTTAACGAATACAACCTACTTATAGATAGAACGCAGGAATGTAGACACACGCATGATGCTGCTAAAGGGTGCGAAAAGTCTACACCACAGATCACGAGAGATATGCCGTGCGGTTCAAAATGTATGGGAACTCGCTGCCTCCGCTTTGTTCCCCACCACTCTCTAAAACCAACCAATACGAAGTCTCCTCGGTGCGTGCTGCGTCGACGCCGTATACAGCGGCCGTACCACGCGACGCACCAGTTTATTCAAAGTATCGTTAGACGATCTATACATTGCCTCGTACATTCACTCAGTAGCGAACATAGGTGGTACTTAAAGAGCCATGTATTTTGTACAAAAATAAAAAAGTCGTTGTGCTACATGAAAACTAAAATAACATAATAAAGGCATTAAATATTTTTTGATTTGTTGTTTTTAATGATTTTAAAGACGAATAAATAAAATACTTAATTCTGGCTGGTGAAATGAGATTCCATCTTTCGCGTAGTTCACTTTGCTGCTAGTATTTTTGCATACAAACACGGAACAACCCGGCATTTTGAAAAAAACTAGAGCACCGGCACCGACGTGCAGTTGCAGTGGACTGACGGCGAAAATTGTAGGTTAGCCAAATGTACGCTAACTTTGTGCGCAAGCCCACCGCTTTCATAACATATCTCCTCTAATATATCTGTGGTCTACACTATCATTTTACACTTTGAACATTAACGGTTTTTTTTATTTCAAAAATACCGATGCCATGTAAAGAAAATCTTGTCACTTACAGATTTCCTTGGGATAAAAAACGAACACATTCACTGCCAGAGAAAGCTAAGCACGCCGATACAATTAACATGACAGTTATTATTGTGGAAGTAGCGCGTGGTAACTTCATAATTAACAAGGATTACTTCTGTGACGAAATATCAACAGACGCACGTACGGGGAACAACTAGTGTCTACAACTAACTTTTGATTTAATAAACTGTAGTTATGAAGCATCCGTCGGTGGTTGGTTGTGTACGCGGTTCTCTGTAATTGGATGATGCATTGCGTGACTCCTCGATATTGACCCGAACGATAAGTGAATGGTTGGTAGCGATACCTACAGTCCGTCCTCTATAAGCATATTTTATGTCTATCAACTTTTGATATCTACCAAATCCAATTGAAAAATAAAGCTCTGACCGAATACGAATCGTGAGTTATTGTTCGGTAACTAAGGTTAAACTTAAGTACATTTATATATGAACAGGTAGTATTTAACATTATGCAGTACGAGTATATGTGTACTTTTGAGACTCGTCATGTAATGAGTAATAAAAATACATTATAACTTGACCATAGTTTACTTAGTCATACATAATGACGACAAGATATCGTTGTAAGTCCATTCCGTCTATTAAAATATTCGGTGCGCTGACTAACACTAATAATTATTAGACAGTTATAATAAGTTGTATGTATATTATCATTATTCTTGTGAAAAACAGCACTATTCATTTAGCGCAACGAACTACTTATGAAATGTCAGAAACTCAATACATACCTGTTTAAAAAATCCGACTAAATGTGAAGTCGCGTACACACTCGGTAGGATTTCGTGGGGCGGCAACATAAAATAAAAGGAAGTAGTAAACAACATCTTACTGCGCGGATACAGTTATAAAACAAGTCGGTGCGCAATACTGCGCATATAACATTATTGTATTTCCTTCCTTCTCGAGAAAATGAACTTTGCTAGCAATCGGACACTGCAAATTTTCAAATATGTAAATAATTCAATCTATTATACGATATCCTAGTACTTTAGCCGAATTCAACGTGGCACTCGTAGAAGATAAAAAACTAAATCTTTATCAAGATGTTAATTTGTCATAAAATATCTTACGTTATGTTCGTTTCCCTGTTCTTCTATTATTTAAATAATGCTGGGTATAAAAAAAAAATTACGTTGTATGATTTTCTATAGTAATAATAATACATTATAAAAAGCTGATTGTGGCAGGTGTCCGCAACCCTTCCAATATCCAACCAATCCTCAATCCATAGTCCCAAATAACTTTCCATATTCCTGGAATAGTTCCTCCGGCTGCTGAGGTCAATTCGCTGCTTATGCAAGCATTTTCAGCAGTTGACCCCAGCAAGTGTCTAACATAACATTAAAATTCTCAAAAAGGGTCTCTACGTGTTAGACTATGTCCCCGCACAGGCCTTTCAAAGATCCAGGCCCGTGTGGAGATATATTATAATAATATCGACAATAATAGTATACAGAAAAGTGATAGGGACTGTGCTACCTGAAAAGTATACACAGAATATACAGTTCATTGTAAACAATAATGATATATGGAAATAAAATCAAGTTTTTATGACAGCGTACAGCGTAAAATGAGCGATGAGATCAGTCTGGCAGTGACTCAATACATCAAGTTAATTATTTGCTAAAATAACCGGAAGGCATCAAGTATTGATTTAAGGTTAACTACCGTACTATTATTCACGTAAAATTAATTAAGTGATAGTATTTTTTCCGATTTATATTAGTCAGTCAACCGATATAAACGTTACTGAATGTTGCTTATATTGTATATAGAGGAATTCACAAAACATTTAGATAGGTGTAAGTATCTACTTAGATTATATTCGCCCGAGAAATGCAATCATTATCAAACCGAATCGATAAATTTTCCGACTAAACGCAAGATATCAAACTAAACGACAGATGTTAAAGCCATAGTCAGTCAAACAAGTAGCTTGATAAAGAAAATATTGAATATCACTCTAATTAATGAATAGGAATGTTTACTACGTGCAAACAAAGCAAGATGTGTACGGCAATTACCCGACCAGATATTGGCCGTTTATTTACGAGTATTATTCATTAGGCGATATTTCTGGTGATTAGTGTTGTCTACACCTGAATTCAAAATCTAATATCCCTCCCCGATTAGGGTTCGCCAACATATTAATGCCATACCTAAAATGCTACGATTTAGATGCCGATTACAGTACTCTGAATTCAAAGGGGCCTAAATTAAGCGTGGTGTAATTAGCGCTTACTTAGATATTTTTTATTTCTCTATATCAAACTCGACATGGACATATTGACATAAACAATACAGATAGTAAAACTACAAACGAAAAGCGCGTGCGACAGAGTTGAGTGCTTACGAAAATATACCATGACATCATGGTGTGCGAACGAGAGCCCCTCGCTCGTGCGTCCCGCTCGCGCAGACACGCTTATAAATACACGAGTGCATTTTACTTCATTCGTTCGATTATGTAGATACCTTTGGATGTAAGTTCGATTTGGCAGTTGACATTAAACAGCAATTAAGGAATTGCTTAACAGAACGAGGCCAATGAAACGATGGAGGCTATTTACCATGAAAGACCAACAGTAAGATGGTTACGCTCCATTTCCTGACGGATAACGGTGTTCACAATGCCTTTATGTTTTGTTCAAAAATAGGTGTGAGATCATGTTTGCCAAATTAGATATTATATTATAATGAGTAAAGTATCCACTTTGTTTTATTTAATTAACATTTGCGACTTAAAAAATATTCCATAAGTATAGTCTGCCTAAGAAATTAAAAGTAAATGGTAGAGGAAAGCCTCCGCACATTTCCGTGTTTTATCGGATTAATTATTTTGCTTTAAAATGACTTCGTTTAATTATATCCAAACAAGGCAAAAATGTATTACTGTAACTCCAAATTGTACACGTTTTCTTGACGCGCCTACAAGTATAGTAAGAACGTGAATTTCTAGTTTAAATAAGTATTTAATTTATGAACTCGTCCCATCGAGTCTCACAGTATCTACAATAGGCAACATAAATGCTGAAAACGTAAAGGCCATGACTAAGAGAGCTTTTAGATCTGACGTCATTCCAAGTTGTTGACCTGGGTTCGCGTCCACAAATCACTTATAGTATGAGTGTACTTATGTATACCATTTAGAACGTCACCTGTAATATCCAATTATTCGAATCGCCAATACCAGGCAAAGGTCACAGGTACTTACTTGTTACCATACAAACATGCTACATGGTCGCTCATAATAATAAATTATTGTATGTAAGTACGATATGTGGAATCAATACCAATATAAACCGGCACGTACGACATAAAAGGAACACCGTGACAAAGGTTGATGATGTCATTGTTCATTTCTTATTTATGATACTTTTTTTATATGAAGCTAATTTAGGTGCAGGAACGGGTTCAAATGTGATTTATTTATTCGTGTAGCCTACAGTAGATCTTCGGCGACGTCAAGGAGCTGGGGTACTTTTTTGTGGAGCTTGGATGGCTGGAAGAACTTGCCAACCACCCTCCCCACACAAAACAGGCGCACTTGGACGTCGATTAATGCGAAACTACCGAAGAAGAAGGGACTCCTTTATACTACTACGGACCGTGTGGTAAGAGACCCTAATTTCGTATGTCTCTGTTAGGTTAAAAAATCGATAGATATTTCAGTTTTGTACGCCAGACTCCCGTTAGCCTTTGTCTTTTTTTAAAGTGCAGTTTCATGCAGTTTTTTTTTAAACTGGCCCATTTATAACAAAAGACGAACTGGCGGCAAGATTCGCGTATTTTGATAATTTCCTACCATTGTTAATTAAATACCGCACATGTGTGCTGTTTCTACGACCAATACAAAATAGTACGTCTCTAATTTAGTACCAACAAAATATGAACCATTAGCACTTAATATGCACATGTTTATCACATTCAAACATTATGTGTGATTTTACTAGCGGCATTATCTTATTTACTGAGGTTTGTAATATGGCACAATTAATGGCGACTTACCTAGCTAATGATCCTTTCCATTTGATGATGCCGTTAGGTTTATTCGGTGGATCGTCGATGACCTCATACTTGATCGGTTGGGGCGGGTCGAATGTGGTTGCGTGCTGAGGCGGGGGGCAGACGAGAGGCTCCATCCGGCATGAGATGGAGGCCCTCTTGGGCGGCGACGCCCGCGGGTATGTGTGATGCCGGGCGCCGCTGAGCGCCGCCGGCTCTGAGCGCCTCTGCTTCGGCAGCGTCCTGGCGCATATCGCACTGGCTGCATTCTTCAGGTGTGTTCGGAATCTATTGTTATTGCTTGAAACACTGAGTACACCACCCTCCATCTTCATCTCATCAGCCTCGTTACTTTCACTACACTGAATGTATGTTTGCATCCATGTTTTTTCTGTTCCACTTCATCACTCATATAAAATCACCTTTTTAAATACATTTTATGTAATTTAGTTTTAAGTTAAATCACTTTCGTAGCTTCATTACTTTTAGGACTTCACGACTTATTGCCATTTCAGTTAAATATATCATACACAATCCTATAACAAAACCAAAAATAGCAGGTGAGATAATGTGGATTTGCACGGGTGAATAAAACAATACAATGACTTCTAGGAGCCGGTTATATCATACATTATGTACGGTACCTATAAGCCGTGTATGACTTAAATATTTTGGACTAGTACATAACTCATAAGTATTTGGCAACGAATAATACAACATTACAATAACCATAAAAATACTTGGTCAAGCAAGATCTACTTGCTTCTCGTATGAACATCTGTACGCTGTAAGATATTTTTAGGGTAGAACGAACCCAGCTCATTCTTTTTAAGTCCCATGACAAGCCGCAGTCCCTAATACCAATAGATCACGTAAGATGTATTTATAAACTGATAAAAATTAACATTTCTTACACGAACTGATGTCTAATTTGAATTTATAATATGAGGTGAGTATCCATTTTACCAAGTCACCCGATAACTACGTCACCTTTATTCATTACCAGGTACAACTTGACCTTAATCTAAATAGTGAAGATAATGCAGTGAGTATAATTCGATGACTAAATTAAATATGAATTTATTCAATGTGTCTACCCACCCACGACTAGTGAACGGCAAAGTAAGTTGATCTGCGAGCAAAGTAACCCGTGTTGCGGTCTACTTGACGAGATGTCCGCTAGACTGCATTGCGGCATAGGTGTAACCTACTAACTACCATGTCCATTCTATCCAAGAACACAATAATACTTGCTCGGTACCTACTGCTAAATTATTAACAATATTTTTGTCTTTAATTGTCAAATTATTTAAGCATCTTTTCAGCATATTCATCGACTGGGTTGTATTCACACAGCTAGGACGGCACGTGTCAATATTATGAAAGGAGTACGAATTTGCGGAAGGCTTTGCGGCGCGGCGGCGGCGGCACCGCAGGTCAGGCCAGGAGAGGGGGGGGGGGGAGCGGTGGCGAGCCGCGGGCGCGCTGACATCACCGCCGGAGCCAGCCGATCTTACATCACCATTGACTGCCTCCCACCGGCAGAGCCGCCTGCGCACCCACACTCACCTCTCCCTATCGGCTCCTTCATGTAGGTAATTATTGGAAATCGATCGCCGCGTACGCATGCTACTTTACTTTCGTTTATATCGCATAGGCTAATTAGGCTATGCGATATAAACGAAACTAACAATATAATGGGGCATTATATTAGCGCTTAGCTAGTTTCGTAAAATATAAATAGATTGTTGATAAAACATTAAATTAAAAAGAAAACGCCTCAGGTAAACCTGGTTGGACCTATTTGATTTTGTTGATACCTACTTACTTAGAGTGGAGTGCATCATCCACGGTTAAATTTAACTATAGTCAAATCATCAGAGAATCAGACAGAATCTGTAGAGATTTGATAATAGTTAAATTTAACTATATATGGTGCCAGTGTCTCCAACCATGCCGTAATTACGGTAGATCTACCGTAATTTTTCTAGATCTACCACCTACCATAGACATGTTATTACGGTGACACATCCTACCGTAATTTCATCCGTTTTCCAAATTTCTATAATGAACACTTGATTTAGCAAAGTATTACTGCAACATTGCATTGGGATATGCGTAACGTAAAAAAAAAGGTAATTCTGCTGCTTCTGTTTGGAAGAGCAGGGATGCGCAACGTAAAAAAAAAAAGGTCATTCTGCTACTTCTGTTTGGAAGAATGACCTTTTTTTTTTTTACGTTACGCATCCCCACTGCATGGGTATTTTAGCTGCAAACACTGGTCTGCCGTAATTTTCCACCATCTACCGTATTTTGAGACCAGTCAACACCGTAATTTTGACAAAGAGAGTTGGAGACACTGTATGGTGCACTCCAGCCTTGTTGCTTTTGTAGTAATCTAAAAAGTTATCATTCAACATCGAATCCTTATATTTACGCGAATACTACACATTGAAATTAAACTACTTTTTACTCCTCCCGTTCTCGCGTGACCATGGCTGCTGTAAAGCAGCCGAAACGTCGTCGGGAATATAAAAACATAAAATAAAAGCAAAAAAATTGTATCATTTTAATTCAACATCGAGCTAATGAGCAACTGGCGACGACGAGACCCGGGTATATTTAAACCTTATATTTTTATTTTTAATAAACTTTTAAAAATCTTTACGTTTAGACAATGACAATGAATTACCTATTTATCAAAAGAACACTTTTGATAAATAAGTAATTCATTGACATCTACCTATAAATGCTCATAAAAGGTTCAAGCAAAAATATATGTGTCCGGGCCAACAAGTAGTGCACGTTACCTTATGAGGAGGCTTGCAGAGGCTATAAGGTCTACCTACAGTCCGCCTAACCGTAACATAGACTAATATTGCTAGTTACCAAGGCTAAAGTCGCCCACGATACCTAGTTATTATCTAATTTCATAACAATTAGCATCAATTCAGACTAACCTTTGTTAACCAGTCAATAAGCATAAGATGATTGGCGATGAGAATTATAGGATGTAACGTTGTTATGATTCAGAGCGGCATTCGGAATTTAATTTTGGTTAAAAAATGGGTACGTACTACGTATTAATCGAAAACAACGCCTTTTCAGCGAACACGCTCAAAAGTTGAAGTCAGTAAGTCCAGGATTTGCATTTCGCGGGGTATAAAATATCCTAGCGGCAATTTAAAACAGCGAATAAACTTTAAATATATCATACAATCGCATTATACTATTAGGTGATATGACTTGTGTTCTATTAACCTCATTGCATCGTTTGACACGACCTAATAATAATACACAAAGCATTATTGATAGATTGCATAGCCCATTATTCGGTATCTTTGTTAAAGCGTAATGCGCTGTATGTCCCCAATTTTCCCACGGCAATGATGTCAAATTGGTTGATCAATCAGTGCGGGAAGGATGCGGCGGCTGTCGGCGCGGCGGCCCGCGCCCGGCTCACGTGGGTGGTGTTTTCTGTAATGCGTACCAGCCGTTGAGTTCAGGACGAGATGCTAATCAACCGGCGGCGGGAAGTGCCGAGCTATTCAATATACAAGAGGGGATACTTACTGTACACTAAAACGCATTTGCAATAAAATTTTAATGAATCCCTTGAGACGATTTAACCAGGCGCAATGACGGAAACAAAGAAAATGTCTCGATGTTCTCAAACCGTTAGGTGTTAACAATCAATATAATAGCTTAAACAGGTTTAACGGCATCTCGTGCCGCGGACGCGGATGTTGTCGGTGATTTGAGAACGATAGTACATACTAGTTTCTGCGAGGACTGAGGTTGAGTATTGTCCATTGATCGGCAACAATAGAGGTCCGAGCCAGCGAGGTCACACTTTGACTTTTGTGGCGCATCGATTGTGTTCTCATTAAGAACACTGATTCAGAACATCCTCGAACTACAAGTCACATGTCTTTGTATAAACTCTAACAAAAGGCATAGGAGGCATATCTCATGCATGATCCTCCACCTCCTATTTATATGATAATGTAATTTAGATTGATGATTCTATCAATGATCATAGTTTCTGATAGCTTCATACAACTTGTCTGTGATCACAAATGCAATCCTACATCTATATTAAAGATATATGTGATGCTGTAATATAATAAGTAATCAGTATTGTAAGATGAAGGTATTATACGTAAAATTTGTTTATTTGGAAATGAATACTTAACAACAGAAAGGAGCCTTTCAAACTGAATTAGATGCTTACTAAAAATTCCAGTGTATTGTATTAGAATTCCACGCACGATTTAGTGACGAAAGATAGCTGGGTTACTAAGGCTAAATGTTTATTGGAGAAGCGTTCAGTATTTAGGTATTCGACCTCCACATGGCACATGGGGCGCCTACCTCACACGATAGAATCTCGAAATAGAATGCAAAGTATACCGGATACTGTATGTAGCCGTATTTGGTATTTCTCTTAGTCATACAAACAATATAATGATGCGATCTATAACGTTATGATTTACTTATTTATTAGTGGGCATGAACATAGCAGGAAATTTGTGTGTAAACAAAGCTGTATACACACGGACACACAGGAACGACACATTTTTATTTTGATGTTGCTCATGAATTCATTTAGACTATCTTATCTCAATTGGCGCGTTCTCAATGTCGCCTTGTTAGAGAGTCGTTAATCCACCCAGAGCTACAAATCTAGTCGATATACCGTAGTTTTTTTGGGAATTAAACATTAAGAACAAACTCTACTTGATTGTTAAACTTATCTAATTGTTACTTACTCAAACACGGATTGTGTTAGAGATTTATGTGAGCTGCTTTTAAAGTTTTAATATTTCGAGCTCGTACACAAGGTAATGCCAACAAAAAAAACGGCACATGACATGAGCAATGAAGTCATCCGCGCCGCTGCCGCCGTCCGTCATGAATCCGTATAGCGCAGGGACGTTTTATAAATCAAAATCGAATCGCGGAAAATTCTATTTTAATTGTAAACATAGGGTTATTTTCATCATCATTACATATATATATATATATATATCGTCTGTGAACTGGCAAAAAGTCCTATCTTATAACACTCAACTTTACAGGACAGTGAAAAAACTGAATATTACTCAATTAGTAAAGTTATTTGATGAATAAAAAAATATGTATTTAGTAAATTAGCTTTATTAACTCAAATTTATAACTAAAAATACTTCAAATGACTCAGTTAACGAAATACGAAATGTAGGACTTATTGTATTTAAAATAACAGGAGATAGATCAGATAGGACCTATTGCCAGTTCACAGACGATATATATATATATGATTGTAACAAGGCTGTGCGGGTGCATTGAATATTTTTTGAGACACAATAATCTTAGAGGACATTAATATCGATACAGGGACCGAATACGAAATTTTCTCAGTCTGTATAAACGCGCATACATAACTGGAAAACTGCTAGACAGATTTTAATTAAACTTGGCATGGTGATGGATATAACACAGATCAACACTCCTTTCATATTTTATCCCAGGAAATGGATAGTTTTCCGCGGGATAAACAAAACTGTATCTCAAAATCCTCTGAGCGGATTTTACTAAACTAAATATAGTATTATTCTTTTATTCCGGAATATGGTTGGTGGTATAAAACTTCCCTCTATTTATTTTTACTATCTATACAAAACTACATAATACATAAAAGCTATAATAAATAGTAAATAACTTTACTATGGACTGTCTTGTTTTCCCGATGTGTAATTATTTTATTTAACTATTCAAGTATCGGAAAAAGCGCACAATAAATATATACCTAAAGTATATAAGTATTAGTTAGATGCGTACGTAACTAATATAAGCGAATTATGTATTATATATTATGTGTACAAGAGTAAGTATATCGAACATACCTATTTAGAAAAGCTGTAAGTAGATACTTGTTCAATGAAGTTTCTAAAATATTAATTATATTAAACATGAATTGTGTCCGCAGTATATATTCTATGCACATAATTAAAGTAAGTAATTTTGTGAACGGCGATGGTCATTGAACTCGACAAGTGAATTCTATGATAAAACGTAAGTAATTCAATCATTCGCTCGTAATAACACGTTCTACAACGAATTATATGACCTCTAAATTGTGCACAATTGTATTAACTACTAGATCTGTGTAAATAAGATAAAATACGTTTTGTATCTTATATTCTTAATGCAATAACACAAATAACGTGTCTTCTAAGCAAATATGTAAAAAGCTCAGAGCTCTCATGTCTAAAGGCCCTATCTAACGAAGAGATTATGTCTGTTGGTTAATGCTTATATGTAAATATAAATTTACCAAATGACTATTAGTGTATCACTACTAGTGAAATAGTGAATGCATATTATGATATCATAAATAAGACTGATACTGGTACATTTGGCACCTATATGGCACAAGATCTAACATATATTTAATCTATAGGCAATCAATGATTTACTTCCATACACAATATACTTATAACAAGCAATCAGTCGGAATGTTTCGAGATTTTTAAAAATGCATATGAAAATTAATCAACCCACCACCGCACCGTATCGCTTCCGTATGTACGTACAATAACGTAAGTATGTATAAATAGAACATGTCACACAGATACATGAACGTATACATGGCATGTTCAGTTCCTGGCCGTTGCGAAATGAGCCTAGGCATTATAACTTCGTCCCAAATTATTTTTCTGTGGACTATGTTTTATTTTCACAAGTTTCCTGAAGAACATTGAAGCCTTTTTGATTAACAAATGAACGCACCTGCACAAACGCTATAATAATTTTGAAAGACTAGCATTGTGACTATTTGATGTTTTGCCAAACTTCTTTCAGCGTCGTAAACGTAGGCACTAATCGATTGATTATCAAATTAAAATATCACACAAAGGGTTAGCAAATACGCATAGCACTTGCACAGCCATAAGGTTTTTGTATATAGACAGATGATGTTCAGAATACAAGGATCGGTAACTGTACAGTATGTAACCCGCAATCCAACGTTGACATACATAAGCATGTTCCTCGTTTTATTCACCCGTACTAACTAAACAGAGCAATGGCAGTTTTCCACGAGTGTTTTATATTATATGTTCATAAATCAGTTTCACAAAACGTCACTGCAAATAAACTGGCATGTTTGTTAAATTAGCGAAACTTAAAATAAAAAAAACGTCAGCGTAGTGTATCCGCGTATGTACCACGCGCCGAAGCTGATCGCGCAGCACTGGTGACCGGCGGGCGAACGATAGCGCCTCCGACCCTGCGGCCGGTACAACGAGACCGCTGGCGACGTGCGCTACCGCAGCCACATCGCGAGCGCGTAGAACCGCGGCAGCGAGTGCGGCCCCATCGCGGCTACTGGCTGCCTGATTGTACGAACGACGCTTAACAAGCATGGTAAGGAGCGAGCATTGTTGCCGCGCCGGCCGACACTGATAACAGCCACGTACAAATATACCAACTATGTAACAAATTTCCATACACACATTTGTATGCTACTATGGTAAGAATTTTGTGCCTTTGCTTCTGAACCTCAGCAAAGACTAGCTTTGCCCGCGACTTCGTACGTGTGTGCTTATTGACTATCCCAGAGGAATCCTTACATTTCCCGGGATAAAAATATAATGTATACATCGACCAGTATGTATACCCCAACAGTGCGAAGTGTTAACGTGTTTTTGGCTATTCTGCAGTAACGCATTAACTTCCCAGGATAGAAAGTGTCCAGTACTCTGACCCGGGTTATAAGCTAATACCATGCTCAGCTTAATTTAACTCCGGCCAGTAGTTTAGCTGTGATGCGCAAACCGACAAACACTTTTAAAAGTGGTGAATTATGTTTTTCTATCAAAAATAATATCTCCTATGACAGGTATAGTTTACATTTAAAAACAATCGTCACTTTTATGCTATCTAATACATTTCGTGTATTAGATAGCATAAAAGAGAACTTGTATTTCTTTGTATAAATTGAGTTAGTTATTACGGCCTCTTTTAGTACTGTCTTGAGAGTGACTTTTAACGTAAGCTTCTTCTATCTAGCATTCTATCGATCACAGAATATAGAATGAAATGTGTCCAATTACGTTCATCGAAGTTTTCCGAGCTACAAGGTTCACTGCGAACATTGTGTATGAAGGTACCTACTCCACCACTCGGTCTGCATTTAGCTATTAAACACCAGAATTAATAAAAATGTATAAAACTAATGCAAAACATATATGTTAATAAAAAATTATCAGGCAGTAGCAGATAGCTGATCAAATCATCGTTAGTAGAGAATGTGTGGTTCGGTGTTCGTGGGCAAGCAAATTAAGTTTATGGGCTCACACGTTGGTTGTTAGCATTTGCAGAAAGAACAAGAGACGCGAGTATATATCTTCCAGATATTAGAGTAACGATTTCTGCTGAAATATTTTGAGTGCCAATATAGGCTTAGCCGCACGTAGCGTGATATGTTGACTCAAATCACATAATTATGCATACGTCCCACGAAAACTGAGCTGGTTTTTCGCAAAGGGTTCAACCTATACACAGAATATTATTAGTCTCAAAAACTTGTCTCAACCTGACACGTGGCCAGGGCTAAATACACTTATTAATATATCATTGCTTTGTACGATGTTCCCTGTGAAGTTTTAAGAACAATCTCTGACATACGTCACGTTACAAAAACCACCTACATTGGCAGGTTGATTTATTTGTCAACAGCCAGTCACCAGACACAACATTAATAATTAATCGTCTTAGGTATTTACTACATATGTAAGTACATTTCACCAAAACATCAAAGGCCGTGTGTAAAATAACTAGAAACGGTGACTTTACAGCATTGCTATCGGTATTAAAAGCAGTCGTATTAGACATTGTGTGTAATATACCTACCTACATGATATGTTGCAAAACTTTAAACACTTTAAAGCAAACAGTTACAAAATCATAAGAAGAGAACACGTTACAAATGACTTTGTGACATAGGTGTTAAATATAGGTGCCCTTCCTGAATATTTGCCTTTGTGATGGCATTTAATCACCTTGAAATTGTCGATTGCATGTGTAAAATCACGTGCAATACAGTAACGCAACAACGTATTGGACAACACAGAGATTGCAATCCATATTTGTGGTAGTAACTAGATCATCGTAAAAGAGCGTTTTCATTGCAATGCAATAAGAAAAAGTACTTGGAGAAAGAGAGTAACATTTCTTATTTTCAATCTGCTAGTCGGTCGGAATGTAACCAACACTTGTGGACATATAGAAGTGAGTTAAACAAACCTGTATCGAATCAAGATTCCTTTTGCGTTGGTGGGTAGTTCATTTTGGGCAAAGTATCTGACGACAACATCTGACGCAGAGAAAGTGAACGCCCGGGGATGACATCATAGGCTTAATTCACAATAGCCGACCCAAAAACATCCTAACTACTGACTTCATTAATTAGTTATTTATTTTATAAAGAATAAACCAGCTAAGCATACGTAAAATGCACAAACCTAGGCATTGTAAAAATGCTCAGTTCTAGATACCAACTACCAAGTGCAAGAGTAGTGATTTTATTAGTCACATACAAAAGACATAAACGAATTATCTAAAGGAATACGTAGAACAGGCAAACTCGTTTTGTTTATTGACACTTAATGCATTACCTACACGGATCACCTTAAAATAGTGCAGCAATCATCAATCACAAGTTGATGTTAATGCATCGCGTGTGGCACTAACACAACATCCGTCGTCGGACAATGACCAAAATAAAGTTGATCGTGGCACATCGTGGGGAGCGTGCTGCTATATTTTGGCAAGTCGACCGGTGCGTGTCGCGGCCGCTCGATGGCATCATCGCTATGGAGGATCGTGACGTCACCGCGCCTTTTCCAAACGTGGCCGCCAGACGAAAATAGTCCCCGCCCCGCCACCGACCGCGGCCCCTCGCTCGTCACCGACCGAATTAGCGAACGGAGCGCCCGGCATTCGGCAGCGGCACCTACCAGCCACGCTTAACCATCAAAGACAAGTCGATTCCACGACCAGATGGTCTTCCCTCGATTGCCAGCTGTCAAAACAGCGTTCTCTTTACTCATATGAATTTGCTTATATTGTTTTAATAGTTCCAAAGCCTTAATTGAGCGCACGAATTAGCTCTGTTGCCTTGTTGCCCTTTCCAGCCGTAGGTACTCAAGTAATTACTTATTTTATTTTTTATTTTTAAGTCTCCGATCTCTATGTATAGGTATTATTCAGTGACGTGTCATCTACTCCGATTTGCATACAACGCGTCTACCGTGGATGCCTACCTATACTAATATTATTAAGAGATGAGAGTAAGTTTGGAAGTCGCGGGCACTGCTAGTCGTAAATTGGTAAAAATAAGTAAGGTATTTGGCTATAAAACTCACTTTGGCTTTATAATAAATTTAATCTTCAATGAAAACATTGACTTGTTTTACATAAGATTTTTGAAGATTTTAGGTAATAATATCGAAACTGATGATTAAGACCCAATTGGCTAAGAGAACTTTATCTCAATTAAGTTCTATGGCGTTATTGGAGCGGTGAGAATTCCAACGATCCAATTTTCTTGGGCGTCACTCTGTCCAGGAACAAGAAACAAACACGTAATGCGGCAGACTGCGATCAATACATCCACTTAATATTATACTAAGGTACTTTGGTTTCCTATATATATGGAATTGGTAAGTATAATGTTGCAAGTGGCTGATCAAGTTTAAGGCCGATAGTGGGTAGTTCTAACTGAGCTCCAATGGATAAGCTGATTACTATTTCGTCATAATGGCCAAAATTGGTTTCTTATACCTGAGTACACACACATGCACAAATATACACAGACAAGAGTGTTTTATGGAAACAAACGCATTACTGAAATGCGTTATTAAATACAGTTAGATACCTAGTGGCTTAATTAAACACAAATGTTCGTTCGTAGTTGTGAACGAAGGTTAGGTAAAAAGACAGATAAGATATCGTTGCAACGGTTGCTCTGATAATACTTTATGGGTGATGGAATATGTTCGTGAAGATGCCGTGCTGAACCATTCATTACTGAAAATGCGCGCGACAGTGAATCGGTTCTGAGAAATCTACTCGCGTTTCCTGGAAGTATTACTATGGACGCACACATTCGCAAATCGGTGCGTCGCCAATGTAGCACACATCGCCGCCCACGGCCCTGATAACGCGCAGCCGTGACGACTTGTCGAGTAGTATCGGTGCTCTCATTAACCAACCAACTCGTATTGCGTGCCCAGCTCAGCTTACACCAATCAAACAAATTGTGTTTCACAGGACTGGGTATCACGCAGCATTCAGCGCCAATGTGATAAATACCTACTTTGTCGAATTGATAAATGCTGGCTGCAATAGCTTGTACACGTAAGAGCGAGCGCTTAATGCGCAGCAACTTGTGCCTTATGATTATGGTGGGATGATTATGGTGGTGCACCATCAATCAAAAAGGCAATTACAGCACCCACTTGAGAGCGAGCCGAGCGGGCCTCGACTTGGATAAGGGCGCAGGACTTTAACGCAGTCACTTAGATTTTGTAACTGCTTTTACTTAACTTCCTGCCCACTGAAGATTTTTTTCTTTTGAACCGTTGCGCCACAGCTAAGTATTCCCATGCGAAGATAGCCTCAAGGCAGGAAGACAATACTCGTATATCGTCCTTGATACCTCGATAGGATTTTAGTATCAACATTTAAAATAGGGATTTCACGTAAACTGCATGCCAGTATGTCTTCCAATTGCCAAGTTTAATTACCTTGCGTACCTAAACGTAACTAACAACGTTAGTGTAAGGATAAATATCAATTTTAATACTGATGTGATCTGGTTATTGACAGGCTTCGCCAATAATAATGGTGGGAGCTCAATAAAATGATCGCAAGTACCGGGGTCAGCGGCGAGATGCCAACGGTCAATAATGATGGCCCGACATTCGAACTAAATAGCAATCAATCAATTATACTCTTATTTCACTGCCAAGTATGTTATGTTGGCATTTGAGCTGAAGCTTCGTCAGAATACATACATGTATGATGATCATAATGCACTGACTGAGTTGTTAGTATATCAATTATATTTTTTAATTTATATTAGGCAATTACATAATTTCTCTATTCTATTTTTTTTACTCTATCGTTCTGACAGCCCACTTAAACATGATTATTGTTATAGTACCTCTAATTTTCCGGGACATTCATTTTTCTAGATGTTATTAGTAAAGCTATGGCGTGTTTGTGTATTATATGGCCAGTGAATTTTGAGGTAGAGTATTTTGGCTAGCCCGTACCCACACGTTTCCAATATTCATCATAATCCATCTTGCAGATTTTCCGTGATGCGCGAAATGATAAACGGCGAGACAGACAAAATTAAAAAAATGGTGGGTTCGGCTTCGGTATCGGAAATAATGTCCCTGACGTTTCTTTTTAATATTCAATGTACTGACACGAACAAGTATCCCACTTATTATTATGTCTAGATATTTATTCGTGCAATCCCCTACCTGTTTGAGAGTACGTTGATTTTTTTTTATTCACAATTGTTATATAAAAGTTATGGTTATAAGTAGTAAGTAGTTTCAGATCAAGCGATGTTTCCTTTGATCTGATATTATTATGTCATTACATATTTTAATGGTACAATTTTATACATACATACTTTCAAATCGTCATAATTTAAATATTGACTACTTGTTACTCTACATAAGCCGTTCTACAAAAGACTATTATAATATATCAAACTAATCTACTGCAAAATGATTTCCATGGAATACTCACTTGGTGAGACTGGAGGTAGCATCGCAGACCGCGGCGGCGGCGGCGGCCCGGCGCTCCGCAGCCGCGTCTACCATGCCTCTGCATCACCGCGATGGGCATCACTCGCGCGTTGCGCCACCTCGCCCCGTTACCTCACCACCACCCACCACACCGCCACTACCACACTGACATCACAATGTATGTAAGATACACCCTCACCGCCTCCAACTCGGATACCTGATCACTCGGGATGATATTCAATATATCTATCGTATCAAATTCAAAATAGGTAGGTATAACTTCGCTAATAGATAAACCAAGTCACGATGACTATTCCAAGACGCTTAAGGGACCTGAAACAAATAAAATTATGTTTTATTAAATTATAGATAATGTAGTTAGGATACAGTAAGTATAAGCCGACTTATACATATATTATATATATTTGTTGTGTAGGTACTACTATATTTTTGATGTACTGATAAGACACCAACTTCGGGATTAAAAATGTACGATAAGTATAACATGTCCATCAAATACGTCATGAGATACAGATTGGTCAAAATGATAAAAGACCGAATCATTAAACGTAATTGGATTTGTTTAAAACAATGTAAAATATAGATATAGATTAAGTGGGTATCTATGGCGCTAAACCACCTGGGCTGGAGCAGTTGAAGGAGTTCGCCTCGTTATAAAATTACACCTAACGGGGGAACCTAAGTTATTTAACTTCGCCGGATGGTCTGTTCGAGTGTGGGTTAGTCGTAATTGTTCTTATCGAGGAAGAGCGCAATGGTTAAAGCCGGACGGGCGGCGCGGTCCTCATGTCCATTAAAAACAGTTTCCTAAGAAAAGCCGACTCATCCGTGCTCGCAACCATCTACAGTGGATAGGTACTAATTACTCTAGTTTTCATAGAAGGGACCGGTATGGGTTTCGTATCGGACCCCACCGCGACCCCATCCATACTTGATCATCGCAACCCGAGAGAATAGGTACCTAAATTGATCGAAAATATTGATCTAGCCTTGGGGATTCCATGGTGAGGGAGGACGCAAAACGTTCAGAGGTGGGGGATATTTAAATTCGTGGTAGACACACTTCCAGATATACTTAACTCTACTACTAAAGTTTTGAGAATGCTGCATGCAATACGCCCACGACTCCTATAGGGCGCATAGAGTACGGTATCATAAAGGAATAACAAGTCATTTTAAAGGCGGACGAGAATATCGTTATCGTCGAGAATGAAGAACAAGGAGAGAGACAGAACTTCGTCCGCCTCGAACCGATAAGTAACAGTAACACGAGTATGTATCTCCAACTCGGTAGTAAAAGAAACGGTTCCGCAGAAAGTCTTGCAAGATAAGCACCAGCTTGTTTATCAAACCGTTGTGCATATAGGTAGAGGCCAGTCTGTAAAAAAGGCCCCTCTTTCCATTGACCACCCTGGGTTCAGGGCCCAGGATCCAGCAATCCATGGGGCATTAGTTCCTGCCAGATGACCAACCAACAAACAACTGACATTACCGATATATATACCTATTAATTTTCCGAAAATCAAACGATAATAACAATAATTCTTAAGTGCCCAGGGCTCCAACCTACTATTACTTTAACTTGCTAGGTAATGACTTATACAACTCAAAAACTTGTTAATTTACACATATACATTCTTTATTATTAAGCAGAATAAATGGTATCGTCCTCACATTACGAATTCTTCTGTAGGGGGTAGGTATCTTCTACCTACGTAGTATATTAAATATCTACTTGTACCTACTTAATTTCACTACACATTTAGAAGTCATTAAGTAAGTACCGGTTTGTAAAGCACTAAGCACAAATTATTAAAGCTTAGCGCTCTAAATACTAACTCAAGTTTAACCAGCCATAAATATTAGTAGGTAGGTATATACCGACATAATGGATGGTAGCACTGGCACTTTGTTGTTGACGAAACATAATAAGCATAGCAATGAAGTGTAGCGAGTATTACAATTTTATGTATGAGATCATCGATATGTATAGGTATACAGCATATGTAATAAATATAAATATGACTCACCCGTTATGTACTCAGCTACAGAAAGACCGTGTAGGTTATCATTATCACTATTGATGAACGTCACACACAATACATATAACTCACACGTCGTCAGAAAGCGCACACACTTCAACATTTCAATTATTTTGAAAGTAATCTTAACAATACAATAAATTCATCGTGTATGGATTGTAGGTACCTACTTGAATTGTAATAAATTTTAGCTGCATCGAACACACAAGATTAGAGAGAAAGAGAGGCAAGCAAAGCGAAAAATGTACAAAATCTTGAGTAGGTATTGAATTTCTGTTAAATAACTGGTGCTGCCATCTCTGTTTCATTCTAAACAATGTTTAGCGAAAGAAATGGAAAACAGTTCCATTGACATTTATGATTATACTTGAAATGAGGTACTGATATGAACGCTATTAAAATTTTCATTTGCTTGAAAATGCTTCATTCATCTAGCATTTCCGTGTTAACCTTTTGATAATTATGAATGATGTAAATAGTGTTATAATTTGTATAATATCTGTATTTTGTCAACGCCTTTATTCGAATTTCGATGTCTAATAAACGCCTATTCAAGGCTACCTTCTTCAAACTACAAATTTTTTTGTGACAATGTCTGCATCTGTTGATTAAAATTTGAAACATAATAAGCTTCTAAACAAGGTCAACAGTTTTCATCAACTCGTAGTGGACGAAAATAATTAAAAATAAGTGTGTATTATGTCCATACTTTCAAATATCATACATTTTATGTGTCATCGTCGAATATTCAAGTACAAGTGTCCGCGAAAATGATCTGTACTTTGTTTTTCGCAATCACAACGTTACATGAACATGGATGACCTAAAATGCGAATATGTGAAGAAAAAAAGATGTTTGGGACTCACAAGAAGTGCAAACTAAAGAAATTATAATGTTATGTACATGGATTACCAACAATCATTGACCTATTCATCTCATCGCATAACGATCGGTGAATTGCTTGGTCACAAAAGTGAAAATGTGATGTGTCAAACTGATTGTTTACCTCGCGGACAGGTGAGTGGCTCGTAGAAGTGGTACGTGAGGGCGGAGGGAGGCGGACGGTATGTCTGGTCGATCGAGTCCCATGAACGGCGGCTACGAGGCCGCGAGGCTTACCGTTCGCAAGGACCTCTTCCCGGAGGTTGGGCTGTCCAAACTGGCGTCCGATAATCCAGATTTGAGTTCTGATGAACAGGAAGACTCGGTGTCCTGCGTCAAGCTGGAAACTGACTTCGAACAGAGCATAGATGAGATCGCAATTAACAAACTGCAGGTGGTGAATGGAGCATTACCTAGCCCGACGCGGCCGCGGCACAGAAAGCACAAGCATCACTCCCGGCAAAGTACTAACAGATCAAGTGTGAACGGATGTCTTCCTCCAGAGAGCAAACGGAGAAAAAACTCTTCAAAGAATTCATACCGAACGCATTCATCAAACAGTGTGTTGTCACCAGTGAAAGGTGGGAAAAACTTGAACTTAGTGAGTAGTAGTGAGTGTCAGGAGGAGGAAGACGATGAGGAAGAGATGGAGGAAGACGAAGTAGAAGAAAGTGAAACTTCAGAAGACGAAGTGCTCAATAAGTGCAGTGTTAAGTTACCGTTAATTAATATGCCGCGGCAAAGTGGTAAACCATACAGTCATGAACTTAGTCAATTATCAACAAAAAAGAGTAAAAAGGACTCAAAAGAGCAAAGAATTCGCATGATTGTCCCATGCAGTGGCAAGCCACGCTCTATGTTGGATATTTGCAGCTCTCGTAGTAAAAAGAAATCCAAAAAGTCTGAGTGTACAAGCACTTATCGCAGTCAGATAATGGATACAAACTCTATAAAGATAAAGATTAGGAGAACAAGTGTCCATGAAACTGTAAGTAGCATTTTATTGTTTCTCATAAGGTATTTGGTTGTGATTAATAATACCTACCTACATTATGAGATAAAAATATTATCAGACATTGGAGTTAATTTATAATAAATATACACTCACCAATCAACACAATTATAAATGCTTCATACTGTATGAAATTTACAATTTTCCATAGATTATTCTATGCACACTTAATGACAATGTGTTGAATTCTACCATGATTTGTATTTATGTATTAAAGAAAGTAATTTATTAGGAATTGTGATATTACTTAATATTTAGCTTAAGTAAGGTATTTATTCGTCATCATAGTATTCAATATTTCACAATTCCAAACTTTTCATACAATTTGCTTGGATGTTTCCAACATTATTTTAATATAATTTGTATGCATGTTATTCTGCATTAGTGTATGGTGGCTTTAACTTTCCTTGTTAACATATATATGGCTTCATAGTTCATCTGGTATATTGTCACTATAGACTCTGTTTACTAAAAAGCATAAAAGTAAAAGTTTTATTTCAAAAGCATTAAACATAGATTCTGGCCTTGTACTCGAATGGATACCTTACTAGTTTACACATGACTTTTCAATCCACAATTAATTATGGTTTTTAGGTAGTGATGTTTATATTCTACTAATGTGTTCCTCCCCTCTAAGAATGTATCATAGTGAAATAATAAAGAAACATATTAACTCTCTCTTAGGCCCTAGCTCTGCTAAAACAAACAACCCATAATTAAATGACAATAGCATTAAAATTGTCACCTTCTTTTGGAGAACACTGTTAAAAGTGGTAGTTACAATCTATCCCATAGCTCGCTATAAGATTACTATAACATTTCTAATGTTATAATTATATCTGTTTCTGATAATTAATTTTATTTAATTTATTTAAATTCAGATACAATGGATTTGCTAGGTTTTTATAATTTAATATTTTTTGGTAGTATTCATGAGTTGTTTTTTTACTAATTAGGGCTTGTCTATTCTAATATTCTAGACAGTTTCCTAGGATAATCCCAAAAAATGGATTTGCAGGTGGCACCAACCCCAACTTCAGTCTTTGACATTGGACAAAGAAAATCCAAGAAGAAGAGGGCTGCGTCCCCATTGAGTGTTAGTTCGGGTGAGGAGTATGACCCCTCCCGGGGGGACACCGCTGCAGCTATGAGCGTCGCCGCCCCCAAACCACGTCACCAGCGCGCCAAGACGCCTAAGCCACGGAAGTCTAATAACTCAAAAAGTAAGACTAAGAATTAAAATAAAACATTTTTTTTAGATTTTATCACATTTGAATAATAAGTAGACAGGGTAGTAATATTTTTTTTTCTCGTGCCGTCTCATGGTGTCACCTCTTCATCTATCACCCGGAAATATAATTTAAGACTTAGATATTTGATTGTTGTGTTGATTTATTAAGGGTATAGAGAGACTAAATTTACATGTCTGAAGATAGACAGTTGTATCTACTGCTTGGAGATGGTTGATGTTGATTAGTAAAGTTGATGATGGTAAACTATTTAAAAAAACATTGTAACAGGAGTCAACATTCATGGGTCCTTCAAAAATTCAAGGCCTTGCCATATATCCTTGAACATGCCCTGAAATATTGTGTGGTGATTTAACCTTGAGGGTGAGCAGTTATGATAATGTGTATCAACTATAAAGTTGCAAAATGTTTGAGAGAGACATAGTATTTATTGTGAATCATAGTTGCTGAAGTGTGGCCCTTTTTAGCATTCTGTTGGCAGAATGCACTACCAAGTAATCTAAATCTGACTAATAACACTGCAGATCCTTGCCATACCATGCTTGCTTCTTTTTACAGAGAAAAATGAAAAGACTGAGAGAACTAGGATTAGTGGATCAGATGTGAAGGGGTCTGGTCCACAAAGTCCTTGGGGACATTCTATGCCTAAGGAGATTCTTTTAAAGATATTTGAAGATGTTGTATCTATGGAGGGTACATTGCCTTCTGTGATCAGGTAAATATCTATCATATATTTAACTGTTGCAAGTTGATGAATTATGTACAAAATTTTCATACATTCATACACATTATTATTTATTTCTCAGATTGGGTAGAGTGTGCAAACTATGGCATAGTGTAAGCTGTAGGGCAGAACTGTGGAAAAATGTAGATCTTGCAACATATACAAGTGAGAAATGTAAAACAGACTATAAACTGGTGTGGCTCCTGGAAAACCGGTTATCACAATGTCAAATTTTAAATATTGGTAAGAAAAACCTAATTATAAATGAATTCATGCTCAACTCATGAATGCAATGCAGTTGGTAGACAGCTTTGAAATGTGAGAGTGTGAGTGCTAACTACCAAATGCATTTAAAAGTAAGAAACAAATTATATATCTTCTGTCACCGTTGCTGTGGCTGGATTTTTTATTTATGAACTAACATGTTCCTTTAAATTTATTTGTTGACTATTGCTGTGTTATTTATATTCTAAGAAAATTTACCTAAAAATGAGAAATTGATATTGAAATACTAGATTAATGTCGCATTTTATGCTCTTTTTCCAATATATTTAAGTAGTTACGCGGGGAAGGGGGACAACATTATATTTTTATTTTCAAAATTACCCTACGATTTGCGCAGTCGGGTAATAAGTCGCGAATGCTGTAAAGAAGCTGTATTAATGTGGATTTGTTATGTACAGCTCAGTGGAAAGTGAGCAACTTGTCGTGGGTGCTGGCGTGCGTGGCGGAGTACTGCCCCGAGCTGGCCGAGCTCAGCGTGGCCGGCTGGAGCCGCCTCACCGCCGACATGCTGTTTGACCTGCTACACGCGCTGCTCAAGCTGCAACGACTCGACTTGTCGCTCACTGTATGTTTATCATATTTTGTTTTACCAACAACCATCTGCCTGACAAAGCCGAATGAGACTACGACATATTTTTGTACAGGAAGAAGAGATAATTTTAACATACGTAATACTTATGTGCCGGAGGGCTGAGAATGATGTGTCAGGTTACTCCCCACTACCTACTCGGTACCTCCCCGCTGCCTACAGCACCCCACCTGTGGCGCACTCCCGTGAGATCAGACCATACCCTACCAGCGCTTACGACGGATTGCCGATTGGAAGCTGACCGTTACCGAGTCGGCGCAGACTCAGATAAAGCCTCGGAATAAACATATCATAGTTTTTTTTATTCGGAATTGTTTGTATGAGTCGTTTGTGATATCGTACAAGATAAATGGACATCGTCATTAATAAGTTGATATTTTTACAGTCGGAAACAGGCGGCTCCAGTTCGTGCCTCTCCGCGGCGTCGATGACGCGCATCACCGAGAACTTTGGCGCGCGACTCACCCACCTCACGCTCGCCAACAATAAGTTCATTGCAATGCCGCAAATTCTGCAGTCGATAGCGGTGAGTTTTGCAGAAGACAGCCGCCTCAGAACACCGCAATGACAGGAGAGCGTTCTGCGTTCAAAGTTCAGGAAACGCAAAGGCCTAACGCTGTCCGTCCATCGGAGTCCCAATAAGTTTATTGCTGGATACAGACTCCTACCAAAGTTCGCCACTACATCTATTTATGGATATTTTCTTCGCAATAAATTATATTTTTGTCGCTTCATAAAGATATTTATCCGTAAAAACATGAGTATGCATACACATAATATAGTATGAAAGATGGACAGTTGGAATTATGTGCATACATGTTTAGCCTTTACAGCATACAAATATATTAATTTTAATGGAGTATTTATTTAAGCCTTCAATCATTACTTTCATTCGGTATTCATAACTTCCCGTTCTCAAATCACCTCCCTTTATCATAACATGCCCTCCACTGTAGATATTCACTCTGTTAACATACATTTTGAACAAGTTCTAAAAGAATTAAAATCTGTAAACTCTAATAAGGGCGCCGGCTCTGATGACATTCACCCAATCCTTATCTCCAAGTGCGCTAATGTTCTTGCAATACCTATCACAATTATCTTCCGCACTTCTATTGGAACCGGAGTGTTTCCCAGCAAATGGAAAAAGTCCTTGATAACCCCCGTCCCTAAGAACAAAAAGAAAGATATCATCACCGAGTACAGGCCGATCTCGAAATTGTGCATCCTAGGAAAAATTCTTGAAAAAATTGTAACATTCCATATTTCGCTTGCTGTTCGTAATTACATATCTCCTCAACAACACGGGTTCTTTAAACGTCGCAGTGTAGACACTAATATGGTCCACTTTACTGATTTCTTGGCGCAAGCCATGGACAATAACTTGCAGGTGGATGTCGTGTACACCGACTTTTCAAAAGCATTCGACAAAATAAACCACGATATCCTCATTAATAAGCTTGCCGGGGCCGGTATACACGGCAACCTTCTTAGATGGATTCAATCATATATAAGGAATAGGAGCCAAGCGGTTTGTGTAAAAGGCTACTCATCACAATTTCTTCCTGTACCGTCCGGTGTCCCTCAAGGGTCCCATTTAGGGCCCTTGCTGTTTTCCCTTTACATCAATGACATAGGACTTGCACTGAAAAACAGTAATCACTTACTTTACGCCGATGACACCAAGTTATTTACAGTCGTTAAATCTGTCGATGACTGTATTAAATTGCAGAATGACTTGCTTAACCTGCATAATTACTGTGAAAAATATCAACTATTTATTAATATCGATAAATGCTTTATTATATCGTACACACGTAAAATCAATCAAATAAATTTCGAATACAGTATAAATGACACAGTCATTAAAAGAGTTTCTACCATTAGAGATTTAGGGTTAATTATGGATTCTAAATTATCATTTAATTATCATATAGACCACATAGTAGGTTCTGCGTTCCGTAGCTTAGGTTTTATTCTCAGAATAAGTAAACCCTTCAAAAATGCAGTCACACTCAAAATTCTATATTTCTCATTTGTTCGCTCTGTCCTAGATTTTTGTAGTACGGTATGGAGTCCCTGCTATCAAATACACATAAATAGAATCGAAAAAATCCAAAATAAGTTTTTAAAGTCGCTCAACTATCGCATCAATGCAGTGGATGAATCATACAATGATGCCCTTCGCAGACATACACTTTTAAGTCTTTACAATAGGCGTAAAATGTTCGATATTATATTTCTGTTCAAAATTTTAAATTCATTAATCGATTCATCAGCTCTTTTAGCCAAGATATCGTTCTTAGCGCGCGCCCGTTTACCGGTGCGCTCCTCACGCAAATTACCACTTTTTGTTCCCCCACGATTTCATAAAACATATACTCAAAATTCCTTCTTACATCGTTCCACCACCATATACAATAATGAATTTCGTAACATAGATATATTTAACACATCTCTTAACACCTTAAAACTTAAATTAAAACAAACATTAACCACTCGTTAAGTTTTTCTTCATTAATTCTTTCGCTACTTTTATTTCTTAATCTTATTTCTCTTATGTTTACTGTTTCTATTATTTCATTACATCGTTATCGATGTTTAAACTATTGTTTAACCGCGTCTTGCCATGTTAAGTCTCAACATCACTTTAATATTAGTATTATTTGTTTTATCGGCACTGTAGGTCTATTTTGTAGTTTTATATTATAAGGAACATTTTTGTTAAAATACGACTGTTTGATGCCAAAATAAAAGGAAAAAAAAAAAAAAATTTATCACTATAATTATTTATTACATTAATTACAAAGCAGCTATACTAAATTGGATCTTTTAAAAAATCTAATATAGTATAGTATGCTCTGTTTATTAAAGGTGTTTTCAATTTATTTTAAATGGCATAGCATTCAGCTCCCTCCATTCCATCGGTAGCTTATTCTTTCTTTGGCTTTCTAGCGAGCAGTATGTTATAACACTCGTCAGATGAGAAGTCCATAGTACTGTACCGATGTACCACATGTACTGTACCGATCATCTATTAATATGTTTCTATAGGCCTACTGCGAAAACTTAGAAGTTCTGGACATCTCCGGTACCCTGGCGGCGTCGCACCCGGCGGCGGTGCCGCTGGAGGCGCTGCAGAAGGGCTGCCCCAAGCTGCGCGTGTTCCGCGCCGCCAACTCGCAGCTCGTGCTGGCGCCGGCCACGACGTCGCAACAGGTCAGATCATCTCCATTTAGGTGGCCACAAGGATCCTGTCGTTATGTTACATAGAGTTATGGTACGAAGCGAGATATAGTATGAGTTTATGGTAGGTTAGGTTAGAGGTACATAGTAAAGAAAAACGGATATAACATATGTATCTTATCTCCTGACTCGGGAGAATATCTGAAGACCCACCCAACAGAAAATATATGTGAGTCTTATCTCCTGAGTCGGGAGAATATCTGAAGACCCACCCAACAGAAAATATATGTGTGTCATATCTCCTGAGTCAGGAGAATATCTGAAGTACCACCCAACAGCAGGCGTCTCGTGTCATTTTATATCTGCTTACATATTGCGTCTGTTTGCATTTGGTGCCCCTTGTTGACAATTGGCGTCTCCTGACATTGGTCGTTTCTATAAGCTCATCAATAATGTAGGAGTATGTGGTAACGAGGTGCAATGCAACGCGTGCAGATGGAGTGCGCCGGGTGGGCGGCGCTGGAGGAGCTGTCGGTGGCGGGCGAGGCGGCGGCGGAGCGCGTGGTGGTGGGCGAGTACCGCATGGGCGACGAGGCGCTGGCGCGGCTGGTGCGAGGCGCCACGCGCCTGCGTCTGCTGGACGTGCGCGGCCTGCAGCGCCTCTCCGACTCGGGGCTCGTGCGCGTGCCCGCCTGGGACCTGCAGCACCTCTTCCTCGGCGGTGAGTACCGGCTGCGCCTGTTGGACGTGCGCGGCCTGTAGCGCCTCTCCGACTCGGGGCTCGTGGAACCTGCAGCACGTCAACATGCATGTCGAGTTTTTGGACAGACTGCAGCCGATCAAACTTAAAATGTATCCAGACGCACAAAAATAAAAACAACACGTGAATGACACATAACATTGTTGGGCAGGATGCAACGTCACCAGAAAGAGCAACGCCTGCCTCGAGCTGATCTGCGAGAAGTGGTCGCACAGCCTCATCGAGTTGGACCTCTCGTGGGCGTCGGCCGCGCGCGTGCTGGACGACGCGGTCTTCGCACTCGCCGACTCGCCCACCAGCAAGCTGCGGTAAGTTGACCAACAATTATATTTATTATACAGGAATTTGTAGCTTTGAATATTACTGGCTTTGAACTTTGTGTCTCTCCATTGTTTTATTACAGAGTGCTCAACTTATGTGGATCATCTGTATCCTTGGAACCTGTTAAAAAAGTTCTCCTCAAATGTCCTCATATTGAGTCCATAAATCTCAGTTCTTGTCGTGCTCTTCCAAGGGGAATGAAACGCCTTTACACAGGGAAAGAGTTGCAGGATCTCAAAGACAGCTTAGATCCGGAAAAAGTTAAAGCCAAAGAAAAAAAAGATGATGAAAGTGGAAAGACAAAGAAAGAATTGAAGAAGTCTGAGGCTCATTCAAAGTCGGAATCTGCAAAGACGGAACCTTCCGTTAGCGGATCCGACAGTTTGGATGCGAGAGGCGAATCGAACACGCAGAGCACGTCTTCCCCAGCTTTGTTCCAGGAGCCGAAACAAATTGATACGCCTTCTAATGTGCCTGATAAAGAATCGACTTCGGTTAAAACGCCGGTAAGATCTTCCCCGAATAGTAAAATTGAACTGTCCACTAGCCAAGATGCTATGGAGGCGGTCACTACAGTACCTGAAGGAAAAAGAAGAAAAAGAGATACAACTCCGAAATTACTAAGCCCGATTACACAGTCCAGACCAGATTCGTCTTCCACTCCCAGATCAGATCCTGTGAAAGACCTCGGAAGTCCTCATTTCAGTCCGCTTTCTAAGCCCGACAGTCAAGTACAAAATAGTCCCGAAATCCAATCAGAATTATTAAATCAAAATCAGAAAAGCAATAACTCATGGAACTTAGGGCAATTTAAAACAACACCAACACATAAGTCTGAAGCAAGTCCTTTGAGTAGATTAGAAAGTCACAATAAAATTAAACACGGCAAGATCATAGAACAGTGCAGTCCCACGACTTCCCACGATAACAAACCTAGTCCGGAAACCCATGGCAATAAGCAAGACAGCATAAAGAATCCTAATAGTTGGAACTATGGTAATTACAGTCCTATGCCGCGACAAGACAGTCAATTTTCGTCTCAAAGAAGCCCTTATTCGGCTCAACCGAGCCCCGCTCAACCGAGTCCGTACTCCACGCAACCTAGTCCTTATTCAGCGCAACCGAGCCCGTACTCTTCCCAGCCTAGTCCATACTCCGCCCAACCCAGCCCCGATACCAGCCAAATAGCTAAATCAGAATTACAAAAGTCTGGCGCTTGGAACACGGGCAACTATAGTCCTATGCCTAAGCATCATCAGCCATTTTCGCCACACCCTTCCACACATGCCAGTCCCGATCCGGGAATCGGCATGAAAGGCGACAGTCTTAGAAACAATTCTAACAAAACCCCCGGACAGTACAGTCCAATGTCGCGACAAGATCGAATGCACCACAGTCCCTATTCCCCTAGACCTAGTGTAGACGTGGCTTATAGCAATAAGAAGAGTCCAGGAGTCGGTAATTACAGTCCCATGATGCGTCCAGATTGTCATCTACCTAGTCCGGACCATGGCCCTAATTCTAGAACAGCAATAAGTGGTAGATCGCAAGACATATACGGACGATCCGTGTCTAAAGGCCCAGAAATAATGCACAACAATGTACCACCGCCCGATGTAACGAACTCGTGGGGGCTGGATAGATATAACCAAATGTGTAGCGCGGCGACGCCCAGCATCGAGTCTCTGGTGTGGGGGACGTCGTCGTTCAGCGCGGACGCGTCTGCGATGCCGCGCGGCGACAACATTCCCGCCATGCTCAACACGCCGTCGCCGCAAGCGTGGCCCGGCTTGCCCTCGTTCGATAATAGTGGTCGAAGAACTAACGATGAGATCAATGATCCGTGGACATTTGCCCAATTCCGAGAACCGTCTCAGAATGTGCACAACACTTTCATTGACCAGAACAGTTTTGAGTTGAACCTCGGACATCAGTCGCACAGCTTGCAGAGCTTTTTGGACGACGGTTTCACAGAGACCTCCCGCGTGGACTGACGTCCCCAATCGCCTTCGATTGATCAACTCTCGAATGAAATAACATGTTATTATGGACAAAAAATATTATATAGAACAGACCTTCCGTGGAGAGGGTATAAGGTGATGTTGTATTTAATGCTGATTGAACAATTATAATAGACATTGTACATAAGATTATTATATTAATTAGATTTTAAGAGTAATGAAGCTAGTAATGCATTAAAGTTAATTTGCAGCCGATTATGATGATATGCAAGATAAGAATAAAATATTATTATTAAGAATAGAAAAATCATCCATCGACTTAGATATTGTTGGATTATACTCATGAGTTAGGTTTTAAAGTGAGTATTTTGTTCAATGCCAAAATCTGTTCTAACCGAAGCCACAATTAAGATTTTTACTTTTCAACTTAGTATATGATTTTTTTGTATAATTTTCATCTTCTCAGCATTATAAACATGATAAATACTTTCAGTTGACGCATTTTCTTAGATTTTTAAAATTGTGTAAACAGTTGAAACATTCCGTTTTGTAATATATCTCGCAACAATAAAAGTGAAAAATTTGAGATTTCGTATTTAAAAAAATCAACACATAATTATTTATTTATTTGCGTTACTAGATATAGTGATATTGTTGTGTTAACAATGAATCAAGGTATACTTATATTGTTGACATGCTTTAGGCTGAGGACGCACTGGCATGGCGACGACGATTTCACATAAACAAACATTTATAACATGCTGGTGGACCGTATTGCTTAGGCAATGGGAGAAATATAGTTCATGTCGCTCAAAAATTGCATGTTCTGTAGCAAGGAATATATGTCCTTATTGAATAAATCGAGCCCAGCGACGAGCGACACTTAATTTCAGCGATGCGTCTGAATCATCGACGACCTATCGCGATTTGTTAACAAATGAATAACTGCGCGCACTGGTACGTGTAGGGTGTAAGGCTAGCGCTTACGTGGTTGCCGAAATCAGTGTCGAGTAACGTGAGTCAAACAAAATAGTTTGATTTTGTCGCGCGGTTTCTATACTGTGTTGTCTAAAAATGATGAAACACCCAGAAGGATAGGTTGTTGATTATAAAATCACAGTTTTCGGAATCATGTGAATCAGAAACAATCGTGTTATTTCCAATTATAGTTTATTATTATTGATATGTAAGTGAAGGATTGATCCAAAATACTCCACCAACTTTTCAATACATAACGACAGGCCTACGGCGACGTCCGTTGCGTGTCGGCTGTCTCTTGCGGACACCAATCGCGATTTAAACCTGGCTTAAACGTCATATTTATCATTTATCATAAATTTGTCACTAATGTAGCACGCATCGCGTCGCCTCACCAGTGCAGCCTCGGCCTTAGAATAGTTAAAGATTTAAGGATAAAGTTCTTTAGTCTGTTTTTAACTGAAATTAAAAATCATGATAAAATAATATGTGTCGATTCTAAGGACGTATTGGTTGCACGATATCAGTGTGTATTGTCTGATCTTCAGATTTGCCTTTGCTTTCAAATAAGATCGTGCGATACTGGTTAGGTCAGGTATAGCCAACGCAACATTTCTTCAAAACTGGTACCGTCCGATTATACAGTGCGGTTCTTGTCGGGCTAGCGATCATCTAGATTAAACGAACGAGATAACCCTTGCAGTGAACGCATAAAAATGGGATACCAACCCCCTCAAAATATTTACATGTATAAACTTTTGTGTATGGTTGATATGAAAATACACTCATCCAAATCATAGACACTTTGTCCATCTAATAATAAAGTCTAATTTTGTACAATGTTCGTGTAACATGTTTAAAACATTGTAAATATCAAATATTGTGGTCTGAACATAGCCCTATATTGTGTCTCGGTTATGGGTAGATAAAAATGACGGTCCTGCAGATAATAGCAAGAGAGGGATGGACCTCTATTTTAATATTTTTGTCGATAAAATCGCTGGCTCGATACCAAATGCACTGTATATCCGTAGGTATTGCTTGGCACGTGTGTATACATAACGCTAAAATCCAATACATTGTTTGGTGTGTGCAAACACACTGCGTACGTACTATGTCTACACTGAATCATTCATTTATATACGTGCCAAAATCCCTATTTCTTTCAATATCCATGGAATAAAAACATTCACTAAGTACAATTATTTCAGGCATTGTTATTTTTTTATTGGTGTCGATTGGTTAACATTAAGAAATATTTGTTTATCTTTGTGGAAGATGACTAACAATTTCATGTATAAACATTGTTTTGGTACACACCAATAAAGGTTTATAAAAGAAACAGGAAAATCACTGGCTAACATTTAGTTTTAACAACAATATAATATAAATCTATGTAATGAGAGCAGCTTAGTTATTTTATAATTCATCAGAAAATAGGGGATGCCCGTAAATTCAACTGATAGCTTTTATACTTAGAAACTCAATTATTTTTAACGTATGTTTTTATTGTGAAGCAACTAAAAATTAATTAGTCGTTCCAATATTCTAGTACTCGTACCATGATTTTAGGCAATCTTTACTCTGTATCGACAAGTTCAAAGATAAATGGGCAATTTAAATATATAAGAAACTAACTGCTATTTATTGTCGACGTTCAGTGACTACATCGGGATCTGCAGCTACAAGAACTTAAAATGTGTGCGATCATAATTTCTTTGATAAGGACTTGAATAAAAATGTGATCGCTGCTAACCCATCTTAACAGTCAGCCTCTACTTAGTGTTAGTCTCTCACTCTCAATCAGATATAAACACACTTGGCAGTATAGGTTGAGTAAAAACATGGTAACGGTAAAATTTTCTATTTAATTGCGTGGGTTAGTTAGTGTATTGATTAAATTATAATTATGACCTATTTATAACAAAAACGCATTACTTTCTTATGTGAGGTGATTAAAATGTTTGGAGAAGAGAAACTTATAGTTCTAAAATAATAGAAATAAAGATGTTGGGCATTTCAAAAGCATCTTGTAAATTAAATTTATCGTTCATAAACCGAATAAACTATAAGCACATACTGACTTAGTAATTTGTAGAATCATACAATCAGAAGATTAACGAGGAATAGTATTTTTTTTTCATTAAAACTATACCACAACCTTAGTATTATGGTTGTTTCAAAAATATAATGAAATAGAGGTATATTGTTGAAATGTTCTATTTCCGAAACGAATATTGTTTGCATTCTATCACTTGTATACTTATTTATTCTAGTATTCGCTATACTTATGATGATATTTCAATTATATAATTGTAACTCTAAAATCTTTATGCACATAAGATCAGGATCTTATATTGACAATTATTAAAATAATGTGTCTGCAATAACGCAGTAAACAATTTCTAAGAATGTCAGCTTTGGGCGCAGTAGATGTAATAATGTAAAAAGTTCTTCATAAAAATGTCAACATCTAAGCACAGGCTTGTTAGAATATTAAGACAACACACGGCTGCGTGCGCTACAAGTAAAGCCTTAAAGACTGGTATTGAATGTTAACTCACTACGACCAGCGCTTCTTAATCTATGCCGGGCAATTTAATAGGCATAGAGTTAACAAATGCTTTAAAAAAAGTGGATTAACTTTACTAGTGGCAGCGACGCTTCTAAAATTCTAAACAATTCTGTGCATCTAAGTTGTTTTCCATAAGTATTTCGAATACTAACTAAACAGTAAATGTAGTGGTGGATCTAGTTTGAAACTTGCCATAATTTTCTTGAATCTCAAATATAACACATATCTGATTGACAACCGGAAACAAAAACAGAATAATAAACTACAATATTTCTGACAAGCCCGATCCACTATTTATATTATTTTAATTAATTTAGTGATTGTACCTCTTTTTTTTTTTAAATATTGACATCCCCTAATCCAAATGATTGTCTAAAAATGACAGCGACGTACATTTAAAGTGTTTTTTTAAATTATGTTAAATAGGTACTTAGATCATGTTCCATTTGAACCGAGAACATCCACCAAATATTGTTTCCAATACCTACATTAGCCTTATAAAATGCCTAATGTTAATTGAAGAGAATATTTTATAGTTTTATTAACTTATTACAAAATGAAAAAAATATTATCTACTATACATAGAATGTATAATATTAGGTAATTATTATGTTAAATAATCGTGTACCATAGTATGTATAAAATAAAGTTGACTAATATCTGTAAGTTCTGTTATGTAGAGATTTTTGTTTGTAATATTGTTACATTACTGCGCGGACTTCTGAAGGGCGGTCCAATTTTTTATAATCTAACCAATAAAATATCGATGTGGTTGTACATTTACATTTTGAATAGAATGTACTCTATTTATTAAACTTCTTTTGTTGAAAATCAGTCATCCCATCAATTTTACCCATTGTACAAATCCCAATGTATAGTACCCCCAAATTTATAGGAAATTTTCAACTACAAATCACAATTAAAATGAAATTAAAAATATAATGTCATTCAAATTACCTATATGGAATAAGTTAATCTATAAATCTGGTTATCTTTATCTGATTAGTGATTCTGTCTGGTATTATGATTATTAGAGATGGCAAAGTCAGGCTTAAGTCTCGCTTACGTGCCTACGCGGTTTTAGCGCATTTGCATACTGGAGTCGCAAACTAATGGAATAAGTTCACATAGAAGAACAAAAAAATCTAAATATTCAATGTCTGGTTTTCTTTTATATTTTTTATAACAAATATAAATTACCTACGTGGGCTTGGGACTATCTACCTAAATTGAGAAGTAGGTATAATGACGACCTGATTAGCACAGTTGGTAACAGGTTCGAGTCCTGGTAGGGACAAACTTTGTGTGAATAGCAAGAATGTTTGTGCCCGAGTCATGGATGTTTAGTATCCATATAAGTATTATATACTGGGTTCGCCCTCAGTCTATTGTTCGGTACTCATAATGCAAGCGTTGCTTAGTGTGGGATCTTATAGTTGGTGTGTTCGCTTGGCGATATTATTAAGTCTCTCTGCACACGGGATATACCCGAATCTTTGGAAAGCTTGTGCGGGGACATGGGTCCACCATGTAGAATTCTAAAGTTATGTTAGCCACCTGCTGGGGTCAACTTCTGAAAATGATAGCGATTTAACCTCAGCAGGCGGAGTAACTATTGCAGGAATATGGATTGCGGTTTGGATGGACATGGGATCGTGAATATAATGTTCACTCTTCAGTGTAAGAGATGTAGAAAGTACATACTAAATATTGCTGTCGTGTTAAATTGGTATATTCTTCTTCCTAGTAATTTTCCACAATTTCTTTACTGTTCTCGGCTCAGCTTAGTGTATTCAGAGTCCGCAAACGTAAAGAATAAATGTAAGAATTATTCAATATTTTGTAAAATACTCATATTTGTAAAATCCAAGATTTTATAACAGTATATACTTTATTAAAAACGAAGAACAGTAAGATCATTTATATATTAAGCACATAGGTAGATAACGATTATGACTAATAAGCGGCAGTGATGAAACGACTAGCACAGTTGGTAGTGACCATACTTTGTCCTGGGTTCGAATTCCAGTAGAGGTGGGCTAACGGTGTGATGAACAGCGTAAAATATTTTAACATGTCAATCGGTGCGTGATATGGATTATGGTTATGTATAAATGAAGTTTTATTTTTAAAACAAGGCGCCCCATTATCGTTTGACCCTACGCTCAGTACGGGGTGTATTTTTTAATTTATAATAATTAGATTATTTCTTTTGGGAATTTTATCTTTATAACTTACATATGGGCTTGTTAAAATATTTCACACTATTTTTGTTACACCTTATATAAGCGTTTCTTGGTTTAGTGTGTTCGTATGGCGATATATATATTTAGCTAATGATAATGGTTTTGTACTCGCAGTTGGCCTTACGTAGTTATTTTCATCAGTGGACATCCCACGTCCGCAGGCACATGTATCTGACTGATATACTATTATTTATATACTCGCATTGATTGTTCACAAATAGCATGGATTAGGCAAATATAAATAGATCCATAATTAAATCTAAATAGATTATTAGCAAAGTTAAAATTTACAACACATCCACTTAAGATATTTTTATAATAACTCAATATGTTTTGTGGTATAAAAATAAAAGTTAAAATATTATACACATTTACAAAATAATACATCAAAATACCAAGATCAATAACATCGGAATGTCAACAGTTAAACTAACACTTTCGTTAAATGCTATCGTATTCTTCATAATTAAATTCGGCAGAAGAAGTAGCCAACAAGTCCTGCTGGGGATTCGATGTTTTCTTCTCATTTTTAGATTTCTTGGTTTTATGTTTCTTATCTTTGCGGTCAGACTTATCAGCATAATCTCCTCTATCTTTATCCTTTGACTTTTTCTTCTTGTGCTTTTTCTCCTGCAAAATAATCAGAGTTTGCAATCCAAAAACATATAAGTGAAAAAAAGGTGATACATGTACATATGAATCACAACACAATTACCTTCTCACTGGGCTCCTTAGCTGTGTCAGGGTCTTCACCACCTGAAATAGAAACTGTTTTAAATAAAACTACTTAAAGCCCTTGTGTAAAGAAAAACGATACGGCGCGTTACATGGGGGGTAGGGGTAGTCAAAAATTGCGTTACGTGATACTTGAACGCTCCCTTTATAGTCTTAACAAATTCAGTAAGAAGCACTGTTTATTTATACAGGGTGTAACAAAAATACGAAATAATATTTCTGGGTATGAATGTACCCATAAAAGCGAAGAACTTTCCCCAGGGAACATAAGTCGAAATCTTGAAAAAATATTTCCATATAAACTTAAAAAAAACCATTTGTCTAACATTTTTCGGCAACCCTGCGTATGAATGAACACCGCCGCCCCCGCCTCTATGCCGCTACACTCCCCGCTGCCGCCGCGACACTGCCCGCGCCCCGCGGCCGCGCAGCCGCCCGCGCGCCTCGCTATCACCCTGTCTGTACCCACCGTGAAATTTCTACATGATTTCCATTCGCATATTTAACATAGGTACCTATCCTATCTAATAACTAAATCATCATCATCATCATGTCAGCTGAATGACGTCCAACTGGGCATAGGCCTCTTCCCCATAGACCTCCACTACGCCCAGTCTTGTGCTTTTTAATTTTAGCTGATTCCCGCGACCTACCTAAGCAGGGTCGTGATAACATAAATAAAAGTACTAAATGCAATCATTAAAGTTTTATTAGGTACAGGTAACCCAATCTACTTCAGAAATCAAAACATAGTCAGACACAGTAATCAAACAAATTCAACAAGTTAATAACAATATTATCATAACACGATTTTCGAAAGCTTAGCGACTCATTACTTACAGTTTTATTTAATTTAATTTAACAACAATAACAATCCTGATATCTGCCTACGAGTAGGTAAGTAGGTATACACACAAAAAGATTAGCTCCTACTGGGCACGTCTACAGCGTTTTAACGATTTTAATCACAAACAAAACGATATCGGTAAGTAGGTATCTAGCTAGTGAACCAAATTCACTAGCGACATATTCCTAATTTCGTATGTAATTATGGTAACCATAACAATAACAAAAAACTTAATATGTAGACAACCTTTGTACCTACCAGATTCGCATTTTACACGTATGATGGTATTCACACAAAAAACAAATTAGGTGTTTATTATTATCACACAGCATAGCACAGCACACATTCTTGAGACTACGTAGGTGTCTATCGCATCCATCACTATTACGCATGCTATAAGTATGGTTCAAAGTGAGCCCCTTCTTTTTCGATACAGGGCATCATCCTGCGCAAAGTTGACGCCCGGACGTTCTGTAGCATCTGTGGGGTTACAGAGCTGAATGCGGAACGTATTCCGTCCTCCATCTCCTCACGCGTGGTGCACTTTTCAGCGTACACTGTGCTCTTTATGTGACCCCAGAGAAAAAAGTCCAGTGGAGTTAAGTCCGGGGACCTGGGAGGCCACGGCACTGGCCCACCTCGGCCAATCCACTCAGGGTACCGGGCGTTTAAATACTGCCGGACGACGCGTGTGTAATGCGCTGGCGCTCCGTCGTGCTGGAAAGTCATGGCCAAGTACTCCGACAATGGCAACTCCAATATTGCGTCTTCCACGTACCCCGTCAGATGGTCCAAGTAGTTCGTGGAGTCGAGACTATGGGGTAGGATTACCATTCCAACCAGAAAGCCTAGAATACCAGCCCTGGCATTAATCTTCCACTGATGCTGGTAGTTGTTTTCAGTGGGGGCGTGTGGGTTCGTATGTGGTGGCTGGTGAAGCTCGCTTCGTCGGTCCACAGGATCCGCTCGGTGAAACGCGAATCAGTAGATACGCGCTCCCTGTTCGACTGAAAGAACGTCATCCTCGGCACAGAATCCGCTGGCGTGAGCTTTTGTATCCGTTAGAAGTGGTAAGGGTATTGTCCGTCGTCACGGAGAGTACGCCACACCACCATGTGATTGACGTTCAACACAGCAGCGGCACGGCGAGTGTTCGTCCTCTTGTTAACAAAAAATGCTGGAGAATCGGCGTCTCAATCTCGGCCCCAGCGCGCAGATTGGGGCGGCCAGCGCTCGACTCCACGCCACCACGGGCCCCGCGTAAGGAACCGGTCCCATGCACCCGCAGGCAAAGATTGCGGAAGCACGTGTATGATGGAAGCCGGCGCTGTTCAGCAGGCGGCCTTCCATCACTGTACTGATGGCGGTAAATATTCACCGCCTCGAGAATACTTCCCCGTGCTTCACCCAAACACAACATCATTTCGTAGTATTCACTATTTGATAGTAAAAATGTGGCATTGCTTCTTCAATTTACGCGCTTACACCTTAAAAGACTCCGACTAACTGGACGACTTGAAAGCGGAATCAAACAAAATGTGCAAATGCCGACATTTCCGAATTGTGGGGTTCCCATAAAACAATTAAAAAACCCTTTCAAATAAATACACGTACATAAGCGATGGAGCGAAGCAAAATAGAAAATGAAAAATTAATTAAGTGCTTAAACAAAATTTAAGACACAAAATAACTACTTTAACGTTAAATGGTACCAGAAAAAAAATATTTCATTAATTAATTAATAAAAAATAATAATCGACGGAACCAATCAATTCAATGAATAAAAATAGCGGTGTGAAAAGGGCGTTACTTATTTTGTTTGACATGTGCCGACATTTCTTTGAACATGCCGATGTTTGTCGCTCCCAGCCAATGAGAGTAATTGAACATTTGGCGCGACTTTATCATTGGAGCGGCGACGCCAGCGCAAAGGATTTCATTGAACTTTGACCGTAAGTCCACGTGGACTACGCTGTCGTATCAAAGACTAGTTATTGGTAGAATGATGAATTGGTAAAATGTTGTCTCAGATCTGTAAAGGTAACAGACTTGATACAAAAAATACCAATTTAACATTTAAATTAATTATGTAAATGTTTTATCGAAATTATAACATTTTATTAACTAACAAATATTAGTTATAATTAGTTTTTAAGCAGCAGGTGAGTACTAAATACCTAGTAAAATAGGAACTGATATGAAAATTAGAAGAATAATGAGTAACATAAATGGTATTTTAATGCTGAATTAAAATCAAAGATATCAGTAACTTGCGTAATGTTTATTGTTAACCTTTTGTGTCGTAGGCAAGAAACATATCCTATTTTGTCACGTCTGTGAAATCGTTGGTCTTAATTGGAAAGACTAGACACTGATTGTAGGGTTGCACTTAACATTTTTTTGGCAAAAGTTTAGACCTCATTATCTCGAGTCCTAATCACTTTTCGACCTATGTGCTAGAACAAACGTTGTTCAGTGTCATTAGTACTTACACCTCTTGAAATATTATTTCGTATTTTTGTTACACGCGGTATAAAAATAACAACGAAAATTATAATACCTTCAGGTGATCTCCGTGCACTGGAATCTCCGGCCCATAGAGGAAAGTCACTATCCAGTGTTAGCTCAACATCAGTATGACGACTGCGTTCAAATACGGCGATATCTTCCACATCACTGCTGTCCAGTGGCTCTTCATTTTTTATAGAAACCCTTCGCATTATTCTATCGAGGCTGTCGTCATTCATTGGCCTTGACACAAGTTCTGTGGCCACTCTCACTTCGCTCAGAATCTCAGGAGCAGTATTTAAATCGAAATCAAAGTCTTCTTGATCTATTATTACTTTGGGATTGGTTGTATCTTCATCACTGAAAATACATCAGGACAAATTTAGAATTATACAGCACTTTAGCAGAACTAAAGCTCAAATGAAGCATGCTACTGGTAAATGTGTTAAGGCATTTTGTTCTTATAAGTAAATTATTGCTTTACCTATCACTTTCATAGGTGACCTCGTGGTTGCTTGACAACGGAGGAAGGTCTTCTAGGAAACTGCTGTCCAGAGTTCCTGCGTAAAACTCATCCAAACCTCCAGACGATGCCGATATGTTTACCGATGGAGTACTCTGCCCACTATAATTAGATTCAACATTGAATTCAACTATTGAGAATCTTCTCTTGTAAATTGTACTGTATTATTTTGCAATTAGAGTATAAATTCAAATTCAATATCCCATTTTCGATACTTGATTGCATAATTTTATTATATCTAAGATACCATAATATTCATGAGAGCTCTATTGATTAGAATCATACATTACCTATCTTGAGGCAGTCGAGGAGGTGTCATGTCGACACTGACGGAGTGTTTTGGCTTCGACAACTCAGCACTCACATACTGACTCTGCGTGACTTGAACATTCTGAGGCTGAGGCTTCACTGTAGTTGAACCGGCTATTGATTGTGCCAGCTAACGAAAGGCAATACATTCAATAATGTAGTTGTGTGAGTTTATAATTATAAAATTCGATGGCATAATGTGACCATGGAGTGAACAACATTATTTGTTGCGCATCGCCGGCGTGACGTATCGATCGTAACTGATTTTAGAAGCGGTCTGCGATATTCTTAGCAGCTTTGATTAAGGTAGAAACGGTCAGTATTATTACTGAGAAAATGCGTTTGATAAAAAGAACTTACAAGTGGATTGACGCTCGGCGGTATGATCGGCTTGCCGGCACCAAGCACAATGCTGGGGGAATGATCATTGCTAGGACGAGCTTCATGTTGACTAGCGTTTTGTCGTCGCTTGTTTGCTAGGCGATCCACAAATAGATTGTAATGTGATTCTTCTGAATTCTAGACATAAGAAAATAGTATTTACAGCCTATATGTAGAATACAATGTAACAATGGCAATCAATTGGAGATGTTCAAAATCAAGAGCTGAGTACTCTACTATGTTTTTAATAATAAGTCATTAGATTTCTTACTTGAAAATCATCGAGATCCTTTGCAATCTCTTCCATATCCCTTTGGTTTCGTTGCAACTGCTCTAATAGACTTGTTTTCTGGAGCCTCAGGAATGGAACACTAAGGAATTTGTGTAGAAGACGGAGACCAAATCCATTTCTCATGGAGGATTCCGCATAGCGTATTGGCGCCGTCCTGGGTATAGAGCACAAATGCCCACAGTTAAGTTGAGGACAGAGATATAAATATTAATGCCCCGAATTTCATTACTTATAGGTATTCAAGCAAAGCCTGGAAACCAACAACAGTACAAATTGGGAACTGTATGAGGTTATCACTAAAAATCTTTGAAAAAAAAAAGACAGCATATGGAAATGCTGGGATAAACCTGCCTGATCAATTTAGCATGATGGAGAGCTTGTTCAATGTGGTGGGGGTGCACCTGCCGGTGGTGCTGCATATCGCAGTGGTTTCCCAGCACCACTACAGGAAGATCAGCTGGCACTTGGGACAGCTCTTTTACCACATAATCAAATGTCCTAGAATAAAAAAAACCATTCTCTCATAACTCTCTTAACATAATAAAGCCAACACACAGCATAAGGATAGAGTTTATAAGCACATTTGGAACCATAGGGGTCTATCTATGGGTCTATTCGAAAATTGTTTGAAAATAAATAATTAGTTATATAGGTTAAGAATTAAAAACCACTATTATAGTATTACATTGAAAAACAGTATACCATAAAAACACTGATTAAGACAGAAATAAGTCAGTATTTTTAATACATATTATTCTTAGAACATTAAAATTTGTCATCAGACAAACATTGTGAGCAATGGTGTGAATTTTTAAATTAAAGCTGGGCAGTACACTTAGTATTTTGGAATGACAGCAAGTGGACCAGTGTGGCCTACGAGAGGCTGTATGTAGAGAGTCAGACCATTACCCAGTTGGTTTCATGATATCTGAAATGTGGTTTGGTACACATTGAAACTAGGTTAGCACATAAACAAGATGAATGGTGTTAAAGAGAAGGCGACCATGCACACACAGAATAAATAATTATTTTCTTCATTCAAATAGGAATGCAGCCATACCAAGGTTTTGTAATATCAAGCATCAGTATCACTCCATTAGCATTTTTGTACACATCCAAGAATGTGGCATCCAGGACTGGTGTTTCATAACCATCTTCAGTAGCAGCTGCTTGCAACTGGTTCTCTAACTTCAGCCCTAATGGAGGTTTTTTCTTAGTCCGCCCTTTGTCTACCACTTCCCAAACTTCCACCTTAAAATCATATTATTAGCTATATAAACAACTACTATAAAATCATACACTAACAAACAATTTATTAGCAATCAAATTCAGAGTGTCAAATTGTAATAATAATAATACTTTCGCTTATTTAATGTTCGTTTTGGGCATGACCCTTCTCTCTATACAAGTGGTAGTAGGCCATAGTCCACCATGCTGGTCCTGTGCAGATTGGCAAACTTCACACATCTTTAAAGGGTTTCTCTCAGCCATGCAGATTTCCTCATGATGGATCTGTTACCATTTAGCAAGTGATAATCATGGTTGAATATTAGAGTGAGATGAGTCGTACTGATACCCATTTTTTTTTTAATCCTAAGTCATTACTTTCATAAGAATCATCAAGAACCGCTGCAATCTCTATCATTAATTACCCTTTGGTTCTCGAAACCATGTTTTACTAGTAGGTGAATCCACTATGTTGTAATGTTTACTGACCTTAACTATGTAATCTGTATTTTTATACGTCCAATGTATAGGAGCTGCTTGAATTTGATCAGTCGGAGCGTATTCTTCAATAAACGGTCCGCCTTGCAAACGCTGAAGTAAACACGATTTGCCAACATTTCTGTCACCTTTTATCAATATCTTCACTGCAATAATTGGTTAACAGTGGGTAATTTATATCTTTTTACAGTGGGTTGATCCGAAAAATAAACTATAAGTAATATACCTACTGTTGAAATGAACCCCTCTTGAAAACTTCTTTTGTAACGAGGAAGACATGGGCAGGGGGGCTGGACAACGGTCATCACCGCTTCTAGCAAGTTTTTTTAGTGCAGAAAACATTTTTGGATTCAATAATACAAGTAAGTAAGGATTGAGTCCACAAAATCAGATACGAAATCAAAACAAGTCAACAAACCACAGAATAATAAAAGGATACTATACTACATCAGTAGTAGTTTAATTCGTCCAGTAGGACAGGCGAAGGAATCAATCCATACTGCCAATTCTGATGTTGTCAATGTCATGGGTATTTTCTTGATCAAATTTACTTGCAGGTATACAATTTAAATATAAAGGCACAAGTGCCAAATCTTGAATAATTATTTTCTTTAAATAGTTCAGTAATTATATATCCATGTTGATTACTTGTTAAAGTAAAAACTAGTCTAGTCCTTGATGAATTGTCTTGTATTTTTATTTTGTCTCTTCAAATATCTCCAAACGAGGAGTTGATAAAGTCATAGATAGGCGTAAAATTATCAGGGCAAGCTAAAAGGTTCTGTAGGGAAGGCGGGATGTTTTGATATTTTTCCAGCAATTGATCTATGAGCAATAGGCGTTGTATGTTAAAGGCCGGACATTTAAAGAATATATGATCCAATGTTTGATCTTCCTGCGAGTTGCATTCACTACATTTAGGGGAAGCGATCATGTTCATGCGGTGTAAATGAGCATTAAAACGACAATGTCCGAATCTCAGTCTCATAATCTGTGTGTAAAATTTTCGCTTTAAATAATTTTCATTGTCAACTGCAAACCAAGGTTTTTTGCCCACATCTTTATTAATACCGGCATACCATGCTCCTTTGGTTCGAATTATCTCATTTCTTTCTTCTAACCATTTTTTATTGATTTCTGCACGATAAACAGGTATCAAATCTTTCCACGGACTTGGTATATTTGTAATATTGCCACCCAAAGTGTTTGTTAATCTGGCAAGGTAATCTGCACTTTCATTACCAATCACGCCCACGTGCGCTGGTATCCAAAGAAGTATAATTTGCTTACGAGATATCGCCAAATTTACCAGGATTTCTTTTATATCATATATAATATGGTGTTCATTCTTATAACCTGGATGTCTCAAAGATTTCAGAACAGACATGCTGTCAGACGCAATAATAAAATGTGATGCACTGGAGCACAAAACGTCGTTTTGTACATATTTTAATGTTTCCAAAATCGCTGTGGCCTCTGCCGAGAAAACTGTGTAAATGGTAGGTAATCGAAATCCTCGACCATACTTTTTATCCGTATCATAGAATGCAGCAGATACACTTGTTTCATTCTTCGACCCGTCTGTGTAGATAATCTGGTAGTCTGTCCAGCATGAAAGCTTCTCATAAACATCCTGCTTGGTTCTCAGATTATGGTCTATTTCTATAATGTCTGATGGAGGAAATTTACCTTCAAAGGTTCCATGATAGCAAGCCCAATTTTCAGCATGATAAACATTGTTGTTTTTAATGTATGTTGATATTTCAGTATAATCACGAAGAATATATGGATATTTGGAAGATAGAGGAGTTGAAGCTAAATATCGGGAGTCATTTAATTTAATTAAAAGAGGATGATTGTCAAAAGAGTGAAGCTTTAAAATGAAATTGAACTTTAAATACTTAAATCTAAAAGACAATGAAGGAATGTTACATTCAACTTGCATTGAAATGATAGGGGTAGTCTTCATAGCCCCTGTAATTAAACGAAGATTTCTATTCTGAATTTTTTCCAGTTTATTTACTAGAACAGAATTGGAAGCATAGCAACAAAAGCTATATTCAAAATGAGAGCGGACTATGGATTTGTACAACATAAGTAAAATTTTTGGATCAGCTCCCCAATAAGTTCTGGCAAGTGATTTTAATATATTAAAAGCTCGCAAGGCTTTGTCTGCCAAACCATTAACATGTCTTTGCCATGATAAATTCTTGACAAATGTAACTCCCAAAAACTTGACCTCATCACTTACAGGAAGTAAATTACCATCATAAATGATGTTGGTGAGTAAAGATCTGGATCTGCTGAATATTATGACTCTAGTTTTATTTGAATTAACGTCTAGTTTCAAGTAATTAAAATAGGTTTTTAAACCTTTTAAAGCAGTGTTTAACTTATTCTCTACTAGTCTTATGTTAGTACCTGTGCAATACACTGTTAAGTCATCTGCATATTGCAGACTATTAACATCAGTGCCTAATATATTATTTAACCTATGTATATACAAAATAAACAATAAAGGACTTAATATCCCCCCTTGACAGACACCCTTATAGGATAACTGAGGCCCATACAAATTGTTTCTCCTTCTTACATATACAGATCTACCATTTAGAAAATTGAAAATCCACTTTACTAATTTTACAGGCAACCCAAGTAGATGCAATTCATTAGCAAGGACATTATGATCTACATTATTGAAAGCACCAGTGATATCAAAGAAAATGCTAATTAAAAACTTGTTACTAGCAAATGCATCATGCACATCCAAGTTTAAATGATTTAAACTTTCTGAAGCAGAGCGTCCTCTCCTAAAACCAAACTGATTACAAGGTAATAACTTCTTGGATTCTATGAAATATTCAAGACGCTGCTTTATTAACTGTTCAAATATTTTGGCTGTACAGGAAGTGAGAGCTATAGGTCTGTATGAGTCATGATGATTTGAATCTTTACCAGGCTTAAGTATGGGAACAAGACAATCAATCTTCCATGATTTAGGAATAACCATGTTATTCCACAATGAATTAAAAATATTTAAAACCATTTGCTGGCTAAATGAGTCAAGATATTTGAACATTTTGTAAGATACATGGTCTAAACCAAATGCAGTATCCCTACGAGAGTATATAGCACCTGTAAACTCAGAAAATGTAAATGGCTTCATGAAGAAATTATCAACATGGAAATCAATATTATTGGCATAAAGATCTAATGTTGGCATATTAGGAGGATTGGAAGTGTATTTGTCCAGAAATGGTTGTATCCATCTATCATCATTAGCATAATTATGTGAATGACTATAAGTTTTGTTAAATTTTCTAATATTGGACCAGATAGTTGATATTGAAGTTTGCCGATTGAATGAGTTACATAGTTCTGTCCAAGCAGTCTGTCTTTCTCTGTTAATGATTAATTTCTTCAAAGCTTGTTGTTTTTTAAATGATAAATAATTTTCTATTGTAGGATTAGATTTGAAGTTCAAATAAACAGACTTACATTTACTAACTGCCTGTGAACAGGCTTGATTCCACCAAGGTAAATATAACTTCCTTTTGGGTCTATTGTGAATCTGAGACACTGGATTAAAGATTTTATTAGCAGTATTTGCTTCAGATACACTTTCTAACAAAATTTTATATAATATGTCATAACACATTTCTGGATCAGATATATCAAAATTGCTACTATGTAGTTTTAAACTTACCACATGTTGATATTTCTGCCAATCAACACACTTATAATTTGGACGGAAATAATTAGCATTAACATAGTTGTTGTTATTTATATTTACAGGATTGCATAAAAGAGTAGTGACTGCAGGAAGATGATAACTACAAAATGAGTCATCATGCACATGCCAATTACATCTTAAGGCTAACAAGGGTGAAACAATAGTAAGGTCTAATGCATTTGGCTGCCATGTATGGGAACCAACAGTTGTTGCAGAACCATCATTCAGCAAGCACAGATGATTATCATTTATTACATCTAAGAGAGTAGTGCCACGCAAATCCGTGGATGTGCAGCCCCACATAGTGTGATGTGCATTAAAATCACCAGCTAGTATCAATGGCTGTGGAACAGACTTTATTAAATTGTCAAGCTGTGTATAATTGAAATTAGAAGGAGAAGCAGATGTAGGACTGTAAAAACTAACTATAGACAAAGTTTCATTATTTATAAATATTTGAATGGCTATATTTTGTAGAGAACTATCTGAATAAGTTTGTATCTTTTTATAATTAATATAATTTCTAATTAGTATAGCAACACCATTATGTTTAGATCCAATATCTAATCTTTCTATTTTATATCCTTTGATATTTATAGTTTTTGATGATTGCAACCAAGTTTCGGAGATTATAGCTATATGTATATCATTTTCGTATAAATAATGTGAAAAGACATGTTTATGACTAAGCAAACTCTGAGCATTCCATTGAACTATATTGAGCTTATCCATTTTTATTAGTTGTACTCTTTTTACTAGTATTAAAATTATCCAGCAATATTGATTTAATAGTCTCAGATGTAATGGGACTGTCTGTTTTAGATTTTTGTGAGCTAATTTTAACAATGGTGGATATTATTAAATTAAGAATACGATCTGATTGTAAAAACTGTGTTATGTGATGGTCAGATTTAGTTTTGTTAAGGTCAGGGAAATTTGTGTTATTGAATAGATCAACATACTTCTTTTGTTTGTATTTGTTATTGTTTTTTTCTATTTCTTCCTTTCGTTTAGGGCACTCTGCTGAAATGGATATGTGATTGCCATTGCAATGCACACATACGGCATCTTTGGCTGCTTTTTGACATTCTTTGTAATGATGATCCTCTCCACAGATCGAACACTTTTGTTTGTTTTTACAGTACTTGCCAATATGTCCATAGCGCAGGCATCGCAGGCACTGACTAACAGGTGGAATATATACGCTTACCTCGAAATACCAGCTATTTATATCGACGCTATCAGGAAGTGTAGGACAGGAAAAGGTAATCGCCACCGTCTGCGTGGGTAATAAAATTGGATTGCCATCGTCATCACGTCCACGGCGCATCAGGCGACGCACGGACACTACATCTTTGGAGCTGGAAATGCCGGTATATATATTAGAATTAGACATATATGTGGGAACACCGCGTATTACCCCTGTAATTTCCGTGAGTGTAGCAGGTATTGTCGCTTTTAACTCCAGGTCTTTTTGCACCTTAACATTATTTAAAGCCATATTTGCAAGACCAGGCCGCTCAAAGATTGCCCCAACCTTGAATCTATTAATACGTTTGAACCGTTTTATTCCTTTATGATGACGCTTCAGGACCGCGCCTAGCGCCATCAAGTCTCGGTCTCCAATGGGTTTAGACACCTCAGTACTTTCGTAAATTACAATGTACTCAAAATTCCCGCCATCCTCAGGGTATTGGCGAGAGTAATTATCTATTTTAAAAGGTTTAAATTTATCTAATCCTGAGTCATCGTCAGATTCCGACGACTGCGACGACGGGGGAAGATCCCCATCCGCCTTTCGTTTCTTCCGCTTCGCCGTCATTCCGGCCACGGCCAGGCCCCTTTAAATTCGTTCACTATATAATTAATAATACAAAACAATTTTTTGTTCAAAAAACGCGCCCTCCTGGTTTAAAGGTTTCCCGCCTTTTTTCCTATACTACATCAAGCAAAGTATAGGTCTCTGACGTAGATTGAGAATAGAGTTGTCTCTGACGAAACAGACTACAATAACCACAGACCAATAAGTACAATAACCTGACTTCAGTTTACTTGGACCAAGAATATCCTAAATGCAGCCTTTATTTATATTTCTTTACTGTCTATCATTCTATGTAAAGAAAAATCAAATATATCGACTATCGAATTAACCATTCGCTTATATTCAGCGCGGTTACAAAGGATTTCAAATAAATAATTCAAAAATTCTGTGAGGACAGGTGTACAATCACCATAAGTTATCGCTAATGAGACTACCTTCATTTTATTGCAGCTATGTCACCCTCTGTTAAGTGGTTGATCCGACTGTATGGTTTCTATTGCACATGCAATTTATGTGGTCTTATGACTGGTTTACATTTGCATTAGCAAGCACTTGCAAAGCTGTCCTTATTAACATTTGGATATAAATTTCCTATAGTAGTAGTAGCTGACAATTAAGTAGAAAAATGAAAGCTCTTTCTATTTTTTCATCGTATTAAGTACATGTGAACCCGCACGCACATCACCCTCACCATGACGACTAAATTCCCCATGCAAATGGATAGGGAAGTTTAGTACAGTACATAAGTTAACAATTAACACACCATTTTTTAAAGTGAACTTGCTGTTAAATGCAAATGTAAACCTGGCTTTACCAATACTTACCATGTGATTATCTAATACTTCAGTCAGTACATTCAATTACTACATTGAGTTTACAAATTTCTGTTATTTAAAATACATAATGATAAGAAATGATATTTAAAACACTAATATTTTATTTGTACATTATAGAGTACGTATAAATAATAATATCTTCTAAATTCTTGTGTTAAATTAGTCCCATTTGGATTTTTTCTTTTCAAATATTTCTTTTCCATCTTTATCTACAGCGGCATAGTACCCCATTGATTCATATTTCTGTCTCATGTATGCAATGTAACCCAGCGCTAGACCAAAACATGTGAGTCCAATACTCATTATAACTATATTCTGAAAAAAAAAAATTTCATCATAATATTACTTATAAGCTAATCCAAAAGTTTGAAGTAGCACATGTAGTAGCACTGTGTTGACTCATTAGGACTTTTCCTCTGTGTGACTTAGTATTTTATTCCATTCATGTGCAGTATACGACATTGCAAGCTATAACAATGGTTTAGAACTACAATTTTGTAAGTATTTTGATTTATTTAGTTCACTTGCATTTTTAACTTACAGGTTTTGCATAGAGTTCAAAATTTATCACTCTAAATGCTGTGGTAGATCTTAAAGACCGCAGCCCTTCTTCAGATTTTTCATTATTTTTTGTAGAAGACATATTTTACACCTCGTAATCTACTTTATTATATAAAATGAATACATAATAAACAGATTTTTAGCCTGATTGAAGCCCAAATGAAGTTTCTCTCAGGGTTGCCAGCTGTATGCAAGAGATTTATCGTATCAGATCAAAAACAATTGTACAATACAACTATGGAAGGCGCTATTTTTGTAGTGGTTCTTATATGTATTCTTGTTAAAGCCCTATTCATATTTATCCATCATAATAATATCGATTCGATTCCGTTCCGTTCATTCCATTCCAAATGTCACCTCCCTTTTTCACTTTCCCATCACTATCGTCCATGGCGCATGAGCTGCGGGTGCGTAAGTCGCTCTCTTGAACATAAACAAACAAAAAAAACAGTGATTAGCCGCTCATAAGACGCACGCGCATCAATAAACAATACTAACGCTGCCGGCCGGCATAACAAACTAACATAGTGCTTGTGAATTCCCGTGTGTTGTGTGTGGACATCAAATACAGCTTGAACAACGAGGCTGCCATTCATCATACGCCGGTGAGTTTACCTTTTTTATCCCATCTACCATAACAACCTTCCTATACAGTCCACTCTCTATCATATCAATCAAATTACCCAACATTCTTGATCCTTCTAGCGCCGAATATTAAAACTTGTACCAGTTTGGACAGGTCGCGGCGGCTCTTGCCTCCATTTTTGTTCATATAACCATTGGCTTATTTCATTGAAAAACATCATTTCACTTACAAATTTATCAATAACTCATCATATTTCTATTGTATTTAATCATTAATCGTATCATCTCATTGTATTTTATCGAAATACAGTGTTTTCTTATCATATCGAGGTAGGTACTACAGTACCCGTCGCAAGTAGGTACACACAATACCTACAAATCGGTCGGTCAGGTAATTTTGTGCGTGTCGTGTTGAGCAAGGCGGCTAGGTGAACCAACATCGTGTAATTCATATAGGTACCTAACATAACATAACCTATAAACATCGGTGTGTGGATGGTGTTATTTATCAAATTGTATCATTTGTGTGTTAAGCGTGTAATCATATCATACGTAGGTGTAACATACAGCACCTAAAAACATAATCAGTTTTCAAATGTAACATATTAACATTTGTCAACAATATCAATCATACAAAGCTTTTCACATCGTATCAGGCAGGTATCAGCCAATTGTATCAAACATTCATATCACAACATTACACCATCCTATCAATCTAACATACACAAATAGGTATTCGCCTATTTCCATCATTTATCATAACCAAGGTTCACCAAACATAATACTAATTCGTTAGTCTATCAAAAACTATAATACATTTCTATTCAAATCATAATACCTACTTAATATAAAATTCATTGCGAGTAGGTAAGTACAACATAAATTCATCTATAAGTTGTTTAAAATACATAAGTACATAAATAAACATAAAATATTATCATAAAAATTCGTATTTTAAACCTTCATTCAATCAAATCAACATAACCATTTTACATTCGTTCGCTTTGAACAACCGGAACAAGTCTTCTTTTGATCGAACAAACCATAGAGCTAAACATTCATTTTCGACCGACAGTACTACCAACATTCATCACTAATATTCGCTCTTTCATTCAAACCAGTGTTGTCAGACGGGTATTTTTCTACCAAATTGGTAGAATTTTTGATACAAAATAATCAAATTGGAATTTTCGTTCAAAAGTGTTCCATTCATCATAACTTATTTATTTTAAGCATATAAACATACGTTAATTTAATCAACAAAACATAATTCAATCAATCAAGCAAAATGAGTGAGGCATTGTTAGCACATTATGAATCAAAGCGTAACATCGCACACAAGCGACTGACAGATGCGGTCACTTGTGCCCGCGGCTGTGTTAAATCCTCTACACTCATATCAAGGCTGGAAACATGGTGTTCTCGGCTAGAACAAATTATGGAATCATTTAATGAGGCACATGTTAACGTCTTAAGCGAACTTATGAAATTAAAAGTTTCTGAGGATCAGCTTTTAAAACACGATGCATATCTAGAACAAGCAGATGATATGTATTTCGAATTATTAGAAGCAAAACGAACATATTTTCCAAATGAAGCAACCCAGGAAACTAAATCCAATCAATCATCATCAGAGAACAAGTGTAACACTAAATTACCTCCTATGAAACTTCCCACTTTCTCAGGTAATTTAAAAGATTTTCCAGGGTTCATTGACCTTTTTAACACATTGGTTCATAAGAGGTCTGATTTATCAAATGTTGAAAAATTCCAATACCTTAGTTCATCACTTTCTGGGGAATCAATTAATGTCATTCGAGCATTTCCTATTTCTGACGCAAATTATGATAGTGCTTATGAAGCTCTTGTCAATAGATACACCAACAAAAGATATCTTGCATTTGTGTGTTGGGAACAAATCATAAACTCAAAGCAAATGAACACGGGTTCCGTACAGAATCTTCGTGCTCTTTTAGACATTTATAATGAAAATTTGTCCATCCTTCTTACATTAGGGTTACCAGTGGATAATTGGGATTTTGTATTATTTCATTCTTTATTAACAAAATTAGATAAAAATTCTCGTGAAGCATTTGAACTTTCTTGTAAAGGAAGTGATTTTTCTACTTTCAAACAATTAAAAACATTTTTATTAGAGAGATGCAGCGCTCTTGAGCGATCATCCTTATCGAACATGCAACCTAGTGCTTCATATAGTCAAATCAATAATAAAAATTCCCAATCCCAACAACAATCTAGGGGTTTTCAACCTAAGAAACCTACCATGCTTTTAACTCGAACATCTTCAATTAAATGCTTTTTGTGTAAAGAGAATCATCCTCTTTATGCTTGTCCCAATTTCATCTCAAAATCTCCCTATGAACGTTCTCAAGTTGTAAAACAGCATCAATTATGTTTCAACTGTTTGCGCTCCAATCATGAGACATCAAGTTGTCTATCAACACACACTTGCAAAACATGCAATCAGCGTCATAATAGTCTGCTTCATTTTCCTTCGAAGCAGCAATCATCTTCAAACAATCAACAAGTTCATGTTGCTATCAATTCATCATCAAATCAAACATCAGGCGATTCTAACGAGGAAATCATTATACCAGTAACTTCTTTATCAAACACGGCTCAAGGCAATCCAGCCACATCATTTATACTTCTTGCTACAGCGGAAGTCGAAGTTCGCGACAGTCGTGGCAATTACCAAAAGGCCCGCGTTCTTCTTGATCCAGGTAGTCAGAGTCATATCATGTCTGACTCTTGCGTTCGTCGTTTAGGATTGTCAAGATATCGAAGCAACACACCCATGTCTGGGATAGGTGAGACTCCAGCTCACTCAACAAGCAAAGTATTTTTAGCAATTCGTCCATTGGGCAAACCAGAACCTGTTTTCACAACAGAAGCTCTCACTTTAAACAAAATTTGTAGCAATATGCCTACTCATCAAATTAACATGAATGATTTTCAACATATAGCAAATGTGAAACTTGCGGATGAACATTTTAATTCTTCTCGTCCCATCGACATTTTGCTCGGTGGTGAGATATTTCCTCAAATTTTGCTACCAGGCAAAATTGAGGGGGGGATGCGTGCCGCAACGGCAATAAACACAATTTTCGGTTTCATACTCATGGGTAAAACTGCAGTAGCATGTCCTGCACGTTCTACTCCATCATCAATCAATCATTTATCAATTCAACAATCATCATTTGATGCTAATCTCGATGTAGAAATTCAAAAATTTTGGGAATCAGATAGTATTCCAACAAAGTCACTGCAGTCTGCAGATGATATTCAATGTGAAAATATCTATCAATCAACTCATCAACGTGATTCTGACGGTCGTTATATCGTTCAGCTCCCATTCAAATACTCGGAACCGACATTCAGCGATTCATATTCTGTCGCACTTCGACGTTTTTATCAACTTGAAAAGCGTCTTAATCAAAATCCTTCCTTCGGTGAACAGTACAAAGCTCATATGTTGGAGTATTTATCAAGCAATCATATGGAAGCCGTTCCATCAGAGCAGTATCAGTCTTTAACTGCCTATTACATCCCACATCATGCTGTTTTGAAACCAAGCAGCCTATCAACTAAAATGCGAGTCGTTTATGACGCCTCTGCCAAGGACAAACAAGGTGTGTCCTTGAATGATACATTATTAACTGGGAGTAAGTTACAAGCAGACATCAACGACATCATTCTTCGTTTTCGGCTCCATTCCATCGTGTTATCAGCTGATGTTCGTCAGATGTATCGTCAAATCATCATTAAACAAGATCATACAGATTATCAGCGCATCTTATTTCGATGCTCGCCTCAAGAACCTATACAAGAGTATCGTCTCAACCGTGTAACATTCGGAGTATCATCAGCTCTATTCCTAGCCATTCGCACTATGCAACAGCTGTCACAGGATGAGAAGAATTCCTTCCCAGCTGCATCAAACGTATTATTGAACGACCTGTACGTTGATGACGTCGTCACCGGCTGTGAGACAGTAGATCAAGCCCTTAACATACAGAGGGAACTCATCGGAATCATGTCCGCTGGGAGATTTGAGTTGCGTAAGTGGTCCAGCAACCATGCGGCTGTTCTAAACAACGTACCAGTAGATCATAGAGCAGTACCTGATTTAACATTCGATAGCGATAGTAATTTTGTAAAGGTTCTCGGCTTAGCTTGGAATGCGAAACATGACATATTCACTTATCAAGTCAATCAAACTCCACGTGAATGTACCAAACGTACTATGCTCTCTGAGCTGGCCCGGATTTACGATCCTATTGGGCTATTGACCCCATTAACATTTCTTGCAAAGTTTTTAATTCAACGTCTTTGGCTTCTTGGTACATCTTGGGACGAACCTGTACCAGAAGATATAAATCAAATTTGGATAAGGTATACACGGCAGTTAACAAACTTAGCGCAATTGCATATACCCCGACGCATCACACGTGATAATACAACATCATATCAATTACACGGGTTTTGTGATGCGAGCGAAGCAGGGTATGCAGCTGTAGTTTACCTTCGTTCCACTGACCATAATAATCAGCGGCATGTCGCACTTGTGAGTGCTAGATCACGAGTTTCTCCAACCAAGCGTCGAACATTGCCGAGGCTTGAGCTGTGCGCTGCTTCGTTATTAGCGGATCTCTTACACTATATCATAAACATTTATTCAAATATAATTAACATTGATAGCATACATACCTGGAGTGATTCCATGATTACTCTGGCGTGGATCAAATCTAAATCTACCGATTTCAAAGCATACGTTGGTAATCGTGTTGCTAACATTCAACGCAAAATTCCCACTGCTGCCTGGAAACATGTGCCTGGTAACAGCAATCCAGCTGACTGCGCAAGTCGCGGGCTAACCCCAGATGACCTCATCCATCATAGTCTTTGGTGGTCTGGGCCCGAATGGTTGGCTCTGGACGAGCAACATTGGCCTTCCAAAACGAACGTACCGTGTGAAACTCCTTCTGAAGTCACGTGCGAATTGCGGAGTACCGTTTTAACAATTATTATAGATATTAATACCATTGATACACTTATTAACAAATTTTCATCATTGCGTAAAATTCAACGTATAATAGCATATTGTAAGAGATTTCTTCACCATAAACATAATCAATCAATTCATTTCACAGAGCATGAACTCAATGACGCTCTTATGACTCTTGTCAAACATGTTCAGCGATCCGAGTTTGCTGATGAGATCAAAGCCTTATCATCAGGCAAAGTTCTGCCTAAATCTTTTAGAAAGCTTAGCCCTTTTCTTGATGACACAGGTATTTTACGCGTAGGTGGAAGATTAGCACGTTCTGGTCTCGATTTCAACACAAAACATCCTGCGTTACTACCACTTAAACATCGCTTAACAAATCTTATTATTCAATGTGTCCACAACGAACATTTTCACCCTGGTTTACAGACCATGCAGTACTTATTGCTTCAAAACTTTTGGATATTATCATCAAAACGTGCTATAAGGCACATCCTATCAAATTGCTTTCGTTGTTTCCGCATTAAACCAATTGCTGTCGAGCCTAAGATGGCCGATCTACCAAAAGCTCGTATCACACAACTTAAAGCGTTTCAATCAGTAGGATGCGACTACGCAGGTCCTTTTAACATAACATTTCATCGTCATAGAGGAACACGTACTATGAAAGCATATTTGTGTTTGTTCGTGTGCTTCACAACAAAGGCACTTCACCTAGAGCTTGCCTCTGACTTATCAACTGAAGCCTTTTTGGCAGCCTTACGTAGATTCATCGCACGTAGAGGTAGATGTAACACAATTCATTCAGACTGTGGCACCAATTTCAAGGGTGCGCAGACTCAATTAGCAGACATCATGCGTTCAGCCTGCGAGACTGAGCGCATTGAATTTAAATTCAATCCTCCTGGAGCACCACACTTTGGTGGACTTTGGGAAGCCGGGGTTAAGGCCGTCAAAACACATTTGTATCGTGTAATTGGAACACAAACATTAACATACGAAGAACTTAACACTCTTTTAATCCAAGTCGAGTCAATACTTAATTCCAGACCGTTGTGTCCAGTTAGTTCAGATCCTAACGATTTATCAGTACTTACCCCTGGTCATTTTTTGACATTAGCACCTTTAACAACAGTGCCATCACCCAATTACACAGACGTAAAAACAAACAGACTTACTCGTTGGCAATTATTACAACAAATGCATCAACACTTTTGGTCTCGATGGCACCTTGAGTATTTAACAACTTTATCACAACGTTTAAAATGGAATCAATCATCACGCGAAGTTCATAAAGATCAAGTTGTGATCATAAAAGATGAATCATGTCATCCACTACACTGGCGATTTGGTCGTATCATAGAACTATTTCCCGGACGCGATGGTATACCTCGAGCCGCCTCGATCAGAACGGCACAGGGTGTAATTAGCCGACCACTTGTGAAGTTATGTCCCATACCTCACGGATGTGACTAACCTACATTTATTTCATTCACATTTACATAATTCAATCAGTAATATTCAATCATTTAACAATCATACATGTCTATTATATATATAAATCATAACATTCATAACATTCCACAATTATCATTCTTCTATATGCATCATTAGCTGAAGGTTATCATTAACATTTTGTGGAGTGTCGTATATTTTCTGGCTCAATCTGCCAGCGGGGGGGAGGAATGTTAAAGCCCTATTCATATTTATCCATCATAATAATATCGATTCGATTCCGTTCCGTTCATTCCATTCCAAATGTCACCTCCCTTTTTCACTTTCCCATCACTATCGTCCATGGCGCATGAGCTGCGGGTGCGTAAGTCGCTCTCTTGAACATAAACAAACAAAAAACAGTGATTAGCCGCTCATAAGACGCACGCGCATCAATAAACAATACTAACGCTGCCGGCCGGCATAACAAACTAACATAGTGCTTGTGAATTCCCGTGTGTTGTGTGTGGACATCAAATACAGCTTGAACAACGAGGCTGCCATTCATCATACGCCGGTGAGTTTACCTTTTTTATCCCATCTACCATAACAACCTTCCTATACAGTCCACTCTCTATCATATCAATCAAATTACCCAACAATTCTAGTTATAAGGAGCAAAAAATTACACATAAGTATATTTTAGCTACTTAACGACTGTTCTCCTTATTTGCCCAAATTAACCGGTATTTGTCATACTTCACTTCTTTAAATGTATAGCACGCTCAACACCTTCGGATCCTATGCATGGTAATCTATATAATATCCACACTATCTGATTTCATCCGATAATTAGGATAGAATCGGAAGGCGTGGAATATATTTATGGATTCCGTCTTCTGGGTGAGTAGAGCTGCAGCAGGCAGTGACTTTTTATTTCAATGAAAGAATGGATCCACCGATCTTCAACGATTTTGCCAGTGTCAAGGCGAAAAAGAAATAACGTCACATCGTGGGATATGTAGCTATTATTTTTAGTGCATGACATTCAAAATTATGGTGGATCTAGGATATTTATCACATCTGGCAGCATAGAGCAAATGATAATACGGGTTCTTCTGCCAAAAATATGGCGTCACCATAATAGGTATTTTGCCAATCTCAATTATAACGTAAGGCTACCGCAAAACAATTAACGCTTCAAGTATTTACAGTCTTTGGCTACTGCTTAGCTATGAGTAAATAAATATTTTTTAACCCTGTGTTTTAACCTAATATTTCTGCAAAATAAGGTATAATTTGCACCAAAATGTTCATGGGAAAATAAAAAGAACCAGTTAAGCTTGAAATTAGACATTTCAATTTCTCACTAGATGTCAGATCATTTTTCAGTAAAGCATCCATTGCTTTACTGATCGGGATCGGGGTGGGGGTCGGGATGGGGGTTTTCTTTAATCATCACTATCTTCATCGCTTTCATTATTATTATCAGGCAATACGGCAAAATGGGAAACCTGACTAAAATAAAACTACTGATATGCTTAAAAGGTTAGTATGCAGAGCCGTAAAACTCATTATTAAAAAAAAATAGGCCAATCTTATGTTTTTTTTTACAGTTACAGTACAGTTTTTTACAGAATAGTATAAAATTATATGTACCCCAGATGATAATACACATTATTTATAATATATAATATTTTTTTCCAAAAAATGGATTTTCTACCATTTTTTGGAAAAAAAATTACAACTTCACTGTTATACTTCCCGCCAAAAAGTCTTTCTCTGCATAGACTAGACAGAGAATCAAGCTTATTCTTGATTTTAGCAGCCTGTGGTCTTGTCTTTGTATTTCATTCATTTTCCATAGCATTATTTTCTCTATGGTTTCCCCATAATTTGTTATTTGTCAAAAAATATATTCATTTTGGAAATTACTAAAAAATGATAATATATACCGCTTGATTTTCAATTGGAATTCAATGTTTTTTTGGTTTGAAGTGAATCTTAATTCTACTTGATCATAAAATGGAATCAGACTCTGCTCTGCATGGTGATGTGCCCGATGGCGCGGAAGTGTCGCCTTTAGCCGAAAACCAGGCCGCTGATTCTGTAGAAGATGCTCCCGAAAGTAATGTTACTAGCCAAGAAGAAGCTGTTGCTGTTGAAGAATCTGGTATAGTTCTACTCATATATTTTTTTTGTATACATTTATTACCTTTACGATGATCTTGCTATAGTCCTACATCGCGTGTTGTTGTTGATAGAAACTTCGTTATTTTCATATGTATTTCTGTTTTTACGATTATTTTGCTTATACTTTTGAGATTATTTAAGATTTGGTTAGTTTTATGCATGATTTTTTAGTAAACATATAATTATATAGTGACAAATGGTGGGCCTACAAGCAGCAGTGATGCTTTGGACATCGATGCTTCAGCACAGCTAGCAGAAGGAGACGAGCACAATGCTTCTGAACAAGGTAACATTTACATAGAACTAGTGTAACATCAGCTGCACAGTTGGATCTACTGCCCAATGGTAAAGATGTGATAAGGAACCAATGAACAACAAATCGCCATTTTTCCATAGCATTGATCCTATGTTGGGTGGTTGATCCATTTAAAAAAAATCTAGTCTGAGCTTTACTTGAGGGAGTAATTTGAATATTATGAAGTGGCTGGCTCTTTCATCTTAGCTTAGCATGTAAAAAAAATATGGTAAAATATGAATTTGTGTCTTAGTACTATGAATATATATTATGTATATGAATACTAGAATTTATTCTCATGTCCTTGCATATGTAAATGGTAATATAAGCAGATAGTATTCAAATTGGAAACATTCTAGTGTATATAAAATGTAGGCTTTGGTACAACACTTATCTTTTAATATTTTAATGGTTTGTGGAGTATCTGTAAGCCCTAGGCCAACCTTCTCTATTTGGAGAAACACCAAAATTAAGCCAAGTATTTTGTATATTTAATAAAAAAATTAAAATGAATAATTTCATTGTAAAGAACTGTATCTCTTTCTAGCAAACCCGGAGGAAGAAGAAGAAATGGATTTAGATGATACCACAACAGGCACAGTGGGGGATGAATCTGCATACATTGGAGACAACTGTTTGTCTACACCAGTAAGTTACATACAGCCTACTTGAATATTTATCACCCTCAAATCCATTGCGGCGACTAATCTTTTATTATGGCATCACTATTTTATTCTTATAAAGGTCTTACTAAAACTCCAAATTATTATATTAACCTATTTTAGATCATGTATTTACAAAAAGAGGGCAGATTTATTGTAGATCTGTTGTGTTATTGAAGAAACCATTACCTATAATTTTTTTTTTATAGATTATTGTAAAATATATTAGTATTTTAGGTAGTAACTACTAAAATAATCAGAAGCCTTTCACCATGAATGTATGTATAATATTATAGTAAACAGGTCTTATTTTTATGGATGAAAAAGTATTAAAAAAAACTGTGTTGAAATTGCTCCACGCTGTTGGGTGCTACAATGCCATGGACAAGCAGACAAACAGACATAGGCTGTAAACTTATAAAACCGCGGCTGGCTCGTTGGAGGGTTAAAATATATTTAAGAGGTCCAATGGTAGGTTTTATACATGTCATTCCTAAAGAAGATAACCAACAACCCAGGCATCATCATTGTTATATGTTATAGGATACAGAGAGCCAAGACCCAATGATAAAGGAGGAGTTGGATGAATCAGAAGGAATGGGAGCTGCTGCAGAGGAATCCCCAGACCAGTCCATCAGCTCTGCAATGCCCACTGACAGTGGGGTTGGAGAGGGTGATGGAGCACCTATGGTTCAAGATGGTAAGAAATATTCATTTTGTGGACTTTTTTTAAACATGATATTTGTAGTTCTTGAGAATAGTGTTGTTAGTGTAAATAAGGGCTAGTACTGATAGCATAGACTCTGTTTCCAAAGATTGTTTATTTTAGATGAATCAAGTACAATGGACGAAGATATGGGAGGCGGCGAGGGCGTCGCTAGTAGTGACGATGTAAACGACATTAGCAGTGCTGCCCAAGAGGCTCTCAGCACCGGAATCAGGTAAATAACATTTTATATATTATCTTTATAAAAATATTAATTCAACTATGGAGCTTTCAAAGATCTATAGAAGGCTGAGTAATAATAAGTTGACATGTCTATTCTGTTTGGTTCTAAGTGTAAAACCATATATATATAACCATATTTTAGCTAAATTTTTCAAACTAAATTTGTGAAATACAGCAGTGCAATAATCTACAACTTTATAGAAAGTTTTCGTATGGCAATAAATACAAAGCAATTTTCATCTAAAATACTTTGCATTGTAAACTACTTAGGGTAAAATTATTGCCTGTCAATGTGTTCATGATTTTGCAATCTTCTTTTATGTAGAACTAGCAAATATTTCCATTAAGACTATCATTATACAGCTAAAATTCGCAGTCAAGAGAATGTCTCTATTTATTTGCAGTTCAAGTACAGCAGAAGGTGGTGCAGATATCTCGAGCAGCGGTCAGACAGAGACACCATTGATATCGTCGACAGCGAACGGACCGGCATTGCTACACTCATTCTCTTTGGTGACGCAACAAAAGGAGCCCAATGAGTAAGTATCTCAATTTCTATTAACACATTGACTGCGTTAGAGGTCTAAAAGATCTCTAACGTGACTTCTGGCTGAAAGTCCTCTGAAAATGGCACCGCACTCAACGTGTTAAAGGAATTCTACTTTTATTTTAAATGAGAATGGACACCGGATTGAATATAAAAGTACATCCATACAATTAAATAAAATTGGATTGTCTGTTTGTAATATTAAAATAACCGCTTTTTACTAAGTGCATTTGGATGTATACACGGTACATGTATCAAAACAACAGTTTTTACAATTTTTGTCTGTCTGTCTGTCTGGTTGTTTCGGCTAATCTCTGAAATGGCTGGCCGATTTTGACGGGACTTTCACTGGCAGATAGCTGATGTAACAAGGAGTAACTACGCTACTTTTATTTTAGAAAAACTTTTTTTTGATAAATATCACGCGTACGTAGTCGCGGGTAACAGCTAGTTTTTAATAAAAATATAACTAAAATTTGAGTTTTGGGCCATTATTTGAAATCTACTTACACTATTATTTCGAGTTGTATTAACTTCCTACCCGTACTTTGTTTGATGTAGTTTTAGCGATGCGGATACTTCGGAGATGGATGGCGCCGCGGACACGATGCCGTCAGTGAGTGACTCGCTGCTGCCAACAGTGAGCGACTCGCTGCCGCTGCTTACGATGATCCAAAATGGACCGCCGATCATGTCACCTGGCTTATTACCAGGTACAATACAAAAGACGATTTCAGTGTTTTTTTTAATAAGTAAAGAAATTAATTTTGTCTTGTGCTCCATTTTTTTTTATATGTAAGAAGTTTTTAACTAAAGTTACTGTATACACGTTCTTAGCAGAAGGCGCAATATAATGGTGGTGCCATTAGGATGATGATAAAGAATGTCACACCTACCTTTATTTATTCGGTATTCGGCGCTTGATGTGTGCATTAAACCATTGTCGATTAAATATTCGATTCGGATACAGGTAGTATCTAGTATTGTTGGGTATTTTCGGGTAGTTGCAGGTGTTTTCAGATAGTTTCGCATATTTTGGGTAATTTGGGTAGGTTTCATTTTCTAATTTAATATGGTTGAAGTGAAATAAGAAATAGGAATGTCGTTTTCGGGACTTTTGGGGCTAATAGCACGAATATGACATCCACCCGTCGATCTTTTTAGTGTTGGAACACTAATAATATTCTTGCTCCTCCTTTTAAAAACTCATTAGTGCTTTCTATGAAAGTCTTGGAGAAAAGACCTCTTTGCTCCTATTTTATTGTAGAACCAACCTATAGCCGTTTTTCGAATAGATTTTTTTTTTATCATTATAGGCAAGTATTTGATCTCGATCTCACCTGATGGGTAGTGACGAAGAGATCTACGATGGAGCATACTTGCCTAGGTAGGAAGGCGGCAGTAGATCGCGACGCTACATTCACTAGGCACATGCAGCGCAGCTGATCTGACCCGCCATCCATGAATGATAGTAGAAATATGTTTTTTGCAAAGGTGAAGAGGGCGGTGCAGGAGTGTCGTCGTCGGGCGCCGAGGGCGGCGGCGGCGGCGGCGAGGCGGGCGAGGGCGAGGGCGCCGTCAGCAGCTCCGTGGCCGCGCCGCCGCTCGCGCAGCCGCCGCCGCCGCCGCTGCCGCCCGCCGACGCCGCGCACGCGCTCGCCACCCTCGCCAGCGCCGCGCTGCACCACCAACACGAACAGGTACAAGCTTCTACGTCAGACCGAGCGCACCAAGGGTATGATCACCACCCAGTATGTAATCTTATATTTCAGTTTTATTTGATGAAAATTGCCTTTGTACAAAAAGCGTTATATGTAACATTTGAGTTCTCAACTTTAATACAGAACACCTTTTGATTTATTATATTTATGAGTACTACTCATTAAAAGACCCGTCGAGGTCAGTCCTCCCGTGACCATGGTTGCTGTAAAGCAGCCGAAACATCGGGAACGTAAAAACATAAAATAAACGTGATAACATCCGAAAAAAATATATATTTCAGAATACCTTTATTTTATTATCGAACTTTTAATTGAAAATATACTCACAAACACTGCTAAATGTTGTATATTTGCTATTATAGACGGAGCCGGAAGAGACGAAACTGAATGACGAGGACGCGTGGTACACCGTCGGCATTGTGAAGGGGACGTCGTTTACGGTACCTTATCAGTAATATTTGCATTCAATTAATGGAATTATATGTAACACGAGTGTATTCTAACATTTTCTATCAATTCAGGTTCAAAACTACATTTCCGATCCCAACGTGGATTTATCCAACTTGTCGCTGGATAGTTTGCCCGACTTGTCGGGCTTGTCGACGACGCCGCTCGAACACGGTACGGCCTACAAATTCAGGATTGCTGCGATCAACTCGTGCGGCCGCGGGGAGTACAGCGAGGTACTTATAGACCACGCGCAGTCTGAAGAGCGATCGTTTAGCCTTCTGTATTTCACATTCCATAGCGCCCGTTCAAACAGCAGGCTTTCAGCACCTTATACATATGAAGGAACCATGAGCGAATAATGCTCATGCCTCGCTTGTGTGTGTTTAGCTCGTAAAATTAAATACTAATTATTGCTTATATTTTCTATACAATATCTTGCGAATTTGATTCATAATCATGAACTACGTACACTAATTGGATAATATGAATATGAATTTCAGAAGAAATAAGTTTGTTCTATCTTCCTAGCCATATCCTGTCTATCCTGGTACTTGAGCACAATCCCTCCACGGAATAACCTATCATAGAGATAGCATACTGTTACTGTCATTCCTATTTGTGACTAGCTGTTACCCACGACTTCGTCCGCGTGGTATCAAAGACAACCGTTGGCAACAGCCTGCTCGCACGTTCTGAGCCCGCGGGACGCATTGCAGGTTGTTGCTATCAAACTTAATCAGGAGCAGCGCTGCAACATTGTTTTTTTTTTTCTAAAATAAATGTAGCCTAAGTTACTCCTTGTTACATCAGCTATCTGCCAGTGAAAGCCATTTTATAGATTACCCGGAACAAACAGACAGACAGACAAAATTTTAAAAAAAATGTTGTTTCGGTATAGGTACCGTGTATACATCCAAATGCACTTAGTAAAAAGCGGTTATTTTAATATTACAAACAGACACTCCAATTTTATTTATATGTATAGAAGATTCAGGTGCGTGCGAGATAGAACACTCTTCCATAAGCTAAATTCTTCCATAAGTTTTTTGCACGAACCGACTTCCATATACTCTGTAAGACTATTATGAGTACTCATGAGTACTTACGACGAGTATCGGTTTGAAAATTGCGTCTAACATCGTTCCCTTTCATTTGCACAGACATGCTAAACTGTGTGAACGAGACGGAACCAGAATAGAAATTACGAAATAATCGGTCTCATGTTTTTCAGGAATCCGCGTTTAAAACCTGTCTGCCTGGTTTCCCCGGAGCTCCATCTGCAATCAAAATATCGAAGTCTGTAGAAGGAGCACATTTGTCCTGGGAGCCGCCGCAGGTCGCCGCGGAGGGGATATTCGAGTACTCCGTATATCTGGCAGTACGGTCGACTTCACAATCAAAGGTAAAGGTGTTACTCTATTATAAATACATTAGCAAGTATTTCATCATTAGGTTACGCATAAATATAGGCATTCATCAATCCCTAGGAAATCAATTAAATGTTGTATTCGTAACAGAGACTTTTATATATATAGAACAACAAAACCTATAAACATCATCGGATGAATTACGTAATCTTGGTTTACAAAATGGTCCTAAAAGGCCTTGAAAACGACACCATCTTAAATTTCTAAATATGGTGATATTTACTGGTGGTAGGCTTCGGCCGTGGCTAGTCACCACCCGCTGAATAAAGCCATGTCGCCAAGCGGCCTAGCCGTGTTCCGGCATGATGTTCGGTGTTGCCATTCATGGATGGCGGGTCAGATCAGCTGCGCTGCATGTGCCTAGTGAATGTAGCGTCTCGATCTACTGCCGCCTTCCTACCTAGGCAAGTATGCTCCATCGTAGATCTCATCGTCACTTACCATCATGTGAGATCGATATCAAAGACTTGCCTATAATGTAATGTAATAAAAAAAAAAAAAAATCCAACTGTAGAAACTAGCCAAAAGTTAACAGTAAAGTTAGAAACAACCGAAATATCCTTAACATTCCTCGAATAGCCGAAACTCGAAACGACCCGAAAAACCCAACGTGTGAAACATCACGTGTTAATACTTGAAATTGTAGGAGCAATCCAAGTCGCAACTGGCTTTCGTCCGCGTGTACTGCGGCAAGGCCAACACGTGCGTGGTGCCGCAGTCGTCGCTGAGCGCGGCGCACGTGGACTCGTCCACCAAGCCCGCCATCATATTCCGCATCGCCGCGCGCAACGAGAAGGGCTACGGGCCCGCCACGCAAGTCAGGTGGCTGCAAGGTGAGCACTTACCACATAGATCAATCACCAACATATTTATTAGAGTTTCAAGTACGGTAATTGGATACCAAAACCGTTCGAACAAGCGGCCGTATTTTTTTTGTAGCGTGTCTCCACGGCCTCTGGCCGTTGGGGGTTCAACACCCCTCCGAGCCTGGATGACCATATATATTGACCCTTAGGTGAATTACTGGCCTTCGCAGGCCTACTCTATAACGCGGCACGTTTATGCAAGCCCATAAATGCGCAAGTATTATAATCATTTACACTTCTTTCGTAGCGTGTCCAAAGTTCCCAACTGCAGTTCCTTACAATGGGTAGTTACCTGCAGAGTAATGTAGTTTGCACCTTTAGATGGCCGTGTGCTACAACTTACTCAGTCCTAATCATATTTGTAGTTCGTAGGTCGCAAATCCGACTCCTCGGATTTCAATTAATTTTGGTACAAAGCTAAATTGTGCTTAAGAATAACATTAGGCAACTTTTTATTCTGATAATCCAAGTGTAGCCGCCAAAATAGCTTAATATATTATTTTACAGATATAAAATCGACGGGTGTCAAGAGAGCGGGCGAGGGCCGGCTGCCGGGCGCGTCCCCCTCGAAACAACCCAAACAAATATTGCACTAAGTGTTAATCCTATGAAAACATATTATAGACGAGAATGTTGGTCTGTATACAACTACGAGATGTTAAGCCAATATTATTTTTCCAGGTTAGTGTTGACTACCTATGTTATTTTAAGCTTAGATCACTCGAGTCAATTCTCATTGTCATTTTTTTTTTATAAAATACTGATGACATTCACCTTTGCAACGTTTTTATCCGCGTATGACTGCCGGTTATTTCAACTATATATATCGCCAATCCGATTATTAATTTTATGGACTTGTTTCCGCCATTGTTGTTGGACGGGAATAATAGACTGATTGATGTATGTATTAGACGAAATGAGATGGATTTCATAAAATAATGTTTTAAACATATCTATCTATAAAATATAAAATATGGAAATATATATACTTTATTTTTTTAAATATCCCATGTCTTACTACTATTACTATTATTATTTTTTTATAAACATTGAAGTAGGAATACAGAGTCAATTTCACCACAGCCTCATTGTTTACAGAATGCCTACGCATGAAATCGAAATGCTAACAAACAATATTATTATATTCGGATATTATAATAGTACGATGTATTACGTATTATTACGTGGTGTAATTGACCCTTAAGGTAAAAAATATACATAAATTGGATTTGGCTTTTAATACTTAATTACATATTAATGAGTACACTATACATTTGTTTCATTGCTATAAAATGCTATCTATTCAAAACTCCGGTAGGCATTCCAAAACAAAATGAAAATACAAATAATTATTTTATAGGTACCTTTCGTTTTATAGAAAATGTTCTATATTCAAGATAATTTGCGTTTTATCATGATATTAAAGCAGTATCACTAAATTTATTATTTGGACAAGTTATATTTTTTATCATGATATCCGTTCCCTCTTACACCAGAAGACAGTGTCAGACTTTGGTTACTGAAAGGAAAAAAATACGTAGTAAATTATTCTGTAAAATAAAATTTTCATATAAATTGTACATTACACAATATAATATCTCACCAAAGAAGTAGTTCCAAACAGTTTGTACCACCCGATCACGATATTGGAAAGGTTAAGGTCATCGAGCATGATTTGCGCCACGCCCATGAACACCTTTTTACCCTCTATCCGTCCGTAATCACCCCACACCGTCACCTGCCACAGAAGACATCAAAATGAGCATTAGCGCACATTTAATTTCCAACTTTTTTTCTCATGGATCTTGCAGTGCAAATCTCATTTTAATACAGGTTCTTAGTTTATTTCAATAATAATATAATCAGGTCGTTAAGTATTATATACTAACTAGCTGTCCCGGCGAACTTCGTACCGCCTCAGAATCAAATGTATAAGAAAATTAATTTATTGGTACACTATGAAAAATTTAAACAAATCTATCCCACGGAACCATACATTTTACCGGGATAAAAGTAGCATATGTGCTATTCCAGACTATAATCTATTTATGTGCCAAATTTCATCCAGATCCGTTTAGCCGTTCGGGCGTGATCGAGTTAAAAACATCCATCCATCCATCGAAACTTTCACATTTATAATATTAGTGGGATGACGAGCATTATTTTTCTATAAAACTTTTGAATAACATTAAGTTTCTTGAATTATCTTCTGGTAGGAGTATTTTATTGGGAGTGGTGTTATCTTTGGCCTTTTCCAGCGTGATGTCACATTGTCAACATTACATTCAACATATGGATTCGCTTGTATAATACTCATCACTATGAGGGTATGCCAGGTATATAGGCTCGCCCTCATGACATTAGGACCCAAAATCTTCGGCGAAACGTGCACTGCATTAGACCTCTGCTTACCGCATTTAAGATTACAGGCGTGATGTATTTTTTTAATGCCCACTTTACCTGTAAAACGCAGCCTTTGAAATTTTCCCGGAAGGTAAGCGTCTGCTGGTACAGGGGGTCGAGCGTGCGGCGCGCCGTGCTGGTCTTGGCTTTAGCGATGCAGCGCTTGCCGCTCACGACGTACACCTTGATGTACGGCGCGGGCAGCGTGCGGCTGCCTTGCCGCGCTTGCAGGCCCCGGGCGCGGATCACTTCCACCTGACATATACAATATGTCATGTTTCAGATCACATATATTTCCAGTGGCAATCGAAGCTCTGGGTACATCGAGTAGACCTAGTTAGTTCTCAGTATAATAATATTGTTTTACAAGATAAGCTCCAGTATGGTTTTATCTTTGGGAAGGTTGGCTAATTGCGTCAGAGTCGTACTGACTAAAATACCATGTTGTTCCATAGCACATTGCACTTTTACTTGAAAACATAATACTTTCATATTTAAACGAAACAAATGACGATCATTACATGGTTTAATTTAGTTGCGTAGTCAAATTGAAAGCAATAGTTAACTATGTAACGCCATAAGTTATGGTACCGCAAAATACTTCTGCGGCTGTCCACTTTATTGTTGATCTCCAATGATTTTAACTTACCCTAACGAAATTCATACTATAGCTAATAGTGAGTTTGACTGTCGAGTTAAGAAGTTAACCTCAAGGAATCCTTTTTGGTAGCACATGGATAGCTGCACGTCGCCCAGGGTGGGGGCTCCGAGGAGTTGCCTGCCCACTAATTGTCCCGGCCCTAGACCGTCGATGAAGTCCGACAGGCCGCCGCCTTCTGAAGAGCCAGAGCCTCTCATACCAGGAGACCATCTAAAATTAGATTTTGTATTCCGTAAATATTCATACTTACCTGTGAAGTAAGTTCCCTTTGAAAAGACTCAATTCAGAAATTTCTAGATATTAATTTAACATGTGAAATAAGTACTTTTTTTACAATTATAAATGTGTAAGTATTTGGTATCTACCAACGGAATTCAAATACCTAACCTGTCTACTTAGTTTTCAATCTCATTGAAAGGGAAAGGATTTGAAAATACATAGGCGTAAATAACTAACTGTTTTTGAAGTACGTAGGTAAAGTGTAATGAAAATTTACTTTATGTATCAAAACTGCAATACTACATAAGAAGATGTAAAAAAGAAATAAATTACAACATTGATACAATAGTGAAGAGGGCGGTAGTATGCCGGATGCATCGATTGATAAAGTCGAGGTAAATAAGTGGATGTCAGGCTCTACGCACTATAATAAGAACATCTAAATATTAATTGTTTGTGGTTGTTAAGGTGCTAGAAACGCTAGAGAATGGTCTGCATCTATAAAAGATAGGTAACAGATTGATAGAACGTCCCTAGACTAAAACTATCGACTAGGTACCTACTATTAGGTACCTAAAAAGGTAATTCTCTATAGAATTAACTATTTCAGATTTTTAATATGAACTAATTATAAATTATTTTATTTTATCAATTTGTGACGTCCCTCTTTCATCATAACTAAACAATATTCTTGAGAAACACTTAGATATTATTATATTCTAAGACTTATCTCTATTTATTTATGATACAATATTAGTCAAAAAACTATAATTCCACTGCTTACCTAATCGATCAGAACTTATTATTATGGAAATGGAGAGTGATTTCAGTGAGATTCATGCATGATTGTTATTAATATGTGTGTGTGTATTGATTAGATAAAAAATGATTTGTCGAACGGGACAAAATAAATAAGTGCGAACATCTTAGGCTTTCAGGCAACATTTATCATCCAATCACAGGCGTGCATCATAAATCCAGAAAGGCTTCCATTACGGCCGACGACCTCGTCCCCCATCGATACGAGACTAAATATTATCATCATCAAGAACATCAGGCACGAGAGGTGTCCGAACAACGAAGATAACTGTAGCCGTCTCACGTGTACATAAACGAGAGGGTGCGATGCCAATGCGAGAGAAGACTCGTGCGTGCTCAACAGAAAAGAGTGAAATACACCAATATAATAATCGGAATCATGCTTCGACAAGACGAAATGCACATAGAGAGGGGCAAAGTAGGTGGAAGACGCGAGCAACATCGAGGCGCACATAGAGAAGTCGGAGTGGGCTGGCGGCTCGCGGGAGTGCGCGACGACTTACGAGGATCCCTCCGAGCTAGATATGGAGACGAGGCTGGCGGCGCACACCTCGTGCGAGCGCTGGAAGCTGGCGGCGGCCGGCCCGGAGCGCTTGCGCCGCGCGCCGCCCGCCGCGCGCGCTGCCGCACGCCCGCGCCGCCGGTACGGTTAGTACACACAATTCATTCACATCTACCTACTTATATTACATTTACGACAGAATTCTCCATTTTACGTGAAATTTATTCGTCATAGTCATTGTAAGAACCACGGAGTTGTATTGATCTTAAATTTGGCTCCAATCATTGCGTAGGTATACTAGCTTTGTGTAAGCGTTGATGAACCTACAGTCACTCTGCGTATTTACACCTATTTCCATTACGCTCGTCAACATTTGCAAATTGTTACGTGCGCTCCCTTCGCTAACAGTGTTTTATATTTACATTTACCATTTAAAAGCTCTACACTAGTTGAACATACGAAAGCGACATCGCACATTTATTTGTGTTCAATTTATTTGTAACATGCTGTGTTATTCCGCAATATGTTTTATGCAAATATTTTCCCTGTCGTTTCTCCATGATCTTTGTAAATAGCGATAATGAATAGATGCGTGCAGTCTACCGCCCCCGGGATGGCACACTATTGTGTCAATGTGACGCGTGCCGAGCTCCGCGAACCTGTCTTCGTCGTTCTCGCTCGAGGCCGACGAGGCCCGCGACACGCCGCCCATGCCGCCCCGCATTTCGCCTGGCACCACTTCCTCGCTGCGTTGTACCGTAAACGAATTTTTTCCACGTTTACCAAAACCTAACCTCCGTTTTCGCCCTGCGATCGTTTAAAATGCTTAGATAATTTCCTTGCTTTGGTACACAGTTTTGTTTTGCGGACAATCATGTTTGAAGTGCTGCAAAAAGCTAAAAAATATGTGAGAAAGTTTGTTTATTTTAAAATTGTATCGTATATAAGATTGAATTCACCTGTTGCCGACAGTTGCGATGTGGAGTTGCTCTTCTTGCCCATGCCCGGGCCGAAGTAGTCCCGCGGCTCCGCCTTCAGCAGCGCGTCATCGTTGGCCGGCTCGAGCTCGCTCGGCCCGAGTGCGGTGTCGCTCAGACTGCCATCTTTGTTGATCGTTAAAATAATATTTGTAAATTGTTCTAAATTTTGTAAACGAACGAATCATATATACAGGGCGCAAGGAGCATGGTAACGAAAACTTTAGGTAAATGGCTAAAATACAATTTTACAAATCATTTATGTCGAAAGTCATGGGTCAGAAATGATATAATTTTTGGGCGCGCAATGTATGCGATCGCGATCACAATACAACGCTCTGTGCGATACGACTCGTGAGGGTGTCGAGCGCGCTCAAACGTTTTTTAATTTACATTGCACTTTAGGACTAAATTAGTCAGCATGTAATTTTTTTAATTTAAAATCACGTTGTGACGGACTTCTATTATGAATTCATATAATATCAATTTAAAAAATACTGATAAAATGCGTATAGCTCATGAAAAGATTCGATGAAAAATTCAAACTCTAGGGGGTTCAGAATCATGAGTTGAATCCATGGTATCAGTTTTCGTTACGAAGACACATACACCCGCTATGTTTGTAATTTACCTGTTTTCTCGTCCGGTGGCACGTCCGCGTTACTCAGGCTCCGGGAGAACTGGCCGCGTCGCGACTCGCGTCGCTCTAGCGGCTGCTGTTGGTTGTTGCTGCGTCCGTTCTCGCGGCCGCCATAATCATTACTGCATTTAGAGTTCGGCCGGGACGCACATTTATCGTGTTTTTTCGATGATTTTGCAGCAGATGATTTTTTGTTGCGGTTGGTATTGCGTCGTTGGCAGTTTTGTTGCGGCGGCGGCGTCGTTGCCCGGCACGAGGCACGGGTGGTAGGTGGTTCCGTCGTGGAAGATTTCACCATCGCGTCATGAGTGTGATGATGAGTGTCATCGAGTGCCAGGTGAGAGACGGCGGGAGTGAGCGCACGACGGGGCGAGCCGAGGTTCGGGGGAGAAAGAGCAATAGACAAATAATTAGCCACAATACTAAATTCTCGATCTATGTGATCGGCCGTAGCCAACGAATACGATCGGGTTCGAGCTTTTTTAATAATGGAAGGTAAGGGTTTTTTCAGCGACAGGTCTATACTAGGTAGGGGTGAGAAGGAAGTAGGGGAGCGGTATTCTTGAAAAGTGGGAATTTCATTTATGCTAACAGTATTGCCGTACTTCTTATCTTTGGGTTCATCCTCGTTGGGCGGGATGTGTGTGTCTGATGATTTAGCCTTTGAAGATATAATCATCCGCTTGAACATATTGTTAATCTGATCAGGCGTCGTTAAAGGTGCGGGTGAGTGTTTCAGTGACAGCAGCGAATCTGAATTACGTCTGCGACTATCGACACCCATCGGTCTTTTGATATTATAAGGACTTTGAACTGTTTCTATTCCTTCGCTTGTATTCAATGATTGTGTTTGATTAGGGTTTACACTTTCATAATTGGTTTTCAAATTGAGCGATAAATACTTTTTTCGACTTACTCCTGTAAAATTACTTTGGTCCAAATATTCTTTGGGTTTGCATGCTTTTAAATTGATGGCATCGTTTTTAATAGTTTGAACAGTGGTGTCTATTTCTGTACTGCTTTGTTTTTCAATACTAATGTGGATTGTAGTTTCAGCGTTACAGCCGGTGTTGTCGCAATTCTGGCACTGTGTAATCGGTTCTTCATTTTCCGTCGCGGCCGTAGAAATATTATAACACTTAAGCATACAATTAGAGTTATATTCGATGTCTTTAGTTAAATTTACTGTTGGAATTTCAGGAAGAGATCTTATTCGGGGATTGAGTAAGCTAGTTATATCGGGAAGTTTCCTCCGTTTAATATCCTGTGACTGGCAATCAAAAGTTTCGAAATGAGTAGGACTTTTGGATTCTGGTCGCATTCGTATTTTTTGGTGTCTATAAGGATACGTTTGAACTTTTATGTGAGATGGAACTGAACCGTAATATACGTTATCGGGCAAAGTTCTCTGCTCTCTGTGCAGGGAAATACTTGTTGGAAATATATTTGGTTTCGGAACATGAGGCAGTGCTATTTGAAATACGTAATCTTTTTTATTTTCGGTTATTTTGTAAGTGTTGGTGTGTACGGGATATTCGGGGCAGCTGTAACTTCGTTCATAGGCGTGTCGGTGGGAGCGTTCTCGCGTGCAGTAGCCGGCGGAGCGGCTGCGGGCGATGCGGCGGAGGCGGCGGGGAGGTCGCGCGCGGTGCGCGCCCGGCAGTGGAGCCAGACCTATAGGGCTCCGTACGGAGTCGCAGCGTGAACGAATCCGGCGTTGAACCGCTCGCTCCGCACCCGCCGGCACAGACACGCACGGCAATAAACGACGAGAGCTACGGTCGGTGTCGCGATATCGGTGGTAAATGTTAGGGACAGGGGTAGCGCTATCGCAGGATGAAGATGTACTATGAGGAGGGAGTAATCGCCTCCGGCTGTAAAGTTATTCAATCTCAGATGTTTAAAAATAGGCAGGTATATTTGAGAACGTGTGCAGGCACACTTACCTGAGCATGCGTGTCGGTCGCGGTCGTTCGGACTGCGTGCTGAAGGCGCTGGAGGTGACGGAGCCGACGGACTCGAGGTCGGAGTCGGCGGCGGCGGCGTCCGGCGACAGCCTGCGCCGCGGCGCCCAGCCGCCGCCGCCGCGCGCCGCCAGCTCCGAGTCCGACAAGCCCGCGTAGTGTCTCTCCCATCCTACACAACCATCGCATATAGTTTCTAATGCATCCATTTTTATATACGGTAGGTACTCATCTATTTGCATATGTGCGTCTGTGAGGAACATTGACAGATGGATTGACGTAAGACTATACAAGGAATTCTAAATGTTACGGAAACTGATATCCTATCGTAGCTTAAGTCTATATACATATATTATAGCTATGAACCCACCTACCTAAACGACTACAAATGAACACATGTGGTGATGAAGAGTGCCTAAGTGTGTCTGGAGTTGTGGTGAAAGGTAATTAAAGGGCCCGTAAATGGGCTATTAAAATTGCATCTTGCTGAGCACTTTAACTCAGATATTGCCAGCGATACTTGCTTGCTGCAATGTTACGGTCAACACCATTAACATTGATCGCGGAAAGTGCCGCGCGATATACAGGCTTATTCAGAAAGGGTATACCTTTAAACCTGAGTTTCTTTAGCGCATTTGTAGTTAGTATATGAAACAGAATTTCAATACGTCCATTTTAAAAATGTAATTTGGGATTTTTTTTAAGTTAACAATTCGTTATTCTATCATCAAATAATGATTGCAAATGCGCTTAAGAAGCACACGTCAAATGGCTAGTATCTCCTTTCCAAATCTGCCTGTAGACAGCAACTCAACGGCTATACAATTGCAGCTATAAATAGCCACAAAACTAGCCCGTTTACTAGCGCCTTTGGGGCAGGTTTGCGTGTATTGACCTTGCGGCGTGCTGCGGTACGTGAGTGTGGCGCCAATGTGGTGCGGGGCGATCCACTTACGTTCCTCCAGGTCCGCCGATACTTGCGCCCGCACCGCCCTCTGGCCACTCTGGTGAAATAACGTTGTTAGAGTTCAAAATCGTGAAGGAGGATCCATACATTACGATCACCATTTCAGCGTTTACCTGGTGGGGTATTTGCGGCAGTTGTCGCTTCTTGGGGCTGGTGGTGGGGGTGGCGGTGGCCGACCGCGACTGGAAGCGCGGCGCGTACGCGTGCGTCGGCAACCGCGACCCGTCGCCTCGATCCTCGTTCACTGTAATATCACCGGTATACCGCTTTTCTAATTACCCAATCATCCAAACAAATACAAGTGTAGATACATGCCACAAAGTATCACAATGACACACAAAAGTTTTTGAAGATAATAAAAAAGTTGGAGATTTGCGAAGATTGCCATTGAAATATTTTTTTAAGTTATTAGATTCAGTAGCATGCAGTCATTGAACATGAAATGGTTAATACTTAGTGCGCTGTACTCATTGGGTCTCGGTATTATTTGCTTTAGCGTACATTCTATTGCTCCAATGAGTGTCCAATGCACTAGAATCACAGTAGGTCTACTTAATAATGGACAGCGTGCTCGTATCAGGTAGATAGGAACGAGGGCAGCGGAAGATGCGTGGAGAAAATCAAAGTGGTACAGAGCGAGGAGGTGATAACAGTAAGTGGTAGTAAAGTGGTGATGAGCGAACGCGACGAGAGAACGTGCGCGTCTCGATGACAGTGTTCCGTGCGGGGTCGCGGCCCGCCGTCGCATCGACGTCCACGGACCAATCGGAGACGAGTTCGAAACGCGGGTAGGAGTTCGGCGCCGGTTATCTGCGATCGGATTGGTTGGTGGAGCCTGCGGGGCGCCGGTGCGGCACCTGTGTAGCGCCACGCGCCGCGGTCGGCGGGCGGCGACAGCGAGCGGCGCGGCGACTTGCTGCGCGCGCGCTGCGGCCGCGCCACGCCGGCCGCCGACTGCGACCGCGCCACGCTGTACCCGCAGCTCTGCACACACATAACACCATAAGTTATGGTTGCCTCTATACAAAACATTTTTTAGAAGAAAGGAACATTCGGGAGGTAGTACCTATTTTATTAAATTTTATTGCAATATAGTCTTTTGTATAATTAGGTATTGATTTACATTGTGTAGGTTGGATAATATACAAAAAAGGCTGGTGTAAAAAAACATACAAGTATCGAAAAATTCGTTTGTAGGGCTCTTACCCGCTCCCTGGTCATCCCGGCTGCGCGTACTCGTCCTGCCGGTGACATATCGCGCCGACCGCATTGACCTCCTTCCATGTCCATTCGCTGCACAAAAACATCACATATCACGATAGTTACCTGCGTCATCAGCAGCCACATTATCTTAAACAACTGTCTGATCATAGGAAGGCCAAATTTCGAATAATTCCAGGACCAGCTGTCCATGTGAAATTATATTAGGATAGTTTCCCTTTTTTGAATTGCGAAATTCTGGCTGCAGATAGCCATTACAGCTCTATACAAGAATAACCATGTGCCCGATCGTCAATTTAACAAAAGGTTTCTTCATGCAACCATTTGACCCAAGGGGGTCAAATTCGAATTCAAAGGAGGGTTTGAATTTCCAAAAATCCGGTCTTAATGCATCTCTAAGGTGCTCAAGGAATTATATCCTCCAAAAAAACTCACGTTCCACCGGTTTAGGCTGTGCGTTTTCAGTCAGTTTTCCAGCCAGTGGATAGTATTCCTCGGAGTAGTCATTAAGTATCTGTAAAGAGGCAGGTACCTCGTGCGGCGGCGGCGGGCTGGAGCTGGACGCGAGGCTGGAGAGCGAGTGGTGTCGCCGCAGGTCGCACTCGCTCGGCGTGTCCGAGTCCGACAAACGCGATGTCGACGTCGAGGGCGGAGACAGATGCTCCCCGTCCGCCTCCTCTTCACGGTATCTCTTTGTTAACAATAAATAACGCAGCTAGAATAGGTCATGTGGTAGGCTACGTCATCGACAATTTCTTTGACCTTGAGTGGTATTCTCCTTCGAATAGTCAGTTAAGAATAACGTGACTACTTACGCTAAATCCAGCGACATCGTCGTGGGGCTTGAGCGTGTACCAGTTGGGTTCGTGGTTCATCACGATGTTGTCTAAATCCAGGAGTACCTCCCCGAGGAAGTCGTTAGGACCGTATCGATTCAAGTCCCATACTGTAACCTGTAATAAGTCATACAGCGTTCTAACAACATGGCATAGTATTTTTATTTTGCATAAATTGTGTATCATAATATTATTAACTAGCTGTTGCCCGCGACTTCGTCCGCGCGGTATTTATCAAAGATAACCGTTGACAACAGCCTGCTCGCCCATTCTGAGCCCGCGGGACGCATTGCAGGTTGTTGCTATCAAACTTAATCAGGCGCTGCGCTGCAACATTGGTTTTAATTTTTTTTTCGTGAGAGCATATGTTTTTTTCTATAATAAAAGTAGCCTAAGTTACTCCTTGTTACATCAGCTATCTGCCAGTGAAAGTCCCGTCAAAATCGGTCCAGCCATTTCAGAGATTAGCCGGAACAAACAAACAGACATACAGACAGACGGACAGACAGACAGACAGACAAAAATAGTAAAAAATGTGGTTTCGGTATAGGTAACGTGTATACATCCAAATGCACTTAGTAAAAAGCGGTTATTTTAATATTACAAACAGACACTCCAATTTTATTTATATGTATAGATTACTTGGTTACAAGATGACAAATCAGATGTCGTCCTGTCCCAAATTGTCCGCATATATTTTTATTTTTTAAATTCCCTAGACCACTTAAAGTCTGACTATTATGAACATTTAAAAAAAATCGCCAAATTAGTCCAGCCGTTCTCAACTTATACGCTTACCAACGAACATCATTGAATTTTCATTTAGATCATTAGATTTTTAGTGGGTTATAATCAGGTGAAATTATATGAAGTTTATTATCCAAAGCACTAACTTCCAAAGTTCTCTTCCTAATATCCGTGATACGAATGCCGCAGTACACGAAGGTCTGGTTCCACCGCGGCTCCAAGGTGTTAGCCAAGGTTTTCGTGCGGCGTTTGCTCTTTTCACTCTTATCGGGAAGCAGGAAGATCTTTGCGTATGGGCACCGGGGGGAGCCGTCGGGGCGCGGGCTCAGCCCGCTGGCCGAGACCACTGTCACCAGCAGTTGCAGAGCGGTGATGTCGAAGTAAATTTTCAGCTATAGTGATACAAATTAGACCAAATTAAATATTTGTAGCCGTGAAATAAAACTTTGAGGAATTTATCGCGTTTATATAATGTTTATACGTTCCCGACGTTTCGGATGCTTTACAGCAACCATGGTGTCACGAGGGTACCCCAAATCAAACTATGTCACTAGGACGTCATACACCTCAAACCCCAGTGGGTGCGAGCTTATAGTGACCCCAGTAAAAGCTCGCACCCATTACATTGGGCCCAAATAAAATAGGCGCAATATGCATCTTTGCCTCTCCCGTCAAGGTATACCTACAGTCGGTGTTGTAATGTTAAGTGACTTCGATACAGACCTGTATGCGGCCAGCCACGCTCGCGTTGTGGTGGTTGTGTCGTGCGGGGCGGCGGCGCGAGTGCACGTCGGGGGAGCCCGGTGACGTCACCAGCACGCTCGGCTTCTCACATCCTCCCATCACCTCCGTGTACACCTCTGTGCAAGTACATGTGGGCTTAATGCCTGGTCATATCTAGCCATTAAGCTAATACAAATTGATTGTAAAATACGCATCAGCTTCTGTGATGTTGACAATAGTTTGAGATAGCCTTACTCGGACACTTAGAATATCGTGACCTGTTCTACTTATGATCCCGATATGATCCTCATTCTGTCACACCTGCGTCTATCGAATGCCCAGTCTAGTAGAATCTGAAAACTTTATCTTCGAAAACCAGTACAGTGTAGTGACTTTTCAAGCGCGCCACAAGCTACACAGGTGGCACTGCAGACGCATTCAGAACAATTATCTATACAATCCTGAAACGCGCTATGAAAGTTTTCGGAGCATGTGACATATATACAAGCTCCCGACAATAACCGTTTGGGCACAGCGGCCGCTCCGCCAGGCCGCCCCGCCTGGCTGGAAGATCTTCTATTTTCCGCTATAACTGTATAGTACCATAAATGATGTTAAAAATATATGTAATCGCTTAGTATTCGTGGCCTAAACACAACCTATTTTTCGTAGCCTAGTTAACGTTGCTAGCCAACAATGAACTTCGACCGACAGCGACAGCATACTTTTTTGGTGACGATATAATAATTACTTTAGTATTTTTTTTGGGTACCAAAGACCATTTTTTAAACGAACTGCTATACGCTGTTGGTCGCAGATGGCCCTTACAGCTTCACTGGATGAGAGGGTGAGAGCAAAAGCGGAGTCACTAGATCAAGGGTGCCTCAGGAGGCACGTTACGTCCGGGTGGATGTGGGGTACAAGATAACGGTATCTACCTTTATGTGTTCTCCAGGGCTGTGCGGGCAGGCGGGAGGCAGGCAGCGGCCGCGACACCACCAGCTCCACGTGCGAGTCGTGCTTGCTGTCCGCCACCACCGCCGCCACCTCGTCGGCGTTGCGCCCCTGCAGGGGCACGCCGTTCCATTGCAGCACTTCATCGCCTGGCAAGTATGTATGTAAACTATGAAGTATAGATCACTTGTAGCTAAGTTAGATCATGCCGTTTGGAATAGGTTTGAAACTTTAGCGGTGTAGCCTGAAATTTACCATGACTCACGCGCAGTATCGGTGTCTTCAATTATTATAAACTTGAATGCATAATTAGAATAATGGATTCGAATGTCGAGTACATTTTCTTGGTCTTTGATTCGAGTAACGTACTCCTGATGATAATGATGGTGTCGATGATGACGATTCATCATCATCATCATCATCATTAACGATAATGAAATAAATCGTCTACCCCTATCAGTGAAGCCTTACCGAAAATTTACCGGGACAACTTGGGAGGACATGAAATATCATGTTATATAAGTAGTTTTAATTTTAATTAACATTCCTTCACTCGTGCATGTTTATGAACGTACTTACAACGCTTTCTAAATCCCCAATATTATGCATTATCCATCAAATAAATATTTTTTTGGAAATCAAACGAATTTTCGTTTTTCGTAAAACGTCATCTTCAACTCCCGCCAAAAAGTCCTGGATGCGCTGTATATGCAACTATTCAATGGTGAGTTCTGATCTACTGATGCAACTCACCTATCCTAAGTTGTCCCTCCAAATCGGCTATCGACCCTTTCTTGACCTTTTCGACGACCGCGCCCCTCGTGCCGTCGGGCAGCAGCTTCCCGCCCACCACCTTCAGTCCGAGGATGGCGGCGGAGGAGTGCGAGCTGCCCTCCACCACGCTCTTGCGCAGCACCATGTGGCCCGTCATGCGCGACCCGTCCGCCGACACCTGCCAGCTCAGCGGAAACTGAGGCAGTACAACATAACGTTACTCCTCTTCAAATCAACTACATTATACAGGGTGTAAGTGGCTTTGTAACGAAATCTGATACTATGAATGCAGCTTATGGTTCTGGACCCCCAGAGTTGGATATGTACGTCGGTCTTTTGATGAGTATACGCATTTTTCATTCCGTATTTTTACATTGATTTTAGCTTAAAAATCATGATAGTCTGTCTGTTACAACGTGATTTTTTTATAAAAAAAATCATACTTAATTACTTTTTAAAACCTAAAACTGCAATGTAAATTAAAACTCGATACGCTCGAGTATGATCGTCACTCGCGAGAGCGGAACTCGCGCTGAGCGTTGTGACGGGATCGAGTGGATTACGACTGCGCGCTCAAAAATGTCAAAATTAGTAACCCATTACTTTCGAAATAAATGATTTCTCTAATTTTATAATAGGCATCAAGTGCACCTTTACCCAAAGTTTCAGTACCACGCCCTTACACCCTGTATACACTTAAATGTTATTCGATAAAACTATTTAATACAATCGTAGTTGCATGCTCCTAGGTTCTTTTAGGTTTGAACGTACAATTTACAAGGTGCAATCCAATAAAAAAGGGTGGGGTGAACCGCATGCCGGCCAGCGCCATGCCACAGCCAAACGGAAAGGCAGTCTTACAAAGAGCATTCGGTTACGCGATAGATAATCTTAATCCTTCTATAACCTACTAAAACCTAATAGTGATCTAAGCAATCAGAACACCAAAGAAAAATCGATACAACCTAATTTGTAAAAAGAAAATAGATTGGACCTAATGGGAGGTTAGGTAACTTTGAATATTAATTTTACGACCTACTGAAATAGGTAGGTATGGTATTTGCTTCACAAAAAAAAACTACTAAGTACCTACGTAGGTCATTATTTTTGCGTAGATATATAACGTTGTGAATCTGCATAATCAAGCCTCAAGACGATACTAATACATAAGTATTTAGATAAGTTCTAGTGAAGCAGCTAACTGACACAACGTGGAGCGATCAATACCTTGGGGCAATCGCCTCTGTTAGAGTCTTCACTGGATGTGAACGTGCTAGAGGTATCGATGCCCGAGTCTTTGGTGGCGGAGTCCTGGCTGGTCTGGCGCTCGGCCTCCCACCGCAGTGCGGCCCAGTCGTGCGGCGCGGCGGACGCGTCGCGGCCCCCGCGCGGGAACGTCGCCGCGCCCTCGTGCCCGTCAAAACGAACCGTCTTTTTTCTCCTCTCAGTGAAACGTCTATTGTCCGAAGAGTCCTCCCACAAGTAGGCACTCTTGTACACGGCTCGGTCGGCGCGCGAGCCCTCGTCCGGGCCGAAGGGGCGCAGGTACGCGCCCTCGCCGTCGTCCCTGGCCCGCCACCGGCAATCGGTTACAGAATCGAAACTTCGTCCGCCCGTCGGCGCCGGCCCCGCCATGTCGTAGGCACCGCGCGCATCCGCCTCGTAGGGCGCCGGCGAATGATTTATCGAATTGTAATAATTGTTGGCGGCCACGTCGGCGCTGCGGTGGTGTGGGTGCCGAGCTGCTGCACGCGCATCTAGTTGTCCTAAGAACGATATCGTATGAATGGCAGCGGGTTCCTGTGTCGTCATCGCCCGCGTCCGATCTTGTTAGCGCGCGCCAGTACGCACCCGGGGCCAGTTCGCTTCTTTTTGGGATTAATACCATAACCCAGATGCAGCTTATAGCTAGAACTTTGTTATCCCTGAACGACACTCGAGAAAGACAGCGGATGGATAGCAGAACATCCTACTTTAATCGAACACTGTTGATTATCGTGTTCACCAGTTTAAAATAAATTCAACGAAAGCGGTGATCACGCGTAAGCGGAAAGAATGTGTCGAACTGATCCGAAAAGATAGTAAAATAACAACAATAAAGTACTTACACGAACACAAACAAAGTCTAACTGATTCAATGACGATTGTTAACAAGAACACTTCTTTTCGCCCAAGCATGCGGAATTTGATTGAACCATAAATTTCGTGCAGAAGCCAAGTAACATTATTACCTTTTATTAATTGTTTCGATGAATGTTTCATTTTATTATGGGCTCGAAGATTAGGTAAATTGGTAAATGAAACAAGGCGACAGATTTTTGGTTCAAACAACAGAACATTTGAAGTACACTCACCGTCACCGTTCTTACACCTTACAAAAATCATTGTAAGAAACTCATAATAAAAATTTGCTTTTATTGTAAAGTGAATGTACTTCGCACACTTCCCAGGATAGTTATGAGGACAGTTTCTTTCACAATGATAGAACGGTAACAGCCATCGCAACATGGTTGGCCAGGGAAAGAAGGGTTTCAGAAACATGATTAAATATACATCTAAACTTCAGCCATATAATTACAAAACGCAATAAGAACATCCCGAAACACGCCCTCTCACCGATAAGAATTTATGCATTTTCTCGTTTAACATCGCCTGACGCTGGCTCCTGGAGCTCTCGGAACCGCTCTTATCTCTAACTGTACCTGCGAACAGGGATGCCGTGGTGAGCGCCGGCTCGGTGCCGAGCGCACGCTCGCCAGGTCGGCCCGCGAGCGGCTACCGGGCGCGTACATGGACACGTCTAATAGCGGGACGTGCGCGGCGCGGCGGCGCACAAGTATTAACAACTACTTGCTGGTATTCTTTTTAAATCATAACATTGACATTTGTAGGCACTCTGGTAAATCTCACCCGTGAAAGATTATTCCATTTGCAAGGTTTCATAAAAAAAACAGAATATGAAACTCCCTGAAAATAAATCTGTTTGATCTGACGATGTGTTCACTGGATTGATTCGGGAAATTATTGCGGAAATGTCACAATGAAACTCGTATATTAGCTACTGCATGATCAACGCGATGAAGAGAGGGGACAGTAGGTACAGATAAGTTCAGGTGCCCAACACTATCTATTTCTGTGAAATATATACTACCGATAGCTTAAAAGTAAGAATTACCTGAAATCTACTTAAATTATTGAATAGGTACCTCGCACGGAACACCTTAACTTTATCATTGCCAGATATGAAAATGACTCAGTTTTTAATACATACGGTTGTTAATATGTGATTATGTATAGAACTATGATGAATTTGTAGTGTGATGTTGTGTGTGTAGGGTCAACAAACAAAATTAGCTTGGATGGATAGGATCTTGTAGTGTAACAAGTGGTGGGATCGGGGACGGGTGTAAGGCGAGCGTGCATACTCACCGCGATCTCGATATTCGTCGTTCTCGTCGGATACGCACTCGGCTACCTCGTCATCGGAGGAGGAGGACCGCGGCGGCAGCGGAGGGTGGGCGGGGGCGAGCGGCATCAGCTGCGCGGGCGCCGGCGTCGGGTGCGCGCCCGCCTCCGCCACGCCGTACGCAGCTTTCTGTCTCGGATGCACGAGGTGCGGATGAGTCCGAGCCAATCCCTCCAGTTCACCGTAACACCTCTGGTCTTGTTGGCTATATTGGCGGCGCAATGCACTGCCACTCCTCTGGAGCGGGTGGTTTTCTTTCTCCGCGGCGCTGTGCGCTCGCTCCAGTTTGGGTCTTTTATCGAGGGAGGTCTCCGCTGGCGATGGCAGGCCGCGCAGATCGGACTCCATCCGCCACAGCATCGAATCTTGACCGGTACTTTTATGGATCCACTGGCCAGTTTTAGATAAGAGCTCCTGTTTCTTACGGCACAATATACAAACCCATATCACCTGCAAAGAACAGTATGAGCCAGTTTTAAAATATAAAAATGGTTCGTCAAAGAGATGTGAGCTTATTGATCGCATAACTGATGTTGACCTTATTCGAGCGTAGATTAACTTTGCCGCCACATCGGGCGCAGCACCTCACTCGACAGTAGTGGCACGAGTGGCCGACCCCGTCAGCGAACTTGGTCTTCAAGCAGATGTGGCAAGTGGCCGCCAGCTCCACGCCCGCGGCGCGTTGCATCTCGTTCCTCGTCCGAATCGTCTGCTCTAGGACGGCGACTTCATCTTGCTTACGTCTGTGGCAAACATTGGCAAAGTCCCCATTGTTATTGTGAGTCGTTAAATAAATTTAATTTAGGACAATTATATTATATTTTTGGGAAAAAATCGTAAAGGACATTGTTTTCGGGGCTCAAGCCGCAATTTTTGTTTGTAGTTTTATTGAGGCTTAGAATTGTAAAAGCTTTTAATTCTCATCCCGAGTAAAGATTCTTTTAATATTTTCTTGCAATTACTGTAGTGCATTTGACTATTTGCGATTAAAAGTGGTTTTTGACTAATGTTTTCAATTAAAACAAATTTTAACCTCAAATTTGCAGCACTTTTAACTGGTTAGAATCGAAATACAAGTATTTGTCAGGCTGGGTTAGATATTATTCTATTATTAGAATATTATATGTGTATATTATTACTAGAACTATCATTTATTATCTAGGTATTACTAGATGTGCCCGCGTAGAAGGTTTTGAATATACCCTGGGAACCCTTCCATTGCCCGGGTAAAAAGTTAGTTATCTAAATGTAGACGTGTATAAGCTAACACTATGCCAAGTTTCATCAATATCCGTGTTGTGGTTTTCTGATGATGCGGGTCCATTAAAAAATGATGGGCGATTCGGCTTCTGTATCGAAAATATCCTTTACAATTATCACGAGTTATTAATGAGTAGGTAGGTACGCGGTTAATTAAAGTCGTATCTTGAACGTCACTATTAGGTAGGTATAGTACTTATGAATAACAAATACAACTGCACAACGATACCGAAAATATTTACTTACCAACTTATCTACACACACAAATTAATTCAGCTAGGTACCAAATTTTAGTTAAACATCTTATAAGAGCGAAGCCAACAGCTGAGAACTACCTATTCAGTAGCTACTGCGAAATTGCCAACGAAGTTGCACATTCATAACATTCCGAAGATAAGAACGTAACAATGACAACGTTCTACATCCTTTTTTGTGTCGCTTCACTCCTAATATCAGAGGTAATGGGTTTATATTTTAATTTAATTTTATTTATTTGTCTATTATGTTTTTCCATGTAAGAAATCTACAAAATTAAGAATTTTCTCTATTGTTAAAGAGTCGTCAATCCTTGGATAGTGGTAAGTAGTATACTTAATATAATAACCAAACGAATTGGAGGCGTAGATGGCGAATTTAAATCTAAGCCATTTTCAAGGGCCGTTCATGTTTAGTGATTTTGTTTGGTTTTATTCGTATTTTTTACCAATTATATATTAGCATATTTTTACCCGACTGCGCCCGAAAGTGGATTATGATTTTCTATATAGCTTAGTTAACAACAGTTAGAAGATGAATCATGCAACGCACGTAAAAATGCCACGTTGGTACTTGCTATTTCGTTAACGCTCAGCCAAATTAGCCAAGGTGATACCACATCATCATTCGCCTTTCCAAGCGACTTATTACCGGTGAAAAATTAAACTTTAGCACCATTGCTGGCTTTTAATTTTGACTAAATGTTAATCTCGCTAAACATATAAGTAGCATGCTTTTAATATCGACTAAATGTTACTCTGGCTAAACTTATAAGTAGCAATAACGGTGTACCATGAATACTGCGAACCAGCGTTTGAGTTAGCCTAAACAAAATCTATCTATAGAACTTTATTTTACTGTTAAGCTATAGTATTAGTTATCAAATGTTACAATAATAGCGTACAATATCTTAACAGGGCCAATACTACGTTAAAAAGATAACATTCCCAAAGAAATAAATTAAATGATTATAGGTACGTTAAACAATGTCACCTGTGCACTGATAAAGCTACTGGTTCGCCTTATTTAAAAAAATAAAAATTCAAACAGTCGACACTATAATTATTTATGCATCAACGTGATCCGTATAACTAACTGATTTATTGGTTAATATATTTTACACTATTTTTATTGTACCTTATATAAAATTCTTAAAAATTATTAATATCAACGAGTAGGTATGTATGTATATTTTATAACGATGCAGTGATGCGCCATTAGATCCACTGCGTCGCGACATTCCACGCTCGATATTATAGATATGACTCGGGAACATTGCTAATGAATCCGCCCACAGAAAACACAGGCTAGATAGATGTAGGTTTCACAAGGAAACTTACTGCAAATTTTTTTTATCACACAAATTGCATTTTGTTTATCTTCGACCTCACTCTATATCTTTAACACTAGATACCCAGTGACCCCATAGTATGGATTAGCCGTCTATAGAATGACAAGCACTAAAAATGCTGAATGTTGGATCGAAAAGTGACTAAATTTGGTGGAGCAAATCGGTCTAGAGTAGGTACCTACCCACATTTAGAAAAAGGAATTGATAGTTTGTATCGAGATCACGGCACTTCCACACGTAACTGTGGTGCATTAATGACGTATGCAGAGTGATGGCGACTCGGGGGTCGGGGCGGGGCGCGGGTACGTGGCGGGGCCCACCTCATAATCTCGTGTTCGCGCTGTTCCTCCTGGCGCTGGCGCATCATGACTCCCTCGATGATGGCGCGCTCCTCGGGCGTGAGGTGCGACAGGTCCGGCATGTCGGCCATGGCGTGCGGCGGCGAGCCGCGAGCGGTGCGCGGGCCCGCCGCGTGATGCGGTGCTGTGCCCGCGGCGTGACGCTGTGCGCGCCACTCCGCAAGGAGGTTTATTTAATAATGCCGGGCGGGCCAATGGCGCGCGGCCCTCCGCTGACGTCAGCGGGCGTATTGATCGCGCCGCTGGGCGGGCCGCCCGCCTTGCCGCGCCGCCGCCACGCGCCCCGGCCCAGAAGCGCAGGCGTGCGGACTATCAACTATGCAACAGCGATTTATACACAACTGTTTTTCTTTTGCAGCTGAGTATTGCATTTTGATGGGCTAGTAGGTATCGAACCTGTCCTTATGTTATCACACTTATATCCCATGGAGGTAGGCACATAGAGACTAAGGTTTGCCACATCCTGCCACAGATATTATTTATTTCCTTCGGGTGAGAGAGCTTTGGACTTGACCGTTACCGACGAGATCATTAAATTGACGGCAATATAACTAAGTAGGTTTTTCGCCAGTCAGATTTAGCTCCAAATTAAAAAGCCGACTAGATCTTGGATATTCGTTTGCCTATATGACAATCCCCGAAAGGTACGCGCGGGGGTTTGCGGATAGTTATGCTCCAAGTTATAATTAAATAGATACGTATGATATGATTTCCGTATAAGACCATAACCACGGTACGCAGAACAGAAAGATGGTTGCAACTTGCAAGGTTGATGAAACACAATTAAAAATAGCTTTTCATTTTATAACTTTCGATAGCCCATTTATTTTTTTGTTAAAATTACATAGTATCTCGATTTATACAATTATTCTAAACGTTAAGTACCCGAATTAAACATTTTTTATAAACTTATGTGAGTGAGCCTATCAGTCGCAATCGAGGGGAGGCGCTTCGCATTCACCAGGCAGGTGGTTTACGTGTTCATTATGAAATAGTGTTTCTTTACCGTCTCCCCATGGATATCTTTTGGTGCGTACGCGCATGTACTCGTAGTCGCGGCAGACTCCTTTATGCTCCGGTGAGTGTGACAGCGCGTGAAACGCTTGTACAATGATAAGAGGAAAGCAAATGAAAAATACTATATTCCTCCATTTTTTCCAAGTATCATGCCCGTGGTGAAATACTGGTACACAGGGATTGGGGGCAATGGGTCCCGGGCGGCAATCGCTCGGGGGCACGATCCTCCGCCCGCTGCCGGGGACTTTCGATGGGCACCCGCACTCGCCTGGCGGCTTTCGAGGAGGACAGCACAGGCTGTAATTTCTCACACCAATCAACACTTTTGCATGATGTGGTATGGCGTTCTTTAAGCCGGATAGCATTATTTTGTAATGTTCACTTTTATACTTATTTTCACCGCCTAGTTTTTCAGCATAACTCACATGTTTCTTGTATTTTATTTTGTGTGTATTTACTCTGGGATTTGGTTATATTTTTGAAATTATGTGGATCAGATGAAAAGCTAAAAATTTGGATGATAATATTTTTTTGACAAATGTTATGAAAGCTGTATTCTTTTAATGTTGATATCAGCCAGTTCTATTTATTTATAATTGATAGCGAAGAGAATCATCTAAGCAGGATCATTATTACATTCGAGTCCAATAATTTATCTTTTTAATTATTTTTGAGTTTATGATGCTATTTACTAGTTACCTATTAATCTTGCCTATTATAAATTAGCTAGCATACCTACACTGACGACGAACGAAGTAAGAAGTAGAAGGAAATATAATCACAATTTAATTTGATTTATTAATATAAATGTATAGGTACAGGGCTCTAAAGCAGAAACATTCTGAAAGTGATAATAGACAGAAAATAGTAATATGGCCAGGAATGTCATGACTGAAGGAGCAACTCATATAATGAAAACGTGATATTTTGACAAATAAAAAAAATCATTGTTCATAGCATTAAACATACACGGCAAACTATATTATCTATCTTAATTATCCCACTAATAATATACATTCTTCTTTCTTTACGAAATGAAATGCGATGAAATAAAATGGATATGAATATGGCCTCACTCACAACTTAGTGGGCATTTTGCCAGTGTCATGTATTTAATAGCGATATAAAATGCAATAAAAACACATAATTAATAAAAATGGTGATGACTTTGAAGATAAAAATGGTGAATCATAAATAACTATCGTTGAGGCCAGAGATTCTTGCAGATGTCAGCTGGGACAAAAAACGGTAATATGTGTATAGGGTATTTCGTATTTTCCTTTCTTGGGGATATTTAGCAGAAGTTGGTAACCCTGTTCAGCTGTCACTCGCCGTTTGTTTATTTACTTGCTTGCGTGAATCATTTGTCGTGATTTACATTTTATTTTACGTTTGCATTTAGGCTATTTTCTTGAGCTATAGGTGTTTAACTGAATAAAATCCGAAGAATTACGTGTCACAGTAGCGATTTGTAGCATATTATTTCTATAATGATAAGATAATGTAAAGGCAATCTGATTGGCCAGCGTTTATCTATTTGTAATGGAATGCAAACACAATTTCTAAGGTTCCAATTTTATAGTCACCGATGTGGGTTTGGTGTGTTCTGTGTGAGTTGGTATTTCGTATCTATTGTATTTAGTATGCAATAGCCTTGAAGTTTTTATCCCCTCTACTTTGCGTGATTCATTTCCATACCATACATACATTTTGTTTGGGGCCGACCGGCGCGCGCGGGCTTTCGATAATGATGATGTCATAAGAATTCATTTAGAATAGTCTGCTTTTTAACATTTAGTGCTACACACCTGCTGCTCGCTGTAGCACGTTCATAGCATTCAGAGTGCGAATTTTGTTGTAGTTACACTATTTTCGTCGTTGGAAGCCAACAGCACTTCGGACATCATGGACTCCAAAGCTTTTGCATCGTCTGTCGCCACATTCTCTGCGAAGTTTTGTAATGTGAGTACAATTTGAACTAGCCATGTAATCATTATTTGTTTATCAAATACATACCTACCTATCTTATATTCTGCATGGCTGGCTGCCCACTGATATTTTTAATTCTTCTGAGTAGTGTACAAACTCAGTTTTCTGCTATTATTGTAGAGTTTAATTGAATTTAGAAAATGCAATAGTGTAAATGTTTATTTATATGCCATGGCTATAGCTAAAGCTGTAAAAACACTTGCACCAACATACTGTATCCTCATAATAGGTATGAATTACTGTGTCTATGTTAGTGGATTAGTTACCTACTCTATAAACATAATAATTATCTATTTGTACAGCAAATAATAATTATAATGGACATTATTGTAGATAATGAACAGAGACTGAATCTGTAATTGGTATATCTCTCTGAATGCGCGTGATAGCCTATGGTGATGGATTTAGATAGACATTAGCATACTGACAGCTTATACATAATAAGATTAACGTCTATCACAACTTTTGATGAGACATCTTTACTTACTACTACTAACTTAAGTTATTTTAAGATTACTTCAATTCACATCATAGCTACCAACATCCTAAAATATATAGTCCTTAAAAATTCAATGTTACATCAAGGTAGGCTAGATCAAAGAACCAATATTCCATTGAAATTTATCATTTCACCACAAGCAGTGCCTGCAGCTTCGTATGTGTGGACAATGTGGCAAGATTAATCAAAATCCGTCCTGTAGTTAAGTTGTCATGTGCAACCAAACATAAAATTCAGTGCATTCTGTCTTGATCAAAAATTATCCTAACATCAACAATTCCTAGGTGCTATGGTTTAAAAAAAAATATAATCATTACCAAGTTACTGTCTTAATAATTAATAGATACACAATCCATTAAAAATAAGGAATATATTTTCACATATGTAATTGGATGAGGCATTGAATTGTGAATCAGCAAATTTCATTTTAAATCTACAGATAGCAATGAGTATTACAGACATGTGTGTTTCATTAATTTAGGTACATCAGTGATTAAATGATAATGGAAAATGAAATACCTATAATTATAATCTACTTAATAAAATATTGATATTATTGGCAAGTAAGTAAATGCAGTATGTTTATGTGTTGTTATTGGTAATTGATTGTGAGTCATTAAACATTTATAGCACATTCTTACCTGGCTATCAGCAGCTGTACAGGATTTGATTAAAGGAAAATTATTGCTATTAATTACCAAATAATACTGACATTGTCTTTATCAAACAATGATAATTATATGAAATCAGTAACTAGAGTCATCCATACGAAAACATTATTTCTTACACACCCGGTTTAATGTTGTGGTTCCATTAAATCTTAAAAAGCGATAGGGTTATTAAAAAAATAACCTATGTAACTGCCTCCATTGTTTATGACTAAAAACATAATATATGCAAACATGTCTAATTGAGAACCTCCTCCATTTTTATTTGTGGCCTGATTTCATAACTCTATATACTTATTTAGTTATGTACTTATAGTAGTGTAGATTTTTTTACATACTTGCTTTACTTGCGTATAAATGTATGTATTGAACTATACATACTAATAGTAATTTCAAAAATGTATGTTCTTAATAACATTAATAAAAAAAACGCTGTTCTTTGAATTTTGTACCATGCGTTGGTGAGATATAAGATATAGGACATCTCTGAAATACACTAACTTTTGAGTACCATTTGAGCATATAACACAAGGGCCTTGGATGTATACAGGTATGGTTTAAATAAGCTTTTTTTCGAAATTACTTTATAGGAACTAGATAAAGGGAAAAGTGTGGTGTCCTCCCCGCTGTCAGCAGAGTTTCTGTTGGCACTCCTGGCCCTGGGTTCAGAGGAGCCGGCACACTCTGAGCTGCTCACCTCACTCGGCATCCACAATGATGAATCCGTATGTATTATTATTAGAATTATATACTGTTAGTAATATTCTAGTTTGAAATTGTATGCTGAAAAAGTTATAGGTATTTTTAAATTTATATTAGTTTATTTTATATTTTTGTTTCTTGTTTATCCCTCCGAGGAATGGGCATATTTATTTTTGTTGAACACTCGGCGTCTATAAGTAGGATCCAATCAGCGCATTCCGACTAAACTCACATGCCCGATACACTTTAGCGTCTTCACTCGTATATTCTATCCTTTGCCGACAAAAAATGACTACTTTGGTTTCTATAGGACTGTTTATTGTAGGACGTGACCGTTAATGCCTTGTTCTATCTTCGTAGATTTTTGTCGGACTTACTATTGTTGGCCGGCTTGCGGTAAATGGGCCACAAATCGTTTCCATAAATCCATTATGACTCCACTAATCCTTCCCGATGCACAGATAATAGTACAAACCATTTTGATTTATTCCAGATACGCTCCTCGTTTTCAAATCTATCGTCCAAAGTAAAGTCACTGAAAGGTGTTACTCTTAACGTAGCGAACAAGATCTATATAAATGAAGGCCCTTACGAGCTGGTGCCTGAACTGAAGGAGGACGCTATTAAAGTCTTCGATGCGGACTTTGAGAAGGTGGAATTCAGTCAAAGTGCTGCCGCCGCTGCTCTTATCAATGGATGGGTAATTCAAACTCTAATTTAATACGCGCATAAGGTAGGCCCGCTATACACGCCCACCAGTGTTACTACTGTAAGTCAGGAACCACGGCAGTGTCCAACGAAGACGTTGGGATTTGACCTTCGGTGAGTCCCTATGCTCCGGGGCTAATTGTCATGGTACCTGCTACGAAATTGATGAAAGGAAAATAGGAGGAGTTAGAAAGTAAATTATAATAAAAATAAGGTAAGAAGAACGTTGAACGCAAGCAGGATTTGCTTCATGGTGCGGCAAAGACTTCGGCTAAGAATCTTCGATCACTGTCTCAAGGCATAAGCCTTTAAAAATATATAGGTAGCTACATATCAACAATTCCATTTATATTTTGTCTTGACTACATGACATTCCGATTACTCATTCTTTTTTACCTATATTTCTAAATACCAATAATTATTACTTTATTTTTTAGGTGGAAGGCAAAACCAACAAAAGAATCAAAGATCTTCTGTCCGCCGACAGCCTCGACAGTGATACTCGCCTTGTGCTTGTTAACGCGTTATATTTTAAGGTAAAGAAGATCTAGAACTTAATATAAGCCATATTTTAATACCACCGGGACCAATAAACCCCGAACACGTTTCTGCTAGGCGCGCTGCTGCGAAATGTATGGAAAGCTTCAATCACTCCATCGGTATTCGATGCTGTCATACTCATACATAAATAAGGATGTAATAGCCCATGTCGACTGGTCTAGTAATTTGTTCTAGGGTACATGGCAGTCACAGTTTGACCCGGCAAACACTATCGAGCAGCCGTTCCACGTCAACGCAAACACGACAGTCGATGTTGACATGATGTACAGGGAGGGCGACTACAGGTACGGCGAGAGCGGGGAACTGCAGGCCCAGGTAATATTACTACCACATGTTCGCATAGTGGTCCCTCCGCCACAATCCCTGGCCTTCGTTATTGTATAGTTTTGTTGCACCCTGTATAATAAAGAAATTAACATTTCAGCTTCTGGAGTTGCCTTACGTGGGTGGAGAGACGAGCATGATTGTGATCCTGCCGAAAGATATCGAGGGGCTCTCCGGGGTCCTGGCGAAGCTGGCCGGCGGCTACGACCTCATATCCGAGTTCAACAGAATGTTCAGTGTGAAAGTACAAGTCTCACTTCCAAAGTTCAAGATCGAAACGGAAATAGATTTGACCGAGTTACTGCCTAAGGTACTCGGTTTACTTTTCTATTGGTATCACCCACCACTGAGTAGGTGTTGCCAGTGTCAAGGAAGTAGGCGGAATAACATTTGAGTATAATAAAATATAGTTTCATATGCAGGCCTAATCAGTGGGCCACATCATAACCCAGGCGCGGCACGTACTCGCTGAGCGGGCAGAGACTCTCCCGAAGCTGGTCGGCTGGTGTTACCAGTACATATTTTTTACGATTCACGTGCAGTACATACTCAACCAATACGAACAGTGACGTTTAGTTTTTTTTTTATATTATCGGGCCATTATTGATCTTGGCTCATTGCCTTAATATTCTAATTTTTGTTTGAGGTTACCGTTTTATTTACCGACTACCTACGCGCTCGACGTTCCATTTCAATTTCGTTGTGTAAATAATTGTGGCATAAATCATTTAGATATATTGTTATTATATACAGTACTAGCTGTTGCCCGCGACTTCGTCCGCGTGGTATTTAACAAAGACAACCGTTGACAACAGCCAGCTCGCCCATTCTGAGCCCGCGGGACGCATTGCAGGTTGCTATCAAACTTAATCAGGCGCTGCGCTGCAACATTGGTTTTAATTTTTTTTTCGTGAGATCCTATGTTTTTTTCTAAAATAAAAGTAGCCTAAGTTACTCCTTGTAACATCAGCTATCTGCCAGTGAAATTCCCGTCAAAATCGGTCCAGCCATTCCAGAGATTACCCGGAACAAACAGACAGACAGACAGACAGACAGACAGACAGACAGACGGACAGACAGACAGACAGACAGACAGACAAAAATTGAAAAAAATGTTGTTTCGGTATAGGTAACGTGTATACATCCAAATGCACTTAGTAAAAACCGGTTATTTTAATATTACAAACAGACACTCCAATTTTATTTATATGTATATATAGTGAAATAATAAAAGTGGGCGTGGATGGTCAAATCCGAAACTGTAGGGAATAGCGAAACCGACTTTGGTGCAATCTAATACTGCACCATTCGATTTTTGAACAAACATAATTTCTCGAGCCAGCAATGGAACCTGTTTATTTAAATAATAAAATATTCCACAATTTATAAAGACGTCATTTTTATATAACTTTTTTTATAGGTAGTGCAATAAAAAATAACATACATTGTCAACAGTAAAAAAACTGGCCATCTCTTTGCTTCAGTATACACAAATACTCGTAATATATCCTAATTATTTATTCACGATGTTCTTTTTTTTTGACGTAAACGCTTTTTCAGATCGGCGTCAATTCTATCTTTAATCGGGATAACTCAGGCCTGACCAAGCTGTTGAGCAACAAGGAGAATCTGTTCGTGTCCAAGGCCGTGCAGAAGGCGTTTATAGAGGTTAACGAGGAGGGCGCTGAGGCCGCCGCGGCCACCGGTGAGTGGGATGAACCTTATAATATGCACCCTAACACAGCGTGAATCGTAAATGTATACTTACGATTGAACCTGCTCTTCTTTAGCGAATTTGTAATCATTATATGAAGGCATAATTTAATGTCAATGATACAAAAAATATGCTCCCAAAAATCACGAATTTCATTTTGTTGAGAGATATTTTCTTGAAATTTAATTTATTTATTCCAGAGATAATACAATCTATTTCGTTAGTATTAACTTAAAGCTATGTTATGAGGTAATTTTTTTTAAATCGATATATCGAAATTGTGACCTCACATAATTATTACAAATGCGCTAATGAAGTGCAGGTTCAAATGCTAGTAAACCCTTTCTGAATTACGCTGTATGTGCAGCTACACACATATTTGGTCATGTTTTCGATTAGCTACGTCTCCAGTTATAGCTTGTATCTCTTCGACATTAAGGCTTTGAGCCAAATTCACGTCTATATATTTTGGGCAACCCTTCGCCACCTTGATACCTTAAAGATTAATACACTCGCGTCGCGTGGTGTTAATCGATTCCAAACCTAACATGTGTTTCGTTGCTCTTATATTTTTTTGCTGTGGATATTATATGTTTTTTTTAATTAAATATGAAATACATGACTGCATTTGTTTTAAACACATACCTTTGTCAAACAGAAGTGTGGATGTGTATTACACATTATACTGTTTCAAAATTGTATCTCATGTATTGTAATTGTGATGGGAATGTATCGAAATTAACAAAAAAATATGTTTTATATCTGGTGGTGGAATTTCTTGCCGCGTACGGCTTCACGAATATTTCTATCGGCGCCTGCTTCACATATGTTTTTTTTCGTCTATAAACAATTTTAGGGTTCCGTACTGAAAGGTCCAAACGGAGTCCTAGAAACGCTGTCCGTCCGTCTCTCGAACACTTTTGGCTTCTAGACTAAATGAGATAGAAACTTTGAATTCGCACATAATAAGTTAATGAATTCCTGATCGCAAGATGAATAAATGCTTAACTAGTTACATATAAACCCAGACGCCCATACATGCAAAATTAATTTATTTTTATTACACATGGCTTGTCGTTTATCATTTAAAACAGTACCTAAGTACTTATTTGTTCTTTTTTATGATTGTTGAAAAATAATTTAATTTTATTAGACTTTCGATATTAACCCTTCGCCGGTATAAGCGCCCTTCAGAACCCAAAACGTGCAAGTTCGCCATGCATTTAGCCAGTTGTTTAATACTTGTTTGCGACTGGTGCACTGCGCTCGCTGAGCTGCATCGACGCGCCATAATAAATTCGAAATCGTCGATAACCCCTCCTTATTATTCCCGATTAATGAGGTGTCTGTCAATCTAAATTCTTTAATCTTTCTTGTATTTGTGGCATGTGATGGCGGGATGGCTTTCGGTTGGGTTTGCTATGTATTTGTGATCGTGTGAACTGGTCCGTGTGTATGCGCGCGCGCAGCGGGCTCGGTGCGCACGCGTAGGTCGGCGGTGCTGGCGCGCGCGTTCGTGGCGGACCGGCCGGCGCTGTGGCTCGTGCTGCTGGGCGGGCAGCCCGCGCTGCTGGCCGCGTACCGGCCGCCGCCGCCGGCAGCGCCGCGCCCGCGCCCGCGCCAGGAACTATAGCCGTGTGTGTGGCGCAGGCATGGTGGTCATGATGAGGTGCGCGCCGCGCTCGTTCCGCTTCCACGCCGACCGCCCCTACATCTACATGCTGCTCGACGCCAGCAAAGCGCCCCTCTTCGTGGGCGTGTATCGCGGGAACGTCTGATGCGCATGCGACTATCCAGCGTCAATATAGTTCACGAGTTTTGTTCGTAAGAGTCGAGACGAAATGTTGTATGTAATTTTTGATTAACTGCCATTAAAAAAGCACTTGTTTGAAAGCGATTCTGTCCTGCATTCTTAGAGTCACCCATTTGTTGTTTCGCACGTCAAAATTTACAGGTAGCATCTCGGTTCGATACAAAAATCATGAAACTTAAATTACCACGTTAGTCACTTAAATAAAAATATTGCAATAAAACAATGTTAAAAATATATTACTCTAATAAATATTTAATTTAACAAATTTGTTTGTTTGGTATTGACCTTGACTGATCTAATACTAAGATTGTATTAACATTCCATTGGGTGTATGGACACAAGCGCGCGAGATGAATGCAGCTCTGAGGGATCCGTTACTTTTAATTTAAAAGAACAGTTGATGGTCAAACTTGTAATAAAAAAAATATAGTATCGTAATAGAAAGCTAGGTATGTTTTTATAAACAATACTCTAGCACATATTAACGCGATCGATAAGCTTACGGAACCTAGGACAGCGCTACTCTGCCGGCGTGCGGGGCGAGGTGTGCGGGCGGCGGAAGATGCTCCCGCGCAACCTCCGGGCGCGGCTGCAGTCAACACGCTCGTGATCTGTTGTTTGCTTGATGTTGTGTTTATTTGTGTGTGCTACCATGGTCGTTCCAAGGTCCGGGAGGTACTCCTAACTCCATGATCGACACGTATAAATTGTGTTCCAGCAATGGGCATCATGACTCTATCGGCCATGGTAGACTTTAACCCGGTGCAGCGCTTCGTGGCCGATCGGCCTTTCATGGTGGTAATCCATGTAGGGGGCACGCCCTACTTCGTGGCAACCTACCGCAGCAACGGAGAATAAGTTGTACACCACATTATTATGATCCGACTCCATCAGCGTCCTAACGTGCATATTAACGCCGTAATAATGTCACTAAGCAGATATGGCTAACACTTTTACTTGTTCATTTACTAAGGACATTACTATTGATATTAAATGACGACTCGGATGGCGGTTTTTTTGTCACATAAAAGGGTTTCAGTTTAATCACCTTTAGAGTAGAACGACAATAATGCAGCCACTCATCGAACGTATTTAGACACAGGCGTTAACATTTACATTGACGCAGATGGAGCAGGAACGTTACAGTTAACACTTTCTCCAATTCAATTAAAAATATATATTGATATTGTCTTTGATCACATATAATTTATTTAAGGTATTTTTATATTGTATTTAAAAAAACCCCACACAAAAGCATACGTTTAAAAAGATAAGTATTGCATGTAAACTAGAGATAGATATATAGACTGGAGTGAGAGTGAAATACTAACGTAACATAATGTACGATCCTCGGCGGACGCGCTACCTCATTTTACCTAAGAATTGCATTAAAAAAGAGAACACACACTAATAATAACACTATGTTGTTAGGTTTAAGTATAGCTAAATGTATTTAGAAGAGGGGCGGAGATCAATGTTGCATGTTACATATTTTTTCTATAACAAAATATATTTATTTTACTAACACATCTGTTTTTCAATATCATTGATGTATAGAGTCCCTGCCGTCCTGTTAAAAAAAATATTTTTTTTTGCAAACCCCTCAACCTTCCTAGTAAAAATACTATTATGTTATTAAGTTTAAATGATATTAAAGATTATAACATGTAGGTATATATATACCCAATATGAGGAAAAAAGGTCTGAGTAGCATATAGCGCATGCTCCGATTATTTGATTGCCTGTTTCCATTGGGCTTTAAGAAGCGAGTTTCCGGTTCTGATTACAGAAGTACAGAAAATATTAAAAATATGACAAAAAGTATACGAAGCACTGCGAAAAGCTATGTAAGTATGTTTTGTAGTACGCTTAGTTCTTTAAAATAGTGACATTAATTCATCGCAGTTTTTTTTATCCAGTCGGGTCGTAAATAGATAAATTGACCAACCCTAAAACTGGCACCACCAATTTCTGTCACAGCGATGCCGGAATTGGGGCTATAGAATCTATTGCAACCATCGCCAGAGCGGCGTTAGGTCTGGCCTGCACCCTGTGCACCAGCGACTCGCACCTTTTGCGCATACTCAAATAAAAACAATCGGTTCCCGCTGCCGCCCCGCCAAACTGCAAAAGCGGGGAAGCCCCAACACCGCCCTCAACGTATTTAATATGAAACTTTATTTCAGCCTTCTTGGAGGGTCGACGTTCATTACAATTACGTGTGGGTCCCGTGAAGCGCTTCGTTGCTGACCGGCCTTACATGGTCGCCATCGTGGTTCACCGCACGCCGTACTTCTTGGTCGCATACCGCGGCAACAAGTGATTTATCTATGTTTATGTTATTATACGCTTCATTCATTCGCGCATTTGTAAACTTGTATCCAAGTACACGTATGTAATTAATAATATTACCTATTGCGGCTGTTAAGCTGGTAATTAACTGACTTACTCAATATTAATCCTAACCAACCATAACAAAATTATGTCATGGAAAGTAATATACTTACTTATTTAACTTTTATAAATAAATTGTAAGTAACCACTTACATAAAAGAAAAATGTAGCCTTATTCATCTCAAACAAACACAACATCTCGTTAATAATGTTTTAAACGATATTATCGGCAATAATTGACGAAACGGCGGATTAATTACTCCCATTAATTTAGCGTTAAGAACCCAGTTGTTGTTGTGTATATGCGGAAAGAATGTATTTACTGCGGTTGTGTTGGCTCAGAGCGCGTTGCAGTGAGATAACAGCTCTCGTTCTGTTCGCTAGTACTATTTGGTACCATGTGCGTGGTCGTACGTGCGCGGTCCTTGCTCCAGTGCTACAAAATGTATTGAAATCATAGACTTTGTGGCTAGGAAAATATAATGTTAACGTCCTTACCGCCTCTTCGATTTACGCCTTAAGTAACATACCTACGTAAATTGTTTAGAAACTAGATAGGTAATGTTTTATCTACAAACCTGAGTGACACTGAATAAGACATTCAAATGGACGATACTTAGTAATTATGACTGAGTATTATATATTCTCTAGTGTTTTGTTACTTTTATACATTAATATGTTTGTAAGGGCGCACGGCGCGCCCGTTTTCAATTTACTTCTAGGACGAGGTCCAGTCACCCCGTACCCTGTGGCACCTAGCTTTGATTCGCCACTGGGACAACTTTGCTTTATAAACAATAAATGGCAAGACTGTCCTAGCTATACGCAAGGGTTATATTATCCCGGAACAAATGCGTTACTTCCAAATACACCGACGGTTTTCAGAGGATTATCGTACATAACCAAACCTCCAGAAATGTTGAATTTGATTCCATTGCATGGAAATTGGCCCATCAACGGCCGTCCGACGCAAAATTTCGAGTATTCGAATTTATATAACTCTCAACCAATGCTAAGACCGGGGAGTGATCAGACGTCGACAAGACGCTCGTTCAATTTAAAACTGAATAATGCCCATAAATCTGCCACCAGTTTGGGAAATGTACTTAGTACCAACATAGCAACGACAGTGAAGAATACGATTTCTACTACAAATTATTTGAATAGAAGCGAATATACAACACAGGCAGTTTGGACCGCAACATCGAATGATACTGATACAGAATATTCCGGTAAATCAATAACTGATGAATTTCTACAAAGGTTAGATGTCTTTGAGCGTGCTTTTTATAGGGTAAGTCAAGTAACAGATTGTAGTGACATAAGTCCCAGCAACAACAACGTCATCAACATCCGAATAGGCTGATTGAAGCGTATTCAAATACTGATAGAGTAATCAAAAGATTATTGATCTACCAGTGAAGCTACACGTTTTCGCTAGAGGCGCTGCTGTAAAATGTATGGAATGATTCGATAACTCAATCGGTATTTGATGTTGTCAAAACTTGTACTAAGCCCGCAGAACTCTTACTTGGGCCTTTGTTATAGGCAAGATTTATTTTGAACTTTGGCTGTCTAAAAGTAGGCAGGCACCACGTCGTGCATGATTAACAAAAATGAATGCAAGAACTACGTTGGAATTCTGTCAGCAGGTAACGAAGTACATACATAACGATTATGGCAGCATTATGGGCTTGTAGTACCTACCTAACTCGTTATTGCATTACGTAGCTACTTACGCTGTAAATATCGCTACAATTACATTATGTAATAGGTAGTACCCAAGTGTGACCGAGAAATCATGATATAATTATGTCGGTTACAAATGTTCACATAAATCGCATTTGCTTTTAATAATTGAAGTACCCACAATAGATTAACTTCGCTTGTATTGCACGGCTCGGCTATCGGTAACGGAGTGGTCATAAAATTAAATTGCTACTTGTGTACCTATTCACGCACTTAAGTAGGTGAGTATTGGTCAACTAGGTAGTTATAAGATATTATATACAGCTAACGAATCCACCTACTTCCATTATTATCGACAAGTTGATAGATCAGCCCTCAATTCAAAACGATTTTACAAGTCTTGTATAGAACAATATATCTAAGTAGGTATCTACTTTATAAAACGTGAGTAGGTCGAGACCAAACGTACGGTTGCGTAATCTTTTGAATCTTCGACTCTGAAACATATCTACGATACCTGAAAATTTAAAAGCGAATCAATTCGGCTATCAATAGAAATAACATAATATCGCCTGACGAACACACTTAGCAACGCTTTTATTTTGTGTATCGTACAATGTACTGGGGGCGATCCCCGTTTATAATACTTATAAAGATATTAAACCTCCATGACTCGGGTACGCACATTCACTTTCATCACATAATGTTTGGCACGCAGCACGCAGGTCAAGACGAAACTCTTATAACACGGATTATGTAGCACCGAGTCGCTCTCTCCCTTCCGTAATTCGTACGAGCAAAAGAGACAAAATAGATTTATTTCACATTTTGTATTGTGACAGCCGACTGTGCTACTAGAGCGGGTTTCAAACCCGGGACCCTCGGTGCAGAAGGTAGCGTCACTACCAGCTGAGCTAATCAAGTCATCAAATAATGTGAATCGTCCCATATTGGTCCGATTTAACAATTACTTCATTGATCTTTAGGTAGGTATCGTAAATGGTTAGAGCATAGACACAATAAACCAGTGGAGGATCCAGATTCTAAAAATTAAGACCTCGTTTGCAGATAACTTTCATGAAGCTTTCATGTATAAGTCCAGAAGACCGCCGCGAAAACGGAATGAGCTTTGTCCAATCGGGCTTGTTCTTACAAATGGCTTTGTTGGCGCTTTCGACTGAGGTAGACGCGGACACTAAAGCTGAAATTGAGCAGTCCATCGGATTTCATCATACCGAAATAGTAGGTACCTATACAAAATATTTATATGGATTTTCATATTCTCCTGTGGACCCTGTCTTTTTCTCTAAATAATGTCAATATGTCCAATTGTTAAATGGAAATACAATTATTTGTCAGGATAAAATAAATATTATAAGGCAAGTAATGACCTCCTTGCCTAATTCGACTGACGACTTGAAGTTCAGGCGGTCTTCGCGGCTGGTGCTATGCCCGCGGTGCGCGGTGAGCGCGTCATTCTGTGCCGGCGCTGCGAACGCGCTGCGCTTGCGCATAGACACATTAAATGGCACTGAGACGCCTGAAATCATTGCCACCACGCTTAACAATATGGTATGTTTTATGTAACTTTATTTCAGTATTTCGCACACTTACGCGTCACTATATTGACTACCTTTCTATCATTACTACTACCTACATATTCAGAATTGAGTTTTCATGCTTTTGAAAATAAAGTTCGGTGTTGCAGTTTACCCCATCATGTTATTATTCACCGTTGACAAACTTATAAGGTTGTAGATAGATATGTATAAAGTAGGTAACTAACCTAACTACTCAACAAGTGTCGGTCTGTTTGCAACAGGTCACCAGACGGTTTTCTTGTAGTTTTATTCTAGTGTACTTACTACACCTAATAGTAGTTGACCTGACAGGTGGAACTTGATTCCGGAGGTGCAATCCGCGACACATTTGACGAGAGTGAGATGTCTTCGGGCGTTCATGTTGTCCTTGTCACGACGATGTACCTGCGCGCTCGCTGGCGCTCCGCACCCACCCTGCTGAACGGAACCCATCCATTTAGAGATTCCGAAAACGCCCCCGAACGCACCGTGCGAATGATCAGGATCAATGATGTCATGAGATACGCAGATTTGAGAGACTGGGATGCTGAGGTCAGTGAGTTAAATCGAATGTCTTCTATGAGTTTATTTTGACCAGAAATACAATTAATTAGGTACTTTCTTAAGTAGGTGTAGATAACCAAAATGAAGCGCGAAGCCAATATTTGGTAAATTGGAGGAAAACACGCAAAATGTGTACGCCTACGTTTTGTGTTTTACTTATCGTAAGGAATATACGTGCAAATTAACACGAAATAAACCAGAAGTGCTACAATGAACAGCGCACTATTCAACAGGTTGGCGAACTGTATCCAATCGAGTGCGGTGCGCGATGTCTCTTCGCTGACGTGATTATTATCTTCGTTGGGGTCTTTCGTAGTGACTACTTCGCTGGGGTCGAATTCAGTGAACACCACGTACTTGCCCGGCCCACTGCTCACCAGCCGATTGACACTCACGATCCATGTCGGCGCTGGCGCCACGCGACGTTTCAAATATATTAAAAATAACGTTTCCAAGATTCCTCCCACTGTGATTATCATCGAGTCGCGCAGGAACAATATAATAATCGGCGTGTCCGCGCTATGTTTGGGAATCTCGTAACCGATCTCAGTAAGGAACATGAAATGGCCGTAAAGACTAAAACAAATCAGTAAAAGTCGCGTATTATCCTTCACGTCCAGCAGCAGGGCAATCAATGTGAGCAGCACGATCACGACCGAAGGCACGACGAGAACTGCCGCTGGTCCGGCTGCTATCCTCTTCAGGACGAATTTATATTTCAGCATCGGATACGTACTGTTCGGGCAACAGTTGTATTTCCCCGGCAAGCGTTCATTGATCACATGCTCCAATTTCCAGCCGGGGCCATTTTGGAAATCGTCAAGCACTACGGGTCCACTTTTATAGAACGTAAAATTAACCTGTTCTCCCGTGTTCATCCATGAGCCGAAGTAGAATGTGCAGTTCTGCTCGTCGTAGGGCCAGCGGCGCAAAGAAGTGCGACATATTCCAGAATGGGCGAGGTGCGGCACGCACGTCACGTTGCCATCGTACGTTAACATGCATGTCGTGTAAATTTGATCCGATTGGTACATAGTGGCGTCAGCGTTGAATAGCGACATTCTCGGTGTCCATATTTGGTGACTTTCCAGCTGAGTCTCCTTGATATTACCGTATTCCGAAGGAGTCCACGACAGAAATACATCTTTCCAAGCCAGTGCCACCCAACTGTGAAGGGTGAATGTTTCTTCGAGGGAGTCAAAGCTGATGTATTTGATAGCGAAGCGAACACTCACATTAACGGTATCTCTATGATCCCTAACTGGGCGAAAATCATAATCGTACGCACAGAACAGATCCTTGTGAAGTTTGACTTCGTCGTGGTCGGCCTGGTCTCTGTCTGTATTGCAGTCGCCGGTCACAAGTTGCACAAGTATGGCTGCCAAGAGGCATAGCCAGGGAAGCGTCCAGCGGTCAGACATGTTCGTAGCAACAATGACGGTGTACGACCAGGAGAGCGTTGGTCGATTCCATAGGCAATTTGATACGTTGAACCGCCCCCAAAGATAACACATGATACGCTACATTTGCACATGATAGCTATAATCCAGAACATTAGTCCCACATTTTAAACTATTTTATATTAACCAAGCAGATCATTGCACGATAATTATGTTATACTACAATAGATTATACAGTATATGGGTACAAATTGTTTTTATGCGTGTCAGCTTTTTGGTAGGTAGATAGGTTACACTTACGTGGATTAAGGGCGGTGTTTCACAAGATTCTGATAAACTTTATCCACAACATATTTGACAGAGGGCTCTTGCATATTGTGTTAAATAATTTGTGGATAGGGTGTATCAGGATAATTGGAAACAGGCCTTATGGTTATAATGTTTTATGGGTGGGTTATAATATGAAAATTAGATCCCTTTCAGGCCGTAGAAATCTTCTACTCTACATCGGATCTTAGTCTGATGATGATAGTGCCTCGTGGGCGCTCGCTGAGGAAGCTGAGCGAGCACGTAGCGAACGCCCCCAGCCTCGCGACCATCACCGACCGCATGCGGAGCATACGCGTGGCCGCCACACTGCCGCTCTACACTTTGCGCATGACGTTGCTATTGCCAAACAAATTACAAGCTGTGAGTCAAATACTTTTTTCTAAAAACAACGCCACCATCACGCCTGGGCCTCAAGTCTGCTAATACAATCGATTCATAATCGAACAGCAATCGCATAGTAACTGTCACTTTTGACAGATATCCTATACAGTATCTGTCAAAAGTGACAGTAACTATGCGGTTCCTGTTCGATTATGAATCGATTTTGTTAGCAGACTTGGGGCCCTGTGCGTATTCACCGAAAGTGTAGGCAGATATGCACTATTTTGCACCTGGGTACATTTCACTGATTGTATTCGCTTCCCCATGTAATTGGAGCAGACGCGGCTGCCATAATTGCGCCAGAAAAAAGGTGTGAGTAAATAAGATTGGCAGGAGGATGGTATTATCATTATCATCCTGCCTATCTTATTTAACCATAACTACTTTACATTGAAATAAAAAAGCTATCGCGTTTATGTTATGTTTTTACGTTCCCGAAACTGTAAAATAAGTTTATTTCAATGTGTAGTATGTGTGTAGTAGTTTGCATTGAACAGTCACAACTCTTCTACCTTCTGTGCCTTCCTAATAAAAATAATGATAATGTAGGTAGGCCCGATGGTATGGGGCGAGATTATTTTATTACAAGAGAGATTATAATGCAGATGGGTCTATCGCGTCTGCTGGATTTGAAGGATAGGCCGCGGAATGGCACCCTGCGGCTGTCGCACGCCGTTCAGCGGCTCATGTTCTGGGCGGAAGCGGGACGGAACGCGTTTAAAGATGATGGTAAGGACCAATAGCCTATTGTTTAGAGGGTAATCGAGAGGTTACCCTGTTTGATACCCTCTCTGCCCATTGAAGTACTTACATGTCTAATGGCCAGGGTGAGTAAGAGCCTTACTTAATGGGTCTATTAGTTATCGGTTTATCGTATATAATTAGGTAAACTCGGTCAAATACGTCCATCTATTTATGTTATGACTGAAGTCAGGGCGCGCCCTATCATAGACTGACCGACGCGGCCGCTTCAGGCGACAAGTTCAAAGGTGCGGCGGTGCCTCAGTGAGTTAAATTAGACAGTATTAACACGTCATCGAGATCTTCCAATTTCCATGCTTGCACGCACAAGTGTTATTTACTAGGGTCAAGCAAGGAGGGTGCCATCGGATTTCGCTCTATCCTAAAAATTGTCAGATCGCGCACCATCCTAAAAATTGCCGGATCATAGTCCAACCTTATAAAATCTCGTATCGTGTTTCATCCTAAAAAATATCGGATCGCCCTCCTCCTCTCTCAGACAACGTTCAGTTAACTTTTATGAATGATGTACAGGTATCGAGTGGGACGAGGCGCCACAGTTGTCGCTCGTTGTGGACAGACCATACATATTTTTCGTGCGCTGGCGGAATATAACATTGATGAATGGACATTTTGTGCTTTAGATTGTACAATTATTGTAAATGTGAATATGTTAATAAAGTGCCTGTACCTAAGTTTATAAGATAACTTTATTGTGATGTTATATAATTTATAGACCACACATTGATGTAATACTTAGGTATCTACAAAGTCCGCAAAAAAGTTATTTGCGTTTGTAAAGTTGGTGGCGACCCCTCCCGTAACCATTGAGTTAATATTCCCGTAACACACTTATTCGACACCTAAATTCATGTCTTGCGCAGTATTTTACAGATCCAAAGTAATTTCGGGCATTATACCTACTTACCTATTCGTCTTCACAGAATCTCGTAAAATTATAAGTAGGTAAGTACTAATTAGATGCACCAGAGCGGTTTGTAAATCAAGAATTTAATGATAAGTATTTCTGTAAAGTTTTTTATAATGATGCTATATTGACTAGTAAGTACGTCATACTGCTCACGTTAATTTAGAAAATGAATATTTATGTAAATGTTGTTTGATTTTGTTTAACAAGTGTTATTTAAAAAAAAATAAGTAGGTAATAAAGAATTCGTTTTTTTTTATTCAGGAATGTTACTTTTATAAACTACCAATACCTCCATATATACCTCTTGAAATATTTCGCACTATTATCATTACTTACACCTTATATATCGTTACGTTTTTGGTTAACTTCATTTGAAGTAATAACGTAAGGTGCTTGAGTGTTGCGTTGTACACCGGAGGGCTGGCAGATGGGTCGGCCTGGCGCTAGTGGCGCCAACCCGCCGCGGTGGAATATCGCGTTCAACTCGAGCACTGACGGCCAGTAGGGCGCGCGCGCGAGCGCCGCCGTCGTCTCGCCCAGGCAGTCCCGGACCAGCAGCACCTCGCTGCCGTGCCGCCCGAACAACGTCCACTGGTCTGCACTTTGATTTTGTAGCGCGTAGTCACCTGTTTATGAAATTTAAAACGGAATTTGACATAACACACACCTAAATACACCTTAAAACACACCTTAGTAGACAAGATAAGTCGAGAAATGTACGAGCCATTAGTATGAGTTTTAAAAGTATCAAAATACCGATCGAGTGATCGAATATTACTTACATGAATGGAAATGACTATATGATGTTGATTGTTAAACCTCGTACTAAGCCCCCAGTTCTAAGTGTCTATGAGCTCAAAAACACAGGAAGGCGTATGGACAGCTGTACGCTCTACCGGTTTCATATAAGTATAGGCGTAAACAGCAGACAGTTTCTATCTTATAAACTACAAAGAACGTAGCTGTCGCTCTGTCTGTGCTCTATGGGGTACCCGTCGATAGTATGAACACGCCAACATCGTACTTTAGTAATTGAAATATGAATCGAGATGATACACAATTAACCTACCTAATTAGAATTAGGTCGAGCGTTGTGTATGAATCATCCTACTGTATCTCCCTACAGAACGGTCTAGCGAATAAATTATAATGAATACCTATAATATGTCAGTACTAACGCATTAGGTAGGTATGACAAATTGTTTTTCTTTAGTGATTCATCGACGATCTTCTCGTACACTGAAATTACACTTAAGACCCCACCTATGCATCGCAGCGTGAGAGAATTGAAAAGGGATAGCGTGAATTACTTCCGTGGCCGCGTGTAACAAACGCTGACGGATGGTGATACATATAACTGTTAAATATATATAGGAGCAACCGCTTATCTATTAAATAAATCGCGATGTAAATAAACAATCTTCGAAATCTTAGGGATACGATCAAAAACGTGTGACAAATAAGGTGATTCCGGTTTTTTATTAATCGCCTCTTCACACATCCTAGTTCGAGTTTCGGGTGCAAATGTCAAACTGTTAATTCCCATAACTAACACCGACATCTAAGTCGATGGTCGAGGTCGAAGTTCTTCATTTACCCACCACTTTTATCTGTGACGATAATAATGTTTTCCAAGACTCCGGAATTTGTTCCGTTGCCCTGTAAATAGTGCTTTCTTAGGGGTGTCTCTATTTCCAGCAGACACGTGCTCCAGTTGACGTGACCATTAAAATCACCGTACCTCATAACGTACTGTTCCCTTTCCTAGATTGAAACAAAAGATTTCATATGTTAGATGCCCAGTCTTTGTTCCACTGTTTTAGAATATTTCCTATTGTAGGTACCTACTAACTTTTATATGTTTACAGCAGTGATTTTACGTGCCTCCAGCAAAACAAACGTTTATGTTGGCAATCGGCACACGACAATGGCCGTGGTGGGGTTTGAACCCGGAAAGTCGCGGGATAGGCTATTGACGCTTTTAAACGTCTGTTTATTTGTGCGGAATAAAAGTGGTCTGTGGCTGTTAGGGTCAATGTGATGCTAGCATACGTATCTCCCTACTTATAGTACGTACCTAGGTCGGTATTGCAATCAGCGCCCCTAGCCGGAATTGCGTTGCCTACTAGTAAATATATGGTAACATTCGAAAACGAGACTAAGATTTTAAGAGGAACGATAAAGTAGATAATTACCAAATCCGTGATGGCTCTCACGTGGAATATAAAGCAATCGATTGCTCTCGGCTGAGTATACACTGTCATCCAGCTTCCAACTAGTTGTTGTATGTTCTGATCGAGCCCTTTTCTATAAAACGGGCAGATATTGAATATAGACGTATTATATTCCGCAACATTTGCGTAAGTGAGCAACAATAAACACGCTATGTATTGTAGACAATTAAACTTCATATTTTGTCTCATAATTATAAATGTGGATTGAATGGAAGCACTGATGCGAATAAAGTGCAGTGTAGGAACGAATATACAGCTCTCTCTCTCTCTTAATAAAACATCCATAAATGGTGGAATGTTTAAGCAACATCCGAATTGGTCGATTATGTTGCAATAATATTGAACATAACTACTGCCGGTATCGCATTTATTTAAACATGTACTTGTTCCTTCCTAGTACCTACCACAAGTTGCTTTATTGTAAAATTTCGTGAATGGACGCAAGGGATAAGGTGGTACAGTACCGACAGAAGGGCATAGAACGATTGTTCTATGCCCTTCTGTCGGTACTGTAGAGTATTATCTACGGGAGATAGATTTATCTCCCGTAGATAATACTCTAAATAGGTGTATCAGCTTGTCGCAGGCTGTGATCTCTGTTTGTAAATAGTTACCTCACCTAGACTTAAGTAATAAAGTTGTAAATGCTCTAATTGGTAGTTTAAACAACAATGTTCTGCTATGATTATATACTTTTTTATTGATATAGACATTACATATTTTAATAATATTTAACAACATAATAAGTGGTTTACAAAATTTTGTCATAATTGCGCATGCGGCCAATAACTATAGGCGGTTCGCCAGTGCGCGGCGCCGCGGGGCGGCGACGGGAAGCGTTTTAGAAAATGTCTACAAACACTATACATATATTTATTTAACAAAATTGTGTATATCTATGTACCTGTTCCTATATAAAACAAGATTATTCACATGCACATATTTTAAAATATATAAATAGTTCATGAAAGAAGCCCCGTCGTGGGTCATACATAATGAATAGGTACATAAGGTAACTTCGTGTATTATAATCTCGTTGATGTATAGTTTATTTTATTCCTACCTAAAATATGCAAAAATATTATGGAAAATCAAACGTTGAATGCTGATTCAACGAACAGTCGTGTACATACCAATCCTACGATATGACGAGTAATACCTAACTATCACTAAGGAATCAACATCATCTGTGTATGTATGGCAAGAGATCGAAACACCGAAACAAACTACTCATAAAATTAAAAATAATACATGGACATTAAAAATAAATATTAAAATATATTAGAGCAAACATTAAAAATAATTGTAGAATAGTAAAACGTATAAAAATATTGTATAATGATGAACCAATAATTATTAGTCTTAAAGTCTGTTCCTATGTCTCTATGATCATGCTGGTGGCTATTAGAAGAAAGTTCTTCGTTTCCCTTACAAATTATGTTAGACTAATCGTCAATACTTCATGTGTATTTTGGAATACTGCTTCCTGGAAATAGAAAATAAATACAACATTATTTTAGTGAATACAAACAACCGAATGTGATACTAAAGAATAAGGAGATGAAATGTTTAGCGCCGGTATGATCAATAATAACATGCAACTTTCTTATGCAGATATTTATTCAATCGAAAGATATTTAAGTGTACATTTTAACATCCTTACTTGACAATGCCGTTACAAATACTCGTTGACTAGTACCATAACTTTATAATACATGAGAGACAACATTCAGCCCAGTGTTCGCTCGCGCGTGGACAACAATGACGTTTTATTAATTCAATACAACAATTTACAATATTAAACATATTTGAAAACAGTGAAATAACGTGTAGATAGCATATAACTAGACTCCTATAGCATAACGTTATGGTGAAGTGGTTCACTGGACACAAGCCAAGTAGTTGCATCTTCATTATATATCTACCATTTATTACAAAACTGTATCATTCACGTTAATTCTTATCTACTGGACAATATCATTCTTAAAAAGCAAGATAAAATACCTAAATAACAAAATGCAGGTAAGTAAGTGGGTAGGTAGGTATGTAAATAAATTAGGTAATTAGGTAGTGTGGTTCTGCGAAAGGTAAAATTATCCTGTCGCCCTTCTTATTTAAACTGGTGAGTGGGACGGGACTATTAAGAGTCTTAGGGTAGGTACGTTTCCGCTGAATCGGAGACGAGTCCAGCGCAGGAATAGAACAATTTGACTGTCGGAAATCCCGAAGTCAACTTTCAAAATTATCTGATTGGTCAATTCCTCCACTTCAATGGAAACGAGCCAGAACGATCTACTACAAAATGACTATACGCGCATAGTGGTACAATTTTGGATGTGATGAAGAATACTTAAGTATATATAAATTTTAGACAAGTTCTAATGTTCTCTAACTAATAAAGGCTCAATTGAAGTGTTATAAACACCTAGGTACTACAATCTTAATATTTACCTCATAAGTTTTTATTTTGGTCTTTGCTAAAATTAATAGTACTACGAGAACATTGACACAATTTTGTTGATACAACAATGTTAGTATAAATATTGAAGAATACATATAATAGGTGATTATCCCCGCTCTCTTACCAAACTAAAGGACAAAAGCAATTGCTGTAGCCGAAAACTGAGAAGAATGATAAAACATGCTTGCAAGACAATTTTAATTATAAGCATTTTGGCTATATGTGATCAAGGAATAGAGGGCACTGTTTAGTCACAGTTGCTGATAATAGATAAGATAGGTACGTACGTATAGATGGACTCATTCAATACAGAAACTATGCTGACACCATTTCTGTGGGCGAAAAATTTAAGTTGACAGGTATAGACCATCGTAGCTGCGTGAATAAGTGGGTTCTACGAAATTTTTGAGTATATAAATTTTAGGTAAGCGAAGGGAGAGTAATGTGCTCATTAAAAGCAACATATGAAACTGGCGACACCGGTTTTTGAGAAAACGCTGTTCTAATTATGATGGTGTCTTGTTATCACAAGGAGTTATAATTAATTAAATGTCAATCGAAATATTATTCTACAAAACATTTATCGAAATTGTTTTGGGGCCAGCTTATAGTCTACTCTAATTAGGCTGGTTATCGACTGCTATCCGAAATAGAACGGAGACAACGGAAACCGGGAATTTTATAGTTTCCGACTACCAGTTTAGTGTTCTCCGAATCATGGAATCGGACAAGTATGGTCAACGTTCAAACCAAACTGCGACTATCGCTAACAATCTGAATAATTTTACTGGAATCTTATCGTACCTATATTCCGAAAATAAATACTTGCCGCTAAGGGCCCTAACAGACAGAGAGCATTCTGCATTGATCGTTTCGTAAGGTATGGGTTGTAGCTATGAGACCCAGATATTACAAAAAAACGCTGAACGATATCATATTGACTTACGTGCCACTGCACGTATCAGTCTATCCAGGTAACATCTATCACGAGCTCTACCGACCTCTCTACCTCTATTGGAATGTTTACTAATCAACCATAATGTTTAAATAGGTAACTGTCTTCAAATGTAGGTACTTTTTTTAATTTGTAAATTGACAATATTTTAAACTATAACCGTACACACGAATCAGATTATTTTATGCATTTAAAATTAAACTAAGTTAAATCACCCGCAGTTTAAAAATAACGTAAGAATTCATAATAAAGTACCCGTTTTGCAGATATTGTAAACGTATAGTGAGATTCGCCTGTTTGCAAATCTGTGTAGATGTCTCATACGGAAATTTAAAATTGCCAGTTTTTGACCGCTCAGTTCCAGATAACTTAAATAACCATTAATTCTGATTTGATTCGTAAGTAATCATAATACTTAATGATCAGTAGTTAATTATTATAGCAATTATGTTGGTTAACAAGACCATTGTCTCATGTTATGAAAATTAATACTAAATTTAATTTTACAAGACTAAATATACCTACAACCATCCTTATTATAATGTTCAAGTTGGTGCTTATAGGTAACATACAGCCAGTATTTATTTGGGTACCTTTTTTACCGTAAACATAAATCTGCAAAATAAACTATATACCTAATATAGATAAAAGCAACTTAAGTAGGTATCACTCTTCAGAAACCAGGCAATAGTAGTACTTATTTACCTAGTGTAAAATCAATCAATTAAAATGATATAATATTAATATTATGTAAGTAGAGGGAGGTGGGCCCAGCAGTGGGACACACAAAAGGCTATAAAAATAAGTAAGTAATATTAAAATAGGTATGCTTAGGCACAGGGTCATTAACTTACCACGAATAATAAGACCAGTTTTTATGTATAGCCCAACCATTACCTATAAGCACCTACTTATATCAAAATGTTAAACGCAAGTAAATTTATAATAATTCTACAAATAAACCTAATTTTTAATCCCAAACATAAAGAAATAATTTCTGAAAATAATTTAATTTTATACTGAATGAATGTTTCCAAATTAAGCTGTACAATACTGTTGTTTGCGATTTATTTTACCTATATGTATACATAGTATATAACCAAATAATATTAGTCTGTAAATTCAGTTTTGTCTGCAGAATGGGGCAATGAATTTACACTTTGTGTCCATTAACATCACTACTAACATAATTATATTAATACTTCCTTAAAAAATAAATATGAACAATACTACATTAATTGAGTAATACCTATATAAGGTCTGACAAATATTGTAAAATATCTTAAGGTTTTAATAATTAGGTCAAAAGGTGTTTGATTTTTCAAAATTACACATATGTGGTGTTGTTTTTATATGTTCAATTTGTAATGTGTTTTTTTTTTTACATTTGGTAGGGTGATCTTTTAAATCTACTGATAGACCTCATACATTATTTTACACTATTATTATTGTCACACCTTATATAAGTAACCTGGTAGATTTAATCATGATGCCTTTAAGTTATTCACAAAATATGATGATGAAAAAGCTAAAATATATCATCTTGCCAAACTCTCAACAGCCTTGTGTTAAATTCAAGTCAAGGGTAGCTTCTTTTTATATTGGCTAATGGAGAATTTATTTATTAATAAAAATAGTTTTACTTACAAAGCTGATAAGAATCATTTCATATGATCTAAATCGAAATGAGGTACCTACCTAAACTTATATTTACCACAAATTTACAATGAAACTAGTTTTGTCAGTATCATAAAAATAATGTTATCAAGGACAAGCAAGATTAGGTATGTAAAAGATTAACCATCAAATTCATTGAAATATGTAATAATTTACAATAGCTTTTAATACCCGTTTTTTATAAGAAAAGTGTTTTGTAATGCTTTAGCGAGTAGCAGGATTGTAACTTATTGAATTTGAAAATGTATATTTTTAAGTGAACCATATACACTATGACGCTGCTAAGAAATGTTTAAATCAGTTTTGTTGCAGTCAAAACTCATGCATAGCAAATACAGATCACATGGAATTGTGCACCTGTGTTACCAAATCCTATATATACTTGATACATGATTTTGTATCTACTTTTTTTAAGTAATTAGAGTAGTAATGTTTGTGTTCATTATAAAACTTTCAATGTCGAACAATACGAAACTACACAATTTTTAAGGAGCCTGCTGGTCATATAATCCTATTAATTATTAACAAGACCTAGCAAACAATCTACACAATATAAAAGCATATTTATTAACTGGAGGTTTATCGCATTAATGACAAAGGTCCAGTACCAAAACTATACAACATTATGTAGGTAATAACAATATGTCAACATGTAAAATTTCACATCTAGCCACATAACTAACCCTTGAATATGAGATAAATGGTGACATGTACCTAATAAAGCTGATCAAAGTAATGTATTGAAAAGTGGAGTATACACAACATCCACATGTAGGGCTCAGCAATATATATGTATGAAGTATGCGGTGAATAAGCGAGCCAAAGATAACTAGTTTTCTACAAGATAATGATGACTTTTAGTCAGCCAATCTAACCTAACATGTGGATGTAGTATCACATGCACGAATAAGATGTAAACCTTTTCGGGACACACATGAAATGTCAACATTATAAATTCCATACTTTTTTTAAAATAATAATGAATCATGTTATGTGAGTACCCACAAGTTTCTAGTTTGAGGTATTCTTAATTATATAGGTTTTTGAGATGATAACTAACTTCTTAAATGAACTATATTATAGAGTATACATTAATTGATAACATACATAATCATTTCGATGATTGATAAAGACAAATACAAAATTGTGACATTAAAATCCCAAATAATCTTATTTAAATAAATTAATATAATATTTATTATACAGTAAGTGTTTTGAACAAGATATGCAGAATAAGGTTAAACATTTGAATGTCTATGTTCAAAAAGATAAATAGATACTCATCCCATTTCATAAGTACCCAAACTATAAAAATGACATATGCAATAAATAAAACCCCCTTTTTTAATATAAGATTGATTATCTTGAATTATTGTTTTGAAGTTTTGTATAAGTAATTATTGCATTATGGTATTTGAATAAGGTAATATTTTTTGGAAGTAGGTAGATTCCACACTGCAGCAGCAGCTTATGTAACATAGCAAAGTATAATAATTATACATTTGTTTTTATTCAGTTTTAGAAATGAATAAAGAGAGATGGTTACAAAGTCTCAACTTAGATATCAGTTGTATTATCCAATCTAGTCAGAAGCTTAAACAAATGAGCATATAAATTGTAATATTATAAACCAATCATTACATAGGTATATGAACTTTTAATTTATAATAATAAAATTGGAAAATGGCCACTTATATAGTTAGAGGTTGACATAAAGCAGTATGAGTGATGTAGGTTAATTTGAAATTCCATAATTGACCCCACCTGTGTTCAGGCCTGTGTTCTCTGAAGCGCCTGGCGCCGGCGGCGGAGGCGCCGGCATAGCGATGGGTGGCGCCTGCTCGCCTTTAGGCCGGGTCTCTCCGCCCGGCTGCACCGTCACGGCTTGCACGCCGTCCGAGTCGTCCCGCTCCAGCGTGTGGTAGTCGCCAGACTCCTCAGGTGGACGCGGCTTACACTTGCCACAGCAGCAGTTGCAACAGCAGCATAGGCAACAACAGAAATAGCAACCAGTCAAAATGCCGCATACGACAAACAGTGCTTTGCACCAAGTGCTTGTCACTACGAAATAGGCGTTGACGTTTTCTTCGCCAAATTGTTCAGCGATGTAAAGTCCGAGGGAGCCGTAGTTATCATAAATATTTCGTTTCGTACCATCGCTTAGTATCGTATGTGCACGATTCACTTCTTTAAATTTATCTGAGGCCTCTGGGTTATTAGGGTTCTTATCAGGATGATATTTTAACGCTAATCTTCGGTAGCTTTTCTTGACATCGTCTGCTGTTGCAGTTTTCGGAACTTGCAGGATTTGATAAAGGCTATCTCCCGCTGTTGATAGCTTTCTTTTATCCATTTTAGCAATCAGATGGGATCAAACAACACGAACTTATTATTGTAAAACTACGACAATCCCTCAAGAATTATTGATAATACGAATGAGTCTACAATCTACATTTTCTAGTGCGTTCCAGATCCAGGAGCAAAAGAAAGAAGCCGAATGGTAAAATAATGTCAAATAGCATGAATGATAGACAGAAACAACATACGAGTATTGTATTTGTGAGACAGAGATACAAGGTCGGAACCGTAGAAAGGGCGATAAATTCTATATCGCGATCCGATTTCTTTGTGCATTTTGCAGTTCAACAAAATATCAAATAGTCCATGGTGCTCACTCAGATGAAATAATATTATTTCTTCACCTAATGATTCAGCCACACATGTGGCTTAGTCACTGACCTCTATGGGTACTTGTATCATGGACGTCAGTGGGCTTAGTGCACTAATTAGTGCGTTACTAATGTTACTAAGCAGATGTAGCCAACAGCTTAAAACATCAATTAATTTACTAAAATAGAATAAAGACGTTAGACATTAAGCTATAAGATCACCCTACAGAACGGGGCCCTCCATGAAAATTGCACTCCCAAATGTCCCAAAGGATGTGACTACATTTCAAAATTGTCAATGTCATTAATCCGGATTATTTATTTTACTTATCTGTATTATTTATTATGGTCTCACTCACTCAACTCTCATCGTATAATATAAATAAATCAATTGATTCACGAGAGCAGTTTTTGGGATTTCAATTTGCTTGAGTAAAAATGAATATTGCCATAGCATAATATATCAACTCCAAATATATATCAAACGTTTTTTCAACGTTAGTTACTTACCTACGCAAATGATAATCATGAGAGGTCGTGGATTTTTAAATTTATACCAAAAAGCTCTGAACCGAAGACCGTTTTTAGTTCAAGCAATACAAACGGGAGTTCTTATGGGCGCCGGAGACATGATTTCTCAAACATTAATAGAGAGAAAAGGCTTAGAGTCAGTTGATTACAAAAGGACACTAAAATTTTCATCTATAGGATTTTTTGTTGGGGTAAGTTTGGTTTACATGTTTTAATATTTTTGATTGTAATTACTAGATCCTATGGAACAGTATGTCTGACATGGTAAAAAACACTACTGGTGTCCCAAAGGCCCGGCATTTCCTTGCTGAGTGAAACACTGTACAATTTGCGATTAAATGTTTCTAGCATCTTGTGTATGTTATTGTATTTGTTAGTTTACATAAACTAACAAATACAATAACATACACACAAGCACATGCTTGTGGTTTATTTTCATGTCTTGACAGTTGGACCCTTTTGAAAATGTTTGCCTTAGTGTCTCGATGTGCCTTTAAATCTCAGATGCTTTAAATAATTTAAATAGGTATCCGAATAAGCTTACTGTTTTTGTTAAAATAACTTGCACCTGGTGTTATGCCATTGATTAATAGCATAGTATAAACTTATCTTGTATAAGCTCTGGTGTAGTGACTTAGTTTAAATTTGTTTATTGATGATGGTGTTATTAGATTATGTGAGTGTAGATACTTACATAATCTAATCTATCTTCATAATTACATGACTCCAATAATGTGAACAAATGCTGAAACTGCTGAGAGGTTAGTATTGTATCTGTTCTGGTCTCATTCTCTTCCAATTTCAACACTTGTATTCTTGGAATTCGGGAAATTTCCATTCACCCAGGAAAGGAATTTCCCACTTAGAAAACCCCAATTTTAATTTGTTTTAGATAAATGCAACAGTTGATTCGAGAACTGTTTCTCTTATAAATCTCATTTCATAATTCATATTCTTATAACTTTATAAAGTCTTGTCAATGACCTTTATAGGAACATTCTTGAAAATAATCCCAAGATATTTGGGCCTGTAAAAGGGGTGGTATTCCGAGTGGGTTGTATTTTAATTTCTAAATTATAAAGTCAATTCACACAAAAAATATATATATTAGTAAAATACAGACATCTACATGATGGATTCCTTGGCCAATAGGTGTGATTGGCATAAGAATCTATTTTGTGGATACATATAAGTGATAATTGTTGAAAAAAGACAACACAGTAGCCACACAACATTATGACCTTAACATTAGAGCCATTTGGCACAGATTTTTCCATATGAAATAGAGGCTTTGTGTAGAAAATGATTAACTTATTGAAATAATTCAATATAACTTTGTTTCAGGGGCCAGCTCTGCGAATGTGGTATGGAGTACTACACAAACATATTGGTGAAAGAGGCAAAACTGTAGCAATTAAAAAAGTGTTCATAGATCAATTTATTTTTGCACCAACATTTTTGTTTATGCTGCTCTCAGTTGTTGGAGTTACACAGGGTAAAGATTGGCAACATATACAAAGTGATCTTAAAGATAATTATTTTGAGGTGTTAAAAACAAATTATTACATATGGCCATGGGTTCAGCTTGTCAACTTTTATTATGTACCTCTGCATTATCAAGTTTTATTAGTTCAATCTATAGCCTTATTCTGGAATACATATCTTTCATGGAAGATAAATAGAACAAGACAATTGAAAAATTAAATTAAAATTCTAGGTACTTTATTTTGTAATGCTAAACAAAGATTTTTTAGGCGAAGTGAAAATCAAAGTTCCTAACTACCATTTGTATAATATTGTTTGCTTCAAGAAATTTAGATGCTCGAATAAAATATAAAAAATTATTTGTCATTTAATTACTATTGGCTACTAGTAGTAGTAGCTGAGCTCGTGTTGGGTGGCTTTTACTTTTTCGCCGGAGAAACCTTTTAATATATTTATTTATTTTTTCGAGTTCAACCCTTTTTACGTAACGTTCTCTATCCCTCTCACACAATAGATTCCATAAATAAATATGAATGTGAGAGCATGGTTTCTCGATTACGTTAGAAGTGTTCCTAAGTCCTAAAGTAGCGATCCCTTTTACGAAGCGTTTCGGTACGTAAGTGTCGTCCATCCCCCTCACGCCACAGATACTATAAATAAGAAAAACAATGAAAGCTTATTTTCTAGATCATTATGATTTCATTAATTACGCGTACGATAATATCGAGTCATGCGAAGTACGATAGAATAATATGTATCGTCGTACGCAAGACGCAATGATTTTTTTTTAATCCTGAGTGATTGGCTAAGAAGTCGTAACAATAATCAAAAATACGAATCATGTCATTCTCGCTCTTGGACTAGGGGGTATTTATTTTTGTTCTGTGGTGTGGTGATTGACATGCAGACTGATATCTGTTGTGGTATGTCATAGTATTCTATTATATTATATATTATCTAAAGCCTGGTTTACATTTGCATTAATTAAGTTGCGAGTTTAGTTAAAAAGGCGCGTTAATTGCGATAAGTAATAAGTTGTGTCTAAACGTGCTGTAGGCGAGTTAAGCTTGAAGTATTTTAAATTTGTATCAACAAAACAAGCCTTATCGTGTATGTATTGTACCAAACTCTTCTGTTCACACGCGTGGGCAATTTAACTGCTGGATGTGAGGAAGACGCGTAGGCAGGGTGCACCTACCTAACTCGGTGAAGAATTAGAACATTCTTTAATTTTTTCTACTTCATCGTCACTTACTACTTAACTGGAAAATATCTGTCCAAACGTGACAAGGCTAGGCTAGGCTGAACTCACCAGTTTTTTAAGTTAAAGTAAACCAATTACCAATCTTAACAGAGTTGTGATTGTGATATACTCATGTGTAGCATCTCTAGTTCGTCTGTGATATACTCTGTCTGTATTCTCAATAGATAGTTGGACTTTGACAGATCATCGAACGGTGCGGGTCGCGGGACATCGTGACTTATTGTTATAATAGGAATTTATTTATTGTTATTTCGCTAAGGTACTTTTTTTTACTATTTTGATATAATTTACAATACCCTCTATTCATTAATTTTGTTTGTGAGCTTTTATCCAGATCGAACTGCCCGTCTATTCGCTATCTACACGTTATCGTCTTAATGAACAATAATAAATTATTCGATGTAAATTTGGACGTACTTGTTATAAGCTATGATTATTCATTTAGTCAAGGTCATTATGCCGGTACAAAAATTGTGTCGTTTATATACTAAGTGGGTACCTATCAGTTAACCTACAATCCAGCGATACACACAGATTTGCAGGATCTTTTTAATTCATCTCGACAGATCTTTGATGATATTACAATACTACTAAAAAGTACTATAATGAAAGACACATACTTAATATTAGAAAAACCACTCTTATCAATACTAATGAATATATTGAAAAGTGTTTTAGTTCATAATCACGTTATTTATTGAAATATATATTCATATTACAAAGAAAACCAAAAGACATCATTAGAACATATTTTTGAATATCAAACATATAATTTGAATTCAATAAAAAAACTTATGTGAAAAAAGGTTTGTGTTACAAAACAGGTTTCATAACACTGCCCCTTACTCTGGTAATTACTATAAGTTAAGGTAATTGCAAGAGTACAACAAAACAACTTAATTCATAAAGTAATAAAATAATAACTTCAAACTAAACCTAAACTCTTAACAAACAAATTATGCTTGACCTTTGGTAAAGATTTAGTAAAAAGGTCAGCTTCCAATTCAGCTGAAGGCTTATAAATAATCGTAACTAGCTTACGGTCAACACATTCCTTTATAAAATGGTGTTGAACATCAATGTGCTTGGTTCTACGATAGCATTGGTTTTCTACCATTTTGATAGTGCTTTTATTGTCATTATTAATAACAATAGGCTCATGTGGCAGATCGAAAGATTTTAATTCATTCATAAAATTATGTAAAAATTTCGCCTCCTTCACTGATGTTCCAAGAGCATAATATTCAGCCTCTGTACTGGAACAAGCTACATTAATTTGTTTGTGACTATGCCAATTTATTAGGTTAAGTCCAAACCTACTTACGAAACCCGAATAAGATTTCCGATCGTTTGTATCCCCTAGAAAAACCACTCTTATCAATACTAATGAATATATTGAAAAGTGTTTTAGTTCATAATCACGTTATTTATTGAAATATATATTCATATTACAAAGAAAACCAAAAGACATCATTAGAACATATTTTTGAATATCAAACATATAATTTGAATTCAATAAAAAAACTTATGTGAAAAAAGGTTTGTGTTACAAAACAGGTTTCATAACACTTAATATAGGTAACTGCATGATAGTTTTTTTTTAAGATTTACTTTTTCGTGCTGGGTGGTCTTTAGTTTCACCTGTTTTTTGGCGAGCGCAAGTGTGCTCCAGCTGGACGAAATGGGACAAGTAGCTTAAGGGCGCCACAGGCTAAATATTTATTAGCAGTGGTTATTAGTCACTATTTAGATGTGTGATAAAATAAGTTTCAGGCCTTAAGACGCTGTTTAACTAACCAATAGTTTAAACTATATTAAAATCTAGTGTGGGTAGGTATTATACCTACTTCAATTAATAAATGAATGAAAGTACTTTTTACATTTAGTTCCAGAATACCAAAATGGTTGCAGTAGAATTGGTATCGTCAAACAAAATCTTTGGGGGCTACCAAAGAGTGTACTCCCATGAATCATCTGTGTTGAAATGCAAGATGAACTTCTCTTTCTACCTGCCGCCACATGCTGAGGGTGGAGACATCAAGCTGCCAGTCATTTTCTACCTCTCAGGGCTCACATGCAATGAACAAAATTTCATTACTAAATCGGGTTTTCAAAGGTTTGTTTTAAGGTCCATTTTTATTTTAATTGACAAATAATCAGTAGGTTGTTATCAAATTCACTCTGTATCTCTAGGTATTGCTTGGCATGTGTACTTAAACAAGAACCATGTACTGCGATATCAAGAATATCCATTTTTGATAGATACTTGATTGTGGAATTGTATAACTTAATGTCCAAAGTCTGTTTCAAAGTGTTGATGTCTAAGTTAGTTTATTTATGGTAGCACTTACAAATTGTCACTTTACTTTACATTTTCCTTCACTTTGCAAGTGGATCGGAATGCAACAATACCCCGGGCAGGCTTATCCTTTCTTTGCATCATCGTTGTGTTATTTTATTACATTGTATATTCTACACAAACAAGCTATTTTATGTAATCATGTAGATAATTCAAGAATATGAATTATCTACATAATAATGTTTTTATGATGACTATAAAATAATACTATAATTAGTGTTTATCTTTATGTATGTTAAAACAATGGTCTTGCTAACATTTCATGGTTGATAGTAATATGCAAGTTTTTATAAACAATAGTTACCAGCTATGTAACAAAACTACCAGAGCCCAAATTAGATTTTTGTTTTATCCAAGGTGGAAGCACTGACAGCTTACAACACCCGGCGGTAAATATTGCACGTCTAGCTTTAGAAAGAGACTATCGGCTAGAGTCAAGAGCGAAAGAGACGAAGCTCTACAAAGCCGAAACTTTTTCTATAACCGATGTGCAATATTTACGGCCGGATACTGTACTATGAAATTTACCGTCAAAAAAACATGCTTGCAGTAATCTTAATAATTCCCGTAGTAACGCTTTTTGTTGATAGGTCATGGCGATATTTATGTATCTTGATAAGCTTGCAGTTTATCACAGCAGGCTTATCACCTTGGATACATTATACAATTTTTAATTTATGCTTGTAGATATGCAGCCGAGCATGGTATTATTGTAGTAGGCCCAGATACTTCTCCAAGAGGTGTTAAAATAGCTGGTGATGATGAAGCTTGGGACTTTGGAGTTTCTGCTGGGTTCTATGTGGATGCCACCAAGGAGCCATGGTCTAAAAACTACAGAATGGCCAGTTACTTAAATGAGGAATTGTATAAGTTAATCCAGTCCACATTTAGCAATGTTGTAGATCCTGACAGAATTGGTATTATGGGACACAGGTAAGCTTACAAAATAAAAAATATATCTGTTAAAATATGAGGACTATTCTAGAATGCAAATTAATATAATCTACTTCTAGCATGGGAGGCCATGGAGCTTTGGTATCTACACTCAGGAACCCAGGTCTGTATAAATCTGTGAGTGCATTCGCCCCAATCTGCAACCCTACAGCATGCCCTTGGGGAGTGAAGGCCTTCACCGGTTACTTGGGGGATGATAAAAGCAAGTGGGTTGAATGGGATGCGACAGAACTGGTCAAGAAATATGATGGACCTCCACTCACCCTACTCCTTGACCAGGTAAGACTAGATCCTAAAGATATAGCTTTTTTTTATCCCTCGGAGAGCAGGTTGTGATCGGTCCTGTGCCTGATCTGTCCCATCGTGTCAGATTGACCTGCCATTGGAGTGACCTGTGCACTACATAGTCTCTGTTGAGATTGGTTGCCGGCACCAAAATTCGTTCATAACGATATTATAACTTTCCTGATTTTATCTTTACAGTACATGTGATAATTTGAAGCATGTCGGTTTTCATTTCTTTTTTTTTTTTAGGGTGCTGGTGACAAATTTTATATTGAGAAACAACTTTTGCCTGAAAACCTTGTTGATGCTTGCCGCTCTGTTGGTGTACCAGTTATATTAAACCTGCGTGAGGGTTATGACCACTCTTATTACTATATTTCAACATACATCGGCGAGCATTTCGATTTCCATGCTAAAATACTCAAGGCGTAGATTTTAAGGTGAATATGTCGACAAAGTCGACTGAAAAGTGCATTTAGAATGTATATTTTTATGTTACTTTTACACAATAAAATTGTTATTTTCTGGTTACTGTTAAGTGTTTCTTGCTGAAAAGCTAGCAAGAGTTTTTATATTGGTGTGCCCTGACTACATGGTTTGGAGATAGGCAGAATTATAATTGTAACATTTGCCTGCTCAACCATAAATTTTTGCTCTGATGCTTGTTGCCTAAAGCTCACAGCGTACTATATACCCTATTTATATATCAAACTATATATCCATTAGTGAAATCCTCATTGTAATCATTTTGAATTTACAGACAGCCAATTTACAATTTTATAGTTATATCTAATTATACACAGCGACAGTATCCCCTAGCAATTTTTAAAAATATCAATTCAATAATGAAATATATTTCTTTCTAAACAATTATAATAATATTTCATCTGTCAAGATACATTTATATTTTCATAACAAATTGCTTCAGATTTGTTCAATACACTCATCACCTTCCCGTGTCAGTTTTTCTAATGGTGTGATAATACTGCAGAAATATATCTCTGTTTCCCCATATACTTGTGCTGCCCCAATAGCACCAGGCCCTGAAAATATTAACATCACACTTTGGATATCATTCATAGATATTCCTCGCAAATGATCTATAAGCTCTACTTTTGATTGTCATGTTAAAATAAACCAAGAATACACACACTTAAAATTGAGATTGCCTAACTGACAAACTAATAAGGTTGTCAGTTTGTTCTGTGTCTAAGGGTTCGAACTCTGGTGGTGAGCAAACCAGAGTCAGCATATTTAATATCTACATAAGTAGTTCGCCCACAGTTCATTGTACTGTACCCATAATACAAGTGTTGCTTAGTTTGGTACCATACATATAGAGTAGATTCTATTAGTCAGTTTACTCCAATCGTTATGTTTGAACAGTGTAGGTACAGGGCTGTGTGAAAATGACCTTAATGGTTTATTATTATGTTCCCAATAGTTATTCTGGTTGTGAACTTACATTCCAAACAGTGCGCCGCCGAGATGGGCAGCATGGTCAAAGAATTTCCATCCAAAAACAACACCAGCTAGGTCAACACTCATTATTGCTTTTATAGCCTAAAATTAAAGTAAGATAAATATTATTTCATTGATTATTTAAGGCTTCGGGTGCGTAAGGGCCGTGGACGGAGAAAGAGCGCGACTATAGGGCGTTGTGTATGCTTTGTGTGGAGAATTCAATTATTTAGAGTATGTATTAGAGCATTTATGTAGAAGTATTTGACGAATATGCTTGCGGCAAGTATCGTCATTCGCCACGCAACGCCCCACTTCTTCTCCGTAAACGAGCCCTAACGTAATCTACTTACTGTACTGGCGGCAAACGTGTACATAGGCAAGAATATGATACTCAGTCTGGTGTCTGGGTACTGTACACACACATACGCCAACACAGCCATTATTGCTCCCGACTGAAACAAATTATAGTTTGAAAATATAATAAGCTCTATGAATATGGGAATTTATAATGAACAAGACAACACATAAGTACTCACAGCACCAAGACTGAGGCCTGGTTGGTTTAGCACCACCTTGTACAGGAAGCTGGCGAAGCTGCTAATGACACCACCGCAGAGGTACATGCCTGTGAACTGCTCCTTACCTAATGACGCTATTGCCGCTGTTCGACAAGGAAACACCAGTTATTATACATATGGTAAGAATCAACAGACCCACAAACTTATAGAATGTTTTCATCCATTTGCAATAAAATTATAAATATTCTTTAGGATATTGCATTGTAAGGTTATTGGTTATATATTTTACATGAATAAAAATATTCTGATTCTGATTTGTAAATTTATTATAATGTTAATTGAAGTGAAATAAGAATGACATACCTGGCATGAAGCTATACAGGACATACATGTTGGCAGCCAAATGCAGTGCTGAATAGTGACTGAATGTGGATAGCACCATGGGCACACATTTTGCACCTATGAGGAAAATGTTATATTCACCTTTTAGTTTGAGATGTATCTTTATTTGTGGAAGCACACTGAATGGTGCGTTTTTAAGTAAGCATGTACACTGATGCATTCAAGATACTGTTAACCAACTGTAATTTTATATGTATTTAATTTTCATCACAAAAAATCATAACAATTGACATGATAATCATTCTTTAATGTTTATTTTAAAATCAGTTCCATTTTTAAAGCCATTCTGCCAGTTTCCTCCCTGTGAGTAGATTAGGACATCCAAATAACTGTCCTCTTGCATCAGCAAGAGGACAGTTATATGGTTATAACTGTACTCTTGCTGATGCAAGAGGACAGTTATATGGTTATATAATCTATCCCCAAATTTATGGATTTTCTATAACTTTGTTAAACATCATATAGTACTGCGAGCAAGAGTTTTGCAGTACTATGTGATGTTTGATAAAATTATATAATGCCTATAAATTCAGTGGTATAAATATAAAACACAATTGTGTTAGTTACACCACTTATAACTCAAAAACGGGTAAGCCCATTACTATGATCTTTGATGTTTTAAATTTGTCTCTGCCACAATTAGCAGAATAACTATTTAAAACATGGGAAAAATTCAAAAAACGGAATAATAAAGATAATGAATTTTCTCATACATTTGATTCTGATGTGCTACCAAATTCCCTGGGACAGCAAGTATATTATAAACTAGCTGTTACCCGCAACTTTGTCAGCGTGGTATTTTACGAAAAAGTTTTTCTAAAGTAAAAGTAGCCTAAGTTACTCCTTGTTACATCCTGATAAAATCGGTCCAGCCATTTCAGAGATTAGCCGAAACAAACAAAAAAATGAAAAAAAAAATGTTGTTATGGTATATGTATAGCCAGAAAAAGAAAGACAAGGTATACTAACTGCCTGAAGGATTTGAACAGAAATATTTGATCATAATTGGTTGGGCTGCTTTCCAACGCCAGGCTCCAAACACCAGTACATTGGCGGCTAATATTGGATAAAACACTTTTTCACTATCCCTCAGTGATTTCCACCATTTTGTTATTGGACCTGGCTCAGACTTCTGTGGACAGAATTGAATAAACAAATCATTTTTAGGTTTTTTAATAACATATCTGTGTAATATTGTTGCAGTGTAACAGTGAATTATTTCATATCATAATTATAATATACTGATAGTGCAAATGGTGCTATTATACCTGTATGTCAAAAAAAACTCATGAATTGTCTTAAATATTGGTCAAGTCAAGTGGATATATAATTTAGGTCAGTACATATCATTTAGAGCTTTATCACATACTGAGAATAATAATATGTACATACTTACTGCAAATGTTCGAAATTTCTTTTGTTGTGCACTCAACCAATTACTAGGTCTTCTGAGAAATGATGAGACATGTGAGCGTAGATGCTCATATTCCCATATTGCACAGCTACCCAAGCTCAAAGCAGAAACCTTGAATATAACAAAATAGAAATTTATTACATTATAATTAAACAGAATTCTGTCTGTTCATTTAAAATGGCTCCACACAGACTGAATTACTTGAGATTGCTTACCCCCACAGTGAAGATGAATGGTTTAATTAACAACCTAGGATGTAAAGGGCCAGATTCTATCTGAAGGTTTGCCAGAGGGTCGGAGTCCAGACTCGGCCGCTTCGCGACACGCCGGGTGTTGGGTCGTGAGTGACGAATTTGAAATTGTCCATTACGGATGCCACCATTTTGCCTCAAAAGCACTCTTTTGCTAAAAATAATAATTAGTTATTGGTTTTTTAAAATAAAATATAATAACCTACAAGACAACAAATCGTACCAACTATTCGTCAACTCAGCAGCACACCAAACATTTCTGGAGAACATTATTGGTATAATTTTACTATATTATTGTTATATTATCATTATTACAAGGAGTTTTGAAGAGATTAATTACAATTTTTTTTTAGGAAAAAATATAAATCAACAAATTTGACATTGACAAAATAAATAGTGAAAGCAAAGCAAAAAATAATATTGACAGATGTCACTGTCCTCTTTTTATTCATTCACTGTCCTTAAAGCCACGCTACACTACTCCAGAGTAGACTATAGCTCAGATGCCCAGCAGAACGGCAGATCTACAAATAAGAAAAAAACACTGCTAAGTGCTAACTATTAACTGCCTGTTCCTGCTTATAGCTCTATATTTCTCTGTTGTGCGTCTGAGATCTCCTTTTTTTAGTTTAATAATCTGCGACTAAACAGGCCAGTGTTGAGTATTGCTTGATAAATGCTATAAAATGATCAATAACCCTGATAATAATATTGATGACGTAATTAATCCCTTATCAGTAAAGCTGTGGATATTTCATTAAAAATTTACCGGACATTTTGGATGAACTTGAAAAGTCATGTTATACTATTTTATTTTAATTGCCTTCACTTGTGCTCATTTATGAATACACAATGTTTAATATCCCACAAATATTATTAATTTATCAAATAAGCACATCTTTTACAAAATAAAATAAATTTTACTTCAACTTCCCGCTACAAAGTCGCGTCTGAGATCGATGTGGAAATGTCGCTTTTCACAATCGAATGTAATGGTTATTACAAAAAAAGTGCGCATGTAGGAAGTGTCCTAATCCGAACCCTACAACAACCTACCAAACACATTTCTATATTTTCCAGTTGCCTACTGTCCACGTCGCTACTTCATATTTTTATATTGTTTACGTGTAAATCGAACATCGAACGTTTCATAGCGCGAAATTCAAAATTTTGTATTGATTTTGATTAAATTTTGTGAGGAAAATTACTAGTTGCGATGTATTTTTTTTGTTTGCGACAACAGCATATTGCATTTAATATTTATTTATTCGCTTTTAAATTAACTATGATTGATTAAATTTCCTCATTTATAATTAATATCGACGATGATGCCCAGGCATTTTAAGTATATAATTTTGTTGATTCATTTTATTCAATTATAAAGTTATAAAGAAAATGCAGCGAAGCAAGGACTGTAGTGAATGTTAAATGTTTGGGAGATATAAAAGTCATTATTGTATAAAGGGAAAGAATTAATTTATCAAGTTAAATACCACATATTTAATCATTATAATAATATTGCGTCGTACCTTAAATTTATATCGTTCTAAGTCGTATCGTTTTAAATTTTGTCCTGTACTCATTTTTGTGGTTTTATTTAATCCGTTGTTTCTTAAACGTTCGCAGTGATTTGAGATCATTCTCTTTTCTATAAAACAGTTTTATTGTGCTCACTCACGCTCCAACAGAGGGTTGCCGAAGTGGGGTGGCGATTGTCCTTGGCGCATGCTCTATTCAGCCGGCAGCGGTACCCCGGTGCGTCCCTTGGAAACTTCAGACTCAGTCTACAGCTGAGGTGCTCCCGGCGACACCTTGTGATTTTTACTCTAGCTAATTTTAGGACTATAAAATCCTACTATATTTAAAAGTGAGTACATTTTTATACATTCGTATATGGTTGTAATGAATTGGGTATTTTACTACGCACTATATTAATTAGGGGCCTAATTAGGTACAATGAAGCACCGACACGTGTCATAGTTATAGTGGTGACATAGAACGGTTTGTTTAAAAATACACGAGTTTATTGAAGACAGAGGACATTAAGTATGTGATAAGATTTTCTTGTAATAGGTGCATAAAGTTCTCCTACTCTCAATCCTAATGTTCACATTTCGTGGTACTGTTCGTTATTTTAGCGCGAAATCATTCCAATGTCAAATGGCGTCGAATCGATATCGCTGAAATCATGGGATGTCACATGTAGTGCGGCAGATAATTAAGTATTATAAATTCAACTACAGAAAGCCTTAAATAAAATAGCATTGTATCTTATAAGAATCTTATAGCATAAAGTAATCATAAATAAATCTTGATGTAAGATGTAATACTTACGTAGGTAATACCTACACGTCGCCACAATTTTTATGCCGGGAAAATTTCGATATAAAATTTACTTTGCTTCTATAGAAAAATAATTTAATTTAAAAAAAAATGTTGATTTTATTTTAACTGGTTATAATTGCTTGTTATGATGAACTACACATCTCATGAGTAAAAGTCAAACAATAAAGTCAGCCATACAGTCTTTTTTTGTTATCCACTTTGCCAGGAGGGAAGGAAAATTTTCCTTTTGATTAATTTCGTTGTGGGTTCCAAGACGATTAGGTTTTCCCCGGGAATTGCCGAGGGTCAAACCTCGACGTCTTCGTTGGTCAACGCTGTGGATCCACGCTTACAGGATCAAGTAACAATGGTAGGACCATATGGTGGCCTAGTCCCACTATAAAACGATATAATTTGACCTTGTATTTTTTTCTTCTACAGAAATGATGAAACCGAAGTTAACGAGCCAGCGTCATCTACGGGAAAGACCATTTAAATACCAAACATTGTGACGCACAACAAACACATACTTAATTCTTTAAATTATTTGCGACATTTTGAATTAATTCTTAGGTACTTACTACTAACATAGGTTAACGAATTACTTTATGCGTCGTAATTTATATATGTAATAGAGCCTTAGCTTGTACCGTAGCCCGATTGTTAATTAAGGATTGTTTCTAAAAATCAGTGTTAATATATTTATAGAGGAAAGCAAATACTTAAAAGTTCACAAAAGGTGCTACCTGAAACATGCGTTTGATCTGCGAGAATGATTTGTGAAACTGGATAATTAAGTAAACGAAACAATGGAACCGTACTCCGATGAATTGTTTTGGCTCGTGGTGAGCGGCTTCGTGGTGGCGTTTGTGCTCGCATTCGGCATTGGCGCCAACGATGTGGCCAACTCATTCGGCACCAGCGTTGGATCCAAGGTGCTCACGCTGACGCAGGCTTGCATACTTGCAACTATCTTCGAAATTGCTGGTGCTGTACTTATAGGTATGTTTACCTTTAATGGTGGTAATGTGATGATTAAGTACTTCATGAGTGGGAGATAAAAATATGTGCATTTTTATTAAGTAATTTCTGAAAATAAATGTAATAAAGCCATACTTATTTATGGGCAGATTTAACTATAGCTGCCATTCTTCCAGACGGCTTATAAAACGTCTTTTAATTAGTTACTTTCAAAACATGGTTCCAACATTAGTATAAAATTCCTAACAGGTTGTAAAAGTACTAAGTCACATAGGAAATTACATATGTACATACAAACGAGAAACTAGTACTTATACATTCTGTTATATTTGTGTGAGTGTCTACGTTTGTTGGGGGGTAGGGCTGTTCCCAGTATTTAGGTTGCCTCTGCGATTTTGAATATCTGAAACTGGATATTTGTCGTAGGTTATAAAGTGTCAGATACGATGCGTAAGGGCATCCTGGACGTGTCTCTGTACGCGGACGGCGGGGAGCGGTTGCTGGCCGCGGGGTGTCTCTCTGCGCTGTTGTCGGGCGCCGTCTGGCTGCTGCTGGCGACGGCGCTGCGGCTGCCGGTCTCCGGCACGCACTCCATGGTCGGAGCTGTTGTGGGGTTCACCCTCACAGCCAAGGGACCTGTCGGGGTCAACTGGTCGACACTCGGAGCTATAGGTCAGTGGATTGTAAATTTTCATATTTCGAAAGTATATAATTATATTGAATTAAAAATGATGACACGTGTCATTTAAATAGTAAGCCTATACCTATTTCATGTATTTGGTATGTTTCTCCCATTCGTAAGACGTTATACATGGCTTGTCTAGATACATGAGATTACAGTAAGTATCTACTGTAAATGAATTTGGATTTTACTATAAAAACTTAACACAGAATAAATTAATAAAACATAGGTATAGCTATACAGCAGCTACAGACGTAAATATTTGGTACGAATAGGTACCTACGTATTCGTACCAAATATTTTGCGAATTGACCTACTTATCGAGTAAAAAATAAAAGTAGGTACACCAATGTAGTTTGGTATCGTCGATATAAAAAGGATAAGGAGTACATGTCTTGTAGTTCTGTAACGAAAACGCTCATAGATAAGGTTGTTTAATGATAATGGAAAGCTACTCGTAACCTCTGTAGCGAGCGTAAGCCATCAACTTTTAGTATCGTTGGATTTATTGTCCATTCGCATTGATTAGACATTGCGTCTTTATTGTGTGTACTGCTATTATTTTCGTTGTCTCATGAATATAAATGTACCTACCTTGGTACCAACTTAGTTCCAATTTAAGTATATTTATTTTTATCAGAACACTACCTTACTTCTTAATACATAGGTACCAATTTATGTTCTTGGAAATCTAGTTAGGGACCTTACCTACAGACTACATATTAAAATAAGTAGATACTCAGGTGCATTTAAATATTTCAAACATTTTGAGGTTCTTATTAAATAGGTAAGTAGTTCTCATAGTTAGTGTAATTCATTAATAATATTAATATCAATTATCGCCGGACGAACACACCAACTCTACACTCATATATATATATATATATATATATATTAAACAACCATGGCACAGGTACAAACATTCCTGCTCATCATACTAGGTATGTTTGTAACAGGTTTCGAACCCAGGACCTTCGGCGCAGAAGGCAAGGTTACTACTAATTGAGCTAATCAGTAGGTTAAGCAGGAACTCCTAATGTTGTCGTAACGTCATCGAGAAAACGTGCTGTCACTTTATTACTAATTTATAAAATCTGTTGTGTGAGAGGGATGGACGCTTATGGACCGAAACGCTACGTAAAAAGGATTGTCCTTGAGGTACAGGAGGTAGCTCATCGAACAAGAACTGTTAAATCAATGTGTGAAAAGTGAATGAATCACCATTCAATACTCGTTACCAGAACATGTACATGTAACATGCACATAGAAATTACGAGATGAAGTTCGCAACCATTTTGAAGGTTGTCTCCTTCGCTTAGGTAATTTGGTGCCTCCTTTAGCTACAAATTACCTAAGCGGAGACTTAATGTTAACATTGTCCTTGAACTACATTATTCTCTGCGTTGTCTTGGTTCGATCTGAGTCTGGGCGCTCTAGTTTATCACCCCGTTTTATACGCGATCATTAAGTCAAAGTAGGTATCATAGTTTTCCCCACATTATCAAAGCAATTTTATTACGTCTAATGGTTCTACTTTCTAATGCTATTGCGTAATCGTATTGCAAAAGTTTCACAATGACCCTAAGATGTATAGCGCAGATTGAATAAGAAAATCTGTAGGTAAGTAGAGGTGGAACTTCTATAATCTCATTTTCATTATTTACTTGTGGTGCTTAGATACACAGAATGATTCAGAATTGGACCTGCGCTTCTTAAGAGCATTTGCAATCATTATTATGAATCATAACAAACGTAAAAACATAAAATAAACGCGATAAAATCTGTAAAATAAATTTTATTTCAACATTATTATGAAGTAAAAATTACGATAAGTATGTCAATTATCAGTCGCCCCTGATGACCTCATTAGCGCTTGGTGACCCTGCTTTCTGTGCCGAGGGTGCCGGGTTCGAATGCTGGTCGGGAAAATATTGGTGTGATCAGCACGAATGTTTGTACTCGAGTCATGGATGTTAAATGTCTATATAAGTATTATATAATGAGTCTCTCCTCAATCCATTGTCCGGTACCCATAATGCGCGTTTATTGTGGGACCATATGTATAGTAATTGTTTTCGTTTAGCGACCGTACCCGTTTACTTACGTTAACCCTCAACTAGTGTATAAATACGCCAAAAAGGTTGCCATGTTCTCTTTTTCTGTCAGTGTTGTCATGGTTCATCTCCCCTGCAATGAGCGGCACTGCGTCAGCCCTGATCTTCTCGCTGGTGCGACGCTTTATCCTCCGGGCTCCTCAACCGGTGGACGCGGGTCTGAAGGCACTGCCGATCTTCTACGGGACAACAATTGCTGTGAACGTGTTGACCGTCGTGCATGATGGGCCCAAATGTGAGTCCTTATAAACAAGCTTAAATAGGTCCCTACTTTGTCTAGGAATGATAATGTATAGGTACTTATCCGTTCATTCAAGAAGTTCTCACTCAAGAAGTCACGTTGGTCCCGGATGATCAGTTCTCTATAGAAGTTTAAATAGCCTCAAGTTCTTAGCGGGAAATGGAAAAATATAGTTATTTTTTAAAATTCAGGATCCCACAATTATTTACCAACCCATTTTTTGTTATAATTTTCTATGTTGCAGTGCTATCGATGGATAAGATCCCCTTATGGATGGCGGCAACAATATCGATTGGGATTGGTCTGATGACGGCTATATGCGTGCGCGCATTCCTCGTGCCATATTACCGTCGTGACCTTATCGCGCCGCCGGTCAACTTCTCGGTCGGATTGTCTAATGGTAAGGCTTTCTTCTGAATACATTAAGCACTTAGCCAAAACAGAGAAAACCCAAAAATGCTGTTTCTTAAGTAAGCTCTTACACATAGTAATATCTTCTTAACGACTCCAAGGACATTACCTACCTATACCTTCTTTTTCTTCTGGTTCTTATTGCATACTCTGTTACATAGGAACATTCATAGTATGATAGAAGAAGAGTTGAATGAAAATGAACTCTATGAAATAAACCCTATTTTAAATAGGTTTGGGCGACGTACCCTATACCAAACGAATGCTTTGACTTTGAATCCAATCTCTCTTTCAGAAACAACCCCTGCCAATACTCCAACGCACTCCAACAAGAGCAGCGTAGCTCAGCGTCCCACCTCCCTTCTCTCCGAAGACGGGAAGGTTCTCGAAGCGATCGCGGAGAGCGCCGAGATGGTTACACTAAGTGACGCGGACAAGGTGTCCGTCGGCGTCCGCGAGATGAACGCCAGGAACCGGGCCCTACTCGCCACTATGGACGACTGCAGCATACTGTCGAGGAGCATCAGTCCACCCTACAAGTCCCGCTTGCAGCTCGTGGACGCCGACCCTCAGATCAACACCCTGAAGTACATCGACGAGACGATGAGCTACTGCAAGAGCTTAGATTCGGCGCAGCTGGCCGGCATGGGCGAGAGCTACGACTCCAAGAACGGGTTTCTGGGAGATTCGTTCGAGACGATAGCCCGGGGAGAGTTCGACAGGCTAGCGAACGGGCGGGCTATGCCGCTGTCCGTGGATTTTGATACGCCACCGCCACGGCTCGATAAGGTAGAGAAAGTATTTTTCTTATGAGGTAGGTTATACATATATATATATATGCCTGTGCTCTACCTACATATATGGTAGTAGGTACTTACCAATAAACTACCTTCTGTTATTTATTAGTGATTAAGTGGCAAATTCAATGGAATTTTAGCGGAAAGGGGAAGGTCTTCCTTCTTCCTCCTGAAGAGGTCGCTACAGAATGATAAGTATTATTTGAAGTAGCTCTACATAATTTTACCATTAACAACTGAATGCATACATTTTGAATTTGAAAAGAGAATGCATTGACGCAGTTAGCCCCTCAATTGGGACCAAAAAATTAAGTCTCTAACCTGTGCTAGGTATGCAGGCGTAAAGTGGCGTAGTGTCCCATACTCTAGCAACTCTACGGTTGTAAGTGCAAGTGTATAAGGGCTGATATCGCGGCGGTCGGCAGGCGCCAGAGGGCGGCGGCGCGTGGAGCGTGGAGGCAGGCGGCGGGGGTGGCGGGGGTGGCGGGGGCGGCGGGGGCGCGGCGGGCGGCATGACGCCCACGTCGAGCGCGGCGCCGCTGCTGCGCGCGCGCAGCCCGCCGCCCGCGCCGCCCCCCCCGCCGCCCGCAGACGCGCTGCGCCTCTTCTCATTCCTGCAAGTGCTCACCGCCATCTTTGGAGCGTTCGCGCACGGTGGCAACGACGTCAGGTACATTCAAACAAATACTATGTTACATCTTTATCCCGCCTAGATTTTTATTTGGGGCACAGTCGAGAGACAAATATTTGCTTTGCTTGGGTCTTGGGGAGACCGTAAACTTAGTAGGGGCATCCGTAATACATCAGCCGATTATGGTAGGTAGCGTGCTTTATGTTATAGATGTATAGACCCTCTTTGTGTTTTTTATGGATTCGTGGACTTTACTTTTATCAGAAATTCAGGAATTAGATGGAATACCTACCTATTTACAGGATGTCTGATCAAGACATTTTTATACCCTGGAGACTCTATGTTACCCACCTAGTTACTTCTTCCTATTTGTAGTAAGCCTTTGGTCGTCCTCAATGTCAAGAAGCTACCTAGTCGGAAACAGGAGGTCTGGATAGACTCCACTGACCAAAACAAAATAAAAAAAAACTTAACAATTAGGTAGAGTTTGAAACCTAATCGAAAATTCGCTTTCAAATCCTTCCATTTATAACCTCAGAACTTATCGCCACACTAAACTGAATTCTAAAGTATACGGCGGTACTCAGTACAAACCGGGCTAATCCACTGACAGCAACGCGATCGGTCCGCTGGTGGCGCTGTGGCTGCTGTACTCGGAGGGCGGCGCGCACTCGCGCGCGGAGACGCCGCTGGCGATCCTGGTGTTCGGCGGCGTCGGCATCGCGCTCGGCCTGTGGCTGTGGGGCCGCCGCGTCATCCGCACCGTGGGGGAGGACCTCACCAGCATCACGCCCGACACGTGAGCCTCGCACACTATTTATATTTTCACACTTAGGTTACATCATTTTTGACATCTTAATACCCAACTTAGAAATTGTAATGTTTTTCTATCGTTTCCACGTGACCGCTTGGATAATATTAGGCGTTTTCATGCATGTAGAGGCACTTATTAATTACTTATGTTTTTAAGTGGGTATACTTAGGTAACATATTTTTTGGTGATCCTAATACCCAACTTACAAATTGTAATTTTTTGTAACGTTTCAAATATTATTAGGCGTTTTCATGCATGTCAAGGCCCTTATTATCATAATCTACCGAATTCCAATCAAATTACTTGATCCTCGATCTTGCTACCAAACACACTTCCGCATATGTCATATCGGTAAGGGACTGCAGGGATGCCAAGGGTGTTTATATGATGACAAATATCCCAAATAATGGCGAAAACACTAAACGACATACAATTTAGTCTAGTAAAATACGAGTTATAAGCGAGCAGATAGGCAGAAGGAATTATTAGAACCTAACTATTTTATAGATTTATCGGTTGTGCATGTATGTGGTCATGGGTGCTCCGAACCCATCTTTTACTCTCAATGGGTGCTGGAGATATTGAGAATCCATGGGATTGTCATTGTGTTGTGTCCAGTGGGTTCACGATCGAGCTGGGCGCGGCGATGACGGTGCTGGTGGCGAGCAAGGCGGGCCTCCCCGTCTCCACCACGCACTGCAAGGTCGGCTCCGTCGTCTGCATCGGCTACTGCTCGCACAAGGCCGTCGACTGGAGCTTGTTCCGGTTAGAATATAAAAAGACTATATGTTACTGCTAGAACATTTTAAGGTCATTTTCGCGTAGCAATACCCCTTCCAGCTCTGGCGCCACAGCTTGGCATAATGTACTAACGACAAATTTGTCAAGTTTGCTAGGAGTTATGTAATAGTTACTAATTAATAGCATCATCATCTTGTACCCTTTCCATTATCTGTGGTCACCATAATATATGTTTAATTATTGATCCCGCGGTTTTCGGTCATACTGACATACATTCCAAACTCGTTCATATTACTCCATCCAGATTAATAGTCAAGTCAAGTCATTCTAATGATCTCATCTCATAACCAAACCATGCCAACTGACAGCTTTTATTTTGATTTTCGGTAAAGCATTTCTATACCAGTTCCTGCATATTATTCCACTGAATTATTAAGAGGTATTCTCTACCATCATGAAAGCATTAGTACACAAAGTAGTATTGTGTGTTAATAACTTTATAAATTATTTCAGGAACATAATATTCGCGTGGGTGGTGACGGTCCCGGCCGTGGCGGGACTCGCGGCCCTCGTCATGTTGGCACTGGAAACTTTCGTAGTGTAATACCTGATACATGCCTACTAAGCACGTACCTATTCCATTTTTTAAAAGGCGATTATTAGTTGGGATGGAAGCATGTAGCGAACCTTTAAGGGTACTACATCCTTGCTGTTGTTGGATAATGTCTATTATGTATTTTTGTAGCCACCTACTTGATATAGTTCATTTTGTGAAAAGGGAATTGTGTAGGACACAAATAATATGTAATGTCATTAGAAGTAGGTAGTAACTATCTGCTCTATAGAGTACTCTACCCTCTTACGAAGTTTCTCTGATGGGATATGGACGTTCATCTCCACCGTTTAAGAGAAAAAAATCAATGGATAACACTCTATATTATGCATTGGACTTTATATTGTTAAATAAACATACATAGTTGAAAAGATTTTCTTTTATTTATTATCCTGTAAACTATTCTTGGCATGACCTGCGACTATTTTTAAATCCACCTATTTTGGTGTAGCAGGTAGGTATGGTACCTACCTATATGCATTTATTGATAAGACAAGAACTTTCAAGTTTCGGATTTGCAATAACGTTGTTTAAAAATTTGAAACGAAGACAATTAAGATTTGGAATAGTATAGATAGATTATGGATAAATCTACATTCAAGATATCAGAAGAAATGAAAACCTGGTAGTGCGAATATAATATTTACATTTATTATCCATTTATATCACAAAATATCAAGCTTATCTAAGTGGGAGCCTACGAGTGTGGCGGCACGCCGCGTGCTATTTACGCAAAAATACTTGTCGCGTGTGGCTCGGCTCAGTAACAGACTTGGGCCACGGTATAAGCCACTATTGACTCGCAATGTAATGATAACGGAATACTAGAGGTAATGACGATGCCAATGTCAATAGATTACAAGTCAACTGTGTAGCAAGGGATGACTGTGTCAAAGTAATTCTCTCCCTCTCTAGTGAGAGCGTACGAGCGCAGCTAGTGTGAGTGTTCGCTGTTGTTCGCGTTGAGGTCGAGCGAGTCAGGCGACGTACTGGTCGGTGAGCGCGCGCAGCAGCCGCGCGCGGCGCAGGGCGGCGGCCTCGCGCTGGATGTCGTCGCTGTTGTTCGCGTTGAGCTCGAGCGAGTCAGGCGACGTACTGGTCGGTGAGCGCGCGCAGCAGCCGCGCGCGGCGCAGGGCGGCGGCCTCGCGCTGGATGTCGTCGCTGTTGTTCGCGTTGAGCTCGAGCGAGTCAGGCGACGTACTGGTCGGTGAGCGCGCGCAGCAGCCGCGCGCGGCGCAGGGCGGCGGCCTCGCGCTGGATGTCGTCGCTGTTGTTCGCGTTGAGCTCGAGCGAGTCAGGCGACGTACTGGTCGGTGAGCGCGCGCAGCAGCCGCGCGCGGCGCAGGGCGGCGGCCTCGCGCTGGATGTCGTCGCTGTTGTTCGCGTTGAGCTCGAGCGAGTCAGGCGACGTACTGGTCGGTGAGCGCGCGCAGCAGCCGCGCGCGGCGCAGGGCGGCGGCCTCGCGCTGGATGTCGTCGCTGTTGTTCGCGTTGAGCTCGAGCGCGCCGGCCGCGCGCCCCGCCCGCGCGCGCCGCCCGCCCTCCCCGCGCCGCGCGTGCAGCGCCACGCACACCTCCAGCATCGTGCCGTCCCAGATGCAGCCGTAGTACGCGTCCATCGCGTCCGCCGCGCTGCCCGTCTACATACATCGTTACTTTATTTAGAGCTTCAAATTTTCATTCTATGTTATGTAAAGATGATTAAAAAAAATACACACATATATCTCGTAATAAAAAGAAGTTATGCAGTATAATACAAATAATAAATACCTTCTCCGCGAGGCACTTGAAGGCGGTGGTGTAGTCGGGCTCGTCGGGCAGCTGGCAGAGCGCGGCGGCCTGCGCGGGCGCGGCCAGCGCCTGGCAGCAGCGCGCGGCGCGGCGCGCCACGGCCGGCTCGTCGGGCGCGCGCTTGGCGAAGTGCCACGAGCCCGCCGCCAGCCCGCACAGGTAGCGCCGCAGCGCCGCGCCCCACCGCCCCTCCGACATCTCCACGTCGCCGTACAGGCGGAGCCTGACATATACACACATATAAGACCTTTAAGAACAGCACATTTAACTCCCGTTCCCTACCTATTAAAATGTCAATAATTAACAAACTTGTCTATTAACATGCTTATTGGTAGCGACCCGAAAAATCGGCTCTAACGATCGAGTGCCCAATTGTGCCGTTCGTAGATGCCTTTCCATGAACATTGTAAAGTACTGACTTGAAATATTTTATACTATTCTGAAGCTTACTAATGATTTATTTTATGATACACGGTTGCAAAGTTGCAAAAAAAATTGCCAAATTAATGGATACCTACGTACCTAGGTCTCTACCTATAAAGATCCTGTGTTAGTAGGACTGGCCTTTTCAAATTTATTTATTCCAATTTCAAATCTATACTAATATTATAAATGTGAAAGTTTGGATGGATGTTTGTTAATCTTTCACGCCAGAACGGCTGAACGGATCTGGATGAAATTTGGCACAGAGATAGATTATATTCTGGAATAGCACATAGGCTTTTTATTCCGGTAAAATGTTTGGTTCCCGTGGGATAGATTTGTTTAAATGTTTCATAGAATACCAATACATTCATTTTCTCATACATTTGATTCTGAGGCGGTACGACGTTCGCCGGGACAGCTAGTAAATTATATTTAAAAAATACATTTCTTTTTCGAATTCAGTCATTTCTTTTCATTTAATTGTTTCGTCTTATGTTTTCATCACGATTAAATCGATTAATATTTATGTTGAAAATACGACTTATTTTTGAATGAGTGCCGTCGAGGTCGTTTATGGAGCACTAAGGAAAGAACGCACGCCACCTTTCCGGCTTCAATATTGTCAATCCTGAGCCTTTGTAATAAGACTCATATGACGATAAAATTCGACCATTAACAAACATGACTCACCAGGACGTGTTGTACGGGTACAACCGTAAACTCCTCTCGAGCAGTTCCGTAAGAGATTCGAGCACGTATTTAGCGTTGTAGTTATTCATGTTGGATATATTCGCCGGCCACAGGTTGGTGTACTCCACGACTAGCTCCAATGAGCTATCTTCTACAAGGAGGTTGTGTATCCGAGCGAGGAGTGAGAGCATTACACTGACTGCGAGGGGTTCCCGCAGCGTGGACAAGAATGCGTTGAAGGCGTTTCGGGCCTCCGTAGCCGCGGAGGGCGCCTCGCGAGAGTGCGTGGGGGCGCCACCGGCGGACCGCTTCACGGGACCCGTTGTACCGTTACTGTACACTGATAGCGCTGTAATGGAAAGACAGCAGTGATAGCCATGTTGGTAGAACGATACGTTTTGGAAAATCGGGTCACAGGTCGTAATTCTTAAAATCCATAGCTCGTAATTCTGCAGGTCAAACCCTAGCTTTCACCCATGGTTATTAATTGCCTGTACCTGTTGTACCTGTCTCTGAGAGCGCGTATTGCCCTAGGTCCTGCGCCTGATCTCTCTCTGATCGTGTCCTAATACTGTCTGATCGGAGTATGAGAGTGAGGGAGAGAGTGCATACGTGCTTATGCACTATCGTATCTTCTTCGTATTTGGTTATTCACTTAGATATAAAACAAAATTTTCGGATTTTATCGTGTTTATTCCAACTATTTACGTTCCCGACGTTTCGGCTTCTTTACAGCACCCATGGCCACGGGAGGACTGAATCCGTATAATTACTAAAATAAAATCCGAAAAAATCGTTTTATTTCAATGTGTAGTATTCGCGTAAATATTGGAAATCAATATGGTTATTCACTGTTGAGATGGCTGTCGTAACCGAAATTTGGTAAGGACTATTCATGGAAAGGTAGTATTATAACATCAGTTTACTGAGTAATGATAAACTCATAAATATTTTCTTAAAAAAAATCGGCGATAAGTCTAAGTATGGTCATGCAAAAATGAACTTAAGATGTTGAGTAATGTCAGCAGTAGTACATACCATAATCCCACAGCGGCCTCGGGAACTTCCTGGTGGCTTTCCCGCGCTGCAGCTCGAAGCAGGCGGCGCACAGCGCGGCGGCCGCCTCGCCCGGCCCCGTCGTCATGCCCGCGCCCTCCCACTCGCACGAGTTCACTAGGCAAGTCCAGCATGCCTCTATTACCTGGTTTTTTATTTTATTTTAGCAAACATAGCGTAGTTATTACAATTAAACTTGAAAGAATACGATTTCAATAAAAAAAGAACGAGTGCCGAAAATTAAATTACTAAATATCCAATAACTGCACATTTTTACAAATTAACGCTTGTATTATAGTATCATCCAATGGACTGGAGGCGATCTTATTAACCAGACGAGGGCAAATTACATAAATAACATTTAAGAAATTCTCCCAGACGGTAATCTATCTGCAGTCACACGGCGTAAACTAAGCTGCCATCGAAATACGACAAAACATACTTAACAAGCATTACCCTCACTCAGGGGTAAACAAAAGCAAGTGTTTTCAGAGTATGCAGTCGCTGGATGAACTGAAAATCGCGTTCAGTCAGTAATGGTCTGTTATAGCACAAGAGTAAGAGAATGAAGACAAGTGAATAACGAGTCCGATAACATGGACAATCTGGAAGATAATTCTACACCGAAGTGTACTAGAGACTCCTATTTTGGGTAGGTATAAGAAAACGGTATGTATACCTGTGGTCTGGGCACAATGCCATCAGCAGAATTGGCGGCCGCAATACATGATTTACACTTGTTTGCTATCACCGTTAAGTTGAGACGATGATGTGGCCATTCCGCCAGTATTACGTTAAGCTGCAACAGTAGCACTTCCCACGTCAGTTGTCGACACAAGCGATACAACGTGGGCTCGGAGCCGCCGCCGAGCTGGCTGCGGGCCTCGCCTTCTAATACAGAAAGTAGGGACAACGCGGCCCGCGCGCAGCCCGCCTCGGCCCTCGCCCGGGCGGCCCCCGACACCACGTAACCAAAATCTTGTAAAAAACCTCTCGGTAGCGATACTAAGGCATTTCCCAGACTCCCCGCCGGCTTCCACGACGGACTCAATTTCCACAGCGGAGATGAAGGCGCCATCATCGCAAGCTTCACTAAACACATGCGAACATCATCCGCTGTCGAAGCCTCAATAAGACGCTTTTTCAGTCTGCCCAACTCTAATTCGGGCACAGTCTTAAACTCAAAGTCAGGTGTCTCCCAATCGTCTGTCAGCAGCTCTCTAGGTATATCCATATTTTCGTCGTCCAAGTTAACCGGATCGTTCAAAATAGTACTCAGGTGTTCATCAGATATTAATTTCTTTCGTATACCCTCAGCCGCTTCGCCGACATGTTTTTTTAAATACTCATCGATTCTGTCAATAGGCAACCGACACTGCGATGTAGCCAGATGAAGGAAGAATAATTTCAAGTTGTCCCAATCTTTTTGTGATAATTCTGAAGCTAAAACTGGTGCAAATGCCCAGAAGAGAAGATCAAAGAATTTTATGCCCACTGTTTTGAATTTGTTTAAGAAATCAGGATGCGTGGATGGTATGCCACCTTCTAATGCATATCGGACGGCATTTAGCACTGATACTCGGTTCAGGAGATCTCTCGCTACAGTAAATGCGCCGCTCGAAGCGGAGCCTTGTATGTCTAATTCGACCACCTGTCTGTGGACCATTGGTATATCTCGTGCCAAGTTATCAGCTTGCAGAACAGCTATAATTCCCGCATAATGATTTGCTACGGATTCTTGAAGTTTTTGTAGAAGTGATGGCTCCTCATTTAATACATCGTAGCCTAAATTTAATGCCCTTATATACCCAAAAATATCATCTTTAGTCATACTTGCATAGTAAAACTCTCCCCAAGGCATAATTTTATGAGAGCCATATCCATTAATGGATATTTCTCTTTCGAAGAGGCTTAAGTTTTCCCTGCAGCCAAGAATATGTTTCTTGGCCAAGTCATGTTGTCCATAGAAGAAGTAATTGTAGCAAAGATCGAAATGTATTTGCATTGCAAGTTCATACTGGGTAGTGATATCATTTCCCGCATTCCAATCGTGGTTCATGTCATTAGAGTCTTCAGTGAGGTGAACAAATGTCTCCATGACAGGGATATTTATTTTTTTCGCTTCTCTACGCCCAGTTTTGGTTGGTTCATAATATGAGAGTATCTCATCTAAGAATCGTAAACTTTGCATACGAGATGCTTCACACATTCGCATGATTTTTTCAAAGTTGTGATTGATGGGAGTATAAGCACTGTCCAGTTGCATACCGGGTCTGTGATAACAAAATGAAATAGTCAGTTGTAATATTTTATATCTGTAAAGCATAATACGCAGCCGAATCAAATAACAACTTTATCCGATACAAGTAATTATTTTATCCGTTGAAATACGTAGCTTCGCGTGGGATACTAAAAAATATATGCATATTACGCGAGCACAGCTACTATGGATATAGGAATAAAGTGGAGTAATACTTACATATGAATGAATGACATTTTGTTGGATTTAGAATGCAGTGCAGCTTTTACTGGGAACCGGAGCACCCATCTGTGATAGAGTGTCAAGGCAAACTGAACTTGGGGTTGTTGTAGTAGCTCCGATGGAATTTCCTGTTCAAATATACACATACTTAGACCATTTTCTTCATTCGAAATCAAAGTCAAATCATTTTGTCAGCTAAAGGAAGCATTATTTCAAATCATCAAATTACTTGAAATTAATTATATATTGGAAGCAAGCAACTCAAGAATTGTGGGATATTTTTAAATGTTACCTGTGGTGGCACAGCAAATGTGGCATCGGTGGCCATGTACACAAGATCCTGCATCAACTGCTGCTGGAGCTGCGGTGCCAACTTGCTCTCAAATACATCTACAAAAAAAAAACCCATTTAAGTGTGAGCTGGACTCATATTATATTATTAAGAGGTATAGTTTGTTAGTTTGTGAGTATGCATGTAGGGGGTAATATTTGGATCTCCAAATCCTAATCTGATTTTTTTTTATAATAGGTTGCTACATTATCCCCAAGTGCTATAAACTTTGTTTCATCGCTATTACTCACACACACACTCACTGTGCTCTTAAATTAAACACTATAATTCCAGAAATGTAACAAGAACTCACCTAAATTCCAGTGTAATGTAGATGCAACTTTCAATGCAAGTATTTTGAGTGCGAGCTGTTTGCGTGTGTACAGTGAAGTGGCAGGTGTGGGCGGTGGACTGGGTGGAGTGTCCACATCCACCACACGCTCACTTGTGGGCTTTGAATTGCCATTCTTACTGTCCACTGAGAGGAACTCCTCTATTAGCTCACATGCTGTTGGTTCTGTGTGATAAAAGTAGTATAAAGGAAGTTATTCTTTCGACACAAACCCTAAACAAGGACACAACAATTGCACACACCGGGCTTCAATACATTTAATGTTGAATAGATCCTCTAGGACAACTGATTAATAATTATCTGTGTATCTGTACATTCTAATAATGTCCTGACATTTCGCAGTGGTTTAATATCCTATAGCCAAGATAACACCATACAAATCTATATACATGTGTCTACTAATTAGTTGACAATAAAGAATTTTAGTGTTTTATCAACACATCTCATAGCTGGAAGTAACATCTTTTTTAGATTAAGATGACTGCAGCATTACTAACCTGGGTTGGGTTTACTGAGATGCTTCTTCAATAGGTTAGGATCAAGCAGGAATTCGAACCACAATATTGTATCTGGCGATATGGGCACTGTTCCCGGCCGCAATAAATCCACGTCCATTGTGTTGGGTCTGCAATTATTTTGTTTTCCTGGTCGAACGGTCCTTGAGTCGTTCGCGATTGACCGAATCAAATGATCCGGATCGCGAGAACCACGCGAATGATCGGGTCGCCGCGGCGAATACGATTCGTTCATTCGAATTTTGAATTGAGCCGCGGCTGCAATCAGACCCGCTGTCACGGATCCTACAGATCGCGATCTTATCGTGCGACTGAGATAGCAGCAGATTAATTTGAACGAGCGAGAGCGAGCCACAGCCGATCGCGGTGTGACCGCCCCAAAGAAAAATGCATTATTGGCTGTAAATTACAACGAAATAATCTACCTTATATTAACTGAACTAAGGTTTATTTTTGGAATTGGCGAATGTAGTATCCTAGAATCATGAATTTTATTTTCTTAGAAATAAAGCTTAAAATAAAAATATAGGTAAATAGTTAAAACGATCTGCAATTTCATTGTTTTCAAATCAATTGCACTACTCGTCAATTTAGTAACCCGGCGACCTGCGGTCATTGATGTCGTGTCGTGTTTTTGAAACCGGTAAAAAGTTATATATTTACCTATAATACCTAAAATATATACTTGAGGAAACATTTGCTTGAATGGGAGCTTAATCTAATAGGTAGATACCTACGCAATAAGTTTTACAAAACATGGTCGAAATTTGTAATTTGGGTGACCGCCCCTAAGAAAAATGCATTACTGTAAATTACTACGAATTCGTATGTCTACCTTAAATTAACGTCATTAAGGTTTATTTTTGGAATTGGCAAATTACGTAGTATCGTAATATCATGAATTTTATAACCTTAAAAATACAGTGACCCGGCGACCTGCGGTTATTGATCAGTCGGATCGGATCTGACACTATAATCTGGTTTCCGAAACGAAATCAATCAATCGATTACATTCCTATCCGGAACTGAACCAATCGATCAATTGATCGGGTCGTACGAACCGGTTCGTTTTGACAACGGATCAGTATTGATCCAGATCGCTTAAATTGAACGATCGACACATGCATAGAATACACGCCGGGTAATGCTCTAAGAAAAAAAATCCACCTTATAGAAATTATCTAATCTGTGGTGCTACAATTGAACATGACGTTTCCACCCCCTTCTCTTACCTCCTTCACCCCGCTATCGCCCTGACCGATTGGCGGCCATTTTTCCATTTGTTACGCGTATAAATAAGTTTTGATGAAAAGTGTTTACGTTGATTAATTTCATCCGTTTTTACATTGTTTTCAATATTTGTTTTATTGTAAAGTTCTCCAAGTGCACCATCTTACGACAGGACATTACTTTTCATAAATTTCCATCTAAGGAGGAAAACATGAGAAAGTGGCTCGAGTGTATTAATTGTGAGAGCACTATGCACTATGATGTTAGCAAATTATATGTTTGTCATAAGCATTTTGAACAAAGGTTTGTCAATGCGTCGACGAATCCTCTGAAGAGTGGCGTTTATCCAAGCTTGTTCACTGCCTTGTAGATTTCTTCAGCAAACCCGATTAGCATCTGTTCAGAAACAGGTAAACTATCGAACAATTATTATAGTATTCTTAATAGTCAAGTAACACTATCTATGTAGAATGTAAGCATGTAATGTATAAAGTATGATTAAAGCAAAGTTTTTTTTCTTCAGGTTAAGAATTGTGTACGTGTTTTGAGCAAATCAGTATCAGCAGCATTATCTTACACATCAACATTCCGTAAGTACCTACATAACTATTTTGCACTAAATAAACAGGCACTATAGCCACTACAACAATGTTCTCAAGACTACTATGTCTAAGATATGTGAACTGATCATTTAAATGCCAGAGTTAAAAGGGTTTTTTATTATGTCACTGGGTTTTTTATTAACCTATCTCGCCAGTTGGAGAGATAGATGAATAGTAGTCTCTCACAGTAATTATAAATCGCTAATGTTACATAATGTGGGTTCTAGCGTACACACAAAATATAACATTATTAATTTATCATTTGTTATATCTGACTGATATTTATTTATTTATTTTCAGTTCTGTATCCCGATGGAACACCAGTCAGTGCAACATTAAAAAATATAGCAGAAGCAATGTTTTTTGGCCAAGTGCACGCTTATAACTACAGAAGTTATGACTCAAGTCCCTACGCCTTTGTTAGTACTTTTAAATCTTTGCTAATCATTAGTGCAATGTCATTAATAAAATGTTGAATGGATCGGATTTAATACGCCTAGCAAGAATCAATTTGCCGCCGTTGTAACAGAACGCTTTTAATAAATATAAGAAAAAAATTAGAAATAAAAGATTTAATAAATAAATTGTTACTATTTGCTACATAATTATGTTTTATTTATTATTATCCTGTATATAATAAAAAAAAGGGTACCCTAAGGGTGGTCCTGCCCAGGTGATAGGCTTTATGACCGTTTCCGTTGCCTAGATAGCATTAACGAAAAAAAAAAGAAAATGGCATTATTAGCGTTTCCGTTGCCTGGATCGCACTAATGAAATTAAGAAAAAACTAAACGTCATGTTCAATTGCTGCATACGGTTTAGCGCCCATGTTCCTGACATGGCGGTCTGAACTAGTTCTCTTATTAGTCTGTGGCAGAATATGCTATTCCCAAATTACATATTAGTTTTACCTACCATAGAATCATATACGGTATTCTATTATATAAGGGTTCTGTATATATAGGGAGATTTATATCGTATATATAGAGAGGTTTTGAATTATTTATTTAGAAATCGGTGTTCACAAACTTTTTAACATTATTTATAATCTATGAACATCTAGGTACATACAAAAATACTGAAGTGACATACTGAATGAAAGGATGGGATAGGGATGGGCAAACAAAGTTACTTTACTTTTCCTGGCTCTATCCTTTTAGAGAAATTTGTCAAGTTTGGCGATTAAATAGCTTAGATTGCTTGATATTTGGATCAGTATCAGCCAGCAATCTTGTCATTCTAACATCAGTCATAACTCATATGCGTCAAATGGCGTCAATCAAGTTTGGTTTTTCATGATTGTTAAAAAAAATCGCGTTGGCTTATACCTGAAAGCATTTTATAATAGTGCATAAATTATTATTTTTTTTATTTGAAATAAAATTGCTCACCGGTTAAATACTTATTTCTTTTTCACCTTGACACTGGCATAATCATAGCAGATCGATGGAGTCATTGTATGGAGAATTTTAAAACTCTTTTCTTTCGTTTTGGAATAAAAAAAAGATTAGATTATGGGCTCATGTGGTCAAGCCTTTGCTTCCAGCCTTCCCCGGGCAAGTCGTTCAGCGAGCCGCAGTTGTTCAAGGGGTACCCCATTCATCAGGATTGCCCTAAAGTTTTACTTACCCAACTAAGGACTGGGGTTTCTCTGTATCCACTAGCAGAGGGACAAAACATAAAGCACCATCATATTAAGCCATTTGTACCAACACAAGCCAAATGTAGAACCCAAAACGAACTATAAATCCCTTTGACAAAGATCAAAGGGACCCAAAAAAAAAAAAAAAAAACTAAGGACTGGCTTAATAACGTAGCTTTCCCTTATGAATAGGTGTCCCTTAGAGTTTCCTGGGTTTTGAACTACGGTTTTAAGCATTTTTTTAAAATGAACAGTTTCTATGAAAGACATACTTAGGAGTATTGATTATATCATGAGTGTGTTTTATGTGAAACTCTTTCGAACGGGTTTTAATGTTGAACGCTGGCCCTATAACATGCATAAACATGAATCTTTAGCTGTTATAAAAAAAAACAATGGAATAATGCATTGCAAGCTAAGAAATAACCTATTCCAAATTCTAAACTTTTTTTTTATTACATTGTAGGCAAGTATTTGATCTCGATCTCACCTGATGGTAAGTTATGATGAGATCTACGATGGAGCATACTTGCCTAGGTAGGAAGGCGGCAGTTGATAGAGACGCTACATTCACTAAGCACATGCAGCGCAACTGATCTGACCCGCCATCCATGAATGGCAACACCGAACATCATGCCGGAACACGGCTAGGCCACTTGGCGACATGGCTTTGTTCAGTGGGTGGTGACTAGCAACGGCCGAAGCCTACCACCAGTAGAGTTGTCACCTGGTTGGCACCACCCAGGGTCACGTGTAGGGTATCTCGAGGGTACTTAATTCTCCTACGGACGAAGGTGACTCGACCCCATAAAACTGAGCCGCTCGGTCTATATAAATCACACTATGCCACTGTTAAAGCCGGCTAAATATTAATGGGATAATGAAATATTGCGGCTTGCGGCACATTGAGCATGTACTGTCCTACGAATAAATATACAATACTGTCACCCGACTATAGTTGAATTAATTAGTGTTCTTATTTATTTTTCCAGTTCCTACCCTTCTAGAAAGGAACCTATCTCTATAATCAGCTGCGTGCCTATAGTGAATGCTAGAAGAGTTATTTTCCGGATTATGATCTAAGTACCTATGTATTTAAAAAATAACTGTGAAGAAATAAATATAACAATTTAATAAATCTAGAATTATAAACTAGGGGGCTATGGATCGCTTCGCGGGGTCCTGTGGATTAGCCCAGAGTGGCCTAAGGAAAACAGCGGCCTGAGTATATTCAGTAGTATGCTGATAATACTGACTCATCTAGGCTCAATGTATATATTGTCGGCATAAACTATGACAATGACCTACATCTAAGCAGTAAACAACATAACTTACGTTGTAATAAGTAGGTAAGTAAGTACCTATTTACTGGGATATAGGGCTGGGCATTTCCTCGCTCAGCGAGTAGCTTTGATATTCAGCGAGGAAATGCGGCCAGCACCTTGGGCACGCTACCGCATGGGCCAATTTAATTTATATAAGTTTGTAAACATTTAAGTTATTTTCTTTGTAATTATTGTATACAATAAATAAAATTTGTTCATCAATAAAGTGGGAATTTAATTTTTATCCAGTTATTTCGTTTGATATTTATAATTAATAAGAATTCATAGTCTGTTGGCGTTTCTACCACATGGCTTAAACAAACGACTACCATCACGTAAATTATTGAACTCCTTGCGAAATTTACTACCTATCTGATATGGCCGAGTTATTATAGTGAGCCTTATCTGTACGATAACCGATGGATATCGCCGTTACTGTAACGATAATATTTAGTTAGGTATCCACCTACTGACAATAGTGGATTTACTATAAACACCTACTGTATTTATTCTAGGGGATACTTACCTATGTTTTAAAAATATATGTGTAGCTACTGAAATATATGTACTACCTGTGTCTCCGCCTCAATAAGTACCTGTAACTAAATACGTTTTGGTATAATCAACGTAATACCGGTATAGTGTAGTGTCGAAGCAGAGCTCCTGCATTTGTCAAGTGATTGATTGATCAGCATTTGTGTTAGTTGGATTGTTATCACGTATCGCCGGCGCCGCAGGTTTCATAAACAAGTAAGACATTTCTATGACAATATCATAAATTATAATTGAGTATAACGTTATGGTCCCATTCTTCGTTGGTCGTATTATTCCTGTATGTTAACATTTTGATTTAATGTATCAAAAATAATTATAATTTTCTAAAGAAATATTGTCCCTAATCGAAGTCCAAACTGGATTATCATGTTTTAGCTTTTGTAAAAATAAACTAAGTATTTAACACCATCACGCCTGTAGAAGTTGTCATACACATAATGATAGTAAGTAGAAGACGAGCCTATTGCGACCATACCGAGTAAACTCCCCCTCAATGTAAGGGGGTTACGGGGAATGATCCACCAAGCAGGCCCTTAGGGTTTGACAAATATCATACGTCAAATAAAAAATCTATTTTTCCAGTGGAGTCCAACGCGTATAAGCAAATTGGTCAGAGCACAGAGAACGAGGTGCATATAGAAATGGACCTTCTGAAGGTCGGCTCGGAGCCCGTCGGCATGCGGTGCCCATACTGCCAAGATGACGTCATGACCAGAGCTCATTATAGGAACACCACAGTAACCCACATAGTCGCAATCATTCTGGGATTCTTTTTCTGGTAAGTTTTGAGTCTGTACAACTTTTTAAGCACTACGCAAGTTGACGATTGTCGCTGGAAACGTAACAAAGTTCTACCTTTCTCTATTACTATATAATAACTAGCTGCGCCTGCGTCTTGATTCTCGAGGACTTAAGTTTCTTGGTCTATCTTGAAGAAACCCTTACATTCCCGGGATACAAAGTTTTACACCATCGATTCGACATATAAGCGGGGCAATCTTTCCTTGGCAAGTTTCATCAAAATCCGTCCAGTAGTTTTCCCGTGACGTGCGTTCAGACGGACATGCATAAACATTCCAAAAATAGCGGTTTCAGTTTTTACATCGAAAATAATGTCAACACCCATTTTGTTGTAGGTAGTTAAATACATATAGATTGAAAATTACTGATGAATACGTGTGCCCACGCGACTATTTATGGTTATTCTATTGTGATTCGATCGTGTCTCTTAAAATAAATATGATGGACACACGTTGATTGACGAGTTGTGGATACAAAAATATACTTATTACAAGTTTTTTTTCATCTCAAATACCTATCTGGCCAAGCTATATCTGGCTTTGTAAAGTTTATTTTTAATTAATTTAAATACCTAGGTACTAGCTGACCCGGCAAACGTAGTTTTGCCATATAGATTTTTTCTAATTAATATTTTATAATTAAATATTTGCGATTATAAATTGAGATATAAACTATCTACATACATCCTATCTTTGAAGTTGGATAAAACAGCACACAGTGTGCAAAATTTCATTTAAATCGGTTTAGTAGTTTAGTAGTCCATAGCGGACAAACACCGTGACACGTAATTTATATATATTATTAAGATAAGATGTATTTGATTCCAGGTGGTTGTGCTGCTGCGCTGTGCCTTACGTAACGAAGAGGTGGAAAAACGTGGAGCATTATTGTCCAAATTGCAACAAGTTTTTGGGAATGTACAGTAGGACAACTGTGTTGTAGCATTTTAATGTAGTAAGTAAACATTTATCAATAAGAATTAAATAATTTATTGAGCAACAAAAGTATACAATTTCAGTTAGGTAGGCATGAATATACTGTAGTGGGTAAGTCTCCCAAAATGTTTTAAAAGTTAGATATAGAGATATAATATATAGATTAAGCAGGTGTAAAGACGTAGGGGGTACAGTTTAAGATTTGAGATATAAAATAATTGAAAATTATAAAAGAAAATATTTATTAAGTAGAGTGGTAGACCACACACACCCACATACAAAAAAACCTATAATATCACAGAATTTAATAAAAGTTCTTACTACATGTTTATACGTTCTCATCAAGTAAAATATTATCGTACAAGCTTCCCCGATGGATCCTCCTATAATTTATATAAGTATTCATTAAATATAAATTAAGTTTTCGTTTACTTACATCAGTTTTTTTAAACCTTATTCTATAAGCTACCTAATTTATAAATTCGTTAACATTTTGATTATGAAAAACCCGCTCTTATCTATTCGGGCACCGCAATATTCCAATTATGAAATTGTCAGCAGTGTTGATATGCAAATCTTCAGAATTCACGGCGAACGCCATTGGACGTACTTACTACAAGCTAACCATAAAGTATCGAAAAAAATCGCACAATTCCACAATCTATCTAAAATACAGTGTGGTATAAGGAAATTAACATGAATATACCCAAAACTTCATAGTTATGTTAGATATGTCTTTACAAGGTACGTCGGTACTTTATTTAAGTAGGTACAACAGTTTATAAGTACAAACACCGTTTAAGATTTTAATCAATTGACCTGGCAGTGACCCGAGTAAAATATTGTAGATATACACATTTATTTACGATACAGTTATTATAAGAAACGCACCACCCACGTACTACCCCTACCTCGGTTGTTATATTTTACGCGTAGGTTTCTGAAGATAAGGTCAATGTGCACGCAGTAAACAATCAATTGTTTTGAATTGTTATAAATACAATAAGCAGACAACACGAATAAGGCATGTTAAAAATAGTATCGATCGATACATGATTTTGAATTAAAATACTTTATTGTTCAAGTTTTCTTAGTTGCTTAGATATTGATATTTTCGAAGTGTGCGTGGCTAAATCTGTGTATAGTACGTCATGTGCGAGATTATTCGTATGCTAACTGTATAGTTTATAGTCTACCGTATTTAGACAATTTGTATGGAGAATTGAACAGCGCCTCTAGCGGATGGGTATTTAAAACTTTCAATTCTCCATACAAAATGTCTAAATACGGTAGACTATAAAGTATACGGTTAACTTCGAGTAATCTCGCACTTGACGTACAGTACCTCAAGCACAATCCGTTTTATGTACCGGTTCGGTAACTGAACGTTTTCCATCCCTCTCAAACAACACAGATTTGATAAATATGACAGTGACAGCATGTTTTCTCGATGACGTTACGGTTACCTACATTAGAATTTCCTGTTTACCCTACAATTTCTGGGTCATTGATCGAATGTGAACAGTTTGATATGTTTTTAATGAGAGCAGTATTATTAGACTATTAGATAATTCTACTTTAAACAAAATTTATTTTTAGTGAATACCATAGACAAAGAAATAACACAGACGGAGCGTCGCGAGAAACATATTGAATCCCAAAAAATAAGCTGATTTGTGTAGTACACGCGAATTTGCGTGGACGTAAGGTCGTAATTCGCGTGACTTTTTGGGCTTCAACGTGATGTTTGTGACGCTCCGTCTGTATAATTTCTATGTCTAAAGTTAGTACTTACTTTAAAAAAAATCGAAGAACCGCTAAAATAAAATAATTAAAACCTTTATTGATATGTACCTTTTCCTTAACATAATATGGTTCTACTCATTTGAGTTGAATGCCCTGAGAGAAACGCACAGTCATGATCTGTGGAGAAACGGATACGAGCAGTCGGCTTCAGTTGGCAAATTAACAGGTAGCGGGTCATTATAACTATGCTATTCACTCGCAATGAAATGACAATGACATCATACTCTTTATTTATGACAATTGTTAAAGGGGCCAATTATGATGCCATAAGAGTTAGAAGTATAAAGGGCCCTGACCTCGTGTAAATAGCTTGCTAGGTAAGTTCGAAAGTTTAAAAGTAAGGTAGGTAAGTTGTCGCAGTATTTCATGAATTGATTTCAAGTTGTGTCACCACTTGAATAGTGTCAATCGATCATGAGTAGGTATTAAGTGAGGAAATTGAAATCAAGATGGCATGTAGGACCCGATGAACGCCTTGCACTGCGGACAGTAGTGATTAGCCGTCTTGCAAGACCGCATGCAGTACGGCACGAAGCATCCGCAACAGCAACTGCGAATGACAGAAATAAATAAATAATTATTCCGACGTTATAAACAAAGCCAGGTGTTGTGTTTGGAACGGATGAAACGATTTCAACGTAATACCAATGGAAGTCATACGTCTGATGGAAATCGGTTCCGCCTTCTCTCGTTTTTAAGATCGGATGTTTTTTTTAGGCCGAACAGACCTATTGATGGCATGAACTTATAAATATAGGATTGGGACAGTACCTAAAATTCTGTACCTAAGAATGTATTTAATACTTTCTGCGTAGATCGGACCGCAAGCATCAACTAAATATGAGGGTACCCCGGTTCAAACTATGACACTACGACGTCAACCACCTCAGTCCTCCCGTGACCATGGTTGCGGTAAAGCAGCCGAAACGTCGTAAAAACATAATATAAACGCGATAAAATTTCAATTTTGTACCTTTTCTTATAAAATGGGACCGATATAATTATCTATGTACCTATTCTGCACAAAGGTGACCCCAATAATATTTTTTGGGCCAACATAAGTTGACGTAGACAAATGACTATCTTATAAAAATGTAATGCCGACTTGTTCTATTGACCTTTCATTAAGATTCTAAGCCAAAACATTAGTCATGTTTATACAGTTAAATCGGCATGACGTCATCGTCGCGAACGATGGAAAATTCTTGGAATATTGGTATCACTCTTCAGTAGGTAGGTAGGTAGGTGTCGCTGGAGGCTAACCCTCTTTGTTAAGTTCGATAATTAGAATTTATGAATCAACGCAAAAAGTTGGCTCACAATAAAAAGTAGGTATCTATATACCCTGTAAGTATTTAATGCACCAATTTTAAATAGTGCTCATATTTTTCATCTATACGTCACAGCTATTACAACAAGGGTTGTTTATCAATTGATAGGAACGTAAAATATTACAGTAAGCTAACAACTTTTACAATAATGCGTAAAAATAACTCCCTCCTCCTATCTGGGTAAATACATTAAAAATACCTGTTTCACAAATCATATTGTGTTCATAAACTCCATCCACATTTTATTTTTGTTTAGACCTTGAGTCAAATAAGTTGTGGGTAGGTTATTTCAGCACATATTCTTAAAGTCAGTCGGGGTACCTGAAGTCACGGGTTAATTAACTGATATCGTGTAAGTGTACACATTTTAATTAGCGTTACAATTATTGGTGTACGTACCTCGCTAAAACACATAACGCAGCCGAAATGATATGAGTGCGATTGTTTGGTACATATTCCACATTGGTTACGATTGATTTATTGCATGTGGGACACGTGGTTCCCGTGGGTCCGGGGCCCATCTTGCTCCGCGCCCCGGACGGGACGCCGCCGCCGGGACCCGTGATGACGGTGGTGCGAGGAGAAGCCGCCGGGGGGACCACCATGCCGGGCGGGGGAGGAGGGTTGTCGCCGAAGTATGACGGTGGCGGCGCAATGTTGGGTCTCTGTTCATACGGTGGCGGTAGACCCATTTTATTTTCCACTGTAAAATGCAAATTGAATATCAAACAACAGGTTTATAAATAACAGATAGTTAATCTATTTATTAAAAAGGGGATTGTTGAGAACATTTTGACGATCGTGATGCTGAGATTTCTTTATAGTAATCTTTACATATTTATAGGTATTTGAAAGGCAGCACAAATTTGCCAGATGTAAACCACTCCAAGAACACAACCTTGAGTAAGTATGCCGAGGTACTAGAGGAACGCTCAGTAAGATGTGCGCAGGTAAGAAGGTATTATAATTTTAAGAAAACAGATGTCTGTCAACTAGCTTTGCGCGTGAAAATTATAAGTAGGTACCTACAAAGCATCGCACGGAGGTACTTATGATAGGTATCCTATTATAACAAACTGTAGAAGAATATGTTCATCTCTAGTAACCTATTGATGTATTTGTTTGATTGCATAGGTCATTGAATTACATTTGAATAAGCTACAATTGTTGCTTTCTATTCTAACCAATATTTATGGTCAGATACGTGACCGATGCCAATAGATCGGCTACCGTATAGTGTTTCGTTTGCATGTCTCACTGCTGTGCTCAGAGTCTGATCACATACATAAAGGTACATATTAGGTATAACACTAGCTTTTACCGGCGGCTCCGCCCGCGCATTCAAAGGTCTGCTGCTCGACCCCCAATGGTTGGAACATGATGATACTTCCGTATTATATGTGTCGAAATATAGGCTATTCAATAGTGAAACTCGTGTTGGAATTGGTTCTTTAGTTTTTCATTGATAAATAAACGAACAGGAAAAAATTCCAATAACACCTGTGTTGAACTTAGTGACGTCCTACCGTCCAAGTATAGCCTACTTGGACGGTAGGACTATGCCACCATTTTTTAGGGTTCCGTATATAGGAACAACGGAACGCTGATAGGATAATATTCTTTAAATAATCTTCAATATAATATAATATCGTCAGACGAACACACCAACTATACGGTCCCACACTAAGCAACGGTTGTATTATCTGTACCGTACAATGGACTGGGGGCGATCCCAGCTAAGGTCGACAACGACAAAGGAGCTAAGGTCGACAATGTGTACAGACACAGGCCATAGCGCAGTAAGGTATAGTTCAATAAACATAACTAATATTGTGATCTTATAGGACGACCAATATGAAGATGTACTTGCGTAAATGCTATTCGACTTGTAGATCACGTAGTTGCATTTTAATCAGGTATGTTTTATTATTATTCATGCAGAATATATAATGTTTTAAGAGTATAGGTGGACATTGGAGTCGAATAATCTTGTATCTACTCGTATACAGTGTGATTCAAAGAGGGTGTACTAACCTTTGAACCCGCACTTCTTTAGCGTATTTGTAATCATTAGGCTTATTTCATATAGATATTTTACTTACTTATACCTATGCGAACTCAGAATTACGATCAGGTAGAAAAAAAAAACCGAAATTCTCCGAAAAATAATACCGAAAAAGAAATACCAAATAAATACCGCAAATCTCACATCATGATTATAAATGCACTAAAGAAGCGCAGGTTTAAAAGTTATAATTAACTTTCTGCAGCATCTTGTAGATATATCTTAAAATAGCTCTTTGGGCTACGTGATTTCGTACAGGCACTCCATGGACATGATTAAACCATTTATGCCGTTAGTCGAGAAATGTTGCCATAATATTTTTCCTTATTTCATACTAGTTTAGCCCGGGGCATCACGCGCGCGGTCAGCGATTTGTCTTTGCGACTCGACGCCGAATAGTCATGGCTCAATGATGTTTACAATAATAATATAATATGGCTAGATCAACACACCAACTATACGGTCCCACACTAAACAACGCTTATATTATGGGTACCGCACAATGAACTGAAGCCGAACTCACTATATAAAACTTATAATATAGATATTAAACATGACTTGGGTATATACAAACATTCGTGCTCATAACCCAAAGATTGTCCCTACCAGGATTGGAACCCGGGACCTTCGGCACAGAAAGCAGGGAAATTACCAGCTGCGCTAATCATGTCGTCAAATATCATATCATGGACCTTATCTTTTGAGTCCAAACATAGAATATCTATTAGCAAAAACTCCGTACGAATCAGTTCACGTATTACGAACTCCTAATTCCAGGCAGGATATTGAACGGTCTGAAAATTTTATACTTTAACTTAATAATACATACCTATTAACTGATCCCAATAAAAAAAACCTTTGTCTCAACACTGTCGGCCAAAAATACAACTACACACTGAGACAACGTACTATCTACTTAAATACGGGAACAGTTGTCAAGTTTTCGGTCGGGACGCGAACTCCCTGGAAATAAAAGAGCTCATAATTCGCCCCTAGTGATGGTTCACGGAATCGTGAGGATTGAAGCAACAGACAAGGCAGATTCTTTAAAAGGAAAACGTCCAAATATAACCTATATTTTTTTTGAATCAGTAAGTATTTTATTATATCCATTTATTACAGAGAAAATAACTTAGATAATCACAAACTAATATAAATTCAAAAGAGTATAGAAAAGCTACTTAATGTTTACAAAAACTGTAAACAATGTATATTGCACAATTTGTTTTTAAATATGTTCAATATACCTACAACCCAGTTACGGTTGTGGAGTGAGCTAAAGCAAGCCAGCGGCCGCGGCCGCTTGGAATCCGTCAATCGTGGACGCTTATGATGAAATTATAGCTCGCAATATTCAGGGCGTGACTTGGCAAGGCTCTAGGAGAACGGAAAATGATCATGCCGGTTGCGGCGAATTAAAGTAATCGCTATACTTTTCAATTTTACTTAAAACTAAGTTAAAGTGTATTGTTAAAACCCAACGTATACATAAGTAAAGTTATATCTATTCGTGTCTTCTCGCTCCGCTTGCGTAGGTAAGTTACAAAGTGAATTTATGTTTGCGAATTATGAAACAACGGAAGTAGAGCATTATCATTTCTTGGAGCGTAATTAACGCGTTTCGTGATGTCCGTAACAGATGTTATCTTGCTTCTGATAAGTACGACGATGTTTACTTTAACAAGATCTTGTGATGAAATTTGTAGTTGGTGTTAACGTTTAATTGCTATTTTTTATGAGCAGTTAGGTAGATATTTGAATTAAACATAATAGTTAGCTTATAATCCAACACATGCACCACTTAATTTTACATTATAACGTCAGGTAAATGGATGTTAATCCTCTTGCCGATTCACCATTTCAGTCTCTCTGGCGAATATCAAACGGATTTATCTTTTCGTTATAATATGTATTGCCAAAACCAGTTTACTTACTTGTGGCGTCCATTGTATGATGAAACGTAACCTTCGGACTGATTTCTTTAATCCGTTAAGGTTTTTGGATGTCTAAACCAACACAACACTAATGGGTTTCAAACAACTCCTCAAGTCTATAATGTCCGGAATTATATGCCTGGGTTATATATTTCACTACAATCCGAATAAATATCGTGTGAAAATATGAACGTTGTGATCTTGCGCTGTTTACTCCGTGAGTGAATGCACTCCGAGAGTGCGCGGGCGCATTGCGTCACGATCGCGGGACAGAGACCTCGTGCGGTTGCTTCATTATAGTTAGGAACAAAAGAGATAGAAAATGTATCGTCACGTAACTTGTTGTTTACGTCGTGTTAACTTAAATGTTTCCCGCCTCATTACAAAAGCAATTAATACGCAATACAATTGTAACAAAGCCTATGTTATACAACTTATATAGATCACATCACAGAACGGAATAGGTACATCAGTCAGGACTTGGCAACTGGACAGGGATAGAAGCTATTGTTTAGCGCCAGCATTGTTGATGCTAAATGGATCGTAAAACTTATATGGCATGCGGTATTGATTAAATGCCATCAACACGGGACCACCTAGAAGCAGTCATCAAGCCAACCTATTTTTAACCTACGACCCTCGTGTCAAGGTGTTATATGTTTTGTGGCCTATATCTGTTTGTCTGTTTGTGTATCTGTCACCACCCAATCGCGTGGACCGATTACACCGCATTTTTTTATCGACAGCTGGTTTAATCGGGATGATTCTTATCTATGTTTGGTGAAAATTGGTTCAGCCGCTTCAAGATCATCAGCTCTTTTCCAAGTCGATGTGGTGATTTCTCATACAATGGGTTAATTATTTCAAATTTTCTCGCTCAATCGACTTAAAAATTTCGCAAACTATCTAAATTTGATAACACTGTAATAATTTGAAAACCTCGAACTGATGCTGCTAGCAGAACTGTCTGCAGACTACACAACTCCTCGAAAACTTACAGCACATGTATCGCGTTTGGGCTTATTGTATTGGTCTGTATGAGTAGTTGACTAACATATTACGTGTCCTGATGATGGAGAAGGCGAGTTCATGTGTTCCACTTGAACTCGCCTAAATTAATCATAGACCCACCGAGGTTGGTATCATTATATAGGTTTGAGCGAATAGTTGGATCACATATCACGTGACCAGGACCTGATGATGGAGCAGGATGGTGGTCCCAGGAACTCGTATTGTGTAGGTAGGTATTTTCTACTCTGATGTGGCGCCGTCTGTAGGACCTGGCCCCTGGCAGCTTAGGCAATCCTTAACGTCCTTATCGGTCTCCTTGTTAACGATTCCATGGATATAAATTGCGAGGACTTAGTATTCCAATATTTCTCTAGTGGATTGAGGCGTAAGGCGCCATCTACGTGTTAGTTAGTATAACAGCGAAGGCACACGTTTAGTGGTACGCAAGCGGGCGGGCGGGAAAAATTACAGATCCGCCAGAGGGCGCATGGGATAGCAGGCGGGAGCCGAAGGGTGCGCGCGCACCGTTACATAACTAGAGTGGAGGCTTCGCGGGCGCGCGCAGCGGCAGGTGCGGGGCGCGGGGCGATCGATGCGCGCCCGGGGGGAGTCAGTCGAGCGGCGAGCGAGCGACATGGCGTCGCGCCCACCCCGCGCGGCGGCCCCGCGGCCCGGGCCGCGCGAGTAGGTCGCCATGCGCGATGCGGTATGAGGCAGCGCCGCGCCCGGCGGGCCGGCCCCCGCTAGCGGCGCCGCCCCCGCCATGCGAGCGCCGCCGCTGCTGCTGCTGCTGCTGATGGCGGCCGCGGGCTTGGCCGTGAGTCCGCTCGCGCGCCTCAACCCCTGGCTGAGCGCGTGCGACCTGGAGGAGGAGGGCGCGGGCGGCGTGCGCGAGTGCGGGGGCGCGGCGTGCGGCAGCGGCGGCGGCGCGCCCGACGCGCTGAGTCAGCGCGACGTGCCGCACCTGTGCGCGCTGGGGGCCGGTGCACGCGCGCGCCGCCTGGCCGAGCTGCGGCTGCGCGCCTGCTGCGAGCGGTCGCCTGCCTCCGCGCTGGACCGCGGCGCGCGCGCCGACGTGCTCGCTGGTGGAGAACGCTGCGAGCGCACGCTGCACCACCTCCTCGCCCTCGACGCTATGGTTGCGCGCGTGCACTGCGATTTTGTCGACATCCTTGGTCGATACGACTGCGACCAGCCCTACTCCGTGCACACGTGTTACGAGTGCCAGGTGAGTGGCCACGCGACAGACGCCAACCGCGTCTGCTCGTTCCCATGTGCACAGTTTTACAGTGGTTGCTACAACAAAGCTTCAATTGAGTTGAAATTGCTGATGCTCAAATCTGAAGTGTTTGCCAGTTGCAGAATAAAAAACAAACTGCCAGGAATCTATTAGTCACCGGTCCGTTAAACAATCCGTTTTACCTGGTAGGCACCTACGTGAAGCGGTCACAATTGTATAATGGTTATTTTATTTCATGCGAGAGGGTTTGATTAGGATTACAGGAGCATGACGCTAAATCGCGAAACACCGCGGTACCCGTTCCAGTCGTTAAACGATAATATTCGTGTATTGATCCATGAGAAAGACACGTTTCTTAACCTAAGTATAGTGTGGGGTCCGACCGGGCCGAGGGCCGCGTGGAGGCTGGCGGCGTCAGTGGGAGATGGATCGCGCCCGACTATTTGTCAGCGCGTAGTGCGGTTGACAGGCGCCCCGGCCACGCCATTGCTGAGGGCCTTCCATTCAAAACAAGAATACAACGCACAATCCGTGTAATCAAGGCTTTGATGATAAGATATCCATCTATCAAGATCTGCAGGATAACTTTGTTTTTAATAGGTACACCTCTTGCTATAGCCTATCTTAACGAAATTAACAAACGAATAAGCAGTACAATGCTTACGCGTGCGTTCAATTGTTCTATACAATACATACCTAGTTCAAAATATATAGTCATAAACAAAAAATCTCTTCATATTTTATATACTCGCTATTTACGGACCAATGAAAATATGTATAAAACAAGATATCAATGTGTATTTACCTATCACTGCAGGCTAGGTAGGTACCAATAGTGTCTGTACTGCAGCATCAATGCGGACAGCGGGTCTCCGCGCCCCGAGTCGAGAGTGCTCGGTGGCGAGGCCCCTCGAACGCGGGTAGAACTGACTAATCCCTTCTCCGAGATAATCCAGATCGGTATTCTTGATACTGTCTTGTAAGACACAAATCTACCAATTAAATATGAGAAATATTAGGCTCAGTATTTTGTGATTAACTACAGACTATGTACTTGAATCATTATAACTTCTTCCATTATTGAATTTATTGAATAAGTACATAAAAAGTGTCTACGTTATATTGCACAACAAATTTCCTTCCATTTATACTAAAATAAAAAAAAATATTATTTTGTGTCTAATTTTTACAGAAATTTGCTAAATTTATCGGTTTTCTCAATAATCACCTAAAAGATACGTATAAATAACTGATTTCACTTCTGAACATGATATTATGACTTTCACTATGCTAATAATCTTTTAAAAGTTCAACTGAATTCCAACATAATTTTCGAATATTTGGAGTCACTATTTATCAGTACAAATAGGCAGAGCAATCCTTATATTAGAATTCTTTGCCTGTTATCTTTGGGTCTATAGTACCTTTAATTGAAGGAAAATAATCCCTTCAATATGCGTTTTTTGGTAGTGGAAAAATTTTTTGGTTGTGATAGCTTGGTTATTTTCGAAGCAGTTCTAGCGAAACCACTGTACACAGAAAACTGTGACTACTTATACACTTTTTAAGTGTTTGCGTAGTACCTAGTAAAACCTGTACTACCTTAATATAAGCACCATTTCTGGCAACGACTCTAGATTCCTTCACGTATACGCTGTGAGTATATGTTGTATCCATCAACGACACAACATCTACTACATAAACTTAACAGACTAACTTATTAGATACACAATCCGTACTAACTTGAGTAAACCTGAAAATAGTGTATTCAAAGTAAAATTGCATCTCGTCTACCTATGAAGACCACCATATCGTATTTCCTAAAAGGGTAGCCAGTGGTACGATCCAGTGAACTCACATTAGGCCGATCATAATTTGGTACCACCAATTGGTGATAATGGACGCACCTATTGCTATAACATCGGGCATACCCCTCCTCAATGCGAGGTGAACTTGGAAGTAATAGTCCACCACGTTGGCCCACAGCGGATTTACGAACTTTCCTCGGTTTTCAAACGACGTGCAAATTATGGGCTCACGAAGTATCTGTGCCTTCACCGGGCAGTTATAATCATGTTTGAAAATTTGATTCGCACATGAATTCCAAAATCTTGGAGGTGCGAGGCGCGGTTTGAAACTGCACAGTGTTGTTGTTACGTATAAAGTTTAGTTTTAATTTAATAATGGTTGAACACATCCGTACCAGCGTTTTGGTTCACGTTGTTTTTCAATTCAGCGGAGCGTCTCCCGTATAATATCCAGCTTGGGTGATGCGTTTTTATGATCTGACTACCGTAGTCTAGACTTTAATCTCGTACATACCCTAAGCCATTCGCGTGAATATTTGAAGATAAATAGCCATCTTAAGTAAATCACAATCAAAAAAGTGCCAGCTTTTTTGCTTTACATACGTGTTGATGAAGGATTATTTATACTTTGTTTTTCTTTATCTCAATGTTTATCCTTCGTGTTACATACTTTAGGTTAATATCTCCATTAATCCTAAAAAGCTGATATGCCGAGTTTAAAAACGTTTCCAAACAAATATACTTGATAAGCCTCGAACATTTAATAAATCAGGTTACACAATTTAAAAATCGTTCTCTATTTGGCGCAGTTGTCGTCTAATGTCCTTTATTTCTCATTGCTCTATCTTCCTTGCGGCACGGTTGTTTTCTTTCTTTATCCTAGCTCTTTTGTATTATTTGCCTAATGTATGTCTGTTACTTGAACTATTCTAATTATAAGTTTATCTTGTTTCATTTGAGATCGAAACAGATTGTTCTATTTGGAAAACTTAAAAAAATATTTTCTTTATGAATTTCATTGTTATAGCTAACAGTCGTAAACGTACACCCGTACACCGTAGTATTATTACAAGTATGTGTTATCAGTATTCTATGCATTTTAACGGCAGTGGTAACTACTAGCTTTAACGCTATAAACGCATACGACAAAGTTAAAGTTAAGATGCATTATCTAAAACTTTAGCTGAAGCACACTTACCATAACCTTAACAGCAATTCAGCTGATAAATAAAAAAAAACAATTTCTACAAAATAGCAAATAATCACGACAAAATTTGTCACCATTTTGTTTCATTTTACATTAATGTATTGTTGTATATTATTTTGTTCAAACCTTATCATGTGTTTTTTTCGTTTAAACTAACACTCCGGACCTTTCATAACATAGCCAACAATTCATACATGACCTAATAGATTCTCATTAAATACAATATTTTCCCTAATTATTACAACAAGGATGTTTTAGTTGTTGTGTATATATTTTTTGTATACTAAATGCAACTCGAACTGCTTGGTATTGTTGTCTTCGAGTCGTTTCACCTGGACGTTCGTGTCGGTAGCCATTTTCCGTTCATAAAGACGTCACCTGCAGTTGAAATGAAACAACTGAAAGGTTTCAACCGTTTGCCACTCCGTTAGCTTCAACTTTTTTTATTCGATAAGTAGCTACTTCCTGGACAAACATTCAATTTAAAATTATAAAATTATTATTGCGCATTGTATAATATAAAGAAAAATGTTGGTAAAATTATACAATTTTAGTGTTAATTTATATAACACAATTTGAAATGAAACTATTTTTTCGGATTTTATCACGTTTATTTTATGTTTTTATGTTCCCGACGTATCAGCTGCTTTACAGCAACCATAGTCACGGGTGGACTAAGTAACTAACTATATATATAGTACTATATTTGTATAAACTACGCGCGATTGCTTTATTTTTGTGTTCACTTTCGCCATCTGTAACTAATATAGTTGCTCGATATGAGTATTGTTTATGGTACCCGTCACAACAATCATAACATGGGTCTATATATTCTAATAAACGTGACTTATATTTTCCTTGATGTATAATATAGCTTTAGCTTGCTCCGCCCACAGAACCATTGATTTTGATCTGCTGCTCAACCCCCAATATCACAGCGTGATGATGTAAGCCTATTATTATAAGACAGACCATACAGTTTAGAATACTGAAAGTCCCATTGAAATCGGCCAAGTAGTTTCGATTGAAGCTTGAACATACGCGAGAATTTAAAAAACACGGCAGTACCCAGCAATGGAAAAGCCTATATAACACAATAGCCTTTCAAAACACTGGACATTTGGACACTTAGTTGCTTAAAAACTAAAAACATTTATGAGTAGCCAGTATAGTATTAGGCTCCAACCAAAGCCACGTGTTCCATGTATAAATATTAAAACATACAGTGGCTAAGCACAGACGTCATAGAAGTGTTTTTGTAATATTCTATTAGGTGTGTGGGGTATATATCTTAGATATAACAATTTTATCACTGTTTCATTTCCCGCAATCAAAATGAAAAGCAGAGTGTAAGATATTTAATTCTCGACCGGAATATCTGATAAAATAGCTTACTTTATGCACTTGTTGTACAACCTACTATTAATACAATTAATGGGAGAACTAGACCGCATTGAGTATGAGGTTATTTGCGAATATTCCTTCCTTATTAACCTTCGCCACTGCAAGGTAGAGTACCCAGATATAGGCTATAAAAATAGTAATCTATATATTTAGTCGGTAAATAAAATACGGGTCCCACACTCGCCAACAATACCTATTCTAACTATTCACTCGCACTCTTGTCTAAAACAGATTGCAACCGTTTCCAAGAACATTAGACACAGCCGGCTCATATTAGAAGGCTCCCTTTGTATTCGTGAAGAAAAGGAATTTCGTTAATTCTTGTTTACCTACTACCCTAGTGTGAAAATGCAGGTGTTATCCGCGAATTAATTTAATATGTCAGGGCGCAATTCATCCCCGTCCGCGTAATCACGCAGGCGCCCCCTCCCTTGTTCCATTGTTTTGACACTAATGATTTACTGAGAGCGGGAAGTTTCTTTCTATTTGTGCCATTTGCCGCTCGGAAGAGGTAAAGTACGTCTTCTATCTCATTTCATTTGATAAGCATATTTTCGAAAGCGTTACCTTGGCCTGAAAGTGCCAGCAACATATGTAGATGTTTCAGACTGATGATATCAAAATTCTGACTTCACATATGTAACTATTACAAACTACAAATGCGCTTAAGAAGTGTATGTTTAAACCCTCTCTGAAGTACACTGTATCTGTGTATAGAATATTCTGATAATGCCTTTCATTATTCTGATTAAGTAAGGCATACTTGTTAAGAAGATGTATCTATATTTAGTAGAGGGCTATTGATATGACTTAGATCTAGGGTCCTGTGTACGATACAAAATGTATGAAACTACCGGAAACTGTGATTATAGATAGATGAATGTTTAAGTTCGATTGTCATGTACGTGGGACCTACATTTTGATAATGATAAATGGTGTCATTTGTCCCAAATATAAATATTCTGTATCAGTTACCATGAGTAGTAATGAGTGAAACTAGACTCATGCCAACTGAGTTAAGTACCTCTTTATATCATATATAACACTAGCTGCGAACGGCGGTGTTACCCGCGATAAAAAGTATGAAAAATTAAAACATCTATCCCACGGGAACCATACATTTTACAGGGTGTTTGTACTATGTGCTATTCCAGACTATAATATATCTCTGTGCCAAATTTCATCCAGATCCGTTCAGCCGTTCGGGCGTGAAAGAGGAACAAACATCCATCCATCCATCCATCCAAACTTTCACATTTATAATATTAGTATAGATATATAGATTAAAATATAAATGTCATAAAAATGTAACTGATCGCTGTCTGTATAATGTAAGATATGTAAGAAAAACTATTATTAGGGACCTTTGACATCGCAATAAAACCCAAAACATTGATAGTTCGAATTGTGTCTGTTTGCTAATTTCAGAAACGGCTTAACCGATTTGGGTGCGGTTTTCACTAATGTAGTGTTTGTTTTATTTCATTCATAAATAAAAAGTTATATCAATTTGAAGACGCCGACATAGTCGCGGGCCAGCGATACATTATACCTAATATTTATATTCCTAAGTAGGTATGCATAAAGAAAAGAGCCGTCATTGGTTAAATTTATACAATACTAGCTGTTACCCGCGACTTCGTTCGCGTGGTATTTAACAAAGACACAACCGTTGGCAACAGCCTGCTCGCGCTTTCTGAGCCCGCGGGACGTATTTCAGGTTGTTGCTATCAAACTTAATCAGGCGCAACGCTGCAACATTGGTTTTATTTTTTTTTCGTGAGGTCCTATGTTTTTTTCTAAAATAAAAGTAGCCTAAGTTACTCCTTGTTACATCAGCTATCTGCCAGTGAAAGTCCCGTCAAAATGGGTCCAGCCATTTCAGTGATTACCCGGAACAAACAGACAGACAGACAAAAATTGTAAAAAAAATTGTTTCGGTATAGGTAACGTGTATACATCCAAATGCACTTAATAAAAAGCGGTTATTTTGTTATTACAAACAGACACTCCAATTTTATTTATATGTATAGATTGGAATAAATCGAACTATTATTTTGATGTTGTGGCGGCGATGTGGATTACTTAACTAAATGACACGGTACAGGCTTGCGGTTTCAGGGTACACATACCTATATATAAAGCACCAACACTAATGGAAGTCGCTTTAATAGTATGGAATAATGAAATTCAAATATGTTAGTTGAACGCAAAATTTACTTCTTCTTTGGTGTGAGGCTATAAAAAAATGGAATAATTACCCCTACATCTTTAATGATGGGTATTGTTTATATATTTACAACTACCGGTACGTCAAGTGCGAGATTATTCGTTAAGATAACTGTATAGTTTACGTATACACATAATATGACAAATTGAACAGCGCGTTTAGCGGACAGTATTTAAAACATTAAATTCTCCATACAATGTGCTTATAAAAGTACACGGTTACCTTACGAATAATCTTGCACTCGACGTAGAGTAATTTACTACTTAAGTATTGAGTATAATGCTTTGAATTCGAGTTTACTACGAAGGGTCTTCAAATCTAGTAGATAAACAACTGATAGTTATGGCGGAACCCCGATACGGAGGGACCTATTGGAAGTACCGAGCAGTTAGCCTTCACACCCGGATACCCTTTGTGCCCGACTCTGTTTCTTATTGGGTTATTCTGACTGTTTGAAATCTAATGGATATCGCTGTAGGGTTCATATTGTTCTGTTCATACTATAGGAGCTTTTATTCTTCCATATAAATGTTTCCTATACATATCTCAGCCAGCAATAAATATAGTTCGCAATTATATATTTTTTTTAAAGCGCAAGTTCTGGAGAGACAATTGTTTATTAAATTTGTCGATTATAATAAAAAACTTAATAATACACGGGCTTATGATTAGGAAATTTATTTGTTTTCAAAATAGCGTAGACAGCTCTAATGTTTATACGTCGGTGAGGTTGGATAAGTCCCTCGAGTGGCGAAATCACCTAATAGCAAAGTACAGTGTCGGGCCGGTTGCGAATGAAATTTCATTCAAAACATACCTCGGATTGAGGTTAAGTGGTGGTGCGCAGGCGTGCGGGCCGCGCACGCGCCCTCGCGCCGTCTCGCAATGATTTCACCTACCTTCTGTAGGGTTTTGAATTTTACATAATACGTTCAGTGTTGTCACAAATATCGCCGATTCATTTTTAATATGTCCTCAGTTTTCTTATTGTACGCATGAGCTGTGAGGGCTTTGTACCCATAAAAACGATTTCTGAGTGTGGTGTGCTGTAATAAAATACGTTTAATATTTAATGTGGGTAATTCCATTGGTTTTATATACCGCCTTTAAATATTTAACATTCTTATTGAGCTACATAGAGGGGCGAAATACCATGTCCCATTTATATAATGATGTAATTTAAACATATGATTCTATCTATGATCATAGTATGTGGTAGTTTTAAATGTTTAATCTAGGATGATCATATATAGCATCCCTTATCCCCTTATTAATAAGCATGAAGTTTCAATAGTCTAGTGGTTAAGTTATAACCGAGAGGTTCCGGGTTTGATTCACATTCCCGGTCATTAAACTATTTTATTGAGCCCACCCACTCCTAGCACCAAGGTTCGGCTTAGTAGGAGGGGCTAACGAGACTTATCGCCTATAACTAGTTATTACTACAAAAAAACTAAGGTATATGAATTAAGTGATTTAAAACTAGCTTAATAATTCAGTGGAAATGGCGGATTCCACGCGGACAAGATCATTTTTGGTGCACAGATTGATTAAATATAATTGCATCTCATTCTGAAATTGCACTTCAGCTACTTAATCCGTTTTGAATTTACGTTGCCAACACTATATTTGTCAGTGTCTAACCAAATATCTAAGTGATAATGTCAGTAGATTACGAGTACTGTGTTTAAGACAATGGGAACCAAAGACAGTGGAACTACGATTTTGAGCCTTTTAGGCGAGGAGTTAGCAAACTCTGCGCTTATTTCATTGAATATACATACCTCTCTCAGTTAACGCATTTAAAATAACCGGAATATTTCGTCGGAGACAATTTTAAATCTGAAAAAAATGGATTTCAGGTAATCCAACAAAATGTAAGTTGCATGGTGATATTATAATGTGTCACATTGCCAAAGTTTATCAGGCACCTATACTTGTTTATGCGTCAATTCCAATATAACTCTTGAAATTCAATGCAAGCTCTATTACTTAGTTACGTTTCCACCTATGTTCGCCACTTAAGCCTCCCCTAGAGTACAGTTCACGAAGACCGCAGGCCATTTCTGAATCATTGCAATTCGCCAATCATTAAAAACAAGATACACTGTCAAATAGCAAAAATAATATAAACGAGAACGAAGTAGGTTGTTGGGTAAAGGATTAAAGTATTAATTAATATTGACTTTTTCTGTAAACATAGAGATTGATATAATTACTACTAGCTAATATACCTAATTCAAATTCCCATGTCGCATAATAAGTGTATCTATGTACAAATATTAGTATGCGCGATATATTGAACGATAAATTGTTTTCGTATTGGCGTGCTTTGTCTGCCACAATAATAATAAGTAGCCCTAGCAGGTGGCTAAGATAACATTAAAATTCAAAAAAGGGCGTCTATGTGTTGGACCCATGGCTCCGCGCTAGCTAGCCAAAGATCCGGGTATAATAATAATATCACCAGACGAACATACCAACTATACGGACTCACACTAAGCCACGCTTGTATTATGGATACCGTATATACTGAGAGCGAACGCAGTATATAATAATTGTATAGATTAACTTCTACGACTCGGGTACCAACATACGTACTCATTGCACAAAGTTTGTCCCTACCAGGGTTGAACCTGGGATTCTCGGCGCCGAAAGCAGGGTCACAAACTGCGCTAATCAGGCAAGCAATTTTCATGATGCCCAGTGAAATCGATATAAAAACATTCAGTCTACACCTTCCGAATCAAATGACATCGAGATATATCGCTGCGTTTCGCTTAACTTAAAGATTTGTGCATAATTGTCTATGGCTTTCATATCAGCGTTGATTAGAGGAGGTATGAAATTTTCCTGTTAGTAATAGGGCGGTGCGCGGGCTGTCTCGCGGCGGCGGCGGCGGCGGGCTGACCTACTTGCAGCACGACCCACATCTACGCACACATTCGGGAATTTTAATATGTCTTGTCGCCATTCACTGTGCCGAATGATAGTATTTTATTATAAGTAGTTTATCCACTAGTGTGAAATGTTCTTAGTACTTTGTGTCTATATCGCCTTTGGGTAGATGTTGCGAAGCTAATTCATACGTATGCTTTTGCAGAAGTGTTATATGCGAGTATCGTAAATTGTTTACATAGCTCGGTACTTACGTTAATAAGTACGATAAAGTTATTTCGCAAGAAATAATATATATTGCGTATTTAATTAAAATATAATTTTCAAACCCTTCCAAACATACATGAGCATATCGCAACGAACTGCTTTCGCGCGAATTTTGTATATTCCATAAACTTTAACTGTAGTAGTAGAGCCGCAAATGGTAAAGTAGATCCCCGCTTGTCTTGAACGCGAGGTGAGGAGCCACTTGAGGCTTGTTTGCATACGAGCATGGGGCAACTTCCCGCAAATTAGTGCTCTTGGCTAAAATATGAACCCTTCCCTGGTACCTTACTGAGTACCTACAAATGTAAAACCCGTAATCATTTAGGTAAGCAGAGAGGAAAGGATTTCTCAATAGAGTGAAACCGTGCGAGGTTGAAATATGTTTGTATGGCTTCCCTGTATTTTGTTAACTTCTAGTTTATTGTTGTTATAATAATTTATAAAGTATGGTTTTAATACCTTGACGGTTAGTTCGATAAACAACGTTACGCGTGGACTGGGTTGAAGTTCTAAAACACTTCGAAGTTCTAACACACATAATTATTAAGTTCATCAAATTGCCTTCTAGCGGTTTGCTATAACAAATAGATATCAAAATTTGTCCACTAATTATTGGAAATACATTTAATGTACACATATGTTTAATTAATCTAATATTAGAATTTTCATTACATCATAATTTTATTCTGAAAAAAATATCTAATACTTTTGTTTACGTCATTTATGAGACGACCGTCGTCGGATGTGGAAAGCAACCTATAATAGGCATAAAAGATTGAAGGCTAAATTTCAAAATAGTGTGATGAGAATCTAGGCTATTGCGGATACACGATACGAGGTATCGAGTACGAATTAAAGATTTCAAAAGGAACATAAACAAGAATTACGAATTCAAATACACATTTAAATTGGTTTGATAATTATCGAGCTAATAGAATGTGTATTCAAACCCGTTTACTGTCTACACACGTATTTGAATACACACAATAACATTATACAAATAGTGTGTTGTATGTTGTTCCACAACGGGCCCCTTATCGCCGCATAGATCGGTGTGATGCCGCTTGGAGCGCTGACAGGCTGGTTGCACCAACCGCGTCAACGAACGACTAAAGTACTCATGTTTTATTGCAATGCATAAATTACTTTGGGCAGCGTTCGTTTAGTACATTACCGAGGCTCACGCGGTTGAACCTCGTGCATACGTGCCTTGTAACTGGCTCCCATATGAAATATGGGACAGGTAACTATTAACTTGCTGATTCGATGTTGGTGTTGTTTTATTAGTTAATGTTACCAAAAGTTCAATTAACCCCAAGTTCATAAAATAATACAACTAGTAGTAATTAAGTACAAGTAAATAATTTATAAATATAACTGCCTATATGTACTACATAGATAGCGTTGTTAGTGAATGTAATCACATAAAGAGTGCTACCGCACGCCTTAATGATGTCCTTACGACGGTTACATAAAAAAAAAACTTTGCACTGAAAATAAATACTAACAGAGTTGTATGTAACGTGAGCTAAGTTACCGAAAGTTGGTCGTTATAATTAGAGGGTGGCGGGTCGCGAAAATTAATACCCTCTCTTTTTGTGGCGGCGAGTTGCGGAAAGCGTAGGCGCTCCCGAAGAGCCTCAATTCATGTTATTGTTATGTTTAGTTGACGCTGCCGCATAGTGGCACAACATTACCCTATGCTACGACGTAGCAGCGTAGCTCCGTAGGCGTCATTAATGCCGCCAAGTTTTGGAATGATATAATGCAGTTGTGTGTATTATAAAGTATCAAATTAATTATATTAAATTAAAATTAAAAAATATTAAATAATTGTCATTTCAAAATTCAAATACATTTAAAACAATGTTAGATGTATGTATTAATAAATCGCCGTACTTTATTTCGAGATCGTACAATTTATAATTTATCAGCTATGCTTTCCCTGTTATATCCACGTTATATCGTAACCATATTTTATATCAGTATCATATTGTAGGAAGAGATTCAATAATATATTTTTTTAATTATTATAAATTTAATCTGTTATTGATATTAATCACTTGCCATTCGCATAGAAACCTACCGTTGGGTGGTGAGGTCATTTAAAGGAAGAGATGCAAGGTTCTTTAAATCTTTGCGAATAAAAAAAGTATGTACTTGAGCCATCTGACCGTAGTAGCTCAGTATGTAAAACCGAAGCAATTATGTAGCGACGTCAACGTATTAGTGTATGTACTGGCGCCCCGCCAAGTTCACACCAAACGCTGCAGGCAGGGGGTGCAGGCGGGGGTGCCGGGGCGCGGCGCCTCGATCCGCCGCCCGCCCAAATGAAGGCGCGCGTTTCAATGTGCAATGTGAACGGACTTTAATTGCATTAATCAACCCATATTGAAGCCTTACTTCTCTTGGTTCTATAGGTTTACAATTCTGTAAACATATTGAGTTCTTATATTTACGCGAATAGTACAAATTTAAATAAAACTAATTTTACGGATTTTATCGCGTTTTTTTTTTGTTTTTTTTTTATGTTCTCGACGTTTCGGCTGCTTTACAGCAACCATGGTCACGGGAGGACTGAGGTGGTTGACATCCTGGTGTCATAGTTTGAAACGGGGTACCCTCATATTTAATTTTTGCTTGTGGTCCGATCTATGAAACGAACGAGAGTGCTAAATAAAAATAAAATAATCCGAAAAATAATTTCCGTAAAATTAGTTTTATTCAAATTCTTTAAACAATTACGAGACAATTACGAGTAATTCGTAAAAACTTTTTAGGAAAAGATATATTTTGTAAGATGATGATCATATGAGTCGCGGAGGCTTGTTATGTGTGAAAGTCATTGGGGAAGGCTTATGTCAACTGATGGATGGGTGTGGTATGTACCATGTCCAGTTTTGTCCCACTGCAACTAGTGGTGTTGTATGTACGTATATAAAACCGATAACGGGGCGATAATTGTGTAAATTCAATGTTTGAAAATTTTTGGTGGCATTGTTAACGCTACAATTGCAAAAAAAGGCAAATTATGGAATATTTGTCTCAGCGAGCACGCATCACATGGAACTGAAGGGATGTTAGTAAAACTTGATATAGGTATAATTTATACATATTCTGTATCAAAATATAAAGAATACTTTTAGTCCAGAAAAATGTCAGACCACCCAATATGTAGAGTTCCGTAGACGGTACGTGGCTTTCAACATTTAAGACAATAGTTCATTGTTTTTCTACGTAACGTTATTAATTATACAACGTAATATCAAAATGTTAGGTTTCAGAATTCTATCCATCAGGCAGCGGACCAACGGTCCATCTATCCCTATTATTTGATTAGTGATTATCTGGTATGATAGATGGCGACACAGCTTACTGAATTAGATAACCGTACAGAGAAGACAAAATACAAAAAAAAATACTATAAGCACAAACATAAAAAATATTTAATTAAGTTTTTGCATGATCTCTAACAATTACATTTATTTTGCAATAAGAGGTTGTTTTAAAACACTAGTTTTTGCGATGCACAGCATTGTCCGTCAAAAAAAATAATTGCCAACACTTTTCAGATAGGCGAGACCCTATCCCACCCACTTACACATACGAACTACGGAACCCTAAAACAAAAGTTTTGAATTACGTATATTCTACAGGGAATATAATGAAATCTAACATTAAAATAAACACTGTAAACTAATTGAGAACTCCTTACAACAATACAATACTAGTTATTAACCGACTTAACTTAAGAGGACCGACTTAAGAGGAGGTTCTCAATTCGGTTGTATTTTTTTGGCTTTTTTTTTGGGTTGGTCGTGTCCATTAAGTTGGTTTTAATTATTAGCACTAATAGGACGTAATAGAGTACATGGTTGAATGTTTTCTGTAATAACAATAATAAAGATCAGTCCTACCATGACCATGGTTGCTGTAAAGTAACCGAACCGTCGGGAACGTAAAAACACACACATACACAATATACACGCCATAAAATCTGTAAAATTTGTTTTTTTTTTCAATGTGTAGTATTCGCGTAAATATAAGAAATCAATCTAATCTAATATTATAAATGTGAAAGTTTGGATGGATGGATGGATGTTTGTTACTCAATCACGCCAGAACGGCTGAATGGAGGTGGATGAAATTTGGCACAGAGATAGATTATAGTCTGGAATAGCACATAGGCTACTTTTTATCCCGGTAAAATGTATGGTTCCCGTGGGATAAATTTGATTAAATTTTTCATAGCGCAAAGGATCGACATGATTTTTTGCATAGGTAGTGAGTGGTAGTTTAGGGGTCAGAAAATTACATAGGCAAATTTTTATCCTGGAAAAATGCACGGTTCCTATGGGATAGCATACAGGAACCGTGTTTTTTTAAACGCGGGTAACACCGCGGGGCGCAGCTAGTAAATAATAAAGCTAATTCATTCTGAGGCGGTACGAAGTTTGACGCGACGGGGCATCTAGTAGGATATAAATACATTATGTCATTGAAACGGCATCATTAATTACATAAAATGCATTACTAACTAAATTATATTACATACTATAAATTATTATATGTCGAATATATTATTGATATGCAACACAGCGATTAGTGTGCGAGTGTAATAATTAATAGCTGGAATGATGACTAATACCGAGCTCGCGCGCAAGCATAGGTTAAGGTGGTAATAAGGTGGGTAATGCTTCCTACTTCCTGGAAACTTCGGATCGATTGCTCCGCCCACGACTCCAATATGTTTATTACATTAGTTATAACTCATTACTATTCATTTAGTTATAGTTACACGGTTAGGTAATCATCAATAAAAATAGGGCAGCTTGTGGCGAGCTGGTAAGTACCAACACCACGGACCGGAGTGCCTCAGGGAGTCAGTCCACCACCCAGGATTCGAAATCGGGATCCTCAGCACAGAATACAGGGTCATCAAGGTATACTTTAAAAATAAAGAGTGTATTAACATAACTTTACTAGCACTGATCGCTACACTTAAATAAAAATAGGTTAGAATATTCCAGCAAGGAAGATAAAAATCATATGTTTAGGCTGTAGCAGACGGCGTTCTTAGTGCGAAGGAGACGTTAAGATTTTGATTATTAACCATTTCTGCGAGCGGCGACCACCCGACTACCATCTTTATATTCACCCGACGATGTATGCAATGCTTCAAATAATTTAGTGTTGTCTATTAGTAATGTCGTGAAATTATGTGTCGCCGTCAATGCCTCAGGGTAGATTTCCCTCGAAGCGGAGCGGAGAGGAGATGTGCGGAATAGACCAATCAGATTGTTTAAGCTACTCTACTCATGATCAAGTGGTTCTTTTTAAACAATCTGATTGATGTATTGGTGTATGTCTACGCTCCACTTTGGTGGAAACCGGCGTTAAGATTGTGATTGTGTACGGGCGCGGGCGGCCCGGCCCGGCACTCCTGCACGCGCCACTTCTCTCGCTTAAAGAAACACTTGAAATTCGTCTACGCCGCTCGCTCGCCTACTCTACTTTAGGCCTCGTTCAATTTAGAACCGACTCGAGTTAGCTAGTCACGTCTCGATTTATTCCTACCAAGTTATCCGATACCTATATGAAGTACGGTTCATATAGGACCTATAAAAAATCTGCTATGACTGGAAAGGATGTTTTTAGGTATATTATAATGAAACATATTTTTTTCCAGTGGTAGAGAATATGTAGATAATTAGTTAAAATCTTTTATATATACACATATATAAATTAAATATTATGTATATTTCTACTCAGTATTAGTGAATTTTCCCCAGGAAAATATTGGAATGACTGAAAAAGAAAATTTTAAGCAATGTCTTGAAGATTATTTTAGGCTCACCCATTTTTCATAAATCCTCAATAGCTCAATGTTGATTAAATAACATGTGACTCTTTAATTGAATACGGTTTGATTTGATTTTAGCAAGTATGAAAAAGCTCTCTTAATTGAAATATATATATACAATCCAAAAGTTGGAATAATAAAAAATGAATTGCATAATATGCTGGCTGTACGCATTCCTAGCGCTTCACACTTTACCGGTTACATTAAATAGGGCATCGTTCTGTTTGAATTGAAATCATAAAAGTTGTTCTCGTCTATTAATCCATGGGGCGGGTGTGGGGCCGGGTGGGGCGGGCGGCGGGGGTCGTGCGGCACCGATCAAACAGGCCGGGGAATCAATATGGCCGCCGCCCGCCCAGCTGATCCGTGACCTCCGCCGCCGCAGCCCGCGGGCCCGCGCCCCACACGCGCGACGTGCCACCGACGTGTCGCTGCCGCGCCGCGCCGCGCCGCCTGCCACCTACTCAACTTCACGTTCCCTTTACAAGTTTTTTCACGATGATCTCGATTTTTTTCAGGATTTATGCCGCAGATTTTGTTATAATACCTTATCCAGTATAATATACGTAATTATTAAAATATTGTAACTGGCAGAACCGTTCCCTTTGTTTTGAGAAACGTTTATTTGAAAGGGTACATAAAAAAGGAACCCTGGTTGCCGTAAACTATTTATCAAGTCATATAGGCAATTTGAGTCAACTCCACCATTTTAGGTATAATTTAGAGTTTGTTCGTGACTGATCGCTTTTGCGTAGGTACTATAAGTTATTTGTCTTACTGTGGTATATTGTTTTGAAATGTAGGGTAATTTCACCTGAAGTTGTATAAGCCTTGATTAAATTGTAGTGACCTAACAATCATATTCGAATATGAGTTGCACAGCAACTCCCTAGCATGTTAGGCAATTCTTATTAGGTGCCCGATTTATAACATCTGGCATCCGTAGCGCGCGGCGAACACCCTAATTTGTTCCAGCTGATGTCACTCGGTTATTAGTCGTTTAACTCTCGGGGACGTGGATGTAGATGACGGCAGAAACAGTGGAAGGAGTGTGCCGCGGGCCATTTCACCAAACAATAAATATTTGCTTCCAGTGTAGTTACACTGGAAGCAAATTTTTACTGTTGGTCGTATATTTTTTTTTTGAAAATAATTCATTTTATTAGTTACCTCCAGTCCAGATTTTATGAGTAGAATTATGAATGAGCGTTGAAGACGATTAACAAGGTTAGTTTGTCAAGTGCGGTTAATTAAAAGTTATGAGCGAAACGGACGGGCGCCTGCATCGCGCTATGAACCAAATCTGTGTTCTAAAAAGTTGATACCTTGAGTTAGTACTTTGTAATTAGCGTTATGTAAGTAATTAACAGAATAAAACGTCTGTATGAGGCATGTAGGTATTCTGATATAACAATACTTAGATATCCTATAATTTAAGTATAATACACATACTACACGAGGGGGAAATATCTACAGTTATTTTATTCTTTATATAGTGACGTCGTTTTATCTTGTTGTTAGATGAAAATAAATAAAACTATATACGTTGTAGCCCAGTGCAAGGATTATTGGATCCGTATTCTAGATCAGAATACAATAAAATGGTTAGTAGCATCTCGTTACCGGGTAAACGGGAGCTCGTAAATATTCGGAAATGGGTACAGTTTATTTTTATTTGCTAAGCGAACGCACACAGTAGGCTGGCCCCCGACGCGGGCCAGTAACTGCGCTATCCCGTGCATTAAGCTCTACCCCTGCTTGACGCCTAAGCTTCATCGTACATCTACTTTATTATTTTATTATCCACGTATCTGTATACCTACCTTTTTGTTACTGTAAACGTTTCGACAGCCATTTTTTCATTAAGTCCCCTCGTACCAAGTCGGAAATGGATATAGAGTCGCGAAAAATAGGGTCTACAACAATATAAAGTTCCGCGAAAACTAGTTTATTTGTATGTGCTATTGTGTCTCGTTGTAGTCTTAGAGACTTATAATTTGATATACACAAACATAAACGAAACGTGTGCTATTTGTGTTTACAACGCCACCCTCGGGAATGGCAGCGGCAGAATAAATTGAGTACAGACAAGCGCTTGCCAACTCCGGTTCTAAAGTCCTTTACAATAATAATTTAGAGCCAAAACAGGCTTTATGAATCGCGAATAAATGTGGAAAGCATTGTGCAGTGTATTCAGATGAAATTTGGTGTATTGAAACGAGCTGTTCCGTGTTGTCGACCTAATTGGACGTCAGTGTGAAATTTAATGTAATGGGACGGCTACCAGCTAATGAACTATAACGGCACACTGGGAGAGACTTGCTATCTGCACCGAGGGTTCATATCTCGGTAGCTTTTTGTGGTCAGCACGAATACTCGTACTCAAGTCATGGACGTGTAATATATCAATTTAAGATAATATTATATTATACACGGTCACCGCCAGTAGTGCGGTTCTTATAATAAATAAATAATCAATTTATTAGGAATAAGACATACAGGACATTAACGAAAAAACGTTGGTATCGCAATGCTATCAAACTGTGTCGCAGTGTCAGCGCCCAACTCTTACAATTATTAACACTTATCGTAAATTGCTTCAATAAACAACTATATAAATTGGTCTTAAACTATGGAATTACTTAAGAAAATAAGGCCAAAAAGAAAAGAAAGTTGAAAAAATAATAATAATATAATATTTAATAATCGCTCACATCCTGTGTGTGTTTGTGTGTGTGTGATAATGCATGTGTTGCTTGTTTTGGGAGCTACAGTTGGTGTGTTCGTCTGGCAATATATTATTTATAGAAATATCAGTTATAACCTTCTATGGAGAATCAAATTAGTATTATTGTTACTGGCTATTAACAGTATTTCCTTACTTGTATAAAGACGGGCAAAGCTTTATTAAGTACGCGTTCCAACATCGCCTCTTATCGCTATGTTTAACTTTTTAAATTGATGTTAGTCTCACCACTCAGTTGACGACTTAAGTTCTAAAATGTGATTCCGAGAGAAGTAAAAATCGTTTGACGTTTACGACTTACGACACATAGCTATGTTCAGGCGATAACATGGTTTTTATTTTTAAACGTCTCCCGTGTTTTTGTATTCAAGATTCTTACGTATGCGTCATTAAACACAAAAGAGACATTGACAAAGAGGATTTTCTTTTTAAATACTTATCGAGTGTTGGGATGAAAATGGGGGCGCTGGCGGTATCGGCGCGAACCGTCTGAATGGAAAGGATCACGCGGTATCGCTAGTAATCGACATGATATTTATTACAACGATTGTGGCTATAACATATTCTGAAGCCAACTGTGGGTCAACTACGGGTAAGGGGGACGCCGTGTTAGGCTGCCCTCTGGGACTCTGTCGCGTGTTGAATGAAATACGGGTGTTTATAGGTTTGAGCTAAATATTTAATACCTACGTTGAATATGGTCAACCAAAGGAGTATAGAGTAGTGTGAAGTATCGTCGTCAAAGTGTCGTCTTCACTACTCTTTTACGGAAATTGTAAATTGTATATATCCTATGGATAAAAGTTGTCATGTGAATATATATATTTCAATTCGGGTTATAAATCTCGAATTTAATTACCACTCGTGCACCGTCTATCTAGTTTAGACACTAACTAGTAACTACCTCCTAGTACCCACCATATGCATCTTGCCAGTAAATACATATACTCGCTGCTGCAACTTTGTACAACGACTTCAACAACATAAAATCGAACCTGCGTTATCTGAAGTATTCGGGATGGTGTAACTCAATCTGTTGTACGATCTTTCTTTGCTGCTTCAGAAAGAGCTTTACTAAGCATTGAACCTACGCTTCTTTAGCGCATTTGCAACGATATATCGATAAAAAAAACAAACGTTATTCCGAACTAAAAGATAATTCTGTTATTTTGGGAACACAACTTTTATTTAAAATTGAATTGTTGAAATTCCGGCTACACACAATGATAACAATTGAATAATAGTATTTTATTGCCGCTTTGTGAATTGACGCTTTGTGATTGAATTGAAAGCGTTCCTTCGATATAGTTAAAAAAACTAATATCCGGGCGAATAACGTCGCGGGCAAAGCTAATTGTACGCCAATGATTTGAGGCAGCACGTTGCTCCTCGCTACAAACACTCGGCACACGACTCGAGATGTCAAAACTCATAATACTCACCTTTCGATCAACTCGGACAACCCTTGGCGCGATGCCACGCGCCCTTCTATAGCTCGTATCAAATTGATTATCTATCTATTACTTGGCATCATCTAACGATTTCAGGGCTGCTACCTTCTATTGGTTGCTATATTATTTTTAGAATATAGTTAATAACAAAATTTCATACTATACACTTCCTAGGTATCGGGAAATTTGAATGACTATATTAAAAAAGGTGGAGGTTTAAATATTCGGAAACATCATTGACGGCCTGATTAGCGCAGTTGGTAGAGACTGTGCTTTCTGTGCCGAAGGTCCCGGGTTCGAAGCCTGGTAGGGACAAAATTTGTGTAATGAGCACGAATGTTTGTACCCATACGGTACCCATAATACAATCGTTGCTTAGTGTGAGACCGTATAGTTGGTGTGTTCGTATGGCGAAATTTATATTAATCTAAGATATCATATGGTGCCATTAGTTTAAATAAAAAATAATAATGATAGGTAGGATGGCAACATTATAAGCCGGATAGGCATTATGAGCGCGAGCCCTCGAGGTGCGTAATAATGGCGGAGTCGAGTCGGCGCGGCACAATGCGCGCGATCCCTCCGCAAACAACTCGAGACGTGGAAACCCGTAATGCTCACCTTTTGATACGCGCTGGAGAGACCCTCGGCGCGACGCCGCGCCGCTCAACAGCATCCATCCAATTGATTGCCGGTATTCTGACATTATTTTACAATTTCATAACAAGGCCTTTAAATATATATAGAATCTATATAAAGAGAATTCTCTCATCGGCTTCCTTGTGTAAAGAAATACATAGTTGAATTGTATTATAAGGTGTGTATGAATTCGATCTTCAATTGTTATAACATCCTGAAGAGGTGCTTCGATGGTGGATAAATACGATCATTTCCAGAATGGGTGTCTACCACAGATATATGAGAGGAGATATGTTATGTAAGCGTTGGGCTTGCGCACACAATTGGCCAATATTAGGCTAACATAGAGTTTTCGCCGTCAGTCGACTGCAACTGCACGTTGGTATCGGAGCTCTAGCTTTTTTTTTTAAATGCCGTGTTATTCCGTGGTTGTGTGCAAAAATACTAGCAGCAAAATGAACTACGCGAAAGATGGAATCTCATTTCACCAGCCAGTATTAAGTATTTTAATTATTCGTCTTTAAAATCATTAAAAACAACAAATCAAAAAATATTTGATGCCTTTATTATGTTATTTTAGTTTTTATGTAGCACAACGAATTTAAATTTTTTGTATAAAATACATGGCTCTTTAAGTACCACCTATGTTCGCTACTGAGTGAATGTACGAGGCAATGGACAGATCGTCTAACGATAATTTGAATAAACTGGTGCGTCGCGTGGTACGGCCGCTGTATACGGCGACGACGCAGCACGCACCGAGGAGGCTTCGTATTGGTTGGTTTTATGGAATTGCAAGTGTTTTGCGGCGAGTGGTGGGGAACAAAACGGAGACAGCGAGTTCCCATACATTTTGAACCGCACGGCATATCTATCATGATCTGTGGTATCTACATAGGCAGAAAGATAAAAAAAATCTTACTGACTTAATATTTGTAAACGTAATAAATTAAGCACCTTAAAGCTCAATTAAGCTTTTAGGTAATTATTATTATAAACCTGATTTAAAATTAAGTAGAAATGCAAGCAACGGAAGGTAGGCTTGTATTTCTTGCACTGAGGTACAGACCTCAGTCGAAGAAATAATATAGATGGAGTGGCAACAACAACATGAAAGCACAAAAACCCAGCCGATTTGTGTAGAACACGCGAATTCGCATGTTCGTAAGGTAGTAATTTTAGTGCTTCAATATGCTGTTCCTGACAGTGCGTCTGTATTATTTCTTCGTCTAAACACAATCATGTTTGCTAAGCGGCAGCAATCCTTTTGTCAGCGTATTACTCTGCCCGTTCTTTTTTTTCATTGATACTGGCATCCTACACATATTGGTGGGAATGAAAGGGCGATCTCCAAAGCTGCCACAGGCGCCGGTCGCAGCCGCTTGACCCAAAAACGCGGTGGAGTGGCGCGGGAGCGATCGCACCGATAGCGCGCGCGGCGCCCGCCCGCGCGACACACGCGGCCCGCGCGGCACACGCCGCCCGCGCGACACGCGCTACCCGCATCGCCTCCGCCACAATACCTACAACTTTAACAGTAGCTCATTAAATATATTAATTAATAAGAATCAAATAGGAAATGTTGTTCTTTAACATTGACCTTGGGTAGATATTTGCAACTTCCCGAATCGGTTTAATACAACATACGTATGTAGTATGTATAGTATGTCTTTGAGGAATGTTTATATAATAAGTGAATTAATGCAGAACGTGAAGCAATTACCCAAGTTCATAATAATGAAAAATAAAGTACTTATCTATTACATCTGTGGTTATGTGTTTCGAACATTGGAGGACATCAAAAGGCGCATATATTCTGCTATAGAATATAAATGTAGTTATTTAAAAACCATATAAATCTTTACTCTTTTGTAAAAAAATAAAAAAAAATATAGGGACAATGTGTTATTTATGGTTAGGTTTTTCGTTGTCCAATCTATTAATTATTAGGACTGGATTAGGATAATACTTACTCAGGAACCTGTATTCCGTATTTGAGTGAACGACTACAAAATAATTGTCAATTGCGCCGGTAGGTACGATATTGCATCTAAAGTAAGCAGTCTGTGTCGTGCTACATATTGATAAGTGTGAGATGGTTGCTGGCTAAGGTCGTTGATACTGATAGCCATTTTGCACGTTCTTCATAATATAACATTGAATAGATAATCTTTATCTGTTATGTTACATTATAATTTTATCAATTGTTGTCAAACAAAAAAAAAATGGCCCTTTTTCGGATTTTATTTTACGTACTCTTCATTTAACAAGGTATTATCAATGACCATAAAAATATAGTTTTCTTTGTACCGATCAAACTAATCCTAGGGTTACATGAATCCCATAGTAAAATGTTATCAGTAATCTGAACTGAATTACGAAAACAATTCAGAAAGGTTCCCCGTTTCTGGTGTAAATTGTTTCAAGATCAAATTCAATAGACTAAATTCTGTATTAGCGGGCGATTGTTATCCTTGAGTTTTCAATAAACATGTCAAGAAGACGTATGGTGGGTACGAGCGGGCCTGTCCCGCCCGCCCCAGAGCCTGCGACGTCCTCGCTCGCGCCGTCTGAAGCGCGGGGCGGTGCGTTGACCTGCCCTTCATCCCGCGCCTCACCTCGCCCGCCGATCCCAACACTTGAATGTCGGCCTTAGAGCCATGCACTTAAAGATAATTTTCCTAAACTACGTCTAAGTGAAGGTTTATTGGAAAAATTGTCATGCGCCATTCGCAATCGTATTTCGAGTGAGTTTGGTGTAAATAATTTCGTCAAAGGCGAGTCTTCGCACGAATATGAACTAGAGATTTTATTGTGTTTATCATAGAATTTGTGTGTTTATTTTATAGAAGTCTATTTCAGTCGTTAGTTGTTTATTGAGTTAGATTATGTGTATCTTAAATTTTCTTACAGATAAATATCTGTTAGGTTGGTACCTATATAAAGTCGAACAATACAAGGGTTAACGAGTAGGCTCGATCACACTAATGTATACAGGTTGATTCATGAGACCGGGCAGTATGGGAAAGACTGAAAATATAAGAGATACAGCAATTTGTTCTGAGAAGACATGACATCGATTTGAGAGATTAAGTATGACTATTGTCATATTGAACTGTTAATAAAAATGTACGTTATTTTATTACGAAAATTGATAGTGTAGATTGTAAGGAATGTTGCTATTAAAACTGAGTGTCTATATGTATGTGTGTTTATCACAATCGCGTATTTGTTAATGTTCGTCAGATTGGTCAATACACAGTAAGCATAGTAACCGTATTCAATATAGCGTTCATCACATTTCAGACATAATAAAGGCAGCTAAAAAAGCTTCGGGCTGTCAAGTAGATGTGCGCGTTTCATAGTTAATGGCAACGATTATTTCGAGATTAGATACTGGGCCACTCGACCGCAACATTAAGACACGTCTTTAAGGTGGAAGCTCAGGGTCATGGCGCGAAATTCAAAATGTCAATGGTTTTTATATTTTTACGAAAAATTTGGACATCTTTACGATGTAATTTAGTGTTTTGCGATATTAGCATTCTGCGTTAGATGTCTTGATGTATTAAGTTTGCTTAAAAAAATACCTAAAACGATACAACACCATACAGTTAGTAAAAGTAGCGGTTTTTACAAACCTTATGGTATTGTATCAGATTAGGTACTTTTTTAAGCAAACTTAATACATCGAGACATCCAATGCAGAATGTTAATATCGCAAAACACTAAATTATATCGTAAAGATGTCTAAATTTTTCGTAAAAAAATAAAAACCATTGACATTTTGAATTTCGCGCCCTGACCCTGAGCTTCCCCCTTAAAGTGTTTGTGTGCCTTTATTCGGAGTCTCGGCGGCGATCTCAGTTATGCATGTGCGGGGCGGTGGCTTTACGCTATAAACGGCGATGAACGAGGAGAAATAGGAATGCGTGGGAGAGCCCAGCGCTAGTCGCTATATATATCCCAAGTTAGAACACACAAAAGTTTTATAAATTGTCGCATTAGCCTCTCACTCACAATAAAACGCTTATAAATTTTTCACAATATCAGGCAAATTAGAGAAGTCCTAATAAATAATCCTAGATAAAGATTTATTTATTTGTAAAAAACATGAGAGTGCATACATATAGTATGCAAGATGGACATTTGTAATTATGTACATGCATGTTGAGCTTGCTGGAATTATTTTTTATTTAATACTAGCTGACTCGACATAAGTTGGCCGGACAACTTTTTAAATTTTTCTTTTACTTAAACCGTATTCGACATATTCAGAACCTTATAATTACCTTATATTAAATCGGTCCAACCGATCTCAAGTGATTGGCTTATCAACGAACAGCATTTAACCCTTAGTAGCCTGATTTACGAAAGTGATTTAATTTTAATATTACTGTGTTTAATGTTACTGTGTTTAATAATAATGACATTTGTTTTTTTTTTAATTTCGTTGGAAAGAATATTATACAACAGTAAAATACGTACAGCCAACCTATAAAAAAAAACTAATAGTAATGTGAACATTCGGTTTAAAAGATTGGTATCAAAATTGAAACTCTAGGCTATTAAGGGTTAAATTCTTTTTTTATAGATTACGAACATAGGCACCTGTCTCCTTTTGTTTTCTTTTGTGCATATCAATATGATCACCTAACGTTGTTTACCTACTACGCAGGTCAAGCAACTTTTTATAAGACCTCCATTTTCCGACAGCAGTAGAGCTTAACGATGCACGTATTACGATACTAGAACCTCTTAAGGGAATTACGTGCTACGTTTTTAGCACATTCACGAATTTCTTGATATAGGTACCTACTTCTAGCACGTTGATACTAATGTACCAACGCACTTATCCCAAAATAGGATCAGCATTGGCTTAAAACTTTCTCATACACCTACATAGGCTTTTACGGTAGAGTAATCAAGAAATATCTGAGGGATTTCGTTTTCAAAGAAAAATTACTACATATGATGGAACATATACTTAACACATTTTGTTGGTTGGTCATTGGTTTATAATTTATTTATTTAATTGTATTGGCTGTCGAAGGCAGTTTACTTATACTTTACTTATTACTTTACCTTACTTATAGCATTTAAAATTAAACGATTTATTTAAGTATGTTGGTAAAAAACGTGGCCAAGTACGTGTCGGGTCACGCACGTGGTGAGTTTCCGTAGCCAAGTTAACAACATCGTCATGTTATAGTAGGCACACTAGGTTAACCAAAGTTATGAATTTCAAGAAACATACGTTGGTTGAGTTCAATTGAAATTGTAGGGTTGCGAACATTAATATGGGGCAATATGCAATAAGGTCGTATTTCGGTATGTCGCTATATCTGAGAGCAGTTGCTCCAAGTAACGTAGTACTGAAAATAGTAGCTCTTAAGGTATACATTTGCCGTACGATAAACCTTAAATGGGTCCCAAATTAAAGTATACGACTACACAGCATTGCATCAGGATTAAATTCGTACTAAGTTTACTTTTACGTTTACTACTTTATTTTTAATCTACTTGAACACATGTAATGAAACATTACAAAACTTTAAGGTTTCCCAGTTCGAATACGGACCCCTACTAATTATGGATATAGGTAGGAACCATAATCAATACTTTTTACAAGATCCTAAATATTATAAATTACTTTGAAACTACCTACGGATAACTAGTAAGTTCATTGCCATTTGTGAACAGCCACACCCGCTCAAATTTAAATAAAAACGTTCGGAAATACATCACCATAAAAATCCAATCTTATGTTCACATATTACTATTGCATGAGGCTGTGTCGTACTACGTACCTTCAGTCGTTCCGCATTCATAAATGTGAATTTATTTCCACGCAGTCACATTTTCCAATAAACAGTGAAGGTGTGTGCAATACTGCAGAGCGCTGTATCAAGCGTTGGTTAGGGCCCGGATCGATCGGTGTCGCCGGCAGCCACGTGCAGCGTGCACCGCCGCCCGCCCGCCCGCCCGCCCGCAACGTGACCCGCCCGCCACGTGAATCACCCGATTCATCAACTCGCCATAGGCTTCGTTTATGCCTGGTTTTGCTGTTTGTCCGCCACTGGTGGAATGTTGTTCGGTTGTACGCTGTATGGATAGAAACAAATTTGATTAAAGTTTACCCATATTTTTTTATTGCTATGGTTTATCTACGATCATTACCAATTTAGTATTTATGCGTTTAAATTTGGTCGGATTTCGAACATCATTAGTGGTTCTTTGTATCTTTGTCGAGGTGTGTCAGGTAGTTCAAATGACATAAAAATAAGCGTAGCTTGGATGTGAGTGGAAATGAAAGCCTAATTAATTAAATACATGCTCCCAGTCATCAATCAAACAATTAAATTCGCGCATTCGTTTCTGAATTGTCCTTCGTAGGTAAGCACTTTACCATGATTTCAATCAATGATCGTTAACTTTAAATATCTACTCGGACTTTTAGTTACTTATACATTTGTTCTGTTTCGTTATAAATCTACTTCGAGTCATTCTCAGATTTCTCGGACTCTTCTTCAGTAAACTCATAGATCACGTCAGATTAGTGTAATCAAATACCAAACATGTTTTTTCCTATGTTTCTAGTATTTTCTTGTTTCCAGAGGTCGAATGTTATGTTAGTAGAGTTAGAAGTAACATATACCTTACATACCATACCTTAGACAAATGATCCTGTTAAATATACAGGGTGTTACAGAAAGGGTATACTAAGCCTTGGACCTCAGCTTCTTTAGTGCATTTGTAAACACTTTATGCAGTCAGAATCGTAATATGTTTATTTTTAATAAATAGTTTTGTACCCAACAAAATGATAATTCTGATTTATTAAGAACAATAGTTTTTTTTTAAATGGACATTCTCCACATTCTAACTTCAAATAGTGTTTATAAATGCGCTGAAGAAGCCCAGGTTCCAGGCTTAGTATACCCTTTCTGAAACACCCTGTATTTAACGTACGTGCTATTTTATATTACATTATAATATCTATCAATTATATTATAATATTAGATCTATGCCATACGTATAAGGTACTCTATCTAAAAGTCAGGTATTATAGAAAAGTAAAACCAAAATAGTTCTGTAAATAAAGTCGGTGTCATGGGCTGTCGAGCTGTCAGGCGAGCTTCGAGATATTCGTTGCTATTGTGTCTAGCCGAGGTCGGAGCGAGTTGGCCACTGGAGGTGGGAAGTGTGCTGCATATTTGATGTAGCGGTGGCGGGCGACGCGCTCATCAACAATTTACTTGATCACTTACCTAACAGAGCCCGAGGCGGTGCTCAGCCGCTTGTCGCCCCGACTCGAGCTCGATCGATGTAACCGTTTATCCGAGAATTAAGCAGCTAATCAAGTTCTTGCATTGTTTGAGTACAGCTGCTTCTCGGGGACGCTCGTCTGCAGGCGCGATTAATTACGCCCACTGTCGACTCGAAGGCCCGTCTACTAGATGTTTCATTTCGGTCCTGTTAATTGCGAGAGAGTCGTGTCGATTAAAAAGGGCATGTCGCAGACCACTCTCCGTTATGTCGAGTTTGCCTGTTTTGAGATATAACACTCACTGTTCCGCGCTAACATATGCATATAATTAGTTTGTTATATCTTGTGACCAAAAAATATAACCTACGTAGGTTCTGTACTACTGTTCTACGTAGACGTATACATATATTTTTTAGCAAGGTCATTCAGTCCCATTGCCAGCCTTTGTTAAATAGATCTTTATTCTAAGATAAAATTAAGATGTAACGATAAAAAAAATATTTAGGTAACAGTATTGCACTTGCAAAATCCAATTTCATAAACATTGCATTTCTGAGTTGTATTGCTCTAATATGTATGTGATACATTGCTGAAACAAAGAGGCATTTAAAAAAATCGTTTCAGACCATTCAATAAGAATCACCTACGTCACACTTAAGATATAATTAAATTCCAATTGGTGTTTACAGACAGATAACTTGTTGTTAATGAGTCCCGATATTGTTGTATCATGGATTAAACTGCGTCTTCGAGCTCAGCATCGGCGGGAATTTTTTAATTAACTCTCCCGAGAGATGGCATCTGCCACCAGCTTAGTGGACAGCAGCTTATATTAAATATTTATTCTTATAACATTAGTCATGTAAAGGAGTGAGTAAATGTATTCAAAGTAAATATTTGGCCAGCTTTAGCGTGTTTCCCAAGCTGACCTAAAACAACTACGAAATATTAAAGTCCCTTGTAAGCTTATATTTAAATAATTGTTATATTTTAACGAATATAACCATTGAAATTGATGACACGAGGCAGTGAGTCCGACACCATGACCTGCTCGTTTTATATTAAATGAATATTTTGCAGTAGGTACCCGTCAGTATCAGTTGTATAGTGTACTTTAAACAAAAAGTTTTGTAATGTCAAATGGTCCTGCGAAAACCTTTAAGGGATCAATGAGCTATCAAGGCATAAGGGGTCACATGTTGAAGGGCAAGTGGATGCGAGACCGACAATAATTTATAAACATGATTATTTAGTGAAGCTCTACTTTTATGAGTGTATTTTCGAGTAAGCCTTCAATCGTGGCTACAATAACAACTCTTATTTGTTAACGATACAGTATTATTATAGTTTTATGTATTATTACTCAGATTTCAATTTGATATATAGCATTCCAGCTACACAAACTTTATCTATCTATTTATAACTCTATCATTGCTACGAATAAAACCGTAACTACTGCGAAATGAAACTAAATGTGAATCCGATTCACGCGGCCGATGCAGTCTGTCTTATAGAAAAGGCAGTTACCGTTTCGATCGTGCGAGTTAACAAATTGTTACAAATGGCGGCGTGGGCCGGTGCTCGCTCGACGGGCGGAACCGGCGCGCACAATACCCCGTGCCGGCGGCGGCGGCGGCGCCCTATTCAGCCCTGAGCGGATCCGAATGCCGAGGATGCGCCACGACACGCGAGCTTCCTCTCAGGGACGTATTACGAACTCATATTTCCAGGCAATTCACTTCCCGACTTTATACTTGTTATCTGTAAAATGTTAACGACGCTATGTTCTTGCTAGTGGGTACTTACTTTGTCTCAGTCTGTATTGTTATTTTGACCGACAACGGTTGGTAACAAAATAGTGTATAAGTATCTATAATTGAGTTAAAATATAAAATAGCCAGGCAGTTTAGTATACTGCCTGGGAATAAGTGTTCGCAAGACGCCCACCTGATAGGTACTATGGTACATTTTTTTCAAAACGCTGCCCTCGACCGTTTAGCGACTGTATAGGTACTTATTTTATAAATAATGTTAAACTTTTTATTAGGAGAACGAGGAAATTCACTTAAGGTTTATTTGCGAAAATCATTTTAGTGTTCCAAATTCAAACTAGGAATGCCATAATATAATATTTAAAAAAAAATGAGTTGTCGCACCTACACAGAAAGAAGAAATAAAGAGAAAAAAGAAGAAAAGGGGTTGATGAAAAAATATACCTATAATACCTTAAGTATAATGATTTCGATGTTGCTTTGACAATTTTTCAAAATTAGGTCCTATTTATGACATATACAATTTCATAATGTCGTTTTTACATGAGTTGCACGATTCATCCTCTAACTCCTAAATATAGAACAGACAAAAAAATTTATTCACAAGATATTTTTTTATCCCGGGAGCTGGATGGATTCCCGTGGGATAATTTATTAAATAGTTTTTATCTTTCAAGTAGATAATTGATTTGACGTTTATATAATAGGAAGGTAGATCTAAGGTATATGTAAATGCCGACTTACCCGCACACACTCGTATACCACGCAGAAAAAGTTGAACATCGATACAGATAACGATAAAAAATGTCGCACCAAGTTGCTTTCCCACCTTAATTTATTGAAGAGAATGAGATAGCTTTGATATATTTCACATTTTGTGTTGCCGCGCCGCGCCGCGCCGGGATAAGGCGATAAGAGGATTAGTCTACGCCAGGAGGCTTCTGTTTGTTTGCCGTCTGTTTATTTTGTTAATTTTGCTCTTTATTCTGACTCCCGCTATAACTTTACGTCTATTTAACTAATTCGCACGATTTTTTTTAGTTCAATGGTATAAAAGCTGAATGATCGTCCTGATCATTCAGCTTATTCTTGGTAATTAATCTGGAGTACCTACCCACTCATATCAAAAGGTAAATAATGTTTCGTATGAGGAAATTGTCCATTCATTGAATATGCCCGGAGGAAAATAAACAAGAAAATTATAATCACAAACAAATTATGAATGAATATAATGTCGAGCTGGCTAAGCTGCTGGCTGTTTAAGTAATTTGTTTTCAATGATTCTCCAGAATTTGTTGTCATTATTGTTGTTTTTACAAGTTGGTTTATATTAATAGGAATTGTCGGTTAATTCATTTCCATCCATAGCAAATATGTTTATCCTCTACATTATGACGCAAGTGACTTGCTACGATTTGATCAGGCGTGAGTCCACATCGACACTTGTCCACTAGTCCTCATCCATCAGAGGACGCTAGCTCTGCGGTAATTAGCACTAAAATAATACATTGTAAAAAATTAAATGTACCGCATTTCCAGATACGATAGCTTTATGCCTCATAGTTTATGATTGTAATCATTAATGAAACAATGTTTCAGTAATACATATAAGTTGAAGCAGTTTCTGAAACAAATTAATTAAAAAAACAATATCAACTATTTACTTTAACTTTAATTGTAAATATCAACGCATAGTTAACATTATTCACCGGAGCTGTACTCCATTTTTTTATTTTTTATTACATTATAGGCAAGTATTTGATCTCGATCTCACCTGATGGTAAGTGACGATGAGATCTACGATGGAGCATACATGCCTAGGTAGGAAGGCGGCAGTAGATAAGAGACGCTACATTCATTAGGCACATGCAGCACAGCTGATCTGACCCGCCATCCATGAATGGCAACACCGAACATCATGCCGGAACACGGCTAGGCCGCTGATGAAGCCCTTACCTCTTAGTATCTCCATCTAGAGCAGCCTCTAATGCTCAATGACACGGACCCTTCTGTCTGATACCCTTAATCTATGTTTTCCTTTTCCACGCTATGCAGAATACTATACATTAAAAGAAAATATGATTATAAGCCTCATATTGTCTAGGCAGTATTTAATGGTAATGGTACAAAATAGAAAGCACGCATAGATGCGGTTATCGAGCGACACATCGCGCCCACTCTATGATTGATTGGGTTTAGGGTTGGAGGCTGCCCTCCCCCCCTCCCCGCCGGTCTGTCCCACCCCTCTCACGCCTTGAGGCAACCGCCGGCGCCCGCTGAGACGGTGTTGGTTGACATGATGTTCATTTGTTCTGATTTGTTTGACACCCTGGGCGCACCGCGCGCTGGAACATGGAGCGACGTGATTAGAAACATTAATGTACCTTGTGGGATACCTTCCGAGTATAAACAAAGTTATAAGCCAAAAAGTTATCAGAGCACTGTTAATGATTTTATTTTGTTTTTATACCTACGCCTGAACACACTTCGATTATGGCTATAGACATCGGTACCTATATTAGATTTGGATTTCATGACGATTGCTATATATAATCAATATCATATCATATAATCAATGTAAAACGAGGGTCATAACATGTAGTTAGTGATAATGTTTATAGACCAAATGCACAGTGTCAATGAGCTATTAGACGAACGAATGGTCGTAAAGGGCATCGTATTGGATATTAAGCGATCGGCGGCTGCGCTAATTGGACACGGCCAACGAAATAATTATGCGATGTTTACAGGAGATTAAACCTTTAAACCGGCGCTTTAGAGGTTAAATTGTATTTGCAAATGGGTTGAGATTGTATGTTTTAATAACAAATTACCGTAATAGCTTAACTTTTATGAAATGTTTGTACCCGCTGACATGCATACACTAAAACTCGTACACTTTATATGAAACAAAATGTGTTGAGGATCGTAGTATTTGGAAGCTTTCTTCTTCTTCTTCCAGCTGATAACTAATCATAAGATCCAGATTACTTATCAAAAATAACCAAAAAGTATGCCTCAAACATATGATAGGTAGGTATCATTGGAAAGAAACATACTAGGCCGCCATAAATCAAGAGCGGTTATGCCGTAACCGTATACACGCGCCTCCGAATAGGCTCCTGATTTACGATGGCTATTTGTTTCTAGTACCGCAGTTTTTTCCGTAATAACGGTAAACAGTAGGTCTTCGTGCATGCGCCAGGCCCGGGCGACGGCATGCCAGGCGAGGGCTTGATAACTAATTAATCATGAGCTCAGAGCCGCGGCGTGATTTCCTATGGGAGTGAAAAATGCTGAGTAACGATAAAAGTGAGAAGGGTCGCCCGCCCGCAACCAGCTGTCGCGCGAGATCCTTCAGACTCATACATGTTCGGCCCCAGCAAATATGAGCCTTTTGTGATCTAGATTTGGAAGCAGTCAGCTCTCAAATAAACGTAGCGATATAAGACGGCCTATATCTATTTTGTAATCTGTCACGCTTGGAATCATAGCGTGCAATATTGTTATGCGGACATCATCACGCAGCGTGTCACGTGAAGGGAGCCATAGTTTTTGTTAATGAGTATAATATCGTCAAAAGTGAAAATGTGGTTCAGTATTATCATATGCCGCCCATAGATTCATCCCCAAATTTATGCGTGTCGCCCTCAACCCGACACTGATTAAACAGCAAGGTTTTCGATATTATGCGTCTTAAACAAGTCAATTATTGTTGGATAAGAAAAAACATAAACCTAGAAAACCAATCGAGGAAAACTAGATTCAAAAGTCTTCAAAAGAAAAAATACAGAATGTTTTGTTGGTTGTGTATGTGAAATAACTACACACATATAAACATACTACATACTCTAAGCTAAGAAATTGCTGTATTACAGGAAACGTATAGGCGGTGGGCTTGCAGCACAATGGTTCCTCTATGGGTGGAGGAGGGCGCGGAAGAGGGCGGCGAGGAGGGCGGGCGGTCGCGCCGCACGCCCGCCGAGCACGCGGCGCGCGCGCACGCGCGGCACCTGGAGCGCGTGGGTCACCTGGACCGGCGGCGGGGCGGCGTGGTGGGCCGCTGGGTGCGCGCCGCCGCCGCCGGCCCCGGCCGGCCCCTGCTGCGCCTCAAGCCCTGCCTGTCTGTCTGCCAGCTCGTCGAGCAACACTGCCCATACTTCCTGCCGGCGGACCGCGCGCCCGCGTACCCCACGCAGTACGCCGGCGAGCCAACGTTCCTATGTCTCGGTGAGGATGCATTACACACACACATATACATTACTAGGTACTATAATACGGGTACTATACATGCCGACTTAAAAAAAATTACAATAAATTATAAGTAAATCCAAATGTATCCATTCGGTGTTTGTTTTAGATGTCAATAATTTAACCTTACTAGGCATTTCTATACAAAATGAGCAAACCTAGATAATAGGCCAAAAATAAAACGTGCCCCGAGCTATGCAGGAGCACAGTGTGTGTATGCGTTTGAGAGAGTGCAGAGGTTTCGATTAAGCGCGATTACCCTTCAGCTATTGCTTGGTTACAGTTAAAAACAAGAAAGCATAATGCAGCTTAAGGCGAATGAAATGCTTAGATTGGTCATTTCGCTCATAGCACAGGAGCTATTGAGCACTGGCAACCGTTCATTTAATTATATTATGGCGATTAAAGGTGGCGTAGTATCCAGTTCCGGACATATAGCTCGTTTATTAATAAACCAACTGTAAATCGATAGAACCTGTAGACCGTCACCGACGGAACGATTCCGTATTTCAGTTCAAGCATAGTTTTAGTGTCGATCCGATCGGCTAATACGATCGCGCATCGGTTTCCAGACCCGCGCATACCGGAGACGGGTGCCCAGGCGAACAAGTCCAACTACGGGTGGGACGAGTGTTGCTACTGGCACTGCGAGGGGCGGCTGTGCTACCGGTGCGAGGCGCGGCTGAGCGAGCCGCCGCGGCCCGACGCGGAGCGGTGCGCGCCCGTCGAGGAGCGCGTGGCCACGTGCTCCGTGCCGTACCAGGCGGCGGCGAGCGCGCCGCGCCCCCGCGCCGCGCTGCTCGCAGCCGTGCTGCTACTGCAGCTCGCACGGACCCACTGGACCACCAGCGCGTGTTTAGTGAAAGTGCGCGATTCGAGGTTATAGTTTTACGTTAACGTGCGTCGCACCCGCGCGTCCCGCGATCGCTGACCTGCGATCGGAACCTCTGGTAGTGCTGTACTTATGATAATAAATAGCGTGCGGTTTCAAGTTTGACGTCTGACGCGTGTCGCGGCGGCATGGGCGGGTGTCGCCCGCGCCGCGACCGCGTCACCGTATACCTACACTGTAAGTTAATATTTGTGTCCGATCGTTCGATATACTTGATATTGAAACACCAAATGTTCACAATTGAGTTAATTAATGCATTTATCGCGTAAGCGCTGTTAGCCGTCGTTCCGGCCAGTATGTTAATATTTTCGGCACGAATTTCAAACAACATTCACGAGATATTGCGATTATGGCAAAGATGTTACATATAAAAGCGTTTTACAGTTACGATGTTATAAGGCACACCTTTAGGTCCATGATGTGAGTTAGGTATACTCGCTGATTTTGTTTATGAAACTTCACTTCAGAAATTAAAGCAATATTCGTTCTAAAAAAATTGCCAGGATCTAATGAAAATGTATCAAGACTCAACAGATGTATATAGCAACATAGGTGCATACGTGAGATGCGTACTTTGTATTAGAGATCGTGTGTTGGTACTTTTATATACTACCTGCAATCATGTAGATGATTAAACATACAATGTCATACCCTTCCACGCGTCAGTGCCAGCAGTGATATTACCCAGGTTGCACGGTCTCCGCCCTCCACCGTAATATAAAGATAGAGACGCAATAGATAAGCGAGTTAGGCCCGCTACAAATTGGCGTTGCGAAGATCCATGCGACCATTGTCCACGCTACGTAACCGAAGGGTTCGCGGGTCGCCCCGCGGCGCGAATTCGGAGTGGGATTAAAATATTTTGAGCAACTCATACGTGAAGCCAATTCTGATTAACACGTGCCAATAGATACGCAATGGGAATCGGTTCTTAGAGATTATTTTTTTAGTAATGCAGCGTTAAATTAACTAACCACACGGTGGGCGGCGTCAGCGCACAAACATAGCTACGACCATCCTAATGAATTAGATCCGTGCTCACATCGTAATGTATTATGTTAACCATTCAAATAACATAAGGTCTAACAATAATAGTGTAAAATACTTAAGAAGTCAAACGGTAGGTGGTAAAGGTAATATAAAAAAAATAATCTTTGGCACATAATTCAAATTCTCAATAGGCATAGTATCGGTTTGACTTACTCGAATGTCTATTCTAGTTAGACCTTACAATAGAAGTTATTATAGTGACGTGTCAGCACGTATATTTTTCATAATATCATAGCAATTAAATGTTGTTTTTCATCGTCAGATCCTAGCATGTTTGGGTGCGACGAGACGAGCCCGCCAGCCCTTGTGCGAGAGCCTAAACAGCTGGTCTATAATTATGTAAAAATACAGTAATATAAGATTAAAAATGTAGTTGTTGTTTTGTAAGAGGTAAAATATGACTAATACATGTAATGAAAATTATATGTAATATATCCGTCTTATGAACTATCATTTAATATAATGCAGAATATTATTAACATGGTTGAAAATGATTTTTATATGAATTGATTTTAATATATATTATTGTATATGGATATCATGACGAGTGATAATAAAGCAAGCCTTCAAAATCGGTAAGGTTCGTCGTTAACAGCATAAACGTAACGGGATCTGTTGGTTATCACTTATTTTTAAAAAGGAAATAATAATAATGGAGCTGTCGTTGAACTTTTGTGATTGAAAACAAAATATAAATTAATGGTTATTAAGACATTATTGAATGGACATTTGTTGAGAATATTGTCCTCGGTCGGGGATGTAGTTGTTGTATTCAAATGATAAATGATAATAATATTAAGTAAGTTATTTTTTACGTTTTTATCGTGTACATAATGTCAAAGAACGGTTTGTTGTTTCCACTCCCATATTTAATCGTGGTCACCGAAGGTGCTAAAGGTCTATTAACGCTTCTTAAAGCTTGTTTTGTAACCACTTTCTATTTAACCGAATCTGTACGTCTGTCTGTGTGATGTTGTAGGTAGGTAGCGCGCACGCGCAGAGGCGAGCGCGGGCGCGGGGGCGGTCGCGTCCGGCGCGGCTGCGCTTGCGCGGCATGGCCCTCCGCGCCCGCGCCTTCACGCTCATCACTCGGCGCTACACGTTTACAAAACTTAAAGAACCAAAATAACCAGAAAGCGTTCGTGTTCCACGTTCTACGTTCCTTGAAATGTATGGGTTTCTTAACGCCTTCAGTTTACTCGTGCTCTATGGAATGCATACATTGCATAGAACGTGGAATGCAGAACATGAAACGTAGAATTCTGAACGCTCGCCTGTGGGTCTAGGCTCCTCCAATAGAATATTTATAGTATTTTCATGTTTTTCTTTCAATTCACTAGACTTAGTATGTTGCACACAATAAAACAGTAACGAATGATTATTGGGTCCTTATACTCGTTCTTATCGAATCGCTCGTGATCCCTTATGTTTTCACTTCCTCGAGATTAGCTCGTCACGTGCCTGATTGCCGCAAAGGGTATATCACAATCCTGTAGGCACTCCCAAATTTATAGAAGTTTAAATCAATTTATAATGCCATTACAATGGACTTTTCAGACATGTTATACCATTTTAAAGGGATGTAAAGTTTCTATAAATTTGAGAGTTAGAAAACATCCTGTAATGCCTATTTTGGCACTGACTTCCTTGATGCTTTAAAAGATCATCGTCATTTTGGCAAGATTAGATACCTCGCTATCCTAAGCCATGTATGCACTTTCGAACAGAGTTGCGTTGCGAGACACGCCACAACATAATATATAGATAATATATCGCCAGACGAACTTACCTCCTAACACTATGCAACAAACTAAGGAACACTTGTATTATTGGTACCGTACAAAGAACTGAGGGAGATGCCAGTATATACTTATAGATATTAAACATCTCGGGTACAAACATGCGTGCTCATCTCAAAAAAATTGGCCAATCAGGTCTCGAGCCCGTGACTAGGCTCTCGGCACAGAAAGCAGGGTCAATACCAACTAATCAGGTCGTCATTGTTTGCTTGTGCATACAAGAATCAAACATCGAATATTGTCTTTGGTGAGATCGTTCATGGCCGTCCTATTTGTACCTCCTGTAGAGCCGTCGACTGGAGAATTTTGATAAATTACATTACAATATCGGCGGAGCCCGAGGACTAACAGTGACCGGGCGATTGTTTACGAACCTGAGTCGAACTCTTTTCGTGTTCTCATTGCTAATTTATTGCGTCGACACCCACGATATAAACATTCGCTATCGATGTTTGTATTCGCGATGGCCGTGTTCGAAAGTGCGTACCTACAGGGCCTTTAATAAACATAAAAAAAAACCATAGTGTCTTCAAGAGGGTTTTAACAAATTAAATGCTTTCGCTTGTCACATCGACTGAACCCTAAGTAAAGCAAGGAGCACAAATACATGTCGTGTCACGTACATGGGCGTAGCCAGGGTTTTACTTCAGGGTAGGGATAGAAAGGAAACTCGAATTGAACCATTACCTTTTCTTCCTTAAAACAACTCATACCAATAGACAGTATCTTTCCCTGAAGTCACTGCTCGCATTTGCCAAGATACTATTGTAAAGGCACATAATTTCTTGACATTAGTAGTGTGTAGGCAGCGAGGTTCTAATCCAGCTGCTCCCTCTGACCCATTTTGGCTGCGCCAACGATCACGTACTTTAATACCATACGTAATACATAGAAGTTTTAAAAAGGTACTAAATGTGATCGATATATCTTACTTGGTATTCTCTTAAAATGTTTCACACGAATTTTGTTACACCTTAACAAGGTGATTCAGAAAGTATATACCGATTATGTGACGGCAGAATTACGATGCCAATTATAAAAAAAATATTAAAATAATCACAATTCTCATGTACATCTAGTTTTCATATTAACGGCGTGGTATCAACTGGTCATAACTTTTGAAAGTTTTAGTGTATGTGACACGATATAGAGCATACATTTCGATGCTTCACTTTATGTCGATGTGACGTGCGATACCTATAAAAGTATGAGGTCAAATCATCGCAACAATACCAATACAAAAATCAATACCACACGTGATCATTGTTTGTGCAAATTCATACTAGCATCTGTTTAATTTTGTATATTTAAGTAGACTATCTAATCTAAATAGGTAAAGTTTCAAGTAAATTTGTGGCAGCGAAGTCTTTATGCACTTGAATTTTATGAGTCACAACTAAACACTCCGCGTCGGACGGCGCCAGCCAAGTACCACGCCCTCTCACGATTTATACGTGTATCTATGCATATAAACTATAATATCAAAGTGGCTAACAATTAGTAAGTACCTAATATAAAATGAATTTCTAGAACATAATTGGAACAATTTCGAGCACTCGTTAAAACTTACACATTGGCCGTGCATTCCTTCTTGTGGGGGCCGCCACCCCCCTCTCTCGATATCTTCACTCGTCGCTTAACTAGAGTAGGTAGTGAAGGAGTTCGGTTCGGGTGTTTTCATAATAAGCCTTTTGATTCCCCAGCTCGTTGAACAATTATAAACTCAACCAGTGCACTAGGTCCCTAAATTATGAACATGAGTGCAGGTATTGTGACTTGGACGCAATTCGAAAAGACCTATCGACTAGGTTCCCTGTCTCGCCATCTTCTCTCGTTAGTGGCACGATGTTAGCAGTAATTCTTAGTACATTTTGGTCAAATCCGTAGCCGAAGGGCGCGCCGGCCGCGTCGACACACGCACCGCCGCGCAACGCAACACGTGCCCTTTCCCATAGGTTTAGTGTAACGAATGTGTTTCAATGTTTCGTTAAAGGTGATAGCGTATACATTATCCAACAAATTCATAGAACTTTTAAACCATTTACAATAGGATTACAAGAATTGTTCTATTGTAATGGGTTTGAAATTTTCTACGAATCTGGGGGCTAGTTTTTGAATGATATACGTATGTTTTGATGTATGTATATATAAATAATGTGTAAATGTTTAACGCACAAATAATATTTGAAGAGCGCTATTATGTAAAACAGTGTATGAAAACTTATGTATTTAGCTGTAAAATGTAACTGGGAAGTAATCGATTAGGAATCATGAAAGTAGGCACGTCTGTGCTTCGACAGCCGAGATCTCGTTGTTTTACTTGCCATATCTTTGTCCATATGTTAATGTTCTGTTGTACTGTGCTCCGGTCGGCGGGAACCCGCTCTCTACTCAATGTCATTGTAAATTACTCAATACTTACTCAGGAATTAACTAGCTGTATTGTTCGATACTAAGTCCGTTATTTTGCGTTGCACGGCAACTCAGTTGACTGTCACACACACGCACAAAACAGAGAAATGTGCTTTCGGGGTCGTCCATCGATGGTTAAGTGATTTTAAATTGTATTTACGAACATTATTATTCACCAAAATATAGTGATGTAAGCCAAACACCAAATTGTAGCCTTTACACATATTCTGTACATATGATAAGACTGTAACGCGAGATTGTCTGTAGGTACATTAAATATGTTTGCGAAACAATAATTGTAGGGGACATTATTATTGAGGTCGAAACCGAATATTTTGAATGTCTGCCTGACACGAAATCCACAAGCCGAATTAAGATCCAACTTGGAACTTTATTTCAGGCAGTTAGGCCCATTAAAAAATGCTATAGGGACCTACAATTTATAAAATTATTAGTAAACTTGTGGAGTGAGTAAAAGTACCAACTAACATGGTAAACTGTTAGTGGAAAACCCACGCGAACGGAGTCGCGGGCACCGCTAGTACCAACAATAAATAAAGTATCTCAGTATTAGTAGGTGTATAAATCAAAGTTCTATACGTTTTGTCGATATTATTTCGAACGGATTTCAGTGCATGAATCACCTCTTTCATTGACGCTTGGTAAAATATATGTTCGCGATGTTGTTAGATATGGTGCGTTTTATACGATGCGATATGTTTTATAGGATTGCCGTAGACGTCGCTATGCTTAAGCGACAATGTTGTTCGGTTGTGGTATTATAAGTTATTACCAAAATTAACTATGTCCAAAGCTGCCAGCCGTACTAGCGTACGTATACATGTATGCTGTGTGTATTTAACAGAAATACGAACGAAACGTGGTAAAAAGTAAAATAACTAACTTACTTGCAATATTAATCATAAGGCAAATGAAATAACTTAGTAAATACCTTGTTGATGAACAAGTCCATTAGACTTTTAATACCACACCGAGTGCTATAAAACAACGAATACAATACTTGATCGGTGATTTTGTACCTACTTAAATTTATTTGTTTTATTGATACAGTGATATCCCACGAAAATCCTATCAACGAATTTGCGCAGTATATGATAAAAACACTACTTTGCAATGGGGGCGAAAGAATACACAACGGAATATCAGAAACTTACTGTCACGTTTAAAGAAGTTAACATTTATTTAGAATTATTTTACAAGCCGTTTTTAAAAAGAAACTCAATTTTGATGCCATTTTTAAAATATTATTTTTAAGAATTTGACCGCTACCTATTGTCTAAGCCATTATATATCATGTTCAAAGGTGGCGAGATAGATGACAACTGGGAAAGGCGCATACAATTTGGTATAAGAAATGTCTGCCAACCAATAGAGTTCATACAGCTACACTAATGCATAAAGAGTCATAGAAACACAGAAATGTTGCACTGACGGACTGCGCCGTCTCCGTTGCGCTTTTTTGCTGTTGATATATTACGATATAATATCGCGTACGACAGTAGGTATGGCCTTCAATGTTTCCAGGACTTGGGGAGGAGTTAAGTAACATTAAGACACGATTTGATATGTATCAAAGTCTTATGATGTATCGAATACATAATACATATAAATAGATTTAATCATTTGTACGTTATTTTAAACTGAAACGCCTTCGGTAAGGTTATTAGGGTTAGTAATATTTCAACCCCGAAAGTTTCTCTTTAGAGTACACGTCTAAATTAACGGTATTGGATAAAAGATATTTTATCATTTCATAATTTGTTTTTTTAAAGAATACGTAGATAAATCAAAGTCATTTCTGGATATAAATTACACTTAAAGAAAATTAAGGTACATGAGTAGGTGAGATAACCAAATTGCTAATTTTAAGACGTAGATAACCTCGGGTTGATAATTTCTTACAAAACTAGGGTTGATTTTGTCCACTAATACTTTGCCACTTTACGTAGGTTTAACAGTAATGGGAGTGTGTTAACTCGCTCAGAATGTAAATGCACGATACTACGTGGTCAATAATGTGAACAGAGCTTAACTTGGAGAAACGCCTGCTTCATAAAATTATAAATTCTCAATATCTACGTTTTGGTTCTAAGGTGACATTGACAATTTTATTTCATATCTACTTGTGTACCTTTTATAGCATTCGTGGCAAGAACGTACAGAGTACTCTATGAATAGTTTGCAAACTGTTTTATAACTTTCAGAGCGTGTTCTAAATGCCTGCGATCTATCTACTTATTTGCCCCATTCAAATGTCTGTTCATAAATTAGCGTTAATATAATGTATGTAACTAGTGTTATATTTCAATTAAATGTTTTGTGTTAATTTGGTAGCGTTGTGTTGGCTCCAGTCGGGGGCCGTAGCCGCTCATCCCCATCGTACGTTTAGTTACACTGTAACGGCACTTCCCCGTACATTTCGTACTGATCGCAGTGGACGAGTGATTGAGTGTTCGTCCAGTTTTAATACTAACAATATATATTCTGTAAAAATCGCATCGATCCCATTTATTCCTAATGAGTTCTAGATCATATAAATATATGTATGATTACGAGGACTTCAAGGCACTATTATCTAAAGTTAAATGTTTTTTATGTTCAACATTGTTTAATAAATATAATGTATAACTAGGATTGCACTGTCTCGGAGGGAATTATATTAAATAATTGTCGAACTGTCCTCAGGACCGCTTGAAAATAATTTTAATCTATATAATTAATATCATTAAAAACGCCTAATTCATAGTGAGAGAGGTAGAGTAGTACTTTTAAAATCCTAACTCATAACGATACAAGGGTAAGCAGGAGCGCGGGGCACTGCGCACTGCCCAGCACGCGGGCTGCGATATATTGATATGATCTAGGATGTGTCGTAGGTGTTTCTCGAGTAGTGATCGTGTTATAAGTCTTATGTTACGCCTTCTAAATGATTATAAACTCTGTAGGCGAATACACTTGGTAAATACGTCCAACCCTTTCCTTTAATAAGTAGAATGCATACTTACGTACCAACGCCCTACAGTTACGAGTGCTAACAAGATAATTAATAATTAATAATTGCTCATGGGATAATTAATAAATGAAAAACCATCCTACTATCCAAAATACTATCCATTGTCATATTTCCAGTAAAACGTTTTTACCACAAATAATGTCAAGGGTTGAGAATATTATTTATCGGTGTGTTTGCCGTTAGTGTGCGGCGAGGGTTAGCGGGTGGTAACGGGCTGGTCGAAGGGAGCGCTACGGCGATAGTCTACGCCGTAGCGACGGCGTAGCGCCCGCGTAGTCCACCCTGCCCCGTACCACCGCCGCATGTAGACATCGTTCGACACTCGAAGTAAGATTAATCACGTTCAAATAATTGTAGACAGATTTTGAAATTTACTATAATTTGCATTTTCCTAAGAGTTAGAACGATTGAGACAGTAGGTCGCACGACCGTGTTATGATGAATTGTGGAGATGTTTATTAAAAAAATACGTTTATGAAAATGGAATAAAAACGAAAAATATTGTCATAATAAACTTGTAATTACTAACTTAAGAGGAATTATTGGAGAACCAGAAAAACGTTAAATAAACCGATTAAAAATACAAATGCGAGTATTATTTCCCCTAGACGTCAAACATTAAATTACGTCGACAGACTGTAAATAAAAAACGTCGGAGCGGTCAATTTAAATATTTTAATATAAAAAATTATTGCTTACGTCAATATCACACTCGAGCTTACATCATCTATTTATATTAAGTATAAAAACTATGACTTCGCATTAAATTATCGTTCTCGCAGCAGTATATAAAAGGCGCACTCGTCATCACAGCGTTCGCTATACACAATATACCGAACGCGAACAGACACACAGCACACGATCACAGTCAGCGCCGCGAACCGAGGCGCGGCGGGCGGGGGCCGGGGGCCGGGGCGCTAGCCGCGCGCGCGCGCCGCCGCCAGCGCCAGCGCCGCCGCCAGCACCGCCGCCCAGCCGCGCGAAGCGAGCTTCGCTCCGCTGTTGCCGCCCGACGACTCCGGCCCATCTGTACACACACGAGCGCATGCTCTAAATGAACTTAATGTGCGGACACCGTGCAGCGTGCGATGCCATTGCTGGTTCACAATAGTTAGGTGTTTATACCAATGTATTACATGTGCGAAAACATAGTAATGGGAATATTACATTATTATATCTATGACATAGATCTAGGACCATATATGTGATCATAGACAATGTGTATGGAAGAACCGAAAACAACATAAACATACTAAATTTGACGTCCTCGATCTACAGATAATGATAAATAATATCCCTCTATAATATCACAAAACAAACATGAACGTGAGAATATGAAGCCGTTAATTCCATGTAATATCAACATTAAACTTTTACCCAAAATTGTCCTAATTTCTGTTTGGTTAGATCGTGCTAATGGATAAACTTGCCCGTATATTTCTATAGCGAGTGGTTACATAATTTGCAAGGCTTGTCATTGATTTGAACTACGATGGAGTTCACGGCATAAAATCATAATGAAATTAAAATAAACCTACAGATGCGGATGAGTGATGTCGCGGCGGAGGACGTATAGCCCCCCTAATATATGAAGCGGCTCGGGGCCACGAGACAACGTCACTACAGCCTAGCCCCGTCAGACTGAACGCGGATCACTGAAACATGAACTTGCGTTTAGCAAGATAGTTGTACATCACCGCAACCGGTACCCCTATGTGCAATCTACTTTAACATCCCACAATATTACACTTGGATATGAAAACGCGAATTTACATGCGTTATTGGTCAACAGGATTTTATGTTGGTCAGTCTAAATACGGGGTTGTAATGTTAAACTACATACTACTCTATTATAATATAAGATCGTAATTTGTAAGTTACATGCGTTACAATATGTTAGTTACAAAACTACACTAAAACACAAACTACACTAAAACACATACGTGTCTTGGTATAAAGATGTGTACGTATGTTGTTAATTTTAATCAACATTAATAACCGTAGTCCATTCTAAGTACTGAATAAGATCAAGTCATATTTTTTTACTAACACCATTACATAGTGTCATTAGAAACTTGAAATATGTAGAGGCTATGATAGCACACTCTATTGGTCAGTGGAGTGATGGATAGTTGAAGAATAGTGTTTAACGAACAAAACCATAAACTGTGCTTTAGTTTGTTTTATATTGTTCAAAAGCTCTTACGCTGTTCTGTTTTCAGTTTCATTAATTATTGTGAAACAATAAATGTAGACGGCGAGATAACTTAAATATTCAAGACGACAAACTTTATGCTATGCTTCAATTTTCCTGTAAACAGATAGCTGTATTTGAATAATTTCGAAAACCAGACCTTAATGATAAACTACTCCCGTATCAACCGTATTCATAAAATAAATACCGTCAAAATGGTGATAATTCAACTACAATGTCAGCAAAAATAACCTAAGTTAAATTAACTAAGATATTAAATTATTGGTGATAGTGGGCAAATAATAATTATACTTACAAACGACGTGCTACCTTACATGAAGCTATGTGATCACACACCATCAATAAGCGAGAAGCGTACAATACACCATGCAGCACACATGCAAACTATCTAAACAGAGCGTAAACGACAATTTCTAAAAAATAATTTAGAACCACGAAATGTAGATGTTTACATGAAAGCCTGAAGAGAAACTGAAATATTCGGTTGGTTATGTGCCAGTTGACGCTCCGTTTAGAAACCATAATCCAAGACAGTAAGGTGTAATGAAAGAGAACGTACAGGCATCGCGTGACAAGCTCGCCGGCACTAAAATCACCGCTTATGTTCTATAATCTCACTGGTATTCGCTTATATCGTCTATGTAACTAATTGAGTCTTTGTTCTTTATGTAATTTCTCTATGTACAATGTTCAGGAACTCTCCACCGAGGCTATTTCCTGAACCAGAAGAATGATCGCGGAGCGGATGATTTTACACCTAGAAAAAAACACACACACATCGAAACGTGAACACGAACCAGGCACCTTAGTGTAATGTGTAGTTGAAATAGGACATAAGTATTATTTTGTATTTTTTGTGAGTAACAACTTAATGATCAATTTAAAATGTTGGTGCAACATTCCACATAAAATTGTGATTTAAAAAAACGTTTTAATTCCACAATATTAATATTTATTGAACCGACAATTGTTGCTAGGTAAATTTTACTTCAAAATTATTTACTGCATTCTATTGTTGAATTAGCGCCGTCGTTTATCAAACAACAAAGATGTTTATCCAGCATCAGTGATGTATAGAAATCTTTGTTAAATGTCAATTCAATAAATATATATTCTATTATTATTTTTCTACATACGTATTTACTAATAAATACTGAGTAGGTGCTAGTGCTGCAAACAATTCTATTTGCGTTGCAACTTGCATGGTGAACACTATCATTATCTTAATAAAACCAACACACAGTTCGACAGCGACGTTGAAACCGTGGCGCGGCATCATTTACTCGGAAAGTTAATTAATATCATGTGATATGGCCACTGGTCTCAACGACAGCAGGTAGGTTCGAAGACGCCCAAGCCGCGTAGTCGTCCAGGTCGGTGGGGAGTTGCCACCGTCCGCCACTGTCACACTACAAGCCACACCGCACACAAGGCAGGCACCATACTCAAGAGGTTAGTTACCAAGTCATGCCCATATAATGTAGTCGAATTGAGCTATCATGGTAAGTTCTTCCCTTTCCAGGGTTACTCGCGTATACAACATAATAAGCAGTTAGTCAAGCCGAAATTTATTACCATTCGTTAATCGGTTAGTACATGAAAATCTAATTTATTATTATTTGTTAGTCAATGAAAACCTTAACCAAATGTAATGATACACTTTGTTGGAAGTAACATTTAAATTAATATAACAACATTTATTATAGTTTTGATTAATTACTCAGGTGGGTCTAAAACAACGGTAGATTATTCAAAGTAGGTTTAACGAGAAGAATAAAACAAACAACTAATAGAAAGACATCCACACAAGGAGACACAAGAGCGAACATTTTACAGTGGACACGACTAGGTGGTAGCGTCCCTGCGGTCCAGTCGTGGGCTGCGCCCTCTGTCGTCTGTCATAACTCCTTCGGCAATATTAATGTTTGAAGTCAGAACTTATGTCAAATTAATTTCCACTTTTTCAAAACAAAAACATTAATTTTCGTTAGAATAAAAATTAAAGAATAAGTAAGTTATGGTCACTCAAGTCGAGAGCTACCCGTTTCAGATCTCAAGACTACGCTACTTTATTCGTTTATCACGATTGTCTAGTCAGCTGTCAAGTCAATAAAGTTACGGCTGTTTCTACTTAGTTCAATAAACATTCAACGACATCTTTCACGGTGAAATATTATAAACACAAAATTCATACAAAGATTGCTGTTGCATGTTTACTGATGCGAGAATTTGCGGTCTATGTCAGTTAGTTCTTGTCATCTCGATCTTAAGTTTTTATAAGCCCGGTCATACTTTAGATACGTTTTCATAATAACAAAAGGTATTGGAAAATGTGAACTCCGACATGAGCGAACGATGCTTCATGCTACTACGCTTCATATAGTTACATTTGTATACAGTGAACACAAGAATTTCGTATCCAAAGTGCGACAGTGGCCCTATGGCCTCATTCAAATTGATACATTTACTTGAAGGTGAATGCGCTACGTGAGGACGCGAAATATAAAATTTCGAATATTTTTAATTATTTACGAAAAATGCTATCATGTAGGTATGCGTCGTTTTTTTGCGACATATTGCATTGAATTTAAACATAATCAAACCGGCTTAATTTTTTTTTTGCAGTTGGTTTGTGGAGTATCGCTTTAGATCAATTTTAATATATCAAGAAATTGTGCGACAAACCACCATGGCAAATAACAAAATAATATAGAAATCGTCCCAATCTTTAAAAAAAAGTCCGTCGAAAAGTTAAATTTCACTGCACGACCGAGCGCTTACATCTTAACAAGTCTAAAAGTCTTCCTAATCGTACCGCAGCGGTCCCAAATGATCGGTATTTGTTGTAGTATAGGGTCGTCATTATATTAAAAAGGTCGTTATGTCTTGTAGTAAAAGGTCGTCATTATATTAAAAAGGTCGTTATGTGTTGTAGTATAGGGTCATCATTATATTAAAAAGGTCGTTATGTGTTGTAGTATAGGGTCGTCATTATATTAAAAAGGTCGTTATGTCTTGTAGTAAAGGGTCGTCATTATATTAAAAAGGTCGTTATGTCTTATACTTCAGGGTCGTCATTATATTAAAAAGGTTGTTATGTCTTGTAGTATAGGGTCGTCATTATATTAAAGAGGTCGTTATGTCTTATACTACAGGGTCGTCATTACATTAAAAAGGTCGTTATGTCTTGTAGTATAGGGTCGTCATGTCTTGTACTATGGGGTCGTCATTATATTAAAAAGGTCGTTATGTGTTGTAGTATAGGTCGTTATGTACTTGTAGTATAGGGTCGTCATAGCAGTAGCGCGGTCACGTGGTCGCGTGATCGCGTAGTGTCAGTCGCGGCGGGCGCCGGCCTACCTGCGTCGAACTGTATGTCGCCGACGTCGTCGTCGTCCGAGTGGTCATCGTCGGCGGCGGCGGCGGCGGGGCGCGAGGCGAGCCGCGCGTTACCTGCGACGGTGCCGCGCGGCGCGCCGCTGCAGCCGAGCCACCAGAACGCGGTCGCGCGCGGGAACGCGGGGTTGTCCGAATCCACCTGGAGAATCACAATCAGAATTAGAATATTTTTTTAGTCATTTAAACTATTAAGTACAGTTATTATGAATGGTGAAGTTAGTTACAATATGCTAAGCTACCTGCTAGTTATATTATTATTGCAAAGAACACGGATGGTACAATTATATAATGTTCCCGTGCTACTACTAAAGTCTGCCTACCGTTCCTACGTTGTTCTCACATATCCATCACAATGTACTGTTCAAAAATTTAAAAGATCTTTTTGAAAAGAGCAACCCTCTATCGAGTTTTTGGACTGATCACACAAAGTTTGCCACAGGGATTCGAACCTAGGATCCTCGGTACAGAAGGTAAGGTCACCAACTTGAGTAATTGGGTCGTCGTCTGTATGGATGCTGACCCCTCGCTGTATACGCCAATTGGCTGTAGCTCTGTTATTTATATGAGCCATATCAATATTTTTTTTTGCTGGATCCCAATTAAGATCCCTATCTAGCACAAAACCTTAGTAAACACTAAGACAGAATACAAATCAAGCCGCACTTACGCTGAATGTCCTGTCATTAAACCGCCAATACGATCCAGATTTGAAGAAGTATGTGTATCCGTTGGTGTACTGCAGCGCGGCGTCGATGTTGTCCGGCACGCCCTCCCAGTTGGACAGCGGCTTGGGGTACGTAGCCTTCACCGGTGGCCTCTGCGCGGGATCGAACCGCCAGAACTTGGATCCCTTGTAGAAGTAGATCTTTCCGTTGCCGGACCAGACTAATGCAGCATCCAAATTGTCGGGAATGCCGGTGAAACCTGAATGGGATAGGATGAAGAATTATATTTCGTTTCTACCGAGTACTATCTCCTGTATGTGAAATGCGAGATTGTTCGTAAGCTAACCGTATACTTTATAGTTTACGTATTAAGACATTTTATATGGAGAATTAAGCAGCGCCTCGAGCGGGAGATATTTAAAACTTTCGATTCTCCATACAAAATGTCTAAAAACGGTAGACTATAAAGTATAAGGTTAGCTTACGAGTAATCTTACGAGTAAACATTTTGTTAGCGTACAGAATGAATTAGAACAGAAGTCATAAATAGCTACCTTAATTTATAGAGATTTTACTGGTTTACATTGGTATGGCAAACAAAAGCATTCGATTTCTATCAAACATATTATAATTATCTCCTCGAGGAAACCGCGTTGAAATCTTTTACTTATGTGTTTGGAGCCATATCGAGTTCTACAACGCATATTGGGTTCCGTGTTTTTTTTTTCATTCGGAGGGTGACTGAGTCCTCAATGTACAATCACACAGTACCTATATCACGATGACTTTACAAGATTTCTCAAGACTTTTTCATAATTCTTGATGTATTTTTTTTTCTACCTAATGTAAATGGCTCACCTTCGCTGATATCCTTAGGGTACTCGCCGTCCATCTTCTGTCCGTTGTACCGCCAGTACTTGGATCCCTTGAAGAAGTATGTCTTGCCGTTTTTGTATGTGAAGGCAGCGTCGATGTTGCCGGGCAGGCCGGGCCACGCGCGCGAGATCAACCGCGGGTAGCCCGCCGCCACGCCCTCCTCTGTCAACCGCCAGTAGTGCTCGCCTGGGGGGAGGGGGGGGCACGTCTATTATATACTCTGTGCATTGTTGGATGACAATCCAGGACATACAGATGATATTAGATAATTTCACATTGGAACCTCTGCCTAATCCTTCAATGGTATTGTGTAATATAGGATGCTACGTTCTATCATTTCTTAATGAATTATTAACACCAGAGCTGTAGTGTAAGCAGGAACTTCTAATGTTATCGTAACGTTATCGAGCAAGCATGCTGTCACTGTCATTCATATTGATGAAATCTGTGGTGTGAGCGAGCCGGGAGACGCCTTCGCAATCATAACGCTACGTAAATAAGATTTTTCTTACGCAGATTCCGTAATACCGGCCGTAATACGTATTAGATATTATAAATAAAATGTACTGAGCAAAATTATTTTTTTTAATATGATACATGGTTTTCGTGAAATGAATTTTCTTTTAGTAAAACAATTTCAAAATTTAATCATCTAATTACTAACAGTATGAGGGTTAATTATGTCTATGGAGGTACTCATTATAAAAAGATTTCCAAGTTTTTTGTATTTATGGCTACTGTTTAATCTTTTCCATGGGTGACATTGTGGTGACAAAGAATTAACCTCCTAGCCTTGTGATTATAAGGTGTCTGTGACGTCAGAGACACTATTATTGTGAATAGCTATTCATAGGGAAATATATATTAAAGCCCAAATTAATATAATGTTTGTATGCATTTTCATTAAGAACTAGATCATCATGAATTCATAATTCAACAGTGAATGGTCCATTTTAATGCGAATTAATGTTATAATGTAAATCCCAAAAACAAATAATATTTTTGATCAAATAAAACAACTTTTCCTATGATCATGTTAATGAAAAAAAGTTGACCCCAATAGTCGGTTCCATCGAAATGGTTTTTTTATTTGATCAGTAGACTCCCCCTTATCGAAGACCAGAACCAATATATATGTCCATGCCAAATGACGCGAAACCTAAAAGAATTTCGTTCACAAGTCAAAATAGAATATGCTGCACTATTTTTACAAAGAGTTTATTTATTTATCGTAGAATCAATAAAAAAAAATTGACGCCGCGTCGAAGATTTGTTAAATTCATGCGCATGCGCACCCAAAAGCTCAACCTTAGAGCTTCATTAATTAAATATTGTAGGATATCAGAAAGTGTTTTTTTTTTTCAATAATGAATAATGTATGACATCTATACATATAAATAAAATTGGAGTGTCTGTTTGTAATATTAAAATAACCGCTTTTTACTGAGTGCATTTGGATGTATACACGTTACCTATACCGAAACAACATTTTTTTAAAAATTTGTCTGTCTGTCTGTCTGTCTGTCTGTCTGTTTGTTCCGGCTAATCTCTGAAAGGGCTGGACCGATTTTGACGGGACTTTCACTGGCAGATAGCTGATGTAACAAGGAGTAACTTAGGCTACTTCTATTTTAGAAAAAAAAAATGGATCTCACGAAAAAAATTAAAACCAATGTTGCAGCGCAGCGCCTGATTAAGTTTGATAGCAACAACCTGCAATGCGTCCCGCGGGCTCAGAATGGGCGAGCAGGCTGTTGTCAACGGTTGTCTTTGTTAAATACCACGCGGACGAAGTCGCGGGCAACAGCTAGTGTTTAATAAATTTCTAGTAGTGTCTGAGTTTTTACGCTATTGTTGTATCATAGTTGTACGTCGATGGCTAACTCACCCTTGAATATGAAGGTGCCGCCGTCGGCGGAGTTGAAGATGGTGTCGAACTTGGGGTCGGAGCAGAGCGCGGGGTCCTCGGCGGAGGGCGCCGCCGTGGTGGCGCGCGGCGCGCTCGGCGCCGCCGGGTACGCGCCGCCGCCGATGTCCGTCTGCGTCTTGTGCCCGTACAGAGCCTGCGGGCCAACACCGAGCTATATTCAACCCTACGTTTAACATGGCAACACCTTTATGATAGAGTCTATGACTTCTAGCCATTTATGTATTAGTCTCAAAAATAATATAAAAAATGGAAATCTCATTGTTTCCGTTTAAACCAAGAAATATTGTACCTACTTCGAATTACTTTGGTAGGTGTAAAATACATAAAAGAAAACTAGGAAAAAACCTTATGTATTGTGTATTAGTCTCAAAAATAATATAAAAAAAAATGGAAATATCATTAATTCCGTTTAAAGCATAAACTATTCTACGTACTGATGGTCTATCATTTCAATATTTAAAGATGCTTAGATGAGTTTAATCGATATCGATCGGCCTAAACTATCGATATAATTTAAGCTTTCAGTTATTGGCATTACGATAGGGCCATGTAAATCGAGTAGGCCTGATGAAATTTTAATGAACAATAATTAAAAATTACATAAAATATTTTTCAACACACTTGCTCGCAAAGTGACTTTTATTGCACCGATTTCAGGTTCACAATACAGCTTATCATATATCTTTTTATGTGGTGTCATTTTAATTTTTTTAATAATTTGAATTATTTCGCTGGGCATGTTATGTTTATAACCTACTGATCGACCTGTTAAAATATTTTATATCATGAAAGTTACACCTTATATAAGCTTATCAAGTACTTTTGGTGTTGACTGGGGTGGGTGTTAATATAGTGCATAGGTTCCCAAACTTATTTTGTCTATTGCCCACTTTGAGAATGAATTAATTTTCCACTATAACTTCAAATTAAATTAATTATTGTAAGCCTTTACACAACGCCAGCATTTTTTTCTGGGTATCTTACCCCCCTTTAGGCGTGCAGCGCCCACAAGAGGGCGTTATTGCCTACTTTGGGAAAGGCTGATATAGTGTGTGATCTGACCTGGATGCCTTGCACGTCGTCCTGGTCGAGCTGGAAGGCGGGGTCGAAGCCGCGGTAGAAGGGCGCCATCAGCGCCGAGCGCACGTCGCTGTGCGACAGGCCCAGCGAGTGACCGAACTCGTGCGCGGCCACCTGGACATCGTGGTTAAAACATAAAAACTTGCCTAGTATTACATTCTTGAAGAATCTGATTCTTCGAGTCATGACTGTATTCACTCTGTAATTTACTTTTCTCGGTTCCACACTAAGCAACGCTTGTATTATAGACACCTTATATTGGACTGAGGGCGAACTTAGCAAATATTACTTATATTGATATTAAGCCTCAAATTTATAGACAGTTTAGTGGATTATAACGGCGTTACAACGAACTTTTCACAGGAATACGTGCGTTATAATAGTTTTATAATCCACTATAACTTTCTATAAATTTGAGGGTAAATATCCATAACTTGGGTACAGTAATTTGTGCTCATCACACAATGCTTATCCCTACCAGGATTTGAACCCGGGACCCTCGGCGCAGAAAGCAGGGTCACTACCTACTGCGCTAATCAGATTGTAAAAAATCTTGACGATTGTACTGCAAAAATTAAGTGCGTGCAAGCCGTATCGCGCAAACAATCTTAATCAATATTTCGAATTGTAATCGAATAATTTATATGTATAATCGAATGATTTATTGGCTAGACGTCTTCATTTTCTTTTAAAAGAAGAAGATTCTTAGTTCGCCACATATAACTATTTTTTTATTTTATAATACCTGGAAGAGATTGGTGCCTCTTTTCGAATTAATGGACCACATCTCGGCGTCGTCGAAGTGAGCGTCACCGCCGTAGACCTGTCACAAAAAATGCGTGGATTAAGGAAAACCACCGCAAACTCGCCGCCGTAATCATTGTCATTACATTGATTGAATGGTTACTCCGACGAGTGACGGCACGTAAGCACTTCGAAGAAATCAATTAGCTTATTATATTTCTGCAATACCTATTTCATTTACATTCCGCAAAGGGTTTATTCTTATAGGCGTGATGAAGCAACCGTTGCGAATAGTCAAATTCGATCAAATCATGTAGATCAATATTTTTTATTAATGACCACCACATATTGTTTATTCAGGTATTCGTATCGTGCCTTTGACCGAAAAAACCTATCTAAAAGGAGAAGTGTGCACTGTCGGCCGGCCTACATCTTATTTAGCGAACCGTTCATAATAAAATAAAGCATTAACATACATTACAGTAACTGTTGGCGCTAGCTGAACGGAACGAATATAAGTATATATATATATATATATATATACTTATATATATATATATATATATATACTTATATATATATATATATATATATATATATATATATATATATATATATATATATATATATATATATAAGTTGTGAGCCACAATGAGACATGTGATTATCATATTACCCACACAAAACGTACTTTCACTGTTCAAACGACAATGTGTTACATCCGTTACTTTTCATTATACACAACTACAAAACGATTTATAACATTTTTTAAACGTCATTCAAATGTATTATTCCATAATTTGACTAGGTTTTACGTTGCTCAACATAAAAGCGGGTAGATGATGAAACTACTGCTATTTTGCTGTGTACGGTACGACCATACTTACAGGGAAGTAAGCGTGTGCAAGAGTGCCTCCTGGACCGTCGAATGGATCACCGTCCCCATGCTCACCCTTCTCGAATCTAGAAAGAAGCATCCGTGTTAAAAATATCTATAATAATAGCACTTTTTTCATGTCCGACTGTTGGCCTCGGGCCTCCCTTCAATGCGAGAGGGATTAGGCTATAGTCCACCTCGTTGGTGGACTTCACACATCTTTCCAGGGCACCAAGTCTGCTAATACGATCGATTCATAATCAAACAGCAACCGCATAGTAACTGTCACTTTTGACAGATATTGTATGGGATATCTGTCAAAAGTGACAGTTATTATGCGGTTGCTGTTCGATTATTAATCGATTGTGTTAGCAGACTTGGGGCCAAGGGGTTCTCTGAGATTAAATGCAGGTTTATCTAGCTTAGAAAAATATCTTGAAAGTTCTAATGGTTAGCCCTCTCTCTGTCTATATAAAACTAAACTCGTGGATAAATGTCGCTTTATCCCATCACGTTTAAATCGTTTCTACACTTATGTATTGTTATTCTCATTATTACAAGTAGTCATGTGCATTACGGCTCGTTCAATGACAACCGTTTGTGTTCAGTTACGCAACACGGATTACCGCGGATTGTGATGAAAAACGTATTATTACCGATTCAAATAACCGTACACACAGTGTCCTCCATGACTCCGTACTTCAGTATCGCCGCGTCGATCTAAACGACGATCGCAACTCCAAATTGGCCGGTCATACCGCGAACAACGAATTTTATATATTTCGTCTCGCACGTACCGACCTTATATATTTTTGTATAAACTTTCAATTACATTTAGAGCGTTGGTTACAAGGCACTTGAATATTTCATAAGTTTTGGAGAATTGTTCATCCTTGTTTATTGATTTCGTTGTTATCATTTGTGTGTTGAAATAGTATCTACACAAAGTAATTGGATAGGTCCCTGTTAAGTATGTTTTTTCAATATATTTTAGGAATATTATGATACGCATAATATCCTTATAATTATACAAACTTATTAATAATTGCACAATTCGATAGTTTATATTTAAAATCCATACCTGATTTCAATGTGCACCTGTCCAGACCTCTTCTGTGTGAAGGTAAGGTCAGTGTAGTCGGACCACACGGAGAATGCCTTGGCGAGCTCGGTGTCCACCTCGTTGCGGTTCAACTTCGACGGATACTTGGAGATCTTGTACGTCAGGTTCTTCACACGCCATCTCGAACCTGTCACACAACAATAGGTTATCACAAATGATTGGACTATAAGGAAACTAGTAGAGCAAATACATTGATGAGTGCTATGTATACAAAGTTTAACTTAGGTACTAAAATAACATTGTGATTAATTAGTATGGAGACAGATAGGAAGCATCACTCACCCTGTAGCGCGTATCGTTTGGCTCGGCTCTCTCCGAAGCCTACTTTGTCTCGCACGCCGCACCTCGGTAGTGACATTATTTTAGTGGTTTCCTCATCCAGCTCGCCTGTAAAACATAACAGTAGATCGGGAATCAAATTTTTACTATCAATTGTATATACATATGCTGCATTTTAAATTTATTAAAATAAATGTGTTGTCAGGCGTCCTTCAAAAAACTTCCATATTTGAAAATACGAGTAAGACTTGTGTCACACTTCGCGTTATTTATTTGATTTATTACGTTTAGCTTCATATATGTATGGAAATGTGCGGTGGTCCGCCAAGTTTAATCCATTAAAGTAAAAATTGGATGTCTATTATATAAATATATCCGCGTAAAACACCATCGGATGTCAGAGGCCAACACGTAGATTTTTTGTAACGGCCGATGACGAGGAAGTAATTATACAAACACATCGGCCAAAACCGCACGCGGAAAACTTTGAATGATGAGGAACTACGGTCGAGCGGGGCGACGATCAGCTGCGACTTGTAATTCATCAACCGACTCCGATGTACCATTTACATTCATAGTTATATAGGGAATAAGTCATTACAAAATTTATATCTACATCATAAGGAAAACTAAATATATCTATTTCTGTCGATAAAAATTGTAACAACTTAAGTCTTTACTTTAGAGATATTAAAAATAATCGTTGGCTATATTGACGTCTTTTAAACTATAACAAGCCTTTTTGGAACTTTAGTCTGTATTTTATTACTGAATACTACTTGACCAATTTTATAGGAGCGTTAAGTATTGCATTGCTTAGACTCGAAAGATAGCATACACAAGTCACGATCTGACCATTGAAGTTAGAACTGCAGAGCAAACTCGATGGTTGCGTGGTCAGAACGGGCAAAGTCTAGTATTTAATAATCTGCAATGGAATATAATTTATTTATAACGATCGTTTGTAATCTAAGACGCATTGGAATATATTTACATTGATTTATATGAGAGATTCCGATCGAATCCCCTGCCAAATTGTATAAAACTAACGATGTGATCCACCAGACATTTTGGATTCCGGTCTGATCCCAGAGTTCAAGTTCAAGTAGCGTAATAAAAAATACAAAAAATATCACGATCTCATGTATTGACGTCTTTCTATAACTTAAATTGAAGATAACTAGATCGTTTATATTTTAGTTGTAGCGTGTAGTTACGTATTTGCACCGATAGAATTAGCGTCAATGTGACGTAAATCGCATTAAGCTATCATTAAAACCTCGAACGAATCTTAAGGCGCTGTGATTGTAAGACGTTCGTCGGAACCCGTGCAGTGACCGATAATGAATTATGTATTTATGTGCCGTCTGTGCGTTATTTGCTTACATAACAAGACTGCCTTCAGTCTTAGTCAAGTCCAATAAACTACTTCACGCGTCAAGGCACGTACGTGCACGGAGAGGAGTCGAGTGCTGCCCACATAATTCCACCGTGCTCATATACTGTCTTGTGGGTATCACTCATGCTCACCAATTACTCCGTAGATATATGTGTGTGATTGTAATAACTGTTATGAGTCTCTACCAAGGCTACCCGATTGCAGTCTGTAGTAACTAGCTACCGTTTAATAGTTCAAGGATCAACATAAAAAAATGTTATTTAAAGGCCCACCGTTGACGTTTATATTCAAGTCACATCTCGAAAACCAATCTAATTAGTTGAAAACAACAAAAAAACGTATTAAAATCAAGGACAATGACAAATTTTGTTCACTTTATTAGACTCTAAAATATTAACAGCGAATTTTATGTACTCTATAAGAGTTTTATTTGAAAATGTTTAAATAATATCTGGAAAAGTAACTAATTTATTCACCTATTTTAATTTAAGTAAATTTAAGAACATAGACTACGCAATATAGGTATTATTACAACACCCAGATAATTTCAGCTTTCACTGACCGCAATGAATTGTCTTTTGATCAAAGTTAAATGGCCCGTGATTATTTCAGGTCGGTGGAACTAGTCTGCGGCGGAACCTTCGTGTAACATTTGCGTTACTTACTGAATGTTTTGTATTGGTTTATCGTTCATTAACGTATAGTTAACATTCTCAAATAATTGTCGTCACCAAATAAATAAATGTATATCTTGAAAATATTTATCTTTAGTTGTTTGTGACCATATTGTAAAAAAAAATATGCTGCAACCAAAACATGAGATAAAAAGATGAAAAAATCACAATCGAATTGTGGACATCGCATTATTAGAAATTATTAAGTATTTTATAAATTTTAAAATAAATGATGAATAATTATCTGTATGAAATTTTATCATACACAATATCTCTATCAACACTATAAATAGATTATTTGGGATTTTTTTATGAGTCGTACTCTTAATTTTTTTTTGAATATTTAAATTATAGATGAAACATTTATTTTATGATAAGTACTCGTATAGATAATTAAATAAGCACATCGCTCGGAGTGGTTATGACTACACATTAATTGGCATGCCGCCGGGGAAAATCCAATTGAACTTCTTGAAATCAGCATGAAACATTAAAATAGATACAAACCTGTAGCGTTAAGGCCTGCAAAGCTCTGGAACTCGGCGATGGCTCGCCGCCAGGAGCTTTCATCCATGATATGACCACTGGAGGGGTTCCGCACCGACGGACTCAGGTACCCGTACTGCGCCAGGTACATCTGGAAGTAGGCGTCGTCATCAGCCTGCCGTATCCGAGCACGGGATAGGCCTCTGTTCTCTGACGAAATTTCACTAGCTACTTTGTAACTAACTACTTCTAACTACTGTTCAATCAATATTTTTCTACTAAAAAATACAAATCACATCCCAAACTCTCCAGCCGTGAAGGCCGATTGAGTCTGGTAAACATGAATGTAGCTTTAATTTACGTTTTGAGTAGTCACTTTTGAGTAGTTCGTCTGAAAACAGAGGACGTAATCGTCTATACCACCATGGTGCCTGTATTGGATGACTTGTCAATGTACTTTGAAATGGATTTCCCTAGATCTTAATTATAGCATTAATAAAATTACACCTTTAATAAATATCGCTTTATCTAGTGACGTATTCTTGAAGACAAGGATTATGTTCATTAATTTGCTTGCTCTCGTTCATCTCTCTAAGGTACCTTGTTACATTATCTCACATCGTCGCAAGGTTACTCGTCCATTGTTTGTTCAACGTTTGATAACGAAACACGATTTACATTACAATAATTACTATTGATGCATCTTTTTATAAGATAACTGCAATGATGTTGACTCATTTCTTTCTCAACATTACCGTCGGCAAATATATATCTACTTATATAAGTATATATTTAATTAATAAAGTATTATCACAGATTTTAGGTTCTATTGGTTTGTACGAGTGTTGTTGTATCCGCAAAATATTGCTTGTCGATTAGTGCGGATTATTGCGGATGGAAGAAGGAGATATGGACGACCTTGGTCGGTGGCAGTGCGTAGGTGCGTGAGCCGCATCGCAATGTGCGCGTGCACATATCTCCGAGCCGCGAGCTGCCACCGCTCTTTTCCTTTGTTCCTCTCGCGCCGGGGAATACTGACTATTGTGTGACAGCTAATCCTGGCGCAGTCAATACCCCCAAAAGCCCATGTTTATTATTGTCCGCAACGTGAATACTAAACACATTTTAAAAGATTTCTACTATTTGTTAAGGCAATCGAAAGACGTTTTACAAATATCGTCACGAATGTGTGCATTGTGAAAGACGTCTAAAGGTTTTAATTTATATATTTTTTTAATGTTTTGACTTCTTTGTGCAAGTACTTGATACACTACAGAATGTTGTATCAACAATTTAATCGTTATTTTATAGCAATGCTCTAAAAAATATTATGTTAAACGTGTGTTGAGTGTTGAATTGAACACAAATAAATCAACGTTGATGACTAACTGCAAAGAATCGGTCAGGTTTTGGGTGCGCTTAGGCTCTGTGGATGCCGGGGCCGGGCCAGGCCATTGACACTCGCTGACACAGAGTCCATTGTTTTTTCAACAGTCCCAAATGCATCGTTTGTGCAGCTACCTACCTAGAGTACACATAGCGGCAGACGACAATGTGTGATATGCAAGATTCTTTATTGTTTCCGTATAAGTAAGAGAAGTTTGAAATATACTGTGAGCGCGATGTGTGAAATAGCTACACACATAAAACATCCGCCGACCGAGCGAGAAAAGTAGCACCGTCCTGGTAAAGTAAATTTATTTTTCCAAATCTGAGAAAAAGCAATTTATATTCGCCGTATGAATGGAGCGTAAATAAGAGGTAGGTATTATTGATGGAGGCGTTTAAATAATGCATTCGTATGAGCATATCGGGGTCAGTGTGTCCCCATGAGTAACGGGTAACTGTCGGAGTCTGCGCAGGCGCCGATCACACCGCGGTGCCTGCGGCGGCGGTGCTCCACAGACCTACTTATCTCATGCAAATTTTTACCGCCTCCGGGGACATCCAACGGCTTGTATCACGCACCAATGCAAAGTAACAATACTAATTGGGAAACATGAGTTCTTTTTCTGTATAAATGTACACGGAACTTTCACAAATATCGCTAATAGAAGTAGCTATAATGCCCGTCGCACAGCGTCATAATGTAAAATCAAATCTATATCAGCTGGAACGGAACTGTATGAAACCATCCTTATAATTTGCTAATGGCATAATGTAAACAACGTATTAGTACAAACTAAACGAAACAAAAGTATCATACTGTATTTGTATGACAGCCAGTTATTTCAATCGAACTAACGGAATAGATTAACAGCAATTTCAATAGAAAGGATTACGTGTCGAGACGTCAATTATAAGCTTAAAACCACGTGCTGAGACTGAGTCACATCATTACACTAACGACATTTGGAAGGTGAGCTTTCAATTGTTTCTAACTGACAACGACCTACACACGTACACGCACAATCATAACATTTTTATCCACAAAATATTGAACAAAATACTTCAATAGGACATATAGAGTGAGTCAATTATTTGTCCTACTTAATATTTTTAAGTCTTAATGTTTTTATTTTTTATCTATTCATTACTAAGTACGTAGATACTATATACATATGAAATTGTGTTTGTTTATTAGTTAGTCTATATTTGACAGAGTATAACGCAAAAAAATCGGCTGAACGGATGAAATTTCGTACAGGGTTAGCTGTTATTTTTTACTCTGCAAATGTAAAGAATAAAACTAGTAACTAATAGATTAATCATTAGTAATGTTTATCGAACTTATTTTTTCAAATCAAGCATATTTGAAGTGTTATTATTCACGGCGTAATTACGATCTATTCGTTAGGTTAGTGAACAATAGGTGTATACTTAGTTGCATATAAGTAACCTTTGATCATTATAATATCAAAAAAAGAAAAGGACTAAATAATATATAAGTATTAACTATAAGTTGTTTTAGATTACTCATAATCGCTTTGTTTGCGCAAGCTAACAAGTTCCGGTCGATCCTCTTGTTGACACAGTGCCTAAGTGATTCAGACAACCAGGTACTATTATTTACACCTACTTGACTATGAACACGAGTCACTATCCAACTTTTAATATGGCATTATTTTTAAATACTGTTAGTCATACAAGCTAATTGATCACAAACCTTCCTCTAGGTACTTTCTAACTGGGTCACAGACTGGCCTTAATGTCTGTTCGATGTTTAAAAAAAAACAATATTTTAGGAATATTAGACATAATTAACTATGCAATTAAATGCGTACAATGATTTTCATATCTATTTAGTATTCGGATTAAGATAAAAAAAATTATTTAAAGTGAAAATGTTTACATAAATAGAGTTAAAATTGATGATCATTTTAACAGTGATGACACACACAGGTGATAATCGGTTAACCTAATGGAGCGGAAAAGACAGATATAACTTTACACAAAAACTCTTTGTTGTAAGTAAAGTAAATACGAATATATTTACATTAACATAATGTAAAGAAGAATACTTCATACAACAATTTGATTAGCATACTTAACAATTAATATGGAATGTTATGTCATTTTTATGTAGCAGCACATACAATGGTATTTCTAAAGGTGGTATAGAAATTCGCATAATGTATTATGTACCTATTTTACATATGCGCCTACTCGCCTTCGGCGCAAAGCAAGCGGCATATAATGACATTTAATCATGTACACCCATCATGTTGGATAAACGCTGACATTGGACGCCATTTGCGGCGATACTTTGTTGTTAAACTGCACCTTTGCCGCCGGATTTTGCATTTGTATAAATTGACCTACTATTTTTCCTACGCAGAGAATTTCATCCAATAACATAAAAACCAAAACTAAAACATTATATACATACAAAATTACATAATACGAGTATAATGGTTATACACAGACGCAGGCACTCACTTTCATTTATAATGTAATTTATTTAAGATCTGTTTTTGTATTTTTTTAGAATTGTATTCCCCACGATACAGAAATTCCTAGTGTTCACTTACTTTTCCTTCCTTTGTTTCAATTAAGTTATTCTTATTTTAGGACCCTACACCCGATGATAATGAATTAGGTGGGAACTCAACGACGTAGTTAGCTAATTTGGTAGACCCTGCCTTCTACGCTGAGGTTCCCGGGATCGAATCCTGGTAGGGGACAAACTTTGCGTGAAGAGCATAAATGTTTTGGTATCTATGTATGTTTGGGTATCAGGAATACAAATTTAGCAAACATTTTTTGTAGGCATCCATTTCTGGACATACTTCCCTTTCCCACCAAAATTCACTTCTAAATTGACTAGGTAATGAAATTTTGTGTTGAAAATGGTCTCTGAAATACTAAGTTTTAACTTTTAATCAAAATTAAATTATTTTAAGTATCATTCGGACATAAAATCTATAAATAGAGTGTTATCATGTATTCTATTCGATTTTCCTCTTAAGGCAAAAAAATATTATAATCGATTTCGTGTTTTATTTAACTTGATGTATATCCGAAAAAAAAGTTGCCAAACCTGTCGCTATCTCTTATGAATCCTAACCTCACTCCCAAACCGATTTGAATGCTCAGACGCATTCCATATGAGAGCGCAAAAACAGGTTGATCATTACTGACATGGCTTATCTCGCAATACCTTTTCTATCATAATCAGTAGTCCGAAGTGGACGGCCGGAGGCGTCACCATCTTGTCTTCCAGGAACTGCATATGTTCTGGGCGATACTGTGATAGTCCATACCGCGAATATAAATACACGTGCAAATATTCGTAAACAAACTTCATCTAATAGGTAATGAATTTGACAACAAGTCTTTGAAACTATTTAAAGGAAATCTGGTAGAGTTGAACTGACCTTTATTTGAGCGTACCTACTCCATATGTTGCAGTTAATGTCTATAAAGTACGTTTGATACATCAGTGTCTTATTAGGAAGTCCAAACAGACGATGAAGGTTCACATTATTCTCGTTACAATGCTAACGACCCGTCGCCAGACTATTGTTACACAAGTGCCTTTGTCGCATCTGTTATTACCATATAAAAACGTAACCGTAACAACAAACACTGCGATTTAATATACATTATAAGGACGAGTTAAACTAAAGAATCATTTATAGAATATTAATATTTTTCTTACGGACGCTGGTTGAACAAAGCGCACGGAATATTCAAAAGTCTGCATGTCTGTCATGTGACATATGTCCCAACAATATTAGGGACTATTTAAGACTCATGGGCACCTGCTGCCGATAAAGAAAAAACTCCCGTATTCCTTTACATAAAATTACATAATTATTTGTTCTATCAAACGGATTAACATAAAATATGAATTACTTATCAAGACGTTTCAAGCATCATTCCGGTAGCGACATGCCGATGGGGTGACTGGGCTACGCCCGCGCCTCCCGCGCCGCTGCGCCATATAATTCATGCTATGCCCTATGCATAGTGTAATTAGATCACACGTGTTATAGTTATTTACTGCCATATATACTTATTTAACACATAACCTTACTGCGCACATAAAAATCTGTTATCAATATTAATAAAACGTGTCACAAATCGCCCTCAAAGATCTGATAAAACGCAAACTGGTAGCAGATGCTAATTATATAGTAACAGCTCGATGCAACTACCTAATAAATAACAAATTAATAATTATATTAGCATAAGAATTAGCTACAAGTAAATACAACGCATACTGGCGTACATACCTATAGACAATCATCTTATACTTATTAATTTTCAACAGACGCCATCTGGCATGTCTTTAACAGTTTTCTTCTGTTCAGAGCAAAATGACTAAAACCCAAATTAAGTTGTAGTTTTTTTATTAGAAAACGGCCTTTTTTATAATAAATAACATGGGATATGCTATACAAGTATCCCTAGACTAGACCCTATTAAACTCTCCCTAACCCTATCACTAAATTTGAGGATGCTTTACTAACAAATTACCGGACTTCTTGGGAGTTTTAATACAAAAGCTCGCAATGTTTTTTTTTTTTTTACAGGTGTTATGTAAAATACAACTTTTTTATATAAGCATCCGTAAGAGCAGTGAGCTTAGTACACGTATGTAGTCATAATGATTATAGCGATATATTTATCCAAGAACGTGAGCAGTTTCAGAAATGTCGATTATATAATGTAAAATAAACATACACACATATTTAAATACAAAAATGTACATGTTGAAGATAAATTACTTCGATACCAACATAAAATGAATAATTAATTTGGTTTGGCGCCTCTTACATAACTAAGTAAACAACATGTTTGTGTGTCCGTTCCCTGTCATCATTTTATGTTAATAAACATCAATTAATAGTTTTATACATTTTATATATTCTGCCCTCTAAAAAGGTATTTATATGATACCCCACTACTTATTCTATTCGATGTTTTAAAATTACGAACATTAAAAAAAATACAACATTAACCAACTTCAAAAACTGTGGCGCACGTACCAAGTTTCGAATCAATTGACCAATTGTTTGTTTCCCGACCCCATTGAACCCCTGATTTTACCTTCCTAGAGCGTGATTTCTTGAAACATGGTTTAATGTTACCTACAACAATGGCGCTTTACCCTAGAAACTTAAAAACAATACCGTTAATGTTTCACAGATGCCAAAGAGGATCTTACGTAAAAAAAATAATTACCATATTAATTGGTAAACTCTTATGTAAGTCGGCTATTGTTTTTACAAATATTGTTTAATTTAATTAATGTTACCTTAATTTTTATCAGTAATATTTTGTATCATTTCCATGCGGTATGCTATGGAAAATCAATGTATTTATAATAGGTATACCTACCCTACCCATTAAATGGATCAGTGTAAGAAATGCGCGAGCGCATGTCGACAGCGGTCAGCACACGCAATAGAAGGATAATAACAACCGTAATTAGTTTCAATTACGTTGCGATTGTCGAAAGATTTAAATATAATGTATCGCGTGTGAAACACCACTTTTCCGTACCTAATAGAATGTAGAAAATATTTTTTTGTAATACAGAAAACCTGCCCTTTGTCCGTCGGCTCACGTTTGTCACGTGTTCCCTACCACACTGTCATACTTTTCAGATACAATAGACTGCTGTTGATTGCTTGCCAATCATCAGTAGGCCGCACGTGTGCGACTTGTGGGTTTATAAATGCATTGAGTGATTATACAAAACGGTTTTCTTTTCTCAAGTCTTTTTTAAACTTTGAAGCACATCAAGCAAGAAAAACCGTCTCTATATGATGTAAAGGTTGTTGTTATAGATATATAATGTAAAATAAAAGTACTAGTGCGAAGGATTCGAAGTAACCGATTAAATGGACAAAAATCATGGATTGAATAATAAGCAGTCGTCGACTGTTCCACGGTGCACTACATTAGTAACGGCATAATCAATGCAGAGATATAGCAGGCATCGTGGACGGGGGACTCGGGCCAAACAAATGTGACAATCAGATGTGAACAATAAGCATTAGTGATCGGCGGAGGACTGCGGCCGTGGCGCGCGTGTTGAAGGTCGGCGCACGCTTCCTGCGTGCGTGACGCGCATGCGCGAGCGACACCCGGCCATCGGCCACCGTCCACCGGCGCATCTCACGCCATCAGCAAGGGATCAGCACACGCTCATCTGTCTTAGCCAACCTATTATATCTCACGGTAAAGAAAACCTCTCATGGAAATGGTAAAGACAAACAAATACGTACTACTTAGGAGTTGGAAGAACTATATGAAATTATTAAATGTTTCCCTAAATCCCCATCTGAAATAAACGCCATTTGAAGAAAACGTAATATTAACTATCTAACTTATGTGGACTAGTTCACGTCTGCTGCATCTAAGTGGGTAAATGCATTGAAAACAAACTGAAACAGAGCCGTTATTCAAAAATAAGTTCATTCAGATTACGGTAAATAGGTAACTACGATGACCGGGTCGCTGTTTTACTTCGCAAGTCTAGCACTATAGTAGCTTTTGTCCAAGGCTGGGGCACACAAGTTGTCCAATTTATGTCAACGGCACGGTACGCTATCCTATAAGAACATCTTACGTAAAATATTATGTGAGTGCTTCCATTGTCAGTAATCATTTTAGATAATCATTTATCTTTAAGCATTCCACTCAACATCCTACAAATAGGTTAACTTTATCACTATCATCAACTAAAGTCTGGCAACATCTAACAGTTTATCATCCTGCTTTTTTGTTGTATTGTTTTGCGAACTTTAAAAAAACATCTACTTCCAAAGACCGCGACTCGTGACCAGGTTTTAGAGATATTCAGTTGGTAGCATTATGCTGTTATGATATCTACGCCCCTAGATCACGTCTATCTCGGAGGCGATCGACCGCAGGTGCCATCTGGTGTGGTCGCAAGATACCAAGATACGTTTTCCCGAAACGCATAAGCAAAGCTGCGGCCGAAGCCTGGCTAACAGTTAGGTACGCGTACGCTCGACGCATGACAATTTTACTTATCACATTCCACTAGATAATCGTAGACAATCTCGGATCTGAGTTCGTGAAAATATTTGAGTATTGTTAAAAAGATATTTGAACATGCCAACTATCATGTTTCACCGGTTCATTGTTCTAAACGAAGAGGAAATTTTCTGAGAGATGTCCGCTCGACGTATTGGACACGAGTCGAATTTTTATATCACATTAATCGAGTCGGGTAAGAAGTATGAAAACAAAGAACATGACAGGTTCTTGGCACTATCTGGTCGCGGGCTATTGTTCTGTCCAGTAGCGGTAGGAAGGAGAATGACCCTCTCTTTAAGGATTCATTTATCATAACAGTACCTGTTTAAAATGGCAGGAAATGCCTTGCCCATGACAATGTGCGAACCATAACATCTCGTCACGTGATTTAAGGTACAACGACCCACAAATTTTAACCATAAATGCGACACAGTCCAATGTATAAACGAATATGTAGGTAACGAAATATCGTGACGGCACGATGTTGGACTGTAGTGAACCGTATCCTAGTTACGATTTCTGCATTTCAATACTTCGGTAATCACTTGTTTACAACTCAAGCCTTTGTGAACATACTTCGAGATAGATGAATTTTCAAAAGAACTAGCTTATAAGTGACGCTAAAGTCGAGTTAGGTATAATACTTACATATTTATACTTAAAATTTAAAATTAATATTTTGTTATTACTGGCATTTCTATGACGTGATATGAGTTACTGATTCACCATAACATGATATTAGATTTTCCATCACTTTTCATACAATTTTACAATCCGCTTATTACATAAAACTTACTCATCATGTTAAGCAGGTATTTAAGTATAAAGTTTGTTTTTATTTCTCACTTAAACCGGTACCGTAACGGCGGCCGTATAAATGCAAAAAGTACATTTCAAATATATATTATACACGGCAATCAAGGTAATTTGTTAGACCATGGGTATTCTTGGTATAAAAATAACAGTTGAATTTTAACCCTTAATTTATAGAAATTTACAATACACTTTTCTTCTGAAGAATTCTTTGTAATACTATTGTAGCAGGGGTTAGTTTAATCAGGTCCTGAAAGTGTCATTTAGGTTGTATACAATGTGAGTTGTTGCGCTGTTGGCAACACTGGCCAAAGAGTCAAATGTCATCCGGGAATAAGTTCTAGATACGCCTTTGGAAGTTGTTTGCCTATTGATTCCCTTAAGAAATACCCCACAGTCCTATGTACATATATAACAAAAACAAAGATTAACAGCTGTTTTTAAAGATATCTAAAATATATGTCTGAGAGTATATATATATAGTCTATGTTTGAAAAACAAGTGATTAACTACGCTACAAGAATCTGAACACGCTCGACTGATGAGCGAGAGATGAACAGGTCGAGCCTATTTTAAAATCTAAGTGACCAACTGTGTCAATTGCTTTTACTTTCTGTATGACTTTCCTTTTGGTACCCTCGCTAAGCGAGGCATAGATTTTAAAGAGCCTATGAATAATAATGAGTGCGCCGGTAAATCAGGCGTGGTAATTTGTCTCTCTGTTCAGGTATTTTTAAAAGAAATATCGATAACATACAGTATATGAGTCTACCATAGTGAAACTACAATCAAGGGGGTTAGTGGGACGCCTGTTAACCTTGACATCACCACGACTATTTAATACAAACTTTTTAATAATTCATCAAAATGTCACGTTACAGAGCATTTTTATTAATTATTATTACTTTTTGAATGGAATTAAAGTTGAACCTAAATAGATTGAGATTAAAATCGAATTAGAATTGAATGGGTTTGAACAATATTTTGAATGGACTTAATTAACTTAAGGATCCTCTCCCTAATTTACTTAATCGATTTAAATATTTTTTAAGGACTTAATGTGATTATTGTAACCTTTTCATTTGATAGTGTAACATAATCAAAATACCTATAATGAATTAATTTCGTATTTTTTTTTGCATAAATAGGTAAGTATAATTATACCTTTTAACTCTTTAACGGTTTTAATTGGTTAACCACAAAGTTCGTGCCCTAGTAACACGCTAGTATAAGTATATTGATTGTATGTGCGACAGTGTTGCGGTCGGAGTCGGTGCTCTATGACCTAGAACTTGACGGCGAGTGCGCAAAGCCGGCTCTGGGGCCGCGCGCGGCGACCTGCCTGTGACTCACGCACGCGCCCGCGTTGGATTCCGAGAAACTCACATTTTAATAATTCCTCTAGAAGTCTTAAGAGAATAAATCCTTATTTCTTACTACGTCCAAACCGTGACTCATACAGAAAAAATCAAAGTTATAATTTATGGTGTACGTACACTTTGTTTCCAACAATAGTATAAACAAAAGCGGTAATTCAAATAGGTAGAACACTTCTTATTGAGTTTGCCTTTACTTTATGTGAATTTGAAAAACGCAATGGGAGCTTAAATAAAATTGGGGCTTAATTCACACACATCATGTTGAGAATGTGTTTTTTATGTGAAGTATGGAATATCCCTCCAAGTCAGAGAGAGAAATTATCTTAGTACAGTAAAATAATAAATAAATATTAATGCTAGCCCATTTATTAATGTGAGGGGAATAAGGCCACTACGTTGGCCTAATGTGGGTTGGCGGACTAGTTACCATAATGACTTTTAAAATAAAAATGAACCTATACAGATAATCTTTTTATAAACGTAGTAAATAGCTAATTAATACCTTTGCTAACTATAGAAACCTCGTAGGCAGCAGGCAGGCAGCAGGAGATATCTACATAATAAAATTAAGCTGAGAACTCTCGCGAAAAAAAGCACCTACCGTTCACTATCCAAAGGACTTGAATAACTTACCGCTGGTAGTAAACCCAACAAAAATGATAGTGACCATACTGGGAAGATATTGTATCATTAATTTTATTACCATTGATTCATACATAACAACTTTTCAAATACCTACTACATTAATGACGTAACACCCATTGAAAAAGTATAATGACCAATATCTTGAGACACCTATACCTACACAAAAATGTGTAAATGGCGAGTGTGAGTCATGTGTCGTGTTAAACCGACGATATAAGAAGACAACATGCTGCTCTGGTATCGTTGTGAATCGCGAGCCACTCATCTTGGCTGGACTACCTCGTTTTATGAATGAACGAAATACTACAGCCACCTATACGTGTATATGATACCGCCTAGTAGGGGAACTCTCCGATTCAATATAAGTAATTTGTTTCGGAGACATCGGTGAGCGGAGTTCTGAGAAACCTTACCGTGAGTCAGCGGAACTATTACGTGTACAAGTGATTTCCGATTCCGATGATAATGCGATCGATTAATACAACAGTCATGTAGGAACTTTTAACATCCGTACTCTCATAAAAACACTTATTTCAACGAGGAATGAATTGGTTTGCTATGGTTGCTATTGCTATCAACGAATTTGGCATAGTATATATCTATTAAATCTCACTAAGGAGCAAGTAATCGATATAATGAATTTAACAGTAACCAACCGTGTCTAAATTAATTGTGATAATTTTATTGTTAAATCGAGGACGAGACCTCTGTTGTAGAAATCCATTTCAATGTCATTATTTCATTTAAAAATCACAGTTCGATTAATTACATTAAAAAAAAAGAAAAGCGTCACAGATTAACCACAAGCAATTTAGCTTATCTGTTACCGTTTCTTAGTTCGATAACATACATTTAAAAAGTATGTACATGAATAGGTACTCACCATCGCGTTATCGGTGTACCCGAAGGTCGGAGCAGCGCTGCTCCTCGTGAGGAACACCAGAGCCGCCGTCGCTGTCCATAATATTCTCAAACTACTTTTTAAACTAACGAACGCCATTGTGCTCGATGATATTCTTAGTCTATTACTACTAGATAAGCTCATTTGTTCCTTAATTAATAGTTCCCCGAAAAAATTATTAAGGAGTGTTTGTCATTACTTGTACTTCGGTCTTGTTACCCTGGCCGGTTATTATTATCACGGGCGTAGGTTCGAGTACCGGGGTGGAACGAGATCTGAAACAAAGAAATTATTCTTGTTAAACAATATTTTTTTGAAGTTTATGTACCAAGCAGGTCAAATAAAAAAAAGGTATATCCATGACACACATCGTATGTTCATATTTACGTATAAGTAGAGATCTATTGAACTGTTGTGGGAACTTATAGATTTGAACTGCATTATATATGAGATAGTTCTTATCAGTATTTAAAGTTTAAACATTTTAAGATCAATAAAATGTTGTAAAGGTCATATGGTATAACTATGACTCGTCATATCCGCAATATTTAATTGCTGTGAGTCACCAGTAATCATTGGCCTGGGTCGTTATGTAAGATTCTATATTGACCAAACATATCAACTGACTACGCAAATAATCAACTATAAGTTTAAACAGTAGGTACTATACGTATACGTATAGTACATACGTACATTGATCCTTACTGTTATCCGTAATACTCATACTAAGTACCTACTGTTGTGATAAATGCGCAAATGTGTTAGTTTATGACTTTGACTGAGCATCACGCCGAAACGGCTGCGAGGATATTAATAAAATTTGTTGGAGACGATTATAGTTTGGAATTAAATTAAAAAAAGGTTATACTTGGAATCCATTTGACTGAGGCCGCAGATAATGCTAATATAAAATTTGAAAGGACCCTTAAAATTATTTGTAAATTTCACCCGTATTCAATTTACAATGTATCAATAGTTACTTAACACAAAACTTATACTCACTCACATGTGATTAGCGACCTACATATTCGTAGCATGAGTGAGGTGCCGCGGGCTTGTCAACAAACACTATTATCATGGTTAATGATAAATTGTTCCTAACTACTGACAATATGGGGAACTGATTAGATATTCAGCTGTGCAGCACGTCCGCGGGCTCGGGAGATTTGCGATACACAAAGGATTAAATTGCGATAACAAAGCATATGTGTTATCATATGTGGAGAAAAAAACATTGTATTTAAAGGTACATCTTATACCTATCGAAAGGTTTAGGGCCTACATTAAATAATGACAACTGTTCTTGCGAACTCAATCTTATAATTATTTCTGTTGCATAAATTACAACTAACTAAAAAAAACACGAAAGATTCATAGATAAAATGTCTTTTATGGTCCCGCCAAAATGCCTGGGCCGCTGTGTGCCATTTTTTTCCTTTTGGAAAACATGAGCAACAATGACAATTGACACGAATAAATACTACTGGCATGAAACAATTTTTTTTTTCGAATTTTCGAATGTATTTTTTTTTTAAATTAAGGAGACAGTTTTTTATTCGTATATTTAATAAAAATCAAATTATAACTCTCTCAATCAATTCTATAAAATTTTCTTTATTGAACTTTATTGTATTTGGAAAGTCCATATTTATTGCAGGGCAAATAATACTGGCATAAAAAATATAAAAAAAAAATATTTTTTCTTCTTTTTACTTATAAGGCTATTCGATAATTTTTCACCAAAAAATGGCCTAATAGTTTTATGTCACATTTTAAAATTAGAAAATTAAATTGTCATTTTAACGATAAGTACATTAGAATTTAAATACACTGCCTACGACAAAAAAAGTAGGTACCTACCTACATTGATTTTACTTCACACTCAATTTAGAACAACAAGTATCGTTTTATATTGATTCAACTGAGTTTAAACACAATGTGAACAGCTTGAAACTTTGAAAGTAACTCACCCACTAAATTAGGGTACTAAAATATTCCACTAAAACATTTTGACACTTGTATTCAACCAACTGGTCATGGGCGATATCAATCTCGCAGCGCCGCTGCCGAAACCGAAAGCGCGAATCAAACAGAGGTGTGACAGCAATGTTCCGCTCGCTGAAGCGTGTCGGTCCTGAGGTGACGCCAGTTTCACCGGCATTGGACTCTTACCTAACTTCATCAACCCGAACATTTTTTTCCATAAGAATCGACCATTCTTACAATTGCAACTCAACAATTGAAACATTAGTGCCGTTTGTGAAACTGATTTAATTATAAGTGTCTAATCGATGCACGCTGGGCTGTTGATTTACTATTGATATTAGGATTATATTATGCGACAGGTTTGTTATTATTACATAAAATAATATTTATTTGTTATTAGCGCGTAAAAAGGCGTAGTTATGTACAGTGGCGGCGTAAGGCGTGGGTGACGTAGCCCACCGCCCACGGGGTCGCGGTCCGAAGGGCCTCGCGCCTTTGATGGTGACCTACCTGCAGTTTTCTCCAATTTATAAAAATATTTGGGATTTAGTTTCAGTTCTTACAAAGCGTTTCATTAATAATAAAAAAAAAATGCAAAAATAAAGCAATGTATACAATTCCTCTTCTTGCTTCACCTAAGGGCCTCGCAAAATTGATCTTGCCCTCACCAAGTTAAGATCTTGCGCCGCCACTGGTTATGGAGCCATCTATATGGTATGGAGCTACCTGCCAGGTATATGGGCAGCTGTCGTAAATTATGTATAGTCTAGACATGTAACTTGACCTACTAAAAGAAAATATATATCTATATACTTTTATAAGGCAGCTCATTTGTAAATATATTTCAAAATTTTTTTGCTACTGGTAGCCTACCTTGGTTCTAATTATTCGATACCTGGGATTAGAAAAGATCCAACGTAACCTCGAACGCTTTATCGCACGTCATTCCATTCGTTACCCTTTGGCTTTAGTTTTATTTACCTACTATGTTAACGATACCGGTTGTAAACAGTAGGTACCTAAAAGTTGACAAGTGACATCACTAGTTCGTTGTACATGCAATCAGATACAGTCGGCGCGAGATTCTGAGATGCATCTCAATGAGTGTGCCGTGTGGTCCGGCTGACGTGTGCGCAGGCGCAGCGTTTCGCATTGACACGGCCCTGGCCACGCTTCCTGCTTCCGGATCCCCGCGGGCAATACTAATAACCAGCTATTATCAAGTTATCATACTAGTATTTGCTGTGTTGACTTCAATATCAGAATGTCCATTGGATGGATACGAGTATATAATGAGGATAGACAAGTCATCATGATAATAATGAATCGTACTGTATCTATCTTAAGGGGGAAGCTCAGGGTCAGGGCGCGAAATTCAATATGCCAATGGTTTTTATTTTTTTACGAAAAATTTGGACATCTTTACGATGTAATTTAGTGTTTTGCGATATTAGCATTCTGACCCTGAGCTTCCACCTTAAGTTGACTCTAATCATACATTGTAGGTCCTACACTTACCGTATTCATAGACTGACCTGTCCCCGTATTATATTATATAATATTATACCGCTATGAAAAATAATTTGTTGTTTCTAGGGTACTAGCGCTGTAGTTCAATTAATGCCACAAAGAAATACCTATTCATATAATTGTTAAATAGTGTTCTATAACACTAATTTATAATGTTCTCAGAAACTTCCCTAAACCCTTGGATGATTTTTTTATAATAATAGTCGGAAGGTATTAAGTATTAATCATAATATAAACATCCTACTAGGTATACATTATATATAAGTACATTAAACTTTGAGTCATAACATAAGGTTTGTATGTAGACAAAGAATTACTCTACATCGATTAACACGTGTCTTATCCTAAGACTAGTTCGAGGCGTAATTTTTATATCCCATTGACCTACAAGCCTGCTTGTGCAAATGGTTAATGAACTGGTATACCTGTAATCTCTTCATCCCTACACTATACCGACAGGTTATTTTATTTTCATTACACTACAAAGTAAGTTAGTATAAAATGTATTAGCATTAGTCATTTTAATATATTTGCGTCAATGTAAGGCACCTCACAACATTGACCCGTAATCGTGGCACCCATGAATAGGTGTCGCCCGTTCCGTGTCAAGTGCATCGGCCACCGCACCGGCGCGGGCGCGGGCGGCGAGTGACTCACCGTGGTCACTCACTACAAGAACTTGTTTATTTACTATACAACTTACCGACCCCTTGCGATGCCTAACATAATTTAAAAACACTGCTAATTATTCTAATTAAGGTTCTCGGTATCCTGATTCATTTATCTCAAGTAACTAAGACTTCTCAAGGTTTAAGAATGAGCTAACGAGTGGACTTTACTGTCACTAATCCTTACAAATCCCTTGGAATGCTGAAACGCCTATCTGATATTAATAGTAACACCTTTATAACACCGAATCGTTTAGTTTAAGTAAATCATGCACTAAGTTATAATTTCGCAAACCTAAATTACTTGTTATCAATACTATACATTTGTAACACGCCTAGTAAACTAAAGGCATGTACAAAGAATGAGTTCATACAGATCTTAATGTGGGTGATAACACTATTGATAGTGTTTATGTCCTTATCCGACGAATTTATCTGATAACGTGATAGCGATACGCACCTTTCGCGTCATTTTCTTTCAGATACCAATTTATTTAGAGGCTTTGTTCATTTTACATTTTATAAATAAAATATGTTTGAACAGGCTAATTTCCACCCTTGGAGTAATTACAGACAGATTACAATGGCAACAGTTCATAAGCAGGTACCTAGTGTACCGTAGCAAGTTACGGCAATGTCAGTTAATTTTGACCGTGACACCAAACGGCAACACTTCGATTAAGGAGATTTCGAATATTTCACAAACTTCAGAGGTCTATTACAATGAGTTGGATGGATAATTTCGTTAAATTACAAACACTTTATTTAACTTGCTTTAAGTTTTATAATCGATTTCATGTCACAGTTAAATTAAGCATTTTATTCTACCTATAGTCTAGCTCTACTGTCTAGTTTTTTTCTGTCACCCAGTGACAATGCTATCTTAGTTAGTGTCACAACTAGGTTCCGGTTGTTGTCATAGAGAATAATACAATAAAATTAAGTGCAAAGATATACAGAGCAGCTCGTAATTTATCAAGCGACTGTCCTTTGTCTATCTAATCGCACATGTTACAATCAATGAGGAATGTTATCCACCCACCTGTCGGTCTGCTCCAGAGTGCTCCCGCGCAATCCTCACCACTTGGAACGTCGGAGTCTTCGTCTCACTAGTGTGATCACGCCTGTCGCTCTATTACTACCGAAATTTTAATTATATCGATAAAAATAGAGTTCGTTTAAACGACAATCACAGCACACTCTACAATCACCAAATGTACCGCTTTTCACTTTTTTCTTTGCAATTGCACGAAATTTCAAAGAAAATGAGTGTGAGTTTACGTGGCGGGAACGACTGCGATCGTTGCGCCACCGCGTGACACGACCTACCGCAGACCGTATGTTTGGCTGAGTGCGCGCCGCGCTGCGGACCCGCGCTTATAGTCGCGAGCGCGCCCCGCCGCCCGCCGCCCGCCGCCCATGCGAGCCTCCGCCCGCCCCGGTGCAAGCACGCACCAACTTTTCAGGAAAACTTTATGCGCTTTCGGTAAATACTCAAATTTGAGCTGATCTACATTCGCCTAATATTTCATGGAATTGTTCGATTTCTCATCGTTTGTAGCAATTTGATGAGACTCTACAATACATCTCTATACCTGCCATGCAATATTGGAATGTTAATTATTGTAAATAATACGACTAACATGATCTACATGCGCCACAATTAATACAGTGAGAATATCAATAAAATGTAATGTTATTCTATTCACCGTATATGGTGAATAACATATCGGTGTTTTTGTTTGTGTGGACACGCTTGTTTGTCATCCCGCGCGAATTAAACAAGTCAACATCAGTAAACCATGCAATATTTTTCTTTGAATGTAAAAAAAACTCGATTTATGCAAATAAAATAGCTCCTAGGTAGGTAAAATATTATACTTAGCTTTACTAGCCATTGGTCTAAAAATGTGTAAGTTGTGGTATTTTCAAAGAGATGTTTCTATTTATATACGAGTATTAAAACCTGTATGATCGTGTTTTACATGAAAACTTGAGGATTTTTAAAATTATAGCGCTTCTGCAAAATATAAAAGTATATGTAGCCATCAGACTGGTCCATGGCTGATGTCTTATAATTTATAAGACATGATGTAACTGTTACGATATTGTAATCAGCCAATTATCCCACATTGTTATTACACGTGTCGTATATAACTACGCATCACTGGCAGCCATTAGGCACGCACGCTGCGCTATATTCCCTTAATTATGTAAAATAGGTTTAGCTATTGATTTCTTATATGTACGCGAATACTACACATTGAAATAAAACTTATTTTACAGATTTTATCGCATTTATTTTATGTTCCCGACATTTCGGCTGCTTTACAGCAACCATGGTCACGGGAAAACTGAGGTGTTTGATGTCCTAGTGTCATAGTTTGAACTGGGGTACGCTCGTATTTAGATGTTGCTTGCGGTCTGATCTACGCAAAAGATCTACGTCGATGTCGACGAAACGTCGGAAACATAAAATAAACGCAAAAAAATTTGTAATATAAGTGTTATTTCAATAGTTTTAGCTGTTTGTCGTTGAACTCGCTTTTATAATTTATAACTTAAGTAATATAACGGGTACTACAAAATTTACCAATCCTAGACAATAACCTCGCAAATATTCACAAAATAAAGTAATGATCTGAAATCTCAAAACCTGAACGTTTTGTAAATTGTTTTATCTACTCATGATATTTTATTAATTTTTCCGTAACAAATCTAAACACACCAAATTGTATTCGACAAAGCTGTTATTCGTATACTTTTATTGCTGATATACGAATGGAGAGTTTCCGAAAATCAATGACTCAATAAGAAGCACCTTATCCTTCCCAATAATCCCATACATATTAAATTATCACCAAATACAAAACAATGGTCGTTGAAAAATGTTATCCGTCGGTCTAATTACATACCTATCTAGATACATGCGATGAGCAGTCGAAGAGGAAAATCTCGATACAAAAGAACCTCAATTACATAAACAACTGTTGAGCAATTTTACCACGTCTCTCAATTAATATGACACGTGTATCTTTTATTAAAGTAAAGCAAAACATATACAAAAAATTAAAACAAGAATTGTAAACACGTACCTACGTTCTAGAGCAGAATATAGAATACCGTATTCCACCGTGTTTATCTGAATTGATACAATATATATAAATAAAATAATAATAAATATCGCCAGATGAACACTCCAACTATACGGTATAACACACAGCCACACGGCCACACTAAGCAACGCTTGTATTATGGGTACCGTACAATGGACCGGGGGCGAACTCAGTAAATATTACTAGTTTCATATCTTCGGTATAAACATTCGTGCTCATCACACAAAGCTTGTCCCTACCATGATTCGAACCCGGGACCCTCAGCACAGAAAGCAGAGTCACTACTAGCTATGCTAATCAGTTATAATATAGGTTCTTTCAGTTGTGATATATCTTAGGCCTTCTTGTAGTACTATTACCAAATCAGTATTTAACATTCAGCCATGAGTGGATCCAGGATTTCGTTTATAGGTGGCCACTTTTTTAAGATTTTACCCATCATTCAGGAGTAAAAAAAAAATTGGTCAAAGTAAAGTACTCCACTCGTGAGTCAGGCGGGGCAATAGCAACCATTATCCCACCCCTGTAACCATGCCTGAATTCAACCATTTAATACATAATAATCATGATTATAACAACCGCAGGGCAGCTTGTGGCAAGTTGTTGATGAGTAGCGACACCACAGACCCGAGGGGCATAACGACGCGAGTAACCACAGGAGAAAGCGCAGCACACCTCTGTACACCGCTGACTTGACCTTTTATGATAGCCTTTTTAGAGGGCCCACCTATAGAGCGGTGAGTCGCCACCTTCCCATAGTAATTGGATCAAAGCTGATTATGGCAGGTGTCCGCAACCCTTCCAACAGTCCTATCTCATGTCCTTCCAAACCTCAATCTATAGTCCCAATTATCTTTCCATGTTCCTGCAATATTTTGTCCGCCTGCTGAGGTCAATCGCTGTTTATCATTTTCAGCAATTGACCCCAGCAGGTGGCTAACATAACATTAAAATTTTCAAAAAAGGCCTTTACGTGTTGGACCCATGTCCACGTGTAAGCCTTCCAAAGATCCGACGATAGCCCGTGTGGAGAGAGACATTATAATAATAATAATAGCTGGGCGGAAACACCAACTTATTTGTTTAAGAATTATACAGTAAATACAGTTTCTAAGGAACAAAAACGTCGTTTTCCTTAAGTAAGACCCTATGCGCAAGTACTTGCATTCATTGTTTTTGATGATTACCCGAAACAGCATATTGTTTCCTCAACTAACTTACTTGTTGGTTAGGTAGGTACCGTTAGCTCCGAATATGAATATTTTCCTATAGGTGCATGACAATCAAGTTGGATAAAAAATGACCATAATGTTCTTGTGATTGCGCCTATTACGATGATGCACAAGTGTAATGGCTTATAGGTACCAATCACGGCGCATGATTATTTCCCGCGATATAATTTTAATGATATATTTCCCGCTGTAAATCAAGAATAATTTACACTAGGTATGTCAACAGTCAAGTGTATAGTGTTTGATATAAAACCTATCTTCGCGTGGTATGGATACTTTTTTATATCTAATAGGCACAGACTTATTAGAATATTCAGAAAATACACGGCGTACGCTAAAAGTGAAGCTCTGCTCTAGCCTGTTGTTTAAATGTTAGACCAGAATTATTTTAGGCTTCACTTTTGACAGAAACCGTGTGTTGTCTGATTATTCTAACGAGTCTGTACTAGTAGGAAACTAATACTAAGGGAAAACAAGAACTATATCGATTTCGTTAACGATCATGTTTTTTCCGCGGAGTCCCCAAAATAAATTAGTCATAGCTTTGATTTATCTGACCATAGTAAAGTTCTAAAAGTAAAAAAATACTTTCAATCTCCTGCATGTAATAAGAATATTGATGTCATAAATAAAATATTTATTTCCTCTATCATGATCGCCACCGCGGACCGCACATCGGAAGTATGGTGCCTTGTTGTCTGGCAGCATTTCCTCTTTGCATTGCCAACATTGACAAACGTATACCTGTTGCTAATCGAGGTAGGCATTACAAATTATAACTGCACATTCGCCACGTTTTTTTGAAAATTAATCAGTCATTTGTAGAATAAGTCGTACAATTACAGAGTCTTGATAGTCATTTTTAGAATCGATAATTCTTCGACGAAACGGTGAGAAAAGTTCGGGAACCTATCAGACATGTACCTAGATTGTGGGTGGGCTAGATAGTCCCCATTCTATAATCTTTGCTATTACGGAACCCGGTACGTCGACAATGTCATGGCATGCATTTCATATAAATTATTCTTTGTGTCTTGCAATGGAATATTCGTTATCATTCCGTGAATCTACAACCATGACAAGGTCTTCAGTTTCAAGCACCACCTTGATATGAATATATTCCCTTAAGGATGAGTGTGTGCATAGTGACATCATTGAATTAATTTTCAAACAATTTTAATGTACGGATACACATGGGAAAACACATCGTACAAGGAATTGAAAAAAAAAAACATTGTGTTTCATTGTGTAATAACCGCATGTTTCACCTACTTTGTAGTCTTTAACTTTCCCTGTAATCAGTCGGTATCGACGAGCGATAGGGTGCCTCATATATGACAAATAGTCACCTTCGAAAAACCTTTAGTGATGACAAAGCCATTGTGCGGTGAGTAAACCCAGGGGTGGTGGGTACCCTGGCCGAGGGGCGGGGCGAAGGTCAGGCGCGTGGCAGCCGCCGCGCCGCGCCGGCCGCGTCCAGCCGCCATTGATGCGGTGCCAAGTTTCCTTGCTGTGTTGTGTTATTGTTTATTGTGTCACCCCGCTTTGCCCAGGCTCGGGCTCGGCAGATTTCACGACTACTGTAGCATAAGGAAAGATCGGTACTTTTGGGTTCAATAGACTGATGTGTGGTTATGACATGAATTAATGTAGAGCATTATATCAGTTCCAAACTATATAGATCTACTCTACAAAGCTGTGTACTATCTTATTAGAGACAATTTGCATGACATTTCATCGACAATATTGTTAAAGTTAGAAACAAATTGTGTGTAAGAAAATTATTATAAGTTGTCTCTATTTACTTCGTGAAGATATAGCAAATCAGAACTTACAATCGCAGATTTTATTCATTCGAAAATTCAAGGTTCTACGAGTAATGTGGATAATTCTCAAGGCGAGCTCTATAAAACAGGTAGTTCTAGGAAAGCATAGTCCAAGTCAGGCCATGGTTGACCCTGATACGGCACATTGGAGGTCGGTGATTCAAGCCACCCCCGCGCCTCATACCCTTTGTTTTACAGCCCTTACCGCAAATGAGTCCTCCGTATGATTCAGTTTTGTTTTCCTTCAGTCGCGAGAACGAAGCTGACTTACATCAGGTAGGTCCTGCACAGCTGATAAGCCTTGTGCGAGGAAAATGTAGCCTTAAACCATTGTTATTTTCTAGAATTAGTAATAATATAAGTATTGTAATAAAACTAAAAGTAATAATTTCTCTTATCAGATCAGGACAATGTACATAAAATATAATTAACGGAGGTACTCACACTTGTATAGTTTAAAATCACAATGTACAAAAAATTAAACAGATTTTTCTTAATTTCCGACCCAGGCGGGAATCGAACGTGTAATCAGCCGATGTGGATTTGGATTATAAAGCAGCAGGGACTGATCCCTAAAATATCTAGTGTCAAATAAAATTTAAAAAATGTAATTTTGTATAAAAAAAATGACTTATAAAGGACACTAAAACATGCGTCATACAGTCGATAATTGTTTACTTATTATCGTAATTGCAATAAAAGCCGATTATTACAGAGTTCCTTGCGTTTCACAACGGTCGCGTGTCACATCTCCTGTGACACTAACGATCGGAGACCCTCTAACTGATTAATCGATCCACAAGTAGCTGATAACGCTTCCCGGCGCTATGACACACTTTGTGTTGTAAGACAGAAGATATCAAGCAGGTAAAATGTATATCAAGTTATATATAGCGTGTTTGATGACATTGAAAGACACAGAGTCATTATTTATTTATCTTATATTCTTTCTACTTAGTCAAATTCTAAACACTGACTGACATACAACGGACTGCCTAGAAATACTGGTCGACCTACACATTTGAAATTTAAATGAACTATTCCTTGGGAAACCTAGAGTTTTTTTTAAATTAAACCCCTAAGGCTCAAATGGGGATCAAAGATTGTATGATGTAACGTTTCGTGTAATAAAACTATGCTGTGTAAATTAAATATACTTAGTATTAAATAAAATTGTTTCAGTGGCTATTTGAATGTGTCTGAACCCAGATCGCAAGAACTAAAGGATCAAATAATATAGATTTATCTATCGGATATGTATGGTCTTTGATTTTGTCTTGTTAGGTAGTTTTGGCGTCTCTAATGGATAGATAACAGGATAGTCATAGTTAGCCTTTAAAGATAGGGTACACCATACTCATCATCACTCTATGACCGTGGGTACTTAGGTACTATGATTTTATACCTTTAACCACAATTGACACTTACAATTCTAAAGTACATTTTATCTATAATATGCATAAATAGCTACTAGAAATGGCAATGTCGCAACCGCATCTTGCTATGCTACTGAATTGAAATTAAAACATCGGCAGACGGAACCGATGCGATTCGTCCCCCCCGCCCCGCCCCGCTACGGAGGACGACGACCTTTAGTAATTAGTATTGCAAACAACTCTATTTAGAGAATAATTTTATTTATTTGAGCATGATTCAATGTACAATCACCTCCCCATTTGCAACGTTTTAACTGGTTTCAATTTACTTTTCGCATCCTACTGCTCCTCGATGGGTATTATTTTAAGTAGACATATAACATGCATTAGCATGGCGGTGATAGGAATCATCACCAGGGCCGTCTATAACCTGTTAGGTAGTTTAGGATGGTGGGGCCCCTATGACTATGGTAGCCACTCACTGGGGCCCTTCTAGATTAATTTATTTGTCTTAAATCTAGTATTTAAGCCCTAATCAGCGTATATTGAATGCTAGAAGACTTACTTTTCCTGATTATAATTAAATTCATGTAATGTAAATACATTCTTTATAAAAATTACGGATTCATAAATATAAAATGTTGCGTTTTGAACTAGGGGCCCATGGATCGTGGGTCCCGGGGCCCTTTCTCCGGAGTGGCCCATCGAAAAGAGGGACCTGGTTTCCACCATGGTAATACATTTAAATCCCAATAAATCTAAAAGCTCATTTGCGGGATGTCAAACGGCCCCCGACATATATTATTTGTGCCACTCCTCGCGAATCTTATTATAATCTGTAAAGTTATTTATAATGAACTGCAATGAGTTGTAAAATCAGCTTTTTGTATTAAAATATTCTTCACGATTGTTTGACCATCCTGATTAGGGTGGTTGAATATTTGTAATGGATTCTCGTAAAATTTGGTAAGTACCTTACTTATTGGGAATCGGAATTCGAACTTAGTCAACGGTCGAACAAAACAAAAAAGAAGGTACCAAATTCCATCACGATTCAAAGGTTTTTCAACTCGAAACTTCCATCATTACTACCAATTCGCTGGCTCAACTTTCGCTCAACAAATTACACTATTTTAATTTCGAAACGTGATATTCCACACCCTTTAAATGACGTTACAATCTGTTTATTTTTTATGGTTTTAGTTTAAATTATAAAATTAAATATAGATGTAGCGAAAATTCCTTACATATTACCAATGTTAGTGTATGTAGCTCAGTAGAATGTTTTGTAGTAATGCGAATGTGCGGTGGGGCCGTAAAACAAATGATAGTAGTAAATGCAGCGTCGTCAATCCGAATTCAAATCGATGGTGTGCCGTGAATGCTTGAAGCGTCGCGATGTTTTGCAACTTGAATAATATTTTAAATTGATATCGCAAAGCCCGTAAATACCAAATACTATTAAAGTAAATCTGTATTTTATTTACGACCTCGTTAAATAGACAACATACTTTTGAAATACGTACATAATGATATAAACTTTTAAACAGGTACTTTACAAAACAGCTCGTCGCATTCACAATGCACAAAGGATTTATAATTATCTATCCCGTAAGCTTAACTGAGACACGTGGTCACCTACACGTAGGTAGGTATTCAGATTTATTTCCTCGTGGAAGCGGTGATAGCTCATCATGGCTCGATAATTTAAGTATCGCGTGAGTAGAATTCCGTACAATCAATCAGAGAATTTCCATCGCAATTATTCAGTTAGGATAAATTGTTTACAAAACGGTTGAACGCGACGATTACCGCGGTCACGTGTAGAAGTCATTTAATAGTGGCGATGATAGGTGCCGGGCACCTCATGATTTACTTGACAAAAAAAATATCATTAGTGTATAATGATTTTGCCTTATAACTAGACCCAATCTCTACAATTCCTCCTATTACCAACTTTTTAACCGCGACGATTTAGGGTGATATTATATTAATACTTATGACATTGACCTATGACATAATTTAAAAACTATGATCAACGATCGAATCATATATCCAAATTATGTCATATATTAGTATCAATATATCAGCTCCCTCAGATCGGCATGTACAATACACAGTTAACCCCAGCAAACCGCAACATAAATGACCTCCAAACCTTCACAATGGTATTTTGTGTAGTTGTTTTCATTGGTGTATTGCTGAAACAAAGCTTGCACATTACGTAGAGCTGTTAACTGTATACTCTGTAACAGTAGCGTTACATAAAGGAGCGGATGGTGAGCTGCCGTGATTCATTCTGAGCCGTTACTGAACTCTACGGGAGATGCACCGTATCATTTTGTTTACACTAGTGACTCTACATTGTGCTAGTTCATTCATAGTTTCCTGTGCTAATGTAAACTTTATCTTTACCTACTAATGTTAGTGTACCCACTAACCTAACAGTCACATATTTTCGGATCTTCTCAATTTAGTGTACAACTAGGTATAAGTACATGCGAAAGAGCTCTACGCACGTAATGACAGGTTACTCTTAAAATGTTTGCGTAAAACAAAACAATCCCTGCTGAAGGAAATAAGACTTTTAATTTGACTTATGACAACTTCGCCATTAACGGAGCGTGGTTAGGTAAAAAATCGTCTGAGCAAAGAAGGCAGGTACATAGTAGTTACCTGCATTATATTTATGTACATATTTGATTTGATAAATCTAATTTGATTATATGTACTTATAAAATTAGATTTATCAAAGTCTAACTATTCCTAGAAGAATTTATGTTGCTACATTTTCCCTTAATAACTTTTTGGGAAAGGAAATACTAAGTATATTTTTCGTGTTGAGAACAGCATTGTCTGCATGTGCTTCCCAGCTGAACTTGTATGTCAGTGTGGGTACAAAAGGTTATGACTAACTCTTCCCTGCTCTATAATAACTTTTCCTGATTCGTGTACCATAAATAACTAACCACGTATTAAAATCAGCTTATAGGGATAATTGCAATTTTAAATTAACATGACAAATACACGATTGGGTAACTACACCTAATTTAGGAAAGTAGAACTAAGTTTAGTCATCAGTTTAATTTAAGTGGACAACTCAGAACCTAAAAGGAAATTAACTAAGAATGTTTTAATAACCCATTCACACGTGTTTGAAAATATATTATAGAGTAGTACCTTTGTCAAGTTTGAATACACCCGCCCGCAAACAACTAGTGTGGTACATTTTTTTTTCATTTATGTATATTCTTTCGCAATCATTCCATCTCCTCCATCATCCCCTCATTGACCAGATTTTTTCGATCGATTAGCAATTAATAAATCTTTTAATACACTACGTTATAGGTACAAGAACATTTTCAAGTCACGTGCAACGCTTTGCCACGTGAACCAGTTTAAAAAAGAGCGCATAAAAAAGATGTGTGACTCATCTAACGCGGCACAACTCATCGTTGACAAAACTGGATTTTTATGAATTAAGGCTACGCACATGTTATCTAAACAAATCATTTCGAATGAGGATAGGTAGGTCTTATTAATTTACCATTATAAAAATATGTCATGTAAGGCCGACAAAAATCTTATTAACTTAGTTCGCGATACACCTATAGTTAGTAATTATAACAAGTAAACATAAATGAGAGAATGCTATCGGTCCAGTTCCCATAGGGATTATTTTTGCGTGGTACAGAATAATATATATTCCTTTCTATTTCGCCTCAATCTGTTATTTTTAAATTTGCTCTTTAACTGTGTGCATTTAAGGACCCCTTAACCAGTATCTTTTACAATTTCACTGGAAATTAAATCGTATTTAGTTATTGGAGGGTCGAAAACACACCAACATACCTACGATACATGTTTGCAAGATAGATCGTGTACTAAGACACGGATTCTATAGACCATAACATTTGGGACGGTGAGTCATTGTTAGTGCTTATTCTTAAAGTGTGGGCCCAATTGAGCAGATTGCGTCCGCTATCACTCGCCACTGGCTGATGCATCATCGCAGTTTACATATATATACTATACCTAACTACTATATAATAAGACTGTAACTTGGTTGTAGACTTCTTTGGACAAAAAAATATCATCCATAAAACCCCAAAACCCATTTTTTTCTTTTTTTTTATATCTAACGCTTCACGCATCACGGGAAAACTACTGAACGGATTTTGATTAAACTTGGCATGGTTATAATTTATAAACAACTAGCTGTTGCCCGCGACTTCGTCCGCGTGGTATTCAACTAAGACAACCGTTGGCAACAGCCTGCTCGCGTTCTGATCCCGCGGGACGCATTGCAGATTGTTGCTATCAAACTTTAAGCAGGCGCAGCGCTGCAACATTGGTTTTAATTTTTTTTCGAGAGATCCAATTTTTTTTTCTAAAATAAAAGTAGCCTAAGTTACTCCATGTTACATCAGCTATCTGCCAGTGAAATTCCCGTCAAAATCGGTCCAGCCATTTCAGAGATTACCCGGAACAAACAGACAGACAGACTGACAGACAGACAGACGGACAGACAGACAGACGGACAGACAGACAGACAAAAATTGTAAAAAATGTTGTTTCGGTATAGGTAACGTGTATACATTCAAATGCACTTAGTAAAAAGCGGTTATTTTAATATTACAAACAGACACTCCAATTTTATTTATATGTATAGATGACATTTGAAATAAGAACCGTATTTCAATATCCACAGTGTGGATTTTACTGAAACATGTAATGGCGATAGGTAAAATTAAAACGATATCTATAAAATAATTGTCATGTTAAATAGAGGGCGTGCCCCGAAATAGCGAAACGTAAGAAGCCCACGCGCAAGAAGCGGCAGGCACCGCTTGTTACTAATTAAATAACCGGAACCACTCATTCTACGCCATCGGAAATTTACAAGGGTTTTTTAAGCTCGCATATATATTTCCATATTGCTATGGAAAGGTATTATCATTCGTAGTATCGTCAACATTGAATTAGTATACTAAAATACCGGTCTTAGCGCTGACTAGTGATTCGGCATTCCAATGAATGAGGCAACTTTATTTATGAATGAATTATCTTAGTAAGTGGATACAACGTAGTATCCTAATTTACGCAAACTGAATGGTTCTAAAGTAAAGATAATTTCTACTAAGGCTCCAACCCTCCTATCCGATCCACCGGATAAAATGTTGGGCAATCTGACATCCTAAATTATCATTTAAGATGTCCGATTGCCCTATATACACAGTATCCGATTTCATCCAACAATTAGGATAACACCGGCTAGGATCGGAAGGTGTGGAGTGTTCTTAATCCTTTTAATTTACATACAAGCTATTTGTATAGTTTTCTAAAGACTGATGTCGATATTAAATCGGGACTTAATTGTATGGAGGTAACGGTTGACCGGTATTACCCTACAGCAGGGGTTCCCAAACAAATGTTGCCTACTGCCCACTTTGAGATTGAATTATTTTTAGCGCCCCCATTTTTTCCCCTACTTAAAAACCACTATAACTTCAAATTAAATGAATTATAGTAAACCTTTACACAAAGCCCCCATTTTTCTTCTGGGTCTTCCCCCCCCCCCCCCCCCTTTAGACCTGCAGCGTCCACAAGGGGGCGTTATCGCCCACTTTGTGAAAGGCTGCTCTTCAGTATTCAAGTATTTCAAAGTATCCAAGTAAATGAGAAATCGTAATTACTAAGTAGACATTTGTATTAGTCAGTATTCTAAAGTAATCATCTGGACTACTGCATGCGGAAATGTCACCACTAAATTATATTCACATGATTGATTAGCCTACAAGACATCCCAGTACTAAGAAGGTGATGAGAAGGCGGGAATGATCGGACATATGAATACCACATGTTTAACACGTTGACTGCGTTAGGAGGTCTAAAAGAACTCTAACGTGACTTTCAGCTGGTGCGGCGCCGAAAATCGTGTTCTCCACCTCTGTGCGGGAGGTCGTAACTTCTTTATTTCTATGTGTTTGACAGAGACAAATATACATACCTACTTCCCGCTGCGAGTTTGATTCAATAATGTAATAAAAAAAATAGGAGATGGATGAGGTCTCTAACGCACTGAGTTGTAATAATATACATCTGTTGCGTGAAGAGATCTTTCGGACCTCCTAAAACACAGACGTCATAGACGCAAGGAGCGGAGCGCGGGCGGCGCGGGCGCCGTTAGCTCGCGCTCAGTGTTGTTCAAATGTCGATAATGTGTACCTGCGCACTCCATGTAAAAAAAATACGCTCTTATATTTTGTCAGCGTGGTAGCAAAAAAAGGCGTTGCACAGGCTGTCACAGTAAATTACGGCTTACATTTAGTAGCACAGATGCATCCAAAACAGCAAAACGAATAAATACACTATGTGTGCAATGCGATCAACAAATGTGGTTCAATGATGAACATTTTTCTTAAATATATTTTAGGTCACTATGTTTATTGAAATAAAACTAATTTTATGGATTATCATAATTCATCATTCACGGAAGGACAGTCACCATGGTCAGTCCTCCCGTGGCCATGGTTGCTGTAAAACAGCCGAAACGACGGGAACGTAAAAAACAAATAATAAACACGATAAAATCCATAAGATTAGTTTTATTTCAATGTGTAGTGTTCGCGGAAATACAAGAAATCAATATTACTATGTTTAAATGATTACTTCATTAAAAGTTTAGCTATCGATAACTGGGGTTTTATTTTAATCCCATCACTAGTCACAACCCAAACGGATCTATCTTTACTTGCGATGCGAGATTCAATGGATACCTAATTTTTTTTTCGTTATATCTCATAACCCACTTTTCATATCCCCATGCGTAGCAAACTTGAGATAGAACAGTTAATTCTCTATTATTTACAGAAAGAACATAGATTGTATCTTATTTTTTGATAAAGATATGAGTTTTTTTAAAATACCTTATTTTAGGAGATGGATTAGGTCTCATACGCACTACAGTGAAGCTCGGTTATGAGGTCGAATAGGTCTCTAACGCACTGGCTGAAAGTCCTCTGAAAATGGCTACGCACTCAAGGTGTTAAAGAGATGTTTGTCATATAATATCGCCAGACTAATTATACGGTCCCACACTAAGCAACGCTTGTGTTATAGGTACCGTACAATGGACTGAGGGCGAACTCAGTATATAATACTTATAAAGAAATGAAACATACATGGCTCGGGTATGAACATCCATGCTCATCACACAAAGATTGTCTCTACCAGGATACAACCCGGGATTAACAGCGCAGAAAGCAGTTTCACTACTAACTGCGCTAATCAGGTGGTCAGACATGAAAGTTTATCAATAAGATATTCTATGAATACCAAACTAGATACTTAATACTTACTTAAAACATTGTTTCAAACTTACAACTCAGTTTATCAATACTAGACTTTAGCCACAGACCAATTTGTTATCAGCCAGTCGATAATCAAAGATGAATAAATTATATGTTTACGTTAGTGCGAAAAGTGAAAAATAATAAGTTGATTTTCACATTAGAAGCTATCTATTATATGAACTTTATTATCCGGCACAAATTAAATAGAGGCCCAACCCTTTTTAATATTAATTACAGCCGATTGATTATATTTCAGCCGCTGTTTTTCCTGTAGTCGATGCTACCTACACATTACTTAATATTGAACACTTCCTCCGTAAATTACAGCTCACGTTGACCACAATTCATATTAATTATGGGAATAACGATTTGTAGTTCATAGGTTTGCTGAATGACGGTACACCCGTCCTATAAAGTTAGTGACCAAATGTTCGCTACAGATAATAAATGAAACCACTCAACTATGCTCGTGCGTCAATGTGAAACTAAAATGTTCAAATGATTCAGAACAATTGAACCATAATGATTCACTAGCGACCTAATTAGTGACCACGCTTTGAGTACACATGGGAATTTTAGATTTATTAATATTTGTAGGGAAGAAAGCTATGATTTTCGTTAGTTATAATTATGACTGAATATGCGCGAACAGTAATTTCCTTAACAAATCAAATTTTCAATCGTGATTGCTTGCTGTACGGTAACGGCAAATAACGCGAGGAAACCTGCACGTCTTTCGAAGGCCGTGTTAAGATCGCCATCCCGCACCAGACCAGCGAGGTAGACTATGGGTCGAACCACCCTCGCTTTGAGGATATTCCCGGTAACGTGGCAATAACCTTACCACCCATATTGGGACCAAATACCTTCGGCGAATTATGGGTGCACTGCACTTTTAACAAGCTTAGTCACAAATCATCATAATATATTAACTACCAAATACGTATTCATTTCTATAAAGAAAAAAATATCGATTACCTTTAGAAGACTTTGATAGCGGTGACGCATAATTTCATATCCATATGTTGACTAATTATTTGTTATGAGATGCGCTCGTCGGGCCACGCAGAACAAAGCTTTGAAACGTTCGCACTCTGCCAAGGGCAGGTACATTAACTACTGGTACTTCACATGCTAAATACCTTGTACTTTATTATAATTAATGTCTGTTCCGTAGCTCGTGGCTATAATGTCTCAATACTCGTAATCATTATATGTAATGACATGATTAAGTTTTTGTATGAAGATCATTTCATTCTACAATGTAAGGCAGAATTTTAATCTAGTGTAGCTAATAAGCAGAATAGTAGCTACCAATCCAAACTTCTTAAGATACTTATAAATATTACAACAAATTAATATATGAAAATCCAGCCTTACATAGTAAATTGTGATCGTTAAATTTGCTTACGAAATAGTAAGCACTTTTCCTCTAATATATAAATTTATGAAAACATCTTTGATGAAAAAATCACACATCCACAACCACAATGTACGCAAATGACGTATAAATGACGGTCGTAAAAGCAATAATTCATTTGATAAAAATAAAGGGCAAAAGTCATTGAATATCATTTGACATGATGCGTCATCGGTAACCACAGCAGGTAACGGTGTAATGGACCGGTTCTTTCTCGCTGAGATCACGGATAATCGAGCTCAAATTTTCTGGGAATGTCTGCACTAACAAAAAAGGTAGACGAATTGTGTAACAAGACGAGCGGGCTGTAAATATTTATTCAAATAATCTCAGCAGCTGCAGTGGCAGGTACAATACAAATAGAGGATCGACCATGAAGGGAATATAAGTTAACACATTATACAGAAACCTTGAGAGAATAAATGATATTGAACACGTGAAGGCACTGTCTTCGCTATCGCTGGACCGCAGCCAGCCGCCCGGGGGCAGCCGCCGGGGGGCTAGGCACGTACCCAGCGCTTCCTAGTACACTGACAGCATCACCTCTACAGCTTACAGAATACCCAGTGACTTACTACGCCGCTGTAGGTACGTATACGCCATCGCATTTTGCACATCATTGAACTATTCCGCGAAAAACAAGCCAACGACCTACGACACATCGGCAGATGAACACTGCAGTGTCAGAGTACGCTACACAAGGAAAACAAGCTTTAGTGTATTTTTTATTGACATGTTCATGTTTCAGCCGATCGTAAGCTCATTATTAAAATGAGCGCTATTTGGTACCAAAGCGTGCAGAATATAAACATTGAAATTTCGAAGCGCTTAAAATTCATGTGCTGTTATATGCGGACTTTGTACGAATCGACAGTGAGACACGACGAAGGAGGAAGCGATGGACACGAACACTGGGCGCGACACGCGCTCTACATAAAGAAATAATCCGGTGCGCGAGCCGCCGGTCGCCGCCGCCCGGTGCCCATGTAATCCTACGTTCGTTGCACTGCTGGTCATCGACTGCTCATGATTTTTTGCATTCACCACAGTGGGCATAAGTTATCGGATGGACGATAATATGTCGGGGAACGAGTGGTGGAAAGGCGTAGCCGAAGCCGGGGTGAGGCCGCTGGAAGGCGAGCGCACTCGGACATGGCGCGCTAATTCCGTGCGCTCGCATCGAATCAGTAATCGGACAGCTCATCGCGCGGCTCCCATCAGTATTCCGGCAGCGGGCGCAGGCGCTGTACGCCGGCAAATCGCTAAAAATACGAGATGAACAAGGGCACCTCATGGTCGATGTGGCCTTACCTGAATCACATAAAACGGCGATATGAATTAAAAAATCATTTCCTGTAGGAACGATTATTGCGTATCAAAATAAACAAAACACATATATGTAAACACAGTGGTCATTTACTTACGACGTGTCTACGCACTGTTTTACATTAATACTCGTACAATGCACACATACCTACGAGTATGTAAGTGGGTATCTATATGCATACTGCACAAACAACAAATGAATAAATAAACAATGATGTCTGTACAGCCGTTTTAATCTTAATTTTTAGTAGACACCTGCACAGAACCTTATTTTTTCCTTATACCTGTAATTGTGTATTTATAATAGTTATACATTGAAATAAATTCTCAATTAAAGGAAAAACTAATGCGTACTTATGTAGGCAATGCGTATGAATAGGGCATAAAATTTCTTACATTCTATCAAGCAAAGCAATCAGTCAATTCAGGACATCCAGCTTCTTAAAATTTAATCGGAAGACATCAATTTATTGTACATATAATATGCTCTATATTTTAATAAAAATAAAGCATGCATAAAATAATATCTCTATTGTTATAAAATATAGCAACCCATTAAAATATCTATATTATTAGTTCATACAACGTATTAGGCACCTAATCAACGAGTTAACTATGTTTATTATAATAAACTAAGTATGTACTTAAAATTGTATTACCGTACCTAACTATGATTTCAGTATCAAAAACACATACTTACGCACATTATACAGGGTGTTTCAGAAAGGGTATACTAAGCCTGGAACCTGGGCTTCTTCAGTGCATTTATAAACACTATTTGAAGTTAGAATGTGGAAAATGTCCATTTAAAAAAAAACTATTGTTCTTAATAAATCAGAATTATCATTTTGTTGGGTACAAAACTATTTATTAAAAATAAACATATTACGATTCTGACTGCATAAAGTGTTTACAAATGCACTAAAGAAGCTGAGGTCCAAGGCTTAGTATACCCTTTCTGTAACACCCTGTATACTAATGCTAACCCTCCCCACAGCTTTGCACGGAGAAAGAATCCATGCAGCTTTCCCTGTGCCGCAGTGCCTGATTCCGGCTTTATTTTAATACAAAACATATCTGCATAGGCTCTCTATTTATAACAATCGATTTACACTTATACTAGCTCTAAATTAAACTAGGTACTAAAACTCATCAAACCTCAAACATGAACCCGATGACTCTATAACATCAACTCTATGAACGAAGACTATAACTCTACCCCAGTCCACCTAAAACGATACCCATCAATAAATTATTTGTTGACTATCAACACAAAAGTTTACAACGGCATTCGCAGGTACTATATGTGTTACCATACTTCCGCATGTGTGTCGACCAGCATGGAATTATGTCGCGTGTTTTGAATACCTATGAAACATTATTCAAGATTTTGAAGATAAAATATCTTGAGTTCACGGTATATCAGGTGCAAACAACCGCCATTGTATACAAAAACTCCCGACTTATTTTTTTAATATGATGTGATGACATAGAGCTTATTATTCAATGCCGAAGTAAAATCAAACAACAAATACATCAATAACGTATCATTCAAACATCAATCGTGTCCCAAATCAAGAAATATTATTTTAACGCCTATATTTTATTAACGGTCAGGATTAGACCTCTGTTATTCCAAATGGCCTGGTAAGCTATGTAGACTACACAACTACGCCTGCATAACTAGACCTGGATAATATCTTTATTTGCCTGAGGTTACTGGTGACTATTGTTAAGAATATTAATTAACAACTAACAGTGCCAAATCCCGGTATATCAACAAAGCCTCTCTGGAAGGCGTCTACATCGGTGTTGTCGCGCATGCGCTCGGCGAGAGCCTTCTCGTGCGCGAGCGGGTGCCAGGCGCCGAGCGTGCACGCGGCGTCAGCGCGCGCCGCGTGGTAGTGGCACCGGCGCGACGCCCGCGCAGAAGGCACGTATTCAAACATGCGCACACGCATGCATCGATGTAATGCGAACCAAAGACCTGAAATCAATAGAGACATTTCTATATCTAACACTATACTTTCGCTGAAATAGTATAAGAATAGCCGAAAGACTGAAAGCGTGGGACACTATATTCCATGAAACATTTTATCGTGATAAAGAAACCGTTGACAAAATTCTTGCTGAGATTTTTGTCTGTATATATTTTTTTATCTATTTAAATTGCCCAATGAAAATTAAATTAATGTTGCAACACGACTGTATATCTAATTTTGGACACGATTTTATTTTTAACAGTTTCAAGTAATTTCAACTGATTTACCAATAAATCCTGATGACGGAGGATTCCTTTTAAGTCGATAGGGCGACGTGTCTTGTAGTACCGCCCACAGTGCCCACAGGACATGGGGATTTAATAAGTGGATGTCTGCGTTCTTCCTTTTATTGAGTAGCCTGTAACGACATAAACATGATTAATTGCGAATTCAAAAAAATCCTTAATAATTACACTGACAATATTATAGGAAGGGAGGTAAGAGAAGTTAAGTTAATCGATATCTAATCTAAAGGGATATTCCATGATTATATACCTATGGGATAGATCAAGCATCTGATATATAAACAAAGAAAAATCATATCAAAATATCAAAAGCAATGATCATATCATGTGTTTACAAAACATTCTCGTAAAAAGGACTGTCGTAGATATATAAAAATGTCCTCGTAATAGCAAACTTGATTGCCCTCTTGGCGTTCCATGAGATTTATTTTCAACTAAACTATATTTTAAACTAAACTATAATATTACGCTTAATTAATAATGTGAATCGGATCTCAATATTTGCAATCGCCAAGGGACTCTCCTTTGGCGATTGCAAATATTGAGACTCTACATTCAAACTTTAAAGTCAAAAAAAATTCGGACCAACTATGAACAGGTTGCGAAAGAATTTAATGCCAAAAATTAAAAAAAAAAATCCTACGTGCACGTTTGTGGCTAAATGTAGAGACCTAAAATGTAATTGTACTAGTAATTCCAATTATCATAGGATTATCGTAAGAATATGACTTACTCTCTATAAACAGGGAACAGTGGATAGTCAGGATGATGGTACCAGCCCTCCAGCGTTGAGGAGTAGTTCGCGGGATCCCATATTAAAATCGATACGCCTTTATACAAAGGATCTTCTAAAAATCTGAACTCCGGTTTAGACGCAACCTGCAATTTAATTTGACTAGGTAGAGATATTCAACATAGAGAGTAACAAACTCCCCAATTCTGCTCACACAACGCGCAATGGAATGAAAATGGTACTTTAACTAACTAATAGTCCATACAACCTGTGAATTCAATACACGAAAAGTAGTCTTGGAGCCCACATCGTCGGTATAGTTGTCTGTTGGTGCATTATTGAACCTTAACACCATGTCATGAGAATCTGTGGATAAAGAAAAGACGATATTGTAATGAAATTACAAAAAAAATGGATATATTTTCAGATAAGGCGCTGACTTATCGGTATGGTCGACTATATTTTCGTATCAGCGTCGACTATATAGGCATAAAATGCCGAGTATTCCTAAGTTTTTAAGCTTGCTTAAAAGGATTCTTCGGGATTCTCAAAAATATTCCACTTGTATGGGCTGTGTGTTAGTCAACATCGTTAACGAACGAAGGGGCAATCTTTGTGTGATGAGCACGAAAGTTTGTCCCCGAGTCTTGGATGTTTAGTATCTATCATGATCATAATATAATAGTTTAATATTATGAAATCGCAAGTACGCTAACTTAGATATTAATCAACTGCAATACTCATTCATCCGTCATATGGATATTCCTAGGTATCTATATTTGCATACTGAGTAATAACCATAATTATTACCTGTTATAAAACTCCATTTAAGTTCATATAAATCCAAAACCAATCATTCAACCACAAAATACCAAAGGTGTTTAATTAATTAAAAGCGGTATAATTAATTAATTCGTACAAGACCTTTCGTAAGCAACACTCACGAGGGCTGTCATTGAAAACCGAAATGTTCGATTCATGATGGGTTCAAAATATATATTTTAAACCAACGTACGCTCAAAATACAGCACTGATGGAAAAAGAAAAAAAACAGCCTAGATTATTTCAATGATCATTAAAAGCATTTCAAAGCCAAAACATCAATCTACTGCGTTGCACGTAACAGGTACTTAGTAAGTAGTAACTAGCTTTCATTTATTGTGTACTGCAGTCGCCGATGAGCTGATGATGAAGTGGTTAGGTTAGTTTAGTATATATTATGGAGTGCTAGTGGCATTTTTGGCCCGGGGTCCATGGTTACATAGTTACGCTACTGAGCGTATGTATTCCGTATAATTATATCATTAGTATATAAACTATAACTATATTAATGATAAACGACCCTAATAAAATAAGAAAATATGTGGTCAGCTCTATATCCCAAAATGTATAAATATTTTAAGACCTTGATAATCTCAGTTTCTGCTCCATTTGAGAATATTTTGAAAGGTTTATTTATAGACTGGAAGAAAATAATTAGTGAAATATTGTTTTACCATTTCCAGATATTTATCAATAGTATTATTGTAGTTAAGTAGAGTCCTGCCTCTTCGCACATAACACTAAGAAATAAAGAGATATGTAAATTTCATTTTCATTTCATAAAGCAACATCAGAAGACACTATTTAGTATCAAAATAATTACTTAAACTTACGTCGATCTATTTAACTGAATCACCTCGTTTAAAAGAACAGCTCATCTTCCACACGATTATGCCGTAAGTATACCATTTAAGAAAGCGGAAGAATAGCAATTAACAACATGATTGTTTATAAAAGCCCTGATAATTACACCCACTCTTCGTGTGCTATTATGTAAAGTGAACCGGTTTTTATGTCGTCTTATAATGATGCAAGTCTATATAAATAAACCGACCGAAATGCAAACAATAGGTTTTAAAATAGTACATACCTAAGCACCACCCCTAGTGATCCCAATTTCTTCCCCACTAAATAAAAATAATTTTCATGTTAGCATCTTAAAACTTATTAATGTTTTAATACAGCCTATAACTGGCACTATCTTACATAACAATCCCTCCTGGATAACAGTTGTTAGCGACGATAGGAGAATTTCAGCTTAAGTATTAGGTACTTGTTTTCGATATTTGCACCAGCAAAAATGTATACCCAAATTAAATACGTCGCTCATATGTTTTCCCCTATTATTAAGAGATATAGGTTATAATATTTAAACATAGCTATGTTTATGTGAGGAAATCAGTAGGGCTAGTCACGTGCACTCACCGCCTCGTAGCAAAAGAAAAGCCGAGGCGAAACAATTTAATGGAAAATAAAACTGTTCAATAATGTATGTGGTGCATTAATGGCGGCAAGAGACCGACGCCATTGTTTAAAGCTAACTACAGCGTGTTAAGACATAGTTGATATCATTTGATTTGTTAGAGTTATAGGACAATTACGTGTCATCGCTAATTAGGTGACGAGTGTACAACGTTTTAATTGAATGCAGGATAATGAAAAGTTATATCTAGAAAATGCATATAATAATACCTAAGCCTTAGGTTCTAATTAGTGGTTACTTAATTCCTTTTTTGAAATACATAATGAATTTGATATACTTTGATTGGTAGAACCGACCTTGAACACTTATAAGAATGGCTTCTCACAATATGAGACACAAACAGTCGTTGTTGGGTGCAACGTTGATGCACCTTTTTAGAATTGTTCTTATTTCTAAAACGAAATAAACAATAATGTTTTTGTTTGGTAAACGCTCAACAAACGAGCTGTAGAAGCTATACTTTAAGGCACTTGTAAATTTAGTGGACGTATTGTACTTCGCTGGGCCCACAATGGTAGCAGCATGAATTATGCACACCCTTCATGCGCGCGGGTTGATGACACCACGCGGCCTGCGCTCGCGCCACGAACAATACCCAACATATCCTGACAGCCTCTTACAATTAGCGAAGGTATAAGCCCTCATATACATAACAAATTGTTCACGATTTTACCGTTGTGGTTAGGCACTTTAAGTCTCAGGTCTGGGCAACATCTTAGGAATCCAAAAAATATGATATTTAACTAGATACATTGTTAAAGTCTAGGTAAGTACTTAATTAAGTAGATAGTAACTACCTGGCAGGTCAGGGATGGCGAACCAAAACCAATCCTACCAAACTAAAAAATATCTAGGCACGGGATTGGCTGACGAATGTTTGTATATGTAACTAATTGAAACATTAATGTTTTTTGTCTACATTTAGTAATAAAATGCTACGCAGATTGCGCGAAGGAGACAGATTTAGTAATTTTAATAAGAATGTTTGTTGGCACCTCAAATATTTCTTTGGAAAATAATTAAAATTAATAATAATGTGTTAAAAGCATTGCCACCCCTATGCTAAAGAACGCAAAAGATAGGTCCCTATGTTATTAAAAAAGTCATAACATTAACTTTTTCTTTACTGTGCAAATTACAAGAAGACTGTTGACGGTGCGATTAGCTAGAACCGCCATAAACAAGTTATTACTGCACTCGCGATTGTGACTTGATGGCATCAACTTCGCGAACTCTGGTGAAGAGTTGCGAATTCGACGATCGCTAGTGGCTCCAGGAATTCGTCGTATCTACCTTATACGGAAATCAAGAACTGTTGTTATCCTGTAGGTACCTTTTTAGGCTACCTTGAAATTACCTAACTCAACTCTTCGGCTAACCAAGACGAAATCAAGCCATCAACGACCACGAATATTATCTTCATCTAAGGTCTGTTCTACAAAGTCAACCACGCCTAAGCGATATATTTTTTTTAAAGCCTTGTCGAGGGTGTGGCCAGTTGCATTTCCACATTCGCTTCTCCTTCGGCCAAACATGACAGCCGCTGATGAAACAAGGCGATACAAGGACAAGTTCTAAATATCAACGCATAAAACGTAAACAATGTGCTTCAAATTTCACTGTAAATGACCGCACACACAATTTAAACTGTACGTACTCGCTGCATTTTAATAAAACATTCTTTGAAACACGAGTCATCGTTGTGGTTGCGTTATGGTGGTGTTACTTTAGAACTTCCGACATTTTAACATTTATCATTTAAGATTTAACGTAGGTATGTATAGGATAGGCTACAAAAATGTTGGGACTTCCGTATCATAAGTTTGTCAATTGAGATAATATTGTGTTAGCCGACCCTTTTAAGAGAATACCCGTGGAGTCTTGCCCCTTGTTCGGCGTTCCGAACTAACAAAAAAAACTGGGATAATTAATTTTATCATTATTTTCGGTTAGCGAAAATGTATACATCTTACACACCTTGTAAAGGGAAAACTTCATGTTTTTGTTAATAAACAATAAGTGTACGATGTCCTTACACGTGTCTCCTCCCTCGGAAGCATGTGTCATTGTCTGTTCCACGTCTGGGCTATAAAGTTATCAGCATTTTTCGAGAAAGGACAAAGCCAGGGCAGGGCTGTGGTTATACAGTGACTAACGCGATGCAATAAAATAATAACATTAAGTATTTACTTACTACCATCGTGAATCACTCTGTGATATTTTTTACCTTTGACATTAAGCTGTAGGTATTTAATACAGGTGATTCAAATATGGATTTTATGAATGAAATCTTAGAATGACTGCATCCCACACAATTCAAAGAGATATTTGTGCCATATAGGGGCCATCTATAAATTACGTCACACGTTAAGGGGGAGGGAGGGGGTCGACGAAGTGTGACATTGTGTGACATGGGGCGGGGAGGAATCCCAAATTTTGTGACATCACATTTTTTCAAAATATAATATTTTATATCTGAGTATTACAACTATTTATTTTATTGAAAAATAATTTAAATGGAAATAAAAACAATTTTGGAATACTGCTGTTTTGATTTCATAAATTTCTAAATGTAAATTTGCAAAATATGTGACATCACACTAAGTAGGGGAGGGGTCTCTCAAATGTGACCAGTTGTGACAAGGACGGGGGTGGGGTCAAAATTTCACGAAATTCGTGTGACGTAATTTATGGATGGCCCCATACCTAATGCTCAATGCAAATCATGGATGGATGAAAGATGCATACGTAATACAAAACATACCTAGCTCTTGAAATTATGTTTCAATGTTTGTGTCCTTTTCGATAAGAAATGCATTCAAATATTTTATGTAAATAGATAAGAATCCCGACTTTTATATCGCCCATTAGCATAGATTAAATAGCTTGGATTTTCCGGTGCGCACGCGCAGGTATTACAGAGGAGCGCGGCGGCGGCGCTGGCGCCACTGCGCTGAACTATTGTCCAGCCAGCGGCAACCATATCAGCATATCAAACCGCCTTATGCGTTTCTGTGTAAATATTGTGCAAACTATAGATACCTAGCAGTCGTGAATAAAATAAACGCGTGACTGCGACTTATGTGGTATGCTTGACGATGAACCTTGCCAATTTTCATTAAATTTCCAAATCGGTACTCTTGAAAAAAAGAATTTCCAAATCGGTACTCTTGATCACAAGTGAAAGCAACAATCAAGGAGTCCTTCGACGTTTGCTGCTTTTATCGCACTACTTTTGCGAATAGTACTTACCAGCCCACGCACATTTTATTCTTAGTGATAAGGCCTCCCATTGAGACACTCTCCGTGTTAATTGTGAGTATTTTTATTAAATACTTACTTTTGCGGTGAAATAATAAATAGCTATCTACCTATCTATCTATATTTTAAGAACTGCACTAACGTAAATGCTACGATGATACTTATCCTATTTAACACACAGTCGTGTAGTGTTATTCTGTAACGCCAATCTCATAATCTCACGCGTAAGTATATATATTATGAATTTTAAAATTTCAAAATAAATGACATGACTCGGGTACAAATAACCCATCCCACAAAGTTAGCCCCAAACAGGATTCGAACCTGGGACCGGCAGCCACTGAACTAATAAGATCGTCAAAAAATTAGGATGTTTTTTTACAAAACGACCGGATTCGATTTCCGATTTACGTATGAGTTTTTTTGAAAATCTATGAATACACTTTTTTCTTATCTTCAAAATCGACATGGTTTTGATAGAACATATTTATCTATCACGTATAGTTTTTGAGGTCCCCATACTGAGCCACCTCGACGTTACACCCTGTATAATTCCTGAAATAGTCGCACAATCATAAAATATCCCCACAATGAGGTGACATAATTATGTCTAAAGGGACTGAGTTACCGAGTGAAGTCCCGTGGACAGCATTCATGTAATTCGCATACGATTTGGGGCGTTCGGCGAAGCGCGCGGCCCACGCATGTCAATGCGGCCCACAAAGCGGAGATCCGAACCGATAAGTGGCACAATACACGGTCGATCACCTGCGCTTGCGCACTGTGACTATGCGCGTAAGGATATGCACCGATGTTTGAAAATAATAAGAGGCACAGATACCATCGGAGTATGTACTTACTACCAGATATTTTTCAATAGAACGGTACTATGTCAGATGCTATGTCGTGACCAATATACCAGTATACCAATTTGATCTTGGAAATGGTAATTGTAGAGCTAAAACAATTTGGGAGACCAGAATACTAAAGCATTACAAAAAGTTTTCGTCTATTTATAAAGGCATTACCATACACTTTTCTTGTAATAAATACATAAGTATCAACTTGATAGTGAAATTGTAAATTGATAAAAAAACATCCATAAATTTGGGGGTTAACTTAAAAAACAGGATTTCTTTATGCAGATATCTTTAGTATCTATTGAAAGATAGCACTCATTAGATTTCTCTCCAAATGCATTAAATTCTTAGCCCGCTCACTAACACCTATAATACTAAAACATTTTCAATCTGGTGCACCACATTGATTAAGGTAGGCTATGGGTTCATTACGGGTTGTTGCCCCAATGAGAAAATTAAATAAACTAGTAACCAAAAGCGCATTTGGGGCGATAACTGTTAACGGACTGGCAACAAGTAGGTATCCTTACAATTCACGAGAACGCTCATTCTGTCGCCGACTCATGCGCAAGATGATTCACCTACAACTAATATGCAGTTAAGGAACAGGTAGGGCTGTCATGTAGGCAATCAATTCTATACCAACACAGTACACATATTACTATCTATATTATATTGAAAAGCAAAGTAAAAATGCGAGCAAGTAGGTACTTAAACTACTTTTAGAATAGGTACCTTCTAGGCACTAATATGTTGATTCGTATAGTGAATTTAGTTACTCACCTTTATATTTGTATGATATCATATATTTTCTGGTTTACCGAGGATTATTTAAGTACCTACCTACCTAAGGTGCGTTGAGGTAATACCGGATGGATTTCGAATAGTTGCAAGAATGTTGCAAGAACTTAATTTTCTCAATTTTAATTTACACCACATTCATGAAAACGAATGGAAATTGATAATGATTAAACTTAGTGTTATTTGAAATTTAATTTATTTATAAACACTCGATACTTTTTGCCTTGTAAGCCTGTAACATCTGGACACAATTTTTACAATGACAATTTGGCCATCAAGGGGTAAGTTCGGAAAATCATTTAAAACTACTTCTATTGCTAGGAGCGCAAGGTGCAAAACAAGAATTTATCCGATCTTCCCTGTTCCTTAACATGACATCAACAAAATCTATCTAATACTACAAACATAGATGTTCCAAATTATTCCTTCTTTTTTTTGTTTGGGCTGTCCGATCTGTCGTGTCTGGCGTGTCGCGCAATGTGGCTAGCATTAAAAATTATAGCCGAATAAGTTGAAAATTTGATGTCTACGTTCTTACCCCAGCGCCAATCTTACCCCAACGCATTTGTCACATTAGTTGTCAAATTAAATTAAATGCCTACCTACCTACAGGCAGACTAGTACCTCGTGGATGTCGTGTGTCAATTTTATTTAGAAAAGGTAACACACAATGCTTAAATCATTAGTAATGGCAGCCCTAAGGGAAGATAGATCATCCTTCAGGGTAGGCAAGGGAAAAGGTACGTAATGGGCATTAGTATGCAAATAATTGCACTTCCGTGGAATTTAATTAAATCTTTATGTGTGTGCGTGTCTGATTTAAATAATATGTAAAAACCTTAGGCTTGTACCTACTTGTCTAGAAACTGAGGTAACTGAGTACATAGGTACGTTCTAGGTATAGGCACTTATCTATAGACAAGCGTGGACTTATTGCACCTAACCTACCCACAGTAATAATATTTTAATATTTTTATTATTTGAATCGCTCATGTTTTTATAAAAATACCTAACAAATAGGATGGGTAAAATATTAAGGTTACATCAATGGTTACAGTACAAAGGTCATCGTTCTACCCATAGGTATGTTAGGTTGAGTCATTATTTTCGTCGTAAATCTATGAACTTAATTCGATTCCTAGAACTCTGTGCGTATCTACTACCGTTTTATACCAACAAGTAGGTAAGTACTTTTTACTGGGGGAAATCCTCATAGGTATCGAAGTTAAACTTCAGGGAAGGCATGCGGGTTACGTCGAAATCATACCGATTACAACCCGAGGGGGTGTACCATCATCCTTCTTAGTTGGAGCGCCACGGAATCGCACTAGCATATATCGCGACGAATGTGTAGTTACGTTAAGACCTACCTACTTACAAAGTGACCATAGCTGAGCATTTTTGATTTCGAAACTTACCAATGAAGTCTCCTAGTCGCGATCCAAGCAGTGCTCCGGCGCTGGTGACAACCGCGCACGTGTTGTAGAAACGGCCCTGCAGCAGCGGCGCCCGCGGGATCTGGAACCCTAAGCGCGCAAATGGCTCGTCATCAGACGTCACTGTTCGCACTTCCACAGCCTTCAACGCGCACATCACCTCTCCTGTCGAACTCTCTTTACGATGACTACCGTCGTACTTCACATCGTAAGTATTATGAGCATCCAGCCCAGACCTGAACACTTTGCTGTCGCCCATCAACACTCTGTGAAATTCCTTCAGTAGCAGCTCCTTGAACTCCGCAGTCAATTTCTCGCAATTAACAGACGTTAAATCATCACAAATATATTTATCGCTGTCGAACTCCAGCAAGGGTTCATAAATGTTGGGAAACCGAGGACTGCCGTGTTGTTTTCTTACTATGTTATTGGACGGATGCACTTGGGAACCAGTCTTGTTGGTGGTTGGTATACCAACCACACCGCTGCTCCAGAAAGCACCGACCGCCGATCTCCGGCTTTTAGGAATTGAATCGAGTCGTAATGTAGAATTAAACGGTGACTTGGGCTGATATTTTTCCGAATTGTACGTATCTTGGTAATTTAGTGCGGAGGCGGTCTTTTGCGGCGCTGGCGTCTTGCTGAACAATCTTTGTTTCTCTATATACAACCAATATTGCGACCAAATCAGATATAAATAGCCACACATGCCGAAGAAGAGAAGGTTGATGAAAACCCACACGGTCATAGCTGCCGCTTTCATATTATTTCTTTAAATACTTTATTGTTCAATTAACAGATGCACGAAAAAAAAAAGACACTGAGCAGCTTCAATACAAAAAAAATCGGGGGCACGTAATATCAAACACAGAATAGTTACAGGAGTATTTTGGCTAAATCTGTATAGCGAGGGCGGGGTGCGATCAGCTGATAGCGGCGGCCCCACGCGTGCGTACAATCGCCCTCAAAAGCCGCAACGCCCTTTGTTCTATTGTGTAGTAAGTCCCGACTAGGACCTCACTACTCGGAATTGAATACAACAATTTAATCGCTGTATCGAATTGGCGTTTCATAGTCACCTAGGTACTTTAGATTTTACTGTAACATGAATAATGTTTTCAGCGCATATGAGTGTGTAATAATTTTATTTCTCGTCATGAATTTGTTCAATTACTTATTTACTCTTACTTACGTTATGTGTTAGAGCCGTGTGTGTCTACTGCTAGGTTTTTGAATACAAAACATAAATTATCGATTCAAGAGATGATTGTACCGTCCCTTTTTACCCGCGCGGACGAAAATGTGTGTAGGTATGTCTTTGTTGAATGTTTCGGAAAACATCTAGCTTGAGACACGGCTTTATGTATGCAGCAGCTTGACTGTAGCTCATCGCCGCCGTAATTGACTGTATCAGACGGCCGCAGTCAGTCGATGCTGACTCGAGCCCATGCCGTACTTACCAGAGGCAAACACTCGCGTTGCCTCGCCCTAGCATGTCATATCATCAGTCACGTACCTCAATGTCAACCCGCGAGGCACGCTAAAGAATTAGCTAGTGTTGCAGTTTCAGGAAATAAAAATAACAGCTGTACTAAAGGGATTTATTTTCAAAATACTATTATATTTTATTGTTATAAAATTTCAGGAAATTCACAACCAGTGAGGGGGAATTATTTTGAATGTTTCCAACTGATTAGTACATAGGTCATAGGGCTTAAAGTAAATCTGTATTAGAAGTTATCTTAATACAAATGTGAGGTTAATTTCTTAAGACTAGACTTGTTCATTAATAAGTAGGTACATTTTACATTATATCTATAGGATATGGTAAGCTATATTATTATTGCGCAATATAAAATATTGTGTGCAAAATTATACAAGTGGTGATATACAGGATTAATTTTTCAAGTGGGCGTGGATACAGTATGTTGTTTTTGTCAACTCAAAGGGCCTGGTCTGGCTAGGGTAATTATTTAAAAAAAATCTATTAATATTTTAGTTTTCATCAAAGTTGGTCTCGTGAGTCCTTTAAGTATTTTTCGCTATTCCCTACAGTTTCGGATTAGGCCATCCACACTGACTTGAAAATTATACCCTGTATACTTTAATTACTTCAGAACATACTTTTTTTTTTTTTTTTTTTTTATTACATTATAGGCAAGTATTTGACCTCGATCGCACCTGATGGTAAGATGAGATCTACGATGGAGCATACTTGCCTAGGTAGGAAGGCGGCAGTAGATAGAGACGCTACATTCACTAGGCACATGCAGCGCAACTGATCTGACCCACCATCCATGAATGGCAACACCGAACATCATGCCGGAACACGGCTAGGCCGCTTGGCGACATGGCTTTGTTCAGTGGGTGGTGACTAGCCACGGCCGAAGCCTACCACCAGTTAAAATACAATAAAGAATTAATTTATTTCGTACCGCTGATATTTACACTTAATATACAAGTAAGATTATTATACAGTACATTTGTGACTAGATACATCTGTATGCCACTTTGAGTGGCAACAAACTTTAAAATATAAAGTACGAGTTTAATTATCAGCTTACAATCTACTTTAAAGTCTTACCCCCCAAATTTATAGACGTTATGTAACTTTATCAAACGTCACATAGCACTGCGTACAAGTTTTACTTTGCGCAGTACTATGTGACGTTTAATAAAGTCATAAAACGTCTTTAAATTTGGGAGTAAGCGTTTGTACACTTTGTTTAGGGAATTGAATGTTAAAATGGTGTCTGCTAAAGACGCTGTTCAATTTACCATACAATATACAATAAAAGCTCTCTGGGACCTTTGTACAAGTTTCAAACGTATTCAAATACCGATCGTAATCGAATATTTCTATACATTTACCAGTAAAACTGCACGTTTCTGGTAGGTTCTCTGCTGTAAAGTGTATAGAAAAATCACTTGATTGGTATGAAATGCTGTCAAAAAATCGTACTAAGCCCGCAGGACCCTAGCCCATATCTTCAAATGGGCAGTCACTTTGAGTTTCTTTTACCCAAATTATGTGAGATATATTTGAGTAAATATATTGCTGTTATTAAATTACCAATTAAATGTTGTTGTCTTTATAGGTAAAACCGACCTTATTTTATTAGTTCTTTTTTCAAGATTTTGGTATGATTTTGCTTTTGGTGAGTCTCAGTTGGTGTTATGGTTCCGTCGTGCGTAGGGCTGCGGCTGGTGGGCGGCGTCGCGGCGCGTGAGCAGCGTGGAGTAGTGCAGTAATGGTACCGCGGCCGCGCCCAGCACCATCGCACCGAACGAGGGCTTCTGCATTAGCCTGCAAGCATCGATACAATGCGTAATCGCATGGCAACACACTGCAGCTTACTTTTTTTTTGTAAAAATAATGGATTTAAAAAAAAAGACGAGCCCGCTGAGTTTCTTGCCGGATCTTCTCAGTTGAGGGCGCGTTCCGATCCGGTTGTAGAGTTAAGAAAAAAAATGTAATGACAATTTGTAAGTGCCCCCGTAGGCGTACGTACGTATTAATATACGCCTACTTACCACGGTAGAGCTATGATGAGAAGTGTATAAGAGAAGGACAACACTAGGTTAACCCAAACCCTTGTGCACCTTCTAAAATTGCTCGATATCCACTGGCATTGCAGGACTGAAAGAAATATGTAAGATTGTCAAAACATATGATTTTTAAATATTATTCTTATCGCATAATTTATGAAGAGTGAATCAATTTTCGAAATAACGGTAAAAATTATAAATGATGACAATTGAAATTCTACTGTAAGCCCTTAGACATAAGGCTAAAATTGATATAACAAAATTAAAATCACACTTGGAAGCTTAAGGCGCGGTAGAGAGCCGTTGCTTTACACTGACTCTAACCATCTTATTCCAAAACAGGGTCTAAATATAGTACTAGGATTAATACTAGGTTAAAAGTTCGGACTAAATAAGTTTGGACGCTATTTCCTTTTCGATTATATTATTAACAAAGTGATTTAGAGCTACATAACTATAAAATGATGACTTACAAAGTGTCACCCAATCAGGATGCAGCGTCATTGCGGACGCGAATACTTGTACAAAGCCCAGCAGGCGGTACTTCCACGTGTGCAGGTCGGCGTCCCGCCGCTCCAGCTCGTGCAGCTGCTGCCGGCTGAACGAGCCCTTGCGCAGCAGGCAGATGGGGTCCGCGGCGGGGTAGCGCGCGGGGCTGTACGCCTGCAGGGTGTCACCTTCAACTACACCTACTGCTGTATACTGCAATTAATCAGAATCAGAACCAGAATACTTTTTATTCACATAGACTAATGGTCTACGGTACAGTACTTATGAATCGTCAAAAGTTACAAAATATTATGCTATTACTTTACCACCCATTCAGAATGCCGTTCCTATGGAGAAGAACAGGCAAGAAACTCCACGATTGCTCTTTTTTAAAAAAGGTCTTTTCCATTTATGAGTAATGTAGGAACGGCTAATCAGACTTTAGCAGCGGGTCAACAAAAAAAAAGTACTAACTAGTTTAGACCAAAAAGGAATTTGGATCCACATAAAGCTACAAAGCTATGATCCAATGCTGTGGATAGGAATTAAAAAACAATTGAAAATTTATCTAATTTTCAATTCTTGCTTGGCATGTGGAGTAAACATAGTTTGGTTATGATTAGTGTGACTAGAATTAAAAATATGTAATGGACATATAAGTAGGCCAATTATGAACATGCACCCAGCTTATGCACCCAAACACGCATCAAGGTTTCTATGTAGGCACTTACAATATCATCCTCACGACCCGCATATGTGAAATGTATCCGCAGATCACCAACCTCGTGCTCCAGTGCACTCTCACCATGATAATAGAAACCAGAATGCAACTTTATGTCACTGCGCTCTGGCCTGGAGTCCGACCAGATCTCGTAGTAATCATTCACCTTACGTTTCACATCCATACCTGGAACAATGAGGTATTTAATGTAATGTTTATGACTTCTATAGATAATATAGTTTTGTGATGGATAGCAATGCAACCAGACTTAACATTATGCACCAATGGAAATAGTGAGCTGTTCTGGAAAGTATGTATAGGGGACCTGACAAAAATATAATGACAATCTGTTAAGTTGCTTTTATTGATTGATAGTTTATAATTAGTAGTATTAGTAATATTGAAATATTATAGAGTTGAATGATGTGTGTGTAAAAAGATATTGAGAACAGAATTTAACAAACATATAACATGCTATAACTGTGGACAATATTATACCTAATAATAACAAAGTACAGCTTACTTAAATACAACCATCCAATCTTAACACTTTCAGCTACATGCGTTTCACTGAGCAGGGGCATGGTGGTTGGGTTATGGTGGCCCGGTCTTATGTAGAACAGGGATGACTCCACCACAAAGTCCCTCCAGTCTTTGTGGTACCAGTAAGTCTTCTGGGATTCCTCTGCAGGCTCACTCAGGAAGTTATCTTGTTCACTGCATGATTTTGTATCCCATATTGTTAGTCCATAATACATACAAAATAAGTTATAACAAAAATTTTATATTATACAGAGGTAAATTTGTATCCTTGGGCACAATGCTTTACCTTGTCCCCAGAATTAATTTTGCTCTACAAACTACACATTGTCCCTGGCAAAGGAGAAGACATTAAAAATATTTTTGATATAAAAAGCTTTGTAAACCCTCTTAAAATATTACTTCTACAATGTTTTCTTTATAGCATAAGTTAGATTAATCAATAACTCTCAATGGAATGACAAACATCATAGTTTAAAAAAAGCAAACACAATTTCCTAGTCTGCATAATATTTTCAAACCCAAGTATACTTACGTAGTCTCCTCAATCCACTGATACATCTGCACTCTTTTCCTCAACTTGACAGCCTGAACTTGAATGTTATAATCTGGCTCTGATATGGGTTCGAGTACCCTCAGTGGGCCAACTATGTGCACGACCCGGCCATCGTAGCGCGCCACATCCTCGCCTATGTGCACATCTACAGTCTCCGCAGCAGATATTAATTCTTCCAGCATCATATTACTTTGAATTGTCTGACTCTGAATACAAAAAATAGTATGCATGAATATGTTCTAAGCCCACCAACAAACATTAATAATTATGGCTATGAGATTTTTGCTCCCTTGGGGTAATCAAATTAAATCAATCATAAGCAAAAATTGTTTTGTTTGAATTCCTATTAAATTAGTTTCCTCAATACAAGTGATTTTACAAGGATGTGGACACAGGCATTTTATAAATGAGTGAATAAATACCTCAGCCCACAATAAAAAGTAAGTAACACCCGAGAACAACACAAGACTGAGAAGAGTGGTCAACCAGGTGTGTTTGAAATGATTCCTAACTGCGGTCCAGTCCATCTTAAAATTATGAGATTTCTCACTGATTTAACTCCACCAACAATAATCAACAATCTAGTATCAAAAAGATTCCTCCGTAAAAATGGTCATTATGATTTACATTAAAAAAACCGAATAAAGTAATATTTATTTACTCATTCTTTTTTTTTCACTTATGTTTTTTTTGTAGTAAAACTATTTAGCGTCACCGTATAAGGTATTTTGCCAGTCCCATTTCTTAAGTGTAAATTATTTTTCTTAGGCTGACTAATACAGGCATAACATGTTGACATTTTTGTGCTTATTAGAAAGTGGTTCAAGTCACGCCGGGTAATGCTCTAAGAAAAAAAATCCACCTTGTAGAAATTATCTAATCTGTGGTGCTACAATTGAACATGACGTTTCCACCCCCTTCTCTTACCTCCTTCACCCCGCTATCGCCCTGACCGATTGGCGGCCATTTTTCCTGTCAAACGCGTTACGCGTTTGACAGGAAAAATCGCGTATAAACTTCTCTTATTAGTCTGTGGTTCAAGTTTATTTTTGGTGTCTGGCATAGAATCTCCCAATTTGTATTTTAGGGAATTATTTGTTAATAATAATTGTCATTGGCATAATACCTACCGTTGGGTGGCTCTGAGTCTGACCACCTTTTTTTTGATCATTGTCAAAAAATGAAGTTACGATGAGTTTTGTGTTGTGGGATTAATTAGTGCGCCTGCCTTTCCTATTGGACGAATTAAACTACTACTGCAAAGTTTTGTGTATAAAAACAACTTCTAATGGAATCGTGAACCAAACTCTAATTCTGACTTTAGTAGATAGTGTATTTATAAAATATACGAAAACAATATTTGAGTAAATGCATGGACAAATAATATATAAATATGAGGACGCACATAAAAAGTTTCAGGTTAATTACCGGTGGCATTGTTTACTTATCTCAATATTCGTCTAAATTAACAAACAGAAGATGCTATCACGGTGTACCATTCCTAGAATTCTATAAACGAACCACAGGTATAAATAAATATTAAACATTATTATTTAAATGTGAAGTGTTACATAAAATGTTAGGAAATAAAAATAGTATGATTTGTCTACTTACTGATGGGTCGACTAAGCACTGATTAGTCGGAACAACCAACTTACTTTCCAGCAATTTTGATAGTCTGCAATAAATAACGATTATATGGCCTCTTCGCAAATTACTAACCCATTATTTAACACCCTTTTAATATCTGATAACCATAAGTAACTTGATTCTGATATATACAAGCTGATAATACAAAATATTTTATCTCACTTAGGTCAATCCATTTCCGAGGATAATTTTAATGTTCTAAAGAAGAAGCACCCAAATATTGAGAATTTAAGCCATGACCGCTTGCAGTGTACCCTGCAGATATTGGCAAAGTTCAACATCACAGATGCAGAAGCCTGCCAACACATTCACTTGTTCAGTATGCATCCCATAACCATGGACAACTATGCAGAAATACTCAAAGAATGTGGATTTGTAAACATATCTCCTCAATATATTATAAGGTGAGTTAGTTTTGGAGTTGAAATTCATTAAAGTGAGTAGTAGATGCAATACTGATAACTGGAGCACCCCATTGTACTAGATTTCTGATATATTGCAGCATCCATGTGGAGAAAATGCATAGAGAGTGTCAAATCTACTATTTTGCTAATCTTATAAGCATGACATTAAGTAATTAGTGATAATAAAGATGTTTCACAATGTGCTGATAAATTCTATCCACAAATTATTTGACAAGCACTCTTGTGAAATATGCTCCAAAAGTAGATAGGTACTTTTTAATTATGATATTCTTCAAATAAACTCCAATTTGATGCTAACAAAACATAAGATTGCGCTGACTGTGCTAGCCAAGCATTTTCTATGTCAGTAAAATGTTGTGATAGTGTCATTATATCAACCACTCCATTCATACACTCTATTGAAATGTTTTCAGATATCACACACATGTAAAATCAAGAACTATAGCTAAATTGAAGAAAGAAGGCCTACTCAGAGAAGACTTAGTTTTAGAAAAAGTTCTTTTAGATATATTCAAAGATTGGCCGGCTAGTCATAAGAATTTACAACCGTTTCATGATTCTAATAGTTCTATATGTGAGTATTTCAATGCGAATATATTTCTTAGTGGTATGGTATTAAATCCACGCTCGCTTAAGATCGGCGCTACATGGGCTAGAGCTGGTGCTGTAGTTCACCCCACTGACTGATTAGGTCCTCAGAAATAAAACATTCCTCATGACATTTTTACAGCCTAGAAGCTGTCATTCTTATGTCACTGCTTCAGCTTTTCAATCGTTACAAATTAACCATTATGCTAAATATTACTAAAATTTTCAGTGAAAATCCGCATGAGTGTGCTAGAGAGATACCTAAATTGGAAGCTGTCTATAACAACTGAAGATTTTGAGAAATACTGTAGAAATTATTTACCACTGAAACATAAACCAATGGCGGACATACAAGAGGCATTGAATTTAGCCCGAAATGAATTGAATTTCGACAATGCGGCAGTTAGAAGGAATGGCTTCATTATATCTTCGGATCCCCTGCACACTAAGCTTATATTAGATAACGTTGTCACCCTGGCTGGCTTGGACGTCCGAGAAGCGATACGTATAGAGCCTGCTATATTGAAAAATAATTATAATTCCATATTACAGATAAGAGATATTTTAGAGGTAATCCATCATAATGAAGCATTTGCCTTTTTTTTCTCTAGTAATAAAAACTGTTAATATTGGCACCATTACACCGTCTGCTTTGTAAAAGTAGATTTCGTCACAGTTTCTGAGCCTGAATCTTAGTACACAATAAAGGACAGAAAAAATAAAAGCCAATTATTATGGTCCCAAACTAAGGAACACTTACTCGGTACCCTACAAGTACCCTACAATGGCAAATAGCGAAATACTATTTTCATATTTACACCCTGAGCTGAACGGGTGAGTAAAATGCAAAGGCATGCTTGCCCCGTCATACAATTGGCCCAAATATGATTGGTGAAATGTGGCTGCATCACCACTGCTACCCCTTCGACGATTACATGGTCTATTTATTTTTTAAGGGTAAACCTATAATATAACTTTGCAGGAGTACAGAATAACAAAAGAGGCTCAAAGGCGGTGTTTAAAGGTGTACTGCATGCGTCCGGAGACGGTCCGCGAGCGGCTCGACGAGCTGAAGAGCTTCAAGGAATATCAAGTGCTGTCGACTAATCCGCGGGTGAGATACATATACTTTACTAGCTGTTACCCGCGACTTCGTCCGCGCGGTATTTAACAAAAAAGTTTTTCTAAAATAAAAGTAGTCTAAGTTACTCCTTGTTACATCAGCTATCTGCCAGTGAAAGTCTCGTCAAAATCCGTCCAGCCATTTCAGAGATTAGCCGAAACAAACAGACAGAGATTTTTTTTTTTTTAAATGTTGTTTTGTTATATGAACCGTGTATACATCCAAATCCACTTAGTAAAAAGCGGTTATTTTAATATTACAAACAGAAACTCCAATTTTATTTATTTGTGTAGATGAAGTTTCGACTAGGTAACATAGTATATAGGTATTAATAGGAAACGTTCCATAGGGATATAACGCTATGCTTATGCGCACCATGCCGAGACTCATTAATTTCTATTCTGTTACGGGTACAGACACACACTAAAGTGCAATACAATGAACACATGTATGTGCCCCTACCCATATATTTTGACATCGTAAACCGTAGACTATTACATTTGAGCAGCAACAGCCTTAAGAGAAACGTGTACCCAGCTAAATAAATAAATATACTAATACTACTTCAAGTTGTACTAGTGATTTATATAATGGTTTGGTTTTAAGTAAACTATGTAAACTCTCTCTGTGTTCGCGTTTTACTGCCAATTAATGTTAAAGGTAAATAAGTAATTACTTTGGTTTTTTTTTCTAGATGCTGTCTATGGTTGTTCACAAGAAGAAAATGGTGAAACGTCTTTCGAAGATACAGCAAGCTCAAAAGCAATGCTACAGCCTAAATCATCTGGTGGCATCCAAGAAACTGTTCGATATGTGAGTAACGTACTAATTATGATGGTGGTAAATGCGTCCTTATTGTCTTTAAAGTAAGGTGCACTATGGAATTTAATTCTAGAGCATGAAGTATATGGATCTGTACTCTGTGTACGTACGTAGACGTCATAACACCTGGGACGGTGATGCTAAATATGAATTCCTCGCTTATGACAATTATAACAATGTTCAATGTTGTTTCCTGACAATTCAATTTTTTTTTTTTTTATACATTATAGCCAAGTATTTGATCTCGATCTCACCTGATGGTAAGTGAAGATGAGATCTACGTTGGAGCATACTTGCCTAGGTAGGAAGGCGGCAGTAGATCGAGACGCTACATTCACAAGGCACATGCAGCGCAACTGATCTGACCCGCTATCCATGAATGGCAACACCGAACATCATGCCGGAACACGGCTAGGCCGCTTGGCGACATGGCTTTGGTCAGTGGGTGGTGACTAACCACGGCCGAAGCCTACCACCAGTAGAGTTGTCACCTAGTTGGCACCACCCAGGGTCACGTGTAGGGTATCTCGAGGGTACTTAATTCTCCTACGGACGAAGGTGACTCGACCCCAAAATATAATATAATAAAACTTGTTTCATATTGAGGTGCCTGTTGAGATTGTTTCTCAATCGGGTCGATTTCTTTTGTAGATAAAGACCGCCTCTATATGTCCAGACGCGAAGCATATTTCATAATATACCATTGCCCGTTAATTTGCGAAATAATAATTGTACTATTCAATCCATATTCCAAGTCCGTTTTCGTCTTTTATTACAGTTACATAAACAATTTCGGGGACAAAGTCTGCGGCAGAGATATAGCAATATTAATAACCACATCCCTGGACCCGAGCGGCGAGGGGTTCTCCAGGGATGCCCTGCTGCAGCAACTGAGGAGGCACAAGTTCTGGCTGCATGCGGCGCTCAACGTTATCGACGCTAACATAAAGTTCCTCAAAACTAAATTCGAGGATCAAATCATATTTAACAATTGCCATCTACTTTTGTATCCTGTGTAAGTCTTTTCAAACTTAAGTTCAGCCTTTCCCAAAGTGGGCGATAACGCCCCCTTGTGGGCGCTGCAGGCCTAAATGGTGGCTGTAAGAGACCCAGAAAAAAATAAGGGCGTCGTGTAGAAGCCTACAATTATTAATTTAAATTGAAGTTATAGTGGTTCTTAAATAGGTGAAAAAATTGGGTCGCTAAAAAATAATTCATTCTCAAAGTGAGCAGTAGACAAGATAAGCTTGGGAGCCCCTGATTTAGTTGCTAGCTGTGCCCCGCGTCTTCGCACGCTGGGTCGTCTGTACTCGGAAGGGTGCGAGTGACACATCATGCCTTTGCGTAAGAGACTCGAGCCAGTACCAGTCCTACACCACTGACTTGTCGATATGGCTAGGGGGCGCCTGAGCTGGTTTTACAACCCAATGCCAGATAAGCTGGAGACTGCACTATTCGCATGTCATTGTCAGATTAGCGATTTTTTAATACACTTAAAGCTAGTTCCTAAAGAAATGTAGGTCATAATACTAAAACCCGCAACGCATCCGTTCTTGTGATTCATTTATACAGACGTGCAGATTCTCACAAGGAATTCCTTACATACAATTTGGTTATATTTAACATCCTTGTTGGTCGCAAGCGCAAGCGCAGTCGTGCAAAAAAAATATTTCCATTTAAAATTACGAAATACTAAGTAACCATAGTTCAAGTAAAAATATTTATTACATTAGTACCTAATACGCTTGTGTAAATGTGGGTGTACAATAGTGTACTCCAGTTTATTCCTTTGGAGATTACCGGAGTGATAATCTATGTTACTTTTATATTCACAGTTCCGAAGTACAACACTACATAAGCATATTGCTTAACATGCGGACAACCGCCGACAAGAGTAAACATCGTCCAAGCGAGGTATACTACAATAACTTGAACAGTGCTATGTTATCGGACTCTCAGTTATTGAGTTTAGTGTTATATGAGATCGAGAAGAAGTATCATTTCAGTGGCGACGGCATATGGACGCGTCAGGACGGTGTGAAACAATCTGTCAACTGACAGCTGGCGCGCGGCAAACAGCCCAGACATGAGGTTATTACGAAGACGAGAGATTTTAATAGGATTTTCCACAGACTATAAGCACTGGACTGGCTACAGAGATCATTGTCTTGTGCCTATTTGATTGTCTCCATATTGGCGCTGAATGCGGTAATAGTGGATAGTGAGTGTCCACGCAACTAAAGATGAAAATTTTACATAACTATGTCGAAAAAAATTCAATTAAATTGATTATTTTAAAGTGTAATAATACTTAATATGTACCTTTTTATAACATGTGTTTTAACTGAAATCCACAGATAAATACAGTTACGATCCAAACAATGCAACGGCTATTTACATTAAATGTCAAATTTAGTTCCGGAGACGCTCGCGGAGGCGCTCCAAATCGGCACAAAAATGCTTATCATTTCGTACTATTATACAAGTCTAGTAGTAAAATATTAGTCTATGGACTTTCCTACGAAAGAATTCGAGGCACTGCGCGGGGTGAGGGGGACGTTGGACCCGCCCACTTCTATATTTTCCATCTAGTGGTGAATAACGACAACTAAATGCGTCGTCTATGTCGAAGCTACTACGTGGTTTTTCTATATGATGCAAGATGCCTCCAGCGTCACTAGTGTACAACGCGTAAAAAATGCGGCGTCATCTTTTGTCGAGTAGTAAAGTAAAACAAATCAAGGATGCAAAAGCGAGCGTGCTGTTCAATGGACGACCGCTGACAGTGACTGAGGCCACGCCCAACTTGATGACGTCAGGGCTTAACTGAAGATCACAGTGCACAGAAGTAGAGGCTTACGAGTGAGTAAGTGTAGGTGTTATCATCTTTATCATAGTTGCAGTGTCGCCCTATCGGAATTTTCTTCAAGGGTAAAAGTCCTACATGCTCGGATCAAACATCCAACCGAGAAATAAAGAGCCTCTTCTGATAGCTTGTATTTGTAAATACGATAGGCAACTATTATCAAATCAGTGTTAAATATGTGTAATGTTAATTGTTATTATTATAAATAAAACATCGAATAAGCACATTTGTATTATAATTTCTCCTCTTATATTATATTTTTGTATATAAAATATCCTTACAGCTTATTGCTCTCGTAAACTTAACATACAAATGCTGAATTTAAAACTAAAAGCATGAAACAAATTATTTTTAAATTTAATTTTATCTTAATGTATTCTGCTATACATACGATGATAAAAACGATATACCGTAATCCCAAAACACTCAATTTTAGTACCTAGATACATATTATTAGAAACTCCAAATTTGCAATAATGGAGCCATGCGTGTTGGCACCAAATACCGATTCGAGTTAAGCAACTGTACATTTGTGTATTGTGCTTTACGCAATTTAGAATACACAATTTGAACACAGCAGCAGTTAAGTAGGACTTTATAACAGAATAGATAATTAAGCTCTCGTCCTTGCCACTCAGATATTAAAATAAGCTCATTCCAGGCACAACACTAGCTGAGTTCCAGGTGCTAACAGGGCCCCAAGACTGCTAACACAATCGAACATCAACAGCATAGTAAGTTACAGTTACTATGCGGTTGCTATTCGATTATGAATCGATTGTGATAGCAGACTTGGGGCCTAGGACTTCTACAAGGACCAGTGTACGTTATCTTTGATTCATCGCACATAACCACTAAGTATACTTTAAGAAAAACAATAGCCTACATACACAAACACGTTTTTCCTTTGAGTATTCGCCCGTATGTTTCAAAAATTGTCCATGAAAGCTACATACCTACTACATATTTTTGGTTTTTAACTTTGGTCCCTTCTATAAGAATAATATTTAGTTTTTAAACGGAGATCAACAACATGGATAATATCAAAATTAGAACACAACTCTCTATTTTAACTTACAAAATAATGTTTGCAAAACCTTAATTAAAAGAAAAGCTCATCATGTTTAATCATGAAATGTATTTTTCCGCTTGTAATCCTACCGCCTATAATAAATTGTAAAAACATAAAAACCTACCGTCTACCGTAACTTCTAAGTTGTGACCAACTCACCAGGGCAGTTCAAATTCAAAACTATTTTGGCACAAATTATTCACGTGACGATGCTTATATTTACAAACTAACATTTCTCCTATAAAAACGATACAATTGTACCTATTATACGTAGATACAGTCGCGGACTTTAATTTGGGACCCATTTAAGATTGAATATCGTACAGCGAACGTAAACCATAATAAGTACTATTTTGATTGACGTTACTAGTAGCAACTGCTCTCAGATATAACGATATACGACCTTATTGCATTATAATTGCCATTGGAATTATTAAGAAAATAGGTTCCATATTAATGTTCGCGACCGCACAATTAAAAATTATATATTTGATACAGTTATTTCTAAAATAAGGCGACAATAGACACTTGTCAGTTTAAGGCACAAGGAATGCACGAGAAGCGAAGTTAACGAGCTCTTGAAGCTAAACAGGGTTGCCTCCACCGGAACCACGTATATGCAAATGACAAGAACACGTACCTATGAAACGTCGTAAATACGGATTCGTCTGGTGGCAACCCTGGTAACTATTTCATAGCTTCTTATGTAATAGATAAGTAAATATATAACTAGATCTACTTATATGATAATATGCGCGTTTTATATATTGATATTTAAATAGGGTAAAATATTATTTACAGTTTATTGCAACCTTAAACCGGTATACTCACCTAATTACAAAAATATAAAATCGAACAAACAACCTACTTTACTTACCTACGAAAAGTGGCGAAACCTACACTGTTTCATACTTATCTGCGCATTCACTATACTTACGATACCAACTCAAACATTCGTAGCTTGGATAATACATATAAAATACACCCACAAATTATCACTTCTTTGGCGAAATGCCATTACAGTGCATTTTTAGGAAGAAAACTACTTTGTAATGCCACTGTAAATGGATGTCAACTTTATTTAAATTACAATGCCCGAACATGTTGTCAATTTTATGCTTCAAGATTTTCATCGGAATAATGGCCGATCATTTTCGATAGTTGAGAATGGTACAAAACATAACCTATTTCATATAAATGATCGACTATTTAAAAGCGGGTAATACATTTTAATTTCCTTACCCCCATCTTCTGTCATTCTTCGTACTGCTTACAACAAATACTCCCTTTCGAAATTACTCTAGCCTGAGAAACTAACGCTAGCATGAGAAGCTAGCGCTAGGATAATTTCGAAAAGAAGTATTTCAATTCAAAAAAGGGGGCAGGGCGGTGTACGCTTGTCCGGTGCTGGGCTCCATTTTGACGACGACCGGCTGGGTGAGGTCGGAGTGGCGCTCCATCTCGTAGTGCTTGTCGTGGCCCACCATGGCGCACTTGTCGTACTCGTCGGGCGGCGCGGCGTACCGCGGCGGCTCCTCCTGCAGCGCGCACGCCGAGTACTTGTCCTCGTGCTCGTGGCCGCGGTACTCGAGCTTGTCGTCGTGCGAGTGCGCGTCCAGCTGCGGCGAGTGCGCCGCCATCATCGGGTAGTCGCGCACGCCGATAGGCGGCGGGCTGCCCTCGCTGTACTCGTAGGAGTGACGAGGCGCGAACATTTGCCCATCGTGCCCGTTTAGCACCGTCGTGTAAGAGTACGCGGCTGGCTGCGCGTTGAAGCCCGGGTAGCCTCCGCCGCTGGACGATAGGAGATGGTGTGAGGACAGCTCGTAGGAGTGCTGGTAGGACCACGAGTCTGCGGGCGCGGGCAGGCCGTTCTGCGGGAAAGCAGGCAAGGAGCCGCCGATGCCGGAGAAGCCGCCGCCTAACGTCGTGGAGCTCGGGGAGCTGGAGCCGATGTACCCTGTCTTTCGCGGCGGTTCACGTTTTCGCCATTTTGCTCGTCGATTTTGGAACCATACCTTTACAGATAAAAGTATTTTGTAAGTACCACGCCGATAAAATTTACTGAAGTAATTCGCAATTTAGTAATCTATATTATAATAAGTAGGTACCTGTACTCGTGATTCGGACAAGCTGAGCTTCATGGCTAATTCTTCCCTCGCAAACACATCTGGATACGGCGCTCGCTCAAACGCTCGTTCTAGTTCCTCCAATTGATATGCCGTAAATGTAGTCCTACAACAAAGAGACTACATAAGTACAAATAGGAACAAGATTCATTGAAAAAAAATTTTTCCAAGTGTTTATGTTGGCAGACAGGTTCTTACTGTTAAAGTGCAAATGAAAACTAAGTTCTAAACTAGGTACAGTATTTTCTTTTGAATAATTTATTGAAAATATTCCGAATTATACATTTATTCATAAATTAACGTTTTTTATCAGTCAGGGGCGCATCTACCATATGACGCGTGCAATATGGCTGCGGGTATGTGCGCACGCGCAGAAATTGATTGAGCGTGAAACTAAATTCACCCCTGTAGCGAGCCACCACTTCTAATTGCCTGCCAATTGACTTCAAACTTATAGTGGCGTTATGTTATCTATTAATTGTTACACCTCACTATTGTTTATTTATTGGAACCAGTCAGCTGTCTGTCACGAATACAATATAAATTATTCCAGCTGGGAGTTATACCTACTTAGTACCTACGTATGTTCTAGATGTAGGTAAATAGTAATAAAAGAAGAAAGGTTAAATTATATCAAAATTATTCCTTACGTAGTTGGCTACTTATCCAAATGGGACTGAAAATTATATCATCCACTACGGTTATTAAAAAAAAATACCAGCCCTTTTTAATGTCCCGCAGGCCTCCCCTCAATGTGAGGGGGATTAGGCCATATTCCACAACGCTGGCCCAGTGCGGATTGGCGGAAAAAAAAACATTGCACAAATTACAGGCAACATCATTATTTAATAATTGTTCCCTTCCAAGTGCGATCGTATCGCGTCCAACATTCTGCGTTGTTACTTCATTCATTATCTGCAAGTCCCATTCATGTGGAGATGGTGCGATAAGGCAATTGGTGCCCCGCGGACATACGGGTAATTAATCCGGGAAACATAATACGTGGTCTCCGCGTTCCTACAGGCGCCTGCATCAAGTGGCCCGGAAAAGGGGTGGCTCACGCTGAGGTTTTGATCATTGATATAAGGGCAACAATTATGATTTTCACACTTGTGATCTAAGAAATACGGTTGTTATCGTAATTATTAAGCTTGTTACGCGGGTAGTCATTTATAACAATACAGGTTTAAAAAAACATGTTTCTACTAGCTATGTTACTCCAGCATTGTAGAGAAACGTGTTAGATGCATCCAACTAATAATGTGTGTACCCATACCACACTGTTCCCAACAACCTTATCTCACGCATTGCTATTGGTGGTTAAGATGAAACATACTTATTATCTACCCAAAGTGTTGCAACGGACACCGAAAAGCTATTTTCACGTAACAAACCCCTATTAAAATTATGTACCTACTAAGCTGCGCCCCGCAGTGTTACCCGCGATTTATAAGTTAAGTGTAAAAAAACATGGTTTCTGAATGCTATTCCATAGGAACCGTGCATTTTTTCCGGGATAAAAATTAGCCTAAGTCGTATTCTGACCCGTAAACTACCACTACCAATGCAAAAAATCATGTCGATCCTTTGTTCTATGAACAATTTAAAAAATCTATCCCACGGGAACCATACATTTTACCGGGATAAAAAGTAGCCTATGTGTTATTTATTCCAGACTATAATTTATCTCTGTGCCAAGTTCTGGCGTGATTGAGTAACAAACATCTATCCATCCATCCAAACTTTCACATTTATAATGTTAGTGGGATTTTTCAAAATTTAAAATTTTCGTACCTACCAAACAATCAAATATGTTTTATTGTAGGCACCTATGTTTTCTGAACCATATGGTTGTTTATCACATTTTAAAAATCATCGCATTAGTTATGCAAACAATAAATTAGGGGTGGCTAGAGGTGATGCGATGCGGAGCAATTCATGCCCTCGCGCCGCCGCCCGCCGGCCCGGTACGAAGGGGTGCACGCGCGCTCACCTGTGTGCCGGCACGTGCCCCAGCACGAAATTTAATGACTATCGCACGTCAGATATAAAGTACCTAATAGGCCATTTAAACAAAATAATCTCTAATCAGTAATATTTAAGTAGGTACATGGTATTCTTTTTTGTCATTTCGATATTTAATAGGTCCTTAAGTCCAACCCTTTAGGGGTTACCAGCGTAATGGTGGTTAGTTTTAGTATATATTATCTTCATGACAATATCATGTAACAATGTTACAAAACATTCCAAAAATACTGTAGAGCACTTGGTCTACACCGCTACGCGGTACGAAGACACTATAACTTTTTAGTTGTTTTGATAGTAAATAGGTGGTTATTTAATCCTACCCATTCGGGAATTACAGACGTAATAGTGTTTAGCTTTACTATAGATTCTTTTCATGACAATACGATATAACAATAATACAAAAATCTCCTGAAAATACCGTAGTGAACTTGGTCTACACGGCTACGCGCTACGAAGACGCTACAAATTTCTTGTTTAAGGATACGTAGCTACATCGTAGCCGAATGCATTCAACCCATTGCTACTTGAGTTTATGTAGGCCGAAATTTTCATACGGATTTATTAATCTATTAAAAGTTTTTTGAGAAGTTGGTTCTTAATAAAGCACATGTTTCCACCTATCATATTCTCAGATTAGCTAGGAACGTTACATTGAGAGGTTAAAATACAGAGCTTTCGTACCTGGTTTTCTTTTTCTTTATTCCATTATTGTCGTTCTTTTTCTTCTCGCTCTTCTTAGTAGCCGGTGGCGGCGGTGGTTGCGGCGGGTGCTGCACCGGCGCTGCCTCCACGGCCTGCAGCAGCAGCGGCTCGTCCTTGCGTTTGGGCTCGCTGGCCGCGAACACAGGCATCTCGTCGCGGTACTGCAGCTCGCCGACCTCGCCGACCACCACTTGGACGTGCCGCTCCTTGCTGAAGTCGCCGAACATGTGCTCCTCGAAGGTCGGCTGCTCCATGCCGCCGGCTTCGAAGGAGCACTCATAGCGCGGGCCGGGCCCGGCGGGGTCCCCGCACACGTACATGTAGCCTTCAGCGGGGGCCGGGTGCGCGCCCGCCGGCTCGGCCACCTCGCGCGGCTCCGTCGCGCCGGCCTCGCTGCTGCCCTGCTCACCCCGGGCTCTCCGAGCCCGACTCACAGAACTATCTATATTAAACAATTTAACTTCATTTAGCCGAGCCCTCGGGATCGACGAACGTTCCGTTCGTATCCTCGTGTCCGTGCCGGTTAAATGGCTTTAATCAACTTTAACGAACTAACCGAATTTGCTCTACGGTTGGTCAATTTATATTACCATAATACGACGCTCGACGTGCGTTTCGAGCCAATGACTAGTGGCACTGAGACCGCGGAGAGCGGGCTCGGCTGGGGCAATTTGTTTCCTAGTGTGATGTGGGAAGGGGGAAGATTGATTACGCGTTGTAGGCACATGGGACTTTGGTAGTGTCCTACTCGGAGACCAATCGCTGTGCAGGGCGGCCACTCCCCCGGCGCGGCTCCCCTCGTCGCGGCAGCGGCGGGGTCGCGCGGCGCTGCGGGTTGCCACAGCTCGGCGGCTGCCGTTTTCCTGCCTTCCACGCATCATGCGGGATTCCCACAAGCTCTCCGATATTTGTTTGTATCGGGCTATTGTAGGGCGCGAACGCCCACATAATTATTTTGAAAGTCCATAATACTGCATTGTAAATCCGTATCAACACCACTCGTATGTCTATTTCATGATTTATAGCCGTGGGAAAATGATCACACTTAAAATAATGATTTCTGAATATTGAAAAAGAGTATAATTCGTAAATATCTACTACAGTTTGTTTTTTCAAACACTGGATTTAGCTATGTAGTACCAGGACAGCATCTAAAATTAAATTTAGCAGTTGCTAACATGGGTCTGACCACTTTAATTTTCCGCTTCATAGATTGTATGCAACTTTATCCAAAAAACTTGAAGCTTTAAGCAGATTTCATAGAGGAGCGATGTGAGGAGAGGATGTAGTAGAGATGCAAGCGCAACGCGCCCGGCCAGCGGCGCACGCGCACTGATGCTTGCGATCGACGCGGCCATCGCTTAATTATTAATTAACAGTTATTGCAGGGTATTAATAATAAAACATTCGCCCTGACTATTGGCACTTAGATTAACGTCGAGGGAGTAATGGCGCATTTCAACAATTTCGGTTGTTATTTAATTGAAGTCAATTTAGATGATCAGAGTCTATTTAGGTTGGTGCTGGCGCTCGCCAGCGGGATCTCTGCTTCATTGGGCTTATTGGTGACTTTCAGACAGCACGAATTGCACTCGCTGATGCACTTCTCGTCGCATTTGCAGTTTCTGTGACATGGAACAACTGGGTCACGGACACCGCTGCTCTCGAAGCCTTGCGCAGCATGTTCCAATGTGATTTAAGTGCTCAGATTAGTGGCTCGTTCAGTGAACAGAAGACCAAGTGCCAAAAACCGTCTCTCTCTGTTGTGAAATGTGCAAAGTGTAGTGCGGTTACCTACGTGTTGCCTCACGAGTCTGATAGTGTGCACGCGAAGGAACATTTCGTGACGTCCGAAATTATAGCACTGGACACGCACTTGAGTATAATTACTCCAATGTTACCGTTACTTTAAAGTTTCTTTGCAATGGAAATAAATCTGAGTAAGTGATGAAAATGTATGTGTATTATTATTTTAATTCAATGTACTTAATGAGATCAGTCTTAAACTATTTAAAAGAAACTCCCAAGAATTATAGTAATCATTTATTGTGTGTGCCTAAAATGGCTTAGGTCTTATGATACGTGCAAATTTTATATCGATAATAGTGTTTACTTAAAAACTGATGCAACCAACAAAATCTACGAACTCTCTGTACGTCAAGAGCGAGATTATACGTTAGCTAACCGTGTAGTTCATAGCCTACGTATTCACACACATTGCATGGAGAATTAAAAGTTTGGCAAAAAGGCGATGTTCAATTTACTAAACAATGCGTCCTAAACATTGAATTCAAACTAATTTTACTGATTTTATCGCGTCTATTTAATGTTTTTACGTTCCCGACGTGCCGAGAACGTAAACACATAAAACTAGTAAAAGTAGTTTTATTTCAATGTGTAGTATTCGGGTAAATATAAGAAATGAATAAATGTGTTCAAATAAATAAACTATACAGTTAGCTTACGAATAATCTCGCACTTGGTGTGAAATGTCAGTGATCGTGAGTTTTAAGAAACTCACCACGTTTCTTATAAATTCGACATTTTTGTTCTAACGTGTTCATCAATAAATTTGAATGCACCTTTGGCTAGAAATATAGAAAAACGGTGATTTCAATACCTACCGTTAAGGCTTCTTGTAAATACATAGATATCACGAATGTTTGTAAAAATATGCACTAGAATTTTCCAGTATAATATTCTTATAGATCTATAACTATAATTTGTCTGTACATAGAATATACTTAAAAAAATTGATAATCATTTATCATTTTCAACGATAAAGAAAATAAACACATAAAACTAAACTAAATAACAACCTACACCAGGTTGCTGCCGGCGCTTTGCATGGTAGAGTACCTAGTACCTACCCTGGAGATAGGCTATTTGTACTCTCGCAGACCAAAGCCAGTATTTTTAAAATTCTTTACAGTGTGTTTACTTGTGAAATCATGGAAAGTCTACTAGACCAATTTCAACGGGGTTTTACTATGGGATAGAAGATACCTTTTACAGTAAGGGACGCGAAGCCTTACATCGTGCGTCGCTACGACCTACAGTGAGCCTCACGCCGCTTTACAGCGAGCGTCGCGACGCATTATAGTGAGAGCCGTGACGATATTAAGCGTCGTGACTATATAGCAAGAATCGTGATGCCCTATATTTAGCGTCATGATGCCTTATAGTTAGAGTTCGGACCTGATATTGTGCGTCGCCACGATTTACCGTCAGCCGTTGTGATGCCAGATAGAGTGCGTAGCGACACCTTATACATATACTCATGTAATGTATGGAAGTTACGTTGTGCAAAGTGTAATACCATAGAGAGTGACACATGTCACTCGTGCTATTGGCTGACTGTTTAAGACATCTTCGCCTAGCCCGGTTATACCATGATGGATGGATGTTTGTTACTCAATCACGCCAGAACGGCTGAACGGATCTGTATGAAATTTGGCACTGGGATAGATTATGGTCTGGAATAGTACATAGGCTACTTTTTTATCCCGGTAAAATGTATGGTTCCCGTGGGATAGATTTGTTTTAATTTTTCATCGAGCAAAGGATCGACTTGCATGATTTTTTGCATAGGTAGTGATAGTTTAGGGGTCAGAAAATGACATAGGGACATACTTTTTAATCGCGAGTAACACCGCGGGGTGCAGCTAGTATATAAAAGTGGCGACGAGGATGGGAAAATCTTAAAGTATTGATTGGTATGAAAACATTTTTTTTTTTATCAAATCACTGTCAGACAATAAAATAAAAATTCAAGCCTGCTTATGAGCATTGGCCATAAGCGCTACATAAAACAAGTGGATGGGTTGCAATAGAAATATGACCACGTGAATCCAAAAAAAGCGTTACTAGATTCCTTGTAGGTATGTGTATTTGGACCTGGACCTTTTCACCGGGCTTTTCTCTATATTAGATAGCTTGCAGTTCGACGTTTATAATTACGAATACAGCGTTATTCAGAAAGAGTACTATTTTAAAGAATAAGCCGATTTAAATCAAAAGTTCTGTACCCAACAAAATTGGGTATTAATTTCTTATATTTACGCGAATACTACCTACACATTAAAATAAAACGAATTATACGGATTTTTTCGCGCTTATTTCATGTTTATGTTAAAATAACCGTTACCTTTAAAAATCCGTAAAATTAGTTTTATTTCAATGCCAATTGTGATTGATATAAAAAAATGTTAGCAAAATACATGCCGAAATTCTGACCTCATATAATCATTACAAATGTACTAGATAAGCGCAGGTTCATATGTTAGTATATGCTTTCTGAATCGCTCTGTAGACTAAATTAATATACCAAAATTAAAAACCCTACTTACAAATTATTTTAACTTTTTTATTTATAACTAGCTGTTGCCCGCGCCTTCGTCCGCGTGGTATTTAACAAAGACAACCGTTGACAACAGCCTGCTCGCCCATTCTGAGCCCGCGGGACGCATTGCAGGTTGTTGGTATCAAACTTAATCAGGCGCTGCGCTGCAACATTGGTTTTAATTTTTTTTCGTGAGATCCTATTTTATTTTCTAAAATAAAAGTAGCCTAAGTTACTCCTTGTTACATCAGCTATCTGCCAGTGAAAGCCCCGTCAAAATCGGTCCAGCCATTTCAGAGATTAGCCGGAACAAACAGACAGACAGACAGACAGACAGACAGACAGACAGACGGACAGACAGACAGACAGACAAAATTTTTAAAAAATGTTGTTTCGGTATAGGTAACGTGTATACATCCAAATGCACTTAGTAAAAAGCGGTTATTTTAATATTACAAACAGACACTCCAATTTTATTTATATGTATAGATGTATAGACTAGTGATAGTATATTTACCCATATGTCTAAACACTATGTATGATAGGTACAATTAAGTTGTAGAACACTTGCATTGCTGTTATATGAAATACTAGCTGTTTCCCGCGACTTCGTCCGCGTGGTATTTAACAACGTCTCAACCGTTGGCAACAGCCTGCTCGCGTTCTGATCCCGCGGGACGCATTGCAGATTGTTGCTATCAAACTTTAAGCAGGCGCAGCGCTGCAACATTGGTTTTAATTTTTTTTCGAGAGATCCAATTTTTTTTTCTAAAATAAAAGTAGCCTAAGTTACTCCTTGTTACATCAGCTATCTGCCAGTGAAATTCCCGTCAAAATCGGTCCAGCCATTTCAGAGATTACCCGGAACAAACAGACAGACAGACAGACAGACGGACAGACAGACAGACGGACAGACAGACAGACAGACAGACAAAAATTTTAAAAAATGTTGTTTCAGTATAGGTAACGTGTATACATCCAAATGCACTTAGTAAAAAGCGGTTATTTTAATATTACAAACAGACACTCCAATTTTATTTATATGTATAGATATATCCTACCGTTATTAGGTACCTATGTTTTGTGTCCTTTGTATATAATACATAAATAAGAAGAAAGGTATAGACTTTTTTATTTTTTCAATATGATTTTATTCTTCTGGCTTAACTATAGATTTTTTAACTCTTACTGTTATAACACATAGTTGAGCATACAATACATACTCACCTCCCGAAACTGAACTAAGAAATGTTCCTATAAGGGACTAATATCCAATACTGGGCTTGACTTCAACGATTGAATAAACAGAACCCGCCAGATCAGATATCAAACAAACCTTTTTCAATAGTCTTACAAACAAAGAAGGTTACTGACACTCAGATCCGAGACCTGCCAGTACAAAATCATCGTTTAACCGTACACTTAACGTGAGATTACATTATGATACAATACAGAAAGCTGAGTCATGTGACGAGGCGCGTAGGCGCTTCACATAAAATCCTGCAGCGACGCCGAGCGTCGCAGAATCTGCAGCTCGCTCAATTGCTCTCAATTGGTTTAATTAACTTCAATTGAAATGACCTCGCGCACCGGCTCCCGGCCCCCGCTCCTAGCCTGACACTTTTACATCTATCTTTTTTGGAGCTGACATAAAAGCTCGAGATAAATTTCATTGCCCCCAATAAAACTAACCGTCTGTGCGCTCAGCTTCGGGTATCTAACAATGGAGTTGGTATGGTCTAGTTTCTATACTTACTCATTCAGAATGGTTCTAGAATGGCGACCACGAGCCGAAAGATGTCGTGTAGGACGGTCCTCCACATGGTGGATTTACCTATTTTCAGTAGAATTCATATAATTACCTAATACTAATACTCTATTCCCACAGTGTATAGGGATCGTACCTACTATAGGTACCTACGGTAGAGTACCTACTATAGGTACCTATGGTAGAGTACCTACCTACTCTACATTGTGATTGCGTACGCAATTGTCCAGTGCTAGTAGGTAGACATGATGACGGAATGCTGTTAAAAAGACATCACACATTTTGGCACGTGTTCTATCCGGTGCACAATTGATCTTAATTAGGAAATAGCGGCGCGGGACGCGAGCCGCGCGACGCCGTCTTCGACCGACGTCATTCACGTCTATTGCATATAAATAAAATGAATGTGTTTATGATTTCACTATAGGTACTTACCGTACACATACAACACTGTCTACTTGCCATGTTGGAACCCATATATAGTATGATTGTTGACTCTGTTTCTGGAAATGTCTCATATCTCAGATAAGTAATAATATTAGTGGGATGTAGGTAAGTACATCCCACTAATATTATTAATGTGAATGTTTGGATGGATAGATGGATGTTTGTTACTCAATCACGCCAGAACGGCTGAACGGATCTGGATGAAATTTGGCACATAGATAGATTATAGTCTGGAATAGCACATAGGCTACTTTTTATCCCGGTAAAATGTATGTTTCCCGTGGGATAGATTTGTTTTAATTTTTCATAGAGCAAAAGATCGACATGAATTTTTGCATTGGTAGTAGTAGTTTAGAGGTCAGAAAATGACATAGGCATCGACATACTTTTTAATCGCGGGTAACACCCCGGGGCGCAAGTAGTATGTAATATGTACCATGCCTATACACTAGACAGCTACAGAGTATAAAATGCTTTGATAACATAAAAAACTTTATTTACTATAACTATTAAAAACCTTAAAACATTCAAAATAGGTACAAAATATACTTACAAATCGTAGTCTAAATTTCAGAGCAACGAGACGTGGGACTTTTTTTTAGATTTCTTCTTACTCTTGCTGCCACCCCAAAAGTATGACTTGTACTCTCTATTGCCTCCTTGTTCCTCACATTCTTCAATTGCATCCAGGTCCTGGGAGCGGTGAGTCCTGCTCGCTCCCAGCATAATACTCCGTCGCTGTGCGATGTCGTCTTTGTCTTCGCCTGCGGCAAGCGGTTTATTGGCCGAGGTTGACGGTATGATTGTAGTCTCCTCTTCAAACCTCAAACGTTTTTGAACGTAATGCGCCAGCTCAGCCTTCTCGACATGAACCTCACCAGTTGTTTTTAATTGTTCCACGGGCGATAGTATAATACTCCGATCAGAATGCTCCAAGTCTAGACATTGCAGTTCCGTTTCTTGTGAAATCTGAGGCACATTTTTGGGTGGGGACGATACTTTGTAGTCCGTGAAGGCAGAAGACACTGATCGCGCTTGTCTGAAAAATTTCAAGATGCTCAACTCATCATAAGGGTTCTCAAGTAACGTAGTCTCCGTGCTCAGTCCGTAATCTTTCGATGTTCCCGGTTTTTCATTGACGTGGTAAATATCGGTAGGGAATTTATGAGCGCTTGATTTGGTTCTAAAATCCATTTCTATACTTGACCCCGTCTGCACGCCCGTTTCAATCAAATTTTTTCGCATTATTTTGTCTATCTCTGCGTCGGGAAACGAGAACAACCTCTGAGCCTCCGGGAGCATTTTGTAAATCTCTCCCATTATGTATTCCCGTGAAACTTCTTTTTTACGTTTGCATCGAAGGAAATTAAAACATTTTGTAATATATTTTCGGAAACAGATTTTTCCTTCCTGATTCTGATCCGCATCTTTGTACTCCATCTCCTCTTGAAAGATATTAGTGCTATAGAACGGCTTGTTATCATCAATCTCATGTGGAGGTCGCATTATAGAATCCAAATATAAACTGCAAAAAGACACCGAATATTTTAACTATTGCATTTTCCTTTATAACTATTGTTAAACTTACAGGCCAAAACAAAACACGCATTGAATTGATAACCTCCTGCTTTCGAGGTTAAAATAGATAGAAATGGAAATAATTGTCTTTCCTCGCCTTAAATTCAGTGCAGTGCGGGAGAAAACCAACTGTATAGGCTAGTGGTGTTAGGTCATATCAACTAACGTATTCTCGGCGGCGTCGGTGTATATGAAAAACGCATCAGAGACTTTGGGCACGCATCGCTTGAGCCAGTAGTGCACCGTGTAGAGTATGGTGAGTAACACGGCGAGGAAGGTGATGGCGGCGAGGCACACGTTGTGCTGCAGGCCCGCCGCCGCGCCGCACATCAGCCGGTCTTCGTCGTATACATCTACATGTCGAGGATTGTGTTGTAACAAGTCACGTCGCATAAAGCGGCATTACACTTTAAGGGATTAAGAGGGTACCAATTGAGAAGTTGTCGAAAACTATTCGGACTTTTAATTTAAATCTTTTGTCCATTTACTGTGAGAAATATACCACTCAATACCACAGTTCGTTAGTGAAAGTGACATTTTAGTATTAAAAAAAATATGATTATTTTAAAATAAATTGTATGTTGTCCCAAAAATAATGATACCTACTTAAATCAAGATCTCTGTAATGAACTTGGACTGTATATATTTTTTGAGTATCGCAAACATGAATCGCTATCCACCCTACTAGAGTACCCCCCGAGGAACACGCAAATCGTCAGATCTTCAATTGTTCACCTCAAAGAAAGTGACGATAATTAATACAACGATTTGATATTATGAAGTCTTATCATGTAAGGTGATGACGATAACGGCTATTTATCTTATTCCGTTTTGAGCCCATAAATGAGAAGAAAATAAATGTTTCTACGATGTGATACTAGCGCTGGATCACTCATATTATGACATGCAAGCGTCTTTAACCGGCATTTCAGTAATGAGTGTTACATTACCACTAATGTTTGTTTAGGCTATATTTTGTTCTAGTGTATTGTAACCGTAGGAGCCGCAATTAGGTATTCCATCGCATGCGCTGAGCGAGTCGATGCAGACTCTTGCGCCGGAGATCTGGCACTCAAGGTGTGTGCTGCCGCAGCGCGCGTCGCTACTGAGCAAGCTGCGCGCCGGGGTCACCACCACCGTCATGCGTTCCATCTGGACAATACGACCTTCTGGTAAACATGCCCAAAATATATAGGTACCGCAGAATCGGAATGTTTTTACACCTCGACGCAACGCCAAGGTCTGTCTCGCGGTGGTGTGTCTAGCTAACTTCAGACTTCTACCGTTTTAAGATAGTCGTGATTACACGTATCAAGGATAAAAAAAAAATTAATAATAGAGTTGTACACGTTTTTTTGGGTTTACACGAAAATAATGTTCGGTGTCGTCGCAATAGTCACCAATTATTAACTACAATCGGCAAATAGATAGATACCTGTATGGTTTACTAGTATTTACCCCCCCCCCCCCCCCCTTCATGACTAGCAAATGTGTTATTCCAGATTATAACCTACTTCTTCAATCGATTTAGTAGTTTTTACGTTCGCAGGATAAGGATGGATCTACAAAGTGTCCTACACCTTATACCTTAATTTAAATAAATAAAGCGAACCGTAAAGTTGTTGATAGCGAGCACGAGCCTGGACGAGTTGAACAGGTACACGTGTCGCGCTGTAGCCCCGTCGTAGTCGCAAATGTTCCACAACACCGGGCCTGCGTACTGGCGCATGTAGCGTAGCGCTACGCGGCCATTTAGCTGGGAGAGAGTTTAATAAGTTGATAATTTGGCGCTCTTATAAATTGCCGTAGCACGACACATTTTTACGTCCTCACTGAAATTACGAAAACTCATCTTACTTAAACTTTAATTGTTCGACGGTAACGGCATTATAATCATTTATTTTGTATAAGTACAATTAAGTGTCGATTTATATTATTTTTAGTTTATTTCGCTACATCACGTTAAATCGCTACTTTACGCCATGAACGTCGACAATTTAAATACTAATGTATCTTAGACGTACGACTTTCTAATAAAACGAAACGTTAATCTCCCCATCCTATTACGTGCCGAGTAATTCTTAGTCGTGCTTTTTATTACCCACCCAAGGGGCAATATAAGATATTTTTTGAGCTTTCGCATAAAAAGTGGCGTTGAACCTTGTTGTCTTGTAGTTCGACAAGCTCGGCGAACTCCTGCGCATCGGATATCTTGTAGGCCGACTTGGTGGTGGCGGACAGCACCCTGACGGTCGGTAGTTTGTGGGGGCGCGCGTTCTCTATCGGTATTGCGTAAACGTATCGTTTCTTGCGCACATCGCTCCTAGAATATGCAAAGAAATGATTTTAAAATTAAAATAGTACTGAGCTTTCGAAACCAGTATAAGATTAATTAATATTACACAATTACCAGCAAAATCTAAAATAAATTTGATTAGAACCTCAAGAGTTAACTCTGTCACAAATACCTATTTATTAACCGACTTCAAAAAGGAGGAGGTTCTCTATTCGGTTTTTTTTTTTTCATTATTTGTGTCTGAGGTTGTTCTACTCACAGTATTTATAAGTAAGTACGTAGGCTTGACATTATGATGGATGTTTAGTAATATGTTTTATAAGTATACAATAATTAACCGAACATGGGTATATCTGTTGTTGATGATTGTTCATTTGCGCTTCCCATAGTGACGTTGTTTTGTGGAGCTTTTTGGTTCAATAGGACCGCCATCACGGGGGCGGACTGGACGATGTTCTCCCAGGACTCGTGGTCTACCAAAGAGCCGGTTAAAAGGTCCGAACTGAGAACACGCAAACGCTTTTCTTTTAATTATCATTCATCCTTTAGGGTTGCCACCTTCGAATTTAAAAATTCTAGACTTGTTTAGCCGTACAAACGGTCCTATAAGACGGTTACTGTTTTTTTAATAAGAGGGTACAATGGGTAGGTACGCATATTGATCTAGAAACCGGCAACCCCGTCGTATAAAATAGCTAACTAGATAGATCGTGCAATAACTTTGGCTATTAATACACATAATAACACCACCTACCTTTTAGGTGTGGTGGCATTACTTGGTCCAGTTGCAAAGTTTGTTGATCTTATACTTGCGACATCCGCAATGCTCATGTTTGCTGCTGAAAATGTATAAATTTATAGCGAGCGGTACCCTAAGCACCACCTGACTTGACGAAAAATGCTAAAATATAACTGTAAATTAGTCATGTCTGTGCATTTAATATTTCGAATAAAAATATCGATCGATCGAAACCTGTCCACATTTTTTTTTATCTTTCTCTTCGCGCAACATCAGCTAACTACTGGACTGATTTTGATGACACTATGAACAGTGTAAGATAGCTTGCACGGAAAATAATAGCGTAGCTATTATTTTCCATTCCGAGAAATTAAAGGGTTCGCCTGGAGTTTATTATTTGCTGATCAAAGACAAGTCAAGAATCATATCAAGCATCAAGAAGAATTCATAGGTCATTAATACCTTTTAGAATAATATGGTCCACATCTAGCGAAAATCCCTGAGTACCAGCTGATTCTTCACCGCGATGTTGTATAGTGCTCACGGAAGGGCTTGTTTCAGTGGCATCGCTTGACAACGCATCGCCAGTCTTACTATCGTCCAGTGGTTCAAGTATGTTAGATCTGATAATTAAATAAAAGTACTATTTTACCAACAACCTACTATCAATCCGAACTCGAACTGTAACGGATTAGTACAGTACTAGAAGGATGTGAATGAAACTTGCATGGTAATAGCACTTCTGTAAATGCCCTGTAATGTCATTGTAAACTTATATAAATTTAGGGGTTAATAGTATACACAGTCCACACATATAGCTATTATTATCGTTTTGTATGAACCTATTTTAATTTGTGATCTGGTTTTTATTCAACTGTATATACTTTTGTATTACTATATTAGAAGATTTACCCAAACCTGAGTAAATCCGTTGACACGATCAGTATTGTAATTTATGACACTGTTCCCACTATAGCACGGAAAAAAATACGGTATGGCAAGAATAAAAAGCCCTAACATAACCTTTGGATAATGATCCCGAGATCCGTATTGACATTGTGAACGGCGCCAACAGGTCCATATTTAACAGTTAAAATATTTACCCGTAACTCACTGAAGGCAGCCTCCACGTGATTGGACGAATACTGTAACTAGTAACTGGCTGCGGTGAACTTATCGGGTTTTTTTCATACGCAGATAAATTTGTAGCTAAATATGCTGAAAGTTTTACAATTACATATATTATTATTTGAGTACCGTCATGATTAATACGATATCGAACATTAGATTAGCCCTCGAATTAATGACGTTCTATATCTTTATCAAGCGTCATATAGTACTGCGCACAAGAGTTTTGCTTCGCGCAGTACTATATGACATTTGATAAAGTTATAGATTGTCGATAAATTAGGGGTAGGTAAATAGATAACCCATTAAAGTTAACCATATTTCCGAGAATCGTGAAAACGGATGGGTGGTAAATACTTTACTATTTATACGTATAGAGGGATCTGATATCCCCAACTATATAAGCTAAAGCTTATGTAGCAGCGGGCTGAGGATCGGACCTGGCAACTCTCGCTTTCGAGGGTGGCGGGTCTTCTAACCTCTACCTTATTGAGGCTCCCTTATCTAAACAAGTAAACATGGGACATGGCATGGAAAGAATGAGTTGTAAGTACACACAACGTACTGTACTGTGAAATGCTAACCGCTTATATTATTTTCCATCCCAGATATTCTATGCAAGAAATTAGAATCATTCTTTATCGGTCTCTCCGTTGATACATTTTTAGTACTACTGAGATTTTTTAAAATATCTTCAATAACTTCCCAGGAATTACGGACAGGTACGACCATCTTCTCAGGTTTAGACGGTTGTACAAAGTCATAGCGGCGTGTGAAAATGTTGTACGGTTGTATCGTGTACTGCGCCCGGCGAGTGGGTGATGGATGCCTGGAAACGGGTTCATTATGATACAATATTGGTTTGGTCGTAATAGAAAGAGCGTCTGTGTCACAGCAATCACGCGCATATATCTGCGGAAGACATTTGCGTCCGGTGTCGCGGCCACGGCTACCTAGGCAGAGCCAAGGCACGCACTACGTTATAGGCAGTTCACTACGTTACTCTAGTCATGGGCTCTACTCGAGAACTATAATCCTCTATACGCCAACAGCTGTAACTTACTTCTTACGTGAAGATATTTCTTTGGCGGCAAACAGCTGTTTATTCTTTTTAAAACTGAGGCGCCTGTTGATATTGTACTTATTATAGGGATGCTGTTTTCTTTTAGAAGTAGACGAACCAAGAAGAAAGTTTAGTCTGAAAATTGATGGATTTTACAAACAATTAGTACTTACTTATCTTGCAGTAATATTATGCTGTTAACATAGGGTGCTGCACATAGGTGTTGAGTATTTTTTATAACCCTTACAATTTCATAAAATAAAACTGTGTCTGTAACTATAAAGGGAAAAATATCGTAGAGGACGTTGTTATTGGCTAAAAATACTTTTTTTTAATGTCTGTCTGTACGTGGACCACCGAAACATCAATAGATGGATTTTGATGAACCTTCGCATGGTAAAAAGCTCGTACTCTTCGTATTTTATTTTTCTAGGTGTTGTTAAGGGGGAAGCTCAGGGTCAGGGCGCGAGATTCAATATGTCAATGGTTTTTATTTTTTTACGAAAAATTTGGACATCTGTACGATGTAATTTAGTGTTTTGCGATATTAGCATTCTGCATTGGATGTCTCGATGTATTAAGTTTGCTTAAAAAATACCATTAGGTATTTTTTGATTTTATTAAAAACCATTGACATTTTGAATTTCGCGCCCTGACCTTGCCACCTTAACCTAGTCTTAGTAGTTAATTAATGGTTAAGTACCTAGAATCAATGGTGAGTCCATCCTCGTAGTCCACCCCGAACCGCGGGCTCCACTGCACGCCCCCTCCGCGCTGCTCGCCCGCCACCACGTTGTCTATAGAGAACTGCACGAGCGGCATTACACTCGATTGATATTGCATCCCGACACTATGTACAGAAAAGTATATTTATAATCGCCAGCCGACGCCAGCTGTAGGTATGGTTTCAAACTAAGGAGCGCTTGTGATATAGACACCATATAATGTAATAGATGCGATCCCAGTAAGAGTAACACACGAAACCGGGCCCAATTTTGTCCACAAATTTGTCCAGTAGGTAATCAAATCTGCAACCAACCTGTGAGCCGAGAGCGGACAACGCTTATTCACTAGACCAAACTGTCGTCTATCTATAGGAACACTAATAATAAGAAGAGTTTGTGAGTCTATATTATCTATGTAAGTTACTTACTTCTAACTACTACTAATACTACTTCTAATTTTACACTACTAACTTCTAATACTTACTTCTAATTTTTACAGTAATTCAAGTCAAAAACAACTGGCCATATGGCTGCGAAGCTGTCGACGTACTCCGACGGTGGTTCAGCGGATTGAAATAAGTTAGCTAAATCAAGAATTTACCCAGGTGTGACGTCATACATGATGTCGAAAGAGTCGTCAATATTGAACATGGAGTTGGATTGTATGTTGCCGGGAACCAGCTCGGCAGACACGTTGACGATCGGCAGCTCTATCGAGATGAAATCGGCGCCGGCGCCGCTAGCCTCCCCCGGCTTGTCCCACCGCGGTGTGGACTCCTTGGATATATTGCTGATAGGCTTCTCACTTTCGACGCTTATGTCATCGTTGGAGTCGGCATTAGACATTTTTAAGGGTAAGCTAGAGGAAAGGCAAGAGGATTTTAATGAAAAAATAAATACCTACAACATTCATTTAGGGGAACTATTCTTAAATTCTGGGACTTGGTAAGATTTCCAGTCTTATTGACGTATACATATATACCTACTTATGTATTATAATAAGACTGTCACTTAGCCGTGTGTGTACTTACAGTGAATATTATTAAAAAAACGGAATACATTACTGTCGACAGAAAGTCCGTCCAATCTGCAATTTTACGGGAAAACTACTGAACAGATTTTGATGAAACTTGGCATGGTAATAACTTCTAACCCAGGTCAAAATATGGGATAATTTTCATCCCAGGGCCTGAATAGTTGCTGGGTGGGATAGACATTATCTAAACTGGGTGGATTTTTGTTAAACCTTTATTTATAGGACTAGCCCCGCCAATCGTTGTAACAACTCCTGTAAGCTAGGATCCACCGCAGTGACTGCGTTGGTTTTATTAAACCATAGCAAACTAATAAAATTCAGATCAGCTTCCCAGCTGACTTACTTGTCACTATATCGCTAGTATTGCAATAATTGCTACACACTGATTAATTTAAAATATTACAACAGATGTACTCTTGATTCGGTCATTTGTGGTGTTGCGTTAGTTCACACTCGAGTTGTATTATTTACTCCAACGCACTTTTCGTTAATGTTCGGCATCTGAGTAGTCTTCACTGTGTAGTACTGGACATCTCCGGGCGGCTGCTGCTTCATGAGGATGTCGGGCAGCGGGCCCCAGTACCCGCCGAACGTCTCGCCGAGCTCGTACACCGCCAGCTGGCTGCCGCTCTCCTTGCACGACTGGACCAAGCTCTTGTCGGACATCAGTTGGATCACCAGAATTATGTTGCTGCCAAACTCCGTTCTATATAGTACAGATCGATTAAGAAATGCTACTTCTGTGTATTGATGATTGTTACCGACTGACCGTTTTGTACATTTCATGAATTATCCTCGGAGCATACGATATGTCGTTTCTATGTCATATTAAAATAATTATAATACTGACCCCTTTTTAATATCTCACTGCTGGGCACGGGCCTCCCCTCAATTCGAGGGGGATTAGGCCTAAGTACAACACGCTGGACCAGTGCGGATTGGCGGACTTCACACATCACCCAGACATGTAGGTTTCCTCACGATGTTTTCCTTCACCGTTTAGCAAGTGATAATCGTAGTTGAAAATGAGATTCGCACATAAAATCCCAGTGGTGCGAGCCGGGGTTTGAACCTGCGATTCTCGCTACCGAGGCAAGCGTTCTACCAACTTGGCGATCACTGCTTATGTCATAGATATATGATAATTTTATGTCTTTATGAGGTATAATTAGAGCGCACTCAGCGCTTGCCATCTCGTCCATGTTTGTGTGTTATCGATTATTTGCTTCTAACAACAAAAATAGCTGCATAACACTTGTGATTTGATTACATACCGGACGCTTATAAAGCAGCTATAAGGCAATTCCATTCTAGAGAAGTGTAAGATTTGTGAGTTGGCCTCTACGACCTGCCTGCCGAGGAACACGGAGGGCAACACGCGCCGCCGGCAGTACTCCGACATGTCCTTCTGGTACACGAACCTTCGCACGGCGACCGACAACTCTGTCTCTTGCCGCACACACAGCAATAACACTAATAATAGTCTCCAACAATGGCACATAGTTAGGAAATAAATTTTGCGGCATGGCCCTAGGGAATTTAAAAACTAAGTCATATGAGAGGCAGACTTCCTTGCTTCAACTTTTAGTACGTATCTACGCACGAGTTCATTAAAATTAACTCCCAAAAAATGTATAGAAGAGTGTAATATTACTAAAGTACTTATTTTCGTTGTATTTATTACAAAACTATTATTATTTTTTATAAATAATTTAATTTTCTGTTGCTGTGCCTGAGATAGGAACCTTTCTAAAAAAATTTGTACCTGATACTCATGCGCAAAACATATATCACATTTCTTAAAATATTGTAGTATAAGTACTGAACAGATGTATCTATCAACTTATACGAAAAATTGTTTATTAACTTGCGGGATCAAATTCTCGTCTCCCTTGCGTTTATAAAATGCTTTGATGTGATGCGGTGCGGGTCACGCGACCCCTATCATTGCTCCCGCGCAGTCACGCCAGTCTGTTTTTTATTTAAGTAGGTGGTGTGGCACGTACCTAATTCAAAATGTAATAATAGCGAGCAGCCGTATACAGTTAACATAGGTAATGTGTCTAATAAGCACTTATGCGTTCCTTATCTATGTTATCGTCTATGTTCTTTATACAAGTGTATTAACAATTACAGCATGTCAAAGATTTGAAGATGAAGTCACTGTCAGTGAGATAGGTACTATCGGTGGTTTTACTCCCAACTGAAACTTTCACTTTAAACTACAGGTTCAACCGCAGTTGCAGCGCTAGAGCCAAGTACCAATTGTCGTGCGAGAATCACCTCATGGGGTCCTGGCAGATACCTATGTCCTCAAATAAATGTTATCATACCAGGTCACTTTTCCAATTGACCACTCTGGGCAAGTCCCTAGCACCCCAAGATCCATGGGCCTCCCTAGTTCCTACTTATGGAGTAAGAACTAGGGCGCCCCATGAATCCAGGCTGCGCCAGTTGATAATAAAATAGTTTCTGTAGTCATAGTCGCAGGAACCCTACTATCATAAAGTACCCAGGGGGCTCCACGTATGACACAAACAAAATACAACAATTTTGTTTAGTCCCAAGCGTAATAAGTAAGAATCTACAATGTTCTCAGAAGAAACCCAGAGATAGAGGTAATTGTAGATTCGTAGGTAGATGGAAGCCGCTGTCGACGGAGGGCGGAAATCAGTAAGGTTATTTTAAGTCATTCGAAATCGATATCGGAAACAGAATCGCAAACTTCCAAAACGGATTTCCGCAATCGCTAATTCGCTATAAAAATCCTCGTTTCTGCACACCATCTCTTCGCAATCGAAGGTTTTCGTTCTGTTCTTTATTTTCAAATACCTTTTTGACAGCTCATTGGCGACGCGACAACGAAATCAGTTTTGTTTCGATTCCGTTTCCGATATCGAATTCGAATGATTGAATATAGTTCAGCAGGGCCCGGAACTGGAAAGCCTATGCACGGGTTTTAATTTGGTTTTTGAACGACTGCAACGACGACGATTGACGACGCTGTTAGATTTGGCTTATGATTACCCATACACCTGGCTTAACTTTTAAAAAGGCTTTGCTATAACACTGCTCAAGTTTATGATTCAGATAAGTTAAACGCAAACCCCTAAAAAGCCCGTTCAAAAGGGTGTCCTATTTCCTATTGTCTTTTATAGACAAAGTATGTTCCTTTTTTAAATTTCGATTCAAAATCCAGGAAACTCCTGGGAGACACCTTCTTAAAGGAAAAATACATTATTAGGCCAGTCGTTCGATAGGCAAGAAACATTCTAGGGTATACTGATGAATACGAATCCCCCTTCAACAACTTAAGCTCATTGAACAACTTATCCAGGCCCTTGAGGTAATAGATACTCGTGCATTAATAAAAATCCATAACCCTGTTATACATTCTTTATTGCCCTATTGGCATTTTTTTTTATTCTTGTGCCCAGTTAAACTTAAAAAATATACACAGCTGACTGCTTGTCAAAGTCCAAAAATTGTCAAATTAATTTTGAAGAGCAGAGGTTACATTATTTTCAATCAGATTTTATTAATTATGTATTAAAGTAATATTGAAATTATGCCTCTTGGAGAGTACATATCTACACTTGCCCAAAATGAATACTTCAGCGCGGGATTCGGATTATTTGGGCTCGGAGCTGGAGCGGCGATGTTACGAAAAGGTTTACAGACTTCTATGATACTTTTTCGAAGGCATTGCATGATTACGCTCGAAGTTCCTTGCAGAGACAAATCGTATCAGTGGTTACTACAATGGATTACCCAGAAAGGCGCGAGACAAACTCAGCATTTAAGTGTAGAGACATCATTCCAGCAGAAAGACACTGGTCAGATAAAAACTAAATATGATTTTATACCTAGTATTGGGCAACATTTCTTTAGGTATGTATTGGATATTTCAAGTGTTTAATTAATGAAGTATCATAAGTAGGGTATAGTCACGACATTTTAAGATTTTAGGTATCATGGTGCGTGGATCAAAGTGGACCGTACAAGAGAACAACACACCTTAGACCTGCATATGGGTATTCCGTGGGAAACGGTCACACTAACATCATTTGGACGCAATAAAGAGCTTTACTACAACATTTTAGAAGAGGGTAAGTTATTACTTTGAACTGTTTTATTACTCGATACCATAAACAAAAAAAAATAAAAATTTAAAAAGCTATAGCAATACAAAAATGAATGTGTCCCTATACCGAACTATAACTCCTAATTGGATAAACTATTTATTTGTTTCCATTAAAAAATGCTGCAACTGTTAAGGTGTTCTGTGGTCCACCATGTCTGCATGCAGCTGTTATGTATGTTATCCTTAATCCCTTATAGAATAGTTTATATTAATGATAAATGCAAATGATTATCACATATATCAGTGACTAGCATCCACCTTGATGCCAGCTATTTATACCTAGTTGTGTTACCGCAATATGATTTCTATTACATCATACTATGTCCTATTATGTAATTAAACTGTTATGTAATTCCAGCTAGAACAATGGCGTTAAAGCAACACGAAGGGATGACAGTGATGTACACAGCAATGGGTTCTGAATGGCGACCGTTTGGCCACCCCCGCCGGCGCCGGCCCCTACACAGTGTTGTTCTTCGGGCTGGCCTTGCAGATAAAATTCTCTCTGATTGCAATGACTTTATAAGTAGTCCTCAATGGTATACTGATAGAGGCATCCCATACAGAAGAGGTAGTGATGTTTTTAATTACCAGTAATAATAATAAGGAGCTCCTTTTAACAGAGTTCTAGTTAAGGGATTGTTTTCAATGATTTTCTATACCCATTCCCATTTCTAGCACAAGCCTGAGTTTAGTTAAAAAGGCTAACACAACCACTAAAAATGCGTTTATCACAGATACTAGTAAATATATTTTTAATAAGAACAGAAGAGCTGGGCGTGATTCTCATTGAGGCGAATTTCGAAAAAGATCGTTTATAATTTGCCCCAGTCTGAGTATTACTAGTCTTTCCCAGATCCACTGTACGGTATCCTCGCATTTCTTTGTAAGGCACCATACAGTAGTTTATTTTAGTCTGGCTTAGCTAAATATTAGTGTGATGTGCGATAAACATAACTAGAAACCTTCCTAACCACAGGAGGCAATGTGACTTTGTTATATTTATTAACTAAATGGTGATGTACACGCACGTATTTTCCAGGTTACCTGCTTTACGGTCCTCCTGGTTGTGGAAAATCATCTTTCATAATGGCATTAGCTGGCGAATTAGAATATAACATCTGTGTCTTAAATTTGTCTGAAAGGGGTCTTACTGATGACAGACTTAATCATCTTCTCAGGTAAGTCACTAAAGTAGGTATATAAAATTATAATCAATGAAAATAGTGATAGCTAAGTCATGCCAACGGTCGCTTTGGAAACAACGTGCGCGGGTTCAACCCAGGTCACGACTTTCTCTCTGTACTTCAACATCAACAAATTACTAATGTCCCGCAACTGTGTAATTGTTTGGTTACATGCGCGAATCTCATTTTTTTAATAGAAAATAGTTGTATGGGGAAGGCAAATCTACCCAATGAGGAAACCTGCGCGCCTTTCGAATTAGTTGTGTGACTACAGCCCGAATTCCATTCGCGTTGACGTGCTGTGTGCCCGGTATAACAGCAATAGGCTTGTCTTCTATTATAGCGGTATCAACGCCATATTACACACAACTCAATATTCGACACAACACACGACATTGCCGTCTTGCTTACCCATTATGCTCACGAAAAAGACGACAATATAATATTTACTATCAGGTATATCTATGGCGCGTGTTTTTTTTTAATATTAGCGCTAATCTATGACTTTATATTACAGTGTTGCGCCCCAGCAATCAATAGTACTGCTGGAGGACATTGACGCCGCGTTTGTATCGCGTGAAGAAGCGCCGTCACAAAAAGCGGCGTACGACGGGCTCAATCGCGTCACGTTCAGTGGACTCCTCAACTGCCTTGATGGTGTTGCGTCAACAGAAGCACGGATAGTTTTCATGACCACGAATTATCTTGAAAGGTAACTAAACTAAAGCCAATGTACAGTCGGGTGCATGCAAGCTTTTTCCCGTGGGAAAATTCTTCATGGTTACTTTCCCGCCTCTGGGAAAGCGGGAAAGGTTATGCGGGAGTCCCGGGTAGAGCCTTATGCCAGCTGAACACCCGTGTTGTATCATTATCTGCTTTCGGAATAGCGACAAATTTAGTGGAACTTGGTTTGAACTTTTATGGCGCGGCGATGTGGTCGCCCAGATATGAAAACGCTTGGGATAGTTTTTTTTATTAAAATTGTATTCTTTAATTTCAGATTAGATCCAGCTTTGATCAGACCAGGACGTGTGGACATGAAAGAATTTGTAGGTTACTGTAACCACGAACAGGTGGAACTCATGTTCTTAAGGTTCTACAAAGGTGAACTGGCAGCAGAGCATGCAAAGATATTTGCACAGAAGTGAGTACTATGGTTAAAGCATGGGAATCCCGGTTTTTTTTCACTAGTGAACGAAATAGTAGGCGGTTTATACAAAAAAAGCGCCAGGCGTAGCACCGCTTCGAGCGCTATCGAAAGCGAGGCGACAACGCGGCGTGGCGTGGGTCTCGTATATTCCGTGCCTTTGGTCCACAAAGGGCAAATTTCACGCAAAACGTATCGCGCATGCTAACGTTTTGTCCAAGACAAAACGCGTATTTTTATTTGTGGATACCCTCGCTGTGAGTCTGATTTGGGTTAGTTGTAGACGTACGCGTTTTTATACGATAATATTCGCGGATTGCCGGCGCGAATTTGCCCTTTCTGGCCAAGGTGAACCGTACAGAACGGAAGAAACTGATATACTCACCCACTTTATATATTTTAGGGTTTTGGAAAAGAAGCGCGTGGTCAGTCCAGCACAAATACAAGGATATTTCATGTTCCACAAGCATTCTGCCCCGGAAGAAGTATTATTGGATGTTGAATCAATATGGACTCTTGGATAAATGAGTTTTGTTGTGATATCATTGTAGTTGTAGTTCTAGGAAAAATAAATTGTTTGCTTGTTATACTTTTATTGTTAAAATATATAATAGTGCTTAACATATTTTAAAGTCTTTTTATCAACATACTGTGTACCACTAAATTGAATAACAATTCAGATTACTAAACTCAAAAAAAAACTAAATGGTAATACAATTTATGGGTAGTCCCAGCGCACTCTGGTGGAAAGTCATAACAGAGAATTTTATATCAAAAATAGAATAACTCTTAATTTAATTGCTTAGAACTACGTTCATGTCAACCAGACGCGCCACACGCCACAGTTTGAGTATTTGGTGGTATAGTTTTTTCTTAATATAACCGTCAACATCCATCTCTACTTGCGGTCCTTGCATAACGATAATGACAAGCCGTATCACACTGGAATATCTTCCATCTCTTCCTTGCTATATTAAGATAAATGCTATTTTCACATTTTCTCCCCGAGTCCTAGTCACAACAGATACACATCTACGACTGTTGTGTGTACTAAAATGAACAGCAATATTCAATTTCTGTCAGAATGTTCACACGAACCTCTTTGGTTGGTCGATACACATTCTGACACATTAAGTATAAAAGAGACAAATAAATATTTTTTTATAATTTTCTGACCTAGTATTCACTCTAAATACTGATCAATTGCGAACACACATGAAGCCGACATCAATCTGTATTCCTCTGAACCAAAACAAGTATTTTTTTTACAATTTAGAATTAAATAGTAAATACCTAGTCTTACACAATTTTTTTAAGAAAGTTTGTGTAAACCAAATGATCGGATACATAAATTGCAAGCCTCAGCGTAAATCGGCGCGAGCGCTTGACACGCGAGTATTGTATGACCCATGATCGAACGTAATGTAAATTAATATGTGTGCAAGATAAATTAATACAAATAACGTAACGGCATATATAAATACATGTAATGCGGTCGCGCAGGAGAATTTGTATACCTATAGCGCAATGTATCTAATACTCAAGACGCGCCACGGAATACACCCTTAGTGTAACAATATAGCCAGGTTGGGGAGATATTTCCTACACGCTAGTCATCTTAAAAAATAAAAACAGTTTATAAGTACATTGGTACCTTAAAGGTAGCAAATTATTTTTACACAATTTGACAGGATCATAGTGAGCTACTACTATGAGTGTATTTCAGTCAATAACACAGACTTGTTAGAAATTTCAGACAACTCACGGCGTGCGCCATAAGTGAAGCCTAGCCTAGCATGTAAACACACGCACACATATAAAAACTAGGTCCAGCACAGCACAGCACAGACTATGCCGGACCATTTACTAGTCAAAACGTTTTGTATGTGGTATCATGAACCACTACGAATGCATTGAAAAAGTAGCTTTACTTTGCTATTGGAACGTTACGTCTGAACTTCTAAACAAGTCTGTGGTCAATAAAAGAACCTAAACAATGGCCTATCGCGCACTGTTTGAGTACATTTTAAATTAAGCTCATATTGATAGTAGGTTCATCATATCTGTGATCATATAATTACATGATCACAAATATGCACATTGGTAGATTTTTCTTAACTAGTTAAATAGGTAGGAAAGTGAGTGAGTTTCTTTAACTTAATCGACTTGAGGAGACATATAAAGTTTTTAGTGTTATCATATGTTTCCGTGCTAATTCTCTGGGCGCTTTGTAGGATTTTGTTGACAACTTCACCCGTGTATATTTGAAGTATCTCCCATTGCCAATTAGCAGATATTTTATAAACGTCGATATCCCGAACCCTCAAACAATACATATTCCTTAAACAAAATAATGATAAACAAAGCACTACTGGTTGATCTTTTGTTTCTTGCTTGAATACAACTTTGAATTTGATCAGACAAGAGAACTCATGTGATAATGGTTCACTCGGATCTAATAATTTAATATTGTGTAATTGCAACAGAGTTTTAAGATATTTAAATGGTGAATCCGTTTTTGTGTTTGGCAATTCCACCGTGTCTAATGTTATGTAATCGCGGTTTTCTTTTGCGTTAGTGCTGGTGGTCGCCGGAAAAGCAGGCAATGATTGAAATGAGACCTCAAAATCTTGACTTGGTACTTGTACTATTTGCACTGGTGACTTAGGCTCCGCACTTGACGTGGGCATCAAATTCGGCAGAATAATGGTCAACGGACTCTGCTGTGGGCGACTGAGTTGACTTACTAACAAACTATTGTTGGCGACGGTTGGTGACAATAAGCTATTGCTCGCAGTAGGAGCTAGTTGCCCCGTCATAAAATGATTAACGCCCTGCTGAGGCATTAATTCGGAAACTGGTTTGACTTTAATTCTTGGAGTGTTTGTAGTAGTGATTTCAGAAGATGGATTTTTACATTTTGAATCTGTATGACTTCGTTCTTTATTGGATAAATCGGCTAAAGACGTTGTGGATGTTATAATGGGCATGCATAAGTTATTGTCATCCCTGGTGACGATAAATGATGAATTTTTGGGAACAACTGCCATTTTTGAGCTTGATTTTTTGTTCTGCGTTTGATCATTACCAACAGAGGGATTTTGTTTTTGCGCATTTGATTTAGTTGACCTAGATTCATTGATCTGTGCAAATTTCTTAGGCAGTTTTTTTGGATTAGCAACCGGATTAGCATTAAGAAGTTTATTTTTGGTATCAGAACCACATGCAGTTAATTCATTATATAAAACTGAGCTTTCGATGCTCATTCCTGTATTGGATTTAACAGATGAATATACATTTACCCATCCACTATCGTTTATTTTCGTGGGCACTTTTAATTTTGTACTAACGCGGACGAAGCTATTCATAGAAGATTTATTAAAATAAGCTTTTGATAACCATTGAATCTCTAGATTTTTTTGTTCCATATACCTTAAAAGTCCTACACAGTTCATATTTAAGCTTTGTTTGGGATGAATTATTTTTCTTCCAATATTCAAAACTAAATGTTTGAGTTTGGATTCTGATTTGGATGACAGTTTAGATTGTGATTCGTCTTTCTTGTTGCGATGACTATGGACACACGTGTTTATGATGCCTTGTATGGTTTTGTAGTCAGCCAACTGTGCTTCAATGGTTTTTTTTTGAGTGATGTTTAGACCCAGGTCATCTCTGTTTTTATCTTCGGATTCACTATCAGTTGTATCATCTATATTAATACATTGACCTTCATTTCTTCGATTTTCAGTCCGAGTATCTTCATCCAGTAAGGCATTGGATTCATTGTCAGCCAGCAATTTATTACTATGAGTTTCAAGAACTACAGTATCATTGGAACTTCTCGATAATAGACGTCTTCTCCTTTGAGATTTATGTTTTACATGAAACTCATCCTCGTCTGAAGAATCGAAATTGACTGAATTTCCAGCATAATTTTTAAGGCTATCTTCAGAACCACCAACATCGCTGACTTTAGAATATAAAATATAGTATAAACGGTTACTCTGAATAATTTTATTCTTACTGTGAACTACCATATCACTGAGGCCAGTAATGTTAGGCTTGTTATCTAGCTTTTGCAAATGGACTGAACAGTACCGGTTTAATATGCTACTATACTTATTTTGTATGGTTTTGTGAGCACTTTGATAATGATTTATCATTGACCGAATGGTCAACCATCGGGTATTGCACAGACGACAAAAGATAAGCTTCTTATAATCAGATTCCCAAGTAATTGGTGTTCTTATAACTTTTTTCTTCTTTTTTTGTTTAGCAATATATGACAGATCACTATCAGAGTCACTTGAAGAGGATGGCAGCAATAATCTCTTGTTTTGAATGACGCTTGTCTTAGTATCATTGGCGTTATCCTGTTGTTGGGTTTGTGTTGAACTTACTGTATCTTGTTGTGGTTCAACATGATCTTCCTGAAAATTTTAAAGTGAATATTTGTGAAAAACTACTCTGGACTTGTCACAACTCTAAAAATTAGTGTAATATGCACCTATTCCTTAGAACTACAATTATCATATCCCATACTTTTATGCTATCCAGATTCTACATGACAACTTGACTCACCTCTTTGACTAACAAATTCTGTTTCAAATGGTCTTCTTTTTCCTTATATGTTTTCTTTAATGTTGTGTAGTTGGATAAAATATTTTTACATTTCACACATATCAGTTGTGGAAGGCCATCAAATGGTTCCACCTAGAAACAAATATATACAAAATAAATAAAGAAATAATATAATATATGTGTATAATAATGATATAAAAATATGTAACCACTGTGCTATATCAATTCAGCTAATTCGGTCATTAAAAAGTAGATAGGTACCATACTGAGTTTTAGAACCCTTATGATTTATTTAGATTTACCATTATGAAAGCCCACTGGCAGTGTGTCCGGCTATAGTCAAAATATGAGTGTAGCCTTTAAAAACTAAATCTGTCATGTTTATTTGGCCTAAAGTTACAAAGAAATATACTTACTGACCTCAATATCGAAGCAGTATTTAATTTGCTCCTGAACACTGGGCAGTATTTGATACTGGCCCATCTCTTCCAAACACAAGCGGCATGTAATGAACACTTTTGGATCAACTACTATCATTTCCATGTTTAACTAAGATTTTTGTGCTTCTTAATAAATTTAATTTTGGTAGCTGATCTGAAAAAAAAAGTAATAATATATCTACCTATAATTTTATTGGTCTGTGTACATAATATAATAGGTTCTCTATGGAAGTAATGTTTTGGCAAATGTTATCCATCCTATTATTGGACTTAGAAGTTCATTATTATACAGGTAATTGTCAATTTTCAACTTTCGTGGTAGGGACCACTATTTACAAGGTTAAGTTTATATTTGGCGCCAAATATTATATTATTCTGCACATACATACCAACCACTATTACAAAAGTACGAGAACATTTCATTTGAATCACTATCACATTTTATAACATGAAACCACAGGAAAACTTCAGAACCTACACATAAAACTTGTTCTAACATCCACTCATGTATTCAACGAAAGGTCTAACTGCGGGCATGAACGGCATGAGATAAAACTTGTTGCGAAATTTTGGGAACGCAATATTTCCTACAATACAATACATACAGCAAAATCGTCTACAAAAAGTCAACCGACCAGCCATAAGACAGCTGCCAGTGAAACAGAATGAACAGGGAAACCATTTGCTTGATATTTGTTTGCGGTAGCGGTATCTCTTGTCTGGTAGCAAAACTTAGTACATTTATTTTACTACTACCATCTAGCGGTGAGTAGATTATTTTAGTTGTATCATGATGCATCACAACAGCGACTATTTACTTTCGCACGTCATCACACCATCATGGTAATTCGTGTATAAATATGTGATGACTAAGTCGACGGCTACACCTATACCTATTTATTGCTTGGTGCAATCATATATTATGTGCAGTGCAATCTCGCTGAAACAGATTAACTACGCCAAAGACAGATGGCACTAAATGCAATTCCCAATACAATTAACGAAGTTTCCATACAAATTGACTACAAAGCAGCTATCATGAGGAGGGGGTCATACATTTTATCATTAAAACTGCCATGGTGTGTCTTCTTCGTTTTTTCTTTATGAAATTAAATCTTGAGCTAAATATTACCCATAAAATTATACCATAAACTAAAAAAAATATGATATTTCATATCGCAGGTGATTCAAAAATATTTCATCGGGTATAAACTAACCAGTTGTACTATATTATGTCTTTGCAGCGACGTGCGTAGGTCGCAATGCACCTTAAACGCCATCATGTTGAGCCGTGTACATAGTGAAAATATTTTCTATAGTACTATAACATTTTGAATTTGTATTTTTGATGTACAAAATTGGTTGTAATTATAACTTCTTGAAAATAAATGTTTTTCTTTTTTTCTTTGTAACCTCAAAAAATAGCACATCGCACTATCAAGGCTACGCCAAAGGCAGTGCCACCGATCACATCGTAGTGCATAGTAGGTCTAATAGATGGCGTTAGTTTTTCTAGTATGGCGAACGTGTCAATGAACCGTTTGACCTACCGTATTTTTAATTTTAATAAAATATTTCTAGGTTTCGTCATTGCACCACCAAGCCTTGTATGATGTGTATCATACGACGGCTTGGGGATGATCCCGGTATGTAGTATTTATATGTATACTTATAATATCTATAACACGGTTACAAACATTTATGCGAATCATACAACGTATGGCCCATACCATACGTTGTGTGATTTGCATAAATGTTTGGGAATCAAACCCGAGACCTTCGTTACAAAAATCATTACCAACTGTGTAAATCTGGTCGCCGAAACGTAGTAATTATAAATGTTTGCTAGCAACGTACCAACAATAAATCTTCACGCGGCGGGCTTCCAACGCACGCTAAGCAATAACACCCACCTGGGTGGAAGATTTTCGTATAGCCACTAAATTGGTGACAACTGACAACAACTAAGTAAGCTGCCTGGGAATAAAGCAAGAATATCGATACCACTACTTTAGCTGGTTGTAGTTTAGCAACAGCAGTCATCATTCGTAACACTCGATGCAGACTGCTAATATCGCAAAAAACTAAATTACATCGTAAAGATGTAAATTTTTTTTGTAAAAAAATAAAAACCATTGCCATTTTGAATTTCGCGCCCTGACCCTGAGCTTCCACCTTAACATAAAACAATATTTCATTTCAACATTTTCATTTCTTCATGTCACATCCATTATTTCATTTATAATGTTGATTTATTGAATTTAATACTGCTATTAATTACTTGACACTGGCAAAATACCCGCTCAGTTGCGGGTGAGGCCATATTCATATCCATTTTATTTCATCGCATTTCATTTCGTAAAGAAAGAAGAAGAAAACAATATTACAGTTAGTCCCGGAAATAACTAGCGCCAAACAAATACAAAATTATCAATACTCTAGAACATTCTACAAATTATGTAAAATTATGCCACCTAGTATTGAGTAGCTAAACTATTTTAAAGGTTTTATGTAGTTGTGATTGAAGCGATTTAATCTCTTTGAAGTAATATCTCCAGCACACAGATGGCGCTGTTTACCTAGATTCTTCTGTATCAAAAAAAAATGTTACGGCGCTTTACCGTTTACCCCTCATCGGTTGGGGGGACAAATATCTCCAAAAATTGCGCTACGTAATACTTGAACGCTCCCAAAAGAATCGACATTTTATAAAATTAGCAGACTTGGAGCTCTGTAACTATTTAGTTACGAGAACCGTACCCGTAACGGCTAGCATAGTGACAACCTGATATTATTACTTTCTGTAACTGTCTCACGGGTTGATCTTCGTCTGGCAGCAGTTCTTTACATGTGAAAGAAAAAAACGTGTTTATAATTCTTACAATTTATAATTATTACAACTATTTTCTGCCAAGACAAATAACAGGCACTATAATTAAACAGTAGGCAATTAGTTCTACAACAGAATTCACGATTACATGGATTAAAATAAGCACATTCGTCAATTGTTAACACTATTCAAATTGATATTCATAAAATATCATAGTCAAAAATATTTCACAAAATGCATTTCATCAACTGAAATAACCTTATAACAATTTATCCTATAATGGGTAATCAGTTTTAATCACAAAATACTCACTCTGGGGATTATACGTTTTTAAGAAATTATTTAAGTAGTTAACCATCATATTGCATGAACATGTATGCAACACATTATCACAGCACTCTTTATAAATTGCGGTTGTCAAAAGACGAAATATTTACAACACTGAGTCCAAGTCGCAGGACAACCCCAGAGGATAATTATGAGACTCAATAGAGCAGTCAATTCGATAACATTCACAATCAGTTACAATAAAATTGTCATTCATTCGCTAACATAACATTATTACATGTCTAACTAATCAAACATTACGTTTATTTATCTGCGATGGCGTCGCTTCTTCTTGTTGGGGCGAGTGTTATTACCATTCTCCGGTAACTCATTGGAAGGTCCGGCGGGGGGGTGCAGGGCGACGGGCGGCGCGGGCTGCACGAGCTGCGCGCGCGGCGCGGGAATCGCGGGCGGCGCAGCGGCGGGCGGCGCGGCGGCGGCCGGCCGGGCAGGCTCAGGCGGCTGGGTGGCATTGAGCGCCGCTCTCAGGCGCTGACGCATTCGTTTTCGCGCATTACGAGATAGGGTCGTAGGTTCGGGTTCGTACGCATTATCGGGTTGGTTATTCTGTGTCACAGGTTGCGGAACCGTTCCGGAGGAGGTGCCGGTGCGGTCGTTCGAGACGGTGTGTCTATTTTCGATTCTGGCGCGCATCTCCGCCTCGGAGCGCACAAGAGCGTTCGCCTCGCGGCCGAGCGTGGCGAAAGCGCGCGACAGCCGCGCCACGTCATGCTGCAGGTCCTGCAGGAAGGGCTCCAGGTCGTGCGCGGGCTGCGCGCGCACGGCGTCGCGGCCGGCGCCGCGGTCGGCCACGCGCAGCACGGCGCGCGGCTGCGTCTGCTGCGTCAGCTGGTCGGCCGGCGTGCGCCGCACCGCCAGCTTGCAGCTGATCGACACCGGGGCCGTTAACGCTCGAGCGTCCAATCCGTTCACTAACAGACAATGACCGCGTTTTTTGAGCGAGCCTTCACACGATCTCACTGACCATACCTGAAAATGTTGTGCACATCATGTTAATATTATTTTTATTTTAAATTAAATAAATTTATATCTACATATAGCTATACAATAATACCCTAAAATTACTTACGCAATCTGAAAAAATAGCTTCACGATCATTCCCAGACACAGTGACAGTGTAGCTAAACTCGTGTGCCACCCAGGGCGACGCGGCCATCGACAGCCACGCGCACACAGAGTTATCTGAAATAACAAAATGCACTTGATTAATAATTTAGATTACAAACGTATTGTGTTGCAAAGTTAAGACCTCTGTATGAATCTTATACAAATTCAGTTGAAAACATATACTTACTACTCATTTCGATTATCAAGAAAAATATTCCCATGTCCGCTACTCTGACTGCAGTTACAATCCTTCCTGGTACAGTGGAGAACTGCCAAGCTTGAAGATATTCACCATTTTCAGATTTGCCCTGATAACAACATCATAGATGTTATAAAATACAAGTTGGATAATAAAATACCAGCAGGAAAAAAAACTAACTAAAAAGCAGGAAAAAAATCATTCAGACTATCTGAAAAGAAAACTTTATTTCTTGAGGTAGAGAGTAGCATCACATACCAATACATTAACTTGGTGTATGAACTATCACCATGCCAAGTTTAATCAATATTCGTCCTACAGTTTTTCTGAAATACAACAAACAGGGATAACAGGCAGATTCTGTTTCTGTATCGAAAATTGTATCAATCGATTGTATTTTCCAAAAATATTCAATGTACACAAGAGCACAAGTAAAATCAATACATGACAATCACTACACACGTATAGTATTTAGCTATCATAAAGTTTATCAATTACCTCAATAAGTTCAGGAGAGTGAAAATAGCGAAGGTGGTTGAGCAATCTGGCAGCTGGTAGTCTCACTCCATTACCACTCTTGCAGGAGAGGCAACGAAAGAGACCTTTGCATGCTAGAGGAGCCCTCAACACTACAGACTGCTGAAATTCATTACAATAACTTTACATGAATGCCAAATGGCTAATATTTATCGCGCCAGATATAAGTAAATCAATAATTCCTGGTATACCACAGAAGAAAAAAATTAAGTGATATTAAAAAATGTATACATAAAAATGTATAAATACATCTAAGATACATTTTAAATATATCTATTACACAACTAAGACTGTTTACAACTCCTACATTCAATCTAATGACTTACATTGGACTGTGCATCACTTCCATCATCATTCTCAATTTCATTTTCAACAACAACAGATGACTCCTCCTGTGCTGGAGTATTATTTTCTATAGGAATATTCGTAGTAATTTTTCCACCCAATTTCTGCAATAAAGACATACATTTTAATCTGAATTATTATCAAAAGCGTTGAAAATTATAAAATATATTATTATAAGAACCACTTACGAATGCTCGTAATTTCCTAACATTTGCAATGAGCTCTTCCATTGCATAATTTCTTGTTCCAAAGAATAGGGCCCTGCATACTGGACACTGTTCAAGGCGCATTTTACAACGCCCACAGACATGGTGTCCTTGATCACATTGGAATATATGCCCTGAGGGTATCTCATAGCAAACAGGACATTGTAATAAGTCATCCAAATCTGGCAATGAATCGGCCTGTAATGAAAAATAATTTAATACCTACCTGCTTTCAAATTAAGAAATCCTATTGAAATGAAACTAAATTTTAAGGATTTTATCGCGATTTTATTTCTATTTTACATTCCCACCCATTTCCCACTGGCGCTCCACGAAGTCTGCAATCTGTGAACATGTACAAGATCGCACTTGCTGCACTGCACAGCTTGGTGTCATAGGCCCCTGCCTATCTTCAACCTGGTCGGGGACTAGCTGTAGAGCAAAAACTATGCTTGCGCGAGCGCAGACGCGGTCAGAAACTAGTAGTCATATAAAATTGTGAGCAACGCAATTTCGTTAAAGTAAATTACACGTGTAATATGCAGGTATCTGCAAATATTGGTATATATCGTATTATCCTTCTGATACAATTATGTATAAACAACTACACACGCAAATGATTCACAGCACCTAGAATCTTTTTTCTTAGGCTTTCCGAAATATGTAATTTTATGCAAATAATAATTGTGAAACATAAAATGGAGGAGCAATTGTAAAAAAAATATTGTTTAATTATCTAATGTAAACATTTAAATAACATGTCCTTACACGTATCATTGTGATATTGAAAATTCAACTAATTGAGTAAAATGTGAAATTTGAAGACGGGTGTAAAAAAAAATCGACCAACGGACAAGGTTGAACAATGGAAGTTTCATAAAATTGAATCCAACACAGTTACAAAGAGTACGCATACACACCTTAACCTCCGTTTGTTCTGACATATTTAGAAACTATTTTTAAAAGCGGAGGATATTTTAATTTCACTGAGCCCGTAGCTAACTAAACGGCACCGTCTTGAATGAAAATGAAATATAAAATACAGCTGTCGTGTTTCACAAATGGCGTCCGTCACAAATGGTGCAAACTCAATTTGAGTTTGCACCAGCAGAAGTGTTTTCGAGGTGGATGTTTGAGTAACTCAAACATCCACCTCGAAAACACTTCTGCTTGCCTCCTCACACATTGTAATTATTAGAAGCGAGCACAGAAATCGCAATATATCACATTTTTACTGTTATTCTACTTCTTCTTTTTCGTGTAACACAATAAAGATTATTGTATTCTATTCTATATTGTGTGCTACCCCATGATTCATTCGCAGAAAAAGTGGTAAAACTTATAAGTTTGCAACACAAGTAGGTTCTACACAGAGTAATAAATTTTACAACCACAGACGTTTTGATTTTTCCTACCAACCAAAGACAATAATTGTTGTCAACTATCTTCATGAACGTTGTTCATGGCTTTCTATACGTTTTTCTCCAACTAGTCCAAAGAGTAAAATAATGTAGTCCGTGGTTTCTCTGTGTGCCAACTGCCAGCGGTGTTTCAGCTGTGGCCAGTGTTACCAGATACACGGTAATTACCGTAGATGCACGGTAACTTTGAGCAAAACACGGTCTACGGTAATGAGTTATTACCGTGTTCTTTTCTACGGTATTTTAAAATATTAATTACCATGTAAATAATACTCAAATTCGTACTCAAATACGTATGTTTTTATGAGTAATATTAGCAACACTGGCTGTCGCTGTTGGGGAAATGCCTAACGATTTCATTGCTTGGCAGATAATATAAACCGGCAAAATTAAAAATATTTTTGGTTGTTTTTTTCATGTATACTCGTGAAAAAAAACACTACCAAAAATAGATAGATAGATAGATAGATAACTCTTTATTGTTCCACCACATAAAATTAATACAAAATTACACAAACTTAACTTATACAGCGAGTGTCACAATGGGCGGCCTTATCACTAATATTTTTATATTAAAAATAGTAGTATTGAATATACTACTATTTTTAAAATAAAAATATTGTACATTTTTAACATAAAAATATTTTACACGAAAGGAAGGTTATTACATTACTTGAAAAAGTTTGTTGCGGTGTAACATGTGTTTAAATATTGTAGTTCTTTACGAAGTCGTACGGTTACGAGAATATAATGAGCTGCGACGATAGTGACAGTGATGATTATGATGCTGATGTTAGAACTGGACCGACTTCCTCCAAAATAGCGAGAACTGGACAAAAACGTAAGCATTACAAACAAAAGTTAATTATATAAAAGTGTTATTTTTTTTTAATCGACACGGTAATATACACTGTAATTTTAAAATAAAATCAAGGTAATTATACTTAAAACATGGTAATTTTAGTCTGCAGACAAGGTTTTTTAAAATTTTCATCTGGTAACACTGGCTGTGGCTATCAAATAATACATAATCCTACGTTTTAGTGGCCACGGAACAAACTGTTATGGTTGTAGCTGTGGTATATATACACCTGGCTACAAACTAAACTGTGATTCAGAGACATCTCCATTATCCACAGAACAAAATTATTGTACATCACTTATTGGTTTAGAGAATAGTGAGAGATTTCCAATTGTAATTAGAAATTCTGTAATAAGAAATGAATTAAAATGGCTTTATCTTTACATGTGTTTTTGTTGATTTTATGTGTTTATTCATGTGAGTATACATTTTATATTCTGATATTGTGTGTAAGGGGTCTCCAGTTATCATAAATGTAGCAGAACTAATATTGCTACTGTAAGTCGAAACCCTACTTGATATCAGTGTTTTTTCGCTTGCAGCAAGTTCAGAGAGACTCCATGAACAAATTTACTCCTCTATTGAAGGCGGTGCAGCATGTTTCAGGCGCCTGAATGGAACACATCAGGCCGGTTGTTCATGTGAGTAACATATTGCCTTCCATAGTACCTACTTGTGATGAGTCAAGCTTAGTTTACATTTGGTTAATTTAGTTTTAGAGTTAATCACTTAGCGCTCGAATTAGCGAGTTGTTAGCGTTTATGTTTGGCTTATCCTGTGTTATGGATTTTATTTATAACATCTTTGTTTTGTGTCTAAATACTCTTAATAAGCTGGTGTACTGAAGAAGAATTAACATTGTCTAAAGTGCCTTTTAGTGTCACTTGAACTTTCAATGTAGGTATGTAAACAACACAGTAAGTATGACCCTACCGATAAAATATCAAAAGTACTAAGTATGTCTAAACAAGTATTACTATTATTATTATTGTATAGACATACTTAGTACAAAATAAAAAAAAACACTAAATCTATCATTATCAATTTACTGATTACTCTATCTGTATCTAAAGTTATTAAAATAGTCTAAGTAATACATGAAATTAAGTAAATATGTTATTTTAAGCTTCTGACAATGGTGCTGTTGGTGTCGTACAAATGATAAAAGATGTAGAGGATGCCAGATGGATAGTGTACAACTCCAGTGCGGGACCTTACATGGCCGTCGTCAGTACATCTGTGTTCAATAATGTCCTTGGCCTGCTGATGGAACAACCTGATAATGTTGCTGGGGTATTGCTTTATGACAACGCAACGGACAGGTATGATTGCATGGATTAGTCAAGTGCATATTGAATATTTTACCTAGAATAGTAGTAGTAGTAGTAAAATATTTTTAAAACACACCCCTATCATATAAGTGGTAGGCAGACATTTATTGCAGTTCATCCTGACATCTTGTTGAGATGGCATTGGGTCCCCATGTAATAGGGGCAAGCTCTTGCCTTTATACTATTATTGTTAATGAAAGTTTTTAATTATTGAATTAATATTTTAGTGCCAAACAATTTTCTGAAGAGTCAAGGTGTCCAAATGAATATTCATCAGCTGATAGAAGTCAGTGTAACACAGTTGATGGTGGATGGAATGTATTGGGGACCGGCCTTCTGCAGATGGATATACCATTTCCTATATTTTACTTGCCCGAGTCTAGAGCTACAGAAATTGAAAAAATTGAGGAGTGCTATCAAAAGTATGTATAAAGCTGTGACAGGGAAGTCTGTACGTAAAGTGCGAGATTATTTGTATGCTAACCCTATACTTTGTAGTCTACCGTAATTGATTTTTTTTGTAGAGAATCGGAAGTTTTGAATACCGTCAGCTAGAGGCGTTTTTCAATTCTATATGGTTGACTTGCACTTAACATGCTGTATATTGAAGAAAATTCAAACACATTAAGAGACCAATAAACTTCGTAAACAAAAATAGCAGCTCTGTGCTGGCCTTATTTTTATAAATTAGGAAAAACCCAGAGTCACCTTGTTTATTCAAAAAGTTTTCCGGTTTCTGTTTTATAATACTTACTGGTTGATGATTTGATTTAGTTTATTTTGTGTAATAGATTCACAAATAGTGGAAGTGACTTGAACTTTTTTCATAATTTATTTGTATTATTTTGAAAACCAAGTAAATATGTATACTATGTTTGTTTCAGATTCAATCTTGATAAACAAAATCAAAAGGGTATGGCATTATGTTCGGTGCAACTGAACTCCTTCATGTTTGCCGCAGTCAACAGCGAGATTTGCTTAAGAAGGTATGTGCGTGTTCCACTGCTGGGATAAGGTCCGCCCCAATCTCTTTCAACGGTCCACGATGTCGCGTACCACTTCTTTAAATGAGACTTGAGGTCATAACGCCACTGCATAGGTCTCTCCTCAGTGACGATGCCCGTATCAGAGACCCATTCAGTGCATATTTATTGGATATTTAGATATTCAGATTGTGCTCGTGTTATTTTTATTGTTGAGAATATAATTGCTTTGTAATGCTACTGCTACTTTATTGTAATTTTCTATGAATTCGACATTTACCGTTTCAGGATAAGTAATAATGAAATATTTTACAGGTCGGCGACATCTGCCCTTTTGACACCAACAAAAGTGTGTGATCCTTTAGGTGATCACAATGTATACTACTCTCTCTTTCCACGGACGAAGGTAAGTTACATCCTGGTGACCCAGAAAAAAAGCCATTTCGGAAACCCCTTTGGATACCCCTACAATTACAAGGGGTTAAGCTCTAGAAATTGAATAGGTATATAGGAAAGCAGTATTTTTAAATTTTAATTAGAATATGTAAGTGTCAATTAGAATGTCTACATAAAAAAATTACATCATGCCCATATTACCGCTTTAAATAATATATTTATAAGGAGTGTGCGTTACCGTGATCCTCCACTACGCCATATTTAAGTTCGCACGCCAAGCAGTTTTCAGTAAAAACGACTGTCACAAACAGTTTGACGCAAGAGTGAAGGTTCCGTTTTTGCCTTTAATGGCACGGAACTCTGAACATATGTTGGTCTAGAATGCTCTTAATTATCAAAAATGCAAAATATAGCTGACCAAATCGCCGTCCTGTTCATGGCTGTAATGCTTGAGCAAAACAGCAACATTTTTCGATTGTATTAAGTAGTGGGCCGGAGCTGCGGCGTCAGGGTACGTAGTTGTTTTAAAAATTATTCAAATGCTCGATACTTGCAGGAAGCGAAACCAACAAAAGTTACATTGGTGACAGCACGAATCGATTCATCTTCACTCTTTGACGGTAAGTTATGAAATAAGATCAGATTACAACTTCTCGATTTATAAGAAAAACGCGAGAATCGATTCAGACGAATATATACAAATTCACACGATTCGATTAAAATTCACACATTTTTTTTATTCAACACAGAATTAAGTGTCTTTCTACCCTTAAAATTGCGAAACCATTTTGAATACCACCCGAGTATAAAATATACATTCACTATCTATAAATAAAACGCAATCTCATTCAAAAAATCTCCATAAAAATATGTAACCACCTTATTTCCTTCCTACACGATTTCGGTCAGATCTGGGATAAGTTATTTTAAGATTATAGTTTCTTTAATATGTAGGTAAATATACATATTTTTGCATCAAGGGCGCTAGTACCCTCTTCGTACACGCGGAAGTAATTCATGCTATCTCTTTCGCGCTCGTCGCTCCCTTTCCAGACACTCGCTAATTAAGAAGTAAATGGGTTAAGATCTACCCGGCGGTGTTTATTAACCTGTAATAGTTGTTATTATTTTATGGCAGGTGTGTCGCCGGGCGCGGCGAGTTCCGTGGTCGGAATGGTTTCCCTACTCACAGCGGCGGCAACCCTCTCTCAACTAATACCCGTTGTAGATGCACAATTATACGGTGAGAATAGCAGTTAATGAACATATCTACCGTCTTATTCATATAATTTTATAATCTATTTTAAAAGGTTCTACGAATCAGTTTGTTTAAAATAAATGTTTCATATGGTTATTGGAATAAGATTGCTTTTTGCATAACACAACAGTTTGGGACCACTCATTTGATAAAGAGTGATTGCTGCGGATTTGTTGTTTTGGATATATATTTCCAAACAGTGTATTTTTGAGGTTTCCATAGTATTTTTTTTGGTATTGAAAACAAATAAATACAGATATTATTTTGACGAAAATATAAATATATTGAAGTGTAACAGATTATTAAAAAAAAATGCGATGCGGCCTTGCCATGATACTTCTGCGAGAAGTAATGAAAACTAGATTGGCACAGTTGTTAGTAAATAACCCAGGCTTTCTGTACCGAAGAGGTACCCAGATTCCAATTCCAGTAGGGACAAACATTGTTGTGTGATGAGCACGAATGTTTGTACCCGAGTCATGGACGCTTAATATCTAAATAAGTAATAATTATATGCTGGGAACGCGTCTTATCCATTGTATGTTACTCAAAATACTAGCGTTGCTTGATTTGGGACCTTGCAATTGGTGAATGCTCCTAGCTATATTAAATATGCGCAGGGTCGGTTGCCACACTTTTTTGATAGATGGCGCTGTATCCATGCAACTGGTTTTTTATTTTTTACACGAACATCGAGCTCCTATGATACTTGATGTTGCAAATCGCGAGCACTACTTATAACACTGCATTAGTATATCCAAAAACACCTATCAAAAAAAGGTATACGAAATTAATAAAAAACTGGTCCCGTAGATCAAAATATACTATGGACACTATTCAACGGCGAGGCGTTTGACTACATCGGCTCGCAGCGCGTCGCGTTCGACATATCGCGGCAGTCGTGGCCTGCGCACGCGCCGCTGGCGCCGGCCGACATCCGCCTGCACGTGGAGCTCGGCCAGCTCGGCGGCTCGCTCCTCGGCGCCGCCGACACCAGCACGTGGCCTCTGTATGCATATGTGCCTTATTCCAACACCAATATCAGCGTGATACCCGAAGTAAGTGTAGTATTCACAAAATAGTTATTAAATCAAAGATCATGTATAAATCAAATTATCATGTGTATTCTTCAAAATCAGTTTCATAGACATAAGACATTATAGAAAAAACACAAGTCATAGCCAAGATGATCACAGACTAAAAATAACAATTAAACATTCACAACAGTAAGTATTACGTAACGTTGTGTTAAACAGTAACGGTGTAATAGGTAGTCTTGATATACAGATGATTCAGAAAGGGAATACAATCTAAGCCTTGAACCTGTGCTTCTTTAGCGCATTTGTAATTATTATGTGAGGTCAGAATTTCAATTTAAATAAAAACACAATGATCCTTAGTATAATTTATTTAGCTTAAAATTTATTTTATTGTTCCCTAATTACGACACCTTCGATGACTTCATGGAAGTCATAATTGAATTTTTGTCCTAGAGCAGTTAGAAAAAGAACTGCAAGTAAAAGCGTTCGTACCATATGCGTGCATAACTAAATATACGTCTTTTCCATAAATATTAGCGGTGTCCACACTACAAAGAACATACAGAATGTGTATGAGCCATGTTAAAAAAATATTACCAATATTATCGCGTAAACGTCTCCTTTGACTGCTTGAAGATTTCGCGCGTCGTGTTCAACAGCCGACAATTTTTATGAAAATAATAATGTGGTCAATCTAGTTCATATTGTTTTTATACTTATATTTAGTTTTTTTTTGTAACTTTTGACGATTCTTAAGTACTGTACTTAATCGTTTTCATTAATAAAAAATATTCTGACTCTGATTCTTCCGTTCTTAACAGATTTCAGAGTTCCTTAATATTATGGGAAATTATAATATGACGGTGTCGGCGGAGTTCACGGAGGATAACATACCGCCGTCGTCGCTGCATTCCTTCCGTCGTATTCTCAAGAATGTGACGGAGACCGGTCAGTTGCCGCAACTCCTGATCGCTGATCACAAGGGGAAGTTCACCAACATGTTCTATAACTCCGCTCTGGACCGATACGATAAAATTGGTTTCGTTTATCGCAACATAACTGTGACCAGTAACGGTACATGTGAGTACACATATATATTACCATAACGGGCACATAACATAAACGCTCGGCCCAGGACTGAAGATCGCTTTGCGCAATAGCAGTCGTCACGTGAGGCATAATAATCCAATCGCAAAAGACCAAACCCAAAAGATTTTTGCGCACCATCACCATAAGAGCGAATATCCTTTGCAGATCATACTAAAACTATTTGTTATAAATTTTGTTGTAAGCTAGTACAAACTCCTTAGAACGTATATATTATTTAAATGAAGAATGTCATAGTAATTTAAATATGTGTTGTGAACATTCTTCTTCACTCAAAATATAAGACTCACAAACAAGATCTATTTTATTCCTACAAATTTAAACATAGAAAAAACTGCTAAGCCACATTCATGTCCGACTTTACTTTCATTATTATATTATATTATGTCTTAAAGGCGTCTATTATGATTACCTTTGTACTCTTCAACAGTTATATCAACTGAGGATCTACTAGCAAATGGAACTATGAAAGAAGGCGACACTCAAGTGAAGATAGCGAGATTATCGACCTCAATAGCGCGTACACTGTATCAAAGGGTGACTGGAAAACACTACGACGGAGCCGTGACTGCGTCTGCGCATTTGGTATGTACACTTAAACAATTAGTAGGTTAGGTTTTTTTTTATTACACTATAGTCAAGTATTTGATCTCGATCTCACCTGATGGTAAGTAACTATGAGATCTACGATGGAGCATACTTGCCTAGAAGGTACCTGTTAACTCTCGTTTTGAAAACACCCAGATTGTAGTCAAGTAGTGTGTATTAGATACGAGTGATAAACAAGACGGTCTGTAACATACTTTACTTTATCAGGGACTCTTAAAAAATACTCCTTGAAACTATACAAATACCCCTAAATCCAGTAACTAAATTCCTTATAATACAACGGTGTACCTATTCAAATGTATATTCACATAAGCTTATATTTTATTATGGTAAATATAGCCTAAAATACTATAATATGAGATACTTCGATAATAGAAGGCGCACCGGGCAACTCCAGAGGCCACCATACAACTCGCCAAATCGGTATTTTGCCGATTTACCCTCATTTTTGACAGTGCAGTTGGTGGGGCATTACTTATGCTGCAAAGGCCCTAAAAAAAGCTCAGCCCGCATATTTCCGCCCAAAATTTTGGGTTGAGTTGGAAAGCCTGATTCGGATCCAACAAGTGTCAACTCATTCGAACTCAAAAAAGTAGAAAAAACGCTTTTCCATTGCATTAAAAAAATACAATTTGAAGGGCTTTATCCTACTGGCACTGTGCAGGTGGACGAGATGCTGTACTGCTTCCTGCAGAGCCAGGCGTGCCGGCTGCTGCTGGCGGCGGACTACGCGGGCGGCGCCGGCGCGGAGGAGCGGCCGCCGGCGCGCGCGGCGCCGCTGTACGTGGGCGTGGCCGCGTGGGCCGCCACCGCGCCCGTGTTCGCCGGGCACCTGCTCGCGCTGCTCACCGGCGCGCACTTGCCGCTCAACAAGACTGCGTGCGATGCGCAAGCGCAGCCGGTCAGATTTCATTGCAATTTAAATAAAATTATAAAGAAAAGGTTCATATTTTAAACTTAGGACACTTAATAATTGTTTTTTTAAATGTATTCCAATTTTATGTCGAATATAAATTATGTTCTGGGTCGGACACGAAGAATTAGACGTGTGGTAGCCATTAAAATGAATAGTTTTTTTTTTAATCCACTTTGGGTCCGGCTTGTGTAGACAGATGTCCCTACATACTAAAGTGAACAATGAACATACTTTCCGGTGTATTTTATGCCCCCTCATATATTGCCATTACGATTTCAGGGTTTCTCACATTACTGGTTGAGAGGTTGGAATCACAGCGGAGTGTGTATCCAAACGACCATGAATTTCAGCGCAGCCGTCAGCCCTGCATTTTTGTTAAAAAGTAAGTATTAACATCACTAATCTCTTATTATATTATTTGTCATAGACTTATGTATATAGATATATATGGTGAAGTGACCTACCTATGTAATTATGTGTAAATCCTGAAAAACTAGATAGGTAAATCGTTATTCACGTTCATTTTCCATGCGTAGCAGAAATGCGGTCACCAACAAAGCTAAAGGTGTTAGACGTAAACAGGAAAAAATGTGGCCATTTCTAGCTGCAAAGCCGCTGATTTGCCGTCTATATTGCGCAGAACTTGCCGAAAACCATGCTAAAGGTGTTGACAATAATATTACAGAGAGCTTCTCTAGCTATATGGCTAAGATCAGCAAGATGCAATTTTTGTAGTCCGTTTTGGCATTTAAAACAAAACTCACAACATCACTCCTAATCGTAGCTGTTCTAAATTTGAAATAATGTAATGTTAGATTACGAGTTCTCGTCCGGCGAGTACTCGACGTGGACGGAGTCGGTGTGGCAGTCGATGTGGGCGCGCGTGTTCGTGCGCGCGGGCGGCGGCGGCGCGCGCGCGGCGGCGGGCGCGGGGCTGGCCGCCACCGCGGCGGCTGCGCTCGTCGTCTACTGGCTGCGCCGCCACAAGGCCACCATCTTCGCCGACCTCGCCGCCGCTTCCATTGTCAACGATGACGCCGCGGCCGGGTAATTATGTTTCCGTACTTTTTTATTATATCAAACTTCTGTCCGCGGCTTCGACTGCGGTATCTCGATGAAACAGCCTCTAACATTCAGGGGCAATGTAGCTTCGTAATAGTAAAATAAATTTCATAATCGGATCGGTCCGGAGATTACCCCCTACATCTACAAACTCGCACACTTTTTAAATATAGTATAGTCAAACTCGGACTCCCAATTTATACATTTTCAGAAGACATGTAATTCAAACATATGTAAAGGACAAAGTTCTATCAGTTATCGGTACTTATGTGTCTCATGTATAGTTATTTTGAATATGCATATGTTCTTTGGGGGTATTGTTTAGCACACACACATACACCCATCTGTTCGCACATAAAAGAAACAGCTAACAGCTAGTTACCACTCAGTCGCTCCGTTGTCCGATTTATCGACTAATTTCCTAACCTCGACCCCGCCCTAAAGACCACCAAAAGAAGGGGGGATTATGGGCTTATTGTCTTCCGTTAAGCATCAAATCCCCAAATTAAAAAATCCCTAAGCACAAATTGCACTGATCTGGATACTTATTTAGTCCAGCCGTAGAAATGTATTTTATTTTTGTTTCAGCATACTCAGAACGGTCAACTGTTGAGAGCGAGTGTTGCGTCAGATTTGGAGTAAAGCCTGTGTTGTACGCGAGGAATTAACCGGTGACGTCACAATAATAACACGTACTAAATTTGGAACAACATTCCACGGTAGGTATCTAATAAGTCGCCGAAGCCCTCTGAATACAGTGAAATTGATCAAGTCTTGAAAAAAGTACGAGTATAGTCGTTTTAATCATATATTTATACTCACATCTAAAAATGTTAACATACTTTTTTTATAAATACTAGTTTTTTTTTTATTTCTACTTTTGAGTTAACCTTTTCCATCAGTATCCCTAGTGACATAAAAAAAACAAAAAATAAGTCCTCATCGAACTTATAAGTATTGACTGACTAAATCATTCACAATCATTGTTAATTGTAGACCATTTTCGATTCCTACTTAATAATAAAAAAATATTAATAAGTATTTATTTGGATTTTTAATATAAGTATCATTCCTTGTAAACAAATGAAAGGAAATTAAAGACTTCGTTACGCAACCTGTTTTTATTACAATCTTGTTAGCGTATTGCTACAGTGCAGGTTTATGAGGGTCTGCCCAAGACACTTGAGGAAGTTTTTGTGCAATGTTTGACTCATCAAATGCCCGCAACGCTTGTTGAACCATTTCATTACATCGTGAACATAAGCTAATTCAAACATAGTTTCATTTATGTAGTCATCCTTCAAACTACATAACATGTCAATACTCAAATTATGTTCTTGCAAGTCCCCGACTTTCTTTGTTAACCACAATTTGGTGTTTGTCATTATTGAATGGTTCTCGCTTTGAAATATTGTGCTTTCAGTTCGAAATGTTCTGCATTTGACTGTATCAACTGATACGTTATCCATCTCGAGTAGTATGCTGTGTTGAGACAATATTTCTTCAGTAAGGGAATCGGACGAGGTATCCGGACTACCCGGACCCCGGACCGTGATATTTGTGTCGCTTTGTAAGCTTTTCGTATCTAATGACTCAATATCCAAAATTGTTAGATGCAATACGTCAATATCAGAGGTGTCTGATGATGCGTCTTGGTTCAATGGTTTTTGTACAATTGGATTATCGGACGAAGCTTTCAGACATGTTTTTTCTTCAGATATCTTTGAATGACTATCATTGTCACGCAATGTGCTCCACGAATGTATAGAGCAAATTCTAAGTATATTTTGGTGGGCACTATTCCAATGCATTAAATTTGGTGCAAAATTTGTAACAGGTTGTTTGTCATACACCTTTAATAGTCCATCTAATTTGAAGTTTATTTCTATGTTAAGAGTTGGACTATTGTTTCTGATTACTACAAAATACAATTTCCTCATAAAAATCAGTGTAGGAATGTTAACATTTTTCAATAGTATTCTTAGCAAATATCCTTGAGTTAAATCACAAAATTGCCAGTTTGTAAAACAAATTGAAGGATATTTTACAGATTCGCAACATGGAAAAGAATCACCAGTTGCGTTGCATATCGTAGTCGAATCATTTATGGAATTGTTGTTCAATGAATATTCGCATATTGGCAATTTATATCCTGTGCATTGTTGCTTTATAGAATACTTTAAGCTATCGTTTTTAGAGAGAACACTTAGTTCACAGCTGAATATACTTCTCATATGATTGTATCTGTTTTGTTTTTTACAGTTAAAATATTTCTCTACATCGATTATAATTCCAAAATATGCTTTGTGCATTCGTTCGCTGGTTGAAGTCGTAACAGCCTCTAATAAACTTTGCATAGTATTTTCCATTACTTCCACAAAACATAACAGTCCTCTGACATCTGAATCCGAGAATTTGTTCAAGATATTTATTTTATTTGAATCATTACCATTAGGTCGACGTTTATGGTAGTTAGACGGGTACCGTGATACTTGTTGGACTCTCGTTGGCATACTAATGCTTATCTTACGTACCATATTTGATTGAGGCAACAATAATGATTGCTTGTGGGAGTACCCCTTTGGATTCTTCTCTTCATCTTTGATTGCTTCTTCATCGTCAAAATATTCATGACATGTAATTATTAAATTGGAAGGCATATGTTCATTCATGTTTTAGAGATTCGTACCTTTTCAAGAAAGCCCAAGTCGATGTGATGTATTTCGAACACGAATACCCAATCTGGGTGTTTTGGATAGGTACCTAGCACTGAAGATGTTAGATAAGTTACATGCTTTATGGTCAGAAAACAACGTTTCAACGCAGATCAATGTGGTGCTTATTCATTCGCCTTGGTGCTTTAGATTGCAGACATAAAGTGTGAATATGAATTCGCCCTTTATTTTAGTTCAGGCGCTCTCTCATGAGGGAAGAGCCATTTATAGCACCAAAGCCTGAGTGAATGTGTTCTGTGCACCAAAGCCAACCTGGCTAAAGTATATGTGAATATACTTTGAACATGTTCACCTCCCGTGTGTTATAAGTAATGTTACGAAATTATTCACATTTTGGTATTTTATTTATTTTTTAACAATGTTGCGTTATTGCGTGAAAGTATTTTTTACATATTTTTTTCGAATGTTTTTCTGTGTCTATGACGTTGCTGACGTGTTGTTCATAGAACGTTGTTTCCTTTTTGCAAAACGTAGTGATTGTGTACTCTTTGGTGGCTTTTTGTGTCTGGACTGTGCTTCAGGAGCACGGAAGTAGTGATTCGATTAGCTTAGCAGATCTTTTTTCTAGCCAACATCTAATATGTTACATTTCCACTGCGCCGGAGAGGATCGTCTCGGCTAAGTGGTTTAAAAAAAAACTCCCATTCACTCCAAAGAAACACACACTCATTGTAGTGTACGCATCGTATCGCCTCTTACTATCGGATAGAGCCATGCATCCAAGTGTTAGATGGTCGGAAAAAAAGGGACAGGCTGTACTGAAGCGACGATAAACAACTACCTCAGACAAATTATCCTGGATACTGAAAGATACCTAATATATCGAGACCACGTATCGTGCATGAGTTGTATCGCTGCTACGGATATGATGATCGGATCTGCAGTAACAGTGATACATAATGTGAACAAGCCTAAATATTCAGTATTCATGTAGGTTCGGCGCATATGGTCGAACTTGCACTAGCAAGGCGTGCCTGTATCTGTGTGGCAAGTATGTTACAGGCCCTATTCATAAAAGTCTTGGTACCATACCATACCATCTACAGTGCAAGTAAGGTACATAATAGGGAATTCATGGCTGACAGAGATGGGTGCGGACCCCCCCCCCCCGCTCCTACAAGGCGAGAAAAGGTCCACTGTGGGGTTTTAGTCAGTAAGCGTCCGACATAACCCGCTTGCCTTCACGGGAGCTTGCGGGTATCCATAAGGACTTCCCCACGCAAAAAAGGAACAAAACTAGGGAATGCTTATTGCTATAAAAAATACGTAAGTATAAAAAAATAACTACAAAAGCCCGCAAATACTTTAAAGGATTCACACACACACACATATTGTTGAATAACATAGCTATTTAGCAAGTGTGTTTCAAAATAATGCTTCACGCATTTGTCTTGTGGGAGGCTGTCTTAAATACTCAATTACCCCTTTCCTATCAGTAAACAAAAACAAACCTCTCTCGGGGAACTTGAAAAGCTATGTTATTCAACTATGATTTATCCCTACTTGTGCACATTTATGAATATATAATGGGTAATATATTTTTTCCTCTGCAATATAATTCAAAATCACCTAATTCCCGCTAAAAGTTACGATTCTACGTTTCGTTTTACGGATTTTAAGTAAACGTCAGACGTCATTTGTGAAATTGACAATTTTATCCTAATATTTTAAAGTGATGTACAATAGTGGAGTGAATATATCTTACGAAATCGAATGGTATGTTGAGGTGATAATAAAAGTAACTCTTTAATATCGTTTTCCTTAACTACAAAAAAAACATTTGCATATTTTGTCCTGCTGTTGAAACAGGGTTTGTATAATCCAAATAAACTGTCCCCTTTTATTTAATATTACCAACCAAGTTGCTTTTCAAACTCTATTGGTGGCAAAATCATCGAATAAACACGATGGAAGCAATTTTTTTAAGTCAAGTGAAGAACTCTTAACATATTTTTGTGTAGTGTGTATATTTATTAAGGGGGAAGCTCAGGGTCAGGGCGCGAAATTCAAAATGTCAATGGTTTTTATTTTTTTGCAGATAGCTAATATCGCCAAACACTAAATTACATCGTAAAAATGTTCAAATTTTTCGTAAAAAAAAAATTCATTGACATTTTGAATTTCGCGCCCTGACCCTGAGCTTCCACCTTAACTAAGAAGCTCAGAATATTCGAAAAATAAACTAATTTCATACTACTACTCTATCATTATCACGTTTTTCTAACTACTTAGGTAAATATTCATATTACTCTATAATTATTCTTCGTAACTGAAAAATCTAGTTTTTTTTAGAGAGTGGTCTCTGTAAAGAGTATGGAGTTTATGTATAATACTCTTTGCTGAATGTTGCGGTTGCGTAGCAACATGTTATATTGTTTGTGTCAAAATGGTTCGTTCTTGTAATTTGTAACTTTTGTCGTGTCTAAAATATATGTTCTACATCTAACTGTTCCTGATATTATTTCTCATAGTCTCGACTCCACATTTAAAACTGAACATGGTAGCAGAGCGATAAACGACGAAAAATGTCGAGATTAAACATTCACCCGCTTAATAAAGATAACTATGACACATGGGTCATACAAGCGGAGGCTGTGCTAGTTAAAAGTAAACTCTGGCAATACATTGAGAAAGATGCTGCTGCGGATGAAAAAGAAGGAGACCGACAGGCAAGGTCTGAATTAATTCTTATAATTTCTCCTTCTGAGCTTAAACAAATTAAAAATTGCTCAACTGCTAAGGCATTATGGAACAAGTTGAAAGAAACATATGCTAGTAGAGGACCTGCACGAAAAGCGTCCTTATTAAGACAACTAATATTGACCAAACTTGATGGACACGATGTTCGTGGCCATATAAATAATTTCATGGACATAGTTGACAAACTGGCAGACATGGACATAGTGATCAACGAGGACTTACTAACAATCATGATGCTGTATAGTCTCTCACCTGAATACGAGAACTTCAGAGTCGCTATTGAATCGCGAGATACTCTTCCGAAGCCAGATGAGCTTAAAACAAAAATTATAGAAGAGTGCGATGCACGACATAGCCAAAACATACAAAATAAAGACTTATCTGAATCATCTATTCAAGAAGAAGCATTATATGTATCCTGTAAAATTTGCAAACAAAGAGGTAACATCTTTAAACGCAAACATCACAAAATATGTACAAATTGTTGGAAGAAAAATAATGAGAAACCACATACATATAACAACGGTTCTCATAAGAACAATTTAGCAACACAGTGTCTTCTCACACGTAACGAGAACTCTCAAAACAGCGTTTGGGTTTTAGACAGCGGCTGTACATCTCATATTACTTACCAAAGAGACCTCTTTGAAACAATAGAGAGTACTTCCAGAACACTCAATTTCGCAACTGAAGAACATACTGCAGAGATTAAAGGAAAAGGTACTGTTTCCTTTGTATCGAAAAATGGTAGTGGTACAGCACTGACACACTTGAAAGACACGCTGTACGTACCAAGTCTTTGCACTAACTTGTTATCCGTCGGTAAAATGACCAAAGCTGGCTGCTCTGTCTTGTTTACAAAGAAGAAAGCGACAGTCACTAACATTAAAGATGGAATTAAACTAAATGCATACAAGCAAGAAGATGGACTTTATTATTTCAAACCAGAAAAATATTGTGAGCGAAATAATTTGGCAAACGCAGTTCAACCTAGTTCAAAGAACTCATCAAACGTCAACGATTGGCACAAAAAGCTTGGACACATGAACGCCAAAGATCTAAAACTTGCGCTCACAAACAACACACTTCTTGGATTAAGCTTTAATATCTCAGAAAATTTAGATGAATGTGAAGCTTGTATTCAAGCAAAACTACATCGAGTTCCTGCTCCCCGTGAGATACATCAAAGAACATCTCAGCTCCTAGAAATTGTTCATAGCGATGTTTGTGGACCTATCAGAATACCTACGCTGAGCGGCAACAGATATTTTGTCACATTTATTGACGACTATAGCCGTTACAGTAGGGTTTACTTCCTGAAGAGCAAAAACGAAGTATTAGATAAATTTAAAGAATACAAGGAGTCAACGGAAAGGCAAACAGGGAATAAAATTAAGTATCTACAATCGGATAATGGTACTGAATACATAAATAAAGAGTTTAACTCTTACTTAAAATCATGTGGTATAGAGCGAAGGCTCACCGCACCACATACACCTAACCAAAACGGAGTGGCTGAAAGAAAGAATCGCACACTAGTTGAAAAAGCGAGAGCTATGATGATAGATGCAAAGGCACCACTAAAATGCTGGGGCGAGGCAGTGTTCACTGCTAATTACCTATCCAACAGGAGTATAAACAGCGCCATTCAGCATCAAACACCATTTGAACGATGGGTAGGAAGAAAGCCTTGCATTAATCACCTATACGTCTTCGGCTGCAAGACCTATGTTTTGTTGAAAGGTATTAATGGTCACAAATTTGCACCGAAAGCAATACCTGGAATGTTTGTGGGTTATTCTGAAACATCCAAAGCATTCAGAATATACATACCCTCTAAAAATATTGTCATGATTTCAAAAGATGTTAGAGTAATGAAAACAATGTTTTACGATGAACAGAACAAAAATGAACGCTCTAAACTATTGAATGATTTAGGGTTTCCACAAGAGCAATCAAAGAAAATATCTCACAAGCAAGTGACGATTGAACTTGATAGTGATGAAGGAGATCAGTTACATGAAGTCGATAGTGACACAGAAAATCAAGATGAAACACTGCAACGCAGTATGATAGAAAATGTTCATCAGGAATCTGCAAATATTGAGAGTGATAATGATTACGAATCTTTATCTGATGCTGAGGTTGAAGAAAACATTATACAACCAAGATCGTTGAGGAATAGATTGAATATCACTGCTCCTAAGCGCTACGATGATTTTATTTTGGCTGCAGCAGAAGAAATTGAAAATTTACACAAGCCAATAGAACCTGTTACCTTCAAAGAAGCCCTAGAATCTTCGCAAAAACAAAAATGGCAAGAGGCCATGGATGATGAGATAACTGCCTTACTTGATAATCAAACATGGGACATTGTGGATTTGCCCAAGGGACGGAAACCCCTACCAAACAAATGGGTATACAAAGTAAAAATGAATCCAGATGGTACTGTTGACAAATATAAGGCCAGAATGGTAATTAAAGGTTATTCTCAAGAACCTGGAGTAGACTTTGATAAAACATTTAGTCCAGTTGTTCGTATGAGCACAATACGAACTCTGCTTGCTATAGCTGCCCGAGAAAATCTTAAATTACTTCAGTTTGATGTGTCAACCGCTTTCTTAAATGGTACTGTAGATGAGGAAATTTACATGAAACAGCCTGATGGTTATCAGGATGGCACAAAACGAGTCTGCAAACTTAAACGCAGCTTATATGGACTGAAGCAAGCGCCACGGTGCTGGAACACTTGTATTGCTGACTTCCTAAAACGATCTGGTTTTCAACAGAGTGAAGCAGATCCATGCTTATATATTCGAGTCAAAGGACAATCCAAGGTTTTTTTTGGGCTTTATGTTGACGACGGCCTTGTAGCGTGTAATACGACTAGAGCAGGAGACGAGTTTATCAAAGAATTAAATACACGATTTAAGATAACTACTAAACCTGCGTCATATTTTCTTGGTATGGAAATTAATATGCGGAAGGATAAGTCAATCACATTATGTCAACAAGCCTATGTAAAGAAAGTTTTACATAAATATCGAATGTCAAACTGCAAAGCAGCACCATCGCCAATCATTAAAGAAAATGAGAAGGGAGAAGAAGAGACTACTAATGAGTTTTTCCCTTACAGACAAGCCGTGGGAGCTTTGGCATATTTATCAGTAGGCACAAGACCAGATATCTCGTACGCTGTGGGTGTAGCATCTAGAAACCTTGAAGCACCTGCAAAGAATGATGTCATGCTAGTGAAACGCATCTTCCGATACCTAAAGGGGACCCAGCAGTATGGGCTTACCTTTGTAGAAAAGTCTCCCACACATTTAATATGCTACAGTGATGCGGATCATGCAGGAGATAACAGTACAGGAAGGTCGACATCTGGAATGGTGTGCTTATTATCTGGAGCTGCAGTTAGCTGGAGAAGCCAGAAACAAGCAATGGTCTCCATTTCCTCAACTGAAGCAGAAATAATAGCGGCTAGTGAGTCTGCGCAAGAAATTTTATGGTTAAATCGCCTTCTTAACAGCTTGATGAAAACTGAAAAACCAGTCTTGAATCTAGACAATGAATCAGCTGTAAAACTTGCACATAACCCAAAATACGAATACCACAAGCGTACCAAACATATAAAGCTAAAACATTTCTTTGTCAGAGAATGTGTTAGTAACGGAGACTTCAATGTTAAACAAGTTTCTTCGGAACTGCAGTTGGCTGATATGTTGACTAAACCACTGTTCGGCCCCAGAATGCAGAATTTGAGTTCAAAAATGGGACTGAAGAATTTATCCATAAATTCTTGAAACTTCCGGGGATGTAAAGAGTATGGAGTTTATGTATAATACTCTTTGCTGAATGTTGCGGTTGCGTAGCAACATGTTATATTGTTTGTGTCAAAATGGTTCGTTCTTGTAATTTGTAACTTTTGTCGTGTCTAAAATATATGTTCTACATCTAACTGTTCCTGATATTATTTCTCATAGTCTCGACTCCACATTTAAAACTTAACAGTCTCACACACCTGCGGGTTGGTATTTCGCCAACGGCAAGTAGAATGTTTTTTTTAACGTATATTACACTATATTTTTCACAAAATGTATAACTTGGGTGGTTGAAAGAATGACGACGTTCGTTCTTTCTTGACACAAAAAGAAAAATAAATTTGATAACCTTTCTCTCAGTGTACCCCTAAAAATAGTCCTAAAGATTGCTAACGTTAGATGAAATATTATCTTCGTGACATTACATAATTATTTACTTAAAAATTTTAAGGTGATAAGTTGTTTCCATAATTAAATAAGAAATATCGATAATCGATACGATTGTTTGTGCATCACTATTAAACCTCAACAGGATGATTTCGTTTTTTATTAGGTCGACTATCATTGATATAAAATTGCCGTTGCCGGCCACAAGAATTCTATCAGCGGTCAGTAATTGCTATAGTCGTCCATCGCATAAATATTATTCACTTACTCGAAAAGAAGTTATTTGTAAAATGGCACCAGAGAAAGCATTGCCGCAGATATTTAAGTTTGTTGATCAGAATGTTGATTCTTACAAGAGTCTTCTAAAGGAGGCTGTTGCAATCCCTTCTGTTTCGTGTGACGCTAAGTATCGGGATGAATGCGTTCGGATGGTGCACTGGACACAGGACAAGTTAAAAGAGGTCGGCGCCACCACTCAGCTGCGCGATGTCGGCTTTCAAACTATTGATGGAAAAGAAATTAAACTGCCTCCAGTTTTGGTGGGCGTTTTAGGAAATGTAAGTAAATAGCTTTGATGTAATTATTCTTAGATTTTGAAAGCTAGAATCTGTACTTATGTATTTTTACAGATTGCTCATACAATTATGTACCTAATTACACTAGGTATTTATCATTATATATTATTTGCGATTAGCTATCTAATTAGAATACTTGTAAACAATACCAAACAGAGTAGTGTGCTGTGTGCATGTCACATACTGCATTCTATATACTTTGTATGTATATAATTATGATAGTGCCAGCTCACACAGCAGACAGATAGCATTCCATGCTTATCAATGAATGCAAAACCAAATATAGACTGTAAAATGATATATGCTTTGTGTTTAGGCACTTACACATATAAATATATCCAACTAGCTGCGCCTCGCGGTGTTACCCGCTATTAAAACATATGGCCTTTTCCTCTAAGTCCTTTTGCAGTTCCTTTATGCTATCCCATAGGAACAAAATTAGCCTTTGTCATTTTCTGACCTGTAAACTACCACTACCTATGCAAAAAATCATGTTGATGCTTTGCTCTATGAAAAATTTAAACAAATCTATCCCAGGGGAACCACACATTTTACCGTGATAAAAAATAGCCTATGTGCTATTCCAGACTATAATCTATCTCTGTACCAAATTTTCATCCAGATCCGTTCAGCTGTTCTTTGTGATTGAGTAACAAACATCTATCCATCCATCCAGCCGTCAAAACTTTCACATTTATAATATTAGTGGGATATATTCAAAGCCCTAGCTCTCAGTCGCTAACTGATACTTGTCTGAAGATCTACCATCAAACCATCACCATTGCCAATGATCTTCATACTAACATAAACACACACAACATTAATTATTTTATTGAGATGTTTCCCTTTGTATTGACATTGCAATAAAATATTATGTTCATAACGTTGAATATTTAAATGCTAAAATAACAAAAACAAATTGCAGGGTGACAAGTTTGTTAGCGTCATGTGTACTTTCAGGACCCAAAGAAGAACACTATCTGCATATATGGACACTTAGATGTTCAGCCGGCTCTAAAATCCGATGGCTGGCTATCAGAGCCATTTGAGTTGGTTGAGCGTGACGGCAAACTCTTCGGCCGCGGCTCTACTGACGATAAGGGGCCCGTTTTGGGATGGCTTCACGCCATTAATGCTTACAAGGGTATTGGTGAAGAGGTCAGTATAGAAAAAGCATGTTTTCTCGCCCCATAGTTCAGCAGGTCGCAACGCGCGTGTTTTTCGACACGGGCACCTTCATGGGCCAGGCGCGCCGCTTAGGACGTCTTCTTTGACCGCTTGCCTACGGCCCGTGAAAACACAAGTTAAATCGAACCACTTATTACTGAATTTCTCAAGAAAAATAGTACCTATAAGTTACCGGTATTTTCATATTTAACATTTTCAGCTCCCCGTCAATTTAAAATTCGTTCTCGAATGTATGGAAGAGTCTGGTTCCGAGGGTCTAGATTCTCTCCTCATTGAGCAATTAAAGCCGGAAGGCTTCTTCGACACGGTGGACTACGTGTGCATATCAGACAACTACTGGCTGGGCACCACGAAGCCGTGCATCACGTACGGTTTGCGTGGCATCAGCTACTACTTCTTGGAGGTGGAGTGTGCGCAGATGGATTTACACAGCGGTGTCTACGGTGGAACTGTCCATGAAGGTAAGGGCACACAGCACCCTTTTTTAAGCGCAGTTGAAGCGGATCAGCCGCCACTAACCGAGCACTAACGTGCTACTGTTGCTATGTTGAAATGCTCAATTGGCCGTTACTATAACGCACGTTGATGCAACGCGGTTCGTGTTATTTTCCTAAGAGCAATTTGTATTTTTCTATGACCTTACCGATACTGCTGCCACCATACAGTATCCATGGTGAATAATGTATTTTTTTGGGTAGGGCGTAGTTCTTAAGAATAAAGAGAGCATACCTATAAAGAATTATAATGCAATCGTAATCATATTTGTTAATATGAAAGTTATCAGTTTTAGATAGTATTTCATTTGTTATCTAATTACGAAAGATCGTTACTAAGCCAAGTAGGTAAATTGGAGTATATCAGCGCATGCTTATGTTATCTCGATTCTTTACCAACTCGATGTCTACACATATCGATGTGAATAAACCTAGGTATATAGCCTAATTAGGTACATAGGGGCTCATTAAACGGCAATTCCTTTTTACGTTAACTGCGCCTGCGCTACTTTACCATCGATTTTCCTTTATAGCTCGACTCGGAACGTCCAATTGTATAATCCCTATTCAAGTTAGATCAGTAGCTTTTGATATGCCAACAATTACAAGAAATTGAGAAATCCTTATGTTTTGGATTCAGATCCGTAGAAAGAGCCTACTATTACCTTTATAACGTACTAGCTTGAGCCTGCGGTACCTCAATGAAACATACCAACATTTAATATTAAAATTATTACATAGACTTTTAATATTTAATGTTGGTATATGTTTATGTAATAAATTAGTCGAGATTTATTAATAATAGTTTATGCAAGGGTTCTAGAATGGTTTCACTTATAACTAATTATCAATGGTAATGTTTTATGTGGTGCGAATACGCGAGCGGATTCGCGGCGATTTTGTCCGAACCCGAAATATATGGGCTCGCGCGCAATCAAAATTGCTGAGCTGTTCGGTTGTTCGGTTCGATAATCTAAATAGGTACACTATAATAATGAGTGAATGTATTACAGCGATGACCGATTTAATATATTTGATGAACGAGCTGGTAGACAAGGACGGCAAGATATTAATCCCAGACATTTACAAGTCGGTGGCGCCGCTGACGGAAAATGAAAAGAAACTGTATACTTCTATTGATTTTGACACAGAATCTTACAGGTAAGAGTGCTAAAATGAACCTAATGCCTATACAGGTATTTGTGGGTCCTATTGTCGTTGGGAGTGCATTTGCTTTGAAGTTATAATACCTATAAACATGGAGGTAAAAAGACCAAGGAGTTGGATCCCGAAAAGGTCCGAACAACGATAAAAAAATTATTGGGACGCTTAACTGTGCCATTGACCGTCAGAAACAACGGCAAACCGTTTTCTCTTTTACACTTTCCTTGGTCGGGTGCATTACCATACTCCGCAGTGAGCGAACGACTTGAGGAGTAGGAGGACCTATAATCATAGCAAAATAATGCTGGAGTAACATACCAAATTAAGACCCTGTATTTTTCGAATTCAAAGCCTCTGGGATTTTCGGATTTCGTTGACGAATCTATTTGGCAATAATAATTATCACTATTGTACGGTGAAGGCAACACATCGTGTGAAAACCTGCAGATCTTTAGAAAACCGTGTGTGGTTCGCCAACCCACACTGGTGGCAAATATCGCCCGAATTGCTCTCGTATTGACGTGAAATGTGTCCACTATAATCGCAATAGCTGAAATGTGCATCTTGTAAAATTCGATGACTCGAATGGTATTAAAATATGTTGAAAAATAATAATAAATACCTGATTTTTAGGAAATCAATAAACGCGACTAAATTGGCCCACAATGGCGACAAGGAACAGATACTGATGCACCGCTGGCGATACCCAAGCCTCTCGCTCCACGGCATTGAAGGTATGATACTCGTCTATTATTCAAGCCTATGTACTGTAGGGTGAATATTCATTTGTTTGAACGATACGAGTACCAGGGCGTAGCAAGCTGTAGCACTACAGCTAAGTATTGCCATGCGAAAATGATCTTTATTAATGTCCTGACAGAAATAACCCAAATAGTAAATTAATAGAAACATAATTTTGTGTTCATTTCATTTCACAAACCTTCATCCTTCGAAATACTTTTTTAAACAAGGCGAACTATTAACATTTGATGGTGCTGTCAGTACGAGAGCACCATCAAATTTCATTTAGATGGATGGATGGGATGCCATTTTTAAATTTAAAACGTATATATATTTTTATTTGCTGATGTTATCTTTATAACATACTGATGGACCTTTTAAAATATTTTACTCTATGATTTTTACACCTTATATAAGTTATAATTTGTATACTACTAGGGTCGCCCCCATATCATTGTACGGTGCCCATAATTCAAGGGTTAGTTTACGATCGTTCAGGGCCCCAAGTCTGCTATCACAATCCAACAACAACCGCATAGTAACTAAGTAACTAATATCTGTCAAAAGTGACAGTTACTTTGGGGTTGCTGTTTGATTATGAATCGATTGTGATAGCAGACTTGGGGCTCAGTTTGTGTGTTCGTCTGCTAATATTATTATTATTATAAAGGTGCCGCTTTTCAACCGGGCGCGAAGACTGTAATCCCAGGCAAGGTGATTGGGAAGTTCTCCATTAGGATTGTGCCAAACCAAGAGCCCGAGGAAGTGGAGAAACTTGTGTTCGATTATGTCAATAAATTGGTTAGTATGTTAACCCACTAAATTTATAAAATATTTTCGTTTTGAAAATAACATTACGAAGATCATTCCTTCTGAAACATGCTTTGTAAAGCTATTGTAGTTTTTTATATACAGGGAAAACTGATACGATGGACTCAACATATGATTCTGGACCTTCTAGAGGTAGCATTTGTGGTCGAACTTTTCATAATTTAAACGCGTTTTTTTCAGTATATTATATTTATTTTAGTATGAACGTCGGATTGTATAACTACTCATAGAAATACATTTTGTGTATGCATCGCAATATATTTTTTATGTGATGAGACAAAAACAGCATACCGAACTAATTACGTATCTATTCATAAACATTATTCAAGTTTATTGTATAATTATTTGATTAAAAATAATTCTAAATAATCTTAATTATCAGCAATTTGAGTTTGTAAAATAACATTGTTTCGCTAGCGAAATAATCATTATTTGTTTTATAACGACGCGACGTTTCTAGATATATTATTTTTAATGGAAACTACTACTACTAAAACTACCTATAGTCTTATTATACTTACATTGGTGAATAAAAAATAAATAAGACGTTATTTCTTAAAATTTATTATATCCTTTCTGGTTTTTTTCTGGGTTTCTTGTATACGAAGCCAGATATATTTTAATTCAAATAGTTTTCAATATTTAATTATCTTGCATATCTTGCATCTTCTTAATGAACAACAGTAGGTACCGACTTCTAACTGAACTGATAACGGATTATTTACTTCCAACTGAATGTTGTAGTGGTCCAAGCGGGGGTCGCCCAACAAGATGCGCATCACAGCGCAGAGTGGGCGGGCGTGGACCGAGAACCCGGACCATCCGCACTACCAGGCCGCCGCGCGCGCCACCAAACTCATCTACCAGGTGCCCAACATACCCTCTACAGAAATCCTGCGGGATTATTTCAAATCAATTCCAATCAATATTTGATAAGGTTTTGATAACTGTCGGACGGCGACGCCGCTCCCGACGAGCTGTCAACTAGTATTTTAAATAGCGGTCGGATGACAGTTCGAAAACTCCCGATCTCAAAAAAAAACCTTGCAATTATGATGTATTTATATGGAAGTTGCATAATGCGTCTCGGATGTTTTCGATTCGTGATTTCTTGAATTTGAATTGAATCATCCAATTGGTGATAGTAATGATACAATGATTCAGGAAGGGTACACACTAACCATTGAACCTGTGTTTTTTAGCGCTAATGTATATATATTTGTATCCAGATTTATGCAATTTAAATTTAGAAAAACAAACATTGATATTTCGTTGGGAACGATGGGAATATTTTCTTTTGACATCGACATATCAAAATTCTGACTTCACAATATAATGGTTGCAAGTACGCTAAAGAAGCGCAGGCTCACGGGTGTGTATACCCTTTCTGTATCCCCTTGTATGGTGTCAGACGGAGCCGGACATGTCGCGCGAGGGCGGCTCGATCCCGGTGACGATCACGCTGCAGGAGGCGAGCGCGCGCAACGTGCTGCTGCTGCCGATGGGCGCCGGCGACGACATGGCGCACTCGCAGAACGAGAAGATCAACGTGCGCAACTACATCGAGGGGGTGAGCGGACATTATTATAACCTATACTTCGACTTTTTGACGTGACGGGACGGCCGTACCGTCCCGTGTTATTATCAAATAATTGTGTTCCTTTGATATATAATGTGTATGTAGCGACCTATTCAAACTCGCCACAAGCTACACAGATGGCGCTGCACACGATATTCAGAACAAATGACGAGGCTCCATACAATTCTGAAACGCGCTATAAGAGTTTTCAGAGCACGTATCGTATATACATGATCCCGACAATAACCGTCGGACATAGCGGCCGTCCCGTCAGGCATACCACCCGCCTGGCTGGAAGATCTTCCCTTTTCCACCAAATGTTATATAAGTGGGATATTAACAAATTGTGATTATAAACATGCACGATGTAGAGAAATTAAAATAAAACAGCTGCTCATGCTTGACAACCGCCAATCTACAAAAATAAGAAGAAGAATGTTTTTTTTTTCAGATCAAATTGTTCGCGGCCTATTTATACGAAGTTGGCAAGCTTCCCAAGTAACCACCAGAACTTCGCCAGACTTCGACTGAAGCAGACGTCTGTATTGTAGATAGGTTTTTGTATTAAAGACAGTATGTGTATAGGAAGGGAAAGATTTTGTGACATTCCTGTCAATAAGTACATCTTGCATAATAATAAAATGATTTTCATAATAACTTTAGCATAATGGTGCCTTACGTATATGTACATGCTAACTGATTTTTTTTTTACATATCATAATGGATATTTTTTTACTACTATAAATAGCTACTGGTTCTTGTGTTGAATACTGATAATACCAGCTCATAATAAAAATAATGAAAATTTATTATTTTGATATTTGTATTTAGTATCCATCCAAATATTTTGTATAATAAATAATTTGTATTGTTAGATGACTTTTCTTTTCTTCTGAAGAGAACTCGTAAATTTCCGAAAATGGAATCGAAACCTCGACCACCTAATGCAGTGAACGAGCGGCCCACGTTCTCACCATAGTCCGGTAAAAACCCCTATTTTGTTAAAACTAGTTTTCAATAGATCCTTCTGGGTACCTAAGTTTACTAAATATAAAAAAATACGCCTGTCAAATTGTGAAAGATACGGAGAGCCCAAATCAATTTGTATATCCATTATATTTCATTTCGTAAAGAAAGAAGACACTTCTATACGGACACGTCATCTTAATATCTTAATGTCACATCCATTATTTTATTTATAATGTGTATTTCTTTACGAAATGAGATGCGATGAAATAAAATGGATATGAATATGGCCTCACCCGCCACTTAGCGGGTATTTTGCCAGTGTCAAGTAATTAATAGCAATATTAAATTCAATAAATACACATGATGATATGAAAATGGCGTGTCCCCAATGTGTATTTATTGAACGTGTTATTGCTATTAATTACTTGACATTGACAAAATACCCACTGAGGTGTGGGTGAGGTCATATTCATATCCGTTTTATTTTATATAAAGAAAGAAGAACTTCTATACCTAGTTATTCATCTGATACAAACAACCATACGAGGCCTTAGCCAGAGACAATAAGCAACAACAAGCCGAAAAGTCTTAAATACTATAGTAAGTATTTACGTATAAAACGGCGGGTTGATTAAGGTATTACGGGGGAGTTTGAACTGCCATCCCTCCGTTCCTCTCTGCCTATGGTCTTAAACCATATATCAACAAGGTACAAAAGCGGAGGAGGGGCGATGATGTTAACGCCTGTGGTCATTTAAATGCACGTATGTATCGTGACGCGTCATATATTTTTTATGAAGGCGTGCACACCGGTCATCTTCTTGCGTGCACGTCGATCATCACATTTATTATTATTGGTTATACGTATTTGACGGCCTGATTAGCGCAGCGGTAGTGACTCTGCTTTCTGAGGGTCCCGGGTTCGAATCCTGGTAGGGACAGCTTTGTGTGATGAGCACGAATGTTTGTACCCGAGTCATGGATGTTTAATATGTATATGAGTATTATATATTCGTATGGCGATATTTATTTATTATTATTTATTTATCACATTGCTAGGCATTTTACGTGTTATTAGTAATAGATAAAGATAGTAGCGACCTCTTCAACCTCACCATGAGCTACACAGAAGGCGCTGCAGACGCATGACAATTCTCCATACGATCCTGGAACGCGCTATGAGTGTTTTCGAAGCACGCAACATATATAAATGTTCCCGACGATAACGGTCGGGGCATAGCGGCTGCCCCGCCAGGCATACCACCCGCCTGGCTGGAAGATCTTACGTTTTCCGCCAAAAGATGATATAGGTGTCTACGCGAAGGTATGTATTACTCGATATCCATCCACTTACTACTTAAATCCGTTTAGAAAGTATAACATAAGCTGGCATTTTGTCCGCTATTCTATTGTTGTCCAATCAACTAATATCTAGAAGAGGCGGGGATCCATGTAAATGCTAAATCTATGACTAGGTTAATAGCACAAATTCTGACGAGCATTTTAGCCTACTAACTAGTAGGTACCTGGGTTACAGAGAGGATTTTAAATGTACGTCTACTCAGTGAAACTTTAACGAAATAACAAATAAGCACAGTACTTTTTGCTGAAAAGTGGGTTTAAAAATAAATGAGCAATACTAATGAAACAATGGTGTCCTAAATAGCCATACCCACAGGTTCTAGGGCTGCCATCTAACATCTCACTTAATGCGATATTATAGCCAATTGTTAGATAACGGTTCTGCTAAGGGTGCCATACCTAATCACTTAACATACTTGCATCCGTTCAACAGTACACCTTGAATGCTTTTAAAAAGTATTTTTTTATGAAGCTGTGCCCATAATGGCCCTCAAAACTACCTACTCATGTCAGTAATCATCTGCCCGATGTAAAATAAGAAAAATAGGTCCACCCAGCCGTACGTGCAACTTGATAAAACCACTAGTAGCAGGCACATATACCTATAGCCCTCACGACAATATGTTAACCAATGAACATCCGATATATACAGACCCTTCAACCTAGACTAATTTAATCTGGATGCCAGGATACCCCGAGTCTTTTATATCTCGTTAACTCTATCATAAAGTCAATACTTCACACATGAATTGAGAAAAACCAGCTTACGTGTTGCTCTCCAAATCGAGTTATTTGGGACCATTGAAAACTAGGGCCTGACAAAGTCTCCAGAATTGTTTTTTACCGACGTGCAATAAAATTACTACGGAGAATTCATTTTATATGCACATATGATCCATATGACTATCTACCTATTTGCGGAATTATTTTGTATGCTACCTTCCTCATCTAATTTTAGTATTAGTTAGCAGGGATTGAAAAATATGTTTAACCGTATACCTAACACAAAATAATTAGTTGGCAAGTTATGTTCTATGATGGATTTGTTTATGCTAATGCTGCAGGTTTTAGCTGGCGCTTCAGTAGCGCCAGTTTAAAGTGACGGTAGGTACCTATTGTACCGCCACTTAAAATCATACAGTTATTTGACCAACACAGTTAACGGTTATACGCAACGATTAATTTATTTTAGATTATATCTCATTTAGCATGCTTTTGATTCAATGAGTATTGTGTGGGCGCTTAAATAAAAAAAGTAAGTGTATTCTTTATATTTTACCTCCCGTTGACATCGGCTGGTGCGCAAGCGCATACCAGTTTACAATACTAACATAAATAAAAGAGGATAGCGGCCGGCCCTCATTCACTCAGTCTGTGTCTGAGTCGCGCTACAGTGCAACGTGACGCTCCGCATAGCATTTACACAATACACCGTGATAAAATAACATTTCTAATTTAGAAAAAACAATATTCACTTCCTTATGTGAGAAACCTTGCAAAGGTATACTTAAAAAAAACTTATAATATTAGTTATTCGCGAAAGGAAATCTCCGTGCATCATAAGAACATTGCATTGGTGAGTCAATATATTTTGTTATAATGTGAATTTCATTCTGAAATCATAAACTCGAAATAATGTGGAACGTATCCGGGGCCCACCATTTTTCTGTGATGAATAAGTTGTATGGTTCCAAGGCGATCGGCAAACAGACAACATTGTGTAATGCTTCAGATCGCATTGTTATATCAACACACTTGACGGGCTCGTCGCCGCTTGGCGGATTATCATGCACGCTTTCTAATTCACTATGACGAATTTTCGCAACAGTACGCGCACATAAACATCCATGTCGCTATAATTCGATGCACATACCGTGGATATACTAACTACTGTTAATCGATCGAACTAGAGAACAAGAAAATAAAGAAGCTACTTAATATTACTTGTAATGCTTACCTGGCCTAGGGTACACCAGTTTAAAGATAACTCTTGAGAAAGTCTAAGATAGAGGAAACTCAAATTGTATTATATACCTTTCTTCCAGAACAATTTCGTTCGAACGGTACACGTATAGAGCCAGGGTGCGAGAGCTAAGAAATGCTAAACAAATATGACGTTATAGTTAACTGACTTCGCAGTAATGTCTACACAGCATAATTTGGAATACATTCCTATAAATTAACAAATGACCCAACAACAGTTTCACAATCTAAAATAATTTAAAAGCCAAGCAAAGTAGCCTATATATCAAAGATCTCTATCAAAATCTGTTGAGAAGTCTCCGAGATTAGTTTAAATAGGATGACAGACGGACGCGCTCTGGATCTTTGGTATATTGATAGGCCTTACAACAGGTCTCGTGTCTTCCCTTGAACCCTGCATTCAAGGTAAGCCACTACGCAAGGTGAACCAGGCTGGTGCGCATAACCAGAAAATAATTCCTACCACCGAATAACCATTCATCACAATTTATCACACAATAGCCAATAGCTACCTAGGTACTTCGTTTTTCGGGTACTTCGATCCCGTGCTTCGATGTGAAATATTATTTGAACTGTTTATTTTCTACAATACGTATACTGTAGAGCCTTCATTTGAACAAAGTGAATCATGACTACATAACAAAAAGTCAAATTAAGTATGGCACAAATACTCGATCTCATAAGCCTTCTACGATTATTCCTTTACTGTTATAAAAGCCGTAAAGCGTGCAGGTTCTTTGAGTACCGTGCATAAAGGACGCATACATAGGTCAATGTTGGTGATATCATAGTATTACAAGGTGCGATACTTAGGTAAAGTATACCTACGTCAATTTTTTGAAAGCGTTTCAAATTGTGTAATTTGTTTTTCAACACACTTGATCATAAATTAGCTCTTATCGTACCGATTTTAGGTTCATAATTCAGCTTATACACGCGTGCTTTTGACTTTATATTACCGCGCACTAGTGTTATAAACGTCACATTTTTAAAATGTTGACAAAGAGGTTTCATTTCTAAAAATATGTGTACCATTTTGGGATTAAAAAAGGTGTTATTTAAAAAATGATAAAAAAAACATTTTTATTTCTACTCATTATTTATTTTTGGCATTACATTTACATTAATTTGTATTATAATTACCAAAATATTCAATGACTTAAATTTTCAATATAATTAGAATGTTTTACGGCTGTGCCTCTCTTTCAAAGGGGTGCGAAAAAAACCGGGCACCATTCTTTATCTGTGGCCATGTTTCACAAATATGTGTCTAGTATAGTGTTCATATCAAATTTTATTATTTTTTAAGTGTGTTGAAAAACTTCGTTTCACACGCGTAATTATTTGCTCATTCCAGTGGACTTCATTACATCTTCGCCTTCGGCTCGGGGGCTGCGATCCCGCCTCGACTGTAATGACATGATAATGTACTATTACCGTTTAGTTTACCCACATCCACAGCACAAATTAACTCACATCAGTTAATTATCTACCCAAACCTAAAAGTTATTTACTCTACATTAATTTCGTTTAGACTACCGATGTGTTTTCCCATAGGAATACTGGCCATCCATGAAATTATAATTCTTACCTATGTTACTCTGTACCTAGTTATGTGAGTATTTTTGCGTAGATTAGGTAGGTAAATGGAAAGTTTAAAAAATACTGCCATGGTTTTTGCAATGTTCATTTGCGAAGTTAACTAGAAAGTTAAAAACAATATAGCTGTACCTAATTATCTTCCAACTTACAGACTAATGACCGAGCACATAATTTGTTTTTTTTTTTAATTTCTGGTGAGTGGGTACTTGAGTAAGTATACTTTAGTTTAAAAGCACTTCATCATTTATTGATTGGGTATTTTTTGCGTTGTTGTGACATTTGTTAGTCCTAACTATAAACATTTTTCGATAACTACACATGTAGTTTATTTCGTCACCTGTTTGTGGATTAACTATCAGTATCAAGGTTATCTATGAGTTCATTTATTTTAATGACAATGCTATAACTACCATTCAAAGGCATTGGTTATTATGTTTTTTTAGTGGTTTTTATCTTTATACTAAAACAAACTTTCCATACATGTTAACTTTTATTATTCACTAGCTGTTGCCCGCGACTTCGTCCGCGTGGTATATAACAAAGTCAACCGTTGACAACAGCCTGCTCGCCCATTCCGAGCCCGCGGGACGCATTGCAGGTTGTTGCTATCAAACTTAATCAGGCGCTGCGCTGCAACATTGGTTTTAATTTTTTTTCGTGAGATCCTATTTTTTTTTCTAAAATAAAAGTAGCTAAGTTATACCTTGTTACATCAGCTATCTGCCAGTGAAAGTCCCGTCAAAATCGGTCCAGCCATTTCAGAGATTAGCCGGAACAAACAGACAGACAGACAGACAGACAGACAGACAGACAGACAGACAGACAGACGGACAGACAGACAGACAAAATTTTTAAAAAAGGTTGTTTCGGTATAGGTATCGTGTATACATCCAAATGCATTTAGTAAAAAGCGGTTATTTTAATATTACAAACAGACACTCCAATTTTATTTATATGTATAGATTATGAAGGCATGAATATTGATAAACGTTTAGGACGACTTGATTAGCACAGTTGTTAGGGACCTTGCTATCTGTGCCGAGTGTCCCGGGTTTGAATCCTGGTAGGGAAAATCATTGAGTGAGCCCAATTATTAACCATGTCGTGGATGTTTAATATCTAGGTATTGTATTACATATACTGATTTCACCTTCTCCCCATCTCAGTCCATTGTACGGCACCTACCCATAATACAAGCGTTGCTTAGTGTGGGACCGTATATATGGTGTTTTCGCATGGCCATATTATTATATGATACTAGTTGCGCCCGGTGGTGTTACCCGCGATAAAAAGTATGAAAAATTAAAACCTCTATCCCACGGGAACCATACATTGTACCGGGATAAAAAGTAGCCTATGTGCTATTCCAGACTATAATCTATCTCTGTGCCAAATTTCATCCAGATCCGTTCAGCCGTTCTGGCGTGAAAGAGTAACAAACATCCATCCATCCATCCATCGATCCAAACTTTCACATTTATAATATTAGTATAGAAGTATAGATGTCTCCATCTCCATACAGGTGGTTCTATATACTCGGTTATTAGTTATGTAGGTAGTTAATTGTTATTCCAACAACGTGTTGGCGTCGGTACGAGGATCTTATGCAAACGTTACGTGTGTGGCCTCAATGCTTTTGGAAAATGGACCAAGCGGTCCGAGGTCGTAAGACACTCGCGATATTGTCAAAAAAAGCGCAGGTAAAACTTTGGAGGACACCGTCTGTGTTATATATCTGCTATACAATGCTACAGATGATCATGCACAGAATGAAGTAACCACTACTTCATACCTATATATCATTGTCCTTGTGTCCATTTCGAAACCTTTATTATTATTTATTGGTGTTCTCGGTTATTTACTCATGTTATTATAATGAGTTTTCAATTTATTAAAAGTAATAAATAAAAGCATCGTCCGGAGCGCTCTTCAAAGTGTATTGGTCTGGCTATAGAACTTGTAAGTTGTTGTAAAGTTAATACAACCGTTATTGCAATGAGCAATTCGTGAAGCGAGTACGAAATTGTGGCTGCCGGCATGCGGTCGGGCGAGATGCTATAAAACCCAGTTAAATATGATTGGTCCATTCCTACCAAATTTTATGGAATGATCTGGAAAGTTAGGTATCCTTTGGGACGCATACCTTTCCTACCACGCGGATGGCGATAAAGATTGAGCAGTACTATTCGAGAAAATTGTGATTCAGAACTTATCTGAAGACCATAAAAATGATCACATTATTGGGCCGCCCCTCGAGACTGGCCGCCGTCGGCTATGATTGCTTCTTAGACACATAGGAAATACGTTACTGCTCTGAATTTGATCTTTACTATAGATCGGTCGCTATGCTTGTGTTTTAAATGTACTTATGTAGTTGATAGGTTACTACGATATCTCATTGCGTTTGTTTACCCATATTATAAAATTTAACCCACGAATATGCATAACATCAACGTAGTTAGTCCTGTAAGTACCAAGGCACCTATAATTAGCAGATTAATTATAATTACACTTATAATCCTCAAATAAATAATATCGCGCTATTAATAATATTACCTTTAAAGCAACACAGTTGGGGCAACAACAGCAAACTCATCGGTCGTAGTTGTGTAATAGTGTGAAAGATGACGTTTCGACTTTCGCTGCAGCATCACTTCGAAGGGAAACCCAACAAGCATTGTGCGCAAGAGCACGGCGCGCCGGCCGTCTGTCCACCGCACGCGGGTGAGCGCTGGGCGTGACCTACAATGTCGGATGTTGGGATTCCCTGGTACGTAGGTACCTACATTGCAACGCGAATACGTTCACGTACGCATCTGATAGCGGTTTGAGATAACAAACAGACTATTTTGATCGTACTTTGTTTTCAAAATGGTTTTGAAGCTCTATGTACGGCATACGTAGAGAAGATATTGAAAGGTCCTCTTTAGACTGGTCTTTACCTTCACCTTAGAACATTAATAAGTCTATCAAACTTACTAATAATAGACACACAGTCAGAAGCATTAAAAGTATATAGAAGTTTACTTTATTGTGTGTAAATTACTATAATAAATATTATAACTATCTCTACACCATATCCTGGTCTAAAGTAGAATACAAGTACAGTGAAAATCCGTGATACAAGGTCCCTTTTGCAAAGCGGATGCCAATTTAGTTCGATGTTGAAAATATTGATAATAATTGCTGAATCAACACAACGTCTCGTAATTCTACAGTTTCTGTGGGTTTTTTTCTTATCGGCGTAATGTCGTCATCATTAATTCTCAGAAGTTCGTTGTCACCAGCAATGGAATAACTCAAAGATGATCACTTAAACTTAACTTTATATCCGTGTAACCATATGACACGGCGTTATCTAATATGTTTTTAGGTAGCGTTCAAATTAGGCAGCACTCAAAATTTTCTGTAGCGTATGAATATTCGGCAGTCAAAATGCCTAAACCGGAAGTTTGCTGAATTCCCAAATTCAAGGTAAATGTACCTATGGTATGCACGTTGATAAGTATTAACATATTTATGATAACAGAATCTCGTAGCGCCTTTAAACTTACAGAATCGTGCGTTTAAAATGGAATTACACAAAACAGTTCTTCCAAAAAGTGCTTTTATTGCCATGTTATTACAAGTTCTACGTATTTTGGGATCCACCTGAACCTACATGCTTAATTGCCCGCATCATAAGGAAATAAAATGTTCATTTCGCTGTGGTATACAACGGTATTACCCGTATTTAACTTGTATCGTTACGTGCTTAAGTATACGTGAGTGTAGATATAAGTGTGTCAGCCTGTTCTCAGGTCAAGCGTCAACAAGAATTACAAGGGTTTTCCAAATCATAGCATCATTTGCAATCAGGACCGTTTAAGTGGGTACGGTATATACAGAGCCCCAAATGAGGTCGAGTGAGGTCGACCGAGGAACATTAATTCATCAAAGCTCCAGTCCGACCGCACGGTCGGTCAGCTGATTGATTGAGTGCCTGACACATATGACCCTCATTTTTTTAAGCTTTACTAATTAATTAAGATTAGAGATCAGGCTATGATAATTAATCTATATTTATCTATGGTTCATATTTAATTTAGGTACACGACGTTTAAAAATAGAATACAAGTATCTCCTTCACTGGACATTATAATCTGTAACGCGTGAGTGTTGGCTGGCCTGTCCCCCTCCCATGCGGAGAAAGCGTGAAAGCCGCTGATGACTTGTTTGGTTCAACTTCGCCTTTTTATTGGCAATGCTCGCTGAACCGCGTGCTCGTTACGTCGTATTTGACATCACCGACTCATCTCATTATAAAGTCTAACGAGGCCATATTTGAGCCGTTTTTTTGCGGTTTTAATAATTCTCGAATTATTTGCGAAAGCAAATGCCACTTCATGAATGATTCGACATTTATTCTGTATTAATATGTACCCACATAAATACTTACAAAGAAAATTTGCTCCGTAAGACGAAAGTGAGAAAAATTGTTAAGTACAAACAATCCGACACATAATTTATAATTTCTTTGAATTCTTGATTATATACACAACTAGGTAAAACATAATAAACCGATAGAACAAATATAGATAAACAAACCAGTAAGAAATGCGAAATTAAAGTTGCAAGCACTTGGACAAGGTCAATGTACTTTAGATATTTTTATCAAACAAATTTACTTTGGTTGTGATATTATACCAAGGATTTTCATAATTTTGCAAAAGTTTCCCTGTGATTATTGGCGTTTTCAGCATTGGTTACTTGCCAAACTATACATATAGCAGCATTTAACTCTTACGTCATCCCAGATATATATAATACATGACGAGGAATCATACTTGTAAGTTGAAGAAGTTATAGGCACATCCGCAGAGCACATCATAATTGGAATGTAATAAAGACGGAAGTGGACGTTTATAGAATACTTTCGTACTTACCTGAGTATAATAAAATGTGGTTTTGAACCGATCATGAGTTTGTGCTGTAATTTCCCCTCTATTGTATGGGGGAAACCGCCAAGGCGTGAGGTTTCCGAAAGCCAACGAACAATTGAATTCTCTACTCTATTTTCAACATTATAGATTCACGGGAAATACTCTTTGTAATGATCAAGAATAATACATGACCAGTACACAGTAGTTGCTATAAAATGACAACTCCCAATGTATCATGGGAAATAAACGGGGCGGTATCTTAAAGCAGAACATTTTCTTATATAGAATATTAAAAAAATAGTTTAATGGGGAAATTCCCGTGTATCATGCAATATACTTACACTTTGTATAATAATGTCATCCTGACACATATATATTAAAATGATATCGCCAGATGAATAGGTGCAGCGCTCTGAGCCACATACTAAACAATTGCTATAACTTCATTTTTCTAATTTGTTCCAGAGCCATCATGTTAAAGGTTTGCGTGGTGGTGTCCCTTGTAGTATCGGCCGTCAACAGCCAATGTTTCTACAAGGATGATTCGACGAAGAAGTTGGACCCTGAAGCCCGGACGTCGCTGTACAAAGGCCAGTTGGAGTTCACCCTGAACCTGTTCAATGCGATCAACAAGGCGGTGCCCGATGACAACATATTCTTCTCACCCTTCTCGGTGTACCACTCGCTGGCACTCGCTTACTTCTCTGCTGCGGGACTAACCGAAAAGTCATTGAAGGAGTCCTTGAGGTTTTCAGAAAACATGGTAAGTTAAATTTAAAGGCACCTAAATACTTTTAGAGACGAAACTAAGATATAGAAATTAATTAAAGGTACTTTGTGGGAAAGTGCCTGTAGCAAAAATGAAATGACGTCGAGAAAATTCATTTAAATTATATTTTCGGACACACCGATGGTTTGGTTATTTGGGATTAGATGGTTGTTTATAGCAAACTGAAAGGTCCGCTAGACATTATGTCACCGAGCAACCATCTAGCCCATTTACCATAAATATGTATTTTGTGACGTTAACAACATTCTATCTCTTATTGCAATGTCAATAACGAAATGATCGTATTATTTCAGGACAAAATGAACCTAATGACCGCGTACAAGGTGGATAAGAGGTCCCGTATGCTGAACAACAACAGCGACAGCTATGAGTTCACGAGCGCCAACAAGATGTTCGTGGACAACGAGCTGCAAGTGCGCCAGTGCCTGCTCGACCTGTTCGCCGAGGAGCTGCAGCCGCTGGTAAGTGGAACTTAAGCAGTATTTTTTTGTACTACCATCCTTTTTTTTTTTAATGTCCCACTGTTGGGCACGGGCCTCCCATCAACGCGAGTCCACCCCGCTGGCCCAGTGCGGGTTGGCGGATTTCATACGCCTTTCGAAGGGTTCTCTTCAGTTATGCAGGTTTCCTCACGATGTTTTCCTATACCGTTCAGCAACAGATAATCATCGTTGAAAATTGATTCACACATAAAATCCAGAAATCCGAGAGGTGTGAGTCGAGGTTTGAACCTGGGATCCTCGTTACCGAGGCAAGCGGTCGAACCACTTGGCTACCACTGCAGCCATCTATATATGTAATCATTATTATTATCTTAAACAATGCACGGAAGTTGGTAGCCGTGGCAAAGTGATATCACAAGGTAACCCGAAGAAAAAACCTTAGAAACGTATCGATGCGGAAAAATTAAAAAAAACTCCTCGTACTCAATGTGGTTTAGACCTCCCATTATCATATATTAATATTATTACGCGTATACAATGAAGAGTTATCTATCTATGTATATATTTACAATCTGATACAAGTTTTCTTCTCGTCAAAGATTCAGTCGCCAGGTAAACACACCTAATTCAGGCAAAGAAGGCAAAGCCAACCATTATAGATACCATTCCGTTCTAATTCAAACATTTTGAACTTTTCAGAATTTCCACGACCACCCCGACGAATCTCGCGACTTCATCAACAACTGGGTAGCTAAAGTCACCAAGGACAACATCAAAGACTTGATACCCGCGGACGGAGTCTCCAAGGCCACTAAGCTGGTGCTAGCTAACGCTGCCTACTTCAAGGGAGTGTGGGCTTCCAAGTTCCCCGCTGAGAGGACCAAGAAGGAGGCTTTCTTCGTGTCCGAGACCCGCCAGACGCTTGTACCTTTCATGAAGCAGAAGGGAACATTTCATTACAGTAAGAGGAGAAATATTTTTCTGGGTTTTATTTATTGTAAATAAATAATGTTTGTAGGTATATATACGTATACTCTTTGTCTTTTGCAAGTAGGTAAGGATAAGTGTCCCTCATGTGATTCATATACGCAAGTAATAATTTTATGCGGCATACTACTTTTTTTTACATACTTTTTTTTGTTTTCTGTCTGTTAGAACGAGCACCACGCGAAAACTACTGAATAGATTTAGCGCAATAACTTGTAACAAATGCTCGGAATGCCATGTGCAATAGACACGGGTGCGGCCATGGAATAACATTAGCTAATGATTTGCAGTGGCGAGCGACGATCTGGGCGCGCAGATCCTGGAGCTGCCGTACAAGGGCAATGACATCAGCATGTACATCCTCCTGCCTCCTTATTCCATGAAGGAAGGTTAGTATAATAAATATACAACAATATGTACCGAAGATTTAATATTTTTCCTGTAGGTGTGTGTGCCTATCAGCGGAGCTTATCAATCAGATTAAACGATCTAGAAATGTAACCGTTTGCATAGGTGTGTCTTCTATTACATAGAGATTTATGGAAAAAATGGGTGTAGTTTTGTTGTGCATATCTGCGTCTTTAGTGACTGCATATAACACATCGTTGGAACTCGTTGGTAGAGCACATAAATTCTATAATTAACCTCTATCCGTTATAGAACTAGTATATGTATAATATCAGTAGTCTCTTATTTTCAACAATTCCTAAACTCCGGTCCCACGGATTATATGCTTACCGCATTGAAGAAAAAGAAATACATTTTTATTTGTGACAAATAGGTTATTACTACAAGTTAAGGTAATATACATTATTTTTGCCCTAAATTGGCCCCATTACAGCATGAGTTGGCTGTAAAAATGACCAGCGCTGGTCTTCCGTTGGAGCCAATAGGCATGCTGACACTGGCAACTCAGCGGTGCGGGTATATGATCTATAACTGCGTGTTACAGGCGTGACGAATATCATCGCGAACCTGACTCCCGAGCGGCTGGCGGCCGTCGTAGAGGAAGGCTACATGGGCCGAGAGGTCGTCGTAGAGATACCCAAGTTCACCATTGAAAGGTCTCTTCCTCTGAGAGATGTAAGTACCAATTGTACAATCATAATTCGCTCTGCCACGGTCCCGCCTCAATGCGAGGAGAATTCAGGCCATAGTCCAACACCCTGGCCCAGCGCGAGTTGGTGGACTTCGCACGTCTTTCTAGAACTGGACAGGTTCTATCGGACATGCAGGTTTCCTTATAATATTTTCCTTCACCGTTCATGATGTAAATATATTTTTTTATCTCCTGTTCCCCCGTATACTATATTATATACTACCCTGTAGGGTGTGAGATCTAGGTTGTAACAATTCTAAACGGTTAAAGTCAAGAACGATCTATTTTCTATAACGGCAACCCAACGCGACGAAGGATGTCTTTGAATTTTGTAGCATAGACGATTTCCACTTCAGAATGGATAAGTCGTTTTTAAATAATAGCTTTTTTTATTCGATATTAAGCTGGTAGAGAGTAGGTGTTAGTTATGGTTGACGGAAATCGGTTCAGCACTCACTATTTTTTTCCAGATATTGGAAAGACTCGGTGTTGGTGACTTGTTCAACGCGACAGCTGACTTCAGCACCCTGACGGAGCAGCGCGGCGTACTGTTCGATGACGCCGTCCACAAGGCCAAGATACAGGTCGACGAGGAAGGTACGTAATATAAAACAAACAACCTAACATACACTCATACCGATTTTTATTTATTTTATTACCCACTAAATAGCCTGTGATTTTTTATTTTATTTTTTAAGTATAATATTAATAAAATGATTTATGTGTCATCAGGCACAGTGGCTGCCGCTGCCACGGCGATCTTCGGCTTCCGGTCGTCGCGTCCGGCGGAGCCCAGCCGGTTCATCGCCAACTTCCCCTTCGTTTACATTATCTACGAGCGCCCGACCAACTCCATCCTCTTCATGGGCGTCTACAGAGATCCTAAGAAGTAAAAACTTTATAACATTTAGTACGACATGCCTACATTTGATTTTACTTTAAAAAACGCGTCTTCAAGTTTAAATAGTTATGAGATTTTCCTTCATCTATGGTGTTAGTTACACTTTTTATAACTCAAGAATGGGAGGGCCAATTTTTATCATATTTGCTTTTTGAATTTGTCCCCGCCCCCAATAGCAAAATAACTATTAAAATATAGGAAAAAATCATAAGCACACTTCACATTTGTTCTGAGCTCGTTCGAAGTTCTCCAGGACAGCTATATTCAAATATGTAGTACTTACATAATTACTTAGGTAATGCTAATTAATTGATATTACAAACGTGAAATCTCAGCTTAAAATTATATGCTTTGCCAAACTTATTGTATCTAGAAATAATAGCATAGATTATCTAGTTTCGTGTAACATATTTTCTTAATCTGACCAGAACGAAATGAGTTTGTTAAATGGCGCTATCACTTTATTAGTCATCAGTTTACAGATAAATGCAGGTATAGGACAAGCAACGCAACAACAAGGCAAGTGGAGACATATTGATCTGAATTCTGTAGTTACGTTTTGTGAAGTTTAGGGACATTAGCTGTTTTTTTTTATTAATGTGATAATAAGAAACTTTTTAAAGTGTAGGCATGTACGTCGACGTCTGCTAAATAACTTAGACTAAGTAACAATAGTTACCTACCTTAACCCCCCATTTATGGAAGTTTTGTTCAATTTACAAAGATTTTGTTAGAAAAGAAACTTAATTTGTATTGAAATAGTGAATGAACGAAAGCTTTCTATAATTTTGGAGGTAAGATTATGGTTATTAGAATAGCCTATTTATTTTTATTCTAAGAAACGTAATAACAGAAAATAAACATTTTTTTACTCTAGCAAGAGCCTTTAATTTTTTAAATTACCCTATACATGTTATATGAGAAATTTATTTTAGAAGTTGTAATTATAAGGTACTGAGAATTGTTGCAGTGATATTAAAATATAAGTTGTCAATATTGTTTTATTTTCCAAAAAATGTGTTTCTTTGATAAAAGGTGTGTGTAATATTTGTGGGATATTAATCATTGTGTGTTGATGTGGACAAGTGAAGGAAATTAAAATAAAATAGCTTGACTTATCAAGTTCAACCAAGATGTCCCGTAAATTTACAATAAAGTAAACTGATAGCATTTCATCATCATTATCATCAGGGTTACATATAATTTTATAACAATTATCAGGAAATACTCGACACTACATCAAAAATGGCTCTATTTTGTAGACCACTGCCAACCATAAAAAATAAGTAGTTTGGGTTATATTACACTAACTTCAACCCTCTCTCCCTGGACGCTTCTGTTGAAGGCGCACCAACGCAATTCTGCGGGTTGGTGTATATATATATATATACATATATATATAATATTATAATATATAGTGTTATATATTATATTGTTCTCCGCTATCGCTCACAAAGCTCGCGTCTGAAACCGACCTTCAGGTCTATATTCAGACATTACGAACCACGGATATGATACGTTACTAACTAAATATACTACGTTATTAATTGGGGTTTTAAGAAATAAGTAATTTGATAGGGATATAGTCAGATTCAGAAATGACAACTATTCTAGGGCTACAGATTATTATGTTCTCTGAAGTGCTTTGGAATATACACACACACCCACACATTTTTGATTTTTACAAATAGCTGTAACACCGTTTAAAACTAACGCAGTTGTTTTCGTACCAATTGCTGCTGTAAAATGTCTGTTTATGGTTTCAAATAAATTCAAATTCGAAATTTAAATAAAATCATTCTTATTAAAATTAATATCCCAGCCCCAGGATACATATAATAACTACGAACTTTTAGAATGAGAAATAGGCGAGTATCTATTTATAATTAGCATGTAATATGCTACACTAGTTAGTTATATTAATAAGTACGGTTATATGATGTGCGTGTGTGTCTAACATCAAACAACTTCCCACGACTCGCACTCATCATTGATTCTAGTATTTAACTATTCATGTATGACTCAATATATGCTAATAAAAATGTTGCCAGACTGCGAATGACTAATTTGTTTTAAACATTACTTGTTAAAAAAAATTATCGTCCAGTGTCTAGACAACCAAGTATTACCTTGACAAAACGATATTTTAAACCCTCCTCTATTGTTAGTCTGGTTGTGTTTGGAATACTAAACTTACCATCAGAATACTGCACGGAATCTTTTTTGATATGGAATTAACTTGAGGCCCTCGCGGGTTGTGCAAATGCATCAGGAAAACAATAAAAATCGATATTAAGTGCTCCATAAATAATTAATCAAATGAAATCGATTAACCAAAAACGTTATTATTCATTGGATATTTAGAAACCATTATATGTCAAGTGCCGAGGACATTTTAAGATGCCTCAATGCGCAATTTCTATTATAGTTAAGAATTCGCTGATATTACTGCTATCAACGTAAGCAAAATCAGGAACTCGTTCGAAGAAAGTCATATATAAACGCATTAACCTCTTTTGCGTCACGCAGTTGGATAAAAAGAGGGGTAAGTACAGGGACGTATCTCACTTCGACACTCCAAACGATATTTTATAAAGAAAGGGCCCACAAACAGGCAAACGTTAAAGATAAAAATGAACACAAATCCAATTTTATTTAATATCGAAAACGCCTGAGACCTAATTAAGAAAAAAAATACTTCCCAATGATTCTAAACTAACAATCTATGCCTGGTTAATAGGCGTGAAGGATAGTTATTAAAAATGTTGTTCCTCGTGTCGGTTGGATACCGAAATAAATTTCCGTATTGAGGCGAACGAGATTAATATCAATACAGCTGATTTTGTCAGCCACTCGTGAGGTAATCGAATTATATATAGTTTATTTGTAATCTCATTTATAAGAATAATTTTAATGGTACAGATACTACGACGATAACCGCTTGTACCTAACATGCGAACATCATTCCACTAAGTACACCACCAAATACCTAATCGAGATTTACAGTGTAAATAAGTACCTACATATACCCTGCATGAACCTGAGGTATACTAGACCTAACGTAAACATGGATTACTAATAGCTAGTTTGTACACAGCTGAGTAAATGCAGAGCTACGCCAATAAATAAGATGTTTAGTTATGGACTTCAACTCCGGCGAGATGTTATCTGAACGTATCTACTTTAAATCTCGTCGAGTGCAAGTTCCGTGTAAGATCTATAGTAGAAAGTATGGTTTAGTGAAAGGTTAAATTTGGTAATTGATTTTTAAGAATTACCTAGTCTCTAATCTCTGATAAAAAAAGGTTAAACTTTTGAACTCCCTTATGTTTTCGTTACAGCAAGTACTTTTATAAAAAAATAGGTAATAAATCTCATGTCTAAGAAAAGTTGTTGTTCTTGACGTAAAGCAAGACTTTTATTAATGAAACATTTACTTAATTTGATTATAGGTATCACGCATCACTGAACGCGGTAATTCAAGAACTCAAAACAGTACAAAGGTTTGATGACTTCGACGACTCGAAGCTATAGAAATTCCTATAATGTTGGCAACTGTTTGGTAGCTAGCTTCATCAATGGATAATTCGTGTTTGGAGTATACCTTTTCTTCACGGATAGCGTAAAATTTGTGACACACAGCCGGGAAAAGCAAGTTTTAAGTACACGTTTTTGAAGTCATTCTATAAACACTTATCGATCAATTATTTTAAAATCTACGGTGACAAGTCGCGGGTTGCATGCTAGTTACAAGCTGGCGCGGGAGCGTCCGCTCGTACATTACGCTGCTGTAAAGATATTGACTACGTATAACCACACATCGTTTATGGGACGTGACACGAGTATCTTCACTATTCAGTTGAAAATGAGTTTTCACTCATAATCTACGATTTCCTGTAAGCGCGCAGCTAATGACGGCTGGTTACGTGCATAGACCGACTGTTGTTTTCACTCCGCCTATCATTTATCATTGTTTTAGTTTCGTTAATTTCCAACAAGGGGTATTTAATTTTGGATATAATAATAATGATGGTAACATTTCTTTTGGTTTGACCGCCGTCAAACTAACGAGAGCTCTACAAATGACTAATAATTGTGCGTCCGTGTTGCGGTATTCGGAATTTTCGATATATCCGTGAATCATTTTAGTTAATTAGTTTGTTAGCGACTCTTGTGAATTTTGCAAGTTTTCTACTTGCTGACGTTTAGGTTAGTATTTTTATCCACATGGAAATAAACAATTTATTTGCCTACATAGGTAGGTATGGGTTTAACGCTTTAACTATGTCAGACAAAACCTTCAGTTTAGGTGCTCTACAACCGTTTCAGGAAACTGCGAATAAAATTCATACTTAAATCTGTAGATAATTGCGTAATACATTAACAAAATAAATTGTGCTTTTTGCATTCAACGTCGAGATTGCGAGTACGAAGCTATATCGAAGTGATAACTGGAAAATCGTCTCTAATTTATGATGATTGACGGCCCATCAGCAGGAGAAAGTTGGAGTGCCTCACAAAATCCACATGTCTGTTTACATTAAGTGTGCTACAAGCATTTGTATATTTTCTTTTTATTTTCATACGTAAGAACATGGTGTGATTTATATCGTGGACTGAATGTACCTATTGCTTATTTTTTACTAGCTAGCTACTGCCGCCGTGTGTAGGTACGCGGAGAGCTATGTTCGTGCGAGGGAAGGTCGCCCGCTATACTTCCGTTTTGTTGTGCGCTTTCTTGAGCTCATAACTTAGTTATTTTGAATTGAGCGCTCTGTGCACTCTATATGGATTGTTGTATGCCCTTATTCGTTGCTTTTCCCTGTTGCTATTTATACAGCTCCAGTTTTTTTTTCACTGTCGGTAATAACCATACCTAAAGGACGCCAAGAACTGCTTTTATAAAACAATTCCAGGTAACACCTTTTTTATGCTAATACGCTTAAACTTTATAAATGGTAGGTGCATAACGTTGCTAACTAATTTATGATACTTTTATGTATAGATACGTGAATTATACGTGAGTAGACCGCTATAGAAGCCCAAATTATTTATCTACAACAATTATGTCCATTTAAGTTCGGCGTAACAAACGATTAATAAAGAACATGTAAGTAAACAATGAATGGAAAGCAGGTACGTAAATCCATCGGAAGTATATGTGGCGTTGATAGGATCGGTTCGTCTACAATAGAACTAATTACCACCTGTGGGCCAGTGTGAGCGCGCCGGAACCGCGCCAAACAATGGCTCGCGGACCGGCGGCCGCGCCGGGGGCCCACGCCAATATATTATTGCCCTTTGTTCAATACTCTTAATTTTATCACAATGGGTCAGGTTCCAAAGATGGTAACACTGCTTAAAATTAGTAATTGAAGCGGCCCTACTTAAGTGATAAAGACTAAATCTGTTATATTGAATTTTAATTCAAACAATACTGTTTTATTGATTGAAAATCTCATATACATTATGACTATCTTTACATACTGGGCGGTGGAGGAAAACATTATGGGGAAACCTGCATGTAGGATAGAACCTAGCTCGTAGTAACGTCCGCTAACCCGCACTGGTCCAGCGCAGTGTCACAGATTAACTCATATTTTTCGTATAGTGTATGTAGGGATTGTGGGTCAACCCACATTGAGGGTAGGTACGAATATTAAATGGTTAATTAATCTTATATTAGAATACTACAGTACTAATAAGTAGTATCAATCAAGTATAATTACGTAGCACTTATCTTCTAATAAAATGCTATGTAATATCATCATTACAAATGGATTCGACTTCTATGGATTTTAAGTCTACAGTTCTTATACTTAACAGAAGTAAGTTACCACTTTTTAGGTATATAGTCACGGTGGTTATAATTTTTACTCCTGACTTTGATTTAAAAGTAAGCTCTGAAATCTAGGGTAGGTGTATAAGTTATTTGAAAATTGAAAAATAAAACTACGTACTTAGCACTGTTAACACATATATTTTATACATATAAACGTGATCGCTATTACCTACTTTTTAGCCCCTGAAAATATGTTGTAATGTTTTTGTTACACCTTCTATTTTTGAAGTCAAATTTAAGTTAGAACAATATTATTTACATACTTATCCACGGGAAAATTTTAAGTTGTCTTTATAAGTTGTCTATATATATTTTTTCCTGTTACTGATGTTAAAGAAAAAAAAACTCATCCTAGGTACACTACAGGTCGTTAACTTTTAAAATTGCCGTTCGTTACGATACTTTCGTAGTCAGTAAAAGCCCGGAACCGGCCCCTACTATACTATCTCCTGTTCGAATCAATGATTTGTGAGGTTTTCCACAAGATTTGTGAGGTTCCTTACATCTAATAACGATGTGTTATTTTACAAAGTTCTAACGGTAGGTAATGTGAAATAAAAAGCTTGTTTGTTTTGTTGGAACAACAAACAGCTACACTATGTTCAGTTTTAATTTAATGACTTCAGTATTAGTATCCAGTGTTGTGACAATATTATTGCCTGTTCATAAGGCGTATCGAAGAAACATATTTTTGGAAAATAAAACAAAATTGACAACTTCACGGTTCAACTTCCCGCCAAAAAGTTTACAGCATGCTGACCCTTGTCAATCCATTTGCAATTTGCCCACTGACACTTGACTTCGTATTTCTTATTTTTTTAAATTCATTAGATGCCTACGTATAATAGTGAGATTGTTGTTTAATTACATTATAATTTTAACTACATCAGGAAGGATGGATTGTTACAAACACCCATGATTTTTTACTGTAGGTGCTTGTTTGTGGTGTGGTCTAGGCATTGTCATGGACGGTATTGATATCCTGACATAGACTATAATTAAATTAAACATTATTCAGTATAGTAACTTACAGCTGTTCCTATCGCGAGATATGAATGAAAATGATAAAAAGGTTGTGAAGAAAGAAAATTCTCATATTATAAAAACATTTTATTAGCAAACTAACATAGGAAAGTAAAAATATAGAAATTCAGTACAAAACTGTAAATCTTGTAAAAAATTATGGTAGCTACAATTATTATATTACACATACCTTACGGTGTGATACTGATTTAACGTGACCAGATCATATCTGACATTCAGTCTGCCACTAGGACTCCACCGTGGGGCACTTGCGTGACGTGGCACTACAGTTTAACGATGACCCTTGTACATTCATACAAACATTTTGGTCAAAGTTCAAAAGCGTTTTATTCGATGTACTTGTTATTGTATTAAACTTAGTATCTAGTATCAATATTAAGTAATGCCTATTCTTAATTAGTATAAAATAATTTACCAGTTGGTAATGGAGTGCCGTACAAAAGCACCCCACGGTGGACATCGAGTTCGGAAGACCTCAGTGATTGGGCCGGTGTCGGCGCGCGAACGACTTCGCGCGGCAACACTCTCTAATAGATATACAGATAAGCAAAAAATCACAGCTCCGGTTAATCAAAATACAATTACTTTATGTTTTTGTTTTCCATTTTTTCTTCAACTTAAAATATAATTCTAAAAATAAATAATGAAGTATTGTACAGGACGGCTTTAGTTTAAGGGCGGGTGGATGAACACGTACATATTTAAAGGGTTGCTACTACCAAAATAGCGGGTAGAGAATTTTTATTTTTTCAAACTAAACATTTTTTTTATATTATCTCAGTTATTCTCGAATTGACATATCACTTGAATCGATTATCTTCAATGAATAAATAATATTTACAAATTATGTTTTTTACAAGTCACGTTCACGGCGGATACTCCTTCATCCACATCTCCCTTAAATCTATGCGTTGCTACATTAAAATTAAATTACACATGCAATAATTACTCATAGAATCCTTATAAATAAGACATAATTATCAATAAAATCTAATAATCAACTCAGGAACAAATGCAATAAAAATCAATCAATATAATCCTTTTCAAAAATATATCTTTTTCATAAAAATGTTCTCAAAAACCAACATATTTAATATATTACGCGAATATATTAACAACCATTTATGCGCTCACATAATTTATGAAGGTAGCCATAGTTTCTTATTATTTATAAACTGGTAAATCTCGCAATATTTAATAATTAGGTACTTATTAAAACTATAAATTCGCTAACATTTCAAATACCATCTAATGAGATACAAGTGGTAGAGTATAAATTTTACTTCGCAAATTAACATCTCTATAAAATCCATTCATGATATAGGTATATTTACAAGGTAATGAGTATTGTTAAAAGAGTTTCCTCTGGCTCTATAACTAAGCGTTTACACTAATGTTTGCGGCGATCGGGTCGGGATAGTGCTAGTGCTGTCCTGCGAGCAGGTGTCCGCGTGCGTCATACGAAATGATAACTAGAAAATAAATTCAGTCATTTTTCTATAAAATATGATCATTATTACATGACAAAAATGAGACGATTTCGTTTAATTTTGAATAAGTAGTTTAGACAAATTCGGGTAGTAGAGTTTAGTTCGTTAATCATCTCATTGCTCAAAAACGCTCTATGATTGGTATTCACTTCTCACCGAAACACTTAAAGGGATTCAGATTCACAGAAACATGACCAACACGTTGCTCTCACTACATTTCTCAATCACCCAAGAGCATCCGAAGGCAGTGTTTGTATACAAATAAATACATAGTTACATTTTTTATCAGTATTTCTACTGGCAAGATGCGTATTTATATCGGCAACATTGAACGTATGATAACTAGCCATAAGTAGTTAGGATCCACGTCATTATAGAAATTCCTAACTGTTAGGAATTTCTGTAGATCATATTACGATCACAAAACTGGACCGGTGAAAATTATTATTAAAATTTTATCGAAAGCAGTTAGGTATTTGAGATGCAAATATTTAAATAGATGCTGTTATTTAAAAATAATCAAGAAAAATCTAGGTCCAGGTAATCTGCTGATTTATATATATATATATATTTATATTCAGGTATAGAAATCCAATTCTAGAAACATGTATATTAATTAGATTTTCGTGTATTCGAATAAATATATACCTACGTCCGCATAAGGACAATTAAACCTGTTAAAATTGTACCTATTCGATAGACGTATACGCAGGTAGATATGAACGTATTCCTCGTTTAAAAAAAATAAGCTTTAAAGGTAGCGCCTAATGAAATAGCTTAGTAAAAAATCCTAGGTCGTGCCATAATGACACAGTGGCGCGCGCCGCCTGACGTGCGGAGGCCGAAATATTACAACTTGACCTTAATACCGGTGGTTTAATTTCAATCGCGGTTTGTAATTGACTATTATAATAGGCACTGCATGGTATTGCCTATTAACGTATTTATTGTATCGGTACTTGGATCACGTTACAATACAGTCACGTTACGTTACAATCCAAGTAAAATGTAGTATTTTACTTGTGAATGATCTTGATTTTCACGACTCGTACGATGGATGGGTACTTATCTTGATGACTCAATTTCATATATGCTTTCTACACAAAAAAGCTTTCGTTCATCCAACGGCCTCATTTAGTTTATTGCCAAGCTGAGATAGTTAGGTACTATTATGTGTTAAAGATTTGGATTATGTTATTACCATGTTTTAAAATTACCCAATTTACGGTAGTTTACACTAATATTTTACTCTAGACACCAGTGTCGTTAAATAATCATTTTAATTGAGCTCTATCTACGGCCTCCTTGACTTGCAAAGAAACCTGTTATCTTGTTGAATACGAATCATCTTATACGGAATCTGATTCAATCTTTTAAAGAAAATAGTGAAAGATACATAGAACACAAAACAAACAATATGCCCAAGCAGACATGTTACAGAATGTCAATGAAACAGATTAGAATGATGTCTATATTAGGTAATTACTTTCACTGCTTAGTGGCTAGCATGCACGATACTTTCATGCACTTTCATCTTCATGATTATAGTTTCATAGCTAATAACTAGTAGGCAAGTAATAATGGGAAGACATGAAATTACCTAAATAGGTATCGGACGGTAAACAATGTCTAGAAGGTATCTAGGCGAGCCCGTGTTTTGAACATACGTACGGAACCAAGGAAGGGCAATTTGTTAGATGAGAAAGGGAGCACTATTTTAAAGACCGCTATTGAAGAACCACTTGTATTTCTAATTTATAGCAATCTGAGGGCAATCAGGCCTATCCCAGTATGAGGAGAAAGATGTGATATTGGGAATGAGAAACCGTTCACTGCTGCGCGTCGTCCAATATGGACCGACTCGAATAATAGTCACCCCGTCTCGGTAATCACGAGATTACCTGTTTTCTACCGTCAATAAATCATTATAGTAGTTTATTATTGAAGGCTTTTACAAAAAAAATATCATAGAACCTAAACAGTGAACTAAATGGAATTTTACAAATATGATAATCGCGTCATTAATAGGTACCGCCGAAACTGAGAGGAAGATAATGCAAAGATAGTTGAGCGGTGAAAGATGGTGGGTTCTGAATGCTTGTTCTTTAACTCTTTTTATTTTTATTTTTAGAAAGTTCAGTCGGCCGCGGCGCGGTAAAAATGTCGGCGGCGCGCCGCGACCAACGCCGCGCCGCCGCGCCGCGTCCCGGCGCTGCTCATCATTGTTCACTATTTAACTGATACACCGGCAGCGTCGCGACGCTACGTCGATACATTCATGTTTAGACAAACAGACGCCAATTCTAATATCGTTTTGAATTGAGGAACTTATTTCAATATCTACCTATTTATACAAAAATGCATGTAAATACATCGTATGTGACTCCTAAAGTAAACAAATATTTATGACTAATAAATATGGAATGTAGATTCTATCATCTCGTAAAACACTTACTTAACAGTATCTGTTCTTAGCTAAAGCTAAATTGTATTCGGTAACGGGCGGAATTACACACAAATTAACAAATAAGATTAACGGCCGAGAACCTTCTCATCTCTCTGTCGCAACTGTCTTATTCTCTATGAATAATAACTTTATTAGCACCTTACCAAATTCTTCTGTGATATGTTCAGCCTTTAAGTATCGATTATAAGAAAGTTATGATATCATCGTGACAAAGTTCAATTGACTACGAATGGTGCGTGAGGAGAGGCGGCGGCGGCGGCGGCGGTTACCTCGCCTTGTTGGGCTTCACCGCGCCACCGTTGGCGGCCGCGTTCTTCTGCGCGATGTGCGTCTGGTAGTGCTTCGCGAGGTGAGCCTTCTGACGGAAACTCTTGCCGCACAGCGAACATGTGAAGGGCTTCTCTCCCGTGTGCGTCCTCACGTGCACGTTCACGGAATATTTGTCTTTAAATCCTTTCGAACAAATGGAACAGTAGTGCAGAGATCTTTCTTTTCTCACGCCGTTAGATGTGGAGGTAGCGGCCTGAATGGCTGTGCCTGACTGCGCTTGCGGCGTCGGTGGCGAATTCTTATTTTGTAACCGCTTATTAAACTTTTGCTTATTCGATTTCGAGCTCGACACGGTAGGCGACGCAGTCACGAGCAGATGCTGAGGCAGTTGGACTTCCCCGGCGGGGATCATCGTCACAAGCTCGCCGTTTACATGATGTATATTGTACACGCTACGCGTCGGGTCGATCGGCTGTACCGTACAAAACGGCTGGATCGACTCGCCCAGTTCTGTCGTTATGCTCTTTAGCTTTTCATAATCCTCCGGGTAATTGGCATCAAGCCGTGATAATATAATATCGTCCACACTTTGTGTCGACGTAGGGTTGTCTCCGTTTGAAACGACATTATTAGGGTCTTCTAACAATATCGAAATGTTCAAACGGTTCTGGGGGGTTATTGACATCAGGAGCTCCGTGTCAGTATCCTTAGTGTCTTGGTACATGGACGGTACATCTGCTTTGTTATTGTTATTAATGATGACTGTCTTCAGTTCGGCGCTAGCATCAACTTTTGCAACTGCATTCTTTTGTATAGTACTATATCTAATGAAAGCTTTCCCTTGTAATGCACTTCTGAGCAAAGACGCATTCGATTCCGTATTTTGGTCAGTTATTTTCCAGTCGTTGTTGTTATTATTGAATTCTACTTGACTTTCCAATAAACTAGGTGTACCGATTATAGATGGACTGTGAGAATCGTCATTCTTATCACTGCTCGGAAACTCACTATCATCATAATTGTATGGTTCTACCTTTACTAAATCACTAGTGTTCATATCAGGATTTTGACTCTCCGATTCAACATCCTCGTAATTGAACGCTTCTACTTTTGGTAAATCCTGATTAAAGTCACTGGGAAATCCATTCATATTTAAAATGGTTTCAAGGTCTAAAGTATTGTGCGGCTCTATATTGGTGGGACTGGACATAGACACATCCTCTTCTTTTCCCCAGTAACGACTCGAACTGTTATCGGTCATGTCGTGATTGAGTACAGTCAGTGTATAAATTTGTCCGTCTGTGTTATTAATTAATTTGTTAGAAATCGTAGTCTCAGCGCAAGGATGAGCGCCATTAATATCGTTCTCTTGATTCCAATAAAACTGAGTGGTACTATTGAGATCTTCTAGCATGGTGGTACCCAAGCGGTCACGTTCGCGGTCCACGTTCCATATGGAGTCGAAGCTCTGCAACGTGGTGGAGGCGGTGGCGGCGGCCATGCCGCTGCTGGCTCCGGGCGGCGCGGCTGTCACGCTCAGCAGGCTGTTGTTGTTTTGTTCTTTGGGCTCCTCCGAAAGCAACGGGTTCGACCTCGAGTCGGGCGATTCCATGAACACATTGACAGATCGCATCTGTTGTTTATACTGAGCATCAGTAACCTCGTTGGACGTCACGAAATCAAAGAAATCCGACTTTGACAGTTCTGGGGCAGTGGCCGTCATGACTACCGTTTCATTTACAAACGACGACGACTCGGCTCGTACTCCCGTCGGCCTTGCTACATCGAGCTCGTTGTGTATGTGTTCGGTGCGTCTTTGTACTACAGTTAATAAATCTAAATTTAAATAAGTGATTAACCCGGTATGACTTGTACTTTATTGGCAGTCGCGTGAGCGTCTCGGTAACTGATAGTTCGGGTAGGGGGCGCGGGCTGGGGTGCTACTCGGACGCGCCCAACGTGCTCGAGTCAATCGGTGGACCAATCGAGTGTGCGAACTTGATCCGTACGTTTCTTTTTCCCATTATTCACCCCACCCCAAAGTCTTCCTTGTCGGGAACTTAGTTATTCAGCTTTTCAACAGGGAATGTAATATATACGGACATATTTTTCATGATTTTATGAAGGTCTTCGAATGCAGGAGGCGAAGTCAATCTGAAAAAGACAAAAAGATCCGGTTATTTGGTGTTTTATTGGAACGAGTGCAAGATATTTTCGTATGCTTTTCAAATTAACAAAAGGCATTGGTTTTGCAGAGCGTATAGTATATTAAATATCCGTATCTGATTATTCAATTAATAAGTGTGCTTTGTGTTTAAAGTTAGATCCTGTACGAAACCAGGGCGAGCGAGTCACGCGACGCGCCTATCAGGCATCACGTTGCTGCGCCCTCGCCGCGCGGCTCGCGGCTTACAATGTAAATACAAAAATAAAATTGAACATTATTTTTGATTAAGATGAAAGCAAAAATGAGACCATCTCACGGTTCTATTATTCTGGTGGTTGACTATTTATGTCTTTTTACTTTCTACATTACCATATACACTTGCACATACTTCGTTTCTATAAATATACATAATTTGCATTAAGTATTGTTAATTTATAGCAGAGGTTACCACGATATCTTCGATACACGTAAGTTGAGAAAGGTTTGTCAAACGACACGACGAATTGGAGCAGGCGCGAGGGACCGAAACACTGGGTGTTGTGTTTCACCTGACAACTGATACAAAGGCTGATATTTGTCTAAATATTATTTACTGCTTGTATACTTTACATGTACTTTGCGACAATTCATTTCATATGTCAGAGAAGAGATCAATAAAATGTTAACAATGGTTTATTTATCGTATAAAATGTCATGAACATTTCACTGAGTTTCTCTTCATTATAATATCGGCTATATATATACTTCATTACAATAACTTATATTATCTACTATCCCTATATCATGCACTGTGTAGTTATATCAAGAAAATACACACATTGTCCAATTGTTTCGATGAGCTTTATAACTGTTGTTAGGACTACAACGGGATATTTGAATATTAGTAAGCAATAAAAGCTACTGGAACGAATCTTTAATTACGAGCTATGACGTTATTTAATGTTTGGAGTTGCTAGTTCTTTTGTGTCTTTTCTATAATGTGCATTATTATTGTTTGGTAGAAGCTTGATGCTTTCGTGCCAATAAAGACAATACAATATGTGGAACTCTACCTAAATGACTTTCGTTTTCACGCCCGGTGATAAATTATAATTACCCGTTAGCCTAGTTGCGCTATTAGAGAATGAAGTAACCCTCCGATTGATGATCGTAAATTAGTAGATATAACACCTGCTAGTGGCTCTGGTGCTTAGCTCGTAAAATTCTAAATTCAATCAGTACTTTACGTCATTGCCTCACAAAGATATTTTAAACTGTACTAAATTGTGTACAGCCTGTCATTACTTCGTACGAAACACTAAGTTAGCATGCGAAATTGTTTTGCAACTAAGACTGTTAAAAATAGTGCTTTTGACATTACTTAAATCGTGTTTCATAATGCTTGAGCTGCACCGAGCTGGATAAATAACATAAGTGTGATAGATACTCATGTTAAGCAAAGGTAAAAAATATTTGGTTAAGATGCTTAAACTTTGTATAGTGGGTAATCCCAGCCGGTGCCGATGCTGGCGGTAGGTAGAGATGCAGGCGCCCATTATAGTTAGCTGCGCTAAGGTCACCGCGGTGGTTTTTCTGAGAATCAGGCCTCGTAATAGCTTTGTCAGCTATTAAGTTAACCGATAAGCGTCGATTATTGCAATTGGTTTGGGTCTGTATTCGCAATACAGTAACAAAATTAAAAAAGATTTGAGTCAATCGCTGTAGGCAAAATGTTATGCCATGCTTAACGAGAGTTCAAAATATTCGCCGCTACAGTATTTATTTGTTGTTTTGTCGTGATGCTCTAACTAAGCTATGATCTGAACGAGATTTACGAATTTTCTGCAAAGACTTTTGTATTAGAGTTTTCAAAACATGCAGATGATAACGAGTAGGATGAAGTGGATATGTAGTTAATACCCGCTTTCCAAGTTGCAAGTACGCGTGGGACCGCTCTCAAGTTCTGGGTTTTTTCGGAATTTAATGTCTGAATTTAAATGGAATTATATCATCACCTGCTTTGTGTACGATATATATAACTATACTATATTCTCCGCCTGAATCCAACTGTTCTTTACTTCTCAGTTGATCTGATTCTCAGCATTCAGGTCATCGCTCGCCATTCTATCTCAGCGCGCTAGTGAACCGTTTGAAACATAAAGAGGGCAGTGGATTCATGTAACCTATAAGTGTTTGTGTTAATCAATAAATTTATAACACCAATATTATAAGGTAGGTAAGGATGAGAATGTAATGACTTTGTTCAGTTGGCTGCGGCGGTGGCGGCGTCGGTGGCGTGGCCGTGCGGTACATGTGGGTTAACGAGCGCGGTTGCGCCACGGAGCCGACGGCCGAGCAGCCAGCGAGCACAGCGCGGGATCAGCCGACTGATCATCGCTAACATACTTAGCTCGTTCTTGTGCTTACGTTATGTGACTAATTGGTTTTATTAAACCATAAAGAACAAATACCGCCTTTATGGTGATGATACACTTCTCTCTAGAGTACTTACATTAATTGCGGGTGTGAGACAACGATTTAACCATGGTATATATGGTATGCGTATTGGGTACTATATATTTATATATATTATATGAAATTAAGTAGTCCTATCGAATGAAATTAAGTAGTCCTCGGCTTGAGTTGGAGTTGGTAACGAGCAAGAAGATTTATGATAATGTTATCAAGTGATTACAGCATCAACAATATCATCAAAAATGTACTTACTAAGTATCTTAATGAGTTATTACAAAGATCGCCAAATCGTGTAATATTGCAACACTAAACGAGCGTGCATTTTAATTGCATAGAGCCATTACACATAGTTACTAATAACATTTCTATTAAGTATCCATTCATTCGGCTAATAAGGTAGTGCCAATACTCACTTGGTAATGTTGGTACTTATATATCTGGAAAGCGCAGGCATGTCGTGGTGTTTCTGAGTAGGTACTAAAATAACCATTACATTTAATTTCCATTTGTTTTATTCCTACTTTCAATCCGTTCTACGTAGATAGTTGCTATGCTGGGAAGATTTATGAGGCAATAATATTGGAATAAGTACTAAAATCAATTCAAGAATCAAAATAATCTTTTGTGAAATTTATGTGAGAACCTTAGTAAACAAAACAATATTTTGAGTATTGACTCAAGATTGTTATTGCTAGCTGCTACATGAACTGCGGCGGAGTAGTATTGGCAGAGTCGTTTTACTAAATAGTTCAACTCTAATCGACAGACCAGATTTTGCTCGATATCTTTAATTAACACGGAATAAACGGCCTCAATATTGCAACTACAATGCTCGACGTTATCTAGTGGAGCCATCGGACGATGTCTACAAATTGCGTTGTATTTATTTACAACAAAAATAAACGGACAATTAACTGTGAAGTTCCGATGTGATGATAATGGCTAGCGGAGGCACCTCGGATCCGAGCGCGGTGAGGAGCGCGGCCCGGGGCCGGCGCGAGATTCGGACCGCGATATGCACCCGCTGTACCAGAATGTGACAGTTTTAATTGGATATTTCACGTAGAATTGATTCGAAATAAACCTGAACACGTCGATGTACATTTGCAGTTCGAATCAAGGTGAATACAAACACGACAATATCACCAATAAATATGTAACCAGAAATAGACCGTATGATATAGATAATACTTTGCTGTAAATTTGCGGTGTCAGGAATAGGAACTCAATCTATCAACATAACATCTCAGACGGCTAAGTAATAACAAACAGAGTGTCGCGAACAACATGTTGAAGCACAAATAATCAAGACGATTTGTGTAGTACACGTGAATTTCGTACATAGGTACACTCAAATTCGCTCTTTGTGTAGTCCGCTTGTTTTTTTGTGCTTCAAATATTGTACGCGACAATCCGTCGGTATTATTAATTTGTCTAAGCAATAGACAGTATTATTTGATTAATAATATCGTAACAAGTAATAGCCAAGAATATAAAATAAACCATAAATGTATAGTGGGCAATAAGTTTATTACACTACGTTATGAGACAACTAACGAAGTCTGACTCATGAAATACGCAATTACAATCATCATTGACTGGACAATATTTTTCATAGTAAATGAGAGGATAAAAACATTAACGTGATTGTCAACTGGCTGGCGGTATTCACTGCTAGCCGTAAATGGGAGCTCGCTATGCATACCGGAGCGTCGTCACGCGGTCGATCGCCGACCCCTGGCATTTACCGCGAGATGACCGCTTGCTACGTTCAGCCTTTGATCCCTCACACTATTGCAATTTTATGTTACACGTTATAATATCGGGTAAAAGTGAAATTATCGTTGCGAGCCTCATCTGTTGGCGGGCCTTACTATAAATTCGAATGACACGCGGTTGATTGCGGTTAAAGCAATTAAAGGGCTCAGCTTTGACGATACCGATTTCATTTACGAAGCCGTCCGTTTACTCTTCCTCACACTTAATTTTCTCTAAGAATGTACTTAAAATACTTATAATTCACAATTCAAGCAATTTTTCCGATACAAGTTGCAAAACATAAAATTACCATAGGTATATTTATAAAACATCTGAAGGTTCCGGAACATCTTGTTTCAAAAACTGCTGGACTTGAAGCATTTGAAACATTGTGTCATTCAAAGAAAAACACTAAAATGGTTTATTTTTGACTACTAACTATTAATGCGGTTGTACACAAGTTTTTTTTATATTAAAATATCAAAAATTCAATTCGTATTGAATATATTACAAATTTTATTAAATAAACACGTCGCACATAGTATGACGTCTCATGCCATTTTGACATGTATTTTATGATCTTTATGTATTTTTGCATTGCAGGTAACGTAATATCGGTGTCACCGTAGGACATTTAAGCTGTTTTTTTAAAGCAATTCAATTACCTGCTCATATAAAAAAAATACGGATATAAAAACAAATTACCTTTATTTAGTTTATTATACATATAGTTATAAAGTAAAAGTATTTCCGCCAGTGTGTTTAAAGCTCTGTTACATAGGTACCTGCCTATGTTATTATCTGATTTCAAAAAAAGAAGGAGGTTGTCCATCATGTATGTTTGTAAACGCATTCCAATAAAAGTATCTAGCGATTTCGTAATTTGAGTGATTACTCCTACACGACTTGACCGATCTGACGGAATATTGTTTCTGTCTATGGCTGTGCTACTTTATGGTAATCTAGCCATTCATCGAATAGGTTACCTACTATTAAATTTACTTTTTAATACAGTTGGTAAGGACGGTTTACTCGTATCTGTGTATTACAATTTAATCGAGAAAATCATCAGGTTCAGTTTTAAATACCCAACTATAAGTAGGTAGATATGTAATGAATGAACGAACGAATAATACCTGTATCTAAAGTACTGATGCAATATTTCTTGCGATCATACAACTACTTAATGTTCGAAATCTGGTTGAAATAATTAAGCCCATAGATAATAAACGTGTATGCAGTTGTATATGAGGCCGTTATAAATGCTAATATAGGTCGATTGCGGTTTACACGCTGATTTATGGCAACTGGGAGACCGGTGGCTTCGCAAGGATGCACAATCTAGTCGTGACATTAATGGCGGAGATTACTTGCTTACGCGCAACTGGAGTGCGTCGAATTCTGAAGTTAAATATGGCCAGTATTTATATCAGATCAGTTGCTAGTTTCCCACGCGGCTCGAGCTTGCGCCTGCGCACAGAACTCCGACTCTACCAAATGATTGGTCAAATGCAAATTTTGTGCATACACTAAAAACGTTCGACATTAAACGTGGATGTTACAATAACATATAAAAATTGGAAAATTAATTGGATGCGATGTTTCACAACTACATTGAAATATATTTAACTGTGGTTTACACAACACTATAAGTTAGTATCTACCCTTGAGTTCGTTTATGTTATACATCCACGTACAGTTCTAAACTTATCGCTGTTACCAATCGGGTTTATTAGTCGTATATATTGTCAACATAAAGTCATTATTAGTAAGTATATGACCTGATTAGCTCAGTTGTTAGTAATTTTACCTTTGCGCTGAGGTTCCCAGGTTCGAATTCTGGTGGGGATAAAACTTTTGTGTGATGAGCATAAATGTAGGTTTAATATCTGTATAAGTATTATATACTGGGTTCGCGCCCAGTCCGTTGTGCGGTACCCATAATACAAGTGTTGCTTAAAGTGGGACCGTATAGTTGGTGCGTTCGTCCATCGATATAATACATATTCTATATTTTAAAGAGGTAAAGTTAGATGGTGAGTATGGATGTAGGGGGAAAATCCGGACCCACTGATCCGATGCTGAAAGTTCTTTCCCTAATAGGAGGTTACATTGTCTCGTAGTGCCATAATAGGTAAGACTACCTATATGTTTAATGGATGTACCGCGAGCAGAGCTACGGGCGTTATTGCTTGGAATCACTACATAACTAAATTGTATTAACTAGGTTTAGGAGCAGAAAATATTTTATTGATGTCTGTATTATTCTACCCGACATTAGTAAGGTAGGTATACGTATTTGATGTTAGATTCTGCATTTCTATGTACGGGTGTGTCGACCAGTCGCTCAGGTTTAGCTCGATTAGGAACCAAATTATACCGCGATGACCGCTTTGTCCTGCACAAATACCTGAGCGGATCAGGCTCATCGGACACACATCATTAGATGCGATTACGTAATGCATCTAACTTCGTTAAGTATACGAATTGATTATTAAATTAAATTGAGATTTGGCCAATTAAAACTCGATCGTAAAATATTTTATTATTTTACTCTAAATTTTGACGAAATTTTCTATGATAGAGACAAGGTCGTTCTTGAAAAAAAAGGGCTTGATAGCTGTTCACGAAGCATGGGACACAATGACGTGAGGGATAAACGTCAATCACGATTTCGTTTCAAAATAAGCCACGATTGGCCCACATCACAGGTGCACTCACAAAAAAAGAGAAATTGCGGTAGGTACTGCGGCGTTCGAAAGAAAATCTTATTATCGACATAAGGGGCGATATTCGAGACGGCCGCCTGCTCCAGTTACAGAAAATGCTCCCGCCGATTTGGATCCGGTTCGATCTGGTTTCATGCGAACCTACCTTCACTCTCTTATGGTGTTTTAATCACTGTTATTTACGAAGTACCTTTGCGGCCGTTATCAAAATAAAAAACGATATTGTTAAGTAAATAAAAAGAAATCGCTTCCGCTCAATTTAAGCCTCCTCTTTGCGATCTGCTCTGGAATGCAGACTTGCGTTACTTAAATCATGAAACCGAATGTACCTAAAGTATGAAAACATACAATACGCGTACCTATATGTGACAAAGATAACACCACTAGATAAATACTAGTATCAACAAATAAGTTTATTATTTCTTCATCTAAGATGTTTTTATGATCTGTCCTGTGAAGCTATAGCTTCTATCTTAATTCAACGGTAGGTACCAATTAGTTACTGTGACACAATATACCATTTAATTTCGTGGGACATAGTAACTATGTAATTAAGAAATTTTCGTAACTACCTGCCTACCTGAACATACATATGTAAAGCCTGTACGCATAATACATCTTAAAAGGAATTAAGTTTCTTTATTTTGATAGGATGAATCAATTAATAAGCAATCATAAGAAATAAAATGTTGACGTTACTAATAAGGCATCGACAAAAGATGTTTCCGAACGTTTGACGCGCATCATTCATTCCACCAGTGAAAATAAATGAAGATATTGACTAATTGGTAGTTAACATGCACGTTCGATTATGTGCAAAGCGTGTTAATATAATACGGAGGCAAATTGGCGTCAAAAATTTTGACAGACCGGTCAATAAGACGTGGTTGGAAAACGAAAGTAGCATCTGGCGTAGCATTGTTTTGTTATTTTTATCCGAACGTATATTAAATTACCCGGCCGGTTCCCGCTTCACAGCTAGGGCTGCCAACTTTTGCAGATTAAATATATTATTTTAAAGACCTGTAAAAATATAGTAGATGACGAAATATAACAGAAAAACATTTTATCATTTTTCAAATTTCGATATTTTTTATTGTCCACAATATTGTTGAACTAATTTGTTTATAGGTAACTGAAAAAAAAAACCTAAATAATGTTGCTTAATTTTTATGCAAATAGTATACTACGTGGTAAGTCCATAATTGAATTCCCGTTATCCAATAACTATATTTATGATATTATTTTTTATAATAGTAGTCAGCTGAAAACGGCCAGATTTGTGGAATAACAATTCATAGATTTCGCCATTTTTGTGCTAGAGATTTAAGCCAAAACCTCGACGATTGCTATCGCCTAGTACATGCTTAGTATTGCCCCGTCTAACTTTAATCCAGGACTAAAATTACAACTTCGACGAAGCCATTTTGAGTCGGTTCGAGTCCTCAAAGGAAATTCGCTAAAACAGTTAAAACCCATAACCTAATCAGCTTACGAAAAATGTAAGGAGGAATAGGTCAAGCGCTGGCGTAGCTATATTGCAAGGCAATGGACCTACTTTGAAGGTAACATAATAAATTTTGATATATAATTATTTCTTTGGGTTTATTTAAAAAAAATGTTATTAGTTTGTTTAAATAATGTATATATATATATATATGTATTATATAATATTACATTATACTACAGTAAGTTTGGCAACCCTAATCATGGCTTACTTTGATACTTTTTGCAACTAAGAAGTCTGTATGTATTCAAGTTTTTTTGCATACGTGAAAATAGTTTATAATGTATGCATGAAATAGTTAGCTGTAAGAAAGTCTGGCTGCTACTAGAACGAATTATTAATTAATGGTAATTGTGTTTTATGTAGTTAGTTAATTCCAAATCCGTCATATCTTATCTAGCTTTTTTTCTCTTAGAATTACATTGTACTCGTATGACACTAAATATGTAGGGAACTAACGGTATTGCAGCCATTAGCAGTTTATTATGGGAATGTCGGGAACACAATAGTGCACGATCGTATCCTTCGCAAAGTTAAGCAAAGCTAAAGGTACTAGTTGCAGCACCTATAGATGACCGGTATCATGGCCATGTATAATGTATGAAGTATTAACTTAGTGTATGTAATGTGGAACACCAGATTGATGGCCGTTCCAACATGTTTCATTCTTAGGATGTATAGTTATTCAAGGTGTTTTATGATTACTCCGAAATAATATTGGCAATACATACAAGCAAAGAAACAAATGCTTATTTGTACCTTCATAACTAAAGGGAAAGAAAAAAGTTTTAAACTTTAGCACTGGTTTTCTTTTGATTTTCAGTAGAAGACCTAATGAGCGTATATAAATAGAAAAAAAAACTACCAGTGTCTACTAAACTACCAACATCGTGATCATACTTACCTACAACTTAAAATAAAATTTTCCGTTATCCATATGATTAAAAATAATATTTTGCGGCATAAATACATCTCTTGGAGTGTGTTTACTCAATACCGTGTAATAAATATAATGAGTTATTCCGGATTATGTTATTGTAAAACAACCGAGAGCAAAAGTCAACTTAATTATTCGTTCACGTATCGATCTCGGCATTAATAAACGAATTGCGGCCGGCTCCAGTACTGGCCTTTCAGGAAGTAAAGTTATAGCATACATAAACGCTAATGTTAGTTAACCTACGAGAAATTATGTACAATTTATTTTAATCCATGTACATAAAATATAATAGATATATTGGTTCATTATTTTCTGTTTGCAATATGAAAATGTTTTATTGATAGGCCGTTTTTCCAGCAGCAATTACCGTTTGGATTGCAGTCCTAATTCAAAGAACCTACAAATAGAAAAACATATGATTCAAAGACGTTTAGTTTTTGTATTTTATGCAGATAATCGTTTACAAAAATGTATTTATTGTGTAAGAGAAAATGTTTAAACAAGGAACAAGCTTTTATATCTAATAACTGATAAGACGAAAGCTGCTATCTGGCAGTAATACTTTAGTATCTATCTGTGCTCGCGAATTCCAACGCGTGGTTCCACTTTAGTGCTTTTTATTATCCTGGGGAACCCGTCGATTTTTGGCACTATTATTGCTTGTTGTAAATGATCACCACGCTTAGTTTCAGAGGAATTTTGAGGTGTAGTTATTTTGTCTTTCCCGCGAAAACCCATGCATTTTTCGGAATATTACGTTTTTATATGTTGACCCGTATTATAATCAATGACTGTGCCAATGTTTATTCAAATCCGTCCAGTTGTTTTCCTGTTATACGCCAACAAATAGACTAAGACGGCTTTAATGTCCACTACGATTACCTTACTCAAAAAATATTCGATAACCAGACACGATCAAGTTACAGTCTTAGTGTATAGATATATAAAAGCCTATGTTGTATGTGAGTAAAAGCCAACCACAAAACCTTCATTAAACTCAATAATACTTGACGTGATATTAATTAGACAAAATTATTGCGGTGGCTTCATTTGTTACATAGGTGAATCAAAATGTTGTTTATTTTTAGAAAGCAGTCTCTAAACACTCATTGGAGAAATTGTATCGCAACTGTGACGTTACATTATAAAAACTCAATTCAAGCCCACAATGTAAACATAGCTGTGTTTATATTAAGAATAGTTATCAGCTTTCCAGCGCCTTCGCTGGTTATATAATGTTAAACCATATCCCTAATATAAATAGAACATACTAAAATGTTTCTAGCGTTAAAAATACTAAATAGACAGATAAATAAATTCACTGACAAGCACTGGATTTATTTATCACTTTATTTAGTATCAAAACTAGGTATCAACTATAAAGATAACGATTGATTGGCTAATTAAGAATACATAATTTGATTATTTTTACATAAAGCGCGAAAATAAGTAATTAATTAATTTCTGTTTTTGTGTTATTCCACGAACATCGCGTAATTAAGTAATTACCATACTAAACAGTCGTGTAATAAATTTAGTAACTCGAAGCGCAATTACCCATAAGTGCGCTTATATATGCGCACTTCACCTCACGGCAATTTGTCTAGTTCGAAAAGTAATGAAGCTCATCTGATAACGGCTAGTCCGCCCCGCACCCGCGAGTTCATTTCTCGTGCGTGGCAAATATAAATAAGATTACAAATAGTACAATCAACTCAACACTCATATTACTAATGATAACCTACATAACCCAAACAGCGGATGATCAATCAAGTTTTAATCATTTCATTGGCACGCAATCAATCAGTATTGGATAAATGTTTTATGCAAATGCAGTTAGTGTAATAAAAATGGTGGAAGATGCGCATATAATTGTATAAAAATATATTGTGTGACGCAATCCGATAGACAGAATATATTTAAGACGTCGTGAAGCTGGTTGTCTTAAATAAGGTTTTTTTAAAGTTTAAGGTATATCGATGGCTATATATACCTACAACAAAATTACGACCTACTGAAGGCAGTCTCGCCAAACCCCAAATTGTCAGTGGTTTCCGTATGGACAGAGATACAAGAACCTAGCTATACGTTTCATATGGTGCAAAAGCCATGGTCCATGTATTAATTATTATTCTGTGAAAGAAATTAATGTAGCCATTCGTCGTATCAACGATAGATATAATTCATAATAGGCGGCTAAAACGAGTATGAGTGGTAAATATTTTCTATTGACGCAAAAAGATTAATTGGGTATAACATATTTAAATTAAATACAAAATAAATACCTCATTAAATAAACGGTGTGTACACGAATATCTTATTAGATACCCTCATATATAAACACAAATAAATTATATACCGCGTTACAAATCCGCAAATCGCTTTCCACGGTACAAATGACTTTAGGATAATAATTTTCAAATCGTGATCTCACATGAATTTATTTCACCATTTATAGTTTGTCCTTATTTATAGGTATTATCACGTCTATCGGTCGGTGCGGTGTCGTAACGCTGCAGTTTAACATCATTTGCATACTCCGCCGCGGTGCCGGCTCGGGCCCGTGTCTTATGTAGTCGGCCGAACCACAAATAACAACAATTTAGACCTTAATAAAAAGCACATAGATAATATGTTACATTATGGAGAAATAATTAGAAGTTTCCAGCGAATTTCAATAAAACTACTTAGTATTAGTTAATACTTAGTAGATATCATTTATATGACTAATATTACATAAAATTATCAAAATATAGGTATATTATAGGCATTAGTTAAGCTTGTCACTAATTAACGTCAATTACTTATTACATTGTGTAATATAGATGATGATGTGATCGCAACGTTTTCTAAAACTAGAAATGAATAAATATTAGTTAGTATTAACTCTATAGCTGGTAGAATATATATCTTAGTTGTATATTAATTACGAGTTACCGATTAACGCTCTTCTAGATACGGCTCGGCTGCAGTTCTCCGTGCAACCAAATATTTCAACATCTAATGTTGAGGAGTAACAATTTGTTCATTTTAAGTGTACATACATCCCGCATAATTTATTTCAGTTTATAAGAGAAAGCACTTAATGACTTAGTTGGGAAAAAATACTAAAAGATCAGTGCGTATCTCGGTCTAACCTTATCTATGGGTGGTCGAATAAGGAGAGCACGTTATGTTAGGGATGGTTAATGCAACGACTTTGATAAATAGTCCCTTTCTTATGTTAGAGGCAGTACCTAGTTGGGTCTCGGCAAATGTAAATATTAGCTTAACCAGAGTAGACTGAAAGCCGTCCCTCATGCAAAAAATAATAGATAGGAAGAAAATTATGCTATTTTAAATTGTTGTGTGTTCTTTGTTTGCCATTAGCATTCGCGGTGCTTGCAGTGTGCAACGCAACGCGGCTGCTCTGCGCAGGCACGGCTCGCGGATGTCGGGATGATCCAGATTCACTACGAATCCTTTCACCCGGTGCAGCCTTGAGCACACCGTATCCCAGGACTGACCATTACCAACGCACAGTTGTTAATGTCCTATCGATTAACATAGATTGGTACCGAAAGATTTAGTGCGCGGTGCATCGATACGCCGACGTTTACGGGCTACACTATTGTGTTAAATTTATCGCATTTACGATATAATAGCATTACGGAATGAGGTTAGCAAATGTTAGGCCTGTCCCAGGCCATCCGAAGTTCGGACGAAAAAGTGCCGGACATGTTCGCCAATTAAGGCTTCAGCGACATCATGAATCGTCCGAGATTGCGGTGCGGCCGACACGTGACGCGTTATTTTAAAATTTAAATCATTGAACATGATCCTTATTTTTTTCTTAATGCATTTTTTAATTGTATAATTTTCATTTTATGACGAATATTTACGAGAGTCCCGAATGCTGTTGTGTCTGATGGCAGAGGTCAATTGGCTCGACGCTTATTCACTCCGAGGCGAGCGAGAGTAGAATATAACAATGGATGCACCGAATTATTAATACCTAGGTATCGCTAATCGAATTTTATACGCTAGTCTGTAATTTGCGGTTATTATGTAGCCGTTTAATGTTCTTAATATTACCTTCTCTTTCAAAGAAAGTTGATGGTTTATGTCTATTACGACTTATTGTGTTTTGGATGTATTAAAGCATTTTTTAGGTGTGCAAATTAAGACGTTTAAGCGTTGTGATATGAAATGAGAAATAAAATAGAAAATTACTGAGACATCGACATGGTCATTTAAATAATAATGTATATAAAAATGTTAATGCCGTTGAATTTGCAGCAATCTAATATAGGAGTAGGTATATATCTCTGTGTGCCTCTTTGCTCCTTGGTTTATCTAGTATAGTCCTATTGTACTTTTAGAATCCTAGTTAACAATTTAACAAGGTCTGTATGTGCCGGCATGGAGCCAAAAGAAGAAAATTGATGAAATACAATGTCCCTTCAATATGTAAACTTGGTTATTGTGGGTTAAAATTGAAACGGGAAGTAGAAGAGAAATTCCCACAAATTGTTTCTTCCACATTAACTTGTCCTTATATAGTTTCCTGGATCGTCTTCTGAATAAACTGCTGTAAAAAATGGTATGTCAATTGCTATTATAACTTTCGCAAGGAATATAGCCCAATTGTGATCGTAAGAAAAGGCATGCGCCCACAGCGTCTGGCAAAACCTGAATTGTACGTTTTAATTGAAGGGTTTATTACTGATACTTTGGAGTTGTTTATCAAGGTAATTGCGGCAGGTTTTAAGTGAAAATATATTTTACTTAATATTCTGTCTTTGTAGTGCTCTACATATTGACATTTAGTTTAAGAGCTCGCTGTACGTTTTGTAAAGCTACGTATTTACTGAGCACAGAATGATGTTGAAAATTTATAACATACTGTGATGCCTGTTGCCCGTGTCACAATAAGAAAACTTGAATGATAATTATAGCTATTATATTTTAAATCTTCCTATAATGTATGTATAGCTGTACTGCAACCTAAGAGAAGTTGCAGTACTAGCTAATATTGACTTGTAATAGGTATTAGTGGTAAAAATCTGTTTGTTCTTTCTTGAACTGCAAGGTCCATATTCGATGCGATGGTATATAAAACGGCCTCACTATTACTTTGTAGTATAGTGGTTGGTACACGGCCGAGATTTGGTTCCGTGCCGGGTCGTAACGGGCGGTCAACGCGTACGCATAGCCCCCGCGTTGTCCCTTCGACTTACTGAAAATATTTGTGAGACCAAACAACATACAACATGGATAATGACTAGATTTATTATAACTCAACCCAGATTTATTATAGCACCTTCACTTTAGCTCGAATATGACAGACATAATTTATGACAATTTGTTGGATATTTTACTAGCGCTTACACGACACAACTTCTAGGAAAATTAATTTCAGTGCCCGAGATGGACGACGCATTTATTTCTAACTATAAAGCAATTAACAAAATCTGTTAATATAGCAATCAATAAATCATTAAAATAATTATATTCCTACATAACCTAAAACAAACACCAATACGATGTATATTTAGCCGTATGTTTTACCTTTGAATTATATTGGTAAATGCGGACAGATTGATGTTATATAATTCGTATGACTTTGTAATCCAAGTATCCAAGTTCTAAGTTGCGAGAAGTAGGTATATTAACAATCAATAAATGGTGGTATTTTTTAAGTCTCTCAAGAACCGAAGTAGGTATACAGGATTATAATTGTAAATAAGAAACGTGCATCACGAGTAATTTATAGCGATCACTGGCATATAATTCAGTTGAAAGTGGGAAGTGTACACGCATTATTTATGCGCTTGGATTGACACTTGCAACCCGGCGTACGATTTCCACTAATCCTGCCTCCAACGCCGATGCGCATTTGTGATAAATTAGATACGGCACACTTTGAGAGCAAATCTCAGTGCTTTGCAATTACTTTTGTGAAATGTGGTGTTCCTCGTAATTCGTATGGCAAACGCGAAATACTGTTGCGCGTGCGGTTACCTATATGTTAACATAAGTAAAAACTCTCTGTGTAAAGTGTATCTTTAATATAGTTAGGTAATAAGTGTAAGAGAGAAATCTATAAGAACCTTTATTTTAGTTTGACAAAACTGCATTCCTTATGTTAATAAGGAAAGCAGTTTTGCTATCTTTAGAGCCTAAGAAGATACCTCGAAATACTACTTAAACATACACGCATACCAACACATTGAATACGTCCGTGTACATACTTATATAACGTTAATCTATTATATATCATGAAAATGAAATTTTGTTGGTTAGTTAGCGCATTGTTTTCGAACAGCTGAACAGATTTGGATAATTTATTTTTTTAAATATTCATGTTAGTCTGAATCAGGTTTGTAGGGAAAGAATAATTGAAAAACTTGTCCGGTTGTTAAGTACATGGAACATTTTTAGGTACTCCTTGTAATTAGAACACAGAATAGTTAGGAGGCCACCTATATTCTATTTGTAATAGCTGTTGATGTTTATGTCAAAGATGTTTAGGTAGGTATATGGACATTTCCCCAAGGGACAGTTTCTGAGATGAGTATACCCTATCTGAATCACCCTATATAAATGGGAATTATTAATAGATTATTATTAAGATTAGCCTCGTCTGTGAAAACCGCATACAATTAAGATTGGGACTCGGCTTTTCATGATTCGTAGAAACAGTGTTTATTGAATTCCGCATCCCGGATGACTGACTCATCCACTCAGTAGCCACTTGGAAGCCTGATTTGACCTCAAAACACTTTTTTATACTTAACAGTGATACTAAAGTTCCCTATTTTTTTGGTATTGAAAAAAAACCTAACATTTTGTCATAGGTTTTATTTATCGTGGTCGACCAACTAGGGTAGGAATAAAAATGATTAGGTGTCTACTCCGTTCCGCTGCATTTCATAAAACACGATCTAACAAAAAACTTGAAGCTCTAATAAAAAATAACAGGAAAAGTTAAATGTTTGACCGAACAGGGTATAACCGAGCAAAAACAGAGTCCTTATAGGTATTGAAAAGGAAGCTTTTGGGTGACGATCATTCTTCTTCTTCTAATTTAAGGGTTAGACCCTTGTCGGTGTAGCTGATGAAGCTCTTTCCACCTGTCTCTATCTAGAGCAGCTTCTTTCACCTCCCTATACGACATGACACCCATCCATTCTTTTATCTGACTCATGTAGTTTATTTTTGGTCTTCCTCTTCCACGCTTTCCTTCAATCTTTCCCTCTATGATGTTCTTTATAAGGGTATCATGTCGTATAAGATGGCCTATCATCTTCCCCCTTCTATTCCGTATGGTTTCCGTGAATGATCTTCTTTCTTGCACTCTCTTCAATACGTCCTCATAAGTTCTTTTTCTGTCCAACTGATCTTTTCCATTCTCCTCCAACACCACATCTCAAATGCCTCTAATATTTCTCTGTCTCTTTGTGTCATAGTCCACGTCTCACACCCATATAAAGCTATGCTCCAGACATATGTTTTAATAAACTTTTTCCTTACTTTTTTACATATTTTTGATGTAAAAATATATTTCTTATTGTTAAAAGCTTGTTTGGCAAGTGCGATTCTGGATTTAATATCTGGTGTGCATCTCGAGTATTAACCAAAGTATTTTCTATGGATTTTTCACCGAGTTCCATCAATATTTAGGAAAGTATATCGCACCATTCACCTGCGTAGGCAACTTTATGATAATATTATTTACTCTGAATTAGTAGTGTATGATTTGGAATTATACACGGTTTTGTAGCTAAATAATGAACTCTTTAGTTACACCTTGTCTGGGTCACAGCCGTTTTATTTAAGGTCTTAGGTAAAATTTTAGGACATTTAGATTCAGATATTTGTCATGAGCACAAAAAATGGAAAAAAATCCAGCGCCTTTCCTCTCCATATAAAATGATGGAAACAAAAAAATATGTACCTACCTACTCGATGAATCAAGTCAAGAAAAAGTAATCTCGTGACATTTCTGAATAAACTCAACGGTAAGACATCAGAATAATTCATGACTTTGGTTTATTATAAGGCTTCGTAGTTGAAATGGCTACGGAACTATGCCTAGCACGTGACCAGACACGTACTTTTTTCTCAATCATAGACAATCGTGACACATAAGCAGCGATGCGGCAGCACATCAAAAATACCTTTGCAATAAATTGGTGCAAGGCGATGGGTAGTCTTAAACGTACCGGAGGTCGGGCAACCTCGACCCGAAACGCAGAAATTGACAACATACCTACACAACCTGATTATTGAATACATTAAGTATTAAGTTACACATCAATAACAGCTATGTATATTATATACGACCTGACTGATCGACGGAAAAATATTACTCAACACCGCCACAAACATGCGAATACTTTTGCTAAGTGTTTTAGACAACCAAGCTTAATGTTTTTTAATGGGTTAGCTTCTTAAACGTCTCTTAGATTTATCCTTATCTTTTGAGCATAATACCTGCAACTTATATTCGGGAAGAGGTCTAGCTTTTATATGAACTTTTCGCTTTTTTTTTTAGTAGACTCTCTAGATAGTAATTGTGATAGGGTACAATTTAGTAATGATTATACATAATGCAAAGTTTATAACTTTTAAATGTTTTGTGTCCAGCGCTCTCTAGGCTGGTGGTTGACTTTTAAAGAGCATGACTATAGAATTTAAAGTTGGACATTATTATTTAATTCTGTTCATGAAACGAAAAATTCAACAACAATGGCTGTTTTTCAACATAATAGAGGGTAATAACCGTTTATTTGAAAATTAAATTTGATTGAACAAATTACCCGCACCTAGGTACACTAATGTACTGAAAAATTGAATTTAAAACCAATTCACCATTACAATAGCTATTAAGAGAACTTATAATAAATTCAGTTCCAATTTACATAGAGCTGGTTCCATGAAATATTTCACTTTACAAAGAATTTAAAGCCCTGTAGACGCAGCACGAAAAAGCTGATATATAAACATGCTGGTATGTTTACTGTAAATTCCACCTAGAGGATTGTATGGTAATGTATGTGTACAGAGCTATAGTGATAGAACATGATGTTCATGGCACTAATAGAGAATGTTTCACATGCGACCACAAAGCCTATTAATATTTTGATTGGGCTCCAAATATAAAAATAAACCATAATAGAGGTTTGTTTAAGAAAAATAAATTACCAACAATCGGACGCCATGATTTGTTTTTCTTTTCGAATGGTTTTATTAAGTTGTCGCTATCGATGCTATTACATGCGTGTAATTAAAGAGAGGTGCTTATTTTATTATTTTACCTATTATCTAATGCTACACAATGTTACAACTCACGCAAAACTTGGGATCACAAAACAAACCTATAAAATACGGTTTTATAAGACATTCGATTATTTCGAAAATCTGATAATTCTTCGTTTGATATTTTTAAAACAGCTTTTTTTTAATTTAATTCATTGATAAAACACAGTTTGGCTGGTGGCAACCGAGGCACACATTGATCACAGCGAGCTCGTATGCAGAGCACATAACTGGAAAATCAATCTCGCTTACTTTTAAACGTTACACATTATTTATTGGCTGGACGTCGGCGATACAGTAGCGCGAGATTAAAAGAAACATGTTATTTTAATTTTATGGAACATTCATTGCAATATATGCGATTAGAGATAAATTCTTACAAGAGTTATTAGCACGGATAATATTAATCGTGTTTTGTGTTGTTAGCTTTTTTGCGTTGAAAAATAAGAAATCTCTACGATTTTTTATAAGTTCACATCACGCCTGTTTCTCGAAAAGGTAAGTAGGTACACTGTATAGCAGCCACATTTCGCGGTAGGTATTTGGGACCTATGTTATAGGGGACGACCCTATAGCCATTATACCGGACACACTCTATGTGATATCCAATAAATTGGAATACATGTTTAACAACGTAGGCTGTGAATAGAATGACTTTACCGAATGAAATACGTATGTTTTCTCAGGTGCCGGAGCGAGATAGTGACTTATCATTTGGTCTAGAATATATTTTCTTATCATACATCGCACAGACATAAAAACACAGTAGTAAGCGATCGAAACTACAGATACCGTGATTTTTTTTTCCATCGTCCAGTTGGCGCTTCTATATTAACCAACTATCATATTTTACCGACTCCTAATGTCAAGACTACCATAAAGATAACGCAAAAGCTTAAAAAGGTATAGCTATAAAATTACTCACTGTTTTCATGTATCAAACTCCGGCCAACCCTTTGATAAGGGAGATGTCGATGTCCAAACACACATCTGCAATAACGTTATTAGTTATGCTAGGACTAATCACGATATTGTTTACGAATAATAATTCGTACTATTTTTATTAAACAATGCGCATTGAAAATGAAAATAAAAAGAATCAACTATTTGTACGATACACGTGGTCGCCGTGTTATCTATTCTACACTACATTCGACGTCTCTAAACCACACGGACCGACGCGACGGTGCCCGTAAATCTGTAACGTGGCCTGATAGCGGTCACACTAGTAAGCCAATAATAGACAAAAACTTGAACAGGATTTCTAGTTTAATCCGCGTCGTGATTAATGCGGAAAATGCCAATGACAAAAGCAGACGTAGGCCTCCGAATACGCGCGCAAAAAGTCTGTTGTCATGTCGGCATCTCGGCGCTCGGCGCGCGGCGTGACGCATGATGCCGGCGCTTCGCTGCCGAATAACACCAATCGATTAAAAATATATCAAATTTACATATTTATAATAAGACTGTATTAGGTTGTGCCTTTATATGAATATTTTTGTAACCAATATATACCTATTGTTCGGAATATTACTTTCAGTACATAAAGCCGAATCTGGTGGATTCGGTTTTCTTAGGTATGCTACAGTCCAAGTATGTATTTGATTAATTGGACCAATATTCGTCGAATGGAACAAGCCTAAAACTGTAGATAATTGTAAGATTAACCAAAATAAAATAAATCTATGAATGAAAATGTTACTAGGCTTTCATTTTCTCGCATAAATTACGCCCAGAGGTGAACCAAAGACAATTTCACGCAAAAAGTTAACGGCAGTGTTGAGATGCTACCGATAACATATTGTTTGATTCAATTGTATGCTGTTAATATTCATCTTATAGTAATTTATCAGTTCGAGATACCTACTAACCCTAAAAAATTACACTAATGCGCATAGCTCCGATATTCCTAAATATTTAAATGATATATAATGTTTAACAAAAATAGTGTAAAATATTTTAAGGGTTTAACAAGTAGGTGTAAAGATCAAGTTTATGTATAAAATATATGTGTATACAATGTTTGACTCTTCTGTGATAAAGCGAGAAAAAAACATTGTATCGTAGACTCAGTATGTAGTGTTAGTTTATAATTTTAAAGAATTTGATTTTTTTTTCGGGAATGTCTCATTTATAACCTACCGATGGACCCCTTTACATATTTTACACTATAATAATTAAACCTTATATACTGTTGTTCACTTAAAAAAACCAATTTGCCTATTTGCGAGCAGCCGTTAGGCCCGGTTATTCTATCGCTGCTCTAGATAGGCAAGAGTGCGATTTAAATGATACCTGGAAACACGCTCGAGCTGAAGGTAGTTCCGTGTAAGTTGACGTCCGGCAAACCTTCGACATTTCCGAACAAATACAGTTGAATCACCGGCCGCGGCCGGCTCCCAGCGGCGTCGCCGCGGCCGGCGCGGCTTGGCGCGGGGTGGGGCGGGCGTCGCGCGGGCGGCGCGGCCACGGCGCGGCGTGCGAACATACGCTCACGAGGTCGGTGTTTTTTTATTCACATTACCTTCTGACATTCGAACTTAATGGACTTGCCTTATTGAAATTTAAGCAGAACGACTACCGACGTAATGGAATAAAATTAGGTTATCGTAACGAGAAACGGTCTTCGAGTGGCCATCTTAAAGCTCTCGGCGGCCCAATAGGAATTCGAAACATTTAGCATTGGCCACGCGCCTCGGATCACTACTCGTCTCGCTTGCGGCAATGACTCCGTGCGCGCGCAAGAAAAGAATAGGTATAGGAACGCGCTCCTATCGGCGAATAGTCATTGTTCTTGGCCGTAATGGAACAAAATAAAGACAGAACAGCGGTTTTCGTGACTGCGAGACGAAGATATTAAACTTAACGAGAGCGAGCGAGAGACAATAAAAGGTTTTTAGGGTCGATGGCCGGGGCGAAGGAACTTCGAATTGGATTTTCTTAAGAATTATACATAATTTAGGACACGTCCATCATAATCTTCAAGGTTGAAGCGACTAGTTTTATTGATGTTCTTATCCAAATTATCATCGTTTTAGTAAATAACGTCATTATGCTACGACTCAAATATTTTGTTATTGCTTCTGCAACGATATTCTTACAAGAATCTTATCTAAATTTATATTATTTTGCTAAGTTAGCTATTTTATTCTATTAATTCTGTTCCTATATCGGATATTGAAGGTTATGCGAGGAATCATGTTTCATGTTTGATAATGCTATGGATTGTGCGTGTTATGACGTGGCACGATGATGTAAACGGCCTCGTGGCTCCTGGGGATCCCGCGGGCACGAGCTCGCGTAGCGGGACCGGGCCGCGCGCCTCCTGCCCGCGCCCCGCGCTGTGCGCCCGCACACGGACCGTTACGCCGGCGTCCTTGGCTGAGTTCTTTCTTGCGCAGGCGCAGCAGGTCGGTCTGAACTCGTTCCGCGCTGGCGGCAACACTGCGCACGTGTGCTTCCTTGTATTAGTGGCGTTGCTATGTGTGCACTATTGCGTTAGTGTAATCGGTCGAAGTGTGAGTGCATTAGATTAGTCCTAACGGATATTACGGAATTTGTTGAATAAATGCCTCAAATATGAACTAGCTAAAAATATTTACACATGTTGTCGACTTGAAGAAAATATCCAGTTCTCATGCGATTTGATCCGATATAAATGGAATTTGAAACATGTCTGTCTACATCATTTGTAGGCAGACGCCCGTTTGTCTAATGTGAATCCTATTAGTCACAATAGTGCAATAATAACGATGTCGCATATTTCATTTCATTCAGTTCATTACGTTTTCCGTTATAACGCTCAATAAATGAAAATGTAGTCCAAGCTTTTATTCGTGTTATTTTAATCATGTTTTTTTTATCGACTGTTCAAATAATTGTTAAAAAAATACAACCATATCAGACTTCTTATAGTATTACAATCAGGTTATTAATTTTACTTCAGGAAGAAATACACTATTAATACGTGAGCCAAACGACCCCTGGTATCTATTGTACGAAACAGATTTCGATCTGTGGACACGTCATTAATGACATTTATCAATAATTGCCTTGTAGCCTTACGCAACATCGCTAGGAACAATAATGTTATGTGGTACGAAGTATTAGGTACAGTCGAAGACAAAATTAGTGAACACGACCTAGATCTGTACATATTGAAAGATTCCAATGAATGATAGCAATGGTCACGGTCATAATGGATTTTGATATTAGAAATGAAACCTTTTAGTTTTATTTTGCCTGGGTAACTTTTGACTATTTATAAGTGCTGTAGTCTACATGAATAAAATAGTTTTTTAGAAATATTGCTTTATTTATTTTATTTATGAGTGTAGCCTGCTTCTTATATTAAGAAAAAAGGACCACGTATGGATTGAAAAAACATTTCAACAACGGCTGATTCTAGGGTACAGATACAAAATAAAGCTGAAGCATTTTTTTATTGTTATGAATTTATATTATTTTTAAGAAACTTTAATTTCGGAATGCAGTTTGACGTCCTCAAAATCTATTTCAGTATTCGATAAACAGTTAATTGGATACCGAATACTAAAGGTCAGCGCTCAGAAGCGCCTGTTCGGCGGCGCGCACCAATTTAAACAATAACAACCTTCTTTAATTACTTTTTGTTCTTATTACCGATTTTATACTCATACTTGAATGCTTTTAACGATGATGCTAATACTGTGCAGTTATTGAGCGTTGAGCAAGCGAGCAAGGACGATCACGCGGCCGCGCTGATAGGTACCACGAAGTTGTCGCAATCGCCTACAAATAGGAGCTTTGCCGTTGGTGTTGCCAGTTGTAATATAAATCGAAGACATAACAAAATCTAGTCAGCCACTCAAAATTTAAGCCCTAAGAAGGATAAAAAAACCTACAATTAACTTCGTAAACTGATAGCAAATATAAAATAATAATATTTTGTTTAACACCTCATAGTAGTGCCAGCGACGCCATGCTATATCTTATTATGATAGAGGGGATTTAATATATTGTTTTTCATGTGTCAGCAGAAATATCATGTTGTATCGCACGTGTCGGTAAACTACGAACATGAACTTATAACCTAAATTTAGATCGTATGTTGTATATGATATGAATTTGAATTTACGCTTTACGGAGGTAAGTTTATATCCAGCTTCATGATCTGAAATCATTCCTCTATATAGTACAATATAACAAGCCTTTGCTTAAATTACTCTGGACTATGGCAATAAAAGGTATATACGACCTCTCCTCTACACTGCGTTTCAATCTTGTAAGGCATATTTAGCTGTTGATCAAAAGTGATGGCAAATATTATCTCAATCGAAGATATGGACAATAACTTTACCCCAAAGTATTTGAGTGCTTTTTCTTTGTAGCTTACATACATTTATCATAACTATCGTGAGTACTTTTAAAATAGGAGCGCAAGGAATATAAGATGCGAGTTTACCGACGTTCTCTTGAAGCGATATATATTATTCAGCACTAGCTATATTATTTATGCCTTTACAGAATTACTCGAATTACAGAATTACTCCGTAGAATAATGAGGAACTTTATTGTCGTAATAAAAATCAAGATAACTTGAGCAAGACAATCATGTTAATATTTTACGCTAGTTTATGATGTGTTTATGATTGATTTTTAGTAATCAGTAGATAGGCTTATTTGTTATAACAGTAGGTATTAATAATTTATAAGAAATTCACATATTTTTATATAAGTTTCAATAATGCGACGACTCTGAGAGTATTGACCGAATTATCCATCTACATGTATAAATACTGGTGGAGTATACCCTGAGTTATTTGATAAATTTACACTTGATATTTCAATATATTCATTTTGTAATCAATTTACAGATACCAATATTTAATACTAGACACAAGTTAATCAATCCAGTGCAGAGCATTGCAGAGCATGCGAGATTTGGTATTCTTTGAAATAAAATAAAACGAAACTGAAAAATATACCTCAAGCACATGATAATAAGTTACAAATTATTGAAACGTAACGTACGTACTTGTAAAATATGGGCCTTGCCTATCGCTATGAATCAGATTAATGCACTAACACATTTATGAGACGCACACAGACACATTATGTTAACGTTGATATAGTGTGTTACACGGTATTGTATGTGCACGGCGTGACGCGAGTGTGTGCGTGCACAAACACACCGGCAAGGCTGGGAGGTTCAACGTACCAGTTGCCACCACGCGAGTTCCTTGTTCCACTTTACCACTGACACTATATTATTATTGTTCCAATGGAGTTTCCGATACGACTGACGCTTTTTTAGAGTCCTTACTTTTAGTCATCTCATTTGAATCGCGGAACGAATCGCCGGCTTTAATGCTCTCTTACGAAACGAAGCGCCCGTTTGCTCAGTCATATTGGATTTCTCCAGGGTCGGGTATCATTTTAATATGTATCACACATCACATCACATTGTACAACAATATCAAATTATTATTTTGTTTGTAAAATTTAACTGTAACTGTTCAAATTTTTTTATTTTCCGATATTCAAGTGGCCTTGGTGATTTTACGCGGCAAATTATGTATATCAAACTGCTAATTAAGAATAAAGCTTTCAAATAATTTGCGCCACTAACGCCCTTAAAAAGTACGTTGCGTTAATAAATACATTTTAAAAACATGTAATTGTGTAACCAATTTATATATGGATCGAATATGTACACTAAGTACAAAAGCTTACTAGATGTAATAACTCGCTGGAGTCGTAAACCGATTCATAGGTAAAACACGATCATTATATCTCGTTATTAAAATAAATGTCAGTTAACGAGACACAAAGGAATGAACGCAGAACGCTTAACATAAATGCTAAGCTATTTACGAAGTTCCATTAAAAGCCGTGCGGAGGAAAAGACATCAACGCGCGACAGCATATCTGTATCTGGTATGCTATATTAATTTGCGTAAGAAAATTATGTTACTAGCAAACGACAACATCAACATATATGCCATACATGATATCATAAATATAATACGTATGTAATTTTATTATAAAATACAATTTGTAACTGTGCGTCTGATATATTGCCTGACCATATAAAACACTAACATTTTTTTATGCTAATGGTTGCGTGTTTTCTGTTTGGATTATGGAGTTTAGAATTCGGTTATAACAATATTTATATCTAAATGTATGTTATAGGGTCTTGTCCGAACAACACTCCGCGAGCTACATAATAAGTATAAATAGTACCTAACTAACTGTGTGCAATAAAAATTTAAAACTGGTTTTGCAACATGCCAAGTGCTGTTTTTGAACAGTCAGACGCAAAGTTTTATTTCTTTTTTATTAACGTTATTAATAGTTGTGCTAAACGCATATTAACTCGTTTGCTCCAAACTTTTGTGTTCTAAAACTTATGGCAATTCTCTTTATTTAATAATATTGTTAGCACTGACTACCTGACAGACAACGCACAGCCTAAACCGGTGGACCTAGAGATTTGAAATTTGAAGGTGACATTTGTTGAGTACCTAGAAGTTCACTAGGATGGGATTTTTCTTAAAATTCGACCTGCATGAGGGTTCAATGTGGGGTCAAAATTTGTATGAAATAACTTTTTTGGTGTGTTACGATCGAGCACATGGCTAGTATTTGTATAAAAAACTTTAAGTAACCATAACATAAGACGATCTAACCACAATGTTCCAAACAAAGAATTTATTCACGATCCGAGAGTGTGTATTGCCTACAAATTAAGCTTTATCCTGCTTACTATGAAAATTTTGTCACATTATTTAATTTCATATTATATTCTCAGACGAAGAAATAATATAGACGGAGTGTCACGAACAACATAATATTAAAGCACTAAACACCAAGCTGATTCGTGAAGTATGCGCGAATGTGCGTGTACGTAAGTACAAAATACGTATGTACTACACAAATCGGATTTGTTCTTTGATCTTTAATATTATGTTGTTCGCTACACTTTGTCTATATTACCGTCTAACATCATATTCTAAGTTTTGCGTTGAAGAATAGCGAAACCACAATATTAATGAAACCGAATGTATAACGTCCATTACGCTACACACTTCGACCGTCACAAAATACATTCGTTTGGCAACTAGAAAAAAATAGTAATAGTAACATAAGTCTTTTGTTTAAACTTAAAACAAAATAATGTTTAATTCAGAAACATTTTTCAGTTTCACTTTTTATTTTATATTTTTGACACTTTGCACTTAATCGTAATGTAAGAGAACAACGAAGAATTTTACACTTATCAATAAACAGATTGCAGCCATTAATAAACAAGGAATTTATGCATGAGATTATTTCCTCGGACGTGAACCTTGTCGCGTCGATTATCACTTTTTTGTTATAAACCTTTTCCTTTCATCTTATTTGTAGCCTACGTCACAAAGGAACTTACGGAAAGTGTTTTGCCCGTGATAATTGTGATTTAAATAGTTTAAATGATATATTACCTTACTGATTACCCTTACTAATATTGTTAAAGAGAAAGTGTGTTCGTTTGCTAGATTAACTTAGGATCACCCAAATCGACTTAACTGATCTTAAATAATTTTAAACAAACAAGGTCCACTATCTGGTGTAGCTGCGGGTAAATGTTAGTTAAAATTATAATTTCGGGCTCTTTAAAAAAAAAACATTTTAGACTTATATCCCATTTCCTTTGTATGGACAATATTGGTATTTTTTTTAGTAGCTGATAACTGGTTTTTGAGAGAAACCTGACTTACAATCCTTGATATTTGATTAAGTATACTTTAATTTATGAATTAAAAAATTAGGCACGTGTTTCTTGTGAATAATTATTATCTTTGGCATTTAAAGTTATTTGATACTGTTTAACGTGTTAGTAAGTATTATAAGTTAACTTATTACCTTCGGCACCACACAAATTACTAATTACTTAACATAACTAATTTTGTTAACAAGATTGTATCATTCCCTACATATGTATTCAATTTAGTAAATTCTTGATATGGACTTATAATGATACAAAAATAATCAAATCAAGAAGTAGGTATGTATATATTGGTTGAATGAGATGAACACGCCATCTCCTTTTTGAGAAAAACCGAATATAAGGCGACGCCGTCTTTACCGACGAGATAATATTTTTTTGATAATTTGATTGATCGAAGATTGAAGTCTGAATCTTATACGCCTTGCAATAAGATAAAAAATGTTAACTATGATTGAATGTATTGCTAACTATAGCGAAAGTTGCAGACTACTTATGAAAGCAAACGTGTTTTGAAATGTATTTTTTTTTACTTTAAGTTTTGTAGCAGATGTACGTAGTGTACTTAGATTATATTTCGGTAAGTAGCTCCAATCGGCGTCGCTCAATAATTGCCATCTGGAAAACTGAGACCGTGTAAGTTCTAGGTAAAATCTTTTTCGATCGATATTCAGTCTTGGATGGTTTTTATTTTAAAATAGATTAAATCAATAGAGTTATAGGATTTGGGTTCAAAACTCAGCCAGGTAAAACAAACAGTTATGTTATATTATAAGTTGTGGATGATACTTTTTTAAATAAATTATACACATTATACCAACACGAGTTCACGGCACTGAGTAAAGGTTACCGCAGGTTGTCTGTCGGTTACACACGCCTGAAGAGCTATGCGATTTGGTGGACCGCCCGGTGCCCTGCCCTTGACTCTTGCCCTACGCGTAACGGGATAAAATCATGGCCAGGCCATCGTCTTCATTTCGAAACGCCAATGATGTCAAAAACATACTATGTTTTTTAAATAAAAAACAACCAAGACATAAATTTGGTAAACAAAGTTGTATTTGCGGTACATTTTATGGCTTGTAACATGAACCTTGCTTAATTTTGAAAAGGTCTAATTAAAACGTCATGAATAACGTCTTGAAATAATTTGAATGGAATCCTACTCAAGATAGAACACTTTATTTTACCCTCACGTTGCATATAGGTAGGACTGGCGCCCTAGATTTTTTTATACCATTTTAATATATAGGAATGGCACCTTTATTTTTTTACACTATTTTAATGCACATATAAGAAGTAAGGAAACACGTTTACAAATATGTAAACGAACGAAACTCAATCAATATATGAAAAACCTAATGAAACACACATAAATTGCCTTATATATACCTAAGTATCATAAAATATATCGAACCAGAAGCTTTTACCAACCAACCATTCTCGACCTAATTTATGGAGGGTTTTATTACGTTTAAAACCACGAAACCTTATAAATCTCTCTCTCAAGCCATACTTATATGAAAAAATTACACATCGAATGGCTAGGTCAGTGTTGGAATACTTATTTGTCCTTAAGTATTTCATATCGGAAGGGCATGCGAACGAATTCGGACACTATGAACCATAATTCGATTAAGGTAAGTTCATACTGAAGTGAACATACAATAAATCGTGTTCTAACTGGACTGGTAGAGCTGTCGACTTTTCAACTAGTCAAGTGCATCTTAGCGCACTTTTTGTCTATCATTCATATTATGCTATTAATTAATTCGGTTCGTTGTAGATTCAATAGGCACTGGCAGCAACAAAAGTGCATGCAAACGAGACAACTAATGACTTTCACCTTCATCGTGAAGTCATATAACATTCATGTCCCCTCGTATGAAGCCTTGACAAATTGACAATGACAAAGCCACTTCATAATAAATAGTCTAAAATTAATATTCATAATGCTCACCTTTTTAGTTTCCTGCCAGCGCCCAAATATAGCGTTTTATATCTGTAATAAATAAAATTCAATATTAATATGATTGAAAACAATGAAATCATTTAGGTAAATTATGTAAGCCTAGTAGAAAAAATGGTGTATGTTTGTAGGTAATCAAATTCTCAAATAAATTGGCATTCGGTTATACTGTATTTAAATAATAAAAAAAAACATCCGGTTAATTTAATAACGTCAACTATTGATACTTGAAAATAATGTCGTACAAACCAATTTTAAAGCTTGCATAGCCGTATTTTTATGATCGTATAAAATCACAGAGGTTTTACCAATATCGCTTTACTTAATCGATATTGTGCATTGCGTGCATGTTGTGTGTGCGCTTAACAGACACGCTGAATGTCCTCGAATTGCTATCAGTGTAGTTTCCACAAAGGTTTTTGGAAATATAAAGCGCTGATTTGCAGCAGGATCGAAATTAAATCGGTTGTTATTATCATCGTCAGCTTTCTACTTGACATTATTTTTGGCTATAGCCGTGCTTCGAGTATTCGTGGGTGTGCTTCATATTTAACAAACAATCTCGTTACTTAGATAGCTTCAGACGTATACTAAGTATTTATGAAACAAAATTACAAAGATAACGTGGATACAAATATTTTATAGCGTCCAGATGAAATTCCAGGTTAACCATATACATGTATTGCTTTCGATTAAGATTAGTAGTTTTCCAGGAAAATCAAAGCCGTGTAGCAATGAGTCAAAGCTTCGTAGCATGGACTCACTACACAGCTTTGTGCTTGCAAATGAATCTGAGATTATAACAAGTGACCATGTTGTAGGAAGTTGTTCGAACAAACAGTCAACCAGTCAGGTAGTTTACATGCGAGCTTAATGCGCATACGCGTATAAACGGGTGCATTAAACGTTAAAAGGTTGTTTGTTTAGTTGGAAACTGGTGCAAAACAAAAGTGGTGTAAACCGCAGAACCAGTCCTGCGACAGGAAGCGACCTCGAGCTCCGCCCCGCGCCCCCTCACCTGCGGCGCGACCACCTGATCCAGACAAAGCGTGTCCTTCGCGCAGTGACGCATACAAGTGCATTGCACTAATAATATCGAACAAGTCCTTTCCATGTCCGGTAAGCAACGACCACTATGACATCGAATGAATTGTCGTATCATGATACTCGCGAGTGGTTGCATACTGCGAGGTTTATCGATGCCGAAATTACATAACGATCCATGTTTAATCATTGTGTACACGATAATACACAATTTATATTTGCAATGTAAATTTGCTATAAATTCTAGATCTTTTGTTTTTTTTGGATTACTAAAAAAACAATGTTTCAATGACTTCTTTGTTAAACCAAACAAGCGCCTTAGTTTTAAGTTATTTCAATCCATATTATAATTATATTTATTAATGAAGAACTAATGTGTCATTCACCTGAACATTTTAGCAATTGAGTTTAAGGATGTTTTTTTATACTACCAACTAGAAATAAATTATTTTTATATGAACCGTACATTGGAAGGTGTAAATAGTTTTTTAAATAATGTAGCCTGCATTAAATAGTCAATACAATAAATCAAAGAGCCAATAACTCATTAAACTTGATTAATTTATTGCTAACACGACATGGGATTGCATTCGGGTGTGGGAGGGCCTTATGAATATAATAGCATGAATCGTGTAGAGATGGTCCACGTGACACTGCCTCGAGCCGGTGTTGTATCATGGTATGACTCATGACACTGAGCATCTCGGATTCACATTTAACTGACTAATAGATACTTTCTTTGAGTGAGAATTTACTGTTTTACATAGTCAGTGCAGTGCCGTGCATATATTTGAGCGCGTCGCATTGGGCCGCCGCCCGTGACAAAGCGGTAATAAATCATACATCATAGATGGCTGGAACATATATGCCTAAAACAAAATAATATCGTGTGACAGGTTAAAGGTTAGGACATATTACAATATGTCCTGGAACATATTACAATGATTACTGCACCGATTAAATATAAAACAATTTTAAATGATATATGCAAATACAGCAAGTCAAGTTAATGAAGGTACACAAACGTTGCATTTGCAGAATCCATCGCGCGTATATACACCTACCTACAGCTAGATCAATTGGCATTTTCTTACCAAGAAATCGGTCACTACCTACCTATATAAATCGTGACTGAAATGTGTATCTTAATAGTATTGTTATTGTATAGACTGAAAAAGAACAATGGTGTTGATGCGCACGCTGCGACGCGGGCGCGGCGCGGCACGAGCGCGGCACAAAGCCTCTCTGCGTAACCGCCGAGTCTCATCAGACCGCCCAAAGAAACGATCTCATAGAAAGTAGAGCAACTCATTTATTTATTCAGTGCAGCGGCGGGTGCGAGCGAGATAGTGCCGCGAAACTGGCTCATTAAAATAAAAATCCGATTTTTGAGTGCGACTCGCGCGAAGTGAAATAAAAGTTGCCGACGAAATTTGCTCGAGTTATTCCAAAAAAGGCGCGCGAAACGCCTCCGCGACGAGATCGCGAGATACAAGTACGCGGTGAAACCGACCGCAATCTGCCCCACCCGACAGCAGCCTGCGATGCCGCAGCAGCGCGGGTGCACCGGCCGCTGCCTCCCGCGCCGCCCGCCACCGCTCGGACGCGCTTCGCCTGCATGCATGCCGATACATGGACACTGACATGCCGCCTATTGTGCTTCACGAATATGCATGTAATGCGTTACACTGATTTTGTTTTGTACATTTATTTGAGTGCTAGAGGAGTGAGTGTTACGCAGGCCGGCGCGTCGGCGTAACATTAAAAGCACGGTATATTGCACATAATCACAGTCACGAGACACGTTATCTGCACGCGCATTCGCTATGTAAATAACACCATGCACGACACTCCGCCGTCAGACAATTTATAAATCGTTTCACATAAATTTGCATCTATCGTTGCGAGCGACCTCCACTTCAATTATAACAAAAATGCATTTATAAGGATTGCAATAACGTTACACTAGTTTGTGTGGGCTCGTGCTCCGGTTGTGTATTCCATTAAATGGAGACTCGAATGGCCGCACAGATGACTTTTGCCAGCAAATATTTTGTTATTTATGAATGAATGTTGAAATTTTAAATCTTGTCACCATATGTTACAAGTAGGTAAATTAACGCACATACTTACCAAGAAATAAAACAGGAGTTCGACTGAGAAAGCCCCGACAGACCTTTCTAGCTTTTAATGCATACTAAAATGTATGATTTAATGTGTTGCGGGCACTTTCTACTGTAATGCTCAATAAAAATTGTTTCAGACGGATTACATTTGTGTCAATTATATTTCGGAAAATCTTTTTTATTGACTGTAATAATGATAAAAGCAATTAATGATAATTTGCCATTCACGTGACCTACATTTAAGGTTATAAATAATTAATTGTGTTAGATACCTACTTCAGCCTTGGCGCGTTGCGAATAGGGTCGAATCTTATAATTAATACATAACTTTTAACATCGGGAATGGGTCTATTATCTACTAAAAGCAAAACTGCGCTGTGGAATTAGTACTGTTCTTTTTTATCAGAGCCCTTTTATTATCATAATAACGAACAGTTTCTTGCCACAATAAAGATAAATATAAAAGACTTAAGAGATATTCAGCATTCGCTGATGAATTGTTCTAGAAACAAAGACGAGTGGGAATTATTTAAATATTTAATGTTGGTGTTTTTAAGAGGATTCTATCAAAATCTAGGTGAGAAGTTGCGTGGAAGCGGTAAGAAGTTATATAGATTGTTATCAGTCGTACCATACCGTATTAAATTACTGATTTTACTCAAAAATGCTTGTAATGTGGTCATTATTTTGACAACCCTCTCTGAACAGAGTGGAACATTCATTCATTCATGTATTACGTTAACGCTAACGTTGGTAGGCCCTGACTGGATAAAAGTCCCAAACTAAGTAGATATAGAATAATAATTATTTATCAAAAAAATATTACTAATTCTTTTGCAATAAAATCTCTTATAACTGGTAGATAACATCCGCAAATGGTTGGACGCATGTTTAATACGGAGGTACGTTTATAGGGTCTTGTGTAAAAAAGGTCTTATTTACATAATTAGTATAATTTGTGCCTAATTTTATATTTTCTGTCCTACTTTAGGACAGTTATATGTATTAAAAATAAAATACTTAATAATAATCTTGAATGGCAGGCGAGCTGCACGGGGCGTGGGACGGGCCGGTCGGCGGGGTGCGTGCGCGCCGCGCGGTAGATCAACTTGTCACGTCAATCACGTGGAGAAATGAACCTGCACTCCACTTATTTTAAATGTATTTATTCACTTCTTACTTTTACATACAAACTAACCTTCTATAGTTCTGCGTTATCTTTAAAATACAATTTCTTGACAAAATCTGCATTTTTAACTGGACGGTAAAAAATGCACTAAATAGTTTCAATGATTGATCTGAGCTGAATATTGCCATATTAACTGCAAAATATCCTGGGTACATGAAAATATTATCTATAAAGCTAAGAATGTTTGGAAAATAAAACAATATTTTTTTATTTAGTTCGGTTATTGTTTATCAACTGTTTGCCGATAGAGGGATCGAGGTGCCGGTATGCTATCATTGGCACCCAGGAGTTGAATCCGTCCGGTGTTGTTAACTCGAGCGAGCATCTCGTGATGCCAGGTGGCCGACCCATACCTTCTAGTTAAAGCGGCCCCTAAATTAGTTGATACTACTAACAAAATAATTTCATTTGATTTATGACAGTTAAGCTAATATGGGTCGGACTCAATAGAAAATGACGGAATATTGTATAGGTTTCTCTATTTACAAACTCTGAACGTAGTGAATGTTTTTCAAAATGAATTATAACATAATTCCCGTATACAAGGCATGTCGTACATACATTTTCTTCTAAATTGGAAGATGTGTTTAGCGGCAAGCGCGAGCGCCAAGAGGCGCAAGTCAAATTATACGTGCGAAAGAGAAACGTTGTGCATGTTAATATCGTAGATAATACGCGTGTTATGTTGCATATTTTGTTGTGTAACAAGGCCGTCTGCAACAATATGTAGAAATTTATAAAATTTAAGAATACATTAGCATCCCATCGTTGGCTAATCTAATCATTTAATTATAATGTAAATTATTGACCTCTCATATTACTTGGCGCCAATCGCCATACAATAAACTTTCTTCTTTGTTGGGTAGTCGTTAAATTAAAATACACACAACTAAGTAATTTTAAATTCACGGAATGTTTATAAATAAATTAATTTGTGATAGAGATTAAAATTCCAACTTTAAAAAGTAAGAAGTTTAGATGGAAGAATATGTTTCTGTAATAATATGTGACTCTACAATAGAATACGCAAAAAATGCTATTCTGATTTTCTAGTTATTAACAAACGTATATGCGATATTAATAATCCACCGCCCTCGGCGGATGTCTTCCTTGATACCTCTACATTATTATTGTCAGTATGATCAAATATCAAGGTGCAGTAATGTCTGTAATAATGTCGTCATAAACGTGAATATGCTTCAGGTAAATATCATATTATCTGTGTTTTTTATATATCACGCGCGATACAGCGTGGCATTGCGGATACATCCGCGATCGCTCGCGATCAGGATCGGCCCGGTCACGACGCTTTCTGTGATACATATATATATATTTATTTATATTGTAAGTGCACTTAACATTGTACTGCGTCCGGCTGGTTGCATAATATTTACCGGTAGCTTGGTACCTTAGGTACCTGTCAGCGAACGGGTGTTACGCTGTCTAGAACCACCGTAACGTTGAACAATAATTACTTCAGCTAAAAGGTCAGGAGACCGCAAGCAGAGCGCTCGCTCTATTATGCGCGTAATAAAAGCTGGCTGTTATAAAATTTTGAGTTCTAATAATGTTAGTGTTTATTCATTTTTTTCTACACAAACATGTAGGGTGTTGCTCCTAATGTTCTATTGGCATAATCAAGTTGGTACGCTGAAAGTAGATTATTTTTTGTCTAACAACATTCCATACGAAATCTCAAAAAATATAATAGTTAAATCAGATTAATTTAATGCAAAATGTATAATCAGTACGTGATTGAAAAAAAATACACGTAATGGTTTTTATTGCGGATTTGATTCGATAATTTAGTTCGAAATTGTTTATATATAGTTGTGTAGAACGTCTTATCAATCTAAACAAGTTGAGCGATATGCCTGCCTCTGTTTTTACCACAATGGGTACAACTGAATGACCACCAAGTTTGACCAGTTTGGCGATACTGGCTTCCCTTGAGTGGGCTGACTCCCTTTGTAGAACGTCACAATTATAAAAAATGGGAATATTGTATAGCTTAGATTTTCTATAGAAAAACCTACCCTCCCAGATTTATGTTAGAATCTGTAACATTAATATACTTACTTGTTTGTTCTAAAATACCAAGCCTATTCGGTTAATTCAGCGAGTGCTTAATTTTGATTTAAGAATATGCAAGTTAAGGTAGAAAGCATATTTTTTTTAAATCATATCACACTACCAACTACCTACTAGATCGCTTCTCTTACACTATTTCTTTGAACATTAGTTACACGTGCCGTGGTTGTACCAATTTATGTCATCTCTCAGTTAACGGAGTCTGCTTATCGACGGGATTTTTTATGTGTATTATATATAAAAGAGCTTTTTATACTGCGATTATCGACCTACAAGGCGTCACGTCTGCGCTGTAGGCGGGTGTGCGCGCCCGCGTTTGCAGAATCGCCGTGGATCGTAATGGCAAATTCCACTATAAGTGAGAGCGGATGATTTAAGTTTAGATGATTGAGATCTGAACTAGAATGTTTGACTGAGACACAAATGTGGATGTTGTTCATAAATTCCTAATATGAAACTATACAGAAATGTAATGTAGATTATTTTATTTGCTCAACGTTTGAATATATTTTGTACTCGATACTGAAAAAAATATTAATTAATACTATAAAATATTCAATAACTATGAGATATTGATACTGCATATATATCTATTATAAGATTATCATCTAAGTTAAATTATATTTAAAGTTAAATTCTAGTAATTTCATTAAACATAATTCTATAAACTGAAATTGGACTGGTTTAGTTTTTACACTGCATGAACTAAATATAAAAGTGTGTACATTTTGCCACAAATAGGGTGTAATGACTGCCATTCTGTATGCACCGATCATACTACTCTTGGAAGACTCCATTAATCAACGTATCTGTCTTACCGAAGATTTATTGGCACGTTGAGAGAGCAATAGAACATATTGAAAGTTATCGTTATTTATTAGAATATGTGGTATTTAATATATATACGTTTAAAAAAGTCACCATTACACACGATTCAATGTATTTAGCAGACACATTAATGTACAAATATTGCCGGCAACTTCCGTACCCAATGACACGGTAAGGTAATGAAACCACGCCGGCGACGAAACTAGTTCTGGTCACATTACGCGGCGCTATTTCGCTATTATATTCATCCAGATAATAAATATTATGATCTAAATATAATAATAAATAGAAATCATGAATAGGTAAGAAATTTCAACTTTTACCCTTGAAAAATTTGCGAGACATTGCTGACTACTTTTTGTTCTTAAAAAATACTATTAAACGACATTGATACCCACTCTCCTTTTAATGATCTCCACATATCTCCCAGATACAATCCACCCGGTCGTATTCCTCGCGCTAAAATTAGCTGTAGGGAACAAGTAGCATTAATATGATGAATATGTTCTAAATAATTTTTTGGTCTTCCCAAAAAAAAATAAAAAATCAAAACATGTTTTGACATCCATTATTCCAATTCAATAATCATTATTACATTTTTTATACTAAACCTCCGGCACAAAGCTTCGCTATTAGTAATTTCACTTTCATTCCCTAATGAGAATGACCCAAAATAAACTTTTAAATATAATTGAGTGAGAAATATTTTTATAGGTTTGAGTTTAAAAAACCTGTATTTAAGGATCCAGATCATCAATAAGCCATGGCCGATTAATTAATAAAAATATACTGCGTGTTATTTTGCATGAGAACGAACAGTTGCTACAACATAGCGAGCGAAATTAATTAAAGAGCGTTACTAACCTAAGAATCGCCCCGATATTTAAATATGGTGAATCGTTCCCAATTAGGCTAGCTATCTCCATGTACGAATATCCACAACCATGGCAGCAGCGGGCCCGCAAAAACCCGTATTAGGTACTGTAACACCGTTTTTGGAATATTTCTTAGTCTACTCATTCACTACACGGTATTAGGTACATAGAATGTCGAGACTGCTTGTAGCCATAGATACACTATAGCGAGGCATCTTATATTTTATTCGGTGCCCTCTTAACCGATATACTCATTGCTGATCTTTAGTTACGGTGAGTTTAATAATAATTACACGTTTTACGACAATCACTTATAATTGCCACTCAAACTTTACAGCGTATAGAATTATGTACTGAAATAATTTGTGTTAATGGTAACTGTGTTGACGTCATCTCGTCAAGAATTAATATGTACCCACTACAAATGATAACTGACCGAACGTATTTTTAATATATATATATATACAAACAATCACCTTAGTGTACTGTAGTGTAGCAAGTGCCACGAGTTTGATACATACAAGCGGTGGCGCGGCTGCGCGGGCGCCGGCCGCAACCGGATGTCCCTCGCCAAATGCACAATCACACTAACACAAACTCTCACGAATTTTTCTCCCAACGCTTTCACATCTTCCACTAATTATTATCCACTTTATCGGGCATCTTCAATTTGATTTACGTCTAGCTCTTACACAGCTCAATTGGTACACTTTTTCTTTTCGGCAAAGTAATTTAAGTGTACGTTGATGCGAGGTACCAATACTCGCGGGCGGCCTCCTTCCGCCTGCGCCCGCGCCGCTATTGCAACAAAACGCCAGTTAATTAGTCACCGACAGCGATGCCATTACGTTATTACGCTGTAACCTAATGAGATTTTTGGGCTTAATTGTGATTGTATGATGGTTGTGTTATCATGAATTAATACTTAAAATAAGCGTTACCTATATCGAAAGCTAGGTCTAAGAAATAAAGTTTTTATAGAGATACACGTTTAATATGTTTCATACATACAATATTGATTGGACGAGGTATCGTAAACGGCCAGTGGATGAGGTAGATACGACTATACTTTACGTGGTATTTACCCACAGGGGCTGTGTTGATTACACTGTAATGTCGTTAAACGTTTAATGAGTGGATATACAAATAGGCGTCAGCGTTTTGATGGAATAGAACATTAAAGTGTTAATCTGTACATTTTACGAAATGGAAAGCCAGTTTGGAGCACATAATGTGTAAAGCGAGCTATTATATGTGTGACAGCACGATTTATAGTGTGGAAATAAGCACTTGGATGTGGCGTACACGAATCAGCCTGCCTTCATAGATTAACTAAGATACACATTAAGTAAAATGCATTAAATCATGTTTATTTTCATTTTATGATTTTCTACAACAGTTATGTTTGATAATCAATATTATCGTACGAAATCATCAGCTGTGCAACAAATATGTTTCGTCTATACCTGGGCTGTGACGACCAACCTACACATTACATATTGCATCAAGGTTCCGGCGGCGGCGGGCGGCGGACGCGGCGCGGGCTCTTGAAATAGTCGACAGCTTACAGTGGTATGCTTAATGTTCAACAATTCCACATACTGTGATTACAGTACAGCTGATGTTCACTTGGCACTTCCTGCATTACCTTTATTGATATTCGATACGAATAAACAATATTCGAGGAAATAAAATGTAATTTACGAGTACCTAAGCATATTGTTATTACCGTGCGCAGATTATACGTATAACAAACGAAAGGGCGACTGTTTTAAAATATCAGAATTACAAAAGAATTGAATTTACGAGTAAGAAAGAATTCTAAGGAAAAAAATTATATCTATATCTACTCACATAAATCTCTAATAAGAAATTACTTCAGGTAATTACGTGTAATTAACTAACATCTTTTTGGACCACGCTACAAACTTATGTTTGTAATGTAGGTACGTACTTATTATTCTTTGTACAACAATGACTAATCATTTTTATAACTGGTACTTCACTTGTCGAGTGTTTTGGCCATTTTGTCAATAAAAATATCACAGCAGTTTAATGTTGACATAATAGCTATAATTCATTAATTATACATATAAACAAATAAAGTTTAGATTTCTGTAGTCTTTTAAAATTCACAGCACTAATATACATGCACGTTTCCTTGTCTAATTGGCCGTTGGTTACCTACATCAGAGCCACTACAATTATTCTGGCCACTTTCGTACTTTTTACCGAATTTAGACCGTAGTTCACCACGCTGGACCAGTGTGGTTTGGTGAACTTCACACGACTTTTGACAGTCATGCAGGTTTCCTCTCGATGTTTGTTTTCACCCTACGATAGGTAATAGTCTTTATAGTACCCCTAGCTCTGTTTTTAACGTTTATGCTTTGTAATAATAACAGCAGTTTAATCAAATCCAATAGCGTTGCAACGAAACCTATTTAATGTGCACAATGTCTAGGAATTTAATTTAACTATTTCACATCAAAACACAGATTTAAAACGAATTTGAAATGGACGGTTTCAATTGGTCAATCAATAACGATGACGAGCGCAATACATTCGCAATCACAGCTATTGAACTGCTACAGAAATACATATTTTAATTTTCCGAGACGATAAAATGTATAGGAGTTTCTTAGAAAATGTTATAATGACGATTAAACATTTCGAAAGTAGGTACCTACAATTACTTAAAAGTTAATTTTATAATGTTGGCTTTATGTAAGGAATTGTAATAATACAGCAGCGCGCTAATGTTAGGTTTTCGTAACGACTTTCGTTGGTTATCTCTGACGGCGTCATCGGCCGAGATGCGTGTAATGCAAGCTAACATCAAGTATAACACGAAGCCGACAGCGGCGCCACGCGAGCCGCGCCACACGCGTTCCACAAGCACGCCACGTTGCAAGTGAGTCATTACCAGAGATGCCAGTGTCAGTGGCGTGAGAACCGCATCCAACTATTTGTCTAGATAATGGCACGTAACAGTTTTTAGACATAAGTTGAACCAGCCATGTTTATTTTCTTCAGACTTTTTTCAGTAATAAAAAAGTCGCTGATCTATGTAAGACGATCATTTACCAATGTTATTACATAGTTTTCAACTGTACCAAGAGCCATTGATTTTACATAATATGAGCTGTAACAATAACAGCGTATTTTTTTAACAGGGCTAACTGTTGGATGTAAAGATAACATTCCCAAAGAATAAATCAAATTATTAGACATTTCAAATATTTTTCACTATATTGGTTAAACCTAACATACTTAAGTATACCTTAATCTACTGCTAATATTCTTGGATGTCCAGTCTGTTAAATATTATTTTTACCATACTACATAGATAAAATTATTTAAGCTCATATTTATTTTATTCATAAGAGATTTCGTTGTACAAATATAACATTATTTCTACTGTTATTATCATGGCATTTATACTCTATAAAGTTAAACAACGGTTAAGTCTGTTTTTACTCTGACACCGTGAAATAGCAAATTTCACTGAAGAAGGCAATTCTAAGAATGGATAGCGGACTTCTTTAATCGTAACTATGACGCTAACAATCGTTGCAGTGCTGATATTCGCACGTTCAATTTAAAGTAGCAAACATAAGGAAAACAGCAAATATTTGGATAAACGCGCGATGGACGCGGCGCGTGTCGATGATCACAACATGCGGGGAGGGCCCGGGCGCGGCGCGGCGCGGGCCATCGCGTTTCAAGCCATTAAGGTTGTATCGAGGGTGCCGGTGGATGATCCATGTCCCCACTAATGAATTATTTGGTAGAATGTGATCATTAATAATATAACACTTCGGACATTGATCCGCTAAGGTATTTTGGACAGCTACAGCATGGCATTTAGTCAATAGAAAAAAAAACGGTAGTCTTTAAAGTAGAATTATTTTTGAATGGTTTCGTTTATAATTAAATTAATGATATTTTTATAGATTTCGTGATATTGTAGCTTATAGTACATATATCGAACACAATGTATTCTTACAAGATAACATACGTAAGTAACAAAACATCCCAGTACCTGTTTAGGTATACTACTGCGAGGCACAGCCGATGAACTGCAAGTCGATGACATGAGTGCATATATATTACGTGAGTACCTTCGGTTCCAACTCAATGGAGATGGAAAGTAGGTATGCCATGTATGTATTTTTCTTTTATATGGTGTGTATTTCAATAATTGCCGTATAAAACAACGTTATCACAACGTGGTATGGATTATTTCATGGAAACCCCCAACACTTTCGTTTTGTATATCTACTCCAAGCGACTAGTTTCTTATACATACTGTAATGTAGATAAGTGATCAATCACATAGGAATATTGTGAAGAATATCTACAGTTATTTACATTTCAACTAATACATCAGCAATTCACAGCTATTTATTTGAAGAAAGTACCAAAAGAGATGCTTGACCAACATTCGTGGTTCTTGAACCGTTTCGTTATTGAAATATAGGTATTATTGCCGGTCTACGTGTTAAAACATGCATCCAGTTATGTATACATTTTCTATTCAATGTTGATTCGTTTGTGGTCATCATAGGTATTTTTAACCGACGAAACTATGAAGGAGGTTCTCTATTCGATACGTAAATGTTTCGTGTTGACCACAGTTAACAATGCACCGCATTCTTTATTTCCAGGGTAATTTTTTCTATAAATGTACTTAGTCAAAAAATATTTCAAATATGTGTTTGCAGCCTTTGTAGCAACATTAAATACTCACACAAAAAATAGTTAGTTATAATTCGAAACACTACAAGCAAGCGAACAATATACCTAATAGTACACGGTATAGTCATTTTGGAGTGATAATAGAGCAAAACAAGGCGTGGGCAGCGACGGTGCTTGCGCGAACCGGATCTAAGGCCGTGATAAATCATGTGGCGCGCGAGTCTCGCATTTCGCCCCGCCGACTGTGCCCCCGCCTGCCGCCTCGCACTCCCACCTGGCTGCCAGTCAGCCTGAACCTGCTCAGGAGATCACATCCGAATAACCAAATATTGTCCACGTAAACACCGGGCACAATAGAAGCGATGTTGAACAACTTCAAAGCATGGCGGGCAACGTGGACTGTTTAGGTACGGTGCCGACTTATTATGGCGAATTTATGACATCAGAGTTCGATGAAAATTTAACCTACCTATACCAGCACGTCAAGTGCGAGCTTACTGTATACTTTATTGTCTACCGTATTTAGACATTTTGTATGGAGAATTGAAAAGCGACTCTACTAGCGGACGGTTATTAAAACTTTCAATTCTCCATACAAAATGTCTAAATACGATAGACTATAAAGTATACGGTTAGCTTCAGAATAATCTCGCACTTGAAGTACAGTACCCTATATTGTAGTACGTATACCAGAATATTTATGTGGTGAACAAATTTTACGGATCATCTAGCATGGTGTGTCCATGTAATATACCTACCTTTATTGTGATCAACACTCAGTTTATCATTAAAATCACGACTGCTGTAATATGAATGTAGAGCGTTTATTACAATGAATTGGTACCGAAAATTAAATCATTGCTGAAATTGCGTAACTGTTACAGTTATATAAATTCAGCCTAATAAATGTAGATAGGTATAGGCCTTTTATTGAATGCAGTCACGTATCACGCAATATTCGTGATAATTATATAAACCATGTTAAACAGTTTTTGTTTTAAAAACAAAAACTAATAATATATTAAAGAAATTATTAAATTATTAATTCGTTTATTTGTTTATCTTTGTAAGCACTAGATCAAAGGCATAAATCCCGGATTGCCGCTATTGGGTTTTTTTGAATATGTGCGGATCATAATTTAAAAGCTAACAAACATTTGTTTACGGTAACTTAAAACATCGTAAAGTAACTCAATACCCATTGGAACAAGTTACTTCAAGACATGTGAAAAATAATGTATCAGACGTACTTACGATAGTCACTTGCCTAACGCCTGTAGGATAAAAATATCTCAGATATACGAGGTTTTATTGTGTATACAACCTCTGCCTACCCCTTCGGATATAAGCACTATGTTATATAACTGTATAATGGGCTGCATACTATCCGACTTTATAATTACTTATTATGTTATAATCTATATTAATTTGCCATTTTAACATTCTTTGATTTTGTCGGAGCAAGTAATGCAGTCTGAGAAAGTAGTTGCAATAGATTCAGTTGGATACACCGTTGCATTTATGTATATCCGGTTGTACACATGTATGCATATGTTAATTGAAACTATCCATCTCAAAGACACCGCTGCGCAGGAGATCTAGATTCGAACGTTCAATTGATCCACCTAATTGTAAATTTATTCCGTGAAATAACATTAACTCTGAAACTGATTTCATACATACATATGAGATGTAAAATATAAATTTAAATTTGAGAAATCTTTTATAGTAAAGTTTTGCTTAACGGAGCTTACCTGCCCGTTCCGGTTACAGATATATGTATTTTGGTACTAGACAATGGCGCGGTGTCACAATAGGTGATTTCGCTAACTTTTCTTATTCGCGAGATTTAGAAATTTTTTATCGAGATATGATGCGTCTATTTTATTGGCAGTTCGGTAGCTCTTCCCACGCATTTTTGGAATACCTAATAGACTCCACGCGGGCGTGACTTGAATACCATCTTCAGTTATTATAAATATTTTATCAGTTAATTGGCTGTCACTTACGTGCGTGTTTTCCCCACTTGTAATCGATTGTAATTTATCAATTCATCTATGAGTAGACAAAGAACAAAGTGTTTGTTGAGTGAGGCTTACAGGTAATTTACAGCGAGTGTGGTATGCAAGTGTGTATACGCGGTGGCCGGCCTGCGGATAGTGGTGGAGCGGTGTGCGCGGCGCGGTGCGGCGCGGCGTCGCGCGTCCGCGTCGTGCAGAGAGCCGCCGCAAGCGTGCGGCCACTGCACTCGCTTCGATTTCACTTTTATTAGCAATCCACTTAATTGGATACCACAGCTGTGGTTTTATTCATTTTGCAGATTCATCTGGGATGCATTTGTAGTAGGTAGGTATTGTTATAACCCCAATGACGGATGAAATGTCCGTTGTAACAACTTACTGCGCATAATGGGAATGAGCTTTATCTCAGAATGAGGTCTGATTAACTTCTTCAGCTACCATATGAAAACATGATTAAGTTATGAGTACAATTCACATTGATATAAAATACAGGTATACCTATATTAAAGAACCAATAAACCTTTGATTATTGAGGAATTCAAATATATCAGGACTCACTTAGGTATACACATTCACAAAAACGAGTAAGTACCTATACCCTACAATCTGAAACTTTATATAAAATGTTGAGTCTAACCTTTATTTTAGGTCAGTGTTTCCTCAATAGGTATTATTTCAAAGTATTCAATTGATCGCCAAAGAGTACTAGTGTACCTAACTCTAGATAAATAAAACAAGAAGTGTTTATTTGTGTAAACTTCCTTGACAAATGCTCCGGTTTTATCGTTAAAACCTGAAGGTCAGTTGAACTGCTGGAAAAGTACAGCAAGAATTAAAATTTAATTTATACCTAAAACCACGCTTGTAATCCCACGCTCGAGAGCTCGATTAAATGACATTAATGGAGTTTTTGTTTCTGTGTTAAGCTGGTGAAACACTACCATGTGTATTGTATGCACTAGGGTTGACAATTATCGACACATTGTTGGAAAAAACGTCATGAAGGAAATACCAATTTACTTATACAGCTTAACAGCAGATATGACGGGATACGTTATTAAATTAATCGTTACTTGTACGACCACATCAGGAAATTATTATTTTAAGATACGATTTTTGCAACCCTATCTAGAGGCAGTGACACTTCGCATAATGCACATCTATACATATAAATAAAATTGGAGTGTCTGTTTGTAATATTAAAATAACCGCTTTTTATTAAGTGCATTTGGATGTATACACGTTACCTATACCGAAACAACATTTTTTTCAATTTTTGTCTGTCTGTCTGTCTGTCTGTCTGTCCGTCTGTCTGTCTGTCCGTCTGTCTGTCTGTCTGTCTGTCTGTCTGTCTGTTTGTTCCGGGTAATCTCTGAAATGGCTGGACCGATTTTGACGGGAATTTCACTGGCAGATAGCTGATGTAACAAGGAGTAACTTAGGCTACTTTTATTTTAGAAAAAAAAAATGGATCTCTCGAAAAAAAATTAAAACCAATGTTGCAGCGCTGCGCCTGCTTAAAGTTTGATAGCAACAATCTGCAATGCGTCCCGCGGGATCAGAACGCGAGCAGGCTGTTGCCAACGGTTGAGACGTTGTTAAATACCACGCGGACGAAGTCGCGGGCAACAGCTAGTTTATAATAAACTCACTTGTAAAACAGGTAATAAAGCGCTGTACTCCGTTATCTATGCGTGACTCCAGTTACGTTCAATTTTAATTCATAAAGTTCCTTAAATCGTGTATGTTTGCACAATTTTCCAACATATTTGGATAAAAATATCATACAGGAAATAAGCCACAAGGACGTCTGGGATGCTGCTTGCATGATTTAATACTTCCTAATATCTCATTCGAATCACGTACTTGTTAGAAGCTAGGCCCCCTAAATAAACGGAGTAACGACTAGAACAAAAATAGAGCTGAGCTCATGCCAGCCAATGTGTGTAAAAATGGCATTAATAGACAAATTGAATTAGGATGTAGAGGACACAGTTTTGTATTATTCACTAATAATACCTGTGTATTGTACTATCTATTGTGTACTGTTGCTTGGCGCACTGAATGTAGGTAGTCATTTAGACGTTTAATTTCCGTATCCAAGTGTCACTGAAGGACGTTTGAAATGTCATTATCTCAATCGACGCGTGCTTTTGTAACTATTATTATTATTAACTCGATTCAATCGATTCGTGACACCGCCGATGTGTCATTGGACATTTTAATGTTTGTTAATGTGTTAAATAATTACGAAATAGGTATATTAATATTTTTGAGAGAATTTACAGTCAGCGAAATAACTATCAAAATATATCATTTGGCAAACTGGTTGGGTGATACAATTTTAATATTTCTTTATGGCACGTGCACGGTAGTAGCCCCGCCATGTCGAGAAATACTATTTACGACAAAATCATGTATTACTCGGTCTCGGTCTAAGTTGTAGCCCCCTTTTTATAGAGTTCCCGCATCTTGGCACTCAGGCCTAGAGGTGCTTATCCGAATAATGACTTTAATTACAAGAGTCAACACCGATGTCCTCAAATATTTTGAGGACCGAACATTCTTAGTTTAGGAAGTTGTTTACGGAGACCGACTTACTAATTAATGTTAAAAACTAAGATAAACCGGAACTGTTTATATGTACAACGATCATGACTTTCACTTGCACTCTATCATCGAATATTCCAACGGCAAACCAGTTCTTGAGCTTGAGACTACCTACTTAGTTAGAGTTTTAGTCAGAGCTCTAACATTTTACATGCATATAATACCCATTTGCTTATCTGACGACCATGCACGAATAGCATTTAATTCAGATTTCATTATAATAACTGACAGGTTTCATATAAATTATAGTTTAGAAAATGAAAATGCTAAATTAATTGCTAATAATAAAAAATAATTCCTTAATGACTTTCGTGACAAACAGAACTATTTATGTGTAAGCCGCAGACCACTATAATCTGCTTGTATGTGTGTGTAATGTGACCTGTAACTGTAAAATCAAAATCTAATTACCTACTTAGATATGCACGGCAGCTTCTGTTTTAAACATTATTCGAGGTTTAATTTCCAAGTAATTTTTACTTGCGCGCAATATAATGACCACAACACGGTCCATGTTCCACTTCGTATGTTGAACTTTTAAAAGCTTTTAATAGTGTTCAGATGATACTATAAACGCATATTTAAATTATAAATTTAAATGCTTACTAATTACTGCAATAATATAATAAAAATCCCGGGATTTTGCATTAATAAGGGCACTACAATAATAACGGCTAATATAGAATTTTTCCAAAAAAATATTTTTTCAAGCCACAAACAAACTTTTATTGAATGGAAAAATGTTCACTAAGTTTGCCCTATTTTTATATAGACAATGGATACCCTAGTTTTTAATATCTCTTTCTGAATGGCATTATCCATGACATTACCATAACGTGCATTTAAAAAGCTAGCGAAAAAGATAGCAACTGGCTGGAAATGTGATATTAGACATTTTCCTCGAACGCCTTAATGTAAATTATGTTGTGGCACATGAATAGGCACTAGTTTCATATGACGTCAAATGGCACAGATAACAATTGCACAATCATGTATTTGTAGTAAGAGCTTTATTCATATGACAAAGCCAGGTTGTATTTTTAAAGTATATGGATGTTGATTCAAAATTAACGAATTCATAGATAAAACATAATATCTACAGGCAAAAAAATGTAAAGACCGCAACATTAACATTATACCTACCTACCTACTCTCATCTATCTTTGGTTATGGTTTTTTAGTTCCGCGAGACCTAGACCGATGTTGCGGAGGACATATCTAGGTTAACTGTCGTAGTAAGCTATGTTTTTCTCTAAATTTATTACTATAATTAAGTTTTTTATACGTCTTTTTTTACTGTATACATTAGTAACACAGCATACACTGTGTTTTACATCACAAAGTACATGAAACAACAATAGTTTACACGTGTATGACCTCTTCCAGCCTCTAATTAGAGCCTACTTCCAAAATAGCCAATCAAACAAAAATAAGTTAGTGCAAAATGCGAAACGGGCCGGCCTCATTCGCGGCACTCAACCGCGTGGCTGTCTCAGCGCGGTGACACACATACACGACAATAATACCGACCATTTACTTATATATTGATTGAATGTAGAGCTTAAATAACGTGAACTGTTTCCGCAACGCTCCTCTCATGAATGTAAGAACTTGATTATGGAACTGACCTTTGATTAATGCGGACAATATATAGAAATTCACTTATAAAATAGGTACTTTTCGTGAAATTATTCGGCTTGAGTTTCCCGGTTTGTGATTATTTTGTGAAAAATATACGTTCATGGGAAATCAGTTGTCTTATTTCATTAAACAAGGATAGGCCATCATTTAAAATATCATCAAGGCTCATTGTTTAAAAGGTAAAGAATCTAGATTGTTATCCATCCGAATTGTTATATCAGATAGTGATTTAAAATTTAGTTGTCATTTTTGCAGACTCAAGACGGATTAGGCCGTTATTTTATCTTGCTAACCTAGGCTATTAAAATGTCAAGTACAATTAGATGTTATCAGACACTGCCAATGGGACGCAACATTTTATTAAGTTTTCAATAATTCAGAGGCTGAAGGAGATTCAATATAAAACATTCATGTACAAATTGTTGCATATTTTGAACATGAGTATGTAACTTATGCACCTACCATCCAATAGCTAGAATTATGTCCACACAGATATTCATTTGCCTTAATGCGTACCGTAAAGATATGCCAGTATATTTAAACTGTACTTGTTATCACAAAAAAATCAACATGGATATATCAGTAAAAAAAATATTTATTAAAAAATATACATGCACAAGGAATCTTATTTAAAGTAAAATTACTAGGTATAAAATGTAGACGTACCGAATACATGTTAATTTGTTGCGGAATCCGAGAGCAATAACCGACGGCACTGTTAGCGGTATTCGGCGGTTTCTTCGACTCTAAAATTGGACAAAAACAACCGTCGAGCTGTGTATGTGTGTGTGCCTGCTTATGCACTACACAGAACACTCACGCGCATGTTTGATTTGAGTGTATTCCGACATATTAAGCTTAATGCCAAGATTAGTCACGCCACAGCCTTTGAAAGAACAAGTCTGCGGAGCACATACCTACCTACGTAACACAGACTTCATCCACAAGACACATAAAACAAACCAAATAGCATATTGTTACAGCTTTTAAAATTAAGATTTAAGTAAGTTCATAATTTCATACATAATATGTCCAGTAAGTATCTTGACTTACGGGGCATTGCTACTATGGAACTTATAGTTCTACAAAATAGGCAGCAACAAATGCACCAAATAGCAATTATTAACATCTTTAACAAGATTAATTTTGTTATAAAGAAAAACGAAGATTACAAAGATGTTGTTACGGGAGCAAAGAACGTAGCATGAATCCACGAGGAAAGTTTAAAAAAAATATATATTCTTCGTTGCTGGTTAACTAACGATTTAGAAGTGGCAACCGAAGAAGATCGATTATAGAGATAGTAGAGATGCCCCATAAACACCTTTCTTTAAGAAAGGCTTTTAATAGTGTTCAGATAGAACATTTTATATAATATTATCTTTACAAAACATATAAAAACTATATTGGAAATTAAAATTGGACTTATAACTCAAAGTAAATGTTTATTTAAATGCCTTTATCTTTCGTAATTTCTTAGAAAACTATAGTACCGTTTATGGTTTATTTCAAAGTCTTCTTGTTTAAAGTTCATTTAGTTATCGATATATTAACATCTAACTTACCAAGTGCGCATAACATATTATCTTAAACTTTAAACAAATGCTGCGGTTGATAACAACAAAATAATCTTTATTCTGAATTTTGTCGCTCTTCTGTACATGTCGAAAAATAAAGCCATTCCTTGACAAACCACAATAACATTTCAATATATTAGCGGATACCTATAATACCGTACCTACAATACCATATGATTTTATATTCAGGCTGAGCGCTTGACGACTTCTAGTAATTTAAATACTTATTGAATGTAAGTTACACTGAATAATAATTGCACTTCAGTTCTAGGAACTATTAAAAAAATCTATTCACCGAGTTTCTTTCTTTTTCACAAGCACCTTAAACATCTACGAAGTGTATTCAATATCCAATGTCTATAATCATGTTGTAACTATTAAATTGATTGATTGAATTACCTAACCACCCATCAAGAATGTCTGGCAGGCAGAGATCTCTCTAGTGAAGTACCCATTCGTCATTGATTGTGAACAGACAGAACATTCGAATATACACTAGATTTATCATAGGCTAGGAATTGTAATATTAATTATTTCAGATTAAAAATCAATTGGATCCCTGTAAAAACAATTAAGGAGAATGTTTTTTTATTTCTTTTTATTTGTATTACTTAAGCTTGACGTCAGGTTAAAGTTAACTTGAAAACCCAATTGCATGCGAAAAAGCGTAAAATTGACTCAGGAAAAACCAGACGGCATGAAAGATAGGAAGTTACTTAATGTAACTTTTTTAAATTGCCTTTTATAAACAATATCACATGTAATTGTATGTTTGTATAATTCTGTATTTGAAGAACATTCTTTGTTACGTTGTCATTAATCTGAGTGAATGAATCGTCTGTTAACATTTCAGGGTCAAAGGTTAGACGCCGTATTGTTGCAAGGACAAACACTTTCTGCGCAGGAGTGCGTCGCGGTCGGGCGAACACCAACCTTCCGCCTCGCGCCTCACCCGCACCGCACACGAGAGGTCAAGGCTTTGCCCATTCTGCTCTAATTTACCCAGCAAAATTATTAGGAATACGCATTTTAATTAGCAAAAGTGTATAATATTTTAACCGATTTTATATCAATTGTAGACTTATTGCGATACGAAATTTAATTTAATTAACTTCATATACTTGTTACTAATAATTATGATTGTTTGTTTATTCAGAAACAAAACTATTTAAAGTCACATATGCCTCACTAAACTGCTAACTTTGTTGTTGCCGGTTTGGCTTCCTATTTTAAATTAATCTAAGCCAGATTTTATTTAACATAGATACAATAAAGAGTTAAGCACTGATCGGGTATTTATTACATAGTATTGTAGCTATGTGGCTTCCTGCTCACATGGTATTGATATTCCTGTGAATGTACCTACACCTGGATGTTTTGTAAAAGAGTATCTTGCCGACTCTTCTCAGTGGAACAACATTCCCAACCGGTGGTAACTGGGTTTGATTATTCTAAAGTGTTTTTTTACCCTATAAATGATTTAAAAAATGATGAATGATTAATTTGGACTTTTTCCAAAAAAGAATCCTCAAGTTTATCTTTAAAGGTATATAGTTAAACTTTAGTCCGTAATATGGTGTTTACAGGCTTCAGAATAACCAAATTATCTAGTATATCTAATAATTAATCTATTTTGCTTAAGGTTTGTGTAAAAGGGTTCGCATACTTGATAAGTAACATAGTTCCTTTACCAACTCTTAATTATACAACTCAGTTTTATAATGTTCTTATTAAATCACCCAAGGGCTCTACTTTGATCAAGGCAGGAAGGTGGGCACTACGAGTGCGATGCACCCGTGGACACGGCAGGCCACACGCTCCGGGAGTGTGTGGTGTGGGGGTCGCAGAGGCACGACCTCACAAGCGTGGTCGGAGACCTCTCGTTGCGGAGCATAGTGGAGGCTATGCTCCGCGACAGGGGGGCCTGGGAGGCGATGGTCTCCTTCTGCGAAATAGTCATGTCGCAGAAGGAGGCCGCGGACCGGGTCAGGGAGGAGGATGCCCTGGCGGACCCGATCCGCAGAGCGAGGCGAGGACGAAGAAGGGGCGATACGCTCGCCTCCTGCCCCCGCCATAAGAGGGTTCAAGCAGTCGGAAGGGGGCCGTGGGGCCCCCGAACCCGAGGTATCCGCCGGGGCGTCACGGTAGTGTGCTCGTAGAGCGATCCCGTGGCGCCCCACAAAAGGCACAGAGGGCGGCGCTGGGTTTTAGTGGGTAGTCTGGACTTCTTCCAGGAGCCCCACATAACCGTCCTTGCTCCCCCGGGCTTGGGCGGTATGCGTAAATGCATTTCCCAGCGGAAACAAAAAAAAAAAAAGGAAGGTGGGGACTAACTTAATGAACTCTCATGTAATCATATAAACCGATTATCGATTCATCCAAGCTCAACAATTACCATAAATATTGCAATATTACTAACTAATTATATAATAAACAATTAAGTAAGAGAAATTAATACATCGTCATTGTCGCACTTTCTCCCGAATTCATAACAAGCCGGACAATCGCAGTTGATAATTACAGCCACATTCCAATTAATGTTGTTTATAATTGAGGGTTAAATTACTTACATTATAAAGAGCTTATCTGCTAACACTGTCATGTTATAGTAAAATAATTTATGTGACAGACAGACATTACTAGGGTAACCAACCAATATGGATTATGAAAATAAGCAAAAGAAAGTAGCAAAGAACAACAAGAGGGTGTTGCAAGTCGAGGTAACACTACCGCCTAAACCTTCACAAGATGCGTCCCAAATGTATCATAAAAATTAAGAGCGGCAGTTGCTCTCGCAAATAGGAACTATAAACAAATTGCGATCACTTGCAAGTAAATCGATCTCATCAAATAATTAAATGTTGATATTACGCAAAGGTTAAAAACTGATCTATTGAACATCACATAACTTAGCCTTGCCTAACATCCGCTGATGAAACCAGACAAATCGATATGTTAGCTTAGGTACATTCCCAAGCGTGGAGAAGCCAAGATATTAGAAATTACCTATCCAACAGACCAGACCTGACTAGATTTTGTTGACTGCAGTTCAATGATCATTCCGTCTACCATTCAACTAAATTTAGGAATAGCATCCTCTCATCCTGCATTGAAAACTTTTTATTTTATTTTTTTCGAATTGATAACTGCTGTTGGTCGCAAATGACCTTCACAGCTTCAGCAGGCGAGAGGGCCAGTGCATGGAAACCCTAGCCCCTAGGAGTGCTTTAAATAATGTTTTTTTTTTTATATATTAAATAAAGTACCCATGTATATAGCTAAATGTTATACTTTGAAGGCTGGATCGGTGACAGGCAATAATATTTTCATGAAAACTAGCAACACTCCGCACTAATCAATTATTAAAGATGTTAACCGGTTATTATTCCCTATTAGATTCACTTAACTTTCTTACCCTAATGAAGTAAAAATACTTTTATATAAACTACGTAAGTATCTGTAGGTTGCATTATTATATTGCATTACTTGCTTCCAATCGTTGCAACGGTGTGTTAACACTTAACTTTATTATAGGTCTAAATATGAAATCGCACTTTAGAAATTTCCTACTGCAAAAGCACTTAATAGATTCCCAACGGACGATATCCAACGTTACGTTACAGACTGGCTTATTCCGCCGAAAGGTTACCATTTTCACATTACGTGGAATCATAGTCTTAAGAATGCCATTGTCTAGCCGAGTAGCAAATAGCTCACTGTGTAACTATTTCACTTGCAAGGCTCTCCAATTAACAAATACAATGTGCAAAATGTATTATTTCTTAAATAATATTTCTAGTACTAAAACACTAGAAAAAACTGTTCCCCAAATTTATAAAATGTATTTCTCTATTAGCAAAGCTATAAGTAGGAACTTATCTTCGCAAAACTGCTTTTCAATTCCATTATTAACAGATTAACAGTTCTATAAATTTTTCGTGTTTAGAATCATACGTCTGTAACATAATCTTATAATATTCAAAAAACATATTTATTAACAACCTATAATTTTCTGGCTTTCTATGTAAAAATAAAGACACCAAATATTAATTTAACATATTTGCTTTATTGTTTTTTTATCTCCAACTTTGTATTCAAAGCGTTAAGAGGTAATATTAATCTATACAGAAATTATTCACGATTATTCTTGAGATAATTCAATACTTGATTTACCCCACCATAACTGGATTTTACTAAAAAAAATATTATTAGGTTCAGCTTCATTCACGAAACCAGTTTATTACACTCATTATAAATAAGTTGACATCATGGAAACATTGGCGAATAGCAAAGATGTATAAATAAACACGTGGTTCAATACAATTATAAAATCTATAAAATCAAAAATAATTCCAGTAATACTGGCATTCGTCAATTAATTAATGTTGGTGACATGATTTTGTCGTATTTCTATTTCATTTATGTTGAAAAGATTACAGACAAATCTTTAAATAACTATCTTCCTAGTTCCTATTCTAACAGTCGAATCTCGCAGAAAGAGTACTACCTTACTCGGTAACACTATTTCACATTGAAACCGTATTTTTTACAATTATGAATAAAACGATTACACAGTTAGTATATACGTGCATTGTATACGTCTATTTTTTACGTAAGTCCGTCTGATTTAAATCTGTACGGCTGTCTGACAAACCACATTTCACGACGGGTGGTACCATGGTACCCAAGGCGTATGAAAAACTTTCCAAGCCTTTTTATTGATGGCCGTTAACAGTTTTTACACGGATATAATTGTATCATTTATGTTTCACAATTAAAAAGGTAAGCTCAATGTGGAGCACAAGCTTCATTTTACTTCTAGCAAGTAAAAAGTTTTACATTCATTTTATCTCTTTTGGTGGCTCTTCTGGTGTTAGCTTTTAAATTTCAATAAGTATGAATGTCTATTATTATTATTATATATAGGTATTCCTATAATAGATAAATGCACATTTTTAACACCCTGTTGAATCTTATAGGGATTTATACTTCAGAGTATCCTTATTTAGATGTATTGTATATAGGCAACAATATTTGAGTGCTTGTAGATAAATAATGCTAGTGCTCTGAAATAAGATGTTTGGAATTGGAACACAATTAAAAAGGACAAATCGTGACGCATTATAAAGCAAAGTTAAGAATATCTGTTACGGCGTGTGGTGTGGAGCATTGCGATTGCGTAAAGGCATCGCGGCTGCACCGACGAGCCACGACGACGACGACCCAACATCCACATAGTTATTTCTATTCAGCCCTCCTCGCTAACAATAACGATTAGGCAACTGTGCTATTTTATTCTTTAAAGTTCAATAATCAGAACATCGACTTCTTTGAGTTGAATGCCATATATCAATCACCAATCATGCTATCGTTTATAAAAAGTCTTCCCAGTGATGTTATAGTCTAATCAAACTGGTTTCTCGCCATTTTTTTCATGTTAAGATAGCTGTATAGATGATGGTGATTTCTAACTAAACGATTTATTAATCTTTATCCAAGATAATAACATAATATATTCGTGTGCGTTTCGGTTGTACAAGTATGTTGTTAGTCAATGTTGCGATCTGGGCGCGAACAATGCTTCCCCACTCCTCCACCGGGTTGCAGACTCCATCACCTTCATGCCATCTCATTGTGCTATTGATACGGCCGAATTCGTACTGACGTCGCTAATCCTTTGTACAATTCAATAGTACGCTCAAGGTGACTGCAGGCTAGATCGAGCCTAAGACAATAAAATACTGCTCGGCGATTGGTGCCTACGAAATAAATTCGGTTTATTATACCTCATTTATTAAAATGGTTACTTTATTTGAAGCAAACGTCCGTCTGGTCGACTGGCTTTGTGTTTGAAGAGGAAGATTTTAATATTGTATCAAAGCTATATATGTCACGAAATTATGCTTAGTTTATTAAGTCGTTTTTGTAACAGGTTGATCGCTATAAACACCCAATAGACATATATGTAATATGATGCTTCTTATATTACTTGATTTATAACTTGAAAACTGTGTCACAAAATAAATGAGCGCTGTTTGGCTTTTTAATATGGCAAATGTAATGTAGAGCATAATGGTAGAATCGTTAAACATGCATATTCCTTCTGATACGTGATGATTATAATTAATATCATTGCAGTGTTGGTAAATTGCAACATGATCAACTAACTTACTCAACGATCAATTGGATACTTGCTCGCCCGGAATCCTATATGATTCCAAACGGGCAAGTATCCAATTGATATATCCGGTAGTGATATCCGACTCGGAAAAGAATAACCTGGGTATTAGAATTATTATAATGAATGGTAGATAGGAACGGTATATATCTTTAGTATTAACCTATTCGTCTATCTATATTATCTATAAAATCAGTAAAATTATGAGGGCGTGGGTATTGGAAGGATTTATTTTGTTATAGTAATAATATTATTACTAATTGTAGGAGTTATTAGGTATTTATTAAGCTATGTATGAGCCGGATGTATGAAAACCTTTTAATAGAATATACGATATGTAGGTATGTACCGACGTGCCGGTACGTGCAATCGGACCCCATTTAAGCCAACGAGTTTTTGTTCCGTTCATACCTGATTTATATATTAGCAAATCTTTTATTTCTGTCATGACAGCGACATAATTTTGATGGAGAAAAATCTAAAGTCAATCAGACCGGAAATGTCAGTTTTGATTATGTGCGTATGAAAAGTAAGTACTATGCAAAGCTTCTCTTGGTTTCGCGCTTAGAATGTTTGGGTACTGTCAACTGGGGCATAATCCCAAGAATACATAAATTGGCGAGCGAGCTTAGGTATTAATAATTACATTCTTTCATACCGTACTGGCACTTTCCTGTAAAATCAACTATTGTTTCACTAGGTTTCCTTATTATAATAACATCAAACAGCCTTTATTAAGCGTCTCACACGAGATCTGTACATGCTGTATCCATTACCTACATTCCGGGTGGTCTATCGTGAGAAAAATATATAGAAAATTTTGCATATAAACACATAGTGACTGTATTTAATGCGTAACATTGGTATTTGGTACGTGATTTTCGCGCGAGTATCAAACTGTGCGTTGCGCGTTGATATCTTTTCCACGTGAAAATAGTATACATACATTGGCCTTTTTATCGATATTTATTGAAGACCTGGACCCAAATAATGAATTATTTACATTTGTAGTAATAACCGAGGTTAGATAATCATAAAGAAAATATAAGAAAACCCATTTTACTCATTTAGTTAGTAGTTATATACTTCTGTTATAAGTACCTAATTTTCTTAATTCAACCGAACTGAATTCAACGTTAAGATTCGAATGCATTCTTGTTATGGTAAGCTGCAGGCGTAATAATGAGCTCAGCTTTTAAGGTAAATATAGGTACAATAATTGCCACGCCGCCCACATTCAATCTCGCCGCTTATTTCAATACAAAAATTACATAGGTACGTTGTACTTTATCCGTGTTCGTAAATGTCAATTTTATTATCATCCAAAATGTTTGTTTCTTCACCGATATAAAATATAAATTTACCAATAGTTATCGCAATTGGCAAACTGGTTTAGCGAAACGTTAAATTATTACAGTCATGAATATTTAAATCGGTTCTGTGTTTATTAAAACTTGAATTTCTATGCACCATGTTAGCTGGCTTATTGACTTGAAAGTTAACTAGCTTAAATATGAAACAACAATAATGGGTATTACTCACCTTCGCGTATTAACAAGCGATCCAATAAACATTCAGAAATCGGATTAACACTCTAGTGGAATAAGCACGAGTTGTAGCACTTGGTCTGTGAGCGCGAGAATAGGACCACAGTAGAGTTCATAAACACCCGTGGGGAGCACAGGGGATTTAGTCCAGAGAGTCCCAGAACAGTCCAGGGAGAGCTTGGGCTGCGGAGAGCTTCGGGGTGCCGGCGGCGCGCGGGTGGCGGTCCAGCGTCCGGCCGCACAACGCGCCTCGCAACGGTAAACTGGCTGGCAGCGCCAACACAGCCTCTCCCTCGCTTGTATGAGTGCCTCCAACCTCCCTCCCGAACAAATAGTACCGTACGCCGCGCTTGTGGCTTGGTAACATTTATTATACTTTATTAGTGTTGGGTAGCTGTGTGCCTGTGTGTGTGCCACCGACACGCCGCTGCGTGACGTGCCGCTGCGCGCGCGTGTGGGTGTTGGACTAGGTAAAGTAACTACCTATGCGTGCTTTGATCTTACGATTCGGTATGCACGGCCGCGCGGGCGCACGTAGCACCACGGCTATACTTTACTTCTATAATATCCAGTCAATAATTTTAGTTTGGGTTTGTGCAACAACACACGTCACGTCGTGTCGTGTAAGCTGAGCTACCTAGGCTAGTAACCGGTACGAGACACTATCATAAGTGCCTAACTACCAATCTTTACCGATTCACTATAATACTGAACAAGTGAGAGTTATTTATTTGCTTATGTAGGTCCCCCTTAATCTGGCTGAGTAATAAAAAATGGGATTCATGGTTCGGGGCGGCGGTTAAGTGTAAATTTGCTCTTGTGCGCATGCAGGTCCTCACGTTGTTTTTTCGTCACGCTGTCTTAAAACTGACAATCATTCCCTAACAGTTAAACATCGTCATTACCTAAGTATTGTTCAGTAGTACAATTATATAAAGATTCAGAGAAAAAAATAAAAATATTTTATACTTATGTAAGTATTAGTATATAAGTATAAAAATGCTAACAGAAGTATAGTATATCTGCGAAAATCTTTCTTCTTCAACCAATGTCAACGTATGTCTTTAGCACATACACCGCATTATTTGAAAACATTTAGTTTGGACTATCTGCAATGCGGAACACGGCTGATAATCTGTATTGCAGTCTATATGTAGATATTTGGAACTGCCGGTTCGGTCCTGACTTGCCGCTTGAACTTAATACCTTCGGCAACACACGTGGATCTAACTACAACCTCAGAAAGCATAATCTTTCGAGGACAAGACGTGGGCAATGTTATTATTACTATAGTAGGACGACAATTATAACAAAGCACTAGAACTAACGTAAAATCTCTATGACGGAAGAAATTTAAAACAAAATTCATTTTGAAGATAAAGTTTCTGAAGGCTTTTTAAAACATGTCATCACGAAGAAACGTGACAGGAAGAGCCTTTGATATACTGCTAGCTAGTTCTACTTGCGCCCTCAGTTAAAAATATAGTACTACTAGCTGACCCGGCCACGCGTTGCTGTGGCTAAAGTTTTTGTTATATTACATTATAGTAAACAATCTAAGAGGAACAATAAGAGAACATCAGTCACGGAGTCCACTAAATTAAAATTGCGACTATAATTTGAGATTTAAACTATCCTATCTCTCAAGTTGGATCGAACTGCACATGGTGTGCGAATTTTATTATAATCGGTTAAGTGGTTTAGGAGTCCATTGAGGACAAACATTGTGACACGAGATTTATATATATATAGATACTACTAGCTGTCCCGGCGAACTTCGTACCGCCTCAGAATCAAATGTATGAGAAAATAAATTTATTGGTACTCTATGAAAAATTTTAACAACTCTATCCCACGGGAACCATACATTTTATCGGGATAAAAAGTAGCCTATGTGCTATTACCAGACTATAAGTTATGTCTGTACCAAATTTCATCCAGATCCGTTCAGCCGTTCTGGCGTGATTGAGTAACTAACATCCATCCATCTATCCATCCAAACTTTCAAATTTATAATATTAGTGGGATTAGTTGTCATGGGAACCTAGGTTTGGTACGGTAGGTATCTTCTAGCTAAAACACTGATTTTTGAAAATAGCAAAAAGATTAAAGTATATAGCACTTATTAGCATAGGTCAGAATCCCCATTGTGCAAGTCAAGCCCGACGTGCACTTACTCCAAGTTTTTATTATGGCTCTTGTGTCAAATTATGATACCTCTACACGCTGGGGTCAAATAGTATCAATATGTACGCTTTTTATAGCACATACACTCAACCCACCACTGTTTCTCCTGTAAAGCAGTGTCCACAGCGGTGATCAACGAAGATGAAGACGCAGACAGTGGCGTAGATAATAGGAGCTAGGCGGGCAGAGCCCCAGGGGCCCCCAGGGTCATGGCCTTCAATGAACGACGTTAAAAAAAGTTATATTGATATAAGCGATACGATGATATTAACAATTGGTGAAAATAGACTCACCAGCTTCTGATGTCTTCTGATCTCTTCTGCTGCTCAACTGCAGGTCCAGTCCACCTCTTCGATAGCTGATAGCGACAGTTACTTGTCGTGGTCGACACAATCACTTAACACGTTTACAAGAGCCCAACGCCCGTGCCATCGAGGGCATATTATGTGTTCATTGCAGTGTGGCGGGATTTATCGTATATTTAATTATAAGTTTTTAATTTGCGGATGTTATGCGCGCTCGGAGCGAATTTGCGTGCGTGCAAACTTGCGGAAAGTTTTTAAATATGGCGGTGTTCCCATGCTTATGGCGCTATCGTCGCGACAGCCAATCAGGGAGGGGTGATTAAGGACGGGAAGGTAAGAATATAAATCTATTATTGTGACGCATAATCGATGTAGGTATATTGGCGTTACCACTATTCACTAACATTAATTTTGTATTGGTACTAAAATAATACGTTATTTTATATTTTCTGTTGTCTTTACAAACGGCTGTCACTTTCTCAGGTTTACCGAACGCAACGCCAGAAATGCTATACCCGGCAGAAGAAGGTAAATTGTATATTCGTCATCCATCCTTAAATACATTTTTTAATATATCATCACAGCCGAACATTAGTTTGTCACTAAAAATATTATTGTTGTACATTTAATTTTCAAAAAAGAAATAGTTGTTAGAACCACGAGGTTGCTAAAAGCAGCTTAATGAAAATAGATTCGCACATGTATATATTATAATAGGTACCTACCTACTATAGATAAAAGCCGGCCCTTGAACTTGCAAACCGCAGTCCAAAATTACTTGTAATCCATTTTGATAAAATCGTGGATAACAGATTTTCAAAATTGTATACTTTTTACTTTTACTGGCTGAATGAGGCGTGGAAAAAAACATATTATGACAAAAACAAAAATGATAACTTCTTTATTTTTTTAGTTTTTTACGAAATGAAATGCGATGAATAAAAATGGATATGAATATGGCCTCACCCACAACTTAGTGGATATTTTGCCAATTTCAAGTAATTAATAGCAATAACACATTCAATAAATACACATTATAAATAAATGAATGTGAAAATGGTGTCGCATCCAATGATAACTTCACTCTCGTTTCAATTTCCCGCCCGAAGAAACCACCTTACGTGTTTTATATTACTGCTCACAGATGTCACTAGTTACGATTTCTGTATTTTTTAATAAGAGTAGATAATTACAATATAAGTTATAAAAATGTATACCTAAATACAATTTTCAAAGATTTTACCACAGAGTAATTTTTCATTATTGTAAAGCTTGTCAACAGTGTTGACAAGGCAATAATAAAATATCGTCATTGACCGTAGACAGAGAAACGATTGGCAGATTCTGTTTTTGTTATTATCATCTGTGCTTTTTATTAATCTGGCATCCCCGCCGGGTGTGTGTGAGCGACGTACGAGTTGTGTACAGTTAATTCTTTATTTTTAAGTGTAAACAATGAGTTTTATAAATTGTTTAATCGTGTGTTATTAAAAACTTTATAATCTTATTGCCAATGTCACAATTTAGGTGTTTTACTCGCTTTTTACATTGATGTGAGGTTCTCGTGCTTTGTCTTCGTGTGTGACAATATACTCAAAATGGCGCATCAACTGGCACCGTCTGTGAATTGTTCATTAGACGACATTGACCTCAGCGCGTTAAAGGTAAGCCTTTACGGTAAACTATTTCTATTATTAACCCCATTTGTAGCGCTAGCATACAGGGATACCCTTAACTTTCAGAAAAAAACTAATCAAAGGGCAATGATCTCACAGGGCGTGAATCATAAGTGAAGGTTTACTTTGAAATGGCATTTTAACTTTAGTAGTGAATTATTATTCAAATATACATAATTTCAGGATCCCGCTGGTATATTTGAACTCATAGAAGTAGTCGGAAATGGCACGTATGGACAGGTGTACAAGGTATGTTTGTCAAAATGAGATTCAATTTATCTGTACTGTTAATATTCTATGTATTTATATATTTAGGCATTTAAAATTGATCGCCTATATCGTTTACACGCTTATACTATGCAAAATCTGTAAGATACATGTACCGACGATGGTAAAAATTAAAGTTAATAGGCCTCAATGAAAGCATTATAATTAAAGAGTAGGAGTCTATTAATGTCAATGAACTTCATTAGTATCCATCAGTGTGCCTTCAATATCAAAGATGCATAGGTAGGTACTCTTTTATCTCCTGTGATTGGAAAACGAACATAAAATATTAGATGCTGATATGAAAAATATTTTATGATGGATATGTTATTTTGAACATCATAACCAGCCATAAATTACCTACTGATTTTGTCAATTTGGTCTGAACTTAGTGATGGTTGATTAATGTTGAAATACAGGAAAGTCCCTTATCAATGGAACATAAATATCAAATTCAAATAATAATGTATAATATTGGTAGTAAACAGGTATACATAACAGCAGTTTTTATTAAATGTACCTACATTAAGTGTAGGACTAGGTATGGAAACAGCCAAAGGGATTCCACTTCACAAACTTGATTAAATGTTGAAATGTAGTTTCTATAATCTCTGCAGTTCCATAAATAATTAGTAAAAAAACGAAAGATTACAATAGAAATAACGACACAAAATGAGCAACAACTAAAATTTTGCTACTTAGAGTTACCCTCCAACTATTGAACCAGTTTAGCAACCATTGATTTTGCTCTAGAGCTTGACCATATCTATCTAATGGTAAAATGATCAAAAATATGAAGGCCTCAATGCACCCCATACAAACTTCATACAATATGTGCAATTTAAACTTAATTCACACTTGCAGCAGTTAATACCAGGGATACCATGATACCATATGCCTTACACAACATTAAAATTATCTCAAGGAGCCTGTCTTGGACCTGTGACCCACACAAGTCTTCTAAAAGTGATAGAGTATAACTAATATACTGACAGATGCATAGTGGCTAATGGTTTGCCTCATTGGTTTTATGTGGGTGCGGTATGGTATCCTGAGTCATAAATCATATCTATATCAGCCAAATGTAATGAAAATCACTTGCACATACTGACTAGTAAAACAATTAATGAGATTGTTTTAATCATACCCAACATTATTATTTGTTTGTTTGTTTATTTTTTGAGTGAGACAATACAAGAATGGTTTATAAAAGTTGCATATCCAGCCAATGTTTTACTATACACACTACATTCTATTTCAATACAAGTATGATTTTACTGTGCCCCTTTTTACGCCATTTCGATGCAAACTATGGTTTTACCCTGCAGCATTTTGACCCATTGCGGCATTAACATAATTGTCCTAAATGTCACCTCATATATGTATTATAGGGGCGCCATACAAAGACAGGGCAGCTTGCTGCAATCAAAGTTATGGATGTCACACAAGATGAGGAAGAGGAGATAAAACTAGAGATAAATGTATTAAAAAAGTATTCCAATCACCGTAACATTGCCACATATTATGGAGCATTTATCAAGAAGAGCCCGCCCGGAAAAGATGACCAACTTTGGTTGGTTATGGAATACTGTGGTGCAGGTGTGTGCATTAACATTTCATCTGCCAATGTTAACTAAATAGAGGCTTATCTAACTTACTTTATTTTATTGAATGTTTATGATTTAATTAGAGCAAAATAGTGTGCTTAGTATCAATAACATGTACATTTTAGTTAAGCTTATAATTATTCGTGAATCTGATATTTTTAGGATCTGTAACTGACTTAGTGAAGTCCACAAAAGGGCAGTCACTGAAAGAAGAATGGATTTCCTACATCTGTAGAGAGATCCTCAGAGGTCTCAGCTATTTGCACTCCAATAAAGTCATTCACCGTGACATAAAAGGACAAAATGTCTTGCTCACAGACAATGCTGAAGTTAAATTGGGTAACTATGATCTATTTTAAATTACACCCTAAATTTAACTCATGTTAAACAATACTTAACAGCATTATTTTCTACAGTGGATTTTGGAGTGTCAGCCCAGCTGGACAGAACCATAGGTAGAAGGAACACATTCATCGGCACCCCATACTGGATGGCACCAGAAGTGATCGCGTGCGACGAAAACCCCGATGCTACGTATGACAATCGCTCCGACCTTTGGTCGCTCGGTATCACTGCGCTCGAGATGGCCGAGAGTCAACCACCTCTCTGCGATCTTCACCCTATGAGAGCCCTCTTTCTCATTCCACGGTACAACACTTAACAATGCGAATACCTTACACTCGTCAAACGAGTCATCGTTGATATTTCATTAATAAATTACAGGAACCCGCCGCCTCGTCTGAAGTCAAAGAAGTGGGCTAAGAAATTCCATAGTTTCATTGAGACTGTTCTCGTCAAAGACTATCACCAACGGCCTTACACTGAGCAACTTTTAAAACATGCATTTATAAGGTGAGTACTTAAGCAGCTCAACTCAAACCTGAAGCTGTGATAGACACATGTATCATCTTAGTAATTATATTGACATGTCTTACAGAGAGCAACCGACGGAGAGACAAGTGCGAATACAATTGAAAGATCATATAGACCGGTGTAAGAAACGGAAGCAGGACAATTCAGTGCGTGAAGACTACAAGTACTCGGGCTCCGAAGGCGAGGAAGAGGATAATGCGGTCGCCGGAGAGCCGTCGTCCATCGTGCACAACGCAGCCGCGCACCAGGGCGGGGACACGCTGCGCCGCAACTTCCAACAGATACAGGAGGGACCGAGGTATGTATGACTAAAGAGACATAAGTGTTGCCCATTAACTTGTAACCCTCATCTTAATCATCTGTGTAATTAACTAGACAAGCCGAAGCGCCCCAGCCGCAACCACCACCGAAACGCAACAGCAAACGCGAGGAACGCGAAGAAATTCCAGGTAACATAACATTCTAACAAGACTTTTTAAATTTTATCATAATAACTATGCAACATCTATTAACATGTGTTGTTTGATACCCCAGAGCCCGGCCCGCCGGCGAGGCCGTCCATTCCACAAAGACTGATTGTTGTACCAGACCCACAGGCACAACAGCCTAATAGATATAGGTAAGTATTGTTCATACTCTGTGATTGTCCGATTCGTATGCCCACTAACAAATAGAAAACAACTATATGATTATCCTACTGCTGATATTGGAGATCAACTGTGTTTAGTGAAATCATGGTATGGAAAATAAAGATTACACTGTATTGTAAACTGGTCATCAATTTCTTAAACATTTCAATGTCTAAACATAGTGCCAATTTGTATCTTTTCAATGTAATATATCAATTATTTTTTTTTATGTACACCATTCGCAAGAAATGTGGATTTTGTCAAGGGAATTTAATTTAAGCTATAAAAAGTTGTATCAATTAACCCAGCTCCTTTGTTAAGTTTGTAGTCGTATTATTAAAGTTGATTTTAATTTGCTTTTAGCACAATAATACTTTTCTTTTACGTCGAACTCGCATCTCTCGCATCACAGTAAACCGCCATTTGACAGTGAAGTGTATCTATTGTGCTTAAGTTTGTATATGTATTTAGTAACTTATTAGAGACTTCGTTTAAAAAAAATACAGAATTAATAGGATATAAAACAAAGATAGAATTTGATACAACTTGGTACGGTCGTCAACAGTTCCGTGGCCATTGTCCTTGATAAAAAAAAGTGTTTGCAAACCAATATAATGTTAATGTGTGCTATAATAGGCCTCTACCACCAACACCAAAGTCGTCGGGCTCGTCGAACAGTTCGGGCTCCAACAACGGCACGCCGCCCGCGAGCGGCCCGCAGCCGCCGCAGCGCGGGTCGCATAACATATTCAAACCCATGGTACGCAACCGGTCAAATTTTACAGGCCTGTTGCAAAATGTGCTGATAAACCACAACTTATTAGACAGAATTTGTATGGACAATATTGTGGATAGGGTTTATCGGCACATTGTAAAACAGGTCTAAGCCTTATTACTTATTTGAGCCACACGCACAAATTTGCTTAATGTGCCTGAATTGTTGAATCATATTATTGCTTACTGAGATATCGATAAGGCTCTAAGAATTTTTCTAAAGTATAATCGACGCAGGTGTTTTTTTTTTCATTAAATCATACAATGTTGTATACAAATTAACGGTGGCATGACTTTGATTTGACCAATAGAAAGTTGCGGTCTGATATTTCGGACGTTGCCATTGGTGAAATGTACTGTCCCTCCGCGATTATTGATAGCTAACATTGTAAGATCTAACGAATTAGACCGTATTATATTTATTTACCTCTTTAATGTATATTTTGGCCTACCAAAAATATTCCGGTCTCATTTTGAACGTAACAAATAAAAAACTGGTAATAATAGTGTTCGTCGCGTGAGTGTGGTTAAGATTGATGTACTCCCAATGTGATTATATATATCTGCGATTGTTGTTACATTCCTTTGTTACTTTTATTTTATTGGCTTTTTGTTTTTATTTCCATGTCACGCTGTTAACTTTCTTTGCACATCCGATTTAAACTTCAACTGCAGATTCCACCGAGAAGGCCTGAGGTAGGTTCTTTTGTCTGTAAAATGTTATTATCTAATAGCAGTGCTTGCGATATCGTACGCGTTGTTTTTAGTTTTTTTGAATGTATCCCGGGACAAAATATGATCGCAACCCTTAATGTTATTATGAGCTACCACCATGCCAGATTTCATTAAAATCTATTAAGTGGATTTTTAGACACAGTTTTTTTACTATTCTACGGGGACCTTTTTTCCCGGGATATAACATTATGTTTTATTTTGACCCGGATTATAAGCTACAACTAAGTTGTGTTACATTAAAATCCGTCCGGTAAATTTCCCGTATTGCGAAAACACACAGAAATAAGTGCCCAAAAATTGTGGATTCAGCCTCTGCATCTAGAATAAGGACATAGTTTTCGCTATATAACTCGAATCCGCCAAGAACGTATTTTGTTAAATATTCAATATATAGATTCGTTAGCTAAATATGTTTACTGCATTATTATACTATAAAGTATTTTCACATCGTAACATATTACACTTACACCAGGACCTGGATAAGCTGGCCGCGCAACTTAACGAACTGGGAGTGGTATCTGGTAACGAACCACCGAATCGACCACCTCGTGCGCCCACTAACGGACAAGGTTCGAACTGTTCTTTTGAAAATAAAATATGAGGCTCATTCGAGAGCACAAATAATACATTTGCTGGTAACTCTAGGCCCGCCGGTGGAAAGGAATCCTCCCGAGCCCCCGTTCGATGACTCGGACAGCGAGTCCGACGCCGAGGAGAGCGGGGGGCGCGTGCGCAACGACGGAACACTTCTGGCCAGCGACCCGCCTAAACCACTGTAAGTGTACGCGCGCATTAACATTGACCAACGATAAAACACCATACTCTTTACCATTACGATTAATCAATCAATCCCTTTATTTATTTTACTTTGCATATTTTCCTTTTTTATTTGGTACCTTGTTTTCCTTACCTCCCGGTCCCGTTTGTTCGGTTTGGCTTGTCAGTCCCGAGTTCTGCTACAGGCCCGGGCTGAGCGCGGTGGCGGAGGACGGCGCGGGTGGGGCGGGCGGGGCGGGTGGGGCGGGCGGCGCGGCGGGGGCGGGCGGCGCGCCCACGCGCCCGCTGCCGCCGACGCCCGACGACGACGACACGCACGCCGACCGCACGCTCGTCATGAAACGGGTGAGTAAGCTCCAAGCCTTGCGCCTCGTTCTGATGCTAACACAGAGTTGATTGGTCACATTCGAACGTTCAAACTCATGCCCCTTGATTCTGCTTATTATTTACACAGCTGTGACAGTGTCAAATATCGCTAACATGTTACCTAATATACTATGTGTGGCTATCCGTTCGGCGCCGAATTTGCAGAATGGGGTCTTTTCGAACGATCGTGCTGTGTGTTGCCATCCCTAGCTTAATTGTCATCGATGATTTACTTTTTCACGCCAAAGTAAGATTAGTGAGCATAAATGCTGTAGATGTCTTATTTTTGTTTATTTAACCCTATTATTTATGTGTACTTTTTGTATCGGACATGTGTGAAAAACATCAGAGAGAGAATAACGAAAACGATAAACGGCAATCGGACGTAGACGAAGCAGTATTACTAAAGGACTGGGACTTCGCTAGATTTTTCCCATCGAAGGGTACCGAAGTTAAGGAAGAAAAGCGAGACTCTGCAAAAAATATCGACCAAAAGCGAACGCATTTGCAAAGACAATCTCGACTCGAAATGGAAGACCCGTGGTCTAAATACAAAGCCATCGCCACTCCGCCGGCCCGCCACAAGCAACTGTTTCATAAACCCAGTGAGAAAACCACTCAAGACAAATTAGCTGAAATACTTAAATACAAAAAGGATCAGGATTCGGAACTCAGCTCACCGAATCGTTTCTTTAGAGGGTTCCGTCGAGAGAATTCTGATCTGTTCCCCTTGCCTAGCACGCGCCACTCCGCTATATACTTTCCGAAACATGAAAGTCCCGCAGGAGTAACCAAGCAACTCCGATCTAGTGGCATTTTCAACAATTCTCGAAAGCAATTTACCAAACCGTCTTCAGGAGAACCAATCTTAACGGACTTTATAAAAACCAACGATAGCTTGAAAATGTCCCAGCTAGAGAGGAATAAAAAAGATGATAAAAGGAGTTCCGAGCGGAGAGGAGCCGCAAATAATCCGATAGACGCTTTGAAGTGCGTTGCTGCGCTGATCCGACAGGACAGCGACAGCAACGGGCCGAGCAGGCAAAGTAGCATCAATAGCGACTCCCCGTCCACGAGTATCTGTTTCGCGAGCGGCGCGTCCTTTGAGAAGGCGGGCACGCCCGACTTGACGGCAGACACGTTCGAGAGCTTTGCTATCGCGGACGCCGCCGCCGCCGGCAGTGAGGCCAACAGTGTCGTGAGACCTCGCAGAGAAAAGACTGAATCTGATATAGTGTTCCGAAGAAACTCCCAGTACAATAGACATACTGAGCTTTTGACAAGTAGTGGGCAGGAAGCGGTACTCGCTCACGACCAGGTAATTTGCCCCCTGCTCAGGATAGTTTGATTAATTTGTATACTTACCGGTATGAGGTTGTGGTTTTCTAACATAGACTTCACTAACATCTACAAACATTATTGGGACGCTTTTATAAAAGGTCTGTATGAACTGTATTTAGTTCGTAGCTGCTGGTTTTGGTTAATATAATAACATAATACTTAACTATTATTTATTTGGTATGGGAATGGTTTACGGTCTTGTTTGTGATTATACTAAAACTGCGATTTTACGTGTATACCGGATAATTTATGCCTATTATATATAGTTATTGCTCACACGTCTTACGTTTTGGCGTGATTTTCTCATCACAATGCCTAGTTTTACATTAGTTTTAGTGCATTTACTTTATCGGGAAGACAAAGGTATAATGTAGGTAGTGACTAAGGATCGTTAATGTTTCCAAGTAGATTGACCAATATAACCGTTAACCTTAGAAACTATGAACTGCTTCAACATTCTAACCTGTATACTCACTGCAACCCACACATCCACTAATCATTTGTATCATTGTCTGTGCGCGAATACCGTCTTCCTGCCAAGATATCGTCAGATGCAATAATTATGCCATCAACACCCGAAAATTAACCACACTAGAAATGCTGCCTAACGAAATGTCACAGAAGCTGGCGAGAAAATATCATCAATTGTGTGAATGTGTTTTACCATGCATGTTTGGCTGCCGTGTATGTCAAGCTCTTGTTATTGTCAAATTATTAATATCGCTAAGAATTGTCAAATTTTTGAGATAAAAAATACTTATAACATTTTAGTGTGAACACCGCCCGAAAGATTTTGTAGTGCTGTTTTTTTTTTAAATTGCAACCAAACTACGCTAGATGTTCATCGGTATATTTAATGGTATCTGGTGGAGTATTATTTTATAATTTGATCATAATGATCGCGGAAAAACTTGAATTAATATTGAAATTCTACCAAATACCACCTCAAGAATATAAATATTATAAGGTTACAACAGGAATTTGATAACTGGTATATAGTTTTTTTTTTCAGGTTTATGTTGTGTTAGAGTGTAATGTTGTGTTGGGTGCAGGGCCGGTCGAGCGGCGCGAACGAGGGCAGCGGGTCCCGCACGAGCTCCGTGCTCCCCGACCTGCTGAGCCAGGCCGGCCAGCCCACCACGCCGCCGCGACACGACAAGTCCACAAGCGAGGAGGTGAGCTCACTACCACCACCGCTCTACACATATAGCGCTCGTACACTCATCCAGCGAAATGATGAACAGAGTGGGACAGAGCTATGCAGCTGGCTATTGGTTTTTTTTTTAATTTTCTCTTGTAGTTGTCCCTACCTGCTTGTCATTACGTATGGCAGTATATGGGCCCTATTACATGTACCGATCCTGAACGTACCTCGAGCGTGTCTCATGCAATTAAAACTTCAACTAGATGACCTAATGATAAATTCGTACCCCAGTTTGCTTTGATAGTATTGTACTGGTGGCTATTTTCATTGTACTTGCAAAATGTTACACGAGATTTTTTTTGTTAATTATTGCGTGGCATTCCCACCGTACACGTGCTTAAGGGTTAATTTAATGTGGGGAAATCTAATAACATGCCGCGATGTGTTCATTATAATTTAACTGAGGTGCTTCCAACACTAGCTGCTTCATTAGGCTATTATTAATAGAATTATTACATACTTCATCTGTTTAATTTGCTAATATCCGGAACCATTATTACAAAAGGTAAACCAATGAAACACATACATTAATACACAGATACACCAACACAATGGTACTTTAATCTCAGCATATAATTACTGTTTGTTAATGAAGCGGTGCTTGGTGTTGGAAGCCCCTGTTACGGTTCATGACTGTGTGTGTGGTGTCCCAAGCTTTTGGTTTATCGTATTAATGTGATAATGGTTGTCAATCATGCAAACACCCTGGAGCCACTGCGCGACCGGTTTGCAGACATCTGTTACCACTACGTAAGTACGAAACGAATTGATGCAAGAGGAAATGCTTGAAGGTTCTCAGACTGTTGTTTGTTGAAAGTTGGAACTGTATCACTTCTTCTTTATATTTATGCATTCTCTAGTGACGCTTTCATTATGTACAAAATGTTATGTTGATCATCGAATGCAGATCGATTTTATCATAGCTTTGTAAGGTAGCTCATGTTTATTTTGAGGCAGCTTAATAACTTGTAATCAGAGCAAAGGTCTTGGGGTTAATTAATGGATTGCTGTTGAGCTCGAGAGGGGCTGTTGTTGGAACTAACTTCCCAAGCCACTCCTACTGGAAAATTATGAATTACAATTTTTTTTATCATTTAACTATTGATTACATGGCTTCAAAACAGATTGTATTATGGATAAAGTTATAACTAAGATTATAGGTACACTTGTTGTTTTAAACTATAATCAATGATAAATAAGATTAAGTGTCCTCAAAAAACGCGAATTGCATTCATCATCATGATCAAGTCATTGCCTGCCACTTCTTTGCGTATACCATTGTCACAGTATTATTCCATTCATAAAAAAATAATAATGGTAAGTCTTCAAATAACGACAAGTAAATTTGGCACAACCAGAAACATTGCTGTTTTGCTCATGTATTATTTGTATGAGAAGGATAGCAATACATCAATTAAGTGAAGTTTCGGTACCAACAGAATTAGCGCCAATAGCCATCAAGCTAATAACTTTCCAACTGTATTGAGATGACAACTAATCCATGGGAGATGGACTTATTTGACTAACCGTTCACCTAATAATTCATGTGGTTGATGAAGCGGTAAAATACTGGAATATACGAGTATCTATCGGGGTGTATTTAACTATATCGCTGAGACGATAACATTGTTATAATTTTCTTTTCCAGTATAGGCAAGCCATCGCCGGAGCCTCGCCCCTGGCCCACCACCACCTCCACCCGGCTCCATCCTCGGTCCAGTCCACTCCGTCTAAGTCCTTCATTTCGGGCGCCGCGTCGCCGCACCCATTACAGCACTCCCCCTCGAACTCATCAGTGGGTTCCCAACAACAGTTCCTCCCCTTGCAACAGAAGCAGCGCTCTTTCCTCACGTTCGGGTTCGGCGCGGGCTCTACGGGCAGTGGCACCACCGGCTCGGCTGGCAATGCTTCCAGGCGCGAGAGCCATGTCAACGTCAACGTGACGCCCACCGGACACGACCTGTCCTCCGACACGCCTGAGATACGGAAATATAAGAAGAGATTCAACTCCGAGATTCTATGCGCCGCATTATGGGGTCAGTAGAACGGCTAAAGTCGGCTTAGGCTACACAAATTGATATCAAATATGTGGTTTTGTATCGTTTTCTGTTTGTGTTGTTGACAGGGGTCAATTTACTTATTGGAACAGAAAATGGATTGATGTTGCTCGACCGGTCAGGTCAGGGCAAAGTTTATCAATTGATCTCACGACGCCGCTTCCAGCAGATGGAAGTTTTAGAAGGGCAGAATATACTTGTTACTGTTTCTGGGAAAAAGAATCGCGTTCGTGTGTACTATCTTAGCTGGCTCAAGTCCAAAATTCTGCGCACCGATGGACTTAGTGATGTGAGTATTGATTTCGTAACTTTGCTGAAATTCTGTACTCAACCATAATACAACTATAATATTTTCTTGGATTATGCTATATTTTTAATATAATGTAATATGTTGTACACTATCATTTGTGATAATTATTATTCAAATTAATTTCTAGCTACTACTGTTTTGAATATATTTGGTCACCTCTTTGGGGATTACCATCATAATTCTATGGTTTTATGTACTCACATTAACCTTATGTTTAACATTTGTTACAGCAAGCAGAAAGAAGGAATGGCTGGATAAACGTTGGCGAGTTGCAGGGCGCAGTTCACTTCCGCATCGTCAAATATGAACGGATCAAGTTCCTTGTGATCGCTCTGAAAGATTCTATTGAAATCTACGCATGGGCTCCAAAACCATATCACAAATTTATGGCCTTCAAAAATTTTGGTGAATTACAGCATAGGTAAGCAAAAACCATCTTGAACAAATACACTGGTGTAGCTTGTATCCGTTATAACAGAATTGTTATGTATTTTTATCGTTTTTAGGCCTCTATTAGTAGATTTGACTATTGAAGAAAGCACAAGACTGAAAGTAATATATGGATCAGCAGATGGTTTTCATGCTGTTGATCTGGACACTGCCACTGTCTACGATATTTATATTCCAAAGCATGTAAGTGTTCATTTGGGATATTAATTATTATCATGTCTCTCTCTCTGTGTATATGGGCTATACCCGGATTTTTGGAAGGCTTGTGTGGGGACATGGGTCCAACACGTAGAGGCCCTTTTTGAGAATTTTAATGTTATGTTATCATTATTACACATCAAATACCTATAATAGTATTTTTTCTTCCTAAGACACAGGGAGCCATAATCCCACACTGCATTGTACCACTTCCAAATTCAAATGGGGTCCAGTTGTTGTTGTGCTACGACAACGAAGGCGTTTACGTGAATACTTATGGACGAGTCAGCAAGAACATAGTACTTCAGGTTTGTGCCTATTTCACTTTACTCTTTATTAAAAAAAAATTGTTTAATTCTGTTTACGCACTCGTCACGTTATTTGTGTTTTATTTCAGTGGGGAGAAATGCCAACCTCTGTAGCCTACATAGGAACAGGACAGATTATGGGGTGGGGCAATAAAGCTATTGAAATCCGCTCCGTGGAGACCGGCCATCTCGATGGCGTATTTATGCACAAGAAAGCACAACGACTCAAGTTCTTATGTGAGCGCAATGACAAAGTATTCTTTTCTTCCGCCAAAGGAGGTTCCTCGTGTCAGATATATTTCATGACGCTCAACAAGCCCGGCATGGCCAACTGGTAGTGCGAGCGCGCGGCCGGCGTGCAAAGCGCCGCAGATCTGTGATTGCAACTCGCAAGGCTTCCCTTATTACGTACACGCTCGTACTGTACAAGTTAATGCCAGTAGATTAGTCAATATAACGAATCATGTGCTTTGGCCACTCGAAATTCAAAGACTTGTGATAGTGACAGAATTATTATATTATGTGCTCAAAAGACAATCCACAAATATTATAACATTCGAGTATTTGAGGACCCTTTTAGTAAATGTGGCATTTTGTACTGATGGAGATAATTTCATTACAAGCTATTAAGGAATATATTATATTATTAAGCAATAACCTTTAGGATAAATGTTTTGATATTGACAATTATTCATAAGACGTAAGTTAATGTGCTTAGGTTTTACTATTATGTTGCAATTGTTTATTTCTAAAAGAAAATGTAATTGATATCGACTATTAATTCATATATGCCATATTGTTTATAATGTGAAGCTAGTTGGGTGATGATTATAATTATTGGTTACATGTTTCTTTATGATAATAACAAAAAAACAATGCCATGTTTGGCTGATTAAAAATAACTACTGACACTAACAAACATAAAAACAAACACAATTAGAGATAATGTAAAGTAAATTATACTACAATTATTAACATTGTAAGGTTCACTTAAATAATTGGGATTTAGTCAAGTCACTTGTATCATAATTATCACACCAAACTACATTTTTTATTAATGGATAAATCCTAAAAATTTGGTACTATTTATTATTTATTTGTTATATACTATATTATTTACATGTATAAAGGTATAATTGTGCATATTGAAAATATATATTTGACAACTTTTTATTTGAAATACCTTAGCCCAATAAAATATAAAAGCATATATAATATTTGTTTTTGTTCCATTCAGTTTCCCTATTTACAGCTGTCAGCCTCACACTTAAGAATGATAAAAAATCTGATAATATGTTAACCACATTTTGGTTATTACTGTTCATATTACAACCATTTTCTGTTATTTTAAACATGATTAGTTTGTATAAAGATCTCATAGTCTAGGTCAGCTTGCTGCTCCTTTGTGTTATATTAGGACTTGATGCATGAAATGTAAGTATACCACAAAGCTCTCAAAAACACTCCCATGGAACACTAGATACTTGGGCAGGTCTGTATGTTCCCCTACTAAGTTAGAACAACTATTTGGCAAAGTAGTGTAGGTGCTGCTACTATGAATTGACTATGGTAAAGGAGATTTCGCTGCAGGTACATGACTAATAACAAAATAATTAATAGAATCTTTACTTGAAGTTTATTCTTCAGAATGGGTACATAGCTGAAGTACAGTTCAATATATGTATTTTATCCTTTCTATTTAATGATCATAACATGCACTACAATGTTATCACAATTTGCACTTTGAGCTTCAGAAGAACAAAGTTGTCTTAAAATTTTGATGTTATGGAGAAATCAATTTGGCACTAGACAAACCTTCCGTTTCTTGCTGTGACATAGGGACAAGCATTAATCCTGGTACTGGTTCCAGCATTTCTAAATCCCTTAAATTATTGACTTTTACTTTGAGATCACTACGCAGCTTATTTATATCTATGTTCAACTGATTCTGATCCGCTTCCAAGAGAGCCTTTGTTCCTTCGAGGTTATGTTTGATTAACACGGACCCCACAGTTACCCAACATTTGTGTTGTGACGATTTCATGAGGTCTCTTAGTGCTTCACGGTTTTGATTTCTTCTCTTATCTAACATAATAATTTCACGTTTATCTGATAATATTTCCTCTGCTAACCTTTCCACTGATACTAAATACTTCAATACTTTCTCTTGATCTTCCATATTGATTGATTACCAGTATTCTATAAGTATAATAAAACCGTTACTTTGTTTATATACACTTTTCATAAGTGATAGTTTCATCATCCATCATAGAATAAGGAACTTTTGGTTTTCATCCGCCTCTGTTCTCAAACAAGTACTCAATCTCAAAGATGACATTGTTGAGGTACTACCAACATTAGATAATAAGAAACTATAGGCCGTGGGTGGACACTTCCATACATTGAGTGTGTCCAATTATTCTTGAACTATGATGTGTTTGGATAACGTACTCGACGGGGTTCATTTTATTTTGGTTCACGTAGACCTGGGTGGCCAACATTAGAAAGTCAACGGAAAAATCATACATTTGTATACATATTGTACTCAATAACAAAGTTATTCCGGCCGATTTCGGATCTGTTTGCGTATTTCTTTTGTTATTTTACAGCTGTTACTAATTTGTGTTTGGATTCTCCGTTACTATCGTCGAGTTGAGACCTTCACCTCAGATTTAGCGTGAAGATTCCGCCTATTAGTGATTCTGCTGTGTGCTTGTGGTAAACGAGTTATTTTCCAGACAGAGACTCTATTTTGCTGATGAATATGGCCAGCAAATCTTTCCAAAAGTGTGTGATATGAGTTTCATTTATGATATTTAAGCTAATAATGCTGTTAGAATATTTTTTTCAGTATGATATTTTGATGTGAATATAATGACAAGAAACAACTTTATGTAAACATGGGATGATAACATAATGTTTGAAATAAAGCTATAAAACTAATGTCATATGCCTTTTATTTACACCTATAATATTCTAAGTATAGTAATTCTAAAGCCCGCTATTCAAGCATTGTCTATCGATATCGGCATTTTAACGTAAGTACAACCCTAGATATCGATAATATTTAGCACATCTCTAACTGTCAGTGACTTTTGTACGGAAATGTTGGCAGCCTTTCCTATTTTTACAGTGTTGGTACTACTATTCTGCGTGACTTTGAGCTACAGATAATGTTCTAAGTGCCGTCTCTTAAAACGTAGTGATTATATACTCTTTGCTATAGGCATAAAATATCTCGATCAACATTTCGTCGTTCAAGTTTTGAATGGGGTTCCCTAACATTTTACTTACGCATTGAATGACTGGCTTTTTAATGTATCTTTCCCGTATGGAGGAGCTTTCCCTGGCCATAGATAATATATATACTGTTTCAGGGTTTTGAATCGTAGTTACAAATTTCGTCGACAAAACACAATTTTATAAAATTATTTTTTGTCGACGAAATTTGTAACCATTATCAAGAAATAGTCGACACGGGAAAAATACCTCTATTTTATAGGCGATTGCCAATCTAAAGAAAACAGTTTCTAACGGTTTCTGCATTTGGCTTATCCGAATCCAAACTTACATCGTGTTATAGAAGGTAGACAAAATGAAGGAGCTGGGCCCGGACCTATGATGATATCATTAAAACCCCTCTCACTTGTCTATTCCTGTCACAAGAGCGGTGTATAAATTTACATAAAACACCGGATTACTTAGAAGAAAGACAAGATATCACCCTAGAGGTTTACCCTTTCTGTACTAAAATTACATAAATTCATTATTAGATCGATTCTTAGTTAGAAAAATAGTGGAGTCTCCAATTTTTGTTTGTTACCTACCTCTCTAATGAATGATTCATTCTTATTATTCATTCACCGATATGTGAGGATTGCACTGACGTCCATGATACAAGTACGCTAGACTAATGATACCCTTTAAAATGACAGCTATCTATTATGCCTATTTGAAGCGCCCCCATCGTGGGGGAAAGGAACTAAATCTGACGTAAATTGCAAATGGCCGTTGTTTTGTTTACATTGTCTCCGTGTTTATAAAGTGATTTTGAAGGTTTAACGCGATTAAACTTGTTTGTTGTGTCGTATTAATATAGTTAATACATAAATAAGTGGTGTTAGTTAATAGGTAAACCATGAAAGAGTGCGTGTTATGCAAAACTCTTTACCAGAAGGGATGTGGGGTTACATTCCACAAGTAAGTGAATTTACGGCTAATATTCAAGAAATTAAAACTTCTATTGATATTATAGGCACTTAAAAATATGTTACTAATCTTATTTATACGTGATTACGATGCATTTGTCTTTGTATTATCGGTTTTTTATAAACAATAAAATTCTATAGTGCTGTTAAAGTTCCTTGTCGATAAAATTTATCGATATTTTTTCTATCAATATCTTAAATAGATAGAACGTTCAAGAACGTAAAAATCGCCGAAGACAGATTTGTATTATCAAATACATATTATTTTAAAACAATGTTTACTAATTCACAGGTTTCCGACTGACAATAGAAGACTAGAATTATGGCTCAAAAACATTGAAAAGCCTAGTTGGCGTTCGAAAAAATATGATTACATCTGTTCAAAACACTTCTCTGATGACTTTTATTAAACATAACTCATGTACTACTTTGATGATTTTTATTTTCTATTAATACCTTACCTACTCCATTGCTTCCCAAACAACATTACATTACCTCATTTCTAATTAAAAAACAATCCTTATTTAAGTAGGATCTAGCTAGTCACACACCACCCTTTAGTTCGGTTTCGGCTTATCCTAAGATTACCTACCCTACCCATGAGCGATTCGGCTAATCATTATCATTATTTGCTTCATCTTAGTATTAACCACTCGACTATTTTGGACATTAGCCATTGTTAAAGCAATGGATCATAATTGTTTTCATTTTACTGCATGGGTAGGTTTAAGCATAAACATTTTTATCGATGTATCATATCACTGTCCCATCTCTATTATTAGTTCCATTCCCCCTCACTGCCGCTATCAGCGCCAAAATGGCGAAAATCAAATAGGCACACGATAACCGGGCTTATGATTAGTCCAGCGATGTATACCATAGAGGTCAGTGCGTCCATGATACAAGTACGCTAGACTAATGATACCACTGACCTCTATGGTATACATCGCTGGACTAATCATAAGCCCGGTTATCGAGTCCGGATATCGAGTCCAAAATAGTCGAGTGGTTAACCACTCGACTATTTTGGACATTAGCCATTGTTAAAGGAATGGATCATAATTATTTTCATTTTACTGCATGGGTAGGTTTAAGCATAAACATTTTTATCGATGTATCATATCACTGTCCCATCTCTATTATTAGTTCCATTCCCCCTCACTGCCGCTATCAGCGCCAAAATGGCGAAAATCAAATAGGCACACGATAACCGGGCTTATGATTAGTCCAGCGATGTATACCATAGAGGTCAGTGGAGGATTGAGAGGGGATGACCGATGATCGTGTCTTGCTTTTCACTCATTCTTTTCCTTTCAACGAGTTTCTAGGTGAGTTGTGTCGATATTATCTCCTGTCTTTTTTATGGGATAATATAATTTCACGCAGTTAAATACTTCCTCTTTTTGTTATTTAACAATACATTTTTGTAAACAATTTCAGTTATTCGTGGGAACCCAACTTCACAATGGTTGCGGCCAAGAAGCAGGTGAGTTTCAGCTACAACACGTGTCCTATTTTTTAAATGGACTTATAATTTACTTATTTGATCATTTATTTATATGATGATTATTGATTTATAGTCCAAAAGTACCTAAATGATACGAGATAGGCTTACTTATTTTGTGATTAGTGAGGTTGAGAAAGTATCATACATTTTTAGGTTATGTTGGTTGTTATATCTGCCTACTGCCTACTGCCTATGTAGTTAATTCGTGTAATACCTAGCTACCTACTAATGCCCAACGTAGGTAATTCCCGTGATTAGTCTACGTCTACGCATGGCACTACAGTTAACTGTACTTATCCTTTTCCGAATTTTCAGAAAAAGACCATCGAGTCTATCAACTCGCGCTTGGCGCTGGTTATGAAATCAGGCAAATACTGTCTAGGGTACAAACAAACCCTGAAGACGCTCCGTCAGGGCAAAGCTAAGCTGGTCATCATAGCCAAGAATGCTCCCCCACTAAGGTGAGACTACTGAGAAGTAGAGTTTCCCATTATTCGTCAAAGGGAAGCATATGGAGTCTTAGGACAAAGAAGTATGGATTCCCTCACAACAGTTTAGTATAACAGTTGTGTATCTGAAAGTAATGAGCATTACAACTCGCATGCAAATTAATGTACCAACCTATCAACAATATATTCATTTTAACTTAAGAACTGTGAGTCAGAAAACAGCTGCCTACTAAACTGTAATCAGGGGAAACCTATGGAGTAGTCTTAACCCATTTGCTGAACTTTGACAGGTGAGTGAAATTTTATCAGTAATTATCTTAGTTAAAGCATTATGATCATAGGTAGAGCTTTCTGTGGCCCATATTTGCAATCTATGAGTATGATAGGTGCATTTATATTATCATTACCTATGTAATATTTTCAGGATGTCCTATATCAACTATTCATGACTTTTTGGCATGAAATTGTTGCCTATTTTGTTTTATTTGCAAAAAAATGTGTTATTGTATAAATAATGTGTAATACTAACCATTGTGTATTGTTACATGTGCACAAGTGAAGCAAATTGAAATAAAATAGTATAGCTTGACATTTCATGATTGTGATTACCTGTGTGTGTACAGTGCCAATAACTGATACAAAAGCTGAACACTGCTTTGTTTTCGTGTGTGTCAATTTAAAAATTACGTACACACTGAAATGATATTTAAGCTATTCTAAAACTTAGTGAAATGAGTGCTTTTTGTAACACTCCAATTCAAAAATGATGTAAATAAATAACATACCTGCTAGATTCCTGATTTTAATCATTATGAGGTGAACAGTAAAGGATCTAGCTAAAAATATATATTTTAGTAGAACATAATGATGAAATTTTGGGGATGTTATAAGCTATTGTAATTGTAGGAAAACAACTTGCAAAATGCGCAGGACATTTTATAAGTCTATTTGGTGGTAGGTGTGGGTTGTTAGACCGCTTTTGGTTGATAATACTCAAAGGTTTTTGTTGGCAAACTGTATTACATGTTAGCATTAATTCGGTCTAACCATATCAATATTATTTTGTTTTCATGTTTAGGAAATCTGAGATTGAATACTACGCACTCCTGGCAAAGACTGGCGTCCATCACTACAGTGGAAACAATATTGAGTTGGGCACAGCGTGTGGAAAGTACTACAGGGTGTGCACACTCGCCATCACCGACCCCGGTGACTCTGACATCATCACGACGCTGCCTGAAGCTTCGGTCTAAATAAATTTAATGTAATTTAACACAAAAGATGTTTTTACTGTTATCCCTTTTCCCACTTAGGTTTGACCATAGACATTTTTTAGAAAAAAATATGGCTACAATGAATGAATACTCACGTTAGCTATATAGTATTTATTAGATATAAGAAATATTTCACAACAGTATTGCAGGCTAGGCTGGCGTTCATATTATCGTCTTAGCTTGGTTAAAAAATATTTGTATGAAAAATAAAATCAAACTAGTTAAATAAACTAACACCATACAGCCACACAATGTACTAAAACTTTATTTTTGTCAATATAGAATACCATTACACAGAATACGAAATATATTAAATAGTTAAACAAATTAAAAAAACGAGTAGACCAAATGTCTAAAACCATTGAATCGTTTGTAAATTAGCAGCCCCTGGTGCCGGGTAAATCTGTGCGTCAACTTTTACAACACATCCTAATTATACGTGTATGGCGTACTGCGACTAATATTAAAATATGCCAGTTATAATATTTAGTTAATTGCTTCATACTCGCGTAAATGTAAAGGATTCTTGTTTCATACTTATATAATATACCTGGTGCAAACTACAAATAAAAAGAACATTTATTTTTTGTATCATTTATTGAGCCTCTAGTCTTCACACTTCCAGTATTGGCGCCTTGCTAATGACGTAAATCACAATACAGGTGATTTGACCCGCTTGAACGCCACCCTGAAGCCTACGATCCTAAATGTCGCCAATCGGACAGCCGATCACATCTGTGAACAAGGATAAGAAATTAATAATTAGCTTATGTAGTTTGAGATTTCATGTTGGAAATATAACAACATACGGTTTTAGCATAACTATGTTTCACCTGTCTTGTGCAAATAGAAGAGAGTGCAAAAAATTGGCCTTGGATTACGTCTTGTCCCGATGCAGGTAGGAGGTCCTTGACTGTTATATTGATAGAATCCATTTTTTGTACATTAGACTGTTCAGTAGCTCTTAGGCTAGACGGGGCGGCGATGTCGCAGTAAACTTCGTTTTTATTGGGACCGGCCATAAGTCTACATTGATTTGGCTGATTAATTGACGATCAAACTTGGTACGGGCCGGATCACAGATTTAGTCCGCTCCGTACCGAATATTTTCGTTTAGAGAGTAGTCTGCGGACGGTACGGTACGGAGCGGATCAAGTTCGATCAAGTTAATATTATAATAAGGGGCAACTGGCTTTCGTCGCCGTCAACACGAGATCGAACTAGTGAGGTTTGTATACTTACGTAAAGTGCACCATCTCATCAGTTATTCCACCATGTCATGTAGATAATGTTGCAAGCAGTTTTTATATTTTTTCATTTGGGGTTTTCATCTAACACCTGAAAATCAAACTATGATTAGCTTTTGGAAGCATGGATAGAAGGGGAGATATATACCACTTTTATAGTTCAGCTCTTATATTTAACTTCCGAAAATGAATGCTTACATAATATGTATGCTTTAGCTGAATGGCATCGAATATATAAGGTAGGCAAGTCATTATGCTTTGAGCTGATGCAGATTCCTGTTTGAATTGCCTCATTTTGGATTATTATAATTTATCCTAATGGCCACATAGGATGATCCTTATATTCATTGCATTTTGTAATTTGTGTGTTGCCTTGTTTTAATAACTCAATTTCCCATGTTTACTATCGTAACGTCTTAACTCTGATATACTGTGTGAACCATCACACTTAAGAATATTGCATAATTTTGGCACAGTATGTAATGTAGACTGGGTTGTCGTCTCAAACCGGACTAACCCGATTAGTGCGAGATCCTGTATAAATATCTAATCAATTATGGATTATAAGCAAAATATCATAATCATTTTAACTTAGTTATTATAGTTGTGTGTCAATTTCTCGGTTATTTAAATAATACAACAGATTTGTCTTATCACTATCATAGTGTCAAGTTGCATATTATATATCTAGCGGTATATTTTTATGCCTTTGGTGGTTTTACGTATAATACCTACCCTGGTGAACTAGTCACCCGTACGGTCCTTGCCTATGATTACGATTAGTCATCGTATAGATATCATCAACATGGTAATGTGTTCTGCTTATAAATACATAGGTTGTGCACAACCTTTCAAAAACCACCTGTTACTTGGTGTGTACCAGATAAACAATGTGCGTCATTTCATTATTAATTAATCATCAAGCATGGTCCGAATCACCTAATACTAGGTTTAGTTAGATCTACATTTTTTCAATTTGTTTATTAATAATAAAAATATTATATTGTTACCTGATTGCGTTCATATCATTATCACATACGCATTACATATTATATCTTCAAGCTGGTAGACAATATTGGCGGCATTAGCAGTCTTGGTGCTGCAGACCATATTATACCCAGTAAGTATTCGACTTTACCTAATCATTTTATATTATCATACGTAAAAAATAATATGATTACCATTTACTTCACTGGCATGTACCATAGTATTGTATTTTTTCTCTGTAATAAAAATATAATTATTCTCTTAAATTATGTAACTACCTAAATACCTTATAAAATACGGAATTTCCACTAGGGTGGGCCACGTCACCGAAACATAGCTGTGATGTCAAGCTAGTCGATTTACCCATATTGGCTATTATTTTATGCATATTTCAGTTAATACATTATAGCCAATACCCACCCATATTAGATTATAGGTGGCACCTTTTTGGACAAAACTTCATATCAAATAGGTAGGTACTTTTTACCCGACTACAGTGAAGGTTATGATTTTTAAAAGACTGTTATAACACACCATCAGTGAAATATGGATGCAATGCATCTCAGCCTGTTCCTCGGGGAATACAGGCGTTATTGTATTAAAACAATTTACTACTTGGTTTAATATACTAAACTACTACATTTTATTACACAACATATTTCCTTAGTAGAATTTATTGAATTACTTTCCAGAAGCTAAGTTGGAGGAGTACCACTTGACCTATGTACTTGCCAAGCATTCCTAAAAATATCTACAAATTGGTATACTTAACCATATGTTGTCCAACCAACACCGCTTCTTGCTGAACAAAATCATTTTTGGATTATATATTATAGATATGGTAAATTGGATCATCGTCTTTTATTGCTTCCTGTAAAGTAACTTAAATAAAGATTACATGTGTGTAAACCACATTTATTAATTTTCGCACCAATCTTAATAGCTATACCAGCGGTTGCCTGTGACTTCGTCCGCGTAAAAAAGCAAAATACTACAATTATCCTGTTTTGTAAAACGTTGACCCTGTTACTAAAGAAGTCTTCAAGCCCGATCTAACGAACCCAAACTGGGTGGGTCTATTCAATATTTAGAATCCCTCTGAACACCTTTCGACTTTTCATCAAACCCTGGTCACCACGAACGGAGTTGTCGTAAACTCCAATCGAATAGACCCAAAACTCGATAGGTCCTCCCCACACTCTCACCGAACTTATTTTATGAAATGTTACCTGACTCTAAGAAATGGAATTTTACAAAATCTGGAAAATATAATGTCCTCGAGAAAAAAAAAAAACAAATTTGAACTCAATGAGACTATTGTATAAACACAAGTTATTGGCGCCATTACTACAAGTGGTACTACGAGAAAAAAAAAATGTTTTTTTACTAAATATACTAAAAAAAACTAGCTATGCCCGCGACTTAAGTTTACTTCCAGCTTATCCCGTGGGAACCCTTTCATTTCCTGGGATAAAACTGTAATATATGTTGACATAAGATCCTGTCTATCACTACACCAGTGTGATAGACACCCATAGATTTTCAATGGATAACCAATCAGTGGATTTCACAGACTATAAGGTTTAGTTCAGCATACAAATTAACTCCTGGTTTTCGTTTCTGTATTTATATCTGTCCAAATATATCCACTATTTCAAGTATACGCACACAACCCTGTTACAATTATATTATATATATATATAGCTGTCTAATCGAATATGTATGGGCAAAGTGCATGGAGAAATATAACTACAACGGGTGTAGCTATATTCATAAATGAAACTAATTTTCGGGTTGTTACCATGATTTCCATGTGTCATGAGGCCCTACATGTCTACTGAGACGTTTTAATAACTCCAGTCCTATATTTGTACTCCATAGCAAGGCAGTATATTATGTCTAATTTAATACCTATACCTTGATTGTTCTCACCTAATTGTAGTACCCTGTACCAAATGGATTTTGATTTGTATGAAAGAACCAATAACTCGTCGTGTACATACAAACCTATGAAATAATTATTTTACCTTCTCTATACCTCAACCTCAATAGAAAATATGAACCAACTCTTATAAAATCATACCTTTGTCTACCTGTCACAGCCCTTCATATCGGGAACAGTAAGGCACACGGGCATAGAGATGGATCTTACGTTATATAGCCGCACGTATAAAAATATTTTGAATCTCCGAAAAAAAAAAAACATTATTATTTGAAGAGGCAGCCAATAATTACTTATTTAATTTTTATGATTTTTGTGCGGTATCCTGGTACCTAAAAGATATTTCATATTTTTCAATTCAGTAGGAGACAAGTTACTCTCATGTGTAAAAATAGTTATACCTTCGTACCACCAAGGGTTTTAAGGCAACTCCTACTTGATATTAACAGGTAGTATTATCAGAGACAGATATTGCCTCATAGATCACATGACACAGCAACTTTTTTTAGATATTGCTTTGAGAATTATAGCCAAATATTAATTATACATATAAAAATATTGTTGAGATAATATATGCTAAAATAATTAGTTTGGGTAATCTCAGTACTGAGCTATTTAAGAATAGTTCAAGTTTGTCAGGACTCCGTCCATATGGTTCGAGCTCATTCGGCATTTTTGATTGCCATAAAAAATATATTAAATTTTTATTTTTTGTTAGCTCAACAAAATGGACCGCCTTTCTCCTACACCGCCGCCTTAACATTACAAATACCTATCGGCTCAGATCCATGTCCATTCGACTCATGCTAGATACATGAACGTCAGTTTAATACTTGCTATACAATCACCACCATAGGTACGGAACCCTTATTAGTCCAGAAATACTTGCAAAGACACTATTTTTAATATAAGAAACCCACACCTGGCGGTCACAATATGTAAATAGGCAATTATTAATAAATACCATTGCTGTAGTCCACATACATACAGCTTGCTTCTATATTTAAAAAAAGGTTTCGTACATTGTAAATAAATCACATTCTTAATCAATAATTTTATACCTTGAAAACACTCTTGTTGAAATTTTGATTGGTTTTGATTCAAAGACGCAATGTCATATATCTACACTGTATTAGTGACATGAGATCCCAAACGAGACAAGCTTGCATTATGTTGCATTTATCTTTCAAATTTCATTTCATTAGATTAGGTGACCCAATTTTATGATACATATGGAACTTTACCTAAAGCACATGCAACTATCATCTATCACAATGATGTACATCTACATGTTTCAATGCAAAATTTGCTAGTTTCAAATATGAATATTTGGTGAGTTTTTATTATGGCATACTTTTTATGTTAACCATGATTTTTAGTCTTCATTGACCATTTCGAAATAAAGTAATACACGTTGTATTTTATAATTTTATTGTGAATAGTTCTTAAAATCTAAACATCATGGTATCTATCTATACCATAGTTACAAGAAATGAGCCAAAGTCGAAGTTGTTACAATATTCAGATATTGTTTTCTAAATTGTTTGATGAGACATGTAATTTCATTGCAGAGATAATTTTAGTTTATTTTATAGTCAGGTATTTCACAATCAACCAAATTTATAATTATTGTCACTTCCCAGTGGTCTCATTCAGTCATACACATAATATTTAAATATTCTCGCCAAATCTCACCTAACACAAGTTATGACGAATAGCTACATCACAAACTGCTTTGTATAGAGGTTTATCCATTAGCTTCAATAATTGATCCAGATATTTTATTTGATTGTGTAGCATAAAGATGTAAATGATATTCTGTATAGTCAAACAGATCACCAACTGCCTGTAATGCAAATAATTATAATGCAACTTGTTCTCATTGTCTACTCCAATCTTAAATAAAAAATAATTAAATAAATACCTTAACCTAACTATATAAGATCTTTTTTCGACCTACTTATAATGCATAACTTAATCTTATTTCTTAAAAATCTGTGTATACTATTGTTGTACTTAAATGTAATATTTTCTTTAAGTAACGTCATAATGATATGCAATTTTGCCGAATGTAATTTAAAGGTATATGCAGTGCATCATTTGAGCTACATAATCATTTCTTCATTTTTAATTTAGATAATCATACCTATCTATATATCTTAATGTTTTGTTCAGGTGATCATCCTAATAATAATTCCATATTACCATTTTCAGATACTTGAATTTATCAATTCGATGGTGTATAAACCTGATTGCTGCTAAGGTGACCGGTGACCTGATTCTAATTTTTATTTCATATTACTATTATTGTTTTCAAATATACTTAAATGTATTCATTTGCTGACGTGTAAACAAGTTGGCTGCTAAATTCTATTTTTACTATGTACACATCACATAAACAAGTTGAAGTAAATACTTTGACATCTTGTCTATAATACCTAGTCATTTCTTAAATAACTTTTGTACATTTGTTTGGACATGTTTGGAATTGATTTAACGGTTTTTTGACAGTTTTAATAAATGCTCATATTTCAGTACATTAATTAATTTGCTCTGTACGTACGAACTTAGATGTTCCTAGGTCAGTGCGGAAATAACATTCCAAAACTTATTTTTACCTACACAGCTAATATCTACAACAATGTCTTATTAACATCATTTAGAAGTGATTTTTTTATTATTCCGTGACTTATCTAGTAAATCGCACACTAGCGTTTTACGAAGATCCGTACTTGGACAATACTAGAGGTGACTAGAGCGCGGTATGTTAGATGGATTCAATACTTCCTATGCTTACCATAGTTGTTGGAATACTGCTGTTGCGGCTGCTGGTACGAGTTGTAGGAGGGCTGCGAGTACGAGTCGTAGGCGGGCGCCGCGCCGCCGTACGCTGGCTCCGCGCCGCCGTACCCTGCGTCCCCCGCGCCGCCGCCCCCGCCCCCACCGCCGCCGCCGCCCCCACTGCATACCATTGCGCGTTTAATCACACGTGTACACTAAATCAGTGTATCATCACACTAACGCTTTTGATGTTCGACTGATATTCGACAAGTTAAATAACAGACTTATTTCATGTTTTATATGCAATTGTAATGAATCTAATAATTTAAAAAAAACCATTACAAGAAATGTAAAAAGTATAAGTAGGCTATTGTACTAACCTGTATCCTTCATTTTCATAGCCGCCCTGGCCGCCTGTTGAGTATCCGTAGCCCGAGCCATATCCACCTGAATTGTACCCAGAACTGGGCTGCGCGGGCGCCGGTGTCGAGTAGTTGTTGCTTTGATATGAACTAAATATTGAAACGAAATCCATTAATGTATGTTCTTTAATCACAAATTTAAAATGTTATGACGAGGCATTTCAGAATCTATACTATCTGCATTTGTGTTTCAGACGGCAATTCCTATCTGATAGATAGTGATCATCATTAATATATCCTTTATATTGTTAGGGAAGTGTAGGCTTAATATTGGTAATCAGAATAGAAATAGACCCTCAATAAAAAAAAATATGGCTAGGAAGAAGAATTTACTTGACATTTAGTTCACATACCTAGGTGTATTGTATGATGGTTGTGCGTACGGATCGGCAGGCGGCGCTTCGTAGGGCTGATATCCGGTATGCCTGCGAGAAAATGGGATCAATCAGTAGTGCGATACACGGGCTCTATTAAAAATATTGAAAAAAGTGGTATTTATCAGTCAAGAGAAAATCGTCATATTTGTATCAGACGGCACATTCCTATCGTTTCTTGGATCATCATGAATGTTCATAGTGATGACGTCACCTCGCCACCAATGTTGAAAACTGAAATGATGAAAGAATAACATACGATGGTCCATAGCCGTTAGCCTGCGGTGGTGCATTGTGCTGGGGTGGCGTCTGCTGGTAGCTGCCCGGTGGGGGCCGACCGCCACCACCGCCCCCTCGTGGTCCTTCGAACCTAAACAGAGATTACGTGTCATGATCCACTCAATATCTTACAGGACGGATAGGTTCGCGTGTAGCAAAAAAAAAGTAATTGCAATTCATTGATTTCAGTTTTCTATCCCAGACACAGCCATAGATAACTACCTCCCTAATTTGATAGGGACTTGTCTATGACTTATCTATGGCTGTGTCTGGGTTACCATTTTAATAAATGAAATAACCATAAAAATATGTAATAATAAGATAATCATTATAAGTGGGTAGATACATACCTTCCTCTCTTGGGTGGTCCTCCAGGGCCTCCATGTGGTGGGCCTCCGCCTCTCTTGAATGGCTGCTGGGACTGCTGCGGCACAGGCTGTACTGAGACGGGGGCAGGCCGCGGCGGGCCGCCGGGGGCGCCGTGCGGGCCGCCGGGACCCGCCGGCCCAGACATTGGTGGTCCGTGACCACCTCGTCCACCGCGACCTGTATTCCATGCATCTATTAAAATTAGTTGTTAGTACTATACAATTATAAGTGTTACTGATATGTGTCTGTAAATTATAATTGGAGCCAGATGAAAATAGTAACTGTATGGTCCTAAACATTTGTGCTCAACACACAAAGTTTACCTATAACAGGATTGAAACCAAGGCAGGAAGCAGATTCCAATCAACTATCCATTCAGACATGCTGCATATACAAGGTATGATACTAAATTGTTACTTATGTTGAAATATCAATAAACTTTCCCTTTTGTAAAACACATTGAATAAATATAGCAACAAAATTCAGTGAAGACCAAATCTGTTTTTGCACATTTTTTTTGAATACCTGCTATTTTGATAAACAGCCCAGTTAACAGTTGTATAATAGTATAGATAAATCCAAATTATTTTATAAAATAACCTACCTATAACAAATTAACATTATATACTACATCTTTCTTAAGAAGTAATTCTAACAGTAATAAATGACATGTGTTTTTATATAAATCTGTTGAGCAATCAATTCACTGTCATAGCTCATCTCAGCTGATTTTGTCATATCCACTGGCAAATTGTTGCCTTCTTTGTGGATCTAACTGAACATATTGGATTATGGCCTAAAACCAAATGTTTGTACATATTGATAAAAACATGATTTATATAAGATCTGTTATTACTTTGCTTTTGCCTCGTTTTCGCTTAATAGGTACAACGAAGCAATTATTTTCCAATGTTCTCCATATTATTGTAAATTGGAGTATACATGCACACCTCACTTGCCTTTCTTGTTGACAATTAGGCTTCCTAGTTAAATAATTCAGAGTTTCGATTTAACCTACAATAATGAATTAAGTACTGCTCATGTATTTATTTGATACTTAGCATCCTGGATATGGTGCTGCCTGATCACATGGTGTTGATTTTTATTATAAATATATACCTACAACAACCTCTGTCTAAAATAGTAAGCACTTTTTTGCCAGTTGTGCTCAGTGGAAACAACTTCTATAGGTTTGGAAGTGCTTTTTAGGCCTAGATGAAATAAAAAAAATATATTTTCGATTCTTACCTCTCATGGGCATGCCTCCTCGGCCAGCTCCTCGGTCTCCACGCTGACCAAAGTCACCTCTTCCTCTACCGCCTCGACCCCTCATGCCACCTGGCCCACCTCTATTGATGAATCCTCCACCTATATACAAATAATACTTTATTATGTTATTCCTGGTACCTCCCCCAAGTAAAAAATGTGGCAATAAATTGTCACACCACCCTTATTGACTACCAAAATAGTAAAAACTACTGAAACTCTTGCATGGTCCACAAGGCAACAACTTGTACAATTTCATGTTCAATACAGATTTACTTTTGCCTCATAGTGGTATCGCAACAATAGGGCGTGAGGACGACTAGGTTCTTGGATAGTGAATGGCTGTTCAGTCACATAGATCGATGTTACATTTCTTCTTAAATTTATAGAAATAAAGTTCTCCTTTCTTACGTTGTGGCGGGCCTCCTCTCGACTCTATTGTTGGCACTGGATGTGGTCCCGGTCCCTGAGGCCCGGGCGGGAAACTACGCCCGCCTCTATCGCCGCCACCGCCACGCATAGGACCCCCGCGAAATCCTCGTGGACCACCGCGCATTGAGGGACCACCGCGTGGTGGCCCACCTCGACCCCTCATGCCTGGGCCACCACTAAATTACATCAAGAAAACACCTATAGATCTTAACATTTCATAAACACATCATTTATAAATAATAAAGGCATAAGTAGAACAAATTAACGGGACAAGCATAACCTCAATTTACGGATGAACATACCCAGAATAAAGTGCAATGACCCCTGTGTATTTCTGTTCTAAATAACTCACCGTCCTCTCATATCGAACCCACCCCTTCCTCTGGGATGAGGTCCAGGTGGTCCTCCACGACCGCCTCCCCGAAACCCTCGGCCCGGTGGTCCATCCATGATGCGTGATAGAAATAGGCGCCGCCGGGAAACTAATCTACAACTTTTTGATTTATTATCACGAATATTTCGTAGGTTTTCTTAACGACACGAAATTAGCCGACGAGATGTACCGTGTCTTATTTTTATAATAATTTAGTCTTTCCAGATAGGTACGCAACTTTAGCGCGTCGATCGTCGGCCATTTAAAAATTTAATGAGAACACCGGAAACAAAATGGCCGTTTCTAACAACGGTGGCGTTCTCTATGGCAAACAAAGCGGCATACCGACCGAAGGTCAGCTCAGCCATAAACATCCGTAACGCTTCCACCTCGTGTTTTAGGCGAGTCTTGGGTTGACACTTCGACGGTTTTTAATATTTTATGAAAAAAATCTGTATGTATGTATTATGTATATAGGGTATTTGCTTTGGTTATGAATACAGCATACTGCATTGCATTTATTTATCTTTTTTTTTTCAATAGATATTTTACGACGTAATGAATGATACAACCCTCCAATATCTAGTACATTCTGGTACACCACAGCTTTACTGATAGAGTGGGAATTCATTTCATTATCATCATCATCAACATCATTATTATCATAAGGGGAATATACTTTTATAATATTTAAAACAAAACTTTTTCTTTACTTATGAAATTGCCGTTTTTTATGAAATAAGTTAACGTATTTTTTTTCTATATTTTTTATTTCTTTCATTTCAAAGTAATCACGCATGCTTGTGATGCACCTTTGCACACACAATGGCAGTTTCGAACTTATTCGTAGTCTCTAGCTCATTTTAGCTTAGTAAGTTGGCCCTTTTTTTAAAAAGTAGCGGTTTTTTTAAGCAAACTTAATACATCGAGACATACAATGCAGAATGCTCATATCGCGAAAAACTAAATTACATGGTAAAGATGTCCAAATTTTTCGTAAAAAAATAAAAACCATTGATATTTTGAATTTTGCGCCCTGACCTGACCTTCCACCTTAAGCAAGGTGTGTAGGTTATGTCTCATTTGACCCATCGAAAGATATGGCAAAAAATAGTCCGTCGAATACTGACTATTTGTAATAAAACTTATTGAAATATTTAGTATTATTTTAATATTTCTGTATAATGAAGGTATGTAATGGGTAAAATTAAAAAAAAGTAACTGATAATAAGTGTTTTAATTAAATTTTTCCTATACTTTTTTTTTAGTATATTTTTAGTATAATTCAGTATGTGTTTTGGTATTATTTAGTACTGGCACCTTGTAGTTTTAGTAGATCACCATTTTTTAAAACGGTCACACTGCCGGTTAGCTTTATTTTCATGTATTCGACTGAAGGATTGGTATCCATGGTCAAGAATAAATATTAATAAAAAAAAATAGGTTTTAAGCCCACAACTGTTTTTTATGTGACTTATTTTATATGAACTTATTACGATTATGAATAGCTGTTGTAGTAATGTAGTATTGTAAAATTGTAATACCATTGTAGTGTATTTGACTGAAGGACTCGGTCTCCAGGGTCATGAATAAAGATTAAAAAAAGCTTATATACTGCTGTTATGTTATGACGTAGAAGCTAAACGTCAAAGAGTCTAACCGTCTCCAACATAGAGCGTATATATTTGTACTAGAAAATCTCTAGTTCGTCTGTGTAAGCGTTGTAACCAAATTTTCTCTATGTTAAACCTATTACTAACAAAGCAACACATTCAATTTATACATTACAGAGAAAATATTTATTATGTAAAGTAAATAGTCGAGTAGTGTTGAAAGTCCAAAATCCAATCGACTGTTGAGATTTTCTCTTTCATTGAAATACAGTTTAGTCGTTTTTTTGTTATAAATAGTTGTACTGCTAACTTCTATATCTGCAAAAATGACAGAAAAAACCGCAAAGAAGCTTAAAAGTTCTGGACCTTCGGCCCTTGGGAAGTTATATCTTATAGCATACAATGGCATCCAAACTTTAGGGTAAGTATGCTTAACCACATTGCTACTTCACAAATATATCATGAAGAAAGGACATGCAGATTTGTGATACCTACTACATTGGCTCAAAGTTGTACCTATGATCAAATTGTATATCTCCCATGGGAACCTAAGGCACTGTCATATTTAGGAAATAGTTACCTTGCTACTTGAGAAATATATGAAAATGTACACAGGTATACTCATGTGAGGGTTATTTGGGCTGACAGTCCATCATGCTAGCATAGTGTGTGGTGGCCACTTTTGAAAATCTTCCAAAAGATGTGCTAGTTTCCTCACTATGTAGTTAAAATTGTCACCACCATTCAGCAAATGATACCTAATCATTGTTCAAAATGAATGCATTGCTTTTCTTTCAGGTGGTCATACATGCTTTTACAGTCATTGTCACACTTTTTAAACCGTGGCACATTGGACACATTCTGGTCAGAAATCAAGTGGACTGTAATTATATTTCAGAATGCAGCAGTATTAGAGGTATTGTAATACTAATATGCCATATTTAAAAAATCAAACTAGTAAAAATTGCTTTATTAAAAGTGTTCATAGGTACATTGGTAGTTTTTTGAAAAAAAAAAGAAATACGGTTTTTGCTGTATTATGTATAGAATTAAAAATAGTATTAAAAATCATTTACTATAAGAAATATGCTCCATAATTAAATGTTAATATTTATGTAACTTAAAGAACTAATGTATTCAAAGGTTAATTATTGACAGAGTTCAAGAACAAAAGTTAAGCAATGTGCATACATAATTATTTTATAACTAAGTCTGTGCCTCATTGTATACATTTGTTATCTATCCTATAGGAACTCTTATCAGCAACAAAAGTATTGAATACTAACCCAATATGACTTTCATTAGTAGTTATCAAATTTACAGAAATGATAAAACAAATCATGAAGCCCAACTATTGGTATTATTTAATCGCTAAGTTTGGCAACATTGTTTTTTTTTATTATTGTTAATCTCTCTTGTCATAACAGCATTATCTTTAGATAGGACATAATATTTGTTTTTTATGCATCTGCTTATATTACTCTCAAACCAGCAAAAATATAGGCACAGTAAATATTCTGACGTAATGAAATAATATCTCTTTCTTTGTAACTCTTGGTGGAGACACAAAGAAATATGGAACATAACACAACAATTTTTATTTATACATAAAATGAATATTCATTGGGTATTAAATGGAGAGAGAGTAAAGGCTAATTATAATGCAAGACTTGGCTCTACAAACAAACAAGATTTTTATATAATTATTTTTAATACCACTTCAGGGATTACTGACATGATGAAGTTTTTACTTAGGTATATATTTGATATGTTTCAACTATTCTATGCCTTTATCTTTTTGAAATAAAAAGTTAAGCTATGTTAGCCCGCCGCTCCCTTTGTACAAGCCTTTAAAAATAATTATTTAATTTAGTGCTTTTTTTGTTATCTTTTTAGATACTGCATTCGGTAATACGGTTGGTGCCTTCCGGAGTGGCGATAGTTCTTCCTCAAGTGTTTTCACGCGTGTTTCTTGTATGCGGGTGCTTGCTTGCCACCGAAGCAGCCTCTCTTAGCCCTGGCCTACCACTCTGCATCCTCGCCTGGTCTATTACAGAAATTATCAGATATGCATACTACATGCTCAATTTGATTAATTGTGTGCCTCAGCCATTACTGTTCTTGAGGTAAGAACCTATAAAAGATAATGTATTTTTTTCTTTTTTATGACCATGGCATATGAATTTAATTTCGTATCTGTGTATATTGTTATTTTTTTTACTCTTACATGTGTAGTTTATCTTAACTTTACAATGAATGCATTTGCTCTTGTACCTAGTACCTACATACCATTGATTTCATAAAAGTTACAATCCATTTATTGGAATATTTTTTTTTTAAAGAAGCTTCTACCCTAATGCCATTAGTGTACTGTTGGCTATGGGAAATATTACATTACACAGCTATGACATTGATCTAGGACATCATCTTTGCATAAAAATTTATATATTTTTAATGTCACCCACCACCCTGCCTTTGAGAAATACAGGCGTGTGACTTTGGTCCCAAGAAATAGTTCATCTAATGCAAACTCGAGTGTGTGAAGCAAAACAATATAAAATCCAAAATTAGTGCTGAAGGTTAAGCTTAAATTAGCATAACAATATAGGATAGCCAGGGCCATTTGCTGGTGGTGTTATAATAAAATCTCAATTTTAATGGAGCAGTTCCCAACCGGATCTATTTAATAAAATATGTAATATTTTGTTTTAGGTATTCAACCTTTTTAATTCTTTATCCAATTGGAATCACTGGAGAGCTGATGTGTATGTACCACTCCCTGGACGAGGTCGTTGAGAAGCAACTGCTCACTGTTTCAATGCCAAATGCGTGGAACTTCGCTTTCAACTACTATTATTTCCTAATCATTTACATGCTACTCTACATTCCCATTTTCCCCGTCCTTTTCGGCCATATGCTTGCTCAGAGGAAGAAAATGCTCGGCAGTGACGCAAAGAAGAAGAACTAATCAAAGCACATAGGTACCATTTACGATCAGTTATACTAATGTTACAGTTTATAGAATCTCTGTTTTCATTTCTAGAATTTTATGACACGTTTTCATTATTTATTGTAAATAGAATCACCAAGCGTCACAAATATATATATTTAAGTTATATTTACTAGAGACGGGCCAAACAGTCGTCGGCGACTAAAGAGCCGAATATCCGGCACCTTTGGCAATTGCCCTCATCAAATATGGCCCCTGTTCGCCAGTTTTTAAGCTTACTGAACAGGTAGACAATTGAAAAATAACTCATATATTTTGTTTTAATTTTCATTAGTAATTTTCATTGTTTCTACAATAATTATGGAACGAATAACTCTTACACAATTAGAACTCCTTCTAAACTCTATGGAAGAACTGGAATCGAAGTGTATTTATTAGCTCAATGGGCACCTATTATAACGATTAGCATTGCCGACTTGGCCCATCTCTATCACATTGTGTACACAGAACAATCAGAAAGTGTTCAGTTGAATACTCAAACTTTACATTCCTTTTAAGTAGGTCTATGTTTGAAAATATTGCTTCACTTAGTTACTAAGTAAGGGGTGTGGAATGTTATTTAAGTATTTAGGTACAGGTTGTTTTGGGTTGTGGGCTATGAAAAGGAAAAATAAATTATTTTTTATACAAAAACACTTGTATGATTAATTCTAACTTTTGTAGTGACAAAAGGAGGTGTTACATTCTTTTATCGAATTATGTATTTGTATTTTTGAGGACTTAAAGTTTATTGTAGTGTCCCTCGGTATTTTTCAATTCGTTTGGCAATGTACCAACCTAAAACTCAATTCTCCGTACAAAGTGGACAAAATACCTACGTACTAGATCCTCACAATAATAATGGGAGTCATTGAACAGTTATACTTAATCTTCTCGAGATTCATACACGTGTGATACATAATGATCCTTATTTCTACCAGGGATGTGCTGAATATTCGGTAATTATTCGGTTGATGTGCGGATAACAACAGAACTTTTATAAAAAAACGACATTCATTTAAGTTCCAAATAATTATTTAAACTTCTACTTACGTTGATACTAATATCAGCCCTTTTAATGTCCTGAAGGGCACGGGCTTACCATCAATGTGAGGGGGATTAGGCCCATAGTCAACCACCCTGGCCCAACTCGGGTAGGCGGACTTCACACGTCTTTAGAGGGGTTCTCTCTGACATGCAAGTCTCTTCACGGTGTTTTCCTTCACCGTTGAAAATTAGATTCATACATGAAATCCAGAAATCCCATAGAGTAAATAAAATGTAAATTACAATCAAGATAAACATAATTAAATTTTTGGTTTTCTAAAAAAACAGACATTACTATCTAGTTAGATGGCGTAAAATTGCAGCATAGGACTTGAGTGTAAATGAAACCAAATAATTCGAAAGAATATTCAGTACAATACAGTAAGCAACATCTTATATAGCCGGGACCTAATCGTCCTCTAATACCTATCAATAATAATAATTGAGGATTCGTATCTATGTAATTACAACAGGTACACGAAGGTCGTAACTCACACCGTTCGCTACCTAGAGATAATCATTAACACCTTAATTGAACGATCGTCACCTATTGATAGATAATTACGTACCTAAAAACAAACAGCTCGTTTGCGTAAACCTCATTAATTATGATATGTATCTAAATTCGGTTATCGACATTGATTTGTTTTAAATACAACGATAAAACGTATTTTGCTATTCGTTATCTCTTTATTAGGGGTACTGTTAAATAAAAAATGAATTCAGCATTACTGAAATCGCAGTCGATAAGTTGTGTCGGGAACCATGTATAAGAAATACACAGCTGTGGTTCTGGCGGTACTGGTGGCCGCGGCGGAGGCCAACATCGTCAACCACGAAATCCAGCCGACATCTAAGTTATTGGACTCGTAAGTTTAATATACATAATACTATTAAACTTAAATAACGATGCGATTGGCATAGTTTTGGTAGTGACCCTGCTTTTTTTAACGCGGGTCCCGGTTCGAATCCTGTTAGGGGCAAACGTTGTGTGATTAGCACGAATGTTTGTACCAGAAGTCATTGATGTTAAATGTCTGAGTAAGAGTGAAACTATCGGGACTAGCGAACCCTAAAATGCATTTAGGATTTTTGAAAAAATAATTGTCATAGGTATTGAACCCGTTGATTTTGAAAAAAATAAACACTCTTTATTATTGCACCATGTATCTGTTGCTAATAAGAATCTAGTTCTGGGAAGTAATGACATAAGGCAAACTAAAGAATAGGCTAACTTTTAAGAAAATACTGTTTTATTTGAAAATAAAACAGTATTTCCAAATCAGTAATCAGTCTCTGTGGTGCTCATTGATTACAAGAATTAAATGTATGAGAAAATGACTTATCCGAATTATATTTTTTTTGTGCAATATTCTCTTATTTTTATAGGTCATCTACTATTAGGGACCGAGGCAAACTCTTAAAATCAAAGATCATAATATGCGGATCACCCGTTCTTGAGTTATAAATGGTGTAACTAACACCTTTGTTTTTTATATATAGATAATCAAAATTAGCTTTTCTTTAGCTTGCCATGTCATTACTTTCGATATTTAGTAACAATCCGGCTCAAATTATCTTATGCAAATATTTAGTTCAGAAAACACTTTCAAAACTAATTATTGTGTTATAGACTCAATAATTGGGAGGGGCTCGGTTTAACAGCGCAAGTTAACGACTATGTCGACAATACTATCTCTACCATCGTGCCGTTCATCCATGAATATGGACTGGACCCGATGGACCTGCCTGATGTCATCGAGGGATTCCAAGTGGTAAAATAAAACGAAACCTATATTTAGTACTTACTTCCCTAGCTAATTAAATTATCAACTTTACAATCATAATAAGTAGTTTCATTGTCAAGGTGCATTGCAGTGCACCTCTGCCTACCCCTTCGGGGAATACAGACGTGATGGTGTATAATTAATAATCATAACAGTACTACCTACATACCGACCTACACTAGTTGGAATGTCGGTAACGACATACGACTAAATAAATTCTTTATGTGTAGGATGGAATATAAGTATGGTTCTCATTTGCAGAAATTCCTGCTGATCACATACAGCGCTTGGCTCAAAATCCACCAGGGGCACATGTCAGGTCTGGTGAACGTGGCTCGCTCTGGCGACCAAAATGTCAACTACTTCGCCAAAATGCTGCGCGTGCGCGTTAAGTTGCAGTTCACCAATCTTGAGGTAGGTGCTAGTAGGAAAAAAGTATACCTACTTTACATAGATGAGCAGAGCGGCGTAGCTGGTAATCTGTTTACTCCAAAAACATTAAATACTCCTTTTTGTTGTCATCGAATGGGAAAATTGTGGATAGTTAATCTCACATTTTATTTTCTAGTTCGTCTACAGATACCTCGTGCAAGTGATGAACATCGGCCCCACCGGCGGCATTATCGGTTCACTGGAACGCTTCGTAGTCAACGTGGACGTCCTCGTCGACTTCAACAACGACGAGATCCAACTTCAGGAGTTCTCTCTCACTGATATTGGGTGTGTATTGTACCTTCTCTGCCTTGCTTTACGGCATAAGTAATTAAGCTACCAAGCTGCGTAGCCTCTTAAACTAGTTGGGTACTAACTCAAACCATTTTGTTTTTGTTTTTATAAGCCCGTTATGTATTAGTGCTGGGCAAAAGGCTCACCGTTTTTTCTCTATTCGTCTAAATGATATTTATCGTTCAGATTCGACGATATCGAAATATTCGATATCGAATCTTTGGTATTTTTATCTGCCTCAGTAAAGCTATTCGTTTCTGCTAGGGGCGCAGCGATAATAATATAATGATGATTTAAAATTGTATGGTGTTCTTGATCGTTAACTGTCTAATTTAGACATGTACTGAGCAGTCTGAGCTATGAGATAGGCCACTCTATGAATGTTTTTTTATTCCTCATAGGTAGGCCCGCATTATTTTGACCGAGTAAGTGACGACGTTGTACGTTTTATGAGAATGTTTGCTTTTGTTAACCAGACGTCTTCGTGTCCGTTTCACTGGAAACATCCTCACCGACTGGCTGGTGAACCCTGTGGTGAGTGTGTTTGTGAGGATCATCGATACGACCGTGATGAAGGTTGTAGAATCGAACATTAACGCCGCTGCTCAGAGCGTCATTAGCGTAATTAATTCGAACCTGAAGGAAGCAATTCGCGCCATCGAAGCTATTAATTAGACACGCTGTTGTAAAAAATATATTTAATAAATAATTCAACGTTTCTCATGTATTTATTTTATGTACCCACTGTCCTTTTTTATGTATTCTCTTCAAATGTTAATGTACCCAAGCACTGCATGGCCAAGCTGACCGAACAAAGACCAACGCAACGCCAACGTCGTGCAAGCTGGGCGTCAAGTCTATCTCACGTCTTTTCCTGGGGTTAGGCATAGCCCACTTGTCATAGATCTACTAAAAATCAATGCCGCTAGTCGACGTTGGCAGTGTCTGGCCAGCGGGTATACGCTCACTATAGGGAATGTTGTCGAAATCTGGGCATGGTTGAGTCATTAGTGCCACATGATTAAATCATAGGGCGGTGGCATGAGTGTAACCCCTGTGGCTGAATCGAGTGGTCGCGGGATCGATATCATGTGGGACAGATATCTCAAATAGTATATTAATTTTGTCATGGTTCGCAATCTTTCCGTTTCACAGTGCGGGGTTAGAGTCCGACATAATTTAACCCAGTTGCCTCGCCCGGGCTTGCGGGTAAAAAACGTTTGTTAGCCAGTCTGGGCCGGTATCTCTTAGGTCGTCTGTGGTTTTGTTCTTTTAACACAATATTGGCGTCACGATCTTATGTATTTTGTCAGATTTACGTAGGTTAAGTTATTTCAAAACCTGAGACGTGGAAGATAAGATTTATTCCATGATTGTGCAAAGCGCTTTGCTATATCAAAACCTTTAAATGGCATCCCCCCTATTCTCAATCTACGCTTCCCCCACTCAAAGTAAGCTAATTTGCCTGTCATGTAACTAATAGTTATAGCACTTTAAAAAAGGCACATTGTCTTTAGTAGAGGATGTATGGGGTTATAAAATATCTACTCTACAAACGACATTGGCAAGATACCCCCTAATCGTGATTGAGGCAAGGTTGTGGGTTATGTCACACTTTTATGTGCTGAGGCTTAGACACAGTATGGTTCTATTCTCTGTCTACGGGTTGAAGCCAGCCTATGGCAGGGTATTTGACGTTTAACCATTATAAGATTTACCCAGGGTCCGACTTATCGGGTAAGTACATTTACGTCGTAAACTCACCTACTGGGTGCGTTTACGAAAGCCGGGTAATTTTTCCACAATAATGTACCGTAAACGCAATTAAGAAAATATTGTCAAAAGTGACAACTGTCAATGTCAAAAAAAAATATCTCGAGAGCAGTCAGCGGCCACATGTTTCTTGAATTTGAATGATTTTATTGTGCTTTATCTAATTCAATTTTCCTTGCTAAGGTTACAACAGTTATGGGTAAGGCTAAAAAGTTAAAACCTTCCCAAATTGGGAAAAATGTGGCTTTGGCGGATCAGATTGAAGCGGTGGGCTCAGTGAAGAACAAAAATAGAGTTAAAGAGAGGAACAGACAAGACGACGAAGACGACGAAGTAAGCTTTCTATTATCATTTATTGAAATATGGTAAAATAGGCAACAATGCACCTGTGCACATTAGAAACTATTGCTTTTACAAAATATACATTGACATGTTTTGTTAGAACCTAGATTTCACTATTTTACGTCAACATTGTCAATTATATGACCAAACTATATTTATAATGAAAGTTAAAATAAATAGGAAGACAATGTTATTTTGAGCGAGACAAGAGGCTGCCCTCCTATCGCCACCTTTTGTTTGTGTATTATGTTAACTTTAAATGACAGCTAAATAATCTGGGTTACCTGGCCCTTATCTAGATATTACTGGGATTACCCCTAGTCCATGTTATGGCAATACAACTGTTGCTTAGCATGCAACAATACAGTAGGTGTGATGGTCTAGCTATGTTTTTTATTGAATGATATCAAAACATTAAATTTAACTCAAATTCCACTTTTTAGTTTGTAAATGCAGACTTATCAAAGAAAATCTTAAAAGCTGCAAGGAGGCAGCAAGCGGAGCTCGGTGATGATGGTGGACCGTCCCCTGCTAGACATGTTACATTACCTCCTGCATTCAAAGGTAAGCGCATTATTTACTGGTCAAAATAGTGTTATGGGTGCTATAGTAAGGGATTTTTACCCTGGTATAGTTAATACATACAGAATGCTGATTAGCAGCATATATTAATTTGTGGAATTCCAGGCTACAGAATATTAAGGGTACCATGAATATACAATTTACTTTGTATGTTTGGAAATGTATTACTAAACATATGGCTGCCTGTGTTATCACCACCCTTAAACCAGAAAAACTATCACTAAGTATGGTCCCAAAGTAAGTAAAGTGCATTTGTTTTATAGGTACCATAGTAAGAACTGAGGGTGATCTCAGTAACAGTCAGACCATGGTAAATTATGAAATAATTATTTCCAATATTTGTACCAGTGAGAATCAAACTCGCAACTGCCTGTTTAAAGGTGCAGATAATAAATGAAATATATCTTATTTTTAGAGGACCATTCAGAAGATGAATCTGGTTCTGACAAAGATGACTTGGAACCTGACACATACTATGACAATATTGAAATAAATGAAGATGATGAGGAAGCCCTCAGGATGTTCATGTCATCAAAACCAGAGCACACTCGCACTCTAGCTGATATAATAAAGGACAAAATCACAGACAAACATACTGAACTTCAAACTCAGTTCTCAGATGTAGAAACATTAAAGTTACAGAACATCGATCCAAGGTACTTATAAAATTAATAGATTATTAAATTTACTCATACAGCCATAGTTTTTATAGAATTCCTAATATCAAATGAATTTTCTTAACATCAACTAAGTTAAATGATTATGAATATGAAATTCGGTGATAACTATTTTAGATTTTCATATAAAACCTTTATTTCCAGAATAAAAACAATGTATGAAGGTGTGAGAGATGTATTGAAGAAGTACAGGTCCGGTAAACTGCCTAAGGCATTCAAAATGGTACCCCACTTGCAGAACTGGGAACAGATATTGTACATCACGGAGCCCACAACATGGTCAGCGGCAGCTATGTATCAGGTAACCTGAATTTATTGTGAACCATAATGTTTTTTACTATTTCATCAAGTAGTCTTTTAAAAATTGTTGGCAACATTGCACCAGCCATATTCTTGTATACTAGACAGATACACCAGTATTTATGCTTAAGGCTTATCCATATAATTTAAAACTTGATCTTATGTAGGTGGATCATATTTGTACAAGTTTATTTATAGTATATTTGTGAAATCTTCAAGTGCAAAGTGCGGTATTTACATAGTATTTTCTGTTTTTATACAGGCTACCAGAATTTTTGCATCTAACTTAAAAGAGAAAATGGCGCAACGGTTTTACAACTTGGTGTTGTTGCCCCGCGTTCGAGATGATCTTGCTGAGTATAAAAGATTAAATTTCCATTTGTATCAAGCATTGAGGAAATCTCTTTTCAAGCCCGGCGCTTTCATGAAGGGTATACTGCTACCATTGTTGGAGGTAAGCGGATTTACGTACCCATACTATATTCGATGTATATGCCACTTGGCTGAACAGTAGCTGAAAGATGAGAATGACCATAAGGTTGACTTTTTTCCTATATGTCTAATTTGTGCCTGATATGTATAAATAAATAATAAGGAATTCTTCCTCTATACAAAAATTTAAGGAAATACAGGATTTATTAGAACATAGCAATAGTTATTAATTTGTATGCTTTTTTTAGTCTGGCGATTGCACATTACGTGAGGCCATCATAGTGGGATCAGTACTCGCTCGCAATTCAGTACCAGTCCTGCACTCTAGTGCAGCAATGTTGAAGATTGCCGAGATGGACTACACCGGCGCCAATTCTATATTTTTACGAATTCTTTTTGATAAAAAATATGCATTGCCATACAGAGTAGTTGATTCAGTTGTGTTCCACTTTTTAAGGTAAGAAATAGCTATCTCATTCTATTATACCACAAGTTTCAAAGTAATGTTATTTATTTATTTGATATTCACGGAAACAGCAAGATTAGTTTTTTGGTGCGAGTGCTCATATTGAACACTGAGCAAGCAAAGGACTCGTAAGATTGACCTAGAACCGTAGCAACTGGGTCAAAAATTGAATCCTCATCATAGTCATTATTTTTCATCCTCATCATAGTCATTATTTTTGATTCAAGAAAATAAAAATAAAGTGTGCCAACTTATTTTATAAGATGGCAATTGGCTACAAAATAAAGGTATTTTTGTAGTGTTGTCAGGACCCCATTACCACAGATTAACTAATAGTTCTTATGCATTACTTCGTCACATTTGTAATCCTTTTCTACTCATGGGGAAATTAAATGGACTTTGCAAGCAATTTCCAACAATGAAGACCTTTGCAAGCAATGGTGATGAAAAAACACCTGATGTAAATATCTTCTCCCTTTTTTCAGATTCCAAAGGGATCATCGTACTTTGCCAGTGCTATGGCATCAAGCTTTATTGACATTTGTGCAACGTTACAAGGCGGATATGTCTACAGAACAGCGCGATGCTCTTTTGGAACTGTTAAGAAAGCACACTCATCCCACTATTACTTCAGAGGTAAATGACATGAGAGTGTCCAAATTAGCACAGCAATTTCAGCTAGATTAAGAAGCTCGGGGTTCAAACATTAGCTTGCCCCTTTGGGGTCTATAGGTTTCATGTGCAAATCAACATTTCAATCATGATTATCACAAGGTAAATGGTGAAGGACCTTTATATCTTAGCTAACCCATCCAGTTCTTGAAGGAAATGTATAGTCCAAGCTGTGCCCATGCACCTGAATCTGTGCTCAACACTGGGGTATTAAGAGAACTGATATTGTTACAGATTCGAAGAGAGCTACAAGCAGCCAAATGTAGAGATGTTGAAGCAAATGAATTAGTGCAATCAGCTATGGCAGTTGAATAAGTGTATCTAAAATAAAGTGTTAACACATAATTAAAAGGAAAGTCTATATTTAGATTTTTTATTTAAAATAATAACATATGCTTATTATTATGTACACAATATACAATAAGTGTCATGAATTTATGTCATTTAAATTTAACCGTAATGGCCTATCCACCTGACTGGTAACAAGATGTATTGGTGGCAGAACTGAATTTCCACAATCACATTTTCTTCCTGAGATGTAATCGAAGGAGCCAACTCTACATTTGCAATTTCCACAATGTAATTTACCTTTAGTCCACTGTTCACTTTCAACTCTATCTTTGATCCAAAGTGGTAATCTATCTTCATTTATGTAAATAAATTTATTGATATTGTAACTATCACACATTTGTGGATCACATGCTGTATTATGGGCCAAGGTGCATGCTTCCTCTAGTAGTACATGCCGGCACTTATGACATTTTATAGTTTCTAGACTCATTTTTGTATAGCTTTTGTTCCACTCAGGTAAATAAAGTTTTTATATCAGATATCAAATTATTAATGTAACCAGTTTCATAAGTACAGACTACCACTTGTACAACAATATGTTTTCATATGCTAACTAGTACGAGGCACAAAACATGATTTCCTGGTCAGACAGCTTCACAGACAAATTTAATTGGGGAGCATGTATTGTGTTGTGCCCAAAGAGTAGTTGTGCCGTATTTTCTTGCGAGTGTGTCACAGTAGTTCAGTTTCACAGACGCAAACTTATTTGCGAAATTAACCAATATTATCTTGCTTTTTATTTCAGACTAGAGTATATCGATTTATTTGTTAGTTTTATAGTGTAAACTCACTATTATGTAGGAAAGGTTCTACGAATAAATATATAGCTCGTTGGTTAGGTTAGGATCACACACAGACTACTAGGCAGCACAGCACAGACCAATAAAAGAACTAGTTGGTAGGCTACAACTAGCGTAGTGATTATCTCTATAGCTACAACTAATAATCCGTCAGGTTATTTTCCTTCGTAATCTTTATTATCGGTTTTATCCCATTGGAGTCTAGATCCGTGATGGACACTTAACTGCTATTAAATTTGACTTATGGTTAACCATTCACTAACGCCAAAAACTGATGAAAATTAGTTTCGTTCGTCTCTATCGGAATTCGGAACGTGTGCTGTTATTGGTCATGTCTATCAGCGCGTAGGTGTGCGTTCTCTATATATTACTTTACTCTTTGCTCTTATTCTTGCTGAAATCGGCACGCTTCATGTAATTACTGAATATAAATATACATATGTATCTTCCCTGTCCCTTTCCTGTGAGTAGTGTTGTGTATGGAGCATATTATAATCCAAGGAACTAGTGTTTTATTTTTTCGGGCGTTTAGCGCATACCTCTAATCCATAGAGTAACTTTTTATCTCCATTCTGTGTTTCAGCGGTGCGTTGATTCTTGTTGTCAACAGTAAAGTTGTCTTGTCAAGGAAAATTAGTTAACATTCGAGAACGTTTAATACTGTAAGTACGGCTATAATTATTTTTTCAATGATTTAGGTATAAAGAGATTGCTATAATCTACTATTATTTTTAAATTTCAGTTAAAATGGGGTCACAGGATACACAGATAGTCGTTACCCCACCGTCGGTCTCATGGGCTCAGAGAAGTGCTCGTGTTTATTTGACATTTAACGTAGAATGTGATAAACCAGATATCAAAATTGAGAAAAAATTGCTATCTTTTAAAGGAATATGTAACCCGGATCAAACCTTACATGAAGTTGTTATACCTCTCTATGCTGATATAGATCCCGAAAAAAGTGCATACAAAAATAAAGGGAGGCTAATTGAGGTTGTTTTAGGTAAAGCAAAGACCGACACCCCGTTTTGGCCTGCGCTAACGAGCGACAAAAAGAAACACCATTGGCTTAAAGTTGACTTCAATCGCTGGCAAGATGAAGACGAAAGTGGAGATGATATGGGTGACTTTGATGATATGAACGACATGTTTTCGAGTAAAATGGGAGATTATGGCGATGATATGGAAAAGGATGAAACTAGCTCTGCTGAAGAGGAGGACCTCCCCGATATAAAGTAAAGGATCTCAAGTATTATGTAGCCAAAAATTCAGTTAGTGTTAGAAATTTGTAATTATGGACAATATTTGTGCTTTTATACAAGGTATGTGGTAGTAGTAGATCCTAAATACTCTTTAAGGTATTTTTATCTATTTTATGGTGTGGTTCTAACATTGTTAATTTAAATATTGTTCTAGTACCAATGTGTTTAGGTACTTACCTTGTTAATTTACTCCACAATGGTTCTCATTGCTTTTACAGGTCTCATATTTGTTCTAGAAAATTGCTTGTATATTAAATTTTGGAACCATTCACCAACTTATCATCTACCTGATATTTTTATTTCTCATTAAAGATTTTTTTTTATATAAGTTCCAATGTCATTATGTTTTAACTCATGATTAATTTTTCAATGAAATTACCACTATAAATACAATAAAAAGTTTTATTATTTCAAAATATCATGTGTTTCCCATAGAAGTTAACACACAAAATTACAAGGCAATTCTATGTTTGTTTGTAAATGGGCCACAATGCAAAATTCTGTATAGAAATGAAATCATTAACTTGAGCATCTATCTAATAGCAACTTACATTCCAAAGATTTACCTATGTCTGCTAAATTAACAATAGTTACTTATATTATATTATTAAAAATGTATTGTTATTTCTTCAATCAAATTACTAGTACATGTTATGATAATATTATAACATTATGCATTTAGCCTATTCTAAAATTAAGTTGGCAAGGAAACCACCTACTAGATGACTAAGCATTTGCCTATTGTTTATTTTGATTGTGTCATTTACTTAAAAATGTTTGCCTTAATAATTATGATGTGAAATCTCATCTTGCATAAATAATTTTTAATATGTAAACAAAAACTGCTTTATTTTAATAATTTTATCTCAGAATTCCCCAGCTATTTACTATTTTATTACATACACTATTTTATACTCACAACAAAGTATAGATTTCAAGGTAAAGCCAAATAAATTTCAATAGAAACAAGTTCAATCAGCTGAAAAAGATAAAAACTAGCAAACTGTCCTTGTTTTTCTTATAGCTCTGTCTTTATGGTCAGATGGTGATCCAAGCATCTGGATGAGTTGTGAGTACCAGTGTGTAGTGTGTAGTGGTATACCATAATATAGGTTCTAGTTTTGGAAATAGAGGTGCACTCAGGCTGATTGTGACATTGGGCGACTGATTACTTAGTGGAATAATCAATTAGTCAGCGATCGAAGTCGTGAGCCCCTGTGCGTCAATTGAATATGGATGTTAACGAAGTCCCTCAACTATGGGGGCATATTAGCGATGAGACCAACTATTAGTCTACTCACCTCCACACCAAAGTGAGAACATTTTTTGATGGAGGTGAACGGAGGTATGAATTTAAAATGTATTCAATAAAAATGCCGTTTGATTTGTTGTGGAATTGGTAGTATAAATGAAACAAGATTAAAAAAGCATAAGTTACTTATATTTTTCGAGGACGACCCCTATGGCATAGCAATGATCATTTTTAACGCATAACGTCGATTAAAGTCGAAGAAATTAATACGATATTATAAAAGAGATTTGCTTAGCAGGATCCGTAGCAGTTTGAATTAGGAAAACGCAACTATTTTAATAAAAAATGGTACCTACTTATTTAATAGTTACAAAAACGGAGTATGGAGCCTTCGACTTTACCCAACTATTTAAAAATTCGGATATATTCATACAATTTAAATCTACATTTTACTCTAGGTAATTATAGGTATCTTATATTAAATAAATAACACAGTTTTTCCTGCTCTGTACTTAACGCTATACTTACACGCACTAATTATAAATTCCTTAATCTGCATTGGAATAATGCACTTCTACGACCTCCTAGAGGCAGCAAAGGTATATCATGTAGGCGCTTACTGTAATTTCTATCGTGGCATTAGACATTTTAATGAACTATGAACTCTTAAGTATTTATACTTACTTAAATGCTGTACCCCACTGGTTATCAAACGATCAAATGAACACTCATAACCCATACTCGTTGCCTTGTCAGAAATATCAGGCGAATCGCCATGCAGATCTGAGAAATGTTCAACATCCACCTTCGAAGAAGAAATTATACGGATAGTGTCGCAAACAACATATTGAACCACACAACAATCAAGCCGATTTGTTTAGTAAACGAGAGCTACGTCCATACGTACACGCAAATTCACGTATACCATAAACATCGTTTTTTTTTGTGCCTCACTAATTGTTGTTTGCGACACTCAATCTATATTATTTCTTCGTCTGAGACATCCACATAATAAATGGCATAAAATAGGTAACCAACTATCATGTATAAAACCTTAAATAGAATATTCACACTTCACAATAATTCAACTCGATGACATCTTAATAGTAACATACAACAAGTAACTTGTTCTGCACATCTATCAAAACGATACGGATGTGGACAAGCGCTATTCTATAACCCCGCCATTGGTAATGTAAGTGTTCTTTGCTATTTGAAAGAGTTGTGAGGACATTTTTTCATTGGTTTCTTTCACCATCTTGGCGAAGTGTCCGTCGGGGTTGGTGAGCAGTGTGTACGGATGGTCGAACTCGACGAGCCGGCCCGCGTCCATCACCATGACGCGGTCCGAGTCCATGATAGTGTTGAGTCGGTGCGCCACCGTCAGCACGGTGCACTCTGCGAAGCGCGTCCTTATCGTTCTTTGTATGAATTCGTCCGTCCTGTAAGAAGCACAGTGTCAGACGCCCGGTTACTATGAATAATAGATACCGCAGGCATCCAAATATATTCGATTAAGTTTCGGTATGAACGAAAGCGCCATCTTCCTACGGCAGAGAAACTACAGTAAATTATATTTTTAATATAACCGTTGCTTACTTGACTTTGGGAAATGAAATCAGCGTGTGTGTGCGTGTGTGTGGGTAAGGTTCTTACAACGGGACTGGTGGTGCTACCGGTAACGGGTAGATCTGAACAGATCTGAAGTAGATACGCTCGGGAATAAGTATAGATTCGTACTTGGGGTCGACATTGGCGGTGGCTTCGTCGAGCACGAGTATTCTGTTGCCGCGCAGGATGGCGCGCGCCAGGCACACGAGCTGCCGCTGCCCCAGGGAGAAGTTTGAGCCGCCTTCTGACACCTTGAAGTCCAGCGCAGGCACTGCTGCTTTCAGATCAACCTGCAAAAGTATACATTATAATTAATTATCGAGATAATTATATATTATCATAATTAATTATCTAGAGACCTCTTCTCGATGCCAAGAGAATTCAATCCACAAAACAGGCCCAGTGCGAGACTTTACCAGCCTTTCTTCTAGGTTTAGCTGAAGTTCTCGTGAAAAGGTTAACATTTAGAAATAATTAGACTTCATTTTTTATTTTTTTTACCTTGTCTATTTTACTTTTCGATGTTTGATTTTGGAAACCACTGTTCGGAACTTGCCAAATTGTACTGATATAGAAAAAGCATTTATAGTTTAGATCCTACTCATTACATCTTATCTTCCTGAGCTTACTTTCCGAAGACTGTTTTATTTCGTAATCAATAGGTGTACTAAATAGTGTTTTAGAAATTTAAATATGGTAATTAAGTAGGGTATTTACAGCTTCTAACGCTTTCCACAGCTGATCGTCATCGTAGTTGCTGAAGGGATCCAAGTTGTACCGCACTGTCTCCGAGAACAGAACCGGTTCTTGAGGTATTATCGATATCTTCGAGCGCAGTTCCTGTAACAAAAATTATATTATTGGTCATGATAATTTAGAGTTAGACAGGTAAGTAAAGTAAACAAATCGGTCTTTATTAACATAAAGCTGAAATAAAACTAATTTTACAGATTTTATATTACGATATTACGGGACGACTCCCGTGAAAACAGCCGAAACGTCGGGAACGTAAAAACATGATATACGTAAAAACATAGTATACACGCGGTATAATCTGTAAAATTAGTTTTATTTCAATGTGCAGTATTCGTGTAAATATAAGAAATCAATAACATAAAGTTATTGTTTGCCCAGTGATCTACTAGACGTTATTTGACCATCAGATTTGAATCACCGCTTTGACTCGAGTCAAATAGATCACAGTGATATACCTAAGTTATTATAAACAAAACATTATTATCTAGTCCAATACCTACCTAATCGATAAGAAAATATCGATAACGACAGCCTGGATTAGAAATGTTACCTGTAGAGCCAAGTAGGTTGTGTCAATGTTGTCGATAAGCACCTCGCCCTCCACTATGGCGAGACGGAACAGTGAGGAGATCAAAGATGATTTCCCAGCTCCAGTCCTGCCCACGATGCCCACCTGTCAAAACATATCGATAAGGTAAACTAAATATTGAACGATAAACATACCAACTGACATTTAATTGACGACACTGATTAATACACTTGGTAGTGACCCTACTATCTGTAACGAGGGCCCCGAGTTCGAATCCTACTGGCAAACTTTGTGCGATGAGCACGAATGCGTGGAACCAAAGTTATGGATGTTTATCTTTGCGGAATGAATCAGAAAGGGTATACTCAGCTTTGAGCCTGTGCTTCTTTAGCGCATTTGTAATCAATGTAATCAATTTGGAATCGATAAAAAAAAATTGCTCACGACAAAAAATCACAAGTGTCATTTTGTTGGGAGCATATATTTAAATTGACATATCGAAATTCTGTTTTCAAATCATGATTTAAAATACCCATAATACATGCGCTGTTTAGATTGGGATCGTACAATTGTTGTTTTCGTCTGGCAATATTATATTTTTTTTTTTCGTAACAAATTAAAAATCGTAAAAATGCTATTACCGTAGACGACTAATTGATTACCTTCCATCCACTCTCTATAACTAAATTGAGATTCTTGAGCACGGGCAGATCCTCGGGCGTGTATTTCATGTAACAATTTCTGAATTCGATGCGACCTCGTGACGGCCAGTCCTTTGGAGTTTCTTTCTCTGGAAATTAAGGGCGAAAATATAGTATCTCGTCCAAGTTGAGTAACTGGCTAGGTAACTTAACCCAATACCTGCTACGGTATTGGGTTAAGTTACCTAGCCAGTTACTCCTGCTGCAAAATAAAACTCAAGGATGCCGAAAAAAAATTAACAAGCGAACTCCATATTTAAGGATATCGGGGTAGAGGTCATTTTGCTTTGCACAGCTTGCATGACTGATCCTGATAAGGTAGGTACCCCCCTTATAAAGACCAGCTATACCAACTTGACAAATTTATGGGCCATAGAGGAAAAGTGTCCTCCTTTCCTCTATGGCAGGTTCCTACTGCAGTTACATCAACATGGGAATACCCTGCTGGTCTAGGTGCCATGAACGGAAAGCTATATAAAATAAAGATTTGACTCCACACCGTCTTTCCTCACAAACAAAAATGAAATAAATAACCCCATTACAAAGAAAATTATTTACACCCCCTCCCAAATGCGCGCCTTTGATTGTGTCATGTCGTAAAATTAGTTTTATTTAAATGTGTAGTATTCGCGTAAATATAAGAAATCAATATGTGTCATAGTCAATAATAACACAAAATTCATTTTTTTTCTGGTCACACCCGACCGAGCTAGAGTACCTATAGGCCTTAACGTACAGATTGTAATCATACAAGCTGTTTTTTGTATCTTATACATACCTCCCTTCTCCCAGTGCGGTTCCCTCTCAATGTGAGTGTACTGCAGAATGCGCTCCACGCTGGTCATCTGCGAGATAACCTCTGCGGTCTGCCGCACGCCAAACTGCAGCATCCCGGTAAGGATCAGCGTCTGTGATATCGCCAGACCCACGTTCCCAGAGAATACCGTCTCTGCAAACGGCGTAATTTTATGCATAACAATATTGATTGAGCGATGCCTAGCAAGTTTGCATAGCTGTTGTGTGTCACAGAACAAAACAACAATAAAATAATTACCTACAATATATTAAGCCACCAATAATAATAATACCTGCTTGTATGCTATTTATTGATAGAATAACATCTATAAACCCGGGATGAAATAACCTAGGTGCATTGAATTTAACGATAATACATACATAATACCATCACCCGCGTAATCCCTAAAGGGGTAGGCAGAGGAGCACTGCAGTGCATCCACACTTCATCGCCGGTATTTGGTCCCAATTATGATGCGACCATTGCCATTATATCGGACATACTTTCCATTCTACTTTATTAAATGTGTGGTGGATATAAGCATATTCCACCTTGCCATCCCAGTGCGAGTTGACAAACTTTACACGGCTCTCACAAGACGTTTGTGTAGGATTCCATACTATATTTCTCTTACAATAAAAGTTTGTTACTTTATTATGAAAATCACTAGGTAGGGGAAAACACATACAGAACTTTTATGATGATGATCCAATAGAACAGGTATACTCACTGCTGTCTATAACGAGGAAGGCGACGATGACGATGGAGAGGTAGAGCACGCAAATAATGTCGAGCCAGAAGCCGAGCGTCACGCCGCTCGCCAGGTAGCTGCTCCACGTGGATGTGTGGATGTCCTGCATGACATACAACCCGATATAGCCTTAAGCACTACTGGGTGTGTGAACAAATTCTTATCATCAAAATATTTCAACAGAATGATATGCTACGACTTTACCGCGCGTTCGCGAAATGCCGTTGCTATTCTCACATACCTATAACAATGTATTGCTCAAAAATGTAAAAGATCTTTAAAAAAAAACAACCATGGAGTTTCGTGCCCGTTCTTCTCCATAGGAACGGCATTCCGAACGGGTGGTAAAGTAGTAACATATTATTTTGTAACTTTTGACAAATCATAAGTACCGTATTTAATGCTCCACGTGAATAACAAATATTCTGATTCTGATTCTTATGGAGAAGAAGGGGCAAGAAACTCCATATTTACTCTTTTTATAAGGAAGTTAAACATTTTTGTTTTCATACATTAACCACGTTTACTAATACATACCGAGTATACGCTATGTACTTTGTACGTGTCTAAATCTATGAAATTAAAGGAACGGCTAGGCGGACTTGAGTAGGTAGACTAAGTAGTTCAAATGAAAACTAAATATATAATTAAATTTAGGGCTTATACATGGTTCCCATATTTACAAATAACGTTTGTTTATGAAGGTTAGAAGGAGTAGAGAAAAAAAATAGAAAGCGAAATAGACTGCCTGAACAAGTCACTCATGTTCAAGAGGAGCTGGACCAGCACCCATCGTTAGGTTGCGCTGCTTTACATGCTCGTAACATATGTTAGATAGTAAACTCCTCTGTGTACAGAAAAGCAAAGCTGTCACTTGCTTGTCTGTTTCTCTAGGACATGTCCGTGTGTATTCTTACTTATTAAATCCATTTCTATCTTTTCTACATCGTTTACTTTGCTGCCCATAACCCATCAGGTTATGGGCCCAGGGCGTAGTTCCCTGTAGTTATGTAAATATATTTCCAAACCATTTTCGTGAAATTAAATAATTAAATTTTTCGATCGGGTGATTTTTGGAAAAGATGGCAGCAAACACATTGATTCAATGTAACGACAAATTACGAGGTATCGACAATTATTCAACATGGAAGTTCATGATGAAAATGATTTTAATACACGATGACCTCTGGGATTGCATTGAAGGTGATAGCAAAGAAGAAAAAGTCTGTCCGAAAAAGTCTCAGAAGGCTTTAGCGAAGATCTCTCTGTCTGTGCAACCAGGTGCATTTCCATACATTAGAAATGCGAAGGACGCGCAAGAAGCGTGGGCGAATTTAAGTACAGCCTATGAAGACAGAGGACTGTGTCGCAGACTAGGATTGTTAAGATTACTATTCAGTACGAAACTGAATGAGCACAGCAGCATGGAAAGTTATCTCACCAAATTGTCAGATTTGTCACAACAATTGCAGGACATTGGCTCACCCCTGGAAGACGATTTCTTAGCGGTTGTTATGTTGAGCGGATTGCTACCCGACTATGATCCTCTCGTGATGGCCCTCGAGAATTCGAACGTCAAGCTGTCCAGCGGTCTTGTAAAAAGTAAATTATTGCAAGAGTACGGACGTCGTGACAAGAAGACTGACGATACAATGGCTTTGTCAACCACTACGAAACCATTTAGATGTTTTCGATGTAAGAAAACTGGACATTTTATGAAGGATTGCCCGAAAGGAAACAAGAAGGTGACTAAAGACAAGGTACACCAGCAGGCTACCTTGACAGCACTAACGGCGAATATCCAGCATGACATGTGGTATGTGGACAGTGGAGCGACGAGTCATATGTGCAACAACAGAGACTTATTGCACGATTTTGTGTGTGAGAAGCCGTTTGTAGTGCATGTAGCAAATGGTGAGAAGCTGTTGACAGCGGGTCGAGGACAGGTTACCGTAAACCTTAAAGACTGTGTACGGACTATAACAGATGTTTATTATGTACCTAATCTTTCAGCAAATTTACTATCTGTGAGTGTTTTAGTAAAGAAAGGTTATAGAATAGTTTTTGATAAACATATGTGTTGTATATCCGATGTTAAGGGAGTTCTAGCTACTGCAACATTAAGGGATGGTATTTATAAACTCGATATCATCGCTAAACCCTATGTAGGGAGCATCAATAAATCTGTTTCTTTCAGTGCATTGACAGATGGTAAGGAACTTCAATCGGATCGCAAGACGGTCTTGCGAGCTTCATCAAGTTCGGAAGGTAAAGTAGCAGAGGAGTCTCAGGAGACGTGGCATCGTCGTTTAGGCCACTTGAACTCCAGGAGCATGACGCTTTTGAAACGAGGTATGGTGACAGGAGTGAACTATAATACAAATATTTTTCATCCGTGTACTGCGTGTATTGAGGGCAAGCAGACTAGACTGCCTTTCCCTAAGAAGTCATACACCAGAGCTACTGTAGTGTTAGGGTTGATTCACACAGACTTGTGTGGCCCTATGCCATGTGTTTCTTTTAGCGGTAAAAAGTATTTTCTGACGTTCATCGACGACTACACTAGAAAAACTTATGTGTATTTTTTGAGGACGAAGGATGAAGTATTTGAGCATTTCAAGAATTTTAAAGCGGTGGTAGAAAATGAAACTAATCACAAAATAAAAATTCTTCGTAGTGATAACGGTGGTGAATTTGTTAATTCCAAATTACAGGATTTCCTAAAGAAAAGTGGAATCAAGCATCAGACAACAGTCCCGTATTCCCCACAACAGAACGGCGTGGCGGAAAGGGCGAACAGGACTATTGTGGAGAAAACAAGGTGTTTGTTACGAGATGCAGGATTGGAGAACAAATTCTGGGCGGAAGCTGTGAATACTGCTGTTTACTTGAAGAACAGGACACCAACTAAGGCTGTAGTTGGAAAAGTTCCTGAGGAGAAGTGGACCAATCAAAAGGTGAACGTAAACCATTTACGTATTTTTGGTTGTTTAGCTTATGCAGTTGTTTTAAAGAATCGAAACAAACTAGATTCAAAATCAAAACAGTATATATTCGTTGGATATTGTGACGATACGAAAGGCTACAGGCTATTAGATCCTAATGATTCGTATAAATGTGTCAATGCTCGTGATGTGGTTTTCTTGGAAAAGAATTTCTATAAGAATAGGTCACATGATGATAATCAGGACTTGGTATTTATACAGCCTGATGGACTGTCTGAGCTATCTACTGTAAATCCAGAGTTGTCTGATGACCGAGGGCAAAGGACGAGTACAAATACAGTACATGACTCAGATAGTGACAAAACTTTTGAATCAAATAGCTGTGCGGATCCAACATATATTCCAGGTGATACGAGCTTGGACGATACATCATACATGTCAGACTGTGAAGATCCAGAGATGGATGCGCAGTCTGTGTTGCTGGTGAAGAAATTATGCAGCGATGGTGATGAGCCAGAAAGCGTACAGGAAGCCATGGATTGTTCAGAAGCAGTTGAGTGGAGAAAAGCTATGTCAGATGAGTACAAATCTTTCATTGATAATAAATGTTGGACACTTACTGAGAGACCAAAAGACCAAAAGCCTATAAAGTGCAGATGGGTATTCAAAAAGAAAAGAGGTCTGGACGGTGAACTCTTGAGGTATAAAGCTCGCCTCGTGGCAAAGGGTTATACTCAGAAGTATGGCGTAGATTACGAAGAAACATTTTCCCCAGTGGTAAGATACTCTACTATTAGAATGTTACTGGCTATAGCTGCGGAGTACGATATGGATATCGATCAACTCGATGTGAAAACTGCGTTCTTGAATGGCGATCTAAAAGAAAAGGTCTATATGGAGCAGCCTGATGGTTACAAAATGAAAGGTAAAGAACAAATGGTTTATAAATTAAATAAAGCCATTTATGGCCTGAAACAAGCATCCAAGATGTGGTATGATAAATTAAATGAAGTTTTGTTGAAGAAAATGAATTTTAGAAAAACTTCGTCAGAACCCTGCGTGTATTTTAAAAGAATGCTAGGTGAATTGTTGATCATTGCCTTGTACGAGGATGATATTCTATTGTTTTCAAGTACTAATTCGGTCTTAAAGAAGAAAATAAAGAGCGATTTGATGAAGGAATTTGAAATGAGAGACTTGGGTCCTGTTAACCACATTTTAGGCATGAGAGTTAAGAAGAGTGATGATAAAATAACTCTTGATCAATCTGGTTATATAATGAAAGTGCTAGAGAAATTTCAGATGACAGATTGTAAGTCCGCCAAGACACCAATGGAAAAGGGTCTAAAACTTTCGCATGAAAAAGGAAAGGAAGAGAAGTATAGTTACAGAAATTTGATTGGATGTCTAATGTATATCGCAGTATGCAGCAGACCGGATATTGGTCACGCTATGAGTGTGCTGAGCCAATTTAACGAAACTTACTCAGAAGTTCATTGGAAAGCGGCAAAACGGATACTAAGGTATCTAAAAGGAACGTCCAATTTTTCATTGACATTTGAAAAAGGAGGACTGGACAGTGTCACCGCCTACGTTGACGCTGACTGGGCTAACGACGATATTGACCGGAAGTCATACACAGGTTTTATTTTTAAACTTGGAAAGTCTTTAGTAGCCTGGGAGAGTAGAAAACAAAAGACAGTTGCTCTTTCAAGCACAGAGGCGGAGTATATGTCGATGTCAGATGCTTGCAAGGAAGCTTATTTTGTTCGCAACTTTCTGTATGAATTGTTAGAGAAAGATTGTAAAGTTTTAATGTACAACGATAACCAATCTGCTCAGAAGTTAACTATCAATTCAATGTTCCACAGCAGAACTAAGCACATTGATGTGAGGCATCATTTCATTAGAGAGGCAATAAAGCGAAATGTTATTGATGTCAAGTATTTGTCAACAGATTTGATGATAGCAGATATTTTGACTAAACCTCTGACAAAAGAAAAACATGAACAGTTTGTTAAAGGTTTATGTTTGTCTAATTTATAATAAGGTTATTAGACATAGGTAGTTAGAGTTGTCATATGCTATGACGGTTTAGTTATGTTTGTTTTTAAGAATGTTGATATGTTGTTGTTTTTTAGTTTGCTGTGAGTATAAGTTGTATGTCTTATGTTTTGAACTATGTCGGAGTAGTTTAAGGGGGAGTGTTAGATAGTAAACTCCTCTGTGTACAGAAAAGCAAAGCTGTCACTTGCTTGTCTGTTTCTCTAGGACATGTCCGTGTGTATTCTTACTTATTAAATCCATTTCTATCTTTTCTACATCGTTTACTTTGCTGCCCATAACCCATCAACATATACATGAAAAGGGCTTACTTGGAATTTGTCGAATTCTTTAATAAGTCTCTGCTCCGCGCCGGCCGACCGTATCGTGCTGATTCCATTGAGAGTGGCTGACATGTGGGAGAACACGGGACTTCTCGCTGTGAAGTTAAATGGTTCACTTTATATGAGACATTTAAAGAAAAAATCCTAGAAATTGCCAGTACCAGCATAAAATTGTAACCATCAATTAAATAAATGGATCTGGTTCAGATAAAGCTGCATTTTATTCTTTTACATACTACCTTCATCTTTTATTCGGTCTTCCGGCTTATATACTATCCCTCCATCTTATTCATGCATTATAATTAACTACCGCATCAAGATCATAATCATTAATTATTTATTTGTAAAAACAAACCATTCAGAATACTTGAGACGGTGTGTGCGTGTGTATGTTAAGGTGTTTCTAAATGTTAAATGTGTGTTTGAGGGTGACGTGTTGTGAATGTGTGTGCATTTACATGATTAGGTTAATAATAATCTTTATCAACAATTCTACTCACTAGTGCCTTCAAGTCGTTTGATCGACTGCGCAGATTTGAGGTAAATCTGCAGGATAGTATAGAACAGCAAAAGGATGATAGTCGTTGGCAGCAACGTCCAAATCAGGGCGGCGGCGTTGAGCGCCAAGATACTGAACATCACGAGGTAAATCTGGATGCACTCCAGAAGGAATCGTGGCAACAGCTCATCTAGAGCGCCGATATCCTTGGAAAATCTGTTTAGAATACGTCCTGCAAAGATTTTTTAGATAATTATAATATATGCATAGGCTTCTCGCAGTATAATCATCATAATAGCTTAGTTTGAAGGTACACCTCTGCCTGCGTCTTGGAGAAATATTCCTACTCAAAGAAATAGTATTCAGTGAATTTCAGGTTTTAATTTGTAAAAACTGGCTGGCGTTTCTGTTCGTGCTTCGAATGCACATTGAAGATTTACTCATCTTACTATCCTTTAAAACAGTTATTTTGGACATCGGAGGGCGCATATAAGGCTCTCCACGTAACTATTTGTATCAGACAAATCTAGAAAGAAGACTGCTGCAATGTAAAATATAACGGAGATCTCATTCCTTACCCGAGGAGTTGGTGTCGAAGAACCTCATGACACCTCGCAGCATGGAGTGGAACATATCATTGTGGAGGTTCCGAGACGCCGTCATGCACACCTTGAAGAACATGAACGCACGCGCCGTGATGAAGAATATGCAGCATACGATGAGCGCGGTGTACACGTACAGATATTGAGCGGTGTCCAGAGGGCCGATGAAAGCGTGGATTTTCAAATCTGAAAAGTAAAAAGTTTTTTTAATATTAAGTTTTAGTTAACTCCCGTCGTTTAGGTTGCGTTGGCCGCTTTTGTTTCTACAATATACGGTTTTCTTGTACTCCATTAATTCAGCGCAGATGTACTATAATATCTTAGTCTACCAGGCTTCATGCTGTTAGTATATTTGGTAGATATCTTAAATCATGTGAACTCATAATTTTAAGACATCGTCTGAAATATTATTCGAAATGTGACTACTGAGTACACATCTAATTTCATAGATATTTGCTACTAAAGTTTGGTAAAAGTAAAGAGTGTGCGGTCTCGCTCTTTCCCTGTTGTAAGCTGGTGACGTCACGGCCCTCTAGCTCCGTATTTGCTTTTTTTAAATCGGAAATTTAAAGTGTTAAGCAATTTTTTGGAATTACTAGAGTTACTTAATTCAAAAATTTCCAGTGATACCAAAAAATATCAAATCTCACTAATCTTGCTGTGAAAAATTATCTTTTATTTGTCTTCCCTTGTCTCAACCTTGTGCTATATCCAAACACGCAAGAGTAGCTGCACGAATTGAAAACTAACGTTGCGTGGTTGGAATTTGGAATTAATTTATAGATTACCTAGTAGATTTTAATTTTAGTATTGAACTAGTGTTATTGGATAAAGCAGAATTGAGTAATAGAGTTAGGTATGTACAAGAGCAAGGATGTGTTTATGTTAAGGTTTATATCGTTATAAACATTCGATTACATTTATTATGCATTGGCGTGCGTGAATCGCTGGCTAAGCCTTTATGAGTCTTACGTTAGGTTTCTATAAAGGTTAAGGTAAAGATAAAGAGAGATAAAGATATATTTATTCGTAAAACATAAGTATAAAAAGGGTTCAGGGACCCATTCTTTATCGATTGAAATTTTTACTTGTAACTCTTATTGTATTAATAAGCGTACCTAAAACCCTTAATATATAAATATATATATTTAGATAAATAATTATAACACGCACCTGGTTGAAGGCTGACTCCCGCAAAGTAAGTCGACATATTGAAAGTGGAATTGTTCGCTGGTGCAATCGGCGTCGTGTCAAATCTGTAATCTTTGGTCGTCCTGTTGTTCGACAAATCCTTTTGGGTGGTTACCTCGTTTGTCCTGCGGATAATATTTCTTCATTAGCTGTACCTAGACAGACTGCGCAACACTGCGAGTCATGTTCAGACACATGCCGAGGGTTAGCGGCGAGATAAATGATTGATAACATCGCTCGACCAATCGGTGAGAAAGAAAGATGAAGATGATGTAAAGAGAAGAAAGATGACGTTCTTAATTTCTTTGTAGGTAAATAAAAATAATGCAAAGGCCTGTGCTGAATCGCTCAATCGATATATAGCAATAACGTTGTAAATAGAAACCAATTAGGCGATCATAAGTGTTAAGGAACCTAATATTACTTACCAGAAAGTGAACCAATCGCTGTACCTACAGTTACTGAGATCGCTTGTGTGAACTACCTCAAAAAATTATTAGATACTAGGTGATAATAAACGTTGACGTACTAAAATACTTACCAAAAAGTGACCCAATAATCGCAGAGGGTTGCCGACAGTTGTCCTATAACCAGTAGCAGAATCATGAAGAGCAATCTCGGCGTCTTGCCGCCCGCCCTCAGGTACGCGCCGTACACCTGCCAGCCCATTGAGCCTGACTCTCGTTCCTCTTCCTCCATCTCCTGGGCAGGCTCGAAGCCTCCGGTGGACTCCGATAGCGAAGGTCGCCTTGTCGTTGATAACTAAGCAAGTAAGGAGATATACTTTAGTGTATGAATCAAGATGAGCGCTCTTTGAAAATTAGTTACAATGACCACGGTCATTGTAACTAATTTTCAAAGTTTTCTTGTTATGTCATAGGTACATAACAAGAAGACTTTTTTCATTTTAGAATTAAACAACACATAAGAAAAAGTAATGGAGGATAGGGGCCTGTTTGCGTATGCGATTCTCTTAAGGTAATATCTATGTAGGTAATAATAATACCAGCCCTTTTAATGTCTTACTGTTGGGCACGGGCCTCCCATTAAGCGAGAGGGATTAAGCTATTGTCCACCATGCTGGCCCAGTGCGAGTTAGCGGACTTCACACGTTTTTCGTGGGGTTCTCCAAGATATGCAGGTAATATTGATGAAAAATTGATATTCCAAATATCCAACAATTTGGATTTGGATAGTGTTTAAGTAGTTGGTTAGTTACTTCGGGGTGGCCGAGGCGCCAAGTTTGAGTCTTCTATAGTTTAACTTATGAATATTATAGCCCAGCAATAGATGTACTAATAATATTCACGTCATAAATCTCAATATCGACCTCTTTAAATGTTAGTGATTTATCGATGTAAATTTAGGCATTACATTAATACATATGTGAGTGATATAATATTAATGTGAGCTGTTATTTACTACCCTTGAAACTTGAACACATAAACTTTTAAATTTAGCAGAACGCAACGTACGAAATAGCGATTAATAAAAAAAAACTTTGAAAAAAAAAACAAAAACTTTATATTTTTTTATAACAGAATTCTTGGTTATGTAAGGCAAGTGATTTTATTGTTAGGACGGTGTCCTATATATGGTTGTTTACTACCCGCGAACACTTTTTATTACCCGCGGAAGTAATCAAGCTATCACTTTTAACTCGCTCTCACTGCGATGAACAGGTTGGGTCTTAATCAAAACAGCTGTGAGTAATATATTAAATATAGCAGAAGCATTAACGCAAGCTAATATCACTCACATGTGAGTGATATTAGCTTGCGTTATTATTGTTATTTCATGAATTTACACCGCATATGACTATGTCATTTCTAGCGTTTCTGAGCCCCTATCAATAAATTTAAATTCAATCAAGACATTGCACAATTTTGTTACACAAAATTGAAACATATTATTAGATTGGCAAGATAGATTTTTCGTTATTTCACATTCAAATGTCACAAGGCTGGCGGATTCCAGTTCTGGATTCCGCACGTCCCAGTTTGATGTGAAAAAATCTGGTCACGTATCAGAGACATCGTATCGCGTCGTGATGGATCGGATTGGCGAATACGTAATAGGATTAAGGCGATGAGAGAATCTGTTTGACTGGGTAATGGGTGCATTTATTCATTAGTAGTACGGCTTAGTAAGGTTATATTCATTTTGAATGTTGAACAACTCATAAATGTTAACATTTTGTATGTCTCTAAATATTTATTGATAGATTGTAGATTTTATTATTGCTTACCCTGGCTGACGTTCGTCTGGACATTGGCAGTGGTTTCTCGATCTCTTTTTTAACTTCATTCTCGTCGTGACTGGATGACAATAGCTTCGCAAAATCTTTACCAGTTGTTACTAGTTCATCGTATGTTCCTTTGGCCTCGACAGAACCCTGAGAATTATGAATAAACCTTACACATTTTTTTGGTATGTCGTCAAAATCGATGACCTTATACGTGATATTTTGGTGACGAATGCCAAGGCACAGATGATATGTCATGTTCACTTTATGCCGTTTAAAAGAGTTTTATTGTAAGTATTTTAAAAATAAGGATTCATCTTTAATATTTACAGAGTTGCATGTGATAACTGATATAGAAGATTTCCAATCTTGCATATATAGCAGTTTTATTTATTTTTACCAACAAATAAGGGGAATCTAAATCACTTCTATTAATATTTGTAACTACATAACATGGCTTTGAAGATCACACCCCATTTCAAAAAACTTTAAAGATTTATCTTACATTGGCCATGATGACGATGTGATCCGCCGCCTTGAGGTAGTGCAGCTGATGGGTGACCAGTACCCTGGTGGTGTGTCGCAGGTATCCACTGATGCACTCGTCGAACAACTGCCTGCCCACGTGCGCGTCCACTGCGGACAGCGGGTCGTCTAGGAGGTATACTTCTGCCTGGGGATGAGACAGACTTTTATAAATTATTTCTTTAGCGAGCTTGTGGGCGTGCTGCTTCGTAAGTTTCAATTGAAGGAACATGTGGATTTTTGTTTGCATTTAAATTTAAATATCTAATGATCAAATTTCGGAAGTGTCACACAACCTTGCTTGATAAGCTCATACTATCGTCACATCTTCTATTTATGTATAGATAAATTATATTAATATTTAAATTTAATGATATAAGTTTCTATTAGTACCACTTATAATTTGACTACCTCTGTATAAAATATGTGTTAGGACATGTTGTTTTAAATACATGATATTTTATTAAATAAATTAAGAAGGGGAGGCCCAACTATCATAGATTGATGTAAGTATAATATAATTATAGTCCAGCCATTACTGCAAGGTAAGGGTACAGGTAATAAGCTATAAACAAACGAATGGAGTGGGTGTCGTAACAAAAACGTTTATTCCCAAAATGTATAGGTACCTGTCTATAAACTGCCCTCGCTAGATTGATACGAGCTCTTTGTCCACCTGACAGAGAGGCTCCTCGTTCGCCAACCAACGTCTGATCACCGTGTGGAAACTGTTGGAAGTCTTTCTGAAGGGCGCACACTCTTACCACCTGGAAGTAAAAAAACGTAATAATATCTATTTCTAATAGTTCAAGAATTTAATTATATCCTTGTGTTACTTACTTCCTTATATTTCTTGGAGTTGTATGGTAGCCCAAAGAGTATATTTTGGCGGACAGTAGCCACAAAGAGCCAGGGCTCTTGGCTTGCGTACGATAATGGCCCCGAGAGGTAAATTCGACCGCTGCTCGACCGTAACTCATTCAGAAGTAATTGAAGAACTGAACTCTGGAAATAGGAACGTGTAATTTAAGAAAAGTACTTATTAAATAAAAAGAGTACTGCCTATAGATACATATATAGGTCTGAGATATTTCATCCATTTGCATTAAGGGGTTTTTAAACCGCTACTAAAATATGATTATTCAATTTGTATTTGTAATATTAATGCTTTGCAGTTGTACTAATATTTTTGTTGGAGTATTTGTTTATTTACTCTAGGTACTTAACATATTTTTTATGAATTTACTTTACATACGTTCAATTGTTTTTTATGGAAATTTATGGATTAATTTATGTATGGTCATACCTAGGTATTTTATTACTTCGGTGCAAAAGTAGCAATTTGCATATCTTCGATGCCGTTTGATGAATAACAAGAGACGATTTTCTAAGCAATACTTAATGTAGCATTATTTTTTCAGAAGAAGTCAACATATTAGTTTGTTTATAACTTTGGAATATCTACTTTATAATAATGCGGTTCGTTTGTATTGAGCGCATCACGTGAGAGCAGCCGGAGCAATTTGGTCATTTGTTTTTGAATAAAGGTTTGATCCGAATCCGTAGTAATCCAAATAAAGGTTTTAGGGAACGAAAAGCGAAGAGGGCTGCATGAAAAAAAAATCGCGACAAGGCAACGTCTAGCGGGTCAGCGAGCAATGAATAATTTTACCTTCCCAGAACCAACGGCTCCGATGATAGCACAAAGTTTCCCTTTGGGAACAGTAATGTCGAGGTTGTTCAATGTCATGGGTCCGTCATCGGTCCAATGCGCGCTGACATTTTGGATGAGAATACCGACATCGGGGTCCACTGACATCGGACAGAGTTTTTGGCTCAATAAGCCCTTTTCATTGCAGTCGAATCCTGTAAAAGGAATTTAATAGTCGTAGTGATAGTTTACAAAAAGCTATCAAACATTCTTCATCATCCTGTAATCCCCAAAGGCGTAGGCATGAGTGCATACAAGTTAATACACTATCGCGGATGGTATTATAATGTAAGAGAGGGAGAGCCAATTGTCATTATAGCAGAAAATCTTGAGTCACAGTTCAGCGCGCCGCGGCTCAGTGCGGGTTGGCGAACTTTACACAGCTTTCATAAAACGTGCAGTTTTCCTCATGACGTTTACCTTCACCGCACAGCGCGTGATAAATATTATTGAAAATAAAAATTGCACATGAGATCTGAAAATGACAGAGGTGCGAGCCCGGTTTTGAACCGTCACACTTTGTTTCCAATGCGAGCATTCGACTTATATTATATCTATGTCGTTATAGAGCCTCCAAAAACATACCAGGGTTATAAATGCCTTCCTCATTAAGTTTCTTGAAAGTGTTAGGGCGTAGATCGACTTCTTTTAAGTTTTTATTATTCTTTTGTGACTCAACATATTGCACCAGCTTGGCAATGTCCACGTCGGGAACGCTCCGAAGATCCTCTCGTTCATCTAATAGAACATATTTGTTTTATTTTCTTACAAGTTAAATTATACCCCGAAAATATAGAAATTTACAATCGTATTAAAAATAAATTTTCGCATATAAAATGTTTTGCAATGCGATTGTAAATATGTACATGCATACATTTGGGGTTTAGTGTTTACACATTGTTATTTAAGCATTAATGATTTTGATATGTTTGCAATGCTACTTGGACATGCAAGCCTTAGTTATGTTCAAATAAATATATTCTTGCCATGGCCATGTAAGGAAAAATTGAAATTTTTATTTAATTTGGATAAACACTTCCAAAAGATATACCCAGGTATGTAATTATTTACTCATTTTACTTTACATACTTAGTAATCAGTATTATTGTAGTACCTGCAACATGCAAACCAATATGTATAAACAGATGTTGGGGCAAGTTATTATTTTATACAAAATAAACAATACTTAAACCTTTTGTTATTTACCATCAATGGTTTTTTAAATGAACATTATTATGAAGCTATAAATCTTTTTATATGAAACAGTTTCATCATAAGCAAGTACACCATTTGAAAAAAAGCAGACAACAAAGCGGAGATAATGTTAATCCATGAACCCTCGTGTTAGTCAGATAGGTTAGTATTAAGAGAGAAGTCGCTGGAAATGACATCACAGGATACGAGTTAACACAATAAACGACGGGTAATCAAACATTCGTTAAGGCAATGTGACGCACCAACTGCACATTTTACGTGGTACCACACTCTTAGAACATTGTATTTATTATCATTACCCAAGAGCAATAGTGACTGAATGCGCTGAACAGAAGTAAAGCATTCCATTGACATCGAGAGAATGAACGGCAACCGGATAACAAGTCCTAATTGAATGATGTTGAACATATTCGCTAACGGGAACGCCTGCGAAAATCATGTACATATCTTGGAGTTATTCCATCGAACCCTATACAAGTAACGACCCTTGCTTAGTAGAAGGGCGATAGGAAAAACAATTGATGGTACTCTATAGAAATTGCTGATTGAAATCTTTTGGTGATTTCTATCAGTGATGGTAATAATATGACGTAGCACATTTGTCTATCTATTTATCTTTCTCTTTGTCTATCTTTACCTGAACGAAAGCTGTCACGCGGTTAAGAGCATACGAATAATGCTGCTAATAGATTAAAGAAATGTGACATGGACTAATTTAATGAATTAGAGATTTCTTACAAAATAGATGGTGTTAATAGAGCAACGAGTCTTAGTTATATTTTGGACTCGTATATAGTACATGGAAGAGCGCAGAAAAGATATGCGGCGTGCATATAGTGCGATGTAGAGGCTTTGTGCCTCACGTACCGAACAACATGAACGCCTCGAGGCGTTGCACTGATATCAGCGCCTCAGCCAAAAAAGATACCGCATTTGACATAATTATAGACAGGGTTCCTTGTAGTGTGTTGAAGAATTGCGCCAATGGGAACACCTGGAAATTTCACATGTATTGCACCGGACCAAAATGGAGGTGAGTTATATGCAAGACCTGAGCAAACTAACTTTGCTGACTTAATATGCTGGCTATGCACGAGAAGAGCTGGGAAGTTAAGTAGATAGCACAAAAATACCCTAATAATTTTACTCAATTGGTCGATTTGAGTTGCGCCAGCAATTGTTCCGGGCCCCAAGTCTGCTAACACAATCGATTCATAATGGAACAGCAACCGCATAGTTTCTGTCACTTTTGACAGATATCCCATACAATATCTGTCAAAAGTGACACTTGCTATGCGGTTGCTGTTCGATTATGAATCGATTGTGTTAGCAGACTTGGGGCCCTGCTTCCTCTCCGGTGTATATTAGGCTAACTATTGCCTTATATACAGTGGCCAAATATGGGAACAGTATAAATCTAGTCTACTTACAATATCAGCTGTGACTTGGTAGCCGAACAAGGAATAGGAGAGCAGTGTGATGTACAGGGTGAGCCTCTCAGTGAAGACCATGAAGCTGAGGTACACTCCCCGGAGGTAGGACGCGGAAGTGATGCTGTTGATTTCATTCTTGCGAGCGAGAGCCACCACCTTCTCAAACGGCTTTTCCCACGCGTACATTTTTATGACCTATAGCAATATTCATGCATTTAAATTAATATATATATATATATATAAATAAATGTCACCAGACGAACATACCAACGATCCCAAACTAAGCAAAGTTTGAATGATTGGTATATTAAACATACATAATGTCGGGTACAAGCATTCATGCTCATCACACGAAGTTTTGCCTCTACCAGGATTCGAACCCGGGACCCTCGGCATGGAAACCAAGATCACTACCGACTACGTAGTACTACATATTAGTTTAATTTATCAAGACTCAAGTAATAATATCCTTATAATAGTTTTTTTATTATAAGGAAGTTGTGGGTATACTTAAAGTAGTCTATCCATTTAACACTGTATTTAAGTGTTAATAAAGACTTAAATACGAAATAACTCAACACAGCTTGTTTATTAATAGCTGTGTACAATTCATCGTCTCTACATTGTGATGATGAAATAGAAATGGGAACCTACGTATTTGAAACGAATATAATGATGAAGTTAATTGTTGAGCATACCTGCATTCCACTAATAATTTCGTCCATAATCCTAACGCGCTCGTCGGTTTTGCACGCAGTCTTCATTCGTAACCTTGCGGCCAATTTGCTCATGTAAGCTGCAAGAATAAGCAGGTTTTACATTTCTGTTTTTTTTTATACATGATGCATCGCGCGCCTTAAATTTGTTTGCGCCTTTGGGAACATAAATTTATGTCTTATGGACAAAAAAGATATGGTAAAAAGATTATTATATATGATTATGGTAACGAGAAATAAAGTTAATCCTTGAGGCGGTAACAATTTCGATCTTTATTGTAGCATTAATGCACTGAATAATATTTTCATTGTCATCTGTATAAATCTGGTCGCTTCCTTCTCATAGTGAAACCTCTTATTGTCCGAGATTTATAAACATGATTGAATCATACTTACACTGCACTGGTATGGTCTGCAACACAATGCCAATGACACCGACAATAGCTGCATATCCGATCTTCAAATAAATGAGATAGCAGACCACGACCACTTGCAGGGGCAGTAGCCAGATGAAGTGAGTGTAAATAAAAGCGTAGTCGAAACGGTTCACGTCGTTGGACAGAAGATTTACAACCTGACCGGCGGTGGTCTGCGCCAGCGCGCCCGAACTCATGCGCATTACCTGATCAAAGAGAAAAGTTAGCGTTTATTTAAATTAGCTGAATGCACTCGCATCGATCGTGAAATGACTTTGTAATGATAAACGTTTTCTTCTTCTTTTTTACGAAATGAAATAAATGGATATGCAAATGGCCTCACCCGCAACTTAGCGGGTATTTTGCCAGTGTTAAGTAATGAATAGCAATAAAACATTCAATAAATACACATTATAAATAAAATAATGGCTGTGACATGATGATATGAAAATGGCGACCGATACACGTTTTATTAGATACGATGAAACTTTGTTTCAAGCTTGACATAATGTTTGACGGTACTAGTGATTACATTGTCTACGGGGCGATTCAGAACGTTTCGACAAGCATCCGATTTAATTCGATTAGAAATGTTCTCGTTTCGCCGACGGTCTTTAACAGCCATTCTTCATGATCGAATCGATGAATTGATAATACCACGCAACCGCATGGTTGGATTCGACCACTCGCTGTGTTTACATAGTGCAAGTTTCAATTAATAACCGAATCGGTCGGATAAAAGACTTGTTGTAAGGTCGAGAATCGGGAGGCAGGTCTGCCACTCATAATAACGATTGTAAATCTATAGTATGGCTTAAAATTGTATAAAATAAATTCTGAATGTTCAGATGAATGTTTATAATTGATTGAGTACCTTAATGTATTTGTAAAATTGTAAATTTCCTCACCTTTCTATATATAAGTGAGCAAGCGGCTATGCGCACTTTCATTCCGAACTGCTGCGTGGAGTAAGTCCCGTGGTGATTGAGGAACGCTATGAAGAATGACATCATGATGACAGCCGTGGCGCAGTACACCGCCTGCTCGTAGGTCATCGAGGATCCCGGCTCCCAGTAAGTCAGCATTATACTCAGTGCTACGGGTTGAAATGGTCTGGTGGAGAAAATATTTTTGTAAGTTCCCTTATGTGAGTAAGGTATAGCTCTTGTCACCTTAAATTTCAAATCTAGGACTTTATTAAGGGCCTGATCCATAATGTGCTGTGCTGATAAACTCTATCTACAACTGTTTTGAGAGATTGCCCATACACATGCTGTGAAATAAGTTGTGGGACGAATAAAAATAAAACCAAATTGGAATCTATAATGGTATGTGATATGTGAAATCAACTACGTAACTAGTGTTAGAAATTGCTCACTTGAGTACTAGTGCTTGTATGAAGAACATGAAGCCGGAGGGGGCGTAACTCATCCAAAAGGCTTTGGTCATGGCGCGCAGTAACGACGGCTTCCGACCCTGCCTGCCTGCTAGTGCGATTTCTTCTATCCATTTTCTGTAACAAATAAAGATTTAATGATAAGTTCAAGCGAGATAGATCTGACACTTATGGTTAGGATACGAATAACCATAAGGAAATATATTATTACATATCTGCTCATGGACTAAGCCTCATTCAAGGCTTGGATATTTATCGCTGTCTTTAGGATAATAAAAAAATATACATTATTTTTTCTAACCATGAAGTTAGGCAATCTGTAGCTATACGAGGTTTTCGTGCAGAGCAGCACGGAGCGCATGCGTCCTTCTCAATGCCGCTCCAGTCGTAACATCCTGTTCCTGCTATCAATCTTATAGTCTAAAATTTGGCTAGACAGACAACGACATAACGACATCAATTCGGCTTGCCACGATTACCCACATTCAATGTCTGATCTCTGATTTGTTGTTATCTCTACCGACAGATCTTAACGTAGATACATAAAATGTCACAGCTAGTGAATATCAGTAAGGTTTCTATGATATCATCATTTTTGACTTTTAAATTGGCGATGTAAGTACAAATCACGAATACTTCGAAATACTTACGTACGTATAAGTTAGCTTCCTACTTTACATGAATACTAAGTTGTGTTTAACATTTGCATTGAGAAACATTAAAAGTGAATAAAAACGTGGCTTTGTCGCGTTCTGTTCTGATTTGAGTCCTAGTGCATTGGCATAGTTGTGTAAGGTTTAGGAGGCAGTGAAATTAAAAAGTGCTAATATGTATGCGTCATGGAAGCATGCGCCGGCGCTGGTCCCCCGACGCACACTAAATAAGAATCACTCGATTCGTGTTCGTGACACTGTTTATAAAGACGTCAACCCGTTGATCGTGAGAGATCGCCCTCTATTATTGGCGTATGATCGAGTAACCGTGTGTAGAATAATTTAACAAATCCTTAAATTTGTAAGAATACTTTTCGAAAATGTACAACAGCATTACAAACCAATTTGCTTACTAAGTAGATATCCTTATATTTCTCAAATTATGTATATTATTTCTGGAAAAGGTTATAAGCGACTGTTAAGCAGCATTACGTACGTAAACAACATTACTTGATTTTTATCCAGGTAATATTTTGTACAAAAGGAATCGGGAGACTTCGATTTTTAGGGGGTCGGTGCAAAGTAAAAAGATAGTTTTGGGTAGGAATATAGGTTACAGTACACGCGTAGTAATTAGATCAAATTGAATTAAGTAAAACCAAGTTAAAGATTGCGGCCTTTAATGTCACGGAATGACTGGCCTCGAGTAGTTTTTGTTCTCTGTACGTACGTTATTTTTTATATTATCTTTGTGCGTACGTGCAGTCCGGTCATTATTTAATCTTATAAAATAAATAATTTAATATAACTAATTGTCTTTAAACTGTCGGTAGATATCTATTGTGCATATATTTTGTGTCCTTTCTGAAGTTGGTAACAGTTTTAACACTTTACTACTTCAAATACGCTTTGATACTGGCCATGATCAAACTCGTATTTTTTTAATGATATATGTAGGCCCATCACAACAAAGCACGTATGAATAGTTAGAATCTACCTCCGATTCGGAACTTGGTTTCGCTGAGAAGAGCCGGCAAAAAATCCAATGGATACACTTTTAAAATAAAATAAAAAGGTTGGTATAGCTTCTCAGGAATAGCAACGCTATGTGAGCAGGTGAAGTTTTATTGCTTCCAACGACAATTATCCAGGTAGTTATTTATGTAACTGTAGGTGTACGTTTAGTAGACGAGAGGTTTAAAACAAAGTACGTATACATTAATTTATATATATCAATGAAACAAAGTCGGGTTTGTTACACCATTTATAACTCAAGAACGGGTAGGCAATTTTATGATCTTTGATTTCTTGAACTTGACTTCAACCCAAAACAGAGACTACTTTAAAAAAACAATTTCGCATAGTCTTGATTCTGGGGGTTTACGAATTTTAATTGGTTTGAATAATGTGGACTAAAGAATGTGTAACAAAAACAAAAATTGTGGAACACGACCACAAGCAACTATTAGTCCACGTAGTTCGCATTAGTTAGTGACGGAATAAATACTTGAAACATATTAAATACTAGCTGCGCCCGGCGGTGTTACCCGCGATAAAAAGTATGAAAAATTAAAACATCTATCCCACGGGAACCATACATTTTACCATAATACATTACATACATTTTATTACATTACTATACATTTTATTCCAAACTATAATCTATCTCTGTGCCAAATTTCATCCAGATCCGTTCAGCCGTTCGGGCGTGAAAGAGTAACAAACATCCATCCATCTATACAAACTTTCACATTTATAATATTAGTATAGATTAATGCAATAATTTTTATCCATCTAATTAGGTAAGTATACTATGTACCTTCAGGAACATAAGTCCAAATCAAATCGTTTCCTTTGCACATTTTTGACGGATCATTTACAAAAAAGTAATTGTTACATTGTATACTTCGGAACACGACTAACTGGGAGGATCGGACCAGAAAATCAGCGGGCTCGTTTTTTTCCAGTATTTTATCATGTGTTTTACGAGCTCCAATGTGTTGAAAAGCAACCAAGAAATATATGTAAGTATATAAATGTGCATACAACCACAGTTTCATTGCCATTTGTGATTTGAAACTGTAGTTAAAATTCCGTTGTTCTCGAACTCTACACGCTTAAAGGACATCATCGTCACAAATAATTCGCTGTATATTTTTGCACAAGGTTGACACTTTGATATTTACAATCGTTCAGAGTTGGTTGGCTCTTAAAATCTACCTGTATAGTTTACTTTTCAATAAGGATTCTTAATACACAAACTCCTTAATTTTTAGGTGCTATCAAGTTCAACTTGCGTGATAAACACGACTTAACTAATAATAATAATAAAACCTTTATTTTATAGAATTAAAATATGAATAAGAGGATAAGGATCCCTTAACGGGTTTAGACCCCCCCCCCCGTTTATGCTTTTAGCGGTATTAGTCCAGTCGCTACCAGTGATGGCAATAATTTCATCAGCCCATCGTCTTCTTGGCCTGCCTAATTTTCTTTTCCCACTTGGACCGGGCCACGTTGTCGATGTTATAGTCCAGGGATTGTCTGCAAGTCTTGCCACATGACCAGTTCAGTCTCTTTGCTGTCGATCAATATTGTTTTCTTTTTAATTTGTATGCTGTTTACTCTTTGGATTTTGAGTTGCCTAAGAAAACTCCTTTCCATAGTTCTTTGACAACGATAACTAATATAATTTAATTAAGTATACTCTATAGTATACATATAGTAAGAAAATAATAAACCCGGTACATATCTAGTAGTATGTATCGTATAATTTTACGAGTATTTAACGCAGTAAAGATATGATGTCACATCTACATTGTGGGTAAATAAAAATAAAGGCACGGACCTCAAACCAGTAGCAACAGAAGGTTTATAAATACCACCGCGTCTACAAACCCGATTAGTTGCTAAAAATAACTTTTAAATTACATGTTAACAAAATAAGAGAAAGCACATCCGATGTTCGTGATTTAACCGTTACCACAGAGTAAATAATAGTGCGACTTATAGGTACCAAGCCGGTCCGTATGCGTCTGGTGCGTTCCCATGTCGACTAGTTACATACCAACGCGCCGGCGCCGGCGCCGTCTGCACATGGCACCGCCGGTCACCATTCGAATAAGTAAACAACAGTGCTCTACATAAATTATAGTTGAATGAAATACATTTGAAAATGACGTTAAAGTCAAAGTCATATAATTTATTTTGTATAGCCCTGCGGGGAGCATTTACAAATTGTTATTTATATATTTTTTTCTTAACTCTAAAACCGGATCGGAACGCGACCTCAACAGAGAAAATCCGGCGAGAAACTCAGCGGGCTTGTCTTTTTTTTCACAACACAGTCATGATTTTTACAAAAAAATTAAAATTAAGCTCCAGTGTGTTGCCATGCGAGGTGCACACACCCTGCACTTTGACATCATACATTGAACATGAGATTCGCACATTAAATCTAGAAATATTAGAGGTGCTAGCCGGTGTTTGAAAATGCAAGCCTTCATTGCTTTGGAGGCAGTGTTACTACCATCTTCTCTATCCCTGCTAAATAAATTATCTTAATTCCTGGTTCTTTCCGGCTATTTGAGATACATTTTCAGCATACCTTAATTCTAACATGACTTTGACATTAAGTTGGTGGACTAATTGCATACGAATTAAGATTGTTACAACTTTCACATCTATGCATGATGCGCACCAATGCCTGTGGCAAACCTTGAGTTAATTTTTTTTGTAATTCACTAATTTAATACAATTTGAACCGGATTACCTAATTGGAAATATTAGACTACATTGTCTCTAGCATCCATCTTTTTCAACCTTTGTTGCTGTGTTAGGCTGTGTTCCTGGAACCAAACGTGTTATTATTGTTGACCGTAATAGTTGTCGTAAAATATGAGTACTTAGTTTTAATAATAATCAAAGTGAATTTCGAAAAAATACGCGTTATCAAAAACATCCTTCTGACCCCAACATTAATACATTTCATCCATTTACAATAGCATTACAAAGCCCTTTTCTTTTGACATATGTTTTACCATTGTAAATTGATTAAGACTTCCACAATTTGGTGGTAAGTATATTCCTTATAATTTTGTTAGCTATTTTATTTTAAATTATATATAGGCACGCAGTATACCGGTGATAGGCATGTTTGTGAAATGATAAAAAACTGGTTTCTACTGAAATGTGGGTGTAACGGATACTTAATTTAAGGAACAGAAAACTCGCTATCTATGTCACATGTATAGATACTACGAAAACTGTCTTCCGTGGCATTTCTACGAGCATAATGATTAATTTAAATTTATGAATGTTTGTGAGCAAGGGTGTATTCCGCTAATGGGCCAGAGAGTAATGTAGGTAGGCAAAACAATTTTTTTTTTTTATTACATTACAGGCAAGTATTTGATCTCGATCTCACCTGATGGTAAGTGACGATGAGATCTACGATGGAGCATACTTGCCTATAAGGTACCTGTTCACTCTCGAATTGACATATTGTGTGAGTGTGAACAGGTAAGAAGGCGGCAGTAGAAATTGTATAGAATTAAACGGTTACTGCAAGAAAAACACCATTACTAAGAGGTAGTCTTACAGTTATAACGACTTGGAGTATGATCTATCGAGTCTCTAGGTTGGCAGCTACCTCCCCTGCCCCCATTGGCGACGTCTTTGCTTGGTTACTCCCTGTTTAGTGGTTATTTTCTTAAATAAGAGACTTTATCATAATGATACACGTCCTTCAGTAAATTTGTGTGAAAGTGAAATTGTATTGACACAGGATGCACACAGCGCGGGCGTGGCCATAACATTGCAATTGGACACAATAGGTGCTATAACAATGATTGAATCGAATGGACCAACGAGTGTCGGTGAAGAATTATGGAGTGATAGATTCTCAGATTTACGGTCAGTGAATATTTGATATCCCGTATATATATGTACTTACCCACTAGTATAACAAAATACAGAAATCACACATGTAAAGACAAGATTACACAAAAAAAAACGGAAATCGAACGGTTTTCGTTCTTTTTCAAGATAAGCTCTTAGAGTCCTTTAAATATTATTCCCTATTCCCTATAGTTTCGGATTTGGCCATCCACGCAAATTCGAAAAACCTTACCTTAACCTTAACCTTTATGTATAGTTATGTAAATCAAACGAATGTATAGCGAACATAAAAACGTTAAATAATTCTAAATTTGAATTGAATTAGGTAGCGTTAGCGAAAGGTTTAGCGTCAATATTTGTACACTAGAGGCAAAACCTGCATGTCTACCAAGTAACATCTATACTTATACCTTTATCTGTGGGCTTCACGTACCTGCAGCCATAAGTATTTAATGGAACTGGTTCGGACCACTTCGATCACAGATGACATAATTCTAGTAATTTTTACTATCGTAAAACTAATAACTATAGACAAATAGTTACCTATTATAAAGATATTTATACCCAATATACTTAAATTAAATGTATGTATTCAGAACTAAATGGTGTAGTAATATGAACCCTTGACCACATACTTGTATAATTAATAAATAATAGTACTGGTGGTTTAATGGTAGATACTCGTACATCTTAATATATATATAAATTACGTGGCACGGTGTTTGTCCGCTATGGACTCCTAAACTACTAAACCGATTTAAATAACATTTTCCACACTGTGTGCAGTTTTCTCCAACTTGAAAGATAGGATAGTTTATATCTCAATTTATAATCGCAAATATTTAACTATAAACATATTTCCTAGAAACAATGTATATGGCAAAACAACGTTTGCCGGGTCAGCTAGTACATATAAATGGCCACGAGGACGATAATGAAATATTATCGATATACTAAACAAAAATTAAATACTGTTCGTTGCAACACATAATACCTAAAAACGACTATCGGAGAATTTTCTTTTTTTTAATGTTCGTATTAGTCCGAATGAGATTTTCAGGGATAGAAAAAAAATAAAAGTGACTCGGAAATTAAAAAAAACGGGATTGGACAACGTCTGTTTGGTCAGCTAATAGTATAAAGTGGATATATCTCACTTCTCACTAATATTATAAATGTGAAAGTTTGGATGGATGGATGGATGTTGGTTTCTCAATCACGCCAGAACGGCTGAACGGATCGGGATGAAATTTAGCACAGAGATAGATTGTAGTCTGGAATAGCACATAGGCTACTTTTTATCCCGGTAAAATCTATAGTTCCCGTGGGATGGATTTTTTAAATTCTTCATACTTTTTTATCTCGGGTAACACCGCGGGGTGCAGCCCGCGCCACCGTATAATCACCTGAGAGAAGGAGTCCGAACATAGATTGTAGTAGGTATGACGGCCGTGACGAAGATTCGCCTTGTCCTTATTTCATGTCCATCTTGTTTATACGCTGCCTGCTTTACACAATCTATCTAATAATTCATTATTAATACAAGATATAACATGTTTTTTATGTTTTCACATTTATGAATTCTTAGAAGATATAAAAATCAATAATGTAAGTGCCCCGTAGGCCTACGCAAAATAACGTAACAGAGAAAGTAATATTAAATTATTGTCTTTTTACGAGAGCATTTGGGATGGCATTGACAATTGAATTAATCTGACGACCTGATTAGCGCAGTTTGTATTGACCCTGCTTCCTGCGCCGAGGGTCCTCGGTTCGAATCCTGGTACAGACAAACTTTGCGTGATGAACACAAATGTTTGCACCCGAGTCATTGATATGTAGTATCTATATAAGTATTATATATAGTGAGTTCGCCCTCAGTCCATTGTACGGTACACTTAATACAAGCGTTGCTTAGTATGGAACCGTATAGTTTGTGTGTTCGTTGGCGATATTATTATTATTATCTACAATAATCTTAATGGGCTACGGTCTAAGGTACGGCAATAACATTAAAAACCAAACTTAGAGATCTCTCGTACTGCCCAATGATGGAGCCAGAAAGCGGTCTTCGAAATTAGATGAGGCTATTCAGTAGGTCAATCGGCCATTCATTTCGAGAGTCTGTTTAATACGTAAGTCTTAATCACCTTGATAAACAATTTAATTCGATCAACAGGGCTATGTTGCATCGCATATTAAAACGTGTAAACAAGGATATAAACATTATAATGTGAACTTGTTCAGATTGAAGGCTGTGACCCGAGTATGAGTCACGTGACCGACCTGTTGTGCGTGAGTACCATCACTTGACTTTCAACTACTTATGGTATGGCTGGGAGGTAACCAAGGTACTACATAACTTTTATCTTTAAAGTATATGAAAGTTACTAGTAGAGCGAAGATCTGGTTTGCAGAAGGTCACACAGCCACATAGATCGAAGCTCGAAGACATGTTAGTGCTGTCATGTCTGGGTGCCTTAGGATTAGGATATCTTACCGTGCTCTAATGCTTTTAAAACCCCGCATGTGCATTGCAGCGCATTTATGATATCCAGGGGGATAGCATGAATAATTATAAGCAGCAACGAGAGGGTGCTGGCGCGGTTAGATTACAGCGCCCAGTCAAATCATAGATTTATAAAAAAACAACATATCAATAAAATTACCTATTAACCACAATCGATAAAAAAATTGGAACAGCACGCATGTATAATGTAGATATAACTTATATGAAGATTACTAGACATAATAATAGGTACCTATTTTATGATCCTCTTGTCTGAACTCTTTAGTAAATGTGAGGAAGTTACAAAGGTAGGTATATGTATTTCATGTTACGTTAATGATCTACGAAAGCAAAAAAATATAGTTAAATCTTTTAATAGAGAACTCAAAGTTTTGATATCTGACCAAGAACATGTGAGAAACATGGCGCCATCGGCGATTTTGTATTTTTTTAGTGTTTATCTTGTTTTAACACTTCACTTTTCTTGACATTAAAGATTTGAGTTCAATTATTAAACTCTCTATAGATCTAGATCGATAAACATTACTAAAATGTGGTCAGGTTAAAGTTGAAGTTACGGACAGCATATTTTCTCGATGACGTTACATTAGACGTTCCCGCTATCCCTACAGTTCATGTTTGTCATTTTGTGGTGAAGAAGTGCAAATTGTACACTTAGTAGCAATACTTGTACTCTTATATGTATATATATATACTCTTAGTATAGTTAGTTCTTAGCAGTAGTAAGTATATGTATACTTATAGCTTCAACATAGTGTTCATTTGTTCTGACGCTGAAGATGTCCTTAGTTCACCTCGAGCACGCAGCTTTTCATTTATTCATTGTGTATTTATTTGTGTACTACCTACTTTGTAACAATTAAAACCATAATTATTGTGCAATTACTGATCCTTTTTACAATCATTACCATTGTATTAATTTATAAAATGCTGTAATGATATACCTTTAGGTACTAAGTACTTATTGTAGGTCAGGTGTAAACATTATCGGTAATATATGCGCACTCTTGAAGATTCTTTTCGGTTCATTTTACCGCAACACAAAATTATAAAAAAAACTACCTTTAAATCTAAGTGTATTGATGACTACGTTGAGAATAGAGTATTCCTTTCGAGTTGACGTACAACATTGAATCTTGTGGCTCAAGAAAGTTCAGTGTGCCTATGGTAATGACTTCTAATGTAAATGTGAGGTCGTCAAGAAACCATGTTGTCGGTCGCTGTCATTCTTATTTCTAAAATCTGTGTTGCGAGGTGGACAGAACATGCTTACGTTACGTTGAGTAAAAGATTGTGCTTGAGCCGCTCCTCACGCAGCGATACGTTAACGTAGGCGTATACGTAGAACTGTCGTTGTCATTGCGGAAAAGCATACTGGTGCTTTTCTAAGGCGTAACGAATATAAGTACTTGCTAGGCACACGGAGCGTATTTGTCTAACATAATGTTCGGCGTAATCTTAAAAATATCTATGCAGGTAGTTTAAACACTGCGTTTAAACACCTTGGCATGGTTTGTTCGTGCAAAACCAGGCACGACTCGACAATGATGCAAAATTAACTCTTCATTCAGTAAGGTATTAATTTTTGTAATGTTACAATCGAGGATATCGAAAGAACAAAAGAAACCTCGGAGTTATACTACTCATTAATTTGAGTTCTATGCAAAGTTGAGGTATCGTCATTTTGCATTTTTGAGATACGTATAATTTAATCGCTGCCCTCAAATTTGAGATGTGTTTGAGATGTGCTCCAAAGTTTATATATATTTTAATAAGTACAAACGCGCAAGCGCAACCGCGTGCAATACGTATACCGTACAGGAAAAAGACATGAGCGTTGCTTTATGTAAATATTTTCATACTTCAAATACTTAACGTACGTCGTCGCTGCGGTATCCGGTGTTATAAACAGATGGCTCGTATCGACAATGTTGCAGCCATCAGAAACAAGAACACTTTTACAAAGGACTTGAATAACGCTTTATTACTGAACTACTATGAATTATTATCATCTTTATAATCATAAATAGATATATGATTGACAAGCCTTATGCTGTTAATCGTAAGCTTTCTTCAGTTAGAGTCTTAAAAGCAGATCAATCGGTACCACATCAACTGTATTGTATTATCAGGTACTGTGAAAATCTTCTTCTGCGCTATGACTAAGTAAATAGCGTTGGATTTGGTTCCAACGGACCTCACGACTTTTTAGTGCTAATCTATCCTGAGACATGGCCATTTTTACGAGATTTGTTTTGTGTGGGATATGTTTGTCATTATCACATTACAATAACACCTCCGTGTATTTAATAAAATAAATTAATAAATCATTTAATAAAATAAATTAATAAAAACAAGTCTATGTTTATTAGAGCTCCTTTGACCTTTACAACTCTTAGGTATTCTAACGTGTCATTCTTCAGATGCAGTTAAAAGTCCAGTTAAAACTTTTTGGATATTCAAGGATTTTCTCGCTTCCGCATCAAGCAAGTATTAATGAACCGAACATGCATTCTGAATTACATTTTATTTTCGTCGACGATGAACCCAGTGCTCTTCCACTCCGCACGGTGGATCAAGGCTAATGCGAGTTTGGTTCCTTGGCTTTCGGTCGAAACCAGTTGGCTGATCAATACATAACCAATTCACAGTGGTTAGTGACTGAGAACTGTTAACGAAGTATGGGAAAACGGTGGCAGAGTCGCTCTCACCGTGTGGTCGTGAACACCTTAACGTAGGTAATAAATGTTTATTGCTAATTGATTTTGACTTTTCCTAAGTACTTTGTATAAGCCCCCTTCCTGCGTTTTCGGGCTAATTTTATTTAAACTAATTCAGTTACTTACTTAAAAAAAAAACATGGAACGTTGTGCCGATATAGGTCTATCAAAATACTGTAAATATTTTAAGGGAAAGTATCAGTTGGGTGTCAAAGTAACATTTACAAAAAAAATAAGCTCTACATAATTTGTTTTACATATTTTTTGTAAACTTGTAAACATATTTTTGGTACCGTGAAACGTAGATATAACTTATATCTACGTTTCACGGTACCTCTGTTCCCTTATTCAAAGTTACAACATGTTATGCCTAATTAATTAAAATTCTGTGTCAGTCGTACAACGACGTTCCTAGTACAAACAATATCAAACACTATACACATGTGATTTTATACATAATCGTGATCCGTATGACGTGTTCGTAAACCTGTTGAAATATTTTACACTAATTTATTTAGAGCTCATACCTATGTATACAGATTGTGTGATAACATACATATGAAGCAACTCGCGTCTTGTCCACAGCAACCAGTCTATGGTACATTATAAGCCTACTTGTATTTAACTTAAACTCCTATTATGACTAAGGTTCACTTAAGTAATAAGTATAGAACATTGATCAAACTGCAGCCTAGTATGATGAAACAACGATCGGCTAGAAGGTCTCCGTTCACATATTATTTGTGCGTTATTATCCGTTAATCTAGGGTCATCGAGTAGCGTGCCGCGGCTGCGTACAATATACATAATTGGCCGGCGATCAGCGTGTGACACAATGCAACGCCAGCGAGCAATTCACAAATGACCTTGTACTTATTGAATACGCTGAGGTCGATACGCACGTCATCTTCTAGTAATATAGTAAACAAATTTCGCAAATGATCTAGGATATTTAAAAGCATAGCTGTAACACAAAGCATTGTTGTTAAGTATAAGACTAGTGTCTACTTAGATAGGGTCTGTGTATTGCAGTGGCAAACACTCCATACAACCCAATTCCTACCGGCTTCCTTTTGGCAAATGGCAGCCACTAGTTTCTTTTGTTGCCAAAATATAAAGTCATTCAAGATTTTGTCGCTCTTATTTATGATTTTTTTCACCCACGTTTCGGCTGCTTTACCGCAACCATTGTGATAGGATGACTGAGGTGTTTGACGTCCTAGTGTCATAGTTTGATCTGGGGTACTCTCATATTTATAAATTCGTAAAATTTGTTTTATTTCAATGTGTAGCATTCGCGCAAATATAAGAAATCATCACGATACAGATATTGAAAACACAAGTCGGCATCCTTTTTACACAAAATTGATCCTTCGCCACTAGGTCTGGTCACACTGGTCTTACCTTCAATAATCTATCCTAAGAATTGTCCTAGAGCAATAGGTTTGTACTCATTCCTAATCATGTAAATAAAATAATGTAAGAAAAATATATTCAGTAACATAGTACCTAGTTTAATTCAGAATATCCAAAAAACTGTGCTTCTCCAGACATAAGCAATGACATTTAATGGTGGGACTTCATTTTATTTTAATTAGCATGATTATGCTGAATATCACTTTGTCAAATACAATACAGTATGCCATTGTACTTGTTTCTTATTTAAAAAAAAGTCACAACATATTTCCTGTGTCGAAGACTGATAGAAGTTCAAATATCTAAAGTACCTACCTATAAAGTACGATAAATAATTATACCGGTTCATAGAATTTCAGGATGTAAATATATCCTTGCAAAGTTGCTGCTAGATAATAGTCAGTGGCGTTTGGATAGATACACTACGTCAAATATATACAATTTACAAAGGATAAAGTAATTAAAGATACAGTCAATTTATAGTCGGTAAGGTAGGTATTTGCTAGGTACTTAGCAATTAATAAATGTAGCTGAGTGCAGGCTGCGAAACAGGTGCAAACTACAATGCAGATCGTTAGCGCGCACGCATTATATATACAATAAGGTATATAATAAGTGTATGCATCACGAAGTCAAAGGTACGAGTATAAGACACGCTGCCAGGTCGCGTTTGTTGACGGTAGTTGATAGACCATGTGGAGGACGCACATCATGACCTGTTTTGCTAGCCGTATTAATTTGAATTAATATCTTATAGACACATGACACATCGTAAAGCAATAATGCAAATTGTACAGGATAGGAAACGGTGGAACTCTACATTGTAGTAATACAATTCTTATGTATTGAAGCTCAATGTACCAAGATCTATTATAACGATATTGTGAACAGCAAGCATGGTCACGGGAGGACTGACTCTCCCGTGACCATGGTTGCTGTAAAGCAGCCGAAACGTCGCCAACTTAAAAACAGAAAGTAAACGCGATAAAATCCGGAAAATTAGTTTTATTTAAAATCCTATAATGTAGTACATATTATAGAATTTTTTAATTGGTTACGTCCATTTGAAAAAGGAATTTACGTTTAGAATAATTAATTTGCTTTTAAAATTGTATATTGGATTTTGTGTCCATACCAGTCGTACGCTGCACAATCTCGGAAAACGCAAGGAGTATTTTTTTTTAAATATTTCGTAAACAGAATTCTATTTAAAAAATACCACGCTGGTTGATTGGATAGTATAAGTTATGAAAAACTCAGATGACAAAAAATGTTGATGCAACTTCGTAAAACAGTGGTCTTTATCACAATTGGTGAGCTCGCAGCAATGTCGAAAAACGGAATGCGGACTAACTGGCGGCGTTTAAAATGGTTTAAACAGAAAAAATGGATTTATGATTGCTGTTTATTGCAGTGTCAACGGTGAGTAAGCTTTAAACATTCGTGTGTAAACGCGCTGTGTATACAATGAGTGCGTTAACAAGACTTCTTCGCCTTTATTAGTACTTCCCATTCGCACAGATTCTACGCCTTTGTCGTGCGATATGTCCCGCGACACGCGGCGTTTGCATCAGCAGCTTGGCGGCCGTCTGCTCGGCTAACATAACGGCATCCATTCCCAGCAGACCATGTATGCACATCGGAGTACAACACTCGACTGAATCCTCAAACACACAACTATGTTACTATGAATAGCATGTATTGCAATAATAAGACTTATGAATTTTGTAATCTATGTCAGTAAAAACTTGTAAGCATTGACTGTGCAATCGACAGCCAATCATTATTTATTCTGCAATTATGCGGAGACGTAGTAGATCATGAATAATTTAATCGATTGGGAAAAATCTTATCAACGTTCTTGAGTTAAAAAAATATCAGAGATCTTAGTTGTGCATATTAATGCGAACAGCAGACATGTTCGTAGATAAGAAAGGGATTAGGTATACATATAATATTTTCAATGAAAGTTCTAATACTCCTACTCCACCTGCTACTCCAACTTGTAATATATTTGTTTTTTTTTTCATTAATTATTATCTACTTTTACCCATTAAGGTATCTACTTTATGTACCATAAAAACGTGAACGTTAAAAAGTGACAAGGCCTTAACGATAATTTCTAATTAATTCTAATATGTTTGTCTGAGAACAGGTTCTCATTAACACTTGCGATAATTCTAGGCGAATGTGTGGAGAGAATTGTATAGTAGGCAGAAATGTGATAGATTAGGTATTTTAGGCGTGGAAGAAGAGCATACAGGCAGAACTTTTAACCTTGTTATATTTTTTTTTTTTTAACTTAACTTTTAACTTAATTATATTTCTCATTTCCACTATGACACTGCTCCAAATGCGATATTTAACGCACTAAAACCCTTTGATGTGTCGAAAAAACCGCCACGCGAGTTATCATCTCATGTTTATGTCAATAGTAGTGTCGTTAGTAAATTAACACTTTAAAGTGTTGCCCATATATGTTTGGTGATATTATTAATGCGTTAATGTACGCATTAGGACGCAGGTGGAGTAGGAGTATAAGATACTTATTGTATACTCGTATACCTATTTAAAAAAAAAGCGACAATAGACCGATGTTAGCATTATGTATTTAGTTAAGTCGCTTGCAGACTTAATGCCACCGGATTTTGAAAGAGATTTCAAAACACCTGGAAGGAAGAAGTCTGGTGACCCCAGAGGTGGGGATTTTCTGAGTGCTTTTTGATACCAGTTTAAATTTATTATATTTTTAATCTATTGTTGTAATAATTTGTAAATATTTGTATTTTGTTGTAATTGTCGATAATATATAATCATGGATGGCGGGTCAGATCAGTTGCGCTGCATGTGCCTAGTGAATGTAGCGTCTCGATCTACTGCCGCCTTCCTACCTAGGCAAGTATGCTCCATCGTAGATCTCATCGTCACTTACCATCAGATGAGATCGAGATCAAATACTTGCCTATAATGTAGGTAATAAAAATAAAAAATATGATTAAACAAATATAATTGACATAATAAGACGTACGTATGTCAACGAGTTGAGATATGAGTTAAACTGAGCGGGTCCAAAGTTCATCACTCATGCTCATGTTCAAAGCTCATGTTGAATTGGTTAATGATGATCCAGTTCCTGCCTCCGGAATGATATCGACGTCCCGCCGTCTTCACACACATTACCCAATGGGAAGGTCGGCAGATAATCACAATTACCCGAAACGACGGTTGAATTAGACGGGAAACCTACTTGTAACAACTATTATGTAAACTGTCGTTAGGCGGTCGAATAAGTTCGATTAAAGATTGGCCCCCTAAACGTTTGTGTTACAGAAGCATTCGGAAGTCTAGTCTAGTAATATACTTACCTGTATTAATTTAACATATTTACAATGCATAAAAAAAATAAAAAAAAAATACGCATTGATGTATCCACAGACACAGTAACCAATCTATATTGTTTCTGTGGGTATATTACGTTTTTTTAATTTGTGTATAGCAAATAGTTACTTCTACCTTAACTTCACCTTCTAATTTACTTATGCCTTTAGTATGTAGTAACATAATTTAATTAAGGAAAAATAAAAAAAAATGCTGGTTTAGGCTATTCAAGAGGCTAGCAGCATTTCCACGTTTGATGTCCAAACTAGATAGCTACCTAGTAGGACATTGTTATGTATGATTTTGTTTGGAAACAGATATCGTTAGAGTATTGGAGTCTTCGGTCAATCTTTACTTTGTTTACTTATACCGTGAGCTTACTAACTCGGTATGCTGAATAGGTATATACAGTCCCGAATTCGGGGAATGAGTCTTCGGTGCAAAAATACAATGCTGGAAGTTATTTCATGATATGGCCTCACACAGTTCCTTGGTTCTCAGAAAACGGCATTTTGGTATATCAGAAGGATAAACAGTTCTGTCATATGTTTTTCTTTTTTATTATCATTAATTTACCGATACATATCCAAGTGCGAAATACTTTAGGGCCGCTTGCTATCTTAAATATGTTGAAGATTCATTTAAACACATTTACTCATAGATTTATGAATTTTAACAAATGTAACATGAAGTGTGCTACGGCCCTTTGTGTATATAGATATCTGATAGTTACATAGTGACAAAGTAAGGCTTGGCTATACAAAATGCTTTCATACATGGTTATAAGGATCACATGGCTCGCAATATCTACATCGTTACAAAAAAACCCAATTGTTACGTTTAATAATACGCCATCCCTCACTCCTTTCTTCTCCGAAGGTAGTAGGCAGAGCTGCATTGCGGTGTAACTACATTTCGCCAATAATATTTGGTTCTGATGTAGTTCCTAATAACCGAGATGATTGCTTATTATTGCCCGTTCTTGTCGATAGGAACGGAGGGAATTAGCAATTTGTAATAGTTATTAATTTATGTACTGTACTTAATGGGTTCGGCAAAATAATCCTATACTTCGCTGGCCAAGTGCGGGTTAGCGAACTTAACACGTATTTCGAAGTATGTGAAGGTTTCCTGACAATATTTGCGTTTTGCGTATAGCATGTGATAATCGTTATTGTAAATGAGTTGGTATGTGTAATCTGAAAATCCCAGAGATGTGAGCCGGGATTCGAACCTGAACAACTCGTTTGCAAAGTGAGCGTTTGACCAACATAGCTGTCACTGCAACTGCTAACATGTTAGCTATACAAGTAATTAGGTGTAAACTATATTAAAAGGATGTTAGAACTAGTTATCCCTTCAAAAAAGCACTTTCGGTATTCCCCGAATTTTAAAATTTTCCGGACAACTTATTAATTTTTCTTTCCCTACAAATTTGATTTGGAGTATTACGAGCAATTGAAAAAAAAATGCCAAGTTGATTCGGCAGTTCTCAAGTGGTTCGCTTTCCAACGCATACAATTTCATGAAAGAGAGAGAGACAGAGATAGGTAGCATTGGAGCATCTCAAAAGAACAAAAGAACCAGTTATAATAAAGGACCTATAACAGCCTATGTCAAATTGAATGGTTTTCTACAAAGCGTGCGGTGTGTGAATATTTTTCTACAAATAGGTAATGTGAACACATAGGTAATAAATTAGGTAGTTAATTTAATACTCGTGTTTATTCAATAACTATTTGAATAATGAATACTCTGGAAATCACGCACTTGTGTGTGTGTAAGAGCGTTTTCTACATGTCTAGAGGTATTTTCAATTTAATTTTAAATATAAAATACCGCCGTCGTGAATATAAAATACCGTCAAATCAAAAACGTTGTATTAATTCTCCGCGAGGGAAAAATAAAAAGAAATCTATGCATTGCTGTCATACACTGTTTGTATAATAAATAGGTATATACCCATCGCGCCAACTATACAATTGTTGGCTCCATACAGCAAAACTAATTACATGTGGGAAAATATAATTTAATTATAAGAGGATAATTGGTTTGAACCGAAATTGTATTTGTTCGTGTGACTTTAATTTGCATTTAAATACAACTTATATTATATACAGTGATTGTGTGGTAATATTTTGTAAATTTAACTTTACCTGCTAAATCTGTATTTTTCTCTAAATGCTATAAAATTACATAAAAACACAATACAATTACAAAAAAGCAGAAATTATTAAGAAAATAATACCTAGTAACTTAGTAACACTCCTCGATATGTTATACATGGTCTCGTACACTCTTGCATCACTATGACTATCAATGAATGCGGAAAAAATACACTAGACACTGGTAGCTACCTAGACTAATAGTAATTACATGGCAATATGTCTATCGACTTCTATAATTGGTTTCTTAATATGTTCACAAAATTAATAAGCGTCTCGTATAAAGTCTTGCAAAAAAACAGGAAGCGGTACATACATGTATTGTGCAAATAAACTTTTTTGCGCAGTTGGTAGGTAATGAATGGACGTAACTAGGTATGTTAATACCTACTTGACATTGGCAGAATACCTACCGTTTGGTGGGTGTGGCTATTTGAAGAAAGAAAGTCGACGTTCTCTCCTTTGCGAAAGCAGAAGAAGAACTAGGTATATGTATATTTTTAAATGTTATTATCTGCACGTCAAGAGCGAGATTATTCTTAAGCTAACCGTATACTTTATAGACTACCTATTTATTTTGAATGGAGAATCGAAAGTTTGAAATACTTTCCGCTAGAGGCACTGTTCAATTCTCTATAAAAAATCCAAATACGTAGACTATAAAGTATACGGTTAGCTTACGAATAATCTCGTACTATAACTCGTTTTGCTAGTTGGTCCACGGTCATCTTTACGTATGACTGCAAGTATATGTTTTTTTTATATAAGTACCTACTTACATTTAATATTGAATAAGCAGAAAAAAATAGTTCTATTTATTATTTAATACGGAAGCATTGTTATTAGGTATTATGATGCCGAAATAATATGGCACGCCTTGTTTTATTTTAACTGGTACCTACCACACCCGAGGCGGTTTGTTAGTTCAAAACAATAAATTGTGGAGTTATTTAAATGTATAACAGCTTTATTAGCAACAAAAATTATGTCAATATGAATTGTAATCATGTTGCAATTCTTAAGGGTTGTCACGACTTTATTTATATCAGTTGGTGTAATTTTAAGATTTCCATCTTTATATCGTGTTGTCTGTGTTACATTACTTGTACCGACCTACAAGAACTGCGTATATAAGAACACTAACCTTCCCTCCAACATTGGGAGTGAGGCACAGGTAAGAAACACAATTTTGGTTAAGGTGGCTTATTGAAGCTGGTCTATGTGTTGTGGGGATGCCCAGTTTAAAAACTGCATCTTCCTCACTCAAACCGAGATGTCTTATAAAGTCACTGAGGTTCTAAGAATATACACTTATAGCATCTTATCTAATCGGAATAGAAGGAAAACCAGTTACAAACCCGGAATGGTAGTAACTCCGTTAGGTGCAGGTTAGGTGTCTGTTAGTGAACCGTCAGCACACGTAATGACCAATGCATTCCGTTGGTGGAGGGGATAGGGCGGCACAGGTCCTGGGCAACAGAGCGCTGCTTCAAAATCATGCCAGGCGATACAGCCTCCGTGGAGAGCGCACTTTACTTCCTACGGAACTGTTTGAAGCATCGTCCTATGGATACTATTTAGGGGCTTATACGTATCTATCTATTAAAATTTCAGTAAACCCCATTGACCGTTTGGACTATATACACATGTTAATGAATTCGTATGCAGTTTTTTATACCTACCAACTCCTATACTATTCTTCGTATAGTACTTATTTATTCACAATGTTTACAAGAACTTGAAATACCAAGAAAAACGTGCTTTAATCGTGCATTATACATTTTTAATTAAGGAATGATCCGTGCATTATAATTTGTTGGATTCAATGCGAACTACTAGAACGAGTATCTACGCACGAGATGGGTGCGACCTTAGTGCCTTAACAAGCGATAATAAATGCCTTTGTTTAATATGTAATTAAATCGAACGGCGATGGATGCTTGAGCAACTGAGCGAGTAATATTGACATAGAAAAAGGTGAACAGTCATCATGCAGCGCAATTACCGATGTGCAGTTGGCGGTCATTCGTGATGACCTGTACATGACCGAATGGTTAAGTGTAAACAGTGACACTTTACCTGATACTTGACGCTTCCACCCTGCATAATGATATCTACTTCATAGTCATGGACTCTCTTTTCTGAGGAGTCGTGGTCATGGGTTGTTTTCTTTAGACATGGACGCTACTCCTGCACTTTTCCTCCAATATCTAGATGCAGAGCGTATCGGAAACATGCAACTATGTCGTGATTTGTAACAGCCTTTATTAGACCACTCTATCCATAATGATATCAGTCTGGCAGAATTCCATTCATGAAAGGTATACCTACGTATTTCCGAATTTGCATTAGTATTATTAAGCTTTGTTAAGTTTATTTTTTATGATCCACGTTTCCTCATACAAGTGAAAATGGTTTGTTTTGGTATTTTATCCACCCACGGACGTATTTTACATTTCGGTTAGACTGAGCGCGCACTGCGTCTAAATGTGCCCGGTTTCTTCCCGCAAGAGTTTATGATTTGTCCATTTGTTACACTGCAAGTGCTTAATGTAAGAATCTCAAATGTGGAATAACCACGCCTGGTTTTTAAAAACCGCCGCAGTGTGTGCTCAGCCTAATAAAGATTGATCGGTTGATTAAAAGACTCCGTTGGAAAGGTATCGGTGCAATGAAATAACGAAAACGGGGAAATATTTTCGATATGGGACAACTCAATATAAATGATGCACTCATTGGCCCCCTCCCTTCTACTTTGAGTGGTAGTTAAGTACAAAACAACGAGCGCCTAGTTCCTACATACAAACACTACAAACGTTTAAAACATAACATGATTGTTCAAACCCTCAAATACTAACGAAATAAAAGTAATTTTTAATGTTATTGTTTCATATTGGGTGTGCTAAACATTTGGGCAACACAAAATATATTTGATTGTTTGGTATGCAGCAACTAGAACAATTTAAACATATTCTCCGTATTCAAGGTTGGTGGGGTACCTACCTATAAGCACCTTGTTTATTTTATACTAGCTGTTGCCCGCGACTTCGTCCGCGTGGTATTTAACAAAGACAACCGTTGACAACAGCTTGCTCGCCCATTCTGAGCCTGCGGGACGCATTGCAGGTTGTTGCTATCAAACTTAATCAGGCGCTGCTCTGCAACATTGGTTTTAATTTTTTTTTCGTGAGATCCGATTTTTTTTTCTAAAATAAAAGTAGCCTAAGTTACTCCTTGTTACATCAGCTATCTGCCAGTGAAAGTCCCGTCAAAATCGGTCCAGCCATTTCAGAGATTAGCCGGAACAAACAGACAGACAGACAGACAGACATACAGACAGACGGACAGACGGACAGACAGACAGACAAAAATTGTAAAAAATGTTGTTTCGGTATAGGTAACGTGTATACATCCAAATGCACTTAGTAAAAAGCGGTTATTTTAATATTACAAACAGACACTCCAATTTTATTTATATGTATAGATTTAAATAACTCGAGTACCCGCGTATATTATTATCTGCTTAAAGTGGAGATAAAACTTTTTTTTTTTTATGCATGAAGAACATTCGCTCGCTTGTGTTTGAATTATTTTTGGGATCAATTGTATTGTACTGTCGAGATTGCGAGTGTTTTTAATGCATTTTAATCTGTACTTTAAGGGTGGCTAGCAGCTTCATGTTTACTTGAACACGGGAGCATAATACATCTAGTTTTTCAATAACTATTTATAACAACGTATCGCCAATTATTCAACATTTTACAAAACCTATTTGCAATGTATTTTCTACATAGATACATTTAAAATGAGTACCGTATTTCAAGTTTTATTTTAAAGAGGTCAATTACCACATTCGGAAATAGCTAATTCAAGACGAGCACGTGCAACGAAGCTGTTGGAAAGTTCGTTAAGAAATTCGGTCGATTAAGCAATATATTCTTTATTTTTATCTTATAGTGTCTCTCTTATGGGGTCGAGTCACCTTCGTCCGTAGGAGAATTAAATACCCTCGAGATACCCTACACGTGACCCTGGGTGGTGCCAACTAGGTGACAACTCTACTGGTGGTAGGCTTCGGCCGTGGTTAGTCACCACCCGCTGAACAAAGCCATGTCGCCAAGCGGCCTAGCCGTGTTCCGGCATGATGTTCGGTGTTGCCATTCATGGATGGCGGGTCAGATCAGTTGCGCTGCATGTGCCTAGTGAATGTAGCGTCTCGATCTACTGCCGCCTTCCTACCTAGGCAAGTATGCTCCATCGTAGATCTCATCATCACTTATACCATCAGGTGAGATCGAGATCAAATACTTGCCTATAATGTAGTAAAAAAAAAAAAAAAAAAAGTTTCTGTCTCTAATATAAATTAAAACGCACGCGTGTATAGAACCTAAAAGCGTTGAAACATTTTAATTTGTGTTTTATTTACAGATTTAAGGACTATTATTATTAGGATTAATTTTTAGAATAAACTATTCTTATTTATTTTTTTAATCAATCAATTCGTCTTAAATGGTCCTAGAATAAACAGAATCATATATACTCGTAGAGTTATGATTTCAAATATTGCCTATTATTTATTTTTCACTCTGTATATAAAAATTGTAGCTCAACCTGCTTCAGATTTTTCAACATATTCACGGATTCGACTTCAATACGAGGACTTTAACCCTTTTGCGCCTTGATCTAATGCTACTAGCTAAAGAAAACTTCTTTTGCTACACCTACATATTTAAGGTATTTGAAACAAAATAAAGAAAAATATTTTCTTTTTATAATTAGATATTCATTACCGTTATCTTGTTGCGACAGCGTTCACGCTTTGAAACTTTTTATTTTCCTGGATCAAAGCTATCCTGTGATATGTTGACCCACCATATTACACGCATGTCACGGATGTGTGCGAAAGCGTTCCCGTAACCCCCCCCCCCCCCCCCCCGCAAGGCGGGAGAAGGAGCACCGTGGGGGTTTTAGTCGGTAAAAGTCCGGCATAACCCGCCTGCCTCCCTCGGGGCTTGCATCCATGAGGATTTCCCCACGCAAAAAAAAAAAAAAAAGGGATATTACATGCATTTCAATTATTTCTGTGTGATGCCTACAGTGCGAGAAAAAAATGAGAAATGTTTAAAATGTGACACTCAGTGAATAAGGGTATATGATATGAATCTATACTAATATTATAAATGTGAAAGTTTGGATGGATGGATGGATGGATGGATGGATAGATGGATGGATGTTTGTTACTCTTTCACGCCCGAACGGCTGAACGGATCTGGATGAAATTTGGCACAGAGATAGATTATAGTCTGGAATAGCACATAGGCTTTTATCCCGGTAAAATGTATGGTTCCCGTGGGATAGATGTTTAAATTTTTCATACTTTTTATCGCGGGTAACACCGCCGGGCGTAGCTAGTGAGTTCATAAGCAGCTCTCATAAAATGTATATACTAATGTTTAATACTTGGTTAGATACGCTCCACTTGTTGAAAAACACCTCGTGTAGTATCGAAATATGCAAATTTTAAGTGACAACAACTAGGTACACTACTACCATTGTATTCCCTATATTTTATTAGATATGTATGTAAGTTAAATATTTTAACAGACAAATCAGTAAGTAATATGGATCATGGTGATGTATAAAATAATTTTGTAAATGATGTTTCATTTTGTTAAACAATGCTAATCAGTAGCGTTTGGCCATACGCTCAGTACAGGGTATCATTTTTAATAATCTGATTGATTTCTTTGAATATGGTATCTTTATAACCTATACTGTTGACCCTATTGAAATATTTAACACTATTATTGTTATATTTATATATTATATAGTCATTATTTCAAATGTTATTATTAATTTTAGCAGATTCTTTACAAAATTACGGATTCGATACGACAACGTAAACCTCTAACACTTATGCACACATGTTAAGTAATATTTGTATATTAATTTGATGTTGGTGGCCCTGGTAAAAACTGATTTTATTAACATGTATTGCTGGTAAAAGCCTCAGTAGAAGTGCATAATTTTATTATTTCTGCGCATCACCTTGTAAAGCTTAAGGTCGGCATTTGCAAATTGATTTTTATGTATTTAAACTCCAACGTTTTTTGCACAAAATATATACAGTGTGATCCTGGATAATTCGCACAAACAATTTTTTTTTGAAAATGCACCAAAATTTATCAATACAAAAAATAAAATAAAATTTGTTCAATTAATAACTCTTAACAAAAACATTAAAAATATTTATTTCATTTAATTTTGCTGTCGGTAAACTTTGGCCTGGTTTCATATATTTGCCGAAGACACTGTATATCAAAAATATATACAGTATTTTTTTGTAGTACTATACTTTGTTACGTTTTGTTTTTATAGTCACTTACTTTTCTAGACGATCGCCAAGTTTGTCGGATAGGTGGCTCTCTTTCGGTTTCGTGAGGTCCGCGTCGTACAGATCCCGCTTGTAGCCTCTCCAAAAGGTCGGCATCATCCAGACGAACCATGTTTTCGAAAAAATATTTGCTCTCATATAATTATTCGTTTTCTTCTCACGATCCTTCGGCGGTATTTTCTTGGGATCGCTCGGGTCTTTGTTACCACTAACCATGTTGTTTTAAAAATCGAACTTGATAGAATTAAATAGAAGTAAATACAAGTGTATAAGTCCGCGTTATTGTTTCGTCACACAATATCAATACAGCGCGAGCGTCAACATCGTCGGGGAAGCGATGGCTGCGATCCGATCGCAGGGTATAAGCCGGCAAATAGGCGAAGCGCCTGATTAGCAACGACACGCAGCGAGCGAGCGCTAACCTGCCTTCTACTGACGGGCGCGCGCGCATTCTCAGCGTTTATATTAAGCTGCATACCGCGACGCAGGCGGCGGCACTGCGGCGGCACAGCGGCGGCACGGCACCGGCGCCAACGATGACGTCGGCAACGTCAAGCCTTAATGTAATCTTTACGTGCCTTCGCGTAGTTCTGGAAAATTAATTTCATAAAATGCATACATACCATACGCTCAGTTCTCCTGAAACGCAATAATTAATTTACAATTTTTATTAATATCACAGAACTCAATTAATAAATTTTGTAACTACGAAGTTAATGAATAATTCACTTATGTGATCAACAAAGTACCATGTTTAAATGTACGCCACAAATGCCTACCTTGTACTCGTATTTCGAAGTAATACTTTTCCTTTTTTTATCTGAAAGAATTATGTCTCTGGTTGATACACATCATCATATAGAAACATAATCATCTTAAAAATCATAGTAACTCTTTGGAGAAACCTAGGTCTGTCATTTCGTACAAAATTCTGACGAAGGTTTAGAATTGAAGTAATGTAACTATATACATAACATCCGAGATACATCTATGTTGCTAACCCATTTTTGTGGAGGATATGGAACATATTGAGTCGGTCATTGGAAAGCAAGGCGATAGCTTGTAATTATAAGTGAACAGAGATATGTCAAAGGTAGTTTTTTGTGAACCCAATAACGGTGTTGCTTATGTTAGCTTATGTTCTCGCCAGGTTCTGCAAGGTTTTACCTGACTTATTATCATTGAAGGATTTAGTTTGCAACTAGAATCTAATATTAGAAGCTAACATAGTCTATTCTGCGACGTTTAAGTGCAAAGTACATAAAGGCGTCTCTTATTACTTAGACACTATTTGGGACTCTTAAATGTGGTTCTTAATGAGCTAACCACATTCCTAAATATTGTATACCTATGGTTGACAACAGTTGAGTAGAGTAAGTTGAGTTAAGTAGTTTGTTGGTTGGTTATTATTAATTTGAAAGTCAATACCACTTCTACACCGCCCTTTTTAACCGACTTTAAAAAAAATAAGAGGTTCTGAATTCGAATTTATTTTTGGATTAATATTGTTCGTTATTTTTCCGTCATTTATGAACCGATTTTTGGGACCAACTTCACATTCGTTAAATATTTTATTTAGTTTCAAGATTAGATTATTTTTTGCTTTTTAGTTTTTTGAAGACGGTTTTTTTGTTATAAAGTTTTTTTAAATGCACAGTTTACCTTTTCTCGATGGAATCCCAGGCATAACTTTGTTAGTCGTAAATGTATACTATGGTAAACTTTACAACATTTTCTCTTCAGCGCGTTATATTTTTTTTATCCGATATACCTATATATAAAACAACGCCATCCACATATTGAGATATGTCCACGTTCTGTATGACTTTTCTATATGTCTACTTATAATGTTAAAATGAAGCGGAGAAAATGGATTTCCTTGAGCTAAGTCACGTATCCAGTGTATCTGGTTATTTTCCTGACATCGATCGTGGTATATCTAACCGTCTATATTTTAAGTAAGACCAACATTGGACCAAAGATGATGACAAATAAGACCCTACCGCAAGATCTACTTATACAGTCAGCAACAGACATGATACATTCACGTTGTTATATGCACACACTACAATGCCGTAGGCAGGGGTGGGGGGGGGGGGAGCGTTTGGGGGTTCAAAGTGGGTTCGAAGTGAATTCCTAATTACGGCTTTTATCATCTATATCAGCTTTTCCCAAAGTGGGCGATAACGCCCCCTTGTGGGCGCTGCAGGCCTACAGGGCCCCCCTTTCGGCACCCTTTGGGTAAGAGACCCAGAAAAAGAATGCGTTGTGTAGAGGCTTACAATAATTAATTTAATTTGAAGTTATAGTGGTTTTTAAGTAGGTAAAAAAATGGAGGCGCTAAAAAATATTAATTCTCAAAGTGGGCAGTAGATAAAATAAGTTTGGGAGCCCCTGATCTATATGGATGAAGTATGCCGCAGTTGTGTAGACTCTAGAAAATCCTACTACTAAAGTACCAGTCCAATATCCTATTCAGTATACATGTAACCAACCATGTTGGGTTGAGTGCAAAAACTGAATTAGTATTTCGCCCCGGTTTAGGGATAGGTACTATGCTAACCTAACCGCGACCCATTGTGCAAATCCTTGGTTCAGAAATTAAGTGTATAAAGCCCATAACATCACTATCGAAGGCAGTATCGGATCTTTTAATAGAGGTTTCCAATTCCTGCACAGTGATAACAGATTCCAGGTGACGATCACGCGATTGATAACACGTTAAAGTAATAAATGATCACTTCCAAGATTTTCATTGATGGTCTGCTAGAACTAAGTGCTTACTCAATATATTAGCTGAAATGATGTAGTTTAAGAATTTTTCGTGGGTTTTTACATATGCTTACTAACAATTTAGCCGGAAGGCGTCACATTAATCCTAATACACGTTTATGGACGATTAGTATTAAGACCTTAAGACGACGCATGAGGAGAGATGGAGGTTTGCCCCTGGCCCTTAGCAGTGTGAGTGTGCACAAGTTGTGTGAACATGTCATACTTTTACAGGTTGTCATACAATAATTTGTATTTATTATTTAAGACAACCTGTCCCGGCAGACGTTGTACTGTCAAAAAAAGCACTGTTAGTTTTTCATGAATTTTCCAATTTTCAGGACAACTTTTTCAATTTGTGATTCACTAAAAACCTGATTCAAACTATATAGAGATTTTTTAAAACTAAACAAAACTAGCCAAATCGGTTCAGCCGTTCGCAAGTGATGCTCTTACAAACGAACATCATTTTTTTTTGTTTTTTTTTGTAGATTGTACAAAAAAATAAAAATGTTGCTACTCTATTTCCAGCCACATCTTTCTTGCCAAGATGTCCTCATCTTGCCTCAGTCTTCACAACGATTCTCACTTAACTTGTATAATTAAATCATGGATAGATAAAAAACAAGCAGAGCTCTTCCTTCCTCCTTGTTAACATCGTGATGTTTAATAGGTTACAAATGAGAATAAATGTTCTAACACTACTTCCGTTTTGAAATTCAATTCCTACAGAGTAGCGTATAAGGTACATCTTATAATCTATTACACTTTATAGCTTATACAATAGTAAAGTAAAAAAATACAGGCTGGCATTTTACCATAAATCAAATTATTAGACATAAAAAAAAATAACATGCTGTACTGAGCGCGGGGCCACGCTACTGGTTCACCTTGTTTAAAAAAGTAGAACTTCATTTACACAATTATTTTATACATCAACGTGATTCATATGTTAAAGTATTTTACACAATTTTTGTTACACTTTATGTATTCAACTGTAAAGAAAAGCCGGTGCACGTACTGTATAATTAAAGAGTATGAGGTGTTTTGTTATTTATATCTATATAATAAAATTCAAATGATGTTCGTTGGTAACAGCATCACTCGAGAACGGTATAACTGATTTGGCATTTTTTTTATATTGGTAATAGTCCGAATCAGATTTGCAGAGCAAGAAAAGTAGTAATTTTTTTTTTTAAATTCTGGAAAAACTTAGAGCGCTTTTTATATAGGGTTTTGACAAGACATAGTCTGTCGAGTCAGCGAGTGTTTCAATAAATGACGCGATGAAGATGGGACCGTGTGCTTCTATGTCATAGAGTGCTGTTTATTTTCATAAATAAAAAAAACATTATACGATAGGTAGGAGTCCAAGGGCGGGGCAACCAATAGAGCTTCTTGCACCCTCTATAATGTACTTAAGTATTCAGTTTTGTAGAGAAAGGAAGCTTGAAAATAACATAATTGTAGGAACAAAATAAGTCAAATTAATTATGTTGCGTGATTTTTACCACGTCAAAAATTAAATTAAAACACACCAAACCATTTTTAAAACTAAACCGCAAAGACACAGACCGGTCCGCAGTGAGTCAGATGGTAAGTTTTGTATCCCATTCATGTTTATACATAAAGGAGACTTGTGGCCAGTAGCCAGTAGTGGACAGGTTCATTTGAAGGCCAAATGAGTTCGCATTCCTTATATAAAATTGTTTTTTTTTTCCGCAACCGTCTGCCCGATCCCTGAAACACCTAGCTGTAGGCGTGGCTCTATGATTGATCTAGCTATCGCTTGTTACAAACTTATCATTGCGTAACACACGGTATATTGTAACGTAGAGTGTGTTATTGAGGGGCATGTTCGCATCGCGCCGGCGGCATGTGATCAACTTATTGAGGTGTTATTGTGTATAGTTGTGGCGCTGTGGGGTCATTCGACCGGCACCGCGCACAATGCGTCAATACAATGCGGCTCTATTGGCTCGTCGCGTGATCACCGAGGATCCGCCACTCCCGGAGACTTGAGCATAGACGGATTGAACCTTATTGTTTTAAGGTAATTGTTTTGAAACTTATTATCGTCAACTTGTAATCAGACACGCGATTCATACTTAAAGGTCCAATGTTGTGATCTTATAGGTAGGTAGCGATAAAGTTTTTACAGTAAGTGCAATTACCGCAATAACTTTAACAGATTCACTATTACGTTATTAATTCTTATCCTTTTTCATTATTACAGGTGAAAGTATAGATTTGGTTCGTAAGTTCCCTGTTCCGAATCCTGGTAGGGGCAAATGATGTGTGATAAGCATGAATGTTTGTACCGAGTGATCGAAGTTTAATATCTATATAAGTATTATATACTGAGCTCGCCCTCAGTCCATTGTCGGTACCCATAATACAAGCATTGCTTAGTGTGGGACCGTGTAGTTGGTGTGTTCGTCTGGCGATATTATATTATTAATATGTATAAAATACAATAGTTTCTAGTTTTGTACACAAAAAACATTGTAAAGGTAAACAAGTTGGAATTATAGCGAGACCTTCGTAGTTTGTTTGTCTGTTCGAGTGTTCGCTTTTCTCTGTACACACACAACAGTACGCGGTTGCGTCCTACGTAGGTAAGGTCGGCCATGAAAGTGATTTATCAGTTTTGACAAAGGCTCCCAGTTAATCAAAAATCTACTAAGGTTCATATTTGATACGTCCTACGTTCAAATAAAAAACAAATGACATAAATAGGCCTTGCGATTCTACGATGTGCAAATAATATTCAACCTTAAGGTGAGAAAGGTGTTTCTTGCTCGACTTTATCTACATATTGTATCAACTTATATATTGATATGATACATTCGAACTGGAAAAAGCCGACACCCACTATTGGGTATGATTGGTACTTGTCTATCATTTATTTATATTCGAATAACGGCACTTTACATTCATTCATTTATGCCTTCGATTATGTGAACTTAATCCAATTGATCATTTGTCATCCGATATCGACAGCTCCCGCAGTCTACGTAGGTATCGACGATTATTTAATATAAAATAAATTATGCACTTTACCTACACATACCAGCCAGCGGTATTTACGCCGGTTAAGAAAAGTGGAACAACGAAATTAACGCCAAGATAAGAGTAGACTTTTTATTATTTGAAGTTATACGGGATCGTTTTATTGATGCGAATGGTATTTTTGTCTACTCTAACAATGTCGAGTCTAGTCTACATCTTATGTCGTTGCTATATTACTGAGTTGTCGCTGATTGGATGTGGATACCAACTTCCTCGTTAATTTTTTAGGGCACGACGTTCCTTGTGTTTGTAGCGAGTGTCGGGATGTCTTTGATTAAGATGAAAATTGGAACACATCATAATAATAATAAAACTTTTCTCAAAGTGAATGAAAATATATTTTTTCAATATTAAATCGATTCGATTAAATTTATTTTGCGGCTGAAGGATTCAGATATGCCTGTATTGTAAATCTACATCAATTAAGCGCATGTGTCACAATGTGCTGATAAACCCTGAAGAAAACTAACAATACCACACAGATCCGACTGCCTTTTATAGGTAATGTAATGATTCTGAATGATCTAGAAATATCGTCGATTTGCATGCCTGTATACCGGAACCTTCCTTACACGAATTGTCCTTGCATTTGACCGGTTTATGTTTATTTAAATCACAAGTACCATAGTATAAGTACCTACTCATAAATTACCATATAACTTATTTTCGGTCCGGGTTTTTTCAATTTTACAGAGCATGTAGGTTGCGTGCCCCTAGCGGTTAATAGATACGCTCTTTAGGCTAAATATAGCCACAACATACACTAATGCTGGCAATACTTGGAAGTCCAGAGCGGTGGGAACCGGTCGGTGGCACCGCCGCCGGCGCCAGCGCAGGCCTGGGTGTGTCGACGCCTCTCTTTTGCTTTTATCATGGGATGCGCATGCTCGCCGATAAATCAGGTTTATGGTATTCGATGAAATTAATTATTGATGTATACGATGTTTTTAATGAAATGAGCATTCTGAACAAAATTAAAACAGTCTGCAATAAAGAAGGAGGGTTTATGTCACAAAGAGTACTGGCCGGTCATTGGTATTGCAGCGGAAGAAGTTAAATAGATGAAACGACGCTGTCACAGTTTTTATTGTCAGTTAAATTTTAGTCTGAAACACTCGTAAAAATTTAAATGTTCTTTTTGCCTCAGTATATATAAATAAATGTATCAGGATGTCTTTTATTTATTAGATAAATTGCTGAGTACATGGTTCGTATAAACAAAGAGTATTGTAAGCATAATGGAGGAAAGTGATAGCAATATTGAGAACAGCAAAAAGAACACCAACTTTGAGGTTAGATTTTGCGTTCCTTGGTTAGCTTTGATGGAATTACGGTTTGTCGATACATTTCGAAATCATTAGGATAACGTGTACGCATTATTTATTTTATTTCGTTTAATGTATTGGGTTGGATAAATAACACCACTACCTAAAACTCTCATTTTCGTCTCTTGGAATGATAAGCAAAATATTTTTATTCACAGGACGAACCTACGTCTTTATTTAGTTTAATAACATGGAATATTTCAAAAGCAATAGAGAAGAATCCTAAGATCGATTTGGAGGTATCAGACTGGATATTGTATAATAAATATTATGACGTGACGGTCGCAATGATTTATGGTTGTATATGATTTATTGTGCAGAGCGCGATCAAATCGGCAGAAGAGCGAATGGAGGGCGACGTGGAGTCGATGATACATCAGTTGCCGGAAGAGAGGCATCTCGCGTGCGCCCTGCTGGCCTGGCAACAGCTCGGACATACGGATGCTGAAAGTCTATATAAGTATGTAACCCCACCTAGGCCATATAATATGATCTTGGCTTACTTACCAACGTGGTCATTAAAAAAGGTAGGTAGTACTATTAAACCCAATGCGGGCCCAGGGTTTGGATTTCATAGCGATCTCAATGTCGTCTCAATTATTCAGTCCATTTTACATCATGATTATGTAGGTATAATTATTCATAATGAATATGAACCAACTTACGTATAATATACCTAGCTTTTGTTTTTAATTTGTAGGTTTCTTAAAGATAATAAAGTTGAACAAGAGTGTGCGTCCAAACAGAAAAAACAAGTGAAATCTCTTACGCCGGTGAAAGATAAATGTACCGATAAAGATTTGAAACCACTGAATATCCCGAAGCCTAGAACAGAAGTGCCGCCTGGTATAGTAACATATTTACAAGGCCCCGTGGTTAAATTACCGAAGAGTACAAATATTGTAATGCGGTTGGACAGTACACATCAGAATCCACGGAAAAAGCCTAATAAAGAACAAGGCAAGGACGCTACGAACAAAATTGACGAGGTTTGTATCCAACAGCAGCATGCAAATGAATATGCTTTTGAGTTTATTATTGAACTCTTGCTATGATTTAACAGGCTTGTTGTATGGACTCTGAATGTGCTGCGAGGCTCGCGCAGGTGGACGCGGCGACAGTGGAGCTGCGCAACCGCGCTAACAGCTTGGCGAAGCGGGAAGCTGAGCGGGTGGAGCTTCTGGAACGAGCCGAAGCCGCCTGGAAGGATCTAGAGCTCGGTTATCAAAGGCGGCTCTCACTCGCCGAAGAGAAAGAAGAAGATATGACCAAAGAAGTGAGTTTAGTAAAACTATAGTTTTTAATTTAAGTAACTAACTACCCAAAATACATTTAATATAATTCTACAGATTGAAAAATTAATAGAAGAAAGGAATGATTACAAGAGCGTATGCACAGAGCTCGTTCAGGAATTAAAAGAAAAAGGCGAAGCAGCAGAGAACGACAAGGATAAATTGGTAAACGTGGAGAAAGAAGTTTACGAACACGCTTGCGTGAAGTTACGTCTGAACGAGGAGGTCGCCCGCGCGGAGGCGGAGCTCGCCGACCAACAGTGCAAGGCGGGGCAACTTGACAGAGACCTTCAGGTAATTCAACAACAATATTAAAATTCATGGCTGATAGTATGTACCTAAGTATTTGTTAGTACTATTCGATGATATGAGGTAATCGCGTGTGATGTACATTTATAAATAGGATTCCATTTAAAATTAAGACTTGTAAATAATAATGATTGTTGAAATCAATGTCTGCTTAGTTCATTATTACACAAGTTACATTTTTATTAATACAGTTTAAAGAAGAACAAACACGACGAAAAAAATCGACTCTGGAGAGCGACCAGGAAGCAGCGCGTGCGCTCACAATAGAAGCGGAGCGAACGATGCGCGCGGAGCTGGGTGCGCTGCGCCAGCAAATCAAGCAGGTCTCTAACGATCTGCTGTCGGAGGACGCCGACAATGGACGCATTAAGGACGAGGTACTTGAAGTTTATATCAAAATTATGTCCAATTTGAGTGTTGGTCGTTGTCTCTACGTTCTATTTGCTTAATTAAATAGACGTCTCGTATTACCTACTTAGCTTTTATATTGCAAGGTACCTACTTACAATACAGGTCGAGACACAAAATTTGTGCAAATACATATTCTTGTTTATAGTAATTATAACAGTCGAATTTCTAGAAGGTGACCCTGCTTTCTGTGCCGAGGGTTCCGGGTTCGAATCTTGGTAGGGTACAATCTTTTTGTGATCAGCACGCATGTTTCTACCCGAGTCATGGATGTTTAATATCTATATAAGTATTATATACTGAGTTCGCCATCAGTCCATTATACCGTATAGTTGGTGTATTCGTCTGGTGATATTATTATTACTTTACAAGCTATAACAAGAGATTTATAAGACAAATGAGACGAAATGGGGCATCGCCCATTTCGTCTCATTTGTCTTATAAATCTCTTGTATTGTATTACCCTGTATTACCCTGATGCTAGTTGAGAGCAACGGAAAATACCTATACTTATCTACCACACGCTTAATGTGTGGAGGCGCCAAACACATTTTCTACTTACTAGGGCTGACTGTAGCCCATTTACAGTATATTGCATCGTACCTACATATAACACAAGCTTTACTCAGTTTGAGTTTGAGATGCATGACGATCCAGTCGTCCAAAAGATGCTTTATTAGGCAAAGAGGAGAAACACTTGTCGAATTCTTCGATTCGCTTCGTTACGCGGAGATTGCATATAAGATAGGGTCTCGACACGCATGATAGACAGAATCTCGACTGACATCTTAGAGGAAATCAGTTTTGTTGGCATTTTCAATTATCAACAATTTGTTTGGTTTATGATTGGGAACGTTGACATGTCGAGGGCCAGTATCGAGTCCCGTTTCCCCGAATACATGGGAACAAGGTAGTAGTAATAAAAAATCCTTGCAGCTCGAAAAATTACGTCAAGAAAAAATGGAAATGGTTGAAGATTTGGAGGGTTGTAAGGAGGTGTGTGACGGCAAGATGCAGGGGAGGGTGGACGAGCTGAAGGCAAAGAGGTTGAAGCTCACTGAGCTGAAAGACCAAGTCATGGAGTGCAGGTGCAAACTGCCTGTTGACGAGAACGTGGAGGTCAAGAGAACACCCTCCCTCGCCGCGCTGTGTCGATGCACACCTGATGATAAACTAGTGGTATGCTCATTAAGTACCAACGGTCTTTTAAGTTCTGTACGTTTTATGTCGTTTGATATTTAATAACACTACTCCTCGTCACTTGGCTATGGCATTTGCATCAGGCGTACTAGATACTAGAGCCTTTTTCAAGTTAAGAAAATATTGCACTTGAACCAATGGTAAGTCTAAATTGAGTCAGATTTTTTTCCTCTGATATCTCTGATATAGAAGTGTTTCTGTATTACAAAATGAAAAAAAAAACGCTACTTTGTTTACGTGGACTGTTGTTTTTGTTAAACATGATCAAAAATGTGTCCTTTTTATGCACCGTATATATCCTTTTTATCCGTATATCCTTTTTAGGATACAGCTATCACTTAAACGACTTTCATTAAAATCCATCCAGTGGATTTTGCGTAATGCTTACTCAGATGGACGGACAGACAGACACTTCAAAAATCTCGGTTTTGGTACAAGTATCTGTGATATACGGCCCCTAAACGTAATGAACGTACTTGTAAGTCGTGAGATATGGTGTGCCAGGATGTACCCAATAGGTATTGAATCTAAAGGTACACAACACCTATACCTACATAGATTCGATTAGTCAATTTCACATTCTTATCAATTTGTAAAGTGCTATATCACTGTGACTTGTAAATAAAAAAATACGTATTTTAAATAATTTTAATGATTCATGCTTATTTTCATAATCGTAAAATTTCAATGTAGGTAAAATAAGGTCTTAAATAATGTATACCGTATAAGTATATACGACCTAGGTCTATTTCATACTAATTCCATAGATATAATAATCTAAGAGGTCAATGATTCCAGGAATCATGTTCATGTACCTCAATCCGAGAGAGACTGCTCTCCACGTTGTTGGCGGACCTGTTCGCTGGACTACAAGCCGAGTTGGGTGGGTCCGGGGCGCAGATGCCTTGCCAGTTGCTCAAGTGTCTGGAGGACAGACACAACTGGGACCGCGCTAGTCTGGTCAAAACAAATTTGAGGAATTTCTTCTCGCAGTTGCTAATTGGAGAGCTGGATATAGCTATTGCTACTTCTATAGAGAAATATCATGCTAAGGTAAATTATTAAATTTGATAGTTGCAATCGGGAATATTATATTACTTATTTGTTTTATTATTTTGTTCATTTAAAAAAAAAAGTTGTGAAAGTATAAGTACTACTTAGACATCTATTTTGATACCGTCAGTAAAAAACATAAAATTGTTACAGTGGGTCGGCGTATCGTGTGCTGACGATATCAAGGGAATACAGAGTGACGGCCAAGACACTAATTGGGAAGAGCGAGTGATCGAGCGCAAAGCGCAGAAGTTAGCCACGAAGCTCGCTGAACAGATGTTTCAGGAGCGCGCCGATCAACTCGCTGAGCGCGCTAAAGAGATCGTGAAGTCTGGGCCGCCGCCTTGCGAGTGTATGCCAGCACAAGGTTAGTGTCAGGTGCAGAGTTAGTTTGGTATGTATCATAATTTCCCTTTACGTAGTGTTAAATGGATTTGTATGCATTTTTCTGAATAAGCGTGCTTACATTAGAGTAAATGCTGCTTTTAGAACGACTGCGACAATGATAGTAAATTGTTTGCAGCGGTATTTCCGTGTCTATTAAAGACTACAATGCAGAGTAACGGTAAAGCGGCGATTACCAACGGTGCCGTCACCAGCTCTGGTAACCCTGGGTTATGGAGACGCACACAACAGGATGTCACACATCTCAGACTTCAAATTGAGGACCTGAAAAAGGTGATGTCATTATTATTTTAAAGGTACAGTCCAACTATCTAGTTACTCTTTGTTTAGTTATTACAAGGTCCTTTTATTGTAGGAATCGATCAATAAAGGAGATTTGAAGCTAATGGAACAAAAAATAACTAAAATAGTCCAACAAGCTTCGGTAAGTGAGTATTTAGTTCACATGAAATATTTGTATAAAATTACACCGGCCGACAAATGAAAACTTTTTGAACGTTGTTTTGATTTGAGTGAAAAATATCACTAAATTATAGTATTTTAAACACAAAAATACCTATGTATTTACTTCATCACATCAGGTTTTTTTAGAAAAAGGAAAAAGAGATTATTTTAAAATTTTAAGAAAAAATCAATAATTATTTTACAAATAAATATATTTTAACGTTTACAGCGAAAATATCAAGTACAATCATTGCCCTAGGACTATTTTGAGTGACATCTTTTACGTTTAGCTATAAAATTACGTCTGGGTGTTATTTTTTTTGTGAGAATCGTCAATAATATCAGGTTTCAGTGTCCAGCAATAATCAGCCATCATATTCACATTCCATCGACCTTGGTACCTTGCTTCCATAGTTTTTATGTCTTGGTGAAACCTTTCTCCCTGTTCTTCACTGTAGTCACCAAGATTTTCGGGAAAAAAATCCAGATGTGAATCTAAAAAATCGAGTTATATACTCATATTGCACCATTTTTGATACTTTTATTTAACAAGTTTGCCACAATATTTTTATAATCAGGGTGTTTATGATTCCCTAAAAAATTGTTGACAACATCTTTGAATGCCTGCCAAGCTTCCAATTCAGTCGTATTCATTGTTGCATCAAACTTTTCATCAGCCATCAAAGATCTAATTTGTGGTCCATCAAACACTCCTTTCATGTTTGCATCTGATAAATCATCAATATGATTTGTCTGTTCTCTCCATATCATAGGTCTACCAAAAGGTAGAGATTGTCTTTTACGGTATGACCAATTCCTTAAATGTTCGACACAAATGGTACAAACTAACTGCGGAGTCCACGATTTTAGTTGTAATTTGAAGCCAAAATAAGCATTATAGGTATTTTCCACAAAATCAGTGATTTTCAATTTCTGCTTTGAATTCATAAAGTTACCACAAATATAGCTAAACGTATCTGCACTATTATGACACTTTCTTGAGGACATTATGTTTTTAGACGTTTTTCAGCTACAAATCATGAATTTTATTCATTAAATACTAAAAGTAAAACGTAAACAATTTTTGTAAATAAACACACTGATTTCAGTAAAAAGTTTACAAAACAAAGTATTTATAATGGCATATTTTTATGTAACGCGTTTCTTTTGGGCGTGTCGCTATTGCAACTAATATATTTTCTCAAGAGAGGCCGCTCAATTCGAAAAAAGAGCGCCAAAACTCAATAAATTAATTTATTTTTACTGAAAAATGTAAAATAGCGAATATATAAATATTATGAAAACCTGATGTGATACGATAAAATTAGGTTGAATTTTTACGAAATTCAACCTAATTTTATCGTATCACAGCACTACAGAAATAGTAAAAAAAAATCATTATATCTTGGACAACAAAAATCATGTCGGCCGGTGTTATCGAAGTTGATGTTAAATGCAGATAGGTAGCAAATATGATAGAGAAATATATTTTTCTGATTATTATAGGGCGCTGATAATAAGGAACCGATAAGCTCCGTGAAAGATAATCCAGACCTTACTTGCGAAAACCGCAAGAAAAATACATATTGTGATTCTCGATTGATTAACCAAAACAAATTAGCGAATATTAGAAAAAAAATGTTAGAACCAAACGGTCACAGGAAGATTATAACAAATCAATCTAGTCAAAATCCTTTAAACGAAAAAAATACAAGACAGAACCGACGATTTGCGCCATCCTACGCAGTGAATTTATGCTTGTGTGAACCACAGAAGGAGTCTAAAGTACAGCAAAGCAAACTTCACCATGATTCAGGCTTAAATGATCAATCTATTAATCCTCTGTGGAAACAAAAAATGTCTAATGTATCAAAGATATCTAGTGTAAAACATACTAAGCCAATAAAAACAAGTTTCCCATCGCCAACAGTTGATATGACCAGTAGCAAAGATAAGCAACCCTGTTGTCCAAGTGATTGTGTATGTTTTCATAAAAGACCCTCAGGCACGTCAATAGATAAACTATTGGAAACGCTTACAAAATGGAAAAGTGATTTAACGGAAACAGAAGATACATTTCCAATGAAAACAGCCACTGATCAGAATAGTTCTAGAAACAATATTCAATGTATAAACAGCATTGGAGATCAAAGTATGAGCATAGAAACCTCAAATAAGAGTATGGCTATCAATAATAGTATGGCCATCAATTATAGTAATATTGTCGGAAATAAAGTAGAACATCCTATTCCAAATGGTGATATGAATCGTCTTTTACCACTTGCAACCGAATCAGAATATATGGGTGCTATTAATTTAGATAAAAGTAACGAAAAGATTTGCAATTGCCATGAAACAGGTAAAAATGCAAATATAAATAAAGAGAAGAAACATACAAAGAGTTCAAATGTGTTTAAGTGTATAAACTCTGATGCATGTAATTGTAAAAAATCACTTGAAATAGAACAAGCACACAATAAACCATCAATAGATGGTGACAAGCTACCACCAGTTTTAAATTCCTCGCATGATGCTCAGTCAAACATAATCGCAGATGAAAAAAAAGACCAGCCGAATAGTCTGAGTAATGAAAGAAAAGTGTTGTGTGACACTAAAATGTCTAAGAAAGCAGACATAATTCCGTGCGATTGTGATTACTGTATAAAATTTTTGGGTGTAACACTTACAAATGCAAGTTCACAAGAACTATCCAAGGAGTTAGGATCAAGCGAAAAAAATGGTCACAAAGATAGTTCACCATCAAAAAAGAACCGTGACAAAAACCAATCCGGGAACAAGGGATACTACAACACTGATTCATCAAATAATATGACCAAACAAGATGATACATCTAATAGAAACAACTACTGTAGCGAAAATTACAAAAAAACAACTCAACATCCCCAGGTTAATGAATCTAAGCACTCTGTTGATATGGTTTCAAACGATAAGTACAGTGAAAACGTGCATAATGATAACACTTTCGATCTTAAAAGTGCACAAGAAAGTTGTATTTGTTGCAAGAACTCTAATATGGATGACTCTAAAGATATCGAAGTAAACTTATTTCATTTGTTAGAAGATCATTTAAAAGGTAAATTAAAAGCATTTAAGTCACTCTCATGCAAATCTTCTTGTATACCATCGAACGAAGAAGAAAAGATATTTACAGACATAATAAAAAAAGTGAAGCAAGTTATTTCAGATTGTGCCCATGAAATGAAATGCAAATGTCCTGGAGAAAGTATTGGTAAAGATGAAAGTTGGAATAGAGCCTATGGCCTTTTACAAGAATATTTGAAAATAAAAATTCAACGTGTTCAATGTCTATGTGTATCATTAAACGATAATAAGCAATTTGCGCTAGAGAACATTTTAGACAAAGTATGTAACTTAATTGAGAATGATTTTGAACGCCTTAAGGATATTTGTAAATGCAAAAATAATATTGAAATTCGAAAGCATGTACAAATAGGAAACATAGTTCAAGAGATTGAAGAAATGCCAGAAAAAGATGTGAATTCTCATGAATATGAAATAGTTATCCATAAAAATAAGGATAATTTATCCAAAAATAATTCCATTAAATCAATAATGATTACTGAAAATATAGCATCTCAGGTGCCTCCTAGCTTGGGCATGGAAACGAAATCATGTGACGCTATGTCAGTTAGAAACAAAAACCTGCAAACAACAGAAACAGACACAATATTTCCTTACGATTTTTTTAAACCTCCAGAAATAAAAAAAACGGATCGTGATTGTTATTGTAATACAATTAACCAAGGCAAGGGGCCCTTTTTAGAGTTAGTTGGCACAAATGAAGTGTTTGTTAGTCTTTGCACAGATATTGTAAAAAAGTCTGATAACATTTGCAACAACCCAATTAAAATATTAAAGTCCGCAACATTGCATATAGATGAATTGAGAAATATAGGAAATAATGAACAAAAGATGGATGTAAATGAAAATAAGAGGGATACAAACAAACCAGATGTTGAAAAGAAACGCAGTCTTAACCGCCCTTATATTGGATATACTGTCGATTGTACTTGCGACGGTAGCCTTGGTTCTTGCATATGTATGAAATCTGTCGTTCAAGCTAATAATAATAAAATAAAACAAATTTGGAATACATTCATGGCTAACAATGACAACAAACAAGATTTGTCTTACATAATGAATAGCATCCAAAACAACGTAAGTAATAATTTAGTTGTTGAAACTATGCCTCCATCGGCCGTTGAAGAAGACATCATTATTGTAGAGAGTGTCAGGTCTTTATGTGAAATGGAAATTAACACTCCAAATGATGAAGAAATTGTTTTATTAAATAAGAAGAATAAAGTCAATATCTCGCATAATACAACAAATACTATGGAAGAGAGTGGCAGTCTAGCAACAGATTACTCAAACAATGATTGGTTCGAATGCTCTCAGGGACTAAAACCGACTGAAATATTATCTAGCAAAGATATTTTAAAGAATTCAATTTATTATCCTTTGCCTCCTGATTATGAAAAGAATTATAAAAGTGAGACCCACATGAACAGCACGCAGCCTACAAATTCACGTCAGAAATGTAAATGCGATGTGGTACCTATTTGTCACGTCAAAATGTTGGTGGAAAATATCGAAAACAGTTTAATGCATTCCAAGTGTACGTGTGATTCAATGACAGCGAAGGTTTGTCCCGTTCATTCCCAAAGAAAATAAATTCGCTTATTGTTACAATATGCCAGCACCAGTCACTGTGATCGATATATAACTGTACTTCAATGTGTCCATGTATCAAAATATTCTTTAGAATATCAAATAAATTATTAATATTCAATAAATTAATTTAATTTCCCTATTTATACCGTTACAAATAATAATTTCGATCCACATTCTGTATCAGCATTATGTATTCTTAATCCCAAAATCCAAATTCCCGTTTTCATTTCATGGAGAATAAAAATTGCACGCACAATTTGGGCATTTTATAGGCAATCAAAAGGTACGCCGGGGTGCAATCGTAACCACTCACAATGAAGGCACTAAGGTGCTTTAAAAAGCCATTGAAAACACAGCGTGTATTGGAAGGTGGAGTCCAGCTTCACGTACCTACTTATTGTTGCCTGTTTCTGACATAATATCAATAATGATTAGCTTGCATATAATTTTATTAAATCAAGTAAAAAAATATGTATATAGGTGCAAGTCGAAGTTATCTAAGTAGGTACCAAGTTTAAGTAATGTGCCTGGCAAGTTTTAGTACTAAGAGATGAAAATTATGAGAACGATGCTGTACATTGCTTCGTACAACTGGGTTAGAACATATATGAATTTAGGGATATTAAAACAATTCTATTACTTATGTTTTAAGACTCTCTCATAAGAGTAACAAAGGGAGTTCAAGCAATCGTAGCAATGTTACTTAAATGTCGAACATTTTAAGAATAAAAACAGTTTTGAAACTTTCCCACGACAGTAGCATTACGTAGGCTAAAATTATTTAGATCAGCAATCATGCCAGTTATGACAGCCCCGTCTACATTAAAATTGTATTTTATATAGTTCGCGTGTACAGAAAATTGAGCCCTGTAAAAAAATGAACTCGTATAATAAGGAAATCAAAGGTTGTTCATGATACTATCTTTGTTGACACTGGAGCAAATGGTTCGCATTATTATAATTTGTTATCGATCGGTAATCACAATAATCGAATGAGCTCTATTTTTAATTTGCGTTTTGTGTTTAGGTATCGATATCTGTAGACAAACTATATATCACTAGAATGGATAACTACCTACTTTACACGGCACATACTTTTGTTATCATCGTTACTCGTATTTCCAAGGATGAAAGTCAAAAATTTTGACTTACACATGGTAACAGTTACATCCATATTGTTACATATGAAATAAACTTGCCACAGACTCACCATGAAAACCTATGCTAAATAAAAATACATGTAAATCCGACTCTTACATTAATTCACGCTCAAACCACGCGAATAGTCGTAAACTTGAATGGGATAATTCTTCGCAGGCTCTCCTTCTGTGTAGGTTAATCACAGCAGTGCGAGTTCACATAGTGAGTTCGCACGTCAATGTAGAGCTGAGCTGCCTTAAGATTGAGAATTCGTACTATTAACTTAATAATATCGTCCTAATACCGGGAGACCATGCAGTGCAGCTGTAAAATGTCTAACGTATCCTCCTCTTGTGGCACAATAATCGTAATATCAATGTGCAGCACGTGGATTCCTTGGTTATAGAACTAGCTGTGTCATTTAAAGAATATATATTACTAGCTGTCCCGGCGAACTACGTACCGCCTCAGAATCAAATGTATGAGAAAATTAATTTATTGGTACTCTATGAAAATTTTTAACAAATCTATCCCACGGGAACCATACATTTTACCGGGATAAAAAGTAGCCTATGTGCTATTCCAGATTATAATCTATCTCTGTGCCAAATTTCATCCAGATCCGTTCAGCCGTTCTGGCGTGAAAGAGTAACAAACATCCATCTATCCATCCATCCAAACTTTCACATTTATAATATTAATATATATATATAGTAATAGTAATAGTATAGATTAGCATCAGTAGGTAACGCTATAACATGCGTAGCCATTGTCAGTGTCCGATTAACATAGTTAGTTGGAACATTATTATTTCACAACAACTTACTAAGGCCCGTTCACTTGTGAAATATTTTATGATATTCCGATGGCTCTTGAGTGAGTTTTTGTAAATATTATTATTATTGCTGAATATTTTCCAAAATAACCACGAGCCGATGATGCTGTACTGCCAGCATACTACATCTCCTGCCAGTCTTCTGCTGCTGTATTTTTTATTTATCCGGACCATCCCCAAATCTTTACCCGGACGCGGGCTATATATACCTATTTATTTATAAACTAGCTGTTGCCCGCGACTTCGTCCGCGTGGTATTTAACAAAGACAACCGTTGACAACAGCCTGCTCACCCATTCTGAGCCCGCGGGACGCATAGCAGGTTGTTGCTATCAAATTTAATCAGGCGCTGCGCTGCAACATTGGTTTTAATTTTTTGTCGTGAGATGCAATTTTTTTCTAAAATAAAAGTAGCCTAAGTTACTCCTTGTTACATCAGCTATCTGCCAGTGAAAGTACCGGCAAAATCGGTCCAGCCATTTCAGAGATTAGCCGGAACAAACAGACAGACAGACAGACGGACAGACAGACAGACAGACAGACAGACAAAATTTAAAAAAAAATTTGTTTCGGTATAGGTAACGTGTATACATCTAAATGCACTTAGTAAAAAGCGGTTATTTTAATATTACAAACAGACACTCCAATTTTATTTATATGTATAGATAAACATTATTTCCCAATCGATAATTCGTCGTCATAATCATATATGTATATATTTGGGCTATGTAATCATACAGATAAGTGTCGATAATAATATACGACATTCAATTAGGTATGTAGAATTTAGAGATTAAAAATAGTGATAACCATTGTGTGGATGTATCTTTACAATAAATCATTATCAGTAAAATGGCTCACGATTAAACATTTACTAGAGAGACTGAAATATTTAGTTGTAAGTAATATCTTTTACTAAGTCGGCGTGATGTTCTATACGTGGTAATTAATTTTCTGCAAAACGAAGTGAGAAGTGCCATACATATTTTTATTTACTTAAAATGGAACCTGAAAATAGAACTGCACATAATGGCGATATTGGACACGATAAAAAATCCAAAAAGATTGAGAAGCCGAACATCATTTCGAGGATATTCCTGTGGTGGATGTGTCCTGTACTCGTGAATGGAAATAAGAGGGACATAGAAGAGAGAGACCTCATCGTACCTGGCAGGAAGTACGATTCAGAAGGAGTTGGAGATTATTTTGAAGAGTAAGTAATTTTATTACTTTTTCTATATCTATTGATTTTATTATAAAAAAAGGAACGAAGCGAACTTTGTAACTCTTCCGAATCAAATGTATGAGAAAATGAATTATCCGTATTATTATTATTTTTGTGAATATTTTCCATGATTATTATATAAACTATTAAAGTTATTCTGCTATTTGGGGCGTAGACAAATAAAAAAAATATAGATCATAAAAATCGATCCACCCGTTCTTGAGTTACAAATGCTGTAACTAACACGACTTTATCTTATATATGTATATATATAACTAGGTAGATACATGCAGGGCTCTATTGTACCTTTTTATTTTCTAACGTATGATAATTATAATACAATTTTTATACAATAAAGTTTATAGCCCATTTGTAGTGCTTTTTACAGAAGAAAAGAAAAAAAAGAATGGTGTCATTGCCCCACGGTTTTATCTTGTTTAGTCGCTGCTTAGAACTTTGTTCGGATCAATTACTTTTACCTAATCGTACGTTAACAGGAATTGTGATGTATATGACGACGATATGATTTGATTTTATTTGGCGACCCGATTAGCTCAGTCGGTGGTGATCCTTTCTTCTACGCTGAGGGTCCCGAGTTCGAATCCTGGTAGGGAAAACTTTGTGTGATGAGCACGAATGTTTGTACCCAAGTCATGGATTTTAAATATCTATATAAATATTGTATACTGGGTTCGCCCCGGGTCCATTGTACGGTACCCAAAATACAATCGTTGCTTAGTGTGGGACCATATAGTTGGTGTTTTCGTTTGGAGATATTATTATTATTATCACTTCGAAAATGTTCTTTGTGGCTTTGTTCAGGGCTATAATTAAATAAGGTTTCCGCTATCGTTCACATAAATAGGCAATTACTCTGAAGTGTTTTCAATTGATGCTTTGAGTGTATCTATTCTTAAGTGCGTTCATATCTGTAATTTAAATCTAAGCTTCACAACCGCATGTGTGACTCTTTGATGCCTCCAGTATACGCTGAAGTTTGGGACCACATGATGTTAGATCATCTAGCATTATGCTATACGATATTTCTAACTAGCTCTTGCCCACGGCTCCGCCCGCGCAATCATCGATTTTACTTTTCAGCTCGACCCTCAACGGCGTGATGATATATTTCAGCCAAAACATATTCTATTCTATTGTGAGCCAAGATATTATATAAATAGGTTGGTAATTGAATATATAAATATTTTGTGTTTTTTAAAAACATAAAATTTTAATACAGTTCGTATAAATTTATATCAATTAAATAATTACTTACTAGTAATTTAGAATTTAATACTTTTTATGGAAAAGTGCGATAAAGTCCTTCTGATATAATAGTTAATATAGAAGTTAAAATAACATTGTATCGTTTTATGTATTTATGGATGGATAAAAGATACATTTTAGTTTCTAATATTTACGCGAATAGATATACATTGAAATAAAACAAATTTTAAGGATTTTATCGAACGTAAGAAAAATATAAACGCGATAAATCATTAAAATTAGTTGTATTTCGATACATATTAGTGTTTTATATTTAAAACACCGGCTAAATTATTATTGTCAAAACGAAGGAGCGTACTAGGTATCAGCAGCATAAAATGACGTATAGGTGATTCCCATTGTGACCTGTAAAAAATATAGTATAATGATGATAGAAAAAATAATATTAAATATGAAAAATACTACATTAAAAAACGATTACCAGGTAATCCATTAATTAAGTATTCACACAACATTTAATAGAACATCTCAACATAAATCGATCTTAATATTTTAGGTACTGGCTGGATGAAGTGGCGAGGGCTTCGAGGGAGAACAGGGAGCCGTCTCTATGGACAGCAATGCGACGAGCGTACTTGCTCGCGTACATGCCGAGCGCGGTGTTCGTCATCACCATTGCTGCTATCAGGTCAGGATCTACTAAGATCGAATAGCTCTGATCCCCTCTAGACCCCTTATCGCTGCAAAGAGGAGATTCACCAGTACCGGACTAGCCTCACGGCATGAGTTGGCAAATGCTAGAAGCCTCGTGCATATGCACATATAAGATAGGATGGTATACCACCTACCGTCCTATGAAAGTCATAGTAGATATTACAGGCCCAGCGCATTCGCTACACGCTCCGCGATAGCCTAATCCTGCACTGGGCTTCGGCTTGGGTTCTTACGAAGTGGAACCTCGGACTTGACATAAGTGCAGGTATATCAATAATATACTATTAGTATGAGCCTTGAATAACCACGATAGGCTCACTCTTTGAGACTGAATACACTTAGCGAGAAGTGGCTGTATATCAGTCCACCTCTGCCTGTCCCTTCGGGGAATACCGGCGTGATGGTTCCACAACCAGATTAATAATCTCTTCCAGGAAAGTCAATTCCGCAGCACCCTCAACGATGGACCTGAGTGCTTGAAAAAATGTATGAATGTGGAAGTATGTGCGGAGCGGAATCAGCCATAAATAAGGGTGAAGCCGAACTAGATCTTAATGCAACCTGTTAAACGCTAGGAACAATTAATTCGGGATGCTTGTTAGACTGTTCTAAGGGATTAGAATATTTGAAGTTAATAGGAAGACTTTTAAACAGGACCGCGCAGCCTCTACTGTTCGGCCAGCTACTCTCGTACTGGTCGGTGGAGAGCGCCATGACCCGCGAGGAGGCGGGCCTGTACGCGCTCGCCATGCTGGGGCTCAACTTCCTCGGCATGATGTGCCAACACCACAACTCACTGTTCGTGATGCGGTTCAGCATGCGAATCAAAGTGGCTTGCTCTTCGCTTTTATATAGGAAGGTAAAGAATTCAGACGAAAACAGAACTGTGCTAAGTTCTGGCAGTTTTTCTGTGGATGCCTTAGTTGTCATAGGTTCCTGTAGTAGCAGGCTGGATGACTTGAAGTCTTGAATAAGCAAGAAATTAAATTAATTAAGTCGTCGTATTTTTTTTGCCAAACGAACACACGAACTGTGCCCTCCCAAACAAAGCAACGCTTGTATTACGAGTACCTACTGTACAATGGACTTAGGCCGATCTCAGTATACCATTACTTACATAGAAATAATATTAAACGTCCATTACTCTGATATAAACATTTATGCTCATCATGAATGTTTGCCCATACAGCGGCAGCATACGGGAATCGAACTCAGCACCCTCAGTACAGTAAGCAGGGTCGCTACCAATTGTACCCATCGGGTCGTCATGTAATGTAGACAAGTATGACGCCTACTAATTTTGATGACAGATAGGTCTAGTGATCTCGGCTAGATGAGCTTATTTCCAAGACGTACGGTTTTTCCACTTGGCACTCCGCCTGGTTGAGCGTCTAGTTGAGAGTTTGTCGAGTTCCTACGCAGCCTAGAAACCACTATGTATGATTTAAATAAAACGTAGCATTGCGATAGCTTATATCTTGGATAAAAAATAACATTTGTGTTGTAGTCTGAAGGTCACCGTGCAAAGTAAATATGGTCACCGTTGTCACCGTGGTAGAGTAGTCATTACGAAGTTGCTTGCACAATTAGTCTAAAATCCTTTTCTTGCATTTACAGTTACTGCGTGTGAACCTTGTGTCTGTGGGGGAAGTGGCTGGCGGTAAACTGGTGAACCTGCTATCAAACGACGTAGCCAGGTTCGACTACTCGTTCATGTTCCTCCATTACTTGTGGGTGGTGCCCATACAAGCGGCTGTTGTGCTCTACTTCTTGTACCAAGCGGCAGGATACGCCCCTTTCGTCGGCCTCTTTGGTGTTGTGCTATTGATCCTTCCGCTGCAAGGTAAAAATCATTTAATTTAAATAAATTTCACACAAGGTCGCCGAAGTTGTTTACACTATCAATAACTACTTGATAGAATAGCAATGTTATTGTGATTATATTTTTTGTCAGATTTCCCATAAAATAAGTGCTCAAAGCGGAATTTACAATACGATTGCAATTCAATTATGAGTCATTATGTCAAGCAACTTAGCGTCCTTGCGTAGTAGACAAAACTAAACACCAATGGATTCTTTTCATTAGCTATACGTAAAGCTTTTATTTTTTGTGTTGGCTACACTTTGTTAAGGACTTCTCACAAATATTCTTAGCTGTAGATCTATCAGTTTGGCCTGGAAGGGAGTTCTCCATAAAATATCAATGATCGGCCCAATCGGGGCTGATAGGAAGTCGATTATTTTTCTAAAACAGAAAATAGGAAGATAAAGCCTTGGAATAAAATTTACTTAAACTCCGGATTCTGAAACAGTTATTTCTTTCATTCCAATTTAAGCGGGTTTGACAAAGCTTACCGCGGTCGTCAGACGTGAAACTGCGCAAAGGACCGACATGCGGATCAAGCTGATGAGCGAAATTATCAATGGCATACAAGTAAGTGATAGCACAGGTATATAGACAATGTAGAGTTAGACCAACCAGTTCTCACCAAACAGGTGGGTATTACTGACTTAAGTTAGAATTTTATCTAGCATGCATGCATGACCTATTATAACAGAACTAGAACATTACTATTATAACAGAAAAATAATAATACTAAGTATTATCTCTATTTTATACCTTTATATCTATTTACGTACTTATTTTTTATCGCTTGTCAATGCGGACTCGTTACAATAATACCTACTAGTAATTTACCTACATATTTTTCTTTATGCAAATGGCTTTTGTTTTTACAAAAAACAAAGTGAATCTCAAGCATAAATCAATACCACTCATATTTGGGCTCAGAAGTATCACAGCAATGTTTATGCTATTTCAGGCAATTAGTTTACGTCAGCATCTTACGTAATATCACATTAAACCAAATTGTTTTTTTTTTATACTAACGTAACTCTCAGTACCGACCTATCAATATTTTTTCGCCACATGCGAAAGTAATATACTATGAACCATCCTTGTATTTGTGTCATACATTTTACGTTTAAACATTTCAGGTCATAAAAATGTACGCATGGGAGAAGCCCTTCCAACTAGTGGTGAAAGCGTTGAGGGCGTACGAAATGAAGGCCCTCCGGAAATCCATCTTCATCCGGAGCATGTTCCTTGGCTTTATGTTGTTCACTGAGCGTAGCATCTTGTTCTTCACGATACTGACGCTCACGCTTACTGGCACCATGATTACCGCTACTACGGTACAATGAATTATGATCTCTATTTCTTTATACGTACGCAACAAAGTATATGCAATTATGTATTATACCTACAATGGTATACAGAAATAAAATGTGTTTGTGTGTTGCGAGAAACATTTGCCTCGCAGTGCGACACAATAGAAAAAAAAATGTGGGTGTCTGTGTGCAGTATCGAAAAGTACCTCAAAGTAATAGCGCTCATGTTGACTCACTCGCGTTGCTGCAGTATTTTACTGCACGTAGTCCAATTCTAGGTCTCATTTGCTACAAGACCTAAATAGTATGGGGGTAAAGAATGTAAGTGCAGTGCGCTTCGGTTTTGCGGGTGGGCAGAAATTTTGACCATAATACTATATTCTCTATGTGCTCTAAGAAGACACGTCTCCTTGCTAATGGCTAAGCTGCTGGATCTTCAACAATAGTTAAATTTATTTCCAGATATACCCCGTCCAACAATACTTTAGTATAATTCAAATGAACGTCACGATGATCCTGCCACTAGCCATTGCAAGTTTGTCGGAAATGATGGTATCCTTAGAACGTATCCAAAGTTTTCTTGTGATGGGTAAGTACTATTTTACAACTCTACTAAGTTGGCCAAAATTTTGTATATTTTATTGTAATGATACCACTAAGATTCACGATTATTGAAATAAAGTTTTGTCATGGAAAAATGAACGGAATCAATCATTTTGAGGAACATAAATAAAGCCAGTTATGACATTATTTATTAATTTAGGTCGTTTGCAGTGCGCACCGTGTAACTGTTCTGCTCTGAAGTTGGTTCTAAGTTAAAAATTAAACTTTCTTCCTATTAGATGAAAGGCCAAGTACTCCAGGATTTAATGGCGCTCCAAGATATAATGCAACAAACATTACAAATGGCAAAGAAGATCTCGTGCAGCCTGCCAAATATTCTTCGAATGAGAACTTGCCCCCAAGAGAGTCTACAACTGATGGAGCTAGATCAGAGTACCCTCTGGAGTTGCAAAATGTCACCGCATCCTGGACCGATTCTAAGGACGACTTGACGCTTAAGAATATATCATTGCGTATCCGTAAAGGCAAATTGTGTGCTATAATTGGTCCCGTCGGTTCCGGAAAAGTAAGTTCTAGGATTGTTTCTATTTATTATCAATTTTAACAGGCATGGACTCTAAATAATAGAAAATTATTTCTGGCTTTTTAGTGCTCCATGATTCCTGAAGTGTGTTTTTATTCGTTTTTATTATTCGTTTTTATCTTATGATTTTATTGCATTCAAAAGTATCTTTCTTTTAGTCGTCCCTGCTTCAAGTGCTCTTAAGAGAGTTACCGGTTAGTGACGGTAAGCTTGCAGTGAATGGAAAGATTTCTTACGCCAGTCAAGAGCCATGGTTATACGCGGCGACGGTGCGAGAAAATATTTTATTTGGATTGCCCTACGACTCTGCGAAATATAAGGAGGTCAGTTTATCAGCTTCCTCAGGCACAATGTTTTATATCTTTACAGATGAGTTCTGCTAAAGTAAGACATGGTTATATACATAGTTAAATTATTAATTCTTGTAATTACGGGAATGAAATTAAACAAACAAGTATAGGTGCACGACAATTTTGTATAACAAAATGGAAAATGTTGTTACATTTATTCAAAATTAATTGCAAACAGTATTAACCCACCAAAACTTGGAGAAAGTATTCTACAAGATCGACCAGCTGTCGTCATGAACTTCTTTGTCTTATGAAAATGAATACATAAATTCAAGCTTTTGTTTCCTCTCAAGGTTTGTGGAGTATGTTCCTTACATCCTGACTTCAAGCAATTCCCATACGGAGATCAGTCCTTAGTGGGCGAGCGAGGAGTATCACTGTCGGGAGGTCAGAGAGCCAGAATTAACTTAGCGAGAGCCATTTACCGAGAGGTGAGAACCACACAATTTATTATTGAATCAAATGAAACAGACTTTCCAGCTAGAAAGAGACCAAAGACTTTATTGTATTAAGTCATAATTGTGTATTATTGCCAGGCTGATATCTATCTACTTGACGACCCGTTGTCAGCGGTGGATGCAAATGTGGGCAGACAGCTGTTTGAAGTTTGCATCAAGGGATACCTATCTGGCCGCACTTGTATTCTGGTCACACACCAAATTCATCACCTCAAGCCCGCTGATCATATAGTTGTCCTAAATGAGGTACGTTCGTAGTATCGATATATTATTTTAGAAGGTACGGACGTTTTCTTAATAATTTTCTTCTAAAGTACACGAAAGTTTTAATTATAACTCTACAAATAATTAGGTACTAGAAAATGTTATTTACAATTTTTTGGTTTAATTTTGTTATTCATGGACAGGGTTCTATTGAAAATATGGGAACCTACGATGAACTTATGGAGTCTGGAACAGAATTCTCGCTTTTATTATCAGACGGAAATGATAAAAGCGATAGTGATACCGACAAGGTAAGTGGGTTCTATGTATGTATTCAACATTGTTACGTGATTAGAAAAGTCAGACTTTGAACTAATATATATTATTCCTCCAGAGGGAATCTTCTGAGGTTAATCCAGACGAAGAACTCCCCCAAATTAGATGGTTTGAATAAAATACTTATCAAAACTTAATCCAAAAATAAATAACACTTGGAGGCGGCTTTATCGTCAGGTAGCCATTACTTTACTGTTCTCCGCAATTGTTTTCCTTCAGGCGAATAATCCAGCGGTTCTACGTGGCATATCAAAGACATCCGTCAAGAGTGAAGACAATGAGGGAGACGAGAAGGCGCAGGTCTTGGCGGAGGAAGAGAGGGCTAAGGGTAGCCTGAAGTGGGACGTGATAAACCAATACTTCAGCTCCGTGCAGTCGTGGTGCATTGTTTCCTGCGCTTTTTTGACTTTGCTCATCACGCAGGCTTCGGCTACCACCGCCGATTACTGGCTTAGTTTTTGGTAACTTTCTATGTCATAAAAAAGCGTAATAATACCTACTAACCAATAGTTCGTTTTATAAGAATTTGCTCCACTTCTTTCACTTGAAATATATTACATAATACTACATCATGCCAAGACCATCACTATGTAATTTAATTATTATAATGGCAAATATTCAGACGCTACTTAAGAGTCGCGTTATCTGACGTAATTTTTTTCTTTTTGTGACGCTTATATGTAAGCAGCCTGCACGTTCAACCTAGCGTTTAAGTATACATCGGTTAGCCTGTAAACCGCATCCATATTACTCACATCCTCCACATATTTCTCATCTCTTCGTGATAATAACAGAAATTACAAAACAAATATGGTAGTTTAAATGTAGATGAATTCTATGGGCTTAACTGCTCATATAATATTAAAATTATTTGATATCTTATTTCTTTTAGGACAAATCAAGTCGACGCATACGAGCAGGCGCTTCCTGCAGGAGAAGAACCTGGTAATATTTGTCTATAGGTATATTATAAAAAGGTAAAGTCGTTGTAAGCTCACAGAACCGAAGGCCGTTGGGGCCGAAGAGGCCCATGTCCAGCAGTGGACGTCTTACGGCTGATAGATAGATGGAAAGTTGTTAGTTTCGGAATTTGAATCTAGGGGATAATCTTCGGATCTACTAATCCAATTCTGAAAACTCTTTCACGAATAATAAGTTTCTTTTTCCCCGAGTGCTATAGACTAGGTTTTATAGATTTACCGCGGTTGGAGCCGCGAGCAGAGGCTATTTGTTATAAATCTAATCTGTTTTTGAGTTCTTGCGTTGTTGCCCTATATCTACAATGTTTTGTTTTAGATTGGGATTGGAACACACCAATCGGTTTATTATCAACGGGGCAGTACATTTACGTATACGGAGGCGTAATATTAGCTATCATTGTGATATCACACGTTAGAATATTCGCTTTCGTTGTTATGACCATGAGGGCTTCGGAAAATCTTCATAACGTTATTTACAAGAAATTAATCGTAGCTGTTATGAGGTTCTTTGACACCAATGCTTCAGGTGAGTTAATCTTTTACAGAAGTGTCAAAATCCCACTAACCCCACTAATATAATAAATGTGAAAGTTTGGATGAATGGATAGATGTTTGTTACTCAATCACGCCAGGACGGCTGAATGGATCTGGATGAAATTTGGCACAGAGATGGATTATGGTCTGGCATAGCACATAGGCTACTTTCTATCCCGGTAAAATGTATGGTTCCCGTGGAATAGATTTGTTTTATTTTTTTGTAGAGCAAAGGATTGACATGACTTTTTGCATAGGTAGTGGTAGTTTAGGGGTATAGAAAAGGAAATACGTTTTAATCGCGGGTAACAAACCGGGGCGCAGCTAGTATTACTTAATAAGAACAATTACCTTTTCCATATGATCATAATTAAATGTACCCTTTTCAACAGGTCGCGTTCTGAATAGATTTTCAAAGGACATGGGTGCGATGGACGAACTTTTGCCTCGCAGTACATTGGAGACGATACAAATGTATCTATCTCTTACTAGTATACTTGTGTTGAACGCTATAGCTCTGCCGTGGACGTTGATACCAACGTTTGTTCTACTATTCATCTTCATTTTCCTTTTAAAGTGGTACTTGAATGCCGCTCAGGCGGTGAAAAGGTTGGAGGGTACTAGTAAGTATGCGAATTTGAAATTTATTACCAACTAATTAACGTTTAGTTTTCTTTACATTGAAAGTGTTATTTTTTTTCTTGAACAGCTAAAAGTCCAGTATTCGGTATGATAAATTCAACAATCACTGGATTATCAACAATCAGGAGTTCGGATTCTCAAACTCGACTTCTAAGATCGTTTGATAGCGCTCAGGTGAGAATTTTCATATTCCTTTGTTACCATCTCTAGATAGCCCCATATTGCTATAGAGACGAAATACCATCGGCGGATTGAACTTTAACTAAAATTAAACAATTTCTACTTGTATTTAGGCCATTGACCTTTCTCCCTAAAACTTTCTTCCAGTTTAATAGTTGTACAACTAATTATATGTATATATTTCAGAATCTTCACTCCAGCGCGTTTTACACATTCCTGGGAGGATCCACCGCGTTCGGGTTATACTTGGACGGCTTGTGTATTGTTTACCTCGGAGTTATAATGGCCATTTTCCTTTTCATCGATTTCGGTAGGTGCCTGAGGATGTTGGTTTCATATTTGCACTGTAACTTGCCTATAACGTGAAATTGTACAAAAGTCATAGCTAATATTTTCAATGTTTTTGATTTTATTAAATATATTTCTGATTCTTATTGGGCCATAAATGATTATTCCTCATATAAAATGACCACACACTTTATCCACAACACAACTATATCCACATATAAAATGAGCTCTTCCTCGATCAATCGAGTCTGTTTCGATGTATCTAGGCTATTATGTATTGCCCGAACAGTTTTTTTACAAGAAAACCTAAATGTTAACAAAATTTCACAAATTTCAGGCACTCTGATTCCTGTTGGCAGTGTTGGTCTCGCTGTGAGTCAATCTATGATCCTCACCATGATGCTCCAGATGGCGGCTCGATTCACAGCCGACTTTCTTGGACAGATGACTGCAGTCGAGAGAGTGCTAGAGTACACCAAGCTACCCACAGAAGAAAACATGGAAGAAGGGCGTAAGTATAAGATATCAATATAAATTATTATCAATAAAAATAAGTTTAAGGCCGATGAATGCCCTCGCGCTAATAGTTAAATCCTTGATTAACTTGCATTTGTCGTATGAGATATTGAAATTGAGCAGCCTTCAAAATAATTACTTCGCGTGATTCGTTACGGGCCCCATGTCATGGCGAGGGTGCCTAAACCACCAAGGTGGTATGTTTAACAATAACATTCTGATTATTTTATTTTTCATTACAGCTACTGTACCATCAAAAGAATGGCCTTCCCAGGGTGAAATTAAGTTTGAAAACGTCTACTTGAATTATGCGATTGAGGAGGCTCCTGTTTTAAAGAATTTGAACTTCGAAATTCAGAGCGGTTGGAAGGTAAACTACACAGAATTATCCACTATAAATAAATTGGTAACTCTATTGTAGTAGACCAGCAAATTACAGAAATATTCTTCTTCTATCGTGTAGATACTAAAATAAATCTTCAGAAGTAAGAGATTAATTTTCAGAAGCTGCCTTAAGATCCTCACGTAACTTTACAGGTTTCAGGATATAAAGGGCAAGATACTAAATGGGATATTGTTTGCGGTACCGCACATCTGACAAATCCATAAATCACCAGCTAAGAATGTTACTTTTACTTTAGCCGGCTTTTGTTCGAAGCCCGGTCAATGACTTCCAAGTCAAACATGGTATCTCATATCCTGGTGGAAAGATCTCCGATGAGCAGGGACTCCTTGGCATAAACTAAACATTACTTTCGCTGGATTACTATGAGTGGAGTCAGATATCTTTAGGAAGGTTTATCCACTTTCAAGTCTTTATAAAAATATCACAAACAAAAATGCACACATTACCGATGATTGATATATTGTATGTATACTTGGTATGTATCCACTAACAAAGTGTTTCTTATAGGTGGGTGTGGTGGGTAGGACGGGGGCCGGCAAGTCTTCATTGATATCAGCCCTGTTTCGCCTATCCAACATACAAGGCAGCATCCGAATCGATGGTATTGATACTAAAGGCATCGCTAAAAAGGTAAGTACTTCCATACTAATCAGGCCAGCCAGCGGGCCAGCCAGATAAACACACCAATTGTATAGGCCCGAACTAAACGACGTTTGTATTATGGGTAGGTATCGTACAATGGTCTAGGGGCCATGTCGGTATCACTTGGGTTCAAGCATTCGTGATTATTACACAATGTTTGAACATCACAGTATAGAGCAGTTCTGAGCTGATCAGTTATAACTGGATTACAGGAATGTTTGTGACACTAAATTAGCACTTCAGGTTTCTTTTTTTTTGTTCACAGGACCTGCGATCGAAGTTGTCAATCATTCCTCAGGAGCCAGTTCTGTTCTCAGCCACATTGCGTTATAATTTAGACCCGTTCGACGATTATAGTGACGAAGAATTATGGAGAGCATTGGAACAAGTATGTGAACAGCACTTTGGCTCAACTGCGATTGCGATTGCGGGTTGCAATTTAAGATTTTTTAAATTAAAACTGTTTCTATACTAGCAGATAAATATCATATATTTTAATATAGGACTACAATGGGAAGGGGAGTTCGCTTATAGTCCACCATCCTGGCCCATATAAAACGGCAACAGCCTGAGCTCTAGTTATGTGTCTCAGACATGCAGGTTTCATCACGATGATGGCCTTCGCTGATTGGCTAGCGATAAGTATAAAATATCGCCAGACAAACGCACCTGTGTGGTCCCAAACTAAGAACACTTAATTAATATCCATATCTCAGCTACAACCATTTGCGCTTATCACACAAGGGTAGCCCCTATCAGGATTCGAATCACTACGGTAAACAGGGGTCACAACCAATTGTCCTATTAACGAAGTCTATATAATAATCACAGAGCATTAAACAAGTTTTAAAATTTTTATGTATAACTCAAGGTGGAACTGAAGGAAACAGTGACAGCACTCGACTATAAGGTGTCAGAAGGCGGCACCAACTTCTCCATGGGCCAGCGACAGCTGGTGTGTCTGGCCAGAGCAGTCCTGCGATCTAATAAGATCCTGATCATGGACGAAGCCACGGCTAATGTTGACCCGCAGTAAGTACTTACCACTCATATAACTTCAATAAAATGTTAATGTTATTGTTTAACCGTTTACTATCATTTCGTAAAGAAAAAGTAGTACAAATTATATAAAATATAATCTTAGTATGATCGTATATAAAAACACTTAGCTGTTTTATCTTAATGTTTTTCGCACTTTACGTTAGAAAACTATTTACTTTGTAATGTGCTAGGGTGCTCCAATATAAAAGTATGATTGTGAGTAAATTATTATCTAGAATGTGTTATCAAGATAATACTTTAGAAAAAATATATTTCACAAATCGTTTGTATAACATACAATGGAATTTCAGAAGTTCCACAACTAAAAAACAGCAACATGCTGATGGAAGAGACCCTTTTAACTTTAACTTTTTTTGCTATAGGACGGATGCCCTGATCCAGAAGACCATTCGCCGAGAGTTCGCGTCATGCACTGTGCTGACTATCGCCCACAGATTGAACACTATAATGGACTCCGACCGAGTCCTGGTCATGGATGGAGGAGAGGCGGTCGAGTTCGACCACCCGTACAAGCTGCTCTCCAACCCTAACAGCAAGTTCACATTCATGGTCAAAGAGACTGGCGAGGGAATGAGCAAGACTCTCTTTGAAGTCGCCAAAACAAAATACTTCAGCGATAACCCACAATAATGGGTATCACCAGATAGTGTTAATGATTAATGTATCAAATAGTAAATTTAACGATAAGTATTAATGTGTAATAATTATATTGTTTTTTTTAATTACTTGTAGAAGTGTTTTAATGTATTAGGAGAACATACTATGGCGTTAGTATTTATGTAATAAATGGAAATAAAAACTTGCAATCTCCTCTTAACATGCAATTACAAACCGGTCACCAATAATCTAAATTTGGTGACCGGTTTGTAATGGATCAAATTTGGGGAATACATTGTTAATTTAAATTGAAATATATTTTTTTTTATTTTTTTTTATTACATTATAGGCAAGTATTTGATCTCGATCTCACCCGATGGTAAGTGTAATGTCAATACTAATACACACCATTACGCCTGAAATCCCCAATGAGTTCCTTGCATTCATTCAGTTGCGCTGCATGTGCCTAGTGAATGTAGCGTCTCGATCTACTGCCGCCTTCCTACCTAGGCAAGTATGCTCCATCGTAGATCTCATCGTCACTTACCATCAGGTGAGATCGAGATCAAATACTTGCCTATAATGTAATAAAAAAAAATATGAGTAGGCAGTGGTGCACTGCGGTGCGCCCATATTAAGCCGTATTTGGTCCCAACGTAATTGGGTGCGAGCGAACCTATTGCCATTATACCGGACACATTAAAATCACTAGTTACACATTATTGGTAAACAAATTATAGGTAAACGTATAGCGGCGTATTTGTAATTAAAAAAATAATCATGCATTGTCGTTGATCATGGGAAAAATAACGCTACGCTACGCCAACGCTATACTAAGATCGTTGACATTCTTTGTCTATAGCAACTATACGTCATCAATCATTACCGTGCATCGTCCATGCATGGACCTAGTAGGTTCAACAAGTAATATATACCAAAAATAATAACCAAAAAAAAGCAACATGAAATAGTTCCGACAAACACAACCTAGATATCCAAAGCAAGATGGAGTGCGAGGGAGGGACGTGCTGCGACACGCGGCTGTTCAAGAACCCCAATGTGCTGTACCTGTCGGTGCTGCTCGGCATGATCATCGTGTACCTCTCTTGGCAGCTGTACAAGTGCCGATATTGCTGCCACTGATCATGACGAAACTAACGCTTATAGGTATGGGTGAGTATCCAACATTTTGAGTACAAACTCACCTACGTTATGCGTTAAGGTTTGTTGGTAATGTATGGGTTTAAGGACGCCCGCGCGGTCAGCAACCACCTATGGATCGCGAATGCTAAACAAACGGAGAGCATTCTCAAATGAATATGGAATTTATATGAATGTAAATAGAGAAGGATTTCTAACATTTATAAAACGACTTCTTCTTCTTCTTTCTTTACGAAATGAGATGCGATGAAATAAAATGGATATGAATATGGCCTCACCCACAACTTAGCGGGTATTATGTCAAGTTATTAATAGCAATAACACATTCAATAAATACACATTATAAATTAAAAAAATAGATGAGGCATGATGATATGAAAATGGCGTCCCTATAAAATGACTACTGATGGCAGAAAACATGCTGAAGGCATCTTTCCAATAGTTGAATATCAATGTTAGACCATCCGGGTTCATGATTACGCCGATGGAGCCGCGGTGGCATTTGTAATGTAGTAAACTGTAGGATAGCGACAATAGGTATAAAATATAAGTGGGGCTGCGCTAAGGAGAGAATTTATTAATGAAATATCTTACCGAGAGGAAACAATAAGTTTACGAGTTCACTGTAGCTGAGATCAAAGACAGCAGGCACCAATTCCCAACTTTTGCCTCGATTTAGTACATTTGTCAGAGAGCAACTATTTGAAGCTATTGTTTTGTAATGTTCTTCCTCAATATACTTGTCAGGCCACAACCTGGGGCCATGTTTTGAGTTGAGTTCTCATTGTTAACCGACTCAAGAAAGGCGGATATCAATTTCTTTTTTGTTCTTTGTATGTTAAGTGAAGACGAAAAAAAGTGGGTCATTTACGTCCTTGTAAATTGGTACGTGTAACACTACAAGTAGTACATAGTAAGATAACATATTTTTTATTAAAAAAATAACAACTTTTAAAACATTGGCATATTTAAATCTAGAAATTATTTTCTATTAGATATTTTAAGTCTGTGCCAATCCAAATCTTACATTAATTAGGGTTACTTACTTGGAGACACTGACACTAGTCTCTGCGGAGTTCTATCGCGGAATTCCCGAGCCTATCCTTGCAACCATGAAACCTATTCTTGAATACCTTCTACGCATATCAATAATCTTTCACAAATAAAAAAGACAAACGTCCTATGTCAAAGTCATTCTGTCGTTATATATTACCAAAAAATATGTAGGCCTACAATAAATAGAACAGTTTCATTTCGTAAAGAAAGAAGAAATACAACAGTATTATACAACAAACAATAACTTTATCAATATGAACATGGGTTAGAGCAATATGCGCGATCTCTATAGCGTATAATGGGTTGTTGCCAGGACTGCAATACAATAGACCCTTTACAAGTGTTTTATGATGAACACAAATCTGAAGGTTTCCTAATAGGACTAGTTTTGATCATACTATTATTGGCCTATAAAATTTACAGATGTAAGCACCCGAGGCGTCGCTTATTTTGCCGGTAAATGTTCAGGTACTCGTTTCACTATTAGCTTCACTATAACCAGCATATCCCTTAAACGTCAATGGCCATGATTAAACGGTATTGATACTGATGACACGCTTTTTATCGAAACCAATAACGAGTCGAACATAACGTTTTTATCATTACGATAAAAAGGCGTCATCGATCGGTAACTTACGGGCGTTTCATAATTCACTTCTCGACTATTCTGTTGAATGGATTAAATATCGATCTACGACACGCTAAAGCTGTTCAAACTTATCGATTATTTTCCGTATCAGTACATTCTGATTAAGAACTTAATCAGGGGCTGGCTGGCAATACTGGTATGGGATAATATCGTGCTACTGCTGACCGCACATATCATGTTTTCAGCACCAAAATGCTCTAGGCCAACGTGCAGTTCGTTTAATGTTGTTAAGTTTAGGTAAATGAGTAACATAAACTTGTGTTAATAATTTTATTACATATTTATCAAATCTATTAATACTTAAATTAGGTTTATTATGTAATACTTGGCTGTTTCTTATTGCGTGGCTTTATTATCACAACTAGGAACAAATGAATGTGATCTGATGAAACAGAGGACTATCTCTGGTATGGGTGACATTCATGAAGATTTCAGATTATTGTTCATCTTGCATTCTCTTTAAGGTTGCTCTGAAAGTAAGCGTCTTTGGCCACTTGGAACAGTGTTGCGCTATTCTTGTCTCCCGTCTCGCGCACCATGGAGGACAATTGGCTGTTGGGATCAGACAGAAGTACGTAGGGATGATCATACTCAGCGACCTGCCCCGTGTTCATGACCAGCACTCTGTCAGAGTCCATGATGGTATTGAGTCGGTGGGCTATCGTCAACACCGTACATGAAACGAACTGGCGCCGAATCGTTTGCTGAATGAAACTATCCGTCCTGTAACATAGAAGACAATGTAATAATTCCCATTTTGAATATAATTATTACTTGAGTATATTAATATCAGTAGTGAGTATCAGTATACTTACTGAGGATCCACATTCGCTGTCGCTTCGTCCATTATTAATATCTGATTGGACCGGAGCACGGCGCGCGCTAAGCACATGAGTTGTCGCTGACCCACTGAAAAGTTGGTGCCCCCCTCCGTCACCTTGAAATCCAACGATGGAATGGCCGATTTCAAGTCCACCTGTATAAATATAAAAACAAACTATGATTAATAAACAATACTAACCGAGAAATAATGGTTTTTTTATTCATTTACTTGCACTTATTTTTTGCTTAGTGTGGGACCGTATAGTTGGTGTGTTCTTCTGGCGATATTATTATTATGTCTCTCCACACGGGCTATACCCGGATCTTTGGAAGGCTTGCGCGGCGACATGGATCCAACACGTAGAGGCCCTTTTTGAGAATTTTAATGTGATGTTAGCCATCTGCTGGGGTCAACTGCTGAAAATGATAGCATACACAGCGAATTGACCTCAACAAGCGGAGGAACTATTGCATGAGCCCCCTAAAAAGGTCGTCATATTATTATTATTATTAGGTATAATTTTGACCTGCTCTAGTGCTCTCCACAAGTCGTCGTCGCTGTAAACACCGAACGGATCCAAATTGTATCTGATTGTCGCGGAGAAGAGGACGGGCTCTTGTGGAATAATTGAAATCTTCGAGCGCAGCCCCTGCAAACAACCATAAGGAATCAAATAACAGTCGCCCACGCGGTTTCTCGTTAGCGTTGCCGTGAAATACGTACCTGTCTCGATATCAGCGATGTGTCGAGTCCGTCAATCGATATTAAACCGTCGATGTACGCGAATCTGAACAACGCTGATATTAATGAGGATTTTCCAGCTCCCGTGCGCCCCACGATACCGACCTGAAGGCAAAACCAACACACTATTTTGAATTGAAATAAAACTTATTTTACAGATTTTATCGCGTTTATTTTATGTTTTTACTTGGCAACGTAAAAATACAAAATAAACACGATAAAATGTGTAAAATAAGTTTTATTCCAATTAGGTAGTATTTGCGTAGATATATGAAATCAATACACTATTTAGAGTGCAAAATTTACAGAATATAATCACTTTACAATGGCTTTACATAGCATTTCTTTTTTGAAGATTAATGACTTGTAATTGCATTTTAAATAGACGACAAATTTATATAAAGTTGGTGGTTTATATATTACTTCACAAGCCAGGGTTAGCGAGTTATGTAAATAGTAGCAATTCTTTCACCAACGTCAAGAGTCATATGCAAATATTTTTAGCCGTCACTTGTTAATTTCTGTAACATTATTTATGTACTCGATTAAAATGATTGGAAAGACGTATCTTTACACATACTTAAGTCATGGAGTTAAGTGTCCTACCTTCCATCCACTTTCCACCACGATATTTAAATTCCTGAGTACGGGTTCTTCATCGGGCGCGTATCTTAGGAAAACATTTTGAAATTCTACTCTCCCTTTGGATGGCCATGTAGGCGGCATGGGGACTTCTGTAAAAAAAATATATAAACAATATATTTTATTACATTATAGTCAAGTATTTGATCTCGATCTCACCTGATGGTAAGTGATGATGAGATCTATGATGAAGTCGAGAGTGAACCTTCTAGGCAAGTATGCTCCTACTTGCCTAGAAGGTTCACTCTCGACTTGAAAACACCCAGATTGAAGTCAACGTACGTACGTAAGCGTTTTGCTTCTACTTTCATCGTGCGAACTGCCAAGGAATGGACCACGCTACCGGCGTCTTTGTTCCCTGTTGACTATAATCTGGGTGTTTTCAAGTCGAGAGTGAACAGGTACCTTCTATGCAAGTATGCTACATCGTAGATCTCATCGTCACTTACTATCAGGTGAGATCAAGATCAAATACTTGCCTATATCGTAATAAAAAAAAACCAGTGGCATTACAAAGTAGTTTTTTTAGGTTACGATACAAGTACTATTATAAATGGAATATCAAGTTCTATGAATTTGGGGGTAAAGGTGTAATGTATGTGACGTACCGCCTTCGAAAAGGTTGGTTTCGGTGTCGATTCTCGTGTACTCCAGCACTCGCTCGACACTGGTGAGCTGGCCCAGGAACTCGACCAGCATGCGCGCGCCGTGCTGCAGCATCACGGTGAGCGTGTTGCTCTGCGTCACCGCGAGGCCCACACTACCGACCGGGATCGCGTCGCCTGAGCCAACCATGAGCAATTAATTTTAGATTGAAATAAAACTATTTGTTAGGATTTTATCGCGTTTATATTTTGATTTTACGTTCCCGACGTTTCGGCTGCTTTACAGCAACCATGGTCACGGGAGGACTGAGGTCTTTGACGTCCTGGTGTCATAGTTTGAGACGGGGTACCCTCATATTTAAGTGTTGTTTGTGGTCCAAATCAATAATAAATTTTAGATTAATAATAACTATCACCAAACGAACACACGAACTATACAGTCCCAAATTAAGCAACGCTCGTATTACAGGTACCGTACAATTGACTGGATGCGATTCCAGTATATAGTTAATCACTTATATAATTATTAAACGTCTATGACTCGGGTAAAAAGTCGTGCTCATCACACAAAGTTTTACCCTACCGGGATTCGAACCCGAGACCCTCAATACAGAAAGCAAGGTTACTAACTGCGATCAAGTGAGTCATTAATTAACAGTCGTATTAATTTGTTTAGAAGAAAATTATTTGAAATTAATCAATCGTCAATGGACGAAAACATTCTATAAATTGGGGAGTCATTCTTCAATGGCATATTGTGTAATATATTAGCTAGTTGTGTATAAAAAAAAAAAATATTTTTTTAAACTATTCGCTACTTATGTTTGCTTCGGTACAGTAGTGGGGGGAAAAGCTGGGTCATTTTCTTTATCGCACACGCTCTAACTCATGGCGAAGACGTCACAGCACTGCAGCTTTGAACCGTTTTCGTATTTTCTGATCACAAACTATGTCGTTGCTAGCATTTTCGTTTATTTTTTGTTGTTTTTTTAATATTTTCTTTGTTAGTAATCGTGAATTATACATTTATACACGTTTTGTAACTTTATCAAACGTCGTGTAGTACCTACTGCGCACAAGAGTTTTGCTCAGCGCAGTACTATATGACAATTGATAAATTTATATAAATGGTCTTTAAATTCAAGGGTTAATATTGAAGCATCTTATACAAAAAAATGATAACCCAAATCAACAAAACGTTGTTGCAATTCTTATGATACTCTAAAGCGATATATGGAAACATATTAGTTATAAAATATCACAAACCAAAATCGAGGTAAAGGAAGACGAAGATCACTGTGGTCAAATAGACCAGGCACATGGTGTCTAAATAGAACCCGAACATGGTGCCGCCGCCCAGGTAGCCGTTCCACGCCGCGTTGTGGAGATCCTGCGAGAACATTTATTCAATACTACGAGGCAGTGTCTCCAACCATGCCGTAATTACGGTAGATCTACCGTAATTTTTCTAGATCTACACCTACCGTAGACATGTTATTACGGTGACACATTCTACCGTAATTTCGTCCGTGTCCATATTTCTTCAAAAATATTACTGCAACATTGCATTGGGATATGCGTAACGTAAAAAAAAAAGGTCATTCTGCTACTTCTGTTTGGAAGAATGACCTTTTTTTTTTTTTTTACGTTACGCATCCCCACTGCATGGGTATTTTAGCTGCAAACACTGGTCTGCCGTAATTTTCCACCATCTACCGTATTTTGAGACCAGTCAACACCGTAATTTTGACAAAGAGAGTTGGAGACACTGCTACGAGTATGAATACAATAGGATGCCAGTGGCAGAGGACCGTTATGTGTGGTAATCATTGGGGGAGGCCTATGTCCAGCAGTGGACGTCTTTCGGCTGATAGATAGATAGATGGCAATGTGCTATCTGCTGGCTAGTAGAACAACATGTAAACAGTTTGTTTATTAAAACACGAGTACATCATCCATCGATGTACGTAACGTTACTCAGAAAGAGTATACCTAACCACCCTTTGAACTGGCGCTTTTCTTTAAACTTACTTATCGCAATTGTTCCTTCACACAATAATTACAAATGCACTAAAGAAGTGCAGGTTAAATGGTATTATAACCTTTCTGGGTCACGCTGTATATATAAATGAATGTCAACTTTGTTGGTCCCGATATGCGTTCCTATAACATTTTGCGATTGCAATGAATCTTTGGTGTGTAGTTGTGCGCACGCCTGCAAAGGTTTCTGTGCCGGGTACAGCTAGTGGATAGGTATTTATAAATAGGCCGAACATAGAAAAATATTCGTTGATATGTTTTATGCTGAAACCAACAAGGTCCGCTCTTACCGCTCAACTAATTATCAATGCCAAGTATAATTAATAAAAAATACCTGATGCTCGTCAAACTGGTTTATGAGTCTGTCTTGGGCGTCTGCCGATCTGATGGTGGCGATGCCGTTAAGTGATGACGTCACAATACCGAACACTGGACTTTTCGCTAAAAGTAAAAATATACCTTTAATAAACAACAAAGCAGCAGATGTTTATACTTTTATTTAGTTTATTACTAGCTTATGCAACTCGTACCGCTACGCATGCGCCTTGCTGCTAGACCCCAATGATCACAACGTGATGATACTATCTATTATGTATATATAAGGTGTAACAATAATAGTGTAAATATTTTAACAGGGTTATCAGTAGGTTATAAGGATAACATTCCCAAATAAATAAATCGAATTATTAGACATTAAACCTTATTTGTTGAACCATTCAACAAATAAATTCAACATTCGGGGATTCAACAGTGAAATCCCCGTTGAAAATCAGTTCAGTAGTTTTTCATTGATGCTTCAACAAACAGACAAGTATTCAAAAAACACTTGCGCACAATTGTTTTTAATAACTTCAATGTGGAGACAGCATAGTAACTATTCTATAATAGTAAAGATATATAGATTCTTCAATCTGCGTAAAGACTTTTCTTCTACATAGAATACGTTAGAGTACGGCAAGTCGATGGACACGAGTGGCGGAGGACCATGATGTGTGGTCGTTATTGGAGGAGACCTAATACCACGCAGTTTTCCAATTGACTTGCGGCTGTTGGATGAATGCAAGATGATTTATCACTCACTCGTTCCTTCCAATCGCTTAATCCCCTGCGCTGCCTTCATATAGATCCTCACAAAGAAGGCGAAAAGCAACATCAGCACAGCCGACGGTATGAGCGTCCAGTACAGGGCGATGGCGTTTAGTGCCAGTATCGCGGCCAGGGTGCCATAGATTTGGAGGACGTCTAGCAGAGTTCGAGGCAATATCTCGTCGAGGGCGCCGATGTCTTTGGTAAAACGATTGAGGATACGACCTGGGAAAATACAATTTGGAAATTAAATACGTATATTCAGGGTATGAACATAAATCCAAGTTATGGTATGGTTTCATGCATTTATAATGTCATTACAAAGAATACGGTCGCACACTAAGCAACGCTTGTATTATGGACACCGTATAATGGACTTGGGGCGATACTATATGTATAAATTACTTATATAGATATTAAACATCCATGACTGGAGTACAAACATTCGTGCTCATCACACCAAGTTTGTCCATACCAGGATTCGAACCCGGCACCCTCGGCACAGAAAGCAGGGTCACTACGAACTGCACTAATCAGGCTGTTTAAAAAAAATTGTTACCTGAAGAACTGGTATCAAAGAATCTCATAATGCCTCTCAACATAGTAGCGAACATGTTGTTGTGAAGCGTGTTCGAGGCGGCCACGCACAGCTTAGCGAACGGCACGACTCGGATGTTGGTCATCAGAATACAAATGATGACGAGGCAGCCGTGAATGATGAGGTACTCCCCTGTCGTGAACGGACCAACTTGCGTGTCCAAACTCGCATCTGCCAATTTGAACTATGATTAGAATAATATAGAGTATCTTTTACCAGCCTTCGCCAGTTTACCTTTAGTATTAATAAGTTATTTTTAACCTTCTTGTATCAAATTTACCTATTTATGTTATGCACATAGATTATATTCTGCACTAAAACATTCCTAATAGCCAATTTCCATTATAATAAATAATCATTCCAGCCCTTTTTTTTAATGTCCCACTGATGGGCAAGGGCCTCCCTTCAATGCGAGGGGGATTAGGCCAATTTCCATTGTGTAATTGTAAATATAAGCACAATTCATCATGGGTTTGCCTTTACTATAACCAGGCTCAAAATAATCAGTTCATAAGATTTGATCCCACAATGATATGACAATGTTTGATACTATCCGCGGTGCCTTAATTTGGCTTCGTCAACTTCCTCCTATGTAACATATATTTCGATTAAATTCTTTGCGGGTTTTAAGACGATCAACTTTTCCCTTAGCGTCTCCGCGGCTCAAGCCTCGGCTTCTTCTTTGAACACGACTATTGATCCCGGCTTACAGAGGTAACGCTGGTGGGAGTGTCGCGGGCCAAAAAATAATATATTATCAAATTAATTTCATGACACCGCGTCTTTTAACAGTAGACACGTCGCTAAATAGATATAATACCGGAAAATTAGGCGTTTAAACTTGATTGCTTGTAAATGATATATTACTTTACTAGCTGCGCCCGGCGGTGTTACCCGCGATAAAAAGTATGAAAAATTAAAACTTCTATCCCACGGGAACCATACATTTTACCGGAATAAAAAGTTCCAGACTATAATCTATCTCTGTGCCAAATTTCATCCAGATCCGTTCAGCCGTTCGGGCGTGAAAGAGTAACAAACATCCATCCATCTATCCATCCATCCAAACTTTCACATTTATAATATTAGTATAGATTAAGTACTCCAAAGCTACCAATTATAATTATTGGTGGCCCAAAAACAAAAATGACGAAAATTGGGGATCATTTTTATAAACGTTATATATTTTTTTTTTATATGATGTCATCCGTGTGATTACTTATTTACGTAGATACAGCCCATACTCTAATCTTATCGGTATAGTTGCGAAACATGGTTAATTTGGACTTACCTACTTCGGCGCCACCTAAGCCCTCCTCGTATACTGCCATCTGATTTGACCTAAATATGCAAATCAAAATTAATGTCTGTTTATTTCATCGTCGTAATAAAGAAGTTATTTTATTATTGTCAAAAATGTTTGCGAAAAGCCAGCTCCCTAATGTATATTCCAGCCACATTATTTTTGGTTGTAAAATACTTATATACCGTGTGGCTTACTTGACACATTAACAAAGTACCATCGCGCTTGGCGCAATTGGGACTAGTCAGCTATGTTGTAAAGCATTAGCCTTCCATTGAATCAAAGTAAATTCTGATTTGTGAGTATAGGTACCTCTATGTTCATACCTAAGTAGGTACCTTAAGATTAAGCCGAAGTTCTAATACAATAGTAACCTGTTCTCACACAATGTTACTCAAAAGAATAACCGATGAGTGTTGTATGACAATTACCTTATTCTCAACAAAAGGCACCAACCATCCATCAATATGTATGGTAAATATGACTATCCCTTTATCGTATAATTTTTTTGAAAAAAGAACTGAGAACATTATTCCGCAAATTTTTGAATGTTAGTTTTTTTTTGGTAGTTGTTTCCTGCCTGAATTACTTTTTATTGCAGAAAATTTATGTGTTCCCCGGATTAGACAAAAAATTGGTCAGACCAAGTAAAATAATATAATACTTAATGGTATGGTAATACTTACCAGAAACTTATCCAGTAATCGACGGCGGCAGCGCTAACAGTGGCCATCACGATCATTCCCAGCGCAAAGAAAATAAAGCAAATGTTGCCTCCGGATCGGAAGTATGCCGCGATCACCTCCCAACGCAGGTTGCCCGACTGCCTCTCCTCTTCTGCCATCTTCTGCGCCTCGAACTGAGGCAGCTCCTCGCCTTCGTTGACGCTCACGACGCTCTTGACAAGCGGTTTTTCCTTTTCTTCTATACTCTGCAACGGGAATTATCGTAGTTAGGTACTTATTAAGAGAAACGATACACACTACTCTTATTTTAACCGACTTTTTATATTGACTCTAAATAGCCAACTGCTTGTCGTTCGATGACGACAACGACAAATTATATATTACCAAATGAGTATAAAATATTTTAATAAGACCATCAGTAGGTTATAAAGATAATATTCCAAACGAAATAAAAGAAATAATTAGACATTTAAAAAATTACACCCTGCAATGAGCGCATGGCCAAACGCAAATGTGTCACCTTTGTTTAAAAAAAAGCACTCGTCCTTTACACAATTATTTTGTTCAATAACGTGATCCATATAAATCACTGATTCATCGATTAAAATATATTACACTATTTTTATTACACCTTATATTTTAGACGAAGCAGTGACCAACTTTTTCCATTAAAAAATAAAACCGCACACTGCGTAACTGACAGCTAATTTATTTATCCTCACATCTTAAGTATATGTGCACATCAGACCGGGCTGTGTGCTCTGTGGTGCATATCTAAAATGTTTTTTATAAGTATCACAGTTAGCCTTTGTACATGAACATTTACATCCCACAATAGACTTAAGAGTTTTATCCAGTCGGACGTGCTTACGCACTATTGCAATTTGGTACCTGTATAAATATTTAACAACTCAGCCGAATCTAAAAAAACTTCCTTAAGAGAGACCCTTCCAGGAATATGTTTCTCATTTACCGGTATTACGAAACTGATGGAGGGCCCTACTTAAACAAGCTACAAAACATTTTTGATGTGGAAGATTTAGACTGTAGAATACTGTTTAGATTGTTTTTATTATATATTGGCTTCTTTAGTACTCTTTTAACTAGTAAATCATCAACATAATGAATTCCACATAGAGATTGTAGAGCTGTTATAATTCTATTTTTAAATTTCCTAAATTGTGCGATTAAATAACTGGCTTATAGTATTAAATATGTATGCAAATGGTCCACTGCGCAGTGCACCCACATTTTGTCACGTAAATAAGCAAAACTTTTTTCCACTTACAAACAACGATGGCAACGGTAGGAACTTTTTCTCAGAAATCGGCATGCAAACGCGGTCTGTTCACGAATACGCTGAAGTTTTACAAACAACATTGATCTGAATGAATTAGTAGAGGAAATACGACTCACTCGTGATCCCAAGCTGTCGGAGTCCTTATCTTTGCCTTCCTGCATCGACGCGAGCAGCATGGAGAATTCCTTGCCTGACGTCACCAGCTCGTCGAAGGTGCCCATGTTCTCTATATTACCCTAGAAGAGGATGCATACTAAAATACTATGTATATTTGCATTAAAATTGTTTCCACTTTCTCCATCTATTTGATTAAGTAAAATGAAAATATAATGTCATTACTATACTACCTGCTAGTAAGTAGCGGGCAAAAGCGATATACCTACTTATTAGTTATTCAATTATTTTGGTAAAATCACACCAGCACAGAGGATAAAGTGTAGTAATTATTATTAAAAAAAACTACTGACCTCGTTAAGAACCACAATGAAATCAGCCGCTTTCAGGAAGTGGATCTGATGTGTGACCAGGATGCGGGTGCGGCCGCGGAGGTAGCCGTTGATGCATCCCTCGAACAGTTGCCGACCTACATTAGCATCCACTGCAGAGAGCGGGTCGTCAAGCAGGTAGATATCTGCCTAAGGATACATAGAGATAACATTATTAGCACTGACTGGCTGACAGACAACGCACAGCCTACAGGTGAGCCTAGAGGTTCGCAATTTGAAGAATGTTTACCGTAAGTACCGTAGAGGTACACTAAGGAGAGATATTTGGAAAATCCGATCACGCCAGCCAAGTGCAGGTTGGTGAACCACACATGTCTTCTAATAACTGTTTAAGTTCTCTTAGACCTGATTTTGTACAATGGTTTGTTTAACAAGTGATCATAGGGGTTGAAAATGAGATACGAACGCATGAAATCCTAAATTTCCAGAAATACGATGCGAAGTTTTTCCTGCAATCCTTGTTTCTTGAGCTACGTTCTAACAATTTGGTTATCACTAATTCTATTTAGCTATAATAATGTATATAAAATGTTTCATTCAAGCTGAACATTTTAATGAGATTCTAATTGAATGCATTGAACGCAAGCTCTCTTTGAACGGAGATGCAAATAATAATCTGCATTTCAGCCTCCGAGAGATACGGTGTAAGTATTAACCCTTTTTCTTCTCGATTAAAATGTATTTACTTCTCACGGCAATTTTGCTGAAGTAACCACCAAAAGGTACAATATTAACAAGTAAAATGCTAAAATGCATTTTGCGGCTTTGAAAATATTTTCTAATATAGTGGTGCCCAAAATTTAATTTTACTTGAGAGGACATTTTACAAAGTATTTCCTCGAGCTATAGTTTCAACATGTACCCGGCAAAATAGAAATCAATTTACTTCTCTGTAAACAGCGCGCGCCAAATTGATTCTGGCTCGTTGACCCCCGGAGAGGGACACCCCCCTCTCGCCCACGAGCGTCTGGTCGCCGTAAGGAAATTGCATAAAGTCCTTCTCGAGTGCACAGGCTCTGCAAACCTAAAATGTAAAAAACATTTCAGTAAAAATATAAGGCTATTACGTACGCCTTTATAAAAACATGCGATATCTACTTATTCTAGTGGTTGAGCATTTGTATTGGAAGCTTATTCATAGCTTTAAAACACTACTTTTTAGCTAAGCATATCTTATTGCTTATGGAAAACAGAAATATGTAAGTAATTACTGGTTTTAAAATATTTAGTCGCCACCTTATCCCTTAACTTTTATTACCAGTATAAATATATATTATATCATATCTATGTCACTCATTTACTCGCATTTACTCGCAAATATATCTGATAACACAAATAAAACGAACGAATAACAAACGCAAATTACATATGCATTCAAATATCATGTTATTTACATACCTTCTTATATTTTCCGGGTTCGTAAGGCAAACCGAAAAGTATATTCTCCCGAACCGTGCTGGGGTAGAGCCACGCCTCTTGGCACGCGTACGACATCGTGCCGTATATTGAAACAGAGCCAGTAGCCGAGGGCAATTCTTTTAGGAGCAGTTGCAAAATCGACGACTGAGAATGAATAACAAATCATATCAACAACCGGCTGGCTGGCTTTGTACTCGAAAGATATTGGAAAGAATGAATGGTAAATCTATCGATAACTTTTCATTCTGGGATTAATCAGCTTTCTGATTTGATACTTGAAATATGTGGTAATTTCCCTAGGAGATGTAAAACTAGAATACACTTGGGGTTGGTATTAATAGTAACAAGAGCTATTGTTTATGGGGCAAATAAAGGTAAGTCTATATAATTATGTAATCATTAGTAACTACCCAGTAGACATGTTTATGTCAGTTATGAATTATACTAAAAATTTATATCCATTGTGATTGGTTTTATGGAACTGGGCAGTTTTTTCCCAGTTGTTCCATTTGATATAGCCATTGGTCTACTATATCAGATGTATCGTTTAAACTAGTGAGGAATTTTCTTTAGTAGCTCCATCTGACGTAACGCAAGACAGTTCAGGTGAAAGAGATATATACATTAAAGTAGGTACTTTATCGTTTATCAGTTGTATGCATGTATTATTAACCTTTCCAGATCCCACGGAACCGATAATAGCGCACAGTTTTCCTTTTCGAATACGCATCGAAATGTTCTTCAGCGCCAGGAAGTTGGGGTCCCCTGTCCAGCTCGCTGACACGTCGTGCAACACCAGCGCTGAGTCGTCCATGTGCGATATGCTTCTCATGAACCTGGGGTTTGAGGGCTTTCTCTTCTGAATACCTGAGCAATAACAGTAACAAGTAAGTATGTATAGGCATTTTTATAAACCAATGATAAAAATTATTACACGGCACTAATAGATATGCTATTGCAATTGATTATAGTATTTTATACTCTACTGGACTTGAAACGACTTTGCTGAATGGCATTTTCAACCCAATATTACTTGAACTTTGTTAAAGTGTCAACTCCAAACAACTACAGAGGAAGAATACTTTACGAAAATTTCATCGACCTCAAAAGTTAAGCGATATCATTCAACTGGTAGCGCACATAGCGACTATTTAATTATGTATAGCACTCATAGCAACTATATAATAATGGCATATTGTATTTACTATTAGGAAGGTATCTCATTGCACTTTTACCAGAGTCGATCAACCCGCAATACACAAAAAAAATTGCACCAACCATAGCACACGCTGTGGGCAGAATACGGTAACCAGTAGTCTGATTAGGTATCTTAATATAAACTAGCAATACCTAATATTAGGTAATATTTGTTTTCAAATTGCTAATTCGTATTATGACTTAATACTACGTAACGAATGTGAATAAAGCGTAGCCACACAACAGTATAATAATAAATCAGAAATAAACATCACTCACCATTAGTAGCAGGAGCATCGGAGTTTCTATGGTAGGACAATGTTTTAACACTGTCGTCAGCCTTGGTGGCGCTTGAGACAGACATATTCCTAAACAGATTAGACGCCCCCAAGTCTATGTTCTCAGATAAATCCGGCCTGTCCTCTGAAAAAAGTATACTCGACATGCATTATGTGAAAACGCCAGAAGCTCAATTAGTAAATAATTTTGTACGTGATTCTGTTTATCGGTAAGAAGAAGATAGGTAAAACTAAAAAATATACCGAATCGAATGCCAGGTGGGTGTAGGGAACAGTGAATTTCTACTTTCCACAATTGGAATGATCCTTTGGGTGCTCCATTACTTCAAGATTATTTGTTCACATATAAACTTGCATGGTATATCCGTTTAACTATCGTTTCCCGCAGGACATGGCTTTAAGCGATACACTTAACTCGCGTAATTGCCCAGAAATATCTTTAGGACTTCGAACCTACGCTAAGTGGAGCACATACTTACTTAATGACAAGAACTCTTGAACTCTTCTGAGTGAGACAATAAGCTCTGCCGTGAATGACAATACCAAAGGCAAAATCAGCGTAATATTAACTTGAGCAGCACTCATAAACTGCTGTAGTGGGTAAATCTGTAAATAAGATACAAAAAAGATAAGAGTTTTATCAGAGCATTTTAATTAACGTACCAATCTATATTACCAAAGTCAAAAGAAAGTATAATCTACTTACAACGTTTGCTGACATCGTGTTACCCAACAAAATAAAGGTAATGATGGTGATGAAGAGTGCTGCTCTCTCTGTGAACACCATGAAGCCGATGAACGCAGTCCTTAGCAACGTGGCGGTCCGGACCTCCTTCAGCTCATCTTTACGCTTTTGGCCTACGACCTTTTGAAAGGGTACCTCCCATGCGTACATTTTGATCACCTTGGAAATTAAGTAACGTTATTCTTAATACTCCATGGACAAAAGCATTGTCTGTAAGCTTATTAAGGACTGCAAATGGTGTTCCTTGGAGAATAAAAACGCACCTGAATCCCATTAATAACTTCGCTCATAATTTTAATTCTGTCGTCCGTTTTTTCAGCGGTGCGAAGTCGAACTTTACCAATTAATCTGCCGAGGCCACCTGAAAATTTCCAAGTCAATAAAAATATGTAACACTTTTATTACTATCCTGTCCGGTTTAATTGGAATTATTATTGAATGTTCAATTTCTTCTATAACTACTAAGAATATTAACAGACTTCTTTTATGAATTTGTCCGACTTTTATAGGATCTGCAGGTAAAATTAATCTAACGTAAAAAAAAACATTATACCACCATAATCATATATAAAATTACCTTGTATAGGAAGAGCGATAACGATTAAGGCAACGATCCCAATGAGGGCAGCAATACCCGCCTGAAGGTAGCCTAGATACACGACGGCTGCTACTTGGATTGGGATGATCCACACATAGTGTAGGAACATGAACGCCAAGTCGAACCGCTGCAGGTCGTTAGACAGTAGGTTTACCACTTTACCGGCGGTCGTATCACCCAGGGAGGCATTGCTCATGCGCATTATCTAAAACATTCGATTAAAAAAAGGAATTATAAGATTTTTGAATTCCGTAATGGCGGTGGTCAGATCGACATGCCGTATGTCCGTATAGAAACTGGTACGCCTGTTCAACGTGCCACGAGATCATTATAAGGTTCATCTATTACTACTCCTTTAGACATACAGTTGTATGTACCAAATTCACCAAATAAATTGATCTAAACTTTAAGTGCAAAGTTGAATATGCTCTTCAGATATCATTTACTAATCGAACGTTGTCTCAGAGCACCCAATCTCGCTCTCAGAGTTAAGATCCTTAATTAATAGGAGCTTTTATGTCTTTGTTTATGTTCCCAATTTACGACATTCTGTATTCATGTAAGCTAAAAAGGACTTATGAAAAGTCAGTTGGTATCAACCAACGCCTCGGAACGTTGGTTCTACTGACAAGTGCCGGTAAAAACTACTCTTTTTTTAAAAGTTGGAATAAATATGTTCCTAGAAACAACGGACATAATACTGATATAGGTGAGTAGTCCTCCAGTAGAACCAATTTTAACTCGGTAGTCAGCTTAGAGAGGTGCATATTGCCGCTTATTCCACTCATCAACGACCATTGAACACCGGCCCATCAAACATACCTTCCTAAACATCAACGAGCCTGTAGCGACTCTCAGCTTCATGCCGAACTGCTGACAATAGATCATGCCTTGGTGGTTCAGGAAAGCAGATGCCCAGTTGCACAGGATCATGCCGACGGCGTAATATATGGCAGTCTCGCGACTCATCGTCTGATCCGCGGACCAGTACTGAAGAAGCTCGCTGAACAGCAGTGGAGTGAACGTACTATCCGAAAGACAAATAAGGTAATGAGCCAAATAAGGTAATAAGGTAATGAGATGGCATTTTATTTATATCTATCGGCTGATAGATAGAAATAAAATGCCATCACACCTGTAATCCTTGAAGGGGTAGGCGTATCGTCGATGGTATTTGCTCACAATGTAATAGGGAGGAAACTTAAGCGGCTTAAAGTTTGATTAGCGGTTGAATATTCAGGGGTCCCAGAGTCAACTAAACTCTACTATACTATAAAAAAAAAGGTTTTATAATGCTATAGTACATACCGGAACGCGATAGTAAGAAACTGCAGAATCCCTCCAGGCACGTATGACCAGAAGAATGTCTTCCGTAGTGCTCGTATAATACTCGGTGGCCTTCCTGATAGCCTCGCTTCTTTCTCTTCTTTAAGCCAATTTCTAAAAAGTTGAAAAGTTATTAAGTCCTATATGTGAAAATGTGTTTTGATTACAGGTTTAAAGTGAATATACGAAAAGAAAGGCTACGAATAATATTAAAAAATAATAGTAATGGTATAAAGTAACTTAATAAAACGCCCTTTTACTTGACTTCTTTTTACTACTTAGTATAGCTTAACTTCTGCTTAGCACATGGATAGGGTAAAATACAACGTTTATTAAAAAAATTATTTATTTTATGTTAACCTTATTACTATCGATGATTTTATTAGTATTCTCTTTGTCTATTGGCATGTCTATTCAATCATCACGGGAAAACTGCTGGAATGATTTTGATGAAACTTATGCCCGGTTCAACATTACAACCCACTTTTTATTCAACGGCATACTCGAAAATCTTTAAACGTACGAAGTCGCGTCGTTGCGCACTGCCAGTCCAAATTACATACTTATGATAGTTTCGCAACAAATATATGATATTATATTTTACGACATACTTAATTCTTTAATCCCAAGGTCACGTTTCCTTATAAACGACAGATAAACTATAACCAACTATAACCAACTATTACTTTCATTATTTAATCACCAGTTTGGTGATAGTCAGTGAACTGTGGCTTAAGCGCTTTCCTTCTTACTCACACCACACATATCATAAATAGGGATGACAGTAGCAGCATGTTTTCTCGGTTTCATTGCAATTGCGTTATCTAGGAATTCCTTCTGAGCACACTGGTGATATAATTCATTGTTAATCTATCACCTCTAATTGTCCAGCCTTATCTATACGATAACCACGTTGTTGGTCAAATGGAAACACTCATGCATCGAACTCGGAATTATTTGTTAGTGATTATTGGATCAGGAATACGCGTTTTCCCTGACCGCTTCATTAGTTAAATCATACTGTATGGGTTTTATTTTCAGGATAGTTTAAGTTATTATTTGAGTAGGTAGGATGTAGCAGGTATAGTCAAGATAATCAAACACTCGCTTTGTATTGGCCCTGGAAGTGTACCTGGTGTCCTGACCACCATAAAGCACTGTTGTATTATCTAACCCTTTGCTAATGGGCATAAGGTCGAAATTTTCATGTGCGGAGCTATTGAGAGAGCTATTGCTATATACCGACCAGAGTTATTTACCGACTTGAAAAGGGAGAATACAATCCACGCCCAAGACAATTTATTTCTATGATTAACTAGCCTTCTCCGTTGCTCCCAGTCGTTATAAAATGACAATAAATAACCGTTACTTTAACGCAGGCTCTACTGAAACATAATCTACATCGGCCATGAGTATGCAAGAAATATCAGAAAAAGATAATGTTTTATTACATAAGTATGTAATATAATCGAATATTAGAAGGTATATAACACGACAAATATAATATGTACTCCGTGGGAGAAAATAAATCAAAATGATTACAATAACTTAAATGAAATACATCAATTGCAATTTATTTGTAGGTATTCTACTGATATCGTAACAGGTAATGTTTATTGTACGTCAGAAATGTACTTAGATGTATAAGTATTACACATGTGATAGTGATAAGTAAATAATTGCTGAGGCGCTTATGCGAGATTACTCTATCGACAGTAGTAATAAACAAGTTTGTCTCTCCTGATTGTAGGTACCAGGGCCGGATCCGAAGGTTTGGACGCGCTGGGGCAGCGCAAATTAAAACCAGTCAAATACTAACAATGTATAAACTAATACATGAAATATATTCAAAATATAATATCATATTATTTTATAGTTAATTAGGACTACGTTTTTATATATATGCCCTTATGAATGCGAATATTTTTTTCTTGATAAAAAAGTATTTTTAGGGGGGCCCTCTCTTGTGCCTTGAGGGTCAAACCCCGGTTTTCTGTCCCCTAAATCCGGCCCGGTGCCATATCAGTTTGACCTAGGTATTTCCGATAACTAAGTTATGTACTAGCTGTTTAAACATTTGCAGAAGTCAAGCAAACCTACTTACAGAGCAATCATCATTTTATCGTAGTTCAAACGAGTCTGAGGTGTGAAAATACAATTTATTACAAACAAAACCCTTGAATCGTTTCCAGTTCATAAAATAGAGTCTAGATATGAAATGGGATACCCTTCGAGTGAACTAAAAAGTAGGAAATGTATGTATTGAATCGCCCTGTCGGACATGAGTAGGCTTCAAATGAGCTGTCAAGAGATCGGACGTATCAAACTCAAACTCAAACATTTATTGCAAACTATGTGTTCAATTATCTTCCGTACTCTTCGCACCCCGTACTTTATATCCCTTTCTAAACGGGGCCTCAATAGTATATCTTAATAGTCATACGATAAAAAAAACTTGTACTATCACACCCTCGAGAAACTTTAGGAAAAGTTACTTGCTATTTGGAAAAAAAAATTATGCTGTACGTGACTAGATCTCGATTTTTTTTTTATTTTTATTGTAATTTTCTCGTTACCTCGGCCTCTCGTGCCCGCCCGCGCGTCTTATTATCTCAATCCCTATCGATCGGATCAATCTAAATTTATGTACACTTATAAGTAGATTGATACTTATAAATCTAAGAATTGCTGCACACGTACCCATTATGATTTGTCATTATACACGACTGGTCAAATACGACAAGTACAATTTGCTGCTATGCTCAAAGCTATTTTAATGGGTAAGCATACTTGAAGAAAACATTGTTTTCATGCCTCAAATTTAATCCAAGCTAATGTAACGAATCAAATTTTGATTAGAATCTTTCTTAAAATAAAACTAACAAATATACTAACATTTAATGATCCCAAATTTTTCGGTTTCTGAGGAACTACTTAAATTTATGAAAGTCTAATTTACAAACTATAACTAGAATCTATTTAAAACATAAACAAGAAAACAATAATTTTTAGATACATATTTGTTTTTAATAATAAATCCCTGCCTGCAATTTTTTTTTCAAATATTAAGAATATATTGCTGTTAAAACTCGTACTATGCCCAGTATATGTACGTACTGTTTTTTTTAACACGAATTATACAAACATAAACTTCAAGATTTATTTGAGTAATAATTGCCAAACGATATACAATATGTAGGTAAGTTGAACAAGAGTAACCCAAGACGGAACTCGGACTAGCGCAGCGCGTTTTTCACTTCTATACAAATAACTAAAATTATAGTGTCTGTTTGTAATATTAAAATAACCGCTTTTTACTAAGTGCATTTGGATGTATACACGGTACCTATACCAAAACAACATTTTTTTAAATTTTGTCTGTCTGTTTGTTCCGGCTAATTTTTGACGGGACTTTCACTGGCAGATAGCTGATGTAACAAGGAGTAACTTTTATTTTAGAAAAAAAAAATAGGATCTCACGAAAAAAAATTAAAACCAATGTTGCAGCGCAGCGCCTGATTAAGTTTGATAGCAACAACCTGCAATACGTCCGGCGGGCTCAGAATGGGCGAGCAGGCTGTTGTCAACGGTTGTCTTTGTTAAATACCACGCGGACGAAGTCGCGGGCAACAGCTAGTTATAAATAAAACTTTGTATTAAAGTTTCATATAATGTACGGATGCACGTAGCGTGTACTCGCACCCGGGCACCAGCCGCGCCGCACCGATCCAATAACAGCCAAGTTAAACTTTAATATACACCCTCGAGTGTAAAATAAATCGTTATCGGTGATTACAGGTCAGAAAACTACTATAAGTGAAGTGATATAAAATACTTATAATAATCATAAGATAAAAGCTGATATTGGCAGGTGTCCGCAACCCTTGCAATAATCCCATCCCAATCCATCCAAACCTTAATCCATAGTCCCTATTATCTTTCCATATTCCTACAATAGTGCCTCCGCCTGCTGAGGGCAATCCGCTGTTTATGCTATCAATTTCAGCAGTTGACCCCAGCAGGTGGCTAACATAACATCAAAATTCTCAAAAAGGGCCTCTACGTGTTGGACCCATGTCCCCGCGCCTTCCAAAGATCCAAGTATAGCCCGTGTAGTGAGAGCCATAATAATAGATCATTTTTAAATATCCCACCATCGGGCACGGCCCCCCTCAATGCGAGGAGGATGAGGCTATAGTCCACCACGTTGGCCTAGTGTGGGTTGGTGGACTTCACACGCGTTACGAAGGGTTCTCTCAGATATGCAAGTTTCCTCACAATGTTTTCCTTCCGTTAAGCATGTGATAATCATGATTGAAAATGAGATTTGAACATGAAATCTGGAAATCTCAGAGGTGTGAGCCGAGGTTTGAACCTGAGACTCTGGTTATCAACACGAGCTTTATACCAAATTGTCTATTTAGTTTTACATTTAAGGTATTCATTGTAATTTTATCATCCGACTATGTATGACTAAGCGCGCTAGTGATATAGGAATCTGAAGCAGGTTCTTGATCGAATAAGTTATTGATTGATTACTCTATGAAATGATTAACCGCATGCTTGAGTAGAGTTATGTTACATACCTATCGCTCGCCACACTGTCACACAATCAAGTGTTTATAATTTATCGTTTGTAAGAAAAATAAGTAGGTACTAAGTTGATATAAGGTTTAAAAAAAATTTACTATAAGTAGACTAATTGTCACGGCCCATGGCTTATGACGGATGAGTTTTTGTGACCACATTCGTTCTCATTTATTTACACAACATGTGCAACTAAAATTATCTTACCAAAAAAAATATAATAATAAAATTGGAAAACATGAGTTTCTAATTAATTAGTTATTAGTTTTTAATTTACATAAATTGAAAACCATTTTTTCAATTTATGTAAACATCGTACAATTATAAATTCGTATTCAAATAGGTATCTCAATTGCATATTATAAAATATAATTTTATCTACTAACCTAGAATTTCATGATTAAGCCGCCTAAGCCTTTTGTATTAGTTACACATATCAAATACCTATCGAACGAGTGATCGAATATTATCCACACGTCCGCTAAGGGCGTTCCTGTAAATAAATGACAGGCTTGATCACTTAATTAAGTATTTGATGCTGTCACAACTCGTACTAAGCGCCTGCATCTTGAGGCCAATGTCGATCACGTAGAGATCCACTTAGCTTAGAGTCGAATTTGCAGGCTAATAACTAGGTTAACCTAATTCCGATCGAATACCTCAAAATGGATCGATAGTTACTATTTTGGTTCGAAAAAATATCTGGTTTACATCAACTATTAATTTGACTCAACAATATACCTCGCAGATTTTAGATCTAGTGATCGCTAGACAAACGTCTGGTAAAATCATACGATGTCGACCTTACTTCAACGCGTTAGTCATTGATGGTGGCCGGATGATAGCCAGAAGACCAACTGAGATACTATTATAGTATCTTAATGATGTGTACAGTGTAAGCCAAAAATAAATTGAATTAAAAAAACCGTCCAAGTGCGTGCAGACGATCGCACATCGACGTACTAAGGTGTTTTACCTTTTATGGTTCAAAATATAAATTTGGACACTCACCTTTCCAATTTGTCACCCACAACTTTCGAATCATAGATGTGCTTGGTAGGCACCAAGTCGTACTCTTCGAGGTCCCTACGATTTCCATTGTAGAACAAAGGTATCATCCAACAATAAAATAGTCTAGAGAACACACCCGGAACCTCTTTCTTTTTAGGCAGCGGAGGAGGCTCTGTCCTTTTATCCTCTTTGGCGCCCATTTTCATACACTATTTTTTTTATTAGAGAACCACTTTATAACATATATTTGCTCCTCGGTGTTATGAAACGGCATGTGCCTGCGCACCGCGGACGCGTTTCTTTCAGACTGTAGTATCTGATACGCACCAACGATACGCTCTACTTTAGCGATAAATCATTAAATGAGTATCACGCAATTATAATCTTTACGAGTTAACTTATCTATCGCATTTTCATTGGAGCTGTTACTGTTGTATTACTTTATTGGTTTCATTTTTCTACACAATAAATACATCGGCAAAAGTATAAAAGGTTCTGTCGACTCCCCGTTATATGGGTTCCGTACAAATTAACAGAATATAATTAATATGATAATATGAATCATAATTAAAATCAGAGTCTTTAGTACCTCGAGAATTACGTTATATTCATACCAGTTTATTCGTTTAGGTAAGTGTAAGTTAATATACCTACAATGTTTGTGGTTTCGATTTTTACTTCTCGTAATTGCCCAAGTCTAACTATCCATTACGTGTTCAAGTGAATATTCCTTATTATCTACATATAATTAATATGTATGTCTCACGAAGACGTGAGACATACATATTAATTATATGTAGGTAATAAGGAATATTACATTACAGGTCAGCAGTGATAGCCAAGTTAGTAGAACGCTTGTCTCGGTAGCGAGGATTGCAGGCTCAAACCCCGGCTCGCACCACTGGAAATTCATGTGCGAATCTGATTTTCAACCATGATTATCACATGCTAAACGGTGAAGGAAAACATGAACCCCTCGAAAGATGTGTGAAGTCCGCCAACCCGCACTGGGCCAGCGTGGTAACTATAGCCTAATCCCTCTCGCATTGAGGGGAGGCCCATGCCCAACAGTGGGACATAAAAAAAAGGGCTGGAATTATTATGAATTATACATTACAGGTCACATTTTTAAATAGAAGTGATCATAATCATTTCAATATATCAGAACATTTTGGTAGCCTCATTTTATTATGTTGATTAAAACATGTAGGTAGATTATGTGTGTTTCATATCTAATCCTTGTATTAAAAGTGACTGTAAATATAGTAAAGTCATCGTTAGTCTGACAAAAAAAATAAGGATCTTTCCATAAGAAGTAAGTGGTACGTTACCAAGTAAGTAGGCAAACTAATTAAGACCCGGAAAATGTGCACAGACAGAAATGGTTGAAATGACCTAGACCAAAATTTATCGACAAAACAAAAGAGAAAAAATCGTTAATTAATACCGATATTTCTTTATAGACTTTCTCATACTACATTATAAAAAAAAAAATTCGCCTTACCATGAATATAGTTGTAGTTTAAAATTAAATATATAAAAAATCTGCCCGCGTTGTCGATTTTAATTCAGAAGAAATGTCCTAATTCATTATCATGTATATTTTTTTCGTGCACAAAACAATATCCAAACTTGTTTGTTCTCATGCCCACATGAAAACGTGAACATTTTTTAAAAATGTTTTATCCCAGGGGACGTAAAAAGTTCATATCACTTTTTATGTTACAGCGTCCGGCGTCCGAACACATGGATGTCAACGTTCTCTCGGCGACGTTACGTCTGGAATGAATAACGTGTTTACAGGAAAACGATAAAGGTTCGGAAAGCGCGCCCAATAAAGCGAACCTAAACGCCGCACCATAAGTATAAACATAAAAGTAAATGCTTTGTGCATTTTAATTAAAAGGAAAATCGACCCTGTTGACGTAACCTGAGGGTACGGAAAACAAATACTGTTCACGAATGCAGGTCCTAATGGGCAATATTTGTGAACTGGAAAACGGGTACCTTTTAAGAATTTAATCTAAAAAGCAACCAAATTACTTTTTACCTTAAGTGTTCCACTAATATTAAATATCAGAACCCCTTGAAAAATTGCCTCACCGGTCTGCATACAGATTATAATGACGCAGCTAAAATTGTTATTTCTAAGGCACAGTTCCATATCTGGCACATTCTAAGGCACCATTCTTACAAGCTTACAGTAATAATTAAATAACTTCGGAAAAAAGTCAAAATATTTCTCTTAATTTTTTTCTATCCCAAAAAATAATTTTATTCAAAGTCTAATAATTTATATCGCATTCTTGAAGCCTACAGGAGCACAAACAAAATTTAATACAACACTTTTTGTAACTAACGAACCGGATAGGTGTTTCCGTAAGGCATCACTGAAATTGTTGATTTCCGGTTTTATGGTAAGTAGTTGCAGGTTTAAAGATCTTATATCAACCGTTATTTACATAAGTATATGCGTCATATTATTTATTTTCTTATCTTTAGATATAGATACCTACTTAATAAAACTGTAATGTGTTTTTGGATTAAATATTTCTGGAAAAAGTAATTATAATGGACATTAATTTCGAAACCTTCTCCAAGTAGCCGAATCCGCCATGTTTATATTTTATTTTATTTTAATGTCTGTGTGTGAATCCGTATTTAAATATTTGTCATGCTAATAACTTATACTCTTAATATAGGAAACTTTTCATCCTGGTATAAGAAAAGGTCCACCCGGGTCAAAAACCAATGTCAACGTGTACAAAGTCCCGGGCCCAGCTGGTTAATCACAATTTTGTAGATCGTAACGTACAATATTAATATTATATCGCCAGTTGAACACACCAACTCTACGGCCCACACTAAGCAACGCTTGTATTATGGGCACCCCACAATGGACAGGGGGCGAACTGAGTATATAAACATCCATAGGGTGCAAAAATTACTGCTTATCACACAAGGTTTGTCCCTACCAGGATTGGAACCCGGGACTGTGAGCACAAAAAGCAAGGTAACTACCCACTGAACTTATCAGGTCGGCACCTATAGTGCGTTGTGTAGCTATGAACTATGAACATTTAAGTCGCGTAGCAACGGCGACTGATAGTTCACCTTGTCCAGTATCAGTAGCTAATTATTTTGTCAGATATGCTATGACGCGGCGGCGATAACTTGTTATGATATAAGCTTCAATAGTCTAGTGGTTGGAAGGGCCGCCCTCGTATTGAGAGATTCCTGAATCGATCCTAAACCTGCCCCCCGATTCCCAACCGTACGACAAGTTTTGTATCAACCGATTCGGTTATTTATTTCAACTAGATTTTGAAATCTACTATGTGAGCATAGCGAGTGGTTGAATCGAACCATTTGGTTATGAAAAATCGGTCTGAAAGATGATCGTTGAAACGAGAAAATTTCAAATCGAATCAGATCGGATATTTGTCGACGTTACGACAAGTATCCGATCCAAGTATCCGAGTCGATTCGACAAACTATTAAAGTTTACCCAACCCTAGCTCAAGCTTTAACTTAGTAGGAAGGGCTAACGTTCATTACTAGAAGTCTTAAAAAATAAGTTAGTTGACATGCCACAGAACATAAGCAAAATAATGATTAAATAAGTATTTTTTGTTTACATTTTTTATAATAAATTTTAAGTTCCCATCTCATTTCGTTTACACAGACACCGACAGGTGAACGGATAAACAACTTTGAAACAAAAATAGGGCTCTAATTTGAACCTTTGGGTACGGAACCCTAAAAAGAAAGGTCCATGATAAAAGGAAAAAATACCTGAACATTCTTAATAAATAATTCGAATCTAAAACCTTCGACATAACCTTGCCGATTTAATTTATCAATATAGGTCAGTCTTAAACGCTAAAATGGTTAGGGAGTCACTATGTTATTGATTGACTATTATTATTTTAAATGGCCTCGCTTGAACCCACTATAGATTATTTTTCATAAGTGTTTTAAAGACACGCGTCTACATTGCTGACTTCGCCATAGATATAACGTACTCGTTCGGACTTCTGATAAAACGATAGTCTTATTCTTAAATAAAACTTTCACAGGCAAATGTTATGGTAACCCAATACTTTAGGTACCATATTTCAACTTCCCATCGGTAAGTTACATAAATAAAAAATACGTTACTCCGCCTAACACTCAATGGGTAGATAATGTCAATCAAGTTAATCATTGTTCTCCATTTAACACAAATGTACAACATCCGTCCATTATTGACCTAATAAATCCTTTTAGTGGAGAAAAAAATATAATGTGGGGCAAGGTCGCCTGTCAATAATAAACGATGGTGCGTATCGGTGGTATGGTGGTTGTGTTGTGATGGTGAGCGACAGAGTGCGGGTATGCGCGGCGCCGCGCCGCTCGCCGCACGCCGCCCGCCGCAGTATGACGCCGCCCGCGAGACGCCTGCCCGCGCCCGCCCCGTGCGACACGCGCCACCGACGCAGCCGTTAACACGATGTTAACAAACTATATTAACTGTTAACAATATATCATGCCCCCTAAAACAACCGTGCCTTTAAGTATAAAACAAAACCAAAATCATATGTATTTTTTACGTCATCGACGCGAAAACTTTGCGTGAAAGTGATTGTTGATCTGTGAAGTTTGAGAGTTGTTTAATCAAATTGTAAACTTTAACAGGACTATTGATATTTAACGTTACGTTTAAAAAAATCGACCTTTGACTTTGCGAAGTAATTTGGCGAACAAAGAAATGTTTGCAAAGAAAAGTATCGTAGCAACGGATGTCATATTATAATACGAGTATCAGTTCAATTATGTAACGTCTGTAATTATTACGGCACGGCTTTTTGAAGATACCCTTTTTGGGTACGAATTTACGAAGTTAGAGAATTGTTTGCATGTAACTGACAAAATGTAGGTTGCAAACTCCCGCCGCTACGTTTTCCGGGATTATAGTTTAATCATAATTTAAGATCTAATTTCACAAGATGTTATTTAACTGTACCTAAATTTCTAAAAGCACTTTGAAATATCATACAGTCTGTATTCATAATTGATAATAAGAGATTAACGCCCAAATGGACAATTTTAATGTTACAGAAACATATTTTCTTCTAAAACGTGCTAAGTACAGCCATTTTAAACGATTAAACATTACGTAAATTTGATTTGATTTTACAACAAACGTTTTCAGGCCCTAACAAATAACGAAAACATACAATGAATAGTCAATAAAACTATAGTGTATACTCAAATAATAAACTAAATAGTGTAAGGACAATGTATACCTATATAATAATATCAGTGCACATAATCTACCAGTGAATATTTAAATGTGGACACACAGTGTAAAGTATATTATAAAGTACCCGACGATCAGTTGTGGTCATGGAAAACGGTGCCTTAAAATATGGGAGCAACAACAACAATGATATCATTGAGGAGAAAGTGGTAAGTGTTCAACAAACTTTCATTGTTATTTCAGACTGAATGCGACGCAATGCACGAGGTCTTCTGGTGGTAATCAAGTTTAATAACTGCTTTGAGGATTCCTGACGCGAGTAAGTGAACGGCCAAATCGACTGTGCCAGTCGACGTACCAGCGATGACCCAAATGTAACCCTCCTAAACAAAACGGCGGCATTATTACGATACTTGCCCCAAAATTCACAGATGTCCTCATTTACAAAGGCTTTCAATAGCAGATATTGTAGTGTAAAGGGGTTTAATTTTGAAATATATTTTTATAAATACCAGTCGAGTGTAACTCAGAAGAAGTAGAAAAATTATAATTAAAATTTACTATATAAAAATACCTTTAACAAGGCCATAATAAATTAGATACATTATTAAATACGTAAGAAATTTACAGTATCACCTTTCTATGCGGAGATACTAATGGCTGATAAGGAATATAGAAGCTAGGTACCCGTTTTTTTTTCTTTTGCGAGATATACTTAATTTAAGTTTTACGATTACTAACACTGAAACCATTATCAAAATAACTCTTCAAATGACAAAAGTATAGAAGTTTGATGTTTCCGATCAGTTAAGACGAAAATACGCACCAAAAACTTGTTGAAACACTTACCTACTAGCAATAGCGACTTAAGGAAATATAATCTTATGCAAAATGTAGTGTGCTTATACTTTGATGCAATGCAGAGAACGAAATTGCAGAGTAACTTTAGTGTTATGGCGACCTCTGTTATGACACACCTTTCCCAATAGTCGCTTCCCGTCGTTTGAGGACATTAAGTTGACCGAATCGTAAAGTGCTCCGGAGGGTCCGGATTCAAGGAACATATTCTTAGGCAGTAAACAGTTTGTAAACCTTTTTTATTCTCTATTACTCATTGAAATAAAAGGAATTTAACGGATTGTATCTATTTATATATATTATTTTATGATTTTACATTCACCACCACTCGGCCGCTTTACAGCAAGCATTGACTGCCTAGTGTCATCGTTTGTACTAGGATACCGTCATATGCAGAATGTGCTGAAGTGTGAACGTAACAACATAAAATAAACGTGATAAAATCCGTTAAATAAGTTTCATTACAATGTGTAGTATTCGCGTAATTCTTCCCGTATTTGACTATTAGTCGTCGACAAGAAAAACTATCCGTGAGTGCGTTATTGTAAATTGTGATTGTCCTTTCCTTAACCAACGAGTAGTTAAGGTTACACCACTTTGCATCGCTTATTAGATCGCATTTGTGTGACGGATAGATGATAGAAAAAAACACGTCCGAATAAATAATAGGATTATGAATTGCAGCTTATCGAGGGTATACAGTCAACATACTACATCTTCTTCTTCTTTGTGAGATGCGTTTGCAGTTATTTGCCACAATTCTGCAAGTGTCCGTGATGCTGGCGTAGAGACATTCCATTTTCATATCATCATGTCACATCCATTATATTATTTATAATGTGTATTTATTGAATGTTTTATTGCTATTAATTACTTGACATTGGCAAAATACCCGCTAGGTTGTGGGTGAGGCCATTAGCATATCAATTTTATTTCCTCGCATCTCATTTCGTAAATAAAGAAGAAGAAGAAGATGCTGGTGTCATAAACTTGGATGTAGATGACGGTGAGGAAGAAATATAGCCGGTGGAGTGAAAGACTACTATATTATAATCCGTAGTGTTGCTGACAGTACGCCGAGCCGAGTATCCAGTCTGTACTGTCCGCAGACTACATTACATACTTTACTACAGTCTCGATCAGCCGCAATTCGTAATCAAATTCTTTGATCTAAATGGTAGTAAATGATTAGGGGACTTCATAAGAGTTTCGACACGAATTGAATGATTAAATATTTTCATATACTATGGGCCCTGAACGGGAACGGTTAAAACTAAGAAATCCGGTTTAATCTCTACAAAGTAACTAAATGCTAGAGGTAAGGTAGATGATAATAGCGTGATAAATAAAATAGAGACCTCTCGATCGGCTGCCGTCCCTTGACCGCTAAGTGTTTCGTGTGCGAAGGGCATTGATATTTATTATTCTTGCGAATAATTAATCACAGTCCATTGTATTATAATTGACTCTATGACTTTAACCTTAAGCTAAACTACTGAGCCAGTTTTGATGAATGAGGTGGCAATCGATTCGTTATTATGATACGCTACATTTTATGCTAACAAATATATATGATTTTGCTATCGAATCGAGTGGTATGTGAAATGACAGAGGAAAAAATCTGAAACCCTATATCAATATGGTCGTGGGTTGCCAACTACAAAAAGCAAACATTGTAATTTGATGCATAAAAATGAAAAGTCCAGGCGGACTCACGATTCTTTTAAAGGCAATTCCGTTTGAGAGTGGCAACGTTGTTATAATTTTACCTAGCTTATAGAAAAAAATTAAATTGGTCGCAATAAAGTACTGCCGTCGTGAGACAGATCAAAAGACTTGTCTTACTTTACTAAGTATACGCTGAAAACAATCAGCACCTAACTTTTTTTCATGGTAAAAAGGGAAGCATTAGGTGCGACTATGTCCGTCTATTTATTGTATTTCTCCCTGGTAAGGTTACAGTTTTTTTTTAATTTTCTTTTGTTTTATCTACGCCATATGAAATGGAAAATTATATTTTCAAAGAGAACAGAAAATGCGTTGAAAGCGCCATCTCACGTGTAACGACTAGCTCTAAACACATTGCGCACTATCGCGAGTTGTGCATCGCTGCGCGTGGATTAGGGATGATACGTATTTACGCTACCAGGTTTTAAAACCAGGGCTTCGCTTCAAAGTAGGGCGCCCTAGTACGGGTGGAAAATACTCGCAGGTATGTAAGTACTTGGTAGTCGCGGGCGAGACAAGGCTTCCAGGGCTGAAAACACTTGCATTGGAAATCTTTCCTTATCTTCATATAAATAATGAGCACACTAGAATTCACGATAGACATACTAGGAAGTTTAAAGAGCTTTTTTTCATAAATACATTAATTGTACTCATTATTTATTCATCAGTATATCAAAATCAGTGTCCGTGGTCCACGTAGATAGTTCCATAGTTCCTAAGCATAGCAATTTAATTGTAACAGAATGTTATCGAGCCTTATATTTACAACGTGATTGCCAGGTCAGGGACAAGTTATTGCTAACTTATCGCATCATCAACACCAACATAATGTATCAATAAACAAATCCGTACATGCAAATGCAAACACATTCGATATGGGGTCCATGCCGGACATATTAGTCTTGGCTGAAATCTGTAGATGGCGTTTGTTGCCACACGTGCTGAAATCTGTGGCAGAAAGCTTTCTTGTTTACAGCTGAAAGTCTGAAAAATGATTATAATAACTTTGTTAATTTTAAATTATGTTAATTTAGATTATTACTTGTATTTTATAATTTCACATATGTGTATTATTTAAAAATAAAATAATAGTATTATAAAACCTAGTTTATATTACTATCATTTTATATAATGTTTTATGTAATGACTGTTATAAAAGGTAGTATTATAGCATAAAATATACTATGAATTATTTTTTTTATGTTCTTAACCATCCTAATAAAAAAAAACAAAAAAAATAGTAATATAATTTAGACAGGACAACGTCCGACGGGTCAGCTAGTTAATTATCAAAAAAAAAACAATATATGAATTGATTACCTGCACCCCTCTCCCTCACTAGCATTTGAATCTCGGAAGTTGTTTGCGCAATAGAGTGAGGGAGCTATCTGTACGTGCTTATCTGGTATCTGTTGGGCGTCCTTGAACTATCGCATGCTAGCAGCGAGGCCAGTTCACCAGCCCTCGCCACCAATACCCAACGGCCATCCGCGTGACGTGAATAGCCTAGATATATACCAACTTATGGCAACTTTCTTTGTGAGATTCATTATATAACTAGCTATATACGTGCAAGAATTATAAAAAGCTATTACAGCATAACCCATATTGCTTTTATGTATTGAGAATGGCTTTTCTTCCGTTTTGCGGCTATTAGGTACGAAACATGAAACTGGTATGATATTATTGTCATATCTCCAAAGGTAAAGAAAAAAATGCTTGTTGACAAATAGTGCTACAGTTTGATAGTTTGGTTTATAGGTAAATTAAGTACAATTTATTTATTCTTCCATTTTGATAAACGTTCATTCTACTATTGTAGACTTCAATACGTGATGAAAGACCAAATATACTTACTTTAATTTTACCGAACGCAAGCAGACAATAGTTATAATATAGGTACACACAAGCTGGTTTTATTAAAAAACTAAATTTTGTAGTATCGTGCTTGTCGTCTAGCACGAGACAATAAAACAAGTCGATGTGAATCGGTGCATAAAAACGTATTCTAAGGCGTGTAGTATTTTCATTGCTATTTTAATTTACTTAACATTTACAACATTATGAAACTCCAAATTATAAAGCTAAAGAATACTCACATACTCGTGGTGAGTGGGGCTCACCACAATAGGTAGCTAATTCCTTTGTGCTACTGTGACGGCAAAATATTTTAATTTTTAATTATGTACACCATTGATTTAAATCCATCGCTATTATTATATGCTGCTCGAGGTAAAATGAAATTCAATAAAATCAGTGCAGCCACTTTGGAGTATATACAAAATGAAATTCAGAGTGGAATGAATAGGTTTAGTTGGGTATTATATGAAAGGTCTCTAGTAGCACTTTCCAAAACAGGTTTTCTGTTATTTTTATGCCACATAGTTTTTAAAGTATGATGTAAACTGTCTAAAAAAAATACCACTACACCCCTTTATCTCCGATGTATGTAAAGTGAAAAATTTCTGTTTTATTCTGTTTTATTATAAAATTGACAATCCTCATTGTCTCTTCTACAAACTATATCCTCGCCACATTCGAAATTCAACTGTTTTCTCGCATCAAACTGAAATCATTTGAAATTATTTTATTATCAACTATTCTATTTACCTTTTTAAATTATGGAAAAAATAATAACAAAGCCTACACATTACAGACACGTACAATTGAAATAAATGAAATGATTTGTATGTGTTATGTTGGTTCGAGGGGGCTTAATATTGAGCAGTCACGTGATCGTATGCCGCGTTTCATGCGGCTAAAGTCGAAATAGGTTGTGGCGCGGCCGCGCCGCGGCGACGCAGCGGCATAGCGACACCGCCATGCGTTTCAGCTGAAATATTGGACGGGTAGTATGGGAGGTTGTGCGAGGTCACGCCTGTGCTCGGCTGTCTCCGCCGCCGCTCGGCCGCTCGGGCTCCGCACGGTCTCGACGCGCGCACAGCGACCTCTTGCGTGCGCCGCTACAGTGCCCCATCGAGTTTATGTCCGGCGACCACGCTGCAGACTCTGCCGCTTCTTATACTGCCATCGAACTGTTATCTAATTCCGTTCCGAGGCGACTCGATCTCTGAGAACGTCGTCGCGATTCGTAGCAAAAAACGTACATATATTCACCACACAGCACACCGAACCGCTGACACATCCGATAAACGGGTCGCCGTTGTACCGTAAACGCGTCGAGCGCTTAATCGATCGACTGCATTAAAAAGTTAAAATTATTCTTATCGTTTTGCAGTCAACCTTTGCGGGCTTTGTTGCGCTGCGATAGGAATTCAAGTTAAATCTATACATACTTATATATCGAAAAGTGGTTAGATACACGTAAGGCGTATTGACTAGTTACTATAAAAATAGTGTGCCGCCGTCCTGTGCTTAGTACGTCGAGTGAACAGTGCGTCAATTGTCTAGAGGTGTTATTCTTCCTTTAATTTGTTTGCGAGCTTAGCGTTTTATTCTTTTAATTGTTTGTCACTATTATATTCCTGTGGAAAAACGCGATCCATGCTTGGAGTTATGACTACCATGGTATGGTTTTCTTTGTCTACATTATTTATCTATTTTTATCTTCTTAGTAAAGAAAGGTAGTTCACATACATTATCACATTTGAATCGTCGTTACAGAATGTTACGACGTTCGATGAAAGGTCATTGACATCATTCTTCTTTCATGATACGTGTAGGGTTGGTTGGTGCTGACTGAGTAGTTAGATAGAGAGTACAGCTAACGAGTATTTTAAGCCGTCCATTATCATTATTCTATGATAAAGCTATGCGCTTCTGGCTTTCGAAGCTTATATGTAAGCTTACAGGCGCTGTATTGTGTATATATATTTATATACCAATACGTACGAGGTCGGTCTATTGTAAAAACTATGCAGAGCATGCAGCCCCTCCCACTTCTGTTCATATTCTGGAAGGATTCCCCCAGGGATCTTGCGATTTGCTTGGCTTGGTACAATATCTCAGTGGAAATTCGCATTGTCATGCACTGCTTTATTTCATCTCTAGCTTCAGTAGGTATCTAAATCATTTTGCTAATAGGAAATATATTACATAATACAATTGTATTCATTACTTCGTAAACATCTTACATAAACACTGTTATACCATAAATCACAATTCTTAGTCGCCATTACAGTCTGACACAGTACAAAACTTATAATCCTATTTATCTAATATATTATAAAAAAATCTCGCCCTTTTTATCTTGCTCCACTAGCTATATTTGATTTAATCTACGGTTGGATATCTTACGTTTTGTGTACCTACGTTACCCATAGCTTGTTGTTCCCCCAAATATCACGTTAAACAAAGCCAGCCGGATTAAGTCGATTATACAGATACGTCTCGGAGATAGAATAGCTTTCAAATATACAATTTGAGTCGTCCTAAGATTAGGCATAACGTACGTTTCAAAATTAATTACTGAATTCAATTTTGTCACCGCATACCTATAACAAATGGTAGCGATAATGAATAACCATGCCTCGTTAACGTTATGAGGAACGCAATAACTAAATTCACTGGGTAACTTATTTTATATAAAAAATCTAAGATCTCTGGACAAAATTAAAAACTGTTGAACCAATCTTGATGCAATTAAAATGGGAACCTTACACCCTATTCAGTAAAAATCATGCAAATTATATCATTCTCTAAAACTTTATGCATGGTCAGATATAAGAAAAATAAATATACACGCATCGAATTGAGAATTTTCCCCGGTTTATTAGTTGGTTATAAATAGAACTCGTTTTTATTACGTAATGATGTATCATCCTTAAAAATATGTGTCCAATCAATTTATAAATTTATTATATGTACAATATTCTAAATACACGTATTTATAGGTACTTGTTTTAGTTGTGTGTCTTAATAACCGTAATAATATAGTGGCGATGAAGGAGTTCCCTCATTTCTTCAATACATTTCTAATAATTTCTAATAATAATAATCTAACCTTTTTTATGAAATATTTATTACATTATATATGGGTTAGCGGTTAGCGTTTCAGAGAAGGGTCTTGACGAACAGACAGACGTAAAAACTTTAAAAGCTTACTTTAGTCTATGCGCATACCCTCATTAGAAATTATTATTATTATTCGACCTGAAGTTAGCGCAGCCGCAACTCTTGGTCGTGTCGGTCGAACTAAAGGTTTGCTTATTTTTTTGCCATAATGATATGCAAAGAATGATCACAATACGCGTTTTACTTTCCAAATTCAATTAAGTCATTCCAGTTGGTTAATTAGCTACAAATGGTGCTTTTGCCCGCGGCCCCACCAGCGCACCTATATATTTTTCTCTGCAGCTCAACTCATACTCAGCAATAGTGTAGTTTTCTATCAGTGAAATAATTTTCACAATCGGTTCAGTAGTTCCGGAGATGAACCTCTACAAACTTACAACTTACTATACCTTTTATGTTATTAAGTATTATAGATACAGGTGGAAATAGACAAATTGTACGCATTGATGAACAAAAACGCACGAAAGTGTCAGTTTTGTGGTGTTCGTCATTATTCAGGTTCTGCAACAACAGAGAGAAACGTCTTGCGCACGCTGAACATGTGCATAAAGAGATGAAAAGAACCGCCCGCCCATTGACACAGTGTCTTGAATGAGGCGCGGCCTCGTTCTCCGCTTTCAGGCGCTCCCAGCTGTATGCCCATTAGGCGTGTTCTATACACTCCAGCGGCGGTTTAGACGTTTGCGGAAACACGCGCCGTCGCTTCTGGATATTTATACCTTCTACTCGCGATATCTTCCGTTTACTCCCATAGGAATCATGCATTTTTTTTAAACCATACCATAGTAAACCGTCATACCTACCATGCAGAACTCATCGAAACAAACTAACACGCAAATACGATTGTCGGAATAGGGCAAAAAGAAGACTCAGGAGTGTACGCGGGGATAAAACTAGCATCTATGCAAAACACGGCGATCTCCCTGCTCGAGAAGGTGTCGGCTTACGAGCGTGCCGTGCTGGAATGTGATCACCTCGGGGGGTCGGAGCACGGTGGGTTTCGGTGAGGACGTTGGCGCGGCAGCGGCATGGACGAGCGCGGCCCGCCGGACGTGCCGTTGATCGTGACCCCGCCGTGCGCCGGCGCAGGCGGCGCGGGCGCTGCGATCACCACCTCGCGTCGCGCCGCCTCCGCGCGCGGCTCACGCGATGACCCGCCGCCCTCCACCTGGCGCTCCTCGGTGCGCGTTCACGACACCGGTTTCCGCGGCTCCCGCAAGAGCGTCGTACGCCTCGAACCGCCATGTAATGGCCTCAACGGGCTGCCCGCCATCGGCAAGGAGGTAATTTACTTATCTCTTTGCCACATTATGTTGCGAGACTGTTTTTCATTTGGACTTACGTACGTATACTTGAATAAATCCAATCAAGCTTAACCATCCACAGGCTCAATAAATAATAAAAAAATATATTTCCAGCCTGCGGTTAGCGAAATGCCTCTACCAGTCAGAGTTATTAGATAGTAATGGGGCCCACAGCGTGAGGCACGTATTAATTATTTATCAATTCCACACCTCTGCGGCCTACTTGCTCTGTGGAATCCGGGGCGAAACCCGTCAGAGTACCTTATATTATTTTACTTAATTAAAAATATTCAAGCAAATTTATCAGCGTTAGAATATTATAGTTTAGTAACACACAATTGACAGAACATTAGGTACACTAATAATACTGTATTATAGGAGATAAAAGACGGATTTTGTACCCAGTATTTTTTTTCTAAACTATTTTTTATTCATGCTGCATTGTCATAATTTTACATAACAGTGAATGCAGGTTTGCTTTATTTGTGTCCCCTTTATCTTCAAAATAACTAGTTGAGTCAACATCTATCAAAAATGAATCAAATTTCAATTTTCATCAATCAAAGAACGAAAACGATCACAAAGCACAAACCAAATAACATAAGACAATATTCGAGGCATGCTAGTGTGAGATTTCGGTCTTTGAAATTCATATTTAAACAAAGAATGTTTGGATACTTCGTAGTTAAATTGATTGCATACATAGGTTCCTATCTAGTAATTAAATTATTGGCATGTTCTAAGTAATTAAAAAATAATTTGATAAATATATGTAGTTATCATAGATGAAGTGTAGCACTTTTCACTGTAGGTAAATAGATAAAAGAATCTATGTACTTTAAGAGTTATTTATGATAGGTAATATTATAATAATAATAATTGAAAAAAGCTATAAAGCGTCAATAGCAACATGGCCGCTTGTAGAAATATTTTTGAGATGTTGCCGTTTCTACGTCATATCTGGTATACATCAATTCGACTTGATTTTCCTCCCAAAAATGGATGGTACTTTTCCAAGTGAATAGGGCCCAGGGGTACAACTGTCCGATATGACATTACTTGGAGCCGCAATGAAGGGATGACGTCATTGTCCGCAGGTACTGTCACTGGGCGCGACGGGCGGCCACAAGGGAACCACGCAGCCTTCTCACCCCTGCACTATCCTCCACCACTCTCCTTACAAGGTAAAATGCTCATATATAATAATGCCAGCCCTTTTTAATGTCCCATTGAGCACGGGCCTCCCTTCAATGCGAGGGGGATTAAGCCGTAGTCCACCACGCTCGCCCAGTGCGGGTTGGCGGACTTCACACATCTTTCGAGGGGTTTTCTAAGATATGCAGGTTTTCCTCACGATGTTTTCCTTCACCGTTAAGCAAGTGAGTATCGTGATTGAAAATGAGATTAGCACATGAACTACAGAAATCCCAGAGGTGCGAGCCGGGGTTGAACCTGCGATCCTCGTTACCGAGGCAAGCGTTCTCCAATTTGGATATCACTGCTATAAAGTTCATGTATTAAGGCCTAATCACACAGCAGAGCGTTCAGCGATCGCTTTAATTATTAACTTATAATGCTGCTGGACTACTACTTGCGCGGGCTATGAATCCCCTAATATAGGGTGTACCCAAAATCTGGCGACCCGATTAGCACAGTTGTTAGTGACCGTTCTTTCTGTACTGAGGCTCCCAGATTCGAATCCTGGTAGTAGCAAAATTTGTGTAATGACCAAGAATGCTTGTACCCGAGTCATGTACGTTTAATTTCTATATAATTACATTATGTGAACCAGTAACAGTGTGATGTACTTAGAATTTTGAAGTGGTATCTTTTGTTTAATATTAAATTATATATTTTTGGCAAGGTAACCTTAAAACTTACCAATAGACCTCCTAAAATATTTATCACAATTATTGTTACACCTTATTTTACAACACGGAACGCGGTACGGGGAACGCTGTGCGCACTTCTGTCTGCGCGGGGCCTTATATGAAATATCTATCTATCTATCTATCTATCTATCTATATATATATATAAATCTCGTGTCACAATGTTTGCCCTCAATGGACTCCTAAACCACTTAACCGATTATAATAAAATTCGCACACCATGTGCAGTTCGATCCAACATGAGAGATAGGATAGTTTAAATCTCAAATTATAGTCGCAATTTTAATTTATTGCTAATTATTTGTCTGTTATTATTTGACAGTCACAATTATCTGTTAACTCCAAATGATTCTAACAGATGTCGATACCTTTCGACTGGGTTGAGTAAGTAATCAATAGATGGCGCTGCTATGGTAAATCTACGAACGTGTCATATAAGCTACATTTTAACAGCATAATTACCACGTGTTGTTGACGCTATAAAATTAATTAAATTTATTTTGTAGTGAACGAAATACCGTATAATTCAATTATTTCCACTTTTTAAATTTTTGGTGTTAGCCACAGCAATGCGTGGCCGGGTCAGCTAGTACCTATATAGATTTTGAATGCGACACAAACCCAGATACTCCTAGTACATATTAATTATAATTATAATTACATACTACGTAGCAAACGCAATAATTACAAGTTGAAATATGAAAAGGTTTAATTTATATTTGTGGCATCGACCTCGTTCTATACCTCGACACGCGAAAGCACAGCACGCTACAAATATTCCAACATATTTACGAGAGTTTGTCACAATTCTGGAACGATTTATGCTTATTTTCATACTTGCAGGCCGCTTGGGATTGGTTGATACTGATATTGGTGATCTACACAGCGATATTTACACCATACGTAGCCGCCTTCCAGCTAAATGAGCCAAACTTCGACAAACGCTCGCGAAGCTTCGGCGAAGATCCTATTGTTGTCATCGATATGATCGGTAAAACTTCAGCATCATTACACTATTTGTTACATTTAAAAAAAAAACAAGTCTATTAAGAATAACCTGCTGTAGACCATTTGGCGATAAAAAGTAAAATTACGAAAACGCTGAATGAAAAAATAGTTTTATCTTTATTGAGGGTGATTGCGGGCTCGATTCCAGTTCAGGCAAATTTCGGAACCAATGTTATCATATTTGGATCTGAATTTTTACGAGAATGGCCCACAGTCCATTGTGCAGTACCTATTAAAACAAGCGTTGCTTCGTATGGAACCATTGGTGTGTTTGTAAAATGTTATTCATTAAGTACTAACATCGAATATTTTATTTTCAGTGGACGTCACATTCATAGTGGACATCCTGATAAACTTCCGCACCACGTATGTGAACGCCGCCGACGAGGTGGAGTCGGATCCAGGCAAAATTTCTCGCCACTACTTGCGCGGCTGGTTCGTTATCGACCTCGTCGCTGCGATCCCATTCGATCTTCTGCTCTTCGGCACCGACACCGACGAAGTGAGCTGCTTTTCCCTCAAACCTACCTTCACTACATTCTGTGTCACCCCACATACGATATACGCATACATGAATATAGAATTAGACTGCCAAAAGGAATGGCTGACTAGACGATAAATAATAATCACCGGCGGGGCTTACTGTGATTCTCAAACTCGTAACGATAGTCGCATATAACCGAGTGCGAAGATCGATGCATTTGTTTTCGAGATTGCATTTAGTTTGCTTATCATGGTGGATACCCAGACGATCAGTTGTCCGAAACGGTATCGCAATACTCGGATTCCCGAACTAAATACGGTTAAATTTCACGACGCGCCAGTGCAGTTCAAAACTTAACTATAAAAATAACACAATGGTCACAAATGGAGGCCATACAGTACAACAAGATTAGGGTGGCGAGCACGATACATTCCGCATAGTGAAGGGTAAAATAGGTCGTAAGAATATGAAAGCTAACTAGGTCAAGTTAGGGTTGCATAAGTATTGAATTTCAAGACGAAACAATGTGCACTTCATGTCTTTGAATAAACTCAACTATTCTCGTTCGGGAACGGTTATTTCGGACAAATGAAGCTCTGGTTATTTGAAAGCGAGTCACGTAGTTGTGGAATGCAGTTACAGCAACTGTCACGAGCGATTAGGTCCCACAGCCTACCACATGGCGTTTCCACTTTCCTCTCAATACAATATCTCTTTCGTAAAATATATGTTAAAATCTATAAAAATTTTAAAAACCAACTAAAATCACAGCATTCGGTATGTTTTGTTCGTAAGCCACATTGATTTGTATTTTTGTTTTAATTTAAGGCAACTAATTATTACCCGTTGATTTTTTTTGATGATTATCAACCAGTCGTTATTTGTTTTATCATTACCCAGTAGTCACGTCGGAGACAGCCCGAAGGTGGGTGCGTATTGAATTTGTAATACCATTTCTTGTTACAGCAGGGGCTGGAAAGTGATGAGGTATACCATCTTTGTGAACTATTCTTTTGTTGCTGCCACTCAATTTTATTACATTTTTAGTTGACATATTTTATTCATTAATTTCCACTAGCCATTTTAAATTCACAAAGTGAATGCGTTAATGGAAGATAAGGACGCTTACCATGAGCAAATATCAATCATTATCGAGTCGTGCACCGTGCCCGCCGCACGGGCCCCTAGCTGTTTCATGAGCTTGACGCCGCCGGCCGTAGCCCTGGTGATAGCTGGCTAGCCCGACGCAGGCCCCTCTACACTACGCACTAGGCTCACTTTATCTTAGAAGAACGAGAGTAAGTCTTCACTATTACTCGCATCTTGAAATCAGTATCTACTAAAGCTTTGAAAGGCTACATTAGTATTTCATATAATTGTATGCCACCTTCGGTTGTGGAAATAGCTGTGTCTTGGTAAAATCGTAATTCTCAGAGGGCTTTCATTTATCATTTATATTCGAGCAAGATATATTTTAGCTTTTTCAGCACATTCGAGTAACGTGATTTAGATTGATTATACGTACCGTATAGATATAGAAACCAACTTCGTTAGAACATAACAAATACAGATTGATAAGCACTTACTACTAGATTGACTGAACTACATGAAGTACTAATGGTAGATAAATACTTATAGGTATAAGTAGGCGTTATACTTATTTAAATAAAAAAAGTAGGTGAATATAATACACCTGTCATACAATTTCACTGCAAATACGACGGCAGAGGAGCATTCATTAATTGGCTTTTCTTCGTCAATAAAACAAAAATCACGATATGCACAGAGCTTGGTAGCAATTACGCTCACACTTCCCAGACGAACCTTTTTGTACTGATCAATATATTGCCTTTATTCACGATCAAGTAGCACCAATGTGTCAGTCCCGAACATAAATACTGAAAGCACCCACCTTACATCAAGCAATAGATTATTATTTTGATGTTCGTTACAGTACATATTAGCCGATATGTATGACCCATTTGGATTTATTTACTCATCGTCACTTATGTTTGTAACACTCATCAATGGGTTTGATTTAAATACACATTACAATTATTATCATTTAATTTCGTACATTCTGTGATTTTGGACGATCTTTTTTTTATTTTTATTCAAATAAATTGATTTCATATAATTTACATATTTTTGTTTTCATTTTCCAAATCCAAATCTAATAACTTTAAAAAATAAGAAAAATTGTACGCAGCTCACCACCAGGATAAGAATCCATCAATAAAATGGCCAGTACTTTAAAATTTATATTCACTCATGAAATCTTGTGCGCAAGCAGCCACGACAAGAGCTTCGCAAGCAACGCTTCCCATGACAATATAGCACATAATTATTACTTACACGTGTGAAATTTAAATTTGCCTCACATAAGTACTCCCAATTATGGTCCATGTCAATAAAATTAATAATAGGTAGGAATATAACGAAGGACCTTTTAAATTCAATAATCATTCATCAAATAAAACAAACCTCAATTTAGACGGTATTGCACCTATTAGATACTAATGTATTGAGTAATAAGCAGTTTAAAATAACAGGCTACTTAAAAATGGTACCTATTTAAAAATAGTTATGGGTTGGTGTCGACAGAGTATATCTATAGACTGATTTAGGTAAGTCAAAAGGTGTCAAGAATTGGATGATTAAATCTTAAATTTTAAATTTCAATGCACAGTGTTTGATCAAGTTCTTAGTCGCTGTAAATACATTCACTTGTATTTCGCTTAAGGTTTCATGTCACACAGATCATTATTACAATCACAAGGTGACGTCACGTTACTAGGTCTACCATAAACTAATGTTAAAGGGGCTAACTCGTAATGTTACAGTGGAGTAATGCCAGTATTTAAACAGTATATTATGTGCACCGCATTATGTACGAAGCCAGCTAATTTTATAGTTTGATAATAATCGCTTTTAATTCTGCAAACTATATCTCAGTTTGAGCTCAAAAGCATTAATTCATAGGCAACTTTTTGCTTAGTTAGCGTGGTTTTCGCTGCGAGACCTCGTTGATGCTATTTAGTTTTAAGCGAACGTTTCATAAAGCTTGAGTTGGGTTTGCGGCTAAACTTGCATCGTCGGCGTTCGGCGGAACATTCTGAGCCCCGTTGTGATGGTTGCAGACCACCACACTCATCGGACTCCTGAAGACCGCGCGCCTGCTGCGGCTCGTGCGAGTCGCGCGCAAAATTGACCGATACTCGGAGTACGGCACCGCCGTGTTGCTCCTACTAATGGCCACCTTTGTTCTTATTGCGCATTGGTTGGCCTGTTTGTGGTGAGGTTTCAATTCAATTTAAAATGTTAAATTTAATTACTACCTTAATTGTTTAAAATTGTCCAATATACCATAATTTTTCTACATGTTCTATTCTTTGTACAGGTACGCTATAGGTAGCTGGGAGCGGCCCCAACTTCACGCTCCGATAGGATGGTTGGATGCCCTCGCTAACGATGTACAAGCTTCGTATGAAAACTCCACCGGTCCATCTCTAAGGTATATAACGTATCGATAACGCGCGTTCCTGCAATCTCGTATGTATGCCTATTTCAGTAATATTTATTATACAAATATCGTTTCGCAGGTCTAGATATATAACAGCGTTATACTTCACATGTACGTCGCTAACGAGTGTGGGTTTTGGAAATGTGGCCCCCAACACAGACATGGAGAAAGGGTTCACTATTTTTGTCATGCTCGTTGGCTGTAAGTACGTTTGACATATTTTAATTTGAAGCCGGCTAATGACACTATTTTGTGAACTGTATAAATTTCTTCCAGCGCTCATGTACGCTAGTATCTTCGGTAACGTGTCGGCTATTATTCAGAGACTCTACTCGGGAACCGCTCGATACCACACGCAAATATTGAGAGTGCGTGAGTTTATTCGGTTTCATCAGGTAAGTTTATAGATGTAGGAACACATTTTTAATGTAGGTCTGTAAACATTTGAACCTGATATAAAAAAAATATACTTTATTCGTATATCGTATAAATATACTTAATTCAATATTAGTCCGTTAACCTATTAGACGCTGAAGTTTGACCCTCGGCGAGTTCCGGGGAAAAGCTAATCGTCTTCGTTTTAAAGGAAAATAGGAGTAGTTGGAAATATCATTACATTATGCCGTACTTCTCTTTAAAACTTACTCATCCAAATATTCATGGACGATTCACAAACGAGACTTTATATACATTAGATATACATGTACAATCGTAACATACATACATAGTATACAGAGGCATATATATGTATTTACGTTGTTTTTACAGATAACCAATCCCCTTCGACAAAGACTGGAGGAGTACTTCCAACATGCGTGGAGCTACACTAACGGGATCGACACGTCCAGTCTGCTGAAGGGCTTCCCGGAGTGTCTGCAGGCCGACATCTGTCTTCATCTCAACCGCAACTTGCTTGCGAACTGTTCGGCCTTTGACGGTGCTAGTCCAGGTTGCTTAAGGTACGATACCTTTATTGGACTGACTGAATAGTGTATTCTGTGGCAATGATAAAAGTTATGTTTACTAGAAAACAAAACAGATTATTTATTTAAGAATGGACCTTTATACCAAGCTGTGCCTATAAAACCTTCACTAGTAATAATATATTGTATTCAACATGAGTATCAATTTCTAGGGCCCTCTCCCTGAGGTTTAAAACGACGCACGCGCCCCCTGGCGAGACGCTGGTGCACCGCGGCGATGTCCTCACCTCCTTATTCTTCATATCCCGAGGCTCTATCGAAATTCTGAAGGATGACATTGTTATGGCTATATTAGGTACGAGCTTCATTGCTGAAATATTTTATACACCGAGGAATATCAGACCATGCTAGTCACTATTGGTGTCATCGTACTCGTATATAATTCTTTTATTTGTAATGTAAATGGTAACATAATAATGTAGGTAATTTTTAACAAAGAAGTGCATTACAAGATTCCAAATGATAAAACAAAAACTGAAATAAGTAAACGAAACGAATTCTAATTTCAAAATAAATATTTGCGCCTACTCAGCTTCTCTCGTTTAGAATATTGGCAAAAAGCTGGCATTGCCATAAAATGGCAGATGAGATAACATCAAACAATTCCCCACCAATGTTGGGCAACATTGCCAAGTTGAGTGGCTATATTAAAAGTAGATACCGACAATTCTTTTTTTCATTAATTTGGCAGGCAAAGACGACGTTTTCGGCGAGAATCCATGTGTGTACCCTACGGTGGGTCGCAGCAACTGTCGCGTGCGCGCGCTCACCTACTGCGACCTGCACCGCGTGCATCGGGACGACCTGCTCGACGTGCTCGACTTCTACCCAGAGTTCCGCTCCTCATTCGTCAACAACCTTGAGATCACATACACCATGAGAGATGTCAGTATTTTACAACATAGCTCAGAATCAAATCATATACTTAACCATTATTTAATCTTTCGGCATTTATTAATTATGGTTTCTATTCAAAACACCATATAACATTAAAACCTATACATGTAACATTAAAACCTTTTTTTATTTTTGTATCAAAATTGGTAGTGGCTGTAGCTCGTAGCGCGTAGCTGTCCTTCTACGTCGTATATTCTGCGTAGTCATTTGGTAGCGCGTAGTTGTGTAGTCATATCCTGCGTAGTCGTTTAATAGCGCGAATTTGAAGGGCATAATGTTAAAACATTTTAATTTACTATTACATCATTTGATGTATAAAAACTGCTGCCCGATAGACGTGGTCATGTCTAAATCCCCACAGAAAAGACACTTTCAGTTGTGCTCGATTTTTCGAATTTTCCGGACATCTTTTTAAATTTTGCATTCCCTAAAATTGTATTTGTCCCGTGGCAAACGTTACAAAAATATACCAGTTGATATTATTAATATAATAGGATGAGCTAGGCGGCATCGAACCCCGGCGCAGGATGCGCTACGAGAACCCGTACGACGCACGGCTGCTGCGCGAGGCGTACGCGCGCACCACTCGCCGCCCACACACAGAAACCTTTGCTGAAAAAGTGGTAAGTGCTCCCAACACAACACTATGCACGTTGGACACTGACCGAAACACCTATTCCTACCCTACCCTATAAGATTTTTAGGATTTACGAGTATGTATGTTGCGTTTTTGTTCTATAGGCCATCCTAAAATTTGGATTAAAAAATAAATATTATACGACAAATACTCCACGATTTTAATACCTGTCTGTAAAAAAATAATATTTCGATTCATGTATGCCAAAAAAACACTTAGTCAGAAGCTACCACTGGTTTGGAATTATGGTTCCTCTGAGTTGAGCCAGGAAAATTTAAGAGTGACTTTAAAAAAAAATGGATGTATAAATACCTTAATGTAGTGTGCCCCACGTGTAATAAAGTGTATAAAATGTTTAGGACTCACAATGTAGCGATGATGACACCGAGTCCCCAGCCAGCCGCGGCATTCTGGAGTTCTCGGCGGACAAGGCGGGCCAGGACGTCACCCCGCTCAACTTCAACTTCAGCAAGCAACGCTCCACCACCCTGAACTCTATCACTGGTAAGCCGCCTGGAAACGCACTACGGAATGTTCTGTTTGATTCATTCTCTTCTTCTGACCTTACGCCACATACGCCCGGGTGTGAATAGTTCAATATGACTTGACGCGGGTGGCATGTTGTGGTAGCCCTTCCTCTCTATACATAGAGTAGATGAATACCTACACATAGTTAACGAATGGAACAATTTGCATTTCCCCTCGCCATATTTAAATCTCTTCTTTACCTATAAATAATACCCTAATGACTTGTTACGATTATTTTCATTATTGAGTCGGAAGTTTATTTCAGTTTTATCGGCATTTTGATCATTTATATGTCTTTTTTATTTATTTTTTGCTAAAGTTTAATTAATGCTCTTAATCTGAAATTGTCGGAAATGTTAAGTATTTTTCAATACGATTCGGAGTTACTTTCAAGTAAAAACAGAATACACAAATCATGGAAAGATCACAGCCAAAGATGACTCACACCCCCACACTCATAAGTTCTATACTATAAAGTGATTTTTTTCCTTTTTATTTGAAATATGAAAGGTATATAACTTTATGAGATCCAAAAATTACTTAAATTCTTTTCTTTTAATAATAGCCAAATTGTATGAACGCGTTGTACATTTTGTCTAATTGATATTATCATAATATAAATACGACGTCATAGAAACATTATAATGTTATAGCCCCCGATAAACATTTAGAATATATGCGTCAAACTATGTATTTCTGAGGAAAACTTCTAAGACAAGCCAGAAGACGCCCGATTTATTTTACTTCTTCTTTTTCCTCTTAAGATACGGAATTCTAAAAACGGGTGGAATCGAAGTAATTCTTATTAAAAATGCCATTACAAATTTTGTTTTATTAAGGCAGCATGTGTTACGCTTATTTTCGTATTCATTTATTCCGATGTGACCGGTGGCGTGGGTAGGGATGCGGTGTGGCACAGGCGATAAAGAGATGCCACTCTCGGTGAAACCGATGTCACCGTTAGATTTCTGTTGTACAATATTGAATAGCATAGTGGTGTAGTTGTGGCACTCTGCTACTGTCCCACACTCCGCACCCCGCAACCCCGTAACCGCCCGCCCCGCTCTGAGCGCGGCCCTTGCGTGTGCAGGCATGCTAGCGCAACTTAAACGGAGCTTCCCAGACCTCTACCATCATAAAACACATCAGCCACTGCACAGCAAATACTGTAAGTATGCATACAACTATATAGTGCATGAATCAAGGAACGATTCTAGAAGTCGGTCCAATGGCCGGATGACGAGCCTGATGTAATAATCCATTTGTATAATAATGTCATGCGGTTGTAAAACATTATTAAATTCTAGATATTGGATACCTAACATGAAATTATTATGAACAATTTACAAATGTACATATTTCTATATTAGTAACTATTCAATAATTTGGGTACCTACTTAAATTAAAAATATGAATAACAATTAAAAATCAGCGTAATAGCTACCATGTCTGTGAATCATATATTATACGGTTTCAGCCCAATCAACGCCGCAAACGTACAGAAGTAGAGCAGGCGTTAGACGTCAGTCGTCAGTGGGTCCTCTGAACGACACGTCGCCACTGACGGGCTGCCCGGCAGCGGGCGAGCCGGCCGTCAGCACGCCGGCGCACAGCGCCACGCTACCCGTCTCCAGCCTCAGCACAAACCCTAGCTCGTATTACACTAATGCTTCGCCGAGCCCGCCGGCCGCGCCCGCGCAGCACGTGTCCTGTGACGACATCCTGGCGCCGAGCGCGCCGCTCGCCGCCGCTCGGACGCCCTCCTGCCGCTCCGCTCCGCATTCCGCCGTCAATATCAATCAGGCAGGTCGGCCTGCGGCGCTTACGTTATCCAATGAAAAAGCACAAAACACAGTCGCACAGGTAACATAAAAAAAAAATGCTTATCTCTTCTTCTTTTTCGTTCCCTCTCAGAATCGTGACTTTATTATTTCTCATCAAATGGTAGAGTCATATTGGCCTTGTACTGGTTCATCTATTCGGACTGTTGGTGCCCTTCGTCTGCCACGTCTCCAGCTTAGTACGTAACTAGGTTATTGCTTGATGTGGCCGGAGAATACAAAGATATTTTCCCAGTATATTTGGGATGTGGAGATATGTTTGATGACGCCAAGAGCTTTAAGAATAAATAGAATCATACGATCTTTGTATGTCATCAGTCATATGATTGGGTCCACGGCAATTGAAGCATTCTGTGCCAGCACAACATCGTGTAGGTATGCACCGAACTTAGCGCGTTCCCGGCCTTAGACGCACCATGCTTAGGTACCGTATAGTGATTGAAATAATTAGAGCTATAAGCGCCCCATTAATTTACAATAAAAATAGATTTTTGGTATTCAGGATAACATCTCTCCACAATACCAGAACGTGGGTGCCGCAGCGACAGCGGCTTCAGTGGCGACGGTGCTGACACGATTGGAGGAGTTGAGCCGGCGCGTGGCGGTGCTGGAGTCCGGCCTGACGAGCGACGTGCGTCGCATCCTGCAGCTGCTGCAAGCCCGCGAGCCCACCCTCCATAACGCTCAGCCGGCGCACACGCCGTCGCAAGTAGTGCCCAAAGCCTCGCTCTCTATACCACAAACAAATGACGTAAGTATTAAGCATACATACTCGTCCTAATATTCCTGGGAAATCCTAGTAATGACAGAGTTTTGACCACGAAACAATGATGCAATAACCTGAACTTTTCACGATAACAGTGGGAGTGCAACTGGGACGGCGCTCGCGGCGGGCGCGTCGGGCGCGGTACGCCGGGCGTGCAGCGGTCGGCGTCGGAGCCGCACGCACCGCTGCCGCCGGCGCTGCCGCCACCGCCGCACTCGCACTCCTTCTACAGGTAGTGTGAGGCGGGCGAGACGAGCGCCCCTCGCTCCCGGCCGTCAACGCGCTCGCTCGCCGAGTCGGCGTCCTGCTGCTCGCTGGCGAGCGAGCTGGCCGCGCCCGCGCCCGGCGGCACGCGCCCGCCGCCGCCGCCGCGCGCGCGCTTCCACTTCTGCCGGCGCATCGCGCGATCCCGGCCCGATGACGGCCGGGGCTTCCTCTGACGCGGCTCTCACCCGACAAATGGACCAATTTTGTACTTCCGTTAACGCCTAAATAAACACGTCCTCGCGATCTCGCGAGCGGGCCGCGTCCCGCCCGTGCCGAGTCCATTTGTAATAAATTTCAATAATGATCGCTTTAGTAAAATGTTTAAGGTTGTCCAAAGAACCGTATGGTTTAATTCGACGGAGGTCACGAAGCCGTATCACGAGTATAGTGTGCGACAACATGAGTGGTTGGTAACGCAATACGTGGTGAATATTGGGTGCTTTAATTTTATGTAATTTACAGGCTTTTAAGAGAAGTGATTTTTACATTGTGTATTACCTACATAAGGGTATAGATACATAAGCACTATCTCATCGTATTTTCTTCGTCCCCTCAAATTGATATCGTTGAGTTGACTTATCCAAATATATATTTCCAAATAGACTTGTCTAAATAATATTCTATTCTAGATTTCAGCTAATTCAGAATGACGCTTATAAGACTGAGAGACTACGTAAATACCGTGAACTGTATTTCCAGAAGTGAGTACCTAAACGATAAACGCTTTCTACCCGTCCTTGCTCCTTGCCTTTACAATGTAGCTAGGTAATGTGTAACACTACTAAGAACGAGAATAATTGAACTGCTCCTTGTGGAAGTGCGTTTATGAGTTTCACTCGATACAGGTATACACACACACACACATGCCGCGTTGTCTTCAATGATACATAATTACACCGATATTTTATCAAACTCTTTTCGATTCCTTGTATCAAACCTATGCGTTAACAAAACTATACAGGCTTAAAGTTAATAAGGACTCGTTCAAATGTCGAGTGGTTCCAAATACTACGTATCATCAAAATATGAAACTTCATCATTTTCACGTTAATTTACGAGTATATAATTACTGTAATTGTGGCTCAAAATAAGTTTATGTTGTAATGTGTATCGTAGTTACGGAGTAAGAGATTTCGCCAATATATCATTATAAGCAATAAACCCACAGCATATGTTAGTAAGTATGTTGATTTTGACGTAACATAAGTGGCTTTTCGCGTTCATCGTAAACTGTTAGTTTTAATTTTTACAGGGTGATACAGAAAGGGTATACTAACCTTCAAAACTGTGCTTCTTTAGCGCATTTGTAATTATTATGTGAAGTCAGAGTTAAGATATCGATCAATTTAGAAAAACATTGCTCACAAAAATCTAAATTGTCATTTTGTTGGGAATCAATCTTTTTTTTAAATCGATATATTGAAAGTTTGACTTTACATAATAATTACAAATGCGATAAAAAGTTTTGGTTGCAATGTTAGTATACCTTTTCTGAATCACACTGTATACACACATCATAACATCTTATAGCACCATATTGTCGTGTAAGATCATTCTATATTAGTAGATTAACGCATTGACTCCTATACATAGGTACAAGTTCTTCCTTTACAACACCTCCTTTTCTGATTTTAAATGAGACCCAGTGCCGATTATATATTAGGGGCAAGCTAGGGGGGCGCATAATCGGATCCACTTCATCCTAATATGTGCCTAAGGCTGGAACTGATAATGATTCATAATTGTTATTTCTCGAATAAAATATCGATAAGCTTATGGTTTGCGTTTGTGGTAGCTCCTGGTTTAAGAAAGTAGACAAGTTTTCAGTTAACTGAAAGACTGCTTGATGTTATACAAACTAGATAAAATATTAAATTTAGGCTTGAAAAATACTTTAGTTTAGTTTTAAACCCCTTTGTTTACTTATTGTGTAAGGCCCCGTCGGTCGCACATCCGGGTTGAATTAATTTTAAGCCTTAAACATCATCGCAAGGTTCAATCAAATCAATCTTACCAAACAATAACATGCAAATAAAGTTATCAAGTAGGTATGTACGAACGTCATTTGCTAGATCGTAGACATTTTCCATTTTATTAATCTTGGTTTAGTTCAAATAAACATAAATATATCGGTTTGGTTTAGTGCCGGCTTAACCTATGATGTAGTATCTGCGGTGCACACGGGCACAGGATCTTCGAGGCCCAGCGCCGCTCGCGATGCCTCCCAAGTGCTCCTTTATAAACTCAATGCAAATTAAAATATGTCTATTTTTATTCTTATAAGTCCTTCCTTTTTAGTTATTTTACTGTTGAGTCTAAACTGCGAATCTACAGGGGCGTACCGCAAGCGAAATAAATGAGCTATTGCTTCCCATCATCCCCATTATAATTGCACCATTTGCACCCGAACTTCCGATCATTGGGAAAATATTCCATTATGGTCGCGCACCTACTGGAGGGCGCATGGGTATTCATTGAACCGCGCTACATATGCTAGAGCCGGCGCTAGTTCGATTGTTATGTGAATTAAATAATAATTTTGGGTGATAGAGCAAAATCGCATTGGACTTGGTTTATCGGCGTCTATGAATAACTGTTATATTTATTGGTGCTTCTAAAACAATGCAATATGCCACCGGTAGTACTATAACTTATTATATTGCAATATTTGTGTTCCTAAGTATATTTTTTGATTAGATAACTAGTAATTTGGAATTTAGTTATTTCTTTTTTAAATTAATTTAATGTAACGGTCTTCATAACAGTTGTTGATTCGAATAAACACTTTCATAATGTTAATTACACTTATATAATTAGTGGCTGTCGATAGGCTAATACACCAATTGTCAACATAGACCAGACAATCGCAAAAAATATCATACTATAAGTATTTGAAATGCTTTCCATCAGCCGTCACACCAAATCAGTCATTTCATTAAAAGTCTAATGAAATATATCAAAATCGTTCATAGCTTTTAATTTTAAGCGCAGAGTAAGTAGGTATATGTAAATATTTTAGATAGTCCATAGGTTTATAAATGGTCAATTCGCAAATGTACTTATTCTTCAGTCTGTCTAGTATACTTATGTCAAAATGGATAGCTTAATTTGCTTTAAAGTATCATTATGCATCTATAGATTTACATTTAAACAATGTTATTTGCTTGCGTAGTTATAGAAATCCATATCACTATATACACCATAGTACTCATACACATGTACTAGCATTTACGTTTCACATCGAAGCTCGCTTACGTTCAATTTAACGAGTGCATCGAGCCACGCAAAAACTAGTATGTTGATAGGTACAATAAACAACTACACGTCAAGTGCGAGATTATTCGTAAGCTAACCGTCTAACTATAAGATTATAGTCCACGTATTTATACATTTTGTATGGAGAATCGAGTACGTTGACTATTAGGTATACGGTTAGCTCAAGAATAATTGCGCACTTGACGTACTGTTATTTTTAATTAAACATTAAATAGTCAGCTACAGGTGTAATTTCATGGAGTATTTAAAACTTTTTGTTCTATCCCTATTGAAAAATTATGTTAGCTTGTCAGCTTAGGAGAGAGTTCAGATATTGAGTACACTTAGGATATTTCGTCAATAAAATCACAAGGAATAAATTTAGTCCGTCTGTCTTCATTAATTGTAAAAGTTAAGTTCATACTTCACCAAATTAACTTAAAAATTATTACCAACCAATAACCAATCAGGCACTTTACGATTTACTGCAAAAAAATCGTAATAGATAAGTTTGACCAGCCTAAGAAACATCCTAAAAAATGCTACTTTGATGAATTTGTACAAGTGCCATTGCGAAAAATTTCAGATCTTTAAAATGCAAGCATAGTCCAGCTTACTATTTGCCTGCATAAAGGTCGCCTTGCTTGCTAAACGCATACATGCATGCATTCTGCACACAGAATTAGTCATTTTGATACTTTGTATTAACAAAAGCATGGCCGAGGTACAGCTTTATGAAGTTAGTACGAGTAGGAACTTTAAATTAAACTAAGTAAGTACTTGTTTACGTTGTCATCAATACACATTCCAAACAGGCGAAAAAATCTATCAATAATTTTGTGGTATGACATAACGCTTCAGCACAGGGTGTAATTTTGTTCATAAGTCATCAAGGTAACTTAAGATTTTAGATAAGTACTAAACATCAATAACAATAAGTATCACTTAAGTACCATCGATCACTTTAGTTGTAGGTATATACTGTATATGTTAATGTTGATTCAAACGTAGAATTTCGACTGCTTATTGTGTCTATCATCAGCACGATAGCCCCAACTCTATTTTGAATTGTTTTTAGAGTAAATCAGAGTACCTCTACGATCTGCTGCCTATTTTCTTCATCATCATGCCCCAATAGATTTGACGATAACAGGGGTCGATACAGAGTGCAATTTAATACATGTCTGCCTCGAACACTAACCATCCATGGTGAAACGAAGGGATCCTTCTGGCAGAGCACACAAAAAAAATTGATGTCCAAAATCCCTTGCTCCTTTTGTTATGCCTCCATGTAAATGTGACTTGTCTCAAAGAGTTGTTAAACTTTTTGGCTTCAGCTGTAGCTTTGCTTAAGTACCCCGACCTCGTACGAATTCCAGGGGGCGCACCCAGTGCGTTGGTCAAATTAAATATAACCGCTGGGCAATTAAAACCGGTATGCGAAGCCATACCGCAAAATAGGTACAGATCTATATTTCACCTACTCTACAATGAGGATATACATACTCGCAGCAAGAAGGGGTTTACTTAGGTACCTACTTGCTTTCTTATGATCTAAACCAGGTTCCACACCTTCCTATCCGATCCTTAATATCGAATAATTAGAGTAGGATCGGAAGGTGTGGAGCCTAAGACAATTAAGCCTACTTACTTACTCGATCATTGTCGTTAGTTACTATTGAGCCTCCAAATAAATACCTTCTTAGTTACTATCATAGAAATAGTTAGAAGTCGTATGAACTACACACATAAGCTTCTTCAATAGGTGCGTAAGCGCACCACTTCCCGTCGAGGTAAAAATATATATTCATGAGTTCGTGTTACTTTTAATATCATGAAACTAAAGCAATTTGGATCCATGTTATGTCTGTACTATATACTATGACTATACGTAATGAAATTGAATAATTGTATAAAATAGTGAAGATGTCGCAAATGTAGCTGAGGACGCCGTACAGATACAAAATAATTTAGTGATAAGCGTAGTTTAATAAGCCGCCACCATGCGAAGCGATGTTCGCTTTAATCATTTGAAAATTGTTGCCTTTAAATATGTTAGACACAGAGAACTGGTTGTTTCAGCTTTGTATAATCTCACAATTAATATATTAGAATATCGTAATAATAAGTTAAGTATTTTATATTTCAACAACATAAGCGCAAAGTTAACGCGTGGATTGTGTTATGTAATTTTGTCTGTGATCAAAACTTTATATTGTTAAGCTGAAATTAAACGCACGTATTAATGATTTCAAAATGTTGGCTGTACCGCGCATGCACTCTGTAGACCACAGCATCAAATACCTTTTTTTGGCATTTTTCTATTGAGACTAGGCCCAATATACGATTCTGCCAATGTCAACGTCGTAAGCTAAGACACGCAGGAGGTTGAACGGTAAATTACAAATGGCCAGATAGGTACCGATAGAGTGATAGAATATAATTATTGCTCATTTTTCCTTCTTTCATTGTACCTTTATTAATTATCCACATAGATACATAGAAGGTATCTGGCGGGTATCAAAATAATAAAAGTACCCACCTAATTACCTATTTGAAGAAAAACATTTTTTTTAAACATCGAATCACCTGAATTACTAAATTGACAACTCCATACCTAGGCACAGCTTTACAGAATGCATGTGTGGATATATCTATGCACATACACGTGTAAAATAAATAAATTTCCTACTCACTAATTACTTATCTAATATATAAAAAAATGTTCTTTATCGACGAGTTCTGTTATTTACAAAACATTGTTCTAAAGCATGTTGCGTGTTACCTACTGTTATCGTAACACATATGTAACTTAGTATTTTAATTTTAAAGCTAGGTATTTGCATATTTGTTGATAGGTACTGGTTTGGTATGTTGGAAGAATATCAATTGTTCGTTAATTAAGTGTATTACCAATAATTTAAGGTTTTTATGTTTCCAAATAGTTGTAATGATTGCGGTCTTCTGTAAACACACAGTCACGAAAGTAGAAAGACGTATTTAAGGCTAAGCTATATGGCTGGGAAGATTTTTGGGTTTCATTGAGTGAATTTCGATTGTGCATTGCATTGCTTATCTAAACGAACAGACTTCCTTGTAAGCTTGGAGAAACCAATTTCCTGTCAGGTTTCCTATCAGACTACCCACAAAATGCTTCAAAATCATTTCTCCTTCCCATAACAGCTTTTTAGCTTTTGTTTTACCTTGTCACTCCACCATACATTCTATAGTACTTGCGTCAAATTTGTCTGTTTTGTTATCTAAATACCGATGAAGTTAGTACCAACTCGAAAACCTATGATCCTGTCAAAATGCTATGTTTGCTTTTATCTATAGTAGTAGCTCAATGAAGTATCAATAAAAGTGGATAAGTTTATTGCTAGGGATAGGTACGTACGAAGATGCTTCGTCATATCACAAGATACCCATTCTATATATGTGTTCCTTAAGGAACTGTCCTCTTTGAATAGTATCTATCCAATCACAATATGCTAAATCGGTGAAATTCTTTTACGATCGGCCACCTATAACATCGCTCACTATCAAAATAATTTGCCTATTATAATTAGTAAACCAACAGGCTTTTTGTGTTTTAGATATTTTGGGGTCACAGAAGACTCTGTTAACAGCAATTAATTTATTGTAACCTACGTTACCTACTCTAAGCACTGACTGGATCGATTATTATGACGGTTTATTTGTAAGTCACAAATTTTTGCTTTAGGTAAGTATACTTTTTATACAGCATTATTAAGTATGTATTGAACGTTTGTTCATTATTGTTGTAATGATATGCGTAAACTGTACATGCTAACATTACATACGTACTTAGAGCATTATGCGAAGCACATTAGTCACATACCTAGTTAATCAAACATTTGCATTCATTGAACAGCGCAAAATTGTCGTGAAATAAGTTCAGTGGAATAAAAATATCACGCACATGCGACATGGTGTTTTATTTAGAAACTGGGTACCGTCAATCCTCTTAACTTTGCCTTCCTAACCTAACTTCGCCTAAACACTAAAACGTGCAATATCTTTAAAAAACAAACAGTAGCATTTTTTTTACTCATTTACATCGTAATTGCAACGAGATTTTGTATGTAGGGCTATTTAGGGGTAATTAAAGACCTCAAGACAAGTGTGCTTAAACATTATGTAACTATGTCGTTATTTGAAATAAAATGGTCGTATTTTATTTCAACTAATGCGTTACATAGCAACAATTACCGTGGACAGAGAAGAGAAGTAAAACCTTATTTTCCTCTAAAACTCATAGAGCTTAATACTTACATGTCAAAATTGTTAAGTAATTCGACGTCAAGACTGGTGAAAACCAACAAAATGTATCACATTTCAAGCAACAAATTTTAAGGCCATCATGTAAACTAAAACCACCCAAAAAACAGTAATATGGCATAATCCATCACCAAAATATGCTGTATATTGCCTCGGACACATCCTTGATTGATAATTCTGGTCCGGCTAAAGAAATTACAGGGGCATCTGCCTCTCCTTCCGCGAGCGAATGGGATCCATTGAATATTCATGACCTTAGAACTCAGAAAGTACTAGCCGTCGGTTTGTTAGCGTTGGCATTATTGACTTTGTGGTACCGTTACGCCCGCAGTTCTGGATGTCGCCGTAGAAGACAGTGCCTTTGCTGCTGTTGAGTGAGTATTGATTTTCAAACTTATAAGCAGGTATACCCAACATATACCATCTAACCTCTTATCAAACGGTCGCTTTTCGCTACGGGCAATCAGAAACCTTAAACATTCTGGAGGTCTATTACAAGTTTAATAGCTTACAAAAAAGAAATATGATATTAAATAAGTATGGTTTAATCGTAGGTAAAACTTGTATTCCAATAGTCTGCGTATGTGTCATTTTGAATGGCAAGTTAAACAGGTCCTCCAGCGGATGGTATTTAAAACTTTATGTTTTCCGGATATTTCCAACTACCTTAGTTTGCAAATGAACACACACTCGACTTAAGTGCGTGTAAACATCAGTCAGAATGTACCGGGTCGACCCCGATGGATACGTTGAAGATACTATACAATATGTCCGTCCAAATAGAATACTTATACAGGTTATTCAGAAAGGGTACACAACAAATGCGCTTAAGAAGCACAGGTTCAAAGGTGACTATATACTTTCTGAATCACCCCACTTTAGTCGCGTAATTAAGCAAATCTCTTGTGCCTCTTTGTTTCCAGATTAACGCGCAAGTTTGTTAATCTTTTTCGATTCGGAGTAGTTGACAGCAAAATGGGGCAAGTAAGTGATTCGAGATCTCTTACGAAACTGGCCAAAAGCTCCTCCAGTAAAAAGAAAGGCGCTACGTCTAAAACAAGCACGTCTGATCCTCAAGTTCAGAGACTCATCATCATCGGTCTACTAGCTGTGCTAGCTGTCGCCCTTTGGTACGGTTTCAAACGCGGTTGCTTCAGACGTCGGCGTAGAAGACAGTCTTGCTGCTAGTACCCAAACATATTGTCACGCACAATTATCTGATAACCCGGTTCGCGGTTACAAATCGGATAAAGTAGGTACGTTTCGTTCACCGAAAACTAATAGCTACTTATTCCAATTTTCAACCAATGTATCGTGTATACAATACCCTTGTCTATTGATGGACCTTTTGTTCCAGATCAATGCGAACTAAAGTAATTAAAACTAGAAAAATGCCGAAAATTATGGACCCAATAACGTCCTTTTTAAAAGTCCACAACAGTTCGTCACATAATAAAAAGAAGAAAGTTACTCCGGTCGGTTCTAACACAGGCGCACCTCCTGGGCCTGACCCCGCCTTGTCAGGGTCTTCGTCACCTTTGTCCAACCCTAAAGTCCAGGGGCTACTACTCTTCAGTCTCCTGGCAGTGCTAGCGTTGGCGGTCTGGTTTGGATTCTCCCGCAGCTGTGGAAGGCGCCGCCGAAGGAGACAATCATGTTGCAATAGATGGTAGCTATTACGACAATATTTTTTGTTGATCATTTCAAACATAATACTTATACTATTTTTGTCAACTCACTTGGTAGAATTGGTTCGAACCCAGGGTCCCAGGTCCGCTAACACAATTGATTCATAATCGAATAGCAACCGCATGGTAACTGTCAGTTTTGACAGATATCCCATACAATATCTGGCAAAACTGACAGTTACCATGCGGTTGGTGTTCGATTATCAATCGATTATGTTAGCAGACTTGGGGCCCCGGCAGGGGCAAACTAGTCATTATGAACACGAATGTTTGTACCGGAGACAAGGACAACTAATATCTATAATATAAACAATTATATAGCCACAGGGATCCAGTCTATATTTCGGTAGGTACAAGGGTAGCTTAGCTTGGGACGGAACAGTCAGTGTTTGTCTGTCTATTTAATTATTGTCAAGATAGCCTATGATGTACCAATTCCATCTCGTTTTCAAGGCGCATTTGAGCATTAGTTATATACTAGTTTAATTTGGATACAAATTTCTTCCGTATGTTGTGCCAATTAATTTATCAATAGTTTGATGTACTTAAATAAAACATGTACTTGGACCACTATATTTATTATTCATAACTGAACTTAAATGTCAAAAACTTAATTACATATCAAATATATGTTTCTTTGCAGAAAGAAGATGATCCTCGAACTATAAGCAATGATTGCGTCGTCGAAGCCACGAAGATAAATTTGTTTACTCTGTAACAAATAAAAAAACTCTGTAACGAATGAAACTATAATAAACCAAAATCGTCTTGGAATCTGTTTTATTCTTAGTAATTTCTCACATAACAAGTACAGTTGATGTACACTAATGTTATAATTAATCTGCTGCATAATGTAGTTACTACATATCGGGGACTTCAACTGCCTGCCTCCTTAAGGAAATTTACGCTACACCACCTTAGGTAATACCGTAGTGAACCTCCGTGCTAGATCAAATATTGCCATGGAAAAGTAACCCTTAAACTGGATAGGTAGTACACATAGGCCAAGCTAAATACACACCCGAAGGTACCCGAAGTAGGTTGATGTCGGCTACCACTGACCCGCCCATTCTTCCTCGGCAGTTTCCGCGGACGTAGTTTCAGCCGACTCTGCATCTAGAGGAAATAAAACACAAAATGATTTCGACACAAAGTGAAGCAGTTAGTTAATTTAGGCAATGATTAGTATCAGACCAAATAGCCTGGAGATACGATCGCAAGACGTACCTCTACCAAAAACATTGACCACAAGATAGGCTGTACAAAGAACGCTTTATATTCCCCCCCCCCCCATAATTCCTCCCTGCCCCTCAAGAATTGGCAGGCTCCATTTGTTAATTCTATTTATAACTGAACACACCTTTAGTGGTAGACTCCGACACGGCAGCATTATCTGTAAATTAAATATAATTTTACTACATATTATGAACGATCGTGGCATTTACATCTGAGCTAATCCGACACCAGACTTAGCCACTATCTCATACGAACGACCAATATTATATTTATAATACTGGAATTACAACAATAAAATATACTCCGCTTATGGTCACGGCTGAGAAAGAGATAATCTAGTCTTGCGTATATTGTTCCAATTTCATGCTCGCTTATGATCGAATAACATGACGACAGTGCGTGCGCGATTGTCCTCGTGTAAACAGCTCAATTAGTAAGGACGGTATAGAACCCATAAAATCAAATGAGCAAACATTGCCGCTCCACGCATTCTGAATTCATGAAATGTAAACGCAAGCATGCTCAGTCGCCATTATGTTAATTTTATTCGATGGGACCCATATTGGAATAGATTCCATCCATTATCAAGTTAATTGGCACTATTTTTGATTACTTGCATCCTATCCTCGTGTAAACCAGGCATTCGATAAAGCCGGTATAAGCCTCATAAGTAATTACAAATACGATATCCGCAGGTCTTCAGGCAACACATGTGGAAACTTACTATCAGAGTTTACTTCGCCTTTCATCATTTTCAAAATGTGCAGCTTTTCCTTGGTGAGATGCCTCTTGCCATTTAAATGCATAGTCATTTGTTCAGTACATGTCACCGATGTCTGCAAGGTGAAAATATTTAAAAAAATCCAAATCGTTTCATAAATGACGGAGATGTCAGGTAACAAACATAAAAAATACAACTAAATTGAGAACCTACTCCTTTTTTAAGACGTTTAAAAAGTATATTAATACTACATCCCAGTTGAAAACAGAATTAGTAAATCGTAACAATACAGAGCCCTTCTTGAATGCGCTATCATTAGATAAGAGCCCTGCATTGTTATGTTACTGTTTCACATGGGTTAGCACACAGGTCAAGACAAAACCCATGTCACGGATTATGTCACACCGAGTCGCACTCTCCCTTATGTAAATCATACGAGGGAAGGAGACAACATTTGGAATTCGGTTTATCTCAAATTTCGTCTTGGCACAGCCGACTGTACGGACGTCGGATTACAAACGGACGTCAAATTAATAAAATATTTAGTGGGTACATACTGTAGTTAGCTTAGCCCAAAGCCAATTGAACACAAGATTTATCAAAATCGTCTCACAAAAGTGTGTGACCCGATTTAGATATATCTTTTTGTTTTTTTCTACCGGAGATATGCGGTAGAAAAAAACATACGTGACGAATAAGTAATCTTCTTTTTCGATTAGGTTAAAATGTTTAACTAAGCCAAATTAGGGTAGAATGAAAACCAACCGTAATTCTATAATATATGTAGGTAATAATCTAATAGAAATGTAACTTGGTCGTTTCTGTATATTGAATATTTATTGAGAAAAAATATCGTAGAGGTCATGTTTCGATACCGCTGGCCGCAGAGTCCGATAAGCCACTTTTTAAATATCGTCTGTCTGTTCGCGCATTACGAGATAACTACGTCCCAAGAAGAATGATAATCCTGTCAATAATACCTTGCAAATGTCGCAATACAGCTCCGGCTGCACGGGCTTAGCTTCCTTTGCCCCCTCTTGGGCGTCATCGCCGCCCTCATTAACGGGCTTCAGGTGCTTCTTTTCGCGGCGTATGAGTTGCTCCCTGCATATATAATCACGTAATTAAAACATAACCTAAATCTTAACGTGTAGGAGTATTGTTTTGTACTTACAGGCGATCTGCCTTGCCCTTTTGAAGTAGAAACGGATTCTTTGGATTCTTGCGACCTTGAACAATCCTGTTGAACAATTGAAATTGCTTAATGTAACTTTTTGGAACACAAATAATGGGATCATGTAATCTTCAAGCTGATCAAATAAAACTGAACTCATTACGAGATCATGGCTAGAAAGTGATTAATTAAAGCCTTTAAGCTTTTCTATTGTTGAAGAAGGGAGTCAAAACAAGTGTTTACTTACGCGCGATGCGGTTTCCCACTGTAGTGCGAATCGGCGTGGACCTTCGACGTGATCTGAACGTCACACAGCTCACAATACAAATCGCGAGACTTTAATGGGACCTGAAAATAAAAAGGAGAATGTGCAACAAAAAAGTGACAGCGCGTGGTACCCCCGGGGCCGCAACGCACTCGCAAAAAAAAATATGACGAGATATTTCTTAAATCGCATAAAACGCAGCGGTATGCGAGCTGAAGTTCACTTTATTACGTTGCAGCAAGTTACTATTTCGCACAAATTGCAACCGGTGTAACTTAAATAAATTAAAAATAAGGACGCTGTATTGTTTCAAAGAAATTCAATTTTTACTATAGAAAGACTGTAACATGAGCGTATCTGAAGATTAAATATTTTTGAAAAAAAAGCACCGCAGCGGAAATTATTTCCCATACAGAAGCCAATAAACCGCATTTTAATTTAAATTCCGCCCGTTCACGCATCTCGGGAAATTTACTGGTCGGATTTAAAAAATACTCAGCTTGTTAATAGCTTATTATCCAAGTCAACAGATCAACATAAGGACACTTTTATCCCAGGAAATGAATAAGTTCCCGCGAGATAGCCAAAAAACCAGTATTGATAGATTATAAAAAAAGTTAGCATACCTATTAATAGATAGATAAGACGGTTTACACCTGGTCAAAGAATACGATTCATGAACGGTTCTGTATTCAGTATAACGGGATAACCCGTTAGCCTGATTATAGAACGGTTTAACTAGGATAATTAAATATCTAAATTCCAACCGTAGGAGGTCGCAAGCTCTACTAGTGTTAAATATTTAGGTAAGTAAATATACATTCAAGTACCGAAAGTATGCCCGCTCTAAGCGCTTCTAGCAAATTCGCTAATATTGTAGCGAGTTACACCAATCTTCAACAAAAAATATGCGACAAGAGGGAAGTGTAAACGAGTTGGAGATAGCAAAATGATATTGGCAACGACTGGCGGCAACTCGCGAATTTAATTACGAGCGTTGAGAATTAATATTCCCAAAAGTTCCAGCGTAGACAGACTTAAACATTGAGTTTAGTGAGATAATTTTAGTATGAAACATTTTTTTTATCTACTACCTATATATATCTACTTACTCATGTTTGATTACACGAGTAAGTAGATATACGGTAAAACGATGCCAAACTAGGAATGCCTGCATCTTGCGTCACGAAACGAAAGGCTAAAATGAAAAGGAGCTAAAAAAACACGTAAAACTTGCATATTTGGCGTTGACAAAACAAAATTAATAGGTACTGTAAAAAAGACAAGCCCACTTAGTTTCTTGGTGGATTTTCTCAGTTGAGGTTGCGTTCTGATGCGGTTGTAGAGAAAAAAAAACACTGACGGCAGAAAATTAATAATCTCGGTTCAGTACAGAGTTCATCGATGTAATTATGACGCTCTGTGAAACTTCACAGTGTTCGGTCAACGTAATTAATGGTTTTAACGCCGATAAAATGCGTACTTATAAAACATGTTTCATAATTTCGTGTAGGCTAGTATAAAAATAAGATCCTAACAAATGTCAATTAATAAATTTGTAAGCGTAAGTAAGAGTAATTGAACCTCACGTTATATGCAACGTGCAGGCCGACAATTTGGTACAATGTAAGATTCCATCCTGACGACATTGTTCACATAAACTTCTGCTTGATATTTGCTGTCAACACCAAGCTGGCCTATATTTGATGGTGACAGCATCACAAGCAAATTTCAATATAATATACTTGTTATGGAATTTATAATAGATAGATACCTAGTTGGAATATAAATTCCCAATTAGGAAACACATCAAATCTCTACAGATAAGATCCGTGTGATAACTAACATAAGACCCAAAATTAAATTTTACTTTTTATAAATTAATTAAACAACACAAAATACATACATACACAATACATACAAATATATTGATATATGTATTTACCTACATATTATAGAAGTGACAGTTATTGTGTATGTGAACGCTTATAGTCGACAGAAAACCTATTGAAAATTACATTGTCAAATTGTACATTTACCTCTCTCTGATGGTGGAACCCAATATCTGATTGTTGAGTCACCCATTTTCTCTGACTCTTCAAATGATTTTTAGAAATATAATGCAGCCGAGCTGTAAACAAATCAATCAGACAAAGAAATTAATAGATAACCAAGACAGTAATCATAATTTAATCCTGAATATTAAAATTGAAAACACAAATGTAGTTAAGTTAGGTAGGTGCCCACTGCTTAAATTTTTACCGCCATTGACTTTTAATGCCACTTACATGTATCAAATGAATCAAAACTCAGACCACAAATTCCACAATATTGAGGTTCAATGAGTTTTATCAGGTCTCTCGGTAGGTTTTTCAAATTCTCTTTAGGAACACCACACCCTAAAACAAAAGAAAAAAATGAGTACTAGAACAAATAATATCAGAATATTAGAAAAGTAAATATACTTACTCATCAAGTATCTAAAAGCTTTGTTATCAGTGGGCCTTCGAATAGGAGGGCCGCCAGGTCCAAAACCTCTCCCCCACATTAAAGGTGGTGGTCCACCTGGTGGACCGAATGGCATGGGAGGGCCCATTGGGCCTGGTGGTCCAAAGAAGGGGGGTGCAGGGCCATAATTACCCCTACCTGGGCCGAAATATCTTCGACCACGTTTATTAAAACTGGAAGTATATTAAAATAATTTTATTAAAACCGTGCTATGCCAAATGCAGCCCAGTCATAAAAATTCTATGCTTAATTCACTTATATGCAAGGACTTCATTAGAACATTGGCATATGCTGATAAAACTTATTTACAACCAGACTTTTATTTAATTATGGTGAAGCACACCCTTAACATTTTATATTTTTTAGTCTACTCAAGTAAAGTCTGTAATACATAGGCATATTACTCACAAAATAGAAAGCTAGTAACTTGCATGTGTATTTTATTTGAAATAATATGAAATATTTGATTTTATTACCTAGGATAATTTGAAGGTCCTGAATTGTTCATATAATTTGAGTCCCCCATTTCCTGGGCATTATTATCCCATCCAAAATCATCATCCACATCGAATTCTGATTTATTTTCATAATCCATTGTCCTAGAAAAATACTAATAGGAATGGTGCCAAACAAAAACTCAAACTCAAATACTTAAGTTACTATAGAAAATACTATAGAATCCAACCCAGTCTGGGTTGGACTCTATAGTGCATCTTTCAACCATCCATCCACTTTTACGCTGTACATATCTAAGAAATATATTTATTATCATACAAGTACTGAGGTCTACACAATACTTTTTTGCTTGCCAATCACAGTTCTATCACAGTGTAAAGAAAGAGATGTTATAGCATCACAATAATGTTAATTATTAAATAATCGAGTTCCTTCACAGAAGATGTTAGGTACTTACATGAAATTTTATTGATTGAGCCAAAACATAAAATATAAAGGCAGAACTCGATTCTTCAAGTAATGTTTTGTGTTTTTACCAAAGACTATAAAATGACTACGCTTTCGTTTTTACCAATGACTATAAAAAGACAGAATAAAATTAAATTCCGTTTGTTCTATTCTCTGTCTAGGTCTACGCTATGAACTTTCCAACCACAGACTACTAACCAATGATTAGATTGATGACATTGACATAACTGATGACTGCTTATAGTATTTTTGTTCTGTGGATGACTGACACGACTTTCTGTGTGACACGAACGAAATTACTACCCTGCCCAAACCAAATCTTGTCGAATTTGCTATTTATCTCTTTGACTTTTATAGGAAGAGACAGTAATTATAAATCATTTATCACCTACGTAATTGTACTATACCGATACCATACCGTACTGCCCAAAACGTGTAATGTATTTGATATCCGTAGATCCTTGTGCAATGGTATAAAACAACGCAAACATGTTCAAAAAATTGAAAGATAAACTGGCTGAGGAGGTGAAGTCATCGCCACAAAGGATCCAGCAATTCGCTCAAGCTGCTCAGGTAACTTGCAAGCATAGATTAAATAGATGTACTCATGTTCTAAATAATGCTGCATCAGGTGCACTTTATACCCATTAAGGTAAATAGAACATAAAGTTTAGTTTGATACGCGCATCTTACATCTTATAAATAGTATACATAATGCATCTAGGTGAATTTATATCAACAACAAGTTATTATAGGTAGGTACTTAGCCCGTTGGACAAACAGTAAATACTGGTATAGTCACCAGGCCAGTACCTACCAACTCGCACTTTGAAAACATCAATCTATTTGGGATAATAGGTCCTTACTTAGCTTCGAAATACAATACTGTAGATAAAAATTGTTATTGACATGGTTCTTAATCTAATGGGATACTGTTGTTTCCAAGAACCTGCTAGGTATTGAGTCTTATCCCAGCTGATGGAGCCACAGCATGCTTGCAAGATATAGTTATGTTATAAAAAAAGAAGCACATAGTTACATGATAATAATTTCGGAAACACATAATTTGCAGCAATGTGCATGCTGAAGTGAGCTTTAAGGCTTAGTAGCAGTTGCATAGAGTAGATTTAAAATCCTTGGCATACTGGAAGATCTGTTTGTGTAAGAACTATAAAATAATCTGTTTCTATTCCTACCAGCTAATTATATAACAGTAGCTATGACCTGTGCCTTTATCCATGTGACCTTCAAGGTATAAAAATACCCTTAGTCCTGCCTGAGTGGTACTCAGGCAGGAATAAGGGTACTTTTAAACATTATCAAAATTCATTCAGCTGTGTTTATATAATCTTCAGTCTAACTCACACACATATTTGCATTAATAATTTATATTTACTCAAACACTTTCCAATTATATAAGTCTTACTTATTGTTAGATATATTTAGTAGATTTTGTAAAGAAGAAGGAAGGATATAGCAGGAATTAATTAAATATTTTATTTTTTTCATACAGGCAGCTGTCACTTCTGCATCCAGTAGCATATCTGATATTACAAACAGTGACCTGTTTTCTATAGGAGATAATGGTATGTGAAACTAAATATGTACACTTTGATACACAATGACATACTGAACAATGGTATGAACTTCAGTATGTCACTTGTATACTTCATTGTCTATGTATTTAGACATTTTGTATGGAGAATTAAACAGCGCCTTTAGGGGACAATAATTAAAACTATCAATTCTCCATAACAATTTTCTAAATACGTAGGCTATAAAGTATATGGTTAGCTCACAAATAATCTCACACTGAAGAAATAAATTTAATTACAGATAGTCAACAAAGTCGGACTAGTAAATCACAGTCATCACTAAGCAGCCAACAAAATACATTCCAGGATGTCTCTCTTATTCAACCGTTGCAGTCGCCCAGCGGGTCGACTGAATACACGTCTTCACATGATATTCTTGTAAATATTATTTTTATCTCCTCACTGAGTGCACAACATCATTTCTCATGAGAAAGTAGTACCTAATTATTTACCGAACAAATAATTTTAAAATTAATTATTATTTCTTATTCTGTTTCTCTCCACATGGGATATACCCAGACCTTTAAAAGGCTTGCGCAGGGCATGGGTCCAACACGCATATTATTTATTATGATTATTATATGCATGCCTACAAATAATAATGCGCTATTTATCTTTGCAGGAAAATCAAAGACAGAGGAGATTATCAAATAGTTCATTTGCTAGTGATGTCTCATTCAGATTACCAAGTTACGAGACTCCTTCCATGTATCATTTGCAGGTGAGTTTGTTTATTATATAAAATGTATATTTAAATACATTTCACACGTACATAACTTTATTATTTTTATGCACATACTCATGTTTTTAGTCTGACATGGAAGTGTCAGCGAGTGAAGCTGAAGAAAGAGGATTTTCAAGCGGCGCAGTCAGTCTTGACAGGGTGACAAAAGAACAGCTGTATGCTGCCTATCGACGTACCCAAGAACGGTATACTAAGTACAGAACGCAATACGGTGACTTGGCCCGACACTACAAACTCTTAGAGAGAGAAAACGCAAAAGCACGGGTAAGTAATTTGCATTTTCACGACTTTCCATATCAATAAAAGCCAGCAATATCAACGAAAAATCAAAATAAGAATATCATGTGAAAACTTAAACAATTATTTCATTATATATGACTCATAGGCAGGCAATTGTCTTTGAATGTTTTGTTTTTGTCGTAAATTAAACGATCATTGTATAAATAAGTTCATTTTTTTTTACTTTAACCGAAAATGCACCGAAAGTAACTCTCGTGAGTAAATAACATAAACTCCATCGTCTTGTCATAACACTTAACGCCCCAGTGCGCACACTGAAAGACTATGGTGAATATAGTGACTTCACACATACAAATGGCGCATTTTATGGTCTGTCACGTAAAATTTGAATCGTGGAATTTTTTATTAATATTTTATTAATTATCATATACTTACATATCATCAATATTATTTATATTTTTTGTTCAAATTCAAAGACTGAATTCATAATATATTTTTTGCGATTCTTGCCTATAATAAACAACACCTTATTTTAATAACAAATACAAAATTGTGTTTATTTTGTTTCAGAGTGTATTAGTCGAAACACAAGATAAAGCTCTTAGACGAATATCTGAACTTCGAGAACAGTGTACTTTGGAACAAAGTGCAAAGGTAACCCAATCATCTAAATATTACTTACCCTGTTTTAAGTACAGTAATACGGCTAGCAATTAATAACTGCATGTATTATATGTAGGTACTAAGTTGTTTATTAAAAGTGAAATGTGCATTCCAGGCTCATTTAGAAAAAGCACTCCGTATTGAACTTGAAGAGCAAAACATCAAGATAGAAACTTTGACTACAAAGGTCCAATTATTGCAATCCAACCCCGAAATTAGTAACAAAGATGATAACTTAAATAAAACGTCTGAAGTAGCGAACACCGTACAATTAATAAACCTATCAAATGTCAATGAAGTAACCCCAGTAAGTGCGGAATCACATGCAGAAATAACTGCATTGAATAATAAACTTGAAAAGATGGAACAGTTACTAAATAAGTACAAAGAATCATTAAAAACCAGTAAAGAAAAAAATTCTCAAGTAACTACTGAGTTACAAATTCTCTCAAATGAACTCGAAAACAAGAACAAAGAAATGGAAAAGTTAAAGAATATTGCCAACGATTTGGCGGAAGCCAACAATAAAATTCAGGACTTGAGCAATTTAAATGAAGAATTACAGAACAAAATTAATGTTTTTGAGTTTACTAAAACGAGAGAACAATCAACACTAGAAATTGATTTACAAAAAGCACATGAAGAAATAGCCGAGCTACGTGGCAAAACTGAAGTATTCAGTAAAAGGGAGGAAGAGTATGCTATTTCTCTAGCTGAAAATAAATTGAGTATACATAAAGAATTAGAGAGTAAAGAAACAGAAATCAAATCCCTTAAAGATAGTCTAGATTCAACAAAGAAAGAAATTCAGTCGCTCAACATAGTAATGAATGACTACAAAAACAACGTGTCGCTTTTGGAAGCAGAGCGCTTAAAGCTTAATAGTGAATGTAGTGAACTGGCTTTGAGTAAAACTAAAATTTCAGAAATGGAGGCGCAAGTAGAAGAGCTTTCTAAAAAGTGTCAGAATTTAGTACAAGCAAAAACAAAAGCAGATGAGGAATATAAATGTCTTCAATTACAATTGAAACAAGAAACTGCAGAAAAAATGGCTATGATTGACAGAAATATGTACTTGGAAAATAGAAACACACAACTGAGTGATGAAAATGCGAAAAAAAGTTTACAAATAAATGCTTTAGAAAATGAGCTGCAAAAGAAAGAAATGGACTTAGAAGCCCATATTGAGGATGATTCTAAAAAGGATGAAATACTTTGTGAATTAGGTGAATGGAAAGATAAATATGCTAAATTGGAATCGGAAATTCAAGAGGAGAGGGATGAACTAATAAAATTACAATCCGAAATTGAGAAGCTTTTAATGAACCATGAATTACTACAAACACAAAATATTGAATTTCGTAAAGTTATATCTGAATTAGAATCTGATAAAGCAACATTAGAAAAAAAAGTAAATAAGTTCAGTGAAATAGAAGCAAATTATGCGAAACTTGTCAATGAAGCTAAAAATATACGAAAGCTTGTTGACCTAATTTCCGAAGATGCAAAAACATTTCAAAATATTAACAAAGATATGTGTAATGACACAATAACACAGATCAATAATTTGTTAATAAACTTTTCCCAGAATGGAAACGATTTCAACGAAAAATATAATGACTTAAAGATGGATAATTCTAAACTAGAAATTGAACTTAAAGATTATGTCGGAAAATATGATACAATTTCAAATCAAGCTATTCAACTTCATGCTGAAAATAATCAATTGCAAACGACAATCAATGAATTGCAACTTAATATAGAAATAATTAATCAAAATGTAAAAAGTATATCTGGTCAATATGATAATGGTCTAATTGAATTAAATACTATTAAAGAACGAAACGAAAACCTAGAATTTAAAGTACAAGAATATGAATGTAAAATTCAAAATCTACAATCAATGGCGGAATCTGAAAAGACGAAGTGTTTGCTCGCAGTTGAAAAATTAAACATGACAGAAAACGAAAAACATTATTTGCAAGAACAAAACCAAAAGATACATGTTGAAAACACATTGGTCACAACTGAATTAGATACCATGAATAAAGAACATAAAAATAAAATAGAAGAAATCGGTTCTCTTAAAAAAGAAAATACCCTTTTGACTAAAGAATTAGACAGTAGGAATAATGACATAAATAGGTTACAAGAAGACGTTAAAACATTAACTTATGAAAATATATCTTTGAAGGGTCAAGCTGAAAGTATCGCAGTTAGTTTCAGAAATATGGAAGTGGAAATTAACGAGTTACGCATATCGCAAGCTGAAATAGAAACGGAGAAAGACCGCTTGAATGAAGTGATCGAGAAGCTGGAGTCGTCTAATCCGCTTGTTGACATTTCAGAAAAAAACACCCAAACTGATGATTGTCTAGAAAGCGTGAGCATCGTAAAAGACATAAATACTCATGAACCATTATTAATTAAAGAGGAGATTGTGAGCCAAGATCAAAAAGTACACGAGGTAACCAGCACAAAAGTACACAATGATTTACAATCAATGGATAATGAAGTTCACAAGTATATTCAAAATAACAATGAACTATTAGAAAATTATAATACATTGAAAACTGATTACGATTTATTAAGAGAAGAAAATAGACGGTACATGTCAGATATTGAAGGACTCCAAAGTTATTTAACAAAAATATCTAAAGAGAATAGTGTTTTGAATGACAAACTCAGAGAGCTGATAGCAACAAGTGAACATTCTGCAGAAAATAATGATTATTCTTGTGACTTAGCAGAATTAAAGAGCAAAGTTCTGTTAGGAAATGACAAAATAGATGACTTACTAAGAGAAAACAGCCTACTAGTTGAGGAAAACCTTGAACTCAAAGACCAGCTACAGTCTCAAAATTATTTTAAGCCTGAATCAAACGAGAAATGTGATAATGACAAGGAAATGACTACCATTAAAGAAAAGTTTCATAATTCATTAAAAGTAAATAGTACACTGGAAAGTAGATTGATTGATTTGGAGCAGATGAATAAATCCGTAAATTTAAACATGGTGCAATTGCAAGAAAGGAATGAAAAGTTAAGATTGTCTAATGAAAAACTTGAAACAAGACTAGACGAGGCCCTCGTGAGCTTAAGACATTTACACTCGTTACAAGAAAATACCGAGCTCGAGTATTTGAGAAATATTCTTTATGAATATCTTACTGGGTCTGGAGCACATTCCGTTACATTAGCCAAAGTATTATCTGCCATAGTTAAGTTTGATGACATGCAAACCCAATTGGTTCTTCAAAAAGAAAAAGAAAGACAAGGATTCGTAAGTACTTACCCATTCCTTATTACAATTAAAAATTGAGTGTCTCTACTTATAGTCAGTGAAACATTTCTTGTTATTTTTCAGTTGCGGCAACTGGGTATATGATTGCGGTATTTATCTTAGAAGAACTAACTACCTACAAACTTTATTTTTTTCGTAACAACGAATTATAGTGTAAATTATTTATTAGCTTATAGAATTTTATTTGTAAAATATAAATGATACTTACTTTATTTAATCGTTTTAAATTCGTTCATAATTTATTTGGATTTGTACATAATTTACTTACACATAGAAGCAATGCCCCATAAATAAATGTTACATTTGCACGTTGATCCGCCTGTTATTTTGCTGTATACTATACCTGTACACCTATCAAAATGGTTAATTTTCAGATGTCAGAAGTACCCATTGCGTGTCCCAATCTCATTGAGTTTGCGTAGAGTTGACGGGAGATGAACTATGCATACCAACCTGTACAACAAACCAACGAACACGCAACCCTAGTCTCTCGTGATCTTAGACGAAGAAATAATATAGACACTGCTGCGAAAAACATACCTATTGAAGCATAAAAACAAGCTGTTTTGTGTAGCAAGCGTGAATTTGCGTGTAATACACAAATCGGCGTGGTTTTACATGCTTTAATATGTTGTTTGTAATAGTTTGTCTATATTATTTACTAGCTGTTGCCCGCGACTTCGTCCGCGTGGTATTTAACAAAGACAACCGTTGACAACAGCCTGCTCGCCCATTCTGAGCCCGCGGGACGCATTGAAGGGTTTTGCTATCAAACTTAATCAGGCGCTGCGCTGCAACATTGGTTTGAATTTTTTTTCGTGAGATCCTATTATTTTTTCTAAAATAAAAGTAGCCTAAGTTACTCCTTGTTACATCAGCTATCTACCAGTGAAAGTCCCGTCAAAATCGGTCCAGCCATTTCAGAGATTAGCCGGAACAAACAGACAGACGGACAGACAAAAATTGTAAAAAATGTTGTTTCGGTATAGGTAACATGTATACATCCAAATGCACTTAGTAAAAAGCGGTTATTTTAATATTACAAACAGACACTCCAATTTTATTTATATGTATAGACTAGCCATGTACCCGATGGGAAACCCAGTGGTTTAGGATCTCGGGAAACATTCGACTTTTGTCTAATGTTAGTTTTTAGGTACCTAAGCATTCTCAAAAGGGTCTTAACTTGTGTTACCTCATTATCAAACAAAAACTTAACTTGATGAACATCTTCCGGCTTCATTATCAGAACCAAGTATGTGTGAGCAAAGTACTTCTTAAGGCCGTTGTAATGAACCGAAACTCAGTGGGTCTATTTAATTCCCTCACCAAATTCCAATTACCTCTATTTGACTTCATCATCAGACCCTTGTCACCCTAAACAAATACAGTGTTCTTAAATACTAATTCAAGTGTACCATGTGTTAAAAAAGGTCACTTTAGAGATAAGGGTGGTGATTGTGATTTTTTGGGTTCTGTGTAGAAGCCCACTACAGTCCAACATCAATGCTTGCACAATCCTCCTTAGGGGTCGAGTCACCTTCGTCCGTAGGAGAATTAATACCCTCGAGATACCCTACACGTGACCCTGGGTGGTGCCAACTAGGTGACAACTCTAGTGGTGGTAGGCTTCGGCCGTGGTTAGCCACCACCCACTGAACAAAGCCATGTCGCCAAGCGGCCTAGCCGTGTTCCGGCATGATGTTCGGTGTTGCCATTCATGGATGGCGGGTCATATCAGCTGCGCTGCATGTGCCTAGTGAATGTAGCGTCTCGATCTACTGCCGCCTTCCTACCTAGGCAAGTATGCTCCAACGTAGATCTCATCATCACTTACCATCAGGTGAGATAGATCAAATACTTGCCTATAATGTAATTAAAAAAAATCCATTACAACACATGATGGAATTGTTACCAGTAAGTACCCAGTATAGAAGATAATACAATTTAGTGCATCACAACCATGATAAGTATGAATAGGATGAATTGGTTGCACACATATCATTGAAAATAATTTAATCCTTATAAAGCTATGATTTTAATTATCCTTATATACAATAAACTTTCAAACAACAGCATAATTAATGTGTCTCAATCCAGATCACCATCTGATTCAATATCATCTTCATTAGAAAAACCAGAGATATCATCATCAAAGTTCATGTCTTCCATCTTTGCCAACATGTCTTCAATCTGTAATTTCAACTCTGGTGACATCTTCTCTTCTCCATCTTCGTTTTTCTTTAAAAATCTGTAATATTTATTGAATTGATTTACCCACATGATTATTTAAGTGATGGTGCTGCTAAATATTTTGTTCAAAAATATGACCCAAAATAAGGAGTAAATTGTGATCACTGGTGGATATGGTTGAATTGGATGTGTTTATCATAATAATAATAATAGCCCCAGACAAACGCACCAAATATACAATCCCACACTAAGCTATGCAATTTCCTTGTTCATCTGTCCTTTAGGCTGTTTAGTCTTTTTACTCAGATCAGCTGACCAATTAATTTTTGTATATATAAACATTTGCATATAACAATAACGGCTATATTTAATGGTAATCCTTTGTTACCTAAGGATTGTTCGACGTTTTCTTTCTGGTAGACCTTTTAACATTGTTTTCACATCCATACTATCACTGTCTTCTACAAGCTGTGAAGAGTCTTGTTTCTAAAACATATAAAACAAGTTTTAAAAAATCTGCAGTGTGATTTATTAATTCTTTGAACCAAATTGAAGCCCATCTATATCTTACCTCCACTGCTTGACAACACTTAGCGCAAACGTTCTTTTCTTTAGCACACTTATTACACAACATGTGGTAAGCATATTTTACTGTCTTCTGTTCGCAGTTTACACACTTTCGAGGTGCGGATAGAGGTTTATATTTTTTATATTTTATTTTCCATTGAATTATATCTCTGCAGCGCTTACACACCCCTGTAACCTCTAAAGAATTAAGAAACTTTGTCTTATGACTTGTATCATGTAGATCATTTTTGAAAACAGATTTATTTTGATGCTTTTGTGGTCTTTTCCGAGTGTTATTTCCCTTTGAAGTACTCATATTTTTTTATAAGAATATACGATATGTACACTAAAAACATGTGTCGTCAATGATTAAAGAACTCGACGGTAGTGTTGCTTAAACATCGACATGTTTATCGATTAATTTACAATCGGTTAATCGGTAGTATATGAACTATTGGCACAATCGATGGTCTGACAACGTCAACGTAGATATTAAAATAATTATGTATTCGATTTTAATTATGTTTTTTAGTAAGCATTCCATGTATATAAATTATTTGCACACTTCACACTCTTCTTTTCTTTATGAAATGGAATAAGAACAAATATATATAATTCCCACAAATTAGTAGGTATGTTACGTAGGTATGAGCTTTTGACAAAGGACTACGGTAGAACATAAGCGATATTTATCTCAGGGGAATTCCCGTCGTGACTTGAAAATATGTTAATTGTGAGAGTTACTAGCTAGTTTATTTATCTATGTGGCATTTGCCCACATTCCTTTTAAAATTTCTGATGCTATCTAATGTAAGTGTGTATGTAACTTTTTTGCGATCGTCAATCATCATACTTATAAAATATGTAAATTGATTACAAATTAAATTGTAAAAAAATATATATATCGTTGTTTTTTATAAAATAGTTGATACTATTGTAAATGTTACTTGAAAAATAAACTATTCTTACTATTGGACGTTCAAACAATCGCTACACTACTCTATGTATATGAAACTACTACTAACTTGACAGTACTATAAATGGCGGGTTTTCATAGTGCGGTCCGTGTGGCAGTCGATATTGTTATCGATAAATTTAATATATAGAATTCATATTCGATTGCATTCCTAAAATCTTGTGTTGACAAAATACACCAAGAAATATTAAAACTTAATTTCATTCAAGAGCTCATTACATAGGTACGATGGTGGAAAAGTAATATACTTTATTATAAACAATAAATATTTGTCTGTGGTGCGCGCAGTCTAAGAATACTTTGCCAACATTTATTAGCCCAGTGAGTTTTGTTTGGAATAAATAAATTCAAAGGACGCAACATACATAATACTTGGGTGTTTGCCATTTTAGTATAACTATCTGTAAACGCAACTACTATACTAAACAATTACACATATTATGCCTGCAGCCATCACCGGAATTGGCAGGTACTACCGGTGATAATAACTTTATCAAGAACCATTATATAATGGCCATATCCACTAGAAGACTCGTACAAATAGCTGCATGGGGAAGTTTGATTCTGAGCGGTACGGGGTTCTATTTACAGCAAAAGTTTATAGATAGGTATAGAGGTTATGATTATTATAAAAATGCCCTGAAGACTTTACGAACCTATGCAGGAGCAGTCCATTATCTTGGCGAACCAATTAAAGATAAACGATTTAAAATTACCGACACAGAAACTAATGCTGCTAATGAGAAATTTGCAAGATTCGGTATACCCGTGTCAGGACCCAAGGACAGGGGAACTTATTATTTTTGGGCTGAATATGAAGATGATGAATGGAGAATTACTAGAGCAGAGTTAGAATTGAAATCAAAGCCAGATGCTAGACTTTTAATAGTAAAGGAGTAATAAGTTGTGCAAAATTTATATATTTATTGTATAATTAATAAATTATGTGTTTAATTACTTATATAAATTACCAATAGTTTTGTTTATTTTATATACTTATAAAATATTAGTTCTTTATTACATTCAAGAGTATGTAAGTAATGCAACTGAATACTTGCATCTATTCTATTTAGACATTGTTTCATTACAGAATTGCTTAGATACTTACCTAAAATATAATTAAGGATGTTTGTTGGAACTTCAAAAGAAAAGTTTTTATATCACAATACCTTACTATGCCTGGTCCAGGGCCTGCAAGGTACAAATATAACTGTGGACCTCCGTAATGATGCATATGTGTGTGGCCAACTTAACTCAGTGGATGGGTAAATATAATTTTATTTCACATAATCAAGATACATGATACACTGTGATAAATACCTACAGCTTTAAAAGTAAAAAAAGCCACTTCTTCTTATAACAATTATATTTCTCATAAGCTGGAATGATAATTTCTTCGGAAATTACTTATTTATTTTCTTGCAGTTATATGAATATGACTTTCACAAAAATTGTATATTGTGATCCACAAGGAAATGAATTCTTTTTTGAGGATCTATTCTTGCAGGCCCGCAACATCAGATATGTCCATGTTCCTGAAAGTGTATGTATACCTATCCTTTAAACTTATAATGTACACACTAATCTATTGCTGTGGAATCTATATCATAACATGAAATTATTCTGCTCCTTAGATTTCTATTTTGTCTGTGATGAGAAATGAATTATGCAAAAGCAAGAAGCCACAGCCTGATAGAAAACCCATTACAGACTCAAGGAAAGTAAAGAAAGCACTTAAACAGCACCTGGAGATTGTTGCTTCATTGAAGAGTGATACTTAATATATTTGTGGTATAAAAGTCTGATAATTGAATTTTATTTCTTGGGCATTCATACTGAGATTTTGAGGGCCTATGATACCCATTTTTACATCATAGTTATTACACCACTGACTTGAATGTGAAATTCACTAGATAATGATTAAACAAACATGCTTCTGTGTAAGAACATTTATTTAATTATTTCATGAAATTATTTCACTCTAATGATTATTATTTAGCACTTATAGTATAAAACACTGCTGGACTATCAGTATTATAATCCATCTTCAAGTTAAAATTGATCCAGTGATCATAGTAATAATCAATATTTATTATGATAACTCAATTTGGATTGTTGGTAGTAACCCTGTTTTCCGTACCAAAGGTCTCGGGTTTAAAATCTTGGTAGGAACAAACTGTGTGATGAAGACAAATGTTCATATCCATGTCATGGATTTTAATGTCTATATATTAGTAACACAAATTACACTATTTCGATTTTCAATCAGTGCAAGCCAGCAAGCATGTAGGTAAAGCACTTAACCTTTAAATTTTATATTAATTGAGTAGTGAATCAATCTGTACTAATCTTTGTTCTGTTTAGGTCTCTTGATTATCATTTGTAGTATCGAATCCAGGATTGTTAGTGGAGTTATTTTCAGTGTCTACTGTAACAGGTCTATCAGCATTACCCATTGAGTGCAGAATAGTACTATCATTAGTTGTGTGTTTTGCATTTTCTGTTTTATTGTCATCGGTATAACTAGCCTTAGTGTCGTGGCTTGTTCGGCCAGTGTCGAATGACTGAGGAGCCTCATTGTGTGCCGTCTGTACACGCACCCCATTATCTGTGTATGTGGACAAATATATTTTTTGTTTTTCATAGCCATAAGTGCTGACTTTTAACATTTGTTGATTGTATCCCTCATTCCGACTTGTTTGTTGATTCTGGTAAATTTCCTGGACGCGGTACCCTGGCATATAACCATTGATGACCAAATTTTTAAGGTCATAGTTTTCTTGTTTTTCAGTTTGTATGGTGCCATTTCTAGGTGTTTTGTAGGACACTTCCAACTGGCCATTGAGAATATAGTTTTTTTTGGACTGTGGATATTGTGGTGTGCATTCGTCATTTTGCGGCACAACATCAGTCTTTTGTGTTTTGTGTACGATAACAACTTGTTTGAATTGAGGTTGTCTAGTGGAGTCAATTTTAATGCTGTTTTGCATTGGCCGTTGGAATACATCTTCATCTTTGTAAGAAGTGACTGGTGGCGCTGCCGCGGACTGAGGATCAGGTGTTTGACTGCACAGATAGTTTGATTGGTTGATACTAGTTATTATTGAATTTGGACTCGGCGATGATTGCAGCACGTTCGGTCGTGACACAGCATTTGCATTTAATGAACCTAGAAAACATAAAATTTCTCTAAGTAATTCATCTAATTTTATTTTGGAACTCTTCTTAATGAAACCATCGATTTTAGTTGTCATTAACATTGAGGGGGAGTGTGCCCGGTATAATGGCATTAGTCTCTCCTCCTATTACATTCGGACCCAATACCATCGGCGAAATGTGGGTGCCTGCCCACCCCTTGAGGCAGCATTACTGGCATGATGGTGTATTTTTTTTTTATGTATAAATTAACTTTATTTTGCATCGCAACTGCATAAGTACCTTGTGGTTTATATTTGGCGAGCTGTGCATACACTTGCTTGATGCGCTCAATGTTGACCTGCGAGGCCTTGGAGTGGTCGACCATGGGCATCGGGTAGTCGCGGCCGACATTGCAGCGCGCGGAATGTTGTACCGCCTCTGGCGCGGTCCACGGCTCGTGTATGTACCGCGTTGGCATATTTTTCAATGCCGGGATGTATCTCCTACAATGCATTGAAAAAACACGATATTGAAATTACAAATTTGACCTTTCATTAGTGGAAGAGGCCTGCTGGCCGACCTAAAGTAAAATAACTATTTAATTTAATTTTAAAAAATACAGCAAAATAAGTAAATATGCCATTTTGTAGGTTATCCTCAAGAGTGCTATTGGATATGTACCACATTGATCAGATTAATAGCTTTAAAATAATCTAGGCGGATTTTAATGAAATGTGATGTCAATTTCTGATAATTTTTATCTCGGGAAATGAAAGAGTTCACCCCGGATAGTCAAATACTTAAGTCCTCAGCAGTAAAATAAAAGTATCAAAACCGAATTATTCAATATACCTGATAAAATCACCGTTGGGGTCTGTTTTCCGACCAAACCGCACAGGACAATAGCAATGAAAGAACTGCTGGAAGAAGGATGAGCACGATAGCCACATCCACATGCCAGCGTTGACGGACCAGTCGGCGTCAAGCAGCAGTTCATCGAACACCTGCAGGAACGTGCGACCCTCCGCAAATTAATACGCGTCCGCGGCTTGCCAATTCGTACAACCAAGGGACTCGGCCATTCTCAGTTATGCCACAAACAAAATAAATAATCGTTAATAATTAATATTACATAAGTGCATGACGTTTTCTGAATACATTTTACATTTTGATTTTACTCCAGTGTTTACGAACGTGATGGATTATTAGTATAATTAAGGCTGGAGTGCACTATCTATGGTTAAATTTAACTACCGTCACATTTTACTCCGTAACATTTTACCATAGACGGTGAATGTGATTATTATTATAATTACCGCTGAAGTTCGCCATCTATGTATATATTTAACTACCATCAAATGTCTGAAGATGTGACTGTAATTAAGAATTTAAACCACGAACGGTGCACTCCTTAACTATTCTAATGTATTGGGATACAAAAAAATCTCGATACACCTTTACTATCATGTGCATAACGTTGTTCAAACAAAAATAATGTCATTATTAAATATTTACATTTACCGTGCATCATTCTGTAATCGTTGTATTCTTTTTTTGTTTCACAAATCATAATAGGTCATGTTGACCTTTGGTCCCAAACTAGGAAATAATATCTTGCCTTCATTCCTTCTTCCCATGAGATCCACAAGTCACCTCTCGTAAGAAAGCAAGCGACCGCATGCCGCGCCAAATGATGAATCCATCCCTCTTCCCTGAGCTGTATCATTATTGCGTCTATCCAAGGGAATCCTGTTTGGCCCTGAAAATATTGTATGCTATATTTATTTCTTATAAGTTTTTAATTTGAATTACTCGGGGTCTCCGTGGAAGCTTGCGGATTGTATTTAGTTGGACGCTATGTAATTGTTTGCCGGCCATTTTGTGTACATATCATAGGGCGTAATCATTTGAATATTTTTCACTGTGATGACTTTCTAAGATGATATTTAATTTTGAAGTGTGCAACCTCATCCATGTGTTCGTTTATATAAGCCTTGAAAATCATTTTGTATCCTATGTGATATCGGTGTCCATAGTTTAAATACAATTACATAATTTACTTACACTTGCCCATTTCGCAAGAGCGTCTTGATTTTTTTCCCAAGGTATTTGAACGCATATGGGATTCCCCTCCATACGATCAAAGTTGGGATTACGTGTTGCGGCACAATAAAAAAATTCCCTCCACAATATTTGGCCGTGAAGAGAAAGGGGAGGCCTCACCCGTTTAACTCTTTTGTATAATTCGGTCAGCTGATAATAAAATAGTCTAGTTGACAAACATCCAAATCTGAAAAACATATCATCGGTAGAGTATTGACCGGGGTCACAAGAACATTGTGGTCCCAGCTTGGGCCCAAATTGATTATAAAACTAAATATTACACTCAGAGCTTTGCCTCTCACTCACCTCAAGTAAGGCGATAAGCCGGTTTGGCTGGCCAACAACGACTGCGGTGTCATTTTAGGGCGTCCGAATGACGCCACCCACGCTTTTCTCTCCAGATGCCGTTCCAATCTAGCCAACGCTTCACTCTCTCCTCCAATCCAAATAGGCGGTTTTAGACCTTCCGTCTCGAAACCTGTAATAAAAAAAAATAGAACGACTAAAGTTGAAGATATCGTAGGTAACATATTATTTTTTTCTGTACAAAATTACTGACCAAGTTCATCGAGGGTAGGTACACCAAAGCGATCGTCGTGATCGTCGGTCAATGGCGTGGTGGCACCGTTCAGCATTTGCGCTGATACGGGAACCTCGGCCGGCGGCGGCGGTGGCATGCTTGCTATCAATGCCTGGAATTGATGGTACGTCAACGGCGCTTTACCGCCATTGCGTTCTATAATTCTATAAAAAGACAAGTGTAACATACTTTTAAAACTGCACAATTCTTGTAACAATATTAGTGCATAATATTATAAGATATAAATTAAATTAAACCCATTACTTTATTAATATATTTTTTAGTGGCTACTTATTGGATTGTTTTCTCAATTGAATGATTCTATTGTCTTGCCAGACGTGGTGTACGTGACGTAGTAGAGACCGCTTAAAATAATTTATACACAATTTTTGCGACTTCAAATATAAAACGAATAATTAAATGTAAGATCACAAAGAGAGGGACTCACTGGTCCAGTTTGTAAAGTGTGTGCGACACTCGTGATATGACCGTAATGCCGACCTCGCGACATTTGGACATGATATTGTGGTCCCGCACTCGGCCATACGGCTCCGGGTCCTCCTCGAAGGTCAACGCAGTCGTGCCCCATTCTCGGAATAATTTCGGCAATGCGTCTGCCGGTTGTCCGCGAACCACGAACAAACGGGAGTTGAGTTTTCTTAGGCTGGAATCTAAGTCTTCTAGGCATTGCAGTAGAAACCTGTTGATACAATAACGACAGCAAATTATAATAAGCAAAGCAACGTTAGGTTATTAACTAGCAGCAACATCCGAAACAAATTCGGAATTCTTACACATTTAAGACTGTATCTTCGTCAATATTGAAAACAAATTGTCATTGGATATATTATTTTCAATACAAAGGCCGAATCCACCGTTCTTGGAATGTGTCTGTTTGCGCAATACGGGAACACTACTGGATGGATTTTGATTAAACTTGACATTTTGAAAGCTCAGAATAAACATTTTGTCTTGTGACAGCTAGCTGTCACAAGACAAAATGTGATATAAAGCTATTTTGTGTCTCTCTCTCGTATAAATTACGGAAGGGAGAGAGCGACTCGGTGCGAATAGGTTTGTATTGATCCGCGTGTTAGCCCCCGTGGAAAACTTAAGTACCCTGATATAGCCAAAAAAGTCAAGTCCATACACGAATATGAAGCAATGGGCACTGCTAGTTACTGTATATTTTTAGTGAGGTAGGCAGACTAGTTTTAAAAAGTCTAATCTATTCAGTGAACATGCTGATTTAGATACATAGTTTTATGTATATAATTAATGTATACCTCCACTTATTAATGCCAACATTAGACGAATTGGCGAACCACGGGTCGATGATAAACACGCATCGAAATGTGGCAGCATCGAGTAGACCTTCCCTCAATGCAGGGTTGTCGTGGAGCCGCAAGCCTTTTCTGAACCAGTGGACAGTGTGCTTGACGGGAGGACGACGTGTAGAGGGCGCAGGCGCGGATGTGGCGGGCGTGTGCGTGTGAGCATTTGACGCCTGGAGCGTCTTCGCGGCTGCTGACATCGCTAAGTCACCAACATTGCCCTGTGGACGATTTCAATTTAGAAAATATATTCCACTGAGAGGACTTCAATATAAACTATCACATAAGTAAATAAAATAATTTAAAAAAATGCCCCTACACGGACAGGGATTGTGGCAAAAAAAACACGTACCAACCTATCACGTCTCGTTGAATAGGTATTTTAAATATTGAGGGCTTATTTTACAATGCCCGGATAAACCCTATCCACAAGTTATTTGACAGATGAGAAATTAGTTTCTTAACAGTTTTCAGTCTGCAGCCTCGCGATTCTCAACCTTACGAAAAGTCTTGACTCGACCTATTCGGTTCGATAATTGAAACATGGATTATGACATATGCTTTGTAAACACAGCAATGGCTTGAATCGAACTATTGCCTAGACGTATGGAATCTTCGATTCGGATATGAAAAATGGCTCTTAAAGATCCTCGTCGAAATGATAAAATGTCTAATCGAATCAATCAAAATGATTTCTTTTTACTCATGTGGTGGGTTAAAGATAGTAAATATTTAAAAAAGTAACAAACAGGTATCTAGGAATACTAGCTTATACACATCGTTAGTGCCTCATTACTATCTTAGACATAACACAATTACCGGTTACGTAATTATAGGCGTTGAGGCGTACTCAACATTAATAAATCATGATTATTTTTATAAGTAAGTTTATAATGCAATTATTAAAGTATTAGCAATTTATTATGTTGCGCATGACGAGCGTGAAAGAGAGCGAGCTAGATTTGGCAACTCTAGTATTAAATATTACCTAGAGGTTCTAAAATATTTTCATGAATTCTTTTATAATATTAGATCTATACCACCACAAAATAATAAACACTCGGGGTTCCACTTTTCTGTAAATATTTCATTCCAAGTATCCACCCAACGTGAAACAATAATAGCTTATTTCAACACGAGGGCTCGGCGATAGTGCCCGGTCGTCATACAATTTCAGTGTTTTGCGCAATAAGCAAATTGTGTACGAAAGCTTACAAGTTCACGCTGTTGAAACTTGAAAGAAATATTTAACTTATATAAACTAACTTTGCCACCGATGACGGCAAGTTCAAAAGTTAGTTAACCAGCAACCCACGCCGTGTACATATTTAGAAATTTATTTTCAGGGCAAATTATGACGCATGAAACCATTATTTAATAAAAACTAGTGCGATTTTATTATTTTAAAGAATTTGAAAACCCTCAGAAACACAAATGTAAATATGAATTATTGACTCTATTTTAATCACTAAGCAATCCCGAACTCCATTAATTATTAATGTTCTATAATCATTTTAAAAAACCACTTCAAAAGAGTGAAAAGCAAACAATAATCTATTCCAAAAATCTAATCAGTCTATCTTAATCTAATATGTATCGAGTGTAGAATCGGTACGAAGCACGAAACCGAGTTGAGTAGTGCCGGTCCGTGCCAAAGGCTACCTACAAATTAGTCTGCATCAAGCCAATCTATCTATATATATATAAATCTCGTGTCACAATGTTTGTCCTCAATGGACTCCTAAACCACTTAACCGATTATAATATAATTCGCACACCATGTGCAGTTCGATCCAACTTGAGAGATAGGATAGTTTAAATCTCAAATTATAATCGCAAATATTTAGATTTTTCATAGAAATAATGTATATGGCAAAACAACGTTTGCCGGGTCAGCTAGTATAATATATTATGCTTTGTTGATTATTTTTTTGTCACCCTCTTAACATTCGTAACATATTCAAATAAGTTAGACTCGGAAGATTAATAGATTACATTATTTGCTTTTCAGTTTTTCGAAGTTGGTTATTTCTTGTTATTTTTCTGTGAAATTATAAATACATATATGCAATTCTTTTTAACACTAAACATAATATTATATCGATTTTTTATTGGACACTGCAATTATAACATCATCAAGATAAACAAAGATCTAAGAAATCAAGGAACAAATGAAATTCAAGAAACTTAAACTACTTAACTAATCTTGATAAAATTTAAATGAATCACTAAAAAATTATAACGGTTATAAATAAAAAACATGATATATGTTTTTCTAATTGAGAACCTCTTCCTTTTTTTTTGACTGGTCAAAAATGAATAAAATGTTTTTTTTTATGTTTGTTTTTTGTGTTAAGGGTTTTCTAATGTTATTTAAATTATTATTTTATGCTTTTAATACTCATCCATCCAACCCATTTCCTGTTATGATCACACTTGTCAAGCCCTATTGAATGAGTGTAAACAGGTATTTTCAGTAGTTAGTTTTATCTAGATTTATTTGAATATTTATTTATTTTACAATGCTGTTATAATTGTTATATCATTCAGGAAAAGATATATATACAAATTTAGAAGAACAAACAAATGGTCATATATAAGAATTTGTACTGCTCAAAGCAAAACGTTTGCGAACGGTGCTAAATGATGCTTGAGAAAGTTATAAAACATCTATAAATTTTGGGGTTACAGTATAAAGTAATCAAAAACAGACATATAGTTTTCTTGTTTTTTATTTTGTCACACTTTATGCCTATTTACCATAAACATTATTTACCGAGTCACCACCACTATAATATATGACTACCAGGGTCATGTCAGGGGTGCGAGCTCTGAACACCAGTGACAATAAGCAAGAACAACACTATACAGAGTAACAAAATATTTACCCACTTATGTATAAAATCTTGGAATAGCCAAGGTAAATTGGTAAGGGGGGGGGGGGGGGTGGATTGAACCCCCAATGACCCCTGCAAAATAAATTAATATGAATCAGATGAAATATGTTCAAGTATTTTAACAGCAATTACAATAAATAGCAAATTAAATAAATACACATTATATATAAGAAAAATGTATGGTGATTAGTGACATGAAATAATAAAAATCCTGACTTCTATTCATTAAAATTGTTCTTCTAAAATACTCACCTTTAGTCAATTTTCTTAAAAAGTTATTGTCTAATAACTCAAGTATACTGCACAAAGGATTCACATAATGTTGTCAATTGAAAAGCCAATTTTAAATTTATTCTACAATTTTTAATATCACAAATAGAGTTAAAATAATCTTTAGTATTTTAGTTCCACCGAGAACTATTTAGTTGTTTAATAATACATTTAACACTTGCATTAACTATCTAAATGTTCTGGAATATTTTAGATTCTGTTAAGTCGGTACAAGGTAGTGAGCAAGGCAAACACACAATGTTGGTCGTACTTCTACAGAATTATAGAAATGTCAGACTCGTCCACGCCACTTGCAACGTGACCACAAAACTCAACGTGACCTAAAATGTTTGAAACAAACACGCACAAGCGCGTAAGCGCCCGTCTGTCGTCAGCCACTGAGTTGCGCGCACGGGTCTAATGTTGAATGTTCACAGAGTACATTAGTATATTATAATTATTTTTCGGACACTTTTCATTTTAGTTTTTAAATCCAAAATATTTGTATTGAAACAGTCACTGAAAAATGTTTAAAATACCAAGAAATATTTCTCGAGTTCTCGTTCCCTCTGATTGACTTTTGTTTTATTTGTTTGTCTTACTTGACAGTGACAAACTGACATTGATTGACATCTTCTTTTTAGGTTGGCAATCGGCTACAAAATAGATTCATTCACTATTGCCAATGTTGACTTTATAGTTTTTTTTAATATATAAAGAAGTGCATAAGAAAGCTCAAGGTCGCTAAATGCGCAATGGAGAGAGTTATGCTCGGGGATCCGCTACGTGATAGAATCAGAAATGAGAAGATCCGTAGACGAATTAAAGTAACCGACATAGCTCAATTGTAGCTAGTTTAACTGTAATTGTCATTACTTAATTACAAATAAACAAAACTGAATTTCAATGGATCTATAAATGATGGTCTCTTATAACCCACTATAAAGCCTATATCACGTTTTATTAAGATATATTTTGATAAAAATAAACAAAATATTATTACTAGTTCTTATTTTATAAACATAGAAAATTACACGTTGTTTGATATTTATGTATCATAAAGATCTTGTCCGCGTGCAATGGTGGTAGGTCTCTTGCCGTCATTCCGAAAAGCTCCAGTAGGTTCTAACGATTATAGAACGTTGATGCTGGCAAAAGCCATTTAGAAAATCTGTCCGCGATTTTTTCACATGATAGCCCATGGATACCAGACTGACTAATGATACCTATCTTACTAAAAAATATCACATGTGCTTTTTTGGCCTACACGAATAACATATTTTTAATTTCTTGATGACACCTAAAAACTTGAAATACACGCGGTAGTGGTAAGATCTCTTCAATTGGTGGATGACAGCCCCTCAGTGATGCTATCGCCTGTCTGGCTGAAGACGCAATATCACAGATATTTGAGTTTAATGTCTCACAGAAATGGCGAGTGCCTGACGAGCAGATTCGTGGGGTATATAACTATGGCAGGGCCCGGATCCCGGTAAGATTGATTATGCACGGGTTTTGATTCGGTTTTAGAATGAGCTAACTGCTGTCAGATTTAACTTATGGTTTCCCATTCCTATTGCTTCTTTTTAATTCGGCTAAGTTAAACACTAAATCTAATTTAACCCATTTGAAAGGGCTTCACATATAACACACATTGGTTGAAACAGATAAGGCTTAGTTTTACAGTTTTTTATATAATTTTGATACAAAACCGAGGAAACCCTTGGGGAACCCCTTCATCTCTTATAAAAGTTATTAAGGTAGTCTATTAATGGATAAGTTAATTTTGGGGAAAACTGATGAATGCTGTACTCCTTAAACATGTGCAGCTCACTGAAGGTCTTATCTGGGTCCTGGCCAACGTATTATGTATGTATTTTCCTTAAACTTGTGTTGCTACGAGAAAAAAAATTACGAATTTCATGATGGAGAACATCGACTATTTATGGCAACACAAAAAAGTTCTTTCACTAGTGGCCGTCTGAGAAGTGTACGTAGAATTTTGCTTATTTTGCCATGCGGAATTGTATCTCTTTGTATCAGAATGTATATTGCACAGTTTTTTAAGGAAATAATAAAATAATGACTATCAGTTATGCATTTAATGGATGGTGCATTAATTTTTTCTATAAGATCATTGAAAATTTCAGTGAAGAGCCGCAATCATGGGTCGTGTGATTCGTGCTCAACGTAAAGGTGCCGGTTCAGTGTTCGTTTCACACACCAAGAAAAGGAAAGGAGCTCCCAAACTTCGTTCCTTGGACTATGCCGAGCGTCATGGTTATATCAAGGGTGTTGTAAAGGTACGTAAAACGAGATAAAACCGTTTTGTTGTTATGGTGCCTTCATGGATATCAAGCATGTGTTTACTTACCAAATTTTGTGCTATATCCACATGTATTGATCAATTACAACCCTATGAGTAATATCCACAACTGTAACCTTATTTATTTACGCAAATGTTTACTTTATAACCTATAAGTACAGATAATTAGTGGAACAATAAAATGCTTTCGTTGTTTCGAACGTATTTGTCTATCTTGTGCACTTTTAGTGAAGTGGTTTAAATATTCAAATAATTATAGTAAAAAAATGTATGCCTCATAAACATAACCTCAATAAATGCTTGTTTCTATCAGGACATTATCCACGATCCGGGTAGAGGCGCCCCACTGGCCGTAGTCCACTTCCGTGACCCGTACAAATTCAAGACTCGCAAAGAGCTGTTCATTGCTCCCGAGGGTCTTTACACTGGACAGTTTGTTTACTGCGGCAAGAAGGCTACACTTGAAGTTGGTGAGTTTATTCTCTATTAGTGTTGCATTTTACTTAATTACCATAGATTTGGTTTGTTGTCCATCCTGGGGAATTCTTCCCTCTTCTATGATTTTAATATTCCAGGTAAAGTATTCTTGTTGCACCTTATAGATGACATATAACTTGAATTGGTACTCTGAGGTATTATAAATGATTTGTTTTATAATCAAAACAAGATATTAACATCTATCTGGGATTTTAAGGGCTACAATTTAGCAACAAGTGGTTTCATAAAATATGTTATTTCTAGGTAATGTCATGCCTGTGGGTGCTATGCCAGAAGGTACCATTGTGTGCAACTTGGAGGAGAAGATGGGTGACCGAGGCCGGCTAGCCCGTGCATCTGGCAATTTTGCCACTGTCATTGGACACAACCCTGATGCTAAACGTACAAGGGTAAAGCTGCCCTCAGGAGCCAAGAAAGTCCTGCCATCTAGCAACAGAGGAATGGTTGGTGAGTAATTGACAAGTTTGCTTTTGATTGTAAGATTATGAACCTGTGATGGTTAAAATTTTAGTTATACTAAGTATAACTTAGGTTGACTTAATGTTTGGGATATGCCAAAACTACAACACTCATGAATACATAATCTACATTTGATAAGTAATTGAAGCTTATATGCTATCTCTATTGTCTTAAAATATAACTGGTAGCAAACAGTCAAGAACTCATTGTCAGATTTAAAATATTAATAATGTTGTGCTTGTCGACAAGTCTTTACATGAAGATGCTGGCATAAGTATTCTTAATTTTTATAACTTTTTCATGATGACTTTCACTTACCTACTCTGAAGATCAATGATTACACAGAGGCTCTTTCTGAGGATAATTAATGTCAATATGTCATTTAAGCTCTCTGCTAAGAGCAGTCACTGAAAATGTCATTACATTGCAGGTATTGTGGCTGGTGGTGGTCGTATTGACAAGCCTATCCTGAAGGCTGGTCGTGCTTACCACAAGTACAAGGTGAAGCGTAACTGCTGGCCGTACGTGCGTGGTGTTGCCATGAACCCTGTGGAGCATCCTCACGGTGGTGGTAACCACCAACATATTGGTAAGTTCATGCATTCTCTTTGCATCACGGTATTATTTTTTAATGAAACGTAGTCGAATCGACACAAGAAAACGTTTTCCATTACTTGGTTCTCAATTGCCCTCTTTGTTTACAGGTAAGGCCTCGACTGTCAAGCGAGGAACATCCGCTGGTCGCAAGGTCGGTCTCATTGCTGCCCGCAGGACCGGAAGAATTCGTGGTGGCAAGACCGACACAAAGAAGGAGGCGTAGACATATTTGTATTCCAAATAAAAATTATAAAATCCAGCAGAAGCTTTTTATTTAGTACACACTAATAACTAGGGATGCGCCGAATATTCGGTAATGGGTATATTCGGCTCTGATTCGGCATGATTTTTTATATTCGGTATTCGACCGAACATTCGGTTGATGTGCTAAATAATAACCGAGCACTTAAAATCAACAATACCCGAACCAGACAAAAACTCAAAATGACCATTAAAAATAAAACATTGACATACTTGATTGCGCAAAACCGAAAAATACTTTTAAGAATATTTGTCATGTAATCATCCTGGTGGCTCCTAAGTATTCCCTCTAATATTGTACCCCATTTGGGCAAACCGAAGGCGTTGACGATCTCATGTGGGGTAGCATCTAGAAGTATGTCATGACATAAAATCCTAGTACTACATTTGTTAGAAGCTCCTGACAAAAGTTCATAGCGCTCTATACTCATCCTTCACACATTACGTGACCAGGATCTGATGATTAAGCACGTAGGTAGCCACAGACACTGCTATATAAATCGTGGACCTACTGAGTCTGGACTCAATATATAGGTTTGAATGAGTAGTTTGCTCATACAGTACGTTACGAGGACTTGAGGATGATGGAGCAGGCGGGTGGGCACAAGAACGATTGCAGGAAAATGTTACATAGGACCTGAACTAACTCACACTTGGCCGCTTTTTATTGAGCATAAGATTAATATTGCTCCTTGTTTTTAAGAGATTTATAATTCATGCATAAAAAAGTTTCGAGCATAACGATATTAGTGCAAAACCGATGCATCTGTTATACAGCGGCGCTTGACCTAAACATATATATTTTGGGGTTAAGACTACAAAAGTAAAAAAAAACACTATTTTGCACGACCCATTTATTGATAAAACATTAGAAAGATTCATTCTTATTACCTATACCATCTACACTAAACTCCGAAATATCTATATCGCTATCATCCTTAACAACTATTTTCTTTGGCTTTACAAAAGCTGTGTGGTTCACAACTGGTGCAATTTCTGAATCGTCTAGTATAGAGCTTCCGAGACTCGTATTGCTACCACCCACACTGCCAGCTTTTACTATAGCACCAGCTAGTACGTCTACCTTTCCAGCCAATGCTATCGTAGGGGTTTCCTTACGCCGCGCCAGTTGGGATTCGATCTTTGCTTTTAATTCTGCTATCTTAGGACTGGTTCGAGTAACGTTTTGAATCTTTGTGTCACTCTTTAGGGGTTCATTGTCAATGCTGGAAAATAAATCAATATTGCACAAAATGAAATGTACACAGCCTATGCTACCGTAATTTGTAAGTTACGTGAAGAGCATGAAATGTCAGAATAAGATAAAAAACAGCACTTCCCGCAAACTTTTATTGTTCGCTTGGGCAGGGGTGGATCCAGAATTTCTTTAAGAGCGGAGGCAATTCATCCCCTCTCTTGTATCCGCCCCTGCCAAATATGTGAAATTGTTTCTACAGGGAGCAAATGCATCCTTTGAATTACTGTATTTATTCTTAGGGTTCAAGTAAATTTATTGATACATACCTTGATATATCCCATTCTTCACCATCGAGATTAACTAAACCCAATTCGTATTTTTCATTGCCATCACTTTTCTCCGTAATGCTTTGAGATGGTGACGCACTCACGGATTTCATTTGAATTGCATCCATATCAAACAATACCTTCTTTTTGTTCAACGACGATGTTGAAGATGCATTTTTTAAAACGCCTTTTGTTTGTTTTACTATATTAGTTATGTTGCCCTCACGAAAGTTCTTTTTGGCTGGTGCGTCTGATACTGATTCCACTTCATCGCTACTGTTGCCACCGACTTTTGCATTGGAAATTTTACTTATAACATTTGTATGTAGGTTTTGTTCAGCTAGGTTAGTGGCTGATTGTGTGCGTAACAAATTATCACCAATCGTGTACTTATGAACGTTCAGTCCGTAATCTGTAGTTGCAGATGATGGTCTTCGAGCTGGAGACTTAATTAGGTTTTCAATAGATTTAGATGATTGTTGCGTGTCATTATAATATTGGTGTTCACATTCCTCTGATTCACTATCAGTATCATCAGTTGTGACTTCTTTTGTCTTTAAAGAACTGTGGAGATTATTTTTCACTCTGTTTGAAGGACTGGGAATGTCATGATTAGACTTTGATTTCACATTCGAATTGTGCGTCAAATTAGGTTTGGTTTTAAATGGGCTTTGTCGTTTGGTATCTGGACTAGTTGGTGTCGATCCAGGAGGAGTCTTCAGCAATGATAATGCACGCTTAGCGACTCCAGTATCCAACGTCTTTCGCTTGTTCTTAGTACCATTTTCATTCAATTTGACTAGCGACATAGCCTTCGTTTTAACATTCGATATCATAGAAGTTATGTTATGGAAAGGCTTAGCTGTGACTTTACTTGGAGAAATGTATTCATGTGGGTTTATAACATCTTTATTCATATTTGTCGTGCTATCCAAATATGCCAAGATGGAATGCCTGACTTTCTCATGAGCAGGATATTTCTGAAATGATTGAAGCAATATTATTTTATTAAAGGTTTTTACAATAGACACCGTATTAAGGTTTTTTTTGCCCTCGTCTTCTTATTAAAATAGTGTGTTAAGTATTTTGTAACTTAAGTAATCCTAGATATTTACCTTAGTTTTGAACTCATGTTGCTGCTGAAGTTGTACTCGTTTGTTTTGGAAGACACTTTGAGGTAATCTAGATTTAAGGGGATCAACTCCAGCGGCAACTAGACGATTATTTACTTCCTCCGTTATCTTTGCCCTTACTACTTTGGCAGGGCTGTAAGCAAGTGTATAAAGGCGAATATTAGTATAAGCGAATTTTAATATTCTAAGTAACAGGCTAACTCATCTTTTAGTAGAAATCTCAAGTATTATGTATAGAGCAATTTGTTATTAGGAACGATATGGCGTCGATTTTAAAGATATGAACACGGATTTCAAAGATTTTTAAAAAAATAAACGCGACTCGGGAATGCAACTACTCTTCCCATAGCTACTAAACACTGAACCATCTCGATGGCTGAATTATTATGTAAGATTGTTAAGTTACTGTGTATTTAAGTATATTGAACACGTTTACTTTAAAAAAATATATATAAGTCAATTACATATACCTGGAAGGAAGAATACTAGTCGAGTTCTCTTCTATCCGCTTCGATCGAGACTTATTTTTTTCTTTTTTAGTCTCTTTCTTAGTTAAAATGATTGGAGCAACAGGTCTTTTTAAATTTTGAACGTGGTTTTTTATCTGTTTCTCAACAGATTTTTTATTCTCAATACCATTTATATAAATTTTATCTTTGTCCTTTCCTTCTAAAATCTTCATTTGGAATGGCTTAACCTTGTCAGCGCTTGAAATATCTGTAGATGTGGAGCTGATAGAACCAATACTAAGTAATTCTTGGGCTTTACGTTGAAGCATCTCCAGGGTTTTATTATTACTGTCTTCATTAGGTCTCCTTTTACATGGTTTTTTTTTAACTGGCTTGCTCTTAATATCACGTGGATTTGGATTATGGTTTGGAATCTGAAATAGTTATAAGCTCATTGAGAGTTCTTACCGTAACAAACATTAAATAATGAAAACGAAAACATACCAATGCATTTTCAGTACAATCAGTATCCTTTAGCATTTTATTGTTAAGATTTTGTTGTAGTAAAGCTTGCAATTGTGTTGCACGTTGTGTTTCCGCTTCAGCGAGACATCGTGACTCTTTAGCATCTTTAGCAACATCGTTTAACTTTTGAAGTAATTCTTCATACTGCTTTGCTTGATCTTCGGCTTGTTTGGCCCAAAATAATATTTGTTGTTCAGCCTCTTTATTTCTATCCGCATTCTCCTTTTCTGTCTTTACTCTCTAAAAACATTGAATACCTATAAATTTATCACTAAGATTACTAAAGAACCTAGATTACAAACGTATGTTATTTTTACATAATATTTTAAAATGTCATTACTAACAGCGTCACTTAACTCCTGTTTAAGTGAAAGAATTTCTATTCCTTGTTGTTTTATTGTTGCGTGCAATTGTTCTATCACTTTAGTTTCATTAAGAAGCGGCTTCTGATGCTCTCCCTGCTTTATAGTGTTAATAGTCTCCATGATTTGATTGCGTAAATTATTTATTTCTTTATTATAATTTTCATGTTCTTCTTTTTTCCACTCTTCTATCCTACTCATTAAGTAGTCTTCATTATTTGTTGAGACTCCTGTGTCTTTCATCTCTTTTTTGGACCCTTCTATTTCTTGAGCACTATTGTTTACATTATTGTGTGTTTCTTTGTCGTTTGTTTCATTTGGCTGTTTTGTTTGATAACTAGCATTAGCAATCATCATTTCCATTTCTTTTAATTTATTCCTCAGTTCAGTTATTTCAGCACTAAGCCTACTGTTTTCATTGTTGGAATCGTTTTCATATTTATCCTTTAGGGTTGCCTCTATTATATTAGAATGCCTTCGAGAAATGTGGCTTTTTAGGTAAAGTTGGTTGAGAAACACTTTGTCACAATAGTTACATTTATTGTGCTGGAGATTGTCATTTGACGTTGATGGAAGCAAGTCAGTTTTATTGGTTAAAGTTTTTAAAATCATTGTAGCTATGTTATCGTTCCCGTACGGTAATTGATTTTTGTATGAATATCTTGATCTTTTTCTTAGTTTACGTAATTCTTCATCTTTTTCTCGCATTTCCTTCTTGCATGAATCCAATTCCTACGAAAAAAAGTGTTATTACTTAACACGTGCTTACAATAGTTCCTGATCATGGAATAAATAAATCCTTTATGTTCCTGATTCAATATTTACCTGCGCCAGTGCAGATATTTCTTCTTTCATCACGTAGACGCTTCGATCAAGATAATGGCGACAAAATTGTTGGTACTCCACAGCCAGCTGTGCCAATCTGAACATCTTCATCACGCCTTCGTCTAGTATGCGTACGTCGAACTCCGACTCAAATACACAGTCTAATATCTGACGTAAACAAAACAGTTTTGAAACTAGGTTTAGTAGGGGCTTGGTGCGCTGTGTATCGGGATGAGAGTTGAAGATCGAGATGGTCATGTTTCCTATAATACCTATGTTGAGCTTATGTGTAATTTATATTTCAGTGTTCAACAGGGTTCATGATTTTCTCTGACATAATATTAATATTTTAACAGTTTTATAACAATAAATTTATGAAGTAAGTAGGTACTGGTATCAGTGGTGCAGAGTATAGTCATAATAAAATACTGTTACTTTATTATAGATAATTAAGGTGGATTAGGTATATAGTAGAATAATAGATAGAATATATTCTTACGTCGTTTAGATGTTGTTCAATGAGTACAAACTTTCTTTCTCTTATCAAACCGTCTATATCGATAAGTCCTGTAACAATAATATTGCAAAAAAATCACGGAATACACCTTACATCGCGTTATTAGTCGTGTCGGTCCGGTTGAGGAGTTGGTACCTGGATATAAATGTTTTTGAGGGCTCCCAAGTCATAAGCCTTGCACTCCGTATGGCAATCTTTAATCTTCTATCCAAAGACCTTATTAGCAAAGTTATAATCTTTTGGGAAAATTATTCCATGTGTCATGTGAGTTCTCAGCTACTCTACTACCAACTCTTCCGGCTCCCGTTGTAGGTGGTGTTATTATGCCCTATCCATTTTATAATTATTGTTTTTGAAATTGGTACTCACTGATTTTGTTCCAATCTATGTGGATCCGCGGTCGATGCGTGTTAAAAGTGAATCCTGACTCTTCAGCCAATCTTGGGAAGTGATGATGGAGTTCAAACGATGTCTTGCAAGTCATTTTGAATGGGTAAATAATTATTTTTCTTATGTCTATTTAATAGTTGTATTTACAGTAAACTAAAGAGAATGTAAATAGATAAGTACATTTCTTCTTCCTCTTTCTTTACGAAATGAAATGCGATGAAATAAAATGTATTTCCGTATAATAAACGATGTACCCTGTGCGTTAGTGATTAGTTTGTTGTCTGTATTGTTGCTTAGCAACGACGCCCCTGTTTACTGCAGTGTGCCAAAGAGGTTTTTTTTACGAAAATGTTATATAATTTTTTTGATGGTAACTCAGGCTAGAGTTTCTACCAAATTTTTGATAAGAGGAAATGAAATACATTGTTATGTGGTCACGATCCACTTTGCATGTTTAACTTTATTTATTGGTCCAAGATACAGAGCCGGTTCGTCGTAAAGATTTCTATCTAAGTGCCTAAGTATATCTAAGAGGAGCAGTCTCATGGAAATAGGGCGGCCTGACGACATACAGTTCATTCAAGTTTTTTTTGTATTTTTTTTTTATATGCCGTCGACCGATGTTTAAAGCAAATGTAAGGTTGGTATACAAAAGTGTGCAACGGTCAACTCGACACCCAAAACGTGAACTCAAAATACGCAGCCGTTTGTATGTACGGTGAGCGAACTGAATATTTTGCATCCAGCACACGCTCTGTGCCCGAGTTTATAGCTTTGTACAAATATTTGCGTATAAAAATAATAAATAACATCGCTTTGGCAAGAATCGTTGTCCGGTCAGCGAGGAGGCGTGAAGCGTGTGTCTATGCAGCGGGTTTCTCTTCGGAGACAGCAGTGGTACCAGAGGCCACGGAGCCGCTCTCCTCCGGCGACGACTGGCACGACAGCGCAGGGAACCTCTGGTACAGGGCGGCGCGGTACTTAGGGTGGCTGAAATAAAAAAACTCAAATAAGGGACATAGTACATTACCATTGATCCAAAAAACTTATGTTGAGTTTAAATAGGCAAAATTGATGTGGCAATAAGTGTGTTCAGGAGAGCTGATAGTGTGGTTCTTATCTATAAATCAATGATGATCCAATAAGTTTGGCAAGCTATCCAGACATTTTGGTTAATGTATGGATGTTAATAATAAAGATTAAATTAAATGTTACGCAGTTGGTACAGACCTGATACCATATACAATAGGGTTATAGACGGCATTAGCCTTTGCGAAGAGTGAGCCCCAGATGGTAGCCAGGGGGCTAATTGGTGCACTTTCAAACACCCCCGTGTAGTTAATTACCAGGTACGGGGTCCACGCCATGAACCATAGAGAAATAGTCATAAGAGCTACCTGAAATAGCATTAATGAATTAATTATTGGGTCAGTAATGGAGTTCCACAATTTATTTAGATTGTTTTATGCTAGGACCTTTGCCAATTTGCACTCAGCACTTGTGTTCGCTGCTTCAGATGACCTTAGAGAAGCTACGTTCATTTTCTTAGCCTGTTCCCGCATTGCTTTTTCATGAGCAGCTACAGCCTAAAGGAAGATAACAACATTATTGATCTAAATTATAGGTAATAAAAAACTAACTAAAGGTTTGATATTCAATTCAATTTCTACCTGAACGATGAAGAAGTAAGAGTAAATAATAAGAAGAAGCGGCATGAAGTAGACGAAGACGGAATAAATCAAGATATAGCTGCGGCTGAGCCATTCCTTAGATAAGTAGTCGGTGCCGCACGCAGTCATGTTTCCTTCAGGCACATATCTGTGTAAAAACAGGTTTCGTGAAAAGCAATCTGCAGCACCCAAGCCTACAAGTCCCAGTATTAACTGTTGTATTGTATCAGAGAAATACCAAACAAGTCCATTGTTTGGTATTTCTCTGATACAATACCAAGCCAAATATGTATTTTGTATTAGCGTTTCGTTCCTAATTTGACGATAGAAAAATTATAAACAGATAAGTATGTACAGACCTTAATAGGACATAATACAAAAAAAAACCATAAACTACCTAATAAGAATTTTATACTGAAACAATATGAGACAGTGGTGAATGTATCTCATGGCTGGATCAAATCACTTGGTGGCTGGTAAATGTACGTTAGTGTTGAAATATATTCTTACCGGTTCCAGCCGAAGAAAGGCGCAAGTGTCCACGCGAGTGAAAACAACCAGATCCCAAGTATACGTAGTAGAGCCCCGTTGTTGGTCATTGGCTTGGCCGCGATACCCTTCACGATGACATTGTACCGGTCGAAGGCGATCATCGTCATGGTCCATATTGATGCACAACCGAACAGAGAGCCCGCACAAGCATATAGTTCACACGCGAAAGGACCTGAATGACCAAAACCAACGTAAAAATAGTGTCAAGAAATTAACAAATTACGTATGTGATATCCAGTTAGCATACTCACCAAATACCCAGGTTTCATTGTAACAATTAACAACCATAGCAGGAGACATCGCGCACATCATGAGGAAATCAGAAAATGCCAGATTCACTACCAGTAGATTCGATGGTGTCTTGAGGCTCTGTAAGAGAAGATTCACTTGAGACATTTAGGTTGCTTACTAAATGGCAATTTAACGTAACATTTCAAAGTGAAAACACATTCAAATGGAAGTAATAACCTTGGTTGTCATGAAGATGAAAATAACCATGCCGTTGCCCGTAATCGAGATGAAACCAAGGACGCCAATTGTGAAGCCCAAGAGTCCATGCCATAGCGGGTTCATAGGAGGAAATTGGTACCTGAAAATATTATTGGATGGATAAGCGCTTTACAGTACGCGATTTATTACGAGTATGATATCATCTATCTCACCAGTGAGGATCTACCATGTGTAGCATATCGGGCGGCACCTTGTCCACAACAGTCTGGTTCGCTGCGCCATACGCCGCGACTTGACCACCCCATGCTTGCAGTGCTGCCAGACCTGGCCCAGGGTCCAAACTCGCGATCGTCATATTTGTTGCAGTAAACCTTAAAATATAAACCTTAAACTAAGCAGGATATTCTACAAGTTTTTACTTTGTCCAAACTGTAGTGACTTACTTATAAATAAGGGATTAAGGGACGCGCGCTCGGAGATGGTTATTACAAAAATACTGAAGAAAATCGTTAGACGAACTACTCCAGTCTTTAGTGTAGTATAACCAATCTCGTGATGCGGCAGGGTTGCCGAGGCTGGGGAGGCTACTCGTCATTCGCCGGTCCCGACACTTCTTTTATATTCAGGTTCTAAGGATTAGCGACGACGTCATGTAAGAAATCAATATTCATAATGAGATATAGGTATCTAAGAAGGTGAACATATTACCTACCTGTAGAAATAATACTTGGGGACAGTTTTCAACAGAGGCGTACTCATGTATTTTTTTATTGTGTTTGAGTGAGACTTTGTAGGAATCGTTCTTGGCCTTTTACCTCTCTGCCTGCCCAACTTTTTGTTTCTTATATAAGTATAGCTTTGGGATGACACGGATCTTGGACGCGCACCCTGGCATTTACCGGGTATCCAGCAACGGCTACACGGTACCAGGTAAGCATGGCCTTAGCTCAAACTGTTCAAAATGCTTTGTGGGAAACTTCTAAAATACTATCACGGAGGTCTTTGTGGTTTGTGAACGCTCACTGCGTCATCGCCTCGGGAATGCTGAGACATTCCAGTAATATGCCTAGGCCGCTTTGACTATGGAAAAATGGTGCCGATCCGATACTGAGCAGTTTGAGTGCCTTTTTATTCACAGACCAATATTTTTTACGCTAAGCCATTTACATCTATGTTTTTTTAATACTTACTTCAAGGTCCAGGAATCAAACATTCTAGAGGCATGCCCTATTTACCTAAAGGATTGAATTAGTAATAGCTACGTAGTATGATGATACCTCTATACCAAAAAGTCATTCAAAGTAGACCGAATTATAAGCGAATAATTTTATTATATTTCAAAAGTAGGTAAATAAATTCGAATGCGTCCCTGTATTTCTTGCCTTAACTAAGTACCTCCTTCTAATATCGTTATAAGGCTACTAAGAAGTAGTTCTTTCAACGTTAACAGGATTACAGGTTCCTATACTAGCTGCCGTCGACTCGTTGTGCATACTTTTTGTTCATTATGTTAGAATTTTGTAACCTACTTTCTCGAGTACTTAGTGCGTCTGCTCAGTTGCAATTGCAATATGTTGGAGTTGGAATGTATTTCGTTCTCATAGTTAGATACTTATCCAAATATTACGTTATAGTTAGGTAAGTAAGTATAGTTCTTTGCGTTTCGTAGAAATAGTTAAATAGCATAGTATGTAAGTGGGTACATATGTGGAAGATTGATGTTATGCGGAATACCTCACCTCGTTAGACGTTTTTGTTTCTTTGGCGAGTATCCCCGGTTTAAATTCTGATAGCTGCAAACTTGGCGTGGTGAGCATAAATGTTACAGTAAGTAAGGTATGCTACTACTACTAACTCACTAATACTATTTTCCTTTACTCGAAGCTCTGTTTTGAAATAGTTCTATTTTTACTTTTATATTACGATTATACTATACTGGACACTGGCAAAATATCTGAGATGGTATTGCCATTTTTTTCTATGGAATAATGTCAAGGTCGTCAAGCAGAAGTGTCAAGTCAACAAAAAGCTTTATTTTGTGGTTATTTTATAATAAATAGTTCAATTTAAAGTAATCTGTAATAGTAATAGTTCAATAAAAAATAATCTGTCATCAGTGATATATTATTACATAGTAAGACCGAGCTCCTCACCATACAATTATTTCGAATTATACAAGCATAATGGATATAACTGATGATATAGGGATTAGTGAGGATGAAGAAGAAGAAATCACCGCGGAAGCCGTGCTGAAGACCCTTCAAAACGCCTGGCAGAACGAACGATTGGCTCCAGAAATCCTTCCGCATCGAAACGATATGGTAGAGTGTATGTTGGGACAAATACAACACATGGAGCGAAACATAAACAAACTTCCCAAAACAGAGCTGCGAGCATCCATTCATAAAATGGAATTGAGCCGAATAAAATTTATTATATGTAATTACCTCAAAACTAGGTTAAATAAAATAGAAAAATATTGCATACCCATACTAAATGAAGAGAGACAACGAATGGATATGGGAAATAACTTTCTTACACCCATGGAATTTAAATACGCTCAGGAATATCTATTGAATATGGAAAGCCATATGAAAACAGTTGTATTGGACAAAGTGCCTGGGAATATGCAAACATTTGAAATGAATAAAATGGCAGAACATCCTGATTTGCGGAGTCATGTGTTTTTGAAAGCAAATGATACGGTGAATGGTGTTGTATTAGAAGACTTGGCTGGTGAAGATGAAGAAATTGATTTAGAAGGTTGGTATTTTATTTGTTTTATGGCAAAGGTACTGTGAAAAATCATTTAATATATATTACATGATTACAAAGTTATTACCTAGTAGATTGGAAAAGTAAGAATTGTCAGAGTGGCATCTCACTCATCCCTGTCACACATGCATAGACTATGGGGAAGACACCAGAGCCCTGTATTTCTGTACAGTTGTCCTTATTTCTGATTGAGTCTTAAAATTTATCTATATTGGATATGGTTCACTGTTAGTAATAAAAAAATTATGCAATAAATAAATGGTTCACAACTGCATTAGTAATCTAATCCAGCCCTCCTAACCATATTATCCGAAAACTGACTAATTCATTCCTAGTGTGAGCACCCTTATGTCTAGGGAAACAATAAAAGTTAAATCTAGTATTATATTACATTATTATATCTCTTGTTCAAGTTTTAGTTACAGTATCTATCCACCTTGTTTATTATAAAAGGTATAGTAGATCAATATCTTGTTTCATTGCAGAAGGGTCACAGCACATCTTGCAGTATAAGCCTGTTGCAGACCTTGTGAAAAATGGTAAAGTTCAACTTATATAAAATAACTTTGTTTTTTGTATTTAAGATTAGCAATAATCATGGTGGGTTGCATATTTTCAATAAAGTTTTGTTTTCCCTCTAAGTGTTATGGAAGCTTCAACATTTGCCCTCCATGGGTATCAAACCCACTACAAGCAGCCAATGCTCAGACTACTCGACTTAGTTGTCAGAGTAAATATGTATAAAAGGATATTAGAAATGAAATAAATAATTTACAACATCACAAAATAAAACATATATTTGTTTATATCTATCAAATATAACATTAATCTCACACATTAAGGCAATATTTTATAAAGCCTAGCCCCTAATTTATAAAATGTTTTAATTGATTAACAAGAGCATTTCAAAGCACTTTTGTACTATATAATGCTATTGTATGTACATTGATTGAAACATCTATAAATTAGGGGGAATATGTTCTCTAAAGTATGATCACATGATTGTCATATCCACTACATGTGTACAGCATCACTTTTCAACATTGCTTAATTCTATAAATAATAGGTAATTTGTTGAATTAAGTAGTATAACATTTTCAGTACTTAAGTACTACTGTGCAAATTGAATGCATTACACAAACTGGAATGCGGATATATAAATATATTGCACATTTATTTCACAAATCCAAATGTATTTCAAAGTAACAATAAGTTAAAATGCTTTACTTTGGTCCTTATCACTTTGTATATAAGTACTTGTAAGGCCATCTCCATAATAAGCAATTTTTGTGACAAAGTTTTATTATCTAAACTTATTCTAATGTGTGCTATGTAGGTGTTTTTCACTCCACCCAATAACAAACATGTGTATACATATGAGGTAAGTACTATATTATAATTGCGATTTGTTGAGCCTGTGATTTGCTTAGTTCAATAGTTTAAAATAAGTCTTTTTCAATTTCTGTGATCAGCTCATCTGGTAAGTACAAACTTTACAAGTTTTCAAAACTGTGTAACTTGTGAAATATGAATCATATTCATTGGTATAATTAGCTTAAATGCCACATATCTGTTCATTATGATCCCCATTTTGTTACCTACTTAATATATAAAGTCCATAAAATTGATGTATAAGTTTACCATCACTAACGTAAGTACCATTTGTAATAAGTACTATGCTTGGTTGTTGTCGTCGGCGTCTACGTAGCGGATGTGCTGCGCGTGCGCGTCGGCGGCGAGGTCGCGCAGGTTCTGCTCCGCGGCGGCGCCCAGCTGCTGCACCATCCGAGTGAAGTGACCCTCCTCTTTGCGCAACAGCTCGTGGGGATGCCCCCACTCGACGATTTCACCCGCCTCCATCACCTAGTAACAAACGGATTCGTCTCATAGCTGGTCCACACCCCACCGAATGAGGTCCCTTTGTGCAGGTGCAGACGTATGTTGCCACAAACAATTTCGCGCTAATATCTTTACACACATTCACACATGTCTCGTATTGGAGACGTGTCGACCCAGCTCTATTGATTGGTTTCTTTGGATTGAGTACAGGTTTTTGTTATATTTTTTTTTTATTATCCTCCAAAAAGCTCTTTTCTTTGTGATTTGTCAATAGCGTCATGATCGCTTCCTTAAAGTAGGTATTAATATTTTGTACTCACAACAACGCGATCGGAATCGGCGACGGTGTGCAAACGATGAGCGACAGTTATCACGGTGCAGTCGCTGAAGTGTTTGCGAATTGATCGTTGGATCAGCGCGTCCGTGCTGGAATGAGAGAAAGAGAATGCATCAAAATATAACTCCACGTGAATGTCGACAGCGAGAGTGTGAGAATGTTTGTGTTTTCTGAATGCTTACTTAGGATCGACATTAGCGGTAGCCTCGTCGAGTACGAGTAATTTATTTCTGCCGAGTGCGGCGCGCGCTAAACATAGCAACTGTCGCTGGCCGGCGCTGAAGTTCGACCCGCCCGCAGCTACTGCCGAGGTCAATGACGTCACGCTACGCTTCAACTCGACCTAAAAATACGAAAAGCGCCACTCAATGCACTGTACCATTGTCTTATAGACTAGTTATTCGTAAGTCTAATACTAACCTGTTCTAAAGCTTCCCATATATCGGCGTCTGTATATTTATCGAACGGATCCATGTTGTAACGTAAACTTGCTGAGAATAGAACCGGCTCCTGAGGTATGATTGCGATCTTCGACCTGAGTTCCTGTCAAGCAAATACATAAAATAGTTTACCTATTTGTATTTATAAAACAAAATAGGGGGTATCAACCCCAAAGTACATCCAGATTGATATGTATTTACCTAATCATTTTTGGTACCTACCTTTAATGCGATGTTTCCTGTATCCACTTCATCTATGAAAACGTGGCCTTCGATTGGTGCTAGTCGAAATAGCGCTGATATTAAAGAAGACTTTCCAGCACCTGTGCGCCCAACTACTCCGACCTGGAATGAAACACAACGTACAAGAAGACAGAGTTATAAAAGTCTCAAGAAAGTGTCACGAAGTATGTTTTACTTAGGTACCTTCCAGCCGCTTTCAATGACGATGTTAAGCTTCTTGAGCACGGGATCAGCGTCTTTATCGTATCTTAGGGATAGGTCTTTGAACACAAGTCTTGCTCGCTGTGGCCAGCCTGCGGGCGGCGGCGGCCCGTCCGTGATCTCCTGCGGGAGCTTCGTGAACTGGACCACGCGCTCCACGCTAGTCATCTGCGAGATCACCTCGGTGGCCTGCTTGACGCCATATTGTACCATATTCACCAGGATCAATCCTTGACTTATCGCCAGCCCTACGTTGCCGGATTTCGTTGTACCTGTTTGACAATGATAAGATAATAGATTTTTGCCTTGAAAATGGCTCTACCTTAGCTTGATTGATTGGAATCTCGGTCTAAGATTAGAAGAAATAGGTCAAGACCCATTTCTTCTAATCGACATCGAGAGGTATTTGTGAATTGAGTAACTTACCATTATCTAATAGTAAAAACGTGTAGGAGACGACCACAACATACGTGGCGCATATAAGACTCAGCCAGATGGAGAACGCCGTGTTTGTGACAATGGTTAAGAACCTGAAAAAAGAACACCACTTGAGTGTATTGGTAATCCATAGCAATTTGATTTCACACCAATAGTTGACTTCAATCTATTTGGCCTGTATACCATCTAAGGAAGATGTTTCAAACAGCGCTGTAGTGGTTATGCGCTGTATCGTCTGAAAAGACTGAGGAAACGCAGGGTAGCCTAGGACCTGCGCCTTCGCAACTATCCTTAGCTCTCCAGATGTAGGCGTCTGCTATTAGCCACCTTAGCTGAAACCGGATGGAATCGATAGATGTTAGTTACCATGCGGCTGTGTGTACGTCTTGTTTATCGTCGAACTGGTCGCGCAGCATGTCCTGCGCGTCGCACGCGCGCACCGTGCTCAGCCCCGCCATGGTGGCGGACACGTGCGAGAACACCGGGCTGCGCGACACACCCTCCACCCTGCACAACATAAACATAGCTAGCACCTATGAGATTGTTCGAATGTCGGAGCCAAGTTGGTGTAAAGGAAGAGAACAGGATTATTTGAAATGCATGTTTGATTTGCCATCTCGGATGATTTGGATCAATTATATAATCTTACTAGCTGACTCGGCAAACGTTGTTTTTCCATATACATTATTTCTAGGAAATATTTTTATAGTCAAATATTTGCGATTATAAATTGAGATATAAACTATCCTATCTTTCAAGTAGGATAAAACTGCACACAGTGTGCAAAATTTTATTTTTTAATAGTAGTGTAGGAGTCCATAACGGACAAACACCGTGACACGTAATTTATATATTTTATATATATTATGATGTTACGCTCAATACAGACAAGACACTTTTAAGTAAAAAAATATAACCTTTTAATAGCTTGCGCTGTGCTAAGGAAGATGATGGTCCATATGTACATCAAGACTCCGCAGACGGCCGTGGTGAGCAACATGAACGGGTTCACAATCGCCACCAATACTAATATACCCATCATCACCATGAATATCTGTGCAACAGAAGAATAAATTATAGATCAGTGTCATGAAGATTTTTTTGGAAGTATAGAAAGTAAGAAGCAGTATTTTTATTTCCATGTAAACCATTACAATAGGTACCTACATATGAAATGTCAAAAATATTATGATACGATAGCGAGAAGACGGGACAAGAAACTCCACGGTTGCACTTTTTTATAAATATGTTATTGGTAAATTTTTGTGTATGAAAATCAGCTAGGCACCCTTGAGTAGGGAGTTATACCCTACCTGTATGCTGTCCAAGTACATTCTAGGGAGTATTTCATCGACCACTCCCATGTCCTTGGAGAACCTGTTGAGGATACGTCCCGATGGATTGGTGTCAAAGAAGCGCATCGTCGCCGATAGGATGTTACTGAACATCTGGTTGTGCAGCTTTATCGAACTCCGCATGCATACCCATAGGAACAACATTGATCTGTAATAAACATGCCAGGAATATAATACTATCAATTTGTCTTATATTTTGCTGGTCTCCATTTTTATTTAATTGACTTGTAAAACTGGACTGATTATACATAGTGACATTTTTGGTTACTTCATTAGCATTTAGCGCCAACTTGACCTGTTTTATCTAGCTAATAGTTTTCGGTGACAATGTGAAGACTGGGTTGAAATAATGTTCAAAATATTATAATGATTTTATCCGTGATCAATTTAATAATTATTTCAAGGAAAATATACAATGAGCACAAGTGTTTCATTTTCTAAATATTTACACACTAGCTGCGCCTGGCGGTGTTACCCCGCGATAAAAAGTATGAAAAATTAAAACATCTCTCCCACGGGAACCATACATTTTACCGGGATAAAAAGTGGCCTATGTGCTATTCCAGACTATAATCTATCTCTGTGCCAAATTTCATCCAGATCCGTTCAGCCGTTCGGGCGTGAAAGAGTAACAAACATCCATCCATCCATCCATCCATCCAAACTTTCACATTTATAATATTAGTATAGATATAGATTAGTATAGATAAATGCTCTGTCGATATTGCAACTTGTCACCATATTGTGTTACCCTGTTACGTCTGTTGCATGCCACCCAAGATATAACATTGTCACTGTGAAGCGATCACTAGTGCCATATTTGAATCCAGTTACACCTTTTTTTACCAAAATCATCAGAAACGTTTGCAAAAAGTATACTTCAAATGTTTCAAAAACCATGTAAAGACGAAACGTAACTAGGTACTGAATTAGGAATAGCCAGAGTCCTTAAGACCTCGTTATTTCAACCGCCAGAGCAAAAATAAAGTTGTTATAAGTCGGAAGACCTTGACTGTCTATGTCCGTGGCTGTATTGGAATATTTGGAGCGATTTCAATGCGGTTATCATTTTTTTTGTGTTGAGGCTTTACAAAGCTGAATACACAAGTTACTGACCTGCCAGTAGTAAGAAGCATGCATCCCAATATAGCAGATGCCCAAATGTAAATATAATATGGGTGGTTGAATTCCTGCGGCTGAAGTTCGGTTATATTCATATTCGGTGGTACGGTGACCGATATTGGCATCTCTGTAGTAACATTTGCAGTTATTTCACTGGTCGAATTGATTTCTTTGGTAACGTTTTCTGGCAGGTCGTGTCTCAATTCTACGTCGTTCATCCTGCGATCATAAAACAGCCCTGTGTTGACAATCCAATTATATATTATAGTTATTCTGAAATCACCTGGATGTAATGATTTCTTTCGGTAATTATTTCTAAAAGTATTGCTATTAGTTTGTTTCTAGATACATAGGGTCAGATATCGTACAGAACCCGGCTGAAAATATAACACATTAGCAGTTACAACTTCGTATTCGTGAACTTTCGTTTTTCGGCTATCCCGAAAACCGGAAACCCACCCATTTTCCAGGATAAAAGTATCCTATGTTGATCCGGGCTATCACCATGCCAATTTTCATTAAAATACGTCCGGGAGATTTCCCGTGATTCTGGCGATTGATGGACAAACAATCCTAAAATGGGGGATTCGGCCTCTGCATCAAAAATAATTATCACCATGCTGATTTGTGATGACAGAAACGATCGACTTCCGAAAGACACAATCGACTAGAGGCATGACAACGGGAGAAGACGATGTGTAATATTTACGGCCGTGTACTGTATTTCCCTAGACATATATAGATTTCGCAATACTTACCAATGCGTCAGCCAGAGGTCGCTGAAGGAGGTGACCACTTGTGCGAGGATGATGCCGATCATAGTGAATAAGATGAGCCCCCAGCCGGCGCCGGCGCGGAAGTATTGAGTGTACACAGCTCCGGGCACGCGGCCTAGATTCAAATATTATGAGCATTTGAGACAAGTATTGATGGATATTTCATTGCATGTGGGAGTGAGGTTTCACAAAAATACATGAATTACATACTAAAGCAAGTTGAGTGTACTCAAATACACCATCATCACGCCTATCTACTTACTATTGCCTTGTAGGTAAGTAAGTAGGTGTCATTAGAAAACTAGTCTTTATACAACCTAATGGTATGCACCTATATACATGCCCATCTATCGTACTAATTTGAATAAAAAAATTGATTAGTATGTATTTAGATCACAATACATATTTAGACAAGTACTGATGAAATGAAACTAAAACGACTTTATGACGGGCAGGTGTTGTCAACTCACCTGTGGCCGTAATCTCAGCTTCCTCTTGCTGGTCCGCCTCGAGAGCCACCGCATCATGTACAGTACTAGTACTCGTGTGAGACTGTAACAAACATCAACATTAACAATGGCCAGAAACCGTATTGTAGATTATATGCATCTCATAAAGGGGAATAAAGAATCGACCTTGGAGAAACTTTTATTTTATCATAACGAGATTTTTACGTAGATATACGTACGTAAAATCATGACATTTACAATATCTAAATCAGAATCAATAATAGATAACACAGTGACTTGCATATCGTTCATGATTGATTGGGATGTCTGTCTGTATACATTGATTGAATTGACACTGAAATGTCATACACGAGGTAATTTAATAATGGAGGATTTTAATGGGGAGGAATTTAAGGTATTTGAACCAAAACATTTTTTTACCAGGCAAGATAAAGGTATACTTAGTAGTTAACACCGCAAGTGACGTAGTGGTAGGGGAGATGTGACCATTGTACCAACGAAGGAAGTTTTTTTTTTTTTTATTGCAGTATAGGCAAGTATTTGATCTCGATCTCACCTGATGGTAAGTGATGATGAGATCTATGATGTAGCATACTTGCCTAGAAGGTACCTGTTCACTCTGGACTTGAAAACACCCAGATTGTAGTCAACGGGGAACAAAGACGCCGGTAGCGTGTTCCATTCCTTGGCAGTACGCACGATGAAAGTAGAAGCAAAACGCTTAGTGCGTACCGCAGGAATGTCCACAGTGTACGGATGACACTTGTCCGTGCGTCTTGTCGACCGACGATAGAATGGAGATGGGGGAATTAATTCGTGTAATTCCGTCACACACTCTCCGAAATGTATTCTGTAGAAGACTGATAGGCTGGCAACCCTACGTCGGTATTCCAGGCTCTGTAGCTTGGCCTGCACTAGGGTCTCAGTAGGTACCATACAGATTGATAGTTGTGGTCGGGAGTTAATCTCTACCGTGGTTGTGCTACGAAGGAAAAGGGTGTCGTCGTAGTCACACTGGTACAGCACCCATAAAACAATCGTTGCTTACTTTGACAACGTACAGTGAACGTGTTACTCTTGCGTTTGAGTACCTAAGAATATAAAATTATGTCGTTATAATTCAGTTCGTTAATTTTATTTAACCCACCTGAATAGATAGTGTTCTCTTTCGTAGCAGACGTGTCGGTTCCTCGGGTTGTTCTTCTTCTTGCAATAGTTCGGCGAACAGCGGCGATTTTGACACATCATCGAAGTTCCCCTGAGTTTCTATTTCACCCTGTGTCAACGGAACATAAGATGCTATAGATCATATTTATTTACGTGTTTACTGCAGTTTGTACAACACCAGAAGTTCCTATCAGGGTAAGTTGTTAAATGTCTTACAACTACAAGCTCAATCCACAAAATTCTAACTTCTCATAATTATCACAAACGCAGTAAAGAATCGCAGATTCGATGGTTAGTATACCATTTCTGAATCACCTGTATAGTTATAAAGGCTTTGGCTGTTGGGAACTTGGGACTTGGGACTTTGGCACTTGGGAAGCCGAGGTTATTGCTACTCACGTTGTGCAATATGATGATTTTGTCCGCACACTTGAGGTGGTGCAGCTGGTGCGTGACAAGTATGCGCGTGGAGTGCCTCAGCAGGCCCATCACGCATTCGGAGACCAGGTGCTTGCCCACGTGTGTGTCCACCGCCGACAGCGGGTCGTCCAGCAGGTAGATGTCCGCCTGCATAATTACATATTACACTTCAAATTGTAGTATAATTTGAAGTGTGTTTTTATATTTCTTTATGTGGAACTTAGGTAGGTACTTACATAGGTTATGAGACGGTGCTGTCACTAAAGGATAATATGGCTGGATGTTACAATAGATCATATGGATCAAGAATTTTCTGTAAAATTTGAAATTCGATTCCCATCTGCGCCTGGGGGTATTTCGGAAAAAACTTCGAAATCTGGCTGCTACTGTTGATTTATTGTATCCACCTACTGTTGGTAGGCACCAGGTAGGTATAAGCGTTGCTTGCTTAGTTTGAGTTGGACATACAATTGGCTGTTTTCCAGACTTACAGAGGATTCCCTGCCGATATTTATTTCTATTATGATTCTAATTTTAAAAATCTATGTAAGTACATTATGACTATTCATGCGAGATATATTATGCCTTTCAGATAACTTTGGAACAGTAAGTAATATATACAAGTGTATGGCACATCTATAAAGTTCTTTACTGTGCAAATATCTAAAGCCGTGTACAAACTGGCAACGTCAATTAAACGGCAAATAGTACCGCTATCTATTCCGTGAAATAACTTATTGTACCTGCCTTATGTAGAGTAAACACAAGAACGTAGGTAATATTGTGTTTACTCTACATTGTAAACTTGAGAATTTTTATAAGTAGCTACCTACTGCAATCAAATATTTATTTATAGACACAGTGTATCCGTTTATGACTGTAGTACCTTTACGGTATGACATGTCATCGTGATACGCAAATTTTTTCACAAAAAAATCTGAAATACGGAATATTGTTTTGAATATAACAAACAGAAAAGCGTTCTGCGTTCTGTCCATAGTCCTCATGATGTTTATTTTTTAGGATCCTGAGTCGGTGATTCTCAAAAGGTAGGTAGTAATTTTATATGTATTACTGGCCGGATCTTACAAAAGAAAGTATATATATTCAAAGGTCCCTTCATGTAGGTGAATGTTCCCCTTTCTACCTGTCTGTAGCACGCCCGTGCGAGGCCGATGCGCGCGCGCTGGCCCCCGCTGAGGCTGATGCCGCGCTCGCCCACCAGGGTCGAGTCACCCGCCGGAAGCTGCTCGAAGTCGCGCACCAATGCGCATGCGCTCACTACCTTCAGATAAACAATACCTTATCAATCAGAATAGTCAGATTTACTCTTGACTGCAACGCGATGTGTATTATATGCCCTTTTGTGGCATCATAAATCTAAAACGGTTGCCATAGCTTCGCATGCATGATAATTGATTTTGTTGTTTTCAAGCAAGATATATACGAATCGAGGGGTTTATAAATGGCTTTTTTCTTCGAAGGATATTAACGAACTGGGGCGGATCCAGGATTTCTTTAAGGTTTAACGCGTTAAGGGTGAACCTGATTTTACCGATATTTCAGAAAAACAAATGGTGAAAGAGGAACCCTTCACTGAGCCTCGGCTTGTCAACTTTTCCAATTATAAACCAAACAACTTAATTGATAATTAAAGAAGCCAACAACTCCGAACTCCTCTAAGATGTTAGTCGAGAGTAATTGTGACAGATGTCCGTCACGAGTGTCGGGATCTCAATAAAAATACAATTCTCCGCGAAACGATGCGAATTTAAAAAAGTATTTCACACGTGTTTCGCCTCTAAACGAGGCATCCTCAGGGCGGCTGGCGGTATATTTCAGAAAAAAACAAAATGAAATTGGTCGTAGTAAAGTACTTCAGTCGTGAGTCAGGGGGAATTAGCCCTCCCCCCTGTATCCGCGCATTAAATCGAATATCCAACAGAAATCCTTTCATAGTACGGGTATTGATAAAGCTTGTTGAAATGTCACAACGTAACACTATAGGCATTTTAAAAATGATTGATGACATAATAATCTCAGCATAGATAGGCTGATGTTATCGCGTGTAAAGAATTCTAACTACTATCAGTGCCCGTGACTTCGTACGCGTGGAATTCAGTTTTTTTTTCTAATCATACCGCGATAACCCTTTTATGTCTCGGAATGAATAGTGTATCGGTATACATGAACTGTAATTTAATCTATTCCAAGTAATTTTATCTATTCATATCTTCAAAAAGCTTTCGCGTTTCACGGACAAAAAATCCAAAAATCGTGGATTCAGTCGCAGTGTCGCATGTCCCCAACAATTATTTTTTGCCAAAAATATTTCATGTACCTTCAGACGTAGATTCATCACCAAGTCACCTGTATTATCTGTATCGCATGTGTAAACTGAAGATTACTCATACAATAAACTTGGCCTTCGTTCAGTGACGCAAATTTTACGTTACAAATATGTCAATCAGTTATGTTGGTCAATTCCTTTCGGATTGAATTAATATTCATATTGGTTGTCTGCACTGAACGTATGAATTTATGTAGCTACTATAGAGAATATTTCTAACTACTTGGAGACCGTAAGGTTATTTTGGCGTGGCAATACTTAGTAATAGCGCTACAGCTGCTAATTACTGCCATGTGCCTGTACAGTTCAAACGAACATAAACGATTCAGAAAGAGTATACTAAGCTTTGAACCTGGACTTTTTAACGTATTTTAAACACTATGTATAGTCACAATTTGTATATGTAAAAAGATGTTTTCATAATATCACATTGTCATTTTGGTGGGAACAAAATTTATTTTTAAAATCGAGACTTCAAATTCTGCAGATCGTGTTTTGAAATGCGCTATGGAAGTCCAGGTTCTAGGCTTAGTATAGCCTTTCTGAATCATGAGGTAAATTTTCGTAAACTACACTTACAACAATGCAGTTAATCTCACCTTTTTATAGCGCACTCGGTCATAGGGCAGTCCAAACAGTATGTTCTGTCGCACGGTCGCCACAAACAGCCACGGCTCCTGGCTTGCGTACGAAATACGACCGCCTCCCAGCGACAACTTCCCCTGGGCTACCGGCACTTCGCCCAGTATCACTTGGAGAAGCGACGACTAAAACAAAATAACACTTAAGAAAACTGCTCAGCGTAGGAAATTCTTCTGAGATATATGTCAAACCGCACTGGTCCAGAGATGACTGAAAGAATTTGAGGAGTGTGCCTGGCAGAATGGCAACTAGCTTGCCCCTGTAAGGAACATTGGGAGTTGGGACCTAATACAATCATCGACGTAATGAGGCTGTACAACTCTACCTTACCCTTACAGGCATGAGAGAGTTATTTATTTTAAAATACTAGGTGGTTTTAGTTTATCATAATGCGCCATTAAAAAACGTATTCTTAAGTCTCCTGACAACAACGGAACCTAAGCTGGAATTTACAAGGCTGTTGAACGCCGGATGATTTATAGTTATAAATGGTACGAGTCATGGAAAAAAATCTGATTCAATTTTAAAGATAATTCCGTGGAAACGTCATCAATAGTATGACGATGCATTTTCCTCAATCGCACTAAAATAACTTGTTAACAAACATCAGTGAACAAAAATATAAAAACGCAAATTCACTGTTTGCAGACCAGTCCCCACATTTTCCTGTTCACAACATTTGTTCTCTTGGTCTATTTTTAAAATATTTATTATCTTGTTTTTTAAAAATCTCGCTACCTACTCAATATTGTTTTAATTAGATAATTTCCAAGCACGAAACGCTGTTTTGCATACCATACGATGCAGCTTTATGAGAATTTGCTGTTGCACTTTAGCTATATTTGTCGACTTGGTATGCACCCTACAAAGGTACATACTTGCATAGTTGCTTCTACGTGTTTTACCTTTCCAGATCCGACCAATCCAGCGATCCCAACGAACTCTCCCGGCATTGCTGTCAGAGAGATATTTCTCAAAGTACTGACGATGGCGTCAGGTTGCCAACTGGCGCGAACCCCTGAGAGCACCAGGCCGGTCGGCCTTGGCTTCTCTTTTTCCTTTTCGTTTCCGTTGCTTATGATTTCGCTTGCTTTGATTACATCTTTAGTTTTTTCAGTATGCAGTTCATCGAGCAATAAAAAGTCCTATAAGAAATAGAGAATAGCTCCATAAAGGTTATTTGAATCCTTAATCAAAGTAAGAACAGTAGCTACTTATATAGCTATTAGAGAAACATGTTCCCTAGTAAAGCTATATGAGTAGGTATCATGCTTAAACATTGTTGGTGTACCTCAAGTCGTTTTATGGAAACTCTCGTTTCAGCCAGGAACGCCAATGCCAATGGGAAAAATATGTTGCATGCCAGCTGCAACAGGTTGAAATACTGCACGAGCGAGAAAGTGATTTCGGATCTGATATCTCCGCCCATCACCACGAACGCCACGATGGCCGCAAAGAGTATGAACCGCTCCGTGAACACGCTCAACGCGGTCGAGAAGCCTTTGATCATCGATGTACGCATTATGAAGCTTACTTCGAACCTGATAACAAAGTTTTTTTATCTTATTATCTCTATTTGTCAAGAATAGAACATTAGTATACCTAGACATACTAATGCATTCGTAATTAAGGCGTGTTCATCCCAGCTTCCAAGTTCTTGTTTTTAGAACGCACATTCTACCTGATTAACAGTTTAGTTCCTCTAAAGTGAATATAAAAATAGCTTAGTTTCTATTTACATAGGTGCCAATCTAACTAGCTAATAGATAGGATAGAGATACTTACTTTCGCAATTTATCTACTAGTTTTTCAAATGGCTTCTCCCAAGCGTACATTTTGATAACCTGCACGCCGTTCACTAATTCGCTCATCACCTTTACTCTTTCGTCGGTGCGTTTTGCGATCTTCCCTCGCAGGATTCCTTGGAGATTACTTAGATATGCTGAAAGTTTAATAATTATGTGAGAAATGCAATCTCTTCTAAGTCTGTTTATTAGCTGAGCCTTTACTTATTAACTTTCGCAATAGTCGCGCTGTCTCAACAAGTCAATGGTAATTTAAGTACCTACTTAAAGTCCGATTCCTTACACCAATGGAATCCGAAGGTGCTTTGATTTCTCCTGCCACAGACTTGTTTACATTAAGTAGGTACTAACTTGCTTATTTTTACTAAGCCATAAGTTTAAACTTACCCTGAACAAGTACAGTTTGCAAGAATATAACAATAAGAGCGGCGAGTGTAGCCCACGCCACGTGCTGCCACACCAGGTACGAAACTACGGGCACCACGATTGGCATCACCCAGAGGTAGTTGAGGAACAAGGCCACCAGGTCGAACCGATTCACGTCATTCGACATCAAGTTGATCACTTGACCTGACTCTGTTTTACTTTGTCCTATCCTGTCCAGTTTAAGTATCTAAAAGGAGGAAAAACGTTCAATAGGAAGAATAACAATATTGTATTGAATCAAATGGTAGATAATCTCATGTCTCACCTTTCTATACAATACGGAGCAGCTAGCTATCCTAACTCTCATACCCACGCGACCTTGACTTAATTGTAAGTGATTAAGCATTAATGCCGTCAATATACTTAAAAAATTCATTGAAAAATTATAAATGTGCGCGTTTCTATAAGCCTCCGCTGTTTTCTCTTGGGAGAAATATTTAATAAATAATGCTAATGTGTACGGAATTAACGGCCTGAAACAATGACAAGTGATTAATTATTTATTGCGAGCGTAGAGATAACAAAATCATCGCGTTTAATTTACGCACGCATGACTGTGTTGGTCTGTACAGTTTCATTGACCTTTGCTCAGTGACATAATGATTGTGAGTGCGTACGTTCAAGGCGCCGACCCACATTGAACGGCTCCGCCGCCCAAGCCATTATTTTTTTCTGCAGCTCGATATTATACTTATAAATACTCGTTCTACATTTTAAGTCTGATCATACCATGTTAGGCACGCTTTCAATTTGTGAAAGCTTCATTCAATTTTCTTTCTGCGTGACTCTCAAAAAATAGACAAAACATTTTTTTGTAATTGCATAGATTCACTGGCGTTCTAATTATAATTTTATTACTTACCATAAAAATATGAATAGAAGCCCAACCACCAGGCCGCACAACATGTACTCGAACCAGAAGGATCGTATGATGGCTTTCGAGAATGAGGGCTTGGTGCCCTTCAGCTTGGCAGCGTCCAGCTCCTGGTGCCACGCTTCCTCGAGCCGGTCACCCAGCTTTCCGGAGTGGTCGGCGTCGCGGGCTCGCCACAAGTCTTCCATTGTAAGACCATGTTTGAAACCCCTACGGAATAAACTAAAACTCCATCTGAAACACATAAATTATTACGATAAGTTTTAAAAGGTGGCTTAGGTAATTTACCTTAGCAGCAGTAAAAACGCCTGTCATTGATGAAACAATGGTCTTTCATGAAACAATGGTTACAAACATGTTTTCATACGGTTTATTTATCAGTAAAGCCTCTAATAAACTCTGGTCATGGTTTAAATTAAACATGTATACAACTGAATTGAGAACCTCCTCCTTTTTGAAGTCGGTTAAAAAAGGAATAGGTACTCATTTCATTGCGTATTTTCGACTACAATTAATAATAGTCCTCACAGACTTCGGGTACGGTGCCCTGTGGCCAATCATTATGAGGCCCGTGCTGCCCATCCAAGTGTTCGCCAATGTTTCTAGTTGCCTATCTTGGCGAGACATGTGATTTCACACTTGGGCAGGCCAGCGCCTCATGGCCAACGCGACAGTAAAATAATAATGTGTGTCTGCAACTATCATCTATCTGCTTATGTAACAAGGTTGTAATTTTGTCGTGTCTAAGTATACGTTGAATATTTGTAGATAAATAAAATGGACACTGTTTTCGCTTTTGAGGCTGATTGCGCCGTTTTTGGATTTTTTGTTTGTTCACGCATCACGGGCGCTGACCAAGATTGTCTAAATAATCGCGTTTACATAACGATATTTCAAAGAATTTGGTGCTAAGTAGGTATGAGCTGTTTGGACGACTCTGAATTGAAGACAAATGTTTTTAGAATTCTTGTCCGTGTCTGTTTCATTAAGAATATATGCAAAACTACTGCACCGATTCCAACGGAGGTTCACTATTGAATAGCTTATACTTCAATATGTATAACAGGAAGGTAACATCACGCCGTCACCATTGAGAATTAGCGGCAGAGCAAAACAATGGTTGGGCAAAAATCTAGTACGGAGGTACATTGACAAATTGCTCTATAATTGCCGTTGAAAAGCTTTAAAATTCTCTTATACCTGTTAAAGAAAGTTTAAGCGCTTTTATAGAGCCATTTAATAGCAGCTATTGAGCAATGAGGCAATGAACCTACTTCCTTGAATTTCATAGCAATAATAGCCGCATTTGGTTAATATTTCTCCCACTATATTCAATATCTGCTTCAATTGTCGTTCAGCAATTAACATCAATTGCTGTGCTGCTGTTGACAATTGGCTTGAAATATACAATCAAATTGGTGATTGTCACAGAGCTCGTAACGAGGCCAAGCTTGGCGGTTTTTAGTGCATGCTGGATAGTATTGTAGGTTAGATAAACAATAATCGAGTAACTAAACTGTATTTTAAATTGTAAATATTTAGAAGATTAATAAAATTGGAGTGTCTGTTTATGAATACCTATAACTATGATATTTAAAAGTAAATTAAAGACACGGAAGAGAGAAGAATAATTATCAATAAGTACCTATCTTTGTGGTCATTATTAATTTATATGTGATAGGGTGGGTATATACAACATATTTTCTTTGGGTTATTGATTCTATTGTCTAATGAACTTCTTTGGTATAACGTGGATCAAATAAAATGAGCAAAGATCGCGACTCTGGCCATGCCTAATTGTATGAATTCGGCATCCGCTGAGCCGCCGTCTTTGCTAATATTATTTGATGTGACCTGTAACTGGTACAGTAAGTGGGACGTTTACATTTAAATCTTTTAATTTATTCACACATATATGAATACATATATGAATATTATTTGATCATTGATTTCCATAACCCTGACTTTCATCACGAATCATGTGAGTCGTACATGAATAAAGTCAAGTCACACTTGATAATTTTATCAGTAGGTATATGACATACATACCTACCTAAATGCCATGATTGTGCGCAAGAGATTTATTAACAAGATTTATAAAGTGTATATAGTAGTTTAAGAGTACTTGTAGTTGTAGGTATGTATAAACAAGTGCGCACACGCAATTTGAGTTGACCGCGTTGATAACTCTACTTGTTCAATAATCAGTTGTTTTAAATCTAAGATTTGCAAATAAGGGGTCGTTTATAGACCACCAACTAACCACCAAATGTTCTCAGAATAAATAAATATCGCCAGGCGAACACCAACGATGCGGTTCCACACTAAGCAACACTTGTACTATGGGCACCGTACAAGACTGGGGGCGAACTCAGTATATATTACTTATGTAGAAATTAAACATGACATTAGTGCTCATCACACAAAGTTTGTCTCAACCAGGATTCGAACCCGGTACCCTCGGCACAGAAAGCACGGTCACTACCAACTGCGCTAATCAGGCCGCCCGTAACTAACTACCCAGATTTTCCAGACATCCATTGAAAACTTGACGATAATGGATGCGACAACACACTTGATAGCCCATTGTCATATGTCATCGTAGTAACGCAAATGTAAAAAAAGCATGAACACTAAATTATTATCGACCGGCCGCCGCCCGTCGCCGCGTCGCGTCGCCACTGACAACTAAGTACCTATACGTTCGAATACCTAAGGGTATCTTCGAGTTTTATGTAACTTACATAACAATACCTCATTTTTTATAATTTTGTTAAGTATATGGTGCTTCGCAAAAACTTTGAGATATTTTTACCCGAGTGAGCAAAGCACATATGGCAATTCTATACCAATAGTTTACCTACGTACCTACTTACTCTTAACTTTGTTATAGGAATTAAACAGTCTTGGATAAACCCTACATAAATCATTATAGAATGGTAATACCCTATACAGGCAATACTGTTACCTGAATTATTTCAAAGCTTACAATACAATATTGATAAAGGTAGGGTGCGTACTTTCCTACCTGTTAACAAGCACATTATAAAATAAAGACTGAAGTACAAAAAAACATCGCTTCGTAAAAACCCGCTTAAAAGCAACCTTCATTCTTGTATAGTATTCGTATTTGTATATGTTAAATAACATAACCAATCGATACTACCTATGTGCCAAGTTAAGCACATTGCTAGGCTTTTTATGTGAAATTTATCGCGCGCTGTATTGCCTTAGTAAACAATTCTGTACCTACAAAAAAAAACACAACCTCATAACTACTTACTAACTATACTTTGCTATTTATTTCCTCCATTACCAACGTACGTTGGTGGGTAAAGAATAAATACATATTTCGGTCGGCAGATCCGGGGCTAACAATTATTTTAGTATTTTGTATTAGGCAACCCAGGAAAATCCATTTAGCACTAAATTTATAAGGAAGGTCACACACGACTTTGATTGGGTCACATCACATTGGTACATTACATTACGTTGTGATGAATAACATAAATAGGTACCTACGTATACTTACGTTAAAAATATTTTGGATAAAATATTCGCTTTATCGTGTGGATTTATTTCCTTTAAAACGACTTTCGAATCCATGTTCTAATGTTGTCCAAGGCTCATTTAAATATTTTTTTCGGGTCAATGTTTTTTTTTTAATTGTTTGGTTATCGAAATAACTTTACTTCGCTACTGTCCACCGCTTCTTGGAATTAACAAACTCACAACACAAAGAACATTATGGTTTACAAAACAGATTGCATAATTAACTAGCAACTCTTAATTTTTTTGTCGTAGAGCTCTTGGGATTCACTGACCACTGACTGATGTACACGTGAATTGCATGATTTATCGAACTAAAGGCGTACTCTTATGCGTAAAATTTTAAAGCGAATAGCAAAATATAAATTCCGTCTTTTTAAGTAATTTATCACAGTTAAGTAGATTAGCAGAAATATTATTGCCGAGAGCAAATTCGCGAGCGAGTGGCACGGGCGTCACCGGCGTACTGCGGCGGGCTGGAGGCGGAGGGCCGGCGGATCCTCTCCAATACTACGGCACGGTTCATTCCACTGTTCACTACATTCTATAAATAAGATGAAGTAAACATCCTCACCCAGTCTGCAGTCATTAAAACACATGTTCCTAGCCTACTCCTATGGTTACACAACAACAATAATCTTTTGTTTAAGAAACATAGCAACGCGATATTAGAATACAGGGCACAAATATTTATATCCTCAGGGAACTATTGGGATGTAATTTTTTTGTGATATAAACCCATTATTAAAGAAATTATAATTGTGGGTGATTCTAAAGCTCCAGTATAGCGATCTCTATTATATATGGCCGAATTCAGGGAGGTAATTATTCATCTAACAATTAATATAAGACAGTCCTGCGTTCCTTCTACCTTTTCGATATTGGATTCTCTAAAGGCGCTTATTTTAATGTTTGTCATGTAATTTAATTACGCAGGAATTGTTCACATCAATATGTACAGCAAAAAAAAATATCGCCAGACAATAACACCAATTATACGATCCCACACTAAGCAACGTTTGTATTATGGCTACCGTACAATGGACTGAGGGCGAACTCAGTATATAATACTTATATAGATAATAAATATTCATGACTCGGGAATAAACATTCGAGTTAATCACACAAAGTTTTCCCCTACCAGGATTCGAACCCAGGACCGCAGCACAGAATGTAGGGTCACTACCCAGCTGAGCTAATCAGGTCGTCACCACAACCGTAACATTCAGTACCTATTTTCGGATTCGTGCAACAGATGCTACTAACGCAACCGCCAACGTTGCCACTGAAAGGTTAGCGCTAACTAATTTGTTAACCATGACCGCTAATCATTGCCGTCACGGTCAAGCGCAGGAGGATAGAACCAATAACCTATCAACCTCTTCATCACTCCACGGTATATTTCTACCCACAGCTAGGTGCGTAAATACTACTTAATTCCATTACTGTATTTCTGGATATTTCCATTTGTGGTCCAACATGCACTAACTAACCCAAAAATCTATAAAATTACTCACCGTTGGTGACTTACCTTGTTCCTCTTTCTAACTACCCTCTGTTCGCAGCCTGTCTACTTGCCTGCTTCTCTTGAATTGAACCCCCCCGGCAGCAACACTAAGATAGGGTGGTATGTTTTACCGCTATCGCTTTTAGTCTTTGGCACCGTATGTAGTTTGCGGACGGATAGGATAATTTCCAGGCGGTTTTTTTTAATTTATTTGGGTAAGCTTACAATGACAGGTACCTACCTAGGACACTTTCCTATCAAAAGTATCATTTATCATGACCTATGTTGAACAGACAAACAAACATTCTATATATTTTTTTATATAATGGCGGATTCGGCGTTAGTACATATTATTTTACTCTTTGGGTAGTACCTATTTGAACCAAAATGTAGGTTGGTGATTTACACAACAGAAAAACTTTATTGTAATTTTAGTTTTTACATCTACATAGATATGAATACCGCTATAAACCTGACCGGTTATACAGAATCCGATGTGATGAGCGAATATTCATATCCGATCTACCAATATGCAGACTCACGTTTGATACAATATCAAGTTTCCTTGAAATCTTGCTTATCTCCCGCGAACATAGAGAATACATCTTGGATATTTTTTGAGATATTAATTTTATCAAGGATTATTATTCACTTTTACACACACCGACTGACAACTAGCAATACTAGCATCCACTTATGAATATAATCTGTAAGTATTTAAAAAGCAATTAGTAAATACTTACATCGAGTAAAAAATAATTAGTTAGATAACTACCTACCTATTTTAAAACCTTCAAATGTGTAACTGTCTATAAGTGGACAACAGTGGGTTTATTACAAGTTTTAAAACGCATTGATCTTGTTAGTTTGTTTTAAAGCGCCTCTAATGGAAGGTGCACTTGTAATATATCGCATGGAAAGATTCTACCTATATCAGGCAAACTTAAACTGTTACATGACATGCATTACTAGGAGCACTGCTGTGGAATATATGAAAATTTTTGATCACTCCTTGATCACAAATGCTGTTAAAACTCATACTAAGCTCCCTTAAGAGTATATCAAAGTATATTTCTGAAGAAAACAACATTATTATACTTACATAATCTTATTCTTAATTATTCAATGCATATTGGCAATACAACACAAACATTAATGTATAACCCTATAAAGACCGTTGTACTTTACGCACATGCTGACTTTTGGATTCCTTCAGAGCTTGGTCCAACTTATTTGTTAAATGCAATAAATTTGGTAGATCACACTGTAATAACACATGGTTGATAACATTCTGACAATGTGTGGCTGCCCTTGCATCCTGTACACTCGCATTAATATGTATAGGAGATATGCTTTTATCATTTTTAGTCTTTTCATACACAGCTCTAGTTATGTAGGGCTCACTAAATTGCCCAAAGTTCTTGGGAGTTGTTATCACAAAGTCCATTGATACCATGGGTTTTATTTCTTCATCTTTGCTTCTGGATGCTACCTGTAATCAACAATTGAAAAATGAGACAGAGCTTTCAATATTAGTATACTTAGTAGTTTAATTTACTTTAGTTAACAAAAAAGGAAGTTGACAGTATTTTTTTCAAATTTAGCCTTAAATGTATATTCTGATTTACTTGAATTTCAAATCGCCAAGAAAAATCCTGATAAGTGGGCTCTTTCTGTTGCAGCAGACATAATGCATCTGATAATTCAGCTTTCTTAGTGTTGTGCAGTTTGGTCAACACCTCTTGCTGTTCAGTTGAAAAGCCCACAATAGCCAGAGATGACTTGAAATCAGGCTCAGATAACTGCAACAAACAGTTCAGGAAAATATTAATTTACATTAACAGAAATGAACTCGACAATTTTTTATATCTTGGAGATTGAACTAAATTGGTTTTGGTATTTTGTTTAATGGCAAAGACCACTTTTTCCTAGTTGTCAAAAAATTTCGACATTCTTTGCACTTATTTTCATTTACATAAAACAATCATTTTCCAGGATATCAAAACCAGAGTTAAAATGCTGTAGAGTAAGCAGGAACTTCTAATATAATTATAACATCAACAAGAAAATATTATATCACTGTCATACATATTTATGAAATTTGTGGTGGGAAAGGGATGGTACATTATTGAAACAAAACTATTTTTTTTGTTTTATCGCATTTATATTTAGATTTTTCATTCAAAAATAGTTTTATTTCAATGTGTAGTATTCGCGTAAATATAAGAAATCAATTATTGAAATGGTAAATGAAATGGATTGTTTTGAGTTACTGTTTAATTTGAAGACTTACATTATGTCTACATCCCTCCACTATAAGATACACCAATGCATGAACAAGATTTTGGACTGATGACAATGATACACCCAGCTTTTCTGAAAAACATAAAATATAGGTTTTTTTAGATAGATATTTTCATTAGAGAATTCTGGGATGTTTAGTTATCATACTCGGCCAGTGAAAATGTTAGTAATATTACCTGCTGCTGTGCTGTATTTTTTATGATTAACTCCATTGCTTAGATAATCCAAAGCCAGTTTACAGAAATCTATTAATACTGAAAAAAAAACTATTTTAATGACATAGGTACATCAAAAGGTAGCGCTTATATAATATAAAACATGTAAGTACTTATTAGTCTTGCAGAACCCTACAAAATTAATAGGTACCTACCTACCTACATGTTTTTATTAATATAACTATAAAAATGCAGGTATTGACATTACCCTGAGTAGAATGTTGATGTAATAAATTGAGATGTTCTTTCTGTAACTCACTCAAAAATATTATCATTTTCTTCTAAGAAAACTCAAGTATATATAGTTAAAAGTACAAAAAATAAATATTTTCGTCGATCTAAACTATCTAAACCAAAATATAAACAGAATGACAGACAAATGACAATTGCATTGACACAAGCATGACAGCCAGCTGATCACTTTCTATGTAGATATGTAAGCTATAGAATCAAAGAGTCAGAAATGTGGATGTCGCTCTCAGGTTTGGATGTTATCGTAGTATACGGAAAGAGATGTGAACCCGTTTTTGTCTACAACAGAGGACGCAAGTTAAACACTAATGAACTGAATAACTATTATCAAATGGTTGTCATAGCTCTATGGTTTCCTACTGGTTGCTAACTGTCAATTTCTTGCCAGCTTGACGTCTATGCTTGACGTAGACTACTGCTTGCTTACGAGTTTTGCAATTTGTGAATTTATCATGTTTCTTTAACTTTACCTATTATAATAATAAACTGGCGCGTTGTTTAATGGTTAGAAAAACAATTCTTACAAGATGGCTCTGAAAAAAGTAAAGGGTAATTTTGAAAGGATGTTCGATAAAAATCTCACGGATTTAGTTCGAGGAATCAGGAATAATAAAGATAATGAGGTATTTACTTATTTAACACTGCCTAACTATTCATCGAGAGCTAATCCTAACTCAGCTTTATATTTACAGTTGTGTATAATCGAAAAATAGTTATAACACTTTCGATTATGTACATACCATGTAAAGTACCCTTTCTACTTTGACATTTTATGAATATAAGTAGATATACTGCATTAGCACATACACGAATGTATTTAGCTTACGTTAGACCTACGAAATTACCATTAAACCTACTAATATAAATCTATGAAGTGTTCATATATCTTGAGACTAATATTTGAAGTAGATACTTGGTTTGTCTTCCACTAGAGTTTTACCTAATTGCTTTCAAATTATTCACAATGCCATCAGTCATCAGTATATTTCAATAAAATACGATAATAGGGCAAAATTAAATTATTTATCTTGCAGCATCATATTTTAATAGCTATGTACATAATATGTAACATATAAATCATTTACTCATATGTTAATTTACAGTCTAAATACATAGCCCAATGTATAGAAGAAATAAAAGTGGAACTGCGTCAAGACAACATAGCAGTAAAATCCAATGCTGTTGCCAAATTGACATATGTAAGTACACACAGATATACTGCCACACTTTCTAAAATAAAATAGATAACCATGCTATGTAAATAATGTATACTTCTTTGATAACATATTTTTATGGTAATAATTGATTGTGACTATCAGTCAAATGTGTTGTGTACATGGTACCATGCAATGGACTTTGCCCAGATGGGAAGCCATATGTGCAAACAACTTAGATCCATGTAGAGTGCTCTATATTGATCCACAAGATTAGGTAGTCTATTTATATCTTTGTTTGTATATAACTCACAAAAAACAAGTTGATAATGATTACAACCGTAGCAATAATCCAAGTATTTAAAAAGGACCATTACTAGGGACAGTCAACCCTGCACAACCCTCAAATGCAATCCAGGCAAATGCAAACCATCAAATATTAGGGTTACTTATCTATTTTACAAATTTCTTTATTTTTGTAGACTTCCAATCCATAAACAGATTGTATATTAACTTTTATTTTTGATCCCCTGCAACTAAGCTTAAACCTGACCTAGGAGTGGGCTCACATCTTTAGTTTAATTGCCTATGTAGGGATTGAAGTGAAACCTAAAGTATTTGATGATAAGGGTGGCCACTCTAACCATTAGGCTATTAACACTACTCTTAATATTTATAAAATGAAAATATTTATGAAGAGCAGATAAATATCTTCTCTTAAAATATAATATATATATTTTCACTTATATGAGACATTCTCATCTTGCAGCTTCAAATGCTGGGGTATGATATATGTTGGGCCATCTTCAACATAATAGAAGTGATGAGTTCAAATAAATTCACATACAAACGGATTGGTTACTTAGCGGCCAGTCAGTCCTTTCACGCTGACTCAGAATTACTGATGCTTACTACCAACATGATCAGGAAGGACCTGAATGCTCAGAATCAATATGAAGCAGGGCTGGCCCTTAGTGGGCTGAGCTGCTTTATATCCCAAGACTTAGCCAGGGACTTAGCTAATGATATCATGACTTTGGTAAGTATCCAATTATTACTTTATTTAAAAGCTATTAATAATGAACCCTTTTAATGTTGCACTGGTATTCTCTGCCATAATGTGGCCATCAGCCAAACAAAAAACTCAAAATCGTGGATTTGCTTTAATTATATTGATTATGTTGTCACAATATGTTAAAGTATTTAACAAACAGCATAACATACTGTATTATCGTCTATTCTGAGGCCAGGCTTTAGATTAGTATTAGTAGATATTATAGTTTAGTGAACTCTGATATCTATAACTAATACTGTTAAAGTACATTATACAAGTTAATATATATATGATCAAGGCTGTTTCAATCATGTGGGGTGAAAGTGTTAACCCACTTACCATAGATATCTGTTAGATATACTGTATATTATGTTTAAAACTAGTTTAAATGCCAGCATTGTTTTAAGACTTGCTATTATTATGAGAGTTCATTACAGAGTATTAATTTTAAATTTTAGGATTGTATGTTTGGGAGATTTTTTATGGTTGGAATATTCTATCTCATGATCAGCCGAAAACTTAAAGATTTACTTAAGTGTTTAAGAAATTGCTATGTTAGGATTTTAGTTATAAAAACACTGCTTAAAAAATCGACGATGCCGGATACAATAACACACAGATAAAAACATAGTGTACAAAATAGTATTACATGAGTAATACTTCTATCTTTATCACATCATCAATGTAATGTACTATACTATTGGCATGATGAATTTTATTTTCAAGATGAGCTCTACTAAACCTTACTTGAGAATGAAGGCTGTCCTGATGATGTATAAAGTATTTCTGAGGTATCCCGAAGCCCTAAGGCCTGCATTCCCCAAGCTAAAGGAAAAGCTAGAGGACCCTGATCCAGGTAATTGCTTAAAACAGAACATTATCCTCTGTTATGATTACTGTGCTATAAAGATTATTTGAGTAGGTATATGTATGGAAGATATTAAGTTCCACAGAGTTAAATACTCCATACATATACCTATAAATTAGTATCATGCATGTCTGCACGTTTTTTAATTATGTAACTTAAATCAATGAGCTAAAAGCTATTATAGTATGTGATACAGATAAAATTTCCGTACTGAAAATAAAATGTGTTATGGGTAAATTATCATGCTGCATTCATAGCATTACTCTAAAAGTTATCTAAACATGACATCATAACTTCGAGCACATTGTAAAACTGAATGGGCACAATGTTGAAAAATGTCTGTTGGAACCAGTTATTTTATTCAGAACATAATATGTAAATAATATGCTAAGTACAATGTAACGAATATAATATCATAACTGGTTTCTTCAAAAATTGGCATGGTTGATCAGTAAGGGATATAATATAATTAACATATTTTGTATGTTGATTATATTATATCTATATAATATTTAAATCCATGACGAAGAATTTCTGTTCTGTACTGAATATTATCATGCACATACTTTTTTTCCTCAAGTGAAAAAATCTAAAGTAATGATTTAAAAATATTTTTTTAGGTGTACAATCAGCAGCTGTCAATGTAGTGTGTGAGCTAGCAAGGAAAAACCCTAAAAACTACCTCTCCCTAGCCCCGGTGTTTTTCAAACTGATGACCACATCCACTAACAACTGGATGCTAATCAAGATCATCAAACTGGTATGATACTTATGCACACATACACATAAAACTAGTTTTTTTTCAGTGTAATTTTGATTATGCTGATAGTATAAATAGTTAAAACCTATATACATATCTGTGCATTTTTTTAATCAATGGAGGGAGCATAATAATATGGAAACGCCAATCTTGACCTGAAAATGATGTTAATTTCTATGAGTCTTATATTGAAAGTATTTAAAACACTAGCACTGTAATAATATATTATTTAAAAATGTATCGGCGATGTTCAACGAATTTAACTACGCTTTTTCCCCGAACTTACATAATAACAATGTCTCAAATAACATGTCAATTCTCCACAGTTTGGTTTAATGACACAGTATGAACCAGAAATTGGAAGGAAAATAACCCAAAGCCTCATAGATCTAATTTGCAGGTACCACTAACTGGTGAAATTTTACCAAAACAAGTATAGCCAAACCGCTAGATGCATTCACCACACCTCACCAAAATTTATAGTACTTAATATAAACCACGTTCTGACAATACATTGGCTGGACTGTTTGAAATATTCATATTTAATTTAATCCTGTAAATGAATCTCAAGCGATGTAAATATTAAATAGGTAGATTAGTTTTTAATTATATGCATATTTTTAATACTCCAGCTATACGAATATTATATTACACACAGACAACACCTATATTGGCACATCCGACCCACATTTTGTATTATTTTTGCCGCTGAATATAAAACAATACTATGATTACTACGATGCTGTGAATTGTAACGCCAAACGACAGAAATTATCCGGACCAGACGCCACACATCAGAAGCTATCGATCGGACGCCGAACAACAGATTGGTTAGGATCGGTCTCCAAACAATCCAGATTAATCCGGATTGTCGTCATTAAGCTATTGGTTGCTATTACATAAGCTCGTCTTACGTAGTATCATTGTGTTTGTTGCAGTTTGGTGCCTTAACCCCATTAGAGCCTCGGCTTGGCAAGAAACTGATAGAACCATTAACTAACTTAATACATAGGTGAGTCATCTGTCGATTGACCCACGGGTACATCCGAAGCCGTATCGTGGACGGTGTCGTCGCTATAATACCAGTACGTAGGTAGGCGGTAGCGGGCCGCGGCGACTGTTGGTAGTCTCAATGGGGTGAAGGAATAAAGTATATGCTACTTGGCGTATTATATCAACATTAGTCAGCAAGGACTATTTTATCAAACTTTGTTGTTGTTCGTAGTTGTCCAATTCGGTGTGACTTGCTTGCATTGCTTTTTTGATGTTTTTTTAATAAGCTTCTTATTTACACGGTAGCACGTTAAATGAACACACTAGAGCTTTGTAGCACTAGTTTTATGCTTTGAGTTGTGAGTACAATAGATGATGATAGCACTGTGAATAGTACTACTCTATAAAGTCAAAGTACAATTATTAACGCTGGCGCGCACTACGCATCACGTCGCGGCAAAATATACCTTGGAAAGCCGTGAGACGATCAAAGATCCAGTGGCATGCCGAAGGATGCCGCGGTATAATTTATATACCCACATAATGGGGCCGGCGTTCAACGTTCAGGCATTGTGAAGAACGAGTGCGTGCGAACTGCTGAGACACGCCCCTCCCCCGGCCGAGGCGTGCCGTAGCCTGACGCGGTATGCTCAAGTCTCTCCTTGTGACGATAACAAAGAATTATGAGTGCTAAGATTATAGAAATACGATTAAAAATCATTTGCACTTTAAAGGTTCTTTATCTACGTACCGCGTAGTTAGCCTTTAGAATCGAGCAACGAATGTGTGTGTAAAATCTAAGGCAGTAAGGTTTATAATGTGTTGTGTTGGCGCGCAGTACGTCTGCGATGTCGCTGCTATACGAGTGCATCAACACAGTGATCGCCGTGCTGATCAGCATCAGCAGCGGCATGCCCGGCCACGCCGCCTCCGTGCAGCTCTGCGTCCAGAAGCTGAGGATCCTCATCGAGGATAGCGACCAGAACCGTGAGTTCTATTTACCACAATTTGTTTACATTATTATTAGTTCACTGCGCGAATATCAAGTAATAGTTCGATTCGATTAGATCGTGGGTAGTATTTGATATTCTCGGACAGTTTCAGGTATTTTATTGGGTAGTTTCGAATAGCTTTGGGTATCGTGGGTAATGTTAAATTTTTGCTAATTTCGGATATTTCTGGTACTTCGGATATTTCGATTGCTTTTATGAAGTTTCATGGGGTTGGTTAGTTCCATTTTAAAAGCCATGATGGCGAGAGATAAATAATCGTAACGGGTGCTTATTTCGAATATGAAATCCATTTTGTAATCCAATATGGCAAACTCAATTGAATTCGATGTAAGTATCATTTTCTACATTTGATAGAAACATTTGGCTGAAAATCCCACTTTAAACTTTGAGTTGATTTAGGTATCATTCGTTACTTACTAGGTATCAGTATTTTCTTATGATACAAAGCTATCTTCAATCCTCAAAGCCAGATTGAGCCGAGGCTAAAGTTAGTACGAATCTAATGTTTCTTTCAGTTCGTTGGATATATGACCTTTAATGTCTACTGACGGGGAATTATTCAGTAACTGCATATTATTGTTGCAGTGAAATACTTGGGTTTGTTAGCGATGTCGCGAATACTCAAGTCCCATCCGAAGTCGGTGCAGGCGCACAAGGACCTGGTACTGGCGTGTCTCGACGACAAGGATGAGTCCATCAGGCTCAGAGCACTCGGCCTCCTCTATGGAATGGTAAGGTGTATTAAATATTTGCTCATGAACTATCTTCCCTTTCCCTGCTATATATAAAGTCACAGGCTAGCCATACTATAGAATAGATCTAAAAATCTTACATAGTTACATTGAAATGGTTCTAGCGTTGGAAATGGCTTTTGCGTTTAAAGATGTTATGCCACTATATTCTGGTTGTTAGTTACTCCAAAATTTAAAAATAAAATAAATTATTTACTCAATTTGACTCACCTGCAGGTATCTAAAAAGAATCTAATGGAGATAGTGAAGAAGTTAATGGTGCACATGGAGCGTGCCGAGGGCACGCTGTACCGCGACGAGCTGCTCACGCGCATGATCGAGATCTGCTCGCAGAACAACTACCAGCACGTGGTGGACTTCGAGTGGTACGTCACCGTGCTGTCGGAGCTCACCGAGATGGAGACCAGCGCCAAGCACGGTGAGCCCGCCACAATTTAAATATCGTTGAAGTAATTCACACATCGCTATACTTACTGTTATATAGTAATTCGTGTTGATTTGTATGGTTACGCTTCACTTGGATTTTTATGGATTACTAGCTGTTACCCGCGACTGCGTCCGCGTGGTATTTAACAAAAAGCGGACGCAGTCGCATGTAACAGCTTGTCTAAAATAAAAGTAGCCTAAGTTACTCGTTGTTTCATCAACTATCTGCCAGTGAAAGTCCCGTCAAAATCGGTCCAGCCATTTCAAAGATTAGCTGGAACAAACAGACAGACAAAAATTGTAAAAAAAATTGTTTTGATATATGTATACATCCAAATGCACTTAGTAAAAAGCGGTTATTTTAATATTACAAACAGACACTCCAATTTTATTTATTTGTATAGATTACACAAATAAATTTAGAAATGTATAAATAATTCACGTTTTTAAGTCTTTTAAGTTTTCTTTTCGTGTATGTATTCACGTACATCTAATTAGGGATACAATGAATTCTATTGAAAAATAACAAATACATTTATAAAATGGAGTAAAATATTAAAAATAACGATTTATCCGTGACAAACTAATGTTTAATCAAGCTCAAATGGAATAATCATATTGTAAATGGACAAAAGTATCGATCAAACTTCTATAGTGTCGAAGTACATACCTGGTTGTTGCAATCTGTGAATGGTGGCGGGTGTGTCGGCCAGGGCGCATCCTGGCGGCGCAGCTGACGGAGGTGGGCGCGCGCGTGGCGGAGGTGCGCGAGTTCGCGGCGGCCGAGTGCGCGGCGCTGGTGGCGCGCGCCGCCGCCGCCGCGCCCGGCCCCGCCTCGCGCGAGGTGCTCTACGCCGCCGCATACGTGCTGGCCGAGTACTGCCGGTACCTACCCCCTTTTTTTTCTTTTGTTATTTTTGAAAATTCCTTACGCATCCGTCTCGCCTCGGGGGGGGGGGGGGGAGAGGGATATGTGGGACTCCCTGGTAAGCCGGTATACCTACTAAAAACCGATGGTGTGTCACACGGTCGCTACGCATACTGCCGCGAACCTCTACGCGACTGCGGCCTCCTCATAGGCCTGACGGCCAAGTGCCGTGTTGGAACACGAAACACAGCACCACTCCTCATGAGCTCTGAGTGGAACGACGGACTACCTACATACCCCCCTAGGCTAGGGACTCAGTGTAACTTTTGACACCAATCAATTTAATAACGATCGGGTCGTCGTTTCTTTTCATAAAATGTACAGCAACGCTTCTTGAGCTTACTTAAGCAGATTATCTTTTTATTAGCCCTTCTATTGGTTCCCACTGTTAGGCTGTTAGGAGAGTGAACAGGTACCTTTTAGGCAAGTATGCTTACCATCAGGTGAGATTGAGACCAAAAACTTGCCTATAATGTAATAAAAAAAAAATAAAAAAATATCACCCAGATTGTAGTCAACGGGGAACAAAGACGCCGGTAGCTTGTTCCATTCCTTGGCAGTTCGCACGAATGTCACGTGTGGTGTTGTTGAGTATTGTGTTGCGTGTCAGTTCGGAGAGCGTGATGCGCGAGGCGGTGTCGCCGCTGCTGGTGTGCGGCGGCGCGGGCGGCGGCGCCATGCGCGCGCGCGCCGTGTGCGTGCTCGCCGCGCTCAAGCTGGCCGCGCGCCTGCTGCTGCGCTACGAGGCGCGAGGCGACCGCCCCGCCGCCATATCCGTGAGTCGATGCTAGCGTCATGCCTATTTCTAGAGTATATAGTGCAATTTGTCAGCCGATTCTGCGGTAACGGCGCTAGCGAAGCTAGATCTGAGATGTTTTTTTGGAGTTTCCAAGTCGACTTTGCAAATACGAACGCATTTTTCAAACACCACACCAAACTTTCGACGCGCAATTTACTGTATACGTGAAGTGCATTCATTCATGTGTAGGGGGTCTAAAACGTAGAAAACCAGAAGTTTTTAAAATATTTGGCAGTTTTCGACCCAACCGACGGTCGCACGTGCCCGAAGTATCCACATAAATTTCGGTTCGTGCACTTGAGTAATTTAGGAATGGGGGTGGACTGCGGGCACTGCCACTGTGCCTCGAACTCGCAAGGAACGCCCGAAAAACCTAGTAGCGTTCCTGATTGTGAGTGTATCTCGTGCGTCGCAGATAGTCCGGGAGACGCTGTCGGGCGCGCGCGCGCTGGCGTGCAGCGAGGACATGGAGGTGCAGCAGCGCGCGCACGACGCGGCCGCGCTGCTGGCGCTGCTGCTGCGCCGGCTCAGCCCGCCCGACGCCGCGCTCTACGACGCCGCCGCCGGGGACCTGCCGGTCCAGCCGCCGCCCGACACCGGCCTGCTCGTTGAACACGAACAGAGGTACTTACTACACACGTAGCTAATAGTATCCAGTCACTGTAATCTTTAACACTTTATTTTATTTTTTATTATTTTTAAATGAAGTGCATTTTTGCGTATTTACCGCAGTTTCGGAATTTTTTGCCAGATCTAAATACTTTCGGATAATGTTTTTTTTGGGGTTTTCCGATATTCTCAGATAGTTACGGGTATTCTTGGTGGTTTCGGGTTTCTGTTATTGTTTTAGATATTTTTGGGTATTTTCGAATAGTAGTCCAACGTCCTGCAAAAGATATTGGGTTCTTTAGTCATCAACTCAATTTCCGTGTTAGTTCCAGTAATGGTGTAGACAAGGGAGAAGATGATGAGAATGTGAACGGCGAGAGTGCGACGCAGAGCTTCAGCGGCGGACTAATCGAAGAGTTAGCCGACCTGTTCGACGGCGAACTGAAGCCGGTCGCGCCCAAAGCACAGAAGAAAGTGCCCATGCCACCCGAGTAAGTTTAAACACACGCGAGAAAATGAAATTTTACACCGCCATTATTGTTAACAAATATTGAAATAAACCCATGTGAAGCGAATGTGTGTGGACTGTATATAATAAAACAATGAATAGTACTAATAACATTTGTGAAAACGAACCTCTCTTTCAACTAACTACCAGCTATCTGACAAACTCAATAATTTTAATAGATTTCAAAAATATATAAAAGAACATTGAACTTGAAAATTGAAAAATAGTTTATTTTGCAAAGAGTACATAATTTTAAACCAGTGTTGGGACATCCTTTTAAGTAAATATATAACTGTGCCAGGATGCCCCGCTCTTCCATATCTTAAGAGGGTATTTACAAAATAAACGAGATAAAATAAAAAATAAACTTAAAGCTTAAAGTAAAATATTTTTTTAGAGCTACAAACAAAAAGGTGTATGGGTGTGGTATGCATTTATTGTGTGCGTGTGTGTGTGTGTGTACATGATAATAAAAAAGGAATAATAGTAGCAATGTGTTTGCAACACCATGTTTATCCGCTCCTCTGCAGCTTGAACCTGGATCAGTGGCTGTCCCGGTCGCACTGGTCGTCGGACAGCTCCAGCTCGGAGGAGGAGGGCGAGGCGGCGGCGGCCGTGTTCGCGGCGCCGCGCGACGCGCGCCCCACCGCGCAGTTCACGCCCGACGAGCTCGCCATGGTCACTACATACTCACTTTTTCTCTGCTGCTCTATATCCCATTTGTCTCTTTTGTAATATTTCGTATGTACAGACGCAGCCCTGTCACAGCTTTATGATAAAAGGATAGGTGATCTATCTGTCTATCTCAGTTTGTACACGGAAGTTAAATCAGAATCCAATGGTTGATTTGTGGAGAACATTTGGTCCGATAATTTTTCGAAGCCCACCATCACTATTTAGAAATAAAAGTGATAGTGACAGCATCTCAATGACAGAAGAAGAACTCCCTAATGGCATTCATCGAAAATAGTCTTAACTTTGAGGAACTGATCCGAAATTCACATTAAAAACTGTATAAAAAGCTGTAATCCGAAGAAAAAACAATTTTGGAGAATTGAACCGAAATCCGCAAAATAACTGTAGAACAGGGCTGTAGTATCTAATAACATTTCTTCACAGCCAATCTTTCACACTAATCATACATTTCTTCATCCGTTTCTAATAGTTGCGGGAAGCTAGGAAACAGGAGCAGGCAAATAACCCACATTACCTCAAGGATGACTCGCCGCGCTCCTACCAGCAAGAAGATATCCCGGTAGCCGAGATGGCGCTCGAGATCCCCTTACAAGTCCATAGTGAGTATTGACACTTGTGTATAAGGACTTCACATTTAACAATACTACTATCTTTTGTTGTAACATATTAACCCGTCTCTGTTTACAGCCAAGAGATCTGATAAGTACTTAACAACGCGAGATACCACGAACAAAAAGAAGAAAGAGAAACGAACGTCTAAGAAACGGAAAAGCAAAAAGGATAAACATTCCAGTGACTCTGAGAGTGAAGGCGAGTATATCCCATCGTACCACGTTAGGGTTTTTAAAAAGAAAATATCAATCCCAAGCCGTGCCGGCTTTACCCACTAGGCTAAGCCGAAAACCTATCTAAAAATATCCGAACTAAACAAACCAACCCGGATATTCTCGAATCTACCCAAAATCATCCCAAGCTATGCACTATACAAGAACTACCAGAATATACAGAAACGAATCCATAATACTGGAAAATATCAAAAAATACCAGAAACGATCCGAAATACCCGAAACTATCAAAAACTATCCGTAACTGATCGGATCGAATTGTAATACCCGAAAATGTCCAGACTGCTACCAAATTACCCAAACATACCTGAAAATATTTGGAATACCCGATAACTCTCAAAGAAATCCCTAAATACCGGAATCGAATGTTTACTTGATATAAGACTTAATGCGCCCAAAAATACCCGAAATACCGAAAATTCTGGTAATATCCGATACCCGAAAATATACATAAAAAACAACACTAACCGAAAAGATACACTATTCCCGTATGGGTATCCCCTTTAATTTTTTGTATGTGTTCATGACCGTGTGTGTGTGTGTGGTTGTGCAGAGGAGGCGGTCTCCGGGCGGGCGGCGCGGCCGGCCGTGGAGGCGGGCGGGGAGCTGCCGGACGGCGCCGCCGCCTCCGACGAGGACGCGCCGCCGCCGCGCGACGACCCGCACCGCGCGCTCGACCTCGACCTCGACCAGTCAGTAGTACACCCACTATGGCATTGCCAAAAATTTCACTTACCTATCGAACTACTTTCCCTTATGAAGGGGTTTTACAAGGATTTCCTGAGTTCTGATTGGAATTTAAAAAAAAACGGACTTTATCTATGAAAGACATAAGTGGTTCGTGTGTGTAATGGGGAAAGCTTTGAATGGGGTTTATCGAGTCTTGCATTTAATTTTTTTTTCCTACTGCTCAAAGAGAAACGTTTATTGGGCTAAAGCATGTGTGAATGTGTGTTAGTATATATTTAAATTCAATAACCTTTCAGACCTCTACGTGAGGAAGAACTGCTGACGTCGAGGATACATCAATACCCGTCGCCCGACGGCGGACTGCTGGACGAGAAGTCCAAGATATCGAAGAGGACCAAACCCACCGAGAAGGGGACGCCGCAGAAGCCAGCCAAGAAAAAGAAGGAAAAGAAATCCAAACAGAAATCTCTAGACTTAATGTTACCAGAGATGAAAGACGCCGGCGATGAACTACTTATTGACGAATTGAGCAACATCAATGGCAAAAAACGAGCTAAAGATAATGTCGAACCCGTCGACGCGACCCCACTCGTAGAACCTCACACCAAGGGCACAAAGACTGAGAAACATAAGAAATCGAAAAAAGAATCGAAAGACAAAGAGTCTAAAAAGAAGTCTGTCAAAAAAGGTATGTTTCATTGTTATTCTTATGTTTCTATGTTGGCAATTGGCTACAAAATATTTTAGCAAGTGTCAAGTAAAATGTTATTTCTTTATTTCAAAATATATAAGACCCTCTGATGATTATAATGATATTGATGACGACGATGATAATGAAAAGAATACTTTACTTATAATTTACCAGACAACTTGGGAGAACTTGAAAAGTTATATTCATTTATATTATCCAGTTATTTTATTTTATTTTAATTTCCTTTACTCGTGCACGTATATGAGCACACAATGGTTTAAAAACCCCATTATATTACACATATTATCTCAAATAAATGCAATTTTCAGAAAATAAAACAAAATCGATAACTACACTGTTCAACTTCCCGCGAAAAATCGTGTTTTTTTTCATATATAATTTTTATGCTCGGTTAACACAAGTACAGTATGCAAGTATAATATTAGTACCTGGTGAATACCGTACTGCAAGTTCACGAGAAGACAATTTATTTCCATACTTTATATTAGATTCGTATTAATTTTCTATGCGCGTGCTGCAGTAGTTGCATAAATGTAGGAGTTTGCAGATGAATTGTAAAAAACTATATGTGCTTCTCCGATTACAGGTAAACACGAAACAAAAATTGGCTATGAAGAGGCGTTAGGTATTTCGACACCGAGCAAAGAAGTCATTTAGTGTATAAATAATAAGGACATAGCTTATTTTTCTCGGTACATGTCACGCTACTCATGCTGTCTCAGTGCAATTATTGATTTGAACAATCTAGAATAATGTTTCATTATTATTAGTTACACATTCAAATATGTATTAGTTATTAACTCTATTCATATTTCGAAGTGAATTATGTCCATTTATACGAATATAATATTTCCATAAGTTTATAGTAACAAATAATAACTAAATATATTAATCATGTACAGTTTTATTATTAAAAATGATTTAACGAATACCGATTTTTATTCCCTAAGCATTAAACCTTTTAACAGAATTGAACTTGTTAATAATAATATTATTAACTTAAATTCAATGTATACAAAGCAAATATGTTATCCAAAAATTATCCCAGTGATGGACGATCCTGACGTCAAAATGCCAAATATCTCCAAAAATGATCTCTCTGTTTGCTGGGCGTCGGACACGCCCCTTTGCCGCCTCCGCCACCCTTGCCACCACTCTTGTATGAGATAGCAACCTATAAAACGTAAAATCATATTATCTAGCGAAACCCACTGACTGGACTCACTCTCGTACATGAACACTCAAAACGAACGAATATGGGGTAGAAAATGAAACTCTAATACAGATCTAAAATAACATTTATTAAATATGTGGATTCCTCACAAGAAGCCGTGTTTTATACATTAATACAGTTAAATACGTATATTACTAGCATCAAACTGGTGACTTCAAATTGTACTTTACTTAACGAGAATATATCTGCAGAGAAGTTACGTTCTCAACAAGTTACAACTTAAGTAGGTAATCATATAATTTGCTATTTACAAAGAAACATACATAATGTACAAATACATACGTAATGTAACAATACCAATTATTGCGCTGATACACGTCTCAAAGATACAAACTATTACAGCTGTACTTTCATAATAACAATACATATAAAATATGTATATAAATAAAAATGTTATTCGAAATACATCAAGCTACACTTCAGTTACTGTAAAGACTGGTAACAAATTAAAATTTATAACAACTTGAAGCTTTTATAATACTTTACCTCAACATTAATGTTTCATAATTCAATTATTTGCACTAACTACATAATCATCTAATAGTCACGAATACTAAAATAATGTAATTAAATAAATAGCATAATGAATGACGCATTTTAATTAAACTAATTGGCTTTTATAAAACCTGTACATGTGAATCTTCGCGCGACATATTCCATCGAACTTATTAAGGCAATAGATACGAGAAGCTAACAGCTAAAACGTTTAAAATGTAAATATCACAACATAACTCCCACGTTTAAATGACTATTTATAACATTATATGGAATAGGTTTTGTTACACCTTACAAATAAGTTGTAATATTACTTTATACAATACTTGTTTCGCTGAATATTGAAGATAAAAGCGCGTGCCACGAGTACAGAGCTTAGTGAATTATTACTACAGTAGGATTAGCACAAGGGGCCAAGACAAGATTTATGTCGTACTAAGTCGCTCTCTCTTTTGTTATTCATAAGAGATAATCGATACATCTCATATATTGTCTTGTTACAACAGGTTTAAGTCCCCTAATTTTATAAATCGTAAATAAAAAATTCCACTCATTTTGCAATGTCGTTATTGTAAGGGGACTTGGGCCCCTACCCTGCTATTCCTACAGGTGATACATTTATAAATTCGAAATAAATTACGATGGGCTGAACTACAACGACCAATTAGATAGTGATGAGTATAGTGAAGAATACTGGTTTTACTTCTCGAGCATGAATTTAGGTATATCGAATTTGACCTCGACGCCGGCCTTCCTGGCGAGGGCCACGATCTCCGACAGCTGCACCACAAGCTTTGCGGCATCGTCGAGATCGTCGCGCGGAACTATGCGCAGTCCAGACTCGGCCACTAGTTTTCTCGCTTCGTTTACTTTCGTGCCCTGTAAAAACAAGATTAGATTATATTAATTTACCTTGTACTACACAAATAATGTGCGAACTTTTAAAATAGATTAATACCTGAAGCCGAACGATAACTGGGATCTGAATGTTAAGATTCTTGGCAGCGTTGATGATGCCCTCCGCGATGACGTCACATCGCATTATGCCCCCGAAGATGTTCACCAGAATAGCGGACACATTGGGATCTGACAGAATAATTTTGAAGGCTTCCTGTAAAAAATCAAAGCGGTTCAGAATGACAGCGAATTAGTTTTAAATGTACTGGTTATGATCTTATGGCCACTGATTTTATTAGGGAGGTACGCCCTTCGATGCCATGTCCAGGCTATTTGGACTGAGCCACTATAGGATGCCATTTCCGTATACTTGAAGGATTAATCATTATGAAATGATTCGTTACCGCGACAGCCTGCGCGGTGGCGCCGCCGCCCACGTCCAGGAAGTTGGCTGGATCGCCGCCGTACAGCTTGATGATGTCCATGGTCGCCATGGCCAAGCCCGCGCCGTTCACCATGCATCCAATGTTTCCTGTTACAAACAAATTATTTTCGTCAACATGGGCGAAACTAGAAAAAGCGCGTTACCCAATGCGTGCGAGACAAATGCGGTCAAAGGCTAGTTTTAGGTCCAAATTAATAATAACGTTTTGTTTCATTTAAAATCACGCTGAGATAGATTAATTATGATTTTATGCTGAATTAAATTTAAAAAGACTAAAACCAAATATATGAAAAATAGACGGAAAATTCCGTCATTCAATTGGTGTAAAATTAGAGGAATAGAAAATTTATTTTCTTACCGTCAAGGGCGATGTAGTTCAGATTAAACTTAGCAGCTTCAATTTCCTTGGGATCTTCTTGTGTTGTATCGCGCAAGGCGAATAATTCCTTTTGTCTGAATTCGGCGTTGTCATCAAATCGGAATTTAGCGTCCAAGCAAAAGACTGTTGGAATTAACAATGTTAAAATTAATTCTCTCAAAACTATCGTAGAAATCAGTTATAAAAGTGGATAAAAAATGCATTAGCTTACATTGGCCGGTGATGGCATCTTCGGCGTACGGATTCACCTCAATCAGAAGAGCATCTTTCTTCAAGAACAAATCATACATTTTTTTCACCATACCAGACGCTTGCTCGGCGAATTGTTCAAGACCGATCTAGAAAATAACAATTACGAGTTACAATGAGAAACACAAACGCCATGAAAATCATATTCAAAGCGTGGAAGAGAAAAATACGACTTTGTATGATAATAAATTATAATGTAACTCCACTCACTTTTTGTATGACACGGCTGACTTGATCATCGGTGATTCCCTTCACGATGTCAATGGGCTCGTAAGTGATGGCTTCGGGATTCTCAGCGGCGACATCCTCAATGTTGACGCCGCCTTGAGAAGATGCGATAATCACTGGACCCTAAAGCCAACGTTGTTATGATAAAAATATAAATAAATCTGTTAGACGAGTGTTAAACAACAACTGAAATTTACCTTTAAAAAAAATCTGACTGGTTTCTACTGTGCCACATGTTGGATGTATTATTAAACGTTTTACACACGGTCCAATCAACCACCCGCTGTTGATCTAACGATATGCGCATGTAGAGGCCCTCTTAGTTTCAGAAAACTAAACAACTAGAGGTGACAACTAGACAACTAGAGGTGTGTGCCTGCAGACCCTGCAGTGCCCACTATAATGGCATTAGACTCGCCCTCTATTACATTGGCACGCCTTTAGAATACAGCCATTGTGGTTTTTATAATGACTTCATATCGGATTACGAGGTCGAGCGGTTGCGCGAGTTTTGGCCATCGAAGTATTTATATTCATTAATACATTGTAGCGAGCTTAGCAAATCAATCATCACGTACGTTGAAACTGCGCTCCATCATGATGGCGACATAGTATTCCCTGCGCGGGAACTTTCTTTCTGTGACCATCACCATGTTGCAGATGCGACCGCCGGCGCCCGTCTGTTTGGTCACCAGGTACTGTTTCAGCATCTTGCTGGCTAGCTCTCCGGCGCGTTCGGGTCTGTGGATACCCCAATCTTGTTTTTAATAAAATGCTTAACATTTAACAGCAATGCCCAGCCTAAACCAGCGCAGTGAACCTAGAGATTTGAAATTTGGAGAATATATTCCTTGAGCACCCTAGAGGAGCACTAAGGGATTTTTTAAATTAATCTATAATTCATTTCTAGGACTCATCATAAATTAACAATTAGGTAATTCACAAAAAATATTTTATGACAAGGTCCAATATCATTCTACTTACGTATCAACCATTCTCACGCCCCCCTTTAGGCCGCTTTTGAAAGAACCCCTTCCACGACCACCAGCAAGTACCTATAACAAACTTCGCTCTTCAAATTCAATAAGGGGCAGGAGGGTATGGGAATGCGTTTCGAAGATGTGATTGACTTTGTAGATCGAATCTTCAAGCGTCTGTACCTTAGCCAGTATTATAGTCATATCAATCATAACAACACCTCTCCGGCTAGGAAATTCTAGCTGTCTAGGCGCCAACGTATTGCATTACACGAAATCGGCTTTATCCAATAGTTACTTTTAAATGTTATCGAATGAATTGATTTGGCACCATCACCATCACCTTCTATTTATGCTGATCCTGAATAAACTAATTTTGAGTGTCCCTTTGACATGCAATTTTACTCAAGTGAAATCACATGAGCACATAAAAAAAATCCAGAGCTGAAATAAGGTACACCTTATTTTGTTTGAAAAGGATAGATTTGATTAGGATAATCCAGTAAAATATTCATATACCTGTGCTTTGAGAACTATGTCTTTGGTGTTTAGGTCTTTGGCAAACTGTACTGCCTCTTCCTTGGTCTTGGCGACATTGAATTTTGGCACAGGGATGCCATTGTCACGCAGTAGGGTGTAGCTGACATACTCATGGACATTCAAGTTGCGGACTTGTTGTTTGCTTGGGATATGACTGGCAGCTGTAGCAGCCAACTACGAAAAAAAAATAAGAAACATATTGTAATCATTAGCTTAAATATCCCACTACTGGGCACAGACCTCTTCTCAATGCAAACTTTACAGCTTTTGTTTATCTTTCAAGAATTAGTGAGGTAATCTAGGTTTTCACAGACACTCAGGTTTTCTCATGTCTTTGTTACCAATTTAGCAAGTAATAATTATGATTGAAAATGATAATCATGCATGGAATGCTTACATAATTTTTAAACAGAAAAAGCAACTCATGCATTTTATATTTTATCTTGGATTATCTATATTTAACACATACAGATGTATGATAGTCATTACAAATCTGATTGAACTTTGGATCTGTCTATGTCTCGCAGTTATCATAGTTCTATCACCTTTTCCAGAACAAACCAATGTAAACAGGTCACACAAGATTTATATTATAAATGAACATCCTCATACTTAAATTGAAAACATTTACAATCAGATAAAAACTGGAGGACCTCACCCAGCATTTAAAAAAATACTAAGGTGAGTGTAGAGTATATACTTTTTGCTACATATAAAACCAAAAAAAAGGTAAAATAAAAAAAAAACTGTTAAGTAGTGTTTTAAATTGTCTTGATCTTGATGTATACATAATTTAAGTGTACTACACAAATTGGCTCAGTTTTTTGTGCTGTATTATCACAAACAGCATATTGAATGATGTTCGCACACAACACTCTAGTTTGTGCTAATAATGCAGTGTGTATCTTTAAACTACGCTGTATTTTTGTTGTAAATATAAACATGAGATCAATCATGTTTACTTCTTATTAGTAAGATTGTATTTGAAGTATGCCAATTCAGGACAAGATTCTATCCATTATTTTACGATTCTAATAGAAAGGGTAACAGCTGATAGGAATGACGACAATCCAGCTGTCATTAATAGGTATTGATTTCTAATTGAACCCTTGAAAGATTGACAAAGATTAACTTCTTACCTAAGGTTTAAAAAAATCTATAGCAAATTATGACTATAATTATATGTATAACTATTAGAGATAATATTACACTAGATGACAATTTTTAATGTAACTACAGACATACAGACATACCTACCTATGACGTAAGGTCATAAGCTGAAACCGACAAGGTCAAATTTATAAATAAATTCAATTGCTATCAAGGTAGACTAAAACAGTAATTAGAATCAAGTTCAGACAAGGCAAAGTCATCTTTGTAATACAAAACTAGGTCAATAATAATAATAATTTTACATTTAGATACGCCTAAGCATTCAGAAAACAGAATCAATTGCTTTTCTTATTACAAATGATTGTTTAATGGTTCCAACAAAACCGCTCTCAATAAAATAAATACGATGATCATAACATTAACAAAGAAAACAAAGGTTGGTGTGTAATTACCTTATTTCCATTTTTTATGAAAATTGATTCGGCAAGACCAAGGTAACGAGGGAGTAAAGTCGCCATTTTTCTGTTAACAATTGCACCATAGAGTACACACACTGCTGATGCCAGTGTGACATTATGTTACGGTGTTACCAAATAGATAGTAATAATATTTTCTTCTTTCGTTGGCAATCGACTACAGCACGGCAACTACTGCAACGGTACGCATTTACACAACGGAACGATACCATTAAATAAATACTTCATGCTCAGGGCTCGGATAAGTCATTCAATGAGCAGCAGTCGTTCAAAGGGTACATCATTTATGGGGATAATCCTAAGTTTTACTTACCTATCGAACGATTGGCCTAATAACAACATTTCCTTATGAAGGGGTTTCCTGTGTTTTTAATTGAAATTAAAATTAAAAACGAATGGTTCTGAATGGGTTTTATGAGGTATTGTGTTAAACTTACCCGAATCGTACATATACCTAATGTTATAAGAAAACCCTTTCAAAAGATAAGCCAACTGAATTGGTAACTGTAAGTCGAATCTAACAGCAGTCATTCAAAAACCGTTCATCCATAACTAATCCATAACTAAGCTGTAAGAAAAAAGAGACAGTAAACATTCATCCTACTCTTTCTTACAACTTATAATCTCTCAGTTAAATCCAAAGACCCAAAGAGTATTGTAATATATTATAATTCTCAAAAACTAGAGATAGGATTTTCAATATAATTTAACTATTGTATCAGTTCGTTTTGGAAAAAGGATCTCTTGCCCAGAATAGTTTGGGAATTTAGGAGTATAGGAGGATCATCCGATCGTGTAGAATAATACATTTTAAACTTGACACTGGCAATATACACAAACGTGTGATGCCAAAAAAAAAAACAAGGGACTTTTTGGCGGGAAAATGAAAAGTAATGGCGTCAGTTATGATTTAATTTCTAAAACTATTGTTCCTGCGAGTTATAGCGAGTGATATAAGTGGAATATTAACCATTATGGGTTCGGTAAAGTGCACGAGTGTAGGTAATTGAAACCGAGTTGGTTTCTCACAAAAAATCCACAAAATAATCATTCAGTAAAGTATCCATCACTTCATTTTACTTGGGCCTGTGCATATGCTCGAAAACTGATATAATTTATATTACTTGATACTGGTAAAATATTTATGGTGACGCCAAAATAATTAATAATAAAAAAAACAATACAAGGGGATTAAAAAAATATCACATTTTATTTTACGAAGATTGAACGAACAATATTTTTCTTATTTGGGGTAAATAGAATAATAATAACAATAACTTACACTATCCGCGACTCTACTCCATACACATATAACAGTTTTTATTTGAACAGTAGATAGGTTATACTAAACTATAGCCAAATACATTCAAGTGAAAACAGGTGTTAGATGTTCAGGCAGCAGTCCTCAAAAGTAGGTACATATACATTTTATAATACATGAAGCAGTGATGGCCAGGTTGGAAGAACAGCTGCCAGGGAACGAGGACTGCAGGTTCAAACCCCGGCTCACTACTCTGGGATTTCTGGATTTCAAGTGTGAATCACATTTTCAACCATGATTATCACTAACAGTGAAGGAAATCTGTATATTTGAGAGAAACCGTCAAATGATTTGTAAATTCCAGCTACTCGCACTAAGCCAGTGTGTACAACTAGGGCATAATCCCCCTTGTATGATAGGAGGCCTGTGCCTAACGGTGGGAGAATAAAAGGTTTATTATTATTATTACACGAAAACTATATCAAATAATTTCTGATTTCCATTGTCTGATAGTTAACCTAATGATAGCTATAATTTTCAATGTGCCAGCTTCATCAGTTCCTGATCTTGCGTTTCAATGTTTCTATTTTTTTCATCAGTCCATACACCATTACCAGAAAAATAATGATTTCTCTCAAGTAAATAAAGAACTAAACTTAATTTTTGAGATTTGCCTATTTTATCATAGTCAAAGGAGTCATGTAGAAGTGGCAATTGGTTCTTGATTTGTCTCTTGTCAACAAGTTTAATTGCTTCCCTCACTTTATTCCAAGGATATAGTAGAATGGAACAATTTTTGAATATGTCTTCATCAGTGAATTCAGTACATAATCTTTCATATACATATTTTACCTGAACTACTGGTATATTTATCCAAAAAGGATGTTTCCTTATGATACGATGAATATGATTTGTTTTATACTTCTTTCCAAATGACTGTGATATACAAAATAGTAAATCTCTGCCTTTTCCCAATCTGTCACCTGGTGCTTTTTCAAATACTTCATAATGTTCTGTACTTCCAGATAGAACATTCAAACTTACACATTTTTTATTATTTTTGTACAATGTATTCAACCTTCTTGTTGCTGTTTTATTATAATGTATCATTTTTAGAAACCTTGGATGATTAAAAAATGCACTAAACTCCGGTATTGTTTTAGCATTTTCCAGCCTTTCTCTGACTGTCTCTGATGACAATGTGAATATATCAAAGCATCTTATTTGTGCCTCATCATCAATACCAAATTCTTCCAAAACCTTTCTGGTTTCTAGCATGGTTGTGTAATTTCTTGTAGCAATTTTTGGATGCATTCTAATCACCTCTTTCATATCTATTCCACCAATAGATCGGAACTTGAATATAAGGTTTCTCAAATTTTCTGGGTCAACATGAATTAAATATAAATTTGATTTAATTTTATGAATGGGTATCATTATTTGTGATAATAATATTTTTAGTGTCTCATTTATGTATTCCAAGGGCCGGTGTTTAATTGTGGGGTAAGTTTCTATGCCTCTAAGAAATTCATCATTTGTAAGGTCCAACACAAGTTCAAGATATCTTTGAATAATTTTAAGACGTAAGTGATATAGTGTTGTATCAAGCACATCTTCATAAATTGCGGTTGTAAGGGACGTGGGCCACTGTGTCATGAAACTAGCTAATCTGTTCTCAATGTTTACATGAGCTGGTATCTCACCATTACTTTTTAATTCTCCTATAGTTTTCTGCCTCAGTATTGTTAAATATGATGACAAGTTAGCAGGGCTAACATTTTTGATACCACATTCAATTAACACTTTGTATCTTAATCTTAATGTGACTGGTAGAATGCCAAACAATGCAGGTTCTTCAGCAAGTATTTCATTAGTAAAACCTATTTCCTTAATGGTGTTTAATAAGCTTTTAAACTTCTCGTCATTCAGTTTGGTAATGACAGGGTGTTTCATGCACATATATTGAGCTTTACTTTCGCTTATATTGAGACAGTCACATAAGTTTTTCAAATTCTTTTTATTATTTACCCCTTGATCACTTTGAACAAAACGAACACCTTTGTAGATTATATCTCTAATACGGTAACTTTTGAAGTTCATGACTGAATAAATTAAATAGTTCTACTATATATTGCATAACACAAACGCAGTAATTATTAAGAAACAATTACTCAGAAAAAATATTATTTACTGTATCGCAAGTAAATAAGTCATGTGTGCGAAATGAAAATTATGCAATCAAGCCAAAGCACAAGCAACCACAGACCAATAAAAGATGCAAGCAACAAGGAGAGGGAGCAGGGTTGCCGGATGTGATTTTCTATTTCTACCCAAATTGAAATAATTTTTCTCCAAAATGATACAATTTGCTTAAGATTTAACCAAAGGCAAAAAGTTAATAATTATCGAATAATTAACCTAACAGATAGTTGGTTATTATTAGCTTTTGCCTTTTATTTTTTTCTTCATAATACCGTTCTAATTTCTAAGTCGAAACAGTACAATAAACTAACAAAAAAAAAGTCAGCGAATCAAAAGAACGCATATTCTATGATTCATTCTTTTGATTCGCTCACTTTTTTATGTTCATTTTATGTATGATGTAACGACCAAGTGAACTGTTTAAAACGGATGTGTTCGTTAAATATACTTAAATACATCCTCAGGGAACCGAGCATTTTTCCGAGCTAAAAATTTGCGTATGTCATTTTCTGACCCCTAGACTACCACTATCTATGCAAAAAATCATATTGATCCTTTGCTCTATGAAAAATTAAAACAAATCTATCCCACGGGAACCATAAATTTTACCGGTATTAAAAATAGCCTATTCCAGACTATAATCTATCTCTGTGCCAAATTTCATCCAGATCCCTTCAGCCGTTCTAGCGTGAAAGAGTAACAAACATCCATCTATCCATCCATCCAAACATTCAGATTTATAATATTAGTATAGTATTAGTATAGATAAGTGGGATAGAAATTTAAAAAAATACGAACTTTTTCTATGAAAGATAGGTGTTCAATATATGGGAAACACTTGCAAAGGGATTTTAATGTGGGTGGTTTTGTAATGCCGCGTTTGACCTTCGGCTACAGGATAAAAATGTTCAACGGCTCGCGAGTCCGGGAACTGAGGCACCACGACTTGACTAGTTTAGATTCGCAGGGAATGGGTTTAATGAGCGAGCGAACTAAGTCCCCGTCGTCATTCCCTTCTTTCGAGTAAGGTTCCTGAAGGACTATTTTAAATCATTCGGAAACGGATTTGAAACTTTCCGATGTCAGTGTCGCTCCCGACGAGCTTTCCGACGGAAACTTTTTGACAAAACGATATGGTATTGTCATCGAAAAACATCGAAAATAATCAAATTCGGAAATTTTAATAGCGGTTGCGGTAATTCAGTTCGGAAGTATTCGATTCCATTTCCGAATGATTTAAAATAATCCTTCTAGTGACCCCAGAAAGTGGAGCCAATTTGTCCGCGCCGAATCTGATAAAACCCGTTCACCACAATGAGATGAGATGAGGAATAAGAAATCATTTACTTACTCACCGCTTGAAATTAAGTTTTTATATGGATATTTATGTATTAGTAGAATGCGTAATGCATAATGTCAAGACAAGTCTTGACAAAGCATTATCCAAAAAATCTAAAAATCGACTAGACGGATTTTTTTAATGAAACTGGCAGTTACGTATTGGCGAATATTTAATGTATGTATCATTGCGTAACGTAACCATAGCGCGCGTCAATTTTCAATTAGTGCCATCTATCGGAAATATACTATATCGGTTTGTGTAAAAGTTTTATTGTATTTATTCATGTAAGCCAAAAGAGCACTTACCGATTGTCAGAAGTTACCACCGGTTCGGAATGTTGGTTCCACTGAGAAGAACCGCCAAGAAACTCAGTGGTTAGAAGTTGTTGTAGGTACAGACATTTAAAATCAACACCATGTGATCAGGTAGCCAAAAGTCACGATAATATGAAGTAGTGTAAGCACAGAAAAAAATTACTAGTGTAAGTTAAATCAGTACAAATTCCCGTAAAAAGTCTACTTTGGAGCCTGAATTTTGAACACTGTCCAGATAAACTTTAAAATGATAATACATAAAAATACCTATCTAACAATACCCTACTCGATGGGTTGTGTAAAGATTTTTATTTGGGCTTCACTTTCCCATGTTGGCTATGGAGCCTCGTATTTTTCTTTTAATAATTTTATACTCCTATATTTATAGGGCGCAAAAGGGGGAGGGAGGGATCGGAAAAAAATACGAAATATCACGAAGGGGGTAGCGATAGGGGGCGATATCACGTGTATTTTTTTGAAGTGAAACATCTATATAGACGGGGGGTAGTAGGATTCTTTCTGTCACGAAAAAGCGTTACGGCCGCGTGGAGGGAGCAGACGATATTTCGCGTGGTATTTTTTTTGGATTTTTTTTTGTTGAAATTATTTTTTTGTATATGAAATAATTTGCAGTAAACCTGCGAAAAAATTGAAATGTGTGTTGTGTGGAAAAACGAATCTCAACGGACAAGTGGAAAAACGAATCACAACAGACAAGAGGAAAAACGAATAGCACAGGACAAGTGAATAAAGAAAATATATCTTCACCCATCCTAAGTATATTGCAAGTTGATTGACTATCTATCTAGATCGGCTGCGACCACTAACCTCTATATATACAAGTACGCTGGACTAATCATAAGCCGGGTTATAGTGAGGCGATTTCATTTTTGCCGTTTTGGCGCTGATAGCAGCAGTGGGTGGGAATGGAACTAGTAATGAGATAGGATAGTGATACGATACATCAATAAGAATGTTTATACTTAAACCTACCCATGCAGTAAAATGAAAATAATTTTGATCCATTCCTTTAACAATGGCTAATGTCCAAAATAGTCGAGTGGTTAATACTAAGATGAAGCAAATAGTGATAATGATTAGCTGAATCGCTCATAAAGTAAGGTAAGGTATGGTATTCTTAGACTAAGCCGAAGCTGGACTAAGGGGTGGTGTGTGACTAGCTAGATCCAACAATAAATATGGATCGTTTTTCAATTAGAAATGAGGTTTTGTTTGGGAAGGAATGAAGAAGGTATTTATAGAAAATAAAAATATATATGAAATCATTATTTTAAAGCCAACAACGCAGTGATAACAATAGTTAATATATCGTGATTAATCGTGCTGTATCTGATTTCGGACGCCTACTAGGGTTTTCAATGTTTTTGAGCCATAATTCCAGTCTTCCATTGTCAGTCGGAAACCTGTGAATTAGTAATCATAGTTTTAAAATAATATGTATTTGATAATAAAAATCTGTCGGCGGCTTCGAAACCACTTTATAAGCACGGAGACAATGCAAACGAAACAACGGCCATTTGCAGTTTACGTCAGATTTAAGTTCCTCCCACGCATTGGGGGCACTTCAAATAGGTACAATAGAGAGCTGTCATTTTAAAGGGTATCGTTAGTCCAGCGTACTTGTATATATGAGGTCAGTGCCTGCGACTCATTAGAAAGAACCATGAAGGAAAACTACTAACTAACCAAGTATCCATCCGTATGTTTGTTTCATTCGTTCATCCGTTTCATTGTTTTTTTGTTTCGTCAAAGCATAGAGCTACAACTAGCCTGTCTGTGGATGTGTCAGACAAGCAAGCCTAGCACGCACAGAGAAAAAAATAAAAAAGTTACGACGTCCAGCCAAAGAGCGGTTATTATTGGGCGTGTTGTTTTTGTATTGTATAAAGTTATAATCGTAAATTTCCTATTTCTTAAGATTTTCATTGAAATGGGTAAATCAAAAACGGGTTTATTTGCTCTCGGATTTTTTATAATTGCCTCCTTATTCAATATTGTTGCATTTGTAAGTCCATATTGGCTAGTTACGGATGGAAAACTTGTGAACCCAAAGTTTATTAGAATAGGTCAGTTTTGTATGCAATAAATTAATAAAATACCTATGTATTTATAATTTTAATGCTTATTTACATACAACAGCTTTCGATATTATATGCACTTTTAGATCAAATATCGCTGTTGGAATGCTTTCAGACAACACACAAGTATTCAGTCATAAATTTGTAAGTGCTTGAGTACATAATAACATAATTATTTTCTAGGCTTGTGGGAGGTGTGTTTCAATGGTTTTGAAGAGGTCCACCACTTGTATGACACCATATTCACTGGTTGTTGGTGGATATTTGAAGAGGAATATTATATTATCCATGACATATTATTACCGGGATTCTTCATAGCGACGCAGTTTTTCTTCACTATCACCATCTGTTGTGTGATAGCATCAATGTTTATGTCATACCTGTATATTGAAAAGGACAAAGACGATGATAGCTACTTGACATTGCTAGTGTCATTGGGCACGGTACTTGTGATTGGAGGTTTGTATCGTTTACTTTAGAGCCAAGCTGGAATATTCAGTATTCTTTACTGGTGTTTAAGAATATATTACGTATTCTTAAACACCAGAGCAAGCAGTAAGCAGTCCAAAACCTATCCATTTAGTGTAGAATGTGGAACACGGTATGCTGAATATGCTTGTGTTGGGGCTGTTTTGTAGTGTGATTTTAAAGTTATTGATTTGTTATAAATGGATATTATAACATATGATGACTTTATATCTGTGACACTGTTTGGTAATGGCTGATTATGATGTTGTTTTTACCTGCACATTCATCCCATCATAACTAATAATCATAATAATAATGCTGTGAAAATATTCCCATCAGATTAATATTATTGTAAAATAAAACAGACATTAAAGTACAGTTCAATCAGCATCATCAAACATAACAATTTAATTTTCAGGATTCTCTGGCCTCATATCTGTAGTCACATTTGGTGCAAGAGGTGATAGTCGTGACTGGATGCCCAACTGGGAGCACAATGACCTCAGCTGGGCCTATGCCCTTGGTGTTATAGGTGTGATCTTCCTATTCCCAGCTGGCATACTCTTCTTGGTAGAAGCTAGAGTACACAAGTACAAGAAGCTCCATGAAATGCAGAGTCGGGAACCATCATCTTATACTATGCAAGAGAGGAAAGTTGCCTACACAGGGGGCCATACTGATATTTAAAATTAATAATAATCTATGTAACTTTAATCCATCCCAGATTAATTAATTTTTTTTTTAAACATTAATAAAATTACTGAACTTAACTAGTTGACCATAACCAAAGTGTAAAAAGTTCTATAGATGGCTTTGTTTTGTTTAATTCTTTTTAAAAATTTCAAACGATTCTATTATTGAAGCCTATGTAATGATGAAATAAAAGTCAAATATTTAGATTATTCTTGTTGTAATCTAAATAGCAATTGTTAAGTAATTATATTAATTGACATACTTATACAATAAGTTTACCTGTTATATAAAAAAAGTAGCAATGACATTTTCAAACGCGGCTCAAGACGACTTGTTAGGAGTACATGACTTAATGTGTTCTGTTTGCCTTAAATCATTTATTTTCGTAAGGGATTCCGAAACTATTTTAGGCAAGAGACCCCTTTTCATAATTGAACTGATACCTCCGACCCCCATAGCCAAATAGGCCTCATGAACTCCCAAAATTTAGTTGTTTAAGTCGATTGGGAACTACCACTTTGGGAATCCCTGACTTAGACAGTGGCTAAGTTAAATGCTGAGGGTAATAAAATCAGCATTTATGTAAAATGGTTAAACCATGTTTATTTTATTTTGTTTATGAAACACATTGGATATTTATGCTAACCCAGCTTTCAGCAAAACTTTGTTTATGTAGAGTTATGACTAGTATTTAAGAATATTTTCATTGACATTAATTAATCTTGTTATTTACATTACGACGTGGTAGAAGACACGGTCGGATCTCCCACCCAACAGAGAGACAAAGTTATATAGACTGAGCTATAAGAAGAAAAGAGGCAGTCGCCGAGATTTTTTTTCTTATAACTTTCTAGCTGCTCGTAGTTAACTTGACAAAATTAAAAATATTGGTGTTCTATTTTACGACTATGACAAATATAAATAGGTACGGCGGTGAACATTAATTTGGGACCCATTTTCGTATTATTTTACGTCGTATATTATCGTTATATTTGAAAGCAGTTGCTCGTATTAACGTCAGTCAAAATTGTACCTCTTATGGTACAATTTTGACTGACGTTAAAAATTCAGTGAATTTTAATAAAAATGTATGGCCTCTGTATTGATACATTTTAAGCATAGGTAGGTAATATGATTTCTTAAAATACTTAATGAAATATTATATTTTTAAATAATCCGTCCAAAAGTGCAAATCTCATTTTTTTTTAAGTAAATAGGTATTTTATTTTTAAAAGGTACTTTTAGCTGAGTATTTTACCTAATTATAACTGAGTACCATTGTGCAGTTTTGATGACAGATAAAAATCTTTATAAGTGCCTTTGCATATAACTAAGTGGTCTTATAATCAATTTTGTAACGATATTTCGCAATTTTTTAAATATATTTAAATTTTATAGGTATGCAGATGTTTTATTTTAGCTTATATATCTAAAAGTAGCATCTTGTATTGTAAAATCAGTGCAGTTTAAATTTGATGGAACTGTATAACTGCAAAGCAAAGCTTTTCTTGCGGTCTCCATACCTACAGATATACACTGAGATTCATTATGTCCAGAAAGAACACCGTGGATGAAACCGCTCGCAAAACAGTCTCCTGCTCCTGAAACATTCTCGATATTGCCAATCGGATTAATGGGATAAAATCTTGCCCTTGATATATTGTTATTGTTTCTAACAGTAACAATTCCTTGTGCCCCCATTGTGACAATAATGAAATGTAAATATTCTGATACAATCTTACATAATGCGACTATTTCTGTTAAATGAGAAGAGGGTGTGATTTCTGAACATAAGATCGGGTTGAGAAAATTTGCCATTGCTCGTAACTCCGATAGATTTGGCGAGATGTAGCTTATAGTAATATGATCTTTGTAGTGTAGCGCTTTGGTTGCTTTTCTTCTATCAGTCGGCTCAAAGAAAACTGAAATTAAAAAAAAAATAGATTTAATTACAGGAATATTCACTTCACTACTAGAAAAAAAAATACAATATAAATTCAAGTGATTTATCACTTTAACAGTAGTAAATTAAAGAGATGTATTCTTGCACAAGTTTGTTATTTTACGAAAATCAAAATCGATTTCGAATTTACACGTTTCTGCTGGGCGGGACGCGCTGGTATGAAATGTATAGTCGTAGTGTTAGGTACCTTACTAATAATACAGTACAGTATGAATCTTACTAATGAAGTTGAACGTGTTTGGAGGAGCATTTTATCCTCCGTTTACTGTTTACCCACTTTGAAATAATTGTAAATTGACTGAAAAGGGGGGTTCGAACCTTTTCCTATGCAATGTAGGATAACGACTGGCTGACCGCCATTTTGATTTATTTTCAAAGTTGCCGCGCGCTTTGTAAGTTCTATAAATCGTATGTAAATAAATATATCTATGGTAAATACACAGATTAGATATAATATACTTATCAGATGAAAATAAAACGGTTTTTTTTCGGATTTTGTCGCGTTTATTTTATAATTGTACGTTCCCGAGGTTTCGGTTACTTTACAGCAATCATCATTACGGGAGGACCATGCCAGCCAGAAGGTTAGGGGGGCAACTAGCTTAAGGGCGCATCCGGAGGCACGTCCTCGGCTTGGATTGTTGCCAGTGTGGGGGTTGACGACGGACGGACTACTGCCCCTTGGTGCGAAGCCACAAATCGCACTTGCTTGTTTTATATATGTATGTCAGTTGCAAAGACATTGCACGTTGCATGTTTCTGTTTTCTCTGTGCCTGTCTGTGGTGTTGTTTGTCTTTGGTTGATTGTTGGGCGTTGATCATGTTATATTTTTATTTGTTCCAAGTTTTTTATGAAATTATAACGTAGTATTAAATTCACTTACTGTAATTTTTATCAACGAAACTAGGGGTGTTACGAAATAAACAAGCTTTGTGTAGAACAACTATCCAACAACTATCCACATTTTGTATTGTAAGTAATTTTTAGTTTCAAATCGGTCCACAACTAGGTAATAAGTATTATGAAATTTTAAATATATTTCACTAACAATACATTCAAAAACTTTTTTATCCAATTACAATACATGTAATTACTTTTTTTCTAAATTTAAATATTTTCTATTACAAAGTAAGTAATTATATATAACTTTACAAGCAAAGAAGATACCTATCAATGATATAGTCTTCTTGCACATACAGGAACCACAAAATTTAGTTATGTCTTGGATTATCTGGTTGTAAATAGATAAGTGTATGTCATTACTTTTGAAAACCAGATTAGAGTAGTTGGTGATGACCTTGATTTCTGTGCCATGGGTCTCCTGTTTGAATCCTGGCCGGGGAAAACTTTGTGTGAGGAGCTCAAATGTTTTTCCTTGAGTCATGCATGGTTCATATTTATATTTACTTACCCATTGTACCATACAGTTGGTACAGGTGATTAAATTAGTATTTAAGCCCAAACAGACAGAGGTTGTTCAAAGTTTGTATTATGATTGCCAACTTTGAAATGTATGATTTGCTGTTTGTATAGGCACTATCGCACCTATACATCATAAAAACATCAAACATTTTTTATGTGCTTGGACTTTTGAGAGTAAAAGAACTACTACAATAATTATACATTTTCAGCAGCTGACCCCAGCATGTGGTTAACATAAAATTTAAATTATCAAAAAGAACCTCTACATGTTGTATCCATGTCCCCACGCTAGCCTTTCAAAGATCTGTGCATAGCCCATGCGGAGAAACAATACTAATTATATTATCACATGAATACACCAACTGTATGGTCCCACACTAAGCAACTACTGCTACTAGTATTGTTCTTATTATTGTAACAACAGTATCCACATGCATTGATTTGGATGATCTCTTAATAAAATTGCTAGTTCAGAATGTGTTGTGAAAACATTTAAAATACCTTCTTACAGTGAGCGCCTCAGTTACAAGATTTCAAATCCCAAAAATAAAAATATGTAAAGGAACAAAAAATTACTTTTGCATTTTAAGATTACAAGTTCCCACAGTCAACAAGGCGTGTGAACTCTTTGGCATTGTACTTGTAGGTGAATGTTATGTTGTAGGCACACATAAGGGGCTATTGAGTGTTCATTGCGAAATATTGTGTACTTTACTTATGTTTATACTTGCTATTCATCTCAAGTGAGCGACCTTGTGACTAGTGTTAAGTGACAGAAGTTCTAATAGGTTGCTTTGTCATTGGTTAAACTAATTAACATGTCAAAAGTAGAACACTGGAGCTTTTGAACATCTAAGTTTATTAGGTAGGTAGGTACTATTTTAAAATAAATTCAGCAATTTATTTAGGTATAGTGACCCAAAGCAGTATTTGTTTAATACATACACCATACACCTAGTAGGTACACTTTAAAAAACATATTTTGTTTTATAAATACCAGTGTTCAAGATTACAAGTAGGGGAAATAAAAATTGGGTATATATTTAATGTACCAAGTTTTTTGTTAACAATGAATCATACATAGATAAGAGAATGAGGGTGTTTAAAGTTAGTACCTATTTAAGAAATTTTATACCTATTTTAGAATTGTTACAGAGACAATGAAGAATAGAAGTCTTGCCGGCAATTGTGGCATTGGCGTTTTTGTCATTGCCCTTGTTACGGTGGCATTGGCATTCGGTACGCCCAGCTGGTTGGTCAGCGACTCCCGAATAAGAAGCGCCAAATTAGACAGGTAGTTATATAGAGATCTATTTATATCAGCGTAAGGAAGCAATTTGTACGATTTTTTTTTTACATATTAAGTATCTCGTGTTTGTACTTCCCTTTACAGCTAGACTGCTATATTTCTTGAAATCATTATGTAGAAGCAGTAATTAACCCATGGTTAGTATTTAAGATAAGTCAAAATAGGATTCACATTCGGTAAAACCCATTCGTCAGTATCAAAAGCTTGTTTTAAGTTCTGCTATTTCTTTATGTATTGTATGAATTGATATATTTTTTTATTTTAGATTTAAATAAAACAGTTTTATTTTGTACAGATTGGGATTATGGAGTCACTGCTTCAGATCACTGCCAGACCCACTCGACCAGTATCAAAGACGGTTCTTCGTAGGTTGTCGTTGGGTGTACGATCCGTTCACAACAGGCTACGATAAAATTCGTGGATATCTATTACCTGGTAAGATTATTTTTTGAATGTAGACTTGAAAACTAGCACTAGTGACTACCGAATTGCAGATTTTGTTTCTTTGTCGCTAAGTGTCCGTCGAAAGTAGTGTCGAGGGTGTCATCGTGAATACTTAGTTCAAGGTACCACAGATTCAGAACCCCAGCTCTTGTAACCAGACTTTCAGTTAACACGAGTTAACTGTCCAAAGTGACAAACTTGGATGCCATGTTATTCCATTGTGACTCATATGTAGCAGATATGGAGCCAAGGACCAGTTAACCAATTTTAACACTAGTATTGCTGCTATTGTTGAAAAGGTGCTTAGTTATATTAGGTGGTTTTAAAAAAAGCTCCAGTCAGATTTAATTTATCATTGAATACATATTTAAAACTTTTTCATATTTTACAGGATTCATGATAGCAACACAGTTCTTCTTTACACTGTGTCTGTTAGGAGCTTTGGTGTCTACGATCTTGGTATTAATTTTCTTCCTTTGCTGTGGACCTGATCAAAATAGATTCGTCATGTTGATCAAAAGTGTTGGGTTTATTATGTTGGGTTCAGGTGGGTGATCTGTTTTTACAACATGTGTGTGTTATAATTTGTGATTCTATCATTACTTAACTTTGTAAGTATAAAAATGTCCTAATTTCAGGAGTTTGCGGCGTCATCGCGGTAATTGTGTTTGCGTGTTTTGGAAATACTGATAAGTGGATGCCAGACCATCCCAATAATTACTTCGGTAAGTATAGTAGGCTAGAGAAGTACCGATTAATGGACATTTTTTAATATCAAAATCCCGATCAATCCGTAGTGGGGCCGATAAGTCTGCGTTTATGTGGGTAGTTAAATGTTATGTAAATAAACAAACACGACAAAGATGTGCAAATCAATAAGTAATGTCACCAGAATCATGTGAAATTGGAACAAAATGTTAAATATTTAAATCGTTAATTAGTATCTTACAACATTTTTCGGTAAAGAAAATGTATTAAGAAATCTGTAGATGTTCTTCACGATGCTTTAAGGTGGAAGCTCAGGGTCAGGGCGCGAAATACAAAATGTCGCAAAACACTAAATTACATCATGAAGATGTCCAAATTTTTCGTAAAAAAATAAAAACCATTGACATTTTGAATTTCGCGCCCTGACCCTGAGCTTCCCCCGAGCTAAACGAAACGCCTTTTAGGAGCATCGTTGAATCGATAAATTTGTAGATTAACCAGCTTTAATTTCTGCCTGAACTGTAACCGGTACAACCCTAATAATAGCAGTGTCCCATACACGTGTATAAATGGTATTATTTACAGGTTGGTCATTTGGTCTAGCGGTAGTTGGCTCTGTAGCGTGCTTAGTTACTGCTGCCTTGTTCCTAACCGAAGCCCAAATTCAAGCAAAAAAGCGCAAGAAGTTGAAGGAATCTCAGGCTCGATTCGAGATGGAATATGAATCGAAAGCTTAACACAAAGCGTTATAATTCCCTCATAAATTTAATGAATGTTTTCATCAGTCTGCAATGGCATTAAAACTTTCATTCTGATAAATGTTTTATATTGCCTTTTTAAATTGATTTAAATAATCTATAAATTCAAGGGTTTATATTTAATAATAACATGTTAAGAAGTAAGTTAACAGTACCTATCCATCCATTTTTTTAATCTGTTGGAATCAAAAAGTTAGTTTTTGAATCTGTCGGTGGTTGGAACCTTGATAAAAAAATATTGTGAACTGCAAGCCTTTTTTTTAAATGCGTGATCTTCAGTTCACTTTTGGCTGAGTTCTATCAAACTATGATAATGTTGTTAACTTTATTTACACGATTTTTATATGCATTTGAATATTGTAATAAAAATGCGAATGGTTGCATTTGCCAATGCTAATATTCATCACATCGTTGTAGGTAGGTAGGTCAGTCAGTATGTACATGCCCAAACTTTTAAGTGCCTTTAAACTTTGATATGAGTACTGATCATTTTGTAGAATTTGTTTTGTATAAGTAAGTTGTTTAGTTTATTTTATACACAAATACTTATATACCAAATAATGTCAAACAATTCCAGCTTTATATTTATCAGTTATTAAAATGTAATTATTTTTTAGAAATACCACATGTGCCGAAATGTTATATAATGCAATGCGTGTGTTTTATGTACATCATGTTAATACCATGACCATGTAGAATAATTAATATTGTTAGTATTGTAAGTACGTAGTATTAAATTGATAGTGTGCCAGCCCGCCAGGGGATCTGTAATGTTTGTTAGGTATATGGAGTAACGTCTCTTGTCTGTGTTTGAATCTCTGCACGCTTTAACATGACGAATTACTATAGCCTATATAAAACTTTTTTATACTTAAACAATTATTGTGTAGGTATAGTCTCATGGATGAGTTGGTATTTGTGTATTTACTGGAAGTAACTGACAACCTCTGAAGTGTTTAATGTGAATGAAATGAAATGAATATTTTATAGAATTGTGGTCCGAGGAAAAAATATCAGTGTTTATGAATGTTATTTTACAACGATGTACCTAATTTTATGCCGTCCAATATGTAATATTAAGCGTAATCTCTTAAAACGGAATCAAATAAATTTATAAATATTTATCTGTAATTTAATTGTCCATATCCTAAGATAATCCAATCTACAATATTTCAATCGTCAATGTATAAAAGAGGATCAGACGCTTAGATAAACTTAAACTTAAAACCTTTTTTAAGTTTATCTAAGATCAGACGGCTCAAGCTAAGCCATTGTGCAAATGGGCGTATACAAGAAGATATAAAAAATATTTTTTTAGTTAACGCCAGCCTGACAAACATACCAATCAACCGTATGATCCCAAACTAAGCCATCTCAATTAAAACCAAGGACTTCAGAAAATAAATTATAGGCCTGTCATCAAAGCCTTACTCTTAGATCATAACAATGAAGAATAAAGAGCGCACGGGTCAATTAATTATAAGGCCTAGACTTCTTGATCCTAGAACGGCTCAATCATCATTGGGATCAATCTTTCATTCTTTTATTATGAAATGAGATACTTGAATAATTAAAACGAAACGTTAGTCTAACCATCACTCCATAGAGTAATTTTTGTATCACTCTTCTCACTCGTCTGTCATTATGAGCAGCGTTGGATTTTGTACGATAATTATCGTATTTGTACGATTATTTGTCAATGAGTACGATGTACTATCCAACTTCAATGATCGTACGCAAAAATACGATATTATTTATATTGACAATTTGACAAGCAATTTTCAAAAATTTACTATAAAATCTCTTGTTACACAAGCCAACGTTAGGCTCCGTACCAATTCTACGGAATCTAATGTCATATATGGTGCGGCACCATACACATAGATCCTAGTACGTCTATGCTCGGGACTTTCCCGAAATGTGTAGCGTTTTAATTTAATCCCACTGAAGAAATGTTACGAAGAGCCAATGAAAAAAATAATGACCGAATGCAGTGCTTCGAATAGGTTTCAGAAATCGATATAAATATACAATAATAAGCGGTAATTTAAAGTTGTACCTTTATGTGTTGATTAAATTTTATATTTTCTTGGTTCCTCTATTTATTATTCCTTTCAAGTATTGTAATAGAAAACAAAAACGTGTGTAAACTCTGTTTTTACAGGATGTACGGTCTTTTTTTTATAAATACTATCTTTTTGAACGAAATGTACAATATTTTTTTATCTGTCCGATTCCAACACTGATTATGAGTGTCATTCGTTGTTTTTGTCTTTATCTATATTTTTCTCTTTGATTTTTGATGTATGTTTAGTTGGAGTAATTGTTTAACGACGCTTGTTTGGATAAAAAATCGATTTATTGAGTAAATTATTGAAGTAATCGAGATATTGCACAAATCGTACATCTGCATGATGACGGTCGCTAATAATGAATACCCGAAAGCTTCCAGTAAGTAATACGGGATGGGCACGCCCTAAACTTTCAAGCATATTTATAATATTTTAAGAAAAAGCTCAAGCACAATTTCAGTGTCCCTAATTTCCTTTCCTGTGTGTTGTAGACGCCACCCTCATTGGAGCCAGCATCACTTATGTGGCGGGCCTGTTTCTGCTTCTATCATTCGCCGGCCCCTACTGGATAGAATCGTATCCCGAAATGTTTTCAAGTTTCAAAAACATGGGCTTATGGGAGTATTGTTTTGATCGTTTTCGATTCCCATCTTATCAATATGATAAATTGTTCCATGGCTGCCACTACATTTTTAGTCAGGTGAGAAAGAAAATTGTATTATACCTATTTAGGATTAATAAGTATTAGCATATTATCATGATAGATCATCTTCAGAGAGCCATCTATTCTATGTCTATGAGAAGTAACCTAAGCACACTCATGTATTTGCACATAATAATTAGACAGTCATTGGATATTTTTTGAACTAAATGATCATAGCGGATATTCATTCTGTTAAGTTTCACTTGGGATGGTGTTTACCATTTTATTCATATCAATCTGAAAGCTCTATCTTTTTTGCTGATTGCTGTTTAGATAAAATAACAACTGTGCTTAAGGTGTAACATAGGATAAAAAGTATCATATCCATATTGAGTTAGTGTATAAGCTATAACTATGCCAAGTTTCACTAAAAGCCACATAAGTAGTGGATTTTGATATAAAGTTTGTTGGCTTTTTTTCTAGGAAACAATCGATTAACTAGGATAAAAAGTATATACAAGTCAAGATTCCTTGAAACTTTCTTGTTGGTAGAATCATCAACTGTTTTTAAAGATGGTATCAATTAAGTCATAAAAATTATAGTGAAGTGCTATTTTTTCCCATCACCTGTTTATGACTATTAAAGTGTTCATCTGGTGATATTTATTTATTGTATTTTAGGAGTTCTATGTTATCCGAGAATGGTTGCTGCCAGCCTGGCTGATGATGGTGCAGTCATTTGTGACCTTAGCTCTGATCCTGTCCTTTACTTCGCAAGTCCTGCTTGCGTGTGTGATTGTGCGCTGGCCACTACGCCCTGTTTTACGATATGAATGGATTTTTGTGTCATCTGCATTTACCATGGTGGCAGTTTCTAGTAAGTCTTATTTATGTTTTATTTGGCGTTTATAAATTTGCAATGGTAGCATTGTTAATTTTATCCATATTTGTGATCTTGTGCTTTTGATTTTCCCTCTGCTTGTATCCAAACATCAGTGCTCTTAGTACTAAACCAATTAAGCAAATTTATTTTAATAGTTCTACTATATTTATTACTCAATGTTAATCAACTCTGTATTTCTTGCAGGTCTGTTTTTATTCTTGGCTGTGGCAATATTTGGTAGCAACTGCTACCGTCGCGACTGGCTGCTTTATCCTTCATTCAATGTGCTGTCCTGGTCTTACGCTTTTGCCGTCGTCGCATTTATATTATTCGGTAAGAACTTTAATCATCAGTACATCATTATTTACTAGGAAAACATGTTCATATTGTTATTGAAATTATATACAAACTGTATTTTTCAAGCGGGAATTGTTGGTTAATCCGAAAGTATAGGGTGTAGGGTGTAATAATACAGTATGTTGTTTATGTTATTGCGATTTGGTAGGATGCCTTGAGGCGTCCTAAATACGTGAGGTTATTAAATTTCCTGACCGTCGAATTATACGCAAACTGGGTAGGATCATACGACAATGTACTGACTGATATAAAACGCGCTCGGGCTAATGTTTCTATTTTTACGCGACTTCAAACTTTATAAGCAGGCTTCAAATTTACTCTTTTTTTAATCAGGTTTGGCAGCTATCCTCCTATACTTAGAGTCCCGTAAGCTCTACGATCTCCGTTCGGAAGCAAAGAACCTAGTGGCTCAGATGCAACACAGCCAGCCTGAACAGGCCCTGCACCAGTTGCGCGATCAGTTGCAGCAACAACGCCAAATGGGGTATATGTAAATTAGGTAACTGTACTGTACCACGAGTATGGGTTTTTAACGCAGGTATTCAAATACCGATCGAATGTATAGTGTTTACATATACAGTGTGCATTTGGCACTAAAGCTACACAATTTTGTTAGGGGCGCTGTTGTGAAATTTATTCGGTATTTGGTGCTGTCAAAACTCATACTAAGCCCCCTGGTAACTTTAATGACCCTCTCGTCTTTATCTTATAACCTGGGTTTACACAATAGGATTATATTTTATAAAAATAAATATCACGCTTGTACTACCCAAAAGGGTCAGCAGAGCTGTACTATAGTGCTGGGTGTACTATACATATAGTACACTTCTGCCATACGGCTTTTCGCCGCATGTCTATTTTTATCCCAGGAAATAAATGGTTTAATGTGGAATAGTGATAGAGTTCGTAGAAAATGCATTTGCGTACACTGCTACTGTAACCAATAGGGCATTATTATTCCGTATCGATGGCACCTATTTTATGTATAAATGATGAATAGTTTTGCTATACTCTGATATGTTTAAAACTATATAGTTATGAGGTTTACATTAGAAATTATGTTTATTGTAGAATATGGAATGAGATCTTTTTACAATTGATTATATAGTATGATCCAAAATGGGTATACTGTCCTTTGAATCTGCGCTTCTTTAGAGTGTTTGTGATCAGTAGTTCAGAATATGTTAGTTAAAAATGATTGCGCACAAAATACACAAGTGTCATATTGTTGAGAACAAAACATATTTTTTTTATAATCGACCTATTGGAATTGTAACTTCACACAATATTATAAGCATGCTAAAGGAGCACAGGTTCAAATTTTAGTATACTATTTCTTGTTCACGCTGTATAGGTATACATTGACTGATAAAATTATCTACTTAATTGGGAATTTCCGTCCACTTTAGAATACTGTAAGAAAATATGTTTTTATTCTAATACTTCTATAATGTTAATAAATTTACTCTTTCAATATCGGTCTGGTAGGTAATATTTAGTAGTAAACGTTGTAGGAAACATGAAATGTTTGTAATGGAGGCCACCACAGGGTTGTCAATTAAAAGTTTTGACTAATTGTATATGGCATGTGAACCTCACATAGCAAATATAATCTATCCAATAATAGCTGTTTGTTTATAATCGAAGTAGCTGAATGTGTTGGCTCAACTTTAATGCCTTTGATAATTAACTTTAAATTTACGGCGTTTTATTCCTTGTTCACATTCCAGAATCTCGTAAATATTTGTACGATTTAGGTAGATTATGTATTATCGGGTACTACTGAAGAGTGTGTGTAATCTTGTTACTGACACGTTTTTAGATGACTTTTGCTTTAATAGGTAAGTATAATATGCATTCTCGAATTTGGTACATAAATGAAAACATATTCGATAAGCGCTTCAATTTATGCGCGCAAACACTCCGTTGCTGTTTAGCACACGAAGACTATGCCTTTTTTATTCGTTCGCTCTGCGATGCACACGTGCGGTCTTAAATAAACATTTGGACGGTACCGCTATAAGGCAGCAGCAAGCTCTTACGCTAGAGATATGATTTGCCATGCGGGAATGGATTTAAGGTCAGTGGAAATGTTTCTGATAGTAGCTACATGCACGTAGGTACTTTATTATCGATATTAATATCTTTAATAGTAGTTAGATTTAGAGTATTTTATTGAGTTTATAGTATGTAGTTATTTTAGCAAGGATCAGTTTCTTAAATGTACTTACCATGTTATTAAATTATGTTTATTGAACGAATCTTTTATAACAATTCTGAGATCAGAAAACGAGATATGTACCTTTGTGTAATGTGTGTGCCTTGATGTAAGTACCTATGTTATACTATGGTAACAATTTTAATTATAAATCAGCTGCCCTGATTCTAAATATATTATTTTATAAAGCCATTAATTTTCAAATGATCCCACTGTATTGAAATTTATGTACCTTTTACATTTAATAAAATATATTTTGGCAAAATAATATATTCTTTTATATTTAAAAAAAAACATGATGATCCTAACATAATTGATTTTGTTCATAAATAACGTGAATCAAGCACGAGGCACTGACCTGGGCCAGTAGATGACACCGTAATTTCATAAGTTACTAACATTATTATCTAAAAAAAAAACCGTACCTGGTTTTTGGAGACGATGACACAACTCGAGTACGTAGTCGATGGTTACTTGGGGCGCGTTACCATCGAGCACCACTAGCGGCGCTTGTTCGATGACATCCATATGTTTATTAATCTGTGTAACACGCATTATAATAAACTCCTTAGAACTTCTGCTAGGTACGTCATAAAACTGACTGTGATATTACATATCTAGGATCATTTGTATATGACCAAATGATATACATATGATAATATAAACATGTGCATGTAAGTAAGTAATGGTGTTATAAGACTGGGTGAGGAGCTATTCTAACTGTAATATACACTCGGAAGTAATGAATCGTGATCACCAAATATACCTCAATATCTCGGGAACTAAGAATGCAAGCTTATTAAAGAGAACATTTTTTTTACTGAATATTTTGTAATAAAATTAATAAAACTTCTTGGATGCCGTAAATTATTGCATCAAAAAGGCTACGCTACATCAAATTTTGAAAATCGAACTTCGAAATTCACTGCATTTGATTTTGCTTTGTTTTCTGTTTAAAAAAAGCATATTACATTAAATATTAATGTGTGTGCACGAGAATTGTCACTGAGAAAATGGTTTATTAGGGCATCATAGAAATAAAAAATATATGTAGGTAAGTTACGTACTAAATCCGGTGTGATGTGATTATGCAGCGCCATGTCGCCTAGGCCGAGCACGCACTCTCCCCGCGAGTCTATCACCGCTGCATACGACGATGTGCGACCGTTTACGATGCATCCTTAAATTACAGACTATCCTTATTCTCAAATAAAATAATATCCCACCATATATACTTTGTTACAATGTGATAGAAGTACCTATATACCATCTATTATCGCCGTATATCTAGCCTATATAGCGCCTGGGTGCAAGCATTACCCTGGCGGCCTATAAATAAGAAGCTTCGCTCTATAAGTTTGTTATTTTTGCTCCCTCCAGCACCTGGCACCAAAGTCCATCGCTCCCATTGCAACCTAGGTAACAACACGCTCTATTAGCACAACATGCAGTCAATGCATCCTAGTCACCGACCGCATATCAAACTGCCTTAAAACCTTTTTCCATCTTTTTACATGTGCTATGAGTATGAGAATCAATCGTATACCCAGTATGCTTGTTGATGCTAGGCGCAAGCGAAAACCAGCACAGTGTCTTTACCATACGAGCCACACAGCCGCATAGGTAACTGATACGTTAAAAACCCACTGGTATCCAGTGGATTGCTCTTAGTTGTACCGTGCAGGGTCCTAGCAGTTGTTCGGCAGAAAAAAAAAACCCTCCAGGACCGGATAATCACGAGAACCTTCTACCGTCCTCGATGTATCCATACAACATGGTATTTACCGTCTAATAATAGTCCTGGCGCGATGTTACTAAGATATTGTCCGTCAGCGTCGTTCCCGATGGCCGTCAGCAGTCGCACGCGGCCCCCGCGCAGCCGCCACAGCGCCTCCGCCATGTTGCGAGCAACGCCACCGCCGCACTGCGCTGTTGAACACGCGTGCGTGCTGCCATCTAACTGTAACAAACTTCACTTCATTTTCTGTTCTTCCCACATATTTCCTAGAGAGCGAAATATGTTTTTTATAATATAGAGTCGAACACTTTTTGGCGGAAAATAAAGTTCTTGTCCTTGTTCAATATATATAGCTTCTGCCTCTCGGCTGCGCCAGCGATTCCTGTATGAAACATAGCACAGCACTCTAGTACAATGTGGCTTTCTTTCAGTGAAAGAATTGTCAGAATCAGATCAACAAGTATTAAAACTCACAAATTATTTATAATTATACATCTTTATAATATAATAACTTCTGCCTGCGGCTCCGCCCGCGAATTCTTCGATAAAACATAGCTCATAAATTTTACATATATATAATAAAATAGTAGTAAAAGTTATATGATATTGGTAGAATTAATACAATGCACGAGTGTAGGTAATTAAACAGAATAACAAAACATGGCTTTTCACTACGCAAAAAGTCCATAAAATACTTTCATTACCGTATCCGTCACTTTACTGAATGACGGATTGGGTTATGGTAACGCCAAATACAAAACGAAAGTACCTATGTGTGCTTAGTGTGTTAAGTGAACCGAGGGGATAACCCGAGCTTTAGGTAGTACCTACTATGAAATTCTCACAAAGAAGAATATATACATAATAATTCCTATTAAATTGACAAAACTAGATGCATTCAAACTACGAGATTATGTACTACGGCGCAGGTAAATTCTGCATGTTATAATCATTATCGTGGTTGACGGAAGTGTTTTATTGCATGCATGTGAATTTTAATTATAAGGCTGCGGCTGGTTCTTGATGGGGGCTGGTTCGCATGGTTGGTTTATGTGGGTTGCGTTGTGAGCGAGCTCGGCACACACTGCCACGTTAACAATAAAAGAGCAATAGTTGTTTAGTACTTATACCTACTAGGTAAAAACAAAGGTTTTGTACACAACACATTCGGTCTTTTAGCACCATCAATATTACGTATATAGTAGGTATATAAGGTTTAACAAAAATAATGTAAAATATTGTAAGGGTGACAAGTACGTCATAACGATCACATTTATGTATAAAATATGACTGTAATTGTTTTTTTTTAAATTTGGCATCACCATAGGTATTTTGCCAGTGTCAAGTAATATATTTTCTTTCTGTTTTTGAGCATATGCACAGGCCCAAAGCCTTGGCTCAAGTAAAATACCCCCCATCCCTCAATCAGTAAAGTGATGGATACTTTACCGAAAGATTTTTCATGGATTTTTTGTGAGAAACTGAAAAGCCACGTTTCGTCACTCTGTTTCAATTACCTACACTTGTGCACTTTACCGAACCTATAATGGTTAATATTCCACTTATATCACTCACTATAACTCGCAGGAACACTAGTTTTAGAAATTAAAACACAACTGACGCCATGACTTTTCAGTTTCCCGCCAAAAAGTCCGCGACTGTAATTGTTGTTCGTATTTGTAATAATCGTAAGGGACATTATTTTTAAAACAGTTGGCGAATCTGTCATTTCGTTTGTTTTTTTTCCGTCTGCCAGTGTGTTAGCACATCAAGGGTAAACTACTGAACGGATAAGATATCTTTTTATCTCAGGAAATGGATGGGTTCCCGCATGATAGTCAAAAACTGTAACATAAATTCACAGAGCGGGCTTTTATTAGAACTAATAATCTAAATGTAATAATCGTATAACAGATAAACTTCTGATCGTAATTTCTGCAGAAGTAAATTCTTGATTACTTTTATTTTATGCAAGACAGTAACTTCAATATTTGAATTTCTAATCTATATATATATATATATATAAAACAAAGTCGTGTTAATTACTCCATTTATCACTCAAGAACGGGTGGTCAATTTTTATGATCTTTGATGTTTTGAATTTGTCTCCGCTCAGAATAGCAGGTTAACTATTAAAACATGTGAAAAAAATAATAAAGACAAAAGGCGGTGACAAGTTCGCGGGAAGAGTTAGTATACAATAAAAAAAACAAAAAAAAAACTAATATATATATATTTATATTTATATATCACTGCCAGGCCCCGAAGGTACCTACTAGGTCATATAGTAGGGTTGTCAACCTTAACTGCAGGCCTAATATTAATTAACAATATGTGTGTGTGTGTGTGTGACATTTTTATGCAGTGAGGGTTGGTGGTGTGGCACGTTGCGGTGGTCGTGCACGCTGTTGACCGCATAGATATTATCGCTAACATGCGACCATCCGCCACTAGGATAACCAGGCTATCGGTTCTTAATTCACGGATTGAAAAAATACGAAGCAACAAAATCAGTCATGTTGGAACACTCATTGCGTGATATTCCTGCCCATCGATGCAACCCGAATAAGTCACTACTAAGTCTTTCCATTGGGCTGTAAGTGTTAGGTTATACCATCTTACTTGTTATAGAGGTTCTTGCGCACGGCGCGGGTCTCGTAGTACTGCGGCTCACCGAGACATCATTCCCGTAGTCTTCCAAAAGGGTAATTCGGCACTGAGCGTATATTATTGCTGTCTCGACTTTTCCCAAACGAACGTGGTTTGCCTACCCGCAGCACCCTGCATTACGTTGATCCATTCGTTTTTGCATTCACCACGAACACAGATTTATGTTACGCTAATGTAGGACCTAGTTTTTACGATTGCATTGCAAATTATTATTTGCACAAACGTTCTAGAGTTCTTTTGGTTTCGTTGGTTGTCAGGACTTTATAGTATCGTTACAAATGTACATTAATATACTAGTCTTTTGTATAACTGTTTGGGATTGGGACGTCGTTATCTTGCAGTTGTTGTGTAACGGCACATAAGTAATAAGTATATATATGTAGCATTAGAGTTTCCGGCGGTAGACATTCTTGCAATGTTTCATACACACTTAGTATCGTCTCTAGGGCAAATCTAGAGCAAGTGTCATTTGTCTGCCTGATTTTATTTAAAACTCTACTAAGTACAACGTCATTATCTACTACGATCCTATCCTTCAATCATATAATTCAGTGTTCCCCATTCCGTTGATCAAGGTCAGTAAAATGAGCCATAAGTACGAGTTTTAAATGAACTCATATTTACATACCAATCAAATGACCGATTTTTTCCATAAATTTACCAATAAATGATTCTTCCAGGGGCACCATCGTGAAATTTATGGAAAGATAGTCGATTACTAGATCGGTATTGAATGCTGTCAAAACTTATACTAAGTCCCCAGTATGCTAATAAGTCACGATCAGCCCCTCGTGGGAGTAATTACGGGTATCGCGTTATTCACGGATGAACGCAATTGATGAGTACCTATACTGACGTCACATTTCATACGTAGTTTGATTTATGCGTATGTCGAGAGTTAATTAGTGCTTTTACAAGTGTTTGTATAGCGACCACTCGGCCCCGTGTCTACTTGTAGAACTGAGTCATTATTTGAAGAGCGAATCGTGATTTTTACTTTTGATAGACATTACATTAATATTCCAGAATGCCTTTATTGTTGAAGCAGATTGGTGTCTCTGGGGCTCAAGTTCCCATTTACTGTATACAATGTTTATTACATCGCAACTCAATTGAATTTTCATTACCCTTGTATGAAATATCAAAAATGTAATGTTGACCCGGATTATATAAGCTGTCACCATGCCAAGTTTCATCAAAATTCATCTACTAGTTTTCCTGTGATCCGCGTACAGACTGGCTGATTGTCAGACACAAAATCCAAAACTGGTGGGCAGTTTTGGATTCGGATCACAGGAAAACTAGTAGATGAATTAATGAACTTATATAATCCGGGTCAACATTACATTTTTGATATTTCATACAAGGGTAATGAAAATTCAATTGAGTTGCGATGTAATAAACATTGTATACAGTCAATGGGGACTTGAGCCCCAGAGCCACCAATCTGCTTTAACAATAAAGGCATTCTTGAATATTAATGGAATGTCTGTAAAAGTCAAAATCACGATTCGTACTCTTTAAAATATTTAATGTACAGACATGACACGACCGAGCCACGACTTAGGCAGTACAGGGTGCTCCCAAACGACCATTAGTGTTAGTAGACACTCCGATATTAAACAATAATCTAAAAAATTTAAATAAAGCGTCCATGTAGTCATATAAATGCGTTAATTTAGCCATTTGAGTATAGCAAGTTATGATTACTCTGCCCGGCTGTAGTTTCACGCTCAAATACGTGTATGATTACATATTCTTGCAATAGCGCGGCTGGAGGCGAGCAGAGGTAGCTAAGTGTTTTCAAAGTACCCAGACGTAGATGGAAGTACGTCTCGCCATATTGATGTTTAGCAATAAATAGTTGAATTTTTATAAACGATTTTGCAATGTGGGAGGGAAGGTAGCGGGTATCGAGCGTGGGCGCGCCGCCCTAGCGATACAGAAGCCCTACAGTCGAGTCCGCGGAGACGACGAGCGCGCACGCCCCACGCCGCCGCCGGCACGAGCCACAACGCTCTCAGAATAGTGCACATGATAATATACGCCGATACAAATCCGCGACATTGCACGTGTGAATAAGCATCGCGAACGCCGAGCGACGCGAACCACTATCAGAACCCCAACATCACGTGTAACCTTCGTTTTCAATAAATATAATTGGCCACTAAGAACGATTGAAATTTGATAGTGCAACAATAAATTATATGATATGTGACATAATAACAGTGTTTATTGTATAAATTGGGCGGCGGCTTCGCACATTCTACGTCATGCTAAGGGGTAACGTATAATTTACGTTAATTAAAAGCGTACAGTCTCACGAAATAATAATTTATGTTTCTTCATAGCGTGTTAATCTATTTTAAGGTGTTGCCGTTGGACTAATGACTTAATTGTATTAAGTATGCCGCCGAAATTTGATATTATTAGCCTGTTATTTATGTAAAGAAAATAGGTAAGTAACTTTTTTTGAGTATATCACTTACAAAGGCATTCGAGCAAATAGCAGATAGCCAATTCAATAATGTACCAATAATAATACGTAGGTATATAGGTGTATTGATTATAGAGCTCGTGGTGAATTACAGGGTAGAGTTATAAAAGGCTTAATGTTGTCAAGTGGAACCGCCTTATAATAACTGCAATTTAATTTATAGACTACAAATGAAGTGGGGAGCAATTAAATATTTACGAGCGGCATAACGATGGGTAACAAAGGATTTTAGTGGGACATTTTTGCGCTTGTAAAACTTAAACCCGCCCTCGGGAATAGACCTCGAACGGGGATCAAAGCAAAGGGATTTCTGTGTCTCTAGGCCTGCCGAAAAGGTGAATTATGGCAAATTTGGAACTAGTGTGCATTAGCGTTCTATATAGTTTGAACAAATAGAAATTGGGAAATGATTATAGGGATAGGCACCACTCTGCCGGTGCGTTTGCTTGAAGAACTTTTTCATTACAATGCCGGCGGTATGTAATAATACATTATTTTCTTTGTTTGTTTGAAGTAAGTGGTGTGTTATCGCTTTCTCCTAGCTATTCACATGTGTCTAAAAATAGCAGGACAGACCACAGACCTACAACAGCAGTGTTCAAATCTTTTTACTGATCATTATAACTTACTGGTAAAAAAGCTTTTTTCTTTAGGTATTCGTACCTTGGACGTAGTTTTATTAATTATCCTTAAATTAATATCAACAACCCATGAGCAGTGATGCACAATCAGGACTCAGCTTGATAAATATAAATATATATTATAACTATTTAGATCCCAAATGGGGTCTTAACCAGTTTCCATTCCAAGAGATACTTAAAGCTTCTGAAAAACAAGGGCTCTATGTGAATATTATATCCATTCGTATTGAAAATTGGTAACTATAGCTCAGTAATAAGCCACTTACACGACTTCCATCCAAGCCCTTTGACATACATTATGGATTTCCCCTGAGGCTAATAGTGTGCTGATGATAGTCTATTACTTCAAAAGTCTCTCTAACGTTTCTTTATGGGTAATACGTTGTTAAGTTTATGTGTACTAGTATACTATCAAGATATTTTTGAAATATGGTCAAAACCTTTGTGGTCATTATAAATGGTTAAAAATATACACGGAAAATTTCATACAAGGTATATTATGAGGTCCTAATTCGCCTAACCAGAAAGAGTTTTAAATGTTCTATTTTAAGTCACGGTATTTAATTCATCAAGCTCGAAAGATGCTGCAATAATTTTCCGAAAGCTGTAGTAAACGAACTTACAAGAAGCTTACGTGAATCGTGATTCATTATTGCGTATTTTTATATTGATTCTTGAAGCCACTCTACAGTCTGGTGAACTAGTTTCGTCTCTATCTGTTGGGTGGTCGTTCTAAACGAGTAAAAGAATAAGAATAGTTTAAAAGCCTCGTCAAGCAAGATTGTCGACGAAATACAGTTTTTACATAATTTACACGTTGATAACAATGATCTATATGGCGTAGGAACTTCGTGATAAACGTGCGGGCAGGTTATAGCTAAATAACGCCAATGATTTATTTAAAATATCCCTGGGTCGACCTCCCGGTTACATAAATTAGAAGCTTTATGCCAGGGGTCTTATTTCATTATTAAATTTTATATTATATTACCTGCTCCGCGATAAGCTCTACCAATGAGGGGAAAGGACTTCACAGATTCAAGTGAGTGTAATTATTTTAAGATATTTATTTATCGAATAATGAAATATTTTATCGTGCTCTGCATTTTAGGCATGCTTTTATATATACCTAAGTATACCTAAGAAGTGTATCCACTGTTTTTTAGGACATAGACATATCACAATTTTTTTCACCGACCCTGTGTTCAGTGGCCATGGGGCTCCCTAGTTTGAAAAGCAAAATCCTAAATTTATTTAAATATAAATTCATTACAGTTATTATTTACATAAAATGAACGTGTAATTATAGTTTGATCCAGAAAAGTAACTCTTCTAGCAATACATGCATACGCAGGATAGTGTTTAAAAATCTAATATTGATCAAAGAGATAGCTATTTAGATTTTAGACAAGCAAAATTGAGAAGAGGCCCCGTGCTGTCTTAGTCATAGGGACCCCATTATACTCAAGAGCCGAGGGAATCCAATAGGTTAAAGGCGGCCGTGGACATGATTACTTAAAATATCGTATACGATATCGTGATTTTTAAATCAATGAAGTGATTATAAATAATGTTACTCATATGTGCTAGCTAGAAGCACAGAACACATACCTACTAATACTACATACTAGAAGTGATTCTATAATAACGTGTAAAGCGAATGCATTATGATCGCGTTTGTAGGGACATTTGTAAACTGGGTTTGTCACAATGATGATATATGTGACAAGGACGTAGGTAATTGTTTCAAGGAAATAAATGTAAAATTAAAATGTTAGCATGAAACCCGTGTGAGAATTGGAAAAGCACCTGAGTGAAAGCTGGTGTGTGTCTTTTCCGTAAGTAATACCACTTTTATTAAACATCGCGACTTTGTAGACCAAGTCATTTGCCGTATATCTTGGTATGTTCATGACACAAGTCCGACAACAGCTAATGATGGTCCAACTCATCCATAAAACAACCATTATTCTTTGTTACTCGAGTGTCAAGACACTGGACACTTTATGACGCGATACAGTAGATAAGCAACGATGGGGCCATGATATTTATTCCATGTATAAGTGCTCGTTAGTTTTTCAGCATGAAACATTTGTCAAGCTACAAACTGCACTCGTAGAAAAATACCTTTGACCATCCTTCGAACATGACTATAGTTGAAAGGTCAACACTTTCAAGAGGTCGTTTTAACTGCGTGAGGTTTGATCTAATCTACCAGACCTAAACCTCTGGCACTTTGCTTTAATTAGTAATCGGGTTGACAACGATCATTGGAGTGGAGAGTAGGTAACTTGGAAGTCAAAATCCCTGAATGAATCAGAAATATTATACTCTAGTCTAGTACATAAAGTTCTGATGGCAGACTGCGTTGGACATAGCTACGGCAGCTTCACACGGGACCGCGCGATGAAATACACTAGCACCTAATGGAGGGTCCAATCATACGACAGGTTAGAAAGAGATGGGGAAAGTCGCTACTTACTTATCCTTCTGTACGTGTAAATCAGGTATTCTTTGCCTACACAAGTTGTAGAGGCAGACACAAGAAGATAATGCAATGTAACTTGTCATTTGAGTAGATGAGTACAAGTAGGTATACATCGGATTGTAATCAATATTTTCTAGATACCTAGCTTACAAATAGTTGAATATTTTCAGAGACGGTCAGGTGGCGTATCGCCATATCGCCCACCGAGCCAACGCTCCATTTGCTTGGTAACAACGAGTGGGTATAGGAGTGATTAATTGATCTGTCATTTGATTCCTCTCAGTGACGCGAGCCGGACGAATAATAAATTATTGTGTTTTATTTGCGTGGAACGATTTCATTTTGATCAACGAAATGTGACACGTGGTACTGATGTGTATTCAGCAAATGAAATGAAATGTGTAATAACGTTAAACGGCACGTCATTTTGAAAATTCACGGTATTCCCATTCACAAATATGATTACTATTTAATAATGTCGATAAAAAGCCGTTGTGTAAATCCTTTCAAACACACAAAATGAAAGTTAGAGAAAGTGTCAGATAAATTACACTGGACTTGGCTTCTCAAGGCGTACCCCATCTGCCAAAGCCTTATGAGCATTAGCCACAAGCGTTATTAAGACTAGTGATTGTGCGTAGATGTTTTCTTAGTATGTGTGCATAGACCAATAGATCAATGCCGAAGAATTATTTTTTTGCACGAGTTTGCACCCTGCTCGCATAAGTAGTTGTGTATGTGTTAACCGCCCCTCCCTTAAGAATCCGCAGAAAAAAAAACAGTAAAGACACTAGCCCTGAACAATTCCATTATTAAAACATCAAAGAAAAAAGTTTTCAGTTCTACCAAAACGGTTCCGCGCAATAGTTAGGTACCTAATTTATGGTAAGCCGATTCTCGCGTAAAGAAAATGTAAGCAATGTATGATAAAGTTCGTACGGCAGGTAATCTGATGTTATTTTCGCCTTACGAGAATGATCACGTTGGCTTACGTAACGGCGCGTGGCGGAGCGACGGCTCCCGCCTCATCCACTTTATTTATTCATGCATCTATGATTCCCTGCTCAAAGAACCTCGCCCGTGAATCTCCCATAGGTGAACTGAACAAACACTATTATTATTAGATTACTGAATCTCGTTCTTTATGCTATCGTTTGGTAAAGCATTTTCTAAATAAGTAAGCAGGTACTTATATAAGGTTTGTAAATGGATCTTTACCCTAGGGACTATGAATGCATATGAATACCTATTGATATATGTTTTAGAGAACCGTATTTTACGCTCTGATATTTCGCTCAGGGGATTTGGCTAATTTATAGAAAATTATTTCATATTAGGTGTAATGTCTTATTCCTAAGGTTACAGAGCAGCAGTTATTGGGCATCGAAATATTGGGCTGAGTACAAAAAATAATTTTACTTACACAAAGTTCGAGCCAGTGCTATATATTGGCTATATTAGTGGAGTTAATTTGGCACCGTAAAAAGTTCACGCCCCATTAAGAGTAAACCTAGCGTTGGCGGACAGCCATGGCTGCCTGGTCGATCTTTGGGTCTGGGTATTACTGTGGCCTATTATTTTCCAATGCTAACTTGTCAAATGCACGTTCGGTCTCGTTCCAACACCGCCAACTATTGGCGGACCATTGTTGGCCCAATTTTGGTATGCAAATGGTATTGAATTTATTCATAGTGTATAACCCAAAAAGCCACGGTCACTATGAATTTATTAATTGATAAAATGTTGGTGTCTACTTCAATGTAATATTGTTTTAGTTACTGGATATAATTGTGTAAAAAAATGCGTGTTTAGGGATACGTAGTCAAACTAGAAACCCTAATGGTTCCGCTATGTCCGTCTGTATTTCCCAATTCAGAGACGGTTTCAGAAATCCTATTATTTCCATGCACGTAAAAGAGATTTGCTAAAAACTTGGAACACCGAACTTATATTAGTTCAAAGAAAGAGTTCGACCAAAATTAATTTGGTAAAGCCGTCTACATACTTTAATCCCTTCTAATGTTGTGGTTCTTGGGTACAAAGTGCGATTTGCCTTACAGTAAATGGTCTAATGAGTTCACAACGAATAAGATTAGCTCTGAGCCTTGGTGAATGGCTTTGTTACCAACGGGTTCGTACATTAACTGCGGATACGTTGTATCTATACACGATTTACTCGGCGAGAACATAATGCGGACTGGAGCGGGGAAGTCAGCTGGAAGTGTCGGTACGTCATAGTAAACAAGGAGGGTCGTATCAAGCCCCAGTGAAGTGCGCCATGATCGGGAAGCAGCGGCGTGCCAGTAGCTGGCACCGTGCCACGCCGCGGCGTGTCCCGCTGACTGTGCATCCGTTGTCACTTCACATCTTCCAAATGCTTACATAGCGTTGTTCATCGTAAAAACTACTTCGCCCCAATTTTACTGTGCAAGGAAGTTTATTCATAAAATTCTACATCAGACAATAGTAAAATCTAGATGTAGGATGACCATCTACATAATATAAAAATGTATATCAATGCTCTCTGACTGAATAGAAAATGTTATGGCCATGATGTTAAAATAGGACAGGAAAATAGGGCTACCAACGAGCTCAATGCTATATTTTTTATTTATTCGTAGGTTGCTACCTACTACATTTAAGTGCGTTGTTTCAAACTATGGGTTAAACATTTTGGGGACTTTCCTTCAATTTAACTGAAGGTTTAATAACCCCTAAACTTATAGAAGTTTTAATCAATTTGACGACCTGATTAGCGCAGTTGGTAGTGCTGCCTGCTCCTGCTTTCTGTGCCGAGGGCCGCGTTCGAATCCTGGTAGGGACAATCATTATGTAATGAGCACGAATGTTTGTACCCAAGTCATGGATGTTTAATATCTGTATAAGTAATATGTACTGGGTTCGCCCCTAGTCCACTGTACGGTACCTATAATAGAAGCGATGCTTATAGATGATGGCAAAATTTATAAAACAAATACAATGGCATATGACATAGGCTATAAGTGCTATAGATCTAGCGACATTGCCAAATATCATTAGACTGGCGACTAGCGCTGTAAAACGCTCATATCTTTCTATTTTAAACTCTTTAAATTATTCTATACTCCCACTAAGTATACCCGTATATGACTTGTTGAAAATCATAAACAGCTATTCCACCAATCTACATCTCATGCCCCAAACAACCTGCAAACAACCTGCAAACTACAGGCCGTTACAAAATGTAATAGATTGCTTTCATGAAATTGCTTCGATCGTTTAGAATAGGAAATTGCACGGCGCGCGGACGGGCGATGCGGGATTTTGATAATGCGCGCCTTGTAATGGGTCAATAGCGTTTATTCGCTCGTAATGTACCGTTCCGATTGGTTAATGTTACTTTTTACGGTCATTCTGAGGTTATAAATGGGCTGTCGTGAGATTTACAGCTGTCACGTTTTATTGGTGCCCGTATTTTGAAGTTCACATTTTATTCTTGTCGTAGGTATACAACATAAATGTCGCAGTCGCTTATAAAAAACAAAGTTTTTTGTCACAAAAAAAACAATTGTCATTTAGTTGGGAGCAATTTTTTTTTAAATTGACGTCAAAGTTGTGAATTCATATAATGATTATCAAAATGTGCTAATGAAACGCATGTTCAAATAGGGGTAGACCATTTCTGAATTACGCTGTAAACTACCTGCGGTACGGCGGGATATATTGTATATCTATACTTACTGTAGCTTTTCTTCTGTTTTTCTACTTGAGTAAATACAACTTTATTAGCTTGAGATATTAAAGCGAAATAAAAAGCAAACGTCCCTCGTCATAGCGTCAACTTTTGCAATTATAAAACTGGGAATCGCGTGTTTATAAACTTTCCGTATCACGATCAAGTATTAAATGCGCAGTTTTTTATGGAATGAGATTGATGGAGGATGGCGGAAGGGGATTATTAGAATCATCGTCCCAAACACACGCCAACCTCAAGAAAGTTAATGTCATCCCAGTTCCCTTTGAAGCCAACGTAACTCCACAAAATACCCACCGCTCATATATTATCCTCATCTTAACTTGTCCCCGAGCGTTAATATACGTTTACAGAAATACATGATTACATAACCATTTCAACTTTATTATTAACATCATTAAAGTTGGATTTGCGGTAAATAGTCCCAGTTGGTTGACTCGCTATTAAAATACGATGTTCGGTGCACTGAGGCACTAGCGAGGTGACGATCCGCTGCAGACGGCGAGTGTCCGATCGATATTACATTACCGCGATTGACTCCGTCGGAGGGGCGCGGGGTGCAAAGGCGTCCTTCTTGCACTTTTGGATGGTACCTGGCACCTCATAACCCGGCTGGTGTGATAAGACTGAAAGATAGCGTATATATCTCGTATGGGTACATATTCACGGCCAAGACCACAGGCAGATGGGGTTTTGACTAACTAACTCCGAGACGAACACATCAACTATACGGTCCCATACAAAGCAACGCTTGTATTATTGGTACCGTACAAGGGACTAAGGGCGCACTCAGTATACAACACTTATATAGATACTAAACATCCATGACTCGGGTACACAAAGTGTTTTTACCATAGAACACTATTTTACTATCGTAAGGGTTATTTTTCACTTCTATGACGTCATTGCTCGTTATACCTATAAGGCACAGCCGGATGGTAATAATCTTTTTATAGAAACTTCGAAAGGACTTTAAAAGTCCGCAGAGATTCCGCGACTCTTATTAAAAACGTTTAAGCCGGGCCAAGGAGAAAAGTATTTCTCAAGTCGGGTTTCCAAGCTCTTTGAACGAGTGGACACGCAAAATACGATAGGGATTTTAGAAATGATGCGATATGTTTATTTCTGTATACCTTACGATAAACAGTATTCAATCTTAATTTAAAAGATTTATTTAACAATTTAAATTAACTTAAATATTAACAAACAGGAAAATAAAACAAAGTTAAAAATGGTATGACAACAAACTATGTATCAAAAAGACTTGCTTCTTGCCACCATTCCGCGTGGAATGGTGGCAAGAATACTGGCCGCATTTCCTCGCTATATAATCAAACTAATTTTTTGAGCGAGGAAAGAGCCAGCCTTGTCACCTGTGGAGGCAATTATCAAATGTTTATATCTTTTTATGATGCTCCCTATTCATCTGACAAGGAAAAGTCTTTGTCCCAAATACAATACTCATTCGATGGTTATCATAACCAGCCGACACACGCAATGCGAGGTAAAGTTTTCATTTATAGGTTCTATATCGCAGCCCAGAGATAATGTGAAAGATTATTTCGACATTGACAAACGTTCGCTCTAATTCGTACCGTTGAATCTAAACTACTACAATACTCGTTCCGTATTTTATTTTTAGATGTGCACAGCAGTCTCAATATTATTTTGTTGTGGGTAAAAGTTATCATATCTTCCTTATATCCTACAAACAAACACTCGCGATACGAATGTTTCAGGAACCATTCCGCCTTCAGTGAGGGGGCCAAGCAATAAATATTAAATGCCACAACTTTAGCCCTATATCTTTGTTATCATAATAATCTGATATCTTTGTACAAATTTCTAATTTTGGATCTCTGTATGAGTGTAGGATAAAATTAACATAGCTGCCATTTTATTGGTATTTTTTTTAATAAAGCTTCTTCGTTATAAGTGTAGGTACTTATAATCCATTGCTGGGTAAGATTACTGTATAAAGCTTTACTCTAAAGCTTAGATACTCAGGGAACAAGTATTACCCCAGTAAAATAACCACGTAATAAGGATTCATTCGCACTCGACTTAGCGTCCCCTTTACTATCATATACATCCTTACGTAACATAGATATAAAAAGTTCTTCGTAAACAAATCGATGTATTTCCTTTGTGATTTCCTTTGTGCTTTCCTTTGTGTTACACATTGCCGTAATAAATAGAGACGAGAATCGCATGCATTTAATATCGCGTCAATTAAAGCGAGTCGAATGAGTGTCAATCGTCTAATCTACTGGAATGGCGTTTAGTCGTCATTAGTTGATTATGAGATCCACTGAAAGTGTATTCGGATGCCTTTAAACGGTATGGTGGATATATTAGTTCCAAGAAAAATATATCTTTTTGGTAATGAGGTATGTAAGTACATGACTTATTCCGCCAATTATTAAATATTTAACATATTTTCTTCGTAAGTCGGTGATTGCACAAGGAACAGACGCGGTGGGGTTGGGCGAACCTCCACCTCTAGCTTCCGTTCCCCACAAATTACATCTGCATTTTACATACAAACACAAATTGGATTAAAGCAGAATTGTTACGAAATGGAAAAACTTGGGCAACGGAAGCGTGAAATATACCTACGTATCATTAAATTAGCAACGAGCAGTCGTCTTTAGAATCCACAGCGGGAATAGTTTCGATCCAATCTTATTATAAGTTGGGCAAGTTTCGGTTCCGCGTCGTGCGGGCAGTATAGCGTCTCAGGAGACTTGCATGGACGCTATGTGGCTTAATCTGATAATGTTCCGGCGTAGTTCTTTCAAAGTTTTCGCTGGAACTTTTTTATTATTACTTGGGAAAAATGCTTATTATAAATGGAAGACATGGGTGATACGGGTAAGTTTATAAGGGTAGGTGTATACTAATATTTGAAAGAGGTAAAGTTGACATTCTGTGTGTATGTAGGGGCTAACCTCCAGGACTATTTTAGAAGCGTAATATATTATCTATGGGTCCTGATTTCGTTTACGAGTATATATTATATTTAGCAAGCTATTTCTTTGTAGCATCAAGGTCAACATATATATAGATCTAAGTGATAAGAATACAGCAATTGCCCATGGGAAATCAGGGTTACCGCTACTCTGGCGAGTATATACAACCCACTTACGGCGGTAAGTATATGTAAAGATTCATAATATATTTATACTTCCTGCCCTCCTATACTTTATTAGCCGCTTCTCACATGATTTGTGTTTTATTACAGCAGAGAGAGTGTAATTAGCGTAGGTTACTAGAACGGCAATATTTTACGAAAAAGGGACTTTCACACGCAACAGCCGGACTTTGGTTTATTTTTATGTGTTTGGGACACGTACACGCGGCGTATACTAAAGTTATTACTCATAGAATTAATACCTGTGACGCCGGTACTCAATTACAGGTCAAATTGTATGATCGAACAGTGTTTGACTACCTGATTGGGATAATTGGTAGCCTGCTCTCTGTACCGGAGGTCTCGGGTTAGAATCGCGGTGGAGGCACACTGTATTTTGAGATCGAATGTTTGTACCAGTCATATGGGCGGTTAATATTTACGTAAATAATTATACACTGGGCTGGGATCGTCTCCAGTCCTGTACGGTACACTTAAAACATATGTTGTATGTATTTATAACTGTATTAATACATAGATTTTTCAACTATATTTAACTTATAATTATATGTATACTGCTATACGTCCAACATTGCAATTGTCTCGTTCCATTAGTGTTATCCTCACTTAAACATAAGATGAACGTCTAAAAAGTATAAGTGCACAAGAGAGAATTGTTGGCTGATTCCTTGTGGAACGTTCCATCTCTGCTCGAGATGATATTCACGCTGTCGTCTTGAAAAACTTACGAAGATTCCATCTAACATATAGGCTTTCATCCATTGGAGAAAATTATCTAGCCCGGGCGCTTAAGAGGCCGATATTAAAAAAAATACATCAAAATGAATGCAACAAAGTAATGAGCGTCGATTATATAACATCTGGTCACCGCCGTAAACCAAGAGTAATTATCGCGTTAATAGTTCGGCGTTAATTACTATCGAAAAACTATAAAAGCATGCTTCCTAGTTTAGTGTTTAAATTGAGCACAGACTACGATGTCAACGAAATAGGCAGACAGTCATTATGGTGGTTTATTTTCTGTGTTATAAACTGATTTAGGTATTAATTTACGTGCCCCTGTATCTATAATTTAGTTGGTCACGATATTTGTGGATTAGGAACAAATCACCGATGACTTTTCGAATCGTTTCAAATGGTACTAAATGATAAGGAATGCCAACCAGTTGACTTTTTGAGTGGGCGGGTGCTTATATTTTTATACATCTTTAGCATGAATGCGAAGGATACATAGTACATTGAATAACACTAGTATTAGCTCATTACTTGCTAGAGTTTTCTTTTTTTCTCAGCATAAGACTTTAATAGGTAACATAAGTTACGGATTCTCTATGTATTCAATACGATTTCAATAGGTACCAAACTGAATATGTTATACCTAATATGCGTACATACTAGGTAGCCACTCATATCCATATAGATATCATGCTCGTTGTGCACGCGCAACTCATCCAGACAGTTTGTCGATTTAGTAACTGCGCAGCACTGTCTACGGCACATTACTATGCCATTACCCCACCATCGCGCTGAGATGCGGACGGGCCATTTTTATATATTTATAACATACTAGCTGCGCCCGGCGGTGTTACCCGCGATAAAAAGTATGAAAAATTAAAACATATATCCCACGGGAATCATACATTTTACCGGGATAAAAAGTAGCCTATGTGCTATTCCAGACTATGATCTATCTCTGTGCCAAATTTCATCCAGATCCGTTCAGGAGTTCGGGCGTGAAAGAGTAACAAACATCCATCCATCTATCCATCCATCCAAACTTTCACATTTATAATATTAGTATAGATATTAAACCGATTGTAAAAATATCCTACAATTAAAGAAATTCGATATTTATTATAACGCCAGTGTTAAATAAAGTAGGTGTACTTTATTTAACATACCCCGCTTTTGGTCACTCATCGTCCCAGTTTTATGCAAGGCCTCAAAGATTAGAGCCTGGCTCAACCGTACCTTGGATGGATGATCAAAACAAAATATCTAACCTTTTCCGTTCTGCGGAAGGCAAGATAAGCTAGCGGTCCGTTTAATACCTTTAAGAGTCGTTAAGAGCCGTTAGAAGCCTGAATATAGTTCTGACAAAATAGCTTTACCATTTAGTTACCGGTAGCAATGGCTATGTGTTAGACTTATCCCTTGTAGACTTTTGTTTTCTAACTGTGAAAAACTTCCTTTTCTATGAATAAACAATATCTTAAACATATATTGACCCGGTGTATCGGCATGCCAAGATTGAGTAAAGTCCACCCAGGGGATTTTGAGATAAGATCTTTTAGAACTATCTCGCATAGGACCCGTTTCGTGAGATAAAATGTGTCTTAAATGTTGAACCAGGCGTTATGCTATTACGATCTCAAGTGTAATCATAATTCCTCCAGTAGTTTTCGATGATGCTGGCTTGAACAGACAGACCGACAGATAGACAAACAATCCAAAGGTGGGCGAATTACAGCTTTTATTTTCGAATTTTGTTGAGTCTTTTTGTACAACGATCTGGAGGCCTAACGATAACGTTCAAACGGCATTGGAATTGATGTAATAATCATGATGTGGTTAGCTGTGATGCTATCAAACGTGATTCCAGTGTATAGTATACGCGGATTATAAACATATTGCCACATTTTATTGGTTGCGGTCAGCCGGGCAGTTAGCCAGTAGCTTTGTTTGTTTGTACCCATAGATGAGAATGACCCCCCCCGCCCTCATCGTTTAAAGAATATTCGTTTAGCGAAATTAAATGGAGAAATTAACAATGTCTTTGTGACTATGATATATAGCGTGATACGAAAATAAAAAAAACTACTCGTAAAAATCGTTTAATTGATTACAACTTTTTTTTATGTTGACGTATACAAACATATACATAACAAATCCAATAAAGAACTGGAGGATCACGGCTAGTGTACCCTTTTGAATGACCCATAAACTAAACTACAAATATAAACATATTTTTGTATTTTCTTTTAAGTATGTATACTACTCATATGACATTGTGATGTAATATCTAAATGTATCCATTAAATCCCCTTTTACAAGATATCCTGTATAACAACGAAACAAATTGTGTCTCGTGGGAACTTAACCGCATTTAGGTCGACTTGATTTTCAGCACCGGAAATTCTGCCATGTTGCGTGGACTCAGTAGCGGAAAAGGCGAAACCTCACTTCCGGTAAATTCCCCCGGTTATATTTTTATATTACTTACTTTTATAAGTAGTACTTAATATTATACTGAAATTACAATATACACAAGTATTTTTTTTTGTATTTTCGAGGCAATTCTCATGCTCGTAAGGTTCTTATTTATGCTGATTGTCAGCCTGTTTATGCTCAGTGTGAGCGGACTAAAACTGATTTTATTGCTCTAGTGGAAAAATGTGCCACCATGCACCCAAACAAAATAAAACTTCATAGAAAAAAGAATTGTTACTTTATTACATTTATCATAATGTAATTTCCTCGCAATCAAAATGAAAAGCAAAGGGTGTATCTCGTTTATAATATACACTATTTTACGCTCCTCGACTCTAATATCTACAGAATAGATAAACATCTCGGATAAAATGGGTCACTTTATGCACTACTTGTACAATCACCTATTTTAATTTTTACTATAAATGTAGGCTAACTAGTAGTTACTTTAGGCATTCCAACTAACCTAAAGCTTGTGTTAGGAGTGAGCTCGCGGCGATAGCTTAAAGGGTAGGGTAGGAATTTTAACTGATACCTCTCGGTTACAAGGCCTGCTCATCTAACCACTAAGCTAATCAGACCGCAGCCTGGTAAGTTAAAGAGTAATTTAAGCAAAAAAATATTAGATACTAGCTGCGCCCCGCGGTGCTACCAGCGATTAAAAAGTATATACATTTTACCGGGATAAAAAGTAGCCTATGTGCTATTCCAGACTATAATCTCTCTCTGTGCCAAATTTCATCCAGATCCATTCAGCCGTTCTGGCGTGATTGAGTAACAAACATCCATCCGTCCTAACTTTCACATTTATATTATTAGTGGGATAGCTACCAGAATACTTTGTAGGGAATGTATGTCTGTCAGTTGGTGCCAGACAGAGTCAGCTCGAGCCAGCGCAATAAAAGTGGATAAAGTAATAAAGCCGCGCCAGGAAAGTGCCCGATGCACGCTGTCGCAGTTTGCCGCTGTGATTTCATCATGCTCTCATTGTAACACCAGCCATGTTTAATACCATGCATGTAACAAAAATGTATTAACTACACTTTTTATAGACATGAGAGAGAATATTGTCGCCTTTCATATAAATATTTGGTGTACCGATCTAACTTATGAATTTGTAAATCATATAAATTCGTTTCCTGGATTGCATGATATTTTAAAACTTTCTAAATTACCAACTTGATTAATAAATACATTCATTTTTTTATATGACGACTTCAGACGAGCACACCAAGTGTATGGTCACACTCTAAGCAACGCATGTGTTGTAGCAGACCAGACATTGTACTTAAGGCGATCCCAACAATTCCCAGAAGAAGGGAAAATATGAAAATTATTTAGGAAATTAACGCATTGAGGGATGTCCTTCGCTAAACGCACTAGACAGAGCTTTCGTCAAAGCAATTACAATTTAAGTTTAAACAATGTTTAAAACGTTTTATTCTTCTTCTTCTTTTTTTACGAAAAGAAATAAAATGGATATGCAAATGGCCTCACCCAAAACTTAGCGGGTATTTGCCAATGTCAAGTAATTATTAGCAATAACACATTTAATAAATATACATTATAAATAAACGTAATGGATGTGACATGATGATAGGAAAATACAGTCGTTACTTCTGCTTTTTCTTTCTTTACGAAATGAAATGCGATGAAATAAAATGGATATGAATATGGCCTCACCCGCAACTTAGCGGGTATTTTGCACAATGTCAAGTAATTAATAGCAATAAAACTTTCAATAAATACACATTATAAATAAAATAATGGATGTGACATGATGAAATGCAATGAAATAAAATGGCGTCCTAGTCGTTTGTTTCCCTTGTATAATTGTCACACATGACAATGTCGATTGTATAATTCATGACCAAAAAGAAATTGAAAAAAGTGTCATGTAAGCTTTATTGTAAGCTTGATATCCTTGAAAAATATATGGCACTAACTCAGTCGACGCCGGCGCCATAAACTATATGGGGACGGGAAGCCAGGCCGCGTGTGACCCGACCCGGGGACACGCCGGAAACTCTCGGACTGGTAACAGCAGTTATAATGTCGCTGAATATGGCGGAAGTATATGAACATAGGCACAGGTGTGCTAGCCAATAAAGGTTTCAGTGTATTTCATCTGAGGATTAGATTCGTTGTTCATAATAAAAATATTTATTCGACACAGACTTCACACCCGAGTACATATTGTGTAACATAAGAATCAATTTACGATGAATGTACCTGAATTTATTATTTAGTAGCGGTACCCGCGTGGTCAATTAGTTTTTTTCGTACTCCGGGAATTTGTGGTTTCCCGAATCATTTCCATTTCAATAGACAGACGGACAAATAATTCAAAATCACTGGTCTGAGTCTGAGTATCGAAAATAATGTCCCCGTGAATTTGTATATTTTTCAAAAATATTCCTTGTTGAGACACGACCAAGTTGCAGTCTTATTTGTATGATAAGATATAATAATTAAGATTCACATGTTCCTTCATCTGTGCGTATAAGTGGTTTTACAATCATCTTTCGGTAGTGTTTTTAAATAGAACTGGTAAAAATAGGAATTCCATCAAAGAATAATCTTTCATCTTCTCTTGTATAGATCAACAAAATTTTCTCGGCTGTAGCCTAAATAGCTAAGTTCAAGTATTTACACGATGAATGAAAATACAGATTTTGTTTACGCTAAGCACCTGACGAAGGGGGCACGAGTACGAACCGGGGTGACCCTAAAAATAGGAACATACGGACCAAAGCGTGACTTGACAACCCCACGCTCCACCTACAACACCTATAATTACAAACCCCAACCGACACCTCTGTGTACAAATAGTTTAATGAAGGAATAGGGCGTATTTAGTTACCTGTTAGTGGTTACCCTAGTTGCTAATGATTTAATACAATAATGAACGTCGCAGTTTCTACATCATTGTTACCTACGTGTTTTGTTTTACACACAGATTTTACCTTTATAGGTACTTATATGGAATCAAAATAAAGATTATTTTCCTCTGAATACGAACCTATTTGGTTAATGATTCGCTTCCTGTGATCTGTGATTATCTCTTATTAACCTTGTTGTACGTAGATGTTCCGTAATCGATCAAAGATTAATAGGTAATCTGTTTAATGTTGTTTACATTAATAGACTGTTAGACGTTATGTTATGTAAATGCGTCCATTAACGAATCAACGAGGCAATAAACGATAATTTGGCTGCAAAGATGTAACATGGTTTACCAAACACTTAATTTTATTGACAGGAGGATTTTCTTGAATCAGATAAAAAAAAATACCATTAACTCTAAGTTTAGTTACATAAAACTGACTGAAAATCTACAAAAAACAAAGCCAGGTTAGACTATATGCGCGTGATTAGACCAAGTTTTAATATTAGCACTTTTAAGGAAACTGGCTAAATCAGGTGGTAGGAGAATTTAATAAATTATCTAATCGTAAGTTTATTTGTACTGTACAAGTAACTCAAGCATTGTTTTAAAATAGCTCTTCGAGTCTTTAGAGTTGACATTGGCATAATACCTAAGATTGTGAAGGCTTTTATTTAAGTAGACGAGGGAAGATAGAAGAGCGTTGCAGAAACATGTCTCAAATTAGTTCAAAATGGAAACCAAGCGTAAAATATAGCTCTCACATGACACGTGTCTGATATAAATAAATGTGTGCCAATTTAAGCGTGCGATATTCTCTTCGAAAATGTTGGAAAGGTGACCCGCGCGGTATTCTAAATTGAGCGCCATAATTTGTTGGATTCTATGGCCACTGCCAATGTCATTTATATACGAGGGCTGGGTATTAAATATATTATTTTTGACCTTTGCGCGTCGAGTTGTGTAAATGATGGCAATACATTGTAAAGTTACGTCGATGCCTCTTGTACTACTGTATGATAAGTGATAACGTATGACGTTTGTACAGTCGCCTAAGCACAATCTATTTATTAGAATGAGAGTGACAATATGCTGCCCTTTGACGATACGATTATATTTGTGCTCAGGGCACTTGAGTTATTTTTTATTTTAGGAATTTCTTCAATAGCATGAATTGATTATGACCGTTTAGTGCAGGGGCTCCCAAACATATTTTGTCTACTGCCCACTTTGAGAATGAATTATTTTTTAGCGCTTCCATTTTTTCACGTATTTAAAAACCACTATTCGTTCAAATTAAATTAATTATTGTAAGCCTCTACACAACGCCCCCATTTTTGTCTGGGTCTATTACCTGCAGCGCCCACAGGGGGGCGTTATCGCCCACTTTGGGAATGGCTAGTTTAGTGGAATATAAGAACATAGATGATTCAGAATTTGTATTTCTATCGCAGGGAGCATCTGTCCCCACCGGACGAGCGCCTCGCCACAATGGAGCTCATCAGGCCGCGCCGCCGCCGGCTCGCCCAACTAAAAGGTACCTCGTCGCCACAACTTTTTACATTACCTACCGCACACCCACGGCTTGTAGTTGTATGCAAATTACCCACCATATCAATGAAACTCCCGCAGACGACAGGCGTACGTGCCTACGTGACTATCAACCCTCGATTACCAAACACGACAGCGGTTTTTATTAAGATTTACATTCCATTGACGTTTTCAGAGTATTTCAATTACATCGCTCTCGGAATCAGCGACATGGATTATGTATAAGCGATATTGCTAGCTATGTTTGGTAGTACATTTTCAGACGTCAGCTGATGCGTGCGGGTTTCGTTGAGATCAATAATTTGTGAACACCAGACGGTCCCCGTGGCTGTTTCGTAATGTGTTTCGTTGGCGATAACACTCGCTTGGATATCGCTATGTATAATTTATTGAATGAGTACTTTATCTGCTCTATTCTTGTGTTTAAATTTGGAATTGGATAGGCTAAACGCCCAATAATAGCTCCGCATTCACTTGTGGATTTTTTATGGAGTTCAAAAATAAAATTAGAATCGTCCGCTTTAGCAACAGGCTTTATGTGAGTATTACAGGCACATAAGCACAAAAAATACTGATAAACATAAAGAAACGCTTAATATGCAATTTATGATACATAATATGTACGTATTACCGAAGAGAACTTCTAATGAATACAAATATAAGGTGAATAATATTCAAGAACTCGTTTTACCATGGCCTAATCACCCTCGCATTCATGGGAAGCCTGTGTCCAACAGTACGACATTAATAGGCCGGTTATTATTATAGTTTTACCATAACTCACGAGTATAACCTTTATAACAAACTTTATAACACTAGCTGCGCCCGGCGGTGTTACCCGCGATAAAAAGTATGAAAAATTAAAACATCTATCCAATGGGAACCATACATTTTACCGGGATAAAAAGTAAAGCCTATGTGATATTCCAGACTATAATCTATCTCTGTGCCAAATTTCATCCAGATCCGTTCAGCCGTTCGGGCGTGAAAGAGTAACAAACATCCATCCATCCATCCATCCAAACTTTCACATTTATAATATTATATATATAGTATAGATTATATAAGATGAATACAGCTTAGTAACATTTTTAATAAGGATATTACGCTCCTAGTTTTCTGTATCTAGGCCGATCGGTTCGTTACATAGACTCGGGTACAGGTATACTCGCATTAGCAGCCGGGGATTAGTCGGGCATCGGTTCTTAGCTCAGGACTAGGCCATCGCTGTCGGATCAACTAGTATTAGCACCTAAATGAACTGACGTTGGTACCTATCAGGTGGTAGGATATGTAGACACGTTTTTTTTCGTCTGTTACGTAATAGTAAGTGTATAAATTGAGAATAAAATATAATGAGTATTTATAGGTACCAGCACTTGAGACCCTCATACTAGGCCTGACATATATCGTTACTGTATATTTCATACACACATGTAAGGATGGTAAATGTGTATAGGGTTTGCCTAATAGCTTAAATGTTATGTTGAGGTACGTCACCACAGAGTCACTACCTTTTTGGTTTTGTAAAACGATAATATTTTTTTATTATATTGATTTCTTATATTTACCCAAATACTACATATTGAAATAAAACATTTTGTTCGGATTTCATGTTTTTACGTTACGTATAAAATAAATGAAAAATGAAAAAAACCATATACTTATTTGGTTTTATGGTACTTATCGATATATCATTTAAGGCCCATTCTATTCTAGCTCTACATTTCTATAAGGCCTGTATTTGTGTGCACTTATTGGAGTGGCGCGGCGTCGTTTAGCCGAAAGTCAGGTCGGCGGGGCAGGTTACGATGTCGATAAGACACGACCTCCACTATTGGTGAGATTGCTCCGTATCGACGGCTCATATTCACATATTTATACCTCAAGAGCAGGCTTTCCATGCGGCTTTTAGGCTAATAGCCTCAAAAGTAATGCTATAATATTTAGAGCAGAAACCTTATACTTGACTAATTACTTTCGACACCTATATATTATACTAATATATTGTTTACACAGTTTAGTTATGTTTTCATACTTGTAATTATTGTTTTAATTAACCTTTGTTAACCTTATATGATCTCGCTGATTTAATTAAATTGGTACTATAATGTTACTGATATTGTGTTAACTTTAAAAATTAAAGTATAAGATGAATCCTTTTATTCTGCAAATATGCGCAGCACACAAATGATTGTGTAGCGCTAAGAATAGCTACGTACGTGTACCTACGCCGTAGCAGCAAACTACGAGCTACGAGCGCGCTACGTGCTACGTGGTCACCAAAACCAATGGAGCCACGAAACTCATAGTTTCTTAGTTCTGACGCTCTCTATTCAATGTAGACTTGAAGGTTAAGGCTAAAGATTACGGTTGTAAAATCAATATTTGTTGGCGAATCAGTCTCAAGACGTAAAGGCGTATTATTTCTTTCGTGGCCCGTCCGTAATATGGCGTGGTTGAAACCTATAAACTGCCTAAAAATAAAAGGATTCATTAATATTCTCAGCCGGGAAGATTAAGTGGGTTTACTAACCAACGTAATATTCAATGAAGTCGGAGTGCTAATACTATTATTAAAATATCTACAATGATGTACATGAGTTATTTTCGTGGCGCAAACTAAAATTTATTCTGAAAATCATTTTTTTAGTGTGAATTAGGTACAAACATATCCTTGTTATATAGCAGAAGTATATTCCGTCGATGTCATTACAACTAGCTTTTTATTATTTTTACGAAGGAGCGGCGTGTGCGAACCCGAGCTGGGTGTCGGTGGATATTATGATTGATTTTCTGTTAACAGTGATAATTGCTGGACCTTATGGATAGTTTCTTTTTCTAATCGCTAGTCTTTTCCAATTTTATATAAAGTGTTAATGTTGCTTATATTTTGTGAAAAGATTTTTCAGGCACTAAACAAGCCTGTGTCAGATAAGATTAGTAGTTGATAGTTCACTTTCATTAAATGTTAAATATAAATACGAATAGAAACAAGTACCTTTTATGGTACAGTTAGTCACATATACTTTGAAGAAAAACAACTTGTTATTATATTTTCTTTCTCCTCCTGCCCGCAGCTCCAACCGTGGCAGCTCGTATGAAACACAGCCTAGAACCGAGATAATTTGGTTTCTATTGCTGAAAGGTTCAAAATCGGTTCGATTACCACCTACCCCAAACCCTCAAGTTTTATCTATTTCATATAACTATCGATAGATCTAGCAGTAGACAAAGAAAGCCCTCATTGAGACATCTATCCTAACAGGGTGAAACACAAAACCATTATTCCGACTGTCATATATCTGACAGCTCCCACAAATGTGTTAACAAAAAAAGTTTTTGTCTACTTTACGACTATTCTATGTAAAGTGGATAGCGTGAATCGCGTGTCAAATGGTCGGTTAGGTGTGTATGGTGGTGGGATGTGGGGATGGTGTGTAGGTGTGGTGTGTGGGGATGGTGAGTGGCGTTCTGTGACGAGGCTCGCGATAGCGCGAATGCACAACTCGTTTGCACGATTTTTTGAGTGCCGTTTCAAATTACACACGAAGGTAGAGTTGTAGGATATACGGAACATTATTTTATGATAGTCTTGGTACACAAATAGTCCATGAGGTCTCGGCTAGACAGAAAATGCAGTTGATTCGCTCACATAATACCAAGGCCGCAGGTATGTGAATAGTTTAATAGCTAGTGTGGGGGTCGATTCCGGAGCCGAACAATTGCGATGACAGCCACTCTAACCACTGGGTTATTAAATCAATAAATATTAAATTAATAGCCACTAGCTTATTGAGGATTCTAAATTACAATGCCAACCCTTAATTCAACTACGCCTGCATATAAATACTTTTCAGGATATTGTAGGCTGAATACCATTATTTCCCGCTCACGTTCGCGTTGTTCGCGTTAGCCGGGGAACCTAATCGCGTTACTACATCAAATGGTTCCTTTATCGCGTTTCCCGTGGCGTGTGTAGCGATGCCGTTAAAAACAGCATTAACCTATGCAAGTTAAGGAGTAACTGACCTGTGAGCTATGCACAATCTTTTCCTCAATCTCTCTGTCTCGCTCTCACCAATATTGAATAAATAGGATGAACAGTGACAGCTCGCTTTCCTGATGGCTATTGGATTACGTTAAGATGTTTTGTTTAGGTAGGACACTGTTGAAATAAAACTAATCTTAAGGATTTTGTCGCGGTTTATTTTTTTTATTTATTCTACGTTCCCGACGTTTCGGCTGCTTTGCAGCAACCATGGTCACGGGAGGACTGAGGTGTTTGACGTCCTGGTGTCATAGTTTGACGGGGGTACCCTCATATTTAGTTGTTGTTCAATGTGTAGTATTCGCGTAAATATAAGAAATCAATATGTAGGACACTGTTTTAAAATCGAAAGCTATTAACGTCTAATCAGGAATCTCCTGTAGGTAAGTTTAGGTACTTTACTTCATCTACAATTTCATCTATAAATACATTAATCCTAATCCTAATCTAATCCTAAACTAGACTAATCCGTAATCCTTAGGTATAGAGGCTTAACTAGCTAGCTCAATGTGGGGGCAGAAAGAATCTGATATTGTTGGGCCCAGTCCAGGGGGCCAGCTGCCCTAACATGCCCCATCGACCGTCGCTACGCCGATGGAAGTAGGTAATGGGAACCACATGCAATATGACAGATAATTATCTATTGACGTTTAAAGTCAATATCAACAACACGAATTAAAGTGGCGCCAATCAGCCTACAATAATGTTATGTTTAGGAAGATAAATCAACTACGTCGTTCAACAACAACGATAAACAACCCTCATGTTCATAAAGCTCATATATTGTATTACAATGTTAACAACAGTTTTATTAAAACTCGAATGATCTTTATCTAATTAATTGAAAGCGATACGCGAGCTTACCGAGATACTGTAAAGGATGTATAGATACATTGTTATCATATCGTATCGTACTGAGTATGACGCACTCGAATGTGAACGTACCTACTTACGATAACACTGTGTATAAATAGAGTTTGGTGCGGTCTGTGTATTCGTAGAGGTATACACGTTTTATGGTTGTAAGATGATGAATGGAAACCGAATATCGATGACCTTAGTAATGTAAGTACGATCGTAATATAAAAGTCCACCTCTGGGATTTATGGATTCCATGTGGGAAAATAATTTTCACTTGTATAGACATGCCACTTCAGTGTTTCCTTCTGCAAGAAAAGTAACCATTTCAATTATATTTTGGTAAACACATAAAACATTCATTCCTACCTCTTTACTAACCAAATTAGCGAAAGTAAACAACGTCTTGGTAGATGCGACACAAAGTTCGTTCATTATTGATTAATCTCCAATCCGGGGTAAGGTATTCCAAGATAACGACAGAATGAAAGCCACCCTGTCAAGCTGATTGAGGCCCAGCAGTTGTATAGAGTAATAAATTATCAAGGATTAAACTCCGTCAAGTGCTTTGATAGGAAAGCGCCTCTTTGTTTGTTTAGGCGTCAAACAACCTTAATGAAGATACGGACTTGGCCTAGATTTTCGAACCCGACCGATATCAGCCTACAAATAGTACCTTACGTTGTTACCAAGAAAGGGATCGCTTATCTACATTTATCTAAACGCAGACTCAGAATCTAGAGAAGGTAATAATGTACCTTTTGCCATGTTTGTCGTAAGTAAACTTATCCCTAAATTCATAGAGTTTTTTATAACTTTATCAAACGTTATATAGTACTGGGCAAAGCAAAACTCTTGTGACCGTTCAACCTCCTGCGAGTCTTAGCTTACGACGTGACATTGGCAGAATCGTATTGGGCCTAGTCTCAATAGAAAAGGGCAGAAAAAAAACTTTTGTGCGCAGTACTATATCACGTTTGATAAAGTTTTAAAACGTCTATAAATTTGGGGGTTAAAGTTTATGTATATTTCTATAATTAGGAACAGTATCTTCTTAATCCAATGATAGGTACATATAAAAAAAACTATAATCTCTGTCTGCTCTATTTCTGCGTATGCTCTGTTCCCCACGAGCGCTTGGCGCAGGCACATAATAGAAACTTTCTTAATAAGGCAACAATGAGAGGACGGTGCGCTAAATTATATTTTCCGTAAAGTGAGTGTTCTCAAACAGATGTTTTGGAGTTTAGTCTTCGCCAGGGTCTCGAGAGCGCTACCTACAACTCATAGGACAAACAACATACTTAATCCTGCCTAGTCGTTCTCATATACCCATAACAAAGTACGACACCAAAAGAAATAAAAGCCTTATAAAAACTTCCATAGAGTTTCTTATCCAATTTGACCATAGAAACGGTATTTCGAATGGGCGTTAGAATCTTAGCTCTCATTCTGCGACATTTTTGACGATTCATAATTTACATGAATAAAAACATTCTGATTCTGGTTGCGATTCATAGTAAAGTTGGCAATGGAGCAGATCGTTAATTATATTGGCAAGCTCGATTGATGGATGATTGTGATTGGAGGATACTAGTTCCCTCGTTTTTTTGGGGTCAACAGTGTCAATGACACAGGTCGTAAAAGCTAGTAATAGTGCCGTTATTAGGTACCGAAGAGCAATATAGGTACTAAATTCGTAAATGTTAATAGCTCATCAGTAGCTTTTAAAACCTCAATAAGCTTGCAGGGGTAATAAAGATGCCTGGGCAATAAGTTGTCCTATTAAAATGGATTTGGTCGGGAAACATTTGGGGGAATCGTCATTACGGAAAGTGAGCATAATTTATGGGTATCGTCACTAGGGCCAGTCAGGAAATATTAGCGTGATGATTTCGATCAATTCCCATGGTATTGGATTACGATAGAAACATATTGTGAGAAGCGTATACCGTTTGCCCAGCAGTGAGACTACTTAAAACACAAATAATATAGTCGAGAGTAGGGCAAGTCAATAAGACATCACATTTGAATAGATGGGAACAGAGTTACTGAACCGAAATAATTATCGCTTGCTGAGTTGAAGTTTTCAAAGCTCTAGTGCGCCGTCCTCTTCAGCAAAGTTTTTGAAAGTGCTCGATTAGTTGGTACCGTCATTGTGTAGTTAAGATTAGAAGCAGAGAATGCGCTACAGCGCGACGGCAAATAAACAGCTATAGGCTTTTTTGTGCCGAGGGTCCGGTTTCCAAACCTGGTAAGGACAAACTTTGTGTGATGAGCACGAAAGTTTGTACCCAAGTCATGGATGTTTGATGTCTATATAAGTAATATATACTGGGTCCATTGTACAGTCGCCATAATACAAGCGTTGCTTAGTGTCGGATCGTATAGTTGGTGTGTTCATTTGGCGATATTTATTATTTATTTATTTACCATAATATGTATTATAGTAGACACGATTTCATACATAATACGAAAAGTACTGTAAATTCAAGGTGTTAATGATGTAGTTGCTTACAACTTCACAAATCAAATACTGTATTTATCGCATTCCCAGACAACAAAATATTGTTCGAGTGAGTTTGTAAACAGGCTGCCATAGTACAGTTATAAATGTAGAAGGCTCATGAGCGAAGCTACTATGGACGGACGGACGGACAGCTTTCGCATTTCCGTGATGTGTGTAACGAGACTTTGATGACGCTCTCAATTTAGTTTGCCCTTTGCCTGTATAACGGGGAGTAATTTGGACTATTCAAATGCAAATAGATAGTTGCTATCAAATGTTTGCGTTGTATTATAATTACAAGGGATATTATGAGCTTTAAGTGGTCTATAAATACACAAAAACAGTATTCTTTTTCGCTAATGGTAGTAGGAAAAGTTTCATATAATCTCAGGATAAGCACTTGGCTTACTGGTTGATCCACTTTGTTAATTGATTTATAAATACATATATTAGTGTACCTAGTATATGGACATTTCATAGCCAGCTACGAAACATTACGAGTTGGGAGCTGCCTATTGTTTATTACGGAATGTATTCATAAGATTGTCGCTCGCGGAATATTAAGGTCTACCAAGGAAGATATATATTGAAATCCTTTCCACGTTATTAAATTTGTGTATACGATCTTTGTATTTATGATTTGTGCTCTTTAGTGAGTAAAGGCAAAAATCATAATGGGCACCGGTAACAAGCTAGTTCGCGAACTTGTGTTTGCTTCGTACATCCATCGATTACTTTATAAACTTGTTAAGTAACTTTGTCCTTGGTTATCTGTATAGAATTACAGACTGTCCACTGTGGTATCTGTGTGTCCACTGTAATATGTCACTGTGGAATACTGTCCACTGTGGTATGTGTTATATTTAGTACCTATTTTAATACCTATTACCTACCGCATTGTGTATAGGATTAAGAATCCACTTATTTGAAAGAGGTAGGTCGACGTATTGGGGAAGCGCCGCGTGACGTTGTAGCGACTACTTCAACCACACCACAAGCTACGCAGATGGCACTACAGACGCATTCAGAACAATAGACAAGTGACGTCACAATCCTGAATCGCGCTATCAGAGTTTTCGGTGCAAGTAACATATATACAAAATCCCGACAATAACCGTCGGGGCATAGCGGCCGCCCCGCCAGGCATACCACCCGCCTGGCTTGAAGATCTTCCCTTTACCGCTAAATTGGTGACCCCGACGTGATGAACAACATCCTTCTGTGAAGACTCAAGCACCATCGTCATCACCACTCCATATCAAGACATCAACATCGACATCCAACAGCAAGCAGTCAGTCCCACAGCAAGCCAAGTCGTCACTCAGGACCATCACAGCCGACTCACCGCGCTCCTGGTTCTGCGACGCGCACAGCTCGGTCTCGACTCACTGCAGACCTTCGAGCTAGCTTCCTGGCCCTTGCACACAAGACGCTGCCACTCAAAGATATCGACCTCCGGTCTTGGGGGGGAGTACTGTAGCGACTACTTCAACCACACCACAAGCTACGCAGATGGCACTACAGACGCATTCAGAACAATAGACAAGTGACGTCACAATCCTGAATCGCGCTATCAGAGTTTTCGGTGCAAGTAACATATATACAAAATCCCGACAATAACCGTCGGGGCATAGCGGCCGCCCCGCCAGGCATACCACCCGCCTGGCTGGAAGATCTTCCCTTTTCCGCTAAAACGTCAATGCAGCAATTTTCGTTCTATTTGTGCTGTAGTGAGGACGCCTTGTAGAACTCGTTTCGTATGTTAACGACCACACGCTCAGTTGAAATTTTGTTTTATTGCTCGGGTTTAGTTAAAAATATATCAAATAAAATAGAAATTAGAAAATGGTAGACTAGTAAGTACATAAATATAGCCAAATATTGGAAACGATAGCCAATAAACAGGCCCAAAATTAGAAGAAAAAGAATGTAGGTACTGTTGTCGAGTCAATAATGAGTATGCATGACACCTTGATGGTGGTTCCATATTATGCCTTATAATATACATAAAGGAAAAAAAGGGTTGTGCCAATAAAAGTATGTCTTACCACAAGGCGCCGGGTAAAAAACCAACGTTGGGGTCCTCACCTCAAGTTATTTAGGCAGAAAATAGTTTCCAATTTACAAGCCTTCATTCTCTGTGTAATAAGCATGTTTATGAGTTGGAACCTTTGTTAGTAATACGAACAGTGGTGGTAATTCATGGGTTCAGTTTAAGTACCGCAAAGGAAAAAATAATAAACTCAGCACAGTTATTAGTGGAGAGTCGAATTGCTTGCGTTGCTTGACGATTCATAAGTACTGTACTTAATGGTTTACATGAATAAAAACTATTCTGATTCTGACATGATTTTATAGAAAATATATTTATCTAGATCTAGACCAAGATAGAATACAAACGGAGCGTTGCGAATAGCATATTAAGCCATGCAACTTGCAACAAGCCATGCAACAATGCATATTTAACTAGCTCTAACTGCCGTTTATCCGAAAAGCGGTGGAAATAATTGGGTAAGCGCTATTTTTGGCGGCGCACAGTTAACCGTCATTTCGCTGTTCGTCGGGATATCGCACTTTTTCTCACAACATACTTAGATGGGTCATAATCCTTCGGGATCCGCTAAAGAAGGTCTTAATATTACATTCCTTTGCGTTTCTACTATTGCTGTTATGGAGAAGGCTCTAAAAATAGCTTAAGAGATTGAAGGGAGACCCGAAACTTTGCGCTTAGCGAACTCGAGGATGCGAGAAAGAATTTTCTTCGGATGTCTTTGAAATATTTTTACAAGTAGAGTGAAGTTGTAGAAGCGTTAAGTCATTGCATGGCTACACATTAAAGAATGTAAGGCATTTGCAACCCAAATTGTGTGTGTATGTATAGTGTGTGTATTAAAGTATAAACTATTTGGCAAATATTAACAATAAATTCAGCAGCTTATTGCAAGGCTGAAACTATTAACTGCCCAAACTAACCTATGCTAAGCCAACATTTTAGGTACCTACAATAAACGGCCTTCCAAATGTTAGGCAAATTAGAAATAGTTTCCTTACCAAAACGGTTGGTTCGCGGCTCGCATTATGTATTGTTGTAGTTTCAGTAATGAAACGGCCATTCATGACTAGATAATTTTTACGTTCATACGTAGCTTAATATCGTCTTCTATACTAATATTATAAATGTGAAAGTTTGGATGGATGGATAGATGGATGGATGTTTGTTACTCTTTCACGCCCGAACGGCTGAACGGATCTGGATGAAATTTGGCACAGAGATAGATTATAGTCTGGAATAGCACATAGGCTACTTTTTATCCCGGTAAAATGCATGGTTCCCGTGGGATAGATGTTTTAATTTTTCATACTTTTTATCGCGGATAACACCGCCGGGCGCAGCTAGTATGAAATAAAACTTTATAAAAGTTAAGTAGATGGCGTAATGGATACGTTCCGATATGGACTGTACGTCAAGTGCGAGATTATTTGTAAGCTAATCGTGTATTTTATAGTCTAGATACGTTTTAAATACCGTCCCCCAGAGGCGCTTTTCAATTCTCCATACAAAATGTCGAATTGTGGTAGACTATAAGTATACAGTTATCTCGCACTTGTAGTGCAGTAGGGTAAACAGGAAGTCATCGAGAAAACAAGCGGTCACTGTCATACTTAGGTATAAAGTCTGGGGCGTGAGAGGGATGGAAGATGCTAACATACAGAAACGCTACGTAAAACGGATTACGCTTAACGCACTGTAGGGTATACAGAAACATCCAATGTACCCGTAGTGTGATCGAGAAAACATGCTGTCACTGTCATACTTAACTATGAAATCTGTGGTGTGAGAGGGAAGGAAGACGTCAACGTTACCGAAAGGCTTCGTAAAATGGATTATGCTGTCCAATAATATTGCAGATCAAAATTTGTTGGCTATGTATGAGTGTTTATTTGCGAAGAAAATACGAAAGATTATTATTACCCGTTCAGATAAAGAATAGGTTCTTAATCCGGACGAGTAGCAAATAGATATACTTACCTATTCATACGAGACCTTAGTCGTGTCTATACATTGAATATCTTTGGTAATAAATTATCGTAGTCGACATTACTTTTGATACTGAGCCAGAATCCACCAATTTATGGAATTTCTGTTCATCTATCTGTTCGCGAATCACGGGAAAACAACTAAACAAATTTTGATACAACTAGGTATGGTGATAACTTGTAACCCGTGTCATAATACGGGATAATTTTTATCCCAAGAAATTGAAGGGTATTCCCGGAAAACTGAAGTAACAAAACTGATGTCCACGCGTACGTACGAAGTCGCAGACAGCTGCTAGTTGACTTATTATAAATCGGCACATGCATGGTCTACGTAAATTCAGGTTAAAAACATATAAGATTGTTATGGAATATGGTACTCAGTAAGATCATGGTAACTGCTTATCGTTGTAGTAGTGGGGACCACAAAGAGCAAACATTAGTTGGACAAAAACACTATAATAGGGAATACGTCCTATTGTACTGTTTTTGTTGTTGAAGTTAGTCTTCGTTCCTGAGCCTAGATTTATCACTACCGCTTGTCGAAATACACTTTGTATAGACACCAAAATTGGTAGTATGATAAAGCAGCTTATAAAAATTACACATAATAAGCTAAATATATAAAGCATCCAAATAGGGTGCTCGGTGCTCTACACAAATGATCCAACCAAATTTTTATCTACACCTTATAAGTTCAAGCTATGAAAGTTGATATTATCGCGGGCGAGGGTGCGCGTATATGTTTATGATATACCTACATCTGACCTTATTAAATATTTTCCTGTGAAAACGATCTTCATGGGAATAAATCATGTCTATGGGGTGAGTGGGGCTTCAGCTGCCTCCGCCCCCCGCAACCGCCCTCCCTCGCCCACGTCCCCTAGGGGTCGGGTGGCTAATGCTTGAAGGCCATACAAACGGACCACATCTATTTTTAACCTAAACGCCTGTTTATGGAGTCTCACCGGTTTTTCGTTGAGCATTTTTGTTATTTCCCTTTGGAACTAGTTTCTGATAGTTCTTTAGTGCTTACTAACTAGATAGTGAGGGGGAAATTCGTTGGATCAAGTATCAACTAATTTACAAATCATTGATCCAATAAGAAATAAAACACTGCTCGATTCCAACTTTAAAAATCGAACCGAACTACCTAGGGGTGAACTCAAGTGTTTATCTTTCATTCAACGACTATGGCACTTTGGCGATATGTTACCTTATTAAGATATTAATGTATAAATAATAATAATAAAAAAAACTAGTTCATTTAATGTCCCACTGTTGGGCACGGGCATTCCATCAATGCGAGAATGATTAGGCCATAGTTCATCACGCTGGCCCAGAGCGGGTAGGCCGGCTTCATGCGTCTTTTCAGGTGTTCTTTCAGACATGCAGGATTCCTGACCAAATTTTCAGTCACCGTTTAGCAAGTGCTAATCATGGTTGAAAATGAGTTTCGCGCATCAAATATAGAATACCCAGAAGTGCGAGCCGGGTTTTACACTAGCGATCCTTGTAACCGAGCCAAGCGTTCTACCAACTTGGCTATCACTGCTTACTTTCGTGCTTATTGAATACAATTATATATAAAGTGTATAATAATACACTTTATATAATTCGTATACCTGGGTAAATAGTTCCCCGTACGTATATGTACAGCCTCATTGTTACGGACTAAACAATGAACCTCGCAATATTCAGTTCCAGGTAGTACTAAGTTGGGGTTTGTGTCGACGGCGAGGTCAATACAATATAAATAGTTATTTTACCCTGTTATCAAACTTCGTTAGTGTACCCAGCGCAACGGGCAGAAGCTAAATGGATGAAACTTTCCTCGTATTCCAACCAAAACGAGCATTGATTACACAGATTTCGATATTGCGAAGGTGAGCGTTTTCATTTTTTTTTTAATTTAACCTCCCACCGTGAAGCGTCGTAGTTCTATAAGATGAACCCAATTTAACGCAGTCTTACTCGATATAAAACTAATTGTACGGATTCTATCGCGTTTATTTTATGTTTTTTTACGTGCGTGACGTTTGGTCACGGGAGGACCATGGTTGGTGTGACGTATGCATGCATGGGTCGTCAACTTTTTGTTCATATAATATCTAAAGTAATTAGAATGTATACCTTCGTTTGTTATTTAGTTTTAAAATATTACTTACTGCATCAATCTATTATCTGTTGTTGCTGACTAATTAAGCTCTTAACTAATTCAATTAAACAGAGTGCTCAGTGATCGATTCACTCTATTATCGGCATGAGGTGGTATCAGCTGACCGTACTACATTGAAAGCTATATTTCAATCTACTCATGTTAGTTTAGGTTTTTGTAATTATGTCATATCAGTCTGTGAAATCTTTGTGTCGAAGAAAAACAATCGAGAATATATTTGTATAATGATTGTCCAAGTAAAAGTTTCCTTTAGACACCTCGATTAGCCTCGATTAGCGATACCTACTATGTATGACAATAAAAATAATATTAATATCTGATACAAAAGTCGAAATAAATAATCTATTTCTACTAACCACCGAATTTATAGATGTTTTTATCAAACGTCATATAACACAAGGGTTTTGCTTTGCGCAGTACTATATGACGTTTGATAATGTTATAAAATGTCTATAAATTTGGCGCTAATACTATATTAGGTGTATAACCTCCGTGTATAAATCTACCAGACGGATTTTAAAGAAAGCTATCATTGTGATAGCTTGAAGCCTATATGTTGCATCATTAATTACCAAAAAAATGTGTCGTAGTTACTAAATAATACGAGTGAATATAAAATATAGTATCGTGACGTGTGCAGTGCACATGGAGCGAACTGCGGAGAGAAATTTAATTAGCTGGTATATGTTATGTTTATTTCACCCGAGCTCCCGGGGGCGGCCGGCAGTCATGGCTCCGGGACTAAAGTAATGAACTTGTTTAAAACATACAAAACGAAGGATAATTTTAACCACCAAAGGTTATTTGCAACCTTTGTTATACAAAAGGTGCAAGGGAGATAGCTTTATAGTTAATCCACTATATTATAATATATACGTAATCCTATTAATTCATAACATAGCATTTGTAAAAATATATGACATACCTACTTTTGAAAATATTTCAATAGATTTAAGGATTTGTAATCGTTTTTATGAATTTTATCGTCTGTCGAGTTATTAGTGGTGAAAGTAATAATCATTTAGTAGATATATTCTGTTTAACAAATCTATATTTTGTACTAACTATAATATGGACAATATGGTACAATATTGTTTATTCATTCGATCCGGACAGGCTATTAAAAAGTTACGTGAACTTATCGTATTACAACCTATTAGCAACGATGGTTTTCGCAATTTTATATAACCGGGTAATTGAGTAAAATAACCACATGTAGGTTCATTGATGACCGCGACATACAACACTCTGAGCACGTCTTAGCCTGTTTTAGAATTAAAATATGTGTAGTGCAATTAGTCATTGCAAAGGCAAAACATTTATCATACAATCTTTTGTAATAATAAGCAAAGATAAATGAGCCGAATAAAAACATTCCTAGCGAAAGATTCATTATCTTTATGCTATTGAACAACGATTAATGTTCAAACAATTGCGTTCAGATAACTGGTGTTTTACGAGTGCGGTACTCTTCTTTATAGCTTTAAAGCACGCCGAAGTGGAAGTTTGTGACTCAGTTAAGTATCTGCTTTTAAACTCAAGTAACTTATTAACGACTATCGATCATGGCCGCCCTGGCATGCAGTTCACATACATCAATACTATTTGCTCGAACGGATTGATCTAAATGGATCGCCATTGGTTTTTAGAGTTTGTTTTTAACACCCAGCCCGACGGGTGATATATGTTATTATAGGTTTGACACGTTGGCCTGTCTGTGGCATCTAAGATCCAGAACCATTATTTCGTTGGATAGCTGAGTGTTGAAGTACTTATTTCCATTAGTAAATATCACTATATATTTCATGTCCAGCAAAGAAAATGAATATATTTAAAGCACCGGATATATTTACGAATAATAATAATATGAATATCGCCAAACTAACCTCACCGAAACTATATAACGCTTTAATTATGGGTACCATGGAATGTATATTAAACTTCCATGTCTTGAGGACATTAGAGCTCAACACATCCACTACCAGGTTCCAACCCGGAACCCTAAGTACGAGAAGTAGGGTCACCACCAATTGTGTTAATCGGGTCATCAAAAAAAGCGGATAAACTTTACGTATACGGATGTCACCATTATCAATAATCAACCTACGAGACCTCGGAGGTTTAATTTAGCGCATTGTAGCTGATACCACATTCAAGGTTTGTTAATATGAACACGCGACACTCGACATTGACACACATTGGTACACACGGACCAATTAATAAGACTACTGTGATCCATCGCCTTTATACCGCATAACCGCATTGTTAGGCAGCTAGAATTTGATTGACAATTCAATTGTTTCTTATAAATAATTAATAAATCGCGCATCATCGTTAGACGATGGTAACGTTCAATATATACAATATTTCAATAAAAGCAATTTGTTTTTATTTTTCTCTATTCATAAAGTCATTACTCCTCAATAAAATGACTACTTCGTCCATCAAAAGTTTTTTTTAAACTGCGTAGATTTTCCTACTATTATTAAATGTATTATTGCTATATCATAATTAACATTGGCAGAATACGTACCTAGGTTCGTGAGGCCATTTTAACGAAAGAAATGATGAAGTACTTTCGCTGCAAAAATAATGCAATATAACATTGAAGTTTAATACCTAGCCGCCGTTCTTACTGCGCAAGGTGATACGTCTTACCTGACGAGATACTCGTACATTAATAAGTGGGAGAGCTGCATCTTTTATAAGTGCCTACGCAAACAATCTGTACGAGTGCCCGGGATTTATGAGTCCGTGACCTTCAAGAAGATGAGGTGCTGTGTAAGGTCGCGGATTCAAGGCGGCTAGGGGCGGAGAAGAAATGATGGAGTGTCGAGTAGTGCCCATAGAGACACGGAATGGGATGGTCTTTTATCAACCTGTTATATACTCTGCGAATAACGATAACGCAATAAATTGTCACAGAAAAGTTTTGAGTGTTTTGTTGGTGCCAGTATACTAAGATGTTCTTTGTATTTTATTTGGTGCTAGGGCACCAAATAAAAATATATCTTTAACACATGTCATTATATTTAAGCTCTAATGAGATATAAAGACTATTAAATTAAAGATATTCTTTGATCTAAGAAAAAAATCAGCTCTAAACAGTATTATTAGCGTAGTACTAGTCAAGAAGTGCAACTCCTCCGGCTCGAACATTATTTTTGGTCTGTTGCTCAACCCCCAATGGCTATAGCGTGATTATGCCACCGTAACTATTATATAAATTGGAACAAAATCTATCAAATAGCGACAGCCTCGCAATAGGTCGCATATTGCTACAAATTCAAACAATCAGACAAAGAATTTTGAAACTTCTGGTTTTGAATTCAGAGAAGTCCAATAGGGCCAGTTACCTAAAGTATAAATAGATGAATGTAGATTTGACTTTACTTTTTAGGTAAGTGTGCAGTCAGCGAAACGAAAGCGTAGGTTTAAAAACCCTGTCCCAAAGTGTCCTCTCATAAAAACCCCTCGTTCCTATTTGCTTCAGTGAAAACGTAGCTTTAAATTGCCGCTACATGGCTCTCGTGAATTAATTTTCTTAATTACGGGTGCCATATGTTTACAGGATGTGGTGTTGTCGGTACAAATTACTGTGTGAGAACCATATTTTAGAATACCTACTCGTACACGGAAGGTGAGAATCAAAATTAGTCTCAAGAGCCTTTTCGAGCCTTTACGGCTTGGGGTGTTTAACAACTGCCTTTTTTATTTTATTTTTTGTAATATGTCGTCACCCACCAGAGAATAGGTATTTTGCCAGAGCCAAGTAGGAGCAACTTGCTTTGAGGCCAATCTATAAATATTGGCAACATACAATTACATTTTAAATCAATAGACGTAGAATGTTACACATTAACGACTCCTAAATGTGGCACCTCCGAGAAAATTACAATATTGAGCTTCGATCGCTTGTCCTTACATGCATTGACGTTCTGAACTATAGACGTTGCAATGTGCTCTATGATAAAGTATGAATGAACAATTACGATACTACATAATTAGAACGGAAAAGTGTGCTATGAGCACAATTTAGCCCTACCAGCTAATTAGCCCTACCAGTATTTGAACCCGGCGACCTCAGCTCAGAAAGCAGGGCCACAACCAACTGCGCTAATCAGATCCCCAAATTACTGATTTGAACACATATTTCTAAGGACATTTTTCACATTGTTCTGATAAATCCTATTCGCAACTCAGGTATGGTCCATACTAATTTTGTCAATTGAGTCGTGGATTGTTATACAAGTACAGGCCACGTTTCTCGTGTTCGTTGCTGAATGTTACCCAGTGGATAGCCTGTTCCAAATTGTGGCCATGCCCATTGCCCGCACGCATGGAAAATAATTTGTTGCTGACGTCAGCGTTCAACGGTTTGTGTATGGACCCACAAAATGGATACATAACATACTCGTTTGGCTCTCATTATTTAAAGCCTTTAATTAAAAATGGTCTTTAAACACCTATGTAAGATATAGTGACCTTGTGGAGTTACTAATAAAACGGTTTTTCAATTTGTCAGATTCGATTATGATATAAAGCAAATTATTACAAAAATGATGAAAGGTCCGCGAGGAAAGATGAAGGTTATTGATTAGCACAGCGACCTCGGTGGGCTTGTAATTAAGACGGGGACTCGTAAATCAATGCAGGTACCAATTTGTCCGGCGCTCAAGGGTTATAATAATAAAACAACTGTATTTTTTTCAAAAATATTGTCTGGTCTTTCTTACCGTTAAATATCTCGACGATTCGACTCGTTTAATATCTAACGGTTACAAATCTATAGGTATTATTATAATGGCAATAATTACATATGAACAGTAATATGTTTTTAAAACACTTTTATCACCATCCGCGTAGGTTTATTTTTGTTTGAGTCATCCATCTATTGATAGATAAAACGGTAAACACAGCCTTCTGGCTGCTGCATAGAAAATGGGACAATGTAATGAGATTTTGTTGTGCATTACCTATTCGTTCGGTGCAAATTGGTTCGGATTCACGGAACCGGGTGGTAATGACAGATAGCCACGACACGAGTTGTATAACATAGCTTTCAGCTGGGTTGTGACGAGGGAGTTACAACGGGGCTCGTGCGTCATTGTACCTATTCATTGATTCTACGTACGCCATCGGCAATGACAGGCCGTTTCGCATAGAATGGCCTATTATACCACCGCCTAGCTCCCAACTGCGCTTTATTGATATTCATATAGTCATTGTTTTTTATTCGCAGTATTCAACGTTGATATATTATACATGCATTATTCGATGTAAATGCTATTGTCATCTTTTTTTTTTCTCTAATATTTTATTCAATATAACGTTCCTTGTTATAATAGTTAGTCATTTCAATATGTTTTTAAAAGAGCGTACTAGGTTGTTTTTGTAAAGATATTGTTCATTCTTGATAAAGGTGACTAGTTATGTGGGGATGAACACATAACTAGTAATCCCGTTAGCCCCTCTCAGGGCCGAATTAAGCCACCGCGGGGCCTGTAGCATATACACGGGGCCTGAAGGAAATACGCTATCACATATGGCTAATATGGCACTGGCCCTTCCTCCAACTATGCTAAAGCTTGTGCTACGAGTGGGCTTATATCAATAGTTTAATGACCGGTATCGCGATCGAACTTCTCAGTATGAGAGCGTCACCTCTAACCACTACGCTATTGTCGGTTACTGTTATAATGATGACCATTATGATTTCATTATGGCGATAATGCATTGCACAATTGTTACAAATTGAACACGCTTGAACAGAATTACAGGTAATCAGGTTTTCTTTCGTTACAGGAATTTTCCAAGGTAGGAGTTCGACGTCATGCCACCTAAGTAAGCACAATGTTATAGCAGCGCTTTTTAATACAATTATTGAGAAAATTTGTGTTGCCAGTACACGCTTAACAATTGCATTATAACTTGAATGTAACACAATTTAAGCTTTGCTTCAGTATTTTATACGAGTATAATAAGAGCTTAAAAAATATTTTAAAATTTATTTGAATTTATTTAAATATAGAATTGTTATGCTTGAATAAGCACCAAACATATTTGGTTTTCTTTGCCAATAGTGCGTCTCCAATTTTTTTTTGCTGTAATAATAAAAAGTCACTTAGAAGTAGGTGAATAAAAAAACCAAGTCTGACTTTGAATTTATGACTGACACCAAAGTTTCCAAATGGGCAATAAATTGTCAACGTAAATTAATTTTGAAAAAACCAGTAACGCTATAATATTCAAAGGTTTTATATTTATGGGGTTTTATACATAAATCAACCTATACGTACGACATTAAGCCATAAAAATGTAAAATTAACGGTTTAATAATGAGGATATATAGATATATAGACTTAACGATATAAAATGGTAAATAATGATAAAATATATCGAACAAGTAAATAGAACTGTCAGTCCGTTGACCTCGTTAACCTTTTAAAATATGGGTAAATGTTTGTTCCGTAAATAGTGTTCCGTGTCTCCGATCATTAGCCGTCCTGCAACTTTTATCACCTAACATTTAACTTTTCGACCTCGTTTTGGCGAATGTAAAAATGTGGGATGGAAATGGCTGCGGCCTGGCGGCCCGGCGGCCCGGCGCGGCCCGGCGGCCCGGGGGATATCTAGTACGATTTATTGGCACTATTAATCGGCCGGAACAAACTGGTCTTTTGGCTTACGTGCGGCCTTTGCTTTCGTACCTTCGTTTGCTTTTGCAAATAAAACCTTAATAAATTGTAATTTTTTACAGACGTAAAAATAAGAGATTTAAAAAAAATATTATATATTTAAATAATTAATAAAAAAAAAGAGAGGTAAATATTTTATTTAGTTAGACGAGGTAGATTTCAAGCTTAGATATATTTTTGCTTTTTAGTTTTTGAAAAAGGTTTTTTTATAAGATATAATTATTAGGATTAAATCCTGATATATTGAGTATAAGAAGTAGAAATGTTGGAAATGGCTTGGCAAATACATTGCGGAACAGGAAGGAAAACCGAATCTCGTCAAAACGAAATGAACTTTATCACTGTCAAAATTAATTGCGTTTTTATCTGAACGAAGCTCAGAACTTACTTTTCTCAGATGTTATTATGCTACTGTACTAGAAAATATATGATGAAATATCTACAGAAGTATAGGAGAGTGGCTAAATGAGTTTTCACTAATGCTTGAAATGAATGATAAATTCATCGTTTGTTTCAGACTGCACAAAACTGTAATGTTACTATAGGGTTGAATAGATAATTAATTTCCAACACGACTTCATTAATTTAACAATCCGAATATCTAAATAAATTCATATATTTTTCTGGAACGTGATCTTTATTAACTTATCAATGCACCTCCAAAAATATCTGACACTAATCCTTCCCACTGAAGATTATGAATCTATTTTACTGCCAAATCAAGTATGTACCTAATTAAAATGATCTTATGTTGTATTTAAAGCAATGTTCAAATTCACTAGGAAATAGAGGCAACCCAGTACACAGACGCGATTAATTAACTCTCTTGCGGTTTGCTACGCCGTAGCAAACAGTGTAGCACCGTAGCGTAAATAGCTACAACGATTATCGTGTAGTTTAATCCGTGATAATTTACTTATTGTCTGCAAAATTTGCTCGGTGGAATTACAATTTGCGTTTGATAAGTAATTATTTATAAACACATACTAGGTGCAATTGTGTTGTCGTAGCTTTGTTCTGAACGTGTCAACGTATATTTTTCCAGTTCATAATAATGAAAAACGTATACCTACATTTCAAAACAATTATCGATTCCAATGGAACGGGTCGCAAATACCAGGAAATGCATAGCAAATAGTATTTCAAAGGCCGTATAGTGGAGGTAGACGGTAGTTAGACACAGCACCACTAGCAAGTTCCAAACTAATTTCCTGCGGCACAAAGCAATCGCCGGGCCGACGTGTGCCATGGAGGCCACCCATCCATGATTGATTTTTACCATCCCTATTCTAGTTTTTCGCTCTTTAATTTGAGCAGACCAATCAGATGCCGCTCTTTTCTATGGAGGGGGCATTATTCTAATGTCATGTCTGTGAAAAAATATTGTGGTATTTAAATAGCGTGTTTTTACGTTTCCGACGTGTCGGCTGCATTACAGCGACCATGGTCACGGGAGCCCGCAAATAAGTGAGATTTGATCAACCAGAGATCCTCGCAAAAGACCACCGATTCCGACCAATGATGATTCGTGAGGCTATTGAAATAAAAAAAAACATCCTAATTTTATTAGGGCAGATTAGGGTGCGACCACCAACTTGGGATCCAGTAATTTATATGATTAAATTCAAAACCAAGCGCACCATTGCAAGACCCCAAGACACAGTAAGCAGTTTTTGCATAGATCGGACCGCAAACAACAACTAACTATGAGGGTACCCCGGTTCAAACTTTGACACTAGGACGTCAAACACCTCAGTCCTCCCGTCATCATGGTTGCTGTAAAGCAGCCGAAACGTAGGGAAACTTAAAAGCAGAATATAAACGCGATAAAATCCTTAAAACAAGTTTTATTTCAATATGTAGTATTCGCATATATATGAGAAATCAATATGATTTCATGCTTACCCTACTGCCCGCCTGCGGGAGCCATGTTACCCATAACATAACAGCAAACAATGTTTCATTATGTACACATCAAACAATGTACCATGAGCGTAAACAAAACTTTTTGAAGCTTTAAATGAAAAGGGGAACATTTCGTGGGTACATATTTCGTTACCGACATACCTATTTTTGTTTTGTAGTCAACAACACGCATCGTAGGATGGTTTCATCTGAGCTTATAGCTACCTTAATGTTCATGCACAGCTCGCTAACATTTGTTAACCAGATTTTATTTTATTTTATGAACCTTCGCTTCTTTAGCGCATTTGATATCTTTACGTGATACCAGAATTTATATATAAAGACGTTAAAATAAAATAGTTTTATTACCAAAATAGCGACAATTGTGATTTTTTTGAACATTGTTTTTTATTTATGTATCGAAATTTGGACTTCAAATAATAATTATAAACGCGTTAAAGAAGCACAGTGGCTTAGAATACCATTTCTGAATCACTCTATATATACTTGATATAGTCAGCATCAACAAGTCATAAAGAAAATCTTAACGTAACGGATATAACTTTGAAAATCATTTATAACAACAGCGACGTTCCAAAATAATGAAGAAACTATTCAAAGGCGTATTTAGATTTTGCTATAGTGAACAATATGGGTAGCCGGAGAATGACGTCACACGGCAGCCGGTCCGCGACCGAAAACCAGACTGGCATACCGCCAGGGTACTGCTAAGCGGATACAATAGATACATTGTTGTGAAAAATAATCATATTTAGTTACATCCTTTTGGATAAGATGTCGTGCGCTTCCATATCGATCGACAACTTTTCTTTTAGGAAGGACTCCTAACAATTAATAAATCACACATAAACAGAACAAAACATCCATGTTTTTTAAAAGGGAAACAGGCCGGAGGCTCGACTTTCAAATGCCCCTAATTTATTCAGTACGACTCCGAAGCAAATGGGGCAATGAGAAAGCTCGTTTGGTTCATTTAAATTTTTGAGCTGACGTGATAAACGGCGTGTTGAAGGAAAACAAGCTACGGTTTTGCTACAGCGTAGCGCTACGCTTACTACGACAGGGTAGGTTTAGCACAGAATGGTATTAGTGATATTCATATATGCATAAATGCAAATGCATATCCATAATAAGGTAATTCTTTTATCTACTAATAATTGCTTTATTAACTTCAATCCGTAGCTATTCGATGTAGTACTTTTTAATGACGAATAGAGAACTTTATGAAAATCGATTAGAAATCATCTTAATTACCTTTCGGCACTAATTTTGGCCTTTCGGCACTATTTACAGCGAGGTCAACATACTTTCATCCTATTTCCTGTAATTTACTATTACATCGTTATGCTGTGTTTCTACATGTTTTTAATCTTGTGCTTTAGAATGCAGCTGTGTTTAATAAATGTGTTCCGCTCACTTTAAGCCTGGCCTAATTATGTGCGGGCCTTGTTGCTACCCTAAATGTTGAGTTAGGAAACAATCCCGTAATAAGCTCGCTATCTAAACCTTCGCCCTTTAACGAAATATAAAGAAAGTTCCGTGTACACGGCTTAATTAATATTACTTTGATATCAACCGACGTCACTTGAAAGGGAATGTGGAACTTTGTCGAGATATTCAAAACTACCTATTATTAAAATGTTGGGAGGCTCAGACACAGTCTCACTAATTCAATCACAAGCCCCACTCAGCCCCAGTGGTGTTATAACACGCCAAAAGTGTTGGGGTCGTGACATTGTCAAGATCTTGCGTGTAACAATGTGGTTAAGATATAGTTTTTCCGCCCGCCATTCATCATATCGAGGGCTCAATTTATTAGGGTTCCCGGCTACCTTAAATATGTTTTTGATAAGCCCACCGGGGCATATAGCCTACCATGAGTGGGATGTATAAAGTTTAGAAAAAAAGAGATAATTTAGAACGTATAGCTAATCCACAAAGATTATGAATAATGTGAAGTCATCTTGTTTATACTGTTATTTACAGATACACTTATAGAATTGTCGCCTGAAGTAGGCTTCGTGACATCGATGATGTGTGATGAGTAATGCTCTTTAGATAATTATGATGTTCCATTAACAACAATCGATATTGCTTATCGTAGCGCCCATGAATTTATAGTGAATGTTAGCACGGTGGCGCCACCCCGTGGCTTTAGCGGTGGACTAATTAATTGCCAACGCGGTTATTTCTGGCCGAAGGACGCTTCACGCCGACGTGACCAGGATGCATTTGTTGTAAAAGTGAACGAAATAAAAATTCCACGTGGATACGCAGCGGACAACGGATGACGGCGGATTACAGGACTCCGCTTTGCATAATGAGGATATTAAAAAAGATTGGTGTTCTAACAAGACTAAGACCCAGTTTCCACCGAAGCGGACAGGACATGAGATTTGCGGAATTGTTTAAAAAATTTCGCTTGAAGGATCGGAGTATTTCAAACGTTCTGATTGGTCTATTCCGTACAACTCCTCGTGTTTCCTTGAAAACCGCTGGGATGGAGGAACCCTTTTCATGGTCTGAAAATAGACTAGATCTATCTTTAAAAGTTGATATACTAAAAAGTTTAAACTTTATGATGATATATAATATAAGCAAATATTTATGCAGAAACTAATTTGGTATTGCTTTAACTGATGTTCAAGTATTATAATTATAAATTTATCATCTGATTGTTCAATTACGACGACGCGCCGTGCTATTATCTAAATCACGGTATATCTTAGCGTCCTACAACCACATCACACACACATCTATAACACAGACCCAGGATAAATGTGTAGTAATATTTGTTGACACGATGATTGAACATATTTATGACGAAAGGCCTTGTTCTTGTTTGTCACATGTTTTCCAGTGTGAAAATAAAATCACCAGCGACAAGCGACCGAACTAGGCGTCGACGAAGCCTTTCTCGCTCCGCTTGGTACTAATTCGATTGTATAACTTATAGGTTTCTTTAACACGACCAACTTCCAAATACTTTATGTTCATGATAAATCACAGAACTGCTTCACAGTAACAATGATTTAGGTGGATAATAGTTGCCTTATGGCCGCATTACACAAACTTAAGAACGTTATTTTTAAGCTAACACGGTCTAGCAGGTTTTAATGATCATACGCAAGACGATGCGATGTACTGCATGTTTGGTGTTTTGAGTATCGAGCGTAACTACATATGGTACAAATTATATTATTTGCTGACATGTGTTTGCTGGTAAGAGCTAATCCGTCCGCCTCGCATACGAATTATGTGAGTGTGATGTCATTTTTCATTTTTTTTTAATATGTAATCTATACTAATATTATAAACTAGCTGTTGCCCGCGACTTCGTCCGCGTGGTATTTAACAAAGACTCAGCCGTTGGTAACAGCCTGCTCGCGTTCTGATCCCGCGGGACGCATTGCAGATTGTTGCTATCAAACTTTAGTCAGGCGCAGCGCTGCAACATTGGTTTTAATTTTTTTTCGAGAGATCCTATTTTTTTTCTAAAATAAAAGTAGCCTAAGTTACTCCTTGTTACATCAGCTATCTGCCAGTGAAATTCCCGTCAAAATCGGTCCAGCCATTGCAGAGATTACCCGGAACAAACAGACAGACAGACAGACAGACAGACAGACGGACAGACAGACAGACGGACAGACAGACAGACAGACAGACAGACAGACAGACAAAAATTGTAAAAATTGTTGTTTCGGTATAGGTACCGTGTATACATCCAAATGCATTTAGTAAAAAGCGGTTATTTTAATATTACAAACAGACACTCCAATTTTATTTATATGTATAGATGTGAAAGTTTGGATGGATGGATGGATGTTTGTTACTCAATTACGCCATAACGGCTGAACGGATCTGGATGAAATTTGGCACAGAGATAGATTATAGTCTGGAATAGAACATAGGCTACTTTTTATCCCGGTAAAATGTATGGTTCCCGTGGGATAGATTTGTTTTAATTTTTCATAGCGCAAAGGATCGACATGATTTTTTGCGCGGGTAACACCGCAGGGCGCAGCTAGTGGAACAATATAAGAGTTACCGATCTACCAATGCCTAGCCATTGCAAATTACGTTCAGAATTAATCAGATTCTATAACTGAAGGTAGTCTGTGGAACCGTGCCAAATGTATTGGAGTAAATTTATATTGGAATATGCAGACCTCGCCATTGTCCAGTAGCCATTGTCCACGATGAGTTTATGCAGCTAATGCCAATCTGGTTAGTTGCTTCAAACTAACCTTTCTAATAATGCCATAGGAATTTGCTCAGATACCTGCATAATTCATTTAATTTTGTAGACTAGCAACATACAATCTGGTAAATGATGTCCTTAACGTTCACAGTCGTCTGTTTAGCCAAACAAACACATCGCTTTGATAAATAGTACAACCACACGATCCGCATAACATTCAAAGACATTTATAAAGCTAGTGAGTGATTGTGGGTCGCAACATAAACTTTTTGTCCATCTTTTTTTGTCTAATTTTGCGATAAACTCGTGCAATCGATCAATGTTTTCAGTGGATTAAATATATAGGTACAAGTTGGGGGGAGAAAACGGGAGGAAAATGTGAGGTATATACCAGTACGATAAAGAAATAGTTTGCACCGTTAATAGCAAATAAATTAATTAACGGGAAACTCAGTTCATTAATCATGATTTTGCGTCCGTAATGCGATGGATGGTGATCCGCTTAATCAAATTTTAAGACAGGTCAATACAATTTGTTTTCTTTATTAATTATGATTCACGGAAGGCAGTTGATGGATCCCCCTATAAATACTTATATTTTTCTGTTGGCTTATTCAAATAATTGCTAGTTAATGAAGATAATATTTAAAAAATTGTGAGATTGAGAGAAGCTGAAATAAAACTAATCTTACGGATCTTATCGCCTTTATTATACTTTTTTACGTTCCTGACGTTTCGGCTGCTTTACAGCAACCATGGTCACGGGAGGACTGAATAGATACGTTGAAACCTAAAATTGCAATTAATAAAGAATACTCGTCGGTATATACTAAAGTGAGAGCTTAAACTTTCCAAGTAATAAACAAATATTCATAACAAAATAGATTTAATTATTTTTGTAATACGATAACTTCATGTAGGTCAAGCGCAGAACGGGGTAAATTAATTAAAAATTTTGAGAGATATGAAATAATTTACGTATAAATTGCGGGGTGCGAGCCACGTTCCCACCACGTCAGTCGCGATGAAATGCTTTTAGGGTAATAACAAGAATTTTATGCCTGTCCTCTGCCTCCCCCGCACCACCCCGCCCGCACCGCTCACCTCGCCCCAGGCGTAGGCCCAGACGAGACATGCGAGCTCTAGCAAAATCTAAATTTAAAAATTTGAGAAACCCGAGTCCTACAAAGATCCCTGAGCAATTTTTCCAATTGATTCTTGAACCTGATTATATTAGGATTTATTTCAAATCAGAATGCACTTTAGTACACTTGTAGACATACAGACGAACAAATGCAAAACGAAACGCAGAAAAGATCACTTAAAGCAAGTATTATTATTTTATTGATGGTTAATTGTATAAGAATACTGAAAATCGTAGTTAAATTACATTTCTTTTGAAATATACTTAAAAGAATCTAAAATTTATTACAAATACAAATAGTGCTAACAAAAGCTGATAACGAGCGTAAAGTGCAATCCAACCTCCTTTTATGGTTTAACCTTTATGTCCATCCTATACTGTTCAAAATTGCACGTGTCGCCATATTGGCGCTATGACTATGTGCATACGGCCCTATTCCTAAAACACGACGCAGAAATCTGGATATTACCATAATATATTTTGCGTACACTTTTAGCTTTTTTCTTTATTTACGAAATGAAAATATTTTTAACTAATGGCCGTGACGAAATATGGGCCAAATATTACTACATAATACTAAACAGTTATACAGATGTTTGTGGTTAAAATCTTGAGCCGGACAGTTTCTGGCATTAATACAAAATGTTTGATTCTAATTATATTCAAGTACCCGTTACTTCGTGTTCCCTAAACTACGTCCGGAAGGTTTGTATCCTGATATGGGAAATGTTGTTTTTTTACCAACACAATCTAAACGGTCGTATAGCATTAGTTGAGCACAGTAAATTATTCGACCTTTTTCCTCCTGCCTCCAGAGGACCAAAACATAATGTATAAGCTCTTGTATCGTATTGATTACTCTATTCTGGATATTACCGCGGTCTTATTAGATAAATATGTCGTGGAACTCTTCATAATACTTTCAAGGACAGGATAATGTGCCTGGCAAAATTAATGCGATTTCTATAGTATAAATACTTTTTGTATCTTATATTTTCATTATCTGTGCAGTTTTGAGAGTATTGTGATATTGTAGAAATTATAAGTAGTTTAATTGATTCAAATAATTTATTTTGTATCGGTCTTCGGGGCACACAAATAATTTTCTCTACTCTCAAAATCTTCACAATTGACTTGTTATGATGTTCACGTTATAAGCTATAACTATGCCAAGTTGCAATAAATCTGCCAAGTGGATTTTGTGATAGAGGTGTTTAGCTACCCTGTGGGAACCCGTCCGTTTTCCGTGTTACTTAAACAGACCAAAATTCCAAAAAAATAGCGGAGCCTTTGGATTGAATTGCAAGGAGACTATTTTAGACCTTAGGTATTTACTTGTGTATTGAGATGACACACGCGGATGGCTGGTTTGAGGTTGTGTTCTCAAGAGCTGGCTCCACTCCAACCAGCTGTTCCACACATTGTTACATACATGTTTCATACCGAAACATTATTGGGCTTATGTTAAGTACCCGTGACAACAAAACCTGTAAGTGTTTATTTTATCGAGATGTATTTTATCGATGTAAAATAAAAGAGTACTTACGGATTATAAAATATTTGTTTGAAACGATTGATTCAGTTTTATTAAAATAAATCGAAAATTATTAATTCAGCTGTCTTACAGCATTATTATCCTATTTATTCCGCCATATTGATGACGTAGGTATATGAAGTACCAAACATTTTGAAAATAGTGGAGTGATGTACTTACTGGTATATACAGTATTCAGGTTGTAGTTAAAGCTTGAAAACGGAAATATTTAAGTCTCACTTAGTCTCGTCAGTTAAAGAAGAATAATTTGAGGTTGTTAGATCAATACTCTTGAGAATAAGCCGAAAGCTGTATATTCATTTTGTGAAACTAAGTGTACCATATATTGCTAAGATGCTAAATGATCCCTGTATAACAAAACCTATAAACACGTGTCCATAAATCGTGGGTAGAATCAGAAACAGAATATTTTTTTATTCACGTAGACCATTAAGTACAGTACTTATGAATCGTCAAAAGTTACAAAATACTATGCTACTACTTTACTACCCGTTCGGAATGCCGTTCCTATGGAAAAGAACGGGCAAGAAACTCCATGGTTGCTCTTTTTTTAAAGAGATATTTAAAGTAGTAGAATCAATATCAATGATTGTTACACTATCATTATTATGTGTGTTAGGTTCGGTACATTATATACATATATACGATATGTGTACAGCTAACGTCCCGCAAAGTCCCATCTAATCTGTTTCCAAGAATTCAGAGCACGTTTCACGGCATTTAAAGGAATGTAGGAGCAGCTTAATCTTTCTGAAGTAGTTAACTCAATTTTGAATGAAGCGTAGTGTGAATGCCCCTTCAGTACAGTACCCTCGTACGAGAGACTTGTTTAATATAAATAGCTACAATATTATACGATCTACTATAAATAAGGTACGAGATATTATATACTATACTACTTACATATCATACTTTTTAGGTTTTTGACCAGGATCTGGCGAATATATAATGATAGGATAATTAATACGTGATGAAGTGCATAGATAATAAACTAAGCTACTTCAAAATATTATTTTATGCTGCGAATGTGAGTAGCTACATAGTTGGGTATACATTAGATGGAAGGAGATTAAAATACTTCCATGAGAACGCTCGAGTAACAAAATGAAGTTATGAAAATACTATGAGATAGCGCGCGCGGCGAAACAGAAAAATAATATTTCTTTGATGAAATGAAAAATGTACGAGAATGTTATGAGCATATCGCATTTTGTATCGTGTACTGTGGTTCCTTATATTTAATGAGGTTGCAGCGAGTTCGGGGTCGTGGTAGTTTCAATAAAAAAAAAACAAACACGAGCCAATTTTGAATCACAGTCAATAAGAAAATATATTTTTTCTTATTACAGCCAGCCAGTAAATATATTATTATTTAGGCCAACAGTATAATGACTCCCTTAGAAGTTATTTGAAAATTTGGACCAATTTCGTACTCTAGATACATATATGTTTTATGCTATTCGAAATAGTGTGTAAGACTTTGACTACAGCAAACAGGATCTGCCTGAAAACTCATATAGCAAACAAGCATACAGCGAAGGATAATGTTACGGAGCCGAACAAGAGAGTGATTACTTTGACACCGGTAATTGAGCATACCATGCCATGAATATTTATTCATATGCAAACATGTAAACGGTATGTTTGGGTAGTTAGATTAACTAAGGTAACTTGGACTGACAGTAATGCTTATTTTATTTTACATCAGCATTTTGTTATGAAGTCAAAATACTTATATATTGCCTAAACATTATGACCACTTTTCGATATTGAAAACTGAAAAAGAAATGGTAGCTCGTAGAAAAATACATACGTCGATAGCATGTACCAAAACCGATTAAACCTACAGAAAATAGTACGGTAAACTAAAAATACGAGTTCGGAGCAAGTGGATCAAAAACAAACGAACAATGACAACAGTGGGATCAAAAATAAAATGGGTGAGAATACAAAGCGGACGTGTATTGGTGAAGTGCTAGATACTATGCGCCTGTACCGGTGTAGTGATGCGCGTATCAAACGATTTTTATATCGATACTCTTCACACAAGAGACTCCCTTGACAAGCAAATTAGTAGTCAAGGGACCGCTTGTTTTTTTGTGTCTCTACTTTATCTTCCTACTTCAGTAAGTATATTTGAGGAGGTTTAATTAAGAAACCTACTTGTTTGTATTAATAGTTATTTTTAAACTACGACAACTGCCAAGTCATCATTTTAAATCGAGTTCACCGGTTAAAGAAATATTCACTGCACTATTTCGAATGTCATTTCGACCCTCTGTCGGCGAGTTGACAGATTAATTATCTCTGTATGCCGTTTGTGAAGTCACAAATAAAAAAAATGTTTTTTTTCCACGAGCCAACAAATAGGTTATTGGTTCTAGCTGGGCGCTCGTTCGTGAATATACTATTGTCGGTACTGCGAATGGGTCAGACTTTACTCTAGGTCATTGTATTATGTTGATATTTGCGGGCAAAATACAGCCGTATTAAATTAATGTGATTACATGAGTGACAATGGAGTTACAATGGCATTGTGTGGGACCAGTCCACAAGTCTGTAGTCACGAATGTAGTTCAGGGGGGTCATGTCTCTTCTGGTCCAGAGCTCGAACTCGCCCAACGAGTTCGAGCTCTGGACCAGAAGAGACACTAGTGATTACTACACTAGTGACCTATATTGAAAACTGTGGGTTCTCTAATGTATGTAGGTGGGGGTGGGGTGGTTAGAACCCCAACCGCCCCAGCCGACGGCCTTACTGGTCCTTATAACTTGTATGTAGTGAAGTGATCGATGCAAGAAACAAAGAATACAATTTTTCATGGTTATTGAATTTAGAAGGTCATCATGTTAAGCTATTATCCTAAAAGTACCCCTTTATAGTAATTGCCTGAGTGTATTTAAACCTAAGCGGGTATCTTTTATGTAGAAAACGAAATTTACACCTTAATAGTATAACTTTTAAAGCTTCAAATACCTTGCAGGCATCAGTGAAGCATGAAATCCTGGACGTCGACTTCTGAACAGGATTATGAAGTGACCTCGATTTCATAGCTCGCCGTTGACACGGGTCACACATCGGAAAGCTCAGCATTCGCAGCGGACTTAACACTGGACAATTCAAGCACCGTCACCTCTTGAATTATTTATAACATTATCTGAAATCACTTTTTAACTTGCGCCTTGAAACTGAATTAGCTAATTGTTAGAAGGCACGTACTGGTTAGTTTTATGATTCGTTTAATTTACGTTTCGATTTAACTAATAGTTTGGAATAGTTTTTGATTTACATTTAGATATCGTGTAGATAGTTTTTTAATCTATAAAAATAAAATGGAAATGTCGTTCGGTAGTAAGCGATCACTTTTTTTAAATGTTCGTAATTGTTCGAGTAACTTTTATAGGTAAAGAAAAAAGAATTCTAAAGTGCTTTTTGATTTCTTATATTTACGCGAATACTACACATTGAAATAAAACTTATTTTAGAGATTTTATCGCGTTTATTTTATGTTTTTGCGTTCCCGGCGTTTCGGCTGCTTTTCAGCAATTATGATTGGGATGGACGGAGAAAATATAGGAGATACAATCTGTAAAATACATTTTATTTCGAAGTGCTTTTTTCTATGGATTTTTGACAGGACAACGTCTGTCGGGTCAGATATAACTAAGAATGTATTTTTGGTCTGTGCAAACAAAATGAAGTCGGAATCAAATAGAATAAAGCATACAATATAAAAACGATTCGTAATCATGTCGCACCCTTTTCACGTTAAATGTCACCAATCGATACGGAAATCGGGAAAACAGGAGGAATTGTCACAGCTCGCCCTTGCTGTCGTCATCAGCAGCCGCCATTCAAGTACTTACCAGCGAAGAAGATTAAATGAAATAGATTAGACATTTTAACCGACTTTATACGGGAGAAGATTAGATCTCAATAATTTCACTGATGCTTGTTTTTTTTTCTTATATCTCCGTAATTTGTGAACTGATTTGTATCATTATTTCTCTCTTCGATTGGAGATTATTATAGTGGAAAGGTAAAACTAAGTATAGAAATAGCACGGCCCTGATGCCCAGGGCCTTAAATAACGGGCTACCCTCGGGGTCGAGGACGACTGGGGTGTGGGCCCCGGACGTCCGGTGACGATGACGACTCCTGAGGAGGACGGCGGCGGGCGTGGCTCCCCGCCGCCGTGCGCAGCGAGGGCGCAGGGGGTGCAAACATCTGCTCCCCCGAGACGGGCCCCCATAAGGGGGCGAGGCACAAGAGGGGCACCGGTGCGTTCCGTTTGGAGATCCCGGAGCCCCTCCAACATGTGTCGAAGGCGGCCACCGGGGGGGTTTTAGTGGGTAAGAATCCCACATAACCCGGCCCTCTCCCACACAGAGGCCGGGTATCTATCGAAGATTTCCCCCCCGTCAACAAAAAAAAAAAAAAAAAAAGTATAGAAATAGCAACGAGAGATTAATAATACTGAGAACATTTTTTTTGCGATTTAGTTCGATTCTCAGCCCGACATTGCATACCTACTCTCGACAAAACGATTTAACTGAATATTTACAGTAGTACTCTCGAACCGGACTTGTTTTCTATTGAAAACATTAGGTGAAACGTGCTCAGACTATCGTGTATATCCTATCCTATAATTGGTGTCGTCTGGATTAAAAAGTAGCATGCAGCTCCAAAGAAATAGTCAGCTTAATAAAATACTAGCATAATGACAAAATAGCCGTTTTCAATTCACGAAGCTTGGCATTTTTTTATAGAAATTATACAACATTCTTAATGAAGGCATTTGCAGTTGCAAATGTGGACGGTGTGATAGTTTTAAAAAAAGTCGTGGGCACAGCTAATTTATAATAATTATTTTTTTATCATTGTAGATATACAGTATATCAAAGTGTAGCGCGTGTGCGCCGATGACAATACACTGGAGCTTACTTTTTATTTTTTTGTAAAAATAATGGCTATTAAAAAAAAAGACAAGCCCACTGAGTTTCTCGCCGGCTCTTCTCAGTTGAGGTCGCGTTACGATCCGGTTGTCGAGATAAGAAAAAAAAAATGCTAATGACAATTTGTAAGTGCCATAAGCCTATAGGAAATAAACTATTTGAATTTGATACATATACAAATTGCGTGAAATTCACGAGACGCGGGTCATTTTCACCTTTAAAGGTTACTTTCGGAGTTGGTCTGGGCCTTGGGTTAGGTGTTATATTACCTGTGACGAAGCAAATGCCAGGTAGCCAGGTGGTAGGTATTCGGGTGTATGTTGAAGTAATACTTTTAGGCATCTGTCCCTAGAGAGAGTTCCGGACATTCCTTGCGGTCAAGACCCGAGATGTGGTATGGGCCCCTGATTCTCATTAGCGTGCGAATATTCATAATTATTGAGCAACTACCAAGTTTTGTAGTGATATTGCTATGCAGGAATTCAATGTTTTGTTTTTCATTATAACACTTTAACTTATTTAGGTTAGGTTAAAATGACAAGTTTTTTTTCTTAGTCTTAGAAGTAAAATTCCACCCATCATAAACAGGGACTTTACGAGCATGAGAAGTGTATACGTGTTGCATTGAGAACCTCATCCGTTTCTCGTCGGTTAAAAATATTGCCCAGTATTTTCTTAGAACCTCGATTCATATCGAAGGTCACCCTCCCCGTCGGTCATATATGGATGATGAGAATGATTCCGTTTCATTTTCTTGTGTCGCCCTGCGAACAGACTGCCGACCAATTCATCTGACAATGTTCTCGTCGAGTGGATTTCCTAACGACCTGAACATCAAGACGAGGACTGGGGAGCCATATAACCGAAATTACGGAGACGAAATGAAAATAGTCGTAAATGAACAATCACAGCACTCTCGCAAAGAAATATCTCAAGCCGCTTTTAGTCCGAGGAGAACATACAGGATTGTGTTATATACTTATAGGTATATTTATACAGTACAGGGTGTATAAGTAGCAACATGCCCCCGGCGTGTGGCCAGACCGCGGGACAGCGGGTATGGAGAAGCGCCAACAGTGAGCTGTATATAACTATTCTATTCAAAACATAAAGCTACCTACTCTATGGATACTCACTGTACGAGAGAACAATTAGAAAAGCTGTGACGACATCAAAGACTCGTCTACCTATTATAAATAACTAGCAGAGCTCTCGAGTATCCCGGAGGAACCTTTTTGCATCCCGTAATGGAAAGGGGATCGTATACGTTTACCCGGTATGCAGGTTTTGGCATTATAATTAAAACCTGGGCATTGGATTTTTAGATAAAGTTTTTTTTGGGAACCTATCTCAAGGGAACCTTTTGAATTCCCGGTATAATATAATCCTTTATGTTGAACTGAGATATAAGCTATCATCATGCCAAGTTTCATCAAAATTCGCACAGTATGTTTCGCACGGTGCGCGAACAAGACAAACGGACAGAAAAAAAAAACAAAAATAAGCATATTCGTCCACTGTATTAGAAATAAGGTTCACTACGATTATTTTTTTCAAAAAATATTATATCTATGTACAGAAAGGAAATACAGATTAAATGTATAGTTTTTATTGTCAAATACGCACACGACAAAAAGTTTGAAGATCACTGAGAACCCTGTCTAAGTTTCAACAATACTTAAAGTAAGTTGCAACATGTTTCCCGTTCGCGAGACTAGCACTCGCTCCCGATAACTAGCACAAAAGCTGCGCCAGCCATTGTCGCCCTATGAATGTTGAATGTTTATTGCAAACGTTCTCATACAAAGTTTGGCTACAACTTTCGTATTTATTACGGCTGAAGTATGCGTGCAATAGCTATTCAGTATTGTCGTGTTAACGTTTATACTTTAACACAACATTGTAGCATAACTTACACAGTCAGTTGAGTCGTTGAGTTTGAAAAAACATTGACAGTTTTATTAAATCGATAAAATAACAGGGTAAAATAATCTTTACGAATATTATAAATGTGAAAGTTTGTATGGATGGATGTTTATTACTCAATCACGCCAGAACGGCTGAACGGATCTGAATGAAATTCGGCACAGAGATAGATTATAGTCTGGAATAGCACATAGGCTACTTTTTATCCCGGTAAAATGTATGGTTCGCGAGTGATAAATTTGTTTTAATTTTTCATATAGCAAAGGATTGACATGATTTTTTGCATAGGTAATGGTAGTTTAGGGGAAAGAACTTAGAGGAAAAGGACATACTTTTTAATCGCGGGTAACACCGCAGGGCGTAGCTAGTGGGAAATATTAACATTTGGTTATTATAATTTGCAAACCATTATCTAAGCTATAATCGCCAATAAAGGAGTAACAAAAGAGGTCGCAATTAAAATAAAGTTTTGGTTGTTCTACTGCAGCTATGACCAGACGAAGTGGCTTCTAATTGAGGTTGTGGTTGTTCCAGGCCCCGCACCGGCGTGGTAGGCGCACTGCTGAGGGTCGCGCGCCCCCTCCTGTGACTAGCCAGAGCGCTAGCGCACGGCACGGGCGGCGGATTGTAAGCACGCATGCCTCAACATTATTTAGCACTTTTAATAATTTAATGAAATTTAAACAAGTCAACTCGCGACAACGAATGATGGCACTTGTGACAGATGTTTGAATTCACTTACTCTACAGTTAGGTATCCTAACTTTTAAAAACAATAACTATGTTTAACTCCTTATCATTGATCGAATCGAAAAAAAAAATTAATTATTGTCAGCCGTTAAAAGTGCCAGAATTCGTTGTTTTCTTCTTCTTTCTTTACGAAATGAAATGCGATGAAATAAAATGGATATGCAATTGACCTCACCCACAACTTGGCGGGTATTTTGCCAATGTCAAGTAATTAATAGCAATAAAAAATTAAATAAATACACATTTAAAATAAAATAATGGATGTGACATGATGATATGAAAATGGCGTATCAAATTCGTTGTCGCGAGTTGACTTGTTTAAATTTCATCTAATTATTAAAAGTGCTAAATAATGGAGGTTTTATATATTAATTTAAGATATGACACCGATTATATTGTGATCTATCGTATCGTTTAAATTCCTAATAATCGTGGGTGAGGCCTTATCTCATGTAAGTTTTATTTTATTTCATTTCATAAAGAAAGAAAAGGAATCATGTCATCGAGCGAAGTGATCCCATGAATACTCCATTTTGCCGATTTGAGTACGGATCGCTTATTTAAAGATTGAGTGAGGTTCTGACGGTATTAAATCTTTCTAGAATAGAAAAACTTTGATTTACGAGAGGATCTTACATAGGTTACTTTCACGGAGTTATATACATATTTTGCACCATTCAGAAAATTCGATTGAATATATCTCGAATGAAATTGGAAAAGTTCTTATAATTTCATTGAATTTGAGCTTTTTTAAAGTTACAGACTTATAGTATTACTAGTTTTATCGCCAGCTTATAGTAACGGTACCACACGCATATAGCAATGGACCTAGCCCGAGTCTGGCAACAAATTCCACCCAGATCCACTTGGAATGAAGTTTGCTGCAAATATTCGGAAACTAGGACATGCCACTCTACTCCAATTCAATATTAATATCTAATTGGATGTTTGAGCATGTAGTTCGAAGCAATAATTCTTAAGATCCACTTCTACGCGTTGCCAGTTTCGACTACTTACTACTTAATGCATGGTAACGCCAAGCTGAATACTTAAGTATGCCATTTTTAGCCTTATTGTGATATTATAAATCATATTACATCTTTATGTCCGTCAGCTGCCTCTCAAAAAGACAGTTGTTTTCATCCCTTAGACTATCTCCAAATTTATAGAAGGTTACAAAGGCATTATAAAGTATGTTTCAGAAGAAAAGGGATACATCATCGTTTGTATTAATATATTTTTCTAATGTATTGACGTGCGAAATTCATCACATTATTTTCACTATGGATCATTCTTGCATCGTTGATAGTTTGTTTTTAGTACATTATTAAGTCTAAAAATAATTATTGATTTGTGCTTTGGTGTTTCAGAGGCGTGGGGCGCGGCGCGTGGCGGCGGCGCGGGCGCGGGCGGCGCCATGACGCGGCGCCCGCCACCATGACGCTGCCGCCGCCCGCGCGCCCCGCGCACCCCGCCGCGCACCGCGCCATGCGCTATTACCGCATCTGGATCTACGCGTGCAACGGCGCGCTGTTGCTTGGGGCGCTCGCATTCTGCGCGGCAGCGGGCCGCGCGCTCGCCGACTACAGGCGCGCGCTAGTGCCCGGCATGGGCGTGGCGCAGCCCGGCTTCCTCTACGGCTACGCAGCGCTGCCGGCGCAGGCCGGCCTCCTGCAGCTCCTCGGCTGCCTCGCCGCCCTGCGTCTCTCTGAACGCATGCTCAACGCCTATTGGTTGGCGCTGCTCGCATTGCTCGTTGGTGACGCCGCTATCGGAGTATACTGGGCTTTCAGGTTCGAGCGCGTCTGTCGCGAGCTAAGACCTCAGTTGCGGCTTCGTCTCGCGAAAGATTACGATTCGGACGTAGAATTCGCGCAGGCTTGGGATCGCCTGCAGAGAGAGCAGCGCTGTTGCGGTGTGACAGGTCCCGCTGATTTTGCCGCTTTTAACAAAACAACTCTTCCTGCGAGTTGTTGCCGAATCCCGGCACACACGCCCTCGGTGACGCCGGCCCTGCTGGCCGTCACGTCGGCCACGTCACCCGCGCCCTTCACACCCGTACATTGTGCTCCCCACACAGCAGCCTGCGCCGAGAGACTACTCGTTTGGCTTCGACGAACTGCAGACGCGTTGTTCGTGTTAGGGTACTGCGTCATAGCATTTTTAAAATTGTGCTTCCTCGGAATTCTCCGATACGAAATAAAAGAGATGATTCAGAAAATTAGGATATTACGAACCGAGCTCGGAGCGGGCGAGCTCCTCGACGGCAGTCCGCTTCACGGCGGGCCTCTGTCGCAGACAGTGATAGTGAACGCGGTAAACGCGAATGGTGGGGTTCGCACACACGGCGGCAGCCCCGAACGCGCGGGGGAACGTGAAGCGCTGCTCGGTCGAGCGTCGGAGCCGTGCTCGCGGCGCAGCGCGCACGAGGAGCCCTTAGGCCCCAAAACAATCAATGGCAACAATAACTGTGAGATGCGTGAACTCGCTCGTGGCGACTATAGGCCTCTGGCGGCGGACAGTGCGGCGACCAGAATCTGACTAAGATGTTACTTGGAGCGGTTGTTCGGGCGGCGATGGCGCTCCTTTCCCGCCGCCGGCTGCGAGATGGAACCTCCACAGGGCCACGGTGCGGCCGTGTGCGTGCGGCGCGCGTGCGCTCGCGTGCGACTCGACCACCGCCGCCAAACCCGCTCCGAATACGAACTGTAAGAAACTGCGAACAGACGCCTGCGCAGCGTTCACCGCGACATCGTTTACCGCTGCCTATTGCGAGAACTGAATATTTTTCAGTAGAACTAACTGTATGTTACGATAATAGTGGTAGCCCAGTAAAACAGTACCAGCGATGCAACCAGTGTTAGATAGAGTGCAAAGTTGAACGGTGAGCTGTGAAAATGGACGTGCATCGGACGAAATAATATGTGTAATTTAGACAATGTGAAATCGATTTTACGAGCAAAGCTTGGTTTAGTTCCTAAATTGGCTATTTATTGATTTTGTAGGTGCATAGGACACGTAAAGTACGTATTGATTTTACGGTCTCTATAGTAGAGGCAAAAGCGATGTTGAGGTACCTATCGTATGCGGGAGAAAATAGAGTCGTTAGACGAATAAACCAATAGCGTGCTACCTGGAGAGCAGCTAATCCATCCTACAGTATATGCACATACCTGAATCGGTACGACTTAATACTAAAAACCTAGCACTAAATAACGGGAATCAACAATTATTAATATTGATTATTAACAATCGTCTAGCCGTAAGATATAACAGTTTTTGATTGTATACCTACCTAATAGATGTATATGGATTGTAAACATGTATTTTACAATTGTTCACGTAATTTTTTCAATTATTATCGATTTAAATATGTTAATAAATGTTATATTGTCTACCATAGCATTCTGATGCAGTGATTTTGGACTTTCATATTATGTTTTACGGTCACCTAAACTTTTACTTTGTAAATGGTTGTTGCTAGTTGTGACTAAAATCGCAGATAGTACTCATAAATTCAGTGTTGGATCTTTAAACAATACCTTACCATTTGTATACTTATTAGTTATGACCAAAATTTTACATACCTATCATAGTCTTTGTGACGTTTGTACCTTTTTATATCATGCACGAGTACCTATCCTAATCAGATTTTCTATAAACACATACCCCCCTCTTACACGCTTCTGAAACAAACCAAAGCTTCGTACTAAAGATTTCTTTGACAGCTATATACTTCAAAAGCCGGGCGGACGCTAGCCACATACCTACATCCAACGACTTATATGCGTAGCCTACATCCCTATTTCATTCTAGATATCATTATCATACGTAATGTTTCGGTATATGTATATGTAAATAATAATCATAATTTGTACGTGTGTAGTGTGCGAGTAATGTACGTGGACAGATTGACAAAAATAGTACTGATATGAGCTTAAACGACGTAGTGCCTACAATTATATGCTTGTAACAGTATAAAATGAACGACTACATTAATTATTATGAATAATTTATTTCATGGCAGAGGAATTTAAAAAGATTCGTACTACATACGTTTTATCATTATCTCGACAGAGTTCAGACGTTGCGAAATATTTAAAGAGATTGCGCTATGAATTTAGTATGCGTACGTTAAAATTACAATTATGTCATGGTGTACGAAATTACGTAGGTAAATTTATATTAATGGCTGTGTCAGATATAGGTGTAACCTATCCACGCCGCGCGCAGCACTGCGGACGCGATGCGACGCGAGCGAGCGGGCGAGCGAGCACGCGGGCGAGGCGGGCGCGCAACCCCTGCCCTGTCATAATCAGATTTCGATAATCTACCTAAATACATAACATTCATACATATTTGTACTTACGAACTAACTTTATAGATATATTGTAACGATGAGTACGAAGTTATGTTCGCTTAGAGTAGGTATAATATTTTGTGAATTTATGCAGAAAAATAGTTTTTTAATATTGTTGTCACATAATGAATGTACCAATCTTATAAAAAATGTACCTATATTCGGAAAGTTGAATAATTTGTAGCTAGGATTCAATCTAATACTGCATTTCTTCCTAAAAAACGGTAAAATGACATGTGCCTTGGCTTATAAATTGTATAACTGATGTTGTGTTTATAATATATTAATTCAGATCACTAAAAGGATTAAAGAAAATATTATCTGATATGCTGCCTACATCTCCGAAAGTATACCTAATCGACCTACTACACGTAACTGATCATGTGTTATGTGTGTGAGAAATATTCCGATGTAAACATATTGAATGTACTTAATCTTTTGAATTCTCTACTGTCATTAAGTATTTTTTAATGTGTTACTTGTTACGTGCGTGTTTTATTAATGTAGTATGGTTGTTACAACTTTCCGAAGGTGCGCACTAGGCGACTGAGAGCTAATATTATCATAATGCATTAAATAAAGGGTTTGTTAAAATGTTGTCATTTTTTATTTCTGCAGATAGTTCAGACATTCAAATACTTACATACTTAGGGCTTTGATAAACAGTAGAATATCATAGGATAAATGAACTATAGCTATACTCTAATAGATTATATCATAATAGCAATATTCTAATCTTCACTTACCTGAGCCTGGTCTTCTTTTAACCGGTACGTGCGGTCGACATTCGCTCCGCCAATCACCAATACATTTCCGTCGCAATTATGTTCTCCGAAAAGTGGCGGTTCATGTTCGGCACCCTCTGCGTTCGCCACCCGTGCGCTCCGACTGCACGAAGTATGAAAAGGTCGCGAAGAATTGGTTGAAAATTTCCCGACGCCCTTTCCCACTCCGATATTAAATGCGCTCCCCGAATTGTCAGCATTCCTGAGTTTTTTGAATTCAACGGCAATATCGGCGCCAACTTTTGCGTTGTTCTTTATGAGAGCGATGTCTGCGAGTCGTTAAAGAAACAAATTATAGCAATTAAGTAGCTGAGCAACTATCATTTAAAGACCATTGGGCGTCCCTGTGCAATTAATTTTCGCCTGTATTACTTAACGGCCAAGGTCTCGTTATAATGGTTCTGACGTTATTCGCTGAAAGATGAAAAAAGCTTTGCTAGACAGTTTTTGATACGAAGATCCAATCCAATTACCAAGTCGCTTACGTTGTAATTTCAACAGGTTTTGAATAATAATAAAATGAAATCATTATAAGTATCCAGCAAAAAACCTAATAATGATATTTTTTAGATAGATTCAAACATAAAATAATTCTAGAAAGTTAATAAGTACCTACTGTTGTGTATGTCTAAAAAGGATACTGGCAGCAAGGGAGGCACCCCTGGTAGCCTTAGAGACCGCGGTCAAAATAAACGGTGTCACTTCCTTTCCTGAGATGCCCTTATTTTCAGCTTCTTTCAGCGCCCGGCAAATAGCTTCTTCTATTATTTTCTCTACAAAAAGATACATAGATACAGCTAGTGTACACATTGCCCAACACATACGGAAAAGAACCGATGTTTTTTCCATACACAATGACAGTATTTAAGATAATCTGGTAGGGACAAACTTTATGTGATTAACACGAATGTTTGTACCCAAGTCATGGATGTTTAATATCTATATAAGTAATTTATACTGGGTTCGCCCCTAGTCCATTGTACGGACCCATAATACAAGCGCTGCTTAGTTTGGGACCATATATTTAGTGAGTTCGTGTGGCGATTTATAATCCACCTTAAAACATGCCGTTCTTTGTCGTATAAATAACGGTAAAAGCTACCTCAATAAATGGTAGATTTTTCCCTTTTTTAGTTGGAGCCATATCTTCAATAACGTAATGGAGTAACCTGCTCTAAATTTAGGCTCCTCATATTCAGGATGATTTATGAAAAGGGTGAAGCGACGATCTTGACAAAATGATGGTACCTAGCTTCCAATACTGTATGGTGATTAAGTGTGTGCCAGCAATGTCATATCCATCGATTGTCGTAGAAATACAGTGATATTATAAAATTTTGAATACGCGAAAATTATACTTGATTATAATTTACTTAGCTTAGCTTTTACCATGGTTCCAACAAGAAAAAAAAAATCAATGAAACCACTCAGGGATAATTTAGCTTTCTTCTATTTGGAAATTGCATCAGTAGTTCCGGAGATTACTCCCTACATGCATACTCACAAGCTCACACACTAACAAGATTTTTTTCGTGATGGTAGTATAGATATGAATTTGTACGCTGACACGTTTGGCATTATTCAATTGGTTTTGGCATCGATAAACTCCCGTCAAATTCCACAATTCATAGAATTCACAAATGGAACAGCTGAAATGCAATTGCAAATAGATAACTTGAGGATTCATTATAGGGTTTACGGGTGCAGATGCAAATAACACTGTGCTAATTATGAGTGAACTATTAATTAATTAAACTATTATATTAATGCAGTATATTTTTAAATAAGCTTTTAAAATTATATTTTAATCATTTTTCACATGTTAGTTAGCGATAGTGAAGGATATCACGGCATTTGGTTCTAGAAGTCGTATATTATTGCCTTCATCTATGAAACCTTTAACGATAAAAGCACAAACTAAGTAGTTTATTTTAATTAATCTTTTGTTTTAAAACTTAATTCATTTGAATTTTATTATGTTTGGGTGGGTTTTTAAAAGTTAAAATAATATGGCATCTGTACCTACGTAAGGAGGTTAACATATTTGCACTGGTGTATTTTGATTTAAAATTATTAACCTTCCTAAGATTATTTTGTAATACCAAAGCACGTCTCTTCTTAAAAATAATTAGTATTGATATTGTAACTGAATCAAAATTACTATGAATTTGGGATTTATTTAAGGACTATAGGTATTTATGACATAAATAATAAATATTACTGTTCACTCAATCTCCCTAATTCTAGTAGGTGCGTATATTTCTCTGAAAACTTACTACGTTTTTAAATCAAAAACTCAACCCTGTGAAGATAACTTAGTTAACTTTTAACGTTTAACTTAGGGGGAAGACTTGATTGGACTGAGGCTTATAACGAAACTAAGGTAGCAGAATCACCATATTTTTACTCATATAGGTTCTTTTATACGAAGGATGCTCCTACCATCCATGGCGTATTCTTCAGGTATTGGCACGGCGACGACCACGCCGGAGTGCAGACGCATCGCACGCGAAGCGTGCAGGACGCGCGCGGCGTGTTGTGCGTCGCGCACGCGGTGCGGCGCTCGGTGGCCCGACCGACGCGTGTAGAATGCTGGGAAGTCCGAGGAATCACCGAATGCACATACACATACACCTTGAGTTTCCTGTAAATAGAAATAGTAATGAAGTTTGTTTAATACTCACGTATACATATACCTAGGTAATAGACCGGCGCTCCAGTTCAACCCCCCCTCCCTGAAATACTTCCGACAATCCACTGTTTTAAATATATGTACTTACTAAATATAATTCGACTCTTTTGTGAATTGTTAGTGTCTCTGGTCCAGAGCTAGACCCCCCCGAGGTGAAACAGACCCCCCTCCCCTAATCAATTCCTGGATATGGCCTTGTCTAACCTCAATCACTTGTTAATATAACCACGGATATCGTAAATACAACGAAATTATTTCGACTCACTCAGTATTATTCTTTCGTTTCGTAATCAATGCCCTCGTATTGTCCCCTTACTACTGGAGGACGACACATCAAAAGAGGTATGAACACAGCCAACAAAGACAGTCAAGTAGATTCCAGAGGGTTTGTTATGTAAGTGTAAACAATCCTTGTATGGGTAATTTTATTTACAGATCAACAATAAACAATGTACTAGAAGATGATATTTTTTTTATTATAAGACTAAAATCTAGGAGGATCCGTTGTGTTAGTTGTAAAGATGAATATACGATTTGAAAATGTATGTAACTAATTACTGTATAGGTGATATGGCATTGCAAAATTTGGTTTAATCCTCGGCGAGTCCAGGGGTATAGCTAAAGGTCTTGGAACCAGCAACGGGAATCATTGAAAGGAAAATAGGGTTAAGTAGTCTATTGATTTCTTATATTTACGCGAATATTAAATATTGTAATAAAACTAATTGTAAGGATTTTAAGAATTAAATCCAAAACAAAGCGCACTATTGCAAGACTTCAAAACACTTTGAGCACTTTCTGCGTAGATCGGACTGTAATCAACAACTAAATATGACGGTAACCCGGTCAAACTATGACTCTAGGACGTCAACCACCTCAGTCCTCCCGTAGCCATGGTTGCTGTAAAGCAGCGGAAATGTCGGGAACGTAAAATACATAATATAAAAGCGATAGAATCTTTAAAATTAGTTTTAGTTCAATGTTAAATAGTCAAGCTAGATAGAATTGCAATGTGACCGAATTTGATGTGGTCAAAAGAAATGTGACCATTAGAAGTGTACCTACTAAATATTCAAGGGTTCGCCCGATGTCCAAGATGGATTTAACTCCGCTGCACACGACGAGTGCGGAGCTGCGTCCGAGCTCATTGAGATCCGCTGACACGTCCAGAGTGTCCTCGCCTTGACGGTGCACTCCACCTGCACACAAATTGCTGTTTACGGAGATGTATGCTACTTAAAGCTTGGACGCAATGCATTTATGAATAGTGTATTATTGTTCATTACTTTAAAATGTATTCGTTAACGATGTTAACAAAATGTTATTTCTGTTTTGGTCACGGGCTACGTCCGCGCGGACCTTAATTTTTTACTTATATATAGATGAGCTATACACCGCTAATTTGTATCAGAAATCGTGCAGTAGTTTATCCCTTATGCGCGAACAGATAGACCGGGATCGAGAACGACAATATAATTTTTATTTTTCAAAAATAATCGGTATACCGACAAAACCAATCCACATAAATAAAGTAACTAACTAAACTTTATTGTTACTCGTAATTACCGAAGGCTAATGAAAAAAAAAACAATTACGCATTTTCAAAGAAATAAATATTTCAAATTAAAATTGAACTGAAACTTTCCGAGTAAAATTCCGTAACAGCACCGCTATCGATCAGAAATGTTTGTCTTTGATTGATTTAAGAGTCCGCTGGCGCTGGTTGGAGCGAACGCAATAAAAACAAAAGTTTCCAACGTTATAACACAAGTCGGTATTGATGAAAACGGTCAAAAGTTAAAATTACAAATGTGTTTGATTGTGTTAGCGTAATAAAACGTTGGGAAAGTATTTCGGCCGGAGCCATGGGATCCGGATTTATTACATCACCGGATCTTTGACACTTAAAACACACGCACATACACACAAATTTGCTGCTATCCATATTTTTAATTCGTTTGTTGACCGGATACATCTGACAGATGGATGACACGTATCTAATTATTCTGTCAGTCGAGTTGCTAATAAGGTTTATCAGCAAATGATAAAACATGTCCTCAACTAATTTTCTGTATTGAATAGTTCAGAGAATTTAAAAATAATGGTACTCAATTAAGTATTCAAGTTTACAAAAAGCTACACGAAAAGTAGCTTACCTAGCCCCATACGTTCATTAGTAAGATTAAAAAAGATTTATATCAAGTGATACTACTTAATATAATCAAATTATACTCAATTTCAAGCGTAAAGCTAAGAAAGTATTTTAATGATAATAAAACCGGATTAAAGGACACTGTGTTTCCTGTAATACATTTCAGCGTTATGTAATAACGTCTGAGAAAAGCAATTACAGCGCCGTGAACCAACACCAATGTTTGTATTTTGTAACAATCTCAAACAATTCTAGCTTTGAATTTATGAAATACTAGCTGCGCCCGGAGGTGTTACCCGCGATATAAAGTATGAAAAATTAAAACATCAATCCCACGGGAACCATACATTTTACCGGGATAAAAAGTAGCCTATGTGCTATTCCAGACTATAATCTATCTCTGTGCCAAATTTCAACCTGATCCGTTCAGCCGTGAAAGAGTAACAAACATCCATCCATCTATCCATCCAAACTTTCACATTTATAATATTAGGTAGTATAGATGAGGGCAAGCTATTATACTACTCAGTCAAGAAAGTACCGGGAATAGATCAATAATACACAAAATGTTAGTTATTCATCCAATTTTATTTTATCATCTTCAAAGTATGCTCCTTCAGAAACGATACACTTACGCCAACGAATAATCCAATCATCAAAAATTTTTTTAAACGCTTTTTCCGGAATTGAGTTTAGTTCTCGCCGCGAATTCTCCTTTATGTCTTCTACCGAATGAAAACGGGTGCCACGAAGTGGTAATTTGAGTTTAGCAAAAAGAAAGAAGTCGGCTAGAGCCATATCTGGTGAATAAGATGGTTGTTTGATGGTATTTGTTGAGTTTTTGGTCAAAAATTCGTTCACAATTATGGCCTTGTGCGAAGGCGCATTATCGTGGTGCAAAATCCAAGAATTTTTTTTCCACAAATCTGGCCTTTTTCGTCGAATTTGCTATCTTAAACGCCGCATTTTATTTACCGTTTGACCTTCCGGCAAGAATTCCGAGTGCACAACACCGCGATAGTCAAAGAAAACAGTCAACATGACGTTGACTTTTGATCGACTTTGGCGTGGTTTTTTCGGTTTCGGTTCAGTTGGAAGGCGCCACTCCGAAGCTTGTTGACTAGTTTGCATGTCAAACTCGTAAACCCACGTCTCGTCACCAGTAACAATGCGTTTCATGAATGTTGGGTCGGAATTGACTCGTTTTAGCATGTCCTCAGCGACTCTTATGCGATTGAGTTTTTGGAGAAAAATCAGGTCTTTTGGGACTAGCCGAGCGGCAACATGTTTCATACCCAAGTGATTATTTAAAATGATACGGATCGACTCGTGAGACACAGAAAGTTCGGCGGCTATCTCTCTCAAACTTGAATGAGGATTTTCAGTCACTATTTCCTTCACTTTTGCGATGTTAACTTTAGTTGCAGACGTTGATGGCCCACCAGAGCGAGGAAAATCTTCCATCACATCTCGACCGCTTTTAAACGCTTTGTACCACTCATAAGCACGTGTTTTTGATTAAGTCGATTCACCGTAAGCCTTCTGTAACATTTTCAGTGACTCCGAACACGAAATTCCATTGGCGATGCAAAATTTAAGACAAACTCTTCGTTCGATGTTTTTGTCCATTATGAAATTCGCAATACACACTAGATATGATATAACTAAAAACAGCACTGTATTTAATCTAAATAACAGATGCAACTCAAACCCCGCGCCAAAATGGAAAACAGTTGTGCCAATCTAACAACAAGAACAAAAAACAAAAATTGAAATAGGAACCTTAAACAAATCATCCATTCCCGATACTTTTTTGACTGAATGTATATCAAATAGAGCACATAGCTCGAAGAACCGCTGGCCGTTAAGGCAGAAAGGTTCTACAATGGCTACTACGAGCCGGACAACGTAGTGTGTTGGTCGAACTCTCACAAGGCGGATCGATGATATATTCCATGCGTTGCAGGTAGCCCGTGACGTGAGATGCGGAGCTCATTGGGGGACGCCTATGTCCAGCAGTGGACATATATAGGCTGATGACTCAGTATAATCCAAATCTCAAATATGCCGGTTATATCCATCAGGATATAACCGACACTTGACTAATGAATGAAAAGTGGCCTCTGGGATAGTGAAAAGCAAGTCACGTACGATGGGATAGTTATTTTATAATATAAGATTAAACTGAGTGTGTGGCATCAGTTCGAGATATTCGTTCCTCTTTGACGTCTCTCGTTTGCAGCGTCGATATTCCGTAATCCTTTGATGCGTCGTATCATGCAGTCGCCATTCGCTCGCCATTTGTGTCGAAACTTCGTCCTTAGAGATGCTAATTCGACTGTTGCTGGGTCCGTAGCTCAGTGGAATTGCATATTTCAGAAATGCAACTAAATTACTGTTTATTAAGACACTAGCTTTGTCCGTGACTCTGTCCGCGGCTAGTTGGTGAAAAAAATCATTAGCTTACAAACAAGCAGAGTTGAGCGTATAATATAAGACCATATCACTACTGATGTTAATTTTGTTTTTTTTTGTTATTGTTATCTTGTCAGGTGAGAGTTGTGATATATCTGGGGAATAGCAACTTTCTATTAGTATCAGATTTTTTGAAGACGAAAAGATGATAGTTTAATTAATGTTTCCTTCCTTTATCCCATCCTATAAAGCAAACCCTGGCTACGCTCATGCAAATAGGGTTTAAAATTAGAATTTGATAGGCTATCTTTTATAGCACGCAGACATCTGGATTTATGGAACCACGGAAGGACGCTAGTTTATGCTCTTAGGACAAACTAGCTAACTCTGGTTGACGACTAAATACCTTGAATGATGAGTCAGTCTGTGACTCACTCATCACTTTTTACTGAGACGCACTTAATGATTTAATTTTGAGGGTGGTCTGGGGCTCTGGGGTCTGGGGTCCACCACATTCCGTATTTCAGAATATTCGATCGAGGAAGCTCTTGCTGTGTGAGGAACGTGGCAATACTGCTAGCCGTCTGTTGTAATTTGTTATTTTTATTTTATATTATTTTTTTAATAATTATCTAGGAAAATATTGAACTCTACAACCGAAATAGCTTGCGATACCGTCTTATATTCGTAGCTCTCTTTTGTCGCATCTACCCCTACTGGTTTTTTTTTTAATAATTACTGGTGTATAATAAAAAGTTATTTATTTATAACACTAATTATTGCAATTGGCAATATTTAAAGTCTATGCTAAGCCGAAATACCAAAACGAACAACATAAATTCATCCCTTTGAAAACAGAATGAACCGCTAACGATAACGTACACGGGAAACGAGTACTCCAAACGCTTATCTGGAAGGTGATGAATGTTTTACGGGATTCGTTGTTAATTACGTTGCCAGTTCGACACGGCTGCGATGTGACTGACAGTAACGAATGCGCCGCGCCAAAACGGTATCGTTGAAATTCATTTGTACAGAGTTACGCCACGAAATCATTTAGAAAAATACATAATATACATTTAGGATATATGGTATAATAATAACGAGCGGTATTAATAAAAGAATGAGAGAAAAGATGATGAATGAGATGGTTTTAATGAATGAGCGAGAGGGATAGACTGAGAATTGGGAAGCGGACGATGTAACTTGTGCGAATCTCATTTTAAAACAATGATTATCACTTGCTGTAAGTCTGAGAGAGCCCCTCAAAAGTCGTGTGAAATCTGCCAACGCGTACTGGGCCAGCGTGGTGGACTATGGCCTAATCTCCCTCGCAATGCAGTAAGGCCAGTGCCCAACACTGGGAGATTAAAAAAGGGCTATTATTATTATTATTTTATAAATAAGTACTAATTATAAACATTTTCTTAAGAACTGTTTGTGTAATTGTGCAAACACAATTACTGCAGAGGTTCTTGCGGTATGCAGACATTAACAATGAATGCAGAGTTTGCTGCGGTATGCAAGGAATGGGTTTTCATACCGTTTATGAAGCTATGTTACTGTTTGCACACGGATTATTGAATACCACCTTCGTAGTTATATGCAAATAAGATAACTTCACTACACTGAACCAACTTTAGCCTCACTATGTAATAACAGAGTTGCATGAACACGATTATTTTAGTCCAAAGCCACTCGTTTGCATTATGTTGTTTGTATTAGTAATATACAATTATTTTTGCATTTCATATTGTCCCACCATCCCGAAACTTTAAATCAAAACCCTACATAAGTATCGTAATATGATAGTATATACAGATGAATTCTTCAAGTGCATGTGCATGGATGGCCAAGTCCAAAACTACCTATAGGGAATAAGAAAAAAAATATTTAAAGGACTCTCAAGACCGATTTCGATGAAAACTAAAACTGCATAGTTAGATTTTTGAGGAAATAATTTCCCTAGCCAGGCCAGAAACCAGATGATTTTGAAAAAAAAAGTACTGTTAAACAAATGGGGGAAGAGGAACCCACTATTGACCCTCGGCTTGTCATATTTTCCAATTATAAACAAAACAAGTTGATCAATAATTAATGAAGCCAGCAACACTGAACTACTCTAAGATAGTAGTCGAGATATGCAATTCAAAACAATTCAACAACGAAGCGAATTTAAAAAAGTATTCGACACCGCCCACATTTGTTTAACAATGGATTTCCGCCAAGTATCGCCTAGTTCCATCATTTATAACAAGTACTGTATTATATAAGGAGCATGTTTTGGGAAGTCCTTATATTACTTATATGCGGTGATGGTATATGGCGTGGTGTAACTAACTTCATTCAACATATCGTATTATGTTTCGATAACTTTACCGGTAAAAATAAAACGGCAATGTCACGTATTGTAATGATATCATGAAATACGTTAAATTATAAATATATACGGAGCACACGTACGTTGCGCGTCACAACACATATACCAAGATATTTGAAGTTACGGCTGGTAATACTTGGCGCAAACATTCTGTACCTGGCGGCAAAACAAGTCGTTAAATTGCTCCGTGTGCTTCGAGTGCATTGAAATTAAATGTAAATCAAACAAATAACATGTACATAAAATTAAATGTTCATAGGTACATTATAAAGCGACGCGTTCGTTGGTGTAATTTGTTGGTTTGGCATCTAAAAAGCGTAATGGAATAAAATATAAGCGAAAGAGTCAATTTATAATCCGATTTTTTTTGTTAGGAATGTCTTAAGCTCAGACAAATTGGCCTCGGCTTGGCTTACCAAGTCGTACTCCTTTACCAAAACCTTATATAGGCATTTGTATGGGCACCATACAATTGGTCTGGAGGTGATCGCAGTATACAGGGTGACTTAGAAAGAGTATACTACCCCGGAACCTGAGCTTCTTTAGTGCTTTTGTAATCATTCTGCGAAGTCAGAAAATTGATATGTATTTTTTTTTCTATTTTGCTCACTAAAGATCACAATTGTCATTTTGTTGGGATTTAAAAAACATTAAAGTCTACATATCGGAATTCTGACAGCGCATGATGATTACAAATGTGTTTAAAAAACGTAGATCGCAAGCTTAGTATACCCTTTCTGAATCATCCTGTATAATTCTTAATTTAGACTACATCCATGAATCGGGTACAAACTTCGGGGTCATCTCATAAAAGTTATACCGTCGGTACAGAAAGCAGGATCACTACCAACTGTGCTATTAAGCGATTGAAGAATTTAAAAAAATAGAATCTTCCCTTACCAATACCACCAGTCACAAACACAGGTATGTCCGCGAGCTCCGCAGCTATAATGGTGCCTGCCACGGTTGTGGCGCCGTCCAGCTTGGCTGCCGCGATGGGCGCCAGGTCGCGCCTCGAAGCCTTCACCACCCCCTCCGCTCGCGCCAGATACTTGACCTGGTCTTCATTCAACCCGACTGTCAGCTGGCCTTTCAGTATGGCTATAGTCGCTGGCGTAGCACCCTGCGGGACAATTTAATTTAAATAAGTGGTGCTCTTGTACACGATCTTCGTTGTAGTCTTCTTTATCCAAATAATATATTTAGGGGTAGGTTAATGGCAGGTAGATAATGGAAAAGAATAACAACCGAACTCCCTATGTTCTTTAAAGGAGAGTCTCTTTACGATTGTGGCCTGAGATCCAAACTAATATACAATTCTAAAAGTTAGACTCGTTACTTCGCGCGCTGTTGCGACGTATTGACTAAAGACATATTGAATCTGCGTTCCAATACATACCAATTTGTTGGCAGACTAGGGCTTAATGCATAACATAGACTTTTACTTCATTAAATCGTTGATTTATATTCACCTTTAGCTTGCACCAAGTCAGCAAACAAATTGAAAAATTCAGTTGCAAATAATTGAATTTAGAATACATTTGTTATTGATTGAGTGTGCACCGTGCTACGAACGTCTACGAAAGCGTAGCACGAGAATATTCTACGAAATTCATCGTAGCTGTTAGCAGCACCGTTAGGTTGTTCACACTGCATTTGAAGCACCTGGAGACAGATTTTCCTGTGACTTTACATGTCCCCTGATAAACGATATAATATAATGCACGAGATTTTAAAGCAGCAGAAGCATAGCTAATATTGTAAAACACGTTTAGGTGTATCAAACCTTTGTTACTGCATTTAATTTTTTAAATAACACGGCCTTTAATCTGATATCTTAAGAGATTTTGCAGCCACGCAAATAAGACTTAGATTAATATTTCGCTGAAGTAATGATCTGCGAAATACGAAATGTTTTCTCGACTTACCCGCTCTCTAATGATATTCTCGACTTGTAATGCGGTCTCTAAGTTGTGCGGGTAAGGCATTCCATGAGTTATAATAGTCGACTCGAGAGCGACGATGGGTGTGTTCTGTGATCTCGCGAGACGAACCTCCTCAGAAAAAACTAAGGGAGAGTTCATCGCACTGTACCCCCTCTGATAAAATGCGCCGACCCGTGAACCTCTCGATATGTACTTAACAAGGTACGCCATCTTGATTCTTCTGAAACAAATTTGCAGTTCATTATTTTAAGCTTAACATTTTCATGAAAACGTAGACGGTGGATTTAGATATAACATTAGGTCGCTGAGATGGTATCTAAACTTAATTACAAATTCTTTTGAAAGTTAGAGGTATATACAATTCGATATAAAAATTAAAAAAATAATAATATTAATCTATTTTGTATTTCTGATAGTCAAAATATACTTACTATGCTAGGTCCTTAAATAGGAATCTATTATTGATTTCTTATATTTACGCGAATACTACACATTGAAATAAAACTATTTTTTTTAAGGATTTTATCGCGTTTATTTTTCGTTTTTACGTTCCCGACGTTTCGGCTGCTTTACAGCAACCAACGTCGGGAACGTAAAAACGAAAAATAAACGCGATAAAATCCTTAAAAAAATAGTTTTATTTCAATAGGAATCTATTAATATAAAACTAATTTTAAGGATTTTATCGCGGTTATTTATGTTTTTACGTTCCCGACGTTTCGGCGCTCAACGAAGTCTGACATCTGCCATTGAAATCAAAAAACATCCTCATTTCAGTAGGGAAGATGGCTGAATGCTACCACCGACTTGGGATCCAGTAATTAATATAATTAAATCCAAAACAAAGAGCACCATTGCAAGACATCACAACCGCAAACAACAACAATATATGAGGGTATCCCCTGTTCTAACTATACACTAGGACTTCAAACACCTCAGACCTCCCGTGACCATGGTTGCTGTAAAGCAGCCGAAACGTCGGGAACGTAATAACATAAAATAAACTCGATAACATCCTTAAACTAGTTTTATTTCAATATGTAGTATTCGCGTAAACATAAAAATCAATATAGGAATCTATTTATAGAGAATTGAATAACACCCACCTAAAAAAATCCAGCCGTGTACAGTTCATTAAAGGTGCCTAAAAATAAACCAGTCGGTATTGGATGCCGAACGAGATTACTTTTAGGAAAAACCTATTATTTGGACTAACCGGAGAGTGCCGTATTTGCAGTGTACTTCCTGTCAGAGACACTAACTTAAATACAGTTCGCAACAGAACGATCTCCACCCACGCATTGAAATAGTGTGGTTGAGTGTACCTATTTAAAAAGTATTTATTATACGAGTGTCTTAAATGATAAACAGGTAAGTGATTGGTTTCTTAAATTTAAGAAATTTCAAACATGTGACAGTTTTGAATTTAGAATTTTATTTATGACCTATCTATAATATGGTTGCCGTGAACTCTACACCATACCAATAAAGGGACCCAAGTAGGTTCAAATAATATTAAGACACTCGAATAAAAAACTAAAACATAATAGATATACTATGCTCTTACAATTAAGTTTTATTGAATTGAGCGATATTAAATTCATAAGTTGAATGTTCTCCTAGGAATTTAATTAAGCGATGCGCTTATTTATAATATTCTGTATATTTAAAATATTTAATAGGCAACGTCTAATCACAGACACTTACTTAATACATTCACCTGCCTCAGGCAAAATGTAGAGGTCGTCATGTTCTCATTTCGTAGTATTGCTTATTTTCATAATATATTTGAGTGCCATCTCATATAGCTCGTATATTAGTCTAAAGTAAGCTCAGTAGGTATCAACGCAACTGTATGGCCGTAGTTTGATTGATTTCCATGGTCAAATCTAAATTAATATTAAATGGTGTTCGTCGATAGCGCATCGCTTAAAAACGGCTGGACCGATTTGGCATTGTTTTCATGCTCTTACTAGCTGCGCCCCGAGGTGTTACCCACACAGGAACCATACATTTTACTGGGATACAAAGTAGCCTATCTGCTATTCCAGACAATAATCTATCTCTGTGCCGAATTTCATCTAGATCCGTTCAGCCGTTCTGGCGTGATTGAGTAACAAACATTCATCCATCCATCCATCCAAACATTCAAATTTATAATATTAGTGGGATTAGTACGAAAAGTGGGGTTTTTAGATCAAAATAAATATTTAATAATGTCTAGAAGATTTAAAAATTCGTGGTAGGTCAACGTCTGTTGGGTCAGCTAGTAGGTACTAAGTATTGATTGCACATTCGTGTATCCATCAATGCACTTAGTTTTGTTTATTTGCTTACCCACCGCGAGCCGGGCGTAATGTTGCCGTCACCTAGCAACGCGCCCCACGTTTATATTTCAAACAGCTGTTTACCCAACAACGGTACTAGCTGTCATTATTATTGCATATTTTATACGGAGCTATTTCTTCATTGTATATCTGCCGTTAATATTATATAAAGATTGTTATTTATTCATATCAACTCATCATCGGCGTCTATATTAGGTAAGAATTGTATTATATTAACAACGCCTACGTAGGCCCATTTACTACCTACGCGTGATTTAGTGCCTATTTCATTATTATTAAAAAGTCTACCATCCAAGCAAATTTACAAAATTAACTCAATAATTGTGTGTTACGTTAATAATAATATATTACCAACCTATCGACTATCCATGGTCTTGATTGACCTAAGAAAATACAGCGTGCTGTCGTTATGAACCTATAATTTACATTGGCTTGGTATGAATATTTGTATGGACATACATATACATTGATATTATATACAAAATAGGATATCTAGATTTATTTCTCCCTTCCACCTAAAACATAACATAAAACGGCGTATACGTGTGGTTGAACCCTAAAAGGCTAGGTTGATCAGAAATTGTAACGTACTTACATACCGGTTTTCACCGTGTAACGTAACCTCATTTCCTCGTGCGGTAGGTATTATGCGATTCGGTTGCTTGATACGAGTGATTGAGCATCACACGCGCCGCACGTTCCCCACTTATCTTGCCGCGTGTTCCTGCACCGGAGCCGGTGGGTGACTTCCTTTATGTACACGTAACACGAATATGTTGGAATATACAACGTACCGCGCCATAAGCAATCCACGACCAATATGATAAATTTGATTCATTAACAGTTATAAATCTTATAGATCAAATTAATTTTCGTGTGTTTTAAGTCCACAATGGCGTGGGGCCTCCCAAAGCTGCCCGGGCTCACATTCTCAGACCCCACCAAGACGCAGCATCACATGCGAAGCTCCCTTCGGTTCTACCAAGGGCACAGGTTTCCTGATACGGAAATCAGAGGCCCCGGAGGCACGGCTACGGATGTCGACAGCAACGCGTTCGCACTACCAGAAGATGCAGTCAAGTAAGGAGCTCATAATATGATGATCAAGGGTAATTGGTGCACGCAAGGGTATAGGACTAAAGTGTTATTATTGATTTATAAAGTGGTAAAATACATTCAGTTTAGTTATAAGACTAAATAGCACCATCAAATAACTAGAGCAGATCATATCTTCACCTAAAGTAAAACACGAATAATGTCTGAATATATGTTTCAATAAAGCCTAGTTACGATAAGTAAGCTGAAAAATCTCCAAAACAATTGCTAGCTAAGGACTTTGAAAAATAAGAATATCGCACAAAGAAACTCTTGATGAATAATATAATTCTTATCTGTCTATCCCACGCGGGATAAGTAGTGCCTCTAGATGTTTGAATCCACGCCCAATAACAATACGAAGCGAGGCGGGGCCGAGTCGCTTTTACCACAGGCCTCGGAGAAAAATCGTCTTTTATCAAGTGCCAACAAACGACCGTCTGAATTATTCCTCTATATAGCACATAATTATTTGGCAATGGGCCATCGAGAATTGAAAGTCACTGCGCGCGAGGTCAACCCTTGGAATGTCGGGCGAGGGGTTGATTGCGTCGATGACCTGCCATCCACGAACCTCCCATCTATCTCTTGATGTGATTTTTAAACATTCGCTTGGCACTATACAAATGCGAGGCCAATAAATCTTTTACATGTAATTACGAAAACGATGTAATTTATTAGTGAACTAGCTGCGCCCGGCGGTGTTACCCGCGATAAAAAGTATGAAAAATTAAAACATCTATCCCACGGGAACCATACATTTTACCGGGATAAAAAGTAGCCTATGTGCTATTCCAGACTATAATCTATCTCTGTGCCAAATTTCATCCAGATCCGTTCAGCCGTTCGGGCGTGAAAGAGTAACAAACATCCATCCATCTATCCATCCAAACTTTCACATTTATAATATTAGTATAGATTAGTATAGAAGTATAGATTAGGCGTTAATAAAATTTGAATAACAAAATTAATGTGTCAACCATATCTACATCGAGTCGAGTATCGAGCCTGTATACTCATACACAGAAGTGCCTGTGTGTGAGTATACATGCCAGAAGTGTAATATAGGTAAGGTGTCCGTTAGGCGTGCTGAGTTGAGTCAAATTAAATAAATTCGCTTGTTGCACTTTGTTTGCTATGCAACTGTGGCGCATCGTCACGATATATTTTAGATGACCCCTTTCTCCAATTCGATGCTTCTATGTACTGTAATAAGAATTGTTTTCCAACAGCTACGATCCGTCCCTAACATACGGGCGTGTGAAGCAGCAGGCTCTCCCTGCTGTGGTACCGCATTTTGTGCACTACGACAAACGATGCCTGAACTTCACGGCGTTCTTCAAGCAGCCGGTATACGACAACCCCGAAGAGAACTTCAGAGTACGAGTCGTGAACCTCGTATACTTCCTCGAGGACGACAGCCTGACTGTTATGGAGCCGAGGGTCCAGGTATGTTATCAAGGGGAAAGGGCTGTTACAGAATACTTAAATAATATTATCGGCCCTTTTCATATCCTACTGTTGGGCACGGGCCTGGACTAAACACGTCATGCAGACATGCAGATTTCCTCGCGATATTTTCTTCCCGTTTAGAGAGTGATAATTATGGTTGAAAATGATATTCGCATATGAATGAGTTACACCAAATTGGATTGACTTGGCAATCAATAATATCTAACCATAGATAACCCCCCAATTGATTGGGGGTTATCTGTGGTTGAGTTTTTGTTATCTGTGGACGAACCACGTCTACCGAACCACCAACGAACCACGTGCAGTGCACAAACATTTATTAATTCTACTTCTAGTTTAATTTAAACCCATCCTTTAAATAACCCTCGTATTGAGTCTGCTTTTATATTATACTCATCATTCAACCTCGATGTTTTCAAATGATCGATTTTAACCTTTTTTTTCCACTTTTAACCTTAAACGATATTCGTGAACGGATTCAATTATGTAGATTAGATTCAAAAGCCTTCGTTGTGCTTATTCTTCTATGTAAATAGTTCGGTAACTATTTGCAGACGTAGAACAGTGCCTAGCTATAAAAATTGCACATCTTGTTTCGAATAATCGCTAATTTTGGTAGGCGCATTTAAATTATAATCGTCTAAAGAGCGTACGTGCTAATGCGGTTAATAGGAAATATGATAGATAGTGTAACTAAAGGACCGATATTTATACGATTGATATTTTAAGTTTTTAACCGATCGCCGTGATGGGCCACTTATATCGGCAAACACTGTAATTCCAATGCAATGTTAGCTACAGTCTTTGTATACGCTACCCGTGTAGCAATACCTGCTTATACGTATTGATTTTTCCGTCTAATTTGCTATTCTATGCGGCTATTGCGGGCGCCACGTGTTCTGTAAAACAATACTATGTTTAGCGCGGCTTACCCAGCGCCGACTCGCACCTTTCTTATAGTATTCCAGCACTGTAATATCGCGGGCCTCGAGAATGAAGTGGAATTCTTATTTGGGATATTCTATTTCAGTGTTATGTGTATAAAGCCCAGATAAAATAAAAAGATTGTTTATGACTAAGATGGCCCCGTGGTGAGTGCATACGCGTGGACTAAAGTTTTCAGACTTTCCCTGTGGGAATTTATCGACACCCCGGGCATATGTTATCACCAGGCCATCTAAATCTGAACAGTCGTTTTTCCGGAAACAGACGGATGACAGACAGACAGACAGACTGACAAAAATCTTAGTTTCGAAGAGACTAATGTTCCATCATCCCAACGATTTTTTTCCAAATATATTTAACTTTCTGTCACGGTAAACTTCGTAATAATGGTCCCATGCGTAGTTTATTTAGAGATGAAACTACTTATAAATATAACCTATGCATGTATTATAATCATATACATGTGTTTGCTGTGTGGTAATTACGGTGAGCTAGCAAATGAGCGCACATTTGTTCGCTTCTTGCATCTATTTGTCTCAGTATGAATGCCACGGCAAGAGCCCGGCCGGCGTTGCACTCAGCCGCTTTGTTCCAGACGCCATTATTCCCACAAAAATCACTTTCTCTTAGCGTACATATGAACCGTAATGCATGCAAACTTCGGGACATATTTGTATTATAATAAATAGACAATCGCAGCCTTTTTACTTTGGATCATATTGTGGATTTGCAGTGTGGTCACCTGGGTTTGAACTTAACCACTAACATTGAATACGAATTGTATATCACCCAAAATAACATAAATACATTATTTATTTACTTTTTTAAAACAAATAAAATCCAATATGGAAATTTTGTGCCATAGCACATTTCATGGAATATTTCCTAAATTATTAATTGCCAAGTGTTTTAATGTCCAGGTACCTATACAGCGTGATCCAAAAAGGGTACACTAAATAGAAAAAAAACGATCTAAGTGCGAAGAACGATCCGGCAGGAACTAGGCCAGTTGTTTTTCTAGGGTTTGGTGTATATGAGCGATACCAACTACCCTACAATGGATTGGGGGCGAACCCCGTATAAACATATTTAATATCCATGACTTGGGTACAAACATCCGTGCTCATCACACAAAGTATGTCCTTATCAGGATTCGAACCTGGTCCCCTCAGCACAGAAATCAGGGTCACTAACAACTGCGCTAAATCCGGCCGTCAAATTACTTTGTTGAATGCATTTTATTTACAGAACTCCGGCATATGGCAAGGCAGGATGGTGAAACGAGGGAAGATACCGAAGAACGATCTCGGCGAATGCTGGCATTGGAAGGACCTGGACGTTGGCAAAGACATCTGTATCTACGGGAAAGTGTTTCACACCGTCTCCTGCGACCTCTTCACTAAGGCAAGTCGTTAGTTGAAACCTTTGAGTATTTAATTGATAGAACTAGGTGATACTTGGCGGAAATCCATTGTTGAACAAAAGTGGGAAGCGGAACCCACCACTGGCTTATCAACTTTTCCAATTATAAACCAAAAAAGTTTGATCGATAATTAAAGAAGCCAACAACACCTATCTATCACGAGTGACGGGAGCCCAAATAAAATGCCATTCTACGCGAACCGATTTGAGTATTTAACAAATAGCGCCGCCCATAGCCATTGTATGTATTTTATCTCACAGTTCTTGAGGGACGGGATAAAATTCAAAGCGAATCAAAATGGCAGCAATCGAGAATGAACTCCTTTTATATGTACAGCTAAGGAATGTATTTATTAAGACTCAGAATATTTTATATTGATGTAAACCATTAAGTACAGTACTTATGAATCGTCAATATATTTACAAAATGCTAAGCTACAAGTTTACCACTCGTTCGGAATGCCGTTCCTGTGGAGAGGAACGGGCAAGAAACTCCATGACTCGCGAGTGTCAAACAATAGAATACGAACTAACAATACCCAATAGCGGACTAGCAGTCTTGGCTCTCGGCCGTCGGCTGTTTAATGCCATACAAGAATTATGTTACCTATATGAATATTAACAGTAGGTATGTACCTACTAGCAAGTTACGCGACGCGGTCATTAAACTCGCGCTGTCCCTTTCTCACAACCTTGTTTATATATGTTTGGCAACGGGACTTTTTAGTGTTCAAATCGTATGTAATATTGTAAGTACCTATCATATAGACCTACGTGGGTTTGGTTTAAACTAAAACATAAGAATTCTTACCTTAAAATGAATAGTTTAGTATGACCGCAGCACGGAACCGGCTCGTCGCGAACGCGTTCACTATTTTTAGGTTATGTATTATAATTGTGTTGTGGACGTGTTGTCGTGCAAGGTCAGGCGGTCGCTTGCCGCGTCCGGAGTTCTCTCGCTCGCTGATGTTATCAAACATCAAAGTTCAGCTGTTGTTTCCTATCGTCTACCTGATCGCCACGGTTGGATCAACACTAGACCGAAAAAGACAGAGTTATAAGAAAAAGGGAGACCGTTGGCTGTGCGTCTCTGCGGTTTTCTTTTGTTATGCCGATCAGCGAAGTTGTAGCATCTAAGGTGTCGTCCTAATTGGCTAACGATCGTACGAATAAACGGTGCGATTTCGTCGCACGACGAAGTGAAATACACATAACGCTTTAGTGTCCTAATTGAAGCTCACAAGTCATAGCGCGAGCACAGGAATAATTTTCATCGCGCGACAAAATCGCATCGTTTAGCCAATTTAGGAAGATGCCTTAAGTTAATTGTTGCAATAAAAAATAAGAACCTTCCTAAGCTGATTTACACCTAAGGACTTACTAAAAAAAATAGAGGACGAGTGGAAGAGTAATAAACATAGATACCTACCTATAAATAACTAGATGTTGAACAATTGCTAATTGCTAATGGTATTCAACAGATTGCTTCGTTTTGATAAACCAAGAGAACTGCTATTATCCTCACACACACACACGCTGGATTGTTTAGCTATCTTGGTATAGTTAATCGTACGTGTGTTGATGGCTTGTCATCATGACGACGATGTTTGCTGCCATGTTACATCATAAAGTTAACTTGCCGTGTTATGATTAACAACCTTCTCGGTTAAAGTAACCTTTTTTTACCATCAATATTTAGCCCTGTCAGATACCAGCAACGATACCGTTCAATTTAGTTAAGAAGAATTATTAATTACTTATTTACTATTTAAATTTCGATCGAGGAACCGTACACACAATTGAGTAACTACCAATTAAGTATAATTTGTCACTTACTGTACTTATTCATGATATAGGTAAGTAATACAACATAATGAAATAAATAAATTATGAAACACAGGATAACTCAAGTATTTTTTTAATTAACCATAATTATTCCACCCATCACTTAAATAAATATAAATATCGCCATACTATATTCTTAACACTTTACAAAGCGGTAATATAGTACAAGACGACTTGTATGCCGATGTACCAGGATATTATATACGGGATGGCGAAGGCAATGCCGCGAGCCGGCTGGGGCAGGGGCACTATAGCATACACGACGGTGTGCACGATCCGGCACACAGTGTAAACCCTGAACAGCAGAGTGGCCCAGGCAGCCACTGGGCCAGTGGTCACGTACAAGGCGCCAAGCACCCAGAACGCAGGAATATTCTCCAAATCATTCAGATGAGCTCTACGAAATCTCTCCACAGTAGGGTCGTCGAACTTCACTTTGCCTTTTAAAGCTCTTGCATCTTCTGGATTCGCGAACACGCCTCGGGCGAGGCGCATAGTCCCCGTCATCGCCCCGAGAGCTAGCAGTTTTAGAGCTAGTATAGCTGAGTATACGATGTAGGATTGAACCACCGGGTTGTCTAATGATAACGCGACCATTTTAAATGTTTTATCGGAGCGGAAACACGGTTGCACGCTATACTGGTCGCCGCACGAATGACTCGTGTACTCTGCGATGTTGCTACGTAATTTATTTACGAATTGCTAATGACTCCGCGATATAATCATAATTACATTGATTGTTAATCGTGTTTATTGATCGGCATAGTTACGAGTTATTGACGTTTTTTTAGTGAAGCATCAAGCGTAGATCGTAGATATTGTTACTGGGCTGAGCAGCGCGATTTGAGATAATAGCACAGACCTTCGGGCTACATTTTAATTTACGTAGCTTTATATACGAGTATGTTTAGTACATAGCACACACAATGTAAGTACTATGCAAATACCTACGCTCAATTTATTCATAACTTTAAATAAATGAAGAACTTACCTACCTTTCTTTTTAATTTAAATCTTAGATGTAGGCATTATATTTTTGGTCGTTTATATCTGCTTGTGGTGGGGAGCGGGCACGATTTTCTACTTCTTACAACCTAGGTAGTAGGTAGCAGCATATCAATAGATAAACACGATGAACCCAGACCCTATACGCTTTGTAGTCTGTCTTAACGTTCTAACATCGAAATGAATATACAGTAGCATAACAAGTAACGTGACGGGGTCAACAACCTCGCGCTGTTACTTTCCAACGAGCATGTTTATCTTTGACAACGGGACTTTGATATTAGGTAGATATCTATCAATTTGCCGATTTATAAGAGATACCAAAAAGTTAAGACCTACCAATCAAATGTTACGCACATTTGATTAGTCAGGTGACAAATGTCAGAAATCTTACCTAAAAATTAGTGGTGAAGTTTCTGTAAAACCCGGACAAGTCGTTCAATGAGCTATAGTAGTTCAAGGTTAACCATTCATCGGAATTCCCTAAAATTAATCTTACTTCTGAAACGGCTGGCTTAATACCATAACTTAACTATATGAAGTAGTTACCTGAGTTTCTATTTAAAAAAACTAACTTTGTCTATGAAAGACATATAGGTGTGTGTTACATGGGGACCCTATTTGAATGGGTTTTATCGGGTTTAGTCTGAGCTTCGATCGTATAAAATGTAGACAGGTTAAATGATGGAGGCGCGTTATTTGAAGAAGGATTTATATTTGACGGTTTTCGATGGCGACTGGGGTAGGTATTGTGTCAAACCTATCTGTTCCATCAATCTTTCATATGAATAGCTGTGAATGATTTGTATTAAAGAATTACCTACGCACTAAAATTTTATTCGGTTTCTTCAGGTGTAAGTAGTTGGGTAGGTACCCATATTTGTTTTTATAACTTTTGCATTGAGCTTTGTAGGGTCTGTTTTCGGAAAGACTTCCAATATAATATAATTGCATTTCTCGACTTGCTTAGAATAATCAGAAGTTGCGTAGGTAAACTACGTAAATTTGCATGGAGTTTGTCGGTTCTTTTTAAAATAATAATCGTAGCTTATCACTCATTATTGTGTATTTAGTATGTGCTTTAAACTATTCGGTTTCCATTGATCCTATTTTGAAGCTTTTCCGTTTACCACCACAGTTACTGGCAAACGGATATCAACCCCGTCAAAGTTACGACCGCATTATTATTTCGGATATAATTATCTACACGTTTTAAAATTCAAAGTGCGGTTCTTTCACAATAGCACGGCAATAATGCGAAACGAATGGCCGACATTAAACCGCCGAATGGTTTTCCGAATAAAGCCGAAGGGAGGTCGTGGGGTTTTAAGAAATGTGTTTATTGCCGGGAACAGTGGTGGTGGTGTCGGCATTATGGGCCGCGCTGGCCGGCTTATACCGAACCGATGAATTGTGTCCAATGAACATAAAAGAAACGTCCTTTATGTTCTTTGCACACAATTCGTTTTATATTTCCTGGACTTTATTTTCGTGATACAGTACCTAGGTTGAGGTCTATTGGATAATACAACTAGATTGTCTGGGGCTAATTCCGAATCAATAAGGCTATTAACCTAGTCAGTTTTTTTTTCAACAAACATCTCTCTTGGTTTTCGTCTTTTAATTAAATTTCTTCTACTGAACATGATAATCCCCTCATTCGTTGACCTCAATCATTCTGTGGATTAAAGTTCCAGACACCAGGCACATATTATATAGTAGGATTAGCATTGTCAGCTATGGCCCATTTATGTTTGGGACTGCTGCCCCGGATGGCTTTCCTATATCTTTTTTTTTTTTTTTATTAATGATAGGCTTGCATTTGACAACGATCTTTTATCTTAATATTCTCACCTCGTCTTTTTAACTTGGCTATAAATTTGAATTATAAAGATGGTAAATGATATCTTGCTATTTTATGTTCAGACAGCAATAAATATACATTGTAACAAACATTGTTTTATACATTAAATCCTCATTGAAAAGTTATTGATAAACGTCAACTAAAGTACCGACCCGTTAACATAGGTAGTTGGTTTTATTGAATAACTAGCTGTTGCCCGCGACTTCGTCCGCGTGGTATTTAACAAAGACAACCGTTGACAACAGCCTGCTCGCCCATTCTGAGCCCGTGGGACGCATTGAAGGGTTTTGCTATCATACTTAATCAGGCGCTGCGCTGTAAGTATGGTTTTAATTTTTTTTCGTGAGATCCTATTTTTTTTTCTAAAATAAAAGTAGCCTAAGTTACTCCTTGTTACATCAGCTATCTGCCAGTGAAAGTCCCGTCAAAATCGGTCCAGCCATTTCAGAGATTAGCCGGAACAAACAGACAGACAGACAGACGGACAGACAGACAGACAGACAGACAGACAAAAATTGTAAAAAATGTTGTTTCGGTATAGGTAACGTGTATACATCCAAATGCACTTAGTAAAAAGCGGTTATTTTAATATTACAAACAGACACTCCAATTTTATTTATATGTATAGATGTATAGATAGTGGGATTGGGGTGGGGAACGGACAGAGTATTACAGTATTGTATCAATATTAATATCTAAATGTGTAGGTACCTGTATTTTATCGATATATTTAAAGTTGATAAGAATAATAATATACCTGATAATATATATGAATCTGAGTAGAATACATATTTTGTCGATGTGTTCATAAAGATAGAGACTATTAATAAACTTTTTATCTATTTAGACTAGTTTGCATAATGACGTAACTTGCTAGGTATAAATGGATAATAGCAAAGTATTAATGATGTAGGTATAACTAAGCATAGAAACAAATGAGGAACGTTGTAAATAAAATATTATTTAATAACTTACTCTGTATTACTTAACACACATTTTCTTGATGACTGTTGATAGGTACGTCATCAATGTAACTTTGATAACGTAGCTATCAACACTTTAACAAATGAAGCTCAAACTTAATACTTACAAAAAAAAAATCAAATGAAAATCACAAAGCATGGAAATAGTGTTGTACCACTTTAACACTCATGTAAATGGTGATAGCGAATGGGATTCCGAATGAAATACCGCGGGCCGGCTGTGGCAGCGGCTTAACTGCATAGACAAGGGTATGGAGCACTCGGCCCGCGGTGTACGCCCTGAACAAGTTGATGGCCCACGCGGCCGCGGGACCAGTGGTGAGGTACAGCGCGCCCACCACCCAAAAGGCCGGGATGTTCTCCAGGTCATTGAGGTGCGCGCGCCTCACTCGCTCCACGTCCGGATCGTCGAACTTGATCTTCCCCTTCCTCGCTTTGGCGTCCTCCTCATTTGCGAACACGTTCTTTCGGTACCTAACACTCGACGTCAGGAACGTTACGCCAACCATTTTAAGAGCCAACACTCCGGAGTAGAAAATGTATGATTGCACCGCCGGATCGGTGAGTGATAATATCGGAGCCATTGTTGCAATTTCTACGCGCGTGGTTTCCGCTTGAGAGTGAACGTACGAATGTTGTGGTGAGATAGCGGCTGGCCTGGCATAGCTAATCGCGCGTGTGGTGTCGGCTTGTCATGATGACGCTGCAGGTCGGTATGAAGTCATTAACTCGAGTACCGTATTTTGATTCGGCAATTCCAGAGCTATATTTTAATGAAATATTTTTTTCGGAAAATGTACCTAATGGTAAAAAGTAATTTTGGGTAAGGTTAGAGTAACCTGCTTTTAGTGATTCCCCAATTCCTATTTAGCCTTTTCATAAAACAGCAACATTGCTACTCAATTAGGATAGGTATTGGATTATTTTTTTTAATTTTCGTACACGGTCATTATAAAAATGGAAACTAGTAGCAGACGGCACGCTGCATTCACACAGTAGGTAACTATACCGTCTGAGCACAAGAACACAATTTTTCGTTTGCGGAGAGCCTGCCCGATTGCTCTTGGCAATACCGATCGCCGCAAGCGCACCATTCACGGAATTACAGGCGACTGCCTCCTCTTGCGGTTCAAGAGGAAAATCACACAAAATAACGAAATCCTGGATCCGACCCTTTGTATTTTACGTCAGCAGTAATTGGTCTGTAACCAGTAACTGTTAATATATTGCAGTAACACTTCCAAACTATCACGTAAAGTAGGTGGCCCTGAGAGTGACAAAACGAATGTAAGAAGAACATCAACCAATTAATGAAATTAATTGTACTTACCTAAATCATACGCTACGATTACCTACATACCATACCTACATCCGAAGATTTGTGCTAGTGTTTCCTAAACGTAATGTCCAATTATTTGTGAGCTCGCTTGAGTACTAATATCCAATGATTCCAAGGATTTAGTTATAGTATCTACAATAGGAGATGGAGATTCTATATAATATTTCTTATTTTGTTTATTATAACACGTGATAATGAAATCATTTAGTACTATCGATAACAGTTTTAAGTGATTATAATTATAAATTATGTCAGAATATCAAATATTTTATACTTATTCATTTTAACATTATATTTTAGTTTATAATTTCCTTCTACATCTTGAGATACTTTTTCTAGCTAGGCGACAAAAGAGACGCCCCCGGGTGGGCTCGAACCACCAACCTTTCGGTTAACAGCCGAACGCGCTAGCCAATTGCGCCACGGAGGCTTCTGTCCCCTGTCTCGAAATAACTAATCTATTACCGTCTTCTTTTTATTTTTCTCGTCATTGTGAAAATATTCGTCTTTCAGACCCACTAAAACTATACTTACCAATTTTTTATGTCTTTGAGATGTTAATTATTTAGTTCATACATCGTACTCTACTAGTAATTAAAAAAGTTGTTGATCATCTCATCGGGTCATTCATAGAACACAAAGCATAGTTTTGGTACTTTACCTACTTATTGTGTATTTTTTGTTTCAGGAATGGATGGAGTCCCAAGGCATGGAAATTTCTAAGGAGGAAGACTTGCCTATAGACTCGTACACACAAAAGGAAAGATGGAAATCGGTGCCGCCGCCCAGGCGCACTAAAGTCCACGACGACCCACTGCTGCGGTTCCTGCAATATGACGGGAAGGTGCTGGCGTGAGTAACTCTTATTACCACTGTCTGATCCATAACAATAATACAATAGGGAGCATTGAATACGGGCCGTCGAATAAACCTTAATATCTTGGTAACTAATAATGCTATAGCTTATTCCAATATTGAAAATGTATTTTATTGACGAACTTCTTGGTTGTCTCAGAATATCATCTTCGATTGAAATAAAACTAATTAACTATTAGGCTGCTTTACAGCAACCATGGTCACGGGAGGACTGAGGGGCTAGCACTTCAGTTCTTCCGTGACTATGGATACTGTAAAGGAGCTAAAACATCAGAAACGTAATAAACTAGATAAAATCCGTAAAATTTGTTCAGGAAAATACGAGATATCTGTTAGATAAATTTTATTGTAAATATATAAAAGTTTATTGCAAACGATAATACCGACCCTAACTCTACAAAATGAAAGACAACTCGACTGGCAAACATGCAGCCGAGTTTACTATTCCAACTATGAGTAATTAAATAGCTCGTGGTTCTACAAATCTAATCAGAACTCGGTTTAAACTGCCAGCCAGCAGCGGCGGCACCGCTCCCGCGACTCCCGGGAGACATCCGAACAACTCAGATTTGTCTTCTCTAAATGGCAGTAGGTGCAGTTCTATTGAATAACCGATGCACGTGTGACTTGGAAACAATTGCTCTGTTGGAGTGCTTGCGGCGCAACGGCTAAATATATTCATGAATTTAGATTTTAGCCTGTTTATTTCTGCATAAGCGTATGTATATTGTGTTGTTACGATAATTGATTCACTGTTAATAATGATAACAAATAAATTAGGCCCAAACACGCAGCTCTGGGTTCGGGCTACTTATTAGTGCCCTTTTGCTCAGGAGACCTTTGGGCTCCGGGCTCCTAAGGTACTTGGTTTAGTAAAATATATTACTACTAAACTTATCAAGGCAGTGGATCAGCTTAGCTATCAAAAGAGAAATTGCTGCCAGCCATCTAGATCCACCTTTAATTTTTACTTAGTACTGTTCTTTTATTTATAATCCTTTAATTTGTACCTGTATTTTATACATAATATTCGTCATTATAAGTCGCAGTCCGCCCGGGATCTCCACTAGTTACCAGCCCGCTTGAAAGTCAACAGTGGAAAATTGGAGCTGCCCACCCATGGAGAACCTAAAATAGACTTGCGCCGGCCTATTGCAATTCTCCACGAATTTAATTAAGGGACAGCCTTCGGGTTACGTACACTTGGGACCCGAGTCTCGCATACCTAGACCTTTATTTATACGCGGCACATAATGTACTGTAGAATATATTTGCTCCACTCCACTTACTTTCAATGACAATAAAGTTGTCTGAAATCACCAAATGTGTAATAAATATCTTGTTAAGTAGGTAGGTACTTTAATATAATAAAATCGCCAGACAAACACACCAACTGTACCGCCCATACTAGGCAATGCTTGGATTATGGATGCCGCACTATGGACTGACGGCGATACCATTAATAGTATAATACCTATTTATACAGATACTAAGCATCCATGACTCGGGAACAAACATTTGGGTTCATCAAACAAAGTTTGTCTGCCATGGAATGGTAATTACAGCTGTCTATCTTTCAGTCTGTTTGTCCGATGCCTGATGAAATTTAATAAAATTTGGTATGATGTTTGCTTTTAACCCGCGTAACCATTTAGGTACTTTTCAACTCGAAAAACGGCAGTAAATTTCTTCAGTATAGTAAAAAACTAAATTCTCCGTGTACGAAGTGGTGGGGAAGTAATAATTATGTAACTTCTAGCGGGATGGTCAGGTCGCCCGCCGCCACGCCCTCCGCCCGCCCTCAGACGCTCAAGAATTATACTACTGTTAATTGCAAGCTTTAATTACACACTCCCGCTCAGTGCTTCGAGCGAGGTTCCGGGACCTTATCACAATAGATTTCATTGTGATTTTAATGAAGCCTTTACGAAGTATTTACTCTACAAATAGAGATTATTCACGGAGTATGCCGAGTGAACACGTTATTAGGGTATTATGTAATAATGCTCTATTCCTTGCGGTTAATTAACGATGTATATTTCGTTGGTTCTATATTCGTCAAGCAATTAATTATACTAACTTTGAGTTTATTATGGATTGGACAACATCTCAACATCATACGCGTAGACGTTACATTTTTTTTACAATTCCGCGAGAATCCTTTTCATTTACTGCAGGCGCAAAAAATAATAAATTACGGTGAGTGATAAAAAATATCCCGAGAAGCTATCACTAGGCCAATTTTTATCTAAATCCGTCCAGCATTTTTCCCGTGATGCTCGAATAGACGGACAAAAACTCCCAAAATGGCGGATTCGGCCTCTGTAGGTTCCGAAAACAATGCCCTCTCCTATTTTCTTTAAATATTCAATGTAAAGCCACAAGCTAACTTCGATTGACAAGGGATCTAAATTTTGTATATTAGTATTATAGTGCTGTCACCAGATGTCAAACCGTTAAATAATTAGACGCAATAAAATGGTATCGATATTGAAATGTCTGGATCTGGTATCCATTTGGCTACCAATTTGACTGTCCTTGGGCCATTTAGTGACGTGACCACTCGTCATCTGGCGGACCGATCGTCGGAGCGACTCTATTAACATTAATTTGGTTCGACAAGGACGGCGACTCAACCCTTTAGTACTCCAATATTTGCAATCTGTCTCTACTTACCAGCAATGGCAACAAAACCTCCCGGATATTTTTTTTCGTCGCCGTGCTGACGTCTGTTTGAAATTAAACGAGGGCCAAAGAGAACGAAGGATCAATATCAAATACTATATAGATATGCCACCCTCAAAAGTTTTTTTTTTCAGAGTAAGTAAGGACGACCTGATTGGTGCAGTTGGTAGTGACTGCTTACTGCACCGAGAGTCCCGGGTTCGAATCCTGGTTGGGACAAGCATTGTGTGATAAATCTGAATGTTTGTATCCGAGTCATGGATCTTAAATATATGTATTATACACTGAGTTCACCCTTAGTCCATTGTTCGGTACCCATAATACGAGCGTTGCTTAGTGTGGGACCGTATAGTTGGTGTGTTCGTCTCGCGATATTATATTATAGCAAATAAATTGTATACGGGAGACTGATTGTGATAGTTCTCTTTTACTATTCATACTCCATTTTCATCAATATCGTCCAATCGGTGTGCCTAGCAGGCGTTATCCTGATGTCATCGTAGTATTTTCGTCGAATGCCGTCGTCGCTAGCACTCTTATTTATTAAATTTGTAGTGTGAGCGGTACACGCTTTTTTGACGTATGCCAGTTAATAAACCAGTAAGTAAGATGGTGAACTTATACCAAGAATGGCTACGGGCGCCGAATAATGCAGCAACAAAGTATAACGTGCCACAACATTGCTTCTCGCATTTCCACCAAATTTCTTCCCATCAATATTCCGGGCGCGAATCATTACGACGTGAATTATAAGTGACGCGGGCCCTCGACTCGACGCTCAGTCCTACTCTCGCCACTCTCGCTCGCCTTTTATGACCCATAAACAAAAACCAACCTTATATATTTCTCCACAGATTTTTTATTCTAAGTGCGTCATAAATTACATTTTACGTTTGTAATGAAAACCCTGAAATTGTACGTTTCTGCTTATCATTGTCATCATCATCTAGACGTACGAACCTACGTCGATTCTTCAGTAGGTATTCTTAATTTATAATGTAGGTAATTAAAAAGCCGCAAAATAATTATTTTATAACATTGAAGGGACGGAAAAGACAATTTCAGAATTAGAATGTTCTGTAATCATGTAAACCATTACAGTACCTAGTTTATGAATCCTCAAAAGTGGCACAAAATTGTGATAAGATCATAATTCCGATACTGCTTAGAAATTACAAACCGCCATAGCCTACCTATTATACTATAGGTGCCTATACCCTTGATCTACATATAAATTAGCGATCAATCAGTAAACAATAAAAGCCTAACAATCGACTCTGAACGCTAGTTTTTCCATATAGGGCGCCTACTATGGACATAATTCACGACCAAGTACAGGGGAAAGTTTGTATCACTTTTGTATAGGGATAAGCCAAACACTTTGGAGAGTCTGAGTAGGCTTATAAATGACTTAGATGTAGTTTCGCATTTGTGCCGGGGCTGGTAGGCGTCGACCGCTAGGGCGGGCGGAGGTTGCCTAGCGGCTGCGCGCAAAACGTTGAATCCATCTGTTCCAGGTTTATTGCCGCTGCCGCCAACTTAACCGTTACTTGTGGCAAACGTCGCTTTAATTGTTTTATTACTTTTTGTTATTTATTCCTTTGTTATTAGATCTGTCTGAAAAGCAAACTGGTATGTATTGGCGTGGGAAACGTTAGGTAACATTGCTTACCGGAGACGTTATAAATAGTTACGTTATTTTACGGGACCACGAAAAAAGATCGTTAACTTTGTAATTAAGTAAAGACCTTATCGATAAGGTAGGGTTAGTTTTTTTGAAGAGAATCAAACCCTGGTAATTTTAAAAGTACTATTGTGTGTTACCAAATGATACACAATAGTAGTTTTAAAATTACTTTGCGGTGGTTTTCCTTATTTCGTCGTACAATAAGTATATATTAATGTCTATTTATCTCAACCATAATCTCGACTTGGTCTCCGGGAGTTTTGCAAATAAATCACTGTGGTTTCGTTTCGGGGACGCCTTGCCACATTTTCGCTTTTTTGTACCTACTTTTGCTATTTCCACTCCATTATACAGCTGTTATAGTGTTGCGTAACGCACTGGACAGTGTTGACACTAAAGCTATGTTTTGTGGAAGATTAATTACAAACATACTGCTAGTTTGTAAAGAACAATATTGCTTTTAATATGCGGATTATACACGGTTTTATTACAACTCAAATACGTACAATGAGATCTATAAATGGTACGTACCACCGTACATACTACATACCTCTCTACATACCTATAATGTTCAATAAGAGATACTGAAAAGTAATGGGACTTGCTGCCGGCGTCTGTATTTTCAGTACAGCCCAACTAAGGTTTTACAGAAAAATATTTCAAAGTAGGTACTCTATCTTACAAGTATTGTTTCTTCTTTATAATTGTTCCCGTCATCTTAATGGTATATCATTTTTATGTTACAGATTTGAAGTGGTTTGGGACAACCGCGATTCACCTTTTGGTGAACTTACCGATTACAAGCTGCTCTACTTCCTACAAGACGACACCATTGCTATAAAAGTACGTATTTTCAAAAATAATAATAATATATGAGCGTCGATTTTATGAAGTGACTATCCATTTACTCTACGTATATATTCCAATTAAAATTTATATGTAATGTGATTTTAAATAGGCAGAAACGTTTTATGAATTCAAAGGTGAATGTTTAGATAGAAATTAACTAGTCATTTTTTATTCCAATTTTCATAATGAGTACCTATAAATCTATAAGTATGTAATACCTACTATATATAACTCTATCTTTGTATTACTTAGATGTAAGATATTACTATATATAGATATTACTCAGTTTATGCTTCTAACGGGATAGTTTATTCAGACGGTAGACGTATTTCCTAGAAGGAATGATATTTCGCGATTCACTGGCCGTGCAAAAAGGCGACACAAAAGCCTATCTCGTTAGTGTGGCGCTTCGCGAGCAATTCCGTCTTTATTGCTATAATTCCTGGCTAATGATGACGGCTTAGGAAAACTATTTTCACTTAACATCTATCATATTTGTTCTGTACGTAAGAGAGTAAAAATGAAAGTCAGAACGCACCGATACCGATTAATATAAGAGCATGGTTTTCGACGGCTGTCATAACTGAGAAATGGAATAACTATACTATACTTATACAATAATAACTATACAAAATATAAAAACATTACTTATTTTTTATATTTTCAAAAAGTGAATAAAAAAGGCCCATGCGGTAACGTAGGTAACCCAAGATGCTGGCCGAATACATTTTATTTTGCAATTCTAAGGCAGTCGTCTAGATATCCGGCCATATTTCCAATAATATAAATTTCGGCTTGAAACCTATCGAGGATCTAATGTCAGGGGTCGGTTTTTATGTGAGGGTAGGCGACGGCTCCGGTGATAGGTGGCCGCCTTGAACTCGCAACCATCCTTTCCAATTTCTCAGCGTTATTTTTTTTATTTTAACGATAGATGTGTCTTCGGAAACTTTGAGTTATTGAAACCAGCGTAATAAATCTATTTTTATATTTTGAATCCTCCAACGATAACCTACTTGCTAAAATTTCAAGGAGGCAAAGCTGTAAGTTTATATAATACTAGCTGTTGCCCGCGACTTCGTCCGCGTGGTATTTAACAAAGACTCAGTCGTTGGCAACAGCCTGCTCGCGTTCTGATCCCGCGGTACGCATTGCAGATTGTTGCTATCAAACTTTAATCAGGCGCAGCGCTGCAACATTGGATTTAATTTTTTTTCGAGAGATCCAATTTTTTTTTTCTAAAATAAAAGTAGCCTATGTTACTCCTTGTTACATCAGCTATCTGCCAGTGAAATTCCCGTCAAAATCGGTCCAGCCATTTCAGAGATTACCCGGAACAAACAGACAGACAGACAGACAGACAGACAGACAGACAGACGGACAGACAGACAGACAGACAGACAGACAGACAAAAATTGTAAAAAATGTTGTTTCGGTATAGGTAACGTGTATACATCCAAATGCACTTAGTAAAAAGCGGTTATTTTAATATTACAAACAGACACTCCAATTTTATTTATATGTATAGATGTTGATAGGACATAATCTCTGGGACTAATGTTCCCTTTTTTTTGTCCTAAACTGACAGAATGCTACACTATAGCTATGTAAGTGTTTACCTATGTTTCACGCTATAATCATTGGGGGTTGAGCTGCAGAAAGCTGCAGCTCTCACTGTGTAAATTATGTATTTTTTAATATTATTTACATATCGTAGAACAATAAAGAGTTCTTTATCTTAATCCTGTCTAATATTTTCTCTAAAATTGTTTGCTTAATGATTAGCTTACGGGTACAAAAACAATACGTTACAGGACATGCGCTTGAAACCGTTATATCTATGAAATAAACAATATTACAAAATCGTTTTATAAACTCGGGTGTATTTAAGGTTTAATTTAGAATGCGCAGAGGCCTTGGTAAATCAGAGCAATGAATATTTATTGGGGTCCAGGGAGTAGAACGCTCTTCAGTTGCGCGGGTCAATAAAAATTCCTAGACGCTCACATCGCCGATGTGTAGCTACTTACTTATACAATAATATAATAATAATAATTCCAGCCCTTTGTTAATGTCCCACTGCTGGGCACGGGCCTCCCCTCAATGCGAGGGGGGATTAGGCCATAGTCCACCACGCTGGCCCAGTTCGGGTTGGCGGACTTCACACATCTTTCGAGGGATTCTCTCAGACATGCAGGTTTCCTCACGATGTTTTCCTTCACCGCTTAGAAAGTGATAATCATGGTTGAAAATGAGATTCGCACATGAAAAATTGCACAGGTGCGAGCCGGGGTTTGAACCTGCAATCCTCGTTACCGAGGCAAGCGTTCTACCAACTTGGCTATCACTGCTATCTAAAACTTTTTTGGTAGTACTTATAAAAATAGTAAATTATTCCTAGTTGGCACGCACCTACTTATAACTTGGCACTTGGTGGGTCCAGCCAATGTCAAGCAAACTTTTAAACGGTATTTGCATATTTCAAGTTTACCTTCCTATGCCATCAATATTAATATCTAAGTTAGTAAAAGTAGCGGTTTTTACAAACCTTATGGTATTCTATCGGATTAGGTTCTTTTTTAAGCAAACTTAATAGATCGAGACATCCAATGCAGAATGCTAATATCGCAAAACACTAAATTACATCGTAAAGATGTCCAAATTTTTCGTAAAAAAATAAAAACCATTGACATTTTGAATTTCGCGCCCTGACCCTGAGCTTCCCCCTTAAACTAGCTGTTGCCCGCGACTTCGTCCGCGTGGTATTTAACAAAGACTCAGCCGTTGGCAACAGCCTGCTCGCGTTCTGATCCCGCGGGACGCATTGCAGATTGTTGCTATCAAACTTTAATCAGGCGCAGCACTGCAACATTGGTTTTAATTTTTTTTCGAGAGATCCAATTTTTTTTTCTAAAATAAAAGTAGCCTATGTTACTCCTTGTTACATCAGCTATCTGCCAGTGAAATTCCCGTCAAAATCGGTCCAGCCATTTCAGAGATTACCCGGAACAAACAGACAGACAGACAGACAGACAGACAGACAGACAGACAGACAGACGGACAGACAGACAAAAATTGTAAAAAATGTTGTTTCGGTATAGGTAACGTGTATACATCCAAATGCACTTAGTAAAAAGCGGTTATTTTAATATTACAAACAGACACTCCAATTTTATTTATATGTATGTATAGACTAGCTGTTGCCCGCGACTTCGTCCGCGTGGTATTTAACAAAGACTCAGCCGTTGGTAACAGCCTGCTCGCGTTCTGATCCCGCGGGACGCATTGCAGATTGTTGCTATCAAACTTTAGTCAGGCGCAGCGCTGCAACATTGGTTTTAATTTTTTTTCGAGAGATCCTATTTTTTTTTCTAAAATAAAAGTAGCCTAAGTTACTCCTTGTTACATCAGGTATCTGCCAGTGAAATTCCCGTCAAAATCGGTCCAGCCATTGCAGAGATTACCCGGAACAAACAGACAGACAGACAGACAGACAGACAGACAGACGGACAGACAGACAGACGGACAGACAGACAGACAGACAAAAATTGTAAAAATTGTTGTTTCGGTATAGGTACCGTGTATACATCCAAATGCATTTAGTAAAAAGCGGTTATTTTAATATTACAAACAGACACTCCAATTTTATTTATATGTATAGATAAGGTAACCCACTGCCGCCATTGTATTCTATCTTGAATGCAGTTGTTATAACATGTACACAGGAATTTGGTGAATAATATCGAAATGGGTTAATTTTTATCAAATTTATACAATAAATATATTAACTACACTATAGTACAAGTATTTGTTTGATGTGAACCTTTATAATGGCTAGGAGTAACCTTTTAAATAAATTGTATATAATTTATGCTGAAATTATTTATATTTCTGCACAGGAACTCCACGACCCGAGAGGCGGAAAAGATCCCTTTCCTTTACTTCTGAAAAAGACGAAAGTGCCAAAGAAATGGAAAGAAAAACCCGGTAATGTCTTTATACTGCAACATTAATAACTAATTGACCGCTGAAAGGGGAAGTGGGTTAGCGACCTTTTGGGAGCGATTGAAAAGATATAAATCGTGGTAAAATATAATATCGCCGAACACACTATGTATACGGTCCCACACTAATTACCGCTTGTATTATGGGCACCGTTTGTCCCTGCCAGGATTCCAACCCATGACCTCGGCCAGAAAGCAGGGTCACTACTAACTGCGTAAATATAGTATAGATATAATATCATAAATATAGAAACATTTACAAAGACAAGAGTTATCCAAACTGAAAGAATACTGCCTCCATTTGTAACTCAATACCCGAAAACAAATTTGCAAAAAGCTTAGTAAGTGCACATTCCGTGAGCGACCGTGAGGGTACCTTCACATTATTACTTATTACATTTCTCCCTTCAAGCGCCTACAAAATATAAACGCCAGACAACACACCAATTGTATTTATGGTCCCAATCCATGTAGCGCTTGAATTTTGGATAATAAACGATGGGGGCGACCCTAGTAACCCAGATCAGAGCCGTTATGTTAAGATAATTCTTGAAATTAGCCCGGGGTGAATCGAACCCACAATCTGCTGGTGCAGTGAACCGAGAACCCTACACTCAACCTACTAGACCAAGCTACATAGATAGATAGATAACTCTTTATTGCACACCGATTTCATTAACATTTTATAGGGTATAAATACATAGGTACAGTGTACAGTGGGCGGTCTTTTCTCTAGCTGCGATCTCTTCCAGACAACCTTAGGATGGAGAAGATTCTTAATAAACTTAACACGGTGGAAGCTAGTGTGTATATTATCGAAGGGCGTGTGCAAACAACCATTAATGTGTACTACTTCATAAAGTAAAGATAAGCTTCTGTTTAGGAGCCGAAAGAGATTAAGAACACATCATCAGTCGCAGCTATATGCGGTAAACATAGATATAGGATAGCTAAACGAGCTCACGAGATCGGGCAAAAATCTTTAATACCGACAAATATGTATGTGGAATACGTGATCTTGGATTAAAGACTACGAAAAACGTTCTAAGGTATTTGTACTAAGTATCGATTAATGAACACTGTCACGCTTGTACCTAATACCTGAAGAGGTAGGCAGATACTGCAGTGCATCCACATTCATTTGTTCTCGGTATGTGGTACCTCTGTTATTGGGACCGAGTCTATTGCCTTCATACTGAGTACACCCAACAGTATATGCCATACATGGTAGTAGAAATACTTCAGAAAGAAGGTGTTGCATTTGTACGACCTGATAGCGCAGTTGATAGTGAACCTGCTTGCTGCGTCGAAGGTAACGAGTTCGAATCCTGGTAGGGACAAGCTTTGTGTGACGAGCATGAATGTTTGTATCCGTATTGGTATAAGTATTGTATACTAAGTTCGCCCTCAGTCCATTGTACTCTAACCATAATACAAGCGTTGTCAAGTATGGGCCTGTATAGTTGGTGACTTCGTCTGGCAATATTATATTATAATATATTTATCATAGAAGTTCTGACACCCGAAAATTATTTTTTAAAATATCCTACCATCTCTTTAACAATGATTCAATGATGAAGCAGTCTCCATTTAGCAGTAGAGTTTAAAAGTTCCGCATTTGTAACTTCACAAATAGCTTTTCGATGTTCCATTGTGTGGGAGCTATTCCAGTCGGATGCACCCAGTTAAACCCTAGAGAGATTTAGTTCACTTTGTTATTTGCAGTTTTTGAAACTAAGCCTTTGTTAGGACCTTGAACTTAATATATTGTAATGAAAATAAAGTAATAATAATAAATAGCATGACTGAATTAGGAGGACTATTTACAGAAACAGAAGGATCTCATTTACAACTGCAGACATGCCTTATGCAGACAGTCAACATGGCCCATTTAAATCTTAAGCCACACATGGTTCTTGCCCGTATCGTTTAAATTTCCCCATCTTTGTGCTTGCAGTAGAAGTTCCATGGGCAACTCATTATATATATATACATTCAGTCAAAAAAGTATCGGGAATGGATGATTTGTTTATGGTTCCAAATTCAATTTTTGTTTTTTGTTCTTGTTGTTAGATTGGCACAACTGTTTTCCATTTTGGCGCGAGGTTTGAGTTGCATCTGTTATTTAGATTAAATACAGTGCTGTTTTTAGTTATATCATATCTGTGTGTATTGCGAATTTCATAATGGACAAAAACATCGAACAAAGAGTTTGTCTTAAATTTTGCATCGCCAATGGAATTTCGTGTTCGGAGTCACTGAAAATGTTACAGAAGGCTTACGGTGAATCGACTTTATCAAAAACACGTGCTTATGAGTGGTACAAAGCATTCAAAAGCGGTCGAGATGTGATGGAAGATTTGCCTCGCTCTGGTAGGCCATCAACGTCTGCAACTGAAGTTAACATCGCAAAAGTGAAGGAAATAGTGACTGAAAATCCTCATTCAAGTTTGAGAGAGATAGCCGCCGAACTTTCTGTGTCTCACGAGTCGATCCGTATCATTTTAAATAATCACTTGGGTATGAAACATGTTGCCGCTCGGCTAGTCCCAAAAGACCTGAATTTTCTCCAAAAACTCAATCGCATAAGAGTCGCTGAGGACATGCTAAAACGAGTCAATTCCGACCCAACATTCATGAAACGCATTGTTACTGGTGACGAGACGTGGGTTTACGAGTTTGACATGCAAACTAGTCAACAAGCTTCGGAGTGGCGCCTTCCAACTGAACCGAAACCGAAAAAACCACGCCAAAGTCGATCAAAAGTCAAAGTCATGTTGACTGTTTTCTTTGACTATCGCGGTGTTGTGCACTCGGAATTCTTGCCGGAAGGTCAAACGGTAAATAAAGAATATTATTTGAGCGTTATGCGGCGTTTAAGAGAGCAAATTCGACGAAAAAGGCCAGATTTGTGGAAAGAAAATTCTTGGATTTTGCACCACGATAATGCGCCTTCGCACAAGGCCATAATTGTGAACGAATTTTTGACCAAAAACTCAACAAATACCATCGAACAACCACCTTATTCACCAGATATGGCTCTAGCCGACTTCTTTCTTTTTCCTAAACTCAAATTACCACTTCGTGGCACCCGTTTTCACTCGTTAGAAGACATAAAGGACAATTCGCGGCGAGAACTGAACTCAATTCCGGAAAAAGCGTTTAAAAAAATTTTTGATGATTGGATTATTCGTTGGCGTAAGTGTATCGTTTCTGAAGGAGCATACTTTGAAGGTGATAAAATAAATTTGGATGAATAACTAACATTTTGTGTATTATTGATCTTTTCCCGGTACTTTCTTGACAGAGTAGTATATATAGATACTATGCCACTGTTAGTTTATTAGTTTTCTCGAATAAAAAAGGCTGAATATAATCCTTACGTACCAACGCACCTACCTACTTTATATTAATCGCTTTTAAGAAGATTAAGCAATGAAAGTTTGTGAAGTTGCCGCCGCCTGACTCCAAGTTCTTTGCTAAAGTGATTATGAATTACATCAGCCCGGGAAAATGGTATTTGCGAAGCCGTTGTAATTCGATGTTTATGTATTCGTGATAAATAGTATGTGTGATTTAATTACTGCAGCGCTATGTTCAGAAAATCTATCTCGATCATAAAAAAACGCACATTTAACTAATGCTTTGATAAGTGTACCTACCTACTGGCACACTTCAAAGTTATTGTCGTGATGAATACACCTATTGTTATTACAGCGGGTAATAGAGACTTAAGTATAATTAAACTGCACCTTGTTTACATGTGTGTTTGGGATGGTCGTATATGTGTGCTGCAGAATATTTATAACTCAGGCCCCCTTTTTAGAGTTCCCTTAAAAATAAAAAACTTAACACTAAAAAAAAAACACTCTCGTCTGTTTGTCTATCAGCACTGCTGATGGCTTTCTAATGAATGTGTGAGCAAATCTAAAAAGTATGTGATAAGTACGCTTATAAATAGAAAACCGTTTTTAAACTAGAACTTCTACGGTTAAATGTTTCAACCGTAGTTCGTCTGCGTTTTATACTTCAAAGACCCCTTCCTCTTGGCAAAAGATAATGGATAGCCATAAAATGGGCTAAATTGTGACTTACAGGTAGATAAATGACTCTCCTTGGACGTCTACATAAGCAATATGAAATCACTGGACCCTCTTTCAAGTAATTTCCAACATATAGGTATAGCTTGATAAATGACCAAGAGCTTAATGCTTTCATGAAACGAAATATTTTAAGTCATTATTAGCCGATGAAAAAAAAGCAGGATGTTCTCACTCACACTCATTCGACACGTATAGCTATTTCTTTTTCTACAGTGAGGTTGACTTAATGGGAAAAAGCAATAAGAGAAATAAAACCTATTGTTATTGTTAGTACCGAAAACGCAGCCCTAAGGGTGTGTTACAGTCAGTGCGAATATAAAAAAATCGCGACCATGAAAATAAAGTATTTTTGTATTTCGGACTATATTATATTACTGTAATATATAGTATAATATAGTACAGGTGGCAAACTTAATTGTAATGTAATGTTTGTGCCCAGTAACATTCCCATCGGGCGTGATGGAGTCGACGGAGGAAGAGGTGACGACCGAATACTACGCGCCCAAGGACCTGATCGTAGGCCAGACCGTGTTTATACTTGGACGCCGGTTCCTGCTCTATGATTGCGACGCATTTACCAGGAAATATTATAGGTGAACATCACCAACGCCTACAGACAAACTATACATTTCCACACACAAATGAATGACGTTACACAATGACGTAATTCATTTGTTTCGTTTCCCCACAATTTCTCCCCTAAGTTATGTATGACCGTGCTGACCGTACGAAACGCCGCTGTGATTGCATGAACTAGTTTTATCGTTCTCGTAACACAAGTGTCCCCACACGAAGATCGCTATTTATCTCCGCACCCCGCTCATGACTTAATTAACTTGACTGGGCGGTTTATATTGCTGTCAGATGCAGGTGTGATAGGTATATACAACTATATAAATTAACGGTTACCTGATTAGGACTACTGAATCATTTTCTATATGTAAAGGCTCGTCTTTACATATACAAAATGATCCAGCAAGGATATACTAACCTGACCTTTTTAAGCGCATTTGTAACCATTTTGTTAGAAATAAGACTACAGTTTAAAAAAAGGTTGCAGAAAATCACATTTGTAATTTTTTGGAACAAAATATATTTTTTTATGTCGGCCTATCAATATTCTGACTTCACATCATGAATCAATATGCGCTAAAGAAGCACAGGTTCAGACCTGACTATATCCTTTCTTAATCACCTGTATAAGACTAATTTGCCATGTATAGTAGTACTTTGAATATCATTGGAAATAATATCGTAGGGAATATTATTATCGATACAGAGGGCGAAAATTCCACTTTTTAGTATTTTTATCTGTCTGTCAGCGTGCCTTCGTGCGCATTACGAGAAAATTCCGAACGGATTTTGACGAAACTTGGCGCAGTGATAGCTCATAACCAGGGTCAACATTTGGGTAGGATACTTTTTGTCTCAAGAAAGAGGTTAGTTCCCGCGGCAAGCAAATCCACCGGGCGGATTACACTGAAACTAGCATAACGCAAACATACCAAGGGCCTAAATAATATGCCAAGTGAGAGGTTGGACGCGCCGACTCCTCGCTAGATGGCGCCGGCGTTCAATAAATTACTGGCAATTATCGTAATTATTGTGGCCTATTATACTGTTCTCCGCATGCATATTATTATGTATATTACCTAGGCAATAATTGCAGGTAAATTATATTTATGTACTGAAGTAATGCGACTCCGAATTTCACCTTTGGTACCACTATACTGACAAAGGATTTTTACAACTTTTAACAAGTCTTACTTTCTGTAGGTAGGTAGTTCTTCGTTTTAAACTGAGAACTTCCTAAATATTATAGTTGAGTAATATTTATTTCGATGTTAAAAGTGGTTTTCGTTCACCAGATCAATGCTGAACATAGAGCAACCGCCCCGCATCAAAGTACATCACGAGACCACGAAAGTATTCCCCAAGGTGAGCTAAATTGAGCTTAAAATTTATTCCTATCCGTAAGAATATATTTTGATCTAAGTACCTGCTTATTTACCAAATTTTCTGAGCAATCTGGCCGATGTATCTCATCAAGGCCTTTAAAACAATTGGGTGGGTAGTATCTCTATAGTACCTTTAACCTTTTTGCGTGAACAGCGTTTTTGTTCACCACTGGGCATATCGTACCCATGCCCGAAAATAAATGTTACATATTTATTAATGTAAAGGTGAATTTTCTTTCGGTGTATCTTACAACTAGGTGCAAAAAGTTCTTCAAGCGATCAAGCCCTTTTCCGCCTTTTCGATACTCTTTGTACTCGTTTTTTGGCGGTAGGTATTATCGGAATTTGTTCTTTTTACAATATCCAAATATACTCAGCGTTACTTTTTAATTTACAACTTTAAATCGTTTGGCTTAGCTCATGTTCTTTATAAATTAATTTAAGAATCACTTGGACTATCCATTTTGTTAGGTACTTGAGCTCGGAGTGATTTTGGAGACATCTTCTAATCCACCCCCATTCCAAAATGTAGGTGCAGAAAAATTTCAACTTGTACATATCGCCAATGGTATAGATTTAGCATAGGTAGGTAGCAATACAGTTCTTGGCTCAGCAACCCTTGGGTTACAAGATATAAAAAAAACAATTACAACGCGGTACGCCGCAATCTTTGCCAGAACCTCAGTATGAGAGCCTTAATTGAGACATTTTTACCTCAACACTCTTTAGAGTCTTCCACCGCACATCGGAATCGGCACTCCTGAAGATGCGCTGCAATCCTGCTTCGGGCTGATGCCGAAGCCGCCGCACAAGGACGTCATCAAATATAACCTTAATGCTAACAAGGTATGTGCGTACCTATGCTTGTTCGATGGATGCGCGAGTTTGTGAGCCACGTATTTATTGTGAAAATCTCAAAAAATATGTTATAGCAATGTAACATACTAGTTAATATTATATTCTATTTTTTTTTAATATACAATATTATATGTACATATACCCTTTGAAATGTTTCCTCAAAGTGGCATCAATTATTCCATGTTTGAGTTCACAACTATACTTCTTGACTCGATTAAAGTTGCAAAACTCTACAAAGAATCGGAAGGCGAACTTTTGTGGGTCTAGTCTAACTATACAGCGGCCTCGACGTGTGACGTAGACAGCTACTATAAGATAATCAAATATATTATACACTTGCTGAAATTATTGGAGGATTTCTTATTAAGGGTTCTTAATACAGTGTATACTAAATCACGGTCTATAGCTGACCAAGATAATAATACATTGAAATAACTATAGAACTTTGAAAAAACTCAATAGTGAGTGATAGAATTCAACTGCAAATTGTATCATAATTTGTGTTGGCGTGACCGTCAAGGTTGTGACCTAACACGCGATGTTTATCATAATGTATCAACTCTGCTGAGGCAATCGAGAGGGCAATATGTTATTTTTTTAATACGTAAGTATGTAATGTTTATCATATGTTTTCTTTCATATCTGGGTATCATACCTCTGTGAGTATTGTTATATACTTAGGTTTTTCATGACCAAACAATATTAGAACAAAATTATATGCGATTACGTACCGTTTCGGTTATGTACTTAGCGTCTGAGGTATAGAACAGTTTCCCATTATGGTATGTCATATCATGACAAGAAGTTGCATGGCCTTCAAATAGAGGGTTTAGAGTTTAGACATAAAGGAAGAAAATGCTCATTCATTAAAATTAAATCCCTTCTAAAAGTTGATATTAGTGAAAGCTACGCCATTAATTTATTCATTTCTTAGTACCTCCGCTACCTCTGCGAGCTGGATTGGATTCACCCAGAGGACGAAGGCAGGAAGTTCATTCTATCGTACAGCCTCGCTGACGGCGCCATCAAGATTGGAGAGGTCCCTCGCAGGAACTCTGGAATTCGCGAGGGCAAATTTCTTAAATCCATGAAGCTCGAGACGCCAGAATCGGATCACAATTTCCCTACTTACTTCACACCAGAAAGATTTTTTATAGGTAAGCTGCGAGTAATATGATATTAGGTTTGGAAACAAAGTTCCGAGTAGTGTCATGTGTCCAGTCATATTACTGTACGGTTCGTAATCGCCTGACAGCCCTACGATCTAAAAGCTACATCGAATTCCAACTATAGGTCGGAATATTATTCGGTCATAAGTAAAGTTTACAGTCACCTTTGTACTTAACAAACGATTTTAGGGTCAATATATTTTTTTTACATCTTAAAACATTTTAAAACTCTGACTAATAAACCATTTATCTTCTTACAATCAGTCATAAAAAAACCAAATCCCATATAACTAGGTGAATAGAATTTTTATTTCTCTTATTTCAAGGCACCATAATTTTGAAAACATTAAAATGCAATTCTAAACGACTAAGATTACTACGAATTTGGCGGTAGGTAATACGTTTATATTTTTAGCAAAAATTGCACTATTTTTATAAATGCTGAAGGATATATCCACTGCACAATAGAGGAAAAATAAGGTCAAGTTCTACTTACCTAACTTATAATCTTAACATACACACAATAGAGGACGTACCTACTACAGTATGGCTCTTACGGGTAAGTAAGCCAAAAGAACCTTTGCGGAAACCCGACAAAGTTGGGTGTTTCAGAAGCATGAGTTTATTGGATTATAAAGAACCGCTGTACACAGGAACATACCTACAACATCTTTTTATAGATTTTATAATAAAATACGATTCCTTGACTATCAAATTGATTTGCACAGTCCAAAAACGGTGTACAAGGTTGCTCCCGGGAGACAACAATGACCGGCAGGTATAATTTATTTAGTATATCTCCTCGGTGTCCTTCAGAACTGGTTTTCTTGTGATATAACCCATTATCATGACGTGGCTGGTAGGTAGGTTTATACTTACTCGTATCCAAATATTGTTTCATCTTGAAATAAAACTATTTTTTACAGATTTTATCGCGTGTATATTTATATTTTTACGTTCCCGACTATCTCATCTACCTACTAAACGTTGTAGGTGGGTACCTATGTTATGTCCTACGGTAGCGAGCTGGAAAAACAATATTATTGCGCGATTGTTCTTCCACTTCTTCTTTTTTTAGGTTAGGTAAATTGATTGTAATAATGTTTTCTTGCCATAAATAAAAAATATAATGTCATATAGGTAAGATTTCTGTAAAAGTTTTCATCATCTAAGCTATAATTTAAAAGTAATAAGAAAAGAAAGAAACAAGAAAACAGGTAGACGAAAAGATATATAAAAAAATAAATAAAAAAAATATTGTGTCCAGATTAAAAAAATAACATAAAAATGTTGCAGGTGCCATAGTGCCAGTGTTCAAACATCGCTTTAGGATCATCGGCTGCGATCTGTTCGTGTACCGATACATGAGCGCCAACCCGGAGAAGTTCCCGCAGGAGGTGATCGACAACGTGCGCAACTATCACATGCGCGAGGGCAACCTGAAGGATGAATTGGAGGTGACTGACCGATACCACACCTACTAATACTAGCTATTAATACGTACTCGAAGCTAGTGACCACAAATATGAACTGTGCTGGGGATGCCTCCAAACTTTCTCCAGCAGAATTTTGAATATAGAACTTTGTTAAGGTTTATTAAAATGTCATTCTATTTGAAAGAAATCAATAGTAGCGCCATAACTCCAGAAGAATTCCTTAGGAATGTCATGTGGCGTCATTAAGAGTAAAAAGACAAATTGCTCTGAGCGTAAAAATAGCCAATAATCTCCCTCTTATAGACCTCCCATATTTTTATTTAGGCGTTCAGATAGTTAAGGTACCTGTTTTTGCACAGTGCGATTGCCACAATGCCCTCCGATCCAACTAGTGGACTTACCGGTAACCAAAAGCGTTTTCGACTGTCTTTAACGTGTCTACCATACACATTGTCTACCATACACATTAATCATCTTTTAACGTTCTCTAGACTGCAATTCGCGAGGAACAAGCAGCGGACACTCGTGCGCAACTTGCTAAGATCGGACAGGCTGCTGTCGCGGAGCCGAACGCGATGGAGCGTTGCCTCACCGCCCTCGACGTGGTGGAGGGCAGCGCGACCCCGCCGCGACCCCCCACTCCGCCCGTCACCACCGACCTTATCTCATACGACGACACACTGCGTGCCATTAGACAAGGGTAAGTAAAATATGTTAGCATTATACCCCTGCCAAACCTGCGATGGGTAATAAATAAAAAAATGTCTTACTAATCCTAATCCTTAGCACAAATTTTGTATTTAAATTATATCCAGGAAACCGACATGCGACGGCATTATGCCGATAAAGGGCATACTGAAGTCCAGCGCTGCGCGCGATGACCACCAGAAAGTGGTGTGCTTCTCGGGTCCGGGGGGCGACGAGCAGCGCGACAAGAAGCCGCAGCCGGTCAGCTACCCGCCCGGACAACAGCCGCACTTCAACGACGACCCGGACTTCTGCCTTAATCTAAAAGACCCGGTAACCAAAGGCTGACTAGCAGTCTTGGCCTGACTCACGGTCTAGCTACTTCATTTAGACCAATATAAAAATTTTGAATGAAATTTCTGAAAGATAAAAAAGGTTAAATCATACAAATTGAACCCCGGCTTCCTGAAAGGAATTCTGTATCCGCACCTGGCTAGACCGCTTACTTCAGCCGCCCCTTTCTGTTTCTAGTCGTCGGTCGGCTTCTGTCGGTTCTTGTTGGTTTTTGTTTCTAGTAGTCGGTCTTATAGATAGTCCAAGATAATGCCCATTAGTTAACAAGTCCGTCGGTGTAGATCGCAGCTAAAACAGACTGGAACTCGACCCAACGAATTTTTAAAAGAGACAACTAGTAGTGAAGTGTGCACTACGAGCAGAAGCCTAAACTATTATTTTTCTTTACCATACTCCCATCCTCCCTATTAATCATCCAAATACTGGGGAAAGTAGTTCTCTTGCTCTTAGCTGGTAGGATGAATCTTGAATAAAATACGCAGGGAAGTTATAACTGTTTGGAACAGCAAAATCATGCTCAGTTGACGGAGAATGATCATATGACAATTGATTGCGTTCAACTTCTGAAAAATCATGTTAAGCAATGGATGTTACGACTTACGACGATAATTTGATGTCACGTACGCACGATACAGGATTGGCGGGAGCGTGCAGCGCGACGCGCACGCGATGAGTGCGCGTACGAGATCATTCCGAACGCGCAAGCTGTCAGCGCCATCGGCGAAGAAGCGGCGGATAAGCCACGATTGCCAGGCTACCTTGGCACTTATGGCGTGGACTGCAAGGAGGTAAATAGATTAATATTACATATGTTCTACTAAAATCGTGTGATCTATAGTCGCTGAAGTATGTATATACCTACCTACATATGTCATAGATCCACAAGTCCTTATAAAGGTTACGACCACTAGTTAGGTGCTGTATTATAACGTTATGATTTTTTAAATTATTAGCCTATTTAAACAACTGAATGTTAGTATTATGCAGCTACAATTCAGTTCCGTACCCACAACAGCGACTCTATGCAAGCATATTATGAAAGCTAGGTACCTAAGATACTCTATCACTAGAGTCGCCGCAATTATAAATGTTAAATGGTCCCCGATCTCTTAGATAAGATAAGTAATTAACCGCTACAAAGATAGAATTTGGCGTATAAATATTAATTTTATGAGTTATGAGTAGTCGCTCGTAGAAAACAACATGCAAATTAATTTTATTCATATCTAACGGTCCCATAGTTAATACCGTTTATATTATCTTCTAATTCGATGGGGTCGTGGATCCTCGGTTGGTTGGAGATAAGTTTGATTGGCCATAACGTTTGATGGCATACTACCATTGCACCTACTCCAATACGATGTGACCAGGGAAAGGATAAATAATAAGATAATTGCGACATAAATATGAGGGTAGGAGAACGAGAGTGCCATTTCGTTTTACTACCTCTTATGTTTGTCACTAAGTGATAGGCATATGATAGTTGAACAAAATATGCAATGTTGTAGGAATGAACAAATTGTCAATAGACGAGTCAAACCATGCTTATTCTTCGATTGCCATTCGATTATTAACTACTGAGAAATACAAAATAATATATAATAATAGCATAATCTTTAAATCGCACAAAAAACTGGTTGCTATGGGATCAGTCATTGTGTGGAAAATTTGGGTATAAGAACGTAAGCAATTATGTAGGTACCTATTTTCAGCATGGGTTTTTACATCACGATTCGGATTCACGACAAACGATTACGCTACATAAGTACCATGAGAGTATCTAACTGCTTGTCATGCCGACTTATCACTTTACACCATTGCTGATAGGCGAGTATGAAAGTCAGAGCGATGGCTCGAAGACATTATGGTGGATCGACATTATAGATGTCAATGGTTAATTATAATGTTTACTTCCAGGTACCGGACTACATGCGTCTAGGACCCGACGCGTACGAGAAAATAAAGACATTACGGAGAGACGTGCCTCAGATCTCGCCAGCGGCGACTCGGCTAGCGGAGCTCCCACGAGAGCCGCCGCCCACGGTGGAGGCGTGCATCAACCCCCCGCCCGAGGCCGAGGGACCCTGCGCCCCGCGCAAGCCAGAAGATGTAGCCTTTGCCTGCCCACATGTCACACCACGACTGCCATGCTGCGACCCAGATAAGAGAGACAAATAGGCCCCAGGGTGATAGACTGTAGCGTCCAAATCATTAAGTCAGTGTCCACGCGTGGACACTTAATTATATCCACCATGTTTAGAACGACTGGTTAAAAAATATTTTTATTTCCTTTTTAGATCTATTTAGTATAATCAATTTTATAAGTCGATTATTCTGCCTTTCACGATGCTTAGAATGTTTACGTGTGATTAAATTAACATTTTTTATATATTAATTAACATTTTTTTAAATTCAGTTTCACGTTTCGACTAGTTAATGCATAGTAATGTATGCAAGCTAGGATATTTTTTATAAACGAAATAACATAACGATAAATTGAACCAATGAAAACGAATTTGTCAAAATAGAAAAATTTAATAAGACATCTCTTAACTTTAGCATTGAATACTAAAAACATAAATTTAATGTACTTACTTTATTTAAGTATACATTTTATACAATCTTACATAAACGCATTATTATCAAGTCAGAATAAATTTACATATCGGCTCCGTCAAACAAATTATGAATACATTGGGAATAAATTATTTATACATACTTTGAAAAGCTTCTTCAGAAACGAAAAAAAACATAATGTAAGGTAAAAAGTCTCCAAATATTTTTATAACCGTTATCTACCCACGTAAATATTAGATAGGTAGGTACATTCATTCAAAATTAAAAAAATACACACACCCAGTCATATCGCATTAGAACGCATGTATTTACTTTTAATAACCTTCTGTGTCCCACTGCTGGGCAAAGGCCAGTACTTATCACACTTTTTTACAAGATAGTCAAATCACAAGCTATTATTAATTATTTTAACCATATTTATACGTACTATGTATTATAGTCCCAAAGTCCCAACAGTTAAACATATATTTACGAGTAAAATATCCAAAACAACAAATCAATAAAAAAAATATGGGAATGATATTGAAACGTTCTTACCTAAAATAATACTACATAACCAGAATATAATAAATAAATTATTACTGCTATTGATTTCTTATATATCTATGCGAACAACATTAAAATAAAACTAATCCCGAAACGTCGGGAACGTTAAAAACATAAAACAATCACGATAAATGCTTAAAACAAGTTTTATTTCAGAATACATTCTGCTTATCAGGATTGGCAGTAAGTAAGTATAAGGAGAGTAATAACCTTTCGCTACTCAATATGTTTATAAATGGACGCGATATTTTATCCAAATCTGGTCTTCTTCTCAATATAATTTCATAATAGAAAATAAGTTTTATTTTTTGCAAACTGATCTGGCTTCATTGCCAACTGGTTTTAAAACGGCTACATTCCGAAATGTTACCAAATAAACTTTTACCAAATAAAAAATATACCTACCACATGCATGTGGATATGTATTATGTATTTTTAAACTGTGATCATGGTTAGATACGTGTTTCATGGAGATACTTGATCTTAGACACTCATACACCGCCACGACATAGGATCACGGAATTTAATCACAGACTTATTTAGATGCGTAACTTTTATTCTGTTTAGAACCCTCGTATACCTCTGGTCAAACTACAAATTCCATTTATAAAAGAGTTGACAATTTCATTTCATGACTATTATAGTTGGTTTAGAAGCTGTGCGTTGCGTGAGGAATCGTCATCGCGTGTCGCGTAATATAATATCGCCAATTTGAGAACGAGCCGTACGACGACATTCCGAACAACGGCCCGCGTCTCCCTAAACGAGCCCCAAGAATAGAGCAAGCTTTTAACAACGAGTTTATTATAATTTTCTAAATGGAAATTACTTTAGCTACGTTAAATATATGATAACAAGTACGATCACGGACACAGTGACAAGCATCCCGCCGAATAATATATACTTGTCCTGCGACACCCGCCGCTCGATGAGCGATATAGTCGCGTTCGATAGCCCTAGAGTGTTTGCCAAGTCTATAATCCTCTTGTGAACACCTTTTATTGTTTCTCGGTTGTACCTTAGGGTCTCGAGCATATTTGTACCTGCAACAAAATTATACAATTTATTCTAGCGATTTGTTTGTTATTCTATACCAGGTATGGGCAGGCTTTGAAGCACGCCATAACCGACGAAGTCGCCAATATATGTATAAGCCGACCGAGGTGACGATGGTGAGATGATAAAACTTTTGTAGCAACCTCCTGGGAAGCGATAATCCGGGAAAGTAAATGGCAAGATTTTGGGCAGGGTGAAAAAAAAACAATTAAATGATGGACGGCCCTGGCGTTTGCAGATGCCTGGCAGGCTGGTGTTTTGAAAATTCGGGAGTCCAGTGATAAAAGCAGAACTCCCACCAAGTCAGTACTCCCTCCAACTTCTGCTTGTGCTACATACCCACCAACACAAAAAACAAACTGATCTAACGTTGATCATTAAAAAGTCTCCGTGACGTACCTATAGCGTACGGTCATTAATTATATTAGAGCTGCCTTCAATTACGCGTGATCCTAAGGTCCACGGTATATAGCAGTATAATTATGATTAGATTATAACATTATTATAGACAGCATAACCTCTTGTGCCAAGGGAAATATGTAAATACTCGGTTGTCGCCACTCTATTCTCTTCCTACACCACGAATGGCCTTGCGTGACCATTTACAGACTATTAAACCGGAAATTACCAATACTATGGAGCAAAACAGTCATGTTTAAAATCATTGGAGCAAAACCTTTCCATACAATCATTACGAAACTAACGAAGGGGTGCACGAAAGGAGCCATCGCTAGAGACGTCATTTGAATCATGTATAATATATAGGTGATTCAGAAAGAGTTGCGCTTCTTTGAACGAACCTGTGATTTTCTGTGAGCAATTATTTTTTAATTCACAAATCGAAATTCTGACTTTAAAAAATGATTACAAATGCGCTCATATCCTTTCTAAATTACACACACACACTCTTTATACTCACAAAAAATAATTAATATTTAAACTCTTTCATCTGGCAATATACTTCGCAAAATTTTGGACACAACATTTTAAAGGTCCTCGATCATAACATAACACAAAAAGCTATTAAGTAATCTGTGATAAAAGAATCGAGTACCTAACTGACCTTTCCAAGGTCAACACAAACTCTATCGTGCGTAAAATAGTTTAACCATTAGTATAGTTTCATTCACATACACCGCGCGAACAGTGGCTCCGTGGAGATAACAACGATATAATTACTATTTGGTTGCTGCTGCGCTCACGAGTGGAGCGTTAATTCAATGAATCTCGATCTAAGCAAATGAATCTAGACGCCGTATTCTAAAGTTCAACTTTATTAAGTTCGCCTTGATACGAAGCGGTCTTGCAAGGTGGCACGACCGCTTATTATTATTGACTGAACGATTTGTGAAACAACACTGTTTGCTTGTGAATTTATTTGGGAGATTGTAACCAACATGTGGTAAGTAATAATTAATAATATTTAACAACGTTAACATTACTAATCTTCCCTGTCTTTTTGTTCGTTTTGCTTATTAATTTTGTTGTTTAAACACAAACAACACTAGCACTAGTAGAGATTCGTGATTCGTGTTTTTTTACTTATTCGTTAGCGTACCTATTGGTGTTTAGATCTAAACTGATACACGTGTGACCTCAGCGTCACTCTACGATCAACTTTGACATTAACTCTAGTGAGGGTCAGTCTGATAATAAGATGGTCACTGTTTTAGTGAATGTTCTTAGCTGTTACTTCTGCGGTGGTACCGAGTACGGCGTATCAAATTAACTATGCAAATCAATTACGAAAATTATTATTAGTCATACGATTATTTACAAAAATGTTAGGTCCTAGTTCATAAATATAATAGTGTACCTTACTAAATTACATTCTGGATAATTAATGTTTAATCTCAAAGTACCTAATGCTAGAATGAAATGCTTACGAATCTGATATTATAATAGTGATATGACTACATTTATCTTCTTTTCAATCTCCAACCAAACCTGATATTAGAACCATTAGTGTGAGAATATGCCGCCAAATCAAATGTATTTTTTTTTTATTGCCATATGAAACAAAGCAAAGATAAAAATTTTGCCCCAAATTTATAAAGTTTTACAGTGGCAACACAAAACATTTTTAAAAAGAAAAGTACTTTGCAATATGATTGGAAATAAAAGAAAGCTTTTTCATGAAATTGGGCCTCAGGGTTTTTAGTAATGAGGCATGGAACAAAAGTATCAAGTGCCTGAAGTATTTATAATAGCAATAACGAAGAGTCGATATTGCTATGTTTTTAAAACACAACCTCCCTGAAGGAGTGTTCAGCCATTGAAATGATATATACCATCAAACAAAAACACACAACTGTATAGTTCCAAACTAACATTGTATTAAGGATACAATCCAATGGACTGTACTCTACTAACCAACTCTTCACTATGTGTCCCATTCCTAATGTCGCTGGGAGCCAAACATCCATCATACAGACACAAGCATATCATATTTTATGACCATAGTGTTGCTTTATTAATTTTATCACACCAGCTCACTTTTATCTTTTTATTCTATCATAAGAGTGAACGAGAGGAAAAAGTTCACTATGCTGCCTAATAAATGTATTCACTTACCTGTATGAATCATTTCATCAACGTTCCTATGTGAGTTCTGCAATGACACTTGCTCCTGACCGAGGTAGTCCACATTTATGGCGGTGTGGTCGTGGCCAAACCTACGGCTAAGTAGTTGTTCCCTATCCGCCATCTCTTGTTCCCGCCTGCGTCTTTTATTTTGAGCATTGTTGAGAGATGCCTGAAGAAAAAAAATTATGGACAAGTAGTCACTAAACATTTTGGTCGTCTTTTTTTAAGTATACTGATAGGACAGTAATTATGCACCAGATTATAATAAAATGGTGTTTACATAGTATGTAGCTTATTGCAAAAAACATATTAAATGATACTTTAAATCTAAACATTATTTCATACTAGATTTTTTTTATAAATTCAGTCATAATTAGGGGGACTTATATGTGCAATAAGACTAAAGGAGGCTTCATAAATACTTAAACTGGTACTATTGTATATGTATATACCTGAATATGTCTATTGTCATACTTCAATTGATCAACACGCATCTTGGTCATGGGTCGCTGGTGAATCGGAGATTTGAACACATATATGTCTAATTTCTCACAATTCCTGTAATACAATCTTATTATTAGTAATATTTTTTTCAATATTCACCCAAAATTTGGTGTGCATGTATGTAGGTTTAATAATTACAACAGGTCTAGCATTATTTTTCACATACAATATGGTAACCTTACTTTACTAAAATTAATTTTATTTGTACGTACTGATTTTTAATACTCTATTAAAACCAGGAAATATAAACTACTAGCTGCAACTACTGCTACTAGCAAGAATATTACTTACGCGTTGACTGTATTTATTTTGGATTGAATAGCACTTTCAATATCTACATGATTGGATGGATCTCGCTCTAACTTATGAAATAGTTCCGACGTTTCTTGTATAAGTTGGTTAGTTTGATGGTATAAAGTTTCCATTTTTTGTAAATTTCTAGTAAATATGCAGTAAAAAGAAAATTGCAATCACAAAATTATCCAGCGATGCATTTCCAAATAAAAGTAATCACAGAACACAAGTCAAGTCGTGTTTTTTTTTAATTTTGGTTTACGGCCCTGGGTACTACTCTTTGGAGCCTATCAGTAAGTTTATAACCATCACCTTGGATCGTAAGAGAGAAATCGCTAGCTACCAAAAGCATACACCCTCCACTGACCAATCAGAAAACAAACACTGGACAAGTCGTTCAATCAGCTTAAGCCGTTAACCGGTGGCCGTAAGTAATTAAAGGGGATTACTATTCAACACGATTCCCTAAAACAGGACTTTCCAACGGTGGGGCGTAGAGAGATCTTAGGGGGGCATGAAGTGTATGATTTGATGATAGCTCTGTCAAAAAGAGAACCTGATATCGACCAACTGGTTCAAAAAGGGTCAGGGTCAGGGCGCGAAATTCAAAATGTCAATGGTTATTATTTTTTTACGAAAAATTTGGACATCTTTACGATGTAATTTAGTGTTTTGCGATATAAGCATTCTGTATTGGATGTCTCGATGTATTAAGTTTGCTTAAACCCAAGAAACTTTTGTGAAACCTTTTCATAAGTGTACTTTTTGGCATTGGCAGATGATAAATTTGACGGCAAACGTCATTTTGATGGCCTGATTTTCGTAGTATTTGCATGCTACGAATCTATATCTTTCTTGATCTTAGTGTTTTGTGATACGTATAATGCTTAAAGTACATAGTGCGTAAATCACTGACGTCCATGATACAAGTACGCTAGACTAATGATACCCTTTAAAATTACAGCTATCTATTATGCCTATTTGAAGCGCCCCCATCGTGGGGGAAAGGAACTAAATCTGACGTAAAATGCAAATGGCCGTTGTTTTGTTTACATTGTCTCCGTGTTTATAAAGTGATTTTGAAGGTTTAACGCGATTAAACTTGTTTGTTGTGTCGTATTAATATAGTTAATACATAAATAAGTGGTGTTAGCTAATAGGGAAACCATGAAAGAGTGCGTGTTATGCAAAACTCTTTACCAGCAGGGCTATTGGCTATCTTTTTGATGGTCAGTGACTATCAAGCTTCAGTTGTACACCGAACTTTGATGATAACTGAGAATTTCATAACATTGGTATTGCGTATCACATTGAGTGGATATCAAGTTACGATGACTAACGTGCGGGGACCGGTGCTCATCGTATCACCACTTGACGCCTCTATTTTTTATCGACTATTATACGGCTATGTTGAGTAACGCCTTTTAAGCGTTACAAGACTATATTGTAGAGAACATATTATATTAAGCGGTTTATATCCAAATGACATGTGAGTTGTTTACTTTGATCGTCTAATGGGATTACTTAAATAATGTGTTTACGAGTTTGTGAAAATAAATTAAAGGTAAGTAAAACCACATAATTGCTAGGTTCCCAATCAAACGACAACGTTTTGCTAATAAATGTGAAAAATGTTATCAAAGTTTATTTTCATAGGGGATAAATTTCTTCTTCATAATCAGCTTAACAAAATAACACCGTTGTTTATAATGCAGGGTAAGATTAAGTTTATAATGATGTAAAATATCTACTTTTAAGATGCCGGCACGAAGAACAGTTTCCGTAAGGCAAATGGAACACAAGCGATGTGGAATTTGCGGAGTCCCATCGCGACGTAGCATTGGATCGCTTTCCGGGGGGGGGCCACAGGCAGTTCGAATTACCCGAGAAGCGTGGAACTCCGTTACGGTCCAACTAAACTCTGTGGCAGAGGGAAAACACCAGACCAATGGCGTAGAGTAAGTTAGCATCTTATATCCTCTATAAATACACCGTCATCTTAAAATATTACTTACCTAAAACATTTCAACTTCATCATAACTAATAATACCAGCAATTTTATTCTCATGAATTTTTTGTCACTTTATCCTTGGTCCCATTTCAATCCATAAAGATCACCCACTTAACCCAGACTCTCAAAACACTTCAGTACCAAAAAAAAAACACTTAGGATAAGTAGAACTATGTTAAAAAACATGTTATTTACAGGACATGCTCAGTGCTCCACCTCACCAGTCGAAGGTTGAGGTCACAATGACATGCAGCCACAATGGAAGCGATGGTGGATTTAATGAAGGATATATGGGATGATGTACACAGTTATGTAGCTCGTATGGGTTGATGATTGACATAATTATGCTACAAATTCAAATAACAATTATTTTTATACATCAGATTATTTATTGCATTTTTTTTCAATGTTTCACAAACCAAATTGTAGTTGTAAGTACATTCACATAAAAAAACAATAAAAAATTGCTGAAACATAGTAAATAAAGTAAGATTAATAATTTAAAAAATAATAATACATTAAAATATGTTAATAACTTTAGACTTATTATTTGTGTAGGTAGTAAAATGTCATATTCCATAATCTTTGGACTAATATATCCCTAGAAATGTTTGGAATTGCCTCAATTCTTGCCAACTCTGAAGACTTGTCTCTGTTGGTCATTGTGAACATCATCAATCTGAGGCTCAGGCATTGGAACATTTTGTGTATTGGCTATGTTATGAAGAACAACACCTTCATTCACTATCTTGGCTGCAGGGACATTAATTCCAGACATATGAATCATGTGAAACACCACCAAATGATGCATCAACATGCATATTTAAATTAGCATCACAAATCTAAAACAAAAGTATTATTTTACTCAGTTGTTAAACACATGTAAGTATAAAGAGAGTAAAGAAAAAATATATGTAACCATAACCATATATGATATATGAAAATACCCTTCCTATACCCTCCCTCATATTTTAAATACTTTTAACAATAATCTAAATAGTAATAATTCTTACATTTAAAACATTCACAGAATGATAATTTTTCTTATTACAATATGCTTCCTCATGATCTATAGATCGGATTATTGCCACATGTGTAACATCAATACACCAAATAATGCCTGGAAATCGCATTTTTTTTTCATGAACCTGAAAACAACAATACAATAGGTCAATATAAAATATTTAAATATTAATATAATACTATTAAAATTAAAACATAATTAATAGTTTCACTTTCAAAATGATTTACGTTTCTTGCTGAGATGAAGGAAACCTTTATATACTTAAGAATTACTTCCCGTACATATTGCATCAGTAACTTCATGCAGACATTAACTAAATGTGGGCTGGGATATATTACATATAAATGAGGCACCTTCATTGCATTGGTAGGACCCATTGGCAATCAAAAACATGATTAAGTTTATCAATCTAAACATGTTGGTAATGATATTATTATATTTTTACACCAAAGATATTATTTTAGAAGATAATAGAATAGTACTTACTTAGTTCCTTGCGAATAGCTGTTTTTCGTCAAGCCTGTGGTAGGTATGGATTGAGTTCTTCCAAAACATGTTGGAATCTTTGGTGAAACAAAAAATTTGCAATAAACTCTCTCTCTGGCAACTGCAATGGATTACTAGCGTCGCGCAGACGGTGTCTCTTAATACGTAAAAGACTTTGTTTTCGCTCTTCTTCAGTAAATCCCAACAAAATCAGACGTGCCATTCGTCTATACACACGACACTTACTATAAACACAACAAAAGTCGCAACTTTTACCCATTTTACTAAATTCTGGCTACGGTGATAATCAATAGAACTTCTAAAACACTGCCTTTGAGTAGTGTCTTTCACGAAAGTCATGACGATTTAAATTATTATTAATTTGATGTCCACTAAGCTTACACAATCGCAATCTTATAAGTATCGATACAAAAACATCTGTCAAAACGTGTTACGGTGGCTATCGCCGGTACTCGGTGCTCATGACGTCATCCCAGTTAGTCACTGAAGTTAGCCAATACGAAACTAGCTATTTGACAGTTAATCGTTGAAAACTTTGCTAAGTTATCTTCACTATGAGCTGTCAACTGAGATACGCAATAGGGCCGCAGAAGGGAAGTGAGGTTACATTCCACAAGTAAGTGAATTTACGGCTAATATTCAAGAAATTAAAACTTCTATTGATATTATAGGCACTTAAAAATATGTTACTAATGTTATTAATACGTGATTACAACGCATTTGTCTTTGTATTATCGGTTTTTTATAAACAATAAAATTCAATAGTGCTGTAAAAGTTCCTTGTCGATAAAATTTATCGATATTTTTTCTATCAATATCTTAAATAGATAGAACGTTCAAGAACGTAAAAATCGCCGAAGACAGATTTGTATTATCAAATACATATTATTTTAAAACAATGTTTACTAATTCACAGGTTTCCGACTGACAATAGAAGACTAGAATTATGGCTCAAAAACATTGCAAAGCGTAGTTGGCGTCCGAAAAAATATGATTACATCTGTTCAAAACACTTCTCTGATGACTGTTTTATTAAACATAACTCATGTACTACTTTGATGATTTTTATTTTCTATTAATACCTTACCTACTCCATTGCTTCCCAAACAACATTACATTACCTCATTTCTAATTAAAAAACGATCCTTATTTAATTAGGATCTAGCTAGTCACACACCACCCTTTAGTCCGGTTTCGGCTTATCCTAAGATTACCTACCCTACCCATGAGGGATTCGGCTAATCATTATCATTATTTGCTTCATCTTAGTATTAACCACTCGACTATTTTGGACTATAGCCATTGTTAAAGGAATGGATCATAATTATTTTCATTTTACTGCATGGGTAGGTTTAAGCATAAACATTTTTATCGATGTATCATATCACTGTCCCATCTCTATTATTAGTTCCATTCCCCCTCACTGCCGCTATCAGCGCCAAAATGGCGAAAATCAAATAGGCACACGATAACCGGGCTTATCATTAGTCCAGCGATGTATACCATAGAGGTCAGTGGCGTAAATAGTGTGTGACAGCCTAAGAGCAAGAATTCAGCCATTGGTGATAATTGTGTGTGACTCATTCATTCATTCAATCGCTCGTAAAAATGTCAAAAAGTTTATTTATCGTCGTCACACGAAAGCTTTGACAAAAGAAAGGCAAATAATTTTTACATTTATGTGCGAAACTATGATATAAATTTGTGCAAATTAAAAAAATCGTGCTTATAAGTGTTTTTTTCGCCGTTTTGATTATTTTAAAACAATGGGTGACGCGTGTCGAGCCTGTCTTACGAGGGTGCCCCATGCCACTCTCATCGCTACCATTATGTGCTGCCTGGGCGTGGGTGTCTTTTGTGGCACAATGTACCGGGGCTCATCGCTGTCTATACTAATGTTTGATGATGTGTTCCACTTCCGTCTGATATGGATCGAAGCACTACAAATGATATTCATCGTGGGCAGTGCATGCATGGCGGCCCTGGGCTTCATGTTGCTGTGCTTGGGATGTCTAACGACAGGAGCCACCAGGCAGAAAGTGTACAGGGCGTGGCGAGCGCGAGTCGGTGGCCGCATATCTTGCGCTGTTTTCATGATCATCACATACATTCTGACGTTCGTGTGGATACTGCTGCTGGGATTCCTAGTTATAACGACATTCTTGTTTACGATATTTTGGAAACTTTGCTCGAAACCAAAAAATATTGATCTAACAACCTGCATTGACTTCACCCAATTTGACTTCATGTTCCCTTCAAATGTTAAGCAAGAAGACATGAGGATCTGTGACGCGCACAGGATAAAATTATTCTGCAAAGACTATGTTGAGAAGGCAGAATTTTTCTTTATCTTAGCAATGGTGTCTTGCATACTTGTGGTACTGAGTTTGGTCCACTATCTGATGTGCTTGTCAGCCAACTATGCGCATATTAGAGACCATGAGAAGTTCCAAGAGTTGCAGGAGCTGCAATACCTCACCAACCCGGACCTGCACGCCTCCAAAGACCGTTTCTAGTATATGGCCCGTGCGCCCCTCCTGCGCTCCCTGGAAGCTACTACTAAAATGTGACACTGTTGAACTATTGACTGATGATAACAGTTTTCAAAAAGGAAGAAATGTTTCCGAAAGACTGACTTTCAGTGTAGATAAGGATATCTTATACTGTATTCTACATATCTTATTTCCTTCCTATTCATTCAACTGGTAGCTCTACATTGATTCTGTCCATTATATTATTATATCATGACATTCCCTTATCTATTATGTGTTATGTACACCTTTTGTTAATGGTCGCAAATATTTTAATGTTATTAATTATGCTCTATGACATTGGAGTTTCAACATTGTTTAATTGACCTGTTTTGGTAACCTAGTATATAATATGTTATATATTGTAAGATAATGCTATGTACAGTAGGCACACACCATATAACACCCACCAGTGGTGATATTTCCTTTATGAACATAGAATTTGAAACAGCCATTTGTATTGGTATAATCTTGTTGTTCTTTATTTAAATGGACAGACATTAGATTATAACTATACTTAATGAGCTTATTGCAACATTGACAGTGATTGAGGAAACAATTAATTGGCAGAATATTTCACCATCTTTCAAACAGTCTTAATGTCTATGACTGAACATTAAAATTATTTTAGTTATATAGTACAATGATTTATTTGAAGTGCTACAAATATAGTTAAGATATAATTGTGTAGCAGTAAAGACCCATAAGTTGTTCACTTGATTTACTAAAGTATTTAGATATAATTGCAATTTGTAGACTGAATATTAGTGCTTTTATAAAATTGTATAATTTCAATTTTGTATCAATACTTTGATATACATAAGCCATACAATTTTACTGTACCACCTTAATTTGTACTCTGATTTAATGAAAATAACATTTATGTTAAGTAAATGGAAAAATTCATATTCTAAATAATGAAAGATTTTATGATTTGTATCATGACAGGAAAAAATCTAGGTATCACATTCCAGGCCAGGTAGGTCACTTGGATGGTACCTATGATAGCTATTTCATATATAAGTAAGCTAATAATTTGACAATGTTTTAAATACAACCTTTTTTTCAATTTTGGCTGTATGTGTTAATGCATTTATATTTTAAGTGACGATATAGCTATAGTGACTTGGATAAATTTATTGTACCTAGTTTTTCTACAAAATAATTGAAAAAAAAAGTAAAGTAATAGGATTAATTTGCACCTAAGTATAGATAAGTTTTATAATAAATGTTCGTTTTTGTAAACATGCGTGTTGTTTGTCGATAGTGGTCTTCTATTCCTCTAATAATCTAATGTTATTCGACCGATAAAATCGTAATTAAAAATACAAATAATAATATCATGTAGCCGTGAAGTAAGAAATTGTGTTGTAATTGTAGCATCTGATGCAGTGGGTACCTACTCAGGTCACAGGTCAAAATCAATTAGATGATTCACCACTAATTACTCACTTCCAAGAGTAACTAGGTAGGTAGGTTAACATACCGTATAGCTACATACTCATGGCCCTCACAATGCATATTTACCTAAAAATTTATAATTTAATGTTCTAGAACCCAGTTATGAAACAAATAAAAAAAGTATTGGAAGCCATGGTCACGCTAGTTTTTAATGGATACTAAATTTAAACAAACCGGAATGCGTACTGACTTCACTGATTGAGTACGTATCCGGGTTAGAATTTATCCGAATTATCTCTTAAAACAACATAATAGATTCGAAGTTTACTTCACTCCTTCATAACATTCTGGCTTCATTAATTATATGATACCCATGCTGTGGTTGAGCAGATTATCTTATACCTAGAATGAATGGACATGACTCGGAAATTAGTGACACTTTCTAACCCCGTTTAAATGAAACAATGGAGGAAAGTGTCGTCATCTGCCATGGTCACGCGGGGGGCAGCACAAGAATGTGGCAGATAGATAGCTTTATGCTTGACAACTAGGCTTACCATAGATGGACATCTTTAGACTGTCACTAATAGATAATGAATACAATCAACGCCAGTGAGTACTCCAAATTATACGCCGCGGACACGAGGCCAGTTCCACAAGTCTGTTCATTAACTGTGTGAGGAGTGGCAAGTAGCGGTGTATCCGGACAGATGCAGGATACTTTCTAGTAAAAAAACATTGTAGAGCTAGTTAACAAAGGAATCCGCTTTGATATCAGTTCTGGAGTCACTTACAGTCAAAGGCGTCACATTAATACGACCAAAACACCAATACCCTTTGCATTACTTTCGTTAAAAATTTGGTAGGTCCTCAATAGGTTTTTACGTAGGTACTCATCTGTTATGTTCATCAGAAGGGTTATTTTAAATGATTCGGAATCGACATCGGAAACGGATTTGAAACTGTCCGATGTTGATGTCGCTTCCGACGAGCTTTCCGACGGCAACTTTTTGAAAAAAATGATTTGGTATTGTCATCAAGATAGGTACATCGAAGATAAACAAATTAGGAAATTTCAGTAGCGATTGCGGTAATTCAGCTCGGAAGTTTTCGATTCCGTTTCCGATATCGATTTCGAATAGTTTAAAATAACCCTGCTGAATAGGTTAATCCATTAGGAAGTCTTCACTATGGTGACCATGACCCAGACGGTTGACATTCAATAGTCGCGGCATCGTACATTTGGATCGCCTATTTCCTTTATCTTTTATTTGTTTATGAGTTAGTAAGTCCAAGGGCACCACCGTGTGCCCAAGAAATCTTTTGTCATATTGATTTCTTATATTTACGGAAATACTACATATTAATTTCTTATATTTACGCGAATACTACACATTGAAATAAAACAATTTTTATCGAAACGTGTCGGGAACGTAAAAACATAAAATAAATAAAATAAATGAATAAATATCGCCATACGAACACACCAACTATACGGTCCCACTTTAAGCAATGCTTGTGTTATGGGTACCGTACAATGGACTGAGGGCGAACTCAGTATATAAGTCTTATATACATAATAAACATCCATGACTCGGGTACAAACATTCGTGTTCATCACACAAAGCTTGTGTCCCTACCAGGATTCGAACCCGGGACCCTCGGCGCAGAAAGCAGAGTCACTACCACTGCGTTAATCAGGCATAATAAAATAAACGCGATAAAATTTGTAAAATTAGATTTATTTCAAGATACCTATTATGACGTTAAAAATTAGTAGACTAGGCTCAGATTTGATTTGCCTGGACTTGACTTGCTTTATATCAAAACTTTTTGTCATTTAGCTATAAACGAATGTAAATCCAATGAGTGAACCTAATGGTTTTTCCTTAGTAGGTACTTATATGGATAGACATGGTTTTATTTTGCACGAATACGTCAACTGCATATGTCATATGCTGATATTCGTAGGCTGTACGTGTGTGTACGTGGATATCGGTCCACCAGTCCTCCCTCAAGAATTTACCAAATAAATAAATAGGTACAAAATTCTAGTCAAAGGTAATGTTAAGGACTTCAATTACTAAGAAAGATTGCAAAAATAAAATACTTTAAGTGCGAAAAATACATATAATAAGGTATAAAAAGAAAATTGGAACGGGGATAGTGCGATGTTGACCGTACAACCGCTGCTGAGTACGATTAACTTCGATGCTGATGGGGTTCAAGGTACTCAGTTCCACCAGGCATAGATCCGAGTCTCCTGGTAATACCCTGATGTGATCATTTGGCGACACTTATATTTTTTTGTATCGATCTTTATAAGTCCCAATTTATGTTGTACAGGTAAGATTCCGAACCACATAAAGCTTATTATCTGTTGTTTTAGGTACTTAACGATTGATTTTAAATGATATAATAAGGTGTCCGATATTTTTCAAATTTAAGTAGTGTTATCTCATGAGCCAGCTCTACATAATTCGTGATAACGCACGACCGAGGCATTTGAAATGAATACTATTTTTAAATACCCATATGAATGCGAAAATACCCGCGATGCGTTTACCGCTCGCTCGGCTCACTACACCCAACGGTTGCGGGTTCGATCCAAATATGGGCATATTTCAGAAGTTATCATGTCCTTGTTAGCGTTAACGATGTTTGCCAAAAGTAACAAAGAAATATTATTTAAAATAATGAAATAAGTAGTTACCTAACTACTTACAATTACAATAGTAATGCTTCATTTATCCTACGTTAGTTTATCTTGTCCTACTGGGCCACGGTCAAGCGCCAGCTCATGAGTGATATCTATTAGATAGGTATAAACTGAGTAGGTGAATAGGTCACAAAACGAGCACGTACGTAGCGGTTACCTCTTAGGGCAAGGTCTGTATCAGGTAAAAGCTAGAAGAGATATACCATCGATTAAATCGAATGATCAGCATTGTCACAGTAGTTCCCGAAGCATTGATGATGAGCTGAAATGTTTAAAATTAAGGCGAATTTATTGCAAACTTTAGCTCTACCGGGCAATGCCCCCTCGCACTTCACGTCTTTCGAAAGTTCACTGACCAGGAAGTCATATTATTACTTACTTAATCATGACTACCCTTTAAAATGTATATATTATTATCACAAACAATATATATTTCTATTTATTAATCTATCATGACAGATGTTTCAAATCAGAAAAAACCTCGATAAGTAGGCACGGTCTCGAAGAAAATGGAGCACGGCCACACGTTATTCTCTCCCAATACTAAGTAGGTAGTGAATAAGTATCTTGGAAATGATGTAACATATTTGTTCTTCACTATACGTTAAAAAAGTATATACATTTTTAAAATAGGTCTAATAAACCAGCCTATGCGCTACTTCTCCCGCGATATTTCGATCATTCATAATAATATTGCATGCAGGGATAATGTTGCCTTCTAATAGTGAATGAATTTTCAAAATCATTATTTAATCTGCGGAGATTACCCCCCTACATCCGAACTACCAAACTTTAACTCTTTATATAAGGTATATAAATAAATACACATTCCCTACTGCGTCAGTGTTAGGGACAAGGCAGGTGCCTTGCGTGGAAATTTCCGTTAAGTAGCGTAAGCTGGAACTTCTAAAGTAATCGTAACGTCATCGACAAAACATGCTGTCACTTTCATACTTATTTTTGAAATCTGTGGTACGAGAGCGATGGAAGACGTTAAGTTACCGAAACGGTACGTAGAATAATTGTGCTAGAGGCACAGAACGAGTTGTTACAACCCCTTATTATTATTATTTTAATTGTGTGCCTCAGTCCAGACGGGTTAGTTGGGTTAGTCAGGCCGTACTAAGTGACTCGTCCGGCCAGTTTACAGTCAATGACTGGGTCCACTTTGACGTCATTGGCGACAGTGTTTTCCTATATTAGACAATATTGAGTTAGCTGATATCCCTTTGAGCCAAAATGCCGCCTTGTGTAACATGTCAAAATAGATTATAACCTACTCGCGACATTAGCTAGATACCTACCTACATGTGGAGTATATTTCTTTGTACATCCCAGAGTTCTCCTGGGATAGAAATACTCAAAGCTTCCAAATTTTCCAGGATAAAAATGTGATTGTTAACTTGACCCGGTTAAGCTTAAGTATCCGCTCAACAGATTTTGTGATAGGATTTTTTTTTTCTATTCCTGGGCATCCATCCATTCCTGGGGATGAAAGTATGCTTAATATCAATCTGGGTTATAAGCAATCACCATGGCAGCTTCATCCAAATCCATTCAGTAGTTTTCCCGGGATACGCGTTCAGACAGACAAAAAAACGTTCTCTCTGTTTCGAAAATAATGTCCTCGTTACGATATTTTTTTGAAGATTTGTTGTTCAATGTTTTGTATATTAAAATGCGTAGGTATCAGTAGTACTATAGTTATAAATCATTTAAAGGTTGAATGATCTATAATACCTACAAGATACGTTCATTGAATGTTTACGATGCTATTAAATGCATTTTACCATAGTTTCCTCTCAAGTTATTCAGTAGCGCGGGCGCACTTCAAGGTAGGCGCATGATTCAAATACAAAACACTGACATGTCGATTCTCTATCATGAGACCCTTATCTTATGGATAATGTTTTCCTTAGACTTAGTTAAAAATAAATTAATATTGCCAGATGAACACGCCAATAATTATAATTCCAAACGAAGCAATACTCGAACTTAATATGTGTAGGTACCGTAAAATGGTCTGAGGCTATCCCAGCAACAGGTGACTACGGCAAATCATAAGAATATCGTTTCCGAAATTTGCAGGAATCGAACCCGCTACCCGTGTGCAGTGTGGCCTATGCTCAAACCAGTCTATAAATGTTTTAGGTACCTACGTAAAATGTTGAGTGTAAACATATCGTAAAAGGATCCCATTTACTTCGATTCCATGTCATTAAAACCTAGTTCGTTATTGGTAGGTGTTATAGGTATATGTTAATAGGTAGATACGTGTGTTTATAATGACAATGTCTATAGACCAAAAGTATATATAGAAAGATATATACATATATAGGATGATAAAAGAAAAATGATCTCATTAACAATCCAATTGATGGTGATGGACCGAATAATTAATCACGGAATTACTTGTAATTAGCTTGTAATGTCCAAACATTAGGATCAGTTCTGCCAGACCGTATTTATGTAAAATCATTTTTTGCACTAAATAATTATTGTAAATGATACAGCAGTTTTCGCAGGGGTGGATTCAAGATTTAGTTTTGTGGGTGGGGGGTTATTTTGTGTGTGTGTGTTTTAACCTACCTACCTCAAAAAATAATTGATATTAGTCTTAACAAAGTATTTTGGTCGCGAGTCAGGAGGGCGAAAGGTGGGGGGAACAACTGCACTTATTGTAGATCTTAATTAATATACCTAAGTAATAATAATTTATTTTTACGATTTTTTGAATTTTTCAGACAATTTTTTAGATTTTTCCTTCCTTTGAAATCTTATTCAGAAAAAGAAAGAAATTGGTCCAGCCGTTCTCAAGTTATGCACTTACCAATGATCGGAATTTCTATTTTGTTTATACACATAGATATGTCCAAGTTGAGGCCATGTAGGTACCTATGTCTCTGTAGGTCTGTAAATAGCGCAAGGCCTCTGGCTCTATCTAAGCGAAGTTTGAAATAGTTCTCTTCCATTGGTTGACCCTTTTTCCTGTTTCACAAGTTGCTATAGATAGTTAGGTAGGTATAGGTACTTATTGAATCTGCATTCCATATGGCGTATTTATTCTACAAATGAACTAAGTACGGGTTCCACTGCATTAAGTACCTCGCTTAATGGTATGGAACCCGTTTCAAATGTCACCACGAAGTCTTGTTTCCCGTATAAACAACAAAATGTTTTGTTCGTATGTATTTTTAGTATGAACGGCAAGTGGGTTTAAATTACCAATATTGACTCAAAGCTGTGTGTATTTTTAAACAAAGCAATAATATTGTGTCTCTCTTGACATTCTCCTAGTAAACACAATATGCTGGAGGAATTATTATGGTATTAATTATATTATTCTTATCCTTTCATTTTGCATCTCCTATCGCAGGTCTGCGATCATAATAACTGCTAACTTGGATATAGAAATGGCTGCCCGAAATGTGGTTCTGGACCAAAAAGAGGAATAAATATAGAACTAAGGAGTATTTGGTAACATAGACGCACATGCTGGCTGACAAGACTGGTCCACAATAGTACTTACCGCACCAATCTCGGAGCGGCAAGTAAAGTACCTATATTTATGCCTTTTACCTATTGTATTATCGCATTATATGCCTCAGGTATTGCATTGATGGAAATAGTATACGGTACTCTACCCAAGTCAAATCACGCTTACTGTGAGAACAGTCGACTCGGACTGCAGCAATCCCAGTAATACGCAGACCAGAAAATATAATTTCCCCAATTTTCTACTACCCGGTGCAGTGAGCCGAGTGGCCTAAACTCCGGCCACCAGAGGTAGTCAATCCTAAATGATATAACAATTTTATAAAAATAATGGAATACTTATTTTAAAAAAAATGGGTTATCCATTGCACACACAAATTGAGATATATGAAACGACTTCCACAATACAGCGGTATTGGTTACGTAAACACCCTCTTCAGGCCAAGTCAATATTTGAGACCGTATTTACTTCTATATTATTGCTGTTTGAGTTCTATTGTATGTATCTACACTTATGTACATAACAAACAGATTATCGTAATCTCGAAAAATATAAATTAATGATAAAATATTGAGAGAGATTACATTAAGAGCGAGAAAATGTGGAGTTTTGTCCCTCTAGCTAGACCTCTTCGTTCCACTACAGGCTGCAGAAGAATCGTTAGTATCTACACCTAACATACAACATAAGCACAAGGCCCGCACGAAGCATTCATAGAGCTCTGCTCGAGAGTGTACAACCAGCCTAAAGCATGCTAAAGTAGGGTTCTGGATTATTAAGCTGTATCTACGTTTTAACTTGAAGAATTAGTTAAATGGATATTTGATAATTTTATCGACATTAATCAGTTTGGCATCTAGTTATTAAATCTTTGTGCCTGTAGTTGTTTATTATAAATTGATATTTTGTTTAAAATGAATATGTAGATTAGGGTTAAGATTTAGATTAAAATCCAACCATCATATTAGAGAAGCTCAGTGGGTAGTGAGTCTGCTTTCTGAGCTTAAGGTCCCGGGTTCAAATCCTGATAGGGACCAACTTTTTGTGATGAGCACGAATGTTTGTACCCGAATCGTGGATGTTTAATACCTTTATTAGAATTATATACTGGGTTCGGCCCCAGTCCAGTGTACGGTACCCATAATAAAAGCGTTCCTTAGTGTGGGACCGATATAGTTTGTGTGTTCGTCTGGCGATATAATTATATTATAGTATTATTATAGGTTGGGAAATATATCTTTGTTCTAATCTTTTGGAATATTGCAAAGTATCTGGTTATTCTAACAACGTCGGAGCGAGATTTTGGTTCTTTTTCATTCTTATTTCTATCCTACAAATAATGCTAAAAAAGGTGTAATAGGTTTTAAAACCTTTGTCTATCTGTAGCATCGACGGGGTTAATTCAGCAACGTAAGTAGGCACCAATTAAGATTACTTTTTAATTTAAACTTCTTATTACAGACAGATCTATGATTATGAGAATAATTTACACCCGGCTTTCCAATATCAATTGAATCGTATCGACTTAAGGCATATAATCAAGTGACCGACGGAGTGCTACCTCCTGTTTTTTATCTGCTTATTGCCGAATCTGTGTATATACATACCTACTTAGAATCAATCGCACGCGTCATAGCGGAGCAGTTCCATCGCGTATAAAATAACTTGGCGCGATGACGTTTAACCACATTTTGAACTTGACTGTGCGATAATATATACGTATTTGTAATATCGTTACGATATGGTAATTTATGTATACCCACGCGGTATTGTATGACAGACAGTCGTTACCGACGGTAGTGAGGACACGGGTTTTTGTTGTTTAGTGTAAATACAGTGTTACTCATCAACAATAAACACTCGATGATGTTAAGCGGCATTGGAGTCGCGCAGTGTAACTTGGAATTCCCTCGGGCGACGGCGACGTGCGATAGACGTTGAACACTCATTGGTGTGACTCCGCGGCGGCCGTTCCTCCACTGTTTCTACTGACTGCGGACAAAGGTATGTCCACACCACCCGTTTAATTGGTATCTAATGATTTGAGGTTAGTAGCGATGATGCGGAAGAAATTGCCTTATCTTTATTAATTACCGTGTCTGTTGGTGGTCGCGTCTTGATGTTGGCACTAGAATATGAGATCTAATGTTGTGATATATTGACACGGTAGTCGCGCTGGGTGAACAAATTATTATTTCCGAGAACAAATATAAAATAGACAAGTAATTAAATGTTTTTTTTAATATTGACAATTTAAATTAAAAGAAAATAAATGTCTTTAAAAAGATTATCGCTTAGAACGAAAACACAACTAAATTGTGTCGATTACGCGGTGTTTACGGTCTGTATACAAAATGAAAATAACGACAAAGAGTCGATGTCTGAAGGGACTTCAACATTGGCGGCAAATGGCGAAACCGGCATCGCGGTTGTCGCAACTTGCCAAAACTACGGATGTTATTGGACAATTCAAGTGAAAACAAAAAAGAACCGCCGCAAAACCCACGACTTGACCCTGTCTCACAATCGGAAGGCAAACCGTGAGTAGATTGAGCAATGGAAATTCATTTGAAATTCGAACGCGACTCCATCTCAATACCGTGCTGACCTTTGGTAAATAGGAAAATGATCATTCGGAAATAAATCTTAACCATCCTTCCTACCATAACGTAACGGAAATTAATTGACGATCCGATTAGCATAGTTGGTGGGTAAGCTTCTGTACCGAGGGTCCTGGATTCGAATCCCGTTAAAGCCAACTTTATGTGATGCGCATGATTATTTTCTTCCGGGTCATGGATGTTAATATCTAAATATATATAAGTTATAATAATATATCGTCCCCAGTCCGCATTGTACGGTACTACCCAACAATAATACAAACGTTTAGCTTGGGAATGTGCTCCTCACGTCACTGGAAACATGCCCTGGAAATTAATTAATTTCTAAATATCACCTTTATCATCACTCTGACGGAAACTTACCACATATACCGGCTGTCACGCATTGTGTTGTGTAATTGATTACAAAGAAAATGGAAGTATTGCGCAACAAATGCACATCTTTGATAGATAACATCTATATGTTGCTTCTGTCACATGCGAACTGCATAAGGGCCGTAAGTAGTACATCATAAAAGTTACGTTGAGAAAAAAATAAAAACTATTATTAAAGGACTTTTTTGAAACATCTTAGAAAACAAGTTGCTTTAGAAAAAAATAACCAAGCAAACTATGTTTAAGCAAATTGATAATTTTAATTATATAGAATTCATCGCGAACATCAACTATACCTAACTTGTATGGTTGCATCTTATTTTAACACCAAAAATTTAATTAATTTTGCGCCTTGATAATGGTTTTCAGTAATAACTTTCATATAGTTCCCATATTGTGCCAGTCAATGTTTGACCATTTTGCAATATGGGAACATTGTTAAATCGATTATCAGTTATTTAACTTGTCGGTGACGTAGTTTATCTGTGTCGCGTCAGACCCAAAAAAAACAAAAGGGATTTCAAAAATAACATCCAAATCAAATAAAAAAAGTAGTAATGAAAAACCCTGTATTAAGAGTAATTTATTTGACATTGCATTATATAAGGGTCATGAGAATGTAAGAGCACATCTACACCTTCTAATTTAATTCTCATAATATTTTTCGCTTCAAAACATCGGATTTCCGCTTTGGAATATACCGATTTGGAAATACCTAGCCTTGATTCAACCAGTTTCGACATAGGTATTGTTAACTTCAAGGTGCTACGTTTACTTAGAAGTGTATCTTTTCTGAGTAGGTAATAGGAAGATATTAATAGATACAAATGTAATTTTCTTAGAAATAATTTTTTCAAAAATTAACAAAAACCTTGAGTATACTCGCAAACAAAAGCTCATGTAAGTACGCCTAAGTGTCGGTCGTCCAAGTTAATCGACTCACTTTTTTCTCGTCCATAATTTATATTATATATAATATATTATAATATATTTAACCCACAGACGGACTGTGGAAAATCACTGTGATTTAGCCCATAATTTCCAAATCTGTTTACAAATGCCGGGGGTTTCCAGTACCATACACTCAACGAAAAAAAAAAAATAGCGATTCAATAGATTTTTAATTGGTTAAAAAAAACAAGCTAGTGGACTTTGAGTCTTATACTAATATAAATATTTACCTGAGTATACTTATTTACATTCTCATACGAAACCGATGCCTCTTATTAAATAAAACATCAACACGGCTGTTATCTACTGTTCTGTTGAGGGACCGGCTACAGTGCCCACATTTTGCCGAGCTCTCGAGGCAATATCATTCAAGCCTAGTACTGTTATATATACCCAGTAGTAAGAGAGCCGTCCTCGTGACCATGAAGTTTCGGGTTCGATATCTATCGTGGCTATCAAATTATTGGTGAGCCACTCCTGCATAAGCTTTGCCTTATTTGAAGGTGCTCACAGGACTAGTTACTAATAATCTTTTGTAATTTATAAAAAATCATATTATTGTCAAAAGACCCTTGAACTTTTATAATGACGTAAACGTAACAGTTCTACAGATAATAAAGACTCATAATGCCTTTATCCTCAAAAGAAATGACCAATCAAGCCATGTATTGCCTTTTATGACCGTTACCACTTGCAAATATATTTTCTTTTGAACTAATTTCACAGAACCTTAAGATTACTTTTAAACGTTACTACACTCGGTATACTTAGGTACTATTAATATAATATCTGTGTAACGAAACGTCGATACGATAACCTTGCTAGTTTACTTATGGAAATATGAGTAGGCGTTTCTGCTAAACAATGTTAAGAGAAAGAATCGTTGCTCTGAATTTTAAAATGGGACGGGAAATGATGCTGTCTTACCTTAATTATGACCTACCCTCTTGCATTTTCCAGTTTGTAATGTTGGTGTCAATAATAATTGCTCGCTGTATTATTATGCTAGTAGGTATAGTTATTTTCACACTTGCAAACAGTTCATTCAAGGGCCTATTGGCAGACTCGATATAAAATATAAAGTTAGGTACTTGTATGTATATAAAATAAAACTTACATTTTATAAAGCTTTTGAAAAATCAGGTAAGTACAGCGTACATCCTTTTTATGAAACAAGTATGTGTTTAATTAATTACTTAAAAATAAAAAATATATCATTTAGCTTAACGAAAATAGGTATACATCCTTATGATATGATAATTACACAGATACATTGTATCAAATCAACATCAAGGTAAATTAAATAAACAGTACTTAGTTAGCACTTATCTAGTTAAACATGCAAGTTTCGTAGTTTAATAGATAGTAAGTGTGCATTGGAGGAAAATATAGAACTTAAAGTACCATTGTCTTCCCACTGGCTGTTTATGTAAACACCCCATCCGTGAATGTTCAGTGACAGCTGCAGGCAGCTCGTACACAGACGTCATACTGGAATGCAAGTAATATCAAAGTGTTGGTTTTCAACGTTACAATGTACTACGTATCTTTTACAAGTTATACCACAAAATTATTCTAATTGATGAGGAAGTTTCCACGAAATAAAATAGTAGGTATTTTGGCGCAACCGTAATAACCCACCTTTTAAAAGCTTAATCATTGATTACTATTAATGTATATTAATAGTAATCAATGATTAAGCAAATGATTAAGATTAAGTAGGTATCTACTTAGATATTTAAATCTAAAATTAAAAAACGTCAAAGATTAAAATGCGTCATTGTCTTCAAAGTAAGGCTAATAATAGATGTTTTATATAAATATATTCGTTCACGGAAAAAAATAAGGACAATGAAATGACACCACTGAATGGATACAATATATACGTTAATCTTAGTTAATAATTTTCAAGTTTTTTTGTTTGAGAAAACTGAAAAACATTTTGGAGGAGGGCAACCCGACTGACATGAACAGAAGTATACAAGTCGAACATTCTACAGGACGACCTGATTAGGTCAGTTGATTGATAGTGACCCTGCCTTCTACGCTGAGGGTCCCAGGTTCAAATCCTGGTAGGGACAAACTTTATGTGATGAGCACGATTATTTGTAGCTGAGTCATCATTATATATTATACGCTCCGAGTACGGTAGCCATAATACAAGCGTTGCTTATAGTGTGGGACGTATAGTTGGAGTGTTCGTCTGGCGATATTATATTATATCAATTGGTGGGCATGATCTAAATTTAACTTTTCGGGAGAAATAACCTTCACCCCCATTTAAATACGTGCTATAACTTTATTGCGAACGGAGAAATAGGTACTACGTACTCTTAGAACTATTAGTTAATACGTACTCGTGATATGGATATATACGTAAGTAACTACGGGCCCTAAGGCTCAACAATATCAGCAATTAGTAATAAACGAGAAATAAATTACCTACCAACCTTCTTTATATAAGGACGTACTATTGTTGAGTGTATTGATATTCTGATAGTTTCATCTTATTTCATAGTCATGTGCATTCGGACTCCAGCACCGAAAGTACTCACTCACTCACCAATTTCTTATAATATGAACATCGAATGCTCACTACGTACTAGGAACTATTCACTCTATTCTTTGCTGTAACCGATATCCCAATATAATTGCTTTATTCGAACACTCACATGAGTGACTAACTTGCTTGTAGACGTGTCGGATTTTTATTAGATTTTTTACTTAATATTGAAAGAACGGTTTACCAACGTCAAATAACAGGCAACATTTAAACCAGTTACCCATCTAGCATTAGGGTTCGCTACACGCAATTGTAGTATTGTTGACGAAAAACATATTAGTCATGGTTCTGCACGAGATTTATGAATCCATGTGAGTATATTTGAGTGGAATTGCGATCAAAATAAAAAGCCGCAACTTTTAGAATTATGTTTACCGAAAGTGTATAAACGAGTGTTTAAATCTTATTCCGTTCAAGTTTAGGCGTATTATTGTGTGATTTCTGTTGGTGTTGGTGTCTCGTGTAAATTAAAAAAAAATGTGATGTAAATGTTTATTTTGATATTGGATGTAATGAACTGCCTCATTGGCTCTTGTATCTGCGCTGGCTGGTGGCAAACACTTGAATTACCATTAAGTACCGTTCACCGTATTATAATTGTGCCTAAAGTAACTGGAACTTGATTCAAGAAATATGTAGTTACAATCATAAAAATCTGATGCGAAGCTATTTATAATGCCGTGGTATGCATTTAAATATAAATTATAAAATAAGTTACGATGATAGATTTTATAATTTATTTTAGATAAGGATCATATAATACTCACTATTCGTCCTGAATAACAATTTCTGTATATTCTTTCTCACAACAGATTGTATTTATGTTATTTCCCTGGTAGAACACGACTCATTGTTTATAAATAATCTAACCGTAAATGTATATTGTGTATTCATTTATTATGAGTTAATTTATGACAAGTTTCTTATTTTTGGCTCTTTATGACATTTGTAGGATGTGAAGAGGTCATTCAAGTATTAATTTACCTTAAATCTGTCTGTTTTGGTAATCACCAATAAATAATACCTAGGTGATTGGCGCAGGATTAAGTCCAACCTAAGAGTGGTCGCAGATTTTTCAAATCATTTGTCGAGTTAGCCTCCTACTATCATCATACAAAAATAATAGGTATCTTTCAAATAAATTTTCGCATAAAAAGTTATAAGTTTATTGTTAGTCTCATCTTTATTCGTATTATGACGGTAGGTAGGCACCACAAAACGTAGGTACTAATATATTTAAAATTAAAAAATCTTCAAATTATACCTAAAAGCTGTAACAAAAATTGTGTAAAATATTTTAACAGGTTAATCAGTAAACTAAATGGATCACTTTGATGTATAAAATAATTGTGTAAATGATGATTGCTTTTTTTAAAGAAGGCTATCAGTAGCGTTTTACCGTGCTTTTATGTACGAGGTGGCATTTTTTCTAAAGTTCTAATAATTTGATTGATTTCTTAGGGAATGTTATCTTTGTAGATAACCTACTGATGGGCCTATTAAAATATTTTACACTATTTTTGTTAATTAACTAGGGTTATTCAGGGTGCTGAATCATGCTGCATATATTGAGGATAGCTGTTGCCCGCGACTTCGTCCGCGTGGTATTTAACAAAGACAACCGTTGACAGCAGCCTGCTCGCCCTTTCTGAGCCCGCGGGACGCATTGCAGGTTGTTGCTATCAAACTTAATCAGGCGCTGCGCTGCAACATTGGTTTTAATTTTTTTTCGTGAGATCCTATTTTTTTTCTAAAATAAAAGTAGCCTAAGTTACTCCTTGTTACATCAGCTATCTGTCAGTGAAAGTCCCGTCAAAATCGGTCCAGCCATTTCAGAGATTACCCGGAACAAACAGACAGACAGACAGACAGACAGACAGACAGACGGACAGACAGACAGACAGACAGACAGACGCACAGACAGACAGACAGACAGACAAAAATTGTAAAAAATGTTGTTTCGGTATAGGTAACGTGTATACAGCGGTTAATATTAAAATAACAGCGGTTATTTTAATATTACAAACAGACACTCCAATTTTATTTATATGTATAGATAATCTGAGTTTATTTTGTAATAAGAAATTGAGAAAAGGCATGCCGCCTTTTCTCAATTTCTTGCGGTTTCACTGACGTATTTCTACGTATTTCTTAAAACAAGGAATGTTTTGGTAAATGCACTTCATACAATTGAAAAAAAATATTGAAAAAATTCATCAAAATGTCATTGAATAATGTGTTCTTGTATAGAATAACTTTTTAACCAATATTAACATGTGATACTGCATGAAGGCGCGTCGAATAGAAATAAACGTACCTTAAAATAACTTAAGTGTAGGTATCTAAGCACTGATTAATGAATATATTCATTTATCAAACAATGAATACACGTGATTGTCCAGTTTACAATGAGCGGACAAAATAACAAAATGGGATATGCATTGAGTCTTAAATATTCCTCCTTAGACATTTTTACTGGCCTTGTATAGTATAGAATACTAACCTACCACCCGCGACTTAAAGCTCAAAGCTTCTGGTTTTCCAATGCTACATTGCCCTTTTAGGGTCTCAGCACACATATGGGATCGGAAAGGGATCGTCACCGTATCGCCTCGAGCCGTTCAGAATGGTTTGTATTAAACTCCCTACTGCAACGCACACTAATCGGAATAATAACGTAATCGCCTCGCCTCGGAACAGGCTCCGAACTTGAATTCCCGCGCTTACGGCTCATCGTCCCCGCGCTTACGTTTCTCCGTCCCCGCGCTTACGTCTCTCCGTACCCGAGCTCACATCTCTTCGTCCACCCTTTCCCCTTTCCCCTCCCGCGAAACAAACTGATCTGGTGCCAACCAGGTCAGCCAGGGGGCGGCGAGGCGTAAGCGCGGTGTCGCCTAGCCGTAGCCGAGTTGACGTACAGGCGCTGCTGATACGCTTTCGTTACGTGCATACGGTAGGTTGACGCCTGGTTGACAGCGAGGCGAAAGGCGTTACGGTTACGATCCCTTTCCGATCCCATATGTGTGCTGAGACCTTTAGCCTCAACCCGTACCATAGGTCAATGTAATGTTGCGGAAAAGCACTTTATATATGAAACAATTAAGCTATATCCGGTAAGTTCAACGTATTATACGTAAAAGCCCTGTACGTGGACGGGTAGAGGTGCAATCAGGTAGCCGAAGCTAGACATTCGTACGTATGAGGGCTGAGTACTACGCCATGCGTCGCGAATGATGCACGCTCGGTGCACCCAGCAATATATGAAGGGATAGGTAATTATTTTTGTACCGTACTATACATGATTTTTTTTTTGTATCTGGTTACATGGTTAGAATAATAATAGTGCGTGTGCAGTCGTAGCTTGCGCGATGTCTTCTAGTTAGTGTGTCTCAATGTTTATTGAATGGTTCAGTGAGTGGTTTGTTTTCCCGCAGGTCGTTCACAATACCAGACGGTTTGGTGATGGACCCCCTAGCGCCCACCGCGCTTGCGGTCTCCACAGAGTTCATGGATCGCATTGGCAGTGGGCTGACCCTACTCAGAGAGCATGGGAAAAAAGTTCAGAAGGTGGGTGTGTACTGATACATAAGGATAGTCAGCTACCATTGTTAAAACAACATTAAAACGCTTCAGAAATTTTTATTATCTATTTTTAAAATAAATTTCTGGTTGTGAGTGATGATAATGATTAAGAACTAACGTTTTTTTTGGCAGTGAAATCGCAAAATAATAAATTACTAACTTACGAGGTACTAAAAGTGATGTACTTACAACATGACTCGATTTTTATAACTGGTTATTGGTATTTTGATGCAATATAAATAGACATTAAACTTTACAATACTGTCGATATTTAGTCAATACAAAACAAACTTGTATTAAAAATGTTGTGCCGTAGTAATTAAATCCTTTTGATAAAAAAAATATGATGATTGATTTGCTTAAAATGATAAATATCTTGCAATCGTGTAGCCCTATAAGAATTGTAATATACCTGACCTATTTGTGTTGTCCCACAGTATGTTTGGAAGAGTAGAAAATTCGACATTCTGAAGAAATCATGGAAGTCTATAGTGAACGTCGTTTTGGTCGAAGCCAAAGACATGCCGAAGGACTACTCCAATGGACTGTACTGCAAATTCAAGTAAGTGTAGCATGCCGAGATTCCATTAGTTAGAGGCTGCGACATATTCATTTATCTTCACTTGAGCAACCTACTCGTAAACAGTCTGCGCCAGACTTTTGAGCATGCTTTCATCGACACATAATGGTTAGCGGCACCGCCTCGTCCCACGGTTACTTCAAGTGGAGTCCCGGCCAATCCACCTAAGCGAATACGATGATAAAAACATACCTAGGTACTACCTACTCACCAATTTGGGGTATAGTTTTAAAAGACGACGGTGGAACAACAGGCCAGCATGTCGGCTCGTATTCCATTATCTCACCGCTGCTGCGGTCTTTGCATCAATTATTGAATTCCAATTCATTCTTGATAATTATATAGTAGTATCGATTTGCCTCCATTACGATGAAAAAAACAAAAGACACCTATACGTATTTAGTAATAATAATAAAATAATTCCAGCCCTTTTTTATGTCCCACTGCTGGGCACGGGCCTCCCCTCATTGCGAGGGGGGTTCTAGGCCATAGTCCACCACGCTGGCCCATTGCGGGTTGGCAGACTTCACACATCTTTCGAATGGTTCTCTCAGACATGCAGGTTTCCTCACCATGTTTTCCTTCATCGTTTAGCAAGTGATAATCTTGGTTGAAAATGAGATTCGCACATGAAAAATTCCAGAGGTGCGAGCCGGGGTTTGAACCTGCAATCCTCGTTACCGAGGCAAGTGTTCTACCAACTTGGCTATCACTGCTTATAGGTATTTAGTACGAATCCAATATTTTTTTTAATTTCACAAATTTTCCATCTTTCGCTGTCAATCAGTAATAGTAGAATATTGATTGAATAAAATAAAGTTCGTTCTGAATAAGACACGGCGCGGGCGCATAATTTAAACAAATGGTGTTAATGAGTTTCCGTTATGTATTACCGTTAACATTTAAATCTTACTAGCCGGTTTAATACGTCAGTATCTTCTGTCCTGTCAGGCTATATCACAAGAAACATTTGTTTGTCTGAGTATGAGGAAGTTATTTTAAATAACTTTTATATGTATAATATTATTGAGATACCTAATAACACCGAAAGATTTTTTCGGAATAAAAAAGTAGTTTTTATTACATGAAATTCTTGTCCATCTACTATAATAGACCTACCCACGGGTTTCAGAATTGCACCTCAAAAGTATACCTATTTAAAATTTTGAGGTTAATGAACTTAACACACAAAAAATTATGCAAGCGACCTCTCGCCCAATACTTGACTCCTTTAGTCACAGGTGTTATTGTTTTCCAAATCTTTAACAACTATCATGACGATTTAATAATCGTCATGATACGTCTATGAAGCCACAGTCAGGGACGAGTGGAACAATTACTGAACACAAAGTCTTGATGAAAAGCATTCAGAGCGATGCGTCTCACGGTCACGATTGTTCGAGGCGACGCTTCGCTGATTCTCGCTTTGTTACAGTTTTTTTTACCTATACAATATTATAGACGAGTCTTTTTGTTAATAAATAGTATACGGTATGTACCGGTACCGTATGTATGTGTGTAAGCTATGTGTCAATCATGTTTTTATATTTCAAGCGTATTTATTTGATGCATCTTACGGCCGCGTAATAACTTTGCAAATCGCTTAGATGAAAGTTTCCTAAGCTATACTTGTTCCGTCTTCTATACCACGTCCTTCTACAGGTAGTAGTACTGATTCAGAAAGAGTATATACTTCTGAACCTGAACTTCTTTAGCGCATTTGTAATGATAATATGTTTCCTGCACATTGACTGTGGCTTGGAATTTTGTGACGGAAGATCAGCCGGCTTGCCTATGATTTGGATGGATTACATCCAATGATAGGCATTTGACCACAAAAAAATCTAAAGAGTATTTTTTTAAGTCAGCACAAAACACCCACCTACGTATATCATGCAAAAAATATGAAGTACTACTTATATAATAAACTAAACATAATTTATTATACTATCAATCTTGATGGTGTTTTTTATATCATGGGTTTTTCCATCGCAAACAGGCTGGGCACCGAAAGTCACAAGTCGAAGCAGAGTGTGAAGTCGAAGACCTCATGGTGTGAGAGGTTCAACCTTTACCTTTACGATGACAACAACTTGGAAGTTACGGTGTGGCACAAGGGGAAGCAGAAGACCTTCATGGGCAGGTATACTATTTGATATTTCTAATGGTCACGTAACAAGACGACACTTGAGACTTGTATCAAACTGGGAGTCTGATCTTGCCATGTGTCGCTTAGTGTCTACTTAGCCTATGTTGGGGTTACTTCGACGGACTGATTAGCGCAGTTAGTAGTGACTCTGTTGTCTGTGCCGAGTATCCCGGGTTCGAATCCTGGTAGGGACAAACTTTGTGTGATGAGCACGAATGTTTGTACCCAATTAGTGGATCTTTAATATCTATATAAGTAATTTAAACTGGGTTCGCCTCCATTCCATTGTACGGTGCCCATAATACACGCGTTGCTTAGGGTAGGACCGTTTAGTTCGTGTGTTCGTCTGGCGATATTTGTTTATTATTAATTATTACTTTACCGGTTACTTGGCTGGTCATTTTGACCAATAATTTTGCCAAACTAACGGGTCATAATTATGACGTAATAGCATATACACGCGGCAACGACCCCGTGTATATACGATGACTGTATATATAAGCTCCAACGTTATTGATGATTTAATCTATTTTAAATTTAATTAAATCACTTGCATTATTCAGAAGTAAAGTGCTTTCTAAATTGACAACATTTTATTGTAAATTTGGAGGTCCCTCTATATTTGCCATATGAAATTCAGCCTTTACTCAAGGATGTTAAAGAAATTGGATGTGTTATAGCAGCTTATCATCAAAAATATACTTGCAAGTATAGTTACAAAATTGATTACAAATAAACCTGCAACTTATAAGGTAAACCTATATTTATCCGCAAGTTGGTATAAACTCGTTCAATGTTGATGTAGGTAGTCATTGCAATTATCCATAGCTGTAAATAAATACGTAGGATAAATATACAACATTTAAGGGCCCAATAGCACAAGTGCCTTCACCTGCCATGAACTTTTATTCAGGCATTATAGGTATATTTATCTCCCCTATAAACAAGATTCTTCGTTCAGGGTCGACTAGTGGTCAGTGACGACTTGCTCGGAGGGCTTACAGCGTGAATACCAACCACATTGTTCCGGATTCTTTTAACGTAACAGCTACGATTCTCTGTAAACAATATACCTATCAAGTATTTATTTTAATAAATTAAAGTTAATATCCGTAACTAATTAGTTTGGCTGTACAAACACGGAAATATTGGAAAATCATATCAACAAACAAGATTATGCTAATCGTGTTAGCATTGCTCACAGGTAGCTGTTGTTCCACTATTTGTTTGAATCGTTAACGACTAGTTTAAAAAATATAATTTACATATATGAGGAGCGTATTCGGTACGTTTTATATGTACATATTTACTTTAAACTTTGTACGCACTATATATAAAATTCAAGCTAGATTAAGAATGTTAGTATCACGTGATCTATTTAGATTTTCTGAATATCTATCAACGAATAAATTTTGATGTATTTCTACGTTAATTAACATGCAATATTCAGTACATTATTAGAGTTCCGTTTCTAAATAAATCTGCACACATTTCCATAAATGAACCACGATTTTACTTAATCTATTTTACTATAGCTTTGTATGCATAAACGAATTAATTACCTTTATTACATTTTTGTGTGATTTTTTCCCATGCTTTAACAGTTATTCTGCTATTCGGGGCAGAGACATATTAAAAAAAACTAAGATCACATGTATCGAAAGTCTCAATCTTGCGTAAAAGATGATGAAAGAGATACACTCACAAGGGTCTTACCCTTAAATTAAAATAAAAGATTAAGTTTCAGATTCAAGCTCAGACTCCCACATTTATTGCGTGCTATGTACTCAATTGGTCTTAAATTTTAGTGCTTATGTCATAGTGACCTTTTTTGAAGCATAGCAATGTTAAAGGCTAACTACTTAGATACTACCTAAGACAAAGGAATAATATAGACGGAGTGTCGCGAACAATAGATTGAAGCAAAAAAGAATCAAGCCGATATGTGTAGTACACGCGAATTGCGTTCTCACGTACACGTGATTTCACGTGAACCACACAAAGCGGCTGGTATTTGTACTTCAATATGTTGTTCACGACACTTCGTCTATATTATTTCTTCGGCTGAGCTTACCACTAACAAGTTTCGTAATTAAGTAGCGGATAAGTACATTGTAGATTCCGTTTGCAGGTGTGTGATCGACCTGTCGCATCTGGAGAAGGAGAAGACCCACGAGGTGTGGCAGGAGCTGGAGTGCGGCCGCGGTACCGTGCATCTGCTCGTAACGCTCAGCGGGTCTGCGAGAGCCATGCCTATTGACAGTGTACCCACCACTAATGGAGTTCATCACGCTTTACCTGCTGGAGATAAATTCGTGAGTACAATAACTCTATGTATTTATCGATCTCAACTCTTATGTTTGACATGAGTGCGCTTGAGAGCATATATTACATTTCTAAAGGTATCTCAAATGCGACTGGAATGTGTGGCATTTTTGGGAAACTCAATTTGAGTTTAGTTTTATCATTCGGGGGTATGTCACCTAGGGTTGATGTAAATTTACCGGTCTTGAGTTCTATTGTTATCTACACAGAATCCAAAATTGAACCTAATGGACCGACATTGAATGTTGTGCTGCTATTGTAACATGATACTCCCACATAATATTCCGCTAGAGTCCTTATTGATTTACCAATACATAGACAATGTACCTAGTACTTGTTCGCCTACGAAGAAACTCGCACTCGAAGCTCTGTGTGTTGTAAGTGAAGTGAAGGTAACATTATGAATGATTTTCGTATAAGTATCCATTTCCCTATAGCAGAGGTCATGAACGCTTTATAAAGGTTATCGCGAGGGTCATCTTTTGTAGTATTTGTATCTTTGTTCAAAAAAGATTAATTTGCACGTTTAGACTTAGCAGAATTAATTATGAGCTGTGACGTGATTGTGTAGATTTATCTATGTTACGGTCAGTGTGATTAATTGGAAACTATGTATTAATAATTACGGAGAACTAGAATACCATACACGAGGTTAAAGGTTGAAACGCTAGGTCAGATTGTGCAATAAAAATGTCGACGGTGTTTAATTTTTTAAACAAACTTTGAGATATATATCGTCATAGCTTTTTTGCGAGTTTGGCATATTTTAATGCTTGCATTGATCTTAATTTGATTCAAAATTAATTTCAAATGAAACACCACTCCAAAGTTTATATAGTATTGTATCGCTTTAGGTAAGCTTTTAAGCAAACTTTACATCGAGGCATCTAATGCACATGCATGCAAATTTCGCAAGAACCTAAATTTAACCCATTATTTTGTTAAAAAATTAAAATCATAAAACTTTTGAACTTCCCACCTTGGCCTAGCGCTGTGAATAACAACCGCGATGACCAGCTTATCGGTGCCTTCCCAAGCTCGGAAGATGTATAATTCAGTCACCTATGTTATATCAGACCGTGCCACGTAGTGGAAGCGTATTGCAAAATTTTATTTCCAGGCAGGATTTCGAACTGCCTGGCAAAAATATATTTAAAATCAATAATACAACCTTATCCTAATAAAAAACTATCATAATATTTTCGGATATTTTTTCCAACGTTGTTATTGAAAATTACAACTAGACACTGAGGCAAAGTATCTACTATCTAGCGGAAAGTTATATCGTTAACATCATCAAACATGTTTAGTCTGAAGTTTAACGCTGGGAAGTCAACCTAATGTAAATAAGAGTTGGTAATACGCCCCCCGATCTATTGAACGTATTCACCAACATGGCATCGATCTCCTCTCATTGCTCTTCATCCTTACATGTAACTTAATAATGTACTCTATAACTAACTAAATTACTATGTGTTAGCTAATTTATTCCTTAAGAGGAATCATAATTGATAGACACTAATAGATTGAAGTTGCCGATATGAAGATAATTTGTATAGATGTAATAATTCTATGCTCAAATCTAGACTATTTTGAAACTTTTAATACGCGAATTGTTACAGGCATAATGATACTCATGTGAAATCTGAATTGTAATAATAGCTGAGGTCATGAAGTAAAAGATAATTAGATTATTATATTTATTATATATTCCTGAACAGTTTTATTACTAAGTCTATATAAAAGTAATAAAACTAAAACTATATATAAAAGAAAGTCGTTTTACTCGTAGATACAACATTTATAAGTAAAGAACGGGTGGGCCAATTATAATGATTTTTTTTTCTCCGCCTCGAATAGCAGAGTAACTATTAAAACATGGGAAATATTCACAATACAAATCTCATTCATTTGTTTCTGAGGCAGTACGAAGTTCTTCGGGACAACTAGTATATCTATACTTAACAAAAACATCCTTTAATATTTATAAACTATAAATCATGTAGTACGTATAAAATATGAGGCATCTTAAGTTATAGGCATATTAATGCTTACTAATACCTACCATAATAAATTTGATTCTCGCGAAGTCTTACGTCGACTCTATATTTATGGAGTAGGTATAACATTTTGCACTCAAGTTTTCCTCTTGAACCATAATTCACTATCAATACTAATTAAGTTTAAAGCACCTGTTGAATAATATTTGTGACTTCGCCGGCCGGTGCGCGGTGTTCACCTTGCTCGACGTAGCTAATCCTAGGCTTTTACGCATGACGTCAAGTGCGCGGGCGCAACTGTAGCCGCTTGCCTCGTGACGAGACGAACCAGTCCTGTGGTTCACGCACGGAATATTCCAATGCCCGATGACGCAGATAAAACTCTACAGTTCAAATTATCGTATATGATTAAGTTTTTTTAAGTTAAATAGTTTCCATATTGATTTCTTATATTTACGCGAATACTTCACATGGAAATAAAACTTTTTTTACTGATTTTATTGCATTTATGTTATGTTTTTGACCTCAATCATCCCGTGACCATGATTGCTGCAAAGCAGCCGAAACGTCAGGAATGTAAAAACATAAAATACACGCTATAAAATCTGTTGAAAGTTCTGTCAAATGAAAATTCACTTATTTAAAAAATGCGGCAGTCGCATGAGGTTATAAACATTTAAGAATAGGATATGACGTCAGCTGGTAACCATAAAAGTTATCCATTGATGTTATGAAAATAAAGCTTTTAGCACTTGCGTTTAAAGGATTTATCAAATGCCTGATAAATTTCCCCGTGCGTAATACATTCTAAATATGTCAAAGATTGAGTGTAGTCGACACCTAATAATAATGTACTAATTGGAATGACGTCAGCACTACTAATATTTGAAAAAGAAAAACAACCAATTCACAAACACGCGCAGGCAACCCGACTCTTATAAATATTACATCTCATCTTGAGCTGTTTCAAAATAACTGGAATGTACCATTATAACCCCATCAAGCGAAGATCTATCGTAAAAAACTAACTCTAATTGACCCGTGATTTGCAATAACTAGCGTCAGTAAGCAAAAACCGTAATAAATAATTTAAAGCGCGGTAAAAAATAAATAATGTAAGTAAGTACATGGGTAGATATTCTATAATCGGCATTATCGGTAAAAAGTGCATAATAGAATCTATCAATCAACTTTTTTTTTAAATGTCGCATTCTAAAATTATTTGATAGAACATACCACAAATATGGCTTGAATGTCAGATTCGCGATTTTTAATATTACTTTTTGGGTTCCACAGATAAACTAAGAACCCTTATATTTCGATAGAGTCAATAATGTTTATGGTTATAAGAGTAAAGCTTGATACACTAATTACTTGTTTATAACGAGATTAATTAACATACCTATATAAGTACGATTTATTTTTTATTTTTAAGTGGTACAATTAAGTCACATTGAATAACACGGGGTGACTCAGAAAAGGTATACTAACCTTTGAACCTGCGCTTCTTGAGCGCATTTGTAATCATGACATATCGACATTCTGACTTTACATAATGATTACAATGCGCTACATAAGCTCAGGTTCAAAGGTTAGTAGACCCTTTCTGAAACATTATGTATATTCAAAGTATCACATTGCTGTGGGGTTTTTTTTAATTATTCGATATCGGAATCGAAACGAATTTGAATACTTTCTCATGTGGATGTCGTTCCCGACGAGTTTTCAAAAGGCTATTTTAAATAGCGATAAAGCTCGAAAACAATCTGCGCATGAAGATGGTGTGTATTTATACGAAGAATTTATATAGCGATTGCGGAAATCCGTTTCGCGAAGTTTCCGATTTCATTTCCGAAATCGATTTATAATGTTTTAAAATAACCGTATTTATCTCTTCCCCAGTCATGGTACCGTCTGGACAGTGATTGGAGCGACGTGGGCGAGCTGTCCGTCAGTGTGTGCGCCGCCGAGGGTCTGAGCGCGCTGAGCATAAGCGGCAGGGCCGACGCGTACTGCGTGCTCGAGCTGGACAACTCCAGGGTGCAGACGCACGCGGTCCCCGGGACCACCGACCCCGTGTGGAACAAGAGCTTCACCTTGTAAGTTTTTCCACGTTGCACATTTTTTATGAGATGACACTTGGCCGGTCGTGTGTCAGCCAAGTTCAGAGAAAGAGTGGGTTACTAAAAAAATACAAATACATTAGCTATAGATGAATATTATGAGTTTACTGTATACTAAATAATTTTGCTAACCTAAAGTAACGAATACGGAATTATGCCAAATTTTAGAATATATATAAGTATATACTTAGATGCTTAAATCATTAGGACACGGGTTAAGTTTTTTTGCAACAAACTTCCTAGGAATTGTATCTACGAGTCGGTATATATCCTAAGTATGAGAAATGTATTAAGACTGGGATTAGCTTCGACAGATTGCACATAGGAAAGAAAAATTGCAAGCATGCAAGCGTTACGGGGTGTGCTCCGCCAGAAGATTCACAGCGTCGGCCGTTCATTTCGCTCGTACACTCGACTTACGCTCCGCTCGGAAGGTCAGCGGCTCGCTTCGTTCGTTATCTCCCCTCGTTCGCAACTCTTCGGCCTCGAGGGCTGGTTCTTCTCAGGACCACCTTTGCAACCTTCTGGCAACGCGCTTTACCAAACCACTCAGAAGAGGACCAAGTTGGACCGGGGGCAATAGCAGCGCTCTAACTCCTACCCAACAACTTGAAATCCTTAATATACGAACAGAAAATAAAATAATGATTCGTGTCTGTATCTGTGTTTATTATTTCCTAATACCAATAATGGTTATATAAAGTTCCCGGGAATTCTTGTCAATATCATAGGAAATAGTAAAAACATTTTGATCAACCCTTTTTTTACGTGGGGAAATCCTCATGGATACTCGCATGCCTCGTGGAGGCCTACGTGGGTTATGTCGGACTAAAACTCCACCGTGGTCCTTCTCTAGCCTAGTGGAGGGAGGAGGCTCGGGAACGCTTTCACACACATCCGCGACTCAAACAGTCAATAAACAAAATATCAACCTAAACCAACATAAAATTAGTAAACCGTAGACACTAAAAATCGAGAAATAGTTTTACTAGAGTTGGTGCCAATCCGAGTTTTAGTACATAAGATGCATGGGATTTACTTTGGACCTTTAAACTGGCACCGATTGGCACCGAAAAATCAACGCCTCGTTGGGTGTTGATTTATATATTTTTTACGGGACCACAATTGAGATGAGTTTCTTTAGTAAAATATTTTACACATTTCCTAGATCCGGTCGGGTTTTTGTATACTTATTTTCCGGCTACAACAATAATGTTTTTTTTTAATCTTGTACCGTCCTTCGGCCTTCGCATAATAACCAATTTAAACGTTAACACATATTATGTAACCTGGGCCTATTATGTAACCCTGTTTCAATCATTTCGTGCATATAAATATAGTCCGTGTCAACATATACTATACTTTTATCCTATAAAATGGATGTGTTCCCGCAGGATACCCAAACAACTCTATCTCAAAACCCACTTGGCTTATAAAAAACTGCATAGTGGAAAAATTTTGTCCCTGTAAACGAAAGGGTTCCTCCGGGATGGCAAAAAAAACCTTCCGGGCACAATTTTAATAATTAATCTAGGTACATTTATAAACGAAACAAGTTCTGAAATGTGTTTGTTGGTCCATAATTAACTCGTTATTGTTAAGGGATGGGCTAAGTTATCTTATACTAACTCGTAGGTACGAAACCTATCTTACTCAATAACACTTTCCTCCATTGTTCGCAGTCCAGTCAATGACGTGACATCGATGTTAACAATCAAAGTGTACGATGAATCGATAATCAACACGATGAAGGACGAGACCCTCGGCAAGATATCGATACCGCTGCTCACTATCGTTAACGACGAGAAGACGTGGTACGAGCTGGACAGCCGCTCCAAGACCAACGGCCCGAGGATACAGTTGCAGATGTCCATTGCATGGAATCCGGTAATTTTGTACTTGGCTCTAGACTATGGCGACTTGTAACAACTTCAAACGGTGCAAAAATCAGTTAATACTTTCTGTTAGAACACAGATCTTCTTTAACAAGTACCTACAACTATTACAAATACACATATGGCGGCGCGTCATTGTTGATGCATTTCGCGACCAGAGTAAATATTTGACCGCGCCTCTTTTACAAGAACTGCCGGAGGATCATTAATTTATATTACAATTTTAAGTAGTACCTCATTGCTGGGGACACAAAACAGGTGGGTCTACGTCCAAACCTAGACAGGTAATAAATTTGGCCGCTCCAGTTTCATAAAGATTTAATTAAGCCCAGGCGGCGGTTGGAAGCTTGTACCAGAGTGAGACATCTAGGACAGCACCCCATGTGAACTGTAAATACATTTTCAATATACAAATTACTGCGTTCCAGATCAAAGCATCGATTCGGTTATTGAGTCCAAAGACGAACAAATACACCGAGAAGACGCCGAGATCATTCAGTATACCGCTCATATACGGCAACTTGAAGTTCATCAAAGACGTTTTTACCGGCGTATATTATGGAAACGAGTGTTTTAAGTGAGTATTAACATACAACTCCTCGATATGTTTTATTAAAATTTTAAGATATATAGATAAACAGTTTATCGTTACTATAGGCATAAACAATAAAAAAGTATTGGCCACGGTAGAAAACAGACTTTTATAAACAACATGAGTCTTTGGCATCTTTGACATCAGGTCTCGCGAAACAAGGTCTATATACACCATTTTTTTACATAAATCAATTGTACAATATAATAGGGTCACCGTGTTTTCATCCTGACAAAGCGACCTCAATTCGTTTTCAGTAAGTTGTAACTTGTAAGGTTAAAATGTCTTTCAAACTGACGTGCCGTCCGTTGACCCCACTATTTTAATATTGTCCTCGTGATCGATGCACCTTGGGGTAGGCACGTGTTTATGTACACTGCTTTTAATCTTTTTAATGAGACAATTATTTGGGGCGGTTAGCATGACAATCAAATGTACCTATTCAAATACTGATACTGAAAAAAATTAGCTGCATGTCCTCGCTAAGGGCACTGCTGCGTTCTGAACGTACCAAAGGATATATTTGATGCTGTCAAAACTCGAGCTAAGCTCGCATTGTTGAATAGGACACTAGGTTGCCATTTACAACCCTAATTATAGCATATCATCGCGAAGATAATTATTGAAATAACTTAATTAAATCTAGATATACAGACACATTTCCTTACAAACGTGCTGTGATTAAATTATATAGGTATTTGTTATTACTGAGTGATTAATAGCCCTCTATTGCTAGTGATTCTTTTATTCATAGACATTAGTTATTCATGGTGTTAATGTCGTATCACATAAAATTGAATATGATTACAGGAGCTATAACAGAAATAAGTTGCGGAAACGGCTTCTTGTGAATATTAAAGTATTATAGTAGCCTCATAGTATACCTAGAAATTATTAATTTTATACGTAGGTCACTACATGTCTGTTGATTTATTTATACTAACACTTTTCTGTTGCACTGTTATTAATAAGTAATCAAATTGAAAAACAAGTGAATAGGTAGGTATGCACTAATTCTCTGAACAAGACGTTTATAAAAGGATGAGATTATATTGGATATTTTACGATCGGCTTCTTAAACTGTTCACTATAAAGTTATGTAATGTTACAGTAAAAGGGCTATAATACACGTAGCAATAGAAGCACGCATTGAAAAGTAAACTTCATATATATATGATCATACAAATATGATAATTTTACATGCCCTGATTACGATACATAAAACGTTGTTAAAGTCTACCCAATATAAACTATTCTCAGCTGATATTTATATTTTGTAATATTTCTTTGCCTAAGAAAAAAAATATCTGAAAGAAACCCGATACTTAGACTAATCTAAGTATCGTTTTTTTTTCTAAGATAGATTTGCGTATCTTGAACTTATATATGGCCAACCGTATTTTTACTGTTTCAGCTAATATTTGCTATACCCCGAGCGAAATATTGTTTTACTCATGCGATTTGCCCGAATAATATCAATGGAAAAACCATGGACGTGATAAGAACTTACAGAGCCCTTCTCTCCCATTGCTGGGCACAAGCCTCTGCTGATTGCGAGAGGGATAAACGAGTACATACTCGTTTAGAAAATCTCTTTGCGAGAGCCATTTACTTACTCGTGATGTCTTTTTCGGCTAGCTTTCCAAATACAGAGACATAGGACATACTATACATAATAACGTATATATTTCTCTTATCATACATAATATTCTATGTAATTACAACCTAGGATAAAAAAAAACATCGATGGTTTGTCGATAGATCGACTGAGCCTGAGTTGGCTCTACTCTGAGGATGATATGAAGGAATAAGGCGTACATTTGTGTGACCTCCCACGGTATTCCTTGGTTATTGGTGGTTGGATTAATGGTTTATACCTACTACATCTATCCTTCTCCGATTCGCCACAATAGATACATGTTCGAGTGGGAGAGCCGTGAGAAGTCAGCTCTGGCGCTGGCCGTATGGCTGCTGTTCTGGTGTTTCTTCCGCATGTGGATGACGCCGCTCGTTCTCGTTATACCGTTCATCTACTTCTGGGTTGTACGCAGTGAGTATCTAATTTACATAACGTTGTAGTACATAGTAACGTAACGCTGGCTCGCTCACATCATATGCTTGATAAGTGAGAAAGATAGAGCCAGCTTAATTCCTGGATGATATTATGAGTACGTTAATGCCGCACAGGTCATCGTTGAGACAGATGGGTAAAGGGAATGCGCAATTTAGTTCTACTCCTTTATGTCCTATAATGATGTCACCCTGGTTTGCGCTAGATATGTGGGTTAACAATATGCTTCTTAAATGTAAGGAGAAAATAATCATTTTATACGTTTATCTATGCTTAAAAATGTCTTAAATTGACCTCTAACGTTATTATTTACAGACACCAGTGTTTTAGTGCCTATCTACAATTCTGATGACGAGTTCTATGAGGATGATCTGGATACTAAGGTAATTTATTCCCAAGACACACCAAAGACGTTGAATATCCATTGTTAGTTACATATAATTAATAATAAGTAATGTCAAAATAACACATTTGTCCAATTAAGGAATATTAGTATATGTTAATTTTGTAAAGGCATTCGTTTAAATTAATAAATTAACATTTTCTTTTCAGGACGATAAGACAATAAAAACTCGGCTAAGCGAGCTCCAGGACCTCACTTTTACGATAAAAGATAGCATTGACTATATCGTATCACTTCTACAAAGGATTAAAAAGTAAGATATTTTATGTTAGAAAAGAAAAGAAAAATATTTTTTTACAAAATACATATTTTATGGGAAATTTAAATTAACAGCGCTCGTAGTGGACCGTGTATAATTAAAACATTTAAATTTCCATAAAAAGTAGGCTAAAATGTACCCACGCTAAAGTATAGGATTAGTATATGAAAAATCTCGCACTCGTACTCGGGGTACTGATTTTAATAATTTAACTTTTTATTTTCAGTCTGTTCAAGTTTACCGTGCCGTACTTGAGCTACCTCGTGATGACCGTGCTGGTGGCAGCTGGTATCGGACTTTACCTGATACCCATTAACTACATATTCATGTCGTTAGGTACGTAGCAACATGCGCATACACTCTGAAAGCACAGCCGACTGTGACAGGACAACATGTTAGGTATATCGATTGTCTCTCATTCTCTACCATAAATTATGAAAGAGAGAGATCAACCCGCTGCTGCATGATCTTAGCCCATGTGCTAGCCTTGCAGCTAAAAGGGTTAATACTCTATAGTTAGTCCAATGAGTTAAGCCACCTGTGACACATTGTCAATTACGTAAACATTGACAGCCAATGGTGGTGATTCTATAGGTACACAAAAAAACTAAATATGACCAACTAACTGTATTACCGTCGTGTTTACTTTCTTTATGCACGAGCAATAAAACAGTATTTTAACGTGTATCGAATTTATATAAGCCGTGATTTGTAGTACTTGTCTGTTTGTGTGTTATATATTAATAAACCTAGCTTGATAGGCGTGCAATATGTCACAAGTGTCTTGACACGTTGGACGAACTACATTACCTACCTAATTGTTCACAGGTGTTTACAAGTTTACACGCAAAATGTTGAACCCTGACCGAGTTCCTAATAATGATTTGTTGGACTTCCTTTCGCGAGTGCCAGACGACAAGATGATGGTGAGTTAACGAATATTTACCATGTTTTAAAAAAATATTACAATTACTAATTTTCATTCTCCCACGAGCCTCAGTGTAGTATTATAAATTATTCCAAGAAATGAATAGATTCCGCCGGATAATCAATAAACAAAAGTCCACGCGAACAAAGTCGCACTCACAGTGAGAAAAGCCAGGACTAGTTACTTTAGGTACAGTACATATAATTAATAATGAGATATCCTTTTACAGAAGCAATGGCAAGAGCTGAAAGTGTCCGATAGCTTAAGCAGAAGGGGTTCCCTGAAGAGACGATAACTCTGGAACGACGATCCTTCGGCGACGCTCTGCGCTACATTTTGTAGCGCCATATTGTAGATCCGCCTTTATATGGGAGAATATCCTAACTCGCTGTCTCCTCGGCTATAAGTATATTATATACAATATAAATGCATATATACCAACATATAAAAGCAACAAGATTTCCATTAGAATGAATATGGTGATATTATTTAAAAAAAATATCATGATCTGGGAGCTTTGTACGCTTTTTGACAATGTCAGATACTAATAGAGTTATCGAATCTAACCATATACCTATATCATAGAAGCGCCTCTAGCGGATACGACCGGTGTTACTGGTATGGAAACCATGTTTTTATGTATGTAATGGAAGTATTCCATTACTCGATTCGGTATTTGAATACGTCAAAATTCTTAGCAAGAGCCAAGAGCTACAAAATTACTCGCATTGTTATGGAGAAAGCCGTGTCACTGATTAAACTAAGTGAGTAGAAGTGTCATTCGTTTTAAAATCACTTTGTGTAGGTACTAAAACTATGGCTACAACGCCCCAATCTAATACACTAGAGTAAATGAGAATGCTCAATGTCACATCTAATCACCTTTTACAAATCATTTGCACGAGTATGATCCAGCAGTAGTGGTACATTGAAAGGGCTTATTAAATTATTATTAACTATTTATAAAATGTATAATACTAAAATCTACCTTACGTACTTTTGTATAAAATTGAAAATACCGTAAAAATCGGGATTTCGGTTAAACTTATTCCTTGGATACGTCATAAGCTCAGTTCACAAAACACAGACTTGATTAGACGTATATTGTGCTGGGATGCTTGCGCGAGCGCAAGTCTCAAATATATCTTTGATAGTGTGAACGAGAGCAAAACATTTTGCACGTAATATATCGTACGATTAAGTCTATAGTGTGAATCGAGTAAATAACGTGAAAACACTATGGCGTTAATTCTGTTGGTACATACCTAATGGATTGCTGTCCTTATGGTTGTAATGAAATATGCGCAAAGGTTTATCCTCTTTTGTTAACCCCCTTTCACATCGTTGTATAGACAACAGAATTGACGTCATAATGTAGGTATAAAATTTGCTCAATTTTAATTTATATTTTAGCATAATATTATTATTATAGTACCTAGTATAGAGGTATTTGATTCACGGGCATTCTAAATTTATTTCCTGCGGAATAATTTGTTCAATGTCCAGTGGAGCCAAGGAATCTTAACACTGATCATGTTGACCATCTTCCTATCAATGAGTTGACGGACAAGACTAGAACATGATTATAGTCATAATTACGCCATTAATCCAATAGTTGTAACAACGTTGTACAAATGAATGCATTAATACAGGTATAATAGGATGTATAAGTGATATAGGCGTAAGATGAATGAATTGTGATCTTTAGATTCTAAGATAAGTGATATTATAGAATACGTTTTTTATACAAAAGATTTTGTTGTTTTTTTTTATCAAACGACACTCCTCGTCCCTACTCTGATTGACTGCCTACCGTGAACAGATAATTTAATCGATAACGGGAGTCCTAAATATTAATAAATCGATTGTAGTCGGTGTGTCTTTGTGCGAGAAACTCGAATATACCGTGCAGGTATTCGCCTCAATTGCCACTGGAAGAATTATCCAATAGGAGAGAGCCAAAGACAAAAAAAAGGAAATGATTTGAAATTAATGTCGGCATTAAGTATAGTTCAGAATACGTAGAACCATGGTGACTGAGGCCATATTCATATTCATTAATTTTTTGCATTGCCATTCATTTCGTATAGAAGATGAAGTAGCTAGAACAGTAAAAACAGAACAAATTGACAACGCAAAAAACATTTCTCTGTATGTCCTTTAATTTCAACAATATTTTTAGTAATCATCAGGCTTTTAAAGCTCTGTTTAAGGAGGTTCAACTAAGGGCTCGCGATGATGTTGACGGTGTCATTGGGGTTGCAGTTCTCTCCAGGGTAGGTTCCGGCACGGATAACTCTTTCCAGTCTTTCTGTAAAACAATATAGCTACAATTTATTCATGATTATAAAAACATCTTTCTAAATAGTTATTTTATTAGTAACAACGTTTGTACTAGGTATGGGTACCTACCATACAATGGACTGTGAACGATCCCAGTGTATAATTATACTTTATATAGATATTAAACGTACATGACTGAAGTACATACATTCATGCTCATCCCACAAAGTTAGAATTCACGCTTAAGACGCTTGGTACAGATAGGGACTATCAACTATGACAATCAGGTTTTTAAGTAGGTCATTCCTAAATATAAGGAACACAATGTATTTTTTACTACGATGTCTAATCCCCATGTTTTTTCAACACTGAAACATTTGTAAATTGTGTAGTTAATTTTTTTTTTAATCTTGACCGCCTTTCTTTCTGGGCTGCGGGTCCCGGATTCGAATCCTGGTACGGGCAAACTTTGGGTGATGAGCACGAATGTTTGTACCCGAGTTATGGATGTTCATTATCTATATAAGTATTATATACTGAGATCGTCCTCAGTACATTGCAGACGGTACCCATAATACAAGCGTTGCTTAGTGTGGGACCGTATAGTAGGTGTGTTCGTCTGGCGATATTCATTTATGTAAATTGGGGATTTTACCAATACTTTGTTATCCGGTATCCTCGATATGAAATCTAATACATCGTTGTTCAATACACGACCAGGATTCAGCTGCTTCCTTCCAAATTTGTAGAGAGCTGGAAAAATAATTCATACATAAAATGTCATAAATTAATATTTAAAATCACATACATAAGATATATCAGCCATCCTCATACAAGGCGGGAGCCTGTGTTATGAGAATATATTATTGTACTTTTAATTTGCTGTATCTTCAGACTACATATAGTTTGTAATACGGAGAGCTTAGACAGCATAGAATATACATAGGATGATCAAATCGAACCATAAGCTGTTTAATAGCAGAAACCGCATTGAAGTCGATCGAGTAGTTTTTAGTGATGCTTGAATAAACAGAAACTGCCAACATTCTAAAAACACTTATAAATACAACTTAATATAGTACATTCATACCTAGTGCAATCATCAAGTATCTGAAGGGCACGTAATAAAAGACGACAGAGGATCCAGCCAATATTACCATCGTTAAATAGCTCAAAAACGGCACCTTAAAAGTGACTAAGCTGTAAGAAAAAAATAAATAAAACTAAATCTCTATCTAATATTTTTAATATTATCAAGCCACCACGATTTATTTCTCTATTGATTTGAATAATGAATGAAACTATCTATATAGATTTTTCCCGTGACTTACACCATCGATTTTGATCCCGACCCCGACCATCAAAGCGTTTTGAGTCTAACCATAGGCTATCAAATTGAGGCAACTACATTAAATTGGTTCTGTACTTTCTCTATGAAGTTCGAACGAACAGACACAGCTAAAAAACGGAGTTCTTAAAAAAATATAGTTTTTAAATTCAGATGTCGCATTTTGTTTTTTTTTAATATCTTAAATTGAATGTACAGATACAGCCAAGTTACAGTCGCATGATAATTACTATAGATGATAAGGTATGTATACTATACCGATGTTAGATATGTAGGTACAATAGGGGGTCTTTATCAGACCCTTTATCACAGATTAAGTTATAGTACCTGAGTATTATTATTGCCATTAGAAAATGACATTAAGGTGTTGAGACTTAAAGTTTAAGAATTAACTTACTTAAGTAATCTCTCGGCCACAGACACTAGAAACTCTATGCCGTCAGTTATAATCAACGTCATCCGTGGAAGCGCTTGTATTTTATCAGCCATAGTCTCTTCATGCTCTTCCTCGCCCGTGATGAGAGCCTCGACAGTCGTGTTCGGGCCGCATCCTGCAGATATTTTTAATGACGATTAGGTCAGTTTGTAGTGACACTGCATCCTACGCTGAGGGTCTTGGCTTCGAATCCTGGTAGGGATAATCTTTGTGTGATGAACACAATTGTTTGTATCCGAGTCATGATGTTTAATATGTTTATAAGTATTATATACCGAGTTCGCCGGCGGTCCATTGTACGGTAGCCATAATACAAGCGTCGCTTTATTCGGGACCGTATAGTTGGCCTGGCGATATTTATTACGCTGCTACGGAAGCGGAGGAAAGCTAATCGAATTAAATTTAATTGTAAAGTTACCACTTACGTCGTTTCTGTTCGAAGTACCAGCAGACTATAAACGGCAATAGAAGCCATAGTGGAATGAGCCACAGACTGAAAGTGCAACATATTCCTATCCAGGCCAACAAACACATGCTGGCGTACTCGCGGTCTTCCCACTCGAACAAGCGTCTGGAACGAACGCGCATAATTGAATGAACTCTTATAACACTACACCTCTCTTATAACACTACCTTAATCCCTGATATCAGAGCCATTCGGAACCGTTGATATTGGGAACATCTACTTCTCACCAAAATTATATATAGGGCGCATCAAATAAAATGATCAAAAATGGCAGCTGTATGCATATCAAATTTAGAAATACAATCAGGCATGCGCAGTGCCATGGTGCTCTCGGTCATGCTCAATTTAATTGATGCAACCTATAATATAGAATCCCATATGTCATACATAATGGAAAGACTAGCGCTGCGTCACCAGAGCGAGGCTGTAATCTATACTGTCATTTGTCATGTTGAAAATCTGCGCGCGGCTTATAACTGAGCCGACCTCTTGACGCTGCGCGTTTGGTCTGAAAAAGAGCATATGCGCACGCGCAAACGGTACGAAAGTACAATTAGCAACCGATACGTTTTAAAGAACGCGGAATTCGGAATGCATTCTGTACGCATCTGTCTGTCAAAACCTGTGTGGAGTCATCCGTTTCATATCACACATGTCCTGTGCTGCTCTCTCATATCACGGTGCTACACAAAATAATAGGCTTCTAGGTACCGACTGTTCGTAATAAAGGTCGTAGCCAGGAATTCATTTCCGAGTGGATCGAGTCACTTTGAGGGGGGAGGGGGTCGAGCTGTGGACCACAGACAATAACAATGCAAAAAAGAGTCGAAAATATTTTAGTAAGTTTTATACAGCACCACCGTTTTATACATAGGTTTAAAACGATAGAATGGCTGAGGCATTTCGGGGTTTGAACTCCTAACCCCCTCCCCCCCACCTAGGGCCTTGATTGTCTTACTTGTAAGCTTCATTGATATCCTTGAGAAAGTTAAACGTGTCTCTGATGAATTTTATGTTTTTGTACACGAGACCCAGGTCGAACTTCGGCGGCTTCTCGATATACTTGACTCGTTTCGGCCGAAATAGCTTTAGTGTTGCTGTCACCTACAACGATAAACAAAATCTAATTCAATCCCTTGATATTTACAGGGCTAGCTATGTTAAATAACGTGAGAGTAGGTATGCGGTAAGATTAGCTATGGTTTTGTATTCATAAATGAGTGCGTTCTACACTAGCGCCACTAAGTGACGACGGAACCGACAAGAATTGCGTCGAGTGAGCATTTTGACGTTTTCTTAATAGGATTTGATATTCTGAAACAAAAGTCAGAGATGGCTTGTGATGTGAAATGATTTTTGAGGTGAAGATAATGAGTTCAGGGATATGTGACATTATCTTGCATTGAAACGGAAGACCGCGACGGATTTTCGCTAGATTTCACTCTAGTCTTAAAATGTTGTAAACTAAACCTCTACCAATAAGCTCCGACAGAACTTAAGTAGGAATTTGTAAGTAAAAGAGATGGTTCCCGGAATACTGTTAACTATAATACATACAGGGTTCCAAGCCATAGACATTTCCAGCTGGATCCTAGGACAGTTTCCCTTAGCACCCTTCCTTCTGGCGGCGTCTTTGAGTGCGTACCAGCGCGGTTCCCCGTCTGCTACCTTGAGCAGCGGTATGGTCACCCGTCCGAGGAACTCTCCGAGAATCGCGTGCAAGGAGCTATCCATCACCTTCACTTCCAATACCGATGTGACGTCATACACATTGCTGAAATACATGATTATTTTGTCACAGTCCCATTGTCAAAGCTGGTAGTGATCCTGGGCCCCAAGTCTGCTAACACAATCAGTTTCTACTACTATCACTTTTGACAGATACTTCACTATCACTTTTGACAGATATCGCATACAATATCTGTCAAAAGTGATAGTTACTACGCGGTTGCTGTGCGATTATGAATCGATTGTGTTAGCAGACTTGGGGCCCGGCTTTCTGTACAGGTCTCGTAGCGGCAAACTTTGTGTGATGACGTTGATGTATATCTATATGTTAGTTAAGTAATTATATATCTACCGGGATCGCCTTTGCTTTAGTTTAAGGCTGTACAATTGGTGTTTGTCGGCGCTATTTATGTCATAGTAACTTCTCAGCCTTCACCTACTGTATCAGAGTCAAAATACTTACAACACAAAGGTTTTGTTCCAAGTCGGTATGTAGCTGCTTGGAACGCTAGGGGTCCGCACTCTTTCATTGTCCAGCTCCAAGGAGCAATAAGCATTCGGTTTTCCATGTAAACCTTTAGCTCCAATGACTTTTATTACTAGTTGACCAACCACCTCCAGATCTGGATATAAATTGTAAATTGCCTAAAATCAGTAATTTAATCAGATTTGGTATTCCCGATAAAAAGCTCTGTGCCGTGTCTCTACGATATGTACTTAGGCATTACTTTGGCTTATAGCAACGGAGTTAAGCTTTCGTTACATCCTACTAATTTTGATTTAACTTGCGTCTACCATCGATGCCGAATTCCGATTACACGGCCTTCGCAACGTGGCACGTGGCTCTTATAATTACACTAGCTGTTACCCGCGACTTCGTCCGCGTGGTATTTAACAAAAAAGTTATTGTTCAGTTCGCAGAGTTTACGATAACTTATTAATTCTGTATTTCGCGTAAAGAATTATTTAATGTTTGATTGGTTTTAATTTGTTTTCGTGGAACCTATTTTTTTTTTAAATAAAAGTTGCCTAAGTTATTCCTTGTTCATCAGCTATCTCCCATTGAAAGTCCCGTCAAAATTGGTCCAGCCATTTCAGAGAGAAACAAAACAAACAGACAGACAGACAAAAATGGTGTTTTGGTATGTTGTCTTACACTAGAGCATTGCGAAAATGACCTCAGGTGTACAGCCAGTAAGATCCTCGATTTTTCCTACATTCGGATCTTCCTAAGCTGAAAATTTTAGACCTAGTCTAGATACCCAGGTCTTCAACCCTGGCTTCAATGTTCATTAAAGAGGGGCGACCGAATATTCGAATTCAAGCTAGTCACGGCTATAAGCTGAATAGAAAAAGGCATAAAAGAGTCAACATACATATCTCTGGCGTATTTCATCTACATCAGGTGTGGACACAGCACCATCATCAGCTTGCCGAGTGTTACACATTGTGATAGATAAATGTATTGAACCGTATCCGTCGTCCAGGGCCAGCCAGACATCGTGCGTTCGCTCGCGTTCGTAATGCGATAGATCTAGAACACAACTTTTAACATAACTGTACTAAGTATAATAAATTATATCAACTGAGCTTAACACTCTTATGATCGAGGGCATACCATTTTTAATCTAAAACCATATATGTACTCATAAGTATACGGTTTTAGATTTCATCCCCCCCCCCCCCCCCCCCCCCCCGAATTATCGGACGTAGGTACTATAACTTGGTCAAACGTCATTTATACTACTGCGCAAAGCCCAAGCAAAGCCTGACTTAATTGTGCGCAGTAGGTAGGTTCTTCATGACATTTGATAAAGTTATAATACATCAATAATATCTGAAGTAAGTATTTGCCCACTTTGCAAAAGTCGTAGAAAAACGTCCGCTAATAATGTATCAAAACTTTTTGCAGTTGCTAAGAATGTATCTCCGTACAATAACGATTAGTTTGTGAACTCCGTTAAGTATATTAAGTAATTTTAACAATTGATTAAACATATTGATTTCTGTATACTGGTACCTAATAAAATGTTCCAATTTAAATGTGCGCTATTAAAAACGCCATAGTTCGAAACCTCTACGCCGTTTTTTTATTACCTATTAATTATAAAATACGCTTGCGCCTACCTGCCCATAAAACTCTTCTGTGTTCCTTTATGATATAATTTTATTTTCAACAAAGAGTTGTTGTACAGATTTAATTTAAACCGCTCCCGCCATTGTGGCCGCCGTGTCTTGAGCACAGTTTTACTTCTATACGTATCTCCACCCAATCTGTAATATTAAACGTTGACGATCTCATCATTACCATCACTATCATCGTCATCTTCATCTTCATCACCATTATCGTCAACATCACCTTCACCTTAATTTAACCACTGCTGGGTATAACCTCCTTCCGTTAGCATTTACCAACTTACCATCGTCATCATCATCATCATCATCAACATCACCATCACCTTTTTTTTAACCGCTGCTGGGTATAACCTCCTTGCGTTAGCATTTACCAACTCACCATCGTCACCATCATCATCATCATCAACATCACCATCACCTTTTTTATACCGCTGCTGGGTATAACCTCCTTGCGTTAGCATTTACCAACTCACCATCGTCATCATCATCATCATCATCATCAACATCACCATCACCTTGTTTTAACCACTGCTGGGTATAACCTCCTTGCGTTAGCATTTACCAACTCACCATCGTCATCATCATCATCATCATCAACATCACCATCACCTTGTTTTAACCGCTGCTGGGTATAACCTCCTTGCGTTAGCATTTACCAACTCACCATCGTCATCATCATCATCATCATCAACATCACCATCACCTTGTTTTAACCGCTGCTGGGTATAGCCTCCTTGCATTAGCGCCAACCATCTCCATTCCATGCTAATCTCATCCTGATCTCCCTGATTCATTGACCTCTTTCATTATTCTTGAACTTATGTGAATCAAAAGCAATGTAATAGGTAGGTACCTCCGATAAATGACACTTTGGTAATTTACCGAAATCATTTTTAATCAGGAGTAAGTAATCTAATATCGGTCGTTACCTAAATGTGCAGTAAATGCCCTGGGAGGAGCTGTCATCGGCGGGTGCATCTGGAAGATCTTTCGCTTCAACGATAACAACTGTGATAACAGTGTCTCCTACTCCTTTGTCCTTTCTCACGATACCCTCCGGTATTGGCGAGTACTGTAAATTTCAAAATTAAATTATTGAAGTGAAACTTCTAAATAGACGGGGGGTATTAGGATTTTTTCTGTCACGAAAAAGCGTTACTGCCGCATGGGAAGGTAGACGATATATCGCGTGTTGAGAGGCGGCGGCAGCGGCGGGAGAGAAAAAAAAATATTTTTATTGTTTTTTTTTCTTTAAATTTTTTTTTTGGATATTTGAAGTAATTTGTAGTAAACCTGCGAAAAAATCGAAATGTGTGTTGGGACACATTGCGATTTTTATGTTTACCTACTTACTTATATCCATACATAAAATAAAAACGTAACGGATCGCTGTATGTACATGGAAGATATATGAGAAAAAATATTACTGCGGCCACTGAGGCCCCCTGGGATTTGTCGCCTGGAACAGCCGCTCCGTTCGCTATGGTATGGTATGACCGGCCCGGTGCTCCCCCAAACTGCTTTACAATGGATAACCATAAGGTGACGCCTAACTATTTTAATTAAAACAATCGCATCACAAATTCTAGGGCCTCAAATATTGAATACAATTCTGTCAAAACAACGATAATTTGTAACTACCTTCTCAGCATTAGACGAGTTCACTGAAGCATCATCAGGCGAGTCAGGATCTGATTTCGTCGACGGCCCTGACTCTAGCACTGAGTTGTTCCTTTTCAAGCTTTCGCTTACATTAAGTTTTGTTAGTGATCTTGAACGCCACCTTGTGTTGAATATTTAAATTAAGCCACTGTTAGTAAAATCACAAATTTCCCACAAGCTCCTTCTGTGTACACAATGGGAAGGTACATCGTACCCGTGAGTTACCCTAACACAGCTATCTTGACAACCCTAGAAAAAAAATCCGACCTATAGTGGTATATCATGTGGTTACACCTCAAGGATTACGATCATAATATTATGTTACATTGTATGAACCTATACCTAGTAGCTAAGTTTTAAAAAAGTCTATGATTTTTTACCACTCGTGGTTGGTGTAACCAGCGTTACCGGATGGTAACCATGAGGAACACAATGGTAGAAACCGACTCACACTAATTTTATTCACACACTATTGTCGATGCGTTTAGTTACAATATACTAGGGTAACATAAAATATAAGATTTTATTCCTTTCAAGACTTCATAGCAAAGATAGAGATACTCACGGCATATTGGTTAGCTTTTTAGGGCATTCTCAAACAAATAAGTAATAATTTGACAAATTTAGTACACCTTGTTCTATAAAAATTCTTGTAATAATTAATATAACGTGTACACACGAATATTCACTAAGTTAGTAATCATTAGGATCCTACCTAATTACCAAGATATCACAACACCTATACAAATAACAATTACCTACTTATAATATCTTATCAACCTCGACTGATGATCCGCAATTTTTTGATAAAGATTCGAATTTATGAGCTATCTTAAGGTCATGAAGAGGACTAAAAAATATGTAGATATATAAATGAATCCACAGATAAGTTTTATTTATTAAATATAGGTACCTCCCATGCAGGCGTGATATGGTACCAAGGGCGCCGTGGCAAAAAGTTAATTTGGGGCCCTATTTAAACTAAACTAAATACCTACTTTAGCCGTACGGTAGCTACGCCAGTACTGCTACGAAGGCGAGATTAGTCTCGGTCACAGCTCATCGAAATCTTATTGTTCTATTCAGATTATGATATTCTAATGCCATTAGAACTCTAAATTCCCCGAACGAGTAGGTACCTATTAGCAGAGATGTTTACACTCATATTTCGCTATTATTATAGGTGCAAGAATTGGTATTCTAGCTTCATAACACCGACATGGGAAGCCAACCCTAGACGTGTTCGGTTGACTGGACCACTTGTTCACTTTGAATGTATTCGGGTTTAGTCTATAGACCTTACCTATTATATCTACATCTAATTAATATTCCGTTTGAAGAATATTTAGAAACTAATGTGGAGCGGGGGACAGGTGACAATAAGTACATCTAGTTTGTGATGTTAATTTAGGGACATAAATAATTAATGATTTAAATTTCGCAGACTCCTACGGCTCTCTTTACGAAAACCCAAAGATAAAATAAAAACTATATTATAATGTTGTTAATCCTGCTATCTAGCGTCTAGTAGCTTAAGCCTTAGTTATAGAGGGCGCTGGTATTCATAGTTTTCGCTATTGACCACGTATAGCGTTGCAGGTCGGCGTCTGTCGTTGTTCAGTTTATTTGTCGCGCCGTGGTGGCGCTAGTGTCATTTATTACCGTTTTTGTGATAGACACTTTCACGTAGAGGTTATGGAGAAAAATATATAGTTTAATAAAAAAATATATTGCGTTATTGTTTTAAGACAAAATGGAAACGAGAAAAGAATCTTTGAGTGCATTAAAAATTTGTCGCTTCTGCCTTACTGAAGATGACACCCTAATGAGTTTGTATGAAAGGAACCGAACGCCAAAAAAATCTGTGAATCTTCCATTGAAAATATTGTCCTGCGTCTCAATTGAGGTATGTATACAGAATTTAACATTTTGTTACTATTTATTTGTGGACGCCATCTATAATGGCTAATGAGTTTTTGGCCACACAACGTAATGGCGCCGAATGTGTTCTTATTGAACAATTACTATGCGTGCAATACTTGTTCATACACTTGATAAATCGATAGTTCAAACGATGTTTCGAAAGCACCGAGTACATTTTGTGACCCAAATGTTCTCAAAGCTGAACTCTTGAGTATTTTTTGTTGTTCCCTATCAAGCGCCACCTGGTGAAGAAGTAATCAATGTTTATAACAAGAAAATTAAATAATATTTCACCAAATAAAAAGTGCCGATTCTATGATTTTTATGCATATGCGTGCACGTAATTTTAACAAAGTATTTATTACACAGGTGTTCCCATCTGATAGAATGCCATCGTTCATATGCAAACGATGCAAGTTCTTCATGGAGCTGAGCTATGAATTTAAACAAATATGTCGTCAGGCTGATGAAAACATCCTTCAATTTGTTCAGAATGCAACAAATTTGACATCCATAAATTGGCCCACCTCACTAGTAAAAGTAAGCCTTGCTGCATACTACTTCAGAAACACAAAATTATACATACCAAAAACAAACTTCATGTATGAAGCGATATGAACCCTTAAAGATAGTTTTCAGAAATTATGTTACACATTCAGCATTCTGTAAAATATATGCTCAACACCTGCTGTTTGTGACTATGAAACCCATATGTTAACAAAGAATTTAGAATGCTTTCTCTTGTGTTTAGGCTCTATACAGGGTTAATCTTTTATGTACCTATTTATGTGATTCTACTGTACTGTACAAATATGACATCCATCAACCACAATTGTCTTTTCGATAAGTAGAATTTCTTTAATGCATTGCCAGATGACAAGAGTCCAAAAAACTATTTCAGATATTTCACAGCAATGGTAAACCAGCTCGAGGTAATGCGACGAAGGCAGTAAACAGTGCTGCTGCCATGCAAGTGACCGCTCAGGAATCTGGTAGCGATGAGGATGACGATGAAAATGTCTATGACATCAAGGTAAGTTGTTTTCTAATAATGTTATTTTAATTTCAACATAACATAATCTGTTATGGAGTTATGTAATTAATAAAATAAAGAGAAATATATGTACATCTAGCATTTTATAAAATGGTTTTCTAATGCTATTGTTAAAACATTGTAAAAACAGATAATTTGCATTTAAATGTTTTTTTTTGTCATTTTAATCAGATACATCACAAAGTTAAAGATAAGTAAAGATGACACATGCATATAAAGGAATATAAAACCTATGATAAAATGACTAACAACTAGAGTGGGACTCATTTTTTTTGTTTAATCAACAGATCGGGGAAGTGTCTGACGATGGCTCGAAAAACGCACATGTAAAAGTCATTGCGACTGCCAAGAAGCAGACAGGGAAACAAGCGAAGGGTAAAGGTAATAACAAACATAAATATTTATCTTAGGTCTTATTTTTATTTTATTCTTAACGATGTGCGTGTGTTCATAGCTTACAATATAATTTATGTTGTTATGCATGATTTGCAATTATTATGTTTTTAATTTAGCAGGAACCTACCTATGTTTAATTATTTTATTCTCCGTTTTAAAATATGACTGTTGGATATTTGATTTCTTAATTGTGGTATTATACTAATCTAATAAAACAGTTCAATGGAGACTAAAATTGTAGTAGTAATTTTGCAAGTGTGTACTATCAACAGATTTTTTTGTAAAAGGTAAGAATATTTATATTATTTATTCTGTATAAGTTAATTTTAAGTTACTTATTGAAATAAAACTATTTTTTAAGGATTTTATCGCGTTTATTTTTCGTTTTTACGTTCCCGACTTAAAAAATAGTTTTATTTCAATGTGTAGTATTCGCGTAAATATAAGAAATCAATATTTAAGTTACTTAATTATTTATTTTTGCATTTAGTTTTAAGCATTATTTAGTTGGTGCGATATAATGAAAAAATATTTTTTTATCAATATTGTTATGTGCCTGCAAAGAGATTGTATATGCATGTACTATTATATATATAGGTACCTATTTATTTATGTTACAGTAATTGCATGTATGCAGCAAAAATCTATCTGATCATGATCACCTATCACATAAAGCTATTATTTTATAATTTAATAGTTGATGTATGTTCCAACACACCTCCGGGGATTACAGTCTCAATGTTATTACTCATAAGGTCGATTGTGAAAGGCGACTAATATTGATGAGTAGTACGAGTATATTTCGGTGCAGATTGGGTGGATATGGATAGGGCGGAGAGTGTGTCGTGCGGGGTGCGGGAGGGGTGCTGGGCGTGCGACGAGTGCGACTGCACCTACCCGCTGCAGCAGCTGCTCGAGCTGCACAAGCGACGCAAGCACAGGACCAGGAGAGTGCAGTGCGACAAATGCGATGCGTAAGATACATTATCTACTAGCACTTGCCTTATCCCACGTACATGTGGACTTGTTCCACTTGGACCCTATTTATTTAATAGCAGTATGAGATTGTATTTGTGAATTTGAATGTTTTTGTTATCCCGGGGAGTATTATACTCTGTGATAAACCGGGATATACATTAATCTATATTTTATTATAGTTTATTAGCTATGACCATGCCAGTTTTCATCTAACACGTCCGATAGATTTCCTGTAATGCGTGAACGGATAGACACTTCACTACCAACTGCGCTAGTCAGGTCGTCAAATATAGGCACTAAACATATTATTTTTAAATTTTCTAAATTATTCTATGTACTGACACGAACAATATAATATACAGGGTGTAACAAAAATACGAAATAATATTTCTGGGTATGAATGTACCCATAAAAGCGAAGAACTTTCCCCAGGGAACATAAGTCGAAATCTTGAAAAAATATTTCCATATAAACTTAAAAAAAACCATTTGTCTAACATTTTTCGGCAACCCTGCGTATGAATGAACACCGCCGCCCCCGCCTCTATGCCGCTACACTCCCCGCTGCCGCCGCGACACTGCCCGCGCCCCGCGGCCGCGCAGCCGCCCGCGCGCCTCGCTATCACCCTGTCTGTACCCACCGTGAAATTTCTACATGATTTCCATTCGCATATTTAACATAGGTACCTATCCTATCTAATAACTAAATCATCATCATCATCATGTCAGCTGAATGACGTCCAACTGGGCATAGGCCTCTTCCCCATAGACCTCCACTACGCCCAGTCTTGTGCTTTTTAATTTTAGCTGATTCCCGCGACCTACCTAAGCAGGGTCGTGATAACATAAATAAAAGTACTAAATGCAATCATTAAAGTTTTATTAGGTACAGGTAACCCAATCTACTTCAGAAATCAAAACATAGTCAGACACAGTAATCAAACAAATTCAACAAGTTAATAACAATATTATCATAACACGATTTTCGAAAGCTTAGCGACTCATTACTTACAGTTTTATTTAATTTAATTTAACAACAATAACAATCCTGATATCTGCCTACGAGTAGGTAAGTAGGTATACACACAAAAAGATTAGCTCCTACTGGGCACGTCTACAGCGTTTTAACGATTTTAATCACAAACAAAACGATATCGGTAAGTAGGTATCTACCATACAAGCTAGTGAACCAAATTCACTAGCGACATATTCCTAATTTCGTATGTAATTATGGTAACCATAACAATAACAAAAAACTTAATATGTAGACAACCTTTGTACCTACCAGATTCGCATTTTACACGTATGATGGTATTCACACAAAAAACAAATTAGGTGTTTATTATTATCACACAGCATAGCACAGCACACATTCTTGAGACTACGTAGGTGTCTATCGCATCCATCACTATTACGCATGCTATAAGTATGGTTCAAAGTGAGCCCCTTCTTTTTCGATACAGGGCATCATCCTGCGCAAAGTTGACGCCCGGACGTTCTGTAGCATCTGTGGGGTTACAGAGCTGAATGCGGAACGTATTCCGTCCTCCATCTCCTCACGCGTGGTGCACTTTTCAGCGTACACTGTGCTCTTTATGTGACCCCAGAGAAAAAAGTCCAGTGGAGTTAAGTCCGGGGACCTGGGAGGCCACGGCACTGGCCCACCTCGGCCAATCCACTCAGGGTACCGGGCGTTTAAATACTGCCGGACGACGCGTGTGTAATGCGCTGGCGCTCCGTCGTGCTGGAAAGTCATGGCCAAGTACTCCGACAATGGCAACTCCAATATTGCGTCTTCCACGTACCCCGTCAGATGGTCCAAGTAGTTCGTGGAGTCGAGACTATGGGGTAGGATTACCATTCCAACCAGAAAGCCTAGAATACCAGCCCTGGCATTAATCTTCCACTGATGCTGGTAGTTGTTTTCAGTGGGGGCGTGTGGGTTCGTATGTGGTGGCTGGTGAAGCTCGCTTCGTCGGTCCACAGGATCCGCTCGGTGAAACGCGAATCAGTAGATACGCGCTCCCTGTTCGACTGAAAGAACGTCATCCTCGGCACAGAATCCGCTGGCGTGAGCTTTTGTATCCGTTAGAAGTGGTAAGGGTATTGTCCGTCGTCACGGAGAGTACGCCACACCACCATGTGATTGACGTTCAACACAGCAGCGGCACGGCGAGTGTTCGTCCTCTTGTTAACAAAAAATGCTGGAGAATCGGCGTCTCAATCTCGGCCCCAGCGCGCAGATTGGGGCGGCCAGCGCTCGACTCCACGCCACCACGGGCCCCGCGTAAGGAACCGGTCCCATGCACCCGCAGGCAAAGATTGCGGAAGCACGTGTATGATGGAAGCCGGCGCTGTTCAGCAGGCGGCCTTCCATCACTGTACTGATGGCGGTAAATATTCACCGCCTCGAGAATACTTCCCCGTGCTTCACCCAAACACAACATCATTTCGTAGTATTCACTATTTGATAGTAAAAATGTGGCATTGCTTCTTCAATTTACGCGCTTACACCTTAAAAGACTCCGACTAACTGGACGACTTGAAAGCGGAATCAAACAAAATGTGCAAATGCCGACATTTCCGAATTGTGGGGTTCCCATAAAACAATTAAAAAACCCTTTCAAATAAATACACGTACATAAGCGATGGAGCGAAGCAAAATAGAAAATGAAAAATTAATTAAGTGCTTAAACAAAATTTAAGACACAAAATAACTACTTTAACGTTAAATGGTACCAGAAAAAAAATATTTCATTAATTAATTAATAAAAAATAATAATCGACGGAACCAATCAATTCAATGAATAAAAATAGCGGTGTGAAAAGGGCGTTACTTATTTTGTTTGACATGTGCCGACATTTCTTTGAACATGCCGATGTTTGTCGCTCCCAGCCAATGAGAGTAATTGAACATTTGGCGCGACTTTATCATTGGAGCGGCGACGCCAGCGCAAAGGATTTCATTGAACTTTGACCGTAAGTCCACGTGGACTACGCTGTCGTATCAAAGACTAGTTATTGGTAGAATGATGAATTGGTAAAATGTTGTCTCAGATCTGTAAAGGTAACAGACTTGATACAAAAAATACCAATTTAACATTTAAATTAATTATGTAAATGTTTTATCGAAATTATAACATTTTATTAACTAACAAATATTAGTTATAATTAGTTTTTAAGCAGCAGGTGAGTACTAAATACCTAGTAAAATAGGAACTGATATGAAAATTAGAAGAATAATGAGTAACATAAATGGTATTTTAATGCTGAATTAAAATCAAAGATATCAGTAACTTGCGTAATGTTTATTGTTAACCTTTTGTGTCGTAGGCAAGAAACATATCCTATTTTGTCACGTCTGTGAAATCGTTGGTCTTAATTGGAAAGACTAGACACTGATTGTAGGGTTGCACTTAACATTTTTTTGGCAAAAGTTTAGACCTCATTATCTCGAGTCCTAATCACTTTTCGACCTATGTGCTAGAACAAACGTTGTTCAGTGTCATTAGTACTTACACCTCTTGAAATATTATTTCGTATTTTTGTTACACGCGGTATAGATTACTTTTGATAATCCTTAAGGACAGCCAACCTTATAATAAAAAAACATACAGTCATATTATTATTGCTGATTTTTGAATAAATTTTCTAAAGTATTTTTTTTTTTTACAGCAAATTCTTTACCAGTTATGACTTAATCACCCACCAACTGCGACATTCCGACGAGATGCTATTCCAATGCGTCGCTTGCGATAAGAAATTTAAGCGTCTTATTCGCCTCAAAAGGCATGAAAAGGTATGTCCATATCTGTTCTAAAATCTACAAAAACACTTAACCATAAGTAGGTACTTGATCTTTGTAGGAGTATTCGGAGGAAAATGTTTTCAATTTTGCTTAATTTCGTGAAAACTATGTTTCTTAAAATAATGATATCTAATTGTGGTGGAATAAACAGTATAAAGTAGGAAAATAAATTTTAACGGTGAAACTTGACTTTTCATGTCCTCTCAAGAAGTTCGGTAATTTGTCAGTAAAGTACTTAAAAGCTCCCCCAACCATATCAGTAAAGTGGAGGATACTTTACTGATAAGATTAGGGGTGTTTTTTATTTCGGGGAATCTCCCATATTATAAAAAATATTATTTCTACTTGACGTTGGCCAAATACCCACCGATTGTGGTTGAGGCCAATCGCAAAAAAAATAGATAAGTACTCGTAATAAATGATTTTCTTGATAGATTGTACACTCGGACATACCGCAGCAACCGTGTCCCAACTGTCCGGCGACGTTTCTGTCGCTAGAAGAGTTGCAAGCACACCAAGAGCGGCACACTCGTAGTGCCGAACGACGGTACATTTGTCTTATTTGCGACAAAAGGTGCGATTTACCATACTACATTTCGCTTATCCGACATTTTGCATACTTTTTTCCAGTGACGCCAGGCTCAGCGTGATCTTGCCATTTGCATACTTTCTGCGTTGAATTGATATTTTCGTACTCTTGACATTGCTGACCTCATAGAAGTTGTGTGAAACAGCCGGACACCGGTGCAGGGCAGGGCCACATGCCTTAAGTGTAAACCGCCTTACGCCGCTTTGACACAATCAAAGGGGACTTTAATGACCACTTGTACGCTACTTCGATCATGCCAACAGATACGCTGACGTCCAAGTGATAATCAACGTACACTTTTTCTAAGACTCAACGCTTCAGTCTGGCGTCATGATGGCCTGAAGACATGCTCATAGATTTCAACGCATTTTTTTATATCTGGTCGAAGAAATTGCTCTTACTCTATCTTTTTCCTTTTTTTTCAGGTTCCTCGAAAAAGCCACATTACAGAGGCATAAAGAGAACATGCACGATAAGACACCAGAGTTCTTTTGCGAGTACTGCCCACAGCGTGAGTCACCGAGAAGATAAGAAATCTGCACTAAAATCATATTGTCTATATATTATAAGCTATGAACATGCGTAATTTACATACTAGATTTTAAGCACAAACCTGACCAGAAATGTATCAGAAACAATACATTTTATTAGTTTGAATTACATTTCTAATCGGGTTTTTAAAACTGTGCCTTATAATTGCTACCGTATGATATGTTTTTGTATAATAAATTGTACGCTTTTTAGGGTTCACGACGGTGTCAAAATTGACGCGACATGTCCGCGCACACGCAGGGGAGCGCGCCTATCCCTGCAAGTACTGTGATAAGAGCTTCCTGAAATCACACCACTATACCAGGTGAGCCAACATTAAGAAATAAATTAGAGTAGCGTTATAGGCTATTAAAAAAGTTAAGTCACATATTTTGACAATAAATCAGTACAGTTTAAGAGATTAGCAATAATATCAAAGTCAAATCATTTATTTCATACTAGCTGTCACGGCGAACTTCGTACCGCCTCAGAATCAAATGTATGAGAAAATGAATGATCCTTATTATTGTTTTTCTAGTGATTTTTTCCCATGTTTTATTCTGATATGGGGTGGACACAAATTCAAAGATTATATAAATTGACCCACGCGTTCTTAAGTTATAAATGGTGTAACTAACACGACTTTGGGGGCACTTACGAATAGTCATTTTATAATTTCTTTCTTGTTTTAGAATAGGATCGAAACGCGACCTCCACTTTTTTTTTAACCACCTTTAGCCTGGTAATATTTAATTTAACTCATTGGATGAAGTATAGTTGACTTTTCTCTTCACATTTAGGCATTTAAGATTGAAACACCGCGAAACCATCCGCTCGTGCCGCGGCCCATTTGGCGAGAACGACCAGTACAAATGCGAGCAATGCGAGGACTCGTTCGCGACGCAGGACGAGCTCATCTACCACTCCGCCATACACGCCACGCAGAACCTCACGTGCCCGCTGTGCCAGGAGAAGTTCGAGGACGTCGACGCCGTCACCGCGCACATCAAGTCGCATGTCACTGGTACGAATCACCACCAAAGCTATAAAACAAACGGCAATTAAGAATAGAACTACTAACCTTTCAATCTGCGCGTCTTAAGCGCAATGAAAAAAAATTGATAGGATTTTTTTTATTAAATTCATTTTTGTATAAACTCTTACTCACATAGTAATGACTACTGAAATAAGGAAGCGTAGATTTAAAGGTTAGTATACCTTTTCTCAATCACGTTGTTTGAGTAGGAAAATTGACCAATAAAGAATCAATTATTGTTCCATACTTAATCCTAAACGCATATACTTCGTCCAAACTTTTTCCATTGTCACACTAATATGCTATTATGGCGAACATAATTATGAGTAAAAAGTCGATTTCAGGGATAATAAAGCATTCATCATATATTTTCAGAATTAATTAAATCTCAGATGTTATTGTTTCGGTCACCCACCCATGGTCCGACTGAAACACGCGCCGACCTATCATGCGTTTTTACCAACGATCTACAACGCGTTTGTGCAGATATCAATACAACTCTGTTTTTATGCATGCAAATGTAAAAGACAACATAATTTGTGGTACAGGTATGGAGTTCATGTGTGACCTGTGCGAGCTGGTTTTCACTTCGAAGGAGAAACTTTACAATCACATCAATATCGCGCACGACGACGAGATACAGAATACTGAGGTAAGATTCCGCAAAATAGGTGAATACTTATATTAAAAAAAAATGCTTCTGTGCTCTAAAATTGAGATATTTATCGAAACAACCTTTACGTATTATCGTGTCTGGTATATTCCCGTGATTATGGTGATGAAATATATCAACCTGTTGTCTGTATATCAAATCTGCATTCTAGTTTTTACGAATTTATTTAATATCAAATTTACACATCCATAGGATCTGGGCCAGGACGAATCGTCCATGGAAATGGACGCTGAGGAAGATGAGGATGACAATACAATTAATGGTAATTATTTATTTATTTTTACGTATTCTCGTTTCACAAAAATAATACTTTTAATATAGCGAATGGATTCGGTCGAAGAATATATTCCGCAACTATCCACTTCTACCAATATTTTTTTTGTATGGGCCTTTTTTACGCTTCGTTTTCTTCATTTTAAATGTATAAACTTATATATATATATTGTCTAAAATAATTTTAAGATTATTTTAATTATACTCGTGACCAACAGTTTCAATTGATAATATTTCAGTAAAAGAAGAAGATGGCCACATGGTGGTGGAAATAAAGAAACCTGATGAGTTCATGGTTCGTTAAATACATACATAGGTTTTTGTACCTTCTCAAATAAAATATGGAGCTAAAATAGTAATGTAATATTTTCATTACAGATCACTGACTCACTACAAGGTGATGTAGAAGATAAAAATGATAACACTAACTCTGAAGGTCTGTGCTAATTGTGTACATTTCCCGCTTTGTGATAATATATTATGAGGCTTTTTGTCACATTACAATCGACTTGGCTTGCAATACTAGTAGGTACTGTATTAGGACATAAAACACTCCAAAATCTATTGTTGCAATATTTATCTTACAGAGAGTGATACAGAGGCAACTTACACAGACTTAGCGACTGTGGACACGCTGGCTATAGTCAGGAAAGAAACTGTCAAACCAGCGCCAGTGGCCACTGTTCCCGCTAAAACAGCAGTAGACAAGGCAAATGAAAGCGAGAGTCAGGTGAGTCTCCAGAACAAAACAACTTCAAATATGTTCACTTGAAAATAAGAACATTCTGATAATTATCTTGGTTTCAGACTGCAAGTATCCTAAAAAAAGCTGAAGAAATTAAACGCAAAGTTTTCAAACAACAAACACCAGAATATAGTGAGTTTTATTACCACCTTAATTAAGCTTTAATAGATTATAAAACGACACATTTTTATATTATAATAATTTACACAGGTGGTGATAAAAAAGAAAAGTCTAACTTTAAATCTGAAGGCGGCAACACCGCCGGTGCGAGCGACAAATCTCTGCGTCTGTTAGAAAAAGAACTGCAAGAACTTAAGAGGGTAATAATACGCCCGTTTTAAAATCATTAATAACAGATATAACTTTTGTCTACATAAATATTAATATGATTTTGTTATAGACCAATTCACGCAATGAAGCTGTTAAGACACCATCAAAACCAATAGAAACTTTGAGAAACAGGCGGCCACAACTACATACGTCAACTCCAAAACTAAGGTATTTTTTTGTTAATGTACACAATAAAGACTTCTTTGAGTAAAAGTTATAATTTTGTATCCAATTTCTGTCTTAGATCTGCTGTCGAGGAGAAGAAAACTCAACCGTCAAACAAGCCGCCAGTACCCGAGAAGAAGTTGTCTGAGCGTCGCGTCATCACCAAAGAAAATAAGGAACCCAAAGAAACCAAGGAGACTAAAGGCAACAACAGCACTAATAAAGATGAAAAGGAACTAAAGGAAACGCCTAAGGTACTATAAAGAAGTCCTATTGATGTCTGTCCAAAAAGTCATGTATTACATAGTTAGGGAAAGTTAACCAATGTACTATCGTTCCAGGGTGCTGTCAAAAACGGTACAAGTGATAAAAGTTTAACCGAAGAAGGCATCCGTCGTTCGACGAGACCGTCCAAAATTAAGGATTACGCTAGAATGATACGTGACAGGTGAACAGATGTTTTTTTTACATTATACCCCTTTTTATCTCCCAATAATATGCACAGTTGCCCACCGATATCATAGACATGAGATTAAGAATACACAATGCATGCGTATACTCACCGATGAATAAAACACGTAAGGAGCGTTCCCCGGGCAGTACCCCTTTCAGTAAGCAGATCTAGTACATTGACTACTGCACCACTGAAGCTTATGATGATTAATTCCCTCCTGAAGAGACCCACCGACTATCAGTTGTGCACATGACCTGTACTTTGAAAACTACTTGGGTTGTTTAGGACATGAAATTTATTTTCCTTTATGCACAGATCGCAAGATTCAGAAGACGAAGAAGAAGATTCCGATGATAGTGATGAAAGTGTGGAGGTAAGCAAAATTTAGTAGTAATATAATAAACTGCTATATTGTACCATTCTATTGTATTTCATATAAAAAAAATGTGCCATCTACGTGCTCGTATGCAAGTACGGCGTGGGAATAGTACGGATTTTTTTATTTAGAATTAGGGGCATCGAAAAGCGATTGTATAAATATCAGGCCATATTTCATTGCTTTACTTTTACATGTTACTACATTATTTACAGATGTAAATTGATTTGTCAGGCCACATGACTTTACAACTTTGCAGTCATATTTATTACACGGATGATTACAAAAAATATTTGTTGGAGACCTTACAATGGGAGTAACATCGATTAAATAAAGTATATATTTGTACATTGGTCTTTATTTGTGTGTGATTATACAAAAGTTTAACACCTAAACCAGGTTTTATTTTGATTCTGCATACATACCATGATTTTTATATTATGGCTTGTATAAACAACTCGAACTTTTTTGTTTCCAGGTTCGGCCGAAGCAACGACGAGGCAGTATAAAGTCGACCCCAAAAGCTGTACCGATTACACCCGCTGGCTCGGCCGCCAAGAAGCGAGGCCGGCCTCGCAAAGATGCCGCCGTGTCAGTACCGTTTGTTGTTTTATACTACTACTCACAGCGGCGCAAGAACTGAAGTTACATTTTTGAACGTAGCATGTACTAAACAATGCTGCAATATATTGCCAGCTTACAATGATAGTGTGTAAAACACTCAATAATGTTATACATTTAATTTGAATTTCCTAATCCAATTTCAGACCTGCCAAAGTGAGGAGGGAAGAAAATGAAGATGACGACGCGAGCGATAGTGACAGTAAACCCAAAGAAACTGAATCACCCACCAACAGCGACAACAAAGTTGCCGAACCAGCTGCCGTTAAATCAGTTCGTACTACCACACATCATATTGCTGAGCTTAAAAAATAGACGCGCAATGAAAAGATAGTTCTAAAATGAATTTATTATGCTAATTTTGTGAACACGTAAAGCACTCATCTCAGTTTATATAAAGGCATAATTAAAAAAATATGTATGGAAGTCATTACGGGAGGCCGATCAGCAGTGGACGTCCTTCGGCTAATAGATAAATGGAAGGCATCTAGGACATAATAGCAACATGTGCCCACAATATTGCGGCAAATATGTTTTTGTGCGAAGAAACAAGTTTACTTCAGGAGCTTACGTTTGGATTTCCGAATTCCCTTATAATGAAATGGTCGTATCCCCAAGAAGTATATCCAATAAAAAGCTAGTCCTATATAAAGTTAGCCTCATAGTTGTTTTTTTTTTGTAGGATACCAACAAGCCCACGGAACAGAATGTACCCGGCGGCATATTGGTCTCACCCACTGGGCAGACCTTGAAGAAAGTAAGCATATACAAAAAGAATGTATACATAAGACCGCGCGTGGACTAAGTAGCGTTCTGCGTTCTTTGTAATGTATAGGTTTCATAGCGCCCGCACAAACAGCAGGTGATCACCAACCCATACATTTTAAAGAAAGCTGAAAGAACTTCTGTCTGTGCGGGGTGTTATCTATCAGCTATTTTGCCATGTTGGTTTCACACGAATCTAACTGATTTCTCTCTTTTATTCTCAGATCCCGATAAAATCTCTGCCACCTGGAGTGAAACCGATGCCTTTACCAGTGAATGCTAGGCGTAAGTGTATCCTTCCCTCATTTGTAGCTATTCCCCAATTTCTAAATAGCCAATTTGGTAAATTACCAATATTTACAAGGAGCGACTGTTTTTTATTTTGAAAACTGGCTCAAACCATCAATTTTTACGCTGCGTTACGTTAACGTGTTCTGTCTCGCTCACATAACAGATTTCATAAATAATCATGAAAGTGACAGCTTTCTTACTCGATAGCGTTTCAATTACATCAAGAGTTCCTGCTAGGCACTATTACTAGTGGAATTACTGAAAGATAAGGTTGCTACCAACTGGGCATTCAAAAGTACGGATATAAAGATCTACCCCCAAATTTATAGACGTTATATAACTTTACCAAACGTAATATAATACTGTACATAAGAGTTTTGCTTTGCGCAGTACTGTATGACGTTTGATAAAGTTATATAACGTGTATTAATCCGGGGGTTAAACGTTACCAGATAACCGGTGCCTCAAGCTTAACGTGCCCTTCGAAGTAGTTTCAATAATCTATTGAACGAAAATATTTAACTTATTTGTTTGTTGTAGCAGTTGGCAGCGGCGAAGTCTGCGAAATGCAAATTGGCAAAAAGGTGGTCAAAGTTCAAAAGATTGTTATGACAAAAGCTGAGGTCGAAGCCATGGCAAAGAAGGGTCTCGTAGAAATGAAGGTATGTAAAATGACGAAACAAACTCGTTTAACCATTTTTTCTTTGCAGTACCATGTATTTATAATATAATCTGTATTATTTTCAGGATGGCACGATGGTGTTGAAGCAAGGGATTAAGTTTCCAACCTCGAATTCAACAGCACTGAAAACTACTTTAATTGGGGCTGGAGAAGGTCAGTAGTTTTTTACTTTATCCTACATACGATAATATATATAATAGTACATTATTGACGAGGCTGCATTGCAGCCTGAGTGGAAGGCGAAGGCACAACGAAGCCGAGAGTGTAATGACGCTATCCTCACGCTTCATACGTCGTTTTTCAACACACTGATGAGGAAAAATACCAAAGAAGTTACGGTTTAGACAGACATGAATGTAAATTGTCGCCCGTTTTATTTTCTCATACGCAGTTTGAAAAACAGGCATAGGCAACAAATTCGTTAACTATAATAATATTAAAAATAAAAGAAGTGTATATTTTTGTAATTACAACGTGATTTGATGACAAAAATAAATACAATTTGTGAAATGAAATTGATATTTTATTTTTATTTTAACTGACATAGCAAAATACACCTTTGACGAGATTTAAAAAAATATTCAGTTTTAAAACACTAGTACACAGACACTAGAGATAATATAAAGTGCGCGTGTATAAGAGCGGTGCGAACAAAAGCTATTTTACGAGGTCAATACCTCGTAAAACAGCTCTTGTTCGCTTGTTGTTGAAAAAATTATATTAAGTTTTTCTACAATATTTCTAGTACCATATTCACCTAAAATTTAAATCCCATAATTTATAGAAAAGCGTTCGAAAGCATTTTAACCAATATTAATGCGTGTTTCTTTTCAGAATCTTCAAAAGAATCTCCAACCAAAAAAGAGAAGGCGACGCCGACTCGATGCGAGTTAGGAGACGCGTGAACTATAGCATAATCACTGTTTTATTGTCTCTCATTTATTAGAATTTAGAAGGCACAACAAGTGCTTGTTTTATTATATCGAACGTATTCAGCGCTACTATACTTTAATGAAGTAATAAGTGATAAAGATATCATTATTATATCACATTTAATTTTATACATTTAATAGTACAGTACACAAAAACTACAATTATGTATGAATTTTTGAACTGAGATGTATTTGAATTATATCAGTTCAGTTTCACCAGTCGTATTAAGTAAAGAAAATATATAAGAAAAATATTACGATGTTTCATTTATGAAAATTATAAGATCCGCAATTATGTGAAGTACTTATTACTACATATTATACCATATTTATATTTCCCACAATCATAATATCAAAACTGATATCAGAAACGATTTGTCTCGGCAAACTTTGTACCACTTCAGAATCATATTATGTATGAGAAAATTTATTATCTTTATTATTTTTTATAATTAATTTTCTCATGCTTAATATTTATTCTTGCATAGTTATTCTGCTATTCGGGACGGAGAAGAAATCAAAGAAATATCGGCCCACCCATTCTTAAGATATAAATGTTGTAACTAGCACGACTTTTATATATTTTCAAATATGGTACATTTATTTTTGCTCTAGGCCTGTAGGGATCTCTTGCTCTTGTATCTCGCTTTCTAATAGGCATTCTAATAATGTAGTTGGTCTACTCGGTAAGAGATGTCGCCGAAATCAAAATAATTTTTCTTTTTAAATATAGATGTCGCTAGTATGATCCAACCATATGACCACAGATTATATAATGCAATTTGCCGCCCTTTTCAACGAACGAGAAGGCGGCTGTTTCAAAATATTACGGCGTAATCAAACGACATCAAAAGCGCGCGACAGTCGGCTGCGATAGGCGACTACAGATCGAATCTCATGGGACATCAGATTAATTAAAATTAACAAATAAAATATATAAGTAAATAGTACAAAAGGTATTAGTGTAGTGTGTAATAAAACCATTTCTTCGTGTGTTTTAAACTTCAGCTGAGAAACTTGTGGAAAGGATTTCTGTAAAAATGTGAGTTTATTTTATATTCTAACATTTTTTTTAAATCTTTTAAATTTGTTTACACTGTCATTTTGTAACTAATATACCAAGAACGATATAATGACATTCCTTAAATTAGGCTATACCTCCACAATTAAGTTATTTAGTTATAAATATAATTTAAGTATTCCGCACGTACTACAGCAACTCAACATGAATATAACTCTCCAATTTCAGATCAATTCGATAAGATTAGATAGGTATATATTCAAACAATAATACACTACTGTCATTTTACATTCTTATTTTTATACTCTTCAATGAAATAAATTAAAAAAATCATTTGTGAAGACAGAGACACGCAAGCGATACTTGAAAATCGGAAAACTAAAGTTACTTACATTTTTATGAGTATTAGTAATGAAACGTAGCAAAACAAAAAATAAATCATTCGTAGATATACTAAACGCTTGCGGAATATTCGCATGGTCTAAAGATGTATGTGTATGTTTTATGAGTTCAGATTTCATTTTATAATATTGCGTACTTTTAATTTATTAGACGGTACATAATCAGAATTAGAATCTTTTTTATACACACTTATGGATCGTCAAAAGTTACAAAATATTATGCTACTACTTTACCACCCGTTCGGAATGCCGTTCCTATGGAGAAGAACGGGCAAGAAACTCTATGGTAGCTCTTTTTTATGTATGTGAGAGGATACACAGGTATGTGAGAACAATGTATTATTAGTATTGTATCTTATGATACATTCCTTTTATTAAAGGTTTTCTATATGTTCTGTTGTGAAACATACTTTTTTTAAAGGAGGTCCCATAAAATAAAATAAAAATAGTCCAATTATAGGCATGTATATTAGCAATATAATAAACTAATTGAAACCAATACAATAAGTTATATAATAAGTATAAAGAGAACATAGCCGTTTTATTTTAAGTTAAATCAATGTGGTTGGCAGCCAGCGCTATAGGGTACTTAAATTTTAATTCCTATTTAAATCCACAACGTTACACTACTTAATAAAGTAGTGTAACGTTGTGGATTTAGCCCGGTTGCTTGAATAAATATATTCAAGCAACCGGGCTTTCCTACTACTTGTGCATGTAGCTGGTTGTAAAAAGTATGTCCACGTATTTCCTACGAAGCTAAACTAGCTAAAATTCCGTTCCATTTGACATTGAGACATGAAAATGGTGTAGTAATTACCAATAAAAATACAAAGTGTCAACAACGTTGTTATGTGATCGTGCTACGTTAGAGCTGTGACCGAAAGCGCTAAACGGTTAGACATGGCTTAAGATAGGGTTGCTAGTGACTCTATAAAATGGGCAATAGAAAACCCAAACAATATATATCGACCGACTACCATCCGTAATACCTCCAACGGGTACCTACGTCAAGAAATTATCCTCAGTCCGAATGAAAGATGTCCCCTAAAAATGGTAAATGTTCTGCGTACTTAATCATAGTCGCGTTTTAAAATTAGACAAAATGCGGTAGGTAATTACAATTGCGTGTTTGGCCTGATCCGGATGATATTTTTTATTTTGTTCTTTATTATATACCAATATTTTATTTGAAAAAACATCGAGTAGGGGCTATAGATTTTATATTTATACCTTTATGTTGGCAGCCCTAACCGGGACCGAATCGGACCCGGAAGCTACTTTACATATTTGTCACTGCTTATTATTTACGCATATATGACAACGTACAAATTACATGAATTGATTTAGCAAATTCCATTTTTAAATTGTATCTTAACATGGTAGTAATTCATTGAGGGCCAGGCAGGACTAATGCCCGGTTTACACGATTCAGTTAACGAGTAGCAGCATGGTTAGTTTACAAGTTGACGAGCAGGCAAGTTGAGGCAGCCGAATATTGATTTCTGAAAAATGGGTATAATTGATAATATATTTTGAAGTGTCACCTACCTAATGCAGTCCTAAAAAATCCTGAAAATATGTGCAATCGTGACGTATGAATCTGACGGATATTGTTCTTTTCGTTAGGATATGAGGAGATTAGCTGTTATCACTTTATACCTAATCATAATGTGTACGTTACTAATCTTAACCATCAGTACTATCACCATACAACACGCTACGCTATCATATCAGGTGCTGCCACATTACATACGAAGTAACTACAGTAACATGCAAGTTACCTAATAAGTAAAAAAAAATTGCTATGTACCAATTAATCAGTTTATCAAAAAGGTTAATGTAACATATGTACTTATGTGTCTGTATGTTGTAGTCATTTTAAGTAATGCCTCCAGAACTGAGGAAAAAAATCACCTATTGACACGTGTTCCACCCTGTATATAGTCTGAAAAGTCAACGTAAATGCGTCAAATTGGGGCTTACCCATATTTTATGGTCGCTTACATTCGGTTTGTCTACGTTTTTATGTCGAATTCGTCTTGTAATGGGCCGATGATACCTGCTTAGTCATAGATAGAGATTTTTTCATTACACACCTTATAGTAACTAAAGTTTAATTAGACGTGTAGTACTTACATATGCTTCACTATGACCATATCCGTGGGATTCTTTATACCTAACGGCAAAACAAAAAAGGATACAGGAGAGATCCCATAAATTTCGAATTAAAATGTACATAATACAAGAAGATGCGATTTCTAATACAATAATCAACATAAACAAAAAAAATCTTGCTTGACGAACACCAACACGGTCCTACGTTAGTGTAGGACAACGCTTGTATTATGGGTACCGTACAAAAATATGAAGCAAATTATTGTATAGATAAGGTCTGAAATGAGCTAAAAGAAGCTGCTAGCACAAGCATAGAGATGACGGTAATCGCACAATGAGAGAGGACTCGTCAACAACACTAGCCGATGCCGCCGCCCGCGCCCGCGCCGCCGCGCCGTGGCGAATCACCCCATTGACACAGATCACGGCACTGTCGCCTGTTCACGCCGTCATTCATTATACTAATTTGTAATAAATGACAATTATCTCTACATTAACACATCGTTACATGCTACCGCCACACGTATTCCGGGGACAATAGGATACAATAATTGGAATTACTAACATAGATCTAGCTATCCCGGCGAACTTCGTACCGCCTCAGAATCAAAAGTATGAGAAAATGAACTATCCAGAATTTTTCCCTCTTAATAATAGTTATTCTTCTATTCGGGACGGAGACAAATTTAAAAAAGCAAACATTATAGCTTGCCTACTCTGAGGTAAATAAGTATTTAGTAGTAGTAATAATATATTTAATGTAAACCTCGTTGAAATCGATCCAGTAGTTTTTTTGCTACTTAAATAAACACACAGATAAGAAATCTCAAAACCCTTTTTATTCAGAAACGTCTAATAGCCTATTGCATTTTTTAATATAGGTATTCGATATGCAGACTGTCAGTTACAATTTCATTAAGTCTATCTATGTATCTATAATATTTATACATAGATAGACTAAGTAGGTTATTCAGCAAAAAGCAATTGTATTCAATTACTCGATTGCCCTATTAGTCACACACAAGACTTATTATCTAATAGCTATCAGTCCTTTTTACACAAGGCTCAATGACACATAAATATATCTGCATCCACATAGTATGGCTGCCTCTGCCAACGCGTGTGAGGTGTTTGCCTAATAAGGTGGGCATTGTCCGTCACCGAGGGCTTTTATATCATACACTTTACGACCAGTGACAGCGGTGTCCACTGCAAATATTTGTCGTTTGTTTATCAAGCAACTTGTAAAGATTACGATATTTACTGTATCAATCGCGTTGCCGCCTCGTCCATCATAATTTTGCTGTCGTAAATGTAACACAAGATTAATTATACTATTAAAGAAAAAGGAGTAAAGAAAAAAAAAATAGTTATGCAAATAAACGCGGTTGCTTGCGAAGGTTACCGGGTAAAGTATATTATGGGGAAATGGGAAATGCGGCCGGACGTCCGATGAATCTACATACCGCAGGTATACAGGCTTTTGTAAAAACTATAAACCCCAGTATTAATATGCACAGTTTAGCTTTGGTTTAGCCTTGAGCTCGCGAAAAGAATAAAAAGGGTAGTGTATTTATATAACTAAGTAGGTATTCTGATTAACATATACGACCTTTATTAGCTAAGCGAGCGGAAATCCCTGGGAACATTATGCAAAAATAAAACAATTTATTTTAGCAATAACACAAAACATAAATAGTAGGAAATTAATTACTTATATTCTACTACAGTAATTTAATTAGGTACTTATTGCTGAGACGGAACGTGAACTACGGCGTAGTACAATAAATCCCGGCTGTATAAATGTAATGACATTAACTATAATTTAAATAACTACTTTTTAAACGTTTACTTTTAAAAATTACTTTATAATCAAATGATTTATTTAACAAAAAAATCTGATCTAGCTAGCCAATAAGATCAGTTGACTTAGGAAATGTTTGCAAGTAATTATTGCTTGTCGGTGACAAAGATTTCGGAAATATTTTGGTTCGTTTACAACGCCATTTTATATTGGCCATCTAATACGAAGATTTTGCACCAATAACAAAGTCTTACGAGTCGACAATGAAATTGCGGTCAACTTGTAACACATAATACAAAGATACTATGGAGCCGTAAAATACGTAATTGGTAATAAAATTGAACTAGCTAATGTAATTTGTCTCGATTCCTATAAAACGTAACGCTGTTGTTAATAAAGAAACTCAACGAGATCTACGTACCTAGTACCAACTAGTCGATAGAATCTGTGTTTTTATTTTTCTTTACTTCGGACAAGGATATTTGCAAATACTTAGCAATAGATATGCTTCCCGTCATTCATTATAACGACATAGATATAAATAGGATTGACTCTCAATTATGTTACCTACCACCTACTGTCCCAAACGCTTTTCTGTTGGGGTCAACCTTGACACTGGTACCGAACCCGTTTATCAAGCGGTGGAGAGCAACAAAAAACCACAGCCACGTAATTAATGAGACATGACTCGCGCTGATATAGTTTTTATAAACCTTGCAGGTAATTGTACTAACTTTGTACTTGCTTAGTAGATAGGTTTCTTGTCCTTCCCTGCTATACAATATTTTATACTTCATAATATTACGAAGTCAGTACAAAGTACTACCTGTACCTATAACTATTGAACATTGCTTAATTTCGAAATCAGCCTTTATATTCAAGCTGAGAATTTGCTTTAGCTTTATGAAGCAGCTTTTTTTTGTTTTTGATTGACGATATTGTAATAGGTGAGCGTTTAGAGATCTAGCATACATCTCATATGAAATATCGATAAAAGGTAGTCGAAGAAAATATGTCCCATATTCCTGAAAAAAAATATGAAAACAATGCTCTTACGTAGCTCAAAGAATTAAGCCGGTCAAACATTGATATGATAACAGCCAGCGAGTGCAATTATTTACCTGCCCACATCTCGTGATAGCTTCTCTACACATATTTGCAATGTCCAATATAGCTGTGTGCCCTGACTCAGTTTGCTACTTGTGTACTATGTACACTTTGGTAAAAATGTACATAGTACACAAGTACTTACTACTATCCTTTTATTATTGATTTCTCACAAACATTTCTCCACGAGGTAAATCATTGTTTAGAGAGACACTGTATGATAATAATTGACCTTCCTGGGTACCTTGGATAAAGAAACTCAAATCATCATCATCAACGACCCATGATAGAACTAGGTACATCAGATACCTGTTACTACGATTTCGCTACGTACACAATGGTAGGAAGCAAACAGCTCAATGGGGTTTATAAAAACCCGAAATATTTCATTTCTTATACAAAGGTTTTGTAACAATCGGAGCGCGACCAACTAACAAAAAAGTTAATGGATATTGAACTTATACCATTCCGTCCTTTTCATACAAGCTGAGTACAACAGAGAGGTCTCAAAAGGTTTTTTGTACTTACAACAAAATAAACAAGTCACGGGGGCTTACGGACCGTAACCCCATCGCTGTCCTCTCAGTTCTCGGGAAGCAATTACCGGCGGAGCCACGACCGTCATTATTAGCTGAGAGAATAAAAAAACAAGTGCGTACGATTCCATAGATAATTGAAGGTGCCCCGCGGCAACCTGACTCGGTTCCAACAAATCTATTAAATTATGATTACTTGTAAAGCGGTGTAGAGTAGATTGCTAACACAGAAACATTTTATATACTATATATAATTTACTCTTAGTAGGTCCTTGTACAAGCCACAGAGTACCACAAATCGAACTTGTCTTTTTATTAATTGTCAATTAGTTATCGAAATATAATTGTATTTCATAATAACATACATATTAAATAAAATTATACTACGGTATAGGTAAAACCTAAATCCTAAGAATGATGAACCACGTACAATGGTACGATTATTTCCTTATACTGAGAACTGTAAACTATAATATTGATTTATATTTATTTGAAAAAAAGTAGTATTAGCCAAGTTGGTAAAACGCTTGGCTCGGTAACGAGGATCGCTAGTTCAAACCCCGGTTCGCACTTCAGGGATTTCTGGAATTAATATGCGAATCTCATTTTCAACCATGCTTTATCAACCTTGCTAAATGGTGAAGGAACACATAGTGAAGAAGCCTGCATTTCTGAGAGAGCTCCTAGAAAGACGTGTGAAGTCCGTAAACCAGCACTAGGTCAGTGCACTGACCAAGTGCTGGTGCAAACCACATGTGGTGGACTATGGCCTTATGCACCTCACATTGTAGGGAGGCCCGTGCCCAACAGTGGGACATTAAAAACGAGCTACTATTTTATTTTATTGATTATTCTAACTTGCCTGCAACAATGTAGCTAGCTAGCTCTGCAACTCGATCCTTAATTGTCATAGCGTGATATTACATAGCCTATGCCACTCTGCAATAGTGTAGCTTTCCATCAATAATATATTTTTTTATAATCGGATTAGTGATACCGGAGATTTTCACCTACAAACAAACTTATAACTTTGCCTCAATAATATTATTAGTATTACTATAGAGATACGATCAATGTAATCGAACCTAAAACAACATAATACGGTCTAATTACGTCACAGATATCAAAGGTGCTTACGATTGTTAATTGCAGATAAGTAAGTGTTATTAAATTTTGATAAAATCAGCTAAAAGATATAATTTTTTTTACATGTCTGCGACGTGCCGTCATATTCTTTATCAATTTTATATCTACGACATATTTATATTTGCAGCTTGTCGCAAACATTTTCGTTTTAATCCTGATATTGCATATGGACTGAAGCTATATAATTTAAGGTTAGTGAGTGAAGGCTAAAATGAGGTACAACAAGAGTTCTTGACACAAAAAGTTCATTGTCAGGTCTCGGTAAAACAATTCCAGCAGTTAATTAATAATCAATATTATTTCGCAACTGACAATTTTTAACCGACTTCAAAAAGGAGGTGGTTCTCAATTCGGTTGTATTTTTTGTATTCGAATTTCCCTTAGGAATATTACAAGATCGACTTAGTAGTCGATCTTGTAAGTAGGTCCTAACTATGAATGAATACCATGAAAAGTTAGTATAACGTATAAATCTACCCATTTACTTAGTTACCTTGTCACAAGGTCTCAATATGGAAGGTTACAAACGATGCGTGAAGCATCTAATTACATAGCTACCTTTTTACAGTGGTTCCTTGGAGTTTTCGCAGGTTATTATATGTAGGGATGGTAGGTACCTCCGTGCAGTATTTTTTGTTTGTCTGTAATAATCAGGATCTCAATTCCAAAAGTTTTCCATTTGGCGTTAATTGACACTTGAGATCTATATTCGAACACACTCGCCTGAAGAAGAAGAAGAAGTGTCACCTTCAAAATCACAGATGATTAATTAATTCATTAGAATGCAATGGCATTACAAACCATTTTTCTAAATAAAAGTGCTTTGGAATTTCATTGTAAATATGTAGATTAATAGTTTCTATCGGTTGTAATTTTGTAAACATAGTTTCAAGCTACAAATATTAATGTAATAGCGTTGGATCGTGCTGTGACAAAGTCATGGCGGGGACGTAATATAGGCAGGTGAGGTGCCGCGCCAATTCGTACCAACCACTGCCGGATCCTGGCAGGGACCGGCCGGAAACATTATAGGTTACTTCCAATTTCTAAGGATATTAAAACGAACGAAAGTATGCAACTGAACCAATTTAAAGGTTATGTATAACAAATACCTGCCTATTATAGACTATGTCCTGTTTTTAAGTAGAGTCTTTAACCGAGTGTTAGGATATTTCACCGCGACTAACACATTAGAAAATCATAAGCAAATCATCACCATAGCAAATCATCAGCAGTAGGCTAATCATTTGCACGAAAAGAAAAGATCGAATTTAGCTATTCTATGGTGAGACTTTTTACCTTTGTGTAGATATGTACATACAATGCTTATTATAAAGTTACAATCTCATCAATTCAGTCAATACTTAAATTCCCAGATAATTAGGTAGAATTATTTGTCACACCTTCCTACGATTGTACGGTTAATCAGTCCAATAAAACGTAATTAATCCCCATAGATAAATACTCCACCTCATATTAAGGCGCGGCTTCGGTCGAGGGCGACAAATTGTAAGTAACAGCGAAACAATGCAATTTGCGAGGTTCTTAGAACATTAGCATGACTGTGGCGTCAGACGGAGCCCCGAGGCTAAGGCGCGTCGCGGCGCACCTCGACTCAACTCCCGGGGGAAGCCGTCCATTACCTCATTGCTATTTGTAGCATTTGAATCCATCACCTACAATGTGCAAATTAGATAAATAGGCGTGTTGTCCTATATTTACTAATGGATACATAAATGGACTTGTGATGGAATATTTTTATGTCAACGTGTTTTATAATTGGTTTTCTATTGTTTATCAACTGTGTAGTTGATATACGTAATCGGTTTATTTTTTCCAGTTTTGTTTTCAAGACAAAGGACAGTATATGAACCACTACGTTCATATAAGGTGTAACAAATTAGAGTAAAATATTTTAACAGATAGATCACGTTGATATTAACAATAATTGAGTAAATGATGTTTGATTTTTTTAAACAAGACGAACCAGCACCATTTGCCCATGTACTCACATGTATTTTTTTAATTTTAATTATAGTTATTTCCTTCACGCATAGCAGATAAAATTCACATTTCTCAATAAAATATAAGCCGGCATTTGCACAATTAAAAGAATTATCGTAATATAAAATAATCTTTACGGAGAATTTTTAAGTCGAACTGAAAAAGTAGATAGATTGTATAAATCCAGCCGTTTGTAATAATAAATGACTCATGCACAAATATAAAACTGACGGACGAATGATAAAACGTCATATAAATATTTTATACCTTTCTTATTGAGACGTCGTTATCTTCTTTCTTCGTATACTCAAAAGTCAGCCAAATCCCCCGAAACCCGAACCATTACAAATTGGAAATCACCTGACGTAGTATCAATGATTGGTACTAATGAAAACTGGGTTTTCGAATGCCTCATTAATTCCGATAGGTATAATACATTATATGATGTATATCTTATAGTCTAGCTAGGCTCTAGCTTGATCACCTCACCTTCACTTCGAGGCAGTAACTTTCCACCATATTTCGGTGAATTTATGAAACCGCTTGGGAATTCCCGCATACGAATTCGTTTCAATTTATAACACAATGTTACCGTTAGTAGTTCGTTAAAGATTGAGGTCCCAACATTTATTTAGTTTTTTACTGCTTGCTATGGCTGAAAATTTAATAAGCTTGTCCGGTGTTTATTTCAATTTAGCTAATTAATTGGGATGTGCAGCCGTTCAACACATTTCAAAGTACATACTACCATAAAATTGTATATTACGAAAAAATAGGTCACAGTTGCAGACTTTATAAAAAATAACGTCTAAAAAAATCTATCCAATTTAATATACTTAAATGTTTCCTCGTTTTCAATTATTGCACCTGCTTTATTAGTACTACGTATCTCACGACGTATTCTGAATTCTTGGTAAAGACGCGTAGAAGCTGTATAAGCTGCCTCTCGGAGACCGATCCTTCACCTTGCATTGTCATTCCGTGAAACATGACGCGGCTGCATCCACGATAACTGTCGAGGACCGACTACACGTATTATAATCAAGCTTCCTTTAGTTGTAGCTGATTTAAATATATGTAATTATGATTCATTAAAACTACGAGAATACGAGCCTAGATATATTTTCCATTTAATTTGCATTAATCGCGTGCCTATTCCTACTAGTCATTGTAAAATACGTTTTATCCTTTGTTTTCATCCATCAAGTGTAGCATTTTTTCTGATAAGTAGAGGTTTTCCTCATTAGCATAAGAGCATGTTGTGAATAATTAAGCAGTGGTGCTGGCTGTTAATGATCACCCACACGAGGGTAAAGGCCGCTACTTACTGCTGGCTTGAAGGCTACAATCATGCTCCCTTTGGGATTTCAGATTGTCTTCATTGCTGCTTTTTGCTTTAGCTTCATATGAAATATAAATAATTATCTTTCAAATCTACGTACCATTATATCATATCATAATTGAGAGTAGGTATGATTCACTTAAGCTATTAGCTTCCTAGTTTAATTGGATCTCAACAAGTTTTAAATTAATTAGTTTTGGTACTCCTTGATTATTATTTTCTGATTGGGACGTGATTTGCCTTGCTCACACAGCGGTAGCTTTGCATTTTGTACACAAGATGTCATAGCAATATTTACTCCTTACAATCTACATACGAGTATAATCAATATCGCAATAAAATAACGGTTTTTTTATTCAGAATGACCGGTTTCAATTCTTGATTCTCGCATGAGCTTTTTTAAAATCTATGAATGCAGATTTTCTTATCACTAAAACTTACATCATGATTCCTGTTCCGAACTGCTAGATTCTGATTATTCATAAGTCTTTTCTAACATAGGAATATGAATAGACATTATTGGATGACACAGAAAATATTGATGGTGAGACAAAAGTTTAATACCGAGAATATTATTACTGAACATTTTGTTGTAAAATTATTACGTTGTGTGTCTAGTCACTTTTCAATTTAGCCCTTGTCACAATGGGGCTTTATCAGAATATTTACTCATAGGTATTGATTTACTGATAAACTAGGAGGCAGGCCATACCACACTTTATCTCAATGTAATTTGTAATGGTTCACCAATGAATTAATTCCCAAAGCTTGATATTTGGCCGATAGCGATTTTTTCAGTCACCACGATAAATTACATAATAAACAACCATTAATGAACCTGTAAAATGTGTAAGAAATGATTAGTGTTTGAGAAATTTTAATGAGGGAATTCATCCAATTTTTCATCAAGGATTTTCGTGGCTCGTAGATTTTAACTGCGATTGTGCCCTTATTTTGACATAAACAACTTTAGGTAGGTACAGTACAGTATATATTTCGATAAAACATCATTGGTTGATAATATATTTATCACTTTAGTTTATCGGAATTCTAACACATTAGATACGGGCATATGTGACGCTGCACCGGTAGGATTAAAAATATCATTTTTTCAAACAAATTCCGTTGTGATAACAGTGATAACATACTGTTTGGTTACTCGTGACGTATTTATCTCAGCAAACTATCTCCAATAAAAAAAGTTATTGTCAAGATCAAAAAGCCAAATCGAGTTATTTAGTATACTGAGTTAGTTAAGATACTAAATAAGTTCTAAATGGACCCGCCAGGGCCCAGGGTATCGATTTATTCCGGTTTGCGCCATTAAACGTCGTAAAAGATTTACTTTGATTCAGTAAGTCACATCGATAACAATTTTGTCGATATACTAGCAATCCCGTCGAATTTCGTACCGCCTCAGAATCAAATGTACGAGAAAATCTAAAAAAAACATGTTTTAATAGTTATTCTAGTATTCGGGGCGACGAAAAAGTTAAAAAAACATAGATCATAAAAATCGGCCTACCCGTTCTTAAGTTATAAATGGTATAACTAACCCGACTTTCTTTTATATAATATATTTATTTATGTAACTTTGCGCAAATCCCGCAAACTTTAGTGATTAAATGCACATTTTACTATTGATTTGATTTACCAGATGCATCGCTTACTAAACAAACTGTTTAAACAACAAATTACCCATAAATTCGGATTGAACGGTCTTGGCTCAGGGCTCTTGGCCTCTCGTTACGAGTATTACGACTTGACGGTATTCCAAGAACAAGTAATAAACGTTATTATTAACACTGGCTATTATTATATTTATTATTATTATTGACCGATTCTACACACTAAATTTCGATGCGATACAATTAAAATGTACCTTCAGTTTAAATATGGTTAATTGAATATCGTGAATAGTTCGTTCATTTATACTTTGTCATACTTCAACCATAGCATTGTTTTTTTTTCAGTCGGTACTAAAGTCCAACCTACATCATGAAGTAAAGCCGTATGAGAGTTATATGCATGTACTTACGTACCAAACACATGAGATAAAAAGAAGGAATGCGCCGAATATTCAGTAATTATTCGTTATTCGGCATAGTTTTTTATGTTTGCTATTCAGCCGAATATTCGGTTACTTTAGTTCTTATAAGATTGATAAAAAATTAAAATTGTTTCAACATGTACCTTATCAACATTAAAGTTCCAAATATTTTACATAAAACAAATAAAACTAAACTACATAAAACAAATAAAACTAACACTAACTAGCCAACACACTTAAACTGGTGGGTATAGAAGCATGAAACATAGTGAAGAAATTTTTGCTGCGCTCACTATGAGACGTCGCGTCGCTACCACTCAGTCGTAGTGATCGCTACTGCATCTCATGGTGGACATCACGATGCCTTATAGTGAGCGTTGCGACGACTTATAGTGAGTGTCACGACGCATAATATTGAGCGTCGCAACGCCTTATAGGAAGCGTCATGACGCTTTGTAATAAGCGTCGCGATGTTTTATAGCCAACTTCGTGACGCCTTATAGTGAGCGTCGCGACGTGCGCACGACAATGAACCGTATAATTCGGCCGAATATTCAGTTTGGTAAGCGCTTATCCGAATAATGTTCGGTATTCGGTTCGGTGTAAAAGTGTAATTAAAAGTATACATTTCATTTTGCATGGGTCACATCAATCAGGACTAGGCCATTGACCGCGTCTTGAGGAAAGAAGTTTGTCTGTATTTTACGCTTGTCTGGAGCTCAAATAACTGTTTTTAATGAACTTTTTGTCGTTTATAGTGGTTGCAAGAACCTGTTGTGATATCCATCTCGCGGTGGTTGATATGCGCTCGCTAAACTGCCCGCACTATTCTTAATACAGCCTCGGTGTACAGTTAAATTCAGGTTTTTTTTTTAATAATACATACAGTTATGTTTTAGCATGGGTACCTACAAATCTTCCAGGTTTCTTTTATCGGGCAGAACAATTACATGCTGTCAAATTTGTGCCTAAACGAGTTATACTTAACAGCTGAAAACAGTGAGCCGTGAATCTGCTGTCACTTACCTGTGCTACTTAGGCAAGTCCATTCCTAGGTATATACAGAAAAACAAATCAAATGTATACACACCAACCTGTATATATCTATGTCGGCGTTGTGGTTACGTCATAATTCTGTGCTTATTTTTAACTTTGATTTAATAATAAAATATAAATCATTAGATATAATGTTGACATCATTGATGGGATGTAGCCACCTCCACATGAAGTCAGAATCATTACGACTCAATAAAATGACGTAACCATTTATAATAATGTACCTACCTATCACATACATACTATACATTTCTATCTTACCTAAAGTCGGTACCTACCCAAATCAATGTAGGCTATATAGCCAAGCTTCAGCATATTAAGCATTCGTGATGATCATATATTCTTAAATCATATTATAAACGAAGATATATTTATAAGAAATAACAAGTGTGGTATGCCATTCTAAACGCATCAGTGTGAATAACAATTGTATGTTCAAAGGCAAATCGAATTCTACGCACGACATGCATGAATACATAAACTCAGTAATATGGGCTCCTGATTACTTAACAGTGTAATATATAGACCTGAATGAAATTTTAATCAGGTGTCTGCCCCTAATTAGCTAGATAAGGAACACAATACGTTGTGGTCACAAGGAAATGATATAATCAACATGGTACACGTTCGCGGGTGAATAAATAATTAACAATTTTGGTTGTAAGTAGTAACCCTGCCTTCTGTGCTGTTGGTCCCGGGCTTGGAGCCCGTTGTAAACTTTGTATAATGCACAAATCCCAAGATACAAGGAATCTTAGTTTGGGACTAGATCAATAACAAAACAATCTTTAAATACTGTTGTATGACCGAAAAATTTATGCGCAAGCTCATTTTACTCAATAATTTAAAAGGTTCGTGTTTATTTCACCATACCTACAAAGTTGTTTTAATAGGACTGTACATACATTCAAAATAGTGCTTAAATATTATGTTTTTTTATCAATATTTATTTAGTGTCTTGACGAACAGGGCGACGATGGCAGTCTGAAATAATATAGAATCCTAGCTGGTTCGGACGTCAGAGCAGACATGAGGCAGGATAATTTGATATGTGTCTGTGTACAGTAGGTTGTATTGGTTGATACAAATAGAATCACGAAATTTTTGCCACTCAAGTCTAGCTATTTTCAGTCCTGTGGTAGTAGAAATTAATTACGAATCGCTGCTAAAGGCAACACTTGGTAGTAATCGCCTTGAACCTTGAACAGTAATATCTCCACCATATCATAATGATAAATCCAGCACGGCATGAGGTTATAATCACAGTGTTTTCATTGTAACAAGCCGGACACTACCGTAATGACCGCTTTAGAATGGAACTTTCGAGGCCCGCTTGTGCCTACCCTATCATCCATTATACCTGGCGTAAACGAGAATCACGAAGCTTCATTTATTATATTTTATCGTGACGTCACACGAATCAGTAATTTTTCCAACGTTTTTACTTGTAATTCTGTTTGTACTTTCATCCTAAGTATTCCGTTTCTATCCGCCTTTTCTCGGATATACAAAGAGCTTTTGATTTGATGAAAATCTATCTGCGAAACCGAACCGAACCGAACCGAATACAGACGAGTGAACAAATTCTTTTAGAATAGTAGTCGTAAAGAGTGAAAATGCATTTTATTCTTAACCTTGTTGAAGAACTAGGCGGCCATTACCTAAATATTTACAAAAATCACGGTATCGAAATTGATACAATTAAGTCAATCAATACAATCACGTTGTACGCACGCCCCAAGGCCCATTTTATTGCAACACTTCTTACTTTACGGAAGCGTTGACCACATTGACGTACTGCTTCCGAAATTGCTACACATACGATCCCTTAATAGCGCTTACAGTAGACAATTAGGCACCCACGTATGCAGGCGCAACAAATAGTGGTGACTTATGCAATCTGACAAACTTTTCGCCTATAGAGTGGGATGTGTAGGACGCGTCCTGTCTACCTAACGAACTCGTGTCCAAGCGGTAAGTGTTCTATTACGAGTTATAACCGTAAAACAGTTTTAGCCCACCTTCATTGAGAAGCATCCTGTGCCACGAATAGACTGATGGCATCAGTTCACGGTGTGTACTCTGTTGCCGGGAGCGGAACCGTGTCACGGGGCATTATCATAGTAATGAATGCATGCCGCCGATAAAATAGATAATTATTGGCACCTGCACGCACTAGATCTGCCGGTGCGTAAACAGTTTCATTTAATTTGCCTACACTGTTTATCATTACTCTCGGTACCACCACAACATAAGCCACTGATATCGGAAAATCCCGCTTCAAACATGCTGTATTTTGTAATTTCTTTTAATTGGTTATATGCGGGAATGTATTGTGACGTAATATCTAATTTCTTTAATGGTACCATTTTTATAATGCATTGGAAATAAATTAATATGAGTGACATGAAAATGAGTCAGCTTATCATTCTACGTAAATAACAGTTAACGAGGGAAATAGGTTACTACTGTTGGTATAAGTATTTTTTTACTAATGTCCGTGTGTACCTAAAGTAAGTAGGTCTGTATAGTAAGTGATCGTATTCTGTACAAATTATATTACAATGCATACAATGATATAGAAATTCTAAGAAGCCAGGCTTGATTTAGCATATGAATGTTAAACTGAATAAAGTTTGGTTATAAATAGGTCTTCTGCAATGATGAAAGTTTATCGCAGAGGAGTCCTTTTATTTTTCGTTTCTGTTTTTTCTAGATCTTGTTGTAAACTCTCGCAATGCCAAGATTCATTTCAATCCGCTTGGTAGTTTTTGAGATAGGGAACAGTGATGGGGGCTAACCCGTCCATCTATTGTTACGAAAGAAAAAAAACAATATGTTGACTTTTTGGCTTGTTAAAGGTTATAAGCTATTAGCCATGCCAAGATTTATCAAAGTCTTTTCATTAGTTTTCCCGTGATACGAGAACACACAGACAGTCAGGTATATAATTCAAATTGTGGAGTCGGCTTCTGTACCGAAAATATAAGGCTAAAGAACCTAAACCAAAAGATATAGAAAAATATGCTCTAAGGAACCATGTTGTCGATTTTAGATATAAGAAAAATTGCATTCATAGATTTAAAAATCTCATACTTGAATCGGAAATGGAACGGTTCATTTTAAAAAAAATGACACGACCAAGCTGTACGGATTTAGTACACCTACACTTGCCCGAGTAAACACAAAGTAGATATAATTAAGTACTTGTGGAATTTTTTTGGGTCTCAAGGTTACAAATGCTACGAATATCCACAGCTCGGAGGCAATCCTTACAGGGCCTGTATTAAATGTCAGATGAGGCTTTTATGGCGAATAATTGCGCGGTTGCGAACGGTCACGGTAAACAGCATAGACCTTGCACCTTACTCACGATCACTTATGGAGCACAGCCAACCGTTACTCACACATATACATATAATTTTAATATGCCAAGTAATGTCAAAGTAACCGAGTAACCACCCGCACTGGGCCAGCGTGGTGGACTATGGCCTAAACCCCCTTCGCATTGAGGGGAGGCCCGTGCCCAGCAGTGGGACATAAAAGAGGGCTGGAATTATTATTATAACCGAGTAATACCTATAGTATAGTTATACCAAATGTCTTGCTTATATGCCGATATATGCTAGGTGCGACAGTAACTGTGGTGCGGCTGCCTTATAAGGCATCCTGAGTGCTGCCGACACGGCATCCCAAACTGGGCTGCAGCCTTGAAATTTAAACCATACTCTTATAATAATATGTCATATTATAATTCGTTACCTGAAAATCCCTTACCGAGCTGCGGTCCCGTCCGTGGGCGCCGGGTGTAGTAATACGGTTTGCATGAAATAACACCCACCAACAAAATAGGTGAAATTTCACACGATTTTGTTCTTCAACACTACATCTAACGCTCGGATGTCCGCTTTCCCAATTTCCCGTGTATTGTTCCATTGATAGCGGTCACAGTGCGATAAGCGCCGCCCGAGCGTACCCTCAACTTAATTAGTATAATCGCGTCCGGCCAGGACCTCTGTACCTATACGAGAAACTCTAGGTATAACTAATTGGCAGACGATTGAGAAACCAAAACGATGTGAAAAATCCACCTATAAGAGCGTTTTCTTATGTCGTTAAGAATACTATGTTGTATTTTCGACTGACTATTACAAATATACAGAAGATTGTAAAGCTATTATAAATTAACACCTCACTCACATCACAAAACTCCACTTCAAAATTTTCCTGTAACATGGAATAAAAATTAAATAACCGATCTCACACTTGTTATATAAGGTGTAAAAAGATCACTGTAAAACATTTTAAGGGATTAAAAAGTAGATGATAACGATCACATTTATGTTTACAATATATCTGTGTGTATACAGTGTTTGATTTTTCTGTGAGAGAACGAGATAGTTATATTTCATCCTGGATTTATAATATTCATGTTATTTTTAAAATTTCAAATATGATTTTTTTTCGAGACTGACCTTAATAGCCTACCAATGGACCCCTTCAAATATTTTACACTATTATTGTAAAGCCTTATATGTATGGAGTAGAGAGGCTTTGGTGCTTCAACAATTCCTGGAGAAGCAATTTATTCATGTCATTGTTGAGGCGGTTCAGTGAAAAATGTTAATCGTAAAATGAATGTTATCAGATCCACAAAACTAACGATGTGTAGCGAAGGCCTTCAAAAAACAAATTGGGTGTTAGTTAAGTATGTAGATAAGTACGTACATATACAAAATGATCGCCGGTCTATTTGAAATAAAGATTAACATTAGTTGCGATGTTTATTGTACCTTTAAAATCATTTGTGTAACAAAGTATAACAAGGATTAGTTTTTATCCTACGTATGATAAGATGATCGCTTCGTCAGAGGTGGAGAAAATTTATGAACGTTAATTCACTAACATTATCGTCAAAGACTTCAGTACAATTTTGTTATAAGTCTTTGTATAGATTCTTTAATACTCTCCTACACAAAGAGTAGATCCTTTAAAAAAATAACAGAACAACAACATTTAAGCACATATGTAGTTACATAATTTATCTTCAACAGTTGTTAAATGTAAATATTATTTTCAGAGCTATGGGTGAACTAGGAGCAAAGCTTGGTTTCGACGAGCTGACTGGAGGCGCAGCGAGCATGGGCAGGGCACTTCTTGCGGAGTTCATCGGTGAGTAGCAAGCAAGGATCCACTCTATTGGATTATTACTACTAACCATATGGCTGCATGTAGTTATTTCAAGCAAAAAAAATTCCACAGCCCACGAAGGCCGTTCATCAATCGCCTGTCCTAATAGATAGATCGTTGGACATCTAGCAAAATAAACCATATTAACTGAATAAATAACATGTATGTCGTGTGAAATATAAACCAAACTGTTATTGAAAAATTCCAGATTGTGTTAGGTGCCTCCGTTTAAGGAAGCTGTGTCTAACAGCTTCCTTAAATGGAGACATCTAACAGCCCTAATACATAACATCACTAAAAACTTAGCTTATTGGTAGAACAATTTACTATGTTATGTAATATGGTCGAATTATATAAGTAAATTGCTTGGATATATCATTATTGAAATTGTAAGGACACGTTTAGATATCGTAAATATGAATCTACTGCTTATTTAGCAGAAACGCTGCTGACTATTCGTGGTGCGAAATACATGGTAAAGGTTCCAGAATTTTACATTGCCAAACGAATATACCAACTTCATACAAACGACACCCATAATACATGCTCTGCTAGTAGCACCCGGACCAAGGTCAATTAGGAATAGATCATTTCTGAAATGTTGCCCTGACGGGAATCATACCTGCGACCTGCGACATGGTACTCGTAATGAGCTATTCCGCTAGGCACTAAATACCGACTACTTAGGTCTTAGACCAAGCTGTCGTAATATTAAGTCAAGTTTATGTATGCAACATAATTCTTCTTGTTGTAAGAGCTAACATATTAGTTTTTTAAATAGCTCCGGTGTTGTACAGGTAACGTGCTGCTGAACCTGTTCGGGTGCGGCGCGTGCATCAACATCACGCAGGGCTTGAGCGCGCCGGCGGACATCGTGCTCATCGCGCTCGCGTTCGGCCTCGCTGTCTTCGCCTCCGTCTCGGTATGTGCCTCATTCAAACCACCCCCAACACTATCCCCTCCCTAATTTTTAGGGTCGAGTCACCTTCGTCCGTAGGAGAATTAAGTACCCTCGAGATATCCTACACGGTGGTGCCAACCAGGTGACAACTCTACTGGTGGTAGGCTTCGGCCGTGGTTAGTCACCACCCACTGAACAAAGCCATGTCGCCAAGCGGCCTAGCCGTATTCCGGCATGATGTTCGGTGTTGCCATTCATAGATGGCGGGTCAGATCAGTTGCGCTGCATGTGCCTAGTGTACCATCAGGTGAGATCGAGATCAAATACTTGCCTATAGCGTATAAAAAAAAAATTGGCTGTTTTACAATGCGTCCCAAAATAAGTAGAAAAGGTGTCAACAGGCTTCTGCGGCCAACGAAGCTGTTACAACCAAAATTTTAGCTAGTATCCAGTCCGGGCTTTACAGGATCTTTTGAACCCAAATAAATTCCCTCAGTTTTTCTAGTTTTATCATACTTAACACCTGGGTAATTCAATTTCCGTAATTATGTTTATTATAAGTGGGCATAATCGTCGCGACTGTTCGACGCCCTTGAAACTAATCGTCAGATCGATGAAATTTCTTTCATTTTGTCAGGCAATCGGTCACATATCGGGAGGTCACATCAACCCGGCGGTAACAGTGGGTCTCGCGTCGGTGGGTCGCGTGAAGCCCGCGCGCGCGGTGTTGTACATCGTTGCGCAGTGCGCGGGCGCGGCGGCGGGCTCGGGGCTGCTGAAGGCGTTCACGCCGGAGCGCGCGGCCGGCAAGCTCGGCGTCACCGGCCTCGGCGCTGACGTCACTCAGCTGCAGGGCTTCGGCATCGAGTTCTTCCTCGGATTTGTACTCATCTTCGTTGTATGTGGGGTGAGTAGTAGCACAGTCTCACACGTAAAACAGTTTAACTCTTTAGCCCTACGTCTAGGCGGACCGACTACTCACCATAAGTGTGTTTGATTTCACTAACGAAATCATATTTTCAGGACAATAGCGAACGTAGATAAATATCATTTTGTTGACCGTGTAATTTACAAGGATCATCTGGTTCAGTGTTTTTCCAAGATATGGATTTAATAAAACCTATGGGATGATACCTACTTATTACAAGAATATCAATATTAGTTACGTAGTACGTCATTGCCCATTCTTACATCAACGTCTAGAAATAACTGAAGCTATAAGTAATTAATAATAAAACATTGACGAGGATCTTGGAACAATCGGCTAAATGGTCTCGAACAAATCAGCGCTGCCGAGATACCAGATTACCTACTACTAACTGCTTTTCGTGACATCGCGTTATTAGCGAGGCGGACTACGCTATAGTTTTATGCTTAACTAAATATGTAGTAGCGGCGGATGGTAAGTATCTAGATGAGTAAATCGAATTTGTCTTTCCGAAAATTAATAAATACTTACTTAGTACCAGTTTTTTCTCCGCTACCTACACTCAGACCCAACTAGGTAGAGTACGACTTTGCATCATTATTTCTTGTCACTTTTGATAGTTTTATTTTGGGGTATTAATTAAAAATAACATGGAAGATGTGTCGCCATATGATTATGAGTCGTTTGTACTAGTAGCATGGTTGCATTATATGCAAAACATATATAATAAAGTTACTATTTACCACCAGTTAAATAGTCCTATTGTTATTGGTAATGAAATATTCATATAAACGATATCAGTATGAAGTAGGCTCATAATCATTCAATGTCACCGGAATACGCGTCCTTAATCACTTGACCGCAACTCGTTGGTGTTATTCCCACTGGATTTAAATTCCGAACCAAGGTGAAATATGAAGCGACTACATTCCTAACATCAGACGGAAAATTGAATTTTCAATGATATTTCCTGAGGAATCCTACAATCAAAATAATACAAAACGTTGCAAAGAAACATCGCGTGTCGGTAAACGGTATTTTATTCGCGAAATGGTCGACCACAATCCAACACAGATTAGCATAATCGATACAGTAAACGTGGCCTGATAAACGTTTTTGTTCCTTTGACGTGAAGACAATAAGACTGGAGAACCACCAATAAAAATATATTAGAATATAATCTATTAACAATTAGCTCCTGACTGGAATTTAATGAGCTCTATACTCAGTATGACATTTAAAAAAAAATAAGGTAGCTCTTGCCTACGATAGAACCACCCTCGGCACATTTTTATTTTTTATCAAGACTATTATTTACCTGTGTATTTCGGGGTAATAATGTTTTTGCTTTGCTTCGTTCGATTTCATCTAAAAAATTGCCTCTACATTGTTTGAAGCTGTCGCCATCTAGCGGTCAGTAGCAGTGGTTTAAAAACATATATATGTATCGAATACCTATCTTGCGTTCTACTATCCTGAGTTCAGTTTTCATTGCGGATTTATATAAGAATCAGTTTTCACTGCAGAATTATGTACGAATTCATCGATGTGCATAATTATCTCTCGCATCTAGCCAGACTTTTGCAAATGAGCATAGTAACAGCTGTCTTGTCTACACGCCGGCGCTCCTCCGTGCCTGTAAATGCATACTTCTATTAAGATCATCCATCACACCGCTCATTATTCCTTCCACAAATCTTATGAACGATTCATCGTAGGGCTCATAGTTCCTTGGAATTAAATAATCTTTATCCTATATATCCTATGTGTACGCTAGGTGTGTGACCCCAACAAGCCGGACAGCAAGGCGACCGCCCCCCTGGCCATCGGGCTGACGGTGACGCTGGGCCACCTGCTGGCCGTGGACTACACCGGCTCCGCCATGAACCCGGCGCGCTCCTTTGGCTCTGCGCTCGTCGCTAGCGAGTGGACAGACCACTGGGTACGTACATATTACAACATTACTTAATATTCTTTAGAAGCAGTGATAGCCAAGTTGTTTGAACGCTGGCCTCGGTAACCAGGATCGCAGAAGGTCGGTGAAGGAGATCATCGTGAGGAAAACCTGCATCTCTGAGAAAGCCCCTGGAAAGATGTGTGAAGTCCGCCAACCCGCACTGGGCCAGCATGGTGGACTATGGCCTAATCCCCTCACAATGAGGGAAGGCCCCTGCCCAGAATTGGGAACTTAAAAAGGGCTGATATTGTTATTATTACTTAATATTCATGTTGCGTCTACATGACGTACCTGATTGGGGATAGGGTAGTGAGTGCTCTCTGTGCTAAGGACAATCTTTGTGTGATAAGCACGACTGTTTGTTCCCGAGTCATGTATGTTTACTATCTATCTATATAAGTATTGTATACTGGGTTCAGCCATTGCATGGAACCCATAATACAAGCGTTGCTTCATTTGGGACCATACTTGATGTTTTCGTCTGGCCATCCCACTAATATTATAAATGTGCAAGTTTGGATGGTTGGATGTTTGTTACTCAATCACGCCAGAACGGCTGAACGGATCTGGATGAAATTTGGCACAAATATAGATTATAGTCTGGAATAGCACATAGGCCTTAATCGCGGGTAACACCGCGGGGTGCAGCTAGTATTATATATATATATACATTTTTTTTTATTTAAATTACAAAGAAAGAATACAATTTTGTTAATGTGGTGCAACATAAACTCAAGTGAAATTGGTAATATAATATATTATATGTGTAATATAATATGGTATTGTGGCGCAGGTGTACTGGGCGGGCCCGGTGGCGGGCGGCGTGGCGGCGGCGCTGCTGTACGTGCACGGGTTCTCGGCGCCGGCCGCCGAGCCCGCCGTCCCGCCGCGGTACCGCGCCGTCGCCGCCGACGAGAAGGAGGTACCTACACTTAACAACTACCCAACGTATAACCTTCCATCTATCACAATTCCTAAACCTTGAACCAGATGGAATACCTAATGGGGAAAGAGGACCCACCACTGACACTCGGCTTATCAACTTTTCGATTATAAACCAAACAAGTTTGATCGATAATAAAAGAAGCCAGCAACACCGAACTCCTCTAAGATGTTAATCGAGAAAGTATCTATCAGATGGAATTGTCAGACTAGCTAGATTTTAGAAAGAATATCGTTATTGAATATTGTGCTCCTTTAAATCTAGCTGCCGGGCCTAGCCGTGGCAATTATATTTGATTTATATACTACATAGCTTGAACTTAGAACAAAGACTCTTGGTGGGTGAATAACAGACATAGTTCAGGGCTGAGGGCGTATTATGAACTTTTATTTGCAAGCAGTCATCATTAATTTATTTGGATATATTGTCCTTATTGAGTCACAATATTATATTGCAAGGTAACTAAGTGACAATAGGAGTTCATAATAATTCCCTAGATATAAGTGTTGTACGTCGCTTTCAAGCGTACTGGACGCCTAGCCGCCACTGCGTGGACGGTGGAACAGACTGTAAGTATCTAGGTACGTAATAGGTGATAATATAGGTACTTGCAGGAGACGGAACTGCACACAGTAGAACATAAGGACCAAAACTTTTACTGTTAAAACACCTATTAAGAAGCACATCACCACTCGTCGAAGTACACGGCGAAGATAACGACTTTATGTCCTTCTAATTAAAAGCGATTTTATCTTATATACAATAATTTCAGCACGCCTAACGATGTTCAAAGAAGCTAATGGTGGCCTCCGGTGGCAGAGTTCAGTAACGGTAAACACATTTTCATACATTTCAACGAAAAGTATCGAAATAATCACGACGCACAGCCGGTGGCCGGGCCGGTGGCAAATTAAAAATACATTTTCATATATATGTATGAAAAGTGTGAACTTTACTGAGCATTGCCACCGGTGGATGCAAAACACTCGCCTACTTTCAATAATATCAATAACCGCATCAATGACTAAATCTAGTATAATTGCTAGGCATTTTTCAATGATACCTTCCCACTCCGGGCCTCAGTCTAGACCCGTAAGCCAATAGCAATGGCATTGTTATTTCTTGTTTTATACAAAAAACTGTGTAACAAATTACATTCAACCATAGTCAGTCCATTATGACGTGAACCAAAACATATTAAACAGTGAAGCGAGTCGATTATCAGCAGACATGGGGCTCTGGGTTTGAGCCGGTTTATACCAAATTGGAATCAGCTCCAATAAATTTAAAGGCTGCTTAATTTTAATGTCTTCATAAATAAATGCAAAAAGAAGAAAGAAAGTACAATGCGCAGGTGTGATTATTTAGAATATACATACCAACATACCTAGTGATTAACCGATAAATAATATCATTTTTCTTCTTTAGCTGAAGAGATTGGACGGCAAAACTGACGACATGGCGTAAACTCCCGGAGCAGCGCTCGGCCCTCGCCGCCAACTCCCGACTGCCACCCTCAACATATAACTCGAAATAGTGTCCACAGCTTTAATATGTCTTCAAATTATATTACCTACTTACATATATAAAAAAAATATTCGATATTTTTATACAAATAGTAAACGATATTATATTTAAAATGTCCGCAGACTACGAAACAGAAACACTGTCAATCAATTGAACTTACGAATCTTTGCATTTTTTATATTGTATAATTTGTATGTAGACTATTATATTCCATTCCTTTTACTCTAGTGAGTGAATAGACGAGTGGGCTACCAGTACCAGTTAACTCTTGCATATTGTACCAGTACACATCTTATATACTAAACCTATATTTCGATACATTGTAAATAGTTTTTAAGTTTTCATACAATAGTATGACTCGGTTATACGTAAATCAAATAAATTATTACTATCCGCCCTATTAATGTATAAAGTGCTAATCTTGGAAACAATTAAATAGAACATTTTATATTTGATAATTGAGATTATTTTTTTCATCTTGAAATTTCTAAAGAAGGGAATTAGGAATTGCATTATAATATACAAAAACCTTAATCTCAGTTCGTGAAACTCCCTTATTTAGTGTAGGTTTACTATGGTATGATTTCTAAATATTATATTTACTATAAATCGACTTATATTATTTGAAATAAAACAATTATAGAATTGATAGATAACTTTATTGCATTTCATGGTTATTCCAACTGAATAAAAATATAAATTTAATACCAGTGAATTTTATGAGTCGTTTTATATTAGCTACTAATCAAGTTATTTATATCAATGTGTTCAAAATTATACCTTGAGAATTGAATTGAATGATAATCAAACTGATTTGAGCGAATGTCAAAATATTAAATATGGATGTAAAAGATTTGTCTTCATAATTTATAACGTTAATAAATATGATATTATTTAAATACTGCGTTTAAATTGATTTTCCAATACATTCAACACAAGTCGATAAAAATATATCAGTATATGTCTTGACTAACCTACAACTCTCCAAAAAAAATATTTACACAAGAAAATAAAACAATAAAGAAAAACTTATTTGCGTGATATGCAGTTTTGTTCTAGCTACCGTTCGCGAGCACAGCACATTATGAAAAAAAAGTTGACTTCACAAAATAAATTATTGCTCTAGTAAACTCAAGTTGAGTACTCACGCCATGTATGGGGATAGTTGGACTATATAAAAACACACACTGTTAGTGTGTTACTGTAAATTGAGTAAAGGTCAAAGCCACATTCCATACAATTTATCCCGGGAAATGGCCGAGTTCCCGCGGGTTAGCCGAAACAACTGTGTCAAAGTCACAGTCTTCTTCTTCTTTCTTTACGAAATGAAATGCGATGAAATAAAATGGATATGAATATGGCCTCACCCACAACTTAGCGGGTATTTTGCCAATGTCAAGTAATTAATACCAATAACGCATTCAATAAATACACATTATAAATAAAATAATGGTTGTGACATGATGATATGAAAATGTTGGGGCCATTGAGTCAAGTCACAGTATTTTTTTTTTCTTTTACTGTAACTTAAGCTGTCAACCCTGACTCGTGTTGCGGCTTCGTGATCGCATTGCAACCGCGAGTGACACCGTCTCATTGTATACATTACAATAATGGAGATGTCCTATATCGAGGACATAAAATGTATTCGATCGCTAGGCCAGGACGCGAAATTCAAAATCGCGATGGTTTTCAATTTTTTACAAGAAATTACATCATCTTTACGATGTAATTTAGTTTATTGGCATTGTGCATTAGATTCCTGGATGTAATGTTTGCTTAAAAATGTACCTAAAGCGATACGATGTTATAAGTTTGTAAAAACCGCTATTGTTACTAACTTTGGAGTGTTCTGTAATATTATAAACCAAATTTAATAGATCAATAAATGCATTACAATATGCAAACAAAAAAAATACGACTCACTTTTTCGTAAAAATTAGAAACCTGAAGAAATTATTCATTTCGCGCCCTAAACTAGCGCCATGATCAGTGTTATAGAAAATACCTTACAGTAAAAAATATTAAATATTAACAAGGTCAATCGTAGGATGTATACATAACATTTGGAAAGAAATTATGCTCAAGTAGTACATAATTTAACTTTTCAGATTCCTCAATAAGTGTCGTAAGTCTGAAGAACTTTATGATGTTAAAAAATAACTCAGACATCACTTTAATTTAATATAGTGTTTCTGTGTAGTACTTAAATGCAAAATTACTACGGAAAGCAGTATTTTTTTTATAAACTAAATTATATAATTAACATTGATTCATTATTATTTTTTGAACGAATCGAGTATTAGTTGAAATAAATCAATACAGTCGTGTCAGTCTTTATGTACAACATTTAATGCTACGAGACTAGCGAAATTAATGTATTTACATAAATCTACTATAAAAAATAATGACATATCAAAATCCATTCTTAAATTAAACAACACTTTGAAATTATGTATTTTGGACAAAATAAATAATTGGTACTTACTAGGCAATAAAATAACATATTACACTAAGCAATTCTCCGATTTACGTTATTTCGCTTATTGTTTACCTATTTACATATAATTATGTAAATGTACATACCTTTTACTTATAATGTTATTGTCGTTATGCTATGTTTTTTATTTAAAGAATATGCGATTTTTATTGCATAATCATATAATTGAAGTGTTATGATTGATGACACAGCAACAATTATAAAAAAAAACTAAAAATGACAATTTACAGACGTTAAAATTTTCCAATCAGAAAATATAACTAAAGCGTAGATTAAAGTGCAATAAGTGACGTCGCTGCTATCAGTGAGCCCGGGTGCGACAGAGAAAGGCGTACGGCCTCACTCTCTCCCCACTATTTGCTTCTACCAAACAGTAATAGCAAAATATCGCAAACTCATTCAAAGTACTTATGATTTAATACAAAGAAATTTGCAAATTATATATAATCTATAATGACAGCACCAACCACATTTGTTCAGTTGTAACTTAAGACTTAAATATAAGCATAACATCTAAAACAATGCAGAGTTACAACATTCTTGTCCTAATTAAGACTGGAGATTAATTCATACCTTCTATATGATTCACAGGCACAAATATTTATAAAATTATTCCTAAACAAAATATCTATACAATACAATCTGAATCAGGCCGATATGATTATTTCACACGACAGCACAAAAATCTTGTTCGTTACTTATTATTGTAGTACATTTAACAGTAATTCCCCCAAATTTATAGAACGTTTAATCAGTTATCATTTCAGAAGACGTTATTCATAAAGCTATTGTATATAAGGCTGAAAACATTATATAAACTTGGGGGAAAATGTCCTATACGTATGTCGAAGTACAAAATATAAGAATAACAAATAACAAAAAATAGAATTTTGGGGTCGAGTCACTTTCGTCCGTAGGAGAATTAAGTACCCTCGAGATACCCTACACGTGACCCTGGGTGGTGCCAACCAGGTGACAACTCTACTGGTGGTAGGCTTCGGCCGTGGCTAGTCACCACCCACTGAACAAAGCCATGTCGCCAAGCGGCCTAGCCGTGTTCCGGCATGATGTTCAGTGTTGCCATTCATGGATGGCGGGTCAGATCAGTTGCGCTGCATGTGCCTAGTGAATGTAGCGTCTCTGTCTACTGCCGCCTTCCTACCTATGCAAGTATGCTCCATCGTAGATCTCATCGTCACTTACCATCAGGTGAGATTGAGATCAAATACTTGCCTATAAGGTAATAAAAAAAAAAATAAAAAAAAAATCAAATAAATCATAAAAAGTTATCTATAAAACTGTCTGATTGATTGAAGATTCGATCTCTGCGCTTAAATAGCAACCGACAAGGCGCCATATTATAATTATAATTTAATATCGACTGTAATACACTAAATGAACTTAAAACATTTCTGTTTATCGTGCGGTATTCGCGTCTTGAATAGCACCGAGTCCGCGCGGTACTGCGTCGACAACAGCGGCGTGTAACCCATTACCTGTGCCAAATTGACCTGTCATTACAACTACATAAGGTTCAAAATATAATCTCGTCTGACGTGTACAGTCCCAAACTATGCAACACTTGAATTATCGGTACCGCACAATGGACTGGGGTGATTCCACTATATAATTGCTTATATTGAAATTAAACATCAACGGCTCTGATACAAACTTTTGTGGTCATCACACAAAATTTGCCTCTTGCGAGAATCGAACCCGGGAACCTCATAGAATTTATAGTCACTACAAAAAGTGCCAATCGGATCGTCAGATATAAGACTTCCACACATATTGTGAATACGCGAAGTACATAAAGGCTTTTTATTTAAAATTTTGTTGCCACATGCAAACGAAAAAACATATACTGAGGTGCGTTCACTTAACACATATTTTTTCAGAATTTGCACACGTGTTGATTGGCATTACAAGCATGTTGGATCTGAAAAGAAGTAATAGATGTTCCTACCTGGGAGAAGAACTGAATGCATTTGTGTCTCTCGTGGAAGTGCGTCTCGTCCGCCGACAGCGTGACGGGACAGCCGGGACACCGGAACGTCCAACGCGACGTTACCTGTACAGTAACACAATAAAAAGTAAATAAATATCGCCAAACGAACACACCAACTATACGGTCCCACACTAAGCAACTTATATTATGGGTACCGACTCAGAAAATGTACAGGAAGTAAATTGGAATATTTAAATAAATGGCCATTATCATGACCGTTGTCGTAACTTGTTGTTACGGGCCAATGGGGTTGTTTTAAATCTTTCGAACTCGATATGGGAAAGAGATTCTTACACTTCCCGATACTGTTGTCACTCCCTAAGAGCTGTTCAAAGGCTATTTTAAATAATCTTCGGATGATAGTTCGAAAATTTTCGTTCGCGGAAAGTTGGTGTACGTTTTCGACGAATTTGAACACATGGGGAAGTTTTTAAGAGGTTGCTACAGTGCTAAACGAAATATAGTTAAGAATGCATGGTGAGGCAACCTTGACGGGTGGTTTCCTGGTGATGTGCGCGACCAGGAAGTTCATGGCGATGTCCTCGCAGTTCATGTACTCGTCCACCAGGTCGCGCGCGGCGGCGGGCAGCGCGCGCCAGTACGCCCACAGGTAGTAGCGGTGCACGAACGCCGCGCCCGTCAGCACCATGCTCAACTCACAGCTACAACAACACCACTGATTACACCAAACATTTACACTGTGGACATTCCCTCGGTACGTACTAAGCGATTTGCTTCTACTTTCATCGTGCGAACTGCCAAGGAATGGAACACGCTACCGGCGTCTTTGTTCCCCGTTGACTTCAATCTGGGTGCTTTCAGGTCGAGAGTGAACAGGTACCTTCTAGGCAAGTATGCTCCATCGTAGATCTCATCGTCAGTTACCATCAGGTGAGATCGAGAACAAATACTTGCCTATAATGTAATAAAAAAAAACATTCATGGAATAAAACGCAACCTCGTTTAAATGTTTTTAAATTTATTTATAACTGTTACATTACATTTGCTGATCTGTCACTCCCCGGGTTCTTACCGAATACAATCCCACTAATATTATAAACTAGCTGTTGCCCGCGACTTCGTCCGCGTGGTATTTAACAAAGACAACCGTTGACAACAGCCTGCTCGCCCATTCTGAGCCCGCGGGACGCATTGAAGGGTTTTGCTATCAAACTTAATCAGGCGCTGCGCTGCAACATTGGTTTGAATTTTTTTTCGTGAGATCCTATTATTTTTTCTAAAATAAAAGTAGCCTAAGTTACTCCTTGTTACATCAGCTATCTACCAGTGAAAGTCCCGTCAAAATCGGTCCAGCCATTTCAGAGATTAGCCGGAACAAACAGACAGACAGACAGACAGACGGACAGACAGACAGACAGACAGACAGACAGACAGACAGACAGACAGACAAAAATTGTAAAAAATGTTGTTTCGGTATAGGTAACGTGTATACATCCAAATGCACTTAGTAAAAAGCGGTTATTTTAATATTACAAACAGACACTCCAATTTTATTTATATGTATAGATGTGAAAGTTTGGATGGATGGATGGATGGATAAAAAGAACAATCAAAGTTTCCGACAATTTCATATAGATTGTCTCAGAACGTCATATAGGATCCTAGATATATGTCACAGAAATATGATAACGGGATTACCTGTAGTTGCTGTTGTATAGAAAACCATTATTGAAGTTGAGGTCCCACGCGTGGTACCGACCGGGGAAGCCGACGATGCGATCGCGATGCTCGCGCCACACCCTGCCAAAAAGATATTTAAGGTCAGCGCACACCAACGGAGCGGCGGCGCAGCGACATGAAGGACGGTGGCGCGCTGCAACCGAATCTCAAAAGAAAAAGTTAACTTTTAATTGATATTCAATTAATTCGCTTCACCGCCACTGCGTAGGTATGCGCTGACCTTTAATTGTATGTCGAACATGTTCAGCCTGTTTTAATATAAAAAAAGTTGCTAACAAAGCCGGGGAAGACAAAACACGGTGTTCCAAATGAAGCCTCAAAATTCATGGAAAAACGTGCATGAAGTTAGAAGTGATTTAAATACTATTGTAATAATAATAAAATAAATTTGTCAACAACTTTATAGTTGGTTCTTATAATTTTAAAGATTTCGTAAATCACAACATCTCTAAAATTTAAACGAATCATCATGAATCGTGATAATTGATAAAAAAGATATAATTTCATTTTATATTATACTGCAAGTCAAATAATCCTAACTAACTTTAAAGATTTTATCGTGTTTACATTTAAACGTAAAAACATAAAGTAGACGCGATAAAATCTGTAAAATAAGTTTTATTTCAACTGAAAGGGACAGTCGAATCGTCCGAGGGTTTCCCACCTGAACGCGAACACGATCTCGTCGTGTCGCAGATGCGCGTCGTCGTCCACGCACAGCACCGCCTCGGTGTCGATGAGGTGGTACGGCAGGAAGCGGTTGTTGAGCGAGTTGCGCGCCGCGCGCACCACCGCCACCGGCGCGCCGCTCTCCGGCCACGACGCCGCCGCGCTGGGGGCGGACGGCCCGTTCCACACCACCACCACCTGATTGTGTACCGTGTTACCATACCCTTAAGGAATATAGTCGAGATTCGTAATCACCGGCTACACGCATAAGTATTGCTTGGCGTTTAGCGGGAGGAAATACTTTCATCAATCCGACCAATTGCAGGAAGCCGTCTACTGCTGGACATAGACCTACCTTGTGGCGGGACGTCCGTCGACGAATACTTGACTAGCTGATAATGGTGTAGATACTCTTTATGTAAGTTTGAAAGTGGTTAGTGCTATCAAACAGATAAAGCGCGCTCAGCGTTCGCGTTATACGTTCCTTGAAATATAAGAGTTGGCTCACGCAAAAAAAAAACATATTTCAAAGAATAATCAAAATATTCGCCAAATAAACACATTTATGAATCTTCATGACCACCAGATAAATGCTTTTCTGTCTATATGGGCTTTTAATCTACGTAATCGGTTTCAACACAAACTCAACATACCTTATTCAAATACGGCAATCCCCTCAGTCTCGTGAGCGCGGCCGCCAGCACCGTCTCCCTTTCATACGTCAGAATGACAACAGTGAACTGTTCCCGCGGCCGGTCGCCGCCCAGCGCCTCGCTGAACTCCCTGCCCGCGCCCCCCGCCCCCGCCCCCACCGGCCGGAACCCCGCCGCGGACCCCACGAACCGGGCCTCCGACGTCACCGGCGGGTCCCACGGCAGTTGCGGGAACAACGCGAACGGCTCCCCCCAATCGTTCCACAACTCGTACCCATGAATCAGTCCTATAGAATAATTCCGTCTATAAGCAGGACTCGGGTACGGTGCTTCCAAAGGTCCCAAAGTCTCCTCCGGCTCGGCATCGACGGCGGGTGGATCCAATCTCGGTGGCGTGTACGAGTCATTGAAGGCTGGTGCGCCTGTTGTAGAAGCGGCGGGCAGCGGCGGTATGTGCAATCTAGTTCTTAGTACCGCGAGGAGAGAGTCCACACTCGCTTGAACCGAACTGAGGTATCGCTCCCATAGGACTCGACCCTGGCGTCGCAGCACTAGTAGGTCGGCATCAGCCATCGCGCGGAGGAGGAAGTGTAGTTCGGTGACTCGCGCTCGCGGGAGAGACAGCACCGCCCGCCGCCAGTCGAGGACCTCATCGTACGGCAATCGAGTCCTATCACCTCCGAGTACAACAGGGATCGCTCCGGACCGAAGTGCTTCGTACAGCCTCGCTTGCAGTAGAGCCGTGGTGGTATACGTGCGGTCTGCGGGTGCTAGTATGAGCGCAAACGTCGAGTCCTGTAATATCGCTCGTCGGGAGCGATCGGTACCACATAGTGCCCAGTCGCCTATCGGCAGTAAAGCTCGCCGTTCCACAGGCGGGTCGCACTCGAATTGCAGCAGGAACGAGTCCGCCGAAGGGGCGGCCGCCACCATCTTCTGCAGTGATTCTATGAGCGATTTGTCGTGATCCTTGTCGATCCCTTTCGGCGGCGGTTGGGAGCCCTGAAAACTGAACGTAGCTCATGAATTCGTAACTATGAAACTCGTGAACAAAAATGGAAATACTTTATTCAAGACGCTACAATTTATAGAAGTTTTAATCAATTTTCAATGACACTACAAAGTACTTTCTTTGCAAAATGTCTGAATGTATAAATGGCGTAAATAAGACAATTAAACTATGCGCTTAGAACTCGCACATTTTAGCGAGGCGCATCGTGGAGCATACTTAAATATTTAAAGTCATAAATTTCCACGTCAATACACATCAAGTAGCAACCCAGTGAAGAATGTATTAATGCCAAAAAGCCGTAAAAAATTACACACGACTTATCATGTTTAGGGTACCCCCTAAAATCCTAATTGTCACTAGATTATCAGATTTGGCACTTAAAGATAAGTTCTTATATTCCTTACCTGAGTAAGTACTTCCGCCGTGCTGGTGCGATGGGCGCGCAGTCCGCCCACACGTCGCCGCCCGGCGGGCCGAGGGCGGGCGGCGTGACGACATCGAACCCGGGTCGGTATTGCTCGTGCGTGAACGTGGACTGCGCGATCATAGCTCTGCCGGTGGAAGATCCTCGGAATGCATCACCGGAGCCGACCGAGAGTTCCCGACGCGCCAGATTCAATAGCACGTGGTTGCGACCATCCCCGCCCCAGTATGGAAGGTTCTTTATAGCTGACTCATTCAACGGCAGTTTGTAGGAATCTGTTGTTATCCTGAAAATTAATTTAAGGTTTTTGACTAGCACAGTGAAAATGCACCGTTGCTCAGAAACAAATATACATTTACCTACAAAAAGATATCACTGTAAGAATTATATCAAAAATCTGCTATTGTATTCCGGGGGACATTCATGTTAATAGGTACTATAAAAAAATTAGGGACATACTTACTGTTTAGTTTTGTCAAACGGAAAAGCCTCCCCAACTATGACTAAATAAACACACGCTTCATTAGGGTTTTGAGTTACGTGCATGTTATACCCCACTGTTTGCTTCAAGGTAGTTTTCAAGAATCCGTCCACTTCAGCCCCAGCCAGTGGTGCAAAGATATCAGGATCGTATAGATAGACGGGGAAGCCTGATGTTAAAGAACAACGGGAGTAATCGAAGCAGGAGAACATCCGACAGTGAGGTTCCGAGGATGGGTTTAGTGGTGGGAGGATGGGCGGTGGTCGGGCTGGTAGTATTTGTGTTGGTGGGGCTAGTTCGGGCGAGTCCCTTCGTATAGCTTCGAGCTGTGCGAGGCGCGCCTGCTCGGCGGAGGCGCGCAGTCGCTGCAGCTCGGCGGCGGCGCGCGCGTGCTCCGCCTTGGCGCTGTCGGCCTGCGCGCTCGCCGCTGCCGCCTCGCGCTGCAGCCGCCCGCGCTTCGCTTCTAGTTCACGTAACTCCGTTGACACTGACGCCTAGAATATTTGTTCTAGTGTCTTATAAACAAACTTCTTATTTCCATCCATATCAATTTAATTAGTTTTATAAGGGCATAAAGTGTGGTATGAATGACTACCATCTGTCCTCTAAAACCTAACCAGTAACAGGATGGACCCACTACTGTAGAAGGTACACTATCACCATCTCGCCTGTAATCCCCAAAGGGGCAGACAGATTTCACGGATGGTATTTTGGTCCCAGTGTAATAGGGAAAGCTTTTTGCCATTATACTGGGCAAGCTCCTCTTCAATATTAAGACTGTACTATATTACTGACTGGGATAAGACTGAGGACTGTAATAGGTATGTATTTATACCCTAACACCTTGTGTCATGGGGGATTAGAACTTAACTATTGCCCATGTGTGGCATAAAAGTCTGAGTTATACCTTTATTCTGAGCATTTCTTCAATCCGAAGCTTCAAGTCAGCAGAGTTCATGGTGGAAATATCACCGAGTGCCTCCAATGTGTGTTGCATTGGATTGCTGCCCAATGAACCAGACTCGTCATACTAGAATTAATAATACTTATAGAAGTAAAGCTGGGGCGAGCGATAGTTGTTATAAAAAGAAACAAAAATCTAAAACATACCAACCTTAGACAAGTAATAATGAGTAAATAGAGGCACGACAAATAATATTACTGACACCAAAAGTATCACACGGGATAATTTTAAATGCCCTAACCACAAGCAAAAGCGCTCATGAAAATACATATTTATTTAAAACACTATCACTACAATTATTAAAGATTTCACTGATAAATTCTTTATTTTATAAATAACATGATATTCTCATTGGCTTCATGACAGAAGTGTATATCACATGCGTGTATATAACAAACATGCCTTTGAATAAATACTATATAATCCTGTATAGTACAGTGACTGAAATGAGCTTGGAAATTGACGACTTATTTATTCACAGAAATTATTTTCCGCGGAGGCTACACAACCAACATCCAACATGATAAATTAAATACCTTAAATGTCAAATCAAATTACTCCTAATTTGTCAAAATCTGACAGCTGGCAAAGCCAGTGCTGCCACCTTAGCCCATATATAATACATATAAACTGGAGCCTTAGCCCTTTTTCGGGCTTTTAGTGAGGACGAGTTTTTAATGACTTAACTTCTGTAGGATTTTGGTTATCCATTCACTTTGCTTACCTTTGGATTCGATTAAGTTTAACACAAAACCCGGTACAAGCCAATCGAAAGGGTTCCATATATATCACACACCTTAGATTTGAGAATATCCCCGCTTACGTAACACAGACGTCTTTCATAGACAGTAAGTTTTAAACTATTAAATTTCGTTTCATAACGCAGGAAACCCCTTCGCATACAGAAAATATCGCTACGCTCTACTTTATAAGAGAAAGTTCGTTATTAAACCGTCGTGCAGTGGGTAAGTAAAACCCCTTGAACGCTACCTAAATGAATGCAGCTTATTGAACGACTTTTAAGGGCCCTTGCCCTGCGAGTATAAAAAATAAAACTAAAATGATTGAAACGCGGATAATTTATTTGGAATAAACCTTATTAGGCACGCTAACAAGTCAACATGACTTAGGTATGCATACCCGCCTATAGCTAAATAGGTATAATAATAATTCTAACATCATCAGAATATGAAGTGCGAGATTATTGGTAAGATAACCGGATAATTTATAGTGGACGTATTTCGATATTTTGTATGGATAATCTAATGTTTATAATACCGCCCGCTCGTATCCGCTCTTTCAATTTTGCATACAAAATGTAATATTCAGTACACGGTTAGGTTGCAAATAATCTCCCACTTGACACTGTTTTCCGTTGACAAAGGTAAACAAAAATCATCACCCAATTTGATCATAATGAAATTCCTAACTACTTACATGCAAATTAAAATAAAATGTTAAGGTGGAAGCTCAGGGTCAGAGCGCGAAATTCAAAATGTCAATGGTTTTTATTTTTTTACGAAAAATTTGGACATCTTTACGATGTAATTTAGTGTTTTGCGATATTAGCATTCTGCATTGGATGACTCGATGTATTAAGTTTGCTTAAAAAAATACCTAAAGCGACACAACACCATTAAGTTAGTAAAAGTAGCGGTTTTTTCAAACCTTATGGTATTGTATCGGATTAGGTTATTTTTAAAGCAAATTTAATACATCGAGACGTCCAATGCAGAATGTTAATATCGCAAAACACTAAATTACATCGTAAAGATGTCCAAATTTTTCGTAATAAAATAAAAACCATTGACATTTTGAATTTCGCGCCCTGACCCTGAGCTTCCCCCTTAAGTAAACTAAAATCATCGTTTTTTATGTAGATTAAGTTAAAGCCACTTAATCAAACTGGGTAATGCAATTAGTCTATATTTTATCTTATTAAATAGTCTTATATACTAAGCTTCTGAATAATAATAGCAGCTGCGTGGCAGCGTTATTATCATTTTAGACTTTTCCATTTTCTATTTCCCCTTTAGTGAAATGAAGTGCCACACTGCTACTATTATTACCAAATATTAAAAGTTCCTTTAAAACATATTTAACATAAATATACCTTTTTGACAACAATAAATACCAATCGAGTACCTTTTCAAATGGATCCATATATTTTTAAGCAGCGCCCCTAGCGGAAACGTGTAGCTTTGCTGGTATGGAAAAAATTGATTAGTAGTTGAATATGTTCGAAACTCACACCATGGGCACTTGGTGGAATGGTTCAACCTACTTAACTCACGTTAGGATAGACTCGCGTATGTTTAGTTAATGTAAAATGAAAGGTAGGGCGCTCGAAACAATCCCTGTGTTCCACAACTTATTAAGAATCAGTTATATTTGCGTTATTCTGCATCCCACAGTCTGAGTACCTATGCTACAATCGATCTCACTAATCAATCCACATGCAGACAGAAAACCAAACACACTTGGGCAATATACAATAAGTAACAAAAGCTGTTATATAAAATAAATAACAATAACTGTTTAAAACTATAAATAACAAAAGGCTATAAAGGATCTCGCTTACTAGTAATTAATCTTTCATTTTCAAGATACCTGTTTACTTAATATTATATATTACAAAATAACATTTCAGAAATAATCAACACAAGAACGAATTCCCTTATTACAAAGCGTTTTTCAAAACTAAGTGCTTTGAAATTGGAAATGTAATTTGAGATGAATGAGTTTGGGGGTATCAATTTTAGGCACTATTACAATTTTTAAAGTGAATGTACTTAAATGGTAATAATAACTAGGTATGTGATAACCAATATCAATTTCATTAATATTGTTTTCTTTATAAATTATTGCTTTTAATAACGAATTCATCCTTTTTCAAATTAAATTTTTCATGGTGTATATACACATGTCTCGAGAGTGTCTGTAAACTAAAATTCATCCCACAAACGCTGCAAGCATCATAGACAGAGAGAAAATGTACATGCCTTTTCCAAGAATTTTCTGTTATATAGTATACATTACAAACATCACATTTGTATATAACATTATCATATTTACTCAAATCAATTTTTGACAAATAATCCTTTGCCATGCTGTATTCTTTACCTGTTAATACCATATCATTTTTTGTAACAATGTTATCTATATCTATAACTCCAGAAACACCATCGATGTGTTCACTTGATCGCTCATCGTTTTTTACTTCCGTGACAACATTAATTTCATACTTTTTTTCACACTCTCTTTTGTGTTTATTATTATATAAGGAAGACATTTTAAATCTCAAACCACATTTATTACATTTTTCTCCTCCAATTCCTGATTCATCACATTCATCAAAATGTTCGTTCACTTCGCTTTCGTGTACAAAATGGAGACTACATTTAACACATTTGAATAACGGTGTTTTTATATCATCTTTAGATATAAACGATACATCAAATTTAAACTCGAGCTTTTTATCCCCATGGTGAGTAAGCAGATGAGTAAACAATTCACCGGGTGTAAACAACAGATCACACTTCGAACAATGCTGCTTCGATATTTTCATATTAGGGTTGCAGTTATTATAATGCTTTCTTGCATTTGTTTCGTCTATAAAATGTAAACCACAATCACATTTTAACAGCTTCACATAATTATCTGTATGTTCTGTTGATATTTTATTGTGTTGAGCCTCGTAATCGTTTTTCTTATTATTGGTTGTAGATTCTGGATTTCGTAAAGAAGAATTTTCTTTATTTCCTACAATACGTTTTAAATGTTTCACATTAGGTTGTCCATCAAATGTAATTATATTTAAATTATCTTCAAAGTCAGTATCCATCTCGTGTAATAGAGCGTGGCTTACCAATTCTTGTTTTAAAAAGTACAAGTCACATTTAGGACATTTACATTTGGTGGTATCAAATACACATTTGTGCTTGAAAGTACTGTCTTTGGTTTTTATGCATAACTCGCATGTTGTACATTTATAAAAGGTGAAATCAAAAGTTTTCCCTTTGAAGGAGGGAGCCAGTTTCTGATTTCCTTTGTACAACTTTTTACCAAAAAATATAACAGCAATATGATTTGTATTAAACTGTTTTATTTGCTTGTGTCTGTTAGTGTGTGTATAATATTCTTGTTTGCAGAAAAGCAATCCACAATGGGAACACTTTACTATGTTTTGAAATACACAGCGATGATTATGACGGTGGGGCTTATCGACAGAAACCAGACAACTTCTGCATTGGTACATAATAAATTGGCTGCGCGACTTGAACATCGTGTTATGAAATATCTCATCTTTCCTCTTGTTCGTCTTAACTATCCTATAGGACTTCAACGATATATCAGTGTGTTCGTGCAATATTTCGTGATCCATTTTACATTTTCCTGTATCAAAACACATACCACATGCCATGCAAGTATATTTCTTCATGTTTATACACAGAGGGTTCTCTGCATGTAAATACAAAGATCCAGGATCAACATAAGTGAGACATTTTTCACATTCATAAAGGGTACTATTGGATGGGCCATGCTGAAATACATCCATTTTAAGTCTACATTCAAATCGGTAAATAGAATTTCCAATAATGTTTTCAATTTGGTCAACTGATAAAGATCCAAAAATGTGTTTTAACCAAAAGTTATTATCTAAACAGAAGTAAAATGGATCAAAATTCATCATTTTCATGGACTGTACATTATAATTTGCTCGTAAATGCATCTGTTCGTGAATCTTATAATATGTCTCATGGAAATTTAACGCGCAATATTGGCAGCTCTGTTTACCCACCGGTGCTTTTCGGCGATCGTAATGACTCTGACAATGTTTGATTACAGGATCATAGGCATCAAATGTAATTTTACAGATTTTACAACTATACAGGACCTCTAACTCATCAAGTTCATTTCCTTTTGAGGAACTTAAGGACATGGCCTTATTTAACTTGGCTTTTGTTGATGTGAGTGTTACTTTTGGTATATCTTTTCTTTTTTTCATTGAATACTCATGAAATTGCATATGAAATTTGAAGGCTATTTCATCCAGCTTAATTTGGCACACATGACATTTCAAGTAATCATATCCATTGCATTCGTGTTCAACGATATCATTCCTAGACAAAAAGTGAACACCACATATATTACAACTGGGATATGTCGGTATTGGGGGACGTATTGGTTTGTTAAAAAGATCGAAAAAGGTAAAGTTTTGAATGTTTAAGCCCTTAAATTGTTGATGAAGCATTTTATGTGCTTTGAAAGTTGTAACAGTAAACATTATTCCACAGTCTTTGCAAGTATGTTTTTTTAAATGTTTACAGCGCGCCTTTAGGTGGATGTCACGCCTACGTCCTCTCGCCATAAATGACATTATACATTGACAAGAATTGCAAAAAGTTAGATAATATCTGGATGTTTCATGGATCATTTTCTTTAAAATGATTTCAGTCGAATCCAACGCATCTTTTTTACTTTCAATACAATTAGAACTAGCATTCTCTATAATCAAATCTGTTTTTACTATAATAAAGTCGGATGCACTTATTTCTTTATTGATCGCATGGATTTGATTATGAGAATCAAAATCAACTCGACTAATCAAACTGTCGCAAATTTTGCAATAAACCGAGTCTGGTGTTACTTGACCACATGTTGAATAATGACCCACAAAGCTGTCTTCACTGAAATGTATAGTACATTTAAGACACAGGTATAAAACTAGATTCCAAGAAGGCTCACATATATTGTAAACAGTGAATGAATGAGAATTTGAATGTTGTTTTACGTGTAAGGCTTTGTCTATCTTCTTAAATATTCTATTGCAAACACAACATTTCCAGTTTATAAGCACTTCCATATGTTCCGAATGATTAATTGCTGTCTTCGCCGTCAGGAAACAAATGTCGCATTTAATACATTTGTATAATACAGACTTGAACGAAAATGATTTTATTGTATGGTCCTCACTTTTACTAAATGCTTTTATCCTTGTATCTCGACCACTCATTTTCATTTCTGCATTTCGTCCGTCCAGTGCTTTTATCTCATTATGATATTTGAATATATGTAAATTATACGATTTTATATTAACCAATTTTGATACACAAAATTTACATTTAGAATCAAACAGAACTTTATTACCTTTAGGTACTTTCTTCAGTTTATGATAGTTAGCCATATGCCTACGATAGTACATAAAAGTTATTACATACTGGGAGCAAATATGACATTGATATGCCTTTTTAACTTGTATTTTTTCATCACAAGAGTTAATATTATTTTCATTTTTCAAATCAGCATCTTCTGATGTTATCTTATTGTTTTTTATGTTATTTTCTTGCCTTAACTTATACTCTGCTGTTTCAGCTGGTGAATTAGAATTATTAATTGCAGTCCTTCTCGTTCTTTTTGGCAATATTACAGGTTCATCATCTTTTTCTGCAAGTTCTTCATTATCCAAATCAGAACATATAGGAGAATTGTCTATTGCATTCTGTGTTCTTGTAAGCTTGGCATTAATAGTTTTGTGTTCATCAAGGTTATGGTGATCTAGTCCAGATTTTGACATAAACTTTATAGCACATTTATGGCAATCATAACCATTAAAAGCTGGATAATTATCACTGTGAATGGAATTTACATGTTTCTCTAAGTTTTCTTGATTGGAGAATCTCATTGTACACTTTTTACAATCAATTTTCTTAGGTTCGAGAATGTCATAAAGGTGGTCTACAAGTTCTTTCTGAGTAGGGAATACTTTATGGCAATGAAAGCAGTTGGCGTCAGTGTTTTGTACATTTGAACCATTTTCACTATCCAATGACTCCACAGCAGCTTCATCATCATTTCTCTTATATTTATCTATAGTTATATTATTTTTATATGCAACCTTATGAATGTTCCTTAGATGCCTAATTAAATTGCTACTCGACGATAATACGCTACTGCAAATATTACACTTATGTTTCTTGATAGGAATTCTTTTTTTGTCACATTTTCTTTTAATATTTATATCGTTTTTATTTCTGTGATCATGTACCAATTTCTTATGAGTATCAAAAGCACATTTTCGTGGAAATAAAACCATGCATTCTTTACAGAAAGTCTGAGTTTTGTTCAAGTAAAGACTTATATTTTGAAGTTTTACGTTAGGTATGCGTTCAATTATAGTTTTTAGGTTCAATTTTTCTGTGCTTAACTTGTTAGGCTTTGAACCAAGTATGATAACATTATTTGTCAAGTACCTACCACTCTCCTCTGAAGTATCTGAAATGTCAGGACAGTTGGAGTCAGTTGAAAAGTCTTTTGTATCACATGTTAATTCTGTTGAAGAGTTCAAAGGCTCGGATACAGGCTCTGGCTTGGTATCTGGTCCTGGAAAAGGAAAAGCATCAGCTTATTCCAAGCCTGTTGTCACTTGGATGCTATATGGATACTGAGTTGCATAAATGAATTACTTATTTAAAACAACAAATGTAAACAAAACTCCAGTATTTTTTTATAGCCTGTAGTAAATATTACAATATCATATATCTATGATGGATCTATGAGGATCATAAAAATAATCATATATTATAAAATTACGAAACTATCAAATCTTTAATTATAATATAGAATCTATATTATGACTGTAGTTACAGAAACATATAAATATGATTTCGTAAATTTATATCACAGATATATCATAATTTAATGATGGGCAAAACCCTCCTCCTCACTTCTCCATAACTATTAAACTTGATCCTCCTGAAGCCAATGCATGTGGAGGTGTTGGTACTAATTATATCTCCATCTTCCCCTCTGCCTGCAGCTGCTGGCTACCTTTCGGCATCCAGATTGTGACCCATATTGCCCACCTTTCGTACAACATAGACTGCTAATCTACATTAGCATTCCTGTTTTCACACCCTTGTAAGTTATTTTTGAGTACTGGAGCACAGGGTGGTATCCTGAAATGCTCAGTTCCTCTTTAGCAGCACACTTTGAGCTTGGCTTTCTGTAGCTCAGAGAATAGGTTTGAGCACTACAGGCAGGAAGAATTTAAATGTCCAAGATTCAATACTACTTGATTCTGGAAGGCTCATCAAACCCTCCATAGTATAGGTGTGATCAAAAACTATCATGTAAACTGTAAGCAGTTGGAAATGTTACCTTCTTCATAGTATTTGGATATCTCCTTTTTAATAACAGACAGGTCTGGAAATATCCTCCTGATTGTAGGATTATCCATCACATCATGCTCTTCGATATCAATTTCATCCGCCATTTTTAACCTGCAATGATCAGAAAAATTTAAAATCTATTTGATTGAACCTTTGAAATGTAGACATTGTATTCACTTTCACAGACACATATCTATTTGGTATTTCTACGATATCTAGTATGTTATCTGCTTAGCTGTCATTGTGTATACAACCTTAGTTTCAATTCTACCGAGTGGATACAGTACAGTAGTACAATATGGTAAATTGTTATTTTCTAGTTGTTGTATTAAATGAGGAGATACAGTGTCCAGATATTTTTTGTAAGTAGTAGTTGTAATTATAGTTTAGTTTCGGAGAATAGCTCCTACAAACATATTAACATAAAATTTATCTCATTATTTTATATTTTAGAACTAATAACCTATAGATTTTACTGTAATAAGTATATACAAATGCCTTTGGTGGATGCAAAATAAACGACGTTATTATTTTTGCTGTGGTTGACACATTATTTGTTTTATTGAATTGATTTTTTTATTGGAATATAGCTGACTTAAATATTTCTAACATCTATATGATGGCTGGTACAAGCGGCCCTTCTAAGTTTATAAGATCAAAGTTTAGTGAGAGACAAAGTATGCACTGATTTCAATTAGTTGTTTGAGATTGAATAAGGTGGATATGAGGCAAGTAGAGCACATACATTTCCGCTTACCTACCTTCTACCACACACACATTCGTCTAGGATTTTTAATTGTATCAGCTCCGTATGAGAATAAAAATACTAAATTAGTTAGACAACGATAGAATAATAAATATAAAAACAATACATAACGATTAAATAACGTAATGAAGGCACTCACTGGTATCGTGAAATGGAAAAATAATTAATGCAAAATAGAGTGACAACATAGTGACTGACAATGACATCTAATAGCCCATAACACAGAAAAAAAGGAACAAATTGTCCATAGACAAAATAACGATATGCATACATACGCTTGCCGACCACCATTAACATAGAGCACGCTTCACACCTTCCGATCCAATCCTAATTATCCGATAATTAGGATCGAATATGTAGGTGTGGAACTTCTCTAAAGATAATACCGTCACGCTAAGAAAGAAGTTGACATAAAAGAGAGAAGGAAAACATAGATCGATGCTATAGCACGAGCGTAACATGAGGCTAGTTCGGATTTGGCTAAGTTAAACTCATAAACCATTAGAAAGGGTTTCGCAGATCACAGCTATACCTTTCATAGACAAAGCTATTTTTTATTTTGATTCCACACCTAGGCAACCCTTGAGAAACTTCACATGGGAAAATTACGCTATAAAGTTAGTCGTTCGCTGGGTAGGTACAATTTTAGGAAAGTCTGATGAATGAATGGTGTACCCCATGAACTTGTCCGGGCCCTGAAGAAAAATATAATATTTTAGTAGCAATCTGTCTCAGGGCCAAATACTGTCAACCCCAAATCCCCTCTTCACTCCACCTCACCTCACAGCTGATCAAATGTCAAGAAAATGGAGTTTTGTTACGCATTTTATAATTCTAATTAGAAAAAGTTTCAACATGAATTCAAAGAACATTATTTTTGGAACCTGCTTGGGTTAGAATGGATAGCGCAAATCCATTTCAACCTTGGGCTACCGACGATAGTGCAAAAAATGTTAAAACCGAGAAGGAACTAACGGATGACGCGAAACTTCATCGAGAAAATGTCAATCATCCAAAACATAGGCAAACTGCGTCTTATAATAAAGAGAGTGTCGCCGTTCCAAGCAGTTCTCCGGGACCGTCGAGCGCCCCGGGCTCCGGCGCCGAGCCCGCACGGGTCGCGGTTGCCAGCATGGACTCGGCCAAAATAGGTTCTATGCTACAAATCGTCGAGAACACCCTCAGGTAACGTCGATAAACTGTTACTTGATGAATGCTAATCCTGCTTAGTTTTGCGGTCATACATTCGCACATATTTTATCACCAAACAAGGTTTGACAGTGATAATGGGAGATTGTTATCAGTGAGACAGCTGTTGAGGACATTCTGCACTGTCTACTGTCTTCACACGGATCTTTCTGATAACCGAATATAAGCTAGTATATCCATACATAAAATCTTTAATTCATAACAATTTTCATATATTAAATATTCACAATTTAATTCTGTTTAATGTGAAGATAGTCCACATCCCATCAAACAAACATTAACCAAATACATTAATGTTGACAAACAACAGAGTAGATATTACCAATTCCGTTCACATAGAGGACCAGGAAATGTCTAGCCAACAACTAATTATTATTAGATATTACCAAACCACTGAATAAAGATGTTGTTCCAACATTGAAAGTATTAGTAAATATTTTGAAAATGGAATTTCGGATAAAAATAAAATAGATATTTATTTATTTGAAGTAAAATATATATTTTATGAGGATAATTACTAGGCTATATACATAGAGATGAATAAGTGTTTGTAGCCTAGTGAACTTGCACAAGTGTTTACAGCATAGTTTTTTAAAAGTTCATAATATAGCTGTACATGCTAAAAACAACATACATTTCCCTGTGGTTATAGACTTGTGAATATAATAATATACTAAATCTGACATGCTGCATGGGTAATGTAGTCTACAATAGGTTCTTATATAGGACACCAAGATCCTGGCTTACAGGAGTAGCAGGTGGGAGGAGGGCCTAGTCCCATAAACAAAAAAAACTAGGTCCTTATTTAAAAAAAAATTAAATGGATGGGAATTATAAAATTTTATTTATTTTCAGTCAAGAAGGCCGCCAAAGGGTGGTCCAGCTTTTGGAGGCAGTTGAGGCGTTGAGCGGTGCCGAAAGATTGCTCCTATATCTACGTCTGCCCACAGGGGTGCCACAGCATGATCCTCTAAAACAACCTATTAACCCTTTAGGCTCAAGGTAATAAGTGAACTTTAATTTAAGGACCGTATAATATAATGCCACCAAACAAATATCCCAATGAGTTTTTAATACCACAACATATGAGTGCAAAGTGAATGAAATTCAGTGAAAAAGCTAAGTAGCTCCTGGCACTTATATGGGCATTATGTGTACTATCCAGAGCCATAAGCATCAGATATAACTGATTATTAAAAAATAGACATTTGAACTTTGCTTTGAATAATTTTTCTTTTACTGCTTTTGTCAATATTTTTATGAGGATACTCTTGTATTATTGCATATTGTTGAAATTATTATCTTTAGCATTAACTTATACCATTTATTGATGCTTTTATATACATATTTGCTAATTATGGGATAATGTGTTAAAAAAATATATCAAACAATATTGAGCCTTAAATAATTACAATGAAGTCCACTTCAGCTTGTAGTTTATTATTATTTGTTTAAATACACATCTGGTTTTCAGGGCTGAACTTCAGCAGACTGTAACATGGATACAGACACACTTAGAAGTTGACCCTGATGTCTCATTACCTAAGCAGGATGTATACGACGAGTACATGTGAGTACTTTGACAATATACTTATGATTTGCCTTGCTTTGCTTGCCGTTAGCCAATCGACATGTCAATTGGCTGGGGAGCAGTTAGACCACTGACGTCGCTCGGCGGGGAGACTAATACCATGCTACATGAATGAGATAATACAATTGCATAAAAATATCTAAGCACACCAAAAATTTATATAAAGGTCATAGAGGATCTAATTATCTCAAATCTCTCGTATTATATTGACATTTTACTAAAGGTACTCTATTTTGAACTTTTGGATATCTTTATTAAAGTTCAATATCTGATACTCGTTTTTTACATTGACAGTGCACATTGCATGAGCTGCAACATGAAGCCCCTCTCCACCGCCGACTTCGGCAAGGTTATGAAGCAGGTATACCCAACTGTGCGCCCGCGCAGGCTAGGAACCCGAGGCAATTCCAGGTAAGTGATCCACAATTTTCAATGATCTGGCTATCTTAATATAATATATTAAGAGAGCCAGATCATTGAAAATAATATATATATATATTATGTAATAAAAAAAAACATTTATTTATGAATTACATTCATGAAATACTATGAATTTGTAACTTATATTGACTCGAATACTACACATTGAAATAAAACTAAGTTTTCGGATTGTATCTCGTTTATTTTAACGGAACGTAAAAACATAAAATAAACGCGACAAAATAAAAAAAAATGTTTCATTGCATTGAATAGTTTTTACTATCTGTTACAAATAAGAAAATATATATGATTGCTATTTATGGAATGACGGAATCGTTTATCTTTAGGTAGAGGTATCATTTTTTATATTTTTAATATAAAAAAAATCTTTTAAGTATATATGCGGGAACTATGAATGTTTTCCAAATAGGTAATTATGTTATATAATATCAAAGATATTTGCTATAAAATTTTAGTTAGGTTAAATCAAGTAGTGGGGTGAGAATGGGATCGTGCTCTATTTCCTTCGCACGCGCGGTCTTTTGTGGCAGTGACGTCATACCCCAGTAGCTCTGTACTATTATCCTTATTTTTCCGACCGAAAACTAGAAAAGTCTGTATTTTCGTTATTTTTTCGTTACGGTTAGTAATCGTAAAACCAAAACAATATAGTGACTGGCTGGATCTGTTAAAATCAATAAGTTAAATGATTTTAGAATATATTGTGTAAACATATTAATCAATAATAATTGAAACTGATTTTACCATAGTATAATAATTATAATAGATAACATATCAATATTCGCAACACGGTATGTATGTGGTAATCAATCTCCGACAAAACATTGTCTCGGTTTTGCGGTATTATGTACTATCATATGTTGTCTAACAAAAATATTGTATAGTATTTTAAGAGGTCAACAAGTAGACAGAAGGCAAGGTACGCAGTCATAGCCATGTATGTCGGCTCGCACCTCTGGGATTTCTGCAGTTCATGTACGAATCACATTTTCAATATTGATTGTCACTTGCTAAACGGCAAAGGAAACCTTCATGTCTCAGAGAACCCCTGGAACGACGTTTGAAGTCCGCCAACCTAACCCGTCGCATTGATGGGAGGCCCATGCTCAACAGTTGAACATTGAAAGTGCCTTAAATGTAAATTAATGTCAGCGATTGTACGTGATTATACAACGATGTTTTTCCTATTTGTCACCGGTGCAGCAAATGATCCACAATTAATTTATCTATACCATATAATAGTACTGTCTGTACAAAGAATATTTTTGGAAAATATAGTCGAAGACATTTTTAACACAGATCGAATTGGCCATTTCTCTAAAGCCTAACGCGCGCTGGAGACGTGGTTTTACGGTACCGTGAGCATGTTCTGTACGGCTCACACACACCACCCTTTTCATAAGTAAGAATGCCAGTGACAGCATGCATCTCGATGATAAAACGATTACATTGAGAGGTTCTTGATAGTTACACTGGGCGAGGCCCGCCACACACTCCCACCACTGCCACTCCAGCCAGGATCTACAGTGGTGTCCAATGATGACACCGAGGTTTGACCCTCGGCGAGTAGTTACACTGGGTTAATATACGTTTTCCAATTAGTTGAGTAGTTGAGTAGTTGTTAGTTATCTATATCTATACATATAAATAAAATTGGAGTGTCTGTTTGTAATATTAAAATAACCGCTTTTTACTAAGTGCATTTGGATGTATACACGTTACCTATACCGAAACAACATTTTTTACAATTTTTGTCTGTCTGTCTGTCTGTCCGTCTGTCTGTCTGTCTGTCCGTCTGTCTGTCTGTCTGTCTGTCTGTTTGTTCCGGGTAATCTCTGAAATGGCTGGACCGATTTTGACGGGAATTTCACTGGCAGATAGCTGATGTAACAAGGAGTAACTTAGGCTACTTTTATTTTAGAAAAAAAAATTGGATCTCTCGAAAAAAAATTAAAACCAATGTTGCAGCGCTGCGCCTGCTTAAAGTTTGATAGCAACAATCTGCAATGCGTCCCGCGGGATCAGAACGCGAGCAGGCTGTTGCCAACGGTTGAGACGTTGTTAAATACCACGCGGACGAAGTCGCGGGCAACAGCTAGTTTAAAAATATGGATATATTGAACACTCTGTATAAGAATGCGGTACCATCCAAATGATATGTGTCTGAGCATAAGTAAAACAAACTTCCTTTCTTTTTTACTATATATTTTATATGGGTTTGTATGGAAGCGTGGGCGTTGCGGGCGATTGTTGGCGGGCGACTCTTCCGCGGGCGACCGTTGGCGGGTGGCTCTTCCGCGGGCGACCGACGGCGATGCGTGGGGGCTCGGGAGTCGTCGGCACAGTTCGTCGTTTAGGCGCGAACAATATGGGTGGAACATAATTTCCGTGAAAGAAATTTCAAATATTCGCAATGTTTATTTGGTTGTAAACACGTCATATATTGATGTAAACCATACCGTGTTACGACATCTTTACAATAAGTAATACGAGTATGTTATTATTACATGTATATGTTCCTACAATGTGCAAGTAACTAATCTGGACACGTGGAACGCATATCTATGTCAACGTGTTTTGTTTTTATTGTATACCTAAAATCATTTATGTAGAGCCTACTGAAGATCTCGAGATATATACAGGGTGTTTCAGAAAGGGTATACTAAGCCTGGAACCTGGGCTTCTTCAGCGCATTTGTAAACACTATTTGAAGTTAGAATGTGGAGAATGTCCATTTAAAAAAAAACTATTGTTCTTAATAAATCAGAATTATCATTTTGTTGGGTACAAAACTATTTATTAAAAATAAACATATTACGATTCTGACTGCATAAAGTGTTTACAAATGCACTAAAGAAGCTGAGGTCCAAGGCTTAGTATACCCTTTCTGTAACACCCTGTATTCGTAATATTTTTGTTCAACACGAACTCTTACCACTAACTTGGATTGTATTAAAATAGCGTACGTAGATATGCGTTAGCGCACGTCCGTACCTAACGACATCTATCGGACGATAAATCTCTATAATCGATTTTTTGTCTATACAAAAAAAAAACAGCAATATAGTTCTCAGTGCAAACGCCAATATAAGAGCCAGAATACAGCAAGATCTTTATGTAAAATTGTATATTGTTATGATCATAAAACCCAGAAAAAATACTACCTACCACGTTTATAGGTACACAACACGACGATTCTTATCTATCGATACATACTTCATATTTTGTTAGATTATGCAACAGCCATTAATTACTCTTATCAATTTCTTAAGAGATAACAGGTTAGGCATGCTTTTAATGTTAAGTATGAATGTTTGTATATATGTTCGTATAAGTATTTATAATACTTTCTCCATCCCTTTCAGTATATATACTGAGTACGCCCTTAGTCCGTTGTACGATAGCCGACATAGAAGCCGATTTAGATATGAAACCTCTCAAATTAGCGACTTTGATGTTCCTCCAAAACGTCAAATTATGAGGAAAAAATGATTGTGCTCTGCTCAAAAAGCTATTTTCAGCCGCATTGAATATAAAATCCCTATATCATTGTTTGGAACCTAGAAGGCTTTGCACGGCGCGGACCGACAGACAACATTGGCACGAGAATAGTGCTTTGTTTAGACTATTTGGATACGGAACCCTAAATACGAACATTCAGATAATCGAAATTCACGCCGGGGCGGAGTGGCGGGCAAAAGTTAGCCAAATATTCATATCAAGCTTTATAAACAACAGTAGATTTGTCATACTTATCGTAATAATTAGAAATTGGCGCATTTTATTTATCTTAAATGACTTTTCATTTACCTTACATTATCTATGACGTAGAGGGAACAGGATATGCAATGCAAGATAAAATATTTATCTTGATTGACGTGTATTTTAATAGCAATATATATATACTTTACGTGCATCTCTTCCGACTGTGAATGTATAAATGAAAGAATCTCATTACATTAAGACTAAAATAATGTTTTATCTCTTATCATCTTGTTCCATGTTTATATTATCCGGTATGGATTAATTAGCGCACGAACTCTGCAATAATTTATCAATAATTATATGTTACGATTATATCTTTATACCTACCAGAAAACATGTCGTTTTGATGTCAAGTCATGACAGATTAAAATATTCAAAATGTTCATAGGTGATCACAAAAAGTGATTCTTAAGAAAAGTAACGCCATATTTAGCCCTGGATAAGAATATTTAAAAAAATTAAAACGGGAGAAAGCGCTGCACACCTCTCCCAACCCCTGAGCCGCTCGCGCCAGTGTTGCCCCTTATCGTCTTACATGACGGCATTTTTAGGGGGCCCACCTAAAGAGCGGCGAGTCACCATCTGCCAATAGTAATTAGATAAAAGCTGATTATGACAGGTGCCCGCAACCCTTCCAATATTCCAATCCTATATCCATCCAATCCTCAATCCATAGACCCAATTATCTTTCCATATTCCTGCAATAGTTCCTCCGTCTGCTGACGTCAATTCGCTGTTTATGCAGCAGGTGGCTAACATATCATTAGCCACCTGCCTAATTCTCAAAAAGGGCCTCTACGTGTTGGACTCATATCCTCGAGCAAGCCTTCCAAAGATCCGATCCGATGGGACCTAGTACCTTCAGCGAAAAGTTCATTGAAATGAAGATTGCCTTTTACTGTCCCTTTTACTCATTTGCACTACTTTTAGACATTATTTAAATTTGAGAAGTCCTTGATTCTAGATCAGATGACATAATAGTGCACTACTAGCTACCCCTTCAGGAAATACAGGCGTTATGGTATGTAGCAGAAGGCTCAGACTACTGTATGCAACTAAATAATTGGTTTCTTCTTTTTCACCTTTGACCTGGGAATAATACGGACATGATCACGAGTATTTATTGTTACAGATATTGTTACGCTGGACTTAGAAAAAAGATAAAACTAGAAGTGCCACAGTTACCCGACTTGGGTGAATCATCCAAGGTATGGTTCCGACGATAAAACAGTATCTCGACGCTTTCGTCGAGATGAGATCGAGACGGCAAGCGCAGGCGCTTCACCCTGTGCTTTTATACCTAGTTCTATCATATTTAAGAAGTCCAATCAATAAGGGTACCCTTTAAGATAGTGTAGCTTTCCGCTTGAATAGGTCGAGGTTCAAATATCGGTGACTTAGATAGTGACTAATGTAGATTCTAAGAGCAACTGTAGTAGGAGTGTATGGACCATTTACCCCAAGAAAACTGTTCTGTATTGAAATATCAAGAAAAAAAATAACATAACTTTATTTAATTAATTATCTATAAAACATTGAAATGTATATTTTTTTTGTAAAGATATTATATATTAAGCCCCTCCAAGTAAGTCAAATTCAAAGCATTTATTTGTGTACTAGCTAAAGTGCTAAGCTAAAGCTTTTGCTGGTACTTGGCTGTCGTCAATAGTCTCGCCGGGATGGGATAGAACCGGGTCCGTCTCGGCTACGAGACCTCTACCGACTACGCTATTGACGCTTGAATTGATATACTATTGATTTACCACGGTCCTATCCACGCTGTCATATCTAAATAGCCAGTGGCCGCATGTACCAATTATTTTATAGATGTAATAAATTCATGAAACTGTTTCAGGAACCGATAGGCACGTCGCGAGAAACAGAGAGAATCATCTGCGACTGGGCTGAATCTAAGTTAGGTATGTATGGACATATATGTGATTATTTCAACTAATAATTTTGTTGTAAAGGGGTCGGGGTAGTGAAGGGTATCGCTATATAGTATGCAATACTGGTTCTGGTCAATATGGTCTTGATTCCCAAACTATTTTGGGCAAGAGACCCCCTTTTCCAAAATAAACTGATACCTCAGACCCCAATAGCTAAATTACTTTAAAAATCCTATCTCTAGGTTTTTTCCTGATTATTCCTTACACAGAAAGTATAATAATAACGTTATTAAAAATATATAATCCCATCTATTACTATAGTTGTATATTTCTTTGCGATTCATATATGATCCTGGGTCTACTTTTGTCATAATATAATATGCCTTTTAGATTTTAGAAAACAACGACAACAATTAGTTATTGCTCAGTCCATAACTATTTTTTGTCTATTTGTTATGTATTATTCAGTGTTTTTGTGTATTTGTTTAATAATGCCTAACTGTTGTGTATTATTCCGTGCTCAGGTATTAAGTTTCCAAACATATCGGAGCTGTCCCGGCACCTGGTGTCGGCGGGCGGGCAGCACGCGCCGCCCGGGCCCGCCAGCGCGTCGCCGCCGCCGCTGCCGCTGCCGCAGACACACGGTAACACATTTTTATGTTTTTTTTTTACATTAAAATATACAAGGAGAAAGCAAAATTACGTCGGCCGCGCCACTGGATGGGCGCCTCCTGCAAAGATTCGCAGATGGTCGGTCTTTACACAGATGCCTATCTATTATGAACATAAAAAGAGATTTAAAAAATAAAATAAAAGCGACCAAACAATCATTCACGATTGCGCGTACGAGCTATTGCGTTGGCAACCCCACACATTCAGATCGTCGTGTCTCTGGTCACGAGAGATATTGTAACGTTCCGAAGGGAAGTTTAAAAAAGATAATAATTTTCAATATAATAATCTCGTACCTTTTTTATCCAGCCCCAGCAGACGACGCGACGAGTCGGCAACTGATAAAACATCTAAAAAGAAAAATACAAGTGAGTCGAATTCTCTCTACCTACCTCTATATTCAATGGAAATATCCCCGGTCGGATTTTATCTATCGACGCTTCTTTATGCGCAGACGCAGGGCACACCCGGCAGACCGAAAAAGAACAAGGGGCAAGAGGCGCCGGTGGAGTCCCCACCGTCCACGTCGTACGCGAGCCACCACCCGCAGCTGAAGCACGAGAGCGAGGCGCCGGCCGAGGGCGGCAGCGGGTACGGCTACCAGGCGGGCTACGCGGGCATGTACGAGGCGCGGCCCTACCCGGCGTACGGCGCGCCGCCGCGCGCGCACCCGCTGCCGCCGCTGCCGGCCGCCGCGCCCGGCCACGACTACCGCGCCGACCCCTACGCCTTCGAGCCCGCCTACGCGCCGCGCGACCTCACGCGCGCCGCCGCCGCCGCCGCGCTGCACCTGCCCATCAACCTCAGCAGCGACCAGTCGCTGGACCTGTCCACCGAGCGCGCCGGCTGGCAGCGCCGCCGCCCGCCCGAGCCGCCGCCGCCGCCCGCGCGCCTGCCGCTTCCCGGCAAGAAGCTCATCCTCGAGGCCTACCACAGCGAGGCGCGCGGCGCCGCCGCGGCCGCCGCCGCCGCCCCCGCGCCCGCCGCCGCCGCCGCCGCCGCGCCCGCCGCCGCCGAGTACCTGCCCAAGAAGATGCGCGCCGCCGAGATCATGGGCGGCAAGCTGGCCGCCGCGCGCCTCGCGCAGCCGCCCGACGCGCCCGCGCCCGCCCCCGCGCCCGCGCCCGCGCCGCCCCCGGACCCGCCCGTTCGTCCCGAGGTTGCTTTTTTAGAGGATCCAAAAAACTTAACGAGCCGGTCCAAAAGCACCGCCGCGGCGCTGGCCCGGGAGCAACAGGAGGCGGCGAGTCCCGCGCGGGCCCCGACGGCTGAGCCGGCCCGCCCCGCCCCGCGCGAGCCCGACCCGTGCTGCGGGCTCGACGGGATCAACATCAGGACGGGCGTCATCTGCGAGGAGAAGCACTCGGAGATCCTCAACAGGGAGCGCGTCATCAGCATCTGCAACATCGACAAGCACGACCTGGACGACTACCTGAACGAGGGCAGCAGCCAGGAGCACGAGGAGGAGCTGCTGCAGTACTTCCACCAGCAGCGCGCGCAGCAGCAGCCCGCGCCGCCGCCCGCCGACCCTGCCGCCGCTTTTTTAGAGGCGGGCCCGGACCCACAGGACGACCATAGCCAGGGCAAAAACGAAAAGATATCGCAGTTGAGGGAGTTGCTAGCGAAGAATCTAAAGAATCAAAGTGGGTCCAATCTTCAAACCATGAGTCAGGAGGCTCAGCTACCGCAGGAGGGCTCGCACGAGCGAGCGCCCGCGAAGCCGACCGAGGGCGCTTTCAAACCCGTCGCGGGTCCCAACGACGCGGTCACGAATGGACCGACTCTGACGAATCTGAACGATCTGAACGTGAATAAGCATTGCAATTCCATACCGAACGAAAACGGATCGTCTGTACCGTACACCAATGATACTCCCAATCAGATGGGCCCGGCCGTCGGCGGGCCCCACCTCTACAACGGGCACTGCAATAACGAGCCCCAAAGTCCGACGACAAGAACCCAACAGTACGATTTTGTGCCCATATCTGATGGATGCCATTCACCCGGAAATTTTCATTCCAAATCACCCCTGGGGTTCGGGCAACGGGGGCACAGTCCCTCAAAATTAAACAAACAAGTGATGATGGGCCGGTCTCTCCAAACGTCTCCGATATCGCACAGCACTGCGGCGAGTCCGTTCGTGAGTCCGAGGAACACTCCGGTGCCGCGCTCGCGGCTGTGCCCGCGGCCCATACCCAAGCACAACGGGAGGAAACGGCGAAACCCTCTGTCGCTAGGCATGGTGGACCCTTCCAAACCTTTCGCGATACCGAACGATCAGAAGTTTATGTCAAAAACGGCAATGTGCGGCGCGGGCAAGTATTGTCAACCGATTTCAGCGCCGCCCTCACCCAACATACTCACTCACTACAAGAACACCATGTACTCGTGCCCGACCGGGATCGCTAACGGTTGCAATAATGTGTATCTGAATTTCTTGCCGACCGCACCGTTCCCTCGAGACCATATGAACGGCGATCACCAACCGCTGTCTGCGGATCCTTTGTCGAGTGAAGTCAGTCAGTTTTTCCAGGAGTCGGAGGTAACATACAGATCGGGGCCGGATTCGTTTAGATCGCAGTCGGTGCCGCTCAAACAGGGTATTAGTAACATGAGTCTGTTGAGTTACAACAACACACCTGTCGGCTCGGTGCCGCCCACGCCCGTGCCGAACGAATTCTGCGATTTCGGATCTCTCGCCGAAACCTGTGATATATCGAAAGCGGGCCTCAACCGGGAGACGCTCGACAAGATATACGACGCTATCGACAGCAGTAACGACGTGCTCGCCGCCGCCGCACCGCAGGCCATAATGAACTCCAACGATACTATGAGCAACGGCTGCGACCCGCTGCCCGAACACCAGATCCTCTCGGATGAACAACTGTCGTCGATCATTCCCACCAGCGACGACCTACTCGAGAGGGGCAATCAGTTCAATCAATCGTTCCCGACCGAAAGCGACGCACCCGACAACGTGGAAGAATTCCTCAAGAGGGCGAACAGTATGGAGTACGACTTGCCGGAGCTGGTGCCGACGGACAAGAGCAAATACTACACGTCACGCTCGGTCCCGAGTACGCCGCTGCCGTACAAACGCACGGCGCCCAACCTGCAGATAGACTCGCGCCGCTCCCGCGAGCTGTTCGCGGCCGACAGCTACCCGAACAACGCGTCGAACGGCATCTCGTCGAAGTCCGTGCCGTCCACTCCCCAGTTCGCGGAGGACAGAAGCGTGTTCAGCTATAGCAACAGAGATTTCCTGATCAACGGCAACTCGGTGTGCGGGTCGTCGCAGCTGCACGAGCCGGCGGACAGCGCGCCGGGGCTGGCGTCGCCGCTGCACGACATGCTGCGCGAGGACATCCTCGACCCGCTCACGCCCGCGCTGCTCGCCGACCTCGACAAAATGGACGGGCCGCCGTACGTCGATCTCTAGTCAGCTATCACATAAATCAACACTTGTATATATGTATAATATTAGTTTGTTTTTGTTTGTACGGATACCGACACGTTGGATATCTCTACAGAGTACAATGTATTTGTATGCCTTCAGTGAAGGCACGTGCTAAGTTGTGCATACATAGAATTGCACACTCCCAAAAATTGAGTCAATACAATGCACTAGGAATATTGTGATAATTATGAAAGCTATGCGACTTCAATTACTAGGAAATAAGTAGATGCGAAGTTCTGAATTAGGAATTATTTTATTTTTGACGGCTTGCAATTAGATCTATGTGTAAGTCCTTAGTACAAATTTGGCGCTGGACATCGTGACAAAAGATTTCAAATATAACGTTCAAAACGCGATTTGAAATGTAAATTATGGATTTAATATTTTACGACAAATTTAAATAAGCTGGAACACTTGCTGACTGACTGAGCCGAGGCGAGAGCGTGAGGTCCCAGCTCACTCACTCGCTAACACAAAAACGAATAGGGAATATGCGTATAGTTTTAATAGCATTATTATATAACTTGGGTTTTCAAATTACTACCAGTGTTGTTCTCCGAAAGAACTCAAAAAATTACAGAAACACAGAACTTAAAGTTTCGTATCAGAAAAATACACGAAAGCACGCAATGGAGTGCCAACTAACGTTACCGATATAAGTGAGCCATATGTGCGACAGAGAAGGGATATGGTTACCCTATACCAGTGATGAAACCGCCACTAGCTGCTTTTAACGAACTACAAAACCGAACAAATATTCTTGGAATTGTTTTTTATATTAAAAAAAAAACTATCATAGAGAATTGGTACCTTCTTATGATCTAATATAAAAAAATACGCATATACTCTATCGGCATTATCGGCTCATGTTCGGGATTCGGCCAACACGTTCGGCGTTTCATATTGTTCTTTATTTGATGAGATTAGAATATAAAGGATTGCGTCCCACTATCGCGGGTCGGCTGTCGACATGCGCCCATGTGATGTAACGGACCACAATATAACTGTATAAGTAGTTTACTTATAGTACCGTTCGATAGGCAATTTAAAAAAATAAAACTGAACTATGGGTATGATTGGTTCGGCTTTGAGCATGACGCGACAGTTATTTAAAAAAAGGAAAATAACCATTTTAGCTGACTGATGCAAATTTTAACAATCAAATGTCAATCTTAGCTCATCTTGATAGTAAAGTCCATATTACACCGCACGACACAATGCCGTTGCCATGGTGACGTGTGGACGAAGTCGCATGCGTTGAGTTGAAAGATTATATTTTGTTAATAATGATTTAATATTAGTGACTTCAACATTAATGTAATCACGTTCCACGTCGAATGGTAGTTTGATTTCGGCTTTGCTTAGATTCTCATAGAACTGCGTCCACTGTTTGCAGTGTATGTGTCGATTGTTTTGAGCAACGGAAATTTGAGGAAATAAGCATAGCGCTCATTCGTGCGGACCCTTACACATAATATTCTTTGCAAGCATTATTTACAAGCGAATTTATGTCTTATTACGACTGTATAAAGTGTAATATGGCAGTTTTGCAAATAATGTGATGCAGTAAGGCCCGCCTAGGTGTACGCAAGCTGAGAAAGTACTAGAGCTAGTAAAAAATCTAAGTCACTGGTGACTGAGTGAGTTTCAATGTTAAAAACAAAATAAATGTTAATTAAACGTGTTCGCCCAAATTTATAGGATATTTCGTCCATTTACAATAAAACTTCTATAAATTTGGGGGTGACTTTTTTTGGCTTTCTGTGAGGCTCGTGGTCAGAGCCTATTTTTTAGATTATCATCTTATAATAAGTGCTAATATAATGTAAATTGTTTTATAACGCGATTTTATGTTTGTTGACCATTAAATTCTTTATCGCATACGATTTAGTTAAAAAACGCTATGTAAAAATAGGCTTAAGTTGTGTTTTCTAACAGTAAATTGAAGTTGATCCGCTAACATTAACACGTTGTTGAAATGTCTCGCGGGTGATATGTGCCTCCTGACAGTATCTACGCTCATCGTGAATCAAAAGGAAACATCGAAGTTTTGATATCTATTTTATGAATAGTGAGAAGCAAACAATAGTGATAACTATAGCTAACCGGCTCCATCAATAATGTCGTACGATACTAGCTAATTTACGTACTTAGTTATAGTGTTCAACCAGACCAATGCAGCGTGCCAAGCGCGCTTAGTAAATTAGAATTGGTTTTTCATATGAAAAATATAAAATAGTATATAGTTTATGAGAAAAAAAAGAATTTATTGTAAGTTAGCACAAAGATTTAATATATTTTATTATCACATAGGAGTTTTACTGATATACTAAATTTACATTGATCGCATAAAATGCGGAGCGAGGAGGAACATGCCAATGATGGCTGCTGTGAGCTTATAAGGCGTAACTAAATTGTTTTTCAATGTTCTGTTATTAGATTTCTGACGAAGCCGGTCATTTAGTAGTAATATATGATTATTGTATGATCGTTGTAGCTAGGTCGCGCCCCAGGGATGGGCGTAACGAGACGGGGTATGCCCGCTGATATTGCATAAATGTGCATTAGTGCAACCCCTAGTTCTTCGCCCATCACGCTTATCGCACATATAGGGGGCGACCTTTCTTAAACGTTAAAACTAGAAAATACAATAGCTTGGTAATGATTTCTTCCGCCTAATATTTATTGTTTATTGCCATTTCTATTAAAATTGTATATTCTTCATAGAAATATCTGGTGCCATTAATGTTTCATCATGATTTTAATAAAAGGAATAATTGACCGGCTTCACATTACTTAACCATCTTATATGGCCTAATGAAATTGTTATGTATGTTCTGTTAAATATTTCTATGCCTATAGGTATTATTTGACCACTTGAATTGTTTATTTTTCATAGACGCGTAAAGGCAAAACTAATTGTATTCGTTTCCTCGACCTGTGCCTCAGTAAATATTATGGTAACAATGTCCTTTAAAATCCCACGCAGACCACATTGTCGGCGGCCTGTGAGGAGGACAGAGCTATACAGAATAACATGCCGATTGTAGTGTGTGTTATTTCTTTGTATAGCTTCGTCCCTCTCTGTAATAAAGACATGTCATCTGTAGGGGGTTAAAGCTTAGTAGATGGTTCGTTAAAACGCTAGTACAAAACACTGATTCGACAGGGATATACCTAGGTATATGTAAGTAAAACCGAAGACTGTTTTAAAGTTTGTAGAATATTTTGAACACAATGTAATCACACTCGATGACTCGTCGCCGAGGGATACGCGTACACAACGAACAACCTCAGCGATCAGATCGGTGTTATTCCAATTTGGTACAACTTACCAAAATCGTCTAGTACCTAATTACTATTAAGTTGTACATTTCTTTAGCGTCGTATCTTGTGTAAGTTTAGGACGGTAACAGTGACGTGTAAATATTTTAAATGTTTAGTTTCATTCCTCATCGTTTCGGTAATAATGTCGACGTTTCATGCCCGATTCCTATATTTTACTGTCATTAACACTGGGCGACAAGTTGTTATTGCCAGTGCTTGGTCAGATTTGGATAGCTTATGAAGACCATATACGATGTCGAATCTTCCATACTGTTAAGAGTACTCGAACAAATAGGGAGGCTGCATTTTTTTCTATTTGGAAAACTGCGATGCGACACGCTACATATGTATATATAATAAATGAGCTACTAGCGCATTTATATTTTATATTGACTTGTACTGTTTCTATTCCAATACGTGTTGGCATTATTTTCTTCGATACAGGAATCGGGCATAAAATATAAACATCACAGTTTTTTTTAAATAATTCTATAGGTCAGAAATTCGAATGACAAAATTGAGAGAACAGTTTATTATGAAAAGATAACTTGCGTGATACATCTTATTAAATAAACAAATCTTTTACGGTCCGGTCGGTAAACAACATCCAATTCAGTCGATAATGCAGTCAAATGCAAATTGTAATCACCACCTATATACCTTATGTATCTAACTATTTCATAGTTATTTACGCAAAGTAGGATTGGCGTATCATAATTTAATACATACAACACTATTTTTCAGCTAAATAGGTAATTAACTCAAGTCGAGTGTATAGGTAGGTCATCATTCACTAAACTATTTAACAATTTGTATAAATATATTTGAATGATTTTATAATTATTTAGATAAATTTAAAACAATGTTCTCTTCATATCATTGAGGTGTGTATATTTCATTTGGCACTTGGATGTCGCAATTTTATTTTGTGGTATTTATTTTGGGGTACTCCCAAAATTATCTATTCTATCATGGCACTCGAAGTGCACATGCATTCTGTTACTTCTGAACATAGTTACTGAAAACGTAATGAACTCGGCTAACAAATTCGTGTTATTAGCTCCCGAAGTTCACATTAATGCCTCACGTTTCCGCTAGGGGCGCCGCTAGTTAAGGATGGATTCGAAATTGATTATGGGTTTCGTGAAAATCGATTGCTACTAGATAATGGAATATCAAGTAAATAGCGGATATCTGGCACAATACGACAGCCTCTATCAAGTAACTATGTTTAGAAGTTTACCTACTTGAGATGTTTTTTGTACTTGATGTTTAAATGTGGATGTGTACTGTACCTGTACATAATGTATTTGACGTTTTACACTAACGACAACAGGAAAATGTAAATGTTATATTGTAAATTTATTCTACTAAAATCAAATTAATTTTATATAATGATGAAAAATATTATTTTATTGCTTAATTATTTGCATTGATTTATACCGTTTCATTAACTATGGTTGAAAAAATATTGAACATTCATGGTAAAATATTAAATGTACAGATAATTTGTTAATATAAACATGCTCATCTTTCAAATATATCTTGAGCGTCATAATGACCTGCATTGAATAAGGACAATTATATACAGGTGTTACATTTATGCGAAATAATATTCATGTATATACATGAGACACGGCAATGAACTAAATATAATTGTTTTTAAAAGTTAGAGGCCGGAACTACTAAACACAGTTTATAGTATTTTTATGGCTGAACACAAAAGTTATGTCAAATATTCATTCTTAGTCTCATTAAAAAAAAACAAATCAGCCTTTATATACGTAATATATTATTTCGTATTTCTGATACACCTGTATAAACGAACTCTATTGCTCCGGAGCACCTATCCAATCATGTAATGGACATTTTTTTAAAGAAGACATTGTTATGTAAATATACATACAATATAATTAACATTGGTAGGCGTTGTTCTAACTGGAAATCGTTCGCACGAACATACACATAATCAATATATACATTACAAGGTGTAACAAAAAATATGTAAAAAAATATTTTTTTAACAATTAACTCGATGATACCCTTCGTGACAAACGCTTGCACGTTCTAATTGACGCGAATACTCGATAATCATAAGTTCGCGCGAATTTTAGTCGTACGAATCCGCGATCGAACATGCAGATCTCGAGGTGTCCTCAGTCCTCAGACCAGCGTGGTGGACTTTGTGTTAAATCCTTCCCATATTGAGGAGTGTGTCCGGTACATTGGCAATAGGACCATAATATAATCGGCAAAATGCGAGTGCACATTTACCTGCATCTTGGTATAGGTGTGATGGTAATTTTTGATAAATTGTGCAAATTTAAATTATGATATTCAATATTTAGATTAGTATACTTGATCGCGTTTGTACGAACAATGCTAAGCAATCGTCTCACGTTCGTACGAGCGATTCCCAAACAGGACAACGCCTAACACACGTAATTAATACATGACACCATTTTATTTTTATTACAACTATGTTGTTCTATTAATTATTGTTTTATTTTATAAATATTTTTTTATTAATGTACGATAATACATTAGCCAATAAGAATATCTATTTAAGTGAGGATATCCATGTTGTTGTTTAGTCTTTTATGGATGTTGATTTACACCATTTGCTATACAGTGATAATAAATGGTACGATAGTAATCATATTGTTTTATTTCAAATATTATACTTATATTATTAATACAGTATTGTATTCAATGATTACGAAGATCATAGATATATCGTCATATATATATAGTCAAACCCGAACTCTATGGTCCCAAACTAAGGAACACTTGTATTATATCATCTGTGTCTGAGATACACACATTCATGCTCATCACAATGTTTTCCTACCGAAATTCGATCCCAGGACCCATACAAAAAGCAGGATCCTACCAAACTGCCAGTCCGGTCGTCGTTATTAGATAAACAATATATGTTAGCTGCCAAACCTATTATATTTTTTACAAATGTTTTAATCAATTAAATTCACTATCTGTTGCAATCAACTTTACCATAGCTATCTATAAACCACGGCAATAATATAGGATCATCGTCATGTGAATAGTTCTGTGCCACTTTCACTGGCATCCCCGGCTGCCATTCAAACAGCATGCTTGTCAAAGGTAAAGCTTGCAAATTGTTGAGCGCTTTCTCTCCGTATTTGTGCTTAATCTGTCTTGCTAAACACCTTTTAACATATGTTAAGAATGTATCTAAGAAATTGAAACAGACATCTGGGCTCCAAAACCTCTGTAAACAAAACATATATGATGTGAATTAGTAATATAACATTTAGTAGTATCAGATTAATATCTTAATTGAAATGGCAATATTTTAGGACCGAATTGGAAGATTTGTAATCAAAGGTACCAAAATAATTGAATACCATCATGCCTACCTACACCTTCTGAAAGGGTTGGCAGAGGTGCACTTTGTTGATGGCATAATGTCTTATGGTAGTCCCTATTTAGCCATAAGTATTAAGCAAGTTGGTAAGTACCAAGTGTGGACACTAAGACAGACTTTCTAAAAAAATAAAAATGTTTTGCTTTGCACTCCTCGGGTATAGAACCCTGGACGGCAACAATGGCGACCACTACACCAACGAAGCAGCCCTAATTATTCTAAATGATAATAAATATATCACTTTGATACAGAAACTTACACTATTCTACTAGACTAGGTACAATTTAATTATGTTTCTCACCTGAGAGATTTTTGCCAAGTCTTTGACCTTGAATAATTTAAGCTCTTCCACTATGCCTTCATCATTTCTGCATCCACACAATATGGTCTCTATTCCAACAAGGAATGATTGGCACCACCATTTCTTCGTTTTATATCGCCTAGAGACGAAATTTATAAATACTTATTACAACACAATCAGGTATTATTTCTGTTAAAATTTGAATAAAAAGGTTTAGGTTTTAACAGAATTTTACATCTGGCCATTGAAAGAAAAAAAATTTTTTTTTTCTTAGTTTAAATTTGATTGCTGTTTTGTTTTACTTTTATGTCACCCACGAGAACTACCAGTTTTGTGAATAAAGCAATCTTAAAAGAATTTCTTATAATTTCATTTATACGCTTGAACAGAGTCTATTAATGCTCAAATATTAATAATTTCTAATAAAGTTGGAGTCCAATCATGTTAGCCTACTTTCACACAAATCACGCCCATGTTACGCCGCAACACTGATACCTTCAATAGAAAATATATTAACTTCAGAGCTTTTGTTTCAAGGTGCTTTTGATGCACTGACTATATAAACAATGGTGGCATGTTTGCGACACCCACTTTTCTTGATCATTCATTTAGAATCCTTCAGCCTTCCCTATATGGAATATGGCACTCAACTGATTGTTAATTTTTCTAAATATAGTTGTAAATTATAAGTAGTAGTATACTAAAAACAAACCTAAAACTAGTCTCTTGTCTAGGATGTTCTATGTGCCTACTAGTTTTAAGCTCAATAAAGTCTTTGCTAGACAAATAATTGATGACAGCCTCCAATCCTAACTCATTTGGAGGCATTGCAACTGGAGCTTTATCACATCGGATGCCATCCATTTCAGCACCATAAACTACTGTATGGTGGTTCAGATTGGTTGTTAACACTAGTGAGAACTCCTCGGTTTCATCAACAGGTTCATTGGGATTTGGACTAGAGTCTGGTTCATCTGAAACAACATTATTAAATATTATTTCTCGTCATGAGTTGATTGGATTCAGGAGTCATCAATTATTCAAAAAAACACTTGGAGAGAAAGAATGGTCCCAAATAAACTGAATTACTCACCAGATAAAACAAACTGTTCAAACTTGTAGCCCCATGATGAACATTGCTTGTCCTTGTCACTCATGTTCATCTTTCTATAAATTTTATCTTTTGTGTCTCTCGCACACAAGTAAATATTGCCTTTATGTAATATAGCAACAATTTTCCACGCCTCCTGCTTCTCATAAGGTGTGCAGGCTATACAAGTCATAAGGCCTCGGTAGCAGAAAAATTTTGCTCTGTCCAAGGTATTTTCTACTGCATAGTTGAGCCTTCTTTCATGCTCTAGAAGAAACTTGAGCAATTCTGTCAACTTTACATCTAGGTCGGGTGGGCGCCGTTTAGCTTTGTCAATAAGCAAGTTCAAATCATATTTCACTCTCTCCTCGCGAACACATCGCGCAAACTTAAGATTTTCAAGATCAATATAACCTATAACTTTGGGCCGATCAAAACGCGGGAAAGGCCTAGCGTAGAGGTTTGCTTCAACGTGCAGTTCGGGCTGCATAGTGTCGTAAGTTAGTGTAAATCCAGGACACTCTATTAACTATTCAAATACACTTCATTCGCATAAAGATATACTCAAATCGCACAAAGTTTATGAATGATAATATTAGAAATAAAGACTACATTATCTATCCATTCCCTTTTGTTAGGTTCTTCTTTTTACAAAATTAGTTTATTTTGCTGTATTGAGAAAATAGAGCACAATCCTATCACAAAGAAAAATGTTAAAAACCATCACAATAAAAATCTGTTAATTATTTCCATTTGCGTACCCATACGTGTAAATAAATAAATAATTGTGTTGTGAATTAAAAATCATAGCATTATGACAACTTCGGGTCTAAAATTGAGACATGTTTAGCATTGATTTTTGACAGTCATGAAAGGGAATGAAGAAATCTAAGAGCAAGAAGGATTAGAAGCAGTGTAAAGATAGAACCAAGACAGCAGGTTGCATTCCTTTAGTGTAAGGTTTGACTCTGACATTTTGTTTGGCATAAGCACAAATGTAATCTGTAATCTTCTGTAATGGCAACGTCAAGTCAATCCAATCAATCAAATTTGAAAATCGAGCGTTAGGGCGTGCGTGCAGCGTGATGTTCTGTGATAATGTTTTGAAGTATTGTTAGGTAAGATGGGTAAAACAAGTTTTTCTTACCTATCGTTTGTGACAGAGCATGTAAAAGTTCGTTAGTGCTAATTAGATTGTATTTTAGGCAATGCTGTAGTTTTTATTTAAGATGGAGCCCGTATTTCAAAAGTGTAGATTGTGTTTGAAACTTGGTGACTTCTGTTCGATTTTTGAACAGGATGACTCTATAAAGTTATCGGATATGGTGATGTCTTTTACTAGCATTCAAGTAAGTAACAATAACCGGTTTATTTAATAATTGTTTGGGATTCCATGGTTGGGATAACTTAAATTTTTGTTTACAGATATACGAGGGTGATGGTCTATCAGACCGCGTATGTAATTCATGTATAGAGAATTTAAGTACTGCTTATTTATTCAAACAACAGTGTGAAAGAATTGATAACTTGATCAGAAGATGTCCAGGTATGTACATTAAGTGTAAATTTAATTTAGCATCATCAACTAAAAGTCATCAAATTGTAACTTAAAACTACTGACATAAGAGCCACCTGAAATATAAAATCACATTTCATATTCCCAACTTCTGTAATAAGAATAGCAGGTGTCAATTGTTTCATTATCTCAATATGAAGTGTGCAATTTGAGAATAGTGTTTAGTTAACATCTACACAACCATACTACTCTTTGGCAGCATGGAGCTAAATACATAATGTGTAAAGCAAAACTTAATGTGTAAATAATTTATTGAAACATTGTCACCAGAATTGAATATCAATAAGCCTTCCCTAAATGATTACAATGATTTCTTTGAAAAAGAATTTCATATGCACAATGGTTCTATGGATTCCTCAATATATGTATCAGCAGAAGGTGAGAACAGTGAAAATGTATTTAAGGATAACCTTGAGGAGAACAGCTTTCAGGAGACCAGCGATGAAACTGATAGTGACGTTGACTCCATAAAATGTGTAGGTTGCAATGAGTCCTATAGCAAAATAGGTCCTCACACTTGTCGCACAACATGCACCATTGAACGCAATGAGCTGCAGAGATCGAGCAGCAATGAAACCCTTGTGGCTACTGACATCCTGCCTAACATACAACCCAAGAGAGCAACACAATCCCTGCCACCAAGGATCTCCAGACAGCTCCCAAATATACCAGAGTACATTGAAGTCACTTGCATACTCTGTGATGAAAAATATGACCAGTATGATGAATATGTTACACATCTAAATAGATGCACAACCAATGTTAAACTGCATCACTTTGTATGCCCCCTATGTCATGACATATTTACAGAGAAAATTGCATATTTGAAGCATGTCAAAGTTGAGCATTTTAAAGTGACATCAAATGATACAGTTGTGCATTACAAAGCCAATTTGGCCGATCCTGGAGTGGACTGTGTGGATTTTGTGCCATCTCTTGAAAAGACTAGGAAGCCGAAGGCTGTCCGCCGTCAAATAGGTTGGTCTGTTGAAGATATTTATCAGGAGATTGAGTGTAAAAAAGTGGAAGACAAACAAACACCCACATCAAGTCCTTTTAAAAATTTCTTTTCCAAGTTTGGGAATGAGTGAGTTACAATTTCGATGTTGGCATGCCTGGGATCTACAGCAGTACAAGCGTAAACATTTTTAACTAATATTTTCAAGCTTCAACTAATGGGATCTATATGTTTTATTGCTCATAGCTCGTGAAACTCCAAACCTATCATTTTTGTCTCTAATATGCTATTTCCATCTTATAACTTGATCATTTGGGTACTTGGAGAAATCATACATGGATAAGCCTTTATTATTTATTTAAGAAAAATATCAGTAAGATATACTATTATTTATTTACTAGCCACTTTTGGCTAAATCATAACATTTTATACTTCCATTTAATATTGAACCCCATAAACTGATTTACAGATCTCTCAGCAGTAGACAAAGTACGCCCAAGAAAGTTAGCTTTCGTAAACTCATTGAGACTGGCAAGGAGAAAACTGCAAACTACCTACCATTCCAGAAGTACATACAGAACTACAAGCAGAAGAAGAAAGCTAACGGGTACAGCCCTATTAAGGGCAAGCTACAAGTTTCTACTAAGATTAGAGCCAGCTTACCATTAGAACTGACATCAGGTATAAAACCAAAACCTACTGATAAATCCTATACACAACTTATTTGTCAGATTCTGTAATATAAGTTGTGGATAGGGTTTATCAAGCTCTTATTTAATACTAAACCCTTAATTTATTTATATCTTATTCTCTGAAAAGAGCCACATATCATACTAAAATCAGGTTGATACATTTTGTACTCCCTTGCCTATCATGTATTTTCATGATTGTTTCAGACAGCGATTATCACTCTCCAAGTGGTACCTCTGAGGAATCTTGGAAACTGAAGCAGAATTTAATATGTGCATGTGAAAAAAAAGTGTTCATGATCTCCGAATTCATAAATGTAAGCATAATTTTTTTCTTTTATACTTTTAAAGATAAAGGTAAAAAAAATAGTACTTCAATGTTTGTACTAAAAATAATGTACTCTATGATTTATTTATATATTCAAGGTACAGGTGTCGTAATTTTATTATATGAAACACGTATATTTTTCAACCTAAATGATTACTAATAAAGAAAACATGTCCAGGATCGTGATAGGCTAGTAGCCATGATCAACGAGCTGGGCGGCGTGGTCGCGGAGAACACGAAGATGGAGATGCTGGCGACCCATTTCATAGCGGTGCTGCCGGACGACACGTACACTGGCATGATGGTGTGCGCGCTCGCCACTGGCAAGTGGCTCGTGCACATCAATTTCATATACGACAGTTTCAGATGCAAGAAGTTTTTACAGGTATTTACACTATGTACCTACTACTGATAGCATTCCAGAACGGGAGTCGTCCAAATGACCCCTTCGGTTCCATTACGTTAATCTAGCTCAACACAATATTTGTGTGCGTGTATTGCAGATTTGTACTAATCCAATCAAGGTGTTATAGCACGCCATGATAAATTTTGTTAAAAATTTCATCAAAATCGTCCTCAAGATTCGAAAGCTGCGATATGCCATATTGTTTCGCATTTGGCCATCCATCAGCCTCAACTTAAATATGTTAAAAATGACAAGTTTATTTTTAAACATATTTTTTAATTATTGTTCTAGGAGTACTTGTATGAATGGCTGAAACACCCTAAAATATTAGAAATAGACACAACCAGCATGGAAGTGTCGAAGGCAGCGGTTTACTGGCACTTGGAACTGGCCACGCACAAAGCCAAGTTCCCTTTTGAAGGGAAGCAAGTGGTTCTCATTATGAAGAAAAAATACAGGCAGTATTACCAGATGATATTCAAGACGCTTAAAGCTAAAACTGTTACGTACGATCCAAGGTATGTATATCTTTTTTATACCTCTCATTTGCTTGCTCTTGCTTTGTGCATTGAGCCTGTGTCAATGTTTATCCAGACTATATGCACGAACGTAATTTAAAAAAAAGTTTTCGTGCAAACTGAGCCCTCATTTGACCTCCTTGGGTTGGATTTCCAAAATCCATCTTTAGTTCACCTCTAGGTTATTCAAGGAGTATCTCCTCCAAATTTCTAATATAGGACCAGGTTTAGGTTTTGCGTTGTCTGTCAGCCAGTGTAAAGAGTTTTATTAAATAGATTGTATTGTGTACAGAACACCTGGCAGTTGTTGCACCGCGGACTATTGTTTCGTGGACATGAAAATAATTGAACGAGTAAAACTGCGTTTCTTCGCGCGCCACAACGTCCCCGTGTTCCCTTATCAATACATTTTAGTGTATCTGTTGAAGAGAGGACAAGTGGATGACGAATACAAATATTTATTACAGGATTGTAAGAAATATTCTAGGGACACAATGTTTTTGTTGAATGACACATATTAAGCTACTACCATGAGATTATTGTATTTTGTGACATTGCTACTGGAGTATTTTAAGGTAAATAAAATGAATGGTTGAATGTTCTTTAGCACGCTTATACAGTATCCGGCCGTAAATATTGCACTTCAGTTATAGAAAAAGTTTCGGCTTTGTAGAGCGTTGTCTCTTTCGCTCTTGACTTTAGCCGATAGTCTCTAAAGCTTGACGTGCAATATTTTCGGCCGAGTGCTGTACCAATAATCGAATGGCACAGTCAAATCGAATTTGGAACTTTTGTACTTATTGCAAATGTGTTCAATTATTTTTATTATAAAATGGGATTCAAATCAAATCTCGCGATGCGAGTTTAGTGCGGGTATTTTAGTATATTTTTTAGATAAAGAGGCGCGACTGTCATATGAGTCTGTTGCTAATACTCATGTTTGACGTTAGGAACCCACCACTTACCCACTGTTACACTTAAAGTGGCTCCGAAAGGAGAAACCCTATATTTTTACTTAAGTCCAATAGCGTGTCAACTATTTGACGCATTTATCCGTTTTTTTATGTATTTAGTATACCCATAAAGAAATATATTATGCGATAACGAATATTTTATTTTTTAATGTAAAGCAGTGCCAATTTAGAATATAAAATTGATAACATTATTTTAATATGTTTTTATGTGCCAGTGTGTGAGCCGGTTCTTTGTTATTCTCAAATTGTAAACAGATTTTGTTATTGTTTATTCAATGTTGCCATCGGATATTTCGCTAGTATTCATAGACATTATTATGCAAGTCTTGATTTACAATTAAGAATGAAAACTATTTGCCGTGCCGATTTGAAGCGCCTCGAGCGTCTCTGGGCAAGGTCAGGGCGCGAAATTCAAAAGGCAATGGCTTTTATTTTTTTACGAAAAATTTGGACATCTTTACGATGTAACTTAGTTTTTTGCGATATTTCATTCTGCATTGGATGTCTCGATGTATTAAGTTTGCTTAAAAATACCTAAAGCGATACAACACTATAAAGTTAGTTGTTGACAGTTGAAATTTTGAATTTCGCCCCCTTACCTTGCGCTTCCCCCTTAATGCATTTTTTTTTATATAAAATATGTATTATTGTTATGATATAAAGTAATTAGTTTTATTGATTTTTTTCAACATAATTATATGTCAAATCCCAATCAATAGTTCCGTGGACACGAACTACTTGCTATCACTACGTTCAGAGCCGAAATGGCGAACATCAAATAGACAAAAAACGAAGATGTTTATCGCCAGTCCAGTAGGTAGTATTTACAGGTCAGTGCTGGTATTGTATAAAATAACATTCCAATTGCAATACATTCCTTAGAAAATACATGTTACATCAGTTATTTACATCTTCTAAAAAACTAGACATTTTCTATGTAAACTATATTTAATGTACTCATGATAAATTGAGATTCCTATATTTCTGTTATTTTTATACTTATTTTGTTGCTGAGGTAATTGGGTAGATAATATTGAAATTACAAAATTTTATTTTTTATAATACATTTTATTTTATAAATCGAGCCATATTACTTTTAGGTATAGACATTATATAATTTTTATATCTTAAAATGTTGGTGTTTTCTTTATAATTTTAATGTTTGATACGTGTGCTCGGGCCTGCCCGGCGGCTGGTTACCAGAGTAACTCTCGATTTGACGTGATGTTGATGATCGCTATAATCGCCTATACCACCGATACTTCTCCTAATCTTCATCTGTGAAGATAAATCAAATACAATTTAATAAATATAACTACAATTTTAGGCAAAATACTACGAGTTGATAACCCTAATAAAAGAGGGAACTGCACTGAAAGGATAAGTACCTACGTTGTCGATAGAAGCTTCAAGTACCATTGGTACTTTCATGGTCAATGTTACTTGTGTTAAAGCAAAACTGAGAATTTAAATTATTTTCCTATAATATTTATAATCCAAAAAAATTTCATATTCAACGTATCTAGATAAAATCGAGGGCATCTTTCTTTTTTTTTACTGATAATTCACTGTCGGTCGGCATTTCCTGCGGGCATATACAATTATATGAAAAGCACTGTATGTTACCCTTCTATAGAATATCCAACAAGCGACAGTGGCCAATATTGTAGCTACCATTCCCCAAATTTGGTCCGAGCTTGGAAACGTATCATCATTTAAATGTGGCTTGTCCTCGGGTTCATTGCAACTACAAAATGAAGCTATGTATAGAAACATTTTCGCTAGAATTTTATTGACAATTTTAACGTACTAACTGACATCACTATAGATTTTTGATATTTTATCAAAGAGAATATTACACTGTTCACTATTGTTAGCTCAAATAAAGGATTTACTGGAAAAAATGGTAATCTGAGTTTATAGGATTTGCTGAAACCAAACCAAATTGATTATCCATTAGGTAAGTAGCATAATTCCCCAAAATATGGATTTTAAATAATGATCACACAAGAAAATGATAATAATTTTATTGTCCACTTTAAATAAAAGTATAAGTACTACTAATGTTTGGTATGAACGTAGGAAATATTTTTATTACTGGCAGCACTAAAATCGGGGAACCACCGGACCAACAATTTTACAGGTTTGGGTTATCTTTTTAGTAAAAATTAGGTAAGTAGTGTATATTATCTTACCGTCGTGGAATATACAAATGCCAATGAAATTTAGGATTTGATTTGGAATTCGGTATTTAATATTTCCATTCAGTTCTACCTAGGCTACGAATAAAGATCTTAACTCGTTGAACCTACGTAGCTACAAAAACACAGAAAAAAATAAAGATTTGAATCAACAGAACCAAATCGTTTCTACTGTTTGCAGCGTTTGCAGCTCACAAACTTTTTTTTTACGAATTCTATTCCTTTTGAGTTACTTCAGTTTTTGTAGCTGTGGAAAACCCCAACACTAATATTCTATTAAAAAGTTTTAACAAGTAAAAAAGTGTTAAGAACAAGAAAACATTTTTAATTTAAAGAAAAAACGTTGACATCTGTATAAGTTGTGTTGTATCAGAACTTGGAGCGGACCTACTTCTTATGTATTTTCGTAAAATGTCTCTATCTGATTTTGTTTATGTAGAAGTTAAAAGATAAGCTCTAAAATATTGACCGACAGAGTCCCTACAACAATAGAGTTCCGATTGGAGCCTTTCTTTGGGTACGGGAAATCTTAAAAATGTGACACACAACTGCCCCCAGTGTACCTCACAGTATAATAGAAACGTAAATACTCTTTGCTATCTATGATTTGGAAATACCCTCCAGTGTTGCTTATAACTAAAAGTAAGTACCTACTCTGTGGTAGCAAGTTGTTACGATACTATTACGAAGATGGTTTATTTTTATGCTTCAGTTTGAGGGTGTTTTTCGAACGTTTAACTAATTATCTTCATAATTTAGTCCGCTTTCTAGGCATCAACTTGTGGATTGTTTGATTACTGACTAAGTCTACAAATGGGTTGCTTCTGGTCTAATGAAGTAAGTCTGAATATTTTTACAACTTACCTACGAGGTATGTACTGGTAACAAGGTTATACTTAATAATTTTGATAATTGGTTGTACCTGCTTATAATATTTATACGAATTGGTATGGAATTGCATCAGCAAGTTAGTTAATCATCTTTCGTTCATGTTGTATTCACTGTGTAGGTATCTACTTACTTGGTTTCTCCCATTCGACTCAAAAGTTCCTAATCGTAATATATTATATATAATCGAATATCGTAATAATCGTTGTTCACAGGCAGATGCTCGAGATAGGTATCAATATCAACACAGAGTTGTCAACAATACACACATTGCACAGCGAAACACAGTAAGTAGGTAGCAATTTAATTGTATAAAGAATTACCGTTTATAAATGTAATGTCTACTTAATTATAATATTAACAGGTTAAAGTTTGTTAGTATGGGTAATCCGGATCTACTGAACCGATTGTGAAAATTCTTATCCAGTGTGACATAGGCTGTTTTATCGAGGTACCGCGGGCGGAAACTTGAATCATATTATCGTTATTCAACAGTGACTATAGCGATACTTTGTTTTTATTTTTAGTCGTCCGTTAAGCCTTTGTATGGCGAATACCGCTGCACTTGCCGCCGCTACTGGACCAGCCGACTCTCCTGGCCGCATGCGTACCAAGTCTGCAAACGGTGCCAAAATCGCGTCTACGCGCACATCCAGGTACCTACCTAGTTTGCCTGTCTAGCACCACTCGGCCTTTCAGTGGGTGTCGTAAAAGGCTAATAAAGGAATTCATGATCACCGAGGACCACCCTTAGGTGACTGCGATAGTATTGGCACATATATATTCAAAACAGCATGGACGCGGCTCCGATATAGTTGGAGTAGCATTTACGTATTAGATTATGGGAATGACCTGTAACGTCTGCATAGTTGAACTACTCGGCTAGTCTCCTTTAAGATTGGCCGCTGTCCGCCGGCCGCCCACCAGGATCCGGTTAAGAAGATTTATTTACGTAGTATACCTGTTTTCAGAGAGAACTGCGTCCCTCGGACATGACTCGCGAGAACAAGGGTGATAGAGAACATCAGAAGGAGTATTGCCAGATGTGCCAGCAACTAGGCCGGTATTGTGGCAACATGAGAAACAGACGTTAATATTTATTACAAAAATGAGTTACAGGCTGCATTCAATAAAATCGGCAAAGATGGCGGCTCTGCGCATGCCTAATTGTATAAATTTGGCAGAGACTCCATGTTTGCTCGTTTTATGTATGGCGATGTATACTTTAGTCATCAAAGTGTAAGATTAGCCTCCTTCTCTATTCTAGCTTGTCCCTCCGTCGGTTGAACACTTTACAACAGCAAAAAAAGCATTCTTCTTCTATAAAATGCCTATCATCGTAATTAATTAAAACATTTATAAAGTTGGGGGTTAATGTTAGGGCCGACCGAAGCAGCTATTGATTTTTGTATTCAATATGTAAGTTCCATGTTCTAATGTAAGTGTACCTTTATAGAAATGTCAACTTATATGATGTCACGAAGTTTGTGGACATATTTTAGTATATTAATATAATTAATAACATATTTTCGTAAATATATTTTTAAATGGGTATGAATTCTTGTTAGTGTAATATTCTTAAAATTTCAGGGTATATTCGCTGTATGCTATGTGTATTGTGATTCACAGGGATTCATTATTTGTCATGTTGAGCAACGACCACTTCCGTATCTACCTCAGGAACCGCCACAGTTGAGATTGAGCGTTCTACGCGATCACCAATGAAACACATGCCGTCTCTTTTTTTTAGTTCTGTCTCTCTCGGTTGAATGAACTAACGTGTAGAACATTGTTTGAGGCAGTCTGAATTTATTTAGAAGTTGACATGAATAATAACATGTACTTGCCACTGTACAGATCTATTTAGTGTTTTGTTCCAATTAATGTACGATTTGTGCCAATGTAATATCATTCCGATGGTAATAATTTTATATGATTGTGATTTATATAGAAAAATAAACAATGATTAAAGACTGTTTATATTGTCGTTTTTAAATAACAAAAATAACCCGTATTCATATAGTAACGTTGTAGGGGATATTACAATATCATAACTTTATTTATTACATACTAGCTTTTGTCCGTGCCTTCACTCGTGCAAGCGCATCGATTTTGCTCTGCTGCTCGACCCCCAACGGTCGCAGCGTGATGACCCTATCCTATTGCATATTTCGAATCATAAGCTATCGAAAAATCTAAAAACCTCATTAAAATCGGATCTGTCAGATTTTCATTTATGCTTGAAGAAACTAACAAGAATTTTCAAAAAACACTTATTGAGTGATTGCAAATTGCAACATTTTTAATATACGTCTTCAATGTACAGTACCACACAGCTCACATAGTTTCATAATAGTAATACATATCTAAGATCATATAATATGCGATCAAAGGCAAAATGTATGAAACTAACGGTAACTATGACGTAATATGCCCCACAAACATTTCCGAATCACTGAAAGATATATTTTAAACTGACACAGCGAACACTTTACTGACTAGATCCAGATAGCTGGTGTCTTTAAATATATTGTTCAGGGACTTTGGCAGATCCAATGTGATGGAGGACTTCTTCTCGGCCAAGTAAGCGAGCAGGGGCATCAGAATAGTTCCGATGTCCTCCACGTCGGCGGCGTGCGTGAGTTTCAGTAAGCTCGCCGAGTAACCCACTGCCGCCACCACTTGGTTGTTAGTTAGAGGTTCTTTGAAGAATTTATACTGAAAGAATACATATTTATTGGGAAAAATGAATATATATCGCCAGGTGAACGAACTATGCAACGCTTGTATTATGAGAATTGTACAACGAATTGGGGCTTTCCCATTACATTATAATTAATTATACAGCGTGATTAAGAAAGGGTATACTACCATATGAACGTTGCACGTCTTTAGCGCAGTTGTATCATTATGTGAAGTCAGAATTTCAATTTTTTTTTTTAAATTCCTAATTGTTGTGTGTAATGTTTTTTATATATATATATATATATATATAAAAAACATAAAAAACATTATATATATATCCTTTTTATTTAAATTGACATGTCAACATTGTGACTACATAAAGATACAAATGCGCTAAAGATGCACAGGTTCCAATGGTAGTATAACCTTTTTCAATCCAACTGTATAGGTTGAACGTCACACAAAATTGAGTCTACCGGTATTCAATCTACGAACATGTCGGATGAAAAAGTGTCAAACGAAAATAGGAATACGTACTCTGATAATATAGACGAGATTTCTATAGCAGTACAAGAGACAGGCCCTCGTGACCTCAGTGCGGTGGCGCGTAACGCCCATCGTGATCATACCGACCGCTTCGTGGAACAGCTTGAGCAGCGTCGTGTCGTCGAACACGGGCAGGCTGTCCCACACCTCACACCACTCCTGCTGGGTGCTTGTGCAAGTTATCTGAAAAACAATACGACCTTGAGAGCGATACAACTGGGATAACGAAAAAACTATGTTGGCTAAGTTTGCTGACAAATTCAGCGATTTGTTATACGAAATACCTACTAGTTTCTGCCCGCGGTACTTCGATGAAACATAACGTATGGTGAAATAATTTTCAGAAGCTGATCAGAGCCCCAAGTCTGCTAACACAATCGATTCATAATCGAACAGCAACCGCATAGTAACCGTCACTTTTGACGGATATTGTATGGGGTATCTGTCAAAAGTGACAGTTACTATGCAGTTGCTGTTTGATTGTGAATCGATTCTGTTAGCATTCTTGGGCCCTGGGATATCGCAAAAACTATGTTGGCTTTATAGAAAGTTTGCTGTCAAATACAGTTTCTCCAACCATGCCGTAATTACGGTAGATCTACCGTAATTTTTCTAGATCTACCACCTACCGTAGACATGTTATTACGGTGACACATTCTACCGTAATTTCTATAATGAACACTTGATTTAGCAAAATATTACTGCAACATTGCATTGGGATATGCGTAACGTAAAAAAAAAAAGGTCATTCTGCTGCTTCAGTTTGGAATGCGCAACGTAAAAAAATAAAAAAAGGTCATTCTGTTGCTTCAGTTTGGAAGAGCAGGGATGCGCAACGTAAAAAAAAAAAAAAGGTCATTCTGCTACTTCTGTTTGGAAGAATAACCTTTTTTTTTTACGTTACGCATCCCCACTGCATGGGTATTTTAGCTGCAAACACTGGTCTGCCGTAATTTTCCACCATCTACCGTATTTTGAGACCAGTCAACACCGTAATTTTGACAAAGAGAGTTGGAGACACTGGTCAAATACAGCGATTTGTTATACGAAATACCTACTAGCTTGTGCCCGCGATACCTCGATGCAACATAGCATATGGTGAAATAATTTTCAGAATCTGATCAATAGATCAGGAGATTACCACCGAATTCCAAACTCGGAAACCTCTTTATTATATGAGCACAGATAACAAATAAAACGTTAGTTCCACATGGAAAAAGTTAGATTGAAAATTTGTAAAAATATCTTTGAATTTTGTCACTATGAAGTGAAATGGCTACAAAGAAGTATTGTAATACTGACCTGTGTAAGCCAATATTTTAGCTCACTCGGATTTGTGTCACTGTTTATATTTTTATGACTTATTACTTCAAAGTAACTTCGACCCGGTGGATTCCATAGGATCCTATAGTAGTACATGTTCATTGGTTCTATGTGTTGCAACTTTGTTTTCAGCCATTTACTTTCTTTATCTGGAATTAATTTATACAATTAGCAATTTAAAAAAAACTGGAATAAAAGCAATCTGCTGAGTTTCTTGTTTTGCTCCACTTGTAGAGTTCAGGTATAAATACAAAATTTAAGTGCACCCGTACAATTGTGTGGTCTATACAAGTACAAACATATGTAGTAGGTGTTCACATTTACTGTATTTCATTTGGTCTTATTGTTTCTTTGGTCATCTCAGGAAGATGTCTCAATCAGCACCATAGTGATAAAGTGCCTGCTCCACTAATGATATCTCGCCCAAAATGTAGATGATACAAAGGGCCACCCTGAATATTTAATTAAAATACTTACCAGGAACAACACCATTGTATGTTTCCATCAATGCAGTCTGTAGCTGAATTGTCAGCTGTAGTGTGCCAGGCGCAGCGGCCACGAATGTGGTAATACGCCAACGCACCACGTCCATCACTTGTGCCAACATCGCCAACATTGGCGCCCTACAGGTCAACAGCTCGTCTATCGCGTAAGCCTCCTGTAGTAATCTAATTTGGACATTAATCGCAACAATATCCTTGTTCAACAACGCCTTGTGAATATTTGCCATGACAACTAACAGCAGTAATTTTGTTCCTGGAATTATATCAATGCTCTTCAACCCACAGACAAATTTTATAAAATTACTTTGCTTACATTCTGTCTCAACACTATTCTCAAATATGTATTTAGTTACACCTATTACACAAGCCTCAGTCTCTGTGGTGTAGTAGTAATTTGAATAATCCCGAAGCAGTTTCATAATTTCCAACATAATGTGTGTCTGCTGTATGTTTTCACAGGCTATACTGAATATTTTTGTGTACACTTGCTTCGGATTTTGAAGAAACAATGTCAAAATATCAGTGAGGTCTGCATCGGGTGATACAACAAGTTTATTAAATATCACTGTCATTTCCTCCAGGAATTCTGCGCCTTCTGTCATATCACAGAAGCAATTATCGCTGAAATGTTCTTTCAGTGTATCATGTTTATTGGTGAGAGAACAACGCTGAAACACCTTAATTGACAACAATTTTCTGAATTGTGAGTTTTCAGGATTGTTTGTGGAATCTGTTAATATATGGTACAGTTTTGAACATTCTTCTTCATTGTAAACTTCAGTATTTGCATGTATAACTTGTAGCAAATCTGTATGTTCATGTAACATATCCTTGTGTATTAATGCTCGAAGCCATGATGTTTTGTCTTCATTGTTCATATTTATATTAGCTATTATGGTCTTACTATCTAATGTGTTAATAATATCATTGATTTCAATTGGTTTACGTTCTATTTGTTGTAGCATACTGACAATGGGGTGTTCGCAAACGCTATCAACACTCAGCAGCTTTGTGCGTATCTTGTGGCATAGTTCTCCAATCGTTTGCTGAACACTTTTGCCGTTTTCCTCAAACTCGCTCCACGCACAGAATACATCAACACTGACATCCATGACAAGTTGTTTAGAAACATCCAGTATGACAGTGTTGCTATTATTCAGACATTCCAGTATCATATCATTTGGACTATCACATATGTTGTACATACAACAATCACCTTTAAAACATCCCTCTTTGTATGTTAGTTTATATATGTCATCACACAAATTGGGATTAATATTCTGTGTATATTGATTGAAACATTCATACAATAATGAAAGTGCTGTGTGTAGACATCTCCCTTGGTACCTGTATAATTCATCTTTACTGAGCACATTTAGCTTATAGCTGTTCGGTGGGGTGATAAAATATTTCAATAATTTTTGTATATGATCAAACCCTGTTGTTAAATTATTAGACAATATATTACTTTCAAGTTCGAAACAATGCAATCTACAAATGAGTAAATAGCAAGCAGCCGTTAATTTATGTAGTTTTTGCAGACATCCAGTGGGGTTAAAGTATTTAAAGTTATCAATAAAAGCTCCTAACACTTCAAGAGCTAGTTGTGGGTAAGAGTATGTTATTATTTCATATATAAATTGTTCCATGTGAAGGTTCCATAGCATTTCACACATCAGGTGCTTTGGTATGGTAGGTATGGTCCATATTACCAGGTCAATACCCTCTAGCTCCACTATCTCCTCTAAAACGGGTAAGTCTGCATTCAGCACTATGTACACTGCAAACTTTCGCACTTTCGATACCATGGTATCTGTAACTCCATTTTCATTTACAAAGTTTTCACCTTTCAAGAATCTTAACATACTCCTTAATACATATTTTATATATTCTTCATTGCCTGTAAAATGTATCATTCGAGTTAGTAAACAAAAATCGAAGATGGGGAAACTTATAAGAAATTACACTTACCGCCTTTAGATGTGAGCCTTGTGAACTGATGCACGTTGTCTGCAGATATGATTACTCCTTGAAATGCAGATAGTTCAGGTGTAAAATCCATATTTGTATCAGCTCTCAGCCCACAAAATATTCTTTTCTATAAATTATTTTTTTGAGTTCAGCTAATGGCTCCCTCCACTGATGTTTCAGTGATTTTACCAGTGCCGTCAATATGAAAAAAAGAAACGTAGATTCCCGATGCGCAGTTTAAATAATTATGAAGATCGCTGAGAATCTATAAGTAAACGGCTGTATAAAACAACTATAAAGGTTAATCAAAGAAAACATGCAGATCGCAATTCAATTGATTAACTACTCGACAAATACGGTAAAATACTTATATTTTAATTTTACAGTGCGACGCGAAACGAAACTACATCCAGCGCGCGCTTTTTTTGTTTGTTTTGATTATTTATGTCAGTCAAGTCAATTGTCAATATGACATTGATATATTTCTTTAATTTTATTGGCAATCGGATGTAAATTGAGCCTCTCACTACTGCTAGGTTCGAGTAACATGATGAAGATGAGTATGATGCTTGGTTAGCTACCGCTGACCTCTAAGCGGATCTATCTAGCTACAGCTTTGAGCTACACAGTAGGCTGCTGTAATACGTATGGAGATTTACTTCCTTAGTAATAACAATATCGTCAGATAAATACACCAACGATATGGTCCCACATTATGCAAAGCGATCAGTCGCATTCCCATACATATTTCAACATGGTAATACTCGATACACATACAGTTTTTTAGTTGTACAAGCATTGTTATCAATTCTCTATAAATTAAAGAGCTCGCAGATGAAATATCAGCCAAAATCTTATAGTAATAACATCATAAAACGATATTAAATTTTAGGCTTGTGTGCGTGAATAAAAGCGTAAAATACAATGGATTTGGGGTGAACGAACCCAGTATATAATAATTTATACTAATATTATAAATGTGAATGTTTGGATGGATGGATGGATGTTTATTACTCTTTCACACCCGAACGGATCTGGATGAAATTTGGCACAGAGATAGATTATAGTCTGGAATAGCACATAGGCTACTTTTTATCCCGGTAAAATGTATGATTCCCGTGGGATAGATGTTTTAATTTTTCATACTTTTTATCGCGGGTAACACCGCCGGGCGCAGCTAGTGATATATATATGTACATCCATGACTTGTACAAACATTCGTGCTAGGTAATCAGTTTGTCCCTACCAGAATTCGGATCATTCGGATACACAACACTCAGCACTAGGCACTACCTATTGCGCTGATCAGGTCGTACGATATAGCCTCTATAAAAAACATAATTGCCTGATATCATTTTAAATATTTTTTTATTATATTTTTTACGGAAATCTTAAAAAATACATTTCTGCTTATTATCCAACCGCAGTAACCTACTGATGAAACAAAAAGAGAACTGGATTTGAGCTAAATTAATATTATTTTTTTTGCAAACTCTCTAAATTCTTATAGGCAGTCTTGAACATTGGGTCGATTTTTAAAGCATTTGTATACATCTTCTTCGCCAAATTGTATTTTTTCCAACGATGATAGAGTACGCCTGTAAAAAATACTACATATAATACAGATAAACATTTAAAAAATATATTTCCTGATGGGATAGCGGTTGCGTGCAATCGCGGCCTGTCTAGCATGAGGTTGAAATTTGAGATTATAATACGTATTCTTTTACTCGCGATATTATTGTAACCAAGTTATTTCTTTACTCTTGTTTGTCAATATTATGGGAAATAGGTGCTATTAGAGATTTAATATCTCAATAGTAGTAAGTAAATAAAAAAAACATTACATGAGTTACACAGTTCTGTGTTTTTGTTTTATGGTGAACCATGGGGCCTGTCTTTATACTATCGACAAAATATAAACGCGCCTGTTGCACAGTTATTTTTTTAAATATTAAGCTAGCCTAATATTCTCACCGAACCCGTATCAAATCGCGGGCTACGCCAACCCAGGCCTCAAAGTACTCACCTTAAAAATCACATGAGTTTTTTTTTACACCCCAGCGATTCAAAGCTACCTACAGAGCAACAAATAAAGTTAATAAAAAAAATAACTCACCGAGATTAGCGTAATGTATAGCTTGGACTTCTTTGTCAAACAATTTTATTGCTTTCATGAAATGCGCCTCCGCTTCCCCGTACCGATTTATTTTACCATACATGTTGGCGATGGCGAAATTGATCGAGGGTGCTTCTGGCAACTCGGTCAGAACCCTGGGGATGAACTTTAGCGCCCTCTCTATTTGTCCTGCAAGAAATTTTATTGATAGCTGTTTGCAAGCCGGTAAATTATATCTATAGATTATAGATATAGATAACATTTTAGCAGCGTTAAAAAGGGCACTCGTCGACATTTCAGGGTGGTTTTACAAAAAAATATCTAACAAAAAAAAACCTGCTATTTATAGTTATTTAAGGAAATACCCCCGAACAAAAAGCATCAAAATAGTAAAGCGAAATAAAAAAAATACATTTTTTAGGATGCTACTGATTTAATAATATTTACCCGTGTTATCCAACAATGCCATCAAGTTGGTCCACGCCAGTACATGCTTGGGATTCTGATTAATGGCTTGAAACCAAGTGTTTATTGCGTCTTCTGTTTTGTTCATCTCGAGATACTTAAAATTGAATAAAAAAAAAACCCTTAGTGAATTGAAAATAAGTAAAGTATGGACTGACTATCCGCTAAATCAGGGGTTCCCAAACTTATATTGTCTACTGCCCACTTTGAGATGAATTCTTTTTTAGCGCACCAATTTTTTCATCTACTTAAGAAACCACTATAAAATTAAATTAATTAATGTAAGCCTCTACACAACGCCCCCATTTTTTATGGGTCTCTTACCCAGCCCCCCTTTAGGCCTGCAGCGCCTACAAGGGGGCGTTATCGCCCACTTTGGGAAAGGCTGTGCTAGATGGCGCGATCTGCAGAAGATGGTTGGCAGCAAATGAAAACTACGTCGAAGGGCTGCAAGGACATACGTCCTATTTCATGCGACAGACTATAAGGCGAGGCCGCGAAACTTGAAATCCAAAGACATTATGAGCGACCGTCTCGATGGAACCTACTAGTGGTTTACCTATTAGTAAACAGTGGTCCAGTAATCGATAGAGTGGACGATTGGCTGGCCGATGAAAAATTATCGCAGAGAAATGAGTTGAGAGTAAAACTAAATAATTTATGAGCCTTATTCGCTAATTTATAAAGTATAAAATAATATCTACATTTACAACTAATATAAAAATATAGGAGAACATACCAAGTTGCCTAAATTGTAGTAGCAATCCGGGTATTTATTCCGATGACTTATAGCGGTTCTGTAGGCAGCTTCGGACTCGTTAAATCGTCCGGTATTCGCTAAAACTATTCCCAAGTTCATCCACGCTGCGGGGAAATCGGACCTGATAATGTAACCAATTATTAAAAAAATAAAATAACAAATTCCCAAAATGTTCCTTCATATGGATAAGTAAGTACTTATATCGATAAGTGATAAATAAAATTGTATTTTTATGAATCAGAATCTTGGCTGAAAATAGAATTGCTTGCTTTATACGTAACGGAGGTTACAGATACTGCTTACTTGAGTCTCACAGCAGCTCTCAAATAGAATTCGGCTTCAGCAAATTGCTTTTGGTTTTTAAGTAAATTGGCCAAGTTGTTTGTTGCTTGATAATATTCTGGATACAACCTTGAACATACGAGAAATGACAATCCATTTATTCATATTACGAAACATCATCAAGCGGATATTTGTATGAACTTCTGCGCCTAGAATGTGCGAGAATACGCGATACGTATCCAGTCGGGTTCCGCTACCCACAGAGGTAGCCAACAACGCCTCTAAAAAATAAATATAAAACCTAAAGATCTATTCAGATAGGCCATCAGAATAGGCCTTTGGGTTATTATATTCAAAAGAGTTTTTTTAAATCTTGTTACCGACGTCACTCACGGGCAAAAACAAATAAATAAAGTATGTAAATACCAACCTAATGGCTTCTTTATATTCCGCTATCGCCCAAGTGGTCTGGTGATTAGCGTCAGCAACTTTAGCGACGTTGTAGCGCACTTTAGCGTTCATCGGACACACAAACAGACCGCTAACAAACAAGCTGTATTCGTTTTGCCACTGCACAGACCTCTGCCAGCTCCTTACGGCGTATAACAGTAGTAGTAGTAGGAACATAAATACTCCAATCTGAAAAGAAAATTACCTAAGTATAGAGAGAAAGCTGTCTATTTTACAGTACAAAAAATAATCAACGAAAAAGCGTTGTAATGCCATTGTAAAACAGAGATGAGTTTGTACAAACCTTGCATACAAATAATGTTCTTTTATGTAGCAACTTATTGAATCCAATCACGATGAGAAGACAGTATCCAGCCGAAGGTATGTACAGAATCCTCTCGGCGATAACAAACCCGACTGGATAAAATATGTTAGCAGCCGGGAGAAACGGAATAACGGTCAATGAAATGGCCAGTATTAAGAGCCTGCAAGTGAAGACATTATTTTATGAAAAAAAACTTATCGATACAAAATCAGAGTACATACAGAAATGGAGATGTGATAAATAGGGATGCAAACGTGAGCGTGCTGTCAGCTCGACTGCAGTTAGACTGACCGAGGCCACGCCCACCGTGATGACGTCAGGGCTTAACTGAGTATCAGTGCACAGTTCGTAAGGACACCTTCTCTGTATTTACTAAAGAGGACATTATTGTAATAACACTACCTGTTATTGGACATCCTATTTGTTATAGTCTTAAACAATAAGATTCCCCACAAGTACATCAGAAGTATCAGTATGATTCTAATATCTAGAATGTTCTCTAGGAGCTGGATACATCCCATCGACCAATCATAGCAAAGCCACTGAGGCCAAACAAGTAGCAGTAGATTGATAAAATATATGTAGTTGTATGTTGCTACCTGAAAAAATAATATTAAGAATAAATAGTTAACTCCCAATGCAGAAGGAGACATGTTTTATGTTGGAAGCCTTTGTCTGTCTGTGTGTACAGACACACAGACAGACAAAGGCAAGGACTGTCATAAGGTTGCCAATTTGATTATTAATTCTAACATATTTACCTGATAGTACGTCATAATTAAATTCCCATTACCCAGTAAGGAAATTCTAAGTAATTCTAAGTTACTTCTCATTTAACATTATTGTCTCATGGCCAGGCAGCAAGGCTGTCTGATGAATATTATACATAGTTATAGCCCACCTGTACAGCCAAATGCATAATTATGTATAAAATAAGTGGAAATATTACCTTTGAGAGTATATTTTTAGCGTAAGCTGCTGGATTTTCTGTAGGTTTGAACTCGGGCTTTGTCTCACCCATCAGAGTCCATCTTACATATAACAGTCCAACGATAGCTGTTACTACGACAATCAGTCTTATAATTGAGTCCATACACAAATAAATTGCATAGTTACCCATACTAAAAGATAAGTTTTTTGAACTCAAGCTATCTTTTCTTTTCATTTTGAATTTAGTTATTATTTCATATATGAAACAAAAGCCCTGAAAATAAACATTGGTGAGTATTATTAATAAATAAATAGATAGTTAAGTAATAATTTTATAGACAGTCCAGCATTGCTTGGTCACATCAATTTGGGTTGCCTAATTAAAAAAATCAATAAGTCTCTTACCAATACTGTTACACCATTCTCCTTACATAACATTGAGATCCCAGAAACAATGACCATAGTTAATAAATATATATATTTACATTTCTGACTAAACATTGATTTGTGATAACATATAAAACTTAGAAAAAAGGTGATAGCTGCCAATAGATCAGCTCTGCCTACAATGCCACACACTGCTTCAATGTGAATAGGGTGTACACAAAATAATAGTGTTGCCATGTAAGGAGTATCCATCCACCATTTTTTAAGTTTTTCCTTTGGTCCTCCTTTTTCATTTAGACTGGACTCTTGATTAACAATTTTATTACTATTATTGTTATCGTCAGTAATATTTTCAACGGTCTTCCACATTAATATGCAACATATTACATGGCATATAAGATTTGTTAACTTAAATTGGAAAGCATTTAGTGCTTGTTTGTTCAATAAATAGTTGAGTCTGAAAGTTAAGATGTAGTTAGAAATTAACATACTTTGTTGTGTAGTAGCATAAATTCTGCACTGGGCCAGTGTGGTGGATGTGGCTTGAATTTTCTTTATAATAAGGGGGAAATTTGCCCAGCGTTATTGGGACTGAACACCATCAGTATATAGGCAATCCACATAATTTTGATGGTTGGATACTTCTTTATTTTTTATTAAAAACAATAAATTGAATGGATACATTTTAAAAATAACTAAGTAATTGGGTTTGTGTTAGCATACAATAAACCGTTAGAAAGTAGGTACTCAAGTAAGTATGCCAAGTGGATAAGGATTTTCTTGGGGAAGGATCGGAAGGAGGGGAAGGAAGGGTTCACCTTGTCTTACAGCAATACATAGAAAAATAATTATAATTTCGAGTAGTACATCTAATGTGCATAATCAACTACGTAAGTAAAAGTATTAGGTACCTGAAGGACAAAATTGTGAGCGGCCTGTAAGATTTGTGACTCAAGTTAGATTTGATGTTAGTCCCCCAAAAATCATTGAAAAATGCATCTGTCCAAGATTCTGAAGTAATGTCCTTGTTTTTAACAATAGCTTCGGAATCATCGAACACAAATTCTCCGTTTAAAGTGAATATGAAAGGTAAACACGATATACAAACGATGCTCCATAATTTTTTGCTCATTTTCTTTCTTTCTTTCAAAAATGCAGGTTTTCATTCATAAAGTTACATTTTTACAGCAAAATAAAGAGAAAAAATTTCGAAACCTCTTGCTTGACGCTTACTTGTCATAACATTGACCACGGACTAGCTAGAGATTTGACAATGCAGAGAGAAATTATTGACCATAGTGCCAGCCAGCTTAGGGCACCACTTGCACAGTAACATTGAGTCGATTAGAGTCGTACCCTAGATTTTCAAGGCTTTATTTCATAGGGTAACAGCTATGGTATTTTTTTTATGAATGGTGTAATCAAGCAAATAAATTGAATGAGTTAGGAATGCCTTTGATTATGTATGATCCTAGTAGCATGTACAGAGCAAAGCGCGGGAGATAGTATACTTGTATAGCATTTCGCCCTAAACCATATGTAAAGTGGGTGGGATACATTATTGACAACCAAAACACAATAGGATTGGTAATACCCCCGAAACTGATAATAAAAAAACACATACTCATTGTAAAAGCTTTACTTATGTACACAATTATTCTTAACGAGTATTAAACACGATTTGTAGTAAACTAATGTGAGATAGAGGTGACTGTGAAGTTGGCGGCGAGCGGCTGCAGCGTGTGCTTGATGTCGAGCGCGGTGCGGGGGTCGCGCAGCGCGGCGGCGGCGTGCGCCAGCTGCAGCGCGCAGTCGGGCGCGGCGCCGGCCGGCAGCGCGCCGCGCTCGCGCTCCAGCGCGCCGCCCACCGCCGTCAGCAGCTCCGAGAAGCCCAGCGATATCGCCGCTCTTCGAAGTCGATTCAATTCCTACAATCATAAAGCATACAATATTTCACTGTTAATATCGATTTTACGTATTTAACCCTTAATAGCCTAGGGTTTAAATTTTGATACCAATCTTTTAAACCGAATGTTCACATTACTATTAGTTTTTTTTTATAGGTTGGCTGTACGTATTTTACTGTTGTATAATATTCTTTCCAACGAAATTAAAAAAAAAATCAAATGTCATTATTATTAAACACAGTAATATTAAAAATAAATCACTTTCGTAAATCAGGCTACTAAGGGAATAATAATGTCCCAATGCTGGGCACGGGTCTCCCCTCAATGCGAGGGGATTAGGCCGTAGTCCACCACGCTGGCTCAGTGCGGATTGGCGGAGTTCACACATCTTTCGAGGGGTTCTCTCAGACATGAAGGTTTCCTCATAATGTTTTCCTTCACCGAAAATGAGATTCGCACATGAAATCCCAGAGGTGCAAGCCGGGGTTTGAACCTGCAATCCTCGTTACCGAGGCAAGCGTTCTACCAACTTGGCTATCGCTGCTTTTAAGTTTTATATCGATAATAAAGCAGGGTTAGCACCGAATCGCTCTCTCCCTTCCATAATTCATACGAAGTAAAGAGAACAAAAACAATTCATCTCGCATTTTGTCATGTCACAGCCGGCTGTAATACTAGTATTAGTACAAGTGTAACAAAATAATATTGATTTCTTATATTTACGAGAATACTAGACATCTGAAACAAAACTAATCTTACGGATTTTATCGGGTTTACTATACGTTTTCTACGATCCCGACGTTTCGGCTGTTTTAAACCAACCATGGTCGCGGGAGGAAGTAAAAAACGTATGATAAACACAATAAAATCCGTAAGATTTGTTTTATTTTAATGAATAAAATAAAATTTCAGGGGATGAACATACTGAACCAACCCCAAAAACCTATAAGGTATTTATTAAATTAAAAAAAAGACAAGATTAATTTACTTTGTATAGGTGCTGCGTCTTGTCCGGCAGCTTCCTGGCGTGGCGCAGCACCTTCTGCACGTCGGCCAGCAGCGCGTGCGGCCGCGCCCACGCGCACGCCGCGCCGCCGCCGCCGCCGCCGCTGTACGAGCGCCACGACCGCACCGGGAACGACTCCGCGCCTATACAACAACCAATCACACAACATATACAGGGTGTCACAGAAAGGGTATACTAAGCCTTGGACCTCAGCTTCTTTAGTGCATTCGTAAACACTTTATGCAGTCAGAATCGTAATATGTTTATTTTTAATAAATAGTTTTGTACCCAACAAAATGATAATTCTGATTTATTGAGAACAATAGTTTTTTTTTTAAATGGACATTCTCCACATTCTAACTTCAAATAGTGTTTATAAATGCGCTGAAGAAGCCCAGGTTCCAGGCTTAGTATACCCTTTCTGAAACACCCTGTATAGAGTCTGCTTCATATTCATACGTACTTGTTATATCACATATCCTTGCTTCCAGTGTCTCCAACCCTCTTTGTCAAAATTACGGTGTTGTCTGGTCTCAAAATACGGTAGATGGTGAAAAATTACGGCAGACCAGTGTTTGCAGCTAAAATACCCATGCAGTGGGGATGCGTAAAGTAAAAAAAAAAAAAAAAGGTCATTCTTCCAAACAGACGTAGCAGAATGACCTTTTTTTTACGTCTACGGTAGGTGGTAGATCTAGAAAAAAATTACGGTAGATCTACCGTAATTACGGCATGGTTGGAGACACTGCTTGCTTCTATTATATAAATGCGAAAGTGTGTCTGCTTGTATGTTTGATTGAGCTACAGGCAAGATTTGCTGAATGCATTTGTTGTCAACTAACTTTACGAGGCGAGTTAAGTTGGCTCGCATCCTGGGCCCCAAGTCTGCTAACACAATCGATTCATAATCGAACAGCAACCGCATAGTAACTGTCACTTTGACAGATATCCCAAGACTACAATTTGAGACGAAAGGTTAGTTTTTATTTATCTTAACAGACACGAGACACAGACAGTTCTCGTGTCTCTTACACAGACACTAGATTCCTTTCGTTGAATTCTTTTTATAACCTATTGAACGTCCGACTGGTGGACAAAGGCGTCCCTAATTCTCCTACACTGGATCCAGTCCTTACGGTGTTAAAAGAATATAGCTGTGTATGTTCCCGTGTGTTACCGGTGGCGGGCGCGTCGTCGGCGGGCCCGAGCTGGTCGAGCGCGCCGAGCCAGGGCGCGGCGGCGGCGCCGGGCCGCAGCACGCTCAGCAGCAGGCACGAGCGCCGCGCGCGCGCCGCCTCGCACCACGCCGACACGCTGCCCCACCACTCCCCGCCCAGCGACACCACCGCCGCCATGCCCTCCACCTGCAAGTACCACCCGCTCTCACGATACACCCGACAACCCGACTAGCTAGTGTGACAATTGCAGCGTCGTCGTATGGAGGCGATTTAAAATACCGGTTAAACATAGTGTAGACTTTATATTACTTTAAAAATATATATTTTTAGTTACAAAATGTTAAACGATTCAGTTTTTTGTGACTAAAGGCTATATTGATATATGATCATGTCGCGAATGAAAAACAGAAGTATTCATCAACAAAATTCTACAAGTGATTCAGAAAAGGCATAGTAACAGTTAAACTTGCCCTTCTTTAGCGCAGTTGTAATTATTATATGAGGCCATAATAGTGAAAGGTCGATTTTTAAAACAATATTTTATTCCCAAGAAACTGTTTATTTTTTATTTTTGCATAACAATTTTTTCATTTTTGAAAATCTGTCAAAATAAATAACGATAACAAATGCGCTTAAGAAGCACACGTTCATAGGTTATTATACCCTTTCTGAATCAACCCAATAAACCCAACGTGGTTTTAGCGGTCTCTCATATGATCCCCCTTAAGATCACAGAACCTTACCTTGAGCGCTCCATGGAGTAGCACACAAAAGTTCGGTACTTTACTAGGATCTAATGTGTCCTCTTCCGTTGTGGATCCTTCAGTACTAGAACCGTCCTGAAATAAGGATATTACGTCATAGAATATCATCACAACTGCGATTCAAAAATATTCTGTAGGTGAATACCGTATACAGTACCTTAGTTGGTGTCTTGGAGCCATAGTTTTCTCTTCCAGCAGGGTTCCCACCTACTTGAGCTTGAGGTATTACAAGATGTTTGCTTATCGCTATCGGTGTTCCTGTTAACATAAAATACACTTAAGAAGTATGATGAAAGTAAGGGACTCTGAAGTACCTGCTGTCGAACAAAAAAAACCGCGTCGATATCAATCAGTCCTAAGCAAGGATCGTACAGGCAAACACATAATGGCTTCAAACTTATTAAACTCTTGGTTTGGGCATTAAAAAGGACCTAATAATCACCAAGTTCCTGTTGTTGTAAGAAGCCAATGACGTGGAGCTGGCTAGCCAGGGTGTAGGTGGTGGCCAGGCCCTCGTGCGAGACCGTCTGCGGCGGCGGGAACAGCTGCACGCGGGACTCGAGCTGCCCGCACTTGAGCGTGCACCAGTACTCTTGGTAGTGTTGCTCGCATAGCCGCGTCATTGCCGTTATTACCTGGGTTCATGAAGAAATCATATTTTGGAGTATCACATACTGTCCTTATCTAAATTTCTCGCGACCGTAGTGTGTGAGCAAGACGACAATGTCTTTAGATTGTGTGCATTTTCTTGCTGTTTGTTCAACGTAGAAATAAGCGTAATGCATGCGTTATTTGTTAACCAGTTAAATAAGGTGTGACAATAATATTGTAAGATATTTTAACAGAGCCAACAGGAGGTTATAAATTTAACATTCCCAAAGAAATAAATAAAGTTATTAGACATTTGACGGCCTGATTAGCGCAGTGGTTACTACCACTGCTCTGCTCTCTGCGCCGAGGGTCCCGGGTTCGAATCCTGGTAGGGACACAAGCTTTGTGTGATGAGCACGAATGTTTGTACCCGAGTCATGGATGTTTAATATGTATATAAGTATTATATACTGAGTTCGCCCTCAGTCCATTGTACGGTACCCATAACACAAGCGTTAAGCTTAAAGTGGGATCGTATAGTTGGTGTGTTCGTATGGCGATATTTATTTATTATTTATTATTTAAAAAATGACACCCTGTACTGAGCGCACAGCCAAGTGCTACTGGTAATAAAATCGACAATTATTTTATACATCAATGTGATCCATATAACACACAATTTTTGTTAAACCTTATATATTGTTTGCTAAATAACTAATATGAATGAAATAATATTGTTATAAGTGGATAGTCGCGGCAGGGGGACCTTGAAAACACTACTATATCTTTAAATAAATCCTAACTATGTCTATTTTGCATTGTATTTGTTCTTGTACAAATTGTTGTAAGCACACTCACCCCAGGGACTGATAGTTGATCCGGGCAAAAGATTGAGCCGCGGGATATATTGCCGTTTGATGTGCTGGTTGTGTTATTGGCTAGGTCCACTATTTTCTGGTACAAGGGCATAGCTGAAATCAATATAATGTATATAGTCCACATACAAATTTAAATCAATGTTATATTTAGTCCAGGAATGTCAGGAATCTCTTATCTAATACTGCGTCTACAGAAAATTCGATGTATGAAATAAGCACTAAAATGTTGAATGCTAAATGACGAATCCGCAGATTCCGGTAGCAAGTGTGTGCATCTGTACTTTTATCTATTCTGTAGTGCTGGCAGCGTTGGCCTTCGTTTTATAGGCGGCGGCGCGACTCCATTACACTGGAACCACACGTGGTAATAGCACTGGTTGTGTATTGTTCGCGTACGCGATATATCCTATATTTCAATCAAAATATATGTAAGGATAATCATAAACATACCATGCTGTAAGCTTGTATCATGTGGGGATGCAATGGGCAACACATGTATTTTAGCTGGAAATGAAGGAGGCAACGGTAATGCCTTCACAATTTGGTTCCTTCCTATTGGACCCACACCGCTGCTGCCATCTGTTATCTGTAATGGAAGATAAATGGTTGGCCAATAGAATATTGGCTCTGGACTTATTACACTCCCTTACTTGTTCTTAGACTACGCTGCCTTCCTCATTAGCACTGATTTAGTCAGGGAGCCACTGTTTAGTATAATATCAATTAGGGTTAGGATTTTTTATAAGCACTATTATAGAACTGTAACTAGGCTGCATCTCAACATTGTCAATATTTAAAAAATAAAACATATTTACCAATATGATCTGCACAGGTATCTGGTACCCCCATTCATGTAATATCAGTTGGTTGACAGCCAGCAGGGCTGTGTCAATACAGGTCTTATCACCTTCCTCGAGGAGAGGCAGCTTTGTGCGTATACTGTCAAAATCACGAGTGAATGGTACGGCCACTAAAAAATATTTTTAGTTAGTAACTTTTGCACATAAAATTTGGTTTTTGTGGGTGTTGATATAAGTTCATGTGTGTACTGTGGTCGTTCAGAATCTAGTTTTGTGACTGCCAACCATAAGAATTATTGCGAGAGCAATACAAGTACAAGTAAGTACGAAGGCACTCTCCGTCGCTGTTTATTACATGCTAAAGTAAATCACGCTATCTCTTTCGCGCTATTTGGTATTGGCGGCCTTTTAACCTCATCTTCATTACATACAAAAAACTCTGTTAGAAAAGTCATAACCAGACTTACCTTCATGACTCGATGAGAAAGAAACTAATGCCACATATTCCAACTTAGCATGGGCTGTTAGATAGTCTAAAAACGTGTTTACAGCCGCCGTAGCTATCGTGAATCGCGTATGGCTCTCAGTTGTATCAGAAGTCGACACTGGGCGCGACATTGATAGTGACACATCCATCAGAATAGCGGTCGGCATGTTGGCGAATTATATTGTATTATGTACGATAATTTGCACCTAAAGTGTAAGATCTGTAAACATATTATTTGTTTTGAAAATATTGCCGTATGACTAAAAAGTCAGTTGACATTGACAGACATGACGTCCAAAACCAACATAACACAACTTAAAACACCATAACTTTTAATTGGAATTGCAGACCATCAGCATTTTATACATGAAATGAATGATTTGACAGCAAGCAATACGTGCACTGCAAGTGTAGGAAAGAGTAAGGAGATGGCTAGTTCGATACAAAAATGTATTGCTGTACCCAGTTTGGAACGGAATTTTTGGTTATTTTTTACTCGGCAACGACATAGTTTTAACATAAGTCCAATTTATTTAGCTCGCGGATAATAGGTACCTTAGTAGATCTAAGAAACTGGTCTATTTTTCAGAGGCTACTCCTATTTCCAGATTAGTATTAGTTAACCTTTAGCTAGTCCAAATTGATTGCTTTCTTTGGTAAGACCGTTAACCGGTAGACCCCCACTAGTCGGTTATACATACCAACTAGATTTCTAATTAGGTGCTTAGGTCACAGAGAATTCGCACTCATTATACTCATCCATTTTTTATTTGAAAATTATTTCCTATTTCGTGATGGAAGAAAATACAGACAATAATAAAATAATTGTGAACAATAATGAGCCCGAGAATTTGGAATTTCACTATAATTTTATTAACATTCCGTGGGACGATCGGTCTAAGAAAAGTAAAGTTGGTATCGTAGCTTTACTAGTTGCTATATTTGTTGCGACTATGGCGTGTGTAATTCACAACTTTATATTGCATTACCGAGGATTTGTCGGCATCAAAAGTTACAACAACACCGAAATAAGTTGTTACAGAGTTAAAATGGATGATTATCCTTTCGTTGCGAGGATTCACTCCGTAGCATCGCAGGAGCTGTTGTGTGTGAGTGCGGTTGTGAGTTCCACTTCAGTTCTAGCCAACGGAGTGTGTGTCAAATCCGGACCTATTCGAATGTATTTAGGAAGTCTATCAGAGTAAGTGAAATAGCATACCTCGGTACTACATATAGAGAACAACACTAGGTTAGTTGTTCTCTCTAAATGCAGTATCTAGGTATGGTATTACCTACTAACATAGGTCTAAAAATACTTTAAATACGCTCGCTACGTGTAGGTAAATATTGGTAATCAGCCGAATTAATATAGACTGAGAGGTAGCCCTATTTATAATATAAGGGAATGGAAAAAATGCTCCGACTAGAAACTGGATTTTAATTTTTAAACTACCTAGTGCGTGTGCGTACTCTCTAATACAATGTATAAATTGCACTAACGAAAACTCTACGCGCAGTTTGGCCCGTGGTGGGGATAAGCCAAAGGGCTGGGCTTAGTTTACGCACCCCTATTGCCTAGCTATAGCCACAGTATAAAACCTCTAGAATGCCTATTTATACATCCAAGAAATCCATCTCCCTAATTTAACCGTCATTCCTATTTTATTAATGTAAACGTCGTCTATTCCACATTGAAATATTATGGCTATTTTTATTCCAGCCCTCGCTGCAAAAAAGGGTTCCCGGTTGACGTCATCGAGTCGGTGTATCACGACGGAGTCGTTTCCAAGAGGCTGGTCCTCTTATCTAGTTACGAGAACATGGATGGATGTTCTAAAGTGATACGGATGGGGCAAAACTTAGAATGGGACGCATCAGTGCACATTATCGGAAGGCCATTGCTTGCTGGGCGGTCTCTGTCGCGGCAACACGTGAATCTAGCGGGAAAAGATTACGGGTATACGGGAGCTACGATGGGGAATTTTAATTTGAACAGCACGGTATGTGTGAAGGGCTTATCTCGGTGCCCGGTGCGTGCCGGCGATCTGCTGCTGCAGAACTTCAAACTGTTCGGATTAGCGGCGACAAGTGTTCATCGCAATAAAGTAGCGTGTTTCGCGGATTTAAACCTTGTTAAGAAAGAGTTAAAGGAGTTGGATGCTGAAATTGATGAGGGTCGTTAGTGACTCATATTATGCACGCTGGTAGCGCCCCCTTACTGGTGGCGGGAATTTATTTAAACTCTTTATTATATATATAGGATCTCATTATGTCGTTGGCAATGAACGTTTTCAATAGAAGCCTAACAATTTATTAATTTGCCATTAGTATAAAATAACACATGACTGATGACATCACACGCGTCGCAGGAAGCCGGTGGATGCGAGTGGCGGAGGACCGTGATGTGTGGAAGTCGTTGGGGGAGGCCTATGTCCAGCAGTGGACGTCTATCGGCTGATTGATTGATTGATAAAATAACACAGTTATTGGAATGAGCTTTATGACTAAGAAGTCTGGTCTAGCACATTACGTGGCGTACGTCGCTCAAAGTTTGCCACCTTTTGTCGCTTACGTTGGCCGCATTGAAGAGCTTTAGTGTTTTAATTTGTTTTTTTTTCCTATCAATAAGTATGTATTCCTTTTTTGTTTTTTATATAAATATCTCTGTATATACATTGTACATAATTTATGGTTATTTATAAATTAACATTATTTATATTCGCTAATTATTTGAATTAATAAAGCTTTGATATTGCAAAGAAATTTATTGCGGTCAAATTAATACATGAATTTTAGTCTGCACAGAACACAAGGCGATTGAGTATCTATCTGCAAACATGTGTGTGTGTGTTATCTACAGTGTGTATGTTTCCTTCTGCATGTGTGAGTGTCAGGTCGCGCAGGCACACTCACAGCGCCTATGTCCACTTCCTCAGGGCTGGTGAAGCCTTTCCAGTCCTTAGTCACAACGTACAGGAAGACCACGATGAGGAACGTTAAAATGGTGTACGTCAACAAACCATATTCCTTTTGGAGCTTCGAGATGCTGGCCATGTTGAAGGTTCGGACCACCATTGTCATCTGCTTTCGTCGTCGTGATTTTGATGACATATTTTGGGGCAATATATTGCGGCCTGTAACATTTTCGTAAATAACAATTGGGAATGGATATTAAACGGGGTTTGTCTCTCTAGATAGATACTACCACTACTAGTACTAGCACGGAAAATCCTACCTACCACCCAATCATTGCGGTTTTATGTAACATTCCTCAATAAAATCAATCATGAATCCAACCAACCAACAAATCCGATCACTCTATAATATTCTTACCAAAAGTAGGTAGGTATATCCCAGGTTTTTCTGTGTTATTCAGTTGGTCTTAATAATAATAATATCGCCAGACGAACACACCAACCATACGGCCTAACACTAAGCAACGCATGTATTATGAGTACAGTACAATAGATGGGGGCGAACTCAGTATATAAGGCTTATATAAATATCCATGACTCAAGTACAAACATTCGTGCTCATCACACAAAGTTTGAATCTACCAGGATTCGAAATCAGGACCCTCGTCACAGCCTAGAAGGCAGGGTCACTACCAACTGTGCTAAACAGATCATCGATCATCATCGTCAGTCGATCTGCATTATAATGCCTATTATAACGTAAGTTTATCACCCAAAAGATATTGATATCTATTTTTTTTTTATAAACAGTTCATTCGATTATGGGCCGTGTTGAAGTATAACCCGTCTTGTAGTTGCGTTGAAATTACAATAACCTATTGAGGGCGCGTCACACGCACGATTGGATGTCATTCGCCAACAGTGATTTTCCGGAAGGATGCCGTTGCTTCGTATCAAAACTGTTCGCCGTGACGTCCACAATTAAAATGTTAATTTGCCGGACGCGTGGACGCCGAGCTTTTGTTGCGACATGTCGGATAACTAGTTAATTATTCTGACGGACTTGATGGTTGGTGTTTTATGGAAATAATAATACCAGCCCTTTTTAATGTCCTACTGCTGGGCACCCGCCTCCCATCGATGCGAGGGGGATTAGGCCATAGTCCACCACGCTGGCCCAGTGCGGGTTGGCGGACGTTTTACGGATGTTTCTTTACAATTATGAGGCAAAGAATAACGTTCTAAAGAACCTTACTTAGGTGCCTCCTAGACTGTTAATATATTGTTGGATACCTATCGCATAAATTAATAATAATGCTATGCTATGCTTTCAGCCGAAAGACGTCCACTGCTGGACATAGGCCTCCCCCAATGACTTCCACACATCGCGGTCCTCCGCCGCTCGCACACACCAACCCTCCCAATTAATTATAAGTCCTGTTTTAATTGTAATCAATAAGCTTGTAATTAAAAGTACAGAATAATAACAAAATATGGGTTGTTTTAAATATTAATGTTCTGTAATTTGATACATGATTTCTTGCAATAGTTAAGCAGTAGTTGCCTACTAATCATGTATAAAGACCACTATGACGCACTATAAAGTAGATAGAGATGACGATCTGTACGTGGTAGGCAACAACTATTATTAATGACATACTTGTTACTAGTAACGTAGTACGTACCTACTAAGTAGTATAGTGTGCAACACAGTAAATATTATGTAAGTACATGGTAGATACTAATAACAAATTATAGGTACCACGTCAATTTAATTAAACGATACTCCCCACATGTACTTATGGTAATTCTGATTAGACACGATTGCACAAAACACGATGAATTACTTATATAGTATAACTAAGTAATTTACTACAAACAAGTGATTTACTAGACCACTGGAACCAATTCACTGTTTTCTTATGAAGTTATATTATGAATAAATAGTAAAATGTCAGGTAAATTCTCGGCATATTGCACAGTTCTACGGAGTAGCCTCCACCCCGACAGGATTTGCCTTAACCTATTTATTTATTGTAACAATAAAAAGCACTCCAATAAAATAGAGAAAAGTTTTAAGCCTAGGCAATACTCTAATAACACTCACACACTATATAACATCTGTAAAATTACCTACTTGGATGTAAGCGTTTAATACCTCATCTGGCCCGTTCCTGGGAACAGATGAGTCGTAAAAATTGGTACGAAAGGTGTAAATTACATTTTTGTAGGTAATACGCAGACAATTGCATGGATAAACTTGTATTTTTGAGTGACACAGTGATAGACAGAGACAATGATAAATACTCAAAATAGATCGATGATCAAAGAGATTTCTAGGGGCTAATGATACAAATTATTTTGCTCTACTCTTTGAACAATACTATTTTTGGATATCGACCACATACCTATTTATCTAAGTGCACCGTTAACTATAATAGGGTAATGGTGTGCACCGGAGGCGAACGGTGTGGACTTATTGAAAAAAAAACACAAAAATCCCACTAATATTATAAATGTGAAAGTTTGGATGGATGTTTGTTACTCAATCACGCCAGAACGGCTGGACGGATCTGGATGAAATTTGGCACAGTGATAGATTATATTCTGGAATAGCATATAGGCTATCCCGGTAAGATGTATGGTTCCCAAAGGATAGATTTGTTTTAATTGATCATACTTTTTGTTTGCGGGTAACACCGCGGGGCGCAGTATTACATATTTTGTTATTTTAAGTAAAAGGGAATGGGCACATCGGCCTACCGGTGGCCTAGCTGAACAATCACAGCTCCCTCGTGGGCGGTAGCTATGAAAATAAGTAATGAGAAATTGTAAACATTTTTCTACGTCATTGACTATTATTGTATAGAATATGATAAGTTTGTAAACGTTTGTAACATTCATTGTACATTTTTTATTAATAGGTATTTCAATCTTGGATGAATGTAGGTATTTATTTTAGTAAAACGCTGAGAAATAATCAATTGTAATCCTTTATAGAGCTTTGGGTGACAAATGAGTTAAGCGGATATGCCATGGTATTTTTTTTTATTTATTTAAGTATGTAGTTCATTTATTTATTCATACTGATGAACTACCTACCGTCCATGAGTATGACTCTTGGGACTTGGTATTGTATTTTCACAAAACCAAGCCGCAAGAGTCTTGCAGAGTTTTATTACAAGACCTAGACACGAGAGTCTCGCAGTGTGTTTAGTGTAAACCTCGGCGAGACTCTTGAGTATTGGTCTTGAGAAAATACAAGACCAAGACTAAGCTCTGCGGGACTTTGAGTGTTGGTCTTACGAAAATACAAGACCAAGATCTGACTTTGGAAAACACTAAGCATAGAGGGGCACATGCCCCACCCCTTGCTTCAGGATTTTCTATAGTCAAGCAAAAATATACCAACATGAAAAAGTCAGGAAACTAGTATATTTTTTAACCGACAAAAAATTAGGAAGCTTTTAATTCGACATGTAGGTTCTTAAGTTAATTTGTTATTTTTTATAGTAAAACTAGCTGTTACCCGCGACTTCGATCGCGTGGTATTTAACAAAGACACAACCGTTGGCAACAGCCTGCTCGCGGATTCTGAGCCCACGGGACGCATTTCAGGTTGTTGCTATCAAACTTAATCAGGCGCAACGCTGCAACATTGGTTTTCATTTTTTTTCGTGAGATCCTACGTTTTTTTCTAAAATAAAAGTAGCCTAAGTTACTCCTTGTTACATCAGCTATCTGCCAGTGAAAGTCCCGTCAAAATCGGTCCAGCCATTTCAGAGATTACCAACAACAAACAGACAGACAGACAGACAGACAGCCAGACAGACGGACAGACAGACAGATAGACAGACAGACAAAAATTTTAAAAAATGTTGTTTCTGTATAGGTAACGTGTATACATCCAAATGCACTTAGTAAAAAGCGGTTATTTTAATATTAAGAAAGAAAGAAAGAAAGAAAGAAAGAAAGAAAGTATTTATTTGGCAAAGAAATAGCTACACACAATTAAATATATAACAACGCTGATATTTTGCCAAAAGGGTCAACAGCTCAGCTTATTGTTGAATGGCAATAAATGCGCACCCAACGCTGATTTTCAGCTGCAACCCGCGGGTGACGGGAGCACGTAACTAAAACTAACTTAAGTAATTACAAAATAAAGATGCTTATGCTAATAACCCCACAGACTTAAACATGAGTCGGTACATATATGTTAATTATTATTTTTTTACATTCACAAAATTTTAATCTATATATTATTATCTTTAATTATTAATAGAACATTATTATACAATAAAATAAATACAATGGTGTGTTTGATTGAGTATCGACGAAAAGTCGATTAAGACTAGTAAAATGAGAAACTACCGCTATAACACGGAAACATTCGCACGTATGTTTTCACAGTTCTTCTGATGACTTAATAAAAATTGTTTTAGATTGGCTTTTTACAGTTCTTTATTGGTGGAGGGATGTTATTCCAACATTTAGTTGCCGCGTAGCGGAAGCTACCCCTAAATGCTGCGGTCCTATGGCGTGGATATGGTAATTGTTGAGCACATTGTCGGTGTCTACCATCTTCCCTTCTATATCTGCTAGTCCAAATCAATTTTTTATATAAATATAGTGGTGCATGTGACTTGATGACTCCAAATAAAAGACTCGCCAAGTGAAGCTTGCGTCGAGCTTTCATATTCAGTAAGTTACGTTTATTGAGATATGGCGTTACATGTGACCTTGCCGGAATATTAAAGCAAAATCGCGCGCAGGCATTTTGAAGTCTTTGTATCTGACGTTCACTTGTAGATAAAAGACGAGGGCCATAAACTGTATCCACGTAATTTAGCCTAGACAGCACCAATGATTCCACTAGAAGGACACGCAGATCTTCGCTTAGAAATTGACGCATTCTATAGAGGACCTTTAGTCTGTAAAAACCATTGCGGATGGCGTCTGTAACATGTTTTTCGAAACGAAGATCACACACAACACACATTACAAACAGACACTCCAATTTTATTTATATGTATCAAAGTATAGATAATGCGCTTCCGTTTTTACGTTTGACCACAGATTACGAGAAGCTACTTAAGAAGAAGTTCTTGTATAACTTCATTTGAAGGCATATCTAAAGGCTCAAAATTATATATCTACATAGATAGGTACTTACTTTTGAAAAGCTTTTGAACAATCTTATAAGGATTTGAAGTTATCCAACGTCAACATTTATGAATTTTAATCTTTAAAATAAATTTGTCACTTCGCTCTAACTTCGTTAGACAGTGCTTGTTAAAGTACACTGTGTAGTCCAGACCGAAACATAAATCTCATTCACCGAACTTGTAGGTAAGACGAATGGACGGATTAGAATAATCCAGCAAGAAGGATCTAAAGCAAATAGCTCCTAATTTGAGAGTCCACTGGCAAAATGGCTGAAGACGGAGGATCGTAGTTCATATCTTTATAAAGGATAGGGACTGTGAGAAAAACATTTTAATAGCTTTAAGGTAAAGGAATTTCATGCCAAATTACTAAGTAGAAAAACTGATTTTATATCTACTTCAGTTACCTCAAACCAGTATGTAGGTACACAAGACCATAGCTAGGAACTTTAGGTAATTAATTATATTTATAGTAGTACTAATACTGCGGCATATTTTGGAAGGTTTATAAAAACGATTCGGAAAATTCCGAAGTACCTATTTAATTGCTATCGGCCGATATTCATGAACATGATGATCAATCCGGACGGCAGTTTAATATTGATGACGTGACGGACGGTGGGTCCATCAATAAAAATATTAATTGCTGTCCTGTCGGCCTCGTAAACTCAATAGACATGAAACAAGCGTTCGGACACCTTCGCTGGTTAGCTTTATGCATGCCTGGATATGCTCGTTATCAATATATATTTTTTAATATATATAATATATCGCCAGACGAACACACCAACTATACGGTCCCTCACTAAGCAACGCTTGTAATATGGGTACCGTACAATGGACTGAGGGCGAACTCAGTATGTAATACTAATATATACATATATTAAACATCCATGACTCGAGTACAAACATTCATGCTCATCATCACACAAAATTTGTCAACCAACACCTTCTACGAACGGTGTCTCAGTTTCTATATCTCACTTTCTATATTTAATTTAAATAATATATTTGTTTGTTTAAAAGTTAGTTAAAAAGTGTCGGGTGTGCGCGGTATTACAAACCACGCTGCAAACTGCACTCAATGAGACAAGTTGCCTTAAGCACCTAACTCTCTAATGAGCTCGTACATTTTGCATTCGATACTGCGTCAACTAACATAATAAACTACAGTTTGTTGAGTTACACTTATTATTTTAATTAGTTCAGGAATACGAAATGGAAGTTGAGGATTTCTTATATCTCAGGTACTTTCAGTACGAACAAGTACGTGCTTGTCTCGAATAGAGTGGTGATGATTAAACCTAAGCACGCTTCACACCTTCCGATGAATTATCGGATGAAATCGGATAATATGTAGGGCGATTGCCCTACACATTATCCGACTTCATCCGATAATTATGATCGGATTGGAAGGTGTGGAGCGTGTATTATACTTATACGTTGAACTACCCTCACTGATCTTGTAAATGTCGTTGAAGTCTTTTCACTGTTTCTCCGAATATCTGGATACTTACGGTCCGTAATAGACCTTAAGAAACCTAATTTGTCCTCGCCGTCCTCGAGGGCCGCGCCAAGGGCCGACTGCAAGAGAATACACCACTCCAAACTTTATAAAACTTTGCCGGTTAAAATCCAGTCAGATTAGGTAAGTAGGCATCTACGCCTTTAGACGGGCAATTTATTTCTACTAGCTAGCAGAGCCCGGGACTTAATACGCGTGGACTTTAGCATTTTGCTATCTCGGGAAGCCTTCCACTTCCAGAGATATAAAATGGAACGTATACATTGCCCGGTATGTAAACTAAGTTTTAGCAAAATCAAACTTTAGAATTGTTTGGCTATTGCTCGGAAATCCGTCTATTGCCCAGAAAAGTATTCTATAGCCCGAATTATAAGCTATCACCATACCGAGATTCATCAAAATCTGTTAAGTGGTTTCCAAAAATATGGTGAATTCGGTCTCGTATTGAAAATAATGACAACTGCAACATTTTTTTCCAAAAAACATTCAATGAACAAACACGCCACGAGCAATTTAGTCTTATAGGTTTTATGTAAGTATTTTATCCCATATTGATAAACAAAACTTTACGAGTCAAATACTGTTATTTACACGTGTTTTACATAGATGAATCTCTAATTAATAGTATGATTAGTATGACAACACTATTTACTTACTTGAAAATTTGTTTACTTACTATATTTGCATAATTTGTTTTTAGAATAACAAAGGTTCAGATTTTTATTTAAAACTAGCTGTTGCCCGCGACTTCGTCCGCGTGGTATTTAACAAAGACAACCGTTGACAACAGCCTGCTCGCCCATTCTAAGCCCGCGGGACGCATTGCAGGTTGTTGCTGTCAAACTTAATCAGGCGCTGCGCTGCAACATTGGTTTTAATTTTTTTTCGTGAGATCCTATTTTTTTTTCTAAAATAAAAGTAGCCTAAGTTACTCCTTGTTACATCAGCTATCTGCCAGTGAAATTCCCGTCAAAATCGGTCCAGCCATTTCAGAGATTACCCGGAACAAACAGACAGACAGACAGACAGACGGACAGACAGACAGACAGACAGACAGACAGACAGACAGAAAGACAGACAGACGGACAGACAGACAGACAAAAATTGTAAAAAATGTTGTTTCGGTATAGGTAACGTGTATACATCCAAATGCACTTAGTAAAAAGCGGTTATTTTAATATTACAAACAGACACTCCAATTTTATTTATATGTATAGATTCCGCAACGAGTTTTGAACTTCACTCAGTCGTTAACTTAATATTGTTTTGTGGAAACACAACAATGGAGTGTGAATTTAAAACAGGTATACCTAAGTACTTTCTGTTTCGTATTTCCGTGGTAGAGCCCCGATGTCACACTCATGAGGCCTTGAGGGGTCATTGCCGAGACTAATGATCGATATTTTGCCTAGCCGTACAAAAAAACTACATAAACAGTACATAGTTACATATGTAGAGAACTGCACGTGCCTGTCAGTATGTATTTACTATATATATGCCACAGACTTAACATACCATACAGGTTGTAAGTGGCTTCATAATGAACACTGATGACATGGATTCAACTCATGATTCTAAACCTACCAGAGTTGGAATTTTCCGCTGATTTTTTCAGGAACATCAAGCAGTTTTTTCAGTATTTTTGAATTGATTTTAGCATGGAATCTATCATAACAAAAGTCTATCTCATCATAATAAAAAATAAAAATAATTATCAATTGAGACCTAAAACTGCAATGTAAATCGAAACTCGATACATTCGAGAGCACTCGTCACTCGCACACGTCGAGTATCACGTAGAGCGTTGTATTGTGATTGCATTGTTAAAGATACATTACACGCTCAAAAATTACAATATTGTAGCCCATGACTTTTGACATACATGATTTCTAGAATGTTATTATAGACATTAAGCGTACCTGTTATATATATTGTGTTTGAGCCACATATTACAGAATATCTTCACCTGATAAGGTCACAGACTCAGGAGTTAGTTAGAATTATGCTTTAAGGGGCAATGAATGGGTACTGTAGGTTCTAATTTTAGAATTATTTATACACTCACCTACTATCCATTAAGGGCGGTTCATTGACTTCCTTTCAATTGATAGTATAGTAGCTAAATAGCCTGCTAGTCCTGTTCAGTTTCATTCACATATCAACTGCCCTATTAATACCACCCCAAGAATCCAAGTCCCAAGAAAAAAAATCTACTACTACGTGTGAAAAAGTCTTAAATAATATTAAAAAAAAAACCCAACACACATATAAACACGTATCGTAATAAACATAAATATTCATCATGTAAAACTCATAAAATTATGGAAGAAAAGCAATAAGGCGCAATAATACTTTAAGGCCTTTACGATTTTGCTCAATTTGATTCACGGTCGGTAGGGCCGATCGATAGAGTCTCTACCATATCATATAATTTTTAAACAACTTGTTTTTTCACATGCCAATTGGTAGGGCCAGGTGGGGTAGTCCTCCACAGTAGTATGCCAAGTGCGATCCTGTGGCGCCCCGCTCAAAGGCGGTGAAGGCGGACCAAGGGGTTTTAGTGGGTATACCGGCACTCTGCCGGGGAGTCCCACATACCCCTCTCGTCCCCCCGGGCGAGAGGGGATGCGTAACGCATTTCCCCTTGTAAAAAAAAAAAAAAAGGTGGGGTAGTCCTACCAATCAATCCTACCGTTTTTGAGACAAATCGTGCAGTTCGTTGAGGCCTTTAGGGAGATAATTTCGTTCATTGGGATCTTGTAGCCAATATATTTTTTATGTGTAAGCACGCTGAAACGACTTGGCTGTGACCTACAATTATATAAGTACTGAAGGCGGGAATAATGATCATACAACTAATATCGGATATTATTATATATAGATATAGATACTAAACCTTTTTACTTAGTCTTTGAGTTTTTGCTCTTATAAGGAGTAGATAAGCATTGTATATTATCATTGTACCACATGAGCGTTTAATGCTACATCATATGGACCACGACAAGCTCATCCCTTTCAGATTTATTTCTTAAGACATTCTACAGGTTTCCACTGTGGAGAATAATTAAATAAAATAAATAAAACTCAAGTTATTTCACAGTAAACTTTTACGAACGTTTCATTTGAGCAAGCATCCTTTTAAACTGCGCTGTAAACTTAAATACCAGTGTTTATAGTTACATTGAGAACTCTATGTCTGCCCCTTTTACTCTTATAAGCGCAGAAAATGATGGAAAGTGAGAGAAACATACCGTTACTTTACAAATTTTATAAATACAGTACCTATTGATGTTTGTTACCAGCGTTTCGTACTGTTAGATTGTTGCTGAGACTTTAATATTATAGAAATACAATTATCACAGGTACATGGAAAGCTTTAAACATTTTGCTAGGTACGCATTTTATGTTTGCTCTTAGCCACCGCTTCAAGTATTATGCTTCTAATATTATAAGGCCAGGGTTATAGAGAAAACGGCCTTATAATCTAAGCCTTCTTTGATTTATGCAAGTCTGATTTTACCCTTGAATGTCAGGCGCGGGTAAGCCGGGCCACAGTTACCAACTTTTATCGCCATTCGGTAACTGACGTAAATCACTTTTATCGCAACACTTCGCGATACTTACATGCATCTCAGGAAAGAGTTGATCTAACTTTCCTTTATAATCGATGGTTTTTAGCATTTAAAACGATTGGGATTAGTGAAGTTTTTCCAAAAATAAACTTGATAGCCAACGTGCTGGGAATGTGGTATTTTGTTAAAATATTTGGTGAGTATACAAATTACTTACAAAACTCGATGGATATATACGTTATGTGACACAAAATGTATTTCATGATATTAGTACATGTGCATTACATAAGTAAACACATCTTATTGGTACCCTGGTTTACTGGGAGTAGTTAAAAAAAATACTGAATGGTTGGGATTGTTTATGTAGGCCAGTTTATCTAAAATTTGGACAGTGGTACACCTGGACAAGGTTTGAATCTCCGTGCCTACTCCTATCATCTAAGCTAAAATACTTGTACATTTTACTGCTGTATCAGGATTTACCTACATCTGTATCGAAGTAATAAATATGTATGATACAGATGATACATAAAATGAAAATAAGATGACGTTCGCGGGGGCGGTCATTGAGAGTGATACATGAATGGTGGCGGCGCATGCGCGCAGGCTCCGCTTTCAGGGAGATATAAGCACGCCACCCGAACCCATCGGCACACAACCTGAGCGCGCCTAAACGCCGAACAGAACACCGCGATACATGCAACCATCGTTTCACTAACAACATTCTACAACGATACACATAAGTGAGTTGTGACTGAGTTTATTCGAGTGATCCCCAATTTATTCCAACTGTAACCGCGAACTTTTAGTTAGTTTTGAAGTTCACGCCGCCCGCGCTAACCGAACTCGACGTTGCAGAGGTAAGTGGTTTAAAAAAATATTATTATTTGAAATTATAGACACGAACTATTCGGTATGTTAATGCAGGAACAGAATTTTTTTTTTGAGAATTATTTTAAAGGTATTTTTATTTTAATTTAGAGTTTACCTTACTTAATTATTTCATACTTTTAATCTGGTTTGCTTACTCTCCAACAATTACACAAGCTCCTAAAAAGAAGAGCGTTTTACATACTATACATTTTTAAAATTAAAGCAAAACCATATTACATGTATTTTATACATGAATCTGTGTTAATATAAATCATGGAAAAAATAATTATACCAAGTATGTACTTAAATAAATATAGTCATATGATTTATCTAACTTTCAGTATTCATGGGACAAAAGTTATTATTCTAGATCTTATTATACTTAATATGCAAGTAAATATTATATAAAATCGAAATGTTAACTGAGCTAAGCAGCGAGAGTTTATCGTTGTTATATCCGATTAGAGTTGTTGACTGAAGTAAATCTGGATAAAGGGTGTTTGGTTAACGTTAAAAACGCCCGGCGATAGGAATTATCAACTTTTCTCGTTAAACGTTCGTTACCAAACGCGCAGACATCGCTCGAATTACATCTCGAGTCTTTTACCTAGGTAGAGGTAGGTAGGTACTTAAAGTAGCTCTCTTCTCGGTGTCACTTGTTAAATTAGTCATCTTTCATCATTTTAATGTAATGAATCATTAGTTTACATCTAGATCATGGTTGGCATGTAATATACGACTCAATGGTAGGTACCTATAACGTTAATTTTAATATTAAACATTTCTGCGTCAGTAATAAAGGTGAATTAAAAAGTGCTCCCGTTCCGAACGAAAGCGTTAATTGTTTTATGTTCCCGACGACGCAATAAATTGAGAAATTGTAATTTGTGAAACTCGTTGGAGAGACAAATTGAAGATGGATGAAACAAGTACCCATCGGCATGCAGGCATCACGAATTTAAGTAAATCTACAACGTTTTCTGTATTTTTTTTTGGCAAATCTATAGATTTAACTTAAATGTATGCCGCATCTGAATTAAATATCTAGGTCAATTCCAAAAAAAAATTGTTTTACTTTTAATAAAATATAATAGTATTTTTCTAGGTACCAGACCGCTTTATAACAAATACTCCCTACTGCATCGTTTCCTTATGGAGATAGCTATAACGACCCAAATGTTAAAGTAAAAGAGCAATATTCTTTTATCTAAAGATAAAAAAAACTACCGTCCATGTTGCACTTTTAAATATATATATTTTCATCCAAAATGCACAGTTCTATAAATAAAAAAATAATTAGATACCTTTCGCACACGTATAGACAATGGATATAAATTTTTCGTTCATATACATACATTCATTTGTTCGTTCAAAACTTTCTGGAATGTAAATTAATATAACTCAGCTTAATTTGGCCTTTGGGCATAATAAACGTTGTAAATTCATAGGTATAGGCAGATATTACCAAAACCAGGATCACAGAAGATAGAAACGTATGGCGTAAGAGTTGCCTTTACTTTCAAATGGATAGCAGGAGAAGCAGTGGCGTATTTTAATATTTAAGCCTTGGGGCTATGCGCCCTGGGTCTAGAAGGTTTGCCGCCCCATATATTAACAAAAGATAGGACAGCGCGCGGAGAGGCTTGTGCCGCCGCCCCTGACAGCCGGCTACCCAGGCTATGGCTCACATGGGTAAATACGCCACTGAAAAAGGCACCTTACAGAAAAAGCATCAAAAACTTGTCCTCAGGGATTTTTCATCAGGAAGATACCTCTAATCCCTTATTAATGATTGATTATCATTAATTTAATCGTTAAAACTTCTCTGCGTGTTGTTTCATTCTATTGTGTGGGTGCATTATGTAACATTTATTCCATTCATGATATCTGGATGATATAATTTAGGTATGAAATATAAATATATGTATATCTATTATTTAATATTTTATGAATTACATAACGCTATTAATAATTCGCTAAACAAACACTTTCGAACGGTAAGCGAATATCACCCAACAATACGACTTAATTACGAATACAATTGTCAATCAACAGAAAAAAAACATTTTTCTTGAGGCAGGAATTATTCCGCAAAACTTCTCCTCGTTAAAAACTTTCTACAAAATCTCAAAAGTCTTGATTATTGAAAGGACAATGCTCACGGAACTGTGGACGGCTGCAGCGCTGTACCAAGTTGCATCCTAAATCAATATTAGGTTTACATCTATCTATTAACTCCCGGTGTAATATTTTAAACACTATCCGGGATACAAAGCTATGTAAAAAACCTTCTAATACATCTTCGACATAATACCTGAGCTGCAAGTTCAGCCATTTTGGCGCAAATGTGAGTTATTGACGTAAAATCTAATTACAATAAAGATCAATACTTTAGGAATACGAGTTCAAAAAAGTAACTGGACTAAAACCTATTTATCAACATGTCATAGTTTCATTGAAATTCCTATCCAAAACTATGTTATTTTGCAAATGGAAGCAAAAAAAAAAGGATAATGATATTATTTTGTCGTTGAAGCAGATAACTTGGTACCATATTTGGATAATGTCCTTTGCAGTCATCACACGCGGGTAGCGTTTCGATGTATTTCCAATTTCCCATGTCCCTGCTATCTGCGCGAGGAATGTGTTATTTTCCCAATTTCACGGTGTTTCATTATCTCCGTATGATGAAGCCGACGTGAACACTTTTGAACGTTTTAATGGTGCAGATTATAACTTATGGCGGTTATAACAGCCCGTCAGTTTTATGCGGATTTAACTGCCAGTGAGTTTTAGAGTAAATCTGTTAAAGAACTTTCGATTAATTATTGTAATATATTCTATAAATATATCCAAACAATCACAACAATTATATGGACCCAAAAATATAACTAGCGCTCGTATTATGAATGCCATGTAATAGACTGAGTGATTCCAGAATTGATTAACAATGTATTATTTTTTTCGAAAATGTTAGATAAATACCTTCTTCTTCTCTTAAAGAAAAGAACAAGCCCGCTGAGTTTCTCGCCGGATCTTCTCATTTGAGGTCGCGTTCCGATCCGGTTGTAGTTAAGAAAAAAAAATGTAATGCCAATTTGTAATTGCCCCCATAGGCCATGCGAAATAAACGATTTGACTTTGACTTTGACTTCCCAAAAATCTTTACTGTTAATTCCGCAGATAGGACCATAAACGAATTTGAACAGTTCTACTGCTCACAATCTTAATTATGGATCTACAACTTGATAAGCTCAGTTCGTCGTCGCTCCTTCTCAGATTTGTATTACTTACCTACTAAGAGGTCGTCTATTGTGCGCACCGGCCTAAACGAACATTGAATCCTTCGTTTTCTGTGTTATGCTTATAATGTTATGGTCGCGTCAAATGAGGTGAAACCGCACAAAGAAGTTTGTACGCATGTAAATAGCGACAATAGAGGCTCAAGTGAAGAGTTCAGTGCAACAATGGGTGGACTTATTTTGCCTTTGAATAATTACCGCAAGGGTCACTACTAGGTATTATTCTCTGTTTTCTGTCTGTTAACCTTTGCCCACTGTAAAGCTATGAGCTTATCGAACTTATCGCATTCTGCGTCCCTTTTCAGAGGGCCCAACACTATTGAACAAGAAATTAGATTTATATTGGCAGTATACGGGTCCATATTTCATGAGAAATCGTGTGTGGAATACCTTTACATAGCTTCATTATGTCTCCATTGTTGACATGCCTAAAAATACGATTGTTACGACACTAGATTGCTAAATGAATAGGAAGTTATTGGCTTTGATCTTATTCATGAGTTCATTGATTCATCTTCATATCAGCTTACGTTTGTGGATTACGAACTTATTGGAAACCTATCTCATAATAATAAAATTATGTCGGCTGGCACTCAAAGTTCGGGCGAAGCTTTACCAGTCACAGAGTTTCAGTTCATTCGTAATATAAATAACGGCAATTGTTGTTTCAAAGTATGTTTCAGTAACTAAGTAGCATTATGAAAGTTAATCCTTAAGAAAGTAGCGACAGCGTTGGAATGTTGAAGTAGTTTTTAATCGTATCGAGTACGGTGAATGCGGACAACTCGATAAGACTTGTTTATTGTTCGTGGTATCAAACTTCTTGGTTCAGAGGCGGACTAGCGCTCTTTACCTCCCTAGGCTATAGTCCAACCATCCGCCTTTTTCTGTTGTTTTTTACCAAATGTTGCCGGCTGCGAGCGCAAGCTAGCCGCCATAGGCCCGGCCCGAGTCGGCATTGTTGAAAATCCGCCTATGGTTATTAGCAATAGGCCAATTGAAATTTACACGGTTTGTCATCAGTTTATTCTTTATAACACAAACTCATTACTGGATATATACTTACATTTGAATTGCTGCATCATTATATAATCAATGTAACACATATTTATAATAAATAATAGTATCCAACCCAATTCGATTTGGTAATATTGATAGTCAGGTACCCCTTCCTCTACTTGTTATGGACAGGAATAAAATGAATACGTCACTGAAGAAATTAAAAATTTTAATATCCTCAATAAAGTATAAAATAGAACTGAAATATAACACATTGTGTAGATCATTACATTGTTACTTTGTACGAAAACCCACCGAGGTTTCTGTACCTAATAATCCAATCTATACGACAGCAATGTATAGGCGTTCGATAAATTGGGGTCTATGAATATGTATAACTCTGATGTGGCTTTGTTGACTTACCCAAACTGAAACAATAATTATTGTAATAGACAAATTGCCAATTAAAATGTAACTACTTATACTGGATGAGAGTGATATTGTTCAAATCTTTATTGATAATTATTGTTATTGTTTTAAAATATGTTTGTAACATGCAAGCCTATGCTATCATGCATGGTTCGCGCAATCGTCTGCTCTAAGCGCATCAAAGGAGACAAAAAAGTTCTGCATTGAGTTCCGCCTCATAGACAATTACGGTACTAGCTGGGTGGCCTAAGTCGTTAAGAGAGCGATGCAGACGCACCTGTGCCTTCGGTTATATCGCACAATAAATCTGTCATCACGACTACTTCTCTAAAACTATATACCTTGCGCAGTCCCCGTTTATTATACTGTGCGATTTAAAAACAAAATAAACAATTGCTGTTTATTTTTTAATCAATTGCGGCATAGTCCAGAATACAGTCCATAGGCTAGTTGGTAAAAACGCTGTGGCACATGCCTCGGTCGGACCTTGGATTGGTGACCGAATTTTAACATCTGACTGTGTGATATTCGGTGGCGTGGCATCTTCACCGGTGACTAACAAGGGTATACTTAAAAAAAAACACGGCTTTCCTTAATTATACTCAGCCATAATAATTTGCTTTGATGCTTACAAAAGCAATTATTCATTACTTCCTAAGTCTGTACAAAAAAAAAGCGTGTATTATAAATATTATTAATGCAATAATTTCGGCATCTGAAACTCACAGCCGAGAAGATTAATTTAAATGTTTTATGAACCACCTTGCTTCACACGGACCTCCGTATTGGCGAAAAATAATATTTTTGCGAGTGGTGCCGTCATGAGGGGATTGCGATAATAATAACACTTAATGCCATAGGCACACCGGCGAGGTTAGTTTGGTATCTATGATTGCAAGAAACAGCCCAAAAGAAAGATAAAAGTTACGAATAGTTTTTTTTTTTTTGTTTTATTTCTGTGACCGACGTATGACGTATCGAACACACGGCTGCCTAATTATACGGCGCGATAAAAAAATATGATAACGAAGACTTAAATGTTTAGACATTTGATTCGCCTGTGAATTTTGGACCGTTATTTGATTATATTCCATAGGTACTATTACTTTGCCGATACTCAATGTGTAATAATCATTACCCAATGACGTTACCTGTAGTTTAAGCAGGGCGTCATTCTCGCAGCGTAGTGGAGTGATGGTTTGTACATACCGGGAGTCCGGCCGCGCCTGCCATTGATTTATGGCTATTTGCCTGCCTACAATAAATTCGTTCTATTCATTAGGTACCTACCTAGTTTTATTCCTATTTCGATGAAACATAGCCTATATAACACTCAGGGATTGTACCTTTTTTTCTAATTTCAGAGATTACCCTCCACATCCTAACTCACAAACTTTACCTCTCTATAGAGAATATTAGTAGCACTTCCCTATAGATTGATATTTCAATTTGTTTATTCAAAAAATATTTTTTTAAGTATTTAAATCGACAAGGGTGAAAAGCGATTATATTTTTGAGCTGCAAACTTTCTCTACTCGTAAAAAAAATGATTAAAATAAATATGTAAGCATAGACTATTAAAATAATAACAAATGACTATATAAAAAAGCTTACCGGCTCCTTCCTCATGTTCCTGCTCTAGAGTGGATCTTTGTCAATCGTTAGAGTACAATACAAGGGGATACCGGGGAAAGTAAGAATGATAATAAAAAATGTGATGTAAGCATACCTTGACTGTTTTATCGTGAGCACAGAACAACTGACATTGTCCTGTCAGAGGGAGGAGTGGGCGTATCTGCAGGAGGCACTTTGTCATTCCGACCGAGCACACATTTCTAAATGTTTCGTCATTTATTCGGTCTTCCGTCTTACTCTTATTGTTTTAGTTTACTGAAATATAAATTAAATATTCATAATAATAAACATACATACATAGGTACCTATAGTCTGTAATATTACTTACCTAAGTAACTACTACTTAATGATAATCATTTTCAAGTAGTGCAAGTGAAGCACACCAGCAGTCATTGCTGTAAATAAGATTTGCACATGAAAATCTTGCGAGCCGGGTATAGAATCCGGTGCCCCTGTTATGAGTTATCAAGAATAGCTTTCTAACAGCTGGTCCTATACTTCTTCTATGTAGGCCTCTTCAGCAAAGATCGGCTGTCATGTTCTTTTGTAAATTACAAATCTTGTCAAAAAATAGTCAGTAATCTGAAATGGCAATTTAGAAATTGCAAGCCATGTGGTATTCTTATTATTTGAATATTACATTAGATTATTTATCTACATCATAAAAATATTACCTGTGCCAGTAGCTGGTAGCTTGAAATGGCCATTATAAGCACATCCAATTTGGATGATGTTTGCCAGAAGCAGATTTGGCTCGCGCGCGCCGTTTAGTCTTTGTAGATACATCTCTTTTATACTTATTTTCCCGACTATCGTATTTTAAATGGGAACCAGGCGCTCTTATTTAGATTTGTTGTTGAAAGTAGAGCTAAATGTTTGTGGTTACTTATCTGTTATTATTTTTAGGGTTAGTGGCAATTTTAAAACGAGATAGGCAGTAGTGTCTATAGTACTTATCGATAACATGGCCTCAAAATCAAACTCGTATATGTCCTCGGTAAGTCGATTGCGAGTCTATTCTTATGTTGTCGTCCATTATCATATTCTTATCTATCCTTAAGTTTTATTTCAATGTGTAGTATTCGCGTAAATATAAGAAATCAATATTAAATACGTTGACTATATAGTGCACGTTTCGCGAACGAAATAAATTGTACTGGAAACTCTGCACCGATATACTTAATACTCAGTATTTTATCGTTCCATAGTCCTTCAGTTTCAAAACTGAAATCAGTATTCCAGGCAAACTTAGTTAATTTGCACGTCGTGGCTTACCACTTGTTGAGTGCAATGCGTATCGTGGCGACGATACAAATCTAGGTCATATCGTGACTCTCCATAACAAACTGTTACAATAAATTGAAATACAATACTTTGTCTTGTATGTAATGTCTAATTTACGTATTTATTCTGTTGCTTTAAAACATGCACTTCGTCATGCACTTAAACATAATTGGGTACAAACTAAGTACAGTTAAATAGACTAAATAGTTGCTTGACTACATTCCGCCTAACCATTCTGTCAAAATATATTTTTTCTATCATCCCACGAAGCCCACTAATATTATAAATATGAAAGTTTGAAAGGATGGGTGGATGGATGGATGTTTGTTACTCATTCACGCCAGAACGGCTTAATGGATCTAGATGAAATTTGGCATGGAGATAGATTATAGTCTGGAATAGCACATAGGCTACTTTTTATCCCACTAAAATGTGTGGTTCCCGTGGGATATATTTGTTTTAATTTTTCATACCAATAAATTAATTTTCTCTTACATATGATTCTGTACCGGTACGAAGTCCGCCGGGACAGATAGTAATATATAAGGCAAAACTCAACATAATTTTCAGCAAAGGTGTCCCCATACGCGGTCTAATAGCAAATGAAAAACAAATGATGCCAATAATGCTCCTTAGTGGATAAATATAAAGAAGAAGTATAAGTATCGTATATGTAAGGCTTTGAATAGCGAAAATAAATAAGACTAAAAAGGCAGAAAGACATCCGAAAAAAATATAATTCGCGTGACATATAAGGGAACTTAAAGCGGCCATTATAAGGAAGGCAGAATTTTGCAGCACAATTTCTTTGTGCCACTCGTCTGTAAGCAAACCAACTGCTTTGTCACGTATACGAGTACTATATCTTCAAGGAACAAAACTCTCGGCAGATAACCGAATGAGATTGCAAATTAATTATACCATTCGTGTGCCGTCATCCGTTACCGTGGGAATATTTTGTTATCTGCGTTTAATAGTAGTGGGCGTAGATAAGCATAATTATTCGTGGTAGAAAATGAAAAATTGGAGCAAAATAAAAACCGATTTTTATTTTTGGTATTATATAGTAAAATCGGTTGTCCAGTTAATATCCGAATTTACATTAATGAAGGGTTTTCGATGAACTGGTAGCATGTATTATTTATATAAATAAGAAGAAAGATAGACAGCCATACATTTTTGATTGGACAGAATTAGTAATTAACAATAAAAATCTAATTACCGATTTTTTTTGTGTTTAATAGAAACCGTTTTTTTTTGCCTGAGCAAAACGAATGTAATACCGGTTTTCGGAGTAACCGGTTTGCCTGACTATCCACCGTGACAAGATTTTCTCCCGCAGTTCGGTCACAAGGGTCGTTTGCGGCTTGCTAGTTTACTCTCAGGTTCAACTTTACCTTTGCAAGTAATGTACGGGTTATGAAAGTTATTAAAGTAATAGACATTAAACAGTTGTTGACAAGGTTTAAACATGTATACATTAAAGTAGGTACCTACTCTTTATTATCCTAGATTTAGACGAAGCTGATATGAATAATGCGTTAATATCTAAACCCCCAAATTTATAGAATGTTGTAGCCTGTTTACGATGGAATGACAAAAATCATTTTTCACAAGCAACGTGCTTTTTGAATGAATTTTAATTGATAAAAGCTTTGGGATTCTTTTGATAGATAGAATCACAGATCACGAGAGATATGCCGTGCGGTTCAAAATGTATGGGAACTCGCTGCCTCCGCTTTGTTCCCCACCACTCTCTAAAACCAACCAATACGAAGTCTCTTCGGTGCGTGCTGCGTCGCCGCCGTATACAGCGGCCGTACCACGCGACGCACCAGTTTATTCAAAGTATCGTTAGACGATCTATACATTGCCTCGTACATTCACTCAGTAGCGAACATAGGTGGTACTTAAAGAGCCATGTATTTTGTACAAAAATAAAAAAGTCGTTGTGCTACATGAAAACTAAAATAACATAATAAAGGCATTAAATATTTTTTGATTTGTTGTTTTTAATGATTTTAAAGACGAATAAATAAAATACTTAATTCTGGCTGGTGAAATGAGATTCCATCTTTCGCGTAGTTCACTTTGCTGCTAGTATTTTTGCATACAAACACGGAACAACCCGGCATTTTGAAAAAAACTAGAGCACCGGCACCGACGTGCAGTTGCAGTGGACTGACGGCGAAAATTGTAGGTTAGCCAAATGTACGCTAACTTTGTGCGCAAGCCCACCGCTTTCATAACATATCTCCTCTAATATATCTGTGGATAGAATACAATTGTTACATCTTATCAACACCCTCCCTGGTCCATTTCTCCTTAGTAGAGAGACATTTACGAGTACCTATAACTATATACGGTATGTATTTGTTGTTAGCTAATACAGATAGTGATACAGATATAGAGTTAAGTGTAAATGAGAATTTGTAAGTGCCCTCGTAGGCCTATACGAAATAAACGATTTGACATTTGACTTTACAAATACTGACCGTTTATCGCAAATAAAATAAAATTGAACATTGAAAAATTGCCTCTAGAGTTTTATTTACTGATATCGTATTAGGAATTGATGCAACAATTGAGGTTGGATCTAAATGTAGCGTTCCAATGAAATATTACTCATCCGAGTATGTTGTTCGTGCATCCATCAAGTTCTGCGGACGATATTTTCTCGGTTTTCAATCATATTAAAGGTGGGCAAGGTATATCTTTGCAAGTGTCTCCCACTTGTTAGTTATTTCCGCCTTTTTGATTTTTGTACTTTTAACTTAGCCGTGATACAAGTAATTATTTTGTATAAACTTTTGGCGGACAAGGGATGATCTTCCAGCCAGGCGAGTAGTATGCCTCGATGGTTATTGTCGGGGTCTTGTATATATGTGAGGTGCTCCGAAAACTCTCATAGCGCGTTTCAGGATTGTATGGAGAATTGTCAATTGTGTAGCTTCTGGCGAGGTTGAAGAGGTCGGTACAAACTTATATATTTATAAATTTTATTAAATTCTTGTTTAATCGATCAACATGACTTTGAAAATCATCGTTTAAACGATCAAGTGCATTCAAGTTCTATGTTCCTTTTATCCTCAAACTAAAATCATCACAATCACGCACTATTTCAGCATTTAGATCCATAGTGTTTGGAATCCCATCCAATCCGCGAATATCAAACAAGTTTGCAATGACCTAACGTTGTTTCACGTCATTCCGTTTTGCTACAGATATGTGTCCACATTGCTGTGTGCTCGCTTACCATAATCACTCTTTGCGAACCAAACATTGACTAAATTAATTATACCTTGCAAGTACATTATTCTATTAATGATTGATCAGTAATTAATGTTGACTAATCCCTACTAATTCAAATGCTGGTGAGAGAACTTGATTTGCAATCGAACTCGCGTCCTCTCGCTTGGAAGGCGACCCTTTTGACTGTTCAAGCTTTGTTTCTAAATATTTGCCGGAAAAAACACGAACCACCAGAAGTTTGTTATTAATCGTTTAGTATTAGTAAACATAAAGTATACGTGACTACTTATTTCTATTGAAATTTTCAAAGTTGATTTAGGTCGCTAGCGCGGTAACGTGGTCGCTAGAAGTAAATTAAATTGCTTTTGGCGTGCTAATAAAACTCAGATCTGAATGTTGAAATTGAGAAGCTGAATACCAATGTGCATATAAATGAGCGCTCGAGTCATTTAGATGAATATACATTTATTAATGCGGATGAAAGTGAAGAATGCAGCAACAGAGGAAAAAAAATAACTATTTGTACTACGCTTCCATTTGCCAGCTTAAGGACGTACAGTGTTGTTTATAAGCCTCCCTTTACGACTTTCACGAATAACCAAAATATACTTACTTAATTATTTCTGATTTGGTAATATGAAACTTATTAACTGAATTCAAAAAAAAGGAGGAGGATCTCAATTCATTTTTTTTGTCGATGCCATATAAACATAAAAAGAAGAATAATAAAGGTATATTTAGTGACGAGATGCGCGGACCAACTTGTAGGTAGGTAGTCTTTGGCACGGACCGGCAATACTCGACTCAGTTGTTTGTGGCGCCAACTTCACATTCGTTACATATTTGATTTAGTTAGACGAGGTAGATTTCAAGATTAGATTATTATTTGCTGTTTAGTTTCTTGAAGACGGTTTTTTTTGTTTCGTTATTCCTAGCTATACAATATTTATGTATACTTAAATTTTAACATGAAAATCCTCTTAATTTAAATTACGTCTAGAACAGATCCATTTGAACACTGACGTAGGCGTGATATCATCTGAAAGTATCGTGGTTCGCATTGCAACGTGTCCCCTCCCTACGATCTTTTTATATCGACAAATTGGTACTTCAACACGATGCGGCGCCGAATCTAACAAAATGACATCGCCCCACCTGGGATCAGGAATACCGAACAGTGTCACGTGATTTAGGTAATTGAAATGAACTGACAAATCTATACATATAAATAAAATTGGAGTGTCTGTTTGTAATATTAAAATGACCGCTTTTTACTAAGTGCATTTGGATGTATACACGTTACCTATACCGAAACAACATTTTTTAAAATTTTTGTCTGTCTGTCTGTCTGTCTGTCTGTCTGTCTGTCCGTCTGTCTGTCTGTCTGTCTGTCTGTTTGTTCCGGCTAATCTCTGAAATGGCTGGACCGATTTTGACGGGACTTTCACTGGCAGATAGCTGATGTAACAAGGAGTAACTTAGGCTACTTTTATTTTAGAAAAAAAAATAGGATCTCACGAAAATAAATTAAAACCAATGTTGCAGCGCAGCGCCTGATTAAGTTTGATAGCAAAACCCTTCAATGCGTCCCGCGGGCTCAGAATGGGCGAGCAGGCTGTTGTCAACGGTTGTCTTTGTTAAATACCACGCGGACGAAGTCGCGGGCAACAGCTAGTATTGAATAACATTCCTTCACGTGTATTGACATAACATAGTTCCGATGTGTTGTGATTTATGTAATTTGTGTACAAAAATGCCTGCAAAGCCGTATTGTAATCTTATTTGAAAAGGTTTTTTCGGCTTCGGATAAGAATGTTATTTTACGTATAAGCTGTTTGAGTAGCATTACGGAAGATTGTATCTGCCATTATACGTTATAGGATACAGAAAACTAGATGTTTCATGGATTTCGGGTCTCTTGTAGTATCTGGGCAGTCTTGACGTTATCTAGATTCTAGGTTAGTATTAAAGTTACCTAGGTTTAAATTATTAAAAAAGATATATACGAATACATTTAAAATGGGTACCTAGGTTTCGTACATACGGTAGCATATAACCTGCAGAATTATATTGATACCAAAATTGTTTTGTTTTTAAATGAAATTATGATGTAGCTAACCATTTTTTCCATAATAAACTCAGAATGCCCTCATCAAGGTTTCTAAAGTAAATTCAAATTCATCAGATTGACCTTCCACCCAGAACAAAGCCGTTTAATTTTGATGTAAAGTACGAAATAAAGTGAACAAGCTTTATTAGATCTTAAAATTATACGTAAGATGTAAAGCGCGTTACAGGTGGGATTTGATCGCAGGTTGCTAGGGCAATTTGTTTGTGAAATTGCAGAACAATCGTTACTCTCGCCATTAATTTTTCCGACGACAGCCGTTCGAAGTCATGGCATAAACATCGTTCTAAAAGCTTTGAACGTTCCATTGAGACATAAAGGATCAAGTGCTTTGAATCGCTTGATAAATGTCTCCGCCGAGACGGTGGGTATCTCTACTTGCCACCATTTTTGTTGAAATCCGGATGCCTTTGTGAATGGGTTCTGATAATGAGTTATGAAAGGATGAGTCGCTTTGGTATGCTCCGGTGCTGTTCCTGTCATATCCGATTTTTTGTAGGGTTTAAGGTATTCACAATGCCGAATAAATTTTGAGCAAACGCTGCATTGTTTTTGGCCTCATATCAAGTTTAACTAAACCATTTTGTTCATGTAGGCAAGCAAATGCTTATAGAACATTGGTGCTACTGAGAGGAGAAGTCAAGATACTAGATGGCTACTCTTTTTAACACAACCATGATCATATTATATTACCAGAAATAGTCACGCTGACGGCAACGGAACATAGTAATTTTTTATTATTTATTTTATAATTTACTGGCTGCCCCGGCGAACTTCGTACCGCCTCAGATGTATGAGAAAATAAAAAAGCCCTTGTTTTAATCGTATCGTATTAGGGACGGAGACAAATTAAAAAAAATCCTATATCATATGTATGTCATATAAACGCCCTCAGTCTATTGTACAGTACCGATAATACAAGTATAATTTAGTGTGGGACTGTTCGTTTAGCGATATTAGTATAATTATATAAAATAAAAAATCCTAGCCAAATAATTTATCATTTAAATCTAAGGTTCGATTTATTACTGTTATAACTTTGGAATGTTTCTATATTAGTATAGGCGAAATTTAGTTTTAACAAAACCGTCGAACCAGCCGCACACATCAATTGGAAGAGCAATCGAGCGTATCTTTTAGTTTGGAAACTTTTTAATGCGGGCTCTGGGTTTCGTTTACAGATTAGTATATAATAAATAGAAATAAGTAACATATTTATGAATATAATTTTGTATTGGTTTGACACTAATAATTTTATGTAATCTTCTTTCCATAGATTATGTATTTATACCAATCGTGTTAAAGAAGTGCGTTAAATTTTTCTGTTCATTGCATTATAAATCAGCACTAGACTAGAATTGATTAAATCCTGATGACTGTGCGCGAGGGGAGATTAATGACGGCGCATTGTGATCGAGCGCCTCGGATGGACTTACCTTATAATTCACCAGAATAAGCTCCCGTTCGGCGATTTATTTAGTAGGTACGTGAGTGCCCGTGACTTCGTACCTACGTATAAACCTACTCCTCCATTTGCCGGCTCATTTTGTTTCGATTCAATGATCATGTCGTTATCACCATGCCAAGTGTCATCCGTCTAGTAGGTTAATTAAGGTAGTTCCCGACGGCTATAAATAATGTCTATTCGCACACCGATATGGGAGATTACGAAAATACCATCACCATGTGCGAATGTGCCAATGATTCATCATGAAATAATTATGCTATATCATTGTATTTTTTTAAGTTATTTTAAAACGAAAGTCATGTTAATACGGTCCATTATTGTTATCTAGAAATAACTTACATAATCATAATAAATAATGGATGAATACCATAATGAGAACTAACTTAGTATACCCTTTCTGAACAATCGATATGCTTGTCTAGAAAGTAGCGCTACGGCCCGTTACGTATACGGCTCTACTGTTCAAACGAAAATTTTGTTTAGTAGTCAGGGAGTAACATAACCGATAATCGGTACATTGATACCGATATCGGCGAAGGATGGTCCCCTGCAAAAATATTGTATATCAGGGCGCGAAATTCAAAATTTCGCCGGTTTTATTTTTTACATATATGGGGTAATTTGTTGGTGTTTAAGTATGTATTTTTTTTTGTTTGCGACTACGGCTACGGCATAATGCATTTATTTATCTATTAAATTTGCTTCAAAATACATTTTAAATGAAACAACACACCAGAGTTCGTAAAAATAGCGGTATTTACAATCTTTAGATAATGTATATCGCTTTAGGCATTTTTTAAGCAAATTTAATGCATCAAGGCATCTAATGCATAATGCCATTGTCGCTAAACATTAAATTACATCGTAAAGGTGTCCCAATTTTTCGTATATAAAATAAAAACCATATTTTTTTAAAATTTCGCGCCCTGATGTAGAGAACATACTATTATGTGAACGTGACACAAACAGTCACATTTCTATGTAAATTTTATTGAATCTCCTACGAAAAGATGGGTAAAAGTCCGATTAATGTTAATAACACATGTTTATTGGAACCGCTAAGTGCACATTAGTATAATTTTTCCATTGGACATTGTGTGTATTAGCACTCGGCTCGGCTAACATCGGTTAGTATCGTATAACGACTTGTTGCACGCTCGATTGTTTAAAATTTTATTTGTGTACAGTTGACGTATTTTAATCTGTGGTCGCTTGAAATTAAGTTATGATGCGAAGAAAAGTAGTTTTTGTAATTCTATTGGAAATTGTTAAAATCCTTCTAAAAAGGGGGTTATTGTTAAGCATTAGTTATGGAAAGATTTGTGTTAAGTATTCATCAGTGCATGTGGAAATATTGCATAAGTCAAATTTTAAATAAATAACGTTCTGATACATAACAAGGACGCTCTCTTTTTATTTTTTAGTTTTAATCCTAGTAGTAAAAAAGGATAAAACCTGTACTCAATTTCAATGGGAGTAACCGTTTTTTCAAGCATGTCGACATGTCTCCATGTTTTGAATTAAGATAATTACTTCAATAATATTTCCATTAATAATGGAATTAAGAAATTGTACCCATAGCATTTTATGCACATAACCTTTACTTCATACTAACAGCGGCTATATTAAGGATATAGAGCTTTATATTTTTATTTTTAGTTTACATCGAATTCGTGACAACAGAATTAGTGTCAATATTTAATCCATTAAATACCACCATACATTAGAACATCGACCGACAGTAGCTGTCCTCATGCAGGCGTAGGCGATAGATAGTCAAGGATCGTATTTGCGAGACCTTGAAAAGGTTGTTGACAAACTCGTGCTTACAATATATAACATTACGCCACTTGCGACTCGTCATCAGGGTTGCCAGATGAACATGGAAAAAAACACTGCCCACTTAGTTGTGGTAAGAAGGCAAGTGACTGATCAGATCGGCACAAGCTATAGCCGGTGGGCGGTGGGCGGCCTGCGTCTTGACAGGTCTCGAGAAAGAAAGAGATGGAAAACCGTCAAAGGTCACGAATGCAGGGATTGATTTGACTTTTATTATGATTTTGATTTAAATTTGTAAATCATAGAATATTTTTATTGATGATTTGCATAGATGTAAATGGTTTAAAAATACCGTACCACTGATATAGTCATATACATCGGATCTTTTATCATACTGGACAAGGGGCTGACATACCGAACAGTTGGGTTAAAACTGAACAACTGGCAACCCTGCTCGTCACCCGTCACCGAATACTACTACTAGATTATCAGATTTAGATAATATTGTAAACATTGAAATAACGATAAACTGGTACAATAGTCTTATAGAATTAAAAACTTTTTAATTCATAATTTAATAATTCACGTTGACATGATGACATTATAGAAAATTACTTAGCATAGATGTGGTCTAATAAATCTGGTAGTAATAATCTTGTGTGAAAAGTACGAATATTTGTATTCGACCCGTAGTATACAAGCGTATCTTAGTTTGGAACTCTACAGTCTACATTAAGTGTGTTCGTCTGGCGATATTACTTTTATTATATTACGAGTGGCGCTCGCGCGGATCTCGCGAGGTTTCGCGGCCAGATTTAAGAAGTTTATAGGGTGCAGTGTATCCAACTCTGGAGGTGTAATGTAACAATTAACTTCTGACAGTAAACAGAGTGGACCTCGATAAAACCCATACATAGTTGGTCCATCTCTAGGCCTCAAAGCACTCTGTTAAAGGGCCACGGACTCGTTAGCAGTTATTGAATAAATTGCTTCAGGCTGATTGATTGCGAATTAATTACGATATCGTTTAGCACCCCTGTTCAGTTAAATCGAAACACAGGTACCTATTTCTATTTGGAAATAGATAATTAACTATTAAAACGTCAGTAATTATAGTGGAAAACTTACGGCTGGTATTTAGTTAACTTTAGTAAAGGTTTCAGATGTTTATATTTTTTTGCTATCATAATTGTATTGAAATAACTCTTACGACACTACTTTTGACGTTTACGATGCAAATATTGTAAACACGATCGTATTATGGCTACTATAGTGGACTGGGTGTTATAGTACACGCCCCAGACCCAAGTTACATAAAAACTTTCCGAAATTGACTTTATGGTCGGGAATCGGTTGATTCAATATCTACCGTGCCAAGTAAATATGTATGTAATATATAAATGTCGCCAACGCTGTGATATGATAATGGGAACAGGAAGAAACATTTTAATAAAATATTTTTATAACATTAGTTCTGTAGTGGTCTTGTAGCGTTATATAAAATATACAAAAGCTTGAAAATATAGTCGAGCGTGGTATGTTTTCACACGGCGTATGCTGAAACACTTTGTGACGAGTGTGTGAACTGAATACACGGGGGTTTTCATTTCTAATCAACTATGGAAAAGTTTTCGCGGCCGGAATTGCGCGAAGGGATTTTTGTTACACGATTTAAAAAATAAAAATCCTATTGTTTGAAGGTATCTCAACTTGTGCCAATGAATTACCACATATATATTTTTTTACTTTGCTATACTTACATGGGTTGGTTTGATCTATGAATACGCATTTTATGTACCTAATATTATAATTTCCAACTAACCTTATTGTACAACGAATTTAACTGACTACGAATAGTTGGCGTAGAGACCACGAAGACGTTGTCGAACTTCGCTACGTAGCCTTTCACAAAGTGTAAAGAGGTCATGACATCGAATGTTTACAACTATGCACAAAAATAAAACTAAATAGTAAAACGTGACTTATCCAGTTCTCCCAAAAAGTCCGGTATTTTATCAGTAAAGTATCCTCAACTTTACTGATAGGGTTTTATTAGGCCTAGTCTACGGATTAGGCCTGCATAGAATCGCCCATATTTGATATTAAAAAAACATTCCACTTGACGTTGGCAAAATTCTTAGCCAAAGGTTGAGGCCATTTCCTAAAAAAAAAAATGTTTTACTATCCTGTGAATAGAGAAGGATAAACCAGAAGGAGCACTTAAAATATACATCTAAACTGAATGTACTCTACGTGATTTTATAAAATAACTGTACGTCAAGCGCTAACAAAGTTTTCTTATTGCATAGAACATGAGCACTTATATTTTACTCGAAGCAATAAATTTCACATTACAAAATACACCCTTCACCTTGCCAAGAAAATATTAAAGCATTTAAAACACCTTTTCAATGAGTAATTATGTGTCTCAAACACGCTCGCAACACAAAATTGGTTTTAATACAATTTCAAAGGATTACAAAGATAAGAGCTTTGTTACACGTACACCTTTCTTAGGGTTGCCAATTGTGTCACTGAAAATGTGTGCTGATTAATTTCCCAAGAGCATTTACCGTATGCTAATTTTGACTGACAGGGAAAAATTATGCTGTTGTCATTATAATTTTGCGTTCGTGGGAAAGGATCCAATTCTATAGTTTTTATTCAGTAAGTAAAGGACGGAGATGGGAAAGTTGTTTTTTTTTTTAATTTTCGTATTATTTTGTCTTTGATTTGGCGGGAAGTTGAACTGTGAAGTTTTAAATTTTGTTATACATTAAAAAAAAATGTGTTTCATTGATAAATAATGTGTAATATTAGTGGTATATTTATCATTGTGTGTTCTACACGTCTACGAGCGAAGGACATTAAGATAAAATTGTATAATTTACCTTTTCAAGTTCTCGCGAGATGTCCGGTAAATTTTCAATAAAGTATCCACAGTTTTACTGATAGGGTTAGAGAAGTAATTTCATCGACATGATTATTATTATCAGGGATAATTTTACAACAATTATCAAGACAACTCGACACTGGCAAAATGGCACCATTTTGTAGCCGATTGCCAACCTAAAAAAAAGAAGAAGATGTCCCAACCTAAGTACCTTCTTAATGTTTTAATAATTCATCAGACAATCTACTTAAGCATGATTAATTAAATACTTATGATGCTGGGAACAAGGCTGTTGGTAATTAAAATGTTGTAAATATGACCCTTATCGGTTTATGAAGTGGTGGCAGACATTGTTATATTAGAACGCATGTCGGATCCTTCATATAGAATATTGGAATATTGTAAGGATTCTGTACAGAAATAATGAATTGAGCCCTTATGACTAGGCCAATTAGGTCTGTATTGTCCAGAAATAATGGAATCATTTTCTGTAGTAATAATGGAGTCATACGGACATTCTTGAGTACCTACGCACCGTATTGAACAACAACATTTTCAGGGTTCTATATAGTCAAAATGGAACCCATATAGTTTCTGTCCATCTGTCCATCAGTACGGCTGGCTGGCTAAGTGTCATATAATAGCTAAATATTTTATTCAAATATAATATTAATAGCTTGCTTGTTTATTGAGTTTTGTTATACAATAACATGAAACGATAACATAATCCATTTGAGGTAAACATCAATTATGTGAGAGTAAGTTTGGAAACTTGCTTAGAATGTGTGTATAAGTTTTCCGAGCCGCCCGCCCTCCGCGACATTCGCTTGCCGCCCGCCTTTCAATTCGGGGCGAAAACAACACCTGGCTAAACAACCAGGGCCATGCAATCAAGAAGTAGTGACGTCAGCGAAACTGTGTAGCTGAATCATTAGGTTAATTAATCAGTTACGAGAAATTGAAAACTAGTAGTGAGATTTTGTTTCCAATGTTTTGTTTTTTGCTTGTGTCCTGAATACATACTAACATAATCAAGCTTTATTTTTTTGTTTTTAATGTCCTGATTTTTGAATTTTCTGAATTGTGGGGTATGGACAGCCGAATTTTTTTCCAAGCAAACGAGTTTATAATGGAACGTCAGTATTATAAATGAAAAAGTTTTAAGTGAACAGCGGAAGGTGGACTAATATCACTCAATAATAAAGCCGGCTGCAAACGTAATGATTAGCTTGCACGTGTTCAGCCACTATCCAAAAGTAAGGAGTAGCCTTTACCTACTAACATAGTGAAAAGAGCAACCCTTCTATTCTGTGCACATATACTCGGTCGTAGCGCAAGGGAATCTATTGGAAACAGATGACACGCGCTATTACCATTATTTCTGTATAGTGCATGGACTTGCGCTAGTTAATCGTTGCGTTTATGGCCGGCAAGAATCTGAATAGATACAATGGAGTCAGGGGCGGATCCGAGATTTCGTTAATGAGGGGGGGGGGATTTATGTGAATTTACCGATCGATCAGATAAATACAATGGTCACAATAAATACTTCAGTCGTGAGTCAGGGGGGGGGGGTCAATTGCACCCTGTATCCGCCCCTGAAATTAGTGAATACAGTGGTATAGTAGTCTTGAGATTGGATTGAGTTACTCAAATAAATAATTAAGGGATTTTCCACACGAGCGGTGAAATAATACCTAAGTTAATCCAGAGGATAAGATACGAACGAAACGGTGGCTGCAAATGTTGACTTTTCCTTTTGCGTTCCGTCCGACTGTATTCCGGTTTCAAAGCGATGAAAGAATTTTCATAATAATAATTTTATCGCGCGCGGAAATCCACGGAATTAACATTTTAATTTAAATCTACAGTAGTCCATCTGTACTTACGTATACGACAAAACTCTCTTTCGGTCATATTAAATTGCAGTAGCATTTCATTATTTCCTTTAGAAAATGTTTAATTCATAGAGATTGTCGTTGAACACGACACGGGATGTGCCACGTGGAAATAAAATTCTTGTATATAATACGAGATTTTAAATACTAGGTGGAATTTCAACAGTGCATTCATGCGACACGGTACTCGTACCAGTGCGACTGAATGCTCGTGAATATGATGAACAACAAAACGCAGGGAAAGTTCGGATGCAGATACGACAAAAAAAACATAATATATTTACGTCATAAAGAGGTTGTGCATGTGTTTCGCGGGAATGTGCGCGGTCTTGTACCTTCGTGCGGTGGTACTTAGATAACGCCGGCGGGTACGTTGCGTCTCATTGTATTGGGTTAATCATTATTTAAAAAAATATCTCATCGCCTATAATCCCCATAGAGGCAGGCAGAGGTTCACACAAATTTTGTCAATTTGTTTAGTCTCTTTGTAATAGCGGGCGTGGGGTTGCCAGTTGCCAATACACACTGTATTGACAAACCTCATGCGGCTTTCAAAAGGTTTCCTCACGCCGCATTCCTTCATCGCTATCATATATACACATTGTTTCAAAGCGAACGTTTTACCAACATCGCTATCACAGCACATCACATCATCTATACGGTCCCACACTAAGCAGCACTTGTATTATGGGTACCGAACAATGGACTGGGGGCGAACCCAGTATACAATACTTGTAGAGATATTAAACATCCATGACTCGGGTACAAGCTTTCGTGCTCCTCACACAAGGTTTATTCCTACCAGGATTTGAACTCGGGACCCTCGGCACGGAAAGCAGCGTCACTACCAACGCCGTCAGATTTACGTTACATAGATATAGTTGATGTATGGTCAATTTATAAAAATTGCTTTTACAAAATAATAAATCACGAAAAGCCAACATAACGTAAGCACCAGTAGGTAGTAGAAGTAATTTTGGGAATCTTAGGCATCTTTATTGTGTTAGCTACGCTATTTGGATATTCAAGGTAAGGTCTTGAAATTCTGTTCATCGACTTTTTATCCAGTCTGTACCCGCAAGGTATTCCAAATGTTGTTATTCATACCTGCTTGAAATGCAAAGTTGGTGTTATCATTGAGGAACTTACATTGATGCGGTAGCAAATGGCGACGGTAGGAATGTACGAGTATGTCTGCATGGTCGCATGCATAGCGCGCCTCGTATGGGAATTGTTTAACGTATATTGATCGCAATATGATGGGAATACTAATAGGTTATTGGATTTTTATTGGTCTTGAGAACCATGCAGGACAATTGCACATGTGTTTTTTTTTAAAACACCTACGTGTCGAATTGAGAACCTTCTTTTTACGTCGGTTAAAAATAAGGAACAGTTTTGCTGACATGCCAATACCACTTCATTATTAACCATTCAGTCTGGTCGAGAGTGGATCTTATGAAACATGCATTTAGGTCTAGAATCTAGATTTAATCTTTATGTTCCTAAACATATTTTGGTACTTACCAACTTTATTGTTTGTTCCTTGACTAATTATTGATTATTAGAAGGCCATACATTACCACATACACCCTCAGCATGACTTCATCGTTGACCTGCTCTGGCTGTATATTATTCATTTAATAGGATGGGTTATAAATGTGAGTAAATTAAATGAAAAACTTAATTTTACTCTTGATTAATGAAATTATAGAATTTAATTCATTGTTACTCTAAAATAAGTTCAGGTACCAACACATTGATTTTTGGATGGTTGAGTCTACTTATCGCTGTAAATCTCTATCATTTAATTACGATAAACGATTAATATTGAACCTTATCTCAAAGGTTATCATGTTCATTTTGTAATAAACGAGCACGGTGCAGATGATGTAGTCACAATACTGATAAACAACAACATGAAGCATTGGCGTTCATGTTTAGCGTAGTTGTTTTGTTTTAACTTGAGTGAGTGGTCCGAAAATGAGTTTCTAATGAATATGCATTACTGTTACAACAGTGATACAAATGATCAACTCCGAATTTGGGAAAATATTTTTATTATTTCATTTCTTTCACATAATCATCGACGATGTTAATATTCCCCTGCACTTCGGGAAATAAACATTATCCCTTGCATTGTTCCCTCTCAACTGTATTATAACCACAAATTCTCGATAATAGGCAGTAATTGGCGGGTGTTCTGTGACTGTGATTAGCCGCGGTGTCCGTTTAGCTAAACTATCACGTAGCGGCCCCAATACACGATTACACGCGAGTCGCGATGCGGGTCACGCGTAGCATCCAATAATTATTATTGTGTTATTAACTGCCCTGTAACTGTATTAGTCTCACGATTAACCGCTAAATATTGGCCTGTAATTGACTATTGCTTGGGGACAGGTATTTGATTATGCTTCGGCGTGAAAGGAACATAATATAACTGTTTTGCATTAAGACAAAACAGGTATTATATGCTGGAGAAAACGCACAGCATAGCATTGAAGAAGCAGTCTTATATTTCTTCCGGATTATTGAAATAAGTGGGTATCATACCTTTATATGTCCATCATAAGTCTCACAATTCTGTTACCATAGAGTGGCGTGACGTCCAGTTCCCACCATCTTAGCTGTCAAGTGTCATAGTCTTCATCATCAGCAAGCTCCTTGAAACTATGCTGTGCGTTTTCTCCAGCATATAATACCTGTTTTGTCTTAATGCAAAACAGTTATATTATATGTCTTCGAAAACGCACAGCATAGCATTGAAGACCTGTTTGATCTCTGCTGGTGAACAGAATTAACACAAGAAAGCTATGTGAATGTACTTAATATGGTTCATAAAATATCACAACTCCTATTAAGTACCTGTAAACACATTGTAATAAGAAAGTATATCTTGGTTATTTTAATTGGATAACAAATAAACCGAATATGAACTTCTAAAGAATCCATGAATTTAATAATAAAAGCTTCCGAGTTTTAAACAACTCTTATCACCAATTAATTAACTCATTCATAAAAGTAATAATTTGCTAAACTATAAACCTGGTTTAACAACTCCTGCACTAGAAATCTGATAATCTTTCCCTGTTGCATTTTACTTCCTATGTTTTAATAAACTCCCTTATGCATGAGTCACTAGACAAATTTCGATCCTAATGCTGTGAATAGCCAGTTTGATTGTCTCTGGGTACAATCATAAAACTATTCTAACCCAATCACAAATGCTTCTCTGTACATGTGTTCAAAGTAACAAATGGGCAAGTCTATGTAATCTACAGCCATTAGCTAGCAACAGAATTTGAAGGCTGTGCTTCTACTTTTATCAATTAAATAATCTGTTAAGCTGCCCATGGTATTACACGGTTTTGATATAAAAGAATTATTTAACAATATTGTACTGAATATATGGATTTTTTATTTTTATTGTATAATTTATAATTTTAACTTGTTAACTCTAAGTTACTGAACCCATTATTTTAAAGTGGCACTACTGTTGTTTAAAGTGGAAGGGTGCCATCAGGATATTAGAATCCTTTAGTATCCAATTCTCCTCCCCCTAACTTTCAAAATCTAAAGTGACAATCTTTCTACCTGTGGTGGGTTTTATCTTATTGTTCAGTCCAGCTTAACCCTCTACAGGTTTTACATGTACTGTTAAGGGGTTGGTTGGCACTCTTACCTGGGGGTCTGAATACCAAAAACTTTGTGTTCATTAGTACCATTACTGTATTGTGGTGACACTCACACTATTTGATAATTTAATGTGTGGCTAAAGGCATTATCAAGCAGCAGTCCCATTTCTTTGTTGGCAACCCAACAATACTATTTTTTAATTATTATAAAAAATATATATGGCAACATATATGTAACTGGATGTGATCCAAACTGTGTGTTTAAGTTCTTATAATTAATAATTATTGTTATATAATAATAATAATAATAATATCGCCACACGAGTAAGGTTCACACGAACACACCAAATATACGGTCCCACATTAGGCAACGCCTGTGTTATGGGTACCGTACAGTGGACTGAGGGCGAACTCAGTAGGTATATAATACTTATATACATATTAAACATCCATGACTCGGGTACAAACATTCGTGCTCATCACACAAAGCTTGTCCGTACCAGGATTCGAACCCGGGGCCCTCGGCGCAGAAAGCAGAGTCACTACCACTGCGCTAATCAGGCCGTCAATGATGTATGTATGTATATATATATATATATATATTCTCAAAGTGATTCATTTATCTGATATTAAAATCTTCACCACAAAAAAAAAAACCAGCTTCTCAGTCAACTACTATAGCCTTGAATAACAGACACATTTCAACATCTGAAGTCTAGTTTACATAGGCTAGGTTATATGTTCAAGAGAACAGCAGCCTCTTATATTGCAAATAAGGAATCTTCTAGATTTCATATTACTATGATGATTAGTATAGAAAGTAGTACATAATTCTCTCACTGGATTAGAATGATTATGAATAACATTATGGCACATACTTAGAATATGTGAACATGGTTGACTTACAAGCTCAGATATTTACTTAATAAATGACCCCAACTTTAAATTATTATCTCAGTGGTTCTCTATAGCATAAAGCTGTTCTAGTATACATCTTCCTCATGAAGACCAACTGGAATTCAATTTAGATCTCTCAGTAAATAGGATGCTCATTGTTATATTGAGCATATGTCAAAGCCAGCCACCTGGTTGGGTTAACTTGGAGCCTCTGTTAGTCAGAGCAACCTTATTGACCAAACCCTGCCTCGATCCCGAGTCTGCTTGCCAGGGTCAAATTGACAGTATAAACATTCTCTGGGCACTCTACAACCGAAATTCCGTACAACTTGCGACCTGATGAGATCAGAGAGAATAAACATCACCTTACTATGAAATGCTTAAGCACTTAAAGTTGTTCACCATCTTTGTGATGGCTACTGATATAGACATGCTTACCAGCTCGCATCCGCTGCGTCTGTTTTTACTTGTCATCAGAATATCTCTCCTACTCTCATTTATTTTGTATAGGTCTCCCGGGTCACTTAATATTGTGGAGTAGGATAACAATCTACTACCTCCAATCACCACCGCAACGCTTGTTGCACGATGGGGCACAGTTCTCTTCTCTGGCCTCTCTAGGTCAACTTTCCAGAAAGAGTTGTGCTTTACGACATTAGCCTGCCTCGAGTGACTGCATGTTTGTTCAAATACAACACCCTTAAAACCCTTTTAAGCACATCCAGTGGGGGACTTTATAGGCAAGGCTAACATCTGGCTCCGGACGGCCCTCGACAGGCCCAGGTATTAAATCGTGAGGAACCTTGGTTACCACCCTTGGTTACATGCACTAACTCTGGGCCTCCAAGCGGGCAAGCGTTTCCGCAACCTCACCACATGCTTGGGGGGCTAGGCCACGGGGTACCAAGTACACCACCAGACCATATACGACAGTTTCAAATCGTCTCCGCAACGCAAATGAAAACACTGTCAACCGGGTGCCGAAAAAATACCCAATGATTGGGCTGTCAAACCCAAATTAGAATATTTTGTATTCAATATTAACACCACTATATAACTTTTGATCATCAGAGCTGCCACAAAACAATATGAGTTGAATTACATCAGCCATTCAGAATGCTGTTAATTAAAGGGTCCTCTGATTATAAATGATTTATATCAAGCATGTCTCAGTGATACTCTAATAAAATGCACGGAATTTCTCTTTTGATAAGATAATCCTTGGGCTCACCCAAAGTAGGTACTACATGTACCTGGGATATACAATACAAATGTAACTTCTATATGTAGGTATATAATCCTTGAGATCAGGAATTGGTCACAACACATCTCTTAAAAACAATGTTCCAAAGAATACTAGGTCCATGAGACGGGCATGGCCTATTGTAGGTTTAAGTGAATACCACACAACAGGTGCTTTATTGAAATTATATTCTCATTATTGTTATTAAGATTGATAACTGCTATGTAAAGAATATGTGCAATTTCCTTATGATTTTTATTATTATTATTTATTTTTGTTAATTATTATTATTATTTTTTAAATATATAATAAATAAATAATGTCAGAAGATTTCTCTTGAAAAGTAATTAAGTGACTAAAGTATAATCTAATTTGACCAACTTGATCATGAACAATCATATTATGTGCCATTCAACTATACATCTTATTATAATGGTCATCATCAAAATGTGGACACACTACAGGTTTGCCCCCCCCCCCCCCCCTTTCGGAGATTGAAGGGGTGATGGTGTATATCTTATTATTATATTATTCAACTTCATCCACATTTCAATTAGAATAGGTACTGGGTGGCTGTACATTTGTCTCAATGATAAACTAAAACAGCGGACTGTCTTATACAATATGACTATCTTGTATGTGTTGTGTATCACGGATACCAAAGGTACGAAAATGTAAGTAATGTGCAAGCCCATACACAACTATGTAATCATATCAGCTGCTCAAATACAACTGGAGGTGCCGGGGTAGTTAGACCCGCACAGCTCTCCGCTTTAGTATGTTGAATGACATACTCAAGAGGTACATACTTTACAATATTTGTCTCCTGTGTAACTTACACTCCTGTAAAAATCTGTCATGTCTAATAATATACCACTAGAATAGAAAATCCTGCTCTGATTGACTGCTACAATTACCTGTGTAATGTATTTAAGCTGTATTGGTATGAAATAATATTTTACATTCAACCACACATTTGGATTTATTTCCATGCTTATTAGGGTTCCGCACCCAAACACTGAAAACAGTGCTTCATCATGTTGCCTGTGTATTAAGGGATTCACACCCAAACACTATAAACAGGGCTTTATCATGGTGCCTATGATTTTAAGGGTTCCACACCCATACACACCAAACAGAGCTCTATCTAGGTACATATTAACTTACAGGGCTCTACTTCTTTATGACTGAACTCGAACATTAAGTCAGACCTGAGGCCCTCAGAGGGAACATAGGCCAAAGATTAATTGCATACCAAATGGTTTTATAAGTCTTATATCTTGGTGAGCCAAGCTCACATATTTGTAAGATCTCAGTAACAGTCATATGAACCTTACTCTTATACCGAGATACATCATTTAATGTTCATCTCAGCGTACAAAAACCCTAGACGATAAGCAGACCTGTAAGGTACTTCTATACATTGAAAGAAACTTACTCTTCGAGCCGAGGTACGCTAACGCAGGGCAGGGGTGGTGCAGGCCTTCCTCACACCTCCGAGGTTGAGGTTTAGCATCCTGAAAGATACCCCTGACCTCGAAAACGACATTATTTTCCATTCCGAGCAACATCTCACCCGGCTTACTCAGCGTCGTTACCTGCAGGCTCCACTTTTTACGACGAAAACAATGCTGTGCTTATAAAAAACTCCACTAACACTCACACGAAACATTTAAACTATTTATAACATGGTTTAAAATGATAAAACAAAACTTTTCTGCAATTTAAAAGATGAAAGAAAAGTTTTCGTGTTATTCAAACGAAATACAAGAAAGCTATGACACTTGACAGCTAAGATGGTGGGAACTGGACGTCACGCCACTCTATGGTAACAGAATTGTGAGACTTATGATGGACATATAAAGGTATGATACCCACTTATTTCAATAATCCGGAAGAAATATAAGACTGCTTCTTCAATGCTATGCTGTGCGTTTTCGAAGACATATAATATGATTCTAATTTATATAGTCGGCGAGTTAGTTCCTATTATTAAACTACTAGCCCGCGATTTCATTCGCATGGAAAAGGAGAACATAACATTTTGCCAGATTTCTGGATTTCATGTGCGAATCTCATTTTCAACGTGCGTGCGTGCATGCATAGTGGCCCCCCCCTCACCGGATGGGAGGCTCGTGCCCAACAGTGGGACATTATTTAGGCTATGGTATTATTATTATTATGAACTCATAAACTAGGGTCTCAAATTGGGACCATCAATGGACTTTCTCCTTTAGTATCAAATATAAATAGTAGTTGAATTCGTCGGGAGCAGGAGAACGACGTGGCTACACACCCCTAGTAGTAATAGAGTTGCTTGCGCTGCAACCTTCAACTCATTTGTTGTATGCCAACAAATATAGTTGTATCCGACTGAATTCATTTCCTCCCTGCGAAGATTTCCCACAATATTTGCTGTTGACTCGGTAAGCCTCATCGTGGGAAATCAATTCCAGTGCTTAAAAGTTTTACCTTTGCCGTGAACCGAGTCGGTCCCTATCTGCTCGGTAATCTGTCGTCGCGTATTTACATATACAATCTAACTTTTCGTTACGTTCTTGATGAGAAAAATATGGGAAACATTGTTACCTAACGTGTTTACAACATGAATAATACAAAGTAATCGTGATTTTTATATTAGTTGTATTAAATAATTTACTAGTAATTATTCTATGACGTATTACTGTAAGAATTTTCAAAAGTTTGGTGGACATATAATATCAGTGATATCTATATATGTTATGTAAAAAACAAAGTCGTATTTGTTTAGTAGTAATTTTATAACTCAAGAATGGGAGGGCCGACTTTTACGATCTTTCATTATTTGAATTTGTCTCCACCCCGAATAGCAGAATAACTATTAAAACATGAGAAAATTCACAATAAAACAATAATAAATATAATTTATAATTTATTTTCTCATACACATGATTCTGAGACGGTAGGAAGTTCGTCGGGTCTAGTAAAAGGAAGTAGTGGGGTGAGAATGGGGCTGTGCTGATTCTCTATCGCACTCGCCTTGCTCATGAAACTATTGCAAGTTTGTGAAAAGGAAAACTGTGTCCACTGATGAAGTTTGGATGGACTGGACTTTGGGCTATAGGGAAGGGTTCTTATTTTTATTACTTATGTCAGTCAATAACAGTTGAGGTGTAATATTGGCGTAGAATTGGCGTAGCGCGCCTCCGACGGACGCATTGTTCCCGTAATCAGGTTCCGTCGGACCGCACTCATGCGCTGATTGCATTCTCACGCGTGACACCTCAATGACCCCTTGACGGTGATCGAATATTAACTAACCAAATATATTTACCAGTAATTAATACAAATACGTAGGCAATCGTTCGTCACTTGTTACATTTGCAGTTCTCTGACTAACCCTTCGTGATCGTATCGTCATCGAGAAAGCAAGCTATCAATGTCTTTCTTATGTATGAAATCTGAGGTTTGCGGCTGTAAAATATTGTGAGCGACTATTTATTTTGTAGGATTGGGTACAACAGGATTGATTCTAACCAGACCAATGTTTTTAGGGTTTTTTTAAAAAAAGGCGTCTTTTTTATTTAATTTTAAAGTAACAATTCCAAGCCAATGGTTGAAGGATTTTTTTATAATAAATATAGAGTAACACAAATATCTATACAAGACTATTCTATTTATTTTATTGCAGACATTTTGTGGTTTCAGTTTCTAAACGGGGTCAACTCTCAATCTTGTGTGGCAGTTAGCCGGTCCAAGTATTTATTGGGTACCTCCCATAAAGTTAATAGTTGGTTAGAGAGCGATGGGTGAGAAAGTTTAAACTTAGTACGGATTCTTCGTTCTCAGCATCGCCACGCAGGTGGCAGGTAAAACGACTCTTAAAAGGCATCCTATTAATCACAAAGCAAAACATTTCGTCGATCCTTTTACAAAGAAATAACTGAAGATTTTAGTTTCATTTTACGACGGCTACATTTTTGTCCTTTTAAACGACCTTCGCTTTTTATATGTCTTACGTGACTGCTGTTATTGTACTATGTTTAGTTATCCTACTGTTTCTTTTTTTTACATAAGAAGAGTCCTGATCTTTATAGTAAAGTCTTTGAAACTACTTTCAATATCTTGTATCATGATTAAGACGTTTTTTAGCTTCCGCATAATATAGAGGTAACGTTTTTAAGATCCCTCAGATAATTTTAACATTGTATATTTTATTAAACAAAAAAACAAGTTGGTAATTTGGGTGGAATCTAATTTATATATCATTAGGGTTGCCTGATATAAATATGTTTTGAGTATGTGCTTATTACGATAAGTACGTACTTAAAACATAAGCAAATAAAAAGCAGTTGGATTGGTACTTAATCATCTTTTTAGTTGAGGTCACGTTCCGATCTGGTGGTAGAGTTAAGATAATAATAAATGTAAATGGCAATTTGTAGGTGCCCCTGTAAACCTATACGAAATAAATGATTTGTCTTTGACTTTGACAGTACATCGGTGAGTGATCTATTAATTAATAAATCAATTGAGGAATGTCACTCGTAGCGTATACCTATAGGTGGGAACTCTATTTCAAAAGTCCAACGCCACACGACCAACGAATTTACGAATTGGGCCAGATGTCTGTCAAACTCAACGCAATGATAGCGACGTGATACCAATTATTACATTACCGAATCCGTTTTCCAGTTATTTGGATCTCGCTTCAAACTTCATTAATAATGATATATTTCATTTGTTCCCGATACGCTCAACTTTATTTAAATGCCAATAGAATTAATTTTGTATTAGCATTTCAGAAACTAGGTGTAGTTAGTTAAGTGTTATTCAAAATTGTTTCGAGTAATTAATGTTACTATCTTTTTGTACCTTTAGTTGTTGTAACAATCTTGTTACGTACTCATTTCTATTCAATACTAGCTGTCGTGGTGAGCTTCGTACCGCCTCAAATGTATGAGGAAATGTATTTTTTTCCCATATTTTTAGTTATTTTGCTATTCGGGACGGAGACAAATTCAAACAATCAAAGAACATATAAAACGGCCCCCTCGTTCTTGGGTTATAAATGGTGTAACTAACACGACTTTGTTTGATTTATACATAGGTTTGGATATTGATGTTCTTTTTTTTCTTTTGCAATATTGCGATGCACATAATTAAATTTGTATGTATTTTGTTTCAGATTTCTTCTATTACCAGTTATCAAATTCCGAAAACAGAAATGGTAAGATGCATTTTGACTATATTTTTTTAAATTTCAAATACACTAAACAAAAATGTATTATTTTGAACTTTTGCTTCTATGTGGTATATTATCATAATATGCGATATAACTTTTTTACACAAACACTAAGTACTATTATTATTCCACTAGAAATTTGGTAAAAGCTACCAACTTTACTAACATTAGTTATACTATTATCTTCGTCATATCTCAGTCATATACAGGTAGTCATATTTATGTGCATCGTGCCTCTATGTTTAATGATTGATGTATTTAATCACCTCATACGTCACGAATAATAAAGGTGATTTTTCTTTGTTTAGTAATCCATATCCTATTGTGGAAGCTCTCAATGGACCCTGTAACAATAGGTAATATTAGCACCATTATAATGTTCCATCATCTCTCCATTGTCATGTGATCAGGGTGATTTTTATTATTATTTTGCTAGATACTTATAATAAAAAGAATAAATATCTACGCACCTTATATTATTAATTTCAAAATATATATTCGTCTATTAATTATATGACTGAAAAGAAATGTTGAACCACAACAGTATTTATTATTCTGTATAAGATTTAACAAATGTAGTGTAAAATATTTTGACAGATGAATCAGTAAGTTATATGGGTCACGTTAATGTGTAAAATAATTGTGTGAATACACTTTGATTTTTAAACAAGGCGAATCAGTAGCGTTAGGCCATGCGAACAGTTCATATTGGGTGGCTTTTTAAATGTCAAATAATTTGATTTATTTATTTGGCTATGTTATCTTTGAAACGAACTGTTGGTCCTATTAAAATATTTTACACTATTTTTGTCACACCTTATAGGTATATTTTGCTACGCACATATATTTCCATTCACACACATGAGGTAGACACACAGTATTCCTTGTACCCGTAAGGCTGACGAAAGTCACGACTACGTATAACAATCCCTTGCATCAACTCCCATGATCCCTAAAAAGTTATCATCGACATATAAAAGTCGACTGGTAATCGACCAATCACATCTCTATTGCGCGCGCTCTAGGATTGCGTCGACGTGAAGCTAGGCTCGTGAATACAAAGTATCGTGTTGATGGTTCAATCCGCGCACGAAATTGCGGATCAAACGGTATTGGTGGTGCGACAGGCGCGTTGTACGGAGGAAACGGCGCTGCTGACTTCCGGTCTCGGGCGACGAGCGACATGTCAATATTTGTCCGCGCCTGCCTGCCCGTCACACTTGTTGCATGTTGGCCTCAGTCGAGGATAATGATTCATGATGGAGGTTGTAGAATATTATGTTGATAGATAGGTACCTGTGTATTATATTTATAAAAAGGTAAACTTTTAACGTTGCTTTAAAATGACTTGTGTTTGTGCTCTACATGTTATGTAGGTATAATTATTTTAGGTTTCGATATGAAACGTCACATACTTTATATGTAGGTTACGTATAGTAGGTATTTTTAACAAATAATAGATGGTTACCAAGTTTAGTTTTTAAAAAATAAAGCAAATGACGTCAGAGCCGACAAATTAAATGATAACATCATAGATAAGTATTATAAAACAAGCGCAATCATAAGTTAAATGATGACCGAATAAACTAATGAAACTTTTACCCCCATATTCCACATTCCGTGATATCGTTGACTGCGATATTTGTCACAGAACATGTACCTTTTGTTGAAAGATGACACATGATACTTATATGTCAACAAATATAATCTAAAAGGGACGACGATGGTTATATAAAAACGTAAGCCCACACTCCACAGCTGTCCAGTAGCTTATCTATGAAATAAATGGCGTGTCCACAAGCCATTCCAAGTTTTGCGGTTCACACATTTCATTGACATGGCTTAGGGCCTCGGCAGGTTTATGCTTTTATAAATATTGTATTTATAGAAACGTGCAGACTTTCTAAATATATCCCACTGATATATGTTATGCAAAAATAACATCATAATTTAAAACTGTATGTACTTACGTCAAATCAAATTTAATACATCTATAATGGAGCAGGTGGAAAATTATGTGGAGACGATAGAAATGTAATACCACGAAAGTGTATCAGCTTTTACAGCGAACGCAAACAATGGCACGCGTCATCAATAATAATACGAGTATAACCTCTCTTCAGAAGCGCACAAAATAAAATGTTCGATGTAATGTTAACATACACTTACGTTAAGGTAGAAAACATACATTACTCTACTTATATAGATAGGCATATTGAGGAATAAGTTAGCTGTTATCCATCCTCATTAAAATAACGAGGTGATCAGTTTTTGTTTTTTTTTTTAAATAAAGACTTACATACAAATATCTCGCTGCATGAACTGACAATCAATTAAGATAGTTGGACGGGAACGGGACCTTAATAATGTTTTAAAATTTTAGTAAGCGATCTCAGTTTTATCGGGAATCGACGTGAAAACAGGCCAGGAAATGTTGCCAGTATTAGCAGTACTTGCAATCGCCTCCGAATCGTGCAGCCCCACTGAACCACAATAGCACTCGAAGCCACGCTCGGATGGTATGCAACGAGCTCTTATAGTTCCAACTGTCTATCAGTTGCACGTTTGCAACATGCACGATTGTAATTATCACCTTAATTATAACTCCTACTTTATTTATTGATTTCTTATATTGACGCCGTGTATTGTGTATTGTAGCCGTGTTCCGGCATGATGTTCAGTGTTGCCATTCATGGATGGCGGGTCAGATCAGTTGCGCTGCATGTGCCTAGTGAATGTAGCGTCTCGATCTACCGCCGCCTTCCTACCTGTTCACACTCACACAATATGTCAATTCGAGAGTGAACAGAGGCAAGTATGCTCCATCGTAGATCTCATCGTCACTTCCCATTAGGTGAGATCGAAATAAAATACTTGCCTATAATGTAATAAAAAAAACGCTAATACTACAGCTTGAAATATATTTTTTTTTATTTTAAACTTTACAGTAACAAAAAGGTCACGGAATTCCGAAATGTAGGGAACGTAAAAATGTAGAATAAACGCGATAAAATACGTAAGAGTAGTTTTATTTCTATCCTACTTTATTGTCAACATTTACTCGCGGCGACACAAGTTTTCACGGATTTTACATTTCGTGCATGTAGACGTATAAAATGTTTCGCTAACAAGATTTTCCACTCAGCCTACCACCAATAAAAATAAATTAATATTAGGAGCAGCATACCTACGAATTCCCGAGAAGGTATACAAAAGAAGCAATGCTGGAATTGTTTGGTTGCATCGCTTTAACTTCGCGTAAGTACCTACTGTACCAATGATTTCAACTTTTAAGAGTTGTATTTATAAAATTTCTTTTTAGTATTGTGTTGCGAAACGAGTAACGAAAACATGACACTAACTGGTATATATTTGTTGAACACGCATCAAGTAAAATAAACAGTAATTGAATAACAGTGGGAGAACACCTGGGTTGTTTATTGCAAGGCGAGTGGTGGTCTATTTATAAACACTAGAACTCATGTTGGAGTTGTTAGGACAGGGCCTACGTAAATACTCAAAGGGTTACTTGGGACACTTGTCCAATCACTACGTCTCACCTGAACTGCCTCAGTGACAAATTAAACGCATTTGGTAAGGGCACTCGCAAATTCACCTTCCTTCTAAATACAGTTAGCGCAAACACTTACAGTTAGCGCAAATTCGAAAACATTGAAATGTTTTTTTTTAATTGTCACTTTTAAAAGTTAATGTAAATATTGATCAGCATTAATCAAACCAAGACACAGGGTTGATTCATTAAATTTATCTGCAAAACTCATGGAAGTAACAGTCCATTTTAGCAGAGAAATATTTTGTTTTCTTTAAAATTATTACATATTGTAAATCAATTGTAACATTCTATACATCAAACAGCCCCTTGTATGCCTACATTAAACGAAGTCGAATTGTGTCGCGAACTTTTTTGTATGCTATTTATCTTACTTATGAGCATCAAAAAAATCAGTAAATGGATGTCGTTTTAATAAGGGAGCGAACAAGATGAGCTTAATCTCATGGAGGACAAATCCGACGCGGGCTGCAAAGCCGATAAGTCACGCCGCCCGCCCGCACGCCCGCCGCGCGACGCCTATTCTCGTCGCCCGCCCGCGGGAATCTCAAATAAAACTCATAAACTAAAGCTCTTTTAGTTTCGATTTGAAATTTAAACATACTTTAGCATTTATCATACGTAGGTATTATTCAACGTATTTATTTTCTCGCGATGCTACCACAAGTTTAAACCGTATCAAATCAGCGACCATTCCCACATATGTTTTCATTCCAAAGGAACTTGCTAAAGTTACTGGTTAGATAAATACTTTAATAATTAAAAATACAAAATATAGCTTCTTCATTCTTATAATTGTTATATTACGAGTATATTGTTTGGAATTTGCCTCAGTTCATAATCAATATTATCTGAAGGATATTTCTATAGTATATCATAGCCTCTATATTTAGAATGGTTTTTGTTCAAATACCATGCATTGCTCGCTTGTAGCTGAACATTTATTTATAAATTTAACAAGGTAGTATCTATGTTATGCCTTTGAGCGTTGTGGCAAAAACTCAAATAACGATATGAATATAATATTATAGCGAATATTTTATCTCACTTTTTTATAAAATCTGAATGAATTTAATTTATAATTGGTTTCAGTACAATTAATATAATTCTCAATGCTGTTAGTGGAGGAGATCTGTTTAGCTACTCTTGTTTCGCACGCTTTGTTGAAAATCTGAATACCATCCGAATACCCGGACGGACTTAACTTACTTACAATTTCTTCAAATATTCGACAGTTTTGTTTCTCTTTCGCAAATAAATAATTGGAATGCCCACCAGTTAAAACGACGTTCGAAAGAACGTGAAAAGTTTGTAATCAGAACTGCTGATTGTTTAATAATTGTTCTAAATTAATTAAATAAAGCATAGCTTCTGGTTTGATCTTAACGTAGAAGTAGTAAATGAGTAGGTAATTTAAATAGAATAGAAAGATGATTAGTACCTACAATAAATTGACTTTGCAATTAAATACGCGAAATAAAAGCAAAGCTACGGTTCAAAAGCTTGGTGGTTACGTTAGCGGTGAGCGTGATGCGAATAAATGCGATCTTCTGAATATTTATGAGAATACCTTCCAAAAATGCACTCGACGCTTGGCTGAGCATCTCGTCGCTCTAATTAGACTCTAAACCACGATCTTTTCTGTACCTACTTGATTTCAAATTTCAGTATTCATCGCACACAAAAGGTCGTGAAACATTCTCTTGTGTGACTTTTCATTTCCTTCTATAGGAGCATATACATTTTCTCGATCTTTTTGTTTATATTTATACGTAGCTTACAGTATATTTATATATGCTGAGAAACAAATAAGACTTGACATTTTCATTACCTATTTTTACTATAATTTTACTAATTAACGAGTGAGAACCTGACCAGGTAGTTCTCGAAAAACGTGAGAAGTCCGCCAACCCATACTAGGCCAACGTGCTGGACTATAGCCAGAATCCCCATCATATTGCGGGGAGGACCCTGCCCAGTATTAAATGGCTAACTGTCACGCAAATACGTTTATTTTTTCAGATGTGGTGGGCTATTTGGTGCGCGGTGATGGTGGCCAGCGGGGCGGCATCCGCACCCGCCCCCGACACCCTCTCCCCTATGGACCTCTTCGAGATCGACTCGCAAGCACCTGACCATGTGAGTTCCTTCATCAGCTCCTGGTTATGTGAATATTTGGCCAATCGTTTTTACGACACGTACCCTATCGTTGATGTTTTGTACATGTACTTCCGCCTCTATCTCATGGAGATAGCAGTGTGTACTCATTGCTATATGCTACGACCCTGCGTACAGGTTGCCCTCCATCCACATTTATAAATAATTAAAGTCCTCAAATCAGCGTCGGTTGGGGGTGCCACGGAATTGCCATTACTGGAATGCCTAATTGCAAATGACTGTCGCCAGACGAACGTACTCACCATATGGTCCGAAACTAAGCAACGCTTTTATTATGGGTACCAATTGCCCAGGTGGCACCTGCAACTGCCCGGTCCAGTGAGCTGAGCAGCGGCTTATTAACCAAACCCCTAGACCTGTCATCAACGTGAGAAAGAACTTGCTGAGTCAGTTCAGACAGCTGTACAAAGGAAGAGAAAAGTGACACAAAGTTAACAAAGTCATATCATATGTTTTGTTTATGCCAACGCCTGAGGCTCGGTACTAAACTCGGACTGTATTCAACTGGAACTACTGACCCCATTTCTGAATAATTACATGAACAGTTGCAATGTTATATTAATAGAGCACCTTTAATGATTAACGCACTGTATCAGGTTAATTAAAACATTTTCTTAATCCGAAATTCTTTAGTACACCTTTTTGAGAGTATTTATTATTTATTTTGACATTAGTTCTGATCGAGATTATTGATTGTCCAATGATTGGTTTTATTATAACTTAATTGACCATTTCGGCTTGTCTAATAAAAGTAATTGAATGATCTATTAAGAAATTAATACGGCTACTTAATTACTCTTTACAACTACCTTAATAGTACCGAAGATTATCCTTCCCAACTAATTTTACGCTAGGGACAGCTTACAGGGATTAAACGGAGGTCCGGTTATGTAGGTGGCTGGATCAGAACGGAGCATCCATTAAAATTGTTACACCATTTTCGCGCCATGTAATAAAATTATCTGCTCTATGGTCTGTCCGCGGCTCCGCCCTCGGATCCATTGATTTTATTATGCAGCTCTACCCCTTATAGCCATATAGAGTGATAATATATACCTTATATTTTGAGCCTAACTATAGTCTACCAAATAGTGAACACACGTTGAAATGGATTTAGCAGTTTTATCTTGATGCTTGAACAACGAGAATTGAAAAATGTTTCACGTCAAACTATTCAATTTATTTAACATTGATACGGTGTATATTTGAAAAAAATACATACGTATTCTGTCAAAGCTCCAGGCAAACATAGAATTCATTGGTTTTTATAAACTTGTGCAATATGTAGAAAATTGGCGAGTCCCCGGAGACCTTACGACGAGTTCAAAGACAAATCTATATAAACTTATTGATTCGATTGTGTCAACAAAGCCTAGGGTAAGCGCTTGTTCAGCTGCGAATTACAATAATGTTTCAAGATTTTTGCCTTTCTGTATTGGCTTTAATGTTTAAATACTCTAAAAGCGTACTCTAAAACCATTATATAAGCGTTGTTTAGTTTGGAACTGTACAGTTGGTATGTTTGTCCGGTGATATTATCTATATTTATAACTATTATAAAGAGTGATTGTAGAATCTTCGGTATACTGACCCGATTCTAAGAGTCTCTCACTAATATAAAGCTACAGCTCCGAGTTTTATATTTCATCGTGGTAGCGCAGGAGGAGCCGCGTAAAGAAGCGAATACTTTATAATATAATATGTGCAGGAAAGCCTCGAGTACGCGGTGCCGGCGCTGGGCGGGCGCTATGCGGGCGGCGCGCCCTGGCTCTACCTGCTCGCTGAAATGCCCCGAGACTCACAGGTATATAAAAACATCAACATACCTTTTTATTACCTTATGCTCTATTACATTCGAGATCGAAATTTTCTTACACATTCTACATGCGAGTATATTCAGTTATTGGCTAATTATTATGATAATTATAATATCTACCTGTATAGCTATTATGGAGTAGAATTCCTAGTTTTCTTTCAGATATAAAATTGTTAGACTATATATCATAGATCTAGGGCTCTATCTGCACAAGAGCAGTAGGTAACATAAGTTATGTATCTGTAATCTGCGTTAAATATATATTTTTAAAGTCTCCAATATTATACTATACTATATATTATATAGTATAGTATAATATTGACTTCAAATGCTATAGTGGAGAATTCAAATGCTATAGCATATAGTATATTATACTATATGAATTCTCAAATGAAAACGGTCAATACAATATGTGAACGGGAAACCTCTTGTTGGGAGTAAAAATAAACATAATAATCAATAAAGTTGTACTTCGAATTCCAATGAATTTCGATAAAACGCCTCAGTAACCGTTACTCGCTTTAGATTGTTATAAAAATAAACTATTTTGTAAAAAATAAGCCCTCCCTATAATTTACTGTAATTCATTCAATCGGGAAATTAAGGTGTCAAACGAATTCGACGACGGTTCAACGTTATAGGAATATTTATTCCGTAGTCAAAATGGAGCATAAGAGTCTGCTGCCTTTAGGTATCTATTCTTTCACCAGTTGAATTTACATCGAATAATATTATTATTTATATATATTGTTATTGGTATTTCTAATTCGGTTACCCATCCAAGGTACATGCCACTTAAACGGGCGTTACTACAAGCTAGGCGATGAACTCTAAACAAAACTAGACTATATATATAATGCAATGCAATGAAAAGTTTAACCGACCATAGATAATATTTTTTGTTCAATAGTAACTTTAATGTAACAGTTTGCGGCTAAAACTATTGCAACAGAGCGAAAACCAGATACCGTGCATGGAGAGTGCTCCCAGTTTTGAAAAAAAAATAACTGTTTACCCTGAGGTTTACAAAGGTCGTTATGTTAAACGATGCATTAACTTTAATTAGATATACCAGAGAATTACACTTGTATACAAAATAGGTACTAGCTTTAATGCATACAAATTGTCCAGCAAAGAAGCTCTATAATACTTTCGGAATATTTACATGATAAGAGTCAAAAGACTTGAATTGTTAAATTACTTTAATCTGACGGTTGACTAATAACTCTCGTAGTAATAATTTCTTTGTAAACTTCGCTATCGCGATCTCTAACAGTCCACTTTTAGTTTGACTCTACTACACAATTTTCTATCATTTTAATCGCTTAGCTACTCGAGGGGAAGCTATGCCTGTAGGTATATTAAAACCTTGAATGCGATTGAGTCATATACTGAAGGAGGTAAAAAAACAATTGTAAAAATAAAGTGTATAATGAAGGTGGCAAGTAGCGCGTTGGACGCAGAGTTGCGCACGCGTCGCTCGTTCGTCGTCAACCCCCCGGTGGACGTGCTGCAGCGAGGTGCTTTTAACAACTACATGGAAAGGGTTGCACAGAGCAACAGGAACTACCTGAACAGAGTCGGAAAGAGAGGTTAGACCCCCACATATAGTATATAGGTACTTATAAAAACAATACATAATACCTACATGTTATATATGTTTGACTTAAGCAACATGTCAAAAGTCTGAATTTAATGGTAGAGTTAGTATTAAAATACGCATGGAATAGTTTCATTGTAGAAGCACGCGAAACGTAGAGGACTATTTTACCAAGATTACCTTACGTGATATATTTTATTCTTTTTGTAGAGCCCTGGAGCAGTTCTAACTGAAGAGGAAGGATGGAGAGCCACCTAACAGCAACTGTGATCGACTCGTAACCAATACTTAATTATTGCGCTTCCAATGTAGTTCTGTAAAAAAATAACGTATATTTACCTCAAGTATTATCGTGTAGTTGTTGGTAAAGAATAAATGTAATGTTTTTTTTAAATAAGGGTTTTATTCATTTCCACGGTAGACGGATAAAGAAAATATTGCAGCGCTTTTTAAAGACCTCATTAACGTAGCTCGAATTACCAAGCTGTTAGTTTAATATAGCGAGGTACAAACGTTGACGGAAAGCTCTAAAGATGCTTGTAATTAATTAATTATCTTGAAACCTGTTGCTTTTTAATATTCTTTGGCATAAAAAAAACATAATAGACGCTTTCTTGAAAAAAGATTGAGTACCTTCGTACTAGTAATAGAAATTCAGATTATGAAACAGGTAAAAAGTACCTATAAGATATTACTAGCTAAGGAAGTGTAAACAGCTAATGAATCAGAATACACAGTACAGTACAGTACAGTACAGTACAGTACTGTACTTATGAATCGTTAAATAGTTACAATATGCTAACCTACAACTTGACCATCCGTTCGTAATACCGTTCCTATCGAGAAGAACGGTAAGAAACTCCATGGTTGCTGTTTTCAAAAATATATTTTAAAATATTGAGTAGTACATTGTTTTGGGTATGTGAGAACAATGATTAATGAACTCATGAAATCAATACTCAATAATGAAACCATGACATTTAGTTTATTACTAGGATCGTGAAATATCCGATCAATCTTAAATATTCTCAAATCATATAGTAGATACAATCCATTAGAGGAGAAAAAATTGTAGAGGACTTAAATAGGACTTCAAAGAAGGCTGGTCACAATAGCTAATATGAGTGTGGTGGGTGATGGTCAAAGAGTGGGAGCGGGCGCGTGAAGAGGCGCATGCCTTCGCTGTCCATCGACCTGCCCATGTCCGTGCTGCGCCAGAAGCTGAGCTTGGAGAAGGAGAGGAAGGCGCAGGCGCTGCGGGCCGTCGCCAACAGAAACTTCTTGAACGACATCGGCAAGCGAGGTGGGTCGGTGGAGATTTTTTTTCTTCTTTATGGCAATCTACACGTGAAGAACTAACCAGTAACATTAAATTGGGGGCGAGCATGTAACGTTGTATTGCTCACCTTAATTTCTATACGAATCTCGGTAAGTTACAGATAACACGCACATGGTTACTGGTTAGTATCTCCATCTTGTTTAGTTTGTATATTCTTCTTTATGTCTTCTTAGTCAAGGTCTATTGTATGGCTTATTATTAAAACCGAACTTTTAACTAAACATATTACATTGAATGCCAACTTTTAAAGTCGTTTATCTTAGCAACTGTATAATGTTATTTTCTCTTAATATCTTCCAGTTTTCTCACGAATACATATTTTAAATTGCTTTAATATTTGCAGGTTTCCAGTGGTCTCCCTCGGTGCAGGCCGCCAGATACTACTAAACGCTTAATAATGCCGCCAACGATATGCCGTCGCATTCAGATGCGTCCCGAGACCTGCAACCTTAAAAGCTATATTAAAATAACTATGAAACCGAAAGATGGACATTCTATAGATAAAACTGTTACTTATGTAGCGTTTAGGGGTAGCCATTTATATTAGCAAATGTCAAACCAATATTTAGAGAGTCTATTTAGTATTATTTATTATTATCAAATAAATGTACTTCAGGTGTTAGCAAAGATGTATAATTGTTATGTAGATGAAATATACATTTATAAGTACAGTAATTTAATAGTAATATAACATATTGACATAAGTCTATATTTATAAATAAAAATGAGGACGCCATTTCTTTACGCACTTGAAATTTATGTTTAGTAAGAATTGGAATTTGCAATAAACAATTCTAAGACCACTTATTGTTTTATTTCAATACAATTGCAAACATAAAATTGTATGTTGTATTATATTTTACTACATACATACATACTATATTAAAATTTACTGCACTAAAATTTAAAACTATGATCTAGGTACGTAACGGTCCTAAGACAGTGCAATATCCCTCTTTCCATAATTGACTGACTTCATAAAAAAAACACAATCACCTAACAAACAAGATAGAAAAAAAATGACGCCCCGCATCCTGAATTAAAAATAAAGCAGATAATCCACGTTAACATCTCAATCGTTTATTGGAAAACGAATCGTTCACGTCCTATAGACTTACAAGATGGAAAAGTAATTCAATATACATAAGAGGCCATCCAAGATGCTACAGACTCGACACCTTTTATTTCGGCTACTTTTTCTCAATGAGTAGATACACATGCCTAGGAATTGAGATCTAGTCTTTTTTATATGTAAAGTATATTGATATCGTGATAATTACACTAAATTTTATAAAGCAACTCGGAAAGGAAACTCGAATCCCTTTCAATGTGGGATCGATGCAGCAATTCATGTTACTGACAATATTTGTAAATGCCCTACAGTCCCACGTCTAGATAACGATTGTCTATAATCCTTTCTACGAATCGGTACAATTTAGGAGACTGTCACGTGATATGCCAGAATCTAGACTAGGCTAGACAGCAATCGATCGATTGCATGTAGAAAGTATTTTATTGGTATCCGGTTGGGTAGGTACTTAATTCATATTTAATTAGCCACCCCCCCTATTACATTGGTGAGAACTTATTTTACGTTGTCTAGGAATTTATTTATTTGATTAGGTGAAAATAAATCAATCAACACTGTCACAAAGCCACTCACACACAAACACACACACACACACATATAAACACTATTCCTAACATTACTTTAGCTGTTGGTAGGTATAAATACAATCCTCACATTATTTCTTCATATTTTTCTTCATAGTTTAGACGAACATGATTTGATCAAATAATTATCAAAAAGATCGAATAATTATCAAAAATTTACAAATCTTTTTTTTGTACTCTATCCCTGTCTGTGAGGTATTAGATATCTTTTCTATGGAGTTCTATTTTTCTTGGTGTTGCCACTAAAATAAATTCAATCATTTATTTTTATATAACTATGAGCATGGTGGTGGCTACGCCGTGTATTCTCTTCCCACGATAGCCCAAGACTCATCACGATCAGATCCCCAATAAAATTAACACCGCTCATTGGTCGGTGATGGCCGATGACGTAGCCTTGAGCCAATCACGTGACCTAGCCATCACGGACGAGTTATATATACCTGACGTAGCATATTTTATACCGTTATATCTTGATTACACGTAATAAATGGCGGGACAGTTGTCTAGGCCAAGTATTCGGGTGAGTTAACAAGGTGTATACGTGCTAAGCTCTGTTTAGACCTATCGAGCACTCGGCCGGGAGCACTGTCTCGACATTTTACTTGTTTCGTGTAATCAAGGCATTATAATAAGATTTCGGGGTTTGTGCAGAGGCTGTCCGAGCTTCACGAAGGGCGCGCGCGGCCGAAGCGCAAGATGCCATCGCTGTCCATCAACAACCCTATGGAGGTGCTGCGGCAGCGGCTCCTGCTGGAGGTAGCCCGCAAGCAGATGCGCGAGGCCAACCAGCGGCAGGCCGTCGCCAACAGACTCTTCTTGCAAAACGTTGGCAAACGAGGTATTTACATTACCTTCCTCAAGAACCAAATATAACAAGCCACCTAAGTCTTGAACCTGTGCTTCTTGAGAGTATTTGTAAACATCGAAAAGTCAATAAGTATCTGTACTCTATCTATACAAATAAATAAAATTGGAGTGTCTGTTTGTAATATTAAAATAACCGCTTTTTACTAAGTGCATTTGGATGTATACACGGTACATATGCAAAAACATTTTTTTTAACAATTTTTATGTGTCTATCTGTTTGTTTCGGCTAATCTCTGAAATGGCTGGACCGATTTTGACGGGCCTTTACTGGTAGATAGCTGATGTAGCAAGGAGTAACTTTTTGATAAATATCACGCTGACTAAGTCGCGGGTAATAGCTAGTATCAATATATATTTTTTAAATTGTTCTAAAAAACTCATTTGTCATTTTGTTGAGATATTTTTTCAATTAAATTCTGTTACCAACTTCAAACACACTTAAAAGAGAGTCTAGTTACGTGCGTACGTGTTGTGTACTTAGGAAATGAGGGAGTCAGCAGCTTTTTGCGTGTTTACAGTGCCTACCCATACGGATTATACGGCCGCCACAAGTAACAGATATTTAGGTGGGCTTTATTTACAAAAACATTATACGAGATTGCGAAGATATAAATAATATTGCCAACTTGTATCAGTTTTTTTACAAACTCCGAAATGAATTGTCAATCAAAAGAATGTACTTCAGTGCAAAAGTTACATTGCCGCTTGGTAATCATGATAAACATAAATACAACTGTTCCAATGAAAAGTCTTTTGATAATTTCGTAGGAAATTTTGTGGAGTATTGAAAATCAGTGTATTTTTATGATTCGTATACAAAATGCAGGAGTTCGGTATTGTTAAAAAATTTCATGGAGCAGACAATTTTTTCATATTTTCCATTGTATGATCATTTTTATTGAAGGAAACCCAGCAATGAAAAAGTAAGGCTTCATTATTGTATTTTTTTAAAGGCACTCTTGTCGTTTTACAGGATTCTGGGCCAATTCCGCTTCGTCCAGCTACGACAACTAGAACCGCAAGTGACTGATACCCTTCCTCTTCCTATCGCTGTCCTCACCTTCAGACTGGAAGCAAGATGTTACGTCATCAGCCCTCCAAACAAACCCCTAAAAACGTTGTCTATGGAAAGTTTCCACTGCATCATTATCAACGTCACACTAATGCTTTCTATCCGACATATGATATGGACTCTATGAACGTCTGCATACGTACTCTTTTCAACTGTATTTTTGCCTTCTCGGATGACTTATTACTGAAAATACCTTTTACTTTAAAAAATACGGGTAAATAAACGAATCTTGTTTTTTTAAATACAATTATAGCTTATATGACTAAGGATGTGTGTGTCCACTGAACATTTTGAATTCGCATGGTGTTAAATTGTCAGATGATCTAGTTTTATATGAGCTGGATCACAGATATAGTAAGGCTGATCAAATCCGTTGGTTACGACACACGATCGGACCAGTAAATCACTTTGTGTGAACAGTTAGCTGTGTGTTACTAACTACGTCCGTGGTCTAGCCCGTACCAAGTTCGATCGTCTGGTAATACTATTAGATTCTTTTATTAAATAAATTCTTATTCATTCATATATTTATATTAGGTAACCCATAAAAAAAGCTATTGTAAAATAAGGAATTTCGCAAAGCGGTGTATGTTAACCAGCTCAACATACGTCAACCGCGGGTTGCCGTGATACCTTATTGGATTACCCTTGGGTTCAAAACAGCCCTCTATGTAATCCATTTTCATAGTATTTTTCTACGCTTGTTAATGATTGTTCACTTTGAATGTTACTTTCAAGTTATAGAATCACAAAGTATGTCCAAGACTACATTTTCATCTTGGTTCTCTCCCATTTGTTTGTGCCAAATTAATAGAATACTTAGTGACTATGTACTTAGTTATTCACAATCCCTAACTACAAATAAGTGTATTAGACATTCCCTACTAGTTTTAACGTACCTAATTTATATGTACAGTGTAGCTTAATGTGTATTTTTATGTTACAACATTGATCTCTAATAGGTAGTATATTTAATGGTAGGCAAATGTAATAGTTCATTATAAAATTGCGTTCAATAAAAACGTTAAATTATTAATTAGTGTTTATTTTATAATTCAATAAACAGAACCCTTCACATGTATTCTACTAATTGTACTTAAAATAAAATATATTTCTTGGAGCATCCACGAATACTTTACTTTATAATATTACTTTACAACTTTCGTTAATGTTAATCATGGCCTGTATAACACGTAGCTACCTATTTGATGTTTAATAATGCGGTCTATTGGAATTCCACGATGCTTTGCCGTACAGTGTGGCGTATGACTTTGATATTGTATCCAAAGGCTTCTGCTGAAGCTGATGGAATCCATAATTAAATTCAAGCAGAAACAAAGACGCACGGCTGCACGGTATAGGAGAATTCGAAATAGTTTTGTCACAAGTAAATATTACATAGCGGATTGTTATGTGTAAAGTAAATGTGTCAATTTTGAAATTCTTTCAAACTATTCGTCTAAGTGAGATTCTGATGGACTAATATTCAGCGTCCGATTTATTTTCGTAGGTTGTAATTTCTGGCTTATGATTTCGGTGTAACATCCGACCTTAAATATGTAAGGAGATCGGTAAAATATAATCCTGGAAGTTGACCTTATGAGTTGAATATTTATATTAACAATCGTGGCAACGGGTACAGTCGAGTTCGTGAATATCTGAGCGCATTCAACCTAATTAATTATCTGAGAAATAAAATAAAGCTTATACCTATGATCGGGAAAATCCCTTTTCGAGCGGAAACCAAAGTAATTCTATAACTTGATTATGGTGCTTTAACGTTCGTTCTCATACCTGAAGGACCTTTTCACACAGTTCCAGTAGGTCATTCTATCGAATATTTTTCGTCTATTTTGGAACTGTTTATGTATTTTTTCGGTCAGCATTTTGCACCACAAACCAGAACGCTTTAAATAAAAACAGCTGAATCAAGTTTTGCGCCGCTGAGGCCGGCCGCGACCCTTTGGCGGCCATTAATTAGGTTTTTTTTCTAACAACGTCACGGAATGAGAAAATTATTGTTGAAAGAGATATAAAATGACATCATGCTTGTGTTTTAGTCTTGTTGCTTTAGTTTTGAGTTATATTCTCGCGGACTAAAGGAATAGTACTATAGGTAAATTTTTGGAATGAGTAAGTACTTTGATGGTTTCTGTGTGGTCAATGTACCTTTTCATAAAGTAGACTACTGAAAACTACTATTACTACTATTTTTGATAATTCATCAACATATATTTCTCTACTACTTATAGAAATGTAGCATGAATATTATAAATATGTTCCGTATTCAATGTTCCTCTTCTATCATAGAGTCGGCGGTGCTATTATAGCACTACGAGTCACTCAGAGCACTACCCACTCGTATAGATAGTGCCGTGAGTGGCTTGTAGCTCAAGAGGCCCCGGGGCCCGGATGCTCTGGACGCGGTCTCCGTCTACGAGCGATAATTAACGTGATTGAATTGTAACCGACGCCTCCAGAGCCACGTGATTTCATTACTCTTCGACATTTTCGAAACCCGAGCGATGCTACACCGCGGCTACGTTCCCGACGTTTATACCGCGAAATATTCATAATGAAATTCTTACAATATTCCGCTAGATACACAAATAGAGACCCTTAAAAAGTTTTCGGATCCCTTTTCTTGTAGAAAACCTCAGGATTTCCGACCTAGCAGCGCCTTCGGAGAAAACCTCTCACGTTAACTTTTTTTTAATACGTTGAGGGAGGGGATTCTGAAATGGAATCTCAAGCTACGCATAAAATAGCCTCAGGCTTTTCTCATTTGCTGGACTTAAATTTACCCAGTTACTTCAGGGTGTGTCAATGTTAACCACAGTAATATAGTAAACTTGTAAGTAAAGGGAAATCAAAGCAAAAGTTTTGAACATAAAATATAATATTTAAAAGGAACATGTTGCAGGCAAATGAGTTACCTACCAATACTTAACTACTTGTACAAGAGCTAACTACTAGCGCTTTAGACAGAATGTTAAATACATTTACACTAAGTGTGTAGTTATTATTATGTCTAAAATAAAAGTCCAAATTTACTTCGAAAAAGCAATGTGCCGATATACCCTGTTGACAACTTGTTTCACAGAACTAGTACGGACCATTTGTCAAATAATTTGTGGATAGGACTTTTCATAAATATGCAATACCATATTTTCATAAATGTGCAATACATTACTTCAATACTATATTTAAGAAAAAATTGAATTTGATAATATACGAACTATGTCGTCGAACTTCGTACCGCCTCAGAATCACATGTAATTTTTTTCTCATGTTTTAATAAAAATTCTGTTAGTCGAGGCGGACACAAATTCAAATCGTCTAACATCATAAAAATCGGCCCACCCCTTCTTGAGTTATAAATGATGTAACTAACACGAATTTATTTTATATTCCGTGCATTTATAAAGATGGCTATTCGATTTTATTATTAAAATATTTTCCAGTGAGGCTTCTGTTAAATACAGATAACAATGATAAGATAGTTTGGACAAAAATCTAATTTATTCAAGAAATAATTCAGATAACTGATAAATCTGTACGTTTAAAAATGCTGCATTAGACAAACGTTTCATGGCCTTTTAAGCACCAAATTTCTATTATCCTTAAAAGTGCCAAAACTCAGGAGCATGAAAGATTCATGTTCTATTAGGTACGTAAGTACTACTTACACTTTTTGTCCTTTATATATATACCTACCAAGTATAATCCTTTTCACTACAAATGTTTAAATTCTTGATTCGAAACACGAGTCACGTATCTATGCAAATTTATTAACGCACGCGTAATCCAGTGCCATAGTGTCAGTCGACATTAATCCAATATTAAAATTCGACATCAATGCAAATTAGGTTAGGAAGAATCATAGGTACATACCTACCTATCTACTTGAGTTTGCTCAGAAATTACGATGGATCAACATTACATTTACTTCTACAACTCGTGAACTAGTTTATCCTATCCTTGACTGTCGTGATATGTTTTGTTCTATGTGCGAAGTACAGTGAGTATATAGGTTTACAGATCCTGTTTTCGGTTTTGTCTGAACAGTCCAAGAGCAAGAGTTGGATGCATCTCAATAAAGATGCTACTTTGAAGAACCGCTAACGTGCGTGACTAACTTAAGAAAAAACAATCTAACATCTTATTGATTTCAAATACCTATTACAAAAGACCATCAGTCCACTCTAGCATCCAAAACATTTCGTCATTCTTGCTTATATTCTTACATTTTTTTATAACTTTTGACTCTATTTATCCAAGTCAAAGACAGATAATTTATTTCGTAAACATAGGCCTGATGGGGCCACTAACAAATGTATAATTTATTTATTTTTCCCTCAACTATACAACGATATGACATTCGAGAAAAGTTCGAATTAAAGTTTTTATTCGAATTCGTTATTAATTCGAGTGCACGAGAATTGGGCCCCAGTTCGGATATTACTTATTTGTACGTTGGTGCTAACCGTGACTGAGCAACGACAAACAGTAGAAATAGAGTCTATCGATCACACAAACAGTAGTGACGTTGCTGATACCATATCTTATTCATCTGTAAATAAAACTAAAACCGCGTTAAATCCTCGTTATAGCGACAAGTAATTAGAATAGCCGCCATTTACGAAATTCCTATTAGTCCTTTTGTGGTTTTAAATTGATAAACAACTGGTGGTCGACATGGAGCAGAAAGAAAGGTATATCGTCAAATGTTTTTACTGGACGTGCCTATTTCTGCATTAATTTTGGCGGAGAGTTTCTCCTGAGTATATACACTATCCAACTTTAAAGTTATTCTTCTAAAAGTGGATATTGATCAGTTTTTACTAGTATACCTAATTACGTCATAAGTGTACACAAACTGCACTATTAGTTAACTTCTATAACGTATCTTAATTTTTTATTATTCCTGTTTTTAATTATTTTTGCTTTACATTTATAGTTAAGTTTTATCAGTATTCGTTAGTTGTAACAGTGAAGACCGTTCAAAACTTTTATATAATAAACCTTAGGTCCTTTTTCTTCAAAATACCAGAGTGATCGGCTCAAGTTCCTGATGGAAGTAGGTCAATGAGTGTAATTATAGGGCTATTCCTATAGGTCAATACAGCAAAATTAGAGTCGTGACACATAAGAAACTTTAACTATAAACAATTTTATTTATATGCTACTAGGTAGGAACTGTATTATGTTTTCTTTTGTTAATTAATAACACAAATTGATTCACCTTACGGGGGTAACATAGTCACATGGTGACAATACCCATTTAAAAATAAAGATTAAAAAAAAAAAAAACTATAAACAAATAGCTATCTACTTACCCAGGACCCTGGCTCAGTCGTATACCTAAATGTAGGAATTGCTTTCGCGTAGGGTGGAGAGGTATACACAACCGAGTTGATAGGTACTTACTAACATAATAATACTCAAAAATATGTGTATCGTTTATCACCTATGTTGTGTTTGACTGAGAAATATATCTCAGGCTATAAGTTCACTCATTAAAGCAGCTCTGTGGCCGTTAAAGACTTTTGCGATTCATGGGATTTATGACGAAAGTACGCGCTTACAAACGGGAAGTCTCGCGTTTTGTTTCACACTCCATTGGTATCTACCAGTAAACAGGAGGTGGGTCGCAATAACGAGGTGGGTCGCAATGTTAATATACAGGTTGATTCGAAGAGGGTATAGAAAGCCTGGAGCCTGCGCTTCTTTAGCGCATTTCCAATCATGAGTCATCAGTTTTTTAAATAACGTGTGATAGGCATGAATGTTTGCACCCGAGTCATGGATATTTAATATCAATATAGCGCGATTCGGAAAAGGAAAAAAAAAAACCAACAAAATAACAACTGTGATGATTTGTGTGCATTTTTTTCATTAATCATACCTGTCGACATTGTGATTTGAAAAATACGCCAAAAAGGTTCAAATGGCACTATAATACCCTTTCTACATCACGCTGTATAAGTAATAATATACTGAGATCGCCTTTAGGCCGTTGTACGTTAGCCATTAAGTGAATATCAAATCATTTATTTAGTTTACGCCTATAAGGGCATTTACAAATGGTTTTTTCGACCTCAACTGAACATATCTGGCAAGAAACTCAGAGCGTTGTTCTTTTGTATCGCCTTGTTTACTACAATAACATATGTTAAGCGCCAGTGGGTTGCCATGCGAGGCGCAGCACTCACCCGCTATACGTTGTCATCTTAAAATCTTAATCAGATCAGTCCCTGCTACTTTATCATCCAAATAATCCCAGATTCTCTAATAGCCCTTTTGACATAGTTTAATTTTTACGTTTTTTTTTTATTTACTAATAGCCATATCTCGGAATTTTCTGAGAATTTTACCTATTCATTGCCCCATAAAAGAAGAGCATAAAAGCATGAGCTTCATAGAAGCATAATACCGATCTGCGGCAAGGCAGCTCATTAGCCGGTCCTGGCGGCGCCCGCCCGTCATTGTGGTCCGATTGATGACTCGCGTCAATATGGAGCCGGATATTACGGGTTGCCTCTTCATTAAAAAGTTGCTCCGGAGACACGGAATTAGATTACCTAACTTACATAAAGTTGCATGTAGGAAATGCTGCTTCTGCACTGTATCTATCTACCAGGTATACCTAAAGACAGGTAGATACAGTGCAGAGCTCTCTCTCTTAAAAATAATGTTATTGGATACATTTATGTAAGTTTTACTTTCATTGCAGATTTTATTTGTATATTCAATACTTGTTCTATTTAGATAGTCTTTACCATGATCTCTTCAACTATTAAACATGAGATATGTATTTGTAATTTATTGTCTAATACCTATTAAGCTTATGCGTTACTTATATGTAGTTACCTGTTATTCTAACTCAACGATACTGTTATAGGTATAATATATAAATGCGAAATTTAATGACACGATTAAATCTTATTGATTGGCACACGTGTATCAAAGGTTTGTGCCTATAAGCAGATTACTTCACCTTACTAATTAAGTAAATAAGGAAAAGGTTACAACTCCCTTCTGAAGGCGTATTTTCGATTCAAATCACTGACTACATACAATAATTAAGCGACTAAGTCTTGTAAAATTATTAAGACGTATAGTTAAGTCGAAATGTGTTTTGCAGTTTATTAGTTATTGCCTATAAATAACCTGCCGAAATTCTAACCCGGGACACACGCTACAGAGAGCAGAATCAATACCAACTTGCCAATTGAATGGTCAACAAGAATTAAAAGAATAGTTCGTCAAGAAATTATTATTGTTTACCTATTTTGTTACAGCATTAGTAAAATGGACGCTTTGCTCTTTACAATGGCACTAGAGGTGTCGTTGCTGCAGATGAGAATTGTAGGTAAGTATCTACCCACCTAATAAATTATTTTATTTGCTTCTACGTCAAATTCCTATAGGCTATTCCTTCTTCTTAGCGTATTTCCAGTTTCATTTATAAATTGGGGTGGGCTTTTAACTGGGCTAGGATATGGCCTTATCATAACTGTAAGTTCTTCATGCAGCGCCATCTATAATGAATACGTGATATTACAGAGGGCAGCGCTGAGCTAAGGTACAAACAATGGCTGCCTGCGAGTAAGCTTGAGACGCTGCAAAGGGACAAACTCCTAAGGGACAGGTATGTTGCCCTCATTTTTGCACAGATGGAGACTTGTGAAAAACCCTATAGTCAACTTTTTGACGGATATCTCACACAGATTCTATCAAATATCGTCGATAATGTTATCAGGAGATTTATTTATAACTCGAAATCAGAAACAAGAGAATTCAAATTGATTATTATTATATTCTGTACTAACCCATTCTGAAGATTCAAGTGTGCTCTTACGTACCCTATGTGTATTTCTAAGACTATGTATAATGAAGATACTACGATGTGGAGATGCGAAATGAGCTAGTGTTCAACTAGGTCCTGACGTCATCATGGTGGGCGAATGCATAAAATAGCTAAACGCGATACGTTAGATCCTACTCAATGGTACATAGGTACTACAGACTTCTAATATGCTCCCTAGTACTTGGAAAAAGAAATCTGGAACCCATTATAATGTTACAGGGAAATGATAAACGACATAATCAGAAGGACATTAATAGAAGTCGCCGAGAATGGACAGTGGCAGACGCTGCAGCAGGCGGTGGAGCTGCTCACGCGCATACATAACGAAACTGCTGTTGCCAAACTTCAGCTTACCAATAAGCAATTAAGATTGTAAGAATCTATTAAAATTATAAGATCGATGTAGCAATTTCTTATATTTACGCGAATATTACACATTGAAATGAAAGTAATAATAAGGATTTTATCGCGTAACGTAACGTCGGGAACGTAAAATCAAAATAAAATCGCGATAAAATCCTTAATATTAGTTTGTAGCGATCAAGATAAATAGATAGATAGCTCTTTAGATATTGTTACACGAAAAGAGTAATAATAGAATGTAACATACAGTGAAATGTCACAATGGGCGGCCTCATCCCTAATAGAGAGTGCTAGAACTAGTTTTATATATCTACCTACAGTTTGTAAATAAATGAACAATGTTTTTGGCGTAGTAGAAGAACCAGAAAATGATTAAGGTAATAGGTACCTACTGAAGATTTAGTATTTCTGTATTGTGTGCTTCTAGATCCCGGAATGCCGTATCCAATGAACTGGATATGAAGCGAAACCAATGGGGGATCGAGCTACGTAACGCTCACCAAACTATCGCTTTGCTTCGAGATCAAAGGAGTGTTTGTATTAGTTCAGTCACCATCGTTAAAAATACTTACAGAAAAAAAAACGCCGACCCGCAAATTTATAGACGTTTTACAACTTTATCGATCGTCTATAAATTCTGGGGTATATATTTATAACACCACACCACTACCTGACCGGCAATTAACTTCTCCTTTACATATAATTAGGTGCTTCTTTATGCGTTTCTATGGATTAAAACATTTACGCATAATGTTGACGATCCCTGTTATTTACGCGTACTTGACAGTTGCCAATAATTAACTACCTTTCCGTAGTTCTAGTAAAATAATCATCGTCGCTAAGTTTTTATAATTTACTTACAAATGGTTAGAAGTCGGCCAAGTTTCCATCAATACGTATGCAATGGGTGTTCCGTAGCTAACACAAATATGTACAGCTTTTCACGGGCGCTGGTTTTTTAGAAAACCTGATGAGTGACCTTTGCGCATTTGATGACAATGATTCTTTCAAAATGCGACGGCTGACGATTTATATATCATACAGCTCAGGCTATAATGGAACAAATCCATAAAATTAATTTCATGGATCTAGTGCGTAAAGGTATAACCTAGATAGCGCATGGTCGCAAACAGAATGCCAATTTCGCCGTGTTTCCGCGCGGCCGCTGTGGTAGAGGCATCCCTCAAACAAAGCTGATTATTTATCAATTTCTTATGTCTGTGGCTATAGTTGCTTCGCACGCACTCTGTGTCGGTGCGGGAGCCTCCGGTCATCCTTAGTGTCATCGCCCCTGCTACTTTTCACCCATGGGTTGTCAAGTTGCATATGTGTTATTCTGGCAACACCACGGAAACATAACTTTCATAATTGATTTTTATTATTGTCTTACGGAACACCGTAATCATTATGTTCATGGACCATAATGTTCTTGCAATACTCTGCAGATACTGGAATTGAAATGTTACGCGACCACTGATGCGTCACCTTCTATATAAAGTCATTACTTAACTAGCTAACTACTACGTATGCTGTAAAAAAAGTTCAACCTTTATTGGGTACAAGGAAATTTATAGTCCACGGGAATAATTACGTTTACTTATAGACTCCTGTTCGAAACAATAATTAAAAACAAAAGAAAATACTCATAGGCAGAATCCACAACGGTTTACAATAATTAGATATCAAAGTACCTACAGCTTATATATAGTTATACCTTGTCAGATTATTATATGTACATGATAAAAGATATATAATGCTTGTAAGGGCACAAAACTGAATATACAACACTTTATCTAAACCCGCGTTGATGTGATTCGAGTATAATGGACTGAATGTTTTATTTGGATGTCCGGATCCTGGTGGACAACGGGTGATCCGAGCGCATTTTCTTACTTCGAATCACGTCGAAATACAATCAAAGTCTTTTTGATACCTAGTTTATTTTCATATCATTTTTAAGTTTTTTTTTATTTTCCTGTTGTAAATATTTAGATGATCAAAGTGGTGTAGAAATTAAAATAATCTGTCACATAACTAGGAAATAAAACAACGATTTTGAACTATATTTTATATTACTACTAAAATTCAAATCTAAGGCACATCAAACTGGTCCTACATGATTGCGGCTCGAAGGACCAGATTATATAGACGACAGTATAGACTAGATTCTGTCCTACGATGAAACAACCTATATCACTCATGGATAATGTGGCTTTCAATCAGAGAAATACATTTCAGGATTGGATCGGTAGTTCAGGGATTACCCCCTACAACTCTACTAACCGATCTCACTAACTTTACCTTTTATTGAGTACCTTACTAAGTTCATTATTGTTTGGCTAATATTTTTATGCTTAAATCTTCAGGATGACCTGGTAAACTCCAAGACACGGCTGTGCTACGCGGACAATTGGTTATTTGCGCGCGCAGAATCGCTGGAGTTGCGATTCGACGAGCCGCGTGCGCCGGCGCCGCGCCAGGACCACGAGCAGCGCGTGCACGACGAACTACTTCGGTCTTACGAGCTGCAGATCAAAGTATAATCTCAAAATATTATAAAAATCCAATGAAATGCGAGTTTATTTGGGAAATACCACAGTCCGTTTAAGCACCTAAGAAGTATCAATCTAGGTACCGTAGCCCAGATAGATACATCTTGGGTACCATTCATTCTGTGCTTTTAATATACTATTTCCTTTAAAGTTTATTCAAATAATAAAGTAATTTTACCCCATTTGTGAGGGATACATATTATACGGATAAAAAGTTAGTCTATGTTACTCTAGGTTATAACCCATCTTTCTACGAAATGTCATTTAAAACTCTTCAACCTTTCTTGCGTGTCTATATTACGCACTAATAAAAAATATTTATGAAATTTATGTTATTTATCGTGGTACCTGGGTAAGGCTAAGGATACGGATAAGGGTATTGTTCTGTTCTACAGGAACGTGAAGATTCTTTGGAATATTGGCGGGCACGCTATAATATCGATATTGCCACTATAGCCGCAAGAGTAGCAGAAAAATGTGAACAACTCCGCGTTGCTAATAATCGCCGAACTGAGCTACAAAAGCTGGTAAGAATTATAATTTTCTTACTAACAATTCTTAGGTTAATAAATTAGTCTTCTTTTTTGTGATAGTGTCAAGCTTTATTTGTTCTAGTATGACCTACATGCAGGCGAAATGCGTGCGTGGCTTACATTCAAAAGGGAACGCGCTGCCCGCCTAGCGCGCGAAGATCGCCAACGTGCCTCTGCGACCCGCATACAAGCATGGTGGCGCGGCGTTATGGTGCAGAGAGCTCTTGGATCTTTCAAATATTTGCGCCATTCTAAAAAAGCACCTACCAAATCTAAGAAGAAATAATTAAAAATAATATTTCAATGGCACATTTGTTTGTATTATGTACCAAACTATTTTTTTATTGCTTTCATGTATCTGTAATTAAAATAAACCAACCAGCCCCATTTAGTTTTATTTTCCAAAAATGTGTTTAATTGATAATTAATATGTATCTTAGTGGGATATGAACCATTCTGTGTATGCACGTGTGAATGAAATTAAAATGAAATAGTTGAAGTTCACACAAGTTCAGTAAAAAAGCAGTACATTATCCCCAGTTTTAGGCACTTATATGAATAGGGGGTTTATTTCATCGCCATCTATATCATCACTACCATAAGGAGTACTTTACAGCGATGAAACAATTCACTCGTACTGAAGAAAATAACGCTATTTTGTAGCCCATTGCCAACCTAAAAAAAAATAAGTATCACAATCACTGACCTCTAATACATCGCGTACTTGTATATTAGACGTTAGTGATCACAATATACGTATCGATGCGTATAATGGAACGTAAATGTTAGCACGTTGACAGATAATAAATGTCAATGTCAGTCGCGGTGCCGGTCCTAGCTCGCTATCTCGTTCACTGTCAGTCAGTTGCATGCTTTCGGTGGTTGAGGTTGTAGTTCTGTGTAATTTAATTTATGCAATAATAAAGTTGCCGAAATCGAAAATATCACTAAAAAAACAATATAAATATTAAAATACTGACATAAACTGTTTTATTAGTGTTCAGTGATATATCGGACTGTGATAAAACCTGAAAAAATTGAGTTTGCAGTATTTTCAATTCTTGGAAAGTCGGACTGTCATCAACCAGATACGGTGAGTAATCCTTTATTTTGCTATTTGCCAAAGCTTTAGCTTTTATGATTCGTGCAAAACATAATTATTTGTGCACTATATTGTGAGTATGAAGATTTAGATAACTAGAATCAAGAGTGTAAGTACATATTTATTTAAGAAAATAATAATGTATTTTATTTACTTGCCTAACCACCTAGCCAGACGAAATTTTTATTTGCGATACGATCTAGACTTTGCAATTAACTTTCACTAACAGTTCGGTATATTGTCTGGCAAATCATGGTGCTTAAATTTATTTGGAAAATATGAAACATAATATTTATTGCAAGTTAGTAGGTAGGCAGAGAAGTTTTGCAATTGGTACTTTCACAAAACATATTGTTGTAAGTCAGTCTTACAAAGGAATGGTTCTTTAATTAATTATATGTTAACTTATGTTTTTGCACATGCCATATCATAAATTGCAATTTAGTTCTTAACAAATGATTAATATACATTTTCTTCACAACACTTTGTTTAGGTAGGTATTTTTCTATGAATTATATGCATACCTATGTGCATGATACACATCAGGTAATTGTGAAATGAGTTATGTTGGAAAATCATAGGTGCCTACTTACCTTTAAGCCAGGCATAGATCACAAAACTGGATTAAAAAGATATAGGGATAACAAATACAAGAAAAATATGGGTTACTTATACCTACTTAATGTGTGTATGACATGATCATACATAGATATAGTCATGTATGGGTTGATTGATTAAAATCAGCTGATTTAATAGAATATTCAAAACGAAACTTGATTTGTAAATTATAAATCAGCATTTCATATAACATTATTATATTTGTAATGAAAATATAAAAAATGGATGAAATAATCAACATTCATATTACATAATAAATATTGCACTGCACTTTTACCACAAAATAATTTCTTAGGTTTCTTAACGCAGTCAAAATACTTTGAAATAAAAACAATGCAAACCACCTATAAGACAAAAAAACGTTTACATTGTTTGAATCAATAAAAAACAAAGAATCAATATTTATTTTCATTTTCTTTTAGTAAAAAAAAGACTCAGCGAAATAGTTTATGACCAAAAATAATGAAAAACCTATGAGGTACCTTACTTAAATAATAAAATCATAATTTATTTGTTTATTTTTAAATCAAATGTTATCAAGACCAAAAAATATGAATTTAATTAACCCGGCCAGATATGTAGGATACAGTGTGAAATTCTGTACAATAGAAAATCTGAAATAATTTATCATTAATAGAAAAACTGAAATAATTTATCATTAATTCATAAATTTCTTAATTTATTATGTGTACAACACAAGCTCCACTTCAAATAAAACTAGATTAAATTTCATCTCTGCCACTATCTGTAAGCATCCCCGAGAACAAGCACAAAATATTTTCAAGCAAACAAAACAAGTTCCAAGGTGTCCAATCAAGAAGACAAACATAAAATACGATATAAAACAGTTAAACAGTTCTTGTTACCTGCTTAAAAAGATGTAGATAGGTAATTAATGAAATTAGCTGTAGTTTTTTTTGGGCACGAATAATGTCGCCGGGGCCGTGCTAGTGAACCGCACGGAGGGAGCTCGACTCGCGATAATTAGTGCGTTAATCGCGCCAGCGGGGTAGGTAGGTACGGTGCACAGTTGATGCAAGTGCGTTTCCGAGAAACCGATCAGAGGAGCTCGCGGTAGGAGCGGCAAATTGCCGACAGATATGTGTGCCGTCTGTCGGTAATTGCAAAAATCACTCGCCGCGCCGCGAAACGAGCTTGTGGTCCATGTTTTACAAGAACGACCGTGTACCTACACATCTGAATAGATATAAGGTACCTACACTTATCTGAATTACACTATTATACAGTCGTACATTTCATGTACGATCGACGAATATAGAAAGAGAATATAGAAATAATTGGCTTGTTTTTTTGTGCTTCAATATTTTGTTTGCGATACTAGCTATAGGTACCTACCTTTTTTTTTCTTCGTCTGATATAAATAGTTGATTCATTAAAAAAAATACATAACATACAATCGGACTTATCACTAATAGTGATCTCAACCAGGCAACCTTAGATGAAAAGGATTTTAAATATATCAATATTAGAACAACTAAAAATATTATATCCAAAATCTAGAAGTAGAACAGAATGATTAATATCCAGCGATGCGATGCAGTGTCGCTCACCATTCAAAGACAAAAGGAAAGCGAACACTATTGTTGGATTTGTCTATGTCGGCCGGAATCCCGCCAGAATGGGTACAAGTAGTATAACAAGAAACGTCAAATAACCATCAATCATCGCTGTTTTCTAAGCCTACCTTCGACGAGCGCCGACTACATTGCTTCTCGGGGTCCCCAAAATCCATAGAAAGTATATAGTGGGCACAGAGCACGCATAGTCTCAGACATGCGAAACTGATAAATTCGCAGTGTCATCAAATGAGCGCACCCACGGGATTTTCCGAAAGCCGGCAGCGGCCCTGCTACCACCGATAGTAGGTACAAGTAGAATTCAAAGAAATGGAGAAGCGATATCCAATTATGTTACTGTTAGGGAATATTATCAATTCCATATTGGCGCCGATACTGTTCTCAGATCTAAAGCTTTATGACTACGTTCACAATGAAACGCGACGCATATGGCAATTAGATAATTTTAATTAACTAGCGAATCACAGTCACAATTTGCCATGTTCAAATAGTAGTTTATTATGATGTCTTAGGTTTTATGGGATTGTTACTCAATTGCGCAGGTTGGTGATCGTTTATTTAATTATTATACCTAGGACTTATACCGTCAATTCGGATCATGATACTGGATTCACGATCCAAAGTTATCGCCTCGAATTCTCATCAATGCTGCGTAATATGGTTCGGGATATTGCTCGTATAAAGCGAATGGCTTCACAGGTAGGTCCTTGAGACATACGTATAATATCCAGGAGTTTAGTAAGTACGCTCGTGGACTCAAATTCCATGAATTGATTTATTGAATGAAGTTACTTTAGGTGGGATACTGGGTTTCGTTCCTGGAGGTTTGGCGAACCAGTTAGGTATGTATTGAGTTAAATATCTGTATATTTCGACAAGAGCGATTATTGACGTCATTTCATTCGTTTGAAGTTTCCGGTCCATGCATCGAATTCTACTAAAGTTAAACATTAACCCTCAAATTTATAGAAGGTTATAATGGAATGCAATTTTTCCTCTGAAAAGATAGTTATAATAATGCCATTATAATGTCTATAAATTTGGGGGTAAAACTGCTAGCTGAAAGGTATCTATGAGATTGTGCTGGATAGACATCTAGGGTTAAGCTTTCTAAATCAAATCTATAGTGTTAATCTCTATTGATCTTCATAAATAATAATCGCTGTCGGGTCTATGTATCAGTAGACGCTGTCGGGCAGTTCTATAATAGTATAGATATGGTTAGACATACGAACGATGGTATACGTAGTTAGTTGGTATAGCTAGCTGAGGCGCTTAGAATATTTAATATTATTTTCGTAGCGGTTAGCTAGGTACATGATCTCATTCGCGAAATTTTTCAGTCTCCAAACTCATAACCGAGCCGGATGTGTAGCCATACGGCGCATGCCTATTAAAAAACAACTTAGCCACCGTGTAATTGGTACACGATAATATTACATAATCAAATAGGTATTTCATTGCAATCATTTACCAAAAAAAAACCTTCAACTGCATTGCTATTAAGTATTGCTTTTCTGAGAACAGCTAGGCTAGGGCCCAGTCACTCGCGCAACTGCCGATTCGTGGAATTACTTACTTATATATCCTAGTCGTTTTATTCTGTCATTCGTCGATAGGTTTCATTATTTTAATATGCTCGGTTTTATTCTATTAACTGGGAGTGCCGGCGCGGCGGCGACCCCGTTGTGGAAATTAGTTTATGGACTATCCCGGAGGAAACCTTCCGTTGCCTGGCTATCCCACAAGAATCCATAAATTTTCCGGGATAAAAAAAGATCATGATAATGATCAAGTTTTGCCGTGTTGCGCCAACAGATCGACAACGTCGCAAAAAATACGGATTCAGAACAAAAAGTGTGTCTATTCTACTTAATTATAAATAGTTAATTGCTTTGTGAAGACCATCAGTTATTTTAAAAGTGTTGCATGTAGGCCTTCACTTGGGTTTAGTATGAGATTAAACAATGTTGCAGATGTTACTCTTTTTGTGCGTTCGTAGTTTGTAGTGAATTCACGACTTGAAGCCGGGAATTTAGTACCTATAATGACTGTGCCGTCGCATCAGTGTACATTTTAAGTACTTTAAAAAACCCTAACACAAAGCTAAATAATAATATCGCTGGACGAACACACCAACTATACGGTCACACACTAAGCAACGCTTGTAGTATGGGTACCGTACAATGGACTGGGGGCAAACTCAGTATATTTAATACTTATATAGATATTAAACATCCATGACACGGGTAGAAACATTCGTGCTCCATCTGTGACAAGGCAATCATTCCATATTTGAAAAATAGAACTTCATTAATCCTCGGATTAGTTTAGTTAATTTTCTTTCACCCGGTCTACTCCAACTCGAGACCGCTCAATATTCTATTGTCTATGTTATACTTATTTGTTTGAAATGTTTTAACGGCTACCTTTACGGTAGTTAAAGTGGGAACAATAGTAAGTAAGCAATGGTTTGCTTCAGAAACCGCCTGCTCACAGACGCATGACTTGTAATATAGAAACAGCTTACTGAGAATAACCGCAGCATAACTATTGTTTTATAATAATCCTTGTACTTTCTATAACCGCCTATGGCCTTGTTTAAATGCGCTATATTCTTTTGTTCTATGTTATAATTCAAACAAACAGAACAGGGTAAGTGGTTTACAAACGTCAAATAATTACAGAGTGGTATTGCTATGAATTCTAGCTACTTTATTAGCCATTAAATGTTTGCATAGTTGCGATTCTGAGAATTGTAGATTATTGTCTTTTAACGCTGCTTTAACTATTACTATCAAATTTATTCGTTTGTCTGACAAGTAAATTACAATTAGGTACGGTTGAATTATTAAATATACATACAGTACAGTTCTCGGTATCTCGTAGCAATAACTTCAGGAAAATTTCATTTACTTTATTCGCATGTGTTGTACTATGTATAATACATATTTAGACAGTTTTTCAAACTAGTTTGCCTATGTTTTTATTTTTCTATAATTATGAAAAATTTAGGCATTGATTGAATTATTTTTAATACACCGTAGGCATAAGTGTAATTACGCAAAACCTCGTAAACACAAACTGATTTTAACTATAATAAATGTATTAACCTAGTTTACACTGTCTTCAATATTTTCTGTGCATGACTTATCGCCAAAATTATATAATATTTTATAAAATTTTACCTAGTCAACGTATTTAGGCATTTTGTATGGAGAATTGATAGTTTTAAATACCGTAAATTGACGTACTGAACGAAATAGGTCCAAACTAAGATTACAGTGCGTTAAGCCGCTTGTACGTTGTATTAATATGGGTGCAAAGGTTCGACAGCTACCACCAATCAATGAGTTTTCTAGAAATCAGGACATGTTGTTTTCCTTGCGATTTCTTGGAAGCATGTTTTTTTTTGTAAATAACCCTTTTTACTTCGATTGCCTATCATAGTAATAATATACCTGCTATCAGGTATAAATTAGAAAAAAAGTAAATGCATACTTAATTTAATGGTTTCCCTTGTTAAAGGATGAAACATTAAGCCAAAATGTGGCTTCTACTGGGGCTGCTAGTGGTAGCGAGTGGAGCGCGCGCGCAGTCCGCCAGCTACTGCTCGCTGAACACCTTCACCACCAACACGACCTGGATGCAGTTCACTAAGGAGCCGGTGCCCTTCGAGTACGGCTTCGATGACAAATTCAAGAGTATACACTGCTGCGTTAAAGGCTACAGAAGTATTGAATGGTGAGTCAAATATAACCTAGCTTATAGTTTAAACATCCGCGCTGGCGTGAATTTTCAAAATTAAAGCCGAATTTACAAGACACCTACAACTATAACATAAAAATAAAAGATTCTTCCTCTGATTACGTACCTACTTCTTATGTTAATACAACAAATATGTAGGTTTACTCGTTCTAGATCCCTGAAACAAAAGATGGATCACCTATGAACCTCGGATGAAAACATAATTTAAGTATAATAAAATATGATGTTAGTACACGTTACAGGATGAGGGATAGACAGGTGTGTTGTGCCAGTGGCAATAAGCACAATAGCTTCTAGGAAATGGCGTCCATTGTGCGAAAATAATTGATAATCACGTTGTGTGACAATGGGCATTGCCCCCATCGGGCCGCGGGCCGGGAGCACCGCGAGCACGCTCACAGACCCACTGTGTAGTCACATAATATCGTACATATATATGTATATTTATTATTGAGTTGAAAATAACCGTCTGATTAAATGCATTATGTTATTATTAATTAAATATTTTATACATATATCAACGCCTTAAATATATGTAAGCGGTAATTTTTGCTCGCTCGGACTAAGAAAAAAAATACAACCGAATTGATAGCCTGCTCCTTTTTGAAGTCTGTTAAAAATATTACAATAACTGATTTTGTAGTATAAGCCAATTATACATAGGTACATCATGCTAAACCTTGCGGATTGCGTTCAGTAATGGCATGGCGTATAAAATCAACGCAATCGGCAAGGTTTAAATGTGTGTCTATTTGATGTTTGCTTATAACTACTACGCAAATCGGCATGGTTACAAGGGTCAATATTTTGCGAGCAGCTTTTGATGGTACTTTGATAATAAAATTAACCTCTTCAAATTAATTGCATAAATTTCATAAACAATTATTAATTAAACGTTTATGTTGAAATAATAAATGAGCTCAGATATCGTAAAAGGTATTGCCATCATATCAAATGGCAAACAAAATATATATGGGTGTCATCGCAATGGCACTAAGTTGTATTATTTACAATGGCATTTTTATTCTGACGTCATTGTAATTCTTGTGAAATGGGTAGGTTTACAGAAGTCTATATATAAAGTATATGTATTATATAAGACTGTAACTGGGTGGTGTTTGTGTCTGAACATGAAATATTTTCGGAAAAAAAATATCGAAGAGACATTATTAATTTATATGTAAAGACCAAGCCGCCATTTTTATTCTGTTTATCGTCTGGCCGTCCGTCTGTTTGCGCACTATAAGAAAATTACTGCACAGATTCTGATAAAACTTGGCATGCTTATAATTTATAGCGGGACCGCACAAATAATAATAAATGTATTGCCGTGGAATAGCGAATAAATTGTAATTCAAAAGTCACCGAATATGGCATTTACTGAAAGATAGCTTATGACAATATATCATCTTCATTAACTTTTTTATACAAAATTGATAGGTCGCCAGTATAGCCAAATATAAGTCCGCGCGTACGAAATCGCGGGCGCAGCTATTTCAATAATCCATAGGTACAAAGCCATAAAAATAAAAGCAATTCAATGTTGTAGACATGCATACGACGTATCGAATGAATAAATAACATTTTTAGTAAGAAATGAGAAAGTATACATGAGTTGTTTTGCAGCAGTTATGTAGTTAGTTAGTACGGCTACGCTGTCGCGTGTATTTCTCGGTAAACCATTTTAAGTTTGCGCCCTTGATGAACAATTTGTGTTTCCTCAACTTTCTGTTGGTTAGTTATTTGTACCTACCTATTGAAATGAATTCGAAGCGGGTCTGTGAGTCATATAGATATGGAATAACCGCGCGCCTTGGCATTGCTAAATATACCTATTTGTTTTATAGTATTTGTTCCAAATGTAGGTACTTACATAGTACTTATACGTAAAGTTAAACATTCATAAGATCTGTCCCACTTCCATCATAGCATACTTATGACATTTGCAATCATTTAGAAGTTATTGAGTATGTTAATAAAAAAATATAACATTAATATAGTAAAGAAAGCTATGTTTATTTTTTTAAATTAATGTAAGAGACAATGCTGCTAATTCGCTTGCACACTCTCTAAACTTAACTTAACTAGCTAAAATTTTAAGTATAGTTTAGAAATCATTAAAATCAATTCTGTTGTCACATCGAACTTAATTTAAATATCGTAATTGACAGGACTAATTTGATTTTGACAGCACCTAAATTGAATTGAGGTATGTTGCCAGTATTTAAAAAATATATCTGAAGAATGAATGAAAATAAGGTGAATGGATATGAAAATCGAAATAACATGATTAAATTATTTTAAAATAACCTTAAAATATGTAAAAGTTTAATTTAAAATATATGTCGGCGTCTAAATATTTTTATTGTAATTTTTTTATGATATTTACAATTATAAATTATAGAAAGTTGTTCTATATCGTCTGTGGTTAAGTGTTCCATATCTATTGTTCTGTGGTGAATTCTATTTTGTATCTGTTGACAGTAGGTAAACAAAACACCGTTTTCAGATCAGACGGGTGTGCTACATTGTAATTGTTGTAATAAGTTATCTAGTGGCTTGAATCTAATATGGAAAACGATAGGAATCGGTCTAACAACATCAAAATAGCGAGGGGTAAGCATTTTAAAGGATTGAAAGTTTTGTTTTACTTAAAATCAATCAATGGTTATAGTTACATCGACGCGCGAGGACATCTATCTAAAAATCAATTATATTTTCAGGAAACCAAACAGATTCTGCCGTGGTAGATTTTTAGGGGGCCCTACCAACCACGACGAGCTCAACCAACTCGGCTGCAGAAGAACTGCACAGCAGTGGGAGCATGTAAGTTTTGTGTTCTGAATATTATGCATGTTTTTCGTCTAAATGGTTTTTATATGGTTTTTTTATCAACAGGTTTGGAGTGTGTGGGTGGCGAAGTTATAGACCAAGGCTTGCAAGGTGCGAACTTCAATAAGCGCCACAGGTGGCGGTCTGGCAGGAGGAGCCCCGACAGACATAGAATCCAAAATTTTGGATATTGTTGGGCATGCCTATGTGGATGGATTTTGCCGCCTGGAAGTGTACCATAATACTATGTAATAAGTTAGTAATACTAAGCATTTATTGCATAGTTGTTATCTTCGGTAGTGCCATTTTCATTGAGTGTGGGCAACACATGGCCCCCATGTGCAGAAGCTTGTTGTTTAAGCCTTTCAAATTCTATTACTTACAAATTTGTTTATTATTTTGATTGTTAATTATTTTTAATGTTGATGTTTATTATTGATTATTGATAACATAGTAATAAGTAAAAAGCTTTATTATAATAATTCAGAAATTAAAGTCTTGTTTATGATTTGCCATACTTTTATTAATTTTGAGTAAAATAGTGTTTATTAACACTTGCCAAATGTGTCTTGCTTCAGCAAGGAAATCTGTTTCAATGTACTCTTCCACCATAGATAGCTTATCAGTATGATCTAAATCAATGGTATAATTCTCATCCGTATCTGCAAAAGTAGAAACATTTACATGTTATAACTTGATGTCAAGATATTTTTTTAATGCTAATATTATAAAGACAAAAGATATATTGGTTCGACGGCCTGATTAACCTAGTGGTAATGACTCTGCTTTCTGCGCTGAGAGTCCTGGGTTTAAATCCTGGTAGGGACACAAGCTTTGTGTGATGAGCATGAATGTTTGTACCCGAGTCATGGATGTTTAATATGTATATAAGTATTATAAACTGAGTTCACCCTCAGTCCATTGTACAGTACTCACAACACAAGCGTTAAGCTTAAATTTTTGAGCTCATACATTATAAACAAATAAATAAATAAATATCGCCATACGAACACATAACCAAACGGTCTCACTTTAAGCTTAACGCTTGTGTTGTGAGTACTGTACAATGGACTGAGGGTGAACTCAGTTTATAATACTTATATACATATTAAACATCCATGACTCGGGTACAAACATTCATGCTCATCACACAAAGCTTGTGTCCCTACCAGGATTGAAACCCAGGACTCTCAGCGCAGAAAGCAGAGTCATTACCACTAGGTTAATCAGGCCGTCGAACCAATATATCTTTTGTCTTTATAATATTAGCATAAAAAAATATCTTGACATCAAGTTATAACATGTAAATGTTTCTACTTTTGCAGATACGGATGAGAATTATACCATTGATTTAGATCATACTGATAAGCTATCTATGGTGGAAGAGTACATTGAAACAGATTTCCTTGCTGAAGCAAGACACATTTGGCAAGTGTTAATAAACACTATTTTACTCAAAATTAATAAATGGCAAATCATAAACAAGACTTTAATTTCTGAATTATTATAATAAAGCTTTTTACTTATTACTATGTTATCAATAATCAATAATAAACATCAACATTAAAAATAATTAACAATCAAAATAATAAACAAATTTGTAAGTAATAAAATTTGAAAGGCTTAAACAACAAGCTTCTGCACATGGCATTCTGCACATTTGTTGCCCACACTCAATGAAAATGGCACTACCGAAGATAACAACTATGCAATAAATGCTTAGTATTACTAACTTATTACATAGTATTATGGTACACTTCCAGGCGGCAAAATCCATCCACATAGGCATGCCCAACAATATCCAAAATTTTGGATTCTATGTCTGTCAGGGCTCCTCCTGCCGGACCGCCACCTGTGGCGCTTATTGATGTTCGCACCTTGCGAGCCTTGGTCTATAACTTCGCCACCCACACACTCCAAACCTGTTGATAAAAAAGCCATATAAAAACCATTTAGACGAAAAAGATGCATACTATTCAGAACACAAAACTTACATGCTGTCACTGCTGTGCAGTTCTTCTGTAGCCGAGTTGGTTGAGCTTGTTGCATAGGGCCCCGTAAATATCTACCACCGCAGAATCTGCTGGATTTCCTGAAAATATAATTGATTTTTAGATAGATGTCCTCGCGCGTCGATGTAACTAACCATTGATTGTTTACAAGTAAAACAAAACTTTGAATCCTTTTAAATGCTTACCCCTCGCTATTTTGATATTGTTGCGGAGTCGCTCCACAATCAACTCCTGTTGTCTCTTATTAGGCCGTTTCCTATCGTTTTCCATATTAGATTCAAGCCACTAGATAACTTATTACAACAATTACAATGTAGCACACCCGTCTGATCTGAAAACGGTGTTTTGTTTACCTACTGTCAACAGATACAAAATCGAATTTACCACAGAACAATAGATATCGAATACTTAACCATAGACGATATAGAACAAGTTTCTATAATTTATTATTGTAAATATCATAAAAAAATTACAATAAAAATATTTAGACGCCGACATATATTTTAAATTGAACTTTTATATATTTTAAGGTTATTTTAAAAGAATTTAATCATGTTATTTCGATTTTCTTTTCCATTCACCTTATTTTCATTCATTCTTCAGATATATTTTTTAAATACTGGCAACATACCTCAATTCAATTTAGGTGCTGTCAAAATCAAATTAGTCCTGTCAATTACGATATTTAAATTAAGTTCGATGTGACAACAGAATTGATTTTAATGATTTCTAAACTATACTTAACATTTTAGCTAGTTAAGTTAAGTTTAGAGAGTGTGCAAGCGAATTAGCACCATTGCCGTAAAAAACATTAGCATAGCTTTGTTTGAGAGTCTTCATCCACATTTACAGGTTTTAAGAATTTAAAGTATTTTATATAATAAAACAAAAACGAAATTCTTAAAAGCTGCTAAAGAATGTGTAATCCGTTGAAAAATACAAAATTTCACTTTACTCCGCGTACAATTTGGAAAGATTATATTGGACACTGGCACGCCCCGCGACTTTATACCCTTCGATTTTTGAATTTAAAAAAGGGTCTGAGTGTTAATTGTCATACGATAACACCATGCCAAGTTTCATAAAAATTATGTTCAATAGATTTTTCGTGCTGCGCGAAAACACAGATGGGCAGAAGAAAATATAATGGATTCGGATTAATGAGGGTCTATCTAGGAGCTCAGATTACTTATAAACTGCTAGTTATAAGAATGAAACTAACGAACCCGCACATAAAATATTGGAGGTAATCTATGGGCTATTACGGGTTGCAGAAGAAGTTTAAATATTCCGGACGAAATGTGATTGGATGTTAAATGCAAATGTCCTTCCAGTATGTTAGTTACTAAATTGGTGGAAACATACATACATGGATATGCACATGCCTATATCCAATAGGGCTAGGCAAATACCAAATAAGTAACTATACTGGATTCCTGACATCTTATTTGGGCTTCATCCACAATTAAAAAATACAAACTGCTTTGTGTATTTTCTATCCTGATCTTCTGTTATGAATACCTTTACCTTAAAATGACATCATTACGGTGAAACAGAACAGTTTTTATTTAATCATGATGATGATAATAAGGCGCTAATTATGTTCGTAAATAGTTCGCAGATAATGTCAAAAATATATTGATATAAGCTTCGCTATATTTTTTAATCTAAATATTATACTTACTAAATTTGTTTGGTGACTCACACACGGCGCCTGTGCAATGCATGTGTGATATGAGTATAGGCTTTGGAACTCTAGAACTTTAGATTATGTCATATGGACTCGTTACGGTTGATACATTTGCAATCAAACTTTATTCGTAAGCTAACCGTTTCCTATAAAATTGCGTTTTTGTCCACTTTTTGTGAAGAACGTCCGCTAGAGGTGCCGTTCAATTTGCGATACAAAATGATATGCCGACTATGCGATTCACGATTTGCATACGATAAAACTCTTAGTTCTGCAAACAATTTCTGCGAAATGTTTAGTAATTGCGATACGCGAATCTTTTGTCTATTTTACAACCCAAGGGGCTTAACTTTTGTATTGGAGGGACGACAGTAAAATTACCTTTTAACACACATGCAAATGTTGTTTATATGCGGTTTATAAACCTTGCGTAGTTATTTTTTTACTGCGCTTCTTACGTATACGTTTAGAAAACTTGTAGCGCGATTCAGGATTGTGACGTTAATTGTCATTGTTCTGAATGCGTCTGCAGTGCGATCTGCGTAGCTTGTAGTGCAGTTGAAGTGGTCCGTACATACGTATTTCGAAAAACAATATACGATTATGGAAATTATATTTCCACACTAAACGGTTTTCGGCGTCGCCCGAAATCAAGGAAAATACAACTATAATAAATAAGCCACAGTGCCTCTGGATTTTCCCTGTTGTCAATTATGAATTAGAAATTGAAATTTCTAATGCTTTGCAAAGTCTTTCTAAAAAGTCAAGTCAAGTCAAGTCAGTCAAGTCTCAAAAGTCTTTCTAATATCTGTAAATCTCCTTATAACTATGCAGCCATCAATATTGTCAAAATAATTAAGAGTTCAGATACCATGTCATTATATTACGTCGGTCGACAGTTGAGATTAGCTGTCAAGCGTGAAGTCATTGGTAATGACGTCTCGATGCGAGTGATTAAACACTTGTAACATTATCACTGGCCGATGATGATTCACGGCTAATCTAATAACGCGCGCAAGTACAAGTAGGTGTAAAGGTCCTTATGATTAGGAATTTAACTGGGTACCGACAGCCTTCTTAGGTGAATTTGCGAGCGATTTTTTTTACTAGCTAAAAGTAATAGTATCAAATAGGTGCTAGAATACACTGTCAATTTCGAGTGGTTTTACGTCCTTTGTTTACTAATTGACTGTATTGGTCACCTAGTTAAGTGTTTCTAAATTTTGTATGGATTATAAATTATAACTTTAGTAGTACTTGTTCCATTCCTTTTTGAGCCGAAAAAGTATATTTGCTATTATAATACCTTTAAATGTTGATCACTGTTCCTTGATCACATACATCCTTATGCGTAGTATGTATGACCTGTCTGTTCTTGGTCCGGAGTCGTTGTGCCGACATTATTGTTATTTCGCCACACAGCTGTACACGTGAAGTTCGCCGGAGAACGAGGCAATTCCAAGAAATCTATAGGTAAATGATATCGCAATTATATCCCGAAAGAGCTTGCTTGCTATGTATGAGCGAATCGATACATTCGTTCAGAACTGGTATTATTGCTTAACAACTTATGGTTAAAGAGACTAGATTTAACCCTTAGTAGCCTGATTTACGAAAGTGATTTATTTTTAATATTACTGTGTTTAATAATTATGACATTTGATTTTTTTTTAATTTCGTTGGTACAACAGTAAAATACGTACAGTCAACCTATAAAAAAAACTAGTAGTAATGTGAACATTCGGTTTAAAAGATTGGTATCAAAATTGACACTCTAGGCTATTAAGGGTTAAATCTATCTGGCGAATACTAACCACCAAATTTATAGTAAGATTTCAATTATTTTAAATAGCATTACAATACACCTTTCATTTGAATACTCTGGAATGTCGTTGCATATTGATAAAATGTTCGTGACGGGGTTAGTCTTTAAAGGGAAGCTTAATTTGAAGCTTCATACAGAAATGGAGAACCTATTCACAAACATAGACCTTTAATAAAACCTCAATAATTTGAATAGCATTTAGGTATTTCATTGTATGTCTGTATTTACCCAATTAAGAGTTAACTGACTATTGATAACTAAACATTGGTAGGTAAGTATTGTATTTCGCTTCTGTATATTGTTCGTTATTGGATCAACTGTCTGCTGAGCAGGTAGTTCGTTCAATGAACATGTCAGTAATAGTTTCAGCAGACACTATGGCGGCCGGATGTCGTCTAAGATTAGATACTGTCCATAATAGATGGCCAGTTATTTTCAAAATTCGCAATAATAATATATATTTATTTATCATTATTATGTGCAGAACAAAACCTTGGTAGTAAATCATATTCAGTAGGTATTCTGTCTTTGTCAATGAGTACAAGTTTATCGGAGGAAATAAGACCACTAGTATGCACCTTTGCCTTGTGCCTGTTCAATTGTCTAACAAGGCAATTGTATAATTGGGTACATTATAATCGTATCTGTAAGAGATGATTGATGTAAACGGTTTAACGCCTTCAACACCTGTCCGTTTTCTTTTATGCGTTTCCCTTTTTATTGATGGGCCATTTCGAGGATTAACAGCTGTCCGGTTTCACCCGCGCCGTCTGGTTGTTCCATATGCTGTGGCTATGACTACATTCAAACAGTTTTTTTAAAATAAAGATGACTTATTCATAGCTTAGACTCAAAATAGTAAGGCATAGTCAATGTATAAAAACAGTGCATCAAACAAACGCATTTCATTCTCAGATTCGGACTACATTAAAGTGATCTTCTTGGTAAAATCTTGTCCCAAAGCAATTAAAATTAAATTAACATTTTATAACCAGTCCTTCGCTTGTTTGTTTTGTTTGATAAAACTTGTTTTAAGGTCTTCACGGTGTGCATTACTTTAATTAGGTACAGATCTATTCTTTAAACCTAGGCGTGCGCAAGCGCAGCGTAGGCATGTTACTATCATGTAGTAAATCCTCGCTGCTGCTGGCACACGTGCCGGAACGGGTTGTCTGACAGCTTGGAAATTTCATTTTATTACCCCACTTTTACTTTTATGCTAACTTGCTCTTATCAACGCCACTCTTTATTTATTATGCTTGATTTGTTTGTTTAATGGAATGGAATTTAAAAAAATCTTCGTAAAATTGCCATTCATTTAAGAGAATTATTTGTAAAAACTTCCTCTTAGGGGTCATGTTAATCATTTAGTGCGTGAATTCGCATAATTAGCCATCCCTTCCTCTAAAACTACCCATATCACCAAGATATCTTCTAATAACCATGTAAACCATGCAGGAGCTGAGATACATAAACACGTTTACATTGGTCATCGTTGTACGTACCTATCTTATCAATATTCGTGTCATAAGAAAAAAATCCTTGTACGCGCTGCGGCGCGAGTCAATGTTAGCGATTTTTTGTCACGTCCTGATCGAATCGCTATCTATCGCAGATAATGATTCGCGGTAACGAGCGATCTTGATGGCGCTGCGACGCGGAATCGACGAATATAAACTACATACCTACGTTGCTATTACGAGTGTCCCAGTGTACCGTTGCTTCGCCATTCTTATTCGTTGACAAAAGGCTGGTCGTGAATGCTGCGGGTGTACCTGGCCGGTCGCGGCCGGTATCTGCGAAGGTATCGCACGTCGCCGCAAACCTGTATTGTGGCGGTTCCCGGAAGGCTCTTTGTTGCGCGCCGCCTCTCCCCCCTCCGGCCATGGCCTCCCCCCGCGGTGCATCGGCCGCGCTCGCCGAAGCCTGCTGCACCGCTGCTTCTGTGGGAACTCTCCTGATCTTTATTAAATGTCAAATTGTCTCGTGACACCGGGAACTATTTCTTTCCACAGTTTATGTGATATGCACCTCCGAATTTCGTTTTTATGACTCGTTATCTTCGATGGCATAGGTTCGTTCAGTAATATTGGCGCTTCGCTTGTAGCTGTAGAAAAGTTACCCATTTCACATCTTATCGCATAAAATCAATGAGTCAAACGGCTTTTTCACTTTCTATACGGTACTATTTCTACGTTGTAGACGACGATGTGTCGACAGAGCGCATAGATACGAGCTGCCCACATTATACATAAACGAAAATGACACTGAATGACATAAAGTAAACGTTATAATGTCTCAAACTAAATTTGGCACGTGTATTTCACTCGCACCTTTTTCGCTTCGAGGCGCTGCGGTGTCAATACTGAAAGTAACCACTTCCCAAACTTACTCTTAATGAAGTGGCCATAAAATACACAAAACGACTACGGACAACCTACTGTGACCGAATAAAAACCGACAACATGTCCTGACACGTCCGAATGACTCGATTTGTCGAACCGATAACTTATGCTCGCCCTCATAACCATAACTGCCCTTGTTCAGGTAGTAGGATCTACTTTGTTTTATTCATTTTCTTTGTGTCGGCAACTCATTTACAGACTTTGTTTTACAAATTTGGTGATTTACTTGGCGACATAAAAAAATATTTCAAGCAAACGTGATAATTATGCACAAATTTATTTCCACCCTTTTTTTCATTAACACTTGACACTGTGCTAAAAATATTAAACTTAACTTTTATCTGTACTGTGCTTAAAATAACTGCGATACGTCCATTGTATAGAAGTACTATTTTGTCACGGTAATCTGGCTCACGTTATAGCAAGGGATAAATTTAGCCGAGTTCCTCGAAGACATTATTCTTTATTTTGTTGTCTAGATAAAGGTATTTTCATAAAAAATATAGGTTTATTGTAACAAGACACGATAAAACGGAATTTTAGCTTCGCAATTTTCCCAAAAATGGTTCGTAGTACCAATACATACTACATTATCACCAATCACTACTACATTCAATAATAAGAACAATAATAGCTAATCTACTTAGTTATGATGTCATCAATTTATTTCACAAGTTGCGAAATGTGTTTAACGCGAAACCTATTGTGTAGGTTTCATATTCTAACATAAATTCAATTCAATTCAAAATCCCACTAAAACCTCATATAGAAACGAAAATATTCTTAATTTGAAATTCCCAAACAAAACTGTATTGAGTGGCCAGTGTTGATGAATCACAGGACATGGTCAAATCAAGTTCTTTTTGTTGGACGTAAGTATACGCGGCGCACAGGACCGCGAGGTCGAGGGTGCTCGCGCGCACGGCAGCACAGCCTTCACAATGGAGCCGTTTTATTTATCTACAGTATTGATCTCCCTCAAATTATTCTCTTTTTTTCTGATACCGATGTAGGTAACAATTCCTTTGTAAATATTTTTTGTTCACATATTTCACTGCAGTTGTTACTGTGAGACAAGGAGGTGTTTCGTGTGAATAGACTCTCAATTATATAGCATTGTCCCTGCGATAGGTCGCTTTCGAGAGTTGAGAGTGTTTGTGCAACCGTTGTCACGGTCTTTATATGTAGCTCATTCATTTTAATAGTGTATTTTGTTATTATAAAAGTCTAACATAAAGTGATTCCGGTAATAAACTAATTTCGTCAAGTTAGTAAAGTATTTTTGTACAATCTCGAGATTAATAGCTCAACCTTTGATTAAATTGGAATGTTCGAAGATAATAATTAGGTATAATCAAATATCCAAATATTCCAATTTAAGACAGGCCTTAGGGCCTTAGACAACATCACAGCCTCGTTCAAATTCCGAGACGATCTTCAGATACCACACAAATTAGCTATCATAAACCGCTACCTGCTTGGACATCGGATCTCACGATCATTAACCAACCCTATTTTGTATGTAAGTATTGTGACATTTGGTAAAATTGTGTGCGACTCTGGGTTGCTCTATTTTTTTATACATAGCCAAATCAGTTTTACATACTCGAATTACCTGTATACTTTATGATGTAATGAAATTCGTAAAATTACAATTTGTAATATGATCGATGCGACGACGTTCATGCTTTAAATACAATCGAGTCTGTTTTCTCGGAACAAATACATCGCGCGTCGTGGAAGACATAAACGCGTGATTTTTCTACTATGCTTAACAATAAAACCTCCTTCACACTATCTGATCTCATTTACAACTTAGAGGGACAGAGCTATGCGAAGAAATAAGACACACTGTCAATTCATTGTATTTTCCTATGGTTCTGTCCCTCTCAGATGGCAATAGGAGACCTAATCAGATCGTATGTAGGGAATTTCAGCGAACTGGTTCTTTGGAAAGCAAGTAAACGGTAATGATTTTGAGCGGAAATATCAGTTTGCTGAGATCGGATGCTGGGCCGCGATCGGCCACCGCCGCTCCGTTCACACGCCAGTGTTTTTACTGTACAAATACATTTCTACTCCAATAGCTAATATTGACACGACACGGATCGCCGAGCCGTCCCCCATTTGAATTATTTGTTTTCCATTCAAGCGGTTAATCACCGTGTAATTTTCTGTGAGCCACATTACAAGTTGATCGCCCGCCGGCGCGATAACACCAGTGTCCATGTCTGTCAAATTAACATTTCACTCTTTTTACTAAGGTTACACGCTCGTATTGTTAAATGATCTATCTATAACGACGTGTATAGGACCACCGTGTCGGACATTAGCGAGGAATGTCGCATGGGAAACCCGATATAGAGCCTCGGGAGCGACGCGACGGGACGGGGAGATGCATGTTAAATGTTTTATTGTGAACACGGTGCCGTGATAAATATGAATGTCACATATTAGCGTCTCAGGCATTGGAATATTAAATGTAAGGAATGTGTTTTTTTTTCGCGCGATCGATACGTTCGCTGAATCTGTGAATCGATCGTCGGAGTCAAAGCACCGAGCGTGCGCCTGCGTCGGAAAATTAATTCCCGGTCGCATAATTCATGCAACAATAGACATTGCACAGTCGTCGAATCGTATGGGTTTCGAGAAATGTGGCGCAGACTCGTTATGACACCGGCGCACGTCCGACAAATGGCTTCATCGTGAAAATTAACATTCGGCCAGCATCTCAGGCTCGGCTCGCGGGCCCGAGCCCGCCCCTCGGCCCTCGCGCCTCGCCGGGCAAATATTGAATCGTCTCCGTTCTGGGACCTCCGCTGAGGTGTCGCATTCTCGGTATACGAAGGCACACACACACACACATTTTTTTCTTAATGAGAATTCATTCATGTGGATGTTATTGCCACTGTAGGGAATTGATGGTAATAATGACTCTTCAATATAAATAAAAAAAGTATCTAATCCACTATAGGTAATATTTTGCATAATAATTTAAAATCATTGATCATTTAAGTGCCTATCCTATCAATAAGAGTGAGAGTACGAGCGTGAAGGAGGATATTTCTTTCCAAGATGCTTAACGGTTTTGTGTTCCAAACATGAATTTCTGCTTTGTTTAGTGACTCACCGGCAACCACGTGGAGGCACTGGGGGAACCAGTCTAGTTTTTGTGTCTGTCCCAAACTAGTCCGGATCCGTTTTATTACATTATCTCGTTGCACATGTGGATCTTGTCACATTAAATTTAAAGTAGCAGTAAAAATAAAAACTGTCGTAGTACTGCTACTTCTGGAAATTAATTTACTTCATTTAAGTAAGCTTATGAGCAATCGGTGGCTTAGAACACATCTAAAGGTGAAAGTTTCACAAATGTCTCGAGCTAACATGGACAGCCTACTTCTCAACGGCCCTACGTGTTTAGAATTTTGACATAAACTACACTTTCATGTGAAATAATGCTCATATTATGTCTACATTTTATTATACGGTATTCATTTTACAAAATTGCCTTATAATGGTGGAAGATTACATACTTTCGTACTATAGCCAAATATGATGACCGACCGTTATTTTTTGCGCGGCCGACCGGTCGATTCAGCACGTTTGACGAGTAGGTATCCGAATCTATTCGCTTAGAAATTTTCTTATATCGACGACGATCTTGATTCGATACAACTACGCAACCGAATGGTTCGTTCCACCACTCGCTGTGTTTTTACACAATACATTTCACAATGCATGTTTCGATTAATGATCGAATCGGTGGATACAAGACTTGTTAAAAGGTTGTGAATCGCGGCGCGGTTTCAGTTGGAAAAAACTGAAAAGTCCATATTAGCACAGCAGAGTATGTAACATAATATTTTAATCAAGTGTGTAATGACGCTAAGAGCTGTTAAGGCGAACCGCTTATGTGACCACTTCTTGGTATCTCAATTGCAGCTGTTATTTAATAACACATGTCAAACTCGCAATGTACATTAGTTTTTTGCAAGAGCTCTAATTGCGCATGGTAACGTCTGCACAGAGCCATTTCTGTGGCGCTAAGGAAGTAGCCTACCAAGTCTGTATACCTACTGCATACAAAACTTTGAGGCAATAAATCGCGCTGTGAAGATGCATACCAATGATCCGGCGTGATGTTTTGTAATATCACGCAGACAAGAAACCAAGACAAGTTCATTCCGCAAAGAATTCAGAAACCTTTGTCTAAGTAGCAATGCCTGGTAAAAGACTACAGACACCTCTGCCTAAACAACACTAGTAAAGCACTACATCAACCTATATCTAAGTAGCAATGGATACATCTACGGCATTCTGTCGCCTAATAACTATATTGAGCAATGAATATTCAAAGTACTTTATTACACTACACACGACAGATACGACTCATGTAACCGACGAGCTGCGGTTGTTTCATTCGCATAAAGACGTGCACGGTGGTTGGTGTTCCATTAGTAGGTAACGTTGGCTACCCAGAAGACTAATTGCACCAGTGAGCCTGTCGATATATGGGCCGATTAGCGAGAAGATGCTCGCGTGCGTACAAGATACGCCGACAAGCCCTGCGGATGCCGAGCGGCGCAGCACGCGAACACGCACATGAGCTTTCTAGCTACACATTTGTATATTAAAATTTCCACGTATTTCGCGCACTGCACATGTCAATTTCCTATGATAGCGGCTAAGTGTAGTATTTGAACGAATGATATTATATCGTAAATCGAATGTGCGTTATCGCACGTGCATCTTGGCAGCGCGGCCGCGGCGAGCTGGTCGGGACTTATTATGCTGTCACCGTGTGTCGCGCGTCCGTCTCGAGCGATCTCCAGTGGTGGCCGGCGTGTATTACGGCCAGCACGCACATTATGTCGGAATAATTTTGTAATTCTTGCTAGTTGTCAGCCATAATGCGAGGCTGTGTCCATTTACTTCTTCCTTGCACTTTACGGCATTGCACAAATGAGAAAACGACTTGTGGTTCATGTTTATCTTTTGTTTTTACTTCTTTTGTAGTTTATTTAGACGAAAATATTGTGAGTTTTAATTAAAAATTGGCAACTGACGACCATTCTATAAAGACCGTGATTCAGTCATTACTTAGAAGTGTGCGGCCGACTAACCTTTGTAAAACGCATTCGAGTCGTTAGTAACATCCGCCGCTCTAAGAACGATCTTTATCAGAGTTATGAGAAGTGGAGGAGGGAAGCCAGGGCCGCCGCCGCGCCGTGCCGCCGCCCGCGTCGGTGCCATCCAAATCGATCATTTCACGCACCCGGCGTGCATAATGAAACAGACATTTCCGGTCATTTCGCGGAATCGAATATTTAATATTTCGCACAATCGAGTGGCCGGCCGGCGTCTGCGCACGCACGGACGACACTACCATCACCTTATTAGTATTCGACGCGTGACATCAAGCAATAATAAATTCTTGTGCACTTGCAGTTTCACGTAGTGCCAAGAAACCACGATCGGCTACCGAATGCTAAAATGGGCATTGTTCGATTAAATACCTATCTAACTGCTTCGGGGAATATGATAAATTGCGATATATCTGCGTGGTTACATTATTCTAAAGGTTAATGTGATCTTACTCATTCTAAGGTTAACGTTTTCTGCCCTTATACGCAACCATGCGAATAAAGTAGATATGCTTCCCTTGAAATTTTACTCGGTTTAACTGGAGTCTTCGGGAGTAGTTATATATAGGTATTAAAGAATTATGTTCATTTTTATATGCAGGTCTCATACAAAAAATCTGTCATTGTGACATGGATTTGATTCACTATTGTTTCCAAAATATTCCGAATATCATGCATAGTTTTTATTCTTGCCTTCGTTCATCCTGACTCTACTTCAGACTCGCATGGCGACAGACCATCCATTACGACACGAATATTTATTATGTGATAGCTTCCCATAATTGGTGTATGGTTCCTGTTTCCGATTAAAGTAGCGTTCGCCTCATTTAAATACAAAAGGGTATCTATCAATACCGGTAGCGCTGTGCGCTGTCCGCGAGTATCCAAAAATAACAAGCCATCATCCACAATAGTCATACTCTGCCTCATTATATAGTCCGTGCACATATGTATTTATCATCGCTATTGCAATTCATCGCCACGGGTGTTTACGTCGATTTTGTGACATATTTATCGTCACTATTTATTCAGAGCGGATTTATAGCAACACGTAATAATTCCGTCAGTCGATCACCACTAAAAAAAGAAAACTTCATAAAATTATATCATTTAGATCACAATAGCATAGTAGCACACTGAAAATCATTTCATTGGTATATTTATACTGACGGAGCCATATACCCCAAAGCGACTATCGTTAAGAAATACTTCCTGAAAAACTTATCAACCCAGTCGCAATAATAACCGGGCCGTTGCGTCTTGATATTTTACTTACTAAAACTATAAACAAATGGCGTATTAATATTACTAACTTACTCAAAAATTTAATCAATTTGAGTTATTACAATTTCTTCTTCAATTCAATCAACTATAATTTGATAAAGTTTTGGTTAAATATTAATGAAGCTAATATAAACGTGCAGACTGCTGATGAAGCCATGAACGCACGCCGTGATACTTGATGGGTAGTTCCTTCACAATAAACATAAAAAACAGTCATTAATACGATTCAGAATAAACAAAAAACTTTGATTTGCTTTGCGCCGAGTGTTTCACGCAATTTCACAGTAACTGGCGTGTTAGGAAAAGCAGTTACCGCGTACCTGTGTCTGGTAAGTACAGATGTCGATCGCGCCGAGCTGGCGGCCGGCGTGTTCCCAGGCGTGGTGGAGCTGCGCCGGCATTCCTTGCCCATACGCAGGCTGGTGAGCCACCTGGCGGTTCCGGGACGCGTCGTTACCTGCCCGCACTACACATTCCCTGGACACCGGGAACGCAAATACAAACTGCCGCCTTCCTCTCCATACTTTTTCACCGCACTGCGATATGACAAGTATGACTAACGCTACTCCGATATAATTATTACGCCGAAGCTCGTTTTTAATACGGATGGCTCTGAAGAAAGCGGTTATAGTCCGATTTTCCTTAATGGATCTTCTTGTGGATTCGAATTAATAGCTCATGGTGACCGTTTCTAGTCGTAGCATTCAATAATTGGAAGAAATACTCATAACTCTTTGATTGACTCTCTCTCCATAAGAAGTTTAGCGTTACAGTATATAAAATTGACTGACGTTGATTTTACCCATTCACGAATCTTCAAAAACTGTTGTTTGTGATCTGTGAAGTCGATTTTATATTCTAAATAAGTTAAAAGCAGCTGCCAAGCGAGTAAGTTCCAGGAACATGTTAAAGTCATACAAAATTAAGGTTACGGTCATCCGTGACGCATCCGTTAGTCGAATTCGAATCGTTTCCTAATAACTGCGTGATGTAGGGCAAGGTGGCCATGAACAAGGCTCGCGCGTTGCATTTTTTTGTTGCGAACACGTTCCCTCTTATCTATAATAGTTATCAAAAGGTTCTATCATGTCTTTGAATGTGGTTATATGCATGCTAACACAATCGACTTGTTGTATCCTGACTCGATTATCCCTTTGGCAACTGTCAAATACAATTGACGTATACCATACCATTGGCATGCCATTATGATATGTTTGTGTAAGCAGAATTAGTGCCCTCATCAGTGCTAGTGTGCACTCGTGCATTAGACCATTCATAATTATACTGGGCACATTAGTAATGTTTTCAGGGAAAAACACCTGTTGTTGTTTTAACAAAGCTAGAAATTATTTATAGAGCAATTGTTATTAAATTAGATGATGAACAGTTTTGTTTTATCTGCACGAATCTGTGGCAGGTAGTAGATTTCTTTTTTTGTAATGAAGATAAATCAACACACTTTGTTTACAATATGATGTTGCGCAAGGTATATTATTCAAGCACCATTAGTGACGTAGTCTAAGAGGGTTCATATCCATTATCGATAGCCACGAGGAGTAGGAGCGTGTCTTCCTCTCCTCACCTATTTATTATGCGATCAAGTTTTTGCCGAGCTCCCGGTAGTTTGCGGTTTTTCTTATCGTATAGGTACAGTTCCTCCATTCCTAACGCGCATCCCTAAACCGCACTAACTGTAAGAAATTGCTGCATTTGTGGCCTACGGAACGTTGGCTGCTCATGCACTGTGTTATTTCCGCAACTATGTCATTAGTACATAGGAATTTGAACCGTCAATCCGTACTTACACATGAAGAGGTAATTGCTTTTTCCGCAAAAACATCCCGCTGCATTATTCTCGTTACCACTTTGCTTAACGCAGCTGTTGCATGTCGGAACAAATGGACAGCGTATTTGAATTTATCACGTCGCGATGTATTCGATGACATTCGAAAACTGCACGGTGCACGAAATTCATCGGAAATCGTTATGTAACTAGAGATTTATTGCGGGTTTGGAAGCGTGTGCACGCCGTGTCACGCGCGGCCGGGGAGAGCGCTCAATAGTCGATGCATTACTTTTTCTGCTTGTTATGTTTAGTTAATAACCACGGTACACGACACCGTTACTGGAAATGAGATCATATTTTCTGGTCTAATGAGCACACAATCTATTACAATTGTAGCTCATAATGTATTTACTATTGTCATATTCGGAACTGAGGAGTTTTGCAAAGCACCAGCAACTGTTCCTAAATTCAGGTTTTATGCCGGATAAAACAACAGTATATATACAAAAAAAAAACTATATTTCTTATTAGAAATTTTACTGTAGTAGATAGGCAGGTATCGAAAAGTATTTGCCATCTTTATTGAAACGTTTTCCCGGTAATTTCTATACATACGATATGTGGATATCATGATAAACTGTCTATATGTTTACCTCGTATATAATAACATGTCAATTGTTCGATGGCATCGTTAGAATTTCTATTTCCCACATGGCAATATAATAATGGTTGGCGATATTATTATTGTCGCCGGTGCGTGACGGTAGCGTGCGGGGATCGACGTTGTTACCTACGCTCCGTGTGACAACTGTTCGCAAGACAAGTGTAATTGCGATCGTTTCACAGAAACGATCAGCGAGCTGGGCCGCTCCGAGCTTCAACAAAGGGTTGAGTTAATAGCCGCGGAGGCTAGTGTGCTGCGACCGCCCGCGCCCGATCCTCCCGGCCACGCCAGCCACGCCAGCCACCAGTCTGCTACTCCTAATTGCTTCGACGAACCGGTGCAACGTGCGCCTCTCATTAGTGTCTCTTTGTCCTCTGCATAAGATGTGATCGTATCAAATTCCATATGATGTCATCATTTATAATGCGGAATGACCACGCCGATTACATTGGTATCTATACAGTAAAAAATTTATTGGCCGTGTTTTATCATTCTCCTTTAAATTAGCTTATTACATCAGGCAGGATTATCAATATCTGTATCTGAAATTTCTTAGCTTCGCTGACTATAGGTATTCAGTACCTTATCTGATTTTACTCAAAAATTTGGTTGGTAGATGTATCAAGTTATGAGATAAGTTAATTAAATTCCGTGAGCTGTGCAGGATCTATATAATTTCTTAAATACATAATATTATATACATATGAAACGAGATCCCACTTAAGTTATATAAATTGGTTGATTATTGCATTAGTCATGAACTTCAATGTGTTGTTAACAATTTCTAATTTTAGATCACAATGTAAATTAGTTTTTTTTTATTTTCTTGTCATAGAAAGTTATTTCTTTCACCAACAATAAAGTAAGGAATACGAAGCCATAGATGACTTCATTGTATACCACACAATACATGGATTTTTTGCCACAATCAGTTCTCGGCTTTTTTATAACAGCTCGAAATTACTGAGCTCGTTCACACTCCAATTAACTTGATATCTTTTGAGCCTCGTTTATACGAGAAATCTTGTTATTGCAAGGTTGTAAAGATAACTAACAGTTCACCGACCCCCCGGATCATTAATATTACGGCTAATACCCCGTTTTTTGCTTAAACCACACTCGGTTGAAATGACGTTATCCGTTCCCCACAAAAACCCGGATATATTGCATAACAGTTATTTATAACAGCGATCGTTCGCTTATTAACACGTGAAGGAGAATTATTAAAAATAATATGACGTCACTTTTCTTGAAATTATCAATCAGACAACGACTCAGATTAAATTACTTACCGTATAACCTTGCAAACTGAACAATGCATTTGATTCGTAACTTGTAAATGTTTAATTATGTCTTAATACATTTTTAGGTTTGGAACTGTTGTTTGTGTTGCGTATCACTGTTGCTATGTGATGTTTTGCCTCCAAACATCGCTGCGCTAACGGGAATGGTGTTACTTGTACTGAGAAGTGTGCAAGAATCCTATTGGCTCCACAACCTAGTAGAGAATGCGCAATTAACAAAATATCATTGGACAATAATCTATGAAAATGCTCTACATAATGTTCTCTATGGTTTTCTCTCTCTTTTCTATGGCGCCTCCTTGGCATCGGTTGGGTGCTAAAAGTGTTCTGAGTATAAAATAAAATTATGATTATACATATAACTATCAAGAAGTCTATAATTTACCAACCATTAGACCCTTAGGGCCCATGGTATATTTACCAATCATTAGAAATTGATAGCAAGTAGGTACCAGCATTACTTGGAACAGCAGCGAACAAAGAGAGAGTCGATGCTGATCAGCATTAACTCGTCACGGGTGCCGACATCGAGATATATCACTGTTTCATGGATTGCCGCCGATATCTGTGACTTCGTGGAAATGCAAGCAAATTGCATTCCCTGTAGTGTGTAATCGTTGCGATGCGATCAATTTTAATGTGATGTTTTTCTACGTATCGGCTCGAATATACTTAGTGGTTAATTGAATTGTTCCATAATTGTGCAGGGGGGTAGCATGCGAGTCCAGACAAAACCTATGTAATTTTTTGTTTCTTGCATCGTCCAGAGTTGCTCTCTCCCTTCCGAAATTCATATGAGGGGAAGAGAAAAAATCGATTTATCTCACATGTTACTAGTTCTCCTACTAAATCTTTAAAACGTGTCAAAATTAGTTGGTTGTTGCTTTCGTATAATATTAATTCAAAACCACCGTTGCTATTACTGTCCGGGCATTTTTATGTGAAATTGTTAATACGCGATTGGTTATGCAGCGGTGTTAATTACGCATATAAAAAGCGATTATATGCGGCTTTCCGTGTACCTATATTTCGTAAAGCGCTATTATTATAACATGCATCCATGCACTACGGTGTAAGTATATTCAGAGGCACCCTGTACTAATTTCAGATATGTGTGTTTATAGCAGAAACACCCAAATATAATCCTAACTTTCTAATTCCTAATATGTGGTATGAGCGGTAAAGCATGCTTACGGTAACGTTATGCTTGTAATGATTGTGCTTGAGCCACAGATTCCGTGACTATGCGAGCTATAAGTTTCATATTTGGCGTCAAACTTATGTCAGTGGATCTCAGGTTTTTTTCTGGTCAGATCTGATATTGATATTGTGTTTTTTTTTTTCTTATACCAATTATTTGATTCTACGCTCCAACCTAAGCGCGCATCCACTCTTACACATCACCGCGCTCTTTATTACACACATACATGTCTCTATAATATAGATTTGGCATTATACATGCTTGGCGTAATAGAGCTCTTGATTATTGTGATGTAAACAGTTTTTGAAAACTGTTTCGTTTACGTGACTAAATGCGACGTATCGGATTTTTTTATTGGTAGTTGAAGGAAATAATAGTCAGTAGAAGTACTACATGGGCACTTCTACTGTCTATTATTCTGTGAAATACTGTATATTATTTCCTGGGCGAATATGTCTAGTTCGTATTTAGGTAGCTCCAGAATGTGAATATCAGCACAAAGTGTATAACATTGTGTGTTTTATGTATACATATACCCTGTCTGTCTGCATGGAGGCTGCACGCGAATGATTTGTGGCGAGCCGAGGGAGAGCAACCCGAAGACCGGTTCGCGATGTTTCCGAAATATTCGTTGCTTTTTACAGGAGGGGCCGACGACGCGCCTCCGCTGGAGAATGACCTCATCGGGATATCTTATTGTCTGGACTTAAAAATCGCGCCGTTTTCCTTATCCGTAAACCGTCTATAACTATAACGGACCTGTGGCGGTATTAGCAAACTTATGTATGTAAGTCAACGCAAAAATTCCTATTCCTCGACTCACTGTTCACGGAATAACCACCTTTAGTGTAGGTATATAGAACGCGTTGTTTCAGAAAACGCGCCCTCCGCGCGCCGCCGCTCACACACGATTCAATAAAAAGTGCGTCGCCGTTTTTATGGCTCACTTGTGACTAATTAAATTGAATTATCTGTGTCAGTATTATGTTGACTATGTCATAATGAGCTTCATTGCAATGGATGGCTATGTTTTGTACGGAGTCGCTGAGATATTTCTTCATCGTTACACTAATGTTCTCTTGTGTATAATGTTGTCAGGGTGTAAGTAATTATTGCTTATTGCAGTGAAATCAGTTATCAACGCTTTAATGTTCAGTATTCAAGATATTAGATGTTATATGTAGTGTTGCCCAAAGCCTTCGTCTTATATTGCCGCAAAACCAAACAACTGCCAACATTATAAATGAACAATATATTGATAAGCAGCTATGAGTACATACTTAACTTTCTTTTCCTCATGAACTGTAACAACACTTACATACCTAAAATGTCCTGATAGTACAGTTTCGTATTGTAAGTTATTGAACATTTCTAGCGTCGCTAACATCCTTTCCCTCGCATAAATCTTCGTCCGTGTCCACCATGCTATCGCGTGCTCTCCATGCGTCATTACTTCGAAAAAAGTTAAAAATATTCGCACAGTTCTCCCAGGGACACTGGAAAGTGGAATGAAGACCGTAAACATGTGCTCTTGATATGTTTTCCTGGAAATTGACACGAGTCTAGTGCAAATAATAGCCGTGAACTCGCCCGTTGGTGCTCACATATGTACAAGCACCATAATATTTGCTGAAACAAGCTCTTAATAGCTGAAACTGCATTTATTATTCCGCCCACGTCCTATAATCTGTGTACAGAGTCATGGCCAATGAGATGTCAACATTCACAAGGTTCCTCCTAAATATATGGCCACTCCAAAATACTTAATATTGGTAAAGATAATATTGGCTCTCGCCATATCTTAGTAATCCTTACTATGGGGATAATACATTATCGTGTAACTATGACATAGATCTAGGACGTCCTATTTAAACTTTGGATGATGTAATATACTATTGACCAATACAAATCCGAAGTACCTATTGTAATAAGTGTAATCTTTTGAATATTTATTAAGTAGATGCGACTGCAGTGATTAAGTGAGGTCACTGGTGACCAGCTTGAAATCTAATTGGTACTCAAGTTGCTTAAATTCTTAAGTTACTTTTTAGTTAGCTTTATTGCAACTTATTTTGTTCGCATTTAAGAGTTAATACTAAAGAAAAAGATAGCGTTTGTGTATTTCGCGTCGCGTGTAAGTTTGTGTACTTACAACGATCATTCCTAATTGAATACCTACTAGATAACACCTTACCGCGGTTTCTACGAAACAATTCCAACATGGCCTTGCGATGAAACATCGTTCGTTCAAATGTTTGTTTTCTTTTAGAACTATTCAAAAATGGCTCCCGCGATTTTTATTCCGCTCGCGAGAATCGGTAGCCCGCGCGACGTTTTGTTTGCACAAGCCCGTTTCCCTGAACGTATTGCAGCTGTTCGATTTCGGATTCGTGTGAATTGTGCAAATATAAATATTCGTCGTAATACTTTTTAAATGTATCATCAGTCATACATTCACTATTATGAATTACCGTGTGCTATAAATTAGAGGGTTGAATATAGGTCAATGGTGTCGTTCGATCGCGTTCGCTTCTCGCTCCTCTAATGTTGACGTAAATCTAGTTAGTATGACAGTTAACCTCGATTACGGAAATAGAGTTTGGTTCAAACGTGGAGAGGTAGCTACGTTCGTTATTTTTTTACCCTGTGGTGCTTTGGAATATTCGCGAAATTACTAAAGCGTTTTTGACTATTCATAATTAATTACTTACCTTTTCTTCCAACAATTATATATTTATTGCCTATATAAAGGCAACTTTCTAGTTTTCTGAGAAAACTTAGGTAGTTACTTGCATGTTTTTTTTCGCGTGATTCCATCTACGATCATCAGCATGGAGCAACATTGCTTGCACTAATATAAAAAATATGGTATGTCGGTGCATCGTGATTTCCTCGTTGACTATTGAATGCAATCCGTCGATTCGCAGAACGGGTGTCGCCCGCCACCGGCCGCGGCACCGGCGCGGGCGCGGCGTTACGCCACCACTCAGGGCTGCCAGTTGCGCAAATTAAATATGGACATTCTTCATTTTATATGTATTTTCCGGAAAATATCTTTAAATAATTGGTCGAAAACTATCGTTCTCATATGCTATCGTTTACACTTTTATGTTTTTACTATGCAGTGATAGCCACGTTGGTGGAACGCCCGCCTTGGTAACGGGGATTGCAGGTTCAAATCCTGGCTCGATCCGCTGGGATTTCTGAATTTCATGTGCGAATCTCAATCAACCATGATTATCACTTGCTTAACGGTGAAGGAAACTTGCATGTCTGAAAGACGTGTGAAGTTCGCCAATCTGCACTGGGCCAGCGGTGTGGACTATGCACTATGCTATGAGTATTAGCAGTATTGGCAGTTCGCTAGGTATATTTGAGTGATGATGGATATACACACATTCCTTTAAAAAGAGAAAGCATACAATAATTAACTCTAGATTAAAGGTGGATTTTCTCAACTTTCGCGGAAGGAAACCAATGCCTCTGAAAAGTCATATTGAAAAGGTATTTTGGTACATTATTCAGTTAGGTCCACACCTAAAATAAATGAATCATAAAAACAATCTGACAGCCGAGCCAACGTTTTGGTATCCTGTTTTGTTTCACTTCGTTACTGGCTACCGAGAATCATTTCCTACACATTGGTCCACTGAGACTGATTATTACGATGTCGTCATTGCCAGCGTTTCCCGGGATCATTTTTATACCAAGGCTATGGCAACCCTACCGCCACCCCGCGCTGCGGTGTGCCGCTCTTTTCGCTACTACTAGGAATTATTTGCTGCACATAGACGCGAACGGCAATGAACTCCCATCCCGCTATGACAATAGCAGATGGTATAAGCTACTATAGGTGCCTAGGAGGAAACAATGGCGGGTTTAGTGTAAATAGCTGTCAAAGTATTAGTGTAGAATTTTGTTTTTTATCCCCGATAAACTTGCAACTAAAAGACTAGGGACAAATCAAATCTAATGGAAATTCTGTGTTGTCTGCCAACATAAGACGCTTGCGGTGCATTCTCACTTGTCACGCTGAAGCAGCGTGCCTCGTGCAAAATTTCCGTCAGACACAAGGATACAAAACACGGTGAAATTCAAATAAAACATTGAACCTTCTTTACCAAGTTCATATTTCTACGCGCGCCTAGGTCTACATGGGCACAATTGTCGAAATGTCTACAATAGGCATCCTTATTGCTGCTATGGTTACATTTCTGAGAGTCCGTGACAAAGGGGCCTTGTTTCACCTTTGTACAATCGGAGACAATACTGCCTGGACACTTAAGATCATTTTCGTTTGGCACTACTTAACATCAATTATTCGATTTGTACCGCAATGTACCTGTATTGTTTAAACCAAAATTTTCTTATGCAGGTACGGAGTAGAATCCCTTAAAGTACCCACAAACTTTGAATCCATATATGCCTGCTAAAGTTTATCTTGGCATCAGCTTTGTCCCGCCTTCGTATAAACTTATTCCAGAAACTCAGTCGCATTCAGTAAAGACTTGTTATTATACTATGTTTATTAGTGTCAATAATACCTGACAGCATGCATTTGTCCGAGCATCACGGAAAAACTGCTGAACCACTTTCAAAAGGGTTTTTACTATTGATTAGTCAATAATAATATCACAAGACACATAACCAACTTAGAGCCCCTTTCTAAGTAACTCCTGTATTATGGGTACCGTACAATGGACTAGAGGCAATCCCAGTATATAAATACTCATATAAATATTGAAAGTCCATGACTCTGGTACAAACGTTCGGGCTCATCGCACAAAGTTTACACCTACCGTGATTCCAACCTGAAACCCACAGTATGACCTTTGGATATCGAGTTGCAGAGCGAAATAAAGCTAAGTAAAGAAAGGTTAAACAAAGAAGTATATCCCTGACAAAGTCGGTACGAACCAAATATGAATTGAAATACGAACATAAAAATTTTGACGTTATTAATAAGGTAAGTGTATTGTGCAACGGTTCTCCGTCTGCTTGTACTTAAACGATTTGAAATATTTTTGCTATCCCTTTTCATGACTTCGGGGAAATCTATAAAAATATTACTTTCTTTGAAATGGTTTCAATATTGTAAAGGTACAAGTACATTTGTCAAACTCAAAAAGTAATTCGATGTAGTTACCGTGAGCACTTCCATAAAATGATTTCTCAAATAAAATAAGATTTATCCTTATCCAACATTTATAAGAGTATATTTCTCCTCAATTTCTTCGAACTATATCAAAATATCAAAGGTTTCATCAGTTAAAAGCTTACTCGGAATGTTTATAAATTGAGTAAAGGCGCAATAAACGAAGATTTACTTGAAACGATTCAGAAGCTTAACGGACTTCATTGACATTTTAGAAGTGTCGTCTATGCTTTATTATGTAACTCTACCTTCTTAATCTATCAATATTCCATTTTGCGTTGTGTGTTGTTAGTGTCGCAATAAAATTTCTAGATTAGTCACTTGTTCTGACTTCGACGGATTTTATAATTAAACAAACGGTTTATTTTATTTTACTTTACTGAAATTGTAAACAAACCGCCATTCGTACAATATCACGATTTTGATTATGTAAATTTATCATTCACTCTTATATCAGATTATCATCATTGAGTTATTAATTCGTTATTTGCCAACCCTATCAAATTGTCTCTGGTTACAAAACCACTATCTTTGGTTACCACTTCAGTAAAGTAAGGAAAAATATACAGTGGCTACACTTTTTTTGTTGATTTATAGTAATTAATAATTGTGCCAGAGGAACACACCAAATGCACAGTCCCAAGCTAAGGCACCTTACTTGGGCGTGGTCCCAGTAGGTATATAAATAACTTATCGTAGTATAGTGTCAATATCTTTATACAAGTATTTTCTAAATTCGGTCAGTAGTTTACGAGTTTATTTCAACGAAAAAGGCATTCCGTACAATGTTGGCAGATATACACAGATAACGCGCCATGTACCCATTAATCATAGTTTGTAAGAGGGCGTAAAAATGTCATGTTATGAGCCCATTGTTTCAAATCGTGACCATTACTGTGTTTGCATGTCATTGATCATCAATCATTAGAAATAACGTTGGACATTAAATTCACTCATACAACATTGCCCATTCGCAAGTCTTTGTTATTTAAGTCCTTGCCAAGTAGAAGGTATGCGATTTTACGGAATATGTTAATGTAATAAAAAACCGTCGTGGTCGACAGGCACTACATCTTCCGAACCTCCCAAATACTATTCGTATTATAAGACGAAATCGGACAATGTGTAATTGGATGTCCTAAATTAGAAATTAGGACATCCAATTGCCCTCGTTAGTTATTATCCGATGCCATCCGCCTTAGTTAGGATCGAAAAGTGTGGACTGTACTTTCGGCCTAGAACCTATATTATCTACTGAGTTTAGATCAAGGCAGCATATAAGTGATCGAAATAGCGAGTGGACATTCTATGGTCCCCTCACCAAAATTGATACAAGCTTATTGATTTCTTATATTTACGCGAATACTATACATTGAACTAAAACTAATTTTAAGGAGTTTATCGCGTTTACTTTCTGTTTTTACGTTTCCGACGTTTTATTTCAATTGATAGACGCATCCGAAAAATATCTAACCGACAACCTCTTCCGCAGGTTTAAAGATGGCGTCGCGTATCCATGGTCCGCGGGTGTCTCCAACCTGATTCTGTACCCCGAGGCGGCCAACCAGACGCTGTACACGCGGCGAGCGTCCCGCGCTGACTCCGGCAACTACACCTGCCGACTCACCAACGAGACCCATATTGAAACTCATACTGTCAAGCTGAGTATATTAGGTGAGTAGTGACATGGAGAAGGAGGGATGGAGAAGGGGTAGAGGGGACAGGTGCTGTCTGCGTGCTGGGGTAGACGTACGAGTATAAGCTCTTAGTAATTGTATTGTCCGAAGTCTTGCGCTTGTGTTTTGGTAAAAGCAAGACACCTAATTATAGACAACACTGTTTCCTTCATGGTTTTGAATATTAGACAAATGCTGATGTTGGTCGTGACTACGAAACCCAAGGGTCTCGCTGAATCAATCTTGTTCTTACTATACTAAGGTGGTACCTGTTAGAGAGTAAACTCCTCTGTAGTTTGAAACTCCAAAAGGGCGTTCGAAGATTTTTGGTAACAGTATACTTAGTACGTACAACGTCTTCCCCGCATTAACACGTACACTAACACACTCATACAGTATCTTGAATGTTTTAAATAAGAACTTGTGTTCATTAATAGGGGTCGATTTTTAGATCTCGTCGACCCCCAAAATCAGTTTTCGTTTGTGTCGACCCATGGGAAACCGATATCGACCACTTTGGGAATCTCTGACTTAGATCAAGAGCAGGCCCAGTATAACCTAAATCATATATTACTCTGACATTAGCAAGCATCGATGCATGAGTCAACACCCTCCCTCCGCCGAAACTGTTTCACTCGAGGAAAAGACGTAAATAATCACAAATCTATTTCACAGAAAAACCGACTGACGTGCCGCGAACAATGTTTATATCGAAAGACCAGTGGGTGGAGGACGGGGGGGAGCTGCGGCTGTACTGCGAGGCGCTCATCGGTGAGACACAACGTACACACTAATGCCTAGATTACAAATAAAAAGAAAAAAAAAGAGTGAACAAGGAGTGAACAAAAGAGTGAACAAGGTTTATACGTGCCGAGCACTCTGCCAAGAGCACAGCATGTCTAGCTGATTTTCTAGTCACGTGTAATAATAATATCGCCGGACCAACACACCAACTATACGGTCCCACACTAAGCAATGCTTATGTTAAGGCTACCGTTGGTACTGGAGGCGAAACCAGTATATAATACTTATATAGATAGTAAGATATTAAACATCCATGACTATAGTACTAATATTTGTGCTCATCATACAAAGTTTGTCCCCTACCAGGATTTGATCCCGGAACTTCTTCCACGCGGGTATAACCGCGAGTAATGCAGTGAGAAATGTTTCATGATTACTGGCAAAATAACTGGACCAATTACATAAGTGATTTCTTCATGGGATAGCCTAGTTAGTTGCAAATACTGCAAAACAAGAGCTAGTCAATATTTACTAAAAGAAATAGATAATTAAATAATAATGTCTAGGTAATAAGCACATACTTAATAGTAATAATGATACAGGTCGCTCGTATTTGGCGGACGCAAGAAGTGAACTCCGATGGCTGAAAGTTTGGCCGAACGGGACCGAAGTCGACCTTCTGCCTACGCAAACCGAGATAAAGACCACACGGTGAGATAATACAAACATCTACGTAGGTACATACAAACATCTACGTAGAGTACATACAAACATCTGCGTAGGTACATATGCGAAACTACGGGCGGAAGCATTATAGATATATGCAGGAGTAGTCCCAACCCGGCAATATCGTGTTTACTTATAAAGTCTAGCTACAGGTTGATGAATAACAATTGAAATATTTTTTGGAGTAAGTATGGGGCATAGAACTACTTATGTACTTCAGTAAGTTTCTTCGTCAAAAAACCTTATTATAGGTGGAATCAGTACTTATCCGATATATACCTACTCGTAAATAACACTTCACACTTTGTCATAGTAATTTGGATGTATTCTGCAAACACGTCTCAAATCGGTCTTATTATCTGCATACAGCGTGATTCAGATTTGTTATCATTATCTGAAGTCAGAATTTTGATGTTATTATAAAAAAAATGGGTTTTACATAATTACAATCGCCGTTTTGTGGGTTATTTTTTTACATCGATATATCGTATACCGACTTCACACATTGATTAAAAATGCGCTAAAGAAGCGTAAATTTAAAGGTTAATATGCCCGTTCTGGATCACGTTGTATAGATTGCTGATAAACCCTACATAATATTATAGTTGAGATTGAGTTGTTCAGTACCTCTGCCTATTCTTTCGTGGAGTAGAATCGTGATGTTGTTATCTGTGTGTGCGCAGCGAGGACGTTAAGGACATCATCGGCTCGTACCTGACGGTGGCGCGCGCGTCTGCGCAGGACTACGGCATGTACGTGTGCCTGGTGCACAGCAACGACGTGGTCTCCAAGAGCTACGTCACCGTGCACTACAGATGTGAGTGGTGAAGGCGAACGCCATTATTATTAATCCTTATCTATACATATAAATAAAATTGTAGTGTCTGTTTGTAATATTAAAATAACCGCTTTTTACTAAGTGCATTTGGATGTATACACGTTACCTATACCGAAACAACATTTTTTACAATTTTTGTCTGTCTGTCTGTCTGTTTGTTCCGGGTAATCTCTGAAATGGCTGGACCGATTTTGACGGGAATTTCACTGGCAGATAGCTGATGTAACAAGGAGTAACATAGGCTACTTTTATTTTTGAAAAAAAAATTGGATCTCTCGAAAAAAAATTAAAACCAATGTTGCAGCGCTGCGCCTGATTAAAGTTTGATAGCAACAATCTGCAATGCGTCCCGCGGGATCAGAACGCGAGCAGGCTGTTGCCAACGGCTGAGTCTTTGTTTAATACCACGCGGACGAAGTCGCGGGCAACAGCTAGTTTTACTATATAAATGTAAAAGAGTGTTTGTTTGTAACTTTGAGTTAGCATCTCGCAAGAATGTCTGAACGGATTTGAATGAAATTTGGTTTAGACCTAGATTTTTTTTATTACATTATAGGCAAGTATTTGATCTCGATCTCACCTGATGGTAAGTGACGATGAGATCTACGATGGAGCATACTTGCCTAGGTAGGAAGGCGGCAGTAGATCGAGACGCTACATTCACCGCCATCCATGAGAGATTATTATTTGAAATAACATAGGCTTATTTTTTATCCGAATTATTTTCCAAACAGGGTAAAATTAATTATTTTGATCAATACCTTATTTTGAAAACACCTTATTTTGAGTAACATTTGTTAATGACATAAGTTCCCGCTAGGTAGTACTTTGTCAATGAAAAAGTTTGGAAACGACATAGTTTTTTTATTAGGTCAAGTATGCATGTGATTTAATATAAAAAATTGCGAGGCAGTTATATCCCCTGTTCACTCTCGAATTGAAATAGTGTGTGAGTGTGAAAAGGTAGGAAGGCGGCAGTAGATCGAGACGCTACATTCACTAGGCACATGCAGCGCAACTGATCTGACCCGCCAATCATGAATGGCAACACCGAACATCATGCCGGAACACGGCTAGGCCGCTTGGCGACATGGCTTTGTTCAGTGGGTGGTGACTAACCACGGCCGAAGCCTACCACCAGTATTTTTTTATCAGTTTTATTTCAATTAGTGGTATTGATGTTGTTGTATGTCGTGTAGATAGCGGCGGGGAGGAGGGCGGCCGGGGGTCGTGGTGCGGCGGCGGCGGCGCGGTGCCGTGGCGCGCGCTGGCGCTGGGCGCGGCGGCGGGCGCGCTGGCGCTGCTGTCGGCGGCCGCGCTGCACCGCCGCTGCACGCCGCGCCTGCTGCTCGCCGCGAGGCACGCGCGCGCGCGCGCCCAGCCGCCCGCCACGCGCGCCAGAGGTGGGTGCATCACACACCGACAATATTCATAGATATTCTATATATACATAACGATTATGGTATATTTTCTGTTCGAAAACTATAAATTTAAAAGTCTAACCCTCGAATTTATAGAAATTTTACAACTTATACTTTTAATTATACCACTTATACGTTAGACCTTTATATTGATTAATTTATTTTGACCACACTTACACTCTTACTAAGTACTTACAAAATATTATATATACATAATTATGCCACAGAAATACGCATATCCGCTCATTTTCTATTACTTAAAAATATACCTCCGGTTAAATAAACACAAATATGAATCCAATCGCACAGTGTAATGTTTGGTTGTGTGTCAGTGTGTTGTTCAGGTGGGTATTGGTTTATGTGCAGTGCTGGAGAAGGAGTTCGACGCGCTGGTGTGCTGGACGGCGGTGGACGGCGAGCTGGTGCGCGGCGCGCTGCTGCCCACGCTGGCGCTCAAGTACAAGTACCGCGTGCACGCCGTGCCGCTCACCACGCAGCCCGACACCTGTACGTACACATTACACATTCTTTAATATCACCACACGAACACACCAGCTATTCCGTCCTACACTAAGCAACGCTTGTATTATGGGTACCATACAATGGACCGGAGGTGAACCCGGTATATAATTATAGACATATTAAACACCCATGACTCGGGTACAAACGTTCGCGCTCAGCACACAAAGTTTGTCCATACCAGAATTCGAACCCAGGGACCCAGGGTCACTAACAGCTGCGCTAATCAGGTCGCAATTTTCTTAAGACTGCTAATTCGAACCCAGGGATAGAAAGCAGGGGCACTAACAACTGCGCTAATCAGGTTGTAATTTTCTTAAGACTATAACTTTAAGAAAAAAAAACAATAAGCTGAGTAGGTCGCACCACATAAAAAGAGATAGTGGCTGATTCACAATTTTTTTTATGGTTATGCGCGCAAGGTTTTAATTATTCCTTTTTTATTGAATAGTTATAACTTATGGGCTTCATTACATATGTCCGTTTAAATTTCATCAAGAGGAAGACGGTTCAGTAGTTTTTTTGTTGTTATACTCAATGTGATGTGATATGGGCAGGGTATAGCTCGCTGGTGGGCGAGGCGTCGCGGTGTCGCTCGCTGGTGGCGGTGCTGTCGCCGGCGCAGTACTCGCCGCAGCAGCTGCTCACCGCGCTGCGCCAGCTGCGCGCGCTGCCGCTGCCGCCCGTCGTCGTGCTGCTGCAGGTACGTTGCTACTACTGCCGCTGCAACCATTTTTGTTTCTTACTAGGTAGCGATCGTCCAGAAACCGAGCGAAAATAACCAGAGATAAGTAGGGACATTGCGTACACAATTATTATACAGGTGATTCAGGACGAGTATATATACATTTGACCCGGCGCTTCTATAGCGTATTTGTAATCATTACGTGACTTCAGATTTTAGATATGACACTTCAAAAACATGTTTGTTCCCAAACAAAGGGTAGTTATTGTGTTTCGGGAGCAATTAAAGTATATCGAGATCGCAATTTTGATATCACGTAATTACAGATGCGTTACAGAACTGCGGGCTCAATGGTTGGTAATAAATACCCTTTCTGAATCAGGATATTACAAAAAGTAACTATTTGTATTAAAAATTCAATGTAGATTTTAATTAAAATTTCACGTAGTGTTCTCTACGATGATTTTATAACAGACAAGCTATTTTGTACTTACTGAAACTCGACCATTTTCATGATCGCACTGATTTCATTCAAACGTCTCAATGTTTTATAACCTTCGTTGTTTAATTTGCAACAAACGCTTACCCCCAGGACTTGCCGAATTTGAAGCGTGAAGCGAAGGAGGGCGGCGAGAGCCTGGTGTGCGTGCTGCGCGGCACGCGGCTGGTGGCGTGGCGGCACGTGCACGAGCGCGCCTTCTGGACCGCGCTGCGCCTCGCGCTGCCGCTGCCGCCGCCGCCGCGCGCGCACGCCCGCCACGACGACAGCCAGGTGCGCACCAGTACTCACCCATACACACTGCACTTGTCTATACTTCGCACGGTGACATTTTTATCGTCCAACAACAGCGGCATTTAATATATCCGATATAAAGTATTTTAGGTAATATTTAGAATTGTGTACAGTTAAATGTAAATATTAGTGATTCAATTTTTTTTATAATTTAATACAATTTTGGAATATCCTGGTTGTAAATATTTACGTTAAAGAACCAATATTTAAAAAAAAATATTGTTAAAAAAATGTCTGCACATCCTACACAGTCTACAGAAATTGTTATCGAATTGCTAACTTGAAACGTCTTATATCACTGCGCACAAGTCTTGCTTTGCAGAGTTTACAGTTTACTCCCGAATTTTTAGACGTTATATAACTTTATTATGACTTTTAATAAAGTTATATTACGTCTATAAATTCGCGGGTTTATGTACAATCGAAATATAACTTACAAAATGTATGCATAAATCGAAAACATGATAGATAAAAACACACAATTTTATCGCTAACACTAATCGATCTGTTAATGACTACTCAAGCATGCTAGATTTAACTTTCCGATGTTGTTGTTGCAGGTGAAATCAAATCCGTCAGAGACATTGGAAAATAAAAATTCTCGTTCGGGCAGTCTAACCGCGCTCGTCTAAACGAACGCGGCGGTGAAACGCAACGGCCGTCGGCCGGCAGCTAATCGTGTGACTTTAGTGACAGTGTTTGACACTCTAGAGCCAGTATAGCTAATAGCCGTGTCAGGACGGGCGAACGCTCGCGCTATCGTGTACGGCACATGCCTAGCGAGCTTGCGCAGCCGGTCTGTACACGGCTAGTATTCGACAGTGCGCGTACCAGACGATCGCGACGCGGGTACGGCACTCGTGCTGCCAATTCGTATGAAGACTGTGAGTAGTTATAGCTATATGTAATATTCGACTATCACATTATTGTTAGATTGTAGGTCGATTTGAAACCTGTATACAGTTTTCTAAGATCTCAGTATCTGTCTGTCTGATCATTTTTTGAAAATCGTTTCATGTTTCCATTTCTCTTGTGCCAAAGGGAAACTCTTATCATGACAATTTACTTTTAAGTTAGCGATCGTATTCGCCTATTTATTTTATTTATCTTTCGTTATGTTCTTACTTTTTATTTATCGTCTTTCTTTTTCAAAATGTATTAAAATAGCGGATGGGTATCGTGAAACGCATCGCAAACAACACACAACTGACTGATGTGTGTAACAAAGAGAATATGGTGGGTCGCGGCGTTTGAGACTATGAACTAAGAATGTTGGTCATCATGAGTATTGTTGTAATAATTTATATTGTTTGTAAACAGCGGAGAGTGTAACATGGCTGAGGGAGACGGTTCAGGGTTCTGTGATAAATGAAGGCGTTGTTGCGACGGGGCGGCGGTGTACACACGATACAAACCAAAAAAATTCGCTTTAAATGTTTGTGATAGAAGTGTGACGCTACCGGCCCTTGTAGAACATAGCATTTTGGAATTTAGCATAGTATTGTAAGGAGTCTTGATGTAAATATTATTAAGAACAAAAAGTATTTTCGCAAAATATAAGTTTATTAAGGTAAAATAGAAGCCGAGCAGATTTTAGTTTAATATTATAAGTAAGTATTAATAGAGTACTCCTTACATTCCGTGAAAATTGTTACGATACTTGTTTAAGTTCATTGAAATTGATTGTGAAATATTAAGCTTTTATTTTATTTATAATTGTGTAAATAAAACAAAATTTATACTTGATACGTAAAAACTGTTTTATTTCTGTTGAAAAGCCAACAAAATAACAGGTTCTTATTTCTATGTATATATATAACACACATCACAAACAAATTAAAAATAATTTTCAAAAAAAAATAACATGGAATTCTAATTATAAGTACACATTACATATAATTGAAATAGATACTCGAAATTAAGCAATTAGTACTGACCCATTATTAAGTATCAATGTTTCACTGTGTAGATTTAGAACTAGTCACTAAATTCTCACTGAGCGAAGCGCGTCCCACTCGTTCGTGGCACGCCCGCGATTCACTTATTATTAAGTACAAACAGCTAATTAGCACCTCATAAAGTTCTTACGGTGTAGTTAGGGGACCATAAATTTGCCTAGATGTCATCAAATATTATTCGAAATCTATTTGGCATTGAACTAAAATTTTACAATAAATTACAAAAACTCACATGTCAGAACGCAGTTTGTTTTGTTACGAACTAAAGTTAATTTAAAATATCACTTGTCGTTTGTTAAAAGTTAAAACATGCTGCTAATATGGTCACTATAACAAATATATTCTTAACTATAGCTCGATTCATTCAAATATTTAATACATTTTGAGGCAACACGTAACACTTTCATTATACATAATCGTTAATAAAATAACATTCGAATTCACGGTAGTAACAATCTGTTTACAGTAATCATTATAAGGCACATTTCTTTTATAGAATTTCTACATTATGCCATCTGCACATGATTTTTTAACTTCTATGAATTCGCCTAAAAATCTACATCCATAACCAGTTGAGTGAAATAGGGTATAGGGTAAGGTACGGTAAGGGTGGTGCCGCCGGCATGTGGACATTATTTTTAAACGCATGTTTAGTATAACATTTCTAAACAGTATAAATATGTTTTATATATTTTATAGCATATTTGTTTTACAACTTTTTTGACAAATTGCACTGCCCGTAGTGCTTATATGCTAGGCAAGTTCTAAAATAAATATAACGATATATGTATACAAATTACCTGTATCGTTTAGAAATGTGATACCAAACCCGAGATTAACGCAATGTCCACACGACGGTAGCATCCTTTATGGATTTGTTTATTGAATAGTTATATTATTTATATATGTTATGATAATCAACAGTGAAACAATTTTTGAAATAACTCATTTAAAGTTTTCGAGAGCTTATCCTATTTGTAATATTTCGAAAATTATTTCAAAGTTATTATTAAAAAAAAAGGTAAGTACTCATGATTTAAAACAACGAATATCAAGCAATACAATCAAACGTAAATGGTGTGTATAATGTATTCCTAAACTCAACATTACTGTCTTAAGAAACAATACAATTTTCAACAGTTCTATTCACACGAACACTTCTTGGATGCTTTGAAGGTAATTATATAAAAAAAATCAGTACTTGTTTTGGTAAAAACCCTACACAATAGCGAGTTCACTATATTTGTAGTACTCACTGTATCAGGTCACGAAGAGTAATTATATCTACGATTAACTCCAAGAAACAGTTCTGTTCAGGCGAGCGCACAGTTGGGCTGGACGCAACGCATTTTTAAAATTACGATAACACAACTTATAAATTCGTTTCAATATTTTTGGATCTCATGGCTCCACCGATCTTTCAGTAGTTTGGGCATTCCAATTGCGCATTCACAAGTAGAAACTACTAAAATTGTAATATCGTAGGTTTGAAAAAAAAAATACTATGCTGCCTGCATAAGTATCCGCTAGCCTTAAGTGATATAATGTAACAGCAGCAATTGTATAGAGTGATAATCGAAACAGTATTCAATGCAACGATGCAAGAAATATCCGTATGTATAGGTCTGCCATTAAAAAAAGACATCAACATTTTGTGACTGTACTGCACATATTAAGTTGTTTATTAGGGCCCGAGCAACGGCCCTGCTTACACTTTTGCAAAACTCCGGTAACACACTTTAAGTACTCGAAATAAAACACAAATTCGCTTGTAACGATCTGACATTTCGTTGCAGTGCCCAAAGAGATCCATAAGCGAATTTATATTTTATTACCACTCCATATAGTCTTTATTGCAGTTTTGCAATTAGAAAAAAAAAGTAATTAAGACAGTGCCTAGCGTCGGTAAATTTACATTCGATACATGGTGCAGGTTAGCCGAAACCCCGTAAGGGAATGTTACGATCATTCATAATGAAAGTGTTAGTTATAATCTCAGCTGAAAAAATAATACAGACAGAATCGCGAACCACATTATTAAAGCACAAACGAACAACGTCCTTACGTACACGCGAATTCGCGTGTACTACACTAATCGACTGGGTTTTCGATGCTTTAATATTTTGATCGCGGCACTACGGCTATTATTTCTTCATCTGAGTTTATAAATTATAAGTAAACGTTTCACTTATCGGACAAGAAGCGTGATGTTGCAGATCACACACGCACACTCACAATGACGATTCGATCACCAGATCCTTTGTACATAATTCAATTGTAGGAACAATTAATTCATAGCCTAATTTTAAACTAATTTATATCACTCCGAACTGCCCGCAGGTGGTTTGTGGATCTTTTCGTAAGCCTATGAAAATGGAAACAATAATATTAGATACCTAGTTGACAACAAATAGTTCATGGATTCAACTACACAATATGAAGAATATCGCCTTGCCATACAAATTGCACGAGTTTGTGAACAGGTCTATGTTTTATAGTCGCGGGAAACATCTAACTTTTCTCTTAGATTAAAGATCGAAAGGCTACACAACGTGTGCCAAATTCCAAGTCTGTATATATTTTAGATCTGTAAGTCGAGTACGTGTTTATACGTAAGTTAACAAGGATTCATACAAATATGGGATAATCCCGTTATTCCCAAAATGAAAAGCGTGTTCACTCAGCGCTTAATTAAGCAAACAATCACAGTACTCTTACAGGTTACCGTAGAAACCTGTAGCTCTACAGGTGAGAAGTATTACCTCTCCATTAAAATAACTTAGGATGTCCGCTTAAGCAGTGAAGTATTTGGGGGATATAACTGCTAAGATATACACCTTGGGACATACAATAAAAACAAATGTTGTAAGTATGTGTCGGTTACCTGCTGCGCGACCTTGGCGAGTGTTTCTGCGGTGGCGCGGCCGGTCTGGTCGACCATGCCGCGCAGGATCCCCGAAGGCTTCTTGAGCAGCATGTGCGGGTGATCGAACTCCACCATACGCCCGGCGTCCATCACCAACACCTACACACAACAAATACTTTATTATACAACTAGCTGTTGCCCGCGACTTCGTCCGCGTGGTATATAACAAAGACTCAGCCGTTGGCAACAGCCTGCTCGCGTTCTGATCCCGCGGGACGCATTGCAGATTTTTGCTATCAAACTTTAATCAGGCGCAGCGCTGCAACATTGGTTTTAATTTTTTTTCGAGAGATCCAATTTTTTTTTCTAAAATAAAAGTAGCCTATGTTACTCCTTGTTACATCAGCTATCTGCCAGTGAAATTCCCGTCAAAATCGGTCCAGCCATTTCAGAGATTACCCGGAACAAACAGACAGACAGACAGACAGACAGACGGACAGACAGACAGACAGTCAGACAGACAGACAGACAGACAAAAATTGTAAAAAATGTTGTTTCGGTATAGGTAACGTGTATACATCCAAATGCACTTAGTAAAAAGCGGTTATTTTAATATTACAAACACACTCAAATTTTATTTATATGTATAGATATGGAATTGAAATTTTAGTATGCTTCTAAAAATTCAGATTACACTAATACAAACCACCTCACATTATAATTTGAATTTAAATATTTATGTTAGCATACATAAAAAAATCACCAACAAAATAATTATTCTAACCACAAAATTTATAGATTTAGTTAATATAAAAGTAATATGTAATGCCATTGTATGTGGTAGAAAACTTTTAGTACAATTGTAAACAAGTAGATAAAGTTTCACCTTGTCTGAGTCCATGACGGTGTGCAGGCGATGTGCGATCGTGAGCACGGTGCATTCGGCGAATTTGTTTCTAATCGTTGTTTGTATAAGGGCGTCAGTTCTGTAGACAATAAACACGGCGTGTACTACGGTAGAATTAAATAGGAATTGGTGAATCAAAGCTACGTAGAGAAATAGTATATTTCTAACCATTGCGCTTGCATACTTGTCTGTCGGAAATTGTCTGAGATTCATCAAACCGAACTGGCCCAGCGTGGTATGGCCTAAATCCTACTCATATTGAGTGAAGCGAGCTCTGTACAATGGCAATAGGTTTGCACCCTATTCAATCCACCCATCAGCCGAAACACGTCCACAACTGTACATAGGCCTCCCCCAATGACTTCCACACATCACGTTTCTGCGCGTCCCCTGGCTTCCGGCGACGCGTGTAAAATGATTTATCCATCGTGTAGGGAGTTATCCTAAAATGCGTCTTCCAGCTCCTGGTGACCTTTCTAGAATATTTCTGCCTCAACTGCCATTGGTTCCCCTAGCTGTGTGTCCCACTCCCATTTCCACTATAACATTATTCGAGCCCCCCCCCCCCCCTTCCCCCCCCCCCCCCCCCCAGCGTGTGTGCTCGTGTACGCACTGCGGGTCGACGTTGGCGGTGGCCTCGTCGAGCACGAGCAGGCGGTTGCGGCGTACGATGGCGCGCGCCAGGCACACGAGCTGGCGCTGCCCCACGGAGAAGTTGCCGCCGCCCTCCGACATGCGCGAGCCCAGCCCCGCCGGCAGCTCCAGCATCGCCTCCTTCAGCTCCACCTGCGCGCACACACACACACCGTTGCTAGTCTATATTATACACGCTGCTGCGTACTATGAACTCAACTTACGATTCTTAACCATTCAGTTGCAATTTTCCGTCGAATATTTAATTAATTATATGCGGTTTTTTCTGTACTATAAATATACTTCATTATACAGAAAGGTTAGCTTTGAATCTGCGATTCTTTAGCGCGCATTCGAAATAAGAATGTTGAAGTCGATTTAAAAAAAAAATATCGCATAAACAATTGTCATTTTGTTGGACACAAATTTTATTTTTTAAATCGACATCAATATTAGGCTTCACATAAAAATATCAAGAAGCACAATTTTAAAGCTTAGTATACGCGTTCTAAACCAGTTTGTATAAATGATGATATACTGGGATCATCCCTAATCCTACTTAGTTATGGACTGGTCTGTTGGTGATATGATCAGTACGAGGGTGTGTGCGTGGTCACCTCCTCGAGCGCGCGCCACAGCACCAGGTCGGGGTACTCGTCGAAGGGGTCCAGGTTGTGGCGCATGGTGCCAGAGAACAGCACGGGCTCCTGCGGGATGATGGACACGCGGCTGCGCAGCTCGTGCAGGCCCAGCTGCGACGTCTCGCGCCCGTCTATTATGATCTCGCCTTCTATCGTCGCGAGTCTGAAATTAATCGAAAGATAAAAATAGGAGTTACACAGACAATTATCCACTCCCCGCTATCGCAAAGCGGGAGAAAAGAAATAATTGTATAAGGGCGGCAGCCGATGATTAATTTTTTTTTTTTGTAATTATCTCACCTTTTGGATATAATGTACTCACCTATCATAGGGTTACTTCAATTAAAAGTTTCTTTTGATTCCCCCGAATTTATAGACTTAATATAACTTTATCAAGTTTTGCTTTGCGCAGTACTATAAGACGTTTGATAATGTTATAAAACGTCTATAAATTCGGGGGTTAGTCTATTCTTAAAAAGCAATTATACTGTAGCTAAAATAAACCATATTACACTGACCTGAACAGGGCATTGATGAGCGAGGACTTGCCAGCGCCGGTCCGGCCGACGATGCCGACCTTCTCCCGGGGCCGCACCTCGAAGCTGAGGTCGCTCAGCACGGCGGGCTCGCCCGGCGCGTAGTACAGGCTCACGCGCCGGAACTCCACGCCGCCCTGCTCCGGCCACGACGGCGGCGGCTTCTTGTCCGGCGCCGACTGCAGCGGCGGCTCCGACTCGATGTGCGAGTACTCCTCGATCCTGAACAAAACACCATTTATAACAACATATATAAATTACGTGTCACGGTGTTTGTCCGCTATGGACTCCTAAACTACTAAACCAATTTAAGGGGAAAGCGCAAGGTCAGGGCGCGAAATTCAAAATGTCAATGGTTTTTATTTTTTTACGAAAAATTTGGACATTTTTACGATATAATTTAGTTTTTTGCGATTTTAGCATTCTGCATTGGATGTCTCTATGTATTAAGTTTACTTAAAAAAATACCTAAAGCGATAGAATACTCCAGGTTTGTAAAAACCGCTACTTTTACTAACTTTGGAGTATTGTATGGCTTTAGGTATTTTTTTAAGCAAACTTAATACATCGAGAGTCCTAGTCCCATAAAAAAACATGATATGGGCATCATAGTACCTACTGCCTGATAGTAAAATTAAAATTAACAAGTTTATATACACAGCGCTTCTAATAAGAGTATTTTGATCGCTTCATATACTAGGATCAGGTAATATACAATTCCAATGAGTCTCACCTCTCTACGCTGGTCATCTGATTCTCCAACTCAGTGGACTGCCTCATGCCCCACTGGAACATGCCCGTCAGTCCCATCGCTTGCGTTATGGCCAGACCGACGTTACCGCCGTGCTCGTCTAAAATAAAATACCAAATACATTCAGATATAATATTATATTAGCCGTGCCCCGCGGTGTTACCCGCGATTAAAAATTATGTTCCTATGTCATTTTCTAACCCCTAAACTACCACTCCTTTTGCAAAAAATCATGTCGATCCTTTGCTCTATCCCACGGGAACCATTCATCTTACCGGGATAAGAGCCTATGCCAGACTAAAATCTATCTCTGTGCAAAATTTCATCCGGATCCATTGCGCCGTTCTGGCGTGATTGAGTAACAAACATCCCTCAGAACAAACATCCATCCATCCAAACTTTCACATTTATAATTTTAGTGGGATTATGACAGCCCGATTACCGCAGTTGGTAGTGACCCTGCTTTCTGTGCCGAGGGCCACGGGTTCGAATCCTGGTAGGGACATACTTTGCGTGATGAGCACGAATGTTTGTACCTAAGACATGGATGTTTAATATCTATATAAGTAATATATACTGGGTTCGCCCCCAGTCCATTGTACGGTACGCATAATACAAACGTTGGTTATCGAGGGACCGTATAGTTGGTGTGTTCGTCTGGCGATTCTTTTTTATTATACGCAGCGATTGTACTCTGATACCCATCAAGTAGGAATACCGGTAAGTAATCTTAGACTAGAGCATCTGCCAGTTGTTATTTGTTTCCGTCTTATACCGACGGACGTTCAAAGATCGCAAATTATTATCATTTAATTGTGTAAAACGCTAACCTTCTCCGAACACCAAGAAACTGAGCGTCACCACGGCAATATACCCCACACACACGAGATCCAACCAAAATCCGAAGGCGCGAGAACTCGCTATGAACAGGTACCTGGAATGAACGAAATAATTTCACATGACGGTTTTCACAGCGCTTAATATATAAACATACAAGCATACAGTACCCTGAAAATACGCAATAATTTCGGAAATAACCGAAACCGTGCGATAGATACTACCCACTATTGCCCGAAGTCAGGCATCAAGTCGAAATTACGACCAAACACGTAACGTAACGATAACAATAATGGGTCTTATCCCGCTAGACACTCCCACCATTGCAACATATTAACCTAACCGGCCTGATTTGCTCAGTTGGTAGTGAACCTGCTTTCTACGCCGAGGGACCGGGTTAGAATCCTGGTAGGGACAAACTTTTGTGATGAGCATGAATGTTTGTACCCAAGTCTTAGATGTTTAATATCTACATAAATATTATATACTGAGTTCGCCCCTTGTCCATTATATGTTACCTATAATACAGGCATTGCTTAGTGTGGGAACGTATAGTTTGGGTTTCTCTGGCGATATATTATATACTAGCTGCTCCCTGTGGTGTTTCCCGCGCAAAAAATCATGTCGATCCTTTGCGCTATGAAAAATTGAAACAAATCTATCCCACGGGAAACATACATTTTACCGGGATAAAAAGTAGCCCGTGCTATTCCAGACTATAATCTATCTCTGTGCCAAATTTCATGCAGATCCGTTCAGCCGTTCTGGCGTGATTGAGTAACAAACCTCCATCCATCTAACCATCCAAACTAGCACATTTATAATATTATATAGTATAGATTATATTCCTGCAAAACCAGGATAAAGTAAGTATACAAAAAATGGTAAAATAGTGACCACGCTGAGCTGTGCAGGTCCTGATGGTTGTCGAACTCCCGGATGAGCGCCTCCTGCGCGCCGAAGGCTCGTATGGTGGTGATGCCCTGCAGCGACGCGTTCAGGTGCGAGAACACCGGGCTGCGAGCTGGGGGGGACATTTCACACTCTAATATATCCCTCATAATTATTCGCTATCATTAAAATAATTATCAATATATATTATACTAGCTTTTTCCCCCCACGATATTTCGCTGCAACAGCTTAAGGCGGTCCCATTCGTTTCACTCGGGGATAATTTAGCCTCCCAATAGTGGTAGAAAATTTTTTTAGAATCAGCTCAGTAAATCCGGAGATAGCTCCTTACGTCCAAACTCTACTCTACGAACTTTACGTATCTATAATATTAGTATCTTATAATATATAATTAAGATATTTCTAATTCGAAATGGGTAAAAGCAATGCTGGGGTCGCACTCTTTCTTTGTCACATCAGTATCTCGATACCATTCGTTCACGCTGAATTAAGCAGTTTACAATTTATGCAATGTACTGCAACTTTTTAGAACACCCGATTTAACATTAATTTCACCCAAGAGGTGAACCTTAAGAGTCTCTATTCGGCCGACCTTGTCCATCTACTACCGTCTCCAACTATTCTAAGGACATCTCTTCAAATTAATATCATAGTAAGATCAGTAACAAAAAAAGTCAGAAGTCAACTCCTATACAGCGGTGATTGCTAGACAGGTCGATAAACGGTTTCCATTCAACCAGTGACTTACCAACACCAGTGTCCACTGAATCCAGCTACTGTATCAATGTAAATCCGGCTTTATAATGTAACGTATACTAATAACAAAGCTCGCACAACGCGTCAGAGATGACTCACTCACACCCTCGAGGCGCTTGATGCTGCGCGAGGAGGACAGATAGAAGATGCGCAGTCCGTAGAAAACGAACCCGATGGCCAGCGTCGGCACCAGCAGCCAGTAGTTGACCACCGCGACCACCACCACTATACCGATGAGCGAGAGGCCGATCTGGCGAGATAGACACGTTTCAGTAATACCTCTATGTATATCGTAGTTGGGTAAAGCAGTGGACTACACGGAAACATAATAGGTACCTAATAGATAATGTCAAGTTATAAAATTGTGTGCAAACACATCGTGTAATAGGTAAAGTGTATATTGATTTCTTATATTTACGTGAATACTACACATTGAAATAAAACTATTTTTTCGGATTTAATCGCGTTTATTTCATGTTTTACGTTCCCGGCGTTTCGAATGCGGTAATATAATTAAATTCAATACCAATCGCACCATTGCAAGTCATCAAGACACTGTGACCACTTTCTGTGTAGATCGCACCGCAAGAAACAACTAAATATTAGGGTACTCCGGTTCAAACTATGAACGTCATCCACCTCAGAGTAAGAATTAAATTATCTCAATTTAAAAAAAAACGCAAAAAAATACAATTGTCATCCTATATTCGTGTATTTGTAATATTCTTTCCGTTAATATTATGCATTTTTTTTTTATTTTGTGTGGTCTACCAAAGTGATTGCATTCTATTCTATATCCTTCGTAAACTGACCTGCAACACATCGAGCAGCGCGGAGGGCAGCACCTCGTCCACGGCGCCCATGTCCTTGGAGAACCTGTTGAGGATCCGGCCGGAGGGGTTGAGGTGGAAGAAGCGCATGGGCGCGCGCGTGATCGCCGAGAACATGGTGTTGTGCAGCCGCGTGGACGCGCGCATCGCCATCGAGAAGAACATGAACGAGCGCAGCAGCGACACCACGACCAGGGCCACTATCATACCTGCAATACATCGGATAGTTCAATACATTACTACATAGCTTTTTGCGCGGCATCACTCGCGATGGGGTTTTTTTTTTATTACATTATAGGCAAGTATTTGATCTCGATTTCACCTGATGGTAAGTGACGATGAGATCTACGATGGAGCATACTTGCCTAGGTAGGAACGCGGCAGTAGACAGAGACGCTACATTCACTAGGCACATGCAGCGCAACTGATCTGACCCGCCGTCCATGAATGGCAACACCGAACAACATGGCTTTGTTCAGTGGGTGGTGACTAGCCACGGCCGAAGCCTACCACCAGTAAAATTACGGTTTGAGGATTAAAACCAACCTTTTTATATAACACTAGCTGTTGCCCGCGACTTCGTCCGCGTGGTATTTAACAAATTATTAAATTTTTCATTGGTTTTAATTTTCATTCGTGAGATCCTATTTTTTTTCATATATAAAAGTAGCCTAAGATACTCCTTGTTACATCAGCTATCTGCCAGTGAAAGTCCCGTCAACATCGGTCCAGCCATGTCAGATATTAACCGAAACACACAGAAACAAAATAAAAAAAAAATGGGATATGTACCGTGTATACATCCAAATGCACTTAGTAAAAAGCGGTTATTTTAATATTACAAACAGACACTCCAATTTTATTTATTTATTTGTATTGTATAGACAAGGTTATCTTTAAAAAGGTTTTAAAATGTATTTAAAAAAGAATACGCACCATTAATTCGGACATTTTAGCGCGATTTTTTAATGCATACCACAGATTTCGCAAAGGTCTGCTAGTTAAATTTATTTATGTACACATCGTTTTTTTTTTCAAATAAATTGCGTTCGTCATCTTAGATTACAAAATGGAACTAAAATACCCATATACTGCCCAAAACTATCTGAACATACTCAAAACTACCAGACTTTATCCGAGACTACCCATTACTATCCAAAAATACCTGAACATAATGAACGATTGTTTACCGCTATAAATATAGATACAGTCGTATCTACTGATCCCGGCTTCCGTGAAGTAGGTGTTGTCGATGAGCGACCGCGAGTAGTTGCCCTCCAGCCCGAACGGCACCGTGCCGTTGGCGCCGCCGAACTCTGATACCTTCATCAGCGGGTTCTGCTCCTCCAAAATCACCCTGTTGAACGTGCACAGTGTATATTGATTTCTTATATTTACGCGAATACTGCACATTGAAATTAAACTAATTTTACTAATTTTAAAAAAGTATAATGAAAGCGATAAAATCCGTAAAATTAGTTTTATTTCAATGTACACAGTGTATTTACGCCCGAATATATACATATAATAAGACCGGAATTTGGTCAAGTATCGACATTAAATATTAAAAAAAAACGCACTTGACACTCAATAGACCGAGTGTGGAAGTGTTATACACTGCCGCGATACTAAGTTGCTGATCTGTTTAGCTTAGTGTCTATGGACATTAAAATCGGGTGATAGTAAATACTTAGCTCTCGACTGTACAGCGCATAGTCGAATTCTCGCTAATCTTTTAGCGCATTCGTCCTGGTCAAAAGAGCTTTAAACAGCTGAGCAACGCTTGGTCAGCTGGAATAACCAGCCAGATTACCCTCACACACAACATATGACGTGGGAACGACGGTTACAGACGGTGAAGAAGATGTTGAAGCTAGTATATTTTTTTTATACATTATAGGCAAGTATTTGATCTCGATCTCACCTGATGGTAAGTGACGATGAGATCTACGATGGAGCATACTTGCCTAGGTAGGAAGGCGGCAGTAGATCGAGACGCTACATTCACTAGGCACATGCAGCGCAACTGATCTGACCCGCCATCTATGAATGGCAACACCGAACATCATGGCGGAACACGGCTAGGCCGCTTGGCGACATGGCTTTGTTCAGTGGGTGGTGACTAACCACGGCCGAAGCCTACCACCAGTAGAGTTGTCACCAGTAATTACCAGTAGCTGGTCCACCAGTCGGACGCGGAGCCGAGCAGCTGCGCGAGCGTGGCGACGAGCAGCATGGCGAGCACGAGCAGCGCGTGGCCGGCGGCGCGCAGGTAGGCGGCGTACACGCGCCCGCCCACCGCGCCGCGGCTGCGCGCCTCCGCCTCAGACCGCCCGCCCTCCGGCGGCGCCGTCGCCGTCAGGTTGTCCACCGAGCTCACCTGCCGCCACACCACACGTTACATGCTACTTGGCCACATCCCACGAATATTATGAACTAGCTGCTACCCGCGACGTCGTCCGCGTGGTGTTTAACAAAGACACAACCGTTGGCAACAGCCTGCTCGCACGTTCTGAGCCCGCGGGACGCATTTCAGGTTGTTGCTATCAAACTTAATCAGGCGCAACGCTGCAACATTGGTTTTAATTTTTTTTCGTGAGATCCTATGTTTTTTTTCTAAAATAAAAGTAGCCTAAGTTACTCCTTGTTACATCAGCTAACAAACATCAGCTAAAATCTGTCCAGCCATTTCAGAGATTAGCCGGAACAAACAGACAGACAGACGGACAGACAGACAGACAAAAATTGTAAAAAATGTTGTTTCGGTATAGGTAACGTGTATACATCCAAATGCACTTAGTAAAAAGCGGTAATTTTAATATAACAAACAGACACTCCAATTTTATTTATATGTATGTATAGATGTGAAAGTTTGGATGGATGGATAGACAGATGGATGGATGTTTGTTACTCAATCACGCCAGAACGGCTAAACGAATCTGGATGAAATTTGCCACAGAGATAGATTATAGTCTGGAATAGCACATAGGCTACTTTTTATCACGGTAAAATGTATGGTTCCCGTGGGATAGATTTGTTTTATTTTTTCATACTTTTTAATCGCGGGTAACAGCTAGTATTATATATCTATCGCACATATCTAGGACCCCTATATACATAATTATTCAGAAAGGTTATACTAACATTTGGTCCTGTGCTTCATTAGCTCATTTGTTATTACATGGAAAGTGTATAGTAAGTTGGTGGTATGCTTGCCTCGGTAACGAGGACCGCAGTCAGTATTTTGAAGTACCGATTTAAAAAAAAAACCTTCCCAAAAATGACATTTGTGATATTTTGTTTAATTTTTTTTTTTAATATTGACGACGGAATTCTGACTTTAGATAACTATTACAAATATGCTAAAAAAGCGCACGACAAAGGTTAGTTCTTTAGAGAATTATGTTTTATTTTTCTAAAACAAAAATAATGAATAAGACTTACCGAGTGTATACTCATTTGCCTTTTCCTAAAGCTGCCCTGCAGTATGGAGTCCTCGGAATCCTGGGCGGCGGCTTCGGCGGCGGGCTTTTCATCCTCCGGCTGGTCCCTGGCGAGGAGCGACGCGAAGTCCAGACCAGACGCGCTTAGCGTGTCGAAGTTACCGGCCGCGGCTATGGCACCGTTCTTCAATATTATTATCTGTGGCAAAATATAATGACATTAAGAAAGTGCCTCCTCAGTAGAAGCCGGTCTAGGATGTGGGTCAAACGATGGCCCTGCCTCTCCCGAGCGACACGGCCAATTGTTTAACACCACGCATCCGTAAGGTAGCCGCCTTTGTGTAATGCAGTGAGTTATCCTACCTACATTTTAATACAAAAAGAAGCAGCGTAGCGATTCACCATTTACCTTTATCTGCATGATATATAATATACTAGCTGCGCCCGGCGGTGTCACCCGCGATAAAAAGTATAAAAAATTTAAACATCTATCCCACGGGAACCATACATTTTACCGGGATAAAATGTAGCCTATGTGCTATTCCAGACTATAATCTATCTCTGTGCCAAATTTCATCCAGATCCGTACAGCCGTTCGGGCGTGAAAGAGTAACAAACATCCATCCATATATGCATCCATCCATCCAAACTTTCACATTTATAATATTAGTATAGATTTTTCTCGCAAGCAATGTATTTTGTGAGCATGTGTATCAATACCATAGTACAACATAAATAATTACTAGAAAGGGCATGTTTATTTTGCTCTTTTGCTATTTATAATAAATGGTTTAGGCCACTATTATTATGTAGTGGTACGTTAAAGTAAGTGTGGTCCGTGCCGCTCACAAAACAGATTAATAAAAAACATATTCGGCTCCGATTACGTTAGTACTTCGCTGCTATACCCTGAGGAGGACGTGCCTGCGAAAGCGGACCCTTCACCACAAGGCAGGGAAGGATAACGGTGGAGTTTTACCGGCTTGCCTCATATGGATTTCTCCACGAAAAAAAAAGAAAATTCCTGGTGTGCCACACAGTCCTCACCTGATCCACGTCCCTCAGGAACTGCAGCTGGTGCGTGACGAGTATGCGCGTGGTGTTGCGCAGGTAGCCCACCAGGCAGGACTCGAACAGGTGGCGGCCGACGTGCGAGTCCACCGCGGACAGCGGGTCGTCCAGCAGGTAGATATCCGCGCGCTTGTACACCGCACGGGCCAGCGATATGCGGGCGCGTTGACCTGCGACCGATGTGTTATATGCTAAGCTGCATGTATATGTACGTTTTTGGGCGAGAAAGAGCGCGAGTCTGAAGATAGACAAGGACAAAGCGAAATCGCGGTCGCCGCGTCACTGGACGCGAAGACTCTCGCAGGTATTCGCGGTGATTGGCCTTTACATAGACCTTTCAACCTTCCAAAGGGAAGGTCCACTGTGTAGCCGACACGCTACACCTTGACATTCTAAATGTATTGATTATCTAACAAATAATCTGAAATTCTGTGACAAGGTTTAGGATTGATGGTCGTTTAAACATATCAATAGGCGTTTAGGACACTTTCCCCAATACTTGCTTTTTTTTCAGATATCTGCTTTGTCATTATAGGAACAAAATGAAGCGAATGTATGTGGACTGTAAACTAAATGAAGCACATGGATGATCAATTAAGAATGTAATATCTTATTATTGGCGAAATCAAAACCTACCTCTAGTTCACTGAAGACCATCTGACAATATTTTAAATAAACTTCAAATACATACAAATATAATTAGACCATAAAAAAGGAATGAGAGTAATAACAAAAAGACGGCAACGTCGTGGTAAATGGCCTAGATCTTCCTATAAATTGTAGGGCTAAGTATGGGCGCGTGTTCATTACCTCCGCTAAGGCTGACTCCTCTCTCGCCGACCACAGTCTTGTCTCCCTGCGGGAACAGCGTGAAGTCTCTGTCGAGCGCGCATCGTCTGACCACCGTGTTGTACCGCGGCCGGTCCATCGCCTGCCCGAACAGAATATTCTGTCGAACGCTACCTGCGAATATAACACTATTGTATTACAAATAAACATAAAACTAATTGGCACAGTTGGTAGTGCCTTGCTTTCTGTACCGAGGGTCCCGAGTTCGAATCCCGGTTGGGGTAAACATTCGGTGATGAGCACGAATATTTTTTCCCATGTCATGGGCGTTTAATATCTATGTGAGTAGTTTTACACTAGGATCGTCTCCAGTACAGTTAGTTAGTTTGGTACCGTACAGTAGGTTTAAAACATAATAAATGAGTACTATTTTTGATTAATTTTGACATGGAATCCCTTAGTAACGACGACAATGTAAAGCTGATAAATTTGACCTCTTCGATCTTTCCATCAGCTGCACTCAAAAATAAGTCTTATTACATACACGTTCATATTGCATGAAATCATGACACCATCACCATTTAGTACTTGCACAATGTTAAGTATATTCAAGAACCATAAATAAACCGTACTTAAAATGCGTTGAAGCTCGTAGAGCAAAATTCGTATAGTTGCTGTGGGATAAAACACCCAAAAACATTATACCAGAAAGTCCAAATTGGCCTGATTGTTTATGCTTATTACCTGCAAACAGCCAAGGTTCCTGGCTGGCATAGGAGACGGTGCCGCCGACGTGAACCGAACCTGATTGTAGGGGCAGTTCGCGCAGCAGCACGTGGAGCAGGGACGACTTGCCCGCGCCCACTGGACCTATCACCGCTATCAACCTGATGGATAATGTTCCAATATTTGTAACCACTATTAAGAATAGTGCGCAGTCTAAGTGAAGTCCTATCCATTATATCGCGGTCTGAACTTGTCATTTTAGATTTTATTCAATTTGTGACATTTCTCTTTTGCCTTTTGACCCTTGTTGGAGACAGGATAGAATCGGAATATAATACCAACCCTTTTCTTAATGTCCCACCACTGGGCACGAGCCTCCTCAATGCGAGGGGGATTCAGCCATAGTCCACCATGCTGGCTCAGTGCGGGTTGGCGGACTTCACACAACTTTCGACGGGTTATCTTGTTTTACTTGTGTTTTTCTTCACCGTTTAGCAAGTGTGATAATCATGGTTCAAAATGAAATCCAGAAATCCCAGAGGTGCGAGCCGGGGATTGAACCTGCGATCCTCGGTCGAGGCAAGCGTTCTACAAACTTGGCCATCACTGCTATGCGAATCGGATTAAGATGATAATATTTTAGAATTATGTTACAGGGATAAAAATGAAAAGTTGCCCAGTAAATTGGAAAATGAATATTTGTACCCGACTCATGTAGGTTTAATATCTACAAAGATTTTATATACTGAGTCGTTGGCCTTCGGTCCATTGTACGGTACCCATAATACAAGCATTGTTTAGTATGGGACCGTATAATTGATGTGTTCTTCTAGCGATATTGTTAGTATTCGACGATAGTGTAGTATGTGTATGACTCACTTGCCCGGCTTGATGGTGAGCGACAGGTCGGTGAGCGTGTTCTCGGGGTGCGCCGCGATCCACTTGGCGGTGGCGTGCTTGAGCCGCACGCCGCGCGCGTCCTCCTCCACGCGCGCCGACAGCTCCTGCTCGTCCTCCTCGCCGGACTCTAGGGGCGTTAGTGTTGCGGTGCCTGTGTACCACATTATCATATCACTAACACTACCCTAATCTTACACGTCAGCATAAACATTGAATACGCTTAGCCACTTAGTTACAGTTTTTGAAAGAATCTCAAAGAACTTAATCCTCGTTGTTTACTATCGGTAAAGTAGTACATTGCAAGGCGCGTGTGGTGATAGGCCGACTTAATTTAAGATTATTTATTTTATTAATATATGGTTTTAGAAAAACTATGGAAAAGATCAGTTGGACAGAAAAAGTAACTAATGAGGATGTATTGAAGAGAGTGCAAGAAAGAAGATCATTCATGGAAACCATACGGAATAGAAGGGGGAAGATGATAGGCCATCTCATACGACATGATACCCTTATAAAGAACATCATAGAGGGAAAGATTGAAGGAAAGCGTGGAAGAGGAAGACCAAGAATAAACTACATGAGTCAAATAAAAGAATGGATGGGTGTCATGTCGTATAGGGAGGTGAAAGAAGCTGCTCTAGATAGAGACAGGTGGAAAGAGCTTCATCAGCTACACCGACAAGGGTCTAACCCTTAAATTAAAAGAAGAGATGGTTTTAGATTTGATATAGATATATGTTTTTTTTTAATATTTAATTGAAATAAATATATCAGAGGATGCGTTTGTGTTTATCTGTAAGAATTGAAAATCCATGGAAAAAATCTACGATTCCATTCCATTCGATTAAATTGTTATTTTGTATCAATAGCAAAAAAAACTAGACATAGGATATTTAAAGTAATTTGGTTATGGGGGTCGAGGTATCAGTTCATTTTGGAAAAGGGGTATCTTGTCCAAAATAGTTTGGGAATCCCTGGTTTACATGAATACAAAATACGCTACTGCTACGTCACAGGATAGGTTATTTCTAAGCTCACCATTTCCTTTGGTTTCGTCCTGTTTCTTCGGTTCCTCGTCAGCCACAGGAGCTATCTCTTTCGGTTTCTCCGATTCGTCCTCAGTCGTCATTGATTCCTTTGTTACCGTCTTCGGTGGTTTGGTAGACGTTTGTATTTCGGCGAGCCCCGGGACCGGCTTGCTTGTATCTTCGTACAGCATGAAATTCTGGAGGCGTTTGATTGATATTGTTGCTTCTGCTACTTGAGCGATACCTGAGGACATACGGAATTGGAAAGGATGTAATACTATTTGAACTTGTGCCTCATTACGCGCTTTAACATTGTTTTATTATTGTCTTTACAAATATGCTAAAGTGCTGACTACCAAATACTTCGTGTATTTGGTAGTCAGAAGCGCGATATCAAATAGTAGTATCGCCTTTCTGAATCACACTTATCATGGCTACTGTAGGCGGCACTGACAATAAAAAATGATATTGAGTGGGAATCTCTGTATTTAAAGGAACGCATCCAATGTTCTCTAAAAGTTGCAGATCTATGTTGTTATTTTCGCACACAATTGAAATCCTTTGAATTTGAGGGTAGTTCAAACCAATATTTTAAGAGTCCAAACATATGTCTAAAATCATTTTAAAAGCGTACACGTTCCATTTTTTTTTTATGTATGTGCGTTTTTGACCGCCAACTTTTTGCGCGGGCGCCTCGTTGTCGGAGAAGGATCAAAAAGGTCGCAGAAATGGGTTACGCGGAATATTAACCAACATATTTGATGGACTCACCTTGGGGAAAGAACACTGTCATGGTCTGCCTCAATATGTTGTAGAAGCTGGTGACGACGAACACTTGTTTGGCGGTGATGGTGTTTATGACGAGCACGTACGCGAGGATCGACCAGAACAGGCAGATGCGCGTCGTGAACATTATGAATGACGTCAGCACGCCACGGATGTACGACGTGGCGCGGATCTGCTTTATTTCATTTCTGAACACCAAAAAAAAATTAGAATTACAACCGATAAATATAGAACCTTATTCCCTGCCTACTTAATAACATTTTCTTTTGATCGGTACACCGTAGCGAACCGCTAAGTATATGGCATTGCGAAAATCGCATTTAGGTATTAGACCAATCTCTAACTACTAGTATAATAGACGTGATCTTTATACCATCTAGTTTTTTATTGATATTCATGTCAGATGTTTGCCCGCGACTTCGTCCGCGTGGTATTTCACAAAGACAACCGTTGACAACAGCCTGCTCGCCCATTTTGAACCCGAGGGACGCATTGCAGGTTGTTGCTATCAAACTTAATCAGGCGCTGCGCTGTAACATTGGTTTTAATTTTTTTTCGTGACATACTATTATTTTTCTAAAATAAAAGTAGCCTAAGTTACTCCTTGTTACATCAGCTATCTGCCAGTGAAAGTCCCGTCAAATCGGTCCAGCCATTTCAGAGATTAGCCGGAACAAACAGACAGACAGACAGACAGACGGACAGACAGACAGACAAAAATTGTAAAAAATGTTGTTTCGGTATAGGTAACGTGTATACATCCAAATGCACTTAGTAAAAAGCGGTTATTTTAATATTACAAACAGACACTCCAATTTTATTTATATGTATAGACTAGCTGTTGCCCGCGACTTCGTCCGCGTGGTATTTAACAAAGACTCAGCCGTTGGTAACAGCCTGCTCGCGTTCTGATCCCGCGGGACGCATTGCAGAATGTTGCTATCAAACTTTAGTCAGGCGCAGCGCTGCAACATTGGTTTTAATTTTTTTTCGAGAGATCCTATTTTTTTTTCTAAAATAAAAGTAGCCTAAGTTACTCCTTGTTACATCAGCTATCTGCCAGTGAAATTCCCGTCAAAATCGGTCCAGCCATTGCAGAGATTACCCGGAACAAACAGACAGACAGACAGACAGACAGACGGACAGACAGACAGACGGACAGACAGACAGACAGACAGACAAAAATTGTAAAAATTGTTGTTTCGGTATAGGTACCGTGTATATATCCAAATGCATTTAGTAAAAAGCGGTTATTTTAATATTACAAACAGACACTCCAATTTTATTTATATGTATAGATTTCATGTTTCCCCTATTTTTTTTGGCACATTTAAGTCAAAAGAAGAATGACGTGAAATAATTTTAATAGCTATACATCCGATATCTATATACATTTTTGTGTAGTACATTGGTATGGGTATTACATCAGATTCACGACCGAATTCTCTCAGCATTGTTGTAACGTACCTATGCTCTCGCCCCTTTGCCGTCATTTTTATTGCGTTTCCCAAACAAAACAGATGGCACTAGTGCGAGTGAGATAAGAAATTCGGTTCGATTTTCAAATGAGGAATCATAGATATTAATAGTAGATCCGGTACATAAATAGATAAAAATAACCTGATTACATGTATAAAATCAATTATGATATCGTACCAATATAGGAGCATTGGACCGGTTTTTTTTATGTATGCATCCAACTGTTATCTTAAACATATGTATCAGTGCAGTATTCAATTAATACCGACTAGACGCGACATTGTCTTACATACCAAGGTCGCATAGTTACGGAAGAGTTTTTTCAATGCGTCTTAATATTTTTGCACGTCAAATACATACATCTGCATTTATAATAAATGAGATTTATTCTGTATGTAGATGTGTGTAGATCATTATGTTATATTGTAGCCTTGGGTCACACGTGTAGGGATAAATTTAATAGTTTATAAGTATGTTGATACAAGGGAATTCATTCAATATGTTGTATTATTTATGATATCGATAACTGTGAAATGAATGAGGTATCGCGCACAGTGACCTTGTAATAGATATGATACCTAGATTTTTATACTAACGTGTGTGATTTTTGAGCTGCATTCTAGAAAATACTTAGGAATTGAAAATTATTCCCCTGACATTACCTTAGCTTTAAAAAAATATTCAAGGTCAATATACAGACCATTCATTATGAATAAATTCGAATCTATAAGAGATATCGAAATGTTTTGAGCAACCTCGACGTCGATTTTAGAGATAAGGCAGCAAACATTTTTATATAGATATAGATAGATATTTATTGTTGATTTAAAACCACCAAATAAACTAGGTTGTAAATTATGCATCTACCCTATTACACGTGTAGATTTCACGTGTGTGTGTGTGTGGGGTCGAGTCACCTTCGTCCGTAGGAGAATAAATTACCCTCGAGATACGCTACACGTGACCCTGGATGGTGCCAACTAGGTGACAACTCTACTAGCGGTAGGCTTCGGCCGTGGTTAGTCACCACCCACTGAACAAAGCCATGTCGCCAAGCGGCCTAGCCGTGTTCCGGCATGATGTTCGGTGTTGCCATTCATGGATGGCGGGTCAGATCAGCTGCGCTGCATGTGCCTAGTGAATGTAGCTTCTCGATCTACTGCCGCCTTCCTACCTAGGCAAGTATGCTCCATCGTAGATCTCATCATCACTTACCATCAGGTGAGATCGAGATCAAATACTTGCCTATAATGTAATAAAAAAAAATAAAAAAAAAGATTTATAATACTACTACTTACTTCCTAGCCTTAGCGACGAGGTCTGCGAACGGTTTCTCCCAAGTGTACATCTTGATGACCTGGATGCCAGACAAGATCTCGTTCATGAGTCGCACGCGCTCGTCCGTGCGAATCGCAGTCTTCAACCGCAGCACTGATGTGCGCTTGCCCAGGTATGCTAATAAAATAAGTAAATAAAAAAATCAAACCCTCGATCCGTGAAATTACCTGGAAAGTGATTGAACCGTACCCACATCAATAAAATCAGATTAAACTATCAAACGTAACGCAAACCATACCTATAATTAGTTGGTTCATAATATTTTGTTGAGAAATTTATATAGGGTCAAATTAAAAAACAAAAACAGTTATTATCAATGTGAATCAATTTCTGAGCTTGGTTTTTGACTAGCAAAATGTAGTTCAAAAACCCTGGAGATACGATAAAAGCTTAAGAGCGCAATTTATGTTCTTTATGCTTAACTTAAGCGGCTTACTTTTGCAATGAATGTCAGCTAAAATGTGTACATGGCTATCGTAAGTTTCGGTAAACGATAATTTCAATTCTAAGAAATCCATTTCTTTGCCAATTCGTCCGAAATGAATAAAATTTAAAATAATATGTTCGGTGTAAGACAGTTTTGTTTATTTTTACTTATTTCTAGTTTGCACCGAGACACATGAATAAACATAGTAGGTCAGTATAGACGCCATAGCGTTTTAACTACTGCTTAGTCATACTTAATTTTCTTCGAATATAGCTCACATCGTATCTCTATTGTATTACTTAGAAATAAACTCGCGTGAAAATATAAATAAGTACCGTCATATTGATTTCTTTTATCTACGCGAATACTTATACATTGAAATAAAACAGTTGTTTGAGTCTGAGTCACAGTCCTCCCATGATTGCTGTAAAGCAACCAAAACGTCGTGAACGTAAAAACATAAAATAAATGCGATGAAATCCAGAAAAAAAATGTTTTATTTCAATAAGTACTGTCATGTTAGATTATAATATGACTTTAATTTGTTGCCTAACAGTACTTACGTATTGTAAAACTGTGGCACGGGGGCAGATAAACCGAAATAGATATGCTCAATTAATAATAATAATAATTCCAGCCTTTTTGGAATGTCCCACAGCTGGGCACGGGCCTCCCCTCAATGCGAGGGGGATTAAGCCATAATCCACCACGCTGGCCCAGTGCGGGTTGGCGGACTTCACACATCTTTCGAGGGGTTCGCTCAGACATGCAGGTTTCCTCACGATGTTTTCCTTCACCGTTTAGCAAGTGATAATCATGGTTAAAAATGAGATTCGCACATGAAATCCCAGAGGTGCGAGCCGGGGTTTGAACCTGCAATCCTCATTACCGAGGCAAGCGTGCTGCCAACTTGGCTGTCACTGCTAAAATCTTACCTTGAAATGGTATGAAAGCTAACATGAAGCCGACACCCACAACCGCCGCCCATCTGATCTCCTGCCACATGAAGTAAGTGATGATGACAGTGGCGAGTGGCCCGATCCACAGGTAGTGCAGGAATATGATCGCCACGTCGAACCTGTTCACGTCGTTGGACAGCAGGTTGACAACTTGGCCCACTGTCGTCTCGCCGAGCGCCGTCTTCGACAGCCGTAACGACTGTTGAAATAAATTATTGTATGTGAAAGAATTTTCGAAATAATTTATAAGAATCCAATATATATTTGGTACAAGAAAGTACTGGGAGAATGACGCCGCCGAGCTCTTTATCTGTCGTACCCGTGCTACTTATGGTGGTGATGTATCTTGTTGATGTTCCCTGTTGTGTTATTTCGATGATAATTTCACATTTGTCAACATAAAACATCTATATTAACATTATAAAGTTGTACGTCTGTTTGAATGTTTGTTGAGTATTATACCGAACTTCTATTACGAATATTTTTTCAGTGATAGAAAGCTGCACTATCCCTATTATATTTCATCACGCTGCTATGACAATTAAGGGAAGAGCTTTGGATCCTGATCGATGGCTGCGCAGGCGGAGTCGCGGGATAAAGCTAGTAAATTACATAATTAAGCAATAAAAAACACGCATATTCCTTATAACACATAAAAATTTAAAAATGAATATTAATGTTTGTAAATGATACAGAATAGTCTAGAATTCTCCAAAATTATGGAAATGTCTCGTATTAGCTAGCAGAATTAATTCATAGACCGTAGTCCAGGATACATCGAGAGGACGTAGCCTTGCGCTTGCGAATAAGCAAAAAAAAACGCTAACAGGCCCCATAGAGAATATCCAAATGACGACCATACATCAACGGAGGCGACTAGTAAAAAAAAATAATACAATTATTGAATGACAAAAACTACGACTGCTCTGTCAAGAGTATTACGACCAACAAAGGAAAGATGACACAATAAACACTTCAGAGACACAAACTTATTTGGCGGACACTGCTATATCAATTGAATCGACCATGACCGATCTGAGTTCAACAAATATATCAAAAATATACTTAAAACAAATGGAAACGTATAAATATCTCCACACTCGCTTCAAAGTCTGGATCCATTAACATCAAGTGTAGCAAAGTAAAATTTAAATCAATATTATTTAGATCATGTATTGCATAAATCTATTTATAAATATGTAGACCGTGCCGTGTTCGTAAAAATGATGCTATATATATACTACTAGCTGTTGCCCGCGACTTCGTCCGCGTGGTATTTAACAAAGACTCAACCGTTGGCAACAGCCTGCTCGCGTTCTGATCCCGCGGGACGCGTTGCAGGTTGTTGCTATCAAACTTAATCAGGCGCAGCGCTGCAACATTGGTTTTAATTTTTTTTCGAGAGATCCTATTTTTTTGTCTAAAATAAAAGTAGCATATGTTACTCCTTGTTACATCAGCTATCTGCCAGTGAAATTCCCGTCAAAATCGGTCCAGCCATTTCAGAGATTACCCGGAACAAACAGACAGACAGACAGAAAGACAGACAAAAATTGTAAAAAATGTTGTTTTGGTATAGGTAACTTGTATACATCCAAATGCACTTAGTAAAAAGCGGTTATTTTAATATTACAAACAGACACTCCAATTTTATTTATATGTATAGATTACTCTTCTGCCAGCTACGCTCATTCGTATAAATTTAATGAACACGGAGACCGATCTGAGAAAAAGGTACTCCACGATATATTAATTAGCACCACCCGAGTTATGCTCAGGTATCTAATGTATAAAATAGAACTGACAACAAATAAAAAGATACGCTAAATAAATAATGTCAAGGTCATTATTATAAATGCGAAGATTAAGATGGATATTTGTTACTCAACCAATTGCGAGAGAAGACAGCGAGGAAAGAGTTATACACTTTACGAGTGATGAGGCAACAAGTTGCGGAGTAAAGGCTGTTGGCTGATAGAGTAGTCGACAAATTAGCTTATTCGAGTTTTGCACTTTGCGAAGCGCTGAGTACACTAGCCACAACCTTTTGATTGTCCCAAGCACCAATAACTAGGTATTTTGACTGTCAAATGGTCAAAAGTGGTCAAAGTGAGCTGTAACACCTTCTCAAGGTTATGTTATTCAAAATATTAGACCGAGCTTTACCAAAACGACTTGAGCGTATTTTTTTTTATCGTATTCCACTATATTTTCATTATAAATCAATGTGTCGGAAGAATATATGAGCAATATCGACGAATATATAAGACAAAATAAATAATAACTAAAAGATAAGTAGATATTTAGATTCCTATCTAGAATATAAGCATAATGTTCGCGTTGAAATAACATTTCGTCCTAAATATACTTTTGATATTTACTTATGCAGTCTTGGGCCAAACTAAACAAGTTATTGAGATAACTATTATATATATCATTCATTATCTGATGTTGTCAGATGCATATCTCCAACTAAAGTAAATTGTTTAATTCAAGTCAATAACTAATAATTATATGTTCATTACAGTTGAATGTACTATGTTGGCTATCATTGGCTTATGGCCATCCTGTGAGGGGGTTTGTGTTCGCCCTGTCAGCTATTTTAATGTTGGTCAACATGTTGGCACAAGATTTAAGGATAAACGTGCGCCAGAACCTTGGCACAGATATTGGCCATCGTGAAGCCGGAGGCTTTATAGTATTTTTTATTTTCTGTTGTTTTGTTGCCGATTTCGAATTAGCGTCTCCATCGCATTATTTTAATTTATAAGATGATAGGTAAGTTTATGTCGCGTCAAGACTCGCGGAAGAATGCGAAACTGCGTCTCCGCGTCCTAGTCACTTGCGACCGTGTAGTACACCGTGGGGTTATAGCTGGTAACAGTCAATAACCACACGAACACCCCGTAGGGGTGTGGTATCCATGAGGCTTTCCCCACGTAAAAAAAAAGGTAAGGATATATGCCTAAGGCGCTCAAAATATTCATTACTTTGCTAAGTTAGTTATATACGAATAATGGTACATACCTTTCTATAAATAAGCGAGCAGCAAGCAACTCTGAACTTCATGCCCATATGCAGAATGGCCATCATATAGGGGTGCACCACGAACACGTTCAGCGCCGAGCACATCACTACTGCGCCCGCGTACATATAAGCTTCCTCCCGCTTTATTGTTTTGTTACCGGGGCTGTAGAATTCCACCAGCTTGCCAAGAAACACGGGTTGTGCTATCCTGGTAAAAGAAAAACTTTTTACTTTAGAAAATACGCGAAATCAACAAAAATACGCCCGCCCTTTGGTAGAGCTATCATTATGAGTATTCTTCATTTACCACATTCCTTTTCCCCTAACACGAGTCTGTTCTATTTCATATTTATGAAATGAGAGTTTCCGCCTGTTTCTCAGACAAATTAGCAAGATAGATTGTCTCTGTCTGGATTATTATAATTGTGTCGTAACTATGACGTTAAGGAAAACATGAATTACACTGAGAAAAATGACTCCGTGCTTCATAAAATATAAACATGAAGAATGATATCTAATTAAGACAACCGAAAATCTAGCATGAAAATGTTGACATATCGTTCCGTCGGGTTCGATTTACGTTTTACAACTACTAGTTAACGTGAACGTTTATTGGTGAAGCCAATTCATGTTAAATTGTTATTATTTACGCACAAAGTGTCTGTAACAACACTTGCTCCTTTTTTAACAGGAATATGGATAAAAGTTGCAGAATACCTTATAAATTATTCGTAATCATGCAAGGTATTTTTCACAGTGTATTTGTTAAAATATCCACTAACGAGTTCATAATACAGTTAAGTACAGTTCAGTTACTGCCAGAAAATAGGAGTTTGTAATGCGCCTCCTGTTCACTGTAGTGGAATATTATAAGCAGGGAAAATAAGCTCAACTGCTGCTTGATGCTTGTTGATTATTGGTAAAAGGGCAGAATTTAGTCAATCTATACTAATATTATAAATGTGAAAGTTTGGATGGATGGATGGATGGATGGATGTTTGTTCCTCTTTCACGCCCGAACGGCTGAACGGATCTTGATTAAATTTGGCACAGAGATAGATTATAGTCTGGAATAACACATAGGCTACTTTTTATCCCGGTAAAATGTATGGTTCCCGTGGGATAGTTGTTTTAATTTTTCATACTTTTTATCGCGGGTAACACCGCCGGGCGCATCTAGTGTGTTATAATTAGTGACGCAATAAATTGAGTCTCTTCACTCACTCTTCAAACATACTAGGTAGCTCTCCGAGACTCAACGACATATTTTTTGTATATACTTATTCTAAGCCGTAAAAATCAACCAAAGAATAAAAATAAAATAAATGAAATGATATAATAAATGATCGCGAGTTGACTTTGAAGCTTTATCAGCGATTCATATACATATAAAGGGTGAAGTTGAAATCATTGGCAATATTTTAAACTAATTATTACTCCAGACATACTATTAAGATTTTTTTAAGCCTATATTAATAAACAAACTGATGGATTGATAAAAAATAAATGTATGTTTAAACATGGTCCTAAAACGTCTTACTTAAGTATTTTGTTCCATTTTTATGACATTTTTATGACATTTAGAATCAAAATTTGGCTAGCAGCAAAACAAACACGAACTATTTCAATCACGTATTTAAATAGTTGATATTTTTTATAGTATAATTGCACATATACCTGCATAATTAAATGCAGATAGATGTACCTATATTATAACGCTGACGTAACCACTGCATCTATTTGCACAAGCAGTGACGTTTTATACAAAATGTTTTTTAACCTCTAATTATCATTAGTTGTTTTATACAAAACTTGTTTTCCAATCATCTGCAAAATTGAGATGATATATTTCAAAGTACCTAATCGGGTTCTGTTATTGCTCTGAACAATATTCTCCAATGTGTGTGCATTCACAGGACACACATTGCACTTCCCTTCCTCTTGGTTGCCAAAGCTCTTTCATTGCCAACTGGGCTTGGTGATAAACCGGCTAGATAATAATAAAAATAAATAGGCTACTAAATCTATAAACCTAACGAGGCAATGGCGTCATAACTTCTTCTAAGAAATTCGTAAATTCGTTGTCTCAGCTAAACCAAGGCTACGGTTATATCATGGATTATACTGAAATCCTGGATTATTGTAGATACTGTCAAATATCCGTATAACTATACTGGGATGTTTATCGTATATAAAATGATTATTCTAGAAAATATGTATGTATATGTATAGACTGGGTCATTTATGGAATCATTTATGTAACATGACATACAAATTAACATACGCGTCATTTTGAATTTTTAATTACTATACCTATAATTAGGGATAAATATGAATTATATTAATGCGCTAATGATGTAGGTATAAATACATCCTTACTGACATTTTGCATATGAATAAATATGCAAAATGCGGTACATACTCAAAGGCATTCCAAACTCTGTTTCTAATAAACTTTTCACAATGTGTCAGAACTGACCTACTACTGACTACACAGCTGCCAACGTTAAATTACAATACCTACTCAAACTTGTTCATATTTAAAGTAAAGAAGTTTCAATAAAACAAATAAGGCATACTTAAATCTATCTCCATATTCTACTTGATAACTTTACTACGCTAGTTACAATATAGTTTTAAGGCTACAATCTATATACTAAAAGGCAATAATAATTAGGTGGCATATTCTCTCACTCTTCGGTAGTATTGAAGGCCTGCATCCGTGTCAAAGCGACCCTGGTACGGAGCTGCACTAAGTGGTCGTGCAATTGCAGGTGCGCCGCCTGACCGAAGTAGGCCAGGAACAGGCCCAGCAGGACGGGCTGGTGGATCCTGAAGGGGGTAGGAAGGTTACAGGAAGGAACATTGTGGATGGAGGATGATATAATCCAGGTTGGGGTATGTACCTATATTGCCTGCATATACTAAAAGCCAGAAACAATTTTACCAGAAAAAGGAACATGGCCAGTTTGGACCATTTCCATTCCATAACATCAGGAAGCAATTTTGAAACATTTGAAAAGCATTTTTTTCATACTAAAGCAGCGACTACGATCTTTCCAGCACCCGATTGCCAAATTTTATCTTTGCCCCCTATTCTAAACGAAATTAAGAAATAAAAACAATAGCATTGTTTAGCATTAAAACCAATAACAATTTGATAATAAAATTGTTATAACGACAGTTCATACAACCCTTGCCATTTAAACGTCAAACAATAAATACGTATTTCATTCACACCATTTTGTTGTAATTATGATGTAATCTTTATGATCTTTATAGGTACTTGAACGATAAGTATAATATGATTACGGATTGCAATCTTCAGAGATTTTATCATTCGATAACGGTATGTTTTTAAGATGCAACAATTTTATCTTATCAAATTAAGCTGATATAAGTGTCACACTTAACTACTGTGTAATAAGCATTAATTGGATTATTAGCACTGATTACTAGAAGATAGCGATTTACAAATAAAGGTAGGCATTTTATAATTTTAATGACCTTTTACTCTATCTCCAAATTTATAGACGTTTTATAACTTATAGTACGTATACAAATTTGGACTTATGTATTTAGGCAGTATAACCTACATTATTGTTTATTCGTAATTTTGACGTTCTTCTTATTCTTTCGAGTCGTTGGCTAAATGTTCCTCCTTAGATGTTTCTACTGGCCCAGTTTTTCCCACCCTTACGTTGACGTTTGTACCTTTCATTATATCCTCCCATGTATAGGTAGTTGCGCAAGCGGAACAGGATACTGGATGAGTCATGGATTGGGAGTCGGCACCTCACTGGCAACTAGGACTTTCCTAAATCTACGGCTTAGATTTTGGCGTTGGTTTATTTACATAAGGACCAAGTCCTTCGGGTAAATGTAGATTTATATGAATGGACCGGTCACGTACCAAGAATACGTTCTTAAAGGTGGGCCAATCGCATCACAACAATTATAAGGAAAACCGCAAGACAGTAAGAACGGCTGTAGCATAGTTAAAGTTTGCCCGCCACATGGAACAATGATTCGAATGCCAACAGGAAGTATCGATTGCGCCACACAGAGTTATGACTCTGTCTTGTACAATGTGATAATGTAGTGAAATGACACCTAGCTCACACGGTAGGAGATTCGCACATAAATCAGGAGAAGACTGATCTTGTATGTGTATGGACTCGAAGAGGGTTCTATATATACCGGACGTCATATGCGAGTAACATCCTTAACAGGGTTACTAAAAATATCACCACCCTCGTAGGACTCATTAAATAATGATCGATTACAGCCGCTTTCAGACAGAATATTGTATACTCAATTAGCCCTCGGGCCATGGTAGCCCATTGAAAATGGCACTGCGTTGTATGCGTTTCGAAGGTCGTGAGTTCAAATCTCGGCTGCGTGCACCAATGGGTTTTGTCACTCGAAAAAAATTGTGTATACCATGTGCCCAAAACGAACCGCAAGCTGTATTAACAAATGAGCTCTCGCGTTCCAGCTTCGGAGGATACGTTAAGCTGTCGGTCCTAGTTATTACAATCGTAAAGAAATGCCAGAGCTGCTGGTCACTAAGTCATACGAACGAACCAACTGGATCATCTACTAAACTCAAATTTATAACCTGAGTTGAGTACTTCATACTTTGTGGGCAAAACAATTTACATAACCTCTTTTATTCTAACAAATACCAAATTTCTGCAATCGCTAGTTATCGTAAGAAAACCCATCAAATAATTTTCCAAATAATGTCGGCAGGCAAGATTTAAAATACCCGAGGTTAGGTTTCACCCGACACATAGTTATAAATACGCTCAATAAATAACCGTAAGTAGTTATAAGTACTTATATTAAACCAAACAATCAATGAAAATTGGCAACTGTTGTAGACATCGCGATACGTAATGGTAGAAGAAAATGTTCGTCTATTCATAGCGCAGTGTTTTTTAGGTGTAGCAAATTTTTGTTTTACGGAAATTAGGTAACTATCTCAAACTATAAAAAGAGAAGGTAGACGTCACGCATGAATCGCATGATGCATATACCTAGCTTTAAAGTCTGGTTCCATGTTATCCGATAGACTATTTGTTGAGACGTAACCCGTTGCGCTGCGTCTTTGAATGGGGATTGTCCATTTTTTTAAAACCGTTCTGATTGAAAAACCATTTCGAGGAATAGGGTTACTAATGTCGTATATGTAGTTAAAATTTAAAAATACTTTCTCATTTCTAAGATATTTGGAAAAATATGTTTGACCTTTATTTCACCTTCAGTGACGTCATCACATGGATTATAATGCCATTGCATTGCATTAAATAAAAAAAAAGTAGTCTGTTCAGCGCACAAGTGTCAATGTCAAAACAAAAACATAACCTTACTTACTCTGTTCGTTACCGTACCGGTCCACACTTAAAAGAAATTGATTTCCTATTTAAATAGTGCGCTTATAGTTGCAGAAGTTGCATTACAAATATTGCGATATGAAATACAGAAAGTGCTTTGTTCCTACCTGCAATAATGATTCGACAAATAGCCCAAACAAGATTTTTGTTCGCATTAGAGACGACTTGCGAGAGAAGTGGTGTAGCGAAGTGAATGTGGAATATTTTAGAGTTATACGATGTATTGTTGTGAAGACCACTGTGATGTAAGTACTTATGTCTCACATTTTCTTATTCGACTAAATAACTGCTGAATAGAAATCTTCATATTCCATGTAATAAGTACACCTAAGTTAATCTTTTGTTTATCATACTATGTAATTTTGGCAGCCAAAGGCAGACTTGAAGAACTACTATAAGTATACATTAATGAAACATGAGCCACTATTTAAACCTACACCCACACTCTGGAATATCGCAAAGAATCCATTAGATGTTAGTACCTAATTTCTCTAATAGAGATGTTCGAACTACCTACTTAGAAAGATGTTACAAATTTTTTGTGTACCTACATTTTTATTGTATGTGTATGTTTCAGGTTCCGAGTCAACAAAATACTGAGTTAGGCCAGCTTTTATTGCAATTTCAACCTAAACCATCCGATAAAAAATGAAATTATGAAGATAATGTTGTGCCCAGTACATCTTCAGCTTTCACATTACCCATGAAGGTATATTTTTGTTCTGCTATAAGACTGTTGATATAGGCTTGAAACCTTTCTCTGACAGTCTCTAGCCAAAGATCATTGAACCAAAGGAATTCATTTGGCACAAACAGAAGAAGGGTAATAGTTACCAGTGGGTGGACACTGGCTGACATTATGATAAAGAAGGCATCATAGTCCCAGAATGGGTGAATTTATGTCAATACTTATGGTTTATATGTTTGAAATTTACTACCTACTATTTGTGAGATGGATCTAGTCAAGTTTTAAGGAAATACATTGAATCTATTTGTGATATTCAGCTCTTATTATTGTGTTAATAAGCAGGGACCTCCGCTACCATTACATCTTAGAACTTTCCGAGTTTTGAGCTCTCTGTGGCTCGTAGATTACATTGTTTAAAAAAGCACATCTAAAATTGATTCTCTTTGCATTATTGCAACTTTATTCAAAATAAAACAAAATGATTCCATTGCAAGAATAAGTGATCAACTTGAAATATCTAGAACAAAAGTAAAAGAATATCAGATAAAGCTCTTGTGGAAAAAAGTAATTTGCTATGTTCTTCAGCCAAATGCTATTGTTTTTGCCAATAGCGGTTTCAAGGAAATTGAATCACTTTTAAGTTCACATGGAGTTAAACTTCTTAGGCCACCAAGTGTATGCTCAGCAGTTAAACAGTCAGTAACCGAAATTATTCAAAGCAAAGTTATAGCCAGTTTAAGAGTTCATGTTGAAAGGGTGATCAGATGTGTTAGAGAATTTGCTTTATTAAAAGCACATTCTGTCGTTAACTACAAATATGGACCATATTTAGATGAAATCTTTATAATATCTTGTAGACTTATTAATTTGCAAGGAGAAATAATAAAGTGTTCTTGACAGTATAAAGTATTTTTATTCATTCATTTTGATCTTGCTCATAATTTGGGAAATATATAATCCTTCCAAAAATCTTCCACCTTATTTATGTAGTTTTCATCAAAATCTTCCCACAAAATATGTACATTCCTAGTTGTCTCAAAAAGTGGATCTTCTTTTCTTACATGCAAGCATTTGGCAATGTATTTGTGCTTTATATTTTTTTGTATCACATTATTTTATATATATGTCTGAACGGCTTTCTGCACTGCACAATCACTGCCAGTCCTGCTGAGTTGGACATACCCAACTACAGTATTTAAATAAGAATCACAAGATGACCTGAAACAATAAGTAAATAAATGAAAAAATAAAAGTCCCTGTTCATAACAAAACATGGTACTACTTGTATTCCTGATTCTAGATTATATTCTGGAAAGCACTGGGGGTTGTATCTGCCAAATGAAGAAACTCACTCACAGGCAAAAGCTAGTTTTTAATATTATTGAGTTTATTTATTTATTTCACGGCCCAACAGTTTAACCATCGTTCTTGAAATTGATTGTTTGTGACAGAGATATGAATGACTGCTTTTATTTCTAGAAAATACTTCCACAAGGACGAAGAACTGAGAAACAATATCAGTAACACAAATAGTACTTACATACGGATTTTCGCTCCTCTTATTTCAGCTACATTATGCTTACTATTAGTAGCTGTACTCTAAAATCATTACATTTAAAACTTTTGGCAAGTTGCGAGAATCAGCTCAAAGTTATCAGTATCTGTTAAATTAGAAGAGCCGGCCATATTTTTTATTAGGATTAAGCGGACTAATAAAGATCGACATAGCACTTATTACGTGATGATTAATGTTTTACATAAAAATACAATAAGGTAAGAACCTAAGGGTAAGAGGAAGAGGTTAGAATTTTGACGTTGACAGACGATTGATGGATATCAGTTTTTTTTTATTTTTAGTAAGCAAACGAATAACTTTGACGCCGACGATGACGTCATCAATTTCAAAATTTAGAATTTAAATATTAAAAAAAATAGGCAATAGAATACAAAGATATTTAAATTAGTTCCTTAAAATACACTATATTTCCTAAAAAAAATATAAAATCTGGGGGTAAAAATTTTTAGACAATGCCCATTACTTAGCTCTATATGAAATTACTAAACAGTTGAAACACAAATTTGAGAGCTCCTTTTAGATTGTATTCAGTTGTTTTATTATCTTATGTCACTTCTTTCTCAAACATGACGTAAAGGGAATGGGAAGCGCGATAAAATAATCATCAAATCAGCGTTCGACATAACGGGACTCTGCATACCTACAAGGAATAGATCAAGATATAAACCGCTTTAAGTGGAACCACAGAATAGGCAATCGTACTACTGTTTGCTGTTTGTAGTAAGTACTTAAATGGATCAATTTATTTTACTATAGTGATTCATAGGTAATATAGGTGGATAACATAACATACTATATTTAGTAGTGATGCGCCGAATATACGGTATTTATTCGTTATTCGGCATTGTTATTATGTTCGGTATCGACCGATAATTTGGTTGATGTGCCGAATATGAACCGAACATTTGTACTAAAAGGATCTATCGGATAGTAAAAAATTGTCATCATGAGAATGAAAATTGTCGAATGTCTAACTAATCATAAAACTTAAAATGGTCATTAAATTTAGTCAATTTTCTGATCAGCCTGTATAGCTAATGTATTTGATTAGTCTTTATGTATGCAGCTGACATTTTAGTAAATTTTCTCAATAATTGACTAGCGCAATGATAAATGATATTGCGCAACCAGATGCAACTGTATGTTTTGTTTATTTTCAATAAGATCTATTAACGGTTTAATAACCCAGAGATCATTCATGGATTGTAAATAAATAGCAATATTTTGTGTAACATTTTATAACGTCCAGATAGTACCAACCTCAGTGTCAGATAATGACTAACGGTCGAAGGATTATTGACCTGTTTGGCAGTCTTTCGCCGTATCTCGCTACGGACGTGTTAGATAACTACACGGTGGAGGTCACGGGCAACTATGAAGGCAGCTACGACGTCCTATTCTGTTACCTACTAGCTGCGCGTGTTAGCACAGTGTAGGTACCTGTCATGTGGGTATACGAGATTTTAGCGAGTAACTTTTTTGAACAGATCGTGTTATAGAAGATATAGGTGCTTAAGCTTTAAGTATCATATATTAAACAATGGATAAAGGTTTTTAAGAACGTGTTGTGTTCGATTTTTTTTTACGGTTAACACTTACCGTGGCTCAGGCATGTATTTTACGTAGCGTAGGTACCTAACGGTAAAATAAGCTTCTTCCGTAAATATGACACTGAAAGCATGTTTTTTCGATGACATTACAATTCAAAATTCTAGGCTAGGGTCATCATTTCGATGTTACTTTTATATTACTGGGAAAAAAATTCTTAATTGGCCTTTAAATGACATAATGTAAACAAATGGTAGTATACGCTTTCTGAATTATACGGTAGGTTATGTCGAAACATAATATCCAATATTGAACACGGTCCAGTATATTTTCACGATGCTTGAGCAAACATATAAACAGACAAGAATTCTAAAAACCTTTACTTTGGATTTGGCAATGTCCAAGTTGGCCATTGCCTACCTCTTTTTTTCGAGTCTTTAATGAGTGTTTAACAGTATAGATAAATTCGGATACTAACTAGCATGCAAATTCTCTATTTGAATTTTAAATGCATAACACGCTATTAATGTCAAGGACGATAATATACTAAGATAACATAAAGCTAGTCATATGCATGCTAATTTTTTGTTTTACAAAAAATATTCAATACAAAAAACTTAACAAACACTTTGTGCCTAGTAGGCAAGACCTTCCTAACTAATCTAATCTTACGTTATTGATAAAGCATACTGTAAGATTATGCTTGAGCATGGTCTTTAAGTCTGGGAATCTTAAGTACACTTTCATGCTTTACTTTAACAGACTAGAAAACCTTTACTATTCATATTAATAACTAGCTGTTACCCGCGACTTCGTTCGCGTGGTATTTAACAATGACACAACCGTTGGCAACAGCCTGCTCGCGCTTTCTGAGCCCGCGGGACGCATTTCAGGTTGTTGCTATCAAACTTAATCAGGCGCAACGCTGCAACATTGGTTTTAATTTGTTTTCGTGAGATCCTATGTTTTTTTTTCTAAAATAAAAGTAGCCTAAGTTACTCCTTGTTACATCAGCTATCTGCCAGTGAAAGACCCGTCAAAATCGGTCCAGCCATTTCAGAGATTAGCCGGAACAAACAGACAGACAGACAAAAATTGTAAAAAATTTTGTTTCGGTATAGGTAACGTGTATACATCCAAATGCACTTAGTAAAAAGCGGTTATTTTAATATTACAAACAGACACTCCAATTTTATTTATATGTATAGATTATTATCAACCAAATACACTGTATGTTCTATTCTAATACGTAGAGTAAGCAATAGCGTAATGACCACTAATTGATCAAATGGTTGTCCCCAAGCGACCTTCTCTGTCTATCATTTTTATGCTCATAAATTAATCTTCGAAATGAAATTGCAGTAGCTCAGTGTATCGTAGCGCGTGACTTGTTGACATCATTACCTTAAGTACGAGATTAATACTTTAAGGTGGAAGCGATCAGTCGCATTCCCATACAAATTTCAACATGGTAATACTCGATACACATACAGTTTTTTAGTTGTACAAGCATTGTTATCAATTCTCTATAAATTAAAGAGCTCGCAGAATGAAATATCAGGCAAAATCTTATAGTAATAACATCATAAAACGATATTAAATTTTAGGCTTGTGTGCGTGAATAAAAGCGCCTCTGTCCAAATTAACCCGTAACTAATAAAGCATCCGATTCTTTGTCTTTCAGTATTTACGGCGACAGATGGCAGCAGGAGTTTTTACTTATAATACATAAAGACATAACATTATAATATATAGAGAGATATAAATTTTCTATAAATAAGTATAAAGATTCATAATAAAAAATTAAAATTAAAAAATACATATAAATTTCGTTCGTCCATCGAACCTACGAACAATCGCATGTACCTACGTTTTTCACTTGAGCCACTTGGGGTGTGTTATTATCTGTGTGTGCAGATCGTCATGTATCCCTATTTCCTGTAATCCAAGTTTTTAGGATTTGTCTGCACCCAAAACATATTTTTTCGGGTTATTATAATAAAATAACCTACATACCCACATAAGGCATGTATTTATTTTTTTAAATAATCAATGAATGAATGAATATGTCATGTTTCAATTGGTTGTAAATATCATTGAAACCTATCAAAATATTCGTCGTCTTGACTAGTGGTCTACGTAGCCTAATGTTCTACACGGTTGATGCAAACGTGTACTATAGCAAGTTCAAATCTTGCCGGTGGGCTTGTCTTTTTGAATGATTGATATTGTTTCTGTAAGTGAATATTAGATTTCCAAAACACACAGCTCGGCCGTGTTACTCCAACATGGTGTGGTAGTAATATAACGAAAATATATATAGGTAGTATGTACACCTTCCAAGGCCATAGCTAGATGATGTCGTGTTACGAAATATGTCGCGCGAGTCTTTGTCGATTTATTGATCAATTTATCAAACATTTTTTTAGGCACTGCCGGGTGTGCTACTGATATATATATATATCTATATATATATATATATATATATATATATATATATATATATATATATAGATATATATATATATAAGTAGCACACCCGGCAGTGCCTAAAAAAATGTATATATATATATATATATATCTATATATACTAGATGCGCCCGGCGGTGTTACCCGGGATAAATAGTAGCCTATGTGTTATTCCAGACTGTAATCTATCTCTGTGCCAAATTTCATCCAGATCCGTTCAGCCGTTCGGGCGTGAAAGAGTAACAAACATCCATCCATCTATTCATCCATCCATCCATCCAAACTTTCACATTTATAATATTAATATATATATACTGATATATATATATATATATATATATATATCAGTAGCACAGCCAGCTGTGACTAGAAAAAATGTTAGAATACATCGACAGCGACTCGCGCGACATATTTCGTAACATCGGTTTTTAGTAATTATTCAATATTGAATCAATCTGAGAAAATCTACATAGCGACCTATATGTGTACCTATCTCTTCTTCTTACTTACTGACTAGCTATAGGAAGGTACCAACCAGCAAGGCATGTATGTATATATATATATACATACATATATATCCAACCAACTAACCTAACACGATTGGCGATACAAGAAAGCAAGCCCCGGCACCTAGTATGAACGGGTTTTTCGAAATTATAGGGAAGCCTAATGAATGGGATACCCCTTGAACGTTTGAACAAATCAAGTGCGACATAGCTCGTAATTGAATAAATCTAAGAAAACATACCTATGTGCACCTATTTCTCTTCTTTTTACTTACCGATTTATTATAGAGTAGCTATAAATTGGTACCAACTAGAAACCTACTTAGTTTTAGATATATTGATATTACTTTTTTTTTCGTTTCTGAACGCAAAACCTTATACCTCGGATACGAGTACTCGTCTACATAATAAATAGGTGCCTAGGCCGAAAATAACTGGTTTTGATGCACATACATTCTGTACTTAGATATTATGTATGTGCTTACCTACTGTTATATTTTTTAAAATTATTCTCTTTGGATTCTGTTAATCTGAGGTATAGATATTTAATAAATATAAAAGTCGGTAAGCACTTACCAAGTTCTTAGAATGTATAGAATAGTGTTACTTATTTTGTTCTGGGTGTCTACGAAGTTAATTTATTATATCTTGACCAAATTGGCAGCATGTCTATGGTATGCCGATGCCAAATTCCAGAATTATAAAAAAAAATGGACTCACTACTCTGCTGCGACCGATTTCATGTTGTTTGTGATTATGTATGTAAAAACTTACTTCAAAATTCAAATAATAATTGTGTGGGATTTGCGATTAGTTTTGTTTTAATTTGTGTTTTGTTTGCTATTTGAATTGTAATGGAGATACTGATGGAATGTGACGCTGGTGAAAGTCGGGACAACTTGGTAACAAATACCTTAGAGCATAACTCGTATTGTAAAGTGGCTACACAACACAAGTTCAATTTCATGATTATCACTTGCTTGTGCTTCGGACATTGATCATTGAGCCTGATCTCTCTGATTGTACCGGATTGCCATCCCATCGTATTATGAGAGTGAAGAACATCAGCGCATCTAGTGGAATCTATTATATTAGTATAGATTCCAAAGTTGTACAGCAGTGACAGCCTCGTTGGCAGAACGCTCGCCTTGGAACGAGGTGTTCAGGTTCAAACCCTGGCTCCCATCACTGAGATTTCCGGATTTTCATGTGCGAATCTTATTTTCCATAAAAAATATCACTTGCTGTACGATGAAGGCAAACTTTGTGAGGAAACCTGCATGTCTGTCAAAAGTCGTGTGAAGTTCACTAAACTGCACTGGGCCTACGGCCTATATGCCCCTCATATTGAGGAGGCGTGTGCCCGATATAATGGCGATGGGCTCACCCTCTATTACATTGGTACCAAAATACCATCGGTGAAATGTGGGTGCATTGCAGTGTGACGGTGTATGTTGGCCCGTCTCTGGAACGATGATTGAATGATTGAATCTATACATGTCACAGCAGCATTTACCTTATAATAAGTATGGATACAGTAATGATTATTATTGGACTAAACAATAATTTTTTTCTTTTTAGCGGAGGAATGAAGCACAGGAGGTTGCAAGAATCAAGATGACTGTAAATTGTATAGAGTCGATTCTATATCATAATATTAGTATTTGAAACAATGTTATATTTACCTAATTTTAGAATACCAACAACAAACAACATTGTTTCAAAGAAATTTGGAAATGTAGCTGTATCCCTTATTAGGTATAGAACTACATTGCCAAATTTCTTATTCCCTTGTAAATTATAATAAATATTGTTCTTGTTGTTGATCTGGTATATTGTAAAGCGTAATACTTTTACAGTTATCATGCAAACCTTGCTATATTTATAAGATCTATACAATAAACATTATATTTACGAACATGAAAGTATACATTTTTCTTTTCTATCTTTTATTTCTGAAACTTTTAATATTGCAAAGCTCGCAAAAGTATTTCTATTATTTTACAACCGATAAATAAGTTTTTTTATGATCGCTCTACCTGGTGGCATAAAAAGACAACTTTTAGTATGCGAGACTTTTAACAAGTGCTGCGCTCTAGCGGCACAAAAAAGACGTGTATTTGTCTATGTGTGAGTGCCTATTTATACAAGGATTTTAGAAGCCATGGTATCTCATCCATTATAAATGATTTCAGGTTAATGTTTTTTTGGATATTTTAATGCAATGTCGTAGTAGTGCTCGCAATTTGCAACATCAAGTCTCATAGATGCTCGATGTTCGTGTAACTAGTTGCAGAAAAACAGGACCATCTATCGAAAATGTGCGGCAACCGACCCTGAGCATTCACCTTAAATGTGCTTTTTAAAAGAAGATTAATGTCCCATAATTCGTCTACGTCAGTTTTGCTGTTAATTCCCGATGCCTTTCTTCTTATGTGTATATTTGTCATATTTTGTTATGTAGTTGTATGATATATTTGAAAAAATATTGTCAGAAAATACTTATACTTTTTTGCCGTGTCATTTTATGACGACGATGACCAAGGACTCATTCAAGTAAATAGAAGTGGTTTTTCCTAACTAGCGGCACAACATGCGGTTGTCATCACTATTTCTAGTATTTTTTTTCTTTATACACAACCCATCACATATAGTAGAGAATAGGTATGTGTTCTTTACACTGCTTCATAACAATTTACGTAATAAACTTAGTTTACTTTGTAATACTGGGAAATCACCTAGGGAAATTGTATTTGCAAGCTGTTAGATTCATGTGCCAATGTGGTGACATTATTAATTTATACTGTCCTATGTATTATGTAGAAGAACATAAGAAGCATACGTGTAATGAGCAGGTAAAATTCTTACTTGCAACCTATAAAGGCTTTTGGTATGCTATACAGGCTGTTTCTAAAACTATGGATCAGGGTAATAGGGTGATAGAGGGGGTTATGAACTAGGATGATGCTTGTAGCTAGAAAAATAATCTGCGGCATGGTTTGGGATGCACCGTGTCAGCCGCACTCGGAATGCCTCCTAAGGAAACCGCAGCATAGTTTCCGACAGTGTGCGCTGTAATCTAGGAATGTTGAAGGATCCCGAGCATAGCCGGCCTGTATAGCTGATGTGGCTAAAACTACCGCTTTCGTAACGTTTTTACCCACAATATAATATGTTTTCATACTCAAATTCATGTTGATAGCCGCAAGCCAGTGTTGTTTTGTCTGGAACTGTTATGGCGCATCGGTTAGGTCTGACGTAACACATTCCTAGGTATATATACCAAGAACTCTGTGATGTCAATATACTTTTAACATTTTCACCTTATTTATCTAGCTAGTGTGGCGTTTAATAATTGACACAGTGGTCAATAGCCTACAATGTAAACATACTGTGATTATTATTGAAAAATAATTTAGTACTTACCTATTTATGTTATTGCGTAATTTACTTCATCTCATCACTTTGAACGAGGGACAGACTATTGACAGATTATACGATCAAATTTTATATACTTACTTACTTACCTAACTGCATATTGATCGTGCACACTGCCTATCTTATCAAAACTTACCAGTAGGTAAGCTATTCACAAACTTATAGGAAATCGATAGATAATAATTCGCGTGTGACTTTTTAACGATAACAACATTTACATTATAATAAAATCAAATGGTACCATTATTGTGATTACAATCGACATGTGAAGAATAAAAAGATATGACCATATAAACTGCCAAGTCGTATTAGGTTTCGTCACAAACCATAACGAAATAATTATTTATATTTCTTTAAAAGTATTATCAACTTTTAAAGGCCGCCGGCCAAGAAATTCCTTGATCGAAAACTGATAAACCACGTCTAGCGCTGACTTTACGATAGACGAAACCGCGTATTCGATAAGTTTAACATTTTGTTTTACACAAGAACTACTAACCTTATGCCACACTCCATGACCAGTAGAACGAACCCGTAGAGCATACATCTTGCGGCGTACGCCCTCATTATGACTCGGAGGAGGCTCGGCTTCCGCTTGCCTTCAGCGCGAGCTACTTCTTCCTCCCAGAGACGTGCGAATTTGTCACCGAGTGGACCTGGGAATATCACCGTTATGTCAGTAGTTATAAGGTTAATCATTTATAAATTACTCCCTAAAGTATCAAGGCATCTTACCCATTTCGTATAACGATTACAACACAAAATATTTTGAATAGTTCTTCTTGTTTTTGAACATACTTTTACTTTTTTTTGGGTTTTGTCTGTCTGTACGCGTACGCGTCAACTAGTAGACGGATTTTGATGAAACTAGACACGATAATAGCATATAACGTGGGTTTACATATATAATACTTTCATCCCAGGAAATGGATTGATTCCTGCGGGATAGTCAAATCAAAAGTTCACACGTACAAGTCCTGGGCACTACTAACTATACTATAATATAATAAAATATATTGAAAAGGTAAGGTTTGTTAGTTTGTAAGTTTGGATGTAGGGGATAATCTCCAGATTTACGGATCCGAATCAGAAAATTCTTTCAGTAATAGGAAACTACATTATCTCTAAGTGCATAGTCTTTGTTATCCAGGTAGCGCGGGCAAGCTAGTTGTGGAATTAAGCTTTAATTATTAACTCTCCGCGTAATTCTGTACACAGATGGATAGTACACATTAAACATATCGAGGAGTGTATGAAAAGCGCACAACATTCAATCGAGTAATTGATGTAACAGAGTTCAATTAGAAGGAATTTAAAATTCAAGTACCAGGGCGACATATGTGCGAGAGATAAAACGTATGATATTTTCAATTGGGTCACTAGTATCATGCAAGTGCGACTCATACAAGTTGCACGAGCCGTTAATTTGTTGTGCCTGCAAGGTAGGTAATTATACCTAACACAAAAACATACGATTTTTTTTAAGTTCTCTTTGATTCATCATAGAAATCTGATAGACTTGTTATGAGGTTGGTAAAAGGAAGAGACTGATCGATAGTTGGCAGGACTAGAGAGAGGACATAAAAGACTAAAGAAGTATAGTAGCATAAAAATAAGACTTGATTTTATGAAAGAGATTCATTGAGCCACATAATAAACAAGACTATATTACGAAGTCAAAGTCCAACTTGGGGTACAAACCTAGGTACCTATAATATTGCCTCGCCAATGCCAATTACGGCTCAATTGCGTCTACTAACTAACTAAGCTAGCTTTCGCCGCAGTAGGTAGGTAGGTAGGTACTCAAATATCTTGTGCTAAGAACTGACTGTAATCTGGCAACGGTTTATTTTTATGTTATGTAGATACGTAGTTACTACAGACTACATACGTACCTAAGAATCTATATAAATAAAAATTTTACGCTGTAAGTAAGTTTGTAAGCGCATCACTTGACAACCGCTGAACCGATTTGGTCTGGCTATTTTTTAATGTTCGTAATAGTCCGACTAAGTCCGACGAAAAGTCCGGATAATTACAAAATTCGAAAAAAAGAGTGTTTATTGTGTATAAATTTGGACAGTACTACGTCTTTTCGGTCAGCTAGTAAAGTAGGTAGGTACCTTCTTTTAACACAAGTTAAGAAGTCGTATCGTATCGTAGTAAAATATTCTTTGCCATGATCAGAAACGGACATAAATAATTTGTGTTATTTCAGCGCATGCTATCATTTTGGTTAAGCTATCACGCAACACTGCCACCAAACACGCGATTTTAACGCACATAATTCAAACTTATTTAAAATTTTAAGGTTTCGTATCGAAAGCTACAATTTCTTATTTTATAACAAAGATTTAAATCAGTATGTAGTTATATTTATACTATCAGGGACATCACTCACTAGGCATTATATATTTTCGATATTAGTGACATACATGGGTCGACCAGCTTTTACACATTATGGATAAATAAATGGTCTAAAATAGTTACAAGTCTAGTGTAGTTGATATAAGATACTTTTTGGCTTGATACCTAAACAAAAGTTTTACAGGCAAGTTTACAAACAAGATTGACATACTTGCTGCTAATTATTTAGCATACACATTCAACTTACCTGAGGAATGCTCTTCTAATGGTTCATAAAGATCACGCTCATCCAGTTCTTTCTTCAATCCACTCCAAAACATAGGCAGAGTCCATCTAGTATTTAAAAAAGTGTTAGTTTAATCTTATTTTATCAAATGATGAAGGTACATAGAGTTACTGAAGATAAAAGTTATTTGTAAAGGTGCGAACCATGAAACCATTTAACTTGTAGTTATTATACCTAGCTAACATTATACAAATTACAATGTTTTGTAATCTAGTTTCTGATAACTATAGATCATCTTTACCGCACCTTCATCCACTGAACCTTATTTATAATGTTATCATAGAAACCAGTTTTCAGATTTTTATGTCTGATAAACTTGCCCAAAAAATCTTTGATTGTACACTATGTGGGTAGTCCATATATTTTTTATCCACACAACAGGAAGTAAATACAATATATTTTTGAATAAAGTTCATAATGTGTGGTTTATTTTGGCCAACTTAAATAATTGGACATAGCATAGCATTAGTGTAGCCTAAATGGCCTGACATACAATATTCCCCCCCCCCCCCCCCAACTACCGTCATATACAAAACATGTGCACTAAAAAAATAGTTGTGGGCTCTAACTGTCTGTCTCTGTCTTGGCTCTGCAAAAGAAACAGCATAGATCTATAACTTACATGAAGGTTAAAGCAGACAGTGGATTTGCCTTAGCCCTGGGATGGGGTGGACGACCTTTTTTCTTTAACGACTCCATGATTTATGTACCTGGAACACATTTCGTGACTCAATATTTTTTTTATAAACAATAAAATGTCTGGTTACTATGCGTAATTATTTTTTTATGTGTCTATACCGTTACGTAAAAATTCTATCTAGACATCAGTTCATGGGAATTAGAAATACTTACTGTATGAAACAGTCTTCAACAGACGGTAGGAATGTAACCTCACAAGGTAGCATACAAGGTAGACAAACACATGACCTATGTACCGATACAGTGATTCACATTCACTCGACTGAAATGTATGCACTACCGACTTATTATTTAATTTTATGTTCACAGCACCACAACGTATAATTTTCTTCTAATATCGGAGCTAAGTAACAAAACTTTACTGAAGGCACACGCAAGTTGTAGATGTTATGTTGTATCGAATTAATATAAAAATCAATTCTCCTTTAAATTATACGCGGTAATTTTAAAACTGACTTGACATGCTAACGACGACTCCGTTCATATCCACCGCAAAAATTTTACTGATAAAATTAAAGTGTGAATTGAATCGTGCCAGTCAGTCAGCTGATGACGGCGGAGCAAACCAACCCACAGATTAGAGAACAAAACGGACCAATTGAAGTGAAGTGAGTTGACGTTAACGAAGCGCGGAGAAATGGTCAGATGACAGCAGTGTCTCCAACTCTCTTTGTCAAAATTACGGTGTTGACTGGTCTCAAAATACGGTAGATGGTGGAAAATTACGGCAGATCAGTGTTTGCAGCTAAAATACCCATGCAGTGGGGGATGTGTAACGTAAAAAAAAAAAAAAAGGTAATTTTTCCAAACAGAAGTAGCATGAATGACCTTTTTTTTTTTTTTTTTTACGTTGCGCATCCCTGCTCTTCCAAACTGAAGCAACAGAATGACCTTTTTTTTTTTTTTTACGTTGCGCATTCCAAACAGAAGCAGCAGAATGACCTTTTTTTTTTTTTTTACGTTACGCGTATCCCAATGCAATGTTGCAGTAATATTTTGCTAAATCAAGTGTTCATTATAGAAATATGGACACGGACGAAATTACGGTAGAATATGTCACCGTAATAACATGTCTACGGTAGGTGGTAGATCTACAAAAATTACGGTAGATCTACCGTAATTACGGCATGGTTGGAGACACTGGATGACAGCTATTTGACAACTCCAGCAGTGTTGCCAACCCCAAGAAACTAAAAAACAGCAGCTCACCAATAAAAAAAACAGGAGAAAACAGTAGGTAAAGTAAAAAAGGGCAGATTTCATAATTTCCTGATATAATTAAAACAAGCAACTACTTTTATTAGTTACCAGAACTCGCATACATTGTTATATTATGATATTGATCACAACATATTAAAAAAAAAATTCAAAGTAAAATTATTGTCCACTTTCATCCTCTATTGCCTCATCTTCAGTATTTTCAGATTCATTTTCCTTATTAAAATCATACATATTTTTGTTAAATTTCTTCATTTGCCTTTCTGTGACTTAAAATGAGTAGCACTAGGTTATTTCGGATTTAGTGTGTAATATTCTGTTGCGTAATTTAGTTTTCATATTATTTATAGCTGAAAATAATCTTTCCACGGTGGCGCTCGCTTCTATGTGGTAGTCACAAAAGTTTCTTCACCAATTCACACAATGTGGGAAATCCCTTGAATCTCGACAAGAGTAGATACTGCCGTCTAGTGTCATTGCGTTTTATTACATAGTGGTTATCAAAAATATGTTCATAGTTTAGGTATAATATAACGCTAACTGAAAAACAGTAAAAAATAGGCATGAAACAGAAAACAGGGGGATAAATGTGAAAACAGCAAATCTACTGTTAAAACAGTAGGGTTGGTAACGCTGAACTCCAGCCTCTTCATTCTTTACGAAATGTTCATCGCATCTCATTTCGTCAAGAAAGAAGAAGAAATGTGATCTAAAAACAGCATGATTGATGACACACCCATGATCCAATCTATAAGGCCACCCGGTCCCTCAATGGCAGTTTATTCTGTGCTCAACGGTCCCTAAATATTAGCATGCAAATTATACTTCCTTTTCTATGAAATGAAATTCGATAAAATAAAATGGTATTAGATTAAATATGGCCTCACCTACAAATTAATAGGTATTCTGCCAATGTGAAGTATTAAATTCAAATTCCATTTAAAAAACAGTGTAGCAATAATTAATTCCAAATTCAATGAATAATTGAAGCATCTGCAGATTTTTTTGGCGGGAAGTTGAACAGTGAAGTTGTACATTTTATTTTATTTTCCAAAAATAGTGTTTCTTTGATAATTACTGTAATATGACCATTATCCACAGCCTTATTGATGCAGGAAGTGCCCTCGACATTGAAATCATCATTATTATCAGGGGTATTGTACATGTATTTAAAATTTAATAGAATAAATAAAATATTCGACACTGGCAAAAATGAAGCTATTTTGTAGCCCATTGTTAAGCTAAAAAAGAAAGTAGACAACAAACATAAACAATATTTTTTAGGTTATTTATGTTGCAAATAAGATATCCAAAAAACGCTCGTAAATATATAAGTTAAAACATATCTTCTTCTTTATAACTTAGAAATTTAGTTAAATCCAAATATATTTATACCTACAAGGAGAACTAACAGTCCTTTGTATTGTTTTTAAAATTCCTTACTAGAAATTTTGATTTTGAATTATGATTGTACCAGTGTTGAATTCCTAATTTATGATATGAATAATCTAGCTGAAAACTGACTGGAGACCAAAATGTTTCTTAGCATTTTAAGAAGGTATAGAAATATGATACTTGCCAGTTTATTCTTCTTCTACATTGGGTGTGGTATATCACTTAGTTTCCTTCGAATCGAGTGTGCTGATGTTATTGGTACAAAAGACTTGCTTCCCACATCAAATTCCTTGAGTGAGGTTGAATATGTAGTGCTCATTTTGAGTGGACCAGGCAATGAAGTAAAAAGAGATGCCATTCGAACAACATGGATGAGATTTGGGAACAATATTTTTACAGAGAATGGTGAGAAATTGTATAAATGGAATCATTCTTGGATTGACCAGCATACAAAACAGAGACATATTAAATTTTATTTTGTGATTGGTACTCAAGCATTGAGTGAAGAAAAGTTGCAGAATCTAAATACAGAAAACAATAGAAGTAGTGATATGTTATTACTAGAAAATTTTGAAGATAGTTATAAAAGTTTATCATTAAAAATGCTCCATGCATTGAAATGGTTGAGTAATAATTTAAAGGGACTAAAGTATTTGATCAAATGTGATGATGACTCATTTGTGAGGGTGGATTTGATTTTAAGGGATCTTGAGGCATATGCACCAGAGATGAATGCTAATGAATTAAGCAACTATGTCACATATAAGGTAAGTTAAAACATGCAAGCCTGAATTTTAACTAGTAGTTGCAAGGGATTTGGCCAGTTTGGACTGAACTTTAAAATACAAGTTTTTCTAGCCTTTTCTTACAGCAAAGAGTTTTATTTACTACTGTAGCAACAAATTATTATATGCATTAAAAAAAGATAATTTTTATTTCAGAAAGATCTTCCAAAGTACAAGGGTCTCTATTGGGGTTATTTTGATGGGCGTGCAAGAGTCTTCCTAAATGGGAAGTGGCAGGAGAAGGACTGGTTCCTGTGTGACAACTATCTGCCATACACACTTGGTGGTGGTTATGTTATTTCTGGTAGCATTGTTGATTATATTGGAAGAAATGCTGACTTTTTGAGGTGAGTTCAAAATTGTAGTAGCAGTGGAGCGGTTACCTCTCTTTCCTCTAATATGCTGCTCCTAAAATCATGCTAGTGTATGGGTGCTGCTGGCATTTAACAACATTCAATTATTCTACAACTCTACCATGTCAATAAATAATAATATTGCCAGACAAACACACCAACTATACGGTCCATAACTGAGTAACACTTGTATCATTGGTACCATACGGTATATATTACTTATATAGATATTAAAGATCTATCACTGGCACAAAGTTTGACCCTACCAGGCTTCTAACCCAACTGAGCTCAGAGCTCAGAGCTGAGAATCAGGTTCTTACATCTTACTGTAGTAAATCTTACTGTAAGTGAAAGCATGCATGCATACTGTTTTTTTTTTATTAGATGAGTTAAGACTACAGAGAGTAACTATTGATCTTCTTGTCTGCCTTGTGGTGCATGCAAGGTATGATGTTTGCTGATTTGATGTGATCCAATCCTCCATTCAAAGAATCTATAAAATTTAGCAAGATTCCAAGTGGCAAGGGCTCCATAACAGGCTAGTACTGATTATTTCCTGATATGCAATTTTTTCTTAACTTATCTGTAAAACCTACAGTGGCCTATTTTTTTGTCCATTGTAATAGCCCAAGTAAATCCTAAATACCATGATAGGTGGGAGAGGTCTTTCATTCAGCAGTTGAATACAATAGGAAATTACAAAAGATAGTAACTGTAGCAAGATTGCAGTATGGGTTGTTACTTTGGGGCCACAGAAGTATGTTCTTAAGCACAGTGTATAATGTAATTCAATATTTGTATACTATTGATTGTTTCAGTATTTACAATTCTGAAGATGTCTCCATGGGTGTCTGGACAGCTGCTCTGGATGGTATCAACAGAGTCCACGATGTGAGATTCGACACTGAGTGGAAGTCGCGAGGGTGCTCCAGCCAGATGCTGGTACGCCACAAACAGACTCCGAGCGACATGTTCCAGCTATACAAAACCCTGGTCCACTCGCGCGGAGAAAAACTATGTGAGACTGAAACTATGTTAAGAAAATCATATCTGTATAAATGGAATGTTCTACCGAGCATGTGTTGTAAATAACTTGAGTTTTGGTTAAAATGTGCTTAATACATATTGTATCGCAAAATGTTGTGATTTAACGTTTTAGTAGTCTACCAAATTCATCCTATAATGATGTTTATTAACTTTGAATTGGGTTTTGATCTTAAATATATTTATATCGATGATAGGTATTACGTTTTTATCAACTCTTGATAATACAAGTAATATGGGTTGAGCACTATTAAATCAATCGGAGATGTTTCTTGAAACACAACGGATGATCATACTCGTTACTTGCAAAGATCAACGATGAAAAAATGTCCTACATAATGGTGAATAGAATGCACAACCACTATTTCCTGTATGGGTGCTGAACACACTCACGGAGTCGGCGCCCCTGCAACTCAATCTTATTTGTTCTATAGCACTACATGTATAATAATAGAACCAAATTAATTTTAGTGACGGAAGTATAATCATAGAACAAGATTCCTATATTTTAAGCCGTAAATTGTACGTGTATAAATATTATTATTCAATGTTGTTTAATTATGTGGTGTTGTTTGTTCTATTTTTTTGGATAATGTACAGTGTTTTATTTCAATACTATAATTATAGCATCCTTTGTTCTAATTAATGACTGAATAATCCCGTACTTTAACTCATAATCACCTAGTACTTTAACTGTAATAAATAAATTCTAATGTTAGTTTGTGGTTTTACCCTTTTAAGTTTTTTTATGAATTGTTATTTCCATGTGTGCAATTTTAGTCAGACTTGTGTTGTAATTTACTTTAAGTCAAAGTACTTATCATTTTATAGGGCGTCAACTCGCGACTTGCTGTAATAGTATGATGCCATTTTGTTACAATGGTGGTGAATTTTTAACCGACTGCATCGAAGCCAAAGGAGGTTTATTAGCGTATTTTATCAACATTTGATGGCCTCGGGTGGAACAACAGAAGGACGTTTTATTTTTATACTCTACCAAGGATTTCTAGTCAATTCTGTATCTATTACTTGAATACCAATATAAAATAAATATCTCCGAATAACGAGAGAATGTGCATTTTTAATAAAAACAAAATTAAAATGAACATAAATTAGATACACAAAACATTAAACTTGTCATTAGGGTAACCATGTACATAACTACTACGACATAAACATAACGAAGCATTTCACCGCTCATTGTACGTACAAGCTATTAACGCGCCTTTTGAGACTGGCACCCGAATATCACAATCAAAAGATTCAAAATTAAATTTAATGGTGACTCTTCATGTCCATATATGTTTGATTGTTATAAAATGTTGTCCTTGACAACTCTTCTTTGAAATAGTCTATGGTTCTTTGTAAGCCTTCTTGTAGTGGAATCTGTAAAATATAATTGTGCATCAGCGGCTCCGTCTTTCGTATGTGTATCAAGTACTGTTTGACTATTATTATTATAATCTAGTATTGTACTAATGTATAGTATTGTACTACTCCCATAGCGTTGATATTCCCGCAAAAGTATACTCGTCTCTTTTCAAAGGGTAAATAAACCAATTAATTTATTGTTGGCACTTATCAGTGTAACCAACGTTCCGAACCAGTTATAAATTCTGACTACTTTATGTCTACAAAAAATAATATCAAAAAATGATTTTAGAGAACGAGAACGACCTAGGTCACAGTGTAAAGACTGTGTAGGTCGCAACAAATGCAAAAAAATGGGAAGCCCAAATCTTTATATCCAAAAGGCATTTTGGGTACAACATACAAAGCGAAAAATATGAATGTGTTAAATCTGACACATCCTAGGAAGTAAAATCTCATGGTGGTATGTTTTTAAGTCAGTCACATGCTAATGTTTGAAATCTTATATTAGTATATAAATCCCCTCACTTTAGGCTTCCAATGTAAGTTCTCCTCGGCGACGGTGATGTCGGGGCGGCGCCGCTGCGGGTCGTCCTCCACGGCCGCGCCGGTCGCCACCGTGCTGCGGCACCCCGGGACTAGATTCTTGATTATCATGGCGAATTCTGGAATACGAGAATATGCTTATCATTAAATTTTATACTTATTTGTTACGTAAGATGTGGCAAAAGTGTTAATAGTTTGGGAGGTCTTTCGATTTGTCATATAGATTATATGAAATAAATAAATAAAATATAAATAAAAATGCTGTAAATACTTGGAGCGCGGCAGAAAGATAAGTTATTAGTGCAAATCTTTACTTAAAAACAAAAAAATAATTTAAATTGGATATATATACTAATTGCATACAGTGTAAAAAACATAGAAATCTAAAAACATTAGAGCTTGCAGTGGTTTCGAAGTTTTCGGTTGGTTATGGTTAATTCAATCTAGCGCAAAGCGCATCGAAGTGTCAATCTAAACGTTAACATGGCAAATTCACCCTTATCAACACAACATAATGCACATATTTGTTCTGAGATAAAATACACGCGAAGTCGCGCGCATTCTACATAAATAGTAAAGAAGCGCGTTTTGACTCTGCATTAGCTTGAATTGACCCCTAGTTAGTTGTTGTAGACTTGGCTACACACATGCCACCGTTACGTCTTATAGGCAACGCAAGCGCAGCCCCGTGTGCCGTGTAGAGTTAATTAAACAAATAAATGTATATTACCTTCAATAGTATGTTCTACTGGATTGCCAATATTAACAGGTAACGTGTAGCTAGAATCCATTAGAGCTAGCAGCCCATCTACGAGATCCGACACGTAACAGAACGAGCGCGTCTGTTTACCATTGCCATACACCTGTAAACATATAATTATTATTTTCGGTTTTCCACTTAATAGCCGATTTTAGGGTATGAAAGATTGTTCATCAACTGGTGAAATTATTACGTACTATTTCCTATTTTATAAGCAATGTAAAAATTGTTTGTGTTGACAACGAACAGCTTTAGCATATAAGAACGTTCCAATCGAGTTGCAAAGTAAAGAAAAAAATTTAAGATGACAATTTGTAAGTGCCTCCATAGAAATAAATTAATAACTTTAGCGAAACTACACGATCAAAATTTGCTCGGTTATCGTTTATGGTTACTTTTTTGGTTAACTGTCGATAAAATTACATAGATGATGTGCTCTTACCTAAAGAAACTGATGAAAACTTACAGTAATAGTTAAATTTTGTATAGCTTGCATTATGAAGTTGGACACGACGCGTCCGTCAGACGCGTGCATCCTCGGTCCGTACGTGTTGAATATCCTCGCGACCCGAACGGACACCTTCTCTTGTTTAGCGTACGAGTACGCAAGCGTTTCCGCCACCCTCTTGCCTTCGTCGTAGCAAGCGCGCGGACCTGAATTCCGTGATGATTGTCTATTAGTTCCTGTCTATGCGCGCTACCTTAGTTGATCGTTCTAAATTTAAAATTTAATTGCGTTATAATTTAAATACGTTCTGAATTTATTGCGTTAATTATTATATGTGAAGCTATAGTAGCGTGTATTTATTATAGTTATTAAATAACATACCTTAAGCCTATCTTAATTTTTTTTTATCATAATGAATATTTATAAATTTGAGATTTATAGACCGTTTGACGTCATAGCGTATTAATTTAATTTATTTGAATATTCAAATTAATAGGTATATATTACCTACAAACAACTTGTGGCATTTGTATTATTTTATAAAAGGTCAATCGTTTAAGGTCATTGTAACACATCGACATATGTGAATCTGCGTTAGTATATTCGAACATCAGAATAATTATTATCTAGGTATTTACTTCCTTGTAGATGAATTAAAAAAAAAATTGCTAACCGACGCCTGGCCGCATCGTATAACATTTTTTTTCAAAGTTTCAATAAACCACTGTGATTAGTGATTAGTTTAGTGGCAATAAAACAAATGCAGCGATTCGAAGACCACAAGCGAATTTATGTTTTGTTTTGACTAATTAAAGTTGGAGTTGCCAATTGAAGATTTGTATAAATGGTATATGATACGGCTCGCTCAAGTATTTAGACTTAACAGAGCAATACAACTGGGAGCAAAAAAAATGTGTCTATATATATGCGCATTACTAGGAAACTCCTGAATAGAATTTAGTGGCAATAAAACAAATGCAGCGATTCGAAGACCACAAGCGAATTTATGTTTTGTTTTGACTAATTAAAGTTGGAGTTGCCAATTGAAGATTTGTATAAATGGTATATGATACGGCTCGCTCAAGTATTTAGACTTAACAGAGCAATACAACTGGGAGCAAAAAAAATGTGTCTATATATATGCGCATTACTAGGAAACTCCTGAATAGAATTTAGTAAAAACTTGGCATGGTGATAGCTTATTAGTGGGTAAGATTTTCAGTGTAGGATTCCTTTTAAACCGACGAAAAAACGGAGGAGGTTATTAATTCGACGCGTATTTTTTTTTTATCTCACTAAATAAAAAGGTTATCATTACCATAGCGAACAAAATTGCTAGTACAGCTAGATAATAATAATTAAACAGATAGGTATTTATTACCAGTTAAGTACTAGATTATCAGAGAAAAGTATAAAACATGAAAATAATTACTGCAATTATAATTAAAACATCATCAACCGTTTAAATTCAAACATTTCAGTCAGAGTTGCTTTATTATCGTTGATGACAGGTTCTAAGCACTGGTTAGAACAATCGCAAAAGTATACTTTACCAAACGGCAATAGAAGGTAAATTGGATAATGGATAAGTGTCTACGGATAAGACTATTTCAAAAATGGCCGTTCGGCGGATTTTAATGAACCATGGCACGGTGAAAGCTAATAACAATATCTATGACTATTTTAAGGAATAGCAACATAAGACGCGAGCACAGTAGTAGTAGTGAATATTTTTTTTAAATATGCGGATTTTGTTGGTATTTTCGCCCTAAGAGCGCAAGCATTAAAATCTGTTGCATCAAGCCCCAAAATCTGTTGTATGGTTTTCGTGACGATATGAGTGTGACATAATTTGTCTTTAATAAGACTTACCTATTGGGTTCACATGTCCCCAATAAGATTCAGGTTGGGGATGCACCATAGGATCTCCATACACTTCTGACGTGCTTGCTATTAATACCTTAGCTCCGACACGTCGCGCTAAACCTGAAATAGAATTTGGAGAAATCTGTAACTCTGAAGTAGGTACCTAAGATTTATATTATGATTTATTTATATTCATATAAGTATATCTTCATACTACATTTTTATTGAATTTGAATACAAAAAAGTAGTATACAATTTTAGGCAGCATAAAAACTAAGTAACTGTGTTGTACATTTTGCACACATACAGTTTTTTCTACATACCCGATTTGTACTAAACACAACATCCTCTTATTATAAAAATAGGTTTTTTAATAAATCTAAGTAAGGAAAGAGCTATTATTGGTTTAAATGATAAAACCTTTTTTTATGTTTGCGCTAAATATGCTCTGTGATCCATATGTAAAACTATATATCTTTTTATTACTTCACAATACTCACCTAACATATTAATAGTTCCTAAAGTATTAGTCTTAATTGTCTTCACTGGATTTTGCATATAGTGCGGTGGACTTGCAGGACTAGCTAAGTGATAGATTTCGTCAGCCTGAAAAAGACACCAATTAAACATAATTGAAAACAGACATTCAGTTGGAAATGAAATATATTCAAGCGCACTGTGACATGCACACTGTCATTGTGTAAGCCAAGCATTTAGGATGATTAAACCATTTAAAAGGAAGCAACAAAGTTTTAAAAGTGATAAAAGTAGTTGGAAGCTACATTAGAAGTTTAGGAATTCCTAAGTTCTCGATTATACAAAAAAGCTTTTATTTTTTTCAAAATAGTAATGTAAATTCTAGGAAAGTGCATTCGTATTTTGATAATATATTACCTCAACATAAAGTGGATTAACAATATCATGGTGAATCATTTCAAAGTTGCGATGCCCGAACCAATGTTCTACATTGCGTTTGCGGCCTGTGAAGAAATTGTCCACGACAATAACCTCGTGGCCCTGGGTCATAAGTACATCAACTAGGTGTGAGCCGACGAAGCCGGCGCCCCCTGTCACCTGAAATATCATGATTAATTAAACAACTGATTTATGCTTAATTACTTTGAGATGGTCTGATTGAATTTTAAAACAAACCAAGTATTAAGGATTGCTCAATGTGATCAAACAATGTCATGACAGCTTGGATTATATGGAATCTGGAGCAAATTTTCAACCTGCCACTTGCAAGTTATGCATGCAATAGAATTGATCTGGTAACATTATAATTTTTAACAGTGACAGCCACCAATTTTTTACACTCATTAGAAGGGTCTGCAACCCAGTCATTTGAGTTCAAGGTTGGGCTATGATTTAAATGAAAAAAAAAGGCAAATAAGTAATACCATAGGGTATTAAAAAATTTGCCAGATTCACAAACTGACGATAACACCGCACCTGTTCTAGCATATAAGCTACCTAAGGAACTATATTGACAGATTTTTTTTCAATCTAGTAATGTTAAGTATGAGGTTGATAAGGTAGTGTCGTCTTAACTACCATAAAATAAACATGGGTTAAGTATTATCACTACCAATAAGGGCTACTGTATCTGACAGTCACTGATGATTAGGCAATTCCAGTTATGTTATCAGCTAGTGTGTATGTAGATGTAAGATAACACCGGTTTAAGTAGTAGAAACATAAAACTATGATTTATTATTTTAGAAATATCTTCTGACTTACCAATATCCTCTTCCTCTCTTTATAACCTAAGAACTTAACTTCTGGATACTTCTGTGGCACTCTTCCCTCCAAAATGGCTATCTTCTTCTCAAGTTGCTCTATTCTTGACTTTGCCTCCAACAGCTCCCGTTTTGTACTGTCATCATGTTTGTTTGGCTCAATTTGCTTCTCCATAGTGTCAAAATTTATATACACGTCCTTCTTTGGCTGGTTGAAACCTCTGAATTTTATTTCCTCAACATCATCTCTGTGGTGTGATTCAGTTATTTTATTGTCCTTTGTTAGAATTAAAAACAACAGCAACACTGAAATAAGCAAGCAATAAAATAATAATGTTCAGTACTTGCACAAATACTAATTAATTACACATTAAAAGTATACTTGTACATTTTGCGTTAGTCGGCGTCAGTTAATGATCGTAAGGACTTTCTATGGATTATATGAAATGTAAAGAAACAATGTACACCTTGATTAATTAAACATAGCTAAGATTGTTTAAAGCTTTACATGCTACATCACATACAAAAAACAGTTCAATTTACGACCAACCAAACATTTGTGTAAGCTTATAAACAAATTTTACTTACACAAAAACAATACGGCCGAGACGGTCAATGTCTTTCTGAATTTCAGAGATTGTCTTATCATTTCTGAATATGGTATGATTTTTTCTGCTCACATTTCTAATTTTATATTACAATTTTATGATGTACGTGGATAAGAACCGAATAATAGAATTATTAAACAAATGTCATAACTTAAGCGCAGCCGACAGCGTCACATATTTCTAGCAGCTGACCGATTGTCAAAGTCAATAACTGTCAGTGAACAGATTTTTTTATTTAAAAAAAATTTATTAAAAACTTGTCTGTTTAGCCATATGCGCAACATTTTGGTAGTAAAGTGAAGGAGACAGCCGGGGCGCGAACAAGTCAATCTAAGAGTAAGTCGTACAAGGGGATTCCTATTCATCAGGCTTACATAAATGTTTTCTTACCCATTGAACCACTGGTCTAATAACGTAACTTTCCATTATGAAGGGGTTTCCGTAGGGTTCCGTGGGTTGTGAATGGAAATTTCAAATAAAATGAACATTGTCTATAAAAGACGTATGGGGTGTGTGTTATATGGAAAACCTTTTGAACGGGTTTTATTGAATGTTGCTTTTAACTTAGCCGAATTCAAACATACCTCGGTTGATAAGAAAGTCCTTTCAAAAGGTAAGAAAGTGAATGGGTAACCATACGTAAAATCTGACAGCAGTTAATTAGTTCAAAAACACAATCAAAACCCATGCATCGGCCTACCAGGTTTTGAGACCTGACTCATGAATGTATCTAGTGTATTGCAGCTGAGAGCGCATCAGAGAGCTAAGGCCTATGGTCTCCCGACTATGGTGGATTTACATTGAGTCATAAATTCAGTTGTAGTCAGTTTCTGACTCCTCGTTTACATCAGTCGAAAGTGCTTTGAATTTTAAGGGTTCTGACATCAAAATGGATCCTTTTTTGAATTATTGCCGACTGACCAACGCTGGACTGATATAAAGACGATTCATACAACTAGTCACTGAATTATCGACGAACTGACGACAGTTACTGGCTCTACTAGGCCTACTAGTTACCTATGCAGAGTATCCACTAAAGCTGAAAGAAAATGAACGTATAAAGGCTGTATACAGTTATGAATATGACAATTTATTTGTAAGTATACACATAAAACCTTCGTGGAAAAAAAAAACGAAGTAGGTACTTGATATTTTTTTAAACTTGAGCCTTGTACTTATAGTTATAAGTGAGAAGAAAAACATAGGGTACGTGAATAGGTACAACATTGTAAGTAATAATGAAAGGTGCCAGTCTATTTTGTACAGGAGCGAATTCGCACAGGTATATCAGGCTGATCAGAAAACAAGCCATCGATCCCTGTGGCAATGTAGGCTTGCAGTTCAGCGGTAAAATTGCCAACAGTGGAAGGCGATCGGTCATCAGTTTGATATTCTGTCGGCAGAAATGTATTTTCAGCGCGGAACGTATAAGGATGTACTTTCAGTCCTGCTGCGTGTGCGTCTTCTACAAAACTTGTTACGGGACCTAAATTGTTATTTTCATCGCGTGGTATAATGTAACCCTTATCGGGTCCCACTGCGTATGCGTATGTCGCCACCTCCTTGAGACCCGCTGGGGTAGCCATATCTCCATAAGTGAGTCCAGTCCCTAGTTCGGCTTGGTCTGCGGGCTGGACAGATTTGCTGTCATATAGCTGGAGGAGTCTGAGCCTAGTGATCTTATTCAATTCCTTTAAATTACTTATTTCAAAAGACTGTATATAAACAGGCGCTTCGCTGCCAACGTAGCCGTTTTTGTGAAAGGTGTCGACCACTAGTTGCTCCATAGGCAGGCCAAGTTTGCGGAAATGCGTGCTATGTTTAATTTCTGGATACAGTCCTATGACTCTCCGTTGACTTATTTGTAAACCCTTCACTAGGTCGATGATTTCTTGGAATGTCGGTATCTGGAACGATCCATCCATGCGAGCGTTACCGGGTCTTATCTCGGGGATGCGCTCCACAGCTCGTAACGTTTTTAATTCCTTGAGAGTGAAGTCTTCAGTGAACCAACCGCTAATGTTGTTGCCATCAACGGTTTGGTTACGGTGGCGGGAGGCAAACTCTGGGCGTTGGGCTACGTCTGTGGTTAGGCCTAGTTCATTGTCGTGTCGTGCTACTAATTGTCCATCTTTTGTCATAACGAGGTCCGGTTCAACAAAGTCGGCGCCCATGGTCACCGCGAGTGCGTAGGACCCGAGTGTGTGCTCGGGAACGTAGCCGCTGGCGCCGCGGTGGGCTATCACCACGGGCCGGCAGAAGATATGGTCATAGTCTAGTCTGTGGTCGTCTGTTTCCACACTTGGTGCTATTATAGACACACTAAACGCGGTGGCCAAAATACCACAGAACACTATTGCCACACGTTGTTCGCTCTTCATTTTCCTGTCAATTGAATACTTAATTTATCTACCTATACATTGTGTTACTGACCCATTCTGTATTTGATTTGTAGTAGCGACAAATTATCTATTATTTTTCCCGTTACCAAGTTATTTGGCGGGTTACTTTTTATATATATATATTTTTCATAAAAAAACAATACATCTCTGCCTACTTAGGACGTATTCACGTAAATTTTCGTTATTTCTCTAATTGAGATGCGGGAATTTAATTTGATTAAAATGAGAAGATAAGTAATAAGGTATAAGTAACAAGTTAAGTATTGTATTTTAAAATATAATTGTACCCAATGTGACAAATTAACTCATGGTAAATTAAATAGTGAATACTTACATTTGAGCTGGCGCTATATTCCGAAACTGATAAAAAATAACAATGTTCGCATAGACGATACACTATGTGTCTGTCAAGACGCGATTACGGTGTACATACGATAAAAAAAGCGTTAACTACACGTCACTTCAAGGAATGATGTCGAATTAAATCTTAGCATGATGTTTAAGGAAAACGTAACGTGAAATATATTACGCAAACCAAAGATGGAAGCAAGTTGACCTCCTGTTTTTTGTTTTGCAAACTACTTTTAATTTTGCAATTGTTTTTGTAAGTAATGTAATTTAAACTCTAACCATTTTCGCCTATAGACAGATCCTCTACTAAGACCAAACTAAACGTATCATCCATGAACACAATAGCTGATTATGATATTATGGCATAAATAATTTATGCAACATTATGATAAATTAGTTAATTTTACATGGTTATTTATGTAAATTACCATAGATCGATAGAAACTACTTAAAAAATGTGTAAGTCGGGTTAAATTATACACAAGTCTGTTCTTACTTATTTATTCTATTTTTATATCTCAGATAATTACTAACCATAAGGAAAAATATAAATTTAGTAAGCAGCTTCACTTGACATAATTTCGTAAATATTCAATTTAATTACTTATTAATCTGAATATATTATGATCTTTATTAATACATCTATATATATTTTTTCTATAATAATACTGAAATGCCGATATATTTACATTTTTTTGTCACTGTACTTGTGTTAGAGATAAAGCTTGCGTGTCATATCATTTCAGGAGTGCTAAATGTAGGTTGTCCATATTTTGATAGCAATATAGATTTTCCGCTTAAAATCATGCTGCCTGATATTTTTTTTTAATAAGTAAGGGAAGTATATATATACCTTTTTTTGTATTCGCTGGGAAATGCAAAGTATATACACCTAATTGGACAACCATTTAAAGGGTGCGTCTTCGAGTGAATATAACCGCCGTTGATTTTTTTTTCACAGAAAGATAACCATGCTGTGGAAATAAACTTTGACCACAGGGTGAAAGTGAAGTATGAAAATAATCGATAGCTCGAGATTTATCTTAGAGAAATCAGAGCTTGCACACTTTTTGCAGTTGATCCGACGTTCGAATTATATGCTTAGCCTAAGTGACTATATAGAAATACTACTCAGCACTAAAACCAGTGATACAAGTTCGTCCATAAAAATTCAAATAAATGGTGGTCGTCTGAGCAATCTTTCTATCTGAAACCCGTCAATCACAAGTCGTCGATTCGAACGAGCGAGTAGTCGCGTGATATTCGCAGTTCGCACGGACCCGTAATCCACCAATATTTCTGTATCTGGATCGACGTTACTAGGTATACGTAACACGAGGTTATCGCCGTTATATTATGCATTTATAGTTGGTACATACACTATTTAACTCTGATTTATTAGTGTCTGTATGATAATGTAGTTAAGTGGCACTTTGGCTTTTGCCTAAAAAAATTTGAAGTCCTCCAAAGGGTTTATGAAATTTTGATAATAGTTATTCGGACTCGCGTTGGAAGCTCACCTTGATGGGGACGTTTTTGTATAATCTAAATTTCTAGTTAGGATTTCATACTGAGTGTCTATTTTGCATTTTTGAAAATGTGTTTTAATCGGGTATTACTAATCTATTCTGATTGTATATTCCGATCTAACTTTAGTAACTGACTCTCGACTCCCACTTTTGTTGTATAAATATTTCTGCTATAGCCACCCTTGGCAAAAACTTCTTGAGATATTAGAGGATTTTCATTTTCAACATGGTTGGAATGCTGCATCATCCGAATGATGCAATTATATTATCAAAGATAATACTAAAACTAAAATTCTATAAGACCACAATAGACAGTGACACTAGGATGTCAACCACCTCAGTCCTCCCGTGACCATGGTTGCTGTAAAGCAGCCGAAACGTCCGCGTCGGGAACGTAAAAACCAAAAAATAAACGCGATAAAATCCATAAAAATATTTTTATTTTAATGGTCAGTGGTTAGAGTGCGAAGATAAAAAAAATACAACCCAATTGAGAACCTCCTCCTTTTTGAAGTCGGTTAATAATTTCAAATCTGTGTTCACATTTTGTTTTACTTATTGATAATAATAAATCAAACATGTTGTACTTCTATGTTATAAAATTTAATATAAAACCAAAAAACGTAGACTAGATTGGATTGTTAATATGATAAGGTAAATTAGGTACCTAATACTTATAGGTATTATATATTAATCCTATTTATTTCACTAAATAAAAATATAGCTTACAGCTTAGACTTAATAATATTTAGTCTGATTTTATAACGACCACAATTAATTTAACAAGTGCCTCGAACACGTATGAAATCGTCAGGGTTATCAGTGAAGAGACCATCGATACCCGTAGCCAAATACACTCTCAATTCCCCCTCAGCGTCACCGACAGAAGACAGAGATGCATCTCCACTCTGAAACTCCGCCGGCAAGAAAGGGTTTTCAGATCTGAACGTATAAGGGTGCACTTTAAGTCCTGCTGCATGAGAGTCTTCTACGAAGGTGGTAGCGTTACCGAGCCTGTTGTCAGCATCGCGTGGGATGATGTAGCTCTTCTCTGGTCCGACAGCATACGCATACGTCGCTATTTCACTCAGCCCCTCAGCAGTCGCCATATCACCGTAAGTGAGCGTTGTTCCCAGCACAGCTTGGTCGAACGGCTGAGCGGCCATTCCTCCAAACAGCTGTATCAGTCTTAGATCCGTAATGTTACTCAGTTGTTTCAAATTAGTCACTTCAAAAGATTGAAGGTAAACAGGCGCCTGCGCACCACGATAACCATTGTTATGGAATATATCAACCAATGCCTGTTCCATCGCCAATCCCAACATTTGGAAATGAGTGCCGTGTTTAATTTCTGGATAAATACCGATGGGGCGGTGCAAGCTGACCTCTAGTCCTTTCACCAAATCGATGATCTCTTGCATCGTGGGAACTTCGAATGCTTGGTCCATCCGGGCGTTACCAGGTCGAATACTAGGGATGCGTTCTATCGCCCTTAAAGTTTTCAGTTCAGCTAAAGTGAAGTCTTCAGTGAACCAGCCGCTTATTTGTCTGCCGTCGACGGACTGTGTGCGGTATCGGGATGCGAATTCCGGGTGTTGAGCAACATCAGTAGTCAGGCCGAGCTCGTTGTCGTGTCTTGCGATGATGTGTCCGTCTTTGGTCATTACAACGTCGGGTTCAATATAATCGGAGCCCATGGTAGCTGCAAGTGCGTATGCTCCGAGGGTGTGCTCCGGGACGTATCCGCTGGCGCCGCGGTGCGCTATGGCGAGCGGGTGGCAGAAGTCAGCATCGTATTCTATACTATTCGACTTATTGTTGACTATGACGAGAGCGATTACTGCACTGAGGCCCCCGACGCCCACTAGTGCTAGCAGCACCCACAGACCGATGTGGCCGTTCATTCTTGCTCCTGAAATTTTCAAAAATATGTTTTTATTTATTTTTATTAATTAATTAGAATAGATTCAGAATACGAACTAAATTAACAGACATTGTAAACGCAATGATTATGATAATCTTACAGGGCCACCATAAAAAAATCCTTAAGTATACATAATTCTATTAACCAGTAAGCCAAAGCAGGAAAAGAAAATACTCACGTCCTTCTAAGAGCGTGCTCTTATTTAAACATTGACGACTTCTATAGCAAACAACAGACACAGTAATAAGTATTCATAAGAACGTTTACGGACTTGCGATTGCAAAATTGTAAAACTAATACCAAAGGATTATGTTTATACGCGATAAGATTTTATTTTATTACAGGCTGTATACAAACCTCTAATCACTGGGAATGAGAATGAGAAGGGACATTTTGTTTTCATGATACATGATGGTTTCAATGTTGTATAAATGAAAATACAACAAGCAATTTTTCTTCATACAAATGTCGACCCTCCATTAGACTTCTTACGGTCGAATTTCCAAAACCCCTTAGTTCACCTTTAGCAGACTCAAGCAATATCCACTAATATTTGAATTTAGGCCCAACGGTCAGTAGGCAGTGCGTTGTTGGTCAGTCTGTGTTAAAAAAATAAAGTAGATTTCGCGCTAACTGCACTTAGTGAAGTGTGATAGTCCACATAAGTATATTGTCTGACGGCTTACACAGCTGTTGTCACGTATTCATTATGTCCGTATTGTATTTAGAAACAATAGCTTGTAGCTACAGTGTATCGACGAAGTTTGTTTCACATTGAAGTTCATTATTCTCGGTAGTAGGTAGTTCATATCGACCTATTTAACCTATTCAAAAGACAAAACCTATATATGTTTCAAATTTATCTCATAGTTCAAGACAAAAAAAATACATGTCCCTGTTCTTTTTTTCTTATTTCATTGCATCCGTTCGCTAAATTCATGTGGGTTTCGAATGGGGACTTTCATATTATAACCTATAATAGTTCCTCATTAATAATAAAATTAAAAATATCTTGAACTTGAATTTATATCAATACACGTTATTCGCGGAAAAAAGTTGTAGAGGTTCTTTTTTTAAACAGTTAAATTTTAGCCCGAATTTTGTATAGACAATAATCACGCCAGAAATTAATACGTCAAATATAGTCTAGTTTGCTTTTGGATCAACTTTGTACAACGGCACATAGTTGTAGGTGCATAATTATTAGATACAGGGAGGACCACATTAAAATAAATACATAGGGAAAATCTTAAAAATAAAAACAGATTACCTAAGAAATCTAAGCTAGATCCGGCGTATGGTTGTTATTTACACAGGGATGACTATTAAGCACATTATTGCTAAACAAAAACTTTTAATAAAAACAAACGCATCCCCCGAGCCAGTCACCACAACCCCCGCGTGTTGACACACAGATTTTGTATATGGCAGGGCTGTCAAACTCACTTCGAACTATTAAAAAAAATACCTCAACTGTATTTTTGATATTTAATACAAAATCGTTCAAGTGATAGATGAACATAGATATTAAACGTCCATTAATCAGGTACAAGCTTCGTGCTCATGCCAGAGATTTCTCCAACTGAGATTCGAACCCGGGACCCTCGGTACAGAAAACAGCCTCACCTACTACCAACTGTGCCAATCGGGTCTTCATATAAAAGTAGAGAAATAATTCTACTAAAGTCGATAAATAAAAGTTATATTATGTGTCAGTTAGTTCAGTGTACTTCGTATTTTAATTTATAAAAACTGAACGATTCATAATCAGCGGTATTATTTTTCATGACCAAGATAAGATATCCTATCAGCTGATATATGTACTATATGGTTATATATAATACCTGCTTACGACCCTCGTGCAAGGTTGGTGTGTGTCTCGTTTAGAGGGCATGATTGTACTATGTTATAATCGTGAAACACGCCTCCGTGCTTAACCAAAAACAGCTGTTATCATTGTTATCAGTACACAACAATCGTATGTGTTTAAGCGTATGTAGAAGATATGTAACCTGATAACAAACCTTTGAATGTAGAACAATTTTTATCTTTGCAACCTAAAGGAGTTAGTATGATAATTGTTTAGCTACAGGAATATCCGGTTTGCTTCCATTTAAGTTTTTTTAAATGTAAATTTGTACTTACTATTTATGTTTGATGATAGCATTTATGCATGAAACTGTATATATAAAACAAAGTCATGTTAGTTACACCATTTTATAACTCAAGAATGGTTGGACCGATTTTTTAGATGTTTGTTTTTTTAATTTGTCTCAGTTGGAGTTCGCCGGTACAGCCATTTTAGTATAAAGGATACCTAAGATGACACGTTAATGAGATTTTTTTAGATAGCCAGTAACAAACTAAAAACAAGAAAGTAGATGTAAATTAGAAAAAAAAATATGTACGTAAGTAGGTTTTTATATCTGGAATTAGTTCAGTGGGTTGTGTCCCTGCTTTCTGTACCGACGGTCCCAGCTTCCTGGTAGGGACGATGTGTGATGAACACGAATGTCTACACTCGAATAATTGATGTTTAATATCTATTCAAGTATTATACTGTACTGTACTGGGTTCGCCAACAGGCCATTGTACGGTACCCATAATAGTTTGCGACCGTTTAGTTGGTGTGTTCATCTGGCGATATTATTATATAAAAATTGCCGCATTTTAAATACTTGGGGCATGGCAGCCCTGCGCAAGTGTTTAAAGGGATGTCCCGAAGGTATCCCTCGCCAAATTCGTTTGTTTTTTCCCGCGCGCCCTCCGCTGAATCTAATCCTAGCTGATCGAATTAATAAACTTCGTCGTTAATCATTATCGTGAGCGAATACGGCAGACACTGATCACTGCAAGGGTGAATGGTTAAGTCGACTTTATTAGGCGCACAGATTTACTGCCTAACAAAGACTTTCATTATTTTTTATTAGATTTACGGACTGTTAATGCAATTTAACGATAATATATCAACGTTCAAAGTTGGATCGGATTTTGTATGCGGTAGAAAACGTAACAATTATATTATTAAATTATGGGTCTACGAATATTAGTAAAGTAATTTTACTTGCCATACATACAATCAGGTGGAAGGTAAAGCCCAAGCGCATTCTGAAAGAGAATCGTATCCTACACTTTCAAACTTCCCACGAGTGAAACCCCAATGAGACAATTACTGGTGTCCACAATATTGTTATCTACCCCTAGAGACGAAGGGCTGTAATCGAATTGGGTACTCGTTCATTAGGACTCCACTATATAATGTTTAACAATAATAGTGTAAAATATTTAATCATTACTTATAGTAGGTAGGTTATAAAGATGGTATTCCAAAATGAATAAATCAAAATATTAGGCATTTACAAAATTATACACACTGTAGCGTATGGCCAAAGGCCACTGGGTCATCTTGTTTTAAAAAAAATTAACTTCATTCGCAAAATTATTCTATACATCAACATGATCCATATAATCTTTTTGTTATAACCTTATATACTGTTAAAAAGAATAACCTCTTCAGCATTTTAAAAAGTTAAGAGTGCAAAGTTTTGGTGTAGTGTTTTGAGGTAATTCCTGTACTGACAAGTTGTCTCGACCCATTTGGCACAGTTGTCATTATATCATAGGAACAAATTTTTGGTGGTGCTGAATTTTATTTTACTATTATGCCGTTTCAGTTTTTTTCACGAGGTCTCATGTCTGATTTACAATACCTGATGACAACAAATAATGCGCTATCTCCAAAGCTACTCTGTCAAGTTGAGATGAATTATTTGGTACAGAAGTGATGTTGGCTAAGTGGTTAATGAGTGGTTCGGCGGTCCCGGGCGGGGCAGCTCCGCCCACCGTGCTGGATGCCGTTTATTTAACAAAAATAAATGGATACAAATCAAATGTTTTTTTTTTTAATAGCAAGATGATGTCAAATGATTCGGGTTGCGTAACTTTTAATAAAATCCTGTAACAATCAGAGAAGTTTTATTTAAATAGTATGCATGTTAACTTACTCATTATGTTAATTATGATCAACCTATCCATAGAGTCGTTAATTCGTTGCCTTAACCGCTGTAACTTACTATGTTTACTTAGTCACATTCCAATAATCTAAATGAAAAGATCAAACAACCAACCCACTCATTGTTTTCAACAGCATTCTATTAAATTTATTATTTGTTTGTTGTGTTTCAATTACTATCTCGACGAGTTTCGCAAACTATATACCAAGTGAGTCGGGTCAACGGTCACGGCCTTATTAAATTTCATGAAAGAGATAAAATCGGTCGTCACTCCCGACGGATGTGTAAGCGACTACATCACTACGAAAATGTTATTCGCATTGAACAATATCGATATTCCGTATCGGGCGATCGTTCGAATCGAGAACGGTACCTACTATCGACGCGATCAACACGAGCACCACAATACTGGCTATTGACGAAATACTATAAACATAAAAAAAGACAACATCGATGCTCCGAGAGCGTATCAGACACACACCAAATTAAAAATACATCTAATAGCATTATAAGCGTGAATTATTAATTTGTGTGCCATTGTCCGGCCATCGGTGCCCATTGTGCCTGTGACCGTATAAAATAACGATTGTATTGTATATACATTTAACGTTATTTAAGTACAATTAATGAGCTGGAGTTGTTCCATACAATGTATATAGAATTTGAGGTAATTGAATGAAGCATATGCCACTCTTGGAATCAGAAATGCGATGTAATGTTGTTTGACTCTAGCTAAAACACTAACCTCACGGCGATGTTAATATACCTACGAGTAAACGAATAAGGCACAAAATTGAATACCTGCAAAGCACTTCATTAACCGTGACAATCGGCTATCAATCATCCAAAAGCTTGCAAAACAATAATCACATTATCGTTCTTCCATAATAACAAATGTAGGCCCGAAATGCATAAAGAATCCGCTTTGTGCCTTTTTGTCGATGATAAATTTTGAGAAATACCGTGGCAAGGCTGCCGGCCCGAAGTTCGAACCGAACAATGTAAACTTATGAACAACGTATTATTTATTGTAAAATAAGAAAAAAATATACGATACGGCTTGACATATTGTTAAGGGCCCTTATAAAATTATTTGCTATCACGCCATCCGAGGCTTGTTACGAAGAAGCAATGCTTAAAATGAAACAAGAGTACGGAGCTGTACATATCGAACCCCGTGGCAGCAATAAAACAATAAGCCGAGATACCGAACATTGCCGGGATTAATGGTCGGAGGTTGGTTTTGTCTAAGGATAAGTAATCGCTGCTTCTAATTTTAATAATCATATGGAGGACCCACTTGAAGAGCGCCATTAATAATGCTTTGAATGAATTTTTCGAATTCCCAAATGTCATCCAGCTTATTAACCGCCGTCATTTTTTGTTTAAGTTTTATTTGTTTTGTATTGGACAGAACGTTTTGGTTTTGGCGCGGTCATTCCGACCTTTTGTTTTTTGTCTCGCATCATGCAATCTCGGAGGATGAAATATTGTTTAGAGTTAATTAGTTACCCACCGATAAAGAAGTCTTTTTCTATGGAACTGCTCAATCGCTTGTGAGTTTTTGTATTTTCGTATACTTTTGTAATTTTATAATTTATCATCGCGATTCATTCGCCTTTAGGTTGCATTAACAGACAAACGGTGTCTTAATAATCAGCATGTAGAATAATTAGAGACTCTCAGAATTAGCTCTCATCACAAAGCGATAAAAAAATGGATTTAATCGCAACATTGCGATAAATACATCTCTCTTTAATCACTTGGAAAGCAGAGGCAAGGCCACAAGATGATTAAATGGACAGGTAAACAATTACTTTACTTCTATTCAAATAATTAAAATTAGACACAGTGATTGAAACTATAATTTAAGCTTAAACATAAACGATCCATCACGAGCCCCACACGTCAAACATCATCTGCAAAAAGATGCCACTAAATGAATAAATTTAGATTCCAATGCGCGTGATCGATAGACTCATAGATCGGATCTATAGATCATATCGACTTCGAAAATGGAATGCGTGAGTAAGACAAAATATAATTAATGATCGTCCTTCTAAATTCGAATCGGTCCGGTGCAGACATGTTGGCGTCGTCGAAATAAACAAAAGGCAAAAAGTTATGTATCATTTTTTTAATGTGTTTTTTTTTAGTTTCTGCATGTAAAACGTTAGATGTGCACAATTAATCATTGTGGAGCGTATTGTTACATCTGTCGTGTCGGCTTGTCGGACTCGAGCGGCCCATTGTTGCTGGACCTCTGTGACTTTTGATCATTCCAAAAAACGTCCATTGCGCCACCTGTGCGACTCTATATAACGGTTTGATACAGTTGAATCGAACTAAATTTAAAATAGATTAAGTTTTATATTTCACCCAAACTTACAAAAAACGCATAACTATTAATTCGAATCCGTGCACTGAACCGGCCCATAACAATGTTATTGTTCGGAGCAGTATTACAGCTCAATAATTAATAACACAATACATAACAACATACTTGCACCGATTATATATTAAAGTATATAAGGTGTATAAAAGTGTAAAATATTATAATAGGTCCATCCAGTTAGAAACAGGCTACAGAGAGAACATCCCTAAAGATATTTTTTTAGAAATTAAAAAATGACAACTTTTACTGAGAGCATGGTCAAACGCGTATACACAATGTTTAAAAAAATAACAATTTACACAATTATTTTATACATCAACGTGATCTATATTACTTGATGATTAAACTGTTAAAATATTTTATACTATTTTTGTTAAACCTATACCTAATAGTTTAGAAATGTTAATCTACCTCTTCAACGAAATATTACCATTTGAGCAGGTACCTACAGTTAATTCAATCGTGCATGTAGGTAGGCAATAAAATAGCTATAATTGATAAAACGTTGTAGATCATTTTTGTATTATTAGCAGTGTGAGCAGTGATCGCTTCTCGTGTCGGAAACAAAAGGGAACTGGGTCGATTATCAGGGTTTTATTGGATATTCATAATTTAATCTCATTTTCAACAATGATTAGTTGTTACCCACTTAACAGTGAAGCCGAGCAATCGGGAGGAAACCTGCATGTGTGAGAGGAACAACTATCGAAATTTAAGTGTAAAGTCCGCAAACCCATACTATTAGGCCAGCGTGGTGGACTACGGTCCAGTAGTAGTGACGTTCAAAAACCTTGATAATTATAATCCTGGCTACGTACTAATCTTTTATTTAAAACTATGGAGTACGTACCCGTACATGCGAACTGTACAATCCCATAGGAACCTTCGCGGGCAAGCGCACGTCATCAAAGTTTCAACGCGCTCAGGTGAATGGTATAGGATGCATATGCAATAAATAAAGTAAAATTATTCCTTTTTAACTGACGAGAAAAGGAAGGGGGTTCTCAATTCGAAACGTATTTTTTTATATTTTAGAAGAATGTTGTCAGATATGCAGACCAAGATATTACAGCCAGTACCTACCTCTTAGTATTGATTCAAGTGTTTACCTGCAAATACCTGAAACATAATCAATCGCGGTGCGGACGATTATGACGGATAACGTGTTCTGTCACGGAGCGATCCGTCACGGCCGGGGCGGGCGGCGCGGGCGGCGCAAGCGCTGCCCGGCGCCGGCCCTTTGTTGCACGTGGGAAAGTTGTAACAACCGATACCTTGGTACCTACAAACCATACCTAAGCTATACCTTTTCTCAGTTGAATTTTTAGAATCTTGTCAGGACCAGTACCTATGGTCTCTTTAGTCTTAGATCAAAATATTTTTTTTTGAAGAATGCAAACTAAAAGATATTGAACAAAATAAACTAGTTCCTCGAAAGGTTCTGTATGTTTTTAAATTCCGCAACTAAGTAGCTTTCCCTATACCTCTGTAAGTAGGACCCTATAATATCTATGAAATATATTATTATTTTTATATTACCGATATATCTACACCATAACATTGAATCATCTCCTTTGTTTGCTCTACCCAACGATATTGAAGTTATAGATAAACATATTCATCATAATTAGTTCGGGACATTTAACTGGTTAACCGTCGTTGAGTTATGATACGTGTTCTAAGAACACCTCATCTTTCTATCCCCATCCACCGAACTTTACCGCGGGTTAACATGGTAAAAAAAAAACAAACGAAATGTGCGACCACTTTTTTTCACCTGACAACACCGAACGTTAGTTTTTTTAGGTTGGTACACCATTTTGAAAATTAAATTATAGGTTATAATTTTAATATGATAGGTGTGTTTCTTAAAAGGAACGTGTTTAGAGATGTTATCTTATTAAAGTATTTATTTTATACTCAACTCAAAGCTTTTTATTTTGAATCGTACCTTTTTATTTTGTATAAATTATGTGTAAAAAATTAACAAATGTTTTTGGTCCTAGCATGTTAGATAATTAATGAAAACGAAAAAAAAAATCTATTTATAATCGGCATATAGACGGTTTATGAGGATTCGAGCATATACCTAGTCGAGTAGCGCATAGAGTTGACTTCTAAAGAACCAAATTAATTAATTAATTAGGTTACTAATAATAATATCGCTAGCCGAGCACACCAACTGTACGGTATATTAAACATCCATGACTCGGGTATATACAAACATTTATGGTCATCGTACAGTTTGTCCCCTACTAGAGTTTGAACCCGGGATCCTCGATCCAAAAGACATAAGATTGTTTTGGCTTTCACCTAATTTTCCAGAGTATTAAAGATTTAGAATAACCACAGATATAAAAAATAAGTTAGTCGATAGTAGAATGTTTATAAAGGATTGAATCTCAAAAGTTCTATAATGAAGGAGACACTATATTTATCGCAACAGTACTTTACAAAAACGACCGGCAAAAGACAAAAGCTTATCGTTTAAAATATCAGCTTATAGACAAGCCATAAAGATCGGATCTACAAAGAATCGGCACAGATTACAGCTTAAACGGCCATTGCAATCGGCCAATATGTTTTAACGACTGTGTTTTTTGGCGCTCGGAGGATACGAGCGGAAAAAACGCGGCGGGCGACAAAAGACGATCATCAAAGATCCTCCTTTTCAGATAAAGGGACCATAAATAACACCATAGTTTTTATATACTGTAGAACAACGATTCGTGGATTTCTATAACTCGGCATCATTTGTCAATAAACGTATAATATTGTAATTATTTTCTTTCAAATATAAGATGATAAATTGATGCGATCGATTTTACCTGCAGTTGGTACCTAATGTGCTGATGTGTGGGTGCTTATGTGAATATCTACATAACTGAATAAGCCTATGAAAGCCGTACTATGACACGAAATAGAGAATAAGACGTAACTAGCTTTTACCCTGCGACTTTGTCCGCGTAGAAAAAACAAACATAAAAAAAACATTTACTTTAAATATTACTGTAGTAACTACATATGGACAAATTACTCTTCAAGTTCATTCTAACCAACCCAACAGTCAGTGGATCTACTCGATATGCTCATCGAATTCCTATAACTATCTTCGTGGGTGGAAGTCCGCATGCAGTCCCGGGGAAATAAATTCAATTATTGCCTATAAAATAGAATTACCTGACGCGATAATCTTCACTAACAAAGATTAAGTAAACACAATGTACGGCAGTGAAAAAGTGTTAAACAAAATTGCGGTAGTTGTATGTACCCCTATCATGAGGGACCGGGACCCCAAAAGATTATTAAATCTTCCTTAGAATTCATTAGAGGCCTGTTCCTAAATTAAGTTTCGCACCCCACGCCAGCTTCACTTCTCATTTTATGAGTTGTTTTCGCTTACTTTGTACGCTGATTTAATTTTAAACGTGTAATGAGATTTATCGTTATTTATTACTTGTATAGGTTCCAACCACCTTAAATAACTACAAAAGTATGTGATAGATAAGACTCCACTAGGTGCCACGATGTGGTGGTATAGACAAATCTTATATTTATATAATTCTGCATATGTATCGCCAACGTCCATACTACGTTGAATACACCGGTTCTCGTCCGATCACCGAAGTTAAGCAACGTCGGGCGCGGTCAGTACTTAGATGGGTGACCGCTTGGGAACACCGCGTGATGTTGGCTTTTTAACTTTTTATTTATCCTTGCATGGCTAGGTCATATAGTACTGCCACGCGAGTTTTGCTTTGCGCAGTACTAGGTATAGGACGTTTGTTAAAGTTATAAAACGTCCATATAGTTGGGGGTTATAATATAACAATATGTTAAATGAACACTAATCATGGCGACAATAATGAAACCAATAAGCATTCTGTCCAGTATTAGTCAGATTTTCAGATATATCAACGCTGAAAGCTCCCCAGATAAGGACATAGGAATAGACGTTGCAATGAGACATTAATACCCACTTTAATTAACCACTAACGACTACGCATGACGATAAGTACATTGATTAACCACCAAAAGTTAATTGTAAACAATATAATTAAATTTCAGAGTTTTATAAAAACGTTCAGAAATGTATACACTTGCTCTTGCTTGTAAAACTGACAAGACGCCGCCGCTGTCGTGCTAGGGCGGGCGCGAGCGGCGGGGCGGGCGTCCCGTTGCCCGGCAACGCGCCGCGGGTGGGCGGGGCAATCGATACCACCCTCACCTTCAGCCTCTCATCACCTGATAGCTTCTTTACAGGATTTCAGTGTGTTCTGCTGGTATCATAAGATATAGCGGTTCGTGTCAAGGTGGCAGAAGATAACAAAAATAGTGAAGAACTTTGGGGGTATTCATAGAACAAGGTTGTAAATTTTGTTTTATGTTCAAAAATGTGTTTTATTTTATTTTAGTAGTGACTAATTTTGGTTAAATATTTACTTTTAAAATAATATCGCCAGACGAACACTAACTGTACGGTCCCCAACTAATAGGCGCTTGTATTATGGGTACCTACCGTAAAATGGTAAAAACATTCATGCATATCACACAAAGTTTGTCCCTACCAGGACTCGAGCCTGGAACCCTCAACGCAGACAGGGTCACTACCCACTAAGATAATTGGGTCTTCAAAATAATTACAGCTTGACGTTTCAAATTCTACAACATAATTACAATATTTGGCCTTTCAGGGATTACAATTGCGATGGTGTGTAGGTATATTTTTAAACGAGAAATTGTTTTTCTTTTTTTTAAAGTTAGCGCCATTTCAAATCTTTTTACATAAGATTTCATTGAGACTTGATTTGACACCGAGTTCAAAAATATATTGTTTGGTTTTTTTTTTAATAAAACAAGGTATAATTAAGTATGTATGATACATCCCCCAAAAAATACATTGATTACTTATTGCTAATACCAAATTCGTAAAGTCTCATTATGTTGTTGTCAAAAAGAAATTGATTTTCCCTCCTCGTAGAGAGGGGGAGTGCGGAGGACAGGTCACAACATGCCTGCTATTAGTGCACAAAGGTCGGCTGTCGCGAACACCGGCCGGGGAGGGGCGAATTATGACCTGTCAGCGGCAGACTACACTACTCTCTGTACCTGTCGCTAATTTAGATCTTTCATTCGCTTGTTGCGTCCTATTAATGAGATGAACGTTGAAGTTAGGCTCATTCGTAGCCCAGCAGTCCTGAGGATGCCTCGTTTGGAGGCGAAACACGAGTCGATTTTTTTAAGATTCGCTTCGTTTCGCGGAGAGCTGTATTTTATTTGAGAACCCGTCACTCGTGATAGATAGTTTGTCGCCTAACATCTTATAGAGGAGTTCGATGTTGCTGGCTTCTTTAATTATCGATTAAACTTGTTTGGTTTATAATTGGAAAAGTTGACAAACCGAGGGTCAGTGGTGGGTTCCTCTCCCCCTTTTGTTTTGAAGTTGTTCGTTTTTTTCAGTAAGTTTACAATGCTTTTTGTATCATAATATAATACTATATTTGGCAAATACACCAACTCTACGGTCCCAAACTAAGCAACGCTTGTAATCGGCATATGAGTAAAAATGTGGAGTTTTACTTGTGTGTGGTGGGTACCGTGCAATGGGCTGGGGGCGATCGGAGAACCTGTATAATTACTTATACATGATTATATAAATTAAACCTGTACTGTTCTTTAGCGCATTTGTAATAATTAAATATGTGAAGTCATATTTTCGATATGTAAATTTTTGAAAATAAATTTTGTTGCCAAGAAAATCAGTGAGTGCAGGGTGTCATTTCATAAATATCTAATAATTTGATTTATTTCTTTAAGAATGTTATCTTTATAACCTACTTTTAGCCTTGTTAAAATATTTTACACTATTTTTGTTACACCTTATATAAACCGTCGGGGGACCTTATATATAATGGGTACCACGGACAGTCTTTACCATTACCTTATATCCCGGTCATTCTGTTAAAGAAACAAAGTTGTCACTGTACTCATTCTCGTGATTTATATATGTATACTTCGTTAACATTGAGTGCGAGTTTATTCATAGGGTAACCTCGAACTTTATTTACCCCTTTGTATAAAAACATAAAATGTTTAGATACCGTCCGCTAGAGGCGCTGTACAGGTTGTCATACTAAATGACAGATACGCCCACAACCTATACTCTCGAAGCTCAGAAAGTCATCATTTTATTATTAAAAAAAAACTGAGAAATGTCTAAAATAAACAAAATAATGACCGTAGTTCTATAAAGATTTGTAAGCGGATTTGTAGCGGAGCATGGCATCTAATTAATACAAATCGCTGGTGCCCAGCCCGCGCGAGACAGGTCCCGGCCCAAATATATGGTCCATAAAACTACTATTACGTTTTATAAACACTACATTTATAACTACTTCATGATTGTATTATTTATTTTACGTAATATATTATGTTGTGAGATTTTGATTTTTTTCTAAACTGTGCTTTCAAATATTTAAAATTCTCTGGCACGGTACACACCATTAATTTATAGTATTCGACTACGTCCTTGAGTGTGGAGAAGGCTTTTTATAGAATGAAATGTTACCGGCCATAATTATTAAAATATTAACTTTAATAAAATTATGATGATATGGATCCTTGACCTTTTGTAGTAGTTGTCAAAATATACGTAAAAATACCTAACGATAAAAACCTTGACTTTCAGTTTTTTTATTCAATATATAATTGGTGACTAGGCTTTGCTGTCATTTTTTACCTTATATAATATTTTTAGAGTAAATCAATCTAAATATGTAATATGTTACCTCCCGCGACATAATAGGAGATGTATTATAAGTTTGAAGCCTTCGTCTGTATTGATTTCTTATATTTACGCGAATACTACTACACATTGGAATAAAACTATTTGTTCGGATTTTATTGCGTTGATTCTATGTAGTACCTTCGTCTGTCTCTGGAATCATTGCTCCAAAATGGTAATTTTTTTATGTTTCTTAGCTTTGCATGTGTTTGATGAATATCGATTCAGTGGTTCTTTAATTAACTTGCTTATCACAGCATGGCTGCTGTGGGAATTTTACCCATACAAAGAATTGTCCACAATCGCTCCTACGAATGACTAAAAATTACACATAATAATTCCACTCAAAAACACCATTAATGTTTTTTATACTTTTTGATCACTGTAAATGGATGAACACATGCCTGCTTTGGGGTGTCTTTTCAAAACAATTCTCTCTCCATAACAGTGAGCTGTTAGTGGTCGCCTCGCGCGGGACCTGGCGCTGGACGGGCCGGGATGCGTCCGCACTAAATTTAAATATTTTAATCCTTAATTTAAATTTTTGACATTTTTATTTTATGTTGGTATTCGTGTAGTTTCATTTTTAATGTTATTTGTCATATTCAGGGGACGGCGCAGCTCGTGACTGGCGCCTCGAACCATCATTTGTGGGTAAAATATCGTCAATCGGCGAGACTCACGCGCAACAATTTGTTGGGACACAACGTGTTTTCGATAGCAAAACATTATCCGTACAAGTTAGGTTTGTAATGGTATTAGATGCCATACTGTGATATCTTCTACTATATAAAAATAAGTCGGGTTTTCCTTCCTGACGCTATAACTCCAGAACGCACGAACCGATTTCCACGGTTTTGCATTTGTTGGAAAGGTCTCGGGCTCCATGAGGTTTCTAGCAAAGAAAATTCAGGAAAAACCAAACGAAATGTTACATAAAACGAAACCATCTGGTGGCGAAACGGAGTTCGCTGGGTTTGCTAGTTACTTATAGATATAGGACAGGCATGTCCGCGTTGGTATTTTCGTTGCGGTAAGTTACCTTGCGCATGTTTTCTGAACATTGGGGAGTTCATTGGTATAGGCCAGGCATGGTGAACGTTTTTAAATCTATTTGTCAACCAACAATCTAATCAAAATAGCAAAACTATCTCTCTCGCGTATCTGTTGCTAGATGAACTATGTTATTATGTCCTAAGTGTAGACAACAATATAATTATTTTAATTGTGGATTCACCGAAAGTACCTAATTCAGTTACGTAAGTTGTAAGTAGGTTCCGGAATCAGTTTACAAGTTCGCCAATGAAATTTATAAGCTTGCGTTTTTAGCAACTTAGAATTATGGCGAGAATAGAGTGAAATTCGTCCGTAGTCCGTTGACTTAGAGTGTAAATATTATGGGTATGTTAAGTTGCGGTAAGGTAAGTTTTTGCATTACTTCACAACTCATCGAGAGCATCATCATTTCAAGGCGCCATCTCGATTCAATATTCATCCCTAAGTTTTATATACGTCTTGTTATACTTGGTAGAAAGACTAAATGACTCTTGTAGATCATTATAATACATATTGCTGGTCATTAGTCATTCCGAGCCAGGCCCGGTCCGGGTCCGATCAGTCCCGTGGTATTTGACCATGTTCCATGATATTGGGACCATTTTACGTTTTAATATTTTACTTGGCAAGTTTTTATAGCCAAGTTGGTAAAACGATCTCCTCGGTAACAAGTATCGTTGGATCTAATCCCGGCTCGCACCTCTGGGATTTCTGAATTTCATGTGCGAATCTCATTTTCAAGCATGATTATCACTCGCTCGTGCCTCGGAGAGCATGTAAAGCCGTCGGTCCTGCACCTGATCTCTCTGGTCGTGTCGGATTAACTCCCCATCGGTTTATGAGAGTGAGAGAAGAGAGACTGCACTTGTGCATTATAATATCTCCTGCGCACATGGTTTGTCTCCGTTGAGACTAGCCGCCGTGGCCGGAATTCGGTCAGGAGGATTATTATTGGGTCAATTTTACGTTTTATAATGCATATACTGAAATAGTATAATTTTAATTTTGTTTTAATAACTAACTAACTATTGTTATGTTAGTCGTGTAGACGTCACGCAAATAATTTACTTATTTAGGATTTAGGTTAATAATTGATGAATGGTTTCATTGCGTTATCCAATAGACGGCGCTAGTCATTTTGGACCCCTAAGCAATTGTCTGCAATATTTTCAATTTAAACAAGTACATACATACATTGATAAATTTGAAGTTATTTCCATAAGTTAAAGATAGATAGATATTATTATTTATTAAAGCCAATATTTACAATAATGATTAATAACTATACAAATATATTTACATACATATTTAGATAAAATGAAATAATATACCTACTAAAAATATTAATGATAACAAAAAAAAATGTGGATACAAAAATAAACAAAAAATATTTTACTTAATTAGCTAGGTAGGTACATCAATTGTATCCGCATCTTCGTCAATAGGTACCATTGTGCTGTATAATTGAATTTGACAATTTTGTATCTACTATTGTAGCATGGTAGTCAGTTAGTAGGTACCAGTTCATTGCCCTCGTATGTTATGGCATGGCTACATCAAATGTGAGGTCAACGGTCGATAGAGCGCATGACGTCACCACTCATATGCTTTCTAGATGGTCCAAATAATTATAAAGTAGGAGACAGGTGTCTTGGGTATTTGATCGATAATTTCGTAATGTCTAAACATGACGAGGTGGCCGAGTGGTTAAGGCGTTGGACTGCTAATCCAATGTGCTCTGCACGCGTGGGTTCGAATCCCATCCTCGTCGGATCTTTTTGTTGATAACATAGTTTGTTTATTACATTTGATAATATTGTGCTGTAAGTTTATTCATACCATATTACCTTATGGAATTTACAACAGGTTTCAACATTATAAAATCTCAAAATGTTCGTGACAGACGAATTATTGTGTCTAAACTCAGCTCTCTCATAAGATCGCTTGATTTCATACTTATAAGACCCTATCACACTACTCCCCCTTCGTTCAATTCATAGCGACCCAGTCATTAAATCATTTTCCATCAAATAAGTATGCATTCACAGTTGGCTTGGCTAATGTTTGCGTATGGTGCAGCCGCGCCCGGCGGCTATGGGGCATGCATCGCTTACCCCGTGGGTATCAACCTTGATTATGTTTGAAAGGTTAGCAATATAAACAACAGATAGCTTGGTTAGACGCAGGCATTTTTTTTACCGACTTCAGAAAGGAGGATGTTCTCAATTGTTTGTATTTATTTTGTATTTAATTAATCTATATACGTTATCTATATATACAGTGTGATTCAGAAGGGTTTACTACCATATGAACCTGCGATCCTTTAGAGCATTTGATATAACTACTTATGTGAAGTCACAATTTTGATTTCTTTTTTAAATTACTCTCAATCGTTACTCATTTAGTCTAACTAGTTGAAAATGTTTGTATTTATTAAAATAAACATCGCCAGACTAACATATGGTACCATTCCATGATCTGTTGACGATCCCAGTAACACCCAGACCAAACTGCAACCACCCAGTGAGGTAGCAAAGTGGGCTAGGCTTCAACCTAGACCAATCTGTTGTCATTTATAACCGTTAGCATAAGTCGGACAAGAACGAAATACGGATAAATGCACAAACGCCTAGTCACTAAACCGAAGCAAAGAAGTATAGACCAATCAGATTATTTTTTTAAACAAACTGATTGGTCTATTTGACACCTCGCTTTTCACCAAAGGAGAGTATCCTTTGGTGAAAAGCGAGGCTTAGGGATAACTTAACCGTGATAAGAACGTGCATACATTTCTTTAAACCACATCAAATACCGACATCCTTGCAAGGGCGCACTCTGACAATCTAAATTGACAAACAATTACCATGGGTACATTCAATCAAATCGCGTTAAAAGTCATTAAAACCATCGTATGATTGCGGATGAGGATACATACTTGCAATGATTAAACGCGGCGGTTGATGGGTTGCGCACGCGCCGCGGCACCGCCACCGCTGCCGCCACCGCTGCCGCCACGTGGCCTCCGCGTATTGTTATTGCTGTTATTTATGAATATTGTTTCGCAGTCGAGTGGATCGGCGACACGCGGCCGCGGCCCCTGATTGATGTCTCTCGCGTATATGAACGCCTGGTAATCTCGCGAGCTTAGTCGGGTATGATCTGGGCGATTAAATGGATATGATTTCAAAACAGTCTCTTTGAAAGAAGACTGCAATCATATAGGGGTTGCAGTTTTCTTAGCCGTTCCTACATTGTTCTCACATACCTATAACAATGTACTGCTCAAAAATGAAACGGATCTTTTTAAAAAGAGCAACCATGGAGTTTCCTGCCCGTTGTTATCCATAGGAACGGCATTCCGAACGGGTAAAGTTGTAGCATAGCATTTTGTAACGTTTTTGACGATTCTATTCAGATTCTGATGCAATATCGTATAGTCTTAAATACATGTTTTTCTTAAATCATTTATAAAGTGCTTACACCAATAATGTCTAGATCATTGTGCCTACTTATATAAGTAAATGTACTAAAAATGGTCGATATATTATGAAATACAGCAGGCATTGCTTTAAGCCCGCCGATTGGTATCGGAAGTGGGGGCGGGATGGCGCGGGCCGGCCGGCGCGGCGCGAGGGGTGACTTCCGTGTTCCGGATCCGGCCCGCGCCGTAACTCATCATCAGCCGCCGCGGGGGCGCTGGCGTCGCTGCTCACCCTCGCACAAAGAAATGTAAAGATCTGTGTGAATTATACCCTCCGAGCGAGATAAAGGGGGGAAAGATATAAAAAGTTTTTTTCGCGCGATATAAAAGATGCCTTTTTTTAAGAAAATGTTTCGGCCGAGGAAATGTAAGCATTTTAAACATCTGCACTAAGATGCATCCTAAAATGGAAGGTCACGAGAGACTTCTGGTTTGAGCGTAGAGGCCACTCGGCACATTGCACCGGGTGATTGCAGCTCCGATTCCCGCAGGGGCAGATTCAGGCTTTCGCTATGGAGGGCAATTTTGATCGGGGGATATTTGTGAGATTTTAGCTAACTTTCAGAAAAGAATAATTAAAATTAGTCGCCATAAAGTACTTCATTCGTGAATCAGGGGGGCATACCCCTGTACAAGCATTGTGGGACTATTCTGTGGTCGTATGCATCCATCGATTTTTCTTATTTTAAAATTCATCTAATAATTGGGAAAGTATATACTAAGTATGTATCAATATTACAATTTCATGCTTGAGTCCTCTATTTACAGTTAAGAAATTAGAAAACCAAGATAATTTATTTAAAAACAAAACCGTTATCGCAAACGTGAAAGTTTTACTCAAATAAAACTAATGATAACATTATCGACTATGCAAATACTTGTACTTGCCAAATGTGTTTTTGTTGTTTCTCGATTGTGTCGGTCGGTTCGGGCGCGATGAACACGTGTTCACTGATATCGGAACAATACGGTCCCACTGTTCCAATGTGTTCGTAAGCGCCCGCTTCCGCAGCTCACGCGTTTTATATTCGAAACACGAATTGAATTGTTTTAGTTTTAAATGCAAATGCGTTGGAAATGGATAAGAAATGTTTTTATTTGTTCGCATTTGTAGTGATCTTTAGCGACTTGTTTTTTTAAACTATCGCTTTATTTATGCATTTTGTGAAACATGGGTACATTGGAGGTACAAGCTATTTTTTATTTTTCAGAATGCAAAATATATGGTAGACGTACTAGAGATGATTATTTTTGAGAAAATGTGACTTGAATTTCATACTACAACAACGAAGAGTTCTACATCTCTCTTATACATTGTCTAGTAGATGTGTGCGATGGGTGTGTTAGTAGATTTTGGATTTTATGTTTAAACATTAATGTGTATAAGTCATACCAATACGCAAATTGCCTTTTTGGTGCATTTACAATGGCATTACAATTAACTTTTATTTGTAAATTTAGACAACTATACATCTGGGTGTTGCTTATGACTTTTCTTGGCGTGCCAGAGTAAATTTCAGTTATTGGATGTTAAGATTATTCTTATTTTTTAAAGCTGGTGATGGTGATTGTAACCCATACATAGTGAACTATCCCTATGTTGCTTAAACCTCTTGTAAAGCCATTATAAATGGATTGAAACATCAACGAATTCGACGGATAGTGAGCTTTATAGCGATAGAGTCACCTATCAAATTAGAGAGCTCTTGGATAAGGCCTATGTGTGAAGCTGAATATTCAAAGCTTATGAAAGACTGAGCATAAAGAAATCTATGACATCAAATTACATGCTTCGCAGGAAGCCGACCGTGATGTGTGCAAGCCATTAACACTATACTAGCTATGAGTGAGGCCTTTCCCCAGCAATGGATGGCTTTCGGCTGATACATGATTACATAGTAAGGATTAAAAAAGATCTTAATTAGGTATCCAATTTTAATCTATCCGTCCAACGAAATCGGTTTTTATCGCCTGCCAATAATAATGCGGGCTAACATAAAACACGGGACTTTTAATAATTTACCGATGCTAATAAATAAAGATTTCAATCCTTACGGAACGGACGAAAAACGCCCGCCCGGGTTGCATGTATTAGGATTCCCGACTCTATTGTATTTCTATCATACATTCTTTTTTGCACCTGCCGAGTAGACATTTGCAATTATTATTTTGAACATATTACCATAGCGTTTTTTGTACGTTGATGTATTTTTTCTGGATCGTGCAATTATAATTATACCTATGCACTAGAAGCAAGCGACATTATCGAAGTAGGTACCTATTTTATGTGTTGAACATTATCCATATTTCTTATAAATACCTGACCATTCCACCTTCTTACGTTACATACTATGTTGTTTTGGGCGTAGGCCACTCGACATACCACACTGGTTGGTTGCGGGTTCAATTTCAATGCAAGACAAATTTCAGAAATGTTCTTTACGTAGTTTTCTCTGGTTATACTGGGGTTTGACTCTATTCCATTGTACTGTACCCACAATAAAAGCACTGCTACGTTTAGATCGGACCCACACGGTTGTTTGTCCAGCGATAAGTATTCATAAGATTATGTTTCCAATAAAAAAATCATCTCAAAGTCATAAAGGTCTTGTTATACTTACCAATACAAGTTTGAACCTTGCACAAGTAACTAATTTGTATTCCATTGCGTTAACTATATAACGGGCGCGTTGTACCCACCTGTAATTAATTAACTTACTTCATGTACTAGGTATTTTCATTCCCATTGGATAGTGTTTTGTTGTAGTGAAGATTTGTTTAGCAGATTAAATAATATAAGTACTTAGATACTTATATATTTGAATGTAAACTTTTGTTTCGAGTTTAATTTGAAATTTATTTGTAATAATCACCTAAATATTTACAACAGGAAAATAAAAAAAAAACTTTAAAGTGATATGAAAACAAACTAGGTATCAAAAACTAGGGCAGGCGGTCGGCGCTGAGCCCCGGGCGGCGGACTCGGGGGAGTTCGCCGTACCACTCCGGGCTCGTGAGGATCGGCGCTGTGTTTGGTGGTCCGACACAGCGCCTGGCCGCAAGGCCTGGAGGAGGCCGAAAGGCCGCAGTCGCGTCGGGGTTCGCGGAAGTATGCGCAAGCGTTCCCGTGTCCCCGGCACAAGCGACCGTGAGGATTCACCATGTGGTTTTAGTGGGTATACCGGCCGCCGCCGGGGAGTCCCACATACCCCTCTCGTCCCCCCCGGGGCATGAGGGGATGCGTAACGCATTTCCACATGTAAAAAAAAAAAAAAAAAGGTATCAAAAACTTTGTAAACTTTAATTTTAAAAAGATAAGTAAGTATCTATTTCGATCAAAATAAGTGTCAAAAAATATACTACTAGTTGTGCCGGTGACTATGGTTGTGTGGATTTCAATTTGTTCACTTTTCCAAGGTACTACTTTCTTGTTGGTTCGATTCTGGACTGAGGCAAATGTGTTTTCAAATATCTTTGAATCTCTTTGAGTATAACTGCATGCAGTTATACTTACATTCCAATATAATTGCCTTTTTCATTGATTAAAGTTTGCTGTTATCAATATTTAAAGAACTTTTCTCTCCACCGCTTTGTTCTACCAATAGCCTTTAGTGATTATTAAACAGTGTGCTTCATCTTCCTAATGAATATTATCACAAATACGCATAGTCACATACAATATCTATACATATAAATAAAATTGGAGTGTCTGTTTGTAATATTAAAATAACCGCTTTTTACTAAATGCATTTGGATGTATACACGGTACCTATACCGAAACAACAATTTTTACAATTTTTGTCTGTCTGTCTGTCTGTCTGTCCGTCTGTCTGTCTGTCCGTCTGTCTGTCTGTCTGTCTGTCTGTCTGTTTGTTCCGGGTAATCTCTGCAATGGCTGGACCGATTTTGACGGGAATTTCACTGGCAGATAGCTGATGTAACAGGGAGTAACTTAGGCTACTTTTATTTTAGAAAAAAAAATAGGATCTCTCGAAAAAAAATTAAAACCAATGTTGCAGCGCTGCGCCTGACTAAAGTTTGATAGCAACAATCTGCAATGCGTCCCGCGGGATCAGAACGCGAGCAGGCTGTTACCAACGGCTGAGTCTTTGTTAAATACCACGCGGACGAAGTCGCGGGCAACAGCTAGTCTTATATAAATGTGTGTAGTATGTGTAAAGAAGTTGATTGACACATTATTGAGAATTTATGGTTCAAGTATGTGAGGGTAAACAAAAAAGGGGATAGTATGTAGGGGCTGGGGGGCGGGGCCAGGTGTCAGGCGCACGCAGGCAGATCTTATCTGAGGGCGCAGGGATGGTGGCCACCGCCGCCGTCGTGGCGCGCCGGCTTTGCTCCATACCTAGCCGGTTGGATGTTGAATTTCATCTCCTATCCCCCAAATTTATAAACGTTTTATAACTTTATCAAACGTCATATACCTAGTACTGTGCAAAGCAAAACTCTTGTGCGCACATGCCGTTTGATAAAGTTATAAAACGTCTATAAATTAGGGTTAAATAATATATCAGCCCTAATAAACTAAGCGTTGTTATCTTGTACAGAATGACGTGTCAAATTTAAGCAGCTCTCAAAATAATGAAGGTATGGCCCAATGTCAAATTAGCCGTGTATTGACTGATCGCGTAGCCTCACAAGGTGGTTGCGGTCCATGCCCATGCCGCGAGCGGCAGCCTATCGTTGGATCCGAGCATTCACACGATGTTGACATAATCAAACAGTCGAACAGCAAGGAAATGACAGAGCTCAGGCGATACAGCGCGAGCATTTGGTCACTCAAGGCTACGCGCTTAGCCTGTACGCGGCTATTAGCGTAAAATATGGAGTAAATATCATCTATATATATATAATAAAAAAATGAAACTGATAGCTGTCTGTACATGGAAGATGTATGAGAAACTATTATTGGGAGCCTTTATCAACGAAATACAGCCCAAAACAATGATTGTTAGAATTATTGTCTGTTTATGTCTGTCTGTGCGCTTGTGCGCGCTAATCTCAGAAACAGCTTCACCGATTTGGGTGCAGTTTTCACTAATGTATTGTGCAAGGCTTCACTTAAAATGTACTATTTGTTTTGTTGCAATCAATTCTTAAATAAAAAAATGTATCAATTTAAAGAATCACGTCGAACATTTGTTCGATAAAATTGCTATATAAAAAATCTATTCTTTCACTTGAATTTGCTGAAACTTTAATTAAATGCTGGGAAAACCCAAAAATATAAACCCACGCCACCGAAGTATCGGCCAGCAACTATAAGAAATAACATGTGTGATCATTATTTCGGAAATACCAAATACCCCTATAAGAAGGTAAAGACGGCGTTTATAACCGAAATTCCTCGCGGACGAAGTCGTCATCAGCTAGTTAGCAATAAATTCATAACTCAAACGTCATAATCAATAAATATGTAGGTAGGTACGTACATAGTATGTAATATTGTATGAGCGAGTCGCACGCACGCAGCAGGCACGTCCGTGCGCAGACGCATTAACTTGCGAGCCAATTACCCGCAGTGTTCTTGCCGCAGCCCTCCTCCTGCTTGCGACCGCGCAATATGTTAACATATTTTTTAATTTCCTCAGCCGACAGCTAAAGAGGCAATCGCGAGTGCATATATGCAGGAGTGAGATTTATAATAAGAAAACGCTCCTACCGCGCATGCACCATAAGGATCTATAAATCTTTGAAGTACTGGATCGGCCAATCCCTGTTGAGAAACGATAAATCATCCCCTCGGACAGCGAAGTCGATTCGAATACGAGCGCCGTCTCGCTTGCACCCGAAGCGCCTTATGCCCTTTAGATCATTTATCATTTCTTTCTCTCGTTTCTTCTCAATGATAAATTCAATTCTCTTTTGGAATATGATTGTTCCTCGTTTTGTTATTGTGTGCTGTTTTATTGTGGGTATCGTCACGGGCTTAGGTTTTTTGATCGGTATCCGATTGAAGTGATCGCGAGAATTGGATTTCCATTTCAGATCTCGTATCTGGAGTGATCAATCTTGTGGCTTCGTAAGACTATGGTTTACCTCAATCGTTAGAAAAAATATCAAATTAAACATTGTCATTGAGTATTGACTTTTATATTAAAAACGGGTTATTATTTATTGCGAACGTTTAAGAATATTAAATTAATACAAACATGTTAATCGTTTCATTAACTGGGTAGGTAGGTACCTAATAATTTTAAATTTTATATAATAATTGTTACCTACGGCATTCTTGAAAAAGGTTAAATTTTATTATGGTACGAAAATCTTGATATTTAAATACTTCATAAGGTGTAACAATAATAGTTTGTCTTGTCACATATCCATCCGTAGGTTATAAAGATAACATTTCGAAAGAAATATAATAATGTACATATGGTTCTACATATTGTGTAAATAAATCATTTATTTATTGATGTAGGTAGTATACCTACAATCAAAAATATCACCGAATATACTGTAAATGACAGTGGCTCACTTTCTAAAAAAACACCATTTACACATTTATTATGTGTACATAAACGTGATCGGTATGACCTATTTAAACCTTATCAGAATTGTTTACACTATTCTTGTTACACATTACATATAGTACCTTCATAGTAGGTACAGTCGCAGTCTTTAATTTAAGACCTATTTAAGATTGAATATCGTACAGCAAACGTATACTTCTATAAGTTATACTATTTTGACTGTCGTTACAATCAACTGCTCTCATATATGATATACAGATATACGACCTTATTGCACTGATATTTAGGATCATCTAAGTATAACTGAATAGTCAATAAAGAATCGAAATATTTGTTTATTTTATTCTTTGCTATTTACAGGGCTGTAGAAAAGACAATAATTTCATCTTAAAGTAACTTAAAATAAATCATGCTTTCTCAGTCAAATAGATTAGGTATAATAAGTAGGCTCACTATCTAACATCCGTGGTTCGTGAAAAAATAGTATTATATTCAATATAAATATACATAATACAGTTCAGAAATCCATAGCACAATGAAATAGCAACACTTGTGTGAAATATACATCAAACAAATCCTTATCTCTATTATCACTGGGCATTTCCTTACTCAATAATATTATACAGTGCCTATTACATCTAACTTATATCTACAAGTGTACATTTACAATTTTACAACCTATAAAATCGTAGTTTTTATTAGACTTCGGTGCTTTGGCCATGCTGATCGTTGTAATTTTATAGTTACAAGTCACGTTATTTGCTACAATAGGTACATATTTTAAGTATCATGTCGGTGACAATGTTGTACCTCACTGATAAGTAAGTTTTTATAGTTTCTAAGCCGAATTCATAGAACGTATCCAAAAGCATGTGAAGCTGAAATTTATTCACATAAGCATTTAATTAATCCGTTGTCGTTAGCCAAAATCTTACCGAGAATACATTTCTTTGTACGTGTCTGTGATGATACACAAAAGCTGTCATAAATCACTGTCAACAATTGCAGTAAGTTGACAAAAATGTTCTTCGTGTCGTGAATTATCACAATAGTCTAACGGACAATAGGTAGGATCATATACAGTAAAGATTTTCTACTTACCAAAAAAATAAAGGCATCTTTCGTCGTAGGTACTTAGCGCAAGATTGTTTACAGAAAATACAACATGTCGTAAACACCAACCATTGGTCATTGTTTACAATTCAATTGTTTTACAAATAAACAACGCATCCTACTATATATTCATATTATTAACAAGTTACATTGTCAAGTTTGTCACAAATAACTCTTTACTCAGTAGGATTCAATTTTTAAATATTTTCGGACGGCTGTCTTTTGGCGAAGAATTAATTAGAAATGGTCGGTTTCTCTATGGACTATGTATCTATTATTTAATAAGCGTACAATTATCGACAAGTATGTTGTCGGTTTCTGGAGCGCGTTAGTGAACTTTTCATTCCACGTTAGGTTCGCACATTAGTATGAAAAAAATACTTTATCTGAACTCGCGAATCCAAGACATTTAGGTGATCTTGGCTCTCGTATCAGCTACTCGTCGAATGAAGAGTTCCCTAAGCGCGATGTGGTCAGTAGGCGGCCGCGGCACCCGAGTGGTGCATCAGGGGGTGGTGATGGTAGTCTTGCGTGGGGCACCACCAGTCCGGCACGCCGTGTGGCATCGCCGGCGCCGGCTGCTGAAACTGTGTCCAGTGCCCTCCGAAGCCCAGCTTATTGTCCATCACGCCATTCCCACCTATGTTCGTTAAGTGTGGCGGTTGATTGTGATGGGGCGGCGCCGGCGGCCGCTCGTACGACTTTTGATCGTGAGGATTTAGGTACTTATCGTTAAGGCTTTCTAGTTTATCCGTTATCGACGGATGGTGGTGTGGGTGGTGAGGTGGCGCGGGTGCGGGGGGTGGTGGGAGGGGTGCGGCGGGGCTGGCGGCGCCGGCGGTGACGCTGACGCTGCCGGCGGACGAGGAGTCGTCGCCGTCGCTGTCGTACCGCGGCGACGCATCGCCGGCCGCGCCGTGCACCTTCATGTGCTTGCGCAGCGACGAGGGGTGCGTGTACGACTTGTCGCAGCCGTGCACGCGACAGTTGTACGGCTTGTCTGAAGTGTGCACGTGGCTGTGCTTCTTCCTATCCGAGGAGTTCGCGAACCGCCGGTCGCAGCCCGCGTACTCGCACTTGAACGGCTTTTCTCCTGCGGACGAAGATTAAGCAACGGTTATTTTATGCGTGGGAGCAAACATTACATATATTACATACGCTTGTGCAGGAAACTATAAAATGTTAATTTTTAAGCGCATTCGTGAGAACTATCTTTGTAGTCAGTTCAGAACAACAAGGATAGCCATACAATTGTAACATTCTCTTTGACATAGATTCTATTGCTAATCATAACCAAATAACTGCGGAATATAATATGATTCATTATAGGTCATATCATAAAACGTAGACCACGGAGAAGACTTCGTAAGACTTCGTAAGTTCGTAAGATCGTAGGGTAATTCCGAATGGGTTCTTAAGTACACATAAAAATATATTATATAAATATATATGAAACGAAGTTGTGTTAGTTACACCATTTATACTCAAGAACGGGTGGACCGATTTTTATGATCAGTGATTATCAGAATAACTATGAGAACATGGCAAATATTCACATTTGATTCTGAGGCGGTACGAAGTACAGCTAGTTGATAATTAAAATTAAACAGGTATCAGAATGTATCCCGCAAATCTCCACCACCATCGGCCGGCAGGGTGCACAAACCGCTGGCAGCATTGGCACGATAATACCAGTAGTTTATTAGATTGTCTATGTCTATGAATAATATACCAGTTCCCTTCAAATCCTCCTATTTCATACTAGGCCACTAGTGATTCCAATCAAACTTCTTCCACTTGCATATCAGCCAACGTGAAGCCAACTTTATATACACTTGTGGACGACTTCAAATTACTTACCTGTTTACCTTAACCGAAGTCCAAGAATAAAAAGTCCTTCTACACGTACCTCGGTGCGCAAATGTCCAATCACCCCATAAATAACAAGATTTGCTCGTTGTTTATAGTTAACCAGCATAAATAAATATTCACAACAATTGCACGGGATACTTAACACAACCATAAATCATCTTTATAAGACGACTTTGTCACATTCCCGTAACAAAACCCGACTTGGGACTTGTCAGGCAATATTCAACTTTAATGTCACCACGAATGATATATTTTAAAGTTGATATCTTAATAAGCCCTGAATCCCTGTGACAAAGGGCGCTCGACATCCGTTTAGTTCTGATAACTTGATGATTCAAGTGAACAAAGAAGATAATCTCAGGGAATGGTGTTATCATCTTATTTACTGGATTCCTACCTATTTTATCAATTCTCTACCTACCGTACTGGCTCTAAAATCACATAAAATGTTGGTACTAACATTGTATCCAAATCCTTTCAAGATCCTAACTTGCACACAAACAAACCACACTTTCGTATTATAATATTTGTAAAGATACACTCAACCTATAGTAAACTGTAACACAACATTATCCACCGTGTGATTTTATGAGTGACCCATAATTTTTTGCAGATTTTTTTTTGCTATATCGACAACAGCGCGATCCTCACAAGTTCACCGAATCGTACGAGATGATATTCAATAAAATGCATTGCAAGTAGGCAGAGCGGCCACTGTGACCGCACACACAATGCACCATTCATTGTCGTGTTTACAAATAAACCTCTTCGCCTATAATCCCCTATATTGTGTTTGAAACATGAAGATCTCGTCGAGGAGGCACAGATGCTAATCTCAAGTGTCTGTTAACGCTCCAATAATAGGCCTTTTTAGGCGTTCCCGTACCGCAATTCGTATCCGTGAACGGATCGCGTATTCGACACTTCAATGGAGTGATACTTCCTTTCTTTCGGAGTTCTGTCAAACATTTACTACTTATTCATTATTGTTATTCAGTTTTGGTGCCACCCGCATTCAGCACGTGAGCTGCTGTAGGCAAGTATATAATAACCAAATGAGCTATGAATTTATAATATTGCTTCTTATTATTCTAATTGGCATCGTTCCATTCAGCGTGTATTATTAAAACCTTTCATGTCCATTATAAGTTTGATACTTGGGGTATGGAAAATTACCAAACATCAGAAACAAGAAACAAGTATCAAGATTTGATCGGTTGAGGTATAACAATAAAAACAATTCGGTCCCGAACACTAATGAGCTTAATACAAGATAAAAGAGTCCAAAACATGTGTCGCCCGTCTAATTACTAATCGGGCGTCTCATCTCAGTGGTTGACACAAAAAAGGATCGACGACAAACTCTATTAGAATGTGATGCGTCCTGCGCACGCGCCGCCCAGACAGCTCACCGATTGGAATCGATAGTTAAGTGGTTTAATAGTTCAAATTTATTTTATTTTATTCTTAACCTATGGTATAAAGAACAATGCACATTATTGTATACCTATAGCATAATTAATTTTGTTATTTGTACAAGTTTAACTGATTTGAGCAAAAATATCCCTTAGGAGAATCACAGGGCATGATGTAAGTAATCACAGAGCTATTGTTGAGATTCATTTAAAATAATATTTACGTCTAAAACATAAGAACATCATAAGAAAAATATGTTTTGTAAGTATTTAGTGTCAAAACAAAAACAATACGAACACGAGTAGGGAATGCACATCGTGAATTCGCTGCGCGCCAAGCCACGCCGGAGCGCGGACTAGGGTCAGATGCTTATCTTAAACGGCTGTATCACCCACGAGAGACACTTTTTTATAATGTTATTATCGATCTTAAACTTTATCTCTTATTTGTTAGAGTCCCAAAGGGTTGTTTAAGTCAATCCTTTTGACATATTTTTTAAATGCATGCACTATAAATACACAATAAATAAATTAATTACGTAAGTTAACGATAAATACCTAAATCAACAGTTGGCGCATCGCTCAGCCCGAATTACTCTGTGGAAGGTATTGAGTTACGAATCGCTACTTAAGCGCGCTCCGCTGTGAAAACAAGCTTTTTAGAAATAGCACGAGTGATGTGTAACCCGAAGCATTCGGCCTTTGCACCCAAATTGTGGTAAATGGCTTTAGGTGTATTTGTTTTAAAAACATTCCGCGGTTCAACGCGTATCGGGTTGCGGAACAAAAAGTTCCCATACAAAACGCTATTTATTACGTTTTTAAAGCGATCAAATGAATCTTTATTATTTGAGCGAATGGCCGACTACTGCCCGCGGGCTTGTCATCACCTTGAATAATAATTGGGCGATACATGATATTCCTCCACCTGTTCGCTAAAGAATATTTTCATACAAAATTAATGCGAAATTATGCCAAATTATTACCGTGTCAGTATTTCACTCACAGAGCCAGAACGAAATTGGCCATTAATGTTGTCTTAATATGAATTATGTATTATTCACAGATTTACACTTTCCATTAAGTAGGTATAGTGTACCTATACTGTGTTGGACGATAAAATACATTATTTAGACATGATTATTAAGGAGGTATCTAATGCTGTTACCCAATTCTTGCGGAGGTACCGAATCAATAATGTTGGTACCTATCAAGCTTTGTCTTAATCTCTAGTAAATGGTGCATTTCCGAGTTAATTTAATCTCGGATAGAGATGGCGGCTAATAAGCGGCGGATGACTGGCCGTTCGCCGGCACAGCCGCGCCCGCGCCGGCCCGGGCCCGCTCGACATGACCACGCGCCATGTTCTGTCTGACCCACAATACTAATCGCTACATTCAATAGACCTTATCTAAAATACGCCGACCACATTCAATTAAACAATAACAAAAAAAAACAGTTAAAAATGATGAACATTTCGACAGTCCGGCGTTGACACAATACAAACTGATTGAGCCCATCGGCGACACTTCCCCGAAAAACGTTTTTCTCTCGCATATTTAAAAGCAGTTTCGTACGTGTATAATGATTTATGATCTCCCTTTTATCCGAAACGTATTTCGAATTAGAAAGATATATTAATATCTTCATTTTTTCCACTTCTCGGAGAATACGGGCCCTCGACCGGGGATCACAAAAAGAATACTCGGGGTCGGGCGAACGCATTCGGCGCCCAACGACCGTGTGACAAGGTGCTTTATGCGGACGATTATGAGCAGACCGAATAATGTTCCGATACCCGATAAATATCTGCCAACTCATACAAAAGCGTCCCAATAAAAATATAATAGTAAATGTAGCAACAACACGGGCCACAAACTGCACAGTCATATCTCGCTGATAAATATAAATTAAAATGAAAACGTATATACGGCGCGGGTGGGAGTGGGACGGGGCGACTGTACCGTGGACGAAAACAAATTAAAACTGATATAACATTCAAATGCGCACGCGCAGGTTAGCCGATGGCTCGTGGAAAATCGAACATGTAGCGAGGACCTGCGGCTCGTCTCGGCGAATCTTCGTATCAGGCCTTTTTTGTCGCACTGGGCCGCTGTGATTCATGCAAGCGGCCGTGGGACCGGCCGCGGCTGGTTTCATTACTTATTACAATAATTCACTCATTGTCGCTCAATTGGTGTTTATTATTTTTCAATAATTAAAAATGCGGACCGTATAATGTAACCATTTCATTATAATTATCTCAGGCTTTGAGTGACAGAGTCATTGTTTGTGCCGCAAATTCTCACACCAGTTTGGGGCAGTATACACTTAAGTTTTTTTTCAAAGTTCGTTCAAACAGACACCCATAACTGTATTATATTACAATGCTACTTCCTACTAATATAATTAAATGTATGTTGTAGAGTTGAAGGAATAAAAAAAACAATTTGCAAGTGCCTAAGTAGGCTTACACCTACATAATAAATTACTTGACTTTGAAATGGGAAGTTAAGGAAGTTTGTGAAGTTGAGGATCACGCGAATATTACTGAACAGATTTAAATACAATTTGGTACAGGCATAGGTCATTACCATCGTAATAAAATATGGGTTTACTTTTTAGCCCTGATTTAGAAATAAGTATTCAATTAATTAGTTTACGAAGCTAGATTTCAGGCAGCAATTTAAATAGAACTCCCTGTAGAGCTCCCTACCACGCGTTTACTGAACTCCCTGTATCTGCAGTCAAATGGCAACATCTTCCTGGCACCCTACATGTGAATTAGACTGGCTGTCCCATTGTTCCTGGCGCGAAGCATCCGTCTTGTTCTGATACGTATCTGCCGGGCGCACAGGCTCTGCACTATGGCGACATGTTTCAGGAAGATATAAAACTTGTCGAATAAACATGTCCAATATCTTACCACTGAAAGGGTTTCCATACTTCCTAAGAGGAAAGCGTAATGCAAACATGATTTTATTTTCAGGATTTCAGATTATACATTTGTGGAAAGGATTTTAATGCCTAAATAGTAAAGCCTGTTGTGTAAAGCCTATCAAAAAGGCACGCTGGGCACGACTGGATAAGCAATCATAGAGAAAGCTGGGAGAGACTTATATCCAGAAATTTACTCATACACGCTGATGAAGAAGAAGAAGTACTAGTTAAGCATGGATCTCAAGAGCTGCTTATTAACAATCAAACTTATCGATATTATCGGTTGTCTGTCATGTAATGAAATAACATACTTAATGGAATTGTTTCATCGCATCTTCGTCGGTTTGTTCCCAGACAATCATGTAGATAAACAATATTGTACACGGCCCCGAACATGAAAAAAGGTATAAAACAGCTAGCCAGGCAGGCCACGCTCGTCAATCCTGACGTCAAGCGTTTTGACAGCCCTAACCGGCATCATCGCTCCTCGACCACGAAAAAATATAACAAGAATATACCAGAACTTTGATTTCTTGAAAATAAAAAAATTGTACAAAAAGATTAATAATTTAGATACCTACATAATCTACACTGTCGAAGCGAGAAGTCACTATTTGCGGTTAAAATAGTTTTATAAAGGCACGTTGCCATGAAAACATATTGATTGTAAACAAAAACTGATAAAAGTATAGCAATAAAAAATCACTTCGGTTTTCCGAAACATTATTTATTATTAATCTATTTTATAAAGACATAGTTTTTGAGGACATTTTCAATAAAGCAATATTCCTTTCCCTAGCTACAATTTAATGAATATTATTAATACCCTTAGCTTAAAGGATTTTAGTTCATCCGGCTGAGCCGTCAGCAATCGACCGTGTCGCGGGATGGTTGATACCGTATCTCGCGATCTGCGCGAGATGGACGGGCACGCGAGACTCGTAAAACGTTCTTATAACATACACATCGCCCGCCTTATGAGGCAAGTAGTCCGGTGGCCGAATTATGTCTGTAGTATTTAGTTTACTTTGTCTGTAGAAATGATAAGACTGTTGTTTTATCAACTTCGCAAATTGTATCGTCAAACCCTTTTTGGTCCATCGCTATGTTTGTTGTAATTCTCTTTTGTAAGAAGACACAGAAATTGTTAACACGAAAAGTCGGTGACTAACCGACGACTAACTAAGATGATTAATCTTGATTAGATTTTTTTATCTTCCGAACTTGGCTACGAACTGCCGTGTGCATCGTACAAGTCGTTCGATTGTTAAAAAACTTCACCTGTATATATATATATATATATATAGGTCTTAGGTATATTACAAAACGATTTTTTGGGAAAATTACTGCTCGGCACTTTTTATGTAATTCTAATAAGTATTTTTTGACTCGCGACTTTGTTACAGAAAATTAAGTTACCACGAATATGGCCACAAGTAAATGGAATCATTTTATTAATTGGGCATGTTGGTGTCACGATTCTTGGTATTTGGGGTTCACCTGCGGACCTTACCGTGCGGCATCGATACCCGGGAGCTAAATATGGACATGCCATATGAGGCAAGAACAGTTAAGTAAAAGTAAAGTATATGATTAGAAAAAGGAATGAATCAAAATTACCGTAGACCCAATTACAGATAAGCAAGAGAATATATTAATTATAAGTATATACATAATTTTAATTCAGAAACCACGTTCTTTACTAAGGTCAGAATCATTGCAAGTGATGTCAAAATAATATACTTAGCACTTCAGTAATGTCTTTTCGCTAAGTCAAGCAAACTCGATCATTGTCTGCGTCACACAAAGTTGCATTCAAATGTATATTAATAAGTTCGCAAATCATAAATATTATTTGCTTCGTGTCCTGCGCGAGTCGTCCAATAAATTGGTTGGGTTATGTATTTGTTAGGGCGGCCGGGCCCGGCCGGGTCGCGCGGCGCATCCACTCGTCGCCCACGCGGGATCGTGTTTCAGCCCCCGGGCACATTTTTGGGACAAACCAATATTTCTAACGAATATTAATAGCCCGTTTTGTTTTTATTTGTAACGTGTTTAATTTTTGTTGTGGCGACTCGCCCACATTCTTCGCGAGCCGGACATTCTTTAGGTCTGTGAGCAGGATTTGCGTTTTTAGTATGGTGTGTCTCTGATGAAATAAGAATTATGGGGGGGGGGGGGGGGGGACCCCCCGGTCACATGATACGTTGTTCCTATTCAAATTAATTTACAGAGTATTAGATAATTGAACAATGGCTCTTTTTATCTCTTTATTAATCTCAAGCAATAAAAATATAGAAAATGTATGTAAAATAAAGAAAATCTCAGAAGCTATATATATACTCGTGAGTGTGTTGCACAACCTTAACTAACTCGTATAACTATGTATAATCCTAAAATATTAAATTCTACCCAATATACCCTATCACCCGTTAGAAGATTATTCATGATGCTATTTTTGTGCATTAGTCGTTAATGATAATTACAAAAATTATCCATGAGTATGAAAAAATGTTGTCATACAACTTTTTGCGCTCGTGTTAACATTCCGATTGTTGTCTGATTCCGACGACGTGTTCTGTTGAGGTTTTTTCGCGGCTGGTGTTAAATGCGCGGAATTCTGAACGCGGAATGAGATTCTGAGTCGATACAAACTCTATACTATTATTTTGAATGCTATAGCATTTTGATCGGTATTCTATCGAACATCATCGGTAGAATTTTGTTTGGTAAAGCGGGAGGATTATTTTTAGACGGCACTTTTATCCGAGCATAAGCTGTTTTGTAAAATGATCGTCGTCTTTCCTCCTTTCACCCAACGGTAGAACAGAGCCGTAGCCAGAAATTCACTGCCAGGGGGGGGGGGGGCGAGCTCTGGACCAGAGACAAAAAACAAAAACAATCCGTAATATTTAGACAGCAATTAAACCCCTACACCCCTCCCTCCTGCCTATGGTCTAAACCGTTAGGTATTTATCAAATGTCAAGCAGATAATAGCAGTAACACATTGTAGGAACAAAAATATGACGAAGATGGATGACAGGTGGAAGTTATTTTTGATTTAGGTATCAAAGGAACTTAATTGTTCGTGCCCAGGAGATAGAGCTTGTAGCTACAACGCGTAGGTACCAACCAACCTAAAGGAATGAGAATCGAATATTAAACAGCATCTAGAGTCCGTGTTGTCGGCGTTGTCACACACCACCATACATATTGATACCGGCGAGGTGTCGACGAAAAACTCTATGAATGATTCAGTGAGACCCACCGCGCCGCCCTACAAGACGAAAGAATTTCGCACACTTAGGAACCTCAAAGTGCAAAATGTTTTTCTCGACGCATTGAAAACGCCTGATAGCTCATTTAATTTAATGAGCCACCTATTTGATCCGACTAAAAAACATCGCAGCTACTAATATGGCTCGAAATTACTGAGTTCTCGTCCAATAGCTAGCTCTACCACTCCTAGATAGTCGCTAATAAAATCACTATTTAAGTGCACATTTCCTAATACAATAACATTGATGACGCAATTTGTGCGAGTAGGTGGATATGTATAGGTAGGTAGGTATATAATTATGTAGAAACGATTTTATTGAACACTAGCTGTTGCCCGCAGCTTAGTCCGCGTCTTTAAATTAATATAACCTCTTTATTTATTGCCTGATTGCAATAAAACAAATTATAAGCGAAGTTTAGCACAATATATTAGTAAAAACTGCACGTTTCTGAGATTAGCATGAACAAACGCACGGACAAAAATTCTAACAATAATTGTTTTGGGTTCTATTGCGTTGATAAACGCCTCCAATAATAGTTTATCTCATTTATCTGCCATTTAAGTACAGAAAAAATTCTTCAAAATTAGCCAACCTATTCTTGCGTTCTAAATGGTGAAACTAACACGACATTGTTGTGTATAGTGTTTAGATTATGAATTTATGTTATATAAACCGCAAAAATCTAAACATTTTACATTACAAAAAAAGCATTTGGTCTCACAACCACCTATGTGACTATAAACTGTTACCTTAGACAGTAAAGTGTGAGAAGAAGCGATGGCAATAAGATAGTGAGGATGAGCGACTCGCGCAAGGCGTGCGCGTAGGCAGGCCTACACAAGTGCATCCCGCGGCAGCAGCCTATTGTGGCGCAGTGACTGCGCGCAATTTATGTCACCCTGGTACCTACCGACCACTGCACCTACTTGCACATAGTCGAATAACTCTCTAATATTAAATAGAGGAATGACTGGCTGAGCGCTGCTGTATTTTCCAAGACTTATTTATCGTTTATTGAATAAGATCCTACATTCGACTGAAGTTCAACATTTTTTGCAAAAGATTCCGCGTTCAGTTGAAATATAACAACTTTTCGCTTGAAATGTGAGTTTACGATCTGATTAGCTCAGTTGGGAGTGTCCACATCTTCTGCGCCAAGGGTCCGGGGTTCGAATCCCAGTAGAGACCAAACTTTGTGCAATGAGCATGAATGTTTTATATCTGTAAAAGTATTATATGCTAGGTTCGACCCCAGTCTATTGTACAGTACCCATAATACAAGCATTGCTTACTGTGTGACCGTTATAGTTGGTGTGTCTGTCTGGCGATATTATTATTATTATATTACAGACTCATTAGTTAGGTGTACGATTACGTAAAAATAACAGCACATATATATGGGTCTAGTAAACTGCCAAGACAACCTGATAAGACAACGATTTGAAAGTAGAATGATAATTTCTTGACGCTTGAAAGCACAGATTAAGAAAATAAAGCCCAATTTGTCGCTATGAAAATGTTTAAGCCTACATGCCGAAAACTATGACAATCATTAGGAACACATGAACACATTCAGACATTGTCGATCATTTAATATAGGCATGGTTTTTTGTCTTAAAATTATTGTTAGCGATGTTAAATCTCGTTTTTCTTTGACGAAACTCGAAAGGTATCTGCTGAAGACCATAAATAACGCCCTCAGACCCTCATAGAAAGCCAAAATTTTACTAGATAGATACTAATTGATATTGATACTGCATACTTATTGGTAGACAATAAATATATGACGATTATGGGAAGTAAATAAAAGCTCAACAAATAATGATATCGTCAGGAAGGCGGGCGATGTGGCATGACTAAATGATTCGAGTTGGGCGTGTCGGACGGATATTGGTAATAGTTTGGATGTGTTCCCGATTAACTGGCCGCTGCAGCCCGGCCAGGTGAGACCTGCCCGCTTGATTGATTGTCTGGTCGTGATGCCTATCTCGCCCGGACAAAACAGCCTCGTGATTAAATTGAAGATATAATTTAATTATCAAATTGTCTAAAGATTTAATACATAAGATATTGTACATTTTGGAACATGAAGTTAATAATGTCGACGAAGCAGTAACTCCTTATGTAATCGTAACGTTTTCGAGAAAATATGTTGTCACTGTCTTACTTATTTATAAAACCTGCGGTGTGATCGGGATGGAGGACGTTTACGTACAAAAACGCTACGTAAAAAGAATGATCGAGCTCTAGACCAGAGACATAAGTTAGTACCTATATGTAAAAGGATGGGTTGTCTAACGCATTGCGGGTATAGCCTTGATCATGAGTATGAGAACGTCATTATATTTATCAAGTTATTCAGATCTTGACACTACATAGTACTCTAACTTATATTGTTTTAGTCCCTATTAATTACACGTAAAACTATTTGGTTTGAGTGTGTGTTTAATTGATTCGAATTAGTGATTAACTAATTGCAGGAGTCCCATTAGCGATGCAAGATACGTATATCGTCTGTGAAGGCATTCGGACTGGGCACTTTGCCGATGCGTTCCGATACACGTATCTCCGTGAGCTCCATCGGTTTTTGCTCGCACTCCGATACCCTGTTCGCACTCGACGTTTAGCGAAATTCCCGAACATCTAAAAACCATTTTCACGTTTGCCGAAATGCCCGAATGAACGCAGACGTGTTGCCCAAGACCGTGATTTTTTACATGAATTCAATCGACGAAAACATTACTTTCGTTTTGCCATCAATGAGAGGACATTTTATTCATCTCAGAAAATGCTGTTTTTTTATATAGAAAGCCATGACCTAACCATATAGGTATAATTTGTGCTGGGATAAATAAACATAGGTGTAAACAATACTATTATTATATATATATTTATTATTTTATTTTATTCTGATTGTGGACCGTCAATGCATGTCAATCCGCAGGGGTACGGGGATGACAAAAAGGTAAAAAAATAAATAAAGCGCTTAACTCATTGTCTGTGTTTGCGACATGAGTAGGTGAGTGTGTTTAGGGTGGTGAGTGCGTGTGTGAGTATTGATAGACATGTGTGTAAACGATGCGTGTAAATGTTAGCATGTGTGCGCGGAGGGAGCGGAGGTTGCTACTGTCGGGCGAGGGTCGACCACGCCCATGAAATTAACGTTTGTTTTTAACACGAATGCTTTGGGTAAATATGTATTTACAGCCTTGCAATTTATTGCAAATCAAGTTCGTTTTTTCCTTTAGGTACCTATATCCAATAGAATAACTGAAATATAAAACCTCTGCAAAATTATAGAGTTTAGATTATAAAAATCTGATGTGTAGCTCATAATAATATTCATCTGAGTACCCAATAAGTTTAAAATGCCCTCACCGACAAGTTAACATAATGTAATACTTAGTTTACTGTCAATTTTATAATAACACGCCTCATTACCATCACTATCAACATTTTCTATATTAATATCCTCTATAACTGATGACAACGGAACAGTTTCGGGAATACTGGAAATAAATCCCCTTAAACGCACACTCGCGCATGCGCATTGTGTCCCATCATATATACTTTTTTTATACGATTTATCAATCCGGGGCAGATGGTCGCCGGCACATATAAACACCTTTGAAATTCACCCGACTATTATAGGGTTACAACATTATCATATGCTATGGTAAAATGGCCGATCAAATTATTATCTACTTATCTACTATTATTACAGTTTTTTTTACTCGCCGTTTTTATATTATGAAAAATCAAGCAGGAAAATTTCAAGCTGTGTCAGAACAGACCTACAGACAGGAAATACACCCGGTTGCTTTGTAGAGACACCACCTATACCTAAATATCTGCCTACCCCTGCGGGGATAGCAGGCCTGATTGTATTTATTATTACACTAGCTGTTGCCCGCGACTTCGTCCGCGTGGTATTTAACAAAGACTCAGCCGTTGGCAACAGCCTGCTCGCGTTCTGATCCCGCGGGACGCATTGCAGATTGTTGCTATCAAACTTTAATCAGGCGCAGCGCTGCAACATTGGTTTTAATTTTTTTTCGAGAGATCCAATGTTTTTTTGCTAAAATAAAAGTAGCCTATGTTACTCCTTGTTATATCAGCTATCTGCCAGTGAAATTCCCGTCAAAATCGGTCCAGCCATTTCAGAGATTACCCGGAACAAACAGACAGACAGACAGACAGACGGACAGACAGACAGACAGACAGACAAAAATTGTAAAAAATGTTGTTTCGGTATAGGTAACGTGTATACATCCAAATGCACTTAGTAAAAAGCGGTTATTTTAATATTACAAACAGACACTCCAATTTTATTTATATGTATAGATTACGCGATAAAATATGTAAAATCAGTTTTATTTCAATACCTATTAGGTGTTATAATTAAAATTGCCATATTGTGCAGAAGACTGTTCGGAGTAATTGCTTAACACGTAAGGGCCAATTTGATGGGGCATTAATAACGCGTAAGGATGCAATTAATGGCGCTAATATAGCACTTATTGGCGCATAATATTGTAATAGTTTACTGTAGTCTGAGTTCATTCGGACAGTTTTGGAAAATGGAATAGTTTTTTTAGACTGCACATCGGGTTCCATCGTACGGGACTCGTGTTAGAAGTACTGTACGAGCGAGATACGTATAATAGAAAACTTGATATTATGACTTTCCAACACATTTGATTATGAATAATTGGCAGCATAATACCTGCCAATAGCCCCCAAACGTAGCTCAGATTCTATGGAAAAGTACCATGGCGTATGGATTTGGTTAATTGATTGAGGTACATGCTCAATATATATGTGTTGTCATCGTATTACGTCAATAGCCCTGTGGTCCCGGGTTCTAACCTCACACTGACGATTAAAGTTTCGACATGAGGCCAGTCCTATTATAAGCTAGGTTCTTACCCATGATTGATTTTCATAAAATAATATCACTAACCTTATTAGAACTGGTGTAAGGTAATCTGTAGAAAACCGCATTACATTGGCAGTGCACCTACCTACTATTAACTATTAATACACCTACTATTTACGTAGCGTCCGGTGTCTCGCTTACACAAATGAATTCAGTGATATCATACTCTCTCGATGACGATACGATTGCGTTAGGACATTGCGCTAGTGTAATGACGAGTGCACATCGCATGTGTTTAGTTGCCAATAACCCGGTGTAAGTGCTGCACTCGACGGCTCGGCACAATGGGCCGCGGCCGCAGGGGCGCGCCGCGAAGGGTTCCACATTGTTTGCTAAATATTTTGAAAGCGTCATTTTATACGACGTATTAGCAAGCACTGCGTTTGATAGTCGGGGGACGTCTTGCTTCGAATCATATCATCGTAGCATTGTGCGCTACCCCTCGGGTACATCGCTACGCTTGTGTGTTGAAGTGCTTATAAATAAACTACTGAATTTTAATGCGTTCATATTTCATATATATTTTATCATGTCATCGCTGTATCATTACAACATTGTCCGTTTCGTTGCTTAATTGGTATATAACACGAGTGTCTCGGTGACATTAATTAACTTTAAAGCCGTTTAGCACCAAATACGGCTTACTATTTCTTATATATCTGCACTATCTGTACATTTATGATAATAAAAAAAAAATGGTGCTTTAGGCTATTTAGTGGGTCTAAATCTAAAATCTATGTGTCGGTTTGTTAAATCATCAATAAGAAACTACTAGAACAATTTTACTTGACCTTTGTACCCAACTTATGGACCTCTTAAAGTATGTTACACCTTATAGTATCGGGTAATATCACGGTGTAACTATTGGGTGTCAAGCAGCAGAGCAAAATCGATGGTTGCGTGAGCGGAGCCGCGGGCAAATGCTAATTAGTAACATAAACAGCAGAAATGTAACTCTATATTAGTATAAAGATATATGAGGCTATAGAAATATATTAGAGTTAATTGCTGCAGTACAAAAAAAAACCTTATTTGATTTTGCGAAGGCGTTAGAAGTGTATAATGGGGCTCAATGTGTTATGAAGTGATTGGAGTTGTTGGTGGGCGGGATGGCCGGCGGCGCCCGCGCCGCGCCGCTGTGCGGTGCGAGGCGCGCGCGACGCACCTTTAGGCGCACAAACATTCCCCGAGGGCATTTAGGATATTTGGCCGCGAGTTTTTTGGCTTTAGTATTAAAATAATATGCCTAAATGATAACGTCATATAGAGTTCTAGTATAAGTAAAAGAAATAGTTACGAAACTTTAATATTAACTGTCTATCATAATTAATTATTAGGTAGGTATTTATGTATCTAAAAATGTCTGAGATTTTTTTTTTATTACATTATCGTCAAGTATTTATAGTATTTGTAATTAGTATTTTGAAATGTGCACAAAATTATTTGATCAAAACATGGCATATTATGAGGTTTTTAAATAGCTTCTCCTAGATAACATCCCGTTTACTTTTTCAATGTGTATAATTATATCAAGACTTATAATCCTCAAGACTGATATGTTAAATACCTACTAATGAAATTAATACTCGTCTCTAAGCACCGTTTTGATACATGTAAAGTAGGTAAGTATAACATTTATGACTACTGTTCCCGAGCACGGTATCAATTTACTTAACCAATAAAATTACCGACCCGGCAAGTGGTAATATACACTATAATATATTTCATTTCAGTTAACATTGACTTAAGCCTTCATGCATTTGCAATGGCAATAAGAAGCATTTTTCCATAGACGAGCGCTTTGTAATGACATCTATACATCTTATACATATAAATAAAATTGGAGTGTCAGTTTGTAATATTAAAATAACCGCTTTTTACTAAATGCATTTGGATGTATACACGGTACCTATACCAAAACAACCTTTTTTAAAATGTTTGTCTGTCTGTCTGTCTGTTTGTTCCGGGTAATCTCTGAAATGGCTGGACCGATTTTAAGGGGAATTTCACTGGCAGATAGCTGATGTAACAGGGAGTAACTTAGGCTACTTTTATTTTAGAAAAAAAAATAGGTTCTCTCGAAAAAAAATTAAAACCTATGTTGCAGCGCTGCGCCTGATTAAGTTTAATAGCAACAATCTGTAATGCGTCCCGCGGGATCAGAACGTGCGAGCAGGCTGTTGCCAACGGTTGAGTCTTTGTTAAATACCACGCGGACGAAGTCGCGGGTAACAGCTAGTCGTAAATAAACGAAACCTTTTCTATATAAATCTTAAGATAAATGTAGGTATACACGCATTATAAGCATATTACAATTAACACAACTCGTTCTATACTGATTTAATTGGCTTTCTCTACACAATCATAAAGTGATAAAGCAAAGTTGAGCTATCTCAAGAGACGTTGTTAAATAATAATTACAAGTGGGTGGGCTGAAGTGTTATAAATTCATTAAAAACTAGTTTACGGGTCGCCAGCCCCTTGCTGCCCCGATATTTGCAGTTGGCTAATTAAAATCATAATGATCGACAGTAGGCCCCAGTTCACCAACGCTTTACAAAGCCTTCGCAGTAATTTATAGCCACCCATAAAACAATTCTTCAAAGTTCCCCACAAAAAGGTCTGCTCTATTCAATAGCCCGTATGAGATAATAGCGGACAGGGGCACAGGACAAAAGTCTGGACGCAACACTAAACAGTGATGTTCAAGAAAAAATATAAAACCATCTGGCTACGGTTCTCGACGCCGGCCATACAAATTCCTGGACCGTTCCCTTAAAATCGATATTTAAAGTTAAGTACCAATACTTTACGGACGACAATGCTCCGTTGTGCGACAGAGACAACACACCTCGATCCAAGGAACTGGACATTTTAATTTACGATCTATTTTTTTTTATCTAACATACGCAGTTCAGATGAATCTTTGGACTTTTGTAATGAATTGAAAAATGGAGGTCTGGCTTAAACGGCTTTTTGTCCTTGCCTACTGAGAAACGGACTTCACAAGTCGACGTGGACGTATATAGGAAGGCCGTTAGTTCCGTTGTTTGTGCCCGGGCTCGTGTTACAAGGATCCTTTCATAGTTTGTTGTCTGTCGGTTGTCATTGTGTGTCGGTTATTGTCGAGGCGTGATCAGATGTATCGCAACAGTGGACAGCCAGCGGCGGGGGGTGGTTCATTATGAATTAATGAGAATCGAAATGTATCGCCGAATCAACTGTCGTCCGCTTCAATGGCTCCGACATCTCACTACTGTAAGAGCCCGGACGTAATGCTTCATCCTTGATTTTAGAACGTGATGAATCAATTCTAGCTAACTGAAGACTTTGAGATTTCTGTGCCAAAATTGTTCTATTCTGTATACCTATAAAACCCTTAACTCATATATATTTATTTGATTATAAATAGGTACTATTTCACTGTCCTGTGGCTATCATTGATTTACGAGACTTTGATCATGTGCAAAATACTGTTGAAACTATAAACATGAAAATAAAGGTAAAGTCACTTACCGGTATGCGTTCGTTTATGTATTTTCAAGTTTTCAGATCTTGCAAACACTTTACCGCAGCCGGGGAAGGGGCAGGGGAAGGGCTTCTCGCCGGTGTGCACGCGGATGTGATTCACCAGTTTGTATTTAGCCTTGAACGGCCTGCCGTTGCGCGCGCAGCCCTGCCAGAAGCACGCGTGCGTCGTGCACTCCGGCCCGCCAACGTGCTCCACCGTCAGGTGCGTCACGATCTCGTGCATGCTCGAGAACAGCTTGTTGCACAGCTTCCTCGGCGGCGGCTGCTCAGGGTCCAGCCACTGGCACCGCATGTCGCGGCGCGGCGGCGTGCGCACATAGCGTAGGAACGCGTGTGGGGCGTGCGCGTGCGCGTGCGGCATCAGCGGAGGCGCTCCGCCCTGGTAGTGCACGTCACCGCGCCATTCCCAGCCCTGCTCGAGCGGCTGCTGCGGGAACAGCTCCCCGCAGCCGCTGTAGTCCCGCAAGTAGCCCGGCTGGTAGGAGTGCAGCGGGTACGGCTGATAGTGGGGCGGGTGGTGTTGCGGCGGGTGCGGCGCGGCCGCGCGGTGCTGCGGGCCCACGCCGCACGCTGGTTGCGGCGACATCTTCAGCCCATACGAGGCGAGGTGCGCGTGATTCGTCTCGAGGAAGGCATTCATGGCGGGGGTGGCCGACGCCGGCGCATAGCCCCATTCGCCCGCCACCATCCACGCGGCGGGTCTGCCCCGCTGATGACTTCGATGATAATGTTGGCCGCGACGTCACTGACGCCGGGTCTGAGCGTGGGTATCGAGAATCTCGTCACCACAACGATCGATCTTATAACATCACTTTTTCTCTTTTGATGGATGCCCTGTAGAAGATGAGAATTGTTGTCAGTTATAAAGTTAATTTAAAAGTACATCATCACATTCCGGGCATACCCCCCCTCAATATGAGGCGCTATCGGGCCATAAACCACAATGCTATATCATTGCGATTTCTCGGGAGAACTTTCCACCGTAAAGCAAGTGATAATTTTAATTGAAAATGAAATTCGAAAATCGCAATGGTGTGAGTCAGGCTTTTGAACCTGCACTCTCTGTTTAAAAAAGTTAGGTATAAAATTAATTAAACAGCTACTTTTCAATATTTTAAGGGTTCTACAAACACAAAAAAAACACCAAACGCGGTGATCATGACCCAGCGAGATAAATTCAAAACCATTTCTCAAAATAACAACATACATTCGTGCGGCCATAACCGGCGACGAACTTTATTTATAACAAAAAAAAGTGAAGCAGGTACTTTTGGACATTAAATTAAACTGTGAGTAAATTTATAGGACACTTTTATACGTCTGAGACAAAAATTTCGATTGTATTCGTGTATATTTAATTTTAGTTTATTTGTTAGGCTGGCTCCAATCTCTTTTATGGCCGAGGTTTAGCATCGATAATTTATTAAAATAGTTTTATGAATGATAAAACCTGTTTGGTAGATAGGTAGTAGAACGTGTTACGGGGACTATTTTATGGTCAGCCTCGGGTCCTTTTGTAATTATTTCGAAGGTTATCTTGGCAAAAGATATACCATAATATCACTTAAGTTCTCTCGCCATCATGACGAATGTGTTTCATTATATAATAATACATATTGTATAAGTACTTATATTTTTTCTTGTAATATTTATTAATGACATTTCCCTCCTAGCTGTGCCGATTTTTTATAGGTTTATGATCAGCTTCCAGTCTGCTCTAAATTGGCATATTTACACGGAGCATTTGTCATTGGCATTAGCCCTACTACACGCACCGACCAGTAGCTCAGGGGTAAGACGTTTATTTTTTTCAATGCGCTTTCAATAGTGCGACTGCCAAAGAATAACAAACAGTACCGCCAGCCTAATGTGACCCCAAAAGCATTGTTTAAAAATCATGATGGTATCTGGGTTCCCTTATTCTCAATACGAGTTATAATTATAGTTTATTTAATTATAATGAACGATGTGCTTGTTGCCGACTTTTTGCTACTACTCTACTTATTTCTTTTTTATGATCTAATTCTTTTTGTATATTTTTGAAGTGCATTTAAAATATTGTAAGAGTGTGAGATTGTCTTCAGTGAACTAGAGATAGGTTTTGATTTCCCTAAAATACTAATGTTATATTATTTCATGATCATCAAAGTGTTTCACTAGTTTACAGTCCACACATTCGCTTCAGAGCTAATTAATAAAATGTATTGTTTTCTAATCTCATACTGAATAGTTATTTGTTATATAAAATAGTACGTCGAGTGCAAGATTATTATTAAGCTAACCCTAAACTTTATAGTCTATTGATGATTCCAGCCCTTCTTAATGTCCCACTGCTGGGCACGGGCCTCACCTCAATGCGAGGGAGATTAGGCCATAGTCCACCACGCGGGCCCAGTGCGGATTGGCGGACTTCACACATCTTTCGAGGGGTTCTATGCAGGTTTCCTCACGATGTTTTCCTTCACCGTTTAGCAAGTGATAATCATGATTGAAAATGAGATTCGCACATGATATGCCAGAGGTGCGAGCCGGGGTTTGAACCTACAATCCTCGTTACCGAGGCAAGCGTTCTACCAACTTGGCTATCACTGCTTATAGTCTATTAGAAATTTTGAATGGAGCGTTGAAAGTTTTAAATACCATAGGCTAAAGGCGCTGTTCATATATCCATACAAAGTATGCGATAGACCACAAAGTATACGGTTGGCATTCGAATAATCTCGCACTTGACGCGCTGTTACTTTCTATTTAAATGTTTGTTGGTATATTAAATATAATCCCCGCATCGCACCCATCGCAGAACAACTGTCGATCAAGTCAACTGTATATATTTTTTTGTGGGCGTCAGCATAATCGCATTATTCGAGAATAATGTTGTTTATGTATTGTTTAACACACTTCAGTATGGCTCCGGGTCTCTACCTGTGTCTGTTAAACAATGTCGTTCCTCTCAGATCTCCATCTAATCTGTACATTATCTGCGCGGCTCCCCGCCGCGTGGTCGCATCACCACAAAGCAACGGGTTGACAGATCTCCACAGACGGTCATGAAGCAATAGGATTACAAAAATAACTCACTCTACATCAAAATTTTATGTCGAACAAATTTGTGTCTTAAATTCTTGAGAATAAAGCGGATATACAGTTTTCAAGTCGAAAACATTAATTGGTAATCATTTTTGCAGCTGCTTCGGAAAGATTTTCCACAGTTTTAAGGAATTAGACATAATCACATTACTGTGGTATTGAGATGCAATACTTATAGGTTTAACAGTTTATTTTAATCTTTAAAAGATACAAAAACCGTTACAGTTGACAAACTGCCTTTATTTTAAATTTAACTGTATTTTAAATCCAAGTAAAGTTAAATATCTCCCAATTTAGGACGTTTTCAGTATTAATACTAATAATAATATTATCCCTTTTAATGTCCCACTATTGGGCACGGCCCCTCCTCATGAAAGGGGGATTAGGCCATAGGCCACCACGCTGGCCCAGTGCGGGTGGATTATTATAATATTATGTATTATATAATTGTATGTAGGTACCTACCCAGTTTACATTATAGGAATCCGTAATCAAATAGGAATGATTTCATATCGCTATGATAAATACATTTGGCATCCCATTTTCGAAATCAGCGCGCAAAAGCCTGTTATATCCGCTAGCGTAGAATAGTTATTCGAAATTAGAACGTGTCGAACTGGAGTCATTTAACGTTGTGCTCTTTTGTGGGTAGGTATAGGCTCAGTGCTATGAATAATTAAACGCTGATTAATATTATTTGAATATCTGTTATTGCATCTAGTTTTCTCATTTTCCTCGTTATAGTAATATGCAATGTTTTGTTTCGCACGGCTGCAAAGTGTGTGTAAAATAAATGTGTAAATTATTATTTTAAGACAAAAATACCCACCTAACGTTTTGCCGTGCAGAAACTGGGGTGTTATTGTAAAAATTGCATATCAGTTTGTTTTTATGTTTTAGGGAATGTGATCTTCATAAGTACCTACTTAAGACTTCTTTAGGTATAATAAACTTGTATACACTATTATTGCTACCTATCGTATTATTACTGAGCGTGCTATTAAAGTTTTTTAATGAAATAGAATCAATTTTTTTTCAACTCATAGAATTCGGGAAATTGATTTGTACATGTAAAAAAATTACTTTCACTCCGTTAAGCGGTTTTTGTCTAAATACTAAACCGAAAACGTGTTTGTGTACCAAACTGGGCAAAAAATATCAATCGCCTTCTAAAACTTTCGCTGACATGATACTTGGTCATTCTAAAACATAATATAGGTATCCTATAGAAAATTGAGGAACGAAAAGTGTGGTAAAATTAACAGTTGGAAAAATATTATGTACTCAATATCTGATACTTACCTATATATTTTTGTGCATGGGAAAATATACCCTCTATCATATCCGTAGGTATTAATTTTAAGATATTTAAATAAATATTGCAATATACCAAATAGGCATTCAATTGGGTGCCTCTAATAATCTGTTGTTTGATAAGATTTAGTGTGGCCCAAACCCCACTGTAATACTGGTCTTGCGAAAATACCAAGACCAACAGGAAAGTGGGCGACGCTATAATGTCTTGATAATACTAACCTGATTTTAATAGAGTTTTCTTGATCTTTAATATGTACAATTTATTTTAACTAGGTATTTATATACTATTTAATACTCTATATATTGAATGGGTTATATTTACGTACGCAATACTTATAATTAGCTTTTAACTGAGGAAAAATAATTGTGTTTCTTTTCGTAACTTAGATATCTCTGAATTTATAGAAGTAGTAATCCATTTATAACGGTGTTACAAATAAGTATATAGTAGTCGTTATGTCATACTTAATTAATAAAATATTTGTGTGTAAGATATTTAAACATATTAAGGAGAAACAGACTCGCATGGAAATATCTTCATGATACCATCGTATATACTGGTATACCTAATAAAAATAATAGATCATGCTCGGCTTAAAGTCTGCCGTGATCAGATTGATTAGTTATGATAACACAGAGTATCTGCCTACAGAGAGCCACCTTTGAAAGAATCTTTAACATAAATTGCCTAGTTTGCTTTGCACCATCACCAGCCGTTTTAATTGTCTGGGCGTCAGCTGGGACAATAGTTTCTGTATGGTATAAGCATTATATACAGAATGAAATCTTACCCTATAGTTTGAACTATAACTCTATACATAATTCTGACCATTAAAAACAAATCGATTCATTATAAATAAATCTTCTACAAATATATATAATAATGTCGTTGTTAGTTACACCAATTATAACTCAGGACAGGTGGCCCGTTTTTTTTATAATAGTGGATTTTTTAATTTGTATCCGCCCCGGATAGCAGAATAACTATTGAAACACGGGAAAAAAATCACTAAAAAATAATAAAAAGATTCTGAGGTGGCACAAATTTAGCTGGGACAGCTAGTTTGAAATAGGTAGTAAACCTGAAAGGAACACAAGCAAATAAGGTAACCAAATAAGGGAAGTAAAATGTGTAATAAATGATTTATGGGAAACTCCATCATCGATTATTTTGAAATAATACTGAATAACTAATATAATTTAAAAAGTCAGTTTATTTTAAATCAAGTTTACTTAAAATTAATTTTAACTAGCTGTTGCCCGCGACTTCGTCCGCGTGTTATTTAACAACGTCTCAACCGTTGGCAACAGCCTGCTCGCGTTCTGATCCCGCGGGACGCATTGCAGATTGTTGCTATCAAACTTTAAGCAGGCGCAGCGCTGCAACATTGGTTTTAATTTTTTTTCGAGAGATCCAATTTTTTTTTCTAAAATAAAAGTAGCCTAAGTTACTCCTTGTTACATCAGCTATCTGCCAGTGAAATTCCCGTCAAAATCGGTCCAGCCATTTCAGAGATTACCCGGAACAAACAGACAGACAGACAGACAGACAGACAGACAGACAGACAGACAGACAGACGGACAGACAGACAGACAGACAGACAGACAAAAATTGTAAAAAATGTTGTTTCGGTATAGGTAACGTGTATACATCCAAATTCACTTAGTAAAAAGCGGTTATTTTAATATTACAAACAGACACTCCAATTTTATTTATATGTATAGATTAACCGATAGTCATTGTCAATGTATTATTTTTTATCCTGTAGATATCCTACATCATCAATCATTTGTCATCCCTAAAGTGGTAAGCAGCGGTGAACTGGATCGGACACATATTTGCTGATGGTGTTTGGTCCCAATGTAGTTGAGAGCGGGCCTATTGCCAAATTTCGGCCCTGAACCAATTATCACTATTCCCGTAGTAATTACATAATTTAAAGTATTATTGTAAAGGTAACTTGCATCTTTTGGATATTCTGATCAATGACAAACTCATGATGCTGACTTTTTCAATGAGCAGCTACATAGCTTTTTAATTTTTTGAAGTTTTGGCTAAGATTTCCTTACAGATGCTATGGAATAACATTGCTCTACATCTAGATACATTGTAGTAATAATAGTTAACACAACTGGCGACCTAAGAGCCGGGTATTCCTCGATCAGCGAGTAGCTTTGGCTCTTCAGCTAGGAATTGTGGTCAGCATCTTGAGTACGTTATCTCACGGGCCAGTGTTTTTTTTAACTTTTTGTAAATATTAAGTAGGTTGTATGTTTTTCTATTATCTTTTTAGTGTATATTTTCGTTGTTCATATTGTGTAAACAAATAATATTGACTATCATGATTCACATTGGTAAATGATTCAACTTAAATAGTGTAATATATTGTAATAATTACCTCTACTTAGCATTATATTTTTGGTAATTGTATTACTGTCACTCTTCAATTTTTCCATATATTATTAAATCAATTTGGACATTACCCAAGTATTCTGTATCTTTAGCTGTATAAAATGTATATTAAGTTATCTTAAATAATAAGCCTTATATGTTTATTACTGTAGAAAGCAAGTGATATTGATAACTTACTTGATTTTACTATTAATCCAGTCTTGAATAAGTCGATGCAATCATACAAATTATTAAGCACTTGGTTGTATTATCTATTAGCACAAGAAAAATATCAAAACACTTCACTGAACATATTTTGTATCTAAAATAAATTTCAGTATCCTCATGTAACTGGAGCAATTATCATCACAGGCGTTGGCGCGTCGTTATAATTTCGTTTCGGCTTGACGGTTGCGCTCGGCGACAACGGGTCGTCTCCACGGTAACATAAGTTTTTTTAACGAATTGTCACGAAACGATTTTTTCTCGTAACGATGAAAGGCTTCGCGACGTGTGGCCACTGACTCCGCTGAGGCTCTCAGCATGACTGCGGGCTCCCGCGTCGCCGCCCCTCGGAACAGCCGACATACTGCTTCTTAGAAAATATTTTGTGCAAACCGGGCCCCGAGGCGCTAACGCAGCCCTGTACGAGGAGAGAAGGGCGGGACGCCGTGAACTTTTTCAGCCAATGGTGCTGGCCTCGCAGTAAAAATAAACAATATAGTGCCGTCTCTTTCGAGCTCGCGCTGAGTCGTAGCGCTCGAAAGAGAGTCCCGATACTTGGCAAGCTTATAACGAGGGTATAACGAAGAAAATTTCTTTGTATTTGTGTCGTAATGTGTTCACCTTATCAGATTTACGTTGAAAGCTCGCTGTTAGCTTTCGAGGGCGCCATATCGGGCTTCCCCCTCGCGCTAAGCGCGCGCTCAGCGGTGCGACAGGGATGGCGAACGCCCGGGAAATGTTTCGGCTAATGTATTTTCCTGTGGGAAGGAAAACACATGTCGTCGCTTTTAATTTAATACGCGTCACGCTGCGTCGTCGTGTCGTACGACCCGAGTGGTACCTCGTTTTGTTTTCAAAGCATTTATTTTATTTTCACAATAAATGTTGGTGTTGAATGAAATAGGATTTTGTTGCAAAAATCATTTCATCGGATAAGTAAAAGATTCTGTATTTTCCGGCAATAGACTCTTTTTTTCTTAAACAGTCTTAATTTTAGTGGGTTATTTGGGTATCTATAAATTGAACTGTAGTTATTATACCTAATAGGTATAACCTATAAGGTAATAATTGGATATACTTATCACAAATCTTCTTAACAGTGTTTAATACCTACTTACCTACTACTACTACTACCTAGACTATACCTCTGAAAGCGTTTTCATAGGTACCTACGTAGGTCTACTTAAAAAAAATACGTATAGGTTAGTTAAATAAGTATAGGTACCATTGACGTCAAAATAATAATTAAATGTATAAAAAATATTTATTTTATTTTGTGTAGATATCAAAATAGGTGAACTTACCTATATACATATTCCTATATATCTATCACTACTTTATAAATGTGGTTTTATAAATTGATTTTTTTTAATTGTTTTATAAATACATATGAAATGAACATGTTATATAAGCTTGCTTTAAGGTAATAATTGCTTTAAGGACTCTCGAGCCCGATTTTGATGAAGAAAACTACACTAATAGATCTTTGAAAAAATAATCTCCCAAGGCAGGAATTGAACCTGGCTGGATTTAGAAATTTACTCCCACTTATAAGATTCACTCTGTATGCAGATTAAAGTTTTAAGTAAAATTGAGTAAAAATTTGAGTAAAATTTTAAGGTAGAAAAATATAGTCATGATTTTTTATATACATATAAATACGGAATTTACATTATACGTAGGTACCTACAGTAAGAGCAGCACTCTATTCTACCTTTCTATGAAATAAAGGTATAACCACAAACTTCTTACTTTATGATAAACGAGAAACCATATTTAATCCATTATAAAATAAGCATCACAAAATGCAGACTTGCATTTGTGATGCAGAGACAACCATCTAAAATCGTTTAATTTAGGTTCATCCAGCTTTATCGTCACCAATTAAAATTGTTAATGCACCGTAACGAGAAGGGGCGCGCCAATAATAATTAACGTAATTAATTTGACATTCCATATTGTGGTTGGAAATTATTTAAGTAAAAAGACGCATTCCGCACGCGCGTGTTGCGAGGGCGTGACGTCGCCGGACGAGCGCTACGATTGGTCGGCGCGGAGGCTCTCACGCGCAGCAGGGCGGGCGCTTCGCCGCGCGCGGCCGCCGCCGCGCCGTGCGCCCGCGCACAACTTTTATTTTTACAAACATTTATTTTTATCCGCAGCACGAACGCTCGTGATTAATTTAATATATTTTAACCGACGTACTTTTCTCACGCAACATAGTTTTTGCGATATTAACCTGTATTGATTCGATACAATAGTTTTTGTTACGCATGATCTCGCGTGATTTATTCACTTGGATGTAACAAATTAGTGTTTTGTGAAGGGAGCGATATTCTTCCTATTAGCGTCAGATAGGTTCTTATTGGAAATCGTTGGAGGTGACATCCGCTTGGTAACGAAGCCAATTGCAGGCTCAGTCGTAGGGACCTACACAGCTATTCGTAATTTCTAGAAATTAAAATAAAAAACATATACCTTACGTTACCGTTACCTTATTGTACTTAAATGATTAGCACGCACACCTTTTATAGGTAAGTAGGTATAGGAAGGTACTTGATGACTAACTGAACATTATAACCCTCATGTTCACGCTGTTTACGTTGCGGGGTGGGTAGGTATTTCATTAAAATAACGTTATTATTTATTTGGATGTTTTCGGTCATGTTAGCTACAAATTGCCGCGGACAATACCTCGACGGGACACCGGCATTATTAAATGGAGCTCACCAGATGGCGGGCTTGACGCCCTCTGTGGTACCCTTGAAGCAGTATTAATAAATAATACTAATAATCCTTCAACTTACTAATATTTAAAATGTGCTTCCATTAAAAAATATACCTACTTACCTAAATATAACAAAATATATGCCTAAATCATCGCATATATAATTCTCTCATAGCAGTTAAACAGGACTTTTTATGTTTGCTATAAAATTAATTTATAGTGTTAAAGTCACAGTCGATATAAATAATAAATCATTCCTTGAATTCATCTGATTCTGTTAACATTAATACTTCACATGAATAGGTACTACATTAGTTTTTATTGTTTTGTACAGGAAGCCTTGGCTTAAAATTTTAAATTACATAATAAATGGTAATTTTGTTAATCAGTTGATTAACATATGTAGGTAATTAAAATCTTTATTTATAATGGCGGTGATAACTCATTATTCGACACTTAATTTTCATCCGACTTGTCCATTTCGTTCTATCCAAATACACTTTCATATGTTTTCAATATATCTATGATTTAAGTGATTACATTTTTATTACAATAGCACCCATACGACTATATAATGTGTAAAATATTTTAACAGGTCCATCATATTGGTTTCTTATATTTACGCGAATACTACACACTGAAATAAAACTATTTTTAAGTATTCTATCGCGTTTATTTTTTGTTTTTACGTTCCCAACGTCCATCATGTGTGGAGTTAAGATTTCTTTTTATTATTTTATGAAAAAATAAACATCATTAACACAATTATTATATACATCAACGTGATAAATATAACTTACTGTTACCTGTTAAAATATTTTACACAATTTTTGTTACACCTTATAAATTAATATTCTAAAGAAAACATACAAATTTTATAAAGTACCGGCTATAATAATTTAAAATATCTCTGTTATGGGGAGAGGAGATGGAATCTCTATTTTGATAATATTATCGCTAGTCCACAATCAAATGCACTGTACGTTATATACTAATAGCACCGCCACTATCATCAACAACAATAGCTCGTATGAATTCAACAAAAAAACCACCTGTTCACCTCTTGGCCCTAACTGTAGAGTAATTAATTCGATTCCGAGTCATTCGCCGAGCGCCGCGATGACTGTTGATATCTGACTCGCCGACACAACAGAACCGATCGACTTTTTTGTCGCAACCATTCAAATGAAATTAGATTCGGATTCGTGAAGTTTCCCATCTGTATGTATGTAGGTACCCTAATATTTCGGGAATGATTGTACGTGTAACCCTTTATACCACTGTATTTACATTACGACCTCTTTTGTATCTGTTCGTATCTTTTCGGCTCTACATTGGGATGGGTGATCGCGATCGCGATCGAGGTCGCGTTCCGATCCGGTTGTAGAATTAAGGAAAAAATGTAATGACAATTTGTAAGTGCCCCCGTAGGCCTATACGAAATAAATGATTTGACTTTGACTTGACTTTGACTTTGATCAATTCATGTTTTTGGATGACATTTTCCTTATTAAAAAATAATATATTCAAGTTCTGCCCGGTCCATGTCCGGTAAAGTTTCAGTAAAGTAGTCACAGCTTTAATAACATTGTATTATTATCATCGTCATTAGCATCAGGGGTACTTATAATACAAAAACAAATTTCAAGAATTACTTGACACTGGCAAGAATGGCTCTATCTTGTAGCCGATTGCCAACTTAAAAAGAAAAAAGAAGAACATCTTCTTTACCGTTACACACTTGGCAGAGCGGTCATAGTTGTCACGAGGAGGTTTTACGATGTCTTACATCTCACCACCCATCTCTGATGGTGCATTTCTAAAGTACTAATGCAACTATATATATCATGCATGTATCCTATAGCTACCTACATATATGTACATTTCAATAAACTGGCCAGCGAAGTTCATACTTTTCAACAATTAATAACAATAACTAATGCTTCTGAACTAATACATAACCCGTATAAAATGGATGCTGACTCAGTAAGTACCGTCTTTTTTATCATTATGTCTGTCTATTATTAAGATATTTTAATCAAGACGATCGATTGTTACGCGTTGATATAAAGGAAGGTAATTAATAATAAGAGATGGAAAGAGCGTGCCCTCGACTGCGCCCGCGCCGCTCCGCGTTGCCACATGCCGTAGCAAAAACCAAATGGAAATGGATCGATTAGAAACGGAATCGATATAATACTATGTTCGGCGCAGCCCTTTTTGCTTTGTGCTCAAATGCTGATGATTTGCGGGATCAAATGCCGAAAACGACATCAAACGAAGGAGAAACGAATAAACAAGTCATCGATAAACAAGACTCATCGAATTGAATGTTTCTGTCGCCACATTCCTTAAAAAAGAATGGCCGGCGGCAGACTTATTTAATTCATTACCAAGTACGTACTTGCATACCGATAAATACTAATATTATGACATGTCTTGTATCCACTTTATATCTAACTGATAGCGTAATTGATAAAATACGTCCATACGTCCATTTGAAAAAATACGTATGTATTTTAAAATTGTAGGCATAAATTCTTTCTAGTTTATTCTACACACTTGAGTTTTTTTAATATTGGATTTAATCGTTTGCATTAAAAATATTGTTAGCTAGAAATATTGTTTTGATTTTGTTCTCTGAAAGATTAACTCTATATTTTTTTGTAACCTATTTTATGTTCCATTGTTGGGTAAAGGCCAGCCTACGATCTCTACAGCTCCACATGTTTAACTGTTTACCTTAACTCTACATATTGATTATAATGCAGAACATAAAGGAACTATGAAAGACCCGTTTTTATTGATTGTAGTTATTCAATGATAGAGTTTGCAGACCTTTGCTTTTTGAATCGCTAGAGAAGGACCGAGTTATGGTACCTACATGGCATGGTCAGCCATCATCACCTTTCTAGCCTGGTAGATAATAATTACCTTAATGGGATTATTCGTCATTTTCGTTTTTGTCACACATGTAGAGTATTGGCCCAGATACAAACGTGTACCTACGATTAATCACGATTGTAAATTACGTGATATCGACCAATCAGTTCTGTATCGCGGCCTCAGATAGTGTATTTAGGCAACTAGGCAAGAAGGTAGGTATTTGCATTTTTGTGCATGGTTCTTTACTTCAGGAGCAAAGACGGAACTCTTTATAAGATCTCTAATTAATAAAATTCTTGGAATGGGATATTTCATGGACGCAATGGTATATGCACGGATTCGACGTGCTTGACCTGTACTCCCCTTTTAAGTTTTTTTTTATATGCTTAAAGAAGTCTAGGTATGTATCAATATACATACCTAGACTTCTTCAACATACAAATTACCCCAATGGGTAATTTGTATATTGAATGGGTAAATTAACGTGATAAGTGAGCACGTTCGATTATCTTGCTAGCCAATCACAAACTCCAGTGCAATCCAAAGTAAATCGCTCGTGGTACGAGAAGTGCTGAATTAGATTTGAATATAATTAAATAAACATAACCGAATTAAATGTATGGTTTAAACATATAAAAAATAAACATCCCTAATAAATAAGTACATTAACAGGCTTTGGTATTCCATCACCCACCACCATTTTATAACGTTTAAATGAAAAGGTTCAAAACACCGTGGTGTTGTAATTCAACTAGCCGCAAGAGTGTTCGGAGCGCGGCCAATCGAAGCCGCGTCGGCCGCCCACAAAAACCGATCAAAGTGGCCGCTTCACCACGAATCAAACGCGACAAATTGCTTCCATTTTCAAAATAGACCAATCGTTTAAAAAACGTGCCGGTATAGTTGCGGCCGCACTAGGAACTCTACCAAAACTAATTGGCCGTTTCAGTTGCTGTAGCACGACATGGAGCCCTCGGCTAGGTACTTAGTAACTTTATATTTATATAATCTGTATCTATTGTCAGTATGTATTCGCAGGAGATAGGGTACATCGGTTGTTATATTTATAGGTAGAGCGGTGGCTATTTGTCGGTATTCTTCTGGGGTGGGCAGAGATGTAGTGTAACGGTGCTGAATCACCTCCCAGGACACAAGCATGACATGCAGCCCCCCGAAGCACGGAAGTCATCTTAAAGTCCGCCTGACTCAAGCGCCAATCTACGAGCCGTGAGTATGGGCACTAATTTGTAGGGCAGCTTGAAAACCAATCCCATAATCAAATTAAATAATGGCTACCTATAAGAAAAATACCACGTAGACAAACGATCAATTTGTTTCTCCATAAAATATTCCGCAAAAAATATACTAATAACTAATTACATTATTGCCGATATTCCCGGGGAAAAATCCAAGTAATTGAATGAAATTATTGTTATTTGCATTGAAAGAAAACAAGTAGGGTGATCAGGCACAATGGTAAGTCGTTGGGATAATGCGAGTGATTGCGAACTGGCTGCAGGGGCCGTCGTTATCAAGATCTGGTCAATCAGTGCCATTGAGAGCTTCGATTTTAGTTATGCCCGATAATGAACTTGATCCCTTATCATGTTTAGATATTGTGTGCTGATAGAGTTCACTATTAATACCACTGACTAAATCTCAGTAAAAAAATATGATAGAATGTCTGGTACGGGTGTAACTAAGCAATTAATTTGACCCTTAAGCGGTCACGACAACGTAGTGCTGTCTTAATTACTAAGTAAAGCGACTTAATAATTATGTTTGGGTTGTTAATTAAAGTGTCTACATTTACAATCTTAAGAATGGCGATACAAACAACTAATAACCAAAGTGTTAAAGTTTGTGACATTAGACTACAGGATCATCTCCAGATCATGTTCAGATTATAAGGTTTGCATAGTTTAGGATCGTACCTAGTTGGTGTGGTTACATAGCGATATTTAACCTTAAATATAAACTATTTTGTCAAAATTAGTAATAAGGTAACAGGACAACCATTAAAATATATATTGTTAAGTTACTTACAGACTAGGAATAAATGTTTTGATAACATCTTGATCGTAACAAAAATAAACTGATCAACCACCAATTCATTTCTAATTACACCATGATGGTTTTTATGAAGAATAATGTGTTATTGATAGCCGTGGACGCGTCGACGGGGCGCGCCCGCGCACGCCCACACACGCCTAGATTCCGACTACAACGCTGTTGGTATATCGCAACATTTATTAAAAATAATGGAATTTGAAAGATAAGCCGTTACTGTAATGTGTACCTCAGGTTACCATTTTTATTTCTAACGTAAATTATTTTGAAAGTTTCCTTTGCAAAAGGACAAAGCCTTATACGTGATACCAATTCGTCTCATACATCAAGATCCATTTATTTTTATTTACATTCTACATCTATTTGCAAAAATATTGTTTAAAAGTTGTTCAATTAGCCCTGCTTCAATAAAACGCTTTAAGAAGTTGTATTCCCATCCCCGAATTTATATTTTAACTATTTATTTTATTTTTAACTATACTATACTATTACGGTTAATTTTAATTTGATTTTATGTGAATAAATGTCATTCTTGGCATTATGGCGGAAATCGCATTTCAGGCGTTTGCTGGAAGAAGTTGTTAGAAGTTTTTTTTTATAACTTCGAAAACCAGACTGCACTGAGGAAAAATATCACCATGAAGTTCAGTAGGATAGTATTAGTCTGTAAAAATCTATTTTTTTTTACATCTTGGTACAGGGGTCCATAGTTCCGTGAGCATTGTTCTTTTGTGTGTTGATTCTTTCAACACCTACGTACTCATTCCACTGACACTAAATTATTTATAAAGTAAACTACGTTTAAAAACACATTTAGATCTAAAATGTAGCCAACGTGGACTATACTTAAGTATCTACAATGTAAAGGTACTTATATAAAATTCATTGCATTTAAATGTTTCATTATAGTGAATTCTATTGAAAAATTATAAAAATAAATTCGTTATAAACGTTATAGTACTTAATTTTCTTCATAGAAATAATTGAGCACGCCATAGAAATAATAAGGACATGTACACAATAGTTGCTCAGGATTTATCCGATTATGTTATAAGAATGTCCCGAAATTAACTAATATAGAACTACATTATTAGTAGGTTACGTCTTTCTACCTTATTATCTTCGGCTTCTTTTTGTGTAAAAAAATGTATAACCTATATACCCACATTTAAGTACATATACAGTACATATATGCAAGTAATTTGAAAATGCCAAATTCAAATATCGACCCTATATCTATTCTACATAGACATTGGATTTAGACGTAGTCATAAGTAAACAAAAACGCATGTTATACATTGTCAATTAAGATTTCTTTGTCAACAATCAATTTAGCGTGAACACATCCTCACGGTGCTATAACCGAAGTAATATAGCCTTAGCAGTATTGTAGAAAGGCACTTACGGGCTCGGCGCGTTTTCCCGCCGTTATGGGTGCCCCCAGGGCGCGCCGCGGGGCACCCCGCCCCCACTTAACGCAATTTATTGTGCGACCCCTTAATAAATAAATAAATAACCGAGGAAAATTCAATGATATACAGCCGAGCGTGCTGCGAAAGTTGTTCCAGCTCGATATAGCTCGTGAAAAATTGCCTTAATTTTCGGCAAAATTATATTTTCGAGAAAATTTAGTTTTCGAACGCGGCTTGCTGTAATATATGGTGGTGTGTTTGTTGTAACAATATTCATGAATTATTAGTTTACCTATATACTTGAAACTTATCAGCCCTTATGAACTAGTATCATGTATGTAACATTCAAGTTAGAGTGTGCAATACATAGAGGTATTTTTACAAAAAGATAGTATATTGTTGGGGAATCCGGAATAAAAAAAATACTGGCCTGCGCTAAAATGACATGACACAACTAGTCAGAACTTAGATTAAGTAAACATAATTCTTTGTAACTGGTATACATACAATCTGCCAACCAATAAAATCTATATTGTTAAGTTACTGCATGTTTAAAATCAGATTCAATTTAGAGCGCACCCGTTGAAATCATTTTAAGCTGAAGTTACTTTATAGTTGATTAAGTACTCATGTATTGCGTACTCAGTAAGTTCTTGTCATTTTATATTTCTTCTCATAAAGGGTGTTCATTAACACCATTCATTAATTGTTATTACACTAACTCTACATTGTAGACAAATACTTGGTAGTACCTACCTATTTATGTAAGATATTTAAAAAATCTTATAGGTACTTAAGAATAGCCCTTATATGAAATAGGACGTAGACAAAGTACAAGTTTTCTATCATCGGGCGGCCCGCGATACTTTTACATAAACGGTGTAGACAATCGTTTGTCAGGGTCCCGGCGTACAGGCGTACCAGTACAAAAAGCACAAACTCATTAGTAAGCCCGGCCGGGACCGGGAGCACAAGAATTAATGAAGGTGAACAATAATTTAGGGTTTAATTAAAAGTGCAGACCCCCGCGGCGGCGCCCGCGCGCCCGTAGCGCGCACCACCGAATTATTATTTATATGTTATTTGTGAAAGCGGTAATTTAATAAAAACTCAACCGCCTTTATGCGCTAGGAAATTAGGCGGGTTAGAGGCGCAGAGTAATGCTAAGTAGGTATACATACACGGAGACACTGACACTCGCTAGGTACTATACTAATGTCGACTGTACTATAAAGTGCGAGATTATTCTTAATCAAACCCTATACTTTATAGTCTACTTATTTAGATACTGTATCGAGAATGATGACATGATGATAATGGCGAACCAATCAGTGTTGACATCGTCAATAGAATAAACCGCTCAATGGTTGTAGATAGCCGATTTAAGGCCAATTATGGGAAATAATATGGTATAACATATTAAAATTGTAAGTATATGAACAAAATATTGAATCCAAAAGACTATGTAGATTTAAATTTGTCTTATTTATATGTTTGTTATTGGCGGAGGGTGAAATTTACCTGTAACACTTATTTTTGATGGCTATTTTTACAATGATTATACGATTTACAATCACCAAAGAGAATGGCTAAACGTAGTGTCAACGTGTTTTCTCACAGGTATCGCATGAACAATGCATAGAGGCGACCCCACTATAAGAGAATGGAGAATATTCACCAAATCACTGTTATTACGACACAATGCCGCTGATGAAGGGGGGTCTGTAACAGCGAGAGTCCAAATACAATGTGAAGACGAAAAATGCACCTATACCTATATCTACTTGTTTTAGTTTGATTATGTTGTGTTTAATATGTATCAAGGTAAAAGTAAATTGTGATAAAATAAATCAAATTAAAAGGTATGATATAGGGATATCATACTTTTTTTGAAGGATGTAATGTATCGTTTTATCTATACATATAAATAAAATTGGAGTGTCTGTTTGTAATATTAAAATAACCACTTTTTACTAAGTGCATTTGGATGTATACACGTTACCTATACCGAAACAACATTTTTTACAATTTTTGTCTGTCTGTCTGTCTGTCTGTCTGTCCGTCTGTCTGTCTGTCTGTCTGTCTGTCTGTCTGTCTGTCTGTCTGTCTGTTTGTTCCGGGTAATCTCTGAAATGGCTGGACTGATTTTGACGGGAATTTCACTGGCAGATAGCTGATGTAACAAGGAGTAACATAGGCTACTTTTATTTTAGAAAAAAAAAATGGATCTCTCGAAAAAAAATTAAAACCAATGTTGCGGCGCTGCGCCTGATTAAAGTTTGATAGCAACAATCTGCAATGCGTCCCGCGGGATCAGAACGCGAGCAGGCTTTGTTAAATACCACGCGGACGAAGTCGCGGGCAACAGCTAGTTTATTCTTATAATTAGGTACTCGGGGTATAAAAAATGTGCCTGAAAATGAGTTCATCTTTAATAAAATGTCTTATGTACTTATACTTCCAGGACCAACGACAGCATCGTCAACAACATCAACATCGTCGCGTCATCTGCCGCACTCCAGACAGCGCCGCGCCGCTATAAAATTCCATATAGGTACTTTCTAATCCCTCCTTTTGTTGACATTAATATTTGAAAATATGTTATTTTTATACTTAACCAAAGTAAAACAAGAATTACAGACTATACTTACCAAAAGCTAAGTTTTTCTTTTTTGCACGCAAAAGTATTGCCGTGTACCCATGGAGGATAAAAAGTTAAGCATGTATGTGGTCTATAGTCGTCACAAAGTAAGTTCCAAATTAACACCAGAATCGTGACATTATGTCAACGCCGACCGCGTACAGCAATGCTGCGCGCGCGCCACCCTTGAAGCGCGAAACAATGGCGCAACCCGAAACCAAACGGAAGTGCGCGGACCCCCGGGATGCGGCGATTTTCTTGCGCTCGCGCTCTTTAAACTTTTCAATCGTAGCAAAGAGGGCTAATGCCAACGGGCAATGGCATTTGTGTTATCGCATTGAAGTCAAGTCGCGACGCGCATTGTTCAAGCGTATAATTATCCGCGCGTACTTTTATTGTTGCGCATAAAATCAAAGAATATGTTATATTCATTTTCCCCTGACTTTTGACTTGGAACGTATTGAGCGAGCTCAATGGAGGACGGTTAAATCTTCTCACGATTTACTGCGTCTTAAGTGCAGTTGTTCATATAAGGGACGAAAACATAAGTAGATGCGATTAATTACTTTTCGATAAAATTCCCGTCACCTGACAGAAATGTATAACATCGTAATAAGCAACACGTATCCAGCATTACCGAATGTTGCTTATTTTATCTTTACCAGCATTACACAATGTTTCTTATTTTATCATCACAAAAATCTATGTTAAATAACTTTTAGTCGCATAATTAATACAAATTTATATTCATCTCCCTGATAGTATAATTTAAATCTTTATTAGAATAAAATAATATAAAAAGGTGCGAACCGTATATGTACTCTCGTTCACCGCTCGTGAAGTGGTACAATAGTGCTGTTGTCAAGTGGGCGAGGGCCATATGTCGCTGAAGTGATCGTCGAGTACCTCCGAGCTCGTTGTCACGTGCACGTCGAGAGTCGCCTGTAATATCCCCTTCCGATATGAAAGCCACTAATCGGTCATTCGAACTGTATTTGGATAACTCTTGTGGATCAATGCAGTCGCCGCGTGCGCACTTTTCAGTAACTAGTCGTTATAAAAGGTGTAACAAAAATAGTGTACAATATTTTAAGAGATTAAGGGGTTTCAGGACGTGAAAAGTAGGTCCTAACGATCACGTTTATGTATAATCAGTATTTGATTTTGCTTTGAGAAAGCGGGTCTCTTCCGTTTTACCGCGCACTTAGAAAGTAGTGTTACTGTAACCATTATTAATAAAAAAAAATATGGACCTCTTAATATATTTTACGCTATTATTGCTACACCTTATAAACATATATTGAGGATTATATGTATATATAAGTCTATAAGTCTATAAGTATTATTTACTGGATTAGTCTCAGTCCATTGTATGGTACCATAATTCAAGCGTTGCTTAGTGTAGGACCATATAGCTGGATTGTTCGTCTGGCGATATTATTATTACAATTCAATTTCTGAATGCAAATTATCTTGATTTCCATGTTAATATGAATTTCAAATTAAAACCAGTTTAAGTAGCATAAGTATTTTATTTGGTATGTTACACAAGTATAATCAGCTTAAATGACACCATGTGTTAACAGATAATATTAAAATCACAAAGAAGAAATATAAATCGCTCAAATAAAAATGAAATATTATTTAATTTTCTAAATTGAATAAAGCATTTTTCCGAATAACGGACCTTAATGCAATATAGATTTTAAGTAGATATTATTATTTACTGATATCCTAACCAATCGATCACTAAAACATTGCCGTTAATTTATTAAATATAAAATCATAATCTACAGTACATTGATTGCATCTGCTCGGAACCTCGCATCGACTCTATAATTTATTTTGCATCATACATGGGCATGGTAGCCACGGGCGCTCTACTAACAAACGAGTTTACAAGTCGTTTTTTTTTCGACAAATATAATTTGTTTGATTTGTATAGAGTGAATGGTGTACGGCTGTATTACGTCTGTTAGTTCGGGCCTCGGTGCTCATTGTTCAGACTCGCGGGTGTCCGCGGTACCCCGCCATTTTCCCGGCAGGGTTCTGCTAAAGACCCTGCCCGTAATTCTGAAGTCACCAAATGCCATACTTGCCATGGCCTCTTGCCCTTTGAATGCTGTCATTTAAATGCACACATTCCCATTCGTAATGTGCCGTGAAATGCAGACGAGTATAATATGTAGAGCAAATGAGAATGTGTGTCAGCTTATTATGAAAAGCCGTGCGTGTGTGTGTGTGTGGCCTAAATACTTACTCTAATAATTAAGGTATCATACACATAGTAGGTATATTCATTACACATATAATATAAGGTATTTTTTTAATAAGAAAATACTTACGGAATTATTTTCCAGCCAGGAATCACGCTCCAATAAATATTGCTCGCTTTTGTTTTTCAGATAGCAACAAAATCTTAGTTCTCCACAATTTAAACGTCAGAAATATTTGTGATCTCTGTATTGACAATTAAAAATAAATTATCGGGTGTTATGGTTTTGTGACGGAACGAATGGCGGCGGACGTGCGCTCGCGCTCAGTGGTCACAGCACGACGCCCCTGTCAAACGTGCCGGTTTGCCGAACCGATGGGAAAAATCACAAATTTTTCCTTAAAATCTGTTAATATTTTTTGTGATAGGTTTGTTATCAACAGTCAAAGGAGAAATTTGTATTTTTTTTTATTTTTTTTGTGAAAACAAACAGTAACAAATGGTAACAATATTAAATAGAAATGATACAGGTAATAGTGCATTTGAGGCCAGCATCGTTTACCACATTGTAGAGTTGTTGACTCTTCGTATATAGCAGGAGAAAATGGATCATCATGGCGTGTGATTATTTACCAAAGATATCATACAAGTTTTCATGTGTATTCGCTTTCCATACCGACTTCCGATTTCAATTCTCATTAACACGCAACGACTTGCGTGTTTATAAGAATGAATAATAATGAACTTACCAAAGTCATAATAACTAATGCTACTATGATTTTAGATTTGTAAAATATTGTTTTGAACTTCACTCTAGCTTCAGTATTTGTAGGTTCTTATTTCGTTTTATTTCTATGTGTACTGTGGTTGTTATATATTGTGTGTGTACCTAATAATATAAATAAAAACATACAATAACTTGCTATTAGTAACATAAATTATAATTTATTAATCATGATACTGGATAGACATTTACGTTTATCTACTATTATATAGAATCAAATTTAAATATTAATTTGTTAAAATACGATTGTCTCTAACTATATCACGTTGTTGTTATAAATTATTTAAGTTTTTATATTGGTATAAAAATGGCCCTAACAAATGCGCGCGCGCACCGGGCCAGCGGGGCGCCCGCGCCGTTGCTCCGGGCCGCGCATAAATACAACAAAATACTCACGAATACATTTGAATATGTATGTGTTATTTACTAAATTCAATGACGGAAATCTAATATATTTTAACTTAGATATCAATCTAATGCATAGCAATACCTAATTTATAGTATGTGCTAACTAAACTGCCCTCGTAATACAAATGCAGTACTCGCTAAATGGCGGCTTCGGAAAAATTCTGGTTGTTTTTTTTGGATCTGTACTCTAGGTGATATCAATGTTTAATCTTCTGTAACTTGTGAAAATGTACAAATAACACGAAACATCGTTTAGATCTGATGCTAGTTTTGATAAAACGGAAAATTCTGCATTTGCAGGGCAGTATAGAGCAAAAATATCTTACATTGAGGGATATAGAGATTGATTTGGCTTTACATTTAATCATCCCAGCATACGTAAGGTCCCTATTCTCGCCATATCATTAGCACATACTGAAAAATACATACCCACGGCAGAATATTACTACCTAGTTGGCCTCATACTTCGTGGCATTAACGATAGATAGAGTGAGAGGTAGAGAGAGAGATGATCGTTCCAATTCACACTTTGTTCCGCTAGCTTTATTAGTCACATATTTGTGACTAATAAAGCTTCCTTTAGTTGTTGTGTGTGGAGTAGTGATATGAAACACATACTAAACTGTCACAATATAAAAAGTGACGAGAACATAAATAAAACGTGGAAAAAATACGAAGTTATCATACTTAGATATTTTATGGAAAAGATGGCGTTTATTTTAACATTACTTTTGCACAATGTATAACTATCTAATAACTTAATCTTTAGGGTAAGCAGGAATGTCTAAAGCAGTCGTTATGTCATCGAGAAAACATGCCCTCACTGTCATGCTTATTTATGATATCTGTGGTATGAGAGGGATGGAGAACGGTAAGTTAAACACCATTGAAAATGCTATCAAAAGATATCAGTTCTCACAGTTCCGCTGTGTATGTGTGAGAACAGTTTGATCACGGATGAATAATGGTTTTTTTTTCATTCCTTCATGTCTTTTACTCTGAAATTGAGAGATTGACCATTTTGGCTATCACTGCTTGCAATGAAGGAGAACAATGAAAAAAAAAATTGTAACTAAACAACGACGGATCAATACCAACTGCAAAATGTGATTTCAATGCAGTGTAAATTTTTCTGCACCCTGGATATGGCATATGGTGTACTTCTCCAAATAAAACTTCGTCCTTGTCACAAGAGCGGCTTGCCCTTTGATGATTGAGGTACTTCGACTCCAGACTGGTTTGAGCCCACAGTCTGAAACTGGTAAATTATGCTTGTAGTGTCCTCTGCCTACCCCTTCAAGGGATAACTGTGATGGTATATTAAGTTATTAAGACAATGTGTTACTTTGATTTTTATTTTATTTTTAATGACGATGTAAATGTGGAGTTTCCGTTCCCATCTACGTCGAGACAAAGTGAGCGATTAATCATGGCTTAATGTTAACACATTGATAAACACATTCGCTAGTGTTATATCGTTGTCATAAGTATATTAATGGCTCCTTTATAATCAGTATATAGTAGTAAGATACCTAGCTATTTATAGAACGAGTGATAAAAATTGCTCGTTGAAAAGAAATGGCATACAAAATTATATTATTCCACGAATCCGTTTGTGGATTACGCAAAATTGGCCTGAATTTAATAAAAAAGTAGATTTTATTGACTAAGACAAGCATCTAGTTATTAGGTATCCCGTTGTACGCTGTAAAGTAGCCGTATCTCTGTAGCAGAGAGCCTAGAAAACAGATGTTGAAAGAGGTAAGTAATTAACAAAACCTTGCTCACTGTAATCAGTCAAATTGTATGCTAATAAGGACCGCTTGCCAAAACCACTTTGGGCTAGAAGAGCTACACAATAGGGCTTATAACACGTTGCTAGAGACTACAATGCATCCCAATCGTTTTAATCAAATGTTCTACTCCCTACCATGCTTACCTATTTACCTCTAAAGTACCCGAAAGCATAAAAGACAGTAATTGCAATCATAAATACAGCACCTGAGCCATTTATAACATGCGGCGGTCCATCTATTACGGATGCTGTCGGTACCCTATTTCCACAAGATGTTATTTATCTGCTGGCCTTACCTGTGGGAGTGAACGATTGTGTGCATCCGATTCTGTGGGAACAGGACCATATTGTGATATAAAGTAATGGTAGGTACATAATTAAATTGAGTTTGTTATAAATGGTCAGGTTGTTTAATTATTGGTGGTGGAGTGGTGGTGGTGGTGTTCAGGTTGGTTGGACGCTTTCCTTGGAAACGAATGGCGTGCAGGTTTAGTTTTTTAAATTCATGTGCGAATATAATTTGAAATACTGATTATCACCTACTTAATCGTGAACACATGAACAACGTTACACAGCTACTTAATTCTGAACACATGAACAACGTTACACAGCTACTTAATCCTGAACACATGAACAAAGTGACACAGCTACTTAATCGAAATCATATGAACAGCGTGACAGAGCTACTTAATAGTGAACGAACACATGACCAACATTACATAGCTACTTAATCCTGAGCACATAAACAACATGACACAGCTGCATAATCCTGAACACATGAACAACGTGAGGGAACCTGCACATCTATAGAAAGACGTGTGTAGTTCCCCAACCCACACTGGGCCAGCATAGGTTATGGCCTCATAATGGCAATGAGCCCTTTATTACACTGGAACTGAATACTATTGACGAAATCAAGATGAGGAGGAGGAAGACGGGCGTGATGTTGTATTAAAATTATGTTCATGTTGTACGTGTTGCGAGAGACTGCTGCTATACCGCCACTATGAGCTTTCTAGGAAGCATTGAAGCATTGACGCGTGGGTCTTTTGAGCATCATGATACATTGAATGTGAGATCGCTGTTACGACGTCTCGACAATACAACAGGACTTACGTGATCCGCACTGCCACAGGAACGAGTTAATTTACCCAAAAAATCAGCTGAAATTTCGTATGCTAATAGGTTTCTTCTTTTTGAGTCAATATTCCCTATGAACTAGAAAACGTAGAGTAGGAAGCTGATGGATGCGAGAAGTAGGGCTCCCGATGTGGGTAAGTCATAGAGGACCCTATGCCCTGTAGTAGAAGTCTTCTGGCCGCTGGGTAGATGGATAAAGGCATGTAGAGACCAGAGCCAGTAAAGATTGTGACTGGGAGAGTTTGCTTAGTCTTCAACATAGGTAGCTCCATTTGTCTGTAAAAAGATTACATAAGCATCGGTGGGGTGTTATAACTCTTTGATACAGTGCCACATGTAAAGAGAATATATATTCATAATATATCGTTCCAGACGCATATCCGAGCCAAGACTCTATCCTATAATTTTATTACTTTCATATAGTCTTAACTACTTATATGCTATTAAATTATAGTAATATACATATGTGTATGTATATGTACTTCGTTAGAGAGGGCGGTCGACAGGGCGTGGCTGCTCCAAGCTCCTCCTTTACAATACACCCACAACCAAAACGGGTTTGCAATTACATACGGTTCGTCTTTACAGTCATATACTTACTTATTCATATTTTGTATAAACGCATGGGTATTATATGAAAGATAGGGGAAAAACACCGTAGGCATATTAAGGTTATTTTCCTTTAGCAGAAGGTAGGAAGGTACCGACGAAGCCAAAAAGAGTGATTTCCAATGAAGAAAGTCACTTTGCAAGTTACTATATACCTAAGTAATACGAGTTAGGACAGGCTATCGACGACGGCCACGAAAATAGCGGTAATTGGTATTAAAAGACAAACATCGCATCAGCCCACGCAGACTTAGCCGAGACACCTAGTTTTAAGCAAGACACTTTAAGCAGGTACATAAAATAAATCTATGCCTCGATCTAGATTCTAGATCGACCCAGGGGTGGAGTCCGGGTAAAGAGAGAGCAATGGGTGCAATTGTCCCCTGCCCTCCCCAAAAATGGATGAATTATACTTTATGGAAACACTGGTAAATAACACAAAAATTCCTACCTCTCTCTTTACGAATCCTGGATCCGCCTCTGGATCGACCGCGTTGCCCATGCAGCTGGTCTGGCTCCAGCCAATGAGTGACTGGTCTCTATATGATACTGGATTAAATAACCATCACATTAAATATTTCGTTATATCATAAGGGCGACTGTAAAAGTAAGGAACACAATGTTTGGCTACACATCTCCTGACTCGTATGCAGTCTTCCTTCAGTAATTTTGATGAAAGATGTTGTTCCAAAACCTCCTTCACGTCCAGCCCTTCAGAACTTCAGAAATTACATTCGTGATGATATGTTATGAGCTAGCATATATAGGTACAATTAGATTAGCACATAACTAGGGCCAGTATCATAAATTACTGATAAGTCTTATCCACAACGTATCTAACAGATGTCTCACACAAATTCGGTCAAATAAGTTTAGGATAAACTTTTTTCTGCACATTGTGACACAGGCCCTTCATGTTATTGTATATACGGATATTTAAACTCCAGACAATTAGTCTTTTTCTGATTCTCATATACCAAGAAAACCGTGAAACCCTTTTGTGACCACCATTTAGCAGTTTTTATATAGATCATTTGGCATAAAATTTGCCTATTGTAATAGTGCAACCATAATCGTTCCCCGCTGGTTCGGTGTGGTGAGCTGTGGTGTAGTGGCCGGCGCGTGCGCCGACGGGCGGTCGCGATATGTGGTCGGAGCCCACCGCGGCGCTGATCTCCTATCAACGATCCTTCACAGCCCCGTGGCCGTGCAGCTGTCGAAAGCGTCTCAATTAGGGTCTAGTAAGTACCACTGATAAATTAATAATCAATGGTTACGGTGCGTACGGTTTATGTAAGATTAAATAAATAATTTATTAAAAATCTGCTCTTTTTTTTTGTAGTTTACTGTATGTACTTGCCAGAACTTGATAGTAATTAGCGACACTATCGGATGGTGCAATCATACAGTATGTTGTTTTTTTTTTCAAAATCAACGGGTTCCAGTTGTGGATAGGGAAAATATATTTTCAAATATCTAATGGTGTGATTTTAGTTTTCATCAAAATCGGTCTCGAGAATCCTTCATGCATTAAAAATCATAAAATAAAAAAAAAACACAAATGAACTTATTTGTTGAAGTGGATTTTTGTTATATACTCAATAAAGCCAGCAGAATATTTCATCAGACATAACAGTGATTAAATAGTATGAAATGGAATCAAGTAAATTCCTCGCGTGAGATATTTTGTATTTCAATATAAAGGCCTACATTGTAGGCTAAGGTTGTCAAACCATTCTTTGAAAGAACGGTCACATCTCAAACATTTCATACCAACATTTGTTCAGAAATATATCCGAAGTGGGTACCATGTTTGTACTGCCAGTCTTAATCGAAATAGCTAGTCTGCTAATTAAAATCTATTATGAAACCATAAAAGTATTAATTACACAACGTGTCAAGGAGCCCAGATCACTCGACGAGCACGATCCTTGATTGAGCGGCGTCTTCCATTAGCTCTCATATTGTTCATCGCGTTCCTCGGTCATTGCCGGCAGTAATACCCAATAATTTGTCACGAGCAGTGCAGTACAGTAAATTGGTAAAAATGTTTCAACCGCGGGTCATGATGACCTTCATGGAAGTGCCGAAGATAATAAGGAGAGAGCAAGATAGAAAAAATCGTCGTGAACAGGAGAGGATGTTTGGCCAACTGAAGTTGATGGGTCGAACCACTGCAGTGATTCCGGATGCGGTATAAGAGATTTTGTTTATTCTTTTCTTACCTAAAGATAAAGACTTTTGTATATTTTATAGACATCTCCAGATATATAGAACATTTTTCGTCAATGTAATGACAAACAAATTCTCAGAATATATAAGTGCTTTGTAATAACATTTTAAATAGGTACAGATTAAAACTTCGATGAATTTAGGAGTACGTAAACTTATGTAATTAAAAATATCATGTTTAAAATAGGCACAATATAAGACTTTAATTGTTTTTAATATTAGTCAAACAATTTATAAACTATTGAAAAAAATATACGTATTAAGTTACAAGGGGATACGCTTTTATGTGTTTATTTGAAATATATATCTGTCACATAGTTTATGGATCGTTATAAATCTCGCTACTGCCATAAAACCGAAGCCCAAAGAAAGTCATCTTCGTATGCGTACAATAAACCGTCCACTGAAATGAAAACAAACAATATAGCATTTGTGATTGTAATGAAACGGAACAATTCTCTCAATTACAAGAATGCAACAAAATCTGTCACTCAGACATTAGTTACGCCCAACTAAAATGTAACAGGCCATTGTCGAAAATCTCGGTGAAGTAAAAAAAGTGACAATGCGCGGGCGCAGGACAATGTACGCACACAACGTCTTGTTTAGGAAACAGATATTATGCGAAATAATTGTGGAGTTAAATCACGAGCCCACCGTGACGGGACGGATGGGGCAGTCAGTATCCTAGCATAATGGAACGAGTCGTAAATCAAACTGAAATGAATATTGTTAGGTACTCCATCAGTTGTTCGTTTTCATTCGGAGTAATTTTAAAATGTGGCTAAGAACATAAAACGTGTTCAACATTTATGGTTCCTTCACGAAATACTCAAGGCAGATTAATTTCAAAAATCAGATAACTCAATTAAAATGTTAAAAATCCGAAAACCAAGGTTCCGTTAAAACTTAAGAAATAAAATATTAGGACGGCAATTAGTTTTAAGTAAATTCGTTTATCTAGATTTAAATATTTCTCGAATTAAAACTAATCTGTCTGTATGCTTATAGATAAAGTTTATGTTATCACTGTTAACGCGATAGCCAAATACGCTTGCTACGATTGGGCGATGACGTCACCGACGAGCAGTGCACCCACTCTTCTGTTACCTTTCCTCACACTGCGAATGCCGAAACACACGCCGACGCAAATACAACTAATGTAAACGCATCGATTTTACTACAATCGAGTTTTCGTTTTCAGTGTCTTTACATGTTTTATCGTACTGATAAATTGATAACGTATCATGGATAGTTTAGTCGCGATCGGTACAGCCGCTGGACATACGCCGTTTGCTAAATCATCAATCCCGTCTCTACATATTTCACACGATGAGCCTCTGATTCGGGAAACTGATTCATCATAGTGTAGTTTAAAGATATACCTGGCTTGCATAATTTGTAACAGTTAAACATTGTACAATGAAGGAATCGGAGAATGGCTGGAGTCCCGGCGGGATGAAGAGGAAATACAAAGTCAACGACCTGACCAATGGAATTGATTACCCGAGAAATAATCCCGATGAAATGTGAGTTAACATACATTTATTGCATGAAGTTATGACGAAATTGGTTTCATACAAACCCATTACAGCGCTTCTCACGATATTTATCAAACGGACCCCCAGATATTAATAGCACGGAACACAAATTGTTTTCAATTGACTTGGTACAATCATCACAGACACACGCGCAGCTCCCTTAATCATCACAACACAAGTGCACATAAATTGTGTAAACTATTACACAATACTACTCAACACAATTAAATAATGAGATATTTTCAAGTTCTAATTAATTAAAGTGTTGTTCCTTCCTACATCCCTAGGTTATAAGCAGCGTTGGGTAGAGTTTGTGTGTGTTTGCGTTACCATAACCACGAGATAATAATAAACGGTCTATTTCGGAATACGGTCCTGCTTGGGACGGAGTTTTTAAAACGTTACGTTTACAGGTCGTAATGTGCGTGTGTGTGTGTACCTAATGTTTAACACTCGTATCGGGTATACTCAAACCTACTCGTTTGAGTATATAGGGAGTAAGATACCCACTTAATGTTATCTAAACCCTCTGTATTGATTTCTTACATTCACGCGAATACTAGACATTGTAATAAATGTGATTTTACGGATCTTATCGCGTTTATTTTATGTTTTTACGTTCCCGACGTTTCGGTTGCTTTTCAGCAGCCATGGTCACGGGAATCCTCCCTTGACCATCCGTAAAATTACTTTTATTTCAATAAACCCTCTGTGATTGTTTTTGCAGAATAATGAACTTTCTTTAAATAACCAAAAAAACTGTGGGATTTTCGTTAATGTATAAGCACAGAATAGTGTATAGTGTATATATAGCTAGTTTAGTAATAAAGTATTACAACAGAATGGCACTGATATATTTTTAATTTATAGATATCAAGTATTCTCTATCTAAGGATGACTCATATAAATTGCGGTAACAAGTACTAATAATAGACTTCTTTACACTGTGCCGTTATATAATTTGCGAAATGAAATTTATCTAATATATCATTTCTTGTTATTTTCCTGAAGGAATGCTGCAAGAAGTCTACAAAATACGACTATTAGGTATCAATAGAAATAAACTATCGATTAAATAAAAAAATATAGTTACCGGAATATAAATAAGTTTTAAGCAATAAATAATTCCTAATGATGTGTATTTTTTTAATATTTACATCCGGAAATAACAAAGTAATGCAAAAAAATTCAGTAACGCAACACATGAATTTTAGATGTTTTATGCTTTTTAATGTTCCGCTAAATATTTTGATGTAAGTAGTTGATATTAGTTACGACTATGACCATATAATACACTTATATGTTGTACCTATACCACTATACCCCATACATATACTACGGATATAAACCTATAGATCACTTTAAAAAGGCTTTGTAACAATGATTTGTGCAAACGATTAAATTCATATAAATGTTCCTTATTGGGCACACCTCTATAAAGATAATAATAATCTTTATTGAACTAATAAGTACTTATTACATATAATATGGCATGTGGCTTTACGAGGTGTTTTTGCTCACCTCTAAGTGAATATAAAAATATATATATAACCATAATAGCACACCAACTATACGGACCCACACTAAGCAACGCTTGTATTATGGGTACCGTACAATGGACTAGGAGCGAGCCCAGTATATATTACTCATTAGATATTAAACATCCATTACTTGGGTACAAACATACGTGCTCATCACACAAATCATATTTTTCACTTTACCAAGACTATTTAAACTTGAATAGTTTCTAAATTATAGTTTTGCTTCCAGCAACATCAAGGCTGGGAGCAATATCGATGAAATACCGAGTATCTCATTTAGCACATTGGTAAGTCTTTTATCTTTGTCTATAGAGATAGATATGTCTATAGTTGTTAAGCCCATTGTAGACTACTATCGGGTACTTTACTAGGACACATTAAGGTCATTTTCGAATGGCAATACTTAGATTTGCGCTATGACTTGTTACGGCCTTACCGTTGAAACAAAAGATTATCTTAAGTGGGCAGGGAGTAAAGTCCCTGTAGAACTTAGGTATACCTATAGTTAAAGCGGGTTAATATCTAACTGCCTAGATATCCGACGCACGCAAATATATCATATGCGTGTTGGTATATTTTTCTCTTTGTGATTAATAGAAAGATGATATTTAAGATTAGGCCCAGTAGTTTACAGCGTGAATAGCCATTTCACTCAGTGGCATAGCATAGGTCATTAGCACCCAGTGCGGATTTCAAATTTGCCGCCCTCTTATTTTTGCTATTGATTATAGAAAATTTGGGGCATGGTAAATAGGGTACTTTTATTCAATAACGCCAAACTGAAAAGTGAAATTAACATAATACCTGGATATATGGTAACAACCAAAAAAATGACGAAATAACACTGAAAGATTTTCTTTTTACTTCGTTTTTTTTTCACTAACCGCCACCTGTGAAATGCCGCCCCCGGCAAAGTGCCGCCGGTGCGGACCGCAAATGCTACGCCACTGATTTAACTTTTTTTTATATCTTCCATTTAGATACACACTGACCCTTTTCGGTTCTATAATACGAGTAGTAGAGACTACTTAGTCCGTTAACAAGTTTATGATTCTTCTCTCCAACTTCTCGAGCCAAACACGACATTGTCAACGTCGGACAACGTCGAATTCTCAAGCTAACATTCTTGTTCTTTCAGTTCAGATTCGCAACAAAACTGGACACGTTTTATATAATCGTAGCGCTAATATGTTCAATCGTGGCCGCTATATCTACACCCATCAACACACTGCTGCTGGCCGATCTACTCGAGGCCATGGTGCGGTACGGCATATCCTTGGTACTTCAGACGCCCGATGGGGACACGTTCCTGGAAGCGGTGAAATATTTCGCGATTTACAACAGTATTGTGGGAGCTCTACTTATATTGCTGTCATATATTGCGACGACTCTGATGAATATAGCTGCCTATAATCAGGTGAGCGGTTTTTATTCTGCTGCAGGATATAATGTAGGTCTCTCCTGCTTCATTGCATTTCGCTGTGCTATATAGTCCAGTCGAGCAGGACCAATCAGAACGCGGAATTTTTAGAGTACGAATTACCAATTTTTTTTAAATTATTTTTTCTATGGTGAAGTTACGGATGAAGTCATACATACCTACCTAAGTAGATACAGATAAAGGTAAAGGTAAGATAAAAATACTCCTTATGAAAATGAATTTGCGTAATGACATTTATGTATACAAGTTTTGTATTAGGTCTACGTCATACGGCAAGAGTATTTGAAGGCTGCGCTGAATCAAGATTTCGAATATTTCGATGTCCATCAAACTGGCGACATAGCATCTAAAATTAACAGGTGAGTTAAATATCTTAAAATATATGCTTATCTGTGCAAGGTGATACTGAATGCAGAAAAGTAATTTCACTCAATATTGATATTGAGGTGTGAGATGGTGATAGAATAACTATCCAAATAGATCACATTAGTGATTGTTTTATTCAGTCGAAGTCTCATCGTAAGTTCATTGTTCATCCTCATCATGGATTGTGGAAGTTACCATAAAGTTCATGTAAAAAAGTATACCTACCTACTCGTACACTTTTAAATAGAATAGGCATGATGACAGTAACTAAGAATCACTAAAATAATGTGTTTATCTAATGAGATAGGATTAATAGGTTCTGAAAAATGTATTTATTTACAGATTTAGGGCGAGATTGATAATTTATTTAATAAAATAAAACTACAAAATTCAACAGTCCGCCATGATAACTTGAACACCAATCAGAGTGAACTACGTCACGAGCATGTACACATTGTAAACATCGCTAAGTTTCGTACGAACTTCGACGATCTCTGCACTTAGTAATTGTTTTTACCTGCGTTTATAACGTATTTCGTGATTTCTATCGATCAATTACATAGTTTTGTGTTCTCAAAACGTGGAACAAGGATTTACCATTTTTGACACAAACAATATAAAACCTGTTGCTAAGCAACCGCAACATTATCAGCAAAGAGTAATAAGATAAACTCCATACTCTTTACAATATTTATATACGTAAATTACTGATTTGATGTGTTTGCGGTCAGTTTGCATAATAGTGACGTCACAAGCAGACGCCATGACACCGGCGATCGTTTTGGAGCGAATTTTAAAATTACAATTTAAATAGCGTTTTTTTCTAATAAAAATTAGTTTCCTGCCGAAATAATATATTTTTTTGGAAATAGTAGATACCTTAGAATATTATAGAACAGTTTTTCAAAATCAGTCATCATGCCTATTCAACTCTACGCAATGAAACAGCAAATAGAAAAAAAAAATGATATGTTCGCAGTGACGTCGTCAAACTCGAGGACGGTATTGGTGAGAAACTATCGACCTTCGTGTTCTACCAGGCGTCTTTCGTCAGCTCGGTGGTGATGGCTCTCATCAAGGGCTGGAAGCTGGCTCTACTCTGTCTCATCTCGTTTCCTGTTACTATGACCCTCGTGGGAGTCGCTGGATTAGTATGTCACTTGTCTGATTAAATTTACTTAGCAGTAAACATCTGAATGGCAACCACGTACCGAAAAGTATCCATAAATTTCTGTACAAATTCAACGGTTGTTTTCGGGGTTTTACACATTTGATTCCGTTCTTCTATGCGTCGCTCTCTCTATCTACCATGGTCTACTAAAAGTATGGATGTTAGATGGATTATAGTCTCATAGTTTGCCATCTACGAAATCCACACATTTTCATGATTGAATTCTTTGAGTGAACACTTCTACGAGTTATCCTATATAAATATGTCATTACACAGGGCGTGACATTTGCGTTGACGTCGGCGTAGTGTATATATATGATTATTATATTATTATTTATGAGGTAAAGGCGCTCTGTATTAATTTATCGCCATTTGCATTTAAGGTCGCTTCAAGACTGTCAAAGCAAGAGGCAGTGTCGTCAGGGAAGGCGGGTGCTATAGCCGAGGAGGTGCTATCCGCCATCCGCACTGTGTACGCCTTCAGCGGCCAGCACAAGGAGCTCAACAGATATGAGGGGCATCTTACCGATTCAAGAAAGATAAACATTAAAAAAGGTAAACGACTTCTTCATATTAGGAAGGTAAAGTTTATCCAACGAATAAAGCTATTTGTGACACATGTTACCTTATGTTTTGTAAATATACAGTAATATACCTACAGTCAAGTGTTGTTGCTACTACTTCTCTGAGTAACTACTGAATTACAGTTATGTACCTCATATATTTTTGTTACAGGTCTTTTCAACGGTCTCGCGATGGGCACGCTATTCTTTTGCATATTCTGTGCTTACGCATTATCGTTCTGGTTCGGATATCAGCTCATGGTTGAGGAGCCTGATAACTACGATGTGTCTACTATGATTGCTGTACGTATAGATCCCCATTATATATCAAAATCACGACCAAACACGTAGAGGGGGGGGGGGAGGGTCAGAAACATTGCAAGTAGTTACAGAAATTGGGAAGATCACCAAAAAAAGAACCGCATACTTGGGATTCAAGCAATCCGGAATCATGTCGTTCCTCTTGGATGACCTCCCATCCTATCGAAATAATGAGCTTCGTATTCTAAACATTTAAAAGTTCAAAAATTACTTATCATCTCTCATAAAACGTCATAAACATCTTTCGTTTCAGGTATTCTTCGGAGTAATGACAGGTGCAGCCAATTTCGGTATATCCTCAACTCTCATGGAGGTGTTCGGCGGGGCTCGCGGTGCGGGCGCACAGATCTTCTACATGATCGACAACGTGCCCACTATCAACCCGCTGTTGAACCGCGGCGTCACGCCCAAGACCGTCGAGGGCAATATCGAACTGAGAAACGTGGTGTTCCATTACGCTTCGAGACCTGATGTACCAGTAAGTTATGACTCAGTCTGTCTTTACAACAGCCTTTTGAATTAATGTGACACAATGGAGGGAAGTGTCCTCCTCCATCCATCATGTCCATCCTTCTATTTTTATCTTTCGATTAAATTCGTGCGGGTTCCAAGACAATCAACTTTATCCCGGGACTCGCCGAGGGTCAAACCTCGGTGACATCATTGGAAACCACTGTTGATCCTGGCTAACAGGAGTAGCAGTGGTTGGGAGTCTGAGGTGGGGCTAGTCCCATTTAAAAAAAGCCTTTTGAATTAGGTATAATCCATTTTTTTAGGAGAAAATATCTTTTTTACTTGTCAATTGGGGAAAAATGGTACCATAATAACTGTTCTCACTCACAGATTCTGAAAGGCGTGAATCTAACCGTGAAGCGTGGTCAGTCCGTAGCACTAGTGGGACACTCGGGCTGCGGCAAATCCACCATCATTCAACTCATCTCGAGGTTCTACGATGTCATTGACGGTGTTGTAAGTCTATAACTTTTATAACTAAATAGATACCCATTGATCTTCTGTTATTAGAATTTAATTGTGATGTCACATATATATTAAAGTAAAGTAAATCACCTGAAGGTAAGGATGAGGATTCACTTTCATTCCACCAAAAACTAATTGTCTTGCGTTATGCGGCTATAAAGTATTGCATTCCTTAATAAGTGTCAAAGAAATTGAACGTGATTGTAACAATTGAAGGTGCTATTCTATGTACAGAATCTGTATAGGCATGCATACCACAGGTGTCTTACCCGTTGAATAAACTATAGTGATAGGTATAAGCATAACTGGACCCATACTCGATAGGTATCAATCGACGGGCATGACGTCCGCGACCTGTCAGTGCGGTGGCTCCGCGACCAGATCGGGCTGGTGGGGCAGGAGCCGGTGCTGTTCAACATGACGGTGCGGGAGAACATCCGCTATGGCCGCGAGGACGCCAGTGACACAGAGATCGAGGCCTGCGCTCGGCAGGCTAATGCGCATCAGTTCATCATGAAACTACCCAAGGTGAGATATTTAACACATCTGATACAAGAGTAGGTACTGACTGACCATAACATTAACACTCTTATCGCAAGCAATTGAGATTTTTTTTTAATAATCTATGTTGTTTACGCCGCACTCTGCAAAAGTGAAAGCATAGTTAAAAGTGTGTCTTCTTGTCTTTTAGGGCTACGACACATTGGTAGGTGAACGTGGTGCATCATTGTCTGGTGGACAGAAGCAGCGCATTGCTATTGCGCGTGCTCTGGTGCGCAACCCGCACATACTTCTGTTAGACGAGGCAACGAGCGCGCTTGACACATCATCGGAAGCTAAAGTGCAGAAGGCACTTGACAAGGTAAAGAAACCAACATTGATAAAATATCCTATATGCAAAATACCATGCATTTCTTTCAAGTCACTAGGCTTCTCAATCGTTCTGTCTGCATGTACAGCCCAGAAATGGAAGCAGGGCAAATAAACACTTGCTAATTACAATTGGAACATAATGAAATTATTTCAATATAGAACGTTCAACATATAAGTTGATGAATTATGTTTCAGGCTCAAGAGGGTAGGACAACAATCGTGGTGGCTCACAGACTGTCAACCATAAGGAACGTGGACGTGATATACGTGTTCAAGAGTGGTTCCGTCGTGGAGAGCGGCAGCCACGGCGAGCTGATGAAGAAGAAGGGACACTACTACGATATGGTCATGCTGCAGACGACGCCCGAGGCTGAAGAAAATAATGGTATCACTTCTATGTGTAGCAAATTGTAGATTGGTAAACTGATTAACGATGACCATCAAAATCTATTGAGGATCATCGATTCAAAACTCACTAAGCAGATTTGAAATTTACAGATAATCCCAAACTCAAACGCGAAGTATCAATAAGGAGTGACAACGATGAAGACGAATTTGTTGAAGTAGCTACAGCTGTAAGTTACTGAGTTCACTATTAAAAAAACGTTAAACTTTAATTAAATATATTTCAAGGTGTAACGCTAATACAATGGTCTGCAGGAAGCTGAAAACGCTGACGAGAATGTGCCAGATATTTCGTTTTGGCGAGTGCTAAAACTGAACGCACCGGAATGGAAGTCTGTGACTATAGCCAGTGTTTGCTCACTGCTCAGTGGCTTCGCTATGCCCCTGCTCGCTGTTATATTTGGAGACTTTATTGGTGTAAGTCCACAACAATGATATACTATTGATGATAATGATACATGTTCATCGACGTTACAAATTTTAATATCTATTATTTTACAGGTCCTCTCAAATCCCAATCCGGATGAAGTCCTATCAGAAGTGCGGAAGTTTTCACTAATATTTGTTGGTATAGGTGTATTTTCTGGCATAACCAACTTCATTGTGGTAAGTGATCTACTAGGTAACATGCACAAAAGATACCCCGCTTAACTTAATCATAATTCTTATATGCTACAGGTATTCTTTTACGCGATTGCTGGAGAGCATTTGACACAACGGTTGCGGAGTATGATGTTCAGTAAACTAATGGAACAAGAAGTAGCTTTCTATGATGATAAAGACAACTCTACAGGCGCTCTTTGTGCACGTTTGTCTGGCGAAGCGGCGGCTGTACAAGGTGTAAGTTTGCGCTCAATATGCTGCTTTACATTCATGAAAATGTTATGGAAAATAAATGAAGAAAACGTCAGGAATGTAAAATTTTGATAAATGGAGCTTTTTATTTTATTTACAGGCAACGGGTCAGAGAATTGGTACCGTCTTGCAAGCAATAGGCACATTCGGATTTGCCCTCGTTCTTTCTTTGATATACGAGTGGCGTGTCGGTTTGGTTGCCTTGACCTTTGTTCCGATCATCATATTCGTTCTGTACAAACAAGGTAGAATGGCTTATGCCGAGTCCTTTGGAACAGCGAAAACTATGGAAGCCAGTTCAAAGGTATTAACTATTGATAAGTGTTTTATATTACAGAGTATTATTTTGAGTACTCAAAAGTCTCAGGATTTGCTAAAAAAATTTTTGTTTTATTTTATACTTTGGTTCATGGGTGACATGGGTTCCATTTTATTCCTTATACCTAGTATTTTTCGAAATGTACCTTGATCTAAACTTTGTTTTTGATGGATTAACTTAGTATTTTGTTGTACTCATTGTAGATAGCCGTAGAAGCTGTAGCCAACGTTCGCACAGTAGCGTCTCTGGGCAGGGAGGAGAGGTTCCGCCAAGATTACGCCATACAACTACTGCCGGCGTTACATATAGCCAAAAGGTCTTCGCACTGGCGTGGTCTTGTGTTCGGTCTATCCAGAGGCCTGTTCAACTTCGTCATCGCCTCCTCGATGTACTACGGTGGAAACCTTATCGTTTACGAAGGAATTGATTATTTCGTCGTGTTCAAGTAAGATATTATTATCCAGAGTCAGCCAAAAGCCTGTACCTATGACAAAATTCACTTAGAGTAATTTTATGATCATTTGTATGGTGATGGTTTACATAAGAAGTCGATGTATATGATCAAATTTTTATCACCAGAAATGGATGGCTTTCCCTGGGATAGTCAGTGACAATGGGCCAAGCGGCCTTAACTCAAACTAATAGATCCAGACGGTCGTTTGTAATATGTGTTATTTTGTATTTCAAACCTAGTTGCGATGTAACTACAGTGAAATTCCCCACCCTCAGGTCAGCACAAGCACTTTTGATGGGAGCTTCATCGGCAGCTCAGGCCTTTGCCTTCGCGCCGAACTTCCAGAAGGGTATTAAAGCTGCTGGTAGAGTCATCGTGCTTTTGAATAGACAGTCCAAGATTACTGATCCAGACCAACCTGCTGCCATCGACTTTGTAAGTCTATAAAATGAGGAAATATTCATAATTTAAAACAATACTTACATTTGAAGTAAAAACTGGCTGCATATCTCGCGATTCTGGGCTAGGCATAAGTGGGCTGACAGTGAGGCTCCACTGGAGCAAAACAGCATAAGCGTTTATCATCTGAGCCTGCGCAGTTCTTCTGGATCCAGTTAATGACTAACATATTAAGAGCTTCTCCATTTTCACGGCAAGGTATCGTTGAAACCAAGATGGGATAGACTTGTTTTTAAATGAGAACTTCGTGAGGAAAATGTCTTTCAGAACTTACCCATTTCTCATAGATTTTGTAATGTCCACCAAACCGCACTGAGCCCGTCACTGTGGTATACTATGGACTAAATCTCCCCTCGCCTTGAGTGGAGGCCTGTGCCCAACAGTTAGACTTTAAAAAAGCTAATTGTGTATTTACAGAAAGGATCAGGGCAAGCCAGCCTTCAGCAAGTTAGCTTCAGATATCCAACGCGGCCTCTGATCCAAGTACTAAAGAGCTTGGATCTAGAGGTGGAACAGGGTAAGACCATCGCGCTGGTCGGTGCAAGTGGCTGCGGCAAGAGCACGGTCATACAGCTACTTCAGAGATACTACGACCCTGAAGATGGTATTGTGGTTAGTGGAATTTGTTTTAATTCACAGTGTTTCAGTACCTATATTTCGGGAGCTGGTTGAAATTTTACTTGGATCGATACCTTAACTACCTTGAACCCAACAATGCGTTTTTCTTTCGAGATAATTCGATAAGGTTGTAGCGAGCTGTCGACGTTTTTTTTGTGCGTACTAATACGCCAACCTATTGTTTCATCATATGAAAATTGTATCCAGGCTCAAGACGGAATACCTCTTCCGAAACTCCGGCTGGTAGATTCGAGAAGGGCGATAGGCTTCGTGCAGCAAGAGCCCATACTTTTCGATCGTACCATCGGGGAGAACATCGCCTACGGGAACAACTCGCTCACACCGTCCATGGACGATATAGTTGAAGCTGCGAAGCAGGCTAACATTCACAATTTTATATCGTCATTACCTTTGGTGAGTTCTGGAAGCCTGGTAGGCCTATCCAGGTTGTGAGCTGCTCATGAGTGGCTTCGCTGAGCGGTTCAGTCACGAAACGAACCGGCCTTTATGCGAGCCACAAACCCAAAAGGCCCGTGGATTCAGCTTTTCAAGGTCACTTAAAATAATATGAATCTCATATAATGTTGTCATCATTGAAGTAAAGGTTACACTAGACTGAATAGCTAATCAGATCAACGATCGTGTGTCACTTGTCGTGTGCGCATTGTGCGGCGCCCGGTCGTAAGAAAGAACGAGTTGGAAGAGACTATACAGGCTGGGCACCGGTTAAATGCTAGTACGAGTATAAGCAATGGACTACCTAGCTAGTGCCGAGTGTGGCGGGATATTTGTCGCCTGTGACACAGTTAAATCACGAACAAAATTCTTATGGTGGGTTGTAAACAATCGAGTGAGACACTCATGGTGTTTTGAATATTTCCAGGGCTACGACACTAATATAGGGTCTAAAGGTACCCAGCTGTCGGGTGGTCAGAAGCAGAGGGTGGCGATAGCGAGAGCACTAATCCGGAGACCCAAGATGCTGCTCCTCGACGAGGCTACCAGCGCTCTCGACACTGAGAGCGAAAAGGTAGACACTTACATAAAAAAATAACTTTTTTCCCTCAAGGTAACTTGAGGTCAACAGTCTATTTTAATTTTAATGTTTGAATCTGTCACATTGTTTCTATTTCTGTACAACAGATAAACAAAGACACATTCGTTTTCGAATTCAGAACTTCTAAATAGTCTATTGCAATTGGTTAATAGGTTAATGTTATAGGTAGGTATTTACAACGATATACTTCCAGATACTAATTGTTAACACAACTATCAATAGCCTAGTGACTAATGGCATATTATCTAATCTGTGCGCAAGGGGCCACCTGCGCAATCACGAGAATCCAGGTTCAAATTACTAGCACCCACCGCTACTCCTAGCATTAGCTTGCTTGAAATATTTAACATATGTATATTATCACGTGTAATATTTAAAACAAAAAAAACTATGGTTGCCCGCGCGCAGGTGGTGCAAGAAGCATTGGACGCAGCTAAGGCCGGTCGGACGTGCGTGATGATCGCCCACCGGCTGAGTACGGTGCGCGACGCAGACCTTATCTGCGTGCTGAGCGACGGACGCGTCGCCGAGATGGGCACGCACGCGCAGCTCATAGACCTCAAAGGATTGTACTACAACTTGAACCGACGAGGATACGCGTAGACTTGTCAGAAATACATTTCGATCATATTTGGATAGTGACGCTTATTCTCTAGATATACAAACACAACTTGACTGGACTACCTTATTATACATAGTGGGGTGTTACATTACCATTAATCAATGGTATAGATTTATGTCCATATTTTATGTTTTAAATTAATATATCCAAATTAAGTAGGTAGGTACATTATCAAATAAATAGGGCATCCTAGTTATTTGATAATGTGATGGGGTCTATAGCCATGCTGCGTGCGGCATGTCACTGCCGCGCGATGCTACGCGGTTGGTCTGGATCCGGTCGTATACGGATAACAGAATAGGCGTCAATTCCTAGAACATGCAGGGCCAATACAAAATTCTGTTAATGCTTTGATTTGGATTGATCAAGATTCGAACACTTGGTTAATAAATTAAATAAGTACTAAGGTACCTAGGTATTAAGTTTACAACATTTATTGTATTTTCTTTTAATAAAAATAAATATTTTTAATACTTATTTTGTTATTTTCAATTCTCCTTATAGAAGTAGGGCTTCTTCATAAAACTTTCTAAGTACCTATCTGATTACATATTTCCCAATATAGATACATAAATAATGCAACAAAAAACAGATTTTTGTACGAAGTTGTTTTTTCTAAATACCTACCCACTTACATAATAAATCACATTTAGCTTTCATTCTCTGGGGGTAAAACAAATAAGTTGGTAGTGACAATTGCCCGTCATAAATTACCCACAATAGTTTAACTATACGCAAACAACACAAAGATTTATAACAGTTTTTGTTTCAGGGCCCAACTCGTGGAACTGTTTTTTTGTTTCGATGTAACAACTAAACAATGTTTTAAAGTTGTATTATTTGTAAAGGGTGGTGTATTTGGTAGTCAGCAGCACCGTAATTATAATGACACAAATAAGTAACATGGTTTTTTTTTCGTTTGAGTAACTTGCCTACACATATAATAAAAAAGAAACGTTCTTTGTAAATATGTACTGATTTTTTATTTATAAAGGAAGTAAGAACTTAAGTTTGAGTACTAAATTGTAGGAGTGTGTACATCAGGAGTCTTCCCTGGCGACGGTACCTATATTTGAGTAAGTTTCCATACTGGGTGCACCCTGGACCAAAAGTCTGTTTTTGCCTATAACACGATAAGAATAATTAGCTCCGTAGGTAGTGACCCTGCTTTTTGTCCTGAGGGTCCCGGGTTAGAATCCTAATGGGACAAACTTTGTGAGAAGTGCACGAATGTTTATACTCGAATCATGTTTGTTTTAATATATATTCAGCATATTATAAACTGAGATTGCCCCCACTCCATTGTACGGTAGGTACCCATAATACAAGCCTTACTTAGTTTAGGTTTGGGAGCGCACAGATGATATAAGTATTCGTCTGGCGATATTATTACAAAACCCCTAATATACTTATGTTAGTATTGTTTATTGTTTTAGATCTGATTCCTATTTACTATAAATGTCTTAGAATTTGTGTATTAGTCTACCAATGTCTTTATGTTATCTCAACAAATTGATCGGCATGAATAGCCATCAGTGTCAATTTAGTTCCCGCATGAAAACATAATTATAGGTTGGAGTGTAGTCTATCAAGCCCATTAAAGAGTAATTAATAAAAGATATTTGTTACATAAAATTAACGTCCGACTGAGCCGCGCGCCCACGACGGCCTGATCGAAATCATCTCCCTGGGCGATAATAAATTAATTGTTTTATTATGTCACATCCGACGCCCGATAAAAAACGGACAAATTACCACAGAATTGAGACATCCCGCTATCTCACTTATTAGACACGTGAAAATCCTCCACAAATAACGGCCATAGAATATATACTTACAAAAACCAAAATGGCTGCACCTTTATCTTTTTTCGTTCCCCAGTTTGAACGTTTTATGCTAATGAATCCCAAAAACAAACATTGTTATAAGCCAAATGTAACATACGATAAAATAAATTAAATAATAAAGGGAATCGTTAAAATGGAAGAAATGTCCGTAATTTATCCACGAATCACCTTTAGGCATTCCATGGATGCCGGCGCGGCGGGGCCCCGCCCGCTCTAGACGCGATCCCTAAATAAAAGGCGCCACAAAAAGACGTATTCAATAAGCCTTTGCCCATTGCCGGACGTAATCGATGACATACATTAGTTAAATATAATGTTTACTGACGAGATGAGCTTGGTTGTGTTACGGTCTATTGGATAATTGCTGACAACGCAAATAAATCTTGACTTAATTAGTTCTAGCTCTCTGCATTGCTAATTTGTTCGACAGATAAGCCGTTTACATCTCCAAATTGCCATGACTAAGTCCCAGCTTTTACTTTCGGGGACTTAGACACACATCTTCGTTTGAACATGGTATGTATGGATTGATAGCGCTGATAGTTATGTCGTAGCGTCAAGCTATGTTTTGACTTGTGACAATAACGCAGGCAGGATAATTCAGATATAAGCGATAATAGCTATCGCTGTTCGTAACGAAAAACGCCAATTATCCGCCGGATATTTGTATAGACTTCCGTGGATAACGCGAAACCAGAATCAGTGTTGCCACCATACGCCTTTTCGAAATAGATCTAGTGGACTTTTATAGTAGTGTAGTGTTTGAACCCGTTTTTCACAGTTTAGTCCGCAAAGAGCAATCTAGACTCTTTTTACAAATTCGATAAGTTCACAACCTCAAGAAAAAATACTCAACTAACAAAATGGTTGCTGAAGTAGGTACTTACCTTCACATTGTTTTAGATAATATACTTAACTGAAGTGGGCGCTTATGATATTAGAAATAGTAATATGATATTATACAGTTATACATTTCATAGGTATGTTTAGTGAGTTTCTTATGAGCGAATTATTGGTTAATTCTTCCTTTTTTACAAGCATTTTAGCCTGATTTATTTCGTATATAGCCTCTTTGAAAAGTGAGATGGCAACACTGACCAAAATACTCACCGCATGCATGGATAAAATGGTTTTATTTGTGTAGTGCACTTATCTCGCTACACTATTCACATTTCACCATACCTACATCACCAATACCTGAAGAACTAGTGTCACACAACAAAATTCTAGCCTACCACCTACCTGAATTTGAAACCTCGGTATAGAAATCAGGTTCACTACCAATTTTGCACGCCAGGTTGTCAATGTTTTTTCCTGGCTAATCTGTGGCCCAAGCGCGAACTTTTTACGTAGTGTACTCGTTGGTTACAATAACATATGCGTATCCACTCACAGCTCCCGTCGTATTTGTAAAATACCATATTATATTGGGGGTGTGGATAAAAACAAAATAATCCTGTTTCTTAAATTTTATTGGTAAATTCACATTCAAATTATAGATCACGTCGAAGACAGATATTACAATATGGGATTTCTACAGACAAAATTTTGTTATTTTATTAATATTTGCTATGATACTGTATCGGTAGTTTTCCAATTTCTAAATCTACTGCTTCAATAGCTACATCGAGTTAACGGTGCATAAATGCTTCAAAATTCCAGTGTCAGGAGTGAGTCAGCAAGGAGACGGTCAGAAAATAGAAATACACATTACATCGTTCACTTAGGAATTCACGATACAGATCGAACATCAAAATATTTCTATATATCAATAGACTACTTTCACATAATCGTTATTAAAAAAGACGAAACGCGCGGAAGTCGCACGCCGAGCGCATCCAACGAAACGTGTGATCAAATTTTTATCTAATCGATAATCGATACTCCATAACGATCGCGACGCGCCGTCCTCGGGACGCCGAGCGCGGCCGGACCGCCGGGCGGCCGGGCGGCCAGCAGCGGCGGCCGCGGGCGGCGCCTGAGATTCGGCCCGCGGTCGCGGCCATTCGCACGCACCGCGCCGTCTACACGACGCATTATTAAATAGTCACAGGGCAATTTCAGTCCGATTCTCGGTTAAAGAATAAAAATAAAATACATATATCGATCTAAAGGGTTTGACATCGCTTAAGTTAGGAGTGTGGGGGCGGGCGGTGCGGGCGGCGGGCGGGGGGCGGGGGCGCTCTACGAGCCCCACCAGTCGGGGCCGCCGCTGCCGCCGCCGCCGCCGCCGCCGCTGTAGGACGCGTCGTAGTTGCCGCCGTACGATCCGCCGCCGTATCCGAAGCCTGGGGAACGATAACCACATCAGTATGATAACGATTTACGTCAACAACCAGCGTCAGATTTCCAATCAACTATTGGAAAGTGCACTAGCAGACGGGGTTGATAGATTTGAATCGGTGATTTAAAAGAAAAAAAAAACATTAAATAATAAAGATTTTAAACATCTTTCTGAAATTAAATAAATTACCTATACAAAATAATAAACAATAAAAACAATCAATAAAAAAAAGTCGGTCGGAATTTAAAAAATAAACATGAATTTGATGAGCCCCGGTAGCAGGTATGAGGCAGCGTGTACTGACCGCCGCCGATGGTGGAGGGCCCGGCGGAGCGCGGCGCCTGGCGCGACTGCGTGCGGAAGTCGCGCGCGCCGAACGCGCTGCCGCCGCCGCCGCCGCCGCCGAAGCGGCCGCCGCCGCCGCCGCCCGAGCGGCTTCCGGCGCGCCGGCCGCCGCCGCCCAGCCGCCCGTCCGCCGCCGTCGACGTCAGCCAACTGGGAATTTGGATGCGTTCAATGAAACATCCACGAGAACCTCACAATAATGTGGTGACCTCCGAGTTCGATCGATGTTGAGATAGATAGCCGTCGGAAGACCAGCATTTATTTCTTTTTTTAAGCTACTTTACAATGGCATTACAAAGCACTTTACTAAAAACACACACAACAAACACAGAGCGTGTGTGACAGAGAAGAAGCGCGATCGCGCTCCCCACAACTTAGCTAATACCATTAATATTACTTTAAAAATTCTTCAATTCCAGCGTATTTATTGAATGAAAGTACCAAAAAATATATACCAAAGGCATAATTAAATTTCAAATTAACTGATCAACTTTAAATAGAGCAAGCACTTCTTTTTATCATCGTGTCAATAGATTTATAAATCGGGCTTTCATCTCGATCGTAATAAATAATATCGCCATCGGCAAAATAAAACAGAGGGGCAATCGACAACCTGTCGGTTGCCCAGAGTGCGCCGGTCGTGAAGATTAAACAAATATCCCAGACTCGGTCTTCTGTAAATCGCAAGTGGGTATACTGACTTGGGTACATCCTGTTTGGCCTCGACGAGCAGCTCGACCATGTCGCGCGCGAGGCCGCGGTTGCTGTCGTTGAAGAAGGAGGTGGCCACGCCGAGGTTGCCCATGCGGCCGGTACGACCGATGCGGTGCACGTACTCCTCCACGTCCGACGGCAGGTCAAAGTTGATCACGTGACGCACGTGCGGTATATCCAAACCTGACAGACAACACGAACAATATAACAAAACCCGCTGGAGTACAGATGCACCGGTTTATCATTAATACCGCGTCGCCCCGTGCCTGAGATTTTACAGGTCTAAAGCTAAGGACAAATCTAGCGGAAATTTCGTGACAGAGTTCAACGCGTGGAATTTCATTCATCGTGTGAAAATGAACCGGAGGCGTCAATTGTAGGCGGGCCTTCAGTTATGCTGACAGAAATTCCCACGCGCGGAATTTGTTAGATTTGTCCATAACTAATGCGGTTAAACTTCTTGGCGGTAAGTGTTGGAACAAACCATTTGATCCATGTAGTGTATGAGTTAGTAGGTGACAAAACATTGCTCTGCACTTTCATACAAATAGCCCGTGAAAATCATTCTGAAAAGTATTTCAGAGAAGTGAGAGTAATAATGATTGGGGATGTCTTTTATCGACTCAATTACATTTTGCCTTGTTTAATGTATCGAATTTTGCACGGTGTGATTAGCGCCATAAAACGGTTTACAGCATACACGATCGAATCAGCCGCCACACAGAGAAGTCATCTATACTTATATTATATAGAGGTAAAGTTTGTTAGTTGAGTTTAGATGAAAGGGCTCTCCGGAATTACTGATCCGATTCTACATCGACCGCGGGCGAGGCCACGGGCGGATACTATTAATCAATAAGAGGCTGTAGCCGAGCGCCTCGTCTGCCTTTTTGTCGGGTGGTTGATCCGATGATGTTGTAGGCTGTATAAAGTGAGTACCTCTGGCGGCGACGGCGGTGGCCACGAGTATGGGCGTCTGTCCGGTGCGGAAGCGGCGCAGCGCGTCCTCGCGCTCGCGCTGCGTGCGGTCGCCGTGGATGGACGTGACCGGGTACCCCAGCGTGTCCAGGTACTCCTCCAGCTGGTCGGCGCCTGATACAACACAACATTTCAGCAAAATCTTGAAACGAATCCCGTACAAACGGCGATGTCATGCAGTAATAAATATAAACATTGGCAGATAAACACCAATTTCTAACCCTTGTATATGGGTACCATACAATCGACCTATTTATTTACCTTTAGCAGCTCGGGTCTATGTAAGCTAAAGCTACCCACCTTTTTTGGTCTCGACGAACACAAGGATGAGTTGTTCCTCCTCGGTGCGCTGACGTTGCAGCACGTTGGACGCATTCAACAAATCCAATAAGAACGAACGCTTGTCCATTTCCTCCACCCAGACCACCTAAGACAAACAAAAAAATGCATTAAACACTTGTCAATGTCATGGTCAATGATAAATCAATCATGAAAAGATTATTGGAATTTGCCCAGACAGGAATTGAACTAGCCATCACCAGCAACCTACGCTCAAACCTATAGACCAAGCCAACGTCAAATCTGTGTAAGGCTTACCAGTTTACTGAACACATTCCTACATTTTTGGTACATAGCCCTAAAACATACTTACACAAATGTATAACTTGCTTATAAATGGAGCAACCGTGAAGTTTTTTGCCCTTTCATTTTCATTGGAACGGCATTCCGAACGAGCAGTAAACGACGACGAACGAACGAGCAGTAACGCGCAATCATAGCATAATTTTGTGACATTTTGACAATTCATAGGTACTGTAATGATTTACATAAATAAAACATTCTGATTCTAACCTTTTGTGTGATGTTCTCGGAAGTGGATCCAACGCGTCCGACCGCAAGGAAGACGTAGTTGTAGAGGAAGTCCTGCGCCAGCACCTGGATCTGCTTGGGGAAGGTAGCGGAGAACATGAGCGTTTGCCTCTCGCCGGTCTTGGGCATGGTGTTGCTCTCGACGATCTTGCGGATCTGCGGCTCGAAGCCCATGTCCAGCATGCGGTCGGCCTCGTCCAGCACCAGGTGGCGGCAGTGGTCCAGCGCCACGCGGCCGCGCGCCAGCATGTCCACCAGGCGGCCCGGCGTCGCCACCAGCAGGTGGCAGCCGCGCTCCAGCTCGCGGAACTGCTCGTGTATCGGGGACCCGCCGTATCTACGATAGGATATTTCATTATCGTTTACTGACGACACTGTAATATGTCTTGCTACTCGTGATACTCATTAGGAATCTCAAGTTCGCTTACTGAGCAATAGCTCTAGAGATGTGTTGGCATTATATGTAAAGAATATAAGAAAAAAATGGTTTTCTTTTTTTATATGTATTTCCTAGTAATCTCATTATTTATGAGACAATTAAATTATCTTTTTTTTTTAACAATTACGTACAATTTTTTATATGATATCATGACATATCTTATCTTTGGGTGCAATGAGCTACAAAAAATATTTAACGCTATTTATTTACATATTATATATATCGTTTACAGGTAGAAAAAGTTGTGATTGACCCCGAAATCCATGAACTTTAGACAGTTCGCATTAAGAAGTATGTGACCAGAAGTAAAGCCAATTATATATTTCCTTAACTAAAGGTTTTCTAGCTAGGCGGTGTGATATAATGTATAATACTTACACGACGCACGGGCGAACACGGGAGCGATAGGCAAACTTCCTAGCCTCGTCGAATATCTGAGTAGCGAGCTCGCGCGTGGGGGCCAGCACTAGCCCGAGCGGGTACTGCTTGCGCCGATTGAACGGCCTGCAACACAAAATAACGCATCCATAAATCAATAGAGTGGGCTAGAATAGGGCTCTATGGCGTGGGACACTCACCCCATGTGTTTGACGGGTCCCGCTTCGTATATCTGGTTGAGTATGGGGACGAGGAAGGCGGCCGTCTTTCCGGAGCCTGTCTGCGCACACGCCATCACGTCTCTGTGGCCGAGCACGATCGGGATCGCGTACTTCTGTACCGGCGTCGGTTTGTCGTAACGAGCGGCCGAAATGTTCGTGCGCATTATTTCCGTCAGGTTAACATCCTCGAACTGTAATAAAAGTTTTAACATTATTCGAAAGAAAGTGATGACATATATATGATACAAATTTAAATGTCCCCTAGTTACATTGATAGGGGGTTTTAAGGATAAATAAGTTACTTAACATTTAGTCTCATCTGCGTATGGATCAATGTGCCAATGAAAAACCTATAACATATCAATGTTTTTCCTTAGATATTTACAGAAAGAATATACGTACGCTGGTAATGAAGTCCGGTACGCGGTCGCCGCTGGCCTCAACCGGTATATCCTCGTATTTGGAGAAGTTGATGCCCGTGTTGCCCGTGCCGAACAGCTCCAACTCCTGCCGCTCGTCGCGAGGTAGCGGCACCGTCCAATCATTCTGGATGTTTTATTATGTTCAATAGTCTGTACTTCCCAACAAGAATCTTATATATCATGCTATATAACCATTACACCTATAAATATCCATGTCAGGTGGAAACGAAATATATTTTTACAAGACTACACTTATCGCATTAACCCTCGCGATCATCTTAAACAAATCTGGTTTAAGAAGTTATTTGCAAAAATACTTCTACTACTATGGAATAATGTTTGAGCCGCCAATTCCAATTAGATACAAAAAAATAATAATAAGCTTCAAGACTTTAGAAATACAACTTCAAACCTAAAAAAGGCATTTTTTTCAAGTTTCATAGCTTTTTATAATTCCAAATTCAAAACCAATATTCTTGGACATTAGAAATGTAGAAAAAAAATATATTTGGATCTTGATGCATGAGACAAGTTGGTGACATGAATAGACTTTCTCCTTCAAAGTACAATTCGCTACAACCCTATGCTTAAAAACGTAATATTTGGAACCTCGTATTCGTACAAATCAAACAACAATGATATGAAAAGTAAAAGTATCACCAAGCTATCCAACCGACCTCGTCTCTCGTCCCTCGAGTGCTCGTGCGGCGAACATCGTCTGAGGGCCAGCGCGAGTTGTTGCGATCGTCGGCGCGCGGCTCGGGCTCCTTCCAGCGGTCGTTGCGCGGCGGCGGCGGCGCCTCGCTGGCGCCGCCGCCGGCGTTGAAGTCCTCGTCGCGACGAATGTCACGGGTCGGCTCGCGCCCGCCGCCGCTGCGTCCGCCGCCGCCGCCGCTGCCGCGCTCGCCCCATCTGTCAGACGGCTCCGCCCACCGTTCAGAGTCGCCATTTTGATATCCTGAATCACGACCTGTAGGGTACGTAAGTAACTCAAAATGTAAACGTATTTTGCTTATACAGACAATAAATGAAAATAATTTAATAAAGATAGCAATGGAGATGACCGCCATTAAACGCAGCAGAAACCGGTACTACACTAATTCTAGTACATATATCAATATGATAATAAAGTTCACAGGTCAATTGAATAATGACATATATATGAATGAAAAGACACAAATAATCCTTGGAACCGCGCCAAAAAACCGACACCAAGTGGAGAACAGACGAGTAGTCATGGGGTCTATTGAATACACTCGAACATATTCGAATCGAAGAACGTAAACATGGCTTAAAGCATGGTAATATATACTCTAGTTTTGAAAATCAGCACAACGTCCAATCTTCCGCTCGCGGTGTTCGGGAATTTAGTAATGTCAAACCACAACTTGCATCATTCTGTCCAAGTTGTGGTTCCGGAGCCACATTTCAGTGGATCACAGATATTGTCTCGAGCGCAGAATCTAGTACACAGTACATATATCGATGGCTTAAAAGTGATACGTACCGCGGTCCCTGCGCGGGAATCGCGAATCTTGGCCGCGATCGCTTTCACGTTCGCGGTCTCGACCACCACGGTCGTAGGTTCTTGAACTGCCTCCGTATGATGACCGGCCGTCCTGCGGTTCGGCGGGACGGCTATCTGGGCTCGACCGCTCTTCCGCTGCACATAAAGAAGCGTCCGAGTCTAATATATTAATATTAGACTCTATATATTAATATCTTTTTATACATATACATATAATAACATCTTAAATTATTATCCCGGAAAATGATAGGGTTATCCCGAGAGAACCCTCCCATTTTGCGGACTATTGAGAAATAGTCAAGGAACTTCAATCTTTAAATTCACTAGGCGGCGTTGACTGTAACACAGCATGGAAAAAGGATTCATTGCGCGAAATCAGAGGAATTATAAAAAACAACTCAAGTCCACGTGTACGAAATAACGGGTACTGTTAGCTAGTCCTATTATAAAGCTACAATATACATTGTTAAAAAAAAATTGCAATATACTACTTTCCATGGCCAGTGGGTCGAGCATGTCAACTGTGACGAGACTTTACATACGGATTTTATTACACCGAGTCACTTTCTCGTCGGCTATACATGAGATAATAAGACAAAATTGATATTTCTATTACATAGTCACAGTCAACCATTAAAAAAAGAGTTCTCAGAATGCTGTACCCAAAAAACTAATAACCTATTATAACTCATATTATAATGGTATGCTTAATTCTAATTACTTACTAGGGTGATGTATAAAATAGCCGAATAGGTACTTAAACGCGACTTAATTTTGAAAGCTGCATTAATAATGCTTAAAAAATTTAAGATTGCGCAGCATTTGAGTAAACGGCCGTTAGACTGAGATATTATTATTTCTGAGATTAAATAGGATAAAAGTAATGACCCACTTTCTACAAATAGAATGTTAGGAGCACTGCATTCTATTTAGAAATAAAACACCGTAATGTAAATAATTATACTGCAGGTTTGAAATAAATTACAGTGATTTGTTTATTAAATAATTTTATTCCTATCTCGAGAAGTTCTCAATCTAAGTCAATGAACTTTCTATTTATTCAGAAATATTATTATTATTTATTATCATGCAAGCAGTTGATGGCTGGCTGTATCCTGTTATTCTTCACTAGATTTCATTTATGATGTGAAGATGTCTGTCAAGTCTCTTTTTAACTGTCTAATATGAGGGATGACGAGATGGTAGACAAGAGCAGAAATCCTCATATCTGCAATGAGTGTTAGGCTCGCTAGTCGCTAGCGTCTGCGTAAAATATTTGTTAAGTCAATTGCACAAAGGCCACCCGCCCCATAGGTTACCATTTACTTTTTTTAAGAGTACGCTAGCGAATAGTGACTCTGGCGAGTGTTAGCACTTATGATCAAGCAATACATCACTACCGCAAACGCACACATTCGCGTCACTCGAAGTCGACTTTGACTCCAAAGTCACACAGGTCACAGATATTTAATCGAGTCAATGTGTGAGCAATTGGATGATTTTCTCAACTGTTTGAAATTAAGATCTTTAAAAGATACATAAATCACCTCACAAATGATTACTCTTTCTGCTGGGCACGGGCCTTCTCTTAATGCAAGCGGAATGCATACAATAGTCCGTGCTGACCCAGTGCGGGCTGGCGGTCTTCTAACGTCTTTCGAAAAATAGGTTCACGCAACCATGTCGCTATCTCACGATAATTTCCATCACCGTCGACCTCATCATAGCGTGTTTGGAAAATTATGTACATTCAGGCGTTTTTTTAAACTGTTAAGTTATATTTAACAGTTTAAATGAGGTATATATGTATTAATATTACGATAAGTGTATGTTCTGAATTTTTAATCACTGCGACCTAGTTTTATACGGCAATCAATAACATCCACACAGCTTAGAGGACAGTGAGGAAATAATAAATCACTTGTATGACCTTACATATCTTATCTTGAATCTAATCTAATTAAATCAATACTCATAAATCAAGTTTTGAATCAACTGACTTTGTATTACGTAGTGCAAAAAACTACATGAAACTATTAGTAGCTTCTCGTATTATTGCTGACCACCAACTGAACAGTCGATGCCATACTACCGTTGTCAATATAGTAATGTCATAGTTCTAAGACAATGTTTTTTTTTACAAAAAAATTGTTACAAAAAATACAGTGTATTTAATTTTTTTTTTCGCCAACCCTAGTGGATACGAATTTACTTGTTTGGTGTTATCAACCGAATATTACCTAGTAACCAACCGACGTCTACTGTTTTACGAAATGTCTACTTCAACTTTACCGTGACCTCCGTCAGGTCAACCACCGACCAACGACTTGACACGACCGTGTGGAAGGCCTCTAAGACGCGCGCCGAACGCGCAAGATGTATATAGACGTGCCACCCCCCTCCCCCACGCGGCTTCTCTATACATGTTGAGCAATCGGCGCTGGAAGTTTATATTCAGCATAAATTGTATACTTATATTATGGTATATTGTTTACCACTTACAAATTACCTTATTAAGATTTTTGTCTATGGTAAAATGGCCAAAAACTTAATGATTCAACACGCAATACTCGGGGTTCTGCTCATTTTATAACAATAAATTGTTAATGATATAAAATATGATATCATTTTATAATAATAACAATACATTGTTGATCAGAATCCCGCGTAATATATAATAATGACGATGATGATGATGATGATGATATGAATCCCCTACTCCTATCAATAAATGATATACTTTACTGAAAATGAATACATCTCCATAGGATTAATATGAAAAGTCAAGTTAGACCATTTCAGTTTAATTTCCTTCACTCGTGCACATTTATAAAAAAATGGTTAATATCCTAGAAATATTACACATTATCGACTTTATCATTGGAACACATTTTTAGGACAGTACAACAAATTTTACAACTTCATTGTTGAACTTCCTGCCAAAAAGCGTTATGTGATTATGATATTAATATTTTCATGTGGTTTGATTAACATTACAACGTAAGTTGCAAAATGAACAATAATGAATTCCTTAAAAACAGAATCTATGAAAAAAATACTTGTGTGGAGAAGTTTATCAAATGTCTTCATGTTGTTTTCGTTGTTAATATATGGGCAGCCCTACAAAGCTAAAAACAGTCAATGTTACCTGGAGGCATGGCAAGGCAATGCCTCTGCTACGTTGAGTCAAAAGGTGCTGCATAGGGTGTTCCGCGTAATAGTTTCATAAAATATATCTTCTACTACAAGAATAATGTAATTACCTTGTGAAGGGCCCTGCAACTGCCTGCGCAGGTGCGGTGGGATATAGCGGCCAGTAGTCTTATTAGCCTGAGGCTGCAAGTCCAGACCAGCAAGCTGCAACAAAACATACTTTAGTTTGATGGATCCTATTGGGAAAATTGTTAAATTATTATGTTTTATGACAATAAATGTAAATAAAACAAAATTAAATTGGTCAAATGAGTTATAATTTTATAATCTGAAGATGATAAATATATAACTAGAAATAGATTATGAATACTACTAATATAAACTAGTTTCAATAGTACTGAATTATTTTTGCCAATTCCGGAGAAGTTAACATAAACAGCACACAACTACAAAAGCAAGGGTGTATGCAAAATAAAACCATGTCTATATATACTAAGGAAAAACCTACACAAAAATGACTAGTTTTGTATGTATAATAGTTTTAGGCAATGCCCATTAGAATTTGGAAAAAGGGTACAATGTTGGGGAGCCAAGTTCAGGGTAATTTGTCTATAATATAGAAAATTATATAATAAAAGATTGCAAACATTTATTGATCAATGATACATGTCAAATCATTTGTTTACCTTTACAATGATGTTTATGAAAACCACCATACCAACCTACTTATATAATTAATGTGAGATGTATAGTAAGTAACCTTGTAAATGTAAATTGTTGACATACCTAGTTAGTAAAATGGTCACTGTGATTCATGGACATACAACTTATTAAGATATTATTGGTCAGTTGAATAGATTATAGTTATTCAAATGGACAGTGAAGTCAAAATCCCAATAAAACCATAAGCTACCACCTAGAAATCTCGAAAATCTAGAAATCTCCAGAAATTTGTCATGAATGTATGAGATATTTGAAATGTCAGCCCTCATGCCTACATGGGATTATGACAGTCTGGGATCACAGACAGCATCAGGCAACAGCTACTTATAAATATGTTTAGTAGGTTATGAATTATGTACAAAAGTGGTGCATACATAAATGGCAATGAAGGTGTGCTTAGTACCGGAACAAAGAAAGCTATTAGCATGAAAGCAAAAAATAACAGATTGGTCAAATATCAATGTTTGTTATAATTACTACTCAACTATATCAAATTAAGTATGCTGCATTGGCTACAGAAGCATGACCGAGTAGGTAGGGCAATGGCTAGTTACACGATTTATAAAATATAACAGTAACCGAAAAATAAGTGAGTACACTTTAGCCTTCATAGAAGTCCTCAGGATAAGATTATACTTTCCTAGCGTGGGTATGTACTAACCTACCTACGTACCTATGTAGAACAGTTGCGAAATATTTTATTTCCTCCCGCCATGACACGCAAATATAGCGTGACAATGACCTCACTCGTTCACACTTTGGAAAACTACTGCGAGTGATACAAGTGAGCACATTGTCATTACTAAAATAGCAAAATCTACAAAATCAATGAAATAGATACCATAGAAGTGGAAGAAGAACCGAGTCGCCATGTTGGTTATTCCGAGACACGTAAAGCACTAGGATTATATAGGTAGCTGGATGTTTTTACAATAAAATGAGATGTTTTATGAATTAGAAGATTATTAACTTGATGGTGTGCATCTTAGAACAATGTCATCTAAACATAAAGGCCAATTTAATTTTGTAAAAATCAATACCAAGTGCATGTAGGTACATGAGGTACAGACCTGCTGCTCTAGACCTGTTCCATTTTGGTTGGTAACATTACTCATATTACTACCAAGCGGTACGTTTTTTTGGGAACTTGGCTCCAAAAATATTTTACAAACACAGTCTACAATGAATTTTGCACAAACACAAATTCACAAAATCACATGAAAAGGCTTCAATTTTTCTCTCCGAAATCACTTTTCATTCGTAGTTTTTGTTCTTCACTGATTTCTTAGCATCTCGCTCATTCCATTTCCATTCAATTCATTCATTCAAGAAGTTTCTCAACCTATGAGTTAAAATTTCCCCATCACATGAGTTTATTTTCTTATTGTATATGTGATATATACAAGGTGATAATCTTTTATCACATTAGCAATAAGTAATGAATTCCAAACCACAATCAAGTTTTTGAAGGATTGTTTAGTCCATGCAAACATAGAATTAAGATTTGATAAAGTAACCCATAGAAATAGGAGACTTTTAAAAATGGTAACCTTATTAGGAGGTGGAACACTGCTTTATCTATAGACAACTTCCGTTTTAGTTGTTTTATTGTAAATACAGATGTCACTAAATTCAAAATCGATCAAATAGCTAGGGATACACGTTCAGGGCTGCCTGTCAAGTACTCGTTCGTTCGCTATAGATGGGATCCCTTGCCTGTTTAGTTTACCCATAGAGCTATATAGTTTTCCTTTCTTTAGATCTATTCAAATCTACGATTTAGATTGATTCCGATCAGCAGAGCTAGCCACAGATTAGAAATATGTCTAGCAGACGCGGCGCAAGCTTAGCGCGCGGGCGAGCAACAATACTTATTATTACTATTCATTCAACGAGCCAGAGTTGTTCAAGGGGTACCCTATTCATCAGGATTCCCTAAATTAGGTTTCCCAAGTATTTCGTGGGTTTTTAATCAAAATAAAAAAAAACAAACTATGTATGAAAGACATAGGTGTGTGTTATATGGAAAAACCTTTCGAACTCGTTTTCTCGGGTATTGCGTTTAACGTAGCTGAATCCAAACTCACTTCGTGTTATAAGAAAGCCCTTTCAAAATCTTAGCAAAGTGAATGTGTAACTATAACTCAAATCTAACAACGTTAAGTCGTTCAAAAACCCAAATCAAACCCGTTTATTGTTTTTTCGTCATTTTAATTTTTCATGTCATCATTCATTTTTATTGTATGTGTATTTATTTAATTTGATACCGCTATCAAATACGTGCCATTGGCAAAATACCCACTAAGTTGTGGGTAAGGCCATATTCATATCCATTTTATTTCATCGCCTTTCATTTTGTAAAGGAAGAAGAAGAAGAACCCGCTTGTTTGGGGCTAAAATAGGCACGAAACGACGATGTCTAGCGGTGTGTCTATCGTGAGCCCAGTAGTAGTACAGGTCAGTGCTCGCTCTGATTATAATTACATTTTATATCCATTTTATTATTGGAATCGATCCTTCTGCACATCCATAGTGCACATCACCATAGATAATACATGTAAACATGAATTTGGAATCTGTGATCACTCACTAAAAAAAATTGCAATTTTACTTTTTTTTTGTAAATTCTGTTCAACATTTATATTTATTGTTTTGTTTGTTGTTTTCTTAATTTTTAAATAAATTTTATGTTAAATGTATACATGAACATATACGAAAGTTGCTGCATGTATTGTTAGTCGTTTACTCAATTCTAATTTAAGATAAATAGGTACATATATAATCACCGCGAATAAGTACGTATGTAAGTAAATCAGTTCAATGTATTCAATTCTCTTCATTCTATGCATTGTGTTGTGAAATACCATCATGTAGATATTTGTCCCCCATTGTGTATTCTGATATTTTGAATTTGTATGTGCTGGTATAGAATGAACCCAGAGCCCCGAGATCCCCCTCAGCCTCGTGAAAGGCATCCCCCACCAGAGCCCCGGCAGAGGCAGCCGCCGCCGCCACCTCGCCGTGCTACTGCCCAGCCACCGCCGCCCCCGCGCGAGCGCCAGCCACCACCACCGCCTCGAGAACGCCATGCACCGCCACCGCCACGGCAATAATAACACACTTGCCATTTCGACAAACTGAGTTAATTAGTAATTATCAATTAGAAACTGGCTGTATACAAAATTATATGTTTTTGGAAAAAAATTCTTTATTTCTGTGTAGTGATTATATTACTTGCTTACACATCTGTAGTTCTAGTGATGACTTATTAGTTATTATCACACAGATATATGGTAATATTTACCTACCTATGCCATAAAACATTGATTAGAAAGGGTAGGTACATATACCAACTTATTGAATATGTTACCAGGTAGTTAAGTATAGTGATGGTATTTTTTTATTATTGCTGAAAATATATGCATTACGTTGTGCCATACCTTACTATAAGGCCTCAAATATTTATGTAAATCATTCAGCCCTAAGGATACTGCAAGTTGATTTTCAAGTCTCTACTTCACATAGAGCCATCTCATTTTTCATTTCTCGTTTGCCATAATATTGGTGTGAGATTGGTTATGTTAGTTTTTCAACACAGAGTTGAGGGTGTTGGCGGAATGAATGGATTCCTAAGCCAATACATGCACCAAGACCTTGGCACATAATATTTTGGATATTGTGAAGAGCCTACATTAGTAAGTCTATCTGTTACAGTGGGTAGGGTAGTCCCAAATTTTTTTGGTGCATCTGTATATAATAAACCTCTTGAAAAAAGTATTAAATACATTTCATTTAGGGTCTGAAGCCTGTTGAACTGACATTCAAGATCCCTATTGAGAGAAATGAAACAAATTACAGTTTCCATATAAATTGTTGATAAAATTAGAGTTTGTACCAAGAGACTAGCTGTTGATTCATTTTAAAATAAGTATTTGTTTGTGTGTATATGCAAGATACACCCAAGAAATATTTTATAATCGAATTTTATAAATATCAAACAAAATGATAATGCAAGTGAAATGATTTGAGGAGGTTGTGATAGCAGGTATATTATTATTTATCATGATAAGGATATGTACTTATTAGGTACCCAGTGATAGCTATTGCATATTACTTGCAACTAAAATGTTTAATATGAGTAATTGTATATTTATAGGGTTCTGAACTTGACGGATAGAAATGGTATTCCTTATTTCAATAAGAGTAGGTACTGTTTTTGAGTGAGCACACATTTATCAACAATTAGAATCTCGTACTCGACTTTCTTGGCATTTTTATTTTATTTGTGAAATCGTTTGAACTGGCTACTTTTATACTATAAGTAGGTGTATACACATCATGCTAAATGACTTTTTTAATAAATAAATGATACAGTAACATTAATTTACTCTATGAACCCAGCTAATTTGATTGTTATTTCATTTACGTATTCATCTATGCTTCGCTACTTATTATCAATACAACGTTTGTATCTGGCCTAAATGCTTTTCAGAACAGGATCCCGGATAAAGGACATCCATTTGATAAAATTAGTTTGGAGTTATCTAATCCGAAAGCGAATGAAGCACGCTTTTATTATGTAGGTACTGTGCCGAGCCCCATTGTGTGGGTGAAGGAAATCCGTCATCTCAGTGTAGCAAGTCAAATTGACGAAATCAGTTGGTCCGTACACTCCTGGTCTGCGAGGTGCCTACAAATCTTTCGAAATGTATCGAGGTTTATGTGTATTGTTCGTATTGGCGTGCGTAGTGCTATCTCGGTCGTACTCATTGAGGAAACTGGACGTAGATCTGCCGGCTGTGGTGAAGGAGACCGTGAAGATGAGCGCGATGATCGAAGATTCTCCGGAGTGGGACGGGTGTCCTAAAGGTTTCCAGAAGGATATTACGGGAACGTGCCGGGAAGTGTGGTACGAAGAGTATAGCTAGATACTCATGATTAGCCGGAGCTCCTACAACTAGGAAACCTTGAATCTAATGTAATGTACCTACTATGTATTCTTCTAAATAGGTATATTAGTTACCTACCTACTTATAAAATTAATAACGAAATAAAATAATAACCATTATATACAATTTTATTGCACCCGGGCAAAATGTTTAATGGTATAATAACAGTAAGTAACATACCCAATCGAGCAGATAGTTAAATTTTAACTTTAATTGACACGTTATTGCAAAATGTCTAAGTATATCGTGCTTTGGCCGTAGGCGTAGATACAATTTTATATATCACACCTCATTAGTATGGGTACTTATTAGGCGCGGGGTAGCAGTGGAGCGATGTACCGCCAAGTGTCGAGCTTCTCCAGGATTGGGTTCAGGCCAGCAAGGGCCAACTGAGAGGCGACCAGACTGATGGCACCCTGGAAGCGGCCCACATAGTCCATGATGACATCCTCGACCATCGCGTTAACGATCTTGTCGATATCGCCGCCGCCGATCGCGCCGGTGATGCCAGACTAGAAATAAAAAGTTATAAATAAACCGCGTAATCAAACTTTGCTGTAAGTATTTAACCATCAGCGTCTCAGGTGCAATCTTTTTAACCGACTGCAAGACGCAAAGGAAGGTAATGTGTTTATCGCAGCCTAAGTATGTTTAATCTTTGTGGTGTTCTAGAGTAGAGACCAAATGCGTGAGCAGTTACGTCAATCGAAGTGTCATTCAATCAAAATTTAATATGGCGACAACCAGACGCCATATTGTGAAAAAAAAGTTGACGATCTATGTTATGTTGTGGGGTGTCATTGAATGTATTTGAAAATTGTCTTTAGGTATCGGTAGGAAGGTGATAATCATTTTTCATTTTCAATATAATTTAGGATCTATAGCGATTTAAAGTTGGCAACCATTCCTTCACTTAAATTTTCAATTATTAAAAGCCGTGCTAATGTTCTTATACAATAGCGTTTTGGAATTATTAACGTGAAAAATAATCACTAAAGTAAAAAAAAAGTTAATTTAAAAAATCAAACATCTCGGCTTCGTAAATAATAGCCTAAAAGAAATAAAAACATGGCCAGAGCGACTTTATCAGACAGCTTTTAAAGTAGGCTGTAAAAGCTTGAAAATAACGTATCTCTGCACTGTTTCCCTAGGGTTCTTCCATACGGCGCCCTTTACCACGTTAGCTTACATTTGCTATCAATACAATTCAGGCGCTAGACAGATATAATAGGTAGGTAGATAGGTAGTACCTTAAAATTAGGTATTTGGAAGGATGCGTTTGTAATCCGGTCAATGACAATGGCTTTCTGATTATCAGACTGCTTCAAGAATAATTTAGCTTGGAATCGGAAGCCTTCGACTAGGAATCTGAAAAACAAATCAAAATTTTATTGGAAATTCTTAAAGTTAAAAGTTGTTGTTTGTCTGCAGACTGCTGTAAGTAGGTAGGTACCTACTTTGCAAGCATGAATACTAATAATGTATTTGTTAAAATAAATTAACTTTTGCTCGCGGCTCCACCCTCGCAATCATTGATTATGTCTCCATGTCCGACGCACCCGGGCAATCGACAACCTATGGATTGGCTAATCCTTTACCACAATGGCAGAAATAATTTGAATAACGACACGATATAAAGAAGAAGGAGAACAAAATTCCTCATTAATTATAGTATGTAGTGTACCTAATAGTTGATCATTGAATCATGATCATTTAAATCTGGATAAAAGTTTGGTAGATCTATGGAACCTAAGTTTGGAACCTAACTATGTTGGGATATCAATGTATAACAATAATACTCACGTGGCCTTTCCTTTGCCATATATGGGAATAGCAGATAACAGGTCACCGACCAGGTCATAATATTCTGAAACAAAATATTTAATTATTCCAATGTACCCACCCACCCAAACAACCATTATAAATATACCATGGGCACCATACAATATACTGGGGCAGTACCAGATTATCTTCGTAAAATGGTTAGAAAATGTAACGGGCCCCGCGCATTTGTGGGCCTCGCGCGCCTGTGAAACGTATCAGGTAAGATAGGTATGGTATATCTATCACCTTACGCATTATAAAAAAAACGGAGCCGTTATTACAGGCCCCGCGCTCCGGCACGGTACTTGGGACTATTCTAAACTCGGGCCTCAAGTCTATTATCACGATGACGACTCCAGTATCAGCGGCTGGCTCTAAAATTGGATTTGGATAGTCATATCGTAACTCCTGACTCACGAGTAGAAATGTCCAAACTAGGAATAGACACATCCAAGTCGAAGGTGAGATCGCGCAGGTTAAGGTTGCTTCTGTGCACCACGAATCCGCCGAAGCCGGTCGCGTAGATGTCTTTCAACTCCAAATCAAGGCTGCAAATAAAAGTAACGTTATATTCTACGTAACTTAAGTTTCGCAAAATCAGTCTTGGTCATGTTATAATAGGATATTGTTTTGGTGTACGCAAAAACAAACCCAATATTGGGCCACACTAACTTTCATCGCCCGAGGTGATGTCAATAATATCGTACGACTGCCGTAATACTAACTTCATAAGTCCAGAAGGTATGGTCAATTGGAAGTGGTCCATGGCAAGGGGGTCTAGCGGCGGAATGTCGAAGACGGACGAGCCGTCGTTGATGATGCGGCGGACGTACGCGATCATCTGGCGGATCAGAGTGTTGACGACCATATTGTAAGTCTCAGGGGTATCGGCGACGAAGACGCTGTTATCTGTGCACAAAACATTGATTTAGACAATACTGATTGCATAGTTTGTTGAATGCCAGGTATATATTTAGGTTTTAATTGAGGTATATATTTAGGTGTATTTATAATTTATTGAGCCTTTATTGCGGACCATTGTATGACATAATTCACAATTGAAGTTATTAAAATGTTAAATAAATAGTAGGTATGTACATTACAAATCAATAATTAATAAATTATGCGTCCACTTCGCCTTATAATTGGCCCTGTCCATCCACATTTGAGTTTGACTATTTTTATTTACACATCATGGATCTGTGTGATTTTCCGTAGGTTGGTGGCACATTTTTTTGTCTAGTTTTGTAAAGCCCAGGATAGTCCTTTCTACCTATACCTTTTTGGCTGAACACTAGCCTTTGTCTATATTCCATAGGTCATTATCGGTAAAATGCAGATGTTGATCAGTTTTATTTTGGATGACAGATGGTAGGTAGGTATTGCTTACATTTCATAATTTCTGCGAGTGACCGCAGCACCTGCCTATTCCAGGAGATGTGAATTCACTTTTCCATTTCTAGGTCTATCTAGTCATCGAAGGAAATCAAATTACCCTAGGTAGATATAGGATTTTACATGATCAATTTATATTTAATACGGACATACCGCTTGTTACCTTCCTATAGTGCAATAGGCTGCTATTATAATAACACCTAAAAGAAGACGGTCTTGCTAGGTTCAAGCTAACAATACAAATAATAGGTTACATTCGACCAATAATATGAAGCCAACAGGACTGTACACCTCTGTAAGATGCTGTGCTAGTTTATATTTATGGGATTAAACTTACGATGTTCCAATGGATTGTAATTGGCGGAGCCCGGCGCGGCTGCGACCGCGGCGCATAGCATCAAAGCGATTATTAGTTTCATTCTGAAATAAATTTTGTAGGTATGTACCTATAACATAATTTTCAACGTCATTAAATATGTACAAACATACATAATGTCGTATTAACGAGCTGTACGCTGTTTAGGTACATCAACCTGATTGTATCATATAGCCTAAATTAAGGACGTTTGAGTTGTAACTCTTTATTTAGAAATGGACAACATCAAATGGAGAACGTTGACCTTAATTTTCAACTTTATGGATTTATATATGAGGTTATTAAAAAGGTTATAAAAATGTAACTGAGTTTGGGATCGTACAGTTGAATAAAATGTTAGTTTGCCGTCATTTAATATTGATAGGGACACAGTTTATGCGGGATGAGCATGAATTACTGTACCCCAGTCATAGATATTTAATATTTACAATAACGAGATATGCCCTGGTGCGGCACCCATAATCCAAGCGTTGTTTAGTTTGGGACCGTACAGGCACATCCTCCATTTGCGTTTAACAAAAAACATAATATCCTGACGAGACGCTGATTCGACCAAGACACTCCTTTATTACCTTAAGGTTGAATATCATTTGCACATCGTACTTAACGTAAGGGCTATATTTGTCATTTGTTATTTATGTGTACTTAAATGTATTAAATATGAACCTTAGTAGATATTTTATTAATTAAGAGTATTTGACTACATAATTATTAGATTGCGTCTGTTAGCGAGAAAATTTAACCAAAAGCATAAATGAGTTAGTCAGACATAATGAGATGATAATGCTAATTTTATTTATATTAGACTAGCTGTTACCCGCGACTTCGTCGACGTGGTGGTCCTAAAAGTTTTTCTAAAATTAAAGTAGCCTAAGTGACTCCTTGTTACATCAGGTATTTGCCAGTAAATGTCCTGTGAAACTCGGTCCTGCCATTTCAGAGATAAGCCGAAACAAACAGACAGACAGACAGACAAAAATTGTAAAAAAAATGTTTTGTTATAAGTATGTGCCGCGTATATCCAAATGCACTTAGTAAAAAGCGTTTATTTTAATTTTCCAAACAGACACTCCAATTTTATTTATTTGTATTGTATGTATAGACCTATCCGGGAATGTGAGTTGAAAACAAACTAAAGGGTACTCAAATTTGTATAGTCGAGATATAGCTTAAAATATAATAAGGTAATCACTTTGCTCGATGTAACTAACCTGTCAGTTGCAAGAGCTCGTCCACTACTGTCCGTGCTCCCGCAAAATAAGTCCCATAAAAATCAAAATCGTTCCGATCAGCACTGATTTCCTTCATCAATCATATAAAAAAATCAATGACGCGATAAAATTGTAATTAACGCCTTATTATTAACATTATCAATTTTTTATCGATAATTCTCATACGTAGGTTGACCCTATACATGTTGATTTATAAAGGTACGTGCAGTTGTTGCTTTAATAAATTATAAACAGAACTATCTTAATACGCAGGTGCTTATCGACTCGTGGAGGTGATGGTTAGATAATATCATAAGAGATAATTGTCGAGGTAACGACAGAACAACACAACACTGCTTCACGTACGAAGAAGTACGAAGTGTCTTGCATTTTCGAGATATAATGATTAAACGCTGATGCCACGCCATCATAATAGTGGTAAATGGCCGATCGAGTGGCGTACGCATACGAGGTTTTAGGGCCGGGGCGCGGGCGCCGACTTTTAGATAGCCTGTGGGTGCTCATTCGATGATTCGTGAAACAAGTTGGCGAATAAACATCCTATGCGATGGTGAAAACCACATCGAAATCCAACCAGTATATAGAACTGAAGTCGTTCGCGAACAGACTGGCGAAGATATTGCAATTTGTACTGGACTGGACTAGATGATCTGAGAATTTAATTTAATGGATTTGTGCGCTGGTTGCGGATGCTCGCACGCAGAACGTGACCTACACGTGCTGCCGCGTGGCGAGTGGGATGGTAGAATCATTGCAGAAATCTGATAATTGATCTCTTATTTATGTCTGCTTGGAGATTTATTCTCATATGAATAGAAATAAGATAGCTCTAGAATTATCCTAGCCACCTGATTGACACGCAGTCATTCAGAGGGACTTCAATGTTTGCATAGACGCACCCAGGTAGTGACAAAATAATGAAGCTACCTTAAACACACGGAGCATAGTATATACTTACTACATTTCAATGCCCCTGAAGAAAATCTAGAGAAGGAAGACGTTATCCATTATATGAGAAAGCTAAGAATTAAACGCCCAATTGATACCAAAACAATTTAATCAAATTATAGGGGTAATAATACCCCAAGTGTCGAATTTCTCCAAAATTGGGTTGAGGTGTTGTATTATGCTGGTACTGTATCTACCAGTCAGGTACTTGCTGAACCGGGTGAGGTACCCGGCGAGCAGGTCTTCCACCATGCTGTTGAAGATTGTGTCTATACTGCCATCGATATCCGAGCGAGACTGTGGATGATAAGACTTATGAGACTCTATTGGTTATATTGATTAGCCATGAGATAGGTAAGTAGTAATATAATATCAGCCCTTGCATAAACAGATGAGAAAATTAGGTTCTTAATCAGAATCAGAATATTTTTATTCATGTAAACTATTAAGTAAAGTACTTATGAATCGTCGAAATTGTTACTAAATGCTAAGCTACAACTTTACCACCCCTTCGAAATGCTGTTCCTATATGGAGAAGAACGGACAAGAAACTCCTTGGTTGCTCTTTTTAAAAATATCAGTTCATTGTTATGGGTATGTGAGAACAATGTAAAAACGGCTAGGCAGACTTTAGCAGCTGATCAAAAAACAAGTACTAACTCTAATCTATAAGCTTACAGAAATATATGGAATAGAAAATCTATAAAATTTCAGAGGTATCCTGTGGTCAAAGAGGTACAAGCGTGACTTTCGAGCAGAAGTAGGTATATTTGGAATAATGTATTTACCAATTTGAATTACGTAAATATCAAGACACATAATTACTGTTATCATATTCATCGATATATATGATATTGTGTTAAAAGGTATGTATATAATATGCCTACTGATAAAATTTACTGATGGATAGATTAAAACTGTGAAAAAGGGGTATTGAAGGTTGATTCTTTTGTAAAATAAAAAAGCTACAATGAGTATTAAAATAGTCTTAATAATAAATGGACTTATTCTGTGACCTATGGATAGACTATTAGGATTCGCCATTTATAAATTAAATACATTCCCAACGTTGTCTTAGCAATACTTACTACAACTTTGTCTATGCTGAAGCGTGGTGCCTCGAATTTGTCTATTAGTATAGACTTGCCGTTAATCGATTGTTTTAAATACATTTTGCCCCGAAACTCGAGAGTATGCACTTCAAAGCTGAAAAATAATCAGGTATGTAGAGTCGATCATTTTTGGCTAGAAAACCCAACATCGTTTTTGAGGTCCATATAGTAATGTCTACGGGGATATTAATAATTAAGACATAAGTGCGCTATTTTTTTGTTCAAAGTATCTAAAAAAAATACAGAATATTATCTTAAATACAGGTACCTAATATATGTAATTTAATTCTGGAAAATTAAGCACCACAATAAAAATGTCAGTTAAAAATATTACGACGTTTGTAGATAGGTACTAAGATTACGGTGAAACGTTAGCCATCATTACGTTAAACACTATTTACACATTGATTTAAAAAAATTCTGTGTGACCCAAAAGTATTTTTTACACATTGTTATTTACCGAATTAGCTACCTATGTAATTGTGTATAGCAATATTAACTTACTCTAATACTCCATGCCCTGATAATGGTATCGCATTATATATATCCCCTTCAAGTTCGTAATATTCTGGAAGTAAGATGTGCCGATTAAAAATCTTTAGGAATAGATGCATCACGTAGCATACAACGTCAAGGCGCGGCGGGGCGGCTCGTCGGCGCGTCCATTTTCACAGATTACCTTGTATATTATATACTACAAATACTATATACTAGAAAGTCCATTTCCCCGCCGGCCGTCGTGGGATGCAAACGTACATCTACAAAACTAAATACCTCTATTTTCTCTATGTAATTCTGTCTATGTATCTGTTACAGACAACATATTGCTTATTTAAAATTACATTGTTTATTTTCACAGGTACTTACCAGATCGTATCGTTATTAGCGGCCAATGTATAATCAAATTAGTGGCAACTTCAGTTTTCGTGAAGTTAAATTGTTGCAAGACAAAATCTCCCAACCCAGTCAAGATACTATTGGTGTCATTCGTATTAAATCTGAAAAGAGGAACGAAGGAACTATGCACACAAATAACAAGTAGATACCTACTAGATTAAAATTCGCTCGGAAATTACCATACCGGAAATACCAGCCCTTTTAAATGTACCTCTGCTGGGCACGGGCCTCCCATCAATGCGAGGGGGATTAGGCATAGTCCACCACGCTAGCCCAGTGCGGGGTGGCGGACTTCACACATCTTTCGAGGGGTTCTCTCAGACATGCAGGTTTCGTCACGATATTTTCATTCACCGTTAAGCAAGTGATAATCGTGGTTGAAAATGAGATTCGCACATGAAATCCAGAAACCCCAGAGGTGCGCGCCGGGGTTTGAACGTGCAATGCGATCCTCGTTACCGAGGCAAGCGTTCTACCAACTTGGCTATCACGGCTATAACAGTATTTAATAAAGGTACTTATAGAAAATAAATATAAGGTACCTAGGTACCTATATAGCACATTCACCTTAATATTTCACTATCTACAATAAAGTTTACATGTTCGGATTCGTATGGATCAAAGACAGGTATCTCATATTCTGTACTTCCGGTCCTGATCAGGTTCCGAAGCAGCTCGAAGAGTTGGTGGATTACTGCATCGGAGGTAAAGCGTTCGGAATGGATTGATGGCGTCCCTGTAACAAATTAATATTAAATTCATCATTTTACAAAATTATAAATATGGCCAGGAGAACATAACAAACAACACGAGAATATTTCCCAAATATCCTCGAATGGGAATTGAACCTCTGACAACTGGTGCTTATGCAACTAATTCCCTAAAGTACACAATAAAAAAATCTCAATTGAAATAGGTACCTAGTTACCTTGAAATTGATTGACTGATGACTAAACTGCAGCGATTGGTATTATTACAATAATCAAAACATTTAGTTTTTAAAACTTAAATTAGTTTAATATCTTTATTAGCCTTCTAGAAATTTCAGTATCCTAAATATACTGACGCTTACATTCTGAATTTGCCCTTTACACACTGCCGCGATGGCGAGGCGCCATAAATTAAAAACTCACGATCTACGTACTCATTTTATAGTATCGTAAACATCACATTTACAGCTGATGTACCTACCTGCGTAAGCGCCGCCATTGTTTTCATTATCAATAACCGTTACTACGAAAATTAGGATGAAAATCTTCATTTCAATGCCAAAGGTAAGTAACACTATAATGGCGATATTAATTCGGACTTTAACCGTACGATGCTGTCATAAACTATTGAGCGACTGAGATTAAAACTAATTACCTACCTACGCATTGAAAAGTATATTTTTTTATTTTATCGAATGTTATTTCGAAATGAGGATTTAGTTATCTGATAATCATTGTAATATTGTGTAAATAAGTAATTGAACTGGTTTAGTTTTACTATGAAAGAGATGGAATAATTCTTACCTTATTTTCAACCTTACCAACCAACCTTATTAACAACATATCCGACTAAATAGATAGCCTATATTATGTTATTCCAGATTATACCCTACCTCTATACCCAATTTCGTTGAAATCTGTGCAGCCGTTTTTGCTTCATGCTCCAACACACTAATAAACAACCACACTTTCACATTTTACAGAATAAGTAAAGATTTTATCGAGTATTTCGTAAATGACGGCCTGATTAGCGCAGTTGGTAGTGATCCCGCTTTCGATGCGGAGGGTCCCGAGTTCGTCCCTACCAGAGTAGGGACAAACATTGTGTGATGAGCACGAATGTTTTCACCCAGAGTCATGGATGTTTACTTCTTGAGAAGCCCAAAGTATCTAGACCTTTAGAGAAGGTAGGTATACTACTCGTATGTGAATACATTTAGGAACTTGGCCGCGCAAGCTCTGAATTGCAGTATTATACGGGGCCTCAGTCATCGAAGGCAATACCCTAACCATCCTTGCAATGCCTACCATAAAACGCGTGTATTCTAATTGAATTAATTTTCCCATGTGGACTACAATTGCCATGATCTATTATGGTATAAGGTCCTTGACACAGAAAGATAAATCGTATTAAATGCATATCTATGACTGAATGGGCGCACCCGTCTTGGTGAGAATAGGGATTGGATTAACCATGCAGGATATATCGATGTTTATATCAATTCGCCTTTCAGGTCAGGTTATGAAAGTAGATTTGTTATGATATCTGTAAATGTCTTACATTATTCATACAATTTTAACAAGATCGATCTCATACATAGATCTCATACTTTGGTTTACAACTAATTTTATTTGATTTATGCATGTATGCCTGAACACCAATGCTTAACAGGTAGGTACTTTAATCAATAAATAAATATATTGCCAGACATACTGTCCGTGTGTTCACTTTGACTGAATGGTCCCAAACTAAGTAGCGCTTTTAGTATGGGTGCATATTAGTACACAGCGGTGATCCCTGTATAGTTATCGATAGATATAGACATTCGTTAATCCCATCCCTATTCCTAAGAGCATTGTGTAAGGTCCGACCATAAAAGTAAGGCAAGACAGCAATTGTGTCATCTGAAAAGGCATTCTAATATTGCTGGGCCATTATTCTAATTTGATTAAAACTATCCTAGACAGATGTAGAAGCGACTTATATAATATAATAATTAATAACCATTGATCTAATTGAAATGAAACTAATTTTTTGGATCTTGTCGCGGTTATTATAAATCCGAAAAAATATTTTTATTTTAATGTGTAGTATTCGCGTAAATATATAAGAATTCAACATTCATCTAATTTCTAGTACATCAATGATAATAAACAAAATTATACTAACTGATACTGTAGCTTCATAAGATCGCCACGAATATTTAGTAAAAGCCTTATTATTGTTCTCTTATTTAGAATAGAACATAAGGCACGTGCCTTGAGACCCTGACGTTAATTTCCAATCAGCAAAATAGACGAGTGAGCAAAAAGTCGTATTTGGGAATTTATCAGAAGTGACATTTTTAATAGATACTTTTTGACTTTTTATCATTTTTATGCTATACAGGCTGGTTCAAAAAGGGTATACTAAGTCTTGAAACTTGAGCGCAGGTTTAATGCTCAGTATTCAGTATTCAGTCTTCCTGGATCACCCTTAACGTGGAATTAATATTTTATTTTTTCAGCTTTTATTTATCGGTGATGCTCTTAATGACTCCGTTATATACTATATATCTACAGAGCAGAGTATTTGTTATCTTTATTAGCCCAATAAGAGCAATCGATTTGCTTAGAAAGTGATCTCCTCCAGTCCGAGGCAACGGGGGCAGCGGTGGTAGTTGCCTAGTATATAGTACAAACGTTATATATACATAATAAAGTGTAGAGTTTAACGTTAATCAAACTATTTTAAACGCTTCTAATAACTATTTAACAACTTATATTCTGAATACTGACTGTGAACACTAGTGTCGTCTGTGCACCGAGGCATGTGATATTATATGTGCATCTGCTGAAACGTCTCGATTACTTCATCGATAGTTACGACAGGGATTTATTGCTTCGTATTATTTGTGTTCTGACTGAGCGCGCGACGCCAGATGTCAAAAACACATCAAGACGAACAAACCGTCGTCGTTGACATCACGATTAATTGGACAGACGAGCGATTTATTTGTCGCAGGACGTATAGATACAAAAAGACTTGCGTATTTCGAAATAACACCAGTTTCGACTAAAAGGTTTGAGGTTGTGGGTCTTACTATGGTTTGGTTAGGGTCGATTAGAGCTAGTAAAAGCAACGCAGGATTAAAATTCCAATTAAATAATCTAGTATACATAAATACGAATCATATTCAGTATCGAAATGCTCTTGCTCTAGTAAGTACCTACCAATCACTCCCACATGCAAGTCCATACTTTTACTTACATCATTAGATATATCTATATATATGATGATTGATTCTTCTAAAATACTTAAGTAATAAGATATCTGTGACATTACATGATTTTTTTTCTAACATTACTTATGACATTTATTTTTTTCTTACTAGCAGATAGTTTTTAATGTTTTGGCGGGAATTATTATTCTGTGGAGGGCTAGGAGAAAAAGCATATGGAATGTTTTGTTTTGGGTTTAAGAAAATTGTTGTATTAATACAAGATTTATTTCCAAAAACCGAATTTAATTTATATAAATCCTATAATTACGTGATATGTTAAAACCTACTGTTACAAATATTTCGTCTGTTCCAGTTCTAAATAGCGAATTGAAAGCGCCATGGCGCTCGTAAATCAATTAGTAACCAACACTTCGACGATAACATAACTTTTATAACTACCAATTCGGGCCGAACGATGGAGGTTCGAGGGCTGAACTAGAAGCAGAAATGGGTCACCATTTATTATAGTCTTTTAAATGGAGCGCAACGGAAGGAAATAGAACTGTAATTAAACTGATTTATATAATAATTTCGCGGTATCTGTGTACGTTGAACTGTTTTTAAGTGCTCATTACTCTTCGTCATCACACGTGGGCAAGGTTGGATATATTTTAGCTGTTTACGTAACATCACAGGCTCAGGGACGAAAGCGAAATTGTGAGCCAAGGTAGGTATATATACTTTATATACTTTATTATCTACAGGATTATTTTTTATGAAACTTGGCATGGAGATGGCTTACGGTCAACATCTATTAGGATACATAATTATTATCCCACATAATCGAATGCATCCTCCGTGATGACCAAAAATCTTAACGTCGATAAGTCGTAGGCACTGGCAGAGGCATGGGGTGATAAATATATGAAAATTAAACTGGATTTGTCTGATATCATGATAAGAATGAGTTTAACAATCTGAGTTAATGGTGGGTAGGTACTACAACGAACACCTAGAGCACTACTCTACTACTTAGATACTTAGAGCGAAGTATAATCTCTCTAGTGTATCTAGCGATGTATGGCATCTTACTTGATCTATTCTCTAGAGGCCAGTGTATTATTCTTCTCGTATGCAGATCTTCGTGTGGGTACGTTCTCGCTTATTTTTCCAAGGTGTGCGAATATTTCAATTCAACAGTCATTACTCTTTTTTTAGAAACGAAACTCACGCATGTTTTATTATAAATACGCACCAGGTGTTGGGCCAAATAATGAATTCTTCTGATGCATGTCTGTTTCACGTTAATATCGCTCTCGTGAGGTACTATGAGCTGGTGATTTATATTAGTGGGCGATGCCCTTAGTAAATGAAACAATTAAGTTACCTATGTATCCGAAGCAAATAAGTGACCGATGAAGCGCTTAGCTCCACTAAATAACATGGTTCTTACCGCCTATACCTACTCAAACACATGATCAGCGACTTATAGAATACGTAAGATGTGGTTCGTCAAAAACTAAAAGTATTTAGGACTTTGATATTTTCCGCACTTTCATTACTACTCAAAATAAACAATATTGATACTTAATTAGTATTAACATGGCTGGCTACACAGTCAGATTCTCTGTTAAAAATCCGACCTATTTCCATTACCAATTGCACATTGGTCATGCTGCATCAGTGAATTGATCAATAGTTAGATTAAATTACATTCAACAAGCATAGGCTTAATGGGGCCGTTTACCTCTAGAGAAGAATATTAGGTGTTTCCTATTTGATCTAAAGCCAGGTAATTAAGTTGTCCTACTCTGAATGCTTTTGGCTCGTTTCGTGAGTGCATCGGCTAGTATTTATGGTGTAGTCATTGCCTACATCCCGCTCAGTATACTCCGACCTGTCTAAACCGTAGCGATACGTGGCCCCATAAGAACGGACGCGTAACTCTTTGAAATAAAACACGAAGAATGAATTAACAAGATTTAAAATAGTGAATTAAGTAGATACTTTAGGTAGTGTGTTTTTACCGAAATGTGGAGTGTGTTGGGATATTCAATATTTTTGTTCGCAGTAACGACTGATGTTATATCGGCGCCTGCGTACTATTATCACTGTAAGTTGTATTATTCATGCTTACACAATACTGTTAATTAGGTATGTATTTTTTTTATTTTGATAACAACTAGAAAGAAAATAACTGAAATATTTACAAACTAATATAACTTAAAAAGAGTAGTAGAAAAGCTACAAAAAGTGTAAAAAATTTGGCCCATTTTGATTTTGATTACAATCACTTGGATCGGCCATAATATTTTCATCGATTACTTTGTATTTTTGTTGTGTAGCCCAAAATAGGAGCTAACAAGGACTACTCGGGCGGCGACAATATGATAATTAGATACTAATTAAGTAATAGTTATTTATGACAGCCGATTGGCACAGTTGTTAGTGTACCGACCCTTCTTTCTGTACTGGAGGTTTCGGATTCGAATCCTGGTTGGGGCAAACTTTGTGTGATGATATAAAAACACGAGTGATGGCTGTTTAAAATCTATAATAGTATGGGGATATCCTCACTTCAAGTCCATCCGATGGTATCCATATTACAAGCGTCGCTTGGTTTGGGACTGTCCAATTGGCGTGTTCATCTGGCCATATACTTACTTACCTTATTGTTATAAAAAATCCTTCGTGTAGGCTGTAGTTCCTGTAGGGTATGTACTTATGTTCAGCCTTGCGGTGCGTACGCAAGATAAAACAAAGCGTGGATAATTGAAGAGACAATGCACCAATGTTGAATAAAAATGATAAATGATTGTTAAACGCGTTGTTCACAAATCATCATGTAGGTACGGTCGCGAACATTAATATTTGACGCATCTCCTTAATATTTCTGACATACGGAAATAAGGTCGTATATCTGTATATCATCATATCTGAGTGCAGCAGTGCTCGTAGTAACGTCCATCAAAATAGTACCTCTTATGGTATACGTTTGCTGTACGATATTAAACCTTAAATGGGTCCTAAATTAACGTTCGCGACAGTACCTTCGTACTTGACTTCTACGCCGCGGTCGATGCGGAACCAATCTGTATATGTAAGCAAGTACATTCATCATAAATTGAGATACACTTTTTGAAATGTCTGGCTGATTCACTCTTAAATAAGACAGGTGTAGATAGCTGGGTAATTAGCAACGAGATATTATTCGTAGGTACCCACCACATCGGAAAACAGCTTTGATATGCAGTCTTTAGATTATAGCAGCGCTGCGATTACGTACTAGGTAGCAATTTGTTCTTGAAAAACGAATACGCCGTTTTTTTATAGACAAAAAAGGAGACTATATATGAATTCTGACGAATTGTTAGCGTCCTCCCTTTTTTCGTACTAAGTTTAAAAATGTTATGCGTGGGTGGCTTCGTCATAATAAAATTGCTATATTGGTACAATGTTTAAACGTGAATCTCATAGAGTATGCCAAGTTACTTTTAAGAACCGCTTGATTAGCTTATGCTACGTCGTATAGTGGACTTGTGTCATGGCTACCAGGCAGAGAGATGATATGAACATACCTAGATGTTGCACTGAATTGAGTTTTACAACTTACCTGGGTCCCAAGTCTGCTAACACAATCGATCCGTAATCGAACAGCAACCGCCTAGTACTGTCACTTTTGACAGATATTGTATCGGATATCCGCCAAAAGTGACAGTTACTATGCGGTTGCTGTTCGATTATGAATCGATTTTGTTAGCAGACTTGGGGCCCTGCTAACTTTTATTTCTTTACTGTTCGGTCCTACAGCCCGCGGCCCAACATACACCGTCAATGCTCCCGAAGTGCATCGCAAGCCGTTCGTCGAGGTGCGCAATGCCACGTATCACGGGAATGGGCCTCGCGAGGAGGCCCGCGCCATGTGCTCGGTCAGAACGCAGGAGGTGAATGCCACAGCCAACGCCACTATCACCAGGAGGCTGCACGGGGTCGTCACATCCAGTAAGCTCCCCTTCTTTTTTTTTGGCAAATGGCAATGAAATAAAGCCACTTTTGCCAGAGTTGCGTAATATTTTTGTAATGTTTGTTTTTGGTAAAGTATACCCCATGTTAAAGTCAATAAAATGAAAGCTGATGATGATGATGAAATGAAAAGAAAGGTAGGTATAAAAATCTTCCGACAACGGCCCAAGACTACGTCATGATCATTGTTGCCATTAATTGACCTTCAATAGAATGATCACCGCTCATTGGTCGAAGTTGGTCGACGACGTAGTCTTGGGCCAATGACCTAGCTGTCACGGAAGAGAATACGGCGTAGCATTTTTAAACCCGACGCACGCGTCGCGGTGTTAAAAAAGTTTAAGGCCTATGTCTGTCTGCCCGTGGTACCGTAGCACATAACCGCGTGAACCGAGTTTAACGCAATTTATTTTATTTAATAGCTGGTTTAATGGGGACGGTTACGAGCTGTTTGGTGAAAATCTGTTCTGACAACATTAAGGTTCAATAATCATTTGAAAACGAATAGACAGATATTATATTTTAGCCTTATTCTGCAGGCCATATTGAAGGAATGCCTCCACTTACTTACACTATCCAAACATTGTTTTATTTTTTACAGGAGAGCTCCACAGTTCAATTCAGCGTCTTGAAGTCATAATCTACGGGCAGATGCAGCAACTGTGGCAGAGCTTGGACGCGTTGCGGGCACAAATAGCGGGGGACTCCCGCGCCTTGCTACCAGACAGGCGAACCGTTAGCTTTAAGTTCAAACCGAATGGAAAATGATAACGTAACGTACCCACTATTACTAAATTAAACCTAACTGTTACTAATATCTAATAAGTAGCAGTTTGTTTTTTGAGACAGAGAATACAAATGTTAGGTAGGTAACGGGCGAGACCCTATGTTTAATGGAACCCCGGACTGATAGGGTGATTTTTTTATGGTGCGAATTTCTATATGTGCCGGTACAACAAGACATGGATTATGTTACATTATAGGGCGCTCTCTTTTCCAATTCGTAGGAAGAATGACAAAATTGAGTTATATTATATTTTGTGTTGCCTTAGCCGACTGCACTAGACTTACAAGTGTGTTTTGAACAAGATTCCTTCTGTTTACTAGAGCCTTACGGCACGTGCGACTTAAAATTGCGTATCAGGCAGACCAATTAAATCGAGATGCGAACGCGATAGTCACTATGCGTTTGTAAATAACGTCTAAGAATTCGACAAATCTAAGAATATTGCCGTCATGCTCACACATTACGGTCATGAAAAGGACGACGATATAATAGATTTCAATATAACCATTAGTTTAATGGATAATGCGGGTAATCACGAGACGTTTAATATCTATATTTAAGGGCAACCACATAAGAAATAAAACCAAATTAATTAGGTAATAATGTTCAATTTATTAACAATTAGTAGCTGAATACTTCAGCAGGTTACGCGGCCAACTTCTCTGCGAGACGAGCGAACTTGACCGCGCAATAACAACAACCTCTCGTTAGTTACAATAGTTAAGTTAAATGTATGTAAAACTAAATGTCGTTATTAATAAATATTAACAAACAAATTATTATGCATTATTTTTTCTTAAATTATATTTAGAGATTTGCATTAGATTTTAATATGTAGGTACTAATCGACAGAGATTCAATTAGGGACTAATAATAATAGATGAATCGTAAACATACCGTAACTTTAATGACACAGTTTAAAAAATAATGATCCATAATCTTATATCATAGGTGTCGAGGTACATGGTACCGAACATTGATCGGACCTATTACAAGATTTAGTTATAATACGGAATGATATATGTTTTACAAAATTTGTTCGTTTGACTCAAATCAATTCAATATTTGGTTGAACTGTCCAAAACATTAAATTTTTACTATAATATTCAGGCACGGATACAGCATTCATTTGGGGGAGGTAATATTTAAGTGATTTTACCCTGTCTTCAGAAAAATCGTCTAAAAAAACATATTAGTTTTTGTTATCCATATGATACTTGCATTTAGATTATGCCATAATGTTTGTGTTAAAACAAAATGAAGAGGCGATTTCAATATTTGGTCAAAATAAAGTTGTTAGGTCATGAATTGGGGGGGCAATGGCCTTACCCCCCTCCCCCCTGCCCCCGTATTCGCCCCTGATTGTAGACAACGAAATGGAACAATTTAAAAGTTGTATGTGACACCGTCCGGGTCACAAATACAGTGGTAGTAGGTCTACCAGTGAATGAAAATGAATGTGGCCGTACTAGTCGCCGTTGGTTTGGTCCAAGTGTATCGTTCAGGCGGCGCTGGCCTGCACGTAGCGGCGCAGCTCCTCCTGCGTGTCGAAGATCATGACGGGGAAGGGCGATCCGGGCACGTGGCGCCCCGCCCACCGCACCTCCACGCGGTAGTCGCCGGGCTCGGTGGGAGAGAACTGCGCATAAACTTACCAGTTGACCAACAATTTTTTTTCAATTCTCATGCTCGTATACTCTCTGTTTGTTTATGCTGGATGTAAACGGTTCTAACTGCATTTCGTGCTATAGTGCATAAAAGTGTTTACTTATTCTAAGACTAAAACAGTTAGTCCATAAAGCCAAACACGATAAAACTCCATACTCCAAACGAATTCAAGGGCGCCACAGGCGTTACGGTTTCGGCTTGGGTGGTTGCCGTGAGGGGATTGCAGTCGGCATGCGCCTAGGTGCGATGACAGATCAGACAAATGATTTTTAGAAATATTGTCTGTAAGTCTATCAAAGTCAAAGTCAAATCATTTATTTTGTATAGTCCTACGAGTGCACGTACAAATCTGTGTGCGCACCATGGAAAAGTACTACGACCAACGAGGTTTTCATTAGTTGGATTCGAAAGAAGAAGAAGACACTAGACAATCATTATTTTTGGTATCTTTTATCTTCGTTAATAATCATCGAAACTGAATAGTGTTAAAATGTACAGTTTTCCTGATGATTTTGTTATTATATTTTGCCATTGTTTTTGTTATTAAAAATTAATTCGAAGATAAAATATCGTTTAAAATTGATACACAAGTACGTCGATGGCTATCTTATATTAATTAATGACGTCATATTGATATTGCGAGTTCACGATAGATGTATCTTTCAGTAGCATACAAGATAAGCAGACCGATTTTAATCAGACCAATTAAGCTTTAAATTGTGTTTTAAGGAGCAAAACGAAGGCAAAAATCGTGAGCAAATATGTCAGAGAGAACCCAGTTCTCGAAAGATGTGAAATACTGTTAGTTGCATTGGTTCAGACTTAACTATGGCCTGAATCACTATTGTTTAGTCGAGACCGTGCCCACAGTAAGGATCTCAAAAGCCTCGGCTTGGACAGTTAAAGAAAGAGGATACTCAACTTTCAGTCATTGCATATGACTTAACATCTGAACCCACATTTGGCTATTGAGTCCATACTATTGGACGATATTCCACTTGTGTATAATACAAGAGAATATTTATGTCGAATCATTATCAACATAACTCGCCCCTAACAACAGGCAAATGTCCTATGAGCTATAAAGGCAATGTAAAAGATCTTTTTAAAAAAAGAGCAACCATGGAGTTTCTTGTCCGTTCTTCTGCTTAGGAACGGCATTCCGAAAGGCTGGTAGAGTAGTAGCATAGTATTTCTTATAAGTACTGTACTTAATGGCCTACCTGGATAGAAAATATTGTGATTCTGTCTGAGATAGTCCTTGAGTTCGTACCTTGCATGTGATGGTGCGGTCCTTCTGGTTGTCGCGCTGCATCTCGACGCGGAAGGCGCCCTTGGGCCCGCGCACGCGCACCGTGAGCTGGCCGGCGCCGGCGCCGCGCGTGTCGCAGTAGAAGCGCGACTGGAACGTGGCCAGCACGCCCGGCTCCACGCCCGGACCGTACACGCGGACCTATTGCATAAGAGTTGCATTATTAAACAACAAATTAAATTGGGACTTTTGGCACATCAGTCGGAAGACGTCCATTCAAAATAAAAAACCTACCATTTTATTATTTGCTCAGAAGCATAGCATTAAAAATCATAGACAAATTTGCCCGGTCTTGACTTTCCAAGGCACCCTTATCTACCTTTCTAGTAAAGTCTTCGCCTTCAGGGTATTTGACCAAAGCATATATTTAAAATAGTGACTTTATTTTGAATCAGTGTGGATGCATACGTAATTGTGTGTTTACCACCTCTTTCGTAGAAAATACTAGTAAAAAATCTATAAAGAAACTAGCTCTTATCGAATCCCTTGCCAGTTAGTCAAAGATTCAAATGTATCAATGAAATAGTTTGAAAATACCTTCGAGAGCTTATTTTTCGTGTACCTCTAGTTATGAAGGGAAGTGGAATTTTATTCAAACTTCTTCTATTTCTAAATACGATTAGCTTTTCTCCGGGACTGGCCAAGAGTCAAACCACAGTGTTTAAGTTCGATACCGCCATAGATACTGATTCACAGGACTAACAATGGTAGGAGTTTGTGGTAGGTCAAGCCCCATAAAAACATACCTTGGAGGGGTCGGGTGCGCCGGCTACTTTGAGCACGAACGGCGAGCCGGGCACGTGGTCGCCGGCGAACTGTATGCTCAGCACGTGGCGGCCCGCCTCCGCCGGCTTCACGTTCAGCGTGAAGGTGCCATCGCCGTGCTCGTATAGTTCACAGTACGCCACCTTAGAATATTTAGGAACGTATTAATGAACCGTGTGCGTAGCAGGAACTCCAAATCTATTAGTGGCGTTATTGAGTAAGCATACTGAAAATGTTATGCGTATTTATGAAATGTGCGGTGTTGGCTGTTGTTTAATTCTAGTAGAAAACGGCATATGAACTTATAGTTTTATTCAAGTTTACAATGGCATTACATGGAGCAATATATCAGAAGATACGTGCTTTGTTATACCATTTCAAATTACTAAAAAATTTAGGAAAAGATGACTCTCATGTAAGATCTTAGATTTGAGATCTATTTCATCAATAACATACAGGAACGTACGAACATGTAACTTAGGCGTTGCAGATAATGCGGCGCCCTACTCACTAGGCGGATCCAAACCGACCGCACAGCCACGCAAGGCTGCCTTTAACACAAGCGGTAAGTATTTCTTACAAATATGTTGCAGTCAGATTGTATGTGCGTGTGTGTATGTGTACGTGGTTCTGTATATTAGTGTGCGGTGCACATAATACCTTGTTGGGTCCGGTGCAGTGCGCTGTGAGCTCGCCGGGCCCGGCGCGGCGCGTGTCGAGCCACGCCTTGATGTCGCGGCCCAGCACGCCGCCCGCCAGCCCCGCGCCCGAGCACGACACCAGCGCCGCGTCGCCGCCCCCGCCCCCGCCCACCTCCGACCCGCCCGACACGTTCACGCGCAACGGACAACCTGCACCGATTACACTTTAAACACTACCAACGGGATAACAAATCTGAAGGGTCCCCCCTACGAATTGGCATGTACGTTGCCTCATGTCATACCAATTAGTAGGATCCCTACAGATTGGGTGCCAAGTTGACCCGTTCGTAGACATTTTACAGATAGATGTTTGCCCTCATACGCTCTCTAGATTGTTAAAATTCTTTACAAAGACATTTCGTCCACGAAGTCTTGTCTGTTTAAAATAGATTATGACCCTCCACATGTGCGTCGCAGTAAACGTATTCAAACTAGATATCGCGAATTACTTCAGCGTGTAACAACGACGGCGAGGGAATCAAATAATTGTTATGTATAAGGAAATCAATAAATAACTAGTCTACCAAAATTAAGAAATTATAATTACCTACCTATTCAAGAAAATAAATCACCATAAAATGTGTAGTGGTTTCTGAGATCTGACAAAAAAGTGTGACAAACCAGACTTTTCGTTATTTTAGAGATACTCTAACTGTCAATAAACAAGCCATTTTAGTTTTTATACATTTCTATAAGAAGGACGTAAATACAATGTTACAATTGGAATAAATATTAAAGATCGATCACTATCAGCAAATGAACGAGAATATATACGTCGAAAGCGATTTATTATGCGCACAATATGTACCTAACCGCAAATAAAGGTAGGCTGTATTATATAGCAAGGTGTTACCTTTGACGAGTCGGCCGGCCCACAGCACCCGGAGCTGGTGTTCGCCGGCGCGGCGCGGCGTGTAGCTGGCGCGCCACAGCCCCGGCCCGGCCGCCGCCAGCGCGACCGCCACGCTCTCGCCGTCCGGCGCCGTCAGCGACGCCTCCGGAGCACCCGGCCCGGCGTCGCTGCCATCTACAACACACCGCAACCGTCACAACCCGACCGTATTGTAACAGCACGTTCTCTTCATCTCGCTTCCCCCCAGTAGCGTAGCATTGAAATCCGCAACGGGTGCTAATGACCTATGCTACGCCACTGCTTCCCCCTATTCGAGGGAGGTGGTGGAGACTAGTTCGGGGTGAGGACAATTCGGGAACCCGACCGTATTGTGAGTTTTGATCCTGTTCAAATACCGGTCGAGTGATCCAACGTTTCCATATTTGAATAGTTGATTATTAATCCGGATACGAGCAAACTTTATGTGATAAGCACGAATGCTTGTACCCCGAGACATGGATGTTTAGTATCTATATAAGAAGTCACCTACTGGGATAGCACGCACTACATTTTACCGTATAGTTGGTGTGTTCGCCGGGCGATATTATAATAATGTAGCACCAGAATGACTTCGAACGATGATATGATTTTATTTTGACTAATAGGTGTTTAATTTTTATTTTTTTAGAAAATGGCCTCATCCACCTTTGGGTAGGTATTTTACCAACGTCAAGTAGAATGATTATTTTTCATATCAAATATGGGAGATTCTATGCAGGCCTACTCCGTAGACTAGTCCTAATAAACCCCGCTATCCCTATCAGTAAAGTTGTGGATACTTTACTGACAAATCACCGAACTTTTTGGTTTATCTTTTGTTTTATCGAGGTGAATGCGTCAATGTTTAGTATATGAGTGGTGTGGATGTGTGGGGGTACGTACCGACGGTGAAGAGTGCGGGCGTGTGCGGCGCGGCGTGCGCGAGGCCGCGGCCGGCCAGCGCCACGCGGTCGGCGCTGCCGGGCGCCGCCAGCAGCGCGCGCCGCGGGGCGCCGCTCACCAGCGCGCCGTTGTACGTCAGCTCCAGCTCCTGCTCGCCGCTCGCCGCCGCGCTCTCGCCGCCCGCCAGCGACACCACGGCGCGACCCGATACCGTTTCCACGCCTGTTGGTTCATTCATACATGCTAAGGCCTTTGCGAACGGTACAACCAGGCGAGCAGCGGCAAGGCCGATCGATGCGGTCGCTACAATACGGCTTGTCAACAGGCATGTTGGCTAGTCGGACCAATTGTTCGGCGGGCGAGCCGCCCCGACTCACAACTCCACAGATCGACCCTACAAATTAGCATATGAAGAGCGCTACTGGACTAAATTTAAATTCAAAATTATTTTTAATATTATGTCTCTGTTCACACGGGCTACACCCGGATTTTTGGGAGGCTTGCGCGGAGACATGGGTCCTGCATCATAAATTCAAATTCAAAATTATTTTAAATTATTATTAAAAATAAATAATAACTTTTTTAAATGTCATACATTCACTTAACTTCTAAATTTTTTTTGTATTGAAGTTGTTTGTATGGAGATGCCTCGAAAATTACTTATTTATGCCCCGAAAAAGGGTAAACCTAAATAGTGTCGTATGAGTATGTAACTAAGGTGTACATTTGTGTACTCACGCTGGTGCCGGCCGGCGAGCAGGCACTCGAGCGTGCCGGGCCCGGCGCCGCTGGTGTCCAGCACGAGCTTGGAGGGCGCGCGCACGCGGCCCGCGCCGTCCGCCCCCCACCCGCCCACCGGGACTATGGCCGATGTGTCGATCACCTGACAGAATTATCACTGTTTAATACCCAATTATCTTGGGCTGTGGCCACGTCTACACGTTCAACTTAATCGACGTAGATAATTAAATGTGGTAGTTTGATCAAAGGGAATAGATCGAAAAAATAAGCATCAATAATCAACTATCGATGATGAATCGATAATTATCGATTTGAATAGCAAAGAACTGAGAATATTTTTTTTTTTTTTTATTACATTATAGGCAAGTATTTGATCTCGATCTCACCTGATGGTAAGTGACGATGAGATCTACGATGGAGCATACTTGCCTAGGTAGGAAGGCGGCAGTAGACAGAGACGCTACATTCACTAGGCACATGCAGCGCAACTGATCTGACCCGCCATCCATGAATGGCAACACCGAACATATACATTTTTTTGTTTAACTCGGTTCGAACATTTGTGAGCATGATTATGTTCACGCTTATCCGTATTTGTTGAAGATTTTTCATTCAAAAACACAAAAAGAACACGCAAAGCATACCCGAAAAAACAAGGCATTAGTGTTACTATTTCAAATCAAACGAAGAATATAATAGCAAGTATTTTTTGAAATACAGAGACAACCTGTGTATTGTGTATAGCATTATGACGTATCAAATAAGTGGACATGTATATGTAGGTACTCACTTTGACAGAGAACGGGCTGCCGGGCAGCGGGCCCGCGGTCGTGAATATTCTGACTTCGTACAGCCCGACGACGAGCGGGATGTACGCGCACAGCCACTCGCGCGGCGCGCCCGCCACCACGCGGCACTCCAGCAGCCCCGGGTCCGTGCTGTCCTCCTTGTCATCCGTTAACCTTTCCACCTGTACCGAAATCACCTTTATAAGACATGGTTATTGAACATCTGCAGCTGATAACACGACAAACAGCAGTCGCTACTTACTGATAGATATAAGTCAAATTAATAAAAAAAATAGTAAGCAGGTAGATAACGGCGCGCATACGCATATGTGCAAGTTATGTTAGTGTCTACTTAAAAACCTCGTATTAAGTACGAAACTAATAAAAAAAATGTCCAGCAATTTATATTATTATTGTGTTGTAAATTGCTTGCGTTTTATTACGATGCGGCTCCGTTAACACTAAGTGATGAATCATTCGATTTAAACGTTTTAATAGTAATTCACAAGTCCATGGAGAAATTATATGTCTTCCAGTGAGATGGTTCGTGTATGCCACGGCCTATAGGCTAAGCAGGAACGCCTAATCGCATCGTAACGTCAACGAGAAAGCATGCTGTCACTTTCATTTCATGTATTAAAGCTGCGGTGTGAGCGAGACGGAAGACGCTTACATTGCGTAAAAAGATGGTGGTCGAGGCGCTAACCTGTACATCGGGCGGCGCGTCCTCCGCGCAGTGTATGGTGAAGGCGGCCTCCTTGCCCACGTGCGCGTGCGCCAGCCCCGTGCCGGCCGCGCGCGCGCCGCCGCCGCGCGCGCTCAGCACGCCCAGCGACACCGGGCTGCCCGGCACGTGCGCGCCTGCGGTACCATACTATTAACACACTGGAACCCGTGCGGCGCTAAACGTTCGGTTACATTGCTAAGGGCAACTGAGCGCATGACCATTCGATTGCCCTTTGACCGATATAATGAGGTAGTTCCTGACCGAAAATTGACATTGCATGTTCATTAAAAAATTACATGGCGGGACAAAAGTTAAAATAGCAAACAGATACTTTACTATAAGAGATATTAAAATAATTATTAATGTGAATCACACGAATATTAAAGACGGTGACCATAATTTTAAGCATAAATAGCTTAGTGGTTATATACTAAGCATAAATAGCTTAGTGGTTATATAGTTTGGGATTCGATCCCCAATCTGACTTATTAGTCAGATTGGGGATCGAATCCCAAACGGGGTCACGTCAATAGGTAATAACCTATACTCCTACCAAGTTGGAGGACTAATAAATATTTATCGCACATAAAAAGTCATTTTTAACAAAATACCTGTGTCTATACTTCGAAAGATCATTAATAACAACACCTTATACATATACGTAGCTGCTCACCTCCAAACGTGATATAGATGCGATAATGCGCCGGCAAAGTCGGCCGCAATCGCACTCTGTATGTGTGCCCGTCCTCGCGAATATCGACGGGGAGGCGCACGCGCCGCTCGCTCATCGCCTCGCATGTCACTTCTAGTTCCGCCATGCCCGCATCTTTTGTGTCCACTGTTGAATAAAACATGTTAATATATACAGTACTTAACACGCTACAGCTAAACCATGCTGCCATTGGAATTTAGACCTTAAATTACCTGTGAAGTTGATGGGTGTTTGTGCAATAATATTGCCCGTGGGCAGTCCAGATATGATGACCCTATTTGGGTCGAACGACTCGCATGTGTAGGGGCTGCCGGACACGTGTTTCGATAGGTGTAGTACCTCTGCCAACAACAAGAAAAAAGTATAATAAAGTTAAACACCTATGAAGAAAGATGTTACTGTTAAACAAAAGGTTCATAAAAAAATTACATATCAGGATCGACATATCGAATTCTGTCTTCACATAATTTTTACAAATGCGCTAAAGAATCGCATGTTACAGATTGCATAAAGTATACCTTTGATTGTCGAAACCGACACAGCCGGAGCTGTAAGTTAAACTATAAAATAATAATAAAACATGCGCACCAATCCACATGCCTGACCTCTCGAAAGACGTCTGATGGCCGCCAACTCACACTGGGTAATCGTGGTGGACTATGTCCGAATCGCCCTCATATTGATGAGTGGGACATTAAAAGTAGTGGTGTAATTATAATAATGCGTACCGATAGTGCTCTGTCCGACGTCGGGGATGGTGTACTCGGCCTGCAGCAGGCCGGACTTGGTCTGGTAGCAGCGCACCGGCAGCGCGCGCGCGCCCGGCGCCGACACCACCACGTCGAACTCGCGCGCCGCCCGCCCCAGCGTGTCGATGCTGAACGACGCCACGCGCCCCGCCTGCGCCTGGTACAGCCCCAGCCCGCACGCCGTCACCTGACCACACACATATTGGCTTCATTAACAATACCAAAATTTTTTTGTTTTGTAAAATAATGAATTTCAAAAAAAAAAGACAAGCCCGCTGAGTTTCTTGCCGGATCTTCTCAGTTGAGGTCGCGTTCCGATCCGGTTGTAGACTTAAGATAAAAAAAATATAATGACAATTTGTAAGTGCCCCCGTAGGCCTATACGAAATAAATGATTCGACTTTGACTTTGACTTTGAAAACTTATTTTTTATTGATATTACGCTTGTTTGGTAGTTTGATATTGAGGAAAGTGGATTGTATAGTAAGATGGGATGAAAAAGGGAGACTCACCGGCGAATGATGAGTCGTTCACAAGCACTGCCACGGCAGGCAGCGTTAGTATTGTTTATTTATGCGCGTGCGTCATATGAGCGGCTTATAATGGTTTTATATTTGTTTATTGTTCAAGTGAGTGATTTATGCACCTGCAGCTCATGCGCCATGGACGATAGTGATGGGGAAGTTAAATAGGGAGTTGACATTGAATTGACATGAAATGGAATGAATGGAGTGGAATCGAATCGATAATCAAGATGAACAAATATTAATACGACTTTAACAACGCTTTACATTCATCTTAGTTGAGGGGCAAACATTGATGATCACGAATATTTGCGATTCGACTCACATATTTATATCAGTATTATATGACTAGGATCGCCCCCAGTCCATTGTACGGTACCCATCATACAAGCATTGTACTACAGTATTGGTGTGTCCGTCGGACAATATTTAGGTAGTACTTTAACTATGTCAAATGTTAGTAAAGATAATTTCCCAAATATGTTTCAACTGTGAATGGAACAAATGGGCTGTTTCAAGTGTGTGTGTGGTGTGTGTGTGTGTGTGTGTGTGTTGTGTGGTACCTCGTGTCCGTGTTGCGCGGGCTGCACGTCGAGCACGAGCGGCTGGTGGTCGAGCGGCGCGCCGGACCACAGCAGCTGCACGCGGTGCGGCGCCGCGCGCGCCGGGTGCCACACCAGCTCCTGCCGCGCGCCGCCGCGCCGCCGCACCGAGTGCGGCGCCGCGCACCCGCCGCACGACACCGCGCCCGACAGACGCCCGTTGCCCGCGCCGCTCGTACTCACTGCCAGTCACACCACATAGATTACACACTAACTCCGACATCTCGTCGCAAACAGGGTCCCAAGTCTGCTAACACAATAGATTCATAATCGAACAGCAACCGCATAGTAACTGTCACTTTTGACAGATATTGTATGGGATATCTGTCAGAAGTGTCAGTTACTATGCGGTTGCTGTTCGATTATGAATCGATTGTGTTAGAAGACTTGGGGCCCAGGGCCCATGAACCCTAATCTCAGTGCATCTAGTCTGGAAATGAGTTGGGCCGAGTGAAGACTGACGAGATGGGCCGAGGTCCGGACGTAATAGGCCAATATTATGATGGCATTGGGCGAGATAGAGTATCTAAGAAGGGCCAACTTTGAGGCGATATGGAGATAAATGAGCCGAGTTCTTTTAATTGTATGAAATATAAAATTAAGAACATGTTATATGTTTTGATTTCTTATATTTACATGAAGACTACACATTGAAATAAAATATTTTTTTCCAATTTTATTTCCATGTTATATGTTACTCACCAGTAAGTATAGCGGGTCGATGCGCCACCGCATCGCCGATGGACAGCACCTTGACCGCCGAAGCGTCGACCGCTTCGACGTCCGCCACCGGCCCCCTCGAGGTCATGACCGTGTACCGGCCGACCCGGCTGGCGGGGAACGTCAGCAGGCCCGTGTCCTCCAGCTGCGCCTCGGCGACCCGCGTCCCGGTCGGTGATAACACCTCCACGTCTGTTAGATTCTCGTCTATTTCCACTGTTGCTATGCCACCTGGAGAACACATATTTTTTTTAATTGGTATAAATGTCTAAGCCTTAACACGCACAGCGATTAATTGCGTACAAATGCATGCTAATTTTCTTATACAAAATTAACAGCGTTTTCGAACCGCAAGTGCGTGCGGTTGTATAGAAATATATACGTGATCTTTTCGGCACAATTTGTCGTGGTGATATCTTACACACAGGGTGTGCGCAGTCTATTATAACACCGGAAAATAGTACGCTTCTACCGGGATAGTCAAAGAGCGCGCTATGTCGCGGGCACAACTAGTATAATATAATTATTAATCATTTGAGTCCAACTCAAATGACTTGGACTAATCTCGTGGCATGCTATGATGGCCCTTGACAGCCAACCAATTTAGAAATTAATTTTATTGTTCATCCATCCATCATAGCGTGCCGCCGGTATAGACTTGGTAGACAAGCAATAGATTATAGACGCTTACGATTTTTTTTGTGTCTTAGATACAATATTGACGAACCTATTTGCACGTATGTGTGCGGTTCGCTGACTCGGCACACAAACGGGCTGCCGGGCACGGCTTGCTCGTTGAAGGTGACGGACACGCGGTGCGGCTCGCGCGACACCGGCACGAACGTGACGTCATACAGCCCCCGGGCGACCGCCACCACCTGGACAAGAGGAACGTTACTGTACAAGATATACAAGCGAACAATATTGAAGCTGTGTCAATTAAACAGGAGCCAGAAAAATTCAAACGGATACAAGATTTTATATTTTTTTTGTAAAATTATTACGCCTGTAAACTTCGAAGCCGTGAGAAGAGATGCACTGCAGTGCAACCACATTCTGATTCTTATTCACGCTACCTCAGAGTGCAGGTCGGTTAAAATTCACCATGCAACCCAAAAACGGTCAACCATCGGTTTAAAGCAGCCTTTCCCAAAGTGGGCGATAACGCCCCCTTGTGGGGGCTGCAGGCCTAGAGACCCAGAAAAAAAATGGGGGCGTTGTGTAGAGGCTTACAATAATTAATTTAATTTGAAGTTATAGTGGTTTTTATTTATTATAGTGGCGCTAAAAAAATAAGTTTGGGACCCCTGGTTTAAAGGTATGGTTCCATGAGAAGCCATTGTAATTCGTTTGTTTATCCGGACGGGTGGGTACAATAGGCACGTACCTCAGCTTTAACAGTAGTAGTGGGAGTAGAGACGACGAGCTCCAGCGTGCCCTCGCCAGCGCCGGCCGCGTCCACGCTGAAGGTGACCGGCTTGCCCACCTCCACGCCGCGCTCCTCGTCCGCGCTCTCGTCCAGACTCAGACCTTCTAGTGTGCCTTCCAATTCTGGAATTTAAAGTCATTAACGATAAACTTTGAAATCTATGTTATTTCTCCTTCGGCGGTAGCTGCTTTAGTTTGTATATAACCTTCAAGAATCGAATGTATGTGAGCATTAAAATAATAGATGAGACTAGCTCAATACGTGAACAAGCAGGTATGGGGTCTGCTTAATGCGTAAGCGCAGTTGTTTATAAGCCTAGAGTAATTATTTAAGACTGGTACACATTATGGCGAAGTCACTTTATCCGCGCGAATTCATGTTCGTTTGTGCGAAATTCCGCAGCCGGCATGATGTGTAAGAGCCTTTACACATTTTTTATGAAATTTAACCCTAGAGACGTTTGGATACATTTACAGTGGCATAATATACCCTTTTTCTTGATTCTATGAATTCAGGCAAGCTGCACACTTTCAAAAGTACCAATGAAATATAAATTTTAAATATAAATATAAATTTTATTATTGCACGTCCGGTTTTGCAAAACTAATCTCGGTAAACACGCACCTATCCCTCGTATTTCCTGTCTGTATAACACATTCGTGGATCGAATTAGTGATCTCGATATATTTCACGATTCATTCTATAAATTTAAGCACAAAATTTCTAATGTTTCTAACATAACATAAACTCTTGAACCCTATATTCATTGATTTATTTACACATGTTTTACCTATATTACCACTTACGTCTATTGTTGTTGAACCTCTGTTTAAGTGCTACCTCTATTATGCTCTACATTTGATCTCATTTTTTTAATTATTATTATATGTTACACTGTATCTGTGGCACATGATGTGGTTGCCTGTTATTAGAGTCGCAATTATCTAATATCACTCATTTTTTTTTTTTTACTATATAACATGTACTATTGTAAACTCTGTTGGCAACTCTAAATAAATAAATAAATCATTAACCCTTAGAAAGTCTATGGCCATTACGGAGAATGTCTCCGAAATCGAGGTCAATCACTTGTAACACATTACATGCGTATTAAGTGTTAATAAGCTCCGTCATAAAAGCACTGCTACTGCAACAGCTAAATTGTAACTGGTGATGTCTATCACAGTTAACCTAATGTCCAACTAGGACGGAGTATACCCACCTCCAGGTCCGAGGCCGGTGACGCGCACCCTCCGCACGTCGTACACGTTGCAGGTGAAGGGCGAGCCGGGCACGTGGCGGCCGGCGCAGGTGACCTGCACGGCGTGGCGGCCCACCGCGTCCGGCGTGTACGAGCCCGTGTAGCGGCCCTCGCCCGCCGCCGTCACGCGCGCGCGCACGTTGCTGCCGCCCGGACCCGACACGTACACTGTGGGCTCGCCCGCTGACGAACATAACGACCATATTCACTCTACGTCAATAGCCGACCCTTATGGTCATTCAGAAAGGATATTATCTGAAGTTGAGTTGATTTTGTTCCCAACAAAACGACAAAAGTGATTTGTTGTGAGCATTTTTTTTAAATGACATCATACTCTGACATCTTATATGATTACAAAGAAGCGCAGGTTCAAGAATAAGTATGCCCTTCCTGAGTCATCTTGTATAGGTTGATAATATGCAACGAGTAAAATGGCAAGACAGTGATCACGGCTGAGTAAACAAGGTTTATACATACCCAGCACTATTTACACAAACCGAGCGCACTGTCTCGCCATTTTACTGGTGACGTGTAATCAAGACATTATGTATCGTCCGAATTGGTATATAATAATGGAACTGATATTGGATCAAAAATTACTTTTTGTCGCAAGAGAAAGAGGCTTAAGTGACCGGTCGATAAGCACGGTTCGCTTGCCAACTGATTCAGATAAAAAAGGAAAGGTTTTTTTTTTCTAATCACCCAAGGCAACGACAACGAATACTGCCTATAATCTTTTGTTTTTAATTCCACTTGCACCTACTTCTGTGCAGTAATATTTTTAATCCGGTCGTAGTTTTGAGTCTATATGCTAACTTGTATAACGTAACGTACAGCGACATTGCACACAACACTGCAAGACTCCGCGCAGGCGCTGCCTGAGAGGTGGCATTTGACGAACTGCACGCGCATCTCGATGCAACATAGTTGATAATAATAAGTAAACATTTACATTACACAATGATGTGATTTGTAAACAGCAGCTGACAGCGCAGCATTCAATTTAGATTCGAATTTAAACATTTGATTATGTGCATAATTTATGATGAGATGGAGATTATACAGAGTATTGTAGTGTACTTTTATTGCAAGTGCTTTGCAACATGTCTACTATCTATATATCCGACACGATTGAAGTGTGATCAATGACCTTACGTTTTGCATGTTTTTTTTCTTAAATTACTCGCTTTCCGTCACACTCGCGTTCACTCCAACCTCCTTCATACCACCACCACACCACATTCAATACAATCAATTCATCTTTTATTGGTCTTCCTCTCGCTCTATATCCATCCACAATCATTCATCATGCTTCTTACATTCTGTGACAAGGTTAATGTGATATTTAACAAAGTTTTCTAAAATAACAGTAACCTAAGTTACTCCTTGTTACATAAGCTATCTGCCAGTGAACATCCCGTCAAAATCGGTCCAGGCATTTCAGAGATTAGCCGGAACAAACAGACAGACAGACAAAAATTGTAAAAAAAAATAATTTTTGGTATATGTACCGTATATACATCCAAATGCACTTAGTAAAAAGCGGGTATTTTAATACAAGAAACAAACACACACTGTTTTAGTGTTGTTTAGTGTGGTAGTGGTGTTTTAGTGTGGTTTAGAAACAGACACTTCAATTTTATTTATTCCTGATACGTGATATAAGGTAATAAGTATGGTAGGGGCACTGACTGTGGAAGCCGGTGAGGTGTATCTCGGCGGGCTCGCCGCGCGGCGCGGCGGCCAGGCCGGGCCCGGCGGCGCGCGCGTCGGCGGCGGCGGCGGGCGCCGACACCGCGCACGTGAACGGCGAGCCCGGCACCGCCTGCCCGTTGAACCGCACCGACAGCGTGTGCGCCGCCGCCTCCACCGGCTTGAAGTTCACCTACCGACACACAACAACATCATTTTACCTACCTTTTATATCCTGCTCACACCGCTTACATTAAATAAGTTTGTCTGTAGTAAGTGGAGTGGCATAGGGGAAGTATGACCGCATTGTTTGCTTGATAAAGTAACTATTACATTCGGAGATCCTCCTTATTGTGCAGCTAACCCGGAAAGTATAGCCAGAGGTACACTGTAATTTAAACCACATTTACTGGATGGTATTTGGTGCCGATGTGAAGCTGGGTCCTTTCAATGATTTGTTCCGCGCAAATGAGACAAGGTCTGTCTATACAACGTCCTCACGCGTCGACGTATTCTGCGGTATACAAATCGTTACCGCGTGGACCCAGCTTAATAAGCGAACAGCCTATTAATATAGTGAGATTTGAGCCATACTCATTTGGGACCGAAAAACATTTAAAAAACAATACCTTGAATCGAGCATTCCCCTCGCTCTGAACATAATTCGGTACGTTTCTTCCGTTTACGGCTACTATTATTTCCAGATTACCGGCACCTGCAGAACAAACATTGCATTAGAATATGAACCATAACCGTATATAGCGACAGTTCAATTTAGATAGTTTGTTACCAGCATGTGAAGCGTTGATGGTGAAGGAGACAGGTCTCCCGACGACTCCTGGCGAGATGTCGGTGACGTTGACGCGCGCTGCACTGTACGCCTTCACTAGGAACGGACTGCCTTCCACGTGCCCGCCCATAGCGCCTGCGCGGACCTGGGTACCAAGGTAACAATGTAAATAGGACTTTAATTATCTAGTGTTAGAGTAGATTTTAGATCGTATTTAAAGTATTGAACTAACCTCGATACTATGATCACCGACGTCAACCGGTACAAACGAAATGGTGTATCGTTTGCTAGGTTCATTCTCGCCGATGGTTTCTTCAGCTGATACCTGGAATAATAATAATGAAATGAAGCCAGTTCTATTGAGATGCCGTAATTAAACGTTGGGTATTGGTCGTCATCTTTTATGATTTTACATGATGCACCTATACATACCTGTACAGTGACCGGCCGTCTTGCAGGCCCCAGCACCTCGACGTGTGGTGCTGTGGGCGAGTCCACGCTGAAGGTGTAGGCCTCGCCCACCGACACCTTGTCTGGGGACTCGCTGGAGCCGGCGCCGATGACACGCGCGGGCGCAGACACGTGACACACAAATGGACTGCCTGCGGAGTTAGTAGTAAGATGTACTCAACAGCTCAAGGATCATAAACAAAAGATTATAGAAAAAAAAGTAGTGCCCCATTAACGGTAGTAATGTACACGCGTTATTGTTGCAGGTAATAATAAAACTTGGCATGGTGATAAGCTTATAACAAAATAAATTTCTATCATATTTTTTGTTTCGGCAAAAGAGATAGCCCAAAAACTGTATCTCAAATTCGCTGAAGTAAAGTCAATTCGAACATAGTAGCAGGTACAGCTAGTTATATAAGTTTTATTATTATACTGGCAAACGCTAATTGTTATATAAGTTCGGGTGTTATACCGGCAACAGCTAGTTGTGAGTTGTAATATAAGTTCAAGTGTTATACCGGCGACAGCTAGTTGTAATATAAGTTCGAGTGAAATATCGGGAGCTGCTAGTTTTAATATGAATTCGAGTGTAATACCGGGAACTTCTAGTTGTAATAGTATATAATTAGTTCGAGTGTTATAAAGGGAACAGCTGGTTGTAATATAAGTTGGTCGTGTAACTGGACCAGCTAGTTGTAATATAATTTCGAATGTTATACCGGCAACAGCTAGTTGCAATATACGTTCGAGTGTAATTCCAGGAACTGCTAGTTGTAATATAAGTTCGAGTGTAATACCGGGAACTGCTAGTTGTAATATAAGTACAAGTGTTATACTGGCGATAGCTAATTGTAATATAAGTTCAAGTGTTATACCGGGAATAACTAGTTGTAATATAAGTTCAAGTGTAATACCGGGAGCAGCTAGTTATAATATTTTTAGGAGTGTTACAACTGGAGCAGTTGGTTGTAATGTACTTAAATGGCCATTGCAATAAAACTATTTTTAAGGATTTTATCGCAGTTATTTTTTGTTTTTACGTCTACACTAGGACGTCAACCACCTCAGTCCTCCCGTGACCATGGTTGCTGGAAATCAGCCGAAGCATCGGGAACGTAAAAACAAAAAATAATCGCGATCAAATCCTTAAAAATAGTTTTATTTCGATGTGTAGTATTCGCGTGAATATGTAAGTGGTGGGTGTTATACCAGGCACGTGGTCCCCGTTGAAGCGCAGCTCGACGGTGTGCGGGCGCGGGTCGCGCGGCGTGAAGCTGATGGCGTAGGTGTGCGCGCCCTGCGCGGCCGCCGCCGTGGGCACGCGCCCGCCGTTCACCGTCACCTCCAGGTTGCCGGGGCCCGCCGCCATCGTCTCCACTGCGATAACATATTCACTTACATAAATTTTTTTGTCGTCCACGATCGCTAAGTTGATACAAAATTGAGCTATTCCAGCCAATATTGGGTTAAATTTCATGTTCGTGGTTAAGAGTAATACAGTACGGCAAATAATATTGTGCATGAAAAAAAAATTGCTCAAAAATGTTCACGCATCTTGTAAGAGAAACACCGCTTTTGGAAATAAAAAACTTGGCCACTCACTCTTCAATTTCCCGTCATTTGCGACACTTACAATCGTACAAACAAACAACCTGATCGTATTTCTTGTATTCTCTGTTTACACTGCTAGTGAATTTGGAGTAGTGTTTTGAACAGTGGAGTTGAGTAATAATGAAAATATTTTTATAGATAAAGAAAGGTGTATTTCAGCATGTACTTACCCAGAAAAGTAACAGGCTTTCCAACTGTTCCGTGCGTAACGTCCTTTACTCTTATGGCGGTGACATCATAAACCTACACATCAACAACAACAAAAATTAAGCCATATCATATAATAAAAACAAGGTATAAACCGCCAAACATATCTGTGGCCAAGAAAGATGCCAGAAAAATACACTGTCATTTGGAGAGACTTAAGTTCTTATTTTGGCCATCAGCACAGTTGTTTGAGCGTTTCTTTTTCTATTCCAATTTTAAATCTCACCTTCAAATGGAACGGGCTGGCCGGTATGGGCACGGAATCTACCAGCACGTTGAGCCGGTGCTCGCCCACCGCGCGCGGCACGAACTCTGCGCGGAACAGCGCCGCGCCCGCCGCCGACACGGCCGCCGGCACCGACGCGCCGTTGGGACCTGCCCGCCGACCAACGCTCAGCTCACCGCCACGCCCTAACATCCCATCCTAACCCTATTTTTGTAGGCCCTGGTAAAATTTTGCAGCCTGTTTTCTTTTCAGGCACAGATATCTAACGTATGTCACTTTTTTACACACAGCATATATAACCCATTGCCTGTCTTATTTTTTTTTCAGGCACAAAACAATTTTTTTTTTAACTTTTATAATCCATGGATGTTAGGAGTTAGGGCGAAGCGGATGAGCTTTTGTACGGTAATATGAATGTTACGTGTCGTCATGTTATTTGAGTAAATCTCTGTAAACTGACGCATTAACTTTACCGATATATATGTATATAGTACTTATTTACCTAGATATAATCGTTAGTATACATTCTTTTAATAAAACGAGTGATGTTAATGTTAGTACCAACTAAGCTTACGTGGAAGAATGTTAGTGCAGCGAAGCATGATATTAACCTCCTGTTTAGTACGGTGATATATAAAACCTAAACTAATTTCGTCGTTAATCTCCTGCGAACCAATCCCCACATTTCCCCCTCATTCTATTTAACTGATTTTGTTTCAGATATCCAATAGTATATTTTAGTGTTCTCATTTATACCACCCTGGAAAAGAGAATTAACACATTATGCTACGATACGGCATAGCTGGAGAAGCGTTGATTCAATAGCACAATGAAGAAATAGGTGTTGAATGATAAGGTTTTAGTATTTATATTAAATTATCATGAGGTAATGAATTATTAGTATGAGTAGGTGTACATTTCATACAATATACATTACTTTTCCCAATATTATGACAACTATTAATTGCACTGTTAACATTTATAAAGAAGTAGTACCCGTTGACTGAAGTGTTAGAGAAAACATGAGAATAGTGTTGATTTTAAATCCCAAGTGTGTATCAGTGGCGAATTTAATGAAATTCTTAACACTGAGTGACACAGCCTAAACTAGTGAACCAAGAAGCATGAAATTTTGCATAAGAGTTCCTTATATAACATAGGTGAGTACTAAGCAGGGGATCCTTGGAAATTCGACCTCTAAGATGGTCAAATCAGGGGTATCGAAACAAATAATCAAAAAGAGTTTTTTTTAAACAGCAATTGGGCATGATGGCCTAGTATAAATAAGCATAAATTCCAGTTGTCAGCTGACTAAATTGTTTTGATGCCTACAATGGTATCAAGTCAATTTGGCTGGACTGGACTGTTGCGGTCAAGAGGTTGACAGTCAGTGTATCATATAGAGTAGTGTGTGTGTGTGTGTGTGTGTGTGTGTATGTGTGTGGTGGTGGCACTCACCCTCGACATTGACCTCGATCTGGTCGAGCGTGGCGCTGGGGTGGTGCAGCGTGAGCGCGGCGGGCGAGTGCAGCGGCGCGGGCCCGGGCACGGTCACCCGCGCGCCGCTACCGCTGCCCTCCGACACACCCACCACTAGCGGGCATCCCGGCACGCGCATCTGACGTAACAACCACCAGGTTACATTACTTCCTTTAAGTCTTCTCCGATTTTATATTTGGGTGGTTTCTAGTCAAAAGCATCTTTGAATTGGATCTCTGAATTAAATGATGAAAATCAAGTGTAATTTATCATTGACTTAAATAAAACATGTTTTTTTTTTCATAAAGATAACATTGATTTATTTTAATAATTAATCAGTCGGACATGGTGTCTTTATAATCATTACATAGGTAACTAACTACAAATAAAATAAAGAATTTTAAAGAATCAATATTTACACTAGCTGCAAAAGAGCACTCCACTTTTAAACAAATTATATAAAAACCATGTTTTTTTTTCATGATTTGATTTAAAATAACATCATGATTTTTATCAACCCTGAGTAAGTTAATGTTATAATACAATAACCCTTGTAGGCCACAACTTACTTTATTGAATGACACATTTACAATGTGATCACAAGGTTCTGTTGGGGTGAATGATACCATGAAGCGTGCATTTCCCTGAAACAAACATTGATTTCATTGTTTAAAACATGTATATAGAAACCACATAGAAAAACACTGTAAACAGGAGTATTGTTATAATAAACCCTTTAATCAATATATAAAGGCTTATTTAAAAAAAAAAAAAGTTTTATAAAAAATACAACTTACTTGTGGGTGGACTTGAGTGGGTATATTGAGCCCCCGGGCAGCGACAGTGATTTCCAAGTTGCCCTCTCCGGCCTGCGCTGCATCCACAGCCAGCTGCACGGGTACTCCCGCACGGGCAGAAGAACCACCATTCACACTAACTAGCTTACTGTCGTATGCTTTGCAGGTGAATGGAGTTCCCTAGAGAAAAACAAAGATGTTAATAATAATAATGCTAATTATCTTTCCATATTCCTGAAATAGTTCCTCTGCTTGCTGAGGTCAATTCAGTGTTAATACTATCATTTTCATTTGATTTGACCCCAGCGGGTGGCTAACATAACATTAAAATTCTCAAAAGGGCCTCTACATGTTGGAGCCATATCTTGCACAAGCCTTCCAAAGATCAGGGATATAGCCTGTGTGATGAGAGACAATACTAGCTCTTGTAATGTCCCACTGCAGTGCCACAAAATATTAAAGAAAAATAATCTGTACTATAATAATATAATATTATAAATGTGAAAGTTTGGATGGATGGATGGATGGATGTTTGTTACTCTTTCACGCCCGAACGGCTGAACGGATCTGGATGAAATTTGGCACAGAGATAGATTATAGTCTGGAATAGCACATAGGCTACTTTTTATCCCGGTAAAATGTATGGTTCCCGTGGGATAGATGTTTTAATTTTTCATACTTTTTATCGCGGGTAACACCGTCGGGCGCAGCTAGTAAAGAATAATAGTCACCACCCACTGAACAAAGCCATGTCGCCAAGCGGCCTAGCCGTGTTCCGGCATGATGTTCGGTGTTGCCATTCATGGATGGCGGGTCAGATCAGTTGCGCTGCATATGCCTAGTGAATGTAGCGTCTCTATCTACTGCCGCCTTCCTACCTAGGCAAGTATGCTCCACCGTAGATCTCATCGTCACTTACTATCAGGTGAGATCGAGATCAAATACTTGCCTATAATGAAATAAAAAAAAAATAAAAAAGTATTCATACCGGGACAGCTTGATTATTGTAATGTGCAGTTAGTGTATGTGGTCCAACGTTTTTGGGGGTGAAGCTGGCGATCAGTCCGGTGACCGCGTCGCCAGTCAGCCGCACGGGGACGTCGCCCCGCGGCCCCCGCACCGTCACCGTCAGCTCCCCGCCGGACGACCCTTCCACGCGCACTGAACATGATGCCACCTCACCCACCGGGATCAGTTCTGATAGACAATATAATAAACTTTAGTTTGTAAAGATATACGTAATACTGGTTATGCACTGACGTAGTAGAATTCCGTGGGTTACTGAAGGTTAATTTAATTAGAACCTACTACTTATCTACTTTCTTGTTTGATTTTACAATGAACAGTGATACTTACTATTATAATTTTAATTATTTTACTTCTGTAGGTATCAAAAGTTATATCCTACAACTACAAAGTCAACAAACCACAAACTAGTAAAAATAAACAAACTAGACAATGGTTTTTTTTTCTCTTTTGGCATCGCACGCATAGATAATATATATAAAATGGATCGCACGTTTGTGTATATTGCCAGTGTCAAGTTTAATCGAATGGTGACAATTTCTCGCGCTCTTTTATTTAGACATTCATTCAAACAAAAAACAATGACACTTCACCATAGAGGGAAAATTCGGAAGTTTTCTCGTTTTTATATACCAATATTTTTTTATTTTATTATTCTGAATTGGTGTATGTTAAAAATAATCCTGGTTAGAAATGCGGATTAAAATAGTCAATGCCATTAAGTTTGAAAACAAAACATCTGATTTGATTTTAATTACATACTCACATTTAATGGCTACCAATATTTTGTTGAGGTAAATGGCCAGTTAAATTAGATATACTTACAAGTTAAATTTGTTGTAACGTGCAACCGAAAAGAGTAGTCAGTAGGCCTAATGTTGGTTAGGCCAGCATTAAACATGCTGCATGCATAAATGACGACATGAAATTTGCGGACAAAATTAGGCCAGTGGGCTGTCAAGCTCAGTATGACATGTCACTACTAATATGGGCCAACATTAGCCAACGTCGGCTAACCGAGGTGAATTATCCATAATATTATGTTGGCCTTTCTTGGGTCAGCTTTCTTGGGCCTTTGGAGGCACCATTTAATTTCAATTCACTTTTTATTTATTTTCAAACAAGACACAATAAATTTAGAATCAGTATTTTTTTTATTTATTTCTTTTTTTATGAGGTTGGGTACTTAACTAGTGGATATGTCTTATGGCTACCAAATAAATGATTACTACTGACCAACTTGTGAGGTATCGATGGTAACTCTCTGCGCTGGTGCTACATGGAAGACGAAGGGAGACGACGGCACTGGCTCTCCGTTGAACTTGATGTCCACTCGGTGCGGGGTTGGCGCCTCTGGCCGCCAGAATACGAGACACCGGCCACCTCCAACCACCTAAAACCATAAGCTTAGATATAGCACGATATTTGCCATTGAGAAATAGTGTGATATGAACAGTATAATAGTTAAGTATCTGTACCTACCTAAAAGCAAATAGCCTTAAAAGGTACTTATATAATTAGTTAAGTAAATTTGAGACAGGTTTTGGCAACAGATACTACTACGTAGGTAAGACAACGCTATACCTATACCTATAATTTAGGTATGTCTACAATTTAAAAAAATACCCAATTGATGGATATATTAGGTACTTACTAAGAAAGGAATTTAATTAACGCAGCTACGATCATAACATAAAGTAGGTAAGAACCTACCCTAAATCATTAACGTCTGAGTAAAAGATTTGTTATAAAATCCAATTTAAAGTTGTAACGGCGACAGTGAGGTCCTCATTTAAACTTCCAGATTAACGACGTAATGCTCACCTGAACGTGATTAGGGACCTCGCCTTCGTTTATTGAGATCTCCAACTGTCCCTCGCCCGCAGCGCTCGCGTCAACTGGAATTTAAATTAAATATAATTTTTAATATTAACTGCAAATTACTGTAGGCCCAGAACAAGTTTTATTTCAGAACTGTATCCATCATTTTACTGATGAGAGGATATTTAGGCCTAGCCACTTCGTTTCATTCATGAGTAATATGCTTATTCATTGTATCTCCATACCTCTGAACTGACACTGCTGTCCGACGACAGCGTTGCCCACATCTGTGACTTTGATGAGGCTGGAGTCGTACACTTTGGCCACAAGTGGGCCAGCGGCTAGCTTGTCGTCTGCGATCGAGACCTGGCAGGAAAACACATGGAATATTATAATCTTCTATACAAATAAATAATATTGGAGTGTATGTTTGTAATATTAAAATAAACGCTTTTTATTAAGTGCATTTGGATGTATATAGCAAAGCGACAATTTTTGTCTGTCTGTTTGTTTCGGCTAATATCTAAAATGGCTGGACCGATTTTGAAGGGACTTTCACTGGCAGATAGCTGATGTAACAAGCAATAACTTATGCTACTTTTATTTTAGATTTTTTTGTTAAATACCACGCGGACGACGTTATAAAATTAAAATAAAAGATGCATCTAATTAGAATTAATTTTCACCTATACATATTTACTTATCAAAATGTGAGTGGTCAAAACTACCGGCACTGAGCCAATGTGGACTACGGCCTGAATCTGTATTGCACGGAGGAAAGGCGAAGGACGTTTAAAAGTTTAGGGACCTCGCGCACAACGCGGCTACGACCACGACAAGGCATGGTCGTGGTCGTGACCTTGATCGTAGCAGCTCTGACCAAAATGCACTCAACCGTGTAGGCAAATCGTGACGTGTTGTTTACTATAATACACAAAGTTTGGCCGCAACTAGTTGGACGGCACTTCGTTGTTGCAGCCAAGTGCGTGATGCGTATTGGGTTACCATATTTTGACCCGTAGGTACACTGGCCGCTTTCTGTGGCCGCGTAGTGTGTGTGGTCCCTTATCAGAAATATTACTTACATCAATCAAGTGTGTGCCAACTTCCTCAGGCGTGAACTCGATGCGGTACACCCCTGGTCTCTCGGCCACGTCAAGGACTCGCGCGGTCACTGGCCGCCGCGATGGAGCCGTAACTGACACACCAACCTATCAACACATCAAGGTTCGATGAAGCATGTTGTCACGATCATTAGCAGGTAAGGATCTCGCGATCGTTAGAAAGAGCTCAGTAGGATTGTTAACGAGTTGACCCGTAACACGACGGACCTATATAGGAAAATACAGTCAGCCAATAGTGTGCCTTGTTTCATAGCATAGCTCTGTATTTCAATAAGAAATTACTATACGCCGTCGCCGTCGTCAGGTGGTCCTATGCTCCACCAAAATCACGAAATAATCTTCCTGAGGAACGGTTTGGAAAAAAACAATTTGGCAGGTTAAATGTTTAAAAAAAACCTCTACGCTACGTTATACGATGAGTCACCTAGTTGATTCGGTCACGTTTCAACTTTAGAATGTTTACTTTTACTTTCGTCACATTCAAAACAGTTGTTTTTTCTTATCTCATTCGTATAAATATAAGTAGGAAAATGTGGATGAATTAATAATATACTAGTATCCGAGAGCTTTATCATATCCCTTGGTGCTTGAATGGAGAGATTAATTGATACAAATTAGCATGAGCGAGTGCTTTACACGTATCGGAAACACTATTCGTTAAAAAATACACCTCTCGAATTGCGCGGTCATTACGTTCCATCGCATTGATACGAGGCAAATTATTCGATTCGATTAAATATTGAGGGAGTGATGACAGTAGATAGGCGCGAGTGACGAGCTGACCTCCGCATAATCAAACCAACTCAAATTTGACGACTGTTTAGGTAACTTAAAATGGTAACAAGTAGGTACAAATATAATAATGAAGTCTCAAATAGGGACATACAATTCAAGCAGTGCCGTGCGGTAAAATGTACCTACGGCACACATTTATGTTTTTTCAGATGGCAACACAAAGGTAACACCGACACACTATCAGACAAAACGCACACAAATGTTGAGATAAGACAGCTATCACGCATCGTAAATGGGTAGGCTTATTCTCAACCGATTAGTAACGCACAAGCTTGGCCAGTCCCGTCCAAATCTTCTTGCTGGGGGCAGATGGGGATAGCCAAAAGAGAGGGATGCTGCAGCTGCCTGTTTCTCTTATAGCTCTGTCGCTGTCAGACGATAGTCCCGGTCAAGTGGTATGTCTGTTAGCATTAGGACCTGTGGTAGTTACCTCATTTTTACTAAACGTCGCTCCCCCTGGCGACGTGGATATTTCGAAGACTGCCGGCGCTCTTGCTGGGATCAGCCTGGTGGGCTCCCCTCCGCCGCCGCCCGCCGGCCCCGCCATCACCTCGACCTTCCACGGGGATCCTGGTAAATAATAAAAGAAGGATGTTGACTTCATTTTTAATTGCATAATACCTATCTATTAATTCTTGTTACGATACAATTACTATCAGCGAAACTACTTTTGGAATCAGTTTAATAATAAATCGGACAGATGGACATAGCTTCCTCTAGAGAATCTATTTCTACTTTTTTTTAGTTGGTAAGCGGATACAAAATAGAGGTATTCTTTGCCAGTATCTAGTATTTATTGATAATTTTTATAAAAATATGTCTACCCCTGATGATAATGACGACGATGAAATGAATCTCCCACACCTATCAGTAAAGCTGTGGATAGTTTTCTGAAAATTTACCCTACATTTTGGGTGAATTTGAAAAGTCAAGTTAAACTATTTCATTTTGTTCATGGTTCATATGCCACTAATATTGAACATTATTTATCAAGGAAACAAATTTTGTTGGAAAATTAAACAACAAAATTGATAACTTTACTGTTAACTTCCCATCGGAAAGTATTTAGTCTTTATAAATACCACCAGCAAATAATAAAATAACGCAACAATTTTTCGTCAAAGCAGTACAAAGACGTGGTTCACAATTTTCTCTCTAATTGGAACGCAGATACTCGCGCGTATATCGTATATACAAATAAATTGTTTACGTAAACGAAAGCGATACCTACACAGGCAGTTGCGATTAATCAGTTCTTCAATTTAAGAATATAACAGAAAGCAAATGGGGGAACCGTGTAGCCATTAACATGTAATTATACATATACTTAGAGATAGAACTTTTATTTGCTTGTCTGCCTAGCCGTTCCTACATTGTTTTCACATACCTATAACAATGTACTGCTCAAAAATATTAATAACGGATCTTTTTAAAAAGAGCAACCATGTAGTTTCTAGCCCGTTCTTCGCCATAGGAACGGCATGCAGAACGGGTGGTAAAGTTGAAGCTTTGTAGAAGAAATAAAGTAGAATTTTGTAACTTTTTGACGATTTATAAGTACTGTACTTAATGGTTTACATGAATAAAAAATATTCTGATTCTGAAACGTGTATGTATGTAAATTTACATGTCAGCTGGTACATATCGGAACGAATTTTATGTACACACGCACGCATAAATACCTCATTACATTTACACCGCGCATATTGCAAAGAATTATTGCGCAGGTCGGTAATGCGTATGAGTGCTGAGCTGTAGAGATCGTGAGATATGAATACTGGAGGTCAAAGTATATTGTATCCAGTCCAGCGTGTATGGATCTGGAATTTAGGTCGTAATATACCACGCCGACCTTACCAAGGGCGTATTTTATATCAGAATCAGAATCAGAATATTTTTTATTCACGTAGACCATTATTGTACAGTACTTATGAATCGTCAAAAGTTACAAAAATATTATGCTACTGCTACTACAAAAATATTACCACCCGTTCGGAATGCCGTTCCTGCCGTGGAGAAGAACGGGCACGAAACTCCATGGTTGCTCTTTTTTTTAAATAGATCTTTTACATTTTAGAGCAATACATTGTTATAGGTATATAAAGGTAAATGCCACTAACACATAAGACTCTGGACATTGCGTTGGCCAACTCGTAACTATAGTACCTACCAAAATGATTGCTTGTTTGGGGTTATAAGTTAAGTCACCGTGTTAAGAGTGTGCTATTTGGTAACAACAACGACAAGTAAAAACATTTTATTCTGAGATTATTATCATACTGCTGAAGAGATACGAACGTAAAACAAGTATAAGTATCTAAAAACAACATTAATTTAATTGTTTTAATTCAGGTCTAGTCTAGAAATGATTGGAGTGTATGGTCGTAAATATTGCGAAATTCTAAGGTCAACGCGGCGGAACTGATTGTAGCGAGGCCGTAGACTAGATAGATAAGCTTTTGAGTATAATTTATTCTACTAAGTATTGTACAATACAATTAATGTTGTCTCATATGTTTTTTAGTACTTAGAAAACGAAACTGACTACATCTAACTTTCAAATTACAGAAATATATTGCTATTTAATTAATAGTTAGGTACAGTGTCGTGAAAATAAAGAAACATAGAGCATTTATAATCATATACCTAGGTAGGTATATCAATAAGTATCTGGTACCCAAGTATCTGGTTTGTTAGCTGGTGTGAGTGCTTAACACCCATCTATGTTACACCCGTTTGAAAACCGACCGACCGTTACCGACACTGTCCCTTTTACATTTATCTGGTGTTGCAATACTAAACTAATAATAACTCCCAAAATAACAGCCCGCTAGGTAATATGGCTATCTAATAGCGTGTCTGTGTTTACCTTACATGTATGGGAATTACATTAGCTGTTGATAAGTAGATATAATGTCGATTTTTTTTATAGTGCATAATTAACACTAGACACGCATCGACGATTCGACGCGACGCACACACCACAGAGCATCAAGGTAAGTCCGGCAATTAGCGGACACGTGGTATTCCTACGTTTGGCCTCAAATTTAATAACGGTTTACCTACTGATACAGCATGAAAAGAGCAATTAATGCCGTTTTAATAAATAAGTACACGAAGCCGGCGTGCAATGAAGCAAAAAACAACAATGATGATTGTAATAGGTAGGTATTATATATATCATATAACCGTACCAACTTGTCCTGTTTTCAGACACGTTCTTTTACAATTAACTATTCGTAGATTGCGTTTTTAATTACAATTTATTCGTTGACAGTGGAATTGTAATACGTTTTATCACGAGGTTACAGCGTTGAGGCTACTTACCCAACGTTCGTGTTTTAAAAAGTATACAAAAGAATTGTGAGTGAGTGATTAAATTAGAGGACTCTTTTATATTCCAAGAGGGATGCTGGTGGCGATGTTCGTTACACACAGGCGCAGACAATAAGATAAATTGTTCATTTCTTCAGAGATTCATCTATACAAATAAATAAAATTGGAGTGTCTGTTTGTAATATTAAAATAACCGCTATTTACTAAGTGCATTTGGATGTATACACGGTATATATACCAAAACCTTTTTTTTATATTGTTGTCTGTCTATTTGTTCCGGCTAATCTCTGAAATGGCTGGACCGATTTTGACGGGACTTTCACAGGCAGTTAGCTGACGTAACAAGGAGTAACTTAGGCTACTTTTATTTTAGATTTTTTTTATTGTTACATCCCACGCGGACGAAGTCGCGGTTAACAGCTAGTTTGTGATAAAATATGTCCATTATAAAATGAATTTCTATGATTGCAGCCTCTGATGGTAGTTATTTGTTGCTGGCCCGTGCTGCGCAGTGAAGCACGGCGTCTAACGGTGGAGTGGCGTAAATAATGAGTGTAAACTCAATCGCCATTGAATTTTATCGATTGAAGCTCGTTACTATTGAATGCTTGGCTTTCTAAATGGCGAAAATAAATTCAAACATCTTCATCGGCACTTACATCGGATAACAACACTATTTTCTTATTCTAGTACAACATTGTACGATTTATAGAAATAGGATTATATTGACACGATATACGCGAATATATATAATTTTCTCCTCAAGCATGTAACCAGAAATGAAAAACCTTTGACTATTATTAATGAAAATGTTGACTTGGTACTAGTTACACAAATATTGTAACTTGCGTGATATGTGTTACTAGTAACAAACATGGGATTTCCTATCAAATCAGTTTAGTTTATAATAATCTGTTTAGTTAATTTTAACCTAATTTAAGATATCCCAAAAGTTCGGCTAATAAGATTTTTCAGTGTATTCATGAAAAAAAAAAACATGAAAATGAAATGAAATGAAAAAAAAACAAACTAAGCAATGTTTATATTATGGGTTGGTAGTAGGTACCATCCAGCAAACTAGGGGCGATCCCATTAACACCCAAAGGCATCAACGTCAAAACTACGTCCATTTTTTTTTCAATAATATTACGTTAGAAGATAATCTTCCGTTGAGCTTAACATGATTAGATTATAAATTAGTTATGTAACGGTTGTCGTCAACTTTCAATAATATTGTCCTAGATTTTTTTATATAAGATGAGATAGTTGGCATGTCCGCTTTCTTCAGATTAAAAATAAAATATAACGGCTTTATTTAAATCTATTTATAATTGAAAATTTATATTAAGCAACTGGAATCAATTTATGTTAATTTAAAATTAGATTTTATTTATAAAAAGGCGAACACACCAACTGTATGCTCCCAAAGTAGCAACGCTTGTATTATGGGTACTTTACAATGGACTGGGGCGATCCTATGTAATAATACCCAGACCAGATAATTAATAGAATGAAGCGATACTTAGCGGATATCTATTGTTTGTTCATTCGTAGCGCCGCCGTCCTGAGGATACCTTGTTTAAAGGCCCGACACGTAAATAATTATTTTTTTAGATTCACTTCGTTCAGCGGCGAATCGCATATAAGTTAGGGTTTAGACACTTATATCCTGACCTCTCGACTGACGGTTTTGTTGTCTTCAATTATAGATCAGCTTGAATAATTATAGATTAACTTTTTTGGTTTATAAGTGGGAACATTGACAAGCCGAGGGTCAGTGGTGGATCCCTTTTTCACAATTGTTTACCCAGAACATAGCTCAAAGTAGTACCTAGACGGGAATCAATCTTCGCTATAACGACTAAAACAAAGAACTGTAGTGTACAACTACAGCTGGTACAACTCTGAAAGCGAATTAGGAACGCACTCAAGCTCTCATGAGTTGCGATTTATATATTAAGTAAGGGCTAAGTACCTTCATATGTAGTAAATAGAAAATGTCGCGACCAGCTCTCTCACCATTTCCTTTCAACGTTACGTTTGCCAAACGTGTCCGAGTTATTTAGGTTTACGCATTACTAACTCGCTGGAGAACGGAGGTGTAGTTCGTAGGTATGTAGTACCTTTACTCACGAATAATTACTAAAACGTGACCAAAACAATGTATTTTTAAATAAAATAGCCGTATTATAGATTCCTAGTTTGCGATGTAAAAAGATGAAACATTACCATTTTACTTTAGCCAATTAATTATTGCATAATCATATAAATAAGACTTCCTAGATATAAATCCAACGATCTAGATATATGATAATGTATTCTAGGCATCGTGCCGTATGTGTGTCGCGAAAATAATCAAGCATCATAATATGTTAATAGTATGTGAATGATAGAGCACATGTAAATTTAAAAGCCACTATAACAAGTAGTATAATAACTCCATTGAAAACAACGAAAGCTTTCTCAGCAGGCATCGAAGGCGTTTTTCAATTAGCTACATAACATTAAAGTTGCAAGTTATTAAATGGAAAGTTATTCGTGATTCTATAGTAACAGTCATCGGGTAATAACTATAAGGAAATATCGCGAATCTTAACGCTCGAGGGACCAACCACCAGAACGATAGTCATTGACCGCTTGTTGGTAAACCATTTTATAACACTCATTATTTATGCCAAGCCTGATATAACCATTCGATGATATTGCATAATCGAGTGATATATTAAATCGATTAATTTATAACAGTGGTATAGCAAGTGCATAAGTATATAAAAAAAATACATTTATTTATTGCCACCTGCAAACATCAACTAATCGGTCCTAAAGATAGCAACAAATATATTATTCATACCGTAGTACTATGGTTTAGGGGCGATAATCAATTACTTATTTAGCAATATTCATCGTGAGCTTTGCTGTTACAATAGGATTCCAACTCGGGACCCTTAGTACAGAAAGTAGGGTCACTACTAAGTGTGCCAATCGCGTCATAATGATTTATTTTCTCATACATTTGATTCTGACACGGTATGAAGTTCGCCGGGACAGCTAGTCGTATATAAGATATACATTATTTACTTAGCTACTTTACAACCTTTATTTTAGTTTATGGTAACCAAACCACAAACAAAAGTCATATAAAGGAAAACGTTCGAAAGTGTTATAGCAAGTTAGCTAATGCATTACTAAAAGTACTTTCTCATTCACAAATTACTAGTGATATTTATCGCATGCATGGCAGTTCAAATAATAAATGATAGGTATGTCCAAACTAGGTACACAGAGAGAGAGAGAACGCGGGTTGACATGCACAATATCTGGATTTTAATTACAATAGAACGATTCCAACGTAGCATTGTGTAAGTATTCAAACGACCGGCAAACGACTTTGTTTAACATAATACTAATGTCAGGTACACAAGCCCCTCAGTTGACTCGGACCTGCTGTCTGCTGGGACTATTAGATATTGGGCGAGCTTAATTTCAACTCATTTTATAACCGAGGTTCTATAAACACAATCTACAATATACCGAGGCTCTATAGACACTTACAGTCATCGCTCACACTTAAAGAGTAGGTACTAGGGGAGCATATAATAGAACGGGTCAGTATAGAAAACGCAATAACATTTAGAATAGCGTAGAATCTTTAGCTATATTGCAAGTGTATGGAGTCAACTTAATAAAAAAAATGTCATCTGGGGACGCCGGGCTTATTAGATAGCGGTCGTTCAATGATCCAACACGATGGTTGTCACCAATAACTTGTGAATGGTACCTTAGTTGGGGAATTACTAAGGTACCGTTTGAGCGGTGGCCATGACGACATCCCACATCAATTTAATATACGTCTATAACAAGCGACAAACGTAGGAGCGAGGCCAACGAATAGATTAATAATAACAGTTCCTTAGTTGTTATATCGAGACTTTACAGGCGTCGTCGTCACCGAGTTAAACCTATAACTATTGTTAACTTTGGGCAGCCGTATACATGATGTATACACACTTATTGCATTCTGTTCATAACTGCTTTAAGTATTATGGGAAACGAGGTCACAAATGTTGCTTAATAAAACCGAGAGGTCATCGCACTCCACAGGTGTTATTATTGCACAAACGTTCTAAATAAGTTAAAGGTTCAATTTTGCGATTTGATAGTCGTCAAGGAGAATCCAAAATCGTTCAAAAGTACTGACACATTTTTTTTTGGCCTCGGTTAAGTTTCGTTCATTCAGACAAAACACGCTAACTATACTAATGTTACATTGTCTGATGTTGGTGGTATTATGATCCTAATTTAGTACGTTTAATTACTATATCCAATGAAAACGCCATTTTGAGTTGGTGAAGTGCACTTATTCACTTCTAGCAGTAAGATCTCATTAATTTGCCATGTTAGCGAGTCTAAGACAAATTAGTATTGGCGGTGTATTTCAACTTAACATTTTTAGCGAAGTAGCTTAACATTTGTATTCTAAGCGCAATCTTGCGGTGTGCTACTAATTCCAGACTATTGGCTAACTGGTGGTATTTGTCGAACAGAACCGTTTCTTAACACCGGTGCTTCCTATTTCCTGAAACCGGAGCGCGGCACGGATGTCACAAGCTATTGTTCGCCCACCAGTGTACGCAAGCTGTTTCCCATGGGAGACATTATTAAATTATTAACTTTAAGTAGCACTTTTATAATAAATATAAATACTTTTGAAGAAAACATTGATGGTTTAAAATGGCAAATGTAGAGTCACCTAGGTATACCACAGATATGATTCTGAAAATTTGAATGTTAAATTTAACGTATTATAAATTCACATTGAAAGAGGCCGATAATGAGAAGCAACGGCTAGTATAATATTTATACAAATATATTTCTTTAAATTAAAGCAATAATTGCAGATGAATACTTTTATACAGACTGTTATGAAAATGTGTGCTGTAAAATATTTAGGGTTCCGTACCAAAATGGTAACAACATTACCCTTATGGTGCGCTTATGTCTGTCTGTCGGTCTGTCACACCTAATTATTTTCGATTCAAAGGATATTTTTAATGATTTAAAAGGATGTACGTACATAATTATTGACCTGCCTTTTAAAAAGAAGCTTATGGTAATAAGGATTAATGCTAAAAATCCATCTAGAAAGGATTTTTTTTGGTCAATCAAACCTGCAGAGATTATGTCATCAATCCTGTAAGTATGACAATGAGTAATCGGGTTTTAACTATGTTTTAGGGTGGCTACCGTAACTGATGTACATACAATGTGAGGTTAACGACCTTGCGCCATCGACCTTACGCCCACTCGTTGCCCAATTTTGAAATTTATGAATCGCCAGATTGAAGCTTTTGAATGGCTTCATAACGGATGTAAGAAAAAAACGTTAGAAACATTACCTATTTGTCTGTCTGTCCTTCTTTCATGCTTCAACTGATGCACTAATTCATTTTATTCTGTAGATCAAGCAAGGACACAGCTGAGGCAAATTAAAATTCTCATAGTATCTAGCCTCCATCCAATTGTTGCTCCTGCTAAATAGATCATGGATTCATTCAAGTTATTAATCAATATAACTAAGCTGGGAGTACACACATTACAAAAACTTTGAGATCGATGTTTTACTTCTGATCTACAAGTAAAACATAATCATATGTATCTACCTAAAATAGTGACTAAAGTTTACATTATTTTTTTGGGGCACATGCTGATAAAGTAATAATTACTTGGTAGGTGTATTGTTTTGGTAATTCATGTCATACTAAAGGAATAATAGACTAATTGCTGGTCGTAACTATTTACCCATTAACATCTATCTGTTGACATACAACAGTTTCGTGTACCCGACTCAGTATTGTCTCGTCCGCGCCGCGTCTGGTGACCTCCTTAGGTAGATTATACTGCGAGCAGACAATTAGGTACGCGTAGGTACTTTACGTAGGAATTCCACACGCTGAATGTACCTGAGTAATGTGAAATCCATCAGTTGAAAGTGAACTTTCTGTAGTGCCCACCAATGTTTATAAGGTGTGAATACTAAATACCTACTGATTATGGTAAACTAACGATCGGGCCCGGTATGCAAGGGGAAAATTGCCCCAGGAACTACTTAGAGGTGCAATTATAGAGTAATCGACACTGTTAAACAGTAGAAGGGATAAATTATATAATTTTGTATTATGTTTGTTTTGTTGTAAGGAAATAAACAAATGATTTTATATAATACTAGCTGCGCCCCACGGTGTTACCCGCGATTAAAGAGTACGTCCTTTATTCCACGGGAACCATACATTTACCGATTAAAAGTAGCCTATGTGCTATTCCAGACCATAATCTATGTCTGTGCCAAATATCATCCAGATCCGTTCAGCCGTTCTGGCGTGATTGAGTAACAAACATCCATTCATCCATTCAACCTTTCACATTTATAATACTAGTGGGATTTAAATATTTGTTTTATACCGTAAAAAAATAGTTATTTTTTAAATAAGCAGGAAAGATAAATATAAAAAAAAAATGTTCGGAGATTTTTCTGCTAGTTGTACGAGTAATTACTACCAAAATGATTGAAAACGGTCTGTTTTGTCTCGATTAAATAAATTTAGATTTCGTTAGAATATTTATTTTATCGTTCTTAATTGATATTAGAAATGTTACTATAAACTTTAATACCTCTAAGCCTGTACGAGCTTGTTGAATAAATATTGTGCAAAATAACAGTAGTCACCTTAATTACTTAAATAATTATTTTTAAACGATGTAATTATAAATTGAAATCTAAATTATTAAATGAAATGTAAAAGCCAGTCGAAGTTGAAGATATTAATTACAATATGAATATGATTGATGTTAATTTTAAAAACCTACAGATTAAAAAATAAATGTATCAGGAAATTTCTAGACTCTGTCTTGCACGAGTATACAAACAAACGCAATCGTTTTATCGCCACTTGCTGATCTCAATAAAATTGACACGGGCGGCTGTGCCGTACCGTGAGACAGCCGTTAGCTAGAAAGGTCTAATGCGGACGGGCCCGCTGTCCTCGTGCGAGCCAGTTGGCCTCTAGCAGCCTCCGATATGGCCCAGGCCTCACTGGCTACGTGCTATTGAACGACCTTTGAGTGTCACATTTTTGTTGCACCAATCAGAGATGATTAATATATCTAATTGAAATATTTTGAAATACCTTCAAAGTAAATCGTCTTCTAACAATACATTCTTTTAAATTTGCAAATTACCGAGTCGTCCAGATGCAGTCAAACAATAATTGGAACAATTCGCATTATGCGGCCATTATTGACCTATCAAATATTACGAACTGTATGAATATTTGTGCCTCGGTTTACGCGAATTATGCAGTCAATCTAGTTAATTATGGAAATGACTTGCATAATCAAAGCGTCGATGATTTATCAAACATCAGCACTCGTGTTTGTAACTTTTGGGTTGATCGATGTTCGACATGTGTGTAAATTATTAGGTATTATTTTGACAAACTGCCCCGTTTCAGATAGTTTTGTCCAAAGTGTAGGTCTAAGTCTTGCATTTTAGCCAGACCAGACCAAGTCTTGGACAATTCTTGCTATAAAACTGCCACACTTTTGCACCTTGGACTCGGTCTTGCAAAAATGTGAGAACTAAAATTTTGCCAAAACTATTTTCAAATCAGATAGATCGGTGACTATATAGTCTGCGATTTAATTACTGGCCGAAATTAAATGGTTGTAGCCTTTTACAGCTAACCCCATAAAATATGGAGACCGTTACTCATTTATATCTTGGCCGCAAGTAATTTTCTTTTTGAATCGAAGCAATTTAAAATGGAGGTAGAAACATAGCTAGCTTTATGAGTTGACCTTACCGTTTGTTGGAACGGTATCTATGCACTTGTAGATACTAGTTCTAATTACAGTAATTGAGTAGCTATATCTTAATTGTGTACATAATAGTGTTTCTTAACCGTCTTCAATTAAAGTCTCAAATACATATGCATGGATTTATGTAGCATGGTTTCGAAATCTGATGCAATGCAGTTTTTAACCAGTTTTATGCAGGTGTCGTGTTGCGGCAATTTGTGATTTATTTGCAGTGCCATACTCCAATGGTATTTGTGTTAAGTGGCAAATCACAAGTTTAACGGAGTGTTAATGTTTCAATAAGTGTTCTATAATGACATCAACATCGAATAAGTGATGTTAAAAATGTCGAGTAATAGAACAGTTTCCTGTACAAGCGGTGGCCATCTGATATCCGCAGGAGGCGCGCAACCCGACACCCGGGGGAAACGTCGCGCCTCCAGCCCGCCTGCAATGCAGCCTACTGTAAACGGTCTATGCTATGTCAGTATAATAACTTCAATATATATATTTCGGTTTCGTACAGCGTTTTTGTAATAGTATCATTCTTCGTTTCGAAGTGCTACTGTATTAATGAAGGTTTGAAGACAGTCTTTAAACTCCAATTTTGTCCGTTTAAACAGCTGTTCCTCGATCTTGGTGTCTTTTCCCTCTGATGTTTTAGAGCCATATTTTATTGTGTTTTCCGACATTTCCTTTGCCTCGTAGGTGCTTTGGGCATCATTGTGGTTTATAGCTGTTGGTATTGCGAAATAAGTCTCTGAGGTAGTTGATTTCATATAAATATTGGCAAATTACATTTTTAGTTTCACGAAAAGGGTCGTTTATGGGCAAAGTAGGTAAATTATTAACGACTAGCTGCGCCCGGCGGTGCTACCCGCGATAAAAAGTATGAAAAATTTAAATATCTATCCCACGGGAACCATACATTTTACCGGGATAAAAAGTAGCCTATGTGCTATTCCAGACTATAATCTATCTCTGTGCCAAATTTCATCCAGATCCGATCAGCCGTTCGGGTGTGAAAGAGTAACAAACATCTATCCATCCATCCATCCATCCATCCAAACTTTCACATTTATAATATTAGTATAGATTAGTATAGATATTGATAGCCAGAACACTCATTATAATGTGCGAAGAGGTTACACTTTTTTTAACAAAGTCTAATCTCCTAGAAATTATGTTTACGAGCCGTGATGCAGGGAGATAATTATTTTAAGCGCTTTAAACATCGTTTGCATTTACTGGAATAACAATTATTGCCCAGTCTCGTTTTGGAATTATGAATAATTAGCTTCTTTGCATAGAAATAAATATTTACGCCGTGTCTGTTTATACTGTTTTAATTTCGTTAGCTTTTCTAGAGCTTTTCCTCTCTAGATACAATCTGTGGGATTATGCATAAGCGGGCGCTATGACCGAGCATATGATTTTAAGTACTTACTGAGAGATATTGCATTAATGCGCAAAAGTTAATTCACTTATAGTCGGCACGTGTAACGTTACACATTTCCATATTGGATGTGCAATGCAAAGCCCTCATTTGGTTTTGTCGATCGGTTTTACGATTACGGCATGATTACAAATCAGCTTATTGGGCCTTTCAATATGTATATCATTTTTCGGATTTTATTCAATTCGATACAACAGACGATACTAATTTAATATAATTTAAATATTCATCCCTGTATATGGTCTGATATTTTAATCATGGCATGGTCAATATAAATACAGTTGCCTACCCTATTTGTAAGCACAGGTATTACAAAACCATTTCTAAAGAAACGAAGCATACTTGGCCTTACGTACTTACACTCCGGGTTCTATATGTAACGCTAAGCATTTCTATGTTAGGTTGTGGGCAATTTATACAGCGTGATTTTTTTAATTGTGCGTTGATGGCCGAATCCGAAACGACAGGGAATAGCAAAAATGCTAAATGGACTCTCAAGATCGATCATTGCAAAAAAATAATCCCCTGTGGTACACACTGATGTGAAAAAAAACCAACATGCTGTATTATTGCACCATCCGATAATATCTCTAATATGGATTAAGTTCTGGGAAGTAATGATATACGGCAAACTAAAGAAAGTATTTTTTTTAACACAGATTTATTTTCATACACTTAAACCCTAACCGAATGAATTGTTCAAAAAAGTTCAACTCTTGCATAGACTGTAATATTTTATTCATGGGGTTTTTTATATACTTACGTAAATCGTATGAAATAATTGTATGTATTTGACAACATAAAAATTATATTCTGGCTTCGTTCCGACATCTGAGCACACATTACGTAATAAGAAAGTGATAGTATACATAGATGTGTTCGTTTGAATATTTAGCTTATGCAAGTAAAACAGCGTTTGCCGCAGGTCGGATGCTTTCACTGCTCCGCTCGTAACGTGAGAAGATAGCACAGTAGTTTGGGAAATTTTAATCTCAAGCTAAAGCGTTAAGCTCCATTCCGGCGTCGGTGGTAGAGAATTACGTATATTGTGAATTTATGAGATAGGGGTTCGTAGAAGTCATAAAATAAGTACTACGGTGCTAATGGTAGTCTTTTAATTATTCGGTTGGTTCCAGTTAGTTTCACACTAGTGCAAGTTGAAGTAGGGTGGAAAAGACGTTACTAGAAGAGAATATAGCACCATGTATAATACAGGAATAATTACAGAAGATACAATAATTATGATTCAATACAAAAGATACAATACAGAAGAATCGAATTTCGAAATCTTTCTTGGTGTCCATATATGTAGGTATTAATAATTCCAGCCCTTTTAATGTCCCACAGCTGTGCACGGGCCTCCCCTCAATGCGAGGGGGATTAGACCATTGTTCACCACGCTGGACCAGTGCGAATTGGCGGACTTCACACATCTTTCGAGGGGTTCTCTCAGACATGCAGGTTTCCTCACGATGTTTTCCTTCACCGTTTAGCAAGTGATAATCATGGTTGAAAATGAGATTGATTTTGATTGGTTGATGCAATCCTCGTTAGCGAGGCAAGCGTTCTACCAACTTGGCTATCACTGCTTGTACTTGGCTATCACTGCTTTTACTTGGCTATCACTACTTTTGTGTATGTAGGTATTATAGATAAACATATTTTTTGCGCCAAATTAAAAGTTCCCGGTCCTCATTTTAAACTGTTCTATGTAATTCAAGACGCTATTCAGAAGCCTTGACTCATTCCAGACATTCACTAATTAACGAGAAAACGGGTTAAGGTCAACCCTGCAGTGCTCAACCTATAAACACAAACCTGTGGGTTTTGACTTTTTGTTTTATAATGATGTAGTTTTTGTTTATTTTAGTCATTTTGATTTTAGACATAACATGTGTATCAACATTTGCAGACTACTACTTATATCTCTGTTAATGTATATTATTAATTCATTAAAGTATTGATTTATTGTAAACGACGCTACAGTACCTAGTAGTAGTATGTTATCTTGTTCGACTGGAGGTATCTGTGTGTTCTAAAATGAAAACTTCACATCCGTTATCGACACAGTGTGAAGAAATTTTTAAATGATTTTAACCACTAACTATATTCGTTTAAAAGTGTTTTTTAGGTTGCTATATGCGTGCTGAATGCATAGGGTGTGCGTGAGAAGTGGCCCTTATAAAAGAGTTCAACGCATGTTGACGCGCTTTGTATGTGACCAGCCGTGCGGAACGATAGCCTAGATCTAGGGTGTCCACGCCTATTAGCGAAATTTATTTTTTTTACTTAAAATTCAATTTTGTAAGTAATATTGTACGTCTTCTAGTTTATTTATTTATCCACACGATAATTCTTATAGTATGTGGGTCAGTGCATTATACATTTTATTCGTTAGCATATCAATCAGTGGCAATGTAAAGTAAATCTTACTATATACCTATAAGGAATTTCCTTTACGCATAAAATCAATGTGTAGGTGATTACTAAATTATTTTAATGAAGCTCCAAACGAGTTTACTTATATTAGCAGGTACTTGTTCGCTTGTTTCTATGCAAGCATAACGAACAAAAGCAAGGGGCTTAAAGAATGTAACTACGTACCACAGTGTGCGAGGTACAATGCAAAAAAAAACAATTAGCTGAAAAAGGCTGCGCAAAGGTTAAGAATGACGTGTCGCGCCCACACCGATGTAAGTATACAATACGGATGTAGGAGCAATATATGCAAACACACTCACTTATCGAGGGCGACACGACCTCCGGAGACAAGTCCGCGTCCCCTCAACGACAGCAAAGTGGGACACTGTACTGACCAGAACAAATGAAATCACAACAAATAACACTTTCATGGAACATTCACCGCACCAGAGTCTGTAATGTGAAGCTCAACTGGTCTTCACGCAAAGATCAGAGAGGCACCGTGTTACGTGTTTAATATTTAGCACTTTGACGATAGAATACGCGGCGATAGTGCATTTTGTTACGGAGGCTTTGCCTCGGGAAGCGAACGCGACGCAAATGTCAGAGGCAGGCGGTGCGCTGGCGCAGAGTCGCCCGCGCCCACCCTGACGTCACGCAGGTATTCAAAATGGCGGCGTGGAATCCGAGAGCCTACATGTAGTGGCAGCAGAACCGGACGGTTAGTCATATCGCGGCGGGAGCAGACCGGGCGCAGGCGACACCCACTCGATTATTATATTTGCTAAATTAAATACAGATGATGTACTCGTTATTCCCTTTGGTTACGGATTTCGGCATCCACGCACACTAGAAAAAATATGGTGTCGACGTGACATCAGCTGTTTTTACCCGGACAAAGCGGCATAAATTCGCGTTGTTAAATTGTGCATTGCAGAAACAGGACCAACATAAATGGAACATGTTTTAGTGTTGGAAACGCATGCATCGGATCTAGTTGGTACAACTGTTCCATCTTACAATCACTTGTTTGGTAGGCATCAGTAGTGCCTTAGATGGAAGCGGAATGTTAAATAATGATGATACCTACCTCCAGATACATTTTAACGTTGTCATATTTTACTATAGCACTATGATGTTATTTCTAAACAACAATCATCTTTAATACAATTTAAAATATACTTTCAAAAATATTTTTTGCCACTCAGTACAAAGCCCCTTTCACTGTCACGAGACGGCTATTTCTTTCCCAGTTACTCCACTAACTAAAGAAAGAGACGATGCTAATGGTTTTGTGTGCACTTCTATTACCGCATTTAGCGTTCAGTCGACAAGACAACGTCGACTCGGAAGTCGGTCGACTCGGAACTGGGGCACGTTTTTTTTTAAACTCGACTCTATTCACGCATACGCGATTATGTTGTGACTAGGAAATGATTTTTATCAGAAAAAATGCAAATCGCAAATCAAATTATGTAAGTAATTGGAACGATATTCTGAAATTGAATAATAAACAAGGATTTTCTTTAATCATTTGTAATATTACACCTAATCTATACATCTATACATATAAATAAAATTGGAGTGTCTGTTTGTAATATTAAAATAACCGCTTTTTACTAAGTGCATTTGCATGTATACACGTTACCTATACCGAAACAACATTTTTTACAATTTTTGTCTGTCTGTCTGTCTGTCTGTCCGTCGGTCTGTCTGTCTGTCTGTCTGTTTGTTCCGGCTAATCTCTGAAATGGCTGGACCGATTTTGACGGGACTTTCACTGGCAGATAGCTGATGTAACAAGGAGTTACTTAGGCTACTTTTATTTTAGAAAATAATATAGGATCTCACAAAAAAAAAAACCAATGTTGCAGCGCAGCGCCTGATTAAGTTTGATAGCAACAACCTGCAATGCATCCCGCGGGCTCAGAATGGGCGAGCAGGCTGTTGTCAACGGTTGTCTTTGTTAAATACCACGCGGACGAAGTCGCGGGCAACAGCTAGTTAATATGTTTTGGAGTTATCTGTTGATTTTGATTAACATGCGTGGAGTAACAACAGCCTTTGTATCCATGACTTAAGAATATTCTACATATTTCGCAGTTGACAACTATAAAATCCTTAGGATTTTAGCTTTCAAAGCTACCTAAAGAAACTGCTAAGTTCAATATAAAAGTACCCACAAACAGGAGAGCGTTTAGCGTTTTGTGTGACACGTTCCGTGTTCTTTGTAACGAATAAGATGCATAGCACCCTCACAAATAGCTGCGCGACCCTCAACCCATACATTTAATTCAACGGACGCGGAACGCCGAACATGGTACGAGAACGCCGTCTCTTCTGGCTTAGTGGGCGAACAGAGTCCGAAATGTATCCTTTAATAGCATATGCTTCAAACATGACTTCGATACACACCTTTTGATCGGTCGCCTTGCAAGGCTGTTACATGATAAATGTAAGTAGGTGAGCGGTTATATCCCGCACCTACACAGCGAGACCGCGACACAGTAACGTTGTAGCCTGTATGCGCACGCGAATACGCCACCATCCATCACAAGTTGCGTGTACGTCGAACTAAAACTACTTACATACTTATTAGACATTCAACACGAATCCGGATGAGAGGGATAAAAAACGAGGTGTAAAACAATAGGCGGGTTTTAGCTTGGAGATCTTCAAGATCTTCAATGCGATCCGCAGTTTTGAATATTTGTTTAATAATACCAGCCCTTTTTAATGTCCCATTGCTGGGCAAGGGTCTCTCCTTAATGCGAGGGGGATTAGGCCATAGTCCACCACGCTAGCCCAGTGCGGGTTGGCAGATTTCACACGTCTTTCGAGGGTTCTCTCAGACATGCAGGTTTCCTCAGGATGTTGTCCTTCACCGTTTAGCAAGTTATAATCATGGTTGAAAATTCGCACATGAAATCCTGAAATCCCAGAGGTGCGAGCCGGGGTTTGAACCTGCGATCCTCGTTACCGAGGCAAGCGTTCTACCAACTTGGCTATGACTACTCTTAATAATATAATGGAAGAAAGAATAATAGAGGAAAAATAATTGTTTGCATTAATTTAACTCTTTTTAACCGACTTCAAAAAAAAGGAGGAGGTTCTCAATTCGGTTGTATTTTTTTTTATTCATGTAGGCTATAAAAGCACTTCTTATGAATAGTCATATCTACCATCGGCTTGGAACGATGATTCTATCGAGATGAGCCGAATATATATTCGATCTCATTAATCATTTCAAGTAGGTATCGAATCTATTTAAGTATCGTCAATTGTCGATTTTGTAATGATGAAGACGTTAATATAAATAACTTATCTATGCAAGTAACCGTTGAATATTTCGGGTAATTGGGACTTTGGGGATAATTATCCTAATATCCTGTGATAATAGATAAAGCGATAGACCGCTTTATCCGTTTCTGACGTCATCACGGCAAAGGAAATATTGAAATTGATTGATGCCGAAACATTACATAATAACTACAACCTATATTAGGAATACAACAGCTAAATACTTCAAAAGATAATATAAACAGTTTACAATTAATAACGCAATTAGAGCTGCTGTGTTTAATGTAATTATATGAAAGTTTGTAATTAGAAATGTGAGCATAACGAGTTGTCACTTTCATAGGTACTAATGTCTCCGGGTTCGCCGGAGGGGAAGGGGGAGGGGGGGGGGGGCGGGTTGGTTTCTTTCCACTTTAGTGCTCGTAATGATCGAATTACACGCACTATGGAAACATACGATACACTTTCAAGCTATGCGGTGGGTAGGTGGCGGGTATTGTCCCAGGTTCGGATTGTCGCGGATTGTCCCAGGTTCGGTCTTTGTTATCAAGGAATGCTTGCATTACAGAAGGGTTGCTCAAAATGCTATATATTATATAAAAAAGAAAACATTGCACTGTTTTTTTTTTAATTGAGGGCTCATATTGTATACACACCAAAACATTATGACTTCAATTTTATTAGTCATTTATTAATTTCAAAATTTAGGTGTAGGAAATTTAGAAAAAGTGTAAGTATCTTTAACATTGATGCATTCAATAAAGTAATATATTTTTTTATAACTCACTCTTAACTTTTTATTGCGAATAAGGGCGTATCCAAGATGTTACAATACCTATACAGCCAAGATATTAAGCAAGATACTAGGTGTTACGTGTGCTGAAATAGGTTTGCGAAGTGAGCTGATGTTTATAATACAAGTACACATTAAAGAATACGATTGTAGACTTTAAGTAGAAAGAATTTCCCCGCAAGAACGTTAGAAGCTTAGTGTTGCTGTCGAAGAAACAGTACCTAGATATATATTTTATATGAACAATGCATGCTTAAAGTTTCAAGAGGACTATTGTTGCAATTTCGATTTGTTCGTGCTGTGTCGGTGTGATCCGCGCGAGCGCCCCTTTGTTCTCGTATTCCCGTAATCACATACAATTTATACAGCGAGCGAGTGTGGATAGCACCCCTGCGATCTCCCGGCGCTGCACATTTGTGCTTAGTTTTATGCTATGTACTCATTTTAACAAACCTAGACAACGCTAGACTTCTTCTTTGCACTAGAAATTTTAGAGCTCTAGTTTTAGTTATCTAACTTTTCGCCATAGTTTCAGACACACATATGCATACATCGTAACCACGAGTTAATGAATGCCAGTAAGTACATCCTTCTTATCAAACGCTCTAAAGGAACTTTAATTAGGTACGGTACCCTAGTTTATTCTACAGCTTGTGCAAACTACTTATTGACGTCAGGTAAATAAAGTTAAATAACAAAGTTCAGTAATTAAGGTAACTGAAACCTGGCTGGGGAATATTCATGAATTTAATTTCAGTGCCGCCACGTTCGGAAAACAGAGATATCTGTTAGTTCCCACGACGGTTAATAAATACATTTTGCAATTTAAATTTTTATATCAAAATTGATTGCCGATTTTTTTTAATATGTACATTCGGTCACTACTGCCTGGCACCATTAAAGCTAATTTCACACGGCCCTGTAACTGTATCGGTCAAACCATTAACAAAATATGGAATCTAACCTAGTTTGTAACCGGTCCCGCAAGTATCCCGATACACAGTACGTGGTTTAGAAGTACAAAAGGTTACAAATTTCATAAAAATAATCCCGTATTTTACCCGTGATACACGCAAGTGTAAATCCGAAACCTGACGGAGATAGATACAGTTATGTGGTTGAGCAAATTCAATTAGGGTAGACTGGCTGCCGTCCAAATATAAACAAGATATTTGGAAGCTGGAAAGAAGATATGTAGTTGAACCATAGACATACCCGGTACATGTTCATCATTGAACGTGACCCTGACGGCGTGCGGGCGCGGCACGCGCGGCGTGAACGCGGCGGCGTACCGGTGTCCCCCCAGCGGCCGCACGGAGCTAGCCACCAACGCGCCATTGCCACCAGACACTTCCAGCTCCAAGTGGCCTGGCCCAGCCGTGCTGCCATCCACTGGGTATAACAACAGTACTTAGTGATTTCCGTAAATATAATATATATCCCGTTGGGATAGCAAAGGACCAAAGGCTACACACGTTTGGGATGCTAGTTGCATGGGGTGAGGGTCCAGGGCTCGGACATGGTAAACCATCCCGAGAATACAGGTGTCCTGGAGACCCTCTAACATGCTGAAAGCGGTCCACCCACTGGGGGATTTAAGTGGGTAGAAATCATACTTCACTCAGCCCTCATCCACAAAGAGGCCGAATAGATATTGAATAGATAAATAATCATTTCAAAAAATGTATGTGGGTTGACTAAGGGGGCATCAATTATAAGCTGCACGCGTGTCTTGTATGTAGTATGTATATAATAATATTAATCATCATAAAAAGGAGACAACATCTACAACTTATCGACATAAGCGTTAGTTAATAATATCAATCAGTTCAATCAAACTACAGAATTCCCATTACGAAATGCCCTCTGGTGAGATCGCCACAATTTAATACTCGTAAGTATTTGCTTTGTTCTTGAATTTTGCATAAGTCTATTGACATTAGCGACATAAGCCTCGCCCGGGCGCATTTCCTCATTGTTTCTTGAGTCGGACGATTAGGTAACGTTTCAACATACATACCTAAGAATTCAACCGGTTGTCCGACAACGCCTTTATAAGTAGGCTTTACAACTATTCCTCTGGCACCTCTATTGTTATCCCTTTGAATTGGTCTGTGAACAAACATCATTGTTAGATCTGCAACGAATGAATAAATGACCCTGTTACACCCAATGGAAGGTCGAAAATTGAGTTTGACCTTCGTATAGTATTGGGCAATGGTAATCTTGTTACTGTTGCTTGCAGCTTAAAAAGTATTTGGACCTTACGTATAATGGTAAACAAATAAATATATATATTATGCGCTTATTTATACAGTAATTTGTACCTTCCATTGTTGAGATTTGTAGAGACTTCCTATTTTATCTATAATATGCACCTATCGAAAACTTCGACAACAGAGTTCAGTGAGGCCATTTATACGAACGTACTAAATTCTACGAACGAATGTTTAATGCTAAGGACTTGAACATTGTTTCAGCATTAAAATAAACTGAGAAAAAGGATGATTTTATTCGAGGTATATGCTAGTAGGTAGGTACCTGAAACGTCCATGTGCGGCGTCCGTCTCAGAGAGGGCCCCCCCGGTAGGGTCGCGGGGGGGCCTATTGGATAAAAAAGACTGTTGTTCCTGCTTCTCTTCGACGCTGCTGTACGACGAGTCTCGCACTACGTACGTGCTCTCGCGCACCTCGCGCTTGCTGATCTCTTGCTGTTTCCAACAAATACATAGGTACAGGTTGTGTAAAGCATAAAGGCGGAACATGGATTCAAATTCAGAACTATTTTATCAAATATTCGAGTTAATTTTTGGTCTTTGTTAGGTCTTAACGTGGATGATGTTTTGAATCTTGGAATCAGAAACATATTAAAGTAGCTGTGTTCTGTAGGCTACTTTTCAATTTCATGCGGGCACCTTGGGTCGATACAAGCTAACTATATATAATTGTAGCGTGTATCTTAGCGTAGTATATATCTGATTGTAACCTGTTGATGAAGAATATACCAAGTTTGAATTAGCTGATAATAAATATGATACACCTACGTTTAACCAATTGCAACCAGCCGCGGCTAGTTTTAGCCGGCTAAATCTAGATGTAACCGACAACCACACTCCGGCTTTTAGCCGTATAACACACATAAATCACAGCCAACACAACAAGTAAAAGTTGACATTTTTAAACAGCCCGTTGAGTATAAGAATGTTCTTGTAAGTAGTTATGAGGTTGCAGAAACTAATGGGCGCACAGAGTCAATGTCGTAATCTTAATCACGGAGAAGTTATCCCATTGTAGCGAGGGCAAGCAAAGTGACGGATCATAACGTCGGGAGTCACGCACGATATTTACATAGTTCGGACACAAACTTACATCTACAAGTTTCATATAATCGAACACTACACTACAGCCCTGTCCGTCCAATATAATGCGTCCAGAAATTTCCACCAATATATTGGCCTACAGTAAATCATCTTGGGATTTTAGTTATGTATAATATCTCGTTTGACGAACACACCAACTATACGGTCCCACACTAAGCATTGCTTGTATTATGGGTACCATACAATGGACTGGGGGCAAACCCAGTATATAATACTTATATACATATTAAACATCCACGACTTGGATACAAACATTCATGCTCATCACACAAAGTTTGTCCCTGCCAGGATACGATCCCGGGACCCTCGGCGCAGGTCACTACCAACTGAGCTAATCAGGTCGTCTTATTTACAATCGCCATTTGGAAATAATCAACACTCCTAGGTATTATAATAACATACAAAGAAACAAATGCAGAAAGCTTCTATATACTCTTATATGCTTCCAGTTTACATTGTAAGCGTAGCCCAAATATTGGGAAGGTTGATGTTTATAATGATCCAATTCTTTGTGACAATTACCAACTTCTAACAACATCGCAGACGGCCGAGCTTGGAAGGTTGTATGGCTTCACCTATTATAATATAAGAGGTCAGCTGTTTTGTGCAGGCCATGCAAGTTTGTGGCATCCGCACATTGTGATTCGTGAATGAACTGTCCTCGCTCCGGTATATGTAGAGTTAAACTAATTTTGAACTCGGCGCCGACCGCTCGCTTCAGCCACTTCTATTTCGGAATACATTCTATGCTATACGAATATCTCTGCAGTGGACGTGTGCGAAGGGTTGGTATTAGATTATAACTTTGATACTTTTCATTTATTTCATGGCCTGATTAGCGCAGTTCGTAATGAACCTGCTTACTGTGCCGAGGATCCCGGGTTCGAATTCTGGTAGGGAAAAACGTTGTGTGATGAGCACGAATGTGATTACCCGAGTCATGAATGTTAAATGTCTATAGAACTATTTTATACTGAGTACGCTTTAAGTCCATTGTACGGTACCCATAATACAAGCATTGCTTAATGTGGGACGGTATAGTTGGTGTATTCGTCTAGCGATATTATTATATGTAAAGTTGAAGGATCTTCTTGATTTATATACAGTCTGCCCGTGAAAACATCTTACACAAGTTCATACCAGCATTAGAAACTTTGGTAAATCCTTTAACGTTATAAAAGGGACATTCTGACCGAATCCTGTTTCTAAATACAGAAGTTTATGCTTACCAGGATACTCTAAACATTGTGTAACATTATATAAATCTTAGCCCCTTATTCATGAGTATTTTCAATGGCATTACATGTCATTCTAAATGGATTAAAACTTCTATAAATTCGAGGGTAATAAGTAATTATGATAACTGCAGCGTCTGTAAGTTATAGCAAATATCTACTTGTGTAAGAGTAAATACCTAATTGTTCAGTGTTTTTATTATTCACTACAACTGGTTTACAAACTCAGTATACTTAATAAGTTCCAGCGGGATGTTACCAAGACTAGTAGATAATAATGAACGAGCAACAACTAGTGCTCCATATAACTTGCAAGTCTATTGTAAAATTTATTTACACTTATGGTCGAATTTATAGACGTTTTATAACAATATTAAACGTCACATAGTACTGCGCACAGGAGTTTTATTTTGCGCATTAATATATGACGTTTGATAAAGGTATAAAACGTTTATAAATGTAGGGCAAGATGTACTTACAACGCAAATATAATTTAAAAAGAGAATAGCAATTCTTAACTACTTATATTCACATAAAGTGTACAAAATTGTGCTTTTAAAATAGCGACGTAATGGAGTCATTCAAAATACTGCAGATATTTATACATTTTTGTTTATTTTATTGATCCTATTGTTTCACCGAAAATAATAACTGATATCTTTGCTATTTACGCATCTTAGGTATCCACATGAAAGTGGGACAATCTTTCCACACACATTTTCCTGTTAAACGTCTCACTAAATATACCTACTGTACTATTATATGACGGGCACATAAAAGAGGCGTATAGGCACCGATGCAATAAAAGATAAGAACTTTTCAATACCTACTTAATTAGCAATGAAAATGAAGTTTACGTCTGTCGTCGTATCATATGTTTGTTTATTTGCACCGAAATATGAAGACAAAGAGACCGTATGTGGATAGCATATACTGTACTCACTCGGCTTGTGTACGTTTCGGAGTCGCGATCGTCGGCCAACCTGTCGAGCTGTCTGTTGAAAGAGTCGCGCGATAGGTCGCTGAACTTGTTGAGTTGCGTGTTGCGTTTTGTTTCGCGGTCCAGGGTGCTCTGTCCGGGGTAGCGCTCCGACGGGCTGTTGGGAGACTCGAGGCTACACACACAAACGTTTATAATGCACCACATGTATATTAGTAAGGGACCACACAATTTGGACGCGTGTCCTTATTCTGAGCAGCACTGTTATTTTTTTTTATCAATCATCATTTTTCGATGTGGTAGTTACATAGCTTTGCTACACCGTTGACAGGATCGTGCACCTTATTAATTTTTGGTTAATATGCTTTATTCGCTTAATTTGATGTCTGCTTTTTCTTTACCACTTGATACCTAGAAAACGAGCCAAGTGGGAGTACCTCTGGTGGGAGTAGGTATGTCTATGTCATTCTCATTTTTCCTCTACCTTCCAATTCTTTTTTTTAACCTCGTCCTATCCCCTCTTCATTGTAGTAGATAGGAACATACCCATTTCAGAGCCTCTCGCTTGGCTCGTTTATGGTAAAGTATGGCAAGATCCTATATATAGTACATCCTTAGGTATCCAACCTGTTTGCGCTCATCATTTGTCTCGTTTTTTCCACGCTGTCCCAGTCTCTCCTATTATGATACGATTTCCCGCCGGGGTCGCCCGTATCTAGGAAAGAACAATGTTATGTCAGGGAGCGTTCGGCGGAGTAAGGAAAGGTGAATTCGCATAGATTATTCTGGTACAGGGCACTTATTTGCATGCCGTCCGTATTCTATTGCCAGCTGTCAGATACAAGAAAGGGGTGGTTGATTTAGAAGGCATTGGTTATCTCCTGCTGTACAGAAAGTGATATTGCATCGCTTATAGAATAAGGTGTTCTAAATGGAGGAACTTACTGGGGCTACCAAGTCTTTTATTGCGATCTGTTTCGAGAGAGGAATAGGGGCTGCTCTGGTCCAGGTTGTCCTGGGAGCCGCTGTACGAGCTGTACATCTTGTAGTTGGAGCGTTTCTCCACGACCCGCTTGGTGGTCGTCACCGGGCTGTACCGGTCCGTGGGACTGTTTACCCTGATAATAATAAAACAATGGATAAGTATAGCATAGGCAAGATTTATGACGCTCTAACAATTCCAACATGTTTCCTGATAGTTACAAGCGTAAATGGAATAAAAAAACCTAATTTTATTCCATTTACGCTCTAGTTATTCGTACCAATAACGTTCTATGAATGTGTATTGTTACGTCGAATGCAGATATCATAATATTTACGGGGAACGTAAATTGAGGTGTCGACAAATAATTACTGCTATAAAAAGTGTAAAGTCCAGGGAATCCAGGTGCAACGTGATTCGTATATAAAACAATTTGAAAATAATATTTTCTGGAATTATTCACTCGATATTGTTGAGTTTTAAACAAAATTTACATTTATTCCGAGTAGATAGGTAAACCCGACGCCAATAAATGAAATGTAAATTAATTAACTGCGTAAAATATATTCTTGGCTATTCTCCACCAGCTTTAAATATAAATTTATTAATTAACCAACGCGATATTTACATGTTATTGTATATACACGCATATAATTTCCATACAAAGTGAATTATGTTACTTTTGGTTGAATAAACAATGCGGTATAATATTTGCGAACTTATATTCAGACTTGTTGGTGCACGCTTTGTAGAGGGACGTAGCCGACGTACCTGTTAATCGGGCTGACTGTCCTGTTCAAAGGGCTGTCTTTTCTTGCGAGTGGACTTGCTGTCCTGCCCACTGGACTCGTAGCCCTATACGGGCTGCTGGCTCTGTACGGGCTGCCAGCTCTGTTCACGTCCAACCTTGATCCATTGCCCAAATGTTTAGTAGTAATGGGACTGGGACTCTCGGATCCGTATCTTGTGTAAGTCTCCTTCTTAGTCGCCTTTGAAGTGGAGTATGCGGAATCGATGGCGTCATAGCCTTTATCCTTGACATCCGATCCGTAAGAGGATTTGTAGTAATCGCTCGAGTCCCGTCTCTCCTCGCGATGATCTATCGAGCTCGTGTTGTGTTTTGAATTGCTGTCATATATGTTGTACTGGTTCATGGGACTCTCGGATCCTAAGCGTGTAACTGCAAAGATTAGATATAAAATATAGAATTAAAACCGAGCTAAAGTTTAGTAAATCTGCATGAATGAGTATATATTTCTTTGATGTGAAAAACTGTCGTAATATGTCACATAAAAAAAAATTAAAAGTTAAAAAAAGCAGGGAAAATGTTCTGAGTATTTAGGTTAAGTGACCTACAACTTCCTTGATTGAGAATCAGGTCTAATTTAACAATTGTGTAAAGCTTTGCAAAGCATGTAAAGCACATGCATAATTTAAAAAAAAACACATAAGTGCATATTTACGTTCCCGTTAAAAATATATAAGGGTAGCTGAGTATGAAATATTATGTAGATATCCAAGTGCGCAGCCGGTACCTGGGCTAGATATCCTGGCATAAGCCGGGGAGGGACTCGAGCTGTCGCGGGGCTTCTTCGAGCGAGATCCCACTCGGAACATGTGCGGCGAGCCGTTCACGTCGTACCCGTTGAAATAGATGTATAACTGGAAAACGTAAGAAATAAGAATCGTCCTATTATTTGACACGTCGAAAGACTAACGTAACGTAACTTGAATATTGTCCAAAAACCTTGAATAAATATTTATGTTTCTCTCTAATTAGCAGGTTATAGCTATTTTTTTTTTTAATTTTCTAGTATAACTTAAAACAAATCTACGGCACCTCATATGTTTAGCCGCTATCCACCATCAAGCCGTTTAGCCTGCATAGCGAGAAAAACATTACCCTTCTTCTGTGGTAGTCAAGTAAAGATATGACTTGTATGGTTTACGTATATATGACACATTCAGCATGGGTATATTGATTTAGATCAGTGATTCCCAAAGTGGTCTATATGGACCCCTAGGGGTCTATGACACCCTGCAAGGGGTCTACGTCAGCGAAAAAAAATTTGGGGGTCCATGAAATGAAAATGGGGGTCCACGATAGTGGATCTCAACACATACACTGATAGTACCTATTTACTTACATCATACTATCTTATAATATCAAAACATACATTATTTATAAAAGTACCTATGAAGTAAAAAAAATATTATATATGTTTATAAAATTGTGTAAGTTGTAGGATGTTGGTATTCGCTTTGTGGTCGCAATAAATTTTATTTTGAGTAGTTTTAATTTAAATTCAATTAATAAATGTATAAATTAACATGTGTTTTTACTTTAAGTTTTTAACACTAAACTTCACTACAGTTAGAAATTAACAGGTAATCAATATCAGGTAAGTACCCAACACGGAAAAACATGGCAAGGGGTCTACGACACAAAAAAGTTTGGGGAACTCTGATTTAGATCAATGATTTTTCATCGCTTAAAATCTCCCATATTTTATTCTTTACCGAAAACTACATGGTAAAGTAATATTTTTATACGAATTACATGTACAAAGGTATGGAGATTTGTGTCGAGGGTTTACTTGATTGAAAATAAATCCATAGAGGCCTCTTGGTCCTTGTTACTTTGGTAAATATATCGCTTTGTGTGGATTCTTGGGTATCGTAAATGCTCTTTGTATCGCGCACTGCTAGCTTTTTCATAACAGTTTACATTTAATACGAGGAAAAGTATAAGTTATGGTTTGCATGCTAGTCAGAATTAGATTTTTCACGTAAACTCGTCTGCACCTACCTCTCTACCACCTATGGTCTACTACTTCTACTAAACTCTACTACTTACTTATCAATCCTATATAAAAGGTCAAAAAACTAAAAACTATTTTTGTTGCGAGAGTACAGTATGCTAAACTAGGTAGTATAGATATATTCAGTCTGATTCAGAAAGGGTAAGCGCTGCTTCAAACAGTAGTATACCCTTCCAGAATCACGCAGTATATATAAAAAAAGAAAGCATGTAGGCACTGACCCTATGTTTTCCAGGTGCCTTGGGCATAAAAGTAGCGCGGTATTTAGTAGCGGAGAGCTTTTCGAGGGCGCACATGACGCTCCTCTTGTCATGCACGATGTCCAGCTGCAGGTCACCCCTCACCCCGCAGCCGCTGGTGTCGATCTCGAAGGAGTGGGGCTTCAGGGGCTCGGCCCCTTCTAATGCGCCCGGGCTCAGACGCACGCCGGATGAATCGAACACCTCACAGGTGAAGGGACCTCCCTGAAATATACGAAACATTAAACATTCCCAATCGAATACTTTTCAAACCATAACCATTTTGTTGGATTTCAAATTGTGTCCTCATACAATGGTTACAAATGCGCTAAAGAAGTGCATATTTAAATAGTAGTATACCCTTTCTGAAACATGCTGTATATGGACAGTTCGCTACCTGTATGTGATCGCCTTTGTAAGTGATAGCAATAGTCCAAGTGCCGGCCTCGTCCGGCTGGAAGGTAGCGCTGGAGGCGGTGGTGCCGGGCGCGGAGGGGGGCGGATGCCGGGGTTCCAGAGGCACCGCGCGGCCGCTGGGCGAATGAGCTGTCACGTCGATGTCCTGCCTTCTAGGGGCACCTGGGATAAAAGATCCATTGGGTTAGCTATATCAGAAGTACTATACGAGACTAGCTACTTCAAGTCTACCTCCAATCTCCCACCCAACAATTGGAGCTGCACTCAGAAGATAAATAACACACGGCAGCTTTTTATTTACTGTATTTTTAATTCTCTGTTGGATGGGAGTAGTTCCAGTGTGATCCACTAAGGGGATCCCTTGAGGATCTCACCGGATCCCTGAACCCGGGCCCTGGGGATCTGTTGTATGCATATTTTAATTTAATTTTGTTCCCTTCCGACCCCCTCCAATCTAAAAACAATTGTATACTTTGTGGTGTGTCGATGGGATTCAAAAACGTGTACGTTTTCAAACAAAAAGTCAACAAGTGGCAATATACATTTTTTATTTCAGTCACTGAAAAAACCGCAAATGCGTGAGATTGTAAATTGATACGTAACATTTACGGCGGATCAAACCCGTCATCGTTGATTCAGAATCTAAACGCTAAGCCTAACCTGTTGCGCTGACGAGAACTTCGACAATGCTTCCGATGGCACAGGGCGCCATGCCCGGGGGCGGCACCGCCACCAGCCTCGGCAATACCCTGAAGAAATATCTTCCGTCCACCCTGCAAGGAGACATTCGTATAAGGCGCTAAGCACCAAATATCGCTGACCTTGTGAAATTGTGAATATACTCGTAGCAGCAAAATCCGATTCATCACCCAGTTTCGAAAACTATCGATAGTGTATGTACGAGTAGTATATAGTATTTTGTCAACGTCAATGGCGATAATAAAAAATATAAAAATGGGAGATTCTACGCAGGTCTAATCCGTAGACTAGGCTTAATAAATCCCCCTAACCCTATGAGCTATATAAGTTGAGGATATTTGACTGACAAATTACCGGACATCTTGGGAGAACTTGAGAAGTCATATTTTACAATTTGGTTTTATTTTCCTACACATGTGCACGGTTATCAACACATAGTGGTTAATATTCCACCAAAATTAGACATTTTAATTCAAAGAAATATTTTTATCACGAAATAAAACAAAAGTTATAACCTTTCTCTTCGAGTAACCCCAAAAAGTCTTCCATTAATGTTGTGAAGCACAATTACCTGATATCATCAACAGTGAGTACTATCTCGTGCATGCCCGCGTGCGCAGGCACAAACTCGCCCGCGCCGCGAGCGTCCAACTTCAGCTTCGACTCCTGCTCCAACGGGTTCACTATCGACACCTTCACATCGGATACGGACAGCTCCTCTGTTACGCTTTGGATTTTTATAAAGGTCTGAAACAGAGGTCAATACATTATTTAATCAGCTTTTTGCCTAAGATCCACATGCATCTAAGTATTTCAAGGATGACTCTATTATTTTATATTTGTACGATTTACGGCCAAACACTCAAGCATTTAAAGTCCAATTTAGCTGTTTTTAAACCGTCGTTATCTTGCATCTTTATTATGATGCACTAAAGTTAGCAACTCTCAAATTTGAATGTTAGACGGTTAAATATTAACACGTATTATGACTCTAACTCACTGACACAGGTTTCTAATCTGGTAGAGTTAGATTACTGCGGTAAATACGAGTGGAATAATCTAGTTCAGCAAGAGTTACCAAGAAATGATTAAAAAACTTACTACCACTAACTGTATGTTCCAATGGTTACTTACGGGTTCTCCAACTCTCCCGGAGGTAGAGTCGAGCGCTACGCGGATCATGTCATGCACGGGCGGGCGCGGCGGGACATTGCGCAGCTGGGACGCCCACGACATCACGCCCAGGTGCTCGCTATCATTCTGGCTCATGTCGCGAGCCGAGAGTACCGTCTGCACCCCTGGGATACAATTGTATAAGACCGTTAGCAAACATTATACATTTTATATCGGCAGCAATAAAGAAGCTAAAACCTGATATGTTGTAGGTGTATTGTTGTATCGTTGTTATGAGGCATTTTACAAACTTTATTATAGTATCAATAAAAGATCGAGAAAATATGAGATTATGTTTGTTTCTGACGTTGAATAAATCCAATATTAACTGAGTTATATCGTTGATAACATTTCGTTAAAAGTAAATATAGGACCCTATATCGATGTAATTTATAAATCCAAATTTTTTTTGGAAAAGTATTTATTAAATGTCTCGGAAGCGACTCAGAAACTAGATAGATTGAACAGCGAATATAAATGGCCAATACATCCGAGAAACATTAATTATTTTACGTAAACTACGTTTCGTGTAAAATAATTTACAATGTAAATTCATACAACAAATTTAAATTTAGCCACATTCGTTATCAAAAGCGCAATATAATTCTGTTCCATATAATATATGATTTGCACGTGTTTTAACATAGATTACCGCCTTTGTAATAAAAGTTGATAATTTAACTGAGCTTAAGTTTTTTCTCACCCATCTTTTTAGCGGCGTCGATGGCGAGCTGGTTGTTCTCTTCCCAGCGCGCGGGGTCCCGTCGCAGTCGGCTCGGGGGCGGCGCTGGACCACCTAGGGATCGGACCAACTCGTTCGCTGCGCGACCGTCGTTCCAGTCCGTCTAAACATTTTCAATATTAACCATAACAATTTTGTTCAGTAGATTGAGAGCTACAGGTTAGAAAGAGAGAAGAAGATAATTTATCTATAATATAATATTTCGCATATATACTTTGATGTACCTATTAATAAGTGAGATTATGATATATCTAAAATCTATTTAAATATGCCTAGTAATTTGTTGTCTTACAGTAAAATTCGTGACACCCCTCTCAAGCTTCGAGTTGACCCAGTCCAGAGTGGCTCTGTATCCTGGCGAGTCGGGCTTCATGAAGTAGGAGAGGTACGTCATGCCAGACAGCTCATCCAACCACGGCGACGCCAGGTACTCCGGCTCCAGCACCATTGGCACGTCCAGCTCGCGGTGCGCGAGGCGCATAGCCCGTCGGCAGTTCTCTACCGCTTCGTGACGATCTGTATTACATTATCTTTGAGACAGTCTTCAGGATCTTTTTATTAAAACTTAATTTAGCCACATGGTTCGCGAAATGGATGTTAAATTCATTCCCATTGTCACAATATTCATAATCTGAGACATAGTGGTAAATTAATCAATATTTCAAAATTAGATAAAAGAGAACCGCGCTACGCGACTTGATCTATATATTTTTTTTATATTCCTTGATTGCGTCGATAAGGAACCGAATCTATTTGAATGGATACCTGTCGATACCGCCTTAAAATTGTACGAGCACAAGTAACGACGTAACAATTTTGAATTGAAAATATTATAAGTACCTATGATATCAAATCGAATTGATCGTGTAGGCTTATCACCACATATGTGTTGTTCCTATAAATCCATGCTGTTACTACCTACCTTGAGTACGACTGACGAATCCCTTGCGTAATCGATAAAAAAAATTGGTGTCGTAGCCCAACACGGAAGCATAACCAACTAACTATTAACGATGTAATTCTATTTACATAAGAAAATAATGTATCAGCGGCGTCTTACATAAATAAAGTAGCGATAAATATTCCATATTCATTTGCAAAATCAATTTACACGCCGTTATGAAATTTCCAATTACTTTTAAAGCCCGCTTGGAACGTACGAGCGTGTAATGAAATCTGTCATAGCATAATCAATACTGACTTAACTCCCTCCAGTGGGGGAAAATGCCGGGCTTGCAGTGGTCCAGCAGCGCGGAGAGCAGCACCCCGGTGTTCCAGTCGGATGTCAGGTTGTTCACGCGGCACTCTGGCAATGCCGCTTGTAACCATGACAACATCAACTTTCTGCAATCGAACGTGCAATTTTCCAAGCTCATTAATCTTTTCTTTTCCATTCCTTTAACTATTCAATAAATCATCTTAAAATTTGTGAGGTTTTTGAGATCAGACGAAAAACGTGTGAGAAACATGGTGTTTTCACTTAGCTTCAACTACTTGGATTGAGGCTAGCATGCAAAAATGGCAAATATATTAGTATAAGTTTAATTCAGTCTACGTCTATATGTCATTCTATATGCAATTTCACGCGTGATAGTGTTTCATCTAGAATCGTTACTAAAAGTAAGATGAAAGGGTATTAATGATATTATTGCAACAACCATTATTTTCGTATCAAATGTTACAGTAAAAAACTATCATAGTTGAAATTCCACATATTGTGCACGTTATGTAAACACACGCATTCATGTTTGTAACTGTCGCTTAAAATAATATTAATGGCAGTTTATCTTGTTTACCTACACAAGTGTATTGCGGACGTAATAGTTGACTAACCATAGATAGTATGTAATAGGTTAGGTAAATGAGAAAAACCCAACGAGCGCCGGCGTTTCTTAACACCGGGACTATTAAGCAAGCTCACTGAGCGTATCTCAGGTGTTTTTACTTTTTAATGTCTCGAGTTATGTGACTAGGGTTTCCGACTATGCAAATATGGAATAAAATGCTGTTCTATCTAAAATCCGCCGATTCCATTGGTCCTACTACGTGTATTTTAATACACGTAATGGTCTACTTACCTGCCCATTTACTGTCGTTTATATAACATCAAATACAAACATTATTAGACATTTTATGTACTAAAATAGATAATATAAACACTAAAATAATAAATAGGGGAGAAATATTGGTTATCTATTCCTGGAAGCTTACGTTTTGTTAAAACATGTGATAGATCAATTTTATTAAGTTGCGTGTGGGCCAGCCCTAGTGATACCCGTTGCGCCCGCGCAGGCGTGTAGCGCTAATTGCTCTTAGGCCAAATGTTTAGAACTGTTTAGATGCAGTTTTTGATATTCAAGGTTTATTGGGTTTACATTCAGCTCGTCTGTATCTAATTTGTTAGCTACACATTGCTATTGGACATTTATGTATTTTTTCGAATTCGAAGATTTACCATCGTTTTAGAGTTTATAACAATATAATCGTAAGAAAGGATACTTTAGTCTTTGTGTGCACTTATTTGTAACGAGCTGACCGTCTGTCGGTTGTCCTACCCATTATTTTTTTCGGACAACTAACATTTTTCTTTTCCTAAAAACCTCATTCGGACTATAACCAATACATTGAACAGCATTTTGCTAGTTTTAGGTATTATACTCGTATAATTAGTAAAAGCGTGATGTGTATGTACCTCGGTGGGAATTTGCTCCGGCCGATTTGGTACCGAACAATCAGCGACCATATCAAACCGAGTATCAGCTTGAGATTCCCGTTCACTATATCTACATTGCCTGGAAAGAAATATGTAATTTAGGCACGTAAATATTTAAACTGATATGAAAATAGCCTTACCCACAAATTAGTGGATATTTTGCCAATATCAAGTAATCAATAGGAATAACACATAACAAAAAAACATATTATCAATAAAATAAAGGATGTGACATGATATGACAATGGCGGATTCGAAGAACCATTCTTCTTCTTTCTTTACGAAATAAGATGCGATGAAATAAAATGAATATGAATATGGCCTCACTCAAAACTTAGCGGGTATTTTGCCAATGTCAAGTAGTTAATAGTAATAACACATTATAAATAAAATAATGGATGTGACATGATGATATGAAAATGGCGTGTCATTTTAAGTGTCATATGAAAGTTTATTATTTTCCGAAGAACCATTAAATTGTTCAATATTCTACCTATATTGACAAGTTTGACGCCATCATCCTCGATGGCTTGCAGAGCGGTCGTCACGTTCTCCAGCTTATGGTGCTGGTTGCTGGGACTCGGGTTCCAGCCCTTCAGTCTGCGTCCTTGAAGAGCCTCTACTAATGCACAAAGGATCGTGCCGTCGCGGAAATCTTCCACAAGGTCGATAACCTATAAGAAATGATGACTAATCATGAATCAATAAATAAGAATTTCACTAACTAACACAAAGAGTTGGTTGATGATTTTAAGGGGGAAGCTCAGGGTCAGGGCGCGAAATTCAAAATGTCAATGCAGAATGCTAATATCGTAAAACACTAAATTTTATCGTAAAGATGTCAACATTTTTCGAAAAAAATTTAAAACCATTGACATTTTGAATTTCACGCCCTGACCCTGAGCTTCCACCTTAATAAGTCTCTTAACTTTATAGAATTCAATTTTACGTACGATACGTTTAAATCCCAACCAGAAATTAAATTTACTCAATACGGATAATTACAATTAATTTCAAACAACAATTCTAGTGACGAAATTAAATTAACATTTCGGTACCTTTATGTTCACAGGCTTCAAAGTCTCGTTCACCCAATTTTTAAAGGTGTTGGCCTGAATTTCAACCCATAAGTCCTCATGGCCTTTAATGGCCATACCCTTAGCAGCCGTGCCCGCGGTGCTGCGGGCCGCCAGCCCGGCCTGCGTGATCCGCCCCGCGGACCCCTCGGCGGAGTGCGCCCTCACCCCCTGGTGAGTCACTCGCACCCCCTCCATCTTGACTAATTAATTACTTATCGAGTAGCTTAAGTGTCATCTTCTTTGGCACTGAACATCATTGTCATCTGAAAAAAATAATCCGTGTGAATAATTAATTATGAGCGTTCCTATCAAAGTGAATTAAGACATTTTTTTCTCTCAAGTATTAGCTGAGCGTTGGTTGATAACGATATCAATCTTAATTGGTATTGGAGTTTAGTATAAAGTGATGTACTTTAACGAATAAATATTAGAGCGACCTCATCATTTAGTGCTTATGATTAGTTAAGAAGTACATCTAAAGACAAATGATTGTTGCGGTCAATGACCTTCGGAAAATTGGTCAACTAAGTTGCCACAAATCACCATAATAAATCAAGCGCTGCCATTCAGAGACATTGTATAGACGTGGCTTATAAACGGACGCACCCATTCGACTAACAAACGGAGAGAAAAAGGTTATAATTTATTCGCGGCTAAGTACACACGACCTTCGTGTTCAGTACTTGACAGTATCAATAGAGGCCGGACGGATCTAGAGTTTAAAGCAGATTGATGACGCATTGTCATCGCGGCTCTGATGGATGATTGTTACAGACAAAAGCCCGCACACCACTATAAGATACATATAAGCTGAACCCATGAACTGGACTTTATATAGGTCGATTAGCGACTAATATCACTAATATTATTCCCGGTTTACACGAGGGTAGTACGCAAACGACCAGTGAAGTAGAAGGTGTCAACTTGGAAATGTATGGAAATCTATTCCAGACACTTGCCTTCTTGTCTATTTGCGTACTGGCCGAACTGTTTACACGAGGATGATTGCTGTTTGCCTACTTGCATACTGTCTTTGTTTACAAGAGGACAGTGCACCAAATACCTGGTTTACACCAGCTGTTAGAATTGATGTGAAATTACTTACAAGTAAATATGTAAAGTCGGCTATAGAAGTGGTTTATCTGTTTTGACAAGCACACCTTAAGGACACACAGTTAAATAATAAAAAATGCACTAAAGCTAAATTTTGGATGGTTCTATGTTCAAATTAATAGCACACGATGATAATAGCCCTTTCAATCCTATGATGTGAAAAATCTATACGTATATATATAAAATAAAGTCGTGTTAGGTACACCATTTATAAGCGAAGAACAGATGGGCCGATTTCTATGATTTTTATTTTTTGAATTTCTCTCCCCGATTTGCATAATAAAATATTAAAATAATAATAAAGATATTTCGTTTCTCGTATAATTGATTCTGAGGCGGTAAGAAGTTCGCCGCGACAGCTAGTATGCGATAAAGGAACATCCTGGCAGAATCTACTTACAAAATGAAAACAAATAACAAAATTATATAGGTAACTGGTGTTTTGTTTCCTCATCGAGCTGTTCCTATGGCTCTAGCGGCCACCAGACCCTGTCAATGAGATAATGAATTTATAATTACGATGATTTTTGTAGAAATGATGTATTTTTGATGATCCAGCTCGAATTTATTAAGTACGTGAAGGTGTTATATAAATATAACAAGTAAAGTTGTGTAGTCACATCTTAGGCATTATACTTGTCCACACACTTGGTGTTGGCTAGCGTCCTGCAATTATTCGAGGACAGAGCAAGGCACGCATTAACGAGCCGCACGGCCTCGCTTCACACGCGTCTTCAACACCAACGTACACATGACGGTTTATGGCAAGAGGAAAAATGGTAGCTCTACCTTGATGCGTTAGTCGCATAATGCTGTTTCAATTCCATTACATGTACAGCTTAAGGGAATACATTTCGAAAAATATTTTGTTAGAAAACCTGTTATAACTATACATGAGTGTTCTCAATCATAGTTTTCTTATTTCAACACAAATATAAATGTGGGCCATTGATGTGGGCTTCATAAAACTCATTATTGCTTGAAGCTAATTATTAACAGCCATTGTTCAGCCAAACTTCTTGCCATATTTTTTCCCTCCGACCGGAATAAACAGAGAAAAACTAGTAGGTAATTATAACGTGAGCACAAAAACCCGTGGAATGTTTGTAGCGCAGCATCCATTAATTAGGTGTGTGTTCCGACATGGCATGAAATTCAAAGCTAACCAGAGCAATAAATGAGAGAGGGAACTGAGATCCCTCAAGTAATTCTGGGCGAAACCTTCGCGCGTCCAGATTCCTTGCCATTTGATGTTTGTGAATAGCGCCATGCAACAATTTTAATTATGTAGTAATTTCAATGAGTAAGTAAATATATACGTGTCGTGAGAGTGTATGGTATGTAGATATATAAATAGATAGTACTCCTATGTTTGTATTTTTTTTTATAATTATCATACACGTGTATCCTGCTCTCAAAGTACGTTAATAATGTTCTTTGTGCCGTAAAAAGAAATTTAACATATATTTTACCGTAAGTTGAAAACGTTTGTGTTGGCATCCCACATTCATTTTAGAAAGCATGTACCTACATGAAATGTAAAATCTCGCGCTCGTGAGTAAAGCTCATTGAATATAAATTACGTTCGGTTTTCATTCATTTTCTACCAGACACTATGTAGCAGTGATTTTGCTTTTTAAATACCCGTTTGTCGTAATTATTCCATGCATATTTATGGCAATGGATTCTCATTATCATTCGGTCTTTGAACATAAACCACCAGATACCGACATAAAATTTCAAAAATCCGTCCCAAATATACCTATATCTGAATATAAATATAAACCTGGTTTTGCAAAACGAAATAGATTCGACCTGCAGCGAAACAAAAATTAAGTCAGACGCTTACATTCAGCACATATTTCCCGTTAAGTATCGATTTAGTTTACTCACAAATGAAAATTATAATCGAACTGGTATCCGAACAAAAGCGAACAATGAATGTATTGGGGGCTCCGAGTCGGGTGCGTGGGTCCGCGTTTGAAGCGGTCCCTCGATACATTATGTAAGATATTCTATTATAACAAATAGTTTGTGGGCCGTGCTAGCTACCGGCTTGCGGCCAGCTGATGTAGGGTCACCGCTATTTTAGATGGTCTACTGTTATTGCGTCATTTGAAGTTGGACTTTTCATTTAAGTTAGTAAATATAGACAGTTTCGTTAGTGATGGGGAAGTAGATTTTTTTTATCTTTTCCACCAGATTTATTTTCGAGATAGCTAAATAGACTTTGATGGAGCACACAGTCTTATGCAATTATTATTATTGACATTATGGTACAGGTAATTTCAAGAGGATATTAACTCTACAATATCTATACGAGTGATTTATAGTTTTTCTTAAGACGTATTTTTGTTGTATATGTGAAGAACAACAGAGTTTAATATCGGGCGCTCTATCAGTCTTGGTTGTGACAGTCAGTGAGGAATGCTGCAAAAAATACATTAAAACTAAAAAACACCCAGACAAAATAACATCAGAAATGTGTAAGAGACCGCTCGCATGGGATTTTGAGGCCAAGTTTACAGGTGGCTTCCGTCGCATTTCAAATAAAATTTTGTTATTCTGTGCTATATTTGACATATAGACGGAAACGTTTCAAACTTATAACATCCCTCATTTTGTGTCAGGTTAAAAATTTATCGCAAGAATACAAACGGTTTTTTGCTTACGTCATCGTTATAAGCTTTTCATTATGTAAACAAAAACAAAGAATCTTAAAATATTTATAGATACATCCGAGTCGTTATTTGAGGTGAGCCGGTTCCAAAACGGGTATTACTGATTCATCTAATGAGTTGCATCTAACGTACTCCTAAGTGGCATCTATGACTGTGAGGCACAATTATGGTAAAATAATAGCTATGCATCAGAAAATGCATTCAATGGTGCTATTATACCTTTTTCCCTGTTCTCGGAATATAACCTTACTAGCAGAATTATCATCAGAATATTTTATTTATATATATATAAATATATGTGTTAATAAACTGCAATTTAATTTAACTGACGGAATGGATATGGATTGTATAGGCTTTTTATTAACATTTAATACCTTTAGTTGTTGAGGGATGCATGTATACCTCAAATCACCATCTATGCATATACCTATGTACAACAACATACACCTCGGCTCCTATTTTAAGAGGTTAAAATATTTTTACACACTTTTCGTACTCAGAATAAGTATGATTTTAACTAAGTCGTGTTAGTTACACTATTTAAAACTAGAGAATGGATGGGCCGATTTAATATATCCCCCGTCCTGAATAGCAGAATAACTAGTAGAACATGGTACATATAAAAAAATAAAAAATAGAGATAATTCTCATACATTTGATTCTGAGACGGTACGAAGTTCGCCGTTACAGCTAGTTATTAAATAAATATTCTCTGTACCTTTCCAAAATAATGCAACCAGTAGTCAGGCTTGTGCAAGAGTTCAAAGAACCTAGCGATTATAATCACACAATTGAAGTTGAAGTTTTATAACTTGAAAAATAATAATTGCGTTCATTGATTTATGTTCCTTTACGCAGATAATGCTCTCGTGTATTCGGCGAATGAATTCGCATAGCATTGTGTGATCAATCACGCCCACCTATTCGGGGCGTGACAACGTTGATCATTCAATGTGATGATTGAATCGTAAGTCTTTGCTAAATTAGCAAGTGCTCATATTATCGCTAATATACGTAGAGTAGGTAGCAATGACATAAGATTCCTTAGCTTTATATACCAATACTTCAAATTTTCAAATATTATTATATCATTATCGAGTAATGGTAGCTACAATTTAAACTACAAATATTTTGATTTTGGAACTACTCTTAGCTCTTGAATAAACAGTTATGTTAGAGTGTGTATGTAATAATCTCGAAAAACCAAATAAATTTGATTATGATATTAAAAATTAAATGAAGCTTGTCTATGTAACCTCGTCTATCTGCTCACTGCCATCCTGACGGTTTTGTTAATGTAAGACCTAAGATTTTTGTGGACTTTATAAACACCATATTTACCTATTTACGGGTTGGTTTTTCGTATTTTCAATAATGATCACACACATTATTACTTATAGCTGCTGCGCGCGAAACAGACAAACGCACAAACTCACAAATAAACAGACAAACATTCTAACAATAATAATTGTTTTGGGTTCTATTGCCTTGACAAAGGCCCAGAATAATAGTTTTTCTCATATATCTTCCATGTCAGTCACATTTTTATTATATGTAAATCGAAATCTATCAACCTAATTAAGATTTGATTATATGTAAATCCACGAAAGATGTTTTCCAGGACTTCATTACTGAAATAAAAGCTGTTAACTGAATATCCATGTTTTTGGACTTCATCCACTTACATTAATATTCCTCAGAAGTTTAACTATACCTAAGCATAGGCTAGTTTGTTTATATTTAATTAATTAGGTTGGCCACATACGTGAGTGAACGGTATTTTTAACAAGATGCTAACTCAAATGTAATCTCAGATTAGACTGTCAAAGAGAAAGTTACATATAATTGTTAATTTTTGCATGAGCGTGCGAATAACTCTTGCGCAGTCATCAGCGCAAACAAGGTGACGATCGTACAGACTAGTACATTTCACCAGTGATGATTATTCCATCATCAGTTGATTCCTTATCCCAATACATAGATGAAACTAAGGTTGTCTTTAGTCTAATAGGGAGGCAATTTAGTATATTTCTATTCTATTCTATTCTATTGGCCGAAAGACGTCGACTTCTAGACATAGGCCACAGGCCTCCCCCAATGGTTTCCACACATCACGGTCCTCCGCCACTCGCATCCACCGACTTCCTTCTACGCTTAGCAGGAAACCGGTGGATTTAGTATAGGATAAATACAGTTACGTCCCGTAACAGGATAGGTCATTGGCACAGTTGGTAGTGACCTTGCTTTCTGTACCAAGGGTCCTGGATTTGAACCCCGTAGGGTAAAACTTTGTGTGATGAAAACGAATAGTTGTACCAGATACATGACATTTTAAATAACCATATATGAATTAATAAATTTAAATCGCCCTCAGTCGATTCTACGGTATCCATACCTAATACAAGCGTTACTTATAGTTTGGAACCGTACGTTTTGTATATTTGTTTGGCCATATTATCTATATACAAAACGAAGTCGAGTTAGTTACACCACGTGCAACTCAAGAACGGTGAGCCGATTTTATTATCATTGATTTATTTTTTCTTAATATAATTCTGAGGCGGTACGAAGTTCACCGGGACAGCTAGTTATTATTATATGGTATAGTATACATACAGATACGTCATTTGAGCTTACGAGAAATGCAGACAAGTACAATCTTGTTTAAACGATCTAAGCATTTTGAACTTGTAATACTCATTACCTCCATTCTCTAGCATATCATCCCGATTAAAATACAACAAGATTGCTTACGGAGATACATTATCTTACGACGTTCACGGAACTTCACAAGGAGTCTTATTACCGCTTATTGCATAGGAGGTAATGTATTACATGCTACTAGACAAAAAGGTTAGTTGTGGGCAGTCAGACATTGGGTGTCGATGAGGCTGCCACCCACACCCTGTGGATTTGAATCAGGTTATGGCGTGCAGTACATAACACCATATCTCATTATAACGTACGTACATATAACATAGGAGTTTGAATATTATGTGTTCTACAAGTAACTTAGCATAAATAATAGACAAACTATAAGTAAATAGATATATATCTCTTATTAATAGTGGTCGAAAGGTTTGACGGAGACTTCTGTAATGGATATCAAACACCTCATTGAATTATTGACTTAGGGTACATTAGTGGCTGTTTCTTTATAGATTTATGGAATATGGAATAGACGAAAAGACGGTTTCTTACCATTAGGTATTCCTAATCCGCGCCTATATCCTATTATTCATCCGCGCTTCGGTAGCGCAATTGTAATCATTATGTAAAGTCAGAACATCGATAACAAATACTAATTTGACTCAAATTCGTTTTATACACAATCATTTAAGTAATACCCGATCAAGATATATTTTATACTAGCTGTTACCCGCGACTTCGTCCGCGTGGTATTTAACAAAGACACAACCGTTGGCAACAGCCTGCTCGCGCGTTCTGAGCCCGCGGGACGCATTGCAGGTTGTTGCTATAAAACTTAATCAGGCGCAGCGCTGCAACATTGCTTTTTTTTTTTCGTGAGATCCTATTATTTTTTCTAAAATAAAAGTAACCCAAGTTACTCCTTGTTACATCAGCTATCTGCCAGTGAAAGTCTCGTCAAAATCGGTTCAGCCATTTCAGAGATTAGCCGGAACAAACAGACAGACAGACAGACGGACAGACAGACAAAAATTGTAAGAAATGTAGTTTTGGTATAGGTACCGTGTATACATCCAAATGCACTTAGTAAAAAGCGGTTATTTTAATATTACAAACAGACACTCCAATTTTATTTATTTGTATAGATGTATAGATTATTCCACATGCGTTATATTGAACGCATCTGCTCCAGATACATTACAAGGTTATATATCACGCGGCATCAAGCTGCCTCGCCAATAAATAATTGCTGAGGCTCGACGTCTCCTTCCTCCATACATAATGTTATTCGCTGGCGACACCTACGTGACGCGACGTGGATTGATGTTATATCGTGATACACTAGAATTCTGTACCTTGCTGTGCTGTGTCCTCTTCATAATGCTGTGTAAACGACCAGCTACTTTGTTAAAGAGTACAGGGTTGATCATGGATACGAGTAATCCCAAATAAAAAGGATAACATGGAACCAATTTTAGAATAAACGAATGGGGGAAGAGGAACCCACCACTGAACCTCGGCTTGTTAACTTTTCCAATTATAAACAAAACAAGTTTGATCGATAATTAAAGAAGCCAGCAACACCGAACTCCTCTAAGATGTTAATCGAGAAACTATCTATCACGAGTGGCGGGACCTCAAATAAAATGCAATTCTGTGCGAAAAGAAGCGAATTTAAAAAAGTATTCGCACCTGTTTCGCCTCTAAACGAGGCATCCTCAGGACTGCTGGGCTACGAAAGTATTTGATAATCTTTAGTCAAACAATTAACGATTCACTTTTTAACTTTGACCAACCTGTATACATTCAGACGATTTAAATTCGTATTCAATGTATTCACGTTAGGATTGAGATATACTTGAAAAAATAAAAACCAGCGCTTCAAAGTACGAGTATGCAAAAATACCAGTGTAGAATATGCAGTATTTGGCTGCCCGCGTCAGTGAAACTGTGTGTGAGACCCGGCTTCCAGGACTCATAAAAAATTGCATTGGAAATCGATCGTATTTAAGAAAAACATACTTGGAAGTGCAAAGGTTTTTTTTTTCAGAATTACGGTTGTGCTACAAATTTATATGAAGATAAGAGATAAACTATAGTTATGCAAGATTTCCAATTCAAGTATTTCACCCCTGGAAGCCGGGCCTCACGCGCGAATACCAAGTACTTTCACACTTGCTAGTATTTCCCGCCCGTACCAGGGCGCTATACTTCAAAGCCCTGGTTTTAAAACCTGGTTTCTTTATTCATAAAGCATGCATACTTATTGTATTGTAATACTATGTATTTATACGTGAGTTTTGTCTTTTTGATTGATACTTAATGTTACGCTTCATTATCCAATCTTAGTACAATAAAACATTATCAAATTAAACTTAACAAGCGTATTAAGACAAGCATTAGATAGAGTACTTAATTTTAATTGTGTCATTACAGGAAATATTGATTTGTACAGCAGACAGATTGATTATATGTAGCCAGTAGCGTTCTGCATTGTAGAGTTTCTGATAGAAATAGACCTACTCTAAATATAGTCCAATATGTAGGTATCTCTATTATCTCTATAATATAGCAGCACAGCCATATTTCAGCTAAATTTATTCAAAGTCAAATCATTTATTTCGTATAGGCCTACGGGGGCACTTACAAATTCATATACTCTTCATCTACTCTCTATAAACTCTACTTATTTGATACATTTTTATACTGATGCGTTCTACTTTACCGAGTGGCTGATGAAAGCGGTAGACAGGAGACGATATAATCGCATGTTCCAATATTTAGCATTCTATATGATACGAGAGAATAATAAATAATGCCCATCAGTCAGCGTTTGCGCATCGAGCGTGCGACGCGACGTGCGTGACTTGTAGGAAGCGAGGCGTTAGTTCCGTTTGATCCTCATTACTCGGACCACTGAGGCATGCGCACGCGAAGCGAGCTACACCGCACATTCACTGCACATTTACTAAAGTACCTTGTAAGTACTATTCGAGTACATGAAGTGTCAAAGATTACAGTAAGCGTACAGTATGCTTTACAACTCTCCTCCACTAAATCTCCGTTAGGACATCAAAGCTTCGATAGTGGAGTTACGACCGCAATGGTCATCGAAATATTACTACGGTAAATGTAACGTTTTGCATCATAGGTTCTTCCTACTTTTTACCTACGAGACTTCTAACCAGCTGCGATTTGTGTGTTTGATAACATTATAGATAGTAATTATAGCATCTACTTATAAATAAACTTGCCTGACCTGAAACCTACATGTCTGAGAGAACCCCTCGAAAGATGTGTGAAGTCCACCAAACCGAACTGGGCCAGTGTTGTGGACTATGGCATCCCCCTCGCATTGAGGAGAGGCCCGTGCCCAGCAGTGGGAAATAAAAAGGGCTGGTATTATTATACTTAGAAATAAAATGGCACATGCGCCCAGTAAATCCTTGAACTGAGTACTTTATGTAACTACACTGAAGCAGTTTTCAATTAAACGTTGAATAATAGTTGTGTTGGTCACGGTAAGTAATCTCCGTGGTGCTCAGAGGCGACGCGAACTCGTCACAAAGCACCCACTGCTGGTCATTGTCTATTAATAATGAAACAACGCTCAAAGCCTGCTCACAATGGCGTTAGGACCCGCGGAAACCTAAGAATACCTAAGTATTACAAGTACCTATTATAAATAGAGTCTTTAATACCGTGACATAAGGAACAGTTTTATATTTAACTGTATATAAATTATAGAGACAATATATGTCCCAAAACCATATATTAAATACATATTTTGCTTATAATGGGCGTGAGTAAATAGCAGCATGTAAAAAAATATAAAAACCTTGCAAATAAATATATTAAGCTTATATGTAACTTTTTTTTTTGTTTTCGTTGTCTAAAATAGCAGCATTTTATACAAGCTAATCTAAATATAGGGCTTAATTTCTATTAAATCCTTAGTAATAAAATTTCTTTAAACAAATAATTAAAATTAAATACTTAATAGGGTACATTTTTAGGATTTTTGTTATTAAAAGCTGCTCTTAAAATTGTATAATTCTGTAGAGTCCAATAGTACTCTCATTTAGGAACTAAACACCCTGTCCCTGTCGTGACTTTTTACCAACTTAAGTTCATTTTTCAAATTTTATTGCGTATATGCTAATAAGGCGTGACGTGCCAATCATGAGGTCATAACAACTAGAATATTCTGTTGTAAAATTTTGTTCAATAGCTCACATTCGTATGTAAATGACACGAATAGGATCGCCCTCATAAATTAGGTCGTATTATAATAACATCGGTTGAATGTCGGTATGCAGCAGTCCACCTCTGCCTACCCCTATTCAAGAATACAGTATTTTTTATATTTCCAAGAGAGTACAGCTCAGAGTCTAAAGTTTTATTTGCTCGTCCGTCATGTAACAAGCGCTAAAACCGAGTGTTTAAATACTTTGTTATAATACCGAGTTTCGCAGAAAACATTTTGCGACAAGTAAAACTGTATTTTGTAACATTTTATGTTTAATTCAACGTTGTGCAGTTATAAAGGTGTCCGATAAAATCATTACTAGCGTCGGTATTTTTTGCATAATGTACGACATACATATAGGTATCATATAAGTAAATAGCTAGTCACATCCTGCGCACGTACGCTTGTTAGGTGTGCTCCATAAAAATACTGATAAAATCTGTCAGAAATATGTTCTGCGACCCGTCAAGAACCCATAACAGTGTCGATTATAATCTTTAGTCAGCATTTGCGCATGACCTTACATTACCGGTGAGTGATGACCGGTATGCTTGATGTCATATCCAAATACGATTAGACAGATATGTACTTCGCAATTGCAGCTGGTACTGACTTGGACATATTTGGACATACTGAAAATATTTTGTACCAAGATATTATATAATAATAATAATAATTCCAGCCCTTTAATGTCCCACTGCTGGGCACGGGCCTCCCCTCAATGCGAGGGGGATTAGGCCATAGTCCACCACGCTGGCCCAGTGCGAATTGGCGGACTTCACACATCTTTTGAGGGGTTCTCTCAGACATGCAGGTTTCCTCACGATGTTTTCCTTCACCGTTTAGCAAGTGATAATCATGGTTGAAAATGAGATTCGCACATAAAAAATCCCAGAGGTGCAAGCCGGGGTTTGAACCTGCAATCCTCGTTATCGAGGCAAGCGTTCTACCAACTTGGCTATCACTGCTTCTCCACCAAGATATTATATTAACGCATTTGAAGGGCACGGTGTAAGTCCTGACTCATATTGACACTGTTTGAGCGGTTGCTAACTGACTAAGCTGCTTGAAGCGGTTGGTTCAGACTTCTTGTTCAACCATGATATTTCATATATATACATATTGTTATTAAAACCAAGCAAGAGGTGCAGGTCAATCCAGGCTGCTGTACCTAATCTTTCTTTATAATATACTTACTACTAAACCCATCTGCGATAGGTAATTGGCCCTAAGTATAAAAATGATTATCCTTTTATTTCAGTATATTGAGTTAGTTCTAGTTCATACGAGGAGATCGGATGAGAAGAAAAAAAAATATTTTAAAAATATTTTTCATAGGATCTTCTTATATAAATCATCGAAAATCAAGCCTACAAAACCCGAAGAGATCAATAACAAACTTATTAAGGTATTTTTTCCTTAAATTGTGGACGAAGAAGATATGTGTACTTTATTCCTTTTGTATGTACACAAAAGGAATAAAGTTGAGGGGGTGCTAAAATTGTATAATTTTATTTTTAACAAGCGGCTGGCTAACGACGCGCTTCGTGCTCGACTGCGTTCGATAATGTGCGAAGCATTCACGTAGAAACACCTATCTATAACTTGTGTAGGTGTGTGTTTAAAGGTACAATGGATGGCGAAGCAAGTGATTTAAAAAAATACTGGGCTATCTGCCAGTGGCGAAGACTGTATACAATCCGAATCTTAGGCCCTTTCGAAAAATGGCAGCCACTAATGTCTATTATTTCCAAATAATAAATTCATATTACAAGGTATTTAATGCACTTGTAAGATTCCTTTAACGAATATGGATATATCGTCTCTGATATCTACATAACTCAGTCCGATAGGATTGAACGAAACAGATGAATACGAAACATTGGCTAAGAGTTTCGCCTTTTTGTTACCCTTTTTCTTGTTACGTATTGGAGATTTATATACCGGAGCTTTGCCAGCCCTAGAATGAAATATCTTACCGGTTTCAACTGAGAAATCATATTTTATACAATATTTTGATAGCATATTGGCGCCCAGTCACACGAAAGGTTATCATGATTTTCAAACACACAAATGGGTGGAAGAAAATGTATAAATTTAATGTGTGATATTTATTTTATGCGCTGACTATTTGTATCTATCTATAATAAAAATGTTTTTGTATTGTAGTTTGCACTGCGGCCTGTTGGTATGACGGCGGGCGGAAAATAGCTGGTGAAACCTGGACAGGTCTATACAACTAAAGGCCACCCATGTTTGTGGCCTGCATTGGGGGAGGCCGATGTCCATCAGAGGACAACAATATGTGGATCATGATTATATATTTTTTTATTCTTAATTTTGCATATTAAGTTTTTTGTAGATAATAGGTAACGAAAGCTATTGCCGTTCTTAGAAAATCAGTCACGTATTAAACGTCAAGATATATTTTTTGGCTGTGTGTGTGGCTACCCTATCTACTGCAATCCTATTAGATAAGAAAGCCATGGACAGCGAAGTTGATCACGAAATAACGAAACGACACAAAATCATATTGCGGCAGGTTACTTATGAGTAGAAGAGTATGATTGATCACTTCTATAAAATATACGACCAATAGATAACTTGTAGGAAACTTCAATAATTGTTAAGTTGCGTAAATTAATATTTTTTAAAGGTATTTTTTTTAATTTGTAAGGCACGTCGTAGAGATTAAGCGTATGTGACTTAAGTTAAATTACCATGAGATTAGAAAAAAGAAATTAAAACTGAATATTTTTGAGAGGGTATTTGTTGGCACGTAGGTAGGTAGATTTTGTAGAGCTGTCATAATCAAAGTCACTGCGCAATTGTCATTAAACATTGCATTAATATAACCTAACGACACGTGTAACTACTGTGGGCGGAGTGCGAACAAGTTACGGGATGATGTCATTAATTCAACACTTACTTCACAATCTCTGGCACCCATGTAGTTACTTGGAATATGTAACTTCAACGCAGCCCTTATTGACACACAACTCTATCTACCGCAGATTATGCAAGCCACAAACCGGTAACTCTATAATAGCCGAGTCATTCACAAAATCAGATGCACCTGCCCCCCAAATACTACGCACTCATAGTATTCTTACTACGTCAGTCAACGTTCCACGTTACCGTCCGCGATGACTCTACCGTTGACACAATAATCATAAATACAAACGGCACTGCATAGCTAGCTTACAAATGCCCTTGTTGATAGTAATATTGCATATAAATGATTGAAGCTACGTACTTACAGCATCGTTTACGTTATTCGTATTTATCTAAGAGCACAACACTAGATCTTTCTGTCACTTCACTTTCTTAACACTGGTTAATGGTTTGTTTTGAAGGTTTTAACGCACAACTGTTCGTAATGTGTGTTGTAAGAGCGCGTATAGGCACGGAGCATGCGCGGGTGAGGCACTGGCCGCGAGGAGTGACGGAGGCAGCAGGTTGCGCGGGCGCACGCCCCCCGCGCCGCCGCCTGCCAGCGTGCCCCTGCGCCGCGCGCAAGCATTCCGACTGTGACGACAACGTGCCCATTTATGTCTTTGGACATGGTTGATGGCCATAACGGCCATATGGTGTCTTGCACTCGGCGCGATAAGGTTTTTCAATGGAACTCTGTAATAGTCATGGATTACCTCAGCGTTTGGGAAATCATAAAAAAAACGGAAAATGAGTTTACTCCTTGACTCATTGCGCTAGCAGCTAGTTGTTATTTGGTAGATTATATTTAATCTCAGATCACTAATAAACATGGGTGGTAGCGGCAATTTGGACGGTTAGCCTTTTTTAAAGATCGTAAAACTTAAAAGACAATAAATACGGAAACGGTAACTATCGTGATATAATTGAGGCGTTTTAGATCGTTCGATCGTGTTTACATCCGTTCCCACCGCGGCGTACGATCATAAAACAGTGATGAATTAATCAGAACTATTAATATTTATATCGATAACTTTCAGTTTCTCATTGATTGTTTACCATTTTTGTAGAGGCTCGTTGTGTTTAGTGTAGGTAGAGCACTGGTTTTACTAAGTTGATAATGGCTCTGTTTTAGTGTGATATTTCATCATTATGTCTGTCTGGGTGGCTTAATAAAAGGCGAGATACTTTTTTGGGGGATTTAATATCATGATCCGAAATATAGTGAGAGATTAGTTCTAGAGGCTGATATAGTTTTATATTTTTTTATAAATGCGGCCATCCTTATTGTTTCTTGTATTCGATCTATATTGAAGAATCATGTATTGTACTTGCATGTTTATCCGCAATACTCCATTTTTATTCTTCTCCTTAAATTGACTTACTAACTACGTACCTAATTTATAGTATTTGGAAAAATACTATAAATTACAACTATATACCTAATTAAAGATTATCTAAATGATTAGGGCCGACTTACATACCTAGTTTATGTTTCAACTTAACTACTACTTCCCCACTCTCAGTAAAGTTAGCAATATAATAACTAGTCCCAACATACGCTAGCGCACATCACATCACAAGGCCGGAGGAATTATTGTCAACGCTACATTATACCGTGCACCAACTGAGTAGCTATTCGTAGAATGTATTAGTGTTTGCTGTATAAAGGAAAGGAAAATGTTTTCGTAATTTATGTGGGCATAAATTATTAATATACAGGCTTTCACGACCGTGCAGCTATCTGTGGACGAGTTAAATTGGATTCAAGGGTCGCAGAAGGTTAATTTTGATGCGGGCTCGGTCGAGCGAGCCCTTTATAATTATTCGAATTATTCGGAAGAGCCTGGAGTAGTTATGCATTACCTTATTATGTCATAGAAAATATAGACACTTAGAAATCTGGCCACAGATATATAATAGATAAATATCGCCAGACGAACACACGAACTATACGGTCCAACACTAAGCAACGCTTGTATTATGTTCCCCGTGCAATGGATTCAGTGCGAACCCATTATATATAGATATATATAGATATTAATTAATGTATTAATTGTCGTATCCAAAGTATAATTCATGATATATATCGATGAGTATTCACCTCACCTTTCCATAGCAATTCAATGTTGTTTCGAATTATAGAGACGCGTGTGCCAGGGCGGTGCTGCAGGGAATTGGGAGCGCAGGGCGACCGAGGCGTCCTAACTCGTGAATAAATTTGAATGAGGGAGCAGAGGACGCGACGACATTTGGCCCAAAGGCCGCAGGTGCCGACTCCACGTTACCATAAAATCTTTGCCGCCGAGGGCACAAAATGCATGAGAATTAAATAAAAAATAGCATACGCATCGATGAGTTCCATTTCAATAACGCAGTTACTGTTTGCAATATTATGTTTGAGCAAGTATTCAACTTTATTTAGATTTTCCGGGAGTGGGCACAATTCCGGTGTACCGTGGGTGAGAAAATATATAAATCATGAATAAACTCACGTGTAACACGTTAGGCCGCCATCTTACTTGAAAACCGCGCAGACAGAATAGCTGATTGAATTTTCGCGTTTCCTGGGCGCAGGTGAAATGTTTCATGAAAAAGGAAAACAATACATGAAAAATAGTATTGGATTGGTGCCGGGAGACGTATATACTTGTGGACATTTATTCTAGTTCCGTGCTTGCGGTCTGGAACATAGATTGCGCGTCTATTCCGACTAATCTAAGTAAAATTTACTGCAGCTAGAATTTATTTCTAGCGGATCTAACAAAAGAAAGACGTTCACGGTCCGTGTTATTCCAGCGAATACGTATTTTATATATGAGATAAAATATGAAGATTAAGTGTAAAATTCAGGCAAAACTTCGATGACAATAAGTTCATTTATTTGTTTTTTTTTAATATGCCGTTCGTCTTTTCGACGTTCTAATAATTATTCTCAATTCTTCAATTTACCAATGACTGGCACAAATCTGTGTCAGATTATCGTCCATAAATAAAATCAGTGAACGATGTACTATTTGCCCACCAGTTTAATTAGTCATGTGGTATTTTATTTGCACACTAATTAAACAGGTTGCGGTTTCACAGCGACGGCGACGACAGACGTGGTTTTCATCGCGCCCTGGCGCTGCAAGTGTGTGCAAGTCTAGGATCAGCCAATAACAACGGAATCTGCACACAAAATCGTAAAGCCCGAGGAACCTTATTTTAAAACAATCGTGTATAATCCCGGTTTGCAGCCAGATTTGAGATGAATCACCAGGCGAGTCGGGCTGACCGGTTGTTGGATGATGTCATGGTAGGTACCTGTTTTTGGGTTGAAGGTGAATTCAGGGAGTGATTGTTGCGATAAGTACCTATATGGCAGTACAGATGGTCAGTTTTATATTGTTTAATTTGTAATGATTCATTAATTAACAACAGGAACAAGAACATAATTTCATTTTTATATCAATGCGAAAAGATGCACTAATAAATAAGCACTAATTTCATTCCTACGATTAGATAGGTAAGTGCTTATTAATAGTTAGCTTGTAGTATATGTCCTTATTGACAGACCTTCTGGTCGCGCGAACGTATTCTGTCGGATTTGAAGCGTATTGCGCGTTGATTTTAATGATAAAAAGTGTGGAGGAACAATTTATTCGCTTTGATTGCACCCAGTCCTCGTCGTGGTGTTGCATTGTAATGGAGAATAGTTTTTTATGCACAGAGTGCGGCCGGAGATTGCCAAGTGAATTAAAACTTGCACCCCGGTGTCGATGCGAGCCACAGCCAATAAATACACATTTACTTGTTTTACTAAAACAGTTTTATTGTGCTTCTAATACTCCACTAACATTTGTTGGAAATACACTAAGAATCGTATTGGCTTAAAATGTAAATCAATATAAAAAATAGAGCAGTTAGAAAAATGTATAGCAGATAGTGTATCAGGAAGGACGATTGAATATCAGGTAGAGTTAAAGTATAATTATTTTAAGAAATTGACTAGCAACAAGTGCGAAATTAGTTCTACTGGAATGAGTGGCACACGGAAACTAAACGCAATAAATATGGATCGCTGATCTTTACAAAGTATTAGGTATTCCCCTGTCTTTGCTGAACCAACGCAATGAAGAGATACAGAAATCAACCTCTAATATAACTTTGTATCTACATGTTCATACATCATGTTAAGTTTTTGTTGTCGAAATGGCTATACAACCCTATACTGAGACCCAGCACGTACTAGGCCGATTTTTATGAAATCTATGGCGTGAGTAAGATGTCAGGCGATTACGTTACCGCAAATTCGTTAAAAGATCGTGCTTGAGCCACAGTTTCCAGTTATGTTATGTTTGCGCAGCGGCCAGAGATGCGCAAATGAATTAAAACTTGCACTGGACCGCTGCAGCGGCTGGAAGCTGATAAAAGCACACAATTACTCGTTCCGTACCACGTAACGCTGTTTGCAGTAACGAGGGAACATTATTCTGCTTTACTTTTCAATTACGTTTGGGTATTGACCGAACTGCGTTCGTGAGAATCCTTAATAATCATTCTCGGAACCATATTTCTAACCATTGTATTTGTTTCTTCCCATTGGTCATTATTGAATCAGAAATGATATTATGTAACTTTAATGTTTCTCGGAAACTTAACGACTGATGTGTATATGATCGTAGGTGAACTGGCGTAAGTTTTACGTTTTTTAACAAATTATTTACACAGAAATCGTTCACAGTAATAGTCTAATCAAACTACTTATTAAATAATAAAAATGTCTACTCTAAAGGTTATGAAATTTACATAAAAACGGTAACTAAATAAATTGTATTCTGATGTCTGAAGAAGAGTTAAAATAATTAAACTTTTAATGTCCCACTTTTGGGCACGGGCCTCCCATTGGTCCAAAAGGATTCACGCCATAGTATATAACACACTGGCAATACGGTGAGAGCGGAAATATATATATATATACAATCATATTATTGCAAAGAGAAAAATAATGCAGTGGTAAAGAAAATAAAATAAAGGTTTTAGAAAAAATACAGTGTATCGGATGGAGGCATTTGGACGCAACGATACCCGCGTGGTGGGTAACAGAAAATCAATTTATAGCTTTGTCTTCTTTTTTTATATGATTTATAAGATGAACAACACTCGCGATGGGGGCGGCGAGACTATTATAAATTTCAAATAAGCTTGATTTACGACAATGTAAAAACTTATGCTAAACTGTGTGAGGTCCCGGATTTTTCTAAATTGTTATCAATGATACCGCTGTCGAGGGAAGTCTGGTTAACGTTCATTTAGCTATATTATGATTTTTTTAAATGACAATTTATAAATCTCTTTTTGAATTATAAGTTATGTTAGGACATGTTTCTTCTATCGTTACATTAAAACACCTAACGTAACGATGGAAGGGGCCACTTTTTTGTATTATTCATACCTTTTTTTACAGGCAAAAATGCCACAGGGTGCGGGGGGGTATGTCCGATCTGCCCGGACTAAAAACCCCCGGTGTCTGCTACTGCTTGCGCATTCGCAGAGCTGCTCCGGCAGGCCTCGGTCCGGCTTGCTGACTCCTCTTTTTTAAAAGGTCTAGCCATTATTTTCTCCGCTTGGCGAATGCGTTAGACACAGAATACGTCCGCCTCCTTCTTGGCCTGTGACTGGTCGGATGACGGGTTGTCATTTCAAACACCACTATATAAAATATGCAACTTTGCGGCCATACAAAAAAAGAGCATAGCAGCATAGACAAACACAAAATCCATAAAGGTTAAAGGTTCCATTAAGGGCTTATACATTTAAGTATGTAAACAAATGAACATTGCACAGCATCGATACGTTTCTACTTCAATTTTACAATCTCTTAACATGCACGTACTACTGCTGCCATTCTGTCCGTCCTCTTAAATGTTGCTCACATGTTCTCAGGTAGGCACCTGGCTCTTACGCTGGGTCCTCGGATATTCTAGAGGCACAGTGTCCACTCAATGGTACGTGACTTGCTTCGGGAAGCTTTCACCAAACACTTCCGCGGTGTGTTCAGATACAAGAGATACAAGACCTGTACTGAAAGCTTCCTTTCGAATTCTCTGTGCTTACATTGTACCTACATATGTTTAATATTCTGATAACGAGATATGGGAAGCGCCGGTACACAATCTAGCTGGTAAATAAATCTTATATAGGTAGCCCCGGGCTATACAATATATTATATTATATAAGGGTTAGCAAAATTAGTATATTTTTTTGAACAGATAAATCAGTAATAAAATAAAACCAATTCTAGGGATTTTATGGCGTATTTTTTTTCATTAATATTTCAATGTGTAGTATTCGCGTAAATATAAGAAATCAATAGATGTATCAGTAAGTTATATGGATCACGCTGATGAATAAAATAATTGTGTAAATGATGTTTATTTTTATAAGCAAGGCAAAGCAGTAGCGTTTGGCCATGCGTTTTGTACAGGTGTATTTTTTTAAAATGATATTTTTTTTCATTTATCTGGGAATGTTATCGTCATAACTTGCTGTTGGTCCTGTTCAAATATTTTATAAGGTTATAAATGATCCAAGATTTTAGAGTTATAGTTGTCATGTCCTGCTATCGTTTGTGTGATAAATGCGTACCTCCATCTTCAAAGAATTGGATAAATAATTTTGCCCAAAACATACTAATTGACAGCGTAAGCACGCGAATGGATGTTTACAATTACGTAAGTGATTGCACAAATGTATCAATAAAGTGTTCTCATAAGTACATAAGATGTGATTAGAGTTGTAAATGAAATCGGAAAGCCGTGTTTGAATTTACGACGTTTTTCCTTGCAGTAGTTGAATTACAACTTTTATGGTTCAACAGCAAGGGGCATAAAATGTCGTTCATTAGGCGAGGCGATGGTAGAACTTTACGCTTTGGTGCGCTATCGAAATGGTGGTCCCCAATTTCCCATCAAACTCGAAACATCGGATGGGGAGATCCGTTTTCCTGTTACGTAAAAATGGAATGCGAATTGTTGACTTTTGGAATATATGTACCTTCGACGTTATACCTGCCTATTACAAAATAATGTTATCATTTTGTATCAGCATTGCCGATAACTGTGTTCATGAATAATTATTCGTAAATAAGTAATGTTTATTGGTTATAATATATGTATAATAGGTATATACAAAGATATTCACATAAAAAATAAACAACTAAAAAATCACATACATAAAAATACCTCTACATGAAGTAAATAACAATACTACTTATTCCAAAATACGTATCTAATAAGTTATGAATGTTATCAAATCTGAAATTAATACCAAAAACAAAAACAACGAGCCATAGCTGAAAACAACAAAGTATTTTTCCAATAACATCAAAAAACACAAACAGCAACAGTGAATATTCCTTTTATTAAAAACCGCCATTGTTCTAAATGTATAAATTACAGCGAATTTTTATCAAGTAGCATTTTACTTGTGCATAAGGCTTCGCAAATGGGTACTTGTTGAATTTCTTGCACTTGAGCCGGTAATTAGTTATGGATTGGTAGCGGGAGGCGGGCGGCGCGGCAACGGCGGCGCGGTGGGCTGGGCGGGCGGACGGAAGGCAAAAATCACAAAGCTGCCTATTATAATGGGCTTAGCGAGAAATTGTCGCCCCACTGTGTGGATACTTGAATTAATGAGACTACTCGAGTTATTCCAGAATAGCCGTCGACTGTATTTTCGAGGCTAATAACTTATTTGCAGTCCCCATTTTAATCCGACGAATTATTCTCAGAAGAGGATTATCTTGCCTCTTTTGTTGAAATGAGTTTTTAAAGTTAGCATCGCAGTTTTTAAACTCAACGCCGTATTTTTAATTAAGTTTTCACCAGCACTGTAGTACGACCGCTGGGTTATTTACATTGTTGCCAACGAGTGATCAATACCGAACCGAGACGCATTGTACGCTCGATCCATTTCTACAGAAACTATGATGCACCTCAATCACGTCTCCTTTAATTTGATTTCCCGTTCACAAAGGGTGTGTATGATGCCACAAACGCCTGCCACGAGACCGCATTAGTTCAGAAGCGAAGCCGCGCTACGACAACTTGCGTACCCGGAGCGGCGAGCACGCACACATTGTCATTGTGAGCACGTACCATTAGTCACCCTGTCACACCTCTCCCGGGGACATTAAAACACAATTAATATTACAAATGTTTTGACTTGAAATAATTCAAAGATCGCCCCGTTATAAATGGTGATTTTCCTTGATGGGAAAACGAATTGTTTCTTTTTGTGAACGGAATGTATACATTGATATTGATAATAACAATAGCGAAGCCAAGCTACATTTTCAACCATGATTATCACTTGCTAAACGCTGACGGGAAACATCGTCTGCATGACTTAGAGAAAGATGTGTGTAGTCCGCCAATACGCACAGGGCGGCGTGGTGGACTATCGCCTAGTTTCCCCTCGCACTGAGAGGGGGCCAGTGCCCAACAGTGGGACATTAAATAAGAGCTATATAGTAGATTATTATATAATAACAAAAATAACTGTATCCCTAGCATTGCAATTATTTGATCACTTGATCTCAATTTAATGTTTTAAAAACTCGTACTTAGCCCCCGGCGCTATTAACATATTTGGGGTGATTAGTATGCAAAACGGTCTTATTATCAATTAGTTGGTGATTAATTAAACTTAATTACCATGATTACTGAATTAATACCACTTACCTGTCAGTTTATATTAACTTGTACCGCGAATTCTGTACTCCTGCCTGCTTGCTACTGCTTCTACCTGTTTAAGTGGGTTAATTAAAAATCCATCTGGATGTAAATATGATTAATGAGAATTATTTCTGACTTTATAGACTATTTAGCCCTTAGTCTAAAAATATCTTATCCACACTACCTACCAAATATTAATAAAATGCGAAAGTAACTCTGTCTATCTGTAGGTTTTTAGGACTAAACGGGTGAACCGCGCTTGATAAAATTTGCCAAAGCAAATAGTGTGCATCGTAAGGAAGGCCATAAGCTTTTTTTTTCAAGAATTGCAAGAAGTGCACACGTAGGCCTATATGTGCAAATACTATATGCATCAAATGGCACACAGATTCTAGGCAAAAAATAAAACTTGAATAGGTACAATCGCAAATAAAATATAAGACTTTTCATATAAACGCCACTTAGCTTTAGATATCACGTGGTATCATTGAAAATGCAGCAAAGCATCTCTGAATCCCTTTGACAGCTATCGAGCTGAGCTCGGCGCCTTTCACATTTCTCTGCCTCACCGATGCACTTTATCAGATGCGACGTTTCAAACGATTTTTGATACTTGTTAATAAATCCATGTAACTGTTTGTATAACGATTTTGAAGACCCAAATGCACAGTTGGGTAGGGATCCCGCCTTTTGTATTGAGGATCCCATCCAGGATCGAATTCTTTTTCTTGTATGGACGTTCATCTATAACTGGCGTTCATCAGGTTAGTTTGGGACCATAGAGTTAGTGTGTTCCTCTAGCAATATATTTTTTGTTTTTTTTTTGTTTTCATTGTTTTCCATCAAATATAACAAAACGTATAAAACAATAAGTATCTTTAGATGTATATATTATAACAAAGTTATGTTAGTTACACCATTTATAACTCAAGAGCGCGTGGACCGATTTTTATCATCTTTGCTTTTTTTTAATTTGTCTCTACCCTGAAATAGCTATTAAAACCGGGTAAAAAATATCGGTTTTTTTTTCATACATTTGATTTTGAGGCGGTACGAAGTTCGCTGGGCGAGCTAGTTTGCATTAAGAAGAGCACTTACTCAAATTGGGTCAACTTTTGGTTTTTATCAAACGACTCTCTATTACGAGGCTTACCCTATGGGTATGTTTAACTATGTATAATATTTAAATAAAACTAATCTTAAGGATTTTATCGCGGTTTATTTTATGTATAATATATTATACCCTATGGGTATGTTTAACTATGTATAATACCTCTGGATTTAACCATAGATGTTAGTATATATTGACGCGGGAAACCGAATACTCGTTTCAAAACATAAACAACTTGAAAGCATGAACAAATAACGATGATTATTTGTTCGTGCTTTAAGTTGTTTACGTGACGTCACAGCGAACATCAAACCCACCCCCCTGGGTAAAGCTACGCCACTGATGCTATGGAAATGAAGGCCCAGTCGCGGCGCAAATTTACACATCATTTGCCAACTTGTTATATATTTTAATGAGCTTCTCTATACTTTTGTACTTAATTTTCGACAGATTTCAAATGTAAATTATAGCTATTAAAATTCTTGAAAAGCATTTAGTTTAAATTATTTGCCTACTCCTAAAATGAAACTGGAAAAGGTCGATGTTGTTAGCTATGAATAGTAGGTACATTACGACTAATACACCAACATATGTTATTATTGGGCCTCAATGCTGGGTTAAATTATAATATTTATGTTGGTAAATGTAATATTCTGTTATTTAAACACTAAATAACATATTATTTGCGAAAATACGCGCTATCCCATAAGAAACACTCACACCAATCTGAACTCATAACGGCGTGTTTGGTAAAAGAGTACGCAACAGCTACAAATTAAAGCGGATCTCTATAAATTTGCAGTTAAAGCCAATGCTACATACAAAATTATATTTCTTTGTAATGAGGTTTATTACTTAAATCTATTTTGAAACGTTTTCTGTATCTGATTTGCATTCTTGAAAAGCGTCAGGACTACATCTCTGTTAATTTTTGTCCATAAACTGATGATAATCACTGGCACATAATTTTGGTCAACACTGATGTGTGCATTGCCATTCAGCGTGGTAATGCTGCCAGCGTTTTGGGCACCCTGCGGGCCGATGGTGGTGGGGGTTGGCTGGGTGCATTTTGAAACCTGCCTTATTTTAATTTTTATCTTAATTTAATTTTAATTTATTATATATTATTTAAGTAATACAGATAGAGCTTATAATAGCGAATAAAATATAATAATATAAAAACACTGTTTTTAGGCCCGGACTGAGTAGTTGAAAGTTAAAGTAAAGTGTAATGCAATTATTGTAGGTATATGTTTAAGTAATATATATCATTGCAGCAGTAAGTAGATATAAAATAATTACAACGACCCGAGAAAATGTGTAGCTTTACTGACGCCTAATTGTTTTCGCTTGTAGTCTTTGATCGTTCCCGATTTTTGAAATTCATTTCGAATTTAATAATGTTTAGTTTGTTTATAGCGGGCGGCGACCGCTACGACGCCGCGGCTATCGGTGAAATACGATGGGTCAACCCTTTATGTGTGTTTCCGCCTTTTATACCAGATAATGACGGTTCAACCATTACTTCTCGAAATCCGTGCGAAAATTGTGCGGTGACGTAATTTGGCTGTGACGTCCAAATTAACTTTAACAATTTGATGGACCAAGCTATTTATTATAGCGTTCGACTGTGATTATATTTGGTATTCAACCTCTTTGTCAAGTAGCATTACCGACTAAATTATAGTTACCTTTCTGTAAAGTTCCTACAGTTAATTAGAAAAACAAATTCACACCCCATTGGGTTGTCGCTATGACTCTTAGCTTTGGCCGTATGGTTGGCCCTAACATTCGTAGCGCTATAAAGCGGTTGGCACCTGACGAACAGCCGAACAGCTCGTTACTGTCAGTGATAGCATGATCCCCAGCAGTGACGGGCAATTTTGTTTTCTCCAAAATTCCTGTCAAGATAAATCCCATTTATATCGATTCTCGCAAGAGGAAGGGGGACAATAAAAAGTAAAATGTTTCGTCTTTTATGGCGAGTCCGGTTGAATGGTACAAAGTCTTTGAATAAAATGATGCGATTTGCTTGATTTGTGTATTGGAGATATGATTTTATGACATATAGCGATCGGTGGAATAGTGTAATGGCGTGGTTAGCCATGCAACAATCTAAAAATAGATATTAACAATAAAGAAAAAAAAATCTACACAGTATACAGAGTGTAAGGATAACGAAATCTTTGGGTAAAGGTTATTCTTAATGCCTATAAATTATTGAATTAATTTATATCGGAAGTCATGGGATACAAATGTTGCCATTTTTTAGCGTCCAATGTATAGTAAACAACGCGGGCACAACACAACGCTCCGCGCGATTCCAGATGCGTGCGAATGACTCGCGAGTTCTAATTTACATTGCTATTCTAGATCTAAAGTAGTAATCATATTTTTCATTTACATATACTCGTAATCACGTTGAGATAGACTTCTAGATTTCATACTGGAACCAATTTAAAAGGAACTGAAAAATATGCGTAAAATTCATGAAAATATCAACAAAAAGTTCCTACTGAAGGTTCAGAATCGAGAGTTGGCATCCATGGAATCAGTTTTCGTTACCAAGCCACATACACCCTGTATAGAATGATAAATTTGTAGATTTGTGACTATCGAGTAAGCGTCAATGGATATCACATACCTAGTGCTCCCATGAATAACCACCAAAGGAGTAACTGATGCGTCCGCGATAACGTCATTTTCCGCATAACTTAATGGAAATCGCACAATACACCTAATAACTCGGCCCAGTTAACTGCAGCATTAATACAGATTTCCCAATTATAATAATGTCGACGGCCATTGATGGTGAGCCGCGTAGATAATAGCTTGCATTGATGGTCTCCGGATGAGTTAATGCCTACATCATATATTGACGATGACGTAATACATCGTCGTTTTGAATAGTTAATAGCCATGTATTAATTCACCGCGGATCCTCGCGATACAGTATGCCGCGCGGTAGTCTCAGTTTTATAAGTACCATAATAAAGTCGCGTTTTCTGTGCTCGTTTTTTCCTACACATTCAACAAAAATAATTACACGAACACGGCATTTTATTTTGGATACAACCTATAATAATTGTAACATGCACTTTTAGACCCGCTCGGGGGGGGGGGGGGGGGGTGATGCTCTTTATATTCAAGACGAGAAGAAAATGTTGTAAAAGAATTGTTGAATGAATTTTTTTTATTAAAAAATTAATGAGTATTTTCTATATCATTCAGACACTCTTACTGTTTCCCGGTACATCACACGCAGTATTATTATAAAAGTATGGTGCATTCCCATTCTACTGGGAACAAGCCACGTCCGCATGACGTCTAGACAGCGGGGGTGTCGCCCCCCCCCCCCTCGCGACACTTGGCAAGCGCAATTCGTCAACCGCCCGCTCTACCGTAACTACAGCTCGCTACTCCAACGCTTTTTGTTCCCAGCAAAATAGAGAACGCGGAATGCAAAACAAGCGATACGATCCCCTGATACACAGCGAACGTTATTGATAGCGCCCGAAACATGCTCCGTCATTTTGTCTGCAGCTGAAACTAGGGACGTTGTTAGCTAAGACCGAGAATCTACGTATAAATTGGGATGAGTTACACGAGCGTTCATTTGTTTAGTAAATACACCGGTGCTAGAGTGGTTAGCTTAGGTAGGTATGTTGGATGTTTTAAATAAGTTGCCACTACGGATATGGTGCGGGATTTTAGGAGCATATGGCAGAGTTGGCCGCCTGCCACGAGATGGACTTAAGGAAAATTTACCGCTCACAAAAATGTAGCGCCGGTGTAAGGGGTTCCTCCCTCTGGGACGTGCCGGTTAGATTAAAGTTTTGTTAATATGGAAAGGTTGATGTGGCGCGATTTCCCGTGAGATTACAATGAACAGTTTTCAGATATCCGAGCCGAGCCCAAGTTTGAGTGGCGCGGTACAATGGCCAGCTGATAAGAGCGATGCCGAACATATATATACGACCACCCGTTTGGAATAATTCTTCAAAATGTTGAAATGGCGGCGTTTGTGAGAGTTCAGGACAATTCTATTCTCTATGTTTGGAATTTGTGGTTATAGTTACCATTTTCATTTTCCAATGTGTCAAGTACTTGTATTTATTTAGCAGTGTATTTTGTTTTCTTAATTAACAACATTACATCCCACCACGTTAACATACCGAAATTCAGGTGTGCACTAGCTATGGCAGCGTGTGCGTTAGCTTAGCCACGATTTCCTTCGACTTTAGGTTGCGTAAAATAAAAGATGCGTTTTTCCATAGGTGTCAAGCGTTATAATAAAATAAAAACGTTAAACGTTACAACCGTCATGGATAAGGGGAAAGGGTACATATTTAAAATTGACCAATGCGCGTCGACGTCGACGACAAGCAGTGATTGGTGCACAGTCATTGCGTTTCCTACCACGCAGTCCATAACACTAGCTCATCTGAAATATTTGCGACATGTCATCCGTTTTTGGAGAAAAGCACTTTACCTAACCCAACACCTGGGTAAAAATAACCCAGTACGCTGTTTATATAATTGTCTACTTAATCTTATTTAGCTGTGTGCCAATAAGGTCAGTTGGCGGCATTCGAAGGTGCAAGGAATCTCGGCAAATGGTAACATTAGCCCAATGCGAGCAGATCACGGGTAACGAGGGGCTCAGCGGCGCCCGAGCCGCGATCATTGGACATTTGAATAAAACATGAAACACCTCCACTTGGCAAACTTGGAAAACTGGAGTTTGTCCAGCTTGAAATTACAAACGGTCTTCTTTTGCAATCGTCAATCGCCACAAAAAGACGTAGTACTAGCCTTATACATACCTGGGTAAAAAATTATAGGCCTATATATTCCTTAACAGAATTAGGAATACCTTGTTCAAATCCATTTCTCATCCAGTTTCTAAAATGAAGACAATTTAACGACATTTTCATTAAAATTGATTGTGCCTATAATATATTTTTTAATAAATCTTTCTAAACTAATGCCATATCACAGAAGTTTGAAGTCTTCGGAGCCGCAGAAACCATTTGCTATAATGACACTATTAGCTGCACAAGGGTAATCAAGAGCTTAACGTTCCCAAAGACATTCGAACTTCATTCTGTCGATGATCTAGCATTTCATACACCCATAGTGAGGTATTACTTAGTCTATTGGTTGTTCAACGATTTCTATTATTATTTTTAATTTCTACGCTGTTATGGGAAATATATTATATCGAATTACACTTTCAGGTTGACGTTTGTTAGTAATGACTCGTAAAAAAACTACTTTCAACTTTCATAACATCCTTTCTCATAACCACAATACCCAAAGTTTTGTAAGTTTATTATATTAAGTTGTTAATTGCGTGAGACTATAGTCTAAATAGTTTCAACCAACTTGACTCCTGCATTCATAGCCACCTAGAACAATGAATGATTGATATCAATTCGATAAGGTGACGCAGACAGGACGATAGTTTTCTCACGCGAGGTGTAATTAATCAAGGGTAGGGCTGCCAGCCGCCGGAGACTATTTATCAGCCAGGTCGGACTGGTCCGAGCACGCCCCTGACCATCTGCTCTGAATTTACCTTCGTGTACTTGCACAAGGGAACATTCATCAATGACGTTTGTATTTTCAATGGTTGTCTTCGTTTCATTGATAGTGGCCCTATTTTTTTTATAACATTGTAAAAATTCATTAGTAAAACTTTTGGGATTACTTAAGTTAAGTTAATATTAATTGAACTTTGATTATTATTTACAAAACTGATTTAAGTACCTATGAACAGTTTGTAGATCAGGTTCCAATTCATGCCATGCGGAGCTGCGCATTCTATAACAAGTTGACGTCAGAGGTAGAAGACATTAAAAAATTTAAAAAGAAAACAATGTTTCATACAAAAAGTTGCATTAAAATAATAATTCAGCATGGATTTGGCTCACATTTTAATTAAGTATAAAGAATATAAAGACAAAAAAGTCGTCCGTAGTTAATTTAATCAACTTTGGCACCGGCTTCCCGGGGCGGGGTTTCCGAACACTGGAAACGGATTACATGAAAAGTTTTTAAATTTTAATCTTAACTTTGTGATTTTTTTCTAAAGGGAATTAATGATGTTTAATTGTGTGCAACGTCTTCCTTGAGGACGACTGAAATAACTTTTGAATAAATGTCACAGTGATTGAATTATTGAAAGTTGTTCTTTTTTCGAGGACATCGAGGGTTTCTCGGCGTAGTTACCAGCGGCCCAGAACCAACCGATCGGCGCATACGAAAGATATACAGGGTTAACTGAAAAGTACTAATAAAGTCTTACAGGTATTTTCTTTACCAACTTTTGTTCATCGACTTAGAATAATTCATTTTTTTCCTTTCATAAAAAAAAACTTGAAACTTGAACACCATATATGGTGTAGCAAATATAAAAAAATATATATTAGTAGTTCTTAGTTTAAATACGTATAATTCAATTAACCTTGCACAAACCCTGTGTTTACCCTGTTGAAATTATCATTCATAGCTCACCGTTAACCATTGCTGAGGCTCTCCTTTCATTCGCACCAACCGGCTATATCTTAATCTCTCCCGCGATTTGTGTATCATCGACCCATCTTGCCGTGTTTAAACCAACACATAAATTGAACTGTCGATAGTGACGACACAACGTCTCGCTCGCCAGAAGAAAATTTATTTCCCCTTTAATGTCCCGGTAATCGGTAGCGATATGTATCTATCGGCCGTGGTGAGCCAGTGCGAATGGGAGGGGCTTTGCTATTCGAAGGTAGGGATACAAATCCCAGTTGTGCGTACACCAATGAGTTTTTTCACTTGAAAAAAAAATATTTAAACACTAGCTGCGCCCGGCGGTGTTACCCGCGATAAAAAGTATGAAAAAATAAAACATCTATCCCACGGGAACCATACATTTAGCCTATGTGCTATTCCAGACTATAATCTATCTCTGTGCCAAATTTCATCCAGATCCGTTCAGCCGTTCGGGCGTGAAAGAGTAACAAACATCCATCCATCCATCCATCCATCCATCTATCCATCCATCCAAACTTTCACATTTATAATATTAGTATATTAGTATATAGTATATTAGTATTAGTATAGATAAAAAGTGTCTCTAAATAATTGAAAAGCAAATAATAATCGAATGTAAAAATCTACCTTGTCTTGGTAAATGGGACCAATCCGGAAGCATATACAATAACAATAATCTAATCGGTGTATAAATGACCGAGATATGAGGTAACAAACATCAATAACAAAAAAAATACAATTACATTGAGAACCTCTCCTTTTTTGAAGGCGGTTAAAAAGGCACACTACGTCACCACACAGTACTGTTAAACATCTGGATCGGTGACCATGGCATTTACAGCTGAATGCTCCCATTCTTGCTTCGGAGATACGTTACGAAGAGCATGTTAAGCCATTGGCTATTCCAGTCGTTTAAGCTATTTGGAAGCGTTCAGGTGGCCTGAAAACTATGAACACTGAGTTGGACTTAATCATACGAAAGAACGATATTTCTTTATAAAAGTGCGCGTTTGTTAACGTGATTTTCTGGTAAGGCAACCTGATTATTTATGGAAGCAAAATACTTGTACCAAAGTGACAACATTTAGAATAATACTATAAACAATGCCTATCTAGATTCAAATTAATTGTATTCGTATCTCTGAAAATATGAGATATGAAGATATTGTTCAAACTATAACATTTAGGTACAAACCGATTTCTTGTTTCAATAATTCTGTTGTAAAAATATACCAACATGGGGTCGACGTGTTGGCACTGGGCGGCCAGCGCTGCAGGTGCCCACGATCCGAACAAATAATGCAAAGATTGGTCTTGTATTGTATATCTCCTCAAATCATTTTTCTCGTGTTTGTTGCATTCAAAATCGTGCTATTTTACCCAAGGACAATGATTTTATCATACGTAAACAGAGTGGCCATTTCGCGAATAAGATTGCTAAATTTGATGACCGTACAATTTATCATTTCAGAGAACCGAACCCTTGGTAGGTAAATAGATAGAAGGAAGGAAAGAAAAGAATAAAAGAACAATACTCCCTTTCAGGAAATTAGATACATAGAACGTTAAGATTTTAGGACATACGATTAAAAAGACACTGACTCTGGCGTCTTCTAGAGTACGTATAGATCTCACTACAAACTCACACGAGAGTAGGTACCTAAGTGAGTGTCACACCCACTCACATTGTTTCACCAAGCAACGGCACATTCAAAGCATGCGGTTAGGGACGCCGCGTACAGTAGAGCCGCCGAGCTCTTCACACCCCCAATTCAACGCGGAAAGATAAATGATGAACGTGGATTCAGTGTTCCGGAATGTATTTATAGGGCCGAGCACTTACGTAAATGATTTCAGGGTAAGACAATGATAAAATAGGAACGGTTTGCTTTGAACGATAATAGTTTAGAGTGATGCTTTGTTTTGAGAATGCAGTTATGTATCAAAGTTAAGTGAAGGTTAGGCAGCAGAGGTGAAAATCTTGGATTCGTTTAATTGCAATACCCTGACTTATTTGAAATATGGTCCACAAAAATTCTATTAAATAAGCTATGGATAAAGTTTATCAGCACATTATGAAATAGGCCCTATGTGTATGTAAGTTTATGGTCTAGTTGTGCTTCTACTTTCGGGTGCTGACTGCAAGATTCTTGGTTCAACGGATGTATTTCCAATGAGAATAAAATCCACCGTGTATGTAGTAACTTGTACTTCATCAGGAAAGTTTCGGGGTGTCCATAATCACAGCCCTGTTATTAAGGTCTGGGGTACAGTGTGCGTACAATGAGCCTTAGTTTCTGAAAGCCAATTTTTCTATCACAATAAAATCAAAGAAACTCTATCCTACTTGAATAATACGTGACTTTTCTACAACTAATACTGTATAAACCTTTTATAAAATTTGATATGAGTGATAAATTCTTCGGAAAGCAGAACAAGGTAATAAACATGTTGGATGGTGGTGTAGCCGTTACAAATGGCCGCCATTTATTGTCTCCGTGGTTCCCTTTGGCACTAATGATCCCGAGAATCACATTTCTAACCAAATAGCTGAAATTTCGATTAATTTCCACAAATGTCCTATATCTAATTGAGTGAATTTGAGTGTAATTTGTCATCGTAACTACAATATTAATACGAAAATGGCGATGGAAGTAAATATTTGCAATTCTAGTTCGTGGATACTGGTCACGAATATTAATTATAATGTATTTGAAATTGTGTATTATATATATATATATATGCTTTGCAATATTATAAAAACTTATTCTCTATGAACATAAAGTACAGAGACTATAATGTTACTGCTATTTCGGACAGATAATATACAGATATATTGAGATGAGATACAGTGTCATTATTTTATGCGTCATGCTTTCAAGTCATTTTAAGTTTTTTTTTTTACTACTGGACACGTCATTTTCATATCATCATGTCACATCCATTATTTTATTTTTAATATGTGTTATTGCTATTAATTACTTGACATAGGCAAAATACCCGCTAAGTTGTGAGTGAGACCATATTCATATCCTTTTATTTCATCGCATCTCATTTCGTAAAGAAAGAAAAAGTCATTCTTAGCCTTTGGTAAACATTTTTCATTTTACACATTGATCATAATGGACACTTAACTTCAGATGCAATATAGTTTACAATAGAAATCAAATAAATTTCCATTTCACAAATTGGTGGATTCATCGCAAAGTTCAATTGGCCGAGATTTATAATGAAGTGCGAATTTAACGGTACAACGCGAAACAAAGGAAAACCGCGGGTCGATACCAATTCGCCAGATGCACTTGTAACTGGCAAATAAAAATTGAACGCGACACGACACGAGCATTAAGTAGTCGTGTTGTAAATTGTCTACGTATAAATAGTTTTATTCCATTTCCACGCTAATGTTACAGAGTTTCCCATATTATCGGTGCAATACATACTTAGCCCAGCTTAACCTAAGTTGTCTTATTTAAATAAAACTATTTTTACGAATTTTATCGCGTTTATTTTATGTTTTTTACGTTCCCGACGTTTCGGCTGCCCTACAGTAACCGAAGTCACGAAAGGCGTTTTGTTGCTGTAAAGCAGCCGAAAATTAGTTTTATTTCAATATGTGGTATTTGCGTAAATATAAGAAATCACTAAATTGTATTTTCTGCCTGTAAAATATTTGGCAGCTAGTGTTTTCGGTGAATATTACGGATAGGTTACCGACACGCATCATACAATTTTATAATGAATTGACCAAATCTATGAATAATATATTTTCGCCGTTTATCTGACCCTGTGAATGAACAGATGGTATGAAAACATAAAATATTGGCAGTTAGTACCGTGCAACGGTGCGGAACCCCAGGGTTGTGACAAAACTTTTAAGACCGCAATTAAAAATAAACGCTCTGCGGAGTTCAAGCGCAATTGTGACGAAGCCGCGGCACTTACTGCCTTATTTTATTTTACTTAACGTATAAATTAAAACGATGGCACTTGAAATTAATAATTTATTTTCAGAGTAATTTTCATAATAAGACAATTATTTTGGAACTATATTTTTACAGTTGCGTGATTTTTGAAATCAATTTAAGTTTGATGATGCATGCTTATGCAATATATCAATATACCCATATTGGTATATTGCATAAGTAATAAAGCAAGTTATAATAGAGGCAAACACGTTCCTAACACTTATTCATATTTCGATAGATACCCCTTATTCGGTGGACGTAAAACCCAAAATGTAAGTACCTACGTAGAACTAAAATTACCAAATAAATAACGTAGACTTTATTTATGACTGTATAGTTAATCGCGCGTGTATAATTTATGGAAGAGTCAGAAGCTTAACGATATAATTTAGAGCGGCCCCTGACGCTTGACAAATGAAACAACAGCGGGGAAATTCGCATCCATTTTCTTAGTAACGGGGCCTATACGGTGGTTTATAAGCCACCACCCGGAGGCGCGAGGCTTCCGTAGAGGGAAGGTAGAGGATAAATTCTGATAAATATATTATTGAAACCAAATCTCGGGCACTTTGCTAAAATGTAACAAGAAGTGACATACATATTTGTTAGTACACAATCCTATTAATCATAAATCATGCAACCCTTCATCCATCCATATAGACGCCATATATATATATATATTCATTATTCATTATTCACATATATATATATATATATATATATATCCTCATTTCCCCAACACAATTTGGTATGTAACGCTTAAAAATTGCTTCATAATAGAAAACAACCGAATTAAGAACCTCCTCCTTTATTAAGTCGGATAAAATAAGTTGTTTCAAAGCCTTTAGATAATTAGGCGTATCTTTTCTTCACATGCAGCGGCTGGTTCAAGATTTCAGGTGAAATTTTCTGTAAGTTAAAATACACTTTGCTTGTACTATGTTGCGGCATTTTATTCATGAGCCACTCATTACCTCCCATCCTCTGATGTAAACGAATTAAAATTGGCTAAAAGTCAGGATATTCTGTTATTGATTTTACCATTTACTCGCGTGGATTCTCAATATTTCCCCACTTCACGTTTCCCGCTCGTTGAATAGGCTCTGATTCGTCTCGATTTTGCTTTGCTTTTTCACATTTTGTGAGTTTACTTTCATTGGATAAACGCGTTATTTTGTATCTCATAAATGTTGGCAAATAATATATATTCACGTTAGCTATGAGCTTATATAAATAAAAGATGGGGATTGAAATAACTATGTCGATTGATTTTCAAAATTGCAAGCTATGTAACTGGCTATTATTGATTGTTGTCAGCTGGTTTCGTAATGTTGCAGGTTTTAACCGAGTGATCATCACGATTAATTAAAGTATTATAAACGCGGTGGTCAGTACGATGTGTTTGCTGGTTCCGTGCAGTCCGGCAATTTCATACAAAACCGCTCCATTAGCCGCGAGCCGGTAAGCCAGCCCGACCGTGATGTAAATGTTGTCGATTTGTTCACCCCCCCCCCCCCCCCCCCCACCCGCACTGGCGTCCTACTAAACTAATGAGCCCTCGCAAAGGTAGTGGGATCATTTCTCTTAGAGCTCGAATCGTTTGATGCCAATGTTTTTGTCATTATTTTGTGACTTCCTGGAGTTTTAATCACGCAGGATTTTCAACTTTAATGTCCGACAGTAAAACCTCATCCGCTCTGAAACGTTATAGAGAATAAAGAAGGATATAGATAGGGAATTTTCAAAACATCATAAATTTAGGAGGGTTTGAGATAGTGAAGAAATGTCCAGTAGAAAATGAGATAAACCGCACATTGTTTAAAAGTCTGTGGCGACGCTATCCGATGAAAGTCGACGGTTATACACGATAACATAATAAAACATGTACTTTCATAGCCAAATAAATGTCGATCCACTTTTATAAAGAGAATTAAAACGGAGTTTTACACTAGATGACAATCTAAATAGATATTTAAAGATACCACGAAATTTATAAAGATACTCACAAGGTAAATTGACTGTTAAAACTCATAAACGATTTCCAAGGTGAAAACTCCTTTCAATAAGGTGGAAATTGATGCTATAATTTTTCCGACGTCTCTCCATCGGCCGCAGCGATAAATCGCGCGCGAGTGACTCGCTCGACTCTCATGCAAATTCACTTCGCCTAGTTTTAAACTTTCCATATTCCACAGAATAGAGTGGAAACCTATCAACCCCCTTTTCGAATGAAACTTTATGAATCAATTTTGAATTTTGTTACCTGACTATATTTTTTATCTGTTTCTTATATACCTACTCTACTGTTGACCACCGTGATTATAACTTGCTAAGCGATGAGGGATACCATTTATGTCTGACAGAATCCCAGTTCTCGGAAGGCGTCTGAAATCCGTTGAGCACATAAAAGTAGTAAATAATAAATTTATAAATAGGTAAAGAAATGGTAGAGAAAATAACGCATTAGTTCAACCTAATTTGCTAAAATCATTTTCTTGTCCAACACGTAAAAGTCATTTCGCGTAGCGCTACGGTTGGGATCAAAATATTAAATAATTTACAGCAAAATAATATGCATTTAAGAGGGTCGGCGTTGGTGGTAAATTAATTCAGCACCGGTCATTCATAACAATTATGAACTCGATTAACCTGTGATATCATAGTACAGGTAGGTAGACAGGTGCCGTGATATACGAAATGCGTGATACAAGCAACGCACAAACATGCATTGCAGGCTACACGAGACAGTGGAGGCATGATTTCCTGGCACGATGCGCCGTGAAACGTTCCTTATGCAAAATGTTTCGCGTTATTTTTTTTTTATGCATGAGGTTTGGAGGGTTTAGTTAATGTGTTGCTTTTAATTTACTGCTTAGGTATACGAAAATTTTGGGGAAAAGGGAAGACCTTCCAGCCAGGCGGGTGGTATGCCTGGCGCGGCGGCTGCTATGCCCCGACGGTTATTGTCGGGATCTTGTATATACGAGTATATAACTTGCTCCGAAAACACTCATAGTGCGTTTCAGGATTGTATAGAGTATTGGTAATTGTTCTGAATGCGTCTGCAGCGCCATCTGTGTAGCTTGTGGCGAGGTTGAAGAGGTCGCTATAAAACTATCGATTTCATTCCCATAACATATCCTTGCCCTTACTTACCACTATATTTGTTTGTAAGTTGACTGAGCATCATGCAACAGTATCTGAACGGGATTATATAAAATTTGGTACTAAGGTATACCATATAGGTTTTATATCTGAGTCCATGCAGGTGGAGGTGCGAGCAATGCTGGTAGTTTGTGGTTTATATGTATCAGAAACTGAGAGAATCCATATTAAACAGCCAGTTTATAAGGTACCTAGTGTACTAATTACGTAAAGTGAAACCTCTACCAGCTAAAAACAAAACATTTGCGGTCTTAATTGTTCATCATATAACATAATAAGCTATTTCGAGACCTGGCTCAGCCTGTGACCTATGTACTAAATATACCGACACCCCCTCCATCCTCGTTGTGACGTCACTGCCCCCCACTACCTTTTGCAGATGCAACGTATTTCTGCATTGTTATTATTGCTTCAGTTTCTTATTATGTAACAAAACGTTTCAAAGGCCTGGACACAAAAGCTGGAACTTTTGCCAAATCAATAGCCATGCACAGACTGACCGACCGGCCTCGTGAGACTGCCTCGGCTCACCTGAAAGAAAATAACATTACCGTCGCCTTGTCAGAGCGCTGACATTTTGGTCCTTTGCCTCGCAATCAGCTCGACTGTGTAGGTCATGTGCGCATAAATAAAGCTCGAATCGAGGCCAGCCGGTCAGTCCAAACCCATTTATTAGCTTCTATAGGAACAATAAAACATTTCATAACACGATAATTAAAGCGCGACGAGGGACACTGCGTTTTATTTACGAGTGAAGGGTTGAAAAATTACTTCCTACCTGATGTGCGTGCTCAAAACGTTGTTTGACATTCCAAAAGAGTAAATAGCGTTTTGCTGAACATGAAAAGGAAAATGGCGGTGTTGGAACAAGAGTCGGACGAGATGAGCTTTTGTGGCGCGGTGAGATATTGTGTTTATTTATTTTGTATTGGAAATTGAAAAATGGTTGTTACAATGACATAATAACTTGTAAAGTATATGCAGAAGACTATTTATAGTCGATTTAGGCTAGCTTTTACTGGGAACGCGGGCTCAGTGTCTCCATTAAACTGAACACAATCGGTAATGTTTGAATGTGTTGTATTCGTATAGTACGCAAATTGGCATGGCTTTTTCTTTTTTTTTTATTTGTCTGTGCTGTACAACTGTATCTACTATCTACACCTTTGATTCCCAAAGTCGTCGATATCGGTTTCCCAGAGGTTGATATAAACGAAAACTGAGTTTGGTGGTCGACGAGGTTTAAAAATCGACATCAATAAGTGTTCACAAGTTGAAATTATAATATGGTATCAATACAAAAAGAAATCAAGATACGATTTTTAAAGTAATTTGGCTATGGAATCTGAATTCATTTTCGAATTAAGGGCCTCTTGCTCAAAATAGTTTGGAAATCCCTGATGTTCACTAATCGTTCGATAGATTTGACTGTAGTAATCTAGCGATATTTATAACGCGCTGCAATTACAAAGAGCGGGGAAAAAATAGCGTGATGTTCATACGACCCAATCGAGTTTCTGTCGAACGCCATTAATAATATATCGGCCTGCGACTACCTTACTCGATCTCGATCGAAAACAACTACGAAGCGTTTCATATTACGATGAATGGGTTCGTGTTTGTTAAGTGACTAGCTACTTTATTATAGCTTAAGTGCTTTTTTTTCTACTGTCAATAACAGGCTCTGTAGACATGCTGATCTATTCTGTATACAGTGCATTTTGCCACGGGCTATCAATAATCCGGTATCAAGTGGTCCTAATTTTATCAATAAATACACAAAAATAAGGGGGATAAATCTCTGTCCCATCGGAACGGTGGCCATTTCAAATTAGTACATACACTGAGTAAATAATTGTATTTTTTTTATATTTAAATATTCATACTGAGCTCGATTCAACCTATTAAAACAGGATATGTCCCTTCTCCCTATTTTGGTGTTTAATCAATCAAATTAATGATTTAGTACGTGATCTTAAATCTCTAGCCCGTGACTATATATTGTATTTGACTATTGCTAAAAGCCTCTTGTTTACAGCGTGCATAACAGGAACGTGTAACATAATGTAGCAACATCGAGGAAGCATTCTGTTACTTTCATTCTTATTCATTAAATCGGCTGTGTAAGCGAGATGGAACGCACGCTTAGGTGCTTTAACGTAGCGTACGTAAAAAGATAGCGCGTTACAACCCTTAAAACTTTTCGCTCATCAACTTGTGATTTATGATAACAAAGTGAGAAAAATACCATGAAAGCCTTCTTTCCACTTTCACTTTCGAAATGTGTTATTATTTACGCGTATAAATAGCCTTGTTACTACAGAAAAATACCTACTAATGTTTTTATAAATCAAAAGTCTAGTTAGAACAATATAATAGGAGCGCTAATACCTGTTATAGGGAGTCAGCAAAAAGCTTATAAATACTGAGTGACAATCGCACTAAGCGCCTATTCTAGGTATTCTATAAGCGGTACGTGTTGTCGGTAGATTTCCGAAGCAATACAGCTCGGTTGACAACACCGCCGTTCGGCACTTATTCCATTAAGGCCTTGTTACCCAGCAGGAGAAACGCATTTTGGCGAGCCATTTGCTTAGAGAGTCCGAAGGACAGCGCTAAAAGCAATCAATGCGTTATAGCTTCTAAGCGAGGCTTTATCAGCGATGTCCTTATAGAGATTATAATCTAATTTTATAGGTATAACTTTCGGAACACGAGTTACTCGAGTAAAAGTCTTATGTCCAGCCATATAATAATTATTAAAAATCTTTGTCAAGTACAATCAAAATTAAATATTGTGTATTCTGACATAGGTACTTTTTCGTAACGACTTCAAATTTTTTTGATAGAAAATCCATTTAAAATGTATTTAGGTGCATATAAATTTAAGAGTAAACCATTAATATTTAGTGAGGCATTAGCATTCAACCATCCTATTGTAACTTTAAATAATTTTGTTGGAGCAAAGACTTTTACCGTGTTATTACGACATTTTCGCTCTTTCTCCGTACCGCGGGGAGAATTAAAATTTTAATGGATTTTCAATGGCGGGAATTGAAATAAAACCACTACGCAGTGATTACACCGCACCCACTGGGAAACGCTGAACGGAAACTGGGAAAATACTATACGTACCGACGGAACGCTGCCAATGTAACTGCAGCATTCAATCATAATAATAAATTGAATTATTTAAAATAACTAAAAACTGATGTAAATTATGTTTGGAAAACAGATGAGTGGCACGTATGTATGCTAGCTAATATGTAAAAGTTAAGAAAATTGTGATGTCGTCTGCACCAATTATAGATTCCAATTATAAGCAAAGACAATTTAGAATCTGGCATAGTCAAGTAACAGTTGCACTGATAAAAATAATATTGTTCTGAAAGAAACTGAATTTGAACTGGACCTCATTAAATCTACCTTTTAATGTAAGATTTAATTACAAGACTTGACTTTTTTATATTATCGAAATCTCGGCTCACATACAGCAATTGCAGAAAAAATATTGATTCTATTGATCAGTAACTGGATTATAATATCCTGATCGCTAATATTAGCGTTTGCTCGAATTTCCTGGCGATCCAATATCCTGCAAGTATAACGGTAAACAGAGGCCAGTGTGAAACGAACTGAGAAGGATCAGCTTCTAGCGGCTTAACTCGAGATGTTTATATTTTACAGACGAGATCTGGTTTTGTGAATAATTTCTTTGTTGCATCGGGATTATCTTTTATTCAAATAAAATTGTTGCTGTTGCAAATTTTCTTTTCATAACGTTTTGATAAATGGTCAATAAAGCAATGGTGGTCCCAATATTATAAGTCTATTGGTATCATGACGGGCACACTCCCCCTCCATTTGAAGAGGATACGAGCCATAGCCCTCCTCGGTAGCCCAGTTGACTAACTTGATATGTCTTTTGATAGTCGTGTAGATTTTCTCAAGATGTTAGCTTTCACCTAACAACATGTAAAATCTGCACCTTATTTCCAAAGGAACCCGGCTGTCACTACTGGTAAATAAAAAAACTGTATTTATGACCAAAATTTCGTTTTCGTCGTGCACTTAATTGGCAATGCCTTGTCTTATGCCGGAATATTATGTGTGATTTAGAGCCCTCTAAGACCGTAGCAGGCGGCTGCTGAGGAAGGAATATCAGCAGTCTGCATACCTTTCATTCCGATGCACTTCAATACTAAGCCGCACTAGGTACACCACTTTCAAACATTTCATGAGATACTCCTAGTTTTAATTGAATACATAAGTGGTAGGTAACTAGTAAGCCGACGCTAGCTTGGTACCATAATCCTTTTCATTATATTCCTAAAATACCATCGGTGATATGTGGGTGCATTGGAATGCACCACTGTCTACACCTTAATGGAATACAGCAAGTAGTGTGTTCTTCATTAAAATTTTATATAAAAAATGAAAATTATATCCACAGGCAGATACTATTACAAACTTATTCAACAAGGAAACAAAACGTTTATCAAAAAATTCACTATCGATATTACAAATAGAATCTTATTTTTTTTCACAAATGTCTGATTACTTCTTCTTCGTCGTTACACTCTTGGCAGTCGAGCAGTCGTGGTCATCACAAGAGCCAGTAGCACGCTTAACAATCCGTCGCTATTCCCCACGCACTGTAGGCCTTTTGGTGTACTCATAAAGGGGACCATTAAAAGAGGCTTTAACTTGGTCTCTGATAACAGTTGTCGGTAAACATGAATAAATTAATGCACACCATTTGGTTTCTGCACTTGCCAAAAATTTAGTTGCACTAAATAAAACAAATGCAACACATGTTCAAAGAAGCATCAATTTTATACGGTAGGTGATAAAAAGTATCGTGTTACGGCCGCTGGACGTGGGTCGAGCCTCCAAGGAGCTGTATCCGCGACTCTAGATGACCCAATTACTCACCTATTGAACGGGATTACCCCCCAATCTTGTTGTTTCTTTAGCACCTTCTAAACACGCGCGAGGTAGGGTTTAAAAGTAGAACGTTATTATCCTTTCCACCTTCGTTTCTTTATTCTTTTTTATTCTTTTTCTTTTGTAACAAATTTTATTCCTTGAAATAAAACAATTTTTTAGGATTTTATCGCGTTTATATTTTGATTTTACGTTCCCGATTAATATCCGATAATAGCGATAAAATCCTAAAAAATAGTTTTATATCAATGTGTAATGAATAGGCATCAATCAAGTCGCTAAACAACACATTTTTAGGAAGCATTGGCTACGCTATACTTTTAAGAATCTCACAATGAACAACGACATTACTAAGTTAGAATAATAGACTAAAAATATTTTGTTTTCGAGGCTTTTTTTAATTTTAACATATTTTCTTCAATAATGGACTCTACTATGTTAGGAACTATATAGTTTAATTTTAACATACATAGGTATAATATACCTGCCTACACTTCATATACTTCCCGGAAATTACGTTTTGACGTAAATAGCTTTATAATCTCTTTCCAATACGAATTCCTAGTAGTGCCTATCAATCCCTATACTACAGATACCTATCATATATGAGGCAAAATAATTGTCAATATGTGTCGTAATGAAATGTTTTCGGCTATACACGTACTTATAACAATATTTACGTATACTTATAACTTATATTTCATGGAAAAGCGTAGTCGGCCGCTATTGAAAATACCAGAACTGTAATAGAATATCGTCCAGAAATTTTAATTTAAATGGACCACATAAAATGGACGAGGTTTTCCGACATCAGGCTATGGGACATATTCCAAATTATTAATCGATCGAAAGTTGTTTGAACATAAATGCGACTCGCCTTAAAATAGCAGATGTTATTTTAATCGGAATGCAGGAATAGAATGCAGCTGCTATAATAACTAATACCAAATCGAGATCAAATACTTGCCAATAATGTAAAAAAAAAAAACCAAAGTTATTGTTTACTCTGGTTAAAGGTTGGTAATTCGAGCTTAGCTACTACGTCTTTGATGGCCTGATAGCGCAGTTGATAGTGATCCTGCTTTTTGTGCTGAGGGTCCCGGGTTCGAATCCTGGTAGGGACTTACATTGTGTGATGAGCATGAATGTTTGTACCCAAGTTATGGATGTTCGTCTGGCGATATTTTTTATTTACTTCTTTTTTTTCTGCTAAAAGAATTCTCGTGACAATTATTCGTTTATCTAGGAGTAAGATGTGGGCGGTCATGTGTACCCGTACGTGATATTAAGCTAGGTAGTTTTCCACCCTACATAGCATATAGGTAGGCATGGTGTTAAAACGCTGTCAGTATTATATTTCCATTAACTAAGTATATTGTAGCCACTAGCCAAAAGCCGCGGCACAGTATTATATTGTTTAAAATGAAAAATCTTTCACAGAAGAATATAAAATATTAACAAGAAACGAAATCAGCTTTTGTTTTCTCGGGCAGGCGGCCGACTAAAATAACAAGATGTTGACAGCTAATAAAGCAGGAAAATAAAAACTTTCCGCGTTTATAACAAGTACTGGCGGAGTAAAAAATAAATACCAGGGAGGCAACGCAGCGGATTGCGCGTTAGAGTGAAATAAAATATTAAAGGGAAGTTGGAATAGCCTGGTAACCCCACAAAGTGGGCGCCGCTCCCGAGCGATTCTTTCTATTCAATAGCATCTACCTATAGTTGTGTATACATTTATTTATTCATTTCTTTCATCTACGGAGGGTGTTAATAATAGTTGAGTAGAATTATAATTACAAAAAAAATTTTGGGTCGAATATTTAGGCTACCACAAATAAAACTACAATATTCGTATTATCATAATCTTTTTATTAACAATAAAATGAATCGTGTGCGATACATAATTGAATTTCCAATTCAAGATGCACAAGCCTGGTTTCTGCGAGACTACTGAACCGCGTTACAACTTCCGTTTAAATAATACGACCACCGCATCGAGAGTCTGCTTCGTGTGAAGTAAAGAATTAGCATTACAATAATCATTACCAAAGGAAATACAATCGGTTCGATCCCGTGGGGCGGGCGGCGCCGCCCAGCACTTGTCGCCGGACTCATAATCCTACTGGTTATTACGATAAAAAGCACTTGCGTTGTTCGTTAAATGTAAGTATTCAATCGAATTATACATCTCTCTTACCATTTTACAATCGAGAAATATGTAGGAAGAAAAATTTATGGAATATAATAACATTAAATAAATATATTATTTACAGTTAATTTTTTTATCGCCTATCTATTATATACCTTCGGGCGTTCAGGAAATAAGGTGTACATACTGAGCTAACTAATTACTGTAGTGAAGTGAACCCACCCTGCGAACGTGTTCGTCGGGCGACGGTCTGCTGTCTCGAGAATTGCTCAAACTCATACTAAACGTAGGTAATCGTTAAATAGTTTACTGCGAAAATACATCTTAAATCGTACTGCACCGCGCTAAGAACTTCCGAACAACACACATCGGCTCGCTTCGGCTCTCCAAAGACAAAAATAACAATGAAAAACAGCTTATAAACACGTATCATAGATATTAGAATAAGTATTTACAATTTTACTTAAAACTGTGTAAAGACATTAGTGTCTTATGTTTTGGTACCGCTTAATCTTTTCTTAATATACTTAAGTGAACTGAAACAAACGAACGATTATGAATCTTCAATAATAGAATCGATTAAATTAATATGATGACATCCATTTCACATACCGCCATCGAAACCCAATAAACAGAAGTGCAAGTACAAAACATAGTCGATTCTAAATATTTTTAACATTAAAATGTTTTTAATATAATGACATCAATTTTACATATTGCCATCGGAACCCAATGATAATCGGAAGTGCGAGTACAAAACATCGTCGATTCTCAATACTTTTACCATTTAAATGTTTTTATTATGATGACATCAATTTTACATATTGCCATCGGAACCCAATGATCATCGGAAGTGCAAGTACAAAACATCGTCGATTCTCAATATTTTAACATTAAAATGTTTTTATCTACTTAATCTTATCTGGCAGTAGTGGTCATTAATTTACCAAAACTGATTTATTTACCAGTTTTAAGCTACTCTTAATACATAGGTAATAAATCCATTACTTATATAACAAATTACATCATGATGGTCGATTTTATGTAAATACTTAATCTGACATAATTTTATCATCAGAAATGTAATAATATAATTATTCTGAGAATTTAATATTATATGTATTAGACTAAATACCAAATTAAATGTAGAATGATTTCTATTCCCTAGACTGTTACAAAACAATAAATGTGGGGTCGATAGAACATAACTTACAAAATGGGTTACAGTAATGTTACAAGTCTTCCGGGATTTTAACAATAATTAAAGCTCAAATATAATGGATTTGAAAGTATCCATTATTATTTTTCTCTATTCATGAGTTAACAGAAAAATCTTATCTGTACATAGCACATTCACTTTTGCTTTTATTTGGCACACGTACAGATTATTGATTTTACGATACACGATAACTACTCGTATGTACACAAACTCACAAACATCAGAGTGAAACATTTAGCCATTAAAAGAATACCATCAGTTGACACATCAAGAGAACCCTTCTTCTTCTTCTTTTTTACGAAATGAGATGCGATGAAATAAAATGGATATGAATATGGCCTCACCCGCAACTTAGCGGGTATTTTGCACAATGTCTAGTAATTAATAGCAATAAAACTTTCAATAAATACACATTATAAATAAAATAATGGATGTGACATGATGAAATGAGAATGGCGTGTCCGAGAACCCTTCTATTATGATGTGTAAACTTAGACAGTTGACTAGTGTCATACAGACAAATATTAAAACTATAAAATACAGAGCAGAACGCACTATGGTTTTATTTAGGAGGTGAACAAGGGATTAATAGTCGTTTTAACTTAATAAAAAAAATTTGGATTTTGATCTTGATTTATAAATATTTTGTTTATAAAAGATATATTTCAGGAAAAAGTAAACTGATAAAATATGCAGCGCGTTCTTTGTTCCAATAGGAACAAAAACTAACTCTTAAGGCGGACTGATAAATGAAGTTAAAGTGGTTATATAAAGAGCGCGGGCGCACCTCTGGCGCCCTGCAACACACTTCACTCACACCAAACACCACGATTACCTTAACGATATTAAATATAATAAATATTGTCTCGGCAAAATCTCACTCCACGAAACTCGTCAAATATTAGCGAGTCGTATATATATACTACGTATATATAAATTTGATAAAGTTAATTCGTATTTTTAATAATAATATTTAATTTACTCATAAAAACACTAAGTTATCGTACGTTAGAAGTTCACTGAGGTCACGAGAGTACGAGGCGGGGTAAGGTCGGGAGGTGCGAGGCAGTGCTCAGTACACCGCGGAGAGGCGTAGAGCAGCCAGGGGCAGCAGCCGCGCCGGCTCGGCCGAGGCGCGCCGTTAAATAATGCTCTCGCGGTTGCGCTCGTTGTCCTCCTGCGAGCTGAGCGAGCTGCCGCCGCAGATCTGCATCTCGATCTCTTGAAGCCTGCACCCAAATACAGTTGAGCTTGATTTCGTACGAGGATTCATGTGACTGATGGCTCAACATAATTTTTGTTATAAAAAAGGCAAGTCCGTTGAGTTTCTTGCCGGGTCTTCTCAGTTGAAGTCACGATTCAATCCGGTTTTAGAGTAAAAAAAGGACAATTTGGAGTGCCCCTACAGGGCTATAGGAAATAAATAATTGACTGAGTTCCTCACCTCTGGTCGACCTCCCACTGTTGTTGGCTCAGTTTCGCGGACATTGCTGCGTTCTCGGCCTCGACTGTGTACAGACGTTCTCGTAAGCGCTTGATTTCGCATTCAAGTGCGTCGTGCGAGTCGAGCATGACGCGCGGCGCGGGCGCAACGCTGCCGCCGCCCGCCGCGCTGCTGCGCGCACTCGAGGCGCACGACGCCACAGGCGATACTACACGAAGGGGGCTTACTGACGAACTGTAACATATAAACACTTGTTACCACAAACCACACATCTGTTCTTGTTACTGTAACAAAATAGTTAATCAAATCACGAGGAAAACTTTGTCCGAGTAACGAGTCCATTCATTGCATCAAAACGAATTATACACTGTACTGTACTCAAAGTAACCCACTAATCTGAATTCCTTTCTCTACCATAATTGGAAGACAGATAACAAAGCTCACGGCATTATACAACATAACGGTTTCCGTTTAACGTTAACAATCAGTTCAATCTTGTATCGCCGTCTACTGGGATCGGATAACGGACGTCTGCGGCTTACCTGGATTGGTTTACCGGCAATTCTAACTGGAATATCCATAACGTTGGATGTACGCCTAATGTAAATTTACATTTGAATCGGCTCAGACGAAAGTAGGAACACTCGAAGCTCGCTTCTCGAAGTAGGCATAGTATCTGGCTGAATTATTTACAGGAGCTGAATATAAAACGACAATTTATAAACTAGTCTTTATTAAACTGAAGTAAATGGTTCAAAAGATCCGTAGGATGAGTGAAATTAAATTAATAGATAAGTATTGTAATTTGTAAATCATTGTCCACCTTAGTTAAAAAAAAGTCACAAACAATAAGCCTAGACTTGGTTCCATGAAACCTATAATCCCAATATTTTACAGACATACAACGTATAATAAATAATATGATGTTGAATATTTGCAAGACTAACTCGGCCTTAGTTAAATATACGTTATGTTTCCCGTACTTCTATCCAAACATATTTTTCTCCTGGACTCAAGATGACGGAGCTAAATACGTTTTAAATTACCATAGACTATTTGGTCATCATAAGAATTATTATTATTTATTTGGGCATAGTGATTGTCACCTATAAAGCTGGTCCCGGTAGGAAGGCGGGTACGTTGGGTGCGGGTGCAGCGGCGCGGGCGCGGGCGGCAGGTGCATCTCCTCGATAGGCACGCGACCGCTGGTCTCCACCAGCCCTGGCGTGGATTGGCAACGACCCATCGCCACTGTCACCAGACACATATATACAACTACAGGTCTACCACATCGGATTCGGAGGTTTCTGTGCAGTACGGTGGGGTATGGTGACGCGAGAACTAATTAATTATTAATCATGACACATATAGCACAATCCCACGAAATTATTTGGTTAATAGTAGATCAGTGATTTTTAGTCTGGATCCTCAAATTTAATTTACATATTAAAATGATTTGCTATTGATCCTTCACGAATATTGAAAATTAATTCAGCTAAAATCTATAGGTCCCTACATAGATTAAAGTGAGAACCTACCTTTCTCAAGTGGCGCCTTCTTATACTTCTCAAGTCTCTTGACAGCGATCGCTTCGAGGCGCACCCTGGCGGCGGGGTACTCCTTCAGCACGTCCCACATGTCCTTCTTACTGAGCACGAACAAGTCCGAGTAGCCGACGGATCGCACCGACGCTGTCCGGCGGTTGCCTGTCGACGTGCCATCCACACACTCCGTGCCAACCGGTACCAGGCCTGACCCGCTTATGAGCTGTTCTGCTGACCACACCCGTCCCCCCCTCCCCCCCACCACCACCAACCGTACCCATCACAAGACACACACAGAACAGACCATAAGAAAAATACCAGGACCCAACACCGGAGGTAAAATAAACAAACAAAATGAATCACATTTCACGAGCTAAATATTCAAGCTGATTTAGAAAAAGATCAAAAACTACCTTGAAATGTATACAACACGCAGGATGGGTAACGTATTGGAGCCACACGCGTTCACTCTCAATACATAGCTGACCGTAAAACAATTATAAGAAGCCATCTCTAGGGTTCCTGTTGAGCTCCATTACCAAGACAAAGCTTTAAGAAATATTGGTAATAACACTAGATTAATAAAATGGGTAGATATAATACGAAATTCTGAAAAGGTCTAAGCAGTTCTACGAGTTTAGAATTGCATAGGATTTTGAAGTTAGATACAATTAATAAAAGTAAAATGTTAAAATTGAGATGTCAGGACACTTATAGTTACGGGGTTCATGCACCAAGAGGTCACGCCAGATATATGAGGTTCTCGGGGAGGATGCAAAGCGATCGGGGACACTGCCTTCATACAACCAAGGAGATCAATTATAACTAAAGGCAATTAAACAAAACGTCACAAGACTACTGAACCTTGAAGAGGCGCTAGAATGAAGCCACTGGATTCAATAACTCCAAATAAAAGTAAATTTAAGCTTACCACACAACAATATCTCTTCTTTTGAAGTATATGAAAAGGAAATTAATTTAAAGAGAATTTGAAATTATACAAAATAATTATCTAAATGCATAATGACAAATTAATTTAATTTAGAAGCATTCCCTAAAATGTATATAGACACCGGCCGGTTAGCGCTGATCGATAGCTGTGTTGTCGTTAATTACGTGGCCGTGGATTATAAGATTTAATTAAAATAACGTGAGTACAATGTTAAGGCTTTGATGGGAGTATGTGCGCGGTGCGACAACACGCGGCGCCGAGCGGTAACCGCCGCGTCGCGTCGGAGCGATGTCCCTTAACCTGTTGGTGGCGTCGCGGCCGCTCCCTCGGCCTGATTGCAGCGTCTCCTCGAAACGTTTGCTTTTCGAAACTTTTCAAGAAACGACCAAATAGAATAATAATGGCGTGGCGTCTCGGGCCGTGGCGATATTTACCAAGTTGTTTACCTGCCGTGCCCATGTTCAGAATGGAAATTTCGCCAAAATAAGAACCCGCCTTGAGTGTTGCCAGTACCGTCTTCCCGTTGTCACCAACCACCTGCAGTTTTCCTCGATTCACTATGTACATTTCTTTTCCGACTTCACCTGAGTACACAATATGTGTGTTATGTTAAATTTACGAAGAAAACGAGAAACGGTTAAAATAATCTCTTTAAGGTGGAAGCTCAGGGTCAGGGCGCGAAATTCAAAATGTCAATGGTTTTTATTTTTTACGAAAAATTTGGACATCTTTACGATGTAATTTAGTGTTTTGCGATATTCATTCTGCATTGAATGTCTCGATGTATTAAGTTTGCTTAAAAAATACCTAAAGCGATACAACACCATAAAGTTAGTAAAAGTAGCGGTTTTTACAAACCTTATGGTATTGTATCGGATTAGGTACTTTTTTAAAACCATTGACATTTTGAATTTCGCGCCCTGACCTTGAGCTTCCCCCTTTATACTTTAAAAATAAAACACAAGTGTTACCTTTTCTGCAGATATAATCACCCGGCGAGAAAAGAACGGGCCGTAGTCTCAGCACTAATTCGCACAAAAACCCTGCCTCCGTATTTTGGAAGATTTCCACCCTACAACAAAGGAATTTTACAAAGAATAGTTCACTTTAAGTGAGAACAATGCGCTGGGGACGTGTACCTAGTATGTCTAGAGATACTTTACTTATATTTTTGCGCCGTGTTGGCGCGAGATAGCTGGAATAAACAGTGCCGACGGGGAAATTAAGATGATTTTATAAAATAGCGTTGTAGTTTTTTTTTTTAATAAGTAGGTACAATACTCTGAGTTCCAGTCAAGACGCCGTTATAACACAAGATTCAGTCACTCGTATTTCCTGATATCCTATTAAATTATGGTTTGTGATAAATTTTACCAATATTTAATGTATATTTGTCCTTGCCCTCGACTTAGTTGGTGTCATCAAAGTCATATAACTTTTTTAATTTATAAACTGATTGAAATATAACAACTCAACATTTTAAGGGAAGCTTACCACAATAAATTTGTGATAACTGCCACCAAATCGGTTAAACCTTTACTGAGATTACGCGCACAAACGCACAGACAAACAGATAAACATACAAGCAGACGGAAGTTATATCAATAATTATTTTGAGTTCTATTGCGTTGATAAAGGCCCCCAATAATAGTTTTTCTCATATGTCTTCCATGTATAGCCAGCGATCAGTTACATTTTTATTATTATGTATAGATGTCCAGCATGACGCGCAATGTATCGGCCACTCATTAAAACGTTACGCGCACAGATGTACAAAGCTGCGCAAACATTATTCAGCTGAAAAACAGAAAAGCTCGGAAGAGCTATTTCGCGACAAAATTTTACGGATCGCTTAAACGAACACTTATGCATAATTCATGGGCGTAAAAAGCGAATGTTTCTCTTTTTAATTATACAACACGGGATATTAAGCTGAAACTGTCACGCTGCATTAATGTGAGGTATTTACGTGATATCCCAGTATATCCATATACTTCCCTTGAACGAAATATTACAGTAATCCTGGTGTACGTCAGCCAAGTCTATGCCCGACCGCGGGCGAATATACATGTTTTGATTTTATATAATTTGTGCCAAGTGGGTGACGCGAAGCATAAGCATTTCTCCTATTTAAATGGACGATGATTTTTAAAATTTTGTTTTTTTAATAAAGTACCTCTGTTGCGACCGTAAATAAATTTTGATTGCCCCTACCGTAAACTAAGCTTCACTCAAATTAAATTAAAGACGAAGACGTTTGGGCGCCCCAACTAATTCCTTCGATCTAGTGACAACTTCATTATCCTTCGAGTTGAGTTCCGACAGTCCTTTGTCGTCGTCACCAGCAAAGTCAACTCAACTATTTGTAATACCTATCTGGAGACTGCGAATTATCTTAATCAGAGAGACCATTCAATTTGAATCTACACTAATAAAGTTTTCTTCTTGCCGTTTGGAACTAACGCGGAAGGTTGAATGATATTTATTGTGTTCACGGCCGTATTCCCGTTTGATGACTGCTTTCTTTTGTTTGAACGTATATAAATCATATACTGACTTATGATGCATATTATTATATCCCAGGTACGATTAAAACCCATCCACTGGTGTCTAGTGGTGGAAGTTTTCTCTCAAATATAGTTATGGACAAATAATAATGATCACCACGATTATTTCTTTTAAATATAAAATCCTCTACAGGTACTTTGCAACCATGTATTTATTCTCTGACAGTCAGCTTTCTTATATAGTTATTTTTTGTTTCCTACTTTGAAATGGAGTGAAGTGGATACCTATCTTTCCAACTCCTATTTCTTTGATATGTAATTAACATACACCTGAGCCTCCATGTTCCAAACGTACTCCAGTGTTTGTTTCTGTTTATGAAAACGTTTTTGCTTGGAGAAAACATCGAATGAATACTAATCGGCTGCTCCGAATACAAATCGGCACCAAAACCTGCGTTGACATTATCAAACTGAGTTCCTTTAACAAGTTTTTTAACCTTTTATCTAAGCACATTTTGTTAGGTATATTGTCACGTATAAGGTTATGTGTTCGGTTCAACAAAAAATGTACCTACATTGCCATTGGTTGAAATTACCACCGGATATAATATAAGAATAATAATAAATTACTTTTCCATGAAAATGAGTACATAAGTTTGAACATTGATTCCCGCACTAAGCTGAGCCTGTTCTGACGGAGTTGCTTTGCTTAGTAATAGACTACGAAGCTGATGCTCAAGATATTTTTTATTCATTAAAAAACTATGAAAATTGAAAATAAGGTATGGCTATGAATATCGCATGGCAAACTTATTGCAGTCTTAATAAATATTAATATTAGTTTATCGAGACGAGAGGAACTACAAGCTACCTACCTCTTCAAGGTATCAAGATGAACGTTGATGGCTATTTCCGCTTTGAGCTTGTCGGGCAAGCACGAGACTGCCTTCTCCTCGTCGGAGCACTTCTGCGTGAGCCACAGATAGTCGAACCACTTAATCACCTTCACCTGCAAGTGCGTCGGCACCCGCCGCATGCGCATGTACGTCTTCACGCCATCTAGTTTGGCTGTAACAAAGGTTTTTCTTAGCTACAAGTATACGAAGCGTGATCCATAAAAGGGTATGATAAAGATACAATTTTAACTTTCTCTTCTTTAACGCATTTGTATTTATAATGCGAAGACACAATATCTATATGTCGATAAAAATAAAACATTGTTCCCAACAAAATGACAATAGCGATTTTTATAAGCAAATGTTTTTTATAATTAGTTACACTATAAATCGCAGGTTGAAATGTCAATATACTCTTTCCGAATGACTCTGTTTAAGTTATTCTTAAAATTAAAGTTCCATCCACAACCATATAATGCGCCTCAAAGATAGTGAATAAATAAATAAATTACATGTCTAACGTAGATGAAGTACTTATTTAGTAAGGTAAGTACGATGCTTTATTACCCACTACGGTCCTTCCTTTATGGTTAAGGTAAATAGTAATCCTTTCCATTCCCCCAAAATGATAATAATCCATTACCACCTTCCCGGTTCCCACCAAGTTCCATAACCACCAAATTAATTTGCACTATTTTGCAGATTATACCTTAATCTCACCTGTCGCCGCCAGGAAATGGGGTTACTTAAGCTAAGTGAAGCGCCTAACATGTCATGTGCTAAGTTTAAGTTAGAGAGAAATAATTGCAATCTCGAGTTTGCCAAAACAGTTTAGCTCGGCTCCCATGTCAGCCCATAACTAAGTTAGTTTCTAACGTTTGAGTAGGTAACAATCACCTATGTTACAAGCGTTTTAGGTTTTGTTAGAAGCATGTAAAGTTTGGTGGATTAAATTGAGTTACAGCTATTATTATGTCATAAAAATGTTTCGTGCCAAATCTCCTACGGCCATGGCCTAGGCCTTTTTGCCAGTCAATGTCAAGCGAAAAGCTGCGTTTAAGCCTTATAACTATCATTTGTCTATAGAAAGTATTGATATTTTGTCTCCAATCGACTTTCATGCTCGATTTACTTACACAATAATAATACCAGCACTTTTTAATGTCCCACTGTTGAGCACAGGCCTCCCCTCAATGCGAGGGCAATTAAGCCATAGTCCACCACGCTGGCCCAGTGCGGGTTGGCAATTTATTGCGATTGGATTTACATAATGATTCCACTCAAGTAACATGTTGCAAGTGTCTTCGTGAACACTGCTCGACAAACACGAACAAGTGTCCGAAATAGATGTCCATCCATCTCCATGTTGTCTACTTGTTAGGTACTTTCAACTGCCCTAATGTATGTGAACATTACTCCATATTGTTTAATCCTACTAGGCGATAGGAAAAATAATAACTTAGGACCTCCATACCTACGAGAATCAAAACTGATTTAGGAACCAATGATCGCGCAGCACAAAGTGAGTTTATCGCATTATCACTGCAACAGGCAACGAAAGTAAAATAATTGCATTCAATCAATAACCATAAAACATTTACTGTGCTTCGTGTAGCGAGGTCGTGGAAGCAGTCAGTTCGGTTCTCTCAAATTAAATTGTACCAGCCACGTCGAGTTTCAATGAAAACTAATTTACATTGATACAGAGTGTGCGGTTTTGTGTTCAGTTTGCAAATGAAAATATTTGTTCTCAAAGCAAGTGCCACAGTTGATTAGCAGATAACTTTCCGGATGCAACCTGTATAACTCGTTACACAATGGGCCTCATCGTGAACAAGCGAGCAGGAGTAATAAATAGATAGATATATATTGGTCATTACAATGTATATCAAACTAGATACATACATACAATCTACGCAATATTTCTTATGGATATAATATGTAACAAAACATATAATTACTTTCGGCCACCTGATGAGCTCAATTGGTAGTATTGGTAGTAAATCATTGGTAGTAATCATTGGTAGTAATCGATTGGTAGTAATCAGGAATGAGTAGTTATTAAAATATTTTTTACAAGGAGTCAATAGTATGGTTCTCCAGTAGCAGTTTCGCTGTTCCTATAACCGAAAAAAGGGATATTTGGTAAGTAGCGTGAATTATAAGCATTACAGGATAAAGCGACTCAACAGCTACCCTTTAGCGTACAGGATACGCGGTGTTAGTGTGCCGAGTCGTTTGGAGTAATTTAATCTTCCCGAAACCGGGAGCGGGGTAAGTACAGTCGGCGGCAGCAGCGGCCGCCACCGGCTGCGACGCGGCTCCACGCCACATTAGTCACGTCAGTACACACTTTTTGGGCAACGAGGAAAATAACACTTAATTGTTCAGTACAGCATTATTATTTAACTGTCGAGGATTCTGTGTTTATGCAGAATAAAACATGTGGACTGGAAAGATAAATTTCCTTGAGGCGTTGTGTAAATTAGCAGATTCTACACAATCTAAATGAGAAAATGTTAAAATGTTTGAACGAAATTGTGTAACAAAGCGAAATGTTAAATTTTTTTTTTTAAATAACATTCGGAAAAATAAAAATTATTTTTCGTTATATAACTTTTAAAATTGATAGATATTTTTTCTTTTCGTAAAAACATACATGATTTTACAACATATTTACATATACCTACTACAATTTACCCAATACAAATGTAAAATTTAATACCTTACCATTCTCTGTTGACGTAAAGACAACGTCTAAAGTCTAAAGGCTACCGCAATAGGTAAGGTTCTATCCGGAAGCATCGACTGGGTACACAATCCGGGGACCTGCCTCGTCCGACAATTTGAATATAAACTAGGTACTTACTGCGGAGCCACTGCACCCGATTGTTTACATTGCGTCCGCCTCTAACGAGTGACTTCGCTGGGGCCCATTCACATACCCACCGATCCGATCTTACGATCCGATTCAACCTATCTGTCTATAAAATGTTTTGGTGGGAAATTCTATCCGATGGTATACTATTATTGAATTTAGTATGTTTGATAAAATTTGTCGTGTAGGTATTCCGATTCATTTATTTTAACAGTTTTCATAGTTAATGTATTTATAACTTTTGTAGTAAGAGTACTATCTTACACTTTTAGCTCTGCATAATAATGACTGTGTGCCGACTAACGTAGTCATTAATTAGTTATGGATTAAGCTGCTATGGGCTCGCCTTTAAAACATAATTAGATAAAATAAAATAAAACATAAAATGAACGCGAATCCGTAAAATTAGTTTTATTTCAATGTGTAGTATACGTGTAAATGTAAGAAATCAATATATAAGAAAAACATTATTAAACATTAAATTCAGTATATCAGATGGAATACACAAAAAAATTTGGCGGGAGTAAAATAATTAAGGTGGCTAAGAAAGTTAAATACCGAATTCAATATATTGTGGCGATGAAAACATGTATCATAAATATGTGAATAAATGTCTTGAACAATAAGTGTACATTAAATCGTAAGCCCACTATTCTTCACATTAATCCACGTTTAAATTCCCGAACTTCAGCCGTTTACGTACACTGTCAACCGCATGGCATGTGTGTCAAAGTCGCAGAAACAAACGTTCGACCTTGCTCTAAAAACTCGAGCCTAATGACGTCACGGATTTAAAGAGCAAAAAGAACCCATTTTCCAAACCATGTTATAGCAATAACACATGCACCGGTTATTATATTTCTACATGCTTGTTATGTTGTAGACTGTCTGCATGTAGTCTCAAAAGCTAACAATAGACGCTCAAATTATAAGTATAAAATACAGAGGTCCGTGCAGCAAGACTTTTTCCGCCCGCCTGTACTTAGGTCCTGACTATACGTGCGAATGTGTACCAAACTGGGATGTGTATGCGTATCTGAAGGCTATAAGAACGCAATTTGCAGCGAATGTAATCGTGCACTGCACGACTGAACTAGCTGCGAACATTATTTCATTAGACCCCCACCGACCGGGGTGATGATAAGTATTTAAGTTTTGGCTAACATTTTAGGGTGCATTTAATTGGTTTACCCGAAATGACTAGACATTTTATACTCATTATTGTTCTATTATTTCTAGTTTAGTTTAGTTACACACAGTACCTAATCTGTCATTAAAATGTACTGATTTTCTTTGTTTAACGTGGAGCCCTAATAAGATCTTCTATTATTTGTACATACCAAACAATATTTTTGTTAAAATTCTAGCCACCCAGCGAACTTAGTACCGCCTCCGAATCAAATGTATGCGAAAATAAATCTTTTTTTTGGGAAATTTTCCCATGGCGGAGACAAATTCAAAATATCAAAGATCATACAATTCGGCCCACCCGTTCTCGAGTTATAAATGGTGTAGCTAACACGACTTTATGGTGTATATAAAAGAAGAAGATAGTAAGATGTGCGCATGTTATAGTGTTATAAACAATAAACTCGTTTATAGGGGACGACCCTTATTGAAATAAGTAACTAACCCTTGAAATCCGATAACGTATTGAAGTGGTTATAGGTATGTCACCCCGCATTGGGTTAGTAACAGTCACTATAAATAATGTGAGGGACCTTCTATGAAACGATATCCCCGTATCGATATCCCGAAATTATAGAGGACATCGCAAGTACACAATAGTAATAACGTCAACATTGGCCGGCACTCGGAACTCGTCGAAAGATCAATTATTGTCGAATTGTTAGGCTCGGGCGACGGGCGCGAGGGGCGTACTCAGCGGATCGATGGCGGGCGGCCGCGCGGGCCGCGCACTCCCGTTGGGATGGGGCGCGGCGCCCGACTTTCGCCGAGCTATTTATAGCATTCAAGCCGCTGACCTATTTCGCTGCAGCGCCACCGAGGAAGGTCACGGATCCAGCCTCTGCCGTAGCGGCGCGGCGCCATTGTCTCTTCAACCAAGCTGCAGCACTAATTAAAGCTGTTGACAGTTTTCCGGTGTCTTTGTTTAAAACTATTGATTGATTGTCAGCATGTGTATATATTTCTTTATAGGAACATTGATAAATCTCGTAGCCACCGTGAGTGTGACGTAGTAAAGTGAGGCAGTTAGCTAGCCACGTAGATGTGAGGCGTGGAGTCGCGTGCCCGCACGTCCACCTGCTTTACGCTAATGTGACAGCAGCTCCGTGCCAGGGTTACCAACTCCTAAAAAAATACCCCTAAATAACACTAAATCAAATAAATAAAATCTTGTACTTATACAAACGTATTCACTTAATAAAATGCGTAATACTGACTGACTGACACACAACGTACAACCTAAACCGGTGGACTTAAGGATTTGAAATTTTGCACAAGATGTCCTTATATAATGCAGATGAGCACTACGGGGAGATTTTTGGAAATTCGACCCGTCAATGAAACTTTTTTATTTTACGATCGGTCACATGGCTGATATTAAAATAAATAAGGACACGTTTTATAGTGGTAAATTTGTGTATATAGCTCTTTAATATCAGATACTTCGAAAACTGAAGGCGCACATAATATACAATAGCGCAACCTCAGAAGTCAACATACAACATACAACACGTTGGGTATATTGGTGTTATTTTATGTCCCTAAAAAATACGCGCATATTTCTACCCTAAATTTAGCCCTAAATTCAGAACCCAGCTCCGTGGCCCAGTGCCACCCCTACCCCGACTAAGCTCTTTGAACCTTCCCACGTGCCCATAATATATCGCTTTAACCATCTTGCATTACGGAAAATCAATCTGGGCTATCCCGAATTTGTGTGGACTTGAATGAACTTTTGACGATCCATTTGTACAGTTGCGGTAGTGACCGAGGTTTCCAGGTTCGAGTCTCGGTAAGGACAAACTTTGAGCGATGAGCGATGAGCACGAATGTAGTTTCCAGGTTCGAGTCTAGTTAAGTACCAAATTTGAGCGATGAGCACGAATGTTTGTACCCGAGTCATGGATGTTTAATATGACGCAGTATAAACGGGGAGCGCCCTCGGTCCCTTGTACGGTATCCATAATAAAATCGTTGCTTAGTTTGGGATTATAGTTGGTGCATTTTCGTCTCGGGATATTATATTACTTACTGCTGTATTTGTTTGGTTTTATACACGGCGCCGGCCTTTAAATAGTCCCTAATTAAAACGCCAGAATAAGTTGCATGCCTTTATACGAAACCGTGTAGGTTTTAATTAATACAGGCAATGTATACAAGCATATTTAATTAGATGTTGTATACCTAATACATTTATTACGTATATATTTCCTGAACGGGTAGGCAGAGGTGGTACCTACTGAATTTCTATTTTAAAAGCAGTAATATTATTCTTTGGATCTATTTTTGAGAAATATACCTTACGTAGTGTTTAATGATTAATATGCAGATTAGAGTGTTATAATATTACCTTGGAACTCTTTCCTGGCGCTGCTAACTGACGTCACGATGTTGGCGACGTGGCCCATTGCGGTGGCAAAGAGTAGCAGGCCGAACATTAGCTGGGCGATCACGAACACGTACTCGCCTTTACTGCGCGGCCTCGGCAGGTCACCTGCAACCAACACACATATTAGTTCATATATTTAGGAACTGCACGGGTCATAATAACTGGTCCTATAAAAGTTCCTTGCTGAGTGTGGGTAAAAAATATGCGTATCGAATTTGAATGTAAAATGAGCGACAAACATAAATTGCAACGAGATAATGCAAATATAAAATATATCAACACCTAGATGTTTTACAAAATGGCACCATATTGTAAAGCGCTTAGGTGTTAATCAACAAAAACCGTAGCGCTCCGCTGCCGCTGCATAATTGGATAAATATGTTAGCATAAAGTAAAATAGTTAATTAAAAGCAAAACAATATCTATAGGTATATGAATATAGATACAATTCGCGTGGCGTGCGTCAACATGCATAACGATGTGGTCATACACCGCGGTCACCCTTGTCGCCGGCACTGACGTCAATTCATACAACCTTTGTAATTGCTGCTCGGAATTTAAAATAAAACATACAAAACTAATAAACAAACGGGACGGAGTTTGTTAGCACGACCAACAAAGCGTTTGTTGTTCATCCATTTGGGTTGCGGGAAATATTAAGGACACAAAAAAAATCCACGGCAAAGCTTTCCCGCCGTCTCGTTCGACTCACTGTCAGATTAAGCTTCGTGTGTAAGTACTTTATCCTACCACCTGTGACGGAGAGACGTGAAAATAGCTGGTTTTAAAAATAGTCGTAAATTTTCCAGGCGATCGTCGCAGCTGCCTGTCGTGTCACGCGAGGGATATCTACCTACTTCAATTAACTATAGGCTCAGATACTTGTTAAATAGTATCATATCTTAAAGCATGACAGTTTAAACTCGTCAAGTGCTAGATTATTCGTGAGCTAACCATATACTTTATATTGTACCATATTTAGACATTAGAGGCGCTAGAGGCGCTTTCAATGCTCCATACAAAATGTCTAAATACGGTAAACTATAAAGTATACAGTAAGCTCGCACTTGCCGTTCTGATAATTGTACAAACGACATCGACCCGACTTCGGTTAATAATTATTAGGTTATGAATTAACAAGCTCAAATAATATTAAATATTTGAAAAGATATAACTTTATAATTCGAATTGTATACAAATATAAACATTTATGTTAATAGAGATAGAAACCGAAATAAATATTTCTACGAACCTTCAACACTTGAGTAAACGATGTAATAAGCAGGTATTAAGAGCCCTATATCGGAAGACGGATTGCCCTCCCATGGCATGACAGTTAAGACAGACGACTTCACTTTACTATTAATTGCAGAGCAGGGTAATCAGAAACTTTTGATGTAATCGTCACGTTATCAAGAAAACAAGCTGTCACTGTAATTCTTATTTATAACATCTGTGAAGGACAGGGATGGAGGAAACTTATTTTACCGAAAAGCTAAGTAAAAAGGATTGTGCTCGAATAGTAAACTAAATTGCAGAGCGCCTACACCGGGTTGTTTTAACGGCTTTGTGTAATCGTAGCACGTGCTACGACGTCTACGAATAACCGTAGTACGTCCACAGAGACAGAATTCAGTACATCGCTTTTATGAAACTGTGATTGAAAAACATCTTTGTGGTAAGTAACTAAGGACCTCATTACACTAAGGTAGCTCTACCATGTGTCTGAGTCGCGCACTTGACATTTTGAGGGTTCTAAAGAAACTTGAAGATGCAGGGGAATAGGATGAGGTTAAAGGTTCCGGGTAAGGGTTTAGATTGAAAACAGTATTATAACAATGACGAAAATTAATTATACAGAAGGATGATGGACTTATTATATTATCGACGACCTGCTTTCTTTGCCGAGGGTCCCGGGGTCGAATCATAGCAGGGACAAACATTGTGTGATGAGCACGAATGTTTGTAGATATTAAACATCCATGAGTTGGATGTTTAATATCTAGATAAGTAATATATCCTGCGTCCCCCCCCCCCAGTCCATTGCACGGTACCCATAATACAAGCGTTGCTTAGTGTGGGACCGTGTAGTTGGTGTGTTGGACTGGTGATATTTATTTTTATTAATTGTATGACAGACCGCGCATTTTAAGGCAACATTATTTTAAAAACTCTAACGTACTAACGTCTATGAGTAAATCGTGCACCAAGCGCCTTATCCGCTAGTTCGACTGTCACACAACAGTGTGCCTTAATGACAAGTCGTTGAACGCATTCTTGAACTTTGTAATGAACAGATTATAATGTGTCGCCGTGAAAACAGGCCGTTTGCGCTTATTGCCTGCGCCACACTCGGCCGGCTCGCAAAACGATCTCCAATAAAGGCAACAGTCTCGGAGACATTGTAACACCTTTTTACTGTGCTCATAAAAAGAACATTATCCATTGTTAGTGTTTGGGGACTATGCAATAGTCACTCTTATAATTACACGTATTATGGCTTTTAATCATATGCTGCTTACTGTTGTTGTTATTCACTAATTACTGTACGTTTCAGTTGTTAGAATTGTCATTAATATTGTCAGCAGATGGCTTCCTGATTTTATCGGCTACAATAGTTGTCCAGGCGAACTTCGTACCACCTCAGAATGAAGTGTGTGAGAAATTGAATTGTCTTTATTAATATTTTTTTACATTTTTAACATATTCTCTGTGGCGTAGACAAATAAAAAAATTAAAGATCATAAAAATCGGCCCACCCGTTTTTGGTATACATCAATATATATCAATTCAATATATATCAATACTAACACGACTTTGTTTTATATATAAATATGAATAATTAGCATGAAGTAGCTTCCTAACCATGTCGTACTATACAAAACGTACGCGTACTAACAACAAACATTTACAATGTTTTTAAGTGATGAAAAAAAGGAGGTCTTTAATTATCAATTCAACATGTACTCTAAGTATATTTATCTATTATCTATTCTAAACAACTGTAGAATAGGTAAACCATGTAACCTTCATTATGATAATGCAAACGCATTTTAATAAAGAAGATAACATAATGTAATTGTTAGTTTAAAGAAAAATAGCCAAGTCTAGTGTTGGTTCCGATTAACGAGCAACATATAATAGTATTATGCATCCATTTATCGACTCGTAGGCAATCATCGGATTGAATACATTAACGCGTGAGTTTAAGTGGTTCTAAGTTGGCCCGTAATGGGCCTTCCCCGAGCACTACCTTGTAGAGAGGAAACGCGTTAGAAGCTTGCATCTACTCACTTACTACCTGTATATAGTTCAAAGCAGTTTATTGAGAACTAACTGTGGCCGCAACTTCGTACGCGTGGGCTTTCGTCTATTTACTATCCCGTGGGAAGCATTCCATTTCTGAGGTTAAATTGTATGTATATATTTTCTTAGTGATGCGCGTTCAATATAGTCATATATACCAAGCTTCTGAATGGGGGATTCGGATTGCGTATAAAGAATAATGACACAAACACTTAGTTTTTTTTTAAGATTTACTCCTGAATTTATCGACGTTCTATAACTATAACAAACGTCATATACCTACTTAATCCTACGCACAAGAATTTTTCTTTGCGTAGTACTATATGCCGTTTGATAAAGTTATAGAAGGTCTATAAATTTTGGGGTTTCATCTGCAGTCACGACCCCGTGAAAGCCTTACAATAGGTATGTAAGACAGTAAGTTGATCATGTTTCGTCTGGTCTAAAGCAAATGGGGCCTACCGTTATTTAGATGTTCCGTTATGAAATTCTAATTAAAAGCCAAAGGTTAGAACTGTGACCAATGTACGGTAATATTATGTTCCCTCCTAATAGACAAGTATCTACTACTATTTGTGAAAAAAAATCTTAGTATTGCTTTGAAATAAAACTATTTTTTAAGGATTTTATCGCGTTTATTTTTCGTTTTTACGTTCCCGACGTTTCGGCTGCTTTACAGCAACCATGGTCACGGGGGGACTGAGGTGGTTGACGTCCTGGTGTCATAGTTAGAAACGTTATTAACAGTATAGTTATATTTCAATGTGTAGTATTCGCGTAAATATAAGAAATCAATATGTGAACTTAGTATTGCTTGTTTGATTTGCTCAATTAATTTTCTGGAATCGTACTTGACACTAGCAAAACTAGCTCTATTTTGTAGCCGATTTCCATCAAAATAAAAGAAGAAAAAACGTTTATTCTAGATCATAGCTTCAACAAACCCCAATTGATTGTCACGCGGAAGACAATTTTGACATAATTTTGTTGTCTATTGTATGCATTATAATGAACAGGAATACGAGTAGTATGTGAGTCCGATACTTATAATGGCCAAGTTACGCATTCGTCCGGCGCGGAGGGATTTGTTGATTTTAAACTTTTCCCATTATTACGGCTACCATTGTGTGCTTGTTGTATAATTATTATTTTGCTCTTTATTTATGTGCGGTGTGCCCTTGTTATGAATATGCATGGGATTTACCGTCTACCTATACAATATCCGGTCAACTTTTGGCTAAAATCATGTATTATGTATATTTTATATACTCACATTTATGATAGCGGTACACGAAAAACATCCATTTTATATATCACATTCACCGTTTATTTACATAATTTAGGATAATTTGCCCGGTTTATTGACTGCCGTAAACCAAACGTAGCCTCCGGCAAGGATTGGCAGAGGTCCGAGAATGTACTTGAAAATTTATATAGCCTCAAAAACCCTCGAACAAAAAGGAATTTGTCGGATTAACGTCTATTGTTTTCATCAGAAAAAATAAAGTGCAAACATGTAACAGTGAATATTTTAATATCATATAAATATTCATTTGGTGCACCAAGAATTCTTCATAACATTCAATAATAGAACTCTATTTGACGTGTCTGTTCTTCTCACTATTTTGCATATCGCGGCAATTTAATGGCAGCCATCGCGCATAATTGGTTTTTCATTCGTTAACATTTTGTAAATCGTTTAGAAAAAAAATACACCGCTACAAATCCCATCGTGGCTGTGTTCACATTCCACTGTGTCTGCTAATGCCTGCTACATTTGAATATGGAACACTATTAAGGGCGTTTGTGTATTCAACCGTATTCATGAAATATGCGGATATCCGCATATTTCATGGATAGCCTTTCTTCAGGTTGGTGCAGTCAAGCAGAATAGCAAAGCTGCTGTTACTCTATCGGCTTCAGTAAATTGCAGGTGAAGCAAATAATCGAAGATAGATAAAGTAATAAGTTGTAGTTCGCTGTATAATATTTTTTAATAATTCAACATTATTTCAGCTGGGTACATCGTTATATAACGTCTCCCTTTCACTTCAGATTTTTTATTTATTTATTTACGATAGCCAACAGAGTTTCCAATGTTACATGTGATAAGAAAATAAAAATATGAGTGATATTAGGTAATTGTAACTCTAATGATAGGCAACCACATCATGTGCCATGGATACAGTGTAAGTATTTTTTTTTTCATTTGTATGTGCTAATATATTAATATATCACTGAGAAATGTGGATGCTAACCAAAGAGGGGGTAACAAGTGACATTTGGTTAATAACGTATCTTTCAAGTTCTTATCGTCATACAAAAGGGTAAAGAATAGAGAATGCCTCAATGGAACAACGCCATTTGCGAAAAAATATATAGGATAGCAGGCAGACGTATAGACGTAAGACGTATTTGGTCATCAATGGCAAGAAGTCATTACGTAATTGCTATGATGATATATGATTTAATTAAATAATACGAAATAAAGTTGATAACCGCGCTTTCAAATCATCATCGCATCATTAATGTGTGGTGCTTGCCCTTAATGCTTAAAGCGTTCGCGAGCGCGAAGCTCAAAATGGAGGTCATTAAATGAAATGGTGCTCTACATTGAAACACCTCGTGCGCCTTTCCAACGTCGCTACTAATACTTGTCTAAACTGTCGCTCAAATTCTACACTTACTTTGAATGCATGTTTACTGCTACCTATTTAATTAATTGTTGCTCAGCGCAGCTCAAAATCAAATGTATAAGAAAATGTGATTTTAAGTGAATTTATAGCCATGTTTTAATATTTTTATTGTTATTTGCCTGTTCAGGCATATTCAGAGAATAAAAGATTATGTTCGTCGGCCCACCCGTTCTTGAGCTGTAAATGGTGTAACCAACACGAATTTGATTTGTTATATATATATAACAAATATGATATATATATAAATACACAATACAAATACAATATATATATAAATATGAAAACTTATACATTTTTTAGGTAAAACAAATGCATGGATCTCAAAACTAAAATATTTTGCTTTATAGTATCACTAAATAAATAGATACATCCAATGTTTACTGAGTAAAGTTTCCGTCTGCAAGAAATAATTGTGAAAGTTCGCGTATGAAGGACCGCCCGAATAATGTTTACTTATTGTGGTTGCTGTTCATGAAGGTAGTTGAGAGAACTATACACCTGATGAAATGTTCCTTTTAGTTTAGAAAATATTATTAAAGTAACAACGGTGCGCTGACTGCAATTAAGAATTTAATCTTGCTGATTAAAAAAAGGGTTACTATTTTTTTCTTTTAAGGTACGGGAACCCTAATATATGATTCAAGATGATACCTCTAATATCGTGCTCGTCCAAAGTTGGTGGTTTTTTATAAGGTGGTCACATTAATATTCACATCCAGTCACTTCTGAGTATTTCTTTAAACTAACTCATCGAATGTGTTCAGCCAATAGAGCCATGACAAATACCTACGACAATTATCAAATCAAATTTCATACTGTGTTACGACTCAAACTACCCTGATCCATTTAAAACGCTGAATAATAAATACCTCCGTAAATTAAGAAATTCAACGAAGAGAGTAAACCCACCGGCCATTTTAAAGCGATCTATGTTTACACAATCTAATATAAAACGCCCATTAGGAGAGCCACAATTTATGGAATACAAACATTATAAATAAGCGCTATCTTTCCTGCAATTATCTCCCAATTTATGCGCGGAAGGTGACACCTCCGGGGAACTTAATGTTTCTCACAACAGGGAGCGCTGATCGTGCTATTCAATCTGCTATCATCATGACTTGGTAATTTGATGCGCTGGAGCGTATAATTGGATCCGTCTCAAATGAAAATATAAAAGATTGGTATACAAATAAATAAGATACATGAGATACTAAGAGAGGATATGAATATTCAACGCCAGTTCCTCTCAACTTTCTGTATAAAACATAAAGAACCAAACTGAAAAGAAGTACATAAATATTTCCAACAATGGAAACTACAATACACCGTCAACAAAATCATAGATTACGCTCTATAAAACACCTTAAAGATTACGTAAAACTACTCTACGCAGCGAAGAAAAGACGCGCGATATCCCTTAAATATCTTCGTCTGTTTGTTTATATTATCCATACATTAACGCTAATATTAATATACTTAGTCGGCTGTATAAAAACTTATAAAGGCAACTCTGCAATGCATATTGTGCAATTTTCATGAGCGTAACAAAGCGTATACGCGTGGATCACGTTTTTCATTTATAGCCGTACACGTTATACGTGAAAATGGGTTTAATGAGGTAGGGTTGCCACGAAAATTGCCGCATAAGAATGGATATAGAAAACCTGCATTTCCAAAAACATTACATACTTAAATACTGCCAACGCAGACTAATATATATCTTAAACTTCACTTAAGTTTGACCAACAGTTGATGGCTGTAGCTGATATTATTATTAAAAGAAGCCCCCTGCTAAAGGCGCTTGTCGTTTAAAATAATTAAACTTAAAACACACGATATATAAATTTCTAGCTGAGGCCGCAGCTCTTCCTGTAGCCCATATGTTCTGCACAAGATTTCCTCTAAATACATTTAGCGGTTTTTGCATGATACACAGTTAAACTCACAAATTAACCCACTTTCCCATATTTCATAACATTTGTAAGGATTTCTATTCACTGGAACTGAAGGACTATTTAATGTCTCGAAAATTGGTAGATGCGCAGACCGCTTGTCCAAAGTAGTCATACCGGGCAGAGTCCCGGCGATGGCCTACTATGGAGACACTTCAAGTCGATAGCGCTCGACTCAAGGGAGCGGCTCCAGCGCAATATTTTTATCTCCGCTTTTTTTCGATTTCATCTTAAAGGATTTACTTTGGCTTGGCGTTTAAATATTAAATTGCTTCGGATCCGTTATATAAATAATTCAAAATGGATAATGGTTATTTATCAATCTTGCTGTGCCTTGTTTATATTTTATAACTAGACAAACAAAATTCGATTCATTGTGGGAATGCTTTTCGTAAAAAGTTCTTCCTTTTGTAAAAAGTATTTTAGTGATTAGGCCTAATGAGCGCATCCTACGAGAATTGTTTTTAGCTGAATTCCATGTAACCTATGATATTAGAAGTGCTGTTACGGGACGATACGATTTGGCCACATTTTATGTAAGAGAACTTTGACTATTTGGCACGATAAAAGTTCCAGATTTTGATCAAGTTACTTTGAACACTTGAATCTGATATCAGTTTAAAAATTACCTTTTTGATATGAGTTCAAACGTGTCTAGACTATAAAGTGTTGCCAGACTCTCCGGCGTGAATTAGCTGGAAAACATTCTTGTTTGCAGGGACGTTTTTAATCTTGCTACAGTTTTCAAATTATTTCATAATTCTCAAATAAGTTAAATGTGACTAAAATTAAAAAAAAATATTTATATTAAGTCATCACAAAGTTTGTGTGATGTTATAAGATCTTGAAATTATTCCACGCAGCAAAAGCATATGTTTAGATCTGAAACTTTTTGTTGTGTAAGAAGAATAAATCATAAATTAGTACCCTTTATCTTTTGTCTCTCTTATTTTGAATACAAGTAACTGTGATCCACACTAATCGCACTGACGCACCCAAAAGAACTCCGCAAGCTTTTCGATTTGTACTCGCGTGTCGTATGATCTCGTATGCGCCGACTCCCATAACTTCGCTGCACGTAATTTACGAGGGATTTTGATGAATACAAATTAATAAATTATAATAAATTCTGTCATGGAATCAGTACCCGCGTTCCGTCTGAATATAGGTAAATACACGTAAAGGTCATCCATAAAAAGGTCTCGTTGACGTTTTCAAGGGTGAACTGAACAGGCTATAATCATAATAGCCTGTCCCACTATAGCCACTGGCCGGCGTTCAATATACCAGTGGAATTAATCTCTCCCACGCAATAGGGAACAAGAAATAAGTAGATTACAGCCCCATGCACCACCAAATTCTTGGCTACATTAAGCGACACATAGCACAACCACCTTGGTACATAGTTTAAAGAATTTCTTACTCTATCCTGTGCCACATACGTCCGTATATTGTAACGAAACTCGAGTTGCGGTAACAGATTCGTAGTTGATGACGTCATTGAATTACAAATCGTTACTAATTACAACATTATATACAACATTCAACACAACACATTCAACTAAACTATAAAATTTGTCGATGCCCGAAATGTAATATGTGCTCCTGTAGTATAATGTTCACCGCTGCAGACGATAGTAGGTATTTTGATGAATATTAATGATGCTATTATAACAAAAACCGTTCCGTGTAGTACGGTGCATCCATCTATGGTATTGTTTATTTTCAACACCTATACCTACAGTGGCCTATGTTACCCCGTTTAAACATGATGTAACGTTACAGTTTTGAAATACACGGGTACTATACAGATCAAATTCTAAAATATTACATTAAATTTAAACCAATAACATAGTTCAATTGTTTGTTTGGTAGTTGTCATTGGAAAAAAAATTAAGTTCAACATACACGTATCGCGATTTTCTTTACAAAATATTAAAATGAAAAATAGTTTATGCACTTGACGAGAAAAAGGATTATCTATGGCTTAAATTTCAAATTGTTTAAGCGTTGACCCTACACCAAAAGTTTCATATATGTAAGAATAAAAGTGACAGCAAGCTTTATGTATGACGTTACGTACCATTATATAAGGCGTTCCTGCTTACACTACACTGATTTTTATTTTTAACTAGCTGTCCTGGCGAACCTTTGACAGCTTCAGAATTAAATGTATGAGCAAAAGAATTATCTTTATAGTATTTTTTTTAGATTTTTCCCATGATTCAATAGTTATTCTGCTATTAGGGGCGGGGACCAATTTAAAAAATCAAACATCATAAAAATCGGCCCAATCGCTCTTGATATAGATAGATATTTCCGCCGTTTCGTTGTTTACGACGCTAATCCAGTAAACAAACGTATTTGCAAAATCATCACTCTGTTAATGCTGTGTATTTGGATTGAACACTGTTTAGAACAAACAACACATTAATATAAGCTTCCCAATTTGCCTCGGCTATGAAGTTCTAGCCTGGTTTAACTTATAGATGTGAATCTTGCTTTGATGGCGAATGTCGTCGTTTACTATAATGTTAGCGGTGCTTTAACTAAACTCTTTAACTAAAGTTAGTTCGTCATAGAACTTCATTCTCATGGGTGGTTTCATTAGCAGCTATTTGCATAACCAGTGTCACAGCACACACAAGAATAATCAAACTACGATACAAACCACACAAGCCGAGATAAATTAAATAATAATAAGTATAAAAACTCACCGATGGTCGTCAGCGCCAACGTGCACCAGTAAAAACTTTGCAAATAATGATTCACTACGTCCGCGGATTCAGTGTCATGATACACCCAGTTTTTACTACCGAACCCATTGTTTTTATATATTATATGGTACAAACACCCGTTCCAATGGAATATCACAAACAAATAATGAATTAAACTGGTCGATCTGAACAAGTTCGGATAGTTCGTGTGCCGTTCGGTGCGGTCCATGAACGCCCAGAAGCGGTAGATCTTGACGAGGCGGAACGAGCGCAGGATCGAGTTGAACCCGATCGACAGGTAGAGGAAGTCCAGCGGCAGCAGGCACAGGCAGTCGATGTAGAAGGTGGTAGAGTTCATGTAGTGAGCGCGCAGCTTGGCCGCGTCCGTTTGCAGCACGCCGTCCTCCAGGTACCCCGTCCGAAAGTGGAACAATATGTCCGCCAGGTAAAGAAAATCCGAAAAGTAGTCCAGGCAGAACCACACTATCAGCGTCTCGCCTGGAACAAAATAACATTCCTTAAACACATAAACTTGCCTGTATCCATTAGGTAAGTATCTATTAAATTAACTTTAAGTCCCCAGCTCAAAATTTTCTTGAATCTAAAGTTGTGTTTAAAGCTACACAATATTTAAGGAGGGAAAGTAGACAGGAATCCACAAATGTTATGTGGTGTCAAAACTCATCACCGTCGCGAAGTGATAATAAAACAATAGAAAACTCCGGCGGCGAAACGTTCAACGTTGCCTTTCCAAATATTACATTGTCTCCTGTTCGAGACATTTAACTTAGAAAAGCTATTTAGGTAAGTAATTTAATTCTCCAGGGAGCGAGTTGGCGGAAACTATGCGCCGAGTGCGCTAAGCCAGTGCAGCCCCAGATCGTTGCCAATAATCTCGGTTGCTATCTAAATGGATACGTCTTTTGCATAAGCTCTAGAGTCAAAATTGGATTTTTATCCACTTAAGCCGCTTCTTTTAAGTTCATCCGACGCTGAGAACGTGCAGGTGCGAAACAGACAGATTCGTACTTTTTATACAATCTGATTAACCTAAGTGTACCTACAGCATAATTTATAAAAGGGTACCGTACTATTTGAACCTGCGCTTATTTATTATGTCAATTTACAAAAAAAGCTCAGAAAAAATCAGAATAAAATTATCATTGAGAACTATTTTTAATCGCTATATCAAAATTTTTACCTTTTGCGAGATTCAAAGACTAGTATATCCTTTCTTTATGATAGAAAATCACTCACCGTTAATCTCCTGGAAAGCGAACCTGTAGACTATAACCCAAAGGTTGTAAAGAAAGGCTAGGGAGACGACCATGGACCAGTAGTAGCACAGCCGGCCGGCGGGGTCGAACACGAACGACCAGTGCGGCCCCGAGCGCAGCCGCCCGCTCGCGTACGTGGAGCGCCGCCTTAGCCCTCCTCTGCTACTACTGTCAACAACAAACAAACATGACTTATTTCGGTTGACAACTCCAGAGACGACAGACAGACTGAGACGGGATTAGGAACAAAATTAAGGACACATGACAACTGCTTTATTTTTTTTTTCAGTTTGACTCTCTCTTGAAATGAAACTAATTCTTCGGATTTTAACGTATGTTTTTACGTTCCCGCCGACACTGGCGCTCCACGAAGTTTGCAATCTGTTAGCATGTACAATATCGCACCTGCCATTTAATCAGATTTGATAAGCCGGAATAGCTGTTATTTTGCGAGAATCTGTTTCTCGCAAAAGAAAACCGATTCCGACTAAGGATGAAACGCGAGGCCATTGAAATTAAAAAAACATCCGAATTTCAATAGGGAAGATGGCTGGGTATTTCAATGTGTAGTATTCGCGTCAATATAAGAAAACAATATTTGTCTCTCTCTGTTAAGTGGTTTTAATCTGTAGTATAAAAGCCTCTTTACTGTATTCCAAACTCGATCTTTTCTCACATAGATACAATACAATATACACGTCTCCCTTCAGCTTAGATATTACTTACCTACATTAAGTGTACCTATAGTACCTAAATGGTACAGCCAGGTGCTTTCACTACTAATCTAATAAGTGTGCACTCTGCTCAGTGTTGCCAGATGTGATTTTCTATTTATACCCAAATTTGAAATTATTTTTCTCCAAAATGATACAATTTGCTTGAGTTTTACCCAAAGGCAAAAAGTTAATAATATCGGCTTAGCTTTTTGCCTTTTTCATAATTTTTCCTTGAAATACTGTTCTAATTTCCAAACTGAAGCAGCAGAATGACCTTATTTTTTTACGTTGCGCATCGTTCTAATTTCCAAACTAAGGCAGTAGAATGACCTTTTTTTTACGTTACGCATCCCCACTGCATGGGTATTTTTTCTCCAAATTTTTCTCTAAGAATTTCATTTCTCCAAAATTTCTCCAGAGCCAAAATTTTTACCCTGAATTGCGAAAAAAATACCCAATCTGGCAACACTGACTCTGCTTCATGTCTTGCTTAAACTTCACAAGATTATTTCTGAGATGTACCGTACACAATATGTAGGGCTCAAATATACGACAAGCAGATAAGGTTCATAATTACAGAAGTTGTTTCAACAATAAACAAAAGTTGCGCTTTATGAATACGTGCTTAACTTAAGTCGTTATTCCTGAACTTGTGTAACACAATTAATGTAACATGAACAGTTCGTTACACGCATGTTACCGAGAACACTTGAACCCCTTTGCGTGTTACAATAAGCGTTCTTTAATTTCAACAGTATATGTTCTTTACAGGTGATTCAGAAAGGGTATACTAAGCGTTGATCCTGCGCTTGTTTAGAATTTCGATATCATTTTTTTTTATTCGTTAAAAATCACAATTATCATTTCGAATGAATCATTTTTTTTAAATCAACCTGTCGAAATTCTACCTTCACATAATGATTACAAATACTCTAACGAAGTGGTTCCAGGCTTCGTATACCCTTTCTGAATCAATCCGTATACACGTCAACAGTATTGAATAGCTTAGGTTCGAGTGTATACGTAACAAGATATCTACTTATAAGGTTTGCACTTGAATATATAAAAGGTCGCACACATTGGCAAATGTGCTGCGAATATGTCTGATTTGCGAAGGCTCTTAGTAAGAATGTTCTATTCGAGCGCTGCTCCTTACGCTCCGCGCATCAAGGGTATTCTTTGGAAGCGGAACGAACCTTATGCGTGAATACTTAAAGTTCTTGTTTTGCATGACATGCGTGAGAAAGTCGACACCAACCTATCGGCGCGAATTTACCAAAACAATTGTATTAAATCCACACGTGCAACGCAATCGCGGCATATCCGCCGGTGTGCATACACCCTAACGCTCAACTACTGAACAACCGAACTGCACTAACATTGGTCGTGATTGGACCGCAAACGTTTATCCAATATAGTCGCTTTGTTAGATACATTACTGCAAGGGACTCTATGGCAGTGATTTATTTAGTTGGTATACAATCGTCTGAAGGGTATGATGTAATTTTAAGTGCATTTTATGGCTCTTGCGTAAAGGTAGATATTATTTTAGTGTATATATAAGGTGTCACAATAATAGTGTTAAATATTTTAACATGGCCAACATTAGGTTATAAAGAACACATTCCCAAAAGAATAAATCTAATTTAAAAAATGACATCCTTTGGCGTGGACATGGCCAAACGCTCTGGTTCGCCTCGTTAAAAAACATCAAACAGCATTTACACAATCCTACTAATCCTACTAATATTATAAATGTGAAAGTTTGGATGTATGGATGTTTGTTACTCAATCACGCCAGAACTGCTGAACGGATCTGGATGAAATTTGGCACAGAGATAGATTATAGTCTGGAATAGCACATAGGCATCTTTTTATACCGGTAAAAAGGACATACTTTTTAATCGCGGGTAACACCGCGGGGCGCAGCTAGTTATTTTATATATCAACGTGATATATATAACCTCTGATTCATTTGTTAAAATATTTTACACTATTTTTGTAAAGCTTATATAGATCTATCGATCAAATGGTAGTTTATTGGGATCGTTTTCTTAATACTAGTCGCATTCAACGACCAACCGGGGACACTTTGTTGTTGGCTTAAGTTGGTGGTTTGGCCATATATGTATAGTCACAAGTTGAGGATGCAAGCTATCAAGCCACATCTAAATTGTTTAGTGAATACACAGTTATAACCCTATGTTAAGCATTCGGCTTACATTGTTATGTGATTCGGACCGTATGAGATACCCGCAAGCATTGGTGTTTGCGTTGGCTGATACTAGTCATTGTCGATTGATAGAATACACTTGAGGTGGGAATAACACGGGTACGTATGTTTTGTTACAACACGCTTACCCCCGAATTTATAGACGTTTTATTAATTTATCAAACGTCATACAGTACTGAAAAACTCTATTGCGCAGTTCTATACGATATTTAATAAAGTTATAGAACGTCTATAAATTTGCGGGTTAGTCACAACTCATTGCATTGTAACACTGAATAGATGGATGTTTGTTACTCAATCACGTTAGAACGGCTGAATGGATCTGGATGAAATTTGACACAGATATAGATTATAGTCTGGAATAGCAGATAGGCTACATTTTATCCCGGTAAAATGTATGGTTCCCGTGGGATAGATTTGTTTTAATTTTTCATATAAAAAAGGATCGACATGTTTTTTTCTGGTCTGAAAATAACGTAAGCATCTACATACTTTTTAAACGCGGATAATACCGCAGGGCGCAGCTAGTAGTCTATAAATATAGGTCAACATCCAGATTTATAGAAAAAAATATCAATCTCATATTTTTTTTAATATTATGGTAAAATAAAGATAATTAGCAAATGTGTACTATCAAAGCACAAACACACAATTTTCTACAAAACCATTTTTTTAAAAAAAACTTTGTAATATGCCATTGCAAATGTTGAGAGATTCAGTAGTGCTATAAACTTGTCAGTAAATAAGTAAAGTCGACTAAATGATAATACTGTATTCTATTATGTGTGTTTATAATGTATGAGCTTTCCACACGGATATCTATTGATGGGTATCCAATTAACCCTCCCAATGGCGTCGGCTCCGGGCTAAAGGTGCCGAGCCACAGGATTGCGGTGCCAATAACGCCGGATTCATTATCATGTGCCGGCTCGGATTGCGCCCCGTGAACAATTCAACTAAATCTAGCCATGACTTGTGAAGGGACTAGTAATATGCTTAATTAATGTTCTTATTCTCTTTGAGTGATTTGCTTTAAATTTGGTGTACCGTATACCTCCTCCGTGTCCTTTGTTTTGTGTCTTGTGCGATCATACCCTGTTGGTTTCCGCTGCTTCGCTGACGTCATATGCCAGCGCGTTTGGGGTGTAACCTTGCGGGCGATTCTTTCTTCATTGCCTCCACTCCAGAAGTGCAGTTTTGTATAAGAACTCTGCTTTCGCGTGTACGAATACTCTGCTTCATCATAATATGGATTTCCTACTTTTAAGTTGTTAAGTGTTAGTTTCGGGCCAAGTGGAGCATAATATATTTATATTAAACATTAACAGTGGGCTTTTGAAATACAGCTACGATTATTATCGAATGTTTCATTCTTTCGAACATTTTTATTATATTAAAATAACGTTAATGTACATCTTAAATTAACATTTGAAAGCACTTCTACGAGTTATACAGCAACATTAAATTGACTTCTTAACAAAAGATACTTAATATAAAAGTTGTTAATTAATATTAATGTCTGAGGATTCCAATTAATTAGGATCTCGTTAAGGGCTAATGCGCCATTAATTTTCGCATCGTGCCTTTTTGTGTGTTATATTGAAATTTCTGTTTGCACGCTGGCTTAGTGAAAGTACTTACTAAGTGAATATAAATGTAATAGTTTTTATAAATAATACGTTTCATCGTTATTCTAGAGAAAGTATGGCTTTGCGAACTTTTCAGTGTAGGTAAACACAACAAATTATAAGCTCACGGCTGTTATCAATACGATGATGAGATCAAAATAATCTTCCCATTGGAAAATTTTCAATTCAGTAGTATTTTTTGATAAAAAAAATGTTTTTTTATTCATGTTAAGTAACAAGTACTATGTAGTTTCTCAAAATACTTCGTCATCTTCTATCAACATATATATTAGACCAACGTTGCGTTAATATATAACTCAAGAACGGTTGGGACGATTTTAATGATCACAATATTTTGTATTTATCTCGAGCCCGAATAACTATTAAAACATGGGAAAATTAACTAAAAAAATAATAAAAAAGATAGAGGTAGGGGAAAGTGGGGGAAATACGAACACCTAAGGGAAAACTTAAATAAAACCGTGGAATTTGATCACAGCTTTTTAATTTTTTTTTATTATAAAGTATACTTATCTGTCTAACTAATTCGCTAATCAACATTAATATTTTTTTAATGAATTGCAACAATATGACAGAAAAACAAAACCCTTAGTGTTCGGCTTTGCCCGACATTAGTCGGGTAAATACGAACACCAAGTGGGGTGATTACGAACTAACATTATTAACGACAGAGATCACATTTATGATATAATCGACAAGTTGCGTTTCTTGATCGTCTCTAAATAAAGATTTTCGTCCAGACTTTGGGTGTTTTAACGCTTTTTTCTTAAGGTGGTTAAAAATAGTTGTATTTGGAACATTATAAGTTTCTGCTGCATTGACGAGAGTGAGTTTTTGGTTTTAATATGTTCTATAGTTTTTTTGAGAACTTCTAAACTGTACTTCAGTTCGGTATTTCTTTTGTAAGTACGAGGCATCTGTAACAATAATAAAAAAAAGTTGAACGGAGAGCCAACAAACGGGAGTGTGGTAATGCCGAATGTTCGAGATTACCCGACATGGAGTGTTCGTCTTTACCCCGCGGGATCGAAAATAATAAAATGTCAAAAAACCAATTAGGTTATATTTATTTGCCAACTACGTCATTATAATTTTGCTGATTAATATGTGATTATTCCACTATGTAAAAACTTGAATTACTATTGTAGATAGAAATAAAGCTATACCAACTTGAATCTACCAAAAAATTACATATAAAACATACGAAATATTGAAAAATGCATACCTTGATAAGTGCGTGCGTCCGCGTCTCCCGTGTTGTTGACTGGCACTAGTAGTGGCGTGATCTCCGAAATGGCGGCAAGTAAATTATGGCTATATATTTCTAACATATTAGAACCATTGAATTCGGCATTACCCCGCGTTCGCGTTTCCCCCACTTTCCCCTATATTGTTTTTTTATATTTACGCAAATACTACACATTGAATAAAACTAATTTTAAAGATTTTATCGTTTTATTTTATGTTTTTACGTTCAATTAATAATACAGATAATTCATTTTGACATACATGTGATTCTGAGCAGGAACTGAAGGTGGCCGGGACAGCTATTCGCTTATATGTTCTAAAAACTAGCAAACCATATGTTAACCATAACAGCAAGGTTTGTATATCATTTGCCTAACCCCACCAACCAGCTATGATGTATCATCGATGTAAACTCTACTCTCAACGGTAAACATCAAAAAGATAATAATATCACAAAATGCGCTTTAGTTTCTTTAAAAATCTCGACGATATAATATCTTGTCTGAGACCAGACATATTCATTATATCGTAACAAGATCCAACTTCGATTTGATGAAACTAAACATAATAAAATTTAGCGGACATTGTAGTGAACTAACAAAACTGATATCCCAAATCAATTGTGCGGAATAAATTGCATTTTGTTTATGCATTTCACATATAAGTGACATTGTAGCGTTTCCTTATTTATTTGTTTTATATTAGTTTCATATTTTAAACCATGATCATCACATGCTAAACGGTGATGGAAACATCGCGAGGAAACCTGCATGTCTGAGAGAACCCCTCGAAAGATGTGTCAAGTCCGCCAGCCCGCACTAGGCCAGCGTGGTGGACTCGCACTGAGGGGAGACCCGTGCCCAACAGTGGGACATTAAAAATAGGGCTGATATGATTATTATTATATATTAGTTTCATACATTATTGCGACTTCAAGTCTAACTTTATTCATAAAAACTTAAACTTATTAGACTACGTGTTGGCAGAAACCATTCGTTCTAATACTCGTTTTAAATACTGATAACAAAGTAAAATCGGTTATGAAATTGTTATGTATCACATTATTATTTGCCATAATTTATTTGTTGTAAAATATATATATTTTTTTTTTTTTATTACATTATAGGCAAGTATTTGATCTCGATCTCTCCTGATGGTAAGTGATGATGAGATCTACGATGGAGCATACTTGCCTAGGTAGGAAGGCGGCAGTAGATCGAGACGCTCCATTCACTAGGCACATGCAGCGCAACTGATCTGACCCGCCATCCATGAATGGCAACACCGAACATCATGCCGGAACACGGCTAGGCCGCTTGGCGACATAGCTTTGTGCAGTGGGTGGTGACTAGCCACGGCCGAAGCCTACCACCAGTAGAGTTGTCTCCTAGTTGGCACCACCCGGGGTCACGTGTAGGGTATCTCGAGGGTATTTAATTCTCCTACGGACGAAGGTGACTCGACCCCAAAATACAAATAATAATGGCATGGAATCAGATAGCTTGGCTTTAGCGAAAAGCCAAGCTATCTGATACCATGCCCGCGTTGTATGTCGCTGCCTGCAAATTTACACTAATATATGAAACGTTATCCTGATTATGAAAAGCATATTGAAATGGCAGACTATGTTCCCATTTATTAACCGACTTCAAAAAGGATACTTTTTGGCACCAACTTCACATTCGTTAAATATTTGATTTAGTTAGACGAGGTAGATTTCAAGATTAGATTATTTTATAGCCTTTTCGTATTTTGAACACGGTTTTTTTAAGTGTTTCGAATAGTAGTAGAGGTTTCTGCTGCGGACTACAGATTTATCTCTCATTTTAACTTAGTGGAGCATCTTTTGTCAATAGCCCAGGCTTAAAACGGGTCGCTGTCCTAACCACGGGCACCGGGTTGAATCTGAAGTATTTTTTTATTGACGTGAGCCCACTCATAAAACAGTCATGTTGGCATTTAAACTAAGCCTATAATATAAGTAATTTGTTCGTTAGAGCACATCATTAGAAAAAGGAAAAAGAAAAGAATCTTGCGCAAGCTGGCCTTCAACTTGTTAGCTGTCATAGTCATGTTGTTTTATTTACAGGCATGTTGTAGGTATCGAGAACGCTTTTGTTTCCAATATTGTGATGTGGTTTACAATAGCTGAACGCCGTTAATGTGGAACAACGGCAGAAGGGTTTGATTGGATGTTAAAATAGCGATAACTATATTTTAGTACCATTTTATGGATAGATATTTCATTATCCCGTAAAGATTATTATAGAATCACTTTTTAAAACAAGCAAACGTTAACAAAGCGTTCAAACTACTGCTGAGAGAGATACTGTCCGGTTTTCTCACGACCTGTACATTCACATGGCTAACTAATAATATGCAAATAACATGATGGCATAAGTACATCATAATGAGGTCATATATGATTATTGTAATATATTTAATTATCACATATAAGAATATTATAATCATCTTTTTAAAACATGGATTCAATTTCAAATTGGATTACTTTTCTATAAACAAGAAATGTTTATATTTTCTCACTCACGATATGTACTAGCATGGCGTACTAATATACGAATAAGTACTTAACCTCTTTAGAATATGTTGCCTTAAGCACGTCATAATTAAGCTTTATACGGTAATAGGCAGTAAAAGTTTTGGCGTATAGGACTTTATGTGGTGGTATTATTCGTAGTACGCACCTGTCAGTTCCATTGAAGTGCGGCGTTGCGAGGTGGTTGTGCGAGTGATGCGGCGCAGGAGTGGCCGGCGCGTGCGGCGTGTGCGGCGTGCTGCGCCACCCGCCCAGCAGCGGCGCCTCCCCGCTAGCACTCAGCAATTTTAACCTGGACCATATAATGTGGCTTTAAGCTCACTCGGACCGCTGTCTACTGGGACCGCGGCCCCAGCTAACCAACAGTACCATTAAAACGTCTTTAATTGTACAGACGCAAAGAAGAAATATGTTTTTTTCAACTTGCACGAAATAAGTAATTAGAGAGTCATTAGCGAAATGGATTTGGTCCACCGCGGACCCAGTTAATAATAATGCCATACCCTCGTATACATTGTTCATAGCATCATTGGTCACGTACCAGGCAGTTTTTGCTCGCTCAGTCAGTACGTGACTCGTCTAAGGAGTTTCATCTGTATTTTTGTCAGTTTCTGCCAAACCGTAGCATTATAACAGCTTTGCGCGTAAAATTATATCCCAGCTTACTAGTCCGGTGAAGCTGTACTTAAAGGTCATCTGCGAACAGCATTTGTCATTTCGAAAAAAAAAAACAAAAATAAATGTCGCCGCTAGCCACACGCGACTGCTCGATCAGTCCATACACGGCTTCTTGTTTTTTTTTCTAGATTCCAAGTTTGAATTAATTTAAGCTGCTGACATTTCTCGCATTGCTTTGCATTCAAATTCAATTGCTTCAATATTCTATTGATACCAACACCTTCTAAGCTCCAAAAGGGTCCGCTATTCACTATCCGTTGTTAATCTACAAAGCATGTAGATATTAATCTTTTCACTGCAGGAAAGCGAGGGGATCGTTTGAAGTCCAATCGACTTAGTGGCAGACGAGCGGCTACCGGCAGAAATTGGTTTTCCCGATGCGACCCCGGCGAGGTGCACCGCGTCGAACTGTCGTCCCGCAAAATAAGATATAAAACCGTTCAAAAATGCGATGCGCTCCTATTGCCACGCCGACAGCCGTCACCTACCTTTTCCATTGGGAAAATAAAAGCTGATTCTACAGCCCTGTGTGGTTTACTGGACTTTTTCATTATTCTCTAGTTATTTTGTAACGAGCATTTACCCGCAGTCGCGCGCGTAGATTGAACAATAAAAACAAACAATGAAACTTTAATTGAAGACCTGATTAGCGCAGTAGGTAAGGACCCTGGACCCTGTTTTCTGTGCCGTGTGTCCCGAGTTCAAATCCGGGTAGGGACAATCTTTGTGTGGTGAGCACGAATTTTAGTACCCGAGTCATGGATGTTTAATATCTGTATAAATATTATATACTGAGTTCGCCCTCAGTCCATTGCGAGGTACTCATAATACAAGCGTTGCTTAGTGTGGGACCAAATGGTCGGTGTGTTCGTTTGGTGATTTAAAAAGAAATATTTGTTATATGTTAGTAAGGATTGTTTTTGTTTAAAATGACTGGAATTACATCATTTTTCTAGCTACTTCTATTAGTTTTGCCGTTCTCATAATAATAAAATCAATTGTCGTTCGAATTATTCGATTGCGTAACAGTATCTGACAATATATTATCTACGACACGAGGTCTTTTTAAAATCGATTTGTTTCAGTTACTTATCGAAAAGTTCTGACACAAGTGTCGTTTTGTTTTATTTTATCTAGAAAATAAATTTATTTTTAACATTCAGTACGGCAGAATGACATCCAGCCAGCCATTGCTTTTTTTACGGCTGAGTATTAAGTTTTAGTTTATAAGAGATAGTTTTCGTGAGTGTTTCACACACTAGGGTGGGCTCATCGAGTCGGCACTTGTGATTAAAGCAGCACTCGAGGAGAGGGCTCTCGCGCTCCTGCGCAAACAAGAGGCGGGCCCTCGAACCGCCTCACTGACGCCTTAATGGAGCCGTCCCCGAAACTTAAATACATTATAAAAACCTTTATAAATGTTTTTTTTTTTCATTTTATTCAGGACATTTAAGTACTCACATTGATTTAGCCCCAAACGATAATTCTCTTTACTTTTGGCCAATAGTCAACCATATTAATACTTATAGTAAACTCGGGTACCTACAAACGTTCGTGCTTATCACACAAAGTTTGTCCACACATGGATTCGAGCACAGAGACGGTTGTCACAAAAAATATGTTTTATTTTATTTAAATGTACCTAAGTACTACTTACCGATGTAAATTTTAAAATAGTTTGGTTACTTAGCTTGTAAACGAAGAAACCATCTCAGATAAATATACCGGTGAAAGGCACCTACTTAAGCTAATAAACGACAAAAATATCCAAACTAATCTGTACTAATGATTCGTTATTGCTACTACCGGTAAACTTAAAACCCCAAATTTATAGACGTTTTATAACTTTAAGCTTCATATAATACTGCGCATAAGAGTTTTGCTTTGCGCAATATGACTTTTTATAACGTCTATAAATTCGGGGAGTTGTATTTTATTTATTATTATTTACATTGTATGTTATTCGTAGTTTCCGCGATGTGATCTTGGGTACTGCTTATGATCAATCAATATGTAGGTAGATGCAACAGGAACCGGGATACACTATCAACACAATTGGATAATATTTAATCAGCATAGAGCAAAACTCCTTTAAGTAATTCCAAAATTAAGTTATAAGTTCCCACGAAATGTCACGATAGGGCATCGAAAGCATTTTCAGTATTACTTACTGAGAGGTTAAAAAAATGGGTCCATAACACTTAGAGGTCGGGGATGTTATGAGCGCGATAGATCTCTTTTATCGCTAGTTGTGGTTTGACAGATCCAGTTTGAAGAGATTTCGAGTATTACAGGCGAATTGCTGAATATGAGATGTAAAATGTCGACAGCGCATTCAACTATCGACCTAGCTAGCTTGGTGTGAAATGTAGAGAACATCTTGAATATAAAGATTATTATCATACCTCTTTTGTTTTCCTTGCAAAGTGTATCATTGTATACATTGTATTACAGTGAGCACCTTTAGAAATGACGAATAGACCAACGTACTGCGGCGGGTATAGCTATTAACAAAACTTTGTAAGCATATTCTTATATCATAAAGTACCCACTATAAATAAACTTATTATGCAGGAGTATGTGCATTAAAATATTTTGACTTTAGAAAGGAAATAGGAAAGCTTTGAAATAAATGTTGTTCCTAACTAGAGAAGCTAGTCCACCAGCTAGGAATGCGCTGCGATGCGATGGGTAGATAATGACAATCTATTTGAATATGTTATCCAAACCATCGGCGAGCTTATATTGATAGAAGCTATATAAAATTCCATATTATACACACATACCACAAAGTAGCCAGGATCATCACAAAGAAATAACGAATAACTTGTAAAGTAAATGATTATAAATAATGGCAAATCAATTCAAACCCACTGTAATATTCTATATCGGTAATACCGAATGGAACCGATAAGTAATGTCCTACCAATTACGTCAGTTTTAATGTTATTTAATAAAATTCTTAATATTTTTTTTTGTTTTTTATAACATTATGCATATTATCATTTTACTCACAAGTGTATCTTCTTCTAATTGAGTTTTAAATTGTCTAATATCTGTCATTAGTAGGACAACTGGCCTGGGACTCACCCATAGGACTTTCCAACCTGTTTATTTATAAACCCTAGTGTATACCTCACCTCGCTTTGTGTGCTCGTCTGGATCGTGAGGAGAGGTCGAGTTCGCTGGCGGCGGAGCACGCGGCGCCGGCGCCGGCCTGCAGGGAGCCGCGGGAGCCGCCCAGCCGCCGCGGACCCAGCCGGCACGTCATCATTTCTGGAAGAACAAAATAATTCACTATCAAGGAAGAAAGTGTTATTAAGATAGAGTATTCCATACACTTCTTAAATACATTTGGTCTTATCGCCCATCTACGATCTCTTCCAGACACTCTGAAGGGCGAAGTGTCTAAAATTATCATAGACATTTGTACTTTTAACCTTTGAACACCTACTTATATCGAAGTCATGTTCACTCGCCTCTAAAGTGTATAATACTTTGTCATATATCAGTGAAATTAAAATGCTGTCAAGAGTTGAATACTGAACATAAAAGTGTACATTGTCTAGCGACACACAAACTTATTATTAGCTTACCTCAAATTCATAAAAGTTACATTCCATTTACATTAACATTACAAATATATTATATATATATATATATTATATATATAAATATATATGTAGGTACTAGCTGCGCCCTACGGTGTTACCCGTGCAAAAAATCATGTTGATCCTTTGCACTATGAAAAATTTAAACAAAGCTATCCCACGGGTACGATACATTTTACCGGGATAAAAAGTAGCCTATGTGCTATTCCAGACTATATAATCTATCTCTGTGCCAAATTTCATCCAGATCCGTTAAGCCGTTCTGGCGTGATTGAGTAACGAACATCCATCCATCCATCCATCTATCCATCCATCCATCTATTCATCCATCCAAACATTCACATTTATAATATTAGTATAGATTATAATTGCTTTAAAATCGGCGATTAATATGCGCCATGCATAACGAACTACCTAAACGATTAGTAAATCTATAGCTAAGCTGTGTGTGTCTCAGTTCTTTGCTTGTATAAGCATCCAAATAATCATTACAGGAATGCCGAAATCATAAATAACAATTCAAAATCATCTCTCATTCATCTTTCGCTACACCGAGTGTTAAGTACGACTGCCTGTAACCAATTATGAAGATAAATCTCAAGCTTATTACAATTTCATTTCTCTCGCAGTTCACAGGGCCGCTCGCACAATAGGAAAACAATACCGTTAATAAAACGGGAGCCATCTTGCGATACGAATAAAATGAATAAGGCGTAAATCGAATGAGGGCATTGTGAGTCCCTATTCTTTTTATAAACTGCCCGCCGCGATTTTGTTAATTGGGCACCAACTCTCTTATATAGTGTTGTTCGAAATTGGTTTTGCGAAAATTCAAGACCACTACCTTATTTCAGCAAGAACAATTTTTCGTACGTCAAACTTATGCATATATTATACTGATTTCTTATATTTACGCGAATACTCCACATTGAAATCAAACTAATTTACGAACGCAATAAAATCCGAAAAAAATGTTTTATTTCAATGTTTAGCATATATTTTTTAATTATGTGCAACAGAACAGAATCTTGAGTCAGTCTATTGTTGTTAATATGTTATAATAGCCATGAGCCAGAACGTAATTAAAAAAAACTTTATACAAACATCTACCAGGGTCGAATTTCAAAATATCTTTACTTAGGTAAGATAAAGGAATATAACCTATAAACAATGCCTATAAATTTCATATATCTTCACCACCTTAGGCTATGCGTTGTCTATCAGCCATTCAATTATTGCCATTTAAACAAAAAATAAGATTAGGTCGCATTTGTCTTGGTCTACGAGAATGCAAGACCAAGACAGCAAGACCAAGACCGATTTGGTCAACACTATCTCTGATAGTTCCAACGCGGTTCAAATTACGAGGTTCGAAAAGAAACTGCTCCGCACTTCGTTCAAGAAGTTAACTAACGAACTGAAAATAAAATGATAGTCGATGCTGCAACTCCGGGCGAGCGGTTCAACTTGCTTAATTAATGGAGACAGGAATAGGCTGCAGATATTGTCGGCGGCAACGGAGCAATATAAATAGTATAAAGGTTACAAAACAGTGTAAATACACACTGAAAGTCCTAACCGTTTATGAATAGTGCCACATATTTTTTGAATTACTGTGCACTTGTGTGGTTCTTTTTTGAGTTTTTTATAAATCGATTAGTTAGTTTTGATTTTGTTATCTTAGCGGTTGTCTTAAGTTATTTCACACTATTAATTGTGACAAGTTAAGTATAATAAGGTGTAACAAGAATAGTGTAAAATATTTTAAATGTAAAAGTAATTTGTTTCATTATTCTGTGAGAAAGCAAGCCAGTACAATTTCACCGCGCAATTAGATCGTAGTGCTATTTTTAAAATTTCAAAAAATAAGTTTTTTTAGGGAATATGACTTTTAAAGCCTACCAATGGACTCCTTAAAATATTTTACAGTATTATTGTTAAGCCTTATTTATAAATGGTGATGATTAAATTGGTCATACAGCGTAAATTTTGTGAATGGTTAAACACGGGCCGGCTGTTTTGGTTGCTGCGAGTCGCCGCAGTGCGGTAAACTACGATACGATGACATGCGGTTATCATTTTCACGTTACAGATGATGATATTAATAAAATATGAAGTTAAATCCAATACATATTGAAAACAATAATTCAAACTTTTTTTTTATGATCATTTATAATGTACTAGCTGCGCCCCGCGGTGTTACCCGCGATTAAAATTATGTGCTTTTTACCGGGATAAAAAGTAGCCTATGTGCTATTCCAGACTATAATCTATCTCTGTGCCAAATTTCATCCAGATTCGTTCAGCCGTTCTGGCGTGATTGAGTGACAAACATCCATCCATCCATCCATCCATCCATCCAAACCTTCCCATTTATAATATTAGTGTGATTAGTGTGATTGAAACGTCGAGGAAGGCCTACGATTATATTCATAATACGCCTCATCACTTTAACAATTTCTATTTCAAAATTAAATAGCTCAATAATATAATTTCCAATGGAAACCTGTATCAACTGGAAAATGCCAGGCACCTTCTATAAAATCTCCAGCTAAGCCGCTATGAGAGATATCTGAGTGACGCCACTGAGTGTCAATAAATAATAAGCCCGCCGATCCGACGTCGACGCGGCGGTGAACACTGTGTAATTATGGATACATGCATTATCCGCTGTGACATTAAAATTTAAACTTACTGTCCTCTAATCACAGTATTCGACTACCATAAACATGGATGGGCCAAGAGAAGGTCCAATTATTTGCATTGTAGTAAATAGATATGATATATAAGGCCTAGGTATACAGCTATTAATAAGCTTTTTGGATCGTTGTTTGTCACTAAGGCTGTGTCCCCGGTCGGCAAACTGTCAGCGGCCGACTGAGTGAGCCGCAAATTTGTGGCGAACTGAAATTCGAGTTCGCTGCAAACTCAGATCAATTTGCGTGCGTCGCAAGCAAACTGTTATGTGTTAGCCGCTTATTTAGGTCGACCGACCGACTGAATTTTCACTGTCAACTGTCAGAACTGACAGTTTGCGGCAAACGTACTCACTACGCCCGGCGAACAAGCATATAACCGCCGCCGAATGGAACCGGTTTTGCTGTGAGTCGGCCGCTCACTGAATCAATCGGCGCGCGCAACACAGCAAACTGCGTAGAGTGAGCGCAAACTAGCAAACTGTGAACACTCCATTTCAAATATATGGAAGGGCGTACTAAACCGATACGCCGCTAACTCAGTCGGCCGCTGACAGTTTGCCGACTGGGGACACAGCCTTAATATCATCCCAGCATTCAACCAATATTAAGTTGTTTCATTATTTTGTTGCATTATTATAAAAAATAAAAAAAAGTTGTTTCAACGAAATCCAATTATCGCCTCGTAAATCAATGACCGCAGACTATTTCTTTCGTTGTTTTTAAAAACAAAAGCTATCGCGCTGTTTGGAACTCGACTGGCATCACACGAACGCCTCGCAAACAATCTCGGTTCGGAAACAGTTCCCCACGTCTAAATCATTTTCTATTTCCACCGAGAATGAAAAAAAAACAGATTATTTTTAGCACACCGCGCAACCATGCTGGTTGCAATATACTTTGGGCTTTTGCATTCCAAAATAATAATAATATTACCAGACGAATGCACCAACTGTACGGTCCCACACTAATCAACGCTTATATTATGGGTACCGTACTGGGACTGGGGTGAACCCAGTGGATATATCACATTTATATAAACATCAATGTTTAAGATAAAAACATTCTCATCATACAAAGTTTGTCCCATAATACAAGCATTGCTTAGTGTGGGACCGTATAGTTGATGTGTTCGTCTGGCGATATTATATTATTATAATTCTCAACTCTGATCCGTGTACAGACCCGAAGCTTATTTCGAAGCGGCATCAGCCGATTCGTATTGTAGCGTACATAACTCGCCGGCGGGGAAGCGCCGCACTGCGGCGCAACACGTCATTAAAATTTACTAGGATCCGTTGCGACGATCCCCTTCCGAGGAAATACACACATACCGCCTATTAGGACGACGCGAACACGTTTACTAGTGTTTAATGATAAAGGACATGCCTCGTCGAAACTTAAATACAAGCTTTTGTTTGACCTATATCTGCCAGGCTTAAACATGCCGGTTTACTGAAATAAAACTTATTTTACAGATTTTATCGCGTTAATTTTGTTTTTTATGTTCCCGGCGTGCTTTACAGCAACCATGGTCACGGGAGTACTGCGGTGTTTGACATCCCAGTGTCATAGTTTGAACTGGGGTACCCTCAGTAGCCTATACGCTCGGCTTGCCTGTTTACTTTTTTACAAGCGGATAGGAAGACGAAACTGGGAAATATTATTAGAATTATGTTTTTGATCTGTGATAGAAATTATTTATACTTGTTACTTCAAGATACTTCATATTATTACAGATGGTTTTTTTTTATAATCTGAATAAGTAACTAGGCTGCTACGATCTGTGACTGAAGAGTAGGTGCACTATGAGTGATAAGGGACCAGTCTAGGCATCAACAAGTACAAAATAACTTATTTTTCGTAGTGATAAGAAGATAAAATATGCTGTTATTAGGCCGACAGCGCCGCTCACTCCGCCTCCGGCTCAGCCCTTGATCAATTTTGAGATAACGACAGAGTACATTTAATTATATCTGCAAATGCCATTTTAACCACTAATCTCTAATACCGAGCCATTATAGCGTGATCAAATTAGGCAAATTGCAATATCAATAGGTGTTTATATCGAGCGTCGATTGTTACCTTTCGGGCTCGTATTCTATTGAATATCTTTAATATAAAACGATATATTTCCATTATACGCTTTAAGTCGTTAAACGGTTATCGCAGTTTTATTTCCAAAGGTATATAATAGCACCTCGACATTTATATTTGAAATGTTTATGGAAGGAATAATAAACCACCTTTGTTAAATGGGATTGTGTTTGCAGTAAGTAATTAAATCGTAAACTTAGGGAGCCACAGATGGGCGGGCGCCGCGCCGCCCGCAGCAGGCGCCAAATTCCCCGGGATTTACTTCGAATTACGCAAACAACAAATAATGACAGAATGTTCGTAATCATCTATGTTTAATGACTCTATAATAAATTATTTAGCTGTTGTTCAAAATTACAATTTGATATCTGTTTGAATAAAAAAAAAAAACTACACAAAGGATAAAGTAATAGTACTGAGAGGCTGCGCGGCTTTTCCTAACCGCACTATAACGGCGTAGCGCCAAATCGTCGTAGCTCAGCTCAACGATAAATGCGGCAAGGGTTCTTACAATCAAGATGGAGGGAATTGGCAACACTGTCGAGGTAAAACTGGATATATGTATAGCAATACTGATCCGATAAATACATCTGTTTAGTGAATACACGCTGTAAGGGGCTTCGTAGCGATAACTGATACCATAGATTTAACTCATGTTGTATTATACAATTTTAATTGATTTTAGCATGAACATCACGATACGCTCGAGCGCTCGTCACTCGCTCGAGTCGGGTATCGCGCAGAGCGTTGTGTTGGGATCGCAAAGTTTACGATACATAGCGCGCTCAAAAATTACAACATTTGAAACCAATGACTTTCTACAAAATTATTTGTATAATTTTATTATACAAATAATTTTGTATTAGCATTTTAATTTTATTTTATTTTTATTATAGGCATTATGTGTAACCTGTACTCACCGTTTTCATTACAAGAGGGCGACGTGGCGCAGCAAAATATTCATGTAAAGCGAAATTTGCCGAACCACTAATATTATTTTTATAATCCTTCCTTGTGAAATTGCCGTAGTGTGCAAAACAAACTATTTCAAGTGAAGTGTAGTCAGATTGGTCGTCCCACAAAATTTCAATATTGAATCCGAAGTGAGCGCATTACACCTCATGTAGACCAAATATTTAATCGTATCGGCTTTAGAACCTCAGACATGAAAGTGACGCGAAGGATCTGTGAAACTTCCTTTGCCTTTTATATCGTGCTCCGTCGACTTGAAGAGATAAAAAGTTTTTTTCGCCTACAAAAGAGTTATACACGCTTTATTTCCCAGACAAAATAAAATGTCCGTGAAAAATCATGAAAAGAGCAACCGGTTTGAGAGGGTTCTACTATAGCAGTGTATTTCGATCCTGGGCTTTTTAATTTCCATTGATTTGATACAAGCATGGGTACGCCAATGTAGAGTCGATCAAGAAAGTGGTACGTTAAACATAACAATGTAACTTATATACAATTTAAATGTAAGATGAATCCCAAAGTCTATGGTTAGGATGTAGGGGTGACCCATCGCGTGTAAACCACAATATTGTATATGATGGTGTAGTAAACTAGAGATGGCGCTGTCAGCCCGCGCGCCGCGGCCTGGCCGCCAGCCACCGCGCTCTTATTTCATTATAATGACATCTCCAACATTGTCCTTATATTAATTAACGTCATAATATAGCACGACAGACCTAATAACAATGGTTTATGTTTAAAAAACACCTAAATCGTATAACCTAAGCTATAAAACTACAGCAGCATTCGTGTTTACCTCACAGATAGAATTAAACAAATACTTCTTTGTGCATTATTGCTGCAGTTTGCCGAACGCACAGCTTTAGTCATCGTACCTTAACTTTACGTTATTGAAGCTGACTAGATACCTACACAAATGAAATATTTTCCAACGACCGCAATATGCAGCACAGGTCACACTATCAACTTGTTGCAACGCCGACGGCGCGGCAGGCCGAATCGGCAGACCAAGTTTACATAGAACTTTACGATCTAGTCCATTGCGCTCTGCACTTCACTTCAGCAAGCGCATACGTCGTTAGCTTCACTTCGCAAAAACTCTTTCAGACTACAACTTTGACGTAATCTATATCTTTTGTAGCTAACTCTGTACGTTGAATTGAAATTCAAGTCAACTTTCGTTATCTAGCATGCTGAGATGGAATAACGCTCCAGCGAGCGCGACCATCACGCCTGTGATATTCTAAGCGGTAGGTAGAGGTGCTTTGCCTGCATTTTGCTTATAGTGTTGGGTCCAATGTATATAGAGGGTATAGGGGAAGAATGGTTAAATGTTTCAGGCATTACTTTCGTTGCTAGCTCGACGTGGTAACAATATAAAATAAAGTCATCGTTGGCGTGTCAGTGCACTCATGTGAGCCAATTTACAGCGACGACCCAAGAATATTGGACGGCGGAATGGAGCCCAGACGCCTCGGAAAACTTAGCTCGCTCAAAAATCCCGCAAGAAATTTAATCTGTGGAGTTTTATAGCACAAGGTGTATAATAATGGTGCTGCGAGAAATAGTGACGGAGGATTTAAAGAAGATTGCAAATTTAGAAAACGTTTTACTAAGCATGTTTTATATTCCATTTTCGGTAGAATAGACTTTGCTATCGGATCGTGCGGTGCGGAACGCGTAAATGAAAGCAGTTATGAATTCCTATAAAACAGTCTAAGTAATAACTGCTTTTATTCGCAATCTTGAAGCTGAGCTAAGTCCTTCGTCACGGAACAACAACACGACGATCACTTTTGCACTATAAAATGAAGCGCAATTAAGTGTAAGTCTTGGATTGATTGTTGTTCTCGCTCAATTTTATGTACTTACTTCTGACGAACGTTTTATTTCGCCCACATTCCGCAGTCCACAAATCTATTTGAATAAGGTATGAGCGTGGACGGCAAACTTCCCGCGAACGTCGAGCCGGAAAAATTCATTTTTTTTCCATGATAAAACAGGGAAAACCTAACTAAATACTTTGCAGTGTCAAGTGCTTTGTTCTTTCCGTACACATTTGAGGTTGAAAGGTCTAGTTTATTTTAAGCTTAAGTAAATATTAACTTATGATAAGCGTATACAATGTATGTTTGTTTTATTTTAGCAAAAGCGATACCAGGGAAACACCTCTAGCTCAAAAAAGAGACAATATAGGTTAGAAAAAAATCCAAAGCATATCCAACCATCCATCCATCTATCAGCCGAAATACCTCCAATGCTGGAGGAATAAGCCTTTACCAATGACTTCCACATATCACGGCTCTATGCCACAAGCTCTGCCAAAGCATATACAAGTATTAAATCCATACAAACCATTGATATTTAAATCACAACATTTCTTTTTAATTTTTTTATGATCGAAGTTTTGCAACAATAATAATACTATCTAACCACTCCTACCATGGAACAATATAAATTGTTCCAATTAGTAAAAAAGCAATGTCTTTGCTCCCCTACAGTTTATTTTATTCAATAAAAATAATTTATCAAGAGTGCTACCAATTAACCGATCTGATAATTGAATTTATTAGGTTTGTAGAGCATTCAATGTGAACGCTCCAAATTGAACATCCAACTTATTGTTATCTTTTCTGCGAAACGAATTCCATTGCCAATTGAAAGCCAACTTCGATTCACATTAATTAGGGGTTAGGTACGTACCTACCATCGGGGACTTAACTCCCCGAACACTTAAGACAATTTTCGATTAAACGGGCCGTATCGAGTCTTAAAGCTAAAGCTGAGTGTTGCCATGCGAAATTGACTTAAGGTCGGTAGTCAGTACGTCACAATAGTTACTTACCTATTATTATTACCTATATACTTAACATTCTATCGTCGGTGAGACTTTCTTCAAGCAACAATTATCATCAGATGTCGTCACGCTCGCAAAACATCTCTGTATAAACTATTAAATTGCATCCCATTGACTGCTTACTCGACAATCTTTGTTATATGACTGACTGACTGCTACTAAGTAGCTCGCGCCAACCCAATCAGTAAAGTAGAGGATGTCCTTTACTGACAAAATACTGGACTCCACGAAAGGAAATTTCTTAATATCTGCCTGTAATATATATCATTACACTATCGTGATCAATATATACATTATCATCAGAGGTACCTAAAGATATGCTATGTTAAAATACCACGGACTCTAAACAACGGTGAACAAGATATTTTAAACTGGCAGATAGCCACTTCTGCCACTTTATTGCCGATTGCCAAGGAAGGAAAAAGTTAAGAAGAAATATATAGCTATGCACACAATCGAGATTTATTCAATTACACTTATTAATACTCTCACCGACGGCAATAAAGGCGGAGTGCGCGAAGCAAAACCTCTACCAATTAATTAGCCGGGATCATCTAAATGTCTTCAGCGAGAACACCTGATAAATTAGCCGGCGCCACTCCAGACAGTCCCGGGTATCATTTGGAATGCCGTAGATTAAAGCGGATTGGAAATTTATATATGAACTATCTGTACATATAGGCTATCTTTCATCGGCTATAATCTAGGTAGATAGGCCGAAACTCATACTACAGTTCACCATACTCGTACACAACACTTAAAAACAATAGACATAATGCAACTCTACAAAGCCACTACTCTACAAATTTTCCTAATATATTTAAAACTTAATTATCTACTTAATATTTATAAAAACCATTAAAGATCAGCAATCTTAAATGGGATTATGTAGAGAGCAGCAAACTACCCAATAAATTCTGTTATCATCGTCTATAACATTAACAAATGTATTAAATGAAAATATTTTCTTGAAGCTATCATTTGATTTCAAAGGGGTCGGGCTAGCGGCGACTTGGCGCCCTTCCCAATGGCTGTAAAAGTGTAAAACAAGCAAGTGTTCGCACCACTGAACATTAACATCGGGCATGCTACAAATCTTCCAGCAGTTTTTATTTCAGTGTCCATATTGTGAAGCTAAAAATAAAACAAAAGAAGTTATACTCCCGCCCCAAAATTGTGGCTGTTCATTTATTTCAAGATTTATTGTATGCGTTTCTAGTGACCTAATTAAATGGATAAGATAGCTTACGTCTGTTACAGATAGTATTGTTACAGACATGTAGAAATACAATAAACGAAAAAAATCAAAGAATCTACCTTATTCTAGTAAAACTATTTATTCACAAAACTGGGCATTTAACTTCGGAAATTACCGACCTAAATATATAGAAAGTCTCGCCGGCACAGGTAGTACTATAAATAAATAAATGAGATACAATTGTACATGATGATGACCTAATCAAATTGCGCGCGAGTTGGAAAAGTTGCCGGCGAGTTCTCAGATTCAATTAGGAGATACGCCGCCGGACGGAGCAGGGCTGTGCCGTAACTGGACACACACCTTAGTATAATAATAGATTGGTCTATGTTGTAGACAGGGCTAATGAAATGGCTTAGTACAGTGAAAAGTACAAGTACCTACACACCGCAATGAGTTAATGATCGTATAGACTGGTATCTCACTGTGCAAAATATTATTAACCATGATGCCTATGCGACAAATGAGAATTTTTATTCTTATACAGATAATATCTGGGTTTCATAGCGCTCGCGCAAACAGCACAGAGTCAGCGTCTCATAATATTATATAGGTTTGAGGACCCGATTGGCACATTTGGTATAGTAGCCCTGCTTTCTGTACCAGGGGTCCTGGATTCGTATTCTGGTAGGGGCAATCATTGTATTACGAGCACGAATGTTAGTGGGCGTGGCTACCTGACACAAGTACTTGCAATACTTACAAGGTTGGTCACGTATTCAGTACGTAGTTTGTGATTTTTTATAAAGAATAATCAAATGTTTTTTTTTATATTACTCTTAAACTAGTGTTAAACACTTGGTAAAGAAACTGTATCATATAAAAACCGTCACATGATAGCCCTTGCCCGCTGGGGCCGCGATCACCCGCCCGCCCTACACACTAGCGCCGTGATTTTCATTATCATATCTATAAAAGCCATTTGCTCTTACATCTTTTAAAAGACTTAACTTGAAACGTCAATTCTTATAGGACAAATACCATTAATGTTGGCCCTAGTTCATTTAAAATTTAAACCTTTGAAGTGCCCTCATCTGGCATCAGGAAGATAACAATAACATTAACACGCATGTTATCCCTCGTAGAGGTAGGCAGCTGTGAACTGCAGTGCATACTCTTATGCCGATAGTATTTGGGCCTAATGTAATGGGACCTTCAATGGACCTTCATGTCGGACCACAACGCAGGTCCATTGCGGGCTGCCGAACTTAATGTGGCCTTCAATAAATGTGCAGGTTTAATTGCAATGAGTTTTCACCGTATGGTAAGCAATAATAATCTTACGGCTACCAAATCCATTGTTAAAAAGTACTGTACTCATTCTTGATCGACATAAATTTAGTTAAACACAAATACACGGATAGCGAAGTTATAAAGTTACTTATCTTAACAAAACCAAGCCAACAATACCAGCAATACAAAAGGTATATTATAATAAAAAGTGAACGTTACTCCCGCTAACAAAGCAGACGGATAGATTGCTCGTAGGAAACTTGCTAATGTACGGCGATGGGGCGAGGTGAAGCGGGCACAGAGTTGCCAACTTTAACTGTATTCAATGTTCGGCAAATTACACGCCTCGTTAAAGATTCCCTTTGGAAACGAAATAGGTGTTGACCGCACGATTACGTGGCGATGTTTAAGCCGTGCGTGTTCGTTAGATATTCAATGAATAATTTATTAATCCGGCGTATCAGTAGATACCGAACTAGTTAACAGAAAAAAACAAAAAATACGAACGTAGGCAAAATAATCATCGAGAAATCGGCTTTGGATTAAGCAGGAATAAGGCAGAAATAACTCTGGATGGAGTCCAAAGGCAAAAAACCCATACGTGGGAGCACCTGATAGGCTATTTGGGAAAAGCAAACTGCGGCAGTTATAGTTCTAAATCAAGAAATCCGGTTGAATATACATATTATTCTTTCGCTAGTTTATAGAACAGGATTGCTGGAAATCGTAAAAATATTAGGTATATAATCAAAATTCTCCGCAGCCACTAATTGTTAGTACAAACTGTATAGATATATTCAGGCACTGTGACATTATAGTGTTTCAGTCGAATATTCGTAACAAAAAAACAGTATCTAAGATGTGTTAAAGAAATACATTAGCTGTGGATATATTTCCAATAAATTAAGGACCACCCTATGTTGGCATTCACAGGGATGGCATGATACAAGCCCATTGCAATTATATACAATGAGGAAGCTTAAAGCATGGCTGCCCTGGGAGCCGGCTCGTTGGCGCACTCGGTCGGGCGCCGCGACCCTTATCTCGAGTAACATGCACGTAATCAGCAGTATCGGTGCGGGTTCCTCACCCCCGAGCCCTTATTGTTGACTTGGGACTCCCTTATTAGCAACTGTATCATTTTAATGATGCAACATGAACGTTAATACAATGTAAACATCAGCAAGATGTTGATAATGGTTAGATACAAGCACAGCCTTGTTACAATGTTCAGACAGCACACAGCGTGCGCTACGAGTGTAGGCTAAAATACGCCGTTCTAGCATGTAGACATACTCACATATATATAAAAAAAACTATGTTTAACATTCTTTAGTCTATGCCGGACCTTTTTCTGGGCAAAAAGTTATGTTTCTGGTAACATTTACAAATACAAATGCATTGTAAAAGTGGCTTCACTTTGCTAGTGGAAACGCTACGTCTACTTTTAAAAACAAGTCTGTGGATTACATGGTATTCAATTAAAACGAACAAATCAATTTATATTGATTAGACATATGAATATTGCAATTCTTTCTATTCGTATAATTTGATACTTACCCCGTGTAGTGGAAATGATTAACAATTTGATAACATGGAACCTCCCCGTTCACCAATCACCGTGCTCACTAAAACTTAGTAATTTCTTGTAATAATTTCTTCACGGAAATAAAGTTATTGTACGAAATCAATTTAATGACAGTGCAAAAGTCTCAATGCTGAAACGCTTAACAACACTACCGTGGAGATAGGTACGATTCCTTTGTGATAACTTCCACTTTACCCGAAGCATATTTTTGCCGAAGTAATAAAACTTAACGGCCCTTTCTACATCGAAATATTCTGTGAAGCATTTAGGGGAGCTGCTCACGGGAAACGATTGTCTCATTTCACAATGAGTGTTTCAAATAAATATTAACGACTAAACGTCATAAAATTTTATGGACCTGGTAAATAACGGCTTAAAACATCCGATGGCTACCCCATTCCGAAACGATACTTGTTGTTTGGTGTGGTAAAAAAATAGTCGTTTAAAATGTTAGAATTTAATAAATTTAATAGGAAATTAGATATTGATTTCTTATATTTAGGCGAATACAACACATTGAAATAAAACATTTTTTCTGTATAGCAACCGAAACGTCGGGAACGTAAAATCATAAAATAAACGCGATAAAATTAAAAAAAAATGTTTTATTTCAAAGGTAATTAGATGTTTAGACGAATTAGAAAATTCTGACAAACTCTTAGATAACTGTTAGTCCCACTAATTGGGCCTCAAAAGGTCGATGGCATAAGCTTCATGTAAAAATCGATAATCAGGGTACACTGGAAGTCGACGCTACTGGTGGGCGAACCGAAGGCAATTCGCAATATAATCACTAAATAGCGATGGCAGATGCTTATATACAACTGATATACGACGACACACATGACGACGATTGACAATCCAAATTACTCACGCCGCCCAGCCTACGTGTGGCCATCCGCCTAGAATAATTACCTGCCTAACATTACCTAATAGGGGACAGCGACTCCATTAAGCACTACGCCACCATACTACGAACATATCAATAACGTTGACATGACGTTATTACAGAGCACTGTAAACCATTCCCGCGTAATGCTATGTGTTGTCTGTAACATCTCGTCCAAATTAATAGAAGCTCTATTCTATATACAAGGTCATAACAATGAATTTTTAGGTGAAATATATATACACTGTAATTATACTAGAACTTACAATTTAAATGACTTTGAGATGTATCATATTCGGGGCAAAACACCGTGGATACTTGGGTGCTTGTCTCCAGCATTGACACTGAGAAAATCGTGGGTGCGGCATGGCCTATGATCCCACGTTTTAAACGAGCCTGGCATTTTATCAATCTGTATTGTTAACAAGGGGTAAAGAAATAAAACCGTAACAAAACCTCGAGAAGACTGATAATTGTAATGAGGATCTGAGGTTTAAAGATTACATTCTAAGTCAGACACATTTGAGGAATATATAAAGAACTCGTACTTAGTTCCCCCTAGACAATCGAGGGTTCTAATGAAGTCGTAAACGATACTCAAGAGGGTTGTGACGCTAGAAATCCAAAAAAATACTAGGTCAGAGCAACCCTATACGAAAAACTGTGATTGGTTCTGAAACGTGGTATTGGTACATGCACGCCGCACAATATCAAAGGCTGATCAAAGGTCGGACAATATGACATACGTCCAATTAATCTCGTTTCGTTAGAATGAAACTAGACAGTAGATATTCTGTGACATATGGGACTAAAGGCCATTTCCTTCATTAAACAAGTCTGTACTTATTAGTCGATAATATAAAAATATTACAGTAAATAGCATTTATTAAACTAGGTACGATATTAAAGACAAGCTTACCGCGACTTATTTTGTTATGTTCAAACGTATTTACGACTATCTGTTACCCGCGACTTTGTCCGCGTGGCATTAACACTAAAATAAAAGTAGCCTAAGTTACTCCTTGTTAAATCAACTATCTGCTAGTGAAATTCCCGTGAAAATCCGTCCAGCCATTTCAGAGTTTAGCCGAAACAAACAGACAGACAAAAATTTAAAAAAAAAATTGTTTTGGTATATGTACCGTGTATACATCCAAATACACTTAGTAAAAAGCGGTTATTTAAATATTACAAGCAGACACTACAATTTAATTTATTTGTATAGATCAAGAAAGTGAGTAGCTTATACAACGCACCATCGTACAACAAATAACTTACTATGTTCGGTATTGTCACCAGTAATAAACATAAATCTGTTACGTCGTATGTATCAGACGGCCTGTTAACACCTGTCACCACCACCTTTGGACTTAGCACCGAACGGGTTGAGTGGCGGGCTCACTACAGGGGCACAGTTGGCAACTACAAACTCTATGATGTAAGCTAACTACACGATACATAATAACATACACTGTACATATATGAATCTATGATTTTAGTTGATTAGTATGGAGAGTCAGTTTAGCAAGATAATTTGAATCATAACATAGGTAATATGTTGTATCCCTCCAACATGTGTCGAAGGCGGCCACCGGGGGGGTTTTAGTGGGTAAGAATCCCACATAACCCGGCCCTCTCCCACACAGAGGCCGGGTATCTATCGAAGATTTCCCCCCCGTCAACAAAAAAAAAAAAAAAAGGTAATATGTTGTATGTATATGACTAAGTATTACAATTTCATCGGTACCAAATATCCATCCATATTTCATCGGTAGGATGAAATATGGATGCTGCAATGCACGTCAGTCTATTTCTTCGGGGATTACCGGCGTAGTGGTATTTTTCAAGGCAGGGAACGAACATCATCTATCCAGGGATATGCTGACAGGGTATTCTAACCTTTGAACCTGCGCTTCATTAGCGCAATAAGCGAAAATATAAGAAATCAATAACGATGGTCATTTTGTCAAAGAACGATAAAATATTTTTTTTAATCGACATTTCGAAATTCTGAGTGATTAAAATAATGATTACAAATGCGATATATAAGCGCAGGTGTAACTCTGTATAATAACTATATCTTCCAAAACCGAAAACACATATAGTTGACCCACAGCCACACCTGTTACTCTACGCTATTTTTCATTTTCAGGATGCGGCGCCGGCTCCCCTAAATGTGTTATGGGATATCTCATCCCATGAAAAGATTCCACTCAATTTTATTTCGCCGATTATGCCAACTTGGAGTTATCCTATTACCTGTGTAACCTGTGCTTATATTCAGTTCTTTACGTTATACAGGGTAATTCCGAAAGCGTATACTATCTTTTGAACCTGCGTTTTTTAGCGCACTTGTAATTAGTATGCAAAGTCAAAAATTCGATCTGTCGATTTTAAAAAAGAACTCTCATAAAATTTCAATTATAATATTGTTGGCAACAAAAATATTTTTCTTTAATAAAAAACAATCTGACTTCGCATAATGATTAAAAATGCGCAAATGAACGGCAGGTTTAACGGTTAGTATACACTTTCTGAATCATCCGCTATATTTCATACAAGCTTTGCACCGAAACTGAATTCTAAATGAAATGTTGGCAACACAGAACTATAATACGACCATACATTATTTTTAGGGAATGTTGGAAGCGTAGGTTTGATTCTAGAGATGAATTACTTATGATAAATTGCTACATTAAAGATTTATTGCTTATCTACAAATTGTTTAACTTTTTTTGCGATATGGGAAGTAAAAAGCTCTCCCATCCAAAGACCACTCCGACTATTCGATCAATCATTCCTCGTCGCTCTATTTTGTACACATATACACTGCAAGTATTTTCTTGACGTACTTTATGAAATATTTTTCTTAAATAATTTGATTGAAAAGAAAATAATGTACACAAACAACATATATAGTGAATTTCACTACAGTAATAAATGTAATTTAATAAAATTTTGGATACTTCCAGCCTCCTTATGGACGAAACCGCAAACGTGTCGGTGAATATTATTAAATCTATTTAGGTATATCTACAAATTGTATGAAATTCAGATTAATCAAATGATAATGTAAGTTCGTTTTATATTAGTTCTTAGAAGTGAAACAACTTAGCGTATAAGCTCTAAGATTGAAACACCCGTATCTATACAAATCAATAAAATTGGAGTGTCTGTTTGTAATATTAAAATAACCGCTTTTTACTAAGTGCATTTGGATGTTTACACGGTACATATACCAAAACATTTTTTTTCACAATTTTTGTCTGTCTGTCTGCCTGTATATTTGTTATAATTTCTGAAATAGCTGGGCCTATTTTAACGGGACTTTCACTGGCAGATAGCTCATGTAACAAGTAGTAACTTAGGCTACTTTTATTTTAGTAAAACTTTTTCGTTAAATTCCACGCGGACGAAGTCGCGAGTAGCAGCTAGTGTAACATAAAATCAGTTAATCCCAGCTGAGTCCGGGCTGAACGGGTCCGCCCGGGACATCCCATCCGGATATTGAGGGAGCTGGCGTCCTGAAACTTTTTCATACCTATTATACTAGCGTCATATTTCATTCAGCTTCGCCGGCTAGACACCAGCGGGAGTCCTAAATCTTTACGGACGTTTCCGACACCTCGTAAACCGCACGTGGTCGGCCAATACAAGACACTCTTATCAAGATTTTGTATCATATCAATCTGAGACCTTTTACTACATCATATTATCCCACTTATATTATAAATCCCACTGATATTATAAATGTGAAAGTATCGATGGAGGGTTGGATGGATGCTTGTTACTAAATCACGCCAGAACGGCTGAACGGATCTGGATAAAGTTTGGCACAGAGATAGATTATAGTCTGAAATAGCACACTTTTTATCCCAGTAAAATGTATGGTTCCCGTGGGACAGATTTGATTTATTTTTTCATAGAGCAAAGGATCGACATGATCGTTTGCATAGGTAGTGGTAGTTTAGGGGTCAGAAAATGATATAGGGACATACTTTTTAATCGCGGGTAACACCGCGGGGCGCAGCTAGTAGTTTAATACGGTGATATTAATGGTCATAATAATAAAAACAAATCGTAAATATTGCGTTCGCGACTGTCAAAGGTAACCAGGCTACAGGCAATTGATTTGTCGTAATATAGCAATAATATTGGGTATCGCAACCATTCAGGCGTTGACAATCTTACCGTGACAGGGGCCGACAGCGCCGACAGACGTGTGGACCGACGCTCGAGTGGACGTGTCCTCGTGCGATCAATCACCGATGATTGAGGACACATTAGGCTACAATATATCCCCATTTAGTTTGTGTGTTTAACATTTAAACGCCTAATTGATTGGTGTTTGTCACTTAGCGATTGGTTTTGCAGATTGTCATATTTGTAACTCAATTGATCTAAAAATTAAATCAATTTTATGCTGCTAACCTTACAATGATTTGACTTATTAACTATATATTTACATGTTACTTCATTTCCTTGGTTCTTTTTTGCAATAAATTCCATAAGTACCAGTTTAACCACAAACGATTCTAATAAATTTACTCCAACTCCATAAAAACAAACGGTATTCTGTCTGGTCAAGTTGTATGCCTTACTAATAGTCGAAGTGGGTATGACTAATGGATCCCTTACCCCAATTGTGGTTCTAACAATAGATTTCCGTAAAGTAACGTCCAATCCTATCAACAAATTAGGGCCAAATAATCTTGGTGGGTCTATTCAAACATCCTGATAAATGAAGACGAAGATAAACTAAATTATGAACAACATAAATGATATCAAACTCAGGAGAGACGTAGAGTGATACAGATTTCAACAGGGGGTCAATATAAGCAATAGACACAAATATTGAATGGTCCTAAGATGACGTCGTGACGTATGAGGTCCGAATATGTAATATGTACAGTATTTATATATATACAATTACAGTACAATTTACAACATGTGCTGCTTAAAATCATATATGCCCTGCCAAGGTGAAACAAATCCGACATGAAAATAACATTTAGAATTAGAAAATTATCTTTAAGTATCTGCCTAGGTAATTTACATACTGTAATCACTATGCATGCAAAAAATATTCAATAATTATGATCGTATCATATTATTTTTAAATTACATTCTTATACACCTGCGTCAAATTTTCTTTGATCATTATCTACCGTTCCATTGAAACGTCATTTTTATTAAAAAGCGAATAAACGGACTATTAAAAAGAAATCAATTACTTAAAACGAGCCCGGGTACTTACATTAATTTATATGATTGTAAATAGTCATTTTAGTAAAATTCATTGGTAACTATTCGACAATCAATTGAAAATACCAATAAACTTTGATGAAGACATTATTCATGATTTTATTTGTAAGAAATGTGATATATACCGGACCGATTGTGCACGGAGACTTGTGATCAGACCGGCGAGAGTCAATAACGAGCCCGGTGCGCACAGACACGCCTTCACTCCGTCACGTCCGCGGCGCGCGCCAGCCCGCTATCCATGAAGGCATTATGCTGATTCCGCCGCTATACGGGAGATGCGTTCGTTTTACAAGATTTCATCAAACAAACCTGGTCTAAAATCAGGTATTTTACCTTCGATTCTAATACGAAACCTACATTTTCTACTGACAGATTTGGGATCCAATTTGGTAATTATTGTGGTTTGCAAGAATACGCTTCACGTGGAAACCAAAAAAAAATTCAGCTACACAGATTTTTTTTGGCTTGTAATTAACAAAACTTTTGACTACTAGCTACACAAATATTGTGGCATGTGAACTATGTGTTACTAGTAACTAAACTCGGTTTGTTAATTATATTTAAAGTTTTATGCGTTTTTTACTAGTAACAAACCGAGTTTTGTTACTAGTAACACAAAGACCGGGCAATCAGTTCAAACAAAGTTGAAATCAACAGTAGGACAGTCGAAAAGCCGTCGAGAAAAATTACAATTTTCACCCCCCGACTGAGGCACCATAACTTTTGCCTCGCGTGAGCCATGTCTCGAGTGAGAAAGGCAGCTTCACATGCGACTAAAACTTAAAAATTATGATGCTAAGTCAACTCATTAAGCTGGTATGCGAGCTAACCTCTTGCATCACGGAGCGGGCCTCAGCGCTGCCCAGCTGATATTAAATTCAAGAGATAATATTAATAATCGTTTCAAGTGCCCAAGCACGCTACCCTCCATTGTTCTCGATTTAATAAAAGTGTTTTTGCTCGTAATAACGGAAAATTATTTTACTAAACATTGAAGGCAAATTGCACCACTTCGCGTATCATGAGGCCAGAATTAAAATGCTTATTTCGATCCTGAACACGCAGGAGAGTGTGTATCGTTATGATCTCCGCGTTCTTTTAAATACCCATATGGATTAATCGCATGCTATTTGCACAGGTGCCATGAAATCCATTCATTACAAAGAACGCAGTTCGCTGAACGCGGAGCCCCGAACGCTCTCATCTGTCTGCGCGTAATTTACCGTTGTAGTTGCGGGGATAAAACACAGCATAGAGAATATGGACTCTACGTTGAGAAAGAATAGAGCGTAATCTACGTTGAATTTATGTTAGCAGAATCATCTTAGCAAGTAACCAAGTAGCAAGAGATGTATGAATGGATATCACTTCTTACAAACATGCCGACCTGATTACAGGAAGACACTTGTTGTAGTTTTGAATACTCTTTCGTGTAACCCAAACGTTAGACCGAATATAGAGAAATAATCATATAACCAAGACCTACCCATCTACCCGGTAGGAACCATAAATAAGGGATAAGCAACAGTATATACGAGTATAATGCAAAGTAGACGAACATACTGTAAAATTGTGAAGTGGCACCCTTCAGTGGATAGCGGCACTTATCCTTTCAAAGCGTAAATATCTAAATATATAAAAGGGATGTCTGAAATAAAGGGTTTGGAAACTGGAACGCCATGAAAATGGATAGAGCGTGTATCTGCGGCCGCACCCCTGGGGACTAGTGGGGCATGGAATAAATAAATTGCGAAAAAACGACGTCAACATTTTCGCATTAATTACATAAAGTGATCGCTTGGGAACTATATATTCACACCGATTTACGAACCTATGACGTCACAAACGTATTTCTGTACACATTACGTTAATTACTGTGGTTTCACGCAACTATCCGCCGTAATGATAAGTTTTAACAGACATTATCGCGCGAGCCCGCCGGCGGATGCTATTCCACGCGAAATACCATTGTAATATCTATTTTAACCACATTCATGAAAATTTTCCTTTTTACTGATGTGGGGGAAATACAACTGTGATCGCATTTAAGTAACCGAATTCAACTTAAGCTCCGCTCTGCTGTCTGTAAATATGTCTTTTTAAAACTACCAAATATATTTTGGTCAATAATAGTTTATGACCTCATACAGAGGTTGCATCAACGTAGGGGAAGAATTAATTCCAATAGTTATAGAATTGCTGTAATATGACTTTCATTCCGCCAGAGCAATACTAAGCAAGATACAGGTATAGATCGAATCAAATAAAATGAGCTAAGGCGGCTAGGCGTGAGCAGAGCCTCTGTGCTCATTTTATTTCACGTGACCTACAGTTTGTTTCACGTTTGTAGTAATATAAACACATTAATTATTACGGAGGCTACTATCAACTACTGTCAAACGAGATTAGGTAAAATAAGGTAGATTAAGCTAAAAGTTCAGAGCGCGTAATGTTTAAATAATTCCTTCCATGTTAACTAAAATACTTCAAATTAATAACTAATATCGCCAGGTAGGTTAATTTGTAATTCTAATGAGCTGAAATTATGTTAAAACTTGTGAAGCCGGAAGCCCCGAAACGGATGCCGCGACTCTGCGGTCACATAAATTTGCAACAACCTATTACATCATTTAACTAGCGCGACTTCGCGCACGAAAAATAAATATTCAGATTCATTCAGAGAAAAAATGGCGTGATCACTATAGGCTATATAGAAAAGGCATTTTATTTTGTCAAAATGTTGTTTGTTGTTACAAGAAACATTTTAAAGTTGCCCAGAAAATTGCGAAAAAACTATAAGTGTTTTTTCTATGGGATTGCACGAGACAACGTCTGTCGGGTCAGCTACATTAATACCTAACAGAATCAACCTATATAACACTTTCAGATAAGTTACACGAATTCCCTGAAAATAAATTAATCAAACGGTAGGGCCCCACACATTGCGTAGATTTACGAGTAACCTCCAGCCCTGCCCGCGGCTGACAACCCCCTCCCTGTGCCTCCCCCCTGGGTCTCTTGCACTACTACTCATCAATTTCCTCAGGACACACCACTTGGAATCCTGTTAATTAAACTATGCCGCCAAATTAAAGCGGTTGTATGGAGGCCGCGCGGCTTGCTACTACTTATAACTATGAAAAGTATGCACATTAGAGTTTCACCACCGGCGCTGGTTCTAAACTAAAGTTTAGCATCATTTCAGCCAAATATAAATACCTATTTATATACGGTTTCTGAAAACCGTAATTAATGTTTATAGATTTATATCTTCGTGATTACGAGTTCTATTGCTTTATCACTTTTGTAGTTACGTAAAATAATTTGCTGGGAAAAAAAAATCACGTCCCCAAACCGTACAACGTTAGAGTCTCGAGAGGCCAAACGAAAGATTCCGCGTTTTAATCTTGACGTCGAGCTGGCGGCGATCTAGCAGCAGTTCCTATGTATTGTTGCAACAAAGCGATTCTTCAGACTCAAACAATTACAAAGAGTAACTAAACTATTGTACAAAACGGTCCAGACGTCTCCAGAGAACGCGTCAAAGTGAACCCGTGATGAGGGTAATCGAGAGGAAGCGACAAACTCACGAATGAACTGAACTGCGCGATAAATACAAGCGTTTTTTTTTTAAACAGACCATTTTAATTACCCTACCCTACCTAGGTACCTATATATTAAATTCAAATCGTTTCATTCGTCCTTAGAATGTACAAAAGTATATAAAGTTTATCATTAGTTATCCCTCATATGAATGTTGCCAGGAATGGACGATGATCTGGAATAACTCTGCTACCTAATCGTTGAACAAGCTATGTCTATTGTTCGTAGTGGACTCACCTATGAGGCTGTGCCGGCTGGCGCCGAGGCTGGGCGCGGGCGGCGAGCCGGCCGCTCGCAGCGCGCCGAGCGCGCCGCCGCCGCCGCCGCCGCCCAGCGCGCCGCCCTCCAGCGCGCCTGAAATCGACACACGCTTTAGGGGGAAGAATTTGTGAAATAGCCAAATCTACATTGGTTTTTCAGAAGTTTTTGCCGCTGTTGCCGAATTCATACATTCAGGAATGCATAGAACCGCTATATCATTGCGCATTTAATTTGATGCAACCTGAAGTACCAATGAGTAACCAGCCCTGATTCTCCGTATTTCAACGCTTACAGGTACCTACGATACACGCAAGTTTCATGGCGCAAGTATTCATAAATCACTAAAAGGCAAAAAGTAATAACAACTGTCGCATTACCCAGAGGCAACGAAAGCAAAAAGCTCCCTACCACAACATTGGTATAGATATGAAATACATATAATAACAGCAAGCTCCCCTAAGTCCAGTCCTTTTCTTTTATGGAGCATGTTAAGTAAATTTATCGTCATAATTTTTCCACATTCCTATATGAATGGCTCCGGTCGTGTTTGAGAATTTTTATGTACATTGTTATAACCACGCGTTAGGAAACACATGTTTCAAATAAAATCGAGTTTCATAATTTCCCCTTACCTAAGGCCAGAAAGTAACTTCTAATAACCTCGTGTTCAATTAATTAATTATGAATTTCAGAAAACCATGCTCGCTCATATTGTTTCGAAATTAAATTTAATAAAATGGCCTGCTGAAATTAATATAATTACGAGGATGTTTGTGTTACAGTTTAAGAAGAATTTAATTTATTTGAGCATCAGTTAAAGTATCCGTTTTAAAATTAATAATTAACACGTGGTGTCACTGTATTAAGTATAAATAGTGGCAATACTTTCCATGAGCCGAAAGCAAAATTTCGATGATCAGCCATTGCCTCACATCAAGAGAACTAAAATAAAAATATTAGCACTTTTTAAAGCTCCACTTTTGGGCAGGAGCCTCCCCTCAACGCGAGGGTGATTAGGCTGCAGCCCACCACGCTGGCCCGCTGTGGGTTGGTGGACTTCAGATATATTACGAGGGGCTCTTTCAGACATGCAAGATTTCTCACGATGTTTTCCTTAACCGTTTAGCAAGTGACAATCGCATTTGAAAATAAGAATTTATACTATTAAATAAAAGAATAACTGTTAAACCTACTACATTAATGTTAACACACTGCAGCGCCGGCGCCGGCGACATTCGGTCATCGCGACTTCTAAATGAAGAGCTCAATGAAAATGCAAAGTGAATTTAGTCGAAACATTTACTCATATTTACATATTCAACGTTTGCCTCCCACTGTATATTTTACTGTTCGTTTTTAAACCGTAAAAGCAATGTTTGTCGCTACTATTTTTGTTACACGTATTGACCTCTATCATCCGACCTTCCAAGCCGCTACGATAATTTGGAAGTACATTTTCTGAAAAGCTCAAATCAGCTATGAAAACTATAGCTCAATCGCAGCAAACAATGAACCACTAAAATCCTCTTATTGTTAAAAATCTGGTTAAGTATAACATACAGTTGAAACCATATGTATTCAAATAATCACATAAATTGTTTCTCTATTTTAAAACGGACATACCATCTTGAAAGACCAATGAAATAAGTACCTATATAAATTATACATGCCCCCGAGGAATATTATATTTGTCTTTCCCAAAGGAGATTAAAGTGACAGTAAAATGGAATTGCAGGTGAAAAGAGGCGGCATAGCAACCGCCTTATAACAAATTCAAGACAGTTTGAAACCTCAATCTTTGCGAACATTTAAGGGCACTTAAAACTACATCAGATATTCATTCAGCAACTAAGCTACGCACGGTTGCTGAATACTTTTTCACGGTTTTGGATTTCATGAGACACGCTCGTCCTGGTGTGGACTGGCCTCTTTAATATTACATAATAATTAGTTTTTAAGCAATTAAGAATCCATATTTTTAAGGCTGACTTGTCTTTTTTAAATTTGGTACCATTTTACTTGACGACCTGATTAGCGCAGTTGGTTGTGACCCTGCTTTTTGCACCGAGGGTCCCGAGTTCCATGGATGTTTAATATTTATATAAATATTATATACTGAGCTCGCCCTCAGTCCATTGTACGCTACCCATTATAACAAATATTCGCTTAGTGTGGGACCGTATTGTTGGTGTTTTTGTCCGGCGATATTATTATTATAAAGGAATGCGGAATTGAAAGGACTCATTTGTTTAGATGTCGTAGTAAAATTCTGACGTACGTAACGTGGGGCTTATGAGTGGACGTGTCAGACGTACACGTCAGCAGGCAACCTTTACGTGTCTCGGCTTACCTACATTACGTACCTACGTAGTATTAAGCATCCCAACTGAACTCATACTATGCCTCTCTAGTCTGGATTTATCCCCCCTCCTCTACATAGGTACCTAAAATAATTCAAAAAGGTGCCTACTTTTTTAAAAAGAGACTATGACATAACTATTTAGAGTCGTTAACTATCTCGGCACGGATTCCAAAGCGTTCAGTGATGGAATTCAGATATTTATGGGTTAATAGTGGCCGAGGAACGTGGGCCGGCAAACGGGTCACTTCAGGGCAGCTTGAAAGCTGATACAGGACGGATATTTTATCTTTTACGAGTCGTTGACGTGGGTCCAGTGCTCCAATCTCAATTCACGATACTGCCAATAAGTAAAACAATGATTTTTTCTAAGAATGTTTTCTCAAATATAAACCTATAAAATAAAGTTCCATTTTATGGGGGGGGGCATATGGTAGAGGGGAGGGAGGCAGCTGCTCGCCTCTACCCCATTGTGGCTACGCCAATGGTTGTACTAACACTTTGAGGAAACAGTGAGTGGACTTATCAAGTGTGATGTTTTTCTAGACGACCTTTTGATAAAGAATTTTCTAAATCATGTTAACATGTTGAAAATGATCCAGAGTTCCATTGATAGTATTCTAAAGACATGCGACAATCTGTAGCGTATGAATTCCTCTCAGCTTGATTGCCGCGGCAGAACTATACTGCATAACAGATGCAGTCAGCACATCAGCTTCAACGTAACTATTGGAATACGATTTGAAAACTGAAAATTAATATTACAATATAATTCATGGAACTCCTTCAATATCCCCAGCAGCTATCGGCGTATTTAACGGCATGCCATAACAAATCATTCTTTCCACTTCCAAGCAACTGTGATGTATACTACTCAAACCATTAGCACTCATATTTCGTGACCTAAACAGCGTTGTGGGGCCGCAAAAATAAGTAGGAAGTTGATTAGTGACTGCAAAGTTTTGTTGCCTGAATTCTGAGCTGGAAGCGTGCCAAGGGCTGTGAACAAGTTAATGACGAATGAACATTTAAGCTTAGAAAAGCCTACAGGAAAATGCTTACCTTAGAAGTTTACTAGTTTATACGCCCCTTAGGAGCCGGTTTAGGTATATGTGTGTTTTCGAACAACTCTGGAGTGGTAAAACTCTATCTATCCCTCTCTCATTAATTACACCAATAGTACCGACAGTGCTGAGTGACATCATGCTTTCTCGATTATGATAGGATTAGGAATTCCTGTTAGGCACGAAATACTCTGCATGAGATAGCTCTATAGTATCTATACGGATTGAGTATTTGTTACTACTGACAGCATTTTGCCAGCAAGCTTTCTTAAAACGTAGACAAATTATAACGCTATATCATTAGCTTACGAATAGTCTCCTACTTGACATACTGAAAAACATCCGTTTAGCGATCCGTTATTAACTTTATATCAGGTGTAACAATAATAGTGTAAAATATTTTAATCAAAGCCACATTCCCGTAGGAAAATATCAAATTAACTAAAATTTATAAAAGAGCACTACATGTAAATACGCCTTAAAATGGTACTAGCTTGCTTTTTTAGAGAAAAGTACATGACGTATTTTATACATAAAGTGACTTACTTGTTAAATCCTGAAAAAAATACACGATTTTTGTAACACTTTATATATAGAAATCAATGGTGGTTTTCGGATCGTGAGTTACTCGGTTTTAGTTTACTATCAAAGCTTCCGTGGTACATCTCGAGAGCCATTGTTCGGGTTCATTACTTAGTCGGCCGATAGTCGAGTGCTCGGCAAGAAAACAGTAGAATCTTGGCACACTCCCGTACCAACATTTTTCAGGCATAGTCAGTAATCTGTGTGCACTATAGCCAACACTATATATAGTTGTTTCTCGGAGATGAGAATGCGATGAATGATAGCTATATGTCTCAAATCATTAGGTACCCCTGATATCAAACAGCGAAGTCAATTATAAATGGGGAAACAATCTGACTTAAGTTAATAAATGACACATATAGCAGTATAGTTTTCGAATAAAATCTCCATAAAATATTATATACTAGCTGTTGCACGCGACTATATAACTTTTTTATTTATGAACTGATTGAAATAAACCACTAAATTTTAAGTGAAGCTTACGACAATATGTTAATCATCACAAGATCAAGCCGTTTCTGAGATTAGCGCGCACAGACAAACAGATAAAAAACAAAAATTCTATAAATCATTGTTTTGGATTCTATTGCGTTGATAAAGTTTATAATAGTTTTTCTCGTTTATCTTCCATGTACAGACAGCGATCAGTAACATTTTAATTTTATGTACCTATGGGTACATGAAGATTTCGATCAATTACTAGCATAGATGCACGTTGGCTCTCAACAGGATGGAAGTAATATCCGATTGGCGCGGCGACCGTTGATTAAATAATAAATTACTAAACTTGGAGTTGAGAAAAAAAAATGCAAAAAATATGCTTTTGAAAGCCGAATGTAATAATTATGATTGCATTGCGGAATGTTAATTATACGTACACGAGAGCTTTTCGTGTGGTGGAAGGTTCTTTTTAAGAGTTTTTTTTATATCATTTTTGTTTTTATTCCTTCATCATACTATAAATAACGGATGTGAATTCATTTGCTGCGTACCTAATGAGCTACTGAGCAGTTTTGCATCCCTTAGTCAAGACGAACCTCGTCTGAGCGCTATCAACTTTGACGAGGTAAACTGATGTTATTTTTATCTTTTCATCATATTTATTGAATTTGCTATAGCTATTGAAATACTTGGTACTGATAAATATACCCACGAATGTTTGGCTCAGACCAAATATCATGATCTCATCTTCGATTTTACTTTTCATTTCATAATGTAAGAAGAACAAGATTTCTCGGATCAAAACTGAAACTGCTACGCGTGGCATATGCCCACAGCAGCCGCAGGATGCTATGTTATTAATCAATGTTTAATGCATTTATATAAAAAAAGTCTAGGTAACTTCGATTATCAAAATATATAGGTATGTGAAGCGCGTAAGCTTCGACCGAAATCACTGGCCGATTAATTCGAAGCCACGCCACCAATGCTGATTTATATCCCATCAGATAAACGGATTGCCCTTTTTTAATCCGAATCGAATGGCAAATTAAACATAATTTGGGTTTGATACTGATGTTGGGTGAGTCTGATAAAATATGGAAATTGAAATTATTTTAGTTATATGTCGGCTAAAATGGAGGGAGGTAAACCATTTACATCACTTCCCTTTTTAAAAACATTATGGCTGCCATCGTTTTGTTGTTATTTCATCAAACCTCATTTGATTCTCAGATTAATGTTCTTTACCTAAATCAAGCCTAGGTAAGTATGTAGATAACACATTCCGAATAAGTATGTTGTTATAATGAGTAAAAAATAAATCCTGTAAAAAATACGCCCGTTGAGTTTACCGGACCTTCTGAGGTCAGCTGAGTTATTTTAAGCCATTGGAAATCGATATCGGAAACGGAATCAAAAACTTCTGAACTGGATTACCGCAGTCGCTATTAAAATTTCCGAAATTGATTATCTTTGATGTATCTTGATGACCATGCCAAATCGTTTTTTCAAAAAGTTTCCGTCGGAAAGCTTGTCGGGAGCGACATCAACATCGGAAAGTTACAAATCCGTTTCCGATGTCGATTCCGAATGATTTAAAATAACCCTGCAGGTAGCGTTCAGTTCAGGATAATTATTGTGAAATGATAATTTTTAAATGCCCCGTAGTAGGCCTATAACAATAAATGAATGGATATTTATTTTCAATGTGCTCTCAAAAAAAACACATTACCACACGAACAACAAACAGTTTGCTTACCACAAGAAAACAAAGAGCCATTTTAATTCGTAAAGCAGCGTAGCAACATAGTGTTGAATATTTGATCGCCCGCCCCGCGCCCAGTACCTCTCGTAGATTTCACTGACCTCTCTAATCAGATTACTCCGCTAGCATTTAATAAAAGACACTCTAGATATATAGGCGTGGAATAATACTACCTAAATATATCCCTTATATATATATATATATATATATAATATGACTAAGCTATATATATATATATATATATATATATATATATATATAGCTTACTCATATTATATAGCGTAAAAAAGCTATGAAACGAAACAGACTCTTCAGTTCAATTGATCGTTCAGAAGGTAATGATACGGAATGTCATGAGAGAATTCTTTAAAGTACCTACACACAGATGTTCTAAACCGAACCACTAGCGATAAACTATCAAATAATTCAGTGTCCCGCCCGCACAAATGGCGTATAAATAAATCTATTTTTGTTTTATGGCCCGAGCCCGGCTACTACTTGGTCCGCAGGTAGCGGACATAAACGAAACAGAAGTTTCTTTCAACGCGAAAAAGTTTTGTTTACTTCGAGTTTATCCTATTTTTCTTTAGTGCGAGTTCAAGGTGTACGCCCGTATTGGAAAGTATTGTAATAACAATAGTTTAATAAACCCGAAAATGTAACCCCTTCTCGGTCATGGACGGGAGGACTATAAAAGTGGTGACGTAAGTGTGACGTCGACATGACGCAGACAGGGGCGGGGTTGACGTGGATTGTGGATATTCGGAGCGAGCGCGTGCTCGCGCCTTGTCACACTATACGCAACATGTACGGTGACAGCGCTAAACTTGTGTAAGTTAGTATACCTCTCATTGCTCCCACTCCTTTTTATCTAGTTCCAGTTTTTTTTTGTTTCAGGAGAGCAGTGTTCCTGATGCGACAGGCAGAAAAATAAACTGGATACAATTCGCACTGATTTCTCCACATGTTTTTGGCTAGTGATGAAACAAAAATGGATGGTTTTATTGATAGTGTGAATTGGTGTGGTAATGAATGAATAAATATCTATCCATACTCTATATATTAATAATATAAATGTGAAAGTTTGGATGGATGGATAGATGGAGGGATGGATGTTTGTTACTCAATCAAGCCAGAACGGCTGAACGGATCTGGATGAAATTTGACATAGGTATAGTCTGGAATAGCACACAGGCTACTTTTTATCCCGGTAAAATGTATGGTTCCCGTGAGATAGATTTGTTTTAATTTTTCATAGCGCAAAGGATCGACATGATTTTTTGCGCGGGTAACACCGCAGGGCGCAGCTAGTTTGTAAATAAAGGGAACCACACAGCTAAATATTTATGCTACCGACATAATCAATGTTGATAATAAAACAAACCAATTCCACCTGTTTGATACATGTAACACGGAAACCCGCACGCTTCGCATTTGCAATTAAATTCAGTCCAATTGTGAAAAGGCCTTTTGGACGTAGATAGCACGCATAATCAAGCCGGGTGTATTTCCATTTTACGAGTGGAATGTACTCCACTGCGGCAGTGGTCGTAAACATATGTACTTTACGACGAGTGGTGCGTGAACGCAGCGCCACGCTAGTAGGCACCTGGTAATCCTGGCACCGTCAAAACCCTAATAACGCATCTCATCTTCGGCGTAATGGGCCGCTTTACAAGATCTCACAAAAGTTACCCCAATGTAACGAGACGCGTTTGGATATAAAACTCACAAAAGAACACTTATGACTGGTGACGCGGGGTTTTCCATATTTGGGTAAGTAAATATCGTCTTTTTAAAGCGATGGTATATATTTATTCCGATATCGGAGATATGTTTATATACCTATCCCAACTTTCCAAAGTTAAGGACGTAAGATTATATAATAATAATAATACCAGCCCTTTTTAATGTCCCACTGCTGGGCACGGGCCTCCCCTCTGAGGGGATTAGGCCATAGTCCACCATGCTGGCCCAGTGCGGGTTGGCGGACTTCACACACCTTTCAAGGGGTTCTCTCAGACATGCTTTTGTTTCCTCATGATGTTTTCCTTCACCGTTTGGCATGTGATAATCGTGGTTGGAAACGATATTCGCACGTGAACTACCAGAGGTGCGTGCCGAGGTTTGAACCTGCGATCCTAGTTACCGAAGCACGCGTTCTACCAACTTTGCTATCACTACTATTTTTATACATTAGATTAAGTTTTAGGTAATAGCATCGAACGTAGATAAGCTGTCGGACAAAGTGAAGAGAATTAGTCGGGCAAATGACCATTAAGCTACCTACGGTAATGCTTGGTGGAGAAGGAAAAATAAATCTCTGTTGGCACGCGATAACCTATAATTCCTTGTAATGAGGTAAGCTTTAATTATACCTTTTCCTCTAGAACGGATAAGACATCCCAATGAAATGCCTGAAAACCCTGAATTGCCTCGAATCCCTGAAAACTATAAAAACTAAAGTCTATGCAAGCTCTTGAAAAGCAAAGTTTTATTTTATAATCCGGACATTGTATAGTCTCAAATAACAATGATCGTAATTCTCGGTTAAAAGTTCAACACTTGGGTGCATAGTTCTAGTGGAGCTTGGAAGGAACAAATACTACTTACTTAAATTCCCGACGCAAAAATAATAAACTTGCGCATAGAAGATGTCTGTATTTTTCAATTTCCACGGTGCAGTGGCTATACTGGAACAACGTTTATGTATTTTACAATGCATTCGATTATAAAGTTCCGATTCAAATTATATTTTCAGCAAATCTGAAGAACCATATCTTTTGAATGGTTGATTATTGATATTAGATAACTTAATTATCAACTGACTAATATGATTTTAATATAAGTCATATTTGTTTAAATGTATTTAGATTATGTTATGTGTTTACCTACTCAATCTCTATCAATTATACTCAGTTAGATAATTTGTTACAAAGTAGCACCAGCACCGCATTTATCATAAATTAAGCACCTAATGCGCAGGAGACTTAAAAATGTTGACTCTTACGTTATCATCACAAGTAATCTGCAAACAAGGGATCATCGTATCTTTAATACCATGAGTTTGTCAAACTAAAATGAACATGTCCTGCGTATAGAGTTACCAGATTAAAACTAAAACTTTTTACGGTTCGGGGTACAAGCTAATAATATTAAATACAAAAATAATTAGCGCCCTCGCATAACAACCTTTATATTTTTACCCAGAAAATGTCGAACGTATGTCAACACTACCTGGAAATGGCCTCACACCGAACTCAAAGCACCTGGACAAACATTTTTATATTTTTATAACGGCAATTCGGTAAACGGGCAGTGCAAATATATTCAACGCGGCGTTGCCGTTGCAGGCCCTGGAAAGGGTGGAAAATCGCACGCTCGGTCCTGTGCAAACACCCAAACTACAGCTTGTACACCACTTTTAACTAAACTGCCGGCAAATCTCACATTTTCTTCGACAAACAACCTTTCTTATGTCCTTAGTAAAAGTTGAAGGTTGCCGGAACGAATTGTCGCCCCGTGTATTCGAAGGGCCTTTACTCTGAAGACGGGTGTTATACTGTAAATAGATGAATTTATTTTAATTTCAGTATCGATCAATTAACGTAATTTTATATCCATTGTAAAACATAATTACGTGCCTTTACTTAGTACACTGATAAAGATTTAGGTACTGATATAACACATACATGAACGAAAACTTACCGTACGATATCAACATTACTTTATTTTATCTACAAAAGCTAGTATTTTCCTATCGTTACAGCTCGTTCTAAAGGTGTTTCCTAATACCTAATTTCCTCGTTTCTCTGTGGTTAAGTACTTGTTTATTGCTCCAGAATTTACTCCATGTGAGATTTATTCATATTTTAGCGGGGAAGAGGATATCTTCTGCTAGGCTGGTAGTATGCCTAACGGCGCGGCCGCTATGCCCCGGCAGTTATTGTCGGGATCTTGTTTAAATGTTACGTGCTCCGAAAACTCTCATAACGCGATTCAGGATTGTATGGAGAATTTCAATCGTTCTCAATGCGTCTGCAGCGCCATCTGTGTAGCTTGTGGCGAGGTCGCTACAGTCTGGTTAGTTCGTCTTGATGTCTAGATTGAAATTAAATAGTCACAATGAAAAATTGAGTTCGGTTGCAGTATCTCCCGGGATATTGGCTCAATTTTTGTATTAAGCGTCTCTATTTTAAGTTGTGCTTAACACAGCTGTTCTTCGGGGAAACGTTCTCAACTTTTCAGGCAAAGGCAGTTTCACAGACTGGCCGGGCCGGGGTCTAATTAGGCCGTGGGCCGTTCCATTAGAAAAATTAATAAGCATCGCGTCTGACCTTAGCGGCGATGGGCATTAATGAGACTGTGAGAGGAATAAGAAAGTAAAATTCCTTTGCAAACTACGTGATAAATGAGGCGCGTAACTAATGGTCCGTAGTAAGAGTCTATTGTTACATCTCTTCGTATAGTGGGTATTCCCTTAGTTTCCGTAAAAGGTAAACGATGTTGGCAGCACTCTTTATGTCTATCTATCTATCTATCAGCCGATACGCACGTCCACTGCTGGACATAGGCCTCCCCCAACGACTTCCACACATCACGGTCCTCCGCCACTCGCATCCACCGGCTTCCTGCGACGCGTGTGATGTCATCAGTCCACCTTGTGGGGGGCCGTCCTACACTTCGTCTTCCGATTCGTGGTCGCCATTCTAGAACCTTTCTGCCCCAACGGCCATCGGTTCTGCGAGCTATGTGCCCTGCCCACTGCCACTTCAACTTGGCAATTCTTTGAGCTATGTCGGTTACTCCAGTTCGTCTACGGATCTCTTCATTTCTGATTCTATCGCGTAGCGAAACCCCGAGCATAGCTCTCTCCATTGCGCGTTGGGCGACCTTGAGCCTTCTTATGCTGATATATTATAAAAATAGATTTATGAAACAATACTCTTTATGTATTGTTTCATAAATCTATTTTTATAATATATCAACTAATTTCCACACATGTAAACTGGGTTAAAAAAAAACAAATATTCGCTAGAAAAACGAATTGGCCGAACTTTTTTGGTATTTTCAAAATAACTGAAATTTTGTTAAAATTGCCTGAATCTATTCATTAAATGTAAAGTTGTACCTATGTGTTACGTGTAACAAACCGAACTTCATTACTGATTGATCTGATTTGGAGTATATTTTTACAATAAAACTGAATCATGCTCGTCGTGTTTCCCTGTATAAGGACTCATAAACTATCTATTCCCTGGAGCCCGAGTGCGTGCTTACGGAGCACATAGGCCAGTGCACTCGGCTGATAAACAAAATACTCGTATGTCCATCATATGAAGGGTTTGTTGATATACATAACCCTCTTTGTTATCAGTGGTGGTGCAAAATATCTTATACCGCAGTTTTGCCCATTTTCCTTACTACCTTATCGTAATAAGTCTAAAAATTGTTTGGGTAACTACCAATATCCTTCTACACTTTTGAAGCTAATTAGTCTAAGTTCCACTCTATCAAACGGGTGATAAAGCTAGGTATGAGAAAAAAGTTGACGCACGGGAGTTCTCGTTTTTGTTTCTTCTTTCAGTTGCATCAATCATTGTGTAGGTTGTTTTACTACACTAAGCGCCATCTTTGCTTTCTCGTAAATATACATTTTATAGAAACAGTGCCTAATAATACCATCACACCTGTGGGAATGCAGGTGTGGTGAAAGGGTAAGCAAATGCTAGGGATGGTGCATTCACATTTTGACGATCTATTTGGTTAAGAGGGAGAGCTAATTACCATTAATCATACCGGGCACACTCATTCACTCAATGTGAAGCGGATAGAGCCTACCCAGTGCAGCACTCGTGCGCAATGCAGGTTCGCAATCTTCACAAGTCTCGTATAATCCCATGAACATGTGAAGTTCACCCCTCAAGCCAGATTATTCAAATCCCAATGACTCCAACACGCAACACCACCCAACAATACATTTTCCCCGCATATGTGCGTCATCATAGATGAATCAGAACCTTGAGGGTGCATAACATACATTTTAAATCAGAATAGTCTTCGATCTGTTTTACATATTCACTCGGTAAAAGCTCTCGTGTACTATCAGGGGCATTACTTACTGGCCACAAAATATTTTTTTCTTAAATGGCACAGGTAAAGGGTTATGGCAAGCAGTAGCTCTATTCAAACTAAGAATTGCCATTTAAAAATAAACTTTATTATGTCCAGTAGTGCTGCCCAAAGGCTTGATCTTGAAGTTACGCAAGACCTAGATGCAAAAGTCTCGAAGAGTCTTGGCGGCTAATGTAAACGAAGACTATTCAACTACAGTACAGTATTATGTGAGTGCAAGCACAGTGAACTCTCTCTTCCGTCGTTCTCTTTGCTCGTTGGGACGGCAATCCGACACAACCAGAGAGAGATCAGCCGCAAGACCGACGACATTTCGCGCTCTCCGACACACCACAAGTGATAATCATAGTTAAAATCAGGTTTGCACTTTCAAGATGTGGGGGCAGGGTTTGAACCTGCGACTCGGGTTTTCAAGGCGAACGTTCTACCAACTTAGCTATCGCTGCTGCTCATTTTTACCCGACTGCGGATGTTAATGTGTTTATTTGTTATAATATTTGGTCAACACTAATATCCAGAATAGCCTCACAAACCGCTCATCTAGTGCAACTCTTACATTCGTCGATCGTACCATTCGCTCAGATGGGTTCGAAACTCAAATTACCAGCGGGATCGATCAACACAAAATATCGGTAAGCGGCACCAAACAGATGTATGCATGTATCGATAAAGTTCCCGGCCGCTGACACAAATGATCGACAAAATTTCCCCCGGGCCCCGGTGAGACCGAGCCCGTCTCTCCAATGTTTTATTTTTATAAGCGAGGTTACATGTTAACAGTCTATATACTCATAAATTGTTAAACAGCGGCTCCCCTGTGAACAGAAGTTTTGTTCAATGACAAAAATTTCCCGTGAGCATTGGCGGGATTCCGCGACCAACCTTCCTTGTGTATGTATAGGTACGCATGTTTATTATAGCAGGTTTGACTGCTTAAACCAAACCATATTTGAATAGCACTTAGGTAATAAACCTACATTCATTTTCAATCGGACTTATCCTCTATAACTAGATACGGGTTATAAGTTATAATGAGACTAGTTTTTTACCAATCTCAAAAAGGTACCTAACGAATATGTTCAACACAAATTCTTCTGCACTTTGTTATACATTAGTTCTGTATTGATTTAATATAACATGTATACTACATTGAAACCTATTCAACGTAGTACACATGTTATATTATACCATCCAATTGCTTAGTTTGTCAAAGAGATAGCATATAATTTCTCCTATTATCCCTCGGATGAGATTAGATGTTATTGTTTGTCGCCCGTTATAACCCAACGTTGCTTAATCTGTAATTATTTATATAGCTACAGGTTACGCTATATAGTAGGTATTACGTGGATTCTATACAGTTAGGTGTACGAGATTAGCAGTGGCGAAGACTGAATATCCGCACAAGTAAAGTAAAAAAAACAGCACACAAGTGCACAAAAATCTTTCCAAACCCCTCATACCAACGAGTTATTAAGATAATTATTCGTAGCCTCATACTCGATGAGTCTAGCAGAGCTCCCATTACAACATATATTATTTTATTCTGCTGAAAATAACCAAGATTCTTCTTGATTTCAAAACGAAAAATAAGGTCTTTCGGCAAATAGGATACCAACATTCTAATTTCGGAAGGGAAGCCGACATAAATCGTGTTATTTGGACCGTCATCACTGGTGTTATAGATTTACTCATATTTATGATAGTCTTTATTTCACTCAATAAGCTTGTAAAGCATTCTAAAACCGAAGCACTGTAACACTTGACCTAATTGCATGGCAGCAATAGTGTTAACTTCAAAATGTTCTGCTTATTTCTCAATCTCTCCCTCCTTTTATGTATAATCAAAGTTTCTATCTTTAAACTAATGCAATTCACAACATCCGATAATCAATCTATCGAAATTCGTTACGAAACAATTTATCACACGTTGGAACGAAGCACGTGATATATAAGACTTAGATACATAGAGCGAGCCCGTCATAATTTGAATTGATTATATCGGCCGGGAATAACTTTATTGTATTAGTCAAGTTTCGCTGATGGAGCTCGCTGAACCGTGGCTACGTACCCGGCGCCCTAAGTTTTGTGGACATAATTCAATATCAGGGACCCTTGTAACCTAGTTTGTTGAATAAGAGCAATCTGTCGTGCCTCAGGAACACCATGGGGCATAGGTAGTCAAAATTCCTCTTGTTCGTGTAATAAACGCGTCGTAATTATACATTCCTAATAAAGGTTTGTACGCAGTGGTTAATTTATTGTAAAAATATAACATTGGATACTCGCCCCCGCTCCGTTCAGTGTAGTATAATTAACAGCCTATATTTTATATCCTACGAAAGTAATCTATGTTTATAAAACAGCTTACTCAGATTCATGCCCGAAAACTTTTTGTCTGATGCACGGTCATCAATTCGCAATTGTCTATAGATTTGAAAATATGTGACGCTCTATGATAAAAACTTATCAGCAGCCTATCTTTTGAAAAAGCCGTGAACGTGGCCTACTGCTCTAATCGCTACAATATTTGTACAAACTGGTACAGATTATATTAGGAAGGGTCAAAGGGTGTAGTAATGTGTGGAAATCGTTCGGGGAGGTCCAGCAGTGGACGTCTTTCGGCTGATAGATAGATAGATACATAGAAGGGTGGAATGAAAAAAAAATGTTTGTACCCGTGAATGTGGCGCTCGTGGTTTGATCGGCTAGGTCGGGGCGGTGCGGCGCGCCGCCGCCCGCATGCTATCAGCTGGTTGGCGCGGCCATCGCGTCCGCGCGCGCTTCCACTCACCGCCCTGCGCCTGCGCACACAAACATGACAAATCCAATTACACATTGATCTTACTTGAACACTAAATAATTAAAATATATATAAGTAGGTATATAAGGTAAATAGGTAAGTAGGTAGTATATATATATTAATTGTTATATTATAAATTGGCTAATTTTAAAATTAGCTTCTAAACTTATTTACCCAATTAATAACTATTGAGATACCAAAAAACTACCTGCAGCAATACCTTTGCAAATCAAATATATGTTTAATGAATCTTTGTAGATTGCTTTTACACGCAAAAATAGTGATATTCACGCTTGCAAATAAATCATTTAGCGCGGGGTGTTACAGATCCGCTCCGAATCCTCCGATATAATCTTCTTGGCGCGGCTTACGTCGATCCACCGCAAATGAAATTCGACCACGAAACACGTCTTATCTGAACTACGCAATAAACGTACACCTATACCTATACCTATACATACGCCGTATACATAATCTTACATGTATAAAGACCTGCTCTTTCCTAAAGGATAACAAAAAACTGGCCCCCAAATTATAGAAAGTTTTCGTATATTTACCAAGGCATTACAGAGTACTTTTCTTCTCAATCAAAAATTTTTTTATTGTTAAGTCGTGAGGATTGATGGCTCTACAAGAGTACGAGCCCAGTCTTGCCGACATTCCTGTATAAATTGTACGTCTGCCTATTAGTTAAAACGTGAAAAGAAAATACTCAAGTATATTTTCCCGTGTGCTTCCAAGTTCCTATGCTTTTTTTAAACAACAGTATATTACTAGGTAGAGCTGGGAATTCAAGGCAAGTAGGTAACTAGTTTCATGATCTATGTGATTTCATGATCTATCTATAGATCTCTATGAAAAAGTATCTGAAATATTTCACCTAATCTTGGCAAGGTTTGAGAACTACATCCGTTCAAGAATTAGGCATGAAATCAATGCCCGTTTCCAATAACTATAGGTGCGTATATATTTTTATGTTTTCCTAGTACATATTGTCTTCTCCAGTACTAGGTATTTCGAACGATATCTTACATTGAAATATAATGTAGATAGTCCTACATATCTAACACGTGTCATACTTATATCAATTTTCAACGTTTTCTCCTTTATCACATCGCGCTCTGTAAAAAGGCTCACCTTTCACGACCCGCGGTTCAAGCCAATACCATAACTACATTTTCCAAATACATTCATCCCGACCACAAACTGGTAGGTATCAGCCGATGGAAAATATTCAATATCTTTTATTGATACATGTACCTAGTGTAGATTATTCTATACGACTGAAAGGTAACAAGATTTTATAACAAGCTTTCTTTAGGTATATATAAATTACCGCACCGCAGGCCAGCTGTTAATATATAACGGCACCACGGACCTGAGTGCCTCAGAGAGTCGGTCAGGGCCTCGGCCCCGGCGTGTCTTCGTGGGTGCTGTGGAGACCGAGGGGGGCCGCAGGACTCTCAGGTCCAGCCTGCCTTAGTTCGCTGTCCATAGAGAGGGTCGTTGGAGCTATTCGAGGGTTGGAAGTGTTAAAGGGCATAACGCCGCGAGTAACCACGAGTAACCACGATTATATACAATTATATATAATACTAAATATACCAAGCTTTTCAAGAAAATTCTTACATCATTTATTTCCACCTCTTTTTCTAAAATGTTCTATAGAACATTTACTGGGACAACTACCTTGCCAAGTAACATCGATAAGAAGCGATGGGCGCAATAGGTACTCATCGAAAAAATGGTGCAACTCATCCGAGCTGCGATTGCCCGCGCCCTCTGGCGTCCATTATACTCGAATTCAATTAAAACGTTTGACGAAGTTTAACCCGATAGGGAGTGAAGGAAATATTCCAAGTTCGTCTCAACACGTTGATAGGGAATGTGGGAACATAAAACTTTGGCAGATAACTCATTCATTCCACGCCTTTTGTTTGTGGTAGGCAATTGGTTGGTTCTAACAGAGTAATGACTTTGGCAAGAGTAGGAATACGGTAGTTAAAGGAATGTTCACCCAGAATTTAAAAAAACCGGCGGTGAGTGCTTACGCATATTTGTTATAATAAAAATTCACAGAGAGGATATAATTATAACGAAGCTGAAGTAAGAACATGTTAAAATGAAAATCCACTTCCATTATAATTATTGTATAACCTCTTAACATAACAAGCCATGCAAATAGCAAAGTAATATAAATTGAATAAAATTAAATGTAGAGCGCCTTTGGTACAGAAATGCAATAACGTTACCCGTCTTTTGCACATGACTATGTAATGAAACAACTTCATAATAAATTCTTCTGAGATCAAAGGTACGGAGAAGCAATTTTATCACTCAGTTTAAATATAGCTGCATACATATAATATACAGTATACAGGGCGTACCTACTTCTAACTTTTATTACGGTCTTCCTCGAGTTTACTGTTTATGTCCCCTAGCTGTTTATAACCGAGACGAGATATTTTTTATGTCTCACCTCTAGTCCTCGAGCGAAATTCGATAAAATATTGTAAGTAATTGAAAAATAAAAATTCAATTACAGCATTACAATTTTTTTCCTTCCTTTAAAAACTCGCCCCCACTTAACTTGTTTCCTGGATCTTTTAAGTCGCGTTCCTATCGTATGACAGTTTGTTTCTGCGAAAATTTGACTCAACTACTTAAATATAAACTTTTTTATTTTTGTATAAAGAGAGACAGAACGTCATAATTCTTCCTTTAGTTAACTTCAGCACACAAAGGAAAACGTCATACACAAAATATTCATTTTAAAACTGGGCGGACATTTGAAATTCCCTCCGCGTCGGCCGTTCAGCGGTTGTCACGTGCGATACATACGCCATTATTTGTACTGAGCCTGCCTGTAGCACATGTTCATTCTCCAAATGTTTTCGTTGTTCGAGCCGACACAAGTAGGTACATAAATGGGAGATGCTCTGATATACGTCACATTCGGCTGTCATTACGAAGTCAACGATTCGCGGCACTTTTTCAAGCGCTTCAGGCTGTACGTGCCCTCAAAACCTTTTTGGGTGGGTACGGTTATATACCGAGCGTTCGTATTCTGTCGTTTGCCTTAACTGCTCCCATTGAGGGAGCAGTTTCTCTTAATATACGCCAACGACTCGAAAATAGCTCCGCTTACAAGCATTGCAGTTTTACGATCTTGACATTGTGCATCGATTTACTTATAATGATTTTAGAAAAATACTTGTAATCAAACATTATTGCTAGCCAGCATGTAGAAACGTTCCCAACTACCTACCTACTCTCCATTTCATCTGCTAGTGGTATGTATATTCTGGGAACGCACTCTAAATAAAAATACAAAAAGATGGACTAGTATGGGCTAAATATATGGGAAATGAGTAGATTTATAACATCAGGGAATGCGTGAGCCTCCTTACCCAAGTATTAAAATTAGATTATCCCTTTATATTTTATGGCCCACTACCATTATCAGCATCATAACTTACAAAGATAATGGCCGTTACATGCTCCGAAGAATCTCTTATGTGCAACATAATACCTACACGCGCGGTGGGTGACAGTATATGGCCCCTCTGCGACTTTGTAGGTATTAATAGCCGATCCCACCGGGCGCCGATATTCCATTTATATAACAGGCTTAGGTATATAGTATCTAGCGAACCACTGTTTGCAGTTCGCCTAAAAGCTTTCCTACAATCCACTTAACATCTTGTTTCACAACGCTATACTGCATTTATTCTCCAGAGACCACACGTCATTTATAATATTTAGTTGCCGGCTTGCTTAAAATATGTTGGGATTGTAGGAAACCCATTGTGGGTTTTGTGGAAGCCGCGTATGAAAAACTGAAATGCGGATATCATAAGAATATATTTTTAAATATGGTAGTTATACAAATTTCCATATCTAACATTTATGGAAATTTGTATGCCTATATAGGAAATGTGTATGAATATTTCCAGTTATCCATTGTTCTATAAAAAACCGCTACAGAGGATGATTAGGTTAAGTTTTGCGCATCACATGTAGGTACGTTTAGCCCCGCGCTAACCACCGTGAATGAGCAATATAAACGCAAGATTCCTTCGAGAGTGCCCGCTCGACTTGATCCCGCTACAAAAATGTATTTTTTTTTCATTTCCCCTGGAAGTGGAAATTCATTCGATTTCCCCTCTTATGACTGCTCTTATCTACATTTTCTGAGCAGGGTTCCGTTCCCTATCGCTTTCAGTCGACGTACCTTCTTCGTTTTCTATTCGTAAATAGTATTTTTTATGTTCAGTAGCGGTTAGCGAGCACCAATAGAGCACTTTTCAATCTAAAGAGTGACTCAGAAAGAGTATACTAAACCTTGAACCTGCGCTTCTTTAGCACATTTTTAATCATTATATGAATTCATAGCCTTTTTGGATATTTAACATCTCATCTCACAAATTTTGCGCCTACCGGCATTCGCACTCGGGCCCCGATACGTATCTTTATAAAAAAAATATTATATCTGAGAACCGTCCATAAAACGTCAGTATGTCCAACATACACATCAATCATATTCTGTTACACGGATATCCTCATGAAAGCCTTTGTTTATGTAATCCCATCTTGAATGAAGTAACAAACAATGGCCCAGTGTTGCCCAGGTGGACCGTTCACATTTATACCTTCATAACGATCTATTTGTATCTTATATATTTAGTACATGATCTTTTAAACCATTATATTGATTTTTATAACAAACGAACGCTTCGATGTCGAGCCCTACTCTCAGAAGATTAGTCGACACCTGTTACATTGGTAATAACACGGAGCCATAACAGATTTCGTTTCAAACTGACAGGATAATTAGCCTTAAATATTTGTTCATTGGCAATGAGAAAGCCGAGGAACGTATTCATTATATTCAGCGACAACAGCGCACGTGCACGACTCTATTCCATTTTGGTAGAGGTTAAAATTCAACAGCCGCTTCTACAGAGTGGGCTGCTCCGTAATTCATTCATTTTTATTCCGAATGCCACTCGCTAGAAGCTGTTAGCTTGCGGAAAATCGTTACCGGCGGTCGACGATCGCCATGCGGAGTAATAATGTACGCAACGCACCCACTTACACTTAGATTCAGAGTCGCGGCTTCTTTACATCGCGCCACAATCGCCGGTCCCCGGGAGCGTGGTCACTGAGCTAAGACTAGGCACTAGCACTGCGCGGGATCGCCGGCACCGGGCGGCGTGCGGCGGACAGCGGCGGGCACGGTGGCGTGCGGCGAGCGCGGGCACGGGCACGGGGCGTGTTCAGCGTGCGGCGGTCGCGACACGCGGCTCGGATGACACACGGACACAACGCGATGCGATGCTGTGCGGAACGAGCGCTCGCACGGGCCAGCGCCGACACACGACAGCCTCCGTCGCAATGACGAAGCGGCCGGGTACGCGCGCGCGCCCTGCGACGCAGCCTCCCGAATCTCCCCGACTCTCCGCGAGATCTCACGACACAGGGGTGAACAAACCCGCCACGCTTCTCCTTCTAACACAGTGATAAGGTTAAAAAGGATTTAGACTTTATCGTAGCATTTCACGGTTCGATCGTTTTGTGAATCTAAACATTGGCTCAGTTGTGAACGTGTCTAAATTTAGTATAAATCCAGATTTGATGCCGTGTGTGAGGCATCAAATACGAGACTGTCTAACGGCGCGGTATGGGCGTACGGGTCGCTTAATTTTTTAACATGTACAAAGAACAGTTATATCCGAGTCTGCATTTAAAGATGTAATAAAATAACTTAATTCCAAACCCCTGCTCGCAATCTTACGAATCTTTTGAAACCGCTGTATCTTCTGAATCAAACTGCCCAACAGCTCTCTGGATCGGTTTTGTCGCATGTTAGTTTGATCGAATCGGATGAAGCTTTGCAAACAGATACCATTTCAAAGCGTCAGGTGACGCAAGTCGAGCAAAAACAGGCCATTGTGTGAGTGACAGCCCCGCAGTGTTTCTGGAGCCCCGCCGTATGGCGCGCACGAGCCCGCGGGCGCGCGGCCCTATCACGTTAAAACATCAACCGTATACACAATTACTTTGCCTATAAAAAAGCTTTTAGTAAGATTTAAAAACAAATTACGGAGCTAAATTAAGATGTTTTGTATTCAGGCAGTATGTCTTTGTTAAGGTACCTACGTAATTTATTAATTGTTAAAAGGTTTACGAAGGGTGGAAGCTATTTATCAAGTATCGTAAGTATTTTGCGTTACGCGCCACTAAACATAGTAGGAATAAAGGGTACTGGGTACAAGGGTACTGATTCTGAAACAAGGTAACTGTATCCCATTATTATGCATAACATGTGAAGAAAAGATTTGGTTAATTAATGTTTAATCATAAAACTTTGAGGGAAACTTAACCTTATAACCTTCGATGAAGCCTACAAAGCGACGACATATTCTATAATAATTAACATGCATAACCTATTTTTTTTTCTGATTTATAAACTATACATTAGTAAGTATCTACGTATAAATAATTACATGCCTCTATTTTCTCTTAATATTTATTGAAAGAGCTTTTCATGAGACGCTAATTAAAAACTTAGACGGATTCCGTTTTTTTTTTCACCGTTTAATGACCTAGGTACATTCCTCTCTGTAAAGGAATAGTTTCGTAGCGCGCGCTACGAGATCGTAGCCCGAAGCTCGTAAGCTATGGGCTTCGTCGCGTAGCGCGCTATAGCCCGTAGCCAGCAATATATGTAACTCTAACATCAATGGTATTTGTCCAGTAGGTAGTTGTTGCTTTTCAGCATGATCATTGCATTTTATTATGTAGCTAAAATCTTCACGAATGTTTATTTCATAAGCTATGCCAAATAATGTTATTATTGATTACTAGCAATGCCTGCAACTTCTTACGCGTGGACTTTAGTATTTTAACTATCCTAGGGAATCCTTCCATCATCTAAGATAAAAAAAAATATCCTAGATGTTGATATTTTCAGCATTTCAACTGAATTCGAAATGAAACAAACTACACGCAAGTTAAGAGCTACAGCGACATATTCCCGTGAGTTATTCACGTTTTCGGAGTTTTAAACGTGAATAGCTAGACCGTTTATAACTAAGTAGGTATTATACCGCGATATCGTACGTATAAAATTACGTGCTTACGCGCAAAATAACTTCGTCGAAAATCTTCGTTCGCGATCCAATTCGTATTGACGGTTTGGAGAATTTCGATAAATGACAGGTACCAACAGATCACCATTTGATCACTCGTTCGATGAAAACTAAACTCGTACGACGCGACGTCGGCAGTATTAATTGGCTAACCACATCAATCTAACTTACCCTTTTGTTTCTGTTCCTGCGATATTCTAAATCGAGATTGCTCGTTACAATCGCACTATGAACACATTGTGCCACGTCTGGAGTATACCTAACTGCCCTCAGTACTGCGAATCTCACATGAACCAATTTTCGAGATTGAAATTTTGTTATTTCAAGCTTCGGCATGGAGCTTTTTGAAGACCCGAGATATATATTTTCGTTTATCTCTAGTTTGGACGCGGAAATAATAGAATCGTACCGTGTTAACTTCTTCATGTTTTTTTACAATCGGGTGAAAGGGCAAAACATAGAACATGTTGATTCTGTGCAGCATTCTCTTAATCCAAGTTGCACTAAATTAGAGATCAATGTGTCAAACTCATTTTCGTATTCCAACGCGCAACTTATCTATAAAATTCACAAAATTTATAGAATTTAAAATTAGATTTAGTGATTGCTGCACAGAGTCAGCACCACTGAAATCTGATCTATACACATATAAATAAAATTGGAGTGTCTGTTTGTAATATTAAAATAACCGCTTTTAACTAAGTGCATTTGGATGTATACACGGTACCTATACCAAAAGAACATTTTTTTTAAATTGTTGTCTGTCTGTCCGTCTGTCTGTCTGTCTGTCTGTTTGTTCCGGATAATCTCTGAAATGGCTGGACCGATTTTGCCGGGACTTTCACTGGCAGATAGCTGATGTAACAAGAAGTAACTTAGGCTACTTTTATTTTAGAAAAAACATAGGATCTCACGAAAAAATTAAAACCAATGTTGCAGCGTTGCGCCTGATTAAGTTTGATAGCAACAACCTGAAATGCGTCCCGCGGGCTCAGAACGCGCGAGCAGGCTGTTGCCAACGATTGTGTCTTTGTTAAATACCACGCGAACGAAGTAGCGGGTAACAGCTAGTTTGAAATAAAAATGCACTTATACAAAGAATATTGATTTCTTATATTTACGCGAATACTACACATTGAAATGAAACTAAAATTACGGATTTTATCGCGTCTATTTTATGTTGTTACAGCAACCATCGTCACGGGATGACTGAGGTGTTTGATGTCCTAGTGTCAAAGTTTGTACTGAGGTACCCTCATATTTAGTGGTTGTTTGCGCTCCGATCTTTGCAGGTGCTGTGTCTTGAGGTCTTACGATGATGCGCTAAGTTTTGGATTTCTTATATTAATTAGAAATTAAGAACGTAAAAACATAAAATAAACGCGATAAAATCCGTAAGATTCGTTTCGCTTCAATTATACAAAGATTTTATTAGGAATTATTAAGAATTATTTACTGCCATACTAATATTATTATTTAGTAATTATTTATAGATGAACTTCAGGTAAACTGTAATCAACAGTGGAGTCTAATTCAATAACTGCACTTTTATGATCTAAAGATGTTTCAAATGCATCACGACCTTCAGTCAATTTGTCGAAGAAATAACTAGTGTTCACTTTAGCAGTCACAGAGTTGTTCAAACTATTTGTGCTATATCTGAGACCATGCTTAGCATTTGAACTGCTCTTAGGTGTCGAACAGTTATTTTGAATCTGAGTTAGTACAGACTTCCTTAAACTCATTTTTTTCGGTGTAGAATATTTGTCAAACACAAGTCTGACTATATTATTGTCAACTTTTGCGGTACATATTTCGGGTGGTCTTGACACTATTTGATCTATTATATCTGATAGATCGCTCTCAATTATATTACTATCAGATTTATTTAACATACTCAAGTAATGTTTGTCATTGTGTTCAGTTATTTTGACCATATCATTAGATTCTATATTTTCTTTCCGGTCAAATAGGTCAGAGTATTTATAATCACTAAATAAAGTACATTTGTCATCATTCGCTAAAGATATTCTCTTAAAACTATGTCTCAATGACTGCATTGCTTTGTTAGATTTCTTCTTCTTACTTGCAATAATAAAACTGTTTATAGTTTTCTGGCCTTTCATTGAACTCTTGATTTTCCTTTTTAATTTGTTCACTGATACACTGACATTGGCTTTACTAGAATTTAAATCAACATTTTTTATATCTAGAGCTTTCATAGATTCATTAACTGGTACATTTTTCGGTTTCCTATTATACTTTCTTTTAGGTTTGTCACTATTGTCGCTTTCCTTCTTCTTACGGGATTTCTTTTCCTTTGGCGGTTTTTTAATATATTCTTCGTAGGAGTGCACTAAATCTGGATAGAACTGTCGCATCAAATCTTGTCTTTCTATTGTAGTCCACGTGACAAATGGATCTTCGTTATCTGTCATACACAATTAGAGAAAAAAAAACATTTTATACATTTGATTGAATAATATATGATGTTAATGATACAAGATCATCATAGAATTCATCATTACCTTCAAACTGATCATCAGGTATCAACCCTTCATATTGCCCATCAAGGCTGCTCCACACAACCTCAAAACTTGGAACACCTGCAATAATAACACACCTTTTTTACTTTTAAAACATTTTGTTGATAGGACATTGATTTAATCGCTACATTTGTTTTATCACATACACACACTAGAATGTAAAGTATACCTCTAGGCGTTCTCTTCTTCTTGATGGCTATGGCCTTGATAGTACGGCTCGGCACGTCTTCCCGAAGATGCCACTTGGTTAGAACAGGCAGAAACTTTTCCACACAATACCGTTCTGACCAATCTAATTTATACGACATTAATTTCTGAAAAGTAAGAAGCTTATCTAAATAATAATCATGATTTGTCGCTTTTTATATCACACTGTAGGTATGAACTTCCTTGTATAATATGAGGTGGTTTCAGGACATAGTCCAGCATGCTAACCCAAGGTGGGTTGGCAGAATACCTAATGAACATAAATTATTAAAATAAAAATACTTTAATTTAAACATGCGATAAAAGGGGCTAAACGTATACACGTTTGCAGACTTCGTGTACTTCCAATGTGGAAGAACCTAACCCTCAAATTTATAGACAGTTATATTTGATTATAATGGCATTTTATCGAACTCTTTTCAGAGAAAAAAAGTTCGTTATTATAGCTTTATAATCCATTATAAATTTGAGGGTATATATAAGTAAATTTTAAATATTCGACCGTTGACTCGCATTTAAGAATTTCCTCAAAAAGTAATAACTACAAAAGGTAATCACCACAAACTGTATTAGACTCGGCGTCGGATTATTTAAGTCATTCAGGTCCATTTCCTCTTGAGGTCTGTTCAAGAACTCCTTCATGACCTTGGGCTCTGGGAATGGCATCCCGCATGACAACGCTCGACTACGAAGGGTCAGTTCGCGTTTCACTTCTGCGACTTTCGACCTTACAATACATAGAGATAACGTAGATAATATACATTATACCATCGAGAATTTTACTCTCTGACGACATAAGAATATTTTCCTAGTGGTATATATACTTAACTAAGTTAGATATGGATATAATTGATGAAACCGTCGTAGCAAACATGCAGCTGCTATTATATGGAACTGCATGTTTGCTACGTCGTAGCAAACCCGTCGTAGCAAACATGCAGTTCCTATTATATTCATGTTGTAGGATGTTGGTTCTTTACTCGTATTGGAATGCCTATGATGACGCGTCTCAGAAAGCTGACCAATGAGAGTGGCAAAGAACTTTGATTGAAGAATTTCCTCTAACTGATGATAGGACCTCCAAAACTAATTGTATTTCCTACTATACAGAGCGAGTCAGAAGGGGTATTCTAAGCTTTAAGTCCACGCGTCTTTAGCGCATTTTTTGATCATTGGGAAGTCAGAATATAGATACAGATAAAAAAAAATGTTCCCAACAATTTTTTTTTTAATTGATGAAAAACCTGACTACACATAATGATTACAAATGCGCTAAAGAAGCACATGTTTAAGGCTTAGTATACGCTATCTGAACATCCTTGCATAAATAGGATGTATGTTTGTTTGAATGTTAAGAACTATTAATATTAAAGAGTAACATTTGCTGAGGTAGGTAAGGTCCAGGCGACGCCGCGGGTATAAGTTAGTTCTTAATAACTATGGCTATTACTTATGGCTGTAATCATGGCAGCCGTGGTGCGTGGCGCATACAGGGCAGCCTTTCTTGGCGTGCGTGCGACCCACGTGACCGCAGCGGTCGCAGCGCCCCGGCGCGGCCGCCCAGCGGCTGCGCTCCTCAAAGTACTGCGGGTCGGTTACCCAGGACAACAATCTGTCGGTCAAAACATAGCTGTAGGGTAAGCAGGAATGTATGGTAGCATCAACTTCTTTCTTTAAGAAATAAAATGCGATGAAATAAAATTTATATGAATATGGAGGCCATATTCATATCAATTTTATTACACACCACAACTTAGGAGTATTTTTCCAATAACATGTAATTAATTTCAATAATGCATTCCATAAATACATGTATCGTAACAACATCGAGAAAGCATGCTGTCACTGTCACTCTTATTTATGAAATCTGTGGTGTGAATGGGACAGATGACGCTAACGTCCGTCACCGTAACGCTACGTAAAAATATTACAATTGAACCACTGATCCATAAAAAATCGTGTCATATCCACGTTTTAACGTCATTGTGAATCCTACATAGTTAGGAATTACTGAAAAGAGCATGGCAGGTGACACCAGTGTTGAGAACAGTTGTAAGCGCAAGCCATTCCATTCTATTCTGTTTTCTGTGAATGAAACCAAAGGCGTGACTGAACCCCAACAATTATGCCACTTGCAAATAATATTTAAAATCAATTATAGACAGTACATGATAACATTTGGATGTTACCTGGATATGACCTCATTCTCGGCAACAGTGTGTAAGAACGAGACAGCGGTATTTATAGAGGAGCCGCACGCTCCGACGCCATAATCACAGCCACATAGAAGAGCCAACGCCACCATCTTATTACGTCCAAACCCTGTGAGATTATAAGATATGTTTCCTGGAAGCTCTCTAATTTTGACATTGCTGGAATACAGCAAGAGCAGAGTCAATGGTATTCCATCTAGACTACATAGCTCCATGCACAGGACTGACCAATTAAAATCTTTAAGTAAAACCTCTATGAGACGCTACCTCCCTCTACTCTATGAGAGTGTCTATAAAACAATGGTTCGTTCGAGACAGATGGAGATAGTGTCATTAATAAAGTTTCAATATGTAACAATGACTACTATGTCGATAGTATTGCGACTAAGAAGGAAATCCCAAGTACTGTATGTTCGTTTCGCGGAGAATTGCATATTAATTAGAGTCCCGACACTCGTGACAAACAGTTTCTCGACTAACATCTTAGAAGAACTCCTCTAAGATGTTAGTCGAGAAACTGTGTGATGGCTTGATGGATGCGTTGATAACTTCTTTAATTATCGATAAACATGTTTGGTTCATAATTGGAAAAGACAAGCCGAGGGTCAGTGGTGGATTCCTCTTCCCCCACTTGTTTAAGTACTGAAAGATTTTATAATCAGCAGCATTTTCTATAATGGTGTAATGGGCACAATCGTAGTCTTATGTATCGTGCGCTAATTATCATCGCGATTGGATCATCATGCGGTACGTGACGTCATAGCACCCCGTTTATATTTCGATCAAATTACGTCACCACCACTGCAGTAGTACATACCATTGCTCCCGTACATAACGCCCGCATCATAACAGTCTATGGAGCCCTGCAGAGCGCCGCCGCCCGCAGAGTTGGACACGCTGAAGTTGCGGTACACGCGCCGAGCGCCATACGCGAAACAGTCCGAATCCTGAGACACTACTGCATCGACCAACTACAAAAAATTATAATATTCCAATTATTGTACAAGGGAGCGTTCAAGTATTACGTAACGAATTGGGAGGGGGAGGGTTACCTCCCCCCCCCCCCAATTCAGAATACTGAAACGTTACGATGCGTTACAGGGGCGGGAGGGTTGGTTTCAACTACGCGTTACGTACCATTGTTTTAAACCTTCAAAACGTTCGCGTAGAGATTTTACGTTTTACTAGAGGGGGGGCTCTAGTAAAACGTAAAATCTCTCGGTAAACATACGGCACGTTACATGGGGGGGTCAAAAATCTCCAATTGCGTTACGTAAACTTGAACACTCCCTAATATGGAGATACTTAGCCACAAAGCATTCAGCAAATACAACTACAACTAGACTAAGACTTCGTTGTTGTAGCCTAGTTAGTATAATCGCTGATGATCAGCAATAGCTCAGTTGCATGAAGCACATTAAACTGGCAGTCCCAGTTGTTAATCTAACATCTGAGAGTCACTATACACACATCACTAATATATTGCATGTGTTCAGCATGAAAGGGATATTATTAAAAAGTCACTGAATCAATAACCTCTTCTTTTTTGTAGTTGGATATAAATTGTGATGAATACAAACACCTTGTGCGTTAAGACTTGCACATGTTGCCTCCGCTTCACCATTTCCTTTGATACATCTCACTCCCATACACTTTAGTAAAGTTTCACACTGAAAAAAAAAAATCTCGTCACAATTATAATTATTATTCCCTTATATCTTAGAGGTAAATAAGTAGTAGTTATAATTATACATAGAGCTTGCAGATACCCCCTGTTGGGTATAAGCTGCCATTTTGTTTGCTCTAACCATCTCTATAAATGTTTGTGTTTGTTTATGCACCATCACTTGATCAGTCAACATTAAGGATATTCTTTATCCAAGAACATGTTCCAATAAGATCACAATGAAAGTTAATTTAATGCAAAATAGACACAGTCTATTGTATGGTACCCAAATAAAATACCTAGTTCAGGATCATACAGTTTGTTTGTTGGGTAATGTATGGTTATATTGAGAAAACTTGCATGCCAAAGTCAAACAGTTTCTGTAAGACTTGTAAAGTCTACCAACCACACCACACTGGGCAAGACTAAATTTCCCCCACATTGAGAGGAGGCCCATACCCAACAGGGGAATAATAACAGGGCTAAATAAAAATATTATTATTGGAAATCTAACCCAAGTAAATATCTTGCTATTGTAAGTCCAGCCAGTTAACCAACCTCCTTAAGAACCCCTTTGAATCTTCTTCTACCAACATCTGGCTTCTTGCTACATGCTGCCGTAGATTTGGGTGCAGCCCCTTTAAACTGTATAGCATTTCTAGCAGCCATGACATCTCTTTTCAGCTCAGGTGCATCACCCTCAAGTACGAATATGGGGTTAATGTCAGCTAATATCAAGTACGCTGTTCGGAAAAAAAGGTTTCTGAAAAAAACAAATGACTTTAGCGTTCGGTGCCGTGGTCCATGTGTCTAGGATCACTACAGTTATTTTATACCACATAGGAGCTCTTATCTAGGCGTCCTATTATGTTATTTCTACTAACCTCAGGTATAATTTTGGTTGAACATGGTAATCTGTAACATTTTGACTGTCGCAAACCCATCCTGATAAATCTACTGCAATTGTTTCTCCTCGAATCTGCGAATAAATAAAGATAAACATTGCAAAAGTTCAAAAATAGATAAAATGATATCTTTTATAGAGTTTTGAATGAACTCACTTCATGAAGTGATTTTTTTTCACTGTACGGAGTCAACAGAGCCCATAAACCTTTGATACCCATTATTACCTACACATTACCAAAGATCATAATTTCGTATTTTACCCTACACTACAAAATATCAAGTCATATCATAATTCAAATTCACAGAACCATAATAAAATAATTATCTTGAAACCCGGAAATAAACAAATTCCTTTTTTATAATTGGTTTTATGGGTCTGGGCACTAGCCTTTTTAAGGCCATCAGTAGTATTTTTATGGCTTCACCATCATAGGTATGCATATTTCACCAGTGTTATTTGGAAGCTATTATGCATTTACAGCATAGAGATATAAAAAACCCAAAAAACTATTCGTTATTAATTTGCAGGCTCTATCAGTAAAGTATTCACCAGATTTTTTTCAAAAAAATACCGTTTTTCAAGGGCTTGAAAACCTATATTTCACTAATTAATCACAATTTTCACAGATGTGTCCTATGTCTGTGAATTTGTCGACACATAGTAGCTTTATGATCCACACTCATAAATGAATCACTATTCCTGACACTGGCAAAATGTCAGTGACTGGTAATGCAAGCAGCAGTAAAATAAAAGAAAAACCATAACAAACAAACAAAGTAGAATATTTCTGTTTTTCGAAACTTTTGAAAATTAATTGTCAATATTTAAAACAAAACGAAACGCTCAAGAACTTACTAGCTGTAATCTTCATTATTGTGTGTTACTGTGGTTCGACCACAGAACAAAATTACTCAAGAGGGTTCAGCAATTTCAGCATCGCTAGAAAAATGATAATGAGCCTGATAAGGTTTTGATTGTAATGCTAATGTTATCATACATAATTACATTTATTACGCAGCGTTATCGGTGCTGGAGGGGCCTGGCGACTGGCGTAATCTTTGAACAGAATCCATATTTATACCTATTATAGCCGATAACAATTATGAAACTTTGATTTAGTTTCCATCATTAATTATTGTGAACAGTAACCATGTCATACATAAGCCGTTTTTATAGAAATAGGTGAGTATTATTTTACTTTAGATGTTCGCCATTAATGACATTATAATATCAAGTCACTACTGATAAATGTGATAATTATTCACTGATATGTCCTTTTACATAGAATATTCCAACCGAGGAATTAAAGGTCCCCATGTTTCATATAATCACTGTCCAAAGCAACTGTTTTAGGGGCATAACTGGTTTTCTCTGTTGAGAGGTTAACAGTTAATACAAAATGTGTTTATAAGTATGCACAAGTGCAGAAAATAAAAATATAAACCTGTGATTTGACTTTTCAATTTCTAAGAAGTCTAGTAATTTGTCAGTTAAGCGTCCATCACTATACTGATATAGGTATAGGTGGTAAGTAAGATCTACACAGTTTATGAATTAGGTCAGTATTATGCCTGGAGCACAATAATTGTCTCAGATTTTAAAACATACCTTATTATGTCATTGGCTAGTACATACTGATATAGTGACTACATAATTTTATAGGAAGAAGAACTATTTAATGAATGATACATTATTGTTTTTAAAGTATGTGGAATAATGAGCACTGCATATTCCCGCCTATATTGTATGGAAAGGCAACAACAAATTTGCTGTTTTTGTGACTCAATATATTAAAAGTCATGCCATTAATGTTTAGTCAAACTTTTAATAGAAAGTTTTATAACATTGTTAATATTATATTAATCCTACAATCTGCATTGGGCCAGTGTGGCAGACTATGGCCTTATCCGCCTTGCACTGTTGGGAGGTTCATGACTAACAGTTGGACATTAAAAGGGCTGGTATAATTATTATTATTGTATCTCTTTGATTTCCACATGGGCTATCCCTTAAAAGACTTCCATGGGGACTTATGGTTCCTACAGGTAGTGGCCTTTTAAGGTAAGATCAATGTTATGAACGACACCCTATGGGTTCTCTGTTGCAAATGATAAACAATATTATCAAGTTACATGGTCAATAAATTCTTCCAATACTTTTTCCATTCCAGTACGCTAAACTTGCAATACTCTGCAAGATTCAACCATGCCCTGCAGCTTAAAGAAGAAGTTCGTAGACGGCAGATTAGTAAAGTCCTGATTGCTAACCGAGGTGAGATAGCATGCAGGGTGATGAGGACCGCCAAGAAACTTGGAATCAGGACCGTTGCGGTCTACTCTGATGCTGATAAACATGCCATGCATGTTGAAATGGTATGTTGGAGACATTAACTTATTTTTTAAACTGGCAATTATATGGTCTAATTTACTCTTAAGTTTCCTATTTTTATGGCGTTATACATTAAGTAAATTAAATGTATTAGTCTATTGTCACTAAAAACAATTTTTAGTAAAGAAATTGAACTTTAATTCTAATTTCACACCATGAACAAACATCCACCAAAAAACTCAAAATAATAAAAAAAACAATGCTGGTTTGGTCTTGTCAATTTCCCTTCAATGGCCAAGATCCTACTAATTTGCTGTCTGAAAAAAAATACAATAAACAACATAAGTACTACAATCACATATGATCAAAAAAATATATTTATGGTTTTACAGGCTGACGAAGCCTACCACATCGGACCGGCACCCTCAACACAGAGCTACCTCAATGCGGCCAAGATATTAGAAGTGGCCAAACTATCTAACAGCCAAGCCATCCACCCTGGCTACGGCTTCCTCTCCGAAAATGTGGAGTTTTGCGAAAGATGCGCCCAAGAAGATGTGATATTCATTGGACCCCCACCCTCCGCTATTAGGGATATGGGTATTAAGAGGTAGCAATCATTCATGGCTGATATTAGTAAATAGTCTGTCTATGGTTTTGGTTTATACTATGAATCCAAATCCCTTTTTTTCAATTGAATCGATGGACCATGGCAGAAACCACCCTGTGATCCATTACTCTTACTGACATGGATTAGAGGATGGCAAAGCTGAAGTGGGACTGGGCTTGGTAATATAACAGAGGAGATGGCAGTTGCTCCATGAAAATATCTCTAATATGTATTACTAAATGGTCAGCAATACCACAATAATCGGGAATGGCTAATAAGAAAAGATTAATATTTTACATTGTTATTGACAATCTACCTATCATTTATATTTTTCCTTGTTAGTACATCTAAGGCAATGATGGCGGCCGCTGGAGTGCCCATAGTGAAAGGCTACCACGGAGAAGAGCAAAGCATTGAAAAACTGACAGCTGAGGCAAAAAAAATAGGGTTCCCGATCATGATCAAAGCAGTTCGCGGTGGCGGCGGCAAGGTAGAACTATAAAATTAACTCTTCCTGTGTTAATTTTTGTGATGTTTTTCGATCTTGATCTCGGTTACTATGTAAGGTATAATATTTGGACCCATGAAACTTGAACTCAACAGTGTGAAATGCGATTAATAAAATAAAACTAATAAAAATAGCTTGTCCATTTTGCACAAAATATACTGATATATGCCACGTTTCCCTTTTTGCTGTGCACTTCTAGCGATACGTTATTGCTATATCCTCCTAAGAACCTTAACAGGGGTGTCTCAAATGAGTTGATACTACCTGCAAGTGCCCTTTTATATGTAAGGGCAAGATCGATAATCATCTCTATTTGTAGAATTATGGTAAAACATGGTCCGTACAGAATGCACCTATTGATATATATATATTTTTAATTGCAATGCCAAGCTTATAGGGACAATTAGGAAGCAAATTAAATATTTTTTAGGGTATGCGAATAGCAATGACAGAAGCGGACTTCTTACCGCAACTGGAATCCGCTAAACGGGAATCATTGAAATCATTTGGGGATGATAACATGCTGCTGGAACAGTACATCACAGACCCGAGACACGTGGAAGTGCAGGTAATAATCCCACAACTTATTATTAGAGTTTTTTCGAATAGTGTTTCACTGTTACTATAAGTAACACATTAATTATAATAATATAATATTAGACCTTTTAAAGTGATACTGGCACGAGTATCCCCTCATGTGAAACGGGTTAGTCCATAGCATACCATCCTGCCCCAGTGAGGTTGATTGACTTCGCATGTCTTTCAAGGGATTCTGTAAGACGTGCGGTTTCCTCACGATGTTTTCTTTCAGCGTTAAATAAATAAATGTATTACAAGCATATATAAGGTGTAACAATAAAAGTGTTAAACATTGTGACAGGGCTAATTGTTGGTTATAAAGTAACATTCCCAAAGAAAAAAATAAAAAAAACAACATAGTACAACATTTTGTTGTTAAACTTTATGTATAATAGTAAAATATTCACATAATACGGCGGTTGTCCAGCAGATACGGGCTGGCTGTGCTTTTGGATTTTTAGCACATTTACACATGATTCTATTTTTACACTAGGCATTTTCCAGGTGTTTGCCGACATGCACGGCAATGTGGTTCACCTCTTCGAGAGAGACTGCTCCGTTCAGAGACGTCATCAGAAAATCATAGAAGAAGCGCCTGCTGTATGTAAAATATTGAATTATTTTTACTGACTTGTCGGGTTCAGTGGTCACAAGAGTGACCTGGGCCTTAGCCTGCTATCACAATTGCCTTATAATTGAATTTGTTGATAAAATAAAAACAAAAGCAGTAAGCAGTGTCGTGACCTCACTGTCATGTCAGCGTGTAACAGAGAAAGAATGAGAACCGTTTCACTCCCACTTGCTTTTCATAAATGTATCAGGTAATCTTTCAAATTATAAATGCTAGTCGTGCCCGCGTCTTCTTATGCGTGGAATTTGTTGTTTGCCTATATTACAGTTACCGTTTCATTTCCCTGGACAATTAGTTTTTTACACATCGACCCAGTGTATAAGCTATCAATAATGCCAAGTTATATTAAAATTATTAGTTAGTTATTTTTAGAAAAGTTTGATCAAATTTTTCAATATCTAGGACACTTTTATCCTGAGTGTTATTTATGTTATATCACCATGCCACATTTCATTATAATCCGTCCGTGTATACATAGTTGGTATGAACCCCGTGAAAAGTGGTTTGACCTTTGTCCTCGTATTCCAGCCAGGGTTGTCGGAGGAGACCCGGCGTGCGCTGGGCGAGGCGGCGGTGCGGGCCGCGAAGGCCGTGGGCTACGTGGGCGCGGGCACGGTGGAGTTCATCCTGCACCGCACCACGCACGAGTTCCACTTCATGGAGATGAACACCAGGCTGCAGGTCGAACATCCCATCACTGAGATGATCACTGGTAAGAGAATCGGCGAACCTGCCATTTTTTTATTTGTTGTCTATTTGTTGTTTTGTCTGCCTATTAAGGACTCACGGAAATCTACTTGATGCGATTTTAATGAAATCCGGCATTATGATAGCTTAAAATCTTATCTATCTATACATATAAATAAAATTGGAGTGTCTGTTTGTAATATTAAAATAACCGCTTTTTACTAAATGCATTTGGATGTATACACGTTACCTATACCGAAACAACATTTTTTTAAATTTTTGTCTGTCTGTCTGTCTGTCCGTCTGTCTGTCTGTCTGTCTGTCTGTCTGTCTGTCTGTCTGTTTGTTCCGGGTAATCTCTGAAATGGCTGGACCGATTTTGACGGGACTTTCACTGGCAGATAGATGATGTAACAAGGAGTAACTTAGGCTACTTTTATTTTAGAAAAATAAATAGGATCTCACGAAAAAAAATTAAAACCAATGTTGCAGCGCAGCGCCTCATTAATTTTGACAGCAACAACCTTCAATGCGTCCCGCGGGCTCAGAATGGGCGAGCAGGCTGTTGTCGACGGTTGTCTTTGTTAAATACCACGCGGGCGAAGTCGCGGGCAACAGCTAGTACTATAATAAAACTATAACTGGATTGCGTCTGTATATTTTATATATTTAAAAATATATAATACAAAATATTTTTATTTATTTTTAATGTGAATCCTGTCTTATAGGAGTAACAGTGGTGGAAGTGTGTGGTGGATAGTCCCAATTAAAAATAAGACTGGACTAAATCCTAAATAAGTTAAATCGTTGATAGTAGGAAGAAAATGAGATAGAATCGTAGGAAAGAGCTCGTTAAAAAAGTATTACAAATCATCAGCCTTTTGTACAAAAGTGCCTAATTAAATTTCGATAAGCGCGTGTCGTGTTTGTATGTGAGTGTGCGTATCTGCACGCACCAGGTGGTGGTGTATATAGCATTCCGTAGTACAAGGCTACAGGGTGTATATTCCCGCAGGCACGGACCTGGTGGAGTGGCAGCTGCTGGTGGCGGCGGGCGCGCCGCTGCCGGCGACGCAGGCGGCGCTGGCGCGGCGCGGGCACGCGCTGGAGTGCCGCGTGTACGCCGAGGAGCCCGCCGCCGGCTTCCTGCCCCGCGCCGGCGCGCTGCACCGCCTCGCGCAACCCACGCCCGAGGACGCCGTTAGGGTAACACCACACATTCAATAATAATACTCTTACTAACAGATATATTACTCCGCAAAGATTTTTAAAAACAACGCCACTCTTGCCACTAAGCAGTTAAGTGCGCTTCAGCTTGCACACTGCTGCATTTTATTATTAAGTAGCTATGCGCTTCTCCTTTTATCGCGTAACTCTATCTCTAATAATAATCCCCAAATACATCGTTTTCGTCTATTTGAAATGACGAAAAGCGCTTTGTAATCCACTTTCCAGAAATTAATCTAAATATTTCGCTACGCTATCTATCGCACGTATTGGAGTATTAAATGAGGTTTTTTTTTGTAATTTTCACGGCATGTATACGTCCGTTTACGAGCGATCAAATTCGTCACGTGTTCGGTAGGTTGAAACGGGAGTCCGTGAAGGTCAAGAGGTGTCGGTGCACTACGACCCCATGATCGCGAAGCTGGTGGTGTGGGGACGCGACCGCAACGAGGCGCTCGCGAAAACCAGGGCCAAACTCGCCGAGTACCAAGTAAGTCACCAGCCAGGTTGTTATAATATTAACGGTATTTTTTACCTGGTCATTTCTTGTAGGCTATTCTAGTGGCCTGAATATGGCAATGAAAATAGTTGAGTGTTTTGACGTGTAATTAATAATCATAGCCATGGCAAAGTATAAACATATTTAGGGCTATGTTATTTTGCTATTTGACAGTTTTTATAGGAATAATTTCAACAAGAAATTTATGATTTAGTTGCCACTTGATAATGAGTTAATTGGAGCAGCAGACTACGCCCTTGACCTAGAATTTTATTACACTTTACTACCAAATGAAATCAACTTAATTTTCTTTTAGTAACGCTACAATTTCATTCATCACAATTTTTTTATTATTCTTATATCCAAGGTAGCCGGTTTGGAAACCAACGTGAATTTCCTCCTGCGGCTGACCGCCGCCAGCGCTTTCATATCCGGTGACGTGCACACCGCGTTCATACCGCAACACGAAGCCGAGCTCTTCCCCAAGTCCGACTCTGTACTCAGCGAGAGACATGCCATTCAAGCCGCTTTGGGACATGTGAGTAAATCGCTTTACGTAAATTCAACTTTATAACCGTAGGGATAATGTATGTGTCACATAACAAATACATAGAAGAGTAGTTTTAATAGGATTTGGCGACGATTTGGGGGGGGACCTTAGCTCTCGCCCACTTCTTTATTATCTATACAGGGAAAGCTAAATGCTTCTTGCATGTCGAGTTTACTACGTGGTTTAGCTGTATACGGTGTAAGTAGCTTCGTCACGAGGCGAGTATCGCGCGGAGCATTGTTTTGTAATCGCTTAGATTACAATACATTTGTCCTATTAGGCAACATTTGTCCTATTAGGATTTCTATTGCTTTATTATTGTCATTAAGTGTAGTCTTTACCCAAAGTTTTAATTACCATTTTTTTTTATAACATTATGGGCAAGTATTTGATCTCGATCTCACCTGATGGTAAGTGACGATGAGATCTACGATGGAGCATACTTGCCTAGGTAGGAAGGCGGCAGTAGATCGAGACGCTACATTCACTAGGCACATGCAGCGCAACTGATCTGACCCGCCATCCATGAATGGCATCACCGAACATCATGCCGGAACACGGCTAGGCCGCTTGGCGACATGGCTTTGTTCAGTGGGTGGTGACTAGCCACGGCCGAAGCCTGCCACCAGTAAACTTGCCATCCCACTTACACCCTGTATTATGCAATATGTCGAGCGCCATTATTGTAGAATGTGTGTACAATGCGGCGCTGCCATCATTTCTCGATCACGAAAACCAAACGAGAATAATAAACTGTGCTGTTCAGGGGACGACGGCCGACAGACTGACCATGGCTACGCCCACCTTGATGACGTCAGGACCTAGCTGAGACTCACAGTGCACGATTGTGCATCGTGTCTGAACAACTTAATAGCGTTATGGTATAAGCACGTTTTGTTTTATTGCAGCTCCTTGTCACTCAAAAGGCAAACTCCATACCAGATACCTGGAAAGGCATATATGTGGACTCAACATCCTGGAGGCCGAACTATCAGTTGAAGAAAACAGTGCCGTTGAGGTTCGCTGAAAAAGGTATGCACTTTTGAAATACACTGCTAACTAATATTCTGATATACGTACCTCATCTAATAGTTTGAGCGTAGGTCGCTCGGTTTGCAGTGCCCACTGGTTACGCATTCGATTCCCAATCCTTTACGAATGTTACTTATAAATATTATATAGGGTGTAAGCAAAATAGTGTAAAATATGTCATATGGATCACGTTAAACGATTTCTTTTGACCAGTGCAGATATTATTTTTATTTTTTTCATATTTTTATTATTACTTTGTGATTGTAATTGTCATCTATAACCTAGCAATTAATTACTCAAACCATTTTACACTATCATTGTACCATAATTATTGTTTGATATCAATTTGTAACGTCTGCAGATTTAAAAGTAGCCGTGGAATACGGCAGCGTCCCGAATACGTATAAAGTGCGCGTGAATGAGGGCGAGTGGAATGAAGTGGAGGCCTCCCTGCAGTCCACAGCCGCGGGGCTCAGCCTCCACACGCAGCTCGGCGGACAGAAGACACATGTGGGGCTGCTGGTGCACGGCCAGGAGGTCCATGTCTACGATGAGGTACGTTTTGCAATTATACCATGTAGAACTATACTCAACGGTGCAATTAATGTTACAAATAAGTTGAAAACAAAATGCGCTTTTGTATCGATAAATAATGCCTTCCGCCATTATTGTTCAACCACCGTCGATTATTGATACTATTGACGATATTCTATTGGTTTAAAATAAACAAAAAAACTAGTAATTTATTCAACATTAAAACAATCAATTGTTTTAATGTTGAATAAATTACTAGTTTTTTTGTTTACTTTAAACCAATAGAATATCGTCAATAGTATCAATAATCGACGTCAAACTCTATTTAATTATTCAATCACGCCAGAATGGCTGAACGGATCTGGATGAAATTTAGCACAGCGATAGATTATAGTCTGGAATAGCACATGGGCTACTTTTTATCCCGGTAAAATGCGGTTTTTAATCGCGGATAACAACGCGGGGCGCAGCTAGTTTTATATTATTTTCTTGTTCCCAGAATGGTCAAACAGTAGTACAGCTACCAAAGCCCAAGTATCAAGCGGTGGTCGGCGCGGACGCAGCGTCGTCGGCCGACAGCGCGGCTTCGCCCACGCCCGGGGTGCTGGAGAGGCTGCTCGTCAACAAGGGCGATAAGGTAAGATTTTAAGAGTAAAACTAACTAAACCATCTATGTGTTGGACCTTTTATATTCCTCGGTTGCAAGTCGAAATTATTTCAACTTATTCATAAAGCATACTATACAGGTTATAGCAACATTATGAAATAATATTTTGGGGAAGATGAACATTCTCATAAAACCGAACAAGCAGCCCCAAGGAATATGGTCGAAATATAACAAAAGTAATCTTCAATATTTAAGCATTTTTGCTAAATTGAGACAACCCTACAGCGTAAATCATATAAAATGTGTATATAAAGATTTAAGGGGGGCAATGATAAAATGCACGTGTGTAGATTGGTCGTGTGTGAGTTTGGAATTGCTTTTTGCTCATATGATATTTATACAGGTATCTGTTCTGTGGTTTAAGTATGCTAAGACAAATTATCCTGCACTAGGCTACCCGCGGCGTACCCCTTTGCCAAAACGTTATATAAGACTAGTGTAGTAAAATAGTATGTGTGTATAGACATGAATTTATTTAATACGAGTATGAACGCATACGTAATTTGTGTGCTGTACGTGATTACGGCACCTCCCTCAAGAGTTGACTGAAAAAAAAAATCAGTACAGAAACTAGCTCGTAACGACTCAATTGTTACATATTCAATGGACGAAACACAAACATAGTTTGCTAGCTCAAGTGTGCAGATCGTCATATATTGACGTAGCCGATGCATTGCGCTCACAACAAGGGAACATATTTGCGCAGGTGGTGAAAGGCCAGCCGCTGTTCGTGGTCATCGCCATGAAGATGGAGTACATCGTCCGCTCGCCGCGCGACGGCGTGGTCGCCGACCTGGCGCCCTTCAACATAGGCGACTTCATCGGCAAGGGGGCACAAGTCGTGATGCTCGAGGGAGATAGCTAAATGACTCTCAACCTTTATTCCAGTGTTAGGTAACTATTTTTATTTTCTTTACAAGTACAGTCAATATCATTTTTTTTTTGGCGGTATGCACTCAGATGTGTTTACACAGGAGAATGTTCATGAACCTCCTTACCGTGTTGCATCGAAATCAATTTGGTCTTTTATGTTTAACTTTTTTATTAACTCACTCCAGTGTTACATTTGAAGTCGTATACTTAAGCGTTAAAGTTGATTTTAATTTGCCTGTATGTCTATAAAAGTTCATCAATACTTTTTGATATTAATTAAGCTATATTACGACAGGGTTGAACAGGGTTTATCACAAATAGATTTAAGTAACTGTCTAGTTCTATCTTCATATTCTCAAGTTCATACTTAACTTCAATGCTAGATATGTATATATATATATATTATGACACTATTAGTTTAGGCTACAGCCAAAGAAGTTATATAATAACCAACACGAATATTTTGCCTTAGAGCACTTACACACTGCTTCAGATGAGAATTCGAGTTGCTACGTAAGAGTGGGCGGCGGGCCAGAAGGCAAGCAGAATCTCAAATATAAACGTGACATCCGTATTGACTCCGATTTGAATCGGACGCAGTGCGTAAGCGCTTTTAGAGTAGACTTTTAAAACTATACGCATAAAAGGCCGATGATTGGCCTACAAAATCATCGGCTCTCCATCGAAAGAGAGCTCCGAGAGAGCCGATGTTGCTGGTAGCCAGTGCGTATGAGCATTTAGTTATTTTCAAATCCAAGTGCATGGATATTTTCGATTACATTTGTCATCTTAATAACTTTGACAGTTGCTAAGGGACACTTGGATGCCGAAAATTTTAACAAAATTTTCTTTACCTTTAAATGACCGTTAGTTAGGTTTCGGGGGTATATTATGGCAAAAGTTTATTTTTATTTTTAAAATGCTAACGGTAGGATTAAAACAAAAGTTTTACCAAGATTTTTGTGTTTAAATGTCGGTGATCAGCCAAATCGGGGTACACTGAAAGCCGACCATACAAATAAAGAATTAAAGTTCGCAAGAAGTGTATGTATCTGAATATACAAGGTTTATTATGAATAACATTTTAGGACTACATTACTAACATCATATCCAGCGACTTTAGTTCCACGACTTTTTACGAATCTTTAAACATTTACCAAAAATAATAATTTACATTGTGACAGGGCTTTGTGTACTACGTTCATAAGGTAATCGTCTAGCATACTCGTGGCAGGCTTCAGATAGTATGTATTTTTAAACAAAATTTATCATTAAAAGTCGTAGAACAAATGTTGTTGCTCTTATATTTCAATTACTCTAATATCATAGTCAGTAATCCATTGACGGAATACTAATGCTCGATAGTGTATATAAAAGGTTGTGATTATGCTGTTTGAATACAAATTCGATTGATTTCTTCGGTCGCCGCGATGCGATACGTGTATGACTTAGAAACGTGCCCCAAATGCATCAAATCAAATCAAATCTTCATTGAATTTGTAAATTTGTTCTCTTAAGAATTAAGTTTACAATTGGGAGAGTAACTTAGGACTAACAGGTTTCAATTCATGCGTCAATATTATGGTTGAATTCGCCTAATAATCTCTATTTGTGGATTTGTTCGCGGGAATGTTAAGGATAAGAATTAGGCTGACTATATCCTACACCCTATATAGATTTTTGTGTGTCGTTACTTCACATAACTTGATCCTTATTAGCGTCATTATGAGACCGTTTAATAATTCAGGTGTGTTATAGTTTTAAAATCAACGGGCTCAAATTTTCGATTTTCAAAAATCGAATGATGCAGGTTTGGTCTTTATCAAAATCGGTCTCTAGAGGTCTTTAAGCTTTTTTCGATATACCCTATATTTTTGCCATCCACGCACACTTGAAAATGTCACCTGTATATCCTGCAGCTCTTGCACGATTCTTAGTTAAACACAGAATAACAAACAAACACACTTTCACATTTATAATTAATACTGACAAGTGTCGGGGCTGCTTTGCAATGCCAAAGAAACCTTCGCACGCGTGCGCTCAACAACTCACCAAAGTTACATCGCAATTGGATGAATGGTATTGGAACGCATACGGGACAAACAAATAAACATTACTTCACATATGTATATATAGACATATATATATTGTAGGTATCTGTATTATATATAGGTATAAGCACCTGTAATACATATAAGTTAATTTAATATATGTATTCTGTACCTAATGTTAGTATATTATATAATAGATACGTTATACATTTCGATAGTAACAATTAATAGAGATCCATATTTTATATAATACTGTAGGTAGATATTTTATGTAACTATATAATTATTGATTTCATATATTTACGCGAATACTACACATTGAAATGAAACTAATTTTACAGATTTATCGCGTTTATTTTATGTTTATACACCCCCAATGTTTCGGCTGCTTTACAGCAACCATGGTCACGAGAGGACTGAATAAAATAAACGGGATAAAATCTGTAAAATTAGTTTTATTTGAATGTTATTATATATTTGTTATACTGGTTTTGTAAATTACGAGTTTAAAATATATGAATATAAATTGTATTTTCATACTGTTTGTATAGATCGTTATTGTTTGTGAAAAATAAAGTATGTTTAAAGGAAGTGTTTTACAATTACTTCACATCTACAAACACTGCTACACCGCTGGTGAAGGACTCATTACTATTCGACACATTGTATTTAGCAATACCTATTTACCACAACTCTGCACATGAACAATAATAAAATTATTTCATACGTAATTAGTTCGCTATATCTACGCATGGAATACGTAGCATAATTCCGACGACTCCAGTATCGGGGGCGTAGCTCAGATGGTAGAGCGCTCGCTTAGCATGCGAGAGGTACCGGGATCGATACCCGGCGCCTCCAACCTTTTGTTTTTGTTATAAAAACAAATTCCTTTTATATTATCATAGCATGATTATGTATTTATATTGTATAATACGCGTTAGTAATTTGTTTAGGCTACTTTTTTATTATGTGATCATACTTACATAACGGTAATAATTTATCACTTAAGTTTTTTTTTAAATCAATGACCCAATTAATATTCTTCATAAACAGATAGTTAAACCACAAAACCACTAAAACACAAATCGACAAGCATTGTGACAAACTAGACCGCACATGCGAAGCACCGCTATCTTGGAACCAATACCTTTATATACCTAATTGTTCATAATATAGTACTAAAATCATTATCATCGCCGATCGTGGTGTCGGCGACACTCCCGCGTACCCGCGGACACCTTATCTCGTGCGGTTCTCACACCATACCCGCTCCACTGTGCTATTTTAATAAAACGTTCAATAAATGTATTGTATGTAGGTACCTACCGTTACGATAAAGGTAGATGCGTAGGTATATTTGTAACCAACTTGTACCGCCACATTGTTTTGACTTTACCTATGAGATGAGTAACCATAATAAAACATCGGTATGTTTGGCCCGCGAACAATTTTGTTTGTCTGTAGAAACTTAAACAAATGTTATTGTTGCACTAGAATGAAGCGGGATCCGTAAAGATTAGATATATGAAAATAGTTTTACAACCGCATTATTCATATAACTATTTTTGGAAGCTAAGTTTCGGGAATACGCAATATGTAGGTCAATTTTATCGCGGAAGCAGCGAACGCGGGGCATAAACTTGCCTATATATTACTATTCCCTATGATATAAACTAGTATATATTTTACACGGTTAAATCGTTAGACGTCACGAAAGCGAGCGATAAATGTGTAAGCAACGGTACCTATTATACTCGTGTTGATATTATGTTGTTGGCACAAAAAGTGATTATTGTAACAGCACATTTAAATGTTGCGTGGCAAGTATACTCTCAAATCACAAATAGACAAAACGAGTTTTCTAATTATCTACTTAATGTTATTGTTTAATGGGCGCCAGTACCTATTTGTACGCGGCATGACTGGAACGACCTCGCTTATCATTATTGCTATTAAAATCATATTAATTACAGCTTATATTGGTTCATATTGATATTATTTTGTAGGAGAATATAAGTATGTATAGTGAAATTATTGCAAAATCGTTTAATTCATAGCAACACAATTATTCAGTTAAACTCGTACTTATGGATAGATTTTTTTTTTGCAAATCGGCGACTTCACAAATCTATATGATAAACTCAGTGTTACTTAAAAATAATTCGAATGCCTTTAACCAACCCTAAAACCACTCATTAGATTGGCGTGTTGCAGATAGTAATGAGGACGATAACTGTAAAAGAGTTTTGCTTTCTTTACTTTTACAAAGAATTTACAAAGGCCTTTATTTGAAGTTACAAACAAAGGCACAGCAATATCGTTACTTTCATTACGGATAAACGAAGCCGTAAAACGAGACAAAAGTGCTTTCAACTTGAATACTATTGAACTTTTATTATTATTAGGCTGCGCTTTTGTTACCTGCCCCGGCCGCGGCAGGTTTGTTGTTGGTTTTTGTCAGCATTCCCTTGCCAGCTGATCGGGGCAACAAATCACGTGGCCTGTGCCCAACCCCTATTGGTTCGAAACCACCCCACGTTTCGAGATCGACCCACACACAAACACACATACGTGCAAACGCACACTTACAATGATGCCGACGTTGATATTTATACTGGTCAAATAGATTTCTTGGTACATCTGTTACTGGCATCTCACGGAAGTGAATAAAAACTAATCGGTAGCTCCCAGTCCTCTATTAACTTAGTTTACGCAATATAAGTACTATTCCTGCCTCACAGTTAAGCAAAAAATGGTTTTCTGGTACAGCTGCAGTGCCACACCGTTGCGATGGAGCTATGTATTGTCAAGCGAAAATAATCTTAAGTTGGGAAGGCAATGGCCCCGATAGCACCCTACTTACCAATTGTTCTGTTGATCGCACTGAACAGGTAGGCATTTCGCCGCAATTATAGAATACTAAAATTGTACGAAGTTCGAATTCCTTACAATACTTCAATATAATAATATCGCCAGACGAACACACTAACTATACGGTCCCACACTAAGAAACGCTCTTCTTATGGGTACCCACCGTACAATGGACCGGGAGCGATTAAACATCCATGCCTCGGGTACAAAATATATTCGTGCTCATCACACAAAGTTTGTCCCTACCAAGATTCGAGCCTGGGACCCGGAGCACAGAAAACACGCGGAGCTATTCAGGTCGTCAAGAGATATCAGTCTATGTAAAGCATCCTATATAAAGACAAATACATAGAGGTCGAAGTATATAGGATAAACACGTGATAGGTATATTTATAGACGTAGGTGTGTAGTGAAGGCTGGATTGCATTATTGCGTAATCAATCATTTGCTTCATACGCACTATGTGTACCTACGTTTTAATTGTTGAGTAATGAGTTCTAAATTGTTCTAACCCATCATAAAACTTGCACAGCAAACTTGTCATATTATTATTGGATGATCATCTATCTACGATTTGACGCAATGACGAAGAAGTGACACTGCGCGTTGATATAGAAAAAAAAATAGGCACGTACTGGTCGAATTGAGGACCTCCATTTTATTCGTTGGTTATAAATAGATCAATCATTTTATTCATGCTTCGTTTACATGACGACAGTACGCAAGTAATAAGTATCCACGTGTAACTCTAGGTACGAATTCCATACATTTCCAAGTTAAATACTTGGCACTTGCGTTTTTTTGATCATAAAAGAAATGACCAGCGTCCGACTTTAATCTATTTACGGCTAAAGAAAATTAATTACCTGTAATATAACTGATCCCACAACTTCTTAAAGCCTTATCAAGCAAACTGTCTGCTTTTCATCTTATTTTTCAACAGGTATATATTTCAAGTTAATGTCACTTTTTCTCTATATGTAGGTATTTTTTCTAAGTCAAATAATTCATTTTGTATCCGGCCACTTACGAGGCACTTACACATTGACATAAAATATATTTTTTCCAGAACTCTACAACCGGATTGGGATTCGATGGAACTCGATCGCAACTATGAAGATGAATTTTGTTGAGTTTGTTTTAAAAAGGTTCTCAAATACGCCTCAGCTCCACTAGACGCTAAAAAAATTGGCAAGAAATGGTCCCTCTGGGATCTTTCAAATATTGTCCGAGTTAGAGGCGGGTAAAGACGAGCAGCGAAGCACCCCAACTCTAAAGAGTTAAATAAGGTACTTACCCACCGGTCACTAAACGATAGCGACTCGCCTAGGTTGCCCCAAAGATGTACTCGTCTAGGTTCTGTGAATGAATAAAGAACAAGTGCCGATCGAACTTGGTACGGGCTGGACCACGGACATGGTCCACTCTAGACCAACCGACAGTATCGTGTTGTCGGCAGATTACTCTCTACAGGAACAGATTCGATACGGAGCCAACCAGATCCGTGGTCCGGTCCGTACCAAGCTCAATCGTCTGTTAATACTATAATAGTACTCCCGACTTCGCTGGAAATTACAACGCATAAACAAGCCATTCGCACTAACATGGTGAGTACAGCGTGTGACTCATGCTGTTGTTCCATAGACGAGGTAAGTGATACGTAAACCACTGATGACGTAACGCCAGAAAAACGGAAAAAACAATCTCTCAAATGAGTATTTATTAACTAACAGTTATCTTAAAATAATTATTAATAATATTGCTTATACAATTTTTTGTGGTATTGCATGTGACGTTTATTATCATAAGCATTCGTGATAAATATCGATATTGCTAATAAATACATAAGGTTATTGTTTTACGCATTCGGATATCGGGTCTAAATTAAAATTGTTCTAAATAAAAAAATATCACATCGCTATTAAAATAGCCAAATAAAAAAATAATTTTCTACGTTATTTAAAAACACCACGTGTACGGGGTACTGATATTTATTTTTTTAATAATTTATTTCCCAACCCACAGTATATTTCATAGAGCACGTGTGGAAACCCAAAATGAATCACGTATTATTATGAAACGAACACGATAATAGCACGTATGTACTCATTTGATTTAAATATTTAAATTAAACTAATCGACGAGGAAATAAAGAAAATATTACACTACCTATTTTATGTCCTTAAAAAGATATGAACACGAATAGATGCACTTTAAAACGTTTCTATTCGGTATTACAAATACCATGGTTTTATTAACCGTAAGAAAATTTTCACGAGCACTCGATAAATAGAGAGTGACCTCAATCCATGGAATGATGCACGTTTGACGCTCCGCTTTACGTAAGCTTGTTTACACGGAGCATCGTAAACAAATGTGACCATAAACTTGATAAATACACGTGTCTCAGTAGGCGTATGAAATAGTTTCGTGGGTGACGTAATGCCCGGCCGCGTGCCGGTTTTGATGTGCTCCACCATACAACCCGACTTTGATTGAGAACAATGGAGTATTTGAAAATATTTTCTGGATTCCATACCCTATATATTGTGTGGAATTTATGTATATTTATGTCATCGATTGATACCATATTGTGTTGTACAAATAAATCAATATCCACACAAGTCCAAACGAATGGACAAAGTTAAAAAGACCACACATAATACTTTGCAATCGCTTCTAAACTGTACAGGCTACTAACTATCGCGAAGTAAAGTATCGATTACTCAATAAATCCCATATCTCTTAAAATAGTTCCAAGGCATTTTTCTGTTGCAATAAAAAAAACTTGTAACCTAGTATGCAATTACGTTATAGTTACATCAATATGTACCTAATACCTATATGGAGATAGTAACAGTATTGGTAGTTGATTGAAGGACTACATAATATCCTTACAAAAATATTCAAAGACGACATACTCATCTCTCAACGTATTTTTTTGCCCTCTCTTAATAATAATAAATCATTGTCATTCGCTGATTGATATCTTCTCTATTGTATGGCGTCAGCGCTAAAATAATAAATACTATGAATGTCGAATACCTGTAGCGAATCGTTGATTTTAGGTTGTTAAAAATAATTTCATCATTAATTACGTTTGGTAGAGACAAATTTAAGTAAAATACGAGTATAGTCGGACTCTATGACACATATCGTTTATAATTTAAAAAAAATGAATAAATACACTTTTTGATAATATTGTCATTTGCCTCCTAAATTTTCTACTCACTCCTAGCAGCTGGTACCTATCAGATAAGAGGTTATGCCCGAATCTCTACGCTAGGTTAGCGGGTTAACGATCGCAATGTCTTTTGTATCAGCAATGCTGGGTCGTTCGTACATAGGGATGATGACTGTTATATTTTGTGTACTAATTGTTATACATACCGTGAAAGAATTTAAAAAAAACTCTAATAATCACTATTGTCTTTTTGTTGGGAACACTGACTGAATAGAACGCTCAATCACCCTGTATATACATACTAATATATAAACGTGTTGTACAACTATACGCAAACGTGGTAACATGACCTCATAGTTGCCTCAAGACAGTCAGGAAGTGGCCTTTCCCTAGCAGCGGTGGAATAGTTAATAAGCTACAAAAATGTTGAACAATTAAAATACTTCAAAAAATCTGTATTACATAACTACTTACAATGTCAGTTTTAATGTATATATGTATTATTTTGCAAACAACATTATTGACTCGAATGATATAAAGCTGTTACTGTTATAAGTTCAGCACTAAACATCCCGGATTTTAGTATAAAAAGGTTAGCAATTACAGGCATTAAAAGTGTTAGAGTGCATCCACTGAAAAGAGAGGAGGGGATAGGAATAGACCGATCAATTTGTTTGAAATCCTCTGCGCTAACAATCTCATTGGTTCATTCCTCACCGCTTTAACAAAAACTCACGGTCACGGTCACCTTACGGTCTGTCCTAATTATTAAAAAAACAATTATATTGAAAAGTTCAAAGGTCGCCATCTGGTCACTGAACTGTCTATAATATTTGCAAAAGAACGGCGACGAGGTGATCGCCCTGTTCGTACCTTACAACCCCTAACCTTCGCAAAGTGACTTGTGGGGGGCAAATGTCGTCGGCCTGTGAAAGGCTTGCCGAAATACTCGTACTTAACAAGGTTATTGTTATCATGCGAAAAGAACGCTGAATAGGCTTTTATAGCAACTTGTTTAATTATTCACACATGTTTAATGGCGAGCGTGTTATTACATTATAAACGGGGATCGATGTCGGGCTAATAATGTCACACTTCATGGAAGTGAGCACTTGATCCTAAAATCTTAAATGGTTGCTTCGCTTACTAACTTCCTTATCTTAAATCTACACATCGTATTGACTGTCACTAAGTCGTGTCTGTGTTGATTAAATTTAAAGGAATATCGTAAAAACATACGATATCCCCGTCATTTTCTATACTTACAAAAGAAGATTCTGCCATTTTTGGAATATTCGTTCGTCTGTCCGTTCTGTTCTCACATCTTGGGGAAAATACTGGGTGAATTTTGACTAAGCTTGGCATGTTGATAACCTAGTTCAACATGGAGTTTATCTCGGGATAGGGATGAGTTCCACGGTATACCCAAAAAACTAATATTTACGCTTATAAAGTCGCGACAAAGCTGGCATAAAATTATTTAGATTTGTAAATTTACATGCTGGTATTTGATTTTTTTGTGGCAATTAAATGAATGACGCCTTTAATATATATTAATATAATGTGATTATACAAAATACCATTTTATGGTTGTGGACTGGTTTTGCAATCTCTCAATTTGTTATTTAAATTCATCATATAAATAACATGGCATTGTGAGTATGTACATCAATTATAACTACAATATGTGCGTAATGATAGTTGGGTTGCGATAACTCGGTTGCATAAGTGGGTGCATCTGCTTGACATTTGAATCGACCCCGAATCCGAATAGAAACTGTGTCACGTTTAATGCAGCAAGCGGACACCGGCGGAGCGGCGTCGTCGCGAGGTGCGTTGTGCAATCCCGTTAGTGCTCCACGTGCGAACCGAACCGGCGCGCCTCAATGTCGCCCGTGGGCGGCTGCCCTCCGCGTGCCGCCCGCCCTCCCGCTGAAAATAGCGAGGCCGCCCGAACGCTCGAGGGCGGCCGAACGACTGTCCCTCTCACGCGCCACGACGCCGGCTCGGATACCTCGCTCGCGTGAACAGCTGAGTATCAAAACAAAGAAACGAGACGGATGGTCGCCGCTCCCGCTCGCCGGCCGGCCGGTGCCGCCGGTCGCGCCGCGCCGCACGCACTCTCGCCAGTTCGTGTTCGAACCGCGCTTATTGAGGTCGTCCGCTGTGAGCTCGCTAGCGAAGTTTGCTACCGCGAAAGGATTTTCCTTTGTCCGCTCCTCGAGGACCCTGCCCTCGTATTATGTTTCTAAGCGAGAGCCGCGACCAGCCCCGGCCTACTGAGGAGCCGGACCGCGCGCAGCGTGCCGAATCGCGTCGAAATCCTGTCAATTCCCCAAAATTCTGTGACGGTTATCCCGCGAAACGCGTACGCCGGGCGATTTGAAATTTTTGAGTGAACTTGTGAGAGTAGAGTTTGAACGAGGGCCGCAGGACACCGCGAGTCCCTCTAGTGTTACCGTAGACGTAGATCGAGGACTGAGAGCACCATGTCGACCGGGAAGCGACTCGCGAAGCGCTCTATCATCGGGACGCGCGTAGCGGCGTTGGGTGACGAAGGACTGTACTTCTCGGGCATGATTCAGGCAGTGAAGACGCCGGCGCCCTTCCCCGAGAACAACAACTGCATCCACCTGACGCCCAACACGCGCTACACGGTGCGCTTCGACGGGGGCAAGCTGGCGCGTGAGTACCGGGACGCGGAGCTGATCGGGCCCGGCTTTCGCGGCATGACCGGCGTCCGCCTGCGCCCCGGCCAGCGCGTCTTCCTCACCCACAACGGCCGCGAAGTGCGAGCCGATGTGCTGCACCACGACTATGACACAGACGAGCTGCGCGTCCAGGTTCACTCGCCGGCCGCTGAGGTTAGTATATCAACGCAAAACTTCTCTACCACTTTACCTGCGCACGTAGCGCTGATTTTAATTCAATTTAATAAAAAAGACCAGAACAAGAAAGATAAAAAAAATATCTACCACATTTTTGTTAAAGTTTCTTTAGAAAGGTCAAAAGACATCAACGACATGTTTATTTTGAGATGCACTTGAAAATGATCTCATTTTTGGAAATCACACAATAGAGCGTGGAGATGCGTGTTAGCTTCCAACTACTATCCTATACCTAGATCAAATTTGCCGACACTAGACGTCCATCGATGATATTAGATGAAAAGTTCACTCAAGGCTATCTTTGTGATCGGTGCGCGGTTGGGAGGCTGATGTATGTCCGGTGAATCAGCGGGGTTGGTGCAATGCGTTTGCACCGAACTATTGACCCCGGCTCCACGTGCAGCGCCCGGGGCCCGCCCCGCGCACCGCGCCGCACGCCTCCAGCGCATCGCAAGCGCAACCAAACATGTAACTTATCGCGTGGTCATTATTTTCACTTGAGATTATTCCAGATTACAAAGCTACTGTGCTACACGCTGTATAAGCTCTTTACACTGTTGTATAAGCGACAATTTGTATGTATTGTTGCGTAAGTATTTTAATGAGTGGTGCGTCCATTTGTTAGACGTTGCGTTTGCTTGCAATGCCTGCTCATAATATTTAAAATATTCAAACTTATGACATCATTTTTGTTGTTATTGCAAACGATGCGTTTCGATTGATATTTTACCTATTATAAAGGTGGAGAGTGAAACGAAGGTTTGTTATTGTTAATAGTTTAACGTAGGTAACAAAACAGGAATGTGTGCGCAGGTATAAAAAAGGCAATTAGAGGTGCTTATTTAATTATTATCAGCAAATTGAAATGCGTATTCAAACAAAAGAGATAATAAGTACCTACAATAATTTAGCTTAGTCCCAAGGGCAAAGATATCATTATTGATCATTTAACAAAATACGACAGCATTCACAAGGTGACGTTGTTTATCAAAATGTTGAATGTGCATTTGAATCGTTCTACAACAATAAGATAAGATAGAGGAGCTAGGTCGCGCCGCTGATACGATTAATTGCACACAGGCGCAGTTAGATAAACAAAGCCACACGACACGTGTCGCGCCACTGCGCTACACTTGCCGGAGCCGGCCGGCGCGGCGCGGGCGCAGGCGCGGGCGGCGGGCGGGGTTATGCGCAGCACGTATTCGCCGTGTCGCTTAGAACACGCACGCGCTAAATCCTATAAACCCGGCCGCACCGTTACTCTACGTATAACTGCGCTCCATGTAGCAGGTAGCCAAAGTCCAAACAAAATTATAACCACCTCCTCGGGCGCGACTAGTAGTTTTCCTTCAAACGCCGGCCGGCATTCGGCGCACCGCGCCCGCGCCGCCGGCGTGTGCGTCACCACCCGCTCATCACCGTACCCGCCGCCTTATCGCGCCGCGACCATAATTTGTACATAATTATTAAATTTATGTATAACTTACACAGTCGATAACTACCCAATTGACCCCACTCGATATTATAATCTGACCATCAATTTATTTGCCAAGGTTTGATAAAGGTTTTCTTGGTGCAACCTTTGTGCTGTTTTTATACATATTATATGTTGTTAATAAAAAAGACTGCTCGTGAGACCAGAGTTATTAAGGTCGTTTGTTGACTCCAGTTATTCGCATTTAACTTTGAAGTGTATCTACAAAGTTAAATGGGAATAATAAGCAATGAGTTCTATGCCTCCCAGTACGTAACATTATAAACAAAGAAATCGGGGCAAACGAACAACATGCCGTTCAAAGTAAAGCTATTAAAATTATCTCTCATTAACTTATGTTTTACCAACACCATTTTCGTTTAATGACGGTATACACCGCTCTTTATGTTGTTTTTACTTTTTTCTTGCGTACGATATCATGAACACTGTGGCGCAGCGATTTTACTACAGAAATAACAACAAGGAAGCTAGCTGCGCGCGCGCAGGCCTTGTACCGTTGTGCGTAAATAGTGACGTAGCACGCGATAGAAACGTGACGCGAAATCAACATACGCTCACAATTTAGTTAATTTTGCAGATACTGAATTAAGCGTTAGGTACTTAATGATAATGCTTTAAATACCTTTATAAACAAGAACATTTAAAGTACTTATCTATTTGGATTTTTAACAGAACTTTTCTCATTTATAATAATTACAAAATTAAATATTGATAGAACAAACTGGGCGCAAATAAACAACACTCGTAACAAAGAAGCCTGAACGTCACCCATTACGTATGTGCACTTGTTTACTAGCTGTGTGATGTGTGCGTGATGCCGGCTTGTGTTGGTTGTGCCGTTAATAAACCTACCGCGCATCAAACATTTTTGCGTCACCCCGAGACGAATCGCCGCGCTACATACCGACAACATAAAAACAAGTTGCTAGATAACATTACGAACAAAGCGTCTCTAACTGGTATTTATTACGTACGTGCATGGAATTAAAGAGGATAATTGTAATTTTGCAATATTGGGAATCGTATTACGTCAGTTATTGTAGGGAAATGACGTGCGGTATTCCCCAAGAGCGCGTCGCCGCGGCCGCTCCTGTGCTGCGCCGGTTCTTGAGAGGCGGCGTTAGAGCTAATCCAATCCGCTCTAGATATTGCCGAGAGCTATCAAATGCTCGCGCTGACTCACCTCGCTGCTCATATCCGTAAACGAGTATTATTTGATTACCGGTCAAATAATACTCCCAGACAAGAGCTTTAAGTTAAACATTATTATAAAGCTTTACGGACAAGACATTTCTTAATATTCAATTATTACCACTACAAATAATAGATGCATGCACTCAACGTTAATAGTGTAGTCCGCAGCATTCATATGCCTTAAAATAACACGTATAATACTCGAGAGCAACCCGGCCATAATAATGTCAGGCAATAAGATATAAAAATAAAGAGTACTCGGCCGAGAAATAAGGTCACCGGCAGGCCCGGAACCGAGTAACGGTATTCGTTACAAAATCGCGGCAAGAATTATTTTCACGTTCGCGCGGCGGGCGCCGACGTCGGCGTACCGTTAGCCGGCTCCAGCCCAGCGCAGGCGCAGGCTTGTCCGCCCATAAGTGGCACACTCACACCCGTTGATGTCCATCAGAATTGTTTGCTTCGCCGCATAGCTCTAGACGCGAGGTAATCATCAAAATTCGGATTCAAAGGCAGGACTTAAAACTGGGGGCTGACTCAAATCGTACATATCATATATCGAAGTGTTGGTAATGGTTCCAGGAAGAATCGGATCCGGATAAAGTTCAATATAGGTTACATGTTACATCAGAAGCACAAATGGTTAAAATGAGAATAAATTCTGTTTTACAATCTACGGATGTCCGGTATTGTTTCATTGAATCTCTTTGGCATTTCTTACAGTACATTGGCTTATTCCGGATTTTAATTGCATGATTATCATACAGATAATTTATGCTGTGCAAATATATTATGTTCTTGTGTTAATTCTTTTCCAGTATATTATAAATTAATTAGTAATAATCCATATTATTTAGGACAAAATATAAGGATTTGTCCTAAAAAAATATACTGATATATTTACGCAAGTAGTATACTAAAAACTATTTCACCCATTTTGGTAACCAGTACGCCTTTCATTCACTATGTTCTTATACGGTACGGCGACGTTTTAGCACAAAGGCTTAGGGTTGTTCACAATAATCTAGGACAATATGGATCGATGTAATAATTTCTTAGTAAGACTAATGTTCCGTTTCAAGTCGTAACTGCCCGAATCGTTTAAATAAAGCACGCATTAAATGTCTTTTCGCAAATTTTCCTTGGATACTAAAATTCAAGACTTCAGAAAATAGGTACCTACATAGTGTTAACAGTTCAGCAAATAAATTGCAGGCAGCTAGAATTTTTTACATGAATGAAAGAACAAATTCAGTATTTACACCGTGCAATAGTTATAAAAAAACTGTATGTTCTGAAAACTACAGATTGACAGCCCTAAGAGGCATCGTTGCTGACGCGACGCCCGCGCCGACGACGTCGTCGCCGAGTGTGAAAGTGCCACTCGCACCTGTATTGTCCATGTACAGTAACAGTTTCAGACTCACTTAATGTGTACCATGAACTACATACTCGTAACCTACTTGAAGCAGCTGTGCGGTCGCGTTTATCAAATATCCACACATGACGAGTCAATATTTTGTTTTGTAATAAAATCAAAACTAATGTTATCGGTCGTAGGCAAATAAAACAAATGAAAAATATTTTTGAGAATTTAATAATAGACGGATAATCATGAGCCCAATAACGGATATGGAAAAACAAATGATGTGAATTTACTTTTTTCCCGCATAAATATTAAAGTGGTTGGCCAGTCTATATACCACCGACACCTGTATATTTGAGTTAGCAGCTAATTGTATTGCTCCTAAATTACATATCGCGATTCAAGCAATCATCTAAATCTATTATTACGTTCGTACGTTTCGCGTGACTCGATTTCACCACCGCACATTTCAATAGTGCATTACGTACTCAACACAAAGAATATAACACTAAATCGCTACTTGTCGTCCGCGTCGATATCTTCGCAATAATATAAGCTCGTGTTGCGTACATGTAACGTTATGGAATATAATTGTGATGGCAATCGGGCAATCAATTCCGGGTGTCCACACGGTACTTATATGACATGTAAATTTATTTAAAATATCGTCAATAGACTATTTATATATAGTACGTATATCCATTTGACGTGTGCGTTTTTAGAGGGGCATGACCCATACGAGCCCCCCCTCTACCATCACCCCATCGGACCGCAACTTCGGGAGTCTGAGCATTGCCAACGTGGAACTGGAACTTGCCAACAATGCAATGGATATCGAATAACCTTTATAGCTAGTGAAAGTAGTTATGATTCAAAAGTGTATTATAAATCCTCCTCCTCCACAATTTCCAGTCCACTTATTTTCAGTAAGAACGAAGACACACTTACGCTCATGCATCATGGCGTTTGCCGTTGCGTGGAATTGTTGCGTGCTTAGCGCAAATTTCACTCAACTACAGTTCTGTAAGTTTTCCTAATACGACATATCTGTTATTCGCTTGTGGTTTATAAATCAAATAACGCAAGTATTCACGCCTTATTATTATATCTTATTTGTTGACACACAACGTGTGAATGTTAGGTATCATCAATTACTAAATAAATTTCGAGCCAAACTGCGCAGCAGACTATTAGTTAATCTGTGGCAACAGTTTGTCGGCATAATATTTAAATGGATATACTTACAGTATTTCTCGTAAACAATCTTTTATAACTAAACATGTGTAACTTATAGTTTACACGCAAATATTGCGAAAACATTATATAATATGAAATATAAGTAATGAGGGAAGCCACAATTTATATACATATTTGATAAATACACAAGTCTTAAGAACGAACAGATCTCGACGAAGACATAATAATATATCTCATTCATTTCGTAGCTGTAACGTCTCGTGACACGGTTTCTAAATAAATCAAGGTTGATAAGATAACATTGATAGAGTTTTGTTAGTATAAGACTCAACGAGTGTCATGAAGCTGATAGCTTAGGTAAAGGTGCCGGGAGTTTATGTAGGCCACTGGACACGCCTTCGATCAACTTCAATATAATCTAACATTATGCTCCTTACAATTTTAGTATCCATACTTAATAGAGGTTTAGCGGGTACCTTCTAATATTCATCTTGTCAGTAATGGTCGACTCTTTCTTGGCATGCTTTACTTAACTTCTAGTTAACTTCACTTATACTTGTTATTGCATCGCCGAATTCGTCAGTTGTCTGTTTCGTAAACGCTCCGGGACCTTATTGTGTTGAAATTGGTACTCATAATTTATATAGCTACATGAACAGTTGCTAGAAGCTACATAAACCATAATACCTACCTACTAAGTATCAATCAAACAAGTTGAGGCTTTCTGTGGCCGATCCCAGAACAGTGTAACGGTACCAAAATTGCCAACACCATTTCAACCACACTTATCCATTACGTGGGTTGTTTTCTTTTTCTCTAAATTTGGCTGCATACAGACAGAGGTAATTATTTAAAAGTGGCTGTTATATATTTGATTTAAGTTACTAGGTGAATTTTACTTAAGTTAACTTGGTATGGTAGTGAACATCTTGATTTACATATTTGTATGCGCTAGTTTTTCTAATGTACCTACATACCTATCTTAAATTTCACTCAAAAAATTAAACCAAAAATCTTTGACCTGGGTCAATTCTTAAAGCCAAAGTCAAAATCAAGTTCTCCGCTACACGCATACACACATGTTATAAAGCATTCAAAAGTTTAACATATCCGTCAATGTTATTTGACGAATAACAAGCGCTTGTCATGATAGTTCCCCCGCTTAGTGATAAAATAGTTCGGCTAATGTATTCGACCCAAATCCGCCGCCGAAACAGAGATGATTGACCATTTAATGTTGTCAGAGAACCGTTGCGAATTGTAAAGTGCTGTTTCTGCCACTCGGGCTAGATGCCACTACGCTATATTTATAACGTTATAAACCTGGCTCGATTTGAGTAACTCGGCAACAAAGTTAGTGACACAAAATCTAACTTCATTGATGACCTAATTTCAAATCAGCTTTCTGTGTCTAAAATATTATTTCGCATTTCTGATGTGCGTGAAGCTCTATAAAGGTATGATGGAACAAGAAAATTGGTCCTCCTACGAGCGAGCAGAGCAGGCAAGGTCGGCCCTTTGTGAGTGGCCTCATTGCATTCGCCTTGGATTAGTTGCATGATTTATGTACTCTTATCTAAGCTGGCAAAATTGCGGCATCGATCTGGATGCTGTGACGACCCTCGAATTGGAGCAAGTCTGCATTAATTCATGAAATAAGTTTATTTATAATCAATTTCAGATCTCTTCACCTTTGTTAATGTCTGTAGAACTGGAGAATCCGTTTACAGGCGGATTTTTGGTGTCACGCGCGGCCTGGCCGGTTGACTCAGCGACGCAAAATAACTCGTTTTCGGATTTGAGTTAACAGTAACACACCGCGACCGTTGTGCCGTTAGTATGTGTGGGCGGGTGTCACAGTCCACAGTTACCAGTGCGCTCGAATGTCCTCCACATTCGTATGCCGGTGACGACGCTAAACGACGATTAATGTATTATCGTGCTCTTGAACGCGCAGGTCATATTACGACTACTAAAACAATGGACGGGTTTTGTTAAAGAGGACCGTGAGAAGGAAGGAATATTTCAGTTGTAAACAAACCGCGGTCACAGATATGTGAAATTAGATGAAGACAATATGACTTAACTTTTATCGAACCCTTGAAATGTGTAGATATTTTGAGTGTGCCCCGATTTACAAAAATGAGTCGGCGCCAGCGTTGTTACATATTACAATGTTTCGAAATATTTTCATATGAAGAGCAAGTTTAATTGCGAGCGTGCGGTAAGCGCGGGGAGCGGCCTACTCCGGCACGGTGACCCACTGACCCAGAATCGCTGATATTGAACCAGCGACGACGCACACAACCCGTATTCGAAATCCGACCTCCACTTACGTTATTATTTACTATGTCATATACTAAGTTCTTCTATGTTAATAAGAACAACATTTTACAGTTTTCTGATCTCATTGATGTTTTTTTAAATAAATTATTTTGTGTAAATGTTAACGAAGTGATCATTTACACAATCGAATCTTATTAGATCATTCAGAGCCAAGTAAAACCGGTTATCCGTTTGGAAATAATATTCAACAGTACGTTACGAAGTTAAAGATATATAAATTAAACGGTAGTCGATAGCTCGTCGTGTGAAATAATGAGGAACCAGTCTATCGGTAGATGTGCAGGTCAACAAAATAACGGCGATGCGTATGCTGCGTCCGCGTGGAGCGAACAGGTTCCCGTATCCGTTATCAACTGGCAACTCGGGGCGCGGTGGGTCGCACTCCCTTTTTGGGTCAGGCTGGGTCACGACGCCTGCGTGCTGCCGCCTGCCCCTCGAACAAATTTAGCGGTATTTCGATATCTAAGAATAGAGAGGCGACCACGCTTGCAGGCACTTCAAGGTGAAACGTTTACTTTTCTAAGCGTCGTCGCACGTAAACGATGCGGTTATGGCATCACGCCGGGTGTTGACGATGTCGAAACATTGCCACCCGTGTCCTTGTGCAGATTTCACGTTCAATTACGTAATGGCGTGCGACTTTATTGACGTGTACCTCGAGTATGTTACGAGCGGGTCGCCTACATGCGGCCGCATGCCTGTGAGCAGAGGGCGGCGAGCCGTAACATTTTACCCGTGACGTCACCGCCGCGTCACTGTCGCGTCCGCGCCTACGCTGAGTCGCTCGCCTACGCCTCATGACGTCGCTGCTAGAATTCTATTTAGTCGTCGGTCGTGACGTCACACGCTATCAAATTAAACCTCCACTTGACAGATAAAACTCCAACGTACTCTAGCCTCGAGTTCAATAATTCTCGGCTACACAACATAAATTTGCTGACAAAAGACGCTGACCTACATGCACTATGGATTTTATTGTAGTTTCCTAGAATAGTTTAATGCAACACATCTTTAACATTCATGCTCCAAAAAAAGATAGATAGAGCACCTATAAGCCAGTCGCATATAATAAGTCAGTTTGCACATCGCAAGTGTAGGTACTTGTTCTATATAAATGCAACAATTGTTGGCCGTACTAGATCCAGAAATAGAGTACAGTGAGGTTACCCGGGCGAATGCGGGGCGCCTAGACGTTAGGATCGTGACCCGTGGCCCTACAGCTCGCCAACTAGGCCGCAGCTCGTCCTGTGCAATCGATGGGCCAGACCCACTTTACACTAACGACATTTTCCAGTCAACTAACTCGCAGTAAAGTACCATTGCGATTGCTGAGCGTAGGGACCCGCGCGACCATTTTCTTCATCACTTAAGCAATGCATGAATTAGCCACGCTCGTAGTCGATCGCTTGGAAACGTTGTCTTGTAAGAGCTCTCATTTTTTATCGGGCTAAATTAACCGGCCGGTACCGACAAATTAAATGGCTATTTCCAAGGAGAATGGCTGCAATAAAAACGCTGGCTGCATTTTGACGTATCAAATGTAGGTCACGGATTTTTGGGGCAAGGTTGTCGGTTGCAACGAGCCGGCGGGGGGCGGTTGGCGCGCCGCCGCCGCCGCGCCGCGCTGCTCTGCTCGCGTGGCCTGCTTCCATCGTATCCGCTTTGCAACCCGCGCTGTTTGTACTCACAAATCACACAAGGCCACCGAATGATCGAACAGCCTAACCGTACACATCCGATTGGCATCGCTAATTCTATAATAATCAGGCTGAATCTTTGGTACGTGAGTTAGGGATTTAACGTTTAAAAAGTTAGTACTTACGTATTGCAGCGTATGTTGCATATGTTTATGGTTTATTGTTATTACTATATTATCAACTAGAATACTCTTGTATATTATGCGTTTCAATCAGTTTATTTTATTGTTGGTATATGTTTTTACATAACTCGCTTGAGCAACCTGAATGGTCATATATATTTTAATGTTAAAATATTCATTAGGTAAATTAAATGTCATACTATTCGTTCGTTTATCTGGTGAATATTACATAAATATAGTCACGAATATTAGGTAGCTAACACGTGCAAGTGAATCAGGTCTGCCCACGCGCCTATTTCTGGCTACACGAATGAAATGGCAGAATATGATTACGTTTTCCCACAAATAACTTTGTGCTACGATCAATATATAATGAGATTGAAGTTAGAGAATGAAGAGCTCACATTTATGTAGCAACTTTTGTTGATACATAAATGTGCAACAAATTACGTCCTAAATAACTTGCTACTAAAAATCATAAATACCTACTCTGTTTACAAAGGCCTATAATATCATAGACTCACTAGGGGGTATGGGGGAGCAACTACGTCATTCAGTTTAGACCTCTAAAAATACTTACAGGATGGGCGCGTTGGGTTGAGCAATGCGGATTGATTGAAAGTTCATTTTGTAAATTCAATTGCAACGCCACACAATAGGCCGAGTGTCGGATAGTGCTAGCTATTGACCTATTTATTGGTGCACGATCGCTCGCCGACAACCGAATTGCTTATGCATGCGTGTCTACGTGACTCCAACTGCAGCCTCACGGAATAACTAATGCAGGAATAGGTAAACGACGTCTATACATCACGTAAGCTTTTGTTCCTTATTCACATATTGATAGGTACTTCATTTTGGAAACTATACATATAATCTGTATAGAAACAAATCGCTATGTGCACAAATTACGATTACGTACACATTTATCGCAATTATATAAAAAATAACAGATAATAATAGGAATTTAATTAACTACTATTACCTAGGCCATGTTATTTCTCGGTTTTCTATTATCTAATCTGTTGTTTAATGTAAGTTTTAATATAACAGTCTTTATACCTCTTGCAATACATGAAGAAGGTATTTCACAGCGATGAGCAAAACATTACTATCAATGGTTTATTTCACGGGCAAGCTAAATTGATAAATTCTAACGTATTTTATCTGTCATCATGTGGACTATTGTTACTCCTCACAAGGTAATGAATTCTAAGTGCATTGTCCTGTCATAGAGTCCTGCCACAGATAAGCTACCTTGAGTTCACTCACGGCACTCCAGCCAGTGCACGATAACTGACCGCCCCTCTCGTACCTAGTTATTGAGTATTTATCATCGATAGCGGGGATAGGATATTAGACTGCATACACTTTTAAATAATGTTAATACCGATGTTCAGCTATCTATAACATTAGTAATCGCGTTATTTGAGAATCAGTCCGGTTGTTATGGAGCCTTCGTACCTATTTGTAGTGGTTGGTACTGAGGTTTTGTGAATGCATTGTAACTACGTGGACAATAAGTGTAAATGCGCCAAGCTAAGCAAAAAATGTTGATTCAGTGGCCGATTGGTGTGACGCGTGCCGTCACGCACGCGCGTCAAGCGTACGACCGCGCCGTATGCTCCCGCGCGGCGGCCGCCTTCAGCCGTTAACTCCATTGGCTTGCTACATTCAATGCCGTTGCTTGCTTATCACTTTCACTTGACAAAATTCTTAAAATTACACGCAAGGCAGACTTTATTACAACTCCATGACGTCGTAGACTTGGCTTGTCAATATAATGATCACGCGCATGCATTTGGTTAGATGTTGTATTCGAGAGTCTATAGACCTATATTAAAAGGCCATCCTTCTGTTCGTGAATTACACCTGACTCGTTTGATAAAATATTTAACATCATTGATATGTTTACGTCATCCTAAGAAACTCCTAAAAAATCTTGGTTTACTTGTACAAAAATGGATCGATATTTCTCTATTTATACGAAATATAGATAACATTATATTTCAACACCGAGGAGGCGGCGAGCATAGATAATCCATTATGCGCACTGGCAATACTGATGCGCAGTAGAGCGGGTGATTTTCGCAACGCACCGCCTAGAACCCTGAATGCCGCGAAGACAAGCAACGTGACTAATTATTAAATTGCTTTACCATCAACAAACAATTCCCAAAATATTTATCCACCAATTGCGACGTATAAATACGAATAGCCATTATAAAAAAAATACATGAACACATTATGCCCCGTCCTTAGGTATTGCAAGTATTTTAGTTAAATTCTGTTAGTAACGTGTAAGAACATTTGAGAATGTTCTTTCGCAATTACAAACAAAACCCTTATTTTATTCAAAAATCGAATAGCGATCATAAATATAATATCTTCAATCTTATGCTGGTAAAGTGAACGAGAACTAGTCATAACATAATATAAATTACAAAAATAACATGTTAAGCTGCCTCCAGTCTCAGCGCATGTAATCCCTCATTCGACTAGGAATGAGGGATTACATACAGTAAAAACAATTTGAAAGGTTCAAGAAACACACATCACAACTTTTAATTGGGAAACGCAAATCATAACAAAATTATTCCAAGAAAATCCTTGACTTTTAACACAAAAGATATAAAGTGTCAATAATAATCTTTATCATCCAGCCGCCGACATCGGGCGCGATATGACATTCTTTGTGCGCGTAATGAGTTCCCAAACGGACTACAATAGGACATCGCCCTTAATGACAGTAAGAACCTCATTCTCCAATTATCTAAAATCTAAAGGCTCCACTGCACGATGGCTAATGTCAGTAGAAATAGCTTTAGCCAATGCCTATTGCGATCATGTATAAGTATAGAGAGGGTTTATGGTCTACTTGGTAGGCATTTTTTGTTGGCCATCATGTTGGAGCGAATTCGATAGTTTATTACTTTTTCAATAAAGCTCAAGGAGTGTTGGCGGAATTATTGTCATAGCATCCACGATTACTAGGCCAATACGTGCGCCAGAACCTTGGCACAGATAATGGCCGTCGTGAAGTATAGGCTTCCAATTCCTTCGTATAAGGTATCTTATCCATGCACCTAATTAGAACTATTAAGTACTTTACTATTTCCTAAAACTGGCTTTAGTATGATAATGTCGTAAATACATGAAGGTACTTAACGTAACAAGAACGATAACTGCTTCATTATAGTATTGTGGTCAAAATCAGGCTTAATAACCAAGATATTCAAATGGCATCCGCGAAATGATTTCCTCTCAATGCCTAATTGTTATATATATACATCAAGGCATTGCTCATATCTCTCTCATTAAGTGATGACTGTTTCTATATTTTTATATGCCCCTAAAACTCCAAAAAGTATTTAAATTAATCGACGAATATATAGTGAACAAATATCTAAGTGCCCCAACACTTGCCGTGAGCCGTGTTATCACGGTGCGCGGAGTCGCTCGGCGACTTTCACTGGCATTTCAAAGCCGTCCGTTTCGCCATCGAATAAAGCGATTGTGCAATAGTTGTCACTTTTTACATAACGACACCGCTAAGTGACTGCGATAGATGAACGACGGAACTGCCCGATGCAGCTGCCGACGGCTGCATCTACAACAAATTGTCCATAAAATCCCTGTTATTTGATATGTCTGAGTAGTTAAGTATCAAAATTGTTATTTTATTGTGTTACTCGAATAATGTTATCATAATAAATGTGGTTTTCCTGTTAATTCATATTTAGGTTTTATTTGAGCCATATTACTAAGCACTTATGTTCTAGGACTCTACTAACAAAGTGCGAACTAATATCACTATCACGAACTCTAGATTATGTTATCACATTTCAATATTAAGACTTCATTTGTAATTTTGTAGATACAGTATGAGTTTACATAAATTGCAATAACTGGAAATTCCTAATTATTGCAAAATCTGAATGTATGTCAGCCAATAATTCCGAGAGTCATTAAGGCAACTTTCATTGTTCCGGCAAGTGAGGGGCACGGGCGGCGGTCGGCATGGGCAGCCCGCCTCTCGTGGCTGGTCGCGGCCGCACGGGGCCGGGCGCGGGCGCGGTGGATGGCGTCCACACTCGCACGAAATCACTTAAAAGTGAAAGTATGATGTGATCAACGACTCCGCGCTTATAGCTAACTGTATCCATCACATACGGATACGTTATGGACATCGGAATGCCATGCCGCGTCGATTACTATACGAGAAATATTTCAAACATACCTACTAAACACTGGAGTTTCCTTCAAAGCTATGTATAGTTTCGAAGAAAATTAACAATGAAACAATTAAAGATTTTTAGCGAATAAGAAAATGCATTACAATTTTCAACGGTAGGTAGGTAGGTATTTTATTATTTAGTATTTAAGCTTATATAGAATAGGTTATTACGTTCTGTAGAAAATGAGGCTAAATGCGATCAATTAGTAATACATAACATTTTACAGATCCGTTCACAATTTAACTGCGGTTGGTATTTAGAGAGACTATAATACCACGATTGATCCTCACGTTTGATGTTTGCAAATGAGCCGGTCATGCCATGTTACACGGTACGCGGTAGGCGTATTGTTATCGATAGATATAAACAATCATCACCTTAAACTAGTGCTAAATAATACAAGGTTACGTATGCTGACGCAGAAAGAAATATACGTAACACTCATTCATTATGTAGTAGGTAACTTGTCAATCACGAAGGTGGCCGCAAGGAAGCTGTCGACGAAATCGTACCCAATGTCAACCAGTCGACAGCGACGGCGGCAGGCCGACGCGACGCCCGTGCCGCGTGCGTGGCACATATGACCGCGAGGGCCGCGACACGACCGCGCCACCAGGGCGCGATAGCTGCCTACATGCGTCATACAGACCCACTTCCCAACACTCGCAACTTGAACTACAAGTTCAACTCATATTTATTTTTAACCTTTACCTTTTATGCGATCTCATTTGTGTGTATATGTTGATGATATTGGGAAATCCGCAATTGACCGTGGCAACATATTTAATTATAATTACATGGGGGGATAACCGTAATTATATGAGTAAACTCGTATTCTTGAAAATCCCCGCATTATTTGTCAGTGCGACATGATTAATTGTTCCTATTCTTAAACGAGTCACAAATCGTACGTCTAACAGTAACTCAAGCAGAAATTTTGACCTTAAAAAAAAGGCGGAAAAGTACTGCTACTATGGAGCGCGCTAAATGTACCTATTCTCCATTAACACGGATTACCACACTCGGAATAAGAACCTGTTTGCCTCTATAGAGCTACTGTTTGATCGGTATGTTTCCTGTTGTGAGCCGAGCGGCGCTAATATTCGTAATTCCTATTAAATACAATAATTTTATATTATCTCATAAACAATGAGCATGTAATCGCAAAACAATAAAGTTATAAATCAAATACACATTGTTTAACAGCGGATGTATTAAGTTTTCTCGATAATAACTGCGCGATGTAGGGTGGGGAGTCCGTGACACGGCTTGCATCTCGCTCTATTTCCACCCGGTGATGACGTCGCCACGTCCACCCAGCGACGGACCGTGCGAAGGTCGGCGATATTGATCTCGTGTTCGTCACTGCAATATGAACCCTATTATCGCGCCTACCTTTGTTCGTAGGAAAATGCATTTAGCTCGAGCGAATTGTTCTGCGATTTAGCCAAGGTCTTGCAAAAATTTATACAGTTGCTCAACCGGCACTAATCTAAACAATACTTACCTGCGTCTCCTTTCTAACTTGCCACACATTGTATGTATGGCATTGAAGAACAATTAATTACCCACCATGACCACGCCACGTATTTTGCACGTAATTAAATGTTATTCATCCTCCTACCGCATTGTTCACAGGTCCCCGTTGAGCTCAAGAAAAGACTGGATGAGATAAGACTGCTGGAGTCCCGGAAATCGGCGAGGCTGGCGGATGTGGACACCGACTTCGCCAGGCTGGCTGACATGGCCGGAGACCGCCGTCGCGTCTCCGCTACCATCGAAGTGCCCTCACATCATATGCAAGGGTAAGCTACCTCCGTTAAGACATATCTTTACAGAAGTAGAATAAAACAAGAATAATGCATAAGCCTGTGAGCCGATATCGATATCGACAATTGACAAAACATGATTCAAATGAGGGGCAATACAGTCACGATCCGATGGATCAAAGTCGTAAATCAAGGAGCAGGAGCTTAATTAACAAATATCAGCGTTGCGTCGCCTTGAGCTAGCGGCTCACCTCGCAACGAGCTCCGAGGAAGGCCGCTGCATTTCTAATGCCCGCTCGCCGCCTTGCAAAATCTCCTCTATCTGGATATTACGGACTGGTTTGCCATAACAACAGGAAGTAGGTCAACAGAGAATATGCAGCACTGCAACAATCTCATAGACACCCGTAATCTCGGTTACATTATTCCTCGATATTGTGTCAAATTCTTATCCATTGCAGCTAAACTAGGACTTCCTTCCAAGAAATTCAATCGGCTTAGTAAGAAATGAGAGGAACGGGCGTACCCGGCTATTAGGTACCGGCATGCATTGTGGTGCGTTACCTTGTAGGTTGGTGTAATCGCTCACGAGTGTGCAGTGTGCATCGGTGGAGTGGGGCCGGGCGCGGGCGAGCGTTGCGAAACGCGCACCGACCACGTTAGAAACTGGATGGAAGTGTTAGCGCGGAGTACGGGCGTGTCCTTGTCACACTTGCCTACATTCTGCGGCCGGAGCGCGCCCCGCCTCCCGCACACCCCCGCCGCGCCTCTACAGACAATGCAACGTTGTGAGAATTATTAAAAAATTCCAATAGATTACATAATTGCTAATAGTAATCGCGGCTCGGGCGAAAAGAAATCTCTTGAGGTAGATCGCGACATGAAGTAGTCTTCACATTGCTCTCGCTTTCGACACCTCCTCGGCAGTTACTAATGTTACTTGTTATAAATTGTCGGTCACCTCCGTTAATATTGCCTCAATATCTTCAACAGAGTAATCGTCACTTTCTTAAATTCGATCGTGGTCGTCAGCAAGAGCGCATTATAATGTGCTGCAGTAGAACCGGAACAATCGGCATCAAATGCGCGGCGCCGCGGCGTGACGCTCGTCGACGCGACGCCGCAGTTTCACTTTTCATCGTGATCGCGGTGAGAGGCGAGGCCTCCTTCGTGGTCTAAATTTCACAACAACCAACCGACTAAACAGACGCTCGAAAGAGTAATCTGCTTTCGGATCTACGTCGCGAGATACATTACTGATGATAATCGCTCGTAAAACAGAGCTACATACATTACACTTTACATTATAATAGTGTGGGAAACCAGATACAAGTTAACGACTTGTTAGAAATCCCAAAAAGTGTGGGAGGTAAAGACAGATAATTTATTGCATAGCCGCCGCGAGAAATACATTGTAGCACTCATGTAAATGAACATAATTAATTTTGTGAACACGGATGATTGATTATACGCGGATATATTTTGTAAATAAAATCAGCTGAAGGTTTGAAGATTTTACAGTACAGCCTAAAAGACAGTGGTTGGTATTTAAGATGGGGACAAGGATTGCATAAACCTGTTTCAGCAGCGCCTTATTAAGGTATGAGATATCTCAGAGCATTGCAACAACAGAACTGGAGGACGCCAATTTAGCTAGATACCTAGCACGAAACTTTTTACTTAATTAACTACTTATATAATTAATTTCCATTGCATTGCAATGCTGCACTAACTGCACGGCAGAACCTTTCGTACAGATGTAACATACATAAACGATCAGGATAGTTTGGAGCTCTCTCTACGTTGTAATTTTAGATAAGATAGTAAGTAATACAATTCTTGAACAAAATTTCGCAATTACGGACCGGGCCATGGCGAAGTGAAAGTTTGCCAACATTCGTTTTCTTTTAGTTGTCGACCGACAGCTAGCGTTACGCCGCAGGCGTTCGGACGAAGCAGATACAATACTTTATACATCAAAATGATTAAATACTCTAGACAATGATCTATAAAGATTTCGGTCGGTAGGTACATGAATCAACCACGTTCAAAGATGGCGTCGTATTCGGTTGGTACTTGGCGCGGCCGCCATGTGACACGGTGACCCAGTTTCGAAATGGAACGCCACACACACTAGAATACGGCATACAACGATATCCGCGAATGCTACACCGACCCGACGCCTAATTGGGGTACCTAATCAATTGATGTAATGAATACGACTTTGAAAAACGTTTTAAATTAACACTTAATAATTTACTTATAAATTAAAATTTATTCACCACCGACAGCTGAAATGGTATAAAGCGCTCGTCGTGGCTACGAATGTTGTAGGTTCAAACCTCGACTAGCACCCCTGGGATTTTTGGATTTCATGTGCTAATCAAATTTTCAACCATGATTATCACGAGTAACTCTCGAAAGATAAGTGAAGTCCGTCAACCCGCACTGGGTGACCCAGCGTAGTGAAGATGGCCTAATCTCCCTCGCATTGAGAAGAAGCCCTTGCCCAACAGTGGGACGTTAAAAGGGCCGTTTTAATTACTTAACTAATGTTTAAAAGATCGTAAAGTTGATCTTGTCGAATATTATAAATTCAGATGTCGTTGGAATGTGATGCCGGGGAGCCTCAACGACCTTAGGCTGACAGCATCCTCAGTCGGGCAGTGGGGCGGCAATGCGATCCGCATTTTGATGTCGCAATAACACTCCTCGCTTCATTGATTCGCCATATTGATCAATGCCAGTTGCCAACCCAATGCCATTTCTTCACTACTATATTTGGAGATGCCAGAAAACAAAATATACAATGTACAGGTACTATACATTTGTGATGTTAAATGCTACACCATTTGAATCATAGACAGGTCGCGGCTAATTCATCATCGCGATTTTGGCGCCAGTACCCAGCCAAAGTATTGATACACGTATAAGTAGGCAGAAAAAAATAGGCTGTGCCGCCTTACATGGACTCTTTATTCATTCCGTAGCATGTTCGATGGACATTCGAATAATATTCAACACTCTTTCAACATCTAAAACGGTAGCTCCATTGTGGGCTATGAATTGTTGTATGTTAATGAGACATTTAAGTGTCATGGGCGGGAGCGCCGGCATCGGCCGGTGTCGCATTCCATGGATCCTATAACAACTTTGACCTGTTTATTTCGAAGATTTTAAGTATTTTACATGAAATATATGGTTTGTTAATTGCACAGATAAAAGTAAACATAATTCACAGTGTCTATTGGACGCAGTTAAATCAATGTTAAAAGACATTAACTTACATTCCGCATGCGTTTGCGCAACATGTAAAGAGAAGGCGCGCGCACGCCCGCCTTCCAGCAGCGTGGTGGGGCGGAGGCACTTTCTCATTGGGTATACGCTTGCTTTCGTTGAGGTCCGTTATCTCATTTGGCAGGTGCAGTTATGCCGCCTTTACCTTGAGAAAGTGTTACAAAAATGTATTCAATTCAATATTACGCAACCATGCCACTTTTGTCGTACCTACTAGTAAATTGGAATGACAATTATATTTTAAGAAGGATTAGTCTTCTTTATTCAACAATACCCGGGATGTATCTATCGCCGAACAAAGGACGTCTGCGCGTCATTACAAGGAACACGATTACTCACCCGGAGTGTTCACCTCGTGATGACTTTCCGCCGACCTACCTGCAGGTTGTTACACCTCTCGACGGGAACAAAAACAGTTCACGAGTGCAATCAAATTATTCTTCTAAATCCAAACAATAATGAGAGTCGTGGTGCAGGCTAATAGCTACACTTTGACGAAACAGTGCGTAGCATGACAGGCACTATGCCGCGGCACCAAAGACAATCGGAGGTCACCTCTAGGTACCTCTGGATATAAGCCGACTTCTGATAAAACATAAACTTGTCAGTACCTACATAATTATATTACAAACAATTTGTGGCTTGCTATCATTTTTATTACGGAACTGAGCAATAATGATTATTAAGGTGGCGATATAGTAATTTAAGCATTACACAAATTAGTATACATAATTAATTATTCTAATAAGGATAAGCAATCGCGTATCAGTTTAATTTATGCATTATAGTCATGCCTGCCAAACTTTAGAAGGCATCTTAGATAAAGGATGCCAATAATGGCGATGACCTCAGACACGCGCGCGCAGGGGCCGGTGCCAGGCCAGGGGGCGTATTACGAACTCTCATTTCCAGGCACTATATACTAAACTGCCTTGCAATTTTAACGTTGTTGGTCAAAATTACAATTACAGGCAAAGTACCTACTATCTAGCAGGACTTGTGTCCTTAACATGATAAAGATGACAATTTTAGGCAGGTAAGTGAATTACGCCTCCAGGCTCCAGGAGAGACCGCTTGCAGACTCAACCGCGCCGACTAGCTCGCAATTGATCTAGGTTTTTACGGCGATAAAATCGTAGCCCGACCTACATCAACATCGCAAAAAGTGCATTAGCAAGTTCACCTATATTCAAACACTGACGAATTTCACACCAACACCGACGCGTTTTACACAAACACTCACGAGTTTCACACAAACACCAAGGCTAAATGAAGGTCTTCAGTTTATTTTTCAAATCGGCAAATCATTATCATACGACATTGACTCGACGAGTAGGAAGCGATTGCTAAGTATCTCTATTGAATGTTACATAAGCATCGCAAGTGCTGATAGCCGATTCTATGTGACGTTTCCTGTACTTATACGTACGAAATATTTATTTAAATTGCATACGCAATGCGTACATATTATTGATAACATATAAGACTTAAATAAATAGGTACCTTACCTACAATTACTATGTATGATCAAATAAATACCTACGTATTGTAAGAAGAGTATGAATGTTTGAGTGCGTAAGTGATAGTACGAGTAGTGGGGGGATATCGTGCGTATCGTATCCACACGTTCAAGCGTTTTGTAAAAAAAAATACCGCGCTGTATCGAACACGACCAAGTGAAATCGGCGATTCTGCCTGCCATTCGCGACTTGATTTATCGCATTCCGACTATCACATCAATTCTAGAACGTATCTAAATATTTAAAAATACAATCCTTATTTTCTTTATTTACTTACAAACCATTTTTTTTATCAGCCGAGAGATTTATTACCTACCTATATCCCGGTATAATAAACATTTTCGCTATCAGTGTTGCGCCCGCGCCAGTGGCACGGTAGCCGGCAACAGGCGGCAAGGTCGTTTTCAATGTTACGTGTGTAGTACCACTGCGTAACGAGTGTGCACAGCTGTCGACGTCGGCCGGTGACCGTGGCGAAACATATGAAATCGATTTCTTTAATTATAAGTACGATTAACACTTGACCGATGAGCTATTGACATCTATCGCAGTTAACACCATTAACAGCGAGCGAGGCATCCGGTTCAAACAAGGAACACTCGATAACTGGAATTATCAATTCGGCATGAGTAATCGAGATGCGTAATGTTCGCGATGCAAGAGGCTACGTCACTAAGGAAATTACGACATGCGGTGTTTATGTCCCGGTGACGACATAGCGGCGCGCCCGCGCCGGCCGGCGAGAACATCCCCATTATCGCGAACAAAAAGTCACCTCCGCGCCGCGGTCGTCCACATCTGAGCTCGATAACGACCCCGTCGCCCGCCACATAACCTAGCCGCTCTACAACAATACCAGCAAATGTATCGATATCATGTTGCAGCTCGAAACTATACGTTTACGTCAATTTTAGCGACATGTTTTTTACATATCTCGATTGTTGGCGAATATGTAACTGCACTTTTATTCAAATCGTGAATGTCAAGGCGACCTACATCACCCCTACGTAAATTTTGTTATCTATTTAGGATCGGATAACGAACCTGGTAGAAGGTCGTATAGATGTGCGGGGTTAATACACCTTGTTTCTAGGGTGCGTCCGTAGGTCGGTCGAGAAGAGTATTTCTATTTTTCGCTTTTCGATATCGCGCGTTCGCGAGATGACTGTGTTTACGTAGCTTTAGAAAAAAAATACGGTTTCTTGGTAAGTGTCCAAAACGAATTACAGTATACCTGATCTTTCTTTTATATACAGGCTAGCAAAGTGTAACCACAGATTACACTTCACATCCACAAGGCCGTTTTACCTTCCCGTAGGATTTTTATGAATTATTTTCTTTCATGTAGCCTAGGCTTAAGTCGTTTACGAAAACTTCTCGTGGTGTCCATTTGCGGAGACCTAGTATCAAGTGTCGGTATGGAGCTGTTTTATGTTTGAGTCAGACAGGTCATTGCCTTTATATTATGCAGATTAAATCACTTGCAATTTATCTTTTTTCTGCAGCCCAGTAGTATTATTTATAAGGCTTGTTATAATTGTAGAAAGGTTTTGCGCGCGCCGGTCACTGCTCCGAGAGAGCGAGGCACGCTAACGCCCGCCCTTCGAGGATGCCGCGAGTTTCCCAAAATGAACCCGACTAAGTTCAAGCCTCAGATTAAATCCCAGAGTAAGCAACCCTAGTCCGTACATTCACTTACGGATTTTCGGTTCATCGAAATGTCGGTACTTAATGAACGATGCATGTTCTTGTTTGTTTTATTGTCTGTATCCCTATACATTTAAACTCTTTCAATCAAAATTGTATGTATAAAATGTAAATATTTCACAAGTTTTCGTTCTAAGTATAATAAAATATAAAATAGCTGCATGATTAGTCTGTAAGGATTTTGATAACGAATGCTGATTAAGATAAATGTACGTCGAGTGCTAAACGGTTGAATTCACAAATAAAACAATTCGTTTCACATAAATAGCAACACATCAGAATGCCTAGACGAGCCGGGTTATTGGGCCCGGGCGTTCGGTTCACTTGCTGAGCGCGAGTTGAACGACCCTCCTTTTGAAGGTGGCGCAGGGTGATCGGTCAGAGCGAAGCCTCCGTCCCGTCCTATGCCTAATGTCTACGTTTGTGGGTCACCGCCGGTTGCGCAACCGCGCCGCGCCACCCTACGCACCCCTCAACCTCGAGTGCCTTCATCTCGCGGTCTTCAACATCACGAAGTTCAATAGCCGTCTAGACTTGTTGATCCTTAGTGACGTCATTTTTTTAGGTGACTTAATCCATTACCGGCCTCGTTGTCACTTTCTGGGAATTTAAAAAGATTGGTACTTAAATAGTACAATAATGAAATAATCTCTTTCTGAAAATGCTTATCGTGAATAGAGTTTTGTGCTTTGGGTATTTTGGGGATTAAACATTATATTGTTGTTTTTTTTCTAAGAATAGCAAAGCGTTCTCGCATGGTAGAACAGTGGATAAAGAGTTGCCTTGGCAACATAAAGCTGTTGTTTATTCATAAAAATAAGCGCAGATTTTGTAGTACTTATTTCCGAGCAAAAAGTACTTGGTAAATATGTGGCCCACAATGTTTTGACACAAATGCGGGTGTTTTAACAGTATCCATTAATCATTTATTTGCAAAATTGAGTTAAACCAGAAGTTAAGAGGTGCCAGTTATTTACATCTATGAATAAATTATAAAACATTAAATCCTGCTTCGTTAGGGAGGTGGCTCAGGCCTGCAGATCTAAATCGATGGCTAAGAACTAGGATTTATGGCACCGAAAGCAGATACTGATACATCATTATTATAAGCTTTATATTACAAAATATTTTCAATACTTAGTATAAAAAAACCTTATTGTTTCAGATCGCGTAAGCGCGGGCCCAGCAGCTCGTGCGATCAGGGCTACGGCGAGCAGCGCGACGACCAGATGAACGAGTGCAACGCCGCGCTGGTGCTCATGTCGCTGAGCTGCTCGCCCAACTCACCACGGCCCAGTAAGTCCCAACCACACCATACACACAACCATGACCTTCAGCATAACAGGCTCCACACCATACACACAGCCATGACCTTCAACACAACAGGCACCACACTATTTTTTTATTTTTTTGCTCCGGCAATAGCTGGAATATTTAATGTATACATGCATACATACGCATTGGTTATTATATTACATAATAGTGGTATTACATCACTTGCGTCATTATGCTGCGCTGCTGCATTTTCTACGCCCAGCGTTACCGTAGTCATAGGTTTATGTAATGGAGCTGTACGCAACGTCACAAATTTAATAGTGGGCAGGTACCGAAATATACACACGACATTTATTACAATATGCTAAGTTACTTAATACCGAATGTGTAGTATCAATTTAATAAAAAGACTTAGTAATATTAATTAAACTGACCCACCGCAATACGAGCGCGCAATGTGTTGTGAAAATAATTCATAATACTTTGACAGTTGAGGGAGCGGTCGTATTCTGTGTAAAATCTGCAAATCGTGGATAGCGTCTAGACTGTTGTCTAGACACCGTCTAGACAGGTATTTGGTATAACAGCGCTCTCATCATGAGCTCCGACCAAATGTGCCCTTACTCGACTAGCATATTTAAAGCAATACCTTATTTAAGTCGTTGCAGTTTTATACCCCTTATTCCATGCACCTTGAGTGAGAGCTATCATTGTGCAACCTAGACTGAGGACTTTCAATGTCCTAAACATTCAGTATTATTAGTACGGAGACTTCACTGCCATAATGTATTAGTTCAATCTCAGTTAATTATTTATAACTTCAATTTAGATTAATATCAGTGGAGTTAGATTGCAATGAGCCGCCTCCCGGGACAGATTACGCAACCCCATTAGGCAGAAAAAGTATTTCATGGCGCACGGCACCCATAAAACTTAACAAACTACTCTAGAGAACAGCACAAGTGGCTGTTCTAATGCTCCGGCGCATGTGTGCCGCGAGAAAATAGCCGCTCTTGTGAGTGAAAGTGGCCGACCAAAGTTCCGTTTCGCAATGTAATAGGTACATTTAATTCATTCAACAATCTACGCCTCTAAATTTGTAATTTAAATCAGGAAATCGGTGATATGGAATAAATACCAATTATATGAACTCGGAATATGCTTTCGACATCAGAATTAGACCAATAGTTTCGAACTTAATTTTGATTTTGATTTTAAAATAACTTTACTTTTAAATTATAAATCTAGAATGACATTATATACGCCATGGGAAGGTTATAGCAAAAACAATATGGCTATTTAAATCAGGTGCGGATTTTATCATCCTTCCTGGGAACTGCGGGAGTCTACAGGTTTCAAAAATAAACTAGCATCTGTCACCTAATTAAGATGGATATATTATTTAATATCACAAAAATATTATTCAACCAAGCTCTTCAGTTCCAGATAATTGGGGCAATACACAACTACTTAGCTGATTTTGGAGCATAGGTATTGGTATTTTCGAATAAGACTTCATCGTCACATTATTCCTATGGCAGGTGCATGGGGTGGTCGTTCGTCGGTGTCACCGGGCGCCAGCAGCAGCTCCGGCTCGTCGTGGCGCTCCGGCACGCCCTCGCCCCCGCCCGCCTCCTCCTCCTTCAGCGACGAAGGCATCGCCATGGACTACGAGGACTTGCATCCACGCAAGAGAAGGGTGAGTCACTATAAACTCATTTAAAGCTTACTGAAATAGTATTTGTGATAATTAAGTACTGCGAAAAGTGACTGTATGCAGAGAACTAAAGAAGGAGCTTATACAAGCGTTGCTTATTCTTGGACCGTACAGTTGATGTGTTTGTCTGGCGATATTAAACTGGCATGCATTAGAAGCCGCCATCAGGAAGCAGTAACAATGATGATGCAGCATTAACGTTTATATACTATAGGCGCCTTGGGACCACGATTCCTGGATATTTGAATTACTGCAATATGTAGAGTTATTGCAGAAATGGTTGCATTACACTTGCTAATTATTAAAGCTCTGACTTGGATCGTCGCGCGGATCGTTTTGCGAAATATTTGTTTGCTATGGAAATTATATGTTTTCTATAATTTTCCCATTTCAACCCTCTGAAAAAGTTTTGTAAAAAGCCAAGACCGTAACAAATGTAAAACCTTCGAGCATTACATAATTTAAAAAATACAGGGTTAATTAAAATGCGAATAAACTCTATAGACTAAATTACAACCAACAACTTCAAGTCGACTATGACGACAACATTGCTTTGTAATAGAAATAATAAGATTTATTTCTTGATTTATATAAACTAAAGTTTAAAACCGAGCAACGTTAACGGTCCAAGCCAAAATTACATAGATATGTCGTGTGGAACGTGGCCAGTCACCAGTACGAGTTCAATTAGACCGTGACACACTTTGTGTTCGCTTTCGTATTACAAAGACTGCAGACATTATGTATGTATGTGCCAATTTATTGTATGTTCCGTCTCATCTTTGCGTTTAGGCTTTGTTTGATCTTTATTAATCTACTGAGGTATATATAATTATTTTAAATTGGAAGAACATGAGTAATACATGCGAGTACGGTTACTGTAGACCCATACCATTAACCTAATCCCCAGAATTAGTGATATTTAATCCATAAGTTGACCACCCTAACTCAGTGTCAATAGGCAATTTCCAAAAGGTAATGTTACACATCGTCTAAAAGCTAAAACAATTACTAATACCACACCTGCAAAGCCTACCGCCGATCCAAAATTGGTATACACGACCTCGTCGGACTTTCAAAGTGGGAAAATTATTTTGCGTTTTGTGGTGCATTTAATAAAATCCTTTGTGACGCATAAGCAAGCGATCTGACTCAATCCGCGCAGATGCAATGTTGACTTGGTTACATTTATTCCTTTTATGTCATAAGTCGTAACGAATCGCCTTTGTCTCTATTACCATGTCTCTATGCACTTATCGATTTACACATCGATTGGCAACAATTATAAACATTATTGATTGGCATTTACCATTTTTACGACTCGTAATTGTAAATATTTAGCTTTGAATCAAAGAGTCAAACGGTGGAATGGAGCTTGATACGTAACTATTGTACTACGTAAGATTTATTGAATTCCTAGCCAATAATAATGACGTACTCAGTGGGTAATAAACAACACCCAGCCATACAGAAATTTATGTCTGAGCTAGGCCAAACTAATGGTTAGTACTTTCACCAACAGGTGTTTGTTGCTTACACCCTGTACCGCCTGCCGTTACGTCACAGCTATGAACGTTTATACGTATTTTGAATGGACATCCGGGTGTAGAAAGCGTTGCATAATAAATTAACAATATTGCTATAATAAGCGTGTCTTATGCAATTAGCCTTTATTAATATTGGTGTTAGTGATTGATAATAGCTTTGTCGAAGTATAATTTGTACTTAATGTGTACACTTTAACATTTAAAAATAGGTAACTTTATCAAAAATATTATTAAACAAAGCATAGTTCAATGGCCCAAGCATGATAGGTTGTAATTTGTACTCTATTCTATCGCATTCTAGTAATATTAAACTAATATTAAGTAAGGTATACTTCTATAAATTTACCTGTTGTTTACAGTAATCCTCAAATTTATAGACGTTTTATACCACTATGAATTCGGGGTTAAGAATACAAGTACTTAAGTTTGCTTTATTTTAGTTCTCCCAGTAACTCCATCTAGTGTGAACAAAAAGAATAAAGCTAGTATTTTCTACCATTATTATTTATTTGTCGCTGAAATCATTAATTAAGATATATAAATTTAAAGGAAAGTCTATCATTACGGCTTGGTGATAAAGCCAATAACACTACTTAAATAAGTCATGATTATAAAAGCAAAAAACCTGTCACGTTTTGTTCATTATTCCAAAAATGCCTACCCGATTGATACTCCAACAACTATGTTTTTCGATAGCAAACACCTACCTAATAAAACAATCGCTTATGATTATTCTCAAGTCGTGTTGTAGATAAAGAGTCATCGACACATTATGCACTTTGTTTATGTATCTGCAAAACAGTAGGTACCAACTTGGACGACACGTGTCGGAGCGATAACATGGATAGGTACCTACATGCTACGTAATAGTTGTACCTAATTAATTATACATCATTGTTACTGCGTTCAGAAAATTCAAAGACGCAAAAAGTCCTCCCAACCTAACGAGTTTGCGTTTGCTTTCTGTTCCCTATTTAGAAGTGCGGATGCGGATAATCTAACACCGATTTAAATTATTTTTAATTAGAATCTCGAAAAAAAATGTCCGCTAAGTAGACGAACTTTCGCCATTTCAACGAATAGTGTTTTCTTCTTTAATTTACGTCAAAAACCCAACAATATATTCGTGTTATAAAGCAATTGTGTGTCACGTTTGTTAAGTAAAGATACAATATTATATGCTATTTTATTACACTATTGAGATTTATTATTTATTTAGTCAATGTCAATTATTTCTGATAGAGCTTCTGTTAATTTATAATTTGCAGTGTTGGAATGCATAGATCCGGGCAGCTGTGAGCGAGCACGTGAACATAATCTGTATATCTATAACGTAATATGATTTACGATCCACGTGCGCGTTCGTTCTGTCGTACAATGTCAAGGCGCGCTCGCGCAGTCGCGATTATGCAATACCATTGTAAAATTGACATAAATACGTTTACGAGTGCGTGAGCGACTGCGACCGCAACCGACAGTTTATTGCAGGTAGTTGCAACGGCTCTCATTACTGATGATATTTAAATAATACAAGCTGTAGATATAAGTAAAATCTACCCATTTGAGGATACCTTACAAAATGAATGTCGAAAAATAAGTTGGAGATTGTGTTGTGATGAAGACAAGTGTGGACTATCCAACGATGATCGAGATCATCAGACATGAGGGACCGACCATAGAGAGAGAGATATGGAGATTGCGAATTCTGTAAAGGTCATTTTATACTGTCATATTTATGACGGCATGAAGCTATTACGAAGTGGAGATGCTATAAGCAGCTGTATACCATCATTCCCAGCTAGGTTCTACCTTACATCAACACGGTGGACGTGGCCTTGCTTCATCTGTCGGCAGTCATTTCATCAGCACGCCCTTGCATCCCAGTTTATTATTTTATATCTCTTTTAGTTTAACTACTCGATAAAAGATGCCTTAGCTTTTGCTATTCGCAGCTAGATGAAAATTATAGAATTGGGTTGGGTCCAACGTCCTTCTCACCCCGCGCAGTGTCACACATCGTTTTGTAGGCAAATCCTATTACGCTATTGCTTCTTTAGCTCTGTGGATGAGTCAGCACCTTAAGTACTACTTATTTAAATAACACATATATTTTCTTATTTCTTAATATCATGTGGGTCCATACTACATATTACCGATTTTGGGATGTAAACGACTCATACCGATACTCATATGCAGGTCAAAACACTTACATAAAAAGCTAGAGTACATACGTACATACTTATATTTTTGTAAAGAGGTCTCAATCTGACAGGAGCATCTACCTATTGCCGGCATATTTATTTAATAAATAAAATTCGTCCGGTCCGGTCCGGGGCTAGTACCTACCTACATAATACAAATCACCAAATGCTGAAATGAAGATAACAGCGTCTCAAACAGGATTGAGCTGTTTCATTCGGCTGATAGTCTAGTGCTTATATCGAGAACACATCTCGTACTAAAGAAAACAGCAAACGTACAACAGTGGTAGTCGTATTAGCTTGCGTTAGGCCCACGCTCTGTTTATAACCTTGTGCTATGTGTATTACTGGCGGCCAAATGCTTGTGGTGGGCGGACCGGAGACGCGTCGCGTTGTTCTACATTACATATTTTCAGCGCAATTACGTAACGGCTATTTACACTCGGTAACTAGGTAACTACATGAATCTATTCATCACAAGTTGTTCTTTAATCACGCGGAATATTCCGTGAAACCTTTTCGCGAAACGCACAAACTCATTCAGTTGGTATAAAGAAACATTGTGATTATTTTCAAGTTCCGCATATATACGATATACAATGCAGTGCAGTATTTGCTGAAAATGTTCAAATGTTATTGAGAAGTCTCGAATAGTCGTGATGATTTAGCATACCCATAAACTATGTATTTACTTTTTACCTTCGAAATTGACATTGAGTAGGTACATTGTAAATGTTTGTATGCACTTTATATCCTTGTTGTCTGCCAGACACGTAATATTATTGCAGCTAACCGATAAAAAAACAAAGGAAATGTTGAATAGAAAAAAAAAACAGGGTTGTACCTTTCGTATCTCATGAATTATACATATTTTACAATCATTAAGAAATGTCAATGAAGTATAGATAAAAAAAAATCTTCGCCCCTTACATATAGGGATGCTATAGGTAGCATCCCTATATGTAAGGGGCGAAGATTTTTTTTTTATTTTATGATTCACATACCGACTTCTCATTTTAAAATCAACGCATGCAAGCGCATACGCGCCGTGCTAGCTGTTGCTACAGGCTATTATTGGTGCAGCAGAACAATGGTATGCCCGAGACACAGTGTCGCCGAGTTGAATTATCACAACGCCTCTGTTGCCAACTTCTATCAGTTACTTAATACGTATTTGAAACGGGCTACTCTGCATTTCCGTCTAAAATAATGCGATTTTGCATAATAGAAGGTCATGGGCTGTTTAGTGGTGCTAGAAATATTCAAAATTATGCTAATTAACTATTCGGTGAACATACACAGTTTGTACCTGGTTTATTTGCAGGCACGTACTACAGGGCCTAATGAAATATGAATAACAATCGCGAAACTCGATTCTCAAGCATTAAATGCCGATGACGCAACTATGGAGATGTATTTTGCAGTGGCAATTATTTTTTTCCTCGTGTTCTTAATATGAACGGCCGACGCTCGTCGGCCGGTCGTGGCGGGTGTCGGTCCTCGGATTATCGTCCCCGGGGTCACCGACCTGCCCACATGTGATCTGTGCGGAACCTGTTCCTGCGCACCACTTACGCCAGGCAGGCCACTGCCCAGTGCCTTTGCCTCTACCGGGAAAAAAACATATTAGACATGGCTACGCTATACTCTGTACTTATGATAATCGAATCTCTTTGAAAAAATAATGCATTGTCTGGTGCATTTAGCAACCAATGTGTATAGAATAAATTTATACGGCAAAATCTTTTGTTACCAAGCGTAGGAGCCTGACGTCAGCTTGCAAACCTTGACTGAGGACACAGCTATTAGAGCAAAGCAAGGCCTTGCTAGAATTATGCATGCAATGCAAATATTTACTACCTAGTTATTTTGTCAGTAAATATATAGGTATATAGGTTTCCCCCATTTACAAGAATGTAGTTTCCGAATTCTTATAAGTAAACCAGGTAATTATTTTCTGTAGTACGTTTCAAACGCATAATTAGCTAAGGTATTTAAGACAATAGTCCGTAAGTACCTATTCTTACACAAACATTATCGAGCTTATTTGTCGTTGATGAGAGCCGCCTAACGCTGTAGTTATTCCGGGATTCAAAATACATTTCTAAGAACAAATTACCGGCAATAGTGGTACTCTTATTATTAGTCAATGGAATAGTAGTTGTGTACAGTAAATCTAGTCTCTACTCTATCGCGTATTGAACCGTCCAGCATCGAAATAAGGCTGCAAGACTTTCATAAAATCATTGAATCTTTATCGCCTTGCCTCATGCTCGATATCATTTTAATCGATTCCCACAGTGCCAACGGGGCGTTCCTCGTCATGTGGACATTATACAGGTCCCCACGCGTCAGTAGATAAGGCGTTATCAACATTCGTCATATCGATACAGTTATTTCGAGCATTAAAACCTGTGCGCAATATTATCTCGCCGCGCACGAACTATTATGCCGGCGCGTGCGCTGACGTAGTCGCCCTGGCTTCAAGCGTAACAATAAGAGCATTGCATCACGGCGCATGCGCACTTCAAGTCAACTCTTACTTAATCTCCACAACTCCTCCCTCTCTCACGATTCCTTTTTATGGACATACATCACATAACGCAATCCCCTATAAGTAACTCATTGAGCCAGTTCACCTCATTCAACCCTGAAATATAATTTAGGCATAAATGCAGATTTAGTTTCAAAAATTACAATCTGTCGCAACCTTGCAAGCATATTTGTACGGAAATGTCGCTACACGGCCATTGCAGAGTCGAGTCGCTGAAAAGTGTCCATGTAAGTACATACAGTGGAGTTGCTGTATAAAAAATATATTGTAGGTAGTATCGAGAGGCATTGGCGATAAGAAAAATCGAGGGATTGTAGAGTGCGCATGCAGCACTTAAATTTGCACGAGTTTCAATATTGTCCTGCGCACGTGTAACCTCGAAGCCGATAAATCGCTAGCCATTTGTACCGTAGACGTCAATAAATTGCAACTCCTTTTAGCTGATTTTAAACAGTTGCGAATTCAACATTGCAGATCAATTTAAAACAACGCTTTACTTATGTACGAGGTCAAATTATAAAATAAATAAGTACATAAAATACGGGACTATATTATAATTATACCTATCTACTGTATTTAAAATTTTAATATGTATAGTATATTATAAATATCACGTCTACTATAATATTAATATCATATTTATGCAATACGTATTTCCCTAGGTATGAACATCTTGATCAATTCTTCAAAATGTCCTTTAATATTTTCATAAGCCGTTAGTTTACATGATTAGTTCATCGTTTGAACAATAGTATTATCAATTTCGTTTATAAACAATATTGTTCGAGGATATAACGTGGGCTCAATGTTGATACTATACTTATCATGTCGTATTTTTATTCAATCATAAGAAATTTCATTTAGATAAGTACCTACCTATTAGCTAAACATATTCATTCTTAACTTTGTCTCATGTTGTTATTTTCCATTTTATGAAATTAACAGGGATTTAGAGCCAACGAAAATGTCATACGCGATACTCGTACAAACTGTATAATTATTACATGGTGCAGAACTAAACTACAGAATGGAAAGTCGTGTACGACGTTGAAAAAAAAATAGATGCGTACGGACTAAGATATTGTGCTGTAGATACGTGCCAGAGCGAAGGCCGCTTTATCGCGAACCGCTGATAATCGTTATCTGCAAAGGCGTCGAGGTGACTTCCGCGTGCGCCTCACGGCCACTGTAATTACTTATTAAAAACCGTCAGCCAATAATATTATGTAGCCATACTCTGCAGCACGTATTTATTTTCATTTTCTTCTTCTTTTGTTTGCGAACTACAGTCCAAATCTATATTCCAGCTGAAATTTAAAGAATGATAATAATAAGCGATCATTTATTTTAAAACATTCCATAATGGATAGTTGACCTTGAAGAAATTCTATACATTTCACAATGACGATAACAAATACCCGGGTACCTACTGAAAGTGATAAAGCACAATACTTGTAGCAACAGTTGTAGAAGCGTGTGTTATCTACATAAATTAATATCTAAACCCAGATATGATGTAAAACGATAAAATATCAGTTACCAGTGGATGGCGGAGGGCTAGCGAAGATCACGTGAGCGCAGAAACTGTACGTACGCGTGTTCAACGTGACCGCTGCGCTGCCTCAACAACAACACCACCATTATAAATTGTTTGTTTAGCCTTTGTTAGACCTTGGACACGAGCGTTTCGCTACAAAGCCGTAACTACTCCCTATATGTGCATATCTTATTCACTGTCCACGCGGCGGCCCGTTAGAATGCCAATAGGCAAAAACACTTAATGTGCGTGTAATATCAAGGTTCATATTGGATTAAAACTGTATAGCTGTAGTTTCTACACGAATAATGGCGCGACCTTCGGGTTCTATATATAAAACGCGGAAGGCATTGTGGCACTAGAAACGCGCAGATCACTCCCCGCTCAGTGAACAGTTATATTAGGTGTAAATGGCAACCGCGGAACAGGTCGAGTCGAGTTGCTACCTGCTAAAACTGCACGCAAGATTCTCATCAGGATTCTTGTTGGATAAAATAATAATGTTTGATCAATATTTTATTTTGGTAGGCATCACTATTGACTTCACTTCGTTCGCAGAGGCATCCGTTTTTGACTCTGTGAGAAGGCTTTAAAAAGGTAAAATTCAAATTGATCCAAGTTCGTGTGAATCTGGATCAATATTGAGAATAATATGTCGGAGTAATAACTGTAATTTATCAGTTATCCCGCCATCTTCTACCGTCATTTTACCGCTAGAGCCTTCGACATAGATTTAGTAGCACTAACGCAGTGAAATGAAGATCATATTGTTAGAGAAATAATTTAAAAAGAACATATTCATTACTCATTGAGTACTTACCTGGAATAAAAAGCGCTAAGTCCGTAGCAGTTTTCGGTATAATCAACATGAATTATGGCACTTTAACGAAGAATGCTAATTTACGGGTAAGGGCATCCGGCGCCCTCGGTGGCCCCACGACCTCGCAACCCTGCGCGCACGCAAGCCTCGCTGCTCTGCAAATCCGACGCGCCGCCGTGTCATCCAATTACGCGTTAATTCAGAACACATTATGTAACAGTGTGATATAACCATCGATAACAGAATGATCACGCTCCGGGTACGGTTAACACTATCACAGATTGATATCAACTCGCGCGCCCCGCTACATTGTATACTTGCGTCACTCATGCAAACACGTAAACTGCCTCTGACAAAATAACACAAAGTAAATTGCGTAGTTTTGGTACCCGTGATCCCGCTGATATTTATTAATATTTTTGGTGATATCACAACTCCGTTATTTACTAATATTATCAATCAGCTTACAAGAATGTAAATACAATTAGCAAATAACTGACATTAACAAGAGAACTTGGATACCGTATACAATATCAATGTGGGTCATGGATGTAAAACAAACACTACACAGTAAAATTAACGAAGAATTCACTGAAGTCATTCAAAATTCAAACATTCCCTACATTTGATATACGAAATTAACCGTCTAAACGTTTGTAAAGACTTAACAGCCCCAAATAGAACGTCTTGTCACCTCAATACCTAAAAAATTGTAAACAATGGCTTTTGTTTTGGTGGTAGGTACCTACCTATTAAACCTAAATGACAAGAGAATAAACCGATGATGATGATGATGATAATGAGTATTTTAGTTGCTATCCAAGTACCTGACAGTGTATGCATTGTCGTATTATTTGTTAACTATAATCTCTTTATTAACTTTCAAGTTGATCGGTCCAAATGAAAGAAATATGATTCAAAATCAAACAATGTTTCAAATACGGTATGCCGACGTCCATCGCGCGAACTTCAGTGTTGTTGTCGTTCTGTCTCGCTCTGCAGGTCATCGCCCTGACATCACACAACTCCCTCGTTCTAATAACCCTGCACATATCACTAGGTTATTTTATTGTTTGCGCGAAATCCGCCACTAGGCCCCCTTTACATCGAACTGCCATTATACAATGAAAGTACTAAGTATACCTAATTCAGCGCGTAGGCGCCATAAAGTTCGTGTACCCCTATCCTGGCGACCTTGGCGCGGTCAAAAACACCGTCCGACAAGACATTGACCAGTATCGGACGGGCACACCGCCACCAGCTGCGGTTACGGTCTTTATGGGTGTGTAAACCATATTGGGCAATTATTTCTACCATCGTGTACAATTAAAATGAACAAAGGAAGTGATACAGTTACCGTTTTGCGTGTCACACGACACTCAGTGGGTGGCCATTAGTTAATTGATGGTTGCAGTTCTTCTCCAATCATGACCATGAATTATTATTATTATAACATGACGATGATGCATCCCGCTTTTATTTGCTTATATAGTGACTTACGTACGACGAACACAAAAAATATTAATTTGATATTTGCAGCCATTTCTTATGCTTATGTTCTAGTCTTCTTTTGTTAAATATGTCCCACACGTCCGTGCATATTTTGCACGCATTCGTTAATGTTGCATAATTATTATTAGTGCCAAACGCTATTATTGAAATTATTCTGATAGAAACAAAGTGAATTAGTATTGGCAGCTGTTTTTCTTGATATAAACGCACGTCTCGCGGCAGCGTCGCGTCGGCGAATAGATAGATGGAGGCAGGCAATGCGTTTTTTTTAACCGGCATTGGCAGGGCAATGACACCCGCAACTGGTTCACTGGCCGTTCTTGACAGTTCAAATGTTTACGCTTGTGCATCAAGTCTGAAGGATCATTTGTTGCGTACTTCACTTCGGTCCGAACCGGCAGGGATATACCAACTATCTAGAAAGTAATCAACTTACATCGTTTAACCGTTTTTAGGGATTATGTTAAGAAAGTAAATAGATCAGTACTATGTTCTGGGCTTTCTAGTACCAAAAAAAGATTATGCACCTTTGAAATGATGATGTTTATCGATTTAATTGCGTAAAATACAATATTTAATTTCGGTGACAATGTTCCTAGAACTAACCGAAAGAAGAGAGATAGATTTAATTTGTCAAATTTTCATTTTCGGTCGCGTCCACAAATAGTGTTATATCACAGTTAGGTATTATTATCTCTGATTCTAATAACTTTGCAGTTCCTCCGTTTTCTTTGCAAATTATCTGTTTATCCTTATTTTGTTTATGGGCTTATTTCGACTTCAAAGATATCCGTGTATGAAAGACCGTATGTAACCCACTTAATGTACTTACTTACATGTAATGACATACCTATGAGCTACGTACGTAGGGTATCACCCCCAGCCTGGAACAATGGCATGACGAGTTCATCAGACACGATAATGAGCAGTCCCGCAAGTTCAACGAACTCCCCATTTTACAAAATATTTGAGTAGGTATATGTATATTTGGATGTATGATATTGTAGTTGGTACTAATGCCAGATTCCTTGGTCGTTCCAATCGTTTACTACATTTTAATTCGTGTCGTTTGCAAAATTTGAAAAGTTGCCAAATCACGGTAGAAACAGCAATCATTGGACTATCTCGTTTCCTAGCCCTACATATTCCACAAATAACTTATTTTAAATATTTTAAAATCATCGTGTAACAAATAGTTCATAGGTGCCTGCATTTGCCTTGTATTCATCCACCCATCTTGCGTATTTGTTTTACTCTGTCTTAATGTAAAATTAAATAACATGGTGGATGCTGGTCCTGTTTTAAGAAATAAAAAGTGAAATTGTAGCAAGTTGGAACCTGCAGAGGTCGGTGACCAAAGGCAGCAGCGCGGCTTCCCACTGATTGGCGACTGCCCCCCACTCTTCTGAAGTCATCATTCTTTCCACCTTCCAAGCTTTCCGAGAGCGGTGACTTGAACCACTTGAGTTCTGACTCATTCATTAATTTTATAAAACAATAATTCATTTTGGTTTTGAAAAGGACGTGAATTTTGTTAAAGCAACTAAATAAAACTACCAACCATTGCTTTGAACTATTTTCTGTCTAATGAATAAGTAGTGATTGAATGACGCACATTTAACGCAATAGATATTTTATTTATCATCTTTGACAAAGTCTCTACATTTATTTGACTGTAGTCTACATTGCTCTCACCGGACTACTTATGAAGTAATTTATAGATCAATGAATTTATACTATTTAACGATAATCAATAGGAAGTAGAAATATTCAGAACAGAAAGAGATAAAATAAAAAATCTAAATTTCTTGATTATACCCATCAAGCGATAAGCTGCATTTTATCCATTCATTTTAAAATAAATGATTTAACAATTACAATGCAATCGATTTCTGATAATCCAAATACCCGGCATCACCAAACAATAGAGAACGCAGCTCACTTCTCACAATAAGATGAGGCGAACGAACTGCGTAGTTTCTTGCCACCAGGCATTGCTGGGATGTGTGCGTGTCGGTGAGGCAGGCTGAGTGAAAAACGTCAAGTGATGAGGGTGCACCGCCCGCAACCGCACACCCCCGGGGTGCCGGCAAAGGGGACTTTTAGGACCCGAGTTCAATGCATCCCAGCACCACCTGTAGAACATGCCCAATATTGTAAACTGATTTTAATTCCACATTCGGCTTATATATCCCACAAGTCATTCAACGGTTTTAAACCATACATAATACCAATGATTAAATTTCATCTAACGTGTTATATTGTTTTAAGCACATTGTTCCGTTTGTCTATTCACTAGTATGTCTAATAGATAGATGCAACGAATTAGTCTCACCAGGAGGTCTAATATCAAGGCAGTGTTACTGTTTCGATGAACTGTAGGGGTAAAAACTATCATAAGTTCAGTGACCTGCCATGCTCCTAGTTGTCCTTTGGCTTCATGGGGTGCGCGCCGTGTGGCGCTCTCTCACTCATGCATCGGTATCGTGCCATCTCATCTAAGTTCTTTGTGTCACTAAACTTATGAAGCTCATTTCATGGCAGCGTCATCTTTAATGTCAGCATAATATTAAGAAGTTGTGGGAGTCACACAGTAGGTAAGCTATATATCTGTCCACCTTTTATTTCTGTAGCTTCCTAATTAACCGATCGGATAGTACAAACTCCTACAAATTACATCAATCAGTAGAGTCAGTAGGCCACGTCTATAGCTAGCATTCATTTTCTTTTTTCATTCATGTTAATTCTGTTCCCGGAAACGACATCTTTTTAAATTACTTTTTAAACAACTTCATAATTGAACGGCTCTTTATTTGTAAACATGCAACTAGTGGACAAAGCATGTTTTGAAACACTGCCATCTAGAACGGCCCCGCCACGTGAGGGTTCCGATACGCCCACATCTCCCCTATAGCCTCTCACACACATTGTATTGTATACCAACTTAGTAAGAGAAATATACTAGTTAGCAAATCAAATCTACATTGTATAGTTATTATAAATTGAATAATCAATTTTATCCGAAAACACATACCATACACATCTAATTTAATATAAATGTTGTGTGGCTATTGTTTATGTATATCGGATCGTGTCACACAAACTTCACAAAGACGAGCGGGAATAATCTGCAATAAAGTACAAAGCGGCAGCGTCAATGATGCCTGTCTCGCTTGTTTGCATGCTCCGGGCCACAATAGGTACCTTCGAAGTGCCGGCCGGCAACTCAGCATCGCATCTCGTTAAATGCCGTCTTCTTCGTTTCTAGAACTAGAAGGAGATAACACGAAAACAACTTATCTGGGCACTGTATGCGTATCACCCGTACGTGTGTGTGTGAGTAAATAGGGAAGGTCAAGTGGGCGAAACAGACGTATTCTGTGCGCTCATGGGCAAAAGAGAGACGCAATGAAAACAAATCAATATTTTATCTTCACGCGGCTGCGGCGATTCGCGGTAGAGAGAGACGGCGCAATAACAAACCGGCATTTTGTGCCGGCCTGGTTTGCATGTGATGATGATGTAATGTACCAATGCGTACTCTATTCCAATTGAATAGAACATATTTTCATTTAAATTAAAGTTGTTTACAGAATCCGAACAAGATCTCGGTTGGTTAACATTTTCTTTACGATCTGGTTCTTCGAGTTGCTGTTAGTTAACTAACTGGTTAAAACAATTTTATTCAAACAGAAAATAATAAGATACCTAGTTAGGTACATGAACCTACTTAGGTAGCGTACCGAAATATTTTAATTGTAATACCCATCCATCGTTTTGAAATACTGTAGATAATGCTTTATGTATATTTATTTTTATTTTTTATAACTTACTTTTGATACTTCCGTATGTTAACTCTCTTTAAAATCCATTATTACAACCTATATAATCAGTAGTAGGAACTTGCAATTTTAGCATTAATTTAAAGCTATTTTTAATATTGTAAAATATTGCACCCATCGGCTTTCAATTCTTTAAGCATAACAGGTAACTATTTCTTATTGATTACTAAGTAATGAATATTATTACTAACTAATGGTATAACAGCTGTAACATAATCAAGCAATATTACGTGACTGCAAGCATAGAATAGGTTGGTCTACCTACTTATACAACTGTTTCTGTGCACACTGCAAGCGAGCGCACAAACTAAATCACCGCACTCACACTGGCATGACTGCTGCATTGCACACATACAATGCATGCGGCACGTGTAAGCGTAACGACAGCACACAGAGATAAAATAAGGTTGGGTTATTTGGAAAACGTACATATTTAGGTACGTAACGTACGGGCATTATTTGAAAAAAAAAATCTTAGGCAAATAACTGCATGTCATATCAACTACCCTGTCTAACGTATTCTTGGAAGTTATTTGTTTAATCTGCAATAAAGTTAACATTCGTTCAAAATATATTTCTTTTTATGCCGATTAAGTTAAATCTAATCAGATCATATACCTACCCTACCTGTTTTAATGATTTGCTACATATATTATTATCTTTTAAACCTCTTTAAACGGACACTAGAGCTGTACGTACTGAAACCTGAAAGTAGGTCAGTGGTGCAACGTAGGGAAGGGAGCCACCCTATAGTGAAACCCGCGCACCACCCAGCGCTGCGCGCCATTCCCCCCTGCCCGCTTAGCTTACAAAGGGAGGCCGAACCAATATTAAAATTAACTATTTGTACTGGCAAGTGTCACCTAAATAAAATATCTATTCCCTTGTCATTTTCCACGTGATGACATAATAGATCTTTCGTAATTCCCGTTTATAATTTGCGGGCTGTATCGAAATTGTGATGTAAGTCCTTCTTAAACCCTAAGTTAGATGGAGCATAACTTAGGGAGTGTACATGTATATTAACACATTATACATTTAATGTCAATCGAACAACTTGTGAATTTTTTATTTGGTAAATGAAATGCTTTATCGATCAATGGTTGATCTACTCTCTACCTAATGATGTAGAGTTGAAGGACACACGTTTAGAGGCTACGGCAATAGGGTTAAGGTTAATTATTACCTTTGTATTGAAACTTACAGCCCTGGTTGTTTTGATCAAAGTTATTTTTTAAGGTCACGTACACAGCCAAGAACAAGGTTACAGCTGAATGCCATGAGTAGGTTGAGATATTTTGCAATTCAGTTTTCCATAATGAGGACATCCTCTTACAGAATGGAATTATGGTAAATAATGTATCAACGCACCTTAAGCGTATCGTATACCTACATAAATAATGTCATAATTATAACTTGATTATATTTCGTCTAAATGATAAGCCAAATATATATAATATATTGGCGGCATAGAAACAATATATCTTATAATTATGTTAGTGTGTCGAAATAGTTAATACTTCTATATCATTAAATTTATTTCTTTGCAAGTGTTGCAAGGTGTATATTTCTTCATTGGCAATACGATTTAATGGTCAGTCATTTACCTTGACTTTGATGACGTTTGATCTTGTATTAACCATTACGGAAATATTTTCCCTCGCATAAGACAAAGAAGCGCAAACTCCGCGGACCACCCTTGGCCGTGGTGCAGCGACCTAGTTCGTGGCCTTCCTCCCTCTTTTCCCTCCACTTGATCAGAGCCGCTCCACCTAGTTTCCCCCTGACCTAATCTACTTTTGAATGCACTTAATAAACGTCGCCTAGATCTGGTGCAAAGGCAGACCTAGATTAATGTAAATAAGCCTCTTCAATATTTTGTAATAGCGGTGTTTTAATAAAATGTATTATATTTCTTCGCACCAACAATACCATGAAAACCCAATAATGTTTCCACGTTTTTAACGTGGCCCTTTTCACGTGTACGATTTTTTTTGAGAAGTTTTGAAATTTTCGAGAAAAAATTTATCCAATGTTTGATCCTCTTTGTTATGGTATGCCGACTAAAACTTTGGGAAATATAATTTCAAAAGTTCAGAGATATTTGGGATTTTAGTGAACTCCGATGATTTTTAATTTCTCTACATTTTAGTAACAGGAGAGTAAGCTGCCTGTCTAATACTAAACACGAAAAAAGCTCGGCCCGTTCGGCCGAAAAATATGGCATTGGATAGAAGGTCGATGCAGAAATTTTGGCAAGACATGCCAACCACGGCCCCGCGCGGTCTCCTCGTCACGCCCGTTCGCACTCACTAGTTTGATTCGCAGCCGTTTTGTTTTAGGTGAATCTTATCTATAAGAATGATAAAGGACACAAACCAGTACGGCAAATTAGATAACGATCAGGTTTGATATTGAGGTCAGGAAATCATTTGGGAAAAATGCACAGACTGTGTGATGATGTATGGGTGTGAATGCAAATGTTGTGCTAATCGTCGCAGGTGCAACTCGGGCGTACGCTCGATCGACGCCCGCAAGGCCATATGTCTTTTCCGTCTCCACTACATCATTGCTCTATCTTATTCTTATAATTAGCAAATTTTCATTTCACAATATCCACAAAGTGGAACTTTATAGGTGTCGTAATATTGACAGAATTTTTCTTTTGTTGCAGATTAACAGTGTTGTATTCGAGTGCACCTGGAGGGGTTGCGGATACCACACTAACACTGACTCAGCAATCGAAGCACACATCAGGAACACTCATTTAGGGTATGTACTTGAATAGGTCCTCGAACATCAATAGGTGTTCACTGAAATCGATCACAATTGTGGAAGAGTCGAAAGATTTGAATATCGCAAGTTTGCGTGGCTTAGATAGGTAGGTATTTTTTTGCAATCTACTTCGTCAATGGGCAATCGTTGAATAGAATGTAACTCTAGATAAACGCGTAAATAATGTATACATTAGTCACGTGCCAGCATCTAGCTGGCGACACGTGCTAGCTACAATAATAATTGCACAATATGAGCAAGCCAGTTGGCAAGGTTGCAACCACATACGCTATGCAAGCAGGGAACTCATTTCCCGTATCAGTATGAAAGTATTTAAAATAGTGAAGAACTATGAATTTTAATGGATTTACACCAGATACAGTAACATTTCAGCTCTGGGTAATAATAAGTTAAACAATTAGGGACCTATTTATGCGCGACAATGAGATTTAAAGATATTGATGAGGTAATATTGTATGAGGCAATATTGTATTACGGTTGCTATCACAGTAAATGCTTAGAACACTGAAAGGCCGGCCCTTTCCGACCCGGAAGCGACGAGGTTTCGCGCAAGGTTACCAGCTACTGTCCCGCCCGCGCCCGCGCGCGCAAGGTCGCCCGCCACCGCGCCCGCCCGCCTCTTACGTAACCAAGCCCTACACTACACTGCTTATTAATAGCTATGATCCTACGTATCACAAATCATCAGTGTACTAACATGAACTTATCTACAATTCTTGTAAAGATTGGGACCGAATATTGTAGATCTACTGGAATAGGAAATAATCTCTTGTGACGTTTAGAGGTAATAAAACCTAAAATATCTAAAAAAATAAACACACAGTTCGAAACGGAAACCGGACGATCCTTGTACTTTTTTACTTTTAAACAATAGCTATTTGAGCGTTCCACTTTTAATAGATACATAGTATTTATATTCATTTATTTTATCATTGATTTACAGGCCAAAGAAAGAAGGCGACAGTGACCATGAAGAAGAGTTTTACTACACAGAGCGCGAGGTGGCAGCACCCGCGCCGCCGCCCACGCTCTCCCACCGAGACATGTGCCGCCCTCCCCATGAGGACCCCGAATATCAACGACAACTCGTAGGCTCGTTAAGGTAGGTAACTCCTACTTTTAGTTCCCCACAAAGCAAGAAGAGACAACTTTTTATTCTAAACAAAATCTGCAATTCATTTGTGGAGAATCATAAAAAGGGAGAGCTCATATTTTATGGATTAAACTGAAACTGTACATGTGAATTTCAAAATTTTATTGTGTCAATTTCTTATAAATTATTAAAATCAAACTAAGTAATGTCTGAGATTTTGCGTTATTTCACTAACATTATGTATTGTGTATGTTGGTTTGTGAAGAAATCATTCCTTTATTTTTATTTTAGGCAAGGACTGCTCTCTGCCATGCAGAATGGGTCGGCGAGACCTATAAGCATTCCTGTTACGCATTCATGGTCTTCTTCCCACTCGCCGGTAAGTAAATATTTATTTGCCTGCACTAGCGATCGCCCTATTTTTAGACGGGTAAACCTTCCCAGGATCGAAATCGGTTCAGGAGATTCTGAGATAAACCGGTACATATAATCTTAGGACTTTGTTTTCAGTATGCGTTGACGGTATGATTTGTTGTTCGAATTGGTAGCGGCAGACACGTCTTATGAAATGCTATTTCTTTTTCCAGAAGCATATGCGCCTGGCGGTGGCGAGCGGGTCCCCGGGCAGCCCGGGCCGGCGGCCGCGATCGGATAACAAGAAGTGTCGTAAAGTGTACGGCATGGACCAGCGCGATCTCTGGTGCACTCAGTGCAAGTGGAAGAAGGCGTGCACGCGTTTTGGCGACTAGCGCGCGCGCCGCTTGCACGCGTACTCGCGGGCAGTGCAACTCAAATGAGCTATGTTACACAAAACAATTTTACCCGAACTATCAGGAGACTTGCAGATCATTCGCAGTGTGCGAAAAGCGAGAACTATTCCGTGTGGGCCACGTGATTGAATTAGTTTTAAGGAAATATTATTAATTAATGAAAGTTTTTATTGAATATGATCAGAGACGGAGTAAATTTACTATATTATATTAATTATAAAGATTAAGGAGACATATTTTTGCTCTTTATATGTGGCTCGTATTTTGACTGCATAATGGACATTGCCCACGTATTTTTCTAGCGCAGTAGATTTGCCTTTACTGTGAAATGCGCAACCGCGTGTCGTTCTCGGTCGGAGACTGTGAATATTAGCATTAAATGTAGATATAAGTTTAGACTGACCGAAACAGTGTGAAAGCTATTGTTGTCCCGTTGCAGATAAACATGCATGAATGAGAGCATATTGACGCTGTTAATAATTACATTTAAATTCAAGATGTTATGCTTGGTATAGAATTATATACCTTAATACATAAATCAATACATTTTAATTTGCCAGCACTCGAACGATCCATAACAAGGATACAAAATCTATAAATCAAAGGTTTTGGGATCAGTAACTAATTATTTTGGAAATATCTATTCCGTCCACATTTTCGAATGTGTTACATCGCCTTCGACTCTCTTCCAGTTAACGCAATGTTTTCACACCGTTTCATTAGGTGTGCGTGAATATACTTTGGTATACTCACCATGATTCGACTGTTTGCGACTGTGGGACACAGCTCAGTCGGAAAAATCTTCAGTGATATTAATCACTAATAATATTGTATATTGACTGAATTATTAGATAATAATGAAATATGAAACATAATATATGAATTAGCCTTGTAAGTTATCTCAGATTCGACGAAAAGACTACAAATCATGTTTAGAGTTAAATTTTATGAACATATCCGTGTTGTATACAAAGATGGGTCCTAATAGAACAAGGAGACAATACTCAAGAGCCGCTTGCGAGAGGGTACGGCGCAAGCGCATCGTCACGTCCCGTCGTGCGTCCGCACCCGATTCTACAATAGACGAGTGAGCAAACGCAAGGCTATGACCACAAAGACGGGGAGGAATATTGAACGTATTATTATACTGTTTATAATAAATACTACCGAAGAATCGAATATCTACAGTACACTGACTACAGAAGGAAAAGCATAACTATTTGAATTATAGAAACATAAATATTTTCGGACGTTATCCAAAGACCTAATCAGTCCAAGATGCAAATTCTTTGAATTTTTACTCACAAGTTTATTTCTTGATCGATAAACTTGTGAAATATATACGGATGCGTAACCTACAGGTGGGAGGCGTGTTACAAGGGCATTGTATGGCAGAAAGGACGAGTGAAGGCGATTGCGAGCTGCAATATTATTTCTTAAGTATTACTGAATAAATGTGTAAATATTAATTAATTATATTGAACTACATAAAAGTTATTACTCTGTACTATATATTTAATAATAAAAAAAGCAATGTTTGGATGTGTACATAAAATATAATTATTAAAACATTACTGTTACTTAATGTGATTGTTTAAATCGAAAACTTTTGTACGGCTACGTAATAGCGAGGTTTAAAATGTAGGTGTTAATAAGAAATGGTAATTATTTAATAACAATGAATGCGTTTAGTTTGGTTTTTGTTGAACACACATCTACCTACTTACATCACGGCGCGGTATTTGATCCAATGGTTACCAAGGCTTGGCTCGTTGTTGGCATAGATATTGATATAAGTATTACCCAATCACAAAATATATTATTATCAAAAACTATTATCCATCAATACTCTTCATAAGAAACTTACATAGAATATTCAAAGCGTGCCAATTTATAAATAAATCAGTTTTGGTGACAAGGGAGTGTGTCGCATAACTAACTCGCCGGTTTAATATTACAATGTCGGTGCTGACGACGCACATTTGGAATAACTATGTGCCAGGTTTCGTGCCTCTTTAATGTTATTAGTTAAGTCATCTTATTGATATAAACACTGATAACAATCGATAGACAAATTAAGTCTTATCTCATCATTCAATTCAAAAGTTCAATTAAATTCTATAAGATCTGATTCATTATCTTTATTGCTACTGATTTCGCCCCAATTTGACCATCATTGCAGGTCAATATTATTATGGTCATCAATATTAAAAGCCACACAGAAAACTATAACTACCAGACCAATCACATTTTCTTGCCAAATTCTTTGATACATAAAAAACAGGTGCTTATATTTACCGCTATTGTTATTGGGCTATCATAATATTATTTTACGTGATGTACCTGTAAATTTTACCAAATACACGTTTTCATTGCAATAATGGTTGTGATAAAAACATCATGAAGTTGTCATACATGATAGCAGAACGCTGTGCAATGAAACACCGCGCTCCCCCACATCTAACGAATCACGTAGTCGTAAGCAACAACTCAGCTAGCGATTTGACAACTGCCATATTGTAAGGATCTAGATATAACTGTGGCTTAGATTTATATTATAGAGTAGCCTTTAGTTATATTTAAGTTGAAGTCATAATAATAGTATTTAATAATGTTTAGGTACAACAAAAAATGTATTACGTATAATTAGTTAATATTTGTTATCACAGCAGTGAGCTTTAGGACAATGACTACAAACAAAAAATAACATCTGTTCTTGTACTTCGAGCCGTAATAGTTTATCGATCACAAAAAATACTTAGAACTACTTGATGAAAAATATCACATACGAAACAAAATCATCCACATGAGCTTTATTATTGTAATTTCCTTCTTGTTGTTATATATACCTACCTACTGTATTCGCGTGCCGGTAACTTTCATGTTTGCTTTTGTATAAGAATTACAATTTGTAAAAATAACCAACAGGATTATTCGATTGATATTAATTAAGATCGTCAGCAAATGTTATAAACGAAAGATTGAATTTTCAACACCTTCAGTACAGATAACGCCGCCGCGCCGCCGCATGGCAAGCTAGTTTATATGCCTACATGCTTACATAAATACGATACCGATCTCAATTTTATTTTCGAAGCTACTAGGATTACGTTTAGGTACATAAATTCATAGAAAAATTCTTATTTTATTTTATATAAATTATAGTAGATTATAGTTTTGTTGTTTTTAAATAAAGACACTTTATTTTTTATTTAATTTAAATTGTAAATATTTTTACGTAACGTACTAATTTATTTAGCCAAAATTTTGCTCAATTTTGTATGCATTCAACACCAAAGTCATAATACTTAACAAGAAACTACATATCAGTACAAAAACGCATAATTGAAACGGTAATCTGAATTACCTACTGAACATTTAGCAGTTTCATGTAATAGTATACCCACACAGCGCAGCAAGAGTGCATCAAATACACGCGGAGTTCTCGCTTCAGACTGTTACATAATTTCACATTATACCCACAAACACGAAAAGGAATATTTTAATTTATACGAGCTACTCTAGGATATAGCCCCCAAAAAATATTCATGATCTTCTTCATGATGAGTGCATCCCAGAAAGCCTGCCTAATATTGATAAGTTCACTTTGCCTACATCTAGATAGGTACCTACACTTGTCTCAAAATTATTGTCTTTATTTCAGCTATTGTGCCTCATAATTATACTTACTTTACTCATATTTTGTGAAACAATTCTTTGTTCAATAACAATAATTTAGGTATGTAAATATGTAAATTCACCAGCTAGTGTCTATCAAACAAATCTGGTAAAATGGGAAACCTACTTTTTCTGTAAACTAATACTACGAACTCTGTAAACGAATATCGTCTATGTAATCCATTTTACCTTCTAATTGAGTAGCATATTTACTTAAATGTGTATAAAAACGATTAAAGTTGGATTGAGACGCACCACTTTCAATATATGTTAAAATAATTTAAATATGTTATAATGATTACTTTTGCTAACGCAAATAGGTACCTAACTGTAGCATGTATTTTATTTACTTACATAGATTTACTTACATTATCATTTCATATTTCGTCATATTACTTATATTATTATGATATTGTAAATTTTGAATTCATTAAGTATACTTTTCATTACTCGGTATAATTTGGATGTTTTAAGACCTATCACTAACTTCTCAGGTGAAGTCCTTTTATAATTATGTGGGCAATTATATAATTTATGAAAATATGTCTCCTCTGTAAGTAGGTAGGCAGCTACCGAGTTAGGCAATTTATGTGAACATCGTATTTTTTATAACGTATCCAATCAATTAACATAGTTAGACCACATATGCAACACAGTAGAAAGCACTCAATGCAACGAGCTTTGTCACTGACACAGCGATATTCTAATCTGCTGAAATATACATCACCAATCAGTAACGATTTGATTTGATTTATAAAATGAAGTGATACGCCTCGTTAAATGATTGAATTGCATAATATATTATGTTGGTTTAAACTTCTTTATAATGAACTACTACGACCTTGTACATGAACCAATTATTATTATTATGTATACAAGTACAAAAGTGTATGTTAATCGAAAACAGATCTGAGCACAAAAAAGGTATATCTACACAAATCAATGCAGTGTCAGGGCTGTGTTACGACACAAGAACCCAAAACTATATTGATGTGTACATTTTATATGAACTAGTTCGCCCATGTCGTAGGACACTGCTCGGAGGAAGCCATTATGTGTGAAGATAAACCTTATTGAAAAAGCATATGTCAGGAGATATCGTCATTGCAGTGTTAAAAATGTTTACGTATCATTTTAATAACAAAAATATGAACGTTTCTTCTGTTGTTGTCAATATAAGTAATCATGTAACTGGCGCAAGCGACTCGCTCGCCCGTCCCGCCCCGTTGCAGTCGCGACAGCCTGCATTGTGCGCTTGCGCCAGATTATATTTTAGGCAGGCAGGCGGCACCACCGACCGCGACATTACGTCAGTTTAGGGGTGCTTTAAACGGAGACACTTACCGAGAAGGTGCCTAGACTCGTTACCCAAGTTTGTGTATGTCAGCCAGCAAGTGACACCTTAAGTTATAACAACCAACATACATGTTGTGTACATCACAGTTTGAAACCGCAAGTCACTTTAAGATCATACCTTTTTATGTGATTAACATACCTATTCGGTATAGTATACCGCTAAATTATAATAAATAATTAACAAGAATGATGCAGACAGTACACATAGGTAGATAAATGTATCCAGATTAATATTCAGAGATTCAGAAATTATTTTTTCTTTTATAAGTATATAGAGCAGGTGGAGCGTCCATACGCCGTTTTAATAGTTACCAGTAGTTTTAAGGTTGCAACATGATCAAAGGTGTTGATTATCTCTCGGATAGATATATTATATTTTCGTATTTTAGGTATTAATATCACAGCAGTTTTTATCGATACTGTCAGCACCTGTTCGTCATACTCTTAATTTAACAATTTTGCAGACCACCAACAAAGACCACCATGGTAAAAAATCTTTCAAACCAACGATTTTAACTATTAGCTGGCAGTTATTGTACTGTGATGTTAATAATTATATTTATTATTTTCTAAATTATTATTTATAACTATGATGTTGAATATGAGCATGTTATATTTTACTGAGATCGTCATAGATTAGAGATTGTTATTTTGTACCGCATCTAATGTGAATTATGTGAAGGTCCAGAATGTGTTCCAAATTGAATTTATGATGTACTAAGGCTCCTACACATTAGCCGACGGAACGGCCTCCGGGCATGCCTCTGCGCTTGGGTATCGTGTCCCGGCGGGCGTTCTGCACAACAGAATCGAACGAGCTTAAACAAGAATGGAGAACACTTAACGTTTTGCTCCATAGCTAACCCGGCAAACCCGGCGGCCGTTCGGCATAATGCGTAGGCCTTATATTAAAATTTTATTATGAAGCGTTTTTATAACATTTTGAAAATATACGTGGAATGTAATCATATAGTACTTACTTAAAAATGTCAGGATAAATTTATTTCTTGATCATCACAAACAACAGCCTTATAGCGCACCTTGAGCTCTCTATCTATAATATGCTATAGATAACAATGCATTTCATAGTGAACTTTTAACTGTGAAGTATAATATTGTACCCACTCATCGTAAAATTAAAGTTACACGGTTTAAATGAAATCTATAAAAAAACTGTTATTATTTTATTATGTGCTACTTCAAGTAGTCTATTTGCCTGAATATTATACCTCAATAAGTTTAGTATGAATTTTGTGTGTCTTGAAAAAATATATTTCAATTATTAGAATCACTGTGGCATTATTTTTCCATACCCAATGATGAATTCAGTCATTTAAAAAAATATTCCATAAAGTAAGTATGCTAGGTAGGTACACATATAGACTTTCTTATGAAAATAGTGATGTTTTCTTGACAAAAATACCGAAGAATTTTGTGTAGAACAAAGCCAAGGTTTATTTCAGCTGGTGTTATTATTGACATTTAAACAAATATAACTTTTAGATTTCAATGGTGTTTTACTATATACATTAAAGTTACTTATAGGTACATGATGAATACCGACCAAAGTAGTGATGTATAAATATTTCTTTGAATCAAATAATGTTTGTGATAACTTTACAAACAAACAACAGTGACTCCCAACCTATTACTCTATGTAATGAAAGCCTTACATTTGGTAGGTAATGCAGGATTTACCAGTATAGCATTGGTACACTAGGAAGTAAAATCTACTTACACCTCAGAAGAAAATAAATAGTACTTATATTATTTACAAATGGCGAGACACCGTGAGGCAAGTCATATCAGCCTCTGACAGTCCTACATGATGACCACAACCGTTCTGACTATTATTTCTTCGTCTGAGACATAGATAGAAAACTTTTATTTCAATAATCGGTGCCTTATTCAAAATTCATCCATAATGTATTGAATAAGACTAAGTACATATGGAATCTTACCTTATAATGTGTAAAACACAAAATATCTTGCAATCTGAGGTCAATCTGAGGAACACCAAAGAAACTTATAACTTTTATTTCCAAATAAATGTATGCCATACAAAGCAGAAATCTTCTCTGACGTGCCGCCAAGAAAAGGCGCCGACTGAGTAGTTTTAAGCGGAACAGGAAATGATTGATATAGACCGTTGGATTTTTTTACATTTGTCTATGAGTTATGATGATCCGGTTGGGGATACACGCATGGGTAGGGTTGTTGGATATACCTACACATTTAGAATAGCTAGATGAAACATTTTTCAGATGAAAGTTTTATATCGGTATCCCTTTTTATTCTTGGAAAAAACTGCATAAGTAGAAAGAGATAAACTTGGCGTGGAAACTGAAAAAGAAGAAGAAGGCAGCTATGTAAATTGTGTGGAAGGCATTGTAAAACGTTCAAGATTTTACAAAAGCGGAAGCGGACATTGCAAACATTTGGACAATAATATAAATATATCACATAATAAATCCTAGTGAAAAAGATATTTATGTTTATGAACCCTCCGCTATTTGCCCACGTGGGGGAAAATGTTGAGATGTTTTTGTGTAGTGTTTAGACTGAAACAAGCTCAGGAAACCCAATTTAAAAATGTCTTAAAATCTAGTTACACCAACTAGGGTCCGGAGAGCAATCGCTTCTTAAGGTGCAGCCCTACTAAAGAGCTTATAGCTCGGGGTTTTCACCCGCTTCAAAGCGGATGATATACGACACTGGCAAAATCCGTACGGCGATGCCAAATTGCAATTTAAAAAAATACAAATAACCGAATGAAATTGACCTTATTGTTATTGGTTTGATTTCGTTCGTTCATTGTACAGTCTTGGTATTTTCTTACTTCAAATCGATCACAGTAAATTTTGACTTCTAATTTCATTTTGGGTTTATCAGAGTACTCTGTGGGTTAATCCTAGTATATTTTTATGGATAAGCATATAACAGTGGAAATCATTTCATAAAAATTTTAACTGCTAAGCGTAAAGAATCAAAACAAGCAAGTAGTGCGTCATTATGGGCGCCGTTCTGGGCCTTTGTAGTGCAGCGCAGGTGACTATTGTTATGATATCGTTTTTTTATATAGTATCATCAAGTATCTATTTATATATAGCATCATTTTTAAGTACTTTAACTTGTAACTATCGAGTTTTTATGGTCGGTACTACATTTTTACACCGACCAACATGTAAAAGGAACTATACTGTGTACCACCTACATTTTATTTTTTGCAGCAAATGCACTGGAATAACAATGATATATGTCTGAACTTAATCTACAGTATTAAACAAACTTAATGGCTGCTCCAATATTTAAGCAAGAAGCTATTATCTTGTATTTTCATAATTTATGTCCTTGACATAAAGTCTAGTTGAGCCATTATGGAGTTAGAAACCAATTATGGAGTGAGAAATTTATTAATTTACTAATTTATAGAATTATAACCCTTGATCATATTACAGCTGGCCTGTTGCTGTGGGAGCACAGCTTGCTCACTGTGCTGCTCGGCCTGTCCGTCATGTGCCAACTCTGTGTCCACCCGGCTCATGTATACAGTCATGTTGCTGCTGGTTATGGTGACTGCATGTATAACTCTAGCACCAGGGTTACATGATCAGCTGCAAAAGGTTTGTTGGTGTGGAGCTGACTTTTTATTATAATACCAATGTAATGATGGTAGTTTGGTACACAGGTTTGAAGGTAGGCCTCTCGGCCTGCACCAGTTCTGGGCATTTTTATTATTAGCTATGGTCTATCCCACTGCTGGGCAAAGGCTCCTTCCTATTTCCTTCTAGACCACACCTGGACCCTATTTGATAATTTTGGGCCCATGTTGTACCTGCAAATATGTTGGTAATTATGTTTACATAGTTTGCCCTGGTCTGGCTATAACTGGAATCACAATCGGCCCATTATACAGAACATGTGTTCTTTAGTTGTGAATCAGACTCCTTATCATTATCTGGAGATATTTATTTGTGTAACATTAAGTTTTATCTTAGTTCCATATAATGTGGGTACTTGTATTATTATTTATTATATGCTTATAACCATGTTTGGGGGCACAAACCATACACTAGTCAATAACAGTTTTTAGCAACACACCCTGCATTGATAATCATCTGTTTACAAAAACTCTTAACACTGACTTACCGAATGACAGACAATGAACAGCCTAAACTGGTGGACCTAGAGATTTAAAATTTTAATGATATTTTCCTTGGATACCGTAGATGTGCACAAGGGTGGGATTTTTTAGTAATTCTTCCACAAAGTGAGTCAAAGTGAAAAAAAAATTTATGATTGGGCACATAGTATTATCTATACATATAAATAAAATTGGAGTGTCTGTTTGTAATATTAAAATAACCGCTTTTTACTAAGTGCATTTGGATGCATACACGTTACCTATACCGAAACAACATTTTTTACAATTTTTGTCTGTCTGTCTGTCTGTCCGTCTGTCTATCTGTCTGTCTGTCTGTCTGTCTGTCTGTTTGTTCCGGGTAATCTCTGAAATGGCTGGACCGATTTTGACGGGAATTTCACTGGCAGATAGCTGATGTAACAAGGAGTAACATAGGCTACTTATATTTTAGAAAAAAAATTTGGAATCTCGAAAAAAAATTAAAACCAATGTTGCAGCGCTGCGCCTGATTAAAGTTTGATAGCAACAATCTGCAATGCGTCCCGCGGGATCAGAACGCGAGCAGGCTGTTGCCAACGGCTGAGTCTTTGTTAAATACCACGCGGACGAAGTCGCGGGCAACAGCTAGTAATAAATAAGAAAACAAATAGGTACCCACGAGTACGCATGTGCTATAGTCCCAGTAGCCCCTCTAAGTAAGCTTCAAAGTTTATATAGCTTATGGTAGGAGTGGGCTTACAATATGAGTGTGGCAGCCATATGATGCCATTAGTCAACAGGCACTTTTGGCATTGTTAGTTGTATGAAACCATGTGTTCAGTTCGCAACAATCTATTTATTTTCCGACAGGTACCATTTTGTAAAAATTCAACAGCATATATACCAGGAGGTCTGAAAGTAGACTGTGATAATGCAGTTGGCTACTTGGCTGTATACAGGTTGGTGCTTGACCTATTGAAAATATTCATTCAATTTTTAAAAAATATTTGGATTTATAGATATAAAGTGCTATGTTTTATATTGATGTTTCCATTTTATTTTCAGAATTTGTTTTGCAGCATGTCTCTTCTTTGTTCTTATGGCCCTCATAATGCTTGGTGTGAAGTCATCTAAAGATCCACGTGCCGGTGTACAAAATGGGTATATTAATTCAATATTTATATCAATTATATGTCATATTTTCATGAGCTAATTAATTAGAATAATCCGTAACGGTTCGTGCGTAGGCGTACCGACCTAGCGACACGTACCTTTAATATTTTACCCTTACAGTTTCTGGGGAATCAAGTATCTGATCGTGATTGGTGGCATCATTGGCGCATTCTTCATTCCGGAAGGACAATTCGCTTCGACATGGATGGTGTTTGGCATGATTGGTGGTTTCTGTTTCATTGTCATTCAATTGATATTGATTATTGACTTCGCACACTCCTGGGCTGAGAGATGGGTTTGTAAGTACCTTACTGCTCACTATAATAGTATCATAAGATATTAGCTTGTGGGTAAAATAAGTTACAATAATGTTTTTTTCCTATATGTATGTACACAATAAAAATACAAGGAAATTAATTATAACAGAATCCCCTCCAAATGAATAGTCACTATGAGGCTCATAAATATACCAGTTTAATAGTAGGTAGATATATATTTTTTTTTAATTACCCATTTAAAATTAATACTTGCTATAACATAATTAAGTAATGTTTGTGTATGTTACAGCCAACTACGAGGAGTCAGAGTCGCGCGGCTGGTACGCGGCGTTGCTGCTCTCCATGCTCGCGTGCTATGCGCTTGCGCTCACCGGGATCGTGTTACTCTATGTCTACTACACTAAAGTGAGCGTTCGAACTATACTTGATTATATTTATCTATCAAGATTGTGCGGTGGCGCAGGTCAATGTCCTTGCGAAAATACATTGTGTATAAGATTATGTGCACTGCCTATTAGACCTGCCTGTAAAAGAATGTCACATTATGTATCTTATTTATCTATATATACCATTATAAAACTATCTGGGCTATGTCTGTACATTGGAGACAGACAAACAAGGAGCGATAAGATGTGTGGAGAACTTGTGTTTTTAAAATTATTGTCTGTTTGTACGAGAATCATCAGCTAAAACAACTTGTCCAATTATAACTAGGTTTTCACTTTTTAATAGTCCACACTCACAGTCAAAAGATAAGATACATAATAACCTACATATAACAATGTAATCTATTATTTCAGAAATACAATTAATAAATGAGTCCGCACTTTGCATCTGCGAAGCATGCCTGTTTCTAACTTTCATTTGTATCCACACTAAGATACAGTTGTCATTACAATGGCCGACAGACGTGAACCTTCCTATTGGTTTTCTTTGTGTACAATGAGAGTCGATGTGCTGATCTCAATGTATTCCACAGTCCGACGGCTGTGATCTGTCGAAGTTCTTCATCTCGATCAACTTGATCCTGGTGGTGGTGGCGAGCGGCATCTCGATCCTGCCGGCGGTGCAGGAGCACCAGCCGCGCTCGGGCCTGCTGCAGTCCGCCGTCGTGTCGCTGTACGTCATGTACCTCACGTGGTCCGCGCTCGCCAACGCGTCGCAGGAATGTAGCAGCATACCTGGATCCAATGAGGTGAGGTAGCCGCTGTACGGTCTCGTAGGCCTCGACTTAGGTGTTATTTTTTTAACGAAAAAAAGCTAATACTTATCATGAAGTTAATTTGTAATGTTTATAATATATATTTAAAATATTAAATACAAATTGTTTTGTATGTATATGCATGACCAGGAACCAAAAGAAGCTACATATTGGGTATGTACTGCGGATATGATAAAACATTGTATTATTTTTTTCATGTCGCAGTTTTGTAGTTAGTACTGTAACTTAAATGCATAGCATTTTATTCATTATGCACTGTTAGAGGCACCTTTAACGTCATTTTGACCCACATATTGAAACCTTATATTTACGCGAATACTACACTTTGTAATACAAGTAATTTTACGGATTTTATCGCATTTGCGTTGGGAACGTAAAAACAAAATAAACGCGATAAAATCCGTAAAATTAGTTTTGTTTTAATGTCAGTTTGGCCATTGATCTTTGTTAGCCTCACTCAACTCTGCCACGGTGTGTAAGCGCCGCTATAATGACTGGTGTTCCCACAGTCTTCCTTCGACAAGCAGTCGGTCATCGGGCTGTGTCTTTGGGTATGCAGCGTACTCTACTCCAGTATCCGCACCGCGTCCTCCTCATCCAAGATCACCATGTCTGAGCACATCCTCTCCAAGGACGGCGCTGCAGGTGAATATTGCTCTTATTGACATAATAATATAGTACCTTCTCCTTTTTATATTTTATTACCAACTTGAGAAGAAATTGCGGTAAGCAAGCATTATATTCATGTGATTTTATTTTTTATTTTCATAACTAATTATCACAGTGTGTATGTATTTCAAAACAAATTTAAATAGCCATTTTTGCAAGCTGAAAGATTTATGCAAGTTGTAAGCATTGAAAACATAGGCATTCGTATTAAAGAAATGCCTTAGCCTTATAAAAAAACAAATATTTATGAATTAATGTTGCTATCAGTGTGTTCTCTAACTGCTCATAATATTAAACTTAAATAATCACTGCTTTCATGTCAAGAAACAGCATGTTTAAACAGCAACTCATAGTTAAAGATCTCATTTATAAATTTGATCTGTGTTTATAGCATGTTTCACAAATGTAACACCAGATCGTTGATACAAGGCAAGCATGTCTTTAAACATTTTTTTTACGCATACCTAATTTACTTGTACTTTTTATGACAAACTAACGCGTATTATGCATTCCTTACGCACGTACCGCGCGGCGGCGGCGCGGCTAAGGGCAAGGAGGGCTCATTGCTAATGAAGGTAACATCACACATTCACCACAGACCAAGCTTCGACCAAACATACACTCCAAACGCTTTTGCATTGTCGAGGGTTTTTGTGATTAACGCAATGCTAACACTAATCGCTCGGTTTCACCATAGTGATGACTTGACAATGTGATCATTCCCCTGTTGTTTCCTATCAACCTTTCACTTAATAGATGCCATTTAATTATTGTTTTGAAATTGCCTAAAAATAATCATTCTCAAAAACTTTGAAAAATGTACCAAGTAATTAGAAAATATACTATTGTTTTTAATTGACAACACCAATCCACGATTTAGTATGCATTCAATTATATTTGGAGATTTAGTTGCTTATCGTAACTACTTATACAAGATTTCCATAAACTCAAGGACCATGGACAATTTGTACTATGTTTCCAATAATGGGTCTAAAACGACATATTATTTATTCTCCCTTGATCGGGACTGCATCAATATTATCAATCCCGTATTTGCAATTGTAAACTACCAATTTTAATGATTGCATGTATGGTATGCTCATTGAGCACAGGGTATGATTCCATAGAGGGCGGTGACGGCGGCGAGGCGGGCCGCGGCGAGGACACCAAGGTGTACGACAACGAGGGTGACGGCGTCGCGTACTCGTGGACATTCTTCCACATCGTGTTCGCACTCGCCACCCTCTACATTATGATGACCCTTACTAATTGGTACAAGTGAGTATCTGTGCATTGCAAATGGCAACACATTGGCTTTGTTACTGTTTTTTTTTTTATAAATACACGAACATAGTTATTAGCGATGGCAAGACTTTCCGTAATATTTTTATTTTCTTACGAAACGTTATCAGCTTCCTTTTGCCATCATTATTCAGTGTTTTATTTTTTTATCTTTAATTAGTGTGAAATTTTATAATGTAATTATAATTACTACCTACTATGGACCATGTCTGAAATAAATTGAATTGAATTCTCATCCATTAGTTTTGCTAAATTAAGACTGGCAATCCAAAATGTGTTCGAACCTTTATGTATTTTAAACAATTTATTAATTACAATTTTTAGCCCGAGTTCGGTGTTGTCGAAGCAAAACGTCGCTTCGATGTGGATCAAGATAACGTCGTCCTGGCTCTGCATCGGTCTCTACGTGTGGACCCTCGTCGCGCCAGCCGTTTTCCCCGACAGGGACTTCAATTAAAATTGTTACCATCCATTCATTTACCTTTCAATATATCTTAGTCTGTGACATATTTAATAGATTCTTTACGATTACATACAAACATGTAGAACAGGCTGTTGTTATTAAATAGTAAGCGAACAATTGAATTTCTTAAAATTTAGATCTCATTTTTTTATTCACAAAATAAGTACCTGCCTGAACTGTTTTACTTTCTTCAAACTTTCTCTTATTATTCTTCTATCAATCCTACTTAAGTACATACTTTTACTTCTACTCAACTTAATAATGTATCAATGTTTTATATGATGTCTATTAATAATATTATGTGCTAAATATTATATAATTGTTTAAATACGGCTTTAATTGTCTGTAATAAGTTATAATTTTAAATAAATACAATCTATGCTATATACAGTCTTGACTTATTTCCTTCATCATTTTATGTCCAGCCGCTCGTTCTATTTATGTGCTAAATTTTAATTCATATTATTATATCTGTTTATAATGAAACTAAAAAGTCACCTTAGAAAACAGTAACATCATTCCGGTAATCCTTGTAAAATAAAATCATCAATCAATACTTCATAATTTTCAGGGTGTCCCCCTATCTATCAGTGAAGTGGATACTTTTACTTTACTATTTTGAAGAAATTCATGTCTATTAGATGCAACGAGTTAATTAGAAAGACGTAGATAAGTTTCTTACGTTGGGAAATGGCATGCACTGTAAAACAGCTGCGCAGGGCACCTGCCGCTCATTCTAATTAGTTTAGCTGCTAGCTGACGCTCATTAACATGCTATTTGGTTTACACTGCCATTGCATCATTTAGTGTGTGCAACCATGGGCCCGGAACCGGAATACTTATGAACGGGTTTTGACTCATGATAACCCATTCTCTAACTAATGTTCCTACTACACAAGGTATGTTCATTCAGCTAAGGTACAATAATTCTCCTATAGTTTGACCATATCAAGACACATTTTCTTCGATATGATCGTTAATTTTTATGAAATCATCGAGTGAACACGATGGAATAAAAACTGGAAGCAATTTCAAAAGTGAAGTGATTTCATTGAAGAAGGACCACAGAGAAAAAATAACTAACTACGTGTTTGACGGACCGATTTCTTTGTTTATATTACCCTATTTGTGCTATTTAGTTGATTACCGCAATTTTTGTACATTATATATAACAATTCATTGCAAATAGTGATTGTGATCAGAAACAATTGTGTTATGGTGTACAATATCTAATTTCATACATAATGTTGAACTATTACTTTACGGTATTCGTTATTATTGGACTAATTCATTTAAACACTGGAGACGAATTCTGTGAGAGTGATAGAGAAAATTGCAATGAAAATGAAAATAAATACACAAAAGGTAACTAATAAGTGACTACTCCCAACTCATCACTATAAAACCGAGAATGACATAACCTACAATAATTGTTTTATTTTAATTCCGATAACTATACAACCTGACTGTAACATACAGTGTTCTATGTTTATGCATAAAATACAATTCTGTTTCAGAATCAAACAAGTGGTATACGAATATCTACAAGGAAATAAATTTAGCATTAGAATATTATATACCTTGCAAAACTTCTAACTGTAGTTGTCATAAGTCTACGATTGAAAGAGATTTGGCAACATTTAAGGATGGGATTACTAAAGATCAATTTTTAGTGGCTAGATCGAAAGGTACGAAGTATCAGGTAAGCCTATTGCCTTGTGTACATTTTGGACAACATTTACCAATCACAAGATAAACAACAATATATTGTATTCCTGTTTATCTCTTATACTTTCAGATAATAGAGGGTGAATTATACAGAGAAAAGGAATGCCATTTTCCAGCAAGATGTGCTGGAGTGGAACACTACTTAAGTCACTTGGCACCCAAATTGCCTAACATAGAACTGGCATTGAACACCAGAGATTGGCCACAAATCAACCGTGCATGGGGTCATTCTAAAGCACCAGTATTTTCTTTCAGTAAGGTTGTCTAGCTAATGTTAATTTTTTTCTAAATTCCGATATGTTAAACTTATTTTCAAACATGATTATTGCATGTAAAATGGTAACAGAAAGTTCTAGCTAGTTCTCAAGACCAAAAAAATAAACAAGGAAATGGTTCTGTTTCATCAAAGACTACTGTCTAACTATGACCTAAATCAGGCTCTTTATTAGATGATACTCACCATGTTGAATTTATTTCCAGACTAAAGATTACTATGATATAATGTACCCAGCATGGAGTTTCTGGGAAGGAGGACCAGCAATTTCCTTATATCCTACGGGCATTGGCCGATGGGACAAGCACAGGCTCTCTATATCTGCAGCTGCTGAAACGTTAGATTTTATCATTAATTACCTATGCCCACAACTTAGTTTAATAGACTTGACTTTTTTTAACTATCCCAGAAGAAACCATCCATTCTCTGGGATAAAAGTATAACATTATTATAAAGTTTTAATGTATTATAGAAGTTAAAATGCCAAGTTTAATAAACTCTTACTGGCAATCTTGAAATACAGATTTTGCCTACAGCAAACCTTGTTTACTGGGACAAAAAAATATTATTGGATGTCCCATATTTTTCCCATGATGCCATTCTTGAAGTTTTTTTGACAGACGGTCAAAAAAACTTCAAGAATGGCACTTTTTTTTAAATATTCAATGTACCAACAAAAATGTTAAAATCTTATTATATGTAAATATAATTTATGAAAATAATTATTGTATCACATTCATAATTCCAGGTGGCCATGGGAGAAAAAAGAAAACAAGGCATTTTTTAGAGGATCCAGAACTAGTGAGGAAAGAGATTCTTTAATATTACTGTCCCGCTCTGAACCTGAGCTTGTTGATGCCCAATACACGAAAAATCAAGCTTGGAAGTCAGACAAAGTGGGATTCCATGCAATAATTAATTTGTTAATAAAAACCATTTTTTAATTCTCAGCCTTAACCTGCTTTGGTTGAAAATGCCTTTACTATGTACCTTTGTCAGTTTGTTAAGATGCAATCTTCTGGTTGTTACAGGACACACTTTATGCACCTCCAGCTTCAGAGGTGCCTTTTGAGGACCATTGCAAATACAAATATCTCTTCAATTATAGAGGGGTGGCTGCCAGTTTTCGCTTTAAACACCTGTTCCTATGCAAATCTCTTGTGTTTCATGTTGGTGATGATTGGCTCGAATTCTTCTACCCATCACTGAAACCTTGGGTCCATTATGTGCCCATCAGCCCAACAGCAACAGAAAAGGATATTAAAAATATGATTACTTTTTTTAAACTCAATGACTCTGTGGCTAAAGAAATTGCAGACAGGGGTTTTCAACACATTTGGGATAACTTAACTGAAAAGGATGTTAAATGTTACTGGAGAAAATTACTGAAGCAATATGCTAAACTTCTAAAATATGATGTAGTGAAAGATGTTGATCTGATAAAAGTATTAAAATAGTTTCAATCAAATAAAAGTATTGTTAATGATACAAACAGCTTTTATTGATGAAAGTTAACGAGAATCCCACTAATATTATAAATGTGAAAGTTTGGATGGATGGGAAGTTTGTTACCCAATCGCGCCAGAACGGCTAAACGGATCTGGATGAAATTTGGCACAGAGATAGATTATAGTCTGGAATTGCACATACGCTACTATTTTTATCCAGGTAAAATGGATGGTTCCTGTGGTATAAATGACATACTTTTTAATCGCGGGGCGCAGCTAGTATTTTATAATTATTTATACATCAGTTTTGTATATTGCTGACCTGTATATGCATGTATACATTTCTACCATTCATTATTAACTGGAATGTTAGAAAGATCAAAGCCCAAGCGAATACTTCTGCTGATTTCTGGGTGATATATAGAAATAAAACACATACAATACTAATATAAAATGGTATAATCATAACAGAATTTAAAAAGTTATTTTTTATAGAATTCATTCTAACATTGGTATGTAGGAAAATACATAGTATATCAATTAAACATACATTATTATCATCTAAAACAATATTATTGATGCACTGGGCTATACATATTGCAGTAACACAATACAACAAGAAAATTCAGTGTCATAGTAAATTGATTAAAATTTTGTACCCAATCTCATGTTTCTCATTTCATTATATGTGTACTGTTAAATCATTTACGTGTTAAAATTTATAGTTTAAGTATCAAATGAATAGACAGAAACATAGAATTCAGCACTCACACATACAAATTGAATGAATATTATTAATCTCAGTCTTCAGATTTAATTTTGGCCATCTATCAGTCTCAACAATTATTTCATCAGGCAAATACACAAATTAATTTACTTGTTTACGTATAAACAATTTCCAGTAATATCTCTGATAACATCTTTTTATACACTATTATAATATTTTAACCAAGGCCTTGACAGTAAGTACATATTGTATGATACAAAACAATGTGATCACACACATGATTTATGATAGAAAACAAAAAGTATTCTTATTCAAGTTAGGATTATTTATGTTCTAATGTTGTCCTTAAACCTCTAAAAATAATTATTTTATCAAAAGTAATTAAGACTTGATTAACATATTATAAATTATCTAAAAGTAATCGTACTGTTTGATTGTACCTAACATGTGACACTAAAAATAGATCATTATGAAAAAAATAATATCCAATGACCATTGTTAATTGCTAACGACAAGTAAATGTTTACTTGCTAAGTTTGCGCTCAAGTTGGTCGGCAATAGCTAGCAGGAAGTCTTCAGTGTGTAAAAACATACCCTCTTTAGTATTCGCCAGCCCGTGGATACAGATCACCAAATCTTTAGTCATCTTGCCGCTGTTGATGCATTCCACACATGCCTAAAAATATATATTTATGGTACAATACATTTTTTCGCAGGCAGAAGAGGTAATATTACCAGAACGCTATTTTATAATTTCAAATTAGGTGAAGCAAAAGCTGGTGTGGGCTAATACAACATTTTATCGAGCCAGACAAAAACTAGCATTTCGTGTTTTGTAATAGATTTATTTCTAAAATCACCGGAAATGGGTGTGGTGCGCGGTGGCTTTATATTACGCACCACGCCTGTGTGATAAAATAATAAAAGTAATCAATAACAATACAGCCATAATTTAATATCAGTATATTATAATAAAGATATCTAAAGAGGTCCCCATATCTATGTTATTTCGTTTGGAAAAACAAAATTTGTTATCTATACTATTAGAAAGCTGTAACCGGTGTGTCTGTACATTGAAGGTATTTTAAAACAATACTGTATACGGCTAATTGGACGTCTCTATCGTCGACGTCTCTTTAAATTCATATTGGTACAAGCTTCACTGAAAAACTTAAGATTTTACAATTGGATAGCATATGTTTTCGCCATAATACATGGTCATTCATAATGGGTATACTAAGCCTGAAGCCCGGCTTCTTTAGCGTTTCTTAATAGGGTATTACCATCACGCTGTGACTATTGTGAGCAAAATCGATGGTGGAACAGGCGGAGCAGCGGTCTAAAGCTATATTGCCCTATAGATACAATTATAAAAATCATTGCAAACCTGTTCAAGGGAGTGCGCAAAGCGCTCCAAGTCCGGCGTGGCGTCCAGCTTGGCGCGGTGGGCGAGGCCCCGGGTCCACGCGTAGATGGAGGCGACGGGGTTGGTGGAGGTGGGCTTGCCCTGCTGGTGCATGCGGTAGTGGCGCGTCACCGTGCCGTGCGCCGCCTCCGACTCCACGGTGCGCCCGTCCGGGCACATCAGCACCGACGTCATCATACCCAGGGACCCGTAACCCTGTTAGAGTTGCACATTTATTTTAAAACTAGCTGTTACCCGCGACTTCGTCCGAACCGAACCGGCAGCTTTTGTAATATTAAGTCGTTCGTTAATCAGACAAAAATTGTAAAAAAAAATGTTTTTATGTCGCGTGTATACATCCAAATGCACTTAGTAAAAAGCGGTTATTTTAATATTACAAACAGACACTCCAATTTTATTTATTTGTATAGATGGATTGATAAGAATTTGGGCAATGATAGCGTTTATGACAAAGGATATCTAGATATTTTTTCTGATTTTTATGTTCAAGTTGCATGTAAAAAACAAATGTACCAATTACTGGTTTATGTTACCTGAGCTACGATATCTGATTGCACGTCGCCGTCGTAATTCTTGCAGGCCCACACGAAACCGCCCGAGCCCTTGATCGCCTGCGCCACCATGTCGTCAATCAAACGATGCTCATACCATATCTTGGCATCTTCAAACTGTTTCTTGTAATCACTGTAGAAGAAATTACGATGTTTCGCATATCAAGGCATTTTAAACGCAATTGCGCAAGAAAGTCGGTCTAATGTCGAGTGTTCGTACCTTTGGTATACTTCTTCGAATATGTCCTTGAAACGACCGTCGTAACGTTTCAGTATGGTGTTCTTAGTAGACAAGTACAAAGGCCACTTTTTCTGCAGCGCCACCTGAATAAACGCAATACAACAGTATGTACCTAAAGATCAATTCTGTTCAACCATTTCGATGTGATGCGAATATTATGATAAATGGTAGCAATCAGGTCGCGGTGACCGAGTACTTGAACTCAGCGTCCGATAGAGACGTGTCCCCAAACGCGTCTTTTTATATTTTTTCCATTCATTATTGTTTTATAATAAACTAACACCCAAGAACTGGTTTGATAACCTTTTGTGAGTCGATTCAATGTGGGAAAGAATCATGAGTTTTGCTCTTTAAAACACAACTGACTTATTTAGGCCACCATCAATTGAATCATATTTACTGCCTGTAACCACACAGTCAATTTCTAATACCGTAAAACGACGACTCGATGGGTCGTGATGGCTGTACGAGTTTAACTACTATATAAGGTATTTACTCCAGACCGCAATGATTTGAATGAGGGTATGGATGTGTTTTCCCCACAGTGTGATACAACAGTCTTAGTATAATAACTTGTACAAACCTGGAAACTGGAATGCGCAAATGATCGTATAGATTCGTCGGTGTTGTACATGCCCATGGCGACGCCGGGCACTTTGAAGTTATATAGCAGCCTTTTTTCAACAGTACCATCATCTTGTGTATATACTAGTTCCACCTGTATTTAAAATAACTTAATCATTTCACAACATACCAAGGTTATCAATCACTCGAAGGGTCAAATACTTATGATTTGACTCTTATATATATTAATATCAATGTGAAAGTCAGTCAGTTTATAAATCTGAGTGAGCATCATCCGAAAACATTTGAACAGCAGTGGCAGAATCCATAAACCCAATTCCTACAAATATCCCTTTCGAAAAAGGGCAGCTACTATTATATGTTATTGCCAAATAATAAAGATACATTAAAGCTATATAATACAATAGTCAGCTTCTTTTTTACAAAAATTACCCTTCGCCCTTGTGGTACGTAGGTAGATTGTACACTAGAACAACACATAGGGTACTTTGAAATAAGTTAGTATAGATCATGTTACAACGTCTTTCTGAACATTACTTTTCCAGGCTTTGGTACGAGGAAGTCCTGTGCCTTGTACTGATCGCCGTGCGCGTGGCGGCCGATCACAATGGCTTTGGTCCAGCCGGGCACCACACGCGGGATGCTCTGGCACAGTATCGGCTCGCGGAACACAGTCCCGCCGAGGATGTTACGAATCGTACCATTTGGACTGAGCCACATCTTCTTCAATTTGAATTCTGGAACAATTGATTTTACGTTGAACGTCCTCCATGCTAGCCCAGGGTCAAGCACATGAACTTCACACGTCGTTCTAGAACTATGTTTCACCGACAAAAAATGTGAAAAATATTGATTTCTTATATTTACGCGAATACTACACATTGAAATAAAACTATATTAACGGACCATGATTGACGTGACGAAAAGATATAGACAATAAATACGGTACCCTGGATCTGAAGGCAATAATGGCGTTTCAAAGGGCGTACCTTCGACTCTCTGCTCGTCAGGAGTGATGGTGGCACACTTGATGCCCACATTGTGCTTGAGTATAGCATGCGCCGCGTCGATAGTGACCTGGTCATCAGTAGCGTCGCGGTGAGGGAGTCCCAGGTCGTAGTATAGACAATCAAGCTGTTGACGATAAATACCAATTGACCAATTGAACCAATTAACTCCAATTCTGATGTCTACAAACGAATAATAGCCCAAAGAAAAATATTGTTGTCTTCCGCCATGTTTAGTCTTTACAACAACAGATACCATTTTTACATTTAATATTTTTCTTATATTCAATTATCACATAATATTGTTTCAATAAAATCTTTTTTTTTTAAAGAAAGATAATTTATTTCTGAATATAAGAGATTAGTTCCGTAGATAAAGAGTAACAGAAAATTAATGCAATTGTGTCTTTGTATGTGATAAGTCACTAATGGTAACATTGACACAATAACACAGTGATAAGCTCAGTTAGCAGCACTCACAGGCACTTAACTACATATTATACATTACACCTACAATCTCTTAAACTAACTGCATAACAACTAACAATGTAGTTATAATTTAATCATAGACTTAAAATAAATACTTCTCTTTTTTTTTAATATTTATGTTTAGCATTAGTATATGTGCTTAAAGGTTAGATATCTTATAATAAATAAGCTATTTATGTATACTTTCAGTAACCTTTTCATCTCACAAGAAAAAATACATTCTGGGTATAAGCTGACTATATTAATAAGCTAATGATTGTAAGAGTCCGATGTGTGGATTAGGCAACAAATAAATTCCTCAGATGGTAAATAAGAGAACTTACAGATCACAGATCCCATTTTATACACAGACATATAACATACATATTAGATCACATACCTTTACATAAGGAAATATGAGCTTCTCTTTGATCATAGACCAGATGATACGAGTCATTTCATCTCCATCCATTTCAACAATAGGATTTTTAGCCACCACTCTCTTGGCTGTTCCATCTACAACACAAAAAAAACAACATTTTCAACAAGTCCAGCACACATAACATCATTATTATTTAAACAGTGGGTACATATTTTTTTTAGTCATCCTTTTTAATGGGTATGTACATCATCACACCTGTATCCCTTAGCCCATAGTCTAAGCGGTAAATAGAGGTGTACTGCAGTCTCCCACATTGCACTGATGGTATTTATGTCCCAATGTAATAGGGTGTGAGCCTATTGAAATTATACTGGGTATATTTCCCCTTTAATGCCAGGGACGTCAGGGCCATAATCACTATATTGACCCAGTGCAGATTGGCGAAATACACTCAAGCTCTGGAAGACCAGCAGGTTTCCCCACGATGCGTCGAAAATTCAGACGGGCCAGCATTTGAAACTTTCAAATTCAGTGTTCAACTAACTTTTACATCAGTGCTAATTACTTGAATGTACCTAGCAAAAAATACAAAAAATATCTAAAAGTAGGGTAGATAACACAAAGTAGGAACCTTGACTACAAGTTTACTTGTAGCAGCAATTCATTCGAGCTATGATGCTTTCGTACAAGATTTCAATCGTAACCAATGTTACACAGTTATCTAACCAACAAATTTAATATGCTAAGCAAGTTACGAATATGTACTTACAATTCCTTGATTTTATCTTGCTAACTTCGGTAAAATATTTTAATAACTTTCTGCCATTATTACCAGCCATTTCTTAATTTTTACGTGGCGCTTATACTATCACGAATCAGATACTTCTTCCTCACAATAATTCAAGTTCTTCCCACACAATACAATATATCTTTATTTATATGCAATTCACTCAAACCAATCATTCATGACCACAGAATAAAATGGATCAAGACTGAGTGCCTTCCAAATAATCAAACGAACGTTTATTCGGTTCGGCAGCAGACGCGTGCGTTGAAAGAAAACGTAGTGATTATATTATATACTCTTTGAACTCTTTCTTTGGTACGTTGCGTACAAAAAATAACTTACTAGGGATGTGAAATAAGATAGATATTATTATCGATAGGTTTTTTTCATTATCTAAATAATTAACATCTGTGTAACATGACATGGGCCTAGTAAATCATATTATGCTGTGTGAGATAAAAGCTTCATAAATTATTACATTAAAATACGTTAACTACGCATTAGCTGACAATTATTTTAAGTCAAAATATTTAATTTGCAGTTTTCCACAAAAAGGATGTGGGGCACACTGGACTGCAATGCTGCCAGGACCGCGCATCAAAATATAACACAAAAACGGTGCATTTGTACTCCAGTGGCGCTTGACTTATACGCGCTCTTCATAACACCGACTTGTTTAGGAGTTCAGACATAACTTTGCCACAAGCAGTGATGCCACTTTTGTAGTGGTAAATGTTACCACATACAAAAGTTTTGGCCTAGTAACTGGTCCGGTGGCATAGACTAAGAAGTTGTGCACACAGTTTATTATATTTGTACGTGAGTGTATGTATTACATACTAGACCAGAGTATTTTAGGATTCACCTGTAGCGCACGCCGTGTGTTGATAGAATTTTCTATCAAGTCTACACACGCTCAGGGTCCGGTCATCAAAATACACGTTGCACCTGAAATAAGTGCATTTATGACACGTAAATATCGATATCGACAAAAACGAATCATTACTATTCATGTCAGTTTCTAGATGCTGGTGTGACCACATAATATTTTACCGTCTATTGTAGAACAAAAAAAAACAAAGTAAGAAAAGGGCACAGGCAGAATATGCCCAAATAAAAATACCTGGCCTCGTAGATTAGTTCAAACCATTATATACCATATAGTCAGATACAAACCAGTGCCTGCGTACAATTAGCGTGGCTCTATAACGTACAAATAAACATGAGAGGAAAATTGTCATTTTCCATACTGGGTGTTGGGCTTGAATGGACAATAAAAATTGATATAATAATGAAGTGCTTCAAAATCATGAGATTATGATATCTGAGAATTTTTTAAAAGATTGCTTAGTCCTGTGCCCCTAAGCCTCGGCACGCTGGAATCGGAACGCTGATAGGATACACCCACTGACCTCATATATTCAAGTTGTATATATAAATGTTAGTGGATACACCCCAACCCAATTCTATAGTTAAGTCGTAAGTCGGTGAATAGCATTTAAACGATAAAAATAGAATTTGGAAGCAAATAGATGAAAAGATGGCAACTCCAATAAATGCATTGTCAGTCAAGTCAAACAAACAAACAAAAAACAAATGTCATCCATCCGTCCCGGGCGCCCGGGTCCCATTTCACGCGCTTGATACAAACGAGTAGTTTTATATATTTGTGTTTTTGTTTCTTATGTGAGTGATTTCAGTAACGAGCAAATAAAAAATATTTCCTTTAATAGTTTCTGTACACAGTTTCTGTTATTCCCGTGTGGCGTGAGTTCTCTATGTGCTGCTGGCTGGCTAGCTGTTATTAGGTAGGTATTTTATATTTTTATCTACGTTCATATTAAGGGGTATGGCCGGTATCAGGCGTATCGGGCACGCTACGGGCCACGCCGCAGTGTCGCGAGAAGTGAAATGTCGAAATACCAAGTATCGTGTATATAATTTCTACTCGTAACTATTTTTGCTGGAGGTGATTGTGTTTCGTTTTTCTTTCAGCACGTTTTCATCGTATTCATCTGCAAACGCTTTTCATTTTATCTTTATCTACTCGACTTGTTTCACTTTCTGTAAGCAGGTGGCTATTGAGAACAAAGTAGCCTTTTTATACAAAGGTAAATGGCATGAACAATATTATAGAGGTATTTATACTTACTTATGGTAATTATTTTATAATCATCATTGTTTATTGTTTGGAATATGTGGTGATAAAAAATAATACCTAGTGGGTATCATAGGTACTTATTTTACTCATATGTATTACCCATATTATATCTGAACATTAAAAGTAATCAAATAAAATTACCAGTACCAACAGTCTTTTCATATTTCAATGGTCTTTACCTTTTTCTCTTTCCTTTATTTTAATAACACAACATTGTTATTTTTTCTATAAATATTTTAAGAGCTTCCTTTGTAACAACATTTATGATGTGCAATAAATTGATAATGACTAATTGATACCCATACAATAGCTTAACTCTCAATGATATTAAGGCATGGTATTTATATATTTAAAACAAAGAGAACATTTTCTTGAATGTTATCCATTTGCATGTTGTTTTTTTTATTTCATGTTGCATTGTGAATATTCTAATATATATTTTTTAAGTTTCTACAAATAGAACATAGTTGTTTTTACTCCTGTTTAATTTTACTTTTAACAGTTATAATGATTTAATATTTACCCAGTGTTTAACTAATGTAGATGTAATGCTACACTGATGATGCTGTAGCACTCAAATTTACTGGATTCCAGGCATCTGTGGTGTATTTTACATTCAACACCAACTTACTGGAAAGCATATCTTTCCTCTAAACACATACACATTTATATTAGGGCTGTGCCTCTAAGACAATTCGTTTGTTGCAGTTAGTAGCAGAGATGTGTGGGTGTGTGAGATTGCTCAACGCTTGCAAACCTCTGCAGAGGTCATGGCACTGCCGTCTGTCAAGCACATCGGCACCAGCGCCCCCTACTCCTGGAATACCATACACCAAGCTGAGCATTGGCATACCTAAAGAGATATGGCAAAATGAGAAAAGGTATTGAAATAATTGTGCAAGTTAAAAGCACTTACTGTAAGTAGTTACTGTGTTAAAAAAATAAGGCTGATAACAATCTAAACTCATTTGTTGATATTAGTAATTTCCAGATTGGAAAAGTAATTACTTATTTTAATTTTTACATCTGTTAATGTTGTGTGATTTTAAGGTGAATTGAGGAACTTCAAAATTTATAGTATATCAACAATCCTAAAATAAATACCATGTCTAAACTTGCTCGATAAGAACTTATAATTACATTATATCTATGTATTTATAGAGTTGCTGTAGTACCAGCCGTAGTTAGCAAATTAGTGAATAAAGGTTTCACTATCAATGTTGAAGAAAATGCTGGGTCATTTGCCAATTTCCCAAACAAGACCTATGAAGAGGCAGGTGCCAAAGTTGCCACCTTAAAGGAAACATTCCAGTCTGGTATGTGAACAATCCTTTTCAGAATTTTACAGGTTACTTACATAGCTACACAGTCATATACTAATTTTATGTTTTAGATATTATTCTCAAAGTCCGTCCATTAATCGACAATGAAGTACAAAGTGTTAGAGATGAAGGAACCCTTATATCGTTCCTATATCCTGCACAAAATCAAGAGCTAATAAAGAAGTTGGCAGCTAAACATGTGAATGCATTTGGTAAGCTATTTTTGTTTCATCTCTTCATTACGTAAAGTTATTTTGAAAATGTGTTTGCTCTTAGTAATCTTACCCTTAGAAGACAATTTAAATAAATGGACCTATATTGTAATTGTATTTAATTTATTATTGTTTAAGCCATGGACTGTGTCCCTCGGATAAGCCGCGCCCAGGCGTTTGACGCGCTCAGTTCAATGGCCAACGTGGCTGGCTACCGAGCCGTCATCGAAGCCGCGGCGCATTTCCCGCGGTTCTTCTCCGGTGAGCATTTTCCTTCATAAAACTAGTTATACAGGTAACTACCATGTAATTTATGTTACCAAGTGAAAGGCAATAATGCTGCGCAACCGAGATTAAATGTAGAGTATATTTTGTGCGTCTAAATAATCAGGTTTGATTTTATTAATTACAATCTTTATTTATGAATAGCTGTGCTTGTTTTCTGGCAGTACCTGCGGGATATAAGCTATGTATCTAGACACCTACTTACAATAAGGGTTTTATCCTAAATCATTGTGTCTATAATGAAGATAGATGTTTGACAATCCATCATTCAATCTAAATCCTCCTCATAGTGTGGAGGAAAGTGCCCTATAATGGCAATAGGCTCGCACGCTATTACATTTGGACTAAAATACCATCGGCGAATTGTGGGTGTATTCAATGTACCTCTGGCAACCCCTTCGGGGATTACATCCGGATCGCGATGGTGTATTTTTTTATGTTGTTAAAATCCTTGGAAACTCTGTCAATATTTAACTTAAACGTATCCCATAATATTGACTATGCCCGATTTCAGTAAAGTCCATTCGGTGGTTTTATGGGGCATGTCAGTTCAAGACAAAACAGCATTGTCTCAGTGGACAGTTGAATGAATGTTCGTGGCACACTCGGTTGACCGTGAGCTCCAATGCAGGTCAGATGACGGCGGCGGGCCGCGTGCCCCCGTGCCGCGTGCTGGTGGTGGGCGGCGGGGTGGCGGGGCTGGCGGCGGCGGCGCAGGCGCGCTGCATGGGCGCCGCCGTGCGCGCCTTCGACACGCGCCCCGCCGTGCGCGAGCAGGTCGAGAGCCTCGGCGCGCAGTTCATCACTATGGACATGAAGGTCAGACTAATACATGACCATGACTGTATCAATGTTATTGAATGTATACTGTTTTAAAAATCTTTCACACTCGAACATACATTATATGATTTAACCATAATATGCTGGGGTTGAGCACTGCTTGGGATGAATTCATCTCAGGTTCTTGTGACTTAGTGACGAGCGAGATTAGGAATCAGTTTTTTTTATTGATGTAAAGCATTAAGTACCGTAATTAGGTATCATAAAAATGGTATCAAAAAGCTAAACTACAACTTTACCTTACCATACGTTCGGAATGCCGTTCCTATGGAGACGAACGGAAAATAAACTCCATGGCTGCCCTTTTTAAAAACATTTTGGAGCAGTACATTGTTATGGGTATATGAGAGCAATGTAGGAACAGTTGCCAGAAGGTTATACCCGCTCTAGAATATAATTTTAGGCCACGTTTTTGAAGATAAAGTGTCTGCACCATTGCCCATTGCATGAGATACTTTCCAACTTGCAAGTTTAACCTTATTTATCATAGTTTACTCATTCATGTCATTAATACCTCGTACAGCTGCTTAAACATCTAGTTCCATGTTACGTGGCATAGCCTGTAACCTTATTATGCTACAAGTAGTAACTACGGGCAGGTAGGACGCGATGTACCGTTGACCTCTCATATTATATTATTGGTTTATTGACTTTGCTCACTGGGGAACTTTTTAAAGCGATCGTTTGTCTAATAATTGAATAGGTAATATGATTTGCTCCTTTTAGGTTAAAACTGTTACCAACTTGGGTCCCACTAATGGCAATACGATTTTGTGGCAGGTTTAGATAGATATAGATGTTGGGATGAACTTAAATATTTTTACGAAAGACTGGTCTTCTATAGATCATGGGAGGAATGAGCAGACATCAACGCTGAAAAATAATAATTTTACATACAATGCAACAACTGTGCTAACTGTTTTACTTTGCTATCTTTCTGATGATCTATGCTATAATATGCACATAGATATCTCACGTGGCATGTTATGCGCATTTGTGTAATGCACATGTTAATGTACTCGGTACATAACGAACTGGATTGCGGTCAATGTATATCAACGGATCACGTTTGTATTATAACCGCAGGATGATTGACGCAATGTAGGATGATATATTAAGGGGCTGTCAATGCCAATTGCGTTGGTGTTTACCGATCCGATCTCCGTATTTATACGAGCTAGCTATTTGATGTTTGGACCCATGAAATTTGAACTCTTAATCTTCAGACTGATAAGAGTAACGACGCGAATAATTAACAATCTCGGTTCTAAAGTATTTTTACATGATTTTTTGCTTCATTTTTACATACATAATTGTAAATTTTTATAGGACGTATTTTTTTTTCTGTTGCTGTAGGCTTCGCATAAAAATATCAATCATTTGATTCAGCGCGCCGATCTAAGCGCACAAGCAATTTCCGTCGCTGTTCATTACATTGAGTAGTAAATAACGCTATCCCTCGTGCGCTACTAAGCATGAGTTGACCTCTTAATAGTTATACTTGTGCTTTATGTAACTGTTTGTTTTCAGAGGTGGGTGTACCCTAATCCTAGTGGTTGGGGTGCAGCGACCACCCTGGCCTTGGCTGCTATCGCCAATGGTAATTTCCACTAAATCAAACGACTCGTAGACATAGACACTAGTCACGTAATATTAGCTCAGTTTATTTGTTTCATCTGTGGTGTTTTGTTAGTTATTATGCGATGTGCCACACCGAAAGCACCATTACATCATAATGTCATCATCATGCAGTTTTTTTTCATAACGTTTATTATTTGTTTGATAATGGAGGCATGCATGTGCATTGATTTATTATCTAGTTGTGCAAAGAACATTTACTGAATTCAATTTAGAGAAGATACCGAACTTGAGTTTCATATAAAGTATTGAATTTTGTGGTTTGGGATAAAGATATCTTTTTAATGTCAAGTTCATTTTACGACGTCCAAAGATAAGAAAAGTTAAACAGCTTCGAAATACCACATACATGTTTGCATGTGGTAGACCTTGAGATATGAACTCAAATAAATAACAATACTGATGGCAGATATGCATCCAATTTGTTACGATCATATAGGATCATGTAGGTATCAATAAAAAAGTTAACATTAATTTATCATGTTGATAAAAGACTTATCATCAATTTAAAAACAATCCATATTGGCAATGAAAGTACAAAATTAAACTTTTTCAAAAATCTACAATATTACTTACATATGTATCCCAACATTTCTAGACGTTCTAATAAATTTATAATGGTATTATAAAGCACTTTTTCAAAAGAAAAATACTTTGCAAAGCTTTTGTTAACGGACGAAAACTTTGTCAAAATTTGGGGGTCATGTCATATAATGAATGTAAGCTTTTTATACTCATGTGTAGGAGGAGGGCGCTGGCGTAGGCGGCTACGCCAAAGAGATGAGCCAAGAGTTCCTGGACGCTGAGAGAGCTCTCCTCGGCAAAGAAGCACGGACTTCCGACGTGGTCATCACCACTGCGCTCATCCCCGGGAAGCCGGCGCCCGTGCTCATTCTAGAGGTAATAACTTGCCTTCAATTTGAAATCGCAGTCTCTAGACCGAACACGCACTCTTGAGAGGCCAGTACCGGCACATGCCGTGCGCGGGCTGACAGGGAGTAAGATTATAAGTAACAGTACTTGCACGAAGCAAGCACCATTTCGTTTGGTTTCCGTCCCAGACTCGCGAGACTGCGAGGTCGGCTTGGAGACTGCTATTATTAACAAATCGCAATTAATTTGAAATGAATTACTCTGTATTGATTTCTTATATTTACGCGAATACTACACATTGAAATAAAACTAATTTTAAGGATTTTATATAACATAAAATAGACGCGATAAAATCCTTAAAATTAGTGTTATTTCAATGTGTATTACTTTGTATTTAAATTTTATATTCTTAGATAACAATTTATAGCTTACTTATTATTGATTATAATATAATCTATGAGTATGATAATATCGATCGTCGATCCGGGCGCAGCGGAGGTCAATAGGCTAGAACGCTATTAAATCTTGGATCAGGGTTTAAGGAGTTTTTGAGTATTTGTACTGTCCAAGGATTCAGAAAGAAGTCAAAAGTAACACTCTTTAGTAACTCTAGCGTACGACGCACACCTAATGCAAACTTTTTAAAACTGTGTCTGTGTGTGTGTATGAGTTTTGAAGGCATTCAAATATCGATCGAGTGATCGAATGTGTAACAGGAAGGCTACACTTTTCCGCTTAAAGCGCTGCTGTTAAATTTATTAAAGAAAACGGTATTCGATGCTATCAAAACTCGTCTAAGCCTGTGTCAGATCCGATTAGATGGAAGTCTTGAGATTTCTTCATTTAATAGTCTGCATTACCTGTTATTTATCTAGATGTTTGTTCGCCTAGATATCTTGCAGGTGTTAATTCCAAGTCAAACTCACAGTGTACTTACATTTGCATGCCCTTCACGAGAATAGCATTATGCAGTGTGTATAGTACAACGGTCTATTTAGATACCACAGTATGTTCTTATCTCACTTCACCGGTTCAAACCATCCTGTATTAGATAACGAATATTGACCCTCGACCCGCGTTCAAACAGTCACTGGAACAAAGTTTGCGGTCCAATAAATCTTACATATTTACGTCAAGACTTAATTGATTACTTATGGTGCAAGTATGTAGCGATGTATATAGCAAATATGCCCATGTGTTAGATAATAACAATATACAGGGTGTAACAAAAATACGAAATAATATTTCTGGGTATGAATGTACCCATAAAAGCGAAGAACTTTCCCCAGAGAACATAAGTCGAAATCTTGAAAAAATATTTCCATATAAACTTAAAAAAAACCTTTTGTCTAACATTTTTCGGCAACCCTGCGTATGAATGAACACCGCCGCCCCCGCCTCTATGCCGCTACACTCCCCGGCCCCGCTGCCGCCGCGTCTCTTCCCGCACCGCGGCGGCGCAGCAGCCGCCCGCGCGCCCGCGCCGCGCGTCTCGCTATCACCCTATCTGTACCCACCGTGAAATTTTTACATGATTTCCATGCGCATATTTAAATCATCATCATCATCATCATCACTGAATCATCATCATGTCAGCCGAATGATGACCAACTGGGCATAGGCCTCTTCCCCACAGACCTCCACTACGCCCAGTCTTGTGCTGTTTGATTTTAGCTGATTCCCGCGACCTACCTAAGCCGGGTCGTGATAACATAAATAAAAGTACTAAATGCAATCATTAGTTTTATTAGGTACAGGTAACCCAATCTACTTCAGAAATCAAAACATAGTCAGACACAGTAATCAAACAAATTCAACAAGTTAATAACAATATTATCATAACACGATTTTCGAAAGCTTAGCGACTCATTACTTACAGTTTAATTTTATTTAATTTAACAACAATAACAATCCTGATATCTGCCTACGAGTAGGTAAGTATGTATACACTCAAAAAGATTAGCTACTGGGCACGTCTACAGCGTTTTAACGATTTTCATCACAAACAAAACGATATAGGTAAGTAGGTATCTACCATACAAGCTAGTGAACCAAATTCACTAGCTACATATTCCTAATTTCGTATGTAATTATGGTAACCATAACAATAACAAAAAAACTTAATAGGTAAAAAACCTTTGTACCTACCAGATTCGCATTTTACACGTATGATGGTATTCACACAAAAAACAAATTAGGTGTTTATTATTATCACACAGCATAGCACAGCACACATTCTTGAGACTACGTAGGTGTCTATCGCATCGCATCCATCACTATTACGCATGCTATAAGTACGGTTCCAAGTGTGCCCCTTCTTTTTCGATACGGGGCATCATCCTGCGCAAAGTTGACGCCCGGACGCGAATCAGTAGATACGCGCTCCCTGTACGACTGACAGAACGTCATCTAGAGTGGCTAGAAGTGGTAAGGGTATTTTCCGTCGTCACGAAGAGTACGCCACACCACCATGTGATTGACGTTCAACACAGCAGCGGCACGGCGAGTGTTCGTCCTCTTGTTAACAAAAAAATGCTGGAGAATCGGCGTCTCAATCTCGGCCCCAGAGATTGGGGCGGCCAGCACCCGACTCCACGCCACCAGGGGTCCCGTGAAAGGAACCGGTCCTATGCAACCGCAGGCAAAGATTGCGGAAGCACGTGTATGATGGAAGCCGGCGCTGTTCAGCAGGCGGCCTTCCATCACTGTACTGATGGCGGTAAATATTCACCGCCTCGAGAATACTTCCCCGTGCTTCACCCAAACACAACATCATTTCGTAGTATTCACTATTTGATAGTAAAAATGAGGCATTGCTTCTTCAATTTACGTGCTTACACCTTAAAAGACTCTGACTAACTGGAGGACTTGAAAGCGGAATCAAACAAATGCCGACATTTCCGAATTGTTGGGTTCCCATAAAACAATTAAAAAACCCTTTAAAATAAATACACGTACATAAGCGATGGAGCGAAGCAAAATTGAAAATTAAAAATTAATTAAGTGCTTAAACAACATTCAAGACACAAAATAAATACTTTAACGTTAAATCGTACCAGAAAAAAAATATTTAATTAATTAATTAATAAAAAATAATAATCGACGGAACCAATCAATTCCATGAATAAAAATAGCGGTGTGAAAAGGGCGTCACTCATTTTGTTTGACATGTGCCGACATTTCTTTGTACTTGCCGATATTTGTCGCTCCCAGCCAATGAGAGTAATTGAACATTTGGCGCGACTTTATCATTGGAGCGGCGACGCCAGCGCAAAGGATTTCATTGAACTTTGACCGTAAGTCCACGTGGACTACGCTGTCGTATCAAAGACTAGTTATTGGTAGAATGAAGAATTGGTAAAATGTTGTCTCAGGTCTGTAAAGGTAACAGACTTGATACAAAAAATACCAATTTAACATTTAAATTAATTATGTAAATGTTTATCGAAATTATAACATTTTATTAACTAACAAATATTAGTTCTAATTAGTTTTTAAGCAGCAGGTAAGTACTAAATACCTAGTAAAATAGGAATTGATATGAAAATTAGAAGAATAATGAGTAACATAAATGGTATTTTAATGCTGAATTAAAAGTAACTTGCGGAATGTTTATTGTTAACCTTTTTTGTCGTAGGCAAGAAACATATCCTATTTTGTCACGTCTGTGAAATCGTTGGTCTTAATTGGAAAGACTAGACACTGATTGTAGGGTTGCACTTAACATTTTTTTGGCAAAAGTTTAGACCTCATTATCTCGAGTCCTAATCAGTTTTCGACCTATGTGCTAGAACAAACGTTGTTCAGTGTCATTAGTACTTACACCTCTTGAAATATTATTTCGTATTTTTGTTACACGCGGTATAAGGCGTTTATTTGTTGTATGCACAAGACTTTTAATTAATTTTAGGCTTGACTCTAACGATAAAAGTATAATGAGTAGGTCTATAGTTTCAATTATGAGTAAACTTAATCTAAGCTCTAATCTACATACAATGAATGGTATCAGAATATAAGACTGTAAGTGTCTTGGTCGTGTCCGTACATTGAATATTAGATACTGATGCCGAATCCGCCATTTATCGAGTTTTGTCTGTTAGCGTATCTCGGGATATCTTTAAGTCAGATCTGATGAAACTGGTAATGTTGATAGCCTATAAGCAAGGTCATCACATATGTGATACTTCTTATCCTGGAAAATGGATGGGTTCCCGTGGGATAGCGAAAATACTGTATCTCAAAATAAAATTGATGATTTGTGGTGCCTAAGCACGGTGAAAGCTTACATACCGGTTTCATGTAAGCGATAAATTGTTGATTCCGAGAAATGATTGGGTTCTCACGGGATACTAGTAAAAACCTTGACTCTACTACGAAGTCTCGGCCACTGCTAGCTCAATAACGGTAATGTTATAGACGTTATCGTAGATATATAATGTTCTTTGTTAGGATGCTGTACGTGACATGGCGCCTGGGAGCGTGATTGTGGACCTCGCGTCCGAGATGGGCGGCAACGTGCAAACAACCAAGAAGGGTGAGATCGTCAAAGTGCACGGCGTCACGCACATCGGCCTGACGGACTTACCGAGTAGGATGCCTGCGCATGCGTCCACGCTCTACGCGAATAATATCTCAGGACTACTACTGAGTCTGGGTAAGTTGCTGGTCATTCCAATAAATATTTCACTGACACCTATAAAATACGCAGGACTGAGTTAAGGCAATATTATAAGGAAGCCCTATGATTCTCGAATATTAGTTTTAATATGAGTACTAGTAATGGTCCAGGCAAAAATATACTTACTATATGTATACGGAAAATAGGTTTTAGTTTGCGTGACACTTATCACGGCGCTTCAAGTCGCCATAAAAATATCTGTCATTTCGCGATACATTAGTGGTGATCCACGAATGCGTGCAGAGTAAACTCCTTTTTCAATTCTCATGCTCGTAAAGTACATGCTTATGCTGGTGGTATGCGAACTTAAACAGCATTGTATGCATGTAGTGCAAATAGTATTAACTTCTTCTAAGACATTTACGCAATGTTAGCTGAACAGAATAAAACTCCATAGAAAAAAACTTGTTATTTTATTACACTTACTTATTTTTTCCTTCTGTGTTCTGATATGGTGGGAATTACAAAAAAAGAAGTATTACGAACAAAATCAATTTTGTAAAATACAGGAACAAACGATCACTTCCACATCAATCTCGAGGACGAAGTAACGCGCGGTGCTATCGTCTTGAAGGCGGGAGAGTTACTGTGGCCGGCGCCGCCGCCGCCCAGCATGGCGCCCGTCCAAGCCACCACCGCCAAACTAGCCGCAGCTGCTTCCGCCGAACCGCCCAGCCCGTTCAACGAAACATTGAAGGACTCTTTCTTATATTCCACAGGTGAGCCACGCACCTAATAATGGGTACAGCCAACACAAATAAGGGTTGCTGATTGAAATCAGTAAGGTAATCTTTATGTAATCATAACGTCACGGAAAATAATGCTGTAATTACAGTTGTCAGCCCACACCGCCCTCCTGCGTGGAAGATCTTACCTTTTTCACGGAATAACTAAAATAACATTTGAATCATATGAATGCGTTTAGCCGCCATTTATAAATACAATCCTGTTTTTAAAAGTATATATAAAGCGCCAAATATACATATTTTTTTCGAAAACCTGAACATTTTAGTAAAATGTCCAATAATATTTAATTCGAAATGCATCGGGGAACGCTTTACTGCATTTTTGTTACCTGTTGGTAGTATAGTTTTTTTTGTGTGTTAAGTTTTTTATCGTCCTTTACGGGCGATAAAAAACCTTTATTAGTTCTCTATGACTTTACTTTTTTTTTTTACATTTTGTGTACAGGTTTAGCAACTTTGATCGGGCTGGGGATGGCGTCTCCCAACCCTGCGTTTACCACTATGACCACCACACTTGCGCTGTCAGGTAATTAGCCGATATTATTGCTGATAATACTTTCTCATTCCAATTTTACAGCGCTATTCATAAAGGGTAACATACCCTTTCTGAATTACGCTAAATGTTACGGAGCCTTTCAAAAGTGCCAGTGCTGGGCACATTTCCCTTGTTTCCAATGCATATGTTCTGCTAACTTAGCTATCATTGTTGTTTATTACATATAATATTTTTGAACTCGGACCCATGGGCTTCGATGCCCAGATTCGGTAAAACAAAATATGTTTCCATACTTCCTTATTCTGATTCATTAATTTCCTCTATTTAGGTGTAGTGGGCTACCACACCGTATGGGGCGTCGTCCCCGCCTTGCACTCCCCGCTCATGTCCGTCACCAACGCCGTATCTGGGATCACTGCCGTCGGTGGGCTGCTGTTGATGGGCGGCGGCTGCGTGCCAGAGACTCCTGTGCAGGTAAAAAATGCGTATAGTCTATGGATCAATTCACACTGATATGACAGCGTTCGGTAGCGAAGCGAGTTTGCGTAAAGTCGGCCAAGAAATTAGTTCATATAGGGTTTATATACGGTTTCGGTGAAAACACAGTGTCGGTGTTATGTCCATTGTCGGCGTTCATTATCAAGCCCGATGTCAGAATCTTGATTCAAAGGTTGCGGGCTCGTGTGATTCTTGGGGTGGGTGAATACTGCAGTCACATGGTTTGTGACCCGCGGGATAGTTTTTTTAATACTGACAGTAAGGACGCCATTACATTTTTTTCACTTACGCATAAGTATAACATTTGTTAAATACAACGTTTACAGTGGTTGGCGAGCACGGCAGCTCTCATATCATTCGTGAACGTGTTCGGAGGATTTTTAGTTACACAACGGATGCTAGACATGTTCAAAAGGTACTTATTCCTTTAAATATTTTTTTATTTATGTAGAAAACCTAGGTTTTTATTCATCGATTCAATATAATAGATACTCATGAGTGATTTATAATTTATTTTTTCTAGGCCTGGTGACCCACCAGAATATGGCTACTTGTATGCTATTCCAGCAGCCGCCCTTCTAGGAGGTTACCTTACCACAGCTATGCAGGTAACTAAAAATGTTATTTAATAGCGCAGATACATTTACCAATATGAATAATTACGTATATAAAAAAAATGCTTTATTTTGGGAAAAAATATTTACAATGTCATTATGACTTGAATCAATCTTTTATAATGAACAATGCCCCGGAACATTTGTCCCCCCTATCAAGACAACATCCAAGTAAATTTTGGCTTTTTGTACACTCCGCATTGTGTTTTGTAAAATAGGAGTTCAAGAGGAGACTTCTACACCGAAGAGGACTGAAAGAAGAAGAAAGTGTTGCTTCTATATTTTTATTCAAAATTTTGCGATTGTACTCATTATGTATATGTCAATAGGGTTACCCGGAAGTCCACCAGATGGCATATCTAGCGTCGTCGCTATGCTGCGTGGGCGCTCTCGCTGGACTCAGTTCTCAGACAACCGCGCGCAAGGGAAACTACCTTGGAATGGTAAACCATCTATTCACACTTGTTACAATACTTATTTCAACAAAACTTGCAACCGATGATTAGAAAGGCGTCCATAACAATTTTAACTACAGTGCACGCAGCTAAGACTCGACCCAAGACCCGCTCATTGTGATCTTGATGGCTTTAGTTTTAATCTATTGACCATTGTAAAGTCATTGAGACATTGATGAATTTATTGACAAAAATACTGCATACATTTATTCAGGTTTAAATTTAAATTCATATTATATTGTTAATGTAATAATTTTCTTTGTATTTTTAATGTTTGTGTTTTCATTATGCAGTATTCTTGTCAAATTCAGGTATAACTTGGGATATCAACATTAGTTTATAAGACTCGACTTATGTTACCCAATGTATGCATAGTTTTAATATAACGAGGCAACTTGGGTTCAGCTCGTCACTACGATATCTTGATGATACTTTAGTAATATGAGGTTGCATATACTATATTCCTACATATTATTTTATACCTTATAATGTGTACATAAAGGGTAATTTTCTTTAAGATTGGTGTGTCAGGAGGTATCGCCGCGACGTTAGGTGCGCTGACGCCTAGCACCGAGGTGTTGGTGCAAATGATAGGGGTCGCAGGTATCGGCGGCCTTATCGGTGGCGTTATCGCTAAGAAAATAGAAATTACTAACCTGCCCCAGCTCGTGGCCGGCTTCCACAGGTAAGTTATCCATAAATTTCTCATATATAACAATGGATGTGATATCCACACTGTCGTTCTCGGCTTTACTCGGCCATTCTTGGCATCTGTCGGTTCAATGTCCACTTAGAAATTAAACGCACACATTTTAGTTTGAGTGGACTGTATTTAGGTAAAAAAGGGGATCCAGTAATTAATATCATAAAAAAATATGTGAGAACTTTCTGCGTAGATCGGACCGCAAGCAACAACTAAATTTGAGGGTACCCTAGTTCAAACTATAACACTACGACGTCAACCACCTCAGTCCTCCCGTGACCATGGTTGCTGTAAAACAGCCGAAACGTCGCGAGCGTAAAAACATGAAATAAACGCAATAAAATCCGAAAAAATAGTTTTATTTCATTGTGTAGTATTCGCGTAAATATAACAAATCAATAAGGTAAGTGAACTGTGCGCATGGTGTAAACGTCCCGACTCCCGTGGGGTTCCCATATAAGTACTATATATAAAATAAAAATTATATTTATATTTGTGGAACAAACACATGACCCGTCATGTATACTATTGCATAGCTTGGTGGGCATGGCTGCAGTGCTGACATGTGTTGCGACGTACATGCACGACTTCCCCGCGATGGCGCTGGACCCCACGGCCGCCACGCTCAAGACTTCGCTATTCCTTGGCACTTATATCGGCGGTATCACCTTCACGTGAGTCTATTTTCCAAAATATGCTAACCTTCCATATTTATTTTGACTCAACTTTTTAGGATTTTCACCAGAAATTGAATAAATGGAACCCTAATAAAAATTAATTCTACTCGCTGTGTCTGCCTGTCAAGCCCCTTTCTCCAGAATAGCTATAGTTAACTTGTTCTTTCTAGTGGGGTGCGTGTGATAACGCATACGTTTTACTATTTTCATCGATTATTTTATAAATTAATGTAGAAATGTACAAAATTGATCAATTCATGTTGTTAAAGAGTTTATAACGATTCTTTTGATGTAAATCACGGGTATCTATTGGGTGAGCCGTTATTGAAGCAAATTTTTGTTTTATAAAAAAAAACATTGTAAATACAATTTATTAGCTAAGAACGAATGTTTAATGTGACATGTTTCATACAGCAAATGTGCAAAAGGATTCATCAGCGTAGTTCATGCGATTTCCCAATTATTCACCCCTTAAGGAGCCGGCACATAATGTTATATTTGCCATTCTCACAACCCTCGCAGCGGTTCGCTAGTGGCGTACGGCAAGCTGCAGGGCTCGCTGTCGTCGGCGCCGCTGCTGCTGCCCGGCCGGCACGCCATCAACGCGGGGCTGCTGGCCGGCTCGCTGGGCTGCGGCGGCGCCTTGCTCGCCTTCCCCGACGTGCCCGGCCTGCCGCTGCTGTCCGCCGCCGCGGTTCTTAGTGGCATTCAGGGACTCACTCTAACTGCTGCCATTGGAGGTAATACCGAACATTAGCTTATAGAAGTACCCTGTTCCTTTTATAGTGTAGGAGTCATGCCCGCCAGTGGTGTTGAAGCTGTTCTTACCACGCCCCTAAGGAATATGAAAGAGTGAAAAAAAAAATCGTAAAAAGTGAAGATGTGCGATTAGGGCAGAGCTTATAGCAATGCGTGCGTCTCCCGTGATCCCACCCCGATAATCGCAAGGTTGGCACAGTCATAGGTCACCACCTATTACCCTGCCAACCTGGTGGTGGTAAGGTTGATGAGACTGGATGGGTCATGATGAGCATACCCAAGGACTACCACACGCCACGGTCTTCCATTGTCTATGTTAGGGGTGGTACTGCATTGCGCATTTTGCCTCATGATTGCAACTCCAAGAGACTTTTTGTCCCAAAAGACTGGCTCTGCGAGCATATGCCCAACCCACATCTCAAGACTTTGTGGTACGTCGGACTAGTTCGTCTACAGAGTTCCTCATTTTTTATTCTGATAGTGTTTTTGCTGTGTTTAGAGTTTCGATGCGAGAAATAAGCGCGTGGTTTTTTGTGGAACCATAGGTGCTGACATGCCAGTGGTGATCACGGTACTGAACAGCTACTCCGGCTGGGCGCTGTGCGCTGAAGGGTTCATGTTGAACAACTCCCTGATGACCATCGTCGGTGCCCTTATCGGCAGCTCAGGCGCTATCCTCTCGTACATTATGTGCAAGGTGAGTGAAAAAAATAAATAAACTTTAACCATTCCAATTCATAGAATATTATGAAGCACATATTCAAAAATCTATTGTAAATGGATCAAAAGTTCGATGAATTTGTAAAGTGCGTCCATTATTACGTAACTTTCCCATGATAATAATGCCAGCCCTTTTTAATTTAATATCCTACTGCTGGGCACGGGCCTCCCCTCAATGCGAGAGGGATTAGGCCATAGTCCACCACGCTGGCCCAGTGCGGGTTGGCGGACTTCACACATCTTTCGAGGAGTTCTCTCAGACATACAGGTTTCCTCACGATGTTTTCCTTCACCGTTTAGCAAGTGATAATCATGGTTGAAAATGAGATTCGCACATGAAATCCCAGAGGTGCGAGCCGGGGTTTGTAACTGCAATCCTCGTTACCGAGGCAAGCGTTCTACCAACTTGGCTATCACTCTGCTATCACTATCACTTTCCCATGGTCCCCATTAAAACAAGCAACGTTTTCCAGGCTATGAACAGATCTTTGCCTAACGTGATCCTGGGTGGCTACGGCATCGCGACCGGCGGCACGGCGCGGCCGGCCGGCGCCACGCACACTGAACTCAACGTGGACTCCGTCGCCGAACTCATCCATCGCGCATCCAACATCATCATAACACCTGGTAAGAGATTTTTTTCCACCACATACTTATCTGGCTCACAGGAGTAGCAACACCTCTATTACTTGTAATATCCAGAATATTTAGTGGTCTCCAACGATTATTCGATTTACGGTTTCTCTTTCGTCATCTGTCGTCATTGCTAGTCTTCTACTAAACTATATTTTTTTTCAAAGCTTACTTATAATGTATAATTTCAGGTTACGGTCTCTGTGTGGCTAAAGCTCAATATCCTATCGCGGAGTTGGTGCAGATTCTTAAAGACATCGGGAAGAAAGTACGTTTCGCCATTCATCCCGTCGCAGGTAATTTATATTACACATCATTCGTTATTCTACTTTGGTGATTGTATAGGTTAGTAAAATTCGTTTGGTTTGTTTAGGTCGTATGCCGGGACAACTGAACGTATTACTCGCCGAAGCCGGAGTACCGTACGATGACGTATATGAGATGGAAGAAATCAACGACGAATTCCCTGACACTGATCTCGTTTTGGTTATTGGTAAGGCCTACATTTTATACTAAAACGAATGAGGAGGAATTATCTAGACAATGTATTATATGCTTTATTACTACATGTTATAGGGTCCCTTAAAGCGTTTCGCTTGGGCCTGTATGTTGTGCTATTCTAGCTAATATCTCGCTTAAATATGTTGTTCCAGTATTCAGATATTATTTTCAAGTGAAGGGAGGATTTAGCCGTGCGAAGCCAGCACAATGCGCTAGTTTTGTAAATTAATTCATTGTGGTCATCCATAGCCATTTATAGGTTTCTATCATTTTGTTTATTATAGGTGCTAACGACACAGTGAACAGTGCTGCTGAAGATGATCCCAACTCGCCTATCGCTGGAATGCCCGTACTTAAAGTTTGGAAATCAGATCAGGTAAATAATGAACAACTTTTTCTTTAAAGTTAATCAACAATCCTTGTAACATCTCGTAACTCTCATAACGGCTTACACCCGTGCCAAGAATTCTCGACCAAAGAATAACGATTTTTATCAACATGCGAGAGTATATTACGATAAAAGTAGTGTTTAAATCTTGTACTGTGCTAAATGCCAATTTCATTTCTAGGTGGTCGTCATGAAGAGGTCGATGGGTGTCGGATACGCAGCTGTAGACAACCCCATCTTCTACAACCCCAACACCGCCATGTTGCTCGGAGACGCCAAGAAAACTTGTGATGCGCTTCTTGAACGCATCAAACATCTCACCGCATAAGACGTATGCATTTTTATAACATTTAAGACAATTTTACTTATAAAAATAAGCTAACAATGAATTTTATCACAGATCTTGTGAGTAATATAACTTAAGCTGCTAAGCCACTGATGGGTATTATACGCGTGTAACTCAGGGACAGCTTCTGTTGTAGTTACGCTTCGGAATTTAGCGTGTATTATAATTGACGTGTAGTATATATATCGTGCACTACGTGCATAGCTGCCGCTGCAATGGGCAGTCGGCCTTATACTTTAAACTAGTAGCAACAATGTTAGGTACATTATTGGTTGATGAAGTTGTATACTTCTGGATGTGCGTGTGGAAATTTTAGATTTATTATGTCAATGCCTCAATTTTAGGATAAGAATAATGATATATAGGGACATTTATACACCCCAATAATATATGAATAAATATTTACTTAATCGAAAATTAGTAAAATCTACAATTAAAGAAAAATCAGGTAGCTAGACCATTTAATATTATATGAACTCTATGTTTGCGAGGATAAGATCACTTATTCCGTATACATATATCTCCTACAACGAATTTAGTTGTAAAATGAATGTTGAGAATCTGGTTGCTACATAATTATGTTTACCTATTTTTCTAGATGATAACAGAATATAATATTGCCTATGTATGTGCACTATATAGATATCCCATCAATACACACACACACACACTTTAATCTTCTTTTCTATCAAATATCAAATAGCTTTTATATGTTTAGTTGTTTACTTATTTTGAAAAAAAATAAAATAAGACTGTTAAAATTTAATCTGAAGCTTGCACTACACTGTGGCCAATAAATGGCGAGGAAATATGTAGACATTTTATTGTTCTTGCGACCTATACTGAAAGTTACAATTATAAAGTCAATTGTTATACAATACTGTTGTTTGTAATAACGCAATTTTAACTAATATTAGAGTGCAAGAATTCTTGTAGGCATTTCTTGGCAGCAGTGTAGTGGGCTTTAAAAGAAGATAAGATTTTTTTTACATTTGATAATGTAGTACTGCATTTTTATAAAATGAAGAAATGTGTTACCTTCTTTTATTATTCTAGTGAAAAATTACTTTAAAAATCACCAATGTGTTCGAATTACCAAGCTTTAATCGCGGTAGGAGTGGCGGCGAAACTACTAATTCGATAAAAATATTTACACATTTTTAAGCCTTAACCGTATAGCTGCGTTTCGGCTAGAGTTTTCGGAGAGCTTGTTAAGCTTTCTTAATGGAAACGTCTTGCATACCCGCGGTAGGGCTTCCGATACGTAAAGTAGTCATGAATGATTTTTTTTATATAACGGCTGAAGATGGTTAATAATACAATTATAAAACAGCTAAAACATATACAACGAAAAAAAATTACACTCAGTACGATATCGCCGCCATACCACCGTCAGGGCTTAATGTATACTTCTGCTTGTTAATTTTAAGTATCTAATGTGCCTTTAATATTCTAGTAACACAGCTAGTCTGTGAGCTACGTCTGAAATTATTGCATTATGGGGTTAGTTAGTTAACAAATATCTAATGACATTATTGTATAATATTTATATTCAGATTTTATTATATGTATTCGAGATTTTTAATTATTAAGGTAATTAAATGAATGTGAGATTATCCCCAATTACAGTGTACAATTTAGGCATAGAAATTACAGCTGTATTAATATAATTATAACGTCGTGATACGATATTTATGTCACTATTATATAACAGGTGATAAATCACCAGTTGCATTTTACATGTGACATTATTCTGTTTTTACCATTCAGCGCCACCGGTTACATGTCGCGGCGATTGGGACTCGATTCCTTACTAGTAACAATTACATCACGCTCACACGATATGTAACGGCGGTTATCGATACATATGCCTGGTGTGGCGCATGATTTAATTAAATTGATTTAAGTTATCACCTGTTATGTAACCAGTGATGCATGCAATGTCCCATGCTTAGTACAATGACAATGCTTAACCTCCCTCCACATTCCACCGCTATTTATATGCACAATTTTATTTTCGTACGTGCAGTTTATTTATTTTGCGTATTATCTAAATAATAACTGCAACAGTGTTTATTCATGAAATTATATTAATTGCCGGGGCAGAAACCGTAATTTACGAATTCTTTGTCTGTCTGTATAGCCGTCATGCGTAAACCACTAAACTTGGGGAGATGATATAGATCTCATGGTTCAGTACGATATGAAATATACGTTATCCCAATATGACTAATAACTGACTGAATAAAGACTGTATAATAATGGTTTACATGAATAAAACGTATTCTGATTCAAATTTTAAAAAGCAACGTATTTCTAATTCGTAAATAAGAACTAAGAAAGAAGAACTAAGAAGCAAATAATAATGATTTTATATCCCAAAATTTTTTGAAGTTATTTTCTATCCATTTAAAGCCATGTGCTTTGTAATACGGAATTTGGGAACGCGACTTTACTGGAATGTAATTGACACAACTATGTAATGCTACACAGAAAGTTGGATTTTTAATATCAATTTGAATTGTATCATTCCATGTTCATCAAGCTAGAGGTTTCAGTGTTAATTTAAGTACTTAGTCCATGCCGCTAGACTATTTAAATTGTAAGCTATATTGGGTGATAATGATCGACGTTCTATATCAATGGTGTTGATACTCATAAACCTTCTAAAGTGGGCAAAATGTCTCGATGGTCTTTTGCTCCATGGAATGTTTACCTATTTTATATAAATAAACGATGTCTGTTTATATTTACATCTACATGTTTTTCTTTTATTTCCCCTGCTTGCTAACTCTGATCGATCGATCGAAAAAATTAACTGTGTATGAATGATAGGTGTAGCGTTCCAGCTTCTCTGTGGTTCGTGTACCGATGCTTTGGTACATTAATAAAACACTGGTTTGTAATATGCATGTAGGTATATTATCAATATACACAATTCAGTAGCGGACGTCCGTCCCGGCGTACGATCGCCGGCAAGTGACAGTCGCTGCGGTGCGCAACACCACATCTCTCCTTTTTTCTTAATTTGATTTATATTATTAAACTACGAATTTACCACCCGTTCGGAATGCCGTTCCTATGGAGAAGAACGGGCAAGAAACTCCATGGTTGCTCTTTTGAAAAGATTGAAACATTTTTGAGCAGTACATTGTCAAGGGTATGTGAGAACAATATGAACAGCTAGGCATGCTCGAGCAGCTGGTTAAAAGTACTAACTCTAAGTATATAATTACAAGATAATGGCCACATGGTTCCCACATTTACAAATTACTATTGTACATGAAGATAAGACGGAAGATCAAATGTTAAATAGTCTTCTTCAATTGATGGGTTTCACTGCAGTTTTACTGACTCCCCGATGGGCATCATTATCAGCCGAAAGCGTTCTCGTTGTTGCCACTTCACTTCCCTTTTCCTCCTTAACGAATGAGAAGAGCTCCCGGCAGCAATAGGTGTACCAACTTCCCCGAGAACATCAATCCAGCTACATTCGTGTTGTCTGAAATCAGGTAATTTCTTGCTTCTCATAGCACAGAATAGATAATGAGTACTACGTCCCGTAGATAGAGCCAACATGGAAACCTGGAACATTGGCAAAATGTTAGATACTGTTCGCATTTCACAATATTTAGGAAAACAAGATATGTATTTTTCTTGCATCAACATTTTAGCGGGTAGGTATTTATTTACCTACTTCTAAGGTAGGCGTGCAATATCCCCACCTAGTCTACCTTTATTATTAACAATCTACTTGAATAAGTATGATCGTAACATATCTTCTAAGGGGATTGATTATGTAAAGATACCTGTTTAGTTTTATAATAAATATTGTAATCCAACGCTGTCAACTACATTAGGTATATAAGTAGGTGTTAGTGTGTTTCCCTGGTCAATAGGCATGGCATTCCCACTCGATGGATCCCCCAATTAGGTATTATTATTCAGTTTATGTCGCCGAAGTGTAGGTGCATTAGATATTTGTTGAAGTTCGGTTGTATTCGGGTCTCTCCAAAACAATCCAAGACGTGGAGATCACGGGTACCTAAATATCACTCAATCGATGCAAATTTTTCCAGTCCCATAGATTAAGATACCTATAATTAACCTTAGTTAGAGTCACAGACATTCTTACTCAAGAACCAGTCACAGTGATTCAGTACGTAGGTTTTACTAGGTTGTTTTTGAATAAACAATTATTATTATCAGGCGGTACAGTACCAAAAAATAGCACGAGTATAGCACACCTCTATCAGACTGAGCATGGTGTTTATTAGTTAGCCCTAAATTCAATTAATTTCCTAGGGCCTGTGTAGGTTTCCATAAGCTTATGTACCCCCGGCCTCGTAATTTTGCTGTCATTATAATTATGTATTCGTTATTTCAATGAGGCGTACTGATTCAAGCCTATCTCGTTTACTTATTATGCGATTAAGGACTTTATACACCTTTTTCCAACACTAGGCTACCTATCTTTTCTAATCTCGTTACCTGCTTAAATTGAGTTACTACACACCACCGTACCCAGGTGGCGCTTGACATCACACGTCATTCTCTATATTAGTAAGTAGAACCAGATTTATAACACAATAGAAGAGGTTGGGTACATAGTATGACCATGAGACCTCGAACTAACCCATTGGTCATGTCGGACCTCTTTGTTTGGACCAAGTCTCTCTTTTTTAGAGACTTGCACATTGATCTAGTCGTTATCTAGAATTTCCATTATTTTGGACACTAGACAACGATACCTATTAAATTAATATTAAGGTGTGCTCCGCAAGTATGGTAACTAACCTGTCTGGCGAGAAAACCACTTGTGATTGGCCGTTAACCAACCAGATACCAAAATCGATTTCAATCCTCCCTGGCCAGCCACAATGTCCCAGCCTGACTTTGTATTTGTCCTTTGTACTATCTTTCGAGAATCGTAGGTATACACATTTAGTATATGCGAACTCGATTACCTATTTAGTGCCTCAGATAGGTTATATGGAAGATGCGAAATGCAATAATAAATGTTTCAAAATGCTATCGCTAAAGTAGGTAAGCACCTATTACTTCACCTCGAAATGGGTGGAACTGGCTCACAATTATGCCGAGCTATTCGTTTCAATTATGTACACGTTCCTAAAATCATATCGACTTTCTTTAGGCACAACATTATGATTCGCACGAAACACGACCATCCGTACTGGGTACGATGGTATTTAATTATACAGAGTGCGTATTAGGTAAAAAGTTCGATATTTTGATTTTTAATGTTTAATAGGTAGGTACACTAAATATTTGAATTCTTGTGTAGAACCACTTGTATAATTGTTCGATTTATCGCTTGTACTCTATAGGTACTGTTTCGATTTCATCGAACTACCTCTTGTGATCCAACTGACCATATAGGTAGCGTTTGGTTGTCCAAACTATCTTTTGATTTCAATATAATTTAGGTACCGTTCCGATTTTCATCGAACTACCTTTTTTGATCCCACTGATCATTTGGGTACCGTTTGGTTGTCCCAATTACCATTTGATTTAGTTATCATTTAGGTAACGTTCCGATTTTCATCGAACTACCTATTTTGATCCTACCTCTAAGCTCCAGCGTGAACCTTATTGTTGTCGAGAACAAGCTAAAAGATCTGCCCGTAGGCCTTTTACAATGATATTACTCAGTTTTGTTCATTATAAATTTGTCTTGTATCTACCTAACCGATGTTAACATTACTGACACCCTCTGTTCTTCTGTCGGTCAGAACACTATAATTGCGTTTTACTTATTCGACTGCATATAGAATGTACAAATAGATAAGTATTCATTATAACAAACTCAAGTCTGGGTCTGGAAAAGGTTTATGAATATTTACTGTATTCTATTTGTATTAATAACCTGAGTCATTTTCAGTAACAAATTTACTGTAAATAAGTATCTCATTAAAGTCCTAGTGACACACAAAACATGTCATTTTTATTCTTTAGCAAGTTTTGTTTAGGACTTTTTGCGGAAAGTGAAAAGTGAACTATCAGTATTGTTTTATTTTCTGAATATTCATGATATATAATGTGTAATATTAGTAGGATATTAACCATTGTGTTCATAACCGTGCATAAGTGAAAGAAATTAAAATGAAACAGCATAGCGTGACTTTAGAGTTCTCCCAAGATGTCTGGTTAATTTTCAGTAAATTATCTACTGCTTTACTGATAGGGGTAGGGGATTAATTTCACCATCATCATTGTCATGAACATAATTATTATCATCAGGAGTATTTGTATTCAAAATAATAAAGAAGCACGGTCTTTTTCATTTTTGTTTTGAGTTAGTGCAACGGTGCTCCTCAATAAATTGTTAATTTATTGCATTTTAATTTAACAGCTAATGTAGGGTAGGTACACGGCGCAGTCCATAGTCTGTCGTCAGTGATAACAACGATGTCGGTAGGTACCTACGTGCCTACTATATTTCATTAAAATCTCATTCAATAAGGTATTACCTACTTATCGAATCTGCTACACAATTTCACAGGGCTACCCATACTCGGACGAATTAGTGACCTCTACGATGAACACACCATGTGTTTTGTTACCCGTCAACAATGCTACGCATCACTGATGTAGGTTTAATTTTAATGTTTGCGAAACATTAAAACACACACATAGGTATATTACATTTATATGAAGGTCATCCCGTTAAGGCAGTTTCTCCAGATAATCAATGCTAGTAAAAATATCAGTAGCCCACACACAAATATTCTGTTAGTACCAATCGACGTAAACGACCATGCCCCTTGAGCATAGAAGTGACTGAAGAGTGGTCGTCGAACCGGTATCGGTTATCCATTTATCGCTTATATTCCATAACAATATTATTAAAAATAATGTAATTATTGTTATTATTCATTGGTACGTTTCATTATTTTTCGGTAGTAGGTACGTCGCCTCGACTTAAATCTATGTTGCATTGCAACTTGTACCTTTTGCGAAACCAACTGAACTTAACCTGTATCACTGGAATATAATTTCGTATACTGGTATATATGATCATGCTGCAGATCTGCAGTATTTGGTACACTTGATGAGTTTTCACTCATTGGAACTGTTACGTTGTACTTTCATCGGTTTTTTACCGACTTGGCTAATACTCACAGGCACTTTTTATGTATATATATACAATTTATCATAGATTTGACAATGATTTATATTATTGTTTTTGGTAAGTATTAGCAGAAACTGGTTTCATCGGTTTTTACCGATTTGGCTGATACTCACAGGCACTTTTTGATATAATTATACACAATTATCATCAATTTGTCCATGATCATTATATGATTGATTTTGGTACCTAAGTATCAGCAGGAACTGGTTTTAAAATGAATATGGAAGTATATGCAAACGCCTCCCAGTATTTTTATTTCGTGACTCCGGGGCCGCGCTTAACGCATTCACGTATTGATCAATCAATCGACATCGAGCACGTCGGTATCTTAATCGTATTTACTCCTCTTCCTCCAGAATGTTTAAAGCTATGAAGGCTGATCAGGAAACATTACCAACCGTGCAATTTTTAGGTTATGTATGACCTTTGTCAACTTATAACCACAGTCGTAAGATTGTTTATTATATTTAACTCACATTGTTTATCCTCGTCGCCAATGTAGCGTTCCAGCTTCTCTGTGGTTCGTGTACCGATGCTTTGGTACATTAATAAAACACTGGTTTGTAATATGCATGTAGGTATATTATCAATATACACAATTCAGTAGCGGACGTCCGTCCCGGCGTACGATCGCCGGCAAGTGACAGTCGCTGCGGTGCGCAACACCACAATAGGGGTGTGACATAAACCCTTTCGAAGGGAATTTATCGAGTTTTGCGTTTAGCTAAGCCGAAATCAATCATAGGAAAGTCCTTGCAAAAGTGGATGGGTAACCACAGTTATGATTCAGCATTGGTACACATAAGTCAAAGGCGTTCAAAAATCCGTTTATAGGCTTACTGGGTTCCGTGCCTGCAAGATACTTCAAACGTCAGTGTCATCATAAATATTTTAGAAATGTCAGTCAAGCAAGTGTGTGTCAGTCAGTCAACACGCATCAAGAGAAGTTGTGTATTGGTGAAGTGGCGAAATTGTCGAAAAGTTTAATTAATAATTATTGTATAGTGAAAAAATACTGCTTGCTATACTTTCTTTGTCATTTATAAAAAAAAAAACAAGTTACATATAACTAAAAAAACAATTATATTTTAACGTAATTCTCAAATACTGTGGTGCCGTTCGTCCAGAGTACAATACAATGTGGTAGCCTCGCCTGGAAATTAGCATTCGGTAATCGGTTTTCTTATATGTTGTGTTTAGTTTTTGTTCGTTATTCACCCGCAACACTCCAGTATTCAATATGGTACGTGTCGTCCGATTTTTTATTTTCTTTATTATTTCCTTATACATTTTATTAACTTGCGTTATACTCACGTATTTCAAGTCTATAAATAAATGTGACGGGATCCTGTAAGTATGTTTTTTAAACATAAACGCCCGTTTAGTTTGACTTGGCTTTTACGTTTTTGATTGATAAAAAGGTCTTACATTTTAGATTGATCCAAAAAAAAATATGACTTGTACTTGAACCCACATGTCAAAGGTATATTTTTCCTTATGGTAAGCCTGGTAGATAAATAGTTATCTCCTAGCAGGGATAACTACTATGATGTCATGTGTATCTACAGTTCTGGACAATAAATCTGATATGAGTACTGCATCTGCATTGCCACATTTTTCTTCGACTTATGTTTTTTTATAGGCGAGTGATAACAAAATGGTATCCTCGAGCAAGCCTGCCCTACCACCAAGCAGTGATGAAAACGGCAGCATACTGTCCCTGATCTATAGATTCTTCAAGAAGGTACATATTTATTATCTGATAATTTTTAATAATTTGCATACTCCTGTATGTGCCCTAATAATGTAAGATTAAAAACACATTAAGTGCATGACTGCATCATTCCATCAACAAACAAAAACTAAAATTTTTAGTGAGTCAGCTGTAACCTTGTGTGAGTGGTGCTCTTTGAATCATAATATGGGTATTTGACCTTCAAATTTAGTTCCTTAGAATGATAGTGAGAATTAATTTGATGATGAAGTTAAACATGTTTGTAATTTTAATTAGGTGCATTTTCTTCATATGTAATGAGATCATGGTTTTTGTTATATTCTTTCAGTTATTATATTATGAATTATGAAAGAATTTGCTCATATGTTATAAACTGTGCCATGCCACTCCATTCATGTGTTTTTTTTTAATTTCACTTACCTGGAAAATAACATTTTGGATAATATAATAACTCCATGACCTTAAGTTTTAGTTTGATGCATTTTCAGACAGACAAATAAATAATTATAGTTTTGGCATCTTAATCTTGTATTTCTTCTGAATAAATATATATTTGACTAACACAATCCTATTATGTATATATTGAAGAGGAAATATATGAAATCATATAGGTGATTTGCCTTCTAATGCTAGGCATTTAGAATGTGTACTGTTTGAGGTAAGCATGCTTATCAGTCATTAATACCTACCTCACACTCCAGTGGGTACACACAGCCATTTAAGAATAATAATAAAAATTAAATGTTGGTATGAACAATATGATAACAATGACATCCATGACCTTTAAACTAATCCCTCAGGACAGGAAATGTGTGCTTGTGAATAGTGTGGCTTGTTATAACTAGAAGTCCAATTATTTCATATTTAAATTGAAGAAAAAAAATCTATGCTATATATAGTTTATAAAGTTTATAAACTATGAAGTCTGTAACTTGGTTGTGTGTTTTGTGTATATGAGAAAGTATTTTTAGAAATATGATTCACATGGATCATTATTTTCGCTTCTGAGGTAGAATTAGCCATTATTGGAACTTTTGTGCCTGTTCTTGCATCAAGGGAAATCTACCAAATGGATTTTAATGAAACATGGCAGGGTATATTACAAGATCGACATATGTATTGAGTCATGTTAGTTACAGAAAATAGCAGGGGCTTTCTTTAGAATAGAAAAAACAGGACCCTAAAGTGGATTTTACTGACAATTAGCAAGGTAATAGCTTACTTACAAAGTCAACATATACAATCTCTTTTTTCTTTCCTAAAATTTACGGGTTCCAATGCAATATAAAAAGAAGTTAAAGTTCACAAAGTCGTACAAAGCCGCGGGTACAACTAGTTAATATCTAAATATATTAAAGGAAACATTGAAATGTCTCTACTGATTACAACATTATATGCCTACACTTATCAAATTAAAGAATAGCGCACACTTAGGCGGTTCAGATCGCGGTTTTTTTAAACAAATATTATACTTTGGTTATCAAAAATAGTTAAATAATAATAATAGTTAGTTATAGGTAGTAAATTAGTTTGGAGAGAGCTGACACTTGTTTCCAGTAAGAACATTATAAGAACGCTAAAAGCCAATGCATATGTATTTTATTTCCAAAACGTGAAGAGATTCGCATTTCAGCAATAAATAACTGTGAACAAGTGTACGCTAGCTATTATACTTTTTAATCGTAGTTTATTCTTAAAATATCTATAGATAATAAATGATAATATAGATTTCACATGTTAATAAATATGGCTTAATGTTTGATAAACAGTTAGATACGACATAATTGCAGCTCTGTTCGTATTAATAGGTGTAATATTTGAATATTTCACATGATTTTGGAACCATTGCTGCAGGTGTCGGTCGTTGGGGCCGTATATCTGGTCGGATACATGCAATGGAGCGTGGCGTGGCTGATCGGGCCCGTTGTTTTGTCCGTGCTCCGAGACCAATGGCGTAAGGAGAACGAGTATCGACGGAACTTGGCGAAGGCGGCCGCACTGTCGTCCGAAAAAGATGTGGTTTTGGCTAAACTCGACGACTTGCCTGCGTGGGTAAGACATTCGACTATATTATCTACATAAAGGATTCTACAATTATCATTTATATGTACCCGGCTTACCTTGCAATGCTACAGAAAATTTCGAGGACGTGCGCACAACTGACCTAAGTATCATCACAATTGGATAAGTATAGGAACGAATACAGGACAAGCAAAAAAAATTTTAGTTTATATACCTGTTTACTTTTTGTGAACGTCTGTATTGTCCTCGACGGAACGATTTTTTTATCCAGGTTAAGGCTAATCGGCGAATACATAATGCGTTTCCTATTACGCAATAGGTTAATGACACGAATACGAGGTATTGACCCGTAAGAATGGGTATTTGTATTTACTTTTTCTATTAGCAATACATTACATAGTGTTGTTCGGCACCAATATTTACACCAAATAAGTAAATAATGTATTCATGATTCATCAGTTTCGTCTGGAAAAAAATTGTATTGTTAAGTCTTGGGACTATACGGTGTTAAAATGGACAGCGCATGTCTGCACTTATTATGAAATAGTACAATAATTGTTGTACAGGAAATTGAATAACAAAATGTTCGCAGGTATTCTTCCCTGACGTGGAGCGAGCAGAATGGTTGAATAGGGTATGTAATGTATATAAATTGACTAAATGAGTTAGCCTTCACTCACGAGCAAACTGCTCATATTTCATGCCACCTACATACCTACGATAGTCCAAAACATTTGTCTCGCGTTGGTTTCTTTTTTTCTGGTAGGAATAAACTAGATATCAATCTTATAACAATAGTAGTGTATCGAATATTGATATATTTTTTTTATGGAAATCGACAGCTATACTCGATTTTTATTGTTCTGATTGAGGATATTCCTTTCTGTTAGTATCCTGGTTGTATGGTTTATTAACATAAATTACTCGCCTTTGAAACCGATACCCGAGCTTCCAGTCTTGATGATGCAGTATTCGACAGAAATCACAGCTCAAGAACCCTCTTAACTTCGCTCTCAGAGCTAAGCTCGGTTTATTAATACCGGTCATAGGTTGATGTAACGCCAGCTATGTACACATTGTATTACTACAGTAAACGATACCCACACAACTACGTTATTATACAGATACTGCTCCAAGTGTGGCCGAACGTGAATCACTACGCCCGGAGTCTTTTGAAAGACGCCATCGAGCCGGCGGTAGCGGAGAGCTTGGCTAATTACAAGCTCACAGGATTCAAATTCGAACGCATGATTCTTGGCACGATCGTAAGTAATAAATGATGTCATTGTGCACAAAACTGTGTGTAGGTGCGAATGCAACTTCTTGACTGAACTAGATGTTAAGTAGTATGTAGGTATGTTTCCGCTGCTGTAATCACTGTCTTATTTTTAGTTTTTTACCTCCACGCTTATTTGATGTAGGGCTTCTTTCACAAACCCAACTTACAGCGTATTTATCAGGTTTTGTGTGTGTATGTGATTTAACTTTCTATTGCTATTGTTCCACTTTTATTCTCCTATTAATATAACTTGACCCTTCCCTTATGAAATTGGGAACGATCAGTATGCCATCCTTTAACAAAATATGGAAAAGTAACACCATATTATATAGGGACCCAATACCATTGCCGAAACATTATATTAGTAGAATAATAATGTGGAAATAATTACAGTGAAAACAACATAATTACGAGAGAATCACTTAAATCTTACTGAATTCGTTTAATCCTCTAGACGTAATCGCGTAATCTTTTGATAGTGCTATAAAATCGTTTTATGTTAGCAGCAATAACGAGACGATGTTAATGTTTTCAGGCGCCACGCGTCGGTGGAGTTAAAGTGTACGATAAGAACTTGTCCAGGAATGAAATCATCATGGACATAGATTTATTGTGAGTATAGAATAGATACTTACATAACAACTGACTCGTCTCACAACATTATTTATAGCTGGATCGCTGTATAGGACGAAAGGTGTTTACTGGTTTTTCTTCCTAATGGGTAGCCCTGTCGGACGGTGCAGCTGTTATAAGACTTCTACAACTTTCCTTGGTCCAGCGCTCAATTTAAATTATTCGCAATCATTAAACTTCCAAAACGCACACCATCTTTGCGATGAAACCTTTTCGCGATGTCATACAACCGACATTTCAAATAGCTCTATAACAGCTCCTATGGAGCTACAGATATCGGAAAAGTTTGTATACCGCTTTAAAATAACCCCACAGAACAGTGACTTTCACCAGGTTGTAAACACCGTGAACTGATTCACGGCCCTCCCTTTTCACCCGTTACCCTATTTAATTATGCAATCGGAACAAGGTCGTTATACAAACAGAATATCTCAAGTAGGTAGCCCATTAGGACTGATATCGCTATCTATCTCTGAACGAGGGACTACGGACCCTACTCTATAAATATCTTTATCTTCCATACCAGGTACTGCTTAACTAATAAACTTTAAATATTTTTTAGCTATGCCGGAGACTGTGATATATCTTTCGTGTTGCAACGCATCCGCGGAGGTATCAAGGATCTTCAGGTGAGTCTTCAAAGTGATGCCTATCTAAATAGATATAGTGCTACCGATTTATATGTTCAAGTGGCTGTAGGAAAAGTTGAATGTTCACGATAATTTTGTAAAGGCAGTGCCCACGATGACGCCACCACTGGGCGATGACACCTTATTAGCTAGGTAACTAGCACTGTAATTGGGTAACAGATGTGGAATATTTTGTGATATTTAATCATAAGAAATTACACATTATTTTTACCGTAAAATAAATATAATATTAATTTTAAACATAATGTGCGCTTGAAATTGTTGGTAAAAGCGACTAGTGGGGAGAGTCGGTACCGTTCTATCTAACACATGACGTCAATTGTGAAGCTTTGTACGGTTTTCGTATTTTCTGATTGGTTTTCGTTTAATAAACGTAAACCATGCATATCATAATGACGCATTAAAACAGTGACAACCTGATTGAATTTGTATGACACAAATTATATTATAAGTTATTGTTCCTAGATCCACGGGATGGTGCGCGTCGTTATGAAGCCATTGATCAGCAAGATACCGCTCGTGGGCGGCCTCCAGATCTTCTTCCTGAACAATCCCTCCATCGACTTCAACTTGGTCGGGGCCGCTGACGTGCTCGACATGCCCGGCTTTAGGTGCGCTTTTTTTTATTTCACAACCCTATTCTAATACCCGCAATGGGCATTTCTTACATCCCTACCTTATTAAAACGAGCACGCCATACAACGTATTTGTGAATAATTTTATGAGTTCAAACTCAAGTTTTACCGGGGTTGCAGCCTAACCCTTGCTCCTAAGGGGAAAGTTCTACTAACTTAGATATCACTGCAATAAAGTATACAAAGAAATTATGATCAGGTGGTTCTATTTCACGAGTTAAATCGCGTCCACGTAATATGCACATAAATGAGATTCAGGATATGATTATGTTCCATAGGTCCCAATGTTTTCTAAAGGTACGATTTTATCTTTCCAGTGACATTTTACGCCGTTGCATCGTGGAACAAGTGGCCAAGATGATGGTGTTGCCAAACAAGTTGCCCATCAAACTGAGTGACGAAATACCTACGGTCGATTTGCGTATGCCGGAGCCAGAGGTGAGTAACCTACCGTTTATAATAACATATGTGGGAAATGTTGTGTATGTGTTTCTAATGTTCAATACATTTTCAGGGTGTGCTGCGCATACATTTAGTTCAAGCGCAGAATCTCATGAAGAAAGATGTGTCAATGCTAGGTGAGAAATGTTTATATCAATAACATCTCGTGTATTATCCACGATAGGTTTGGCAGATACCTTTTACCACAAGATTAGACACAGATACTCCATAGGTTTAAGGAGGTATTATATAGTAAATTTCATATCTAAAGTCTACTGTAACAGCTCCATAGAAATACTGGGGTTGATGTTATTTTATTTAACCTGGCACCATATGGGGGATAACCGATTCTTTTCAAAAAGCTTACCGCTACTTTTAATACTCAAAAGGGACACACAAACATTGCAAGGTATCGACGTCAAGTAGGACGTAAATACTTCAGTAGCGTTTGACTTATCCGACTGTTTACAATTAATTAAAAAAATATTTAAATAGAAAAGTATTTTTAATTCATTTAATTCGTATAAATTTGGGGCTTCGAGCCCGGTTGAGGATTCACCTGACCAATTGCTTTGTGTTGTCACTAGGAAAGGGTAAGTCCGACCCATACGCGATTATAACCGTGGGCGCCCAGCAATGGAAGACGAAGCACATCGACAACGACGTGAACCCACGCTGGGATTACTGGTGCGAGGTGAGTCTGATCTAACGACTTATATTTCCATATAAGTATTACCTTTTTGCACCTGGGTACTTTTATATACTACTTTATCAACGGTACTATCTTCTAATTTACTGCTTGCCCTTAAGGTCATTTTCGCGTGGCATTACTTATATCTATTGCCAATGCTTGCTACGAGCCTGCGCATTTTTATTGAAACGAAAATTTTCTTATGCAGGCAAGCAGTCGTTGATAGTACCTAAAGTTAATATATTTTTTTAAAATTCCAGTTAATTTAGTGAGCACACGTTACTTTACTGAATGTTAGTATTTTTTATATAAAATTGTGCTTGCTTATATTTACTACTCGGGAGTTTGACCACCGGTAAGTAATATTTGTCTTGGCTCATTTCTGATTGACCTAAAACATTTGGAAATCATGTTTCATGATGAATCTTGAACATACCATACATTTTTTTTTAAATTATATCGACGCGATAATTGCAGCTTAAATCATTCCGGCTTAAAATAGTTATTGGAAAAGCAAGATGTAGTCGAGCCGATGAAAAGTCAATGCACTGCATAAGTCGTTGTTTAATTGTATTAAAAGCGCCATAATGAATGATACAAACATTGTTTTGCTCTTAAATCCAAACTAGTTTATTGGCGTTTTTATTGCTATTACAACTTGGCGAGCAATCATCAGGAATGAGCATGAACAATTAATTTATATTACTTGTTGCGAAATATGTTTACGCACTATTAAATAAAATCATTAGATTTACTTATATCTTATCACATATTTTTCTATTTACTTAAGTCTTACCCTACATTTGTAGAAAGTTTTTAATCCATTTATAATGGATATACAAAGCACTTCTCAGGGGAGAAGTGTTTTGTAATGCCATGGAATATGACTTCTATTAATGTGAGGGATGAAAGTACATTATAACATTATTTACCGGATTGAAAACAATGGCGGTAAACATATTTCTAGATCTAAAATAATTTGCTGTTGGATCAAAACAAAGGTTGGGATCATAGACATAATTTATGAACTGAATTTTGAATTGGCAAAATATGCATAAAAAAGAAAAAAATACACTTATGATGTGACTAGACTATTATAAAGGCTGCTCTAGTACGAATTGGTTCCTATAAACAATTAAATTATAGGTGCACCCTTATATAAGTTTACAACCAATATAAATGTTCCCATTTCTAGTCCATCAGAAAGTGTATCTACGTATAAGTGGTTTTATTTTTCTAAATTTAACTAACAAGATTTTCTCATTTTGGCTTTGAATTAACTTAACAAAAGATCGAATGCTTATCCGGGCCAACATAGTTGCGAAGAGAATCTCTCAGTAAGTAAATAGATGTGAATATGATTTTGTTTTCCTCACTTATGTTTGCGTCGGACTATTCGCGTGTGGCATAAAGGCGCGAATAATGCAATCCATCGGTCAAGCGTTGGAAATTGAGGTGTTCGACAAGGACGAGGGGAACGACGATGATAAGCTGGGCAAGTAAGTGCTGCGCGCCGCGCTGTGGTGGCGGGGGCGGGGCGGGGCGGGGCGGGGAGCGGAGCGGGGAGACACGCCATGTTGCATTGTGGTTGCACACGCTTGCTATACATGTAGTCGCATTATAGCTTCTAGCTTAGACTTACATACATACTTATAAAAATAGTGTGAAATATTTTAAGAGGTTCACGAATATCTCATCACGTTTATGTAATTTTTAATTATTGTTTTTTTTAACAAAGAATATTGTCATACGTTTGATACTGAATTGATTATCTAAAACTATATGTACGTACTCTACAGTACATAAAGTGACTACTACTAGGTAGAGTACTTAGAAAACAAAACACTTGGTATCTTTACAACCTATCTATTAAACTCTTAAACTAGTTTACGCTATTCTTGTTAAGACTTTTTAGAAGTCGTAATAATCATGGTGTATCACAAGTTCCGTTGACAAGTTGTTTTACTACGGGTATGAACATGACGTCCACTTCTGTTCGCAGTGAGTACTATTACTTAATCTGATCTGTGACTGTGAATATTATGACTTGACTTCATCTGCAGCATAGTTGGCATGATGCTGTTGACGTTGTGAAGTGGGAGCACCGAATTCAAAGAGATACGAAGTCAAATTTCAATATTCTGGTTAGTCAGTTTTATTCTCATAAGAATACTTAACTGTCTCGCCACGACTTCCATACCCCAGCACCTGTACCGCTTAAACTAAAAAAAATGCAAACAGTAATGCTCCAATAAGTACACGCATCCAACGTCTGTTTAGCAGAGTCGGTAGTGATTCTGCAATCTGTGCCGAGGATCACAGGTTCAAATCTCAGTAGGGACAAACGTTCTGTGATGAGCACGAATGTTTGTACCCGAGTCATGGATGCCAAATATCTTTATAAGTATTATATACTGGGGTCGCCCTCGAGTCTATACGAGTAGTACGGTTAAGCATTGCTTAGTTTAGGATTGAACAGTTGGTGTCTACGTCTGGACTCTCACTTCACAACGATATGCTGTGCATGCATGAGCAGTCTAAGCGCATTTATCAGTAATTGAATAGCTTATAAAGGTAAAGGTGAGTGTCACATGAATATTGTTTATGCCCCCTATCTTCTGCAATGTCTCTCTTTATACGCCTATAACAGTTTCCTTTAATAATGCAGGCATGACTTGACATTACTGGAATCGCTCTCATTACCTACTAAAGTACCTAATGTGTGTACGAACCCCATAGCCCATGGACCCACGAGTTTGTGTTCTTGACGACACCTGATTAGCGCAGTTGGTGGTGACCCTGCTTTCTGTGCCGCGGGACCTGGGTTCGAATCCTGATAGGGACAATATTTGTGTGATGATATTGAGTACGCCCTCAGTTCATTGTACAGTACCCACAATAGAAGGGTAGCTTAGTGTGGGACCGTATAGTTGGTGTGATCGTCTGCCGTTAGGTATTATTATAAGTTGTTTAGGAAACGACCAAGATCAAATTGCTTCTTTTCCTAATCGAAATTTTCTGAATATGGGGGCTGATCCGACCACGGAGATCATGTCGAGATTTGTACCTAAACGGAATGTGAGCGATTCCATTAATGTTGTTTATTATAATTTGTAAATGTACACTTGCCAGATGGTCAGGGTTTAAACCGTCAACACAATCAGGCGCCGCGCATATTCCAAAACTCTTGTTGCAAGACTAATGTGTCCATATATTGTGGTTTGTCCTAAGGCGATAATAAGTTCAAGGAAGAGTCAGGTGCTGCAGTGCGAGCTGTGGGACTGGGACCCGGGCATGGGCATACAGAACGATGATTATCTTGGCAGGTCCGTCTCCGCCGCTACTAGTGCATTGTCACATTAGCGACATTCCATTGACGTTTCATATTGATGTTTTTTTCTTTAACTAGAATCTTATTATCACTGGTATGAGGAGTGCATATTGTGTGGTAACTGACACTCAATGCGCGGATTCGTTTTTTGTTCGGTTGTTTTTGGGTTTTGATGAGACTAGCTATACGCTACTTTAACTTACACAGAGTGGTATTTAATGAACAAATTTGAAACTATGCTTCTACATAACATTCAAATTAAATGTGTTAGAATTAAATTAAAACTATCCATATTAAAAATGCAGGTTTAGTATAAAAATGGCTGACATTGGATTGAAATTTGAATGTGTATGAATAATTACATTATTTTAAATATGTTATGCATAGTTTTAAATAATACCATTGTTTTTAATTCAACTGTATCGATCTTAAGTTTATTATTTTTAATAAAATGCATACTGCCATCGCTGATACCATGTTGATACTAAGATTCATTCTTCAATGGTTTGTTTAATTGTATTTTTTTTGCGTTATTGTTATTAAATCTTCAGCTAATTGTGTGTGAGATTGTGCCCAGCCCTTGAACATAGACGGGGATATACTTTATTTAACATGGCAAGTCGTATATTGTATAATTATATATATTTCGCAAAATTACTTTCCACGCAATTAATTTAATACATTGCCACATACAACTTACAAAATAAACTTACCCTTAACATTAATTATTTAACTTTCTTAAACACAAAAATGTGTACATACAAATACTAATAAGTAATATGTATATGTGTGTATAACATGGTGGGTTATGACAGTCAATAGTTCGAGACAGCGCGGCGCTCCTGGCGATCAAACTGTACGACTGGGACCGCACAGGCAGAGACGAAAAGCTGGGCAGGTCGGTCGCGACATGCTGCAACCTGCATTATGTTGGCGATATACCACACATAGCTATATATATAATTGTATATATCTCACTGTATCCTACTGAATGAAAAATTACACAGACATTTGAAAAACACTCACGAAATAAAATTGACTGTCACTGTAGGTCAGCTCGCTTCAATAATACAATACCTACGTGTATTAAAACTTCATTCGCACACCCCATTAACATGATTTTACTTATGTAGTATATCATAATGCCATTAATATATGCACTAACAGCTAGTTCGTACAGCTGTAAGTAACTTAATCATTACACGCCTGATAGTACAATCACTAACAAAATTATATTTATCGAAAATAATATATAACATTTCTAGTCTGATCTTAGTTCAAAAGAATCTGTATTTTAGGAGAAACTAGCAAACCCAGCGAACTCCGTTTCGCCACCAGATGAATGAATTTTCTTTGCTATAAACCTCACGGAGCCCGAGACCTTTCCAACGAATGCAAAACCGTGGAAATCGGTTCGTGCGTTCTGGAGTTATAGCGTCAGGAAGGAAAACCCGACTTATTTTTATATAGTAGACTAGCAAACCTGGCGAACTCCGTTTCGCCACCAGATGAATGAATTTTCTTTGCTATAAACCTCACGGAGCCCGAGACCTTTCCAACGAATGCAAAACCGTGGAAATCGGTTCGTGCGTTCTGGAGTTATAGCGTCAGGAAGGAAAACCCGACTTATTTTTATATAGTAGATAATAGACGGAGTGTCGCCAACAAAATATTGATGCACAAAACACCAAGCGGATTTTATTAGTATACGCTAATTTGCGTTTATGTATATGGACGTAATTCGCGTGTACTACATACACAATTCTGCTTTGCTTTTTGTGCTTCAATATGTGGTTCGCGATATCCTGTCCGTATTATTACTTCGTCTAGTTTAGAGAACAGGTCTTCTATTAACTACTTATTCCATTTATCATTACGCCACATCCCCAAGGGTTAACTGTTGTATCCACACAATCAATTGCTTTACTAATACTATTAATGCTACTCAATTCATTCACATAACACCTAAAACAACACAAAAATTGTCTCGCAATGTAATATTTCTCATCTTCTTGTCCTATGTTTATTTTCTTTCTTTCTGATTTCTTAAACCATGGTTATGTAAATAACAAATCAATTATTATACTTGGCCGCTTGTATATTTACCTATTTCGATTTCAGATGCTCGCTGGATATTTCGCAAGTCGTTCGATTTGGTCGTCTAGACACGGTAGGTACACAGTTGGTATATTGACTCTCAAAGCCTCCACGAGCGCCCCAGTTAGGCACCCAACCAGGGCCCCAAGTCTGCTAACACAATCGATTCATAATCGAACAGCAACCGCATAGTAACTGTCACTTTTGACAGATATTGTATGGGATATCTGTCAAAAGTGACAGTTATGCGGTTGCTGTTCGATTATGAATCGATTGTGTTTGCAGACTTGGGGCTCTGTAGTGCCGTTACATATATTAAGCATTGGCATATCAAGAGGCAAGTTGGCTAGTCAGTGGACATACCAATTTGTAGTTAATTTAATTGATTGCGGCGCCTGTGGAACCATATTGAGAGCGGCACAGATATATGACGCGAACGGTACTAGATTACGAGCGTAGTGCTTAGTGACTCATAATAAGTTCCAATTTAGCGTAAATACTTTATATAATTCTCTTCCAGTGGCAAACGCTTCAAGAAGCGAAGCATGGAAAAGTGTTATTACGACTTTCCTGGCACCGCCTGTCAACAGATGTCACTGAACTGAGTCGCGTGAGTTTTATACTTTGAGGTTTTACATGAATGAACTGCTCTATATTTGATTATTATATTTTTTTTTACATTTCTAGGCATTGACCGAGACGCTGTTAATTAAGACAGGAGACATGAGTTCCGCTGTATTATCTGTATACATTGATTCCTGTAAAAAGCTACCGGTAAGTTAGAGATATTTGTACCATATACGTTACTTTACATTATTGTTTGACGAAAACGGTCATTGGTAGTGACGCAAGTGTAAGGAAGCCCGTTGCGCGCTGTGTGTGCAATACAGAAAATTCACATATGTCCATTTAAATGACCGGCGAAATGGGACTTCGTGACCGGCAGTCAACAAGCGCTGTATGATTTATTGCGCTGTCCTTGTCTACTCTTGAACTCGTTCTTACTTACTTACAAGGACGGATTTTGATTCCCACCATATTTATGATGACAGAATGCGCGCTCTCAGGCGAGACCTGATCCGTACCTTAAAGTGACGGTCGGCAAGAAGACAGAGATCAGTGCGGTGCAAATGAGGACCGACGACCCGGTCTACGAGATCGGATATTCGTTCCTTGTGCAGAACCCCGAAATAGATGTGCTGGAGGTCAAGGTACTTATGGCTTTGGAGTTTTAGATAATTTTTCATTTAATACGTACATCGGGTATGACAAGCTGCCATGCGAAAATGACCTTTCAAGTGTCCAGGTGGCTTGATAGTACATTCCCAATTCGTATATTCAAAACACGTATCATTTTACATGGTATTCGTGATATCATAGCAAGCTACAATCCACTTAATTACGATTAATTAAAATACATTTTCCTCAAAAGGTTTTACTAATGAACTGTAACTTTGTATTAGGGGATGGTATTTTTTATCGATAACAGAAAGTCAATTATAGGACGCTGAAATTTTCTAGGTGCTCGATCAAAAGACGGGAAGTTCCCTTGGCCAATTGGTATTTGGAATCTCTTCGTTATTGAAACAAAAAGATCTGAGCATGATAACTCAACCGCTGATGATGCAAAAGTCGGGACCTGAATCCAAGATCATCATGTCGGCGCAACTAAGGGTGAGTGTTCACACATATATTCATTTTTAGTGAGTCCAGAATGTTAGTTTTACGTTCCTGTATGTTGATGTTAGTGTTCGGTCCCGCTCACGCTACAGATTGCGTTAATATGCGATGAAGTTAGGAATCCCTTCAACTAATAAGTTACATAGTTCTCTGTCGCCCATCGTTCGGTCGTTTGGTTCACCAGATATGTAATAAATGACATTATGTAGTGTAAATACACAACATCACGACTGTGGCAGAGGTGGTTTCAGACATTTTAAACACATATGGAACATCCACTTTGTACTAACCACATTCGCGATGAGTGAACCTTTTCGCGCCATATCAACATACAGCTCCTATTAGACTTTTAAGTTATCTATGTTTAACATGTCTTCCTTTTTTTGGGGTTCGGTACCAAAATGGTAAAAACAGAAACCTTATTGTGTGACGCGACTATGTCCGTCTATTTAATTAGATATGTCGTATATTTATATATTTTTGTTTAAGGCACCATCACAGCCTGTAAATGTGTTTAATAAAATCTCACCCACTGGGCACTGTTTCTTCAAGTGCGCTATCTTCCCAAACTCATAAACCATCATACGAATTAGAAAATGCATTGAAAAGGTCTTTAGCAATATCATGTTATAATATAACGTAATAGTTGTCGTGTCGCTTAACTTACTTTAAATTGGCTCTTTGGTTAGATATTGAGAGAAGCGGTGAAAGAAGACATGGAAGAAGAACCGCCATTGGTGTTGGCGAGCGAGCCGGCGCCCGCGCCGCCCGCACCCGCCGCGCCGCCCGCGCCCGCCACGCAAGAAACTACTGACGGGAAAGTTCCCGAGCCAGTTGCTATTGACCCCGGTTAGTATGTGTATTGTAACTCTAAAACACTACACTTACGGCACATTTATAGATATCCTACATAAACCAGTTACACTAGCATTACAAATAGTTTTTTTAAGAATACTTGGTGCAAATTGTTTTAAATTGATATTAAAAGTTTGAATGAACATAAAAGATAATGCAAATTCACACCTGAATGAGTGTGTTTTAAAATGTGAAGCATATTTCCAAAGGTTTGGTTGTGACGCTAGATCGGCATATTTCGTTAGGGCACACCCTGCCGAATAGATTTTAAATTTCACATATTTACAATGGGTATATTACCCATGGGTATATTATTGGGTCTGGAATCGGGGCGGGCTACACTGATGCATTTACAAACAATGTGTAAAGTTCCGATGTCTATTAAAAAAATGTTCCAAACATAATGACAATTGTGACTTTCTGGGAAGATGTTTTCGTAATAGCCATCCAAATTCTGACTTCATATATTATTACAAATGCGCTAAAAAAAAGCGCAGGTCAAGGTTTAGTATACCCTTTCTGAATCACTTGTATAGGACCTACTCAAAGTAATTTTTTTTTATATAATTTTAGTTACTCCAATACAACCTGCAGAACCTGAATTGCAGAACATCGATGATGGAGCCCCCGATAATAGTTCACAGAAATCAGTGCCAGTGGAGCACATCGAAAAGGAAGTTGGTGAGTCGCAATTGATACAGTAGCAATCTGTACTATGGAAGTAAATTGAATGTATGTTTATTTTTTGCATCCATGTTATTTATTATTATATTTATTACAGACGTGCCTCAAGAATATCAGCCACCGCTTGGGCGCAGTTCACCAAAACTCGTTCACAGGACCTCTTCGTTGACAACGTAAGATGCAATTAATGTTATAACGTCACTACACTCGTCGAGAACGAACGAGAGAAGTCGAGAATGACTTTTTTAGTCGAGATTTCTTGGCATGTTTTTTGTTATATTTATAGTTCCGCTGGAGAGGCCGGCTTAGGGCGAATCTTGCTCTCACTGCGCTACAGTATGCAGAATCAGATGATGTACGTCGTCGTACATAAAATAATGTGAGTGTTTTTAAATTACCATAAAGCTGCATAGTATGGTTAAATAACGCAGTGTCTTATCAATTGTTTGTTTGTTTATAAAGGCATATACCGCTAAAGGATCCTACCAATGTGCCTGACCCTTACGTCAAGTTATATCTACTGCCTGGACGATCTAAGGACTCCAAACGTAAAACAGTAGTAAGTAGTTTTCTGTTTACTATCTTTTGGCCGTGGCTTTGTTCGCGCAACTATCGATTTTCCTTTGAAGCTGTACCCTCAATGGTCATAGCGCGATGTTATGTACCCTCTCTTTTGAGTCTAACCTTAGGCTATTTAATGATATGACATATTTACAACTACAGAGTTTTTTTCATTTATTAATTCTAAAAGCACTAGTTTTATGTCAGTTCCCGTTTTCTATGATTTAAATAAAATATTATCAGCCATGCTCATTGACGGTATTTTGAAATGTAGGTGGTGAAGGACAACTGCATGCCGGAATACGACGAGCAGTTCGAGTGGGTGATCCCACTCGCGGAACTGCACTCGAGGCAGGTGGAGGTGACCGTGGCGACACACAAGGGCTTCCTGGGGGGCAGCCCTGTTATTGGACAGGTGAGTGCGCCTTATTACATGTTTTCCATGCACCGCGCCCAGCGCTCATGTAGCCATTTATTAGGCGCAACTTACTAACACATTGAGGCAGTTTTTAGTTCGGTTAGTTCTAGAATCTGCCTATGCCACTTATTATTTTGCAGCGCGACTGCCAATGGACATTGTGTATTGTGATATTTATTTTTGTCCAAGGCAGGTCCAAATAGATGGAGAGAATATTGCATTAAAAAAAAAATATACATAGATGATCCTTTGCTCCACAACAATAAGAACTATTTTTGAAACATGATTACACAAACAGCTCATACAGTCCTTATCACAAGCAGCGATTTACTCTAGTCAGCCTTTGCTTGGAAAGGATTTTATATTACTGTTGTCAATAGGGTCGTCTACAAATGATTGAAAACACTTTTAATGTGATATGATGTCTAATCAATCTGAAAGACATACAGTATTGTAAAATGTATATTCGTCGTTCATAAATATAATTTCTCCATTTAATTTTGAACAAAAATCAGCTAAGCTATCTACACTGTCAAAGCGACGTCACCCACCTTCAATGTAAAAGTACGAAGAAAAAACTTGATGTGACGTCATATTTGTCATTATTAGTGTTGAGATTCTTAATTTAGTTAAATTAATAATGTTAATAGAAATGTAACTATGAGCTTCATATTTATTTGAACTCATTATTACGAATTCGTCTTTGTTACAGTTCAAAACTATTTGTAATATGTTATTTATATTCATTTCAGGTCATTGTACATCTCAACCAGTATGATTTTCGCGAGGCGAAGACCCTGTGGTTTGATCTTCTGCCTGAAACCTCACCTAGAGATTAATTATATTATGTTGTCACAAAAACGTTTGTTACGTAACGAGAAACATGTACTTATGAATCTATTTATATTTTGCTTTTATGCAAAAGCCATAATGTTGATCTGACCATTACTAATGTTTTTAGATGTTTTATAACTGTGTGGTAACTGACACTGCAACCTTATTGTAAAAGATACTATTATTATTTTTTTCTATGCAAGACTATATGCACAAATTGTTAAACTTGTAGTAAAATATATATATTTACTATAAGCATTTTTACACCTGTTTGTGTTATTACAAAGTGCTTTTACTATATTGTTAACTTATGAGGAAATGCTTTATATATTTTTCTTTGACACCTAGCTTATGAATGTGTTGTATTTTAAGTCACATCATTTATTGTATGTAGCTTATAATAAATTTGTATTCTTTGTTACCTTTGTATTGCATTTAAGTGTATTTTTGTACATGTAATAATAAAAAAATAGCTTTGATATTTTTTTCCTTTTCAATCAACACATAATGTAGTTCTTAGTAATACATTTTATTTACATCCAGATGTTCATGAATGTTGTCAGTAATTAATTACAGTTTAACAGTCTTTCACAAATTTGTAAGCCCTGCAATGGAATAGCAAGTCATATTGTTCAGCACACAGTGATCGTACAACTATCAGCGTTCCATGGTGTTTGGTACAATTTTCTGTGCAATGATTTTTCCATAACCACCACGTCCACCATCATAATCAGTTCTATATTCATCCCGTACCTGTAATCAAATATCATAAATGATTATGATTCATGCTTTAAATATTAGAGATTTTAATTTCATTATAAAAAGGGAAGCTAAAAGAGTAAATAAATATTGTAAGGGTAACACCAATTATATAACTGTTTCACTTTAGGAACACTTGTACAACAGGAATTATACAACAAACTAAAGCTTAGGTTTTATATAATATCAGTGGCAATAATTTTATGCGTCTTACTATTTACATTGACTTAGTGGTGAGTAGTGGTAGAAACACATTGATTAAAGATGTCAAGTTTCAAAAGGCTCTGGTTTAATTATTTGCATGATGGCTGCTACTGTCAAGTGTCCATGATGTCAAGTTGGTTGTTTTTACATCTTACATTTTTTTTATCCAATACAATTTTGTGCCCACACAAGAACTGATATATATTTGTGTCCTTTCTGTAAGACAAGACAGGTTGCACTGACCCAATGGCAAGTCCAAGAAGTTAGATATAATTTCACAGGGTCTATGTACAGTTTACACACCAAGAAATCCACATGGTGTACACTGGACTGCTAACATGTTAACCGGTCTCTTTCCAGCCATTAACTAATTAACAAGAAAATGGGCCAATGGTAGCCATGCAAACTATTTAAGAAAAGATAAATTCTGATATTTGCCCTATATAAAATCAAACTTGCTACAACCAAATCCACTGAGATAGAATAATCAAATTAATAAAATCTCTTTAAATAAATGTCATACTTGTCCACCAGTCTTGCCTCTTCCATACTGTCGGCCTTCAATAAATCCAGCATCCCAATCACAACGAACAATTCTATCATCGAGTCGTGTCCCATTAATATATCTAGGAAATAAAAAAATACTCAATTATTAACAGGAAAATAAGTGCAGGATATAGTGTCACAAACAAACAACAATGTTGTGTCAATATTTTAGCTAAGCAAGGTCTAAGAACTCTTTACCTACCGACATAACAAGTGACTAAAGCCAATTCAAATCAGCTGAGTGAAAACAGATTTACCTAATTAATTGAACTAACCTCATACAGTTCTCAGCATCAAGTCTTGAGTAATATTCAACAAAGCAAAAACCACAAGGAGTTTTTTTGTACTTATCTAAACCCATTATTACTCTTCTAATATCACCACAGCGTGAAAATAATTCGTATATTTGCTCCTCTGTTGTATAAAATGAAAGGTTTCCTATGTAAAGTGTTGCTGATGCCTTCAGTAACTTTTCTTGCTCACCCCTGGAGCCCTGGAATAAAATGATAACACAATTAGGTTAGGTATGTTGTTATTTAATGGATTAACCAGGCTGCATATAATGCAAAGAAAACGAAAGTATGACGAACACAAAATAAGGCTACTTACTTTAAAATGTTGATCACGGTATGAGCTTATATCGATTGATGCATTCATAGTATCACTACTTCTTCTCATTGTTTGTTACTTATACTAGATTTTGATGTAGTTTATAACTATACTGTAGAATTACAATGCTTCAAATCTAAGAATAAAATAATTAGCTCAAAACAGCACACTGCTTGTGCAAGCGACAACAACCACAACGTATTTATCATAGACTATTTTTATTTAGTTCTGCTTGACATTTCTTTTATGGTGTCACCAATTGAGGTATTTTGCCAGAATCGAGTACCACTGTTCAGAGCCCGGACAAATCGCTGAAAATCAAATCTTTGCCTATAAAAGATAGATATGTTATATAGGAAACTGTTTCGAATGGATTTTATCCTGTGGTTTAAGCAAAGTGCATAGGCACAAATCAAATGAGCCGTGAATGGGTGATCATAAGTCGAATCTAACAACAGCTAAGTCGTTCTTAAACCCGTGCATAGGCACACCGGGTTCCGCGCCCGTAGCTCACTGATACGCTTATAAGAGCTAGTACCCAGGATTGCTCAACAAATATAAAAAAAATCCTCCCCTGGCCCCTCCCTCCATTCCCCTCACCCTCCTAAACTCCCACCCAACCAACCAATAGATCGTTTTGTTTGTAGGTAGGTATTTGATGATTTGATTTGAATATTTTCAATTTCTTTGCTTTTATTTGTATAAATTCGAATCAAAACAATCAGTAAGGTTTGAGATTGTTTATTACGTGTAGTTATAGTCTTCATCAAAGTGGATAGATAGATAGATACTAGAATACATTTTTGGTAGAAATAATAAAAGTTTGTTTTGTTCAAACTTAGTTTTTATTCGCAACAGCTTTACTTATTTCACACTAAAACGAAATGGCATTCGCTAGTGAATTTGAGACTTTGGATGAAGAAGTTAAGGAACTTTTGCAAAACTATAAATATAAAAAGCCGACAGCATACGAACCGTGCACAGTAAGAAACTTTAACGAGTGCCTTATCGGGCTCAACGAAGTGAGTAAACTTTGATAAAAAACTAAATTGCAAATTGTATACATTTATTTGTTTTATTTTTATAAAATTATCATTGATCTGTTTTATATTGTAATTTTCAGGAATTTGGCTTACTCAATTTCAATTACACCTTTAACCCGCATCTGGACGTGGACAACAACACCTTGCGACTAGAAGCTCTAGTGAATCTTATAAACGCAGTATTTACACTTTTGCATCACCACAAGAACATATCACAGAAAGCTGAGAGACTTGAAGAGGAGAATCATGTACTGGAGCACAGCAATAAGCAGTTAAATGTTAGTTGCAAATAAGTACAAGTTCTTACAATGTGTCTGTTGGTGGTTGTAGTTATAGAGTAGAAAATCCCACCTGAATGCAACTTAGCCATTCAAACTAAATCAAACTAGACGGAGCCTAGACAGACTACAACAATTTTTGTACTACATCTAAATGATCTTTTTATGTTTATTTTAAGGCTCTGGTGCAAAGACTAAAAGACAAAGTCAATTCAGAAAAAAACGAATCCAAAGCATGTGTGGCTTCTGCACAAAGGATTTCTGACCATACTGAGGAAGTGATGCAGAAGCTGACTGAGGTGCGTGCAAAGCTTGTACAGGTCACCAAACAGAAGGCAGCCAAGGAGAGACAACTTCAACATGAAATTACGAGGCTCAAGCTGCAGAACGACAATTTAACTGATAGGCTGCGGAACAAAGGTAAAACATAACAATGCAACACACATGTACATAATGATTTTTTAAATGTATGATTTATTAATTTGTGATTGTGTTGTTCTAGATATTCACACCCATTCCACCAAAGCATCGCATGCAGCTTGCATGAGCATTGCATCTGAGGAGAAGGAGATGTACAGGCACTTAAACAGCCTGGTAAGTAAGCTGGAAGATAAGAACCGGATGCTTGTGCAAGAGGTGCTGAAGTTGAAGGACGAGATTGTTTTTAGGGGAATGGAGCAGTTCTCCCTAGATGAAGAAGAAGAAGAAGATTAATGCTACCACTTGTAATGCTATTGTAAGCGCAGTTATTCTGCTAGTCATATCATGACAAGAGATGATTCATTACACATTAACACCCTAAAGTTAGTCTTAATTTTTAAGTTTGATATTATTTCCTCAACTAATAGAAGTTTTATTCCAATGTATTTTCACAGTGCAGTGCCATGCCATTTTTAATGGAATAAAATTTGCATAATTTAATGTTTGGCATAAATCTTTGTTGTTATCTTATTGAAAAGGTGTTTGTAATATTCCATTGTATGATGTACCTATAATTTTGATATGATATGGTTAGTTGTTAGGTGGTTATTATGAATCTCTAGGTAGTAAGCATCAGTGTTGATTGCTACTGATATTCAGAAGTTACCTAATGAGCTGTGACTAATTTACTAATTATTTTAATATGACTGACTATTGTGATCCACAGTATTAATAGTATGTACTTAAATAAGCTTAAATTTGTTATTTTTTAAATAAATGAATAAGAAACGTTAATGATTATCCCAAAGGGAATTAAGTAAGTACTAGTAATTTAATGAGTAATTTGATGATAAGCACAAAATGTGATTTAATTTTTCTAAATGATTGTTATAAGGTCTGTAATAAAAGTGATTTTCTATAACTTTATACATTTTATTCTTAAACTAGCTGCGCCCCGCGGCGTGACCCGCAATTTAACAGTTAATTAAAAAAAACACGGTTCCTGTATGCTATCCCATAGGAATCGTGCATTTTTTCGGGATAAAAATTAGCCTATGTCATTTTCGGACCGCTAAACTACCACTACCTATGCATAAAGTCATGTCGATCCTTTGCTCTATGAAAAATTAAAACATCTATCCCACGGGAACAAACCATTTTACCGGGATAAAAGTAGCCTATGTGCTATTCCAGACCATAATCTATCTTTGTGCCAAATTTCATCCAGAGCCGTTCAGCCGTTCTGGCGTGATTGACTAACAAACAACCATCCATCTATCCAAACTTTCACATTTATAATATTACTGGGAAGGGATGGGATTATGATATAAGAAGTAATGTTATAGCATTTAATATAATAACAAGAGGTAGTTCGCTATTATTGGGACTATATTTATCATTGGCGAAATATGGTTGCACTGCAGTGCACCACGGCCTACACCTTTTGAGATCACAAGCATGCTTATGGTGGTAAAATGTATGTTTGTTTACTGGCTGTTGGTCGCGACTGAGCGTCTGGTAATTTCAAAAACATTCTCCATTACCCAAAATCTAAAAAGCTGAGACAAAAATCATGGTTTTTGGGTCTTTATAGTAACCTATATCGTATAAGTGAGTATAATATATAATAATGCCAACCAGCACTTTTTAATGTCCCACTGTTGGGCACAGGCTTCCCCTCAATGTGAGGGGGATTGGGCTATAGTCCATGACGCTAGCCCAGTGCGGGTAGGCGGACTTCACAGATCTTTCGAGGGGTTCTTTCAGACATGCAGGTATCCTCACGATGTTTTCCTTCACCGTTTAGCAAGTGAATGAGATTCGTACATGAAATCAAGAAATCCCAGAGGTGCGAGCCGGGGTTTGAACCTGAGATCTTCGTTATCGAGGCAAGTGTTCTACCTACTTGGCTATCACTGCTATATACCTATATCGTATGAGTGAGTGGTACCTATGAAATAGGTAAGCGACTGCAGAATTGTTAAATAATTATAGCTATACCGCTATTTGATATGCGTATAAAGGTTGTTTGCAATATTCGGGCTCCGATATACTTATTACAATATAGGTAGTGTGCAAAAATCGCGCTATATTGAATTACGACACAGTGTGCCGAAGCCCACGACAGCGATAAATTGTAGTTATCACTTTCCTGAACGCGCTGAATTGTGACACAAATATTAGTTATCTCGATGTTTTCCTTCATTGTTTATATAGGAGCTTTGTTTCAAAAATTCTCGACAGAGTCGGCGCAGTGGTGTAGACCCCAAGCGCATACGAAAATAATTAGTAATCACTAATGGATATTTACAGGCATATCATTACACCTCTTATATTTAAATTAGGATTTTATGGTTCTAGTATTGTCTCCCGGTGGCAGTGACGCTCAATGACTGCAATAGTAAACGTTATTGGATGCGTGACGTTAACTCATTTGCGGTCGGGCTTGGTTGTAATACGTTCATAGAATTAATTAAGAGTTTCTGTGGGACATTCGCGAGCGGCAGACGTAACAAACAGGCGTAATATCGCACAGTGGCCTTTTCGTCGTACTGGTCACTCGCTACTGATTCAGTTGTTCGTGAGCACTCGGCATTCGACCGCGAAACTGAATGCGCGCGCGCTCCTTGTTTAAATCCGTAATCATTTCGTTATCGTGAATATTTCTTTAAGATTGATAAGATCATTACATCACTAAATGATAAGAGTCACCAAGGACTAAGGTACGGGCGCGCGGTAGATGTTATATCGCTATATTGCTGTGTGCAACGGATACCGCTAACAGTGTTAAAATATAAACTTAATTGTCGGTTATTGTGAAGTGTATGTGACAATTTGTCGGATGTGGCAACTCGCACCATGGGTACGACGAAGAGACTGAAGATAACAGTGGTGGGCGACGGCATGGTGGGCAAGACTTGCCTGCTCTACGTGTACACTAAAAATGAATTTCCCGAAGAATACGTGCCTACAGTGTAAGTATCTACTAAAGGAACTACTATTACTTAATTTGTTCCGGCAATGTTCGCGGAGCAGGTGCGGCGCTCGCCTGCTGGGTCAATAGGGCGCTTGCGACGAGCTCGCGCTAGGGCCGGGCTCCGCTGCCGAGTCAGCGACTCTATGTGGTAACATCGGTATCGTATAATTGCACTATTAGCTATTGTGTTTACACAGAGCGGCAACATTGGACATATAAAACTATGTTGACATCAAATGATGATTTACGGGAATTTTCCTTTTAGCAAACAGTTTAACATGCACTAAGTTATTTATCATACATAATTGACTCATGTGCGACGTTGGAAGTAACTAAGTACCTAAGTACTTGGATTCTTAATATCAATCCTTTTACGCTTTAGTGGCTATAAGTGCCGCTTATAATGAAATTTCATTAAATTATTGTTTTTTTTCAAAGCATCCAAGAATATATACCTACCCAGGTAACTCTAATTCATAAGTACACTGAGTTGAGGAAACGATGATGAATCGATTGGCCTTACGTCATACAAATTTGTAAGTACAATACCGTAGAGTTTAACACGATATGTATGACTAATGCTATGTCATAAAGAATATATCTAATATGAGTATGTACCTACTTACTTACCTTATTTATCAACGTCTCAACAAAAATATTATCAGGTGATAAGTGTGTTACTATTGTTACTGGTTTTGAACGAAATAAGCATTATTCAGATAAACTCACATTTATTAATTAATACGTAAAAAAACATAGGTCAAGGCTTTTCAAGTTATCTACAAGGTAGGTACATTTATATCAACAAAGTGTTCTCAACCATTTCCTTATACCTAGTGGATATAGGAATATAGTAAATATTGCCATGAGCTACTCTGCATATTCCTGAGAGTAATTGCGCAATACTACCTAGGTGTAAACATAGGTGCCTGCCTATAAAATTACTAGTCATTATTTTGAACTAAGCATTAATGGAATCATACTTAGATTTGTTTTCCCTCATCATGAGAAAAAACCCATTTGCCATGTTTACACATCCGATAGTTAAATGAACTGATATTTCGAATGTTAATGTCGCGACCGGTGTTCGCTACCAGTGGACTAATATCATTGAACAGGTACCTACTTAGCATTGCGCGCTGCACTATTTATAAAGTCAAATACGTCGCGGCATTGTTGTATTGTATCTACACATCGGTCGTCGTCGCTTCCTCCTAATGAAACTGGACGCACGCCTATGGCTATACGGCAACATTGATTTCCTTGCGATCCGTATCTGCGACGAACGTAATAAACTAAGAAGCAGGACGTTATCTCATGACTCCACACAGTTACACGTACTAGAATAACTATATAATGAAAACTACAAGAAATGAAATCATAAGGGAACGTAGGTACCAGTATTCGGAATCTTACGAACACGGACTGCTAATTGCAAAATATTTAAAACTATAATCTTCACCTTACAGGTTCGACAACTATGTCGGTCGCATCACCGTGGACGGTGAAGAGGTGGAGATGGCACTGTGGGACACCGCAGGCCAAGAAGACTACGAGCGACTAAGGCCTCTATCTTATACCAACGTAAGTCACCAAGTCTTGTCAAAGCGGTTCCAATTAGGGCTCCTACCAGCAATAGTTGGTAAATGAAATCAGCATCAATCTTTAGCGGAAAAGGGAAGATCTTCCAGCCAGGCTGTGGTATGTCAGGCGCGGCGGCCGCTATGCCCCGACGGTTCTTGTCGGGATCTTGTATACATGTTACGTGCTCCGAAAACTGTCATAGCGCGTTTCAGGATTGTATGAAGCCTTCGTCATTTGTGCTGGATGTCGTCTACAGTGCCATCTGTGTAGCTTGCACTGTAGTCTGCTGTCTGTACTGACTCGATTAGCCGCATACCACCATTCCATTCTTTATCCTGACTATTTTATGTAATTTAATGGACAAGTGACCTAGTTTAAGGCGGTATTGCCATGTTCTAGTGAAGATGGCTCCGAGTTACCAATTAGCAGGAAGATGTTCAAGTCATGCTACACAAACACGGTCACGGTTAACGACTATGGTACATACACTCTCATCAATTTATCGATAGCCGTAATAGGTGTTTAACTCGTATAACTTTTAGTAGAGATACCTACTTATCAATATCTAACGGGTTAGTTAATTAATAACCTCCTTCGTACTTTATCGTCGGTTAAAAAGACTTCTACATTTTACAAGCGATAAATTATTAACAATTTTTGTTTGACTTTATTTTCTTAATAACGCAGTGAAGAACTACGTGGATTGAAACATATATTTTCGTTTTAATCAGTTTCTGAAAAAAAATTGGTACTACTCAAGTATTTTATATGTTATAGAGCGGCTAAATTGGGCACATCCTAAATGCTTTTTTTCGTTATTAGGTATGTTTCTCTTTAAAATTATAGATAGCTTACTAATGTATCGTCTTTAATCATAAAAGTTCAATGGTCATGATAATATGTACATACTTACGTATTTATAATCCTACCGCAACACGTAGGATAGGATAACGTAGCCTGTTACAAATTACTCGAAACACGTCTATCTAGGTCTCCCTTCCTACGTATTCCTCCCACTTTTAAATTCCTTTTATTAATGGACATACCTACCGATGATTTGGTCTTCCTTGCTGCCTTCATGATGAGGATAATGAATAAATTGCTATACATACTTATAGGAACGGATCTCCGTTCAAATATTAAATTAATTAGGTTATGATTATGCGCTAATTTATGTTAAACCGTGCATTACAGACAAACTGTTTCCTGGTATGTTACTCAGTGGGCACTCGCTCGTCATACGAGAACGTGATCCACAAATGGTATCCAGAGTTGAAGCACTTCAGTAAATCCGTACCAATTGTGTTAGTGGGTGAGTTACACTCGACGATTTTTGATAAATTTTCATTATAGTGCCGTATTACTACCCTGAGCTACAGTCTACACGGTCGGGTTCGATTCAACCGAGAGTGACTGAGAAGAAGAATAGAGTAAACGGAGCGTCTTATTGTAAAATATGATTGATAACTCTCGGTTGAACGCGGTCGTGTAGACGCCACTTGAAAGTTACCTGAAAGTGTATTTTAAATTAAGTATGCAAGTACGCTATAAATACAGATAAACAATTCTATAATTTGTAGGATTAACTCTAACTACTGATCCGACTCTGAAAATACTCTTACTGATGGAAAGCTACATTATCGCTAAGTGTCGCAGGCTATGCGAAATCACGCTATGACCGTTAGGATCGAGCTGCAGAGCAGAATCTACAGGGTGTTACAGAAAGGGTATACTAAGCCTTGGACCTCAGCTTCTTTAGTGCATTTGTAAACACTTTATGCAGTCAGAATCGTAATATGTTTATTTTTAATAAATAGTTTTGTACCCAACAAAATGATTATTCTGATTTATTAAGAACAATAGTTTTTTTTTTAAATGGACATTCTCCACATTCTAACTTCAAATAGTGTTTACAAATGCGCTGAAGAAGCCTAGGTTCCAGGCTTAGTATACCCTTTCTGAAACACCCTGTATAGTTGCGCAGACGGATCCGCAGGCAAAAGCTAGTACAAGATAAATAGGAAATTCAAATTGAGCTGATTTTTATGACACATTTCATAGCTTTAGATTTTTTAATGACGTAAAAATGTTAGACTTAAATTCCTTCTAGAAGAATGACTATATAAAATAATTAAACTAGTCATTATGTACGAAAATAAACTATAACCCGTGGAAGTATTAATTGCCATAAAAATATCGTCCTGTATGCTTTTTTATACATTTTGTCAATTATGTGCTGACCAATTTGCGACTATTAACAGAAAGAGCGTTAATTAGGAAGAACTTAATTGTGTGTGTATTTTGAGCTATACACAGTTACTTAAATTGAGCTAGTTTTACTTGGTTATTTATATAAAATGTATGCTCATATATATCATTTTGCTTTATTTTCAGCAACAAAAATAGATTTACGAGCGTCCGGGGAAGCGATAACAACGCAGGAGGGCAAGAAATTAAGGAAAAAAATACAGTGAGTTTTTTTTTCAGTCGCCTGTTCAGTAATATACTGGATATTAATTTATATAAATAAAGCATAATTACTGTTGTATTGATAACGACTGGATCACTTCACATTTTTTTTGTAATTTATAGGTCGAATAAGATTTTTTAGGGAAATAATGTTTTCAATGTTATCCCCAAAATTCTAGACAGGACAACATCGGCGGGGTCAGCTATAATAGATAATTATTGATGTTAAAGTACAATTTTGTTAAAACAATACATAAGTGAAAAGTGACAGGGGTTATCGTGCGCGAGCGCCGGCAGTTGCGCTATCGCCACTTATCGCGCACTGATAATGCGCGCAGCCTGATATGACGACACAAACAATTTGTTGAATAAATCACCCATAATCAGTACACAATTGGATAAAATCCATTGTAGTTTTCAAATGAACAACAGCACCTAACATTTTGATCGTATTCCGTGGTTTGAATTCAGTAATGCCCCGAAATACCACGCGGGCGAAATTTGGGTGAAGCTAGTACTACATAGAGAGTAGTTAAGAGTTATTATATGTTTTTCATGCAAATAATAATGATGTGTGTGCCAGGGCCGCCCAACTCGTGGAGTGTTCGGCGCTAGAGAGAGTCAACATGACCGAGGTGTTCGAGGAGGCGGTGCGCGCCGCGCTGAAGAAGAAGCCCGTCCACAAACGCACCTGCCAGTACCTTTGATACTCCTACGATTATTACGCTTGTTGAACCAACTGTGGGCGGTAGCGGATACTGCTTACGTCCGAACAAGCATAGCAGCGATTACTCGATGACAAATTGGCTTCGTACAGCCCCTTTTGAACAGGCCCTCCTTTAAGCATTGCTGCTAATACCGTTGTCCTAAAATTACTACATCTAAAAACATTGCAGTCTGGCTCACACATTGCGGCCACGAGAACGACGACAACATACCGTAATCAAGTTTAGTTTGTGTAGCAGCAGTATAATTACCATTGTGCCAATATTGGATTGGTTTCGGATTATCTTCACAATTGGCCTCGTGTAAATACTCCTTATTACTGATACAGCTTACAAGATATATGTATTGACACAGTGGCACAAAATGTTAGTCATAATTATTAGTCACCTTGCATTTAGATGTTCACCTTCGTTTTAGAGTGGTCATCGCATAATGATCACAAATATAATTTATAATAATTTTAAGAAATGAGATTAGAGTACCACTCATGAAGTACTATATTCAGCTAATAAGTTAATTGAAATTATCACTTAACCCTCTATAGAAGACCCTGCAGGTCACATTACTTCTGAAAAATGCTTTGTAATACCATTGATTAAAAACTTATATAAGTTTAGAACTAAATCAACAGAAATTATTATCAGATTAATATGAGATTTTAGATAAAGGCAACAACGGCGAAGTGTTTTAAACATGATTTTGTACAAATATGAGTAAAATATTATTCCAATATTGAGATACGACGATGTATATTTGATTTTAGGTGTAAATAAATATGTAGTACCTCTAAAATTATTGTTGCTAACTAACGTTTAAAATTTAAGGATATAGTATTATAGGTGCAGTATTCTCTTGCACTCGATGGAGCAATATACACAGGGATGTAGCTCCTATGTGAGTTTTATTAAAAATTAAATACGATACGTATGTACAAACCTACATTTATTTTCCACAATATATTATACGTACATTTATTCTGATCAAAATTATATCGAGAGATGTTTAGGTCACTTACCTACCATACAATAGGGGCATCACATTCAACTTGTAAATATAATGAGATCTAACAAAAAATTGTGTAAAAAAGTTTGAGAGGTCAATCGTTTGGGTTTAAAGACGCGACTTAGAAAAAAAAACAAATTTGGTAATTTTTAATAAGTGCCAATAAGTGATTTACGATTTTCAAGGACAAAAAAACAAGTGTCTACGCTTGTCCTTTACACACATACACGTGATCAGTAGGGTAAGCAGGAACTAATTGTAACGTCATTGAGAAAACATGCTGTCACTGTCCAACTTATTTATAGAAACTGTGGTGTGAGAGGGATGGACAACGTACAAAAGGATTGAGCTTTATGTACTGTATGTTCATGAAAAATAATTTATAGCATTTTTGATAGAGGTTATGGTCATAGTATAGTAATGGTAAGGGGATTCCCCAAAAACTGTAATGCGGTTGGAAATGTCCCATATTATTATATTTTCTTCGGTCAGCGTTACTCATGAGCTATTCCCGGCACGAGCTGACGTCACCAATACACACATAGTGCTTACTTATCGTCACGTATGTCCACTGAATCAGTATTTATTGTGCTAATACACTAGACTGCGCAATTTCATATGTAACGTTTATTACATTTATATATGTTTACGAGGAAATCCAATACAAAGACGTTTCAAACGCAACTTACACAAATTATTCCTGAAGACCGCAATACAGTACCCATCGAGGTGATGATATAACTTACAAAAATGTTACAACAGGGAATAAACCAAATTATATGAACTGTTTACTTTTACCAATAAGAGTATTGTTACAAATAAATATACTTACCTATAGTAAAATTTAGTTTTGTTTTAAATTAATACAATTTTGATTTATTCTGTTTTATAAACTCCAGTATTTACTAGTGTCGGAAAATAATCACTGATCACGTGTGGTCGATTGTAGACAAGGGTCTGATGACCGTAAAGTATGTTTGCAGGGACTGTTGACTTGGTAATAAGTTAGGGTGTGGACTACATGCTAACTTGTTACAAAGTTACATGAAACAATAGACACAAAACGTTTCCAGAGTTTCTGTTCTCAAATGTTTATTGCAACATGTATCAATGTCATGGAAACATGTTCTTGTGATACAACGTTTACGAGTATTTACTTTCGAATGAATGGGTTTCATAGTTTCCGCACCAACAGCCTTAGCTCTGCAACCCGTATGTTACAAAGCACGCAAAACGTGGAACGTGAATGCTGTATACTGTGTAATTGTGGTCAAAAGGAGTAAATAAAAAGAAATAAAATATTAATAAAAAGTATAATGTCGAATTAATGGCACAGGGCGACTTATAGAGAGCGTATTAATACTTATTGTTGTTCGTCTATCATAAAAGCAGATCAATAGAGCTATAGCTATAGATGTACATATCACTAAAGCTTGGGGCACATAAATATGAATGCGAGTGTGTAAATTTCCGTTGAATATTTTGTATGACAAATTGAATCCAATAGTTTAATTGTGTAAATTAATGACATTGTGAGTTATAGAGTAATAATAGGTAAAATTAATAGTACGAACAGGAAGCCAGCCGGGCGCGGCGGCCGGCGGCGCCGCGGTCTGCACAACGCACTTGTCATTTCTTCTTGGCGCGATCTATCAGTTTACTCTGGAACAAAATGTTAAAAATTACGACCAGACTGCGGCTTCGTACGCGACACCTTTAGCTTTTTCGGCTACCAAACCCTTCTATTTTAGGGGCATTAATTGATCCTATTATAAGCGTTAACTTACTGCAACCGCTGGTGGGTGCAGTGTGGTTTTCTTGCGAGAGAGAGGTTCTTTTTACATGCTCTCTAAACAGTTTGGCACCGTGTCGTGCTAGCTATGTCATATGTTCACTATTTACGCACGGTTCACGGTCGCCCGGCGGCAGTGCTCGCAGTATTGTCGAGGTACCAGACTGAAGATGTTGTTTATTATGAAATGGAACTAAATAAGTATATGGCCATGCTGTTCAATCGTATGCATGATATGAAAATGGCCAGAGTGTTGTAATATGCCGGTTCGATTCCAGGCTGAGGCCATCGAGGAAAAAATTAACAGCAGTTTAACTAACTTTTAAAAATAAAGGAATGTTTTATTTCATTAAAATTTGCTATATATTTATGGTACTTTCTGAGCACCGACCGGCTTTTTATCCGCGCTCAATATATAGTGTTAAGGACAAACACCTTGGCTAAGTTGAGTCCGATCTCGCTGAGCCTCTTGTGCTGGTAGGTGAGCGGCTCGTGCAGCTTGGCGTCGCCGCGCTTGTAGAAGTCGCTGTAGTCGAGCCGGAAGGCCAGCGTCTGCAGCGACACCTCCGCGTGCAGCGCCAGCTTCAGGATCAGCGTGGTCACGTGGCCCCTGTCACAACATCAAGTCGCGGCGGTTTAGCACGACATGTTACACCTTCGAATACCGATCGCGTGATCGAGGCTTTTACGGCAGCATGCATAATGTAACTTTAAAACGTATTGACAAATACAATGTAATGAAAATTACATTCTAATTGTCAATTTCATTGTCATTGTATTTACGATGTAATGAAAATTACATTGTAGCCAATTTTGTATGTTACGGTAGACCCTCAACACAAATTGTTAGTATTAACATTAATACGAATTATTAATTAGTTTGGCAGTTTTTAAGTATTATTCATATGGCAATATTTGTCTCACCTGTACGTGCGAGCCCAAACATTCAAATCAGCTTTCCGGCTCGCCAAGAACTGGTGGAATATCTTTCGCTTCTCTTTGTCGTGCGCCTCGTCAGCGGTGGTGAGCGCATACTCGCCTGGGAATATTCAAAAGGGAATAAATTCGTTGTCACAAGATAAAAGATATAGTCAGACGCCACCACCACAAACCATCCATTTTACCCTGCAGCGCGACCCCCAATGATTACAGCGTGATAATATGTAACCTATATTAAAATATACGCAAATATAAATAGGAGTGTCTGTTTGTAATATTGAAATAACCGCTTTTTACTAAGTGCATTTGGATGTATAAACGGTACCTATAACACAACATTTTTTTTAAATTTTTTGTCTGTCTGTCTGTTTGTTCCGGCTAATCTCTGAAATGGCTGGACTAATTTTGACGGGACTTTTACTGGCAGATAGCTGATGTAACAAAGAGTAACTTAGGCTACTTTTATTTTAGAAAAAAAAAATAGGATCTCACGAAAAAAATTAAAACCAATGTTGCAGCGCTGCGTCTGATTATGTTTGATAGCAACAATATGCAATGCGTCCCGCGGGCTCAGAAAGCGCACTCAAAAATCTCCAAAAATTGCGTTACGTAATACTTGAACGCTCCCCAAGAGTAGTTTAAAACTGGTTTGCATGTTTAAAACTACAGTGTTGGTATTGTTACCCCGCGCTACTCTCTCGCGCTTGGTCTGCTCGATGCGCTGGCGCCGCTCCAGCTCGGCGTTGATGCCCGCGTGCAGCGTCGACTCAAAACTGCGTAACGCTAGCGTTTCGTTCAGCACGTTGCCCAGGTACGACTGTAGCTCCTTCAAATAAAAGTACAAATATACGACCACTATCACCAAACACTTATTAAAGTGTAATAAGTTAATGTTCTACAATTTGAACATCATAGGGTCACATAGTTTTCTATTATCTCTAAAGGTGCGTATACAGGGGGTGCAAAATGTGCTATTGCCCCCCCCCCCCCGCCTCCCCGCTGACTAACGCACGACTGAAGTACTTAATTTTGTCCAATTTTTTTTTTTTATCCGAAAGTAAGGTGAAATAGCACAAAAATTGCAGAATTAATATAAAAAAAATTAAGCGTCCAAGTGCCTGTAACAACTTTCAATGATATAAGTTTATAAACCGGGACAGCCGTCCCAAGCACGGCCGATGGTGTAGGGATAGTGTGTGTGTGCGCGTGTACCTGCGTGGTGTGGTGTATCATGGCGTGTATGGAGTGTCGGTCGAGCGCGGCGTGGTGCAGGCGCAGCAGCGTGTCGAGGTCGCGGCGGCGCGCGGCGGCGGCCAGCAGCTCGGCCCAGGCGGGCTCGGCGGCCACGCAGCCCGCCTCCTGCAGCGCGCCGCACAGCCGCAGCGCCTCCGCGCGCAGGCAGCACACGCGCCGCATCAGGCCCCACACCTCTGTACACAAACACACAATCACTCGAATCGGATCAAAGCGTCGCAGATCAAATCTGCGCGCAAAAGTCGATTTTATTCACTAGCGTGTAAAGCTATTCAAAATTCTAACATGACGAAATGATTGGCCGCACCTAACTTTTTTTCATAACAACATTGCAACTATGTACAACAAATATGTACAGGATGTTTCAGAAAGTGTATACTAAGCCTTAAATCTGCGCTCAGAGTCAGCATTTCGGTACGTCGATTTTATAAAACAAAACTTATCTCTCTTACAAAATTACTGTTGTGACTTTTTTAATACATTTTCTTTATAGACTTCGCTTCTTTAGCGCCATTCATTCTGATCCTGTGCTAGCTCGTCCAAAATGGCAGCAATCTATACATCTATACATATAAATAAAATTGGAGTGTCTGTTTGTAATATTAAAATAACCGCTTTTTACTAAGTGCATTTGGATGTATACACGTTACCTATACCGAAACAAATTTTTTTTAAATGTTTGTCTGTCTGTCTGTTTGTTCCGGCTAATCTCTGAAATGGCTGGACCGATTTTGACGGGACTTTCACTGGCAGATAGCTGATGTAGCAAGGAGTAACTTAGGCTACTTTTATTTTAGAAAAAAAATAGGATCTCACGAAAAAAATTAAAACCAATGTTGCAGCGCAGCGCCTGATTAAGTTTGATAGCAACAACCTGCAATGCGTCCCGCGGGCTCAGAATGGGCGAGCAGGCTGTTGTCAACGGTTGTCTTTGTTAAATACCACGCGGACGAAGTCGCGGGCAACAGCTTGTATTAAAGTAATATCATGTTACCGGGCATATGCTTGAGCCGCTTGTGCAGGATGGCGTGCTCGCGCCAGGCCACGTGCAGGCCGTGCTCGATGCGCTTGACGCGCCACAGCTGCGCGAACAGCGCGCGGTACCGCGCCGCGCACGTGGCCGGGAACAGCGTGCCCAGCGGCCCGTCCACGCGGTACTGCAGCGCGAACACGTCCCAGCCGCTGTCCTCGCGCCCGTCGCCTGCCCAACAACACCAGCTTCACACACGCACCACTCACGAAAGGACTACACAGATGAGCGTGCAGCGTTCTGAATACCGCGTTCTTTGTTCTTTGAAATGTGTAGGTATGCTTATCCAGGTGCAAAAAAGGACCATTCATTGGGTTACTGCGCGTCATAGTATCCAACAAAAACGATATTATATTACAAATAAAAAATATAAATATCAAACTCTGGTACAAAGACACACTAAGAAAAAATAAAGACAAAATGTCTCTTAACAAAATTTTGAAGCACATTAAGCGATACTGATTCGCATACTTGATGCAAATGACATCATTCCTAACCATGCCGATTGCATTAAATTTAAACGCGTCGCCTTCATAACAAATCGGCAAAGTATTATGTGATATGTTTTTTGGAGTGACTTTGGTCTATAATAAACAGGTACCGTCGAGAGTGAACAGGTACCTTCTAGGCAAGTATGCTCCATCGTAGATCTCATCGTCACTTACTATCAGGTGAGATCGAGATCAAATACTTGCCTATAATGTAATAAAAAAAAAATAAAAAATATATTAGTTAGCACGTGCGTGCATACAGTTGGGGTAGAGGTTGACGTGCAGGCGCGCGAGCACGTGCGGCGGCTCGAACTGCGCGTTGGTGGCGCGCACGGCCGCCTCCAGCGTGCACGTCAGGTTGTGCACGTACAGCGACGTCGCCGGCTTGTTCAACTCGTCCCTGGGCACACACACACACTTCTTACAACTTGAACGTCATACACACGTAATCTTACGATATCTGGCCAGTCGCCACATCCAACCCTCAGTCTGCCTTTTAGGCAACAAAGCATGATAAACGTCACGCCACAGCCGGCTTTGACCAAGAGTGACAAACAAGGATGTATTGGATATATTGGCGTTGGCGTTGAACATTTTTCGGCCAGTGTCGGGATGCACCTGTAGGCACAAACACGTACGCCGTTTCCATGGAATAACGCGACGAACGAACGAAGTCTCGATCGGTAGTCCAGTTAATAAATAATATCTCCAGACGACACACTAATCGATTGATCCCAAACTAAGCAGCTTTTGTAATATGCGTATTAACAATATAAATAATTAACTGGGTGCTATAAGTTCCCAAAATACTATTTACGAAATGCTCAGGCGGGAATCTAACCCGCAATCACCCGGCGAACCGCGCGGCTTAACATCAACAACTAACTAGTACGAGTTGTCGTGGAATAGCAAGTAGGTCCGAGCGACGCGGTGGTGGTGGCGGTGGTGGCGTAGGTACGTACTGCAGCAGCGTCATGAGATGCAGCACGAAGTCGCCCTGCGCGAGCAGCAGGTAGCGGCGGTGCGCGGCCAGGTGGTCGAGCAGGTGGTGGTGCGAGCTGAGCGCGGCCAGCAGGCGCGCCGACGCCGCCGCGTGCGCCGCCGCCACGCCGCCGCGCAGCCCCGCCGCCTCCCACCACGCGCAGCCCGCCGCGCCCGCCGCGCCCCCCACGCCCCCCACGCCCGCCTCGCCTGCCCACAACCACCACAACACTTGACAATCACGATAGCATACACACACACTAATATAATACCTCAAAGATACAAATAACCTGAAAGAGTCCACACGGTAATGTCCGCGATAAAACATTAGAAAGACATATCTATATTGATTGAATCCTTCGGCCGCTCTTGCCCGTCGCCAGGAGCTGCGCCGCCTGCTCGCGGGACATGCACGTACCTGTGTGCGGCTTGAGCAGCGCGTGCAAGTGCTGCGCGTGCTCGGTGGAGCCGGGCTCGTCGGCGCACGCCTCGCGCATGAACACCACGCTCTTGCCCGTCGCCAGGATCTGCGCCGCCTGCTCGCGGGACATGAACGACGGCACCATCCACTCCCTAAAATGCGTTGTAAATGTATTGTAAACTCAATAAAACTCCTATGAATGTCTTGGGTAAACGATGCTGGTGTAACATTTTTTTTTACTTTTATGAACCAATATTGCAATTAGTGTCTGTGTTCCCAAAAGCTGTAGCTTTTTACAGAAACAACAACATAAGATGACACAGAAGACAAAATTAAATAGAATGGCCATATTTTTTTTCCAACATGGGAGTTGTTTTCTATATATAATAACAACATAAAAAGGTATGTTCTCTCCAGCGCAGCAAAACCGTCATTGTGATTTGGATGTGGGGCTGCTCATATTGTCGGGCGACACTTGGCCGGCTTAGCTCCTTCCAGTAGTTCTTTATACTGTGGTGAATGATATGACGGCATAGTGTCAATGTGAAGAGCAAGATACATACCTAACTCTGTATTTGTCGTGCCACATTCTGTCGATGGGCACGCCGCTCCTGCTCTCAATGAAGAACTCGTTGAATCGGTCGTCAATTTCACCTGTGGAGTTTTATACTATAACCACTTTTTTTTTTGATAGCTTCTTATGGACATGTTTGAAATTTACATACAACTTAACCATATCAGACATCTAACTCGAATCCCATGTGGGGACTTTGAAATGATGGCGCGAGCAACGCGAACGCGATTACACATTTTTATACTAAATAATCAATTTGTAAATAATAAATAAAATAAATAACCCGAGTTTTAGGTTAGGTAATATTCGTATAAGTATTTATATACGGTGTAACAAAAATAATGGAAAATATTAAATTTTCAGTAAAGTTTCCACAGTTTTACGGAGAGGGGTACGTGTTCATTTCATCACCATCTTCATCACCATCATCATTACCATCAGAGGTACTTTAACAACGATGAAACAATCAACTCGACACCGGCAAATTGGCTCTATTTTGTAGCCGAGTGCCAACCTTAAAAAAATAAGAGCGGCAGGCAGGTACCGTGCAGCAGCCAGCGCGTGAGCATGAGCAGCAGCGGGTAGGTGAGCGCGGTCAGCAGCCGCCGCGCCAGCGCCGCCACGCGCTCGTCGCCGTGCCGCACGAACCGGTGCACGCACGACGCCAGCTCGCCGCCTACCGACCATACCTAGCTTAGTGCTGTGCCTAATCGATTATATCGGTAACATAGTCGAATAACAAAAAAATCGAATCGGATGATTTATAATATTTGTTGCAGTTACACTAATATATGGACAGACTTTCCCGTCTGTTTTACCTACACCTGATACGAATTATCTTTTGGTCTTATTGGCTCATAGTGTCACTATAACCAAATTGAAAATATGACAAAAATTAAACCCCAAATATATTATTCTATACACGATGAATTTTTCAAGTTTGCGTGGATGGCCAAATCCGAAACTATAAAAAAAAATTGTTTGTCATATGTCATTACTTCCCAGAACTTGATACTTATTAGCAACATTATCGGATGGTGTAATACTATAGTATATTGCTTTTTCTTCTCCGAAATCAAAAGGTTCAACTTCTGGCTAGGGAAATTATCTATTCAAAAATCGAATGATGCAGTTGTAGTTTTCATCAAAATCGGTACCAAAAGACCTTCAAGCATTTTTCAATATTCCCTAGTTTCGAAATTGGCCCTGCACGCACACTTGAAAAACTCATCCTGTATATTGTTGCAGGCACGTGTCTGGGGTTAGTGTGTAAGTCACCTTTTTTGTGGTGTGCCGCGTGCGCGATGTTGGCCAGCCACGTGAGCCGGTGCAGCGGCTCCTGCGCCCACACGCACACGCGCCGCAGCGTGCCGCCGCCGCCGTCGCCCTCGCACGCCTGCACAACACCACACTACCTTATCGCGACCACTGCGCCTAGCCATGGAACCAAGGGCCCCGGACCAACAATCAAATTGGGGCCCTAAACTAAATTCTTTAAAGTTGCAACTCATTTATCATCAGCTCATTATCAGCCACTGCAGTGCATAAAAAAGCAAAGCCAGTTACTACTAAGTATTGTGTGACGCAACAGATGATATCGAATTTCCTAATTATATTAGAAACTAGCTGTTGCCCGCGACTTCGTCCGCGTGGTATTGAACAAAGACAACCGTTGACAACAGCCTGCTCGCGCGTTCTGAGCCCGCGGGACGCATTGCAGGTTGTTGCTATCAAACTTAATTAGGCGCTGCGCTGCAACTTTGATTTTAATTTTTTTTCGTGAGATCCTATTTTTTTTTCTAAAATAAAAGTAGCCTAAGATACTCCTTGTTACATCAGCTATCTGCCAGTGAAAGTCCCGTCAAAATCGGTCCAGCCATTTCAGAGATTAGCCGGAACAAACAGACAGACAATAATGTTGTTTCGGTATAGGTAACGTGTATACATCCAAATGCACTTAGTAAAAAGCGGTTATTTTAATATTACAAACAGACACTCCAATTTTATTTATATGTATAGATGTGAAATTTATTTGTTATGTTTTCACGTAAAAACTACTGGATGGATTTCGATGATTTTTGCAATTTTGAATTCGAGGTTCTGAAGGTGGAAGAAATTTTTATGATTTCAGTTCGGACTGTTCGAAATTAGTGCATCAGGGGGCCTAAAAGTGAGTCGATTATTTTTTATTCAACTAAGATATGGTAATACTTTTTCGAATATCATTCATGGAGGCTGAGGCGCCCAGCTTGGGAGCCCTTGGGCACTTCCCCCCTAGCTCTACGGTAGCTACGCCATTGATTACAACTGTACCCATCGCTTTGGTATTTTAAACAGGTAGGGATAATATGACATACCTGTGATTGCAAGAGTGCAATACTCCGATAATATTCAGTAAGTTCCTCTCTTATGCATGACACGAGCCCCTCTCCCATTAAACCTGTCAATGATAACAACGAAAGTCATAAAAACGTGCTATTCAACAAAAAAAAGCGTTATGCATATGCGTGAATCTGGGTGTGGCACCTTGCGGCATGAGTCCTGAGGCGGGGTCGATAAACTCCTTGAGGCGGTCGTGCAGAAAGCCGAGATGCGCCACGCGCGCGTGCAGCGCCTGCGCCGGCCGCCCCGCGCCCCCCGCGCCGCCCGCACCCCCCGCACCGCCCGCGCCGCGCGTGCGAACGCCCGTCGCCGCCAGCACCGCGTCACGCACGCACGTGCGCTCGTTGGCTCGATCTAACCAAGATGATTCATACTTATCACTTGTGACTATGCTTAGTTATCAATTGATACCAATTATATGGGTATCATTTCAGGAATTTAATCTACAAATTATATTTGAAAATATTTCTCTTCCATTGTTTCAAAATTAATATTATTATGTATCTAAAAGCATTGCAACTAACAGGAAAGGTGTAAAGCAATCAATTTTATCTTCCATTATATTTACCCATTGGTTGTAAAGCGACAGCCATATTGCTGTTGTTGGATGGCAAGCTCTGGCTTGAGCCCAGGGGTTTGGGTGGGTTGCTGCCCCAACTTGTAGACCCGATAGTACTTTTACTTGAGCTAGAGGTTGCTCCTGATATACCAACACCTGATTTCTGAAATATGAAAGTGAATTTTTGTTTCAGTTATTAATTTATGTCCCAGCTATAAACCAGATTATACCTTTGGACTGCACTATTAACGCAAACAAACATTACATTTAATGAGATGAAACTACTGTATACAACAATCTAGTTATAAGCTATCACCAAACTTGAATAAAATGTGTGTATGAATTTTGTGTTAGCTTTTGAATTATCTCCAGAATTCTTCCATTTATCAAATAAAAGTATTCTAAATAAGTACCCGAGATATGAGCTACCACCATGCCAAGTCTCATCCTACCAAAATTCATAAAATGGGGGAAATAAATTGCAGCCAAAACATCAATGTTTTAAATTTCAAACATACAAAATGGTTTTACAGGGTACAGCACACTTAAAAGACACAAGTCAAGTAAAATAGGGTCCAAGTATGGAAATTTATAAATATAAATATTAATAAAGTGAGTTTTGTGAACTTTTAATCTGTGTAAACACATATCTTTGTAATGGAACATGCCATGTTGTGGCACTACTTTAGTTCTCTGAGAGTTGGAATTGATTATTTATTTAATATGGGCCTAGGAAAAGTTCAGTGGAAACTATACCAATCATCTGCTCTGTCTTTACTTTCTATAGTCACAGCTTTATTGCCAATCAACTCACAGTAGTGGCGAGCTGAGGTATGGGAAACAACTGGTGTGTAGATTCTATCTGCTGTGGTGACTCCGACAATGCCAGCAACAGGGCCAGGATTGACACTCGCTGCTTCAGGATAAACTGGAAAAAGTTATACATCAACCAAAACATAAATAATAAAACAAGGCAGTCATAAAAATGTTCGCAAAATAAGTTTGCATCTAAGAAGTTAAGCAAGGTAGCTTGCCCATTACACGCTTCATAGGTCTCTGATGAAGAAGAAGAGAAGAGAAGTACTCTGAAAGTCTTATAAATATTTTGCAGATGGGAACTTATTTCACGGGCACTGTAGGTGTACTAGGATGTACATTGGCACTCACAGAGTTTTTCAATTTGCAATAATACTCATTGAATTTGTCAGCATCCCTGGTTGATATGCTTGTAAGTCTAGTTTGAATCTTCTGACAGAGCAGTCTTTCATCTTGCACATTGCGGGTCTTCTCTCCAGTAGATGATAAATATGACACTGCCAATTCGTATGCACCATCTGATCATTAAAATATCATCATAATTAAACATTTCAGCGAATGATAACAAGCCAATAATAATAAATATACATTTTAAAATGACAACCTTTTTTGTAATTTGTAATGAATGATTTAAAGTAATCTTGTATGCAATTCATATAAGAATTAGTAAATACTCTCCGAAAATGTATAAGTATACTCAGTTTTTTCTGTTAAATTATCTAGTTTTATGACAATTTGTATTTATCAAAAATGATTTGTTGATATTTTGAAAATAGAAGCTAACCTGGGTCTAGTGACAATCCTGAACATAATTTATGGAGTAGTCCAGCGAGATTGTTAGATGATAAATCCATGATCATTCATATGAACAAGATAGTTTCCGTAAACTTACAGTATATTTTATATACAAAAAGGCCATAACATTTACGCAATTATCATTTCAGACAAATTATATGTACATGTGTTTCTTAACAGTAACACAAAATTATTACAGAAAATATGTCAGAGAACTTCAGGAAACCCTTTAAGAGATTCAGAAAACATAAATAGCTTTATTTTATTAATTAACGACCAACGGAAATACGAAAACAGCAAAAACTATGTAAATATTTGACAGATGCGATGTGAGCAGTGTGGCCACCTCACATTTTAAGTTGCCCTTATATTCTTGTTGTACTTATATTCTCTTCGGTAGCAGCCCCATCGGATGCTAAAACGGAATAGAAATGTTTAAATCATGTTGTAAAAAAAGAGCTAGAAAATAATGACAAGCTCATGGAAAACGCTACCTATAACACTAAAATTCCTGTCGCGACGCGATCACGAATATAATTGTGTAAATATTGGTATATAGTAACACCAATTCTTTCTCTAGTTTCTGTCTCGTCCGCACGCACCAGTGTTACCAACCCTACTGTTTTAACAGTAGATTTGCTGTTTTCACATTGATTTCCCTGTTTTCTGTTTAATTCCAAATTTTTACTGTTTTTCAATTAGCGTTCAGGACCACCTATTACTCTATGCAAATATTTTGTGATAACCCCTATGTAATAAAACGCATTGACGCTAGATGGCAGTATCTACTGGAAACATGTACACAAGTTTAAAAATGGAGACGGGTCTCAAACATTTCTCACATTTGTGTGAATTGGTGAAGAAACTTTTGTGCCTACCACATAGCAGCGCCACCGTAGAAAGATTATTTTCAGCTATAAATATTATGAAAACCAAATTACGCAACAGAATTGATTGAACACTAAATCCAAAATAACCGAGTGCTACTCATTTTAAGCCACAGAAAGGCAAATGAAGAAATTTATCGAAAATATGTATGATTTTAAATAAGAAAATGAGTCTGAAAATAGCAATTGAGGATGAAAGTGGAAAATAATTTTACTTTGATTTTAGTTTTTTTGTGATGAATATTATAATATAACAATGCATGTGAGTCCTGGTAACTAATAAAAGTGGGTAATTGTTTTAATTATATGAGGAAAGTATGAAATCTGCCTTTTTTTACTTTACCTACTGTTTTCTCCTGTTTTTTTATTGGTGAACTGCTGTTTTTCAGTTCTTTGGGGTTGGCAACACTGGCACGCACGCTGCTCTGTCACTGACAAACTGTCAGTAGTGTCAGTGTATTTCTATTGCAGCTGTTTTTTTTGGGGCCTATGGATATCCTAAAAAAAACGTATACCTAATAATTATGAATCCTAAAAGTCCAGAAGCGCGTAATCGGGATGATAAGCCGTTTGAGGGAATGAGTATTACAAGTTCAGAATGCCTAAATGATTTAAATGGACGTAGTGCTTGTATGCGTTGTGGGAAATCTCGAATGTATTTTTGCTACACTTGTTTTGTTCCGGTATCTCACCTTGAAGGCCAAATCCCTTTATGTAGGGTAAGAATTTTACGCAAAACATTTTACCCACTTACTCCTGTCACCTAATTATACCTACTTAATTTTCGTTTGTCGTTTTAGCTTCCTGTGAAAGTTGACATCATAAAACATCGTCGAGAAATCGACGGTAAAAGTACAGCGGCCCATGCTGCAGTTTTGGCGCCAAATGATGTTAATATATACACATATCCAGACATACCTAATTATGTCTTAGATGGTCGGACTGTTTTATTGTATCCAGGGGCAGAGGCAAGTACAGTCCGGGAACTTTACACAGGAAAAAGGAATGCTCCAAGCTACTCTGAACTTTTATTAGCTCAATTGCCAACAGGATACAATGTTGGCACATTAATGACTAAAATTCTTAATGATGCTGATTTTAATGAAATTTATCATGCACAAAAATTACCAGTGGATCGAGTGGTGCTGATAGACAGTACCTGGAATCAGAGCCGTGGCATTTATGCTGATGACAGGCTGCAGACGATACCCAAAATAGTTTTACAAAATAGAGCATCACAGTTCTGGCGTCATCAACGAGGGAGCCCTAGATGGTACCTTTCAACAATAGAGGCATTACATCAACTTATGTTGGAGTTACATTTGTGTGCCTGGGGACGCAGTGAGCATTACAATTCATATCTTACAGACCATTACCCAGTACACAGCATAGAAGAAAACCATCCCCAGTGCCAGCCATATGCAGGCCAATATGATAATCTTTTGTACTTCTTCAAATTTATGTATGAGAAACTCCATACATTATATAAACATGATAGTTTATTAGCTTACAAGAGGCCAATGACTTAATTATTGCATAAGTATTTACAAATAAAGGTAATGCTATTTCTATTATATATTTTTATTTCTTATAAAATTATCCTTATTACTATGAAAGTAACAATTTTTTTATAAATAAACTAAATGGAATTCCTCATAAACACAAACTTTCTGGACTATTATTGCCATCACTGCTTCCACAACAGAAGAACTATGTTAATACTTTAACTTTTTTTTTTTTTAGTTTTAGCCAATAACTCCATTACATTGAAGGGTGATTAATAATTGGTTATGCCTAACATAAGACATCAACCACAACGCTATCCTAGTCAAGCAGTAAGCTAGTGCTTTTCAAAATTTTCAATTAAACTAGTGTTATAGCAGATAATATATAGAGCTAAGTTCATATAATAATAATATTCTATCACATAGACCAACTTATCAATTTAAATTGATTTCCATACAAGAATATTGATCAGCTATGCCATTTATCTGCCAGCATTTAACTTTCATAATAAGTTGAAACATTTTGATGGTGACTTAAAATCATTTCTTACTATATACATTATTACAATACATTTTCGACAACTTTTACTAAAGTTTGCGTAGATCTAAAACAAACACGCTACCGTCGCTAGCGCTCGCACCAACCTTTGTACCTCGCGAGTTCCAACATACCTCGAAAATACCACCTGTGCCTTTATACGAGTGCACAAGACCTCCTGTCTGTGTAGACCATATATGCACACATTTATCAAATGAACCACTGGCAAGGAACTTGCCATCAGGGGAGAAGGCCACACTGTAGACTGGTTCAGTGTGTTTTGTTAGTGTGTGTATGCATACACCTCTTTCAACATCCCACAGACGGACAGTTGAATCAAAAGATGCACTTGCTAAGATCAGGTTCATATTTGGGTTTTGAGTACCAGGACCAGTGGGTGACCACTTGATTGTATAAATCTCCTTAGAGTGAGCTTGCAAGTCATGAACACAGGTGTCTTGCTTCATAGACCAGATCTTTAATGTCATGTCATCTGAACATGATGCAAGTAATTGTCCTTGTGGATCCCACTTTATAGCATTAACTTCATTCTGAAATATAATTGTTTAATTTTAAATTTAAAAAATACATAAAACCAGGCATACAGTTTCTTGATAATCATTGTTTATATACTCACAGTGTGTCCTTGGAAGCTTTTTATCGGCTTATCCGCATTAAGTTTACAAACGTGAATACACTGATCAGTGGAACATGATGCAAATGAAGTGTTGGTCTGCCAGTCGACATCGAGGGCCGGCGCCAGATGGAACGAAAACTGTTGAGTGCACTGGCCTGTCGACGCGTCCCATATTATCGTTGTTTTATCTACCTGAAATTACAGCAGAATAATATTTAAAAAAGGCTGAAGTTGTATTTTGCACGATCTTAAGAAATGCAAGAAATACTCACCCCTGCACTTAAAATGTAATTTCCACGTTTGTTCCACTTTAAAGCAAATATAGGTCCTTTGTGTTGACCCAATGTTGATGCTAAAGTGCCGTCAGTTGTCCAAATGCGTGCGTAGCCGTCGTACGACCCCGTTGCCAGTAAATTGCCATCACACTACAAATTAGAAGTTATATTAGTTGGAAATTTTTAAATGAAATGAAATGAGTCCAATTTGCAATAACTTACATTCCAGTCTAATGATGTGACATCTTTATTGCTAGGTACTTCAGCTCCACCTTTCTGAATGCAATGTCTTAACACTAGTTGATTGGGAGTTGTTGCAGGGTTGTCCGACATGTCCCATATTCTAAAATAATATCATAAAGACAATAAATAATTTAGGAGTAGAGACCCTGGAGTTGCATCGGTTGAGTTTTGAGTGGTCTGCTGTTTTGAAGCAGACATACACCTATATCTGATGTAATGTACTATCAATTGTCATGGGACATACAAACAAAATTCTTGCAATTGCTGTCTATGCATATGTCTGCCTTAAACAGTGGACACCCCGAAATTAACTTATAAATTCTTATAGTTTGGTAGTTGAAAGACCATGCTAAAATACACACATTCACATGCTAAAACACTTTCTAACTAATATAATCCGAATTCCCAATATTGGAGTGACTGAATTTCAAAAACCCTATAGCCCCAACCTAATTTATCCAAGTAAAAATAAAATAACCTCCGCTTTTTTTCAACGGTTAACAAACCTGGCTGTGCTGTCTCCTGAGCCACTGGCCAGCAGATCGGTGCTCGGGTTCCATGCACATATAAACACCTCAGACTCGTGACCCCTCAGTACTGTGGCCTTGTTGGCTGGTATCTCTATAGACTGATCCATGTCCATGCTCTCAGGAGCACTTGGTGTCGTCGCACCACCTGGAGCCGCAACTACAGTACTTGTGGTGCCCTGGTAAGATAATAATGTTATTTGTTTTGTCATCTGTGAAGGATACAATGTGAAAAATACTATATAAAAGGTGATACATACATCAACACCATTCTGCTCCCCACCAGAACCAGGTTCAGCTTTAATGGCTTGTTTCTGAGCATTATGTGCATTCTGTCTGGCAGCCACAATATCAGGTGTAACTGCATCGATTAAACTTAGACTTTCAGTCAGACGAGTCTCTGTGCCTAAAACATAAAAGTAATATATACATTATTCAACAAAATAGCTCAAATAATAATATACGGAAAAATAATCACTCTTTGGTTCCTTTTCCATAGAGTGAAGGTCATCTACGAAACTCTGATTACCATCCTCTCCTAGAGTAATTTCTGCTTCGGTGTACTGTAATCCCTTTTGAAGTATGTTGAGCAGGGCAGCTGGTGGGACTAGCGCTCCATTGATATTGCTTTGGGATATGTGGGATTCTATACCGAAAGTATATGCAGAGTGATGAAATCCTGAAAACATTAGGTATCATAGCCACGATAAAATATTGCCGAAATAAACCATTATACATACTATACCTACACCAAAGGCAATAGTCTCAAACAAATCTAGTCCTTTAAACGTAAAGTTTATTTTGTTATATATTAGTATTACGAAAGGAATATCATAAAACTTGGACATCAGACGGGCTTTAAAAACATATCCATGGTTGGAATGTGTGAGCGTCTGGAAGTTCAATGAACTTTACCTGATTCCTGTAAATAACGATACACCAGGAAATTCACTTCATCACTAGAAAAACTCATTTTTTGTAACTTTTTAAAGAATTCATGGGAAGAATGCGATTAGAATTTCACAAAAGCGGACTAGAGTCATCTAATCTAACCCCAATATTTATTTCTATCGTTTATCGTGTCCATAGAGAAAATAACGCTACGCTAACTAAATTGTTTCTTTTCTATTCTATCGGAGTAGTAACTTTACATGTTCTGTGACCGCAGTGTCTCCAACCCTCTTTGTCAAAATTACGGTGTTGCCTGGTCTCAAAATACGGTAGATGGTGGAAAATTACGGCAGACCAGTGTTTGCAGCTAAAATACCCATGCAGTGGGGATGCGTAACGTAAAAAAAAAAAAAGTCATTCTTCCAAACAGAAGTAGCAGAATGACCTTTTTTTTTTTTTACGTTGCGCATCCCTACTCTTCCAAACTGAAACAGCAGAATTACCTTTTTTTTTTTTTTTTACTTTACGCATCCCAATGCAATGTTGCCGTAATATTTTGCTAAATCAAGTGTTCATTATAGAAATATGGACACGGACGAAATTACGGTAGAATGTGTCACCGTAATAACATGTCTACGGTAGGTGGTAGATCTAGAAAAATTACGGTAGATCTACCGTAATTACGGCATGGTTGGAGACACTGTGTGACCGTATAGTGTTATTTCTGCCCATAACTTATTTCTGCCACAGTTGCAGACCAAAGAGTAAAATAAGTGCAGACCAATAAGCCACAGGGTTCTGCCGTTTTATATTATCTTCGATTAATTTATGTCTAGTTATGTGGTACAGAAAAAAAAATAAACCAGCCAAGTGTAGGTAGAACTTGCACATTCAAGGTTCCGAACTACAGCGACTATAGCTCGATCTGTTTAATTTTAAAAAAAACCTATAATCTCGTTAATAAATTATCATGTTATTTGTGTTAAAAACATCACTTAGTTACTTTTTTAACAATGTCCGCTATTATTATAAATACTATCAAGATCCTTTTTTAATATTTGATATCGTCGATTGATCATATTGTTACGACGCGTTAGGAAAAAAATAAATATCGATAGATACTACGCCAGTCATTTATCGACCTCTGGAAACATCCATTCTCACTATTTATGAGCTGAGTTATACCATGAACTTATTAAATGTAGTAGGTTCACGCATGTACACCATTTGTAATATTCTTCTTCTTTCTTTGATGAAATAATATGGATATGAATATGGCCTCACCCACAACTTAGTAATATACAAGTAGAGAAATGTTTGACTCTCCTCTCTGCTGTCTGTCAACTTAGCTGTCAACGTTCTGTTTGCCTCCTTGCCTAGAAAAAATTGTAGGATCAAAATTAACTCTATGATGAAAAAAAAACTATTTTCGTTCTTCGTTAGTTACGTCAAAAAGTGTTGGTGAATTAATAATTTGGTGTTTATTATAAGATTTTTCTATAAATTGGATCAATGTTAACAGTAAAGGTAAATCCTTGGTTTATTGGCGTTTTTATAGTGACTGAATAATTTATACTGGAACTTTTTTATATTTTTTGCTTTGTCTTGTTTGGGATAATGACGCCATTTTGTCGCGCCGGCTGATCTTATGAATTATTATTTTGTAGCAGTTCTACTGTGGGTAGGGCAAGTGCTGTAGTTATTTATTATCAGAGCACTTCCTTATAGTCCCATCTATATTTAACAGTAGTTATTAAAAGGAACAAAATTACATAAGCCATAAAACTTTAAAAAGAAAATTGATTGATTTATGTATCATAGTATTATATGCGATAAAGGACGATTATAAATCGCACTATCTTGTATATATATTTAGAAGAACTATTTAGGTTCTTATACATATACCTGCAAGCCAAGAATATTTCGCATATTGAGCTTGTCATGCGTAGTGTGTTAAAATATTTCACAAAAGTGTGGGATTCGATGTTTCATACTCGTTTTAGTCTTAGTTAAAATTAGATGTACTCTCCATCGTAGTCGATTAGTGTTGCTTATTTCGGTATTGTATTTATTAACGTACATGCGATTAAATGAAATTGTTTTCATATATTGTGAAGGCCTTTAAGTGTGGATTATTGATCATAATTTGTCAAATATTAACCATTGTATTTGATAACATAAAATCTGCTAATGAGGTGGTCCGAAACTTCTTTTATATGATCATAGATTGTGTTTATAAATCAGTACCACTGAGGGTTCTAATCACCTGAATAATTTAGGCTGTTTTGGTCAATAATTCAGACTACAGTTGTGTTTTTTTTTCAGGGGTGCAATGATTAAGCATATGTTGAAATAATGACTATATCAATGAAAGAACAAGATCAGATGCCTGGGGAGGTGAGATATTTACATGAATACCACCATAATAATAACAAAAACAACAACTTTATTGCATGAGGTTTTATACATTAGTAATTATTAATTATGGCATTAAATATACCATACCTACAATAAATTTGTATTTTTTAAATTGTGTTTAACATAGAATATTATCAGGCGGTTTAAACTGTTTATTTGTTGGTATGTTTAGCACACAACAATTAAAGCAGATATTGTGCAATATTTGAAACAAATTGTTTTTCCTAGATGGCTTTCCCTGAGGCAAAGTTGAAGGCACTGGAGGAGAAGATTTCACATCCTCGTTGGGTGGTACCCGTACTGCCTGAACAAGAGCTGGAAGCACTGCTTGTTGCTGCTACAGAATTGGCAACAAAGGGTTTGTTGTTGTATTTAATAAGAGGGCATTTATTTGAGAGATAAGGCTATAGGCAGAATGCTTAAAATCCCTACCTACATCTTACTAAGGTTTTTTTTAATACACATACATTTTTTGGACTAGGCTCATAAATGATAAATGTCTGTGTCAAATATACTGTATTTTTGTCTAAAACAATATTCCTACTATAATATCTATGTTGATCTAGAAGCAGCTACAAAAATACTATTATTAGTAAGTGTGTGTTAGCTAGTGACCAATTTTATTAAACTCTCAATAGACTAAGCATACAGAATCCATTAGGCTCGAGTGTTAGGTGGGTTGTTTTACTTTAAAACATAAAATTTGATTTCATAAAGAAATATATCACTTAGGTAGGCTGCACTGCGTTGCATTGTAAAAATGCAACCTGGGTAATTTCAATACATTTTGTTTAATCAATGCACACTACAAGTGTGTGAAGACAGATAAGAATAAAAAATTGCTTTGAAGCGAATTTCTGTTGTGTCTTCTTCTTCTTTGTTATTGGCGTTAGTAGCTAATTGCCACAAAAATGCCAGTGTCTGCGATGCTAGTGTCATAAACTTGGATGTACATGACGGTGAGGAACGAATATGACCGGTGGAATGAAAGAAGGTAGGGCTTGTGTCAAAGACTTAAGTTACAAATGGCTGACAAATAGGTTGACAAAATGATGAATGGTTTGACACCCCTATAGTGTATCCAAGTGTTAATCAAAGAATTTCGATCCAGGTGACGATGTGAACAATTTGGCGTGCCAGAGATTCTACAGTGACGCCCTCACAGTGTCCTTTACAAAGATACTAACGGATGATGCGGTCACATCCTGGAAGAACAACATACAACAATGTGTCCGCTCCAACTGCGAGAAGCTTATCAAGCTGTGTGCCATGAAGTTGGATGATCCAAGATTTTTGAATTTACTTTCTATGGCATTCAATCCTACTAACAAGTAAGATTATCATTTTGTTTTCCTCTACTGTGTGTGGTCACATGTAGATCCCAAATTCCATAGTTTATAGCATTATATGCAGTATCTTGTAATTGGTATCATAAACTAGCTTTTGCTCAGACCCCATACATATAAAATGTCTTACTATCATACTCTATTTGTATATCCTAATTGGTTGAATTCCGAAAAATTATTACGTTGATCTACAGATTTTGTGTAATATATAGTTTTTTATATTTACACCCCCAAATTAAGAACACTTCTAAAATTGAGACATAAATAGTCAAAGGTCTGAAAAAGTTGTATGTTTTCACTGGGTGACAACAACAAATATATATGGTGCATAGCCAAAGCTTTGGCAATTCCTATCCAACAGCTTTGGTAATTAATATGGTATGTCAGTCATGATAGAGGGTTTTGTTTTGGTGGGATAGACTTTAGTGGTCTACATGTGGGGAATTATCTTGATTGCTATTTGTATAAGCATGATATAGGTACATGGATACCTATTTCTGGCAAGCATTTATTACATTCATAGCAACACACTTTGTATGCCACTTATGACAAAAATATGCACTATCTGCTGTAGTTGCACTTCTCTGTACTATAATTGTCATGTAGTGTTTTTTCTCCAACACCTTTGTATGTGGTGTGGGTAACCGCGATAGGCTGTCGATTTTATTTTGATGTTTATTTACAGGTTTCACACATTCAATGTATCACGCACTTGTGAAGGGCTGTCTGTAACAACGTCAGGACAGGGCTCCACGCAGGAGGCCGAAGTGTTCGCCAGGTCGCAAGACCACCGCACGCCCAGGGGATGGCTGGTCCATCTAATTAATGTGTAAGTAAAAACTAAATAGATGGTTGGGTTAAACATTAATACCCAAGTACCTGTTAAACATTAATACCTGAGTACCGATGAGACTTGAGCATAATTGGATTATGTTAATAATGTTGTGTTGTGTATTAATAGCCTCATACCCTAGTATGAGTCTATTACAATATAATGGCATTACAAAGGATAAATGGACGAAGAAATTATTTGTCTTAACGATGGTCCTTTTTGGTGGCAAAATTCAATTATCCGATCTTTTTTATGACAGATTCGGACAAGCTGGTGGTTTTGTAAAGCTGAGGGAGCGATTTGATACAATAATGGGGTTTCAGAAGACAGATATGACATCATCTACTAATTCAGAAGAGAAAGTGTCCACAGAGATAACAGAGAAAGAAAATGAAGAAAACCAATGTGATAAAGTGGATCCCGTGGAAACTACTTCAGTTAACGCCGATGGCAGCGACGTAAGAGTTATTTCGTTTAAGGTGGAAGCTCAGGTCAGGGCGCGATACAACGCCATAAAGTTAGTAAAAACCGCTACTTTTACTAACTTCATGGTGTTGCGCTTTAGGGATTTTTTAAGCAAACTCAATACATCGAGACATCCAATGCAGAATGCTAATATCGCAAAAAACTAAATTACATTGTAAAGATGTAAAAAAATAAAAACCATTGACATTTTGAATTTCGCGCCCTGACTTGAGCTTCCACACTAATGTTAAATATACTTGAATATTAGTTCAGGTTCAGTTGAATTCTGTGAGTACAGAATCTATTCGAATATCTGGATTGCTGATTATATTCATAATCTTACTGTCACACGGAAACATCAGTCTGATATAATTATTTGCATGTTAGTTTTTAACATCGTCGCGCAACGATCAGCCGTCGTCGCTGGAGCAGTCGTTGACGAGCGGCGAGACGCGCGTGGCGGCCGTCTGGCAGCTGCTGCGCCCGCTCGGCCTCTGCCACGACCTGCTGACCGCACACACCGTCACCACACACCTCCTACCCGTACTGGTAAGTACATGATCACACACTATTTATTCTGCAACCTAGTTGTTAGAGGGGCTGCCCTCATAAACGATAGGCTCCGATATAGTTCTCATCTTGTCCATAGATCTCATCGTCACTTACTATCAGGTAAGATCGAGATCAAATACTTTCCTATAACGTAATAAAAAAAAATAAAAAATATTCGTCTGAAACGCACCCAAAAATATTTAATAAGCACAAAATATAATATATCATCACACAAAGTTTGCCCCCACCGGAACTCGATCCATGATCCTCGGTGCAGAAAGCAGGATCACTCCCAACTGTTCCTGTGATTGGACCGTCAATATACTCTACATAAGGAATCATGTTTAGGAATGTATCCCGACGTTGCTGGAGAGCTTGACGGACGAGGAGCTGAAGCGGGAGGCGCGCGGCAGCGAGAATAAGACGGACACGGTGTCATGTTTGATACGCGCGTGCAAATACGTGTCCGTGAAAACACCCCATCATCACAGTTTACTAAAATGTAAGTGTCAATGACAACTCATACATACAATTCTAGCCCATGGTAATATAATTAAAGTGGGAACTAGAAAAAGGTATTGTTTTAGAAGTGAAAACTACTCAGAATAAGAACTTTGGTGTGCTAAATTAATTACCGGCTATTCTAGTTCGTCGTCAAACTATGTTGTTTATTTTTCTTCGCCCTGCTACATAAGTTCAAGAAGCGAAACATCGGCACGTGGTCTCTCGCAATGGGTCAGTGGCACACCCTGTAGCTGCTAAGGGGCGGAGTGTTGCATACCTCCCCTGTGCTGCTACAGTGTATGTTACTGCTACCCATACAACTTCGCTGAAACTTCAAGTTGGGAACTATGTGCATGTTACTTGTATTCAAATATTTTGTCTTACTTGTGTTAAATTGCCATCTCATCAAGTGTAGATGTAGAGGGGCTCAAGGCTGCTAATTTACAAACGCTTCAGTGGAGTGTCGATTGAATGGTTTTAGACATTTGGTAGTCTACTAATTTTTTAAGACCACTTTCCACTGACTAGCCATTCAACTGTTAAGAACTATTTCGTATTCTGTACTTCAGTCGCGTATCAATATAATGTAGCTAAGTAATGGTATTCTTCTCGTTATCTGACGTTTCTAGCAGTCGACACACAACCATTGACACTGAAATGGGACTCCATCAAGACGACATTAAAGTTTTAGCAGAATAGCTAATCTGTCACAGTCGTAATGGAATCTCAATAGTGTGTCGTTGGAGTGGCAATTGTATGTCATTTTATTTAAATTAGCAGAATTGGGCCCCGGGTCATTTGTGGCCAACCTTCATTGTTTAAAAATTTGGTCAACACGCCTTCCAATTTCCAATGTATTCATAATATCTAGAAATAAAATACATCATGCATTTTTATCGTGTCAACGCTATGATGTCACTACACTACTGAATCAGTAATTAAACTATTTTAAGAAGTCTACATGCACTATTTTATTTGCAGCGCTTGAAATGTTTCGTTTAAAAATGATATTGCGGTTGCTGCAAATGTCGTCATTCAATGGAAAGATGTCGGCTTTGAATGAAATCAATCAACTTATCAGTACATTTTCCCAGCAACCAAAGCCCGAGTGGCTTACACCAGCTGTGATTACAGTAAGATATTTTAATTACATTGACTCTAAGGGTCATTGCTGCCCACTTAACAAACTGGTATATACAAGTCGTGGGGCTAAAGCTAGGGAAGTATTGCTACACGAAAATGACCTTTATGTTATCCAGGGAGTTGTCTTTGATAATACCTAATTAAATTATATTTAAAACTCTCTCTATGGTCGGTCCCTCATGTCTGAGGATCGTGATCATCTTTGGATGGTCCACACTTGGATCGAACGATTAACCTCGATCGGTTTCTGTTCATAGCGCATATTTAAAACACAAGTATACAATACATTGCAATTTTATCTATAGTACATGCGTTCCTTTGTTGGGCACCATACGATGGTTTGTCTGATAATATTTGTTTATACAAAATGCCAGATATAAAACTATATGAATTTCTCCATTTATAGACATGGATCCGTGAAAACAAAGTAGTAGACATAGTTTTGCGCGACTCGCTGCATCAGCCCCAATACGTCGATAGACTAGAGAAGATGCTTAGGTTTATGATCAAAGAGAACTCACTCACTAGAGATGACCTAGATGCCATTTGGAAAGCGCAACACGGCAAGCACGAGGCGATCGTCAAGAATCTGCACGATCTGCTCGCTAAACTAGCATGGGACTTCACACCTGATCAACTAGACCATCTTTTCGACTGTTTTCAGGTATGTTGATGTACTGACAAATAATTGTATAAGATATCTTTTAAGGTGACCACTCTCGGTATAATAAAAAATTACATTGTCATTCCATAGGCAAGTTGGGCCACATCAAGTAAAAAACAAAGTGACAAATTGCTGGAAGTTATAAGAAGGCTTGCAGAAGATGACAAGGACGGTGTTATGGCAAACAAGGTGAGATATGTTTTGATTAAAATCTCGCATTTCAAGATCGAAGTCTTCGTTTATTTTGTCTCTAATCTAAACAATTTTTAGGTATTAGTACTATTTTGGAATTTGGCACACTCGGATGAAGTTTGCACTGAAATCATGGACGTAGCTTTGGCTAATCTCATCAAAATATTAGACTACAGCTGCAGCCAAGATCGCGATGCGCAGAAGACACTCTGGTTGGACAAGTAAGATTACGCTTCCTAGTTCTGAACACGGTATAATTTCGAATTTGAATATAAAAAATGTGTCTTTAATTTTAAGATGTGTGGAGGAGTTGAAAACCAATGAAAAGTGGGTGTTGCCGGCGCTTAAAATGATGCGTGAGATATGTTGCCTGTACGAAGCGGGCGGCGGCACGGGGCTGCGGCCGCAGGTCACGCGCCAGGAGCTCATCGAGCGCTTGCAGACGCAGCACTCGCTCGTCATACTCGTCACCGACTCGCTCACGCACTACATGGAAGCGGTGCGGAACAAACTCACAGGTGAGCGCTAACATGACCTGTACCAGCTCACACATAGGGTCTAGTCTTCCACATATTATTGTGTGTTTCTGTTGATAGCAGAGGGAGAGATCGATTGGGACAACTGGCTCCCGGACGGCAGGTATCCACACGCGGCGCAAGTACATGAACGACTTAGTTTTCTGAGGTTTTTGCTGAAGGACGGGCAGCTGTGGCTGTGTGCTGAGCAAGTATGTTGAATAATAGTACATTTCGCATGCTTACACGTTTTCTACGATATGTTAATCTATATTTTATTTTAGGCGAAGCAGATATGGGTGTGTCTAGCGGAGAAGCCGGCTCATCTCGGCGACCGCGAGGCTTGTTTTCGATGGTTTAGCAAACTCATGGGAGAGGAGCCAGACTTGGACCCAAACATTAACCTACATTTTTTTCGGCGAAACATTATGACGTTACAACCGAATTTATTAACCCACGCCGGGATCAAATGTTTTGAAAGGTAACAATTGAAGCAATGCTCATTTAAATCACAACACTCAATATCGAATGTTGGAACTTCACTGCGTCCTTTCGTTCGCAGGTTTTTCAAAGCGGTCAACTCCAAAGAAGGAAAATTAAAAGTGAAGCGACGCAGTTTTTTACTTAATGACGCTGATCTCATAGGATTAGATTATTTATGGAGGGTGAGCATTATTTCTGTTTAACACATTAATATTTTCGTCATATACGTGCCGGTGTGCTTACGGTGGTGTTGTGTATATGTAGGTGATAACGGAGTGCGAGGACGAGATATCGGCGCGCGGCATCGAGCTGCTGCGCGAGGTGTGCACGTGCGTGGGCCCGCAGCTGGCGGCGGCGCGCCACCACGAGGCCTTCCTCACGCACTGCTGCGCGCGCACGCAGCGCACGCAGAAGGAGATGGAGACGCAGGAAGGTACACCTACCACCATAGCAAATATACAAACGTGGCCTAACTCTTCTGCTCGCGCTTGCTCGTGCGAGCGGAGCTGTGCGACTGTGGCGTAGCATAGGTCATTAGCACCCGGTGCGGATTTCAAATCTGCCGCCCTCTTATTTTTGCTATTCATTATAAAAAACAATAGGGTAACGAATAAAACTGAAAGATTTTTTTTTTCGTATCTTAAAATTTTTTTTCTCTAACCACCACCTGTGAAATGCCGCCCCCGGCAAAGTGCCGCCCGGTGTGGACCATACCCTCCGCCCCCCCCCCCCCCTATGCTACGCCACTGCTGTGCGACTGAAAAGATAAAATGTCGTACGATATCTTCGTTATTTATCGATTAAACCGCTGCACACGCGCGCGCAGGATATGTTATCGCGAGCATTGTTCGATATAGATTTCCGTCCCATTACCACAGGAAACGAAAATGTTTATCATTAGTTATGTTTCGGAGAGGTTATGGAGGAATGACGAAATTAATATTTATGTATGCTACCTACACGTCTCCTTTTGATAATGTAAATGTTCCAATCAATGTATTACTCCCGTAATGATTTCTTTATTGAAAAAAAAACTAAATCTTTGTGATAAAATTTTAGTTTTGCGTTACGCATCGTATATTTTGAAACTATGATTTGTTTTTAGATTCGACGGAGGGATGCACAAGGATGTGCAGAGTGATTCGTGCCATACAAGAATATATTAACGAATGTGATAGAAGGTTTTCGGCGGAGCGGCAGATACTGCCCATATACAGGTCGGGGCGGGGGAGGCAATGTACTATTATAGTCAGATTCAATTTTCAAACGGGCCAAAGACAAGTTGATGACATTGAGCTGTTCTCCCACTCGAACGAGACGCTACACTCGTTGCGTGCGACCATTCAGAGGAGGTTGGTGGAATCTTTTCTGCAGTACCTGGCGATAGACACACACATCTCAGTCCTCTGAAGATTATTCCCTTCTAATATCTTTTTCCAATATCTTTTTTGGCTAGGGTTAGTTTACAGTCTAACTTGATTTGGCTGATTACCGATTATTACATGGACCGATTTCCATGTGCCCTCCGATACCCACCTAGTTCCCACTATTCTACCTGAGCGTATGGCCATTCGACAAAAATGTTCTGGCTTCTAATTGTCTGTAATGACTGGTAATGATGACTGATAACCGGGGACGATGGCTTAACGTCCCGTCCGAAGCACGGAGCTCTGTGGAGCGTTATTAAAAACGAAACTTTGATCAGTTCAATCAATAATAAATGATGAATTCCAATTGCCATATAACTTTTTACTTGTCAGCAGAAATCCTAGTATTTCGTTCATAGTGTGCCTCAGGTACCGCCAGGTACTGTGCCCATAATATGTATTCTCATAAGTATAAAGTTGAACTAAAATTATGTATTCTTGTTTTTTCTAGGCTCAAATGTGCTTCGGATAGTAATATAAAATTAGAACTATACGTAAACAAGTTAGAGCTGTATGTGAACGGCGAGCTAATAGATTCTAGTCACGACAGGAAGATACTGTCGCAGATACCGCTGCGTGATAAAACTGTGATTGTTGCAAAGGTAAGGATTGTTGTAAAATATTGTTTCTCAAACTTTGTAGCACTTGATTCAGGCAAGCAATATAATGTAACCAGTTATAGATCCAACTGTACAATAATATTATATTCAAAATTATATTATGTTCAATATTTTATTCCGTATAATAAAAAAATAATAGTCAATATTTTGTGTTAGGTGTACGATGGTCAAGTGTGTGGCAGTGGAGGATGCGGTTCATCAAATGAATCGAGCAGCGACTCTAGCACGTCATCTCCGCCCGTCTCACAGACTCCAGAACACGCTCTACCTGGCGTTGTAAGTGAACATGACATACCCCCCATACGTGCTATTATATTATTTGCAAAATGTTCCTTACTCCATATGTACCATTAGTAAATTGTTCCTAACTCAGTCATTATTATTTGCAAATTGTTCCCTACTCAGTATGTACCTTTTGCTAATTTTTCCTTACTCAATACGTACCATTTGTAAATTGTTCCTTTCTCAAAATGTACCGTTCTGAAAACATACTATTCTGCAACAACTTTAATTATCTTATCCGTTTTCCAGCTTTTCGCACAAGGCTCGTGGTACTTGCCTTTCATATTGGAACTGGAGCACATTGGCATCACGAAAGGACACGGGCCCTTAACCGAAGCCGCACATCTGCTCTCACAGATATGTCCGGCGCATAAGCAGACCGTATGTTTCTTGAAATTATTCTTAATTGTATATTGTCTTGAGAAGCTTAACATAAATTCTCCCAAAGCTCGCTTTGAAACAACTTTTCCAGGGTCCAACCCAGGATCGCGGACGTATAGGATTTTTGGGATTTCATATGCGAAAATTATTAATATCACTTGCAAATGAGTGCAGGCAAACATGGTGAAAATTACACGTCTTTTAAAGGATGTGTGATATTCGCCAATCCCCACTGACCCAGCGCAGTGAACTATGGTCCGAATTCCCTTCGTATTGAGGGTGTAATGTGCTCTACCTGACCCTTCGGCGCTTACAGCCGTGATGGTGTATTATTATTATAAATGTAGTGAACAGGAATAATCGATTTATTTCGTTGTCGCAGGCGGAGAAGTTGACGGAAGCTTTGCTTTGTAGAGAAGATACAAAACTCAGGGACATGCTCTACGGCCCGGCGCCGCCTACTGTAGCTTACAACGTAGAAGTATGTATCTCTGTCGAGAGAAAACGAGAATTAACCGTAATGTTCCAAATACTAAATTGCGTAATCACATTTAGGTTTTGTATAGCATGGTGATGCCGTCCTCGGATACCAAGTTGGACCGCTGCCGCAGCTTCCAACTGGCCTGTGTAAAGAAAGCGCCGCTTTTGGTACAATGTTTGTCTGATAAAGACTTTTTGCAAGGTGCGGCTCCCCACACGCGGAGGTTTGTTAATTAATATTTTTTATAAAATACAAAGTAAGGAATCAGTACGAAAAAAAATTATTATGGTAGATGTTCTTGACTTGATTATAAACTATACAATTTAAGAGAGATTTCATATACATGTACATACAAATCGTAGCATCTAGTGTTGAATAGTGTGATCGCTTTGACTATGTCCGCGGCGGCACTCCCGGGAGCTTCGCAGACAATTACCCTCAACAAAGTAGGCCGATAACGCCATCGTTGCCAGTAAGAAATAGTCGGGGGTTATCTACTAGTTAGGAGTTGAAAAGGTCTATTAAGTTCACTTACATTCATGTTTTGTTTCAGGGTTGGATACTTAGCTCTAGTCAGGTTGGCAAAGTTAGCTTTGTACACATTGGGTCATCTATTCGAAATATTAGCTCCAGACGGCTCCGATACGAGTGTTGATAATGAATTCAGGTATAAATTATTTTCATTTGATTAATATTATTTTGAAATGTTTAACACTTAATTCGAGTATAACTTCACATTTCATTTGCAGGATGGACGTAACTATATTACGGGAAGCCCTACAAACTGTTCCCAATCACAGTTGCGAACTGATAGTCAAAGCAATCTCAGAAAAATTGGCAAATGCATTGGGAGAACAGGTCATTAAATGTCATGTCTCGTAAAATGTATATACATTATTTTCTTGGCTCTATTCTAAGTAATTTAATGACTGTAGGTGGTTATAAGCGGTGAGGAAAGTGACTCAGTGTCGACACTGGTGTGGTGGCGAGTCCCCACCACGGCCACGGTGCGGGCACTCTATGGCCTCGCCTATACTGTGGCGCAGCCGTCGGAAATCAGCGGCATGGTGCATCCGGACGACGTCACACGTAAGTTTCAAGCCGCACGCGTCATGATAATGCAATGCAGATTTTATGTGTATTAAACATTCAAACTCCTTGCAGTCGTTCGAGAGTGCATGGAGGTGGTGACCATCTGTATGGCGCTCGGCGGCGGGCACCCGGAGACGCTGCTGCACGAGGCCTGGTGGCGGGACACCGCCCCGTACCTGATGATCGATTGCCCCAATCCGCAGGTGAGTCGCCCCCGGGCCGGCTGGAGGAAGCGTACGCGGTGGTTATATGGAGTTGTGACGGTGTGTGGGTGTGTTGGGCAGGTGCGCGTGTCGTGCGCGGAGCAGGTGCTGGGCATGTGCGCGTGGGGCGGCGGCGGCGGCGCGCGCGCGGCGCTGGCGGCGCTGGGCGGCGCGGCGCTGGGCGCGCGGCTGCAGCGCCACGCGCCGCACGCGCAGCAGTTCCTGCAGCTGCTGTGCCGCCTCGTGGCGCTGGCCGGGCCCGCCGCGCGCACCAGGGACGACCTCGCGCTCGAGGTCGGTACTGCTGCCAGTAATGTTACACCCGATACCATACTATACTTGCCGATTGCGGTTAACATTTTTAATTATAGGTCGCGTGGCTCCGAGCGGTTCGCGCGAACCCTGAGACGCTCGACGACACGCTCCTGGAGGGCCATCTCAATCTTACCAAGGAGTTGTTCGCCCACGTGCCCGCGCAAGTCAAATTTCAGTACGGAGCGCATCCCGACCACAAGGACTCGGGATTGATAAAAGTGAGTGCGCAGTATCACATCAGACTGACCAGATATGATGCATAAAATCTCGTCTTTTATTATAATATTAAATTCTACGTTGGCAGCGGCAATTTTTATTTGAACGCGTCATATGGTACAACGCAGGAGGTGACCACAGAGTTCCTGTGGCCGTACTCGTGGGCGTGGTGCCGCATGGGCGCCGTGGGAAGCGGCGGCGGGGCGGGGCAGGGCGAGGGCGGCGGCGGCGAGCCGGCGGCGCCGCTGTGTCGCTCGGCCGGCGCCGCCGCCGCCGCCGCCGACCTGCTGCTGGCGCTCGTGCACGGCTGTGTGCCCAACATGGCGGCGCTCGCCACGCTACTCGACCAGATGTTCTACTGCGGTGAGTACGGTGGATTGCGATACTTCTTGCGCCCGACTAAAATGAGTCAAGCCAAGAGATAACCTCTTTTCTGGGACTTTTTGTCGACAGTGACGAACTGGTTGATTCTTCACCTTAGAACAATGGGGTGCTTTCGAAGTTACTGCAATAAAGCTAAACTATCATGTTATTTTTTTTATAATATATGGATGTAATTTTTGGAAAGATTAGTAAATATGAAATACTATTTTGAAATCGAATTGATGGAGGTGAACAAATCTATATGGGTGTAATTTGATGGTTTGGTCAGTAACTATGAAAATGAAACCTATATCGCTTCGGGGAAGAGGATTACGAACAATACCTGATAGCAGACGAGTTTTCTAACGAAAATATTTATTTTTGCTAATTATGAATTTGACATCTACTTTTGAATACTTTAAAGATAATCAATATGTATGGGGTAACACAGTTCACCATACATGGCCATATTAATTTAAAAATATAACTTAATTTTGAAGTTGTAAGTCCGACGTCAACTGGAATGCTGATTGTGAACAGATAAAAGCATGCCTCTGTCTGAGTGGGAGTACATGCCGTGCGTGGGCCCGCGGCCGCCGGCCGGCCTCGTGGGCCTGAAGAACGCCGGCGCCACCTGCTACATGAACTCCGTGCTGCAGCAGCTCTACTGCGTGCGAGCCGTGAGAGATGCCTTGCTTACCGTACAAGGTAATACAATTACACTGTTTTCAGCTGTGTGTCATACAATTTCTGTACTCGTATGTCTATAAACCTGAGTTTGTGGATTTTTCAAAGATTTATTTCGTTTCGCAGGCGCCGCAACAGACATTAATGAAGATTTTTCTGGGGAAAGCCATCATCACAGTATTGTTGAAAATAATATTGAGGTAGGTTTTGCTTATTTGTAAAGCTATCAGCTGTAAGATAAGGTATATTTAGCAGTGTACTCATTATCTTAAATATTTTATTTCAGAGTAACACTGACTACAATATCACAATTCTCAAACAAGTGCAAGCTATATTCGCCCATTTACATTATAGCAAACTTCAGTATTACATCCCGAGAGGACTGTGGGCACATTTCAGGTGAGCTACAACAAAACAATGACATATGCAAAGTTAAGTATGTAGATATGTAAACAGTAATGGTTATAATTTTGAGTATTTATCATTGTAGACTTCAAGGTGAACCTGTGAACTTGCGCGAACAACAAGACGCTGTAGAATTTTTTATGTCTCTAGTAGAGTCGTTGGACGAAGCACTCAAATCCTTAGGTCAAGAACAGCTTATGGCAAAGACAATGGGAGGAACATATTCTGATCAAAAGATTTGTAAAGGCTGTCCACACAGGTATGCATAAAAACCAATTTTGATTAAGTCCATCAGCTATACCTGAGCACAATCTTCAAGCAAGATTTATTCATGCAGGTACTGCAAGGAGGAGCCGTTTAGCGTGGTATCATTGGATATAAGGAACATGTCGCGGTTACAGGAATCCTTAGAAGCATACGTGCGAGGAGAATTATTAGAGGGTGCCGATGCTTATCATTGTGATAAATGTAATAAAAAGGTATTTTCACTACTTTTCAACAACTTCATTATCATTTATTTTTAACATTTTCATAATGTCAACTTTGTTTGATGCAGGTGGTGACAGTGAAGCGATTATGTCTAAACAAACTACCTCCAGTGTTAGTGATCCAATTAAAAAGATTTGAATACGATTTTGAGAAGGTGTGTGCAATAAAATTTAACGACTACTTTGAATTCCCACGAGACTTGGATGTTGAACCCTACACAGGTAAGATATTCTAACAATTAGACGTCTTCAATGTTCTTTCAACTCTCATGTTAATTTTAATTGATGGATTTTTTTAGCATGGGGACTAGCCCGGGCGGAAGGCGATGCGACCTTGTGGGAAGGTGGGGAGGAGCGGTCACACGAAACCCACTACCAACTCAGTGGCATCGTAGTGCATTCGGGACAAGCATCGGGAGGACATTACTACTCATACGTATTGCTTAGGTAACTAAGAGCTACGTACAGTACTTTGATGCACTCATTAAAAAATATAATGGACCCGATGGCTTGCAAAATAATTGCAAATAATTTGTTTACAGGGACAATGGTAGCGAAACGGGACGGTGGGTGAAACTTGACGACGGCGATGTGTCCGAGTGCGGGATGCATGACGACGAGGAAATGAAGGCGCAGTGCTTCGGCGGCGAGTACATGGGAGAGGTGAGTTTAAAACAGTTAACTATGAACAAATATTTCCAAATTATTGTGTTTATAGCTTTATTTCTAACAATTTGTTAGGTATACGACCCGATGTTAAAAAGAGTGTCGTACAAGCGACAGAAACGGTGGTGGAACGCGTACATGCTTTTTTATACGAGGAAAGATACAATAGAGACGTTGGGTCTAGAACAAAGTATGAAAAATATGACTCTCAAGTAAGTGCCACTCCTTTGATTGTTGAGTTTTTATATCGGAAATCGTAGCTGACATTTATTATTCCTCTTCCAGAGAAAGTGCCATCCCTAGACCTATCTGGTTATCAGTGCGACGTGGCAACATCGCATTTTCACATAATCAAGATCAATTCAGTCTGGAACATTTTAATTTTATGAAGAAACTTTGCTGCATGAAACTGCAAATGTTGCCAGGATCTCAAAGCGCTGTATGGGTATGTAACATTTTATGTAGCGTCGTGTTCACGGTATATAATTTATTGGCATAAATTAATACCGTACTTCTATGTACAGGGGCCGGAGCATGAAGAAATGTCAATGCTAGCGGTACAATTAGCTACTAAGTTTTTGTTCCAAGTGGGATTCCGGACAAAGAAAGCTCTTCGTGGCCCAGCGGCTGACTGGTAAAAATGCATGCAATGATTGAATAATTCCTTCATGTTCTGAAACATATTGTAATGCTGATTAATTAATTGTATTGTATTGGTTGTTTCAGGCACGACATTTTATGCCAGCACTTGAGATGTTCACAAGTCGTAAGAGCGTGGTTTGCAACGGATCTGTTCAAAAATCCACACAGGTATATATAATTTTCCATACTAATAATTTCATTGTGATTATAAAATCATTTTGGAATGTTAAACGATCATAAAACAAATCTGTTTCAGACTCTGCGACTACTTGCTATCTTGTCCAACGGCTGAAGTGCGAGTAGTGTTCATGAAAATTATCGTTTTCCTAGCACATTTCTCAGTTCAAGATCCACCAGGTAAATATATTACTTTTAAAAATTAGGTATTTATTTTGACCGCCTTAGGTCTGTGAAATTGATTGAACCTTCAACTGACCAGGGTGTAAGTGGGAACTCCTTTAGTAATCGTAACGTCATAGTGAAAACATGCTGTCACTGTCATACTTATTTATAAAATCTGTGGTCTGAGAGGAATGGACGTATGATGAAAAAGGATTATGCTCGTCGTAGTCTTGTTTATTCGCAAACTAGCATTTACGATGAGCGTTGTGGTTTGTGTACTACATTATTATTATCTACACATGTTTGCTGCCACCACTTTTTACTGGATGTATACACGGTACCTATACCAAAACAACCTTTTTTAAATTTTTTGTCTGTCTGTCTGTCTGTTTGTTCCGGGTAATCTCTGAAATGGCTGGACCGATTTTGACGGGACTTTCACTGGCAGATAGCTGATGTAACAAGGAGTAACTTAAGCTACTTTTATTTTAGAAAAAAAAAACATAGGATCTCACGAAAAAAAATTAAAACCAATGTTGCAGCGTTGCGCCTGATTAAGTTTGATAGCAACAACCTGAAATGCGTCCCACGGGCTCAGAATCCGCGAGCAGGCTGTTGCCAACGGTTGTGTTTTTGTTAAATACCACGCGAACGAAGTCGCGGGTAACAGCTAGTGTGCAATATGTGCAATGTGTGCAGTGAGCAACGGCTACGGGTCGTGGTGCGCGCGCGAGGAGGCGCGCTCGCTGGCGGACCAGCTGCTGTGCAGCGCGCGCGCGCTGGCCGCGCCCGCGCCGCCGCCCGACGCGCACCACCACCGCCACCTGCCGCTGCTCTTCAACCTCTTCCACACCTACTCCAGCCTGGGGCTCAGCGAGAAGCACCAGCTGCTGCGCGTACGTACATTTAATACTTGTATTTCACACTAGAATGATACATTTTCATTTTTTTATTGATAAATTTAAATGCTTTCAAAGTCCTGTGATAGCTGTATATAATCGTTATCGAACTACCAAAAACCTTTATTATTGATGACCAGTTTTTACTAGCTCAACTATTTTTGATGATAAGGGTTGGTTTCGGTTTTGCTATTTTCAAGATATAGTTATAACATATTGTGGAATAGTGGCAGGATTTTAACGCATATTTTTATTTCAGTTAAAAATCCTCGACGTAGTACTGTCTGTTTGCATGGATGACTCTACAGCGTCGCTAGGGAAATATCAATATCCGGAGTCCGCCAAAGTTCATCAGGTAAGAATGAAAATACTAATAGGGTTTAAAGAGTTAGATGGGAGGCCGCGTGTGATATTGTAGCTACTAGCCGGCTGACTAGTAAATTGCAAAAATATAGTTTAATTTGGTTTTGTGAGGCTGACATTTATTTGTATGTTTTGTGCCTAAGGTGGTGTGTGCGCTGGTGCGGTGCTGCGATGTGAGTGCGCGCTGCCAGTCGGCGGGTGGGGCGGGAGTCGCCGGTGGGGCGGGTGGTGTGGGCGGTGCGGGCGGGGCGGGGAGCGAGGCCGTGGCGCCGCTGCCCAACCCCTTTGCCGAGCCACCGCCGCCGCATTCGCCGCGCCCGCTCTTGTCTGCGGCCGCCGCCGACGTGCTGTATAATAGAACCGGGTTCGTACCTCCCTCTCGCCTTCGGTTGGCACGCTCGGATTCCAAGAGAACTAATGTGTCTGAATCGGTAACATATCGACCAGGACTATGTCTATTATTAAATTTAAATGTATTATCATACTACAGAACGTACATGAAAAAACTGACGGAGGAGTGTTGCGGCTGCGAGGAGGGCATCCGACTCCTGCAGTTCCTGTGCTGGGAGCACGCGGGCTGGTCCCGGATCGCGCTCGCCGAGCTGCTGTGGCAGATGGCGTACGCGTACTGCCACGAGCTGCGCCGCCACGCCGACGCGCTCACCGCGCTGCTGCTCATGGAGGACAGCTGGCAGCAGCATCGCATACACAACGTCATCAAGGTGAGCAACGGATATAGCGCGCTAATGCCTACGGTGTGCGGGTCCTGGTTAACGCGGTGTGTTGTGGTGCGCAGGGCGTGTCGGAGGAGCGGCCGGGGCTGCTGGAGACGGCGGCGCGCGCGCGCGGGCACTACCAGAAGCGCGCGTACGCGTGCGTGAAGCTGCTGGTGGGCGTCATGGCGCGCGCGCCCGCCGCCGTGCGCGCCGTGCACCGCCACGCCGACGCGCGCCGCCGCTGGCGCCAGCTGCTGGCCTGGCTGCAGGACGAGCTCGACCGCGTGAGTCACCCCGCCGTCCCCGTCCCCGTCCACACTACACACTACACACTGCTCGCGACACTATTCAAACTGATTTAACGATAACATATTTATTACTTTTCATAATTAGTATCTATATTGGTTTTTTATATTTACGCGAATATTACACATTGAAATGAAACTAAATTTTAAGGATTTTATCGCGATTTTATTTCTATTTTACGTTCCCGACGTTTCGGCTGCTTTACAGCAACCATGGTCACGGGAGGACTGAGGTGGTTGACGTCCTGTTGTCATAGTTTGAGACGGGGTACCCTCATATTTAATTGTTACTTGTAGTCCGATCTACGCAGAAAGTGCTCACAGTGTCTTGAGGTCTTGCAATGGTACGCTAGGTCTTGGGTTTAATAATATTAATTACTGGATCCCAAGTCGGTGGTAGCACCCAGCCATCTTCCCTATTGAAATTAGGATGTTTTTTAATTTCAATAGCCTCGCGTATCATCCTTGGTCGGAATCGGTGATCTTTTGCGAGGATCTGTGGCTTATCAAACCTGGGCCCCAAGTCTGCTAACACAATCGATTCATAATCGAACAGCAACCCCACAGTAAATGTCACTTTTGACACATATTATATGGGATATCTGCCAAAAGTGGCAGTTATAATGCGGTTGCAGTTCGATTATGAATCGATTGTGTTAGCAGACTCGGGGCCCTGATGTAATGGCGGGTCGGGAACGTAAAATAGAAATAAAATCGCGATAAAATCCTTAAAATTTAGTTTCATTTCAATTAGTATCTATTTCGATTTCGCTCGTTATGTCAACCTCTTCTTTTTTTATGCCATTAAATTTCTCTCTGACTGTTCTCATAATGTCATGGCTTCCACTTTGACTATGGTACCATGGTTTCAGAAGTATGGTCCCAGCGGTTACGGCTCGTACGGCACGTGGTCCCCGCCCGGCACCTCCAACGAGACCTCCAGCGGATACTTTCTCGAGCGCAGCAATTCCGCGCGGAAGACGCTCGAAAAGTAAGTGATTTTTGGTTTTGTCATTTTATTTTATCTTAAATTATATTTATGACGGATTATGAGATTTTCGGTCTTGTTCAGAATATCCGATTTTTTATGGTTTGTCGAAAATAATCGGAGTAAAATTGTGGTAAATAAATTTCGTTGTGGTGGATTTTTAACTTATTTTTAATTAGCGTAAGGCACGTTACCTATCTTTAAATAAGTCCCGTGTCTGATGTCTCTTCATAGGTAAAATTTGCTTTAGTAATTATATACTTGTTCACTGGGTGTACTTTGTTGCTGCCCTTACAAATGCTACGTGTCTAGTCTATTCATTTTTTGAAGTGATGTCTCAAGATGACTTTTGTAATAGGTGTTAAATATGAGATGGCAGAGTGATTTCTTTGATTTTATGATGGGTGTTATTTCCTAAGTTATAGGATGTTGATTTATTGGCTTGTATTTTTAAAATAGATGTCATCCATTTTAAAATATAAGATGTCGGAAGTGATAATATGGGTGTCATTTTCTTAGAGACGACGAGGTAAGTAACAGCCAATTTGGCGGACTAGCGAAACTGCTATGATACACGACTGATTCGTTTCAGGGCGTATCAGCTTTGCCCCGAGGAGGAGGATGAGGATGAGGAGGAGGGGCGCGAAACGGCCGAGGGCTCCGGGTCCGGTGAGGCGGGCGACGAGAGCGCCGACGACGACGAGCCGCACGACGACCCGCGCCGCGCCGCGCCACCCGCCCCCGCGCCCGCCCCGGCGCCCGCCCCAGCACCCGGCCCAGCCCCCGCCCCCGCCCCAGTGCCGGCGCCGCCCCCGCTGTGAGCGCGCTCTAGTCCGGCGCCGCGCCCGCAGCCCCGCGCACGCTCCGCCACCCGCCCGTGATATTTTTAGTTATTTATCTAACTTAATGTTTCGCTTTAAAAGTACCATAGAGTTTATTTCGTAGCTGGCGACGGCTGAGTCGCTTTGGGTCATGTGGCCTCCGCTTCGGTCCCCGAATATTCTTCCCTGTTTTGAGTTCACCGATGCGATGAGAAGCGATCTCTCCTAGAAGTAAGTTTGTATTTTTGTGCGATTTTCGGTGATCGAATCGTATACCTAAATGCTTGGTTTTATTTTCGTCCTCAAGCGGAGTTCTATCGTATATCTTTATATTACGATGAACGATTTACTCTGTAATGCTTTTATGAAAATAAAGTCTTATAGGATGCATTTTATTAGTGATATGTAACATTTTTTACATTTTAGCCCGAGCGAGTTGACATGAGTTAGGATATAACGTTATTCTACTGTACACGGTACATATTTCGTAGTGTTATATTGCAGGTTTTTAAGCTATAAGGTGCTATCTGTAGGGTCACGTGGTTGAGTACTTTGCGTTCAATTGTTTGTGTAAACTTGAGCTTTTAATGTCGAGATTTTATAAACTTGTAACATGAATAACTAGCAATTAGTCTGACTAAAGGCATCTGTATTTTACTGATTGATTCTTGACAAATGCTCGCATTTCCATGCAAACATATCCTTCTTTTAAATTTAAAAGTAATAGAGTTTCAGTGTAACTTGAATAATCACGTGATTCTCTGCGAGTATAAGTTTTTGCCTTAAATATGAAATATTTGAATCGTACATGTGTTACGTATTTTATATTGAAATGTCGACTATTGCCACATGGGTAGCTAATATATGTAAATTATAATAATATCACAGCATTATTATAAAAATCATATTAGTAATTCGTTACCCGGTGAACTAAACTGTATTTACTGAAACACTCAAGACTTACAGTATGGCGATGCTCAAAATATTGAGCAATACAAAACAAAACATCAATATTTAGGGACCGAGATAATCGCAAATCTTACCTTGTAAATGTCGTTCAATCCTTATAACTATGTTTAAACACCGTTGCTGTTGTCTGGAAATACTAATCCCGGTGCCTTTGAACCCAAGTACTCGTGATGATTATGCGACCTTTGCAGGTGGATAACAAATTGATTGTACATAGTATAAAACAATCTAGGCCAGAGAACCGCGTGTTGGCCTAACTCTGACCGTGTATACAAAAACTATTAATATTTCAGTGTTTTATTTGCTAGATGTATTATAATTAAAAAAAAACTTAGTTTTTAATTCGATGAAAAATGTAGATATAGGTATTAACGACTAGTCTAACAGGAAAATGTTGCCACTTTGTCAATGTTCTGCTTTGTAATATAATATGTTATTTATTTTTATATTTCACAACGGTTGTATAATATTTTCCTCTTTCCTAGTGGTAAAATTGTTGTAGCATCCAGGCTATCAGGCGACGCACCCACTACACTACACTATACACTTACACTTGCGCCGTAGCCCCTTGTCGCCACTAAACTCGCTTCACTAGTATTATTCGAAACATTACCACCGTGATATTTTATATTTTTGTTGTTATAAAATCATTTATCATCAATAAGCTGATGATCCTTCAAATTGTGGTCACATAGACCGTGTGCCTTATTTTAGTTTTATTTGCTCAATGCTTCCACCTGATAGTCTGTATATTGATCTATTAACAAGTTTTAATTGTAATAACCGAGATTGATTCATTCTACATATAAACATTATCTTAAACGAGCATTTACATGTGGTGACCGTAGCCATTTTAAATCAGCACTCGCTAAATATGCTGTTTATATGTAAATGTATGAATAGATTCACTAGATTTTTTTTTGGCTTTAAATTTTACATATTGCTTTGTCGTAATTTCTGTAAGATGAAAATTAACGCAACCTAAATCGCAAGTTGTAACGTTTGATAGAGTACAGAATAGCATTGTGAATAATTAGATACCTGGTCGACTAACCGCTGATTGTTGTTAATGTTATTACCAAAGATGGAGTTATAGTTGAGAGGATCTGGTGGCCCTTTCCTTAATAGCTTAATAATTGAAATGTTTTGTATCTTTTATAAAATGCAAAGTTAACGATATTATGTTGAAACGAGATAAAATGTGATTGAACTTAGATAGGTGAACTGCTATGATTGGTGTTTAAAAATGTATCTATATCTACTGATAAAATAAATCACAACATGTGAGAGACTTTCGATGCTCCGAGCGAGCTGGGTAATCTTGTAAATATCACACACATGAAGGCAAATAAGTCAAATTAACTGGAAACATAATTTATTTTATATTTATTATATTATTTATAACATAGGTTACATTTCTAAAATGTTTTCATAACTGAGGGCTCCCAAAGCTTTTTCGGAATATCGAAATTTTTGTATGAAAGTATTTCATTACGACGGTTCAATGAGAAATAAGTACGATTCACACTTGATAGAATGGCAACTAGCTCAACGAACTTACTTATCTGACGGTTCGGATTAGAGGTAAGTTTGCGTACCTTGCATGCACATACGAATTTTAACTATGTTATGCTACATAAATGTACATTTTATTTAAATTGCGCTTGCATTCGCTTTGATGCAATCCGTCAGGTGTGAATCGAACATTAGGCTTGCATACATTTAGTCGGGCCGCACCACATTGCCAACAATCGCCTTACATTACAGGTGTACACGTCAACGCCCTGTCTCTGGCAAGATATGATTTATGCGAAGTGAAACATAAATTATAACTGAGGGGTTGATGTATGTGTTTTGTAACGAAACTATGGCGCCTTGCGGACCGCCCAAATGTATGCGAGACTTTATTTGGCATATATCTTTAAACTCACTACGTCACATGCAATTCTCGTCAAAACAGTGTGAAATGTCTAGTTGTTAGAATTATTATAAGATCAGTTGAGTTTTGTATAACATTTCTATGACAAATATATTGAAATGGTATGGACATTATACAAGAATGCTCAAAACAAGCATTCACACAGATATTATACTATTCAAATCAGGAATAAATTCATAAAATCTATGTTTAATTTTATTTCATAGTACAAATTTCCTACTTCGTCCAATTTTTTACTAATGCTCTCATAAAATAATGTAATGTTTTTTTCTGATACAATTGAGTTGTGCTAATTACAACAAATGTTACTATTAAATTCATCTTAACTTTTGCATTGACCTATGCCCTACAAGTATAACAATATTTTAGTGATAAATCACAAACAACTGCGCGTTATCTCATATGCTCTTTGAAATGACAAGTAACGTTTAAGTTCAACATCGTACGCTTTTGAGCTGTGTGTGATCTGAACTTCTTTTTAATCATGGAAAAATATATTAGCGTGAAGGATTTAGAAGAGGCTGCATTCGCATTGTTACCGAAATCCGTTCTTGATTACTATAAAAGTGGCGCTACAGATGAACAAACCTTGGCAGAAAATAGACTAGCTTTTCGAAGGTATGTATACAATACAGTACATGCTCCGTCATACATTTTCATTTTTTTACGTCCGTCCCTTAGGATAACAGTGAAGGAGAAATGTAAAATATCCATATTATAGGTAGTTATTGACTCATGTCTAAATCCCAAAAGTCTTTGATAAATCCATTACAATTAACTTGTCGTGTTTCGTTACAGGTATCGTATTCGACCAAAATGCTTAATCGGGGTATCTCACAGCGATCTTCATACGACGGTGCTAGGGAACAAAGTGTCTATGCCCCTCGGTATATCGCCCACCGCTATGCAGCGGATGGCTCATCCAGACGGCGAAGTTGCTAATGCAGCAGGTAATGAACCATACTTTTGGGCACAATAGTTATGATCATGGGGTGGTGTAGAACAGACACCGCATGATCTTCTAATGGACTATTATTCTATGAACTAAGTAATTATAACGTAACGCTGACTCGAGCTCGAAATGCGAGCCGCCCGGCACGTACCCACCCAAATGCATGTGTACTCAAATGTACCTAAAATTCATTTGCATTTTGGTTACTTTTAAAATACAAGTAGCCGTTCGTCGGCTTTTGCGTGTACTTGTTTTACTTTGCGTCCCTTTCCGCTCCCGTCGCCGTCGAGGCAAGCGTAGGGTCACTCGAAGGGATGTTCGAAACACTTTTCTTAGGCCTATTGAAGTTTTCATTCCGTTTTAATTCCTTATTCTAATGCAGCTGCCCAAGCGGAAGGTACTATATTCACATTGAGTACCATAGCGACAAGTTCTATAGAAGAAGTCGCTGAAGCTGCACCAGAAGGGATTAAATGGTTTCAGCTGTATATTTATAACGATAGGTGAGTTACAAAATGAACAGGACTAAAAAAAGAATTTAATTTCATCCTCAATCAAAAATATTTTTTCAGAGAGGTAACAAAACAATTAGTCACGAGAGCAGAGAAGGCGGGATTCAAAGCTATAGTTTTGACTGTCGACACACCACTATTCGGGTTGCGTCGGGCCGATGTGCGAAACAAGTTCACCTTGCCGCCACACTTGAGGTATCAATGCACTCACAATGGTTATGTAGAATTAATGAGCTGATAATGAGTATGTGTCTTCTATCTCCTTTAATTGTTTTTACGTTTTATGGACAGGTTGGCCAACTTTGAAGGTAATCTTTCAACAAAAATTCGCAGTACGAATAATGGTAGCGGCCTTAACTCGTACGTCGAGAACTTATTCGACAAATCTTTAACATGGGGGGAGATGAAATGGTTGAAAAGGTATACGAAATTATAATAAGTTGGCTTTCTCTACCTTAGGTGCACTAGCTAATATGTAACTCAATTCACAGCATTACGAGTTTACCGATTATAGCAAAAGGTATCTTACGGGCAGATGACGCGGTGAAAGCTATTGAAGCTGGGTGTTCCGCTATATTAGTATCAAACCATGGTGCAAGGCAGCTCGATGGTGTTCCTGCATCGGTAAATATCATCCTATATCAGTTTTCTACATACTGATATAAGATATTACATATACTCATCACATACATTTTAGATCGAAGCTCTCCCGGAAATCGTAGAAGCCGCTGAGAAATACAACGTTGAAGTGTATTTGGATGGCGGTGTTACTTCTGGCACGGATGTGTACAAAGCGTTAGCGCTTGGCGCAAAAATGGTATGTACACTTTTCAATTAGTCGAAACGACCTTTTATATAGTAGATCAGCAGTGCCCCCGATGTGAATATTAAACGTATTCTTTATTTTACCCATACACATAATTCAAATTTTATTCGATTTAGTAATGTATTTGCGCGATGCATATCACGACCCCGTTGACAATGTGTATTAATTTACTTAGGTGTTCGTCGGTCGTCCCGCGCTGTGGGGCCTGACCGTAGGAGGCCAAGCTGGTGTCCAGAGAATGCTCAATATATTTCGGACCGAGCTTGAGTATGCTCTACAAATAGCAGGTGAGCATCTTAAATTTTGCAGTGCTATTATGAAAAAGGTAAATCTCCTCGAAAGTCATCTCAGAAGTCACACTCACGATATGGCGGGCGAATTTATATAAAATTCTATTGAAAAACGTCAAAATACATACTCGACTTAATTCTTCTTACTGCTATCGTCACTTAGTACTGTAGAACTTACTCATTAAGAATACGAAACTATTAATTACTGCGAATTTACAAGTGGATATTTCACAATAGCAATGCTGGTATTACTGGATGTATGTCTTAGCCTCGGTGATACTTATTCTCTATAAAATACGTGCGAATTTATGACAGTTCAATTTCGTGTCATCAATTTTGGTTTTTGCTACAGGTACCCCGACAGTTGCTGATATTACTAGAGACATGGTCCGTCACGAGTCAGCATACAGCAAATTATAATGTTATGATCTTGTTCTATCAATAATTGTTTATTTTGGATGAGATAATAATATATGGTTGCGTAATAGATACCTATAATATTGTTTTTTTTTGGTTAGATATTGCTATTTCGTCGCAATCAATTTTAAACTTGGTGTCACAAAAGAACAAACATTTAAAACACTTTGTATTCAGGAGATCACTTTATTATTAATTTACGATACAAGTTGTAGAGGACTACAGGAGTCATGTATGCCTCTTGAGGCCATATTGTTTTAGAAATTTTCTGCAACCAATGTGAAAAGAGTAAATTAGACTAAATATAATAAAGACCAAAACTATTGAATATACATTTAGGTTTAGCTTACCTTAAAATCACAGCCGTATAAGTTAATTCCGACTTTAAGTTTTTTAACAGTGTTCCTGAGATAATCGTCGTTACCCAGTTTGTGTCTCAATGCTACTGTGTCATTACAAGTATTACAAGAAGTAGATATTTCAACGTTACTCTCGAAACAAAGCTTGCTTGCTTCATTTAACAAAACGGCGTCTCTTTTACGCATGTAATTTGTAAAACTGTAGTTAGGCGGTGCATTTTCAGCTGGTTCATTACGAATTATATCTCTGTTTCCAGGCGTATCAGTCTTAACGAATATACTTTTTACAGTTTTCACTAAAGTTGTACAGGACTCGTTGATAGCTTCTAAAAACCTAGTACTGAATGAGCGATTTTTAATTCCTTTGCCGATCTTACTTGGCTCCAGATCGTGATCGTGCTTTATATTGGAAATCCTCTGCTTCACTTCGCTCATTTGCTTTGCTGGTTTGACAGGTTTTTGAATGGGTCTACGTGCAGTTTTACCCTTCGCATTTTTTGACTTGTATAAAAATGATTTGCTACTAACGCGTTTCGGAGTGGAGGCAAACATTGGTTTAAAATAATTTACATCTGTTGTAACTTCATCATTATTCTCATGAGTTTCTATGTTTATTTTAGAGAAATCAGATAATTGTATTAGATTCTTGCTATCGGTTTGAGTTGTTGCATTTCTTTGTGTTTTCGATAGTATCTCAGAAGCATCCCAGTCGCATGTTTTGTGAACAGTAGGTTGTCGCAAAAATGAGAAAGAATAATTATTCGCCAGTTGGGCTTTTCGATGCTGATTTATGGTTGTTATATTCGTTTCTTGATCATCTCTGAAGGACATCTTTATATTGCTGTGTATGCTACTCATTCTATTCGTGTTATTGTTACAGACCTTAATATGAGATTTAAGATTTTCTCTTTCATCCCAATTTGGGACTGACCCTACATTACGTGACCCTACATTACGTGAAATAAACGTTTGTAAATCTTTTAAGTCGTGTTTCGGTTGCCATTGAAGAATTTCGTTCACAACATTTTGGAACAGCATTGTGGTATCGTCATTGCTTTCCTTTGGGACTATTTTAATTTGGTTCACCTGTTTTAGAGATCCCGATGGATTGTCTATACATTTCGGTGAAGTGTCTAAAATATTAAATTCAATTTTAATGTAATGATTAGCCGAGGTTTTGAGAAATTTCGCAAGAAAAATTCGGTACCTTGCAGTTGAGATGTATGATATAAGATTATAGTCGCCCATTGCCCTAACTGTGAACAAAATAGATTCATAAGTCGAATTAGTAGGTGTAAGCAAACTTATATATTCTGTTCTGCAATGCCAGACAAAAAAAAAATGAGTATTGAATGATTTTGTCTGCTGGTTATTGGTTGTAACCTGGGATTGTTGTCCGTATCGCTGTAAGAAGTCGCGCAGCTCATTGGATATATTGGATTCGCCGATAAGTGCCGCAGCTGCCGGTGAACTTTGTACCAACACGGCCAAGAGTTGTAGACATGCCTCGTATTGTAGAAAATCTCTAGAAATAAAACATGTTAGGTACGGAATGACGATAGTATCTGAGGTAGGGTACTTTAAAGGCATTACTGCTGGCTCACTTAACAAACTGACACTTACACAACAACTTAACAACTACGGTATACGGTCAAAATAGGGGCAATCAGTTCACGTTTCAGGACCGTTTTATTTCTACGTGGAGATTACTTAATGGTGGTCAGGAATTAATGTTAATAAATTATATTAGGTGCCAAAATACTTATATGTAACTTGGAACTGTATGAAAAACTCGTATGTCTAACCTCGTAAACAAAGACCCTCCGTTACTATCAATAAACAGCTCAATGTTGCGTTTGTGATTTTGAAGCAAAGTAGTTAGCACCTGAAATGCTTCCACATTCCTTTGGTTGCATCGCTGTATGCACTGAAAATAAACAACTGTATTAAATCTGATTTTACAGTTGAGTGGTTGCACTGTTACAGATAATGTGTATCCAACAATGGGAGCTAATTTCTGTACTGATTTTATGAGGAACGAACATACAAAACACAGCTACGTAGGTACCCGTTCACGCTCCAAAATAATATCATGTCTACACTCACATACTACAACACATATACTTAACAAAAAGTCAATAAAATAATTTATTTCGTACTATAGTTTGACCACTACCGCTGCGCCGCGCCCTAGGAATGCAGGGCGTAGTGGAGGCCGGGGTAGGACAGATCTTACGTACGCGTTGGGGCGGGGCGGACGGACTGCCAATACTCCCCCCGCCTCGCCGCGCACATACCCAAGGCGCGGTACAGAGGTATCGGTCAAACTATTGCTGCTCGTTGCTAGCTGTTCCAAAAGATCTCGAACAAGGTTGTTCAACAGCAACTTGTTTCTGAGGATTCAGCTATGAGCGAGTTACGTACCATTGGTACCAGGTGGGTGCAATAGCTCTGGTTATTTTCGACTCCGCGGCACGTTTCCGCTAGGCACCGACAGAGGGCTTGCCAGGTGTCTTGGTACTTACAAAAGGAATAACATACATAGTAGTAAGTACAGTAAAATACTCAAACGCCACTCAATTTTGAGCGCAGCATAATTATACTTAAAGTAAGAAAAACCCAATGTGTTAATCTTGAAAACGTCTGAACAAATATTCGAGAACTACGATGCCGCACAGAAAGACCAAGGGGTGCACGTATAACACTCATCCTTGTGTTGGGCGTTAAAAAATACATCTCAAAAGATAAAAAGGACCTTAATTATTTGACACTACGGCCGTTAGTCAAACAGCGTAGTTACTTACTATTATACAGCCGGTAAATAAATCGCACATAGTGCTCAAACACCCACTGGTTCTTATCATGTTCTTCGCGTAGAGAGCCAAGTTCTCCTTGCAGCGATCCTCGTCAACGTACAAAAGAGCCGAGAGGAAATTCAACCCTATAGCTGCTCTACGAGAAGCGCTTTTGGCTAACACGTTGATCAATTTGTCATAGATATAGTTGCAAGTTACAACTACTTCGGTATCGGCATCCTAAGTAAGATACAATTACCTATTTAATTAACTTATAGTCACAGATTAAGAAAAAAATTTACTAAATAAATGTCCCTAACATTTTTTTACGCGTGGGCTACAGCTGGTGGGTATGGCGGCTCTGTGGATGTTGTATGTAGGTATTAATTAATATTTCGTATGTATTTGACATGCGACACGTGCTGAACCGCCATCTTTGCTCATTTTACGTGATGCGACCTTTTCGAAGTGTTACTGGTGGTAGGCTTCGGCCGTGGCTAGTCACCACCCACTGAACAAAGCCATGTCGCCAAGCGGCCTAGCCGTGTTCCGGCATGATGTTCGGTGTTGCCATTCATGGATGGCGGGTCAGATCAGTTGCGCTGCATGTGCCTAGTGAATGTAGCGTCTCTATCTACTGCCGCCTTCCTACCTAGGCAAGTATGCTCCATCGTAGATCTCATCGTCACTTACCATCAGGTGAGATCGAGATCAAATACTTACTTGCCTATAATGTAATAAAAAAAAAAAAGAAAATATGCGCCTTTACGAAGTATTCCTAAAGCTTTTTATAGGTTGCATCACCTATGGGTATTTTATTTTAAATTAAATATATAATCCTTAATTAGTACGGACATAATGATCGGAGAAATATACCTACTTTCAGCATAAGATAGGCCGAAAGAATTGAAAATAGTTTTACTTGCACATCTAAGTCGGGACTCGCGTGTAATAAATCCAATGTACCTCGCAAATCGAACTTGGGATTTCGTATCATCCTCGACGATGGGCTCTGTGAGTGCAAAATATTTACTTATGAATCATCAAATCCGCGTACAAAATAGCTTTTGATTAAATACCTCTTACACAATCGTGATTAAGTTAGTGGACAAGTAGCTCACAATACTACATTTAAATGAATATCTTACCATTATTGAAATATTTACGTAACTATTAGTGTTATTAAATTCTAATTCTATAATTCCATTGAGTTACCAGTTTTATATTTTGGGAATGTGTATAAACGATTTAAATTGCCGCCAAAAATTTTTTTTTTCTTTTTTGGCATCACACTTTTGTGTATATTGCCAATGAATTAAGTTCGATACAATCAAAAACTATGAATGAATCATAGAGTAACATATGGCTGAATCCTTACTCCTGACCTGTCCTCCTCCTGATCTCAAAGAATCAGCGCGGGCTTAGCACACATCTATGCGTTCTTCATTTCATAAAGCTAAATAGTTATTTTTTTTCTATTTTTGTTATGCATCTATACTGCTTCATATGGTATTCATTCGTAGCGTGTGCGTATCACAACTATCTTAATCTACGTATTATGTAGTACTATGTAGTACAAATACCTATGCATGCTGTGTTGTAGCCTTGAACCACTGACGTCCATGATACAAGTACGCTAGACTAATGATACCCTTTAAAATGACAGCTATCTATGGTGCCTATTTGAAGCGCCCCCATCGTGGGGGAAAGGAACTAAATCTGACGTAAATTGCAAATGGCCGTTGTTTTGTTTACATTGTCTCCGTGTTTATAAAGTGATTTTGAAGGTTTAACGCGATTAAACTTGTTTGTTGTGTCGTATTAATATAGTTAATACATAAATAAGTGGTGTTAGTTAATAGGTAAACCATGAAAGAGTGCGTGTTATGCAAAACTCTTTACCAGAAGGGAAGTGGGGTTACATTCCACAAGTAAGTGAATTTACGGCTAATATTCAAGAAATTAAAACTTCTATTGATATTATAGGCACTTAAAAATATGTTACTAATCTTATTTATACGTGATTACAACGCATTTGTCTTTGTATTATCGGTTTTTTATAAACAATAAAATTCTATAGTGCTGTTAAAGTTCCTTGTCGATAAAATTTATCGATATTTTTTCTATCAATATCTTAAATAGATAGAACGTTCAAGAACGTAAAAATCACCGAAGACAGATTTGTATTATCAAATACATATTATTTTAAAACAATGTTTACTAATTCACAGGTTTCCGACTGACAATAGAAGACTAGAATTATGGCTCAAAAACATTGAAAAGCCTAGTTGGCGTCCGAAAAAATATGATTACATCTGTTCAAAACACTTCTCTGATGACTTTTATTCAACATAACTCATGTACTACTTTGATGATTTTTATTTTCTATTAATACCTTACCTACTCCATTGCTTCCCAAACAACATTACATTACCTCATTTCTAATTAAAAAACAATCCTTATTTAAGTAGGATCTAGCTAGTCACACTAAGATTACCTACCCTACCCATGAGCGATTCGGCTAATCATTATCATTATTTGCTTCATCTTAGTATTAACCACTCGACTATTTAGGACATTAGCCATTGTTAAAGCAATGGATCATAATTATTTTTATTTTACTGCATGGGTAGGTTTAAGCATAAACATTTTTATCGATGTATCATATCACTGTCCCATCTCTATTATTAGTTCCATTCCCCCTCACTGCCGCTATCAGCGCCAAAATGGCGAAAATCAAATAGGCACACGATAACCGGGCTTATGATTAGTCCAGCGATGTATACCATAGAGGTCAGTGCCTTGAACCTATTAGTTGTAGCGTTACTTAATCTATGATCCATTCATTCATAACATAGCCACAGACCAATAAGTGAACATAGCATAGAGCTATCATTCATAACCTTATTCTAATTTATTTAGTCTGTTACTTATTTGTGTGTTTACATCTAGGTCCGATTTAAAGTTTATTGCAAGTGTTTTAATGGTAAAAACTACACACTGGAGCATAATTTAATGAGCCATGGACGTTGGAGAATTACTTTCGTTTAAGGTAAACTATTCATATTGTTTCTCATCGCCGCTTATTAGTATATTGTACCGGACAAGCACTATCTATGAAATAACCTAACATAATTAAAAAAAAACAAACAAAATTATTTAAATACACGGTTTTGTATTTGTTATAGCCTACGCCGACTCCAAAAAGACCCAATGAAGACGATAGTGGCGACTCTGATGAAGATAATGCCAAAGCTTCAAAGATACGCCGCTTGACTAAATCCAAGTCTGATTACAATGCGCTACAGTCTACAAGGGTTCTCCCTAAAGAACCCATAATAACTGACAAGGAACGAGAAGATATCCTTAGATTTGTAGAAACGGAAGCAACTGAGGTAGCTACACGACAATGTTATCACAGACAATTATGTCATGGCAAATAAAAATTGTATCCAAATAATTTCAATAGTGCACCCACACAGGTTTTTTAACAGTAAGTACAGAATGATATAAAGCTATTTGGTTTTCAGGGTGAAATACTGGATGAGACTGCTGTTAAAAAACTGGTGCTAAACTTTGAAAAGAAAGCACTTAAAAATAGAGAAATGAGGATTAAGTTCCCTGATCAGCCTGATAAGTTTATGGAGAGTGAAATAGACTTGCATGAAGCCCTGCAGGAGCTGAGTGCCGTGGCAACAGTGCCAGACCAGTATCCATTACTTGTTGAGTTGAAATGCATTAACTCCTTATTAGAATTGTTATCTCATGACAATACTGATATTTCTACCAAAGTTGTTAACCTAATGCAGGTCAGATACTTTTAAGACTGTATTGCTTTTTTTTTTCGCTACCCTCCTATGACACAGGAGGATTACATTATCACATACCTATGACAAAACATGTTATTGCTAGCAGTCATGTTAAATTAAAATAAAACAATATCACATCTATAATCCTCAAAGAATTAGCAAAGGTATATTGGCCAATAGTATGTAGTCTAAATGTTATAGAGGGTGATGCTAATATCATCATGCTGAACACACTATGTCAATTCAAAGAAGATGCTAGCCATGTTTCCAAAGTTGTGGGGTTCCACCCTTTGCTTACCTTCACCATACAGCTACTTATAATCATTATAATAAATAAGATTTGCACATGTAATCCAAAAATCCCAGATGCACATGCCAGGGATTGTATTAGCACACTTCCAATATGAGCATTCAAATAATTTGATTATCACTGCAATATGGTGCTTTGGTAATTGTTCAATATGTACTAAGCTCTCCACTGGTATCACCTTATTCCTACTTTATAATCTTATTGCAATGCACAGGAACTGACAGATGTGGATATTCTTCATGAGAGTGAGGAGGGCGCTGAGGAACTGATCAATGCACTGGCAGAGGCAGAGGCGCCTGCGCTGCTACTACATAATCTGGCTAGACTTGACGAACAAGTGGCCGATGAGAGGGATGCAGTTCATAACACTCTAGGTACAATCATTTGCATGGACAGTGAATTTTCATGAATGCTTAAGTGAAGTATTATTTTGCGTATGTTTGGCGACCTCTACTGATGACATTGGGCTTAATGCTAACTGTAGTATTCTTTCCTCAATTATTCATAGTAAAATACCAGTAAAGCAATTGTACTAATAAATATGTGATATACTGCAGGTATCATAGAAAACATCACAGAATTCAGACCAGAAATGGGTTCAGAAGTAGCAAAACAAGGTTTTATGCAATGGATCCTTAAAAGACTGAAGGTAAAAATTGATTGTTTTTTTCCCCCCCAAATTCATAGAATATTTTAATCCATTTACGGTGGCATTTCAAAGCACACTTAAAAATCTTTGAAGTTTGGTGTTAAAGTTATAGTAACTAAAAATTTTAAAAAAATATTTCATTGCAGATGAAAGTGCCTTTTGATGGTAATAAATTATATGCAACAGAGATTCTTTCTATCCTGCTTCAAAACACGCCAGAGAACAGGAAGTTGTTGGGAGAGCTCGACGGCATTGATGTTCTACTGCAACAGTTAGCGGTACATTATTTATTTAACTTGTCATATTGTTATTATATGACTATTTTTATTCCCCATCACATCACAGCTGCTAGCTTTATCCCTTATTTCGTTGAAGAAGATTTAGTATACTTGATAATAAACAAAATTGTATATTTGATCTTACATATGATTCACATTTAACCGATCGGCTCAGAGTGGACTAAATTTTATGACTTGCGTGCATTGTGCGGCAGCCGAGCGTACACGAACGGACGCAAAAGTACCCAGTTATGAACGAACAAATACGAACTATTTCCTTCAAATTGAGATCGAATTGTATGGCTCCGATCCGCTCCGTCAGGTGTGAGTCGTACGTTATTAAAACTAAGATTTTATTTAAAGGCTATTTTAAAATGTTATGTGTTTACAATGTTCAGTTCTACAAGCGCAACGACCCCAGCAGCGCCGAGGAGCAGGAGGCGATGGAGAATATGTTCGACGGGCTGTGCTGCGCGCTCATGGAGCCCACCAATCGCGACCGATTCCTACGCGGCGAGGGCTTGCAGCTCATGAACCTTATGCTCAGGTAGTTACACCAATAGTGCATCGATAGTCTGTAGAGATTGAATGAGCGTTCGTCTATCTATACCGTGGTAGTGCTATGAAGGAATAGGGTATTCTCACACTAGTATGGTCACCAAGGAATGCGTCTTAAATGGAGTAAATGTGACGTTTGTACTCAAAAGACGAATCTCATATGCCTCGGAGTGCTGCTGATAGTGTATTCTTTTTTCGTAATTCGCAAGATTTTAGACCCTAGCTCGTACTCTGTTCTTATATGTGCGAATATTATTTTCAACCATGATTATCATTGCTAAACGGTGAAGTCACCTGTTGTGTTTTTGTTACAGAGAAAAAAAGATGTCTCGCAATGGATCGCTAAAAGTATTGGATCACGCTCTAGCGGGTCCCGAGGGCCGCGACAATTGCAATAAGTTCGTCGACATTTTGGGGCTCAGAACCGTTTTCCCACTTTTCATGAAAACTCCAAAACGAAAAAGACTGCTGACTGTTGACCAACATGAAGGTTTGTATGGCTACACCATAACATTATAGTTATATTCATAGATAGTTATGTGTAACAAATATAATAAAATAAATGTATAGGCATTACAAAACATTTACCTGTTAAATTAGGACTTGTAATGCCATTGTAAATCAATATTAACATCTATAAATTTGGAAATTATCTTATATCATCAGGATCTATAGTCAATGATGTTATTTTTTACAGAACATGTTGTGTCGATAATAGCTTCTATGTTGCGCAATTGTCAAGGTAGTCAAAGACAGAGATTACTGGCGAAGTTCACTGAGAATGACCTCGAGAAAGTCGATAGGCTACTCGAGTTGCATTTCAAATATATGGACAAGGTGGATCGCACTGAAAAAGACATGGAGGTAAGGCATTTAAACTCCCGGCACGTAAACGTATATAAATTGTATCGAGCACTTAGCGAACCGATCCGAACCCTGTCGTGTTGATAACAAGAGATGTGTATGTATAGCCCAGTTAACATTTCAAGTTTGCAATATAACAGGGAACACGTCGCGGGGCGCTGCCCTGCTCTCCAGATATGCAGTATTTTTTGCTTTACTTACTTAACAACGATTATTATATTATACTTGAACTATAATACCACACTTGCTCAAATTTTAGTATTTGTTATGAACTACTGCAGTAACTTGACTATTTGTCAACATACCAAGCTACATCACGCCAGTCAACTTCACTTGTTACTTGTCGACTTGACTAGCTACTTGTCCACTTGACTCGCTAATTGTAGACTTGAGTCGTGCCCACCAGTATATGGATAGATTTGCTCTATTTCTTTATTTACAGCAAGAATCTGAAGAGTTGGACGACGATGCTCAATATTTACGGCGATTATCTGGGGGTCTCTTCACATTACAACTCATCGATAGAATTATCTTAGAGGTAAATATATCTATAATTGTTATTCTAATAACCCTTGCTTATATAATATTCGTTAATGTTTTGTGTCAGGTGTGCACCGCGGGTTCGTCGACGATAAAACAGCGTGTCCAACGGGTGTTGTCGCTGCGCGGTGGTTCGCTTAAGATCATTCGTCATGTAATGAGAGGTGAGTTAACTAAAAACAAGATGGTATATGAACATCTTGCTTTGCTGTTTCTTGGCCTGCATTACATTATCTATTTGTTTTGTACAGAATATGCGGGCAATTTAGGGGATGCGGGCAGCGAGGAGTGGCGCCAGCAGGAGCAGCAGCACATATTGCAACTTGTAGATAAATTTTAATAGGTAGGTTAAGATTTGATATGTCATTTACAATTGATAAAGACGTGAAACAATTAAATAACTTTATTGAATGCATACTTTATTATTCTACTTAATAAACCTTATTAACAGTGAACAAAATATAAAGTAACAAATTAAATAAAAAATGTAGGGTGTAAAAAATGCACGCTCTTCCTTTAAAAAAAATCACAATTATAAAAATAAGATGTCTGGTAATTTTCTGCTCGTTCATAAAATCTAATTAATAATTCGTCCATCACTGGTTCAATAAGGAACTATACAAATTACATTAAACATATCCATAATCCCATAACAAACAAAATACGTTAGAATAATAAACAATGGTTCTTTACGCCTCGGTCGCCTTATTCAATCACAATTAGTGTTCATTAATATATGTCTCCAGATGACACGTGCATAAGACTTCATAAAGTTATGAGAAACCAACACATAATTCCACACTTAATACGCAGTAGTTAAGTATTATTTTTACATGCAAATCTGAATTGACATTAAAATTCATTATTTGTTGTTGATCAATTTGTAAATAAACATCTCGAAATAATATTGTTTGTGCTCATACTGAAGTTAATTCCCTCATACATTAACATAGTCGATTCTAAATTTACAATCTATAACAACATTTATCAATAGGGGCATTAAGTAATATTTTAGATTGACTACCATGAATTTTCATGGCACATTCATGCTTGCTCTTTATTGGGACTCCAATTCACAACCATTCCACGTTTCTGTTTATTTTTTATACAATAATACTGTATTAAATGCTCGCTGGTGTATAAAGGTATATTTGAACTAGATTGGCTATAGGAGACATTACTTTATAATGTATAGATCTATGATAATTAATATCCTGATAGGCACAAATTTGTATTTAATAGATTTCCCTCATCAGAGTGCTTGCCATGAATTCTTAATTACTTACATTAATTTTAGGTGTATGTGGTATCAAGTCAATATTATCAACAGTGAACTATCTAACAAAAAAAACACATGTTGAGACTACAATTTGTGATTAAACTTGCAATTCACAGCCTAAAGTGCATTTAAAGAATGAACTGTATTTACTCTAAAATAGGGTCCAATTTAGGTTGAAAAACAATTTGCAACATGTTCGTATCGTATGTTATATTTTTGGACCCCACGATTAGATTTAAGAATTTGGAATCACGAGTATTGACTACTATAATAACAAACTTGAGGACCTCATAATTATCCATATCGCATAAATACTCGTCGGCCTGTTCGGAACCGCTCGATGTCATGAGTGTGTCGAGCACAATCTTTTTAAGGTGTAGACGTGTTCCCTCCCGCTCACGCCACAAAAAATCAGTTTTTAAATTCTGATTATGATTAAGCGCCTATATTTCAATTTGAACCTGATTATAAACTGTATTTTGTAAAATAAATAATTAGGAATGACAGTGACAGCACGCTTTACGATGACGATATCGTCAACCTAATTAGGAATCGTAATCGAAACAGTGTCGCAATAGTGGTATCGTAAACGGAAGAACTCGAAGTAATTATTTAATTACGTTGTGTTTTTCCTTACCACGATTACGATACTGTCTGATAGACATTGATTTCTTCTAAGCCACGCCGGTAGCAGGACGTCTGCGACGCCCCAACTAAATGGTGCCCTATTAACTATTGCCAATAGTGGCGGCCTAACGATAAGTCTAGTTAGATAGTAAACAACGAAAGGCAAACCTTAAGGAGCTGTTCCATTGCTGCGCATATTGTTCACGGGCACGCGGCGCTTTTAACGTCAACGTTTTCACTGCAGCATATTGACGAATATTGACCCCTGGTTACACAAATCCCGCTATCGGGACGAAGCTACGCCTCCGTGTACCGTTTATGTAGCGAGCGCTACGGGCGCCATATATCCCAGCGGGCCGCGCGTTTGAATGACGTCACTGAACGACTACGTATTAGAGCGTAGCGGTATTCTTGTATAGCGAAGCTGTCAAAGTGCGTAGCGTGCCTGTGCGCAGCAATGAGACAGCAGCTTGACACACCCGACTAGTTAGAGCGAGACGGTGCGACTGCACAGTGAAGGCACGGGCGGCGGCGCGCGGCGCGGCCGCTACGAGCAGTCCTTGCTCATCATCTTGCTGAACGCCTTGGGAATGTCTTCGTTGGTCTTGGACACGTTGCTGCCGCCCAGCAGGGTCGGCGCCGGGATCGCGCCCGTTTGTATACCATGCGCCGTCTTCAGCAAATCGTAGTTTATCTTCTCTGTGACGATAGAGTCTTTCCTATTTTATGGAAAAATATAATTGTACCTATAATTGTATTGCAATAAATGTGATTCAGATTAATTAAGAGAACATGGTAAACATATTTTTTGTGGAGGTACATACTGTTTTTTGATAAGCGGTAATTATAGCCGATTTTAAATATGTAATTAACCTTTTGCTAATTACTTCAAATAAGTCTTAACTAAATCTCATAAAAATGATTGTACAGTTGATAACATTAAAGATGAAGCGTTCTTTATATCTACTCTCAGGGACATAGCTCCGTTATGACTCGGGAGATATTATAAAATATCCGTGACATAGATATTGTGGTATTTAATACATTTATATATCAATAATTGTCGTTCTGTTCGTCGTCAAAAACTGTTGACGGCAAAATAGTGGGATTGGCAACGCGGGCATATACCGAACAACGAGTAAAGTTTTTTTTTTATATAACATCGTATCTAAAATTTTTGCTTAAAACATATTAACTTTAGGAATAGAAGAAACAGGCGTACTCTCTGAAAAATATATATATAATAATCTTTATTAAGATCCACATTAGAAATCCATGCGTCGTGGGAGCTAGAAAAGTTAATTCCGTAGGCATCGTAGTTAGTGGTAAAACGGTGTACTCACTGGTAGTGCGGGTGGTTGACGACGAAGTTCCTCATCCACGCGGCCATGGTGGAGATCTCGCCGGCGGCGCGGCGCTGGATGAGCTTGAGGTACTGCTGCACCGAGCAGTGCGTGTCCGCGTCCACGTCCATGCCGGACAGGTACGACTCGATCAGCGGCACCAGCCCCGGGAACACGCCCTCCTGGGGGACAACACGTTGTACAGTACCACAACGCAAGTACTTTGCTGACGCTGCAGCCTTCGTGCGGCGCGCCTCACTTGTTTTATAACTATTGACATGTTGCTTCTAATTTAGCTAAAGCTATCAAACTTAATTCAGAACTTTAGAGGTCACTTCTCTCCGCGCTTCACACAACAAACTAACTGTTTAACTACAACTTATACATTTACAAACTGTTATAACGTATTGGAATATTAAGAAAATACATATTTTACACGGAACTGCGTCATAGCGGCGACACGTGCTATGGAGCTATATGGATTGTGCCTCAGTTTATAACATTGTATATACCGGTCCGTTCTCTCTTTGATTTAATACTTAAACGTCGTTGAGAGCAACCGCTCTGCACCGGCACCTCCTCCATCCAAGACCTCGATGCAATCACGGCCTCTAGTGAGCATTAGTTACCTTGCCATTGACGATCTCGTCGACGGTCATCTCGGCGTACTGGTCGCCGGCGTCGGCGGCGTGCGGCGCCACGTCGCGCCGCCACCAGAACTTGTGCGACAAGCACGCGCCGCGCCGCTGCGCGCGCTGCATGTTCTCGTCCACCTGCGCCACCACATTGCGATAGCTATTTTGGGGTCGAGTCACCTTCGTCCGTAGGAGAATTAATTACCCTCGAGATACCCTACACGTGACCCTGGGTGGTGCCAACTAGGTGACAACTCTACTGGTGGTAGGCTTCGGCCGTGGTTAGTCACCACCCACTGAACAATACCATGTCGCCAAGCGGCCTAGCCGTGTTCCGGCATGATGTTCGGTGTTTCCATTCATGGATGGCGGGTCAGATCAGCTGCGCTGCATGTGCCTAGTGAATGTAGCGTCTCGATCTACTGCCGCCTTCCTACCTAGGCACGTATGCTCCATCGTAGATCTCATCATCACTTACCATCAGGTGAGATCGAGATCAAATACTTGCCTATAATGTAATAAAAAAAAAAAAAAAAAAAACGAGCAGCAGGCCTGCTTCCATCATACGCTATATAATATTTTTTACTAGATTCTGCTCGCAACTCCGCACAAGGTACGTCGATTAAACTCTGGGATAATTTTCACGATCGGTGTGGTAGTTCCGGAGATTACCTCTTACATTCAAAGTCACAAAATGTATCTCTATATGATATTGTATAGATGGCACAGTGCATCACCACCCTGATTCTTGTACCAAGGCTCGTGGGTTCGAATCCCTATAGGGGAAACTTTTGGTGATACTTTGATGGGACTTTTCCAATCGACGACAAGCTCTGCTTCTTTTTTTTTCGTGCAGAAGTTCCGTAAGGTTTTGGACCTGCGCTTTTAGTTTCCGCTTCGGTTACAACGTCTGCCCAGTTAACATTGCCAACCCACAATGGACTTGGGCGGTGGACTATGACCCACATCCCCCTCACGTTAAGTGGGTCGTTAAGCTCACCGTCTACCTACTTCTTCGGTATTACAGGCATATTTATTTATACACTAGCTGCTACTCGCGACTTCGTCCGCGTGGTATGTGGCTGAGCCCGCGGGCGCATTGCAGGTTGTTGCTATCAAAGTTAATCAGGCGCAGCGCTGCAACATTGGTTTTAATTTTTTTTCGTGAGATCCATTTTTTTTTTCTAAAATAAAAGTAGCCTAAGTTACTCCTTGTTTCATCAGCTATCTGCCAGTGAAAGTCCCGTCAAAATCGGTCCAGCCATTTCAGAGATTAGCCGGAACAAACAGACAGACAGACATAAATTGTAAAAAAAAAAATTGGTATAGGTACCGTGTATACATGCACGTAGTAAAAAACGCTTATTTTAATATTACAAACAGACACTCCAATTTTATTTATTTGTATAGAAGAATAATGAAGATAATTTTAATGAGCAACTATGAAAATGCATACATTGTATTGCTATCTATTATTATTTTATAAATACAGAAGTATAAAGCATTCAATTCAATTATTTCAATTACTGTAAATTCGACCCCGAGAGAGGTTTATCAGTTTTAACAACTCCTAGTTGATGAAAATTTCACATAGGCTGAGATTTAAAATCTCATTTCGAATTAATAACAAATGACGAAAACAGACCTTGTCATCCTATAAAGTACAAACGATATTCAATCGTAAGGTCATAAACTTGAAACTATATTTACCTTGCTTATCGGCATGACGAAGTTGAGGTTATAGGAGAGTATGACCCGGGTGAGCAGCACCACGAAGCACACGTAGGCCGCGTTCTCGAAGTCGGTGAGCTGCGCCTCGCACGGCCGGAACTCGACGCGCCAGCCGATGGACGAGTTGGGCGGCGGCGGCTTGAACCGCATCGTCTGCCAGTTCGTTGACTGGATGTTCTACATAACAAAATGCCTTTAACCTTTTCACGACTACTCCATTTTCGAAACGTATGTAAAGGTCACTAACGCGCAAATTGCTACACGAGAGAGAGGGGGGGGGGGGGGTTAGAGAGAGGGAGGAGGAGATTACTTATTGGTAAAGTGCTCCGTAGAATAGCAAATAGAACAACGATCATGTTCTGCTCGCTATGCGCGCGCGGTACGTACGAGCTTTCCCAAATTTCAAGTTCAGTGAAATAGTAGGACAGTATTATTTTGATGGTCGCTTTCGACATGACTAACCTCGAAATGATCGGTATCATTCTCGTCGTCCTGGTGGACTTTCTCCGAGAACAGGGACACGGAGTCCCGGATGAAGAGGTGCGCGACGTGCAGCGCGAGCGGGTGGTCGATGCCGCCCTCGCGCAGCCGCCGGTAGATGGCGGGGTCGTGCACTATCGGAATGTCGTTGTACCTGTTCACAATCACAATAATAACATTTTAAAACCATGTAAACTGTTGAAGTACTCATGAATTGACAAAAATATGAAGGCGAAGGGATTGTAGCGGCTTCGAAGTGTTGGCGGCGGGCTTCATACATACGCACAGTTTATACCGTAGGGTTGTCGAAAATTTGCAAGCAAAAACATTGACTATTTTGTATATTTATTAATATTTCGACCTATGTACTTTGGGGAAACTTGTTTAGATCAATGACTTCATATATTATTTAATAATTTATTTCCACCTGAATAGATTGAGGTGGTTAGTATTAAAACAAAAGATTTCTAAAACAATCAAATAATAAACTAAAACCAACTTTTCGTGTTGCGGCGATAGGTACGAGTCGATGGAGTCGTATCGCGACTTGTGTATGCGGAACTTGTCGGTGGCGAGCGGGTCGAGGCCGCGCTCCTCGCGCGTGCGGCAGTCCACCGACGCGGAGATCACGTTCCAGCGACAGTCCACGTCCGTGAGGAAGCCGCGGTACACCGGCGACGCGGCCGACAGCGCCAACTGAACACCACGATCATAACCACTGGCTAAGTGTATGCTGCATAGCAGTGATAGGCTATCACTGCTATGCAGCATTTCTACCGCGTTCTACCACCTTGGCTATCACTGATAGCCAAGGTGGTAGAACGCTACCCCGGCTCGCACCTCTGGGATTTCTGATCTCATTTTCAGCCACGATTATCACATGCTAAACGGTGAAGGAAAACATCATGTGGAAACCTGCATGTCTGAGAGAACCCCCCGAAAGATGTGTAAAGTCCGCCAACCCGCACATGGCCAGCGTGGTGGACTATGGCCTAATCCCCATCGCATAGAGGGGAGGCCGGTGCCCAGCAGTGGAACATTAAAAAAAAAGCAGGTATTATTAAGTGTATGCAGATGCGCAGGCGATGCACCACAACATAGTACCGAATTGGCAGTTCTCAGAGAGCAGACGGCAATCGCTCCTTGTATTAAAATGTCCACACATATTCACCTATTATTTTTTCTTTTAATTTGACTCGTAAATTATAAACCTGAGTAAAATTCTCTATCTCTTCTGATAGGTATCCTATTGGAAGGAAAAATCAACTTACCATAATAGGGCATAAAGGCGCGAGTTGATCGTACAGCGTCCTCGCCTCGGTGATGCAGCACGCCTGGAAGGTGAGCTGGAGGCAGCAGCAGCCCATGCCAAAGCCCATCGCGTCCATGTACACGCAGTCCGGCTGCGCCGCCGGGTCCACCTCGTGCGACTTGTCCACTGGGATCTTGGTGTTCACGTCACGAAACACTTCGGGGGGAAAAAAGTAGAGGTATTGGGGGTTAAGACAGTTTTCGAATCTCGCCATGCAATTTCCAGCAGCGGCCCTAACGGTGGTGTGGTGTTACGATAGGGTAGATAAGAAAAAAAAAGCTAAGTTACATCCTATCTAAACGTGATTCAGATTATTTATTTTTTTAAGGGTTCAACATTGAAGTTGTTATAGCCTTGCAAGGTCTGTCTCGGTGCTAGTCCTGCTATAATAAGGTAGTAGTGCCATACTAATATTAACTACAATTTAGAATCAGACTTACCTGGTATATTAATGGCAACTTTTTCACCACGCCGTTTTCGTATATTGCTAGTCAGTGTCTTGAAACGAGGGTGTCCAGGGAATATACCCTCGTCGGGGAAGTACAGTGATTTGGTCACACCCTCATGTGGCGTCGGTGGGTATGGCGGACTCGTGAAACTTGGACACCCTAATCTATAAATTAAAGCTTATTTACATTTTAAGAGCTAATTAACTTACATTGTTTGCTATTTGATTATGTAATAAGTGTTTGAATGGGTGATCTTCGTTTGTGGTCTGGACGAAATAGTCATATAATACAAAATAAATATAGGGAATCTTGATCAAAACAAGGAGGTTTTATACGACTAAGTATCTATTTTAGTTTTTTTTTTTGGTTTTATTATTGTGGTTCATACATTCCACCTGATAAAAAGAGTTCATAATACAAATGACGTAATTTATTACAGTACTTAAGTGTTGCACAAACATGTGTCATGCTGCCCCATAATTGAAAAATGCTGACTCATGTAAATGAGCAATGTTCTTTTGTCATTCTTCTAAATTAAACGTAATATATTGGTTGTCATATTTATAGATATTTAACCCAGCATGTATAGAAGTTTTAATCAATTTACAATAAGTATGATTTGTAATGCCTTTGTAAATAGACATCACATCTCTATAATTTGAGGGTAAATATGTCATTGTATTTTTATTTTTGGTACACATACAAATGTTGTATGAATGGTGGCAGACATTCTCGCATCAAGTAAAATGCAATACATTATCATAACAAGGTCATATTGAAATAAAAGGTGTCTATTTCATACCTTGGGAAATTAGTTATGCTCATAATAACTTCTCCATTTTTTAGGAGAGTTGAGGCCTCAGCTCTGCGGTACTGCATGTTAGCCTCTACAATGTTAAAATGGGCCAGGAGACCACCATAGGGTTTACCAGGCGTGCCTTCCACCATGTAAGCACCATATTCAGGTCGCCATAGAGACTTGACATCTAAAATAAGATGAACATTTATAAAATGCTTCAACATTTTCAATAAAACTAGGGTGTATCTTGGATGTGACAGTGCCCAATATTCTCGTCGATACCAATTCTGGGTCTATGACGTAACGGCTAAACGGAATAGGCGTCAACCTTATTAAATCCTTCTTTTTGTTGCGTCTTTTTATTCCAGTAAAGTGAGACATAGCTCATTGGTGAGGTATGATATGTCTACTAGTACAACTTTTGTATTTGTTTATAAATCCAAATCTTTCCATGAATACACTTTCAGCAAAGCTAGACGTTTCCGCTAGGAGCGCTGGTATAAATATATGGTCGATACGGTACAACTAGCACAAAGTACACCGGTCTTTGGGAAGAGCGCCGATGACATCATTAGATGATTCAATCATAATATAATTTGCGCGGTATTTCCCGAACATGCTAGGAACTAAGAAAACCAATGTCTCAGATGAGGAAAATGCGAATAAATGTAAAACGGTTACAAGGCGCAGCGTCCCAGACTTTTCAATCTATATACAATATTTAGTTGTGCAACAGTTTAAAGTATTTGACATCCATTTGGCTCGAAGGCCACTACGGGTGATTGGAAACCGAAATAGAATTAACGATTTGGTACAGTCTGTATATAGACCGAAAATACAGTCTAATCTAAAATAAACTATGAATCCATGGGGGACATTACTTATTACTGCTGCATTCCTGAATATTTCAGGAAATAAATAACCCTAGGGGTCACTGTTGGCGGCAAAGAAGACCAATCTGCCATATTTGGAACACGCATCAACGGAAACTACCAGACGGATTTTGATAAAATTTGGCCTGGTGAAATCTTATATGGAGTTAATAGGTACGCTTATTTATATGATGAGTACTTTAAAGTTGCGTGCACGGCTAGTGTATGTATTAATTAGATACAATTATAGCCACACATGAAAGATAACTCAGGGATTTACTTCGAAATAATAATTACAATGACGTTATGGTTTGATGTTTAATTGTTGCGTAATAATACGTAATACACATATGTTTAACCACAGTAAAATATAAGTAATTAAGGGCTAAGATTTATACATTTCCCTCCTCATTTTGTCCATGCAAGCCGGTAATACACACAAGCATATCACTATGAGGTTGGTGAATCGTAAACAAGCATGTGACAATGAAGGAAGTTTATGAAACTTGTAATGTGAAACTTCCCTTATTATGGATGCAGCTACAAAATTAAATTTTAATTACCTATTATATATCAGCCCCTCTTACAGTTTTTTTTTAATTCAATTTTTCATGCAATATATAGTAAAAAAAAATGTTCAATATTCTTTTATAACTTATGTGTTGCTTTTGAAGCACACTCATTTTACACAATGACATCTATATTGACACTAGATTTAAGGATTCACTCTGTAGCTGGATTATCATCAAAATATTCACTTTTGATGACAGAGTTTAGATTTGATGAGACCATTGTATAGTATTCGCGTAAATATAAGAAATTAATATTTGATGAGATCTTTAACTTTTTAATTGGCTTATGTGACAATAGTAAATTTATGGTAAAAAATAAAATTATATATAACATAGCACACATAAAATGATGTTTTATTCCATGGATATGTGTACTACGTAACTAATTGCGATATTTAATTATTGCAAGTATGTAGGAACATTAGTTTTTTTTAATAGATCATTGTGTTGCAAGTTAATATAATAAACTTTGCAAATGAAATGGCTATTGAAACATGATTGAGTATTATTACAACAGTCACAGTTGTTTGTTATCTATGCCATATGAACAATTCTTATCATCTCTCATTATTTTTAGTACATCAAACTGTAAATAGCATGTAATAAGTTCTTGCAGTCATCAATTAGATAATTATACTTTAGGTACCAAAGGTAACCCATTCATCATTTTAAAATTGAATCAGTCAGCATGACCATGCATTTAGTACATTTTTCTGTGCTAAATATATAATTATAAGAGTGCTTGGTTTTTATATGTTCATAACCTGTGATTCTTGTGATGCTGGAATAATAGACCCAAATCCATAGAAGTTATATTAGATTTACAATACCATAAAAAAACTGTTTTATATTTCATTAAAACTTTTTGTAATACTTTGGGTGTAAAAAATGTGTACATACTGTGTGGATCAGCTAATTCTTTCTCCTGTAGTTGGGGCAGCAGCTCGTCGGCCCTGAGGCTCACTGTGGCACGCTGGTTCTCATCATCAAACTTTACTATTATATACTCAACCTGCAAATAAGTTCATTATTTATAATATCAATTACTAAAGATTTTACCCCCTATAATTTGGGTTCATGAATTTGCATAAGTAGGTGTTAAATATTTCAAAAAGAAAAGATTATCAACTAAGAGGGATGCTTTCAGTAAGGGAGAGAACCATGACCATGGTTGCTGCAAAGCAGCTGAAACGATGGGAACATATTAACATAATATAAATGCGATACAATACAATCCATAATTTTTTTTATATTTCAATGTGTAGTACTCATGTAAATATAAGAAATCAATATAAGGGAGAGAAGTTGGAATGAACATAAATGAGGACTGTTGGGTCTGCAAGCTGAACTATTCTTTAATGAACAACAGATTAAGTAGCTATCATATTAACCTGCTGAATGAAACAGTGCATTTTATAAATCAAGAAAAAATAAATTAATACCATGTTTGCAGACAACTAATATAAATAATAACGCTACACAGTGATTTGCAGATCACAACAACTTAAGAGCATTATTCTAGATAACTGTTAGCAAGGAAACATTGAAATATTTTTTTTTTAATTTAGTTTAGTATGAAAAAAAATTCTAGGTACCTCGTCACCCCATTTGAGCACATCGCCGGTGCGGTCCTGCAGCTTTCTGTACAGGTTAATGAATTGCTCTATGCCGTGCTGTCGGACGTGCTCCGCCAGCGCCTGGGTCTCCTCCCAAGACAAGGGACTTCCTTCGGTCAGCAAACCCATCCTTGCTGTACGAATGTATTGATATTTACCACGTGATTTACACAAGCTAGTAACAGGTCCAGTTAGAAAAAACAATACTTTTGTTCTCAACAAAATGTTCATAAGCAAGATATAGATTATGACCACATTTATACTCCACTTGAACAATACAATATTCAGTAAACACGAGTACAGTATTTGTAGTCAAAACGCAAATAATATACCAATCTAACTATTTCTTTCAGATATGAAATAAACGAACTGAAGTTCCACGGAAAGATATGACAATCTGATGATAGATATGAATGACAATTTATGAGGAAAATAATAAACTTGTCAATACCGTTATTATTTGTATTTGTATCATTAGAAAAAGATAGGTAGTCTCAACATTACTTTGAAATGAATGAGATAGCCTAGCCTAGTATGCATGCTGCACACATATCAAATTTTATTGTCAGCTGCCATTGTCATTTCGCTGACAATCTGACTGACAACGGGTTGTCAATAGGATTCATAACGCTCCATTTCACGAATAATTTGGATCAATTTAAGAGCTAAATTCAATTATTTCTGTAAGAAATTTGAATATCGCAGTAGGGAATCCCAATATCATGCATTTGAGAGGCATTATAAATATGCCTGCAGTACTGACCCTCCCATATATTATTGTTTTGCGTAAAGTAGTATGTTCATTAATTGCAATCCAAACGTTCATTCTTACTTTCCATGAATGCATGGTACAATAATATGCTACGCCAGGTATTACTCTTTGTGACAGTAGGTCACCATCTCCGACCAATGATCTAAAAGGGCCCGTAACCGAGATACAAAAATTGTATATTGTAATGTTATAGTGCAGTGTAACTGCACGTTACAGCATATATTGCAGAAACTGTATCGCTGAGCAATTGCAACAACTTTCAAAGCTGGTTTAATCACTTGAAATCTAGCCGGCTAGACGTGGACAATTAAGACCGTCAAACTTTGTGAGGCTACATCAAACTATAAGCGCAATATCACCTGATAAGAGATTGCGACAGGTGTTGCGAGATGTAGATGGCAATTTGACGGCTATAGAATTGGAGCAAGAAATTGGGAGTAAACTACAAGTACTTTTACAAGTCTCATTTAATTCTTTTGACTATGTCAATTAATGGTAACCAACACTGACCGTCCAGGACGTAGTCTCAGGCCATCGTCGGTCGGAAGAGATTACCTGGCTTTGTATATTATTATACTATGCATGAACATGATCTAAGCTCCTTCTTTCCTTCATTGATTCATTCTAAATCATTCGAATTCGAATCATTCATTCTTGTTTGACGGACTGGATGCAGGCGCTAAGGAAATAGGGATTTGTTGTGTTTATTTGGATAATTACTAGTAATTTAAGCAAACTTTTCTTTAAAATGCGTAAAATTGTTTATATAATATAATATACGTGTTTATAGTTATAAAGTTGGAGGTATTGGAATCCAGCACCATGGTGCCAGTGGCTATTGAGGGCTGCACCCAAGGTGCTGAGGGTGGAGGACCACGGGGAGGTTCAATTTCACTAGCGTTATTGATAGACTTCATTGTACAAAGGACTTACGATGAACTCACAGTTTTGGCAGAACTGTAAGTGGAACAATACAATCTGATACTTACCATACATAACTTTTTCCAAAATATATAAGTAAGCAGGATTCTTAGAATACTAAATATTTTTCAGCTTGCCTCGTAAAACAGACATGGAGCGTAAAATCGAGGTCTACAAGTTCAGTGCACGCACAAGGCAGTTGTTTGTCCGATTGTTGGCACTTGTGAAATGGGCCAGCAGTGCCACCAAGGTAGACCGCTCCGCACACATAATGGCCTTTCTCGACAAGCAGGCGCTGCTGTTTGTGGAGACTGCTGATGTCCTAGCAAGAGTTGCTAGGGAAACACTAGTGCATGCAAGGTTTGTTTACACAGAAATTATTCTAAAATTAGCATTTGCATAGTGCTTAAGGATTAGCACTATGCAAATGCTAATAGTATTAGTAGCTGGTGTCTCATGTAGATAATAACCCACCTTTATATCTTTCAAACCTATTCAGCCTACATTTAATAATTATTTTTAGACTACCCACATTCCACATGGCCGCTGCTGTAGAAGTGTTGACACTGGGTACATACAGCCGCCTGCCGGCAGTTGTCCGGGAGCGACTGGTGCCGCCACCGTCGCTGACGGCCACCGAGCGGCGCTCAACACTGCGTGCGCTGGCGCATGTCGTACGACAACGCCTCACTACTGCATCTTTACCTTGTGACATTAGGAATTTGAAGGTAGTGCTACTATACAATGTATCTATTTCTTACAGGCTCCATTTTAATTTCCTCATTATAACGAAATAGACTTTTGTTTTATGGGTGGGTGCAATTTTCCCATTTTACAACTGAGGCCAACAGCTGACTTGGATCTAGAACTATTGAGCCTAATCGAATTAATTCAGGATTTATTGTGTTCCGGTTTAGGTGGAGAATGGGCGTGCTACGTTCACAGTGGGTCAAGATTTCAGTGTATCTCTGACAGTGATGGGGGACGCGCCGAATCTTCCGTGGCGCTTGCTCGACATCGCCATATTAATACAAGATAGTGAAACAGGAGGTGATGTCTCATATTATTCTATTCATAAGCTGCAAACATATGACAGTTCAAATATTACAGTAGTAAGGTCTGTAAGCAGCTGCTGGCAGTTGTTTGCTAGTGTATATAAATGCAATATTATATTTGTAGTGGTTGGTGGATGTATCAAAATAATAGTTAAATGGAGTGTCAGAACTTATTTAAACAAACTGCATTCAGTATTAAGTGACCATAGATTTTGTTTACTAAGAAGCAATAAGTGGATGTTATTGGGCAAAATCAACTATAATGTTAGGGTGTTTGATACATAGATATTAATAATATAGGCACTAGACGAGTTGTTCTATCGTATTGTTTCACGTTGTATATATTATGTGTTTTATTGCAGAGGGCAAAGCTCTGGTGCATAGTTCGCAGCTGGCGTGGCTGCGCGGCGTGGCGCAGGCGCGCCTGGCGGCCGCCGGCCTGAGCGGCGCGCTCACGGCGCTGCGCTACTTTTGCCGCTCACTGTCGCTCGAGCTGCTGTACACACAGACGCTGAGGCTGTGCCGGGACCGCCTGTCGCGACACCTGCAAGTCGACAGATACACGCCTGGACAGAAGTTGCAGGTCTCCTATTGGAGGTAAGCATCTTTATAACGTGAGCTACACTTTGACTTTGATTCTCAAATTGATAGTTGTTTAAATAATTTAGAATGACTTTACTAAGCATTTATCAATGTACATCGATAATCGATTTATTTATGTTACTAAAAGTAGTGTGAATCTTGTGTAGTTGTAGAGAGTTATCGTTAAAAATGCTCCCACTGATATCAATGTCATGTTAAAGATAAGTTGCAATATATCATTACAAGACTTGCGAGACTTTGGCAGCAAGTCGAGACCGAGACGAGAATTGCTGATGTTTTCCCAAACCGTTGCGTTAATCCTGTCTTGAGTTTGCATTTGAGTACCTCATACCCAACACTAGCAAAATAGCTAAGGTGGTGACGCCATATAGTGTGGTATCGTGTTTGTGTGTGTGGAGGGAGCTGGGGTGCGAGCTGGGCTACCGGCTGATCGTGGGCGCGGAGGGCGAGCAGCTGTGCGTGTGGCACGTGCCGGCGCTGGCGGGCGGCGAGCGCGTGGCGGCCGCGCTGGCGCCGCACGCGCCCTCCATGGAGCGCCTGCTGGCGCACACCGTGCACGTGCGCTCGCGCCAGCGCCTCAGCGACCTGCGCGTGCTGCTCACCGACCTGGGGGTCAGTGACACTAGCATTTTATGTAACAAACACGATCAGATTCAAACGTTCAAATACGTCAATTAAGATGTCAAAGTGTGTGTGTGCGCTTCTAAAACGAGCTAAACAAATTTATATATAAGACTTGGAATAAAAAATACCTTGTATGTGAAAGTTTTTATATTTTTAGGGATAGAAGAATTAATCATAAGTACATGATGCACAAATAAATAACTGCATGATGTTCTACTTTTAAAAAATATACTGCCTACCACCCTACGTGCTAAGGAGTTTGTAATAGACTTAAAAATAATAAAAAACACATCATCAGCATCTTTGAAGTACCAAAAAAATAAATTACTCTTTGATTCCAAAAACTTCTTATTGTGATAGCCTATGTCCCGGGATAATATTTAGGACGATTTGTATCGGGGAAATAAAAGTAATCATACAGTGGACTCAATAAAGTAAAGAGCGAGCGGTGGTTGTGGTGTGTCAGGTGGAGTGCTCGGTGAGCGGGTGGCCGTGCGTGCTGGCGTGCTCGGCGGTGAGCCCGTGCCTGCGCGCGGAGCAGCTGCTGGTGTGCGTGGGCGCGCACGGCGGCCGGCTGCGCGCGCGCGTGCCCGCCTACCCGCACACGCCGCGCATGCCCGACCTCGCCAACGCGCTCGCCGCCAACAACGTGCCGCTCATCAAGGCGCTGCTCACCAAGCTCAGGTCAATACTGCACACTCACACTCACACCACACAATTGATACCAATAGGAATGAAAGTGACCCCATACTTCCAAGGCCCCAAGTCTGCTGACTCAATCGAACAGCAACCGCATAATAACTGTCACTTTTGACAGATATTGTATGGGATATCTGTTATGATTTCAGAGGTTATCGGGTTATTGATATGGGCCTCAAGAAACTATTGCAGTTATCCTTTACATAACGAATATACGATATTTTTGTCACTTTGGTCATCCCATATGTATGTAAAAATTTACCGCCGCTTCTGATCGCTGGTTACACTGAGGTGAGCTGGCAGGAAATTTAACCTATTAAAAAAAAAACACGACAGCTTGCTTTTGTGGTTTAAGCGTCTGGCGCTTAGCTCACGTGTGCTTACGAGTTTGTATCCTAGCTGGGCTAATGACGTAATTTACTAGTCTGGGTATTATTGAGATTGCCCCTAGCCCATTGTATGGATGATACAACCAGGTTCTGGCTGGTGGCGCGCCGGTGCGAGAAGACCCTGCAGCACCTGCCGGCCAGCGTGTGCGAGCACCTGCCCTTCCTGCACGGCCCCGACCACCCGCTCGGCAAGCTGGCGCCCGACCGCCTCTACGTCACGCTGCACCGACACACCGACCACATACTGGTAAGCCATGTAAAACTACGCCAGGGGTTCCCAAACCTATTTTGTCTACTGCCCAATTTGGGAATGAATTATTTTTTAGCGCCCCCATTTTTTCACCTCCTTAAAAACCACTATAACTTCAAATTAAATTTATTATTGTAAGCCTCTACACAACGCCCCCTTTTTATTTCTGGGTCTCTTACCCTTTAGGCCTTCAGCCCACAAGGAGGCGTTATCGCCCAATTTGGGAAAGGCTGCACAACGTACTTGCCACAGCTGTATGTCCAAATTCTTAGCTTAGATACCTTGTTGCGTTTAAAAATTTCCGAATAAAATGTATGCAACCCTATCTTTTGACTCGTCGTTTTTTGGCACGTAATAGGTAATGACTAGTGCATAATATGTTTAGCCGCATTGCACTGCGTTGCTATGCAAAAAGTAGACTAGATCGCTTCAATACTTTTATTAAGAATCAATTTTTTTTTATTTTTTTTATACATTATAGGCAAGTATTTGATCTCGATCTCACCTGATGGTAAGTGATGATGAGATCTACGATGGAGCATACTTGCCTAGGTAGGAAGGCGGCAGTAGATCGAGACGCTACATTCACTAGGCACATGCAGCGCAACTGATCTGACCCGCCATCCATGAATGGCAACACCGAACATCATGCCGGAACACGGCTAGGCCGCTTGGCGACATGGCTTTGTTCAGTGGGTGGTGACTAGCCACGGCCGAAGCCTACCACCAGTAGAGTTGTCACCTGGTTGGCACCACCCAGGGTCACGTGTAGGGTATCTCGAGGGTACTTAATTCTCCTACGGACGAAGGTGACTCGACCCCAATCAAACAATGAACAGAACAGACGGGTTGGACTGTGTCAATCAAATGTGTTTAATTTTGAGTAAATTAAGGTATAAATTCTGTGTTTGTATTAAACGTGGTACGACCTTGCGCGCTTATAGTTGTGTATGGAAGGTATCGATAGGTGACAGAATCTTTAGTGTAATGTGTGTCTAGTGTATCCGCGCAATAACAATACACAGTAAATTACATAGGAAAACATATCTAAAGTCCTGTAGATATATCGATGTTATATGAATGGGAATGTAGATCGTGGAGATGAAGGAGGTCCCCGTGGGCGGGTCGGCGGTGATCAGCCACAGCCCCAACAGCGGCAGCGCGTGCGCCGTGTCGCTGTTCTTCCACCTGGCCGGCGCCAAGCGCTGCACGCCCGACGAGTGCGAGGACGAGGTGACCCAACAAACATGAATCAATACAAATCTTATTAACGTAGGCCAAAGCAGTTATGAATAGTCAGAAACGTACTCTCCGTTACGATTATTTTTTTCTATAAATATTAAATGTACAGACTCAATCAAGTTATTATATGTATAGATAAGACGATTCCCGATGTTAAATAACCTACTAAGCCAGCACCAGGGTTGCCATAAATTATTTTTAAAATTATAATCAGAATCAGAACATTTTTTATTCATGTAAACCATTGGGTACAGTACTTATGAATCGTAAAAATTGTTACAAAATGGTAAGCTGTTGTACCACCCGTTTAGAATGCCGTAACTATGGCGAAGAACGGACAAGAAACTCCATGGTTGTTGTATTTAAAACGATCTTTTTAAATTTTGAGCACTACATCATTATGGGTATGTGAGTACAATGTGGGAACGGATAGGTAGGCTTGAGCAGCTGGTTTAAATTCTCAAGGCTATGATGCGTCATAATTTTTTTTTTATATTTGTCTACTCAACCAGGGCTCGGCAAACAGCTCGTCTACACCCGCTACGGCCACGCGCGCCTTCTTGAAGCTGCACTCGCTGGTCGAGTTAGACACCTTTACACTCACACACGGACCGTTCACTCCACTTGATACACCTGGTAAGTGACGACTTTATTTTACGGCCGTAGAGACACGCTTGGCAAATGTTAACGGATAAATAGTAGGAGCCACAGTGCTAACTCATCCCGATAGAAGCATAGTTTCCGATGCTTTTGACTGTCAAATTTGTCATAACTTCATACATTTTTTATTTGTGTTTGGTTTAGTGTATGTTGGTACGGTTTGATGGCGTGGAATTAGCTACATATGAAACGGAGATTATTAATTAAAGAACTCGAAATTGTATTCGAGAAAACGTGAAGACAAAGACGAGCAAACATAAGTGTCATGAATAAGTGCAAACGTGGTTGCGTTCTATTCCATCAGGTTTGAAAATATTGTTGTACTAGCTGCGCCCCGCGTTGTTACCCGCGTTTACATTTTACCGGGATAGAAAAGTAGCTTATGTGCTATTACAGACTATAATCTATCTCTGTGCCAAATTTCATCCAGATCCGTTCAGCCGTTCTGGCGTGATTGAGTAACAAACATCCATCCACCAAACTTTCACATGTGTGGGATATATAGGCATGATGGCTGGCAAACGCAAGTTGTCAGCGTCGAGCGCGCGCGCCGTGCGCGTGCGCCAGCCCGCCTACTTCATCCCGGAGCTCGCGCACGTGGTGGCCGCCGCCGACGAGAGAGTGCCCTTCGTCAACCTCGCTCAGGAGGTAGCAATCACTTGTTATTACACGCAATGTATTCACTCTGTAGAGGTTTTTTATCGCGACATAGTTTGTCAATAGCTTTCGTTTGGTTTAAAATGTTGTTGCAATTTTTATCGCAATTCATTAGCTGGCACTTTTGGATCGGCCACACGTTATCAGCCACTGCGTGAAAAAAATGAGACGCGTTGGACGATTAAATAAATAATTTTGCGGATTTATGTCAATGTTTGTATGTAATACGTAAATATGATTATTGTTTCGTTTATATTCTATGGTCATAGATAGTTTTCTACAAATAAATGGTAATGTAATGTGTGTGTGTGGTGCGCGGCAGCTGGCAGCGCGCGGCGTGACGCACGGCGGCGTGCAGCCGGAGTGGGGCGGGTCGGCGCTGGCCATGCGCGTGGTGGCGCTGCCGCGCGTGGGCGGGGAGGCGGGCGGCGGGGCGGGCGGCGGGGCGGGCGGCGGGGCGGGCGGGGAGGCGGGCGGCGCGGCGGCGGCGCTGCGCGCGCGCCTGCTGGCCGCCACCATCCGCCTCACCACCAAGAACCAGGCGCGCGTGTGGACCGCCGAGCTCGTCTTTCACGGCTCGCCCGTGCGCACGCACAACCCCAGGGAACAAGGTACACACACATACATTATAATACGAGTCAATTAAAATTGATTCTTAGCCGACTGCGCCAGAAGCAGGGTAATGTGTTTAATCAGGTGTCTTTATCTCGAGCCTATCTACGTCATACGTAACCAATCTACCTTCACGGTGTAATTAAAATAAAAAAGCACTACAGATGCTTCATGCGAAAACGATGCGGAATAGGCAAAAATAAACACATGAAATGACTTTATTTTATCGATGTCTTATTTAAGATTTTTGGCTTATAACTAGCCTTTAGAAGTCTAGTAAACAATATAAGAAATATATATCATTTCAAATTTTCCCATGTATCAAGAAAGAGAGAGCGTTTAACGGAAAGTATGTTTTATCGTAGTGATATACTAGGGAGAATGAATCCTAGCTTACATGGGTAACAGTGGTAGAGAGTGTATTGCGGGGCAAGTTCCACCGGGAGCAATGAGCGAGGTGTTGTGTGGCAGGCGAGCGGCGCTGCGTGTACCTGCAGTACGAGCTGGGCACGGACGCGGGCCGCACGGCGGACGCGTTCCTGGCGGACTGGGCCGCCATCGTGCACCTGCACCAGCTGCTGCACGACTTCATGCTGCGCCCCGCACACGGTACGCGCCCTTCCCACACACAAACCTTATCATAGGCCTCTATAATCGGTTAAAATTTCAATTATTGCTCCGACATTTTGGGGAAGAGTCGAGGCGATCTAATTGATTGCTTGATTCGAGTTTATTAACCGATTTAAACGATTCAAAAATATAACTGATATATGAAAAACGATTATTGGGAGCCTTTACGCACTACTACTAACGCAATAGAACCTAAAACAATGATTGTTAGATTTTTGGTCTGTGCGTTTATTCGCGCTAATCTCAGAAACGAGTTTACCAATTTGGGTGTGGTTTTAAGATTCACGTAAAGTATTAGTACTTATTTAATTTTAATCAATTTATAAATATTAAAGGTCGCTTTAAAGTCACTTCAAAGTCGCGGGCAACAGGTAATGTCATTATAAAAAGATAACTTATTGTGGAGCTCATGGATCCCAGCACGTTGTCGTCACATGTGTCAACAGACGGTCATATGCGGTTCGGTAGGTCGGTTGTATGATACGCTGTGTGTTGTGTTGCTGGCGGCGCAGAGCGCGAGTCGCTGTGGCAGGGCGTGTGCATCCGCTCGTACACGTACCGCTCGCTGGTGGTGGGCTTCGGGCCGGCGCAGCGCGCCACGGCCGTGCTGCAGTGGAGCGCGCCCGCGCAGCGCTACACCGTGGCCACGCCCGCGCACCAGCCCGCCGCCAACGCGCACCACCTGCTGCACCACCACCTCGACCACTACATCAACTGGTACCACCGCCACACACGCACCTATAACTGGGAAAACAACAAAACTAAAATATACTTATTAAGGCCTCAGCCTCGAATTTAGCGGGCAGCGGGGCGGCGGTGGTGGTGGCGCGGGAGCGGTGCTCGTTGACCGCCCCGCGCCGCTGCCACGCCGCTGTTTTCGAGAACCGGTCCATTTGATTTTACGCATAAGATCCAGCCGCTCCCGCGCCGCCGCCGCCGCCGCCCCGCTGCCCGCTAAATTCGAGGCTGAGGCCTAATAGGAAAAATAAACAAAGTAAATAAAATAACGATATTGTATAATAAAAATAAAATTATATACATAAAAATGCCTCTACATCGTCGTCGATGCCAAAAGTGCCCAGCAGGCTGGCTGCATTTTACTTCTAACTATACTTACATTTCATGTTATGCTACTTGTTGACCAAATTAAGGTAGTGGAGTGACAACGTGATTTAGCGCGTAGTACTTTTTTTGACCAGCCGCTAAAGTCTGCCTAGCCGTTCCTACATTGTTCTCACACACACATTACAATGTACTGCTCAAAAATATTACAAAAAACTTTTTAATAGAGCAACCATGGAGTTTCTCGCTCGTTCTTCTCCACAGGAACGGCATTTCGAACGGGTGGTAAAGTTGTAGCTTAGCAATTTGTAACTATTTCGACGGTTCATAAGTACTGTACTTAACGGTTTACATATTCTGATTCTGAAGAATGAAAGTGTGACCGAGTAAGATTGTCACCAATTAGAACTCCTCCAATGGGGAGCCGTGCCATGTCGTTAACGCCATATTGTGCCTTAATTAAATCAATAGAATCACTATCAGTGTTATTCACATGTCAAAATCGAGGTTTCATGTGACTTCTGCTTTTAATTTCCCAAAAAAAAATTGCGGAACCATAAATTACATTTGCTGTTTAGTTGTTATTTCTTTAATTTATTCTAAGCCGTAAAGCGAACTTGAGATTCCGATTGCGAGTTGCCATACTGTACAGAAATTATGTTTGGTGGTGTATCGTCACGAGTCGTGTTGTCGGTGGTCCCCAGCCACAGGGACCTGATGTCGCTGGGCGTGGTGCTGCGCGAGACGTACGCGCCGCTGCTGGCGCTGGGCCGGCTGCCGGCGCTGCCGCAGCTGGGCCTGCACCACGTGCGCACGCTCATGCCCACGCCCACCTTCACGCTGCTCGCGCACTCCTGGCGGAAGGTCAGTCGTTACCACCACAGGGAGCTGATGCCGCTGGGCGTGCTTGACAATGTTTTTTTTTTCAACTTTGTTTATAGCAACTAGTTTATTTGTTGTCTTCTGCAGAATCACACTATTATTATAAATGTGAAAGTTTTGATGGATGGATGTTTGTTACTCCATCACGCCAGGGCCCCAAGTCTGCTAACACAATCGATTCATAATCGAACAGCAACCGCATAGTAACTGTCACTTTTGACAGATATCCCATACAATATCTATCAAAAGTGAGTGTAAGTTGCTATGCGGTTGCTGTTCGATTATGAATCGACTGTGTTAGCAGACTTGGGACACAGAACGGCTGCTAGTAAAATAATATATTTTTAATCAGATATAATATAGACTACATTGAGTGTGAGGGGTTTTTAAGGTTTCCTCACCAATCCATGTGTTTACGTTGATTCTTACTTGAATAGAGTGTTGTGTTGGTTTAGATCCGCATCATATACGCGGGCGCGTACTCGCTGGAGGTGGGCATCCGCGGCGGCGGCGTGGTCACCATACGCGACGGCTCGCACTCCAAGTTCGACCGCAGCACCGTTGCCGACGAGTTCGCCGCCGCTCAAGGGCTGAAGGTATCAACTACTAGCTATACTCGCGGCACCGCCTGCGGTGACATTCAAGATTGTGTGTGTTAAACTTGGTGTCATTACAGAGTACATACAAATATAATGCAATACTGGGAAGCGGGCTGCGTCGCCAGGCAAAGCATTTTTTTTTCTCCGATGCGATGTGCTTGAGCCTTATTAACCGACTTCAAAAAGGAGGTGTTTGTCACCGACTTCAGATTAGTTAAATATTTGATTTATTTGAAGGTAGATGTCAACATTAGATTTTTTTCTTTTTAGTTTTTTGAAGACGTTTTTTTATTTTGTTAAACAGTTTTATTTTATTGTTGGTCCATCTTATTGACTAATAGTTATATTACAGGCGTTTCTATCAAGATATGTAGATGATAACATGAGTGCGAGACTTTTAGCTGAAGAAGATAATCCGCCGTCGCCAATGTCTCCGATGCCGCCAGGTAACAAATTCGTATGGAGTTACTGTGAACGATAAATTTTCAAAATATTGTTGTTTTGCAACGTGCTGTGATTGGTCGGTCGCAGGCGGGCTGCGCTTCCCGGCGCCGCTGACGCCGCCGCAGCCGCACACCCCGCACTCCGCGCCCGTCACCCCGCACCCCGCCTCGCCCGCCCAACATCAGGTATCATACTGTTAAACTTACAATTACTTGATGCACGTCCGGGATTTGTCTAAACTAGGATGTGCGATGTAAAATGTTTGAATGTCGTTGTATTGTGATATTATGGTAGGTTTCCTTATTGTTTGTAATGCAGATTTAACAGCTCCATCCACTACACTTATGTCAAGAATAAAAAACTTAAAACGAAAAAGGACCAAGAAATTATATTATTCATTAATTACATTAAACTGTGTCGCAGTGTCGGAATCATGAAAGGCTTAACGGTAGCCAGAATCATTACGGTTTCATTATAACAGTTGCGAGAATAATAAAGCGTTATTACATTGCTATCATTCAATTGTGTGACTTTAAAATGTTAAGAAACGTTGCTGATTCATTGCTATCGTGGTTGTGATCAGATGGGCGGCGGGTCGTTCAACCTGACGTCCCCGCCGGGCGGGCCGGGCGTGGCGGCGTCGCCCGCGTCGCCCATGGCGCCGTCCCCGCTGGCGGCGCCGGCCGCGTCCCCGCACCCGCCGCCCACCTCGCCCTTCACCGCCTGGCCCGCCTCGCCCTCGCTGCCGCGGCCCTCGCCCGGACACCACCCCTCGCCCAGGCACCACATCGACTATAAAGGTAACATACAATGCGCGCGAATTTATTTCATTCCCACTTAGGTCTTGCCCCGATCTGCAAATTCTTAAAGAAGTGTCCGAACGCTACTTTAAGAACGCGTCTCACTCGCACCCCCTTATCGTAACTGTTGCCAACTATGCCTACGCCGACCCGCGCCTCCCTGGGAGGGAGAGAAAATTCGCTACCGTCCTAGATACGTCTTGATCGACCTCCCCCGATGACCTTACCGCGTTTCTGGACACCATGAGTGATAAACAAACAGACAAATTGTAAATTAGTAATCATTTTCTTATAAACTGTTAACCCTTAGTAGCCTGATTTACGAAAGTGATTTATTTTTAATATTACTGTGTTTAATGTTACTGTGTTTAATAATAATGACATTTGATTTTTATTTAAATTTCGTATTTCGTTGGAAAGAATATTATACAACAGTAAAATAAGTACAGCCAACCTATAAAAAAAAACTAATAGTAATGTGAACATTCGGTTTAAAAGATTGGTATCAAAATTGAAACTCTAGGCTATTAAGGGTTAAATACTACCGGACAACTATACTGCAATATTGAGTCCATCTGTCTAGTAGATTTCCTTATAAAACCCTCATTTATCTATGATAAATGTAGGATTGCATATTTCGTTATATACATAATCATAATATCTAATAACATTATGATATAATAGTGTCGCCGATGTGTATGGCAGTTTGGTGTGCGTGTGCGCAGGTCCGCAGGCGAGCTCGTCGACGCGCGGCGGGTGCGGCGGCGCGGGCGGGGGCGCGGGTGGGGGCGGGGGGCGCGGCTGGGCGGGCGCGCCGGGCACGCCGCTGGCGGTGTGCAAGCTGGAGACGCTGTGCACGCCCAGCGAGCCGCCGCCCGGCGCGCCGCCCGGGCCCGCGCTGGCGCCGCTGCAGCGCTTCCTCGCCTGCGTCTACATGAAGCGCACGCTGCAGCGCTTCGTGCAGCAGGAGGACTACGTCAGTATACCGATACACTTCACAACACATTGTATAGCTCTTCTATGCACAGTACCAACGACAAAGATATTTGCACATTTCAGCACATGGGACGGCAAATAATGCAAAATAATTGTAAGGAAATTCAACGGCCAATCTTAGCCACCGACAACTGTATGTCTCTAAATGCGCATGAACGTATTGAATCTATACATATAAATAAAATTGGAGTGTCTGTTTGTAATATTAAAATAACCGCTTTTTACTAAGTGCATTTGGATGTATACACGTTACCTATACCGAAACAACATTTTTTACAATTTTTGTCTGTCTGTATGTCTGTCTGTCTGTCTGTCCGTCTGTCTGTCTGTCCGTCTGTCTGTCTGTCTGTCTGTCTGTTTGTTCCGGGTAATCTCTGAAATGGCTGGACCGATTTTGACGGGAATTTCACTGGCAGATAGCTGATGTAACAAGGAGTAACTTAGGCTACTTTTATTTTAGAAAAAAAAATTGGATCTCCCGAAAAAAAAATTAAAACCAATGTTGCAGCGCTGCGCCTGCTTAAAGTTTGATAGCAACAATCTGCAATGCGTCCCGCGGGATCAGAACGCGAGCAGGCTGTTGCCAACGGCTGAGACGTTGTTAAATACCACGCGGACGAAGTCGCGGGCAACAGCTAGTAATAAATAAAATAAGATGGGCGTCACAACAACGAATGCCCACTAAATGTGAGCCGGACCTGTGTCCGTAACCCAGAATAAGAAAATAATTTAATATCAAACCTAAATAGGTGTAATTTTTATAGCTTCAAAATTTTGCTAGCAATATTTGGTCGATTTTTGTTTCAGTTCCGATTAAAAGTAAACTTGCTTTCACTGAGTATTATATAAGGATAGGTTGGTACACCTGGTAATGCAACCCCACATTGCAACTGAGCGTGTTGTACACCGTTGGTATAGCTGACCCTGGTGTCGGTGGAGACGACGAGCCTGACGTTCCGCTGCGACAGCGCGGGGCTGGCGGCGCGCGTGGCGCTGCACCCGCAGCACATGCAGTCGCTGCACCTGCAGCTCACGCAGCTGCCCGACCACAACAAGGAGCCCTGGTCCGCGGACGACTTGCAGGTCGCACAGCACACATCACACACATTATATACAGACAGGCTGTTACTGTTATTCTGTATTATACTAATAATGAGCCTTTTTAGTCTCCCACTGCTGGATACGGGCCTTTCTTTAATGCGAGCGTGCTTGAGGCCATAGGCCACTATACTAGCCCAGTGCGGGTTAGCGGTACTCGCACCTCAATCTAGAATTAGTGAGGTTCTCTCACCAGATTTTCTCACGATGTCAGGTGAGTCGTGGTCAAAAATTTAAGTCTCTACAGAAAAACACAGAAAACCTGGAGGTGTTAGCTGGGGTTTCAACCTGCGAATCTCGTTTTCAAGACGAGCGACGGCTTAAAAAGAACTCGACTCGTAATTCGCGCTCTATTCCTAAGTAGTAAAAAAAACAGTGTAAAATATGGAAGGCATATACGTAAACGTTAAATTCCAAAAACTTGAAATATTTCACCAATATTGAAATGTAGCCATGTGAATGTGTGCGTGGCAGGTGATGGAGAAGTTCTTCGAGTGCCGCGTGGCGGTGGCGCCGTACCGCGCGACGGCGCTGCAGGGCTGGACGCGCGCGTGGGGCGCGCCGGGCGCGGCGCTGGGCGCGCTGGTGGCGCTGCAGCGCGCCGAGCTGGCGCCCGCCGCGCCCGCGCTGTGGGCGCTGCACTGGGCGCTGCGCATCCCGCCCGCCGCGCCGCCCATCGTGCCCGCCGGACAGCCCGCCGTGCTGCTCGCCAAGAACAAGATACTCTTCTTTGTGAGTATACTGGACACGATGCAACACTGGCCCGGTTTCAAACACGTGCACTTTGACGTCTCCTCATAACGTTTGCCTTCACCGTACAGTAACTGATAATATTGAACATGGGATAAGAACGCAGAATCCGAGAATTCCAGACGTGTGAGCCAGGATCTGGACTTGCGACCATACCATGTTTCCAAAGCAATCGTTTAACCAACTTTGCTATCTGACCTCTTTTACCAGAACTCGTGTTGCCTACGTACTCGTATAACAATGTGTTAGTGTATGTATGTCCGCGTGCTCAGATCTGCCTGACGCGCGGCGACACGCAGCTGGTGCTGCCGCTGGTGTACGACATGCAGGCGAACGTGACGCAGCTCGCGGACAAACAGAACGCGCAGCCCCACCTCATCGCGGTCAACCTGCATCTCAAACGGTAACCTCGACATGTGCACGGCAAAAAATAATTTATTCCAAATTTGATTTGATTTCATTCAAGTATGGAATTCCATTATAACAGATGATGCCCTTTTTTGTAAAATTTTAAATCATGTTACTGAACTAAATAATTAAATTCTTTATTTATAATTATTCATATATCAGTATTTGTGGTTCGGAAGGAGTAGAAGCTTTCAAAATAAATTTGCAACCCCGATTTCTTTTTAAACATAATTTGGCTATGATAAGGGTAGGAGTAGTCTACAAAAAACGATTTCTTTCATTCAAATCCTACCGGCTGTTATTTTGTGATGCTCTGAAAACAAACATACAAAGAATTCACACCGATATATTAAAAGTAGTGTGCAGTGACAGTACGCGTTGTGTGGTTCAGATTCAACGAGTTCAACCAGCCGCACGCGGAGTGCTCGCTGTGGCCGGCCGTGCGCGACCTGCTCACCAACTTCACGCTGCCGCAGGACGCGCCCCCCGCCGCCGCGCCCGCGCCCCCCTAGCACCACCACCACCACCTCCACCACCACCACGACCCGCTGGGAACACCGCGCACACATGTTGCCTCACACTGATGTATACAAACTTGTACAGAGACTGGACATTGAGAATAAATACTGTGTTATCGACAGCACTGGTGATGTAATATTTTTTTTCGGTGAATGAGCCCGAAGTCGGTAGAGCCGCAATGGACTGATCTTGTCCACTTCAGCTGTATCAGTATGGGTGGCGTCGGCGTGTTATCAAATCACGCCATCACCACACTGTATAATTTTAAAATGCAGTCGTATGATTTCTAGTATTAGATTATTTCGATTTCATTCGTTTTCTGATGTTGAAGTAATGTAATTATCATTTTGTACTCGAAGCAGATGATATAAAAGTGGAAAATCAAAATAACTTTATAAGAATGTATACTATGTAAATTATTATTAAATAAATGAGTAATCTCCTATTATCATTATATTATTATACTATTGTAGCGACCACTTCAACCGCACCACAAGGTACAAAGATGACACTGCAGCCGCATTCAGAACAATAGACATCCTGAATCGCGCTATAAGAGTTTTCGAAGCAATTAACATATATGCAAGATCCCGACAATAACCGTCGGGGCATAGCGGCCGCCCCGCCAGGCTGGAAGATCTTCCCTTTTCCGCTAAACTATAATACCGAAGTATGCGAGAAAAAAATTGAAGTCAATTTTAAACGAACAAAATAATTATAATTTTTATTCATGCTTAAAACTCTACAGGAAAAATCCCAATCCATTTACGTTTACGCTTTTAATTCTGCACTCGATCGTTAGACAAAAAGGTTGTCTATGAGGCAAAGTAGAAAGGGTCCTAGTCTTCTTGAAATCTAGAGCATAGAGGAAATAACAATAACGCATCCATAAACGTAATAAATATGTAAGAACTTCAACTGACTAACTTCATTTTATATTTTGACATTCTATTGGATAGTGAAAACATAAAATTCGTTGTAATTCAAATATTATACGTGCACATGGCTGGAAGTAGTCGTCGACACGACAACTCGTTGGAGACAATACTGACATATGAAAACCGAGATGCCGTAAGTAAACATGTTCACATTTAATGTTCCGTTCCTCAAACAACATTTGCTGCAAAGTTGTCTAGTACGACGTCCGTGTAGAGGTGTTCTATTGTATACACCGGTTCCCAGAGCCAGTGGTCGGTGGTGTGGTCGACGGCGCACATCCCCGGCATGGACAACGCGACGGGCGGCGGCGGGCGGCGCGGCTCGGGCCGCCGGCGCCTGCGCATGGGCTCGCTCGCACTCGGCGCACTCCTCACCATGCACTGCCGCGTCACGGCCTCCATACTCACCGGCGGATTCTGTTAGTTACTAATAACAATAATGTCGCCACACATACAAGCCTACTATACAGAGTCACACAAAGCAACGCTTGTATTATGTGTACCATGTACTGAGAGCGAACTCAGTTTATAATACTTAGATAGATATTAAACCTGCATACACAAAAAAATTGTCCCTACCAGGTTGCGAACCCGGCACCTGCGCATAAAGCAGAATCACTACTAAATGGTCGTCACTCTATTTATGTAGAGATTGAATTAATGGCCTATGGTTCTGTCTCACAGTGTGCTATAAGTATGCTTATCCACAACTTATTTGACAAATGTCCCATACAAATTTGGTCTAAGTCGTAGATAGGGATTAACAGCACATTGTGGTGACATCTCTACAGCTACGAACGCCGAGCATGTTCAGCCATGCATTATTATAAGTTGACTAACAGACTATAATATGGCTTGGCTTATACAACTAATATGTGTTTAGTCTGAAAGTAAAAGATTAGTATTACTAAACTGCCTAGAGTATAGGGTATCGATACGCGTTCTCGGTATAGGTACAATTTATGAAAAAAAAAAGCACTACGGTTTACTCACGTGATTTTACAGTATTCTTCATATTGTGCCTGATCGTGGCGGTCGTGTTGCTCGCGAACCCGCTGCGCCACTTCGAAGTGTACCTGGGCCAGTGGAGCCTCAGCGGCCCGGGCCGCGCCTTCCGCATTATACCAATGCTAGATGGTAAGCGATTAACCACCGAATGGCATAAATAAAATGTAGTTTTGTACCTAATACCTCATTCGGAATTTCTATGAAAAAGGATAAGCCAGAAATATGTTTACGCAAAATGTTTATTTTCCAGGTATTGGCATTGCAATGTGTATAAATGCAATAATACGCGCCATAAGCTGTTGCGCGATCGCCGCCATATCCATGATTTATGTTTTACATTCCATCGCAGACGCCAAGTTACCATTCACGTATTGCCGGTGAGTTCCTAGTTCCTACCATCGATCGCCTTCTTTTCTCTTGCTGTTTTTAATCGCAATAAATTCCTTTCAGCGATTTCGATTTAAACCCTTACAATCCAGAATTGAAACGTGTTACTGCTCTAAGAACGTTACAAGGAGTAAGTGTTTGTGTGAACAGATGTAATCTTAATTATTATGTGTGCGAAGTGCGAATATACAGAAGAGATGTAATTAAGGTTTCCTATAAAACTGTATGCCAGACAGTGCGTGGGGTAGGTTGGACGTCGCCCACTTCTTTCTTTTACATCTAGCTGTGAGCAGCAAAAGCTAAATCTTCGTCTATCGTGAACTTACCATACCATACGTGGGTTAGTTGTTTGATGCAAATGTCTGGTACAAGTAGGACGTATACAATATTGCGCCATCGTTTGTCGCTATCGTGGCCACGCACACCGCGATGACGTTAAGACCTAGTTGAGAACCACATTGCACGGTCGCTTTTATCTTCATTGTAATTGCTCTGTGTCCAGTATATGCAAATAAGTTCCGTTACTTTGAAATCATTATTGCAGACACATTTTTTAATGGATTCGGTAGATATAGTTGAGGAGGAAGATAAAGCTACGTCACTCTCTACGACTGTTGGACTACAGTACACGGCGTGGAGGAATGCTTCACACTTCCGGTATAATTTTATAACTATACTGTTTCCAGCGGAAATTGCATGAAACTACTCGTGGAGCCCATCTATACATCTATCAGTCTCAATATTGTTATAATGTAATTTTTTTTTACATTTTATCGCGAGTATCTCCTTATAGCATATAGGAGGCTTCGCTCCTCCATACCTTCCATTTGTGTTATATAAAGATCTACTATCATATATCACACTAGCTGTTGCCCGCGACTTCGTCCGCGTGGTATTTAACACAGACACAACCGTTGGCAACAGCCTGCTCGCACGTTCTGATCCCGCGGGACGCATTGTTGCTATCAAAACTTAATCAGGCGCAGCGCTGCAACATTGGTTTTAATTTTTTTTCGAGAGATCCTATTTTTTTTTCTAAAATAAAAGTAGCCTAAGTTACTCCTTGTTACATCAGCTATCTGCCAGTGAAATTCCCGTCAAAATCGGTCCAGCCATTTCAGAGATTACCCGGAACAAACAGACAGACAGACAGATAGACATACGGACAGACAGACAGACAGACAAAAATTGTAAAAAATTTTGTTTCGGTATAGGTAACGTGTATACAGCCAAATGCACTTACTAAAAAGCGGTTATTTTAATATTACAAACAGACACTCCAATTTTATTTATATGTATAGATAAATATATTGTTATATGTGCGAGCGTGTGTGCCTATGTATCGGGATTTATTTACAGGGATAAAAGGAGAAGGCTAAGACTGCATACAGATTTTCCGAGTCAAATAGAAGTTTGCAAGGAAACATATTCGGGAGAATATCCACCACTCTATAGGACTCCTGCTTATAATTTTTTCTAGTAGGTATATAGGAACCTCTGTAATTTTTCTATTACACGTATTTTATGTATTAGAGTTCTAATGATATTTTAATTGTTTATTATAATTACAGTGTGGAGGTTGTTCATTTGCGTTCAGATTACAGCTTGACACGATTTAATTTGACACTCCTTGCGAGTATCATCTTCACGTGGCTCATTATATGGTTTTTTATTTTTATAGAACGCATGCAATATGGACGGGTAAGTGCCTGCTTATAAATTGCCTTGCAACCAACGCTTTGGTCCTGCATTCTAATCAAAGCGTGATAATTATCTTCCCTATCTTTTGACTCGAAACATAAACTATCAAATATCGAAAACTCCGTTTAACTCCGAACCGTAGTTGGTGCATGATGCTCGGACAAATAGACAACATCCTAAACATTAGATGTTGGCCCACCGGTTGGATGGCGCTCAAATTGTTGAGGCACTGTTTTAGTTAACGACACTTGCTCTTTTTACGAAATGTCAGACCTTTACTTTTTATGTCTATGCTGAAAGTTGGTGTGGAATAACATAAACTCGTGGATAATGGTGGTGCCGTGGGTGTGGGGGGCCGTGCTGGCGGGGACCGCGATCTCCAATCTCAAGTCAATCTTGAGAAATATACAAAGACTATTACAAATCAGTCCAACGGATGTCCTTGCTGTATGTTATGTTTTTATTATTTCATTACGTTTGACTTATTATGGACTCTTTAAGTAAGTTAGGTCATGTAATATGTAGTTATCTAACTAACTTCTATACATATTGATTTCATATATTTACGCGAATACTACGCATTGAAATAAAACTAATTTTAAGGATTTTATCGCGTTTATATTATGTTTTTTACGTTCTCGACGTTTCGGATGCTTTACAGCAACCATGGTCACGGGAGGACAGTTCTCAGTAAAAAACAATATAAACGCGATAAAAGCCTTAAAATTGGTTTTATATGAATAACTTCTATACATTTAGGGCATGGCTGATGCTTTAGAAGTTGCGCTTTACATACATTCAGCGAGCGTTGGAACGGAGCTAGTTCACGGAAAAGGATTAAATCACTATGGTATGCATAATATTATACGCCTAACAAACAAATATTTGCTTTGACTCCTACGCCTTCTTTGATCGCTGTAACTCTGTACCCATCTTGAATTGCTTTTACATTAAAACACCCTAATGTATTATTATTATTTTAGGATGTTCTTACAATTAATTATAACCGGGTACTCCTAATACCGAATTTTGTGATATTACTTACTGTGAGAGAATTGAAGAAAGGTCTTATTCAAGTTTGGTAAAATATTGTTCAATTTATTTAGAACGCATTTATTGTGGTGACATCACATGCGTGTAGCTTTATACGGTTTTCGTTATACTTAACTTTAAGATCTATTTGCGAGTTATTTTGAATATTGTTCGTAATAATTTAACAACGGTTAGTATTTATAAAACTAAAAGGCAGAAAAAGAAATCCTATCAAAATCATAGCTAAACGTAAAATTTTATAGTCTGTTATATTTTAGTTCCGCCGTAAATGTTTGGAAATATTTTATAATTGGTTATGTTCATACTACAGCATCGGGTCATATCGATCCGGATTTAAATAACGAGAACATCTGGCATTCCGGCAACCTTCTGCTACTGACGGGCCTGCACTCGGGGGGCGCCGCGCTGTGCGCCCTGGTCGACTATGCGCATTCGAATAAAACAGCCGGTTACCAAGTGTATGAGAGTAAGCAAGCTTAAACTGTTGCATAAAAGTCGTAGCATACGTAGTGGTATTGTACAAATACCACTACTTATGCTACGATCTTTCAGAAAAAAAAATGTTCAAAATAAAGTACATCAGTCGCTAGTTATGGGGGGAATAGGGAGGGAGGTTGCTCCCATGGACACCCCTGTATACGCGCCTGCCACCTTAAGGCCCGGTTTCCACTAAAGTAGAGAGGAGATATTTACGGAATAGACCAATCAGATTGCTTAAAACACCGCTTGGTACCGAGCGGGATGACGATGATTTATATCGTATATGAATTGTAAGTAAATTTTGTGTAACAGGTACTTTATGGGTGTTGCCTATGTACTCCAAATGCACGTCGTTGTGTGACCACTCCCATTTTGTGTAAGTTAAGTATGTTTAATAGATTGAAATAAATTGTTTTCCATGTAAACCATGTTGTTTTAATAATGCTTATAGATCAACGCTTATATTTGGTGGGCTGGCTTTCTCGTACATAGCTACGGCGTACCTACTGCTGAAGACTGCACTGCATACAATATTTGAATATAGAGTAAAACTGGTGTAAGTCAAATTGGGATATTGTAAAATAAACTTTGGGTGCTACTAATTAAGTTTAATGCTTAATCGGGATCTTTTTTCTAGATTTCTAGAACAAGTGGTGGTCGGTTGTCTGATATTGACATGCATGGCGTTAAGTGTGTTCGTTGCGACTAATGTAAGTGCGTTTTTTATATTCCACGATTGCGGTATAGTCACCACCATACATGGCATGTTACCATAGATGGCGGATTCTAGCCATGTTAAAAACAATTTTGGGCAAAATCTTAAAAATATACAGGGTGGACAATAACGGCGGTTAATCTTCCTTTGACTTAAGAAATAGTGTAAATATGAGAGATTTGATTTATACCTTTGGCCATATTTCTTGGCGCGATACTGGTGTTATTTTTCTCAATTATATCGGTTCGATTCTCAGTTGTGTCAAGCATTATAAAAACAAATATCAATTTGAATTTAAAAAATAAATTAATGTTTCCTTTGAGTAAAATCGCCATCTTTAATATTTAAAGCACCTACTTCCCTTCACTGACCACCTTTTTTTATATCCTATATATATTGTCTTGATGCTTTTAATTCACCAGGGTGGTCTGCCGCTGCTCGAAAGCGTGGATTCTGTGATGACAGGGGTGGCGATGCCTTTCATTTGCGGCCTGGAGCTGGTGGGGCTCCTGTACGTGTACCGGAGCCGCGACTTCATATCAGACTTGAATGTAGCCACCGAAGACAACACGTGCTCCACGCGAATCGGCACGCAATGGAAAATTATACCGGCTATCACCGTGGTATTTAACGTCTCATAAATCCTATTTGGCATCATCATGTTGAGCCCGAGTCAATGGAAATAGGCCAGTAGGTAAAACAAATGTTTGACCACTGGCGTTACGTTGTCTATGTTTTCCTTTGAGTGTTTAAAAAATGGAACCGCCCATAGCGTAGATATGTAGCCGGTACTATACTTTTTCTGCAAATTTTCAATTCAAAGCAATTCAATATAGCAGTGACTAAGACTGAACTAGTATTATATAAGAGCTTATACGTAAATAGGCAATGTTATTGGCAGAGGGGTACACCACGCGTTTCGATGCCAAATCCAGACTTATTGGTCTGAGATCTTATAATTTTTTTTTCAGACAACATTAATACTGAAAGTGTCACTGCTGGCGAACGCCGACATGCCAAGCCTGTTCATGTACATTGCGCTGGCGCCGCTGCTGGGCGTGCTGCTAGCGGTGCCGCTGCGGGCCTGCCACAACGCGTACACGTTCCTGCGGCCCGCGCCGCGACACGGACCATAGTTGTGTTTGACCTAAATCAACAGTTTCGTATGTTCGTATAAACGTGTTGTTCATTACGTGGTTAGTTGGAAATACATAACACGACACGCAAGAAAACTTAAGATTGTTTTATTTTTTTGTAGTATAATAAAAGCTGTAATGTGCTTCAATGAAGGCTATGGAAACCGATCAGTTGCGTGTTGGGCCACGCTGAAGGTAGGGTCCCGTTTAGTACTATCAATCACGAAAAAATATCGTCGAAATTAGTAATAAATGATAAGAAACCAAGCCGCGTTTACAGTAGATTTCAGTATCTATGGATATAAAATTTGCGTTTTGGACTGACACACATGGCGAAACCAAGGGCTCCTAGCTTAACTGTGGAACCCCAACAAAATATAGGTTGTTTTATGAATGAGAACACAACTGATTGAAAATAAATGTTTATTTTTTATCAATCATTTAAAATATTCATAAATATTGTTCTTTGTACAATGTAGCAACATGTGTACACTTGATTGGTGACCATGATAGCCGAAGTGAGACTCATAAAACTTGGCAGACGCGAATTATTCAAGTTAAATAATACATTCGAGGGCGTCCAGCCTGCAGAAGCTGCGGGGTACGGTACACTCTATTTACACAACACTAACTACCCACCACTTCAGATTCAAAGACTTAAGTAAGTCGTCCACAATAAAACAACAAAGCAACGCAGGGAATACTTTGAATCAGCGACAGGGAAAACTGGGTACCGCTGCTATTATCTAATGGATGATCTATTTCACAATATATTTAAAATATCACATATGTACAAATTATATTCAAAACTAAATCTCATAATATCAGTAAGTAATGTTTCTGTGAAATATTGACAGATGAAAAATATCCTAATATACAGGTCAATGAGTTAAACTTGGGCCAGTGAGTGCGCAGCCCGCGCGGGCTCGTGTCGTGGAATACTTCCAGCAATTTTACTATTTCTACTTATCACTACAAACTTGAACACAGATCTAAAAAACTATAGAGGTATTCTGAGCTAGACGTTTATCATGGCATCTAAATTGGCCCTAATTCTGTCGGTGCACAAGACTAAACATGACTAATCCTAAACGTATGGCCGACTGTCTGACGGTCGCAATATTTGTGTAAGGCAGCAATATATTTGGTTGTAATTGGTAGCCAACAGAATTGGCGTCATTGGCAACATTGTAAATGTAAGCTGCGACAATAACAAATAGCGGATTGCAGCGTAATACTGACATTACGTTTGTTCAGCCCACTCATTGGCCGAAGTTAAATTACAACTTACAAGAATTAAATTTCAATCAATTCATACAAGTACAGGATTCATAGCAAAGTGATTCACTGGTAATAGACTAGCAACCATGTTACATTATTATACAATATATTGGATGAATCCTGCAAGTTTACGAATTAATACATATCAATGACAACATCTAAGCACACTTTTATTAACGAATGACACTGTATTCGATCTCGATAGGCCGTCGATTGCAACTTATTGATTAATACTTTCGAATAATTTACTAAACCTGCACAATCAATTCCATTTAAATCCGTTCACGGGTACTTTACGAAGGCACTCCCAGCACAGAGCTCGCCGGCGGGCCTCGCCCGGCCGCGGCTCGATATGATATAAATTACAATCAATTGCCACATCCCTGTTCCATAATATCTGCGCGGATGAGCACCGCGCACACAACATTGTCCGAAAACAACAAATGCGGCGATAAACGGACGCGCTGATAGCGGCAGCACAGGTCAGCCGTCGTAGAAGATAATAATCCTGACGCGCCAACTGAACTAGGGGTTTGGGAACTCTGTCAGGGTTCCCACCTCCTCTCGGTGTGTTTGTTGTGTGTTCCGGCGTCAGCTGGTGGGGCGCAGCGGGCGGTGGGCGGAGCGTCGTCAGAAGCGGCGCAGCGCGGCGGCGGCGCCGGCCTTGCGCGTGGGCTGCACGGACAGCGGCGCCACCAGCACCTCCCCGCCGCCCTCGCCGCCGCCGCTCGCGCCCATCTCCTACACACAGAAACCAATGCTCATCGACATACCCAACTTGTATTTTTCTCCAATGTTTATGAGCGAATTTACATTATTATTTATTTTATTTATGAAATTGATTGACTTCCTATGATTCTGGCTAGGACCATAGTTTCAGATAGACAAACCATTTTATCTATGATCAATTTCATAGATTAACCCACAAATTTATAGACGTTTCACAACTTTATCAAACGTCATATAGTACTGCGCAAAGCAAAAATTCTTGGGCGCAGTACTATATGACGTTTGATAAAATTGTAAAACGTCTATAAATTTGGGGGTTATAATAATGTAATATGCCGTTTATAACAATGTACTACAAGAAATGGTTTAAATATAATTTGAAAACAGATTAACATTTTATAACCCATTCATCACCATAAGAATGACAATGGCAAGCGAACGGATGCCATATTACCTTACATCACATTGTGTTATATTTAAAATGTACATACCGCCTTCAACGAAGATTCGACGGCGTGCCGATTACGAATTCAATACAATAGCTGTGACGTTCGCATATTATGGATATTAGATACTGACGTTGATATTGTTGCAGCTCGCCAGCCTCATCTGCGCCAGCTGCGAGGCGGGCAGGTTGGACGTGGAGCCGAACGGCGATATCATCGACGACATCGCTCGCTTTAGCTTAGAAGGCGTTTTGTTGAACGAAAACGCGCGTCCCACCTACATCAAAACCGACTGCTTTATATTACGATCACAAACATCGCAAGCATACCTACAACCATTTGAAACCGTTATGGACAAGACCCAAACAATTTAGCCATAACCAATGGAATTAATTAATAATCTGTTAGATAATAATATAGAAAAGAAAAACATAAAAGAATTACCTTGGTAACTTCCTTCCATGCTTAAAATGTGTCATGTCATTGTTAAGAGTATTATTAATATTAGATAACATGTAGTGAATGAACCATTCCCAGTTTTGGTATATACACAAATACACGAATTTTTAGAAAAACAATGTGTTGATGACGTGTTAAACACCACAGGTATGACACGCTCACGATACTAACACAGTTAATAACAAATGAATAGCGAAGCGTTAAACATTCACTCCTCTGGTCCTCTTTCCATCGGGTCGAGTGCTTGGCAGCCCGCAATTCGTCGCACGCACGACCCGGTAACGTAAGCAGGCTTATCGATAACATGAGTCAAGAAGCCACAGATGATACAATTATTTTGCTTACATACTGATTCCTGTGTTTTAGAAGAAAATACACCCGCTTACGCAACGTCCTGACGATAGTAGCGCACTATCGATGATTTATTTATGGACACAGGGATCGGTCGAAGCGATAAAGTCGTGTAAGCGGTGCCGTGAGACATGAAAATGAGATATGAAACATTTCAGTAGAGACGTATCGACCGTTCCATGATGATAATAATGTCGATGCATCCCCATGGTACTCAGCGTAATGTTTCAACTACATGTACAGGCCAGCAGAATAAAGGCCAACACGTGTGGACACAAAGCTAGTCTCAGCTAGCCCACCCTGGCGTGTGACGCCTCTCTCGCTTCGATGCCTTAAGTCAGACAGAGCCAGATGAAGTGACCTATCTGTTTCCGCGATAGCATCAGCTGGCCCAACACGTGGATGCCACATAAGAGGTTACTGCAGTCCATATGTTAAATATTAATAATTCCGGTAGCATTAAACACAGGAAGCAGTATGAGTGATTAGTACTCGATGGTTTGCGAGAGGAGTGTGGCAGAGCCGCTTGTCAGACCTGTGCGAGTAAGTGAGCGCGCAATACCCAAGTGTCTAGCAGCCCGGCGCCCGGGTCGGCGCGCAGCCAGCCGCCCAGCCCGGCCAGCGCCTCCAGCTACAACACAACCACCGTCGCGCAACTCAGCTACCGGTACACACTTCACTATACCGACACGACCACCCACTGCACTACACTCCATCGAACTAACAACGCTCTATAACATCTCAAACTATATTACACTAAGTATACGACATATCTAAGTTAAACACCCACTACATCTGCCAAAAGCGACTACTCCGGGATGTCGAGACGTTCCATTTATTAGTGTACGATTGACGTTATGTTGGAGAAATTGTAGCAGGCCGCGAGGGCAGCTGATCCGATAGGCTGTCGCTAATTAATTGGCTTTTGGAAATGTGTCAATGATGGACCGAATGAATATGACTACAGATCAGTTATTGGATTAACACGTTCACATAATTGAATGCAGAACGATCGCAGACTACACTTTCATGCCTTAGTTACATTGAGATGCCAGCGCCGATCTTCCAAATAGTGTGTAGCACTTTGATATGTATTAAAATTATAACTTAGTCCCATATTTATATAAGTTTACAATGGCATTACACATATATTTTCCAAAGAAGTAGAAAAGTGATTAACATAGCCATGGTTTTTTTTATAAATTTGGGTGAAAGAGTATGTGTTTGTTATTTCTATAATTAAGCTAAGCTAGAGTTCGGTATTCTAATTCATGCTTTTTTTTATTAATTTACAATGTATTTCAGAAGCCTAGCAGACAAGCCTGTAAATGAATTCGATTTTTACCATCGGTAGCTAGGCTTCTGAAATGTAATTTTAATTTAAAATTAATGGATGCACATACCTTGATTCTAGTTCTAGCGGCGAACTTTGACACTTTGGAGAGCGTGCTGAGCGCGAGGTCGCTCGTGTCGATGTCGAGCTGGTGCGATTCCAGACACGCGAGGAATTTATCCTGGACACATGAATAGGTTCCATGAGCTGAATGAAAGGTAAGCAAAGAAAATGGGTAGCCACAAATCAAGTTAAAACGATCAAAAACCCAATCAAAATCGTTTATAGGCTTACCGGGTTCCGGGCCTGACTAAAAGCTAAAATGCAGGCACTTATACAATTATTTGTAGTAAAAAATATATTATAATGCATGTAAAACTGGCCACTTACAGCATCAGCCTTGCAAACGGTATTCGCCATTTGTCTGCAAAGCTGTCGTAGAAAGTGTGACTTGTCAACGGTTTCGTCGGTGATCATGAACGAGTACAGCTTCTCTTTGAGCTCTTGATTGCTGCGGCACATTAGCGCGAATACATTGTGACAGTCTGGGAAATAATCAAACCATCAGTTAATAGCTGCCTACCGTACGTTCTTGACGCTGCGAATTAGCTTTCACGCGGGAAAGAGCGCGCTTATAACGCATTCAATTGACGACATGATTAGCTCAATTCGTAGTGACTCTATTTTCTGAACGGACGGCCCCGGGTGGAATCCTGTTAGGGACAAACTTTGTGTGATGTTTACAAATGTTTGTACCATGGTCATGGATTTTTAATGTTCACATAAGTATTATATACTGGGTTCTGGGTTGGGTACGGTGCAATGTACTGGACACCCAGTACTGCACCATACCCAAAATACAAGCGTTGCTTAGTGTGGGACCGTAAAGTGGGTTTGTTCATCGGGCGATATTATTATTATTAGTATTCTTTGCGTTCCGCCTGTACACATTCGATTTAGTATAAAAAAGTATTCTCGTAAAATTATGGAGTGAGTGAGTAAATTATTAAAATTTTTGCGGAAATATTTTGTAGTCGTGTCTGAATTTAATGAGTGAAATATTACCTTCAGCCTCCCTAATGTCGACGACGCGCTTGACCGTGCTGAGCGGCATCAGCGATATGTGCCTGTAAGGTTTGCTGGACCCTATCCGCATCGTGCCCGTCCCGTTCGTTGGACTTTTACTGTTGAAAGCCTGTAACAAAATAACTTATAATTATCAAGCTGGCTTAAAAAGTTTGAATCTGCACTAAGACATGGTCATGACTTAAAAACATATTTAACATTCATTGAATAATACCGGTTCAGGACAATAGTAAATTGGCATGCCGAAATGCATCGAAAATATTTTCTTAATTTGTCCTGGTGTGGGTTTTATTCGGATTGGCTCCAGTCTATTGCTCGGTACCCATAGTACCAGAGATCTTAACCGGAAATCTTATCCGGAAAGTAACATCACGAAGTAAAGAAATCCTGGGTGTGTAATATGAAAAAAATGGTAGGGTACCGCGGGCCGGGAGGTTAATGAGTAACCGATGCCGAGCGACCTTCAGAGGATGACTATTGCAAGTTGGTAGGCACACAGAGAAGACCAGCGTCCAAGCAAAATTTCATTAGTAAGGTGTAAAGGCAGGGAATCTTACTTTCGATCGTTTTTTGCAAACTTCCATGGTGTCTGTGAAGAGAAACAGTACGAGATGGTCTCCCCGGCCGGAGAGCTCCTTAGACAGTTCCACCACTTCGCAGCGCGACACGAACGACCGATGTGAGGATACCAAGTGAGCCTACAAAATTTAACATTACATATCAATCTATATATTTAAAACAAAGTTGTGTTAGTTACACAATTACTAACTCAAGAACGGGTGGGCCAATTTTCATGATCTTTGATTTTTTGAATTTGTCTCGGATAATAACCGAATAACTTTTACAACATGGGAAAAAATGCATATTGGCTCATACATACTGAGGCGGTACGAAGTTTGCCGGGACAGCTAGCTTAAATATAACATGGATGGAAACAATCCAAAAATATAAACTTTGTGGGGAACCCCGCATGTCTGAGAACACCTCGAAAGAAGTGTGACGTCCGCCAACTCTGGCTGGGCCATCGTGGTGGACTAAGGCCATAACCCCCTCGAATTGATGCGAGGTCCGTGCCCAAGGACATAAAAGACTGGCATTATTATCTATACTAATATTATAAATGTGAAAGTTTGGATGCATGGATAGATGGATGGATGTTTGTTACTCAATCACGCCAGAACGGTTGTACGGATCTGGATGAAATTTGGCACAGATATAGATTATAGTCTGGAATACCCATAGGCTTATTATCCTGGTATAATTTATGGTTAGATTTGTTTTAATTTTTATATCGCAAAGGATCGACATGATTTTTGCGCGGGTAACACCGCAGGGCGCAGCTAGTACCACAGTAGTATAAAGCTTTTTGGGGGTCAAAAATGTGATGTTACGAGCTATGGTGCACAATAAGGTGGTGACGCTGAATTACCGGGCACTGGTCGATGTCGTTGTATATGTCGAACATCTGCAGCTGGCCCTCCGTCTTGCGCTTGTCCTCGTTGATGTGCGACATCACCTCGCGCAGCCCGGCCAGCGCCTGCACCAATGCGGAGTGGTCCGGGTTGTTCTTGTGCGTGTGTTTTAAAATATCTGCAAATAATTACACATAACAAATGTATTTTGGGTACCGTGAAATGCCCCGGTGACATGCAAGTATTTAATCACTTATATCGATATTATATCGCTACAGAAAGCAGTCACTTCATTCATGAGTCGATTGGCTTGAGACTCGTGCAACATGTGCCAACTGAGACAATCTAGGTGTTTAAATTAACCGTTTGCGGCAGTACATTTATACAAAAAATTGTCACAATTGACCCCGGCAAAGGTACAGATAATACGAGCAGCGAGGAATGTACTTACCATCAAGTAAAAGACTTATACTAGGTAACCGCTGCACTGGTCTTATTAAAAGTTCCTGTAAACTTTGTCTGCCACACTCTGGTTTTGTTTGACAGATTTTCAGGAATGCATGAAATCTGAAAAAGAAATGGTATAAAAACATTTACATAGTATAAGTCGCTAATCAAATAATCCGGTTTTACTTAATAATCGGTACTCGATAAAAGTTTAGTTATAGACAAAGTGTTCCTTCCTTTCATTAGCCAGTACGATGGATTCATTGATATTTCAATAATATTAATGGGTATTTATCACCAGTTATCACCAGTTAAGAGTAGTGGAAATGGTTGTTGCTACCTTGGGTTCTCACGGTCGCACTGTTGCAGCATCTCCTTAGTGTTCTCGAAGAAGTTGACGAAGGGCGGGTAGGCCTTCACCATGGCCGGCGTGTGGCGCAGCACCAGCCGCCCGATGCTCGTCTCCTCGCTCCAGTGCGCCTGCGCGAAGCGGAGCTCCTCCAGCATGCGCCTGCGACACACACACACACAACCTCGTATACTGCATTCAACCAATTCAACAATTCCCAGAAAAAGTAGGTCGAGATGAACTGCAGTGTACTACTACGTACAGGTCGAGATAGTTGTTCACACATAAACTATAAATATAAGGTGGATGGCATTGTTACGTATACTCACTGATGTAATTCATATATAGGCGGTAAGTTTCCAAATATAATTTTTAGTTCCGTATTATTGAGCAACGCCTGAGTTTTGCCATTACTGTTGTCCTCCTCGGCCATCTCCTCTAGAGGTTGTTTGAACATCTGGATAATAAACAAATAAAAATATACAGCTAAACATATTAAAATTACCATCATACACGACTCTGGGAATCACTGACTTGCACTCACCGTAACTATTGTATGTAATATTCCAACATAATTTGATTCTGTCTGTAGGAGCTCCATAAAAACTTGTTGCCGGGGGGACAAAAGCTTTCGAACTACATTGTCCGGCACCTCAGACTCTGTGGGACGAATAACACGATTAGGTTGGTCACGATACATGACTATACATTGTTTTCAGTAAATTGATTAATTATAATTACCCTCGAGTAGCTGCTTGCCATCGGGCGAGGGCGTGCAGTCGAGCAAGTTCCCGGATAGGCTGAGCAGCACCGCGTCGCCGACGGACGAGCGGCGCTTGTGCAGCGCCGAGTCGCCGCCGCGCAGCTTGCGCTTGCGCAGCCGCTGCAGGTGCGACGGCGTGCCGCCCGCCTCCGCGCCCGCGCCGCCCCCGCCGCCGCCGCCGCTCCCCGCCTCCTCTGGCGCGGGGACTGCGTTCGCGCCAGCACCGACGCCGCCCACGGACGACCGCCTCGACACCTCATCGAGGTACTGCCCACAGGTACATACTTATTACAATTACTAAAGACGGGGAGTTATTCATAATTCAAATAAACATAATTTCACATTAAGAAAAAAAGAGAACCATAGACAATATGAGTCACTCACGTCTTTGAACAGGTAATCCCGCTCGTCCTGAGCCTCCTCGTTCTGTACGGACGCCCAGAACCACTCGGCCTTGACGACGTGCACCCGCGCGGAGCACTCGGGCGCCACGCCGGTGCTGTGCTCGTCCACCACCTGCACGCAGGGACAGGGTGAGCGGGTGCGCGAGCGGCCGGCGTACATCCTACAACCTACCCTCCACCAAGGACCTCTAAGACCCGGCGGCCGGCCGTTCCTACGCACATTTCATAGCAGCGTATCCTTGTGCACGCCCAGATAAGCGTCAATTAAGTGAAGGTACCGTAGAACGCATGCATGGATCGAGAGGAGCCTCGAATCGGTTAAGAGTCGGATGATGGCGACGTATTCAATGGCATGACAGGCTAATATAATTTTAGTAGTACTAAATAAAATAGTGTTAGTACCGGCAGCAATATTCCATGGCATTGCGATATGGCGCGGGCTTCACGGAGGGGGAGCGTCGAGGCGGGCGGCGGCTGGTCGCGGCCTTTCGGGGAAGGAGCGGGGGCGGGGACGGCGAGGCGCGAGCGGCGCGGGGAGGGGGGCTCGCTGCTAGCGATGCTCATACGCAGCTCGGAGCCGCCGCAGATAGAGTGCCGGTGAGCTCGGAGCCACACGCTTTGGGGAGTTTTAAATATAGCGGAATCGTCCAATTCGTCCACGTCACCCCGGACGGGTGTCATCGCACCGGTGCTGTCGACGGTGTCCACTTGGACCGGAGAGATGTCCAGGTTCATTCCGTCGAGATCCCTTTTCGGTGTCGACACGTTCCGGAGATTCGCTGGCAAATGGCTCACGTCGATCTCCACTGTGTTGCGTTCGGCTCGCTTTTCGTATTTCTTTTTCCTTTCGCTTCTGAAGGAAGCTGTGAAAGATTTAACGCTTCTTCGCAGTTTCGACGCTGATTTAACGGTTTTGGAACTTTTTATGGACGCGAAGGAAATGTCGAAAAATCCCGATTGCTTACTTGTATTCATTGAGCAAATGGATGTATTGTCGTCCTCCTTGATAGGGGACGAAGTGGACGCCACGAATTCGCCGGCGGGGTCGGTCGGCTTCACACTCTCCGGGCTCACCGGTTCGACGACGATATCTCCGGTGGCTTTGGAAACCGAATCCTTTTTCGTCCTTTTGAATATGGTCGGCCTATTCTTGAACTTAAACGAATCTTTAATTTTTAATCTTTTAATTGATTTCCAGTGGCTATCTTCACATTTGTCCGGAGACAAATTAACGTCGACGGTGCTGACTTGAAAGTTGGAATCGGTTGAATTACGACTCCTCTTCTTACCGGAAGAAATAGTCGTCGTAGACTGTTGCAGCTCCTTACCGCTGGTAGAGGTGGGCAACAGGAACCCTGGATCATCTTTTGTATCGAGATCACACAGACTCTTTGTGAGCGACGAATGTAGGGATCCCGCCTCGTTGAGGCAATCGACCAAATTAAAAACATTCATAGACTTATTTCTAAACACTTCTCTTTTATCTTTACCATTCATCCTATCTGAGCCGTTAACGAGTTGGGATATGTTTTTATTTTCTTTATCACAATGCTTATATTTGCGCAGCTCCACACACTCAGCATGGGAGGTACTATCCGTGGTGTCGAGATTGAAACACAGCGTGTCTGTGAACGATTGCCCTACAAAACTAATACTGAATTCGTCGGATCTGTCTCTGTGAACCGCTTTGGCTTGTTTGTCTCTAATACTGTTTCTGGCTAGATGCAACCGTTGGTCCCTCTCATCGAAGGAGCGGTCCTCGCCATCGGCACTCTGCTTGCCGGGCGCGCCGCGGCGGCCCGAGAGCCGCGCCGACAGGCGGCGGTACAGGGAGCTCTTGGGAGTGGACTGGGAGCGGTTGGGCGTGGCGCGGGAGGGCTTGGCGGAGTTGGGAGTGCTCGGATGGGGCGATAGGATAAGCGAACGACCGAAAGTCTCCCCATTGGCCATTACCTGAAACATGTGTGAAACACACCACGCAATGATGTAATGAAGCCATTCCGATACAAACATGCATTACGACAATAACATTATCACTATCGTGACAGAGGCAGTTAGATACAGAAAGCGGCTGCCTAGCGAAGATTTCAATTATGTACGTCGCTTTAACCTGTTTTATTCATGAAAATATAATGAATTTAGTCGTTGTGATTCATTGATTTATGAAGTGAGTTTAAGAAAACTACTTTAGTGACGTGAGATCCAAAGAATAAACAAGTGTTTGAGGAATGTTTTTATGTAGTGCAATAGGGTAAGAGAGTACTAAAGCGAATAGTATGTAACACAACACGAGTGACGATGTAAACAACACAAGGAGCATACGTAGGTGTGATTACAATATACGGACGTCATGTAATATTCACATGATCTGAATGGAACGTGTGCGCGATTGTACAACGGTGGTGGCGAGTGACAAAACAACATTGTGAAAGCGGTGATAACAAGTGAAACAAAAATGCTGAAAAGACAATGGGTCGACTTCGCGCCGCGCGGTGCGGGACGTGGCTGGAAGCGGTACAGACGCGGCCGGTGCTCACTGGCGGTATCGCACTTGCAGTGGAATGAGAAAGGCAATGAAACACCTAATTAGATACACGGTGTGTGGGCACGCACAAGAATAAGCAAGATAAAATCTCTTTTGTTTAGATGTACGCCCATTGTAGCTGACATTGAGTCTCGCGATCGTTGTTTGCACTGACAAAGTGTTAATCAAACACCCGCTGACATTGAAGTTATCGCCAATAAAAATACAGTCATCGCAAGAAACTAAAATAAGTAACAAAAATGTGTCATAACATAATGTCTAGAAGTACCTAGGAAACACCACTAACTAATTTATAATGTCTACATTGTAACTAAACTAGGAGTGACTTGTGTACCCAAGTATACTACGTGCATGCTGACTTCACAATGCTAAAATTAGTTACTAATAATTTATAACGTGACATGAAATATATAAATAAAGAGGTATGCGAGTTATTCAGAGGTAAATGTTCGCTAATAAACATTGTAGGTAAATTTTACGCTGTAAGTATCGTAGACGGATTTTATAGTTTGCGGCTCTTCACTTATATCGATATTATTTCACTCACGAGTTAATCTCGTAGGAGAGGCTAGGATGAGTAACAGTGTGTAAGAATAGGGGGGTACTCGTGGTGAGGCTAGTAGGGGGGATACTCACGACATGCGTGCAGTCGGGGTCGTCGAGCGGGCAGGCGGCGCCGCCGTTGCTGGCCAGCACCTCGGCCATGTGCTGCGTCTCATCCTCGGGGAAGCCCACGAAGCAGACGCGCGCGCCCGCGAACACGCGCAGTTTGTGCTCCTTCTGCAATTACATTACAAACAAAATAAGAATTTATTTATACAAAACTTTAATGAAATACAATATATTGACGACCCTGCTTTCGATGCCGAGGGTCCTGCATTGTTCAAATCCTGATAGGGGCATACTAACCTAAGACATGAATGTTTAATATCTATATAAGTATGGGATCGCCCCCATTCCGTTGCATGGTACTTATAACACAAGTATTGCTCTGTTTGGGACCGTACAGTTGGTGTTCATCTGGGGCGATAAAAATATGTATAGAGCCGGGAAAGGATTGTTTTATAAGCGTAGGCCAAATATTGCAATAAATAAGTTAGAACAATAATATTGTGTCATAGACAATGAAAGTGAATTGCTTTTTTACGACTTGACTAGAAACTCGTAAATGTAACAAGGCCTAAAGAATTGTAATTATTTTGAGTCACGATAAAAGTGTAATTGAAATCGCAAATGCTCGGTGTAACGAAACTTGTTGTGTGTCCATGTTAAATAATATTATTGAATAACACGAATTCGATTATACCTATACATAGTGTAACACACATGTACCATAATACAATGATTCTACTTGACAAATGGATAGTAAAAAAAAAACATAAAGAGTTAACAATGTACCGATTGCTTGATTCTAGCCTTTAAAGGAACCAAAGTTAAATGTCCAGACCTACCTATATTACTTACATTATAATTTAATAGTGTTTTACTGCATTTTTCACCATTTACTAATAAACCTCTATCTATATCTACAACATTTTGAACAGAATCTGTATGTATGTGTCAGATTTGTTGTAAATAAGATGTATCAGTAAACGGTTAAACAAGCCCGTATTCTCATATTATATTCAGATATCAGAAGCTTGATAACTACCGTCGTCGTTCGTCGCAGGCTCAGAGTGTGATTGGACATCGTTCAATCTCGCAATGTAAAGTGTATAGAGGTGCTTTTCATGAAACCTATAAGTCCGCTCCGCTCACAGTGAAGAAGGCGACATAAATACTAACACGGCACTGAATCTTATGCCTCACAGCGAGCTAAGCTAAAATATGTCATAGCATAACGTGTAATTAGCTATGTACACTAAAATATCTGGGTTCCTACCGAAAACGAAGGATATAAAGGCACATATAGGGGATAAGGGACACACAAGTATATAAAGATAAAGCGATGGAAGGGCGACAGATAAGTGAACTCACTTACCTTAACTGGCATTGGCAGAATGTTCAGGCCATGCTAAGCATAGCTCTGTAGTTTGCAGTGTTTAACGTAGCATAAAAGGACGCCTTTTACTTAGCTAACGGTGTGGCTTATTATAAGGTTCGCAAGTATTGTTCCATACTAACAATGACATGGTCGTCAGTGGCGAGGCAGGCGGGGTCGTCGCGGCGCTCCCAGCAGGCGTCGACCCACGAGCGCGCCAGCACGGGCAGCCCGAACCCCGACGCGTACCGGTACTTGTCGCCGGTGGCCGCCGCCGCGATCAGGTGTGTCACTTTGCTGGACATGTCCTTGCGGATCGACCCGCCCATATAATGTATCAGTGTTATCAGGTACGTCTGCCGGACAATATACACTGTTATGGAAAGTAGGAGCACTGCATTATAGACAGACAATATACATTGACATGTATCCTAATATCATAAAGAGAAGTTGTATGTGTAGCATATCCCTGCAACTAATGATCCGATTCTGAAAATTCGTTCACCAAAAGATAGCTACACTATCGCCGAGTGGGTTCAGGCTCACTTTATGATTATTGGGTGATGTAGAGCATAATCTGCAGAGATCTCTAAGAGTATTTAGATGATGGGATTACTTCCTGAAAGTCAGCATGAGGAGTGGTAGTTACGAAAGGTTTGCTCTGACTGACGGGTCCTGAATGGTACTGCTTGAGTATAAGTTAACTTAAAATGGTACCGTTCTCTAGATAGAAAATATGTTAAAACATGGTTATCAACCTATACCTGTAAACAAGGATACAAATGAAACCAGGAAATTTAGTCCGATTTTATTAGCCATAGAAGGTCGTTTGGAAGAATCTGTAATTCGTCTACTTACAAGTTCATCCTTCTTTCTGAATCCAGAGAAGCATATGACTGCGCCGCGCATCGCCAGCGAGTAGAGGGGGCGCGCGTTGGCGGGGGGCGGCTCGTCGCGGTCCGCTAGCTGCAGCACCGCCGTCGGACCCAGCACCCTGGCGGACAATCCAAACAACCATAGAGCTTCCTATGCTACACTATTCTATACTAACGCAAATCCGCGCTTCTTCAGAACCGCTATGAAAAAAAAGAGGTGAGACATTCTCCGCAACACCCCAGCGGAGCGCTGAGACCAGACCTTTGGTAGGCGCAGCTATGTACGCAGCAAACATGTTTTATTCTATCCTTGATTTTTTAATCGGGCTCATTTTCTTCCTTGAAATAAGAAAGAGCCTCTCCCTTTATGACTGGGTGCGGCAAATCTGTGACATAAGTTTTATCTTTTCTTTCGTGTTTTTCTACTAGAGGAGTATTATGGCATTCAAAATCCCACAGTCATCAAGAAAAGCTACTAAATCCTAAATTAATCAGGATAGTATTATAAGCTCTTAACTGCGACCGCTACGTAATGAAATATTGCAATCACATAACACAGACGCACAGGAACAAGCTTTAGGTCGCGATCAACCAATCTAACGCAGACGGCTGCGAGTAGCAATGACACAAAAATATCATAAAGGGAACGTATGTAGTTCAGGGATGAACAGACTATTATATGACGGGCGGGCTATAAGAAAAAAATAGCGGATCTCAATAAAGTTAAAACAAAGTATTTATAACAACTCAGAAACTAAAAGTTCCAACACAAAAGCAGTAAGACTAAGTGAAAATTACGATATCTAGATGATTTAAGATGATTTCCTGCATCGTGCATTCACGGTTAATGCGAGTGGAAAACCGTACACATAAACAGATTATTTCATGACAGAAACATAAAATTACCGCCAAGTGAATGAATGTTTATTAAAACAATAATTAATTGTCAATTATGCCGACATACGAGCTGTACTTTATGCGCCAAAATTCATTCTAATAAATTAATATTCAAACTGACGAAGTAAAACAAAATCTGGTCGCAAGTAGTGAGAACCCTGCCAATACAAACAGCACCGGATATATTGACGCAACTGATAGTAAATATGTTCAATAAATCATTGACAGTGAACCGTATTAGACACTACATACACAGATAGCTGTGTAATCTACAATAAAGCTAGCAAAGCGTGTAATTTGAATGCTTTGAACTTTTATAAAGCTAACGAAATAATAATATATTTTATCGATAAATCAATCGGGGACATCATAATAAAAATAATATCTGTACTGGGGACCTAAAAATTCCTACGCCTAATCTTAGCTCGTTGAATAATTCATATATTATTGAAATATGACAAATAATTAGGCTGTCCTTGTCTACAGCCTAAATATTTGATACACAATACATAATTAATGGCCCTATAATAGAGTTCATTTTCAAATTAAAAGGCAACTTCCCGTAATATTATGCAGCATATACAGAGAGGATGAACGACGCACATCGGATAAAGAACATCGCTTGATTGAATACGAATGACCTGAATGTATGTCGTTTTTGTATTCACCCGTTAATTGATTTGCCTATACCTCTACGCACAACCGTAAGGGTTACAAGAATTCAATAAATTAAATACCATGATAACTTTACAAAAGAACAAATTACAATTCGCAAATGAGTCGGCAATTTCCCTTGGCTAAGTGTTACGACATGTGTTACACAAAGAAACTGGAAGAGTGAAACATTTTCACGAAAAAATCGTTACTTTAATTTCACATTACTCTATCATACAACGTGAATTATGTATTATCTGTGGTTATAATAGTTTATGGGAATTGAGATGAGTAACTAGTTTCCTGATAAACTAAGGAAAAGCGGAGACACCAATTATTAATAATGGTACAGGAATGTTTGATTATAATAAGCCCTGTACATGAGGTATAAAAAAGTGTGATATATTTTAGAGGTTACCGAGTAGGTCACTAGACCACAACACATAATAAGTTTGTTACTTATAAAAATAATCTTAGGGGACATTTTAGATTTTTTTGTTTGTGTGTCTGTTTGTTCGCACGTCACGGGAAGTGACGGTAGAGATTTTAATAAAGCTTGGCATGGTAATAGTTTATAACAAGATCACAATCTATATTTACAAATATTTCACATTATATTTGTCAGAGAAAGGTCTGTGTCTAATATTAAAGAGAATAATTTTGTGTGTAAAGTGTAAAATCATTATACAGTCAAGTCGCACGCGGCGCGGTGTCGCACCATTTATTGCTTGTTGGTCACGAACACATGAATATTCATTGGTTAAAACTGCACGCGACTTATATGTTTTGACCCCATATGCAATAAAACTAGCGGTCTGTGTCCGGCACACACCTTTTGGGCTACATTAAAATGTCTATTCATTCAACACCTGAGTACGTTTGGTCGATCGTGTTGATATGAATGAATGAAATAGTAAACAAGCTTCATTGTCTAGTACCTACAGTTTTATAGTATTGAGTCAATTTGATTATTCATATCGTATCCATAGAAGAAACCTTTTAACGTGTACTCCCTTATAGAAGTTTTCATCTAATTTTAAGTTAGTGTTGCAGGTCAAATATGCCTATACAAATATTATACAAAAGTAAAAATACATACACGACCTATTTACGTTAACTAAACAGGGGTGACTAGTTTTCTAATTAAATCGTATGGTATAAAAATGGCTGCAATTCAAAGTATGGCAAGCTTTGATTTCCTAGAAAATTTCAAGAACGGAACAGATACAATCATCCGCGATAAATATTATTGCGCGACAGTGGACGTCTGTTAGTCACCTGGATTAATTATAGAATCAGTTTAATCCCGATGTATGTCAATGTGGAAGAAATATTAATAGGGCAGGCATTTTATCCGCGAAAACATGAATTAAAGTTGTTCGTAGTGTTGTAGGCGGCCGAGCGCCAGCAGCGCGGATGGTTTCACCAACTTCTCCAAATATCATGGATGGTCCTATATTTTTACCCATTTACTTTTTCGCCTTTGCTGTATAATATAGCAGCTAGCATCTGCTATACTATTACATTCATTCATGATATTATATTCCACTCGATTCATGACGGTGGTGGATCAATTAACGCCCTCTATCTGCCGCTATCTCGCTCATTCGTTAGCAATTATGAATATACGAGTAGAATGAGAATGTAAATGTCACAGAATATAATCCCGATATTTATGATATTGGAATTAGGAACAAAATGCAAAGTGGCGCGCGCGCGCGGAACGTAAAGCGCGTTGTGCGCGACGACGGCGACGCGTCGACGCTGGTCGCCCCGCGCCGCCGCCGTTGGAGCGATGTGCTCGTGACGTCACAGGATACCGCATACACAGACTATTCTTACGTGTCGTTATATGTTAGAAATAGTTGATGAGTTACATTCGAATTCCACGAATTTTGTAAACAATCGTTGCGATTCAATTAGAGATTAGATATTTTTGAATTGAACATTTCTTACCTATCTGAACGAACCATTAAATAATTGAATTAATTATATGATGGGGTTCCCTATTGACATACTACTAAGTCACTTAAAGTTGAGTTCTTCATTTACAAAAACTGACACCAGTTTATGACTGTATATAAATTAATGAGTATATTTTTACTAATAATAATTTACAGGTTTTGGTGCTGTTTTAGAATTTATACGGAAGAGATTTGTTTATAAGAGTTTAACTAAGAATACGAAAAAAAAAAAGAGAACTTTTAGCGGTGGGCAGACGTCGCATATAAAAGTAGTCTAGGACATTGCAATATTGGAACGAGAAAGGTAAAAAAAATATAATTAATGATTGTAAAACAAATGTTAATACGACCCGTATGTTCAAAATATTAGTAAAATTGTATATACATACAACTAAAATTCATGCTCACTGATTGCGTTAATGAATATATGCAGATTCGAGTTCAAACCGTCCCTAACTATATTAGTTCCAATTTTCTCTGAATAACAACCACGTATAACAGATAACCAACAAAATTGACAATATCTTTAAAAAACCTACGTAACTATTTCTCCATAATCTATTCTAATTTCTACTTAGAGCAATGTCCGCTGCCTGTGTACTACATTAACACCAGATTTAGAACTAGAACACATTCAACTCGAATAGGGTCTTACAGTTCACGATTGAGCTGAATATTATCCGGCGTCTTTGGCTCTGCGCGTGTAAAGAACTCTTGAGGAAGCTCCTCCTCCTCCGGCGTTAGTGGTAACCGCGTGGGCCCCATCATTCACACACTCCGGTAATTAAGCACTAGTCCGAGTTGCCGCCGACACAATCACAACACACTGGACCCACTCACTGCAACTCTCAACCATTGTAATGGAGGTTACCTCCGTCACCGTTCACCAAAATCAAGTTTCCAGGATTTCGTTTTGATTTGGCGTAATAGTTTACTACTAATTCGAGAAATGAAACAACAGTTCAATAGTTTACCGCGGCAGCCGCGAAAACAAAGGCACAAGCGGCGTGCGCGTTATGCGTTCCACGTTAGATTGAAAAACAGTCGAGAGGAATGTGAGGCCAAAAATAGCGAGGAGCGTCGCGCGGCCACAAGGGCAACCCTCGCGCTACACCAAGCGTCACCGCGTCGTCGCCCGTGTGCCACCCTGCGCGCACCTTTATTTACATCCATCCATCCTTCCGTGGAGCAGTCACCTAACATCCGTCCGATTCACGAGTGAAAGGTCCCGCGTGAACGCATACACAACCGCGGCTTAATGTCCTGCGCGAGGTAATGTTTCAGCCAGACATCATTAACGATACATGAACAAACTGCAAACAAGTGGTCAAGTCGCTCAGTATCTCGACTCGTCTGTTATTCGTGTATCGTAATTTAACATCTTTTATTTTGATAGTTTAATTGTCCATGTTCACCTTTTACAGGTTTTGAATACCTACATTCTAATTTGAACAATAATAATTAGATAAAATCGTTGAATGCTAAATGCTAGTCCTATATTAGGATGACGATTCATTATTATTTTATTATAAGCTGTTTGTATTTTAAATTTATAAGATTTTGTGTTGATCTTATGAAGATCCCTACACATAAGTAGCTGGTTCAGTTTAATTTTCGAAGCGTAAACAAACGTCGAATACGGGAGGTACGGAACAATAAACAATAAACCCATACGAACCGTTCAATTAAACACTGTATTTGTACCTACCAAATGCGCTACTTCAAACAGAATGCAATGCATGCCATTTCCAATTCAAATATAATTCATTTCGTTAAGAATTTAGCCGAAACAACAGTAGGTACTATCACTTGATACAGACTGCTGCTTTAATACTCAGACAGATAGTGCATTTACCTCATACATCAACTAGATCGGGGGATTTGTACGTATAAGAAGTTAGTACAATTTATCATCGCATTTCTTACATAATTATATTCGAAAGTGTACTAACTAAGGGTATTTTGGGCAACTATAAGAAACGTTATAACTATTAGACTGGTCCATTATGAATGGGTTTGTGTTTAATGAACGCAGAACATGGCCAGCGATAAGGGGCGGCCAAATTGCCGTTCATAAATCAATCTCGCGTAGGATCATAGTTCCAGCTGCAAACAAATTGTCGACATGACATGAAAATATACGGAAAGCCACTACGGTTATTGAACTACCAAATTTGATCAGATTTATGTTTACCGATAAAGAAGTAAGCAATATTATTGCTGTTTTGTATACATAGACATGTCGGGATACCGCGATGGACTTCAAAGTAAAGAAAATATAAGTACGAGTAACTCGTGCTTCGTTCAAAATCAGACCTGGGATTGTCAACTATTAGAAGAAAAATAATGACAGATTTTCGAGCGATGACGTAATGAAACATTAATATAATTCAAGGATTGTTAAAATAACAATGATTCATGTATCGGGAGGCTGCGCGTACGAGGGCGGTGTTGTTGTTTATGGAGCTGTAAATCAGAAATGAGCCGGGCATCACCCACAGCGCACCGCCCAAGTCACGGCTGTAGGAGTTCCTTCACACACACACTACTTGTGCATCAAACTCTTCATGGAAAGCAATGACTAAGAGAACAGTAATAACAATTCACATGTTCATAGAAAGTTCATGCTTTGGACAGAAAGCGTAGAAGCATTACAAATATTTGTAATAAAATCTCCATAATACGAATAGTAATTAAGACGAGGGGAATTTATTAAGATAAACAAAACTTTGAATAACATTTGTTTGCTTTAATCTAGTTGAACTTTCTGCTAAGTTGATTGATTATGCTGACTGAATCGAAAAGTTATTTGGTTCGGCATCTTTAAATCGAAACAACAGCCTTTGACAAAAGCTGCAGAACTATCTGGTACACTTGTGTTCACAAGGTGTGGCCTACAATCACATCCGTAACATAACCGGAGCCCTGATTTTATTTTCCAAATATTAAACCGGACCGTGCGACTGTATTTAGTGTGCTCAAAAAGTCGGCGTTTATCACAACGGTTCATCTTAATGAGTACTATTTTAGAATTACTGAACGTCATCAGAGACGTATCCGCGATTGTGGCAACACGTATACACGCGTAGGTGACTGTAAGACAAAAAGATGTTAATGTAAACGCGCAACAAAGCATCCGTCGCGCTTATTACGAGTCGAGTCTAGCAATCGACGTGCGCGTTGCCAAAATAAATGTCAATAACGTCTTGTTAACGTTACCGCATGTTTCCACATATTTATTCTTCCAGTTTGCTCAATCCCTTTGAAAAAATTGCACGCAATCGTATGTTGTTGTTTCATTTGTCAATAATGCGTCAACAAATAACACGCTAATGGAAAATATGAGCCTACTAAAGAGATTTCAGTGTTTAGATAATATTTCCAGTGTCTGATTTACTTATGTATTGTTAACGAAGCGAGCACCAACATCGCTGTATCATGCTACGTAATGTTTTCCATTCTGTTCTAGTTTTCCTTAGACCATTTTGATATGGAACTTTCTCTACATTTAGAAACTTATGTCACCGATAAAAATGCGAGTTTAGGCTTATAGCCTCGAAATAGTGTTGCTTTGATCATTTTTAATTTGTTTTAACAATTATTATGGACTAAAAAAATATTTGTCAGCGCTAATCTATATGATTATATTCAATGACTGACCTGTATTTCGCTCTATGTGCTGTGTCGAACAGTTCACCTTCGAACGGGGATGTGATGAGGTAGGAGGGCGGCCCAGGAGGCTGCTGGGGCGGCGGCGGCAAGGCCTCGGCGCTCGGGGCCACCGCCACCCCGCCGAGGCGCTCGCACGCCGCACGCACCCTTTCGCATTCCAAACACGTCTCATTCACGTACACTACCGGAGTCGACGAGCCTGGCAAAAAGGAAAAATCATAACATGTTTCGAACTAAGAATTGTAAACAAGGTTGTTAGTGTGACTGTCTATCAACCTTGAGTCTATGTCAGGTGCAAATATTTATGAATCCAGCCGGATAGTGGCTTGCATGGTCAATTTCTATGTCATATCTCAAGTCTCAACTTATCAAAACCCACCAGGCAGCCTGAGGTGGGCTAGGTTTTTACAGGTTGCAGAAAACCCTGCAAACAGCTAATAAATAGACCGTTGTTGAGTTATAAATTTTTACAAGAGCTAGTTCGACTTGGCGTATGCTGTTGACGTCAATTTCAATATTGGCTTGGCATAATAAGTGTTAAGTTAGCAAGGATGTATAAACACGCCCGTTTCGTTAAACATGCTGCATTATACGGCCGTATAAAACACGACTGCTTGAATCTCAACTTACGTGGTTTACTCATTAAAGGTAAGTTTGTAGACACCACTATGACGCAACTGTTAAAACGTATCGACGTCTATATTGATATACATTAACTTTTTGTTTTATAACGGTTATGTGTGTAGATAATCGATTCCACAGACTGGATATTTATACCTCGGTAGTTTTTTTTTACCAATAGATCAATCTTTGTAGGATTTGCTTTGCGGTGTTAAGGGTCTTAATTATATTAGTGTATATACATGACAAATATAACATCTTATGGTAGATAGAAGTCTATTCTTAACATAATGATTTAGAATCCACTGCATCCTAAGATTTCGTGGAAGAACTCGATTCTTGCAAAAATAAACTAATATAATCTTGTGTAAAAATTATCGATGCCAGAGAGAATGATCTATTTATCCATCAATAATATATATATAATCCAGTATAGTCACTACAGATAACTAAGATCGGATAGGGGTTGATGGAAGGCAAAGTATAAAAAATTACTTGACATTGGTACTTCCATTAAATCTTCAAATTTACTGTTCCGGACACTCCTCATTAAAATGTTTACAATACATACATCAACAAGAATTTTATTTAGCAGAGCTTATTCCAAGGAAGGGTACTAAATAATTCGCGTAAGGAAATCGTGAGCCATGAGCACGATTTATCTGATTACGACAAATCCCCCTTGAAAAGAAACAGATGCTGACAACCAGCGCTTCCTTTGATCCTTGAAAAATTCTCCGCAAGAGGCATGCAGATCGAGTTCCAACTCTTGTAAGCGTCGGTCATCGGCACACATTGTTGTTATTTCGGTCGACTATCAAGTAAATTATTGTTTTACTATACAATCGTTATCTAACCAATCGAGTGATTACAAAGCACGAATGCATTTCGAAAGGTATAAGTTAACATCACAACTAATCTACGTATACGTAGTTGAAAGAAGCGCAATAAGATTAAAGTTACGTAAATGGAACATGCCCTCAATTGATAATGATTAGTAATGAAAACATTTGAGCAAAAGTTACGAGTAACGTGACCTTTTGGGACGCGTTCTCCCACGTTAATGGTTCAGGGTCGCTGAGTCACGCGCGCGACAGAGGGAACACCCGGCACTCTTGGCATGCACACCACGCAAAGCGCTACCAAAGGCCGATGCCGATCATCTAACTGGCAGGTAGTGGACAGCACTCATGAAGTCTCCTCCTCATTCAAACAAAACACACTCAACGCAAGTAGAATGGTGACAGTTTAGATAATGTTATCAACTAACAGATATGAGTATATGAGATTTGATGTAGGCCTACTATCATTTCACGGTTAACCTGTTTACAACCGAACACAAAATACCTATTCCCCATATAAAGTCTCAATTGACGTGCATTGCGTTTGTGAGTAGATAATAAGATACCTATTTCAGCTAACTTCGTTATTTACTTGACGTCATATATTCGCACACAAAATGCGAGGGCAGCGTTACTAGATATGAAAAACGTAATGATGACAAGTACTTAGTACCTAAATATTCTAAATTTGTTTGTTTTTAGAAAACGTAAAGACTAGACGCAGGAAATGAATATATTTGTATCAATTATCATTCAGATGTTCTCACACGGTGTTTTGTGATGCGCATTCCTAGAAAAATCTGGAGTTAAGGCTTAAGCAGTTAGCCATTCCTGTTTAGCGCAACACGATGCCACCAACATGTGCATACTAATTATAATATATATTGATTTAATTATTATCTATGACTTTCAGGTTTCCACTAAATAATAGATCTATAGATTTTAAATTTGGCACGCGGATTCCTCTGGCCCTCCTGGTGCTCGCTCATCAAGTGTTTTACTCTGCCCGCACTCTTGTCTGCGGAACTGGTATTTTTACATGAGTTACATCTAATTAGACAATTCAGGGTCCACTTGATCATGACCTATAAATAGCCCACCATGTTAGTCCAAAGTAAATCCCGCGTCTTTCTAAACGAACTCAATATTTTGACAGAAATGAACGCAAATGTAACTCCGTTTTATTTATTTTTAGACTTAGGTTAACGATTTTTTTTTCTGTAATAATAGTGTTGTTATATGTCCTGCCCTGCAACATGTACCGTTGCAGGGCATCGGTAAGATGTGCTATCTTATCAACATCTTGCAACTAATTTAAAAGGCAATAAAGGAGATGATAAGATCAAAATACAGTAGGTATGTACGCCATGCGAACCTAAGTTAGATATAACCGCTGTCTGTCCCAGGGCCTTATAGTTTATTATTTATGCTAGTGACTGTAAGAATAATAAATGGTAGGTAGGTATTGGGCGCTAAATTAATCAGTTGCAAACATTTGCCATTGACGATCATGGTTTTAGCGATTCGAACTGCGCAATATCTAGTTATAGCCAGTGTAGTGGCCTCTGCGGGATTGAAGGATATGAATATTATGATGATTTTATATTGTTACCGAATATACGTTACACATGTTATTGACTTAACACAGTGAGGGAGATCGCGATATGTTTTATGGAGCCTGATAATAATCATGGCATTTCTCGAGTTCACGCCATGCTACAAACTCACGCGCACTCACATCCTCCACCGAGGTATGACCGCAGTTGTTCTACCAACGCTAGCATAGTTGGCGGGCGTGCCGCATACCACGCTTTACGCCATCTGCAAATGCAGGGCTCGTCAACAATCATAGGCGCACAGATAGAGGGGCTGATGTACATCCAAACTTATAACATTGTAAAGCTGACCTGTATGGTCAGCTGTGAACCTGAAGAAGCCACAATATGGTAAGCAGCACATTAAACAACAATGTTGGTCTTATTACATTGTTATTGGGATTTAGCTTGGCCATTCAAAGTAGGTTAAGACAGTCTCCAAATCAGAACAGACATTATTTAAAGGTTAACATTAATAAAAACAGCAATAAAATGTGTATTATTGCCCAGGTGATGTATGATTGAAAACGGATTCTTCACCATCCTATGTACTATTGAGGACTTCACCCGCTGCTACATAAAAAATGTTTCAATTTATTGAATGATTTAGACACAGGGTCATGGCAAGACATAACACTACAGTTAGTATTGCCACTCGAAAATGACCTTAAGGTGATCAAGCACTCCAGGCAAGAATGTCTTATTCATTAGGACCTAAATCATAAAGTAAAAAAGGCACATTACTTTCCTTAAGAATAAAATTTTAACAACAATAGCATTGAGAGTGAAAATATGCTTACATAACAGCAATATTGAATGAACATGCAGTGCTTAAATGGCCTAGTTTAATGATCATGTATGAAATAAAAAATATTACTTTTGCATGTCAAAGTACATTTAATTGCAATTAAAATCTCTACTCTGTCACTTATATACTTATCATGTGAAACAAGGTTGTCAAGGTTATCGTCTTTTCAGGGTCAAGACTCATAATTGATTTCATATCTGTGTAACTAGCATTAGATGAAATCACAACAAAACCAACATATTTATCCAATCATTCATTTTCATTCATTATTTCAGTTGTAGGAAATTATAGAAATGCTAAATTAAAATACCTATGAAAAACCTATAACCTAACTGTATTGTTTGCTCTTTCTCCACTACTAGATTGGCATTTATATATAATACCAGCCCTTTTTTACTGTCCCACTGCTGGGCACGGGCCTCCCCTCAATACGAGGGGTGATTAGGCCGTAGTCCACCATGCTGGCTCAGTGTGGGTTGGCTAATAGGCATTTATAAACAGAAAATAATGGAACACATTTCCACCCTTAATTTGTGACTGATTCCTACATTAAATCCTTCTGTTACTTCAATTTTAATTGTTTTAATTCAATTTTTTCTATTTCCACATCTATTTCTATTCTTCGACTTAACCAGTTCTTGAAAACTACTAGACAAATCGTGATGAACTTGACATGGTAATAGTTTATAATATAGGTCAAGGTGCAGGACACATTTTATCTTGGATAGTGGAAGGGTTTCTGTGGAATTAACTCAAGTCGGCCCTATGCAGTTGACAAAGAAAGTTTGTCTGAAAATAAAGCAATACTTGATGAACAACTGAGTCCCGAGTGACATCCTTTTGCTTTGTGCTATTTTAATTTTATTTATGAAGAGAATGATGAGACACTGTTTGGAAAGCCATTATATACTGCTAATGCATTGACTTCAAGGACCTCCATTATGAACTGAGGCTTGATTCACCTTAAATTTATATGATGAGTATGCAATTATGAAAATGCACATTCAAAGTATTTACAAACAACACCGATGTTTGTTATCTATTTAAGTATTATGTTAAGTATTACTGGGCTCACCCTCAGTCCAGTATACTGTAACAATAATACAAGAGTTGTTTAGTTTGGGACATCATTTGGTGTTTTTTTGTCTGGTGATTGATATAATTATATTGTTATTAAGATTCATGTCTTGAATACAGCTGGCGTCATTTAAGATTTACATCTATTCATCATCGAATCATAATTTAAAGAATTATCACAAAATAATAAAAAGGTATATGGACTTCATCAGCTACACCAACAAGAGTCTAGCTCTCAAATTAGAAGAAGAATAAAAAGGTGTTATAAATATATAATGCCATCACTTGTAACAAGTAGGTAACTGTTAATATTTAAAAATTGAATGTAATGCCATTGTACATTGATAAAAACTTCTTAAAATTTGGGGAAATACTCTAATCTATAAAAATGGTTTATATTTCTATACATCTAATATAGTTTAGTTTTGTACAGTTGCTAAAAGTAACAGGCTATGGCTAATAAAATCAACACAATATAACATAGGCAAATAGTATATCAAGTGCAGAATCTTTTGGCTCGATATGATATAATATTGTTCAGAAAAGGGATTCCATTTAGAGACTCATAACAATGTGAAACGTTTTTGATTAAAGTTAAACACATAGTTGACATAAATTGCATAATATACGAGTTTCAATGTACCTATTGCAAAGCTTTCATCTTATTACATATGAAAACGAGAGAATTTGAATAAATACAACATTGTTTATGACAGCATAGAGACGTGTAAGCTGCACTTCTAAAGGATTTTCGTGAACATAAACTCTGATTTAATATGAAATATAAATACACACATAAGCTTATCAATATTTACCATCATCATTTTCTTCAATTTTGTCAGTTGTAGCGGTGCTTCCTGTTTGTGTCATGCCCTTAGACAATTCGTCCATCTTGCTGTACACTGGTTCGTTACATCAATCATTAAAATCACAACACCGATTATAATTAACTAGAAACACACATACTATATTACAATTCACTTTACGTACAACTCAGTCCTTTTTGAAAATTATTAGTTTTATCCATTTTAAACACATTTCTGAAAAATTCGGTGCAATCTACGAACGAAATTGAAGTCCGCTATCCGTCGTCCGTCCGTCAGACAATTCAAAGATAATTAAAAAAAAACGACAGAAGAAGAGTGATTCTGTAGTTCTAAGTTGTCTTTGGATCTTCAATAGAGGTATAGATTTCAATAGCTAATACCACACCACACACAGCACGGCGTGGCGATCTTGGAGTATTTTGTTCTGTGCTGCTAGAAGCAACGCATGTATAGCAATATGTATAAATTTACAAGGGTCCAAGAGGGGGGTAGTAGGACGATGTTAGGTAGATATTCAAACTGGAATTCTATAGAAACTTTAGTATTATAATACTAAAAAGTTAAACTTAGTTAGTTATAGTCTTAACTATGCAGATGTCAACATTTTTTTCGTTTAATGTCCTATGTGTTGTTCCTAATAAACTAAATTCTCTATGCTATACTCGTCCCACTAAAGTCATGTTTAATGTGACTTTACACTTTTATGCCTGTAGAAATACAGTGTGTTATAAAAAAGGTATATCTCTATCTCTTTTTAACTTGACTTCTTCTTCTTTCTTTACGAAATGAAATGCGATGAAAGGCCTCAGTCTCACCCACATATTAGTGGGTATTTTGCCTATGTCAAGTAATTAATAGAAATAATACATTCAATAAATACATATTATAAATAAAATAATGGACTTGTTTTTTTTTTTTTTGTGCATTCACCTCACTTGACTTTAAGTAAAGGACAGAGTAACAAACAAAACAAAAAATAAATAAAATGAAAAAATTGACGAACTCACTGACATTGACATCACCGATCGAGAGAGAGAATCGCAAAACGGAGAATCGAATCAAATCATACGCTCACGTACTACACCATCGTTGTCCATTCTTAAATTTTAAAAATTATCAAAGAATTTGTTGGCACAGAAAATATGGAAGAGAGAAATGAATGTATAAATATAGTGGTGGTATACAAAAACAACTACTGAAAATTATTTTTGACATCTAATCTGTGATTGAATTACAAAGTCTCGGTCGGTAGAATAACTATTTAGAATATCAAATAGATACATATTTTGATAAGATAATAATTGACAACTGTATTTGCATAATGATAAATACAATAGGCTAAGACAACAGCAAATGAGATTATTACATTGTTATTCTGTGTCGCTGGTTTCGCTTTTTCAAGTAATTAACAGAATGGAACACTTTGGACTTTCACACATATTATTCGAGCCAGATAAATATAATCCTGACACCTTGGATCTGCTAGCCGATGAAGAAGCAAGAGATTATTGGCTTAATACTTGTGAAAAACTGCCTGATAGATATGTAAAATTTGCGCTGACAAACAAGGAAGACCCCACTGTCGAAATACGCGCCCTTAAGTTTAAAACTTGTTATGTTCAGGCACTAAAAGAATTGAGAATAAATCCTCTGTAAGTACCTAAATTGTCTGTCTATTCAACACAAGTTTCTGCATGCATTTACTGTTTTGTCAGACTTCTTGATCAGTATATTTGTCCGTGCTAATTTCATGTAAATGTGATGTATGCCTGTATCATATCCTGTATTTCAGTGCTCATGGGCAATTAACGATAAGATTACTCATGGACATCAATGAAACATGCCTCCGTTCTCAGGGCTTTTTTGATTTGTGGAAACAGCAAAAGAAGTTTGAAAATGAGAAGGCCCTAGCAATACTTGGCTCACGCTTGGCTGAACTAGATGCACTGCCTGATGACAGACAGCGGTGGACAGAGCTGTGCCGAGGAGTGTTAGCTGGTAATCATTTTGTATCTTTTTATGACATAATTAAAAAGATACAGGATACTTGAGCAACCAGATATTTAAAATGTAGTAGAATGCTCATTAACCTGAATAAAATTGTAACTAAGAACAGAAATAATATAAATTTCTGTTACTGTTGTCTTAGAGTTACAATTTTACTGGGCAAACACTAACTAGTCTTAAGCTAAGCAAATTTGATATAGGTACTCTCAAGTGGACTGGGGTCAATCTCAGTATTTAATTAAGGGTTCAAACCTGACACCCCCTACTAAAAGCAAGCTCATTGTCACACCATCTATGCCAACAGGTTGTCAACCCATATAGACAAAGATAATAGACTGTACAGACAGAGTGTATATTGTGTGTTATTACAGTGAGTATGTATATGTGCAGTCTAGTCTCCCTCTAGGATGACTTGTTTGTTTACATTTATGTAATCTGCATTACACATAGGTGGATTATACAAAACCGCTTTTCCATTCTCATGTTCATACTATATTCTCTAAAATAGCTATAGTTTGTAGCTGTAGTATCAATCATATTAAAAACGTTTGTTATTTAGGTAATATGTTTGACTGGGGCGCTCAAGCAGTGGCCAGTATGTTGGACAGTGGATTGTATGAAGCCCTAGAAAAAATTCAAAAGAGGCCATGGCTGTTTGATGGTTTGGACAAATGGATTGAAAAGATTGAGGTGAGAAGTTGATAGTTATTCTTATGCTGCGGCTGCAACTGCGTTTATCCTAACATACCTTTGCACCATGAGACTGTACACTCAGATAATATGTAATTAGCTATTATCGGCTTTTGTCACGAAGTTTCTCGTCAGGTTTCATTCCAGTTATCGTTTGGTTTGGCGATAGTGGAACGACATTCATACTTTCTTACGAAACCATTGACAACAACTGCATTTTTCACAGTAAAGAAAACATAAGAAATGATCGAGAAAAAATATACGACGCTCGAAATATATTGTTTCTTGACGGTAGATGCAGAAGAATAAAAATGATTAAATGTCACATAGGTACTTAAAATAATATCCTAAGAATCCTGTGATAACATACAGGTTTCGAAACTGGCCTAAAGCGCCAGTAGAGTAATGGTTTAAAGGGTCTTCCTGTAGCAACAGATTACAGATTCAAAATTCCACCATCACCAACATAAAACTGTTGATATTATTGTTGTAAGCTTACTCCTTGCAAAAGCATTTAGCAATTAGCTAGCTTAGTTTGTGGAACTAATGGGAGTACAAGGATTAGATAGTAAAGCAAAATATAAAAAACTGAATGTAATTAGAAACTCATGACAGATTTTGAGTTTGTGGCCCTTTGTTACAGAAAACTGTTCACCATTGTGCTGCCGTATTTGTTGACAACAGTGGTGTGGACATAGTTCTCGGTATTTTGCCATTTGTGAGAGCATTGTTACTGAGAGGCACTTCAATAATTCTTTGTGCCAATGAGTGGCCAGCCCTCAATGATGTTACCAATACTGAATTAGAAGAGATTGTGCAGCATGCTTCCCATATTTGCCCAGTTATTGCAGCAGCCATCTCTACAGGAGACTTAGTAGTAAGATCAAGTGGGCAAAGAGGCCCTTGTTTGGATCTCAGGACAATTAATATAGGTAAGAGTTATTAGTATAATATTTAGGCATTTTGTAGATTTCAGCTTAAAAATTATTTGAGATATTTAATTTCAGGTTTATGCACTGAAATGAAGGTTCGCAGAGTGGATCTCATAATTCTAGAAGGAATGGGCAGAGCCCTACATACAAACTTGAATGCCTGCCTCGCAGTAGATTCATTGAAATTAGCAGTAGTCAAGAATGCTTGGTTAGCACAGAGACTTGGTGGACCCCTATTCTCTGTAATATTTATTTATGAAGACAAACCAGCAAAAACATAATGAACAATTAACATGAACGAATTAATTAATTTCACATTAATTCACTCACAGTACTCATTTTGACCTAGTAAGCTAATGATCTTTTGACGTTTCTATTTAATATCTCCACAATATTATGCATTCACATTTTCGAATGCCTCATCTTGTGTTGACGTTCTCACAACAAGTTTCAGAATATATTGAGTGTTATCCTGATGTATTTTGTTCTTTTATTCCCATATGTTGAGTAGTCAAAAGAATCATTAATGTAAATACTGAGTGTTTGGAAAAAAAAAACAATTAAAGATGCTTTTCACTCATATATTTTTGAACTTTTATTCAATAGATGTGATTGGGAAAAAGTCAAAACTATATGAGATTTATAAATTTGAAATAAAAAGTTTGTTTACATTTTTAACATAGTTGTCTTCAGCTGGCAGTGTATTAGTAGGTGGACTACTTGGAGTAGGTGTCTAAATCTAAGGCTGACTGAGAGATTCATACATTATAGATATAAAACAAAAAAATATGGATTCGTATTGTTTATTTAAATAAAAAAGACCCAGTTCATACATCATCTATACACTAAAAGAAGGGCTATGTAACTTCAACAAATTCATTAAAAGTAGATGAATGCAAGTTATCAATACCGTTTTTGTGAGAGTTCACTGTACAAATTGCAGAAATGTACAACATATTGTATAAAAAAACGTTACCTAAATGCTAAATAATAACTTTTGATGAAATATAACACTTCCACCTTTACTACAATCAGAATGTGACATTACTACATACGATTCCCTCTAATTAGTGGACAATCCAGTGATTCAAATTTCATAAGTCAACAATTACATGACATAGGTATTTCATCTTACGTTTTAATGATGCTGTGCCTATATATTAGGATCTATTGAGCCAAGCGATAACCTTGATCAGCAAATAAGCTATGCCAATAGCATATGCTATCTTCTCTTTCTGTTGGCGCTGTAGTTGCTCAGCTTCAATGGACATCACGCGGCGATTCAACTTGACGATCTGGCGCCGCAGGTGCACCAGTTCCTCGGCAGCAGACAAACCCTCACCGTTTCCAATCGGTGGGGTTGGATCTCTGAAAAATTACAGATATAACTGACCTTGTAAATTTTTCCAAACACAAACTTGCGCGAGCTGTATCGCGAAACAGCATCTTCAGTAAGTTGGTAGGTACATACCTCAACACTAAACGTGATTCAGTCATAGTCGATTCATTGAAGTTATCAGGACGTGGAGTAGTAGAACGAGCCCCATCGCCTTGAGATCGGTATGTTCTAATATTCCTTGGTGGGGAGTTGGTAGGTGCTCTCCCCAGTGGAAAATCATCAGCCGAAGGGAAGTAGTGCTGGTCGAGAGTGATCACACGTGGTGGTGTGCTCACACGAATCATGCCTGGATCGGTTGGCAGCACTGCATTGTCCAGTTGGATTTCTCGTGGTGGTGCCTTAGTACCTATAAGATTAAACTTTTTAAAATAACAACAAAAAAGTCTGAGTGTGCTATCTTTAATGGTTCTGACTTATTAAAAAATCAGTCCCATTTTAAAAGAAAAATATAAAAGTAGCAAATCTTGAAGAAAACAGAAAGGAAATGGTTACTCTATCGTAAATCTCATAGCAGCTAATAAAATATAGGTACTCTGGCATCTATATATCTATAGCTGTGCCTCACTTTTATGTTTGTTTTAATATTTAAAAGGAACCCTTATATTCTTAGGAAGAAAAAGTATTACATATATATTGACTCTGGTCAAAAGCCATTACCATGCAAAGTTTCATCAAAGTCATTTTAATACTTTTCACATGTGTATATACAGACAAATATTCCAAAATAGAAGTTTAGCTTATATATCCATTGTCTATTTCCAAAATGATTTAATGTACATCCATGAACAAGTTATATATAGTAAAAAGTTAAATAATGTAAGGTTTTATTAGTTTATACCAAAATGTTACATACTTTGAATGCCAACTGCATGAAAGAAAAATAATTATATATTTACATATATCCATTTTATTCTCCTATATTATATGAATTCATTTACTTCAATTAGAATTGTCAATAACATCAGAAATTGATAACATTAATTGTACTGGAGTGACTTTTCAACTTGTTGTGTACTCACCAACGTGTTGATCTTGGCCGACAACAAGTATCCTCTCGGGCACTTTCATATCAAATTTTTCATCGGCATAGTCCCACCCTGTCACCATGCCATTAGGGCCACTGTCTTCATCCACTATGTCACCAGTAGCCTGATATATAAAATAATTTAAATGAAATTGTAGGTAGTCAGGAAACACAAAATAGTCATAATTTTGAATCAGTCTTATCTTATTATTATCTAAAAAATTCATGTTCTAAGGTATGCAATTCACTATCTAAGGCTCATACCACATTACACTCATTTTGCACGTCGTACTATTTAGGCGACGTATGCGATGCTTCATATTATATTTTAGTTACGTTTTATGTGTAAAAATATTTTGTCTGTACATAGTTCAACACCTAAGTGATTCCAGTAAAAATTTGGAGAACCTAATGTTTGGTTGTTATATATTACCATTAAACAAGACTCGATAATTGAAATACCTTGATCCTTTGCGGCACAGTCATGTGGTGACTGATGAGCCGAGCGTAAGCCTCATCAGACGTGAACTGCATCGTGGCGGTGAATACCTGTACAAACAACCATCATCAGCTACCAGCCTGCTTTTTATACTAGACAGCTTAACGGATAGTATGCATTTGTATCAAACCAAAAAAACAGGAAGTAATATATAAAATTTACAACAATAACTTTCAATAAAAAAAGTCATATTATGGTAGGTACATAACGTTCATTCTTGCAATGTTGACGGATAACTTTCTTACTTACTTGTTGTTTGTGTATCAATTTATTCCATTTGGATTTATTACTATTAATTATTAAAACTTATAAGACAAATGAAAATTTTACTACGGGCAGCAGACGTGATAGGTAATTGCTTGCATTGATTGATTGGCATTTGGCAGACGACAGATAATATTATGTGACAGTACGTCAGTAATTGACGGGTGTCGGGTAGAGACCAAAGAGACATGATATGCGATGAAATAAACTTTTGCCAATACCCACTACATAGTGGGATTTGGAAAAATACCCACTATGTTGTGGCTGAGGTCATATTCATATTCCTTTTATTTCATCGCATATCATTTCAAAAGACAGAAGAGAAAGATCTCAAAAAACTCGATACAGATGAAGCTGTATATCAGTGTATAAACTTTTATTATCTTAGAGACAGCATACTAGGAGGCTATATGCACTCCGATTCCATTTATTACCATTTAACGATAAAATAAGCAGATGGCATACTAGTTAGCTGGCTGGAAGGCCAAATTGAAATGAGTATAAACCGAAATTTAAATATATAAAGAACCATTATGAATCATTTACGCAAATCTAATCAATGCACGATCTAAAAACGGTCTATACAGAGATTTACTTTGTCTCATTTTCAGTTGTGCTATAATTTTGAACTATGCAGCTATGGTAACTGTGCGAAGGTGATGGGTGATACCGAAGGAATATAAAAATAAGTCTCTATCTAGGGCCTCTTAAAGACATTGAGGTCACTATCTAGACCGTTTTTCGTTTAAAACGAAAGTAATATAAGAATGTGCTTCAACTCTTTTTATAAGGCTTAATTCGATTTACTATACATTTTTAGTGAACGAACCCTCCAGATATGTCGCTAACATCTATAACCGCCAATGAAAACAAGTTTATGATAGTTCATTGGTTGGAATTTCTTGACAAACCAATAGTAAGCCTAGTTTTATTTATGTCTACTCACTTCAATGACAATAAACTAATCGTCTGTCAAATACGCCGTGGTTAACTGTCATTGGTGGTTGTGCGTGTCTTGTTTGAAGGATGAGATTCAGTATAAATCTGAATTTACCGTGTGTAAACTAAAGTAAATTAAACGTAATGATAACTTATAAAGTGTTGTGTAAATGTGGCACATGTAGATAGATAAATAAATTTGTTTTAAAATAGTAGTTCACGATAAACTTTGATATTGGTGATACAAAATGAAAGCCACCGGCTTTAGGATTTCTGTTTTTATGTTAGCTTACGTTTTTATTACTTTGGCTGCGAGTAATGAAACTCTGAAAAGAGATGAGAAAAAGTCGAAATCAGTGACCACGTTTGTCAGCGCAAAATGGGAAGCTACTCCAATAGTTTTAGAACTGGCCGAATATCTAGCAGCAGAGAGTTCCGACCTATTCTGGTCGTATTTTGATGGAATAAATTCTTTAAAATCTAGTCTGGATTCGTTGGGTAAGTTGGGTGTTCAAATACATACTTATAACCCTAATATAAGGTATTATGATGATAATCAATAAGATTATTTTTATTTCATTTTATTTTACTTAAGATTTTATATATTTCTATTAAAATTTCAGAAACTGACAAAGAAGTGTATGATGCATGCATCGGGGTTGCCAGCACTCTGCTGGCGCCGGCTCAGCTGCGGATGGCCAAGCTCGCTCTCTCGATGCATCTGACATCCCCCACTGTGCGCATGTTTGATCAGGTTGCTACACAGAATGCTGCCAAAGAGGTTCAGTGTGATGCTTTTGTATCTATTGCATCAACAAAAGTTTGTGATATTGATACATTAAGAGACATACTTAAAGAATACAACAAATATGATGTAGTAAGTATATGATACTGGTTCTAAGCCTTGGCATTAAACGGGTCAGCCCTTTTATCCATAATTGGAATATCTATATTTGAATCACATTCTTGACCCTCTAGGTGTTTAGGCTGGCTATTCACATCCCGTGGTACATTTAATTGTCCTCATATGTACACAGCTGTGTACTTATATTTAATATATTATTGAGGTTGGCTTTTTATTTATACTTGTACCCAAAACTTACAGCTACTACAAAATACAGCAGGGACAAATGTTGAATATGATTTCACATAAAATTATTATAACTTTGAATACTGTTAAATTATTCAAATCAACCTTGAAAAATAATTATACTTTTTAGTTACTGCAGTTTTTTAATGATAACTGCTGAATTACACTGTTAATTATTTAGTTATTACTTAGTGTTTCATCATGCAATGAATTATAGAGAGTTCTTGGTCCGTATCCCTGTAGGGCCAAACTTTGTGAGAGGCATGTTTGAACCTAAGCATCAGAAGTTTAATAACTATATACTGGGATTCCCCTAATCTATACCCATGATGCATATGATGTTGAGGAAATGCTAATAAAGGTCTGTTTTTTAGGAAGAGCACAAACTAGAAACTTATCTCCTAGATCATTCATATCCCAGCAGCGATAACAGGAGCCTCACAGCCATCTTGTATGGGGAGCTTGGCATGACAGACTTTGCCAATAAACACAAAATATTAACCAAATATGCTGACATGGGTGCCATCAATTATATTGTCAGGTGGAATGTCAAGGTAATTATTATTTAGAAAGTGTTTTTGGTAATCTGATTGTTCTGTAGGTAGACATCTGAGTGAAATGGTGGCCATGCAAGCAATGAGTAATTTACATGAACACAGCCACCACATATAGTTAAATATGCACATGTACCTATTACTATTTGAAACAAAAAACATACTTATTCAAATTGATTCATTTATTTTGGTATGTGACCTCCCTCCTCTTTAGGATCCTATACAGACTCTTCATTGTTACAACTTTTTATAGGGTTTAAAATTATTTGTTATATGTAAATTTTAATAAAATAAATACCTATATGTATTCAAACAAACATTCACAGAGGAGTGTGCTGTCTTAAATACATGTTTTTTTGACACCATAATTTTTTTTTGATGTAGCCAAGAGGCAAACCAAAACTACGCTTATCAGGCTATGGAGTAGAGTTACAACTGAAGAGTACAGAGTACAAGAGTCAGGATGACTCTAGGCCCAAGGAATCTGAGGGCGGAGACTCTGACACGCCCTCTGAAGAGTTGGACGAAAATGACCCTCAAAATCAAATTGATGGATTCAACTTTGGTAAACTTAAGTAAGTGATAATAACTGAATAACACCTACGCTCTATACCGCGCGAAAGGGCTTACATAGAAAACGCGAAAGCGCGCCCGTACGTAAACATTACTCGCAGAGAATTTCACAGGACTTCTGAATGAAAATGGAGAGAAATCGCTCGTAAACGTGTTAACAATAAAAAATCGCGCACAATTCCATCGCGTGTCAAAGAAACGTGTCGTGTATTGATCATACCGTGATTTTAATATCAATTCTAATTAATTCCAGAAGGATTAAAAGTATGTAACAAGGCTTCTTATATGAATTTATTTACTTAATGTAAAAAAAGCCTCGGTCACTGAGATTGGTTCTGATCTGAAAGTGACCGCATGTTTTCTCGATAATGTTACTATTAAGTTAGAACTTCCAGCTAAGTGCACTGAACTGTTAACATAGTGTTTGTGTTAACATGAAGAGTATTCATTCCTGCTATTTATATCACATATTTTATAAACATTGATGTTAGTGACAATGCCTCAATTCCCCATAGGAATCTCTTCCCTGGCCTGCGATCTCCTTTAGAACGGTTTCGCCAGCACTTGTCGGAGTCGAGCGAGGAGCTAGCCCCACTTAAGGTGTGGCAGATGCAGGCGCTCAGCATGCAGGCGGCCGTTGCCGTGGTCGACGCCCACGACGCCGGGGGCGACGAGTCACTTAAAGTGCTCACATCTATTGCACAGAACTTCCCGATGCAGGTGAGTTCATTTGATGGAATATAGGGTGTGGTTCTGATTGGTATTGGGCTGGCCAAGTAACACGACGGTCCAAATCGCGTCAGTAACCGGACTGCTAGTAACAGCTACAGGCTGGTCCTCGACGACGTTGCGGACCGAAACAAAGACAGTGCGATAATTGGAGACCATTACAAGCAAGTGTGGTTACATTAAGCCTGGAACTTACTGTGGCCTGTGGCATCGTAAAGGACCTGCTTTCACCCTAGGTGAAACACATAAAGCTAAAAAAATATTATTATTTGTTTCATAAACACAATTTCTGAACGCATCAAAACGTTCACGGCTCTGATTTGTTTTCTGTGATAAAGACAATTACTTTCAAACTGCGAATATGGGCGCTTGCTCCACGCAAAATGACAATCCCCGATATTTAGTACATAGCTGTAAATTAATATATTTATCTAATATTTATATCAACTGGAAATAAATAAGAATACTTAATTTTGCTTATTGAATTAGGGGGCTCCAAGAATTGCGAGGCCCCAGGAATTTCCCCAGAATAGCTACTGGGAAAGTGGGGCCTGCGTCTAACTACTACAATAAGTACATATGACGCTAAAATGAGTCTTATTACTTGCAGACAAAGTCGCTGATCCACATAAATGTGCCTCGGCAATTCCGCGAGGAGGTGCTGTACAACCAGGATATCTGGGCGTCGTCGCTGGGGCTGCGCGCCGCGGAGCCGCTGCTGCTGGTGTCGGGCGCGCAGCACGACGCGGAGGAGGTGGACGCCATGGCGCTGCTCGCCGCGCTGCGCGAGGACATCGGCCCTATGAACACTCTACACGCATTGGGTAACATTATACATGTATATATTTTTTATTGTGTTTATTTTCGGGAGGAGTCCTCCCGTGACCATGGTTGCTGTAAAGCAGCCGTAACGTCGAGAACGTAAAAAAAGAAAATAAACGCGATAAAATCCATAATATAAGTTTTATTGCAGTGTGTAGTATTCGCGTAAATATAAGAAATCAATATTGGGTATGATATTTATGCTTAGTGCTGTGCTCTACAAGAGGAATGTAGCGAATTATATTTTAGCACAGTATGTGCTGTGATTTTTTTTAAAATTAGGAATCCCAAAACCGTATTTCCAACAATGTCGTTAAAATTTATTATTAAATAATGATAATTAATCTACTTATTACCAACAACTGAAGTACTCACGTACGAACAGCAACTCATATACTATGTACGTAAACAGATCTGATTATTGCTAAATTTTGCTGATCGCAGATGGACCAAATTAGAGCAAAAACATGTTACCAATATTTTTATTACATACAATTTTAGTAGCGTAAAACATTCGTTTGTCTGGTTTTGTAGAATAAGAATAATTTATACTAATATTGTTAAGTTGTATGTATATATACTGATACGATTCTGAAATTTCCTTAACTTATTCAAAGCTACACTGTCTCTGATTGTCTAATGCGATGTTTCATAACATTATAATCTTTGGCGGTCTAGCAGCAGAACAGTATCTATGGTTGCAAGCGGGTAACTACTGTTACATGATTGGTTATATATTTATAGGTCTGTCTAAAAAGCTGATCAACACACTGTTGTCTCTGGACCTCGGCGAGTCGTATACGTGGGAGGAGTACGGGCTGGACATTCGCGACACGTCGGTGACGTGGCTCAACGACCTTGAGGCCGACGAGAGGTACCGCCGGTGGCCCTCCTCCTACATGGAGCTGCTGCGACCCACCTACCCTGGAATGCTCCGAAATTTAAGGAGGAACATTTATAATTATGTAAGTGACTACTGTGTCCCAAGTGGGTTGTCAACGCATCAAAACTTGTTTTGTTCGGATTTTGTCAAAGAAATCGCCTCACTTTCTTAATTCATAGGAGAGAATGAGACAGAATTGATATATCTCACATTTAGTCTTGAAACAGCCGGCCATACCCATGGTAGTACTGTAGGTCTATAACCTGGGCCCCAAGTCTGCTAACACAATCGAATCATAATCGAACAGCAACCGCATCGTAACTGTCACTTTTGACAGGTATTGTATGGGATATCTGTCAAAAGTGACAGTTGCTATGCGGTTGCTGTTCGATTATGAATCGATTGTGTTAGCAGACTTGGAGCCCGGTTCACCCAATAATTTGTTTGTTTACAGGTGATCGTAATAGACCCGACGTCTGTCGCGTCCGGGCCGCCGTTGAAGCTTGGGGAAACGTTGCTGAAGCACGCGACCCCGGTCCGCGTGGGGCTGATACTGGCGCCCGGCGCGGACGACCCCGCGCTGGAGGCCGCCGTCAGGTGCGCCTTCAACTACGTCGCGCAGGAGCGGAACTCCAACAAGGAGGCCTACTATTTCCTTACTCAGGTAATTAATTAGTCACAGGTACAAGTCAACCACATATACATCGGCGGCTTTTATCGCTGAAAATAGCTTCCATTGAGAACCGACAATTTATCGGTTCGTTTCCCCGAACGGGACTAACCCAAGGAGCAGATAATTTATGTATCTTTTCCTTGAAGGGCGCCGAATTGAAGAACCGATAACCTATCGGTTCTTCTCCATGAAATTGACTGAACTGAAGAACCCGATAATTATCGGTTTTTTACCCTTAGAAGGACGGGGAAAGGCGTAATTTTCTTTATGATCGATTTCGACTATTGACCCAAAAATCGATATAAGTACCTATTATAATTGTAGCGATTTTATGTAAAGTTTCATCATTATTCACGCAAACACGATCTAATAGTAATAATGCTTTTTTTCAAAAGTTTGTAATCAACCTTATCTTCATAGAGTGCAAATGGATCGCAGCTCAGTTTCCTACTCTAAATTGTATTTCAATTTATAATCAACCTTATCTGTAAACTTTTAAGGTGCTAAATTGATTGCAGCGCAATCTATGTGCCATTGAGTATGTACGCATATGCATTGAGTATATTAATATTTTGCAGCTCCTACATCCAGCTGAAGACGAGAAACTTAGCATAGAGTTGGTGAAGAAACAGCTCAACAAATACATAAGCTCCGGTGCAGATCCAAGTGATATCGTCTCAGAGGATTCTGAATACAACTTTGGTCGGCAACTCGCCGAAGAGTTTATTGCCAAAATTGGTGCCAACAAATATCCTCAAGTATGTGTGTGTTTCTTTATTAACTCAAACACATTCTATATTATCGCATGCATTGCAGTACCGATTACAGTATATTTCTACATAATTGGTGATTCGTAAGAAGCAGTGATGAGTTAGTACAACGGTTAGTTAGTACAGCCAAGTTAGTACAACGGTCGCCCTGAAAATCAGTCGCAGGTTCTCGGCACGCACCTCTGGGATATCATCTGGGATATCTGGGATTTCAGGTGCGGCTCAAAGCTTCAACCACATTTATAACTCGCTAAAATAGTGAAATAAAGCAACGTGCGGAAACCTGAATGTCTCAAAGAACCCGACCATTTCCCACCGCACTGTGCCAGCTTGAAAGAATATAGCCTTAATCCCCCTCGCATTAAGGGCAGGCCCGCGCCCAGAAAAATACATTTGATAATATAAAAACTGTTCCTGGCGTCGGGAATCGGGTCCTAGCTACCAACGTTTAAAGCTCCAGAGCGAGGAACCTCACTACGCGTGCCGTCTGCAAGAGAACTGCCTTTCTTAGCCTGGCCCTTGAACCAACCGCCTCATTATAATTATTCAGGTGTTAATAAACGGCGTGCCGCTGGTGGACGAGGGCTCGACGCCGGTGACGTCATCGGTGGAGGTGCTGGAGGAGGCGCTGGTGACGGCGCTGTCGCGGCACACGGGCCGCCTGCAGCGGGCTGTGTTCCGCGGCGAGCTGGCCGACACCGACGACGCGGTCGACTACCTCATGAAACAGCCGCACGTGATGCCCAGGTCTGTACCATTTGGAGCTCACAATCAGGGTACAATATTTTATGCTGACCTTCGGTAGGTTCCCGAATATTTTGTTTTTAAATTATGTATGATAAATGTTAAACACTATATTTCAACATCTTATATATAAAGCAATCAAGAGTTTTGGAATTGGGTGAGGAGCAATTTTATCTTCCATCTTTCGATTCTTTCGATCACAATAGCTCAGGAATATATTTGTTCAAACGTTAAAAATATTCTAAACTAATTTGACGTTTTTAATAAAATTATTTCATTTTATTACTTTAACATAAACTCCCTCTTCCTCCTTCATTCTTATCTTCAAAATGGTTTGTAAAGTTTTATATAGATTGAACTATTTTTATTTTATCATCAGTTCTTTACGCAAAATTTTTCACTACGCCAACACTATTGGTTTTAAGTATGGTAATATGTATTGCTGTGAACGGTCAGGTTACTGAATTGAATATAAACTCGAACTTTAAGTGATTTTAAGTAATTCAAATGGATTATTTCCCTGCAACATGAAGGTTGAATCGTCGTGTGCTAGGCTCCGAACCGTCGCAGTACTTGGATTTGACAGGTGTCCCGTCGCACGCGGACTTGTTCACCGAAGATAAAGTGCATAAACTTCTACATTTGACAGGTAAACTAACATATATTATTATAACACTTTTATAGTCTTATCATAATTACGTTATCATATATCTGTCACATAGGTCTAGGGTAATAATATATGAGAACATAGATCAAATATTTGAAATTGTGATGTCTTATGAAATGAATATTCCGCTAAACAGATCAATGGATTGTGCATAATGGTCAAAATGTATTCGTATTTTGTGTTTTTTTTTTGTAACTTAAATTGAGAACACGCAAAAAAAGTTTAACAGATTTGAATGTAATGTAATAATGTAAAGATGCAGAGATAAGTTACTCCTTGATTTAACTGTCCATCTCAGCAGTCCACTCGGGTAGGCCTGTTGGAAAATTCTAGTTTTGAATCACCTACTAAAGAAAAGGATTGATTTGTTTGTGTTAGGCCGTGACGCACTCGCGACAGCGCTACCTCTGCTCAGATACTTCACAAAGCCGGGCAAGAATGAGAAGTTCACGCAAACTATCTGGGTGGCCGGCGACCTCAACAATAAGGAGTCGAGGGATTTGCTGAGGAACGCGTTGACGTTTATGGTAAATATAACCCTTATCTATATGTAATATATGTATAAAAAATTTTCTTTGTCTTGACTGACTGACCTATCAATGCACCGGCTACTGCGCTGGACGTAGACATGAAGTTCGGACAGTAGCTTCACTAAGAAGGAATTTTGAAAATGTTACCCCTAAAAGTGAAGACTCTAAAGTTTGTATGGAAAATTTAGTTCTGTGTATAGTTAACGCCAACATTTTTATTAAATACTCTCTTTATAAAAATAATTTAATAGGTGTTTCGTGATTTTCTCAAATGAACCCCAACAGGCTAGGACGGGGTTGGACCCCTAGTGGGGTCCTAAACTTTGTATGGGGAAAATTTCCTCTAATAGAAAGCGTCGCGACGGCTTACAGTGGGTTTCGCGAAGCCTTATAGAAAGCCGGCTTCCATTTCGAAAAATGGCTGTTGCTCTATTAATGTAAAGTAAATGAACTAATATTTTCAAAATTGAACACCTATCTTCATCTGAATCCGCGTTGGGCTAGAGGTTGGGCCAACATAATATTATGGATTGGCATTATTGTTTGACAGTCGGAATCGACGGGCGTCCGCGTGGCGTTCATACCGAACGTGGACGGCAACTCGAACGCGGACCAGTCGCTCAACAAGGTGGTGGTGGCGGCGCTGGCCACCAGCGACGCCGCCAGCGCCACGGCCTACATCACCCGGCTGCTCGCCGACGAGGGCTGCCACGAAGCTCACACTTGTGAGATATTGGTAAGTGACCTCTTACGGCCTCACACCCACCTTGGTCAGACTTCGCCGTCTTCCTCACGGTCTCTGAACTGTTGCGTATGGCCCTCTCTGTGCAGTCGACTTCGCCTATTTTTTTACAAAAGGTAATCCTTGTGGGAAGGAGGGAGGAAGCCGCCACTCTGCCTCCTTCGACCGCACATCGCGAACAATAGACTGATGGTTAACAGGGACAGGTTCATCCCTCCCTATGGACGCGACTAGTATACCGCGCTCCTCCGCCCCCGCAGGGCCTACATAAGCAAACTTGTTTTTTTTTGTCCTCGTGAAATCCTCATGGATACCCGTAAGCCTCGGGGGAGACAAGTCGGTTATTTCGGAATCCTACCGACTAAAACCCCACCGTGTGGATACCCGCAAGCCTCGGGGGAGACAAGTCGGTTATTTCGGAATCCTACCGACTAAAACCCCGCGGTGGTCCTTCTCCTGCGTCGTGATGAGGGGGCCACGGGAACGCTTTCGCACTCATCCGCGACTACATAAGCAATACTAGCCCAAACTTCATTGCTCTCCCGCACCCTATGTACAACTGTATTATTTTACTGGTGGTAGGCTTCGGCCGTGGCTAGTCACCACCCACTGAACAAAGCCATGTCGCCAAGCGGCCTAGCCGTGTTCCGGCATGATGTCGGTGTTGCCATTCATGGATGGCGGGTCAGATCAGTTGCGCTGCATGTGCCTAGTGAATGTAGCGTCTCTGTCTACTGCCGCCTTCCTACCTAGGCAAGTATGCTCCATCGTAGATCTCATCGTCACTTACCATCAGGTGAGATCGAGATCAAATACTTGCCTATAATGTAATTAAAAAAAAAGTATTGTAACTACACAAGCATTTATAACTGTGGCAGTGACTGTCCCGGTTGTCATGTCGGGCATCTCTTGAAGTAAGCCGGTTACTAGGATACGCTTTAGCTTTTGTAAGTCGAGATCGTATATAACTCCAATGGCCTCTATAAAATCCGCAGCCTGAGCTAGTGGCCCCGCTGAACAAGCTGGGCTGGGTGCTGAAGGCGTCGCGCGTGCTGTGCGCGCGCAGCCTCAAGCTGCGAGCCGGCGCGCGCGCGCTGCTGCACAACGCGCGGCTCATTGGTCCACTGCACGACGCGGAGCGGTTCACCGTCGAAGACTTTACGCTTCTCGAAAGGTAACTATAGCTAATAGATTTTACGGTTGATTTTCCATTGGCAATGATGTCGAGTAGTCTCAGCGCTGACCAATCAATGCTGCTAGAATTGGTTAAATGTGGTAAATATATTATTTGGTGATTATAATCTATTAAACTGTGTAACTTTTTTAAGGTTCAGTAATCATGTTTACGCTGATAAAATATCTGAAGTTTTGGACAAGAAGAAATCTAAGAAGGATATTTATGATGATGATGGTAAGTTATTAGTATTCTAATTGTTTAAATCTTTGCTGTCCACAAAAACGACATATGTAAATATATTTATTTATTTATTTATTTATTGAACACAAAACAGGTTACAATCAAGTATGCATTAATGGTGACATGGAATATAGTTGCTTAAATATAATTATAACCCAAAAACTTGTGTTTTCAAAATTATACAATATACGAGATAAGTAGAAGTTAAACTTAGGCACTACTAATGTACTATAACATAATTAATACCAAATGTTAATATGCATTTAATTAAAAAACATAGGTAAGTGTGAGAAGTTAGGCGAATGCTATAACTATAACTATTGTTTGAGAATGTTATGGATTTGTCTCTTAAAATTATAAAAATCATTACTAAATAAATCCACAGACGGATTATCATGATTCAACACATTGTATTGCCGACACATACGAACAATGGGGTTAAAGTAGGATGTGTTATTGCGAAATACTTTAAGGGTAAAAAATCAAATCAAATCAAATCAAATCAAATTTATTTGCATAGAAAGTAGGTATATAATGTTTTGGTGGTATTACAGAACAATGAGCCATATACATTCTACCTTAAATTGGCATGCAATATTTTTTAAGTTTTATAATATTTCGTGAATGTCATAGAAAAGTCATATCAATGTCGTGTTAAAATTATTACAGATGTCAATAAGGCAATCATACAATTATAGTGTCATGAAAGGCTTATGTTTACAATATTTAATGGTCGTTAAGAAAATCATTGACAGAATAATAACATAAGCTTTCAGTTTATTTTTAAATACCTGAGTTGAATTATTTTTAATACTATCGTCTATTTTGTTATATATAATAGGAGCCATACTGAAGACACTTTTTCGTAATAGTGCAGTCTTAAATCCACCAGTATACAGCAGGTTTTTATATTGGCTCCTTACAGGGCCTTTCCTTGTTTCTGACAATTTAGTGAAGAGATTTATATTTGTTTTTACAAAAATAGCAATTTCTAATATATATAGGGACGGGAAGGTTAATATTTTTAGAGACTTAAAACTATATATAGGTAAAAACTATATTAGACCTAATAACTCATAAAACCATAATATTAAAAAGAATTGAATTAGATACAGATAAAAAATGTAATAAAGGTTCCAGCCATTTACAATGCGTAAATTGGTGACATCCATAAATTTTCTATAAAAATAAACACCGACTTTCCCTCACACCGTCTCAACGCGCTCTCTATCTCTTACTTATTTTTTTTTATTCCATACTATTGTAGAGGAGGATATCAAGGATCTGTCGAACGAGGATCGTCTGAAGATAGTATCGGTGCTAGCGGCTCGCAGCCCGCGCACGCGCACGCCGCTGCCGGCCGACTTGCGCACCGAACACTCGGTCGTCGAACTACCGCCCGTCTATGAAAACGAAGCAGCCGTCGAGGTAATTATAAAAAGAGCCTTTAATGTCCCACTAATAGGCGCGCCTAAAATTTTTCTCTCCCTCTGCCGCTGCCGCCTCTCACCACGCAATATATCGTTAACCCCCTCCATGCGGCCGTAACGCTTTTCCGTGACAGAAAAAATCCTAATACCCCCCCGTCTATATAGATGCGTTTCACTTAAAAAAAAAGCTATCGTCCGTTTGTATGGCAAAGCACTTTTCATTTCAAAAATGTCATTTTAAATTGATGTGAACATGTTGTGACCATTGTTGTATCCAGATAGTAGCGGTGCTGGACCCGGCGTCGACGGCCGCGCAGCGCCTGGCGCCGCTGCTGCTGGTGCTGCGGCGCGTCGTCAACTGCCGCGTCAAGCTGTTCCTCAACCCGCAGGACAAGAACTCCGACATGCCCCTGAAGAGGTACACTATCTCGTATTTACTTATAAAATTTTCATTTAACGTGTCATTAAGGATTTCAGCGGCAGAATACGAGGTTAATGGATAAGATAATGTGTCGGCCTCTGATAATGGGAATAGTGGAGACAGACGATGATACTTCTGTCTGTGTGTCCATAGATGTAAATCTGGGACAATGTATCGCACGCACTTTTTGGCGGGAAGTTGAAGATTGAAGTTGGAAATTAGGATTAAAATAAAAATACTTTTACGTATCCACAGCTTTAAATATTGTCTTTTAAAAAAAAAACATTTATGTATCCACAGCTTTACTGATAGCGGTCAGGGGATTCATTTCAGCACTATCTTTATCATATGTACAAAAATCCATCGATCATAAAAAAATGCTCGATGCTGGCATGCGTGGCTCTATTTTCAATGCCAACGAAAAAAAAAGAGAGATGTGCGTGTGTGAAGGCTGGTATTGTGTCCGCCGGCAGCTTCTACCGCTACGTGCTGGAGCCGGAGCTGCAGTTCGGCGCGGCGGGCGCGGCGGCGGGCGGCGCGCTGGCGCGGTTCGCGCGGCTGCCGCGCGCGCCGCTGCTGTCCATGCAGCTGCGCACGCCGCCCAACTGGCTCGTCGAGTGCGTCAAGTCCGTCTACGACCTCGACAACATCCGCCTCGCCGACGTCGACACCCTCGTGCACAGGTGACACCACCACACTCAACATTCACATTAATTACGTCGCCATCACACATGTACGGTGCAGCCGTACATTGCACCAAATCAGCACTTTCCGTGGCACGAGCGACTTACTTTGCGATGCACTTGAGTTCGCGATCGGCTAGCAAGTAAACCGCGCGTGTTCACTTACCATCATTTCTCATTTAGAATAACAAATGTTTAGCCCAATAAACTTTACCTTTTATCTCTTTATTAACTTTCATTTGTTACAAATATAATGATAAATAAAATATATATCTATAATTTGCGACTGCAGCACAACGCTACAACGCAACAAAGTGCAATTCAGCTCGCACGCCGCTGCGTTTTTTTTTTTTACTATGCCGTTCTCAGTCATTCACGTATCACTCCAATCTCTTCATCGTTTTCTATAAACATCGAATCAAATATAGTTTCTGACAACCTTTTGGGATTACAGTATTGGGCATTGTTAACAGTGAGTTCGAGTTGGAATACCTGCTGCTGGAAGGCCACGCGTGGGACACGACCCTGGGCACGCCGCCGCGAGGGCTGCAGCTGATCCTGGGCTCGCGCGAGGAGGCCGAGCTGATGGACACCATAGTAATGGCGAACCTGGGCTACTTCCAGCTGAAGGCGAACCCGGGCGCCTGGATCCTGCGCCTCCGACCGGGACGCTCCGACGAGATATATGAAATCGTTGGGTAAGTTTTTCTGGTTCTGACGGTATTTGTGCCGACTAGGAAACGGGACACCGGACAGGTAGACGTCCGAGTAAAACGCTAGCTGCTATTTATAATTACATAAAGACTAATTTCCAAACGTAACCAAGCAACTAGGCTAGTCAAACAACTTCTTATAATTTAAAAAAGTAATTCCCTTTTGGAATCCCGAATAGTGAGTGGACGTAAAAAAAGAAAAAAGAACTGATTATTTGGATCGTGAAGCATGCGACAAAAGGGTACAAATGATTGTGCTGCTTAACTTTAACGCCTCATAGAATATAAATATTTATATTGCATATGAGTAAACCAAAAAGAAAGTTGAGTTAGACAAGTTTACATAGAGCTCGCTTGTAAGACAACCTCCAAGTTATAAATTTTTAATCTATTTGCAAAGCTTTTAAGAGAGAGAGAGAAGAAACTTGCTTATTGATGCCATTGTAAATGGACTTAAAACTTGTATATGAATTTGGGTGTTAACAATTGTTATTGTACAACGCAGGCACGAGAACACGGACACGCCGGCCGACAGCGAAGACATCCAGGTGCTGATGAGCTCGTTCCGAAGCCACGTGATCAAGATGCGCGTCAGCAAGAAACCAGACAAGCAACACATGGACCTGCTCGTTGAAAACGACGACAAGAACAGCGGCGGCATTTGGAACTCTATCGCTAGGTGAATACATTTCATTTTAGGACTGTGTACATCCTCACGCATTCGTATCTGTTTAATATTTATGATCAGATTAATCAAAAGCCATTCAGAACTACACACTACACACACATATGTGATGTAAACGCGTGTGTGACAGAGAAAGAGCGTGATCCACTATTTGCTTATCCAATCTTGAATAGCGTATACTGGTCTACCGTATTAGCTCTTTTAATGTTCGAATGTTAGCTGTAGTATGTTATTTAAATGTTATTAACCATCGAACGACTGCTGCAGCTTATTAACGTAACATTCACGTATGGAGGGGTTTCCCAATGGTCTCTTGGATTTAAATCCAAATTTCAAAAAATCTAATTTTGTTGATGGGAGACATGTTTATGTTATATGGAAAACCCTTTCAAACCAGTTTTTTCGGGTTTTGCGTTTAATTTAGCCGAATCGAAACTTACCTCGTAATAGGTAAGCCCTATGTTAAGCAAAGTGAATGAGTAACCGTAAGTCAAATCTGACGCAGTTAAGTCGTTACCAACCAAACCCCCGTTCTTAGGCTTATCGGGTTGCGGGCCCCGCTGGCTAGGTTCTCAGTCGTAAATCGTTCGGTGTATCGCCAGCTCCTTCGGTGGCGGCGAGGAGCAGGAGGCGGAGGACGAGACCATCAACGTGTTCTCGGTCGCGTCGGGACATCTCTACGAGCGGTTCTTACGCATCATGATGCTGTCCGTCCTGAAGAACACCAAGTCGCCGGTCAAGTTCTGGTTCCTCAAAAACTATCTCAGCCCATCGCTTAAGGTTTGTTATGTGTAATGTCATTCTTCTTATTTTGTTGTTGACAACTGGCTACAGAATCGAACCACTTTTGTTAGGGTCGAGTTAAATTACTTGATCGATAACATGAGTATAGTACTACAGATAAACTAATAGTTGTTACGAATAGATATTTCACTTCGCATTGACATTTAAATAAATAGTGACTTTTGCTACACCACAATAAAATGCACTTCTGTACCTCAAGCACAACCTTTTTACGTACCGTTTCGGTAACAAACCTTCCATCCCTCTCGCACTTAGTTATAAACGATGTCTGGTAGTACCCCTGATGATAATAATATACTATTTCTTGTAGAAAACTGCTTTGTAAAACCATTGTAAATGAATTACAAATCCTGTAAATATAGTGGCAATATTATTCGTAGTCTGTCAAGTGCTCCTAAATTTGTACTTGAGCCTATATAATATTCCTTACCAACAGGATATCCTGCCGTACATGGCGCAAGAGTACGGGTTCCAGTACGAGCTGGTGCAGTACCAGTGGCCGCGCTGGCTGCAGCGCCAGCGGGACCGCCAGCGCACCATCTGGGGGTACAAGATTCTGTTCCTCGACGTGCTCTTCCCCTTGCACGTTAAGAAGATCATATTCGTGGACGCGGATCAGGTATGTTTTTGAGGCATCGATAACCCTAAAAGTTACTATACATACGCTATAGTAATCTATAATGAATGAACACACACACACACACACACACACACACACACACACACACACACACACACACACACACACACACACACACACACACACACACACACACACACACACACATACATACATACATACATACATACATACTATATACACACATACTCTCCAGAATCGTTTCAGAAATTAGGAATACGCCGCACTCTCGTTTTAGTCTTCAGTAATTACTGTGTTGTAGATTGTCCGCGCAGATTTGAAGGAATTAGTGGATTTGGATTTGGGCGGCGCGCCGTACGGTTACACGCCCTTCTGCGAGAGCCGACGAGAGATGGAAGGTTTCAGGTGAGGTATCATTCATCATTTTACAGTGTTAAATCTTATATTGAGTGCGCTCTCACAGTTGAGATCCGTGTTTTTTTAATAAGGGCGCAGAAGTAATAGCACAGCTTGTCACTATATCGTGGATTTCAAACTATCTGATTGGCCGAAATTTATCAAAATATCGGCTGGTTGCGTGCTATTTAATGTGATAGGGTGATTTGTGAGCAACGTGTCGTGGTCAGGTTCTGGAAGCAGGGCTACTGGCGCAACCACCTGCAGGGCCGCAGCTACCACATCAGCGCGCTGTACGTGGTGGACCTGCGCCGCTTCCGCCGCATCGCCGCCGGCGACCGCCTGCGCGGCCAGTACCAGGCGCTCAGCCAGGACCCCAACAGCTTGTCCAACTTAGGTGAACAATATACAACTACATACATTTTCCATCCATTTACAATGATTTTAAAACGCACTATTATCTTGAGAAATGCACGAAACTGAATTACATTTTTCGGGTCGAGTGTGCCAGTATGATCTTTAAATTGTGCTCATTGATTATAACTCATAAGTCCTAGTGATGTTGTATAAATATCGCTGTACCCTATTGCAGATGGTTTTTATTACAAATCTGTGTTAAATACGTCTAAACCCACTGGAAACATGCGCTTGTGGCGAACTGACAGTTAGTTTATGTGCATTAAGTGTCCTCTGCAAGCGAAATTATTATGTATTAACACTGTGTAAAGTGTATTATCACAAATTTGCGATACAAATGTGATACAGCCCGTTGATGCGCTAGCTTTTGTCGTACAAGCACACTATCTATATACAAATAGAATGCAGTTGATTTTTTATAATATCGTTTACGCTCAGAGGCTCAGGCATGCGCAATGTTTAGTTTTATATACAGCACAGCGTAGGCCTTATCTTAACCAAGAATTACAAATTGTGTTTTTGTGGGCACTTTTCAAACAATTTATGTTTACAGATCAAGATTTACCAAACAACATGATACACCAAGTGGCTATAAAGTCGTTACCCCAGGAGTGGTTGTGGTGCGAGACTTGGTGCGACGAGGACTCTAAGAAATATGCTAAAACTATAGATTTGGTAAGTATATTGGCTGTGTATAGAGAAACTGAAGAACAATTGCTTGTAAAAAAGTCTAGAAATCAATTAAGTAAAGCTGTTACGTAAAAGTTAAAATGTGTGTTGGTGCAAACAGTGCAACAACCCGATGACCAAGGAGGCGAAGTTGTCGGCTGCGATGCGGATAGTGCCGGAGTGGACGCAGTACGACAAGGAGGTCAAGGACCTGGCGGCGCGCGTGCGCCGCGGCCTCTACCAGGCCGCCGACCACGAACAGGTACTCACAGCTTATATACAACGCGCGGCAAATGGTGACGAACCGATATAAAAACGAATATAAACAAATGGGCGCGAAGGACCTTCCACTGACCCTGTCTAAGCAACTGAACCACTTAATAATCTAACGTATAGGTATTTAGACCAGCCAGTTTTTTTCTGGCGTGCGCGACAGAGGTTGTTATTTGTGGGTGATTTTATTCGACACTCACAATGTATGAGTAACACAAAAAAAATCTAGTTGTGTTAATGTTAGTCTTTATTTGTAACCAAAAGAATTATCACTTTTATTTTATGAAATGGGTGAGCGTGTTTGCATAAAAAAATATATTGTGCAATTTATAGAATAATATTGAATGACGTCGTTTTGTGTGGTTTTAGGAAATTGAGAGCCACCACGAGGATGCTCCGGCTGAAAGTCACTCGAGTGAGTAATACATATGTTTTATTAACATTGATCAAAGCTTTTTATCTACTCCAGTAATAGGGGTCATTATTAGGGCTCATTTGGACAGTTGCCAGCAGTATCGATAAGCGAATCTTCACAATGATCTAGTTAAAGGCAAGACTACTATAACATTAAAAATAAAAATAATAAGTAAATATAGTATGTAATAAAATTGATATTTTTAATACTCACCTTGTCCGTCATGACCGACCGCTAGATAAATAGCTATACTAACATGTATGTTTCCGTTTCAGAACACGACGAGCACTCGGAGCTATAATGATATTATTACTAGTTTAGTTATTCGAATTTTGTTGAGAGGGGGATTGAATGAGTGTACCCAGTGAATTGTTCTAATTGCATTCACCACATTTCAGCTTTTGATTAAACTTTTTTACTGCAATCACTGTAATAATATTTTGTACACCATTTTGCTATACAAGATGAAATTCTTAAATGACAATCTATCAATAGACTTTAGTAATTCTATAACCGATTGAACGATTTCGTATAGTTACATAGTTGAAAACTTCTTACATTCATCCTAACTATAATTTGTGTAATATTTGTCTCAACTTATTTGTTTAAATATTTCTTGAATTAAACCTTTTTTATTATACGAAAAACTGCCCACATGTCTTACGATTTGCCATACAAACATAATTTCGTTATGAAAAAAGAAAAAACCTAAAACACATTCTCTTGTTGTAATAACTTCGGGAAGAGCACATTTGTTTTTGTTTATTTTTCTTGTATAAGCTGTGAATGATTAGATTTTGATGTAAGTAAAAATGTGATTTTCTATAGTTTTAAGTGAACTTTTATGGGACTCGTTGTCATATATGAGCGATGAGAAGCGGCGCGAACGCGGAACAAAACTTGTTGATGCACTTCACTTTAAATATTTCTTTATGCGTTAAACCCACAGCGGCTTAATTAAGAATTTTCTCACGTAAACTCGTTAGTGACCATGTAATATATTTGGACGACGAACTATACAGCGCCTCTTGTGGCGACCTAGGGAATATATAGTTTTTCATACAAATATTTTACGTAGTTGCTATTGAATTTACGTGACAAGAAGTCAGGGTTGAGCAACTGGACACTCGTAATCAGTCTGATACTTATGATATCATTCGTATCTGTTCGCATAGTGGCACCGCTTCGGAAGTCAGCGCGCCCACGAGGGACCTATGGTTATATTGTCAAACTAGCACATGTAATTTTATTTTTTATATCATTTACTTAAATTCCCGAATTGATACCATTGTGATAAACTTTATGTTTAATGATTGTGAATTACGAGATGTCACCATGTTGAAGCCCAAACACTGGAAAGCATGCAGCGTTCTGTGTTCCGCGTTCTTTGAAATGTATGGTATGATGACCGGCTATTATGAAGCCTCTCTTCCATCGGCCACTCTAGGCAAGTGCCCAGGGCTCTGCCATCCAAGACCCAGCTGGATCACCAACCGATAAACGATATTACCATTAAATATATCCGAAAATCAAACAATAATTATCCAAAGTACCCGGGGCCTTCAAAAGGTTAAAGACGGACCTGGCTGCGGTTAGTGCGACCGCTATGGAACCCATACATAATAAAGAACGCGGAACGCAGAACCCTCTAGTCTGCTCAGTGTCTTAGTTTCACTGTTGCATATTGCAATAAATGTTGGTAGATATCATTTCCCTGTCCACAATTTTGTTGTTATATAAGTATCATTATTGCTCATTATTTGATGTTCCACAGATTCAAGCAAAACAATAACGAATAAATAACTTATGTCAAAATTTATTTGAAATTATTATTTAAATCGTCGATCGGGATCCCGCGGAGCATTTGCAAATATAATTAGACTATTTTAAAAGGAATACGACATAAAATTCTAAGTACGACTTTTATTTACAACAAATGGGTACTTAAAAACTAAGTTTCACATAAATCCGACTAAAACTGCCAACTACCTATGAGGAACATCTAGAAGAGTTATGTTACCTCGACAGCGAAACCCCTACATTGAAGCTTAAGTTTTATACATTGAAATACATCGCAATAGTACCGGAAATACTACATACATATATCTACTATACTTTATATACAAAAAGTATGTTTAGAGATTATTGAGGAGTTTATTCATTAACACTAATTCTACATGTTCAGTGAGCTGTGCACAAACTATTGACAGCGTAGCCACCGCTTACACACCACATACCTACATCATAAGTAAATAACAGCGTTCCTTCACGATGACGATACGATTTCGTTGGGTTTACGATTTTGTGCTACGAGCAATATTTTTGTACTTGTACAATCTACACAAAAATACGCCACATAAATAAATAATATACTAGACAACACCAATAACTGTGTTAAGCCGTATTTACAGCACTTCGTAGAACTACGTTACATTTTATTGTCGAAATATTCATTAAACATACACGCTAAACTACAGCTAAGTCTGTGTTCCCCAATGGGGTAGGCAGAGGTAGACTCGCAACTGCAAATTTCGTCAACGGTATTGGGTACCACTTGGTTAGGACGAGGAAAAATAAACCTTATTACGTTATTGTAATATGTATCGTTGCTTTTTTTTTTTCCCTAATGGCCTTTTTCCATTGAGTCACGCTCAACGCGATTCTGCCAGTATTGTTGCTTGCATAGTGGTGGTGGACATGTATCCTTACCGCTCATTTATAGCTAGTGACACAAAAGCCCCTTTAGTTTATAGACTATACTAGCTTCTGCCCAAGGCTCCGCTCGTGGTATCTTGATGAAAATAGTATATACTATTCAGGGATAATGTAGCTTAGTATTAATAAAATAATTCTCGGAATCGGATCTCGTAGATCCGGAGATCGCCCTCTACATCTAACATGTATGAATGCATTTCAACGGGATTTTCTCTTCTGTCTAGACTTAAATTTAGGGGACATATCATAATCTCTGCCTATTGGGGGTCTAACTGCACAGTTAAAACGTCGGGTGGTATGGTACTACTGTTGCTACAAATAGTTTTATTTACATTGTAATATGCATATAATTTTAATTTCCAAAACCTATATTTATATAAATAAATAATAAAATTATTTGGTTACAAGAAGTAAGAAAACACAATTTAATTTAAATGCTCCACAAATAAATTACTTAAATAAGTATGAGTCAAGTTTTGTACATGAAACTTAATTTAGGAATATTGATTCAATTTATAATATAAAAAGACACGTCAATACGACTAGTTAATAAATTCTGTATTACGAAAATCTTTCCGTGTTTTCCATTGATCATTGTCATTGTCATGAACAGTGTTATGGAACTGTTACTAAGAATTGCAACAATGTGTATATATAATCAAAAGGTATGCAGGATGTAATTCCGAATTTCGATATATAAATTTTGATAAATGACAATTACTAAAAATGTGCTCAAGAAGCTCAGGTTAAAAGGTCAGTATACCCTTTCTGAATCATGCTGTATACGTGACAAATTATAATATTGTAACAAAGTCGGTCATCTATAGCCCTCGTTGTGTTGTGGTTCAGTTGCAGTAGTGTTCCTCGGTGGTGAGGCGGCACAGCTGGCAGTCGACGCGGCAGCACCAGTGGTAGCGGCAGTGGCAGCGCTCCAGCCGGCTCGAGCGCAGCGCGCGCCGCCCGCGCCCGCAGCACAGCCGCCCGCACCCCCCCGCCGCGCTGCCCGCGCTCGCGTTGCACTTCCTGACACCAAACGTTCAGTTTACTTTACTCCTACTTAATAGTCTTCATAGACGATTGAACTTGGTGCGGGCTGGACCAACCGTTCGTGCCGTATTGTCCGCTGACTACTCTCTAGACCAGGGCTTCCCAAAGGTGGACATAAACTAAAACTGATTTTGGGGTCGACGGGATCGACCCCCATTCATTAACACAACTTTTTATTTAAAACTTTCAAGATTCTGTAAATGTTGTGTTACTTGTTATAAAAATGACTAATATTTTAGTAAAAAGTATCATTGTTGTACTTTTAAAAAACTCACATGATTACTCACATTATTATTTTGTATCAATAGGAAAAAACTAGGAAACAGGATTTATAAAGTAACTTGGCTATGGGGGGTCTGAGGTATCAGTTCATTTTGGAAAAGGGGTCTTTTCCCCAAAATAGTTTGGAAATCCCTGGTCTAAACGAACAGATTCGGTCCGGCCTGTACCCAGTTCGCTCATCTGTTAATGCTATAACATTGGGCTTTCAGCGCCTGATTTCACTCTATACACTCCCCGAAAACATCCCAACATGTTCCCCAGCGTGGATAAAGAGGCAGGTTACAATCATCTGTTGTATCTAATTCAAATGTTTTGCGTATGTAAATAAGTGTTTTTATTGAATGTTGAAAAAACACGCGCAGGAAACTCGGCTGTAGTTACGACAAAAATCCACGAGGCGCTTCTCAATTAAATTGAAGCATTTAATGCATGTGATATTCCGAGTGCTCCGTACCTGCCGTGCGTTCCTAGTGAGCCAGCAGCCGGGTCCGGTTCGCAATAATCGGGGCTCGGCGTGACGTATCTAAGCCGGGGCTTCGCCCTGTGCGCCTGCCGCTTGTGAGGCCGCAGCGGGCTGGCGCGCGCCGCTTCTGCCGCCAGCGAGCCCGCCACGCGCGCTAGCGGCGGCAGCGCGCGCCAGCATGTCCGCACCGAGCAGGAGCCGGACACACCGTGGCATGTGCACTTAGTTCGCATGCCGCTGGATACCGCCTGTAGTACACATGCATTTGAAATAATGTTTATGAGTACCAGCTGACCCGACAAACGTTGTTGTTTCCAGAATTTTCCAGTTTCGCGGACAACTTTTTAATTTTTTCTTTTCCTATAGAAACTTTATTAGGAGTATTACGAAAATTAAACAAAATCCAAATCGGTCCAGCCGTTCGCAAGTGATACCTACGAATAGCTTTAATTTTTTATTTACAGAGATTATGAAGAATGTTACGCCGAAATCATGACATGACCTGTTATTATATTTTTAAGTATCAGTTTAGAAGGTCTTCCTTTCCTTGTTCATATCACATGAATCCATAAAAGGTACAGTCACGATCTTTAATTTGAGACCCATTTATAGTTAAATATCTTACAGCAAACGTATACCTTATGAGCTATTATTTTGAATGCCGTTACAGTTTCAGTTTGCCGTTGCCCCTTAACGGCATTCAGATACGACATATCGATATACGACCTTATTGCATGACAAATGTCATTGAAAATATCCCATATTAACGTTTGCGACCGTATCTATACATATAAATAAAATTGGAGTGTCTGTTTGTAATATTAAAATAACCGCTTTTTACTAAGTGCATTTGGATGTATACACGTTACCTATACCGAAACAACATTTTTTACAATTTTTGTCTGTCTGTCTGTCTGTCCGTCTGTCTGTCTGTCTGTCTGTCTGTCTGTCGGTCTGTCTGTCTGTCTGTTTGTTCCGGCTAATCTCTGAAATGGCTGGACCGATTTTGACGGGACTTTCACTGGCAGATAGCTGTTGTAACAAGGAGTAACTTAGGCTACTTTTATTTTAGAAAAAAACATAGGATCTCACGAAAAAAAAATTAAAACCAGTGTTGCAGCGCAGCGCCTGATTAAGTTTGATAGCAAAAACCTGCAATGCATCCCGCGGGCTCAGAATGGGCGAGCAGGCTGTTGTCAACGGTTATCTTTGTTAAATACCGCGCGGACGAAGTCGCGGGCAACAGCTAGTGTACTATAAAATCGTGGTAGTAGTTTTACCTTTCTTCCAAACCGTCCGTTGATCAAGTTGGCGGACGCAATGAGCGGCCGCAGTCGTTCGAGCCGCGTCTGCAGGTCCACTTGCGGGTCGAACCTCGGGTCGTCGGCCGCCATGCGGTACTCGATGTTGCGGTATCTTGAACCTCTGTCTTCGTATTCGTACCTAACGATTAGCTTTAGCTTAGTTATGTCACGATAAGTAAGTGCTTCGGGGTATGTCACGACAGCGGCCATGGTTCTCATTTCCACATCTATGAAAGTCGTAATGTTACCTGACCGTTGCTCCTTATAATTTGGTCTTGGAAAGCAGTCGATCCGTGTAAATATAAACAGCAAAATCAGTTGAAAGAAAAATTTTATTCGAAAATTCGACCAATCAAAAATTGGGAAAAGGAGAGGTATAAAATCAAAATTTAAAAGTAAAAAAAAATTGTTTAGTTTCCTACGACAGCTCCTTTCTACTACAGTTTGCAAGTTATCTTGAACGCGTGATAAGAAACGTCATCAATCGTATGCCAACCAACCTTGATCGAGATCTGAACCGTTTCCTCGTCGGTCTGCCGCGGCGCGGGGACCGCGGGAGTCGCTTGCGGCCCCGGCGGCCCTTCTTCCTCGTCTTCGGCGCCGCGCTGGCGTTCGGTGGCGCCGGTTGGTCGTCCACCAGAATCACCACAGGTGGCATCGTGGTTGGCTGCATGGTGGTCGTGGTCGTTGGCAATTCCGTCGTTGTCGTTTCCACTTCCAGAATATTCTCGATTTTTCCATCTCTAACGTCAATTTCGTGGGTGTCCAAGAACTGTTTAGCGAACCTAACGTATAATAGAGAAAGGTACTAGGGATTAAGGCAATTTCAATATATGCTGTAACACAAGGAAGATAAGTAACAGAAGCTATATCAACTATTGCCTGACACAAACCCAATTGATTAAAATCTAACCGGGAAGATACGAGTATCGGACGCATAAAAAAAAATAATCAGGACATACTGCTCCGCTAAGCCGAGCAAGCACAGATGTGCTTTTGTTTGATGAAACTCTGAGCACTTTAAACCTCATCGTTGATTCCGGATCAGAGCATTTATTCTTACCTCTCTGCCCATTGAAAGTTATCACCACAGCCACCCCATTTGAACCGAGCATGTGGTTCTGCCGGCGTCATTTGCGCCTGGCGCGGGGGTCGGGGAGGCGTGAGTGGTGGTGCTGCGCACGAGCACGCCGGCAGAGACCCCGCTGCGCACGCGCGCGCCACCGACCACGCCAGCGCCGCCGCTGACATAGCGTACACGTACGCTTGTTCGCGTGTTCCTGTTCAAGGAGAATCTTTGCTTTATTTTGAATAACTCGTAGAAGCTCTGGAACTGATAATTCATATTATTTATTCTGTTACTGATGCTGAAAAATGCTGTATCACCTTTATTACACTTTCGCGAGTGTAGTAAATCTAAACCGTTTCAGATAGAGAGGATAAGTGGTCATAGTTTTGATGCTGGGTATACGTTACATGCAATCCTTTCCCGGAAATAAATATATCCAGATAGTATGGCGATGAGGATTTATTCGGCAAATGCCTCCTATAACATTAGAACAATCCCCGTCAAGTTGATAGCCCGCTCGCACTGCAGGTGCAACAACGGAAAACAAAGGAGTGCACGTAACTTACAATTATGTTTATCGCTTGCTGTACGGTGAAGGCAAGGAAACCTGCACATCTTTCGAAGCCGCGTAAATTTCGCAAACCCGCATTGGACCAGCGTGGTGTACTATGGCCTGATTCCCCTTCTATTGAGGGGGACCGGATAGGTTCCCGATATAATGGCAATAGGATCACCCCCTATTACATTGGGACCAAACCTATCGGTGGAATGTGGACTCACCACTGCCTGTGCCTTCAGATATTAGAATGGATGGTGTTTATTTTAGCTACTTAATAATAATTGCTCGCTCGTTGTTTCCAATTACATAGGTATTCTTATTCACCAGCACCTTTAAGTATTTGTCTGACACCCGCCCCATATAACAGAATTAAGTATATGTTGCTACCTATCGTACTCACCCGCACCTGACGCTCAATCAACAGAATCGTTTTTAATTACAATATCCACGCGATAAAGCCCGCACGTTCTTAGTTCAGTCCAACAATGGCATCTGACAGGCTTATCACAGAGCACATCGGCGGCGCGGACCGCGCGTGAGCGCACCGCTCGCCGGTTATCTCTGAATGACGCCCCCCTCCCTTGTATCACCGCCTTTCCCTCCTAGCCACCCTCACCGCCCCGCGTCCACCATCCTTGATTCATGCGTGTAATTAAATCTTTTGTCCGTCCCGCTGTACTACGTACGACCCTTAAACCCTCGTGATCGCTTTTCTAATAGATAACTGTCACGGTCAGAATAAAAGTTTCGTCTCATCAATAAGGATTCTGCAAGATTGATGTAGGTATATTACAAATAGCTAAACAGCAGTAATCATCCCCAATGTATGCTTTAAAAGCATTACTATGTCCATTGTTCGGAAGGGACAAGTAGCTTTTTCTCAAGGAAAAAAGAAACATGTATAGACATGATGAGCTAAACCATTTCCAAAAATAGTTCACAAATTACATTCTTGAAGCGTAAAAAAAATATAACATCTTTTCTGAAGCTCACTAAACGATTACAGAAAAACCAATTAAAATATTCGCTGAATAATTAAATAACGCAAAGTTATTTTGGGTTCATTACCACGGGCGGCCGCAGACTTTATTTACTTCGTAAAACTTTTAATTAAAATGTATCAGGCCGCGAGCACTCCAAAGATTCCTACGGTTTCGATTGTAGCCGACAATGTTCCGTGTCAATTAATTTCCTAAAGTGGGCAGACGGACGCTGAAATGGTGACCAAAACAATGGTGTGTGTTTCGGCGGGCAGTCAACCGGCATCCGGGCCGCCCGCCCCGTTGTCCGCCCGCCCGCACTCGCTGCCAACTACACAATGTCGCCGACCAAGCTAAAACTAGACAAACTTCCCATTGTTTGTCTTCTTTTCTATTCCAAACTTTTAGATTTTTCAACGTCTCTCTTGGAACGCTCATTGTGAGAGCGCGGTGAAATAAGAGTCAAACTATTAGGTACCTACTAGCTGTGCCCGCGACTTCGTACGCGTGGACTAAGTATTGTTTTTGCCTATCCCAAGGAATCCTTTAATTGTCTAAATAAAAAGTATCGTATACTTTGATCGTATACTTTGACCCGGTATATAAGCTATTCCCGTGCCAATTAGTTTCAGTAAAATTCACTTAGTGAGTAATTTTTTTTTTAATATTCAATGTACAAACGCATCCAAGTTACACTTTTGATTAGGTATATGTAAAGGATCTTACACGAATGAATAAATCACATACAACATCAGCAGCTCTGGATGTCTGGCATGAATTTCGTTCTCATCGTTTATTACTGTTTATTTTTTGTCAGTTATTAAATCGATAGTTAGCTACTTACAATGCAGCCGCGTCACGCCACGAGACCCAACGTGTCGTACCGGCGTTCAACGAGTTCCGTGCCGACACAGAATTACGAAGACATCGCGTGTCGTCTTCGGTTATTTAATAAGGTTCCGCTCGGCAACGGCAGGCACCGCTACCGACTGCTCTTTACCTGGGCCGTTTTCCTATTCCACGTAATTAACAATGGTAAATTCATATTAATGTGGAGGAGATTGAACAATGGGGTACCTAATTTAAAAATTAATTGCCCGAGAAGTGATAAATATGTTGATGTGTCACGTGGAAAGAAAGAGCGCTCGGGGCGGAACGATCCCGCGCCCCGCACCGGCGTCATCGCTAAAAGAAAGGGTGCCGTCGTCACGCCGGCCGCGCCAGCACAATGCACAGTCGTCGTTTTAAAAGACTACCAACTTGCCTTGCCTTATCTTCATTACTGTCGGAAGTTCCAGTATTATTTTACAACGAACGCAGAATCCTTTTGAACGATGGGCTATTTGTAAATTGCGAATTTAATGCTAGAGTATTACTACATTGACTGAATCTGGATGACGCGGACATTAGATTAGTTTCATGAAATAGATACTTATACTATATCGTCAGTTGTATAGAATGTATTAATTCTAAGTATGGATCAACGACATTAACTCCATTGTCTTCCGCAATGAACATAATTTTTTCTCGTTCCCGATAATCCTGCTAGAATTTTCAGCCTAAAATATAGCCTCCGCTACGGAATCCAGAGGATGTTCTGGTTGCAGGTAGAGGGTTGCATAATAGAGTAACAACAGTACATACCTGTCAGTAGATCCGGTGTAAATCGTGGTGCTAATTCGATAGAGGAGCAGTTCCACCTGTCTCCACTGTGAGCCGCGAGGCAGGCGGCGCGGGCTAGCCTAGCCGCCACAGCCACGTGCGGCATGGCAGCGGGCTGGCGGCGGCACGCGCGCGCCTGCCCGCTCCATAGCTCTCCGCGCCGCCGCGCCTCCACACAATCACTCTCTGTCCAGTTGCCTTGGCTCTCATGGAGGGCTCTGTGATAATGGGATAGAAAATAGTTACCGAGTATTTCAAATTTAGAGTGTCGCCCTATCAAGATAGGTTTGCAAATGAAACATCAGATCGGTACTGCATTGTAGTTTAAATTATTTATTTTAAAAAGCATTCTGAGATCCTAAATTACATTTATTGCTATGGCAGTCGTGGTATATTGATTAACTCCCGTGCCGCAAATTAACTTTTCACTTCGTTCCTTTCGAATCGTGTTCTACAGTGCCAGAGGACTGGGGTCCGTCATAACGCCGCGCCGAGTCTGGTCGTTGGCCGCGTTGAAACGCTTCACACATTTCAAACAAGTAATTTGGGAGGAAGTCCGCCGCCTCGCCCTCCCTTCGCCGTAGCACGTGGTACGCATCACGCAATGTAGGCTTCGGTGCCAGCCGCAACTCTAACTCCACTGCAGTTGAGAAATGAGCTGCCAAGGAGTAAACTACCTCCAAATCTGAGGGTGGTGGCGTCAAGTGTCGATAGTTCGACACTTTGTGCAAGAAGTACTCTGACATACTCATCCGGGGATTTCCTTCATCGTATTTACCGAGTTTCATATCGTACAACACTGCCTTTTGCCTATCGGGTCCCCAGAATTCTTGCTCAAAAGCCCTATAAAAGGTTTCTACGTCTTTAAACTCGCTTCGAAAGCAGCGAGCCCACATCAGCGGTACTCCATCCAAGCAGGATATAATAAACGGCAATTGTTTCTCTTCAGCCATCTGTAATTCGGATATGTAATACTTTATGTTTTCCATAAAGTCCATTGGGTGAGTATCTCCGGCATCATCGAAATGAGGACGCTTGTTTATAGACGCAACTATCCAATCACTGAGGTTATCCGATGTCAGCTGTATCGCCGACTTGTTTTTGTCTCGCCTGTCATCGTCTATTTCTACGATTTTCGGCTTATTGTCCTCTCGCGACGCTTTACCTAGCACATTTTCTTCTTTTCCCAAATTAGGGAGCGACATATGACTGCGCAGTCTGGACGAAGGCATAGGTATACTTTGATATACATCTTCTTGACTGGAAAAACGAACGCCGAAGCCCAGAGTCGTCGGTTTGTAGATCGAACTCGGGAATAGGATTTCCTCTTTCTTCGGACGTTTTTCTTGTTCTTTTTCCTTTGCGACAGAGGAAGATATTTTATCAACCATCTCAGAAAGATTTGTTACTGAAGATTTAATTTGACGTAAATCGACGAACAAACTCATTGTAAATAAATGTCGTTACTTTAGGTAATAAGAGTCATTTCTGCAATGTTTAGGTTTTTTCTGGAACAACAATACAAGGAATATTATTATATCCGCATGAATTAAATTAATTTAACGATGCAATAACGGTAACTACTACTATATAATATAGTGCATTTTTTTTTAAATAAGCGTTTTGTTACTTGTGATTTATTTAATTTTGCCTTAACGTTAATCAAGCGCGAACTCTGTCTGAAAGCGTTAATTTATTTATAATTAATTCTGACACGAAATAGCCTCTTAAGATTGCGTGCGTCAAATTAAAAATGTAGCTTAGTATAATCTATTTAATAAAATATAATTATAAATGTGTGCAATCATTCATGTGCGAGGTCAATGCGTGCGTAGAAAGTTCGTAGCAAAAGGAGCTTACGTGCGTCGGCGGCGGACGGGCAATCGGTACTACCCTTCGCGAAGGGATGCGGCCGTACTTGCCGCTTTATATATACAGCTTACATTACGATAACTGGGTTATCGTACCCGGTATATTATATTTCATTGACGTTTTGTTGTGCCTGCCAAGGACACGCGTTACCGATGGCACTGTTACCGATATTATTTGGGGAGCTTTGTTCGAATATCTAGGTTGAATTAGTACCATTGAACGTGTACAGTGAATTTATTTTGCACTGCTCTTGAGAAGTTTTTATCTCGGATCGTGTTGAAACCTGCTCCTTTACTAACCGTTTCCAACACACATACTTAAGTTTCATGTCCCAGGAAAACAGGACCGTTGGTGATCCCTGGTCGAAGTACTCGTGTATCGTGTGTTGCACGCAGGGTCATTACTGATGCATTAGTTCCGGCACACGGCGCCGGGCGGCGTCCGCCGTCCGGCCGCGCATATCTTCGCGACCGAGCGAACAATAAACCAACTGCCTTGTACACTATCCATGACTTGGGGTGACTTACGTCGAGTAAGTACCGTTGCAATACACTGTAACTATAGCACAATATTTTAATGTTGCGAAAATGTGAATGTCCTCCATTCCACTTACACCATAGATTTTATAAAATAAGAGCGACAGTAACAGCACCTTTGGTCGATGACGATACGATAACGTTACTTTTGCGATTGGTGCATAGCTTAGGTAATAAACTAGTTTGTAGTGGGTATACATATAATCACCTAATTATATTCTACTCTGCTATTTTAATTGGGAGATTAACGGAAACATGTTGAATAGCTTACATTCGTGCGTGTTAATTTGTTCTGCGTCTGACTTAAATATGGTGAGTGGAAATATGCAAATATTCGGCAACCCTGTAAATAGGTAGGTACTCTCGACTTTACTACCTAGACATCTAATGGCCATTTTCGCTTGGCAAAACTTAGCTCTAACATTACTACTTCTGTACCTACTTGTATAAGTAGTTAAACAAAAAATGTGAAGCCAGGGCCCGGCAGTATTGCAATACTGCATTCCTGAGCGGATGAAGTTACTTAATTTTTAATAAGAATTTACTTTGAATAGTTCCGAATTTCAACAACAATAGAAGCACCGTGAAATCAATTTCTCTTTTAAAAATGTATGCGTAGCCGCATAGGGAACAATAGTCGATGGGTGCCCACTTTTTATATTCACATTAGCTTGCATAAGGATTGATGGATTTTCCGCTTTCTCACGATAAGTATCTACAATTTTAATATGCCCCTTCGAACGCTGGTCTACAATGTCGGTATCCAAAGATAATTGAAGTCATTTTGTTTTTTTAATCTATGATGTCTGTAAACAAGAGTGTTCCAAATTGCATGACGGAAAAGATTGCGTCATCAAATTGAATCGCAAATTTGAATACAGAAGGTGCATTAATATTTGCCGCGTATCCTGAAAAAAACCCGATATCCGGGGAACGGCACCAGCCGGCCGCACGCGACGACGCGATGCTACCCGCCTCGTCGGGGTCGCATGCAACAAAACGCCGCGGAAACAAGAAAATTAGCTAGTTTATTGGTTGTCCAGAGTTTACAAGGACTGGGGAAAGTAAGTACGTAGGTAGTTTCGGATGAACGCTGCATGGTTATGACAATGAACGTAAGCTTAAACATAAACATTTCGTAAGAAGATAAACAAGTACGTTAGTATATAACATGTGTTATATAGGTACATCAGTACCTTTGCATTTTCGTTCTCTAGTGGTAGAACATATTGTATGGAGCTGTTCACAATTATCCAAAACCGATTTTGTATTACAGTATAATAAAGAAATAAATCCTGAAGATTTGCTTCCAATTGTCCATGAAAGAGTTGTCCTTCGGGACAAAACGTCAAATGTTTATGAAAAAAAGGAATTCAAAATTACGTCTGAGCGAAAAAATTGATGCCTACTTATGTAATTATATACAAATCTATCTCGACCACTCGGGCACGTAGGGTACATGCCTACACAAAGTAGCCCCATACAATTCTGGCGTTCCACTAGTGCGAACAGTTACGGCGACACACGATTAAAAATCGGATCGGACTCCAGAAAACAGTGGAAATGGGCCGTTAGGGGTAATGTTTTACAACTTAACGCCGGTGAACCTCCCAATTACTCCCGCAAATTGGAAGCAGCAACGCAGCGTAGATCCGGGCATAACGCAGCAGCAATTGACTCCGGACATAGTCACGGTGCCGGATCCCGAAGCTTCCGTAATCGTGCTATTATGGTTAATTCATGTGGAATGCAATTGTTCCGTTGTTCTGCGCGCTGCTGGCGACATTATCGCATTCGTTACGCCGCGCACGTGTACATTTGATCTAATAAAATAATTCCCGTATCAAATTTTACGCGACTATCTCGATCTGGTAGACAAAGAGTCGTGCAGAGGGGCAGAGGGATTCGCTTTGTCATAACTGGTCGTAACACAAAAGGCCACCCAGCATTTTTCGGGTAGATCTCTTTGTTGTTTATGGATAAAATAGGACGTCAAGTTACAATGTATAATTTTTATAATACCTTCGAGGGACATGTACGCAATAGCAGGAACAAATGTACCTACTTACTTACCCGTAATGTATTTACCACCATCGCTTTATGTACAGAAGTATCTTCAAAAATAATCTATACATATAAATAAAATTGGAGTGTCTGTTTGTAATATTAAAATAACCGCTTTTTACTAAGTGCATTTGGATGTATACACGTTACCTATACCTAAACAACATTTTTTACAATTTTTGTCTGTCTGTCTGTCTGTCTGTCTGTCCGTCTGTCTGTCTGTCCGTCTGTCTGTCTGTCTGTCTGTCTGTCTGTTTGTTCCGGGTAATCTCTGAAATGGCTGGACCGATTTTGACGGGAATTTCACTGGCAGATAGCTGATGTAACAAGGAGTAACTTAGGCTACTTTTATTTTAGAAAAAAAAATTGGATCTCTCGAAAAAAAAATTAAAACCAATGTTGCAGCGCTGCGCCTGCTTAAAGTTTGATAGCAACAATCTGCAATGCGACCCGCGGGATCAGAACGCGAGCAGGCTGTTGCCAACGGTTGAGACGTTGTTAAATACCACGCGGACGAAGTCGCGGGCAACAGCTAGTGTTTATATAAGTCACTAGCTATGCTAAAGAATTAATTAGTACCCATATAGACTTTAGTTCTTTGACTAAGTACCTATTCCAAGGGAACCATAACATTATCCGGAGCAGAATTTATTTAAGATGTTGTTGATTCTTGTTATAAAGCTATAGCCATGATTAAAATCTACACGTTCAATTTAAGATAGTTTTAGGGCTATCCCATCTTTTTCACGGGTAAAAAATGTCCCTAAGATTCAATGTTCTGAATTAAAAGCTAAGCCAAGGTTTCAACACAATCCGTCCAAAAGTTTTGCGCATAACTCACTGAGTTCCATCAGTAGGCATAGGTAGTATGTTCTCTTCTAGCGGATACTATATGCACGAACAAACCAAATAGTCATTTAACGAATGCCATAAAACCCCTATTCAATTTCCTCCCATTTTACACGGACCGGTGCAATTTTGAAGTAAAAAAAATAAATTTTAAACCATCGTCTAAAACTAGGGATGATAGCAAAAAACACGTTTGGGGCGGCACCAGCTGACGCGGCTGCAACTGCGCGTCGCTGATTCCACTTTAATGATGATTAAATGCTGAATGATCGTCTGGCGTGTGGAAAAACCTCGCACCGATACATGGAGGGGCTTGAAGGATGGTACCACCACCTTACAAACTTAAAGTCAAATCATTTATTTCGTATAGAGCTATGGGTACACTTGCAAATTGTCATTTTACTCTTTTTCTTAACTGTCCAACCGGATCGGACCGCGACCTCAACTGAGAAGACCCGGTGAGAAATTCAAGGGCTTGTCTTTTCTTACAGACGTTTTTTAATAAACATGTAGGTATGTTACAAAATTTAAGTAAATGCTTCAATATGTTGACTAATTTTGTAAACTTGTCATCTTGCAAAATTAAAAATTCACACGAGTCTAGTCAAGATGACTTGTTACTCAACTTTAATCGTATATAAAATAGTTTGGATATACTTCGAAGTAACTAATTCGTTATAGTTACGTTCGTCTGAAACCGACGAATCATTGCCAGGCCCACATCCCTTCATTACACAATCTATACCGGCAAGTTGACAGCACAATTAGGTATATTACCAGAAGAAATCACAATTTGTTACAATCAACGGCAAGCGTGGAGTCCCGCCGAGTTCGACTCGGCTCATTACAACGGGACAATGATACTCTAATTATGAACCATTACACACACCCGCTCACGTAGAAAGTGCCTATATAATAACTATGTAATCAAGATGAACAATTTCCATTTAGTATAAATGGGCCCATATTATAAATTAAACCAAACACTGAAAGCGCATTTCGTATGATATCCACGTTCGGGATAGTAATGTAATATTCAATTTATATGAAGGATGTTTTGTTAAACAAACCTTTTGTAAATTGGAAACCGTCGTAGCTAGGTAGGCGTGCGATGTTCTAGTATGCAGGGCACGTGTCGGGAAATCTCATTTGATTTAAATGTAGGTAATAGCCATTAAGTAAGAGGCCGCAATAATTGAAACAAATGTTAGGATTACTCAACAAATCGTCCAATACAAGGGCGATTTGTCTAAGTCACCACTGGAAGGAACAATTGTTTTATTAAGTAGTACAAATTTGATATTGTAGCTATAAGTATACAGGCTGTTTCAGGATAATAAAACCTTAGGTAAGTACATTTCGGTTAGTCATTTCTTTAAATGTATGTCACAGTTTCTGAGCCCCGCCAGACTGCAGCGTTTAGCGATTTGCGATTCTTGCCGCCTGTAGTTTTCGTGAACGCTATTTGACATATATAAGCTGTAACAATAGTAGAGTAAAATATTTTAACAGGTCCATCGGTAGGCTATAAAGGCCAAATTTCCGAAAACGTAGGCTGTGATGGAATAAGTTTACATAATTGACTGTATCTTTAACATGAACAAAAAAGTTTATTTTATCCCTACTACCTCCGCGTAAGTATTTGAAACGGCCTGTATAATGGCGATGACAAAATTATATTTGACCACTTAATATCGTATTATGTTACTGACAGCGAGTATTATCCGTTGATCATTGAATATTTAACAATTCACTATGGCTTTGCTGGTTTACAAACAAAATAAATACGCTCATATTTATACAAAGATTCCGTTCATTTAAAACAGCATTGCATTCTTCTGAAAAGTGTTTGTGAGCCGATTGTAAATTGATTACTAATCCTCTTATACATTTGGAGGTTCAATTGTTTTTTTTATTTAATTGTTTTTTTTTTTGATAAATAAGTACGAGTATCACCAAGTTTAACGTTAACAGTCGTTCAGTAGCCAAACATTGAGATGATCGAAATGAACGACGACACCCATTCACACACTGCACACAAACAGCGTGTGTTATTTTAGTTGTTTGAACGAGGATGCGGTTTTGTGAGAGCAAAACAGCAAGCGAGAATTAATCTTGTCAACTAATAGGTACCTACTACAACGGCTTATTTTTGCTTGTTTTTCACAAGTCGCAGGAGGGTGAGTCGGCAAGTGGGGGTGTGCCTTATCTTTATAGAACACTTGTAGGCTGCTGAACAAGAGGGAATACTTATTAATTTAGTAGTAGATATCTCATTGCTGAATGATTATCATGTAGTATGGTTAAGCATCGTTGGTTCCACTGAGAAGAGCCGGCAAGAAAATCTTTGTTTTAATGAAGAGGTACCAACGTAGGTAATTACATTCACAGGAGTATAAATCCGCTATGTGAAACCCCAGATCATTGAATTGTACCCATACAAACGTTGAAACCATGCCTTGGAAGATTGACGAATAAAAGAAAGTATTATATTCGCGTTTGGCATTGGACGCATTTAAGCACGCTGGGCGGGCTGGGCGGGCGGACCGCGGGGCGCGGGAAGAACGCGCGCGGCGTGACTCAACGCGTGCTAGACAGCGTGCCGCGCTGTTCCGCGCTGCCGCCACCGTAACTTGAGCCGCTCATTTAGCTCTTCACAGCTCACACCAGGTTCAATTTTTGTTTTTGAAATCAACCAGTAGCCACCAAAGGCCATTCATTACACTGTGTCAATAAACATCAGTTTACGAATTAGTTCTACAGACGTATATCTTGACTATATAAGACAGTTTTTTTATTCCGGTATTATGTACAAAAGATATTTCAAAAGATCGAGCTATGATGCCTAGGTACCTGTGCTTCTACCTACAACTTACTTGAACGCGGTGCTCGCTGGGCTTAGAACCTGCACCTCTTGTTTCCAAGCCACACTTCAACCAACTCAACTAACGATAAAACTAAATATAAGTAGGATCATTACATGAAATCCATTGTACAATGTTGATTAATGAAGCGTACATCAAAGCGGTCGCCGTCGATACGCTCGAACAACAAATCTGTTACGAAAATAAAAGGCGAACAAATGCGTGGCGACGAGGATGTCGGTAATTTATGAATTTGTCAGGACAAGCTGAACGTTGCCGGTGTAAATAATCAGCACCGCGGCGCGGATAAATTTGTGTCAGATCAAATGAATCGTGGACACGGGGATTTGTTGCACTTATTGGGCGCGCCGCCCTCGTGCGCCTGACAAAAGCAAACGGGAGTCGGGCGGGACCGATGTTGAGGAATTGAGCCGTTTGTTCCTTCGAAATATAGATTGAAGCCCTACACCTAGGTGGATACTAAGCGCGTAGTACTAACTGGGGTTTAAAAAGCTATTTCATAAATAAATCTTTCTGCGATTCGCGTAATGTATGTTACCTGTTTTCTGTACAATCCTACAGCCGTAGATACCTAAGTAAGTATATCAGGTACAGGTCCAACGGTAAAGCAAACCTAAGCTATCCATTTACATATTATAGCGAGTTACGGTCTCAGGTAAGTAACAGCGCAAAGTTCGGCCCTTGTGAAGCCCCTCATATTTTAACTTGTACTTCATGCTCGCGGTCTTAGTAAGGCTTTCGGAAAGTTAATAGATTTATATATTGCGGCTGCCATGTTATGTATAGCTTAGTATACATTGATGTGAGCTTACGCTACTCTCAACTTATTGTTGTCCACAACAAAAGTAAATCCCTAGCAAAATTAATAATTTCATTATTAAAGCCATCATTCACATGTGAGGAAAATAAAATTGTTCGTAACGTGAGTCCAACATACGGCAATAAAATAAATCTCGTACAAAGGGGCTCGTATTTCACCTTCGTCCGCACTCCGCAGGCACATCGTCCACCTACATACGTAAAGGGGGAATTCAATAAAATCAGAATCGTAAAAACTAAGTCGTCAGCCATATAAAAATACCTAAGAAAGCATTAAGATCCGTCCCCCAATAATAGGTCCCGCCAGATGCACGGGACGGTCGACTGGAAAAGTCACAGAGGCAACTCGAGCGAGGGAAATTATTTTTTCGGTCTGCCACACACGGCCCTCGCTCACTCAGCGAAAACGGAGACCTCTTATAATACACGGAATCACTTAAGTACTATGAACATTTTTCTATTAAGCTGGGACGCAGAATTATGTGTTTTAGGTGATATTTTTAGTTTTTAGTCAGCATATTTTTTCTAGGTAACAGGTCTGGTTTTGGAAAACTTGAACAATTTCTAACGCCGAAAATAACAAATGATAGAGCAAATAAAAACAATATGAGTAAAATATAACCAAAAGGGTCCTAAAAAAACTTTGTAGACCTACTTAAATTAAGCCTTGACTACCTATTCTTTGACGCATTGCCAATTTTGCCTTTTCAGTGCATGAGCATGTAGTACATACACATATGAAAGATAATATATTATTAGTTCAATTAACGTTGAAATAACTGTATGTACTCGGGTTGCCACCCGTACTATAATATTATATTCAATTGTGCTATATATTATAGAAAAATTATGTAGGATTTAATTAAATTATCGCATCCAACAATAATATACATAAGTAGTATGAAAAATAATATACGAGTATTTCGTCGCTAATTCAAATGTCGCGCTTTTTTATATTATATGTGACTGGAACGCACCCGCAACGAAGCACAGCATGCATTCTCGTCGCTCAGTCGCTCACTCACGTAATCGAGTCACGAAAAGGCAATGACAACTTTCAGTCGTTGTAAAGTTTGCGTTGACCGCCGCCCCATTTTCGAGATCTAACATGAAAACCAAATAAGTAGATATTTTTTACTGGAACTACCTAAAAGTACGATATTATTTGCAATTTTTTGAAAAAAGAATACTTTTTTTCTTCAAAAAAAGGTCGCAGCCCTAGTATGTACTTACTAACTTAATACTCAGTATAAAGGCATCACTTCAAAAGGATGAAGCTCACCAACGCCGGATATCATTAACCATCGCTGAATGAAATTCTCGATATTAACAATTTTCCGACATCGCGGTATCACATCGCTTCATATTGCAGTTAAATCGTCAGCTCATTAGGCGTTGTTGTAATTGGAAGTTAGAGTATTAAAATAATATATAAAAAAAACTGAGCAACTTTTGTATTATGGTAGGGACCATAATACAAGTTTTTTTTTTATTTAAAAAAAGATATGTTGATAGGTACTTAATATGAAAACAAAACGTAGGTTTCTTAACTTATTAGAAATCCCCTGTCTAGTTAGACCTTTACTAGACTGAGGATTCCTCGGATCCCTCAGTAAAGATTTATACCTACACGACATCAACTGACACTCAGTTTACTAGACCGAGTGTGGTGAGTGTCGAAGTTTGTGGGAACAATGATCCGATACCTAGTTGTAGATCATTTAACTTATGATTAGACTCTGATTTGACGGACTTCAGCTCGTATTTTTATAAATAAAATATCTAGCGATAATCCGTGGATTCCGGCTTCGTCCACAACAATTTATTAAACGATTAGGCAAACGTTACATAAGCTATTTATATAAACACAAGCCGGTTCGCCCGGTTATGCCGAAATAATTAGATACTTAAAACAACTGCCGAAAATCGTGTGCCGCAACCAAAGCTCGCATTACCCGGGTTATGTTATGCCGGGTGTAATCTCGCGCCGGATAATTGCCGGTTGCAAGTGAACAACGGCGCTCATTAGTGCAATGTTCAATTAGGGAGCGCCGATGGACGCAGGGGTGGGCCGGGCTGTGCTCAGCTTTGAATATCCGGATGCTTTGAACAGTGTAACATTGTTATTTTTGCGATGTTCTCTTCTTATTTATATGGATGTTACATGGGCGCTTTGTAAAGTCATTTTAATTATGTGTTTATAAATCTGATTGGGTTTTTTGCTTGTTTTATAGGTAGGTTTTTTTTTGTCTATTAATGTCACAGCTGTTAGTTTGCAGCTTATTATTTCCCACTAGTTTATTGTGGAATAAGCTGTAGTCAAGGCGCGAAATAAAAAAAATCTATGGTTTTTTTAATGAAAAATTGGGACTAAATAAATAAATGCATTATGATATGGCGTAGTCCCAAAAAACACCGCCCAGCAAAATTTATGTAAAGTATGGAAATAAATAATAGTAAACGCATTTTTTCCAGAACATATACCTCCAACGCTAGTGTTATGGGTACCGTACAATGGACTAAGGCGATTGTAGTTACACCAGTGGCAAATTACGAACAAATAATTTCCGAAATTTTCCCCACGCGGGAACTGAACTCGCATCCACCCAATGCATGCTCCGAGCCACTATGCTGCGAAACCTACACTTTTTAGGTGATATTTTTAACGATAATTTGGTCGACATACGCTTTTGTTTTTACGCCAATTCTCAGCTTGATTGCAAAGTTTAACTAATGGGAGGTAAGACCTAATGTTATACGCGAATACTATACATTGGATAAAATACTTAAAATTGCTAAATTAGCTAAGTAGGACACTTTGAAATAAGTAATTTAAGGTACCAAAATGATCACATCGGGCAGCGATTAGTACGAGTATATCGTTAAAATTTTAACGTTAAAATTAAGGCGATCGAATCGATTCAAAACAGATTAGCCCAATATACAATTATACGTCATATTAAATCGAATGTAATTAAATATACTTACAGCCATCGGATCGCCTCCGTAGACCTCGGCAAAAACACAAAGAACAAAATAAAGAACACAATATACGAACGCATCACAAAATAAAATCGATCACTTTGTTACATGAACGTGTCATTATAAAAAAATAACGGGAACAGAACAGAAAATAGTCCGCGAAATATTTTGGCGGGAAACAGTTGCGAGGCGGGATTCGGGTCGGGCCGACAGGAGCGTCGCGTTGATGAGCGCTCCCTAACTGCGACTGCGATAGAATAGAATGCACGACTACCTCAGCCACTATCGGCCAGTGGTCAGGCAGACAAAACGCGCCGCCGCCCGCCGCCGCCGCCACAGATTAATAAAAGTACGATAGGACACCTACCTGCATAATATACAAACAGTACATACAATAGAAACATTATGAATAGTCATATAGGTGCTTAAGAATTTTAATTTTGTCTTTTTTTGCCTCTATACTTACAGTTGGGAGGACCGATATGTGCCGACTACATGTACAGAGTAATTCAGGTTCTTTTTATTATCTCGTGTTTGATGTTTTGGTTTGAAATAATTAGGAATGAAAAATGCGCGAAAGAAGCACACGTTTAGTATATGATTTATGAATCACGATGTGTACAAGGGAAACGCAAAGGAATAATGACGTAGACCTGGAACGGGTAAAATATTGCCAAGTGTGATAGTTTATAACTTGTATAGCAAAAAGAAACCTTACAAACACAATTTTGAAGAACTGGCTACTGTGTTCCTTTATATACATTTGCCGAACCCAAAGAGAATAAAACACGACCCAACCGTGGGACCCGAATAGCTTACAGAAATGTATACTTACATAGAAAATATTTCATCTACGAGGACTTATTACGATAGGGTTTAATGTTGATTTTTTACAATATCCTTTTACGGTGGCGTGTCGGGGCGGGCGGGCGCTCGGCTCTCCCCACGCAAGCGGTACAACCCACTTATCAATTCAGACGAGTGGGCATTCATTCATTGTGAAGCATTGTGCCTATTATGCGCGAATTCGGAGACTATTTACCCGTTCACATGCCTTTCGAGTAGCCGCGAGCGTAATCCATGAGATTATTCAACACTTATTGTGCGCTATGATCACGTCACGAGTCAACGGTGATTCGTATGTGCATATATATAATGTTATTTTCATATTTAGTATACTTAGTGATATTATAAAGTGGTATAGTTTATGAATCGGGATGTAGGGCGTAATGTCTAGATGTTCTGATCTGATTCTAAAAAATATTTCACTATTTAGAAACTATATTAAGTATCCCCGAGTGGCTATGTTTCGTCAAAGTGCCGCAGACAAAGCAGCGGTTTCCAGTTAGTATTAGTGTAAAATATTTTAACAGGTCCGTTAGTAGTCATCAGTAGGTTATAAGACTAACATGCCCAAAAAAAAACGTAGCATCGACATTTAAAAATGACACCCCGTACTAAGCGCACGGTCAACCGCTACTGATTCGCCTTGTGTAAAAAAAAACATAAATTACATTATAATAATAAGCATCAACATGATCTATATAACTGACTGATTCACCTGTTAAAATATTTTACACTATTTGTGTTACAACTTATATGTAGGAACTGCTGTGATAATAAAAATTGAGTGAGTTGTGTAGTTTTCCGTATGTGGAATACCCCATAACTTCGGCCAGTAAATCATTAACACGTTGATAAATGAAAATCACTTTTACGTTTAGCATAGATGTATTCATGACAACTATTTATGTATAATGTTAGATAATAATAATATATAAAACTGCAAAATCTGAATATTTAATAGGACAACCTGAGTAAGGTCTACGGTCTAAGGCGTTAAAAATCTTCAAAACTGGCGCGATTTATACAGACATGGCGGATGACAAGGACTGAATATATTTCGAAGTGTATATAATTCAGATAAGTATATATACTCTATATACCACATTTACGACACATACAACTGGAGAGGCCCTCACTGTGTAAATCGCGCCTAATCGATGAATATTTAAGTATTTCCAATGTAGCTGTTAATAAACAAAAAAAAATCAAGTGATATTTACCTAGCAAGTAACTGCTTTACAAATTGTTGTAAAATCTGCACGCGTAACATATTCCATACAGAAATGATCTACCAAAATTATAATATTTATCTTATATATACTAATAATTATTCCATTTACACCTAAGTTAACGAAAAACATTTTACCAAACTTCGCAATGTATTATTGCTGAGTGACGCCATGATACTACCATGATACATGCTACTTTCATATTTGTATAATAATAAATCTGAATAGTATAATGAACCTAGAAGGGAGTCAATCGTATTTAATATATTGAAGGAATGCTTTAATCTTCGACTGAAATAAACATTATATTTCATTTCCATTTTTTTATTTTCCCATACAAATGAGAATGTCTGAGTATAGGTGGTCGCATATGCGCATATGTAAAATTTGGTACATTTACAGAATAAGTTGTGTTGGCTATAACAATTATTTTTACTGAATTACGGGAAACTAGCAGTCAAATTTAAACAAAAAATATTTTTCCTTACTTCTAAGTACATTAACTTGTACAATATTGACTTATAGAACTTACAATAAGTTGCAATAATTGCAAAGCAGCGGTAATGGTCTACGCACAATGATCGTCGCGACAAAGGACGAAGCGGGAGAGAAAACCCTTTATGTGAAGGCAATGACGACAGCGTTTAAGTTATTATCGCCTTGACATAAAGACCAAATTTATAGTAGTTTTACCTATACATTTGGGGAAAGAATTTTCCGTTCGACTAAATCCGTTTTCACGAGGGTCAAATGAGTGACCCTTAGGGTGTTTTCTTCATAGAGCATTGCTTGATGATGGTGACGCTGATGGTGCGCGGTCGTCAGGCGAGGTGCGACAGGTCGTCGAGCTCCGGGGGCGGCGGCGGGCCGCCACCGCCGCGGCTGAACACCGGCTTCGCCACCACTGACACCGGCGCCTGGGGCAGAAGGGTGTCAGTTCTAAAGGGGACTGTACCTCGAAAGTCGATCGACTTCACAGTCCCCCACGCTGTCCAGTTTTAAAAGAAAAACAAATTGGATTACTTTTTTATGGCTCAGTTCTAATATACGTGACTTACAATGGGCTAACTTTTTGATAGAGAGGGATAAGGTATACCGCATTTGCGGAAACTTGTATACAAAAAAAGTCGGTAGTATTGACGACCCGAGAGTCCCGGGTTCGAATCCTGATATGCACAAGCTTTCTGTGATGAACACGAATATTTGTACCCGACTCATGGATATTTAATATCTATATGCGTATTTATATTCTGAGCTCGCGCTCAGTCCATTGTACGGTCGGTACCTATAATACAAGCTCGGTTTAGTATGGGACCGTTTAGTTTGTGTATTCGTCTGACGATATTATTATATTACACAATACAAAATGTCATAAAAATCATTTTTAATTATGAATATCGCTTGCTGTGGGAGCCTAAACATATTTCGAAGGCCATGTGAAGTTGGGCAGCCGCACTGGGGCAGCGTGGTATAGTCCACCACGCTGCCCCAGTGCGGCTGCCCAACTTCGCCCGATAACCCTCGCATTGGAAGAAGTGTGCCCGGTATAAAAGATAGATAACTTTTTATTGGCAACCAATTGGAATAAACATTTAATATAGGATACCAACAGTTACTGTATACACTGGGCGTTCTTATCGCTAGCTGCGACCTCCTCCAGACAGCCTTAATAAATACATAATATATAATAGAAAATCCCTCCCCCCTATTACATTCGGACTAAATACATGCACTATAGTATAGACACCATCTTGCGCTCCATGCCTCAAAAAGACCGCGAGGCTGAGTGGCCAGCCATGTAGCACGCATGACCCTGCAAATATGGGCAAATATTACCCACTTAGACTCAAAGATCACCGATGTAGAGGCCGACCAAGGAGATGGGGAGTATATTTGCGGTAAAATCGAGGTAGGATTAGGCTCAAGACAGAGACAGAGACGTAGGACATTTAAAAAGCTTGAAAATAATAGTCGTCAGCAGTGGTGTAGCATGGGGGGGGGGGGTGGGGGGTGCGGTCCGCACCGGGCGGCAATTTGCCGGGGGCGGCATTTCACAGGTGGCGGTTAGAGAAAAAAAAATAAGATATGAAAAAAAATCTTTCAGTGCTTTTTTCGTCATTTTTTATGGCGTTACCATGCCTCAATTTTTTATAATGAATAGCAAAAATAAGAGGGCGGCAAATTTGAATTCCGCACCGGGTGCTAATGACCTATGCTAAGCCACTGGTCGTCAGTGTAGGGTCCAGTGAACAAACCTGGCTGACTTGTCCGGGGGCGGCGGCGGGCTGCTGGTGCGGCGGCGGCACGCCCACCACCACCACCTTCTGCGGCGGCGGCGCGCTGCCCGCCGGCCCGCTCGTCACCACCACCGACTACACAACACACATGCGCGCCTACTGTCACTACTGCACACATTGGACAATCCCACACGCACGCACACCGAGTACGACATGTTTACGATGTGAGACGAAACCGTACTAATATTATAAAGGACAATACCATTCCACGGAACTATGGAACCCAGTACTAAGTTTAATTAGTATTTATTTTATTTTACTTTTGAGTTACCTATCCTATTGACTCCCGGAGTTTAAGCGGAATCCGGGTTATGACGTTATTTAAATTCTACAATTACTTTTATGGCATTTTGCTACGAACGACTGTTATTAACAGGTAAGCAAATTAAATTCAAGGAATATGATTTCAAACGTAACGTAACCAGCGCAGCTAATAGATTAATTTTTACTCCCTTAAATAATTAAGAAAAATAACTACACTATTTTGATCATAAAAAATAAGGCAAATTGGTGCCAAGTTTAGGCATCGTCCTTTTGTAGCAAATTGCCTCGTACCAAAACATACCATGACAACATTGATATTGTCTATGGCCGACACATCGTCATCCTTCCTGCAGGTACACCAACCGTTCATCGTGAAAATAATTTTCTCTATTTCCAGATTTTTTATTTATTAATGTTATCTGAAGTGATTCATTTGCCAACATCCAATATTACTATATATTAATCCACTATGCCTAATATTCTGATTCACTAAATACGGAGTTATATCTGGAAGGCAACAGAAGCTATGTACCTTGCAGCAATTGTCTCCAAAACTTGAAAGTGTGGTGGTAAGTTTGAAAGACGTTTAGTAAAGAGATGGGTTATGGTCTGGAATAATCCATAGGCTCCTTTTTCCTTGAAGTGTATGCGGATGGGCATTATTTATATTTACTTTAAAAAATCTTGCAAATTCGTGTTAGTAAAGACTGTGCAGAAATAATTGCTTACGAGTACTTGAATCTAACAACATATAATTCACAGAACAAAATAATATCTTAACAAAATTGGCTTGATCAGTCTCGTGATCACACATTGACCACATGCAAAACACCTATTCTAAGTAAGTACTTAACATTTTTTTTCTAACAAATTATAACAAAGAAATATTGGCATATATATTACATACACCCGCAAAATAACTAAAGTCTCCTTTATAGATCTTTAAATTTATAGGTCTAATAATATCGACGAAATACTGCACTTTTGCAAAATAAAATGAATTAATGGATTTCCAATGCCCTTACAAAGCCCTTACCTTATAAAAAATATTTGTAAGGACATTGTAAATCGACAACAACTTCCGATAAAGGGAGTAAGATTTCAGATATCTTTTAATTTCACAAAAAGTAGCATTTCCAACTACTGACGATATCCATATTTGTGCTCACAAACTATGTTTCCATTCCAGAAACATGCGTTTATACTTCACATGCAAACAATCACATCAATCTACTTCGACTGAATAGTGGTGTCCAGACCGACCGCGTAGCCTAAAAGCAAACGAGCGGTCGGCCTGGAACCACAAATATTCAGAGTTTCATGCCTCGACTACCAAAAATTAAAAGGTCACCTGTACATTTTGACTGCGGACGATGGTTGGCTGCGACGTGTGCACTACTATGTGGCCCGCGCCGCTCACCGGCTGCGTCTGGTTAAAAAAAACAAATCGTGTGACTCTCAGAACAATATAAAAAAACAATTACTTCCGAGCAAAATTTGTTAGGAGTGTAGTCGCCTGATTTTAATATTTCTACGTACGACCATTTGACTTAACTTTCGTATTTTACGCGAAACAATAGCGTAATACGACATGTTTTATTTTCATTCAGTTTGTGGTTGAAATTATATTTGGCTGTGCTTGACGCTTTGCATATTAACATGCTCATACCAGAAATTGTTGTTCTGTGGTATAAGTCTAATAAAAAAAAACATAATGGGGAAAGGGATAGGTGAGATCGTGGGTGCGGTTACCTGCGGCGGTTTTTGCTGCGAGGCCACAATGACAAACTTCTGCGGCGGCGGCGTGGAGGGCGCCGGCGACTGCGGCGCGCCCGACGAGCCGAGCACTACGTTACGAGCCGCCACCGAGTCTGCGACAACCAGTGTTCACGATTTCTCATCAGTATCCGCGTAATGACAGAACGAATAAAACGAAACAATTTTACCAACTTCTACCGTCCCGATTTTTTAAATCCGATACAATCAAATTATTCTCAAATGAACCAGCCGATCCTAATGAAGAACATGTAAAATTCATTCATTACTACGAACAACTCGCGCAACACCAAAAGATGTACTAAGCTAATAACACAAAAATCTGGCATGAAAGACAAACGACTATGTTTGGACCATAACTTCCATTTCTACCATTTTGGTAGGGAACTTTAAAAAGAGTTAGTGTTTTTTTTAAAGCAGTTTGTTCATATATTTCATGGATTCCGATTGTCTGTAAATGTAGCACTCACCGATAGGCTTTGCGGCGTGCGCGAGGTGCGTGGGGGCGGCGTGCGCGGCGGGCACGAGCGGCGGCGTGCACGTGACCACGGCCACGGCGCCGCCGCCGCCGCCGCCCGCCGGCGACGAGCGCGCCTTGCTCACCGCCTGCTGCAGGCTCGGGCCCAGGTACCCGTACTCGCGTCTGACAACCGTAACTACTTATCACACGAGGAACCTTGCAATGGCAACGGCATCATAATTGTATATGTAATCAAAAAATAAAGAATTAAATTTTAATTGTAAAAACCGAGATGTGAGACCGGCTCACAAATTTAATTGTTCATCATTCTGAAACAATGTTGAAGTGTGAGTTAGTATTAGTCTTACTTGTAGTCGTCCGGTAGGTCGGGCGGCTGTCGTATCTGGCGCACGACGGGCGCGAGAACCTTCAGCAGCTGGTGCTTGAGGTTGCCGGCCGCCAGCCGGTCCGCGCCGCCCAGCCCGCCCAGCCCGCTCAGCGCGCCCTCCACGCGCTCGCCCAGCCACCGCACGCGCGGCAGGATGAACACCTCACCGACCACAACATTCATTACGTCACACGACATCGGCACTATTCGGAAACCCGATCGATCCCGAGCTAACATCCAATCTTAATACTTCATTGGATTCGCCATTTTCATTTCTTCATGTCACATCCATTATTTTATTTATAATGTGTATTTATTGAATTTAATATTGCTATTAATTACTTGACACTGGCAAAATACCCGCTAAGTTGCGGGTGAGGCCATATTCATATCCATTTTATTTCATCGCATCTCATTTCGTAAAGAAAGAAGAAGAATACTTCATTGACATGTCGCTAACTCTCATAGATATATTGAAAACTATCTAATATTGGAATCGAGTTTTTATGTTGCCGAGACCCGGGACTTTAGTGTCTCGGGCTGTGATGCAGTAATGAATATACACTTTATTATACACTACATATGACTGCAAATTGCATCATAATCCTTTCCACAGATTTTAAAACAAATATTAATAATAAATACATTTGTGGGTTCAATACCGATGTGAGAGAATTAAGGTCTCAGCACACATATGGGATCGGAAAGGGATCGTAACCGTAACGCCTTTCGCCTCGCTGTCAACCAGGCGTCAACCTACCGTATGCACGTAACGAAAGCGTATCAGCAGCGCCTGTACGTCAACTCGGCTACGGCTAGGCGACACCGCGCTTACGCCTCGCCGCCCCCTGGCTGACCTGGTTGGCACCAGATCAGTCTTTAGCAGGCAAGTCGCGGGAGGGGAAAGGGGAAAGGGTGGACGAAGAGATGTGAGCTCGGGTACGGAGAGACGTAAGCGCGGGGACGGAGAAACGTAAGCGCGGGGACGGAGAAACGTAAGCGCGGGGACGGAGAAACGTAAGCGCGGGGACGGAGAAACGTAAGCGCGGGGACGATGAGCCGTAAGCGCGGGAATTCAAGTTCGGAGCCTGTTCCGAGGCGAGGCGATTACGTTATTATTCCGATTAGTGTGCGTTGCAGTAGGGAGTTTAATACAAACCATTCTGAACGGCTCGAGGCGATACGGTGACGATCCCTTTCCGATCCCATATGTGTGCTGAGACCTTAACTGTGAGAGTTCCGTTACATCGGTATTGTCTCACTGGTACAGTCACGCCGCTTCTTCAGCGCGTGTTGTGATTTCCTGTACCCACTACACAAAAATATCTACACATTCTCCTCCGCTCGGGTAAAGAAGAGCAGGGAACAATCATTGTTTGTCGATTGATCGAAATAGCATGTTTTTGTTTGGGTGTACAGCAAACTCGGTCGTGACGACAAAGATATGTGTGAATAAGTTGGCCGAAAACAGTTCTGGAACAAGTTTAAATACTTACTTTTATCACTTCTGACCCCAGTTCTGCTAGTCCCTGGACGGCACCATACAAAGACGCCAGAGGAGTCTTTTCGGATTCTTTCATTGTTGTCACCATTGAGGGTCCGACGCCAGTCTCGTTGTTAGTCTGTGACGGACATTGGAGGGCCTTTGCGAATAACCTGGATATGAAAAAAAGGAAACAGTTAATCACCGGGTTCTGCTTCAATTCATTCTACATTATATATTGTCAATGTAATTATACTATAAATTATCGCAAAATCCTAAATTTATTTCGTCTTTGCTTCCTTTGCCAATCAGCAAACTGGGATACTCGAGTACTGGGGTAACTGTTATTGGAAATTAGTACTGTCGCACTCACCTGGTAACCCTGGTCTGCAAATTATTAGTGGAGGTGTTGAATGTCTTGCATATCTGCGCCATGAGCCGCGCGGCGAAATCTCGCAGCGCCCAGTGGTTGTCCATCTCGGGGCGCAGGCACAGCTGCCGCGACACTATGCACGTCGACACCGACGGGATCAGCTCGTGCAACTATAAGCAACAAGTTCCATCGGGTTGATCTTTGAACATCACTTTAATGTTACACTTCGCCTAAATTTTAGAAGACTGCTTTGTAATGTGTGTTTCACTGTGCTGTCAGCAAATAGTATTGCCCAGTAGTTGTATATACAAGCTCGCTGAGTTTCTTGCCGGATCTTCTCAGTTGAGGTCGCGTTCCGATCCGGTTGTAGACTTAAGAAAAAAAAAATTAATGACAATTTGTAAGTGCCCCCGTAGGCCTATACGAAATAAATGATTTGACTTTGATTTTGACTATATCATAGAAGTCTCGAAGTTTTAATAAAGCCAAGACTAAAACTCTTGCGCCTTAGTCTTGGTCCTAGCTAGACTAAAGCGTAGACAAAGAACACCGTGCAACACTATCAGCAACCCCCACAATTCGATGAACGCTGAAACGTCTGAATAAATTTTAACTTTTTTTTTTAAATAACTCGCTAACTGACGGAGTGACCTCGAGGCTGCCTCAGGCAGGCCTCACGCGGCACCCTCAGTTTAACGAGATGATGGGCAATGCTGCCGCGCGAGGAAAATACCGAGCCAAGTAGTGACTCGTGCAATGACTTTGAAGCCAAGTTTATTATAGTGCTTGGTTGCAACTTATATGACCGTGAGACAACATAAAACTGAGTAAATGACACTGCAAATGCACCGGCTACTCGCTTAGTCGGCACACAATTATCGGTGCACCTAGTATGTACAGTAGACATCAAAACACATGATTCTGGTTTCGAGTCCACATAATACATATTGATTTTCACAGAGCTTTGTTGAATGTACACTATAAAAAAATCTCTGTTTCAAATAAAAGGACATGCTACTTACATATTTCTCAAGGTATAAAGACTGATTATCCAGCAAGGCTTTCACCATTCGCATCAAATAGATGAGCAACGCGAGGTTGTTCTGGACCACATTCACTTTGACCCCCTCTGATATGAATGTGCACATTCGCGGTAACATTTCATGGAGACCTGGATCACAAGCCAGGGACTGTAATGCTTCCTGCAAAAAATATATTTAATGACAAACATTATTTTCAATACTGACGCCAATGTTGCTATTTGTAATGTTTCACCTGTTTAAAAAAAAAATGGTCTGTTAAAAAAAAGAGATTTTTAAGAATGTCCATACCCACCTTTGGGCAGGTATTTTGCCAACATCAAGTGGTTTATACTCTGTGAATAACCCCAAAAAGGTTAGCTTTAATATTGGGCAAATGTATATGATATATTTTTTATTCTGGGAAGTGAAAGGATATTTCCAGAATATTAAAAAGAAAGTAATAAATATAAAGTACCGCTCGGCGCCCTTCATCACTCCCCACGCACGCCTCAGTGATTTCCTTGTAGTACAGCTGTTGCTCTACACTCAGCTCATGTGTTGCAAGTTGCTTCACATGAACGGACTCTGATGCCTTCAAACGAGCAGCCTTACCACACATTGGTTTACCTACATATATAATAGTTATTGGTCAAACTTCATTTGAAATGAGATAATTAAATTAAAGTACGTCTAGCCTGTTCTTTTCTCTGCAATTACTACCGTTATTACCAAACAATATATATAATAAAACTGTGACTTGGTTGTGTTGTTTGTACATTGAATACTATAGGCAAAAAATATCACAGGATACATTATTATCTATACAGAGGCAGATACGGCATGTTATCCTGAGTAATAAGTTGGTTCTCATGGAATAGAAAATGACACTATCTCAAAAACGACTGGGCTGATTTTCATGAAAATTTGCATGATAAATAACAAGTACTATATTTATATAGTATTTATTGTCCTTTAAAGGTTAACTTTTACGAGATATAAAGTATCACAAATGGATACTTGTGATTGAATCATTCGTTGTGATAGATAAAAATCTAAATCCACATCCACAAAGTCATGGGCATAGTTGAAATAAAATTAATTTTACAGATTTTATCATGTGTATATTATATTTTTACACTACCAATGTTTTGGCTGCTTTCTGTCACAAAATATAGAAAATGTAAAACCATAATATACATGCAATAAAATCTGTAAAATTTGTTTAATTCCAATATGTAGAATTTGCGTAAATATAAGAAATCATGGGTATAGAATAAAAATATATTACCTGCAGCATCTTTATTAGTTGGCTTGCTGAGCTTACTGATTGGATCAACAGATTCAAGCTTTTGTGCTTCCTTAGACAGTGGTGGAGGGTTCTCCGGGACCGTAGGTTGTACACCATCAACACTCAGCCAATGGGCTCTTACCGACACATCTAATGGTATCTTTGGAGGAGGTGCTGACAAAATTTCAGACAAATCAACCTCTTTGTCTTCTATAAAGTGAAGCTCTCTGCCTCCGCCAGATGCAAAGCGGAATGGCAATGAGTCTGGTTGGATGAAACCATACTGACACTGAAAGTTAAAAGTGAAAACTAACATTTTTATTTTAATAACTGTATGTAACAATGCAGGGCAAAATAGTTGTCAAACACCATACCTCAATATTTTTTATCTTCAACGCATGATCTATGTCAGTAATAGACAGTTTTTGTCTCTTTGCATGATGCATGAACTTCATGCTATCTTGGACAATCATTTTTAAGCGGAAAGTTACGTCGTCCGATAGTTCCTTGGCGGCATCATCGCCGAGACTCGGGATTCCTATGCTCTCCGCTATAACCTTCATTGAATCTACTGATAATGACGACCCGTACGCGAAATCGGCATCTCCCATTTTCAATCGTTCAGTAGAAATGTTCAAGCTAATTGAAAGTTATTTACAACTATGATCAAAGGAAAGACTATTATTCTCACTATTGCTCGTAATTCGCTTGGCACCAACTAGCCTAAACTAGACCAAATTATAGTTTACTCCTGTCAAACGGCGTTCGCTATTCTGTTAACAGCAGATTAGACTAATTTTGGTTTGACAGCTCCTAAAATTGGTTTAGTTACTCAACTTAGCTTAGTTGGTCATTTTTGTATTCTGTTGTACACACTTTACGTCAAATTGCGTCTAAAATTAGAAACGTCAAACTATAATCCGCCTTATTTGGTCGGCATCTAATTTGGTGCCATCTAAATTTAGTTCGTAGGTTTTCAGGTGATGTTTTTATTAAGATAAGTTGCGAAAAACTATTTTATCAAACACGATGGAGGAATATGTGGTTGCGGCTCTTGTGGATTCATCCGAAAGTGCTAATTTTACCAAAATAATAATAAAACAGAGCCTACTTCAAAGTACTTACTTTAAACACAAAATTAAGGCATTTGCTTTCTAACCGTAGAAACTATGAAGAAAGAATACGCCTCGAAGGCTTAAGAGCACATATTGGAATGTGCCCTTCGAATTAGCAGAGAAGTTTAAAAAATCTTTTGTGGCTTCACAAGTTTGCAGCACTTCAATTACTGAATACTCTAGATGATCCGCTCTTAGTGGAGGGGCACATCCCAAAACATATAAAGGTTTGCGATTTAATATTTTATACAGATACCTACTTTTTACTTGTTTATAAATACATCAACATGACACTTTGCAGATTTTAACAGCACTGCAATTTTACGCTCATGGGAGCTATCAGGCTGCTGTAGGCCAAGATAGTTTACCAGGAATGAGCCAACCAGCAGTGAGTAGATGTTTGGGAATAGTGTTGAACATAATTGTGCAACAATTGACACCCCAAAATATAAAGTTCCCTACAACACAGACGGAGAAAGAATCTGCAAAAACTGAGTAAGTTTCATTTCATATCCACTAAATTGGTTTAGTAATTTTTGAGCTCATACATTATAAACAAATAAATAAATAAATATCGCCATACGAACACATAACCAAACGGTCCCACTTTAAGCTTAACGCTTGTGTTGTGAGTAGTGTACAATGGACTGAGGGTGAACTCAGTTTATAATACTTATATACATATTAAACATCCATGACTCGGGTACAAACATTCATGCTCATCACACAAAGCTTGTGTCCCTACCAGGATTGAAACCCAGGACTCTCAGCGCAGAAAGCAGAGTCATTACCACTAGGTTAATCAGGCCGTCGAACCAATATATCTTTTGTCTTTATAATATTAGCATTAAAAAAATATCTTGACATCAAGTTATAACATGTAAATGTTTCTACTTTTGCAGATACGGATGAGAATTATACCATTGATTTAGATCATACTGATAAGCTGTCTATGGTGGAAGAGTACATTGAAACAGATTTCCTTGCTGAAGCAAGACACATTTGGCAAGTGTTAATAAACACTATTTTACTCAAAAGTAATAAAAGTATGGCAAATCATAAACAAGACTTTAATTTCTGAATTATTATAATAAAGCTTTTTACTTATTACTATGTTATCAATAATCAATAATAAACATCAACATTAAAAATAATTAACAATCAAAATAATAAACAAATTTGTAAGTAATAGAATTTGAAAGGCTTAAACAACAAGCTTCTGCACATGGGGGCCATGTGTTGCCCACACTCAATGAAAATGGCACTACCGAAGATAACAACTATGCAATAAATGCTTAGTATTACTAACTTATTACATAGTATTATGGTACACTTCCAGGCGGCAAAATCCATCCACATAGGCATGCCCAACAATATCCAAAATTTTGGATTCTATGTCTGTCGGGGCTCCTCCTGCCGGACCGCCACCTGTGGCGCTTATTGAAGTTCGCACCTTGCAAGCCTTGGTCTATAACTTCGCCACCCACACACTCCAAACCTGTTGATAAAAAAACCATATAAAAACCATTTAGACGAAAAAAATGCATAATATTCAGAACACAAAACTTACATGCTCCCACTGCTGTGCAGTTCTTCTGCAGCCGAGTTGGTTGAGCTCGTCGTGGTTGGTAGGGCCCCCTAAAAATCTACCACGGCAGAATCTGCTTGGTTTCCTGAAAATATAATTGATTTTTAGATAGATGTCCTCGCGCGTCGATGTATAAGCCCCGCACGTTGATATTGCGATTGGCGGCCATCTTAGTGACGTAGTCGAATTGCCAGTACCGTTCGCAAGGTCAGCCAGCGCTTACGCGTTTTGAGTACCTCTACCACGTATTTTGTATAGCTTTTTATTTTCGTTATCCTATTCTATTTTTGTTGTTAAGTTTTGTTACTGTTATCATACTAATTCTGTTAAAATGAGTAAGAAAATAATTAACAGCCGTGCTCGTGAAATGATTATTAAAGTGGACAATTATTTTGTATTAGTTGTCCCTTAAAATTGGTTGGGAGGTTCAATGAAAAAGTTTTAAATAGACAAGGCAGAATTTCACATTTATAATATTAGTAGGTAATTTAATAGGATATATTTATAATTAAATACCCATAAATATATAATATAAATACCTAGAATAAAATGGTTATATTTTTTTTTGTTAACTTTACTTTTTTGCGGTGGGTGACGTCACGCAGCTGTTATTGTGACAAGGTTCCATCGCAATAGCAACGTGCGGGGATTATAACTATAACCATTGATTGATTTTAAGTAAAACAAAACTTTCAATCCTTTAAAATGCTTACCCCTCGCTATTTTGATGTTGTTGCGGAGTCGCTCCACAAGCAACTCCTGTTGTCTCTTATTAGACCGTTTCCTATCGTTTTCCATATTAGATTCAAGCCACTAGATAACTTATTACAACAATTACAATGTAGCACACCCGTCTGATCTGAAAATGGTGTTTTGTTTACCTGTCTGTCAACAGATACAAAATCGAATTTACCACAGAACAATAGATATGGAACACTTAACCACAGACGATATAGAACAAGTTTCTATAATTTATTATTGCAAATATCATAAAGAAATTAAAATAAAAATATTTAGACGCCGACGTATATTTGAAATTAAACTTTTATATATTTTAAGGTTATTTTAAAAGAATTTAATCATGTTATTTCGATTTTCTTTTCCATTCACCTTATTTTCATTCATTCTTCAGATATATTTTTTAAATACTGGCAACATACCTCAATTCAATTTAGGTGCTGTCAAAATCAAATTAGTCCTGTCAATTACGATATTTAAATTAAGTTCGATGTGGCAACAGAATTGATTTTAATGATTTCTAAACTATACTTAAAATTTTAGCTAGTTTAGTTAAGTTTAGAGAGTGTGCAAGCGAATTAGCACCATTGTCAACGTTTACGAAAATACTACCCAGCCACCATGGGCTTGGGCCTTTGGAAACTTCAACATGCAACAATATATTAATGAATAAGTCCTTGGCGGGTACTAAAACTTAACGAAATTTTGTGGAATTGCATATAAGGGTCACCAAATTCCTAAAGTACACAATAAAATGACCCTAACTTCTCCACCTTCCTTGATGTTCCTTCAAAACAAAACAAAATATGGAAACATACAAAAACTTAGCATTATTTTCTCTATGATAGGAACCACAGAATACTCTAATTAGAATACTCTTTGAACCACAGATATATACTAGAAACAACTATTCTTATCTATGACTAGAAACATACTGATTCTATACTCTGCGGTATTTCTTTGTGGTTGATAAACATAAGACCATATACACTAAAAAACCTATGTCTTTCGTAGACAATGCTGCTAATTCGCTTGACACCAACTAGCCTAAACTAGACCAAATTATAGTTTACTCCTGTCAAACGGCGTTCGCTATTCTGTTAACAGCAGATTAGACTAATTTTGGTTTGACAGCTCCTAAAATTGGTTTAGTTACTCAACTTAGCTTAGTTGGTCATTTTTGTATTCTGTTGTACACACTTTACGTCAAATTGCGTCTAAAATTAGAAACGTCAAACTATAATCCGCCTTATTTGGTCGGCATCTAATTTGGTGCCATCTAAATTTAGTTCGTAGGTTTTCAGGTGATGTTTTTATTAAGATAAGTTGTGAAAAACTATTTTATCAAACACGATGGAGGAATATGTGGTTGCGGCTCTTGTGGATTCATCCGAAAGTGCTAATTTTACCAAAATAATAATAAAACAGAGCCTACTTCAAAGTACTTACTTGAAACACAAAATTAAGGCATTTGCTTTCTAACCGTAGAAACTATGAAGCAAGAATACGCCTCGAAGGCTTAAGAGCACATATTGGAATGTGCCCTTCGAATTAGCAGAGAAGTTTAAAAAATCTTTTGTGGCTTCACAAGTTTGCAGTACTTCAATTACTGAATACTCTAGATGATCCGCTCTTAGTGGAGGGGCACATCCCAAAACATATAAAGGTTTGCGATTTAATATTTTATACAGATACCTACTTTTTACTTGTTTATAAATACATCAACATGACACTTTGCAGATTTTAACAGCACTGCAATTTTACGCTCATGGGAGCTATCAGGCTGCTGTAGGCCAAGATAGTTTACCAGGAATGAGCCAACCAGCAGTGAGTAGATGTTTGGGAATAGTGTTGAACATAATTGTGCAACAATTGACACCCCAAAATATAAAGTTCCCTACAACACAGACGGAGAAAGAATCTGCAAAAACTGAGTAAGTTTCATTTCATATCCACTAAATTGGTTTAGTAATTTTTGAGCTCATACATTATAAACAAATAAATAAATAAATATCGCCATACGAACACATAACCAAACGGTCCCACTTTAAGCTTAACGCTTGTGTTGTGAGTAGTGTACAATGGACTGAGGGTGAACTCAGTTTATAATACTTATATACATATTAAACATCCATGACTCGGGTACAAACATTCATGCTCATCACACAAAGCTTGTGTCCCTACCAGGATTGAAACCCAGGACTCTCAGCGCAGAAAGCAGAGTCATTACCACTAGGTTAATCAGGCCGTCGAACCAATATATCTTTTGTCTTTATAATATTAGCATTAAAAAAATATCTTGACATCAAGTTATAACATGTAAATGTTTCTACTTTTGCAGATACGGATGAGAATTATATCATTGATTTAGATCATACTGATAAGCTATCTATGGTGGAAGAGTACATTGAAACAGATTTCCTTGCTGAAGCAAGACACATTTGGCAAGTGTTAATAAACACTATTTTACTCAAAATTAATAAAAGTATGGCAAATCATAAACAAGACTTTAATTTCTGAATTATTATAATAAAGCTTTTTACTTATTACTATGTTATCAATAATCAATAATAAACATCAACATTAAAAATAATTAACAATCAAAATAATAAACAAATTTGTAAGTAATAGAATTTGAAAGGCTTAAACAACAAGCTTCTGCACATGGGGGCCATGTGTTGCCCACACTCAATGAAAATGGCACTACCGAAGATAACAACTATGCAATAAATGCTTAGTATTACTAACTTATTACATAGTATTATGGTACACTTCCAGGCGGCAAAATCCATCCACATAGGCATGCCCAACACTATCCAAATTTTTGGATTCTATGTCTGTCGGGGCTCCTCCTGCCGGACCGCCACCTGTGGCGCTTATTGAAGTTCGCACCTTGCAAGCCTTGGTCTATAACTTCGCCACCCACACACTCCAAACCTGTTGATAAAAAAACCATATAAAAACCATTTAGACGAAAAAAATGCATAATATTCAGAACACAAAACTTACATGCTCCCACTGCTGTGCAGTTCTTCTGCAGCCGAGTTGGTTGAGCTCGTCGTGGTTGGTAGGGCCCCCTAAAAATCTACCACGGCAGAATCTGCTTGGTTTCCTGAAAATATAATTGATTTTTAGATAGATGTCCTCGCGCGTCGATGTAACTATAACCATTGATTGATTTTAAGTAAAACAAAACTTTCAATCCTTTAAAATGCTTACCCCTCGCTATTTTGATGTTGTTGCGGAGTCGCTCCACAAGCAACTCCTGTTGTCTCTTATGAGACCGTTTCCTATCGTTTTCCATATTAGATTCAAGCCACTAGATAACTTATTACAACAATTACAATGTAGCACACCCGTCCGATCTGAAAATGGTGTTTTGTTTACCTGTCTGTCAACAGATTCAAAATCGAATTTACCACAGAACAATAGATATGGAACACTTAACCACAGACGATATAGAACAAGTTTCTATAATTTATTATTGGAAATATCATAAAAAAAATACAATAAAAATATTTAGACGCCGACATATATTTTAAATTAAACTTTTATATATTTCAAGGTTATTTTAAAATAATTTAATCATGTTATTTCGATTTTCTTTTCCATTCACCTTATTTTCATTCATTCTTCAGATATATTTTTTAAATACTGGCAACATACCTCAATTCAATTTAGGTGCTGTCAAAATCAAATTAGTCCTGTCAATTACGATATTTAAATTAAGTTCGATGTGACAACAGAATTGATTTTAATGATTTCTAAACTATACTTAAAATTTTAGCTAGTTAAGTTAAGTTTAGAGAGTGTGCAAGCGAATTAGCAGCAATGTTCGACACTTTTTTTTTATTTCGAATCAAAAGCTACGCAAAAAACGTAAATATCAATTTAGGGAATCCCGATGAATGTGGTATCTACTGAACGACTGCGGCTAGCGAAATAACTTCGGGCCCAGACTGGAATTCATTCTGAAATGTATTTTATCTTTTTGAGTTATGTCGTCTATGATCTAGATCTACTATGATTACGGTTTAAATTATTTTTCCAATCAGTTTTAGACTGAATACTCCAATTTCATAAGCTCCATTGTAAACGTTTTAAAAAATCGTTTTTTTTTAAATTGGCAGCTTCATTGCTTCACTATGGCCTACACTATGGCTACACACAGGGTACATAAAAAAATAAATGTGAATGTCAGAATGTTTGCCAATAGTTAAAAATTTACTTGTATTTGGGGAGGATGGGTATCGCCAAAAGTATTTATTGCACTTTGAAAAACAGGCCGAAGACATATAGGCCAGCTGCAATGCTTCTAGTTTGATCGTCTAGCCATGTAACTTTGTCCCTCTTTGTTGGCACGTACCCATGGCAAAAAAATACTCCAAGAATCTGTACCATTCTGATTACTAACCAAATACTAGCAAGGTTAGCGAGATGACGATAGTAATAAAATTACTGTAATAGGGAAGTTATAGGTTACTTAACTATTATGTCATTTAGTATATTAGACAATAGTGATTTACTATTAGAGTTTTGCTAATAAAGGTTAGAAGAAAAACTGTAGAAAAAGAAAACTTTTATAAAAATGAAGAATGCAGATAAAAACATGCAAGTGCTAAGGGTCTCTATTGCTTCATTAAAAATTGACAAATAATAATTTTACCTAAAACGTTTCAAAAACTCTTAGTTGACAAACATTGTATACCACAAACATATTATCATGTTATAAATGATCGTTTGATGAATAATCTCTCTGTTCATAAATATTTTACTTTGCAAATGTACTAAATGATGATATATAATTTCTAAAACCTGTAATTCATAAAACCTGTATTTTTTTGTAAAATGATCATTTGTCAAACCTTTTCTGTGGAAAAAAAGGATACCAATTCGTTGGTTTGAGAATCAAGGAAATATTTTTTTTACGTTGACAACCCTAAACATAAAATGAACATGAACACGGAATGCCGATCCATTTGCCCCACGCGATTTTTGCTTGTATAAGGTGATTCAAATAAAGTTTAGCAGTTATTTTGGTGGCCGTTTTCTAAAAATGTATAGAAACAAAAGAGACGTAGATAAACATGTGGAGAATTTGTCATCTAAATTATCGGCGAAAGAGGTAAGTATCTACCTCAAGTTTGATCATGAGCACTTTTTCAAGGATTGTGAATTGTGACGTTTATTTTGTACGTTTAATTGTTTTCAGTTTAAACAACGGGCATATTCTGTAGCTCGACTGTATTTCGAAGTGGGGGATTATAACAATTGCCAGATATATGTCGAGCAATACCTTACCCAGAAAGACAACAACGCTGCGGCGTACAAACTTCTCGGACAAGCTTTACACAAACTTGGACAGAAAGAAAAAGCTCTGGAGCAATACAAGACGTCACTTGATATAGATCCGGCGCAGACCAGCACTATTTTGGACAGTAAGTACTTTTCAGTCATTGAAATATTGTAACAGCATGACTTTTCAGATTTAGTATTTAAAGTTTGGTTATGAGGACATCCAATCAGATTTTATGCTATTTAACGTTATTTGTAGATGATGGTTCACCAGCTATTTTAGATTATGAATTACTAAAACAATAAATTCTAAAAAAGATAAATGTTGAAGCAGTCATATAATTACTGGAGGAACCTTCAGTAATATTGTATTTAATAATGTTGTTAAAATTATTTAAAAAATAGCAAATGCATAAAGCATTGATTGAAAGTAGCTATCTTATATTTATCATAAACCTTATACTTGACTTATTTTAACTGAAATAACACAATAAATTACTATATTTGTTTTAGTTTGTGAACTTCTTGCTGATGATGAAGTAACCATAGAACTTGGTCGTGCAAAGTATTGGTGTGAAAAAGCTGAAGCTACATTTCCAAGACATCCGGTAACATTTCGCTTAAGAGAGAGACTAATGGCTCTGTCAAATCCTGATCCCCAGGCTCTCGTGAACTTGATCATTGCAGAATTAGCAATAAGACCTAAAGATGTGTCGCTTCATGTGCGCCTCTTAAAACATTACTTGCATATAGACAAAGTTAAAGAAGCATTCGAACATGGTTGCGATGTAGAATTCAGAGAGAAAACATTCATCAACAATTATGCTTGGTATGAAGTGCTTAATGAACTCCTTAAGCATAATCCTCATAATACCAAGGATTGGCTTTTTCAGTTACTACTACTTACTGTTAAAGAACGCATTTGCTTATTGAGTATAGCAGAAACACCAAGTGGTTCATCTAAAAGTCTAATAGAAACAAGTGAGCTCTTACATGCCTATGATCAGGCCATTGAAGTTGTGGCCAGGGCCGGAGCTTCACCAGGCTTTGGAGAGTTTCATGCTAGTGTGATGCAACATCATAGAGGCCAATTTGCTTTTCATGCTGCAACCTTATTACTGAAGAAAGCTAAAAAAGACCAAGTGAATTGGCATGATGCAACTAAATTTGCTGCTCCATTAATGTTGATTGCCTGGCAAGTTGTGCCTTTGGACTCAAATGTGAATTGGCTTAAAAATGCTCCTGAAAAGCAGGTGTCAGCTGTCAGACGTTGGTACTCTGAGGGCACATATAGATGCTCACAAGCTGGTCACTATCTTTTAGCAAACATTCAAGACAAAAACCAGACATTCCTAGACCAAGTTTCTCAATGTTATGCCGGGACACATTGGAGGGACAAATTATATAAAAGAATATTTATAAGTAAAAGCCATTTAGATAAAATTAAAACATCTCATTTCACATCCAATGCTTTTCATGCTCCTATTCTTAGAGTGCCAAGAAAAGTTGAAGTGGAAGCTTATGACAGTGATGCACAGAGGGAATATGGAAACTCTCTTCATCATTTTGTTTGGATTCTGTTAAACTACAAAAACTATGCTAACTTCAAATGCACTCTTTTTGATATGTTGACACAAACTGCAACCGCATGTGGTCCTGAAACCTTAAACAAATTGGACGTCGACGCATTTCTTTATTGCGCTGCTTTAACAACTCGACAGCAATTACCTAGTGCAATATATATGTCCAGCGAGAAGCCAATCGTACTTCCTGCTAACATTACTGATTTACTTTGCCCCCTAGCACAGATGAAATGGTGGGACTGTGCTTATAAATTCAGCCAAAATCAGCTAGGAACGGAATTGACCGACATCCGTGCGACATTAAGCCGTGGTATAGAAGTCGTGAGGTGCATTGATAAACATGGTTTGGATCCAGAACTGCTATGCGCCCTTGGCCGTATATTTAGCGAAAAGAGTAAATTGTGCACTAATGTAGATGCAAAAACACAACTTGAAACAAGAGCTGCCTTGTACTACTCTTCAGCTATACCCTTACTGGAAAAATTTAAAAGCAAAATAACAGTGAAAATACTTGAGAAAAGATTGTTTGATTATACACACAAAGAAATTGATACGAAAGAACTCAATGCCCTACTTGAGGAAAGTAAATTGTATGTAGCAGGTAATCATCTCAATGATGGTGAATACGACAAAGTTATTGACATTCTTTCAAATTTAAAATCACCACAAGCTTATTATCATCTGAGCCAAACTTATAAAAAAATTGCCATAAATGAGAATAATTCAAGTAGCGATATTGAATCCAAATCAAAGTATGCAGCAATGCTATACAAAGCAAGGAACTTTGCTTATAAATCATTGGATATACTTAGAGACAGTGAAACCAATAGAAACACTGGCTTATATTCAGACACTCAGCATCTCATTGAAGAAATAGAAACCTGTATAAACAAAATAGACCCAGATTTGTCTACTTTTATCAATGATGACGATAATGCCTCCATGGGTAGTGATAATTTGCCAATTCGAACCAACTCTCACATTTTCCGCAATATAAGTTCTACACCAAAAGCACCATCTAATATCAATAACACTAATTATCGTACTGCTACAGATACTCAAATCCTAGAAAATACAAGAGTAGATCAAAGATATTTGGAAACAATAGAACATGAGATTAAGAATTTACAGAAAAGAGACACCACTATCAATGATTTCATGGAGCAAACAAAAAATTGGTTTGATGAAAATCGTAAACTTGGAAATCAGATTATAAGTACCATACATTCTAACATGCAGAACACAACAGATCAATTTAAACTTCTCAAGATATCGGTAGATCAAGTAAAAGACCAAATAGACGAGTGCAGAAATGAATGCAAAGATGTTGGCGAAATGAAAAAACAAATTGCTCAACTTAAAAAAGAAGTAAGCAAGCTGAAAAAGGCTTCATCTGAACAAACAATTGAAGAAAGTGACCTGTATAACTTGGACGATGCTTATAGGTCAAATGACAACACCTCCACGTTCCCAAATCAGTTACCATTCGCGCCTACCCAAGTGATGCCGCCGTTTAACCAACGACTCGTACCACCCTTTCCCGTTCCACCTAATCCATATCAATTGTACAACCAAAACCTGTACAATCTCTATAACCAGTATTCACAATACGCTCAACCATCATCTGTACCAGCGGCGCAACCGATATTTGATCCCACAAGAGCCCACATGAACTATCCTGTTTATCCAACACCCGATCAGATGTATTTGGATGTCGCTCATCTTGTGCCACCGACTGTTGTACCACCTGCATCTACAATCCCACCAGTACCCGTGGTACCTACATTGCCGACAGTACAAGCGATGTCGTCTGTTCCCACTCTAACTGTGCCACCTCCTATTACAACCGTCGCAACAGCCAAAATGACTTCTTCTAAGGATACAAAAGAGATTCCAAGATCATTACCTGTCAATGTAGTTATAACATCATCTGATCCGTTACCAACTTGTACCACAGCACCTGCACCTATACTTAGTGTGACGATTCCATCTAAACACATTAAGGGGACCCCACATAATTACCAAATAACAATGCCCTCAATAAATGAAACAAACATGACACCCCCGGTATTTGCTGCCCCGACGCAGACTAACAAAATTAATAACACAAATGCCAGTTCACTTTCAAACTGGAATCAATCTTCTGTATTTAGAACTACTATGTCTGCAACATCGACATCAAACTCTTCTTCTTTCTTAAGTGGTTCTTCAATATATATGCCAAACACTATTGGAGATACATTTGATGTATCGAAAACTGTCGTAGATGGAGTGTTCGCTAGCTCTCCCAATACGAGTCTCAACAAATCTAGGACTTTATCAGAGAGAAGTAATACTTCTGTTGACAATTACGATCCATGTCCAGATTTCAAACCGATTGTACCACTACCAGCTGAAGTAAAAGTGACAACAGGAGAAGAAGATGAAACCGCGATCTTCCGCTCTAGAGCAAAGTTGTTCCGCTTCGTCGACAAACAATGGAAGGAGAGAGGGATTGGCGAAATGAAGTTGCTCAAGCATAAGATAACTGGAAAAGTAAGAGTACTAATGCGACGAGAACAGATTCATAAAATTTGTGCTAATCATATCATAACAGCTGATATGGACATAAAACCTATGAAAAATGAAACCAAAGCTTACTTCTGGGTGGCTAATGATTATGCTGATGAGTCAGTGGTCTTGGAAAAGTTTTGCATCCGTTTCAAAACAGCGGATATAGCACTTGAGTTTTATAATGCATTCGAAAAAGCGAGGCTTGAATGTAGTAATACATCCAGCACTGAAAAAAAATCTATATCAGAAGCACCTAAACTATTTTCAGGACAGCTAACTTCACCCGTTAAAGAAAATGCAGAAAAGCCTATCGCAACGAATACTGGTAAGGCTATAGTCGGCGGGTTCACGTTTAGCAGTATGCCAACATTTAAATCTGTATCTGATGATCCTAAATCTGATATTAAGCCTGTAGAACCAGCTGCAAAAATAAATGTGTTTAGCGGCTTATCTTTTACTGCCAATTCAAATTCACCATTCAGCAACATTTTCAATACAACTGTCCCTACCACCAGCGCCGCCCCTATTGGTACAATACAGACTCAAGAAACTAATGCTAAATTGAACACGTCAGATACAGTTGAAGAATTTGAACCAAATGTGGAATTTACACCTGTCGTACCATTACCAGCTTTAGTTGAACAAAAAACAGGCGAGGAAGACGAAACTGTAATGTTTGAACATCGTGCAAAACTATTGAGATTCGATGCTGCTACCAAGGAATGGAAAGAACGTGGTCTTGGTAATATCAAATTGCTGGTCAACAAGTATAATGAACAAAAAGTGCGATTACTAATGAGACGAGAACAGATTATGAAAGTATGTTGCAACCATGCAGTTACCAATGAATTGGTGTTCCAAAAAATGCCTAATTTAGATAAAGCTGTAACATGGTGTGCGAAGGACTTCTCAGAAGGTGAATTAGTAGCAGAGACCTTCTGCTTGCGGTTTAAAACAGTTCAAGGATGTGATGATTTCATACAAGCTGTTACATCTGTCCAATCTAAGATGAAAGACGGATCTAAAACTGAAAAAGAAGATCAAAACGCTGCAAAACAAAATAATCAAGTAGGGTTTGGGAGCAAATTCAAGCCTAAGGCGGGATCCTGGCAATGTGATTCTTGTTATACTAACAATTTGGAAACTTTTTCCAAATGCGCATGTTGCGAACAGCCTAACCCTAACAACTCTGTTAAAGTTATTACTAGCAGTGTTAGTGACACAAAATCAAATAATACTATCAGCTCTGGTTGGGGAGAGAAGTTCAGACCTAAACCAGGTAGTTGGGAATGTAAGGACTGTCTTGTTCGCAACGAAGCTAATGCTGAAGATTGTAATGCCTGCAACTCACCTCGAGACCCTAATAAGGCAAGGTCAACTGTTAATCGCGTGACTGATAATGCACCTAAATTTAACTTTGGCATCCCTAAAACGACCAACACTACCGAAACAAATCTTGCTGAGAGCACAAAAGAACCGAAATCTATGTTTGGTGCTATTCAATCAGGAACTCAATTCCGTTTTGGAATTCCGCAATCTGAAATTACGGTTCAAAAACCTAAAACTGAAACCTCATCCATATTCGATGGTACCGGTGCTCATAAATTTAACTTTGGAATACCTTTAAATAATTCTATCACTGTAACAGTGATCCCTTCACCTGCAGAAGATCAAAAACCCACATCAAGTAGTATATTTGGAATGCCAAAGCTTACCAGTGAAATCCAGCCAGTTGACTTTAGTATAAAGAAGGCTGATGAACCATGCACACCTGAGAAACCCACGTCAACTATACAAACACAGGGTGCTTCTAGTTTTGTTTTTAAAGAAAGTGGCACATTTGATTTTGTATTTAAACCCAAAACTCCTGTTAAAGGCAAGAGCCCTGTCAAATCACCAAAGAGCGATGCAGGAGATGAAAGTGATGATAATTCATACTCTCCAGAAGACTGCGTGTATATTCCATTTAGTCCAGTCGTGCCCATGCCTGACAAGGTAAGATCATTTCAAATTATAAGTTAAGGTGTGTTCTGTAATATTTTATTGTTTTTTTTTTTAATCGATATTTATAACATTGTAGGTTGAGGTAGTCACAGGAGAGGAAAACGAAACGGAACTGTATGAGCATACCGCTAAATTATACCGATTCGCGTCTGGCGAATGGAAGGAACGTGGGAAAGGAGTTGTTAAGATACTGAAACATAAAGAAACAGGGAAATTGAGGTATGCACATACGTGAATTTAAAATAACATATATTTTGTTATGCACTTTTTTACATTTCGATATAAAAAATACTTTGTCCATTTTACAGGGTTGTTATGCGAAGAGATCAAGTTTTAAAAATCTGTTTGAATCATGTATTATGTCCTGAGATTACTTACGCGCCAAAAGATGATAAAACATGGTTATTTGCTGCCAATGACTTTAGTGAAGGGGAATTAAGTTTACAACAATTCTGTCTGAGATTTAAAAGTAACGAAATCGCTTTGGAGTTCAAAGACGCTGTAGATAAAGCGATAGAGGGAAAATTAGATGGTCCGTATAAGCAAATTACCGCAACTAATAAATCAGAAAAGGATGGGGATGTTAATGATGATGATGTCGTTTTTGTGAGTGAAATACAAGCTACTACAGAAGAAAAGCGAAAGGCCAAAGAACTTATGCTCCCCGAAAATTTCTTTACTTATAAGAACAAAGAGCCATGTCAGGGTTGTCGCGGTTGCAGTGAAGACGAAAAGAAAAGCACATCTTCAACAGTTATAATCAAAGATAAATATTCAGCTGATTCAAGCGTGTCCACGTCTACAACCGTATCAAAACCCTCTACGACTTCGACCGCGGTTCCTTTAAGAGTCCCGTTTTCAGCAATAACGAGTGTGGGCACTCCATCAAAAACATCGACACCGTCATTCGGGAGTCCCACAACTTCTGTATATGGGACACCAAGCAATATGGAGAAAACTGTAGACACATCAATATTCCGTACTCCGCTAGGAGACCTTGGTTCCAATACAAAAACAATGACACCATTGTCCACTCAAGATGATTCCATCAGTGATACCATAGACAAAGAAAATCTTCTTACCCAGAAATCCCATACAGTGCCAAAAATGGTATTTGGAGAATTACTTAGTAAGCCTGCAACATTGTTTGGTGGTGGCGATTCGCAGACACCAGTAAGCACAAAGACTGGTCTTTTGGCGCCACCCAAGTTGAGCAGTCTCAATACGTCTACAGAAAAGAGCACTAAACAAGAACCAGCACCTTCATCTATTTTCGGAGCTGCAAATAAATCTATATTTGGAGAAGCAAAGCCTAGTTTTGGTAATGCTAATTTGGGAGCATCCACGAACAGATCGATATTTCAATTCACCGAAAAGCCAACAGACACTCCAGCTCCTCAAGTGAAGTCTATATTCGGAGATGATAATAAGTCCGAAAACTTGTTTGCTGGTGCAACCCAAGGAAGCATATTTGGCCCGGGTACGTTATCTGGCATCCAATCTAAGCCAACTACTGGCAGTATATTCAGTTCGTCAGGAATGTCGGCATTCGGTGCCATCACGTCCCAAAATCAATTATTTCCAAGCAGTAAATCCATATTTGGGGTGTCAAATCAAACATCAATTTTCGGAAATAATGAAAAAAAAGATAATAAGATAATAGAAATAACAGCTTCAAATAATAATACAGATAATAGACCTGAGCATGCCAATGCTAACAAGGAGTACGCTAAGAAAGAACCTACTTTTAGTGTGGACAGCAACCTATCATTTGCTGCTTTGTCATCTGGAACTGATGGCGGATTTAGCATTCAAAGTAAGTGTTAGTCTAGTCCATGTGGTCATGAAAACATTGATTTTACAATTTTATTCACTTTTTGTATGTAACATTTTTAGAAAAGCCTGATTTCAAATGGGAGGGTGCTGGACAGCAATTATTTGGGGCCGCGCAAAAGGAAGCCCTTGATAAATCTACCAATGAAAGTGATATAGCCGGAGAGGACGGCGGCGCCTGCGCAGATGAAGAGTACGATCCACACTACGAGCCCATTGTGCCACTGCCGGACAAGATTGTAGTTACTACTGGGGAGGAAGATGAGGTAATTTATCTACATTTCTTGAGGACTACAGGAAAATGAGTTATTTTGGAACCATTATCCTATAGTGTTGAGACCAGTGAGACCCATGTCATTCATTTAATCCTATCCCAGCATTTTTTATTATTATCCAGAACGGAATTTTGCGATTGGTTTAAATTCAGTACACCTCAAGAGCTTAACATGACATGGGTCTCATTACTATTGACAATGTTGTGAGTAGGCTAGGGTTATCCTCCATTATTGATATACAATTTTTATTAACATATTAATTAATATTTAACAAATTACAGGTAAAAATTATTGGGGAACGTTGCAAGCTGTACCGCTATGATGAGAAGTCTCGTGAATGGAAAGAGCGCGGTGTCGGCGAGATGAAAGTACTATACCATCCCGGAAGGAACACTTACCGGCTGCTATTACGACGGGAACAGGTAATTATCTTACTTGTTAGTCATTCATCCATTAGCAAGAAGACGTTTACGGCTGGAAATAGACCTCCACCAAGTACTTCCTCACGTAAATCATTGAATCCATTGAATACCTGCTGCTCTTGCGTGGTCATCAGTCTGCCTTGGGCCATGACTTTCGGTCTGTTGCAAATATGAAAACTTATGCATATTTTAAAACATTACATTATATTTTGGTAATATTAGGTACACAAAGCAGTTCTGAATATGTTGCTGCACATGGACTTGGAGTTGCTGCAAATGAAGAACTCTGACCGTGCGTGGACATGGGCCGGTCGCAACTTCGCCGAAAACCCCGCCGGGGAACAGGAGACCTTGGCCGTGCGATTCAAGTCTGTCGATTTAGCCAACTTGTTCCAGGAGAAAGTCGTCGAATGTGTGCGGGTTAGTGAATATTTGTAAATTGATATATTTCGAAAATCTAGTATATACAATTGTTCCTATTCATAATACTAACAGACGTTTCCTTTGATAGAAACTGCAAGCAGCAGCTGCACAAGCCCAAAGAGATGAGCAGAAGCATAGCGACGCTTTTGCCAATGTTGCACCATTAAGGTTGCCAAAACATTTAGAGGACAGCGCGCGAGCCGACGGCATCATTTCTGCTGACCTTACTGGCGCGTCCTCCACAAGAGACTTAGAACCTAACACAGAAACGCCAAACGGTGAAGTTAACCAAACTTCGAGCTTAACAGAGGTGTTCAAGCAGGTACACTTTCAGGAATTAGAAGAGGAGGAGCAAGAAGACGAGGAGGAGGACTATGACCATGATTATGATGCATATTATAATGAGGTAGGTCCTTTATTATTACTAACAGGACTCCTACACAACGAATTGATACAATATACCTTCAAATGGACTTCTTATGAATGTGTGTTTCCACTAATCAATGAATCCTACAACACTTTTATTTGGAAAGGCCACGAATAATTAGCTGTCATGTTGCCAAAGGGTCTCTATAGGCTAGCCAGTAAACCCAGATTGTCTTGTATGTTTCCCACTCTATTGCATTACAACAGAACATGAGCGGCTGTGCCTTCTGCCTCTGCAAGCTCAACACGCGTCTGAATGTTGAAATGATGTTTGCTAAAGTTTTCATGTCCTATCAGCACATATCAATAAATATCAGTTAGCTCATAGATGAATGATAACTGTTGAGAGATGAAGCTTGAAGTGGGGTGGGGTAAGTGTCCTATCCGCAGACTTTTAGGTTTTGCAAACCTAGTCAAAGTTACGTTACCTTAGTGTTTATAAGTCATTTTTGGAGTATTATAATATTTATCTAATGTTTAGGAAGAAGAAGAATCATCGACGTATTACTCGTGTGACGGCGAGGCCGTCATCCGCCAGGGCAGTAGCGAGACCACCTGCTCCAACGCCCACATACAAGTTCTGTTCGACCAGGATATTTACTCGCCGAAAATTATGATCACCGACTCGGCAACAGGAGAAATTCTCGCTGATATGCTCATACACACTGAAACAGAGTTCCAGGTATGTACGATAGAGATAAGGTGATGGGACACACGCATATTTGTGTAAGAGCCTCCCCTCAAATCGGGGAAGATTTAGACCTTAGCCCATACCGGGTTGATGGATCTCTTCTTGGTATTCGTGAGGTTTTCTCCAACATGTAGTTTTCCTCACGGTGTTTTTCTTTGGCGTTTTGCAAGTGATAATTTTCGATTTGAATATTTAAACCTGAAATGAAGCCAGTCGTGGTTTGACACTGCGACCTTTGCTCCAAGGCAAGGCTTTCGAATAAATTAGCTAGCATTGCTTTTACGACTTTTTTATTTACTTAGTTCACCTGATACCTTTGGCAAATTTTAATTGTAAACCACTTGACTGCCGTGATAACTGTTTAGGCCAGACAAAAAGCCTTCATGTCAAGGTTATAAGGATTTATATTACGTTGCGTCGATCAATGAGGTGTAATAAGGGATTTTGTCTCCTCCCCTTTTATGAATTACGTATAAGTTTACCAGTAATTATCATGTTTTTGTATCAGATGAATGGCGATACGTGCGAGTGGTCCGGCACGGATTACACGAGCAACGACCCTGTCGATAAAACTGTCACCGTCAACTTCTACGACAGCGACACCGCCATGCAGTTTTACGACAGTTGCGAAGTAAGTATTCTATTTTTACTCAGGATTTTGACCGCCATACTTCATCTACTCGTGTAAGCCAGGATCTATAGTGATATCCAATGAGGACGCGGAGATATGACCTCCAAGCGACTCCTGGGGATTGTCTCTGATCCCTTAACATAGAGTATAATTAGATGCTTATTTATTTAGTACTAGCGATACCCGCGACTGCGTACTTGTCAACTTGTTTTCTTATATCCCGGGGAACCTTACCGTTTTCAGGACAACAATTATCCGAGATGTTGATGTTGTTGTAAGCTACCATATCAAGTTTCATATAAATCCGCCTAGTGGGATGTCAGATACCTTTTTTTTGCTATCCCGAGGGAAAAATGGGTTATAGTGTTGAGGCACCGAAATTACGTGAGCAACATAAAATTGGCTGAAGATCCAAGGTTAAACATTGAAAAGGTGTGATTTAAAGTCATGCTCTGTGTTGCGGTCACGTAATAAGTAAATTTTATTTTTTTTATAAAATAAATATTCGCGGTTCTACGATGTTCCGTGTTCTTATGCGATTGATTATTGAAAAAAACATTTTTTTTTTCGGTTTGGTGTTGATCGTTTTGTCTAGTAATGGAAATTAACTCCATGGTTTGCTATTTCAGACCAGTAAAGCGGCCACATACTCATCAACGGACCCGGAATCTTAGAATTAAACCTGAATAAGTATTGTAACTCGGAGATGAAATGCCGTATTTGCTTTAGGAAATAAGTGTGTAGAGCCGTTATTTCCCTACATACTATTCTAGTACGGAATCGTAATGTCCGTCTGGCAATATAAACTATTATATTTTGTTTTCATGTTTTGTTACCCCTTTTTTTCTAATTAATTAGATCTCATAAATGAAAATCACTATCATGACGGTTTCTTGTCCAAAATACAATTTGTCGTTTATTATCATGATTACCAATTTTATTTTATCAAAAAGATTACTACACACAATTTAAAATAAGTGCTTGTTTGTATAAATGTGTGGATATATTTAATTACTGTTTGCTTAGAATTAGCTACGTGTGTGTCGAAAATGACCCAAAAGTCTACCCAGATCTCACGAAAGATGATCGGATTTCAGGTTCTCCCGTGCACTGAAATGTGTATTGGTTTTATATAAATAAGTGCTTATTTGTTATTTTCTTGCTTATGTTATGGAATTATGTAAGTGTATACAATTGCGACGAAAAGAGATCTAACCAACACTCGTTAGCGTTTTAAAGAGAAATGATCACATTGTTTGACAAAGTTTACGAATAAAATAATTTAATGTTACTGATGCGATGTTCCTAAGTGGTTAGGTCTTTTTAAAATGTCTATTTTTATGGAGCTACGGCTGATAGTCGTTGACGAGATTGTCACTCTTAGCTTTATGTTTTACAGGCAGGGCTTACTTGATTCACATAGTGGTGACGTCAGTTTAAATTTACGAATAGACCTCTTATATGAATAGGTTCAGAATCATTGTAGTTTGTTCTCATAATTTTAGTTTTTGAAAGGTGCATGCGAGTACTGTGTTCTTTATTTTTTTAACCGTACCTAATTCGGGATTTTAATTACTTTTTACCGTGCAGAAGATGTTTGATTTATTTAAATAATATTTTTAATTTAAAAATGTGTTATTAAATGAGAAAAGGATTCATTTGTTGTAGTAGATCTATGTAATATTGTGATATTTATAAATATATTCTTAAAAGCGAATTGTTCATAGTTTTCCTTTTCTCATTTAAATGTGATCCTATATCCAAACTAATGATGCGATGAATCAAGTAAAATAAATGATAATATGTGATCTAATTAATGACTTTCATTTGATGTATTTTAATTTTTTTATGTTTTGGTAACGCTTGTTTTAAGCGGGTAGGGGATGAAGTAAAGAAAGAAAGTTGTAGAGGGGTGAAAGCACGGTGCGTGCTTTAAGGGTCAGCGGAGCAAGCCTGGCTCCTCGGCGCCTACTGCTTTTCGCGATAAGTGCCTACAGCGCGACAAGTTAGAACCCAGTGAAGCCTGGTGCGCGCCGAGTACACACGCATGTGCGCGCAATTTTGTGATTTTATTTGTCCACATAAATGGTGAATCGTCGTAATTATAATAATTGTGCGAACGAGGCTTTTTCGTTATACTGACGGTACGGTTTCGTGTAATGTAAGTTTGTTTTAACTAGCACTACCTACCTGCGGCTAGGAAGATTGTTGATATATTTTGTGTTAAAGCGATAAAGTTTTAATAAGTGTAGTGAAGTCCGTAGACAGAGATCGAAAAACCAGGCTACGAGCAAACCTAGAAGGAATGGCTTAATGTCTGTGCCAACTAGCGTTGCCTACGACACGCTACGATGACTACGAAGTCAGATTTGCGCAGATTTGTTATTTTTTTCTGTTATTAAGGCAAATCATTTACCAAAGAGTAATTTACCACCACAAGAGACAAGAGACGTGACTCTAGCACGTGTAGCATTATTTTCTGTGTTTATACATTATCGAGTGAAATATTTTTGATGGTCTATGATTTTCAAAGAAAACTTTAACTCATTTTAGAGTATATACAATAATATATAATCTATTTTATTTCATCCCATTTCATTTCGTAAAGAAAGAAGAAGAATAATAATATATAAGGTCGATCTGTGTTAAATATGAAGTGGATTTTTTCCACATGGTTTGAGTATGTGTTATAATAAATTTGTCAAATATAAGTCGTCAAGTTACCTATTGTAAGTATCAATACTATTATTCTTTTAGGATAGGACTAGCGATGCTCATAATTCTAAGAGTAACGGCATTAAATCACGATCTCAACGACTCTGCAGACCACTCAGCACAAGTAGAAGTGAGAGCAGTTTTCATAAATTGTGAACCAGATGTGAGTGAAACATTATTTTTAGGGTAGATTATCAACCAAGAGTCATCATAATCAGTCGCGTACTTCAGTTGCGTAGGAATACACATACACTTGCGTGACATTCTGACTGACCGTTGGTTTCTACGATGTTAGCCCAACAGGGAATGCAGGCTATAAGAGCGTTTCTCCACTGCAGCCGTCACCGAGAAACGGGAATTTCGAACCGAGTTTGCAACGCCGTGACGGCCATTTAAACCGATATCGGTGGTTGAGCCTTACCCTCCCACCGGCCTCAGGTTCACTTGACGAGTTCTTTCGTGTTTTATATTGCTGATATTTCGGCCCATCGATAGCATAGTAGTAAGTATCGCTACTTCGGCAACCTCATCTCGTTCTCGGGGACTGCTACGGTGGACAAAATGCTCTATTAGGGTCATGGGTGTAGCCAGGGCTTGCTTCAGGGTTGGGCCAAGCAAAAAAATCGAATTGAACCAACATTTTTACTTCGTAAAAAATGTGACACCAATAGAAAGTTGTTTTTTCCTTTTTATTTAGCTGGTATCGTTTGATAATATACTATAGAGTCGCTTCAGTTCTTGACATCAGTTGTGATATGGTCTTATATTTTTAGCTTGACTTCATGCGGCAGTGTTGGGCAACTCTGCCACACCGTGGCCACACCCATGATTAGGACCAAGGGCCTCTATTATGACGAATGAGCTCAATAGTTAGGGCATACATAGTTTCATATAGATATTTTAAATTTCCAAACGCGCTTACTAAATTATAATGTATCTTGTGTAAAAATTATAATCCAATCAATGTAGGATAGAGGGAAAGTTTCTCCGGACTCAGAGGCGACGCGGTTCGAAAGGGAAGAGCTTTACAAACACAGCGCGCTGCGGAACTGCTGCAAGAAGTTGGCGGTCACGGTCAAAATAGCCAGCGAACCTAACGTTAGTAAAAAAAAAATAAGTAGGGAATATTGGTGTTTCATAAAATGCATATCAATATACTATAACTAATGCGCTGTAGGTACGCGGTATACTTGAACGCGTAGCTAGCAACGGGTTTGAAGTGACGGGTATCTTGGTTGTTAAGCCCAGATTAATTTGTGTTTAGTTTCAGGTAAATGATGATCCAATTGTTACAGTTGGAAGTGAATCTGCATTCTCTTCTGAAGGTCCCCGGTTTGAATTTTGAGTAATGTGCACGAAACGAGAAGTGAAACGAAAGGTCTATGACTCCGGTACAAACGTACCGGAGTTTATGGACCTTGCATATCTAGTATAAACTGGGATCGCCCCTATTCCATTGTGGGATACCCATACAAATACAAGCGTTGCTTAGTTGGGTGGTGTGGGCTCGAGTGTAGCATTAGGCGGGGCGCGCCCCATAGGAACATCTGAGTGAAGGTGAAGCGTACATTACATTCTCTCACTGCACACCTATCACACTGCGCGCTCTGCGGTATGCCATATCACTGACGACCCTTAAAAATCTGTCCAATTCCTTATGGATCAGGAATTGGGCCAGATTTTTAAGTAAATTTCTTTCTTTTTAATAAGGAAAATTCTGGTGACGAATATTTACCGATCGAGCACGTTTTCGAAGGCACGAATAAGAAGCGAGTACGGCTCTTGGATCCTTATATACTGCGTCTGCGCAGGGAGCTACCGCTGCAGGCTTACAAGTTGCGGAAACTTGACGTAATGATCTATTGATTCTTTTTCAAACTTACTTTGACTTCATATTCGGTGGTATCTACCTGGAAAAAGTGATTAAAATTTTGTCTACAACTTCCACAGCGACATGTTTTAATAGTTCACGAAATCTAAATTCGATATGGATTTCTTTATGTATTACAAATTTCCGTTTCCGCTAAGGGCATTACTCGATATCGATATGGTTAGATAGCGCTTTTTTATTATATATGTTAGAAATGGTATGTGGATAAAGAGAAGGCAAAAGCAAAAATTGCTCATCCTGTAATTATTACAATTTACAATCCAAGGACCAAGATAGTAGATAGAATAGTATTTTTATATATTCGCCGATTATGATGCAAGGTAAAGTGTATCTTATTGTTTAGACTGTAACTGGGATATTTGCGGATTCCGAGGGTGAGATCCAAGAGAAATACAAACGTCGAATAGTAAGTTATTTAGTTTTTAACATGTTTTACATTTAATAATAATACTAAGTCATTTATTTCAAATTTTGTCAAAGAAAAAAATGTGCTTTGTTATGACATTGTAAATGATGTAGACTTAATTAATTTCGGACCTGATACCCAATTTGCACTTTAACTTATTTGACTGAGTTTGTTTGAGCCATCTCTCACACAAGTTATGGAATGCGTTTTCCAGCTAATTGTGAAACTATCCTTAATATTTTTTGTCAAAGGGTCGCATGCGGCGCGACTTAGGACTTAACTCGACCCAGAAATGGATATTGAACAAAACGCCTGCTTCACTATACAATTTACAAGGCAATAGTGATCGTAAACGCTCAATCATTAAGCAGACATCTGGTAAAACCTGATACATATTTGTTATAATTTCTAGGCACCGAAACTAGTAGAGGCAGTTATAGCGGTAGGCTTAACTAGTACCTAATTCGCGTCATTTATCAGGGTCGCGTAATTTTGAAGTTGATGTAAATGACGCTGCTATATATATATATTTTTTACCAAAAAAAAAGAAATGCTTTATTAATTCTATGTTTAATACTCACTAAAATGTTTATTACAAAGCTTCTGAAACCAACTCTTGCGCAGTACAGGTAAATGTCGCTATCTTGAAAAATATTTAGCTATAACTTAGTATATCATTGTGACGAAGCATAATAGCGATTAAAATAATATTATATAGTTGTGAATATTGGAATTATTAACATAGTACATAGGTACTAATAGTACCTACTTACCTAACTTGGGGGTAACATAGTCCGTGCCAAAAAAATATTAATACTACAATATTATATTGCCGGGGTTCGTATCATATTATATCCGTAAAGTATTATACAGAAGTAGGTTGGTAGGTACCTTACAAAGGTCCTACCGCTATTAGTAGGTAGATCTCAGATTAAGAAAAAAACATGGATCAAATCTATCTCACAAAAATTAATTTATTAATCATTTATTTAGTATAGTAGAATTTAGTAATCATAATGTTCTTATTTTTAAGTACCTATAGGCACTGCGCAGATTGGCATGGTTTTTTCTTCTTAGTCTGTGAAGTATAATTAGATTTGTTGCAGTAGCGCACTGTGCGCTGCGGTTACGTGTCGTCGTATTTTTCGCATTTAATTTTATTTTCAATCATATAATCACTACCGTATTCCACATTATATGTATTTGGCTCGTGCGCGGACAAATTCTCCTCCGCTTCGATGATCACAGCGAATATCTTTTTCTTGACCTGCGTTTGCATCCAGTGTGGCATGTCTCTCGTAGACTTTAAAATACAACTGAAAAAGGATTCCAATGCGTCCGAGTCCTGCTCACAGCGCAATAATTTAGCCGGAGGTGCTTCCGTGCAATCCGTGCAGTGTCGTTTCATCGGACTGTCTGTGTTACCGTCAGTCGCTTGGTCGACGGCGCCGGCGTCGGCGTCGGTCGTGGACACATCCTGCTGCTCCGAGCTCTTGGAGCACGTCGCCATCGCCGGCTCCATCTCTATGTTCTCCGTTATTCTATATTTCATATGCGGCTCCAAGAACTGCATTTGTTTGGCATATTTCCAAGTGGTTATATGGGCCGGCAGCAATTTGTTCTGTCCCAGTTTTGCTCTTTTGAGAGCTTCCCGATGATTGTCGCGGAGTTTTCTCCATTCTGTTCTCGCAGCTTTAACTGGAAATGATATAAAGAAAATATGTAAAGGAGCTTTGCAATTCATTCGCAATGTCTTTGTAAGGCAGGTTGTTGTTTTTTACGTAGAAGCGATGCTTATCCGTATCTACCTAGGACGCGATTGACTCCGCTGCATTTTCAGCTATCAAAAACAACGTCCCACCGCCATTATTAAAAAATCCTCTCCTTCCTTTCACTCCGTTGATCGACTAAACTAACCTTGTCTCTGTTCTTCTTCATGTTTATTCATGAGACGATGTGCATCCAACCTTTGAAACTCAACAAAATGATCGGGGTACATAGATTTCAAATGACTCTTTAACGCAGTAGTTGTGCGCCATTGCGTGAATATACTTTTTTACATATTGAACTCGATTTTGGTAAAGCCCCCCCCCCCCCCCCCGCGCTCGACACCCAAGCGGAAGTCACGCGGAGTTCGCTACTTGCGGAAGCAGAACCGCCGCCGCCGCCGCGCACGCCGCGACAAATATAAGATACCTAACAAAACTTACTGTTCGGTATGGACTTGTTGTTGAGCGCCTTGGTAACGTTCTGCCAAGCGTTACCGCGCGTGTGCACGTCAGAGTAGTCGGGATGCTGCGGGTTCCACAGGCATGGATGCACTCGCACGCATTCTATTAACTTTTCCATGGTTCACGTGCTGCATTTATTTCTATGGGAGATCGATGGATGCAGCTAGGGCGAGCGGCGCGGGCGCGCACAAACTGGCTTCACACGGCGGCGCGGCGCGCGCAGTGCCCCGAGTGCCGGCGCGAGGTCCGCCTTCTCTTTACAATCAAACCGGTTTTCGTGTCGATCGGCGGGCAGCTGTATTATAAAATAAAACCAGTTTTTAAGACGCTTTCACGATAAATAACTTGAAGCAATGTTACAATCGGCTATTTCTGTGGTACTGTAGCGGGCATCTACACTGTCCAAGTATATGTATGTGTATAATAACATATTTATTGCATAACGAATTCAACCATACTCTAGCTTTACCTTTAGCCTACCTAACAGGGAGACATGATATTTTTTTTTGTAAATGTCGTAATGTTAGTAGATATGTAATGTAATTTACATTTGCACGTCATAAAGTAGAGAAGTTAGAGCATAAAGAAAAAGCTAGGTATTCGCAAATAAATGACTTTTGCTTCAGAATAATATGCACGTTTCGTTTTTCAGCTAACCGACTAAAGTCGTGTACTTATCATGATACAGTGACAAAGGTGCGTGACAAACGAAACGAGCACAATATCGTAGTGGAAGATGCAACAGATGATACACACCCGCAGTGGCTTGCAAAAGACCATTATCAAAAACCAGATAGGGGCTTAGAAACACCCGACAGCTTTGAAGAACCATCACATACGGCAATAAACGGTTATGGTGTAGACCGCAACGGGAAGATAAATAAACGAACATCAGATAAAAACATTCCACATTCTGAGCATAGAAGTAGACGAAAATTTCACTTATCAAAATCAAATCAATATCAAAAATCATCTGAAAATAGAAAATACGATAAAATTCGTAGCGGTAATTTGAAATCTGAAGAGTTTAGTCAGGAAGTTGAACAAGATGACTTTGTTAATCGTAACATTGATAAGTATCACCAAATCGACGACAAACCTAGGGAAATAAAATTTGATGACACAAATAATGTTGATAGTCAAGAAAAAGATTATGCTGTCTATGAAATCGGAAATCCGGAGCTATGGTATAATGCCCACTTGCAGCTTTTTGAAAAACTAAGTACGCCTGAAGGGAAGACTTTGTGGAACGATTTAACGAAAGGGGAACTGGCCAGGTATTCTTTTTTTACGTATAACCTTTTAAAGAATAACCAATAGATAGTTTCACAAGCAATTTCTACAGGAAACGCACTTTTCCTCAGTGTTAGTTCACTATCTCCCGAGTGGACGGGCCAAGACCTGAACGTGCGGTATCGTCCGGATGAGTGGTTACCCAGAGACAAATACACGCTGCCCAATACGAGGTTATGTCTTCTGGCGCCAATAAATGTTGGAAGCAGCGAAAACGTCGCTTCCTTCAATGGTAAGACGACTTACATTCATGCATTGCTAGGTAGTTTAAGAAACTCATCAAGGTGGTCTTTAATTTGTCATTCTTGCTTTTCAGCAGATGAAGATTATATTGTAGTTCCTGTTGAAGATATTATGGGTTGGGATGACGATAGCGATGATTTGAGCAAACGCAGTGATAACTACTCGGACATAGATTATAACATAAGCTCTACTGAACAAAATGAACAGGTACTTAAGAGTCTGGCATTGCTACATATTCATCTGATCTAAGAGCTTAGAGTTTGATATTTAGACCCGTGAAACTGGAACTCTTAATCATAGAGCTGACAAGTATAAAACGCAATAAAAGATCTTGTTTAGAAAAACTAAAACACCTTGTTTCTGACATGGCTTTGTTTCGATTTTGAACTCCTAATACCTACATTATAAGATGTTTTTTTCTTGAAATGTCTATGTCAAATATAAATTCTAAATATCAGTAGATAAGATTATTCCTTGTTATTGTACTCAGCGTTTCTATCGAAGCGCGCATGCAACTTTCCGGTCGCTGTTTATTATTCCACGCGGAAGAATTCAGTGTTTATTCATTCAGGCTACGATACACAGGTTGGGTCTTAAGTACCTATATAATTAATGTTTAAGGTTAAGGTAAGCTTTGCAATTTGTGTGTTACCTTTACAGGGTAACCGCAAAGTGATTATCCGTACTTCTCGGGCTTTGCTGAAGGGGAGCGCAGATAAGGTGAATGTTGCCTCTCAGGGTTCGGACAAATACCTCACACTACCGCACCGCCGTCTGCACCACGCCCAGATTGACCTGGAGGCAAGGGCAGACGAAAATGAGCTCGTTCGTGTTGGGTAGGTGGAACTAAGTTTTATTCTGTGGGTGCACCCATGCACACCTCATTGAGCTGGCTTTTTACCTTACACGAACATAAGAGAGTTGTAAGGTACTACTTGAGTATTTTTATCTATAGCCTGCGGGCTTATATAACGTTGAAGTTTCTTGCGGACTCTTCTCCATAGAACTAACGTTAGCCAGCGATGGTGCATTCTGTTTTCTCGTCTACATGAACAAGTAACTTATCTTATATTCATTAGGTATTCACGTAGGTACATTGATTTTCCCAGTGCGTCGGGACGTATTTCGACGGCAGTGGCAGATAGCACGCGAAGAACGCGTACCGTGATTACGGTGCAGGCAGCTAACAATGGCTTGGCCGCTGCTCGATTCAGGTGTGTCCCTTACACTGTCGTAATCGATATTAACAGATTTTTTGTTATAATTTAGCTATATCCTCACACAGCTGGGCAAAGGCCACCCCCAGAAACCTTCGTGCTTCTTTGTCATCGGCTATCTTTAGCGAATCCTTTTGGAGTGCATCTAAGACATCATGCTAATTTTTACTTACTAATATAATTAATAATGTTTACTTGCATGTAAAACCTTCTAATGGCAAGTGTCTGGTACAGGGTAGTAGCTCGAGATTGCGGCCCAGCTGTATCCAATTTGATCGACGAGAAGGGCGAAGCGGCATATATAACTGCTCCTGAGCTACTGCCGCCGAGGCACACGCGGAACCTGCGACTTGAGCTGCCCGTCGAAATACCGCTCGATACTGCTCATTGTTCCGGTAAACACCAACCCAAGGCGATTTCACACGGGTCGATATGGTTTTACATTAAGCCGAATGGACTTCGAGTATTTGCCGAAGGGAGACTTACTGTTGGTCGCAAATGGCCTTTGCAGGTTTTGCGAAAGAGATGATAGTAGTGCTTTATTGCGTATTCGAGGGATGAGGACCCGGATATACACAGGATAGGAGGGCATGAAAAGAGAAACATGATAAGGAAATGAAGGATTCGCGGGTATTTACCCATCTATCCCTTTCCTTTCCTCAAAGATTCTTCTGAATTCTTTGACAATAGTTTTACACTTTTGTTCTAAAAAAATGCGTTGCAATGAAATTGTAAGTGGATTAAAACTTCCATGAATTTAGAGCTTTGGCTCTGCGGCTACTAGTAGCATCTCTAGATCTAGATCTCTAGATGTAAGCGCACACACAGACGGACACTATGGTACGGTTTCATTAAAAAGCTGTAGCCCGAATGCTGCCGATACGGTATTCCAAAACATTTATTGGGCTTGTTTTTGATAATTTACCCTTGAAATTTCAACAACATATAATAATTCGTCGCCTAAAAATCGCTTGCAATGCCTTCCCACGAGTAGATGTCGAGTCTTATTTATAGGTTCTTGTTGGTGTCAAATTGCAGTGGCTTTACTGAACGACGATGATGAGTCGGTGGCGGTGCGAGACGTGGTGATAAAGAAAGGAGATCGCTGCTTTTGTGTGTGGCACTGCGACTGTGTGTGCCTGAGTTAGTTCACTTTAAATATTGATGATATTAAAATTAACGACCCGATTGGCTAATTTGGTAGTGACCCTGCTTTCTGTACCGAGGACCCGGCTCGGAGCCGCAGTTCTAATATTGTTGTTAGAGTGTGATAAGTGCTAATTTATACCCGAATCATGAACGAGTAATATTTATACAAGTACCTACTTACCTACCTACCTACCTATTTCTCTAGTGCCAAAGATACAGGGAATCCTAGTTTGTAGCTAGGTCAATGTAACTGTTCAGACCAAAAAATACTTAATTTCGGGCGAAACGTGAACAGTATTGTTTGCGTTGACATAACTGGCGGACTGTATCTAAAGCATTCAATTCTCTATCTATACAAAGAGAGAAAATACGTACAGAGTTAGCTTACGAATTAACTCGCACTCGACGTGCAGAATCCGAATTAGGTAATTTTATTCCGCACCAGACGATGATCCTAAGCTGCTGTGCCGGGAGATGGCGGAGGCTCGGCAGGTGGCCGCCGGGCTGTCGACGCGCAACAGGCCGCGCCACAGTCGCTCCATATGCTACAACGACAACACCACCACCAATATAATCGTTGTGGTCATCGGGGTCATTAGCTTTCTACTCATTTTAGGTATGTGCAATGTATTACACTACGGCTGCCATTGGAAGCTGTGGCTGTGTCTGTAGCTGTGGTGAGTGGTGTGGTGTGTACGTCTGAGTGTGTTGGAGTGTGTGTGTATTTATCATACCTACGTCCATTGTTAGATTCCTGAACATCTGAGATTATATTCGTTGGCGATCCTTGATAAACATAATTGTTTAAGAGAAATTGTTTCTGGTAACAGGTTGTATGAAAGCGATTTTGGGTCTATTATTCCGGTGTATTGCCACCTGGGGCCTGGGTTGGTTGCTGCAGACGCCGCGCAAGCTGGAGCAGTACTATGAGAAGTCGCTAGCTTGCCGCCCCGTTGAGTGCGATGAAGAAGGCTGGCCCGTCCACCCGGACACCAAGAAACGGACTGTTCACCTCGTCAGCTGGTAATAACTCCATTTGTGCGTGAACAATCGTAGGTACCGCATCGGGATATATTATATCGGTACATCGTGTCGTGATTGGAAGAGTTGCTGTGAAAAGATATTGTATATTTTTATACGTAGGCTAGTTTAGATGAGATACAGAGGCGGTCTTAACCTATTGGCGGCTTTGGGCACTTTAGGTTGGGAAAATGCGGCCCTGATGACTATGACGGAAGACTTATTAACAACGGGCGTAAAGGAGTAGGTAAACAAAATTACTAGATTTTTGCTTTTTGCTGAAATAGGAGGATGCTCCATGGATTGAGGGTCCTGGGAACATGCTCAGAGTGGGAAATAGAAAAGAACCGCCTGGAAGAGGCCTCAGGTAACAAATTATTTACGTCAATAAAAATGCCGCCAAGCTTTAATATACCTGGACTGGGACAAAGATATGGTGGAAGATGAGGGACCGACGCGGTTCGAGGGAGGGAGAATTTTTACATATCAGACTAATAATAATAGAGTAGCAGCTGCCCCTATTATTATTAGTCACAATAAACCTATTTGCCAAACTCTAGCTAGATAATAATATATTCTTTTTTGCAAATTTCAGGGCAATGGAGTTTATTCTCAACACGATATTCTTCGTCAGTGTGCCTTGCGTACTTATTCAGAATGCTATCAAGAAGTGCTGCGCTCGCTGCACGCACGCGGAAGATGAGCAGCCAGAAGGTTACTGTAGAGAGGAAACCAAGAAATGTTTCAGCTCACATGATATGCAGGTACGATTTGGCTTTCCATTCACCTGCTATTTTCATTGGTACACAGTGAGGAATTGCACTTGTAAGTTAAAATATCCTTAAAAAGGAATAGCTAATTCAATTGGTGGTATATTTTGCTATTGGATGTAAGTTTTCGTACTTAGATGTAGATATGTGTACGTAAAAGTGCAATTCCTGACTGTTCGCAGGGCGTGGTTGGGCGCTGGCGGCGGCGTCGCGGCGGCCTGCGCAGGTGGATGACGCCTGGCGCGCAGCAGCTCTCCGCAGACATTTGGCACAAAGGCCTCTCTCCTAAACTTCCGATGAATACTGATTTAGTAAGACTTATGTGCACTTTAGTTTTACATACGTTCAATATTACAATGATCTGGATTCTCAAAGGTACATGTCGAGGTAGGGTGAGAAAACACAAAGGCCTGAACATCTAAGATGTCGATCTTTTAAGATGTGACGACAAAAATAATTCTTAGCACTAGCAGTTTTTAAATACAGAGTATACCTAGACTACGGATAACGAGTTATCAAATATTATGAGTACACAATCCTAAAATTACAGATGAAACCCTTACTTCCGGAGGCACGCGGTCGTGGCCGCGCCAACGAGACCCGGCAGTCGGGACCCGACTCGGAACAAGATGACACGGACTACGTCCTTACGCAAATGCAAAAGAGTAGGGAGTCGCTTGCTGTAAGAAATGTGATCATATCCTCCTGCCTTATCCTAATACTAGTACTACTACTAATAGCAGGCATAGAAAGTACCTAACTATGTTTGTGCGTGTGTGAGTGTGTGAGGTCTTATTTCAACAATATTGGACCAATCGTTTTGGCATAAAATCCTTCTACCCACGCAAACAAAGTATTAAGTACCTTAGTAATTACAGGGAACTTTCATAATGACCTTTCTTTTCTTGGTTTTATTAATTAAAGCACAGTGTTTAATTTCATTCACAGAAAAATCAAAGAAAGATAAGCGATCCTGAAAATTCGTCCCTGAAGCCTAATTGACAAACTAAGTATAATATATTGTATTTCAAAGTTGCATAGTTAATTTAAATAAATACTATACATTTTAATTTTGGTGTACCTATTTTATAATTTTATCCCCGAAAAGACCGAGGTTCAAATATATACAAAAAGCTGTCATCTTGATGGCTGACAGTGACAAACAGTAGCAGTATGAGTATACGTCAAACAGCTGTTGATTGATTGAACTTTTTGTTCGTGCGGCGTCGTATCTTATTATCTTATCATTTTTTTACAATATTATAGCAAATCATCTTGCGTAACAAAAAGCGATGTAAGTTAAGTTATGCGTGTACTACTGAGGCCACTAGTCATAGCCAGGAAGGTGCTGCAATCAAACAGAACTGTCCAGTTGAAGAATCCATTTACTACAGGTAGGTCCGGTCGTATGCGTGAGTGCTATCGGTATATAAATAAGGAAGGACCTCGTTCGCGGTCTATTTTGGAATCGTGCCAGATAGATACGAGAAACTTAAATAAAGTTTGGTTCGTGTTTATAGCATTGGTGTGGAGAGCTATGGAAGACAAGGAGTCTCTGAAGAAGCGTTTAACGCCGCTCCAGTATCATGTTACCCAAGAAGCTGGGACCGAGAGACCTTTTACAGGTAAACTTTGGTAATTTTCTATATTTTGTTTTGTTTAAATTATTGTGAGGACTGTATAATAGTAGATGGTACTCATTATTTATCTCGCTAATAGCTAGCTATTTATCTAATATATGAACACTGGTGGTACGCCTATTTCAGAATGTACCTTGTTGGATTATTCTTAAAAATAAGTTTAATAAAAATAATTTCTTTAGATCCTCTATATACAAAATGAGCCATTTCTAATTATGAGTGATGTGGCCAGCCATCATGACACTTGGTTTATTTAACTGTGTTTATTATGTAGTGGATAGTAATAATATGAGCCCTTTTATTATTATTTGTGTGGTGGAACTATAAAATGTTCTCTATCTATCAAATATAATGTTTTCAGGAACCTACAATAAATTCTATGAAGAGGGCATGTATGTGTGTATAGTGTGTAAGGAAGATCTATTTACCTCTAAGACAAAGTATGACTCTGGTTGTGGCTGGCCTGCATTCAATGATGTTCTCGCCAAAGAAAAAGTTACCTTGCATCAGGACACTAGTGCAGGTATGTGTATAATAGTAAACCAATCATTTATATTGGATATGCTATCTTTTTCATATTCTACAAAGTTTTTTTTTATTTGTTTAACCAGAAGGTATTGTGACTAAATGCACTGTTTATTTTATTGTATGAATCAAATTTCAGAATGGTTAAAAATATGATTATGATGCGTAAGGAAAATAAGTATTTATATATATCAAAATCATATTATTTTTTATCAACCTTTTAGCTTCTGTGTAGTAAACCATTTTATTGGAATGCACTGTGCAGAACAAATCCTCAATGTCATTGAACATTGATACATACAATAAAATAATGTTCACAATAGTGTGCATGGCCTGGCCTCAATTCAAGGTTCTCATCTAATTCCATCCATTGTTATCATCCTTTGACCCAATTCTATTATTAAATGACAATTTAATGACATACATTATCTTACCTATTTTGATAGAAAATAACTTTTAACAAAATATAATACTAAAGTACCCACCTAACTCGGTATCTCCAGACTGCCCCTGTAATTAAATATAAATGTCATTTGAATAGGTTCAATTAAAAAAATATAAGCTGAATCACTAGCTATAATTTAAACATAAATTAGGTACTTATAATTGAATTGGCCCCTCTATTTTTGTCATTTATTAATAGAATTGGAAACATACCCATTTGTGTAACCTCCATACATTAACATTTCTAACACATGCCACTTCTACAGTAAGACGAAATTATTACGATGATGTAAATATTTTACATTTGTTGCTTATTGTTATACATATATAGAATATATTGTTATACTTATACAAACCACTTACCTATTATTTTATTTTATTGTCTATTTTTTCTTTATATGAAAAATTGCCATGCATTGCTTTGGAAAGTGGTTGCGACATGATGTTAGTATACATTATTCATTCTATCTATGCCACCTTGGGTAGGGCTCAATATGGACTCACAATGCTACTTCCTTATCTAGATAGGTCGCCTTATACGCACATTGTGTTGAGTTGTGGTCATGAATGCTAACCTTAAACTTGAACAATTCTCACCTATACCCATTAAGTGAAAGGTGATTACTAAGCCCCATTATTTATATAAGTACTTAATAAATTAATATTTAACTACAATTATGCATGATTTGTATTTAATATTAGCTATAGCGGTACCTCCGAACTTCGTACCGCGCCTCAGTATCAAATGAGTGAGACAATTAATTATCTTTATTATTATTTATTTTTGGGAATTTTTCCCGTGTTTTAATAATTATTCTGCAATTCCTGGCGGTTAAAATGAAAAAAATCAAATATCATAAATAACGGCGCACCCGTTCTTGAGTTATAAATGGGGAAACTAACACGACTTTGTTTTATATATATAGAAAGAAGATTTATATTATAGTGGCTTTACCTAATTTAAAGGTCTGGGATGTGGGATGTATCAATGTATTTCGTAAACAAATTCAGCACACATGAACAAATGCGTGCTAACTCATGCAAATTAAAGTCAAGTCACTACTCACCATACTAAGGAAAATTCTGGACAATAACTTTGTCAGAGGGGCCACACCTTGGAAAGTATAGTCTAGGCTATTTGAGTATATGATACATATGCAAACATTATTTACTAATTAGATTTTGTTAATTATGTAGTGCATTTTATCTTACTAACTTATGCATTCTATGGATGTGGTATATACAAACTACCTATTTTTTATTGATATAACTCTACTAATGAGTTAATACATGAATTTAGTATTTTTGTAAACTATGCAAAATGCATGCAAATAGACAAAAAATATCATTTAACAATAAAATCAATGCAATATGGATATATATAAAATTATAAGTATAAATATATATTTTTTGAAGTACTTACTTATATCTATGCTTTGTATTTTTGATCTCTTACTTATTTTATTATTTCGTATACCTAGAATGTTTATATTATGTAAATGACATGTTGAGTTTGTACCTATGTAATATTTATGAAGTACATCCAAACTGGTGATGGGATCGTCGACAGTGGTGCTAATACGTTTTATCTTTTTTTCTCTTCCCCGTACCTTTGACCACCTTCCGACACAACCCTGACTCCACGGTAACCGTAAGTCGGCCCCAATTGGTAAATTAATATAATTATATTTTTTCTTTTATGCTTCGTCTCTTCATATACTTAACATAATTTGCAAACATTCCGTGTGTCGTATCGCTACTCACCACTCAAAATCGCATTGCCCGCAAGTAATATGGTAACGTATCACATTCATGCTGTTTTGGCAAATATCAATCGCGTTCACCGCGCTCGTTCAACGATTACGAACAATACACGAATGATCACACTATTCAACTTCGATGTGGCCGTAACGTTGGGTTTCTGTATCGCTCGCTACCTAACTGTTACACGCCCTCATCTTGACGTCACCTTAACCGTTCTGGAATGCGCATGATAAATAATATGCATTTCCCCTCGCCACCCGAACCGCCCGTCTTGTCCCGTCCCGCCCGCGCTCCTCCTGGATGCTGCCGGCTGGACCCCGACGCGGACGCACCGGCCGCGCGGCCGCCGCGACATCGCCCGTCTACAACACACCACTACCATACGACACCAACTCGGCGGAAATCATTGTCGGGTGTATTCATGTCATCCATTATTCAATGTTATACCTATGTACATAATGGCTTTCTTGGTGAATGGACCCGCTGTTTGAATTAAAGTTGGAGCGAATATATTACTGGTTTTAACACGGCCAGGTTTGGTGCGAACTGAGGTGCGGTGCTCCAAGTGCTCGGCGCACCTGGGACACGTGTTCGATGACGGGCCAGCGCCCTCGCGGAAACGTTTTTGCATTAATTCTGCCTCCTTGGACTTCATACCCGCTGAAGAGAGGAAACAGTAACGTTTCAGGGAGACCGCTATTGCGCGACCAATTTGTACATTCACATACAACATTTGATAACTTATTCTGGATTAAACGTTAACTTGGATTACAAATCGTACATTCGTATTTATAAGTATAATTAACTAATTAGGTATCTAAGTTAGCTGATTTTCTAAATAATATATCAAGTTTTTGATACAACTTGGGCGCAAAGAAATAAGTAATTTAAAATGATTTAAAATTTGTGTTATTTTTACTGATGCAAAAGGTGTAAATCAAAATGGTGCTCTTCATCTCTTTAGTGCAGCAAAAGTATTTATATTGTAAGGCAGCTTAATTTTATTTTGTAATAATTTAGTTACCATGTCGAGTCATTGTTGTTTTAATTGAGGCCTGTTCCATCTAATCAAAATGGTAGAATTCCAAGACGATCGAAGAAAAATATAATAATGTATTTCATCTCAATGCGTTTAATATTATATGATATTTTGATGGAATGGGTCTTTACTTGTTAAGTTGTTATAACACATATAAGTGCTGTTAAATCTTCAGTACAAATCTATCCATATTATTATCGGCTAATGAATTATTTATTACAAATACTGAATACATACCTAGCTATTTTTATAAAAATACTGCAATAAATATTTTTGTGAAGATATTATATTGTTTTATTGATATCACCTTTTTTTTCACCCATAAGACACTATAAATGGTTATGAAGCTGGAAACTTCTTCAAAGGGTGTACTCAAAACAAGTTTCATGATTATTAAAATTCCGCATTTTTACTCGACTGCGCCAGAAGAAGGGTAATGTGTTAGCGTTAGTGCGGTGCCAGGAACGATAACTGATCATCCGTTTCAATTAATTAAAAAACAATTCAGTTTTACAATGCACTTTGTATGGGGGTTAGTTTAAATATGTCTATAGTTTGGCATATATTCATTGTTATATATTCATTGATGAACCAAATTGATAGAACTCTTAAAATATTTTATTCAAAAATGTTTGTATTGAGATCATTATTTTGACCTTCTTTGAACAAAGTCGACCTTTCCGCGCTACTTGAATAGACGCCAGCGAGGTGCATAAAATTTCATTGCTGGTGATTTTAACCATCAGTATTTCTCATCATCATCATCATTTTTTCCTTGGATAGGCAGCGTGATGATATAAACCTATCTTTTGAGTCTAAGTTTATCCTTGATGTACGGAACAGCTACAAACAAGAAATCTAAAACGCTTGTTTGTGATTCAGACTTCCGAATAGCCTATTACCCCATTTTAGTTAATATCTTTATGGACATACACAGCTAGTTTTATAATATTATAAATAAAACTAATCCAATAATCATGGTGAGTCTTTTAATATACTATGGTTGTAGGTATGTATATGCACAAGTTGCTTATACATGGCACTGGCGTTTTAAGACTGTCAAAAAACATGAAAAATGTTCTAACCACATTAAAATGTTTTGTTCAGATACATATTAATTACAATATTAATACATTCTCAACTTATACTACATACATAATTACAGTTACTTTCTCAACATAACATTCTATGCATACTCAAATTCATCTTCATGATCACATATGTATAGTTAATACACTTCTTACAATATTTTAGTAATATACGATACTGAATAACTTTGTTCACGCTCTCTTGAGGTTTTGGCTACAATTTTTACATTTCTATATTATTGCACAATTTAGTATGGTTGGTGCAGTCGCTATTGAAGTGCTTTTGTGAAAATGCATAGGTTCTGATAATTCATATAATAATAGTTTTAGGCCGTATTTCAAGGAAATTTTACTATACGCCTTTCCTCTACTTTAAACGCATTTTTTTATTTACCTTTCTTTTCATACTTACGTTCGTTTCAAAGGAAAATAAACGTGACACGACATTAAGTGTCCATAATTCACAAATTATATACTTACTACAAAAATATCTGACAGTATAAATATCAGTTACATGACCAACATCAAACATTATAAGGCATTTATAAAAGTAACCACAGTAAAATAATCAGTTGAAAGAAATGAATATAGAAGTCGTTCACATTTAAAATTAAAGAGATCACATAGTAGTTGAATGATAATTCTATATCACAAGATATATTTTAATTAAAACAATCCATACATATGCACCAACCGGGACTGCACAGATTCTACATAGCGTAAATTGGTCACGTCATATTGTCAATGAGTAATTCTACTCGTGCCTGTACAATTCACAGCAGGGCTGCTACTTGCAACCCTGCCAACCCCTGCCGACTACACACTGCAAGTCATACTCGTGCACACACACTCGGGCTACTTTCACACACTTTAAATTAGTGAATACATATCAAAATAAACGAATTCAGCGTCTATCGGCACAACCCTAAACAGTAAAAGCAGAGAGACATCTTGCAAGTCTTACAAATAAATGTAAATAAAATACTTCAATGTTTCTAATACGAATAAAATATTATTGAATCTTAATTATTTTCTACTATTGTCGGAACTGTTTGCAATAAATCTACTTTGAAAAGAGCTATCTAATCATTTAAAACTATTGTTCTGCGCGGTCGTAACTCAAGTTCTATTAATATTATAGAAAAAAAAAAACTTACATTTTGTGCCACAAAGGAGATGATAACTGACATATTTTTCGATATTTGTAAATATAAATCATTAGAATAGACTTTATAAACTTAATACTATGTAAATGCTTCACTTGATGACTAACAGTAAATCATGGCTTCGAAGTAATTTAATAAAACATATAATAAACACCCATCTTGAGTGCAATCGAAAAAAGAACATCATCATGCGACTCTTTTTGGCATAATAATTATGAATTAACAATATACTGTTTAAAAATGAATAAATTTCGACAAGGAATAAAGTGCATTGCCAATAATAATATAATCTCAAAAACATACAGAAGCCATTAAGCGATTTTAAATAAATTAACAATTATTATACATAAAACTATAATTAACTAGTAACTATCGAAAGCAAATCAGCAGCGAAAGCCGTCAGCGTCATGTAAATTATACAAATTACATTCAGTTAATAATAAAGTGCACAATTATATAGACATATGTATGTATTTATCAACCAAAAATCTAACGAATGTTAAAGATATAAAAGTTTCAAAAAGGAATATAGATGATGCTCAAATGATAAATCTGCGAACACACTATCATCAGCCATACCAATATAATCGTCCCTCGACTCAATCGTAACCCTGTGCCGGCGCCCGCCGCCAGGCGACCGCGCCCACACACGTATGCAGCGAACCCGACTCTGTATTGATGTGTTTCCGCCCGACTCCCCTCACCGACTAACATCACAGTGAATATGCCGAATCGATATTGACGTAATGCAACTAATGTATTCTACTATTTATACTTTACAATGTCGCCTAAAAATCTGCCAGTCTTCGTTTGCAGCTATAATATATCATATAATTCCAAAATTCGTACCTAAACTTCTAGTATCTATCTACACTATCCCTTACCGCACAACATTCAATAGAAACACGTCAATAAGAGATCACGTCGCCGGACACAATTATTTTATATAAGGCTACTACACTTCGCTACGATGATTTATATTTAGTGGACTGCACTCTATTTTATCGACCTCTTGTAAAAATATGATTAACCTCTATTATATTCACTCGGCAGCCGTTTTAAGTTTAAAATAGGTATTGCTCTCTATATTAAGGTTTCGTCATAGATTTCCACATGGTACCTACTACGTAGACCGTAGAACGAACCGTTACAGCGATGATTTTCGACGACAGGCGCAGGCGCAGACGAACCACGCGGGCGACGTAAACTTCATAATCACAACGGCAGATTGATCTGTATCGTTTTTAATGTAAAACGTGACCTAAAGCCACTTCGAGGATATTCGTCTGAAGTTTCGTATCGTCGCCTGGTTGTGCGGGGGCCGTAATGTAAGTGGAAGTACGTCCGCTGGCACCGGCGTGTGCTGGTGGCGCGGCGTGTTCGCGGGGGGGCCGCGGCAGGCGCGGGGCGCGCGGGCGGCGCGCGGGCCTGCGCTAATGCCCCTTGGCGGCCTCCTTGGCCGCCATGATCAGCGGCGTCAGTGACGCCAGCGGACGCGCCATCTTTAAGAACGGGTGCTGTAACAAAACGGGTATTATTTAATTTTAATATCCGCCTTAGTCATAAGCCCACTGGTAGGTCCACTGGTGGCAGGCTTCGGCCGTGGCTAGTCACCACCCACTGAACAAATCCATGTCGCTAAGCGGCCTAGCCGTGTTCCGGCATGATGTTCAGTGCTGCCATTCATGGATGGCGGGTCAGATCAGTTGCGCTGCATGTGCCTAGTGAATGTAGCGTCTCGATCTACTGCCGCCTTCCTACCTAGGCAAGTATGCTCCATCGTAGATCTCATCGTCACTTACCATCAGGTGAGATCGAGATCAAATACTTGCCTGTAATGTAATAAAAAAATAATAAAAAAAGCCCTTATTTTAATATGAATTACTGTGAAAGAGTTTTTAAAATATTTTTCATAACTTTAAGATATTCGCTATTTAACTATGGGTCTGTGCTCTCTATCCGTCGTTCCCGTGCTCGCTTATGGCGATGACGTCATTGGACACTGCAAACGGATATTTCCCGTTGCTTCTAACATTTCTTTCGGTTCTATATCTGGGGCCTGTCGTAAAGCTGTGGGATCAACAAAAAATAACTTCACCTTGAGTAGATCGAGGGCGGTGGCGCGCCTCTCGACGTCCACTTCTAGGCACTGGTCGAGGAAGTCCTGGAAGACTGTGCTGAGCTTCTCCTTGTCCTTTATGTCCGGCTTGCCGTTGGTGGCAATCAAGTACAGCGCTCGCAAAGGATTCTCGTTCAAGTACGGCGGCTCACCCTCGATCATTTCTATCGCCATGATCCCAAGTGACCATACATCCACCTACGACAAGAAACATTACATCAAACTTAATTTGATAGTGCTGCAGAAAATATATCAACGAATTTAATGAACCAATTAGCACAGTTGTTAGTGACTCAGCTGTTTGTAGTGATGGTCAAGGGTTCGAATCGCTGTAGGTGCAAACTTGTTTTTGTAAAATAATATTGCTAAACCAACTATACGGTCCTACACTACTAAACCTGAGACCCTCAGCGTAGGAGCAGGGCAGCTAATCTGGTCGATAGCTCAAATTGTCTGAATTAGTTAATATTACCTTAGGCCCGTACTGCTTCCGCGTGACGACTTCCGGCGCCATCCAGTACGGTGTTCCCACCATCGTCGTTCTTTTGTTTTGTTCAGGGGATATTTGAGCGCAGAAACCAAAGTCCGCTGCAAAGATGCAATCATGTTGAATTCATACGCTTATTACACCCATAACAGTGGACAAATATAAACAATGAAGAATTTCTTCTGGGTATTTGTAAATAATAATAATAATAAATCTTTTTTTATATAGGCCCTACAACCAATCTGATTCCTCAAAGCGAGAAATAGATGATGTTAGTCGAGACATTATATATCAGGACGGCTGGGCTATGAATGCTTTTTAAGATTCACTTCGTTTCGCGGAGAATTGCATTTTATTTGGGGTCCCGTCACTCGTCATAGATGGTTTCTCGACTAGCAAAAGTAAACTTAAAGTACGTAAGTAAAGTTGTTGAGGATGTATACCATGTTTTGATGGAGTGTGGACGGAACGAACAGTTAAGAAGACATCTTTTTAGCTATAATAATATTTCAGTACACAATGTTGGTGCATGTAATAGTGCTCTGGCAGCTCCAATGTCTGATGCAGCCAAAGCACTATACAAACTATATTGTTCAATTTTTTATTAATTAAGCTCGGTATGTATAAAGTAATATGTGTCTACGGAGCGGCATCGTCAAAACTGACGAAGCTCCTTAAATAAAGATTATAAAAAAAAAAAAACATCTTAGAGGAGTTATGTTGTGCTGGCTTTTTTAATTATCAATCAAACTTGTTTGGTTTATAATTGGAAAAGTTGAGAAGCCGAGGGTGGGTCAGTGTCAGTGGCGTAGCATAGGGGGGGGGGGGAGGGTGCGGTCCGCACCGGGGGCGGCATTTCACAGGTGACGGTTAGGAAAAAAAAATAACCTAGGGAATGAATAGCAAAAATAAGAGGGCGGCTAATTTGAAATCCGCACCGGGTGCTAATGACCTATGCTACGCCACTGGTCAGTGGTGGGTTCCTCTTCCCCCATTTGTTTACCCCGTATATATACTTACTGAGTTTCACTTGTCCGTCAAGGCCGAGCAGTATGTTGTCGGACTTGATGTCCCGGTGTATCACGTGATTGGTGTGCAGGAAGTGCAGCGCCTGCAACACCTCGCGGCAGACGGCGGCGATCTGCCCCTCGTCCATGCACGTCTCCGTCACCACGTCCGTGAGCGAGCCGCCCGCCAGGTACTCCATCACAACCCATAGCTCCTGTTCAAACACTTACTCGTTATAATACCGCAATGTACATATAAAATAGGAGAAAATTCGGTAAAATAAAAAAAAATGGTAAGACTGAAATGTTTGAGCTGAGTTTGAGTATTCTGCTGGACGAGCGTTAAGTTTTTCCACGGAATAAAGAGTGAAGAGTGAAAAGAATACTGGAAAGGGCATGCTAGTACTCGTCGCCTTAGCCATATATCAATAAAAAATTAGCGTCAACGCTTTTTTGTCGATTCCATGATTGAGTGACGTAGCTGAGTGAAGTAAAGCATGCTAGGTTGTACGTTATTATAGCGCAATTAAGAGAAATATCGAAAACAGGCGACACCGATATATATCCCATACAATATACGTCAAAAGTGACAGTTACTGTGCGGTTGCTGTTCGATTTATGAATCGATTGTGTTAGCAGACTTGGAGCCCTGGGCCCCAGTTTGTGAGCGAAAGCCATTCTATTTATTTCGGTATTCTGTGAGTATCTCTCACCTCATTCACTAGATAGCTGTCGAGGTAGTTGACAACATTGTTGTGTTTGTTCTCCCGCATCACGAGGATCTCGTTGATGATTAATTCCTTCTTGGGCTGTTGGCTGAGGTTCATTTGCTTGATGGCCACCTCCATGCCCGTCGACGTTTCAATAGCCGTGTATACCGTCCCTGACGCACTGTTACACAAAATTTGGTGTTGAATATCACTTACTACTCTACTAACATAAGCGCGATGACGTCACAGAAAGGCAGTAAGGCAAGTGCTATGGAGCGAGCGAGAATAACGGGCGTTCCAGGCAAGGACGAATTCGGCGAGCAGTTATGATGGCAAAGTGGTAATAACGGCACTCTTATGGTGCAACTAAGTCCGTCTGTCACACCTGATTATCTCAACAACTAACTCGTTGAAATTGGGCAGACATCGGGGGGGAGAAAATTCAAAATAGAGATACTAGTTTTCCATACCCAGCTGCATATTTCCATGTGCCAGATAGTTATATGAGCAAAAATACTATAATTTGTGTAAATTAATTTCTGAATGAGAACTTACCCCTGACCAATCTTTTCCATTTTAGTATATTTCCTATTCGGGTCACCGACGCTAACGATAGTTCTTAATTTCTCTAATATCTCTTCATCTGTCATTTTTTTTTTCCTTGCTTGCTGTCCTGTTGATCTCCTACATAAAAAAAAACATTATCAAAAATCGAGTGGGTATCGAAATCAAATATTTTCCGGTTTCATCGATTTTCATAAAAATCGTTGAGTAATTATCTAAATCAGGATGGGAAAATAAAGAAACGGTATTCTATAATTTGAGAGGCTCAGGTAATATGACATGTAATGTAATTAGTTTCTGACCCGGTGTCGGTGTTGGTCTGCGCGCCGTTGGCGGGCGGCGGGTGCGGCGCGTGCGGCGCGTGCGGCGGCGGCGTGAGCGGCGCCGCGCCCGCCGGGTTCTTGTTGCGGTCGAGCGCCGCGCCGACAACCTCCGACCGGCTGCATATCTGCGCGAACACAACGCCAACACGTCCAATGTTTGCCAAGCAATTATAACTTTTTATCCCAATGCTGCTCATTTCACTCCTCCACAAGTTACTACTGGCCATCCATAAATTACGTCACACGAATTTCATGAATTTTTGACCCCTCCCCCGTCCTTGTCACAACTGGTCACATTTGTGAGACCCCCTCCCTCCCCCTTAACGTGTGACGAAAATTTTAATTCCATTGAAATTATATTTCAATAAAATCAATAGTTGTATATAAATACTTAGATATAAAATATTATATTTTGACAAAATGTGATGTGAAATTTGGGACCCCTCCCCGCCCCTTGTGAGACAATGTCTCACTTCGTCGATCCCCTACCTCCCCCTTAACGTGTGACGTAATTTATGGATGGCCCCTACAGGACTAGTAGCCAGGCTTTTTGTGCCAATTTTTTTGTGACCCATTTTTATTTAAGACCCATATCTGACAGAATATATACTTTTCTTAATTAAGTGCCTAAGATGATACCAATTGATTGCTGCCTATTAAACTGTACGTAGCATACCGAGTGCGTGGTGAGGGCGGGGTGAGGCACGTGCGGCGGGGAGGCGGGAGCGGGCCGCGGAGGCGGCTCTTCCTCTTCGATGGGCTTCGTGTACTGCGAAAGAAACAGCTTATCAATTCTCTATTAATGGCTTCTACTAAACATAAACCAGCTCAGTTAGGCTAGTATAACAATGAGCCACGTATGTTAACTGCCCTGAGTCCGATCAGTATACATAGGCATGTAGACTTGTTACATCGAACTACATTGACTCTATGATTCAGCATTTCATTTCGAAATGTGTGTACCTACAAAGTCAATGCTACTTCGACTATAGTAAAATGAACTTTATTCATGTACAGCTTGCACCCAAATTTGTGTAATGACCATACTTGAGCTACAGTATAATGATATTTATATCTGTATAAAATTCACCAAAAGTTGTCCAATGACGAATGGGAGATATGGGTGTTGCAGTTCACTAAATACGGGTAGTATTTAGTGAACTGCAGTTACAATGGATTTTAATGGCATTATAACGAACTTTCTAGCGGAAAAAGTGCGATATAATAGCTTTATAATCCATTATAACTGTCTATAAATTTAAGGGTAGAAGTTTTGATAGTACACGTAGACTATATGTTCTGTGTTATGTTGATACTCACAATGCTCTTAGTGCGGTCGGGCCGCGACGGCGGCGGCGGCGGCGGCTCCGGGTGTTCCGTGTCCGTCGGCGTCGACGACGACGGGCTGCTCGACGACACTCGAGATACCGACGATCCTGTTACATGCAACATGAGACATGTATCGTACAATTCGCACAGTCCAGCCACATCATGCATAACCCTCAAATTAATAGAAACTTTTTGGATATTTAAAGCAGCACGAACCGCATTACTTTGGAAAACAAAACAAAATTGACAACTTCACAGTTAAACTTCCCGCTAAAAAGTCGTATGAATGTTTGTTAAGGTCTATAAAACAAAAATTACACCATCTACAAAATTAAAAGAAAACCTTAATGGCCAGTGCAAAGCTCTATTTGCAGCTTATTTACCCGAGTGTGTGGTATGCATTTGCGCTGACGTCATATATTTGGATGGCGGCGGCTGCGTGGCGGACGCGTCGTACCATTTCAGCACGTCGAGCACCGCCTGCGGGTTGTTCTTCTGCTCCTGCTTGCTGATGTTCGCGGCCATCAGCAGTCGCGCCCACGCCTCCGGCATGCCCTGCACGACAGACAGTAGGTACACATTGTAAAGACTGTCCTGAAATCTAAAGATGATGGACGTCTTTCAACATTCAAATGTAACACCACAATCTGAGCGAGCATGTTACTTTAAATCACCTGATAAGTTTTTTGTAACATGTTACCTTACACATAATTGTCACATGTCGGTATCCAACTTTAAATATTCATGCAATAAAAGTCTAATCTATCATAGCAATATATAAAGCATTGTACAGATGCGTATGCGCGAAAAGGTTCGTCCCCTAAAGTCGAATTTTGCCTGTGAGAGTTCAAGAAAAGTAATGCCAGGATTTTAATAAATGCTACGCGGTTTGTTGGACGCTTTTAGTGTAGAATCTATGGAATCAAGGTTTTGCTTATGCTACGCTCCATCCTATCAATTATAAAATATTGACAAAATCTACACTGGCGAAATGGCTCTAATTGTAACCAATTGCCATCCCAAAAAAAATAAAGGAAAGAAGAAGAATGCAATGGTGACATTGACAGACACGGGGACTATGCATTTTAGTCATGCAAACAAAGATAACATCTGGAATATAAATGACAGCTCTAAACTTTACACAAGAAATATAAAGTTTGATTTAAGTAAACTGGAACTTTGTTGTTGAACAGTTAAACATCATTTTCTATGTGAAAGTCCATTCTGTGACATTGGTTAGATGAGGTATCATGCGCTCGCGAATGTTAAATGAATCGATTTGAAAACTAACAAACCTTTTCATTGCACTACTGTACAAAAAGAAATTTAGTATTTTGAAGTTTAGGAGCAAGAGCCGGGCTATAGATTCTTAAGTTAACCATCACTATTTTCTATAACAGCAAGATAGAGCCTACTAGAGATTTACTAGAGTGTACCATTATGTTTCTGAAGTCAATTTCCCAGATACATCATGAAAATATAGTTATTCTAATAGGGTAGTGCGAACACATGGTATGGATTGCATTTTAGCCTGCAAACAGATTATAATAATAATACACGCTAACATTTAGCACTACATTAGGCATGCCACATGTAAATTGCATTTCTTATACATAAATAATGTGTACGCACAAAAAATATATGTATGATACCAAAAATAAGCTATAATAAAAAGATATATATATTAAATAGTTTTCAATACATAATCACACTATATCTGACTATTATAGTCAATCTATTGTGTACATGACATGTAGTGTGAAAATGTACGAAACATGTAATACAAGCTATTACTTACTGTCATAGGCAGCTTGAAACAAAAGCGGCAATATATGGAACTCAATTACATGACTTGGTTACTCATTACTAAAACAATAGTTTTAATTTTAAATGTTATGACAACCATCACATTGTTTTACAGTGATAGCTAACAAACATTCCGTAGTGTTTTAAATATTGTTTTTGTTCTATACAAATACATTTACTAAAGTAACATGCATTTATTATGCTTGACATCTAAATAAGGTTTAAACCTTTTCATTCTCAGTAATAATCTATATTATAATTTTTATAAACTTATACATATACTTATTTCATTGCTAGAACAACTATGTTATAATCAGTAAAAAGACATGGAAATTAAATTATGAATAAATATACCCATTATACCACTTTCAAACAAAAGCAAAGCTTAAAAGCTGTGAGGCAATCTGTAGGGTGGGACGCTTCGGTAAATTTGGAAACAATTTCTGACTTCAAATGTTCCCATTAAAGTTGTTAATATTATAATGAATGCACAAACAAAACATTTAAGTGAATGTGAATCACAAGTTAGTGTATCACTACAAAACTTCAAGTGTCATATTACTGTGATAATTGCAAACATAATGGTATTTATTTTAAAGTTGGTTTACAGCACACATACTTTTTAATTGTTATTAACAACAAGAATGGATGCTAGAGTTGATTTATGAAAGGATAAGGTAAAAGAGGAATTGATTACTATTACTGGAGGCAGACAGCTTTGAATTGACTTAGGGTGGTTCTGTGAGTTTCCCCCATTCTCTAAATGCTACAACACTGCAATTAATGTTTCAGCTAAGGTTCTATGAGTGTGTTTTATGTGTGATGTGTAATGGGTTTTTCCTGTAGCCCAACACCGACAAAATGGTGTACTTAATACTGTTTAGAACAGGAAATTGGAATCTACATCTATAATCATTACTTACTGTAAATTCTCCAGTAACAGCATCAAAACCAACATGGACAGTGTGTTCGAAGTTAGTTGGATAGCTAATATTTGGCTTGTTGTCATTATGTGCAGCACTTTTAGAGCCTTTGATCTTAGCTTTTAATGTTTTCTTCTTTCTATCACCACCATCATCTGGTTCTGAAAAAATTAATAAATTCACATACCTCCCACAAACAATACTGTCACAAGGAATTACTTTTGTATATGAATATACAGCCTTCCATAAATGTATTTCATATGATCCTGTTTTTGTTAACAAGTTAATACATTCAGTTGGTAGTTATGATAGATATTCTAATCAGGTGGTCAGTTGCCAACTTGATTGTTACCTTTTGGAAGCGGCCGCATGTCCACTGAGGCCACCGAGTCGCCGCGGTCGGTCGCGCGGTTGCTTGTCAAACGCACCGGTGGCGCAGGTGGCTTGTCTTCGTCACTCGACATTTCAAATATTTAAGCCCGTGCTACACAATACGTATAAATAAGTTATCTTCTGATAACAACAAAAGATATACATGCAACTAAACAAAACAATAACAAGAATATACGGAATTTCACAGTTCTAATACATTTCAGTTGTAATCCATTGAACAGGTATCTCATAGTAGTTTTGATCGAAAAATAAGTACCATAATGCCTGTTGCTGTAAAGTGGTACTTTTTGACAAGCCCTAACATAATGGTAAAATAAGAGTAAGCAAAGTAAGCCATAATATTACTCATGGACGCGCCCCGCAAAGGTTTGCGAATGCGACAAAAAGATATCACTCCGATTTATAACGGATAAAATGTCGCTTACCTAGGTTTTTTTTGCAATAAAGAAAACAATTAAATAATCCAAGATGACCGTATATCACATTTCAATAAACCACAACATTTAAAAACACATATTTTGTTAGAAATTAATAATTGAATTCTTCACACACATGAAACGATATCAGTGATGACTAGAGCCGCCATTACACCATAATAGGGATGTGCTTCTTTTAACACCGAAACTTGACGTTATACGTAAAGAAGACTCGCCTAAAATGCATAAAAAAAGTGTAATACTGGTGGAATATTAACTATTATATGATCATAAACGTGGACAAGTAAAGGAAATTAAAATAAAATAGTATAACTTGACTTTTCAAGTTCTACCAAGATGTTCGGTACATTTTCAGTAGAGTATCAACAGCTGCACTGATACCCCTATCATATATCAATAGGATATCCATTTTATATTATATGGGAAGCTAAGACCAGTCAAATATTTTTGAGATCCTGGCAGATATCTTGGAACAAGGAATGAACAATCATTTATAATTTACCGTACCTAGATTCTGGTGTGTTGTAGTCGATTTATATTCGGTTTACAAACAATCGCAACGCGTGTACCCCTAGTTTATTTCAGATGAATGGTGGTGGTGGCTGGTGTGTTGATAACTTGACAGTTTTGTTTAACTAACTTGACAATTGACAGTTTGAGTTTGATCGGCTAGATGATGAGTGATGATTTGTCTTTTGAATAATTGTGATTGTACCAAAAAAAACTAAATATATTATTGTTTTATTTTCATGAAAGTTTTACTTCCCATACATTTTAATAAAGTGACTATACGATCGCTTTTATCAAGAATGAAGTAAAGATTTCAAACTATACAATATGGATAGCTCACCGGAATCATCGGTTTGTTGTTTGCTAAATAATTGTATTATTTTTATTTTCCGTATACAGTAGCACTATAAATGTTTCTACTGTACATAAATATATACCTTGCGTTATGTATCTCTGTATATATGTGTTGTATTAATTAACTTTATGCTTACGTATTTGATTAGTGCAACCTTCAATGTTAATGAGAACATCACATATAATATTAGTGTACCTACCTAACTACATAACAAGTATGTACATATTGTTGGTTTTGAACGAGACTGCCTTGTTAGTGTGTTGGTCGCAATCTTACCTTATGGATCATGAGATCTGAATATTGTTACTGGGTTATGCAAAGTTTTATTGTAATTGTCTAGAAACTATAAGTAATCGCCTTATCTGTAAATGATGCTGGTAAATGTAACCATTAACCATATACTATTACCATGGCATTACCCTTAAATACCATCAGCAAATAATGGGTGTTCAAGAGTGCAGCTCTGCCTACCCCTTCATGCAAGGCTGGTTTAAAAGCAAACATTTTTATATTATGAATAAATTTGCTAGGTATATTATATTAATTATAGGGACAGGAGAGTGGTTCCAAGAAGAGTCCTTTTGATGACTTAGGGAGGGAGGAGTTAATAAATAAATGCAAAGCGTTACTTGGAATAGCACAGAAGGCTAAATCAGCTAAATCTGGTGAGTATTTACACCTAAGTTAATTCTTGTTGAACAATTGAAACTTATTTTTCAAATTCATCACATTTTTCCAGATTTACAGACGGAAGTTGAAAATTATAAATTACAACTTAAAAAATGTGAAACAGAGAAGAATGTTGGAATGGAAAGTAATAAAACACTTCAAGAGTTGGTAGATTCTTTGACAGAGCAGAAGCTTAATTTCATAACAGAGGTAGATACAGCACAGAGTAAGGTCAAAGCACTCAACAATAAATGTGTAAGTTATGAGGAAGAGATAAAAAACTACAAAGCAGAATTAATTGTAAAAGATAAACACATATCAGACATAAATCAAAAATTATCAGATCTTGATATAGAAATTACTTCACTTAAAAGACAAAATACTCGTCTTGTGGAAGAGAATGAGCAACTTATAAATCAGCTAAGTGAATTTGAAGCACAAGTTGCTGAATTTAATAATATTGGCTTACAACAAAGGGAACAACTTCAGATTTTGGAAGAAAATTCTAAATCAGGTAATCATTTGATAATTTATACATGTGTTTTTATAAATAAATAGGTACTTTAAGTATGTAATGGGTTGAAAATTTTATATTAATATTTTGATAAGCAATAAGCATGTAATTTTCCTGTATTTAATATAGGTGAACAATATCATAAGAAAATTGAAGTATTAAATGATCAGATCAAACAGCTAGAAAGTCACATTCAGCATGATATAGAAGCTTCATCCAGAATTGATGAGTTAACTCAATCATATGAAACTGAGAAAGCTAAAAAAGAAAAAGCCTATATCAAACTAAAGAGCTACAAAGACAAAATTTTAAAATGTGCTGCATGCATCAACCAACTGAAGAATTCTAGGTTCATTCTTGCTAAAACAGTTAAAGAATATTCAGAGAATATACCCAAGTGGCAAAACGACATAATAAAAGCATCTAAGGTTCTCGATAATCAAATAAATGAATTAAATCAAGAAAACCTGTTTTTGAAAGACAAACTTCAGAAACAAGAAATGCAATTAGCAGAGATGGCAAATAAATCTATGGAGGTGAATAATCCTGAAGTAAATTCATTGACAAACGAAAATATGTTGTTAAAAGATCAAGTAGCCAACTTAGAGCTGCAATTAAATAACAAGTTCTGTGACTGCAATGCATTAAACACAAAACTAGAAGAATTAAAATCTCAATATAGAGAAGTAACGGATTTGCAGTTACCAGCTCAAATTCAAGATAATAAGCTACTAAGAGAACAATTAAATGAATTCACCCAGAAACTTACTGATGTAAATCAGAAAAATACTGAACTTAATAAATCCTTAGAAGATTTAACAAAAGAAAAACAACAATTAGAAGATCAATTCAAAAACAATGTTCAAAATAATGAAGCACTCGACAGTTTGTATCTACAGATTAAAGCAATGGAAAGTGAAAAAGCAATATTGGTAAAAGAAAAATTTTATGCAAGAGATAACATAGTAGAGTTAGAAAATCAAAACAAAATTTTAACTGAGCGGCTCACCAAGGCAAATACAGAATTGCAAGAAATTAAAACTCAGATTGATGTATTATCACATGAAAAGATAAATTTACAGAAGAATTCTAAAATTGAAAAAGAAAGTGAAGTTAATACATTGAAATGTAATGTAATGGCTATGCAGGAGCAGTATAATCTGCTTAAGAAGGAAAATGAAAATTTACAAGATCTCAACAGCCTATTAAAAGAGGAAGTGGAAACATTGAAACTTTCATTAGAACAACCTAAAGATGATAATTTATCAGACTTGAATGTTTCATTGCAAGCTGACATAGTGAAATTAGAAACAAAATTGTCTGCATATAAACAGGAAAATTCATCATTGCTAACTGAAATTAAGGATGCTCGAAATAAATCCAAGGAGTTTGACTCACTTGTGTCAGAATATCAAGATACAAAATCAAAATTGTCAAGCTATAAGTCTGAAAACACAGAACTTTTAAATGAAATGAAGGAAATCAATCAGGTGTTAAAGGAGCGAGGTGAAGCTATATCTAAATTACAAAAAGCTATTTCCGAAATGGAGAGGCTTGTGGAGACATTGGAAAAAGATAGAGATAATACAAATCAAGAAAAGGGTTATCTGCTAAAAAAGATTGAAACACTAGAGAGTGATGTGAAAAGTACAGAACAAAAGACCAATGAAATTACACAAGCTTTTGAGAAGGTAACAAATGAGATGGATAGCGCTATGAAAAACTTGGCAATGAAAGAGGCCACAATAACATCTCTGAAAGAAGAAATTGAAAGGCTTAAACAACAGCATTTCACATCAGGTATATATATTTATTAAAAGTAACATATTGTATTTATTTATGTATGTATTTGTCAAGTAATTTGAGTAAACTAAATATTTGCATAATTTTGTTTAAATACAGCAGAGTTGCCAAATGAAGACATGTCTACATCAACCATCTCCAAAGCTGAGGAACATGCTCGAATGAAAGACCTAGACGAAACATTTGAAGAAAAGTAAGAAAGTTTTATATTGAATAAATGAGGCAATTTGCTAAGGTATATTTCACTAATGATAATTACATTTTGCAGATACACTAAACTTAGAGTATTTGCGTTGAAACTTAAGAAGAAGTTAAATGAAAAAACCACACAGCTCCAGGAAGCAGAGCAAGATAAAGCCAGACTTGAGAAATTGGTCAATGAGAATAAAAATTTGATAGTTGCTCAAGATGAAACTGATCATGCGTCAATAGAGTGTATTAACACAAGTAGCCCTATTGCTGAATTAAAAGAAAAAGTGAAATCATTAACTGCTGCTGTTGAAGCTACAAAAAATACTGGTGCTGAGATTGATAAACTGAAAGGTATATTTTTAGTTTTACGACCATGTACCAATCACAAATCAGTGCCAGTTAAATGATTATGTAAAACATTTTTTTTCTTTATATAGCGGAATTAGCGTGCAAAACCCATGAATTAGCTACAGAAATGGAGGCTCATAAAGTGACGAAGGACAATCTAGAGAATGCTCGACGAGACATCAAAAAGAAAAATGTTTTGAGCCTTGAAATGGAAGATTATGAGAGATCATTGAAGGATCTTTCCACCAAAATGGAAGAAAATAAGAAAAAGATGATGCAGGTAATACACTATCTTTACAATACACTGTCTTTATTAATTCATGATAACCCACATATTGTACTGAATTGTACGAGAATAACATGTTATTATGCATTATTATTTTCTAGATGGAATCCACAATAGACACACAAGAGGGAACAATAACAGCAATGAAAACACAAATAAAACTTCTTGAAGAACAAATCGAAACAGAGGAGAGACAAAACAGGCTAGTCAAAGAAGAACTGCAACAGGCCATTGAAGATGGAAAAGAGAAAGATGGCATGATAGAAATGAAAAATGGAATAATAACCAAATTAGAACAAGATCTAGAAGATGAAAAGAGAAAGAATGAGGAATCAGATTTAGAAATGACGTCAATACTTAGTGATAAAGAAAAAATCATAATGAGTCTAGGCGAAGATAAAGCAGAACTGAACAACAAAGTAAAAAAAATAGAGTTTAAATGTAGTGAGCTTTATGAGAAATTAAGGATCTTGAACATTGAACTGGCTGACTTAAAAACCGAATATGCTAGTTATAAGGTATCTACAGCCGACTAATTATTCCCAAGTGTATGATGCTATGCTGGAACCCAAATTAACAGTGTAATGTATTTTTTTTTATATTGTGCACAGGTCAGAGCTCAAGCAGTTTTACGTCAAAACCAAACTGTTGATCATAGCCAAGAAGAGCAAATGAAAGAAGAGGCTGCCGCTCTGAGATCGCAAATTGAGTCTTTGTCGGTAAAACTGGCTACTACACAGTAAGTCAATGACGACTTGTTTATTTAGTTATTGTTATTTACGTTTAAAGATATATAGTGTAATTTAACTTCGTTAAAATTACTAATTAGTTTTCCAGTTCGTGTATAATTAATTTTCTAACAACTAGTTACGATACTAATTAAACACAATGCCTCTAGGTAATGCTTAAAATACTATTAGCATGAGTAATATTAGAATTTTATGGACTCACAAGGCCTTTGAAAAATCAAATATTTATAAACTAGTGATAATGTTATTATTCCCGATGTTTTTTTACAGAGAGCAGGCAACTGAGAAGATTGCCGAGGCAGAGAGTGCACGCAGACGAGTGGCAGAGGCAACGAACGAAGTGGCGCGAGCGCAACAACGGACGTCTCGCCTGCAGGCTGACCTCGCGCGCCTCTCGCAACAACTCGAATCAGAGAGGACACAGCATAAACTGCAGGTAGCTATCTACAAACTAGCATAATCAGAATTAGAATATTTTTTATTCACATAGACCATTAAGTACAGTACTTATGAATCGTCAAAAATTACAAAATATTATAAGCTACTACTTTACCACCCGTTCGGAATGCAGTTCCTATGGAGAAGAACGGGCATGAAACTCCATGGCTGCTCTTTTTTTAAAAAGATCTTTTATCATATCTTATATCATATATCCACAGCATCTTACAATGACTTTTTAATGTTGATATATGAGTTTTTTTAGGTTTCCACATTAACACAATGCTACAAGACTCAAATAAACGATCTAGAAGTGAAGCTTCAAAACGAGACTGACATTCTTAAGCAGCAGTTAGCCGCTGCTCAAGAGAGCAGACATTCCGGGAGGCCTGGCGTGACGTCACACGATGAGGTCAATCGAAATCAGTACATGCTGCCGGTCATACCGAAGGACGACGGCAGTGATGGGGAAATGGAGATTAACGTGTCCATGATACCGAGGGAGGAAGGGGAGGTACGTGGTCTGTGGTGGTGGTTTGATTTCGTTGTACCAATTTCAGCTTATGTCTGAGTGCGTAAAGCTGACTGTCAATTGTTATCGAAGAAGTCGCTTCGCCACCAATCCGTCAGTTTGTGCTGGATGAGAAGAGAAGTGCTTTGCACCGCCATTGTAAATTTCTATAAATTTGGGGGTATATTTCTAGGGCTCCGAGTCCGCCCCCTCTCCACCTCCATCGAAGCCGTATATGACGAGTGGCGGCGGCGGCCGCTCCCCCGTGCCTCTAGAGCGGCTGCTAGAGGAAGGCGTGCCTGACGACGAGGCGCTCGATACGTCTTCGCTCTCGCTCCCTCCCGAACAGGAGATAGCGGACTTGAAGCGAAGGTTGCAAGCACAACAACAAAGGTACATCTATTTCTTGGTCGTGTTCCTCGCTAGCTGTTACCCGTACTACTCCTTGTTATATCAGCTATCTGCCAGTGAAAGTCCCGTCAAAATCGGTCCAGCCGTTTAAGAGATTAACCGACAAAAACAGACAGACAGACAAACAAAAATTGTAAACAAAAAGTTGTTTTGGTGTATGTACCGTGTATACATCCAAATGCACTTGGTAAAAAGCGGTTATTTTAATATTACAAACAGACACTCCAATTTTATTTATTTGTATAGAACCTTACTCTGTATCTTAAAAGAATTGTTCTTACTACATATTTAATGTTGCAAATGTAAATACAAGTATCGTTAGTTTGTAATGGTTAGATTGATATTTGTTTATAATTGTTATTCTTAATTGAAAAATCATACTATTCTGTACAAGATTTCCTTAATGATAAAATTTAATTATTACTTGGAATTACATCTTAATTAATACAATTCTAATTAATATAATTTATCTAGACTAATATTGTAAGCTACCTTAATTTAATTTTTTTTTGTAACGCTATGCCACTAATATGTGTACGCCAATAATCGGCAGATCATAGCGAACATTAACTCTATGTACTACCACCCTTTTACCTATGTTCACAAATAAACTATCTTTATCTTTATTGTGTTCTCTCTGGTGTCTTGTTCGATGGTCGCGTGTGTGTCGTGTGCAGGGTGAAGCACATAACGGTGCTGCTGGCGGAGTCGGAGCGCGAGTGCGCGCGCATGGCGCAGCTGAGCGAGCTGCTGAAGGCGGAGCTGCGGCGCGTGCGCGGCGCCGCGCAGCACGCGCACAACACCGAGTACATGAAGAATGTCACACTTAAGGTGACTACCTTTATAGCTGCCTTTCCCAAACTGCCGAGAAAAGTTTGCGTGATAGTGGACCTCTCTGTCTGACTCCTCTTTTAAGGTGGAAGGTGGAGGTGGTGAAGGTCAAGGCGCGAAATTCAAAATGCCAATGGTTCATCTCAACCTCGAGATATCCAATGCAGAATGCTAATATCGCAAAAAACTAAATTACATCGTAAAGACGTCCAAATTTTTCGTGAAAAAATAAAAACCATTGACATTTTGAATTTCGCGCCCTGACCTTGCGCTTCCCCCTTAATAGGGGCACTATTCTTTCTGTTCATATTCTTGTATGTATATGTTGGTAATTAGTCGTATGTATTTATTTTCAACTCCTTGTGTTGCAAGTGCTTCCCATATTTTTGTGTGTTTTAAAGAGCGATAACGCCCCCTTGTGGGCGCTGCAGGCCTAAAGGGGGGTGGTAAGAGACCCAGTACAAAAAATGGGGGCGTTGTGTAGAGGCTTACAATAGTTAATTTAATTTGACGTTATAGTGGTTTTTAAGTAGGTGAAAAAATGGGGGCCTTAAAAAATAATTCATTCTCAAATTGGACAGTAGACTAAATAAGTTTGGGAACCCCTACTTTATAGTATAGTCCTGCAATCTCAACGACTTCTCACTCTCTTTCTTTACTCTCATAGTCTGATGGGACGGTAATCCGACATCATCGAAGAGAGATCGGACACAGAACCGGCGGCTTTACCCTCATACGCAAAGGTCTTGCTTTTGAAAGACGTTGTAAAACAGTTACATGAGACTGGGACAGAATGGAGTCCAAATCCAGCCGGCCTTTGTCCTTCAAAACGAGTAGCGATTTTTTGTGATGAACATCACGAGACGACGCAGGGTTTGGCATTGACAGCGCACAGGGTACTAACGACTAGCTGCGCGATAATAAAGATTAGTCAAGCTCAAAGAAGGTTTTAAATTCTTGGCTTACACATTCTCGCCTAGGCCAATATGCGATAACCGGTGTACCTATAATCCGGTAACTGTTATGATTATCATTAGACAACATGGTTGGTTGATAAAAATAGGTTAGGTTTCACTATGGAATTTTTGTGGTGCAGTTCCTGACGCTACCGCCAGGCGACGAGCGCAGCCGGCTGGTGCCAGTGCTCCAGAAGATACTCACGCTCACACAAGATGAGACGCAAAAGATACAAGCCATCGCTAAAGGTGAGATCACAGACGAGATGAGTATGAGATAACATACAAAGCCAGTGTGCGACCAACTTGGCTATCATTACTTACTGAATATTTGTGTTTTGTTTTGTAAACCAAGTGCTAATAAAGTATCCTACTGGCCCTAAGGCGAGTTATAAAGTCATCTTGACTGTCCGGACGATACCTTAAATTCGAGGAGTTATAATGCTTATATGTTTTTTCAGGTTTGGATCCAAATCCAAGTAAAGGCTGGGGAAGCTACCTACCATGGCCTGGAGGGAAATAAATAATATATAAAATAATAATACGAATACAAATCCTAATAATATAATAATGAAATGAGCAGTAATTAAGCAATGCAATGATTATCTGTGATTGGCATTTTGACAAAATCCTTAATGATTTAAAAACTTTTTTATATATTTTCATATTAACAGCATTTTATTGAGGTAGGTATTCAGAGTGGAATCGTCTAATTACAATAGAATGAAGACTAACGATTATTTATTTCATGCTTGTAGTCGTATAAATAATGAGGAATTAGGTGTAGATGAAATTACATATGTATTATAATAATTGGTTTGGTAAAATGGTGAAATAAATTTGAATTACAGCATTTAGCGCTACAGTGTCACGATAAAATTATTATAGAATTACTAGATATAAGGTCGGTCACACAGAAGTGATTTATTAGTTTTTACAACAATTTATTTCCCCTTCGTGAATGAAAATATCACTCAGCCTGTTCTATGTTCAAACGAAAATAGACCCTGCGATCCTATGCAAAAGATATTCGATCAATAAATTCAATTAATGAACTAAGCAATTATTAATTTATTTAATTTGTTTGATTACATTCCAGGGTGCGGTATTATGTAATCTTTAATTTTATTCATAAATCTATACTAATATCTATACTAATATTATAAATGTGAAAGTTTGGATGGATGGATGGATGGATGTTTGTTACTCTTTCACGCCCGAACGGCTGAACGGATCTGGATGAAATTTGGCACAGAGATAGATTATAGTCTGGAATAGCACATAGGCTACTTTTTATCCCGGTAAAATGTATGGTTCCCGTGGGATAGATATGTTTTAATTTTTCATAGAGTGCCAATAAAATCATTTTCTAATACATTTTATTCTGAGGCGGTACGAACTTCGCCGGGACGGCTAGTAAATCAATATAATGAAACGGGAATATTTTTAAATTACTGTATCACCACAAAATTACTTGAAGAATATTAATAATAGGTTTTTTTTAACTTTGAAAGTATAAGAGAATTCAAATCTTGGTATAAGAGATATCGGGAACTGTCTTAGGAACCTCGGAACCATTAGGTGTTGCTTTATCAGAGTTCTGTAATATTTTTATGATAATATACTAATTAGATTTATGAAAACAATGATGGCGGCGTGACAATACATTAAAATGTCAAGGCGCCAGCTTTGTTTCAAAATTAGAACATTATTATTTTTAATTTTGTTCAATCACGTTTATAAACTTCCTAAACAGATAAAATTTAAATATACTTACTATTAAAAATATTGATTCTACGATTATAATAAGCGGCATTGTATTTATACTAAAGTTATAATTAAGTATTAATTTAAAATTTTCACGTATATAGGAAATTTGATTGTAAGAAATAATACTGCTTAATAATAGATATATTACGAATAAACTGCATTTTATTTATCGAACGTACGCCAAGCTGAATACCTCCTAGACGAGTATCAACCTAATAATATATTTAACTGGGGTCTCCATTTTACCGTCGTCCAAAAACGATCAACGATCTTGTCATGTATTACAGACGTGCTGACTCAGTGGGTGGTGGGGGTCTCTAGCACCCACGATGTGTAAATAGTGGGTCCGAAATAATCATGATCACGTGGCATTTTAAAAGCCGGCGTTAACCAGCTATCGCTATTGGCGGTCTTAATGAGCCCGGTTCGCGCCCGTTATACTTCTTGGCAATAGGCTCACCCTGCTTACAATGGCCGAATACCAGCGAATGTTGATACAGATACTACCTCGCACCTCTGCCGACCCCTTCGGGGGATACAGGCGTGATGGTGTCATTTATTTTATATTTAGTTAGCAACTCTTACGTTAGTAGCTACTTTTATAATGAAATAATATTGCTGCTGGCCATATCATAAAATACTTTTGAAGGCAAAGAAAAGAAAAATCTGAACTTCCGGATTTTCCTAACGTGTTTATAAAATTAAAATAAAGATTACTATTTTTATGTGTATCCCTTAGACACTAAAATAGATAAGTAATTTTAATTTAATTATACATTTTAAAATTTTGTTTAAATTCCTGCTCTTAAAAGCCAAAAAGTGTTGCACTTGAATTTATTGATTGCATTTCCCGGGCGACCGGCATGTGGCGCATGCTCGAAAATCGCTCGGAAAATTCGTGACTGCTGCTGCTAGGTGAGCGCTTCTAATGTTTTATTAAAAATATATTGCAATTTTGCTTAAATGAAAGTGTAAGTAACGATTTATATCGACTTCTGAACAAGGTAGGTACCGTATCTATGTATTTCTTTCCATATTATTCTTTACTTATCGCCGTACAAACATCCTACCGGCACTACATTATAATTACGCAATATTCTGTATGAAATTTTCTTAAATGATTCATGGGCTGCATAAAAATCGACAAATCAACGCATTTTGTTTTACCTACCAAACTAAGACTGATGCTAATAATCTAGAAATGCAAGAAAAATAGTCTAGATATGACCCTTTTCATTTCGGTTAGATTTGTTTTTGTGTATTTTGGAGCTTTTATTATACCTTTTTTGTGTGTAATTGACAAAAAAACCTTTTTCGAAATTCAAACAAGTGCTAATGACGCGACAATTTATGTCAATGTGACGACCGAGTGTCTTTGAAATCCGGGATACGGCAGGGTGGGGTACGGCTTACAAAACGTAAGTAATCGTTGCGAGGGATGCAGCCCAGTTGAAATAGGTAGGTACTCAAAGAGATGCAGGCACTCTATGCACAAGATGGATGCGCCGGGAATCACATGTGCGATGCCGGTCCACCAAGGAATTAATAACATACTTTGTAATGTTGTAATATTATTATTCGCAATGTAATCATAGCTTAATCATGTACAGTTAGGTAGGTAGGGTACCTATTCTCTAATGCTTGGCCGGTTAGCACAGAATTCACAGATTTCTTAACTTAACATTTTAATTTATACCTATTTTAGTGGTATATCATGACTGTAGGTAGATGTAACGTATTTCGCGATCGTGAATGATAACATGCAATCGAATACGTTGCGGCTAAAGCGAATTATTTCAAGTGTCGCAATGGGTGTAAAAATTACAAAATGCCAAAGTAAGTAACATTTCACGCGGCTGCGTCTTTCAAATGTTAACTGGAATACTGGCCATAGAACTATAGACGTGAGCCCACTCCAAGCACAAGACTAACATAATGTTTATAGCGCATAACTAGGTAGAATATAAAAAAAAAATGTATATTCTAATGTAAATAATAATGCTGTCATGTTATTATCGATGAGCGCATGATGAGAGACGGCCGGTTCGTCTATATTTAGTAGGATAGGTCTGCTGTATCGATGTCCCGGACGTTCTCTGCGCACGCTCAGAGGAGCGAACTTTGAAGGGAATGTTGGGACCATCAATTACACTCTCCATAGTACGTTTCAAGTGCAGCCATAACACTAACACATTCTAATACCACCTGCCAATACCTTAGCAATTGTGAGTTGTGATTGTAGATAAGTGTTGCGAATAGTTGCGATACAGTGAAAGCTAGGCTGCGTGTGCCTGCTGAACTTTGGGTACCTGTATAATTTGTCTGTATAGCTCAAGGATACTTGCAATACTGAAGTTTGAACATTATGAATGTTTCGATGATGGATTCTTGTCTATATCTATCATATTGATGGTGTTTATTTTAAAAACATAGATGATTTGGGTTATCTACAATAAGAAGATAATTGGACCGCCCCATAACGGAAGTCAGTTCAATTCCACTAACTTTATTTATTATACGCAAGTGGATAACCTAACATAATAAAAGCTCTCACGATCAGTGGACCCCTACGCAATGCATAGCTGAGCTTAAAATCAAAAAAATAAGAATTCCTGTTTAAAAAAATATTTCGTTAAAGTAATAATTTAAAAAGCAATAGGTACTGAGTCTATTTTGGGGACAGTAGTTATTCCTGTACTGCTTGCTTACATACCTGTTCTCGCGATGAGTCCCTCCGTCTCAAAGTCAACTTGAGAGCAAACAAACGTAAGTAGGTATCTACATTGGTGCATCTGATCATCCCACCAACAATTCATGGATATGGCGGATGAAGGTTAATTTAAAAAATAAATCTAGCACTCAATAAACTGTAAACGGATTACTTACCTTCTTAAATTCAAACCTTTGAAAGTGGGACTTGTGGATTAAACTTGCACCTCTTAATTTATTTAATGCATAGGTATTGATGTCCTTAATATATCGCGTTTTTAGAAATCTTTGTTCCACACTTACATACTAGCTTTACGCGCTAGGCTTTGGGGCTTCGTTAACTTTGTCATAGTACAGAATAAATGGTAGGTATTAGCCTAATAATTCTCACCGTAAGCACTGGGCAACATAGCTGTCAACGTTTTATAGAGACAAGGAAAGTTTTCCAGTAATGTCAATTCTGTAACACCCTCAACCGACGAAAATGTATATAAAGCTTTATATGAATGTAGGTGAAGTGGTGTGTCAGGATCGTAGTATGTGATAATCAATGGTCTCTGCCTACCCCTGCGATACAGGTGTGAATATGTATGGAAATACCTTAAAAATTTAAGCATTGTTAACATTGCCACGCAGGATCGAGCTTTGAAATCGGGTTCACACCACACACATCAGCAGGATGGGTAAGGAGAAGACACACATCAACATCGTGGTGATCGGCCACGTGGACTCCGGCAAGTCCACCACCACCGGCCATCTAATCTATAAATGCGGCGGCATCGACAAACGTACCATCGAGAAGTTTGAGAAGGAGGCCCAGGAGATGGGCAAGGGCTCTTTCAAGTATGCCTGGGTAAGTACACACACATTATCTTAATTAACGATCTACAATGGACCCTAGTTCAGGCGTCAGTCACCATAACTATTCTCATTTTGTTATTTTTTTTAATTGACAATCGGCTACAAAATATAGCCATTTTTGCCATTAACCATGATATTTTTTTTTAATATACATACAATTTTTAACTACCTACACAGCTTTTAGTCCTAATAAGACACTATAGGTTGCGTGGTTTAGTAATCCTGATGTTTTCATAAAGGCATTTTAAGCATTGTTACGTGCGTTGTGCCTCATAAATCTGTGTGCAGACCGCAGTGCGGCTTACTAAAAATAGATTCGGCGATGTACGTTCTTGAATTGAATTAGTTAGCTTTTTTCATTATCATACTACCTACCTGCAGTAACCTTTCATCATAATCGTTATTAATTGAGGAGTTAGCCAACTATGATCAATTATAATAAAACATTTAGAGAATCACTGAGGGCTGTGCAAAGTAATCACAAACTTTCACAAGTGAAAAATCTGTCTAAATGGTATTTCGTAACGGTTTAGAAAGCGTTCGATCTCACAGCAAATGTAATACACCAAACTATGGTTAAAAATAATAAACTAAAATGTTTTTCAACTCATAACAACATTCGTATTTTCCGAGGGGGGAATGGTCAGAGAAACTAAAAGTGTAGGTACTCGTTTGGAACACCCTCTTTCCTAGGTATTGATGTTCCTTATTAGATGGACCATGGTGTTCCTTTCCGTTTCGTTGAGAAGCATGTACGTTGTAGGTGCTGGATAAGTTAAAAGCAGAACGCGAACGCGGCATCACTATCGACATCGCGCTGTGGAAGTTCGAGACCGGCAAGTACTACGTGACCATCATCGACGCGCCGGGACATAGGGACTTCATCAAGAACATGATCACTGGCACCTCCCAGGTACCAGAACCCAACTCACCTGACCCATCTCACCTACTGCGGTGATCCATCATCCCGAACATACGATTCTTTTAGATGCTCCATGGCGTTAAGTAATAACAATAGCTTGGTCTAGTGGCCGCTTGCAGGTGATTGTGGGTTCCATTCTCGATTCTGGGTATTACCACAAGGCTATTGTACGACAATATAAGCGTCGTTTAGTTTAGGACCATATATACAGTTCTTGTGTTCGTCATTTATTATTTTTTAGCCCCATAATTACTCTACTCTACCTTACGACGCCCATATAAAAACTGCGACGAATAAATACTTTAGTGGTTTTGGATATGAAAAAGCCAGCGAATGAATACCTAATATCCCACTCGCGGCCAGGCGGACTGCGCGGTACTGATCGTGGCCGCCGGCACGGGTGAGTTCGAGGCGGGCATCAGCAAGAATGGGCAGACTCGCGAGCACGCGCTGCTCGCCTTCACGCTGGGCGTGAAGCAGCTGGTCGTGGGCGTCAACAAGATGGACTCCACCGAGCCGCCCTACCACGAGGCGCGCTACGAGGAGATCAAGAAGGAGGTCTCCTCTTACATCAAGAAGATTGGTGAGTTAATGGATCAAAACTTTAATACATTTGGGAGTTTCAATTGCGCGCCATGGTAGATGTTGATAAAATCATGAACGGGTGTTAACTACACATTTTATGCGGTGTGACGAGCAGAGTCATATGTATGAGGCATATACTTAAAAGCGTTAGTCTAATCTAATGTACAATACCCGGCCGCAAATATTCCACATCGAACTCTAGGAAGTACGAGACGGATTTTTTTGGTTTGTTCATCTACTATATAAAAATAAGTCGGGTTTTCCTTCCTGACGCTATAACTCCAGAACGCACGAACCGATTTCCACGGTTTTGCATTCGTTGGAAAGGTCTCGGGCTCCGTGAGGTTTATAGCACAGAAAATTCAGGAAAATTTTCAACAGAAAAGCGGGAAAAAATTTCTTCATCTTTTAATCACCAAACGAAATGTTACATAAAACGAAGCCATCTGGTGGCGAAACGGAGTTCGCCGGGTTTGCTAGTATCTAATAGAAAATAATATGTTGTCTCCAGTATTTTGTTAAGGTGGGGCAATTTTGCTGAGGGGGGAGACAATTTCGTGCCTGTTCTTATTTTAGGTGTTATGTGAATGAATTGAGTAGCATTAATAGTATTAGTAAAGCAATTGATTGTGTGGATACAACAGTTAACCCTTGGGGATGTGGCGTAATGATAAATGGAATAAGTAGTTAATAGAAGACCTGTTCTCTAAACTAGACGAAGTAATAATACGGACAGGATATCGCGAACCACATATTGAAGCACAAAAAGCAAAGCAGAATTGTGTATGTAGTACACGCGAATTACGTCCATATACATAAACGCAAATTAGCGTATACTAATAAAATCCGCTTGGTGTTTTGTGCATCAATATTTTGTTGGCGACACTCCGTCTATTATCTACTATATAAAAATAAGTCGGGTTTTCCTTCCTGACGCTATAACTCCAGAACGCACGAACCGATTTCCACGGTTTTGCATTCGTTGGAAAGGTCTCGGGCTCCGTGAGGTTTATAGCAAAGAAAATTCATTCATCTGGTGGCGAAACGGAGTTCGCCAGGTTTGCTAGTCTACTATATAAAAATAAGTCGGGTTTTCCTTCCTGACGCTATAACTCCAGAACGCACGAACCGATTTCCACGGTTTTGCATTCGTTGGAAAGGTCTCGGGCTCCGTGAGGTTTATAGCAAAGAAAATTCATTCATCTGGTGGCGAAACGGAGTTCGCCAGGTTTGCTAGTCTACTATATAAAAATAAGTCGGGTTTTCCTTCCTGACGCTATAACTCCAGAACGCACGAACCGATTTCCACGGTTTTGCATTCGTTGGAAAGGTCTCGGGCTCCGTGAGGTTTATAGCACAGAAAATTCAGGAAAATTTTCAACAGAAAAGCGGGAAAAAATTTCTTCATCTTTTAATCACCAAACGAAATGTTACATAAAACGAAGCCATCTGGTGGCGAAACGGAGTTCGCCGGGTTTGCTAGTATCTAATAGAAAATAATATGTTGTCTCCAGTATTTTGTTAAGGTGGGGCAATTTTGCTGAGGGGGGAGACAATTTCGTGCCTGTTCTTATTACATGACATTTTAAAACATAATAAACCTATCTATCTCATTATCAACAAGTAATTGTTTGCGTTTACAAATCCCGTTGTTTTTTTTGCAATGTAGGCACCAAATTTATCTGATTGAATCAACAATCCGACAGCACAATAAATTGGCTGACTCAGTACGATCCATAAAAAACGTAATACTACTTGTCAGGCTACAACCCAGCGACGGTGGCTTTCGTGCCGATCTCGGGGTGGCACGGCGACAACATGCTGGAGCCCTCCGACAAAATGCCCTGGTTCAAGGGCTGGACCATCGACCGCAAGGAGGGCAAGGTAGAAGGGAAGTGCCTTATTGAGGTGAGTGGACGTACCACGTTACTCGCAAGTATATATCTCGATGTATGTCAATGGATTCGTGGAAACCAATCAAGAGCAAATTTGTAAGCGACTGACAAGTTCTTTAATGCAGTCGAGAGATTGCATCAACTCTTGTTAGTGTGTTCCGTCTCGCCACATACCAGTACCTCAAGCACAATGTTTAAGTACGTACCATTTCGGTACGGCTGTAATGCACCTTTTCAGTTAGAGCCTTTCAATTTAGTCCTTAACCTTTCATTGTTTATAGCTGCGCCCGCGACTTCGTTCGAGGGTACTAATATAGTTTTCTAGCTATCCCGGAGAAACTCACTGATATTCAGTATTAACAAGTATCGTGGGTATACATTTGTCACATCACAATATCCAGTTTTTTTGACAAGCAACGAGGATTTTGTTAGTTGTCACGTTTTCCAAATGTACAAACAGATACGACTATGTTACTGTTTTATTATATGTTTAGTGTAGGTATATACCTACTTATAATGTACCTATGCACCTATGTTCACCTTTGCCAATCACTTTCACAATGTCATAGGATATGGCCATGAACACCTGAGTGTTGTGCTCGAAACTAAAACACTCATTTAGTAATAGGCGTTGCGAATGAAATCAGTCGGTGTTGCCAAATGTCATGTTTTGATCATGACTGGTTTTCAGATGTTACGTAAAACATTGAAACTACGAACACCGTTCATACTGTTTACCGTTTCGAGACGTAGGTTCTTATTGCGGCAGTCGCAAAATTCATATGCACACAAAAAAAGCGACAGCTGGTCTGGTAAACACTAGGCAGAAAATCTGAACATAGTTCCATGGTTAATGGTTTTATTTCGCTTAAGTTCTTATTTTTATTTAATTACGCGCTGCATTTTAATTTGATTACGTGTCTCTAAACGTATACCTACTTACTTACTCACCTCTCTACCTCAATGTGAACGTTGCCTATAGGCCCTGGACGCGATCCAGCCGCCGTCCCGGCCGACGGAGAAGCCCCTGCGCCTGCCGCTGCAGGACGTGTACAAGATCGGCGGCATTGGCACCGTGCCCGTCGGCCGCGTCGAGACCGGCATACTTAAACCTGGTATATGCTTTACTTTGCTATATAGGGGATTCAGTCACGGGTCCATTGCGAACCACACACGTAAAAATATCGAATGCGATTATGGTTTATTTTCAATTGACGGCCTTATTAGCGCAGTTGTTATGACCCTTATTTCTGTGCCGAGGGTCCGAAGCCAATCGAATCCAGGTTTGGTACTTTGTGTTATGAGAATTAATGTTTGTACTCGAGTCATGGATGTTTTATATCTATACATATAGGTGTTTTATACTGGGTTCGCCCCAGTCCATTGTACGGAACGGTACTCATAATATATACAAGAGTTGCTTAGTTTGGTACCGTACAGTTGGTGTGTTCGCCTGGCGATACTTATTATTTTGTTCGACAATTTTGTAGTATGTCGATGATGATGGTGACGGAGCAATTTAGGTCCAAAACGCCAGCGATCGCCAGCTTGCGCCTGATCATTTCACGGTCGATTTTAGTCACCCGCCCGCCGCACCCGACCTCGCTGCAAAGCAAAAGTCGGAAGTTTTCGGTTAGAGACTAGTCTACCTTTAGCGATGGCTATTTTTGTCAATTGTGGCACATTCGGATTGCTATTTACATTGTAGATTTAGGATGATGGATGATATAGGATAACTACACTTGAACATCAAGTTAAGCATTCTTCTTACAATCGACGGCAAAGCATTGTGTTAAATGGATTCGCCAATCGAAAGGTTGTCGTTTGCCCGTGGTGTTACCGACCAGAGAACTAACTCAAAATTACGTACTGTAGTAGTTGCTGGAAAAGGCATCATTCTAGTAAATAATAGTCTTGAAACCTTGGCGTGGAAAAGAAGCTATATGTATCTAATATCAGACCATTAAGTACCTATAATAGCCTCTCCTACCTGCCTCCCAGCCATGGTTAGCGCTGGCGGCCGGGGTATGGCGCACCTGCGCGGGGCAGTCGGTGCAATAAGTTGTGTTGTCAGGTATGGTGGTGGTGTTCGCGCCGGCGGCCATCACCACCGAGGTGAAGTCGGTGGAGATGCACCACGAGGCGCTGCAGGAGGCCATGCCCGGAGACAACGTCGGCTTCAACGTCAAGGTACCTACTTAATGCGGGTGAATCTTTTGTAGTTCCACCCCGACTTCCTTTTGAGCGCACGCTGTACATGTATTATACATTTTCGTGTCTTCGTCGCCATTTTGCGCTCGACAATGAAAGCGCGGAGCGTGTAAAATCAGACTTCTATTTTTTTTTGCTAGCCTACTATAGCTTTTGCTGGCTCAAGCATGCGACATGAATATTACCAAGGACAACAAGAAGCCAAATTCATCATTTTTATTCATACCGTTATTGTACAGAAGACCGAATTATAATTTCATAATAGTATAGATATGCTGCAAAGTCATTGGGTACGACCAAAATAAACCGCGCACCGGTGAAAAAAAAATCGCGCTTGGTTCTCGCCCGCGAATTCATAGTTGCCAACAATTTAACTGATTGGCATCAGATGATTGGCATATACCAAGAAATATGGATATTAGACGTGGTAAAATGCACATTGTGCAACACGTTTGGAGGTCTTTTTGCGGGTAGTCCAAGAGAAAGGTTATTAATTTTGGTTAATTTTGTGAATAATGGGTGTCTGTGAAATATTATGTGTAATCTTGGTGTAATATTAACCATTACGTGTTCATAAACCTGCACGAGTGTGGAAAAATGTAAAACATGACTTTTCCAGTTCTCCCAAGAAGTCCAATAGTTTGTCAGTCAAAGTATCCTCAACTTTTCTGATAGGGTTAGGGGGGTTTATTAGGCCTAGTCTACTAATTAGGCCTGCATAAAATCTCCCATATTTGATGTTTAAAAAAAACCATTCCACTTGACGTTGGCAAAATACATACCGAAAGGTGGGTGAGGCCATTTTCTAAAAATAAAAATATTATCTATTCATTAATGTTAAAACGTATTTTGGTGCTAATTAACATCATTTGTTGCAGAATGTATCTGTGAAGGAGCTGCGTCGTGGGTACGTGGCCGGCGACTCCAAGAATGCTCCGCCCAAAGGCGCCGCCGACTTCACCGCTCAGGTAGGGGAGGACGCGCGATATTATAGGCACGCAATCAGGGGCCCAATTCTGTTAATTTAAATAAAATTTGTATGTAATGTACAATTGTATGTACAATTGTCATTCCAGCGACACACTATTGAGGTTCCATTACGACTGTGACAGATTGACTATTTTTCTAAAACTTTAATGTCGTCTCGATGGAGTCTCATTTCAGTGTCAATGGTTGTGCGTCGACTACTAGAAACGTCAGATAACGAGTAGAATTCCATTATTTCGCTACATTATATTGATAAACGACTGAAATACAGAATACGAAATAGTTCAATGGCAGTTGAATGGCTGGTCAGTGGAAAGCCGCATGTCTTAAAAAACTAGTAGACTACCAAATGTCAAAATCATTCAATCGACACTCCACTGAAACGTTTGTAAATTAGCAGAATTGAACCCCAGGTATATTCAGAAATCCGACACTTCCAGATGTTTTTTGAGGCCGGACGATTGCGGAGACAATGTATGTGCACATAGTTACTGCAAACGCAATTCTGTGACGCAATGTGTACCCACTTAATCATACTACTTACTAATTAATTTAGGCCACAATGTCTAACATTTGATTGCAATAAACCAGTGTAGAAACAGTGCTCTGTCTCTCTGTAATCTGTGGACATACTTACATTTTATGTTGATATATGGGTAGTTTGTTTACTGTATGTATGTATTATCGATACTGAAATTAACCAAGTTTTTATATTCCCTTATAACAATTATGTTCATAAACGTCTCTTGTCAACTTCACAAGCATTGGTCATAATTTAATTGCTCAGGCTTATATTTTTTGTAGCAATGGCAATGTAGACCTGCTAAGGCCGGAGTGGAAAACATTTACATGATGTTCAAAATATATTTTCAATTACTTAGGTATTATGACATTAGCGAAAATGTTAACACTCTAATTATTTAATTGCTAAATCGAGTAATGTTGTACGAGATTGTATTATCGTGTCTCCTAATTTCCTGACATGCTGGCAATGATATCGCGCGACCTTGAGCGACTGGTTCCTTCCCGGGCCGGTTACACACACCGTTGCTACCGAATTAGATCGTCAATTACCTACATCATGTTGAAACATATTGTAACGAGATTAAACTTTGTTTTTTTTTTGTTGACGGGGGGGAAATCTTCGATAGATACCCGGCCTCTGTGTGGGAGAGGGACGGGTTATGTGGGATTCTTACCCACTAAAACCCCCCCGGTGGCCGCCTTCGACACATGTTGGAGGGGCTCCGGGACATATTTATTTTTCATATTTAAATAATTAATATATACTGGGTTCGCCCCCAGTCTATTGTACGGTACCCATTTTAACAAGCTAATCCTTCCCTTTTTCTAGTACCCCAGTATTGATAATTCCATAAGTTGGCCGCCTTGCTTCTGTTTAACACGTGTGTGTGGTGCAGGTGATCGTGCTGAACCACCCGGGGCAGATCAGCAACGGCTACACGCCCGTGCTGGACTGCCACACCGCGCACATCGCCTGCAAGTTCGCCGAGATCAAGGAGAAGTGCGACCGCCGTACCGGTGCGTACCACACGCAAAACTTATTTATTTTGAAATAAACTAATCCTATTAAGTATGTTTTTTACGTTGCCGACGTTTCTGAATAAGACAATTCCTACTTGATCAGTCGGGACCCCGTGTTTAAAAGCTCTGCCGTGCTAGTTTATATTAATAATGAAACCTACCTATTAAGTCACTGTAGCCATTTCGAACGGTTCACAGGTAAGACAACAGAAGTGGATCCGAAATCGATAAAGTCCGGCGACGCGGCCATAGTGACGCTGGTGCCGACCAAGGCGCTGTGCGTGGAGTCCTTCCAGGAGTTCCCGCCGCTCGGCCGCTTCGCCGTGCGCGACATGCGCCAGACCGTCGCCGTCGGCGTCATCAAGGTAAGCACTGGCACCGCTGAGGACTGACCCGGCCACTGAAATCCTTATAAGTACTGTCTCTCTGATGTGATGGCGACGATTATTTCACAACATAACGCGCAATACAGACAGTTCCAAACCATCCATGGTTTTGCCGGAAAACGTCCACTGCTGGACATGAGCCTGGACTTGGGCATATCGCTAACTTTTGAATACAATTCCACGCAACGCGGTCCTCCACCACTCCTTCAATTCAAAGTACTTACTAACTTTAATTTAATATATTATTTGCAGAGCGTTACATTCAAGGAGGTAACAACGGGTAAAATTACCAAAGCCGCCGAGAAGGCGCAAAAGAAGAAATAACTATGGTGCACATTAAACAATGTACTGCAGTCCGTGACCATCGCCTGCGAGGCTACGTCCCAGCCCCCCTCCCCGCCTTCTATGTGTGTACGTCGCGGGGCTGGCTGGGCGGCGCGCGCGGGCGACGGCCGCGGCGCACCGCGTAGTAGCCGGCACCCGCCACCGCCGTGGAGTCGCAGCCCCGCCCGACCCCCCCTAGTGTCTCCCCGCACTCGGAGCTTCTTCACTGGTGACATCGCGCTCGACCACGACGCCTGCGTTTATCATAGCACGGTACTCTTAAAGTTAGTTCGTTTTAGTTACGCTTACGTGTTAAGTTTATATCTTTGTGATTATTTTAGTCGTAAGTTGCTCGCCAAGTTTGAGTTTCCGTATTTGAAAGCTCGTTACGTTTTGTTTTTCCATCGTAAGGAGTTCAGGAGGAAAAGCATTGTTGATACTGTTGAATTTTTAAACCGTTTCCGTGCACATAACTTAACGACTGTTGTTTTTGAATACCTTCTTACATTATTATGCTGTTGTTTATGAGCCTTGCTTAGTTGATTGCTTGTTTCTCTGTTTTCGGTTACCAATTTATAGATTTTTTTCATGTAGGTCTAATATTTTCTCGTCTATTTAAAATTAATTCAGTCAATTTTTAAATTATATTCTATACTTAAGTACTTACCTTATTTTGATAGACTGTATAGGTACCTAGTTTATCAGTTAGAATAGATCGCCATATTCTTGCTCGGATATCTTATAGTTATTTTCGCGTTATTCTCTATTGTGTGTATTATATTGTACCTATCGTATCCTTTGTGTTTTCTGTTAGCTACGCCTGAAGTATAAATAAAGGTAACATCATTGTAGAATTTGGGGGAAGTTGGTTGTAAATCGTTTCCCTGTAGTTAGCAAGCGTTAAAAACGTTTTGATAGGAATTTTTGAAAACTTTGTAAGGTATAGATAACATCGTTAATTTCGTTCGTAAGAACTGTCGTACTTATGAAATAAAATTGTATTAATTTGTGTAAGGGTTTAAACATTCAATATAAAACAACTCGATTAAGTAATTTCACGATTAAACATGTATTCCGATTTCTAATATACGGAAAACAAACTCGACTCATTTTAAGCTAAATGTAACTGTAATATTTTCAATAATTTTGTAAAGACCTTGATTCTGATAAAACCAATAAAGAAGCTACTGGTACACAATATTGTTTTATTATTATGTACCTACCTCAAATTACCGAACTTTTTGGGAGAACTGGAAAAGTCGTGTTTTCCTATTTAGTTTTATTTTCCTACACTTGTGCACGTTTATGAACCCATAATGGTTAATATTCCACCATAATTACACATTATTTCAAATAAACAACATTTTTCACAAAATTGATAACCTTTCTATTCAATTACCCCCAACAATTCCTCCCCTTATGCATGAAGTCTTATGGCGCGAACTTTTGTCGCTCACTCCACTGACAGGGCACTAATGGAGTTACAGTTCAGAAAATGAAAAATGTTGCCGTAATAATGTAAAATTACTAGCAAATGGTAGAAAATAAGAAAAAAACAAACGCGTGATATCGTAATTTAAACGAAATAGGCATTTAGCTTAGTTGGTAAAGTTGAAGCATTTTACGGTTTCTATTTTCTATATATTGATCCATAGATGATAGAACTATATTATACTGCATACCTAGACATCATGAAACGAAATAAACATTTCCAGATTATGTTTTTACTTTAGTGGTTGAGCTATGGTATGTTAGTAGTACGAAGAATAGATAGGTTGTACATGTGCCGCTAAGGAATGCGTATTTTTTTTATCCAATTAGCTTTAAAAATAGGAAAGGCTTTATTGTTTGTTCTATTAAATATATTTTTTTATCATAAATGTTTTTGATGTAATAACTACCCACTTCATATCTTCAATAGAATTAACTCGTCCCGGCGTAGGATATTATTATATCAAACCTTCGGTCTTGCCTACACCGGTAGTTTTATTAAAACGAATGACAGTGACAGCAATGAGATCTAAAATTATATCAGGCTCAAACTTAGGGCTTATCACCACTGTTTATATCTGTCGTCGATATTGATCGTATATACACGCTAAACACGGCCGGCTGTAACGAGATGACTAGATGAAATTAAACGTAGTCGTAGTGATTACTTTCTCTGTAGATAAAATGTGGAATTAGTACTAGTGACACCGTGCGGTGGTAATCCGTGATATAAATCTTGTCTTGATGCACTTTATCCTGGTAAACCGGTCGAAGATATTTACTTATGCCACATTGTGGCTTAGCGCACTAATTAGTGCTTTAATAATATCACTAAGGAGATGTGGCCAATAGTTTAACACAATAATTTGCTAACATCATTACCAATAACGTTATACATTAAGCTATTACAGCAGAACTACGTTAATGTAGTACGTTTATCGTGGTAATTTTAGTGTATTGATATTAACATCAACACTAATGTTAACCCAGAAGTGGCCGTAACATTATGGAAAAAGCATCAAAAGACAAGTAAGCATAAAAAGACATCGTGGGCGCTTATGAATCAGCCATATTTTTTAAATATCTTTATAACATTTGCTAGTCATTAGTAGGAGGAGATTAAAATGTATTTTGTTAAAAGAGAATATTTATTTTATATAGATATAAGATAATATTTGGAATAATGTAACTCGAGTAATAAGTCACAAAAAAAACTGTATAATTTGACATTGACACATAGCAATTGACATTTGAAATGACAGAGACAGGAGGTAGTATTTTCAAGTTTCTTTACGGACGCGATTTCGCCGCTTGGATTATTTACTTACGTCCGATACCAACCAACCAGTTGTTGATAACGAAACACGATGACGTGTGCTTAGCGGCAAGTAAGTGAAAGTAACATTAGTGGTAGGAGCAATACGCGTAGGCCTTCAATATCTGTTGTGTATTCCTGCGACTGCAGTCTACCGCGAGCCGTGGTTCCGTTCACTTGGGTACTGAGATTTCTTCTGTGTTGTTCACGATGTGTGGCATTTTTGCATACATAAATCACCTAACTCCCAAGACCCGGCGCGAAATATTGGAATTGCTTGTTAACGGACTGAAACGATTGGAATACCGTGGTTACGATTCGGCGGGCGTCGCCGTCGATGCCGCCGACCAAAAGGACATAGCTGTCTTGAAACGTCGCGGGAAGGTAGCCGCTCTTGAGGAGCTGTTGCAGGAGCGCAGCGGCGAGCTCTCGGTGGAGGAGTCCGTGGACTCGCACTGCGGCATTGCACACACGAGATGGGCGACGCACGGTGAGCCGAGCGCGATCAACTCGCACCCTCAGCGCTCCGGTGAAGACAACGCTTTCGTCGTCATCCACAATGGTATCATCACCAACTACAAGGCAGTGAAGACATTCCTGGAAAACAAGGGCTACTGTTTTGAGTCCCAGACTGACACTGAAGTCATTGCCAAGTTGATTGATCATATCTACCACCAGCATAAAAATTACAGCTTCCAGGAATTGGCTGAACAGGCAATTCAACAACTTGAAGGAGCTTTTGCTTTGTGCTTCAAGTCCCGTTATTTCCCCAATGAGTGTGTGGCCACCCGTCGTGGTAGCCCCTTGCTTGTAGGCATTAAGACAAGACGCCGACTGTCTAGCGACCATGTTCCCATCATGTACACCAACAACAAGGCCACCCGTGGAGTTGTGCCATCTGTGCCCCGTGTTAATAGCCATGCCCACTTTGAACCTGAAGAGGAGAGGGATGTAGAGTACTTCTTTGCCTCTGATGCTTCTGCAGTTATTGAACACACCAATAGAGTACTTTATTTTGAAGATGATGATGTTGCCCATATAAAAGATGGTGTTCTTAGCATTCACCGAATGTCTGGCAGCAGCAATGATCCACACCAACGTGAAATTTTCACTCTTAAACTGGAACTGCAACAAATAATGAAGGGAAATTATGACTACTTCATGCAGAAGGAAATTTTCGAACAACCTGAGTCTATTGTGAACACGATGAGAGGCCGTCTCAATTTTGCAGATGGTACAGTCACATTAGGTGGCATAAAGGATTACATCCCAGAGATTAAACGATGCAGAAGACTAATGTTGATTGGTTGTGGTACTAGCTACCATAGTGCTGTAGCCACCCGGCAGCTCCTGGAGGAATTAACTGAGCTCCCAGTGATGGTTGAATTGGCTTCTGACTTTTTGGATAGAAATACCCCAGTATTCCGTGATGATGTTTGTTTTTTCATCTCCCAGTCAGGGGAAACTGCTGATACACTGATGGCTCTACGGTACTGCAAGCGTCATGGCGCACTCATTGTTGGCATCACCAACACTGTGGGCAGTTCCATCTGTCGTGAATCTCATTGCGGTGTCCACATCAATGCTGGCCCTGAGATCGGAGTTGCGTCCACGAAAGCCTACACGTCACAGTTCGTATCATTGGTCATGTTTGCTCTCGTTATCAGCGAAGATCGTATCTCTCTACAAAAAAGGCGCGCCGATATTATCGAAGGGCTTCATGAATTAGACACAAAAATTCGGGAAGTATTGGCTCTCGACAATGAAGTTAAGGCTCTGGCCGAGGACCTCTACCGCCAGCGGTCCCTGCTCATTATGGGACGTGGTTACAATTTTGCCACATGTTTGGAAGGTGCCCTTAAAGTAAAGGAATTGACGTACATGCACAGTGAGGGTATCATGGCGGGAGAACTGAAACACGGACCCCTAGCGCTTATCGACGACTCCATGCCGGTGATGATGATTGTAATGCGTGACCCTGTTTACACCAAGTGCATGAACGCACTACAGCAGGTGACCGCGCGTCAAGGTCGCCCTATCGTCGTTTGCGAGGAGGGTGACAAGGAAACAATTTCTCTCGCATCTCAGTCCCTGCAAGTGCCAAAAACAGTGGATTGCCTCCAGGGAGTCCTCACAGTGATCCCCATGCAGCTCCTTGCCTACCACATTGCCGTATTGCGCGGCTGCAACGTTGACTGCCCACGTAATCTCGCTAAATCTGTTACCGTTGAGTAATGACGTATAACCAATTAGAATTTTACTGCCTAGTATGTGAATGTGGATCCTGTCTTCTAATATGTTACCCAATAATTTGCTGACCATAATATTATGGGGAGTTCTTTTATCAATTATTGACCAATAGGCGAGAGGAGGACTAATGGCGTTATTGTCTATTCTTTGTGCTATAGTTCGCGGCTAATTAGTTGTTAGCTTGGCTAGCCTTTTCACAAGATTAAAATAATAGTTTAGGTACAAATCTTAGACCATGGGTGTAGGGTACCCATTCATTTGTTTATAGTAACTTGGTTTTGTCGTATTCATCCTCCTCTTCATTATAGAACATGACCTATTCCTTATTTTATTTTAATACATATCATTGACATTCCAATACTTTGTCTAGTATATGCCCATGATTTGTGTGTTTCGGGATTGGCATTTTAATAGCGTCTATGACTCTACGAGACTGTTGTCGTTGTACCAAGGCCACCACGCCTCTCACTTGCATACCACCTTTAAGTAGGTAGGTTGGTCATTCAATTCTTCCAAGTAAATTAATAAGCTCGGCCACCCTCACAGAGTTGAAAGTCAACATGTAATTGTACTACGTAGGTACCTAGTTTTAATGTATCACATGCGACCACTGAACTGCCGAATTATTTTCTTTTCTACATAACTGAAAACGTATATCAGTAGGTGGTACACAGCTGTTATACATTAGTAGGTACCTTTTGGCTTAAAAAATTAAAACGACGCATGTTATTTGTTTAACATTAAAATTGGTACTTTCTATTGTTTGCATGTATAATGTATATATAGAATATTATTATCCTAATCAAGGTACCTACATATATTTTACATGTTTTTTTAATTATATATATTTGTGTATGCAGTTACATTTAAATTTTAGAAGAGATAACTGCGACACAACGTTGATATGGTGAACATATTAACTTTATACTCGTATTATATAAATATAAAAGGTATATATAAAATAATGTTTTTAACGAGTGTTACTTTAACAAAAACTAAGTCGTTAAAAATATTATTCGAAATAATATTGATTACTTTATTTTAAAGATTCATATCTTTCTTTCCACGAAAATATCTTTAATGATTTAAAATTATGTACGACATATAAAAACGATTTACTTATAGATGTTGGGACATGATAACTGTTTTGATTTACCTTTATCAGATTACGATAGGTATTTGAAATGTTTAATTGCGTCTAGAAATTGTTATTTTCTTTAAAATAATACCTAATTATAGTACAGTAGGTACCTAGTACTTCTCCTTTTTAGTATGTTACCTGTTTTGAATGAGATTTATCTTGTATGTAAGTATAAGATTTGTATATTATTATAATTAGTACCTAAGTATTGATAGTTAACATTCTAGATAAAGGGGGTAAATATCCTATGTAAATCTAAAATGTTACATGAATCTATCTGATTAGGGTTAGTTATCAAATTACTGTACAAATACGTACATATTTTATATTACGACTTTTTTTTTATAAGGTTTGATGCGCCATTTGGTGCTCTAATTATTATGAAGATAAAAATTATACACATTTACCAACTACGTTACAAATTCATCGGGATATAATAGGGAGTGCTGCACTCTCTTTGGGGATGCAATATCTACCCTATTCGAGAAATCAATCACTTTTATATATAGTTTAAATTTAAAATTTGTTGTCGAAGATTTAAAAAAAATTTAAACGAATGATAAGTGTAAGTATGTATACTTGGTGATTTTGATAACGACTGATTACTCGGTAAGGTAATCAGTTTTAACGACGGTAAAGTCATATAATTAAAATGTAGGTGTAACATTGCGTTTGATCTAGCTAAAACAAATGTATTTTTTTAAGTTAAGCTATACTTACTAGCGTTATGTGATAATTTTTATTTCACTATTTGGATGTAGGTAGGTACTATAGTGCTATCAATATTCACAATATTTACAGACACGACGTGGTTGACGATTGTAATGTAAATAAAATAATACTCGTTTTATGTCAATTGAAACATATGTTTTATGTAAATATATATGCACCTCGTGCCTAAAATCCCCGTAGGGGTAGGCAGAGGTGCACTGAAGTGCACTCACAATTTGCCGATAGTGGGTAGGTATATGGTTCCAACATAAAAGGAAGCTAGTCTCGACTATTGCCAATATACGAGGCGCGGTGCTCCTCAATATGAGGAGGAATTCTTTTATGTAAGCATCTAGGTATTTGTTACTTTACTAAGCTATAACTAGTCAAAATTTAAGCTTATGTTTATTAATAACATGCCTTTAAATACTTAATAAAATATAATTAAACCCTATCTTGTTCGAGTGTTATATATTGAAACGATTTTACGAAATCTGGATAGTTTCGCTATAAAATAGCAATTACCTACTATTTATTTGATTAGCATATTGTCGACGAAAATATTACTGTGCACCGTAGTACCTACTTTCACTCACCTTACATGTACAAAGGTAAATCATATATCCTTGACATCGTCTTATTGTGCCCGATTCCATAGCAAATGTACCTTCCAGTGGCTACAATGTAATACAATGAACATGTAAAATCGAAAATATCTCATACAGGTACCTTTGTATATTTTGGTTCGTACCATAGCAAATTTTATGTAACCTATGTTACAAGTGAGTCTACTTAATACTTAAGGACCTACTTATTAGTGTCATCAATATCTTAATACTGATCAGTTTTCCATTAACTAATAATACACAGTAAGATCTGATGCATTATACATTGATAATTTATATTTACTTACTATTTAAATTGTAATAAAATTGTGATAGTTTATTGAAGCGCACATATTTTTATACGTGCAATAAAAAATATATTATTTCTACTTATGTGCCTAAATAAGTTTTTTTGCTACCTATTTTATTTGTTTAAGCTGATGGAAAAAAAATGCAATAATTAATCTGTATGACAGATTACCGAATGTAAAAGTAATCGTTCAGATATATATATATATATGACAGTTTTATCTTGATATTTTATTTACTTAGTTTGCTTATTTTTAATATATAAGTTTATGTAACATTGAGTGGTTTAATTCAATTTCCTATTAAATTACATTTCGATAGCAAGACAGATTTTACGTTCGCGTATGTACAGACTGAAAAAATCGTACCTTTTAAATGTTCTATTGCGTAATATACAAAATATTGTCTGCATTATGTTCCCATTATTTAATAGGTAGGTACTATTAGATCCGGTACAATAGAACTGTAACTTGCCGATGTCTGTACTTTGAATACTTCTTTTTGATAAAATATATCTCGTATTTCGGTAAGAGCCAGTTTTTTTGCCTAAAAAAAACCTAAAAAAAAACGTTATAATCTGAAGTTTTCAAATATTTATTTGAATTAAAGTTACGTTTACGTGACAATAGATATCAAAAATAGCCATATTAAATGTATTTCATTAAAAATATAATATTTCAAATCAGATTTACCCTATCGTTAAATAGTCGAGTCTTATTCGTCTTCAGAATAAAAAAAACAGTAGTCGAAATCAAGTTAGGTTGGTCGAGTTATCTCCGAAAAACGGGACTGAGCTAGTCCCGCGCGGGATATTTAATTTTGATTTAAAAATCGGGACGTCTGGCAACGCTGGTAAGAACCTACATACGAGATATGTCTGTTTGATGAATTCGCGCATCACGGGAAATGAAATCGAAACGATAAAGCACATTTTTATAACTCTATAATTATAGAGTGAGTGAACGTTTAGGATGTAACTTTTATCCCGGGAAAAGCGACGACGGCTTCCCGCAGAATCGCCAAACTATATTTCAAAAGTCTTGAACTTGTAATGATATAGGTATAATAGGATAGTAAAAATAATTTTGAGTCCTCACGTACGAAGTCGCGGGCATAGTTTGTACGCTCGACTTGAATTTATTTTATTGCCCATTCTACGTGAGCTTGACTCGACCTTCATATATCCTGATAAACTCGTTTAAAGAGCAAAATTTAAATTTATTTAAATATTGTCAAAGTGAGAAGTTACCTATGAATAAAAAAGATGTCATTATATTATTTATAAATGTTGGAGCAAGCTTTGCCATTTAATACGACGAAAAGCCTACTCACGAAAAGGATACTATACTGTCTCTTTTTTTATAGATTCACTTGCTGCTATAAAGAGGACCTTAACCTGGGTGTTGGCCCAAAAGTTCATTTAGTCACTGTATTACCTCAATATACTGTATTTACTTACTTAATAGGTACCATGTGGTATAATGACGTTGTGTCTTAAAACTAGAGTTCAAGGCTAAGGCATGGACATAGTAGCAAATTAAAATGGCAAGAGGCTACATGCTCATATGACGTGGACGGTCGCGATGGTGTACCACTAATTTAATTAAGGTATTCTATACCGCATACGTTTTAAATAGATCGACTAGCGGGAATTTTTAAATGGGCCCATAACTCAATGTGCTATCGCAGATTTTGGCATATGCCAAAATCTTTTTGCCATCAAAAACCACATTGTGGTCATGAAAAGTTAGTATATCTTCGAGCAGCCGGTTTTCATAGCAATTCAGTTGGTACTTTTTATTGAATTGACACTGATTTTACAGGAATGTCAATACTTGGTCGTCTTAACCACGGATCCAAAACCGGCCGTAAGTTGTTAGGTAATAAAGTAAAATCTACTTAACGAGCAAACTGTTTTGTAATCGGCACCTAGGTAAGAATTAGATATAGATTTTCGACCTCAATCATTACGAAAGATTACGATTACGAAATGGCTAACGAAATATTGAAATTGTACAAAACAAATTACTTAATGATCTAATAAATTATGTTTACGAAGATTCAATAGCCATGATAATTTTGCGGGTGCACCGCAGTCGTATACATCATCGGGGGATTCCGTGTACTTACCAGGAACAAATTTAATCGTAAAGCGTAACGAAAGCATGTCATTCTTAATGATGAAACTGTGGTACGATCGGGATGGGACACGCTTTATTATAATTGAGCCACAGGACAGGGCCCCAAGTCTGTTCAATTGTCAAAAACAAACAAAAGTCTGTGTTGCTGTTCATAATCGAAGAGCAACCGCATAGTAACGGTCACTTTTGACAGATATGCCATACTAAATCTGTCAAAAGTGTCAGTTACTATGCAGATGCTGTTCGATTATGAATCGATTGTGTTAGCAGACTTGGGGCGCAGGTAGCATGTGTGATGCTGTAAGCACGCTCCACACCTTCTTATCCTAATTATTAGATGAAATTTGATAATGTGTAGGGCAATCAGACGTCCTACATTACTATTTAGGACGTCCGATTGTCCTACACATTATCAGATAATTAGGATAGAATAGGAAAGGAATTAGGAAGAATGAAGCCTGTCGTGTCGTGTGAACAATGAAGTTTTGTCGTCGTCGTGTGTGAAACAAGTATACAGGCAGGCGGTGGGTCAGGTGGGCGACACACTTATGAAATGTGTTGATATGACATAATGTCTTCACTTTGCGTTTTGCGTCGCGTCGCCTCGGAGATGTTTTGTTTCGTAACTCGCACCTAATGAAGCCATCGTCGTACGGGTGCTGGCTAGAAACACGGGATTATTTATGCATAGTCAACTAAATACTCAGAATACATACATACTAGTGAGTGGTATATCAGCCTCCGTTATACGAGTGACATTGGGTTGCATTTACTTATTACAGAAAAGCTTACGTGCCCTAGGTACATAAATCAATTGAGTTAATTGGTATTTTTTATAATATTGGTAGCAGCTATAGTTAAATTGATCGAAGGCTCGCATTGGAAACTACGGCTAATAGGTACATTATACAGATACAAAACCGGCTTACACCCCTGGATATCGGATTTTATGTGCGAATCTCATTTTCAATAGTGCTGTCTGTTGCAGACAAATATGGTAAGGAAACTTGCGCGTCAATCGGAAGACGTGTGCACTGTGGAGTTCGCCAACATACGCTGGGCCAACGTGTTGATCTATAGACTATACTTTTTAGTCTGCGAATGGTATGATTCCTCCGGGAAATTCAAAACGCCACTCAAGCGAATTACGGGCATAGCTAATGATAAATAAGAACCTTGTTGATTTTTGTTGAACTTTACAGAACTCATTACTAATTAGTAGAACATACTTATGTGATGTAATACAGGTGAATCCCCGTCGTAAGCAAGGTGCACGTTGTTTTCATAAATCAATACCACTTACACTTATCTATACACTTAATCTCCGTCGATTAGTTTCGTAGATCAAACGAGTTCGCCGTATTGGCGGTTATCTGGACTTACGTTGATACGATACATATTGAATTGTGATAAGATTCATAGAAGACAGGAACAATCGCATTATCTACGGAAGTCGGGTAAGTACGGCGTGCGACTAAAAATGATATAGATTCAAGGGTAAAGGCTGTAGATATCGTTGACCTTGAATCTCGAAATAAATTAGGTAGCTGTGTTATCAGCTCTGTCAGTGATATAATAGATACATATGTTTTAAGGAATTCACTAAAACCTAATGGAGATCCGTGTGTAGAGAGGAGGTACTTGGTTTGTATGTAATTGAGAAGTTAGGAACGTAATTACATAAATTCGGCATGCGCCAAGCCGTCAACTTTGCTCATTTAATTTGATCCGACCTATACCTATCTAATTCTTTTTAGCTTGCTTGTTACGGAATTTTCTAAACAATCTTAAAATTAAAAAAATAACATTGCTCTCTTCTACCGATAATAATTGAAGAATGACTATAGGCTGCTACTTACACACACATTATTATTGGCCGAGTTGCTCGGTCGAAGTGTACAAAACGAGAGGTCAGGGGTGCGGACAGAGTGCAAATATGCAGACCGAACAGTGTTGCTAGAACCTGTGGTAGCTATCGACTCGTATATTCCCTTAATTGCTGGTGGTGACGTCGAGTCGCGTAGTGAGTCCGTCCACCATTGTTAGTGATTCACTAACCGTTGCTTATTTAGGCATGCTATTACAGTTTCTACTAGATAAGTAAGTATTTGTCGTGTGCTGGAGAAATGCACAAGCGTTTCTAGCCCCCGCGCCGCGCCGCCCGCGTTTTGTAGAGCCGTGTAGAGCGCGCACGACGTTGCGCAGACACACACCTCTCTCTGTTTCACAACACGACCCACTTGACGGCCACCGCGGCACACACGCACGGCAGCACCCCACCGACACCCACCACCGAGCCCGGGCCACCAGACAACACCGCACCGTGCGTACCGCAACATTCAAATTTGCCATTAAGCAACGCTTACAATATAATAGACGCTGTCATTACGAAATTATGACTTTCAAAATTAATACCAACTGAGTGTTAAGAAATGTTATCATTCACAGCGTGTTCACAGCATATATGGGTATCTCCGAACACCATAAAGCTAACCTTTGACTAGAGCATCCACTGGCGACAACGAACATATCGAAAACATTGATTTCTGATATTTACGCAAATATCTTCTAATTAACTATATTCCAAAATCTAAGGCATATACCCTGCTTTACAGCAACCACGGCCACGGATTTACGTGTTTGACGTCCTAGAGTCATAGTTTGAACTGGGGTATATACCCTCAGCCGAAACGGCGGGAACGTAAAAAACATAAAATAAACGCGATAAAATCCGCAAAATTAGTTTGATTGTATTAAATTTAAATTTTGCGACTGTTATAAGTATGCCTAAAGGTATAAGTTAGGTGCTTATAACGGTTATATGCCTTAAATTTATGAATAAGCCAAAATATGACGACAATCTATACTAATATTATAAATGTGAAAGTTTGGATGGATGGATAGATGGATGTTTGTTACTCTTTCACGCCCGAACGGCTGAACGGATCTGGATGAAATTTGGCACAGAGATAGATTATAGTCTGGAATAGCACATAGGCTACTTTTTATCCCGGTAAAATGTATGGTTCCCGTGGGAAAGATGTTTTAATTTTTCCATATTTATAGTTATAGTTTCATTGTTCAATTCTCGATAACAGCGCAGAATAGGAAAACGGAAATATAAACCGTAGGTAGGGTAGGATAACGTTGATAAACACCACGCACGCAGTAGCGATTGAGGATAACAATGTGTAATGATGTAATTTGGTGGCTGGCGTCAACGGCACGGGAAGGCCCAGGAGGCTTGGAGGCCGAGTGCACGCCCCAGCGCCGGCGCGCGCGCCGGTCACTGGCCTGACCGCTTGCGCATGTGCACTTTGCATGGCGCAGATACAAAAAAAGTGCGTTAAGACTAAGTAGTCTTCCCACTGACCCTTTCGTGTTTTTGTTTTTTACAGTTGTATTTTATTACTGTCCTTTAAAGGTACTGGGTGAATCCAAGAAGGTAGGTAAAGCTACCTAGGCTTATTCAGTTATTACTCAGTTAATACAAACCTACATTTAACAACATAGATATTTTTTTAGAGATACTTTTATAGGCAGAACATAGGCGACTTACTTATATATACTTAAATACTTATGTTAATCAAAGTAGGTTACTTGAAAGAATCGTATAATATTTAGCTACTGCATCACCTGAAATATCAGATGCAATCTTTGAAGAATTGTTACAAGCATTGATAACAATGTTATATACTGTACCGTACCTACGGTACACTTACGGACATGTTAGTTGCAACTTTGCTAGCATAAAAAACCTAAGATTAGTTTTTTTACATACGTACCTACTTAACCTACTTTTTTGTGAACATCCTTCTGTATTGTATTAAGCTGCAAACAATTTCTTACAGGTAACTTATTGTGAGGACGCCTATTGCCTTAAAAGAAAGCAGTTCCTTCCAAACAAAATGTCCTTTAGAGTTGTGAGAAAAACAAAGGTGTTTTATTTTATATCTAAGTACTTATTAAAAGGTTTAGTATAAGTATATAAATGTAAAGGTCATTGATGTTTAGGCAGATACCTACTCAAAATACTGTTAAATTCTACCGCATTCCGCACGCCGATTTCCGTGACTTGCGCACCGGTATTACGAAATCTAATTATTGTGCGCGTTTTAAAGCGTAAAGCTATCTACCTAATGAGAAATTAAAGACCTGGTCTGACCGCTGAATTCAATTTGCGTTTACCTACCCTAGCTCTTGCAAAACTCTCTCGCAAATGTAACGTGCGCGTTCTTTGCGTCAGAGTGATAACATCGACTCGTTTGACTCGAGGTGTTTTTGTTTGCATTACTACATGTGTGTCTAGTTGGCCTGACTTTTGTACGATTCGCCATAGTGTGCCACTATTATTAGGTAAATACACGGTGTCGTAGTATGTACGTATAAGACTAATAAGTCAAATTCTTATGTACTTAATGAAACACGTACACCATATCGATCGACTCGGAATCTATGCATACCCTAACATTCGTAGAAAGTTGAATTCGAATTCCCTACCGTGGAATAACGAAACGGTCGTCTTTCCTGAAATGCTAAGTAAACCGATTGTCAAATCATATCTATGAATTTGGAGGCTAACCATTATTTTCTAAGTAAGTTGTATCATATAGGTATTTGGCAATCGCGATGTGTAGATCACATCCAAATTCGCCTGAAATTGAAATTTGGAAGGCTATAAAGAAGTGCAGTTGGAGTAGACTTTTAAAACTCGACAGAGATATTCGCAGTGTAAGAATGCTCTACTCAAGATTCGCACCGTTAGATCGATCCAGCGCCACAGATTATATAGATCTGAGGCTATTTGGTAAACAAGTGAGCATCTGCGATGAAAGCTATAAAACAGGGTATTGTTAAAAACTACACGTAGCGTAACCACATTAAATTGTCTGAACTCAACTTGTTTATAAGTATTTCCTAGTTCATCTTCCCGTAAGTATATTCTATATACCTGGACTATTCTTTCAATTCCGTTGAATATTTTGAGGAGACCTTCACGGGGGCAAAAAGGATATATGCAAAAAAGTATGAAGAGGCCAAGCGATAGAAAATTTGTGTTATGAGAGTACGTAATTCCCTACTATAAATATAAATAAAATATAGTAGCAAATCATTTAGGACTTACATACCTACTTACTGTGTTGCCTGCCGCACATCAACGCAGATATCTTATTTAATGTCTAGGTAGGTACATAATAAAAATCGATGTAAAAGGCTCTAAGAACGGCTACGTGTGGACGTTGTAGGTACTTAGGTATACCTTCATTAATTACATTGGAAATTGCACTAGATATTCTAATATGTAGGGGTCGAATTTTAAAGGAAATCATTTTCTTCACGTAGTTCCTCACCACGTCACATAAATAAACCCAATTACTAAGTAAGTATATGTTCCAGGTCATTTGTTCTATTTGAGGGCCGTTAAAGAGTCAAAAAAGTGTGTGTGATAAAAAAAACGAATGCAAGTGTAGTGTCAGTGGCCCCGAGCGACCGCGGTGTCGCGGCGAAACACCGCGGCCCATCGACGCACTCGGAATAACAAGCAGTTGGATGTGACCCGGGAAAAGGACTCCATCACCGAGTTCCGATATCAATTAATTTTGTAAATATTTCAGCACAATAATAATATTCGTGGAAAATGTGAGGCGGTTAGCTCACTCACCGCTCAAACCACCTCGTGCCTCGTCGGCTCTCTCAAGGTATTTTTTCCTGTATAGGTAACTAATTTTGGATAGCTTTATTTAGTTTAGTATAGTTTTTGTGGTCTATCACTATTTTAATAGGTATTTAATGATATCAGTTATAGGCATACGTGGTGTAGACATCAATAGTTCAAAATGACGAGGTCGATTCGAGGTCGGTGTTCGGAAGTTATCAAAATAGTCGCAATGTCAACCATATAGGAAGATTGAATATTACGTCTTTTAATAACATGCACATATTTTGATGAGGGAATGTAGCTGTGGCAAGCGTTTGCCTTGGACAGGCTTCCTGTTGATCAGTGCGCCCGCGCAGTGAAGGGGCCTGCAAGCCTTTGTTCCTAACCAGCAGAGAAATGTTGCGAAACTGGTCTTTGACCTTTTATTTATTATTGCACCTGCATATTTTAACACAAAGAGAACTGATTGATATTCCTTTATCATAGAAGGTATCCAGCAAGGTAGGTAGATAGGTATATTTGGTAGATGGTTATATTAGAAAATAATAATCTACTTCATCTTTTTTTTTGGTTGGCAATCAGCTAGAGAATAGTGTAATTTTTGCCAGTGTATATGTATCCCTGATGATAATGATAATGTTGATGACGATGATGATGATGAAATGAATCCCCTACCCCCTATCAGTAAAGCTGTGAATACTTTACTGAAAAATTACCGGACTCCTAGGGAGAACATGAAAAGTCATGTTATACTATTTTATTGAAATTTCCTTCACTCGTGCACGTTTATGAACTATCCCACTAATATTACACATTACTTATCAAAGAAACACATTTTTAGAAAATAAAACTTGATTGACATCTTCACGGTTTAACTTTCCGCCAAAAAGTACAAAATAATAATCAATGACTGAGCAAGGAAATCTAGATCCGATCAATTCTTCCAAGTCACCTGAATAAGGCAAAAAATTGTAAGTAGATTCCCCGAATTGGATGAACTGGATTCAAGGTACCTACCTCGGTAAATAGATACTTAGTTAGAGCCTAAACAGTTCGACGCAAAAAACAGACACACAGACCTACCGAGATAAGTAATATATATTGTTAGGTGGTAAAATTTTGATGAGCCCAACCAACCGGTTTTCGTGTTGCCGCCGAGATTGAAAGTTCATCTTATGACATTTAGAAGACCATCAGATTCGTGTTACAGAGATCAATAAATTATTTTTAGTTTTTATCGACTCGCAAACGGCTTTTACAAGGATTTTACAAATATTCTACCTATTCCGCGATCTAAGCTAATAGGGGATGTGTACCAGTAGGGTTATTTTGAATCGTTTGAAATCGAAAGGGACCTATTGGACGTTTACGAAGAATTTTAATATTGATAGGAAATGGTAAAAATAATATTGATCGCGAAATCTAAGTACTTAAAAGTACATACTTCCTTATGATAATTAAATTCCGGTGCTAAAGAAAATGCATAGCAGTTAAAGAGTAAACAGCCGGTGAACACGGATATAGCTGGGTTCCAAATCAAATAATATAAGAATTTAACATTTAAATTTAGTAAATGTAAAAGTCAAGATTCAAGGTGAACAGGTAGTGACGGGACCACTCCAGTTAGAATTAAAAGACTATTTTGACATTTTTATACATGCGAAGAGAATATACTTACGAATACGTCGATTTACATATTATACTAGCTTGTGCCCGCAGCTGCGCCCGTGCAACCATCTATTTTTCTCTGCTGCGCGATCCCCAATAGTCTTAACGTGAAGTACCAATGTTTCAGTACCCTACTTTTTGAGTGTAACCATAGGCTATTGAATAGTGACAGCCACCTTAAAATTGTACTACTATTTCTTCCATGTTTCTGAATGAAACAAACAAGAATTCCTAAAAGTCGTTCTGTATTGAGTGACTTCCAAATAATCTTTTGCTACTCTTTTAATATCATCAATACCGCCTGCGAAGGTCTGACATCAATATCAAAGGCGAGTAGGTACCTCTCTCTCTCTCTCTCTTACCTTCAATTTTCCGACTATACCGCAGTTATGGCATATGGCGGAGTCGTTGGAGTACCTATGCCTAGTGCTCGAAGACCTTAAATAGAGTTTCCCAACAGGTGGGTCTTAAAATGAACATGGACAAAACATGTCGAGCGTTCATTTTCAACCCAGAACAATAGCCATTGGAAAGTTCTGTTCAGTTTTCGAAGTGGCGGACTATTCTATTTACGTAGGGCAGGTTGCCCAGCTAGGTAGACGACTTCAAGGAAGAGCTTAATCCAACTTGGATGGGCAGCATTCGGGAAATTGTGCGATATATCTTCCCGTCCTAATTAAATACCTCAGTGTGTGAAGTCAAAGGTTTACAACTAGTGTGAACTGCCAGTGATGACATAATAATGGCACTGAAACGCGGTCACATACAATGGGCCTCATAAGAAAGCTCAAGTTCCCTCAATGCACAATGGAGATGCTTGGAGTATCACTACGCCATACAATCAGAGATGACAGGATCCGTAGACGAACTAGCCAGCCAACGTGCCCGTAGAAAAGGCGAGAGATTTTCTCTAATTGGTCTGTTAAGCCGAGGAAACAGTGCGTGCAGCGGATTGTATATTGCAGGTCATTTTTTAACTAATGGATGTAGTTATGGCCTTAAACCGTAAGAGAGAGATCGTGAATGACCTGTCATATTTTCTGCCCCGTGTCGACGGGTGTTTTGTTTAGCCCCCGACGCACGAGTCGCGATGTTATAAGATTGAGGACTATGTCTGTGTGTCCGTGGCATTGTAGCACCCAAACACGGGGACCAAGTTTAACGCAGTCTTTTTTAATCGAAAGCTAGTTTAATTTGGATAACTCTTAGCTATGTTTGGTGAAAATCGTTTCAGCCATTTTAAGATCATCAGCTCTTTTCCAGGTCGATGTAGTGCTTTGTCATACAATTTATTCTACCTTTCTCGCCCGATAGACTTGAAATTTCACACACTAAACATTGGATGACTCTGTAATCATGTGAAAACCTCGACCTCGATGCTGCAATCAGAACTGTCTACAGACTACCGAACTCCTCAAAACTTATAGCACATATTGTATCGTGTTGGATTTATTTGGCGGGAAAAGTAAACGGTGAAGTTGATAATTTTGTTTTATTCTCCAAAAAATATGTCTTTGATAAAAAAAATGTGTATTATTGGTGGGACATTGATATTGTGTGTTCATAAATATGCACAAGTAAAAGAAATTGTATAATTTGACTTTCATCATAAAGCTAATATTGAGCTATGTTTTAGATCACAACGTTTCGATAGATGGCGCTAATAAAAGTATGGCGCGTGGCGATATGGTTTTGTTACGTGATAAATCTATACATATAAATAAAATTGGAGTGTCTGTTTGTAATATTAAAATAACCGCTTTTTACTAAGTGCATTTGGATGTATACACGTTACCTATACCGAAACAACATTTTTACAATTTTTGTCTGTCTGTCTGTCTGTCCGTCTGTCTGTCTGTCTGTCTGTCCGTCTGTCTGTTTGTTCCGGGTAATCTCTGAAATGGCTGGACCGATTTTGACGGGAATTTCACTAGCAGATAGCTGATGTAACAAGGAGTAACTTAGGCTACTTTTATTTTAGAAAAAAAAATTGGATCTCTCGAAAAAAAATTAAAACCACTGTTGCAGCGCTGCGCCTGCTTAAAGTTTGATAGCAACAATCTGCAATGCGTCCCGCGGGATCAGAACGCGAGCAGGCTGTTGCCAACGGTTGAGACGTTGTTAAATACCACGCGGACGAAGTCGCGGGCAACAGCTAGTGTATCATAAAATTGTATACATTGATCTATTCTACTTTATGATCTCTCTGTGCATTGCATAGCAGGACTTTTTAGGAGGTCTGATACCTTATTTGACAAAATTAACAATGGCAGAAGTGAAACCTACTGAGGCTATGTCTTCTTCTTTTTTTACGAAATGAAATGCGATGAAATAAAATGGATATGCAAGACGATTATCCGACATATATGTCTAATTTTCTCTGTTAAAATGGATATGAATGTGGCCTCACCCATAACTTAATGGGTATTTTGCCAATGGAAAGTATTTAATAGCGGTATCAAATTCAGTAAATACACATTATAAATAAAAAATGGATGATGACATGAAAACGGGGCACATAATTATATGAGGTGTTATGTATATGAGGGAGGGGTCTTCCCTAACATCAAGAAAGGTTGCATTATGAGCTGTATACACGCCAAAGAGTAATATAATATACATACACGCTCACGCTGTATACGGAAGAGGTGAGACGTGGGCGCAGTGTTACCAGATGAAAATTTTAAATTACCTTGTCTGCAGGCCAAAATTACCGTGTTTTAAGTATAATTACCGTGTATATTACGGTGTCGATCTAAAAAAATTAAAAGGTACACTTTTATATAATTAATTTATTCTAAATTTCTTTATTTAAAAACTATTCTTCCAAAAGTTCTTCTTGGTCATAAATCGACGAAGTCATTTTTTAAACCATATCATATGGTATAAGTATAAGCCCCTCACAAGCAGCATTTGAGTGGGGCAATGACAGAACATTTAACAAGAACGTGGGAAGAAATTTCAATTTCTTCGTAGATGCATTTCAATGCATCTACCAAAAAAAAAATTCATTTTTTCCGGATTATATTATCTCCCCAGTAATGAAATCGTTAGGGATTTCCTCAGCAGCGACAGCCAGTGTTGCTAATTAAGTATTACTCATAAAAACACACGTTTTTGAGCACGAATTTGAGTATTATTTACACGGTAATTAATATTTTAAAATACCGTAGAAACTTACACGGTAATAGCTCATTACCGTAGACCGTGTTTTGCTCAAAATTACCGTGCATCTACGGTAATTACCGTGTCTCTGGTAACACTGCGTGGGCGGAGGGAAAACCATAGAGCAGAGATTTTCATAAATTAAATGTTAGGGTGAAATCAAATTGAACATGTTTAGCATGACTTTTCATGAGCAGTGAAAGAGACAAGAAATTATGCTATGAAACCATTAAATGCAAAAAAACATAGCGTTATCTGCGTGATTTACTCTATGAATAAATACATTTTGTTTGATGAAATCGAGCGAATTCATCTTATTCTCGTTGTAAATCTTAAAGTAACTATATCAAAATAAGCTAAAACAGTTGTCATGTGTACTAAACGTGAAAATTACAGTGGTGACCTGTTTGAATACATAAAAGTTGGCGAAGATGAAGATGAATCCAATTCCGTAGAAATACCTTGTGAATTAGATGGCACGCTGTTGCTTTCAACCCTCGTGGCCCAGTTTCCCGGTGCTTGTGGATTAAAATATCGTCATCTGGATAGTAAATCTATTCGAGGTATTCGACTTAGCGATGGCAAACTGCACCCACCTAGCGAAGTTGGGTGGGGTAAAAACCTTTATATTTGTGTTTTCCCAAAGGAAAACAAGCGTAAAATGGAAGATGTGTCTCCCGAAAATTATGCCGCTAAAACCAAACGTTTGGAGAAAAAGCTTACATGTTCAGATTTAATATGTCTCGGTTTACCTTGGAAAGTAACTGAAGAGTCTATAAAACAATACTTTGAGCAGTTTGGCGAAGTAGTTATGGTACAGTTAAAAAGGGATAAAAATGGATCATTCAAAGGATTTGGATTCATACGTTTTGCTACTTATGCCTCTCAAATGCGAGCCCTAGCACAGAGACACAATATTGATGGAAGATGGGTAGATGTACGTATCCCTAACTCTAAAGAAGGTGTAGTACCTCAAATGCCATGCAAAGTGTTTGTTGGAAGGTGTACTGAAGACATGACTGCTGATGATCTACGTGAATATTTCTCTAAATTTGGTGAAGTAACAGATGTTTTTGTACCACGCCCATTTAGAGCATTTGGCTTTGTTACTTTCTTAGATCCTGAGGTGGCACAAAGTTTATGTGGAGAGGACCATGTCATCAAAGGCGCCTCTGTGTCGGTCTCTAGTGCTGCTCCAAAAATTAAAACAAAGTCAAACCAAAACTGGAAAGATGAATATGGTCCCAACAGTTGGGAGGGAAATCGCTCCGGACCCTCTAGTGGTCAGGGTAGCAATGGAGGAAACAGTAATATTGATTCACTCAACATGCAAAACTTAGGAATAAATCCTAATGGTGGTCCACCTGCCAATTTCAATCTCCCTATCAGTCTTGTTGCAGCTGCTCTTAATCAAGCTGGTTGGGGTGGATTCTTGGGAGGGCCTGGGAACTCTGGCCCCAATAATTGGCAAGGTGGCCCACCTCAAGGCAATACTGGTAAAAATTGGAATGGCAACCAAAACTGGGGGCAAAATGGCCCACCTTCATCATGGAATCAAGGAAGTAGCAGCAATCAGGGTTGGAAAGGTAACAGTGGGAACTGGAATCAGGGTAATTGTCCAAATGGACAGGGTGGTTGGCCAGGTAACAGCAATGGCAGCGGTTCCAGTTCGGGTTCTGGTAGTGGGTGGAACAACAAGCCCCAGACATGAGGTGAGCATCGCTGGAAGAGGTTGTAATAGAGATGTCTGTGTGGTTATGTTCAATAAATTTTTAGAGTGTATAAGTAAATATATATTTCTTTTGTAAAAAGTAAAGTGATAGGGCTATCACGGAATGCTAAAATGGATGAATTAAGACCTAAATGATGATGTACTAGATGTAAGGTGACCAGAGCACTGTGTGTATTATTGTGACATGTGTGATGAGGTCTTTTGGTCAATAAAGATGTATGATATTCTGAGATGGATGTTTTAATTTTGATAAGGATGGGTAGGTGCTAATATCATCTTACTATCAAAAGGTTTGCCATTAAGTCAGGCTCTGACATGATGGCTAGGTACAGCGCATACCTCCATACATATAACCCATGTTGATAAAGAATTATAATATGTGGCTCATCAAGCTAGTGCTGTCTGAATACTGTAATATACATGTTCAGTACATTATATACTGTAGTATGCAGACAGTACAGACCCAACAAGCCACAATTCATAATTACATTCTGTATTTAGATGGGTTATCTATCACAAATATGTAACTGGTTTGGAAAGTGTGTTTATAGTTGAGATAGCAAGTCTAATAACAAAACTGAATGAGGCAAACACTTCATCATGGGGAATGGGTGTGAATGTCCATGTGATTGTGGATGTGGTCTATAACTGTCACTACATGGTAAACAAGTTCAGGATGTCAAGTTGTCACTGGGTGTGCACAGCTGTGTGTGTGTCTAGCGGGACATGTGACTGCTGGTCTGCCCTACCCTGGGTGAACTGTGCCTTCCACCTGTGGAGCTGCGGTAAGTGATGAGTGAGCACATATGGTTTGAAGTTAAATTATGTGTGGATTATGTATTTATACTATTTGTGCAGAAGCTATGGATAGATGGCTAATCAAGAGTGGAAAATACCGGTGTGAGTTTGTAATATAAAGTCTGTGGTAATACTTCATGGTTTATTCAATTTTATATGTCTAACTTTGACACTTCCTATAAGTGTTATTTTATTGTTTTTATCATGTAATGACACCTATAGGCATAATACCAATTATATTTTTTTTACAGGTTCATAAGCTTTATAATTACTGGAAGAGTTTGAAATGATGTTCCATGCATCTTATTCAGGATATGAGGTTGATATAGAAAGGCTCGCGACTTAGGTATGTCTGTTAAGATATTTGTATTTTAATCTGTATTACATTAAAGTATTAGTAGGTACACTAATTAATTAATAGTATTTGTAAAGTTATATTATTATTTTTTCAGATGCCACAGCAAGCAGATAGTACAAGTAGCGCCATCTACGCAGTCTATCGAGGGTATTCTTTGTTCTTTCTTTATCAAATGAAGTGGAACAAGACGAGATAGGGCCTCACCGCGTTTAGTGGGTATTTCGCCTGTGACAAGTATTAATAGCGACAACAAGTACTCTTTGTTGTCGCTGAGTCGCTAAATGTTTAGTTTTCGCGAAATGCCCAGTTCTTGTAAAGACCAATTCGCAGAATATCCAAATCGAACGTGTAATTGTATTAGTACAAAAAAATAAGACCACGGATGTTCACGCTTCCGTAGTCAAACAAGGAGCCTTTATAATTTCGCCAAATCCGTCTATCTGAAGTCAGTCATTTTAATCAGATGATTAGGGCTAAAATCCAGAAATTTATCACAGTACACCAAATAGACCTCAGGCGAAGAAATTATACAGATGGAGTGTCGCGAACAAAACATTGAAGCACAAAAAACCAAGACGATTTGTGTAAAATTCACATGGACTACACAGATGGGTTTGTTTTTTTTTAAATGATGGCGTTTTAAATAAAAAAAATAGAAATCACCAAATGGTTGCCGTATTATTTTATAATCCTTTCTTATTGGAATATAGGATCTACAAGATTCAAATGTAAATATTAGGGGGAGAAAGTCTTAGTTATTGATTCTACAGGCTGATTCTGAAAGGGTATATACAAGGGTGCCGGCTGATACTAAGGCTGACACGACTAAGACTCAACCTTGGGCATGTTAAGGGTATTTGTAATCATTATGTAAAGTCAGAACATCGACGTAAAAAAAAAATCGTTCCCAACAAACTCAATTTAGTTTTTTTTAGTATTTTTTTTGTAATTGACTAGGAAATTCTGAGTTCACATATGTATTACAAATTTAATACGTTAAAAAGGCGCAGGTTCAAGGCTTACCCTCAAATTATTAGTTGTACTGCGCTCAAGTTTTTGCTTTGCGCAGTACTATATACACGTTTAATAAAGTTATAAAACATCTATAAATTCGGGGGTTAGTACATTCATACAGTAAATAAAGTATATTTCGAACTCGATCGGCGGAATATAGGGGGTATGCACACAAGTGTGTCGGCCTCTACTATGGGTGTGATATATTAGCCAACCTATTTGTTGATACGAAGTAATACAAATAAATGGACAACATTAGTACTTTTTTCATAATATATTGTTCGCTAAGTGGGGAAGCTTCTATGATAATTGGATTCAGAGCACCACATTATAAATACGTACACCTATACAATTCACACTTAAAATTCTTAAATCACAAGTTAATCACAAAGTTATGAGATCCATGGAATGTCGTTTACGAACAGACCATGTCGATTATATCAAATAATGCTGGTTGTGGATGGGCATGCACTCGTTTCCACAAAGTACCAAATCAACTATACTATTTTTTGTTTTAACAGTGCTTACAACAACTTTTCCTGAGCAGTTAATTATTTTATTACATAGCTATATAAGTAATACTACTTTTAGCCGTTTGTCGCACAAAAACAGATTTTGACATAGGAGAGATTCTATTATTTGTTGTTAAAAACTAGTAGGTAATTATTAACTTATTTATAGGAACTAGTAAGGTATATTTATGGGCTAAAATTAAATACACCCCAAACAATCATTTACAATGTGTAATATTTATTAATCATATACATAGAAATGGGCGAGCCTGGGATGGTGAAAGCCGAAATCATGCAATATAAAAATAGAGCACTATCGTGTCATATATTCAATACCAGAAAATAACCTACATCAATGACTTTAAAAACTTTATTTGCATTCTACTTGGTTACCCTCAATCTGAATGCATATTCAACACTCATAAACATAAATACGTAACACACTCATTACAGACATCCAGAAGTATCACTAACGTTAATTAGATACTTCATAAGTACATATTAATGTAATAATAATACTATTAGATATCCAGGCGTTCAAGTATTTCTATTTTATAAGAGAATCCTAAATTTACGCTATTACAGAGCATCGAGTGCGAGTATTTTCATATACAAAACGTGTACTACATAGTCTGCGTATGTGTCATTTTGTATACCAAATTGAATAGCGCCTTCGGCGGACGCTATCCAAAACATTCAAAATAGACCAATTACTAACAACAAAGGTATAAAACTTAGTACATGGGTAGCCTACGAATAAACTCGCACTCGACGTACAGAACATCATGGCAGCTGATTGATAAAGGATAGTTAGGCATTTTGACTATAGGTAGTTGCAAAGATTTATGTTCAGAAATATGTAACTATGCTAAATAATTTTTATTTGAGTTTATTTTTTACTCAAAAATCCTAACTAAATCCACTAAGCGGCCACGGGATCCTTTTCAGGGGTATTTATTAACAACACGTTTTTAAATTTAACTTTCATATTTACCCCCCACATATTTTTAAATGTTTTCGTTCCCATTTGCAATGGCATTTCAAATTTTCAGATAAAATGCTATTGTAAATTGATTAAAACTCATATAATTATAAATTTATGGGAAAATGTATAAATTATTATTAATAGTATGTAACATCTATTTACTCATTAATGTATGTACAAATTGCTTAACAATATTTATAAAATAATCGGTGAGAAAACAGCTGCTAAGTTCCTAACAGTCCGAGTTATGATAAAACAAAGGTGATTATTTATAAGTTACCTACATATCATTTCCATTATAATAATGAACATTATTAAATGAGTCCATTATAATAACGCTTTTCACTACCAAATAGTTATAAGCGATATTAGGGAACAAATAAAATACCTAGTCAGATGGCGATTCAATCAAGCTATCAATTTAAGAAAATAAACATGCCAGGTTTGTATAAGTGGCAGCGAGATATATGGATCGGTGGCAAATGACGTATGTACACCTAAAGTAAGTATTAAATATTTTCCTGGGTTTTATATAGGACTGGTCGATTTTTAGGAATGGTTTGATATTTAATTACCTTCAGTACTTATATCAATCAATCACATTAATAATCTACATTGACACAATCTATAATGTGGTTGACAGATATTGTAGTTTTCGTCGACAAATCTATAAAATTATCTCCATTGATTGGCCATAGAAAATTATTAATTAAAAACTCTTTTAAAGACCTAAAGACAGATATAGGATAAAAAAACTGAATTAAATTATGCACAGGAATTTACTAATCTCATAATAAAATTCAGCCATAAAAATGCGTTGTATGAATGTGTAGCTTTAAACCTTTAACTTTTTGGCGGGTCTGAGCGCGTAGCTGAGCGACACCTGCCGCTTGATGGTCGCGCGCCGCGGCTGCCGGCGACCGTTCCACTCGGCCTCCATCTTTCGCGCCAATTCAAAGTCACTCTTTTCTTGCTCAATTAGCTTTTCGATCCTAAGCTGCTCCTGTAGTATCTTTTTAACATCACAATTCTTCAGTGGACTAGATAAATTTTTAACAGCTAAACTGACCTTATTGTTATTTAATGTTTCTGAATTAAGAGGTGGACTGTTTAGTTCTTTTTTGGCATTTGACTTTTTGGAATCACTCCTCAAGTATGGCTTGCGCTCTGATGACACTTTTCGTTGCTTTAATTTTCCCTTCTTCGGTGTCGTTTCATTTTCGTCTTTGGATATACTACCCATGGATCTAGTGCGCCTTAGATTCGATTCTGTATCCAGTTTGACGAAACCGTCTACGTGAACGTTTTGCCTACTTCGGTTAGGATTCCGTCTGACAGGCAATGCTGGAACATCACAGGGACTCGACGAAGAGATTTTCTTAATTTTCGACCTATTCGATGTATCACTTTTTCCAGGACATTCCTGCAACGAGGATTAATTAATCAGAAGAACATAATCATTGAGAACAAGTACATAAAATATAGAAAATCTGTACCTTTTTGACTTTCAGGATGTTAAGTGCGATAACGAATGCAGACGGCAGCTTTGTCGCCAAAGATGCATTTCGAAGTCTACAGAGTTGGTCTAGGTACTGCGCGCGGGTGGGGGCGGCGCCGCGGCGCGCCGGCCCGCCGCCGCCGCCCCGCTCGGCGCGCACGGCTGCCACTCGGAGCGGCAGCCCCTTGTTCGTATGAAAACTGAAATTGAATAATTTAAACAATTCGTGAACACAATGAATTCTGAACCTATTGTCATGTGTTAAATGTGTAGATTGCACAGCATACCTCGTCGGTGTTGCTCCCTCAATAGGTTTGAAGTAACACAGCTCCTGCTGCATGGAGTCGACGCTGCTCGTCTCAATGTTCCTGTTCTCCGAGGCATTGATCTTGTGCTGCAGTATCCCAGTGTACGGCAGCGGCAACGAGACCAGCAGTGACGGAACTGTAGTTTTTGACTTTACCTTATCATCAGTTTTGTCTTTCTCTTTATCAATTTTAGGATCTTCTCTCTGTGAAAGATTTTTTCCTCATGAGTTTTTTCTCTATCATCCAAGCAATTATGAAAGTACTTCATTGTCCCTTCACTAAGCCCTTAGAGTCTGCCACACCGACAGAGTAGCAGCGAAACGACTAACAAATTAAAAGTCAAATTCACTTATTTCGAAAAAAGCTGGTTAGCTCGCAGCAGCGCACAGACAAAGCTTGGCCTAGAGACTCGCAGCAGCCGTATGTCAATGTAATTAAAGTAGACTTTCAATATTTATCTAATGAGATGCTGCAACATAGGTTCAGGGAATAGCCCTTAACCTTGGGTGTGTAGACCCTGAATGGGCAAAGACTCGTGTACTTAACATTAAAAAACGTAAAACAATGTGCACCATGATCATGAATTATTACTCACTTTTTCTTTGACACTCTCTCCATTTTCTTTATTCCATACGCCTGGGCCTAGTTTGATCTTTTTGTCTATGATGTTTTTGATTAATTTTCCATAACTGGGAACCATTTCTGGGGAAACTCCATTCATGGGTTTAGATGGTGTCACTTTTGCTGTAGATCCATCTGTACTAGTATTGTCATCTGTTAGAAGTGGACTACTGAAAGAATGATAAAAAGTATAATTTAGAATTGCATTATCATTTATAAACAAGTGTAACACATAAAATAACAATGCTTTTTATATATGTAACCATAAAAATGATTTGAACATTTTTAAAAGCTATTATTTCAGTGTTGTAGAGCAGCTTGAAAATTTGATATGTACACTTAATTTTTTTTGTAATTTAAGTAATTAAAAATGTGCATGTGCAGCTTATTCATGCTCTAGGGTGATAATTTAGACATCAAGGAAGTAAAAAACTATTATAAGACTCAATATAGATCACATACTCTCTAGTGGTGGGTGCTTGTATCTTAGACATATAACTATCAATTTTCGTAGCCTTAAGCCTAGGCTTAGCAGCTGTTGCCCTGACAGTGGGTTTCTTAGGAGTTTTAGTTGGTGGAACATCTTTGACATGGTCTTGCTGCATTTGTTGTGCTATGATTTCATCCCGTTTCAAACATTCCAAATATTTTTTATGAGCTTCTTCTTCCTCTTGCTGAAGTTTCCTACAAAAAATATATTTTATAATTGATAAAATAGTATAGTAAGGACATTGTTTAGTGGTAAATATTTACAAAAAAAGTTAAGGAAAATATAATAAGTTTTGTTTATTGTAATTTGCTATTTTTGTATTTAGTGTAAAATTCATAAAGAGAAACTAACTTTATCAGTAGTTCAGTCTCCTGTATATGCTTCTGCTCCAGCCTCTGTCGCTCGGCCCCCAACCTTTTCAGTTCAGCTTCATATTCACACCTAATTTCACCTGGTTTACAAAGACGAAGTGAAGGCTTTTCTGAAAGTAAATTGACAATAGTACTCCCACCAAGCTTACTGGACATGTTTATTTTTTACTAATTCTATCAAATAAAATCAGATGTTACGATTGTTGGTAAACTTCACAAATACTTATCTGATTTTGAAAATAAATATTATCAAATGTTATTTATTACTGCTATTTAGTGCAGACACAGATCAGTTATACTACTTAGTAAATTTTTACACATATGGACAATTTAGGATACATAAATAGAAAGATGTATAAATAATAAATAAATTTGTATAATAGCACCAATAAAAAATTACAAAAGATAAAAAGATGATCACATTTATATGAACTTTTTGAAGGACATTAGATAATATATTACTGTTAGATAAACGCCAACTGACTTAATTCTCGCCAAGATGTAATCCAGCTGATTGCGTGGATAGGGTGGGTCTATAATTCCGAAATGAACTTTACCAGTTATGAGTTGATTGTTATTCCTTCTGAACTTCAATTGAAATGAAACAGCAGGGTATAGATACAAATGATACAAATCTTTATTTTTCCTCTAAGATTAGCAGAGTTGTATGAAATTCAAATACATGTGCTAATTATTAGTACACTTCGACTAAGGGGAAAATATAGATCTAGGATATGATCCTAAAGCTATATCATACTGTAATCTGATCACAGACAAAACATTATAAAGCTATTAGAAAATTATATGACCATGTTTAAATCACACAAATATATAAGTATGACGAATCTAGATCTCTGAAGTGGATATGTTAATGTAATTTATTCCGTAGCATGGTCTTTTTAAAAATCCCGCGTGTTTCTAAGAACAAATCCACCTAGTCTTTGGAAGAACTCTTAGCCACTTTGATGATATGACCATGAAACATAAGCATACGGACAAATGTGATTCCAACCCGGGTCTTCATGACCGCTTCTCCAGATATGGTGCTTATCAATTTGTTTCCAAATAAATTGGGTACTTTATTCAACCGAACATAAAATTTGTCTGTTTACATACCTTCTGGCAAATTAATATCTTCTTCTCCTTTTATTTTAATATCAATTTCTCGTTGAAACTTTGATTTAATAAAATTCCAAAGTTTAACATTTACCAAATTCTTTTGTTTTGTTGCTGTTCTTAGCCAGGATCCAATTCGCAATCGACACAGAGGACAACACAAAGCATTATTTTCTATGCTACCGTTGAAGCAATGTTGACAAAAGTCATGATAACACGGTAAGGTAACGGGCTCTATTAGAATAGATTGACAAATAGAACAAAATACATCTTTTAATTCTAATTTTTCTAATTTTAATAACTTATTTTCAATTTTAGACAGCCGCTTCTTTGACTTGGCCGCCATTTTTTACAATTTGTTTTTTTTTGCATTTTTTTTTTTAATATTTGGCGTGTTCCATCCCAGTTGTATTGATAGATTTGTAGCATCCCATCCGCTTGCTTGGAATTAGATCACGCTAGTGTTATGTTACCACTTTTATACAACCAACTAGTTACAAGTCGGATCACCTGCGCGTATTTTTCTCTAAACACTATACATTTTTTGTTGAAATGAATCCTCTACATAATTATTCCCACTAACGTCAAGTCTACTATAAAAAGGGATAGCAATAGCTGTTCGGTCATGTCTTGATGCACCGCGGCCCGCTAGCTATAGTACTGGGTGGCCGGGTGTTGCCCGATAAATGTCGACACTTATGGAATAACTTATAGTAAAGCGTACAATAATAAAATAAAATAGCCAAATATTTTAAACCTGATATAGACAAAGTAGCAACATTTCAATAATTCGTGACAACAGAGATGGTTAGCTCTTTATTTTTCGTGTGAAAGAGGAATGTAACCTGATGTGTCAATTCAACTTTTTACACTCTGATTCTTTCTTGCCCTTAGAGACAACAGACAGACATCATATTACAACTAGACTTGATTTACATGATATTTAAACGGTACAAAATGCATTGATCTGTAACCACTGGACTGGCAATAGATATCGTCGTTTATGCATATTTGATATGTTTTTCATTTTGGCGCTGAACTAATAATAAATGTTCAATTTAGTACCGGAGACGCTCGAAGAGGTGCTAAAAATTAGGACAAGAAATAATTACCATTTTGTACTGAGAATCATATCTAATATAAAGTCTAGTCTATGAAGGACGAAAGGAACTAATGTCGTACTTATGATAAACAAATTTGGAAGTTCAAAGGATTTCTCTAATTCGTAAATACAAGGCACAAAACGACGATGATAGTCAAGTAGTAGTTCCAGGTCAAAGTGTTGAGATATTCTTGATTCCTTTTCTTTTCGGCATTTTTCAGAGCTACCAACATATTCGACAAAGAAGCCATGTTGATATTTTCTTTCTTTTTTCGTCATGTACCGACTCACATGTATTTGAGAACGAGTAACGACACGAAAGAAACCACGAGAAATATGGTGGTTCGAAGAGGATTTTAGATGGTGTTCTTTTGTTCTTGCAGTATTGTTGTGAATTTTTAACAAATGTTCAAGTGTGCTGCTAGAAATCTATAAAAGCGCAGGACAAGACCTTGGAAAATGTCTTCAATGCATTTTGTGGTTCATCCCTTGCCTGGTACAGAGGATCAATTGATAGACAGGTAAACATATTTATCGTCTGACTCCATTTCGTTGTTGTGAAATCCGACATTACATGATCATAAAATTGTAATTCGTTACTTGATTATAGACATAGCATTGAGGGCCACGTTTCCCGTATCGGTTTACGTCCACCATGAGAGAATCCACTACCTAATTGTCAATCCTTTGTAGCGTTTTGCTATAACCGCTAGCGTAATTCAATAGCGTAAAAAATGTCGATAGGTACAAGACGATGGCGTAATCTTGTTACGCTGAAAACTAAGCTGTAAAGTTGCGATCCAAATTTTTATTCCGGTAAAAACTGATCGTGAGGTTGTACCTTTTAGAACTGTGACATAATTTGTTGTATGCCTTCATACTTGCATGCATATGTTTTAGGTCCTTGAATAAATTAGCTTCCGAATATTAAAAATGTATGTGAGTATGTCTAAAAACAAAAATCACAGGTTACAATGATCAAACTTATATGAACCTAGATAAATTATGGCTGGTGGGTACCTACAAGGTAAAATATATGATGGACGTGAGAGTACCTACAAATCATATCTAATTTATGGTACTTTTAACAATTTTTCGATTTCATAGCCAATTAGTGAATAAAGTTATAACCAACAAATACCAAACAAATATGATTTTCCTTCCTGACATTAGCGGATGAGGAGTTCCTCATTTTGTAAGCCATAACTCATTGATTGCACCATGACACATAGGTTTATTTATAAGGGAGAACTAGAATAAATTTGTATTGCTTATGTTCTCATTCTTTACCACTGGATGTGGTGCGGCTGCTGATTGACATTTATTGCATAATCATTGTAGCCTTATTGATGTAGATAAGATGAGTCTTTGTATAGCTTGGGCTTAAGAATTAGCTCTCAACATAATTATTGTAACATATTGTCGGACCCAACATTTTTCAATATGTGTGTATGAAATGTGTTCAACATTTGAACAAAAAAGGAAGGGGACCTGCTTTTTAGGGCTACATAGTGAACCTACATCCCATATAGTGGCTCCATGTTCATCTGTCTGACATCACAGTCATGTTCAGAGACAATTAGAGCCATGATTCTCAAATTTGGCAGATTTGTAGATTTCATGTACTGGTTCAGAAATGTGTATTAAAATATCATAAGCTAAATTATTTCAGGGTACTTTCTGTACATGTGGGTACCTCTTCAGGGTACATTGTTTTGGTGATGTTGAATAGGTATTTAAAAATCATTTTGTGGTTAGTTGTCCAACTAACAGGGCAGCTAACAGGACAACTAACAGGACAGCTTTTCAAACTAGTATATTGTTTACAAAATATTAAGTTCCAAAGTAGCCTTTTTACCTGAGTTGCATGATTAGTTCTCTAGCGCCCAAACAACATTAAAAAAAATAGGATATTCTACTTGTTAAGTAGTACAAAATTACAACAAAAATGATAACAGTCATGTTGAACAAGTTAATGCAAAGTTGATCCTACATCTTTGCTCAAAAGATTTAATAGATAGAGAAAGAATAGAATAAGAATTCAATATTCATGGTTGTATACCATGAATATAACTATGTTCTTGTAATTTATAACTTTGGTTTACCAAACCTAAAATAAGATTTTTTTTTGACATTGCGATAGAAGCCTACATTGAGCATGATCCGGCTAACACTTTACCAGATTTTCTTTCTGGTAATGAACTTGGTATGTTACTAAGATGAAATAACAAAAAGGAGCTTGTAGCCTAGCTCATAAAAATATTGAGTCAGGCTTTGGATGGGTGACCAAATTATAACATTTAATCTGCAAGATTAGGAGATCATAAGTTAGTGGCACATCATATGCTACATGGTACAGAAAAGAAAAAAATGTGAGGAAATTTGCATGTCTGAGAAAGCTAGCCAATTCTCAAAAAATGTGTGGAATATGCAATCCCACACTTAGCCAGCATAGTGGCTTATGGCCTGAATATCCTAGCATTAAGTGGAGGTTTGTACCCAACAGTGAGGCATACAGAGTTATAATTATACATTTTGTTATAGGCTTAAGGAAGTTGCTGATCGGTGGAATAGATATGGAACAGGTGCTGGATCGTCAGCGCTCAGCTCGTTGCGCGGCGTGCGCGCTGTGGCCGCGGGCCCAGCTCACATCGCTTGTCTCCTTGAAGATGGGACGATCTGCCGCGCGGCCTTCTCCATCATTCCTGACAGATTGGACTTGAGTAAAGCTGACGCTAGTAAAAATGGAGGGAATGGTGGGGGCGGCAGTGGCGGTGGTGGCACGAGCGGAGGCAAGCAAGGGGGCAGCGGTGGTGGCTGTGGCTCCCGACAGCAGCCGCGCACCAGGGCTCGTATTATGAGGAATTCCATCCGTGCTGCTCCTAGTTCACAAGGTATCACCTTATAGTACAGTCAAGAAAATAATCCAATCAGTCTCTATTTATTTAGCAAATTATTTGTTGCATTTATTATTGTGTTTTAATTATAACCATAATTTGTGTAGTTGTTGGGTTGTGTATATATATTTGTGTATGTATATTCGATTCAATACTGCATGTAAGTCTTTACAGTTAGCATCTATTGGACACTATCTAGAGTTAAGAAATATAATGCATGGTATTAATATGTTTAATTATGATAAGCTTCACAATCTCATTGAGTTGTCATAATATAGGATCCACGAGCCGCGCCACGGGTGTTATAATTGGCGCATCGGGCTCTGGGCGAGTGGTCTCAGTCCCAGCCCCATTTGTGCCGGAAGATCTGGTCACCCAGGCGCAGGTGGTCCTACAGGGCAAAAGCAGAAGCCTCATTATCAGGGAATTACAGGTAAGAATGCCATTTTCTGTGTTAAATCTAATATAACATGTAATGAAAACAATATGATTCTTTGTGAGCTATGTATTTATATTTGGAATAGAACAATCAGGACAGATATTCTTCATTGTTTTCAATTGATCAGCCAATTTATTTAGTATAAATATAGCAGCAAGCCATATTAGGGCTCAATATATAAGGATACCAATTTAAGTGACGCCGTAATCAAGATCTACGAGGAGGACTATATGGGGCTGATAAAGCTGGTATTCTACTTGTCAAATATAAACCTAGCCTTGTTAAAATAAAACATTTTGAATATCTTGTTTCCATATTGTCGTAGCGTACTAACTTGGATGTGAATCTTGCGGTGAACAACCTGTTGTCCCGCGACGACGAGGAGGGCGAGGAGCCGGAGGGAGGCGAGGGCGGCGACGGCTACGTGCCCGAGGACCTCATCTCCCTGCTGGACGGCGGCTTCCATGCCGCGCAGCAAGACCACTCCGTCATCATCGACGCCGACACCATGTTCTCCGAGGACATCTTCGGGTACGCGGCTATCAGAAGGTATACCCTGTCATGCTACGCTCCTCCGCCTCTACATACTCCTGCCTGTAGTAGACATCGCCCTATACCCAATCTCTGGCACGCTCTCAAGCTTACGCTGTTTCCCTATATGTTGTGATTGGGTGTTATTCGTAGTACATACGGCTGTAGGAAACGAGCACGCTATTTTCATCTTAACTACACTTTAAGTACAGTGTGTTTTGAAGTTTGTATGTGTATAGAGTAGATTAGATCACAGAAGCGACAATAGCCCAACGGCTGTGTTCACTATATCCGACTCCGTTGGACTATTGTGGTGAACCTGGTCCAAATATAAATTGGACAGGTTAACGGGAGTATTAGTAATGCGTGATGCGCATTGCTAGTATTCTTTCTTTAGTGCGATTGAGAGGGTAATATTTTGATTTGTCTATCAGTCGTAGCGGGGGCGGCGGCGGCAGCGGCGGCGCGCGCGGCGGCGCCAGCCGCGAGGGCGGCAGCTCCGCGCAGGAGCGGCCCTCGGAGTTCAGCCGGTGGCGCGAGCGCCAGTACTTCGGCCCGCGCAGGTGGCTCGAGTCGGCTCTCCGCGATACTTCTTGGGATAAAGATGGAAGTAAGTAGCGGAGTTAATCATACGCTAAATATTATTGTGAAAATCAATACCCATGTCATACAATAACAACGCCAAAATATGCCACCTCCGAAAAATCACCGTATTGTACTTTGTTTGTTTGTCGTAAAATGCATTGCTGTTCTACACTTAAACCCTTCAAGCGTGCTCTATGATCAAGCAGTAATGGACAACGACGTAATCGTGTAACTTCGGAGATAAATGTACTTATGCTGTGTTTATGTACAACTTTACCTTGGCCTTTGCCCAGCAGTGGGAGATAGAAGAGATATAAGTTAAGTACTATAAAAAATATATCTTGTTAATGCTGAATCTAAGTAGATCATCAATCTGTAGCCGAGAGCAAGAAGAAGGACTCTGCAATGGCGGCGTCCCCGCTGTGGGTGTCCGAGGAGCTGGAGTATTGGGACAGCAACATTCGGTTCACGCACATCGCGGCGACGCACAGCGAGCTGATCGCGATCTCCAGCCACGGACAGCTGCACCAGTGGCGCTGGGCGGACGCGCACCCTTATCAGCGCAATGACGTAAGCACCATTGCACAATAAACGCCAACAGTCAATAATTTGCCTTAAGTTAAACTGTACATTTTTGGATGAATTGAAAATTTATTTTAAATATGACTGTGATTTAGAAGTCTATCTCAACGTGATTTTAAATTAAAAAAACATAATTACTAATTTACACCTAAAACCGCAATGTAAATTGAAAATCTGTATGCTCGAGCTCGGGTATCGCGCAGAGGATTGTGTTGTGAACGCGTGGTTAACAATATATTGCGCGTCCAAAAATGTAATTTGTAACCCATGACTTTCGACAGAAATTATTTCTATAGTTATATTACAGGCATTAAGTGTAACGTTCACCCAAAGTACTATGTTCCTTACACCCTGTATGTATTTATTTGCCCCTTTTGATTATATTATGTAGGGTAGATAATGATTAGACTCGTATTTGCCTATTTAGGCTTCTGGTTCGGCGAGCGCCTACCACCCGCGCTCCAACTGGCTGGGCGTGGCGCCCGGCGAGCGCATCGTGAACATCAGCGCGGCCGGCATTCGCATCTCCGTGCTCACCGACAACGGCAGGGCTGCCACGTTCCTCGACGAGTCTATTGGTAAATTAATTGATAGAGTACTCTATTCTACACCATAATCATTGAGTAGTAATGTAACAAATGTTACAGGGAGAATAGTACCCAGAGCACTAAGTTAAATCAAAATAAATATTGTTTTTTTTTTATATAATACACCAATCCTTTTCACTCAAGGTGTGATTTATTAAATAAAATCTGATTTTAAATTCTTCTCTAAAATACTCTAGCTGCGAGTTCCTCCATTGCTGCGAACGATAGTTACCGGCGTGATTTTTTAAATAAAATCTGATACAAAATTATTTCAAAATCATCCAAAAAATACTCTAGCTGCGGATCCTCCATTGCCCCGAACGATAGTTATTGTCATAAAATAATTTAATAATTATATTTTTTTGTGTGTGTGTGTTGTGTACAATATGTAATTGTTTACAGCTCACGCTCCCGGCGCATCGCGCTTGGAGCACCCGTTGCAGACATTCATTGAATTCGGATCGGACAAGGCTATATCACTACACGTGTGCTCACTGTACACTGTCGCGAGGTTGGACTCCGGCGCACTGTACTGGTGGTAAGAAACTTACAAGTACATCCTTTTTTTTATGTATTTGATTTTAGAACCCAGCGCGGCCGCCTGTGACAACACTATATCGGTTTTGTCTTATTGGATTGTGGCTCGAATCCCACTCGCATTGAATACTCCAAGTATAATCGTAATAGGCTCGCGCGCAATATATAATATAATCAGCAAATTGATGGTATGCTCAGTTTCACAAGCTAGTATGTTTATGTAGGGGAGTGCTTCCGCTGGGGCAGCGAGCCCGCCTGTGGGAGAAACACCGCGCGCGCTCCCGCAAGCAGCAGCGCGGCCACTCGTCCGCCGCGCCGCAGGACCTGCAGGCCGGCCAGAGCGTCACCATGAAGAACGCACCCATGTACCAGCCGGGCGCTGTCGGTGAGGCCCCTGCACTATCTTCTATAAACCATATCTAATTTTCTTGTTCGAACCAGATAAATTGTATGGATTCATGCAGCCTATACAAGGTAGTCACTGCTTGAATGAACAGATTTATCATGGGAAAACTGTCATAAGAACAATTACTATGCCATTGTCATTTATTTATGATTCGATTGTGTGAGCAGACTTTGCGCCCTGGTCTAGTAGCTATAACCTACGCCTTTCGACTGACGCGAGCATACGTTTATTTGTTTCACTCTAGATTTCATTTAGTTCTAGGCTCATTTTGAAATACTGTTTGCAAAACAGGTTTCAACATGTCAACGGGAGTGCCTAAAGTGGGTGTACTTCAGAACGCTGCATGGAACCTCTCGGACATGTGTCGCTTTAAATTGCTGCCGCCTCCGCAACCGGACCGCTCCGTCTCTGATAAGGACAAGAGAGACCTACAGGTAAACTCCAAAATTTATAGGTCACTGCCATAAGCAAGCATGTAAAAAAACATCTAGCACATATACCATTGTTACTCAAATTAATAAAACTTAAACTGCGTACTAATAGTGTGACTCTTCCTTCTCTGACTCCTCCTCCTCTCTTCATGTATGAGTTCGAGATTATTCCATCTGCTTGATACATCATTTAATGTTTCTCCTACTGCGAGCTTCTTAACCACAGATCGACGTTCAAGTCGCGTCTGTTTTGTATTTAAATTGAATGTTTGTTGTTCAGAATCAATCGCCCCTAACGGTATCGTCGGTGAAGGCGTCATCGTCGAGCAGCGGCAGTAAAGACGGCGGCAAGGACAGCAACAAGGACATGGCCGACCGGCTAGACATGCCGCCGCCGCCCAGCCCCGCCTCCTCCACGTGCAGCGATACTAGCACATCGCATAGTAAGTATCCCTACGCATATAGGTACATTACCAATCCACTATTAAGCATTCAAAGCATATGAATATTGCGAATGAGGTGACATATATTTATAAAAAGCATCTACATCAACGTGTTTCCCACAGAACGCGCCAAACGCGTAACAGTGCGCGGTGAAGAAGGCTCATCGAACGACGGCTCCAAGCGCGATGAAGAAGAGTGGCCGCTCAAAGAGGTCGTATTCCTTGAGGATGTCAAGAGCGTACCGCTCGGTCGAGTCCTGAAGGTGGACGGAGCGTACGCTGCCGTACGATTCCCGACCATCGGGAAAGATGGCAAGGAGGTAGTGCCCTCTGCGCCAGATGATCTGTCGACCCTGCTACAAGATTGCAGACTCGTGCGCAAGGATGACCTGGTCGCTGTCAAGTGGGGCGTGGGCGGCGCTGCCGGCCCACGCGGACCGGATTGCTTGCAACGATCCCCCAGGAAGATCGCGCTGCCGGCCGATGTGCAAGTTATTACTATTGCTGTAAGTGATCTATTTTACCTTTTGAATCCCAATAAAAAGGATTTTTGAAAAACTAGTAAATTTAATTCCAGAATTATTTTACCAAATTTGAATGCAAATGTACTATTGTTTTTTTTTTTCCATACAAGCTTTGGGACCCCATTACGATCCCGTTGAGGGTCATTTGGGAAAATCGAGAAAGCAGTACTTAATTAATTCTTAAAAGATCGAGGTCAAATTTCCAATAATCCCTCCATACTGCTCGCCTATGTCACATAAGGAACTCCTGAGCAAATGTCAAGCTTCCAGGTCCACAAGTTTAGGCTGAACTGTTGTCTGTCAGTGTCCAGGTCTCCAGTCCATTGTACCCATAATACAAGCGTTACTTTGTCTGGGATCGTATAGTTGTTTTGTTTTGTTGTTATTATAATTGACTAGCTGTTACCCGCGAATTCGTTCGCGTGGTATTTAACAAAGACAACCGTTGGCAACGTCCTGCTCGCGCGTTCTGAGCCCGCGGAACGCATTGCAGGTTGTTGCTATCAAACTTAATCAGGCGCAGCGCTGCAACATTGGTTTTTTTTCGTGAATACCTATTTTTTTTTTCTAAAATAAAAGTCGCCTAAGGTACTCCTTGTTACATCAGCTATCTGCCAGTGAAAGTCCCGTCAAAATCGGTCCAGCCGTTTCAGAGATTAGACAGACAGAAAAATTGTAAAAAATGTTGTTTTGGTATAGGTATCGTGTATACATCCAAATGCACTTAGTTAATATTACAAACAGACACTCCAATTTTATTTATTTGTATAGATTATATTAACATGTGTGTGGTGTGTGTGCAGGTGGACAGCCGCGGCGTGCACGCGGTGGTGCGGCGCGCGGGCGGCGCGCTCGCGTACGCCGTGTACGCGGTGGGCACCACGCGCGCGCTCACCGACAGCGCCTTCCCCACCGACAACAGCGCGCTGCTCGGATACTCCAACGGACGGGCCATACAACTCGCCACAGCTGCCGAGGTAACTTTCAGTTTATTTTGATAGAAGTCATAGTCAATGGTTTTCAGATCGACTGTGCAACCACGCAGGGCTGGCTCAGGCACATGCCGCGTGCGTTATTCACCTCGTCTTTAGGAAAGGGTCTTGCTGAAGAGTAGGCCAAGCTAATTATTATATTTCTGTATTTTTTGTGCTCCTTTCTTGTGTTTATTACTTTTGCCATGAGGACAATTAAAGGTCTTTATGTGACTAAGTCCAACTGGCAGGTCGTGTTGCCAGTGCATCTATCGTTAAGATGTCAGTGTGTATTGTGTGTATAGGGCAGCGAGCCGGTGGTGATAATGTTGGACGGCAACGGCGCGCTGTACCCGGTGTCGCGCGACATGGTGGGCATGGTGCGCGAGCCGCCCGCGCTCAACCTGCCGCCGGCGCGCGCGCTGGCCGCGCACGCGCTGCCGCTGCACCCGCACGCCGCCGCCGCGCACCACCACCAGCACCAGCACCATGCCGCGCTCAAGTCGCAGGTACGCCCGTACACAACACAACCACACTATCAATTATATCTGTGTCTTACAATTTCTTCATTCGTAAAATAATGTTAAAACAGCATAAAATCTAAATAAAATATCCCAAAGTTACACAGGTGCTGTGCAAAACGAAAGTTGGTCCTAATTCTATTCAAGTCAGTTATGGGGTTGATCAGTAATAAAAACCATAGATGGGGTTCCAGCGAGCCCTTCAAATGGCAATCATGCCGCACCCGCATACAATCTGCCCTGGGAATCCAGGATCCAAACAAAAGGCCCCGCACGACGTTAGTAGATAGATCCTTGTGTGTCATGCCAATATCAAACAGCCACTATACAATACAATATTTTTATGCAGGTGGCCCTTATAATATTGGTGCCGGAACCGCAGCTAATGATGCCCCGCGTGTTGCGCTGCGATCTCGACGGAGTGCGCCAGTTGCTGCATCAACTCGAAAATGACACAAACAGTAAGTTAACGGTATACCGTTATGACGATATACTTTCTCTGTGTACCAACAGCCTCATGATGAATAATATTTTGTCCACAGAACAACAAATCTTGTCGATTCTACAGGAGCGTTGTGACGGCAACAGGAATATACTACACGCCTGTGTGCATATGTGCACACCTACGTCTAATAAAGAACCTGATATAGGTCAGTATTGAAAATGTTATCTTATGCATTCGACCATAAAATGTTATTTAGTCAGTTTCATACCTCCTTCATTCCTCATAAGTATAACAATGTCGTTCCCATTACCAATTACGATGTTATTTTTCACTCGAACGCAGTAGAAAATGCATCGATGCCGAACTTGGCTGGCGGAACAGGCGGGAGCGGCGCAAGCGCAGAAGAGGCCGTGCCGGCCATATGGCCGCCCGAAACCTTCGAGACCTCCGGAGACGAAGACAGCTTGATGGGACTCACCAATAATGGGTGAGTATCGAAAAGCATGCCTTTAATGCTGTTTGAGATGTAAAATGTAGATTATTTAATTAATTGTTCTCTGTGCCGAGGAGCCTGGGTTTCTTGGGAATTCTGGTAGGGACATCTGTACCCTAGTCTTAGATGTTTAATATCTATATAAGTATTATATACCGGGATCGCCCTCAGTCCACGGTACCCATAATACAAGCGATGCTTATTGAGGGACCATGTAGTTAGCGAGTACGACTGGCGATATTATTATTTAACAGAATGTTTCCCACCCTCCGTAAGATAAAGGCGTCAATACAATGTGTGTTGTATGAAAAGTAATATTTGTAGCAAATTGTCAAGCGGCGGCAACAGCGGCGGCGGGCCGGTGAGCGCGGACCCGGCGGAGCGGCGCGGCAACGCGCTGGCGGCGCTGCGCGCGCTCTGCGACAGCGCCGCGCTGCAGCCCTTCCTCATGCAGCTGCTCACCGCCAGGTCAGTAGCGACACGACACTACCAGTGCACTGCTCGTCAACATACTGGCTCTACGTGGCCTCGTAACGAAAACTGATAACATGGATTTAACTCGTGGTTAACAAAGCCATGTCGCCAAGCGGCCTAGCCGTGTTCCGGCATGATGTTCGGTGTTGCCATTCACGGATGGCGGGTCAGATCAGCTGCGCTGCATGTGCCTAGTGAATGTAGCGTCTCGATCTACTGCCGCCTTCCTACCTAGGCAAGTATGCTCCATCGTAGATCTCATCGTCACTTACCATCAGATGAGATCGAGATCAAATACTTGCCTATAATGTAATAAAAAAAAATACCCTCGACCTTTTCACGAATTATATGCATTTTCCAGTATTTTTTGCCATAATAGAAATCTATGACTGCGAGATTTGAATAAAGCTATAGCTGGGCTATACCGTGCCGTAACTGTGTCGCTCCACCTCTTGTCTTATCACCAGCTTTCGTATTTATTTCAATGCTGAACTTTAGGCTAATTAGGATCTTCTAGTGTAATCATAGCGTCATTGCCGAAGCATGCTGTCACTATCTTTCTTAATTGAAATAAACCTGGTGCGAGCAAGAGGGTAACGTTTAAGTAACGCTTGGTAAGAAGTATGTGGTAATGTGCGTGGTGTGTTCAGGGACGGGCTGGGGCAGACGCCGCTGATGGGTGCGGTGGCGGAGCGCGCATACCGCGCGGCGCTGGTGCTGCTGGACGCCATCCGCGCCTGCGCCGACGCGGACGACGCGCAGCGCGCCGCCGCCATCTTCCCGCCCAACGCGCAGCCCGACCACTCGCCGCTGCTCGTGCTCTGCTGCAACGACACCTGCAGCTTCACCTGGACGGGACAGGAGCACATCAATCAGGTCACTCTTCATTCTAATACTCTCCTAAAATCTATGGCAGTGACTGACTTCAGTGGTTGGCTGTAATTGGTGCTTGGTACTTGGTGGTCAGCTGTTTAATTTGTTTTTGTTTTATTTTAGGACATCTTCGAGTGTAAAACGTGCGGCCTCACCGGATCGCTTTGCTGCTGCACTGAGTGTGCTAAGGTAAGATTTAAACTCTTAATAAAAAAAACCATGTAGTATTGCTGACCTATATTGCTCAGCTAGATTTCCTGCAATTGTTGTAGTTGACAGGCCATTGAATATTAGTTTTGTATATGCGGTTTTTTTTCTGATCAGCACGTCTGTGTTCCATGTTAGGTCTGCCATAAAGGCCACGACTGCAAGTTGAAGCGCACGTCGCCGACCGCGTACTGCGACTGCTGGGAGAAGTGCCGCTGCAAGGCGCTCGTCGGCGGCAACTGGACTGCGCGCTGCGACCTGCTCGCCAGACTGGCCAAGGACACGACCCTCGCCACTCACTTCAACTCGAGGTACACTGGCCTTAGCTAAATAACAAATACATTTTAGATATATTGCGCGTATAGGTATTCTAGGTATTTACAGGACGTCATGGGTCAGATAGGTGTCTTTGGACAGAGCGTAGATTTTCGATGTCTACATATGTGAAACAAATATCCGATAGGAAGACTACCGCACACATACATGTTCAGAAATCGAATCTACCATGGTTATATCCAATCTAGCAGTATGGTTGTATAGGCTGTGGATATTCGTTACTACAGATGAAGGGTTAGACATTACATAACAATTCCGATAGTTCCAGTAGTTATAAAGGAACTCTGGAATAGGGCATACATTTTCCTAGCTTTAACACGTGTCCACGAGCCAACTATTAGGGCAATCGGTAATCTAAGATCAAGACTGATAGTTAGACTTTTGTAACATTCTGATTGCCAGTAGCGACTCCCATAAACATAACGAGAACGATCCCTCCAAGGCACGGGTGACGTCATAATTGAACAACCTATTCAAGTCCAGTACTAACACGGGTTTATTTTCAGGGGCGAATCCATCCTCCTGTTCCTGGTACAAACTGTCGGGCGGCAAGCCGTGGAGCAGCGCCAGTTCCGCGCCGGCGGCGGCCGCGGCCGCGGCCCGCGCAAGCAGCCCGGCTCGGACGCCGAGGTGGACGCGCCCGACCACGACCTCGAGCCGCCCAAGTTCGCCAGGCGGGCTCTCCTACATCTGCTAGGTGAGTGATACATAATAACATATATTTATTGACGGCTTCGACTTTATACATGATGACGTATATTAAAAACTGTTATTACCATCGATAAGTAACGCCATATGTATTTATTTGTAAAAATACAGGTACAAAATTAGGTGTTTAAAAGATACAAGATGAAAAATCTATGTTCCACTATAATGGTTTACAAATGTTCCTGCGTTAGAAAAACCTATATTGACGAGAAATTATCATGAAAGTATACCTACGAAATGTTCACAATATTCATTATTATTTTTGTATCGTAGGCGATTGGCCCGCCGTGGAGGCCGCAGTGATGTGCGGCGTGTCCGGCACCGCGACCGACACTGAGAGTCGGCCCAGCAGTCCTGTGCCGCATCAATCCGGGACAACACTACTGGACAAATTCACACACGCGCTCATCGTCAAGTGCACTAATGAGGTTTGCGTTCTTTTTTTATAGAGTTATAGATCACGTCATGAACTGAAGTAGGCTGGAAATAACTTACTCTGTTGTAGGAAAAATTGAATAAATACAATGGAGCCATAAAGTTTTAAGTGTTGTAAGATAACTGTACATTACGACTATTTTCTTGGGAAGACTGTTTTCAGAGCAACACAGTTATCTATTATGCGAAATGTTTATAAAAGCTGAATGTATAATTAGTATTTTTCATAAATGGAGTGTTTTGTGAAGCCTTCATGCATGGATCATTGATGTGGTAATGTTTGTGCACAGATGCTCGACACGCTGCTGCACACGCTGATGCGCGAGCAGCAGAACGACAGCGTGCCGGGCCGCGCCGAGCGCGCGCGCGAGGTGGCGCGCCGGTTCGTGCGCTCCGTCGCCAGGATATTCGTCATATTCAGCGTCGAGATGGCGCCCGGCGCTGCCAAGAAGAAAGGGTACGTGATTTTTTTATAATGTACTGTATAAATTATCTAGTATTACATGATTTGTTATCTATCCATCTCAATTCATTTGTGAGATTGAGTCGAATAAGCCTGGTCTTCCCAGCCAATCGGGATAGTAATTACGTGTTCTGAAAATCTTAGTAACAGTTTTCTGGCATTGGCTCTACCTTTATAACATTAACTGGACCGAGCTAGTGTTAAGAACACCACGATAGTGGGTGTGATACAAAAATGCACCCCTGCCGTCCCCTCGGAAGATGGTGGCGTACGTGATGGTATGATGTATGTGTTCGGTTGTAGCCCTCTGTCGATCACGTCGTCGCTGGTCCGGTGCCGGCGCGTGTTCGCGGCGCTGGTGGCGCTGGCGGTGGAGGAGCTGGTGGAGGCGGGCGACGCGCTGCTGGCGCCGGTGCGGCTGGGCGTGGTGCGGCCCACCGCGCCCTTCCCGCTCGCCACCACCTACGTGGACCTGGTCAACGGCAGCGAGGACCTGTTCGGGGTCGAGCCCCTCTCCACCGGACACTCGCGACTTACGCACACACGCAGGTTTGTGTTTACCTGCGGCTTCGCCCGCGCAACCATTGGTTCTTGTAAGGTTTTGATTATGTAAAAAATGTATTTTGGGTAATCAAGGTTTTCAATTTTTTGTTATATCATTTGACGTTGAAATTTGATCAACTTTCCGATGATGCTAGGACAAACACATAGGCAATAGTTCTAAAACCACTTATTTTGGATTCGAAGAATTCCAAATTGGCTATTTCACTCTTTTTTGTACAATTTTGTTCAGTCCACACCATCCTTTCAAGGACTAAAGGCACAACTTTTGTGTATAGTTAGTCATCTTGGATTATCGCCAATATATTAACAAACTATCCAGGGAGTCGAGCGCGGCCGGCGGTCGCGGCGGCGCGGCGGGCGGCACGTCCATGGGCAGCTCGACGCTGGTGCCGGACCGCTCGTCCACGCCGGTGGCCACGGAGTACGCGGACGACGGGGCCGGCGAGGCGCTGGGCGGCGACGACGACGCCTCGGAGACGGACGAGCCCAGCCAGCCGCCGCCCGCGCCGCAGCCCGACGCGCAGCACCATGACGACGCTATGAATGACAGGTGACTGTTCAACACATAACAGCCGAGACCAGACTAAACGGACTGCCGCGCGCGACACGATAGCACGGCAGTCGACAGCGCTCGCCCGCTGTCCTTGGTGATATGTACTACATCTGTTCTACGACTATAGATAGCTCAATTCACGAATAATTTGTAAGAGCGTTTTTAATATAAGTGTGTGTGTATGCATACATTTGTAAATAGTGCGTGGCTATAGAATTAATCCAATAGCAGTTTATGGTATAGACTGACTTGTTAGCGATTTAGAAGACGTGCATTGAATTTAATTCGACACTGCCGTGTGTCCATCCAAGTATGATAGGAATTGTAATAGCATATTAAGTTGATTAGTAAATAGATTACATTTATACTTATTTGAAGTATGCAGCTAGCTTGGGGTCCAAGCACATGTATTGTTTATACGACGTAATTGTATCAAGTTCAGTAACATCAATTGTACGCACAGCGAAAGTAAAAAGAATCGGAAGGATTCGCGTAACATTAGTCAATTGGAACATAAACGTGGGTCTAGTAGTGTGCTAACATAGTGTGTATCGTTAACAGAGGCCAAGAGCAGCACGTGGTGGTAGAGAACGGCACGGAACGCGCCGAGGGCGGGGAGAGCGAGAGCGAGCTGGACCTGCTCGCCGAGGTGGAGACTGAGAGCGACTCGGACGACCAGGACAACGCCGAGTCCGCGCAGCGCAGCGTGCAGACCGGCGCCACGCAGGGCTCTGATCCCGGTATGTCTACACTCACATTTTTATATAATTTACACTATGACCGTGCCGCCTAAAAGTGTAGTTAAAATAATAATAATACCAGCCCTTTTAATGTCCCACTGACTTCACGCGACTTTCGAGGGCTTTTCTCGGCATTTTAAGCTGGCGGTCACGGTTGTCATTCTGACATGTTAGCATTAGGTACTTACGGGCATTCAGAGGCTTGAAAATATTGACAAACCTTTTCTCAACATTAGGTTGCCGGTAGTTCCGCTAGTCTTGGGGTGGGCTAAGTCTCGGAGGGCAGTGTAAAAATCAGTTTTCAGAAGCCCGCCCCAATACCAAACAAAAATAAGACGTTGTATTTGTATTACCACTTGAGTCCGAAAGGAAAGATTATTCTGAACGATAGCATAGATTGTAATTCTGAGTATGTAGTGATCGAGTACATTTAATTGTCAAGCGAGTGATGCGAGTTGTATGTGGGCTGTGCGCGTGTATTATTATCGTAAGCATCTGTGTGACCGCGGCAGGCATAGCGTCGCTGCTGCTGTACCCGGAGGACGAGAGCGGTGACTCGACGCAGCCCGAGGACGAGGACTCGGAGGCGGGCGAGACGGACGAGCAGGACGGCGAGGCCGAGCCGCCGCTGCACGACGGGGAGCCGCTGGAGCGCCGCGCCGCGCCGCCCGCCCGGCCCAACCTCGCGCCGCACTCCATGCAGTGGGCCATACGGTACGCGGCTAATACTTACACACCGCTATCATAAGCATATCTATACTAATACTGGCTGTGCCGGCGGACTTTGTACCGCCTCAGCTTCAAATGTAAGAGAAAATAATGTTATCTATATTTATTTATTTTTTTCATGTCTTATACCATTTCCATTTCTTTATTTTCTCGATGCCAGCTCCTGTGGAAACTTGAACGAGCGTCTTTTTTACATTATGTATGTCCTAGTGCTTTTTCAGTCGAAAAGAGTCTGATAGTAGACTGTAGGTACATACTCTCTTTTTGTTTTAATAAATTTTAATTTGATGTAGGGTAAGGTATGCATTTGGCAAGTCTCCTTCTAAATCCGATATGATACCTTGGTTTGGCTCAACAACTGAGTGATTGTGATGTGCAGTTCGCGCGAGGCGTCCCGCGGCGCGAGCGGCGGCGCGGGCGGCGCGGGCGGCGTGCGGCTGACGGGCGGCTCGTCGCTGGTGTTCATCGACCCCGCGTCGCTGCGCCGCTCGGCCGCCGCCGCCGGCGCGCACGACCCGCACTCCACCTCCACTACCGCCTCCTGCCTCGCCAGAGCCTTCGGTAACTAACAATGAACATTTATGTTTATATCGGTCTAAAGCAGTGCATATTTTGTTGCACTGCATGATATGCCACATTCGTGCTCGACTTTCGTGTTTGGAGGTGCGTGCACGGCTTTAGATTATAAACCCGTAGATAATGCCACAGCCCAGTCTCACATGAAACAGCAATAACAAGGCAACAATGCCATTATAAAGTAAATTAACTTTATAATATTTGCCAAAATTAACAACTTAATTACATCCATGAATCCATCATTCTTGATAAGTAGCCAAGACAGATCTATATCTTGGCCGTCTTTCAAATAAGCGAATTTATGTTCTAGCAATGAGTTTAACTAAGGCCTAAACTAAGATTCTTAGCTGTCTTACAATAGTGTGCAACATAGTTCGGCTTTTGCAGTATGTATGGTAATGGAGCTGGATTTATTAACACGCATCTATTTGGCAGGCATAGTGATCCGTCAGATCGCGGACCTGCTGTGGGAGTACGAGCGCGTCAGCCTGCCGCTGCCGCGCATGGTGCCGCTCGCCTACCGCGAGGCGCTGCGCCTGCAGTGCTACCTGGAGAGACAGCTCAAGCCAACCTGGGACTGGCTCGTCACCGTTATGGACGCGACTGAAGCGCAATTGAGGTGAGAACATTGTTATTGTGTGTTATATAACTATAGATGACCTTGATAGGACGACCGAGGCGAGATAAAATGTGAGATGTATCACTATGCTTGTATGGAGTTAAGCTGATGGTAAAGGCTAGCAATATTATATTATATGTTCAGATTAATCAGCTGGATGCTTGATGCGTAAAATCTGAAGAGGTGCCGAAATGTCTTGTTAACAATTTGCGCAAACCTAAATTCTACAAACTGTTATATCACTTGTGATTTTATCACTATACTAGCACAGAGGGACTAGTGTAAACATTAACCCGCGAATTTATTGACTTCAAATGAGTTACGCATAGCAAATCTCTTGTGCTCAGTACTATATGACGATTAATAATGTTATAAAACTACTTTTAATTTGAGGGGAACATCATTATTGTGAAATATATTGTGATTTATGTACTAAACTGTGTTATAATACTAATAGGCTTCAAAAGGCTAGCAGCTAGGGCCGTAATCAAATAAAAATAATATAAATGTCCAGATTCGGCGCGTCGTTGACATCGAACAACGCGGGCAGCGCGGGCGGGGAGGCGGCGCGCGCCGCCGCGCCGGCCGCGCGCCGCGCCGCCGCGCTCAGCTCGCCCGCCACCAGGATCATCGGCTTCTCCGAGGGGCCGCGCGCCAGGGACCGCGAACAAGGTAATATACACTCGACTGCCCAGACCCAGAATAATGGGAGACACTTCAAGCCTAATAACAATTATTATTTTCATTGTTCAACCTGTAATGTTATTGGTCTACTATTCTTCAAAATTACATGAGTGTATTTAGATGATATTGGACTAAGAAAATCTTAAAAAGTTGTGATACAATTTTGAGTCACCATTCAAGTTATTTGCAAAGTTACTGGAAGTACTGCTATATATACGACACCATAGGGGACAATATATTGTTACGTGCGGGGGTAATCAAATGCCGATTACGTGAAAATTACTTTAATCGCTCTCCACACAGAAGGCAAAAATAGTACACACCAGTACACTAACTAGTAAACACTCAAATCACAATTCACCAAATCACTTAGAAACACAGTAGTCCACAGTATTCGCTAGAGTCGCCGGTATAGTCTTCTTAGTTCGCTTCCGAGAGATGTGTTCACAATCGCTTTCAAATAGAAACTGTCTCGTCGCTGGTCCTGCACACTATTTATAATCCGAAAATAGCGAGGGTGGATCTTTCCAGAAAGGTGTCGATAAAAACCCACTAAACAGAAATGTTCCATAAGGAAAATGAACCTTATGTACACGGTAATAAGGAGGCGCTAGAATGTTCTAGTGTACGTAGCTGTATTCGTCTAATCGGTATTATTCCGAGAACTCGTAGTTCCAGGAATTGCATTGTCCTCGCCTTTTGTTTACTAATAATAATTTTAATAATAATATGAGGTATATTCCGGAAGCCGGTTGCAACATTGTTGACGATTCTAGATCTTTCTTCACAGATCGACAGGGGACCTTGGACCCAACAATGCGTTTTTGTTTCTAGAAGCTTCGATGACTATTTCTCGAGTTATCGATACCTCTTTTATACGCATCGTAACAATATTTAATAACGAGACGACTATGTCTAATTTTTATACATGAAATTAAACATTCATGCTTCGATTTTAAAGTTTAAAAATTAAGCAGTTCATCGACACCCGGCGATTATACAAACCATATTATTATTTTAAGTGCGTGTGATAATTGGGGTTTGTTTAAGAAAGAAAATCAGTTCATAGAAGAGTTGCATATTCAGTTGTAAATGTGTGTGTCCAGGAGTGGAAGCGGGCAGCGCGCGGCGCGAGTTCCTGGCCTACTGCCTGTCGCTGCTGCGCGCGCACAGCGGCGAGCACGCGGAGCAGCTGCCCGTGCTGGACGTGGCGGCGCTCAAGCACGTCGCCTACGTGCTGGACGCGCTCGTCTACTACATGCGCGCCGCGCAGCCGCAGCCGCACCATCACCACCATCTATGGACACCAGTGAGACGATTACTATCATCCTGCTAACTTCATCTGACGTTGCGCCAACTTTTACTCTGCTGCTCGACCCTAAATAGTCGTAGCGCGATGATACTACCCTATTATGTACTTTGAATCATATGCTATCAAATAATGTTATTTTTGTTGAAAATTCGTCCATTAATCGGTTATTTTTACAGTTAAGTACAGAAAGCAGTTACAATTTTATATAGTAATTCCACATTTTTCCCACCATTTCTATAGCGTTTAATTGTTTTGTGAATTGGTATATTATGGATCAATTATGAAAAAAATACCGTCCCTTCCTGTATGCTATGATCTTTACTTGAACTTTTTGCTTCTGAACATGCCTGACACCCACGCTTTGACTGGAGCATAATCTTTTTATGTAGTCAAGTGTCCTTCCGTCCTGTTCACGCCATAAATTTCGTAAATAGGAACAACAGTGACAGCATGATTTCTTGATAACAATGCGATGACATGAGGAGGTCGTGCAGTACTTACGTTACTATTTGTATTTGTTGAATCAGGATGAGAACGAGAACGAGGAGGGGGAGGAGGAGATGGTGGTGGGTGGCGGCGCGGCCGCGGAGTCGGACGGCGAGGGCGAGGGCGGGCGCGGCCGCGCGCACGCCTTCTTCCAGCGCTCCGACTCCACGCTGTGTCTCGGCTGCCCGCCGCCGGACCCCTTCAACAGTGAGCATACACTACATATTTTTTTCTTTGGCCCTTGCATACTAAATTAAGCCAGTGCTGCCAGTGTAGAGTACAACTTCTATTTCGTTTTTATGTGAAATTGTTGACTAATATTATTGAAGCGGTGGATATTAATATTTTTTATTTAGATAGCTTTGGTGTGGTGTTAATATTATTGCCTTTTAAAATCACATTAGGGGATGAAAATAACTTGAACTAAGCTGGTACACATACTATATTTATAAAATAAGGAAACTACGTGGTGTTGAAAGGGGGATTTTTAATATAGAACACCCAATTTATAAAAAAAACGTGACTAGAGAGTGAACTTGCTCTTAATTATAAAATGGCCGAGCCCTTAAACTTGTTTTCACCAAATATCTTATGTAATTAATGTTCACGATAGTACTACTTCTACTATATGTACACATAATTAGTACTTGTTATTAAATACGCAAACACGAAATAGGTGTAGTTATTTTACTGGAGCCCAAGTGTAATGGCAACGCTAAGCTGATAAGTTATAATATTGCATAATCAGTGACAATGCAAGACGCGCTGCCGCTCGCGGACCAGCCGCAGCTGCTGCAGCCGAGCGCGCGGCGCGAGGAGTTGTTCGGCATGCCGCGCCAGCCCGTCACCGTGCCGGCCTCCGGCGACGCGCCGCCCGGCGTCAACAACCCGCTAGAAGGTAACCACCGCTGCGAATACACTCACTTGCTACCTTACCCATCTGTACTATACGCCACGAGCGGGGCCTGCAGCTACATTACTGTACACTGCGCTTTATGAATGAAAAATTTAATCATAAATCAATTTTGTCTGACGTTTTCTTGCAAGTGGGGTTCTTATAGGGCTATGTTAGAGTCAGAAGTAACCGTGCTGGATGAATTTTCGATACAGAATAATGTTGCTGTTGAATTGAATTGACTGATCCACGTACTATAACATGCGGTCGTTGTGTATTTATATTGTCACCGTCAAAACGATCAACTCCTGTTTGTTGTGGATTCATGTTAAATGCAGTGAACTCCGCAGTGGTCCCGCGCCGGCTGGGCCTGTCGTCGCGCGGCTCGGCCCGCGGCTGGTCCCCGCCCGCGCGGCCCGCCTCCGCGCCGCCCGCACACTCGCTCGCGCACCAGCTCGCCAGGGATGAGCCGCAAGTAAATACCCATCTCTCACTGATACATTTTAAACGATAGAAATGTGAAACGCTCGCACAGGTTTGCTGATGGTCGCTTCTCTGATGTCCTCCCGTTGCGTCTCGCGCTCGTCGCTTTAAGTACTAAATGAATTAAAGACTTCGAATGGGACATGTGATCATTGGCAAACTTGCCGCGCGTATGTTAAAACGCATTTAGGATTGTTTTTCCTATGTTTAAAAGACCTGAGTTAGATATCCCTAATAATTTGTTCCATTTTTTCAGGATCTATCTTGTACAAAAGACGCATCCACTAAAATGGACATAGACACTGACGGCGAATATCTATCTGACTCTGACTCTAATGAAGCGCGGCAGATACCAAGGAAAAAACATCACAGGTATTACGTGTACATGTAGAGAACAAGTATTATAAGATTAAAATAAAATGCTAACTCTTTTGATATTTTCCAGACATCCACATACAGTAAACATGTCTACTGCTGGTAGCTCAATGCAAGATTCAATGGCACAGCCCTCGGAATTCCATACGTTAGTCGATACGGCTTGCTCGATCATCGAAGCGCCGCACCAACAAAACATTACGGCATCGCCATCGCCTGGTAATTATACGAACACTTTCACCTTACGAAATGACGTGACATAAAAAACACTCAAGTTATTTGTTTTTTTTTGTTTAGGTCCAAGTGGATCCAACACGGTAGTGAGTGAAGCTCGCGCGTCGACGTCGCGCAGCCCCGCCAAGACCGTTATTGTACGTGCTGTAAGTCGCTCCACTTATTTGGGGGACTTTTTCTTATCAAAATTATACCCTGCTCAACAATTGGCCGTAATTTAATAAAGTATATTGCGGAATTATTATATGCTCGTACTATTTGGATATGAAGTAGCGTAAAGGCACGTGAACTCGTGCACTCTTAGGCGCTCAGCTTTTATGTTTTCTTGAAGTTGAGCAACTCATTGGGCACATCGGTAACTGAGTTGTGCTGTTGCGGTTTCTTGTCCATGGTTAAATGGCGCCTTAACCCCCAAACACAGGAGAACATTCAGCGTTTTACGCTACGTACTTCGTAACGTCACGTTCTTTGAAATGTATGTGATGGTGACCATGACAAAGAATACTGTGTTATTCACCTGTTGTCATAGCGTAAATAGGGTCGCCATCGTAATTGATATGTTAGTGATTCGATCTGCTCCTGGCCATTTTGCTATTGACGTGACGTTGTTAGAACTAATTCTCTCTTAGTCTAGTGCTAACCTAGAACAGCGGGTGTGACTATTCATTATTCAAAAGTGCGTCCGCTCACGTGTCTGTACGTAGCTTAGATCTATAATATTGCATGTAATATAAGCAAATATGTAATTAGAAATTATGTATTTGAAAATGAAGACGTACTATAGGATATTGTTTGTAATACCCATCAGGGTGAGCTACTAAGCGCGGCCGATCCTCTCGAGTCCCAAGAGATCTCCGCCCACGTGACGGTGGAGACCACCGGCCTGCCGCCGCCGCCGCTGCTGCCGCCGCTCAGCGCGCCGCCGCAGCCGTGAGTACACTGTTGGATAAACAAATCCTTCTACTGTTAAAGTGGGCAATAAGTGGAAGGGATTGAGAATCTAAGCATCATGTTTTTTTCAGACGCGCTTGCCCATCTCTAGGTGCTTCAGTGTCGCACGATTTACTACTAGGTAGATGGCGACTCTCGCTAGATCTATTCGGCCGCGTATTTACCGAAGACGTCGGCTTAGAGCCCGGCTCCGTGGTGGCCGAGCTCGGCGGCTTCCCCATCAAAGAGGTGAAGTTCCGCAGAGACATGGAGAAGCTGAGGAATTCACAACAAAAGGACTTAACACTGCATAAGGTATGATAGAAACACTATTTATTTATTATAATATTCGGAAAAATGTGCTCAGTATACTGGTAATAGGTTCGCTCCTCCTTGGGACCAAATACCGTCAAGGGACCAAATCACATACAGGAATGTAGGTGCACTGCGGTGCAAAATTAACATAGTTAACAGACAGCCAAAGTCTGCACAAATAACTAAGTAGAGAGTTATAAAACATTTCTGAGAGCAGAACAGCATGAAACACCTAAATATAAAGAAAATGTCTAATAAAAAAATATTGTAATGCCATTGTAAACTTCTATGAGTTTGAGGTCCTGGCAAATCAGGGTAGACTGGAAGCCGACACTCACAGACTCATTATGAATTTAATTGTATTTCACAATTAGATGGAGCGGGATCGCGCGAAGTTGCTGCAGCAAACGTTCGCGGAACTGAACAGCGCTTTCGCCGGACAGAACCGCCGCGCGCACAGCGCGCAGCCGCCGCTTGCCGTCAACCGCGTCAAAGTGACTTTCCGCGACGAGCCGGGAGAGGGCAGCGGCGTAGCTAGGTCCTTCTATACAAGCGTCGCTGAGGTGAGCTTTATCTTCAACATCTCGTTATGTTATGAGTTGACTCAAATATAATGCTAATTGTACTCGTAGGCGTTACTGGCGAATGAGAAGCTTCCGCCCCTGGAGCCCGCTACGGGCAGCGGCGGCGGCAGCAGCGGCACCAACGGCACCGCGGGCGCGGCCGGCGCCGCTGCCGGCGGGGCCGCCAATAACAGTGGACCACGGTAAGAGATGTTTATAACACTATGGCCGAAGCCAAGTCACCGAACACTGATAAACAAACATTAGCACGACAACGTACAGCACCGCCACTGCGGTTATTGACTGTATATTTTTTTTTATAATCATTATCTGGAAAAATAATTGCCATAAGGGATCGCGTGCATTGGGTGCATCTCTTGCGAATATTCTATGGTTAGACAAAATTGTTCGCTATAATCTCGAACACGGTCGACAGCGTTTAGTGCTCCCTGTATGGTGTTCGGTGGTGTTCTTTGAAATGTATTAGTTTTCATAGTGCAAGAGGACAGCAAGTTTTTTGCTTACCGCTATTTATTCTTAAATACTTGTGGTATTGAACATAATGTTGATACGATGTGTGTGCGCCTGTGTTAATGCGATGTGTCGCGGCAGCAGCAGCGGCGCGGGGCGGGCGCGCTCGAAGGAGGCGGCGCGGCGCGCGCCGGGCCGGCCCGCGCCGCGCCCGCCCGCCGCGCGCGAGCCGCGCCGCGTGCTCAGCGTCGACGCCAGGCCCTACTCGCCGCAGGTACCCACCATATATCCTACTATACCTCTTTTTTAGGTTGGCAATGGGCTACAAAATGGAGCCATTATTGCCAGTGTCGAGTAATTATTGAAAATTGTATTTGAATTATAAGTACGCCCTGATTATTTCCCCACACATGTTTATGATGGATAATTTACCATTGGTCTGGGCCCCAAGAGTGCAATTTAAAAAAAAAAGATCCTTTTTCCGTACGATTATTATTCCATTTCTAATATTAGTACAAAAGTTATAAGGTTTCAAATATCTGGAATGACACTTTGTCAGTAACGTTTATCCTGACCCATAGATCTTTTCATTATACATTTTGCTTCTCAGGCCGCCCCGGGAACGGAAGGTGCAGGCTACAGCGGTGATAGACCCGGCGGTCACAACGAACATTTAACCCTTCATCAGGCGCAACTGGGCGAACGTCTTTACCCTAGAGTGAGAATTTGTCATCTTGTTTTTAGTTTTTTTTTATATATTGCGATTTGTCAATTTTAGTGTATGATATGCATGATTAAATGATAAAACGTGAATGAGACACCGATTTGTGTCAACAGGTTCACTCTCTGCATCCAACGTTCGCGGGCAAAATAACGGGCATGTTGCTCGAACTGACGCCCGCGCAGCTGCTCGTGCTCCTCGCCAGCGAGGACGCGCTGCGACAGAAAGTACGAGAGGCCATGGATCTCATAGTCATGCACCCCTCTGAGGCGATATTGGGTATGCTTGATACAATGTATTTATTCTAAACCGATTTCGATGTAAATATTTTTTGTGTACTTCTTCCTCTGAAACGTGTATTCTCGTCAATAGATTTGGACGTATTCTCGCTGTCGGAGCGCAGCGCAGGCGGTGCGGGCGCGGCGGGCGGCGCGGGCGGTGCGGGCGGCGCGGGAGGCGCGGCTGGGGCGGGCGGCGCGAGCGGTGCGGGCGGCGCGGCGGCGGGCGGGTCGGCGGCGGCCGCGGCCGATGACGCCGCGCCGCTCTTCTACTCGCCCGGCAAGCGCGGCTACTACTCGCCGCGCCAGGGCCGCGCCACGCCTGAGCGGATCAACGCATTTAGAAATGTCGGCAGGTGGGAATCTAATTGATGGTGGGGCTGAAGGAGAGAAAAATAATTTCAATGTAAATACAAGAAGTCTCTCAAAAATGGCAATCGACATTTCGAGGTTCTGACTTCACGTATGTTTACAAATGCGCTAAAAAGCGCAGGTTCAATTGGTATATTCTTTCCGAATCACGCTGTATATTGAGTGTGTTATTCTTTTTTCAGGATAATAGGCTTATGCCTCCTGCAGAATGAGCTCTGTCCGATGTTCCTGAATAGGCACGTTCTCAAGTACATCCTAGGTCGGCCGGTGCGCTTCCATGACCTGGCCTTTTTCGACCCCGTCGTCTATGAGAGCCTTCGGCAATTAGTCGTCGATGCCGAGACGGGCGATTCTCATTCCCTGTTTGCTGCCTTAGATCTCAACTTTAGGTAAGCAAATCGCTATTTATAATTTCGCCACTAATGTATTGATAGCGTTACCACTCGATTCATAATTTCTTATATGTTTTGACGCTTAATTAACTTAATGGTTTTTAGCTTGGAAATGTGCGAGGAGGAAGGCGGTGGGTGCGTGGAGCTGGTGCCGGGTGGTCGCGACATCGAAGTGACAGCGCTCAATGTGTATGACTACGTGCGGAAATACGCACAGCACCGTATGCTACTATCACAGGAGAAGGCCCTTGAGGTAATATCTATTAAGCAATTTTAATCTTTGAATTCATGTTATTTCTTATGAATTTGCAATAAATAAGATCTGCTGACTTGATATGTTTGTTTGTACAGGCAATGCGCGTAGGCGTGCTCGACGTGTTACCCGAATCGGCGCTGGAAGGTTTGACCGCTGAAGATCTCAGGCTTCTGTTGAACGGCGTCGGTGACATTAACGTGGCCGCGCTCGTCTCCTACACCAGCTTCAACGACGAAAGTGGCGAGCAGTCCGAGCGACTGGCGCGCTTCAAGCGTTGGCTCTGGGCCATTGTCGATAAAATGACACATTTGGAGCGACAGGACTTGGTATGTAACCAACACATAATGTCATTAATTCTGTCAAATTTTTTGATTATGAACTAGCTTGTACTCGTAGACGAGTGGGTTATAGTGAGAAGTTTTATCGCAGTAGTTTGGATTCATCATAATGTAATTGTTTGTCGCAGGTATATTTCTGGACGGGGTCCCCGGCCCTGCCCGCCTCCGAGGAGGGCTTCCAACCGATGCCGTCGGTGACGATCCGGCCGGCGGACGACGCGCACCTACCCACTGCCAACACGTGCATCTCGCGGCTCTACATCCCGCTCTACTCCTCGCGTCATGTGCTCAAGCATAAACTACTGCTTGCCATCAAAACTAAGAACTTTGGCTTCGTCTAAATGCCCGCCACTATTGTTAATATTATGTATGTATATCCTTTAGTTTTAAGCCCAGTCATGTAAGACTGCCGATGTATTGTCAGTTGATTTTGGTTTAGATAAATTACGCGTCTTTAAAGCCATAAAATCGAGTTAACTATTGCTAACTTTTGGTATGAACATACTGGTGTATATTTATTTGACGTTTTTTTACTCGACGATTCCTTGTTTATATGACTGGGGTATAATTGACTGAATAGTAATATTCAATATGCAGTAATTTTTGTTAGAAAAAGGCCGACGGAAGGTCCGCACAAGTACATATTAATTGTTAAACTTTTAAGCTAATAGACCCTAAGTATTTAATGTTATTAAACAATAACTAGACACCGCATTCTATACCATACATATACACTATATTAGTTTGAAAGTTGATTCAAATCGAAAATCAACATTTTCTGCTGTTTCCTAAATTATTTATGTTTCTTTGCACTTTGTTTTGATCTAATGGCCTAATTCAATACAAGATGCATTTGATCGTTTTTTCATTTATATTATTGATCTTTATTCTATTGCATGATGGCAAGCAAAGGCAGCGTGAGAAAAATATTCAAGGATATTTCAATTGTTTATATAGCTTTGTTAAATAGTAAAAAAATATATAAGATAGTACTGTATGATGGGTATGCCACTCGATAACACGGGATAAAGCTTGGGTAGAGAGGCGTCGAATCCGAGAAAAGGTGGTTTTGTGATATCAGAGGAAGTATTTGCGCCTCAATCTCTAAATTTAAGATTATAATTAGATTTCCTTTGATTAGTTGTATTAATACAGTTCATAATAAACAATCTCAAAACGCTTACACTGGTGTTATTATTCTTATTGAATTATACATCTATTATATTTTTGTACATTTAACTCTGTGAAACTAAAAGAATTATTAGTCTTAGAAATACTTTATTTTCTACAAGTACTAAGTACAAAAATGAACACACTGTTACAATCATTGCATTAGATATTAAGACAAGGTGCTGCTGTGACATGTTGCCATGTAGTCCCAAAAGTTCTACCAAGCACCCAGATATTTAATAGGCAATAGCCCAACCGGCCTTACATAATGTCCATAGTTCATTGTGCCTCAATAACTTTGTGTAGGAAAAATATATTTATAGAAAATCTTATTTCTACAGTAACTCAAACTTTTGACTTGTTCACTCCAATTTGGACACCATTTTTAATTCAGCTGATATTTTCCTAAGCACTCCAACCAGTACAGCTATATGACACACATGTAACAGTGCACTAGTCACCACAGTGCTTGGGTATGTGTTCCAGCACATCTCAATGAGAGCTAGGATTAGAAACCTCACAATAACTGAGTAATTGGTAGACCACAGTAAGTATGGCAGGCTGTGGAAATACCATGAATAGAACTGATAGTGTAGGCTTCTGGCACATACTACACCAATGAAGTTCACTATAAACATGGGGAGTATGAATAGTTGGGATAGTACATCAAAATTGATATTATATTGTTGATTGTCTGATGGCTCAACATGTTTAAGTGCTTTCTTTCCTTTTTGGCTAGACTTTTGTAACATAACTTCAAAGGAATTCAAGAAATCTTCTTGTTCTTTGGTAATTTTTTCTTGATTGTCAGCTTTTTTGTTAAGTTTATGTCTTGGATCATTTTTAAATTTATTCCTCTTTTTGTTTTCCAAATTTTTTGCATCTATCTGAGGCTGAACATTTTTCTGTACATACTTTAAGCGGCAATAACTCTGGAAATATTTAATGCACATGGGAATGAATACAATGAGCAATAGAACATGTATTGCAAGCAATGACAAATGGAAGCATTTGTTTTCAAACATTTCAATGTCCAAAAATCTGTAGTTTACAGTCCAAGTATGGTTGAATACACGACCTATATCAAAGCTTCCTTTTAAATAAGCCATAGGACTAAATAGCAAAAATGGTAATCCCAGTACAACCTGAATGATACCACAAACAAATAGTTGTTTTATAGTTTCCTTGAGTCCTAAATTTACTAAATAAAAGAAAAATAGAGCTGGAGCATAAAGAATTATGTTCATTTTAACAGATACACCCAAACTGTAGAATATACTCCCTAAGTACCATTTAGAATCTATAAAGAAATTTAAAGCCAGGTAAAGGAAAAGTACAGCAATTGGATCATTGAACATTCTCAATACATAAATAGAATGTATCCTATAAGAGGTCAAAATGGTTATAACAAGTACATATGGTGGAACCTTCCTTGTTTTAATATAAATTCGAAGTACAAGGCACAGTTGCAGCAAATAGATTCCTATAAATATATACTGAGCAAGTCTAATATTTTCACCATGGTTAGTAAGGAAATAAAATAGCGAATAAATGTAAACGAATCCTGCAGGATACACTAGTGGTCCGGTATCGCCGCGGAGCTCGCTGTAGTCGAAGGTACCATTCAAGAATCCTTCACACTCCTGCATGTACGCCTTCCAGTCTATTTCAGTATAAGGCACACGTTCCACCACTAAAACGTTTATTATGAGTTCAGCGACGACGATGAGCAGCGCAACGAATGGTAACTGAGCTGGGTTCACAACTAAACTCTTCGAGTAAGTCCACGTAAACATTTTCTTCAGTTCATGGTAAAACTCTTGAATCTTGCTTTTACCACCCATGGTCCTAACTTATTAGATAATGTTTTAAAATATCGCTTGAAAGAGCCGCTTCACAGGCGCCGTTTATTATTTCTATTTTAGGATTAGGTCACCCACGGCAGTAAAGACTCCCGGTCCCCGGCGGCAGCGTGCATCAACAGCTGAGTTTGACATTGACATTTGTTTGAACTGTGACGTCTAACAGTTGTATGACAGTTTGCTGACCTGACAGACAAGTCCATCCATTATTTTATTCGCACGACTTTTCGCCGCTACCCGTGACCTGGCTGGCCTCTATTTCGCGCAGAGAGTGAGCCTCGCTATTCAGCGCGGAAACGCGGCCAGCCTGCTGGGCACTTTTGGCATCGACGACGATGTGGAGGCATTTTTGTGTATGTAATTTTATTTTTATTTTTATTTTATTTCTCAATGTCCTAGTAATAAGTATTTTTTAGTTCCTTGTACATAAATATTGTATATAATTTATTGAAATAAAAATAATGGAATTATTTTATTTATAATGTGTATTTATTGAATTTAATATTACTATTACTTGACACTGGCAAAATACCCGCTGTGTTACGGGTGAGGCCATATCAGTGTCTCCAACCATGCCGTAATTACGGTAGATCTACCGTAATTTTTCTAGATCTACCACCTACCGTAGACATGTTATTACGGTGACACATTCTACCGTAATTTCATCCGTGTCCATATTTCTATAATGAACACTTGATTTAGCAAAATATTACTGCAAAATTGCATTGGGATATGCGTAACGTAAAAAAAAAAAGGTTATTCTGCTGCTTCTGTTTGGAAGAGCAGGGATGCGCAACGTAAAAAAAAAAGGTCATTCTGCTACTTCTGTTTGGAAGAATGACTTTTTTTTTTTTTACGTTACGCATCCCCACTGCATGGGTATTTTAGCTGCAAACACTGGTCTGCCGTAATTTTCCACCATCTACCGTATTTTGAGACCAGTCAACACCGTAATTTTGACAAAGAGAGTTCGAGACACTGGGCCATATTCATATCCATTTTATTTCATCGCATTTCATTTCGTAAAAAAAGAAGAAGAAGAGAAAACATGCCTAACACTGTGGATACTTTACTGAAAATGTACGAGACATTTTGGGAGAACGTGAACGTGACCTGTTTTATTATAATTTCCTTCACCCGTGCACGTTTATGAACACAGAATGGTAAATATTCAATTAATGTTACACATTATATATCATAGAAACACATTTTTTAAAAATAAAACAAAGTTGACAACATTTCGGTTCAACTTCCCGCCAAAAAGTCGCATTTCATTTCATAAAGAAGAATGACGATTTAATTAGTTTATAAAAAAAAACGGGACGTATTAATTTTTATTTAGTGTTACGTAAAATTATACTAGCTCGTCCTCCTCCACCGAGAAAGAAATGAGGCTCCCATACATGGAGAGAGTGGTTAACTTACCACACTTCTTGTATAGGTAGACATAAATATAAAAAATAATAAAATCATAAAATCATTTAGTATGAGGTTTCATTGTATTAACAGTTTTAAAAATGATTTCCCATTGGCCCTATCGACATATAAAATAAGCCTGGAAATTGGATAAATATATAACTACACACTTTTTATTTATCTTTGACTGAGCTATAATAACAGATTGATGGGTAAGTAGGTCGGTATTACGATAGCAAGAATGCAATAACTTGGTCCACAGTGTAGGTCTTAAGTGGTGAGTTAATTGCTTCCATAGTTGTTCTAACAACGGCCATTGCTATATCGTCTTTCAGCTTGTTTATCCATTTGACGATGGAGAAGTTTGTGGGGATCTCTTTCATGCCTTTGCCTAAGTGGAAACTAGTAACATCTATCTGTAAGATAAAGTTTAAGTTAGATTACATACAACTAAATTACATAAATACCTGTGTGTGGCACATAAATACCAGGTTCTTATAGCCTGTGGATGCCCTGAAAGGGGAATAATGGACTGCATGCTTCCGGTGAAAAGTATCTAAGGATTTTGCGCATCATCATCAGTAAAGTAATGCCATAAAAAAGGATTTAAACTTCTATAAATTATAGCGCAACTGTCTCGCCGTCACATAAAATAAACAATACAAAATATTTTTATTAGTAGATTATTAATGATACCTCTATGTTCTGGACTCGACAATTGACATCAGCGGACACCAGCTGGAACACCTGTTGGTTGTTAAACGTCATCTCGGCAGCGCCCATTGCGCCTGTGACGCTCACACCAGATAGTACTACCCTGTGGGATAGATTAGGTAGATTACATTGTACTACCTAGGTACATTTTTGATAACAGACACTCGCTCTAATCTGATCTGATGATCGTGATCAAATCGTCATCGAGAATGGCGAATGCAATTTATGTAATATGTAACGCTACGTACGTAGCCGAGAGCAGATCGACCGTGCATTCTAGCGCGACTGGCTAGGGTCGCCCGAGGCAAAGGCTCGCACTGCTTCGCTCGAACTCAGTCATATGTTATTTGCCTCGTTATCAGTCCGAGCGCGGCAATTGTGAAATCGTAATTTGTGCTTGGGTTGTATAGCAAAGTTGACGAGACCGTATCGTAGGTACTTACTTCAGATGGCCACCAAAAACGATGGGTATCAAACCGAATGTGGCGTGTACTTCGAAGTCCACTGAAACAACCATTAAACGCACTTAATATGTATCATGGTGTAATAATAGGATACGCCAGGTATTCTCTTCCAACGCTGGCCCAAGATGACAATTAATGGCAACGCTGATAGGTACGTAGTCTACCTATCAGCGTTGCCATTAGTTGTCATCTTCAATAATGGTAACACTGTTCATTACTCAAAAATGGCTGATTTTGTAGTGTCGGGCCAATCACGTGGCCTAGCTGCCACGGGAAGTGAATAACCGTCGTAGCATATTATTATTGTACCATGGTATGTATAGTAAACAAATAATTATACAAAACTTGACTACTGAGTAGCGTCCCCACCTTCAGCATGTATCTGAGGAACGTTGATACTCGCATCCGACCGAGAGTTCTTCAATCGTGTTTCGAAACTCTGTAGTGAAAATTTTTGTGCACCAACCACTGAGAGGTTCTTTAAATATACCTGGCCGCTGAAACAAATTGATAAATTAAGTATATAGGGAGTACACAGATTACAAAAGGGAGCAGTATCGTCTACCTTTTTCATACCGTAACCACCTGTTTGGTGCGTTAAAAGCGATTGGCTCGAACTCGTGCTGCGTGTAAGGGTCCAGTGGGGGCAGCGGTCCGAATCCCGTAGGGAACGCGGGTCTCATCATTTCGGTCAGTGTGGCGACCTTCTGGCTGACCTTCTTGTCATTGTTGTCCAATTCTTGGTATTTTTCTTGGACATTCCCAATTTTTGCATGAAAGTCGATGGCGCCGGTATTCTGATTAACTGTAAATAATATTGATTTATAAAGTAATTATATTTATATTTTGTTTTCCAAAAAACACTTAATTATCAGAGCGTTCCACGTTCCATGTTCTTTGTAATGTATAGAATATGCTCAACACCTGTTGTTTGAGCTTAAGAAGCTTTATATAAAGATGGGCAATTAAGTATACTTACGTCTCTCAGTTTGAACTACATTTAATTGTAGAATAATATTGCCAATCGCCACACAAAGGAAGAACCACATGTTCCTGGCTCAGGACGAGTTCGAAATAGTTTTGAGTTCGCTAAATTACAACGTTATATACGGTATACAATTATCATTAGGTATATCAATGTATGTATGTGCACTCATTATGTACGAAGAATTGATTTCACGTCGTGGCAACATGATGTACTGTAAAATTAATTACATTAGCTGTGCATGAAAAAATGTTTAGTTAACTTCCCTTGTAATAAGTGGTACCTAGTTGTCGCTCTCAAAATGTATATTTGTTTTTGAGAAATCGGTGGCTTAGCGCAGACAGAACCGAACGTAGAATATACTAGACTTGCAGGTATAAATTATCTTTCACGTTTTACTCATAGATCTGCAGGCTCGTTTCCCTACTTTCCGCTATGGTACTGCGTCCTTTGCTAGACGCATTCAGCTGCCAAGCATTTGTTTAGGAATAGCGTCCAGGGGGCTTCTTCTTCTTTCTTAACGAAATGAAATGCGATGAAATAAAATGGATTAGAATATGGCCTCGCCCACAACTTAGCGGGTATTTTGCTAATTTCAAGTAATTAATACCAATAGAATATTCAATAAATACACTTTACAAACAAAATAATGGATGAGACATGATGAATGAAAATGGCGTCAAAAATCTCGTCCAGTGAGCCTTTTACTATAAAATATAATTTCAATAGGTACACCTCTAATACATAGAAATAAATAAATTTGGATTTGTAATATTAAAATAACCGTTTTTTACTAAGTGCATTTCGATGTATACACGGTACATATACCAAAACAACGTTTTTTACAATTTTTGTCTGTCTGTCTGTCTGTTTTTTTCGGCTAATCTCTGAAATGGCCGGACCGATATTGATGGGACTTTCACTAGATAGCTGATGTAACAAGGAGTAACTTAGGCTACTTTTATTTTAGAAAATCATTTTTGTTAAATACCACGCGAACGAAGTCGCGGGTAAACAGCTAGTGCCCAATATTTTCGTATTATGTCCGTGTCAGATTCTGTACGGTACACGATCATCCTTGCATTATTGTCATCTTCCCCTCACTTTGACTCTTTATCTATGACCAGAATATATGTTTCTTTGAAGCAATGTCAGATAAGATGGTAGAACGCTTGCCGTTTCTGTCATGATACCCACGAAAATGTCGTCTATTTTTATTGGTTTGAGTGAGCGTAGACCGTTCGGCTCACTGCACCGGGTTGAATTCCTAGATTGAATTCCTAACATTCAATATAAATTATTTGATAAGTATAATAATTTGTATTTTTAGCATTATGGTTTGTTGTCTCGGTTTGTCTGTATGTAGAACCAACAATGAAAAACCACTGGATCGACTTGAACAAGGTGTTCACTATTGGTTCTCGTTTATGGTTCGACGTATACATTACCTTGAAGGAGCCGTGGGGAAAAGTTAGGTTAGATATAAAATCAGAAATAGGAAAAAGTCAATTCGGTCTTATTCTTAAGTTCTGGCTCAGTCTCACTCATAGCTTTTGGCCATCTCCATAGTAAAACGCGCATATCGGTCGATTGATACCTAGTTTGTTGTCATACTATTTTACTATATATGTATGTACTATATATGTCAAATTATACAAAACTAGCTGCGCCCTGCGGCATACGTTTCCTGTATGCTGTCCCATAGGAACCGTGCATTTTTTCGGGATAAAAATTTGCCTATGTCATTTTCTGACCCCTAAACTACCACTACCTATACAAAAAATCATCTCAATAAAAAATTAAAACATCTATCCCACGGGAACCATACATTTTACCGGGATAAAAAGTAGCCTATGTGCTATTCCAGACTATAATCTATCTCTGTGCCAAATTTCATCCAGATCCGTTCAGCCGTTCGGGCGTGAAAGAGTAACAAACATCCATCCATCCATCTATCCATCCATCCAAACTTTCACATTTATAATATTAAGATACTCTTTGCTAAATATCTATCGTTTAGTGGGTGGGCGAGGCAATTTTAAGAAAGAACTTGACATTGGTAAAATACCCACTAAGTTGTGGGTGAGGCCATATTCATTTTATTTCATTCATTTCATTTATTTCAGAGGTCGAGGTTCTTTCTTTTCAAAAAATAAGTGTAGGCTATATTTTATGTCATTTTATTCTACGAACAAATATAGCATCTTTTTGCATTTTATTTTATTATGTGCCAAAGAAGGTTAAATAAAAACCTTTATAAGTTTATTGTTGCTTGTTTATTGTCGCATTTTGTTTCATAAAGAATAATGAAGACGTTCTTACTTCTTTATAAAAAAACGGGACGGTTCCGTAAAATTATACTAGCTCGTCCTCCTCTACAGAGAAAGTAATGAGGCTCCCATACACGGAGAGAGTGGTTAACTTACCACATTTCTTGGAGTATAGGTAAATATAAATATAAATGATAATAATTTTATTTAGTTTGAGATTTCTTTGTATTAAGAGTTTTAAAAATGATTTCCCAGTGCATAAACAGACATTTTGAGCACCCCACATGCTAGCTTATGGACATATAAAATGAGCCTGGAAATTGGATAAATATATAACTACTCACTTTTTATTTATCTTTGACTGAGCTATAATAACAGATTAATAGGTAGGTCGGCATTACGATAGCAAGAATGCAATAACTTGGTCAACAGTGTAGGTTTTAAGTGGTAAGTTAATATCATCAATGGTTTTTCTAACAACGGCCACTGATATATCGTCTTTCAGCTCGTTTATCCAATTGATGATGGAGAAGTCTTTGTCGAGCTCTTCCATGCTTTCGCCTAAGTGGAAACTAGTAACATCGATCTGTAATATAAAGTTTAAGTTAGATTACATACAACTAGATTACATAAATACCTGTGTGTGGCACTGGTTGGTATTGTACCTAAAAATTACGAGGTTCTTATAGCCTGTGGATGCCCTGAAAAGGGAATAATGGACTGCATGTTTCCGGTGAAAGGTATCTAAGGATTATGCTCATCCGTATTATCAATCCATCCGTATTATAAACAATACAAAATATTTTTAGTAGTAAATGATTAATGATACCTCTACATTCTGGGCTCGACAATTGACATCAGCGGACACCAACTGGAACACCTGTTGGTTGTTAAACGTCATCGCGGCAGCGCCCACTGCGCTCGAGACGCTCACACCAGATAGTACTACCCTGTGGGATAGAGTAGGTACATTACATTGTACTACCTAGGTACCTACTCGATACATTTTTGATAATAGACACTCGCTCTAATCTGATCTGATGATCGTGATCAAATCATCATTGAGACTGGCGAATGCAAACCATCCTTTTAGGGATTTATGTGATATGTAACGCTACGTACGTAGCCGAGAGCAGATGGACCGTGCAATCTAGCGCGACTGGCTAGGGTCGCCCGAGGCAAAGACTCGCGCTGCCTCGCTCGAACTCAGTCATATGTTATTAGCCTCGCTATCAGTCCAAGCGCGGCCATTGTGACATCGTAATTTAAGTGCTTCGGTTGTTTAGCCAAGTTGACAAGACCGTATCTTAGGTACTTACTTCAGATGGCCACCAAAAGAGACTGGTAGCAAACCGAATGTGGCGTGTACTTCGAAGTCCACTGAAACAACCATTGAACACACTTAATATGTATCATGGTTTAATAATATGCTACGCCAGTATTCTCTTCCAACAATGGCCCAAGATTACGTACCGATCAGCGTTGCCATTAATTGTCATCCACTAATATTATAAATGTGAAAGTTTGGATGGATGGATGTTTGTTACTCAATCACGCCAGGACGGCCAAACGGATCTGGATGAAATTTGGCACAGAGATAGATTATAGTCTGGAATATCACATAGGCTAGTTTTATCCCGGTAAAATGTATGATCCCGTGAGTCGGGCCAATCACGTGGCCTAGCTGCCACGGGAAGTGAATAACTGTCGTATAGTCAACAAATAATTCTACAAAACTTGACTACTGAGTAGCGTCCCCACCTTCAGCATGTAACTGAGGAAAGTTGATACTCGCATCCGACCGAGAGTTCTTCAATCTTGTTTCGAAACTCTGTAGTGAAAATTTTTGTGCACCAACCACTGAGAGGTTCTTTAAATATACCTGGCCGCTGAAACATATTGATAAAGTAAGTATACTGGGAGTACACAGATTATAAAAGGGAGCAGTATCGTCTACATTTTTCATACCGTATGAACATGTTTGGTGCGTTAAAAGGGATTGGCTCGAACTCGTGCTGCGTGTAAGGGTCCAGGGGGGGCAGCGGTCCGAATCCCGTGTGGAACGCGGGTCTCATCATTTCAGCCAGTGTGGCGATCTTCTGGCCGGCCTTCTTGTCATTGTTGTCCAATTCTCGGTATTTTTGTGGGACATTCCCAATTTTTGCATGAAAGACGATGGGGCCGGTATTCTCAGTAACTGTGAAAATTATTGATTTATAAGGTACAATTATATTTGGTTTTCCAAACAACACTTAATTATCAGAGCGTTCCACGTCCCGTGTTCTTTGTAATGTATGGAATATGCTCAACACCTGCTGTTTGAGCACGCGGTACGAAACCACGATAGCTTAGAACTTAAGACGCTTTTATATAAAGATGGGCAATTAAGTATACTTACGTCTCTCAGCTTGAACTACATTTAATTGTAGAATAATATTGCCAATCGCTACACAAAGGAAGAACCACATGTTCATAGCTCAGGACGAGTTCCGAAATAGTTTTGAGTTCGCTAAATTACAACGTTATATACGGTATACAATTATTAGTAGCTATATCAATGTATGTATGTGCACTCATTATGTACGAAGAATTGATTTCACGCCGCGGCAACATGATGTAGGTACTGTATAATTCATTACATTAGCTGTGCATGAAAAAAAAGTTTAGTTAACTTCCCTTGTAATAAGTGGCACCCTACACCATAATTTCAATAGGTACCTCTAATACCCAATCTATACTAATATTATAAATGTGAAAGTTTGGATGGATGGATTGATGGATGGATGGATGGATGTTTGTTACTCTTTCACGCCCGAACGGCTGAACGGATCTAGATGTAATTTGGCACAGGAGAAAATTATAGTCTGTGGGATAGATGTTTTAATTTTTCATACTTTTTATCGCGGGTAACACCGCCGGGCGCAGCTACTAGTATTTTATATTTTAGTATTATGGCCGTGTCAGATTCTGTACGGTACAGGATCATCCTTGCCCATCGTCATCTTCCCCTCACTTAGACTCTATCTATGACCAGAATATATGTTTCTTTGAAGCAATGACAGATATTAGATGGTAGAACGCTTGCCGTGGAAACGAGTGCCGTAGGTTAATGTGCGGATCCCATTCGTTCCGGGGATGTCAATTTTATGTGATTTTACTCATCATTGATAAAATTCGTTGTAAACAAATATTTTAGATTGTCATCCATGTTTTAAGTAGCTGCTTACGTACATATTGTATACCTACAGTTTGTTTTAAAAAAATACGATAAAAAAACCGATGCCTCCCAAAATATCGTCTACCTAGCTGCTACCCGCGACTTCGGCCGCGTGGTATTTAACAAAATAGTTATTCTTCAGTTCGCAGAGTTTACGATAACTTTAATAATTCTATAATTCGCGTAAAGAAATACCTGTACTAATTTTAATGAAATTCTTCTACTTTATGAAACGATGTTTGGTTTTTGTACATATCTTTCCATTTTTTGTTTTTCGTATTACGATTTTCTTGGGCTAAAACAACAACACACAACCGCTTGCAATAGCTCGCTCGCGCGTTCTGAGCCCGCGCGGCCGGCAGCCTTTGGCTTTGCGGAGGAAGCGGTGGGAGGCGCCCGGGGCGCGGCCTTGCCATGCGCGTGGGCTGCGTGCGCGACTGGACAGTGTGGGTAGAAAGTTTAAATAAATAAAATAAATTTAAATAATTATGTTTATTATATCTATACATATAAATAAAATTGGAGTGTCTGTTTGTAATATTAAAATAACCGCTTTTTACTAAGTGCATTTGGATGTATACACGTTACCTATACCGAAACAAATTTTTTTACAATTTTTGTGTCTGTCTGTCTGTCCGTCTGTCTGTCTGTCTGTCTGTCTGTCTGTCTGTCTGTCTGTCTGTCTGTTTGTTCCGGGTAATCTCTGGAATGGCTGGACCGATTTTGACGGGAATTTCACTGGCAGATAGCTGATGTAACAAGGAGTAACTTAGGCTACTTTTATTTTAGAAAAAAAAAATTGGATCTCTCGAAAAAAAATTAAAACCAATGTTGCAGCGCTGCGCCTGATTAAAGTTTGATAGCAACAATCTGCAATGCGTCCCGCGGGATCAGAACGCGAGCAGGCTGTTGCCAACGGCTAAGTCTTTGTTAAATACCACGCGGACGAAGTCGCGGGCAACAGCTAGTTATATATATATTTAAATCGAATATTATTAAATTTTTCTTTGGTTTTAATTTTTTATCGTAAAAACCTTTTTCTAAAATAAAAGTAGCCTAAGTTACTCCTTGTTACATCAGTTATATGCCAGTGAAAGTACCGTCAAAATCGGTCTAGCCATTTCAGAGATTAGCCGGAACAAAGACAGACAGACAGACAAAAATTGAAAAAAAAAATGTTTTGGTATATGTACCATATATACATCCAAAATATGCACTTAGTAAAAGCGGTTATTTTAATATTACAAACAGACATTCCAATTTTATTTATTTGTATATAGATAGAAACTGCTTTAGATGTGCTCAGTCATAACTCAGGGGCGTATCGGCGCCTGAATTGTCCTATCTCCGCAATGACCGCAATTCGGTCGGGATGGGACTATTATTATTATCGTTTTTGTAATAGTTCTGGCTCAGCCTAACTCATAGCCTTTGGCCATCTCCATAGTAAAACGGGTAAATCCGTAATTTACTTGCCAAATATGAAAATAATAGTAAAGTAATATGTAAAAATATAATATGTCAAATTATATAAAATTTGCAAAGATGGCTCTACGCATGCCGAATATACATGGCATGTGCAGCCTTTGCTATTTTTTATAGTGTTCCTACTCTTTACACACTACGTTAGTGTTTGCAATCACTGCTCCATTGTTGACATATTTCATTGGCAGAGAAAGTAAAACACATGATAAATTTTCTCATAGACATGTTAAATTTATTGTACTCAAAGTAAATTCCGGAGACTCAAGTAGATAGTTTGTACAAAAAAAATTAAGCAGTTGCACACAAATATTCAAATAAGTGTAGATATTTTCTTAACATACATTGGTAGGTTATGTACTGGAAACTACCTAAGTACTCATCAAATCTTTAAAAAACTAATCTTTACAAAGGATAATAACATGATAGAAACAGAAAAAAATCTATATGACTTAATAATTTTGTATGTACCCATATAGGCAATTTAATTATATAACAGCACAACGTCATTATAAGAAAGTATTTTAAACAGTTTTAGGCAACAGCATTTGCATGATCTGTTCGACGGTGTACTTGGTCAGGACTGAGCTGAGGTCTTCCATCATTGCACGGACGATGACAGTCGTGACGTCATCCTTGATGTCTTCAACGACCATCTTGGTCAACTTTGAAGCTGGGACTGACCTTCGGGTCCTGTGCAGGTTTGCGAGATCATACTGAAAAAAAAAAGAAGTAAATTAGTTCCATAAATGAGGCACCAAGTCTAATCATAGCGTTAATGACGTCTATTGGAGCCAAGTACAACTGTAGTACAAGTCGAATTGTACTGCCTCCTATACTTGCTTAAGTTTTACTCTAGTAACACTTAAGTTATGTCTGTACAAACTTATTTACTGTAAACAATTAGGGAACACTATTTGCGATCTGTCAGTTTAACTATTTGGATGCGTATCACTGAAAATCTTCTGGGTGGGTAGGGTAACTCTTATCCCGGAAAATTTAGGTCATTCTGGGGTTAGTTAAGAAAACTTCAACGCGTACAATGTCGCAGGCACAGACTACTATATATACACGTATACATAGTTATATACATATTATAGTTCTATATACATATATACCACATATGTATAAAACTGTTTAGGTAGGTAGGTACTTGGATTATTGTTAATTCTAAAGGTATCATCAGTGATCAGCATTCACCTGTACATCATCAGCGGTTGCGTTGAGATTCAAAGCGATGACACCGAAAGCGCCAACGGGACCATTGGTTAACATCGGGTGTACCGTGAGCGCAACTTTAGCGACCATGTGCTTGAAGGTCATACTGTGGCAAGAAAAATATAGTTGAGAACTAAATTGAAAATTTGGGTCGAATGTGTTTTGTGCGCCCGAATGTTGTGTTGGTGACTGCCGCATCGTAGGTAGCTCCTAAATATAGCGTCAAGTGTGCTCACGCAATGGACTCTCAATAGATTGGTATAGCGATTGTTACTTTTGACAACTTTGGGAAATCTAAAAGTGATATTATGATGCGATTCAGTTATGACTAAAAACAAGTCTCGTGCGACATAGATACACCGATTTTGACTCGTATTATATTTGACATTTAGAGTCGGCGAGGATTTTTATGTGTTTAATGGTTCGGCTATGCCTTATTTCAAGATGTGTGAAGAATATGTGCAATTTCTTCATTCGTTTGTTTTGTATTTGTGTGATTGTAAATATGTAGTTCTAGGTACTTACTTAGCGTGCCCGTTAAACTCAGTAGTAACATCGTCAGAATGTAATCGACCGCGGTAATCCCCTGAAACAACGTTATAAAAAAAAATTGTCTAAGGAAAATAATGTGATATATTAAAAAAAATACGTCAGCTAAGTCGGCCACAACAGCAATTTCATTGAATTTAGACGCGAAATTGCATTTTCTTACAGAACTTCATCACGATCACATTAATTCACGATCATTGAAATTTAATATTCCTTACCCTATTTTTGTTAGGTCTTAAATCCGTAGATATTATCGTAATCAATAACTTACAGGACATTTGTAGTTCCGGGAACTCCAAATCTAAGTCGGTCCTGTCGGTGGCCAGGTATATTTCCAAACCATTCAGTTTAAACTTCTGAGTACCAGATAATTCAATTTTAGATGCAGTGACTTCGCAGCTGAAATTTGAAATTCACACTTCACACATGACTCAACTTAATAAGTTGTAACAAAAATAGTATACAATATTTTAACAGATGAATCAATCACTTATATGGGTCAGGTTAATGTAGAAAATAATTGTGTAGCTGACATTGGCTGCAATTAAAATGGTAAACCTAGATTATTGTGCGATAAACACGTAGTTTGGTTAGCCATGCACTAAGCCAAATTTTGTAATGAATAACCTGAGGTTAATAGTTGAATTACAGTGGAGAGGATGGAGCCGGGAACCTTTCGGTTTCGGCTCGGAGTGCGGCCCCCCAAAAACTACCTAATACCTTACAATGGACTGGGGACACTTGCAGTATATAATAACTTAATAGACAATAAATGTCATTCACTCGGGTACAAACGTTCATACTTATCATTCAAAGTTTGGGATTCGAACGAGGTCCCTCGGTACAGAAGCAGGGTCACTGCTGCCGGTCAGGTCGTCCAATTTAGAAGTACTTACTCAAAATCTTGTCTTTTAATATTAACGACGACTGGCTTATTGCGCATGAAGGGGTCCAGGCGGGGTATGAAGCCCAAGCCGGTGGGGAAAAAGGAGCGCAGGTGTTCCAGGGCGAAGCGCGCGTTCGCGGAGGCCTCCGAGTCGTTGGCGTTCGGCTTGTACTTGTTCGTCAATTGACCCACCTGCCCGTGCACTGTCAGTCTCCCCAGGTCTATTGGGTTCACTGTTAAGGGAACAAAAATATTGGCCATATACCTCACTTTTATTTATTTATTTTATTTATTCACTTTTTACAATGCCATTACAAAGCTTTTTTCTACTGATGGATCGTCTTAGTAGGCAGCGTTTCGAGATTCGTTTGAGTTAAGTTCCTATTTACGATACAAAAATATCAGAATTCACAATTTTAAGGTGCTGTAGTGCTTTGACTTTCATTTGAAAAATCTTTGTAGTGCCATTATAAATTGATTTAAATGTTTTATACATTTATGTATAGTAATAAGGGATCAATGCTTCAGGGGACGGTTCTGTTATCATTTTAACAACTATGATGGTTGTTTTAAGTAAGTATTACCATTTTGTTCAAGTTCTCCCATGAAGGCGGACTTCATGGCAGAACTGCTGTGGTGTCAGTATAAAAAGCCTCAACATTCGGATAAGGTTATAGGGATTTACGGATTAATCTGAAAATTTAGGTCTGCATAGAATCTCTCGGATTTTTTTTTTATTACATTATAGGCAAGTATTTGATCTCGATATCACCTGATGGTAAGTGTCGATGAGATCTACGATGGAGCATACTTGCCTAGGTAGGAAGGCGGCAGTAGATAGAGACGCTGCATTCACTAGGCACATGCAGCGCAACTGATCTGACCCGCCATCCATGAATGGCAACACCGAACATCATGCCGGAACACGGCTAGGCCGCTTGGCGACATGGCTTTGTTCAGTGGGTGGTGACTAGCCACGGCCGAAGCCTACCATCAGTAGAGTTGTCACCTGGTTGGCACCACCCAGGGTCACGTGTAGGGTATCTCGAGGGTACTTAATTCTCCTACGGACGAAGGTGACTCGACCCCAAAAGTCAATACAATTACACATTTACAACAATTACAAACAACAATTTCAGTACAATTCCTATGTACTTGATGTGGGCAAAATACCGACAATGTGTGTGGCACCATTAAAAAAAAGGCATTAATATAAAATATATTATATTATTGCATGCATTTTATCTGCCTGATGCTCTTAAGTATAGTTAACTAAGGGCCGCTGGCACTTATCATATTTGGGAGGTGCAAGCGGCCCTTAATGTTTTTAAATGAACTCACGCTTAGCTTGTGTGCACGCGCACAGCGCGGCGCCGATCACAGCCAACAGACACAACATGATGGCTACTAACTGCGTTGTACTGAGTGACTGCTACGCCGTTATATATATGTAAATGCCTTTAATATATAGTTATAATATTATAATTTAATTTATATGCTATTTATTCACGCCCAATATCGTAATAGGTATATCATTAATCCTAGACTAATTAACGATTTGGAGAATAATGAAGGCTAATCGATTTTATATTTTGATAAGTAAATCAACGATTTGCTAGGAACCATACCACTAGGAATAATACTTACATATTTGCATTTTCTGCATGCACACATTGTATAGGTAGTTTGTATAGGTAGTTAAGGAACGTTCTAGGTATTATACTAAGTGTGTATATATAGAACATTTAAATCCACGTAAGTATATATTCATCACAGCTCGTTCCGCCCAGCCCGTCCGATTTTTAATTATAAAGAGCCGTCTCCTCCTCCAACGGTCATAGGATGCATGCCAATGTGTATATTAGATTCCAAAAAAACAGAAGAAGACAAGCTGTCTGTTTCAACTGTGAAATCGATGAGATCTCTCATATATCTGTGGATGAGATTCTTTCATTAAAAAAACTTCGCTTAAAATAGTATTTGAATTGAAATAAAGTAATATTAAGGATCGCGATTATATTATATAACATAATATAAACGCAATAAAATCCCTAAAACTAGTTATGTGTTGTATTCGTGTAAAATATAAGAAATCAAACAACAATCAATTTTTCTCCAAATATCTTTGACACAAACCTTTACTTACCCGTACATATAGGAGAGGTACAACAGTAATAAAAAATCATTTAAAATTCTCCATATAATATTAGAAAGAAGTCATCATAGTAAAATATAGTATCTAACCTAACACGCGTTCCGAATAAGACTTGTTTTAAATCCGTTGATGGGTGGGGACGTTCCTTCTCATTACCTACCTATATCATAGGTTTTTAAGCTTAGAAAGTACCTGTCATTTAATGTAGATTTGTTTTTAAGTGTAAAGTGTAATAATATATTTATTTTACAAAATAATATGTACAATAATTAGAAAGAAAATATCTTAAATATTTACAAACTAATATAAATTAAAAAGAGTATAGAAAAGCTTCAAAAAGTGTAAAAAATTTGGCCCATGCAGTAGCGTGCCCAAGATGTTGGCCGCATTTCCTCGCTGAATAGCCAATATTTTACAAATATAAAGATAAAAAATAATTAAATCTTGTTCAAGTCAAACCCAGTTATATACTTCACACATTTTTCGAACAGAATACAGATTTCCTTCACGCTTAACCTTGTTTGTTTGTTTATGTAAAATACATATTATGTTCCTGTATAAAATTAAATAGGGTTTGTAAATAGTGTTGTTTTTTAGACCTGTTTACGAATATACAATCAATGTAGGTATGATTATTTTTCCCGTTATTTTGACATCTAATCTATTCTAAGCAATAGGAACAGCTGTTATCCCGTAAAAACACTTTATCAAATATTCCAATTACTACACTCTGTACACAATATCTCGCTTTGGGTGACGTAAGTACACATGAGTCTGTATGTATTGTGTAATATCTAAAGGTTTGAGGGTCCATGATGAGCTGACAAAATCAGGAGAAGGCTTACAGTCTTACGGGATAATACCGTCCCGGACTGCTCCGTTGGGAAATCTAGACTGTTGTTGATGTTCCTACCTCGCTGTCGGGCGGGAATCAATAGTCGCTACTTAGTATACGACTGAAACGCACCGATAGAAAGTTCATACAGAGAACAGCTGATCTCATTTTTAGATAATCCTTTAAATCTCTACTAATATTACCTGTGTATTGTAACGTTGTAAGTGATTGTGGGAGATTATTTGCGTAGCTACTGATCTGATTCTGAAAATTATTTCACTGATAGAAAGCTACACTATCGCTGAGTGGCTTTGTTACATCACGCTATGACCATTGGGGGTCGAGCTTCATAGCTTAATTCATGGTTGCGCGGGCGGCTGCTGGCTAAAGGTAATATAAAGGGATTCCCAAAAATAATTTAACACAGCTACATATTATGATGTAAAATATTATATTTATCACATCCAAAGATATTAACAAAAAACGATATTTTTGTTGGGATTCGTAGATTAATTACATATTTAAACAATAAAGTTATAATATTGCACCGAAATGTAATTGATAATAAGTAATGATAACTTAGAATAATACCGAAAACAATTGAATATAGTATAGATCCAGTACATAGATAGGTAATTCTAAACAGACCAAATAAAATACATTTGAGTTTGATACACAACGAAATAGACTTTTCATTTATTTTTTTGTCTGTAATCAAACATAGAGGAATAGATATTAAAAATAAAGTATGATGTTGAAGTCATTTCATTTAGGGTTCCATGAAGGTGTCGACTTGTGGCACGAAGTATTTTGACAGCACGATGGTGAGTTCATCGGCTACGGCCGCGGTGATGGCCTCGAATACGGCTACGCGCATGTCCGCAGTGTCCTTCTCCGTGGGAATGCCGATCGGTGAGCTCGTTGTGTACTGCACATGATAAACATTATTACGGACGATTGATCCACTTTTTTGGCGGGAAGTTGAACCGTGAAGTTGGCAATTTTGATTTTTTTCTTTCTTTACGAAATGAAAATATGCGATGACATAAAATGGATATGAAAATGGCCTCACCCACAACTTAAGCGGGTTAAGCGGGTATTTTGCCAATGTCAAGTAATTAATAGCAATAAAACATTGAATAAATAAAATAATGGATGTGACATGATGATATGAAAATGGCGTGTCGCCAATTTTGATTAATTTTCAAACAATGTGTTTCTTTGACAAATAATATCTAATGTTATGTCTCTCTCCACACGAGCTATACCCGGATCTTTGGAAGGCTTGACATGGGTCCAACACGTAAAGGCCATTTTGGAGAATTTTAATGTTATGTTGGCTACCTGCTGGGGTCAACTGCGATATAAACAGCGAATTGACCTCAGCGGGCGGAGGAACTATTGCAGGAATATGGAAAGATAATTGGGACTATGGATTAAGGATTGGATAGATATAGAATGGGAATATTGGAAGAGTTGCAGACACATACCATAATCAGCTTTTATCTAATTACTATTGGCAGGTGGTGACTCGCCATTCTTTATGTGGCCCCTAAAAAGGCCGTCATATGAGACGACAAGGGGCAACTCTGGCATGAGCGGCTCAGGGGTGTAGAGAGGTGTGCTGTTCTTTCAACGTGGTTACTCGCGGCTTTATGCCCTTTAACACTTCAACCCCTGGAGCATATAGCTCTAACGACCCCTCTCTGGAAAGCCAATTAAGGCAAGACAGAGCTGAGAGTCCTGCGTGCCCCCGTCGTTTTCCACTCGGCCGACGAACACACGCCGAGGTGGGCGCCCTGACCGACTCTCTCAGTCTGTGTGTTTATATTTTTCGTAATAAAAAAAAGCTATCGAAATTTCGAATTTAGAACCCTGACCAAGCGATTTCACTATAATATGTAATGTGCAATCACGACCTAGACATTTTATAATAAAGTGTTAATCTTATATTACCCAGCCGTTTGCGACGGACACTACGACGTCTAAGCCGTTCACCATGTAGTGGCCTGTAGACGGGTTAGCAACTATGCTCACAGCGCCCTGTACTTCGTAGACATCCAATAAGATCCTGTGAACACACAAGATACTCGGTTTAACATGTAAACAGAAATAAATAATCTCCAGACTAACACAAAATGTACGGTCCCAAATAACTCAACGCTTCAATTGGGTACCGTACAATAGACTACGGGCGATCCAAGTATATATCATTACTCACATACATATTAAACGTCCATGTTCGTGCTTATCAAACAAAGTCTGCCTCTACCAGGATTCGAACCTGGTGCCGTCGGCATATTAAGTAGAGTTATTACCATATGTGCCCATCAGGTCATCTAAAATACCCATCACACGAAATATTATCACGGCCCCAAGTCTGCTAACACAATCGATTCATAATCGAACAGCAACCGCATAGTTACTGTCACTTTTGATAGATATCCCATACAATATCTATCAAAAGTGACAGTTACTATGCGATTGCTGTTCGATTATGAATCGATTGTGTTAGCAGACTTGGGGCCCAGGTTGGGTGCCACATTGTGCCGTTCGCGGAGGCTTTGAGAGTCAATATACACTGTGTACCTACAGTGTCCAGACGACCAAACCGAACGAACGATCAATGCGAATCTCATTTTGTGCATGTTTGAGAGAAGCCCTAGTGTTACGTGTGTAGTCTGCCAACCCGCACTGAGCCAGCGTGGCGGATGGCCTTATCCTCCTCGCATTGATGAGAGGCCCGTGCCCAACAGTAGGACATTACAAGGGCTGGTATATATAATCAGCGAAGGTATTTACTTTTGTTGGTCCTATTTAACCAGCTGCACTTATTAGTTATATCTTACTCGACTTCTCCGGACGTGTTGAACCGCAGGCCATTGTACATAAAGTTAATCGCAGAGTAGTGAACTGAAAACATACGAAACGTGCCAATCTTGATGCAATACTTTCTACTGTTCCATTATTATATAAATATTACATAATTACAAGCTATTAATTAGAACTTTAAAAAAATCCTCTATCTGCAGGTTCATCTGGATAAATAGGAATAACCTCTTAGGACTCAATTATTAACATAATAATAAAAAACCTTAGTTCTACTTACGACGTTTTACAAAATTTAATGAGTTCGGAATTTTCCATTTTTTTTTTAAACTTAGGTACGACTACGAGCTGTCTTGTCTTACCATAATTTTTAAATGTCATACATATTTTAAAGTTTGTGTGGAAAAAAAATATGATGTAGGAGACGAATTATTTTTCAATACACAACGCTTAAGTATCCATTAAAAAATTAAGCCTTCTAATTCTGAAGAGGCTAATGATTTAAAAAGTAAAAACTAGATACGTTACCTCGAGTCTTAATTTCGGGCACCGTCAATTGGAAGTCCATCCTGTGCGTCTTCAGATACACCTCCATACTCTTGATTGAGAAGGAAGACGCGCCCGTCACTACCAAATCGCTCAGCTGTAGAGTACCACTAAAGAACAGGAGCATAAATAAACCTTTTCCAAAAAAAAACAAAACATTAAAACGGGACAGACTTAAAAGTTAAAAAATAATGTAATAAGTTAATACAAATCTAATACGTCTATTTTTAATCGGTGCCATGGAAAGCGGGGACGGACTTAAAAGTTAAAAAAATATGTAATAATACAAATCTAATACGACAAATGTTTATATCGGTGCCATGGAAAGCGTCCTATTTATGCAGAAGAGGATCACGGCAGCTACTTCACTCATTTGAAAAAAAAAATATAGACCCATTGTAAGTAGATTAAAATCTTTAATAAATGAGTAAGATATATATAAAGGAAGTATACTTACTTCAGCGCAGTGTGTTTTCCATCAAAGTGTATAGATTTCAAAACTTTCTGGGTGAACGGGTCTAGCGGGGGCACGTTACCGACGCCCGTGTGGATGAACCTCCGGTGGTACTCCGCGTGCTGCACCGCCTTGTTCGACGCCATCTGGTCCCGCTCCGTCATCTTATACTTGGGCGACAAATTGCCAACCGATGAGTGAACTTTGAACCCACCCAATTTGTTGCGATCTGGGAATCAATTCAAATTTTACGTATCGCAAAGTACTAAAATTTTCTATTGATCAGCGCGTGTTGAGAGTCAATATGGCCATTCGGAAGACTGAAAAATTCTGACATATGGTCTTACCCTTGGGTACCAGTAGCCCCGCTACGTAGGTAGTTAAGTCTCAGAGGGCAGATGGCTATCGTTTATTAGCCAACTTAATGAAGGTTGGAAGCTGACCGCAATTATAAAAAAAAAAAAAAAAAAAACGTAAGTATCGCAAATGGGTATCCTTGCTTTCAAGCAGTTAACAGTTGAGTTTTGTTTTTAAACAAAAATATTACTTGCAGATTGCATGGCCACCGAGCCAGCGATGATGAGAAGCAAAGCAAACAGGAGCCTCATGGTGCAAAATCTTCGAGCAGTTCCAGCGATTGGTGGCAATTGACAACCATTGGCGCAGATCATACCGTTTTATACATTGTACGCCTTTAACATTTTGATATGTTAATTTAGAATTTAACGGTCATTAGATATAGTAAATATTGAGGTTTATTGTTAATTAGGATTAGTAAGTACTTAGGCTAGTACCTGTAAAATAATGTTAGCTTGGTGCAGGTTGGCTGATTTCACACATATTTCGAGAACTATTATTGTTCTTGTTACATGCAGGTCTCCTCACCATTCTTTCTATTACCATTTGAAAAATGATTATCGTGGTTGAAATGTCAAACCCAATAGTTGCGAATAAACTTAATAAATGTGTTGGTATTTTAGTCGAGTGGGAGACCACATTAAAATAAATAAGCACGTGTATACCTACGGATTGATAAGTAGGTGCGTAAGTAGCGCCCTACAGATATTACAAACAAATATTAATCAAATTTTGTGTTGTTATCATTATAAAACATCATAATGAGCGAAAATCTAAAAATGATAGCAATCGACACTGATTTATTTACTATCTCGGTGATTGAATTTTTATCTACAAATGACAATATAAATTACAGAGGGATAATTGAGCTGAACTCATAAGGCCTACTATTCCAATACCTGTCGGTCAGATTTTACGATTCAAGTCATATTTTTATAAATATGAAAACATTCGTTTTGCTTGCACTGTGCGTGTGCGCATACACGCACGGTGCCAGTGTGAGTAGTGAGATTTTACCACCAGGTTAGTGCAATAGGTATCTAATATTACAGACTCCTCCAACACCCTATGCTTATTGGACAGAAAACGATCAAGGTCCTGGGATTTCAGTCTAATATGTATTAAAGTATTTAAGAAATTGAAATGGATCTATTGTAGGTCCTTTTTTATATCCATTGACGGGTTCTTCCGGGAGTAATCGTGGGTACAGGCATTCACCATCATATTCCTACGGTCAATGGCAGTGGCCTTCAATACCCTTTTTGCAATTTTAGGAATCAGCGTTTCTGCGACATCGCAGGACAACCACTTCGAGCTGCACCTAGTGTCAGCTGACAGTGGCGTGACATCTGCTGATCAACTCCTGAGCTCGGAGCTGCAGCTCTTGGAGACGGTGCAAGGCCGCAGCATGGTCGCTGATCACATCAAGAAAACCCTAGAGGACTTCAGGGAAACAGTGATTTATGGGACCGATGACATTCCACCGCTGGATCCTTTGGTTGTGCCTATCTTGGGACCTTATCTGTACACCACCACTGGGTACGTAAAAGTACCAGTTTTTTTGTTGTAAGCCCCAGATGAGGCAAGCGTGCTATGTTGAATTCCTAATGGCCTACTAACTAAACCCACATGTCGATCATTCTCCCGCCTTGTGGGGAGATTAAGGGTACACACGTCATTCGTGACCCTACACCATAAGTGCTAAGCTTATGTTGGAATAGTTAAATCATTTATTTTAATTAATAGTTGACCGCTGATCAAAATAAACTGTTTATCCGTATAACATGGTTACGGCGTACGCAATCTGAACAATGCTTTATTATGTCCTCCATTCATCAACTGGAAGCCGTTTACATCGCTGTGCCAGGGACAGGCCTACATAGGTGGTCATAACTCTGGGAATTCAACACATCCACGCGCTAATACAGGATTTCTTTTAGCAGGTTTCGTTAAGGCGGGGTCTATTTTGTGTGATTTTACCTCTCAGAAATTTCGCTCTATGCAAAAAAAACATAAAATATAGTTTGTTGTCCACGTGATGGGTACGTGTAATAGAAACGTACCTGTCAATTGAATATTGCTCAATTTGTTTGTCTGAGACTTAACTTAAAGTTTTAACGAATTAAAAAAAATGTTCAGAAGAAGGTGCTTCTGTCGTGAGCCAGCCCGTGCATGCATCACGGTCTTTCGATAGACCATGAATTGTAGCAAAGTAGCATGTAGTTTTCCACTTGTTTTACCTGCATTTTGTACTTATTTTTAATCGTCGAGTAAGGTATTAAACATGGCAGAAAATGGGTAGAAGAAACAACATTATCAATACCTAATGGTACTTGTTGCGATTACATATTATCCGCGGTCATTTTGCGCACCCGCATGCGAACCGTGCTTAACCGATTATACGCCGATACTTTATCGATATCTCGGCTGCTCATTACCCGTGACTATCTTAGCCATTCATTTATCAGTCAGGGCTTTGAAGTAGGTACCTAACTACATCTGACGTCATGACTATAATTCTATGAGGCACTTACAATCGTCTTTGTGTACTGTAGTATCAAAAACGCTGATGGCGATGGATAATATTGATAATAAAATTACCGACTCCTATTTGGAGGTATGGACGAAAATTATCAAAACTTTTGAGGGTAACATTCATGTAGTCATATCGAATTTAACTTCGGATGTGAGCGGTACTGAACATATTGTTGCTTCTCCCACAGGGTGCGCGCCACCGCGACGGTCAACAACTTCAGAATGGAAGGGCTCATGTGGTACCTGGTGGACCACGTCACGTTCAACGCCTTACGCCTCTCTTTTGGGACCCACATCACTATTCCCCGGTTGACTTTCACTGGTGGGTACTATGGGTACATAGGACAACGACCAGTGACCGAAGTCAGCTAATCGATTCATAATCGAACAGCAACCGTATAGTAACTGTCACTTTTGACAGTTACTTCGATTATAAATCGCTTGTGTTAGCAGACTTGGGGCCCAGCTGTCTTACCCTATAATAATAATGACTTTTGTGATTTAAAAATGCTTACCTATGAGGATTGATTTTAACTTTTTTTAACAGGAAGCTATGATGCTAGGGCGGTTCTAGTGCTCCTGTCACACAGGGCTGCTGGAAACTTTAGGTAAGCAACTTTAGGCAGTTAAGTTGTATGGGTAAACAAATCAATGGTGGTTAGAGAATAACACGACTCGTGTGTCGAGGCAAGATAGGACTTCGACATTCACAAGATATTGACTGAGATATACTATTCATTTAAAAAAAACCCTGATTTTCAGCCTGATAAATTTTCTTATTGAGCTACATAAAATATATGTTTTTCTTTCATCCTATGTAGTGGGTCTTGTAGCCTACGCTCAAATCTAGAGTAAGCTGCAGTTGTCACCTATAGTGGTCTTTTCTAAATTATAGGTTGTTCGTAAACCGCATCAATATTGGCCTCGACATGCGACTTGGCACCAACATTCTCGGTGGCGGGCATCTGATCTTGCGCGAACTGGACATTCTTATCGACATCCATGACACCAACGTGAGTACTTATTTACATCTTATAAATGTACACAAATGAATAGTCTTATAACTTATCACAACATCAGATCTATTAAGGCATACTTACACTTACTTAGTATTAAAGAACTGAGTACCTAGTTACGTCTTGCAAGCAGAGCCGTAGCCAGGAATTCACTTCGGAGAGGTTGAACTCTGGACTAGAGACAATAAGCAACAACAACAATCCGAGAAGAGATGTTTTATTTTAGAAATTGCCAATTATCTATAAAACGTTGGATTAGCTAAGGCATTTCGGTAACGGGGGGGGGGAGGTTGGACCCCAAAACTCCCTGCCTTGGGCCTTGCTTACAAGTATTAATAATGTGAATAGTTAAGGCTTACATGCGTTGAAGGGTTAACGTACCTAAGTATTAAGTACAATAAGTGAGTATGTACAACACCAAAGTGATCTGACATTAGAGTGTCATGGAATTGAAATACATTTTTCTTCCAGATCCATATCGACGGTATGACGGGTTCCAGCCTCATCAACACATTCATCAGCTCTTTCGTGCAGAGCGTCACCCAGGATGTCATTCAGAGCGAGATGACCAATGTCAGCAATATCCTCAGCGAGCAGCTGTTCGATGTCATCAATGACCTACTCAAGGAATACACTATCAACGATATATTGGGTTAAATAAATACGTACTCATAGGTACTTAAGTACTTACCTATAATTTTCAATGTTTTTTTTTATTCCCACATTAAAACGTAGGTGAATATTGCATATAAATACTTCATTAAAACTTACAAATTATAATTTTTGCCTGTGTTGAGGTCGGAGTATTTGTTGATCGAATTGGTAGAATGTTTCAAAGTTGTTAAAGTATCCCCGATCCCATAAAATTAAAGTTATGGACACTTTACTGAAAATTTATCGGGCATCTGCGGTGTGGTTTTAAACCATTCGAAACCAACCAACGACATTCAAACTGGAATCGAAAATTTCCGAGCTGGCATCCCGCAATCTGGGGAGAACTTGTAATGTTACCCGAGTTTCCTGGATAATTCATCGAAATTAAAACAAAAATACTAACTTTGACTATGAAGGGCTTATGCGAGAAACCCTTCCGAACGGATTTTATGGGCTTTTGCATTTAACTTACCCGAATCATAAACTTACTCAGTATTATAGGAAAGGCCTTTTCAAAATTAAGTCGAATGAATGGGTAAACATAATCAAATTTGCGAGCAGTTAAATCGTTGAGAAGCCCGTTCATAGGCTTTCTGGTTATGTGCCTGACTCCATCACACTCCATACAGTAGTAGTTTAATTCATCCAGTAGGACAGGCGAAGGAACACTTCCATCCATAGTAAATATTCTTCTTCTTTCTTTACGAAATGAGATGCGATGAAATAAAATGGATATGAAAATGGCCTCACCCGCAACTTAGCGGGTATTTTGCACAATGTCAAGTAATTAATAGCAATAAAACTTTCAATAAATACACATTATAAATAAAATAATGTATGTGACATGATGAAATCTTGGAGGGTCAATAGTAAATATTGGTGGTCATACAGCATAACAATGCTACTAACCGCCCACAAATCCAATGTAAATTATGTCAAAATACATTTGACATTGACAGAAAAAAAGGTTCTTGTCTATGTCTCCAATAAATAAATACTTTCTGCTTGTGGGATTTTTATGAATAATAATTCATTGTAAATAACGATGGCAGGGAATTTTTGGCAAAGCTCACATCATCAACAATGGATATTGGATAAACAAGATCTTATCCGAGATCGCCAGCACGATTTGGCTATATTATCGGAAGAAGAATACCAAAAAATATTCAACTTCTTCGCGAGCATCATACAAATTCTAGGAGAACAGTTGAAGCTTCGACAACAAGTGATCGCAACGGCAACAGTATACTTTAAAAGATTCTACGCTACGAATTCACTCAAATGTATAGATCCGTTACTTTTGGCGCCCACCTGTGTGTTCCTTGCTTCTAAAGTTGAAGAGTTTGGCGTGATCTCCAACTCGAGGCTGATAACGACGTGTCAGACTGTTATCAAGAACAAATTTAGTTACGCGTACGGTCAACAAGAGTTCCCTTATAGAACCAATCACATACTGGAGTGTGAATTCTACTTGTTGGAGAATTTGGACTGTTGTCTGATTGTGTTCCAGCCGTACAGGCCCCTCTTGCTGTTCGTGCAGGATATAGGCCAAGACGACCAGTTGTTGACATATGCGTGGAGAATTGTTAATGATTCGCTTAGAACTGATGTCAGCCTGCTTTACCCACCATATCAGGTATTTATGATAAATCTCTATTGCTAATAAAAATGTGCAACTGACTTTTATAATTATTAATCAAATAATACATTGTTCTCGAAACATATGTGAGGTCCACTAACCTACAATAGGACCATGACAGAAGTTGAATCTGAATCTCCCTTGCTTTGCAAGAAGCATCCGTACCCAACACATACATTAAAAGGCTAATGAATATATTTCCTCCATCATAAATATCATTATACCGAAACTACATTGAAATGTATTATAACGGCTCTACATAAATAATAAATTGTGTTCTTTCAGATAGCAATAGCATCTCTACACATTGCATGTGTGATGCTTGGTAAGGAAAATCTCAAACCTTGGTTTGCTGAATTGAATGTTGACATGGATAAGGTAAGATGTGTGGAGACATGACTCGGTGTTACAAAACAACTTGGTATATGGATCCATAGGTCCGGGGCATTATTGTAAGGGCATATTTATTGGTGATTGCCTCATATGTAAAATTTATTAAAATTATCAATCAATGAAAATAAAACTAACAGCATGTCAAGTGTGAGCTAACTGTATACTTTATAGTCTACCGTATTTAGACATTTTGTATGGAGAGTTGAATGTTTTAAATACCATCCGCTAAAGGCGCTTTTCAGTTAGCTATCGAATAATCTCGCACTTGACATACATATACTTGCCATGAACTACATATCACATTTTGTTTCAGATCCAAGAGATAGTCCGCTCCATAATTAACTTGTATGAAATGTGGAAGAGTTACGATGAAAAGAAGGAAATACAAGGGCTGCTAGGTAAAATGCCTAAACCAAAGCCCGCACCACAAAGATAATAGCGAGTTTATTAATTGCAAATAGTATTGTCAAACTGTGCAACTGGAACATGACTCTTGCAACTAGTGATGATATATTGGTATGAACTACCAACTAGTTGGGAAGGTACAAACTTCTCAGATTCCTGTGAAGTCTGCCTGTTGGATATTTATAGTGACACATACCCAATTGTAGGTACAAGTATGAAGAAATAGCATTTCAATATCATGAGACTGGGGCAAATGTTAAAGATACTAAGTTATCACCCCCCACTGTTGTTACACCCTCAACAGTTGATTCTGTAACAGACTTGGTGTAATGGGTGTTATCTCTGTGTACCGGTAAGAAATAATTTAATATGATTTTAGACAGATGGACATGTGTGCGTCATTGTAAAATGTGTTATTCTGCACCCAGTATAAAACTTGAGCTATGCTATACCTTATCATAAGTACAATAAATTCATTGTCATATAGTTATTTTATAAAATAATTATTTTAGATTAATAAGTCTAATTTATACTGGATTCAGTTACTAAGATTTAATCAAATACTAATAATAAATATGTATACATACTACCTTTTGAAATGAATTAAATATAGATCTTGCACAGAAAATTGCATAATAATTTTAGGGTATCTGTGACAAGGGAACGATAATCACTCTCGAAAAACATATTATTAGCAGTAATATTATAACAATGTAAGGTAAGGGATTGTCCGTACTGGCACTATTAATTATCAATTTATTTATTATAGGAATCAATTTTATTGTATCTAACTCATTTTAGTTGTATGATATGTGAAATAATGGGCCAGGAATTATTCATTTAGGTTTTGGAGTTGGCACTATAAGTAATATGCTGCAATGAAGACAAAAAGCGTTTTCATTTGTTTGTAATTAGACTGTAAATTTTATTTAAATAAAATGCAAAGTCCTGACTGACTCATTGTGCTTTTGGCTATAAGGTTTAATAAAGGCATTTTCTTTAAAATGGTGATTTTTCTTCAATATACCAATATATAGATACCTACCTAACTCCATTTGCCAAAAATGAGAGACAGTAGTTAATGTTGTATTGGATATATACTATCGTATTTAGTCCAGCCTTTGACTGGTAGCCAGGATGGTCTACCTACCAGGGTTACATAGTTAGTAGTTGGTCCCAGTAGAATGCGCAGCAACACTGCCACCAGTGCTGAGGGCTGAGGGTTCGAATCTTGGTAGGAGCAATCTTTGTGTGATCAGCATTCATGTTTTACCCGAGCTATATCTTTATAAATATACATATCCTTGTCTAAAATACAGGGAATCCTAGTTTGGGGCTAGAATAATGTAGGTATGTGTAAGACTTAAAAAAAAACCTACCCATGTACTTAGCTTATTTATAATTGCATTACAAACAATTTTATGAATTTGGGCGATGTTGTAAGAAAATGAAACTGGCATGGAGAATGGGAAATGCCCTATTGGCGGATCCTTCGTCTTACCATGTCAAATGGCTCATTGAAAAAGGGTTATTTCCGACACATTTATATTTTAGGCGCCTGGGCATTCCACATATACATAGATATCTAAAACCTACGTACATATTGCCAGATGATCACAACAATTGTATCGTCCCAAATGAAGCAACTCCATGGATCCCAGTAATACCCAGACCAGGGAAAATTAGGTACAGAAATGTACCAAAATGTGGCCAAGCGGGAATCAATCCCGCAACCTAAGCGACCTACGATTTAATCAACAAATCAAGGTGTCATCAATTTAATTTGGTCTGACTATATAATTGCGACCACTGCACATTGTGATGACATACCCTATCCACAACTTATTCAAAAGAAAAAAACATATAGCCATATGTCCAATAAGTTGTGGGTACTGGTCCTTAAAATTATAAGTTAGAAATCCTGGACTGCAGCCCATTAAATTGATATATGTAATTAAAGCACGGAGGTACCTATGTGGTGAGGTGTCGAATGATAATACCTATACCTGTAGACATTAATTAACATCCGTCCTGGCAGCCCGGTAACGACTTATTGTATAAGCGTACAATCAAAACAATCTCACCTTGCATATATCAAAACAAGAGAAGCCGTTACAAAACAATGACCACGCTTACGTTAATTTTCAGGATGTTTCTGCTGTTCCACCTTACGTTTAGAAAAACGCAAACGATCTTCCTTGTTGAGCTATCATCCATTTGGAAGCTGGAAACAATGTGCGGTCTACATATCTACCCGAGTGCCAAATGAGTTTACACAACATTTTAAAGCCGTGCTAATTATCTATACAGGATAGCCTAATTTACATGGTCATTAAAATATAAAGTCAAGTACGTAGATCAATTTCCAATACTTTATTATTAAAAAAATGATGGTAAGACGTTAAAAGCGTTATACACACTTCGTCGTCTAGGTATATCAACGTAATTTCACACACGATAAGCATTGTGCAAGAATACTCCAGTCCGTCCCAAGTATTCCTATCACATGCACGCCCTAAAATGTTCACGAATGTTTTCTTGTGGCTATATAAACGGTACACCACTCAACACTTCAACCAGTACAACCTCTACTGTCGCAGCAAACATGTCATCCACCAGGGCTCTGTTCTGCGACCTATGTGTCATCATGCTGTTTGGCCTGAGTTTCGTGCTGGCTGAAGATAAATCAAGCAGGTTAGCGAAGCATTCTTCAGCTATGCTTATGGTCTTTGCATAGTCTACTACGTTTGAATAAATGTGCAATGCATCATGATATAATAATATGCTACTCCAGGTATCCTCTTCAGACGATGACCCAACAATACGTCAGGATCGATACGTCGTTTTCAATACAATTGACACCGTTCATTGGTTGAAGTTCTTCGATGACGTACTCTCGGGCCAGTCAGTCATGTGACCGCGCTGCCACGGAAAGAAAATACCTGGTTTTCGTTTTTTGTCGTACCATGTGATGTATATTCTACATTGTTTTATGTCCATACAGTCCACCACCAGCAGTGGATGAGGGGCCGAAAGGCAACTGTTCCTGCGGAGGATTCTCGACGAGCACGATACAAGCCGACACCCCGCCGCTGCTCTCCCAGAACTCGGGCCTGGTAGTGAAGTGTAACAGCGAGGGTGACAACACATGCAAGAGTCTGTGCAACGCCCTGGCTACTGCGACTAAGGCTAAAGGGCCAGAGGTCTTATGCAGTAGGCTTAAGGACGCCAATGAATTATTTGTAAGTCTTCTCATGATTCACAAACGCCGATGGGAGGGGCAGGGAATAGAGCTGTATGCTAAAGCTGGAGGCATATTACGATCTCTTATTACCAGGCAGTATACCTATTAAATTACCTGGCAATTTTATATAGTAACTCAGAGATACATACTTACTAGCTTGTTTACAAACGTTGCCGGCCATAATAACAACACAGACTGACACAGTACTATCTAGCGGGAACCTAGATCGTTAACATGATACAAATGAAGTGGGAAGTGCGCCCCGTGTACTTCTATAGATATCGCTGTAAATAGTTGGGGTATCGATACATACATGCACTAACCTGAGGGTTGGCAGCATAGAGTGTGAGGTTAAGTTTGATTATATTTTCAGTTGTCAGCATTCTACAAAATATGTGATAAGCCGTGGGGGTACGCGGACATGACGGCGGAGGAGGCGCTCTGCTGCGAGAACTCCAAGGTGAAGGCGTGCCACACCGCCGTGCAGGTCAACACCACCGATGTGGTCGAAGCCAAGACGGCCTTGTAACTCGCAACCCTGAGATGCATGTAATAATAGGAGCGAGCTCGTGCATTTAGAATTTAGAATATAATAAATATTCGATTTTGTCTTTACTTTGCATTAGCCGTTATTTTCTCTGTCTGTATATCCAGCTACTTCACTTTTGCCACTTGTCGGCACAGCACACGCTCTTTGGTTATTTATAAATAAATGAATGTTGCAAGTTGAAATTATAATGTGGTAAGGTGTACCTATTTAGAGATCAATAAAACAACATTTTAAAAAATGGGGAGTACTAGGTATGTATTTACAAAGGTAGTTCCAGCCATGTATGTCTATGCATCTTTGTAACTTGTTCAAATAGAACATGATTGACTAAATACAACAGTACGATAGAAGTGCTACCAAGTTGTTCAGATCCATTTCTGAATATCTTAATATTTTCATTATTGTAGAAATAAGTTGAGGATACTAAAACTGGGATACCTATCATTATTAAATTCCCCAAAACTAAGCCAGTTCATTGGAGGCCATACTGACTGCGATAATGTTAAAACTAAATTATAAACATCCTTAATTAATAACTAACTTATCTTACTTATGAGAAGTGAAAAGTGCTTGCGTTTGATACAATTCATTGGTAAACTTTATGAAATTTAGTACGTTTGTAGAATTTAAGTTAGAAACTTAAAATGTTAACTGAGCAGGTCAGGGCGGGCGGGATCGCCATATTCTGGTACTCTTGCTTCATAAAACAATTCCATTATAATTATTGTCTATTACGTACATACATAAATAAAATGACGAGTGTGTACGCGTCAAATGTGTGCGCACCAGAATTACCATTTTACATGGTATAACCATAGTATCTCAATTCTGAAATATCATAATTTAACCACAATGAAACTTAAATTAGCTTGTAAATATGTGTCAGTGCATTGTGCTCTGACAGAAGTGTGTTATTGCCATCGATATATCTAAGTAGGTAGGTACTAAGAGATCGTTCAAGTATTACGTAACGAATGGGGGGGGGGGGGCTCTGAAAGGTTAAAGGTTACGACCCGTTACAGGGGCGGGAGGGGGGTTGTAACATTGTTTTAACTCTTCAGAACGGTCGCGTAGACTTTACGTTTTACTAGGGGGGAGGGAGGGAGGTAACCAAAACTTTACGGGGCGTTACATGTGGGGAAGGGGGGGGGGGTGTCAAAAATCTCCAAAAATTGCGTTACGTAATACTTGAACGCTCCCTAAAAGGAGCACTTGAAATAATCACGGTGTTCCGGAACAACAACTTGTTCACAATCATTTGGAAATCTCGTATGTCGTGAACACCGCGAGCGGTACATGAAAGTTGTTCTGATTACATGGATCCAAAGCCAGCACATCCATCCATTCAACATAGAAAAGTCTTATAGATGCGTTAGTCGATCGATGGTATTTAATTAACATTGAATATTGTCGTGCACATATTTGCAGATATACTTGTAATATACAGTTTGTCTAGTAAACGTCAAGAATTATAATTTGTTAATATTTTAGGTATTCGTATTTCATTCAACAATATCATCATTATTTAAAAAAAAATACTAAAACTATCTACATTGTCATGGCGCTAAAATGACGTCATCTACGCCGTAAATCAGTATAGAAAAGACAACAACTGCAGGTAAACGTCGTGACACCATTCTTTGTAAACATATTTGCTTTTTTTTTATGTCTACAACCGTATTTACATTGTGCCCAATTCAGTTGTGACTTCTTTCAGGGGACTATATGAGGTTTAACAAAAATAGTGTAAAATATTTTAATCAATGAATCAGTAAGTTATATTCATGTTGATGTATAAAATAATTGTGTAAATGATGTGGGTTTTTTTTTAAACAAGGTGACCCAGTAGGTTTTGACCATATGCTCAAATACAGGTGTATTTTTATATTGTCTAATAATTTGATTTATTTCTTCCGGAATGTTATCTTTAAATGTAAAATATTTTAACAGGAATATTTTACAGGAGTTTTTTTGTTACACCTTATACATATAATATATGTTAAATAGAGAATGTGGTTAGGCCAGCTGAGCTGGGCCCCAAGTCTGCTAACACAATCGATTCATAATCGAACAGCAACCGCATCGTAACTGTCACTTTTGACAGATAATCAATCAAATTTTGACAATATCTGTCAAAAGCGACAGTTACTGTGCGGATGCTGTTCGATTATGAATCGATTGTGTTAGCAGACTTGGGGCCCTGATCAAGGTGTCTGGAGGTTGGTAATGGGTTTAATGGGAAATGCTGACCCTAAATGTGGACTTTCAAGAACTTACCAAAGTACTCAGTATGTACTACAAGGAATGAGGTATTCTGACACTTGCCAGTATACTCTGGATTTCTATAAATATTTCGCTTCACCTTGCGAGAACCTAGTGTTCAAGTGTTCAGCTTTTTTGATGATGGACTTCTTCTGCGCCTCATCGAAACGGTTCACTTGGAGATCCACGTCGCGGCTGAACGGACGTCGTTCCTTCTTGCCATCTTCTTTATCGTCCTTCTATAAAAAGATGAAATATATTGTTATTACAAGATCTCACACTGTATCCATTGATATAATTCCAGATTCTGTTTCGTGAAGTGGTAGAGAAGAAAATAGGATAAAAGTCATATGAATTGATACCTTTTTCTTCTTTTTCAATTTCTTTTGGTGCATGTCGAGGAGACTCTCGTCTCTTTTATGTTTCTTCTTGTGTTTCCTGTAATAAAATAAAATGTATGCTTTTTTACTTGAAGCGTAATTAGATTATCTAGACTACATGTATCATGTAAGTATGTCTAGTTGTGATAATAATTTAAAACTTACTTGACGGCAGTTTCTTGATCGTTGTCGCGGTTGGCAATGTGCCGCTCCCTGGCTTCTCGCTGCAGTGCAGCTTCCATGTCTTCCTCTTTCACTTGTCCGGCGGCTTTTCTCGCTTTTTCCTCTGGTGTATCGGTCCAACTTGACCTGTGAAAATATTTACCTTGTTTTTATTATAAACTAAAACTAAAAAGGAATTTCAAAATATAAAAATTTAGGAATCATAAACAAATACCATACAAATAGTAGCGGTGGTAGCCAAGTTGGTAGAAAGTAGCGGTGGTAGCCAAGTTGGTAGATAGTAGCGGTGGTAACTAAGTTGGTAGAATGCTTGCCTCGGTAACGAGGATTGCAGGTTCAAACCCCGGCTCGCACCTCTGGGATTTTTCATGTCCGAATCTCATTTTCAACCGAGATTATCACTTGCTAAACGGTGAAGGAAAACATCGTGAGGAAACCTGCATGTCTGAGAGAACCCCTCGAAAGATGTGTGAAGTCTGCCAACCCGCACTTGGCCAGCGTGGTGGACTATGGCAGCAGTGGGACATAAAAAAAGGGCTGGAATTATTAAACAAATACCTGTCCGACATATCCGGCCCTTCTTTGGCCCTGAAACTCCGTGCTTCTAAGCCTAAATATTTAGTCTTTCCTTCAGGCAATTCTAACATCCATTGCTCTCGAGATTTTACTGTATTCCCTGCCGAATGGCCATCAAGTTTCTTAATTTTGATGTCCAATGCCCTCTCCTCGAGGCGTCGATGTGCGTCTGACCATTTCTCCTCCGCGCCGGCGGGCAGCGGCCCGATGCCTGCGTCTTCATCAGAACTCTCGTATTGGATAACTTCGCGCTCTGTCTCCGCAAGTACTTTACGCAAATCATCAGGTATTGATGGCCCTAAAAGAAACAAGGCATTAAGCATGCATACACTAGATACTAACAGATATTATAGCATGTGATCTGTTTTTATTCTATTCTACAAAAAAAATACATATTATTACCAATATGCTTCGGTTGGTGTTGAAGATGAGGAGGCAAAGCTGGGCCTTCAATGTCGGGAGACACACTTCTCCTGAATCGTTTAGCAAGATGCGGCGGCAATGCGGGTCCACACACATCTTCGGCAGCATTTTGTTCAGACTTGACAGAGCGCCGTAACTTATGTCTTAAATCTGTAGGATCTATATCTATTAGGCTCTGTGAGTCATCATCACTTGATAATTCGCCTTCTTCACAACTTTCCTTCTGTGTACTCTTCTGTGTAGATGTCACTTCTTCCGCTGGCTCCAACTGACTGTTTTTTGCATCAACATTAGCTTTATCTTGAATATCATCAGTTGTGCTGCTCACTTCCACAGCTGTGGTTTCTCGGTCCCTGTCCTTACTGGATTTGGAGCTTTTCCTTTTGTGCTTCTTCCTATGCTTCTTCTTTTTAGTTTTATGTAGTTCTTTTTCTAAATTTAGTAGTTTCGCTCTTAGTCTCTCGTCATCAGATGAATCAATACTTGACTCCTCTGATTTGTCTTTGACAACAGCTGGTATCATATTGTAGTAGGAACCAGGTTGCACTTCTTCTGATTTGTCACTTTCATTATGTTCTTCAACGATTATTGGACTATCACTTTTTCTTTTTGGAGGTTCCTGTACTGGAGGAGGTTTATATATTTCTGATCTTTTCCCTTTGTTGGCAGGAGACAAAGACTTTTCTGGCGATTTCTTAACAATCTCAGGAGTTTTAGGCGGGTCTATATTGCACTTTATTTCTTCTTTTAAATTTCTCTTGTAATCATGTGATCTGGAATCCTTTCGTTTGTCTCTGCTGTTACTCCTATGATCTCTCGTTTTGGACTTTTCTCTTAAATCTTTATCATATCTATGTCTCTCATGTGATCTTCTACTAGGACTTCTATCCTTGGAGTGCCTGTTCTTAACTGTAGGGGACCGTCTACTTACAGGCGACCTACAACTTTCCGGGGATCTTCTACTTAATGGTGATCTCCTATTTATAGGTGAATGTCTGGAAAATCTACGTCTATCTCTATCCCTCGGAAATCTATCTCTATCGCCTCTTTTTCTATCAGAATCTCTAGGAAATCGATCACTCTCAGCTTGTCTCCCTCTCCCAGTTTGTCTGATACTGTCCTGTCTTTTATTGGATTTCTCATCTTCTTTCTTAGCTCGACCTTTGAATCTACCTGTTTCAGAATCACTGCTTGATTCATCTGAGAGCATATTGGTACCTAGAAGCAAAAATAATGGTTTAGAATTAGGAGTAAAAAAAGATATCTTGTTTACATACTAACTTTATTATCTACAAGATGTACAAGACTATGATTGTCACTTAAAACATTTTTGCTATTTTCTTAGCACTGTAGCGGATGGATTTCAGGAAACCAGCAGTGAGTATGCCTTTTAATGACTGTCTCACGCTGGACTGCCATACAATATCTTTTAGAATTTGACGCAATATCACAGCACAATCTATATCATAAGCAACAGCCCGAAGAACATCTTCCATATCCTGCTGCAGACCACCATGGTTCCAGAACTTTACAATTCTCTGCTGCGGCACCATCGGCAACTGCATCAGGTGATGTAATTTAGTTTCTGGATGCAAGTCTTGATGACACTCAGCATCACCAGTTGGAATGTCTACATAGGCATGGAATTGCTGCAAGATTGGTCTGTAGAGCTCGCGGAAGCTTAGCAATTGAGGCTGTACTATATTCATAACTTTATTTTTGTTCTCTCCAAATGTCATCCTAAAGTCGCCGGCGTAGCTTAAATTAGATATGGCAAAGTAGAAATCATATTCAGAAAATGATTCAGGCAGGATGAGCAAGGCAGTGTGCACTGCAGAACGCAAATTTGATTGGAGTGCATTTTGTAGCTGAGAACTATTAGTCTGCTTTATAATCTCAACTGGTTTGTGCAACCTGCCAGCCAAATACAAATCATTCCAATCTAGTAAGTCTGCCACCAAATCCTTCTGTGACACAACCCCATACTTCACAATGACATTCTCTTCTTTCACCTCAACGAGGGTGTTGAAATATACTTTAGCGCCCCAATTCTCTTGGAATCTGGCAACAAACCCTTTGCCGAGGAAGCGGAGCGCCGAGTAGTGCGACGGGTTCTGTGCTATGTTAGCCGCGTGCCATCGATGCGAGTTATCCACGCAGTAGATGAGGTCAATCATATTTTGTTTGTTTTGGTTCCCCGTCTGTGGTTTCACAGCAGATCCGTAAGCGAAACAAAATGTAAAGTTTTGTGGAAACTTTGATAGTATTCGATAGTACAGCGGTAGCACATCTTTGGCCGCGGCACCGAAAGCATTCACTGCTGCTGCAGCCATTTCAATATGAGAGTATCTGAGTAGTTATAAATTTACTGCTGACCTGGTGTTGCGGTTGAGGATATAACGAATTGCGAGACACGATGTCAACTGGATGTCACGATAGTTCTTGTTCACGGTTATAGTATCTACTTTACTTAAAAGATTTATTTAATTTTCTCAGTACGTGCGTAATGGAATATTATTCGATTACACAAGCTACAACCAATATTTTTTCCATTTCAAAGAAATGCAATTATTCTAACCAAATCACAAACATATATAACCAACCAACCAAAGACTACAAACACAGACGAACTAGAGATGCTAGTCTACAATCAACAATAATAGCTAATGCATAGCCAATTGCCACAGAAAATACCACACTCACTACTCTAGAAATTTACTCTGTGCAATAGTGCAAGCAATACAATAAACGTTTTTTGATGAGCGTTCCGACTCCGAATCATTGACCGAATTCATCCGTCGATTTAGAAATCGGAACGCAAAATATCGATGTGAACACTGTGAACTGTCTGTCAGAGATATTAACTTAACGCGTCTCGGAATGAAACCTACGTTAGAGCATTGCGTTGATTGTGTTGTTTTTCTCTGGTGTCATTATTTTCTCCGAATATCTGGGTGCTGAATATTGTTCATTTTTATCTTGATATAAGAATGTCGAGTGCTGATAGGATTGACTTCGAAATGGAAGTGGAAGTGGAGAGTGCTTCGTCAGGGCCGGCTGTTGATCCACCTAACCCAGCCTCCCCTGCGCCACCAACCCCTGGAGGAGCTAAAAGCGTGGTGGTGACTACCGCTACCTCCGGCTCTGTCACAGTATCACTGCATCCACTAGTAATTATGAACGTTTCGGAGCATTGGACACGACTGCGAGCGCAAGAGGGATCCCCACAAACAGGTAGGTTGTCTCTTTCAGATGTGTCCAGACCGTCTGCGTAGCCTTCAGACTGCGCAGCGGCTGGTCTTGATATGGCTATCAAAGAACTTTAACATTAAATACAACATTGTATATTTCTAAAATAGTACCCAATTCACAAACATTATTATCACTTGCTAAATGATGAAGGAAAATGAAAAAAATACGAGAGAACCTAAGCAATTCTCAAAGTATGAGAAAGTAAAGCAATCTACACTGGGTATGTATGGACTATTGTCAATATTCTCTTCTATTTTAATTAAAAAATATTAATAAATATTCTAATTAAAAAATATTAAAATAGCGAAACAACAATTTAATTAATTTTTTATCTTTCAGTTATTGGAGCACTGATTGGAAAACAAAAAGGACGCAACATTGAAGTGATGAACTCATTTGAGCTAGTGTTTAGTGTCATTGATGGAGATATTGTTATAGACAGAGATTACTACAACATGAAGGAAGAACAATGTGAGGACCAATTTGTAACTTAAGGCTACAATACACATGCCAGTGAAAAGCATGATAGTGAAGATTTGCTTGCATGCTATTTGGATTTTACCAATAGTAACTTGAGACATCTTGAATGTGCTTAATGATTAATGATCTATTTTTAATTGTCGTTGTTGAAACAAGAACTATAAATACAACAAAAATATTATACACTAGTGCAGGGTTTCCCAGCCTTCTTTGCATGGTGCCCCCCCCATAATATAAAAAAAAATTCATGCCCCCCCCCATATATTTTACTACATTGCTTAAAAAAAACACAAATTATTTTTACGATATTTATTTCACAGGATTTATTATTTATTAATGGGATGTTTGCGCTTGCACTTTTTGAACCAGTTGGTCGATGTCAGACAAGCTATCATCAAAACATACACTTCATGACCCCCCTAAGATCTCTCTACGCCCCCCCGGGGGGGCACTCCCCACCGGTTGGGAAGTCCTGCACTAGTGTCACACACTTCCAATATCGAAATGTGGCTGCTCTCATACCTAAAATTAAATGTTTTTTGCAAGATATATGATTTTGGCACCATCTATATAATACCCTTTTATTTATGAAATGATACATTATGCAAGTTGCACGCATGTTCCAATAACTGGTTTGCTTTTGCGTGAGTAACTCACATGTGTACTGTGAGAACATTATATTTTATATATATTTTTTTAGTTAAGCAGGTATTTTCGGATATGGATTTCCTCGGGTGGTACACTACTGGGGAGACTCCCACCGAGCGAGACATTGCTGTTCACCGACAGATCTGTGATATCAACGAATGCCCAGTGATGCTGATGCTGAACCCAGCGGGTCGGGATGGAGAAGTGAGTCTTGTAAAGTCATGGTTTATTATATTCAATTTTTGCTCTAATTCCTGAACTGCATTTAAAATGGAAATAAAAAATCTAGGATACTAACTAGTTCATGGAACTTAATCACAATGAAATCAAGGATCAAATAGGTCATGAGTTTTAGCCAACCAATCTTTGCAAAGTTAATCCCGCGTCTTTGCTAAATAAAATAAATTCAAAGAGAGAGAAAGTAATCCAGCGCAAATATAACTGCCAATTGTAATTCACGGCTTTGGTTTACCGAGGTACCAACGATAACATTTTGTCGTCGACTTGGCGATGGAAGTCAGTCTAGCTGGTTTTTAAATTTGATATGGTGATGAATTTTCATCTCAAAGGTTTTTGACGAAAATCCAGACAAGTAAATCTCAGCATTAGCAGCCCGCTAATGCTGAGATTATAAATATATTTTAATGCAAAGCGGTAAAGTTTATATTTGTTTACTTCGTAGCAATTACCGATAGTTCTGTACGAGTCGGTGATAGACGTAGTGAACGGCAGGGCGACGATGCTCCTGGCGCCTCTCACGTACACACTTGCCGCCGAGGAGGCGGAGCGCATCGGCGTGGACCATGTCGCCAGGGTCTCATCTGGCGAGGGAGCACTTAACAGTCTTGGTGAGAAAACATATGTATATGGATTTATTATTATTTATTACATTTCTCTATAGTGATATACAGTGAAATTGAATAACTTATTGATGAGAACAATGGTCGATCCCAACTTATGTTATTGATTTCATAATACCTGAGCTCTCCAGTTTTATTGCTCGATCTTATTATGTTTGAAATCGTGAATTCAACTCGTATCCTATCGTTGGACAAGCTCTGATGGATCCAGTGGTTGTGGGTAAATTTCCGTGCCTTAATTTCGGGAATGGTCTTTTATTGCCGCCCCTAATTGTATGGTAATTATAATACGAGGGTCGTTTGTTTGGGAACCGGTGATTGGTGGGTTCGTCTGGCATAGCTTCGACAGGATGATTACTGATAGATGACAGAGCTCTCCTGAGGCGAACACTCTGATCGTCGTCTCGGCCGAGCGCTGTCATCTATCACTCGTTGCACTGTCAGCCTATGTGCGGTATGTGTCCGAGCCATTCTCGCTAGGCTGCGCGGTCGGCAGGTACCGCCTACGGCTTATCTGGCGTCAGAGTGTGAATCCAGCATAGGCGTAAAATAATTTTTCAGCCTTCGGTGCCCTCGACCGAAGCATTGATGCTTTAACGCCCTGCCTAAGGTAGAAATCGCCCTGGCGGACAGTCTTGGCACAGCATTCGCATTAAAGGGCCGTAAACAGCTACCTATAAAAATGCATTTTACTGAGCACTAAAATCCCAGCGATAATCTGCAGCGTTTAATGTTATTGTCATCGCCTTAAGCATCGATTGCTGCAACTACATCACGTTATAGACGGCAGATCGACGGACATATGAAATTGGCACAATACAAGCCCGTTTACGCGCCTTTAGGCCTTTTAACCGACTTCAAAAAGGAGGAGGTTCTCAATTCGGTTGTATTTTAGTTACCTACCTAACATTTTATTTTATTTATTAATTAATTTCTACTTTAATATCTACATTAAGTACTCAATGTATATTTTTAATTAGGTTGCCTGCGTAGCTGATTTACCAATGAACCAATTTTATTTTATTTATTAGTTACTGAGTACTAATGTGTGTGTAGTGGCGGAGCACCTGACGGCGCAGCGGTCGGCCATCAAGATGCTGGTGTCGCGCGTGCGCGCGGTGCTGGCGACGGTGCGCGCGGTGCGGGACGGCGCGCTGCCGCCGCGGCCGGCGCTGCTGCGCGAGGCGCGCGCGCTCGCCAACCGCCTGCCGCTGCTCACCTCGCACCAGTTCCGCACGCACTTCTATAACGTACGTCACACCGCCACTGCGCTTTAACCCTTAATAGCCTGATTTACGAATGTGATTTATTTTTAATATTACTGTGTTTAATGTTACTGTGTTTAATAATAATGACATTTGTTTTTTTTTTTAATTTCGTTGGAAAGAATATTATACAACAGTAAAATACGTACAGCCAACCTATAAAAAAAAACTAATAGTAATGTGAACATTCGGTTTAAAAGATTGGTATCAAAATTGAAACTCTAGGCTATTAAGGGTTAAGGGGGAAGCGCAAGGTTAGTGCGCGAAATTCAAAATGTCAATGGTTTTTATTTTTGTTACGAAAGATTTGGACATCTTTACGATGTAATTTAGTTTTTTGCGATATTAGCATTCTCGATCGAGTCTCGGTGTATTAAGTTTGCTTAAAAAATACCTAAAGCGATACAACCATAAAGTTGGTAAAATTTACTAACTTTATGGTCCAATACAGAATGCTAATATAGCAAAAAACTAAATTACATCGTAAAGATATCCAAATTTTTCGTCAAAAAATAAAAACCATTGACATTTTGAATTTCGCGCACTAACCTTGCGCTTCCACCTTAACCCATAGCTTTAGTATGAGTTTTGAACGTATTCCATACATTTACTGGCTAAGTTTCATGTTTCCACTAGAAATGCTGCTGGGCAATATATGAAATGATTCGATCACTTGATCGGTATGTGATGCTGTCAAAACGCGTACATAGCCCTAGTTTTATAGACTTATAACTAGTCAGAAATATCATAATTTGAATGGTTATAATGAATACGTAATTTCGTATTTATTATGTCTCTTATAGTTAGTCATAGTTAGCAGTGAAGAATACATTAGAAATTCGTTCCGGTTTTTTTAAATTCAGAAGCACAAAAGGGCTTTGATGCTGAATTCTGAGAATCCCATGCTAGCTTTGCTTAGTTTGAACCTTTAATTTTTCCTCCGCAGCAATGCAACGACGTCGCACTGATGACCTACTTGGGCTCGATCACAAAGGGCTGTAACGCTATCAACCAGCTGGTGAACAGGTTCAATGTGCTCTACGACCGGCAGGGCATGGGCCGGCGCATGCGCGGACTTTTCTTTTAGGGTGGACGCTAATATTAACCTTGTAAACGCCAGCGTAGACTGCAGAGTGGGAAGACTAATTGATGCATTTTATAACACGTATTTCCGTTAGGGGGGAAACAATTGGGAGAGCTGACGTGTCGCGTCACGCATAGACATCGTGATTCAGAAAGAATATTCTGACATCTGAATAGGTATCTCGTTTTAAAAAAAAACTACATTTTGTTTCCAACATCAACCAACAAACAACTAGTTTCAACAACAACAAACACGTTACAAGTTTATTTTTTTCTTTTTTCTATGTTTAAATCAGTTAACTTTTTCCGTGACGAACAACTGAAGTATACTGTAGTTTTTGCGTTTTCTCAGCTGTTTTGCCTTTAATTTTTGTTAACGCCGTAGAGCGAGTGGAAAAAACAAATTGATATATTTAAAAATACTTCTACAAATATAATTTTGCCATTAATTCTACAATCTTTCTAAAAATAAAATGTTTTCAATTGGTTGGAAAGGCGATGCTCAAAATATTCGTTCCACAGTCAAAGGAAATTGTGCGTCATGTGAAGGTAAATGTAGATATAATTGTAAATGTTCGTGATACGAATGGTTGCTCTGAACTTTTGAACCATAAAGTATTCTATGGACCATGTCATTTGAGACTGCCAGAATCAACGTATCTTGTTTGATTGCAAGAAAAAAGTGTAAATACATTTTATATGTTAACCTTCAATTTATATGTTAACCCTCAATTTATAGAAAGTTATAATGGATCATAAAGCTGTTATAACGCACTTTTTCTACTGAAAAGTTCGTTATAATGTCATTATAATCTATTGTAACTTTCTCTGAATTTGGGTGTATGGCTATGAGCTGTGGCTTTCTTATAGTGCCGAATTTTCCAACAAAAATAAAAGGTCTCATAATAATACGCAATTGTGTGACGCAATACTTTTATTTCGCATCCTGTCCTTTGCTTCTAATTTCAAAATTAACAAAATTTTGGACACATCGAGATTCATGCTATGGAAGACCTTTTCAAACGAACTGACAAATTTACAGAACTTTTAATCAAAAATTATGAATGAATTTAAAAGTATTTTGACAGGTGTGCTTTGTGTTGCACACGTGCTACGTCATTATAAATAGACGAAAAAAATCTATAAATTTGGTGGGAATTCTTTATATAAATACCTGTTAAACATTGGCAGAAGCTAACATAATTATAAAGATACCACTTGTGATTCGCGCGGCGTGCATGTATAGCACACAATAAATATGACTTGAGATACATCTTAATGGCCGCTCAGTGGCTGAAGCGCAATCTTTTTAGGTAGTACCGTAAGCGTGTTCGGTCCCGCTTACACTACAAACTTCGTAACTAAGAGCGAAAGTGACGGCATGCCTCCTCGATGACAATACTACTATTTTAGAAGTTCCTGCTAGACACACTGCACAAAGGAGCGTTTGGCTGTGTAGAAGGCAAATTAGGTATCAGCGGGACGTTGAGGTGCGTGGGGGGGGGGGGGGGGGCAGGGCATGCGCACGTTCAGAGCGAACATAAAGAAGTCAGTAAAATATTTACAAATACATGGTCGCTAACATCATTACAAGTATGTTATAAGTACGTAAAAATGTTCAAAGTTTTTTTTTTATTAAGAGTATACAGTCTTAACATTAGCACTGCACTATAAATTATGTAGAATTATCTAAGTACTTATATATTTATTAACTAGCTTTTCCCTCGGCTGCGCCCGTGCAAAAATCGATTTAGCTCACACGTTCGAACATCAATAGTCATAACATGACGACTTATGTACTATGTAATAGTAATAGCGGCTATGTAATAGTAAAAACTCCGTCTAAATTCCTCCAGTGTATCTATTTATTTCATGTACAGACACAGCCCAGTTAGTTTAATTATAGCATCGATTTCGTTTATTTATATTTGTTTATATACTATTTATTAATATTTAATGACTTGATAAAACTTATGTTAGGTCAATTATAATTGTACTTTGGTATAAAAATATTTATTTTAAAGTTCGTTCGTACACATTTTAAATCGAATCAAACGCTAATATTGCTTGTGTGTAACTATTACATAAAAGTATCTAAAAGTTTACAAACATTTTGTTAAAAAAGATACAGCCGAACCACCTTGCTGTTTGAGTAATGATGACGGAATAACATAAATGCATGATTGCGGAGCGATCGAACGAAGCTGTAACATTGCGTGGGCGCCGCCCATTTCAAGCTGGGCGCTCATTACTAGACTAGAAACTGTTGGGAGAAAATTGCGATGAATGCCAAACGACAAAAGCTAATTTTTAAAGTTCGTAGTCCATACAAAATGTAGCGCCCAAGCACTTTTAACGAGAAACCATAATTATAAAGCCATGTAACTAGACCAAATAAAAATGTTACGACCACTTTAACCGCACCACAAGCTACGCAGATGGCACTGCAGACGCATTCAGAACAATAGACAATAGACCATTTACCGCAATAAAAAAATTAAGTCTTTGGTAAAAGAATTAGTGGCTCTCCCGCCGCACGAATAGACAATATTAAGAGTGCTGATGCCTGCGTAGCGTGCACGTGCTCGTCGGCTATGTGTCGTCCGGTATCTTCTCGATGCCGATGAGCTCGTCGAAGAGCGAGTGGTTGTCGGGGATGACGTGCGGCTCGTGCAGCGTCTGCCGCGCGAACTTGAGCGTCGCGCGCGTCAGCTGGCCCACCGTCCACTTCCTGTCCACCAGCACGCGGACCAGGGTGTCCAGCTACCAAAAAAATGGCCCAAAATTAAAAAAAGAGCAGTGACCAAGTTAAGCGGAAACTTTTAAATGGTTAACGAGTAGATCGTACCCATCAAGTTAATTAATGTAATACCTACAACGTCGGGAACGTAAAATAAAAAATAAACCGGGATAAAATCCTTAAGATTAGTTTTATTTCAATACCTACATGGTGTTAATGGTGTCTTTTTATAATTACGACGATATGTAGAGGTAGTTAGAATAATGTTGTATTGTAAACCTTTGTAGACGTAGACCTTTGTAGTAGTAGACCTTTATGTAGATAGTAATAAAGATCATGTGACAGTGCGACAGTGTTAATTCGTCGTTAATCACTGCACCGCCCACGTATATACTACCCTCCTTCTTAAAACCCTTACTGCTGCTCTACTCCATTGCGGTTGGAGTTGAATCTGGACGGACTCAGTCTCACATCAAATCTTTGTACTGGCCAGCTATTTATGCGGCCGTTATTAATTTTATTAACCAGGCAGTTCGCAAGTCATACTCAAGCTGACCTGTCGCGTCCTCACTCGTATCCTTTCAATTTATAATTGACTCTAATTTCCATAATCTTTGTATCAGCTTATTTTCTTCTTCCAGTTCGGACTATAATTCATTATCAGTACCTTAAACAGTTTCTCATTGCTGAACGTGTAGTATATTAGCGCGGGTACGCCCGCGACGCTGGCCGCGAGCCACTGCAGCAGCAGCTTGAGCTGCGGGTGGCCGCGCAGCCGCCGGCCGCAGCCCCAGTTGCCCGTCGCCACCGGCCGGCACGACCCGCCCGACGCTATCTTGTGCGCCAGTTGCGTTAACTGACCGAACAAACGACAATTTATTATAGTTCTCCTTAAACGAAGAAATAATATCGACTGTGTTATAGCATATTATTATACCTCGTGGAGAATTCTTTGTTTGAATTCTCCACATAAAGAATGAAATATTAGTTACGGGAACGTTCTGCCTCAACTCGATTATATGCACAAGCAATATTTTAAGAAGTAAGTAGAGGTAGGTATATGTTTCGACAGAAAGCAAAGACGATTATTCATTACGTGGCAATGTTGTTAGTACGATTGGGAGAGGTATTAGCGACAGAGAGCCGGCAGCACGCCTGACCTTCGGTGTCTTAAGTTTTATCGTGACCGGCTCGCACTCGACGCTCTCCTCAATGGTCTCTACGATCATGTTTATCATCCAGTTCAACTTTTTCTTGCGCGCGCTCGGCGCCGCGCCCGCGTCGCTCGTGGGGGCGCTCGCAGTGCTGGCGCCGTCTGCCACCGCCCCCACCCCCGCGGTGGCCGCCGCCCGCCCGACCTCTAATATCTCCTCCGGTATAGACTGTTTTACTTTACGTTTCTGTCAAAACATATAGCGGTTACGGTTGCCGATTATTCGACCTGCATCTTTGCGTATAAAATTCTATTATGTATTGTAGTTAACAACTTTATTAATTTATGAATGCTTTTGTACATATTATTTGCGTTTAATTGGTTTATTACATTATAGAGTCGTAGCAGAATGGTTCCATTGATATTTAAAATCAGACGCCATACAACTCATGCAGCGCAGGTCTGTGGCTGATGAATCTCGGAAACGCTAGCGAGTAAACAAGCTCCGCAGGTTCAGCAACTTGGATGGTATGTTCAATAAACTGGTGGTTATATAAGTACCAGGTGGGCGGCGAGCCGGTGTCGATGCCTTGCTAGCTCGAGTGAGAGCGAGCGCGCGGCAAGCGCGAGGCGTCGTGGAGCGAGCGCGGCGCGCGGCTCGCGACCGTACAGCTCGGCCGCTTCTACACCTGCGCCTGCGCCGGGAGCGCCGCTCGCGAGCGACTCGCTCAGTGTTCGCTTCAGAAGGGAACCCGCGAACCTGGAGGATTAACATACATAGGTCAAATTTGTGTGTCACTGGTGTGTGAAAACCTGTTGTTAAGACCTGGGATATTCTTGTACCTAGTAAACATTTCTCGGTCATGTAATTCGAGATAACAAATATCAATCACACGCAATATTATTGCAAAGTTGAGTAATTAAAAATATTCAACTCCGATTGTAAAAAATCTGCTAATCGGCTAACTGTAGCCGATTTTTTACAATCGGTGTTGAATATTTTTAATTACTTATTTATTTTATATTTTCTGAGTCGGTGCTGACAGACTCAGAAAATTCTAAGAACCTATAGGTAGACTGTGGTACAAGGTAAGTAAAATTACCTAATCACAGCCAAATCCCGAGAATCCAACTCTCGGTTCTTCTGTTCCGAGTCTGCGTCGGCGATCGGATCGTTCAGCCACTGGTTAAACTGCTCATACACTTCCTCCAGCTCTGAACTGAAACAACAAAATGAATCGTGGCTATCATGTTTCATTGCGGATTCTAGGTGGTAGGTACGTCTGATGCTTCACTCACGTATATTCTGTACTGAAGCTGTATTTAGAGCTGTCCCCCGTCTCGTCTCTGCCCACTGGCCGGTGCCTCGGTGAGGGCTCGCCGTTGCTAAAAGACTCCTTCTCTGTCAGTACAAACCCCACTGAACCGCCACGTTTTACCCTGCAAGTCGTAAGACATTTTAGTAGAAATATGGGGTTCTAATGATTTTGTGATTATGCTACCTATGGTACATTTTTTTGTAACCATTATTCCAAGCGTAAAACAGCCAGTTGTGATTTGTTATCTGTTTAGGAGCAAAATATAATAAGACTGGCTGATTTCATTAAAGTTGTACCTATGTGTCAACCATTAAATACTTTAGACTTTTTTTTTACTTTCTTTGATACCTAAATGGCATATAAAGATATTTTTATAAAATTTAAGCCAGATATTTTAAAACAAACATTAACCTACCTACTTACGTATAATATCAAAAAATAAGGTTATTAATGATACGGAACCGTTCTTGTAGCAGATAGAAAAATGTAATTAATGATCTATACTCTTACATAATTATGTCATACCGACCTAATGTCTGTGTCCTGCACTTCAGCCCCCGATATGCTGATGCCCACGGCATAGCTGTAGCTGTCAGTAGACCAGTCCCCCGTGGTGCTGGTCGTGCAGGAGTGGTCGGCCTCGCGGCGCAGCGCCTCCCGCAGCCGGTCCGCGAAGCTGATCCTCCTCTCCTCGGTGGAAAGCTCTTTGGAATATTGGAATGAATTCGGACGCGCGCTTTCGCCTCGGCCTTCGTCTTCGCTACCTAAATATAACAAAACTACTAAGAACATGGGCGCAAGCTTTTATACCAAACGATATGTAGGTACTAACTCGTGCGCGCGGTTCGTTATAAATACGTTTGCGATTCAGCGCACATTTCAAGGGTCTGAATTTACCCGCCCTTAATCGCATATCCACACGATAGTCCGACTAGCTTAAGTAGGCCATGCAAAGGCCAAATCCAAGATGATACCTTGCCAACATAGGCCAACATATATATCGCTTTTCTTGTTATAAGTCACACTAAGGTTTGACAGCCATTCATCGCGGATGTCAGTTGCCTTATTTTTGCCCAATACCACATTTGACTAGGTTAGACCAGTGTGTGTATACTTGATGATATTTTTGGATTAAATTCTTCCGAAAATGGAGCGGCCAAAGCCCGAGGCGTAGAATTTATTGGGACCAGAATTACTAGGCACTACAACCACCACTACTACTTCTACTAATATTTTTTTTTCTTTTTTTTTTCTTTTCAGCGAGAAAATGCAGCCAGAATTCTTGCCACCATTCCACGCGGACAAGGTCTTTTTGATACATAGTTTGTTGTCATACTAATACTAGAATCTCTCACCATAATCAAAGCTGTCGTTGGCGCTGTGGTACTCGTCGTCGCTGGAGTTGCAGCTGGAGTAGAGGCTGTCCTCCTGCGCGTCGGGCGCGCGCGTCACCGGCAGGCACTCGCCTGACGAGCCCAGCACTATGAACCGGCCGCGCCGGTTGTTCAACGTACCGCCGTCCGGAGACAACCAACATTTCTTTTTGGTTAACTCTACACCTGAGATAGGAAATATTTATGGCGTTTGTAACACTAATGTAACATTCTATGGTCCCCAACCAGATGCACCGAACATAGAGTGAGAGTAACATTCTATATTAATAAAATGCTAATGAGAATAATACGGTACAATCGATTTCCAATTCCAAAGATGTCCAGTAATTTGTCAGCAAAGTATCCTCTACTTTACTGATAGGGTTCGGGGGGGTTTATTAGGCCTAGTCTACTGATTAGGCCTGCATGGAATCTCCCATGTTCGGGGTTCTAAAAATACATTCCACTTGACGTTGGCAAAACACCTACTCAAAGGTAGGTAGGGTAGTAGACTTAGTATACTTTTACTAGGTACACGAAACAAACATTAAACTATGTAGGTAGTTACCTAGGATGGGAAGGTACACATAACAAGGCATCGAACGAACAAGGGTACACAATAACGTTAATGGCGATTTAATATCTCATAAATGTCAAAATTAAGTAACTTAGTCTAACTAGTGGTACTATTCCAATGAGGATATAGTACCAGCACTCTTTGATAGATTCTTAGTCTAGGGTACAAACACTCACTAGGGTCGTTGAGGTTGAGCGTGGCGGCGCAGTAGTTGTGCGGCGAGGGGCTGCGGCTGCTGCAGCTGTTGAGCGTGCTGCACGACGAGGCCTGCTTGATCACCACCGTCGCCTCCACCTCGGGGGGCGTGTGGCTGCACGACTCGCCTGACGACAACCACACATATTATACTAGTTGACCCGGCAAACGTTGTTTTGCCATATACATTATTTCTACCCAATATTTCAATTTATAATCACAAATATTTAACTATAAAAAGTTAAATATTTGTGATTATAAATTGAAATCAGTGGCGTAGCATGGGGGGGGGGGCTGCGGTCCGCACCGGGCGGCACTTTGCCGGGGGCGGCATTTTGCCGGGGGCGGCATTTCACAGGTGGCGGTTAGAGAAATAAAAAAAATAAGATATGAAAAAAAAAGAATAAGTATAAAACAAAAAATATTTCAGTGTTTTCTTTTCGTAATTTTTTTTGTCGTTATCATGCCCCATTTTTTTTATAATGAATAGCGAAAATAAAAGGGCGGCAAATTTTAAATCCGCACCCGGTGCTAATGACCTATGCTACGCCACTGATTGAGATATAAACTATCCTATCTTACAAATTGGAGAAAACTGCGCACAGTGTGAAAAATTTTATTTAAATCCGTATAGTAGTGTGTGCTCGTGTCATGGATTTTTAATATCATATACTTCAGTACCTAATATATTGTTACGTGCGGGGGTAATTAAATGCCGATTACGTGAAAATTACTTTAATCGCTCTCCACACAGAAGGCAAAAATAGTACACACCAGTACACTAACTAGTAAACACTCAAATCACAATTCACCAAATCACTTAGAAACACAGTTGTCCAGAGTATTCGCTAGAGTCGCCGGTATAGTCTTCTTAGTTCGCTTCCGAGAGATGTGTTCACAATCGCTTTCAAGTAGAAACTGTCTCGTCGCTGGTCCTGCACACTATTTATAATCCGAAAATAGCGAGGGTGGATCTTTCCAGAAAGGTGTCGATAAAAACCCACTAAACAGAAATGTTCCATAAGGAAAATGAACCTTATGTACACGGTAATAAGGAGGCGCTAGAATGTTCTAGTGTACGTAGCTGTATTCGTCTAATCGGTATTATTCCGAGAACTCGTAGTTCCAGGAATTGCATTGTCCTCGCCTTTTGTTTACTAATAATAATTTTAATAGAAATAATATGAGGTATATTCCGGAAGCCGGTTGCAACATTGTTGACGATTCTAGATCTTTCTTCACAGATCGATAGGGGACCTTGGACCCAACAATGCGTTTTTGTTTCTAGAAACTTCGATGACTATTTCTCGAGTTATCGATACCTCTTTTATACGCATCGTAACATTACCCCCCTCTTAGTCATGCTCGTCCCGAGCATTATTTGAGCCATGATATCGCGCTAACCGGTCCACATGGACTACCTTTGGTTTTCCTCTAAGTCCCTTCTTGATGCGGAAGGTAACATCATTGATCCTTGTAATGACGGTGTACGGTCCTTCCCAGCGAGCTTGAAGTTTCGGAGACTTTCCCTTTTTGCGAAGCGGATTATGAAGCCACACTAGTGTTCCCTCCTCAAACCCGTTGGTGTTCGAATTCCGATCGTACCGGGTCTTCATCCTTGTACTAGTTTTAAGATTATTCTCCCGTACTCTTCTGTGTACTTCATCCAGCTGGTTTTGAAGTTCACTCACATAGTCCGTAACAGGGTTAGGACTATCGGGTGGCGTGCCTGTTATTGCATCCACTGGGAGCCTTATTTCTCGGCCGAAATTTACCTTGGCCGGAGTATGTCCCGTACTATCATGTACCGCAGATCGATAGGACATCAAGAACAGCTGAATGTATTGGTCCCAATCTCTCTGATGATCATCCACGACAGCAGTTTGCACATTTCCTGAAATAGAGCAGACTCAAAATTCCGCCCTTGGTCTGAGTGAAGCTCCATGGGTACGCCATATCGACAGACCACTTCCTGGACCAGTTTCTTCGCCACAGTTATGGCTTCTTGATTGGGTGTCGCAAAGACTTCGGGCCACTTAGTGAAGTAATCTTGCACTACTATGATGTATTTGTTCCCATCATCCGTCATTGGAAAAGGTCCAGCAACATCAATGGCGATGCGCTCCCATGGCGCTCCAACATTGTACGACTTTAATTTTCCCCTGCTTCTAGTCTGCGGGCCTTTCACTGAAGCACAAGCGGTGCACTTACGGCACCAATCCTCGACATCTTCCCGACAACGGACCCAGTAGAACCGTTGTCTCACTTTAACCAGGGTCTTCTTGACTCCAAGATGCCCACCAGAAACACCGTCATGAATGTGCCGCAAAAGAGGGGCCACCTTACTCCGAGGTACTACGACTTGCATGGTTACTTCTTTTCCATCGTTGGACTCCCATTTTCTACATAGTACACTGTCTTCCAGAGTCAAGCTGTCCCACTGAGCCCAATAGCTTTTGGTGGTCGAACTATGAGCAGACACATCACTCCATTGGGGTTTGTTCCCAAGTCGTTTCCAGTCCAGTTTAGGTCGAAGGTCATCGTCCTCTTCTTGGGCCTTCTTCATGCTGGCTCCAGTCCATTCGTCATCAAGTCCGTGTGTCCTGATGACTTTAACCTCTTCCCGTACTTCAATTCTTCTGACAATGCTTGCAGTCTTCAGCACACGGTCTTCGTGACAAAGCATCGGCGTTGTTATGTCCTTTTCCACTTCGGTGTTCTATTACAAAGTGAAATTCTTGTAGTTGCTCGAGCCATCTAGCTACTTGACCTTCTGGGTTCTTGAATTGTAACAACCATTTTAACGCAGCATGATCCGTTCTTATAGTAAACTCCCTTCCTATAAGATACTTCTGAAAATGTTGTAGGGTCTTCACCACGGCAAGTAGTTCACGGCGAGTAACACAGTAATTTCTTTCTGGTTTGGAAAGTGACTTACTGAAATATGCTATAACAACTTGTCCATCTCCTTGTATCTGAGATAAAACACCACCTATTCCTGTGTTACTGGCGTCTGTATCCACGATGAACCTTCCTTCTCTATTTGGATAACCCAAAATAGGGGCTTCACATAACCGTTGCTTGAGCTCATTGAAGGCTTCCTCACAAGTCAGGTCCCAGACAAAATCGCGTTTTTCTTCTGTGAGTCGATGCAACGGTTTTGCAATGTCCGAGAAGCTCTTAATGAATCGTCTGTAATATGCGCATAATCCTAGAAAGGCGCGCACTTCTGTTTTATTTCTTGGGACAGGCCATTCTTGGACAGCTTTTATCTTGTCAGAGTCGGTTTGGACTCCTTCCGTTGAGATGACGTGTCCAAGATAACTGACTTCCTTTCTAAATAAAGCGCACTTCTTTGGACTAAGTTTTAGATTAGCCTCACGGATCCGAGTGAACACTCGTTCTAAATTCTTCAGGTTTTCCTTGAAGCTACGACCCATAACAATGACGTCATCAAGGTAGACCAGGCAAACGTCTCCGAGTAAACCTACCATCACTCTTTCCATAAGGCGTTCAAATGTGGCTGGAGCATTACATAACCCAAAAGGCATAACATTAAATTGCCACAATCCGTTTCCAATTCCAGTGCTGAAGGCCGTCTTCTCTTTGTCTTCTGGGTTTAGTTCTACCTGCCAATAGCCACTTTTTAAGTCGATAGTTGAGAACCATTTCATACCACTGAGCATGTCCAGTGTGTCGTCGATCCGAGGTAAAGGATAGCTGTCTTTCTTTGTGACGTTATTCAACATCCGGTAATCAACACAAAATCTTGTACTGCCATCCTTCTTCTTCACCAGCACCACGGGTGATGACCATGGACTCGTAGAAGGTTCAATTATTCCGTTATCAGCCATATCCTTAATCATATCTGTCACCTCCTTTTCTCTTGCCCATGGGATGCGTCGTGGTCTTTGTTTTATAGGCCTGGCGTCGCCTGTGTCGATCCGATGTTTTACGAGCCCCGTCCTTCCACAGTCATTTCCAGTGGCAAAGATGTCGTTGAATTTCAGCAAGAGCTCTTTGGCTTGCTGCAGTTCTGTTGCCGATAAATTCTCCTTAGAAGATTCCAGTAGTTGCTGGATGTGATCCTCCTTCATGTGGGTACCATTCTGTTTAACTGTATCACTATTCAATCTTCTCAGGTACTTTACTTCCTCACATCTTCCAACCACACTATTCTTCTTCAGGTGAACTTCTTCAGTACCAAGGTTAAGGATTCTCACCTTAGTCATTCTGTTTGACATTAGTAAAGTCCTTGCTGTAATTAAATGTGGGTAATTCCCAGTGTCTTCAACAATGAGGCATCTTCTTTGCTTAATATTTCGAGGAAATTTCACTATTACCAAGTTTTCTGATCTCGGAGCCAGTATAGTGTCCTTCAGACAATAAATGTTGCACGAACGTGATCCTTGCAAACAAACTTCTTGGTCAGGAAACCTTAACACTCCTTTAGAAACATCCAAAACACACTGCTGATTCTTCAAGAAATCCAGTCCCAAAATGCAATCGTCGGTTATATTAGCAATCAAAACGGATTGGAGATATACTTGGTCACCAATTCTTAACTTTACGTCTGTTTCGCCGAGGACGGAAACTGGCTGGCCGGTGGCTGTCTGAAGATGACATTTTGGCGATCGTCTATTCCACATTATGGTGCGTCTCAGTAGCTCTGGTCTCACAATGGTACGCGATGCTCCGGTGTCCACTGTTAAACTACATGATTTATTATCTATGGTGCCCTCGAGGATCAGACTATTCCCGTTAAAAACTTGAGTAATGGTTACTATAGGGGCATTATGTTGACCAGCCAGCGCCCGCCCCGCGGCCCTGGCGACCTTTAGTTTAACGGAATGTCTTGATCGTCTTGGGTCGCGGAGTCCTTGACCCTTCTCTTTTTCTTAGGGCATTCAAGCCGAATGTGCCCCTTTTCTCCACATTCATAGCACGTGGGGACAAACCGAGACTTCTTCTCTTCTGGAATCATCGCTCTAACTTTATGCAGCCTCGTGTCTTGTTGCACAGCTTCCACCTCAAGAGCATGTGCGAGTGCGTTTTTCAAGGACTGGTGATGTCCCAATTTCACAGCACCTCGAACTTCTGAGTTTCGTATGCCATCGACAAATGCCTGTAGCAGGTTCACTTCGATGACTTCTGGTGCCGATGAGTAAGCCCGACGAACCAGCCTTTCAATTTCCTGGGCCCACTGCTGGAGGCTTTCACCAGCCTTCTGTGATCGCTCACGGAGTTGCACTCGGTACACATGTTCCAGGTGCTTATCACTGTAGCGCGTGTCTAATGCTTCCATAAGTGTCTCCAGCGTCCTTCTTTCAAGCGGCAGATTTTCGAGAATTGTTAAAGCATCCCCTCGTAGAGCAAGCGTAAGAGCCATAAAAGATTGCTCGTTGCTCCAGCTATTACCACTTGCGAGTACCTGGAACTGGTACTTGAACGCTGACCACGACGAAGTCCCATCGAAGCGTGGTAGGTCAACTTTTGCAGACGATGGTGAAGCCACTGCAATAGATCCATGTGTTCTGAGCTTTATCATCTCCTTGTTAAGTGTTTCCCAGCGGTCTTCCATAGCCTCGTTCTTGAGAATAACCTCCTTATTCAGGGCTTTCAGGCGGTCATCAAGGTTTCCAGTCTTTTGAATTACTTCCTTGTCTAGGACTTCCATGCGGTCTTCAAGAGACTTTACCTTTTCTCCGAGAGCTATTATGCCGGCATCGATTTTCCCTACTACAGCTTCCTTGGTCTCTTTAAGCTCCTGCCGACTGGCTTCTTGGTTAGCCTGCATTATTTGTTTGAGCTCCTGCCGACTGGCTTCTTGGTTGGCCTGCAACATTTTCTGATTGGCCTCTTGACTGGCCTGGATCATTTTTTGCATAGAAGCCAGCAGTGCTGACATGTTCATGTCTGGTGAGCTAACCCCTGGTGCTGCCGCAGTTTCAGCTGGAATCTCAGCACCAGCCCGAAGCTCTTCCTCTTCACGGCTACGTTGACGTGCAGCATCCATTTCCACTTGCCGTCTGGTTCGTGGAGTACGCCCTTCGTCTTCACGTGGTAGTAGCGGCATTCCGCTTCTGACACCAATTGTTACGTGCGGGGGTAATTAAATGCCGATTACGTGAAAATTACTTTAATCGCTCTCCACACAGAAGGCAAAAATAGTACACACCAGTACACTAACTAGTAAACACTCAAATCACAATTCACCAAATCACTTAGAAACACAGTTGTCCAGAGTATTCGCTAGAGTCGCCGGTATAGTCTTCTTAGTTCGCTTCCGAAAGATGTGTTCACAATCGCTTTCAAGTAGAAACTGTCTCGTCGCTGGTCCTGCACACTATTTATAATCCGAAAATAGCGAGGGTGGATCTTTCCAGAAAGGTGTCGATAAAAACCCACTAAACAGAAATGTTCCATAAGGAAAATGAACCTTATGTACACGGTAATAAGGAGGCGCTAGAATGTTCTAGTGTACGTAGCTGTATTCGTCTAATCGGTATTATTCCGAGAACTCGTAGTTCCAGGAATTGCATTGTCCTCGCCTTTTGTTTACTAATAATAATTTTAATAGAAATAATATGAGGTATATTCCGGAAGCCGGTTGCAACATTGTTGACGATTCTAGATCTTTCTTCACAGATCGATAGGGGACCTTGGACCCAACAATGCGTTTTTGTTTCTAGAAACTTCGATGACTATTTCTCGAGTTATCGATACCTCTTTTATACGCATCGTAACAATATATTGGGATCACTCCAAATCCATTGTACGGGACCCATAAAACAGTGATGCTTAAGTAGTTAGGTAACCATACAGTTTAGGGGGTGTTCATTTGGCTATATCAGACCACGTAAATTCATAGACGGAAAAATGGGTTCAATACGTAGACAAATTGTAAAGAGACCATTTTCGCTATGAGAGACCATGCTAGGAAATCGAAGTCGAGACCGTCTGGTCTAGTGACAGACCGGCTGGTATATGGTATAAACATCAGGTAGATTCCTAAGGACGGTATGTAATATCGTAGACTTCAGAATATCCCAAATGGTCCGAATAATATGCAGGTGACGTCTTAAAAGTTCGTATACCACTAAATTGCATTACAAGCTCACCAATAGGCGAGAGTCGTCGGTCGTGCCTCGTGCTATCTCTACTCTTCATGGGCGTCTGTTGGAAGGCGAGCAGGCACTTATTCATCTCGCGCAGTACATTGTCTTCCTCCCACTGACCCAGCGGCAGCTTACTGTAGTCCTCCGCGTCCATTAGGCATACTGTCACCTAGGGAAAAGACGTTTGTGAGACTCTCAACATGTTTTCTTTCGCGATGGACGAAGAGACTTGCTTCGAGCATTTATTTGGGATCAAGGAATACCCTATGTTAATATAAATGTATTAATAGCAGTCATGGCCATATGGAACACTGTACTCAGGCGGCTTTAGAGTCTGTATTCCTTTGAAGTTGGGTATTTTGTTGTGTTGTGTTTTTTTCGTTGGTGTCTTCAGAGCATTTTTCTTTTTTCCTTGTAAACAGGGCCCTCAAACTGATACAGACAGTAAGTATTTGAGGAGGCGAAGGACTCGTCATACGCTACTATAGGGTTGCAGTGCTTCGAAGGTAACTGGTTAAATAAAACATTAACGTAGGGTAGTAGGTAAGTATGATAATGCCGTAGTTCAATAGGTATGTTTAGTACCGTTTTGGGTTCGTCCAGTAGTTCAACTTTAGTCTTCTGATTCTTTTCGCTGATCCGGCTGAACATCCGAACACCTTCCACCTTCAGCACCTCGTTATCCTCGAGCGCTTCCACCGATAACATCGCGGGTAGCAGCTCCGGCATCATGAACATCGAGAGAGATTCCTGTGACAATCAGATTGTGTAAAAGACAAAATTTTAAGACAATTGGGGTTGACAGTTGCTGGGGACAATTCATAGCCGGATAGTTGAATAACGTTATTGATAGCCCGAGAAAATAATGTTCTTTGGACTCTTGTTTCCGTTGCGAGATTAAGGACAGAGAAGCACAAGAGCAAGAATGGTTAATGAACTTCGAGCACATAACTGATGATGATGATGATGGCACATTTTTAGATTTGGCACCTTGGGCTATGCACCCTGGGCTTTTGGCGTTAACTGCCGCATTAATTAATTTTGGATATCTAAAAAGTATAAAGGCACTCAAAACTGAGCGCAAGGAGCGGCTTGCGACGCCCATGGCAGCCTGTCATCCCGGGCCATGGCCCCCATGGTCTATAAAATAATAAGAAGTTTTGTCTCACCGACTGCTATCAAAAAAACTACGCCATTGGCCATTAGGCCATGAAAAGTTACAGAAATGATGTTTTACCTGTGACTCTCCATCGATAAGCGTGTCGCCGCCGACCCGGCTGGACGAGAAGCATACCCTAATGGCTTCGTCGTTTTCGCACCTCTCCGGCCGACCCTCGTGCCGCACCAGCAGCCGGCAGAGCGGGATGTTGCACTCCAGCCAGTCTTCTATCGTCAGCCATTGCTTTGACGTCATCACCTACAAATATTGACGCATTACTTATTACTTCTTACCTTTACCTTCAAAAGCTCACTGCATCGGGTATTCCGGAAATGATATTGTAGCGTTATGGCTACTACTAAATAATAATGCAGAACAAGAGTATGAACGAACATAATTTATTTACAAAATACACTAAATATATTTACAAAAGTCTTAACCTAACACGTAGTATCACAAATGAGTTAATGAAATACGATTGACCAATGAGCGCGCGTGCGAGCAGGATAGAGCAACTATATAATAATGCGCCCGTATAAAACGCGTCGCGCGCGATCCGCGCTCGCAGAATGAATCGATGCGCTGTGATGGTCGGACGTGTCGCTGTGACTCCCACAGTACCCCCCTTCAAGCAAACCGTACATTAGGTTTGATGACTCTGCCCGATCTTGTCACATATGCTTGACTCGCAGGCGTCGTAGATGCTGGTACTGTGCGAGTTTCACTTGCTGCATGGCGAACTGGAGATGACTCGATATCTTCATGACTTTCATTACAGATGTAGGCTGGTTTTAGTCTATCCAGCGAGACAACTGTAATTCGGTGTGGCATCTGTATCTTGAAAAATTTTTCATGCCTCTGCAGGACTGGATACGGTCCGTCATATGGCGGTATCAACGGTGATCGCACGGTGTCGTTGCGTACGAACACGTGCGTACAACTTGCCAAATCCTTGTATATGAATGGTTGCGATGTCGGAGTATTGTTCCGGGATATCGGTGTGAGTGATCTCATGCACTCACTTAGGCGCTGTACAAACTGTACGTCGTCCATGCGTTGCGATGAACTAGCCGGTGCGATGAAATCCGATGGAACGCGTAGTGTAGTGCCGTAGGTCATGAGCGCAGGACTGATGTTGTTGTCACCACGTAGCGCTGTACGTAGACCAAGCAGTACAATAGGTAGATCATCGCTCCAATTCGTTGTTGCGCCTCTAGCCATTAGTGCACTCTTCAATGTGCGATGCCAGCGTTCAATCTGTCCGTTTGACTGTGGGTGAAATGCTGTGGTACGTATCCGAGTGATGCCAAGTGTTCTTGCTAGAGCCTTGAATAAAGATGACTCAAATTGTCTGCCCTGATCGGTAGATATTCGTAGAGGGCAACCGAATCTTGTAATCCAATTTTCATAGAACGCTTTCGCGACGACTTCAGCGGTGATATCTCGAACTGGTACAGCTTCTGGCCATTTCGTACATCTGTCTATCATCGTGATGCAGTAGCGATATTCATTTGACAGTCTGAGCGGGCCAACTATGTCTATATGTACATGCTCGAAACGCTCTGACACTGGAAAATCCTTCAATGGCGTAATGACGTGTCGTTGAACTTTTGATCGTTGACAGCTGATGCAGTTTCTCGCCCATGTAGTCAGGTCCTTGTTCATTGAAGTCCAGAAGAACTTCGAAGTGACTAACTTCCTAGTTGCTCGTACACCAGGATGACATAGATCGTGCTGTGCTTTGTAGGCAGCGTAACGATATGCCAACGGCAAGTAGGGACGATGCGTCGCTGTCGAGTACTCGCACGTGATTGGTTGATGGAGACCGGGTAAAGTGACGTTGACGAATTTCAAGTTTGACTGCTGTTTCAATCGTTTCAACTCTTCGTCTAGTTGTTGATCGTGGGATAACTTGTCGTAGTCTATGTTCGCGGGACATTCTATATCTTCAATCCGTGATAGTGCGTCGGCGACAGAGTTATCTTCCCCTTTCACGTACTTGATTTTCGAGCAAAACTGGCTGACGAAGTGTAGCTGACGCTCGCGACGTGGAGTATCACTGCTGCTCGGTGGTCTCGACAGTGCATAGGATAGGGGCTTGTGATCCGTGTAGATCGTGACGTCACAGCCTTCAATGAGTCGACGGAAGTGCTTAACAGCCGTGTACATCGCTAATAGCTCGCGATCATACACGCTGTATCGACGTTGTGTGGCACTCATTGCTTTTGAGAAAAATGCTAACGGCTTCCAAGAGTTGTCTACTCGTTGTTGCAGTACCGCGCCGAGGCTGTGATCTGATGCGTCGGTCATGATGCTTAACGGTGCGCCGACGCTGGGATACGTGAGCGTTGTCGCTTCCAAAATGCTTTGCCGGCACTCTTGAAAAGCTAGTTCGGCTGCGGGCGTCCATGTGATCGGCGTCTTATCATTTTTCTTCGTGTTGTGTAGATATGCGTTTAGTTCACTCTGTAGGTGCGCTTGATGTGGTAGACAATCTCGATAAAAGTTTATCATACCGAGAAAGCGTCGCAACTCGATGACTGTCTTCGGCTGTGGGTATTCAGAGATGATTTGGGTGCGTTCGTCTGTCGGCTTGATTCCGTCGGCAGTGACTTCGTAGCCGAGAAAATTGATCTTTGTCTTCGCAAATTCACATTTTTCGACGTTGAGTGTTACACCGTATTTGTTCAGTCGATCGAGGACTTGGTGCAAAAGTGTTTCATGACTTGACTCGTCTTCTGAGAACAGTAGGATGTCGTCGATGAATGAGAAACAACCTTCAATGCCGCGTAGAACTTCGTGCATAAATCGTTGGAATGTCTGGCTAGCGTTACGTAGTCCAAACGTCATGCAGTTGAACTCGAACAGCCCAAATGGCGTGATTATTGCGGTCTTCTTTGCATCTTCTGGATTGATGGGTATCCAATAATATGCCATCTTCAAATCAAGTTTAGAGAAGATCTTCTTATTGCTGAGTTGGTAAGTGAAGTCTTGAATGCGCGGTATCGGGTAACGATCAGGTAATGTTACTGCGTTTAGTCGTCTGTAGTCTCCACATACACGTAGATTGCCGTCCTTTTTCTTCACTACATGGAGCGGACTCGCCCATGGACTCTTTGATGGCTGGCAGATGCCCATTTCAATCATTCGCTCGAATTCTTCTTTTACCGCCTTATACTTTTCTGGCGGCAACGGGCGGCACCGTGCAGAGAGAGGGGCGCCCGTCGTCTCGATGTGATGAACGACTTGATGTCTTGCTGGAGTCTTCAAAGTCATGGGGCGAAGTACGTCTGGATACAATTTAAGTATGTCGTGGTATGTGTGACTGTCGGAGAGGACGTGAACGGTTTCTTGAGCTGTTTTCACTTCTACAGCGTCTATTGAGAGATCAGTGACTTGATCGATGAGTTTCTTGCGATGTAAGTCGACTAGCAGTTTGTAGTGGCGAAGAAAATCTGCTCCAAGGATCGAAGTCTTCACGTCAGCAACGATGAAGGTCCAACGAAAATGGCGTCGGAGGCCGAAGTTCAGTTGGATAGTTTTCTCACCATATGTGTGGATCGGTGTATTGTTTGCTGCATATAATTTGTAGGCGCTCGGTGTCGGTTTTTTCTTCTGAAATTGCGAAGCAGCCAGTACAGAGATGTCGGCTCCGGTGTCCACGAGGAAACGTAAGGATGTGTTGCGATCGTGAACACATAGGCGATTGGTTCTTGCGTTAACACCGACGTCCGCCACGGTCGGTGCCTCTGCTAGTTTTCCGACTTTGATGATTGGCGTTTTGCACACGGCGATATACACCGTTTCGCGTTGTCGCCAAATCTGTAGTGGTACTTGCATATCCACTCGTTCGTATTCTTCATAGCCGACTTCGAGCGTGAGCGAGAGCGGGAGTGAGCGGGATGGCGATATCTGGGTCGACCGCGATGATTTCGTAGCTCGGCGATCTCGAGCGACAATTTTTCTAATTGCTTCGATAGCACCTCGAAGTGTATAGAAGCGGGATCGGCAGAGCTTGATGTTGCGGGCATGGCTGGCGTAGATACTGCCGAGATATTTGAACTGCCGGAGTACTCTGTCATCTGGTCAGCCATTGCAGCGAGTGTGTCCAGAGAAGATTCTGTGTTGATGGACAGTACTACGCGTATCTGCGTTGGCAGCTGGTTCAACCACTCTATTCTTAAGCCTTCTTCTGTGATCAGGCCACCGCCGAGTTCACGCATCTTGCGCAATAATTGTGATGGTTTCTGGTCGCCGAGTTCCAGGCCACTTATCAGCTTCTGAAAGTTCTTCACCTCAGACTTGTCATATACGGCGAGTAGTCTGTTCTTGATCGTTGCGTATTTATCGGATGCTGGCGGGTTGTACAGTATGTCGGTGAGATGCTGGAGATCGATTGTTTGCAACTGCTGCAGAACGTAGCGGAACTTCTGGTCATCTGATGTCTTCTGAGGATCGACGACTGCTTCGAATTGTATGAACCAGGCGCGGGGTATTTCTCTCCAGAATGGCAACAATCTGGATTGTATGGAGATTGCAGCGAGCTCGTAGGCAGACTTCTCGAGCTTCAGGGATTCCTCAGGATGTTCTTCATGTGCCATCTTCGGTATCTTGTCCAGAGTAACGTTCGGGTCACCACTTGTAGCGTTATGGCTACTACTAAATAATAATGCAGAACAAGAGTATGAACGAACATAATTTATTTACAAAATACACTAAATATATTTACAAAAGTCTTAACCTAACACGTAGTATCACAAATGAGTTAATGAAATACGATTGACCAATGAGCGCGCGTGCGAGCAGGATAGAGCAACTATATAATAATGCGCCCGTATAAAACGCGTCGCGCGCGATCCGCGCTCGCAGAATGAATCGATGCGCTGTGATGGTCGGACGTGTCGCTGTGACTCCCACAATATTTTCGTTATTTATTTTTATTTGTTTGTATGTTACTGAGATTGTCCCCTAGTAAATTTTAAGGTATGTATTACACATAATACCTATAGAGCGTCTTGTAGTGTGCATAGGAATGTTGAAGCTAAAAGAGGACGCTGCCTATGCGTTAGACCCGTTGGTTGGACTGACCAAGTTAAAGTCGCTATTAATGGTCCCGTTTATGAGTGTACTAGTAGGTCAACAGTGGGTTTGGAATGGCTACGGATTGTAAAGCGTGCTACTGACCCATTCGTGATGACCACGATCACTCTGCCAAGAGTATAACGACGAAGGAGACTATATAAAATACAAATGTTGCTTAATAAAGAGTTGCAAAGAAAAGTGCTTTCAGCATTCCAACTTCTTTGCTTAGGCTTACGCCATTTTGAGTTTTCGTGGATCGTAATGTAGGTATATCACCTGATTTTCTTAGTCAATATATCTAGTAGATATAAGAATACACTCACCTGTCTGCTTATTTTGATATTTCCCTCAACGTTATTCTTATCTAACCACTCGAAGTAATGGAGTAAGCTTTTTAATTTATTCCTTTGCGATTTTCTGTAACAAAGGAGTTTTAGTCGTTATTCCACTCGTTAATATTTCCATGGATTAGGTTCTTGAACCGACATTCGGAGGAGGTCATCCAGTCTAGTTGGTTAAAATGCCCGATAAAGCGGCGCGTGTCGTAGCCAACCACAACCTTGGATGGGTTACCGAATTATAGCATCTGACCACCTTCATGTTAGGGAAGGCACGATAAACTGGCGGTCCCGTTGTCATGGTAACATCTTTAACAATCGTTATGGGCAGACAGCAGCCCTAAAATGTCATATGTTCTTCCTTAGCGTTAACGGTAGTCTATCTAGTCAGGTTTTGGAGTGCAGGTGGCAACGTATTTAATATTACATGAAAATGGTACTTACCTGTGTAAATTCTTAAAAAAATGTGTAAAGTTGAAGTCTTGCAGTGTGGGGTGGGTCTTGAGAGTCCGTTTAGGGTACGTGGAGAAGAACGCGTGCGCAACCATCGCCGACACCAAGTTGTAGTCCAGGTCGGTTACATCGCCTGTTTAAAAATATTACGATGACTAAATATCTAACATTGTATTCACTATCTTATTAGAATTATTTACCATTGGTAGAAGATTGTGGTCCAATATGGATCTTCTAAATGCATTTTTTTTATTACTTTAAGGCAAGTATTTGATATCGATCTCACCTGATGGTAAGTGACGATGAGATCTACGATGGAGCATACTTGCCTAGAAGGTACCTGTTCACTCTCGACTTTGCCGTGCGGAAACTTCCGAGACGGAATACCTCTATCGCTAATTCGTTAGGTATATAAACTCCTCGTAAATGCAGACCATCTTTTCGCGATCGAAAGTTTTTGATCTGTCCGCTATTTAATACAGCTTCTGGACAGCTCGACAGGAGCGACATCGACATCGGAAATTTACGAATTCATTTCCGTAATCAATTTGGGATAATTTAAAATAGCTACGCTGATCTGGGTATTGTTGGAATCGTCCCCAGTTGATTGAGCAGTACGCTGATATAAGCGTTGCTTATTTCAGGCTATATGGTTGCCGTGTTGCCCTGGCGATATTATACGTACTCTGTTGTTGTAAACTAAACATGAGTCCCTTCGGTGGTCGCCACCGCTTGAGGTGGAGCGCCTTGTTGACCATGATCCTAATCGTGTTGTCCAAGAAGTTGTGCCGCTCGTCCTGCGTCATCTCCTCCTCCAGGTACTGCTCCAGCCCCTTCATCAGATCCGGATCTTTGATGTCATCTTCCGGATCTATACCGATGCTGTTTTCGAAGGGAAGGAAGGTAAGTATTATTACTGCTAGGTTTGGGTACCGGACTACCTCAGCAGGCGTTAATTATTCAGGTAGATTTTAAATGCTCTATAACAGTTGGCCAAAGGACGCTACTCGCTACGAGCGTAATACAGCGGTATGGCGTTCGCTTGTTGGCGTCAGTTTAATGTGGTCCTTATTCCCATGGGGATATGAAAATAAGTAGAAAAAAATACTAATTACTGTGTATCTACTTTTTTTAGTTTTTACTGGATGTGTACTCACTATTTTAAAAGTAAACGTCTCTTGCAAGTACCTACTTACCTATTGATTAAAATCAAAACTCACTTGCACATGTCGTGTATTTTCATCATGCTAGCAGTGAGTTTGGCTGGAGAAGAAGCCAGTAGCAGGTGCTTCAGGTGGCGCTGCACTGAAGTCCACCAGGGCAGGTCACAAGGAAGCATTACCAGCGCCATTCTACGACGAGACATATTGTAATCACGTACAACGTAAGCCAACATAAGTCATATTTGCACGTGCCATCATATTTCTTAATCTAGCTTTATGCCCTTGAGTATGGAATACGCATAATATCTATGAATAGAGCTAGGACGTCCTAATTAGGCACAGGTATAAGTATAAGTAGGTAACAAAATAATAATGATGCCCCATATGTCTAAATCATAGGTTTAAATAACATATTTATATAAATATGACAATTCATTGACATCTCAGGTCTATAATAAATAACTATTTTCGTAACATGTATTTACTGCAAATAGAGATTAATTATTTGCTAGTATATCCTAATACTTCTTTCTTTACGAAATGACATGCGATGAAATAAAATGGATATGAATATGGCCTCACCCACAACTTAGTGGGTATTTTGCCAATGTCAAGTAATTAATAGCAATAACACATTCAATAAATACTCATTATAAATAAAATAATGGATATGACATGATGAAATGAAAATGGCGTATCATCCTACTACTGTTGAACTCGCTGTGAACGTACCGGTGCGGATACCAGATATTTCTTATCTGTGGCGGGTGTGTCGGTGTTTTTGACGTTTATGAATTTTTGACTTATTTTGTTGTCTGTCAAAATTGACTACTGACTGTATTATTTACGGTTGCTGTTTTGGTGCAATTTATTTAGATTTTAAATATAACGTTAACTTATAAGATCTTTGATTTCTAATATCCATATAACAATACAGTAATGCTTTACAATAATATAAAATGTGTAAGGGTTTCATACAGCAATCCTTCACTAGATAATGATGACATAATCGCGCGAGAATATGAATATTATCAAAAAGCAAAGAAAGATTAAACTGGTGCGTGAGTTCGACCATTGTATCAATACTTAATATAGCTACAAGATTAGACCGTTGCCCTCGATATCGTAGCTATGGTTATGTGATAAACGGAATGAGATACGTAACATAACGTCATTCGCTGCCAGTAGTTAGCGAAGTAGAACTCAGTCACACGCAGTAGGTGCAAAGTTCAATAAAATGACTGTGAAAAATAAACTGTTAAAAGCCTTGATACTCGGCGCCCCCGCCTCGGGCAAGGGCACAATATCATCACGAATAGTGAAAAAATACAGTGTAGAGCATGTGTCTAGTGGAGACAAGTTGAGGGACCACATTGAAAAGCAAACTGACTTAGGTAAGGAAGTAAAGAAGTATTTAAACGATGGCAAGCTTGTGCCTGACAATGTGATGATAAAGTTTATGATATCAGAGTTGGAGAGTGTTAGCAATAAGCCATGGTTATTGGACGGATTCCCTAGAACTGTTGGTCAAGCCAACGCCTTGTGGAAAGTTCAACCTGTGGATGTCGTGCTGAACTTAGTGGTGCCATTTGAGGTCATAATAGACAGAGTGAAGAGCCGCTGGGTTCACCTGCCTTCAGGAAGAGTATATAACATAGGGTTCAATACACCCAAAGTGGAAGGTAAAGATGATGTAACTGGAGAGGATTTGGTGCAAAGGCCGGATGACAGGCCTGAAGCTGTAAAGAAGCGTTTGGAAATATATGACAGTGTGACACGGCCTGTTATTGATTTTTACAAAGCTAAAGGAATATTAAAAGAATTTGAAGGTCGCACTTCTGATGAGATATGGCCAAAAGTGACAGCTTATTTAGACCCTATATTGAAGTAAAATCTAGTTTTAAGATTTTTTTCAAAATGTTGGTGCTAGGCTTAATTAAATTAAGGAAAAACTTGTATACATCTTGTTATAATGTATTTATCATGTAGACATCATATATTTTGTAGTAGACATTTTATTTTTTAATTATCTACACTTAACTAGATTACAAACAACATATCCACTGAAATATCATTTTGGTGATTAGTAGTATGACTGAATGAATTTTGTATGTGTGCCAGTCTTGTACCATGATAATCACAGTAGTTCATCTTCATTCTAGTCTTCCATAGATGTACTTATATAGAGTAGCTATAGATATTATAGAGTGCCTTATAAAGGCTACTAGCAATATATCCACATGAACTAGCATATTTAGATTTTAATAATGAAACTATAATCTCAAATAATAAGTATAGACACAAAGAAGTGTGCTCAAATAAACCATAATTAAAAAAAATGTTTAATCTTTTAATAATTTGTAAAAAAAAATATAGCATTTTACAATAAAATTGTTTGTTTTGTTGTGTTTAGAATTGTTTATTAATATTTTTAATAAAATGTTATTTCATTGTTACAAACTATTTTATTTACTCACACTGTCATATATCAAATTTGAAGTTTTACATACTTAGGTACCTACCTATCATGCATGAGATATTTTTTCGTCTACAGTTCCATTTGATTGAATAATCTGGCCCTCATTCATATATACTATATATAGGCTGAAATATCTTTACTCCATATGGTTGCCATGGAGCTACCTAGCAACTGTATAAAGCATCTGAAACATCGCACCTACTGCATACTTTTCTCCCGAAATAGCGAATATTCACGGAACTTTTCTTTCCAGCTGGTTTAATGGGAAAATATACGTTGGCTACGTAGTATTTATTTAGTAGTAAGCAAAACTATTGTTTGTTTACATTTACGCCGGTGTGACTAAACTGGTATCTGCATTGGCACAGGTGAGGGATCACGCCTTGCTCTGGTGTGGAAGTCATCAATCACGTCATGGCTATATTTTCATGCTCGTAGATAATTAGTTTCTTTTTATGACGTTGATATGCATATACCTATTTATCGACAAAGGGCGACGACTTATTTTATTTAAATGTATGGATGGTTAAGTAGTAGGTGAGAACCCACGAAAATAACTTGCAAACTTAAGTGTAGATATGAAACAGCATGACGAAGCGAAGGTAATAAATTATTGTGTGCGTTCTATTGGTACCTACATTTGTGTGGTGTTAAATTGGGATATAAGTAACTACTTATTTATTTTGCAAATTAACAAGATTGTTACCTTATAACGAATACGTTGTAACTGTGGCACAATGATAGATTGTAAACACTATAATAACACCATTAGTCACTGTCGCCATGCGACGACAACCGTCTTCTTTTTTCGCACTTTTCTCATTATCTACGCAAAGATAGTCCACTGGTATTCTTTTGCATGTAGAATATCTTATTGCTTTTCTATAAGACAGAAATAGTGTAGGGAAACGCGGACCGGCTGCGGGCCAGACTCGAGCGCGCAAACCCCGACTATTTTTAGCTCCTTTCGTGCATCGGCGCTGAAATTAGATTGTAAATAAAAAGTTCGGGCTTACAGGAGCCGAAGGCCTTGTTATTTTCTTTTGTGGGTCATCTTCTCAAACTTTAAATGATTTATCTAACGGCGTGTTTAGTTTTCGCGGTGTTATATTTTCCGATAGGTTGCTGTGCTTCCAAACTGAAAAACTTATTTAACTATCCAAATTTTGAATCATTCATGGTCACTCTAACTAGGTTATACGTACTTTTTTTACTGCTACGCGTATGACTCGGAGAAATGCAGTTGTCATACCATATTTGATGCAAAATAAAATATTTCGGTAGGTAACGACAATAGGAAAATATGATCTAGCACCTTTGAAGTCTTAATTAATGACACCAAATGTATTATCTAGATCCGATATATTGGTTTTTCAGATAGTGGGAACAATCACGCGCGAAAGCAGCACACTCGAAACTTTGTCAACATTTCACTCACTGTCCGAAATTAGAACATTGATGCCTCATCGAGGGGAGTAACAGCACTCTTATCTCCAGCGTATAGTAATTATATTCGGATTTTCTAATCGGTGAAAATAAAGGAAGTGGGAGCGAGGTGTAGTCGCAGATCGACAGGCCAGGCTGTACTGACGCCGTGGGGCCGACTTTCACTGGGGGGTGAGTACCCTTGCCCGGTTGGCTGTCGCACCCTCCACCCTCGTGGGTGACGTCATCGGGCGCGTCACGACCTACGACGCCGTACGACGCCGACCGGTGCTCGGTACCCGCTCTGTAATCACGCCGCGTGAAATATAGCTGCTGGGCCCCAACGGTTACGTAAAATGAAATATATAAGTACCAACGACTTGCGTCAGCAGTCTGTGAAGTACATGATTTTGATACGGTTAAGGTCGCCGCTCGTGATGGAAATTAAAGGTAGTATTAAATTACAATGTTACGTAGATTTCTGTTGCTGAGTTAAGGCTATATAGGTAGTGCTTATAAAGGGAATTAACGGCTTTATGTACCCACTTAGTGAGTATTTACATGCAACAGGGATCTGATAAATTAACAAAGCCAAGGGGTTAGTCATTCTCGTATTTAAAAGCATAGGTGTCACGTAGTTATCAAACAGAATATTAAGTACGAGATAACCTTGCTGCGTACTCTGCACGGTTTCCTACATTGACATGCCAGTTAACAGCACGCCTTGACAACCGCATGCGTTTTTAAAAGTATAAGTATGTGTGTTTCGGGCCTATTACGAGACAAATTGGCTACCACCGTTTACTGTCTAAGATTTCTCGAAGCCACGAGTACGTCCATCTGGATTCTTATGAAACACACTGAACTTTAGAAACGTGCGCATGCGTAATACATAGATACCTACTTCTACCCCTTGTTAAGCTCAAACAGAATCTCTAATCCTGCTCTGTTTGCCTGGTACCGACGACGCCCATGGAAAATCGGCGCCGCCCTACGTTGCGCCGTTGGGCGGGCTTGGGCGGAGCGGCGCCCGTCTTCAGACAATTAGGAAACTGACTATAACTGACTAAAAAATATAGCGGGTTAGATCAGAAGGGTTACTTAAATTTTCGTTTTTAATTCTTATTTTTATTTCCGTCTTTGATCTGTTATTTTTTTTTTTCCAAAAATGTTACCTAATCAACTTCTAAAAGATGGATAGTGTTGTCTATTTCATTTGTGTGCGATGTGTTTGTTATAGGTACCTACTTAGATAAGAAATAGATGCTATGTTGTACACAATAAAGTGACGACTTATTAGATTACATAGCCAGAGGTAACACTTTATTTATACCTAGCTGAGACCCGCGACTTCGTCCGCGTGGTATTTAACAAAAAGCGGACGAAGTCGCGGTTAACAGCTAGTCTGAAATAAAAGTAGCCTAAGTTATTCCTTGTTTCATCAGTAATCTGCCATTGAAAGTCCCGTCAAAATAGGTCCAGCTATTTCAGAGATTAGCCGGAATAAACAGACAGACAGGTTGGATGGAAAAGCAGTTATTTTAATATTACTATATGTACTTTTAATGACGTATCCGGACGAAATACAGTATTACTATCAAATACGTTAACACGTAGTTGGCTGACGTGATTAAAATGTCAGTAAAAAGGTCGTTTATTTTAGGAACGTATAATTGAATAGGGCTGATCAAAACACGTGCCCGCCGAAAGAAGCCCGGTTAATACCACAAATCTTGTGATTAGGGCTGTCAAGCCAACCTTTGCTGTGTTATATTCTTTGCCATAGTAATATTTTACTTGATGTTGTCGAAACTAAAATCTTATTTGAAAACACCTATATGCCTGGATTATACGTACTGTCACAAAAAGTATCCGAGGCTTAAATATTTGTTATCTTCATCCCTCAAACCTACTAACGTTAACAATGTTTGTTGTTCCTTCAAGTCTTGTTATAATTGTTGTATGCATGGTAGGATCGCAATTTCCTCAATTGTTTTTAAAAACTTTTTTTAAGATACTTTTGGTTGTCAACTGTCGATGTTGCTTGCGGCAACCTTACTTCCAATTGGTATCTGTGTGCGTTTTATAAAGCCCCGGTACTAGGGTCACGTGGGGCCGCGTCATTGCCGCCCTCCGCCCAGACGGTGGGCGGAAAAGTTTCTGGAAATTACGTACGTACCTATTTTCGTAGGTAAGTATTGTGCTATTTTTTGAATAATTAATTTTAGTAAATCAATGTGCTTATTTTTGGATGATACAAAAATAAACACTTAATTAGTGTTTATTTTTGCAATTAATCTATATTTCTATAAGTATACTTTTAAAATTGTTTTATAAATTATGATGTACTTACTTACGCAAAAATATTATTTTGTTTTGACAATAATAGTAGCCAGTGATATTCCACTATTAAGTTATCTGTTTCGATATAGCGAGCGTTCTGCTTATATTTTATTATCGATCGGTATGTACAGAATAACTGGAGATTATTGTTTCAAATTTGTTATTTTTCAAATCATAATCCGCTATTGTTATAGGTTAACAAATAAGCATATTTTATTTTTATCATATTTAATATTACCTAAGTATTATTTTCTTTATCGAATAAGCTTTTGATATCACCATAAACCATGAGGTATCTTATTTAGGTATATTATAAAGCTGAGATTTTGTGAAGTTTCGAGAATCTTCGATCTCCTGGTATCCTAGTACGATCGACCTCTGTCGCGGACAAGCCACCCCCTTTAAGAGACGTCACTCCACTGGTAAAGGTCACGCTAAATGCCAAAGGTACCCCAGATTTGGCACGCGCACGTTGTTTGCAAGGTCTGTGCGAATTTTCGTGGTTATATAACCGTGCCATTTATAAAATATTCAGGCGACAGGAAAATTATTGAACTTTTATTTATTTTTGACATTGAAAAAGTGTATGATATATGTATAAATTTACTAGCTGCGCCCCGCGGTGTTACCCACGATTAAAGAGTATGTCCTTTTTCTCTGTGTTCTTTTGCAAATGTAGGGTTTCTGTATGCTATCTCATAGGAACTGTGCATTTTTACGGGGTAAAATTAGCCTATGTCATTTTCTGACCTAAATTACCACTACCAATGCAAAAAATCATGTTGATCCTTTGCTCTATGAAAAATTCAAACAAATCTATCCCACGGGAACCATACATTTTACCGGGCTAAAATGTAGCCTATGTGCTATTCCAGACTATAATCTATGTCTGACAAATTTCATCCAGATCCGTTCAGCCGTTCTTGCGTGATTGAGTAACAAACATCCATCCATCCATCCAAACTTTCACATCTATACATATAAATAAAATTGGAATGTCTGTTTGTAATATTCAAATAACCGCTTTTTACTAAGTGCATTTGGATGTATACACGTTACCTATACCGAAACAACATTTTTTACAATTTTTGTCCGTCTGTCTGTCTGTCTGTCTGTCCGTCTGTCTGTCCGTCTGTCCGTCTGTCTGTCTGTCGGTCTGTCTGTCTGTCTGTCTGTCTGTCTGTTTGTTCCGGGTAATCTCTGAAATGGCTGGACCGATTTTGACGGGAATTTCACTGGCAGATAGCTGATGTAATAAGGAGTAACTTAGGCTACTTTTATTTTAGAAAAAAAAATTAAAACCAATGTTGCAGCGCTGCGCCTGCTTAAAGTTTGATAGCAACAATCTGCAATGCGTCCCGCGGGATCAGAACGCGAGCAGGCTGTTGCCAACGGTTGAGACGTTGTTAAATACCACGCGGACGAAGTCGCGGGCAACAACTAGTTTATAATATTAGTGGTAAGATATAAGACAAATTGTAGTATATAAACTAGCTAGAAATAATTCTAAACAATAGAATAACAATATCGTCCTTAAGTACTAGTAACTAGAATTTCCTATAACATTTAATAGTTGTGTTGATATCAGTAGATATTACTCGCATAGTGGATCCACCCCTGTTTTGATAGTTCGCCCCCACGCGCGGCGCGGCGAGTCCACGTCAGCGTCGGATCGCGACCCTTTGTACCAGGGCTCCATAACAATACAGAGATAGAACAACCCCTATAGTTTTGCCTCGCGTACCCTACGTACATTTATTTTATTGATCATAGTTTGCCACCAACGCGATAATCTGTGTAGTATGACTTTAAAATGTGACCTCTGGGATTTTATGTTGATATTTGGATACTTTGAAGGTAACTTCTATAGTTTGGGTGATTACCGATTATCGATTTGTAATTAAATATATCTTTCTGATCTAAAAAGTTTTAATAAATTTAACAATAGAAGAAAACTGTTAGGTTTAGTATGATCAAGATAACTATGACTTAGTGTTCCAATTAAAATCTCGCTTCACCAATATATGAAAAATAATTCAATAAATACGTGTAAATAACTTACATACTGGTTATTTCCGCACGTCGTTGACATAGTTTACATATTATTATCATGGTATTATCAACCAGCAGCATTTCGCCCCCCATATAACGCACCCCAGTGACTAACGCATGTGACGTCATCGTCCCCCTACACTCTTTACCCTTCACCGCGATAGTTAGACAAAACTATTCACACCTACTTATTATCCTGCTCCCCTATTGTACAACACTAGTAAACGCGGGGCGCCCGCGTTACTTGACAACTAGGGACCTCTCATAGTTTACCTCGCACTTTATACACCCCTAGTAAGTTCGTAGTCAAGGCGTTACGTCACTCCGGGGAATGTAGAGGGTGGGTGCGTGGGCGAACTACGCCGTTTTCGTAGCGCGTAGTCTACAGTATTTCTACGCGACGCAGTTCGTAGCTGCGAGGCGTTTTATGGTGGAAAATTTCGTAGCATTATTTATTTTTCATCTTTTGTATGTGTATGTATGTGTTCTGGTTATTGTAACTAGAATGGATTTATTTATGGTGGTTTGAAATTATAACAATAAGAAATTAATTATATTGGTAAGTATTACTTCTAATGATTTGCGTCCTGGCACTTGGGCAAGTAATGATAATTTGTTTGTGAGGCTTTTAAAACCGAAAGGCTTGTTATAACAATTCAGGTCACAAGAACTACATGATGTGTTATACTTTTAAATTATTAGTATACCAAACATTTAAGTATAACCTGAGAGGTTTTTTATTTTTATTTATATCCAACATGTATAGTTTAAATTCCCGGAGAGCAAAATAATATTATATTCTGGTTTATGTGTTCCTAATACAAATAACCTCTGAAGGCTGGCGGGCCCTACTCCACACTTTCGTGATATTTTGTTGAAAATAGTTCGCAAAAACAAAATAAGTATAAAATAATGATTGTTGTTGTTTTTTTCAAATTGCTCTTATGTATATATTGTATTCTATGAGTTCTACGTACGTAAGTGAGGTATCGTTAGAGAAATTACCGGTAATTTGGGGATTAATGCCGAAAGAAATATGTATATAGAAAAAAATACCAAGAATTAAGATTAGTTACTTTTACTAAACTAAATACATTCGATGTTTTGATATTCAATAACAATAATATATATACGATTCCTGCTACTGAGGTGGGATACCTAAATTCGAGCTTCAAACAATTGAATGGAAATTTAAGTGCTACGGAAATGTGTAGATAAGAGCTCAGAGAAGTGCTTTCCAATAGTAGGGTGCGGGGCGGTTCGCTCAACATCGTTCGTAGCCCGTAGCGTAGACGCGTAGAGTAGGCACTACGAGCTACGTGCTTGTAGAGCCTACTCACACGTAGATATGTTATAAGCTACGCGTAGCTCCTGCTGCCTTGGTGTAGAAAACCACAAAGGTTCTGGGGCGGTGCTACGTCGGCATTTTCACAAAGAGGTTTTTGGGTGTGTACCCATATCGACGCAAAGACACACATATATAACATCATAAAATGCCATTCAATTGAGTATAATAGTTTTCTACTACAGCAATGATCATCATATAAATATTATTTGTGTATTTATACTATTACTTACCTAACAATATTATTTGTAGGTATATAATTAATCTGTTTACTTTTTTAAATAAATGAAAATACAAATCAAATGAAATTGGAGAATACTGTTATAAAAGTAATGCATATGAAATTACTCTGTGCAACTCGGATACTTACATATGTTTGTGTTATTTAATTCGAAAAGCTGCGAAGTAGCGAAACTATCTTTATGGTGCACCGTAAAGTACCTACAATCGATAGATAGTCATTAGCATAATCAATAAACCGCCTGATGGTTACTCGTCAATTACCTAACGATGAATAATAGAGTAGATACGAGTTATTAATTAGTAAAATGAATAATATAACATCTATGCATATGAGCAACCACAGCTGTCACAAAACAAATACAGATATTTTAAACATAAAAAAATCGAATGTACATATTTAATAAAACATTATATCCTTTATGTTTATACATTTCTCATACAAAATATTCTCGACGTGAAAACGCGGCCATCTCTAAGCTGGCACGGGCCAATGCCTAAGCACCAAGAGCGCAGACCACGCCAGAGACCGCCGACGACCTGGATCTAGGATGTAAGGTTTCTTAACGACACATGCTATCCTGGTATCTAGGTACAACTGGCACCGAGGGTACATTCAGCCCAAGATTTGTTATTCGGTAATATCATTAATCATAGTCACAGGGTGTGAGAGCTATATTCTCCGTACCTAAGTATGTTAGTATTAGCCGGACATTATGCGGCTATAGCCTTTGCAAAGGGGTCGGTACATTGAAATATTTACCTTAAAAATTATGAATAAGGTTACATTTTGAGTGCATACTGCATAGAACATTGAAATGATTGAATACTGTGCAAAATTGAGTAGATATCTACCAAAACGTACCCTGATTTAGGCTGACTAACAAATGCTACGAGCAAACAGTATAGCAGTCATCATAACTATTGTAAGTAACTATAGTGGCAAGCGTTCGTCGGAGTGGCTTAGGCTGCATTTCAACTAAGCACCTTCACAAACGTGTTAGAAGCCGCATGCTACTTCTGCAGCCTTGGTACGCAAAACCACAACTTTGTGTCGACCCCACCACCATACCAAATATTCCTTGTATGGGTTTATAGAAATTACATTTCCTCTAACAAACTATTAGGAAGCAGAGAAAGGATGGTTTAATTCGGCAATTGCACCAGGAATATTTCGATCGATCGACACAGGTGGAAAGTATCCGATGGGTCTCGCCCTTTCGATAAAAGTCATAAATAATGTTTTTTTTTACATTTATGTGGTTCAATTCCCGGATCAGGTACTTAGTAATGTTTATTTAGTGCCTAGCAGAGCACGTGAAGCCGTCGGTGCGCGCCTGTTCTCTGACTGGTTGTGTTGGGTTGCCATCGCATTGGACTATGAGAGAGAAGGAAGAGAAAGTGCACCTGTGCTGGCGCACACATTTGTGCACTATACCTAATATCTCCTGCGGAGATGGCTAGTGGCAAGTCCCTCAAGTCGGCTAGTCTCAAAATTCCGTTAGGAGGACTATACATATATATTTTTTAAACACAATGTTATGGCCCTCTAAGTAACATTTTCTATACCCTTCATGTTGCATTGTTATGGGACATCCTGTATACAAAATAAAGATCCATGAGACTCTGCCGAGGCTTAGACTGGTTCAAACTCCAAGTAATGGAATTTGTAATTATAAAATTACAATGATTGAAGAAAAATGTTATAGAAATATAGCTTAGTCGGTAGGTATGTCTTACGTTGCAGTAAAGTAAGTAAATCGCTAGAATATTCTGGGAGCTTTGTGGTCTTGGTACAAACAGCCTCCAACAGAATCATGGCGCCATGCTGACGTCACACTCACACCAATCGCGGTTTTATTATACATACATAAATGGGATCACCCGAAAGAAATAAAACAAGATTCTTAAATATTAGGAATAAATCAATATAAGAATGTAACTAATATTTCAATATTTTCCTGGTAAATCATAATGAACACTGATCCAGCTTTTTTAACACACCTTTCATATTTGCAATTAAATTAGGTTTCAGCGAGCGAGATCATTTATTAGAAGTCAGTGTTTGATCAAAAAATGCCAACCTTAGCACGCGTTTAAGCTATACGTAGGTATTTGGGTACAATAACAATAAATCAATACACACACAGTAACGTCCTATCGCGTCCCGATCCATAGTCGCCCCTCGTGACGTCAGTAGACCTTATTGATTTTTCGCACTCCCTATATCTTAATACTCCTGCAGTCCTGGCCTCTAAGTATGCCGAGGAAAGCGTCAGCTTGTGGAAAACTTGAGGAGCCACTGGAAAATCTTAAAGGAAACTACTTTTCTGTAAGTGCATTTTTAATGGTTTAGATTTACGGCGGTAGAAAAGAAAATGTAGGCTGTTGACATATATTTGAAAAATAATATTCTATCGGTCATGTACCTTCTGATATCAAACAATATGTAGGTAGGTACATGAATGATGTGTGTTACATGAGGGGACTGTCGACGTGTTGATAAAGATGATTAAGGAAGTATTCCCGAGTAAGCAGTAAATTACCAGCGGTGAGGCATCGTCAGTCGAGCGCGGATCATTTTGGAGCCCGCCCACGCGCTGCAGCCGCTTCACCGTCACTCTATCCGCCGGGCTAATCTGCTAAACATCTCCTATCGCGTATGCTCGCCTAGTACTCCCGGTTCATTTTATCCGAACTTTTATCCAATATTATCCGGGTTATCCGTTTAATCCGATGGCGAATAATAGTGTTGTTATAATATTCCTGTGTTTGGGGTTGGCGCAATGTTACAGTCAGTATACATTTGAAAGTCACAAGTACTGTGATGACCTGTCACCGTACTATGGGAAGATTAACTTGGATACGATATCCGGTGTTTGGTACGGTGTCGAAAAAATCTTACACTCGAAAGGGGAATACAGAATAGAGCATACCCAAGAGTGTTTCTTCATCGACATCAAGGAGATCGACATCGTGGTAATTAACGTGTATTTCTTTTACTTTCTTGCTAGTTTTCATCGAATTGTTCTGTAGCTCCCACCACGGCATTTAATGGTTGTGCTTTTCAATGTAGAACCTTCTATTACAAAAAATTTTTCTATTCGTTTCCTAGATTCTCGAACAAACAGACACACCGATAGGAATGATAGGAATTCTATAATCGCTTATTTTGGATTCTGTAATATCCAAATATACTTGTGCACTAATTTATCTTTAAATATCTTCAATGCCTAGATACAGCCCAGTTACATGTTTACATTTGTATACGATAAGTAGGTATGCTAATTGATAGTTAACTTAACCATTGCATATTTCTCTACCATTAAACTAAAGTAAATGGTTAAACCGTCTCTTTCATGAACTGTGTTTCAAATACCAGCAACTTTTGGTTGGTGTACCTATATCAGAGAAAAAAAATCACGAACTAGGGGCTTAGTACGAGTAACAAGTAACTCATACTAACTATAGACCTAAGTATTTTATACACAACTACACAGCAAATTATGTTATAGATACACTACACTGTAAATAGTAGAGAATTAAAATCTGAATATTTTTTATTCATGTAATAGATTACAGTACTACGAATCGTCAAAAATGATTTTAACATAAGAATCTACCGCCCATTCGGAATGCCTTTTCTATGGAGAAAAATGATTGCTCGTAAACCAAATAAACTGAATGGCTACTCTTTCTTAAATTATGTTGATATAGGTGAAGTAACATTGCAATGTGTGGGTGTACATTGTACAACCGGTTAGTTGTTACAAATGTGTGACCTAAAATGTATGTTCTGTTCATAACAGGATACAAGATCACAATGTCAATTAGCAGGTCCACGTATCCCACGTGCGCAGGATGCGTAATGTAGAAAACGATTAAGCGAGCATAAATTGTCTCATTAATTAGTTACAGTGCGATTACAGTGTCGTGATCTACTCTTATACAATTAGATACACTTACAATATTGAGAATGGAAGTTGTGATTCTACTCGCGTTTTATTTTTATTCTTCTTTGGCCGCCGAATTTAAGTTTTGTCAGAATCTGAACCCCACTCACGACTTTGACGAGGATGCATTGTTGGGTATGTGGTACGTCCACGAGTACATATACCACAATGACAAGGAGATTAAAACTGAAGTTAACTATTACTGTCCCATTGTGCAGTTGAGGAAATTTGAAGATTTCGTTCATGGTGGCCTGATAAATAGAAATTTAGTAAGTAAGTTAGTTTGTTTCTAACATATGTGGAACGTAATATTTCTATATAGAGTTGGAAAATGTAGCCCTAAGTTTTTATTTCTCGAAGGGGGTCCTTGTGTCTTGTCCTAGGGCTGGTTTTGGTTGGGTTTCACGAAATATCGTTAAATGTTCCAGCCGACGCCCCCGACGCCGTACCCTCAGCTGATGAACAGTCCCTATGTGAACCGGCAAGTGGGGATACCGGAGCAGTACCGCATGCGGTACTTCGTGTTGGAGTGGCACGAGGGCCTGTGGCGTGACGATTACCACATCAAGGTCAACACTTCGCACAAAGGATTCTGGCCCACGGACGTACCCAATAAATGTAAAGTATCCTCAGGTTGACTGGCATCATGAGCAATATATGACATTCAAATGTAGGAAGGGCCGACCCATCGTTAGTTCCCCCTTTGATATTTGTTATCTGTCTTTGTGCTGTGTTTGGGACCGTAGCCGGTGTCTTCATTGGACGACATTATATTGTCGTCCTATTTAGCACCCTGACATTTTGTAGGGGTAATATGCCAAGGTTTCCAATCCAATCCAATCTTGTCCCCGCTGACTCCACGGTAACGGATCATCCCAGGACTTTGATAGAATTTGACAATGACAATTTTCTGTCTTTTCTCAAATCTCTCGATTCATGGTCATTATTATAATGTAATATTTTTATCTAACATCTAATGATCGGTTTGCTGTGACAAAGTGTATATTTGGATTGGTAGTAAAAGTTATTTATGTTGTTCACAGCCGTGGATCAGATGTATCGCTTCTTCGGCGGCGTCATCCAAGTGCTGAAGGTGGCGCCGAATCATTTGGTGTTGAACTTCTGCATGCGGCTCCCCCACTCGCAGCTCTTCAGCGTTGTCCTCGCCCGGAACGAGAACCAGCTCACCGCCGAGGATCTGGCCAGCATCCACCAAGTGTTTACAATGAAGCACTTGTCAACCTCCTCGTTGAAGAGGGTTTGCGAGAACAATGCCTCCATGGCTAGAATAACGATGTCAAGTTTAATATTATTTATCGCTTCTCGATTAATATAAGTATAACTAGCTGCGCCCCGCGGTGTCACCCGCGATTAAAAAGTATGTCCCTATGTCATTTTCTGACCCCTAAACTACCACTACCTATGCAAAAAATCATGTCGATCCTTTGCTCTATGAAAAATTAAAACAAATCTATCCCACGGGAATCATACATTTTACCGAAATAGATAGTAGCCTATGTTCTATTTCAGACTATAATCTATCTCTGTGCCAAATTTCATCCAGATCCGTTCAGCCGTTCTGGCGTGATTGAGTAACAAACAACCATCCATCCAAACTTTCACATTCATAATCTTAGTGGAATTAGTGGAATAGTGAAATTAATAAATGTTGCATGATCAAACCAAACATAAGCTTATAATTATAACGTCTAGTCGTAAGAATTAAATTATGGTCTTAAAATAAAATCTGTAAATATCGCAGCTTTAACCGATCAGGTATATATTGTAACTCAACTATTAGTAGAGATAAATATATTTTCGCTATTTTTGTACGACAACTAATGACAAATAAAGTAATTACGTCCGAAATGTTGGTATCATTTATATATGTCCCTGCTGTGGGTAATTTTTATACAGCTTAGTAATTAGTTTAGTCCTTAACCTGGGAATGTAGACAGACAGCAGTTATCTTGTGGAATATTGGATACGGATTAGGTGATTAGGCTAATTTAATATGTATACTTTGACTTTGTATTTGTATACATACAAATCGAATTGGTTGCTTAAATTTGAAAAAAATATTTTTTATAAGAGCGTTTTCATTAGACATGATGGCAAATAGGAGAAAGTAGACTCCATTTATTTTGCGCTTCACGTAATTTACATGATTTATTTTCTTGAAATATGGATACAGGATACATTAAGAAAAGTATATAACCATTTTTGGCCTCTCGGCATATAGAGCAGGTATTTCAGCTTATTTACCGTTCACTAGAACAAAGAAAAATGAAAATGGGATTCCGCATGTACGTTTCATTATGATCCGTACTGAAAAATCCACAAAAGGCTGTAGGTAAATACACACACAGTGCACACAAGCGATTTAAATTAATCAAATGATGCAGCCACGTCGTGCAATCACACGAAATCACCTAGGACAATTCGCTAATTGGCTACGTACTGGACCGCCAACGCCTCGCCCATATCCCGTGCGAAACCCGAGCGACCATGTACGCACCCGCGCTTAGTACCTTCCTTATACCATCACTAATATCCTTAGTCCAAGGTTTCTGTGGCGACAGTGTCCGTTGGTCACACCAGGTCAACATGGACGATGTGTACGGCATGTGGTACGGGGTGGGCTACGCCCAGCACACCCCCGACATGACGAACAAGCCGAACGAAGTTGGTTGCGTTACACTGTTCATATCGGATATTACAAGCGAACCGCGGGATGATTGGCTGGATTGGTCTGTGAGTACTTACTTACTTTTTTTGTTGCTTGGATGACGTATTAGAAACAGCCAGAATGTGTTCAGCGTTCGTGTTTTAACTTGTGCTGTTTTTTTTAACAGCCATTGTTAAAAAGGCAGTGTGTCCGGTACTTGGTAATCTTAGGGTTGTCCTATATTGACACAATTCGTAATGTCATTTTTTTTTATATTTAAATTTGCCCTAATTCTGTTTGGTGAACTTAACTATATTTATCGCAGTCCTTTCAATGTTTATAATTTATGATTAAGATAGCAATATTAAGAGTTTAGTCGAAATTTATAGACGCTTTAATTAGCAACATTATCATTGATGGCATCCATAGAGCAATGCCTTGCCTTTTTCAGATTATTAAGAGAAATTACACTGATGAGAATTGGCGGTCTTACAAAAGCAACCCGTGGTCTGATAACAGCATGTCGGGGTCATGGCTGGACATACCGCTAGATAGACGGAAGAGAGACATGTATGACGAGCGGAGGCTGCGCGTGTTGTGGGACGAGGACGGGCAGACCCTGGAGCAGTCGTATGTGTATTCGCCTGATGAACCGGGCCTGTGGGTCGCGGACCAGCTGAGACCACTCGAGAGAGAAATGAAGGCCAGAGGAATGGGTTATTGTTTTTAATAATTATTATCGTCAAAACTATAGAAATTTCACAAAATATGGTCGATCACAATATTCACAAAGCAGTTAGTAAATTGAATGCCCTAAAATCTATTAAAGAAAATAAATTAAATTACTTTTATTCGATATAATGTCATCACAATTTTTTTTGGTGAAAAAGTTGTCAACTGTTTTTCACAAGAAGCACGTAATACATATCCAAACTTTTTTGCTAGTAATCTTTATATTATTTCTCTAGATGGTCGCAAATTTATCAAAAAAAAGTCTTGAATGCCCTAAAATTCAAGAAAAGAAAATTAAAATTATTTTATTTTGATAAATGGCATTCATATTTATTTATTGTCAATTTTATTACTTTTTTAAATTCTATGGATGCTCTTCCATTTTGAAACCTATTCGAATTTTGATTACATATCTACTGTTATCGGTGAATGCTATTTTTAACCGACTTCAAAAAGGAGGAGGTTCTCAATTCGGTTGTATTTTTTTAGAGGGAAATAATTTATTAAATAATAAATAAATATCGCCAGACTAACACCCCAACTATACGGTCACATACTAAGCAACGCTTGTATTAAGGGTATCGTACAATGGACTAAGGGCGAACCCAGTATATATTACTTATATAAATACATCCATGAATGGAACAAACATCTGTGCTCATCACACAAAGTTTGTCCCTACCAGGATTCGAACCCGGGACCCTCGGCACAGAAAGTAGGGTCACTACCAACTACGCTCATCAAGCTGCAATGTAAGTACCTACCTAATTAGCGGGTGCATATATGTCTTTTACGAGCGATTTTAACGCTATTTCGTACGTAACAAAAGCATGTTTTTATCCTGTACAAAACGCAATAGCAATATTTACCTTGTGGTTGGAATTTACACTATAAAACTGTCAAACCCCATTTTCCCCTCATTTTTCAGATATGTGGCAAGCCGACAGCCCTCCGCGCCACCCCCAAGTGATCCGGGTTCTGAAGCTTACCCCTCACATGCTCATCATCAACCACTGCTCGGAGCTCGGCGACGGCGGCATGTTCTCCCTGATCCTGCGCCGCTCGCCCTCCCCTATGGCCAAGTGGGAGTGGTACGACTACAAGAGGCAGTTCTTCAGCTTCGATTTACCCAACATGTATAGATATTTCGCAATTTGCAAAGGCTGTGCGGAAACTAGTTCGTTGCTATTCATACTGATTTGTTTTTCTTTTGTAAATTTACTATGCAGGTGACAATAAATGATTTTACTGTGCAAATGTATAGTGAATTTTTTTAATCTATGGTATTGTTATCTTTTTGGCGGAACTTTGTGGTGAATATAACTAGACTTTTCCAGTTATCTTAAGATATCCGGTAAATTTTTAGTAGTAACTTTTTAACTTGGTGTCTGAGGAGCCTTGTTATAACAAATCTAAATCGCTTGTAACGCTAAACTCGAGTAGGGATTCCCAAATATTTTTGGGAAAGAGACCCCTTATCCAAAATTAACTGATACCTATATCCAAATTTTAAATAAAATCAAATTATGTATTTTCCTATTGACACAAAATAATTGCGGTGCGCACCGGGTGGCATTTTGTAGGGGGCGGCGTGTGGTGGTTAGTGAAAAAAAAAATATGACATGAAAAAAAAAAATTAGTAAAAAAAAATAAGTAAGAAAAAAGTTCTTTCACTGTTTTTTTCGTAATTTTTTTGTCGTTACCATGCCCCAATTTTTTTACAACGAATAGCAAAAATAAGAGGGCGGTAAATTTGAAATCCGCACCCGGTGCTAATGACCTATGCTACGCCTGACTGGGATCGCTCCCAGTCCATTACATGATATACCCATAGCACAAGCGTTTCTTAATCCGGGTCATGTTTTATATCTGGCGAGTCAGATACGCCACGTCACCGTGTCCATTAAGCCCCACAGTAGTTTCCCATGATGACTACGAAGGATGGTTTAACAGGTTAAGAACTAATAAGATTGTTTACGAGTGCGGATGTGTGTATTTGCCCCTGCCCCTGCCCCGGGAGACAGGTCGCAACCCCAGGAACGGCGCTCGTTACCTAATTACTCCAATTATACCGGTTGCCACACCGGATTTTGCTAGAATCCGGTGTAGAAGCATTAGTATCTTACCTACGTTTAGGCTTTGCAATGGTTATTCAGTAGGTAGATACTTGCTATATCCCTTTTTTTATTTTTTTTTATTACATTATAGGCAAGTATTTGATCTCGATCTCACCTGATGGTAAGTGACGATGAGATCTACGATGGAGCATACTTGCCTAGGTAGGAAGGCGGCAGTAGATCGAGACGCTACATTCACTAGGCACATGCAGCGCAACTGTTCTGACCCGCCATCCATGAATGGCAACACCGAACATCATGCCGAAACACGGCTAGGTCGCTTGGCGACATGGCTTTGTTCAGTGGGTGGTGACTAGCCACGGCCGAAGCCTACCACCAGTAAATCCCGCTGGTTCATCTGCGTGGTCTTCGAGGACACAGACTACCGTTTATGATATTCTAGTGTAGGCTTCTACATAGTATCATAAGTAGCCTAGACTAAGGAACTATCGACCTTGTGCCTAGTTGTTTTACAAGCGATCTTGGTTTTTTAGCTGATTGAAATTCTATTAACTCAGTTTGTGATTTTTTTATCTAATCCAGATTATTGTGTTATTTACAAATACATTTTCCAACCAACTTCCTTAGAAAAATGCCAGTGTTACGCCATTATTCCGCGAGCATCAGTTAATTAATGACATACAAGTAAATTAAAATCAACTGTATGCTGTATGAATACGACATCAAACGTAACAAAGTAGCGAATTGATCAACTAATATAAAATTGGAAACCCACATAATTTCTTTTCAACCGACATCAAAAAGGAGGAGGTTCTCAATTCGCTTGTATTTTTATTTTTAATGAATGTTTAAAAAAAATAACGAGTCTATCACTATTTACATTATGATTGGGAACTTGAGGCTTGCTACAAATTGGTACCTATAGTGTATGGGCTTTGTAATTTTATCCGAATCCCTATAGTTGGTTTACGTGATGCTCAGCCTAACAAGCACACATTCGTACATATACATACATAGGTATATAAGTCTACATAATAATTCTATGAAACCACACAAAATAGAAACATCGGAAAAATTAAATACAACAAACGAAACGCGCAATTCTCGTCATTTATCATTCGAGAAACCACAAAGATTTATTTACTACATAACTTATCAATAATACCTGCCTACAGAGGAAAATAAAATAAACCCAGGCACTAGATACTATGTTAATAAAGCTATGCCCAGACATTTTTTCATAGTTGCATAGCTTTAGTAATCTTGATCGAACATCATTAAAGTAAAATTTTGCTCAAGGCGCTCATTTCGTGAACCGAAATACAAACTTCAATAAGTACTTAGTTAAAATTGAGAATTTGTTCTGGACACTACTAGTGGGGTACAACAATGTAGGGAGGCGTGATATTCTTGCTTGCTCCCGCTTGTTGTTCCAGATATCATTTAATTAGGCACCATACACATTAGAAACAATAGCGCAATATTATTGGCAGTATAGCTAGTTACAAGGTACCTACTTTATGATGACTAATGACCTGCCCCAGGATCGCACGGGCCTTGCCAAACGAAGAATAAATCAACATTGAACTCAAAATCTGAGAAAGTAGGTAGGTGTAGGTAACTAAATGACACTCTTAACAACCCATTCTAAGATCATGTACAAAGCTAGACTAAAGTTGGCTCTTCAGCGCGTGTTTTTCTCACACTACATAAACACATCTCAACGTTTCCCCCGCGCGAGTTAAGAGGGGCAGGGTACAATTATTATTTTTTTGGCTGAAAAGGGAAGATCTTCCCAACGGTTGTTGTTCGATCTTGAATATGTTTTTCGAGCTGCAAAAACTCTCATAGCGCGTTTCAATATGTTTATGGAGAATCGTCATTTGTTCTGAAATGTCGTCTGGAGCGCCATCTGTTATAGCTTGCGGCGAGGTTGAATAGGGCGCTACAATCTGTTTTATCGAAATAAAATGTTTTGTGTGAGTTTACACACAATAGTTATTGTAATATAATTAATAAACTATCTATAAAAGTCGAAGGTGAGTGGGTAAATTAGATAAGGTATTTAATTATCAAGTTTATACGTTTCAACATATATACATACATACGACTGCACTACCCCTTCCAGTATGGCAGTAGAGTGCCCACAATTAGGCTTAATTAATTTACTTCCCACTCTCATAGTGGAAGCTTGGCAGTCAAACATCGCGATCGCATATCACGCGACTCCACGCACATCCAATACGAGAAATGTATCTTCTTAACGTTGTTCTAATATGTTTTCTGTGCGCGGTGGCGGAATGCGCGAATTATCAGCGATATGGAGACACCGAAGATACTAGATATTCAACATACTCGACGTACACGACCGTCGCGAATATTTACAACCCTTACAAGACAGGGAGCTACGCCAGCGACGTCGCCAACTTCCCGGAGGCGACCAGGTACCCGAACTACAGCCCGGGACTGACGACAAGTAAATACAACACGTACACCACACCGAGAGCTAATACTTTTTATGTACCAGGTGCTAGTACACAGAGGTATGGGCAGACATACGGCCAGGGGTACGACAGCCAAGGGTACGGCCAAGGATACGGCCAAGGGTACGGCCAAGGGTACAGTTCGTACGAGGTGCCGTTCATGAAGGGCATGGGGGAGTACTGTGTGAACCGGTCGCCGCAGGTCGGCATCTGGGTTGAGAGCCTGATGGGCATATGGTATGGCGTGGAGTTCATCCAGCACTTGGCCGGGGACTCCAGAGTGGACTACTCGAGGACCTGCATCGTTGCACATATCTCAGAACCAAGGGACAAGGTTAGTTCAAGCATTTTATCACGTTAATGATAAGCCCGTCGGACGCGAGCAAATAAGCGATTCGGTGGCTCCCTCCAGCGTATAGGATACTTTATATAGTGTTCATTAGTTAATTGCCCAGCAGATAAATCGAAAGCTCGTGGTATCTCATCGACGGATCATAATTAGTAATCTTTCCTCCCATCTTTATTGTTGTGACCATACCAATGCTCAATTACGTTCCATAGACTTACTTAAAGATTACAATAGGCATCTCCACATTAATAATTTCTGGGTGGGTGTTATAGGTCTTACGAACGGGCCCTGTAGAAAAGCGACCGAAAAAATTGATTAAATGCATTTTTTTTGTGTGAGCCAGGAATCTAAACAATTGCATCATATCGTAATTGTAGCGCCAATCGATAGAGTTAACAATAATTGAATACGGATTACTTATCGAGATGTTTTTAATCAAAGGAACACCATAAAATCTAACATTATTGTGCCGTAATGCCATTGTAAATTGACTGAAACTTCTGAACATTTGGGGGTTAGATAAATAATACAGTACTGGATGGAATAGCCTTGGTAACGCACGTGCTCGAAAACTTTCATTATATCGACCTAAACATATAACCAAGAAGTTTCCGTTCTTTGTAATTACGTAGTTATGAGCGGTAGGAACACTTCTCTAACGTGTGTATTGGTACCTGCCTACTTTCTCAAGGAAAATTATATATAAGTACTAGCTGCGCCCGCGCAGAAAAATAAGTCGATCCTTTCCGCAATGAAAAATTAAAACAGATCTATCCCACGGGAACCATACATTTTACCGGTATAAGAAGCCTTTATGCTATTCCAGACTATAATCTATATCTGTGCCAAATTTCATCCAGATCCGTTAAGCTGTTCTGGCGTGATTGAGTATCAAACATCCATCCACACAAACTTTCACATGTATAATATTAGTATAGAAGTATATATGATTAAATACGAGTATATCGGGATTACTGATGCGGCAAGTCTGTACGTATAGAGAAGCCGGGTCAGACGTGATAACGGCGGGCCGCGTGAGTCAGGCGCGCGCGCCGCGAGCTTCTTCGCATCACTCCTCAGTCGCCGGCCATCTCCAGCGAGCGCAATATTTATGCGCACGCGCTACATCGGAATACCTAAAGTATCGTTCGCGGCGCGTTTGATTTTTAAAAATAAAATATTTGAGCATTCGGAATGTGAGAAAGTAAAAAATGGAGTACTACTACCGAGTTTGGATTGTGCTCCTGTTTACGCCGTCATTAGCGTACGAGGAGCTGATGGTTCACGACTTCGACCTTGACTCAAATGTGACTGAAACAAATGTAAAGGACCCGAGTGTGGTGAGGTGCGAACGGGAGCACTTCTATGATAGCATGGACATCGGTGAGGTGCTGGGCAAGTGGAAGGTGTTGGAGCTATACACGCACTTGAACCACGAGGGCGTGAAAACTTACCATAACTGTCCCGCTGTCAAAATATGGGAGGTTCAAGAGTTCGAGGCCCCGTTTCAGGTAGGTTCGCTGCTCTCAATTTTGCCTATTTGAGACGGCTTAACATCAGTCAATCGAGTGGTGGATTGTCAATTTGGTCTTGTTCATTGAGTACCCAGAGTATAACAAGCTAAATACAATAGATGCTAGGTGGTGTGTTTGAATGAAATCATATATTATGAAATTATCTGAACCGATGGACGTTGTTCCGTTCCAATTATCCGATCAACTTCTTTTCTTTTCGTTAAATACTTTATTTGAACTATCATTTTAGAAAAAATCTGCCGAATAGGTCCAGCTGTTCTCAAGTGATGAGCTTACGAATGAACAGTATTTATTTTTTATTTATATTGGTATAATATGATCAACTGGAGCTGGAGTTTCCACGATGATACAGTGTGATAACTGCTAAATACGATGTTATAATGTAGAATAGAAACATAGTTAAAGTACATATCTCGGCTTATTATTTCTGCCGCGGCTCTCTGATTGTATTGGGTAACTTCCACAATTGAAGCAAATTTTATTGTATAACAGATGGCCAGCGAGTACCTATTCCTAGACTTTATTTCAGCGTTTGTGTTCATTTCAATCAGTTTCTATCTGATCAAAGATTAAATGTAAGTAATCTTAGGATATTTGTAACACTATTCAAGGTAATAAAATTATTAATTGAAACAAAAAGCTGACGAAGAAAGATTAGTCTTATACTTCTTCGTTTTGAAGAGCGGTTGCGGAAGTTTGATGGTTGTGCCTGTCTGACACACCTATTTCTGTGTGAGCCAATAAAAGGTTTTTTTGTTTTTGGCATCACATGCTTGTGTATTTTGCCAGTGTCAGTTTACAAAATAAAAAGTTATTAAACTAGGTAGGTATGTACTTCGAAACATATGGTCGGTATTATCAACATAATTAAGAATTCAATGACATATCAGCAAATGTAGGTATTACTTTACTCATTCTATTTGCAACTCGCACCTCAAATCTTCAGCATATTCATTCATATTTATTGGTACTTATGCTATGAATCATCAAGGATCAAGATACATCTAATACTTATAAGCAGTCATAATTCTATTCCAGAATACCAAAACAATAATATCGCCAGACGAACACATTAACTATACTATCCCACACTAAGCAGCGCTTGTATTATGAGTATCATACAATGGACTGAAGGCGAACTCAGTATATTATACTTACGAGTATATAGATCTTAAACATCCATGACTCGGGTACAAACATTTATGCTCATCACACAGAGCTTGTCCCAACTAGGATTCGAACCCGGGACCCTCGGCGCGGAAAGCAGTGTCACTACCAACTGCGTTAATCAGCTTGTCTTGAAAATAGGTTCACTATCGACACTAACTGATAATATTTTACATTGACATCTGCGTTTTGAATGAAATAAATAGAATGGAATTTATATACATATTGGTTGTGCAACTGGATGCTTGATGAATGAGGGTCAGTTGAATAATTATCTACATTGATCGAGATGAATATTTATTTGAGACAAAAAAATGTATGAAAACAAACTATGTATCAAATAGTCCTTGTCCGCGTGGAATGGTGGCAAGAATACGACGTGATTCAGAATCAACAATCGATATTCGAAATTTACATAATGATAACAAATGGGCTAAAGAATTGCTGGTTTACTGGTTAGAAAATGTAGATATACTATCAGAATCACGCTGTAAGTATAGATCAGGTACCTACAGTCAACATAATTGTAAATGATCCAGTGTGTCATTTCGCAAATGTTTCCAGAGCGCCGACCTTAATGCTCCATCCGGCTTATTGAACCAGCTTCCCTCGCACCTCACACATGACACATGCTCTCCTGTGCACCCGCGGAACTGGTGGGAAACACGAGCAAACAGGGCTCTAAGTGTGCTAACTCAATCCCACTAATATTAAAAAATGTGAAAGTTTAGATGGGTGGATGTTTGTTAGTCAATCACGCCAGAACGGCTGAACGGATCTGGATGAAATTTGGCACAGAGATGGATTATAGTCTGGAATAGCACATAGACTTTTTATCCGGGTAAAATGTATGTTTCCCGTGGGATAGATTGGTTTTAATTTCCATAGAGCAAATGATCGACATGATTTACATAAAAGGACATAGAGGAAAAGGACATACTTTTTAATCGCGGGTAACACCGCGGGACACAGCTAGTAGTCTCATAATTGAATGGTAATGTCACATTTTCGACAGTCTTTCTGTACATAAGCTGTTGAAGACAATCACGATGCCATCGTAATTACAGTCCATTGTGCTAGTAGACTTAGGGTCCAGAGGATATCGATTATCATCATATATTAGACCCAAGGTGTACCAAACCGCACCGCACCGGTGTATTTCAGCTGCGGGCGCGTCTATTCTAATTTTGTGCATTCTTGTCTTCATAAATCAATTATATACAATATTTTTCAACGTGTACTTACTAATTTAAGCTACATGGTGGTCGACACATGTACTATATCGTTTATACAATAGTTCGGACCAACGTTAAAATTACATGATCACGATTTAAAAACGTCCTTATATGGACAATACGTACAATGTTTTTACAAATAATTTGTACCTTCGATTGGTTTGACGCAACATTAACGTGACGTAACGCCCCAGTGGTTCGCAGACATATCGCACCTATTGCAAACTTAAAAAGTGACAAATGACGTAAAAGAAAAAATCTACTTTAAGAAAAAAATTAAATTTTTAATTTCGATTCGAGCGGCTGCATTTGGACAAATGATCGTCATCTCTTTCTGCCCACAGCTGGATAATAATCCCGATTCGGTCATTTAAAAAATCGTGCACGTGAGCTTTACCGCTGATTCGTTTCATTATTTCCAGACAGCTTCGTAATAAAGCTTCATATAGTCTGCCATGACTCACGATGGACTACAATAGATCAATTAATCTTATGCATTTTGCGACCTCTCCCACACCTTCTCGCTTGGGTCTTGGGTCGTCTCCTCCACGTGCTTGTCGAAATAGCAATTAGGATTGTTGCGACCTGTGTCACCTCCCACGAGCTGACGCATCCATGATCGCAGGTCAAATGGGTGACCCACTTAATCGCTACGATCTTTCTGACTCTAGAACACAGTGACTAATTCTACTTACGATAATTTGATCTGAGTATTAAGTGGGTCGGTGCTCATTTCGGTGATGTAATTAAACATCACTGAATTATATCCCAAAAATAAAGGGATCTTTGTGAGCAAATTACTTGAACTTATAATTTTTAAAACCAATATAAGCCAATCGTGAAAATGCACACGATTTTCGTGAAATTCTTTGAACAACTTTTTGATACCTATCATTGTGGTTTTCTTATAATTAAAAACAATTAAATACGGCGCGGCGTCTTAATCTAAGCGCTATCTCCGTCACTATTTTATTACACGTAGAAGTTATTCACGCTATCCTTTTCTAATTCGCTCACACTGCGATACTCGGGCGGGGTCGTAACGAGAATATCAGCTGTAGGTATTGTGTATTTTTTTTCGCTTGATAGAAAATTTTATGAGTAAAACAGATGTATCTCGCTAAGATCTCTATTTTAAATTAAACTATCCGAATCTGAAAGGATCGTTTTTTAAAGTCGATAATATTTCCAAGTTCACTATATAGCTACCTACCAATATTATTTACTCTCGTTTCGGAGACTATTTCATGGGTCCAGCGACTCTGAATCATATAAATACTTTACGCCTCGCTTAATTTCAGCCCTCGACGGAGAACCAGTTGTTCCACGTTCAGCACCTGAACTCGAAGTTCCACCATGAGTACCGCCACCTGCGGCTGCTGTGGGACGAGGCTGGTCAGACCGTGGAATACTCGCTCTTCTTTAAGAACAGCTCTGCTGGCTACTGGCAGGTGTTCGACGGACAAAACGGTAAGTGAACACATGATAGTTTATTTTTGTAAATGGACAAAGACATTATTTATCTACAAGCAAATACGTAGGTTTATCTTTATTTACATAAAATGCGAGTGTGACTTGGTCGTGTCTCTACATTACGTATTTTGTGGGATAAAATAATAGTAGGGGATATTATTTTTCGGTACAGATGGCAATTAAATTATCTCAATCTGTCTTTTCGCGCATTGCGAGAAACTTTTTTTTTTTTATTACATTATAGGCAAGTATTTGATCTCGATCTCACCTGATGGTAAGTGACGATGAGATCTACGATGGAGTATACTTTCCTAGGTAGGAAGGCGGCAGTAGATAGAGACGCTACATTCACTAGGCACATGCAGTGCAACTGATCTGACCCGCCATCCATGAATGGCAACACCGAACATCATGCCGGAACACGGTTAGGCCGCTTGGCGACATGGCTTTGTTCAGTGGGTGGTGACTAGCCACGGCCGAAGCCTACCACCAGTAGAGTTGTCACCTGGTTGGCACCACCCAGGGTCACGTGTAGGGTATCTCGAGGGTACTTAATTCTCCTACGGACGAAGGTGACTCGACCCCAAATATTGGACATCTATAAATTTGGTGCTTATTACATGTGTTATAATTAATTAATTACCATAAAATAAGCAACTGATGGAAATAGGTTGGTACAACTTGTGGTTACAGCGATTATCGCCAGAGCCATTGTTACAGAAAATAAATGTAATTACGTATCATTCGATCGGGTACAACATCGTTTTCCCTGATTTATTCCTTTCCGTACTTATTAGGTATAACCGTGCATCTATTTTATATATTCACATTATGGTTGCAGGAACCCTGCCAGCTCTACCGAGGTACCAGCAGTTCAGCGGCACAATACAAGTGTTGAAAGCCGTCAGCGACCACATGGTACTGAACTTCTGCCAGGAAGCCAAGGACGGGAGACCAGCGCAGCTCTACTCTGTCCTTTTCTCCCGCGAGCCGGTGCTCTTGGCGCGATGGGAGATGGAGTCAGTCCACGCGATGTTGCAAAATAAGAAGCTCTCTGTGGCCTCAAGACGAATGGTGTGTGGTAACAGCGCCGATAAGCCCCTTTACAGTTTGCTTGCCACCATCATTTTGTTCGCTCTGAGTTACGTTATAAGTTAGTAGCACGATTTAATATCTAGTATATATGAATATTATATATTTAAACGCCCGCGCATGTAGGAAATAACTAGCGGATATGACATAATGGACTGAACTTGAAAATCGTTTAGATATAAGACGCAATAAAAATACTTTTGTGTAATTTTGCAACGTTACCACAATATGAATGACACTTTTCGTAATTAAAGTAAAACCCACTGACAGACTAACTCACTCATTTCGAAATTTCCGAAACCATGAGACCTGCGAACTGCCAAGTTCCCCGTTGAAAATAATCTGGGTATTTTCAAGTCGAGAGTGAACAGGTACCTTCTAGGCAAGTATGCTCCATCGTAAATTTCATCGTCACTTACCATCAGGTGAGATCGAAATCAACTACTTGCCTATCTATACATATAAATAAAATTGGAGTGTCTGTTTGTAATATTAAAATAACCGCTTTTTACTAAGTGCATTTGGATGTATACACGTTACCTATACCGAAACAACATTTTTTACAATTTTTGTCTGTCGGTCTGTCTGTCTGTCCGTCTGTCCGTCTGTCTGTCTGTCTGTCTGTCTGTCTGTCTGTCTGTTTGTTCCGGCTAATCTCTGAAATGGCTGGACCGATTTTGACGGGACTTTCACTGGCAGATAGCTGATGTAACAAGGAGTAACTTAGGCTACTTTTATTTTAGAAAAAAAATAGGATCTCACGATAAAAAATTAAAACCAATGTTGCAGCGCAGCGCCTGATTAAGTTTGATAGCAACAAGCCCGCGGGACGCATTGCAGGCGTCTCGCGGGCTCAGAATGGGCGAGCAGGCTGTTGTCAACGGTTGTCTTTGTTAAATACCATGCGGACGAAGTCGCGGGCAACAGCTAGTAATGTAATAAAAAAAAAACCTAGGTACTGGAAATTTGGCACGGATTTTTGAGAATTCGATCCCTATAAAGAGCTAAAATGTAGGGTCAAAATTTGTATGGAAAATTTTATTCTATGGACATTTATAATATGCTACTTTTCTACGCGGACGAAGTCACGGGTAACAGCTTGTATGAATATATCTAAACACCCACGTAGTCAGATATCATAAACTGGACTTGAACATGGTTTAGATATGACGCAAAAAATTGCGTCTGCGTAATTAGCCACTATTTAAGGACTTTTTCATGCGGACTATTTGTTTATTAGGCATGACAATATATAAGCCACAAATTCATAACAATTTTAATGCATTTACAATGTCATTACAACACATTTGAACGGTTCAGTCAAAGAAATGCCAAAAGTAGGTAGTCGTTCCCTACCGTATTTTAAAGAATTTGTGCTACAAAGTTGTTGCTAATAAATTCCTCAGTTACGATGTTACTAACCATTGTATTCTCATCGGAGACTCCTTTATCTTCAACTGGATTGTAGTACCTATAGCTGAAAATGTGAAACCAGTTTGGTCCTGTCCTTGTGTTCACAGGCCACAAGGAACTGAGACGAACAACATAATATTAAAAAATATTCGCCAATAATGGGTTTACAATATGTTTACATCCGTCCTAGTATTTTAAAAATAATGAATATATTAATTGTATAACTAGCTATAATGTTACTAAATTTATTTACATTGTAAGGTTCATCCATGTACTTGAGTTAATGGCTATTTATCTGTTAAATAAATAACGTATAGAACGGGTGCATGACGTGTTAAATTTATTACGTTTAAAATTTAAAATAATGTAGTATTCATATTTATGTATTCTTTAATACTAGCTGTCCCGGCGAACTTCGTACCGTCTCAGAATCAAATATATGAGAAAATGTATTATCATTTTTTTTTTGTAATTATGGACCGTGCTTTAATAGTTATTCTGCTATTCGTAGCGGAAACAAATTTAAAAAATCAAAGGTCATAAAAATCGGGCCACCCGTTCTTGAGTTTTAAATAGTGTAACTAACACGACTTTGTTTTATATATATAAAACAAATAGAATAGAATAAATATTAGTTCATAATACCAAAGAATAAAGTATAAACCTTGTATTATTATGTTGTAAGTACCTATTTCTTTGAAATAATAAAAAAGCTAAAATTGTTCGTATTTTCTATTTGGAATTTAGTATGATGGATCCAAGAAATTTATGAACTAAATAACCATCAGGCATGTGACATGAAAGATTCTTAATACGATTAGCAACGAAAGTGAATCCTTGGAACTGGGTAGGTTCCCAAAACAACAGATTAGTGGACTAAAATAGGAATGCCCGACAAAAACCACAGGGCTTCCGTGAGTGCGCCGCCAGAACAAATCCAATTAGGTACTTTGTTTTCTGGATTTCTGCTCTAATTCTGCAATTTTTAGTTAGGCTTGGTTATCGTGTAGTCATTTTCACTAGCTTTCTTTAACTTAATTTGTATTTTTTTTTTCATTGAATTTAAATTGACGTAAAGGGGAGGTTCTGAATCATCGAATTGAGAGCCTTCTCCATTTTTTTGTCGGTTTTTTTATTTATTTTTTATTTGGCATCGGCATAGGTATTTTGCCAGTGTCAAGTAATATAAATTATTTCTGTTTTTGAGCATATGCAAAGGCCCAAAGGCTAGGGCCAAGTAAAATACCACCCATCCCTCAATCAGTAAAGTGATGGATACTTTTCAGTTTCCCGCCAAAAAACCATTTGTCGGTTTATGCGTAGACAAACATAAACAAAAACAAAATCGATACATATTTTTTTATGTTTGTCTACGTATAACTTTTTATTGGTGATCCAATTTTTGATATTTATTTTTTCGGAATAGGGTATATATCTCAAAGAGGTCCCAGTTATTTTTTCTCGAAGCATATAAGTACTTAGTCACTTCATAAGGTTAACTTTATGCAGAATTTTACAATCTAGGAAGTAGCTATAATCTTGGTGCTCCCTGGATAACACTGGCCGGTTGTTATCAAGGTTTCAATGCAATAATTTCATCCACGGTCATACTGAAGATTTTGCGGCAGCAGTTTGGCGCCAGTACGTTATGTTCTGAAGGTTGCTGGCATTCAATTTTCAGGGCTATTTGTATGAAGGTAAGTACTGAAATGATGAGTAAGTATAGTTCAATTGCGAAAACTAATAAAATTGTACAAGGTTATACTATAAATAAGCATCGTTACATCTTATTGTTTTCGGAGAAATTTCCCCGAGTTTGGCTTACAGGAATATTTATTAGTGTATTTTTTGGATAGAATATTTTCTTATGTAAACACTACCTGGCCTAAATTTGTGATTTATGTTTTTATATGCTCGTTACATAAACATATTTTTGAGGAGTTTATATAGATAAAAAAATACGAAAAAATAAGTTTTTTTCTAAATTTCGTAGCTTACAGCATTCAAAGTTTAAGATTGTGACTATGTGTGAATGTGTCAATATTACCTAAAGAAAAAAAAAACATTCACGTAGATAGATACACATGGATTGAAACGTGATCAATATGACCTACCTATAATATTATCGACTACCATTTTTATTGTTATACACTTTATATAATGTTTCAAATTTTACGGCCAGCTCCAAGGTCGGCTAACAAATCCAACAAATTGTTTACAGTTTGTAAACGCTATTTGATCCAATTAAACCTACCGCCTATCCGTGGGAAGGGTACATTATGATAAACAAATTTTGACTTTGTATCTATCCACGTAGAGTGGTATTTGGATGTCCCCTAGCAACTCAATGTGTGCACAGTGGATCAGCTATGACGTCGTCCTGCCACCCACAGTGAGGGCCGGACGCGTAAGAAGGGTGAACTCCACGCTTACATACGTATTTAATATATAACAAAACAATGTGTGTATATAGCACCCTTTTTACCAACCATAAATCAGAAAATAATTCTGTGGATATAGGTACACGTGCAAACGAGTAAACGAGGGAAACACGTGTCGAATACTTTTTTAAATTGGTGCTTCTTAATTTCCACTAGTCTAGTGACAATTCAGATGCCATTGTCACTCTGATGCTAGTCAATTGTGTTACCTAGATGTTATAATGCCTCGAGACATGGATCTATTATTGTTACACCATACCTATATGATATTTTATTACTCATAATTAATTTAAGTATTACTTAAGCGCAATAAAACATTTAGGTAAATAAGTATACCTAATACACGCGAAAAAATCCGTAAATTTAGATTTATTTCAATGTGTAGTATTCGCGTAAATATAAGAAATCAATATATAAATAAGTACTATCATGTTTTTAACTGCGAATGCTGTGAGAGCGAGTAGTGCCAGCTTTCTATTCAATATATGTCTGGTCATAACATCAGGACCTTGACAAATTAAACTGATAGATGGATATGGTCTGGTGGTAATCATTCCAGTTTTTTTAAAATTTTATTAGATGCCAGATGTTTATGAGCTATGCAAGCTTATCTATGAGTGTAGAGTTTCATTCAATCGGTCTGGCACTGAACGCGCGCAGTGCTTTTAAAAGTGGTGTTTAGACGACGCGTTCTTGCTAACGATAATGAAACTATTTTGTCTACTACTCATTGCAATCACGGCTACAACCGCTAAACAGTCCAAAAATGTAGATCCAAAGTGTGAAGGTATCGATATAAGAGGTGAATATCATAAAGCATCTGTGATAATGAACGGAGTCAACCGCCCGTACCAGCTCGCCGCTTACGATAGCGGCCATAAAGTATTCTTCAGCACCAACGTCGGTGACGACAAAAAAGATACTTTTCAGATTGCTTACGTCAGAGAAAATGATACAGCGCCGACTGAAATTAAAAACATTACAAATGGCTTTGCTATCGCCGTGGACGCGCACACACATACCGCATATTTCGGCGGCAGCGACGGAGTCTACGCCGATAATCTTGAAAAATCCAATGGAATCAAGCACATAGTTAAAGGCTACGATATCTGGGACATGTTTTTCCATCATCATCTGTATTTCATAGCGTATCCGTCGCAGCGGCTACACAAATACGAGGACGGGAAGAATGTAACGCTCCAAGAACATATCCATGAGAAGATATATCAATTCGTTATCGACGGAGACGACGACGTGTTTATAACGACTAAGGACGGGCTACATTTGATACAAAATGGTACTAATGATCGTATTTCCTACGATGGACCGAAAGTGTTCAGAGCTATTGAAGTTAATCACGCAGGGGTCGCGCACTTCTGCTCCCAACATTCCATTTATGTGCCGCACAAGAAGAACCACACGCTGGTGGAAATAGCGAAGATAGAGAATATATTCGGGTTGACTTTTGATAGTGCCGACCACTTCATATATTCGAATCCACACGAAATCATTAAACTACTGCCCGGTCATTGTAAATCAAAGAAGAATCACTGATTTTCCTAAATTCAACTCTGTGCCTATATAACTTAGTCAACATATCATAAAATAACTAGTAGTGTGTTTCTAAATTGTTTCGTCGACAATACGTATCGAGTACCAGGCGAACAGATATACAAAGATTTTCTGTATAGAAAAGTACATCCGGCATCTATCTCGCTTCCCCTTCGGGAGGGTCGCACCCTCTTTGATTTTCCCCCATCTCTCCTCCTCCCCCAATCCTCTCAATGTGTACATACTAAATATACGTATGTAAAAATATACCTTTAAAAATGGTCTATACATTTTTTTGACTGAGGTCTCTGTATTCATATTCTATTCAAAGTTCCAATATTCATAAATGTCATTCGAAAAAATGTCTTCTATAATCATGTGAGCCCAGTATTGCCGACGCTGCGTCTATTTAACTAGTCGAGTGCCTACGAAGAAAATGTCGTTTCCATTTTCTAGAACTTCAGTTATTTTTTTTAATTTGATCTTCAATGTAAGTATGTCTCAATATTATTTTTTTGCAATGATTGTCCTGTTAGGAAAAAACATGATAAATAGGTGATACCTATTTATCATGTTTTTTATCATACACTGTGCATATTTTGGTAACTACACCCACTTAGGTAGCGACGAAATTTATTCGGAATGACGTCACAACTGGATGCTTACTTTCCAGTTTTCTCAACGTCGTGATATCTGCCCGCCTATGCTTCCCTGGTATAAATGTATTCGAGATTGGTCCCGGAAAACCGCAGTTAAGGGTTGCTGCTAAACTTACTGGTGGCTGTCGCACGGATTGTGTGCGTAGTAATGGATGTAGAAAAGAATTTTCCGATGGCCAGTGGTCAAGGTGACTCGCGAAAATTCCATGACAACGTCGCGAAATCGTCAACAGAGGTCGTTTGTACTAGGATGCCATATCGGGAAGGAAGTGATTCGCGAATACAACCCCCAGCGGGAGCTCCCTTACAATTCCTGTTGCCCTTAACAGACGGCGCTACGCGTGCAATATTTTTGCCTGACTCCCAATGCCAGGGGCATAGAGTTATTAAAACATTTTGGTAGAATCAAAGTTATTAGATGGTAATTTATTGTAGGTAAGTGTATTATAAACTAGAAAACAAACATTTTGATGATTTCGTTGAGTTTCTTCGACATAAAGATAATATGCTATACTTCACATGCGCCCATTGAGGAGACGGTGACGGTGCCTCTCACGTATGTGACACCATCTCTGCAATCGCAACTGTCCTGTACAACAAAAGAAGAATAAACAAGTGGCATTCAGCATCCAATTAAAATTAAAAACAAAATACATAAAAGTCAAAAATCACTTATTAATAGTCAGAAGCTACTATCGGTTCAGACTGTTAATTTCGTCGGTTATAATTAAACAGCCCATGTCCTTCCTCCTTCTCGTGTATAACAGCATAGAAATAAAACTTACTTTACATATTTTATTGCGTTTACTTTATGTTTTTACATAACCGATGTTTTGGGTGTTTTACAGCAACCATGGTCACGTCCTTGTGTCATAGTTGGAACTAGGGTACCCTCATATTTAGTTTTTGCAGCAAGCAGCCGGAACGTCGTGAACGTAAAAACATAAAATAAACGCGATAAAATCTGTAAAATAAGTCTTATTGCAAAACGTAATAGAGCAACTTACAAAAATGTCTTCACCAGACGAGCACTCTTCTTTCTGCTCATAAAACTGAACTTTCTCAATATTGTGCCTGATGATGTCATCGGGGTACTTGCTCTGGGCTTCGCCGGCGGCGACCTTCGCAACGAGGCCCTTATTGTTCCTCTTCACCGTCAGTTTCTCCAGGGTAACGTTCTCCATGACATCCGGACTGCCGAATATTGTATCTTCTAGATATGTGCAATAGCTGTCACTGTCAGTTTTTAATGTTGGAACTATGTTGTTATTTATGTTGATGCACTCCGACGTACCTCGGTTTGGTTTGTTATTGTGTGTGACATCATTCTCCAGGTAATTCTGGTAGAGTTGTTCGTCGAGTAGCGGCGTCTCGTCGGATTTCCTTCTGGCTCGTCTTATATTGCAGTATAAGTTAGTTACGAACTGGAACTTGAGGACGTAAACGAGGAAGTCGGTGACACTCGCCGAGCCGCTCTTGTTGCCCTTGCTGTGCAGGAGACAGAAGTGCTTCGGTGGCGAGGTGCCGTACGAGAAACCTGGACAGATTACATATTGGATCGATACGGTCATGTGCAAGGATCTGGGCTCCAAGTCTGCTAATGCAATCGATTCATAATCAAACAGCAACCGCATAGTAACTGTCACTATTGACAGATATTGTATGGGATATCTGTCAAAAGTGTCAGTTACTATGCGGTTGCTGTTCGATTATGAATTGAGTGTGTTAGCAGACTTGAGGTCCTGGTTTGACGTAAAGGTATAAGTAGATGTGGCAATGGCGAGAATAGAGTATAATATGTTCGACATTTTTAACCTCCTTAAAGTGATGTGCTTTTGCCCTCCATTAAAAAATTAGGAATGATAATCGCGCTCGGACATGTTTTGTGCAGACATTTGACAACACATGGGTAGCCTTTCACTTCCCATGAACCGAAACCTGACCCTTCTGCTCGTTGTAATATTCATATCTTATTACTCTTTTCTTACGAAATGAAATACGATGAAATAAAATGGATATGAATATGGCCTCACTCACAACTTAGTGAGTATTTTGCCAATGTCAAGTAATTAATAGCAATAACACATTCAATAAATGCACATTATAAATAAAATAATGGATGTGACATAAATATATGAATATCGAGTGTCTCGAATATTCATATAGTCAACATTACAATGACTCACCAGACGAAGAAAAGTACTCACAAAGAAAATAGTCACATCTAATGACTTTGTTTAATCACTGTCATCATATCACACTAACATCATGCTTTAAATAAACTATGTAGGTACTGACTGTGTCTATGGTAGCACGAGCACGGGGTGAGCAGCGGCGAGTTCTCGACGAGGGTGTTGGGCGCGCTGCGCGTGCGCACGAAGTGGCTGCTGTTCCACGTGGTGTCCGTGTACGGGATGGAGGCGCTGCCGCTGCGCGTAGACTGCGCGCACTTGCGCGACTCGCGCAGCGAGAAGAACGTCAATGTCACCACACCCTGCACATAGTAGTGGCTTAAGCACAATGTATATTTTACGTAAGTAGCGCTACGTTAACGTAAGAGAGTTGCGTACCCCGGGCAGATTTCATGAATACGAACGATGACGGATGCGAACCATTAAGGGCTCGTGTAAAGGGGCACTTATTGTTATAGCTGCATTAATGACAAAAGGATATAAGCGATTTAAGACGTTGCAATATAGGGTCACTTGACGATTGATATTTTTTCTTTTAAATCGGTAAGTATCATAAACATAAACGCAGAATTCTTTCTAGACTGCAGAGCAGAAGAAAAGGCAGAGGCTTCGGCCAGAGGTGAAAGGTATAAAAGGGAAGAGTTGGTACCATAGTGAAGCAGGCCGCGGCACAGAGCGAGGCGCACAGCGGGAAGCCGTAGCGCTGCGTAAGCGCGCCGCCCAGCGCTGGGCCCAGCACTTCGCCCAGCGAGTAGCAGCACGACCACACGCCCGCTACTGCGCTGTACGTCGCTAGCGCTTCAGGACACCCGCCCTCGTAGCTGCAGCAACATACATTACGTCATATAACATAAAAAAAAATATACTTAGAACCAAAAAGACCAAAGTACCTACATACCTACATTACCTACATTAACTTAGAACCGAAAAGACTGAAATTAAAATACATTATTTTGGAATCAACACAAACATTTACTCATTACAACCTACCCAATCAATATTGCATTGAAATAATGATCGTTTACTTTTCAAAATGACTGGGCGCAATTCTCAATTAATGTATGAGTTTTTTTTTCAATCTATGAATGTTATTTTTCTTATCTCTACAATCTACGTCATGGTTACTTAGAAATATTTTTTCTATCTCTCATAGTTTCGGACGTTTCCATACTGACCCATCTCGATGTTACATCCTGTATATCGCTTTAGACTCGGGTACAAACATACACGCTGATATTTGAATTTAGAACCCATGACCGAAACAGAAAGCAAAGTCACTACCAACTCTGCTAATCAGTTCGCAATAAAATAAAATACTTTAACGTAGCAACGAAAAGCACATAAAGTGAAGATACTCACATGGAACTAGTCAGTACACCTTGAAAAGTAGGCAGTAGAGTCAACGCAACCGACATGCCCAGGATCGAGAGCGCGACCAAATCCAACCAGAGACCGCTGAAAACAAAACAAGATTGTACGATGAAGCAGGTGTCCATAAAACTCACACACAACCCCGCCCCCTGAATACGTATCTTGCCTAGGCTAACGATAGCAAAGCGACAGCAATAATCTCGCAATAATTGCTTTCAAATAGCAGATTTTTATGGCGTCGCAGCGCTACGTAATACGAATTAGCGATTTAAAAGCAAATATTGCGCGATTACTGCTATCGCTAGGCTATTGCAAGTTACATAATCAGGGGGCCGGTCAGTAGATCTGACAGGATCTGACAGGACAGGCGGCCCCACCCTCTAACTTGCGGGTGGAGCCATATTCATATCCATTTTATTTCATCGCATTTCATTTCGTAAAGAAAGAAGAAGATCTGACAGGTAAGTAAGCTGCAGTAGCTATTACTTTGTCGAGATGATAATGTTATGGCTTGTTTACACAGGGTCGGCTGCCAACTTTGGCAAACGACTTCGACTTGCTGAAGGTTTCGCAACCAAAAACATTGTTCACACAAAGAGTCGACTTCTGTCTTCGGTGGGAGTCGAAGCCTAGTTGACCCATGGGCTTAAACTGTGTTTCTCCAATAATTATGTCAATAGGCGTGTGCAGACTGACCGTGCAGCCCCGTCAGGCTGCCTTGAGAATATTCTGAATGCGGCCCAGCAGCGAGAAAAACGACAGAGCGTTCGGGCGAGGCGGTGATATGCACAAGACAGCCTCACGAGGCTGTGCGGCCAGTCTGTACACAGACAATAAGATATTTTCCTACGCTTACCGGGGCAGACCAGGTATAAAGGGACACGGGCCCAGGAGCAATAGTCCTGCTGTAGACAGAAACAGTCCCCACACCATCATGCACCAGTGATTGTGAACCCTGAAAGGCGACAAGACTTGGTCAATAAATATACGCCAGAGCACTAAAATTCTATAGGTATCTCGTATCTCCTTTAGCTGGTTGATAAATAGAGAATGATACATAAATAATAATGTAAATATTCGTATACAGCAGATACACACGGAGAAAAAATGGATTTCTGGCCTAAAGCAAATAAGGTTGTTGGTTGGTACTGTTGAATTGTAATTACGTGGGGCGACTTTGTCACGCTAACCGCCATTTTTTAACCGACTTCAAAAAAAAGGAGGAGGTTCTCAATTCGGTTCTATTTTTTTTTTTATGTTTGTTACCTCAGATCTCCGTCATTTATGAACCGATTTGTTACATAGCTAATCGTAAACGTTAAGACGGTACCGTCAAATAGAACGCATACAAAACGTCGAAAAGGACTTACAGAAAGGCACTTACGAAATTGACGGAATATTACCAGAAATAAATCGTTGGTACACAAACATACCGATCAGCGACCCATCCCCATATCGGGCTAAATATTCCATAGAGGCTGGAGAACAAAAGGAATATCAGTCCAATTTGTTGAGTGGAGAGGCCGAACTGGCGCAAATGGGGCTCCAGGGTGGGATCCAGGAAGGCCCACGTGTTGGACACGATGACTATCACCAGCCCCGTGATTATTATCGACGGGATCTTTAACAAACCGATGATGGATGCCGTTTTCGAACCGGAGATATACTCTGGGGACCAGAAAAGATGACATTACTGACGCGTGTGGCGATTTTGGACCAATAGCGTCACGGCAAAAGGGCGATAGCTGATTGGCTGGTCGTTCGGAAGGGTAGTTGGCATGCATTTCTTCACGTACCTTCACAGTCAGTGAGCAAGAAGTAGTTGATCGGTACTGTCATCACCATCACGACTCCGAGGCTGTAGAACGGGAGACCAAAGCCCCCGATCTGCCTGGAACATTCAGATATTTAATGCTTACACACAGTAAAATGAACCTATTTTATATTAGTCACATGAGCTAATTTTAAGTAGGTTTATTTCACTGTTCTAGATTTCTAACAGAACAAGTGTCAATCTTATATGGAGTTTAGACATTTTAGTGACGATACCTTTGTGTTGCATGAAGGGTTTAAGCATTCAATTACCGAGTACAGCAGCCCCCCCACGGCCGGTCCGACCGACATGCCCAGCCCGATGAACGTCTCGAGGATGCCCAGCACCGAGCCGATGCTGTCCGGGAACGCGTTCACCACGAACACGTAGCTCGCGGTAGAGTACGCGCTGGCGCCGAGCGCCTCCAGCCCTCGCACCACGAAGCAGAGCACCGTGAACGTCACTGTATCGTCGATCATGGCTAGTGTACTGAAACAGTGACCCTAAATAACAATCTAACTAAAAATAATATCTTCATGTTACTTAGCATCGGTTCTGAGTGTTAGCTCCACTGAGAAGAGCAGGCATGAAACTCAATGGTTGGTTACTCTTTCACGAAAGAGGTTTGTATGAGTACATTCTAAGGAACAACAACGTCATCTGAGCAGTCAACACTAAAGCCCGATAGAATATCCTATTAGTATAAGATGGGTTAGAATCGGAAGGTGTGGAGCGCGGCTTAGAGTCTTGGCTGTAGTGCTGTCTGCTCAACGTGTGGGCAATCGGACGACCAAAATTAGAATTTAGAACGTCCGATTGCTCTACACATTTCTCGACTAACATCTTAGAGGAGTTTGGTGTTGCTGGCTTCTATAATTATCAATCTACTGGTTTTGTTTATAATTGGAAAAGTTGACTAGTCGAGGGTCAGTGGTGGGTTCCTCTTCCCCCAGTTGTTAGACAATGGATTTCCGCCAAGTATCGCCTAGTTCCCTTCTCCTTATAAGATAGCTACTAGTTTTAAGTCTACATATGTACCTATACCATACCTTACCATACCTTCCGCTAGTCTAGAAGCGCTGTTGAATATCAAATAATGCTGGCTATATACCTTAGTACAAGTTTGGCGTACAAAAAAATCACAACCTATGCGCTTGGATATGTACAATTCCCATAAAAGTGTAGGTAGGTACCACACACAATAATCATCACAAGTGTAAACAAGGTAATCACATAAGTATAACAAACTCATTTGGGCGATCTACATACACACATATTTGGTAAATAAGTCTATTAACTAAATATATCGCACCCTCAGAACGATAGAGGCTTAACTCAATTTTTTTTTGGGACATCGCAATCAAAGATCTTTGCAACTGAACGGGAGGACGAAAAGTACCGGTGTAAAAGAGACGGAAATATAATAAGCTTTTTCTATCATAAAAACGCCTTTATTTTAATATTCATCGGATAGAACATACATTAAAACCATAATTTTGAAGCATAATTTTGCATTCATAATTTTGAGTTGAGCCCCTATCGTTCTGAGGGTGCGATATATGTAAAACAATATACATTATAATCTGTTAACATATTAAGAGATGCTATCACCCATAACAATATAGTTCGTATGGTATCATAATGTGGGTTACCTCCGTTATCAACCCAAACATCGTATTAGGGCCAGCGCACACCGACACTGACATAGTGGCGGCGAGATGAACTGAAAATCAACTCGGCATTATCTGAAATTTGTATATGCAATAAAATAAAAATAAGCAGTTCGAAGCGCTATCGAGATGACGACAACCGTATGCCAAAATAGTCTAATTTGATATTGAAAAGTATAATAAGTCGGTGTGCGCTGGCACTTAAATCTAAGACATAATATTTGTACCCGTACTCACCCGAATAGTACGTTGCAAGCTCCCGCAACAAACATTCCTGCTGTGAAGAGGAACTTTGCACCGACCGCCGGCAACTGTAATAATGTAGTGATAATTTAGTCTAACTAATAACTAACCATCACTAAGGTAACAAACCATTATACCGGTCCACACGGTGGCATATAGCCCGACTCCCCCTCGAGTTGAGGGAGAGTGAGCTTGATATAATGACAGTAGACTCGCACTTATCGCACTGGGACCAAAAATACCATCGGCGAATTAATATGAGCCATCGACGAATTAGTATAAGCCATCGGCGAATTAATATAAGCCATCGGTGAATTAATATGAATCTTGAACGCAGGTACCTACCAATTGAAATATTATGGTGATTGATGTTTTCATGATTAACCAATAAAGTTGAATGTTTGGACTTGAGGCGATTGGCGGTGGCATTTATTACTTTGAATACCTACTCTTTCTAAGCTCTCAGACATAGGCGAGGATACAGTCGGTGCTATTGCCACCCAATCAGTGACTGCTCAGGCAGTTAATTACTCAATAACTAGTCCTTTCAATTTAAAGGTACTTACAAATTTCCCAAACAGTGGCGACGTGAGGAACATGACTACAGCGTAGAAACTGAAGACGACTCCGCACATGGTCTCCGACAGCCCCTTCTCGGCGGCTTCGCGGGGAAAGAACGGCGCCATCACGCTCATGGAGCAGAAGCTCATGAAGTCCACCAGCGCCAGCGAGGCCAGGGTGAGCCGCTGCCGGCTGGACAGGTGGCGGACCGCGCTGGGGTGGAGCCGCGTCTGGGTCCGCACCAGCCTGAATATAGAGTTAGTCACTGCTTCTGGCCAAAGTGAACAAGAGCTGACCCAGCGTGAGTATTAGCCGCTAGTTCGATTAGAGTAAGCAGGAACTGCTAATCTATGCAAATAAATAAAATTGGAGTGTCCGTTTGTAATATTAAAATAACCGCTTTTTACTAAGTGCATTTAGATGTGTACACGGTACATATACCAAAACATTTTTTTTACAATTTTCGTCTGTCTGTTTGTTTTGGCTAATCTCTGAAATGGCTGGTCCTATTTTGACGGGACTTTCACTGGCAGATAGCTGATGTAACACTTAGGGTTACTTTTACGAAGTCGCGGGTAACAGCTAGTATAATCCTAAGTTGTCTAGAAAGCCTACATCCTGGAGTAGGTACTGGACTACCTATACGGATAAATACGGATAAATAATAGGTAGGTACTCTACACGCCGTTGCTAGTGTCAATGAACGCATAAGCATCGACCTTTCCTATGCACAGAAAAAAAATGTTTTTTTAACTTATTTAATTACTTCGGTACAACGTTACAATTGTAAAAATGCTACCCACACGAGATTATATACTGCACTAACGTGGATTCAAGTAAAAAAAACTCCCAAGAAGTGCAGTAATTTGTCATAAAGTATTCTAAACTTTACTGATTGGGTTAGGGGGTTTTATTAAGCTTAGTCTACGGATTAGGCCTGCATAGAATCTGCCATTTTTGATATTTAAAAAAACATCGGACTTGACGTTGGCAAAATACCTATCCCAATGGTGCGTCAGGCCTATCTTTGAAAGAAAAAAAATACATCTCAGAATTTGGCCTCCCGTTGCAGGTTCATGGACCTAGAGCAAATGATCCAAAACAACTCATGTTAACTTAACATCGTGGGCGAAGTTATGGATTTTTTTTTACATGCCTACTTGTATGCAGAAAAGAGAGAATAAAAATCTAGATTTTATTTGGACGTTAACTTTAAATTATGCATACGTAAATACTACTACTATTTGGCACAATTATTTATAGGTAAATATTACTAGTACTTGGGACACAGGTACATCTACAATTATCTGCCAAAAACCATAGGTACCTACTCAGTACTGTCAGCTACTAACATGTAGGTAATTCTTGTTTGATTCAAGATCAACACGTTACCGAACCATGCCCGATATTACTCAACATTGATACTTACAGATAAAGGACAACAATCCTTATCAATTACAATAATTCTATAATTACTACGATGTGTTACACGTGGGATTGATTTACCTGTCTACTATATGCTACTGCTTATTCACAAATTGTTAGGATAATAATAAAATAAGGATACCTGTCTTACCGTTCTCTTAATATTCGGATTTCTGAACTGACGTCATCGGGCGGTCCTCCGGACCAGGAGTGCACGCGTCGCAGCCGTCCCGAGTCCGGCAGGGACCGGTGGCCGCCCCACGTGGCGGCCAGGTCATCCTCCTGCGTGGAGGTCTTCATCAGCTTACCATCGAACACTATTGTCTCCAACGATCCCGCGCCTATCGCAGCACTGTTCGCGTCCACACAAGTATTTTCACTCAACAGCTGTGTGTTTTCATCGGAGTCATCGGAGTCCCGGTCCATTGTGGGTGTCTACCACGTGTCTACGCTCTTCAGGTAGCACGGCTATATACGGAATATGCTAGATCACAGTCAACTAATAACCGATCGTAAACAAATGGTGTTATCGGCGAGTCAACACGCCGCCGCGCCGAACGACTAACAATTAAAAGACCTACCTCGCGTGTATCAATTTATCGATATCTTATCGGGTGCAAATAAAAAATTCCTGGCAAGAAGCCACTGTCAGATCACTTTGTAATCGAGCGTGAGGGTGTTTTCCAATTCGAAGGCTGTATGCAGAATTCGAATTTTTGAAGTTATCGTATCATGTTATATTAGCATAGTGGGTAGTTGAGTGGGTACCTATGTGAAGTAGGGCTTGAACAGTTTTATGGTGGTGTGATTCAAAATAATTACCTACTTAACATTAAAGTATTGTAGCATATTAGACAAAGCTTCGTCTAAGTGTAGCATGTTTAAGATTGAAATATATATCATTTGAAAAAATCCTGCTGCGAATATATAAGTGGACCATTTTGGCGTGCGACTGTCATTTTTAAATTTTATCTAGTTACTATTTCTTTTCATATTTGAAGTTTTATTTAGATACCCGCAATCTAAATAAAACTTCAAATATTATATGAAATAGTTACCAGATTGCTAATGATTTTCATTAAAAAAAACATATGTTGGTTTTTGTTGTAATTGTAACAAAGTTATTTATTTATTCTTATTTATTAACAAATTAACAATCACACAATATTCTTATTAAAAAAATCAAATGTCCATGAGAGCCACGTACAATTAATAATACAATATTCATTTCATCTCACTGGCTCGGAAATGCATTTATAGCTAACAAAACATAATAAAACGTCAGAAACGTAGTTCGGCGGGAAGTTGAAAAGAGAAGTTGTCAATTTCGTTTTATTTTCTAAAAAAAAATTGTGGGATATAAACCAGATAGATAATATAGATCGCAGGATAGGCTTAATGCTATTGACAATGAAACACTGATTACTTTTAATATTTGAATTGACTTACATTTAGCATTTTCCTCGCTGCAGTGAGATGAAAAGTTGTGTTTCGGACGGCTGCAAAAGTATTTGAACCTCGTGTCTATGAATGCCTTGCTACGCTCAGGATTCTATATTTGAATTTGAAAATTTAAATCTTAGAATCCTTCGCTTACTCGGTATTCAATACACGCACCTAAATAACAACTTGGCAACCTTGTATTACAGATAAATATTGTAGGTAATTTTTATTTTCTCATATTAATTGTCACAAAGGATACATTTTTCTGTCTTAGATAGGGAAAATGTTGTTGTAGATGTTAAAGTAAGTTTGTTAAGTTTGTAGATGTGAAATGTTGTTTGTAGTGTGTAGAAATATACACATCGTTATTACATACTGACATGTAGTATAATAAAAAATAAAAAAATCTTTTCCCATGGTATTACTTAGCGAAATACATCACATAGTTTGATCTCTCTCTGCTTACTTTTCCTAATAAATTTATCGCATTATAAGATGTTATACATATTAACTTACAATAATCTGTAACCCTTGTAAATTACAATTTTACAAAAAAAAATAGTGAAATGAGAAGTTATACAAATTGTAAAGACGAAATTAAAGTTACTGAAATGAAAATTAAGTAATAATTAAATATGAGGGAGCGTTCAAGTCTTACGTAACGCAGCCTCCCCCCCGCCCCCCCTAAGTAAAACGTAACGTCTCAACACGACCGTTCTGAAGGGATAAAACAATGTTACGTAACGCGTAGTTCAAACCCCCCCTCTCCCACCGCTGTAACGCATCGTAACGTTTCAGAAGACCTCCCAGATTCGTTACGTAATACGTGAACGCTCTCTTATTCAAAATATTTTTTTCAACAATCTATCCAGTGAAGGCCAAAGAATCTATGGATGTACAAACTTAACAGCTGCGCTTACAACTAGCTAGTGCTAACCACCCGTCCATTGGACACACACAGCTGGGCCAGCTCGTGCTGCAGCGCTTGCTCGTTGTCGATCTTGGCGAGCTGGTTCAACTCGAGCGGCTTGCCGGCCGCCTTTTGCTGCTTCAATTTGTCTATGTCGCTTAATTTCTGTGAACATTGAAATAAGTTAACAATTGATTCAGTGGCGTAGCATAGGTCATAAGTACCCGGTGCGGATTTCATTATAACAAAATTGGGGCGTGGTAATGACAAAAAAAACACTGAAAGATTTTAATTTCTTTCATATCTTATTTTTTTTTCTCTAACCGCCGCCTGTCCACTTTGCCGCCTCTGGTAAAGTGCCGGTGCTGATCGCACCCTCCGCCCCCCCCATGCTACGCCATTGAATTGATTCTGATCTTTCGGACTATACAAATCAACTGCCTAATCTATACAAATAAATAAAATTGGACAGTCTATTGGCAATTACCAAAACATTTTTTTTTTACAAATTTTGTTTGTCTGTGTCTGTTTGTTCCGGCTAATCTCTGAATTGGCAGGACCGATTTTGACGGGACTTTCACTGGCATATAGCTGATGTAACAAGGAGTAACTTAGGCTACTTTTATTTTAGAAAAACTTTTTTGTTAAATACCACGCTGACGAAGAATAGACGACGAAGAACAGCTAGTAAAATGTAAAACTGCACATCAGAGCAAAAGCTTTTGAGTATTGTACCATGAAACGATAATAAAATTCCAGAGTGTGCTGCAGATCTTTCGCTACTTCAATTTAATCAGATGTATACATATTGATTTCTTATATTTACGCGAATACTACACATTGAAAACATGAGAACTAAATATGAGGGTACCCCAATCAAACTATGACACTAGGACGTCAACCACGTCAGCCCTCCCGTCACCACGGTTGCTATAAAGCAGCCGAAACGTCGGGAGCGTAAAAACAAAAAATTATCGCGATAAAATCCGATTTTTTATTTCAGTTGTATTCAAATCGATTACTAAGATTCTAGAAGTACTTAACCGGTGATGTGGTGTGTTTACCTTATTGATATTCTTGATCTTCTTGTCCTTCTCCGGGTCGCCGGTGGAGACGAAGGGCGCGCGCGCGGCGGCGGCGGCGGCGGCGGGCGCGGGCGACGCGTCGCCCTGCGCGCGCTCCTCCGCCTTGCGCACCTTGCGCGCCTCGCGCTTCTCCTTCTGCTTGATGGCTTGCTTCGATTGTGCCGCTACACAATTTTACATAGTCTTATGCTCGGTGTTAGCTCCATCTAGTGTTCTCGAAACGCTTACTTAAACGAACACTATACGGCGCTAGCAAAACTCTTGTCACTGTCACTTTAATGCATAAGTCAAATCAATAGACTATTTGTTCTGTGTAACTGTGTCTCTGTGTGTGTTTTTGGGGTCGAGTCATCTTCGTCCGTAGGAGAATTAAGTACCCTCGAGATACCCTACACGTGACCCTGGGTGGTGCCAACCAGGTGACAACTCTACTGGTGGTAGGCTTCGGCCGTGGTTAGTCACCACCCACTGAACAAAGCCATGTCGCCAAGCGGCCTAGCCGTGTTCCGACATGATGTTCGGTGTTGCCATTCATGGATGGCGGGTAAGATTAGTTGCGCTGCATGTGCCTAGTGAATGTAGCGTCTCGATCTACTGCCGCCTTCCTACCTAGGCAAGTATGCTCCATCGTAGATCTCATCGTCACTTACCATCAGGTGAGATCGAGATCAAATACTTGCCTATAATGTATAAAAAAAAAAAAGTAAGACCATAGAAAACGGTATTGTTCTGTGATATAAAAAAGTTTAATTGAATTCAAAATAGACAGCAAAGGCTCAGCAACACGAACATTCATTTACCAACAAAATATTAAGTTAAAAAATATTCGATCTTGAAAACCCTGAAACCCCGAAGAAACTACAACGCCGTGATCGAGGAGATGGGTAGCACTGCAGTACAATTCTGCCTCAAGCAATTAATAATAAAAAAATGCGCTTTTTTAATAAAAAGTCCACCACGCCAAATGCGGGTTGGCGGGTTTCAGACAACTTTCGACGGGTTCTCTAAGCCATGCAGGTTCCCTAACGATGATTTTCCTTCACCATCTAGCATGTGATAATCGTGGATCAAAATTAGTAATATCTATAAAAAATATTTATGATAATGTACAAATGAGTAAAGTCTCACCATTAGGGTTGTCGCCAGGTCGATGCGGCTTCTCCTGCTCGTGCAGCGAGAACGTCGAGGGTCTGTTCTTGGCGCCGGGCGGGCGGTAGGCGGCCGCGGGCTTGGGCGTGGAGTCCTCGATGGCCGCGGGCGCGGTCCGGGACAGCTCGCTCTTGGGGAAGCTGCCCGGCTGCCAGCTGATGGCAAGCAGGTTCTCCTTGTCGGCGCACACGCGCTTGTGCATCAGCACGCATGTGTAGTGCCAGATTTTGTAGCTGTTGAGAATTAAAAAAAAAAACGAATTCTGTTTTATTATCATTATTTCAGTAGCAGTTAGGTGATAATGCAACATTCAACCAAATAATTATCCAGTGCCACCAGCAATACGAAATTAGTCGAAGCCTGCGCCGAAGGATCTGACCACGGAATAAAGAATAATTACTGGAATGGGTATTTTAGTAGACCACTCTCCCAAATGTTAACCAAAATCTTCATCTTTTATTTTTGGTTTGTCAAAGAGCGTCGTAGCCGTAGTTGCGTGGCATGGTGGATAACCTTTGGAATCCCAGGAATGCGTAACATGAGCCACCAGCACCATCATTCCAATGCTTCTATGCGGTGTCTATTGGTTGCTTTTAAGGTCCAGGACATACGGCCCTACAGAAAGTTCAGAAAGACAGTGCAATATATATGTTAAGATATGAATAAGAAGGTTTAGGTTTTAACAGAATTTTACATCTGGCCATTGAAAGAAAAAAAAATTTTTTTTTTCTTAGTTTAAATTTGATTGCTGTTTTGTTTTACTTTTTATGTCACCCACGAGAACTACCAGTTTTGTGAATAAAGCTATCTTAAAAGAATTTCTTATAATTTCATTTATACGCTTGAACAGAGTCTATTAATGCTCAAATATTAATAATATAACCGACTTAAAAAATTTATAGGTTATTAATTCGTCGCGTATCTTTTGAGTCCTTTCCGAGGTGCAAATGAATGCGTCAACTGACCCGTTGCCGACGGTGAGTCGGGGGTAGGTGGTGGCGGTGAGGAAGGCCTCGGCGCGCGGGTCCCACTGCAGGCTGGTGGTGTCGGGCGCGGCGCAGGCGCCCACGCGCCGGTAGCCGCGCAGCTCCCACACCTCGACGCGGCCCGCCGCTATGTTGCCGAACCCGCCCAGCAGCACGCGTGTGCATCAGTTAAGGGCACTTGTTTATGCATTAAATACATTAGAGGGATACACTTTTCTACCGAGACCGAACCGAACCGACCGAAACCGAACTGAAGACCGAATTCGACGTGTGTCTAAGTTTCATCACGGTTCTGTAGAGTGTCAGTTGTGCCATGTATACTTAACCCTTAGTAGCCTGATTTACGAAAGTGATTTTTTTTAATATTACTGTGTTTAATAATAATAACATTTGATTTTTTTTTTAATTTCGTTGGAAAGAATATTATACAACAGTAAAATACGTACAGCCAACCTATAAAAAAAAACTAATAGTAATGTGAAAATTCGGTTTAAAAGATTGGTATCAAAATTGAAACTCTAGGCTATTAAGATAGGCTGAATATACGATCGATGAGATACGATAATAGACCATCTCCAATAGACTTAGTGTCTGAGTGCGTGTGTATAGCCGGTGTCACCGTAGTGCCGCGACACCGAGTTGCAGAACGCGTACCAATATCGTTTAGTATTGTTCGACATCAGTGTCGAGTGTAAGCATCGCCGAGTATAATGTTAGCTTAGCATAAGTCACCGGGTACAAAGGCTATATAAACGACTCTATAACAAGTCTATGATGATGATGCTTGATGATCCGGTTTCGGCCATAGCGATCATTTCGACCCCTAGTCGGTGTGATAGTGTAACAAATATATATAATTTATTTGTAAAGGATATGATTTCCTTCGGGCGGGAAGTATATGGAGTTCCAGGCGCCGGTTCCGAACTCGAAGAGCGGGTCGCACTTGGCGTTGAACAGCGTGGCCTTGGCGGGCGCGTGGCCGTACACCGCCACCCACTCGTTCGAGTTGCCCGGGTTCCACGAGATCGCGTGGATTGGACCCTCCTTGCCTGCACAACAACTATAATAAAAATGTTGCCAAAACAACAATTACGACTGTTAAAAATGTCACCAATGCTGTGTATCGAAAGAAGAATCAGAAATTGAAGTCAAGTTGGCGATTTTTTTTAATTAAAAAAAAACCTGCGTGCGAATGCCAGTAAGGGCAACCTTTGTGGGATGAGCGCGAATGTTTGTAACCGAACTATGGACATTTAACTTATTAAACATCCATGACTCGGGTTTACACATTGGTACTCATCACACAAAGTGTGCCCCTACCAGGATTCGCACCCGGGACCTTCAGCACAGAAAGGGTCAGGGTCACTACCAATTGCGGTAAGGTCGTCAATGTATATGTAGCTACAACTTACTGAATGCCATGTTTCCAGCATTACCCCTGACGTCGCCATACGACAATGACTGTTTCCCATAATATGAACCACCAGTTTTGTCTACCTGCAATATAAAAATTGTCTTCTGTAAATTGAACTCTATTCCCATGCACTAATGTTTCGCTCAGCGAGAACCATTGCAACGATCCCTACTTGTATATAATATTTACCAGATAATGGATTTTTTATACACTGTGATATTGGAAACGATGTGAGCTAATACTGATATATTAAGGCTGTAGCGACCTCTTCAACCTACACAGATAGTACTGCAGACGCATTCAGAACAATAGACGATTCTCAATAAAATCCTGAATCACGCTATAAGAGTTTTCGGAGCACGTAACATATATACAAGATCCCGACAATAACCGTCGGGGCATAGCGGCCGCCCCGCCAGGCATACCACCCGCCTGGCTGGAAGATCTTCCCTTTTCCGCTGAAAGGCTAATATGTGTATACTAACATCGGTCTGCGTCATAGCGAACACGTTAGTGCCGCGCTTGTTCCAGTAGAACGTGGCCTTGTCCGCCTGGAACGAGGAGCGCGCCACCACGCCCTCCTTGAACTCCGGGTATTTGAACACGCGCCAGAACGACGGCTGCCCTTGCTTACCTTCAAGAAAACGGGGCTAATTTAGGGCTAGGAACATTCGGAACAGGGCAAAGGCAGAGCAGGGCAAATTTAGAGAAAGAATAATGTATTCCTGGGCAAATGCGAGGTAAATCTTAGCCTCTTCTCATGCAGCTACTCAAACGATATTAAACTGATTACTACCTACTACAGCCTGACATAAGTAGACATGGTCCCTAATACATTAGAAATTATGGTTAAGTTCCATTGAAATACTGGTACTAGTCACTGATCGGTAGTTCGAGTTAGTAGTGGATTTCGTTTTAGTTGCTAGTTTGCGCCTGTTAAGTACGTATGCGAACCTACGCAGAATATGGCTAACTTCACGCATGAAAAATAAATCGAGGCACTGTCTGCTAACACTATTAGTCCTTAATGAATGATAATCGCTTCGCAATTGTCACTTGACAGTGTACTCAAAAACAATATCTGTTCAATTATATTTATTTTGTATTCTGTGACTGAGAATGAGCTCCAAACTAGGATACATGCTATTGCCATTATGAATTCATTGTGTTACCATACATATAGTAGTATGAAAATAATTTACTAATAAAGTCATACCTAAAGTGAAAACAGAAAAGTAGTATGCAGGTGCTGGGCTCGGAGAGAGGCTGAACGATTTAAGGTTCTCCGCCTGCAGCTGGTGCACAAAACGATCCAGCTTGCCATCCTCGTATATCAACACCTTGCCATTCATTAGCACCGCGACTAGCTTCTCATCAGATGACCACCTTGGTTCCCTGCATTTATTTTATTATGTTAAAGTTAAGCTTGCTTTACATTTAGCTTGGTCAGTGTTGTTAAATGAGTCTTACACTGAATTAATGAAGTTGTAAGGCAGTGAGTGCTCTAATTTAACAAGAAATCACTTCTTGTGTTTGGTATATTTTGTGTTTCCAATTGTGTTAGTGCACTGAATTAGCAATGTCTGAAGCAGCCTTTATTAGCCTTTTACTGTTTTACAGTAATATAATATTTCGCCTGTATTGTTTGTAAAGACAGAGGTTTATTATTGCATCAGATACACTCCATATGGGAGTTATTTGGGATTGCTAAGTGCGGGTTAGCGAACTTCACACGTCTTTCGACAGAAATGCAGGCTTCCTCAGTGTTCGCATCTATCATTTATCAAGTGATGGAAGCTATGCATATACACCTTCATAGTATTTTTTTATGAGGACTGTTCAATGCCCAGGATACCCAGTGTTATTATATTTTATGTTATGAGATTCTAGAATAATCGACTCATAGACGCATAACGATAGCATATCAATTGTCAATTTTGACAATTTCCTGTACGAGAACTGTACAACTAACATTTACCATTTCCATCCGATTTTGAGACAGTTCTGTTAGCACTTGACCACTGACATTATCTAGTACGATAATATTGAATGGTGTTAGTATGAGCGTCCAGTGCAACTTTGCCTTGAAAGTAGGTAAGTAAATAATATAAGTAACTTTCTCACCATCCCGTCTGATTCTTTTGAACAAATGAACCAATGAGTTCACCATTCTCCGATTTGTAAACATGCAGATTGCTTTTACCCTGTAGATATGATTTAAGAACATTAATAAAGTATATAGTAGCCCATTGTTTGCTCGACAGGGCCAGGGCAGTCTATGCCCACTGATTTAATATCTGCAACTTTTTAGTTTCGCTTTGACAAGGACCTCCTTCAAGGTTTTCATTCGTTTCTATCCTGTGGCAAGTACATTAGTGAAAAGTGTATTAACATCCTGACTTGCTAGCTAATGATTATCTACCATTCAGCTCAGTGATTTCCTATACTGTACTTAAGATTGACACTTTTAAATCCCTACACAGTAACCATTGATTGCATAGAAATGTTTTACATTAAAATGGTATGGTTTGTTGGTTGGTTAAAGATTTAGTAGTTATAATAGTTTCATCAATAAGAAAATTTTAAAGATAAGTTGCATGACCTATCCTTTGGAATATGAAAATCAGTTTGACATATTTATCTCTAATGAAGTGCAACTATATATTAGACAATACTGCACAGAATCAACACCATGGATCATAACTTTTTAAATTACCTGTGGAGTGTCTTTGTTTATAAGAAACATTTCCCAAACATTGAAATAGTTGTCGAGAGGGGAGAAGAACATGTCCTTGATGTTCCCCTCGATTGTGGCGACCACAGACCAGTCGGCACATTTTACAATCTCGGCCCTGAAATAATGACATGGTATTTTAGTGATATACCCCATAACATTACAGTGTGTTGGTAGTTGTATTTAATTTGGTATGTGTGGCATGTGCGTTGTGTGAATATACAGGTGTGTATGCGAAGGTATGTGTAATATGGTTGTTTTTACTTTTAGATTAAATTTTATGTGTCATTGTAGTAAATATTGAGGAGCAATTTTTTGATGATAGACTTGCATACAAAAATTGAGCAGTTATTAATGATATTATATGAGCAGTTATATTAGATATTTTGTAAGCCCAAATGTATGTGTTTATAAGTGAGTAGGATGGAGTGTCTGGCTAAGAGTGAGTTGGCTACTGGTAATGGGATCCTAAATAGACATTTTGAAGTGGTGGAATCATAATCTGGCCTATTTATAAATTCTTTGTGTTTGCAGATAAAAAAAGAGTTGTAATTATATTATATTTTAATACGCCATATCATTTCAATTGTTTTATCAAAAGGATATGTAAGATATTTTCTATCCAGCCATTTAAACTTCAGTTTTGCACATTTTTAATAGTACCTTTACATTTAATTTACAGATAGGACTTATAGTTTTGAAGTAACACCCCATTTGACATAGCGTTACACAACTCTAAATACTGCTTTATAAAGCCATTGTAAAAGTTAGATTGCGGGATATTGTGGAAGTAAACTAACTTTTTATCGGTCCTGTATGCCAGATACGTGCCTTTAGGACTGTATATAATGCTACGTATGTTTGCAGTATTCTCATCTCTTAGATTTCTCTCCTGGTAAGGTTCTTTGAAGTCAACCAAGAAAATATTTTTATTGGTTAAACCTGTAAATCAAAAGGTTTGTTGTAGTTTTTAACCTCTAAACATATTATAATATAATCAAATTTAAGCCGCAGTTTCTATATTTACCAGCAACATACGGTGTACTACTCATTATCACAGAATATTATTAAGATTATTTAACTCAAACTTAACATTCTTTACAAAATATGTAGTATCGTAGCCGTGATCTGACAGTAGGACAGAACACATTTACTTCGAAGAAATCTAAATCACGTAGCTCCGGCTGGCTGCATGCGTGCAATAATAACTATAACCGAATGTCATGTGTTTGACACATGACATTGACACTTGACATACAGATGAGCTAATTTATGTTGCAGCCAAATTGTAAAATGCGACTTTTCATGAAACGACTACCCGCTTAAAAAACAGGCTGTTTTGATATGCGGATATTTGACAGTCAGCCAAATTTAAAAAAATAAGTACGGCTAATAAAAGCACGCTGCATTGTTAGATCGTTTCACAACCCAAATTGTAAAATCTATTTAAAACTGGCTCACTTACCTTACCATAAATGTATCGCCAAAAAGTCCACGTTAACATGAAATTTGGATCGTAAATTTAAAATTTAAAAAAATATTTATAATTAGTTATTTCAAATTTGTATTTTTTTTTTTTTTTTTTTTTTTCCCTAATGGCCTTTTTCCATTGAGTCAGGCTCAACGCGATTCTGCCAGTTCAAATTTGTATATTTGGGATGGAAAGTGAGTAACCGGATTGACCATAAACGTCATGGATTGACAGTTTGACGATGATAACGGCGCTTCTGTTCTCTTCTCTATGGATGATAGATTTTTACAATGGCGCGCGTGAAATGGCGTTTTATTTCAATAAATAAGTGAAGGTAATATCCTGAGAGGATTTTTAACTATCAATGTTCAGTAGTAAGAGTCAACTACAGAAACGTACTCCAGAAAATGGAACGGATCGTGAGAACTTTCTCTCACTTTTAGTGGATGAATATTTGCACTCTGCTTCGTATGGTAAATATTGACAAATAACTATTGTAAACCTATTTTTTAAAGTTGACTGCAAAAATCTTGATGTATGATTCCATTATTCTGCTTGTTTAGTTGTCGTTGCCCTATGTAATTCTTACATAATTCATTTACAGATGCCAAGTGCCAAGTTCTAGCCAATCTTGCTAATTTTGCATATGATCCAATAAACTTCGGCTACATCAGAGATGTTGGGGTTTTAGATATATTCCTATACGTGGTGAAGAATGAATCTGATAACAAGTTACTGCACTTTGCTGTTGCTGGCCTTGGCAACCTCTGCATAGGTAAGATACATTCAAAGACCTATTATAATTCATTATTTTATCACATGTTATAATTAACACACCAACCTGTACAGTCCGAAACTAAGTGACAATTGATATTATAATGTACCCATTATCCATACATCCAGTATACAATGAATTATATAGACACTGAGTGGGGTAGAAACTTATGTGCTCATTACACAAAGATGGTACTAGGATTTGAATCCAGGACCCTAGGTACGTTAAGTTCAACCAACTGTGCCAATCGGGCAATTCTTTGATCTACCGTGTATACTTGACGATTTCTGCTAAATTATTTGATGTAATTACAACCAATTTTTATCAATAGGTACTCTTCAATGAGTTATAAGATAAAGTTACTAGAATGATTATAAAATGTTATATGTAAATGTATACATTTTTCAAAGCCATGATGTGTCAATAATTTATTATACCATCTATTTATATATTGCAGATCCATTGAATGCTGAGTATATAATATCTCATGCAGGATTGTTGCCATTGACAGCACAGTTGAAGTCCAATCACAGTGATATAGTAGCGGACACCATCACATGCCTGCTATTCTTGTACCATAATCAGACAAACCCAGTCATCACCAGCCCAGAAGTGATCCAAATTATATCAGATTTACAAAAGTCCAGTAATAGAAAAATTGCTAACCTAGCTTCCATATTCCTACAAGATGTCTGCAGTACAAAAAATAATCCTAAATAAATAAGCACTTGAGAAAATATTAAAATGAATAAAATGCTATCAAACAGATTTCCGTATATTGTGGTGAACAAAAATTATCAAAAGATATGTAAAATTCATACAACAACATTTAGCAACACTGCATTTAAAGCTGGTGATAAAATACGAATTCAGAAGACATTGACTCAGAAAGATTTAGATGCATTCTCAAATCTCACGAGTGATCATAATTACTTGCATCAGAATAATGGGAACAAGAGGCCCATAGTGCATGGGGCCCTTTTGAATGGTCTGGTGGCAGGGCTTATTGGCACTCACCTGCCTGGTCCTGGCACTGTGCTTGTGTCACAAACAATGAAATTCCCCAACAAGTGCTTTGTTGGTGAAAAGCTGACTATAAGTGTAGAACTTGTGGATGTAAGGAAGATCCTCAAAGTGAAGTTCTACTGCATTGTTGAAGAGGAAAAGAAGGTTGTGTTTGAGGGTGAGGCTAAACTGATGTTAGCCAAAGACTGCTAGAGATTTAAGTTGATTTAAATAGTTATTTATTTTATGGCTATAAGATTTAACTTTAAGAGTACCTATGTACAATTTTGTATTTCAAACTATGTCATATGAAGTCTATAAAGGACATCATAAATTAAAGAATAACAAAGAAATCTAAAATTGTATAACAGTCACATGTGCCAATAAATCATGAAATTTAATTCAAATATTATTAAATATAAAGTACAATTTAGTTTTAATTAGAATACTCATTACCTACAAGGTGATTAATGTTATTTTGTAACATTTCAACAGAGTGCATGCTCCGGCAATATCATGATATCTGTCCATTTAATGTCCATTAATATACAATTTTGATAGTCTATTACTAATTGAGACTGATAGCCAATAGTCTATTCACACCACATTGATGCTATATGGTGATGAAATGCTTATAAATATCAAGTTTGTATCTCATATCATTTCATTCTCTGTAAAATCAAATGTAATTGTATCTTGCCATCTCTATAAATCATTACAGCATATGGATAAGTATTTCATCAGTACTCTTAATAACAACAGCATTAATATTCTACCTCTCAATAGCTATTTTTTTTATATTCCAGAACACAATGTTATTTGGATTTGCTACATTTATAAAACTTTTTGACCCATAGACATTTGATCAAGTATTTGTCAATACCGACGTATCGTAATGTTACCACGCAATCGAATAACTGTCGGCCCCGTATGAGGGATGGCATACAATCTAAACAATCTAGACGTGCCCGTTACATGCTATAAAATTGGAGAGCCTTGGTGCAACGCGCGCTCAGTATAGCTCTTATTCGGCTTGCATAATGTGATGATACATCATTTTTATGTCTGAAAAATACAACCAAATTGAAAATCACCTCCTTTTTGAAGCTGGTTAAAAATATTGCTTTGCATGATATTCCAACGCAATCAAACAAATCCACTTGACTTTATAATATTTTGAAATGTTTGACGCTATTTTGCGGAATTGCATATTGTACGCGCGATAAAACATTTTGTCATAGTAATGTTAAAACTTATGTCACATTATTTGATGAATGGGATATTGACGATGTAGAAAACCGGTACTATTTGATGTTTTGAAGATTTCATTATTGCAATTAAAACTGTATAGTAATTACTAATGTAAGAAACCGTTCCTCCATTCTATTAACTTTCTCGAAGTTGTAATTTACCGTTTGAGAGTTAGAAAGATGTATTCTCGCGGCATACTCATTACATTTGTTATTTATTTTTTATAAGTTTATTTGTTGTTTTTTTTTTCCTTGTAAAATATTCATCATGTCGCATGTAATGTGATTATGTTATCACCTGTATATATTTAGCTTCAGTTATCCAAATATTCGGTGGTTGCGTGTAATTAGCCTTTTGATTTGTTTTATGCACAGATAGTGGTTTTATGTAACATACCTTTCGTTACCTTTACAGGCATGCTCGTTTTCATTAAAATGTTCGCTTGTTTGTTTGGTTTTCATTGCTGCCCTAATATAAGTTATTGAACGAAACAATTATATTCTCTCCAAAATGTTAGTACGCACGTAGGTAAGTGTAGTTTATATAAGATTCATAGTATTTTCAATTAATACTTATCTTTAGAATTCATTCACAAAAGCTAATGTGTTAAATATCATATCCGATTTTATTTCTAGATATCTAATTGTGTATTTATTTGGAAAATATGAACGTATTTTTATTGATGGCTGTGAAATAAATTCGATGTCTGGATGGTTTACCTAGAGTTGGTTAGCTAATGCCATTGGATTGAAAAAAAATGTCGGTACCTAGTTACCTAATCCGCCAAAATAGAGGTCAGTGGCCAAAATGTACCTAGTTTGCAGTGGTAGACTAATGTAAAGTAGGTAAGAATGTAAGTTATAAATTAATAATTAACTCTTACGTAGATTTGTCAATTTTCTCGTTTCATAGTGCCATTTAATTGCTGTAGAAATTACTTACATCATGATGATTGCGTTTTATTTTTTTATGTTTTCAGACCTTTTTGCGGTCCGTTAAAAGTAGCGGCGTGATATTGTGGAATCTTATTATTTTAAGTGCCTACTGCTTATGTAGGTGTAATGTGTCTATTATGTCCTGAATTAAAGTAAATCGCGAGGTGTCGTGGCTGAGTTAACGCGCCTAAACTTTTATTCATACGTAGATACATAAACATCGATTTTGAAACAGACCTATGGCCAAACGACTATAGCACAGAAAAAAAAGAAAAATAATGGGTACATTTAGCTTTATGGCTACAGCGCATTTATGTGTGAACTCAGAATTTTGTTTGTCTATTTAAAAAATAAATATTCCCAACAAAATGACCTAAGGGTTTTTTTTAATTTTTTTTTAAAGTTGACATCGCACTTTTGTCCTTCTCATAATGATTATAAATGCGCTATAGAAACGCAGATACCAGGCGTAGTATTGAACCTTTGTGAATCCTTCTGTATAATTTCTTGACGCTCGAAAGACTGCGCTTTTCCTGTAATTGTCTGATGAGAAAATGTTTCGAGTAAATAATGATCCCTTTTCGTATAATAACAAATCCACAATATCTACGCCTACGAAGATACGATAGATAAGATGCCACGAAATAATGTTCGATCCATCACGTTTGTAGAACAGAAAGGTAAATCACGTAAGAATTTTATCGTCGATTTATTTCTGGGCACGTATCGCCGTTCTGTTGAGACGCTGAGTTAGCATATTTCAGTCATCGTGCCTTCTCAAAGAGAAAAGCTTTAAATAGCCACGAGATCATTATGTGGTCGCACATCAAAATAATTGTTGATGATGCACTAGTGATGTGAAGTACGAGACGCACCTTGTGACTCTTCGCCGACATCATTTTGCATTGTGTAAGTACCTTTATTAAAAAAATTGCCTAGTTGCCGTAGGTATATGAAGATGTTATGCTACATGCTACTGTTATTCTTTTTAAAAAATAATCCTTAAGCTCTTACCACGACGATTTACTATGGTTCGTATCAACCGCAGTCCAGCACACCTTTACCTCAAGCAGAATCCTTTTTACATATCGTTCCGGTAGGTAAGCTTCTTCCATCGCTCTCACACGACAGATTTCATAAATAGGTTTGACAGTGACATCATGTTTTCACAAATAACGTTATAATTACATTAAAGAGTTTCTGCTTACCCTACTGCTTTTAGTTTTTTAAATTAACCGTTTTTTTTCTACTCTGTAGATCATCACGAGATACCTATCACAATGCGTGGAGTGCAGTGCTTGTTGCTTATCGCTACAACGCTGATCCTGATCACTACGGCCGAGGCAAGGCGGAAGCTGAAGAGGGAAAACTTCGAAGACTTCAAGTCAGAAGAAGTTCCATATGATGAGGAATATGATGGCGTAAGTAGTTAAAACTAAATTTAAATAATTCACCTGAAATTACTGTCGTGCTTCTTTTACATGTGACGTATAATAATAATAATAATACCAGCCTTTTCAATACCCCACTGTTGGGAACGGGCCATAGTCCACCACGCTGGCCCAGGGCGGGTGGCGGACTTCACACGTCGTTCTCATAGACATGCAGGTCTCCTCACGATGTTATCTTACACCGTTTAGCAAGTGATAATCATGGTTGAAAATGAGATTCGCACATGCAATCCAGAAATCCCAGAGGTGCGAGCCGGGGTTCTAACTTGCGATCCATGTTACCGAGGCAAGCGTTCTACCATTTTATTGTATTTTTTTAAACTAGCTGGAGCCATGCCAGTGCGGAGTGTTCTTGTCTCAGCAAGTGGGCATCAAGGAGGGCAGACGGGGGCGGCCCCGCGGGCCCCCACAGGGCGAGCCGGTCGTGACCTACGACACCAGCTCGCCAAGCTTGCCGTGCGGGGCTGGCGGCTCCAAGAACTGCATTAGCCAATGCCTTGATGTGGTAAGTGAACTAGATTATTTGAACCCCAGATAACGGGCAAATGGTCTTCAAGTCTCGTAATCTATTGGCTCATAATGGAATTGCAATGGCATCTTAATTAGCACTGATTTTTTGTTAGAAGACTTAGGGTTCTGATCACATTGTCAGTAGTCCCTTTAGCCTTTTAAACTAAGCTAACTGCTTTTGGTCGATTGTCAAAGATCCTGTGTAAATGAAATCTTTTTTTTTTAAACAGTACTTCCATACTAATATTTTAAAGAGGTCATTTTTTTAGTTTGTTAGGGATATTCTCCGCATTTACTGATCTACATTACTCCTGAGTGCTCGTGTATGTTTCATAAAGGTACCGCGGGCGGAGCCGCGGAAGGAAGCTAGTCATTAATAATGTGCGATAAACATATTACTAGTTATCCCGTTAGCGCTTTCAACTAAGCCGAAGCTTTTCCTAGACGGTGGGCTCATGTTAATCGTTAACCAGCCAATATCTTTGATTTTATGTAGGAAATTATTGCACACAATGTCATAAAATTGTGAGTAGTAACTAATAAACACGCGTTTTCTCTATTCGTGATTAGATCCTGAAGTACCTGCCGCGCGCGGGCCCCGTGATCTGCGGCGCGGTGGAACGCGACGTTCACCGCGAGAAGGCGTTCCTCTTCATCAGGAACTGCGGCGGTGACTGGACGCCCACCAACTTCTCCGCGGGCAAGGAGTTCTGCTGTACCGACGGACAGCACCACAAGTGCTGACATGATGCGATTGAGGACTTTAAACTTGTAGGTAATTAACAGACGATCGAAATTGGTACAGACTGGACGACGGATGTGGTCCGCTCCGTACTAAAACTGTTTGTCTAGCGAGAGAGTAGTCTGCGGACAATACGGTACCAGGGGCGGATGCAGGGGTGCCAATGAGTGGTGGGAAGCATTTAATACTTTATTGTGACGACTTTTCAATTATTTTGCAAGATATTTAGAATCGCACAAAAATTACGGAATTGCCCCCCATAACGACAACCTGGATCCGCCCCTGTTTGATACGGTCATTCGGTACGGAGCGGACCATGTATGTGGTCCGTCCCGTACCAAGTTCAATCGTCTGTTAATACTGTAACCCATAAAAAAGGAATACTTAACGTCACGAGATATTTTTTGATAAGTCTTTGGGAATAATAATCTTATTACTAATAGATATGTGTCATGTTTACAATTTTGGTGGAAGTGTATGACATTTTGTATGCTACTATGGTTACTGGTAGGGTAATTTCGACTTTATATAGCTGTAGCAGTAGCCTTAATTTAGTATTTAAGTAAGTAATGCACACACATCACATTACTTTACTCGTGTCAAGTGTCAATGTGACCCAATTATTTCACATAAGTTGTATATAAGTTAAAGAGCCTAGGTATAGTTTGGTAAGTGTTACCTACTGAAGCAATGTATAATATTTCGTAATTCTGTAGGTAGATATTAAAACCTATGTGTATGTATAAATAAACAATTTACTATAAATATAATATATAATAATATAATACTGCACTAATCTTCCATAAATATAGCTGATGAAATATGGAACTTCATCAGCTACACCGACAAGGGTCGAGCCCTTAAATTAGTAGATAGATAATAAATAAGCATGTCTCAATAAATTGGTAAATAAACAGTGTTATAATGAATATGCATTATTTTTGCAGTATTTCTGTACCTATCAACCATTATAAACTATGGAAATTGTTATGTAATCGCATACCTATTTTCAAGCGTTTTGTTAATATCGCAAGTAATCACTGAGCTAAGGTTTCTTAGGTACCTACCTACATTATATGATAAAAAAATGACTTGCAATTAGCGTCTAACTTTATCTTTATTATTAACCCCTGTCGCATGCGTCGCGGTGTTATAAGTTTGAGGCCTACCTATGTCTGTCAATCCATAATAATTATTTGAAAACGAATAAACATATTATTATCGACTTTTTAAACGTTTGTTTTCGAGACGGGGTTTTTTTAAATAAAGATTGTTTTTAACAATCAAGTCATATGTATTTCAGTACACGCCTATCACGGAATGTACTTCTAAGGTCACATTACAAAATTTGTTGGTGTAAATAAATATACATATAAATGACATTTATATATATATAAATGACCGAAATGACTGTATATAGTAGGTAGGTAGGTAGGCACATTACCCACGTTTATTTGACGATTCTGTAAAACATTAGATTTAATTATCCATTCTAGTAGGTAGTACATACATGTACGAGCGCGAATAAAATTGGCGCGTCGATCGCAAGGCAGGGTGCTGCTGCGCGCGCGCTGGGCGCGCCGAGGAGTGCCTATCCGCTGACCCGGTTCCGCGATTATGGTGTCAATGAAGTTCCCTTATCAAGGACTAGTACACACATGCCGGAGTTCGTACCTAGACGTGGCGGTGCGGGCGGGCGGGGCGCGGCGCGCGCGGCGCGGGGGGCGCGGCGCCTGACCCGGATCGCGTAGGGTGAACAACCCCGACACGTGCCACTTTCTAAAAAGAAATGCGCGTCGCCCGCGCATCCTTGCGTGGACAGCTGGAGCACTGGCTGCTTCTCTATTACGAGACCAAAACGTTTTGGCACCCAACGACCGGCTAAATATAGCGCTGACGACGGTCCGAATTGAATAAATTGATCCTTGTGACAACCTGCGCAAGGCGAAAAAAAGACATTTATATTAGTAGGTACCTAAGCATATCTTATTAGATTAAATATAATAATATCGACATACGAACACACCAACTATACGGTCCCACACTAAGCACCGCTTGTATTATGGGTACCGTACAATGGACTGAGGGCGAACTCAGTATATAATACTTATATAGATAAACATCTACGACTCGGATCTAAACATTCGTGCTCATCAAACAAACGAATAGTCAAATGAACTATCCACGTAACTATGTTATGTAATGTACCCCTATCAGTAAAGCTGTGGATATTTTACTGAACAATTACCTAACATCTTGGGAGAATGTGAAAAGTCAAGTTAAGCTATTATATTTCAATTTCCTTTACTCGTGCACGATTATCTGACACACATTTTTGGAAAATAAAACAAAATTTACTATTTCACGGTTAACTTCCCGCCAAAAAGTACTTTAATTTGTTGGTTATGGTAATCAAAGTTTATAGTTTGGGTACTTTTTTTGCAAAGATGGCTCTTAAAAATGTATGGTTCACACCATAAAGAACTATTTGTTTGTTTATGTGCGAGCAGGTAAGCAATATCTATTTCATGACATGCTCGCACATGCGCGTGTAAGCTATTGGTACGGTTGTGTGAATTTATAATGTACACAACTTGTATGAGTACATAATTGATAAATAGTACAAAGGATCTTACATCTCTTTGGCTCTCACGTGGTCTGAAATTATAAGTACCGTGAGATAGGTAGAATTGATTAGGTTTTTTTAGAACTTTATATAGGGCTGGGCTGGGTATTGGCTTATTGATAAGAATTCCTACGGAGGAGCGGTTTTTTTGATTAAGGAAAAATAAATAGGTAGGTAAGTACTTAATACTTCAATGTCTTGTCGTAATAGACGTTGGTAGATGAAGTCGATATACAGGTGATTCAGAAAGGGTATACTAAGCCTTAGGCCTGAGCTTGTTTACCGCATTTGTAAACATTGTGTAAAGTCACAATGTTGATTCGTAAATTAAAAAAAATATTTTGGCTCACTAAAAATCATATTTATAATTTTGTTGGGACGAAAAATTCTTTTTAAAAATCGTCATATCGAAATTCACATAATGATTACAATTGTGCTAAATGAGCGCAGGTTTGAAGGCTTAGGGACCCTTCCTGAATCAATCCGTATATAAAAAAAAATATTGAATGATTATATTTTTAATTTGATATGACAACATTTGAATCGTACTTACAGCCTGTCAATAATTCGTACTAAGAACATGTATAATTTCCGAATTACCTATTCCCTCATCTACTAATGATTGTAGGATCATTGAACTTGTCTATTAACCCCGTACTAATCTCTGTAACTAAATCAAATCCTAAAAGTCTTCAGCCTTAATTCCAATCATCACATTATTTTCGTCTAATCATGTTTCGTTCAAAACCCTGCTAAGATCGCGTATCATGCCAAAACGTTGTAAATGTGAAACTTAATTGCCAAGTAGTCACTGTAGCCTTCAAGAGCAGGGTTAGGTTATCCCGTCAGGGCCCCAAGTCTGCTAATACAATCTTTTCATAATCGAACAGCAACCGCATAGTAACTGTCACTTTTGACAGATATTGTATGGGATAAATGTCAAAAGTGACATGAAACAATTGTGTTAGCAGACTTGGGGCCCAGGTGTGATTGGCCAGCGTCAACGTTCCCCGAATCGGGCGCTGTGACCCCGCGGCGCGGGCGCAGCGGCCCCGGCACGTACTGTCGCGTTATTGTAATGCGTTGCGCAACACAGCCCCCCTCGAGGCGGGGGGAGCGAGCTCCCCAAAGCACTCCGGTGCCCTCGCAGGGTATTCCAATGAACTTTGAAAGTGACTTATTGGTTGAAATTGTGAGTAACTGGACGTAAAGATAGCTATGGTTGTGTTGTGTTCGGTTGACTGGTATGGGCGTGTGGGTTGGTAAGGTAATAGTTTAGATAACCTATGACTACAGGAGTGGAGTTACATATCTATAGTTCTACGATTTCTACTTTATTGGTTTACCCGTGGAAGTTTACCTAATGCTGCTGGTGACAGAGACCATATGAAGGCTGGTATGACAGCATCCACTATTTGATAGTGGTTCGCCAAAAGCAAGACATTTCGATACAGTTATATTTCATATCAGAACCTAATCTAGCTGAGGTAAGGAGGTATAGACAGATATATATAAGTTTAGTGAAACAGTAAGTTAAATAAGTTCCTATACAGTTCCATCAAAGTAAATCCTTGGTTAAGCCAAAGCATGTAACCACCAAATTTAGTCGAACATCCAGAATTAGGTACCTACAGCCTTTACCATGACTGATTATTCCGTTTATAATTTTATAAATATAACCTAGCTATAAATTAAACCATTTGGTAGTTTTCCTACCTATCTATCTATCTATCTACCCACATGAACTTAGTTGGTACGTGTGTAAACTTTTACGCCTCCTTCGTACGGCGAGGTAGGTAGGTACGTACGCAGTAATGACGCTCACAGTTCTATGGAAAACTATAAAATGCATACATGGACGTTTTCCAAGGCGGCGCGGGTGTGGCGCGGGTTGCGGGGCCGCGGGGCCGCCGCCCCGTCGACACACTTTCTGAAGGGCTCTAAAACTCCGGCTTTTGTGGCCACCTTTATGACCATCTATTCGTAGACCTTTTGATTTATCACGAACAGTTAAGGTTTAGCGTTTAAAGAAAAATACTCGGCTATTCATACGCTGTGTAGGTAGCCATTGAACTCTATCAACTATATAACAATATTTAACCGCGTTATAACTTTAATCTGCATGTTATGTAAAGCTTCTGTGGATATGAAAAAGAAACTTGTAAATTGCCTGCAAGGAAAATCATAATGTTACTTAGGTATCTAAGTAGGTACTTATAGAGGTTGTATCATGCATCCCAGGTAAGTACCTAGTTTTCATTTGGCTCGCGTCCATTTGCAAGTTCCACAGCACTCAACAATGTAGGTATGCCAACAATATACCGTCGTCAAACCACCTAGGTACTATACTTAACACAAATTGTCGACTTATTTATTAACAATAATAATTGTAGGTATGTGGTGAGCAGAGATTTTCTTAAATAGATGATTATCAAACGCCCAGATCCATGTTCAAAGTGGTTACAGATTATCGGTTATAGATGTTATAAATATTCACTACACTACATTCGGGAATATATAAGACATCTATCGGAATTTAGGAGCCGTGACTACTAGAGCTCGGTCATAGGAATCGCATAGACAAAATCCCAGAGGAATGAGAATCAAAACTATAGAGTGCCCTCTTGTTTATAAAGCTAGCGAATCTCACGCGCAACGTCATAAATATGCAGTTACGTCTTAGTTCATCGCGTGCATAAAATACAGTACGATTACATTTTAACACTGTTTCTTTTACGAACTACCGTAAACCGAGCGATAGTCACATACTGCCAATCACAATGCGTCGAACATAAAGTAGGGAGAGGAAATAGGATAACGGTGCGGGCGCGCGCGCTGCGGTGCGGTGGCGCAAGCGCAAGAAATTGTCAATATCGCGAACCGTTGCCCTGTCTGCGACCAACAATGTGTCATTATAATCTGACTGTTAGCGATGGCCTACCCACCCCTCCGCGCGCCGAGTGGCACCAATCACCGCGGGGGAGCGCTGCCGCCGGTGGCGTGTCACGCCGGGCTGGTGCTGGCGGTGGTGGCCTCCGCCCCGCCTGGCTGGGGCGCTCCGTTCACAACTTTTTGCGAATGGAAACTACGTAGACAGTGGGGTGAATCGAGGCCACCCGACGATTACACACTGATGCCAGAAATGACGATGATTGTTTAGCGCGAATAGAGAAAACGTTACGTGACTACCCAATCACTCTTTAACATGTATTCAACACCTAGTTTAGTTTACGTGATCACAATCTTTTGCTAAGTTATGGTTTAGGTATATGAGTACTACAAAGAGGGCAGAGGATAGGGGGGGGGGGGGGCACTGTTGTTGCACTCATGTGATTAGGTGAAAAATAAATGAAAAGGTCAGGAAATTATTCTGATTCCATTCCAATACCCTGATTAGCTCAATTGGTAGTGATCCTGTCTTCTGCACTGAGGGTCCCGGAGAAGGTTGCTGGTAGGGACAAAACTTTGTGATATCTATTTCAGTATTATATACTGCGTCAGTCCCCATCCCTGGGTTTGTACCTATAATACAAGCGTTGCTTAGAGTAAAAATATATAATATTGTACGTATGACTCTTATCAGTAGCAATTATTTTGATAAGGTTCGCGAAGAAAGTGTTTTTGTCTTTGCCCCACCTATAAAGCAATCCTGTCTCGCACTTGATCGCCATCTGGTAATTCTATGCATTAAGCGTCTTAATTATTTCACACTAGGTAAGAAGCATTTTTATTCCAACTATCCAAGTTAGCAAATTGGAGTTCACATATTATCTTAGTCCTGTCTTTTAGCAGTTAGGGTGCGAATTGAACTCAGAGCGTCTGGGTTACGTACGAGTGTCGCCCCTCTAACCGCTAGGTTATTGACGCTTAACTTGAGTACTTTTTGTTTATAAAAAGTTCGAACTTACACTACGTCTGGTAGGTACTTTCGCGTCGCCTCCTGAATCGATTGGCTGGCAATGAAAGTAGCGCCAAAAATATCCGAAAGCAATCAGCGGCCGTAATTATTAGTCTGCTTCGTGTTACTTTATTTGTCGCGGGGCCAAATTATAATTCCCGTAGGCCTATGTAATAGTTGCAGTAATGGGAAGTTAGCAGTCACTTTTCAATAGATAATGAATAATATAATTAGGTACCTAGATGAAGGAGTTGCAGTAATGGGAAGTTACCTTTCAATAGATAATGAAAAATATACTTCGGTACGTAGATGTAGTACCTTTTTTTTCAGGTCAAATTATAGTATTAGTAGCCAGCCCTTTTAACGTTCTACTGCTGGGCACGGGCCTCACATCAATGTCTGGATTAGGCCGTAGTCCACCACGCTAGCCCAGTGCGGGTTGGCAGACTTTACACGTCTTTCGAGGGGTTCTCTCAGATTAGCAGGTTTCCTCACGATGTTTTCGTCCACCTTTTAGCAAGTGATAATCATGGTTGAAAATGAGATTTTCATATGAAATATGGATATCCTAGAGGTGTGAGCCGGGGTTTGGACAAGCGATCCTCATTACCGAGGCAAGCGTTCTTGCAACTGGGCTATGCTGCTGGCTGCTTCCAAATTATTAAACATGTGCACCTAAAAACCAATTATGAATGGTCAGAATGTAGAACACTGGTTTGGAACGGTTAGTTTCACGAATCTCGACATACGACGTGACGAGGACCGTAGCGATGAGCGTTTTACATTGAAAGTTCCGCCGGTTCCGCGTTATGTAAAATTATCGCATTTCGTCCGGGTTGCCCGCTTTTTGCCTCACAAGATTGCACCTGTGATTTTTTTTTTATTTAATTAATTTGCTACAAAATATTATCAAATGTATATCTTTTAACTACTCTTTTAACTTTTAACAAATATAAAACAATTGAAGTTATGTGTAATAAATTAAGATTAAAATTAAAATTAGGCAGATTTCAAATTTATACGTATATTTTCAATTAAAAAATAATAATGTAATATAACAATGTTCAGTGTTCTTGTACCATAAACAATAGAAAAAAACAATTGTGTGTTTTTGTTTGTTTAGTGTCTACTCAAGCAATATTATGGCTTTACCTTTCCCCAGACGACCAATATCCATGTTGTGTCTACGAATAACGATTTTCCGTCGCCTACTAAGTACTTTGGTACCTAGTGTACTTATTTTGAGATTCTATTTAAATACGAAGCGGGCAGGCACTTATACTTAGAACTTATACTATATTAGTTATATAACCAAAATTCAGAGAGCTATGGTATTTGGTCTGTGGTCAGAATTAGGTACCTCAACCAGTTTTGCTATGGGGATCGTAAAAGCAGCAACTATATCTATACATCTATACAAATAAATAAAATTGGAGTGTCCGTTTGTAATATTAAAATAACCGCTATTTACTAAGTGCATTTGGATACACGGTACAAATACCAAAACAACATTTCCTACAATTTTTGTCCGTCTGTCCATTTGTTTCGGCTAATCTCTGAAATGGCTGGACTGATTTTGATGGGACTTTCACTGGTAGATAGCTGATTTAACAAGGAGTAACTTAGGTTACTTTTATGTCAAACACCACGCGGACAAAACGCGGGTAACAGCTAGTTAATTATAAATGTTAACTATGAACCTATAACATCGGAAGTTCGGCCGAAGAAAGAGGCTGTCGTTACTATTGCGACCAAATACTCAAGAGATTGGCTAAAACACATACATACATAACCTAACCATAATCTAATAGTTGGGATGTGCAATTACTATCCTAATTCTTTGTTAATTAAAGCGATACATCGTGTCAAAGTCAAAGTCAAATCGTTTATTTCGTATAGGCCTATGGGGGCACTAACAAATTCTCATTTTATTTTCTTTTTTTCAGAGTTCTCGTGTTAAGACAGCGGTCGAGCGACAGTGCAATAGCGTTTCCGTAGTACGGATCGCTCGCCCACGCTGCGCCCGCGCCGCTAACCTCCGGACGTTTACCGGTACCGTTCAATTAAATATTTCTTTTTATGCGTCCCCGCGCGTCTGCAGCGGCGTCGTCGGTCGGCGCGGGCGCGTTGGTGCTGGTTGCGCAAGAGATGCATTCCGTGGTTCCGTCGCCTCTCGCTCCCCGCTCTAAAACCTGTCAATACGCACCAATGTATTATAAATAGAATGTGTATCTATCTAGTATTCTAATGCAGTCTAGTTCAAGGTGACGTTTAACTGGTTTTTCGGTCCACGTGGGACTCGGAAACATAGTGCTGCATTTAGGCTTAGTATCACGATTAACTGGCATTGATTAATATGCTAGTATGAGTATGTCTAATACACTCGACTTGAGTTGACTCGAGATGGATTACGGATAATATTAATTCTTGTAGGCGTGCAATGACTTTTGAAAATCTATAGCACTGGCCTTTAGAAGCTTATCCCAATAGAGTACGACATTTTTTATATGAATTAATACTGCGCTAGTATTTTTCTCTATGGTTTTCATGGCCACGGCTGGCAGACGCTGACGTTCTTATAAACCCATCGATTATACGTACTGCTCATTATATTGCTACAACACGGCAAGAACTGACACTTGATCAAATGTCCGGATATTCGAAAGCATCATTATTATTGTTTCATGTCTATAAGTGTTATATACTGAGTTCGCCCTCAGTCCATTGTACGGTACCCATAATACAAGCGTTGCTTAGTGTGGGACCGTATACTTGGTGTGTTCGTTTAGCGATATTATTATCATTACCTATGCCTCTCCTCACGGGCTATAGCTGGACCTTTGGAAGGCTTGCGGGGATATGGGTACAACACGTAGAGGCTCTTTTTGAGAATTGAATGACAGGTTAGCCACCTGCTGGGGTCAACTGCTGAAAATGATGCATAAACACCGTATTGCCATCAGCAGGCCGAGGGACATTGCAGCTATATGATAAGATAATTGGGATTACAGATTAAAGTTTGGATGAGCATCGGATAGGACTATTGGAAGGGTTGCGGACACTTGCCATAATACGTATTTATTATTACTATCATTCAATCGCATTTAACTAAAATGCTGTATATATTTATTGCTAAGAAGAATCGTACGTGCTTGTCAGCATTTTCGCAAGACCAACACTCGCAGAGATTTTTCTATAACCAAGGCTTTGAGCGACACTTGTTTGTGTTTATGTGATTAAAAATGTTAGATATAAAAAATTGCCTATGGCTCTAACTTTTTCATGTAACCAAGATTTCGTCATGTCTCTGCGGCACAGGGCTCATCGGATAGAACCTTCGACACGCCATGTAACCATGTACCATAGTTGGATACGTTAAATTATCCCATACAAAACTATTCCACCTCCCGCCAACATTACCGACATCGTTGTATTTTATTTAATTAACTAAAGACGAAGGATAATCTAACCGAGTACCTACCTACAAATTATGTATATACTGCTCTGCTGTTCTGCTATTAGTACTTATTAGCTTATACCGTCGTGCCCGATGCTTCACGAAATAGGTCAACCTTCCGGAATTAAAGTTTCAGTTTAAACTTCGATCAATATTCAAGTCTATTTCAAGCCAGTAACAGTATAAGCCTGTACTGGTATTCGTGTCTAATTAAAAAAGAAAACGCAGACATTAAAATTTGTTGAGTTAACAACATAATACGAAATGATTTTTATTATTTTGCTATAATTTATCTGTGTGTAAATCATTATTATTTACTAAATTGCATAGTTGTATAGCTAAAAGTAATTTATATGCGCCGGCGGTGGCGGGACGTAGGCGTCGATGATGTACCTATGGCGGAATTAAAACTGCGTGTCGCCCTATAGCCGGGTTTTGTAACTTGTAACTCTTGTACTTGTGACTCTTAAACGCACGTATTTTCATGAAAAATACTTATGATAGTGTTATATCATTCTTAAAAGTATATAACGGTATACCACCCGTATAATAAATACCATTCAATAAGCAAACTCTTCCAACACTTAAGCCCTCCAGGCTCCAAGGTTTGGATCTATCGAAGCAGCAATATCTAAAGATACACAACGACATAAATAAATAATAATCTTTCCCATCAGGGCAAGGTCTCTACGTTTTTAGTTTGAGTACCTATATTTACTCAGAATATTAACCTAGACCAAATTGACGCTAAGAAAAAATTGGGCTTAAAAACATGCTCTTAATGTGTGTTGTTAATTTGCGTATACGACTCAAAACGGTATGTTTTTTGACTTCAAAAACGTAATGATACATGGGCAGTAGCTGCTGCTATTTTATCATTTAGTCTGCGCCCAAACAGGACGAGCTGGCACTAACTTGAGATGTCGCGTTACGCATTGGATGATAAGGGTAAGCGGAAAGTTAACTTCGCATCCCGTCGTTATTCGTTCAAATCACGACATTACATGGGAGGTGGTAGTCAGCAAGATAAGTACAATAATTGTGTTCGTAATATAAGGTCAGGGCTGTCAGTACCTACGCGGCGTGCGCGACACAGTAATGATTATGCGAGCAGTTGGAAATCACTTGTACAGTGCACCGCAAAGTTAATGGCACACGGGGAATTAAGAAATAAAATTATTTTCGATGAAATGATTTGTATCGCGGTTTTTTTCTAGTGATGTATATGTTCGAATTTTAAAAACGATTCCATTACATATTAAATATTGGAATGTTTATAGAAAAATGATGGATATTATACTATTAACTATAGTTATCAAGATAGATAAGTATACGATCTACATAAAAAGAAAACTTCGTAAGTATATCGCGTTACTAGATAGGTTTACGACCCGATTAGCACAGTTGATGCTGCTTTGTGTATCGAGGGTCCTGGATTTGAATCTCGGTAAGGGGAAGCTTTGAGTGATGAGCACGAATCATTGTACCAGAGTCATGGATTTTTAATATCTATTAAAGTATTTATACTGTGATACCCCCCAGTCTAATACGGTAGCCATAATATAAAATTTGCTTAGTTTTGGGCCGTACAGTAGCGTGTTCCTTTGGCGATAATAGTTATTTAATCGAATGATCTCTTTCTGGGATATTAGTGTGCCATATTTTCGGCGTGCAAGTGTAAGTACTCGCAGGACTTGCGAAGGTCGCGGAGCGCGCCGCCCACGTCACCGTGGCTTGCCTGCGCGGGCGCTGGCTTCACGCTAGTCTCATCTAGGCCGAGACTATCGGCCTCGAGAGGTACCTAGTCCGCTAGTCTCGCTGCCCGCTCTGTGGGAGACCGCCGATCGCTACCCGTGTTACACTAATTATGTCTTCATCGACCGCATAAAGCTTACGTGCATTATTATCTTCATGTAGTGTACGTTCAGTACATACATCAGTCGGAATGAGCATGTTGGATAATTTATTAGCATACCTAGAGCTTTTCGAATTAGTGCTTGGGAGTATACTTTTTTCGACTTACGTAGTATGGTTTGTGTTCTATACTTAACGTGCCGAGACAATATAAAATCAAGCAGGGTGTGTAATAAAATTTCGAAAATCTACGGGACACAGTACCGTACCGTACCACTGAAACACAGTATGTTCCCCATACAGTGTTTCAGTGGTCAGATGGTAGGCTTATATTGCAGAATTAGTATTAGGTACCTATCGTTATAAATGGATAATTTTTTTTTGTAATTTGTTCAAAACAATAACTTTGATGACTTAAAAATACAAAATAAACTTTATTGATGTGATCGTCGCTATTACATAACCCGTACAATCGCGTTCCAAGAATGAGCGTTTAACAAAAAAACCTCATTTATCTTTCTATGTAGTTGTACTTTCAAAGAAAGTTATGTGACACTTGAAGGGAACGAATAATTAAATATTTGAATCTCATAATTATTTATTGATATATTGATTTTCTTTATTTTGAACCATGGTCACGGTCCGCCCGTGACCATGGTTGCTGTAAAGCATCCGAAACGTCAAAAAAAACGTATAATAAACGCGATAAAATCCGTAAGATTAGTTTTATTTATTGATATGCCAAAGAGTTATAAGTAAGTAGGTACATTTATAAATTGTAGTCGATAAAATATCCTAATCATCAAAGGTCGCCAGTACCAATCAAAACCAAATAAATTGGACCAGAATCGTGTCCGATAACGCCGTGACGAGAGAAACAGTTCGATATCAATACAGCAGGACCACCCGCCCAATAATACGAATTGTCTCTGGTGTGCGCGTCTAATTGTCACGTATTAACGTGTCCTCAATATAGCGGCCCGGAGAGCGCTGCGCCCGCGCCGCGCCACCCCTAAGGATGCCCATTTCCTTGTAGCTGATTACGGCTCATGGACTAAAAAAGTACAATCATAGTGCTCTCCGGCGCGGAACGCACTGTCCTCATTTGAATACAAACGCAATGCGCGTGCGCACACACCCTTAACTGTACACAGATTTGAACCTGCGTCCTAATGGAGACTCTAAAGCTAGGTGGTTACAGCTGGAAGTCGCTCGACTGCGGCCTTCTACGTGCCCTCTTTTCAAAGTCGAAAGAATAGGGACTCTCGTGTGCGAGAACGGGATGGCGCTAGGTCCGACGAGGACGGAGGACATTAAGGGCATTCACCCCGTACCCCGTGGGTTGCGACTAGCGGCTCTACAAAATGATGTACAAGCACATAGATGCCTTTCTCTATTTAGGTGCGCACGAGTTTCGAAATAGTGGCCGTGGAACTTTTTGTTGGGAGGTGGATCCTGTTTGTGTTGCGTCAGAGCTCGGTGATAAGTTCGGCTATTGCCGCAGCTAGAATGTCCGGCGCACAGGTGTCGCGCTCTCCGCACCCGCCCGCAGCGCTGCGCAAGCGCAACCTTTCAAAACTACCATCTCCTCCGCGATTACACACTGGCCGGTTTCAATTTACAATGGTGGAGCTTTACCGTTTATCGATCTCCAATCAATTTCAATTAATGACCACAAATCATAAATCATTCTAAGATTTAATTCTTATTCGTGATGCTCACTTGCGAACCTAGAAATTCTTATTTTTATTTACTATCTAACTTGTGTATACTAAGCATTACTTTGTTGTTCGTCTATAACTTATACTAACTTACATATAAGTACTTACTTAAATTTAGCTGATAGATAAAATGTTGCCTGGGTATGTATGAACTTACACTATTTTCTTCTTTCTTAGCTTGACAAGTAAGAATCAATATGAACGAAAAGATTGTAAGCTTATAAATCTATACGCATATACCTACATATCTTTTGAAATTATTGCAGTATTATTGGTTTTCATAAAGCCATGCTTTTGATTGAGGTTAATGAAGTCTCCGAATGCGATGGGCGAGGCGTAGAGGCGCGGGCTCTATCTGCCCAACATTAAATACAAAATATATCTTTCCGCATAAGTTTACAGTATTATTTATATGCTTAATTAAGCACAGTATTCGCCTACTTTCTTTAATATTGATAATTATAAATTATTCCCTTTTCATTAAATTTCCCATTGGTAAGTACTTACCTAGATTAACTTGAGAAAGTTCAATGTATATAATTAAAGTGGTCATAGATTATGTTTTTTTTATTGCATATTAAAGTACCTGTCTTACTTGTAAACTATTTTAACTATTATATTATTACAAATTGTAGGGTAGTTACACATCAGATTATGGGTAACACCAACGCGCATTAATACTTTACGAGCATAGTCGTAGAATTATGTGAAATCTTTGTTTATGAGTATTCACGGAGATAGGTATGGTACACTCAGAGTATATACTTGCTAAGTATTTAACTCGAAAACTATTTAAGGTTTAACAAAAAAATAGTGTAAAATATTTTAACAAAAGGATCAATAAGTTATTTGAGGAACTCGTTGATGTATATAATAATTGTGTAAATGATGTTTGTTTTTTTTTTAAAACAATGCGAACCAGTAGCGTTTGGCCGTGCGTTCAGTACAGAATGTATTTTTTTAATGTCTAATAATTTGATTGTTTTCTTTGGGAATGTTATCTGTTAAAATATTTTACACTATTATTGCAATATGTTATGTATTCATCGATATATTTATAAAGGACTCTATCACAAAGCCTTCCAAACGAAGCCCAAGGTCGGAAGAGGCGTGTTTATAGGTAGGTACATTTGTACTCCGGTCTCCGCCGCCGCTTGCATCACCCACCCTGTAGATAAATGTAAATATAGATTTCCACATAGGTAGTTTTCCATGGGCATTATCGATCGGCGCAGATAACTAGCCGTGTCCTGCGGGGTGGGGGCCACCCCCAGCCGATACCGCCCGCATCATGCACCGGCTAATTGCCGAGGGCGGCCCGGTAATGCTTACTTTGTCATTATTTAGAGCTCCATGCGTGAGCAGTGTCGGATTTGTTATAACAAGAGTTAGAAAATGCAACGGACCCCCGCCTTCTGAGCCCCAAGTCTGCTAACACTAATCGAACTTCAGCGGTACCATAATCGTCACTTTTTACTATTTTCGTAGTCCGCTGTCACAATCGAATCGATTACGGTAAACCGCCAGTTGCCTCGCGCCTGTGCGAAAAATATCTATCAAGTAGGTAAATGACAAACTGACTAACTTAGTCAGTAGTGACCCTGCCTTCTACGCTGAGCGTCACGGGTTCGAATCCTGGTAGGGACAAACTTTGTGTGCTCAGCACGAATGTTTGTACCAAAGTCTATGTAGGTATAATGTACTGGGTTCGCCTCCAGACCATTGTACGGTACCCATAATAGAAGCGTTACTTAGTGTGGGACCGTATGCTGGTGTATTCGTCGGGCGAAAATTAAAAAAACAATACTATGGTATATAGGTATACCCCCCTGTCCAATTAAAATACTTGGTAGGTATACACGCCCTGCGTATTCTATTAGAGCCCCCGAACATTTATTACAGGCCCTGCGCTGGCTTAATCCGGCTCTGTGCGTGAGGGTCGTTGGCTTGTGTCAAACTATTTTGTGGGCTAAATACGGGGTCTATTGTTTAATTGGTTAACTTTATGCGTATGTTTTGAACGTTTAGGATGAGTCACGTCTCCGGTGGGTACCCGATGGCCTTAACGCCTAGTTCGGACTAACGCTGGCTCGGACTATAGTCAACTTACGAGTTATTTAGTAACAAAATTACCCGCTACTGACTAAATTAGTTTGCACTGAATTACTTATAAATACCTACTTAGTCGATGAACTGCTGAGTAGTGTCGTGTTGGGGGGCTACGCAATCGATAAAATATAACAAAATAAATTGACCCGACAATATAAATGACTAAACTAGGTAGGTACTTAATTTTTATTTAGATGTTCAGTCATATTTAGCTCGACTCGACTAAAATACTCGCGTAATCCGAACCAGGCTTTACGTACCTCTTATTTCATTATTTCGTATAAATGCAGCAAGCCGGGTATTAAAGACCGCGCACAGATTAAACCGTAGTATTATTATGGAATGTATACGTTAAACGTATTTGTTTACGACTTCTCATCCCCATGTTAAGTTATAACTATCTATGTTCACATCCAATACGCGTAAAGGTCTCATTAGACGTAGGTAAATAGAACTGACTTAAAGTAACGGTTTAGCCCTCAACATAATATTGGAAGCTTAAGTACAAAGCACACATTTACTATAAATATTTTTTTTTTATTACATTATAGGCAAGTATTTGATCTCTATCTCACCTGATGGTAAGTGATCATGAGATCTACGATGGAGCATACTTGCCTAGGTAGGAAGGCGGCAGTAGATCAAGACGCTACATTCACTAGGCACATGCAGCGCAGCTGATCTGACCCGCCATCCATGAATGGCAACACCGAACATCATGCCGGAACACGGCTAGGCCGCTTGGCGACATGGCTTTGTTCAGTAGGTGGTGACTGACCACGGCCAAAGCCTACCACCAGTAGAGTTGTCACCTAGTTGGCCCCACCCAGGGTCACGTGTAGGGTATCTCGAGGGTATTTCATTCTCCTACGGACGAAGGTGACTCGACCCCCAAATAAATATAAATACATAATAATAAAATACTGCCAGACGAACACACTAACTGTACAGTTCCAATTTGTTTTCACTTTGTTATCACGTTTGAATACGAGCGGGAACATATTCGAAGCACTGCCTGGCGACATAAGACCTGCCGTTATTATAACAACTACTCGTGTAAGGTATATTATAACAAGTATCATTGGTCCTTCGATCTAAAAAAATAAGCCATCTCGTATGTACCGGGCAGCTTCGGAAACAACAGGAGTGAAACGAGAACAAAAAAAACTCAGCCGGTCATCCCCCTCTGCCTGACGGCAAAAAGTACAAAAGTGTGCCACCCCCCGCCGGTCCCAGGAATGCCCCCCCCCCTGCCACGTCCCTTGGAGGGACCTCAGCTCGCGGGAGAGCTTTTCTCAATCGAGTTTTTATAGTCACCCGTGCGTGATTTAGCTCCTTCGGTGTCCCACGAAAATGTTAAGTTGGGATACATTAAGGTTGTGGCAATGACTTGCCTATCGTTTTCTCATTCATGTTTAAATGTCAACAAAATACCCCTGATCACCTGCACAACATATTAACCAACTATTTGACAGTTTGCGTTAGGTCAGTGGGTGATTTGGGTGTATTTAAGTATACGTTTTTATTTTCTTCGGGGCATCAGACCGGATCAGGATCATGAATGAGTGCACTCCCCTGCTCTACCACGTCAAGGGGCATGCTGCGATAGATGACGTCATAAGATAATAATGCGGCTGGAAGAGATATGAGCGCTGGTCTGATTTAGAGCTTAGTGTACCGACAGCCTTGTTGTGAAAAGGCACCTATTCTCCGTTAAGCCTGCTATACACGGCCTGGGCTAGGCTATAACTACAAGTCTGCTCGAATGGCATTGGAATGGTAATAGAAGGTCCTTAAAGCAATTAAAAAGTAATGATAAAATAAATCATAATGAATCAATCATCTGTTCAATCAGTGGCCATATCCAGCAGTGCGCAGGCGCAGGTGACAGTGTGGAAACCACATGCACTTGTCGTTAAACACGAATCGCTGATAAGTGGCGAGGGGCGCATCGTCCGGGAGCCATTACACCGCTGTAGGACTATGCTTCACTCCCTCGGGAAAGTGAATATTAATAGTGGTTTTACTAAGATTATTTCGACTGTTATACTTACAAAGTGATATAGTACCTACCTACATAAGTAAACTGAGCTTTGTTGCCTCTTCAAAACAACATTTTGTGTAGGTAGAGTCCATACCTACCCACAAAACAATGTTAATATTATACACCAAATTGTATTTAGAGTAACCTATACTGATAGAGTGAGTATCTATGACACCAGGCACAGGGGGAGGGTTTACCTAAATGCGATAAGTATTCTGTCTCGTATTATCTCATATTTTAGAAGCGCGTTGAATACTAACAAACTAATCTCACCATATACCACAACCCATCTACACGCCTGTAATCAACGAAGGGGTAGACAGAAGTGCTCTGCGCAGCGCACTCATCTTTCGCCAACCTACCTACTTATAAATTTTAATGATTGTCTATAGGTACCCTCACTCCGTACCCTATCCCACTAATATTATAAATGTGAAAGCTTGGACGAATGGATGTTTGTTACTCAATCACGCCAGAACGGCTGAACGGATCTGGATGAAATTTGGCACAGAGATAGATTATAGTCTGGAATAGCACATAGGCTACTTTTTATCCCGGTAAAATGTATGGTTGCCATGGGATAGATTTGTTTCAATTTTTCATACTTTTTAATCGCGGGTAACACCGCGGGGCGTAGGGTACGTATAACGTGTTGAGTGCTGACTAATCAAAATAAATAACACAAATTTTCCACCCCAGTGAGTCACTTAAACTGTCCCGATTGATACCTATAATAAAACCATTGATATAAATTCTCATGGCTCACCCTTCGCAACGTATTCTAAATGCCATTCCAGTGTGCTGCAATATTGTCGAGTTAATATAAACTTTACGGCGATGGGGTAAGGTATAAAAATATTTTCCTCATTTGAGTTTAAAAGTTATGATTGGTGTTGCCATGCTTGATGTATTTAAAATCGGGATAAGCAGTAGACTCTCTTTTTAAGTTCTCGCTCCGGGATAGCTTTGAACGATGTAATACATTTATTTAGCTTACACGCAAGACTCAAAAATGTAAGTAATCAATTTATTTTCCTAAAAATGTTTTCCATAACAATAATGATAAGCATTATTTTGATCGTAGCCTGTAAGCGTTCACTGTACTGGGCCCCAAGTCTGCTAACACAATCGATTCATAAACGAACAGCAACCGCATAGTAACTGTCACTTTTGACAGATATTGTATGGGATATCTGTCAAAAGTGACAGTTACTATGCGCTTGCTGTTCGATTATGAATCGATTGTGTTAGCAGACTTGGTGCCCTGGGGGGTTGTACTAAAAATACATAAATGTTGGCTACCCGATTCGCGATTGTTCCGTACAGCAGTAAATTCAGTTGAATTTGACACGAATGTACTGCCGGCGGTACGCGCTGCGCCCGCGACGGAGGGCATAATATGCGGGCGGGTTCCTATGCACGCATTGTTTTGGTGCCACCCGACTCTGGATGAAGGGTGCCTCTTTGTTTTTTTAGGCCATTAGTATTTATAGAGGGTATTGGTGGTACAGTCGGGAATAACCTTAGATGATATAAAATGTAGGTAGGTTTGCATATATTTTACTAGAGGTGGGTGGGTAGTGTAACCTACCCACTTTTTAAATTACTTAGTTACCTAAGAAAGCATTTTTTTTGTTTTCGCTAATGACCAAGAAATCACATTGTTCTTCTTAAGTGAATAATGGCCAATATCTATACAAACTGTAATTGAAATAAATATCGCCAGACGAACACACTAACTATATGGTCCCACACTAAGCAACACTTGTATTTTTCGTACCGTACAACGGACTGGGGGCGAACCCAGAATATATTACTTATATAAATATTGAACATCCATGACTTGGGTACAAACATTCGTGCTCATCACGCAAAGTTTGTCCCCACCAGGATTCGAATCCGGGACCCTCGGCATAGAAAGCAGGGTCACTACCCAATTGCGTTAATCAGGCCGTCAAAAGTAAACAGCCTCAGACTGCCAGACTGATTTAAATATAAGAAATTTATTCAGATGATTATTATTTATTGTTGTGCACTATAACAAAAGTTAGATGCACATTTAGATATAGCAACGCAAATTTAAAGAATATAAAACAAAATTCAATATAAAACAAACTTCATTGTTCAACTTCCCGCCAAAAAGACTAGTAATTAATTATTCAATAATAATTATTATTTATTATGCCCAGCTTCTGAATAAATTTCGAGCCCGACTGTACGCACGATAGCGCACTTGTTACAACCCCTATAACGTGCGGTTACATCGTTTAACATCTTTTAAAACGAGTTCGGGGGGTGGCTCCATGGGAGAGTGCCTACTGACCCGCTCCAGTACCTCTCGTTGTCTGGGGGAAGCGAGGGTGCTACAGGCACTTCACAATTTAATCACGGAAGTCGGCATAATTTGAGTAATTGCAGCGAGTACTAGAGGAACACTCAATTTAGAAGTTACAATAGCAGTAACCACGTGCTATGTTGCTAACTGGTGGACGAGGTTGAATGAACTCGTCATGCCTTGGTTTAAGGACCTCGTCGTGGTGTTTTGCTTCTATTCAGATGCCTCATTTGCCTCAACCATTATGGTTAAAGAACTCATTAGTGTGAACAATGAATTTGGATAGAAGTGCGTGCATGTTTTTGTATTTCGATTTTTGACAGCCAAGTGTCTCAGAGTTAGAGATATACAGCTTACAACCATACAAAGACCCTTGTAAAGTATACCCGCTCTAAGTTATAGTTGCTCTTGTAATAAAAAATACAAGTCGTGAGGTCTCACTGCAAGGGGGTACCTACCTACGGCTACATACCCTACCTGCATAGCGAGCCCTCCGAGTTAGAAGGCATTTCAAAACAAAGAAATGAAGTCCTTGCCCTCAGCTAGTAGCCCTCGTCTTAAGCTTACAAAGGGCTGTGATTGCGGGGCGCAGGAGTGCGCGGGGGTGCGAGATGAAGGCGCGGGGCGGGGGCCGAGGGTGGGTGAACGACCTCGCGCCGGGGTGGCCGCCCCCTGCGTCCGCGCACGCTTGGCCGACGGACTGTAACGTCCCTCCTCATTCCTATACACGGGCATTTTATTAAAATCTAGAGTTCCGGTTACAGAAATCACGGATATTATGGCTATAATTATTTGCACCCTATTTTTAAAATAAAAAATACATTAATTTATTAGCATACGCATGTCGGTAATACTAGCGATACAAATATTTTCTGCTTACCAAGGAAAAAAAAGACTAAGTACCATTATGGAACTAAAACATAATCTTGACAAATGGTCCACCACATGGATAAATAGGTAGGAGGAACAAATTTTCCATTTCCACTTGTATAGTAAATGTAACTAAAATATCTCCAACCACTGAGGGGTTTTATGTTTGTTTACAAATTAAATTGCTGAATAAATATTGGAGATGGAATTTTTTGCATAAATACCATTAATGTTACGTCGCGTGAATAGCCCAGTTTTACGAATGATATTGTAGTATGAGCTTACTAGATACTTATCAATAGATTCAAACAGGTGAATTCAGGGGTATGTGTTGGTAAATTGTAATGAGAAGAATTATCAAATTAGTTGTAATTTAGCTTAATTTTATGACATCAAAAGTTATTTGCTGCCATTAGGCTACAAATGTTTAAGTCATGACTCACGCAGTCGGGTCGCAGGAAAAGATTTATTTTGATATATCAATGTTAGAGGATGCATGTAAAAAGACGTGACAACCCTGAACTTCAGACTTAGATTCTTAGAATGTCACTTTTAGATATCATGCTGTAACAGTGGGTAATTTAGTTAGTTTAATTAGTACGCAAAGCTTTGTACCACAACTAGCTTCTGTCAATCCTTGACAGCCACTCTACGCGAAAAATGCTCTATCATCTTATGGATCTTGAAAACCAGATATTCAATACAAGTACATTTTCTCTACCCCTAAATTGCCTAATGAGAGCGGTGTAATCTGCAATTTGCGTCGCTGCTAACTCGCGGCGTGCACTTGATCCAGGCGCATTTTAAATTATAATATGATTGCACCATAATGTCTTGGTCAGCAGGGTTATTTTAAATCACACGAAATCGAAACGGAATGGAAAACTTCCAGAGACGGATCACCGGAATCGCTATAATATACCACAACATTTAAACTTAAATCATAAATAATACAAGCATTGCTTAGTGCGCTACCGTATTGTTGGTGTGTTCTCGGGCGATAAGTATAAAAACCGCCAAAACATTTAAAAACAATACCACTATAATATAAATTCTTCGAAAATGCACACATCTTTTCGCGATCGCATGTTTTCGAACTGCCATCCGAACGCTACCGCTGAAGCAGCATCAACGTCGGAAAGTTTCTAAATATTTTAGCTCTATTGGTATTTCAGGCCTCCCCTCGTATAAATCTCGTCATGTCTGCCTACCAATTCATAATGAAATTACCAATTATAGTTAAGGAGTGATCTCTAAAATGTATCAGTGCAAGCAGTGATTGTTACTCATCAGCGCCGCAGCGCCCCCACCTGTTGCCAGCCCCTCCGGAAGCGGGTATTTGCATCATAATCGAACGTACCCTCGCTGCCCCATCACGCCGCGACTCCGCTCCGACCCCAATAGTAATCTTTCTACCGTAAATACTCATTTCCGGTTCATTTTCCGGTCAAGAAAGTAACTGGTGTTTTGATCTGCCTACTGTTTCTCAGGCATTCGTCAAGCGTCATGTTTACATCTCGTAGGTATATACATAATTTAGAGCTCTTATTACGTAGTCTATACAATATTGTACATTTGTAGCGACATAATGAAGGCGGTTGCGGTGGTACGTTAGATACCACTGAGTGCGACATGGTCCCTGACCTTCTAATTATTTTGTAGTCGTATAGCACTGCCCTTCGTGGTTGCTATCTTAGTTCGATTAGTCCTACTGTGATTTATGATACATACTGTGATTATATACAGCGTCTACATAAGATGGTTTCTTATTTATTTATTCCATTTATTGTGAATTACGCAAGTCCTGTTTTCTTATTACGTAACGTTGTTTGTAGAGTTTACTTAGGTACATTATTTTCAGTTGCCTATGCAAGGTAAGTAAAAATAAACACTATCTAAGTCACTATCAGGCCTGTAATCCCCGAAAGGCTAGGTAGAGGTGCACTGTGCATTATAACATTTCGCCGATCGTTATTTTGGTCCCAATGTAACATTGTCCATATAATAATAACCATTAAACTCTTTTTACACACGGTCGTGACGACATGGGTATTAATTTTCAACGCATGCTGTGTAGGTACGACATTTCTAAATGTTAGAGGTTTTAGTGTAATGTTTATTATACAACTGCTAGCAAATTGCATTACCCGCTAGTGCTGGTGCTACGAAATTTGTAAAGAATTTTAGGAAAAATAATTGTAGGGTACATTATTTTCTATGCATAAGCCGAGTGCAATTAAATATGCCAGCTGAACCGAATTTCTTGTAGATGTCAATCGGGAAACTGTCTATCATGAGTGTCGGGCCCTAATTAATATGCAATTCTCCGCGTACGTGAAAACATACAATAAAAAATATTAATAGGAGTAATTGTGACCCCCACACTAGGCCTGGCCTGTATCGTGAAACGACTTTCCCCGACATGTTAGATGCTACTTAACCCAGGATGTGGAAATATTCCTTCGGGATAGTTAAAAAAAACTAAAGTCCACTCGTACGCAGGCGGAAACATCAACATTTCCCGGGACGCGAGTTCAGACAAACAAAAATATCGAAAATTGCGAATGACTTCAGGATCAAAAGCAATAAAATGTATAAAAATCTACAATATGGCATCCATTATGACGTCACCTTAAAAAAAAAACAACATTATTAAAGATACGTTATGATGTTGGCTATGGTCTGACGACAAAGCATTGGCGCCAGTGGCACCAACTCCGGTGACTCAGAACTCCTACGCGCAGAAGTCACCGAGGCACTTCATATCTTGTTCGGAAACAAACGAGACCTCGAGAACATGGGATTACTTAGTAATAATTATATTATACTGCTGCGCTAATATAACCGCAAATTATCATTAAGCAGGATTGCATATTATTTATAAATGTACTGCCTTAGAATCAAATGTATGAGAAAATATTATATCGTTATTATTACCCACGTTTTAAGTGATTTTTTTCCATGTTTTAATACTTAGTTATTCTGATATTCGGGGCAGAAGCAAATCCAAAAAATCGAAGATTATTAAAATCAGCCCACCCGTCCTTGAGTAAATGGTGTAACAAACACGACCATTGCTTAGGTATTTACTACTCGTTATTTATTAATTATAATTCTTAAGAAGTTATTGCTAGAAACAAACCAGTTCGGTGTCCCTATGCTAAGTTTGACTAGATCACTTATTGAATTAACATTTATGAGCGATTAGCGTTATCATGCGAAATATGCCTGAACAATACTCTACCCTTTTGGGTCCATGGTGCATCCTTTTGGGGAATGGAGGCGCGATTGTTTTTTTTACTAATAATTTTCAAAGGAAAAGCAACTAAACAACAAATATTAAAAAAAAAACAAAATACAATCACCGACTCACTGATAATTTATTAACCTAAGTAGGTAGTGACTATGTGGCATGTCTAGGTAATGCAAATATTTCAGCATATTTACAGGGGAGTACTAACACAATTATTTACAGTCTTAGTTCCATTATTTTAATGACCTATACTTGGAACTATTCATTCATACCCTTTTACATCTGTTTTAGTGTCACGGCATGTTTCACGTATGAATGGGCTCGTGGGTCCGAGCGAGTCGGCCCACATCTGCACCCTCTCGTTGTGAAACCGCCGAGTTCGCGCGCGCCTCATAACGAAGAACGCAAACAACTGCCTATACATTTGCATGCTAACCAAAATTTTACATAACATAACCAAATCTGTTGAGTCTAGGTAAAAAATAAAATTACCTACTTTTGATATGTTCGCCTGTCTAAGTACAAGAAAATTTAAAACTGCTTATAGTACCCCTCGACGATGTTAAATGCCCTAGAGAAATTTGCAATGGCGCACAACGTAGTATTCTTTTGAAAAAATAGTTTTTAATTCTATTATACCATTGGTAGTTAGTGTTTAGAAGTGTTAAGAGTTGGGTTCACATAGCGTTTTGTTCTTTATGATAGAGCCTACCGATTGTTGCCTTAAAAGTTCCTAAAGGGTACCTAATTTAGTGCATTTATAGAAGATCCCCGGAGCCCCACGAGTCTGCGCGTGCGGGCTGACAGAAGGGCAAATTAAAGCACTCGACTATCAAGTATGTAAGTACATATATATAGGTACTTATTCATTAATGTTTAATAAGCTACATGAAGTAATCAAGTTAGATACTCTCCATCTAGATAGTATACATGCTTTTCGATATGTATACCTTGGACGACGTTACCAGAATCAGATTACCAATGAAAGGGGTAGGCCTTACTATTAAAATGCTCGGGGGCAAGTCTACAACCGGTCTCGTTGCGATTCCGTAAACACGGCGGTGATAACACGTTTGATTCATTTTAATTATTTTATGTTACGTATTCTGACCATGATACTGGCATGGTAAATTTACCTTTTTTATAGCCAAATATCATACGGGTAACAATTATTCAATAATATTAAGCTCCTGTTTTGCCGTTCTCCTACTTCATCACAATATATATAACCTAATTGAATGGTCTTCTTGGCAGAAAATATGGCATAACTCATGATAACTAGCCATCTCATATCATCCCCAATCTTCCCACTCGTTCAGGATTTGAAAGTCGTCTTGCTTGTTTTGCTCCGACTTCATGTTGAAGGATTATTGAAGGTCAAATGAGTAAAGTCATAGGTATTATTAAGGTCATCTTTAGAACTCAGTAGCGACTCTACATATAAGGTTGTGTATAATTAAGTATCTTGTGATCTTGAACTTCAATGAAAATATAATAGGAGCCATCGTGAGACTTTAGCAAACGGACGTTATTAGACAAATGTGTTATATTGTGTTCAACGGGAATATTAGTCTTGCTTGGCTAAATTGACCGGGGTCAAGGTGAGCAAGTATCTTACAGTAGGTACGCTGTAGGTACCCATTCTTGTCGTTCAGACTCATTAATTGAAACTCCGATAACTAAAACAAATGGTCCAATAGTTATTTAGGCACGTACTTACATCCCCTAGTTCTACAGGAAAATTAAAAAAAATCACATGTGGTGACTATCATACGTCATTCAGAAAGAAAGTAAGATGACATTAACTTGCTATTTCAATGTACACTAAAAAAAATGGATGGTCACATCTCATCATAATAATAATATGTCACGACGGTGCCATCTTAGGTATTGTAAAATTTTCCTGCGCGCGCGCGTGTCGGAGGGAGGCCGCGCGGCGCGGCGGGGGCAAGTGGTGTTGCGGGGCGTGCGGCGGGGTAGCGCGGGGGCGCGACGCAAGGCGCAGAGGGCGCGGCGCGGGCGGTGCGCACCCGTCGGGGCCTCTCGATCGCCGCCCGCGCAGCCGCCGACTTGCCTGCATCGTAGCTGCCGCGAGGGCAACTCTCCGGGGGACTACGTGCTACTTGACGTCACCCCGACTAGTCTATTACGCTACACACGTACCGGCTCTACGATGCTACTGCCTGCCGATCGATACGCATCAATCCGCATACGACGACACCTCCCTACCTACCTCATCTCGAATATTCCGAGTACCGTGAAGCCCTTTCACTAATTAAACATTCCTACTTTTACGATATGAACTCGCTATAATACCTGCTGAGAAGTAGGAAAAACTAACGGTGCAAAGAATGATGAGTGCGTCTCTCGGATGCACACGTGTGGGACGCGTTTGCGCAAGGCGACCCAAAGCGCGGCAGCGGGCGAGCCATCGGCCGTCGCGCGCGCGCAAACCCACATCGCCAACCGTAGAGAAAGGTGGTATTCACGCAAGTCATGCGATACAACGAGGAATTTCGACAATTTGATTTGAGCACTAGTGTGCACCAGACCTTCAAACTAATTACAAAAAAATAAAATACTTACCTACTTATTCAAGTATCGAACTGCTGATTTTCTATGCTGTGTACCGTTTCCTGTCATAGTAGAGTAGAATTTAAAAGTACTTAAGCTTTATACAGATAATGCTACATATCTACTTATTGAAGTCATTTAATTAATAAAACACTTTTCCAGAGCGCTAACGTTAATAAGAAGTACTTACAGGTACTTGACTCAGATGCAAATTATTAAAATATATTAAATTATTATATCTTTGGAGCTAACCTTCCCGAATAGTAGGCAACCCTATTGGGGAGCTATCTAAACATAGGGCTGTTATTTATAATTACCTAATAAAAAATAAATTTTACGAAGCAAGACCTAGGTATTTTAGAACCTACCGATAGAACGCTGATATACGCCCTGCGATAATGTAACATCACTATAGTTAGAGATAAGTTCCGTTTCCGCCCACCATATAATATGTGCACTAATGAAGAACATATATAAACAAAAACTACATAGATTTCATTGTATTTGATTTATTATAATATTATAATCACCACCACACATAAATTACACTACCTATTGTACCTGCTGCTTTTTTACTATACTTTCTTCCTACCTGTTGTGCCAGATGGAAAACCAACAGTAAATCAATACACATTTATACTCAAACCGAAGTACCCAAGTACATGTACTGCATCGAACTGCTCAAAGATCAGATCAACAATCCAAAAGCCGCATCATCTCTATGTTGAACCAACTGAATACACGTGGAGCGGAGGCTTGCGCAACGCCCGCCTGCGCCCGCGCACCGCTACTTTCCTTACGGTCACTACCCTTCACGCAGGGACACTGCATCAATCTTTGTTTAATGTTTACCAATAAACTTCTATTCGTTTTAGACCAAGGTGACTATTGAACGAACACATCACGTTTCCATGTTTCCGTTGATTTTTCGTGTGTTTTTATTTCATCATAGCTTTGTGTGGATGGGAATTGAGAATGGTTTACTATACTGAGCTAAAATGTATAAGTTTATGAGGTCCAGGTGGTCAGAGGCCTTCGATAGTCTGGATCGGGTGATCGGGGCTTGATCCTGTGCGAATACAGGATAAATTTCGGAAATGGATTCTTCGTTACTCTATAGGTGTAGGTACTGTGTTACTGGGACCACCGCGTTAAGTAAAAGAAACCTGTGTTGTGGCTTAGTTTGGGATAAATGTTTGTTAGTTTACTTGTCGGGCACAAAATAACCCAAAAAGATAATTATTTGGTGTTTGATAACCGGATAACATATGCGAGAGGGCTATTACAACGGTCGCCAAGTGATGTCATTATGGTCATTTGCGATTACGAGGTGTTTGTAAAAGGCCAGTATATTAGCATATTTAGCGGCGGCGGCTCCTTATGTTAAGATAAGCTGGGGATATGCAAGATGTATGAATAGATATTTGTACAAACATCTGGGGTGATAATAAACGGGCTGCTAAGGAGTGAAGGTCACGATTATCATACAATAGCGGCTGATCTGTATGTCGGTGCTTGACGACGACGACGTTCGTACGGTGACAGAATCGTTATGCAACATATTCAAATGAGCTTTTTGCATATTCTACACATTTTTATTGTTAATTTAAAATGTGTTCTCACCGCTTATAACAATTGAAATTAAGTATGTAGCGGCTTAGGTCAAAACCTACGTAAGGACCTAATACTATGTCGGCTCATATTATTTCAATAATTTATCTCATTTATTTATTATTTAATTTAGTAATTACTTAATATTAACTAAAAATAATAATGAACTTTACTAAGCACTTAAGTATACTTATCTAAACAGTATATATGTAGCATATTTTAAAGTGTTAGGTCGGTACATAAAGTGCCCACAAAATGACTTTACTTACACACAGTTTTTACACCTGTGAACTTTACTCTGTGTCACTTGAAAGCCCTCTAACACCTAAAATCATGTCCCCGCGCAGCGTCTCGTTACATACGACTTTGACGTGACTTTGACAGACAGCAACATTCTACGGGTATTATCACAAGCCAATAAATCAAAAGATACAAGTAGCATAAAACTAAAAAATAAGGAAGTTCGTTGAAAAATATATTTTTTTGGTAGTAGTTTTACTACCCATTTATGTTCGGTGCAGATGTAGGTAGTGAAGGCTCATCAAACAATATGTAAAATCCTTCAACACAATCGCGCCGAATCGCGCGCCCTAACCATGTGAACATGCGCGTAGTCGCTCGCCTATCTAAAACTAGCATAAAAGGGATGTAAAACTATCGTGTAGTAAGTGTCGACCACGTCTGAGGGAAATTGTTTAAATATCTTTCACTTTGCTACCCATCAATATCTTGCATGTAAGCCTTGTATTACTTACAACGCCTTTTTAATCGACAAAAAAGCAGGAAACACACAGTTTGACACGAATTTTGTAAGTATAACCACATATATCTAACTTTAGCTACCTGTTCTAACCTATCTACCTACCCTACTACTCTATATAGTAACTAACGAATTTTGAGTCGGCGCCAAAGAAACGACCAATGAAAATAATAACATTTGTAAAATATTACCACCGAAAATAAACTATTTAACAGAAAATGCAACGAGAAATCTAATAACATACCTACCAACATAGGTATCAGTAATTTGTAATTTATATATTGTTAAATACAACATCGTACGTAAATATATGTCCATTCGTATTAAACCTAATATCTCTATACGCCTTGATTGATCAGTTGAGAACTTGTATGTTGTAGTATGTTGATATGAATCATGTTTAACACTTGGTGTCACGTTAAATGTCTTGGAAACGGTGAGAAAGTAGTCATGTAGAGCCGAATTGAAAACAATAAAACAAAATCATCGAGTCATGATCGATGAGCGACCGACGGACAGATAGACCGGCTGTCTAGACGCTAACTGGTACTAATGACTGGCCAAATTCTTTATCAGCCAACGTTAATATATCTAAGAAAACAGGTCCACTCAGAGAGCATATCCATGTTTACATTACCTGCGAGATGTACTCTTCCGGGTATTAAGACGGAAATTTTGTCCCAAAATCCAAATTATAAAAATCACCGATACGCGTGTCGCAGTGGGTCGTTGACCCCATGTGGAACCACCCTGATTTCACATCGTTCGTCTCTTTCGGGCGTATAGGCGATTAGTATTGTCATACCTCTCGCACCGTCCATTCTCACGTGCGCGTGCGCTGCACTATGCCGCGCGGCGCCTATGAAAAAGTTCTATCCCTCTCTAGGATACGGCACACGCACATCTCATCAGATCACAATTTTCATACAAAAAATACATCAAAAATGTATCAAGGCAGGAATTATTTTTAATTAAAAATTACAAGTTTCAAACTTACTTCTCAAACTAGTGGATTACCAATTACAATAGATGTAAAATTCAGGTTCAGTATTGGTTAGAGCTCACGGCGTGTGGTAATACAGGTGCGTTGACCACTTTATTACTAAACTTTACATGGGCAACACTACAGTGAAATTAAATTTTACTACCTACCTACTCCAATATTTTTTTAGCTACCTACTTTTGGAGCTTACGATTATTTAATAATAATTACTTATATAATTTTGAAGAAGTACTTTGACAATTTGTATTGCTCGGAATACTTAAAAAAAGCAATATATGTGCTTGTATGTCTTTATCCAAATTCGTGGATTGAAAAATCACCTCTCCCTAGTCAAGTAGACGGTAGAGATGTTAATTTAAGAAGTTTGTTAAAGCTCTATGAACGCTTCGTTACACAAGCTGTTAATTTTTACACTGAAGCTCTATTTCCGTTACCTACAAAAAATATGAGATGGACAAAATTGTTTTTGGATAATGATTTACTTAAGTATCTATCATCATTTACTGTTATAAAAGATAACACCCGCCGCTGACACACAACCGTGAAAAGAACTATCTTTTTCTAACACACGCTTGTTTTCCTGCGCTTTTTAATTTATTTAGAAGCTGCCCCGCCCCGCCGCGCCGGAGGCTCTGTGAACAAGAGTTGTTACCGCTACAGAGTCCCGGTTCAGTTCGTCAGCATTACTGTTTGATAACTGAGATAATTTATTACAATTTAAGGTGGGAACGGGCGAAATAAAAGCACTTAATTACATTAAAGATATGATCGCGTTCTACATTGTTCTCATTATTAGTAGATAGCAGAGTTAAAACCCCAGCATCCCAGAAAACGACGATGAAAATCCGTTTCGTTTTTTTATTTTTACATGGAAGCATGTTGGTATGGTATTGTCATCTCTAGACAGGTAAATAGACAACTTCTAAAATATTGTTAGTTTAGTTGGATGGTTATCTCTAGGCTACTAGGTGTGCATAGGGGCTTCGAGGAACTAATCAATTTATTTCACGGCATTTTATATTTGCATTTAATGTGAACGTTAAGATTTAAAAGGGAATAAAGCCGTTAGTAGTATTAACGTATCTCACATAATGTAATTCTATTTCTACTACAAGGAGGTATAATAAATCGATTTTAACTATAAGAGCGAACGTATTAGAAAAGCCGTTTTAGTATTAGAAAATTACATCTCAGGAGCGCATTCAAGTTTCGTTTTTACTGTAGATTAAGTATGTATATACGGAAATCCAAGATTAGTTTAATGTTCTGAACTGAGCGAGAAAGAAACCTAATCTCTGGTAGCACGTAGGTCAACCTACCACCTAAAAAAGGTATCAACTACACACACGATATTCGAAATCTATATATATATAAATCTCGTGTCACAATGTTTGTCCTCAATGGACTCCTAAACCACTTAACCGATTATAATAAAGTTCGCACACCATGTGCAGTTCGATCCAACTTGAGAGATAGGATAGTTTAAATCTCAAATTATAGTCGCAATTTTAATTTATTGCTAATTATTTGTCTGTTATTATTTGACAGTCACAATTATCTGTTAACTCCAAATGATTCTAACAGATGTCGATACCTTTCGACTGGGTTGAGTAAGTAATCAATAGATGGCGCTGCTATGGTAAATCTACGAACGTGTCATATAAGCTACATTTTAACAGCATAATTACCACGTCTTGTTGACGCTATAAAATTAATTAAATTTATTTTGTAGTGAACGAAATACCGTATAATTCAATTATTTCCACATTTTAAATTTTTGGTGTTAGCCACAGCAACGCGTGGCCGGGTCAGCTAGTATATATTATAGAGATACTTCTTAGTTGTAAGCCAACGTTCAAATACTTTGTGTTTCAATTTTATTAACGAGTTTACACAAACGAAGCGCAGATTTATCCTGATGGTTAGGTAGCGTGGTCGTTCTCACAACGAATGAGGTAGGCGTTGCCTCTCAAGGCCTCGCAGTGTATGGTGGTGCCTGTGATTATCTCTATTTGCATGTACCTACGTGCCGAGTACACATAATACAGGTATCATTTGTGCGTTGCTTGCGCTCGCGCCGGGTAACTTATGATTCGACCCTTTGATCATCACGCAGAATCGTAAAACTACGATAAAACTCTACTAAAACCAAATTGCAGATCCATACGAACCCGACCTTAAGATCTTCAGAGAAACGAAGGTTTGGACTGTTTGGATATTTTAGATGTGCTAAGAAAATTCATACGTCCGCGAAAGTCATATAAAATCTCAGAGAAATGAGCGCCGTTGTCTACTTTAACTACTTCGTGAAACATTGTGAAATTTAATTGTTAGTCTCTGGCAAATAACATCTGTTAGTTGCTAGTTACAAACATAATTAAGGATCCACACAGACGTATGAGGCGACTTGCATAAATATTTCATTTTCGACACGTCAATTTTGTTTAAATATGAAACACCTCTGTTGCAAACTAGTACAGAAAAAATAAGCGGAGATGGTCTCTAAATGGAGATTAGATACCAGTGATTACATTATCTTGCTCTGAAAGTACTTAACTCTTTTTTTCTTATATTATTTGTTTCTCTAACACATTTTAACAGGGTATGTAAGTGCTTAACATACCAAATAAAATGGTGTCATTTTTTTAACAGTTTAAAATTCCGTTAATACTTCTAGAAAAAAAATCCCCATTATTATTTATCCAACTAAAGACAATCATTATAGGTACCAGCTAGTAGTAAGAAGAGTACCTACCGTTTTATAAATGAGTAGAATGTGAGCCTTGAGGGTTTACCTACAGTGTACAGTGATACGTCATGAACGATGACAACATATTGATTATCTTTGAAATTAACTATTATTACCGGCCAGGATACATCGAGGTCGCGATCTATCAAATGTTGAAGTGGCGATATAATATTTTTACATGCATATCGGCAAGTGGGAGCAGTCCTCGAAGCGCTGACCTTGCCGCGTGGGAGCCGCACCGCGCTAGAAATCGGCCCCGTGGTTACGCAATCGCAACCACTCGGGCGCGCGCCACGGCGTTCACACCACTGCGCGCTCGCGCAGCCCGTGGCGACACGCTCATTGCGCCGCGCTGTGCGCCCCGTCTCGCTGTGCCTAGTTGCCCAGCGCCCCTACCACAGACTGTGTTCATATTCTGTATATACAATTCCAATCCTAATTAAGAAAATTAGATCATATTTTTTTTCTTAGTCCTAACCTTTCCATGGGCGGTAGTACGCATGATAATTCGGACCCAATCTACTTTCAGTACCCTATATAATGACTGACTTAATTATTCCACATAACTGACATATCCTATTACAAATAGGAGCCGATGTAAATATAACAACATGTAACTTTTGTGTCCAAAACTATAATCGAATCTTCTTTGTCTTCGGTCAAACCTTATAAATGAATATTATCGATTCTTAGTCATGGATGTTTCATACTTGTGCATATAATAGCAATAGACAGTTCACAGGTTCACAATTACACAGTTCACAATTAATAACAGAGTTATGTGTCATTCGATTAAGATGGTTTATATTATAATATTGAAATAACGATTTAAAAAACAAAATGACAATTGTGACCTTTTGTGAGCAATAGTTTTCTAATTATTGATGTATAAAAATTGTCACTTCACATAATGATTTTATAAATAGCGCTAAAGAATAGCAGGTTCAAATGGTAGTACACCCTTCTAGAAAAACGCAGTATATTAAACAGTATAAAATTATTTCATGTCAGATCTATGTTCTTATTGTGCGTGCCCCGTTGTTTAGAACTTTAAATTCACGCTTTGCAAAAAGTGTTTCGTTCAGTAAAAATTCAAATCTGTCAACAAACAACAAAAAAATGGGGCCAATGACGAGAAGAAAAAAGTTAATAGTAAGAATTTACTCGTAATTGATAAACTTAAATATTTTCAACAGCGTTCAATTACCATTGTAAGGACCCACTTAATGTGTAATATTTCCGCATTTTGTATAGTTTCTTACCTATGGTTAGTTTTGAGGGGTCTTTACATATTTTATATACTTATGACGTATAGTCTTAGGTAGGTATCTACTATTTCCAAATAAATTAACTAAATAATCGCATTCCTAAAAAAATGCAGACCTAAAGTCAGTGCGTACCGGATATAATTTAGGGTAAATTGTTTTGACTCTCAAATTCGAGCTTTCGTGGGATGAGATTAGTGATGAGCAGACTAGTAACGTTAACGGGACATGGCTCGCTAACGGCTGCTGTACGAACTCTGCTCCGCCACCCTATTCGCGACCATTCCAATCACTGGATTCTGCGTCCTACTCATCCGCCATACGTGCGAGAAGAAAAGCACAAAACATAAAGTCGAATATTAAATGCGCGAAGATCGGAGGCGCGCCGTCACAGTGCATCGACAGGTGTCCCTGATTGTGCGATGCCATCCGATAACCGCGAGAAGGCATGACATATCAAGATAATTTCGGAATTCACAATGTTTGCAATCGATAACAATTGGGCAACGCATTCTTCCAGTTAAAAAAAACTGGAATCATAATCATTTACTTGCGTAAATTTAAAGCTCACTAATGCGAATGTCGTTTAGTCCTTGCTCATTACTCACAAGGTACTGCCAGGAAGTCATTTAGCGAATAATAATTAGGTATATTAAGAACAACTAGATGATTTAATACACGTTTTATAATTACAACAATACCGAAATAATTACGGCAGTGTCAAATGTCTAGTAATGAGTGGTAAGTTAATTTGTGTCAGTGGGTGCATTTTCGCTGTGTACATCGTGAGATAAGAGGGTCAGTCAGAAATGTCAGTAAGTATCACCCACTAGCCCTTCTCGGAACTGGGAGTTGGTCGGGCAGGAATGGGCCGCTCCCTCCGCCCCACGCCGTTGACACACATAGCCAACAATTCCAATGCGGCAACTAGAGGTTTCGAATTATGACTCAACAATCATGAAGACATGGAATCACTTGTCCAACCTATTTTATATAACACACGATCTGTACTTATTTAAAAATGTATAGCTATAAGGTTTAATTAATATCTACTTGTAAACATCATCAATATAAAATAGTCAATTTTAATTAAGCTTCACAAGGTGCTCTACACTTCACTTCAGTTATACTCTAAACAGGAAAACTGACTTTTTCAACAAAGTAAGAAAACATTCGAATAGTGATTCACTATTTGCAGTTCCGAAACAGTTATTATAAATATAACGATCCCTCTATATTCTATTATAGATAAATAAACTAGACTTTAAAAAAGAAGTGGACATTATTATTGATAGAAAAGTTGTATCCGCCATTTTTTTGTCGGTCTGTCTGTTCGAGTAACACGGGAATGCTCCAAAATGGATTTGGATAAATGTTGTCATGGTGGTAGCTTAGCCTATAACCCGGGAAATGTATAAGATATTTACTTCGGAAAATTTACGAATTCCCGCAGGATAGCAAAACAGCAAACCCGAAATTCTATTGGGATTTATTTATTGATTGATTTTCAAGCTAATTTTTTAACTAGTATAAGATCTGGATTTTTTTTTCTAGGGAAATAGGTTTCCTGGGATAGCCAAGAACCCAGAACTCCGCGCGTACGAAGTCGCGGGCACCGTTAACTACTACAACTAGAATGGTATCATTTCAGCTATCAGTGAGTAGTAAACGCTGGCATATACTACTTACTGGCAGCTCATGTGTATCAAAATAAAAAAAAGCTGTATCTACGTACAAGTAATATAATTTATACTTTTGATTGTCATCGATACTGTGCCTTCTCATAAAAGGTACAAGTATTGAAGTGAGTCGAATTTTGGTTGCAGTTGGAAGCTGAATGTGTTGGTCACTGTGAGATGTCTAACAGTACACGGCGAAAATTGAGCGTCCGAATCGAGTCATTGAACCGAAACCCGACCGTTAGACGCACCGATTCTAGCAGGACGGGCCCTTCTACCTACACCCACTTACTATTGCATCCAAAATTTTTTAGAGTCCCGCACTCATATTGGAACCTCATTTTTTTATGATACATACGCAGTTCAGGAATGTTAAACTCGTCAAGAAAACACGATATATAAAACAGCAGCTTTCTATGGGTAAGATTATTTATTCCGGGAAATAGAGTATTTGCTATGGGTATGTATTTTCATAAGTTCTTCACAAGCACGAAGTCGCAGACACAACGAATGTTTGCGTTTATATGGCCCCAAATCTTGATATACTTAAACCAATAGACCTCGAGAGCCGCAGAAGCATGTAATTCGTCAGTTGCGAACATAAACAGGGTGATGGTACTGAGCAATAAGTCTGTTCGTCGTCGTGGCGGCATTGAAGGCATATATGCGTTGAATAGCTCATCGTCATGAAAGACGATCCCATCCCTAAGTGGGTGAATGAAAATATTCTCGATGTGCACATACGCCTCAGTTAGAAAGCCAAAGGATTTCTTTTTGTTCACAGCTTTTACCACTCGCGCAGTTTTAACAGTTACCGCCGACCGTTCGCGTGGAGCCGTTACAACAAAATCTGCAGATTCATTGGACACTCGAAAACCCAAAGCTTAGGAAAGAGCTTATTAATTTGTAATAGATCTTACTTATTATATAGGAAGAGTTATGTAGTTGCGTAAAACCGAGTTTATTACAAAAAAAACATTACCAAAAGGTACGTGCAACGGTTATAGCTTGGCTGAAATTGAAAACCACTTTGCCTCAAGCAATGCAATATTAATATAGGTCGATCTCTCCTAGACAGACTGATCCAGAGGAAGTTGAGATGATCGTCATTGTTCCAAATAGGTGCATGGTTGTGATGCTTATTTAAATATAGAACCTTTTCCTTATAGACAGACACGGTTAGCAAAAGTGAAACTCATTGCACAGGTTGAATTGCTTTTGTTATCTCAATATGAATCAAATAGGTTCTCAATGATAAAATAAAATAGAAGACCGAAATTGCAAGCAGGAAACGAGACAGTTTTAAATATAAATCACGAGGAAATATCATTTTACTACTACTTGATGATTTTTAAAGTACGAAACATATTCATACGCCACGATTGGATAATTTAAAAAGTTTCTACCACCAAGATTCAGCGGTAAATTTAAGAATAATTTGGTAACCTAAGTTCAGTCGTATCGCGGCATACTGTTGCCTGCGACCACTCAAGCTACACTTTTACTGTGGGAAAATGTTGTTGCTACGGGGAATCTTTTTAATCTAATCTTAATTTTATTATTCCGCCATTCAACTTAATGACATATAATAAAATATTTATGTGTAATATTAAGTGCTTTATTTAGTGCATCCTACTTTTACTCATCCCCATGAGTGTGCTAGGCTGGAAAAACGTGCCACCTTTATTCCAGGGCATGTTTGTTATTACAGGGAAAGTATGTTAGCAAGCTTTTATGCATCAACTGCGCCGTCTGAAAACTGGGTCAGCTGGCTGTAAGGACTTCAGCTAACACTGGCACGATGATCTAGGTCAGGTCACTTCTGAATTATAGCTCACGCTCCAGCCAATCGATACAACCAGGTTGACCGCGACAACACCTGTCCCTTATTCTATTATATAACCATTATATATACATATCACATGTAATGTTTTTTTGCATTATCAAATAAGTTTTTAAGTTGCTATCTTTTTAATTCGTAGTTATTACAACTAGATAACGATTCGCAAGCACCATTTTACATCAAAGCTTTGAGTATTGCACCAAACGTATTTTTGCGTCCGACGGGTAAGGATTTAAAAATGTTAGATAGCTTAAATGCAGAGAAATATTGAACATTATTGTGATGTCAACCAGCCAAGTGATTGTGGATGTAAAGAGGAAGATAAAATAAATGATAAGGTATTGATTGATATGGGACAGCTCTGATGGCTGGTTTTGCAATATGGCGATGATCTGCCCAGCAGAGGGGGAGTGCCGATAACGATATCGTAACACTCGGGAACCATTCAATAACTACATTTAATGATTGATAATTACGTGTTATAATAAATTAACTATATTCCTTGTTTTGAGTATACTTGTTTAGTAGTGAGTATTAAATATCACGAGTGTCTAGCTAAATATGGTTGTTACATATTTACTACTCACCTATTCGTTTTTTTTTAAAGTAAAGGCACAGATAATAGTAATATGAAGATCTCCCAAGGATAGCAATAATTATTTATGAATATGGATAACTAGCACCTAGTTAGACATACGACTTTGCAAGTATTATAGCTTTGGTCCTGTAAGCCTCTACGAGGCTCAGTTCCTACAGCCAGGAATCAGTGTTCGTGTTTTCCACGATTCACTTTTGAAACTTTCTAACCCTGTGCCGGAGTGAAGCGGCAGGGAGGGGCGCGCGCGGGTGCCAGAGAGAGGGTACCGACCTCATTGCCCATTGCCACTCCTCCCGCCGAGGCGGCAGGCCATTTTTATTAAAAATACTTCCGAGAAACACGGCGCGCGGATTTTTTCGTTCATATCCTGAAATTTGTCGAGTGGACTTCGATAATTGAAAATATATTCACCAGTGGAACTTCGCTCAATATAAACAAAACATTAGCATTATTTCGGACGTTTTGAAATAAATCTAAAATAATTTGGTGTTTGTTAAAGTGAATTTTAAACTTAAAAAATTACAAGTGCGCCCCGCGATCTATTTTCCGTGCGGACTCGGGTGGGTTCGGTTGCGAAAAGTGGCGGCGCTCGGCCATCATCGGTGGCGCTCGGCGCGCACAGGGCGTTTGTCCTACCCCGCCTGCGCGGGACAGAGACGGCGAGATCTGCTGCTGACATGGCGACAACACGAATGGATTGATGTTTTTCACGTGGAAAACTCATCCCTTTGATATATCTATGTACAGGTAGGTTGATAGAGATCGCTTATAAGAAATCGACCGACATCTATAATCTCGTGTAAAGTAAGATGGCGCTGTCTTCGATATGAAGGATCAGGATATTACATAGGTGTAATGGTTATTCAAATCAAACCACTACTAAATACCTATTTGATGGAAAGGAAATCATGATCGATTGTTCTAATAAATGTGAACAAAAGCTTAAACCTAATTACATAGATTACAGAAATATTGTACTCATCTACTTTTGAATCATCACCTCTAATCCTGCCGGCCGAACCGGCTTCGCCCCTATTTTCGTCCCTAGGTTTAGCTGTGGGTAGTACCTATTTAGATTCCACGAACGAAGTTTCACACAAATAGTGGGTGACGACACCCTATTTAATGAAGGATACACCTAGGTTAGTCGTATAAATAATAGAACACCGTAGTTGTGGCGAAGGTACGGAGGGGTGATATTTGTCATGTGAGAGGAAATCAATAAATTTCAATAAATCAATATTTTACCGTGCACCCTGCGCTGAATATATCCGCTGCCGCCATTTCGATGATGACGGCGTATTTTTTGTGAGAGATATTCGAGTCGCGGAGCGAGTCGGTGTTCGTCGCGCGGCCGCGGGGTTGCGGCCGTCAGTCGTCGGGTGAGCGGGGTGCGACGCAAACGCGGACTCGGACTATGGCGGAAGGGCTGATCCTCATTCCCATAAAAGGGTCGAGTTGATTGTGGTGCAGATACGTGTGGTACGTTCCCTTATATTAGTGCAGTGATATAATTATTCTTGAACCGTGCTTATCTCTACGTATCGGGTGAATTAATGTGGATATCGGAGGTAATAATGCCATTGTGATGACGTAATGTAACGCGCTCGACTGGGTGCGTAGTAATAATTCGAGCGCCCGTTTATACTGCGATAACGTCTGTGGTCAGCACCTGTGGATGTGGAGCAAATGTTCGTGTTTTGTACATTTTAAATGAATGCCGAGACGATTCCAATTGGATTCTGATTAGAGTGAACGTTAGCTTCGTTCGCATGTTAAGGGAAATAAAAATGTTACAAATTGTAATACGTATTCAGATAGGATATTATGATTTATGTAATGTAGTGTTCATGCAGCATTGGACACGTTTAGTAGGTATCTGTGTTTTCCTACTGGTACTGCAGTGCGCTCGTTGAGGCGCTGCACGCGTCGGTCGGCTCCCTCCCGTCGCTAGCCTAGCTAGAGGCGCCCTCGATTATTTTAACCTTGATTGAATTGTTGTGTACCTATTGGATTCATTCATCATGTAGTAAAAAATAAATGAAGTAATTTTACGGTTACCACGCTTGACATACCTGCTTGAATGATGAACAAGATGAAGTTAAATGTTGACGATAAGAATAAATATTTTTAATTTGTTCATCACATTAGCTTGCTATTCATCCGCCGGTGTTGATGACAGTTACTAGTTGCATTGTTTATAAACCGTCATCTTAATCATTACCTATGTCGGCAGGTAGGTTACGAATACATTCCATGAGTTCCTGAATGCTCATATTTAAGCGTTAGAAATAGGTGGGCAGGCAGGTCCCTGATCTACCTACACACCCACTCATATTCGAAATGGTCTAAATTATAAATGGATTCAATTTGTAACCAAAATCAAATTAGTTTATTTCTTTCTGTTATGTAGGTATCGGTGACGATAAATTTTTATTAGGCTATTAAAAATATTGTCAATAGTATTGTAGCTAATCTCCGATTCATTAAACCACGATTAAATTTTAAGAAAAAGGTACTACCTACTTAACGTCAAACTCGCAATCGGAATTTATTGACGTTCACGATCTGTCATTAGCCGGGTATTCACTGACAGAGCAGCCTCGTGAGCCTTGATTTTAATCCGAGCAATCAGTTTACGCAAAGTTCACATAACTAATAGCTTTCAAACGAGGTAGCGATGAAGGGTTTTTGAGACAAATGCCTACACATGATTGGTGCATTCACAAACATATACTATGGTAACGCCATATTTTTGCAGAGGAAAATGCGGTGCTCAGATGAGTCACGTACAGTCTAACTGACCGAGTGAGACAGACCTGCCTTGCGAGCAGCTGCGTGGCTGCGCGCTAAGTCAGTACGCGGCTATTAAAAAACAGTCTCATTAGATAGGTTTGCACCGGTGCAAACGATAATAATGTGGCCCACTGTCAAGACTCGACGGTCAATACAAATATCCATAGGCAATAGATACAGGTCTGCATAGCGCCCAAAACTGGCAAAACAAGCCCTCAAAACGCCTATAGATTGTGTTAAGCGTTTTGATATCCAAATAATTCGCTCAAGTTAGAATGTCTTGTAGAAACAGATCATTTTCTTGAGGGACAATTTGAACAGAAGCAGGTCGGTGTCTCTTAGATATCGCGTGAACACCCTCCAAAGATATTAGCGTGACAGAAGCGACGTTAATGCGTGCAAACTATGTAATCACACACCTAGACTACCTATCTAATTATTTATAACAGACACGAAAGCAGAGAAATCAAGACCATCCCCGACTTTCGGTTTCAACCATGGACCAATTTTAATATAAAAGTGATGATATGACTAAACTCTAGTATAGGCCCATTTGTGCTTACTATTATAATTAAAATGTGAATCTTGTCCGTTACAGATCCCCATGCGCCCGTCACATAACATACTGCACTAAACACTATGAAACATGCAAATTGAAAATGGCTTTTAAAAAGTAAACATTATCTATTGTTGACGTTTTGTTGTATTGTTCATGGAACAAGAGAGAATACTTATGTATACATCATTGAATAGTTGTTGGTATAATTAAGTTAAGCCTGGACTGGTTGTAATCATATCTTCCAAAGAAGAAGAAAAGAGAGCTAAAATGGCAACGCAAAGGTTTTGTCTGAGGTGGAACAACCACCAGTCTAACATGTTGTCGGTGTTCGACCAGTTGCTACACGCGGAGACGTTTACGGATGTCACCCTGGCTGTGGACGGACAGCTGCTGAAAGCGCACAAGATGGTGTTGTCCGCCTGCAGTCCCTATTTTCAAGCTCTGTTCGTCAATCACCAAGAGAAACATCCGATCGTTATATTGAAAGATGTTCCCTACTCTGACATGAAAAGTTTACTAGACTTTATGTACAGAGGTGAAGTGAGCGTTGACCAGGAACGATTAACAGCTTTCCTGAAAGTAGCAGAGAGCTTAAGAATAAAGGGTCTTACTGAAGTGAACGAGGAGAAATGTGATATTCCAGCCCTGACCAACTCGCTAATACAGCAACAGAGCAATACTCACACGCCTCCCCCTCAGCTCCACAGAATACATCCGTACATGAATCAAAAACGGACGGCGTCCGGTATGCCCACGGGAGGGGCACCTCCAAATTTACTAATGCCCCTCCTGGGTAACGCACTGATGCAACCAAAACGAAAACGAGGCCGGCCGAGAAAATTGAGCGGAAGCTCGAGCGACGCGCTGAACACGGCGGCTAGCCCGCCGGGGGAGTTCATCCCCGACACCGCAGCACACGCCTCCAACAGAGCAGGCGACCAGCTGATACGTGGCTCCCCCGAGATGCTGGAAGTGAAAATGTCGATGGACGGTTTTAATGCAGAGGACGGCGCCACGTCCGGCGGCGAGGAGGCGGGCGAGGCGCTGCTCATCGATGAAGGCGACGACGCGCACTCCACTGAGGCACCCGCCGGCAAGGACTCCGAATCAGCAGGTATGTGGGACTCTAGCGACTCATTTTATTTTCAGCTACGTCATTAGATACCAGAATCTACTTACTTGTTAAAGGCGTATGTTTCCTTATTGTAATTACTATGTTGGTCTTCATCTAATTGCCCGAGATAAAAAGTTTATAAAAATGTTTAGTTGTACAAATATAGGAACGCGTAAATTAGTAATTGAGTTCATTGTTTATATTTGCTTACTTTTGTAAATACCTGTATTAATCTTCCTTTCCAAATATCTAACATTTTTACGACGATAAAATTGTTTTAAAAGGGAAAAGCTAATGGGATATAAGCTTTGATGTTAGGACATTATAAGTGAAACAGTGAAGTGTATTGCGAATACATTTATTATATTATTATTTAAAGTCTATTGAAAGGGGTAAGTGATAAACTATAAATTTTTTTGACGTATACGAGTAACAGACGCTTATTTCTTCTAAACGATAATTTTAACTATTGCTTGCTTTTCTGCTTTTGGGGAGAGCTATTAGAGGAATGGCCAGGGGCGGACTCGGTGTGGTTCTCAATGGGTTGATTGATATTTTCTTTCCTTTTAAACGTCTTTAAATAAAGATATTGTATATTAACGAATGAGAAAAGGGAAAACAAACAAGGCTTATTCCCAATAGCTTTCCTTAGTAATAAAGCAATTGGAAATATTCTAGTGGCTAGCGAAACACGTGTTGTACCTATTACCTACATAGCCCATCGTTGGTAACACATGCTACCTACCAGCAAACACTTATTAGGAACTAAAATATTTCCAATAACATTATTAGTTTTCGAATGAAATAAAATCATTAAAGTAACTAATTTTTATAAGTACGTAAACTTAGACATATAACTGGAACTTTTCAGATCCTGCAATACAACCAAAAGAGGAAATACAACAAAACTATTCAACAAACGGACCCGTGCTATCTATAGAGAATGGAGCTATAAAACAAGAGCCCTCCGCCGACGCGCTCGACGGCTACAATGAACCGATCGAATACAAATACAATCCCGACAGAAGCCGCGAGAACTCCAACTCACAAGAAGGCCCCGTTAAAGACATAGACGATAAAAACAGACTAGGTCGTAACTTAAAGCCAAAGAATAGTAAAAAATTACTACCCCAAATGTCTAAAATTAGAGCTCGAAGCCTGTTCAATCAGTTGTCCGGACTGTCTAACTTGAATCCCGCGCTGAATACGTTCGACAAGTTTCCCCCCGACCCCGTGCTCATGCCGGCGCTCGCCACGCAACTGTTCGCCGCCGAGCTGGAACAAAACAACCTCAATCTGGCCAACAACGAGGCCTCCGACTTGACCAACTGGGAGCACCGCATATTCACCTCGCCGATCAGGAAAACCAACATCGGCTCTATGGGCAACTATCACGAGGAAACCAATGAGTCGGTGCGAGATTTTTGCATTAAAGAGGGTGAAAACGTGTTCAGGTGTAAAATATGCGCCCGAGTGTACACGCACATAAGCAACTTCTGCCGACACTACGTCACCTCCCACAAGAAAGATGTCAAAGTTTTCCCGTGTCCCATTTGCTTCAAAGAGTTTACTCGGAAAGATAACATGATCGCGCATCTAAAGATTATACACAAAAATCCACCAAACGGCGGCGAACAGATGGCCAAACAGGAGTCTTAATGCGGCTCTCGGAGGCTTCTCTGTTCGAACGTGTAAAGAGATCTGATTAGCCAGCCTAGACAACATTCATCCTACGCGTTATTTAACATACAATTTGGATTTTCAATAGTTTAACAGTCGTAGCTTAGCGTTTGAGTAGGCGTTCGAGCTCTAAGTTTCACGCGTATATCAATAAGTTTGTTGATATTGCACGACGAGAGTCGTTTGTTGTTAATATTTATCTATTTATTTATGTTGTTCCATTTGTTTCTCAGAGTGCTGACTTCAAAGAGATTTATAAAATATTCTATGATTTACTTGTTATTTTGCACTTACTTGTTACTTAATTTTATTACTTACAAAATTTTCAGGGTACAAAGTAACTACTCAAGGTGATCGTTAATTCAATTCTAGTGTAATCGATTACTGTTTACGTGCTGAATATTGAATGCAATTCTCATTGAACTGAATTACTTAGTTAGTTTAAGTTTAGTTTATATGTGTATGAGTATATCGCGGTGGCATGGCGAGACGCTGCCCGAGCTCTATGCGGAACCCATTGCTAGTGCCACCACGCCGCGCCGCCATCGCGCCCGCGCCGACGCGTAAGTAGTAGCGGAAAATGCATTTTCATTTAACTTGCCTTATAGTGATTTTAGTTGTAGATGACGAAACGACTTCTTCGAAGTAAAACTCAACACAGGCTATGATTTTATTTTCTAGATTTGTTAAGATTAATTTAAAATAGTTTATCAATGTTGAAATATTTGGTTGTAAATGTTATGCTAATCAAATACGTATTTTAAATTGCATAAATGATATAATAGTGAAAAAAGCAATCGATATGATAGAAAAGCTAATGTAACATAGCATCGAGAGCGCAGACGTAGCATAGTAACACGCATCATTATGAGTATGAGTAACATTCAGTTCCTGAGTATTTAACAGAGCCCCAACTCATTTAGATATTTTAATAAAAGTTTTTAACTCCTATCATATTATAAATACATGCAAATTTCTTCGTTGCATTATTAAATTATTTATGTAAGTACGAGAAATATAATATTTATTGTCCAAGACAATACCGCAAATGTTGTTAATATTGAAGCGATTATGATATTACGCGCTGCGCCCAAAATTAACGAGGTATTTATGTAAGTCTTGAAGTCACAGATGTAGGTACGACTTATCTAACAATACGAAGAAACTCGCTCGAATTGGTCTATATCTAAGGCACTGAAGAACGTAGCCAGCCGTAGTATTGTATTCGTCTATAATACCTAGGTATATTCCTCATTCCTTGAGTTACTATCGAATCTAACAACTGTATAAGAATATAACATATTATATTTTCAATGTTGACATGTAACTTGTAGGTATATAAATATGAGCCGAAGCAACAAGGCGTTGTTGTTAAGTGATCATAGCAAGGTGCTTTGAATGATGTATAGTAACTGGAATCATGAGATGATTTGTAAATTCTATTTTAGTAGACGACAAAATGCCTTAAATATAAAATAAGTAGGTAACGGTACTTATAAAATATTTAGTTAAATTTAGAGGCAAAAGTAGTCTTCCATGTACAGATAGTGGACACGGTTCATGATTCAATGAAATAGTTCAATACCTAAATTGATTTATATGAATATTATATTTAATAAACACGTTATGTTATATATTTTATAGTATTTCAACAGATCCGACGGTACGTTGACGACGTCCTAACAACCAAAATTCTCCAATATTATAATAATTGTAGGTCCAGGGAACGCTTGCCTATTAGTGTGCCTTTACTTGTATATTTATAAGTTAAATGTTTATCGACTACTAGACGACTAAGAAATTTCAATATTAATGAGTATGTATTATTTATTTTCATTATTCAAATTTTACAATATCTACTTTAAGAAGCTTTCTTAGGAGTTTAGAAACCTTTTAGGCCCAAGTAGTTAAATTAATGAAATGTAAATTAAATTAAGAATAATATCATCTCATGTTCCATTATGTTTGGAGATCGGAACTACTCGTGAATGTTATTATACGACATGTTGTAAAGTGTAATATTGGAGACGTTCGAGTCTTGATAATCAATATTAAGACTGTTAAAATTCATAAAAACGAATTTATTGTACCTACCTTTCATAAATCTTTATATACGAAATTTACCTTGGACATTGCTAGGTACTTAAATGGGAAATTTAGAATTTATTACGGTGAGGCTATATGGAACGACAAACCAATCTCTTACATTATGATAGTCAATTTAGCCAGTGCCTACGCCTGACCTGTTCCCTAAGTATAGTTACTTAACTGTCTCCTACTTACATGTTTTTCTGTTTTTACTTAACATATGTTTTATTTATCAAGATGAATACTTAAAATTGGACTTATTGAAATGTTTTATTTTACATCAATAATTTTATATTCTAATAATGTCTGTATCTATCGAATATATTTTTATTATTTGTTACTGTTATATCATAATTGGTGCTAAATTATACTTAAGAATGTCACATGTAATGTGACATAGAATGGATTGTCCCTAAAGTGTACTACTTATAAAATATGATATTGTATTGTTTGTTAATATTGTTGTTTTAAAATCTTCTATATACTTAATAACAATATATATATAAAGTCGGTTTACCTCATTCATACTACAAGAGGGGGTGGAATGTTGGAAATTATGATTTGATCCAATAGGTAATATTATTTCCAATTGAAACAAAATAATAAGGACATTTAAGTTATGAAACTTTACCATCAAAGTCTTAAGCAATATACATAGTATCAATATTATAAACCAACTATCAATCAAACTGAAGAATAGCTAAACATTAATGATCATACTTAAATCATCTGGATATTTCATCACATAGAATCTCGTACTACGATTACTTGCAGAGTATAATAGTTTTAATAATTCTTAGTAATATACATTGTCTAAATAAATACAGACAGGTATTTATTTAGACAATGTATATTGTCTAAATAAATTTAGACAATATACATGTCTAAATTTGTCCGATCCGATCAATTTGAGGGATCGGCAGACTAACATGATCGCAACAGATCACGTTCACATTTGGATATCGGTGGTAAACAAATGATAAACAATGTGCGCATTTTTGTCTCTGACATAACTTTTTAAAACATCTACAGAATTATTCATAAAGGGTATACTGAGCCTTGAACCGATGCTTCTTTAGTGTATTTGTAATAATTATGGTGAAGTCAGAATTTCAATAAGACGATTTAAATTAAAATAGTTCCTACAAAATGACAATTGTAATTTTTGTGAGCAATTTTTTTTTAATTAATCTCTTATTTCTGACTTCTTATGATTACAAATGCGCTAATGAAGTCTAAGCTCAGGGTTTAGTTAAGCCTCTTTGAATTACCAGTATCCGATCTAATAAAACATCTGTATAAATTACTGAAATTAATGACCTGCTCTTACAAATATTTTACTAAATCCATTCAGATTATTTAATTGATCAATACATGATACTGATACATTTCAATAATTATAAATATAGAGAAACTAGCCAAATGTTAAGCAAATCCATATTTTTTTTGTTATTTGCACTTAGACAATAGCAAAAGAACAGTACTTAATGTTTAGACAAATTTAGAAGTCGCAGTTACACGACGTAGAATATTTGTTAATGAAACAAAATACAATGGTATACAATAAGGTGTTAATTACTATTTTTAGAAACTTTAAAGAGAATAAAAGTTATATCAAAAATAGCCAATATTTTCAATCTAGGGGGTTACTTATTATTTTGTTTTGTTTCTCTGTTTGTTATTTCATTTCCACCTCTTTTATTTAATTTATTGCGTCTCTGACTATTTGTTAATTAGCTAAATTTAGTTTGTCTGTTCAATTTTATGTTACTTATCTAACAAATTATATTAACAGTGTACCTACCCTTAATCGGTTGTCGTACGACGACGGCAAAGTTAAAGCTTGTATATATTTTCGACGTTGTAATGTCTTGCCATCTGTTCGGTTTTATAGAAGACATATATTTATATGATTATGATGGTGACATGGTTCAGTGAGACGCATATAATGTCTGATATCTGTCACCGGTGATCTATGCAGCAACGATGACGAACACGAACGATTTCAACAATATTTAAATTTTTTTTTTATGTTTAATAGTAGCAAAGTAACAACACGGGTTATTAGTAAAGAGTAGATTAAAATTAAGTTATTTATATATATATATTAATATAGACATTAATAGTGTTGTTAGCAGTGGAGTGGATAGTGGACACACTGTATCTAAGAGATGTTGTATAGTCACGAGGACAGGACTGACCAGGTACGTGGTGCGCGCCGCTACTCTATGCGTGACGTAGTCGGCGTGGTTAGAGCTAGTTTACGTTTAATGCTTTCTATGTTGCTCAAATTGATGCTCTGCAATGAACAAAGTTTGTTTTATTGGTCCAGTACAAATTGTTGCTTTTTTATTTTTTATTTACACCGTACTCGTAGACGTTCTGATGCAATATTATCCAGATATATTGATTAATGAGGCTAAAAACATGTTCCTGATATTATTATCCAAACGAACACGAAAACGTTCGGCTTGTTTATTCCTGTGCGCCCGCGCCCGTGCGATGTAACCGCGGGGTGCGCCGGAGCCTATACTCGCTGACCGCCACCCCACCGGCGCCACTGGGCCCCAAGTCTGCTAACCCAATCAATTTATAATCGAACAGCAACCGCAGAGTAACTGTCACTTTTGACAGATATCGCATACAATATCTGTCAAAAGTGACAGTTACTATGCGGTTGCTGTTCGATTATGTTAGCAGATTTGGGGCCCTGGCTGCTGGTGGCGCAGCGAAGACAGCTGCGCGGGCGCACCGCACACTTTCTATTATTTATCTTTTCAACTATCAACCCACCTTATGTGATCTTAAGAGCTTAAGTTAACTGAAGTGTTATTTTTATAATTATACCTATACCTACTGCTGAACTTGCCGAAACAGTTCCAAATGCAAACACTTGAGTCCTATTATGTCATAGTGAAATCTATTCTTTTTTGTTATTATTTTTAATTTATTATTAAATTAATTTATGGATATTTAAAATAGTTAAGCAGTTTGACTTTGCTACAAGTTCATTGTTTAGTTTAAACATTAGACGTGCACTGAACACTGTTCAGCGTTACTACTGAATTTTCTTTGCTTAACGAGTTTTAATTTATAGGACTGATGTTTAAATTTGGTTAATATTTATGTATAGTACGTATGTTCCAAAATTGATATTAATTCATTTTTTTTCTAGTTTTAAATGTCTTATTTTGGGAAACCTAGCGTGGACTAGTTGGTCGCGTGATTTTGTACTTATAATTCTGAATCTGAAATACATACATAATATTGGTGCTATGTAATTTATCAAAGCTACAAAATGTTGGCAGCTCTAGACTACACTGTCAAGTGCTCGATAGGCTTGTCCACGCGATGATCCCGCATTCGTGGTTTTCATTTTAATCATGGTGTAATAAATTTCGTCATTCAATTTGAACAAATAAAGTTAATATATTTTCATTTATTGTTTTTTTTTGTCATTTATTCCTTTATTTTATTCACCTGAATAGTACCAACACACACTGCACGCGATTAACATTATTTTGCAAAGTTAAGTTGTGGCAATATAGATTGGTAAATAATTTCATTCTAGCCGTACAGATAGAACAATTCCAAAAGTTTTGTAGTAATGTCTAAATAAATTAATCGTCAACAGATGTTTACTGGTAATAAATATTCAGTCTTTTTCAATAATCATCAATGGGTATTTGTGGAATTGTCCTAGTGTACGTAAACCTATGAATTTGCAGTGTTAAGTCTACTTTGTAAGAATTAAATATCTCACTAATTCATCACTATACTTATTACAGGACGAGGTACCCCAGATTCTGACCACAAAGATACAAAATACGGACAAACCTCACCATCAAACGACGGACACAGCAAAATACGTGTGAACCCCGCGACGCAGGCCTCCACCTCCAACGAGCTCCAGACAGACTCCATCAACAACAACACGCTGCAAAGCGGAGGCAACCAGATGCAGAGGCCCGCCGCCCGGAGACGGATACGGAGGCGCGCCAACTCCGCCTCCAACGACCCGGCCGAGCAACTCACCGAGATGTCCGTGCGGGGGCTCAACCTCTTCAGATACGCTTCCGTGAACGAGGGCGTCTACCAGTGCACAGAGTGCGCCAAGGAGAACATACAGAAAACCTTCAAAAACAAATATTCATTCCAGAGGCACGCATTCCTCTACCACGAGGGCCACCAGAGGAAAGTGTTCCCTTGTCCCGTGTGTTGCAAGGAGTTCTCGAGGCCCGACAAGATGAAGAACCACATGAAGACCACGCATGACTGCTACGTGCCGAAGGACTGCGTGTACCCGCCTAACGCGTTCTTTATGATCCCCGGAATGGAGGGGCAGCTGCCGCCCGGCATCAAGCTAGAGGCCATGGGCGCTGGCTCGCCGCGCGGCTCGACGCCTTCCCACTCCTCGCCCGACCCCGCGCAAGTCTGACCGACCCGCTGTTGATTCTATACAAATATACGTCAGCACAAACTTCAGTGCCTTATGAAGCCTTCACAGACTCTACCTTCGTCTTATTTGTAGAGCAGGACTATCCGATACAAGATAATAGTTGTTCTATTTTTGGAGTTAAATTTTCATGTACAATTTTACATTGTACGTTATATTATTATATATTTACAGGAATACTGTTATGCATTTATGATGAATGTTTGCTACGTAAAGCTCATTATAATATTATCTTTTTTTTAAGTATGGTTGTGCAAATATTAGACAATAATATACGATACGATGTAAACATTGAGGCCAGTCACTGCGTGGTGAATTTAACTTTTTCTATTGAAATTATATACCTAGCATTAGTGGGCGTCGCAATCTTAGCGACGCACTTTCCGTCTGCGCAGTTCTTAAAATATATCGTTATGACAATGTTTCGCCTTAACGTGCCTAAAGATACTTGTAGTTATTCGAAATACCGCAAGACACCAACCAAAGACTGTATTACAAATAAAGGTTATATTTATCGTAGTCTGTGTTCGCGAGACGGGCGCCTGCGCCGCCGGCGCTGCCCCGCGAGATGCGAGCTAGCGGGCAAGGGCGGTCCGCCCACCCTAGCCAGGACTTAACTGTGACAATATAATAATGTTTTAATTCGCAAGCATTACTAAACTTAGGAATACTTATAAATGTTAAAAGTTAACTCATATCATATCTATCTTATTAAATACTTTATCAGATAGTTTATTTGAATATTAATGAGCCTACTTCTCACGATGATGGGTACCCATAAGAATTTATTATATCGGGGCGAGAGTGTTGTAGGAATAAATATCATTGTGTTAACGTATAAATTAATAGTGCCATAGCACAATTATTCACTTTGTTTAATCTATATGCCTACCTTCATTATAATATAGATACATAAATATAATAATGTTTAATATAGTAACTAAAGTTTCCAATTCTTATATTTTTCACTTTTAGATTATATTTAGTGGATAGTGAAGACGTCCCGGGCCGAGCCGGGGCGCGGACAAAACAAACGTGTTCTTCCATTGTTAAGGCAAATAATATTTTTAGATAATATTACAGTAGGTACCTACCATATGTGTAAGTTTATTTCATAAAGAAACGAATCGTCTTCGCACTTGCCAACATCGAAATGAGCACCTAATCAAAAGTATGAGGTATAATTCGCTAACGCCGTTTAATTTCTCTAACAATGTAGACAACATAGGCTAAATACCTACCTACCCATGTAGACAAATTCGAAGGTATTCGTTTCTCTAAAGGAAAAAAAAACACTTCGGTACGTTATGTTAGTGTATATTGTACGTGCGAGTTACGCACGAGTGGCCGCGACTAATCTCCGTTAGTTACATTAAGTTTTGTTTCAGAAGAGTACCTATCTCTATTGAGCGAGTTATATTGACGATTGAAAATTTAAAATATAGAATAGTACTACATTATAAATATGTCTACTTAAAACATTAATCGGTAAAATGAAATTGAGTTTTTGTATTTTAAAATTTAGCGCACAACTTTGATATAGTTTTACGTACGTTAAGTTTATACTGTAAAGATGATTTTGTTAGTTCACGTTCTTGTATATAGTTTAACTGTGTATTTCTTTGGACACTAGAATGTAAAGTCGCCAACAAGGTATTAACAATGTGCAGTGTGATTATGTTTAAGTATAGGTATATCAGCGCCAGTCGATAGCACAACGTGAGCTCTATCTGAACGACTCCACACTGATTAGGTTTTTTTTCGTGTTCCACTTATGTTTCATTTTATTTTTGTTCACCACTCGTTCTTATTATTTGGCTTCTTATATTATCTGCCAGCTCGGCTCAGGAGCGCAGAGCGGTTCTGTTTGTTTCTCGCGGGAGTGGTGAATTGTTTATACTTATTCCTATCTTTTATCTTTTTTGTAGTATTTTATTTTGTGATATTAGTGCCAACTAAGTTGGCGTTCATGTTCATTGTTGAGTTATTATAATTCTTACTTTTCACTTCTAAACACGTGCTGCAAGGCAGCGTAATTTTAATATTAAACAATTGCAAAAATAAATATTGTTGATATGTTACAATATAATATACTAACCTCCCCATTTATAGACGTTTTATAACATTATCAAATATCATGTAATACTGCGGAAAGCAAAACTCTTGTGCGTAGTACTAAATGACGATTGAAAGTACTAAAATATATATAAATTTGGGGGTTAGTTTTCTTTTTTAACACATTGCACGCGTCTTTCGGTAAATTATATTTTTACGGTAGGTTAATATTGTTACTCCATACCTATGTTTCGAAAGTCTATATCGAAAAATTTTAATCTCTATATGTTTTCCCCCAAAATAAATAAGGAAGTAAACAGTTGTTGATAATTCAATTTCAAATTTAATAGTTTTCCGATAAAATATTCGTAAGAATCATGAATAAGTACCTATAATAGGTATTACCTACTATCTTATATTATCAGGAAGACGAAAGTGTCTCCACACTAAAGGCAATAATATGCTAATAATTACCTTATAGATATGTTTTAAGAAAAAAAAGCATGTAGGGGTCTGAAAGTACTATTCTATTATTAATGTGGAAGTGTTTAATATTTTAGTTTCACGTCGAGTGCAATGATTTTATTATACTTACGCTAGTGTTGATATTGTTTCTATATTCTATTGATCCTTACTCAGCGCTAATAACTTACGACCAAGAAACTCTTACTTATCGATATATAAATAATAATATAGTAACAAAAGCAATTATATCGATCGTTTAGTAAGTTATTGGCGACGAGCATTAATAGTTTACCATCGTTCACATAATTAAAAAATGTACCATTTCTTTATCTGAATTGTTCTATGTTTTATTACATACTTATTATTGAGAGATTCCTACGTATACTTAGTGTTTCAAATGCTGTCTGTATATCTACCTTGTAGCAGAGTACGATGATGAGGATAGAAATCGTCGGATTACTATTCGTTGTTAGTAAGATGGGCCATACTAAAATATTTTTTATAAATTTCGTCTACCTACTCCTACAATTTTATAATGATATAGTGATTAAGACCGTTAGATATTCGATAGTCTATTTTATAACAACTATTAACAAAATTACTACCACAGTCTAACTGATAATTTTAATAGATAATCTAATAGGTATTATAATATTGATTGCAAACATCAAAGCTTTAACATTGAAGGAAACGAGACAAAACATATTTGTTTGTAACAAAAAATGTTGTTCTATTTTAAAAGAAGAATCTTACCAACACGTATTGAGTAACTATTGTGAAAACATTTACCTACACTATGAATAAAATGATAATATAATCTGCGGCTTTCATTTCTATAACCCTGTAGGTATATAGCTAATTAGTCCAACCAACTTACTGCAAAGCGACGTACAGGATATAATATACTAAATTGATGTTTAAGCTTATGATTGCAGGGTTCTCTGAATACCATTATACATTCGATGAAGATGGCGATAACAGCACGCCAATAATCACATTGGAAGTGATGTCGGACTCTTCGAACACCGAGCCATCCCTGGTTAATTACGGGACCGAAACCACCAATCACACTGAGGCCAGTCCTGAGTACACTACTGGAATGCACTTCCTCACGGACACACCTGTAGACGACGCAGAGCCCGAGAGTGAGAAGGAAGAAAATGGTCCTAAAGCGAGAAACGACCTTTTAGAGTATATGACTCGTAATGATGGTAGCGTGATCTGCAAACTGTGTGGGGAGATATTACAGTCCCGCACGCATTGGTACCGGCACAAATACAAACTGCATGTCATACAGCCTCTGAATCCCGCGCCGCTGTTTCAGTGTGAACAGTGTCTCGTTTACTTTAAGAGTAGGAAAGGTGAGATAATTATTGTTAAATGATCCTAATTTTTGTTGATAGTCAAAAGAGGTTTTTGTGTTCTAATTTTAAACCTGCAGTATCAGATCGCCCGGTGTTGCTTGCATTGAAGTTTATTTTTGCTATTTTAGTGTTAGTTATTTGGAGTGGATGGAATTGAGGGCTGAGATAAGTATGTGTGAAAACTTCAGGCTAAATATATGTGTATTCAAAATATAAGGTGAAACTTTCTTTAGGTTCAGCATATAATAATCAGATAACATCACAGACCGTGAAATAGCTCCTAGATTATAAGTAGGTCCAGGCAAAGCTTGAGTTGTAAAACTTACACTTGGCTTGTGTGCGATTTTTCGTGATGTAACAAATTCTTTGTAGTCTTAAATACTTCGTTCTTTAGTTCTAATAAAATTGAACAGCACCCATAGGAGATGTCTTAATCTTGCCATAACCCTATATAGATACCTAGTGCATGGATATCGCGTGTTTATACTTTTTTATATACTCTTACTACTTTTTTATATCCAGGTTACATCGGCCACTTAGCAAGCAGACACAGTGAAGTTCTATCGGACTCCAGTCCCGTGCTAACAAACGCACAGGCGGAAGCCATTGCGAAGGAGAAGGCAGCCGTCACGCAAACCCTGCAAGAGGTTAAGGAGGAACCCGATCCTGAGCTGGCGATACCTACGTCAAGTGTACCGAATTACCAGACAACTATTATAAAACCGGTGAAACCTACTGAAACGAAAAAGCCTTGTCGAGGGAAAGGTACGTACCTACTATTTACTGAAATATAAACCTGCCTACTTTTGGTTATAGGTACCTACGTACCATAATAATCCGAGACATCAAAATAATAACTCAATGTCGATAGCTATGTTCTCAAAGTTCAACTAGTTCCCTGTCTCCGTTGATGGTACAAAAATCATCAGATAAAACGCATTTATTTCAGAGCATACGAGTACAAAAGCGGACTGGGAAGACGTCGAGGAGAGGCGGTCGCGAGAGGAGAAACTGGTTTCAGATATAATCGACCGCGTGCGGCGCGAGTGTGAAGCCCAGGGTTCGGGAAGCGCCGCGCGACGCGGCTACACGCGCCGCACCACCGTCATGCACACGTAACACACCCACTCCCGAGAAACTAGCGAAAAGTTCCTCTAGGATATAAGTCTATAAGTCGACCGTTACCTATTTAGTTCTGGCCACGACGACGTCGGTAAAAAAGCCACTTGAGTATTTGAAAGCTGGTGGGTTATTAGCTAATTTTGTTGAAACGATACGACGAGACGGCATATGGTCGTATACTCACAGTTCTTTACGTGCCAAGTATAAGTAGATATTAATGTAAATATATTATGTGCCAAAAGTTACTAACGAAATGTCTGTGCCAAGTAAATATAACTTGTATATATTATATAATATAAGTAGTCGCCTATAAATCGAATAAGTTTACAATCATTTATTATATGAAATAACTTTCAGATTCGATCTTATTTCGATATTATGTCTATTTAGAAACATAACTATGTACACACTCATGGTATAATGATATACTACGCCAGGTACATATACTCTTTTGACGATGTCTGAAGAATGCGTTACGACCAGTATTGGTATTAGTTGAAATCTATACAAATAAATTAAATTGGAGTGTCTGTTTATAATATTAAAATAACCGCTTTTTACTAAGTGCATTTGGTGTGGATGTATACACGGTACATATACCAAAACAATTTTTGTCCGTATGCCTGTTTCGGCTAATCTCTGAAATGGCTGGACCGATTTGACGGGACTTTCACAGGCAGATAGCTGATGTAACAAGGAGTAACTTAGGCTACTTTTTAACCGACTTCAAAAAGGAGGAGGACCAAGTCCACGCGGACAATGTCGCGGGTAACAGGTAGTATTCAATATAATTAACACCGCTCATTGTTGACCTATAGCTGAAACGAGAGAATACCCGGCGTAGCATATTATTGTGCCTTGGATTTACCTACCTACATCAGTTTTGCGAAATGTGTACCTATGTGCATCAGTATTTGTAACATCAGTTTAAAATGCCTTCTATTGTGGGTAGTTTTCAATTGTTATAGTCGATCGCTTGGTCTACACAGCACCTACATAAGTCGTAGTCGCCTTGTTGAGGCATATCAGAATACTGAGCAGACCTTAATGGGCGCAAATGTGTTGTGTAAATGTCGAATTGAAGTCTATGCCGATGTTTGTACACAGATGTACTCACAGACATTTATAGGTCTGTGGATTACCCCGTCTCGCAGGTCAGTAGTCTGCGCAGACCACGTCGGTGTCGTGTCGACCCAGCTATAGTAAGTAGGTATTAAGAATAATTCTACTTATATACCTATCGTTAAAAAGTAATCAAATGTGTCCTCTATTGATTAAATACTCAATAGTCTTTGCTGAATTTATTATAGGATAGAAAAGTGAGACTGAGTATAGGTCAGAATAACTCGGACAATCAATGCCCATTAAATTTAATTCTAGAAAATAAAGAAAGAACGGGAACCGAAAAGTAACGCAGTTCGTAAGGGCGCTATCTAATAAAAATATTGAGTGAATAAAACCGGTTTAACATAATATACCCTATATTTTGGATAATTGTTTATATTTTTAGTCGACTACAGCAAAGCCAAACGGAAGGGTTATGATTTTAGTAGTATATGTATGTTCCACCATTCGCCTGTTCCAAAATTCCATAAATACCTAGTTTACTTGTATTGTAAGAAGGTTAAATTACGTTAAATCAGCTTGAATTATGGGATCCTGTATCAGGATTGTAAACTCAAAATGATAACGTTTTTAGTGTAACTTATTTCTCTAGTAAATAATGTATGAAGATAGGTAATCATATTGGATATTATGTAAGTACGATGTGTTAGGTACACTTAGGTAGGTAAGTTAGTAGGTAAGTGGTACTTGTAAAAAATATTAAACCTACCGACCTAAAAACTGTGATGAATGTAGCTCAGAAATATAATAACAAACTTACCAAATGTGTTTATATTTCCACCTGCATGTGCTGCTTGCAACGACTCAAACATGGATCGTTAATTGTTCAATGCTCCCAGTGTCGGGAAATGAATCTTATTCTCAGTTTTTTAATTATTTAGGTCCTGATGATGGTGTCGGCGATGAAAAATGAGCAACATTTTGCTGTAAACAACAATAACTCGATACCAAAACACACAGACAATTCACTTCAGTTTCCCGCCAAGTACAGCTACAGAATTCAAGCGATAATAAAGCTTATAAAACAAAAAGAACGAAAGAAGCATAGAGAATGAAGTGTGCTTTAAAAATACTATGGAGTAACAATTGTAGGTATTTTTTCACTGTGAAACATAATTTGGTTCTAAATCAAAGTTGAATGAATCATGAATTTGTAATAAATATGACATGAAGTCAAAAGTTCGATCAGCTGATTTAAAAAAAATGTCCTTGTTGATGAGATGTTTTTTTAATTCATCTCATCGAAAAAAAACAACTGAAGTCATAATAATTATACTAAATTCTCTAAAGAAATGCAGGTTCAAGGCTGTTTCATATGCATGCACGCATATATAGCAAGCCTTAATCGTAACGCATGTAAGACAAAGGAACAGATTATAAATCTTTCGTCCCCGTCATTATGGACCTCTGGTCGGTTTTTCTTTGTCAACAGCTCACAAGCAGTGGCATACTAAGATTACTAAGATCTAGAATGGTTGATATACTATGAATTACTGCTTGTTAAATTATCTGTTTTAACAACCAGTAATAAAAAAGAATGGAAGAAAAACTAAGTACATCTAAAATTAAAATAGCATTTTTATGTTTATAGATATGTTTAGTGAGTTCTTTTGTGAGTGTTTTATTATTTTATTTTTAGCCCTTGCCCTTTTTTCCGTCCAGATTTTACCATTTCTAGCCTGTTTTAGCTTCGAAAGTTGCCCGTTTTTGAAAAGTGAGGTGGTAAATCTATATTATGATTTCCTTCATTATAATGTATTCGACTGAAAGGCTGGTATCCATGGTCAAGAATACAGATTTATAAAAAAAATGTTTATTGTTTATCTTGTCTATCAATGACCGGCGTCCCGCGTCCCGTATGTATTATTGTTTATCCTTTTGGCGGTCTTTCAATCATATATATCGCGAGAAATGGGTATTTAGGGTTTGATTGGCTGTTGAATGTAATAAGAACAAAATGCCGCAGTTATTTCAAGTACTAAGATGCTACAAGTGCTTAGTGTTCCAGGTAAGTTCCAGTGTATAATTCACTAAAATGTATATTGAACGCCTACCGCCAAGTTTGAAAACTTTTTCTCCAGTAATTAAGCGTAATAGGATTGGTAGCACTTTGGATAATATGCTTTGGGTGGATAGCATAGGTTATCGTAATTGTAATTAGTACCACACTTACTTATACTTAACTTACCCAGGTTTGGCTTATTACAGATAGGAAGGATTCCATAATATTACAAAAGTAGGTCCTAAATATTATGGATTGTTATGATGATCAAACTTCAATGTTAGCCTTGTAATATATTACCTACTTATTGAGGTTCCTAAATCCTGTACCTTCTAACAGGTGCATCAAACAAAGAAAACAAACAAATGGGAATGTAAAATGTGTGGTGTAAAACAATCGGTAAAAAGACACTATGGATTGGGCACTCCAAAAGACTGCAGGCTGCATGTACAAAAACTAAATGGTATTAGAGGAGAGGTGGATGAATTAAAACGGAATGTAATTGACACTGATGAAGAGACTGAGAATGAGACACCCAGAGCGACTGTTGTAGAGACTCAATTGAAAAAAGAAAGTAGGTGGTGTAACTATGTGGAAGAAACAGCCACCCCTTCATCAATGGATAATAATAATTCCGTGTACCTCAATGATTCTGAAGTGGTCTTAGAGTTGCCACAAAAGCGTAGAAGAACTATTGGCAACCATAATAAGAAAAAAAACATTAAATCTCTGCCATTCAATGAAGCGATTGATGCAATAGTACAGAGCAGTGTCAGAGAAGAGAGTTTATGTTCTCCCCTCAAGAAATCAGAACTAGAAATTCCTAACATTAAGAAAAAAGTATTAGAATGTAATCCACAAAATGAAAACATTGATGGTATCATGCAGTACTGTTCAAGTATTTGTAAACCTGAACCCACATTGTCTGAGTTTGCTTATTCCTCTGTAACAAAAGAGATCAATACTAGTAGGCAGGTTGTTAAAAAAAATAAGCTACCAGCAATAAATAAGAACTCTAAGTGGGCTCAGTTTGCTGATGAAGAATCAACTGAAGAAATTGAGAAACAGTCTTCGCCATGTGTAGAGCAATTATCTGAAGAATATGATGACCTTTGTGAAGGAAAGGGGAATCTGGTTTCAATGTGTATAGAACAGTCACACAATAAGTTGAATGATCTATTTGCATTGTGTGATGATGATGAACTCGACCATGTTTTAGATTTATAAAATTCTTTTAACTAGAAGTTTGTAGCACTCAAGAACACAGATTTTGTATCACATTACTTATCGAAAAAAACAGTGAAGTTTTCAAATAATTTTATTATTACAACCAATATGCATTATCATCACAATGGCAACAGTTTAATATCACTTTCATTAACATCTACTAGATAAATAGCGAGTGTACTGTCTACAGGCATACCGTTACATTCATAACATCTACAAAAAAACTCTAATGATTACATACCGCCCAGACACTGCTGACTGGTGGCTTACAATACCCATTTACACCTACACTTATTATGTACTCATACAGACCTTCATAAGTAAGGTTTATTATAATTGCCGACTATAAGAAATCATATTTTAAATGTATTTGTATCAAACGTCTTATAAATAATACAGCTATTTATACTCTTTCAGCCATGCTCAATAGGCAAATGTTCCAAAATGATTAAACGACTTTGAAGTCTCTTGTTTTTTTAAAAGTAAATGTAATACATAAATAATTAATGAAGGTCCTGATTGTAGAATATGATACAATAGATTCGATGCATAGTACATAGGCACCTACATAACTATAATAATATATAACTATATAATATTAATCACAATCAGGTTGTTCCTATTCATATCTACATTTAAGTTTGTATGTAGATGCTAATCTTCAAAATTGTTGTGTTGATTTTATTAATCATCACTAACTTGTTCCCTTAGGACTTAGTAACTAAGCCCTACAATGGAACGCTTAGCGATTGCTTCTTTAAATAATACCATACTATCGTTATTGCTCCCGCCCCTTGCTGCCTGACGTATTACATTTGAAGCTCTCGCTCCTTCGTGTCATTTTCCTTGATATATGTATTGCGGGACGACTTAGTACGCCAGCATGTGCCTGCGCCTGTGCAGCTCCCGCGCTCGTGCATACCGCCGACCATAAGTCCACCTCCAAGCTCTGAGTACAAAGTTCGCTGTTAGTTAAGTATTGCTCAAATTACTCCACGAAATCCAATATTATTAATTACAGTTTTACCTTTCATTGTATCCAACGGATTCACCTCTAAATACGTGATCGTCAAAACGATCATCAAACCGTCTTTTTGTTGCCTCTTCACTGCTGCCACCTGCAATTAGAAGTCAAATTTAAAACTACCTCAATTCATTGGGACGAAAATAAACAGATGAAGTCGACAGAATTGACATGGCTCTACCCATTGGATTGGAGTGTGCGAACCGTCGACACGATGGACCCTTGCAACTGAGCAGATGCTGCAACTGGTTATGGAAGTAGTCCTTTTCAGATGCCGTCAGGTATTTCACTCTATTCTGCGTCTCAAATGGATCTGAACACAAAAATATCAGGCTAATAATAATGACGAGTTATTCTACTCTAAGCATAGGTAATTTCACACATCAGGGCATACTTACCAATTCTCAAGTTATAATAAGTTACCAGTCCAGTGATGAACTCGCAGTAGAGCAGGTTGTGCGTGGCGTTGATGGTACGCACACAGTTGTACGTGTTGTTGGAGGTGCTCATGCAGAAGCAGAACGGGCCCGCGGTCCAGAACGGCGCCGTACGCCAATGCTCGTTGTCGTGACGATAGCAGTTCATACGTTCAGACTCACATAGTTTTTCCAATTCCGCCTACAATTAATATTATATAACATTATTTTAACTTACGTAAGTGGCTAATGGTGGCCATAATAAATCAACTAATTGCATTGGACTGACAGTACTGACCCTCTTCCTTGCTTTTCTTAGTTTCTTTTGAAGCAATTGAGCTTTCTTCTTTCTCTGCTCATCTCTAGCCTTTGCTGCTGCCTCCAAATAACTGTGGCCTGGGCCTTTGATTTTCCTGTCATCAAATATATTACACATATAATTAGGTGTATTTACTAATTATATGATATTACATTGTATTATTTCTTCTCATCGAACTATGTTATGTTCCTGATAGACGTTATAAAGTTTACTTACCGGTTTTCTTCACAGTAACACACGTGTTTGTCCTCATTCTCAATGAACAGCGGGTGAAGTCTTCTCTGAAAGAGGTCGACTGGCGTGTCAAAAATGCCCATATTCTTCGCCGTCCCTTTATTGGGATTGCGTTGTTCATATTCCGAAGCGTCTAGTCGTGCTGGGCCTAAATTTGAAGGCGCAGCTGTCGCTAACTTTGATGCACCGTGGTGTACGGGTCTACTAGTAGTTGTTGATTCTACTGTCACTCTGCTTGTGGATTTCTCGGTTAATATGATGTGATCAATCGTCGAGCTGTAATAATGTGCATTTTGCAAGAAATAACTTTCGTCTGTTACATTCTCTTCCGTCGTTCGTTTTGTACTAGTATCAAATATTGGTGTAAATTCACTTGTAGGTGCACTGTTAGTTGTTACAGTTCCTATATCTTCTACAATAGTTTGATGTCCAGGGTTTTTATCATCCACATTAGTTTGATCAAAGTTCTTCCCTTCTATAATTATCGTTGTTACTTGAGGTTTCGGTATTTCGATCCAATCCGTTTTGTTTACTTCTACACTCGTTTCGTTAATGATTTTTGGTGCATGAGTTGTGGTCGCCTCAGTTTTTGTATAGTTTTTGAATGGCATACCAAATGCATCGTGATTGGTTGTTGTATTTACAGTGGGAATCACGTACTCATTAGACTGTGCGAATGTGTTTTCTAGTGTGGTACTGTTCTTATGTGTAGGCTTTATTCTGTGTAGTCTGCTTTTTCTTAAATGTTCCTTGGAACTATTATGATCGTGATGACTTATACTTCTATTAAAAATATTATTGTTTATGAAGGGCGGATGAACGGTGGGCGTTTGCATTTCAACTAAAGGTTTAGTTGTTTTTAAATGTCTCTTTATCTCCTTCAAATCATCTAATTTAGTTCGTAACTGTCTTATCTGATCTTCTAAACTTAATCTGTTTGTGTGCCAAGCTTTGAGATCGTTATAAATTATTTGTGAGCAGTTGACGGTTCCATCTTTTTCTATTTTACATTCTAACGAGGATTCGTTGCTATTTGTTATGGCATCATTCTTTTTATGTTTGTTTTGATTCCAGTGCTGAGCCCTACGTTTTGTTCTCTTATGTTCTATGTTTTCTTTGGTACGTTCATAAGCTTTAAGAAACGCTTCGGTTTCCTTTATAAGTTTATCTATATTATCTTTCGTGTATTTGCTTTCCTGTTCATCGATGGGTTCGTTCGTAGAAGTTAAATGACCGATGCTCGGGTTCTCTTTCAGTATGCTGTCTACTGTGTTTGGTTCGTACACTTCATTATCAATAGATCTGCGAGTTCGAGTATTGTTTGTTCTCTGAGCGTCGCCGAGTCTCCTGGCTATAGTACCGTCAGTCTCAAGCCTTGTGTAAACAAGTCCGCCTGGCGTGAAGCAGGCGCATTTTTTTGTGCTCATCTTTGGTTGTTGTACATTTAGTTCAGTCTAAAATGAGAAAAAAAAATACATAGTTTTAACACATATCCATATACTTACTGTATTCCTAACTTGTTCAGTTCCTTACCTCGTATTTGCATTTATGCCTTCTCCACCTGCCGTTGACTAGGACACATTTCCATTTCCTGCCCGCAGAGCAGGGTGCGCGGAGCTCAGCTTTAGAGCAATCTGCTGCTATTCGAGCCGCTTTTCCATCTACTGTAGCCGCATCAGCTGCTTCTGGAAAAGTTTCAACTATTTACTATTTGAAGATCTTTTTTTTTAGGCAATTTTTTGTATGAATTCTACGTAAGACTCACGTCCATATAACTTGCTTCCTGTAGGTGTGAGGTAGTTAAGCTGCTGGTTAAGATTGTCCTCCTCGGCATCGAGTGCTTTCTCGAGCCTCGCTTCCAAAATCGGGTTGTGGCTCTCGTTAGTTATCAACGGCTCAGAGGACTTCTTTGGTGGTTCGCTTATGTCCGATTCCGAACTTTCCTGTAAATAATATTAAACAGAGTTAATAATAACCATAGACCAGCGCCACAGACTTATTATGACTAATACTTTATGGTAAGGTTGATATTTCGAACTTCTAAATTTAAAGATTTTTTTTTTATTTGTGACTTTTCATAGTTAAGTATTTGTTGGTAAGCACATCACCTGAAAAGGCTGGACCGATTTGGCTATTCATTCTTTGAATGTTTTGGATTCGAAAGAAAATTTTAAAACATTATCCAGAAAATTGTCACGTCTGTCCGATCAGCTAGTATATGTATATAAATCAATGCTATTTACAGATCAGATTTGATATCAGTTTAGCAACATCCCATATATGCTTACATCGTCGTCATCGTCATCCGGCTCCAAGAAGTCGTCGTCATCGGTGTCCTCCTCGAAGTCTGCGCTCTCAGAGGACTGCGGCGGCGCCGTGCTCGACCTGTTCTCGTTTAGCTCGCGACTGTACTTGTTCTCGCGGCTGCGATGACCCAATCCTGCGATGTCGCGACGTCCGGAACTGAGGGCAGACCATTTTAAAAGTAATTTCTTAAGGTGGAAGCTCAGGGTCAGTGCGCGAAATTCAAAATGTCAATGGTTTTTATTTTTTTACAAAAAATTTGGACATCTTTTCGATGTAATTTAGTGTTTTGCGATATTAGCATTCTGCATTGGATGTCTCGATGTATTAAGTTTGCTTAAAAAAATACTTAAAGCGATACAACACCATAAAGTTAGTAAAAGTAGCGGTTTTTACAAACCATATGGTATTGTATCGGATTAGGTCCTTTTTTATGCAAACTTTTCCTTTTTTATGCAAAAACATCGAGACATCCAATGCAGAATGCTAATATCGCAAAACACTAAATTACATCGTAAAGATGTCCAAATTTTTCGTAAAAAAATAAAAACCATTGACATTTTGAATTTCGCGCCGTGACCCTGAGCTTCCCCCTTAAACAGCTCGACGAGCAGACAAGTATCCGACTTGCTTATTTGAGTACTAACCTCGTGTACATCAGGCATAATCCATAATAAAAATGCAATTTTCTAAATAGTGCAAGAGTTATAATAATTACGATTGAAATTCCTCAAATTCATAGAAATTTGAATTCACTTACAATTGCAATTTTTTAAATAAGAATAGTATAGGCAGAATGATGTTATATCATATGGCCCTAGTGTCATAGAAGGTAAGCCTAATTATATATAGAAGTGAGTTTTTCAAATACTGCCTACATAGTAATTAAAAAAAACGAATAGTTTTAATCTTATCTAGCTAGTGGCAGTTATTGTTGTTTAAAAATACTTCCATGCGTATAGCTTTGACTAGACGGACTCTGTATATATAACTCCTAGTTCTAGCAAAAGTTAGTTGTAAGTAAATTTTACCTCTCAACGAGGAAAGTATCAGGCCAATGAGCAGCTGCGTGTCGCCGCCGGCGCGGTTGTAAGAGAGGCAGTAGCGAGCGGCCGTCCATGTGCGCGGGCGGTTCCACACCACCCATGTCCAAGAACGTTGGAGCCAGATCGATGTTAAGCACTATGTCATCCACGCTGTAGGTAGAGGAATGCTTCATATTAATTAGGTACCTACTTATTTATTCATTTTGTCAAATAAACAATAAGCCAATTCGAAATTCTTTTAGAAAATAATTAAGTAAGCAGCTGGAAAATATGTGGGGACCATTGGACTAAAAAATAAGTCAGAGTGTAGTTGGCTAATGTTTGGTTTAGAGAACAGACGAATGTATGGGAAGCATTTGCCTACTCGCGAACTTACACACGAGGACAACTTTTTTATCTTATTATTTGCGTACTGCCCTTGTGTATACCGAGCATAACACTAAAAGTATTTTTTTGACGCAAACGGCATCATTATTATTTTGACGGTTTTATTTATGGCAGCCGCAACTAAGGTTAACATCGGATATAGGAATTTAAAATATTACATTAATACTGGCTGCATATTACAAAAAGGCCATAAAACGGTAATAAAAATAATATATTTTCCTTTTTAAATTTGTAAATGGCGCCTTCAAAGTTTTTTGATCACTTTATGCCAGTAACTCAGGCGAAGAATTAATATTTTTTCTTCGTCTGAGGCCAGTAATAACAAAAAAAGGTTCATTATCATAAATACTAGTTCCAATAATTATAAAAAAAATATGACAGTGCTTTCTCCATAGCTAAGTTCAAGCACACGTTTTCATTGTAAGATAAATAAATATGTACGTTTAAAAATATCAATAGATACTGACACTGTACCAGGTTCGACTCCAGGTCCCCTCACAAGGAACGGTACCCTAATATCGAACTCGAACGGGAAGCTTTTGCCTTTCACCAAGCCGAACTGGCCCAAGTGGTAGCCGTGATCCGAAGTGTACACTAAATACGTATTGTCGAGTTCGCCCAGCGTCTTCAACTCCTGATAGACACGTTCCACGGCCTAAAAATAACATTAAATGTATTTCATGTACTCTACTTAACCTACATATACCCACATTCACAATGCTTTAAATTCATTTATTTTTATCCATCCATGGCAATAGGAAGGGCTGAGTGCACACTTATTTTATATAAGTAGGTACCTACCCAAAATCGGAGAGGTTGCAAATGGTCTCTTCGATTTTGAGTTGGTACCTACGTAGGGTACGACTTAATTCGTTATGGCATTACTGAATTAAAACAAAATATTGCAACCACAAAGCTTCCAATTTATTATGCACTTATAAAAAAAAACTATATTTTAATGAAAAATTAAAACGATTACCGTCGATCATTTTGATAATCGATACGCACATCACTAGTTTCAGGGATGCTAGCATAACACAGTGTCGGTCGATGCAGCAAAGATGAACACTTACCATATCAACGCTCTGTAACGTCTGTAGTCTCTTGGTCATCAGCAGGTCCGTGAACTGGCGATGTATAGGCTTCATCTTGTCCGTGACGCGGAGGATCCACTGCTTGTCTGGATTCGGAGCCAGGTCGTAGGTTGGAGTGCTGTCAAAAAGTACAATTTAATTAGCAACAGTGAGCAGAATCATGTATTTACTGCATAAAAGAGAGTTACGATGTTTACGATACCCAACGTGTTTTTAAAATTAGTAGGCATACAATATAGGTACGAGTTTAGCTGAAATACCTATGTCGCAGATAATTATATACCTATTTCCGATGCGTGACAATTGACCCGAATTCTAACGCCTCGCGAATAACATTAAAAAAAAAACGAAATCGGTGCAGTAGTCCTTAGCTTAGCCGTCCTTAGCTTCTTAAAATTGTAAAAGTTCGTAGCTCCAACATTGCTTGGCCAGTGCCAGCCACTCCGAGACACCCAGCCTATGCCGCGAACTCGATGAATAAATTAAATCCAAGAATATTCAGCACTGAAGAATCCTTTTGAACACATTTTAAACGTTCCAAACCTTTGATGTCTCTGATATTATGCTACTTAGGAAATATTTATACTTTGATCGCATCAATAATAGTTTGTTATGGATTAAACAAATAAATAAGTAGGTTGATCATTTTTTTTGTTTAGACTAAAATTAATACATTTGGTAATTATTACTTCTCTAAAGGCTACATTTCTTATTAATTAATACGTAAAGCCTGGCCTTATGAATCATCGCAATAAATGCTTAGGTACGAATTAGGTAGATATCGCTCAGAAATTTATCCATATAGAAGTTCTTAATTTAAAAAATAACACTAATCCCAATTCAAGATTGAGAGAAGACGGTAAATTAAAAAAGAACTTAAATAACAGACATAAAGGTTACGTTTTGTACATTTTTTAAATTCGCGTTTGTCGGCGGGCGGGACAGGTTTGGTTCATACGATATACAACCGACCACACAGTACGCCAATCGCTGAATATTAAAACGCGCACAGGGTTGCCGCAATAATAAACACTGGTTTTATATTTCGAACAAAACTTTATATCAAGGCGGTGTAGTAAGTGGTAGCATTTAATTTACTCCGATTATCCATGTTTCCAATCAATAGAATAGAACCAATATAATAACTAATTCACAGTCGAATCTGAATGATTAACTACATGAACACAAGACGTGAAAAATGTCGAAACATTATTTTCAAATATGGAATGATGCCTTTCTGGGCATAGATAGGTACGTACTTGCATTTTATTTTTTTCGTTGATTTAAGAATTAAATTGCACTTGCTTTTTTTTTATTGGCCAGCCCTGACGCGTCTGCGCGCGGTCCGGGGCTTGAATCGGAATATCGGCGCGCCAACATGCGGCTAGCAGAAGGCCCTTATCCAATGGATGTATCTAACGCAGTAATCAAATGCAAGAAAATACATCCCTAATAGGCACTTTGCACATTATCTTTATTACAAATTTTATGATTATCTTTGACTGTGATGAATTGTGGTTATAATAAAAGCGTCAGTGTCGCGTCCATCAGCTGTTTAAAAACATTTAGAACAGTACCAAATCAGTGCGGAGGGGAATTCACTTATGACACCAGTACCTAGCTACTGTGCAGCTTAAGTAGGTTCCTACCAGCTATGTACCTACTGCTGGAAGAGCAAACATCGCAGCAGATACTTAAGTTCCGTTAATTATCATAACATCTTAATAACGGTTGCCTTTGTTATACATCCTTCCCGCAACTGAATATTTAATAACTGTTAAATTAATGTTCGCTTTGTTTATTTGCCCCCGTGCTGGCGGCGCGCATCGGCCGCCAACTTATACGTACTCGCGGTAGGATCGATGGTGTATTAATCGATTAAGGTATAATAAAGGATTCAAAGAGAAGAGTATGAATGAAGTAAAACATATTTAGAACATTTGATTAAGTAACTTAGCCATTGCGTTTAGGAGAACAATGTTAAGGGAGAAAACATTTCTTCTTTTGTTTTTAGTTGGCCATCAGCTACAAAATAGTGCAATTTTTGCCAGGGACAAGTGAAATATTTCTTCATTGCATAAATAATATAAGTAGCCCTGATGATAATAATAATTATGCAATTAATCCCCTTCCCCTATCAGTAAAGCTGTGGATACTTAATTGAAAATTTAACGAACATCTTGGGAGCACTCAAAAGTCAAGCTATAGGTATACTATTTTATTTTAATTTCCTTCACTCGTGCACGTTTATTAATACACTATGGTTAAACGCCCACTCATATTAGACATTATAAATCAAAGAAACAGATATACCAGAAAAAAAAAAAAACTATTTCACTGTTCAACTTCTCGCCAAAAAGTCCAAGAAAAAAAAATATTTTGATTTTGATTAGTCACATAGCGAAGTAAAAGATTTTCAGGTTAATGTTTCTACCTAAATTAAGTAATTGAAGCAATCCCAAAACTCCATATTATGATTTTTGTTAATGTACATATCGATTTCCAACTATTCGAATTCCAAAACGGGCAACCCTAACGACGATCAGCAATTCTGTCTGAGGCACAGCCCGTCCGATATCTCAACCGAATGATAAATAATATCAAGGAAGCAGTGTTTAAAAAAGAAACAACGTCAGAAATGGATTTATTCGATGTAGGTAGGTACATATTGATGTCAATTAAATGCAGTAAGCGAACATAAATACAGCTATGTCAATATATTTTCCTTCCCCACAAAGAAATGGCAATGTATTCGGTTACCAACGCTTATTAGCATGCATTATCCAAGACGATTCGGCGGATGAGACGCGAAAGCCGAATAAAAATACCTACGGTCTTATATTTTTATTGTGGCTTGGGAAATTGTTACCCTTTTTTTTAGAGCTTTGTATTATTTTCTTCATAATATATACCATAGATAATTATTCTAAAGCGGGGTCATATTAAAACTTTGTTTTTGTTGCAAAAACATAGCTAAACGGATGTAAGTAGAGCAACAGTCGCACTAATCCAGGGGCTGGTAAATTTCAGCAGTCTGAAGATGTCACCGACCAATGAAATAGTGCCTATAAAAATACGAAACGGGGTAAACCTGGACTTTCTTGCCTCCAGCAACAATATATTTAACCTCGACCACAATCCAATTAATTGGTCTATTCGAGTAAAAACCTTTTGCGTAACAGCCAACAGCAACTGCTCCAGAAGGGTCGACCAGCGAGGTGGAAACATGATAGACACTTTATAATGCCCAGAATAATAAATTCCGTTTACTGGCAACCCTTTTTTGGTTAAGCATTATTTTTCGATCATATAATGTGAAGCTTACAAAACGCTCGCTCGTAAAAAAGACAACGTTTTATAAGCCAAGACTATTTATTATCTTACTAGCTTTTGCACGCGGCTCCGTGCGTATAACTATCAATTTTTGCTCTGCTGCTCGACCCCAATGATAGCGTAATGATACCTTATATTCTGAGTCTAACAATGAATATATTATTATGGAAGCCCCGTTCTAATTGGTCAAGTTATATTTTTCGTGCTGATCGAACAAACAGACACAAGAGAATTCTAAAAACATGTGTATGTATCTACCTATTTGATTGAGACTGAGTGACGTCTAGAACATCATTTTGTTTATCTTCATTGTCCAGACATCCAACGTACGATTTCACGAAACTTTGTATTAAAGGGGATAAAAATAATCAATCGATTATATTATGAACATAAATTACTTTGAAAGCTTTAACGATTCTATAAAAAATGAGTGCGTTAAGTGAAAAAGTCAGTAACAGAATCCGGTTCGTGTAATTCTGATAAATTTTAATGAAAACCCTCCACTATAACAGTTAGGTAAGTATTTTTACAATTTTAAGTACAGACCAAGGAAAATTCCCACATCAATAGCGTAATACCAATGGCCGTTCACCTTCAACTCTCACGGAAACACATTATCCAATAAACAAACATTATTCAACGTTTCAGGGAACAGTTATTGGCGCGGAGCGCGGCGAGATATCAACGTCATGGGTTCAGCCGCGATCTAATACATATTCAGTGTACATGGCGGCGGCGGCACAAGGATCTAACTCCTAGAGACGAGGGCCGTCCGCAACGAAAGCCGCTCTTCTTTTTGTAATCGTGTGGGTAACAGTACGAACTTAAATGACCTTCAAAGTGCCATAAATACCTACTGCTTGGAAAATTTCAAGTTTTTTATATGGGGCGCTTTAGATTTTTCTATACAGTATTTTTATTACGAAATGCCAATAACAATATTGACTAGCCTAAAGACAAACATTAGACAGAAGTACAAGTCACATCATACATATACCTACCTAGATAATAGAGATGTCTTTAGAGTCGTCAATCGTCTGTGATACCTGTATATGGCAGTGAGCGATCACCTTCTACATTATTCCGCACCAAAAACGGGCAATGCTCCCAAATCGGAAGAAACCCGAAGAGATATACAGGTTGATTCAGGAAGGGTAAACTTACTTCAGCGCGGGTTCAGGTTACACTTCCTAACTCACGGACGATTGAAGTTCTTTATTGCGAACACTTTCAATACTTTTTTTCCTGAAAGATTGGTAAAAATCACACAATAATTGACCCCCACCCCTAAAAGAAATCCGCCCCTGCTTTAGCGCATTCGTAAAGATTATGTTATGTCAGAATTTCGATACGTCAATTTAAAAATAAATATTGCCTACCAAAATGTCACGATGCTTTTTTTTTGAGAACAGAATTTATTTTTAAAATTCGAAATTCGAACATCACATAACGATTACAAATGCGCTAAAGAAGCGCAGACTCAATGCTTAGTATATCCTTTTTGAATCATCCTGTTATACCGTCTTCGTCTCTAAACATTCTTATGAAACATAAATCAGGCTCGTTCGCCTCGCCCGCTTCGCTCCGGGTAAAATTATTCAGGGCAGCGGCCGCGGTAAGTGTACCTAGCTACGTGAAATTTTCGGAGTGTTCCCGAGAAAAAAGCAGGTCGCTCGTGATTATGAGCAGGTCGAGTGCACGTGTAATTCCGGGCCCCGCAGAGGTGTGCACATGTAATGTGTGAAATACACTGCACGTTGAGCTAAATACTTATCTCGTATTGTCGTTTATTTAAAATGTATCTGGACTATTGGTTCTATAAAAACGGTTTTAAGATTAAAGCTACATTACCATAATGAAACGTTATTTACGATAAGCGGTAATTACGATAAATTATACAACGACATTATGAAAATGTTATGTCACTTGCCAACAATGATCGTTTACCTCGAATATACTTGTAAACATCGATAAAACAACTCCATTACACGGTAAGGTGCGCCGCAAACATCACGAGTGACATTTTGTGAGGGCGTATTTGTGCAGGAACCCCAAAAACCCGGTCAACTCCTTAAATATTTGAAGAGGAGCAAGATGGCCGGAGCCGCCGCGAATACACCGCAGCAATTAGTGTTTTTGGTTGAAATATTAAGACGAAGACGGCCTCGACTTTGGGAGTCGGTATTAAATATTAAAATAACAGTTTCATATTTTTTAAACTACCTACATATTATAAGATTTGGTGATATAAGTTATAAGAGTAGTAGTAGTAGAAGTTCGTCCAGTAGGACAGGCGAAGGAATCAATCCATACTGCCAATTCTGATGGTGTCAATGTGATCAGTATTTTCTTATAAAGTTATAAGATTGGGTGACATAATTTTTTTTTTCGAACACATTTTTTTTGCCTTGGTACAATTTTGATGTTTTTGGCGGGAATTGGTATTCGAAGGTAGTTTTATTTATCCATCAATGGTCTGCTTCGGAAAGTGTCCTATAAAATCATAATAGAATCCTTACTGATGTGTGGTGACGTTGAAGAACAGGTGTGAGTACTGCGGGGCGGAGTCCTCGGGGCCGTGGGGCGCGGGGAACGACATCACCAACAGCACTGGCTTCCTCGAGAACCGGCGCTTCGAGGCGCGCAGGAATGCGATGGAGTCGTTCGCTATCAAGTCCGGGTAGTAATCCTGAAAGGAGATATTAAACCTTATTTTCTTACTATAAATGTAAAAGTGAGTTTAAAAGTAAAGCACGCCAACACGGCTAAACGGTAACATACAAATCATCGAGTAGATAGGTGAGTAACAAAGTATCTACATTGAAATTTATACATACATACTAGGTTGATCAAGAAATGAAGTGAGCGCTAATCGCGTTAGTAAAAACAGTCATTGCCAATTTTATCCAAAATTGTGAATAAGTAAGCGCATTTTATTTCTTTGCCAAGTATAATTCTGGAATAAGCGCAATAACGATTGTGACATCACGTCTAAATTGGATTAATTAAGAGTCATAACATAGCTGTCGTTGCCAAAAAAAATGTTTTATTTTAGAAAATGACTTATAACTAAATTAAATACGACTTGAAAATTTTAGTTCACTTATTCTACGCTTTTATTCAAGTAGGTAGGACTAATTAAGAACATGACATGAGGACATATGTTTGAGTTTGAATTATCATTTCGTGCTTCGGTAGCACTAAAAGAGCCCATGCGGTGTTTAAGTTTTTTTTTCTGACCACAGAGTTACCTACAGGTAACTCTGTGGTCAGAAAAAAACCTTACTAGTTAGAACATCAAAGAGATTATTAGGTACTACGATGGGTAGTCTTACTAATTGGGTCTGGGAAACCAAACGGTAGTCGTTCCGAATTAAAAATACCTTCATTTGCTAATAACAATAGTTGTGTATTGCTACGCGAAAGAAAAAAGGTCTTAAAGCCACACCAAAACAACACTTACCTGGAGTTAACGCCACGCTAAAATAGCACTTACCCTATAATAGTCATCGCCGTGCTTGATCTTCTTCCCGTTCATGTTGATGCTGTAGTTGTAGTACTTGGAGTTCATGATGAGGCCGCCCCACTCCCGCCAGCCGGGGGGGATGTACGACCCGTTGTACTTGTTCAAGTACTTGCCGAAGTACCCTGCAGACAACGGTGGCGCGTATTAAAACTTTGGAAAATACAAGATTGGTTTTCCGCTTCGACGCGAACTGCTGGATTTTGAAAGACAAGACATTCAACTATAAAATGTATATTGGAATGTTCGGTTTGGAGAATAGTTTTGAAGGTTCTAAGGAGAAAAAGGACAATAATTGCAGCACAATGAGATAATATTATCTCGACGGTCGGATAATCAATTAATAAAATTCAGCGAGGAAATGCGGCCAGGACCCTGGGTATGCTTCCTCATGGGCCAATTTTTACACTTTTTGTAAATATTAAGTAGGTAAGCTTTTCTATTCTCATTTTATTTTATATTTGTGTTGTACATATGGTGTAAATAAAATAAATCGAATAAAAATAAAATACTCAATCTACAACCTGTTTGTATATCTTATTTCATTAATTTCTTAAAATTGTTACACGGTGCGGAGACAAGTGCTTTTTATTAAACGATTTTAAAAATGAGGAGGTTCTCGATTCAGTTGTTTCTTTTTTTAGTTACAATGGTCCAATTTATGAAAGAAACTATTATTATAATCTCACACTGCCCCAATATATTATTTATTTAATCCGTGTAGGTACAACGAGATTGGTTGTATTTCATTGTTCTGTGTAGCTGTAGCTATAACACTTTGTAAATGTAGCTGTTTATTGTAGGTACCCTATATAAATAAAAGAGGTAAATATTATTATCCCTGATTTTATAGACGTTTTATAACTTTATCAAACGTTTATAAATTCGGGGGCTAACGTTTAAAACTACTTCATACAAGTTGCCAAAATATTAAATTCAATAACCAAATTTTTTCATATGCTAAGTATTTGCATGCTGTTAACAGACCATTTAAAATTGGTTTAATTAAGAGCCTTTTCAAAACAACACAGCGTGCACAATTTGGATCGCAAACATTACCGAACTCATTTCAAACACGTCGAGAGACAGCAAACGAATGAATGGATGCGAAGTGCTCCGTGACGAGATCATTGTGTCTCGGAGACAATAGTCGAGTCAAAATTTCAATTTGGAGCTGCATTAATGGGAATTCGGGGCGTTTTTTTTAATTTGCAGGAGCCGGCAAGGCGCCAGCTCCGATGGAGTGGGTGCAGACGGTGATTACAAGACGTAGGCCACGTGATAAGGTGCAAGATATAAACTAAGCGGACTTGGCTGGGATCTAATACGAAGTAAGGAGAACTTATTAGGATCTTACCGGTGCGCATAATTCACCACGGGACGGAATGTGCTATTAGTTAATGTATAAAAAGATTTTATACAATTTTCGTCTATGTTTTCATGTTGTTCCAGTATCTACTAGGTACGTCCTCAGAACTAGAATGACAATTTCTAGAATTGAATGTGGAAAAATCCCAAATAACAAGATCAACATTTCTATAAAGTATTAATTCTCATTCATCAGTCACATTATTAGCACACTAGTATCATTAGTGTAGTCATTAACGTATAAAAATGTGTTTTCTTCCAAATAGTGAAAAACACTTTTCCCGCTCGTCCATTCCTTTCAGCCATAAATATTAAGGCAACCCGGGCAATACCACTACAATGGCATCTCGAAACCCTCACTTCTATTTGCTAACCATAATTCTTCGTTTATTCAGAAATTGGATTACTTTCGGTACAAACGCCTTTAGCCCATAAATTGCGGCTCATTGTTAGGTGCAAGACAACAGGGCGCCGGAGGACTCCACTCGAAGCAGCTTTGCAAACAAATGCTGTAAGATTTTCTTTTCTTTGCGGAAGGAAAATGAAAATTGGAATGCTGTCGGGACGTGAAAAGGAATGAAGCATTGCGGAATAGGAAATTAAGTTTGGCTCGTCGGGCGCAGAATACTGAACGAGACAGATGATAGTAACGAGATAATAATAATCCTCCTCACCGAATCTAGGTCACGGAAATATTATAGTGCACAAGTGTGCGCGTGCGCAAGCAGGTGCACTGTATTGTCCATCAATCTCATATGAAGGGACGGCAGTTCAACACGATCGAGGAGAGATGAGATGCAAGGGAGAGATCAGGTAAGTAGATGAAACCTGACTACCTGACGACACGATTGGCACAATTTGTAGTGATCCTGCTTTCTGTATCGAGGTTCCCGGTTCCAAACACGGTAGGGTCAAATGTTCGCATCCGAATCATGGACGTTAAGTACTTATATACTGAGATCGCCCTCATGGTACTGTGGCCATAAGACAAAAACTATACTTAGGTGCCTTATAATATTTTTGACAAAGACCCGATAAGTAGTATATATATACATAAACTATTAAGTGAACGAAGTAAACGAAACGATATGAATACGTATAAATAAATAGAGATACTGAAATAAAACTTATTTAACAGACATTATCGTATTTATTTTATGTTTTTATGTTCCCGACGTTTCGACTTTACAGCAACTATGGTCACGGGAGGACTGAGGTAGTTGACGTCCTATAGTGTTTGACATAAAACATATGCGATAAAATCTGTAAAATAAGTGTTATTTCAATGTGTAGTATTAGCGTAAATATAATAAATCAATACATTAGAGGCACATAGATAGTTATAGTTCTTATTAAATGGTCCACTAGATATGTATCCTTCTGCGGATCGAAGACTCATTTGACACACTACTGATAACGTATATCGCGAATTGTTAATTTAATATTAATTAGTGATTTAGTGTGAACAATGGGTGTTGATAAGGACTTTGTTGAGTGTTAATAACAGATTTGCATCAGATGCGTTGCCAAATGAGCTCTCAGAAATGGTCACAGCTGTTGCCGCCGATTGCAATTTTAGAGAGGCGATAAGTTTTCGAGTGTGTTGGGAGAGTTGTAGGTAGCTACTTATTATGAGATGTAACATAGAGTAAAATATTTAAACAAATGAATCAGTAAGTTTAATGTATCACGTAGATGTACAAAATACTTGTGTACATGATGTTTGATTGTTTTAAAACAAGGCGTACCAGTAGCCAATTTTTTTATGTCGAATAATTTGATTTATTCCTTTGGGAATCTTTATAACCTACTGCTGGCCATGTTTAAATATTGTATATTATTATTTTTACACGTTATATAGGTAATTATTCTTTGGAGGTCTCTTGGTAAACTTACCAATCAAACAATTTGATTCTTATAGTATCTTGCGTTAATTACAAGTTAATACAACTTTTTTTTTAATGTGCAAATTTACTGTTTTAGGTAGGTACCAACTTAAGAACGTTAATTAACAAAAAACATTTTAACTTTTTAAATTACTCATAAGAAGATTCCTAGCAACTTATTACGTCATCATCTTCAGGGTGGTGCTACAAGTAATATTTTATAATCCACTACAACATCCCGAGTGTGCGTCGCCGCACGAGCTGGCACGTTATCGAGCTGTCATATCAGAGAGCTCAATAAGTTGCGCTCTCTAGAACGGACCACATCTGCCTCCAGCTTATATTAATATAGGAACGTTTTGAAAAGGCCAAACTGATATTGGAATAGAATTGAAAAAATGTATTTGTTAGAATATCATTTGTAAGTACTAAGTACCTACATCACTATGGTTGCTTTTGATATTTATGTTGTCAAGTATTTACGTAGAAAAAAGATCACAGGAGACTAAAGGTTCGGCAAAGATTAGGGGTATTTAGATATGAGCATCGGTTATAGATTGCCGTATGTTAAATCCACCACATAGGTATTCGAAAGGAAGATAATATTACTTAATGAAACAGTTTTATACTACATTAATTGACATCTAAATAAAATACCTACAATACCTACGTGACATTGACAATAGTGGTATTTTTTGGATTATGTTTAAATCCTAAAACATTACCTACAGCAGATAAAATAATTAATGCGTCTTCCGAAAGTAAAATAGTTCCAAGTGTTCAACTCAGTGACAGTCGTCAGTCAGTGGATTCGCGTGAGTATAAATAAATTGCCTTAATGTAGCTGTGCAACGGTTATGCATCAGAGGGATCAGGTTCAGTACTGTTTGCCCTTCGATGTAGATCATAGACAAAAACACATCAAGACGAGGGAATAACGCGAGAAGCGTCTACGACAGATGCATTTAGCGATGACAGTACGAACGGTAACTTCCGCCATTTAAGAAGATTAGTGCGGCCACAAAACTTCTGTAAGCTGAGCTAAAAAAGCCGCTAATCTATTTGTAAATATGTATTAAACAAAGTTGTGTTAGTTACATAATTTATATCTCAAGAACGGATGGGCTGATTTTTATGATCTTTGATGCCCCGAATAGCAGTTTAAATTGTATTTTTATACACTAGCTAGGTAGCTACCTAAATATACATCAGACTCAATATCCTTTGTTAATTGATTGATCAGGAACCTAGTATCGACTTCCATTGGTAATACTAGCCAGACATAATATTGTATAACTCGCTCCGAGGTAAAGATTAATCGCTGTTTGGTGCCTGTTATTCGTCAATGTGACACCGGGGCTGCCACGCCGCGTTGTTTATAGCGGTCCACCGAATAACGTGCCACGATGAAATAATGTAGTTATCAGACCTAAGGTAGCAATTTACCCTTATCATTTACTTATTTAATTAAGCTACAAATAGAAATTATTAAAGGAATAAGATAACGTAAATGGTTAGGTTAGAGGAATCAAAATATAAGCTTTTGTATCACGCTGTTTTTTTATTTCAGTCAAATTCGAATTGTTTATTTCGTATATGATTACGGGGGCACTTACAAATTGACAATTATTTTTTCTTAACTTACTTAACAACCGTTTCGGAACGCAACCTCAACTGAGAAGATCCGGTGAGAAACTCAGCGGGCTCGTCTTTTATTTTAAAGCCTTGAGTTTTACAAAAAATAAGCTTCAGTGTGTTGACATGCGAGGCGCACACACGCACACAGAACAATACTTATATAAAACGAATGTTTCTCTTAGGTACTATGAACTGTGAAATTTAAAGTGACAATACTTAAAACATAAGATGTACTCAAAATATTTGAAGGGTTGGCCCCTTCAAATATTTTTTACGGCAGGTTATAAAGATCACATTGTTAAAAAAAACAAATTGCTAGAAATTTTAAATAACATCGCGCACCTACCTACTGAGTGGACTGTGACACAGCAGGTTCACTTTCTTTCATATAAAAATCAAACACCATTTACCTACACAATCATTTATTTTTATACATCAATATGATCGGTATATATCTACTTGTAGACCCCTTAATAATATTGAAATGAAACGAATCTTACGGATTTTTTTGCGTTTATTATAAGTTTTTTACGTTCCCGACGTTTCGGCTGCTTTACAGCAACCATGGTCAATCCATAAGATTAGTTCTATTTCAATGTGTAGTATGCGCGTAAATATAATAAACCCTTAATAATGTTTTCGTAACATCTTATATAATATAAATAGGTGTAAAGATTTTTCTAAACAAGACAAGGGTAAGTGAATGACATGACCGACCCTATTCGGTCACGCCACCGCACGGTCTCGGTCGGGTCTCGCCGGGAATTTAATTTAGTGTATGCGCGCAATACCGTTGCAGCGACCCAGCGAGCCGGCCGCGGGCCAGCACGCCTGTACCTAGCTGGGTACGTAGGTATATTACGTTGCCCAAGATAAATGGACAGGTTTAGGGTTGGGCGTTCGACAGCTGATTGATTTGTTCAATTTGTAGTGTTATCTAACGGACGTTGTGTAATTGTTTGCAAACTGCAGTAGGTAGGCTAGTAAGTACATACTTATGTAGGCAACTGTTATGGCAAAGGTGAAGTTATATTGTGTGTTTAGTGTGGTTTGGGAGGGGGTTGTCCATAGCATAATTATCAGTCGATATTGGAAGTCTACATTGGAATGGTTAAGTATGGTCGGTCATGCTGACAGTGACAAAAACTCCTAGTTCATAAAAGTTATACTAAGGTTCTCATTCGATACGTTCTAAGTTCAAATAAATAACAAATAACATATATAGGCCTTGCGATTCTAGGATGTGCAAATGATATTCAACCTTAAGGTGATAAAGGAGTTTCTTGGTCGAAGAGTACGAACTACGAACCACCCAAGACAAAGTATTTGGAAACCTTTGGGTAAGAACTTACAAGTGGTTTAACAAGTTCAAACTTTTGTATAGTTTTTGTGTATTTCTATTGCAATTTAAGTCAACTTCCAAAAATTTCGAGTGTTATTCAGAAGCTGAATTAACTAACATAGCTTGGCGACATAGCATCGGGCCCTATCGTGTCATGTCTCGGTAAGCGGAACCTTATCTGGGTAAGTTAGAGGCCATTCGCGACCAGCTCTGTGTACCTGATAGTGGCAGGGGACATGCAAATGCAAGTAAAATCCAGAATAGTGTTGAGTACTTACCTCCCTACCTAATAAACTAGTATGTTATTGGTTAATATAAGTAGGTACCTGTTAAAAAAATACACTTGTAAATATTAATTAGGTATAAGCTTTTCTATTCTTTTTTAAATTTATTTTTGCGTTACAGATTGTGTACATTAAATCACCATTAAAACAATTTATTAAAATTACAGTACCTAGCTAACTTTACCTACATATACTTAGCAGAAAAAGAAAAGCACTATGATTTATACTTTAGAAAAAAAAAAACTCTGAATTGATGAAATGGCATTCTCGGTCAACTTATTTGCCATTTACTACACTTACCTCAGACCTGGAATGACTCAGAAGTCACCGCTAAGGAGCGGTATTTTTTTTAATTCATCATATTTTTTTAATGTATTATGGTTTTTAATTAATTTGTTATCATTATAATAAATTGACACTGGCGATATACTGTAGATGTACTTATTTGTAGGAGAGGCCATATTTCATCTTATTTCAACACAATTCATTTCATAAAAAAATGAGAAGAAGACTATAATATTACAAGGTTATGCTCGAATTACACGAGGTCAGTACGTAAGTAATAATTAGCCATCTAGGAATATGTAATGGAAATTTATTCTGGACACATGTCAACTTGCTGTTTACACGATGACACTTGCTACTGGCTTAGTTACTATCCTCGTGTAAATCGAGCATAGCAGCAGAGACATGTATAAGAGCGATCCGTGTTATTCGTAATTTTATTGGTTTCGTAGCGCTTGCGCTAACACAGTTTTTAGGGCCCAAGTGCATTTTCCATTTCCCCTCACAGCTTTGATAAGCAAATTTATACCTTGCAATAACCAATGATAGCCACTATAAAATAATTGGCTGTCCGCACGGGCCCAGTTACCAGCAGTAATAAATTACACTTAAAATCTATTATCAGCTGGGGTCCATAAATTACTGGCAACACCGACGTGCTGTTATGATGAATAGCCTGATCAGTATGGAACGAAACGGCTTGTGTTTTTTTTTATGTGGATAGGGGTAGTTTGTTGTTTGAGGTTAGTGGTTTTGTTTTCGGAATACTACGACGGATATTGCATTAACCTATTATTATGTGTATTACAGACCTAGATATGTTCATCTTTATCTTTATGTCTTTGTAATGGTAACTACTAATAAATAAATAAATATATTACTAATAATAGTAAGCGTCGCGCTAATACTTACAAAGCGTTGCGAAGCCTAAAAGTAAGCATGGAGGCGCCTAATAATAGTAAGCATCAGGAGTCGCAATGTCACGATTCGTGACAAGTTATAGTGAGCGTTGGTTCGCGGTACAGAACGCATCGCCACACCTAATAGTAAGCGTCGGGACGCTTAATAGTAAGCGTCGTGTTGGTAAATAAAAGCGTCATGCCGCCCCATATTGAGTATCTCAGCAGCGCCGTGATATAAGCGTCAAGTGGCGAGGCCTTCTAGTGAGCGTCGCGGCACCTAATAGCGTAACGTTGTTTGACACTCCACAGTTAGAACAAAATCACATTATCATAGAACACCTAGCTACAACTTATTATGTACTGAATAACCTCTTATCTGGATAGGTGAGTATGCTGCGCATTGTTAACTACGTATCTTAGTAATTTTACTTCTACCACATTTTTAAGGAAACTCGGTAGTAGATAACAATTTATTTTGAGGACTCGTATTTTTGTCTCCGTATCCGGTAAAACGCAAGTTGCCGGCAGTCTCTGATCTTATTACCACGGAAACCAATCCAGGAGGAAACCACCCAGTCGCAGGCAAGAGAGTGCATTGTAGTCTTTGAACACGAGCTATGTTTAGAAACTTCAAAGTTGTTCTTCCAATATATTATTTCGGTTCACTTTGATCCAATTTTGACCAAATACCTAATGAGCTTCCGCTGTATCGTGAGTGCATAGCATAAAATATGTAGAGAAAGTAAAACTAACATCGCGTAGCCATAGAGAAAACTTCGCATTTAGAGATAGCCATATCCGTTTGGACGTTAAGCTCATTTTTTTTATGTTCTTTAACAGAGATGTTTTCACTTAAAACGCTTTTGTGTTCTGAAGCTCAAATAATGAATAACGTTACTTACCTATGTATAATTATAAAGGTATTGAGAAATGACTACTGAATAATACTGACAAAACCTTTCAGCATGTCGAAATAAATAGCAAATCCTAGTGGCACGTCTATATTGTTGTTGTTATTCATTAATTGTGGTTTTCTTACTGATCTAATAGAGAGTGCCACGTATTATATGGGAATGGTTAACTAATCGAATCTTTCATTGCATAGACGTATAGTTTACGCCCACCTCTAATCACTATTTTTGTTTAAAAAATCTCGCTTAAGGTTTTTGAATTTGAAAAATAAGACTGGCTGTTATTGATCAGAAAAAAAAAATTATCGCCATTTATGAAGAAAAATAAAAACAATTTAATTATATTTTGAGTTTAATGGCCTCCGTCAAAGTTTATCAAACCTCTTTTAATCAAAATGTCTAGTGTTTATACCGTTACCGTACCGACACTTATTGAAATACAATCAAAATTATTACTAATTTGCAGTCAGATCAATACCAATGCATGTGTATGATTTAACAAATCAAAATGATTTAAATAATAAAATCATTAATAACATTCAGTTTGCCGGCTGGCACCTAAAAACTTTCTCATGATTTTATTAAGCACATAAAAGTGGTAAGTAAAATGACATTAATACCCATTGACAATGATGGACTTGGCATGAATGACGAGCGCACGGGCGACGGGCAAGGTATGTCTTGAACGAGGCCATTGCGCGTGGCAGCGAGGCGCCGCGCCGCGCCGGCCGCCGCGAGCGGTGCGGTATGGCATCGTGAGAGACGGAGCGGAAGTATACTCTGTTTATCCGCCTATTGCTGCTGTTCGGCCGCCAAGAGAATGCGTTCCAAACATGAATTAAAGATTGGTCGTCTAAATCGTTTCTTGTAAGTAGATATAATAATATATTTTTTCATAAAATGTTGTGTTTGTGGTGCACACTAAAAATACTAAAATATCACCATCGTACGAAAGAAATACGATAGAACAAGACAGGAGCGCATTCTCGGTGGCCGAACTGTAGTGTAAATTTAAAAAGATATGCGAATTTGTAATCACATTACGTATATAAATAGTAATTGCCCTAGGTTTAAATTTCGCACGTATATTCAAATACAGATGAAGTGATCGAATGTTTCTAGGTTATTTCTTTAATAATTTAATAGATAAAGCAACACGTTGCTGCTAGAGGCGCTAGTACGATTCCTTGCTTGTTGTTTCCTTGCGTGTTGTTGATAATGTTTAAAGTTGGTAAGTGCTAGCCCCGATAGTAATTTGAGAAACATATGAAGTATCAGCAAGCTGTCAAGGAGGTAATAATATGTTTCTTAAAACATATAAATACAAGGGTAAAATTCTACCTGATGTACTTACTCTTACATTTCGATATTATCGATTTATTTTTTTGAGTTATTCATACTGAGGATTTTATATCTACCTCTAACTTCGATCGACCACAACTCTCGCGCTTAAAGGTGTCGCATGGATTGCGTTGCGCTACTTACGCTGCTGCATGACCCGCGTGGGCGACGCGGCTGCGGCGGCGCTCGCGCAACGCATTATAAATCTCGCAACAATTTATAGTTTCTTACGTGTCGCTATGACAACAATATCTACCGCTTCGAAGCTTTTAAATAATATCGCGACAACCAGTATTTTGTTGCACTCAAATATTGACAGTATAATTGCTATCAATTATTACTGAGTGATTGAAAGATTTATTCTATATTGCGCTGTCTAAATATGTTGTTGCGCGGGATTGCGTCTCGTTACGGAATTAAATAGTAAACTAACAAAAGTGGGTTGTTCCGTTGCGATCCAAGGACGTCACATCCTATCATAAGTTTTTTTTCTTAATTCAACCTATTGCTTACTCCGCCGATATATAGCAATTATTTCATTTTATATTTTTTATTATTCGTCCCGTGAGTACTCCTTACTCGACCGTTTGCGAAGGATGAAAACGGAGAAATCCACAAAAATACTAGATTTAGGTAAGCGATATTATTATTATCTTATGCACCCACCCTTCGCCATGGGCCAGGCCATGTGGCAATTATCAAAAAAAAAGATTAATTATAGCAGCATTAGACCCTTCATTACACTTGCGTGTTCCCTTCAGAGGCCCGCATCCATCCTCATTGTATCCAATTCGATGACGCCATTCCAATTACAAAGATCGCTATCTATATCAAGTGACGTTTAATATAAAAATAATTTGGAGGCGCGTGGGCAGATGGCACTGGTCGAGACGTGGAGTCAAGGACGGACTTCTATCGACAGCTCAATTAGGAATACAATAAGTAGTACCCACTGTCGGTGAGCGCAGTAAAAACTGGATCTTGTTGATGCGGTAGTCGCAACCAGCTTGACATTGATTTCTATATAATATCAATTCTAATGGCTAACTAATTGAGGACATAGTTTTTATCGCGTTCAATTCTTTGGTCTAGACAACTTTTTTGCGTAGTAGGTGGAATTCGGCTTCTTTGATTATAGGTCCGGCTTTCTGATTAAATATATGGGTAGGTACTAGGTTACGTTAGTGTCAAAATTGTTGTTTTCTTTTATGGACTCACTCAATGAGTTGGCGGTTCCAGTTTGGACGGTCCCTTTGGTAACAAGTCCGCACCACTATTTAGGTCTCAAGAGGGTAAATGGCTGAAGCTAAGGGTTATATCAGTAAAATAACCAAGTTAAGCAAAAGAATAGCTTTAACAGACATCATCATCTGTTTTAATCCATCTGATCAACATAGAACCATCAATAATTATTTGTACGATGACCTACTTACTTACTTCTTAGTACTTTGACTTTGAAAAGACGCATTTTGACCCCTAATTGTAAGTTGTCGTCTATTTAAAATTGTACCTATTACAAAGCAATTTTCTTCATTGATTAAACTTTTTGTAAATTCGTAAACCATTGCCAATTCTGACGGCGAACACCTAGTAAATGGTATCTATAACTAGAAAACATTTTCCATTTCACTCAAATGGACACATTTCTATTACGCTCCGCAATCTGTAATTCTTCGGCTTCGTTGGCCGAAGCTGCCAATAATAACATTGGATGTTTTCGCTCTAATAAATTCACTTATGAAATTCTTGTTCAGTGGGATTTGATGTAATAATATCTTCCCACATAAAACTATTTTTTATCACCGCATGCCTATAAACGTTGAGCCTGAATATTTCCACGTCGCAGTGGCAATGTTTGGCAATATTATAATTCTCATATTCGACTTCCAAAACAATAAGAATTTTGGCGTAGACGTGACTTTGGTGCTGCGATATTGATGTAGCGACTACTTCAACCGCACCACAAGCTACGCAGATGGCACTACAGACGCATTCAGAACAATAGACAAGTGACGTCACAATCCTGAATCGCGCTATCAGAGTTTTCGGAGCAAGTAGCATATATACAAGATCCCGACAATAACCGTCGGGGCATAGCGGCCGCCCCGCCAGGCATACCACCCGCCTGGCTGGAAGATCTTCCCTTTTCCGCTAAATTGAAAACAATAATGTATTTCAAAGAACAGGCGTAGATACCCATTAGTAAAGGATCTCATACATGAAGCAAGTATTTTAATGAATTACCTAATTGATTCATTGCATAATTTGTACTAACTACTTACGGACAGACATAATACGAGTAAGGTTGTGCTGGTTAACTATTACAAAATTATGATTTTGATCTAGTGAATGTACGGTCATTCCAGGTGCCCTTTCCTGGCCTCCATCGTAGGTGGCAAATTTATTGATGAGTAAGAGGATTATAAGTAGTGATTGGGTCCGATGGGTCTGACATAATCTCCAAGAGATTTAAAGACCCTGATTGAATCTACATTGTAAAAAATACGGTATTATGTTAAATAATCGTATACGCAAGCTCTTACTACGATGGCCTGTGTGGGCGGACCTGTCGGCCATTCATGCGATCCAATGAATGGACTATCAAATAAAATGTTTATTGCCCTCCATTTAAGTTATTTTACATTAATTTCCATATTATTACGTGCAGTGTAGTCTAATGCAGAACGCTACTAAAGGCTTTAAAGAGAATAAATAAATATATAATACTGTCAATAGATAAAAGAGGAGTATACTGTTTTTTTTTATCTCTAAAATGTGACGTAAATATACACAATCTATTCACGAGTTAATTTAGATACAATCAATGTTATATTTGTAAATGGTCTTATCCGTCTTCTAATGCAGGTAGCTAGGTACCATATAAATGTTTGTCTGTTTTTAAATCAAGATGGAAAAAGTCAAGGGTTAAAGAACTTTCTCAATTCTTTAACCAGTGTATGCAATCATAGATAATCAGAAGGAATGTTGTTCGATGATGAATTCGCCGCTATGTCATATCGTCAAACTCTCTATCCGGCCGCTAAGTAGGACGTCCACATGGCTGTTTTTTTAACAGCTCATAAGGCCGCGGACACACATCGTCTATTGTACAGCTTTACCTTACCTATATAATGAACCTTAAGAAAGGAATGTCCGAAGGCATTCCTTTATTGTTATATCCGTATTATAAAGAAAAATAATCATTATCTTTTTTAAACTGTTCTAACGTCCTCTATCGCGGCGCCGAAATAATATCACCTTCATCAATAAATTGAAATTGGACTATTTTTATTCATATAAACCATTACAGGAATTCAGAAGTCATAATTATGTTAAGATGCTAAGTACAAACCACCCGTTCGGCATGTCATTTCCTATGGAGAATATAAAACACCAAAGAATACGGACTGGAAGTTAATGTTAAAACATCGTAATGTGACGTCCCGCTCTGTACAATAATCCTGAAATTAATATAAATTTACAATGGCATTACAAAGCACTTTTTCTGTAAAATGCTATGCAAGGCCGTTGTAAACATGATAATACGTATGAATTTAAGATTATTTATTTAATTAAATTGCCGCACTTAAATTAAATAAAAATTACCTTTTATTAAATTGCTTGATATTAGTCCTTAATACCTATTTAATAGAACCTCAGTAATATACTTACATACCCATCTAAGATTCTCAATATTCAAAGTATGTAAGTAATACTTGAATACCTACCAATCTAGTTATCGAAAATACAATAGTGTATATTTCCTTTCGTTGAGTCCACAGCCGTATGATTATCTCGTTAAATTATGATTAGAAATGTTCCACAGACAGCGGGCAATTATGAAAAAGTGGAATTAAATACAATTAGCTACCTCTATGCGGGACAAAATACACGCTTCCTTGATTTGTTGCGCCCATTCACAAATGGAGCGGACATGAGATATTACTATAATTTATACTAATTTTTCAAAGCGTAATAGATAATGACGTCATGTTTAAAAATATAATAAGTACCAAAGACCCCGTCTGTGCATCGCAGCGCGAGCGAATGAAAAATAGATAACGTGAAACACTTATGAAAAAAGCGTAATAAAAAAAGGGACGAAGACTGCGAAGACGAGGTCTGCTTCAATCGAGAATTTATCATTTCATACAGAATAAGAATACCAGCCTTTTTAATGTCCCACTGTTGGGCACCCGCCTCCCATCAAGGCGATTAAGATTATAGTACACCACGCTGGCCGAGTGCGTTGGCGGACTTTGCACGTTTCTCGACGGGTTCTCTCACACATGCAGGTTTCTTAAAGATGTTTTTCTTCACCGTTTAGCGAGTGATAATCATGTTTTAAAATGAGACTCGCTAATCAAATCCAGAAATCCCAGCGGGTCTACCTGGGGTTTGAACCTGCGATCCTCGTTACCGAGGCAAGCGTTCTACTAACATGGCTATCACTGCTTTTTATCATTACTCACCTATGATTTTGATAGATTTGATGATTTTTGTATAAAAAATCATCATAAGATATCCTCGGGGTTTAAAAATATCTAATTCAGAGCTCACATAGATATCGATATTGTTTCGATAAAAATGCTGAAATGTACACAGACAAACTCTTCAATTTTCAAGTCTTTTAATGCAAAGTAATTGATCGTAAGGTGATTAGGATCAATCCTCATATCATGCGATATAAGAATATCACACTCCATCAAAAAAATGAATTCCGAGTGTCACCCGGGACTAATACCGTCAAATCTTAAAAGAACCCTTTCCACTTCACAAACTATCCCGACGGAATCAACTCAAGTTCACGGACGGTCCACGTTTCGGTTTCAAAAATAAAACCCTTTGAACTGGTCGATTGATTTGTATTAATAAAACTGTAAGGGCTCGTTATCGGTGCAATATTTCTTACAAGAATAAAACCATCAGTCAGTGATTAACGGATGGTTATATTTGACCCACTAGTTAGCACCCACGACCTCTAAAGGTCCCGTCTCGGCTTTAAGCCACGAAGGCATCTCGTGTTGTGAAACAATCGTGGCAACTAAACGTCGCTCTTAACATAACTGTTGATGTATGCGCCGATAGGTTTAATAATTATGGCTTTGAGGTAAATATATTAGCAAATTCTGACTAGTGCTGCAACTAATGAATAATTAATATCCGTGTAATCAATCACCTAAGTTTGTAGTTTACAACCGTTTATAGCTAACATTCGCTTGTCAGCCACCTAAGATTGCATTCCGAGACGCGCTAATACCGATATATACATATATATTTTTATTCACGTAGACCATTAAGTACAGTACTTATGAATCGACAAAAGATACAAAATATTATGCTACTACTTTACCACCCGTTCGGAATGCCGTTCCTATGGAGAAGAACGGGTGAGAAACTCCATGGGTGTTCTTTTTTTTTAAAGATCTTTTATATTATTGCGTTCACACTCGTTCCGAGTCATCGTAAGCGCAACTACGATATCCCGTGTGTCGTCACGGATGACGTCATTAAATCCGCAATCTTGCGATATCACCGCGCCGTATTCTCCAAATCAAAATCACCGTTAGAAGCGCTGTCAAATTCAAAAGTGGCGTTTGTATTAGTATTTTTTTAACATGAGTTTTCAAGTTAATATAGACGACGAGCCTAACGGGTGAATAATTTATTTACTGCTCACACCAGATTAATCCGACAGGGAGAGTTGGTGTCGAGGAAATTAACGGTTTGTGTTTTTGAGGTTATGTATTCATACATAACCTCAAATCAAATCCAGCGAGCGCTCTAATAATAGTTTCGAATCATTGACAGAATTGAACCGTCATAAGCGCGTTTTACAAATAGGAACGCAAAATGCCAACGTGAACGAGAACGCGATATTACGAGAGCCTCAATGAAGGTCATTTCATACTAAACATTATTTGTGTACAAACTAACATACTTACGTAGCGAATAGTGTCTGGATAATGCTAAAGCAGAAGATTCGCAGATGCGCCTAGTCTATAGATAAACCACATAAATTATTGCGGAGCTACGGTTCATTTACGTCCCTGATGGCATAAAATGTTTACGGATTTTGCTTCAAACAATTATAGGTTGTTCTTACTGAAGCAAACTGCCGAAAAACGCAGTAATATTTGAGAGTTGCTTAATGTTAACACCTTCAAAAATGCAATTTACTGACACGTCCTAGTGTGTAGTGTTTTAGCATAGCAAATAGATGGTAGGAAATACTCTCATTAACGAATAAGATCATTAATAGAATAAGAGCAGATTAATAAACATACCCTCAAATTTAAAGAAAGTTAAAATGGAGTATAAAGTCACTATAACGCACTTTGTTCTCTGAAGAGATCGTTATAATCCATTTAACTGTCTATAAATTTGCGAGTTAATTTCTATTTATTTACGCAATAAATAAAAAGTGAAACCCTACGAACTCGCCAAGACGCCTTGCAAAGGTCACAATGTTCTCCCACGCGCGGAATGTCAAATGATGATGGCTGGGCGTGTTCGCGACACAATGTTGCGCCCCGGGCCCTGCTAATTAGGTACGCACGCAGGTGTCAATGCCTCTAGGGCAACCTTTCCCAAAGTGGGCGATAACGCCCCCTTGTGGGCGCTGCAGGCCTAAAGGGGGGCGGTAAGAGACCCAGAAAAAAATGGGGGCGTTGTGTAGAGGCTTACAATCATTAATTTAATTTGAAGTTATGGTGGTTTTTAAGTACGTGAAAAAATGGGGGGGCTAAAAAATAATTCATTCTCAAAGTGGGCAGTAGACAAAATAAGTTTGGGAGCCCCTGCTCTAGGGTTATATGGTAGTTATTGATTTCTTATATTTACGCGAATATTACACATTGAAATAAACTAATTTAAAAACGTAAAAACTTAAAATAAACGCGATAAAATCCGCAAAATTAGTTTTATTTCAATTAGAAGGTACTTGTTAAAAACATCGGAGTCTCATTAGCTTACTATTTCAATGTTCCTAAAGGATAAATAACTAAATATTTGTGTTATAAGTATCCCTACTTAATATCTAACACCGCGTACTTTTTAGTAAACACAAACCGTCAGATCAGCCACAAAATAATGAAGAGTTACCATTGTATAGTTGGCCAGAATTAGAATCAGATTTTTTTTTATTCACGTAGACCATTAAGTACGGTACTTATGAATCGTCAAAAGTTACAAAATATTATGCTACTACTTTACCACCCGTTCGGAATGCCGTTCCTATGGATAAGAGCGGGCAAGAAACTCCATGGTCGCTCTTTTTTTTAAAAAGATCTTCTACATTTCTGAGCAATATATTGTTATAGGTATATGGCCAGTGACGTACACCGTGGCGTAGTGACCGCAACGAGGTCAAAGGCGCAAGCGAGCGATGCCTCGTTACACACCGTTAGGGCTGACAGATTGACCCAACGCGGTATAAATAATCACTTTCAATTAGACAGCAAACGAGACGTGTTGAAATGGATACGGATATTCTTTTTTCAAATTAATTTGATTATTTTAATGGTTACACTGGATTAATAGACGCAATGATAATAGCTGTGTCAACAAATGATTAAGTTATTTTAACTGTATACCCAGTATGTGTTATTCAAACTATCATTTGATTATATTATTGGAGTTAAACGAAGTTCTCTTCCAACATCTTCTTTTTTGTTTTAGAGAATGGCCTCACCTTTGGGTCGGTATTTTGCAAACGTCAAGTGGACTGATTATTTTTAATATCAAATATGGGAGAAAGAAACACATCTATACATATAAATAAAATTGGAGTGTCTGTTTGTAATATTAAAATAACAGCTTTTTACTAAGTGCATTTGGATGTATACACGTTACCTATACCGAAACAATTTCTTTTTAAATTTTTGTCTGTCCGTCCGTCCGTCCGTCCGTCCGTCCGTCCGTCCGTCCGTCCGTCCGTCCGTCCGTCCGTCCGTCCGTCCGTCCGTCCGTCCGTCCGTCCGTCCGTCCGTCTCTCTGTCTCTCTGTCTGTCTGTCTGTCTGTCTGTCTGTCTGTCTGTCTGTCTGTCTGTCTGTCTGTCTGTCTGTCTGTCTGTCTGTCTGTCTGTCTGTCTGTCTGTCTGTCTGTCTGTCTGTCTGTCTGTCTGTCTGTCTGTCTGTCTGTCTGTCTGTCTGTCTGTCTGTCTGTCTGTCTGTCTGTCTGTCTGTCTGTCTGTCTGTCTGTCTGTCTGTCTGTCTGTCTGTCTGTCTGTCTGTCTGTCTGTCTGTCTGTCTGTCTGTCTGTCCGTCCGTCCGTCCGTCTGTCTGTCTGTCTGTCTGTCTGTCTGTCTGTCTGTCTGTCTGTCTGTCTGTTTGTTCCGGCTAATCTCTGAAATGGCTGGACCGATTTTGACGGGACTTTCACTGGCAGATAGCTGATGTAACAAGGAGTAACTTAGGCTACTTTTATTTTAGAAAAAAAAATAGGATCTCACGAAAAAAATAATAATACCAATGTTGCAGCGCAGCGCCTGATTAGGTTTGATAGCAACCTGCAATGCGTCCCGCGGGCTCAGAATGGGCGAGCAGGCTGTTGTCAACGGTTGTCTTTGTTAAATACCACGCGGACGAAGTCGCGGGCAACAGCTAGTTTTTCATATAATAAAACAAAATTGATATCCTTTCTTTTCGACTACCCCCAAAAAAATCTTCCAGCATCTTGTAGTCATCGATGATCATGAGACAGCTAAGCGATGACTATAAAATAGCTATGCAACCTACTATAATTTCTTTAATAGCGTAAGAACCTTACAACATCGTATGCGGTAACCCTATGCCTATAAAACAGCAACTATGGAGTTCATAGACAGCGTTGCGCCGCAAACTGCCCCTTTTATGGCCTATATAACAAAAGACGACGTAAATAAGCACACTGCAGATAAAAGAGTTATATCCTATTAGAATTAAAAAGATCTTTTAATTTATGAGTGGCCTTAATCTATACAAATAAATAAAATTGGAGTATCTCTTTGTAATTTTACTGCAATGCATACATGCATCAAGCATAAATTTACAAGGCAAATGGACTCTTAACAGAGCTGATATATGGCCGACACGTGCTTTGTGCCACACACTTATAAATGTTGCATACTGAAGGAATGCGTGCAAGTGTTACTCAACATGAGAACATATGAGGTGGATATATAACGTGTAAGTCCAAGTCGTCAAATTTAAATATCACATACCTACGTGAATATAATGCCTGGTGCTATCAGCTGGTGTTACTGAATGAGCTTCGTAGTAGAGAATAACATAGGAATTTTGGAATACCTATTTATAATATTAATGTACCTAACCATTTCATTCTAATATTAATTGACCAACTATCTTTTTATTTCCACCACAGGCGTACCATTCTGAGCATCCTCCAGACTAATCTCAGCAAACTTCAAATACCTAAATCCAAAAGCAGTTATCCATAACCTTCACCGTCTCACACGCATATTTCATCAAAATTCATCACCATCACCATAGTTTTTATCATCCAAAAGCTGGCACACTTGGCCTAGGTCCGAGTGTGAGCTATTTCACCCCTTAAACAGAGATAAGAAAAAACAAAAGAAAAAAAATTGCTGTAAGATGTTTTTGTCGTTACACCCAAGTACTAGCTATGAGTTGATTCAACAACAATCAATCTCTCAAACGTTAAAATTGAAATAGTTGGTTACAATCACATTCTTTCAAACAATCTCAAATGTAAATATGACGTAACCCAGACAGGGCGACTAGAGTCCCGAGTCATCCATCTCGGCCGGATGGAGATAGATCGTCCGATCGGTCTCCCCAAATACCTACAAGGACACTTCCATCTATGCGCTCGTAGACACCGGCCGCCGCTGGGTGATGTGGTCAAATAGCCGACGTCCGGCGGCCCACGGCTTGCCCACGCGCATATATGATATTTAGAACAAATGTTAGATGCATTTGCACTTCACAAATTGGTGTCGTGTGCTATTGATTTATGGCTGCTTAAGTGGGGATGATAAGCGCCGATCTATTTTCATGTTTTTGTGTTCGGAGAACGTGCTGTGTCCGCAGTTTTGTCGTTTATACTAAACAAGCGTCGAGTACTGTTAATAATTATTTTTAACATATGTGCCGTCTAATTTAAAAAAAAAACTAAATTGTGGACAGTCAAATAAATATTGAGTGAACTAGACCCTAGAAACTCTAGCGACATACTTATATAGTTTATATAGGACAAAAGGAAGAAAAACATACCCTTCTTTTGGCGGAGTCGAGACAAAAACACAAACTTCGGTATTACCTAAAGGCAATTCCTCACTTTTTTAGTAACTCAAAAGTTATGTTGCCTATCGCAGTCGCTCACGTCAAAGTGACTTCAAGTTTTCGCCAAAAAAGCCCAACCTGCTCGAAAGTACTATCCAAAGCTATATAAACCGCTTAAACGTGCCTTTCAGGGTTGTATGAAAAATGAACTTTTACCACAACGTTGACTATGTTATTTTTTATATGTACATAAAAATAATATTTTTTTTGTTTCCTAATGGCTTTTTTCAACGCGATTCTGCCAATATCGACGTGGTGGCGAAGACACCATTGAGATTACTTGATCGGTTTTACTTCCAACTGATTAAAATATCCTAATTCGGGTTTTCAGATGCAATCTCAGTACACAACGCTTACCCACAATAGAGAATAGCTTAGACTATGGTTGAAGTGGTCAGGCTTGCTTAATGAGGCCTGGGTAAACCTGAATCTTCTAGTGTCCAAAGAAGACTCCAGATTAGCTTTCCAACTGCAACGGTTCTAAATGAAGGTAACATGTTAATTGAGATTTATGTGGAAGCTTACACAGAATCAATATTTTCAAGAGCTGCACATTTAAAATGTGACACTGTGTCAGTGCGAGGCGGTGCTGAGTCAGCCGGCATTCCTGACGATATTGCATCACCGCGAGCGAGTGGCGGATAAGCGTTCAATGATCCTCGGCGTTACGTCTTCATAACTCCGGTATCAGCTGATACATCAGGCCCGAGTATTAGGTATAAGTTACTAAGTAGCTCTCTTTGTGAACGATTTCAAATACCAATCCAGTAATTGTAGTTAGGCGTCTATCCATATATCTACCAATAAAAAAAACAACCGAATTGAGAACCTCCTTTTTAAAGTCGGTTATAAAGTGGACGCGTTGCTGCTGTTGCCTTGGTGTGAAATGTAGGTATGGAAAGATTCGATAACTTTTTCAGTTTATGCTGTCCAAACTCGTAATAAGATAGTAGGACTAGGACTGTTAAGAGAACAAGTCTGTAATGTTGCTAAACTATTTTCGTGTGTTTGAAATATGTGAGAAGTTATAACATATTTTCGCCTTTACAATTGCCATCATTACTTTTAGATAGGTAATAGGTATACTTTATTTATATTTTACTTCATAAGCATGACTAACATGAAAATTTGAATGTGGAATTATCACTAAAATATTGCTATTTATTATTTCAAACAAAAGATTATGATCGCGTTGGTTTACAAGTGTCGATTAAAAAAAGATTACCAAAAACATTACAATAACATTTTGAAATGCTTAAAAATTCATATGATGTTTTGAAATGAGCTAAAGAAGCGCAGGTTCAAGGGTAGTTTACCCTTTCTTAATCACCTGTACATAGAACTACTAACGTGAAATTATTCTCCTAATATTTAAATACTTGAATTTATAAACTTTGTATCGCTAAGCATGCTATTAGTCCTGCGAGTGTATCAACCACCGCTAATGTGGCCGGATGCATTCCCAGGTGTTCTTATATCGTATTACTAAAACCTGAGCGACATGTCGTAAGTGCAGTAATGATGAACCTACGACATATGATCATATCATAGACAACACCGTTTAGCTGCGATTGTGGCCACAAATTATGATGTGGTATCTGTAGTTTGAGCCGTGGATTTTGTTTCGAAAGTCATAGAAAATAGCCGTAATAAACCTTACCGCATGCATAGATTATTTGTAACTCTTTATTGAAATACATAAATTAGTTTTTCTCAACTACGAAATACCTACCTGCTATTTTACGTTCTGAAAGTTATCAGTAGCTTGCGAACATTTTTGACGAAAATTTACGTTGGCGTAAGCGTGTTCTATCCCGGTTATACCATAGATTAATCAGAATGTAACATCGATATAGATCAGTGTGGGAAGCTCCGAAACTATAAGGGATAAAAATGTGTTCTAAGGACCCATGTAGTCGATTTTAGAGATACGAAAAACTGCATTCATAGATATTCAAAATAAACTCATACATTAATCGGAAATCTAACACAGTCATTTTGAAATGTAAACCATTGTTATTACATTGCGATATTAATTGTGTAAGTTGTAAGGAGTAAATGTTGCTATGAAAACATGTTTTTTTACACTCTGTATATTGATTGCATATTATAAGAATAGCAATGACAGCAGCTTTCTACCTTTAGAAGTAACATCATAAACGTTGCATCTTTTAATACAAACATAAAATTAGATCTCAAAAGATACTTCATAACATCCTCATTTAAATTCAAAACACCATAACGCCCTTTGATATGCACCGCGGACTGTACCTACTTAATCGAAAATGTATCTCATAATATTCATAGGTTGTCAGCGATTAACCGTCGGTAACTGTATTAAACTGAGTGATTGCGAGCTATTGATTAATGATACTAATTTACATCAATTATTAAGGCGGTGGTTCGAACACTTTTGTGCAGCCGCCGGATTCTGGACAAATTAGGTTGCTCACAGCTGGCCGGGTAGACTATGAACGACTTCACTTGTACGGCAACCTGCTCTCTCTTTAGAGATTTAATTGCAATTGCTTCCACTTAGATTGTAGTGTTACCACAAATTTATAGAAGTGTAAATCGTATTTCAGAAGAAAAGTTCTTAGTAAGTATTGTTATTGTTTTTTATAAGTTTATGATTAGGACTGAAGTTTGACAGCAATAAAAATAGGTCCGGATTGAAACAAAAGAAAAATAAATAAAATTTGGAAAGACAAAATGGCGTCGGATAATCAAGCAATTTTAGCATAGAGCCAAAAACAGGATCCTTATTTATGAACGTTGATTAAGAGCTCAAATGCGGATGCCCTAGAGCAATCACATCAAGTGAGCAAATTGCTGTATGCTTTGATTGACGAGGCGTTTTCATTTACGGAATTCGTTGTCTTTGCCTAACGAGGAGGAATATTGTGCTGACGAAGGCATAATTCAACCGTCGATTGTTCAAAAGATTATCAGTAACTAATTTTATTCTCCTATCAAAGAATTGAATTAAATAATTATATGTCTGCTATGAGTCCACGTACTACAACAACATTATTGATGTAAGTGTTGAGCAGTTTGTTATGAAATGCAGGCTTACACGAGAATAGTTCGCAAGTAGCAAGTGTCCTCGTATAAATAGCTCGCCAACCACGAAGTAACAAGTGTAATAGAATAAATTTCCATACATTTCCAAGTTGGCTACTTGTTACTTCGCTGCTTACAACTTGCGTCCTTGTGTAAATCGAGCATAAGTTGATAGGAGTTATTTTATAACGTATATTTTGAATAAAATCTAAAAAAAAGTTTGATTTCAAATCTAGAATAAAATGTTATGTCGAAACCAAAAAGAGAGAACTACTGACTAATCATTACACTTATATACATGAATTATTTTGTAATCTTACCAGTCCGATAGCCGGCGTTCGACAGGTAGGTGGCGAAGGTCTTGGTCTCGTGCGTGGCCTGCCACGTCGGCGACGAGCAGTTGTCATTGTTAGTGTACACGTTGTGGTTGTGCACGTAGGAACCAGTCAGCAGGGAGCTCCTGAGGACGCAGAGAAGATCAGAATCACCGTAGGTACAAAGATAGAAACATAATTTCGTTTGATATTATATTGCGATGATGATTACGAGGTATAATAAGTATGTACATTAAACATGATGGTCTCGTACGACATTTCGTTGGTGTAATAAAACCTCTAGAAGTTATCATCAATAAATAACATTGGATCAGCCTTCATAACTTTTTATTATGCAACCATTGAACTGCATGTCAAGAGCGAGTTAACCGTATACTTTATAGTCTACCGTATTTAGACATTTCGTATAGAGAAATGAAAAGCGCCTCTAGCGGACGTTATTTAAAACTTTCAATTCTCCATATAAATATCTAAATACGGTAGACTATAAAGTATACAGTTAGGTAACGAATAATCTTGCTCTTGACGTACAGGTGTTAGTATTGACGTGAGAAATCAACAAATAAATATCGCTAGACGAACACACAACTGTACGTACAGTGCCAAACTAAGCAACGCTTGTATAATGGGTACGATATAAACTTTGTAATAGGGGCGATCCCAGTATATAATACTTTCGATAATAAACATTCATGACTCGGGCACAAATGTGCTCGTCCGATAAAGTTTGCCTCTACCAGGATTCGAATATTGGACCCTCGGCTTAGAAAGCAGGATCACATTCAATAACCAGTACCAATCAGGTCGTCCAGAAAAAAAATTGAATGTGAATTGTCCAAATTTGTTTTTTTTTTCAATAATCTATTTTATACTACGAAGTGAAGTTGTATTCCAGACCCCACGACCTAATGACAAGATACTTAATAATAAATAATGTTAAGTAAATAGCTATCACTCGACCCTCCGCGCCGCTAATGACAGATGACGCGTCATCTGTCATCTACTTCGTTGTGAGGCCGCAGTAGCCGTACCCGCACTAGACTAGCGAGGCAGCACGGCCGGTCTGGTGACAGCCAATAAATTATTTACCTTGATGGGCAACACATCGGTGTTGTTGTATAAGCATGCCGGAACTCCGCCCCAGCACTCCTTATAGCCTTCATCGTCCTGGGCATGAAATTCAAGCTTCCCAACTCAACGTCTTGGTCGTCAGTCAGGACCAAAATAATGTTGGGTTTCCTCTCCCTCTGCTGGGGATATGGAATGTACCCACCGGTTTGCCATTTATTGGGCATTTTCAACTTCGCCTTCGTCGTATTCTCCCGTATGGGTACGTGAGGTTTCTCCTGCGCCTTACTCTGGTTGATAGGTTTCCTCATAGTACTCCATGTCTTTTCAACATTGCTTTTATTCAAATGCTTCTCGGTATTGCGTGTCTTATCAACTTTCTTCATGTTGTAGGGTTCTAGGGTTCTGTTCGCGCTGTCTTCTAGCGAACGGGCGTCAGTCCCTTTCCGTCTATCTCTCCTGACCACGTGCTCTCTTTCCCACGCCCTACGCCTTTCACCGCGGTATCTCGAGCTGTTTTTATGCCTCATGTTTCTTCTTTCTGGAAGATCCGTAAGAGTTCCATTGAATGTCGTCCTGTTACGATTGTTCTCTCTATTTCTTAACTCTCTAGATCTGGATGATTCATCATTTTCATACGAATCGCGTCTTGCGGATATAATTATACAATTCCACGTTAAAAGTAGAGGAATGAACTTCAAATTCATATTGATATAAATGTTATAATATACTACCTAGTTAAAGATACTATACTTCTAAGAAGTATTTTAAGATTTCTAATCTGATTCACGTCATTGAAGATTTTATTGACTTAGAGCAGCACTCCGCGTAAAGAGGTGCCATCTTGTCACACCACCTGCAACAATGAAACATCCAAAGCTTCAGTCAAGTCAACACCGTTCAGAGTGCATCTATATACTAGTGCAAAGTGATCAAAAGCATTTAACCCGTCCACTAAGTGGCCCCTGCCTGCAATGAGCTCTCAAGTGTTAGTGAACAATGTTGTGAGAGACGCCTATTCCATGTTTGCTCTGGATATTGAAATTTGTTGCATTCCGTCAGCAAGCAATATCGTAGCATTTAATGGCACTCGACCAGGGCATCAATCGTGAATTGCTTTTAACAGAATTGGACCGGGATCGGTTGGGGCTGCGATTCTAAATAACTGCGCAATTCTCTGCACGAGGGGTGCTAAAGTTGATGTTCGTTAGAATTTATGTATACCTACTAGATAATGCGCCTAATAAAATAATTCGCAAAAACACAGTCCATTGAACTCCAGATTGTATAAAAAGTATTATATTAATGACGGTGGATTTACAAAATATGCGTCATACACAACACACGTAGAAAGGAAGTTTATGAAATTTTTATATAGTTTACCTAAACATGGAGTTATTTACATAAGTGTTAAGTCTTAGGAATTCACGTTGAAGTGTACAAACCTAAACCATATATTCCTTCAGGCTTATTCCTCATATTTTAACTATCTCCTCGCCCACATTTTAAATCGAACAGCAGTGTCATTTTGCTAAAGCACCAGCAACTTTTAGTGTTCAGAATTTAAATATGAAGTTGATTTGCCTAGATTCGCTGACAGGGAAAGCGCGCGTACGGCCGCCCGCCGCTCATCATGATTTATGCGCACACGCTGTTCGCGTAATTGATAGGGGAACAATGCGATCGATGACGTCACCCATACCCGCAATGAACCCAGTAACTATAGATTGTTTTGGGGAACAAAAAGCATAAATGTCGTCGACGAATCATATTAAGAGTCAACTATTGACACAGAAATCGCCGTTCCAATGACGAATATTATCTCAGCAATATCGCAGTACGATTCTTATATTCAGTCTTAATGGGTTCTAGCTGATTCATCATGGAAATGTTTACCTGATTAAGATTCCCTAAAGGTTCACTTTTAAAGTGGTAGCTGACCACAACAAAATTCTAAATGCACCTTACACCGCACCGGCACCACTCTCAGCTTACTCGGGAATAAGGTTCTGAATTAATGAATGCGTGCTCACACGAATTAGGAACAAAGTTGTCAAATGTTGGCAGCATTCTCATATACCTACGGTTGACTTTTTCAACTGCCATGTGTATCATGGTATTACTTGTAATTCCTCTGGAGTTGGCAACTCTTGTTTATGTAAGGTTTTAATTAGCTGTATTTTGAGTTTTGCTTCTACAAACAATGTCAGGCCGATTTCGCTCAGGGTTGTTTATGCGGAGAGAGCACGGAGAGTGTTGTTACACTTTAAACATTTATAGAACATTCGCTAAGTTTTGTTGTGGCCAGTTACGAGTACGATAACCTGGGAATATGAGAATGTTATAACGAGTTTGTGATAGTATACTTATTATTGTTCTGGTACAGAAACTTATTGAACAGGCCGTGGTTGCTACGCAGTTCCGTAGTGGTAAACTTATTTCTGCAATTTAGAATTGTGTTTTTGTTGAGTATTAATTACAACTGGTAAGTAACAAAGTCAGAAATTATTAACAAAGGATTTACAACGCATTTTTCTTACTCAGGAGTGTTTCCGGTCATTTGCACGAATCAGGTGTGAGGGGTTGCTTACGAATCCTTAGTACCTCTGAGGTTCCTACAACTGCTGTGTTGTGGTAGGACCTAATTTAAGAAACTCAACCGATTCTTTTCAGACATGGGTAACGCCATCTCGATTATACTAGCTTTCAGGACCCGAAGTCTGCTAACGCAATCGATTCATAATCGACCAGCAACAGCATAGTAACTGTCACTTATGACAGATATCCCATACAATATTTGTCAAAAGTGACAGTTACTATGCGGTTGCTGTTCGATTATGAATCGATTGTGTTAGCAGACTTGGGGCCCAGATCATAATAGCCGCATTGAAATCAGTCCATCCGTTAGGAAGCTACGATGCTACACACACAAACACGAAGGCAGACGAAAGTTAAAATTATGTTATTAGGAGAAATCACAAACAAGATCAAAGGGAAATAATACTCCAAGGTGTTCCAGTAGTGGATATTTTGTGCAAACCATATGCGAAGCATGAACGGAATCATATTATTTAGGTATTCGCCGCAGGAATAGAATGGTTCGGCGTAGCTTCGGATGTGTTTTGCGACAGAAATGATCGGTTCGATTCTGGGATCAAACGTGCTTAACTGCTTGTAAGGACGTGACTGCGAGCCAGAGATATGGTGTGTCATGTTGGGATTATTGAACATTGCGGAACTCTCGTATGCGATTTGTTGTTCTGGTTTATTTATATTCCAACTAATGTTCGCGGTTTCGTACGCGTGGACTTTATTTTTGATCCCGTAGGAAAATGCTTTAATCATCTAACATTTACCTTGGCAAATTTCATTAAAACACGCCAAGTGAATTTTGAGATAGGTACAGTTTTTCTCTGTCCGCCGGTACCCTACTAATTACCGACATTAAAAGTATTCTGAACCGGCTTTTAATCTTTCATCAGAATCAGGTCAGTAGTATATATTTTATATGTAAGGATCTTGGTGGATTTGTTAATTTATTTGAAAGGTAGGTAGAACGAGAGGGTCGAGTGGGTCCGGGACTTAACTCCTGATTCTTTTGCCGCAACTAGGAATCACGGCTATACCATGGATTTTCCTCAATGTGTGTATCGCCATTCTGTTAAACAGTGTTTAGAACGTCTCTGAGACATTATTAAGGCAGTCCATCTCGTTTATTTAATACATTATTAGGTGGCCCAAAGTTTTCGCCAAGCCGACAATAAATTATGTTTGTTCAAACCAAAGGCTCTGTTATCTCACAAATGCCGAGCACTAACGTGGTTTAATGAACTCTTATAAATGAGGGAAGGTTACGCGATCGGCAAAGTTCGTCGTGTAAATCTCCTTAATGGCGTCGCAACGAACTTCTTTCCTTAGACTCGTGATAACAGTAATTCCTTAAAAGTTTAACCGACCGTTTATTGTGGCGTAATTAATTAATGGCGATGATAAAATTATCCGTTGTACACTGTACGGGCTGATACGGTACCCGTCCACGACTTGATAGTTGATAGAAGTTGATAGTGATAAATGATAGTCCGAACTGATAGTTGATAGTATATTGATAGAAGTAAACTGATACAAAGATGATAGAAATTAGAGTAAATGAGAGATTGAAGTGATAGGGTGAGCACGCGACCGTTAGGCTCGAGTATGATTGGCGAACTCCCGTAAATTACTAATGGTCGCGTAACTTGCTGACTCTACTTATTATACATAGCTGGCCCGTACATGCTCCCGGGCGGAAAGATGAGGAATGAGATGAACTAATACTATTAACAAGATGATAGGCATGATTATAATTAACTTAATACTAAAATACAACAAAAAATTAAGCTCCGGTATCCGAGATAGTAAAAACTTGGCGCATTGGTGAAGTGCCTCGGTTCTGTCTAAACCTGCGCGCGCTCGCGATATTGTCAGTCCCTTCACTTGTTATTTCTGTGTCATTACACTGCCCCACACTATGTGGTTGTAACTCTACGCACTGCACTTCACTATTACACTGATTGTCTGCGCGAGGACGCGCCGCCCGCCGACGCGACCGCCGCACGCGCCGCCACCCGTAGGCCCCGCCGACGGCCGCAGCCGCCGCCATGACCAGGTAGATGGCGGCGTAATGATGAATGTCGTGATAGGATACGCCTTCTGTTATCGGTTCACTCCTCTTCATGATATCCAACTGCTCTTGAATAGCAGCCAGTTGTTTCGGGCTGATGATAGTCTCTGAGCCAGTACTGGCGGATAAATCAGGTGACGAAATGTTAATCAGATGATTTATGGGGGCAATCTCGGCGACCCCAATATCAGGCTTCACGTTGATAGAACTCTCCTCCTGTTTATGGGAGTAGAAATAGAAATCAGCTGCTTTCATTATGCAGCCTTGACCCAGTGTAAACAGTCCCGTGTAACTGAGTTGAACGGCCGTAACTTGATCTTCACACAGTAGCTTGAAGTAACATTTATCACAGCAGAAATAAAAAAATGTGTTGAGTTTGTTTGTTGCTTTAATAGTATCTTTGCAGGTACTCATGGAAGTTCTGCAGCTTGCAGAATCTTTGCTCGTCTCACAGAAACTCTGGTCACTTGTCATATGATAGATAGGCTTCTTGAATCGACACAGCACAGTATTCGAATCTTGATGTATGCACATATTTAAATCGCTTTCTGTTAATGATAGAAGAGAATCCTTATTTATGTTCACTGCTACGTACTCACTGATAGGTATAATGTTGATCATGTTGTTTCCAGACCGCTTAGGTATTGGGATAACCTTTAGTATTTCGTAGGAGTCTCTTATTATTAATGGGATTCGTATTTCAAATATGAGGAATTTCTTTGATAGGCGTGCTTTTATGTTTAACAACTTGTATATTTTTGATAGATTCGAGTGATCAATCGGTAATGATAGGTCTTTAGGTAATTGCGCTGATATGACACTTAACTCCTGTTGTAATTGCTCAGGGGTCAGTAGATGTATGTTAAACTTCCCGTGAAATACATCTACTGACCCCTGAGCAATTAGAAGGCGGCGGCTGCTAAGAATGCTGTACTCGTCAGGTCAGACACCAACTCCAAATGCACTGCCTTTGTTGACATGCACGTGAACACGGCGACGTAACCTTTCGTGGTTTTTATACCTCTACCTTTATTCGCTTTGATAAACACGTGACCTGTGTAGTCCACTCCTATATGATAGAACGGTCTTGACGGGTTTACTCTTGCTGATGGGAGGTCTCCCATTATTTGATAGTGCTTGCTTGGCCCATGCCTTCTACATTTGATACAAAGACGTAATCTCTTTTTGGTTGCTCTGTTGCCTCCAACTACCCAATATTTTTTTCTTAGGTAAGCTGAAGTTAGCCTGGCTCCTCCGTGATAGGTTAATTCGTGCGACTGATCTATTAACAGTTCCGCAAGACGACTGTTGCTAGGTATTATGATAGGATTTTTCATTTCAGGGTCAAGGTTAGCGTGTCGCAGCCTGCCACCGACTCTGAGTATCTCATTTTGATCGAGATACGGATTCAACTCACATATTTTGCTGTTTTTGTTTATTTTGATACCGTTTTTTACATCTGATAGCTCCTGTTCAAATGATAATTGCTGTATGTTTTTGATAATTAATAATGTAGCCTGTTTTAGCTCTTCTACTGATAGATAATTGTTATAATGCTTTTTCTTGATAGTATTGATAAATCTTTGGATCCATGTCACTACTCTCACTGCTTTGTTAAATGTGCTATATTTTGATAGAATTGTTTCAATGATAGAGTCTAACCTTTTCTTGGTGACTAGATTAACACGTTTTGATAGATTCAACTCTTGATCCGTTGAGTATGTGACCTCACTGCCTTGGTCATTAAATGTTGATAGCCACGTTGGACCTTGCCACCACAATCTGTGTTCCTTCAGTTGCGAGGCAGTCAGGCCACGACTAGCACAATCGGCAGGGTTCTCTTCTGATTTAACGTATCGCCAACAATCCGACGGCATGTTCTGTGTGATTTCACACACTCTATTGGCGACGAAGATCTTCCATCTTGCTGGATCTCCGTTGAGCCAACCCAGCACCACCATGGAGTCGACCCAACCATATGTCCTGATATTATGACCACTAAGGCATTGTTTGACCTTAGTCATCAATCTTGATAAAAGCAGTGCTCCGCTCAGTTCCAATCTAGGTAACGTGACGGTCTTGCTAGTGGGTACGAGTCTTGCTTTCCCCACTACTAACACCACAGATGATTTGTCGCCTCTATTGACGCGACAATAAATTACACATGCATATGCCTTCACCGATGAGTCACTAAAGCCGTGTAACTCTATGTCCTCGCATTCGTGGGTCTGCATCCATCGAGGTAATTTTATGTTTTTGATATTGTCGATATCGTCCCTGATTTTCACCCAACTCGAGTAAATGTTATCTGGTATAGGTTCATCCCATTTGATATTCGCAGCCCATACTTCTTGAAAAATTATTTTCAACTTGGTTGATAGCGGTGAAAGCCAACCCAATGGGTCAAATAATTTTGATAGTTCTGATAGTAGAGTTCTCTTCGTGACCTTGATGGTCTCTCCCACGGACTCAAATCGAGATTGGAACATAAACACGTCTTCTTGAGGATTCCAACTTAACCCCAAGGTCTTTGCCTGTTGTGATAGCTTGAAATTAAAGTCGTCTCCACCCACATGAGCTGTGTCTACACCTTTTAATAGCTCCTGTGCGTTTGACTTCCACTTCCGCAAGTTGAAGCCCCCTGACTTTAATAAATTGATAAGTTCTTTTTGTAATTTCTTAGCTGCTTCTATATTGTAACACCCATGGACTAAGTCATCCATGTAGAACGAAGTTTCTAAAGCTTCAATAGCATGACTGTTTTGATAGTTTGCTCTCTCATCACTTGCGAGTTGTTTAAGGGTCATCATCGCCAAGAACGGGGCAGACTTAGTTCCATATGTGACCGTAGTAAGTTGATATTCTTTGATAGGTTCAGATGTATTTTCCCGCCACACTAATTTCAATAAATGCTGGTCGTCAGGATGCATCCAAATTTGTCTGAACATTTTTTCAATGTCAGCAGTAAAGGCGCATGGATATTGCCTCCACTTGATGATTAGAGACTGTAGATCTTGTTGGAGATTTGGACCACATTCCATGACATCATTTAAACTATTGCCAGATGACGTTTTACACGATGCGTTAAATACCACTCTAAATTTAGAATTGATAGTGTCATCAGACTGCACACAATGATGTGTATTGAAGACTGCCGGCGTCTTGTTACCGGACGCGGGAATCATGTGACCGAGTGAGCGGTATTCATTGATAAATAACTTGCATTGTTTTTCTATGTGTTCGTGTTTCTTAAATTTGTTTTCTAAGGATCTAAATTGCGCTATGGCTTTATATTTAGATTCTCCTAACTTTTCCGAAAAATCCGGGCGCATTGGTAAACGAACTTCATATCGACCGTCTTCGCGTCTAGTTGTAGTAGACTTATAGTAGTCAATACATTGCTGATTTTCAGATGATAGGGTCGATTCTTCTGTAATGTCCTCAATCTCCCAGAATTTTTGGATGTCTTCTAAATTGTTAATGATCACATTGCACTGCAATGTTTTTACATTTCCTGTTAATATCCAGCCCAAACGCGTATTCTGGGCTATAGGTATGTTATCGCCGATTCTGCAGATTCCTTCGAGTAATATCATAGAATAAATATCTGCCCCTAAAAGTAAATCAACTGGGCGACTAACATTAAATAACGGATCTGCTAACGTGATGTTATCCAGATATGTCCACGAAGGTTTTGGAAAACTGTTGTTTGGTAAATTGTTGATAAGACTCTTCATGATATAAACCTCCGTTTCGAATTCAAAACTGCTGTTTGTTGCTATGCATTTGATAGACATTACACCTTTACAGGCACTTTCTTTAGCACCTACGCCAGATATTACCCCCCGACATTTCTGTTGTGGTTGCCCCAGTAACTGAGCCGCATGTCCAGTGATGAGCGATGTTTGGGACCCTTGATCAATCAGGGCCCGCATGTTGATGAAAGTCCCATCATAGGATTTTACTTTAAGCATAGCTGTGGCTAAAAGTATTTCTGGCGTGTCACGTTGTAGCGACACGTGCGAGTTGTTTTGTACTTGTTGCGAAGGCTCGGATTTCTGGCGGTTTCCGCTGGTTGCTGCTTTTGCTGTGCTGGGATTATTTGTATGTCCCGATTGCGTAAATGCTTCATGTAGAATTGTATTGTGCGATGCATTGCACTGCATACATCTTTTTTCTGATAGACATGCCTTACCGTTATGCGAATAAAGGCAATTTTCGCATACATTCAAATTTGATACAGTGCGGCGCTTATTGTATGGTGTCATGTTCAAAAACTGACGGCAATAATAAAGGCAATGTTCGTCGGTCTTGCAAATTCCACACTTGTAAAATTTCCATGAGTTGTTGTTTTTGTTGTTCGGTGATTGCGAAACCATCCTTCCGTGCGCCGGAAATGCTTGTTTGTTAAAACCTTTTTGATACCTTTTATTTTGTTGAGGCGGATAATTGTTGTTATTTTGAGTACTTTTGATAAGGTTTTCCGGGTTCTTTCGAGAGGACTCTAAGCTCGTAAACTTGCGCTCCAAAAATGATAAAAATTCTTGAAAATTAGCCAACTCCCTTGGCTGTTTTACCGAAGCTACGTATTCATTGTGCGTCTCTGTATCAAGTTTTTGAGACAGAAGATGCACTAGCAATGGATCCCAGGACTCTACGTCGACACCTAGGTTCTTGATAGCGTTTAATGCTTCTAATGTTGTATCATGTATCCGCTTTATATGAATTACTGATGTTTGTTGCATGACGGGAATACTTAATAAAAGTTCAATATTGTCATATCTGTGGTTCAGTATGTCCCAACAGATCGGATAGTTATCAGATGTTATAGGTAGATGTTGGATAAGCCTTTCCGCTTCGCCCTTGACTTTAGTCTTGAGAAACTGCATCTTCTGTGCATTGGATAGCGATGGATTCCCGTGAATCGTTTCCGTGAAAAGATCTTTGAACGAGCTCCACTGATGGTAGCTACCGCTGAAAGTTGGTATCTCCACGTGAGGTGTCGAGTTCTCCCTTTGCGATACGGACCCTAGCTTGCGGTTGATAGATTTTATGATATCGTTATATTTCTCTTCGTACTTGGAGAATGTAGCTTCGTAATCAGGGTTCCTACCCCCGAGCTCACTGTCTAGCTCCCAATGTAATGTGTCAATTACACACCAACGCGATTGTATAGCACGTAATAAGTGATCGAATTCCCATTTTTCTGATACTGAGTCTATTTTAATGTTTGATACTGTGTGCTCGAATGCCTTCAGATTGCTGGTTTGCTTACGCAGAAGGTCGTCGGTTTTGCTATCTGTGCCCTGGGACTGTGCCACAGGCCCGCGAGGTGATGGTTGATGAGATGACCCAGGTACACCCAATGTAGTAGCGGGTTTTATGACTGGTGTCATCGGTCTATCTTCCCTGATCTGATAGTTAGCGATTGCCGCTCTAACATTTTCGTATCTCTCTTTTGCAAACTCTAATTGATTGCTGGTAAAGTAGGTATGCGATTTAGCGTACTCTATTCCGCACAAAATGATATGATTAGACTGTAAATCCTGCCAGTACTTATCTAGCGTGTCCAACCTCCGCCTGATGTAGTCAGGCGTCTTCCGGTCGGCACCATCCTTTTTAAAATTCGTATAAATTTGCTCGATTGCATTAAGAAGCTGTTGCTGAGTTGCTAAGATATCTTCCAGATTCGACATGTTGCTGATAGATGATAAAACGGAAAGATCTTACTTATTGAGATCTCGTTTACTGCTTGCCTGAGGTGAGCGTTGTTGCCCACCCTCTGTCAACTTGATAGGTTCTCCCAACTGTAGTTTCCACAGGTTAAACCGGTGATAGCGTCTACTGCTAGTTCTGTCCTCACGCACGATACACAGCAAAGTCACTTGATTGATAGTTCACTATGTAAGTCCACACGCGAGGCCCTTGTCGAAGGACCAAAACGATGTACGGGCTGATACGGTACCCGTCCACGACTTGATAGTTGATAGAAGTTGATAGTGATAAATGATAGTCCGAACTGATAGTTGATAGTATATTGATAGAAGTAAACTGATACAAAGATGATAGAAATTAGAGTAAATGAGAGATTGAAGTGATAGGGTGAGCACGCGACCGTTAGGCTCGAGTATGATTGGCGAACTCCCGTAAATTACTAATGGTCGCGTAACTTGCTGACTCTACTTATTATACATAGCTGGCCCGTACATACACGTAATATTTCTTAAATGCTATTCCTGTCGTATTTTATTTATAAACGTATTTCAGACGGGAATTAAATGTTTTAAATTCTGCCCACTAGAGGCGCTTTTCAGTTTTTCATAGAATGTGTCGAAATAAGTAAACTATACAGTTAGCTTAGGAATAATCTCGCACTTGACGTTCTGATGTATTTATGGATTTAGACCCAAGAATTCACTTATGTTTTTGATCGCGTATAATAACTTTATAAGTACATTATCTAACACACTTTATGCTTCAGTACGTCAAGTGCCAGGTCATTCATAGGCTAACCATGTACTTTATAGCCGACGTATATAAACATTTTGCATGAAGAATTGAAAAGTGCCCCTAGCGTACGGTATTTTTAACTTTCGATTGTCCAAATACGACTACGACTCTACGAAAGTATATGGTTAGTTTACGAATAATATCGCACTTGATGAGCAAATGAACTTGTGTATTCCTGGTTTCGCGTGACCTCTACCGTAGCCAGAGGGATAGCTGAAAGTGGCGAAAGACGAAGATATATTGGAAAATCCTCAGCCCACTAGTAGGGAAGTATATAGAGAAACTTCGCCTGCGGCAATATTAACAGACACAATCTCTGAAAATCATTACCAGTCGTTATTTCTAATACATCCTTAGGCCGAGATTCATTTTTAGAGGCGTTTTAAAGTTTATGTGCACTCGTTTACTAGGCTCGTTAACGGTCCAGACAATACCTGACCGCGGCCGTACCGTTGTTACTCGACGATAAAACGAAAACCCAAGTTCAAAAAGTTAAAGAATGTCCATTTGTCCAAAGATATGGTGCCTAAGCTTTATAAAGGAGGAAGGGGGTAGTCGTGGGCTTTACAAAAGTGTGCATCTAGGTGAGGAGGTAAATGACATTATTAATTTGTCTATGGATTGGTGAAAAAATTCCATTAGAGCTTTCATAGGTATTTCAGTAGATTAATCGATCACGCAGTGAGATTAAGAGTTATCATCAGTTCATTCAGGTAATCTTTCCATTTATTCAGAGCTACAACTCGAAATACCTGAAGGAATACCTGCACGTAGACATATAAACTCAACGTTAAAGTTCAAATGACGTCACCAGCGCATATAACATTGCTTCAATATAACTCCAGGGCCCCAAGTCTGCTAACACAATCGACTCATAATCGAACAGCAACCGCATAGTAACTGTCACTTTTGACAGATATCCCATACAATATCTGTCAAACGTGACCGTTACTATGCGGTTGCTTTACGATAATGAATCGATTGTGTTAGCAGACTTGGGGCCCAGATGTGTTACATGCAAATACGATGACATTGTATGCGCCAGAGTGCGAATAAACGTTCAACGTATTCGCAGAGTAATGGCGTCTATTTTTGTTCATGTCCCATAATATTGGCTCACACCCACGGTAAGCTGGAATGAATAAAGTATTGAAATATGCACCGCAACTTATCGCCAATCACGAACCAGTTGTTCCTGAGTAGTTCATAACATGTAGTGACGTTGTAATAAAACAAATTTTAAGGATTTTATCGCGTTTATATTTTGTTTTTACGTTACCGATGTTTCGGCTGCTTTACAGCAACCATGGTCACGGGAGGACTGCGGTGGATGACGTCCTAGTGTCATAGTTTGAACTGGGGTAATCTCATATTTAGTTGTTACTTTTTCTTGTTGCGGTTTATAGTGATGTGTAAATTTTTGTTTTATCACATAATTATGAAACCACTTGAAAAAGCTGGACGTCTATCCAACAGCTATATGTTGACGACATAATTCTTCGGTTCAGTTAGTAGTGACCAGTGAACCTGATTTCTAAGCCGTAGATCCCAAGTTCAACTCCCGGTAGGAGTAATATTTATACATGGGCGTATTTTATTTTTTATAAATATATCCAATTTAGGTAATTATAATGACGCAAGTAAATAGTCTAAGACATATAAAATGACCTCTCATTAAAATATTTTCTTCCCAAAAGACGTTAAAATTTACGAGTTCGACATTTTAAAAACTAAGTTACTGAGTAGGTATAGACTCCAAAGGCATATGCCTCCATGGCTTCCCCGTGTGAACCACATTACAGGGCCCCAAGTCTGCTAACACAATTGATTCATAATCGAACAGCAACCGCACAGTAACTGTCACTTTTGACGGATATTGTATGGGATATCTGTCAAAAGTGACAGCTACTATGCGGTTGCTGTTCGATTATGAATCGATTGTGTTAGCAGACTTGGGGCCCAGGAACGATCTTAGAGCTATTAAATATATCTCGCTTTATACATTATAATAAATGTAACGTCCCATAAAACGCATTCGATAGCATTTTAATATCGGAAATCGTTAAATTTTATTCATCAAAATTGTTGAGTTGTATAATATCTCTTAGTTATAGCTATTATACGACTATTGCTCGTTGAAGCATTCGAATTATCTGTGTTATTTCCTGCAGATGTTTTGGTGCATACTTTTTACGTTTTCATACGGTTTTATTTATTACGTTTGATACTTTTATCACTTCTCTCGACGAAATTACCTAAAATGTTAAAATAAAAGATTTTTTTTAGGAATTTTATCGCGTTTATTTTTGCTTATACGTTCCTGACCGACGCGACGTTTCGGCTGCTTTACAGCAACCATGATCACGGGATGACTGAGGTGGTCGACGTCTTAGTGTCATAGTTTGACTGGGGTACCCTCATATTAAGTTGTTACGTCTTGAGGTCTTGCAGTGGTACGCGCGATAAAATCAAAAATAGTTTTATTTCAATGTGTAGTATTCGCGTAAATACTTATAAGAAATCAGAAAATGTTAAATATAAATATTTCAATTCGTGTCTTCGGTACTCGACTTATAAATAATGTATTGTCGATCGAGATCACATAATCGTAGTAGGGCATGAGAATTGGCTTCATACAGTGTTTGTCACGAACTAGACACCTTGAAATACGCGAAGGTACTTTTAAGTCATTATTTTTACATAAGGACGATTGTAACTAAGACGTTTCTTGTAAGTTTCACGGGAAAAAATAACCAGCAAAGTACATTCTACTTTTTAAAAAGTCGCATTTAAAAACTTTAAAGTAAGTTTATTTATTAACAGCGACGGCCACATTGCTAGATATAATAGATTAGCAGCACATACAATCGTCTGTTAATTTTATGATTTGAGCCAATTTATCCGGGTAATATTGATTAAGTAAAGTTTGCAAATGGGACTAATTTATTTTTGATAACAAACTTTTTAGGTATTTTTATTGACAAACAAGCTTTGTAATTGTCAGCAGAAACATAGTTATTAATTCATGTGAGTTTTTTTCGTAAACTTATGTAATGAAATAAAACTATTTTTTAAGGAACCGAAACGGAACGGAACGAAAAACGAAAAATAATCGCGTTAAAATCCTTGAAAAATTGTTTTATGTCAATGTGTATTATTCGCGTAAATATAAGAAATCAACTAATGTTATATAAAATTAGCTATGTAGGTAGTGTATGTATTGGTAGTGTATGTACTGTGTATTTGTGATAAGGTATCCATTGCTAAAACATAAAATTATTGATGTTTTATACAACCATTATATTACTTACCAAGTAAGTTACACACGGATGTCGCGATGTACACACCAGTAGCAAAAAACCCTACAAGTTGGTTGATCAGGTTTGCCCTCTTGAACCGCCATTCGCCACACTTGCGTCATACTGCGAGATGGTGATCTTTTCACATGTGCCATACCCACATTGCATGTATACATGACTAGCTGCGCCCCGCGGTGTTACCCGCGATTAAAAAGTATGTCCTTTTGCAAATGCACGGTTCCTGTATGTTATCCCATAGGACCGTGCATTTTTTCGGGATATAAATTAGCCAATGTCATTTTCTGACCCCTAAACTACCACTACCTATGCAAAAAATCATGTCGATCGTTTGCTCTATGAAAAATTAAAACAAATCTATCCCACGGGAACCATACATTTTACCGAGATAAAGCCTATCTGCTATTTCGGACTATAATCTATCTCTGTGCCAAATTTCTTCCACATCCGTTCAGCCGTTCTGGCGTGATTGAGTAACAAACATCCATCTAAACTTTCACATTTATAATATTAGTGGGATACATGTATATAATATAAACATGCTCAAATACGAGCGTGTTTACTTCAAAGTGCATCGATAATATGATTTACAAGGACGATGACGTAATGTCACTGTGACAAATTACGTCACGAGATAATTATGTGTATTTCGGTATATTTGTAGTAATATCTATAGGTAGGTAATACATATAACTACACCCTACGAATATATATCCTACATATTGATTTCCAAAATTTAAGTGAATACGACGACACATTGAAATAAAACGAATCTTACGGATTTTATTGCGTTTATTATATTTACAAAAACGGAACGTATAATAGACGCGATAAAATCCGTAAGATTAGTTTTATTTTAAATATCTCAATTCCCATCGGAATTATGTCTACAACTGCATCCAATTAACATAAATTAATGCATCAGTCAGTAAATGGTATATAGCATTATTTCCAATAAAATGCCGAAGAGTTCTGAACTCAATAAGCAATTGCATTGTGTGTAAAAAATATGTGTATGTATACTTTTCCGTCCATTGCTACTATAAGTCAACAATGAGTATGTTTATATTCACAAAAAGCTTCTTGATAACATCAGTGGCATCTAACTAGGGCGAGGACCCCATTCGATAGCATAACATCATATACTAAACTAAGTTTGATAATGTCCGTCCACGCATGGTGCTGCGTTTGATCTCATTGGGATTGACAGTCAAGTGCTAACACCAAGTGGCTCTACCACTCATGTTTAAAATAAAGTGGACAAAACGCTATTTTAGCGGAAAAGGGAAGATCTTCCAGCCAGGCCGGTGATATGACTGGCGAAGCGGGCGCTATGCCCCAGCCGTTAGTATACTGATCTTGTATATATGTTACGTTCTCCGCAAACTCTAGTATGCGTTTCAGGATTGTATGGAGAATCGTCACTTGTTCTGAATGTCGTTTGCAGCGCCATCTGTATAGCTTGTGTTGAGGATGATGAGGTCGCTACACTATATTTGGCTAATTTAATTATCACCTACGCGAACGTATATATAGAGCCTACTTATAAGTTAATTGCCGGCACACCTACGGTATTCATATAAATGGAATAGGTCTAATGTATTTTGATATTTTATGTGATCCATTATAATATACGTTATAATTAACTATGTCAATATGGTTAACATCATAGGAATAGTTCATGCCAAACTATTAGTTTGCATTGATATTTGGAGGTAAATAAAAGTCAATCCCACTAAAACCTTAAACAAATTTAATATAGGCAAGTATGAAGTTAATTCGCGAGACAAACTAAATAGCGGGGCATCTTAATGTCCTCGATAAATATTACGACTAAACGAGCCCATAATAGTGTCACATGACGTACTGACACAACCTGTAATTTATTAGTGCATTTTCAATCTCAAGTATTTGAACGCTCCTCGCACACTGATTGGTGGCTCGTTCTGAAACCATTCCAACATGCTATTATAGTTTTGATAGACACAAGTTGATTCAAGATCTCCTTGTGATCACAATATTGTATGAGATAAGTCTACTTTTAGCCGAACTTTTAATAAATTGTATCTACATATATCTTTCTAATATGTTGACGGCCTGATTAGCGCAGTTGGTAGTGACTCTGCTTTCCGTGCCGAGAGTTCGAATCCTGGTAGGGACAAACTTTGTGTGATGAGCACGAAAGTTTGTACCCAATGTTTAATATCTGTATAAATAATATATACTGCGTTCGCCCCCAGTTAGTTTGGGACCGTATAGTTGGTGTGTTCGTCTGGCGACATTTAGGTATATTTATTTATTTTAATCCAAAATCCAATTTTAGTTTAACCCAGTGCAGTTTAAAGTGTATTTACCCAGATTCCCTTAATCTTGTGTCCTTGCGCCTGCGCATTTTCTTGACAAGAGTGGCGGATCGCACCGTATCTCATTTAACACGCTACATCGCTGATTAACAATGACGCGCGTCCTGAAACGCGACATATTTATGGCTATGTACTTTCAGTTTATTTTCTCGGGTTCTAAATCATTGCGCTTATTGAATGTGTCGTTTACTACTGCGCTGGCAATTGGCCAGTAGGGTGTTCTATTAAAATCGCTATTTGCAGTTTAGTATGCTTAACTTGCGTGGTATAATATTGTTTCTTTATATGGGTACGTTTCGAGAACTTCTCCTCTTATAATTCTTAGCATTATTTAAACACGAAATAATCCCACTAATATTATAAATATTAAAGTTTGGATGGAAGGATGAATGGATGGATGTTTGTTACTCAATTACGCCTGAACGGCTGAACGGATCTGGATGAAATTTGGCACAGAGATAGATTTTAGTCTGGAATAGCACATAGGCTACTTTTTATCCCAGTGAAATGTATGGTTCCCGTGGTATATATTAATATGGTAGCATAAATACTTTTTAATCGCGGGGAACACCGTGGGGCGCAGCTAGTAAAATATAAAGACAGACTCAAAAAAAGTTAATCAAAATTAAATTATTCTTATCATTCCTTGTTTTTTTATTTATTAATTTAAAAAAAGCTTTGCTGATGTGTATGAACCCAAAAAGAAAACTCAAGCGATTTAATTAAATTTCCTAGGTACCTACTCAGTTAATGTCATCCTACAACACGAAGCCCTCATAACGCACAGTACGAATAGTCCTAGCGAGTCCCCATAACAACACTGGGAATAGCCAATCGCCGCTAACGAAGTGCACTGTAGCCGGTAAACCACGGGCAAACAGCGCTAACTGTCAGTTAATGATCTAATAACTCCGCGCGGGGGAGCCGGCTTCATTACACGAAGATAGTAAGTAGCTGGCGTGTTTTTTTATTTCAATTAAAAAGAATGTAACATATAAAATACTTGAGTACCGTGAGTGAGTATTACCATTTTGTTTTGTTTACAGAAATTAAATTGTGTTTTGTTTAAACTAGTTTTGCATTCAACTTCATCTCAATGATTTTATGAGTTCGGTAGTGATTAAGTAGTCTAAAATACCTTAAGCGATACAAATGCATGTATGTGTATATCCCGGCGATAAATAATAACTCTAATAAGAATAAAGAATATAATACTTGGCTCTCCTAATTCGCACGGAAAAGTATGTTTTTGTACAGGTACAGGTATTCGGTATATATTTCTTTTCCGCTAAAATATCTAGATAAGTATTGTATACTGAGTTCGCCCTCAGTCCATTGTACGGTACCCATAATACAAGCGTTGCTTAGTGTGGGACTGTATAGTTTAGTGTTCGTCTGGCGATGTTAAATTATTATAATAGATGCAATCATATTTCATAATAATAAATGGGAGAGCCAGTCGACGCCCACCTGATTGCTGCTGGGTGTCATGTTACGCGCAAATTGCGCAGACGCATCGTCTGGGTTTCGTTTTCATTGAGTCGCACTTAATTAATGATGCAAATTGTAGCCAATCAAGTGGTACTTATGAAAACTTGTTGAGCAATTCAATTGAATAAGAATATCTTAGATTGAGCTTTATATACAAAGAAGTATATATATTTATATAAAAAATCTAAGGGTTTACAAAAGGAGTGGTCTACACTACGGTTTTTGACGGAACTGAAAAGCGAATTTGTAAATTTTTTTTTCAATTATTTAAATATACTTATCATACTTATCATGCGGATGGAATATAACCCGATGTGTCATCATAAACGTGCACGAGTGTAGGGCTCTAAAATGAAATGGTAAAAATGTACTTTTCAGTTCTCCCAAAAAAATTCAGTCTAAACAGGGCTTAAAAATATTTTTAAAAGGGCCACATTAAAATTCGAAACAAAAATGTTTTACCTCATAGAAAAAACAAGTCTCATGAAAAACAAAACCATAATAAAAAACGAACGAAAATTACAAAACATTCGGCATACAACATTGACGGCTCATCTCTCTCGAACATTCTACCAACAAGTTAACTAATGCGTTTGTGTTTCCGTGCTAATTCTCTACATAGAAACCGCGCCATGCGGACACGCACGCTAAGGGCTTTGGTGCACTTTTCTGAGAACGGTTCGTAGTCGTATTATTCACCGATCAAATTAAAAGTAACTAATCTAAAGAATGACACATTGGATTAATTACTTTAATTTGACTAAGTTACATTTTTGTTCCCAGAGACAGGTAAAATCTCACAAAAAGTGCCACAAAAATAAAAACTCATGTATCCGCGTCTGCTCGGGTATCTGCAGCCAACCTATTATGACTAGGCGAATGGCAGTCACAGAATAGCTGTCAGGCTTGGTAGTGTGAGTACTCGAGCAAGCCACGCGAGGCTACGCGGTCGGTCAGATACGGATGAATGCAAAAACGCCCTAAGAGATGGTAATCAAAATACTCGGAACAATGTGAATGGTTACAAATCGTGACCGCGTCCGTACTCTGCTGAGAAAACCCTCAGTTCCGCGCCGGCGCGGGCGCAGCGTACGATGTGGGTCAAACGCTTCGTTTTAGTTAACATTGTTTCATTTAAGACTAGCTGCTGCCAGGAGTACCTCGGTAAGAATAGCCTATAGCATTCAGGGAGAATGTGACTTTCTATACCCGCGAAAGAATTTTCAGAATTAGACCAGTAGTTCCGGAGTTACCCCCCAATGCAAACTTATTCACTTGACCTCTTTTAATAAATAAATATCGCCAGACGAACACACCAACTATACGGTCCCACACTAAACAATGCTTGTATTTTCGGTACCGTACAATGTACTAGGGGCGAACCCAGTAAATAAATATAAAACATCCATGACTTGGGTACAAAAATTCTTGCTCATCACACAAAGATCGTCACTTACCATCAGGTGAGATCGAGATCAAATACTCGCCTATATTGAAAAAAAAAAAAAAAGATTGTCCCTACCAGGATTCGAACCGTCAGCAGAAAGCACTACCAACTGCGCTAATCAGGCCGTCATTAGAAAGCATAATATATTGTGGTTTTGGATAATAATAACGTTTCTTATGTCTAAATAATATCCAACCATTACTACTGTTGGAAAGAGACCCAATGCAGTAATGAATCCTGACAGAGAAGTACCTAGTTCGTTTACGTAAGTAAAATACTTACTTTGACATCACAGTATGATTGAGTATATTAAACATTTGGTTTATGTTTCAGGCGGCAAGCCGTATCTTAATTCATATCTAAATAAGTTATATACCTAGCCTAAATTCCTTACCCAAAGTTTATGCCTCGCTGCTCCCGCTACCATTTCAAAGTTAATGCCTCCACAGATATATTCTAATTTCATCAGACATTACTCCACAAAGGGGCTTTTGATATTTATATTAGCTTAGGGCGGGCTTTAAGTCAACGTTATTTGTGATAACACTGAAAGTGCTGAATATTATCAAAGATATGATTCTTGTTTTATTCGTACTTTCGACTGTTTTATTTTTACAAGAAATTACACATGTCGAGTTTCATAGTATATTTTCCTTTTTAAAAAAATATATACATTTTAAGATACACAGTATATTGAAATAAAACGAATCTTACGGATTTTATCGCGATTATCATTCGTTTTTTTTACGTTCCCGACGTTTCGGCTGCTTTACAGCAACCATGGCCACGGGAAGACTCGGTTGGGAACGTAAAACACGAATAATAAGCGCGATAAAATCCGTAAGATTAGTTCTATTTCAATGTGTGGTATTCGCGTAAATATAAGAAATAAATCGTATTTTTAAGGTGGAGTGTAGCATCCACGTTTAAATTTAACCACAGTTAATCCTATAGAACATTAGTTGGAATTGTACGTATTTGACGGTGTTCAATTTAACCATAGATGGTGCACCGCAGCCTTAGTATAAATAACAATACATACACACACAATCCACAGATCATTGAAACGGTATTAATAGCTATTATGACAACATAACAGTCACACCGCCCGCCGAAACTACGCCACAATTTACCGCTGCATTCAATTTAAAAACGTCAATATTAATTATTCAGGAATGCCGAACGCTCACCAGTTTAAAAACGAACGCTGCCTTAATATTTATAACTAGTTTAGATGCCAGACTTAGCCTGCTTCGCGAGAGGAATGTGCCTCGAGTGACCGTGGCGTGCATGTCCTGCATTCACACTGTGTGGATAGGCAGCCTACAATGATATGGAATAGTAGGACGATCAAATGAGCAATAAATCGAATACTCAAGGACAGGTCTTAATACCATCGATCGCATGTTCATGGTATACAAATATGCTACGCCAGGCTATTCTTTTTTCAACGTTGGTCCGAGACTACGGCACGATCAGTGGTGCCAATAATTGACATCTTCAATAGAATTAACAACGCTCATTGGTCGAGGATTGGCCAATGAAGTATTCTTAAGCCAATCACGTGACCTAGCTGTCACTGAAGAGAATAACTGTATTTTTATACCATGCCTATTACTAACGCTTTTTTTAAGTTTTAGCCTGATGAGTAGTCAAAGACATCGTCGTCACCAAATTATATAGATATCTACAAATTGCGAGAAAACTTAATTTGACACTACTAAAAGTAGTGCTATCTTGCTCATATATTGCTACCTTAAGCGGGACGACAGCAGCACAGAGAGTTATGTTTAATTTATTTTGTGAAAACCGAATCAGCACCATTATTTCTGACACACAGACACACATTCCAAATTTATTAAGTAGGTACATGTTAATTTCAGCCGGCGGCTACGATGAAGAATATCAATAACATTGAGACGAGGTATTAAAATCGTTTCATAATGATTCCGTGATGGGACAAACGCGAGCCGCCTCGGAGGTACGTATAATAATTTACAATTTATGATTCTGAGTGGCTAGTATAATTAATTTTAACAGCTGTGTGTTAAGACACATGTTGAACTATCGTTTTCCTGGTTACTGAAGAACCATAATTAATAATAAATATTATTTTTGTCCTGTTAAATGTCTCCTCTCTATAATAATGCATAGATAACTCTTTATTATCCCATGCTAACGGTAACGGTAGTCAAAAATATATTATTTTATATATTTAATGTTTACGAGAATCATGATTTTTAGCAATAAAACCAAAACACACCGAACAAATCTGCAGACATAGCTGTAAACATAACCAGTTGGGAGTTTCCCACGATACTGCGTGTGCGCATGCCATATGGTGTCTAGCGGGAAGGACTAAAACAGATTTAGACCTAAATAAATCTAATACACGATATTAGCCTTTATCTCAAAGGTGTTTAGAACGCTTTGTATCGCAATTTTTTTCATATTATTCGCCAACAATAATAAATAATAAATCATTGACGCATTTAGCTGGTAAGATTATTGTTAGTCCACCACATACAAGCTTCTGAGTACAGACTAAACAATAATGAGGGTGGCCGGGTGAGTAAGCCTATGTAGTATGTGGACCGTTTTTACTTTACTTTAGGCTTCTTTACTGAAATAATATGGTTCATGGATCCTGAAAGTGAAAAAATAAAAAGTAGTAGTAGTAAGTCTGTGTAGCGCACTTAAAAATCATGATCATAGAGCGTGAGGTGATACAAATGAATACGTTAAGCTTTTGAAAATATGTCCCCATACTAAGGAGGATCATTAAAATCGAATATAACCTCACGAACGTTGGCGAAAATGGCGAATAGGTCAGTATTTTAAGATGTCTATCTAAGATTACTTTTTTAAGAAATAACTTTGACAGTGACGGCATGTTTTCTCGGTGACGTTACGATTTTTTTTAATGGCCATATCCACCTTTGGCTAGGTATATTGCCACCGTCAAGTAGAATGTAATGTTACTTTACTGACAAATTACCGGACTTCTTTGGAGAACTGGAAAAGTCATGTTTTTCTATTTAGTTTTTTTGTTTACGCTCGTGCACGTTTATGAACACGCAATGGTTAATATGCCACTAATATTGCACTTTATTTATCGAAGAATCACATTTTTTGGAATATAAAACAAAATTGACAACTTCACTGCCCGCCAAAAAGTCTAGGGACTAGTCATTGGCATGCCAATGGCTTAGGGACTCATTCGACCCTACCGATCGTGTGTCAAATTGTCCCATCCCTACAGGCTGCTCAGACTCAATCTGCGTCGATCGAGATAAAGCGATTCCGCATTCCACGCATGATCACTTGCTAGCTTTACCCTGAGCTATCGATAAAACGTTACTGTCCCCCGAGTATGTCAAAAACCATTGAAATTTACTAAGAAATCTGGAAAAACTCGGTTATCCAGGAACATCATTCCGGGTGTTCTCCAGTAATATATTTTGTTCGCGTCGTGTTTCGCTTCCCGTCTGCTGATCGCCATCGTAACATTCTAAAATACGCATTTGAACATTCGTAGAGCTAATATTAGATGTTCACAAATGTGCATTCGCCGAGTGATGTCACTTACGAGATTAGATCTCGTTTGAACAGATATAGGTACTTCCGTACCTACATTATAATATTACTTTTCAAAAAGACTACGAAAAAGAAAAAAAAATGGAATTACTTTCTTTACGAAATGAAATGCGATGAATTAAAATGAATATGGCCTCACCCACAACTTAGCTGGTATTTTGCCAATGTCAAGTAATTAATAATAATAACGAATAAATACACATTATACAAAAAAATGCTTGCTTTATGCACAGACTTGCGTTTAGAATTTCAGACGTAACGATGTTGCCAGTAGCAAAGCATTTGAAGTGGTAAGTGTCACTACATACAAAACATTTTGCCTAGTAAATTCTGGACATATTTCGTTTTTTTTTATATGTGTGCGTGGTATGATTACACGCAAGAACAGTTTTTTTATAGTTGTCACTTGTACACTTGTACACGCCGCGTGTTGTCTAAATACATCGACAAGTCTGTGACTTATGTGTCGTATGTTAGTAATTAGCTCTTTAATTTATCGAATGAACGAATACTACATTATTTCTGATTGTTAATTTCATGTAAGTAATCACGCCTGTAATCCCCGAAGGTGGAGACAGAGGTGCACTGCAGAGCACCTACAATTCGCCGATGGTGTTAACTCCGGGCTTGAAGACTTAGTAACTATTTTACTCACACATAATTCCCACAGTTAATTTTAACGCGAATTAAGTAGCGGGGATAAGTTAGTATAGCTTTTGTCCCGCGACTTCATCCATCATCATATATGACTTAGCAGGGATTTGCTTTTAAAAGCTTATTAAGTAAAGCTATAATATGGGCGCGTCAGTATTTATTAAGAGTAAGTAGAAATCAATATATCTAGATAGATATGTCACAAAAAAAGGACAAAGATATTCGTGTCTCACCTTCTTCAAACTGATGTCGAAGTCAATAAGCATTTCCATTATTTTTAAGCATTTGATGGAATTGATTGACCATTCAAATCATGAACATTTATAGTTATTCAACATATTAGCATCAATTTATTAACTTACAAATAGAGGCTACGTAAGGGCGCGTCCATATCGAATTCCACAAGGCTACACGTATTTGAAGAAATTTATAAAAAAGTCGTTGTTATCCGGTTCGTCCCCCGTAGAGTATACGTCTTCGAAGAAACGTAGAATGCACTACCTAAAAGCAATTTTTCTCCTCCTTCCTACGTACCTACGTAATCGGATGTCCAAAACCCAAAATCGTGGGACTGGGACCGAGAGAGAGAGAGAGAGATACTTCCAGCAATGAACTCAAAAAACATACTGAAAAATATGATTGATCGACATTTTTTTCTACATAATGGCACATATATTATTGCAGTACGTCAAGTGCGAGAATATTCTTAAGCTAACCGTATACTTTTGTATTGAGAATTGGATAGCGCCTCTGGCGGACAGTACTTCAAAATATCTCTTTTACTGGTGGTAGGCTTCGGCCGTGGCTAGTCACCACCCACTGAACAAAGCCATGTCGCCAAGCGGCCTAGCCGTGTTCCGGCATGATGTTCGGTGTTGCCATTCATGGAAGGCGGGTCAGATCAGCTGCACTGCATGTGCCTTGTGAATGTAGCGTCTCGATCTACTGCCGCCTTCCTACCAAGGCAAGTATGCTCCATCGTAGATCTCATCATCACTTACCATCAGGTGAGATCGAGATCAGATACTTGCCTATAATGAAATAAAAAAAAAAACTATTCTTCATACAAAATATCTAAATACGCAGACTATAAAGTGTACGGTTAGCTTACGAATAATCTTGCACTTGACGTACAGAAAACAGTCATTATAAGTAGTAAATAGAGATAATATTTTATTGTGGATGCGCCCTAACTCAACGCAGACGGGTTCTGTTAGCAGAATAATATTATTTTAATACACAAATTAATATGCTGGATCCAACCTGTTATGAATACGTCTATCCGAAGTATACCATATAATGAGTAATACCTTGTTTTCGGTAGAGATGCGATGTAGCTTAATGGGTTATTAAGGCGTTTTCATACTAGAACATTAATCCGGCTCTGGACTTCCGTCAAATAAATATTTCGGGTGTTTAATGGGTCCTTTACCTCTTCGAACAAGCCGAAAACGTCGGTGTAGTGAGTGACGCGAAAATAAGCAAATGCTATTGGCTGTTCGTTACGAAGTGTTCGGGTTAACGAATTTTTCCGATGTTAAATCCGAAATGGTCGTAACGGATAACGCCTATCTCTGAATAGAGCTATGTTTATCGGATCACAAGTCAACTAGGCCTCTGGCCTTGATCACCGCCGCCAATAAAACTATTCTCAGCAATATTTCAAATCTTTTTTTCGAATTTATAGCTGCTGTGGGTCGCAGACCTTTACAGCGTCACCGGACAAGAGGGCGAGCGCTAAAGGCGCTCCAGCCAGAAGGGTAGGGGGGAAACTAGCTCAAGGGCGCCTCCGGAGGCACGACCTTGGCTTGGGCAGTTGCCAGTGTGGGGGGGGGGGGGGTTGATGATGGACGACTGCTAGGTGCGAAAACGCACCTATGGGTAAAAGATGTGTTTCGTCGACCTCGCCGGCGAGATTGGTGTCTGTTAGTGTTAGTGTTTGGTGTTGTGTGTCGGTCTGGTCACTCGGGGTGTCCAGAAGCGCGGTGAGGTCGTCAGGGGGGGAGGGGGTCGATCAAGAGTTCCAAATCTGTGTGTCAACTTATAACTTAGATTTATCATGGCTATAATTCAGTAAACACTGTGCCAAACATTAAGTTATTTTTACTGCATAACGTACAAGATTAGATGCCAGAAGAAAATAGGTAGGTTCAGTGAAGCGTGTAACGATAATAAGATCCATATTTGCAAGTATCTATTTATATTCAACAGTTAGTACGAGTATGGTGATGAAAATGCCATAGCCATAGTAGTAAACAAATTTTCAGGGTTCCGTAATAACACAAACAATTGCGACATATCCTAGGAGCTACAATCGCCATAGAGCAGTAATTAACGTGTAATAGGAACATATACATAGAAAACTGCTATAAGTAAAAACAAAAAAAAAAATGTACTGGTAGCAGCGCTTTAATTATAAAAAAAAAATCAATACCATGTATTGCACATTTTTCAAGTAAAATTATACCGATAGCTTGAGAAAACTAGAACAAGTATTATTTCAATCAGAAATAATGCAACAGACAATAAATATTTTATGTCAAATTCGTTTCAAACATAACATAATCACTAATTCATACGGAACCATAAGTTCTATGTCTAAATACACTTGACTGATTTAAAACAAGACTCACGCATATATATTCTCTCATACCACCATAACTCCTGAGGGACACGAGAAGGGATGAAACTATTACTTGCCCCTTATAAGGAAGCTAGTGCGGCGAACCTGCGCGTGCGACCACCAAACAAGGCGCACGCTTTAGCAAATTAAATATCCACATAACCATTCTAATACGTTTGAAGCATTTTCTCTCTTGAACTTTTTATGAGAATCTTAAAAAAATATTACCGCTTTTTGTAATGCCCCCTCTTTAACACACGGAGGAATCAGACCTTAGACCAGCCTTTCCTAAAGTGGGCGATAACGCCCCCTTGTGGGCGCTGCAGGCCTAAAGGGGGGCGGCTAGACCCAAAAAAAAAATAGGGGCGTTGTGTAGAGGCTTACTATAATTAACTTAATTTGAAGTTATAGTGGTTTTTCAGTAGGTGAAATAAAGGAGGCGCTAAAAAATTATTCATTCTCAAAGTGGGCAGTAGACAAAATAAGTACCCCAGCCTTAGAACATCATATGCTGGCCCAGCGTGGGTGGGAGATTCACACATCGTCTTTGAAACATGCCGGTTACCACACGATGTTTTCCTTCATCGTTTTCCAAATGATATTATCATGGTTGAACATGAGATTCAAATACAGAAATTCCAGAGGTCGGGGTTTGAACCTGCACCGTGAACAAAAGTCTCAGTTTTAAAACCCAAGGCTAGCGTCCTACCAACATTGCTACCATCGCTATACTCGCTGGATGCTACTTGAGAACGGTGCCACTCACAAGATAAATCATCAAACTATTTTAATCTCCACAGACTTACACATCGTCGCTTCAGAATCACGATACAAAAGCCTATTTTATCTATATTTATGTTATTATCTGCTGATATAAAACTTGAGTCCAAAACGTTTATCCCTTTTATTAACCTTCACTTCTTAGAAGTATAAAATATCGTAATAAACATTTCTAAGCTTAACATATGAAGCCGTTAAATGTAAAAGTGCGCAATCATTTGACGATACTTAACTGCGCTTTAATCATACGTTATTTATAACCGGTCGACACTTGCGGCGAAATTTTAATACGATTCGTTTAGTTAGAGAATATAATAATTACAGCTTAGTTATTTAAATGGTACTCACGATTTTGCGTTAACTTAGATCAATAAATAATCGCGCTATGGGGCCTAGTAGAGCAAATAGAGGATATCGCCACAGATGTAATTTTTTGAAGGGAGTATTGTGTGGGTGGGAGGCCATTATCATCTGAGTTTACCTATCTTTCAATATATGATTTCCTTTTTAATATCCATGCACTTAATAAATACATTAAAATAATGCTATCTTTACGTGTACATAAATTACGAGTACTGCCTCGTCATTTTTGGGGCCCCTGACTTCAGGAAGGGCAAAAGCATCCAACCCCCCCCCCCCCCCCGCCCTTATCCGTGCCTGTATAGTCTTTACACGCGAAGACTTATTGACGCGCGGTTATAGCGCCACTGACGCAAGTACAGCGCGCTACGACCGCAATACAATCGTTATGCTAACTCCTGTAAGCCTGGCTCTACAGCGGTCACCAACGATGGACGTCATGGTTCGACCTACGAATAATAGCTCGTTGGGTTTGACCCTCGCGTCAGTCGCGGTGAAAAGCTTATTCTTCTCTAGGGACCCGCAACGAAATTATTCGACAGAAAAATACGAGGACCTAGCAAAAGAAATATCCACTTCTCTTCATCGCAATGCGGGAGACAGATAATACAGTTTATAAGAGGGGAGGACTGATTGTCATCGAAACTAAGACTCTTATATAACTGGACGAAGCCCAGTTGTACGGTACCACGGATGTATCAAAGTAGTAAACGAGTGAAACCCCTCAACGTCGAGAGGGTAGGGGCCATTTAATATCGGCCGTCGTCGACGTCGCGTCGCCAAATATTTGCGCTGGGATTGCTGTCACTGGCATGTGCGACATACCTACACTTTGACGTTTGTTTATTTTTGCTATGAATCATAGACAATAATGAATCCTGACCGACTGGAAAATTCTAGATAACCGGTAATAAGGCAATTTGTAACCGTAGGCCCCGTATTATATATACTTAGGTATTATGTTTTTAAGTTATTGTTAAGCTAATTATATATTGCATATTTCTATACGGGTTGAATTGCTGAAAAATGCTTACTTCGGGTACCGAGAAGCCATTTTTTCCCCACATTAGGTATATATCAACTTTTATCCAATAGTAACAATGCACATTAATAAAAAAAAAACTTTGTAATGCCACTGTAATTTGATTAAAACTTCTATGAATTTGGAGGTATGTTAAAGACATTCTTATTAAGTACTAGCTGTTGCCCGCGACTTCGTCCGCGTGGTATTTAACAAAGACAACCGTTGACAACAGCCTGCTCGCCCATTCTGAGCCCCCGGGACGCATTGCAGGTTGTTGCTATCAAACTTAATCAGGCGCTGCGCTGCAACATTTGTTTTAATTTTTTTTGTGAGATCCCATTTTTTTTTTCTAAAATAAAAGTAGCCTAAGTTACTCCTTGTTATATCAGCTATCTGCCAGTGAAAGTCCCGTCAAAATCGGTCCAGCCATTTCTGAGATTACCCGGAACAAACAGACAGACAGACAGACAGACAAAAATTGTAAAAAATGTTGTTTCGGTATAGGTAACATCCAAACATCCAAACACACTCAAACACATACATCCAAATGCACTCAGTAAAAAGCGGTTATTTTAATATTACAAACAGACACTCCAATTTTATTTATATGTATAGATACTTCAAGAGAAGTGAGTAAACAAGTGGTATATTGAATTCTATGACAATACCATTAAATATTTAAGTCGATCAACAAGACGAAAAACAATAACTTGCTCACATTTCAACGTAATTGTGGTAAAATGCGAAGGCATCTTACTATTCGTGTTTAAACAATGGGACGTCGGAGCGGCGCCGCCGGCACCTGCTGTTCTAATTAAGGTCTGGATCTGGCGATAAATTCGCGAGAACGCGCTCATTCCCTCATATATTTAAGGATATTACTTCTTGCCACTTTACGCTTACCGGCCCCATGATATTCAGGATTGTTTCATTGAATTAGGATATAATTAAGGCATGTTATGTCCCATAGCGATGAACAAATTGCTGGCGTGTTTTTTTACGTAACTACCTACAATTTATAGAATCATTGTTTAATTTACATTACATTACAGTTCAATTTCATGTGATCAGAAAATTTAGAGTAGACTGGAAGCCGGTCCCGAGACATAAACTGTACCAGCGGGTATGAACTGAACCAAAGAATAAGAGTACCCACATCTAGGGGTTTACCATGAAATATTAATGCGACTCAAATTAGGACCTCAATTGACCTACATCGCTTTGTACCAACGGATTTCATTAGAATGATAATAAAGCTTCAATTTCGAGTCACATTAATAGTTTATGGTGAGAAGGCTAAATAGGTATGGGATTGAATATGATAAAAAAATATACATTTCAAGACCGCTACAATTTCCGATTGAATCTATTTCAATTCAATAAATCGCTTGCTACATTTATTACCATTACATATAAATAATAATCATACAGGATAATAAATCTATCATAATGTAACTGCAATTGCCGTTCCTATTTGAGCTTTTTGCGTCACATAACAAAACTAGACTTGGCGCCAAGGCTATGTGCTACAAAAAATCTATCGTAGCGCAATATGGAGGCGAATATTTCTAGCATAGGTATAAATATGTTGGAATATAGGGGCGAAAAAATTATAATAATAATTTCTTCCTTTTTTAGGTTCGCAATCAGTTACAAAATAGTGGCATTTTTGCCAATGTCAAGTGAAATTTTTATTCGTTATTTTATATATAAGCACCCCTGATGATAATAATTATGTTGATGACAATATGATAAAATAATATATAAATAATTGAAAAAAAAAGTAAAAAAGGTGGTATCACTGGAATCACAAAAAAGTAAATTTAAAAAGTTACATTCTACTCAATGTTCATGCAATATTATACAGCGCGTTGTTCTGAATTTAAATAATTATTCGACGCTAGTATCATGTTATTGAATTTCTAACTTAAACATAACTGTCAATTTAGTCTCGTAAATCAATATTAACTATTTTTAAGATCAAGATTTTATCATTTTGAATCCGCTAAATTCTCTACCTAATGTCATCATTCACGATTTCCATTTAATTAAATTCCACCAAACCCCTAATTTGACATCTTGGCTATGAACCGATATATCTTATCTTATCGGTTAATCTATGGCTGTATTATGCAAGTTCTTACCTACATAGGAAAAGTAATACCATTTGAATGTAAACCTAACGCAGTGGTATCAAGGTCAATACTAAAACATGCATATTCTTACATAATGACATATACAATTCAAGTCATGCTCCAACCAGATAGATCAGAGTTGCTTTCGCGAAAGGATGAGCCCAATATGGCGGGAAATAATATCCAAATATACTTCCTTTCCTGCTATATGTACATTCGCGCATACTGATTATGAGAACACATCCGACGGCTTATTTCAAATGAATATAATTTTACAACTGTGATAAATTATGAATAAAAAGTGTTTGAAATAAAACAAATTTTATCGCGTTTATTTTACGTTCCCGACGTTTCGGCTGCTTTACAACAACCATGGTCACGGAAGGCAGTCCTCCCTTAATCCGACATACCCCTCTCGTCCGTCCCCCGGGCGTGAGGGGGATCCGTAACGCATTTCCTAATGTAAAAAATAATTGCAAAGCAATATCATTTACTGATATTTTAACATATTTTACAATATTTAGTTACACCTTATAATATATAATCGTTCAATTTCTTACCAGCTGAATATTTGCATTGTTCCAACAAGAGATGGCAAAGAGATGCAAATGGTATGCCCATATAGGTTTCTGTTTACTCATCGAGTATGTATGCTTAGCCTTCAGGTTTTGTGAATGAATATGGCAACAAAGTTTATGTATTGCGACTTAAAGCTTCAGCATAAATCTAAGTTTATGCGAGCTCTTGCCAAAGAGGTGTGTTTGTGAAGTGGAACTTGCATTATCGAATACATGGTTCAAACTTATATGATACGTGTACCAAATAACCACGCAACTAGCGTGGACGACATACCTACTTACATTACCTTCTTATTCATTGGTATATTTTTAACTCCTCCATTCTAATAGATGTCTTACCGATTCAAGATAATTCAGTAGATATATGTCCTAATCCTCCAAATTTCTAAAAAGTTATAATGGATTATAAAGCTATTATAACGCACTTTTCATCTGAAAAGTTTGTTATGATGCCATTATAACTGTCTATAAATTTGGGGGAAAATGTTTAGAACTTTCAAAACGAATTCAAAGTGTTCTATGAACCTCCTTACCTGCCTACCTAATTGAAATACAAACCGCATACGCTAACTCCCTTACCCTCAAGACGAATGTAAATTTAATCGATTTAAAATGTCGATAATAAATCAAAAGCGAAATCGAGCAAGGTTATTAAGTCATAATTACGTTATAAATTAATCCGTGTGATAATAGCTAACAGGTGTTGTTATGATAACATCTGCCAGTGTCGCCCACGCCCGCCGCGCCACCGCTTTTATGTATTTGCGCTGATTATGGCAACCGGTTTAAGACAAGATCTGCCCAATTGTTGTCAATGTTATCAGGACATCTTTTATTTATTATAATTAACTTTTTATTATTTTTTATAACTAACCTCATATCATAGGCAACGACAATAAGTATAGACGCTGCTTGTGAAATGATTAACTCGTATATTTCAATCGCAGTGTCGCCGCAGAGCCGCGATCGGAAACGTACGTTTGACATTCACAAGGTATTTGGATTTTATCGGACATCGGTTATTCGTATATGACAAAAGTATATTCATATTTGAATTTCTATAAAAAAATATGCGGTATTGTTTTGTTTCGACATGTTTTGTCGTAAAACGGAACGCAGCAGAAATAAGAATAACAATTTTGAAACAACTAAGTGGGTACTTTATTTTTGTTGCCATGTACATATTTTTTAAAGGTTATACTATATCTGATATAAAAAAGTAACCAGTAGCCAGTAGCATTTTTCTTGAAATAACAAGATGTGATTGTACTGGACAATCGTGTTACTTTTCTAAGATGGTCCGTCTGTCTAGCAGCCATAAAATGTAACCGCTATAGCTACTCTAAGCTGCCTTTTCCACTAACATCTTATCTCTCCTTAGATGCCTAGGTAACAGTAGTCTCAGAAATCCGTCATAAATTTAGGAATGCGTACGGAACGAACACGATAGTCTCGGTGCGTTCGACATACCGAAAGGGCTAAGGTGCTTTTACATTTCCTCATACGGCTAAAGTTTCTAACTTATCCGGCCTCACAGAGATTCTCTCGCGTTACTAAATCTTCTTAATTACCTACCTATTATTAGTTAGTTTCCTGCAAGGTTTTTTTTGTCGCGGAAGCTACCTGGTGCCTGGAGAAAGGATAGCTTCCCAGCTAGCAAGAATTTGCTTGTCTTACCTAATACATTCAAACTTATACAAGCTGATTCAGAAAGCATACACTAGCTTTTGAACCTGCGCTTTTTAGGTCATTTATAATCATTATTTGAAGACGGAATTTGTTATAAAGTCTCTTTAAAAAAAAAATCGTTCACAACCAATTCTTACCGGTTGGCGATCCGCGTATTGCTCTACTGTACATGACACTTATTTATGGTATCTGGTTGAGTAGAGAGGCTAAAGTTAGGTCCAATTAAATCCCGTTCATTACTGAGCGTATAGCTTGAGAACGGCCGGACCGATTTGGCTGTTTTTAAGTTCATAATAGTTCCATGAAAGGTTTTTAGGAAGGCGGGTCAAGCCACGGGCGAAAGACAGTTTCTAATTAAAGGGATCTTCTTAATTCCGAGCTAATTTTGACCGCCCCTTGTAGAGACTCTCCCACTCTTTAATAAAATGGGCCTCTAAAGCCGCCGGAGTTGAACATCGGCTCTCTATAAATCCCAGTCGCTACCGCCTGTATGAATAGTTTATTCAGCCTCTACATACACCGTACCATATTCGGAAAACTGTTCCCTAGAGCATGCCGTATTCGTCACCTTTACTTAAGAGTGCCGCGCAAAAACACTGGCCACGGTTGGCACGCCTGTTCCTGGAAGATCCAAGCTGTAGAGTTGCCAACACAAAAAAAAACAAATAATGGGTATCCTAAAAAGTAATTATGGGTGACAATTGATTAATCATTGGTTGGGTACTGCGTGCGGCATGTAGATTTAATATTAAAATCTATCGTTTAGATATCAAAGTTAAAAGAACCTTTCGTTCTAAGGTGATTTTATGGCCGCACTTAAAGTGAGAGGAAGCAATCTCTTAAACCATATACTAAAGTATGTGAGTTGTTAAAATAAACACACACAACCTAACTACTTATAGATAATCTCTTATCACAGGACGTGAAGGTAATATATTTCCTCGTCAACCAAAATAAGGTTTGCGTATAATATTTTAACGGCTAATCCATAACCCACAGATGAATTTGAACGTGAATCGAATTACTAAAACACTTGAATAAAAGCTATTCAGACATTTAATATCTTAAATCAACAACAAAACATAAATCCCACTAATATTATAAATGTGAAAGTTTGGATGGATGGATGTTTGTTACTCAATCACGCCAGAACGGCTGAACGGATCTGGATGAAATTTGGAACAGAGATTGATTATAGTCTGGAATAGCACATAGGCTTAGCCCGGTAAAATGTATGGTTTCCGTGGGATAGATTTGTTTTAATTTTTCCTGGAGCAAAGGATCGACATGATTTTTTGCATAGATAGTGGTAGGTTAGGGGAAAGGAAATAGAGGAAAAGGACATACTTTTTAATCGCGGGTAACACTTCGGGGCGCAGCTAGTACACTAATATATTATCTTCCAACGCGACAGTTAGGTATAATAAAACTGCATTCCTGTCTTGACGACCGTCATAATTTTGGCGCCATCAATTTGCATAGACACTCGCTAACGAACAGTTTTATTACGATGCTAATTATACTGGACCCACTTGTAACCTTTAAAATTAGGATGATAACGTCACCCTATAAAACCTGTCTGTAATCAGCAAAAAATTACAACACGATTTTTATTAACTACTAGCATCTTCCCGCGGTTCCGCCCGCGTTACCTCGACGCAAACTAGCCTGTAGCACTCAGTGATACAATAAAGCTTCGTATTATTGAAATAATATTCAGAATCTCAGCGGATCCAAAAATTACACCTTACATGCAAACTAATAAACAGTATACCTTATTAAAATGATATTTTAAACTGTCGGGTTACTTTTAAGAAGATAATTATGTATCAAAAAAGCACAACACAACAAATATGTAAGAAAACAAATTATGTATCAGAGACCTTGTACGCGTGGAATGGTGGGATGAATGTTGGCTGCATTTCCTCGCTGTATTATCATGCTGATTTTTTGAGGGAGGAAAGAGCCACCTCCTAATTTGTTGATAAAAAGGTCTTTAGCGCTATGACTCCATGTGCCTAATGTTACGTTACCGTATAGTAAATATATAGTGGTGCACAACACATTTAAACATTACGAAATTTCTAGGGTCTCGGACTCGCTCGCTGTTTGACTTCCATCCCGCGTCCCGCTGGAACCATACCTAAAAGATTACTTTCAGGGCCTGACGCTCGGTTTAAGATTGCAGAGCGACTTCTATGTGAACATTGAATTAGTATGGGTCTGCGAAATGCTTGAGGGGTGTGTAAAACGTCTTTAGGCATATGGGGCCAGTACGTAAAGCACAATATTTTTTACATAGCGTTTCGGTAACGCTACGTCTTATATCCCTCTTACACCACACTTCATAAAATAAGAATGACAGTAGCAGCATGTTTTTTCCGAGACCTATTTTTATTTCGAAACTGAATGTTAAAAATATCATCTAAACTGAATGGACATCCAGTACTGGCTACTAGGAATTTATAAGCGCTTTGTATTCTAATAAAACGTTTTTTTTTGAGTTAAACCGATACTTAATTTGTTTCGCTATTAAATTTTTCGTTGCAGTTTTTATAAAGTATAGCAATCAATTCTCACGTAATTAATGTATTGCTTGTAACTTTATCAAACACGATTTGATGTTATCAGTAGCTATTTACGTCGCGACGGAAGTAAGAGACAAGTACTAAGCGACATGGTCGTTGGGGTCGCAGATAATACTAGAAAGGCAAAGGACTTGACAACTACAAATCATGTGTACACATACATACATTATGATGTGAGGCCGTGCCCCCTCCAAGAACCTGCACGGAACTCTCGACCTTTTTGTAAGGTTCTTACTAATGTTTTTATTTACCAATTCGGGGACATTACAAATGTTAATAAGTTCTAATTTTGCACGGCATAAACCAGTTTTAGTATGGGTTGCGGCTTTAGATTGCAATGATGGGGGATGGTACTAGGAAAACATGAACTATAAGCATTGAGGTAGGGTGGATGCGCTGTTTTTGACCTTTTAGTGGAGATGACTACTTTAAGGCACTAGAAAATATTCGCTTAGTGTCGATGGTAATGTATAGCTTACATCATTTAGTTTTCGTTTTTATAACTCTTTGATGCCTCAACAAGTTGGTATAGTTTTTAATTTTTTTAAGTAGAAAACACGTAAATCGCTAGTTTTCGGTCACATTTTTCAAATTTCCGCCAACCAGAACATTAGTTTTCGGCCACTGTATAATATATAATAGAAGGGTAGTACAAACTATTTATATGTTTAAACATTATAATAAAATGTATTTTATTACTTTCAATATTTATTTCTATCTTTTTAGTTACTTACATTCATTATTTATGCGTCAAATGCAAAACCTTCCTTGTTTAAAAGTCTATTAAGAACTACATTGTGAATGTCAACATCATTTCATGACATGGTCTAATTTCTCAACCGGCATTATATTGTTGAACATCCTTTTTATGACACTTACCTAATATTATACTACATATAAATGTAAAAGTTTCATAACTGGTCTACGTAAATAAAAAAATCTGATATATTTATTTTTATAACTCAAAAGTTTAATCAGTAAACTTAATAATAGAGCGAAGTAACATCGTCACATACATTGTTATGACAACTGAAAATTGGAAGTAGACCTCATTTTAGGCTTTTTAAATACCAGAGACATTATACCGTGATAGCAAGTTCTAGGGCACAGACGCACATAATCCTGTAAAACTTCTTTTTTGACAAAGCTCTGTCTGACAAGGGGATTACCCTTGTGTCTCTAAAAATGGCGGGGGTGTCTCTAAAAATGATCGAATCGATATAATCTTAAAAAGGTTTGTTTAGAGGCTTACAGTGGAATTTATTTGAAAATTTATCGATAATCTATAGTCATCGAGATTAAGTTAGATCAAGATTTTGACCCTCAGACTAAAAAAAATATATATAACTTACTTATATTTTTTTGTTCTTAGTCGCTGGATTGACCACAACAAAAAAAAAGTATCATCTTTTAAAATTCTCACAACACGTAAAATTTTTTTTCATTGCCGTAATATTAGCGGTTCGACCAACAATACTGTACAACAATACTATCGTTACTTGGCATCCTTCATAGACCGGTGTCAATGGAGAATTGCCAGTCACCGAGACCTGGTAAAGTTCTTTATGATCGCTGCTTGTACGCGGACTGAGGCACTTGCAACCTTCGCCTTTAAATATTTAAATGAGGAACACGACGCAAAAATAAAACTCTTAAAAATTATAAAATAATATTACATTTATCTATGATTGGTGTTTGTGTTATTACCTGTTGTGCAGCGGTTCAAGACAACATAATGTTTAAGTAAGTACTTACCTAATTAAAATAACAAACCATTATTTCTGTTTCTGTACAGTGCGTCGATCCATTCTAGCCGTATTTTATACGCTTTTGTCTATTCCTATTTTGTCAGTTAAGTCTAACATAAAATTACTACGATGCCATTTATAAAGTTTTACCTAACATAAATACTCGGATACAAACATTAATAGGCCCTTGAAAGATCCGAGTCGATCTGATAAGGTCGACATCCCTATAAATGGCGGACGCGGGTCGTGCTACTGTAATTCCATAGACAAGATAACACTGTATGCCTAGATAAGCGCCTCATAGAGTATTGCATGGGGCGCTAACACCCTACGGGGAATTAAATTATCTCCTGTAAAAAAAAAATCGGTTCCCGCGCGATGACAATAAAAGTTGTATGTAGGTATCTAGAATCCCACTGAGAGAGCAATAAGAAGGTACTTAAGTAGGTACATACTTGCCCGTAATCCGCACATAATTGGTTACTTAATAAAATTATTAATAATCTTCTATACATATAAATAAAATTGGAGTGTCTGTTTGTAATATTAAAATAACCGCTTTTTACTAAGTGCATTTGGATGTATACACGTTACCTATACCGAAACAACATTTTTTACAATTTTTGTCTGTCTGTCTGTCTGTCTGTCTGTCTGTCCGTCTGTCTGTCTGTCTGTCTGTCTGTCTGTCTGTCTGTCTGTTTGTTCCGGGTAATCTCTGAAATGGCTGGACCGATTTTGACGGGAATTTCACTGGCAGATAGCTGATGTAACAAGGAGTAACATAGGCTACTTTTATTTTAGAAAAAAAAAATGGATCTCTCGAAAAAAAATTAAAACCAATGTTGCAGCGCTGCGCCTGATTAAAGTTTGATAGCAACAATCTGCAATGCGTCCCACGGGATCAGAACGCGAGCAGGCTGCTGCCAACGGCTGAGTCTTTGTTAAATACCACGCGGACGAAGTCGCGGGCAACAGCTAGTCTATACATATAAATAAAATTGGAGTGTCTGTTTGTAATATTAAAATAACCGCTATTTACCAAGTGCATTTGGATGTATACACGTTACCTATACCGAAACAACATTTTTTTACAATTTTTGTCTGTCTGTCCGTCTGTCTGTCTGTCTGTCTGTCTGTTTGTTCCGGCTAATCTCTGAAATGGCTGGACCGATTTTGACCGGACTTTCACTGGCAGATAGCTGATGTAACAAGGAGTAACTTAGGCTACTTTAGAAAAAAAAAATAGGATCTCACGAAAAAAAAATAAAACCAATATTGCAGCGCAGCGCCTGATTAAGTTTGATAGCAACAACCTGCAATGCGTCCGGCGGGCTCAGAACACGCAAGCAGGCTGTTGTCAACGGTTGTCTTGTCGCGGGCAACAGCTAGTTAAATAATAAAAGACTTGCTTAATTTAATAAGATCTCTCTCACGTATAAGCATGCGTTTAGCACAGACTTATTAGAATATTCAGACAACACACGGCGTACGCTAAAATTGAAGCTGTTTAAATGGTAGACCAGTTTTTTTAGGCTTCACTTTTAGCGTACGTCGTGTTGTCTGATTATTCTAACAAGTCTGTGGATTATAGTAAACAAATTAGGAAAACCCGATGACATCATTATAGATTACGAGATTACGGTACCAAGATCATTAATAACGACTCATTTGTGAAAGCATCTCTAGAACAATGATAATCAGTCCAAATAAAACCGTCATTGTGCCGATCGTGGCGGCTTAATGAAGGCGTTTGTAAATGCGAACGATACGCGATTCCAATCCTCCGGCCGCAGCACGTATCATTATCACGTACTTACGATCGCTAGGTATGGCTCACACTCGGCCGTTTTTATCGTAATCATGCGGAAAACAAACTCCCATCTGTGTGCTTGAAGAGCGCGGTTCAGGATCGTTATGGCTCTACCTTGGAGGTAAAAATATCATTGGCTCTTCATAGCGTGGTATTGCCATATATAAAATCGGTTTGAACGAGAAATATATCAACAAAAATAAGAGATTTAATTTAACAGACGTAATTGGAAATGATATGTTTGGACGTTGACGAAGATGGTTCATAGCATTTTTTCGATTTTTCCTTTAGTAATTTTGTTTATAACGGTGGCCGATTTAAAAGCCAAAGTTAGGATAAAGAAGAACATTATAATATTTGAAAATTTACACGAGCTGACATAGAAGAAAAAAAAAACAAAAGTTTTCACCGTTGGTAATTGTTAATTTAAATTAAATTCAGGACGTATTAATTTAAGCCAATCCCAAATTGCTGCTTGCTAATATAATCTTGTGTAGTTATCTAAATATCATAGAATTAAAAAGATGTAAATATAAATCTTTGCACAGTAACTTTAGATACCTACAAAAAGTTATATCGTGATATATATATTTATACTTATACTTATTTAAGTACCAGTAACCTCTAGCTAGCTAGACGCGCATACTGCGAAGTAAAGCGATATCTAGATGCTAACAATTATCTGATCTTAAAATGTGGGTCTCAGACGCGACTTGCTATCGCTATTTTAGTAAACATACACCATTAGGTAAGCCGCCGAGACACGCTTTCTAAGAAACATGATTCAGGTAAACGCTTGGAATGCTAGGATAATTCAAATAGTGCGTTTAATGTGGTTAATTAAGGGACTTGATGTTTAAATTATACCAGACGACATCGTAATACGAAGATACTTAGATACACGAGAGGAGCAAGCAAAAGCCGATCAACGGATTTGAATGACATTGGGTATAGACTATATAAGTACCTATATAGACGTAGGTTTTATAAAAGACTAACATATGCCAGCCACATACGAACCAATACATTTAATAGGTCAGATTGCTACCACTTGACACGATCGCATCCCGATTTGACCTTACGGCATTGACAATCTAAAATTACAATAAAATCTAGGTCGAAATGACCATAAATTCATACTGTTTGATAATATCTAGTGGGTCGATGTACCAGGGTCGCAGCGGAGCGTGGCGGTGGGCGCGGGAGGGCTATTGTCATTCAACCGACCCATTGTGGGCCTTTGTCGGGACAAGCGGGCCTTTCGACATGGGATCCCTATGTGCCAGGTGAATTATGTTTAAAAATTTGGAATGTGGCGCTGTAAGAGAGGGATGGTGTGATTGTTAAAACTTCTAGTCACATGCATACACACAAGGACATTCAGGGTTCGCGGTACAAGTTCTGCGTTCTTTGAATTTTACGATTTTCATCGTGACCAGTACGTAGGTATTTTACAATGCCAGAACTACAAAGCCACAATCTTAAACTTGCCTATGTACCATCGAAAACAATACTGCATGGTTATCTTATATGCCGATCGAATCAGCTTCCTATATTGATGGAATTATTATATTATAATTTGCTTCCAACTCCTCCTAGTTTATCTGTCGATAAAATTCGATGCCAGTTGCAAGATTAATTTCCTCCTCAACCGTACGGTTCATCAACTGGAAAAAGGTAACAACGTAACATATACTATTTAATTATTTATTTTAACAAACAAACGCACGTGTCGAAGCATAATTCGTAGTCGGTATGTAAGTATTAAATGTAAATATCATATGTTTGTACGTTAAATGCGTGCAGAAGTACATTTTACATGCACGTTTATCTGCAATTAGAGTTATTACGGAGACTGGCCGGCAACACTTCACGGCTGGCCACCGTGAGAACAATGAAGACGTGAAAATGCGCCAGCGCATCGTCCGTCACATAAACTATTTGTTGTTTCACACATGCACAATAACAGAGTCCCAAGTCTGCTAACACAATCGAACAGCAACCGCGTTGTAACTGTCACTTTTGACAGATATTGTATGGGATATCTGTCAAAAGTGACAGTTACTATGCGATTGCTGTTCGATTATGAATCGATTGTATTCGCAGACTTCGGGCCCTGAACAGCCATAAAGTCGAACGTCTCATTTTGAAATAGTCACCTTTGGTATGTAAAATATTCTGCAGAATTTAAATATTGAATAAGCATTAATCTACTTATCGTCATCAACGCGGTATGGTTCGATGAGGTCATCAGTTATATTTTAATGCCTGTTATCCTTTGCAACAGAATCAAATAAAATAGAATTAAATTTGCTTTGAAACAAACGAAGTTGATTCCGCGAATGCATCAAACTCTTGCGCGTGATTCACACGGTGAGTGCAAATTCATTAAATTAAAATACTCTTTTCTTTTTAATGATACGGAACCATAAATACATGTCAGAAAGACATAATTGCATGTGCGATTCTCATTTTAAAAAGTGATTAAAACATGTTGTGGGTCCGTTGAAGGCACGTATTGTGAGGTATCCTGCCTATCGTACTGGAATAGTGTAGTGAATGACTATCGCTCGAAGCCCCTTCCCATTGTGGAGAAGAGTGTCTTTCGCCCCATAAGTACCAAAACTACTCCTGGCGTATTGTGGGTGCACTGCGGTACGACTCGGCCCCTATGGGGAATACAAGAATATTGGTGTATTATTATGAAAGAAAATTACATGCTATCAGTACAAAAACACCTTAAGGCAAACTGTTCACGTACCGACGCTAGTCGCAAACTAATTTTATGAGCGTAATAAAGTGCACCGTGGCCCCAGCGTTAAACGTAGGAATTTTTAAGAATACTTAGTAGTACATTAGAATCAATAAAGAATATGTTTTTTTCGAGAAAACTAGTAAACTTACCTGTTTCACCGTGTTCGTAAAACAATTTTTTTTTATTAAAATATACTAAAATAACCCACTGTTTCTCCCATTTTTACGATTGACTTGTTCATTGATAAGGACCATAGGCGTCGTCGGCGGTAACAATTGTACCCTTTGTGGTACAAAAATACATCTTTATATTCTTCATTGTAGGTACTTAAGAGTTTACAAGGACTTATTATGAAAGTCGAAAGTGATAAACGAAGGACTAAATAAGGTCATTTCTTTTTAAAGGTCGATCGTAAAAGTAGGTGACAAATGAACTTATTAAAGAAGTGAAATGTGTTGTTAAAGGTCACATTCGTTAAGCTTACACAGAGCTTACGAGGAATTATAACAAATTTCCAATAAAGGATACAGTAATACTTGTAGCTAAGCTGTGATATATATTTATGAGTTATCTATTACATTTCAAAAGCGCAATGTCAGCAAAGTAATGAGCCCTAGTTATTAAAACTAACCCCCGAATTTATAGACGTTTTATAACTATATCAAATGTCATGTAGAAAAAAAACAAAACACTTGTGCGCTGTACTATATGACGTTTAACAAAGTTATAAAACGACTACAAATTTGTGAGTAGGCAGTCACTATCTAATAGTAGCCAATTTGCTAAAGAACAATGATTGATGACAAAATAACTGTTTTATTAATTAGTACTGTGTTCTCTGTTAATCATATTTTAATCAAAGAATTGATCTATGATCGTAATACTATGATTATAATATGTGTTGGTAATCTAACATACCATTCAGTTATAGTCCAAATTTATTGCAATGATGGACCTATTACCTAGTCCAAAGATATTGCAACAACACTCAGTTTTAACTAATTGATAAGTAGTAGATGGGTACCTACATGACTTTCACTGTCCATGATTATTGATAAGTAGATACTAAATTCCTAAGATAAGGATCGAGAGCATTGTTTCTGGAATGACTTGACTAGTTATCCTGGGTAATAGGTTTCATGATCTACATATAGTGTTATTAATTAACATGTGTGGCCTTTTCCTATTGAGCACCTATGTGGGTAGGTACTTGATAATTGGGCACTTTAATAGGTACACACATCAATGTAATTTTATACCCAGATATAGGCATAAAATAGTGATAGTTAGGTACCGAGGCACGTCGTAATAGTTCTGTGGATGTAGGTAAGTAGATTGTAGAACCAGGAGATAAAACTATGATAATACAATAAATTATACTGACTCCCAAGTCATTAAAGTAATTGTGATTTAATGGGTTGTTAGGAATAAAACAGTTATGTTGGTAAAACATGATAAATTCTTAGACAAAACAAGACCTATCCATTACCTAATGAAATAGACATTATTCCACCACAAATGTCCTAATAGGTAAAAAATACATTCTGATCTACCCACATATATTTAGCTAAAGATGCCACGAAAAAGCTAAAAAAACCATATACTTAAACGAAATCCGTTATACGGAAGCATAAAGGATCAAATAAAATACGGGAAGAGAACGTCTCAAGAAATATACGTAAACGCTCGTTTAAAAATACTCACCGTTATTAAAGGTGCTACAGGATCTGCCGGCAGGCACCCGATGCCGGTCCTATCCACAAAACTGAAGACACGATCTTCCTATCAGAACAGGTATACCTACGGAGCCACTGATTTAATAGCTCGCGCGTTCTTCACCGAAACGCTAAACACACTGATAAAATTAGTAGCCAACAGTTTTTTCCTGACCACGGTACGTTTAAATATTTACGTAAAGTTTTTGACGTTACAAGTTGTCCGACGCGGCGGAACGCGAAGCGATCGGCCCTTACCCGAGCCGACGCGAGACTATCTGGGAACTTGGAATGTGTCGGATGCCTACCGTCGATCCTCGAGCTTTCGTACAGCGCCGGCGGCGGCGGCCGTCCCGCTCTCGCAGCCGGTCACCTGCCGGTTAAAAAAATATGAGAAGCCTCACATTTCGCTGATATGTGAGCCAAACCAAACAATTTACGTTCAGGGAGACAGACAGGTTCGGGAATGTTTCGGATCCTGCGGGACTTTGTTGCGTGAGTGATACAACAGATACAGATATTTTCGACTACTTCGGTCGACGAAAATTGTTCCGCTCCGAGAATATAAGGATAGCTAGACTGTTCGCACGCCGTAGAACGTAATTTAGGTAGATTATCTATCATTGCAGCCTTGTAAATTGCTGCATCGCCGCAAGGGATTCGTAGGTACTAGGCCTGTGTGGATCTCCGAGCCGTCGATAATGATGGGGGTAAACAACGGGTGCATTTAGCGGTCGCCTTGTAATCACCGATCCAAACTGGCCCGTCGTCGCTTCGCTTCCCACAAAATTTAATTAGGTACCCGATGTTTCCCAGCTTTATCTCCGCTTAGAACATATCCGAGGTCAATATTTGTGGATGAAAGTCGGGCGAGCTACATGGTGTTCTGTTGACTCGTGCAGCCGGGATAAACAAAACCGAATACCTCTCCGATGTGCCACCCTGCGAGAGCTATGTACGTAGGTACTATGTTTTTTATTGCTGTTACGCAAATTAATTCGTGGAACTATTACCGAGTTTGATTCTGACAATTAAGCAATTCGGGTCGACCGTTACTCGGCAAATACGCAAACTGCGGACGTTAAATTTTACGATATCCTGATTTGAACCGAGCTTACAATCAAAGTTAGGTATGTCGTGCATAGCCATAATTGTAAACTTTGAATTATTCGACAGCGTCATCGACGAGATATGCATCTACGGTAGCGTTTGAATAGCTACTCATTATTTATTCCAGATTGATTCATTTACATTTATAAATGTACTCTTCATTTATTTTAATAAAAGACAGGACCGTGTTAATATGACGCGGCGTCGTCGTAGACATGACACGGCAAAGCACTCAGAAAGTCAGCACCCCCGGGGCTTAAAATAGAGTCCGAGCACCCGCAAACCGCTCGCGACTCTTAAATCCTATTAAAGGATCTCGGGAGCACCTCTATTCATAGACTCCACCGATAAATCAATGGCGCTCCTTAACGGTACTTTCGCACCGAGGCGGCGGCGAGCGACAAAGGAACAAGTTTATCCTTGAAAAATTGCTGAAGTATATTTCAAATGATGTACCTATCGATTCATTAGAAGTCTGTAATATAACGTGTTAAAGTACCTACGTGATGAAACTGTCACGTCGTCGCAATGACGTCTAGCACCGTGTCTACGTGCTGCGGTGCATGCAGGTGGGTGCCTTAGTCTGAAGTTTTTACGACTCAATTGTTCTGTTAAGCAGAATGATCAGAGGATAATCAGCCAATAAAATCATGTATACTTTACTCTGCATATTCTATGATGTGGATACGATTAAACTCGGAAATTATCTGGATCTATGTATGTATGTGTAGGTATAGAGAGTAAACATGGTATTAGCCTACCTCCTATTAATTTAGGAAGCAGTGATAGCCAAGTTTGTAGAACGCTTGCCTCGGTAACGAGGATCGCAGGCTCAAACCCCCCGGCTTGCACCTCTGGGATTTCTGGATTTCATGTGCGAATCTCATTTTCAACCACGATTATCACTTGCTAAACGGTGAAGGAAAACATCGTGAGGAAACCTGCATATCTGAGAGAACCCCTTGAAAGATGTGTGTAGTCCACCAACTGGGCCAGCGTGGTGGACTATGGCCTAATCCCCCTCGAATTGAGGGGAGGCCCGTGCCCAGCAGTGGAAAGTTAAAATGGGCTGGTATTATTTTTATATTAATTTAGTTGACATTACCAGGAGAATTTTAAAAGAAGTCGAAATTTATATGTGAAACTGGGCTATAAATAGTGGTCGCAGTTTCCTCGGTGGCAGCGAGAGCACACAGGCCGCGGCCCCGCAAGCTCGGCGCGCCTGCGCATAGTCCTTGTACTAATATTTTATTTTTAAAATAAATCAGACTAGGGTAGTCCGTTCAAACTCTCAAGACTGGTTATTGCGATGGAGCCCCGGATTTATTTGCCAAAGAAATCAAAGCGAGAATTTATGGATTTTGAATTCGCGATGTACTTAAGTACCGACTTATACGTGAGATTTTATGTTGTTGCATTTAATTAGAATACTATAACGTTTTACTGTGAAAGCTTATGTGGCTGTATTATTATAGAATAGCTGGCCCAGACGTTGTCCTGTGCAAATTTATTTTCTAATTTTCCGTAAAGCTGTTTCAATATTTCGTTTCCTAAAAACCTACTATACTATTAAAAACATTAAAAAAATAAAAATATTTATTATAGTTATATTATTATTTTTTTTTTTATTACATTATAGGCAAGTATTTGATCTCGATCTCACCTGATGGTAAGTGACGATGAGATCTACGATGGAGCATACTTGCCTAGGTAGGAAGGCGGCAGTAGATAAGAGACGCTACATTCACTAGGCACATGCAGCGCAACTGATCTGACTCGCCATCCATGAATGGCAACACCGAACATCATGCCGGAACACGGCTAGGCCGCTTGGCGACATGGCTTTGTTCAGTGGGTGGTGACTAAGTAGGTAGGTACCTAGTTGCAACCTCGTTTTGGTACAATATGCATTAGATTAAAAATTTAAAAAATATATAAACGAACGTCAAACGTCAGTTTCTTTCATATTTTTATTCATGCTCTTAGTTTTCAAAAATATTTATTGTGATTTTGTAGATTGTATGTTCATCATTTTCTCATTCTTTTTAATTCGTAACAAGTGCACATTTTTTATATTAAAAAAACATTTTAAAAAGAAACAATCATCATGCCTCCAAATATAGCCGGTAAATACAAGTCCATGCATATGACCATGTCTCCGTAACACCAGTTTTGTTTGACTAGCGCTGTTTGTTGGAGCGGAGGATCCGTCCATAGAATAGAATACACACTGAGTAGGAATATCTGTAGGGTCGGTTGAGAGCGTACTAATGCTACAGCCACATTTGTGGCTTAGTGCACTAATTACTGCCTTAATAATGTCACTAAGCAGATGTGGCCAACTGTTTAACACATTAATTTACTAAATGGCTTAGACATTAGCTATAAAAGCCGAACAACACTAATGTAGCAAAGCTTTTAACATGGTTATGTTTAATGCGTTAATTGAGGCGTATATTGGCATTAACATTAAAACTCATGTTAACCCAGATGCGGCCGAATCTTTAGAAACAAATGAACCGCCCATACTGTAGGTTATAATTTTATTTTATTAATAGATACTTAAGAATTATATAATAATCTTGAGGGGATGGATTACGTCATCAAGACAAGCCCTAATGTTACCCTACAAGCACCAAGCCACCCAGTTTGATTCTATAAAATTCAATAACAGATCATATACTTAACTATTCACAGTTTTGTAAAAAAGGTATTTTTATAGAATAAAATAATTATTTCACAGACTCAGCTGTTCTATTGAACATCGGTGATATGATCGACCTGGCGATCGGCACACCCGAGGTAACATAAACTTTTGAATAACCAACCTATATAACTAAATGCCTTATAACTGTTATGGGAATTTTAAGAAAGTCCCGCGAATTTGGTCAACATAGCTGGATTTGAAAACTTCGGCGCATTCTTTAATTCTCGTAAACCGCGAATCTTGAAGAAACCTACATGTCTGAGAGAAACTAGGCAGTTTTCAAAATGCGTGTACATTATATCGCTTTCGAGACCATCGCGAGAGCAGTGATAGACAAGTTGGTAGAATACTTACCTCGGTAACGAGGATCTCAGGTTCAAACCCCGGCTCGCACCTCTGGGATTTCTGGATTTCAGGTGCGAATCTCATTTTCAACCATGATTATCACTTGCTATACGGTGAGGTTGAGGAGAGGTCCGTGCCCAGCCGTGGGACACTAAGAACAGCTGTTATTATTATTATACCGCTTCACAACACCAGGATTCCTGCAATTGAACGCATTGGTCCGCCCGTCTATTTACGCCTCTCCGTCCAGAACTCTTCCAGCATAGCAAACTTTAGTCTTGAGCCTAGCATTGAGTTCCCCCTCCCCGGCAGTGAGATTGAGATGATGAAATTTAATTATTATTGTATCGTAACAAGGTCGGCGTGGTGGACTTCAACATGCTGCAAACCGTGCTCCACTGCCTGGCGCAGCAGATGCGCATCCTGGGCAAGAGCGTGGAGTTGAGGGGCAGCGTGGCCGCGCTGCCCGTCGGCAGGGACAACCTGCAGACCATCGCGATCCAGGAGTTCATGTACGACACAGAGGTAATTATAATAATATTGCCAGACGAACGTTACTGGACCGGCCCAAACTCAATTTAATATATTTATTCCCCAACACTCTCAGACTTTGTAGTTGTACTACATACACACTTCTTTAGTAGGAACCGTATACTACACAAATTAGCTTGGTTTTCTGTGCCTTAGTATATTGTTCGTGGGACTCCTATATTATTTTTCGTCGGAGTACAGAAATTTGAGGATGAGATTCAGTCCTCCCGTGACCATGGTTGCTGTAAAGCAGCCGAAACGTCAGGAACGTAAAAACATGAAATAAACGCGATAAAATCCGAAAGATTCGAGTAATAAGATTGCGTGAGACGGGTTTCTGAGCTAGGCTGTCTGTGAGTACAGAACACGGGCCTCTCATTCTTTGTTAGTTTTCCCCTGACACAAGTAAACAACGCTTCTAATAAGTTGTAGGTACTCAGGTGCCGATACTTTGATAGTTTCAACACCTAAGGGATAATTATAATGATATCTAAGTATACCAAGTATATGAGTCTGTAAATAGTCATGTCTTTTCCATATTCTTGGAAATATTTTTTTAATTTCGTAATCTTGTTTTTGTGGAAATGTCTATCCGTCTAAAAGCGCATATCTCGGGAGTTACCTATTACGGAATTTTGATGACACTTGGAATGGTCATCGTTGAATAAGGATACTTTTTATATCTTGGAATTGGATGGTTTCCCACGAGATGCACACAAGTGTAGCGCAAAATCCACTAAACAGATATTAATGAAACATTCATAACAAGTCCGACAATAGTTTTTGCTAAAATCTAAACCATAATTTTTTCTAGTGTTCCCTTTTTTATTTTTAATGCATAACGTAAGTCTTTGTATTTTGCAGTCAGCAGGAAAATCGGAGCTCTGTAAGTATAATAATAATATAATAATACCAGCACTATGTCAATGCGAGGGGAATTAGGCCATAGTTTACCACGCTGGCCCAGTGCGGGTTGGCGGACTTCACACATCTTTCGAAGGGTTCTCTCAGACATGCAGGTTTCATGACGGTGTTTTCCTTCATCGTTTAGCAAGTGATAATCGTGGTTGAAATGAGATTCACACATGAAATTCAGAAATCCCACAGGGGTTTGAACCTGCGATCCTCGATACCAAGGCAAGCGTTCTACCAACTTGGCTATCACTGCTTCCAACTTGGCTATCACTGCTTCCAACTTGGCTAGCACTGCTGCTTGGCTATCATTTTATAGAATTAAGATATCTGTAAGTGTTAAGCTCATAAGATCTCTTTCTAAATAGAGTTATGTTTTACAGCGCCCCCGCCTCCTCCCCCCGAACCGGACACAATTTTAGTTGGTAAGTAATTTCGCAGGATATTATCGGCTGTGATAAAAATGATACCTTTCAGATACCTAATAAACTATTTAATCATCTTTACAGTTGAACGCATCAAGAGGAGCGACTCTCCAGGTATAATAATTGGAAAATCTAATTTAAATTCTTGTAAATAAATTACTCACATGCGCTATAATATCGTTAATGCACGATTATGATATGCCGTCAGTCTAGAGTTTAAGTCCATCGGTCTCAGTAGGTTTGACGGTCAGTCTGACATCACTATACCCAGACTGATGGACCAGACTGTACTACGCACCCGACTAAGAGAGCGGTTTACATGCTTAAAAACTTTCGCACCCGGCGCAGAATATGGTCGTAAGGGGCCATCCATAAATTACGTCACACGATTTTCATGAATCTTTGACCCCTCCCCCGTCCTTGTCACAACTAGTCACATTTGTGACACCACCCCCCCCCCTACCTAGTGTGATGACATCTATGAAATTAAAACACCAGTGTTCCGAAATTGTTTTTATTTCCATTTAAATTATTCTGCAATAAAATCAATAGTTGTAATACTTAGGTATAAAATATTATATTTTGAAAAAATTTGATGTCACAAAATTTGGGACCCCTCCCTGCCCCTTGTCACACAATGTCAAACTTCGTCGACCCCCTCCCTCCCCCTTAACGTGTGACGTAATTTATGTATGGCCCCTAATGGCGTTTATAACTTTTATTTTTTACGGATTTTATGGCGTTTATTTTTTGTTTTTTACGTTCCCTAATGTCTCGTATTTTCTTCATAATCTGTGAAGGAAGACCTTTAATTAAAAGACTGCTCCCACTTATTTCATAATCTTCACGTGAAGTTAGAATGTCTACAAGAACCTACAAATCTCAGCTTCATGATTGGTTACTCATAGTAGCCTAATTTATTTTTAAACTTAGAACGAATCCCCTCCCCGCGGCCAACACCGCGAGCGCCGTCGCCCCCCAAAGCGAAGAAAGCGCCTTCCTTGGAGAAGCTGTCCCTCGTAACACTCAGCAAGTTTAACCTGCTAGAGGGCATTGTCGACGACCTGAAGAACCGAGTATATGGGAGCATGCCGAAGAATGAAGAGATATTGCAGGAAGTTAGGTACGTACTGCTGAAGTTTAAGTAAATAACCTTCTAGGACGTCTGACACCTCTGTCCTCCCGTGAACATGGTTGCTGTAAAGCACCCGAAACATCGGGAACGTAAAAACATACAATAAAAGCGATAAAATCTGTAAGATTAATTTTATTTCAATGTCTACTATTCGCGTAAATATAAGAAATCAATCCGTAAAATTAGTGTCATTTCAACATTTATAGAAACATTGAGTATATATCTTTGATTAAAATCACTCTACTTTGTCGAGTAATCCCTATCGCAATAAATATTCCCTATATCTTGCAGATCCCAAACAAATTTGAAAGCAATAACAGACATGTGGACAAATCTCAACGTGTCCTCTCGCTTGGAAGCAGCTGAAGCGGGAATCGCTAAATTGAGCTCGTTGGTACAAGATCTGATTGGAGAATTAACCAATATGCAGAATAATGCGGCGGCAATGTAAGTTTTTATAAGTGCACCCGAATAACAAGGATTGTATGAACTGCTCTTACGTACAGAATTGCATGGAATGATTAGGAATCCTTCTCTTTCATCAGCCGTAGTTTCATCTATGAGCCGTAGTCTCTTCTGCACTATATTCCATAGCACAAAATTTGGCCAAAATTGTATCTTCCAAATGGGAATACATTTCAGATTTTTATCTATACATCAATATAATATAGAATCATAATAATCAGCATTCAAATACATGTTTAATGAGACGTTAGGTAGTAAAATATACGCTATTGGTATTTGAGACTTCACAGTATTTAATGGGCCCCAAGTCTGCTAACACAATCGATTCATAATCGAATATCAACCGCATAATAACTGTCACTTTTGACATATATCCTATACAATATCTGTCAAAAGTGACAGTTACTATTCGATTATAAATCGATTGTGGTACCAGACTTGGGGCCCAGGACATCTCGCCATGATTCGTGTTAGTAGAAGTAAAAAAATAATGTTCATTTCATATACGTTCTTAATTCTCTCCCAGGCTCGAATCCATCAACGCGTTGTCAGACGCAGCAGCTTTACCACCGCCGGTCGTGAAAGCGTCATCTGTGATTAGGCCAGCAGCGGGTCCGCCTGCTGTCACCAGGGACGACCTGGCCGATATACTGAGTCGCCTGGAGAAGCTCAGAACCGACCTCGATGCCCTTACCGGCACATTTTATGCTACCGTCGAAGATATACAGAGGGAAATGGGTAAGGAGTTATTATCTTTTAAGTATCTACTATTGGACCGCCCAGGCCTACCCAAACCAACAAGCTTTAGTTAAACTGGGTCCCACAAAATGCAAGGCCCACGTGTCGGCCGACTACGCCTAGTAACACGAGATGGTGCCATACACTAACCTTTATAAAGGAGTGGGAAAGTGAAATATGGCCTTTGCTCAACAAAGAGACACAAATGGTTGAATAATAAGTATTGAGAACTAATAGTCCTGTTATCCCTCGTTCTAAGCCATATAATAATAATAATCATGGTGGGATGGGAATTCGGACCCTCTCGCTCGGGAAAGAAAGCTGTCCTGCAACTACTAAGATATTGACGCTTTTAATTATGAATAGTAGTGGACAACTTACTATCTAGAAAAAGTACTCCAAAAGTGTTAGCGTTCTTGGCCTATGGTGTTAGCTTAACACCATGAGGATGCAAGATTATCGTCTACACTGGCTCTTGGCTATCTCGGCCTATTCCAGGCAAGAAGGACCGCAATGACGATGATGATCACTGCAGAGCTGTTGTAAGATTTTATAAGAATGTTGAGTCTGTTCATATTACTAGTTTTAATGTGAATTGTGACTTTATGTTGTTCTCCTGAAGATGTAAAACTAAAACTACCACCGCTGCCTGCCCCGGCCCCGCCTCCTCCGCAGATCATCGAAGTCAAGGCCCCTGCACCGCCACCTCAAGTGGTGGTTGTAGAGAAGCTAGTACCTGCACCAGGTAAACTATCCTTCTTATGATGCGATAAACACTATCGACTATTAATGGCTCAATAATTTTAAGATGTAATAAACAACCTGTATACAGAACGTCCACCTCCTGAACCGCAACGTCGATACTCGGGAGTGACAAACGAGCTCTCTGACAGACTTGTCATGTTGGAGAAGGAGATGAAGAAGTGCTGCGAGTCGATTAACAAAAAGGATGGATTAATAAAAGATCAGGTACTTATACGCTGAGCTTATATAAAAGTACTTGCCTACTATACATCTATCTTTGTCCAACTTTGAGGAAATAAGACTAATCCCCAACTTAATAAAGGTTTAGTTAATTTACAATGCCATTAAAATATTTTTTCGAGAAGAAAAGTACTTCTTAATGTCGTGCTAAATGGACAAAATCTTTCTTTAAATTTATTCGAATGATATACCCTAAATCCAACACTGCAAGTCCCTTCTATTTACAGCTCGGTTCATTCCAAGACCAGTTGGAGTACTTATCTAAGCAAGTTGCAAACCTAACTAAGGACCTGAGCGATGGGAAACTATCTCCAGATCTCATAAAAGATTTACAAGGTGGGAAATTATTTTTACTAATTATTTTTTGAACTGCTCACTTCTTGACACACAGACTTAGCAGTAGTAGGTAAGCGAGTTTTCAATTGAAACGAAAACCTTCAGACTTACCTCCAGGACGGTGGACTGGTTTTGGATCAGCAGTCTAAATCCGCCCTAAGTTAATGCTGGAACACCTAATACCATGATAACAATATACAACACTATGTATCACCGCAACTTTGTGAATCGTTGCAGCTCTGATGCAGCTATTCCAGACAGTACAAGAAATGCAAGAACAACTGAAGCAAGTGCACGAGACCGCTCTGCAATTAGCAGCCGAGAAGGAGGATAGGCAGCATCACACCAATGTAATGACCATGTAGCTTTTTCCTTCACCTTCGATTCGCGTTTTGCTCTGTAGCTCGACCCCCACCTACCATGCTGTGACCTGCACAAAGAAGATACCTACCTCAGGACCTAATTCAGTTATACACTAAAAGTATTAAGAGTTATAAAATAACAATAAAAAATATTAATATCGCCTAGCAAACACACCATTCTACGGTCCTTATAACACCCAGACCAGGTGGAGAACAGTTTGTTTACGAAATTTTCTCCAACGGGAATCGGTCCTACTTAAATCTTGTCGGCAAAGACATAAAAGCTTACATCATTACATCTTCATCTTGTCAGGCACTTCTCGAACAAATAGAACTATTGAAGACCATCAAGCTGGACCGCGAGGACATGGTGGAGGCCCTGGCCGACAAGGCGGACCTGCGTATGCTCGCGCGCAAGGTATCGCACGACCAATTCGAGATGGCCTGCGACGACCTCTCCAGGGGCTTGGAGCACGCTATTGGGAAGCTCAGTATGCAGGTGGGTTGTGCAGAAATACCCTAGATATATCACAGGGATAGGTATTTAAATTAACAAATCTGCTAAAGAACTAAAAAATAACATAAATAATAATATAGAAGATAGAACGTTTAGTGCACATCACGTCTAAGCAAGGAAATCTCATCGTAATCAACCAATGACAACGCTTTTTCTTGGATAAGCGAGACATCATTAACGCTATTGGCTCGCTTCAATATAGTTTTAGGAAAAAATGCTATAAACGCATACTTAAATATTCAAAACGTAATGTTCCGAATCGTCGGCATGACGACTCGACATCCTAAATTGAATAGAAAATCAGATGACTCGGCTGCTTTTACAGGGTCAATGGCGTTGTTCTATGTACCTAATCAGTCAACAGTTTTCTAATACCCACATTCAATTGGGTTGAAGTACGTATATTCATTCCAATCCTATACACCATGATTGTTCGTCCTTGGAAACGACTACGGGAGCGTACCAAATGATCTAATGCAGTAAACAATTCTCTATATCTGCGGTTAGCTCTACTAACCGTAGATGAATATACAAATTTTATCATAATTTTATTGCTAAAACACATCAACCTAAACTAAAGACTTAATTCACTCTGCCAACCAATTTCAGTAGAAAATCAACAGCCATGAACTCAATCTGTCCGATCATTGCAGCTGTTTTCTGACTTGACAACTTCGAAAGTAATTTTAACCACCCACAAGTGTATACTTCTCTCTAAGGAAAAATCTTTGCCTACCGCCACTTGTATTAGGAGGCTAACGTATCCTCGCTTGTTTAGGAGTCACTATGGCAACAAGCGCTGGACGACATCCAGCGTGAGATCGAGGCGAAGCTGGACAAGGTGGAGCTGTCGCCGGTGAAGGAGTTCTTCAACAGCAAGCTGCGACAGCTGCAGGAAAACCTGAAGCAGATGGCGGCGCTGCGCAAGGAGGCTGAAGCGGCCGGCACCAAGAGAAGATTGCTGAGGTAATTGGACAATAATCTATGAAAAATGCTCTATATAATGTTCTCTTTGGTTTTCTCTCTCTTCTCTATGGCGCCTCCTTGACATCGTTTTGTTTTAAAAAGTGCTCTGAGTACTTAATTAAAAGTATATTTATATAAACCTCAAGAAGTCTTTAATATCCCCTATTCAAGAAATCGAGCTCCCATGTATATTTACCATTTGATCCGGCTCGAAGGACCAAATAGTAAATATACCATGGGACCCCGATTTCTTTAATAGGCTTTTTTCAAAGTACACAATTGGCTGAAGTGTAAATAAAAAAATATTGTTTACAGAGACGTGAACTGCATATCGTGCGACGCGAAGGCGGTGATGCCGATGGACTCGGCGTCCGCCGGAGTCCCGATCTCCAAGCCCTTACCGGCCACGATGTCCATGAAGCCATATCTCAGCTACGAATTGGGTAAGATACGTTTACCTGGGCCCCAAGTCAGCTAACACAATCGATTCATAATCGAACAGCAACCGCATAGTAACTGTCACTTTTGACAGATATCCCATACAATATCTGTCAAAAGTGACAGTTACTATGCTGTTGTTGTTCGATTATGAATCGAGTGTGTTAGCAGATTTGGGGCCCTGATCGATATACATCTTGCCCCGGAATGGGTACATCGGAAGGACCTATTGGTCACAAAGGCTGTATTAAAATGTTATAGATCTGGAATGGCGCTTTATTTTTATATTAGTAGGTATCGCATGTTATTACATGAGGCAGCTATTTTTCTCATAATCATGTTATTATTACTGTATACTAGTTACGTTTATTAGTCGCGTAGAGACCGCTCGTAGTCGTGATCTATCAACACCAAGTTACTAACATTGACACTAAGTTAGTTCGGTTGTGAATAATTGTAGAGTATTTTTATCCAAGTAGGAAATAAGTAATGATGATGATTATTAACTTTTAATTCTGAAGAAGATTTTTTGACGTATTCACAATCCGAAGTTTTACTTATGAAGTAGGGCCTTCCCGGGCACGTTATATATAATAAATTAGAAAATAGATTTATTACTTTGTCTCATATCTAATTTGTACGTTACACGATCGGGATAAAGTTTATATTGTAATGTGCAATATTGCTCAATGAAATCGATTCCTGTAATTACTATTTTTTTTCATTCGCAGACGCAATACGCAAGGCTCAAGCGAGCAACATACCCCAACGCAACATGCACGACTGGGAGACAATAGACAAACAGACGAAGCAACCACAAAAATCCAGGTTAAACCTTATAGTATTTAGCTCTGGAGTTGACTTCATAAATAGTGCGACCAATGATTCAATATTTATGAATGACAGTGACTCCCACTGTTCTATTTAAAAACAATCCTTGGTAGCCGAGTTGGTAGAAAGCTTTCCTCGGTAGCTAGGGTCGCAGGTCCAAACCCCAACTCATATGCCAATCGCATTTTCAACTATGATTATCACTTGCCAAACAGTGAAGGAATTCATCGCGTGGAACTTGAATGTCTGCGAGAGCCCTTTAAAAGGCGTGTGAAGTCTGCCAACTCGCACTGGGTTGCGTGGTGGACTATGGCCTAATACCCAAACACATTAAAAAGGGATAATATTTTTATGATTGAAATAAAACTAATCTTACGAATTTTATCGCGTTTATTATACGTTTTTTACGTTCCCGACGCTTCGGCTGCTTTACAGCAACCACGGTCACGGGAGGACTGAGGTGGTTGACGTCCTAGTGTCACAGTATACGGGAACGTTAAAAACGAATAATAAACGCGATAAAATCTGTAAAAAAAAATTTATTGCAATAAGAAATATTTTTTTTTTATTATTATAACAAAGGTCTGAAACGGACAAGCACCTGTGCAACCGTTACTGCGGCGGCTCGCACACGACCACCACGGCCGCGCAGCGCGTCGCGCGCCTCGGACACTTCATCAAGCAATGGGGTCCCGACGTGGTGCCACTGTCTTCAGGTTTAGCGGCGGGAGACGACGGCAGGGTAGGTCTACCTCATTGACGTTTACAAACCTGCCTGGGCCCCAAGTCTGCTAACTCAATCGATTTTTAATCGAACAGCAACCGCATAGTAACTGTCACTTTTGACAGATATCCCATTGAATTATCGTTAAATATTCTAGTGTGATGACGTCGTGTCTGTGGTTACTAAAACATATAAGAATAAAGATACTTTTTTTTGTTTTTTTCTATGGTATTTCTTTATGAGCGTTAAAATTATTATTTCATGTTTTAAGTTAAGTCGATATATCAAACTCTCATATCGCATAGATTTTGAGATCAATCATATGATAAACACCGTTATTATAATCCTAACATCGCAATATTGTCGTTTCAAGATGTACAAAGTCAGCACCGCGGAGCGCGCCGCCGCCGCCGCAGCCGCTGGACCAGGTAGCCTTTTAATTTTAAACTATGTCCACTTTTACACATTCTCAATAGCAATAAAATTATGTATTGACTAGGTAATTTTTATGGTACCATGATACTGAATAGATGCGATCCGAATAAACGCGCAGCCACGCTTGGGCTATCAGCGCGGGCAGCGCTCGGGTGTGACAACGAGCAAGCGTTTTCCTCATTGCTCCATTTATTATAATGGCTTCCATAAACAAATAAATAATTCATGGTATTCCGCCAACAAGGCTCGGGCGACTGTTGTCCATATTTAATTTTCCTCGCTGTCACACCGCGCTGAACACATGCCCGTGTAAGCTAAGCGAGGCCGCGCTGACGGTTTGGAGACAGCTAATAAATTGTCACATATGCCTGCATCGAAAATGACTGATTACTAGCTATAGATTGATGACTGATAGCATTAGTAGGTATTCTTCGCTTTAGAGGTATCCATAGCGATAAAACAAAATACTTATGCATTGAGCTTCGAGCCAGATCAAGGAGAAAATAATCGGACTTTTGAAATAAGTATTCCCCAAACGTGGTCTCCTAGGCGTAGAGCATGGAGTATAATTTGTAATGTTTATGCTGTGATATTTTACAGGTGGGGCTGCAGACGCCCCTTGCACTCCGAGGTCGCCGTTCAAGAAGTTTGAACCTAAGCCCGCCAAGCCGATCATCATTGCCGCTGTAAGTAGAATTATTACAAACGGCTAGTTTCTTCATTGAGGGAATAAGTTCGTCCCACTCACACAGCGCATGTCATAAATGAGAATGAAAGTGACATCATTATTTAGCTGTTACTGTCGTTGAAGAAATTAGCCAATCAACAGATACGTTTTGTTTTCCACATTAATACTTAATGTCTTTGAAAAATGATTACCCAAAAATATTGAATAATAAATCAATGTATAATTTCCCGAGAAATAAAAATAATCTTCTTTCATCAGGAATGTCGCTGTTTAGAGGAAGGCGGGAAACCAGCTAACAAGTGACATAGACACACTATTACCTTACCGGGTGTTTTGGAGATCGTCATTGGATACTCGCGAACCATAGTCAATCAAATTATGTTTTTTTTAGGTGATATGGCTCGCGGCAAAAACTTTAGTGTAGTGAAACTTTTTATCAAATCTTCGTTGGCACATCAGCCCAAAAAGAAGGCACTGCTTACTCATCCAAGGATATTATTTTTAATACATTATTTGTAAAAATCTAAAGATCACATAATATTTTTAAATAAGGTATAGTTTGAGATAGTTATTATTATTCGTCATTGATATTTTATATTGTAATATAAACGAGTTGTGTATTTTATAATAAAGTTGGTCTCAATGAAAAACGTTTGATGTTTTACAGTTTAATGGTAAATCAATTACCATACATGTAGTATTAGCTTACAAATAGGTTCGTATCACTATTTTATTGAAAATAACAAAATTGTCTTTTGCCTAGTATAACGTACATTGAAAGAAAATATACCGTTGATAGATATGCGCCTACTTTTACTGTACTGTACTGTACTGTACAGCGGTACTATTTTGACACCACCTCTAAATAAAAAATAACAATCAAGCGAGGGACATACAGACGACATACCGTTTTTCGTTTCAGATTTGATGAAACATGCTTACAAATAATTAATATTTACATTTACAGAAATAATATTACATTTCAAATTACACGGGAAAATTTAAAAAAAATACCAACAGTAGGAAATAGATTATCGCATGAGGCCAGTGTATCTTTGTATACAACACAGCCTTTTTAATACAATCATTAGTTAAATGCAACAAACTATGAATGCCAAAGAAATATAGATGCAACTGATATAGAGCACTTTTCACTGATGTATACGTCACGCCACTGTTCGCTTCATTCATTGTTGAGCTATTGTTAGATCCCAATTCCATCAAGCAACACGACTTATGACACGACTTAATACAATCAAAACATAATAAGGAATTATCACAACACGCCTACCGATTGTGAGCCAAATCGTGCCGATCGTAGAGGCTTTTAAAAATGCGGTACGAAAATTCGCTAGCGCACTTGGCCAGGCCGCATCGAATATTTTTTTTAAACTACGATAATAGATACTCTAAGTGGTGTTAATAAAACATATATTAATTTATGGTGATCCGTCGTTAAACTACAGCGATCGTCCAGAGCGCTACACGCGAATTTAAGTGACATATTGATATATATTCAAATTATATTATCAAAATATGACCCCCTACACTGCGTCATAGGTATATGATCTATTGCAGTTTAGCAAAAAAATGCGTTGCGGCCCGCCCTGCCTATATAGACTAACCCCCAAATTTATAGACGTTTTATAAATAACTTGTATGAAACGTCATAATATTAATTACTGCGCACAAGAGTTGTGCTTTGCTCAGTACTACATGACATATGATAAAGTTATAAAACATCTATAAATTTGGATGTAAGTGCATCCAAACAACGCCACGACATGCCCGCATTTGTCACCCAGTAATTCAACTGCCTAATCCTTCAAATTTCAAACAAATACTGTACTAAACTACAGTAGTCTGGTTTAGTTGTAACTGCAACATATTTTAATTATATACAAGTATTACATAGTAAACTATGCTATTAATCTTAGGGTCGACGTCTTAAGGTTATAGGAAAGATTTTGACAAGAATTTGCTGCGGTTTTTCTTTACTTTCACCGCGAATTGACAGTTTCATGAGCTGCCGATGATGAAGTGAACTTATCAAGCCTATTCACAAACGCTATTGAAACCAAAACTTTACCGCCGACTTTAAGGTCCGTATCGTCGGAAATAGTCGGCCCGATCTCTATCTAAGTTTGGGTTATATTTTCTCGTTTATTGAAGGTCCGATTAGCGTCGCTCATCCGCGCCAGGCCTTAACACTTCTTTGTAGAGCATGTCACAGATTTCAAAAAAAATTATACCAATACGACGGGGTAAGTACCACTGGTCAAAAACACCTAGTTTATGATGTACCGCATAGGTTCATATACCAGCCAACTGGTATATTACCTCTCACGAAATTCTTAATGCCTCGTGGGAATCAATGGCCAACCGTATTACGCGGACCGGCTGGGTACATGCTTATAACGTTTGATAAAGTTATAAAACGTCTATAAATTCGGGAGTACAATTATATTAAAAAGTTGTCCCAAGCCGTCCGATACGAGAAAACCTCCAATACGTATCTTACAACTCTTAACCAATTTAGTATTTTTGTGCAGAAAAGTGTTTTGTGTAACCATTGTAAAATGACGAAACCTATAATTTTGTGGAAAAATTATCGGATCTACTGGTGTATTTGGACAACAGGAGGCGTACAACAAACCCTTAATTTCCAGGCGGTACACTGAACTGCCTCGCAATTATATATTTTAATTCAATAATACATAGCTACTTATTCTAAATAAAATCTAGTTTCCAAGTGTTATCGGTCGAAATTACAATGACAGATTAAGACAATGTACTATTATCATGGAATAGGGAAGATGCCTGGCGAGGCTGGCCGCTATGCCCCAACAGATAATTAAACTTGTATAGAATTGATTTCTTATATTTACGTGAATACTACACATTGAAATAAAACTATATTTTTTTTGTATATAGTTACTGGTTTTGAAAATTAGTTTTATATGGAGAATCGTCTTTTGGTGTGAACGCCGAATGCAGCGACATCTGTGTATCGGCGCGGTGTTTTCTATCGTAGCGAGGTTTTCAAGGCATCACTACACTATCTGGGCACTTTAAAATGATGCAGTTGACAAGTTTTAGGCCGGGAAATGAATTGCTTGGAAATAAGAGTTCGTAGTACCCCCCCAATGGTATTATTGGGGGTATGCCCCCAGTGGTGTTGTTAGGGGTACGCCCCCAGTGGTGTTATTGGGGTTGGTGGTCCGTGTGGCCTACGCCACTAGCGATGTCTGCCGCGCGCGCTGTAATGGTTCCCCCCCTCCCGGCTGTACCGGCGTTCCTTCCGGTCCTCGCGGCTGCCCCGCGACCGGTCGCGACGCTCGCGGTCCCGGGACCACTCCTTGTCCCGGGACGATTCGTGGCTTCTGTCAATACAAAATTACGTGACACTGTAGTATTATTCAGGTTGGTTTAAAAAAGGGTATGCTAACCTTTAAGCTTACGCTTCTTTGTCGCCTTTGTAATCAGTGAAATTAGTGTTTCGAAATGTCAATAAAAAAAAGAAATCATACTCACATAAAAAATGTAAAACTGTTTGGAACAAAATATATTCCTCCAAATTTATAGACAGTTATAATGGCATTATAACGAACCTTTCAGACGAAAATTGCATTATAATGGCTTTATAATCACACTATCCCACTAATCCCACTAATATTATAAATGTGAGAGTTTGGATGGATGGATGTTTGTTACTCAATCACGCCAGAGCGGATCTGGATGAAATATGGCACGGAGACGGATTATAATCTGGAATAGCACATAGTCTACTTTTTATCCTACAATATAATAATAGTGGGATAAGCCTAGGTGTAGGCCACCGTGGGCAGATACCGGCGTTGTGTACAGCTGATGTTGTTACCTGGCCTCGCCGGCGGAGCGACTGTCGCGCGACTTGCGGCGGGCGGCGGAGCGCGCGCGCGGCGACCGCGAGCGCGACCGCGACTTGCGGCCCTTCGGCGACGACTCGCGCTCACTGTTCAGGTTGAAGTCGTCGAATCTACAAAACATAAACCGTTCTAGATGCCCTCTATGCTATGTAGCGCGAAAGTGATAGCGTGATTTCATTTTGAATGTACTAAACAGCGGCCGAGAAAGAGCTGAGATTGATGCGCCCAGCAAAGTTATATTTATAAGAAAGCCAATCACAAAAAAATATTCATGCGTTTCAGTGATGACCAAATAAATATAGTTAACAATAAAAGTGATTTCTATTTTGTCCATGGTATTTTTTTATGAGCTTTAATTAAGATTGTAAATTCAAGTTTTATAAGTCACTATATAAACGCGATAAAATCCTTAAGATTAGTTTTATTTCAATGTGTAGTATTCGCGTAAATATAAGAAATCAATAAGTCACTATATATCAATCGTTCAGCTTGTAATGATACTGATCAACGATGGGTGAAACCACCGAAATTAACATAAGCGGCCGACAATTACACAAATAAAAAATGTATCGAAGATGATGAATAATTAAAAACAAAATAATACTAACTTATTTTTAGGTGTCTGAGAAGAGCTATGACTAGAACTGGAGCTTGATGATGAGCTTGACGATGATGAGGAACTCCTAGACCTGGATAAAAAAAATATAAGTAAAACTAAAAGCAAGTAATTTTAATTTCCGCTAATAATCTCAATTATGGCAATATTAAAACTAAGAAACGGTCATAAACTAAAGGTAGGCTACAAAGGGCTAGTACCCAGCGACGAAAACCAAATTAAAAAAAAACTGTCATAATATAGCAAATTGTATGAGCATCAAAAGGCTTGTGGTTAGAGCGGACACTTTTATTTATGTCTGAGATGATCTGGCATCGATCAATCAATATCTACCATTCAACTATTCCGGTGAGGTCATAGCTGACATAAGCTATAGAATAGCGGGGTTAGCCCACATTACTGGTAATAGATAAAACAATAGGTTAATAGGGACCTAGCAATTGAAAGGATATCATTACCGGCATCTAGGACCAACCTTCTCTTACTGGTCCCGGTGTCCGGGGAGTCGGACTTGCCATTCTTATCCCCGGAATCTGACCCCTGGTCCTTTGAGCTCTCGCCGTCTTTCGATTTATCCGCGTTTTCTGAAAATGTCATTTACATAAGAGTATCTTTATGGCGCTAGCCGCCGATCCTACCTACCTGCTAAAAACTGCTTATGTTATTCCGGATCAACGACATTGAAGCCATTAAACTTAGCAATTCATACAACGCCACCGGCAAAATATGCCAAAACTTTGATTGCTTTATGATCGACAATTATTGGACAACTACTAGCACAGGCACGGGCTGGTTGTGTGAGCTACTCACCGGGTTTCGAGGAGTTGGCCTGCTCCTCGTCGCTGCCCCACAGGTCGTACTTCGCGAGGTCTGCCTCGTCGCCCGACTCCTCCTCGTCATCTTCCCTCTCTCCCTCGCCATCCTCTTGGGAAGGCTGTGATTTACTCTGTAACAAACACAACTATTAAAGTTTACTGTGTGAGTGCTAGAATATTCCATAGCCCCATATTTTTTAGAAGGCAGTTCTCCCTCAACACTGTCATCCGACACGATATCAACGTCCTCCTGAAATCGCGTCCATTTTTTTGCCTAGACTTACGCAATATACTTTTTAAGACAGGTGGTATTACACTATCATATATCTATGGCATATATCAATCTATATCATATATATTTAAATATTATGTATATTTGTTCTACAATCACATATCTAAATAACAAAAATATATAAGTATGAAGTCCTAAATTTATTAAAGATGTAATAACCCCACAGTCATAGATTAGCTTTCAAGATTACTTGTGGCTAATAAAACAAAAAGGAAATCGGATATTTGAACACAGAACAGTATGAGACAAATCCTGACGAACTATTGGTGTTTTGGAAGACTGTTGGATCAGCTAACTACTACCAAAACCCAGACAAGTTAAATACATACAAACCTTTTTTCTTCGCCTCATTCTCTTCCCATCGGCGGACTTTTTGTTCGAACCCTTATCAGCGGTCTTCACCGTTAATTTTAGTCTATTCAACATTATCGGTTTCGGTAGGGCGAAACTTTTAAAATTTCCAATTACTGGCGCGTTTTCATTGATGTGCAGTTGGTTTATTGGTTTCTCTTCAAGATTGTTTATGTTTAGATTTAATTTACTTGCTACATTTGGTGGTATAATAACTGGGCCGGGATCAAAAATATCACTTAAAAAAGGAGTATCGCCCGCGTTGCCGTCCATTTGCTGCAACTGCCTCTCTATGCTGCCTTCCCGATTAGATTCATTCTCCCACTCCTCGTCGTTTGTCAAATTGATTGTTTCCACTGGTTTAACAGCCTCTTGCTCGTCAACATTTCCTTGATCATTTCGTTTATCTGGATTTTGTGTCAGTTGATGTAGATTTTGTAATGCTAGTAAAAGAGTATTAGTATTTATACCAGCTAAAAGGTGCGATAAATCTAATCGTGCTTCCGGTTGTTCAGGCTGTGATGTTCTTTCAATTTGTTCAGGTGTAGTGTCCACATTGTGTGCTGGAGAAATTATTTTGGCACTTTCTGGTACCTTTACATTTGGTTCAGTATAACATTTATTTGTACCATACTTCTGGTTGGACCCCGGCCGTATGGTTACCGATTCGAGGACATGTACTCTCTTTGAAGGGCTTATGTTGTTAGGGGTATCTTGTTGATAATCATGAATGTCATGTTCCTCAGATAAACGCAACACTTCATTGGATAGCTCTTTTGGGATGGGAGGTGGTCTAACCGTCGTGAGATTTGACATTATGTCTGTTTGTACTTTCTGATTGCTTGTAGCAAAGTCTTCTGATGGAGGTTGTGGTGTCATTTGTTTTAATGGAGATATCATCTCTGTCATATCCTTCACTTGAAAATCTTTCAACAGCCCTAATAACACATCCTGTTTGACATTAATCATATCTACAGTTAACTGGTTGGGTGTTGAGGTTTGCTGAAATTCTTGTTCTGTAGTGTAAAGCATGTTTGACATAGGACTCTGAGCTCTAATGGGGGTCACAATAGGTGGCGAAGGTGTTCGTTGCGCAGGAGCAAGTGTTTCACCAGCATCCGTATCTTTATACAGAGCGTCGTCATCTTCGTCCCATTCTATTTCGTACCTTTTTTGTACACTATCGTATTTCTCCAACTCGCTGCTTCTCTCTGGGCTATTCTGTGCTCCATTATTTGTATCAAAAATATCCATAATACTTCTATTTTGGGAAACACTACTCGACTGCACCACAGCAAATATACGATCATTGTTTTCTGGAGACTTAGGGATATGTTGCGTTGAGGTCTTCTTAACTGGCTTGTCAAATGGTAAATAATTTTCAGCTGTTGGAAAATTATCATAGTCATCCTTAGTGAAATCATCAACTCGATCAGCTGGTTTTTGTTGTGTATTATATGCTAGGGTTTCTACAGGATATGGAATACTGATCAAATCTTCCACAGGTTGTGTAATCGTTTCATTGGCAGTGTGGTTGACATTATTTGATATACTATGCCTATTCCTCACCATGGTTGTGCCGTTACCCTTTGCCCAATAGCCTTTCTTCCGAACATTGTCTCTGAATGCTTGATAGTTCTTTTTAGCTGTAGCCCCCAGCCTTGTTGGCACATACTCGCTGGAACATGCATCTATATCAACCATGTTACTCTCGTGAGTTCTTGCGTTCATGTTGCGCAAATTTATTGTATAAATATTTCCCGTCACCAAAGGTGATTTCTCTGCTTTTTTGACAGTACTGTATCCTGCGACAGGTTGGACATCATTTAATGCATAGTTATTTACTTTGGCTGCAACTGAAGTAACAGGACGCCTTCTGACTTTACGCTTCTTCCTGCCCTCTCCAAATACTCTTGAAAGGAAATTATTGTCTTCACTGTGATAGGAAAGAGAATCGGAATCTGAATCATTATTGGATTGCCTAGCGGGTAAAATTGTCGATTTCACTGGCAATATATTTCTAGGGTTTGTAAGTTTGGAAGTTGTCCTTTCTGAATCAAAATCCATGTACATGGAATCTTGACTGTCACGTGAACTGGATCTAGTTCTTCTGTGCGTTGACTGAGAGTGACTGCCGGCTTGCGACTGTCTATCTTCAGTGGTGCTGGTTGTACTGCCACTGGCTTGGTTGTCTATGGTGCCTGCAATCACTAATGTTTCGGCACTTATACTTCTTTGTCTTGAGGATGCTAAAGACTTTTGAGTTTGTGTGTTGTTACTTCCATCACTGTCACTGTCAGATGTAATTAGTATCTCCTCTGGGTTGGGTAACTTAGAAACTGTATTTGTTTTATTAGATTGTTCATTGCTATTGACTGATGATTGGTCATTGCTCATACACACATTAGGAGAAATATTGCTTGACTTTTCAATTACATCCTTCTTCACTTCCAAATGAGATTCCACAAGGCAACCACTAGTTAGAAGCCGCTGTCTCCAAGCGAAAATTGTTTTAAAGTCAGGAGCGGGCTTGTCATAGAGGGCTTCAAACTTGTCTGTGCTGAGTTTACAATTATTGTAAACTATAGCAAAGGCGGCGGCCCTCACTCTTTCCTCAACAGTGTATGTGACTTGAAAGTCTTCCGCTGGAGTGGGACCAGTGAATTTGTACACCACATTATTATTAGTTGAAGTAACTCTGTTCTCCATTACAGGATTATAACTCTTAGTTGCAGATGAAATAGTGGAATCTCTTTTGCTCTTTTTAGACCCCGTTTCATAGCCAGATGAGCCTGCATGATCTTTATCACCAGTACTAATGAATCTCTTGCGTGATTGTATGCCATTTGTTTTATAGTTAGGCAACATATGTTCTTGATGGAGGTAGTTATTTTGTTGGTATCTGCTGAATGCTACTTTTGAGAGTGGAGGGATTTCACACACTGAGCCATCACTGAGGCTGCCGTTAATTTTATTTTGGTCTTTATTGGCAATCTTAGACATGTTTAGTCCAGGGACTGGCATAACATGTTCCATATTTGATTCCAACTGCAGCAATGTTGGTGGCAACTTTTTGAATACTGCTCCTTCAGTGATGCCAACCTGAAGGCAGGAAAAATTATCTCCACTTTAATAATGATGTGCTTCAAAAGCTTATTGCATTTATAATTACAACATCAAGTCTTCTTAGCTTCAAATTCCATTATCCCCTGAATATTTGTAAAAAAAAGTGTTTTAGGTAGAAAAGACTGTTGAAACTGAGATTCATTATAGATATGGTAGTACACTGTATGTAATATGTATGAAATAATCAGTCTGTAGACATATAATTGCACCATTTGAACATAATATTATTGGATTATCTCATAGAGATTACAAATTAGCCACACATCTTACAATCATGGAGAATGAAAGAGTACTAGCACAATTTTTGATGTAATTTGGTTTTAGCACTAGGTACATGTAAACCATACCTTTTCTTGAACCTCGTGTTTGCTCGGCTTGCGCTTCTTCCTGCCGAATTCGTCGTATTCGTCATCTGACGATTCCTCGCGCCGGCGGTACTCGACCACCCCGCGTTCGTTGTATCCTCCGCCGTAGCCCGTGCGCGCCTCGACCTACAACCATACCATGTAATACACCTTAGGACAACACACACATTGTAAAACATTTTGACAATCATATAGTTACGTACTTCACCGAATTTTGGCGCATTGCAAACGTTGCACGTCTGACGCCGGGCCCAGTTAACGTTCGCACATTTGTTGCATTGCCAATCGTCCGCATTGAATAGGCCACGGGACTTTTCAGCAGCTGATTTTCCAATTTCTGTGCCGAGTTTCTTTTTAGATGGTTTCCCACCGTCCGGCCTTTCTTTATTGCAACGATAACATGAAACTCGTCGCGCAAAGTTGATATTTCCGCAATTAGCATCGCTACATATCCAATCACCTTCGTTCATTTTGTTATATATTTATCGCTTTTCTTTATTGCTTATTGACCATATTTATAACTCATCACTGCCACTAATTACAATTATTCAAACATTTCAATACTTCTAGTTCGAAAATGTAAATAAAAGTCAAAACATCGGCTGAAACCAACACTTTAAAAGAAAACCAAGCTCACTTTTGCAAGAAAAGCAATCAAGCTTCATGCCAGCCATGACATGACGCAAATAAAAAAAATATACTTCCGTCCGATACACGATGAACTACCATATCCGGCCTTTATAAAATATACAATTTATAACATATATTTTGGTTAATTTTGCATTTAATTAACCACAAAAAATGTATATTCGTTGGTAATCAATATTTTGTATTATTATCATATAATAATGAACAGTTGATCCCAATGATACACAGTAAAACGTTAACTTGTCTATGTACATATAGTTCAACGAGATCTGTGGTCCATATGAAGTAAATACCATGTATTTTTTTTTGTATTCAACTTCGTACCTGTTTATTAAAGTATGCATGGTGTATGTAAAGTATGCATGGTAAATAGTAACAAAGTTATATTTAAGTATTTTGATATAATAAAATTATAGCCGCCATAAATAATACGCTTGAAAAATTCTAATACCAAAAACAAAACGCATACCGGCATTACGAGTTTCCGAAGTTTCGAGCCTCGCGCGCAATTTACTACTGTCAAAATTGTTTACTGTGAGGTTACATGATTTCTTGAGATTTATTTAAATTTCATTATCTTACAACTCAATTTCATAACTCATTTTTAATTAAGTGTATGATTTCAATTTTCATCAAGGCTTGTGCCATAAGCAACCAACTGGATTATTGTGATCTGTCAAAAAGTACGCGAATATTTTGTAGTAGGAGATTTTTGCATAATGTTATCACACGATGTATGAAGATGACAACATAACTTGTACCCCAAAGCGTTGTGTGCTTACTGAAGTTACAAATTCCACCAACTATGTGTCACCGACGGCCAACCTCAAATTGTTGACCAATGTCGCGCTGCAGTATCCCACACCGCCTCCGGAAAGGAGTGCCGTACATCGGAAAGAAAAATCCTTACAGATATTATGTGACAGGTAACGATTATTTTAGTCGTAAAATATTATAAGCCACTTGACTTTGCATCATATTCATGTATAGTTTCTTGTTGTAGATTTCTTAATTTGTATCCTCTGCATGGGGATGGTCCAGTGGAGATACAGCTGGATAGCACTGCAGCCCGGCTAGGCGTCGAGAAGCGGCGCATGTACGACATCATTAACATATTAGAAGCTATGCAGTGTGCTGTTCACAAAAGAAAGAACACATACCTTTGGCATGGAGGATCTCGACTAAACTCATTTTTGAAAATGCTTAAAAAGCAAGGGGAGCACCTGCGACTGTCAGAGGCGCTGCGTGGAAGAGCACCCAAGCCTCCCACTCCTAAAAATAAAACATTGGGAGTGTTAGCGCAAAGATTCTTGATGTTATTTTTGGTAGAACCTCCTGTAAGTATTTTATTCTATTGCATATCTATATTTTTATAGTAAACTCAAACCTTTATTGATCCAGTTATTTTTTAAAAAAGAAGTTTCTCACACTTAGAGGGGAGACCTATGCCCATCAATGGTTTAAAAGTATACAATAATAATTGCACATTAAAACTAAGTTGGGTAACTTTTTAATAACCATATTTTAATAATGGACTCTTCTCCCCAGAATACTCTTATCAACCTGGAGATGGCTGTGAGGGTGCTCATAGACACATCCAGCAAGAGCAAGACTGTTCTGTCGCCAGAGCAACTGGACCGCCAGCATAAGTCCAAAGTGAGGCGACTCTATGATATTGCCAATGTATTTATTTCAATTGGTCTCATTGAGAAGGTATCAGGTAATTTAATTTTAAAGAAGCCAGTTTTTAAATATGTTGGGCCACATAAGATGAAAAAGTCCGACAAGATGGTGCTCACAATGCCGTCCCCTATAACTCCACTGTCAGTGTTGGACATTCAGCAGCGAGCCACACCCTGCCATGTGTACGCCGGGCGGTCCAAACGGAAACTGGAGTTCACCACTCCAACTTCCACCAAAGAACTGAAGCTCGGCATCACAACCCCACCTCACACGCCGTCGCACAAGTGGGATGAAATCTTGCTCGTCGCTGACATGGAACTGACTAGAATTAACAATGGAGTAGTGTTGTGATTTATTTAAATTGATTATAATGTATTAATTTGTATTTTTTTTTACATAGTTTTTCTATTTTCGTCTTCCGGGAAATTATTTAAAGTGTCTCAATGACTAATATTATAAAATTTATAATGTACTTTGTTCCTATATTTAAATTTTATTCAGTTGTTGCTTAAAGCAGAATAATTTAATTGACCCTGGTTGGGCTGAAGACTACTGTATGAGATGTTTTAGTTCAACTCTGGGATACAACTGGAATGTTACTAATAAATAAATTAATTATAGTGCAATAGGACAATAGTTTAAAAAATATGATATTTAATGTTGACATGAACCGATAAATTTGAGAGTATACGATTTTTATTTATAAATTCAAAAATATTTTTAGTTATATTAAGTGCAATTTGCCACATTATTTGATATCTGAGTTGTCCTCGTGTGCAATGTTATGTTATCCTATTAAAATGATTACAATAATACTGGATGTGGAGCTCTTGTCATCAGAAGTTGAAATGAACCCTTATGTGAGAGATTAGACTGTGTTCTCTTTTTATTTTCGTTATGTTCAGTGTGATGCTAACAAAGCCTCATGGAGGATTGTCACTGTATTTATAAATTTATTATGACAAATTATGATATCAATTTTGAACTAATCATATAATTTTATTAGACAACCACCTACTGAAGTTGGTAGTCAATAAAAATATAATTTGGACATAGCTAGCTGTGGCCAAGACTTTATATAATATGGAAATATGCTTTTATTTTATATTTGTTTTAATCAATAGTCATAATAAACGAAATTAAATTTTATTTAACGTTTCTTTGTTATATACCTACTAATATTGCTTTTGAAAATAATTGAATGTCTAGTGTAAGATGAAGTTTTAACTTTGCTATTAACTTGTTAATTAAAATGAATTTTAAAACTTAAACCTTTATTTACACTAAAAGTATATACAAAATAAAATTATAATACACATAATAATAATAGGTAACATATCTCACGACAATTAGCTAACATCAAATTGATAGGAAAATGACTTTAAATTGATATACATAAAATGAAGGATGTGCTTAAAATATGTCATTATTTTGATATAACAATAGTCCTATATGAAAAGCCCTTAAATTCATAGAAAACTGGCCAAAGATAATTTGTTAATTATATTTATACAAAAATAATGTCATCTCAGGAACAAGCTGAACTTTTAGTATACATTATTCTATTGGAAAGTAAATATTGTATTTTCATAGGTCTTGAATGGTCAAACACACGCACATCAAAAATGTTAACACAGTAGGTTGAAAAATAAGCATTTGGATGGAAGAAAGATGACACATGATAAGCTGACTTGCCCATTACTGTTTTACATCTTCCCAGAAAAGTCACGTAATTATTTTTAAATCTAAATTAAAAAAATACTATGCTTGGGTTTTTGGTAGCGGGATTAATTCTCAATACGAATTTTGATAAGTAAATCAGTTTCTTATTAAATTCTTGCTAGTTCACTTCGCCGACGCGGTGGGTGAAGATTCGTCCCGGCGGCGGCAGGAAGAGTGGCAAGTGGCCGTGTCACACTTGCTCGATCATGGGGAACTGCTCCGGGTCCTCGGATGGCGGCAGCGCCTCCGCGTCGAAGAAGCTTGCGTGCAGAGCTACCACTGTTACTGTTGCGCCTGAAATGTTACAGAGAACATGAGCGAACACATTTTTAGGGTACCATACCTCGTAATTAAAAAAACCTAGGCTTTTCAAGATCACTTTTTTATCTGATGTTCGTCAGGCAAGACTACTAAGCCAACAAGCTACACAATAAAAAAACAGTATAAAATAATACGAAATAAAATCGCACCTTCAGAACGATAGGGGGGGGGCTCAACTTATTTTTTTGCGAAAATGAGTTAAGATCATAGAGATACTTAAACATATATGTTATATCTTATGAATATTAAAACAAAGGCGTTTTTATGATAGAAAAAGCATAATTATATTTCCGTCTCTTTTACACCGGTACTTTTCGTCCTCGCCGTTCAGTTCGAAAGATCTTTGATTGCGATTTCCCAAAAAAATTATTTTTTGAGTTGAGCCCCTATCGTTCTGAGGGTACGAAATATGCGCCTCGGCAGTTTTAATAATATTAACATTGCATTCTCATTCATCTTACCCAACACCCAGAACAGTACTGCGCCGGCGCCTGCGAGCCAGCAGAGCGCCATAGAACACGCCGCTGCTACCGCGTATTGCTGCGTCTTAGTCAACTCCCAGCTACCAACCTAGCATCAATGTAGGTCAATATATAACTTTAGCTCCATAACCAAATGTTAATAAGTTATTACATCATTCTCTTTCAATAGAAATGTCAATGTTTGTTAACAATAATAATTTAATTGGGCGAAACGAAGTGTGACGTGGCATCGTTGTTTACAAATAATGATAATCAAATGGTTTTATTAAAATGAGGCATAATTAGTTACCCACATAGGATAGATATGTGCAGTTGCAAAGATGCGCCTGCGTGGGACGCCACCGTGTCAAAGCAATAAAACCAGACGTCCACTGGGCGCGGTGCTCCGAATCTTTTACTAAGAATATGGCACGCCTCCGCTTAGCGCTAAACAGACGTGTACCTTTATACCTTTTGGGATCATAAATCAATTCAGTGTAATATGAAGAAAGTAAAAATGTGTGTTAGATTAATTTCCCTTTTAAATATCTCTAATCATATGGTAACTATGAAATAAAGAGTATGGTAAATGACTAACCTTTGGCTGTAATATTCAAATGTAATTTAATATGAGGGTAAAATGTAATAGAAGGATTAAAATACCTAAGTTATGATCATTTATAACAAACCTTCCAAGTATTGGGCCCAGAGGTTAATTTTCTATAGCCAAAGAAACTGGCCACCATGGCGATCAGCAGCAAAGGAGATGTGATTCTGCAAGAAAATAAATGTTTGATTATTTAATGTTATTTCCACACAAACTGCAATATTCAACTCTATGTCTTATGGATACTTACAGACAATATGCAAACAATCCCAAAAATACCACCAAGTAATTAGCTTGGAAATACTCAACATTGCGATAAAACCGTCGCGACAACCGTGGTAAGGATGGGGGGACCTGTAACATACACTAAATAAGTCAACAAATTGGACTGTTGGAATTGGAATTGAACCCTTACCCCTAAATTAACAGATGTTTTCGACTTTATCAAACATCATATAGTACTGCGCAATGCAAAACACTTGTGTACTTGTACTTGGGTTGTGAATCAAACATCTGTTAATTCAAGGCTAATTTATTTTGGCTTCTAATTTATTTTGCTGTATCATAGGAATTTTGAATGAGCATCCGCAAAAATAAAATATGTTTCCATTCTTATACATGGTTCGCTTATTTGAAATCATTGCAGCAATTTATAATCGGTACGTACACATGAAACATTATTTTAGAAACATTAAACTAATCAAGTGAATAAAATTTAATCTAACATAAATCTGAAAATAATGCAATCACATAAATTATTTCGTAGTTTAGTAAAAAGTAATAAACATTAGTTACTCATTCAAGGAAATAATAATGAATCACATACCTGGAGTGTAAAATTATTTCCCTATATAATATAATATTAACAGACACATACTTAATAACATTTATAAAAAATAACCTTGAAATTATCAGTAGCCACAAATTGGGTCCACGGTTTCCTAGTAGCAAGGACTCCCATTACCAGTGCAGGACCAGCACCACTGCGAACATGTTGGAGCAACCTGTGGAATCAATATTAGGTACTAACATTCAATTATTAACTAGGAAAACATCAAAAGCACACTACAAAATATGAAAAAATGCAAAAGCAAATATGAAAATGAGAATTAATATTATTTTATTTTATGACCAAAATTATAAATCTAAACACTAGGCTTGACTATGTGGTGTACATTTAAATGTAGAAAGTGAATGTGGTTTAGAAAAAAATAAAAAAAACTATTTTAAAAATACAATCCAACCTACAGTGTGGCAATAATGCCAGCATTCTGGGCACCTTGCCGGCCTATGGTGGTGGGGATGCGGAAGGCTGAGTGCATTCTCAAACATGCCTAATTTTAATTTTAATTTATTAATATGTTGTTAGATATAATATAATTACTCTTTAAAATCTATATTTTATGGTTGTACTTATCCGTAACTAAATATTCTTTAGGTATTCGGGAAATTTTCTTCAGTATGTTTCCTCTAATTAAGCATATTTGATTTTTTTTTAAACAACAACTAAGTACTTTACCTAATTCATTGTTGTATAAAAACTATACTTTATTTTATTATATTAAAACTTAAAATGGATAATTCACCTACAGCGTATATTATTTATCTAATAGCTTCCTGACAAAATAAAGTAATTGTGTATACTGGCACTATAAGTGCGTAATGATAGACATTATTGTGACAATTTTATGATGCCCTTTGCTAACTTAATCAATGTTGATTGCTGAAAAAATCTTGGATCAAAGGATATGGTAGGTAGTGAACAATATGTAGCTGTAGCCAATCAAATCATGATTCATGAAGCTTCAAAAACACCACGTAGGTAGCGTAGAGTATTTAGACTTACAATTCCATATCATTGACATACTTTTGTAAACCTTTCTTCTCTGCGGCACCATTCATTTCTCCTGATAGGTCAATATTCACGTTTTCAGACATTTTCAGGGTAGACAAGATATAATAAAATAAATAAACAATTCAATTTTATTCTTGCTTGCTTTTGTCATAGAGCCACAAAGTAATAAATAGCATAAACAGAGTCAGAGTCACTGTCAAATATACAAGGTATAACTACTTATACTCTACTCTATAGAGTCAAATACATTGACGTCTAATATACAAGTACGCTAGACTAATGATACGCTTTAAAATGACAGCTCTCTATTGTGCCTATTTGAAGCGCCCCCAATGCGGGGAAAGGAACTAAATCTGACGTAAAATGCAAATGGCTGTTGTTTTATTTATAATGTGATTTTGAAGGTTTACGCGATTAAACTTGTTTGTTGTGTCGTATTAATATAGTTAATACATAAATAAGTGGTGTTAGTTAATAGGTAAACCATGAAAGAGTGCGTGTTATGCAAAACTCTTTACCAGAAGGGAAGTGGGGTTACATTCCACAAGTAAGTGAATATATGGCTAATATTTAACAAATTAAAACTTCTATTGATATTATAGGCACTTAAAATCGGTTACTAAGCTTATTTATACGTGATTACAACATATTTGTTTCTGTTTTATCGATTTTTTATAAACAAATAAAATTCAATAGTGCTGTAAAAGTTCCTTGTCGATAAAATTTAGCGACATTTTTTCAATCAATATCTATTTACTTTCAAGAACGTAAAAATCGCCGACGACAGATTTTTATTATCAAATACATATTATTTTAAAACGATGATTACTAATTAACAGGTTTCCGACTGACAATAGAAGACTGGAATTATGTCTTAAAAACATTGAAAAGCCTAGTTGGCGTCCGAAGAAATATGATTACATCTGTTCAAAACACTTCTCTGATGACTGTTTTATTAAACATAACTCATGCACTACTTTGATGATTTTTATTTTCTATAAATACCTTACCTACTCCATTCCTTACCAAACAACATTACATTACCTCATTTCTAATCAAAAAACGATCCTTAAGTTGTATCTAGCTAGTCACACACCACCCCTTAGTCCGGTTTCGGCTTATCCTAAGATTACCTACCCTACCCATGAGCGATTCGGCTAATCATTATCACTATTTGCTTCATCTTAATATTAACCACTACTATTTTGGATATTAGACATTGTTAAAGGAATGGATCATAATTATTTTCATTTTACTGCATGGGTAGGTTTAAGTATAAACATTGTTATCGATGTATCATCTTACTGTCCCATCTCTATTATTAGTTCCATTCCCACCCACTGCTGCTTTCAGCGCCAAAATGGCGAAAATCAAATAGGCACACAATAATCGGCCTTATGATTAGTCCAGAGATGTATTAGAGGTCAGTGGTCAAATAACATAGAAACCAAAGAGTATAGCAGCCTCTACACCTTCCGACCTACTACCTAGCTTCTTACAGGACATCCTAAATCGGAAGACCTTCTCCCCACACTTCCCGACTTGCGATGTGATTTTGAAACGTCGGAAATCGGAACGGTAGTTTCCGTCTACGAAGTTATTCAGCAGGGTTACCAGATTGCGCATATTTTTCCACACTACCTGGGTAAAAATTTACCCCCTGGGTAAAAATATAAATTCCAAGTAAAGCCTATGAATGTTTTGATTGGGTTTTTGAACGACTTAAATGCTGTCAGATTAGACTTACCGAATTGACTTTGTTTACATTTCGAAAGGGCTTTCCTATGATACGAGGTAAATTTGATTTCCCTTATAAGTATTTCTTTCATAATCTAGGTTCAATGTTTTTATTTTTTCTCGAAACCCAGGAAATCGGTGGGAAACCCTTAATAAGCCAGTCATTCGAAGGTAAAGTGAAATTTTAAATAATTCTGATGAAATGGGATACCCCTTGAACGACTGCGACTCGATGCGCTCGAATTTTCCGGGCCATTATTTTTTTGTATAAGGACAGTAGTGTTTGATTAGGGCAGTCGGACTCATCCGACCTTCCGATTTGGAAATAATAATTATAAGGTTAGATTGTAGACAGCCCCACACATGTTCCGATTTCATCCGATTGTTAAGATAGGACGTAACGTAACGACGCAAGTAGTAAGGTTAGGATCGGGAGGTGTAGGTGCTGCTATAGTATAGTGCCCTGCTGTCATCTTTGCGTGACTGTTTATAGATATAATATACAAGGTACTCTGTTGACTGTTTTTGCTTTGTAAATTCATTGTATTTTGCCCTTAGTTCGTCTGTGATTTTGCCGTAGACAGAGAATAGAACCAACCATATTTTGTTATTCATTGTTTGTATTGTATGCAAGCAGTCGCAAGAAGTTGTAACGGTATATTGAATTCTTGATTAGTGTGATGATTTATAATTTATTATATCTATTTCTCATAACTTCTTCACTGTCTTTAGACGACATCCCCGAAGTTCGTTCTACAGGTATCATAAAATTCTATTAATTAATTATTATTTACAGCTTTTTGTTTTCAAGTCCAATCTCTTTAATACCATGTGATTCAGATCATGGTTCCATTGTAAATGACTTATCATGATGAAATTAAGCAAAAGCGCAGGGTGTGACACTGCATGAAAATATGTTGGCCCAGAGGTTTACATGATGTTAACCCAGTCAAAGTAACCTTTCACCAAGAACACTATACTATCTATATCATTTGTTGTGTCTGGAATAACTATATCATACAGCACTTGTGTAATGTATTCAGAACTATATGCAAGCTAGAATGCTGCTTTAATGTTCTAGTGTTTTTGAGTTTGCCACTCTCGAGGAAGAGTGTGGCTTTGTTTAGACACGGATAGGAGTAGAACGCTGTTTGATTGTGATCATTTATTATACCTACTCAAGAAATATGATTTTCTGTGTAACTCAGATTTTGGTTTTTTAACTGAATGTTAAATCCACATGTGTTTCGTGTTTCAGACATTATCCTTTGTCGAAATTGTGGACAAGATGTGTCATCATCCAACTTTATAATATCAAAATTCAGTCCGTCTTCATATTATCTTTTCAATGATACCTTATTTGATAAGGTTGGCGTACAAGTTCAGGTGTTTTTAACAGACATAATATTCCATTATCCACTAATAACAGTAGCACATTCTACATGTGCTGAGACTGGGGAGGTAATAACTTCTTTTAACTATTATGCTATATTATATGCAACATAAACAAGCCAAATTTTTTACGCAACAAACTAATCATTTGCAGTGGGAAGAGACAACTTCTTGGTTTCCTGGGTATCGGTGGAAACCTTGTGTATGCCCTGCATGTGGAGCATACATTGGATTTATCTTTGAACCTAGCAACCATGCCTTGGTAGAGTCTTCTAAAACATTTTATGGTCTCATCTTAACATCCCTTATCAGTGAGAATTGTAAATGCAGGTTTTTTCTACTATGTTTATAATTGGTTTGTGGATGTTTTTGTTTGTCCTGAGTGCTCAGATTGGGTACAATGTTATACCTAAGACAGATTGTGGGTTTGTCATTGATCTCACCTCTTTGTATTTTTGTGAATGGCTCTGTATTTCAGAACTTCAAAATGTTATTCAATATTCTGTCTCATTCTCATCATTAATCTCAATGTTTGAATTGTAGCATAGGTTGCTTGGGAATAATGGTTGAAAAAATACATCACAAATTCATAAGTCTATGGGTCCAAAAGGTTTTTTTTGTTCTGTCCTTAATTAATTTTATGTGTATTGTGTTGTTTCAAATTGTTATTCTTGTCTTAGCTGTTACAACTCAGTAGAGGCTGATTTGGAGTTAAAACCTTTAATATCTGCATCACTTTTATTTTCAGTTCTCAAATCCCTGTCACAGTACACTGCTGGTCTATCAACAGATTAGTCATGGCTGCTGATACACTGTCACCCGAAGATCAGGATTTCTTGGCAAAATGTGAGGAGGAACTAAAGCATAGGTTCACAGAACAAGATGAAGAATATATGAAAGTGTTCAATGCCGACCCTCCAAAACCACCCATAATAGAGTCATGGTGGGTTCCCCAAAACTCTGGTCGAAGGAATGATCGGCGAAACAACAGACGGCAACATCCGTATGGACAACGTGACAACCAGGAGCGAGGCTACCAGGACAGGAGAGACAACTGGGGTGGGCGGGGACACAATGACTACAACAGAAGCTACAATGACCGACGTTACGACAGAGACAGAAATCCAAGAAATAGATACAATAATTATTAAGGTTCTTCCTGTAAAATAGTATAGTGTAATTTGAATAAATAAAGAAAGAAAATGTTTCTCAAAAGAATATATTCTCAATTATTATGGCTTGATTTACATTTTAACAACTTAGAATTACATAATAAATCATCACCGATAAAGTAATGCAGCTACAGCGACCGTAAGATTGGAGCCATAACGGAATAAATAAATAATTTTAATTCTCACTGCTACTCAACAAGTCTAATGATTATCAATTTATAACAATAATAATTATGCCGATACAATTTTAAAACCTAAGTTCATCTATGACATTTCTGATGTACACAAACGATAACAATGTCAAAATATTCGGCATGAATAGACGCACGCGCATACTGCTACTTCATAGCTGGGATATTGTTGGTACCTACTTGTACTTCCTATCGTCGTTTACATATAATAGTTATCGCGTGGTCTTTCACAAAAATATAATTCTCTTGTCTAATCTCACATAGTAATATGTAGGTATATACAGCAGGCGGTGCGCGGCGGCGAGTAGCGCGCGTGCTCTCACTGATAAACAAACGTTCTGCGACCAGATAGCTCCGAGTAACACCATGCTAACGATTACTAAGCACAATGACGATTACATTCATCAAGCACTAAGACAACTATATAAGATTTCTTTACTATTAATACATCGGCTACTCTTCTCTGTACTGAAGCGTCACACCACCAAATAATAAGTTAAAAGCGTTCTACAAGGTCGGGTGGTTGGTTCAATACAGAAAATATATTTAGATACCGTGCTTTCTTAGACCGTCTGTCAGTTGAATCAATCACACACCGGGTAGAACGCTTTTTGTTGCTACATCTCCGGTTGTACGGGAAACTTTGAACTGACGCAAAATAAAGATATAATTTACGATGCCCGAGATACACGATTGGCAAATGCGATAACGCTTCAATTGAGTGAACAAAATGCAACCATAATAATCAAATCACAGTGAAAGTGTAACAAATGAATGCTCACTAACTTAATATTATGACTCAATACAATCAGACACGACAACATAACATACAAAATCTACTAAACAAAACATAAATAATAATATTTATACTGACAGTGTCATCGACCCTCGCGGGTGCAGATGAGCGGGCCTCTCGCTGGTTTACAAGGCAAGAGCCGCCGTGCAAGTTGCCTAGCAACCGCAGTTTTATAAAATAACCACCCGTCCTATCCTCGATACCGGACGCGCCAATAATAAGACGCCCAACACACGGGTAATGTCGATCCGTTAATATAATTATAAAGTTCTACATAACATACAGATTTTATCGTTACAAATAATATGCCTTTAATTTTCTTAACAACGATGCACAATATTAATTGTATGAATTGACACTTCATAATTACGGGATGTGCCGCAGCACGGTGCACGTGTCGGCCCCTCGGCTTCAACTTACCAACGACAATTGACTAGGATGAGTGCACTCGCTCCGCGCGCGGCGGCGCTCGTGTCCGAGCACGCCTCTAAACTCTTGAGAGGATCAAAACATTGGTCAGGTTGCAGTACATTTGACTAGAAATGCGCGTAGACGTTCAGATATTGTCATCGTTCCGGCCGGTCGGCGTGACCCGCGCCGCTACGTCCCGAGTCACAATGCGAGTACAAAATCGTTTTCAGACTCATCGGTAAAGGTCGAAAAGACTGACTTGTAAAAGTGTCAAATCTTGGTAGCAAATTTCATAAGATAATCTAAAGCTTATTTTTGATTTGAAAGTAGAAACGTGGAGCGGGGCGGCGGCGGCGGCGCTCAGATGAAAGTCCAGCACTCCATGATCTTGACGATGAAGTCCTCGCGCGTGGTGAGCGGCTCGTTGCCGTACGTCTTGCAGCGCTGCGTGCGCCCCAAGTACAGGTCGCCGTCCAACCACAGACCGAATTTACCGCTACACGACAAAAGACAATGAATTAGTAACTTGAATACTTTTCCTCAACCCAAAATCCACAACAAAAGTGTTGCTACTCACTCTCCGGCGCCAATGGATATGTTGTCGGTGCTGCCGCGAATGAAATACATGTTGTCGCCGGTCCAGCCCCAGTACTTAAACTTGGTTTTAACTGGCGCAGATTGATCTGGAAGTGGAAAATCAGTATCTATATAATCATACCTATCCATATATTTTGTGTTAAGTGACACGAATGTTAGGCGTTTTCAATGAAAGACGGAGCCGTGTGGACGTGCCTCGGTCTGCTCTCACATCTCGGCCACCTCTCGCTCGATCTCGCTTTCACAACAGAAATGCACCAACAGAGCACAGAATGTGGCGATATCTCGCGTCGTCTGAGTTAGGCTCGCGTGATAAGCTTTGTAGAGTGCGGCCGAAGCTTTTGTTTCAGTTTCAGCCACCATGTGGGGCGAGGGTTTGTGACACCAAAAGCATGTCAGTGTCAAATGCTAGGAAAATTTGCTGCCAGTAACTGGCACCCATCTGTATTTTTTTTTAAATTACATTATAGGCAAGTATTTGATCTCGAGCTCACCTGATGGTAAGTGACGATGAGGTCTACGATGGAGCATACTTGCCTAGAAAGTACCTGTTCACTCTCGACTATTGTTTGTATTGTTAGCTTATGGCAAAATAGTTTACAACCAGAGTCCAGGAATGAGCTTCAGTCACACCTATATCTATACTAATCTTCCAAAGAAGTAAAGTTCGTGAGTTTTGATGTTAAGGGCAATCTCCGGATCCACTGATCCAATTTTAAAAATTCTTGAACTAGTGGGAAGCTAGCTACATTATCTCAGAGTGCGATGAGCTTTGTATAATCGAGATGACGCTGAGAGCCACTAACCATCCTTATCACCCTTGTGTGCGTCGTCCTTGTCGGCGGCGCGGTCGTCGGCGGCGGCGGGCGCGGGCCGGCGCGGCTCGTCCGGGCGCTGGAACGCGAACAGCAGCGACTCGCCCGTGCCGTAGAAGTGCTCCGAGGGGTGCAGCGCGCACGACGTCAGCGCGCCGAATACCTGACCCAGATACGACAATTAAATCTCAATATATTCTATTTATAGTATAATTAAGGCGTTTTAAGGTATCCCGGCCCCCTGATTACGTACCTTGCAATAGCCTAGCGATAGCAGTAATCGCGCAATATTTGCTTTTAAATTGCTAATTCGTATTACGTAGCGCTGCGACGTCATACAAATCTGTGATTTGAAAGCAATTATTGCGAGATTATTGCTGTCGCCTTTCTTTCGCTAAGCTTGAAAAGATACGTAATCTGGGAGCGAGTCAGATAACTATGACATAGCATATTCAGTTGGTGAATGAATATTAAAAAACTGTGGACAGTTTTAGGTCCCACATGACATAGGCCTGAATACAAAAATATATGACGAAAAGCTTGGTGTAGTGGTTTGAGCGTAGGCCGGTCGGGTCACTGCAGCGGGTAGTTGCGGGCTCGATTCCCGCCTGGGTAAAATTCGGAAACAGCCATTTCGTAATCTGCTCTGGTCTGGGTGTTACTGAGGTCACCCCCAGGCTATTGTACGACTCCCATAATAAAAGTGTTGCTTAGTTTGGGACCGTACAGTGGGTGTTTGTCTGGCGATAATGTATCTACGATAGGGATGTTCTGTTTTGCTCACATTGTTGTCTGTGTCCTGTATGACGAGTAGCACGGGGCTCTCGACGCGCTGCATCTTGCGGTACATGGAGGCGAGCGAGAACCCGTGCTGGCTCGTGCTGAACGCGAGCGACCACATGTAGCCCTGCGCGCGCGCCGGCAGCACGCTGCACAACCTCTCCCTGCAAACATCACATGGACGATAGAAAAAAATATGAAGGTTGCCAGACGCAGGTGATTAAGAGAGTCTTGACGTGGTTAAGCTCCGGCAAGACTGATATGTTAAAAATCTGGCTTCTAATGCAAGGATAGCAACTAATAATCGGTCTTATCCAAACCACCAAATTTACAAAATATTTTCAACCAAAACAAAGCACATTTCTACTCCGAGATGCCTCGTAATACGATGGAAAATAATTAAAACTTCTATTCCTTGAGGGGTTAACATCTTATATAGTTAAAGCCTAAGTGGAACCTAAAGACCGCGGGCCGGAATACCTATTTAAATCGAATCATCCAATGACATTATGTACCTATTGGTATTGCGCGCATCAAATAGAATGCATAATGATAGCGCTCTGCGTATGCGTAATCCCATGAATTTGGCATACACAGAGCTGCCAACGTTGTTTATTTATTCGATGGGTGCTTTATCTCCAAACCTGGTAACCATCCAATACTCAACTGGCAAGACAGTGCTCTCGGCCGAGTAAACAAGGTTACGTGGCGAGCGCTGTTTACACCTGTCGAGCACTTGGCAGACAGCACTGTCTCGCCATTTCATTCGGTACGAGTAATCAAGGCAGGTAGCCGGAGCGCAGTCTTTTGTCTATGCTCCTTGGCCAAGGTCATAAGACCTGTAACAGGAGTCATGTGCGCATCAGACTAAAGCGCACGACATACACGTCACAATCACTCGGTGTCGGATGACGAACACAATTGACGGTAATTGTAACATCTATAGCAAGATGCTATTCTCAATTATAATCACTGGATTAACCAATTGATAAATACTATGTGCGTCTGGGCATTTGAGTAGAAATAACATCGGTTTTATAACAAAACCGTGCTAGCAAAGTGTAGGTTAGCGATAAGAAAATATAAACATTTTGTTAACCGTATCGAGACGTGATTATTTCAGTCGCCGTCGATAGATTCAGAGAATGATTATTTATATCCCAATGCACCGACAGAGCGGAGCGGGGGAACGGTTGCCCGGTAGATAGGTAGGTACCGCAGACTAAACAATATCGCTAGTAATAGTGCAAGAATCCGAAATGGGAAGGGTATGAATTAAAATTTCATAAATTAGTTAACAATGGCACGAAGCTTAGAAATGCTTGTGCTAAGTATTAATTAGTTAGCGATTACTCTAAACTGTTCGAATAAATGCATTGTGACAAACATATTTTTGCGGGAAATTTTATTGTGTATCAATTTAATTTAAAAAAATGTAGCGACCACTTCAGCCGCCCAACAAGCTACACAGATGGCACTGCAGACGCATTCAGATCAATAGACAATTGTCATCACAATCCTGAATCGCGCTATAAGAGTTTTCGGAGCAAGTAACATATATACAAGATCCCGACAATAACCGTCGGGGCATAGCGGCCGCTCCGCCAGGCATACCACCCGCATGGCTGGAAGATTTTCCCTTTACCGCAAAAAAAATAAGTAAAATATGTGTAGGAAATGTTAAACCGACCTGTGGTCCATGGTGAATATCTCCGAGGTGCCGATGAGGTCCGGCGGGCCGAACTCCATGTCGACGGAGGCGCCCGACGAGTAGAGCGCGCGGCGCAGCTCATCGCTCATCGACAACACCTGCGCACACGACACAACACGTATCACAGCACGCGCTAACTGCGCATCACACGGCGTCGACACTTGGGCCTCAAGTCTGCTAACACAATCGACTCATAATCGAACAGCAACCGATTAGTAACTGTCACTTTTGACACATATTTTATGGGATTTCTATCAAAAGTGACATCTACTATGCGGTTGCTGTTCGATTATGAATCGATTGTGTTAGCAGACTTGGGGCCGAGGCGTACTTGCAAATAGGTGACCAACACATATAGGCACTCACTACCCCTAAATTTATAGAAATTACAATTTCAATACAAGTCCTTTGTGAATGCTTTTATGCCATTGTTTACATGTATAAATTTGCGGAGTAGTCTTTCAGAACATACTATTACAGTAATTAATAGTGGTGTGACATTCATTAAATGGAATGGAATATCGCGGAAAGACCTTTCAGACCTGACCGGAACGTTTTAGCCTGACAAACACCCCACTTGTATGGTCCCAATCCCAAACTAGCCAAGGCGTGTATTGCGGGTAGGTTTTCGTTTTAAATTATAGCTTGAGGCTTTTTATATTAAAGTTAAGTTTGTGTATTTACATTTCTACAAGAAAGAGATTGTTGTATAGTAGCGGCCGAGGGCTCTGCAAACGTGTTTCTCCTTAAATTGTATATTATATCGTTACTTCATAATTGTTTTTGAATTCTGCTCAATGTTGGTCACCTATTGTAATGTAATTCTGTATATCGAAAGCTTATAAGCTCTGCCAGACTTCAGACTAGGTACAGTATTTACGAGGATGTTTGATCGATGATGGTTTTATTTACTCGGTTTTATTTAACTGCATGGAACGGCTGATGAGAGTTTCAAAAGGATTCTTAAAAAATATTAACTTCATTAGATTTACCAAGGTTTAGATGCCCTGTTGTTTCATTCAATGAAACTATATTTAGGGTAACTAAAAACAGTGGCTGTGTTTGTAGTATGATTTATTTACGTATCTTTTGCATCGATAGAAAATCTGAAGTCTGTAGAGATTTCATTGTATTACTTACTTTTATTTATTTTATAAAAAATTGCTATTCTACTATAGGTGTATTATCAAAACCATTGAGCTCAATTATGTTTGCAAACATCATGCTTATAGGAAAGTAGACGATGCATTATCAAACTATAGTGAACTTGAAAATTAATTAACAATTGCAAATATCTATGATGGTGACTAAATAATCTATGAGAATTTTGCCGTTTGTTAATTTATATATAGAATCAAAAAAGTACGAGAAATACTGAATTGTTGAAATAAAACTTATTTCACAGATTTTATCGCGTTTATTTTATAATTTTACGTTTCCGACGTTCGGCTGCTTTACAGCAACTATGGTCACGGAAGGACTGAGGTGTTTGACGTCCTAGTGTCATAGTATAAACTGGTGTATCCTCATATTTCGTTGTTTTTTTGGAAACGTGAAAACATAAAATAAGTTTTATTTCAATTTTTATTATTCGCGTAAATATAAGAAATTAATATACTAAATTATGTTTTGGATGGCACACAAAAATGGAATCATTATTTTCTTATTATAATGGGTTGGTGGATGATAAAGATGCACTAGGGTGGTGATGCATTCCCGATCTACAGTTCACATTCAACATTCACAGTGAAACGCGTGCGCGTGCGCAACAGCACTCCTTCTAATTGCATTTGTTACCTACTGCTAAGTGCTGGTGATCTAGTATATATATACAATAATTTGTTGAGATTTAGCACAAGCCGGTATTGGAGCATCGCTAACGCTAGCTGTGTACACAGATAAAATATAAAAAAAATAATTATTAAATCCACCTGTGAAATACAAAAACTACAATCTGTTCAGAAGGTAGAGTTCATAAGTCATGGACATGTTTTACGTAGAGTTATCAAGGCTCACAGGAAATGAACTATTAAGTTCTTTATAAACAATTAATTATAATTCGTAATTTAATTTTCTCCACGAAAGCACATCACCTGTTTTACGCAAAACCATAAGTATCTAGAGTACTTAAAAAAAAATTATAATGTTACAAATTACACTAGACATGAAACCTGAAATTCTCCAAGGTGATGTGATCCATGGACTTTAGGGAACAGTTCGTACACCCTGATTTAGTAACTTATTCAAATAACGCACCAGTATCCGAACATCTAAATATTAGATAAAAATATATTTGGCTACACAGCAAAAATAAAGCAAATGTGTAAATAATTGGCTAACAACTTATATCTATGTGTGAATGTTTAGCACCAACTTTGTTTGCCAGTTGTTTAACAAAAAGTAGTTAATTACGTAACACTTAAGTAATGTATCAAAAGTAACAATATTATGCTAAACAGGCTATGTCGTAATTACTCTTCACAGACACGTTAACAATTGTTTCAACATCAACAATGAGACTATAATTGTTTTTTAATTGAATTGAATATGTTAATAATGACTCACTGACTCACCTCACATATAGAATGTATGGTGCCTCGCCTACGAACATCGCGCCCTAACGTGCCCCTATCGCACACGGAATGCACGGTGCCCCTTCTCTGTACGGTGATATTGAACACTATCATTTCAATCTTGCGCACTTTAGCAGCGATGCTGCGAGCGATTCTACGTAACAAACGAAACATGGCGGTATCCACATGCACTTTAATATCTATTGCAAAAATATATCCTTGAAACTCTATTGTAGCTGGCTGGTCCTAATCCGAGTTGGTGGACGTCGCACAGCGTGCTATGGCTGAATTCCAATCAGGACCATGCTGGCTTGTGTTAGCACGCGAATTATTACCTAATAATAATAATTTTGGTTGAATAATTCGATGTCGAATAAGGTCGCAAGCGAATAGACTCGGGGTGCAACTGCGCAAGCCCGGCACGGTCGGCACATTGGTCAAAAGAATTTCACCGCCATCACGATTTATAATCCTTATCTGGACGTATTAAAACGCGTATGTTGTTTAACAATCTCAGGATTAGGTATCGGATTATGGGTTATTTACTATTGCAATGAAGAAGCAATAAATGTACGCTGATAAACGTTTTCAATTTAGGGGATCGACCGGAAAATGGGTGAATACCTAAACAATGACGTCTATGATATATGAGCTGCTATATTGATAACATATCTAATTCACTCTGCACATTATTATGTAAAACCTAGACACGAGTGACGTCAGGAAACTGCCCATCATTACAACATTAATTCTTCTAACTGGCAATGGCATTGGTGACTCTTGTGAGGATGTCCTGTGTCCTTTTCACTACTCAAACTATACAAGATAAGCTCTGAGTAGGGTATATTATAAGGAAGTAAAAAAGCTCACAAAATTATAGAAAACTTTAATATAAAGATGATAGTTTTTACAAAATCATTACGAAGCAGATTTCTTCCAAAAAGTGCTAAATTTATTTATTTAGGGGATGTTTGCAATGTAACCCTTCTTCAAGGGATTACATTTAAGGTGTGTTCATATTATCGCCGTTGAAGATAAAAGCTAACATTATTTAATTAATGTAATGTCGTAACGATTGACGCATTACAATTAAAACACGTAGGTACCTATTAACGTGACGAACTACATATTTTTCTGCTTACAAAATTTATGCGGCTACATCCATCGCCAGGGGCCCAATTTTCGTGCATCGAATTAATTACGAATTCATAAAATCGAATTCGAACTTTTTTCGATTGGTATTATTCATATCACTACATTCCGTCACGGATAAAAAGAATCTGAAATTAATTTATTCTATATAAATTCTGTTGAAATGGGTATAGAATGTATTGACGCAATGAGCGTTTTTTAAATATTTTACGAAGTATACGTTGCATACGCGTCGTATGTTCTTGCTTATGGCAACTTTGTCCTCCGAATCGAGATTAGTGTCGATTAGGCCCGAGAATACATGTTTCAAGAAAAAAGCTTTGACGTTCGGAATTTTATAGTCGAGATATGTCTCAAATCGCAATCTCTATTTCGAGATTATATTTTAAAACGAAAATTGGGCCCCAGACAGCTCGGGACCCGTTAATTGTTATATGCTTTACCTTATAACGTCAAAACATGCTTGATTTAACAAAAAAAAGTGATGCGACACTAAAACGATAAATGCGCAGTCCGAGCCATTAAATATGCAACAGCAAACCGAGATCCGATAACAAAATATCCTAACTCAACGCGTGTCTGAATCGCAAAGAATTTTAATAATGTTGTGCACCACCAACTTCACTTGTGTGCGCACATAACGTATCGTTACTGTTATATATGCGAGATGATATCTCAGTTTGCCTATACATGGTGATGCCCGACTCTGACCCCTACGCGCGGCAATAGAATAGCACTAGAATAAAAAAATAAACAGTTCCTATAGACCTTGCCATAGATACATCACGATGGTCGTTCACCTCTCTCTCTATGTATAGAATAGTTCCTGACAATCAGAATTAATGACATTAAAAGTATCTACAAGGAACTAATATTAAATACCTATCTAATGTGAATCTTACTCAAACCACACAAGCATATAGAGTCGATCAAACACGTGGTTAGTCCGCACGCTTCGTGTGGAATTCTCAAACAAATTACTACGTTTACGAAGTCGCCAATGAACCATTAGGCAAATTGAACTTTAACGATAACTTGGATGACACTATGATATAGATAGCTGTTACAACTGAGACACTTGTTCTAATCAGCATCGGATGTGACTGGTAGAACCCATTTGTTATTTTTACCGTGAATGCAAATGTTGTTGTACATTGCTGTGCATGCAAGACGACGCGAATAAAATTACAATTTATAAATTAAAGCGTTGACGTAATTTCCACCTTGTCGTAAACAACATGATACTGAGTCGCAACGTAGTTATAATTGAGTCGATGTACATTAAGTAGGTTCGGCCAGGTTGGAATGGTGGAGCGGACTAACGGTACCGTGGCACACAACTTTACCTCATCGTCGTTGAGAGTTGAAGACCGTTCGGCGGCAGTGGGCCCGAGCCGCACCATCTCTATCCATTTAACAGTCTGCATTTAGTGGGCAAAGTTTAGCGCATTCAATGAAACGTCCTAGCGCAGAATCACCAGGTGTGTTACACGTTGAGGCGATGCACCACAAAAACACGTCGTCCACATCACAACTGCCAGCGCTTAATTTAGAAATCACCCACGCTGTTACAAGGTTTCGTAAGCAAATACTCAACGCGGGCGTCGTGGTGAGCGTCTGCTTATAAACAAATGTAGTTTGTATTCAATTCCATGTTACACTCGGTTATAATGAGCTTGTATTAATCGCGGGAGTACTCCCGAGTGTGTGCAGTCGATGGACGTTCGGGTTCGCGTCGTAATTAAACTTCGAATCAAATATTTTTGAATGCGTCGTCGGTGCGCGAGGCGAGTACGGCGAAGCGGCGCCGCTCGGCAACTAGAGTCTGAAAGCGAAACGAGCACGACCATCGGCGTACCCGCCGCCGACCGCACGCTTCGCGACAAAAAATATACACTTGCAAACTGCAAAGTACATGCGTGCGGAAACGATTTTTGAACCAATTAACCATACAAAGACAACCCTGTAGACATACAGCTAACAATTTGCGTTTTCTTTAATGTAGAGGAACATGGATCCACCGTAGATAATATTTATGATGCATAGTGTGCACAAAAAGTTCGGGTCGCAACCTCGGGGCTAGCTCATGTCAATGCTTTGCGCCAAGTAGCGCCGACTGACCCGCGCGCGAAGGTGAGAGCCCCGTGTATCCGGGCTTCCTACTAGCCATTCAATTGTGAATTATTTTACTCAATGATGAAGGACAGCACGGACGCAGTCATTCAAGTAAGTCCAACAATCGGCCGATACAAAAATAACTTTGTTTTCAACAACACAAGCGAACAAGTTTAAAATAAGTATTACTACAATTTCCGTCTATTCCAAAGTAAAAGTTGTCGATGTAGCCTTCTGTCGTATTCGCTGTGACCGATACTGGTTATGCATGGATTAATATTATGTATAGAGAATATGATTTGTTCAACTATAAGTTGACTCATAACTTATAAATCAACAAAATAAATTCCACTAATATATAACTTTTTCTAGTTAGGTTATCTTGATGACTTAAAGCCGAACAGAATTTTATCATTCATGGATGAGGCTTACTAGTAATTGATAAGTATAGTTGTGAATCCATTTCCCACCTGTTACTTTAGAAGGTCTTTTTCAAAAGTTGTTTCCACAATTATTGCGACAGCAAAAACACTTCACTAATTAATTTGCTGTTCGATAAAAATTCACTGTTTTGTTTATTTATCTCCGAGTGCACGCCTTAAGGCCCCTGCTGTGCCCCCTGCATGTACCGACCACGCATTCGAGTGCCAACCTCATACTGCGAAACCAATGTTTTTCTTGTGTACGTATTTCTTATTTCTTTGGCTGTATAATAACGAATTTATACGGCAGTGTCGTCTCTTTTCGTCGATGTGTCATGGTACGAACCCGTGATGCATAAATCTCTCGACATTCATGCACAATGGTCACACAATTGGCGGCGATTAACGGCGGAACTAAATGCGATGATTACGACGCCGAACCCGTATAGTATCTTAATTGAAACGTCTCATTGCGCTCACAATACACATGCAAATTAATTGACCACTCGTAATGATATGTACTTGGGGATATTCCGCGACAAATCCATTAACTTTACGATCGTACAATGAAATCGATACCAGCCACAATGAGTCTAATCTCTTCGAAAAATAACGCACTAAGTCAGAACTTGAATGAAGTATTGTTGATGTAGCGCTTTATAATGAGGATATGTAATTGTGGCGCATAATAACTCGAAGGCATTAAATGGCTTTTTCAAAATATTGGTAGGACAATAGATGCTGCGTATTATTAATAAACAACTAGATCATTCCAGATATTATAGACAACTAGATCATTCCAGACTACATCCGGTTCCACTTGTAATATAACTGCGTCCTAAATACAGCAATTAACATTCGCGATTCGGATGAGATGAAAAAACACGATGTTTGTTCAGAGATTGTGAAGCTATTCGAATTGAATTAAATATAGATGGACGGCAAGAAACAAATCTTGAAAGAACTTATAAAGATATATTTTTTATATTATTTATAAAACAATAAAAACAAGCTTGCGAGATCAGTACAGTCAGCCTGATTCATTTTAAAAATAAAACACGAGTGAAAAATGAAAAAAAAAAAGCAATTCATACAGGCAAGCATTTTTTGAGCAACATAGGTCAAACACGATAAACCGTGGACTGTAAATAGGGCTATCTATATCATTTTAACTCAATTTTATTTCCGAAAGATCAAATAAAACTGCTATGCCACAAATTGAGATCCTGGTGACAAAAACTGTTGACGTCCTTTTTACAACAGATTTTTTTATTATAATAGTTATGAGGAGTGACTATATGATCATCTACATATTAAATTATGGATCACGAAACAAGATTACATACACGGTATGAAGAAAGGCATTGAAATAACAAATATTTCCCAACGTTTTGTTGACAAACAACGGAAAAATCCGGTAGAGTTAACATTCGGCCGTGTCGAGTCGCCGCGTATCGAATTCTCACCTAAACAACCCAAACTAGTTGACCCCGATGAATGCATAATGCCATTTCACAACGGCGAGCGGTTTACCCAATCCGGCCTATGTGGTTTTTGCATACCGACATTACCCAACACTAACGACAGTATAGCGTTTCAATTGACAATGCTTTTCATTTCACTATCATTTGACTGTTGTTTTAAAACATGTTTTTAGAATTAAATTGATTCGTATACTTACTTAATAGATAGTTCATCTGCACCTACAGAAGTAAAGCCTAGACTTAACCTACGAGTCAGGCAGAGGAATGAAAAATAAATGCTGCGATGGCAGCAGTCGCCTAGCTTCTTTATCTGTTAATCCGATTCCGTGCGTGAGTCATTACTTGGATCTATAACTGTCGCAGTTCAGAATGGGTCAACAAAGTTCGGTGTGCCAAGTAATTGTCGAGTCCAATTGAGTGCGCATCAAAGATTTAACGACACGCCACTTTTATTACGGCGATTCTCGACTATCATCATATATAAGGTTTAACAAAAATAGTGAAAAATATTTTAAGGGGTTAACAAGTAGCTGATAACGATCACGTTTATGTATAAAATATATGTGTATACAGTGTTTGATTCCACGTGAGAAAGCGAGACAGTACCGTTTCATCGCGGACTTAGTGCATAGTGATATTTTAAAATTTCATATTTTTTTTGGGAAGGTGACCGATATAGCCTACTGATGACTCATATTAAAATATCTTAGAGATATCATAGCAAAACGGATCATTTCAATTGTAGTAAAGATACATAGAACACAATAGCGAAACAAAATGTATAGCTGTTTGATGTTGTCATGATAATAAATTATATTTATACACTAGCTGTTGCCCGCGACTTCGTCCGCGTGGTATTTAACAAAGACTCAACCGTTGGCAACAGCTTGCTCGCATGTTCTGATCCTGCGGGACGCATTACAGATTTTTGCTATCAAACTTAATCAGGCGCAGCGCTGCAACATTGGTTTTAATTTTTTTTCGAGAGATCCTATTTTTTTTCTAATATAAAAGTAGCCTAAGTTACTCCTTGTTACATCAGCTATCTGCCAGTGAAAGTCCCGTCAAAATCGGTCCAGCCATTTCAGAGATTAGCCGGAACAAACAGACAGACAGACAGACAAAAATTTTAAAAAATGTTGTTTCGGTATAGGTAACGTGTATACATCCAAATGCACTAAGTAAAAAGCGGTTATTTTAATATTACAAACAGACACTCCAATTTTATTTATATGTATAGATGTCGTGCATTTTTAAGAACAGGTTTCGCTAATCGTTGTATAATGATAAGTTAACACACAGACCATGTTGTACTTATTGTGTTAGGTAGGTGTATAACATATTTTGCAGTTTTATTTACAACGTCAACAGAAGCAAAACAATCACATCGGTAGGTCGAATAGAATACGTACAAATGTAATTAAAAAAACAGGATTGGATGGCAAATTCACGAATTAAATGTTGAAATCGTTGATAATAAATGTTAACCGTATCGGTTACATTTATTTCGATGCTTGAGCAAATGTAGAGCTTAGTTCATCAATAACCAATTAATGTTCGATTACTGCTTAATTTATTGTTACCACAGAAATATATATTTTTGATATAAGTAATTCATTAATTTCTAATTATTGTACGATTTGTTACCGCAGGGATGAAAAAATTCCATTGTTGATACTACTTATATCTTTTTAAAAATATTAGTGCTCGTCACACATTAGAATATTTAAGATGATCTACATGTTAAGTTCTTTTCCGGAGTAAGTCATAGTATGAATCTGACCACGGTATGTATAATTCAAATTTGAAAACAACGGCATCGAACTGCGGCCTATACGCAACAGTTGAAAAGCCTAATGGCCAAGTCTATGCAAACATTTCTAACCATCGTGAATTAACAGCGATGTTCACAATACAGCTTATTTCTACAGAGCACTTTTTTTTTAAATTCAATTACATTTCACTTATCTTATTTATCAATTATTTTCTTTGGAGAAAAGCTTACATTTAATTCTGCTGCAAAGATCTTGCATTCCCTTTCACCGACTGACATTTTATTGTAAAATTGTAAATCGTTATAGAGCCAAACAACTATTCTCTCGTGTCTTAAAAATAAATATGTCATTACTAAAAAGTTTCCACGCTTTAAAACCCTATCCATAATGTAAAGTATAATACGGCAGCTTTATAATTTATGCACAATGCAAAGAGGTCAGTCCGTTTTGTAAATTGTTGTTACTTTTTATCAATTCGTGTCTCCTTATGTGGCTTATTATCGGCATCGATTTTAATGATATTATGTAGGTATATATACATATATATCGTATGTAAGTATAAAAAGATTAAAAACAATTGTAAAAGTTATTTGTAAGGAGAGCAAAGTTACCATTCCATATTACAGCCATATTCCTGTCGATCATGAATAAATATGAATCGAAAAGGTCGAGTTATTTTGTATCAATTATTATTATTGTAGGATAATTTCAATAAGTATGACGGATAAGGTGCTTCGTGTGACGCACGGAATACAAATGAAGCTTTCTAGTAAACATATTTCTATATTATGTTTAATATGTATGAATAATATGAACAATAGGTAGCTTTGTTTTTTTTTTGCGACTGTACATTTTGTTTACGATTTGCACGGTGTTCAAAACGGTATCGAGAATTATAAGGAATCTTGCAATACACAAACAAAATGACAATACAAGTTAGACGCCAAATTGTTTTTTTTTGTCTTCTATAACAAAATAAAACGTTATAAAAATGCTTATTTTGGATAAGCAGTTAATCTATATCAATAGAGCAGGGCCCCAAGTCTGCTAACAAAATCGATTCATAATCGAACAGCAACCGCATAGTAACTGTCACTTTTGATGGATATTGTATGGGATATCTGTCAGAAGTGACAATTACTATGCGGTTGCTGTTCGATTATGAATCGATTGTGTTAGCAGACTTGGGGCCCAGAGCTACAGAGAAAGTAGGCAGTCAGGGTCGAAATGCGTTAATCGTTCAACTTTGCAGCACCATCCGATTGTCCGGGATAGCCATACACAGCGCAGCATTGAATGAAACGACCTCAAAGAAAAAAAAAGTCGGTTTATAAGGGAAAACGCTTATTATAAAATCGCTTAGCCATAAATATCCGCAGGTGCATGGTACCTGGATCGCCGTGTAACGAGTTATTCAACTAAATGCCATGTGAATTGTCAAGGAAGATTACACGCGCCGCGGGCCGTGATGCCGCCATTGTTCGAGCTCCATTGTAACGTAACAGTAAACACTGGGCTGGTGCACGCGTCACAGCGCTGCTTGCTATGTTACACACGAGATGTAATCAAGCCTTATCTGAAGGGTTTCTGTAGCCAAATGGATACGGAACTCAATATTGCGCGTAACTTGTGGTGAGGTGACGAAATTATCCCCGAATGGAGGTTCTTATTGGGAGTCATAGAGATCATTTTAAAATGGCAACATTCAAAGACAAATATAAGATACTCTATCTCATTTTCTCCTATTAAAGAAAGAGATTATCTCGGCTCAAGTGCTAGTCCTGCTGGTCGGTCTACCATAGCATGCCAGTGAGGTAATTCAGTATTATATTTTAGTGTTTTTTTATAATATCACACCAACTATACGGTCCCACCCTAAGCAACGCTTGTATTATGGGTACCGTACAATGGACTGGGGGCGAACCTAGTATATAATACTTATACAGATATAAAACATCTAAGACTTGGGTACAATCATTCCTGCTCATCACACAAAGTTTGTCCCTACCAGGATTCGAACCCGGAACCCACAGCACATAAAGCAGAATCACTATCAACTGCACTAATCAGGTCTAAGCAAACACTTCTTTGTATTGTAATTATACGATTTTTTTTTCTTGTAAAGTGCATATCCTTAAACTATTACTAGAATATAAAACAGGTAGATGTGCAAGGTAATATGAACATTCATAGCCTACACTTAGATATCCTAATTGATCGGAAACATTGCTTCACTACACATCGGATGCAATCTATGGGGCAGTGCGTAACATATCACTAACGAGTGCTAAACAACCGCGCTACGGACCTGCTCCGCCGACTGAATGTGACATTGCATCAATTAAAATAAAACTATAAACGCAATTACTATTAGGTAGGTATTTTAATTAACTGTCCTACGTAGGTTCTACGCTATTTTAGTATCAAGAAATTACTAAATAATTATGCCGATATTGCTTCAATATCTTTCACAACTTTCATCTAGATTTCCCTTAAAATAAGACTTTAGGAACAAAATTACTGTCACACTCAGTTGATCGTGGTCTCAGACGAATCAAATATAAAACAGACGGAGTGGCGCACACAGAATACTAAACGGATGTGTGTAGTACACGCGAATTACTCACACATCAATTCATTTATTACGTGAAAATAATTTATGATTTTATTAATCTTAGACGAATGAACTTTTTTTTGTTTGTTATTTGCGACAATCCGTCTGTGTTTTTCTCATTCGTCTGAGGCCGTGGTGTCGTCCTCGCATTCGTTCGTACCTCGGGGCGCGGCTCCTCGCCCAGCGAGTCGCCGAGCGCCTCGGCCTGGCTCTTCATTATCGAATATATTTTCACGTACGGCGCCTTCAGCAGCTGAATGAACCCGACCGCACATGGGGCGCATTAGTTATTAGCACCTATGTGGTTTATGTCAGCGTGTACCTAACGCTTTGTCGCGAGGATGTACCCCAAGTGTAAATTTTCTCCATATTAGTCCTTTTTTTAAGGGATTTCGAAAGCTATGGGTACCATCCGCTGGAAGCACTGTTCAACTTCATAAAGTGCAAATATGAGACTGAACACGATCGGCTAACGAGAAGACTTATCTTGGGGTACAAAACAAAAAGTAAGTGTACACCTAGCTTAATCAAATGATACCTATTTCGCATATTCGCGTATTCGTGTGAAAGTAAGCCAATCGACTTAATATGTACATAAATAGAGTATTAAGTTCGATAACAAAACTAACATCCATCGGTAGGCACAAGTAATTATTCATATTGTAAACGACGACCTTCCTTATCAGCAATGTGGAGCTATGACAGATAATTAGAATTCCATATTTATGAACAGCGATGATAGCACTCTCGCCGCTTTCATATCAGTGTGAAGGCAAACATGACAGCGTAGCGACGTCGCTCCACAACCGTCGACCGATAGACAAAATTGTATGTGATAATACAACACAGTTTTATTAGGAACGTGTATAATTAACACGTCCGTGTTTAAATATTAAGAAAAAAAAGTTTTCATTATTATATTTTTCCCATGTTTATTTAGTTATTGCCACGTATTGTTAATTGTTGAGCAATATAGTGAAGCTGGCAACACTTTGTCTTGCAGACTTGTTAACAAGTTGCCAACAAGCTCAAACATAATTTTAGCAATAAACAATGGTTTATGTGACTGGACGCGATTTTAGAATTTGATATAAATGGCAGACGATAAAATATTTAGTTTGTTTTCGTATATGCTGCATGGACAAGAACTGTTAAAGTTAACATAGTATTCAGCAACATTTAAATATGCTATCAATGTTGGGCAACTATTGATCAACAATTGTACACCATGTATAAGTGGCTTAACTGTCACGCAATAATGTTTCTACACACACACAAAAATAATCCTGTCCACTTAATAATAGACGTATTTTACGTACACATAAATAGATATATCATAAATAGACCTTTTAAAAGGGGCTCTCGTGCTAATGTGCCTTTATATAGAGACGCTTTTTATGCAAACGTATCTGATAAACAATCCTATTCACAGTGCCAAAAAGGTATTGTATATTAGGGATGCGCCGAAATATTCGGTAATTATTCAACATAATTTTATATATTCGAACGAATATTCGGTAAGTGCCCTTTGCCCTTAAAAGACCCGCAAGATTGTTAAATAATATTCGGCAAAATAACCGAATATTCGGCGCATCTGCAATTAATATTTTCTTTGTAATTGGAAAAACAGCCATGTTAAATGTGTACTGTACTGTGGGATGTGAGATGCATAGTCGTCGATATAAAAAAATGTGTTTTGCAAAACGTCTGTTAGTCACAAAACGGTGTGAGGTACAAGGTAAATGTTTCGAGAAGAGTTGTCAAAAGACTCACCTCCCAGGATTCGCGCGTGAGATCCGAGACGTCGCCGGTGCTGCCGGTCCGTTCGTCCTGTAACGGGCATTCCACCATTAGTTTTAAGTGATCAGGAAAATTAACGTACCACCATAAATAAAGTAGGCGTGAAATTGTTATCTTAATGAGCGATGATGCCGAGATAACTGACACAGAATGCCTACGTAATTTATAATAGAATACTGATATCATTTATGTACACTAATGATATCATTGCGTAATGAGTTAGCTCTACTGTAGGAAAGGTTAAAGAGTTTAGTTTATCTCGGGTGTAAGAAACATGGTAACGAAAGCTTTGGGTAAAGGTTACACTTAATGCACTTAAAATAATTGTTGTCGAGTCATGTATTAGTATTAGTTCGCGTCACTTTACGAAGCATGTTGAAGCCGCCTTATAAACAGTGCGATTTTTAGTGCATTTATAATCATTACGTGTAAAGCCACAATTGCGATAAGTAATTTTTTATTTTAAATCTTGCTCACAGAAAATCACAATTGTCATTTGGATCGAAACGAATATTAAAAAAAATCTGTGTCAAAATTGTCACTTGCTGTAATTATTATGACAAATGCGGCAAATAACGCGGGTTCAAATGGCGGTATACCTGTGCTGAATCTCGGTGTATAAGTCCGTAATCATTGGCATAAGTCTATCGAATCAGAATCAGATCGGTTTCAGCTACCTTATGTCCAGGCTTGGGGTCGTCGTCGTCCCACTCGGTGTCACTGTCGATGAGCTCGTAGCCATACGCGGCGACGTCACCCAGCGGCCCGTACCGCTCCGGCACCCAGTGGGTCAGGAACTTGAATAGGTCGTCCACCCTGCGATGGACTTGGGACATTACACACGCCGCGTATAATGTTTTTTTAATAGAGACGATTTTTTTTGCAATACCACAGATCACACACTAAGGAACCAATAGGAGTACAGAAGAAATGGTAGTGATGTTGAACTCAATGTGTACCGTGCCGAAATGCGATTTGCTCAGCATGACCTAGCAAAAACTAAGTCTCCTACAGCGCTGATTTTCAGCCAAAACCTACTCCATAATCATAACCACATTACCTAGTGTCCCAAGTAACATTCGCATACCTTCCATCTACATTTTAATAATTAATTCATTTAAGGCTTAGGCTAGGCACGCATCTAGCAGAATTCTTGGTGCGGAATTCGAAAGTCATAAAACATTCAAAACAACTACTCACCTATTTCTAGGCACACCGAACCAGTACTCGGGCTTCATGCGCTTGCGACCGTAGGACATCAGCGGCGTGGTGCGCGGCAGCGGGCGGCCCATTGGCTTGCCCATGCGCAGACGCAGGTACAGGGGCGGGTCGTCGCTGGGGCGCGCCGGCCGTGGTATTAACTCTGATAAATAAATTTATAGATATCGTAAAAGGTAGGAAGTACATTTTTTATTGACAGATGCTAACTATATGATTCCTTACTAAGCAATGCATGTATTATGGATACCGAACAATGGGCTGGGGGCGATTCCAGTAACACCCAGACCATATCAAAATACCAAAAGGTTATTTTGGAAATTCGATCAGACAGGAATCAAGCGTGTAACCAACTAGTGCAGTGAACAGAGCGGTCTACGCTTAACTCATTAGTACAAAATATCACCAAATACATGTTTGCGACAATAAGTACTGACTATCAAAAGAAGCAAAGAGATCAGGCATGTCGTCCACTGAGACCATGCTGCGGTAGTCCAGCCGCGGCTGCTGCGGCGCGCCCACGCTTGACGTCGACTTGGTGTGCGACCGCCCGAACCCGCCCAGCGAGCTGCGCCTGCACATAACACACATACCTTTAGCACATAACACAAAAAATAACAGTTATTCAATTCGATATAACATAGTGTAAACAATAGTAAGATAGATATTGATACATAATATATAAAATTAGTAAATAAGGTACTATCAGACCGCATAATAAATTTTACCTTGAAAGGTACACGGTTGCCTATGGCAAGACATGCTAGAGTTAAGTGACCACGCGAACATAATATTAAAGGAGTCCAAGTGATAATGGACTCGATAGTACCTTCTTACAAATATAATCGTAAATAGGATAATATTCGAACGATACATTTCAGTGAGGAATATGACACAATAGTAGGTAAAGTAATAATTTACTTACAACTATACTAAAACAATATGGTTAATAATAATCCTCCATCTGTAAAATGTTCGCAAAATAAGTTTGGTCCCGTGAAGCTAGCTGCAAGGCCTCCCGCAACACACTCAAACGTCTCTAACATCAACAATCATGTCCTGCGCAGCGTATCGTACGAACTTCACAGATGCAAACTTACTTTGCGGGCATTGCATAAATACCAAATGTTAGCTGTTCAATTCAATTAATTTTTAACACGCAAGACACAATTCAGAACACGACTTTACGCTATCAGCCGAATACTCAAACGCACGGTACTTAAAGTTTGAGATGTCTCTATATAGAAAATAAATGAGCTCGAAAATTTGCTTTTGCGTATTCGGCGGTTCACATGCTAAACATTGAAGGTGCCTATAAAATCGAAAATAATGGACGTTGCTGGTGATACGAGGGAGGAGACAATTATTATGATTATTGATGGGCGCGGTGTAATGATTGACACATGCCTGTATGAAACAGATCTAAATCCTGTTCCTAACACGTATACAACATGCTATAAAACTGTTATTATAAAGGGAAACGAAAACACAACACTTCGTAAATATGGGGTGAAACGCTCACGAAAACTATTATTCAACAATATTCATCTGAATAATTTCTTTAATTTATGAGTGTTTCATACCATACATACTTCAACATTAGAATTTGCCTGAAAAGGACAAACACATTGATGCCGGTGGGAATATGCCTAGAAGAGTGACAAAGAGGCTAGATAATTACCGCAGCGTCATACTTTAATACCTTGACTTAATTATAGTGCATTTTTTTATTATAATTATGTTAACTTTTAAAACAATGGGAAATAATCATGTTTAAATACCGTGGGAATTCTAACCGCAAACCAAATTTCACTAAGTAGGTTATAGAGAAGAATTAGTCACCCTTATCTAGAAGTAAATACATATCATACAGATATGTAAGTATAAACATTTATTTATAGTAAAATCTACTATAATATAAATGAATTTGAGGACCATAGAGCAATAACTGATATCAAACGCTAAAATATTAGCTCGCACCTTTTTTATGATGTTTGTCTATACTGAAATACGTTTTAATCACAAAATGAATCCTGCAAACAAGAATTTAAGGTCTAATTCGGTAGATACTTATGTAATTAAGGATCACAAAATAGACATATGTTAAGTCAAAGCACTAATGCAATATCTATGGCGCTGTGGTTACATTCACGTCAAATGCAACACATAACAATATTGGGCACATGGACACAGCAGCGGAGCGTGACGTCACGTACCCCGAAGCCACCGCGTCGAGGGGCGCCTCCTCCGACGGGGTTTTACTCAGGAACAAGCCCGTGCCGAACTCGACTAGGTTCATTGGCGAGCTAAACGCACCAATGAACAGAGCGGAGTCGGTTCAAGGTCGGAACGTCCCGGTAAGCATCCACGGTAGCAAGGGAAAATTATGATTCCAATATTAATTTGCTTCTGTTCGTCCCAGCATGTGTATATGTGAGTTTCTTTGTAGGTAGATGTGATAGTAGCAATATCACCATCGAGGAACATTTTGCGATAGAGGACCTAAGTCTATAGTTGAGGCACCCTTATTAGCACTCACAAGGGGGAACATTCACCCAGCTTTTCAGCCACGTTGAGACCATGGCTGGCGTCAGATTGACCGTGTTTCCTCACTAGATTTGTGAGGCTGCGCGTTTGCTAAACAAATCAGTGTAAATGTTAACTAATAGGTATATAAACAAACTTATCGTTAACGGTTAAATATCACTCGGTTCTGCGTGGTCTAGGATAGCCCAGTGAGTGAAAGCCCGTTTTGGTATGTTTATCTTTATTGTGTAAAACAATATGTCTCTCTAAAGTAGTTCTACTAATCGATAAGCTAAATATTTGAAAAATACTTAAGTCACTTTATTTATCGACATGATTATGATCCCATAAATCGTTTATAACATATCGATTTGTTGAAACGATATGTAATATCATCTAGATTTATTTATCGACAACTTAAGTCATAATCTACATTTTAGCGATTTGTAGACACACTATATCATATTGTCTAGCGGGGTTATTTATATCGATCAAATGGTACTCGATGTTGAAAGATGTGTTAGCGCGTTATTTGTTAGTAGCGGTATGTTTATTTTGAGCACACGATAATGATTATTCTATAGAACAAATATTATGGCAGCAGTACAGTAATAATAGTTACGATTACATCATAAAGCGCTATTGTATCACACAATATGACTCATAAGGTAAAGATCAAAGTAAATAGTTCGAAACAAGTGCTTGTTCACGCGTAATAATTATATTTTTATGAATATTGCACTGATTGAAAAGGGCAGAAACATGACAGGACTTTCTAGTTAACTACCATCGTCGACTGAAAACATATTATATAAGATCGATTATGGTTATGTTATAATGCCTTATTATGAATAGCATATATTATGTCTCTATAAAACAGTATTTGTTGTCGCGATATAATAGTTTACGATCATAATATTTATTAAGCGCATCAGGAAATGAAGTCAACAATTTTCTGTAATTTAAGCCCTCAGTTTTGTCAGAGTATCCTCAAAATCCGCTACAAAAACCCCGAAGCGATGGTCAGCTTTTGTATGTAGAAACTATCAAACTAATAATTACGAACCATTGCCATTTGATTATGAGTTCATTGTAGGACTTGGGGTCCTGATCAATCATTCGATTGAAAGTTCCTGCTTTGGAAAATTCCATATGTCATACTGGTAACCAACAGCCCAAAACGCCCATTGTCTTTTAATTATGTTATGAACTGTATTGAACAGATTGAAACTCCGTTCATGTCGTGTGTAGGGGGCTCAATAAGAGTGTGAATCTTATTACAGTATTATAAGTGTTATAATAGTGCGTACCTGTTGAATACTTTGGAGAAGACGCTAGTGGAGTTGTGGCTGTCGGCGGAGGTGGGCAGCGACTCAGCCTGCGAGCCCGGGCCGGTCACCGAGCCCTCGCCCGTCAGCCCCTCCACCCACGACAGCGGGTACGACAGCCGCTTCAGCATCTAAAAATGATCATAACGTTTATATGGTCCTCCAATGAACATAGGTGGGTTCACATGCGACCTCCACCACGAGAATAGAAACGATGCGATATCTTATTGAAAATTTTGAATCAGGAAAGTAGTCAATGGTGTTCAATCTTTTACAAAATCCACAAAAGAACTGAGAGTCGTATTATCTATTCCGTACAATGAGTAAGTATGTACTGTGTTTGTTAAATCCAACCAATCATAAACAGTTCATAGACATTTAAATTTCAATGGCCTCTGTCTGTCCATGGCATCGTAGCTCCCAAGCGCTTGGACCGATTTTTTTATCGGTCGGCCGATTTTATTTAATTAGGATAGTTTAGACTTATATTTGGTGAAAATCAGTTAATTCATGGTCTTGTAATAGTTTGATGGTCATCACCTTGTTCTTCTTGTCGGGCTTGTCGTGGTCCTTGTGTTGCGCGGCCGCCACGGCGGCGTCGAGCGAGAAGGAGACGGCGGGCGCGGGGCGGGGCGCGCGCGCCGCCTCGCCCAGCGGCGGCGCCGACAGCGGCGGCTCCGCGCGGCCCAGGCACACCGGCGGCACCCACTCCGCCGACAGCACGATGTCCGCGTCGCTGTACACCTGCCGCCGCAACACACACGCACCCGTCAGCCTCACCAACACACCGACTGTACGGTCCCACACTGACGCTTGCATTAAGAGCACCGCACAATATAGATAGATAGATAGATAAATAACTCTTTATTGTTCCACCACATAAAATTAATACAAAATTACACAAACCTACTGAACTTGTACAGAGAGTTTAACAATGGGCGGCCTTATCACTAATAGCGATCTCTACCAGGCTACCTAAAAAAATATACTGGGGGCGAACCCAGTATATAATACTTATGTTATGGTTATTAATCATCTAGGACTTTCGGTACAAAGTTCACTAACAACTCTGCTAATCAAGTCGTCAACTGACGAAATGATTTGTTAACGACACCACATCAGCTAGAGCGAACGTTATTTTAATTAATTAAACTATGATTGATAGCGAATATTCACACTTTTTGATAGACAATCAATAAGTTTGACAGTATGCGGAATAACACTACGAGTCAAAGATGTCGATAAAATTTCGTCAGCGAGAACACAGGTAAGAATAACTGCTTTATACTACTACATCAGACCCCGCAACACAGACAATAGAGCGACCGTGCAAGCAGTAGACGGTCAGCATCCCGGACATTTATCTAGGAGCACATGATCCTGAATCAGGAGACCTTCCTGTGTGTCGGCTCTATGTGCAGAATTAACTCTGGGCCTCCCGCATCAATCCCATTATGAGCGGCGCGCACGCAATCCATGCGTGGACTTTGTCGATCGGAGAAAAAAGAAATATATAGAGTTGAAATTTTAAACTTATTATGAAGGGATGACACTCATTTTGAACAAAGAATATTGACAGGGTACAAAGAGAGAAAGTTGAACAACAACATTCCATTACCTATCACAAGTAGACGACCAGAGAATCATATCGAAGATGAAGATCGAACTCAGAAAACGCACACATGAGAAATAATAACATTTAAACAAGTATTTACACAAAGATATCAACATCAACAAAGTAGGAAGACAACACAATGGATAGCCTTCAACACTATAACACCAAGAAAAAGATAAAGGATTTTTCCAGCCTTGAAACTATAGATAAGTCCTCGGCACCACGAAGTAACCAGCCAACCCCCATCAGCCTCACCTCCTCGTGAGACGAGCTAGACATAGCTTTCCCATTTTCTCCCCCCGGGTGGAACACTACAAAACACCTCAGGAACTTCTCCTCGTACACCGCGTCGCTGTGCCAATCATCGTACATCGACACGTTGGGTTCCGTCGACTCGTATATAGTCTCTATATCGTGGTGATCTACGATTGAACCCTAAAATATCTATGGTGTTAGTAAATGGAGATATTTCATGATTTCCGTTGTGATATTGTGTTAGTATAGATAAATATATATACAGATATTATTATTACTGGTGGTAGGCTTCGGCCGTGGTTAGTCACCACCCACTGAACAAAGCCATGTCGCCAAGCGGCCTAGCCGTGTTCCGGCATGATGTTCGGTGTTGCCATTCATGGATGGCGGGTCAGATCAGCTGCGCTGCATGTGCCTAGTGCATGTAGCGTCTCGATCTACTGCCGCCTTCCTACCTAGGCAAGTATGCTCCATCGTAGATCTCATCATCCTTTACCATCAGGTGAGATCGAGATCAAATACTTGCCTATAATGTAATAAAAAAAAAAAATAAAAAAAATATCATTTCCAACCTTAATGCCCAGCTTGCACGAACTTGCAAAGAGCTGCAGAAACTTGCCTACTTGCTAAACAGTCCTAACAAGGCGTGTCACTTTGACTCATTGAAGTAATACACAAATCTCCCAAGTCTTGCGTCATTCTTAATTTTTTCACGGACTAAGGTTGACAGAAGAATGACCGAAGTTCACTCTCAGCAAAGGATCGCGCTGCCTTGCCTGAGCGCTGCCATCTGTCTCGCTGATAGCGCGTGTGTGCTTTCGCCTTCGTCGGTTGATCAACATCCGACCATTGATCTTTTAATGGGATTGGGGGCTTACCATGAACTATCAATGCGACTCAAATGAGGACCAAAATTGGAACATAGTCACTATAATCGAGTTCCTTGATGATATATCAAGTGAGTTGTGGCAAGGGTATTATTTTCTGTGTCTATTGAAAGGAGAGACGCTTAGCACTCCCCTGGACAAGGATGGAACACACAAAATAGTTAAGGCACAACTTGACCACGTTTTTTGTCACGGATGTGTGCGAAAGGCGGCGGGAAAAGGACCACCGTTTAGTCGGTAGAAGTCCGGCATAACCCGCTTGCCTCCCTCGGGGCTTGCGGGTATCCATGAGGATTTCCCCACGCAAAAAAAAGGGTATTATTTTCTGGCATATCAGGTCACCTTCTTAGCGGCGGCGGGCGTGACGTGCAGCAGCGGGTCGCGGATGTCGATGCCGGAGTCGTGGTAGGACAGCTTCACGAGGTGCTGCGCCTCGTCCTCCGCGTCGCCGCGCTCCGACCCCTCCCCGCCCGCGCTGCCCGCCTCCGCCTCCGCCTCCGCCTCCGCCGACACGCTCTCCTCCTTGCACTGGTCTGCGCTTGACGATACCTGCCACACACAATACATCCCCCAAATTTATTATACCTTTCATCAATTTACAATAGCATTACAAAGCTATTTTCGGAAGACAAGTGTTTTGTAATGCACAATAACTGTTTAATACTCAAATATGTTGCCAAGCGCAGATACGGCTTAAAAGCATTAGATAGCGATAGAATAATAATGATAATATTTAACGGTGAAGGAAAACATCGTGAGGAAACCTGCATGTCTGGGAAACCCCCCTCGAATGATGTGTAAAGCCCGCCAACCCGCACTGGGCTAGCGTTGTGGACTATGGCCTAATCCCCCACGCATTGAGGGGAGGCCCGTGCCCAACAGTGGGACATTAAAAAGGGCTGGTATATGAATAATATGTAATCGTAAAAGTACCAGCTATAGACGCTTCACACAAACCTCGCTTCCTTGGTCGATGGACATGCGATCCTTGCTGGGTATCGCCCAGTGTTGGTCGAGCAGAGACTTCCGCCTCTCCTCTATGGTTTGTTGCTGAAAATAAAGAAATAAAATTAACACCCATTGAATTTAAACGGTCATTAAATTAACGTTAGCATCAACGTGTCTGCCATACGTGAGCACGAGTGTGATAAAGAAATCACGTATTTTAAAAATGTTGGTAATAACACCACCTACTAAGTGCGCGGTGGAACTGTACTATCTTGCTTTCTAATGGAAAAATCAAACCCTGTATACACATATGTTTATACATAAACGGTATCGTTATCACCTACTTGTTAACCCCTTAAAGTATTTTACACAATTTTAGTTAAACCATAATACTATAAAACAAATTACGCATATTGTTTACTGCGTGAAGGCGATAAGGAGCGCTCGCGGTGGCAAGCAAGGCCAGCACCTTACTAAATCTACACGCCCACCTTTTTATTATAAACGGGGCCTTAACGCGAAGCGTGGTATATGTAGCTTAAAGACACCAGCAGGGTTATTTTAAACCATTCGACTCGATATCGGAAACGGAATCGAAAACTTCCCAGCTGGATTACCGCAATCGCTATTCAAATATCCGAATATGATTATCTTCGATGTATCTTGATGACAATACAATATCGTTTTTCAAAAAGTTTCCGTCGGAAAGCTCGTCGAGAGCGACATCAACATCGGAAAGTGTCAAATCCGTTTCCGATATCGATTCCGAATGATTTAAAATAACCCTGCTGGAGAGCGGTATGATAATCAGTCAATGTCCTCAAATTTCACTTATAAAACTTGGGCTGCTATGAGAGTGTTACAGAACATGAATGGCAGTGTGGACTCACCTGCAGCGAGGTGGGCGTGACGAGGTCGCGCTCGAAGGCCTTGGGGAAGGCGGCGCCGCCGCGGTCCTCGGCCTCCGAGCCGGGCCTCTCCTCGTGCTCGTCCCCGCCCGCGCCCGCCGCCTGCAGCTCGGGGAACGTTTCGTCCTATACACACATGCCTTCATTTAAACAATACACCACATATAATCGTTAGACTCGTGTTACTCCTTTAGGTGGACATCATACAATGTAGGACTCTCTTCCCAGCCCACTTAATATTAATTGGCGTGAACTTCTTGAGAGATCAAATCTTGATACATATTCGTTTGTAAATTATTGTCACTACCCATAACAATGCCACACAAAAATATAAAACATATTTATAAAGACAGCACCTATGGAGTTTCTTGCCCTTTCTAAATTCGAGGCATATCATTTTGCTAATATTTTTGACTATACAAGAGTACTGTAGGTCAAAGTTTACATGAAATAAATTAATCTGATTCGGAGCCCTATAGATTTACATCGAACCAAATCATTGTAATGATTTAGATTAATCCTTACAAAGAAAATACGTTCGGAGGCTTTGCCTTACGTAATGGTTATCAGTTCAACCAGCTTGGCAATAGCATTTGACACATCAAGGTATTCTTACCTTGCCTATACACTTGGCACTAGAGGAACTTAAAATATATTCTTCGATATACTTACTATACAAAAAGCTACTCAGAATGTTATTAAGGGATACATATAATATATAGTTTCCTCAAATCATAGAATTTGTAATATTTGAAGAAGTGAAGTCCAATGACTTGGACATCCCATCCTCCATAGACAATGCTTACTTTGACTAGAAGAGAATCTTTTCCGGGCGAATGTTCCGATTTATTCATGTAGTAGATCTCAGCGTGTTCGGCTCTGAAACAATATTAATTATCATTACATCTTGTACGGACATTATTTTATTTGTGGCCGTAAAAGTCCTTTCTTGTGATGAGTCGTTCAAGTATTGTATAAGCTAAAATTATGATTAGAAAACTTTCATAGGGATATTATGTTCACATTACCTGTTTGTTATATTTTAATAATCAATAGTTACTGCAGGAAAAATAATTATTGGCGAATATATACAAATAAATAAAATTGGAGTGTCTGTTTGTAATATTAAAATAACCGCTTTTTACTAAGTGCATTTGGATGTATACACGGTACATATACCAACACATTTTTTTTTTTTTTTTGTCTGTAGGTCTCTCTGTTTGTTCCGGCTAATCTATGAAATGGCTGAACCGACTTTCACGGGTCTTTCACTGGCAGATAGCCGATATAACAAGGAGTAACTTAGGCTACTTTTATTTTAGAAAAAAAAACATGTATGGTACACACTTGTGCGTATTCTGGTCGGGTCCGTGCGTGCGCATGTGCGCGATGTCGTAGAATATGGCCGCGTTGACGACGTACTCCATGGGCGCGATGACACCGTACGACTCGGGCCCGTGCTCCATCACTAGCGTGTCCGACACGTTCGGGTCGAACATCACCGCGTTCGGTGTGACCAGCAGCACGCCGGACACTACGCCCTGAAGTATCCATAACACACATTCCATTATTATTAATATACATACAGATGGATCAACTGATGAAACCATAGTCATAGCCAGGGGGTTTGCTGGGCGATGGGGCAACTCAAGGAAACCCAGATGCAAACATTATCTTTTCTCCGTCAAAAAATCTGACACCATTAGAATGTCGCATTTACGTTCCATGTCACTGTTTTCATTTGCCAAGATACTATAGAGGCACATAATTTTTTGACATCAGTAGTGATATGGTGTTCTATTTTGACTCGAGTCCATGTTCCAGGGGGGGAGCAGGGGGTGCAGGGGGTGCATCTACCCCGCTCTGCCCCATTGTGTAGCCGTCATTAATTTCTTAGATGTGGTAGTGATGAACATGATCAAATTTACCAATTGTTTGTTAGGTAGGAAAGTAAGCCAACTCTTGGTATTAAAATGTACTATACATTTTTTCCTCTATAGATAAATCCCAGGATGCATGATGCAAGCTGTCTTCACGATCATTAAAACAACATTACCTCGTATTTTCCGGCTGTTAAATACGAGTTAATGTTGTTTTATAATGCAATGTGAATAGGTCGTATATTTGTTCTTAGTTTCATCTTTTGTGTGTTTATAGTTCGAAGCAGTTTATGACTCCTATTATTGTCTTAAATGATCCGTACATATTTATTTATAGTTCTCGACCTGCTCGCTGAATACTTTATTGCTTCCTATAGGAGTAGCCATGAAGAATTCTCAAGCATTACTTGGCGGCTTTGTCCTATAGCAAAATATGGATTATCGATAAAACAAATCTCCAACTCTATATTTGATACCACAAAAAATGCGGTCAAGTTACACATGCAAAATATAGACCAATTTTATTTTTTACTCGGCGCAATCGGATTAAATCAAAACAAATGTGTTTTACCAGACTTAAGTTATTTGAAAAAATATTAGATTAACAAGTATGATTAGAATTAAGATAGGTTACCTGTCCATCAGTAATGTGTCGTACGTTGATCTTGAGGAATCGCTGTGGTGAACTGCTGCTGGTGGGCGCCTCCGGCGACACCGGCCGCAGGCTGTCCAGGATCTCTGCAATAAACCAAAAACCGTTACAGGATGATCAGAAATATAACGAATAACAAGGAGTGCCCATCGTGAGAACGTGAACGGCGGTTCTCGGTCATTCGGTACGCACCGGATTCCTTCCTATTAAGTATAAGACCTTCGTGGCCCAGAAAGCGAACGCCTCCCCCTCTTCCGACCCCGCTAAGCAGCCCCCGGCTAAGACAGCGGCACCGGGATGCCAGCGCCCATACCCAATAGCCCAGGGTTGTATAATACGGACTAACCACCGTAACACCTCAGTCATGTGTGCAAGGGATGAGGCCCTTTCGCATTCTGTCACGCGATCCACATATACTGTAAGGCATTAGCTGTGAGGGCCGCAAACAACAACTAAATATAAATGGGACCCCAATTCAAACTATGACATAAAATAATCCGTAATATTAGTTCTATTTCAATACCCCCCTGGGTACAGGTACAGGGTCGAAGCAAACCGTAGCGCTAGAACTAAGTATTGCCATGCAATAATGGCATTAAGGTGGGCAGGCAGTAATGTCCCCGACGGTAGCTACTCTATTTCACATCCGTGCCGTGTTAATTACAAGGTCGTTGCACTCCGTTAATTTGATTTACTTGCACATTATAATTTACACTATGCATGTTCATTACAGTCAGACATGAAGGGGGTCAATGATTCAATTTTCCAGCTGATGCCTGTCTTCATGGGATGTGGTGGTTAAAGCCCGGGACAACCTTTAGGGTTCCCGTAGAATCGACTAGTATATTTTACGTCCATACGGGACATCCTTATCACCGACCGAGTTCGGTTCTAACTATGATCGGTGATTACTACAACAATAACTCCCATAAACATAACATTGGCTATAATTGGTCTTTATGTTCCTGAGATTCGTCCGCATTAAAAAAGTTTCTATGACCTTTCTTGCTTACTTTGTTAATATCGTGTTGAATAAATGTATCCGTCTCTTTCTATCTTATCCAGCCGAGTGGCGTTTTCAGGCCTAGACCAGGCAGTCGTGGATAAGCAGCACTGTTGGAGGCATCTGCGGCGTGCGTGACTGCGGTTCATTTATCATTCATCATCGCTCATCGCGATTGACGTCCCGCCACCACTTAGCCCATATAGATTAGTGTGTTTGTCTCATCTTATCTGCGTAACACGTTAGTGACGTTGTTTACCCAATTCATTAATATACAATACTAGAAATTATACTTTCAATTAGATTGTTGCATTTATTTATTTACTGGTGACCCGGGTATTTTGACAATGTTGACCTGTGCAGGTTTACAGACTTCGTGGGTCTTTTGAAAACAGCATAGTTTCTCTCGGACATACAAGTTTCCTCAAAACAAAATGTTTGCTCTAACCATTTAGGCGTGAATTTCAATTCATCGTATTTATATTTTTTATTATTTATTATCACTTGCTAAACGGTGAAGGAAAACATCGCGAGGAAACCTGCATGTTTGAGATAACCCCTCCAAAGACGTGTGAAGTCCGCCTACCCGCACTGGGCCAGCGTGATGGACTATGGCCTAATGCCGCTGGCATTGAGGAGAGGCCCGTGCCCAACAGTGGGACATTAAAAGGGCTGGTATTATTATATTTTATAGCCTGATAAATTATGATGAGCACTAAGCGTATGCAATATATTTTCATGAATAAATTAATGCGAAAATGTTAACAATATTGCCACGTCTTTCTTTGCTCAGCTTGGACAAATGTACCGTGCAAACAGATCATCAGGTGCAAATCACATAATCAATAATGTACCTACCTACCTAGTCAACATCATAATAATGGTCGTGACGTAACCTCCTAGTAACAATACACAGATAAGGCTATCGCATAGCTGTATAATAAAACATAAATGTAAATATTATAGCCACGAACACTCGTTTATATGTCGTTAAAAATACGGCGAATAAAAACGGTTATAAAGACTGTACTCGAAAATTCTACACGACTTCGGGTCCCGTGGAGTCAGTACAAATTACTTTATTTGCGTAGGCCTTTGCAAGTACCTATGAGCTTATATCTACCTGTTAGAATGTAGTGTTACCGGCCTACGATTTTCCCAGGAAGTTATGTTGAACACTGACCTAGCAAAATGTATCCCTTATGTAGAATAAACAACATGACTCGTGGTAGGCGGTCATAAAAAATGCAGATATCGCGCTCTCGCTCGCACTTATTTGCTTTACAACAAGGTGTTATGATGCGACATGTTCCATCTATTATTTTCAGTAAGTAATCATAAATACAGAGTTCAACAACGTCACCTACTGTTTCATAAAGTTTGCTCGAGTTTTGGCGTCTCAGAGACCGACCATGGTTTGACTTACCAACCTGAAATCTGCTATCATTTCCACTAATTGTTCAAACGTGTGCAATCGTAATTTCAGTGGAATGTTCGATCTAGATCTATCTAATTAATATTGTTTCCCATACCTTTTTCCTGTGCGGGCTCGCTCGGCGGGCCCTGTGTTGACTCCGATGTGGTGTCGCCGCTCTCCGACGGCCCGTCAGAGTCCTTGTCGCCATCTGGAAACCGTCCCATCACTTATTTACCAATAAATTTGTTTACATCCGACACGTCACTCGACGTCGACCACTATAACCTAAAATACATATGTTTGTATAGAGGAAAATCATGAAATGACAACAAACCGTGATACCAGCGCTTCAGGAATTCAAAACTGAACATTTTTGCGATGAAGCGTCACTGGGTCCATTATATCAGTACGTTTATCGTCCGCGATAAAGCGGTTTCATATCGGCGCGGGCGTGCTCGGTCTCCGCGGGCCGCACAATTGATTTCGGAGAGGCGTAATTAGGAAATGTGGGGCGAAACGCAACGTAAATACCAAGTGGAAATTAGAATAGAACGTTAACGCGTTGCTATCGGTCGCCGGCGCGGTCGCGTCTGCACTATGCCTGCGGCAATACAGTAACTTCTGCTTGTCGACTGTCGTGCAAATAGGAGAAAAATTTGTTCCATGTCTACGTCACGCGAGAACGAACAACGCCAAGGCTGTACGGCATTGTTTTGTTTTACGCCGGGACAGTACGGACACATGTGCTGTGTTTGTCCAATAGATTATTGATTTCATTTTCCCCATGGATTGAATTCATTATGTTTAGGTATTGTTAAGGTGTATTTATGTAAAACATAAATGTGAATTATATCGATATGCATGCGTAAATTAAAGACTTAGGTAAACGCTCCGATGAAGAAATAAACCAGACTGAGAGTCACGAACAACATATTAAAGTTCAAAAAACTAAGCCAATTTGTGTGGTACACCCGAATTAAGTACATAATCCATTAACTCGTCACGTTAAAAAGTAAAAAATAATGTTCAGTTAGTTATAGTGTCTTAGACGAATAAATAAATTATTTTGATGTATATGTGTGCGTAATTCGCAATAAATCCTACAACGTGAATGTTATAGATATATTTTAAATTTATCTCGAAATAACCATTCCATTATCACTCACATGTTCTCCAATGTGCATCCTTGCATCGTCCATCCATTTCACAGGTTTACAGCTCGGCCATTGCCACATCACAAAACAGCATATTTATATATAAATATGAAAGGTAGGTATATGTTTTAGACCCATTAACACAATACTTGAGGGTTATCGGAAACGTATGTAAGTTACACGATAATGAATCGGCGAATCTGAGTAATTACCACAAGGCTAATTCACCAAACAATAAAAATTATAAAACAAATCAGTATAATAATATAACACAGCCACAATTTTTCGCTAGGGAAATAAATAATTATGAACACAACAAAGCTTCAATTAAGTGCAGAAATTCTAGAAGCACTATACAGGAATGACTAAACGTCTAGGAGCACCGCCAGCTCATTTATTGTGTAAGCATTGAAGGTGACGGTTGCACAAGAGTATTTTCTCGTTCGAACGAGCCGTCACGGTTGAAATCCGGCTACGTCGGAACTAATGCATTAAGCGGGTTTCATACTATTTCTGTAGCACAGTTATTGTGAGGTTACAGGAACTCGTAACTCATAAGGATTGTGTGAAGCACACTATGAGGCCCACGTTAGCTTAGCTCTACGCACTCATTTATAGCTCCACAATAAGCAGGTCTTCTAGACAAGATTGGCTGCCTAGAAACCTTACCGAAAATATTGTGGGCATTCGTATACTAGGTAATTCTTTCATAACAAACATCATTTAAGGAAAAGTTATAGGAAAGCGCGAAAAAAATAATTGCACCGTCTCATTTTATCTTATTGCGTCGATTGTGTGCAAGAGTTAGATTGTACGAATCAGAATAACAATGATTTCAAAATGCTTCTATAGCAAATGATACGTATGTAATACCTAGAAATCCAATTGGAGTCGCCTTCAACTCTAAATTAAATGTCCACATCTACATTGAAGAGATAGCTAGATAAACAAATTAATTGGTGCCTGTTGGTTTTCCATTCTATTTAGGTGCGTAATAATGGTTTAATTGTAATGATTTTAATATGGGTCATTGTATATTCATGTTACGGACCAGCAAAACTGTAGTGGTTGGTGGTGGTGTTTCAAGACCAATCATTTTTACGTCGCGTTAACGGTAACGTCAGCGTTTTCTACCCTTGTGGTGTGACACATGTTTTATAAATAACAGTGACTGTGACAGCATGCTTTCTCGAAGACATTACGATTAAGTACATTAGGAGGTCTTGCTTACCCGTCAGTTGTCCGTTGACATCCGAGTCTTTAGTAAAACGATACTTAAATCCAATTTATAAAAGGATCACACCCTACCGTAATCTCAGATCTAGAGAGTAACCCACACATTTATAAATAGTTATAATGGTATTATAAAGAAAAACCTGAGGAAAAATTGCGTTATATTAGCTTTATAATCCATTATAACTTTCTATAAATTTGACGGTTAGATGATAAGCAGTGACTCAGCTTGTACTCAATTTGTGAGTACTGCGGTAAAATGCCTACTAGTCAACCAGAAGCTAGTCAAGTTAACTTGCTACTATTCAACTAGAAACCGGGCATAAAAGCACCTAAAACAAATGACAACACTATCGCCAGGTATCCTCTTCAGTGACAGTTAGGTCACGTGATTGGCCCAAGCCTATGTCCACGGTCATCTTCGACCAATCAGCGGTTTTCGTTCAAATGAAGATATGAATTAATGGCAACATTGATCGTGACGTGTCTTGGGCAATCGTCGGAAGAAAATACCAGACAATGCGTAAGCCAGTTCTAAGTTGAATAGTGAACATGACATATACATTACTTGTACGCTTAATAGCAGCAAAACTATTTGTAAACACAGGACCGGTTGTCGCCATGTGTCAGGTATTTGAGAGACAAACACGATCGTTTTAGTAATTATGTAATTATAATAAACAAGTATAAGCTTGCTTAGAGCATATAGACATGCGTCAAAGTTACCTATATTTGTTTTTCTGCTTAAGTATTAATATATTATCTACAAGCTGATCCGACAGACGTTGCCGTGTCCCGAATGTTAAAATTTCCGTTACAAATTGTCTACTATTATTTCGCATAATACCTCATACATTTCCACTCGCTGCGTTATACGGACATTCCGAATAATGTTTTTAACGAACACATAAAAAAAATACAAAGCAAACATTCCGGATTATAAGCACGAATACAACGTTATGCTAAGCCTTAACAGAAACTAGGATATACTTGTCTACCGACATAATTTATAATTATTCGATTGATATCTGATCAATTTTAAATTGATGCGTTCAATAAATCAAATAATAAAATTGAGGGTTTACAAGATTTTCATGAAAATGTATTATAATCGGTTCGGTTCAATAACCCGTAAAGAAATAAATGTTACCTGTGCCTACTTAATTAAGATACCCACTAATCATGCAATTTTGATTGAGCACCGCCGCGCCCACGGATCTTCGACATTATAATTTCTAAGCCCCGAGTTTTTTCGGCTACAATAATTATAGTTGTTGAATAATAAAGTATTTGTGTACAAACAAACGGCGGCGACCTTCGGCCCGACCTTACCTACCCCGCTGCGCCGTCTGTTGGCTGGGAATTAAACGACTTTGTGATATGACGTCTATAAACGTACTAAGAAGATGTACCTATGCAAATACATTTTGTATTAATTCTGAATGGTCTATTCACGTTTTATGGTCCAAGTGTAATGAGTCTTGACAATTTTGTTTACAAAAGTATGTATATAGCAGATGCATGTTTATTTAATTTTATACTGTACTAGCTGTCCCGGCGAACTTTGTACCGTCTGTCATCAATTGTATGAGAAAATGAATTATCTTTATTGTTATTTTTATTGAATTTGGAACATGTTTTGAACATAGTTATTCCGCTATTCAGGGCGGAGATAAATTAAAAAAATAAAGATCGTAAAAATCGGCCCACCCGTTCTTGAGTTATTAATAGTCAAGCTAATACGTCTCAGTTTTTATATAGATAGGTTTGTTTGCACCCTAACTATATAGTAGGTATATACTTTTAGTCGCCAATACTTATAAAGAAAATATATATATTTCTCAGTGTACTCTACCGCGTTCTTCGCAGTTAAAGTCCTAGCATTAAAGAAAATTACATTTTGATGCTTTACGATAATTAGCAAGCAATCGTGTTGAAACGAGTTACCACAAAATATATCTATGTACAGATTCTAATATAACCGCTCAAAAAAATCTTATCACAAGTTTAACAACTTGGATAAAGATATTATGCCTATTTGAACCGCAATAAACTTTTATAAAGAACAAAAAATCGCTTTAAAAAGAACTCGGTAAAGTTTTTATATCGTACTTAAACAATCTAAGAATAGATAATGCATTAAAAATGTTTTTGAACGTGTTTGTGCGGTCGACAACCCAGAGGACGTTCAGACAATTATTGTAGGATACACGACATTTATTTTTCAAGTACCCAAGTAGTTATATAGGCTGCATAAAGAAATCATACGCCTATTTTAAATGGACGAGTGTTGAGCTCAAAACAAACAGTTTCAATTGAACGAAAATACATGATTGATCCACATCCTGTACGTACTCGTATTGCTTACCTTTTCCACGTATGTTTATCGGAAAAAATATTTACTTCACATACTTATTCGGTTCTTTTATGTAATAGTACTTATATTGATTTCTTATATTTACGCGAATACTACACATTGAAATAAAACTAATCTTACGGATTTTATCGCGTTTATTATACTTTTTACGTTACCGACGTTTCGGCTGCTTTACAGTAACCATGGTCACGGGAGGACTGAGGTGGTCGACGTCCTAGTGTCATAGTTTGAACCGGGGTACCCTCATATTTATGTTACGTTGGGAACGTAAAAAAGTATAATAAAAGCGATAAAATACGTAAGATTAATTTTATTTCAATAATAGTACTTAGGTAATCAAATGTTGGGTAATTGATTCAGATTGTAGTCGTTCAAATAGTTTGTCGTCGTCTCATTACGATTTAGTAAAGAACGAAACATTACTGTCATAGGTTCTAGATATAAAATGCTTAGACATGCAAATCGCACATACATCATTGATCGATTATAATCATAATGTTCCACCATAGTATATACAATTTAACAAGGAACAAAATCCGGTAACTTTGAGTCAGTCAGCTTTGCCGACGGGCGGAGTTGCAACGAAATTGATGTAAAGAAATAAAATAACACTGCGAGCATGTTATTTTTTTAGTTAACTGTATCAATTTCAACTGGCTTGGGGACAGCTAGTATAATATTAAAAGCAGTAGCAAAAGTATGATAAATAGCCCACCTTTTCGTTTGTCAGGCACGAGCAGCGTCTGCCCGGGGAAGATGAACTGTGTGGCGAGCCTGTTCAGGTGAGTCAGCTCCGAGGGCGTGGTGTCGAACCTCGCCGCTAGCGATGTCAGGGTGTCGCGGTCGCGGACCTGCGCATACGCAACACACACGTCACAAACCAGGAAAGCAGTCTTATGAGTGGAAGTTATGTGCATATTTATTCTTATAGAATTATTAAAAAAACAAAAGCTATGATAGTATTTATGAATTCCATGTGCGAATCCCATTTTCCAACCAAGATTATCACTTGCTAAACGGAGAAGGAAAATATTTTCAGGAATCCTGCATGTCTGAGAGGACTCCTCACTGGGTCAGCGAAATGGACTACAGCCAGTCATTCTCGCATTGAGGGGAAGCCTGTGCTCAACAGTGGTACATAACATTTTTATTTCAATAATTTGTTGTATTTCTATCGACTAATTAGTCAATAGAAATATAAGAAAAGATTGAAATAGAGTTACTTAATAGCCCTGCTTGACCCTGATAACTTCAAAGCACGGTAGGTACTCTCGTATGTAGTAATAGCTACTTACCGTATGCGTCATCGTTTTGATCGGCGGTGGGGGCGGCAATCTCTTGGCGTGCTCGTCCTCATCTACAACAAACAAACGGATCAATTAATCTGTTTGGTATTGGTAACTCTCATCCTAATGGCACTTGGCAGCGGTTCAAGCGGCACCGATTGCAACCACTCGAGGTGACGTGAACTAATAACAATAACACCACTAGATTTCAATTTCATTATCATATGATTATTTGGCTCATTGTTAACAAGAAACTTTGTGAAATATCTTGCTTTTGTAATTAGTACGCTCTCAAATCTCATCTCTCATACTTCTAATGCCGATCGGTTGATTCAGCAATTTATAATACTCCTCCCAGAGCCTATTTTAAACACCACCTTCCCGGTGTTCACTAACTTCATTGCCATATTTTTTTGTTAAACATTATGTCGTATTACAATTGTACCTTAAGATTTTCCCATCAATGAGAACTGTGGAAACGCCTTACAAAATAGTAAATGTGAATTGACGCTAAGCGGATTGCCTCGAGCGGCTCGCGCGAGGCGGACCGCGCCGCCCGCGCCGCTTTGTAAACGCAAACCGTGCGAAATTATTTATGGAGTAATTGCTAATATTTCGATAACAGACACATTTTCTTGTTGCTCAATTCGATATTGCATTCAGTGGGCCAATAATTCGGTTGCATTTTGCTATGGCAATTGACACTTTACGTCTGCATTGCAATTGCGACTGTAGTCTTAATCATTAACTATAGTTTACGTTATACTAATTATTGTGAGCCTCTTACGGTCCTTCCTCCCCTTCGTCCAATCCACTCAGTTCTTAGCTGCTCAGTGAGTGATGTATTTTGGTACTAGCCACATAGATTCTATAATCTAGATTTTGAGATAACCTAGATTTTGTACTCTCATGTTGATTTGTAGGTTTTATTTACATGAATCAAATGGATCCGCGCAAAAGTGAACAAAGCACGTAGTTATTGACGTGCGGGGCACCACATAGATAGTCACCCACGTGGTGGCAGACCGAGGCGAAGATGGTTTGGCGATTTAGATGCCGTTGTCGGTAAAACTTGGCCACAAAAAGTCCAAGACAGGGACCAGTGGATAAGGAAAGGGGAGGACTTTGCCCAGGAGTGGGACAGAAAAAGGCTTATAAAAAGCATTCTGAGATAGTACAATCATAAATATATAGTTTTTTCACACGAAAATGAAACTATTATCCAATTAAAAGATCGATGGTAGATAGCATTTCGAATTATTTTGAGATATAATCGAACGATAAAACAAAAAGAATATAAAATAAGAACACTGGTGTTTTTTATTTTTATTAACAAGATTGTTATTGTTCGCCTGTAATATGCCTGTGACTAAATAGATTCGAAACGGGCAACTGTGAAATGGCTTCGCGATCTAAATCGACTCAACAAATAACACATAGATGTCAGACCAATGGCAACCCTGTCGTTAGAAGTCACGAACTTGACCGGCTTCAAAAATCGTTAATTATCATAAATCAACTGTAAAAATGGATATACTACGCTAAATATCTCGACCATCAAACATATTTTGATGTTTTGCTTGCATCTAGAGCTGCGGCCATAATAGCCTCAAATGAAACATTATGATTCTAACAAAATAAATAACTATTTAGTTATCTATCTAAAAATATAATAATACTGACACTTGATTATGTCTGTACATGCATGCTTGTAAAAAATAATCTAATTATTTTCGTTTGATAGTTTATCTTAATGTGCATCACGAAAATACGTTTTTTTTTTAAATTGGAAATACCAGTTAAACGTACCTACCTTTTCGATATTTTGTTAATCCCGTGAAACGAAAGTGTTTGTGTATGTTAAACATAAATCAATATGTTGGTATCGCCAAAGAAAACTAAATATTACTGCGTATTACGAATCGATTAAAAGCACCGATATAAAAATCTAAACAAACAGCAATGTTTTCAGAAAATTTACTGGATAAATTATAATGTAATATACAGCCGGATGTTAGTTTATAATCGTCGTGTTTATTTTAAACACAAATATATCTTGGTGCCAGAATGGTCGGCGATGCGGCCGCGCCGGCCGCCCCGGGATCACGTGACCAGCTAAGCATTGGCAAGGATTTCCCTTTGTCGCAAATAGCTACTCTAAAGCTAATAGATAGGCGTCATATATTCAACAAACACTGCATACCGAGATTCAAGTAATATCCTTATAATAAAAAAGAAAAGGTAACTTTATATTATTTTTTCACACGCTCTAGCTCTAGCTGATATCTACAAAATCAGTATTCTAGACACCCGCAAATCACTGTTTACCTATATAGTTAAATGTTTACTCATAAATTCAAACCGAATTTTAACATCAAAGATAAATTGGTAAACGAATAAATATGAAGACCATTCAGCAAGAGGATCCTGGCGCTGAGCCAATATATCGCTGAAGATGTATTTACGAATGTCAAGGATGTGAAATATTCCGATGAAATTCATCACCTTAAAAACGATACAATCACCATTTAAAATAAACGAAGTGAATTTATGTATGAATCGGTAACCGACACGTTAAGAAGGTATGTACGAGAAGGTAATATTGACGGAGGCCACGATAATGTTTGGCTCGTAGGTCGATTGGTCGCAACGATAACCGTGGCCGGGTACTAGCTGGGCCACATACTTCGAATACCACATTCTGAGCTTAAACGTGACAAAAATAAACATGCGACTAGTTATTGCACTGTAAGGAGTTGTAAGCGGACTGTAGAGGTAGATAGCTGGTAAAAAATAAGTTTGTTTTGAGAGTTCAATAAAACGCGTGTAATCCAAACGCACAGATCAACAAGAATAGTTACCAACCAAAAATTATACAAAACTCCTAATATCGTATGTTGTGTTGCCACTTGTTTGCAAGTTTTATTTCCTTTTATCAGTTTTTTTCTGTTTAGTGTAGGTTATTTTCTCGAGGTACAGATAAATGGGCCAAGAATAATGAAGTATTTGTTACAAATGGATCAACCTCAATTGACACAACGAAGATTCCTTCTGACATTGTATATATTGATAGATATATTCTTAGGCGATCATATATCCAGCTCACACCGCGTTATTGACGTTGTGCATTTGCCTTGAAACTTACAGCTTACTCCATCTCCATATAATTTATTCATAGCATGCACTCCGGTTTTAGTGCATGATGCACGTTTAAATTAATCCACCTCATTGACCCAAATGCTCGTACAAGGACTGGGAACACATGACACATAACCACACCCGCGGGGTCAGGTGCGCGACCCCAACCTACCATGGGAACGGAACATCTACCTGGGTCCGAAGACTGCTGCCCCAAGTCTGACAATAACCTAGTACATACCACTTAACAGTTTTTATCAGGATTTTTGTCAAATGATTACCATGCTAATGCCTTACGATTGTGTTAGCAGACTTGGTCCCTGCTTGTTAGGCTATTGTGGCTGATCCAGTGAAACTTTTTCAATCAACGATTTAATTGCTAGTCTTAATAACTACGTCATCAACAATTATACACTTCATACTAAACATACAACTAGTATTTCATAATTAACTAGTAGGCAAATGCAAGGAAACAGAAGTGTATTAATTATTCACTTATCGTATTAGATCAGCAATTTAAGAAAACAGCATACTTATCTACTTATTTCATTATTGGATAAAAATACGGATGTAACTACCAACATCATAAATAAAGGCATCAGTAGATGATCGTGGTGGCTGGCTATTTTATTAGGTACATTATTAAATCGGTATGTTTTCATAATATCTGTTTAGTGGTGAGCAGTGGACAATTACAAGAATGATGTAGTAGGTGTAGCAGGTACTTTAAGTCCCGCAAGCCTCATATTCTACCAAAACAACCTGTTCCAACCTAAACAAAACTCTTGATGTTGTCCCAGCGGTCGTCTTGTGTACTGTCGTATACAAAACACTCGTGTCGTTACAATTGTAATACATTGGTGTAATGAGAGGGTGCTAACTTTGAACATGGGCTTACTTTCGTAACACGACAATTTAATGTTGGCAACTTTATATTATGCAATGTAAGTGGCAATAAAAGTCTTGCATAGTCATAACTGGACGGGGTTTCGACGAATTCACTATTTGTAGAAGATCCGTGGGAAATTCTTGAATAAGAATTACGAGGGTACCTATTATTTATGTAATGTAATGTAACCCAATAAATTATTTTAAGAGACGTGTATTATAACAAATATTTAAATAAATCAAGATTTATACAGGAGATAGATGGTTGATTGATGAAGTAATTTTTAGATAAGAAAATATAGTTATTTCAACTAACCTAAAATATTTAATGAGTCGGTGAGACAAATAATTTAAGAAAATTACTTGGATTGATAATCCACAAGAGATAGGTCCCGTTGAGTTCTCATCGAATTGATTTAAGTTTGGGTAAAGCTTAAGAATTTTTATAGGTTCTTACAAAAACCAATATATAGTCCAATGTAAAGCAAAATAAGCTCGGGCGGAGCCGCGAGCAAAGGCTAGTCTAACATACTGTTCAATTGCGTAGACCGCCTGAAGCCATTATTTATGGCATTACATAGGTCTTGGATAATAAACGTGTCGTAACACATAGATATATCTAGGTACCACCATCGGTGTCATTGATCAATAATTTATAGTTATCAAAGAATTCACACACATCTTTCCTTTTTAACCAGCGAAGAAAGGAGAAGGTTCTCAATTCGATACGATGTTTTTTTTAATATTATTAAATTATAGCATAAGGTAAGCCTTCTTACCTCTGTGTACGGCGTCAAATCTGCCCTCGACCTTGGAGCGGAGCGACTCCAGGTCGAAGGGCGGCGAGAACCCATGGTCTACCGAACGACTTTTCGACCTGTAACACATCACAATAGTATTAGAAACAAAGTTACTCGAATAGCTAACACTCTGGCAAATGTTCTTTAACTATTTTAATAGTTTTAATAGATAGTAGTAAGCAACTATCACGAATAAGTAGAGAAATCGAATACTATGTAGGTAAGCTTGAGTTAGATTTTACGACCACAAAAATCAGCAGACTTGCTGACATTTTTTTTGTAAACAAAACTTGGAGAAAGTTCTGTTTTACGAAAAAACACCTTAACTTGTCGAGAAAACGGCTTACGGTTAAGCCAGCGGCAGTCATCCCATAAAAACTTAAAACAGTAACGTATTATAGAATCTCGTTAGCCGCAAACTAATAGCATTTCCCTTGTGGAATTTTATCGGGAAATGTTCATTAAGAGGCATCCGACCCTTGTCTGGGCGAACGCGCTTGTTATCTGCAAAGCGATAGCGGCCGAGCGTAAACACGGGGGTCAACGCACGTGTAATTGTCCAATCCTAAACTTTACGCCCTAAATAACTTAAGAGCCGTAAAATAAATGGAATAAGCTCAAGGTCTGCCAGAACCACCCAAATATAATGAAGCAATAAGGTGTTAATTATATGGACGCACTCTAAATTAATGTTAACAAATAAAATGTGATTTTACTCAAAATAAGTTAAATATGACATTTAGATATTCTCGATAACATATATGAGTCAGATGTGGAAAGTTGTGACTGTTAATTAGCTTTAAGGTTGTATAGTAAAATTACTAGTCTGCCATATGAGAAAATACGATGGCTTCTCATTTAATGAAGCCCCTTGGGGCACAAGGTAATGTATTACTGTGGTATAGAGAAAATAAATCTAATTTCTGTAGAATATTCATCAGACTGATTACACGTCTTTATTGAAGATCATACTATGCTAAATCCAATAATAATATATGACTCATAAATCATCATATGATAATGTTTGTCGTTCAGTGTTCACCGCCTTATAACCAATAGGAAATATTTGAGATTCAGATTACAAAATTAGGCCAATGTTTATCAGCCGAACGGCTCACTTACGAAATATAAACAATTCGTGTGAAGATAATGGACGCACTGGTTAAATGAAACAGAAAGCTAGTGTCGAAAATTCGCAGTAAACCTGGTGAAAGTAAACATTTATGTAACACCGGTGGCGCACGGCCTTCTAAGGCAAGCGAGCCACATACATAGTCTGTTCAAAAGCGGAATTCAAACTTGATCTATGTGACAGCTACATCAACATTCATTAATATACGTGAATTACTAAAGCCGAGATTACCTACATAGCTCAATCGTGGCATAACACATAACAAAAGACGCTAGAAAGCATCCAATCATATCTGCAATTCCGGATTACTCCGAAAATGTAAATGCGAGTCAATGTCATTGGGTTTTTATATGTGGATTAATTTGGTTTTAGCACAAATATAAAATAACAATGCACATTTCTCGAATTGTATAAGACGTTGTTATAATGTAAAGTGCAATAAATACCTCTTGTAAGCCTGGTCGATGCTCTCGGCGCTTCTGGACAGCTGCTGCGAAGCGCGCCTAGACCTGCATGCAACAAACACCACTCTAGACACAGGCAATCGCATGCAAACAATATCAAGCTATTCAGACAACTCCTCATGTAACATCGCTAACCGGTAGCCTTGATGCTCCATACGACACAGGCATATCAATCGAGACGGTTCAATTAGAATTGTCTGAATATCTATTAACAAATTTCCATTCTGATTTATACAAGTCAGTAAATTACATTTCTCAAAGACTACAAATTGATTCGCAAATCAGCGTGGAAATTTTCACACAAAATTAAATAGTGCAGCTGGCATATTTTTTATTTTTTGCACAAAAAAAATATAAACCAGCAAATAAAAAATAAACTATAAAATGCCACATAGATCCATGCGATGGGTCGTTCCGCCAATCATGCAATGTGCAAATAATGACACGTAGCGGGCAATGTATGTGACATACGAATATTTTTGCAAAGTGTTTTTTTGTACTAATTATGACTTTTATTGCGTGTGGAAATTACTTGACCTCATAACTTGGAAGATTTATTTACCGAGCGACAACGGTCTCTCAGAGATCGTGATAATAATATCTGCGTATCCCGACGTGCGGCGGCGGCAGCTGTTGTAATAAACTTTGAAAAACATCTTTCAAACGTCAAACAAGATTCGAGATTTGTTTTGGAAATCATTTTTTATTGTGACTATACAAACATCTGCCTAGACAATAAACTGATAGGGCGATGCTAGAGTAAACGTTTTATAACTATAATAGAGCACATTATTAATTTAATATTGACTGTATGTACCAATCGAAGTAAAGAAGTACCTATAATACGACAAAACTACTACTGAGATATTTAACTACTACCCTATACGCAAGGATTTTAAAACAATTGTAAAGTTGAGAATGAAAACCGTATGCTGAATTTGAAAATGAGAAGGCGCATTACGCCTATCGTAACCCTCCAAGGATCCCCTCGATATATCTATGTACGTGCGACTAAAATGGCAATTAATTGAATGACGGTGTTGATATTACTGGTTTGTATCGTCCATTGTCCTAGAAATGTAATTAGCTTGTAGTAATCGCCGGGAAGGGCTCGAATAATGTGTTGTACGTGCAGGGCATTAGACATCAAGCCATTGTTTTCTTTGGTGAACAAAGACGGCGCCGCGTCACCGTGATTGGTGTTATCTATTGCTGATCTATAGCCAGATCACACAACATACAACATATTATTATTCAATCAATACTTGTATATTATGTAAGTACATGTAAGCGCCGCGCAATACATGGTTTAGGCAATATCAACTTACGAAAAATCTTTTAAGTAGTTAATTCATGACTAATTAAATTCTTGTCTTATAGCTTATGTACTTCAACTTCCTATTTTTTATTCCATAGTTAAATACATATAATATGTAACTGAATGTTACAGAGAATTTCGCAATTAAAAGAACCACTTATTTCCTCGCAGAGAGTGAATAACAAGTTATTAGGAAACAAATTAAACCGTGGTTCTTAATTAGAGGGACTACAGTAATCTGGGAGCTACAGTTAATTCTTATTATGTAAATCATTGGTTTTATTTTAAAGAAGACTGCTAACTTCAAGTTTCACATGAATGCGATGCCGGAGCGGGCCCCGCCTGGGACTTAGTCGGGTGGGTAGCAACCGCTTTTAAGCGATCTCGGTCCTTTCCTTCTCGCTCGTTTAACGTGATATGGTTTCCAGTGATCTAGGCGGTTTATCTTACATTGGTCGTCTCTGGCTACAGCGCGCGGGGCGAGTGCGAGGGAGTGGGCGCCGCCCTTGACACTGCCGCCCAAGCAGCTCGCATATTTACTAACATCCGCGTCTGTCAGCCTTTTTCTTTACGTTGTTGACATGAATGCCTGCGTTAGCATAATTTTTATTAATAAATTGCTCGTTTAAAAATATTTTTTGAATATATAGAACGACGAATAATTTTCTCACACAAGATTTAATAAGATTTTTTTTTGTTTATCGTCGTCATTATTTTTGTGACAGTCTCTAAACATTGTATAATTTAGTGTACTGCAGATGAAGTCTAAATAGGTATTTATCAATCGTATCGCGATATCTAGGCCAGACTGTACAGGAATAGTGTTTTCGTGTCGTGCGGACACTTGCCAATAAGGACAACGCCTTATGTGAATTCTTTGTGAGTTATTATTTTTAGGATGATATAATAATAAAGCGCTGCGGAATTGACCTTTGGTAATGATGCGATTAAGTTCTATGATACCTAGTCTAAAATAATATAACTTTTTTTTTCTGAGCAACGATTATAGCTTTTAAAAAATAGAATACCAGTTGCCATATTTAATTTCAAGCTGTGTTTTTCATAACAGCTTCAAATACAATATCAATGAAATAGCTCACATGACATATTATTCAGTCATTATGTTAATATTGCTGATCTTGCATTAATTTTAAATCTCATTAGTGTCTTCTCGTCGTCGTCGTCACGTCTTACAACGTGTATAAGTATAGAAACACCTACCAATTGCCAACATAATAGTTAAGTACTTTTAGACCTTCTTCAACTCTTTACTAAGGCTATTTTACTTAGCAGACTACTGCATCAAGCGCACTCGATTGTCGCATTTATCACATTAAATGCCTTCGCATACGAGTAAAAAAATCTATAAATAACTTTGGACTTTCTAAAATGTATAAATAATCACAGTTTAGTTTGGCTAGCGGTTTTCGTATCGATTGTTCCGTCGGTTCAAGCAAAAACGGCTGAATGGTTCTTTTTCTAGATTGTCATTGTTGCATTGTCGTCTGACTTCCAATCCCAGGGACAATAATAAAGTATGTATTATTTTAACTAGCTCGCCAATAGGTAGATGAATCATAGGTAAAAACGTTAAGCCTTTTTTAACATCCTTTATATACGGTATTTAGATTATAATTAGGTGCGATACTATTCAGCAAATATATCCGAGTCGTAAATATATTCTTGTATTTGGCAACGTACTTGTAAATGTTCATACTGAATGCACTAAGACATTAGACATGAGCAACACGGGATTTCTTCAAAATTCTCAGAATCAGAATATTTTTTATTCACGTAGACCATTATTGTACAGAACTTATGAATCGTCAAAAGTTACAAAAATATTATGTTACTGCTCAGAAATATTTATCCTAACAAAAGTTAAATTGTAATCAGCAATTTCGATTGTTAATAGTGTAAATTACTCACACAATGCTTTTATAAATAACTATCTGTGGCGCACGACTTCGTCGTGTTTTTAAATTAATATATTTTTTTTATTTAGAAACTGATTGACATAAAACAACAATAAAGTGTTAAGTGAAGCTTTACATAATAAATTAGTGTAAACCCATTCCGTTTCTGAGATTAGCGCGCACACACGCTCAGACAAACGGACAGCTCAGATAAATAATAGTTATTCTCATATCTTTTTCTTCCATGTACAGACAGCGATCAGTAAAATTATTATTTTATATATAGATGTGTTGATTACGAAGACATTTAAAATTCTTTAGTTGTTTATTGCCATTTGCCAAATCGAAAAATCTTAATATCTGGATATAAATTCAAAATGACTACATTTTGGGGTAATTGCCCCGAAAAATATTTTTTATTAACGATTAAATCGAATTTCACCTACTTATACATCATCCATAAAACATTACGAGACTTAGATTCTAAATCCCATAGATGACACCACCTTAATGCTAGTTGAAAAACATACAAAGAAAATTGTAACCAGCCGGCCACAGCGTTGGGTAAGTAAGTATATCATCTGTTCTATTCTTTTCCGTGCGTTTAGTAGTTATTGATCTCGCTCTTACGGTTCAAAGCTACCGACTTCTTCTACCGAATTCAAGACGGAAGAAACTATACTAATCTTATCCATTTGGCGACCCCAGCTAGCTATTAAAAAGCAAATTTAAAAAAATTGCATTGAGGAAGTTGGAGTAATCTAGTAACCCATTCCGCAGCGAGGTCGATGCACCATGGTTTGGAAACGTACGTAAAAACGAGCGCCCGCGCACGTTCCACGTACGCATGTTACGTATGTCGTAGATTGCTTCTTATTGCGACACGGTGATAAAATAGTAAGCACATATGCATCGGCATTTGATTACAAGGAAATGGTCAAGCAATTGTTATATGTAGTAACACATATAGTTGTCACCATAGACTAACATACACATAACATGTAGAATATTTCAGCGTTACAGTCGAGATTGTACGTATCCAAGTATGGGTACGTTGCAATCGAATCTCAGGTGGTAAATTATACTAGAACAGCCCTTGTAGGTACCTACATTTCAAGCGTTGTAAAATTATAGCCTACTATTCTTTATTTTCCTAGTGAAAGCTTTTATATCAACACTAGCTGCGCCCGGCGGTGTTACCCGCGATAAAAAGTATGAAAAATTAAAACATCTATCCCACGGGAACCATACATTTTACCGGGATAAAAAGTAGCCTATGTGCTATTCCAGACTATAATCTAACTCTGTGCCAAATTTCATCCAGATCCGTTCAGCCGTTCGGGCGTGAAAGAGGAACAAACATCCATCCATCCATCCATCCAAACTTTCACATTTATAATATTAGTATAGATGTACATTTAAAACGTGCGATTTATTTTACAGTAAACACATTTGTGTTCGAATCCAAAACTCGGAGATTCATCTTGCTGATTTATATATTGTTTAACTGTGTTGAATAAAATATAGTCCTATTACGCGAAACGATTTTCACAGATGTACCATTTCGACACTTTGCAAGAACTTGTAGGTTGATTCGGTTTATGGGTTAGCTCTTTATAATGGATGTAATACGGATCCGGCGAGGTAGACTATAGTCATTTTGAGGGAATTCCCGTGCTCGACAGCTTCGCCTTGAAGTGTTACCTTTACCCTACCTTTTTAAACCACAAAGAATTTTGAATATATCAAGTCGAATCATTGGTTAAACGTAAATTTATCGCGTCTTGTATCGGTAGGAATAAAAACACGAATATACAACTGGTTTAAGATACGGGGATTCGCATTAATTAAAAATTCGACGCGTTTTTTTAGACTGTGCGGCGTCAAGGCAGACTCTTGCGACCGTCAATGGCGGGTGTGGCTTCGCAGAGCCGCGCTGCGCTCTGTAGCTTTACTTACGTGTTGCACATCACACGTCAGGTGGTTTGAATTTATTACATTTTATTGTGTCATCAAGCTGGACCATTGGGCGTCGAGCATCAGAGCACAATCGACGGTTGCATGAGCTGAGCCGCGGGCAAGACCTAGTTCATATAAAGTGACCCAAAGTAACAATCAGGTTTTTTCCAAATTAGCATAATGTTCGTGTTGGACTGATCGTGGTTACTATTGCATGAAATAACATAAAAACTTTCGATTTTTTATAGCTTAATTTTTTGATCCCATTTTTAAAACGTTCCCGTTTAATAGCGAAAAAATATTTTTCCAGTTTTCATCAATCACTGACGATTCTTTCAAGTCATCCTTCGTATAACGGTTGTTATTTTGTAAAATTCGACGGATTGAAAACAGTACCTACGTAATTCTACGACTAACACGATTTTAAAGCTACCAGATAAGTTGATGGGTGGGTACTTAATCACATTAAAAAATAAAAAAGAAAGATGGCAATGATATTAATGTATGTTAAAAAAAATTATAACTTATAATTTCTCAAAGTTATCGGACCGGACAACCGGACTTCGCTGAAGCACATCACATACACTCACAATATTGCAAGAAATGTATTGTAAACCTGTGACTAGGTAAACTTAAATTAGTGGTACGTGTTACACTTACAAAGTGCAGTAGATACGTCAAGCCATCAGAGTGTAACGAATTATGCTTACATCAGTTACATTATAAAAACAAACAGCAAGTATATTCGCGTTGCAGATACGCAATATTAAATTACGTGCATTATGAAATAACTTTAGCAAAACATTAGGCTATAGTTTAATATGTGAATGGGTTAATAGAATACCTTATATGAATGCAACATGTAATTGCAAATCACAAAAAAATACTTTTAGGTTTGTTATTTTACGTAGGCTTGACCGTCAACCTCATGAAATTTTTATCTTTAGGTCATACAATTATTGATTAATGAAACTGGAACCTAGCCGTGTGTAAATTAATATTTATTGAAAAAAAACGTCGTAGGGGAGGGACATTATTTTCGATACAGAGGCTGAGCTGAACCCGCCATTAATAGATTTTCCGCCAGTATGCTTGCTCGCGCATTGCGGGAAAAGTATTGGACAAATTATCATGAAACTGGGCACGGTGCAATGTGGAGATAGGACCGAGATCTCATATCTCGGGTCAACATACCTATAGGATACTTTTACGTGTATGTGAAGGGTTGTCCAGTATATCCAAAAAACTAAGATCCACGCTACCTACTATCATCGCCAGCCGTACCTACTAGTATGTTTTTTAAATATTGATCAATATGAAAATCATACGCAGAATGCATAATTAATTACTCAATTAATATGCAAGCTACCTACGGCCATTTTCGTATTTTCACACTAATTAACTTTTAGGTGTTTCTAGTATATTAAGCAACAGTCTTTTTTTTTCATTTAATAAGTTTATCTAGTCTGCAAGACTGCTTTACGATAATAAAATATCTTACAGGGTTTTTTTCTTTATTACATTACTTATCTTTGCTTACATGTTCCCGTGATTTGATCCGTACCCATCCTTTTATCATACAAGAATAATTTCCTAACCATGTACGTAGATAAAAGGGCATCCATGTCGCCGTCCGTGTTAAATGTTAGATGCCAGTTGACCCTAATGACTACAATGGCCTTCTAGAGCCACACAGATATATACAGAGAGACATAATATGTGTGTACGTAACACGTATACATATACCGCAAGCAAGACACACCTTACAGCATGATCTCCGCTTGCATGCGCGCGCCAGTTTTATTGTTTTCATTTTAATCATAACAATATTTCAAAACGCGACGCGATGAGAACGTATGTAGGTTGTGAACTTGTTCTAGCAATTACAACGATATCGTGTTTATATTCAACTCCGTGTGTGCCGTCATCATGGATGGTATTGATTTACTCATAATATGTTTTTAGTGGCTGAGTTGGGAACAACTTAAATTGAATTAGTAATTATTTTTAAAGACACGTCGTTGAGGATATCGATTTTTAAACATCCATAAAGTTATGCGATTTTTTTAAATCACCCACTCTCTCGCTTGATATGATCACTCGATAAAAAAATATCAAAATTATATGCTTAAGTAATAATATATTATAAGAAATAGCATTCTGATCCCTGCCTGATAAGAAATGGCAACGCCGAGCCAATGTATGCCACACACATCTTATGGACTATACCCATACGCATAACACCCATGCAGCAGGCCTTGACATATATGATAGAATTACATTTTAACAAAAGACTGGTCTTCCTATGCCCACAACGCAGGACATATATGACATATATACAGGCATACCAAAAAAGGACTATCTAATCTAACAAACGTTCCCTAACGCTACAATACAGCTTGAAATATAAACAAGAAGTAAATGAAAAACAATGGCGTCATCTGTTATCACAAGCTCCAGACGTTCAATTGAGGATTTGTGGTTAGAACAATATTACGTTACATAGCTCAGTAATAACTTAATCAGTCACAAATGGGCTAACCCCGAGATAAGGAAAAGCTGGAAACGTCATCAGAGACATGGAATGAACTGATTCATAAAATTAATATTAATTTACGGCGGAAATACGTTTTATTCATAGCGTCATCGATCGCGTCACCATTTATTTTGGTGGAGAAAACGTCAAACCGACTGGAAGTAGGGAATAGGCTGTAAGCGTCCGGCCCGGCAGAAACCGTGTTTATTTTCATTGTTTTTATGCGAGGCGTCATTAGCTGTGTTTTGTCTGGCGCCGAGACGAGTGAATATAACAATATTAGCAAATGAATGAACAGTTTTAACTTTCACTCAAAACATTGGTCATCTTTATTTACGTTACTGTTACCGTCGTGGTTCCAAGTTGCTGGTTCACGAAACATGTTCAGTTTTCATTACGTGTGTCGTGAGGTGTGCACTCAGTCATCAGACTCGTTCACTAATTGCGGAGCTTACAATTAGTTGAGTGCCGTCCGCAAACGAGCGCAATTGGCGCAATGGGGAGGAAATGGAGATACATCCTCGAGCACCTATTATCATAGGTACCACGAATAAAGGACGATTCACACTGAGCTACAACGGGCTCGAGCCAACCACGGTTCTTGCGAACAAGAATCCACACGCAGTCCAGTAAAAGTTATAGTGAGCCTTGCTTTATTAGGCGAGTACTTCAAAAAAGTAAAAGTAAGACGTAAGTTAAGCGGCACCACGCTGTAACAATATTTTATATTGATTAACAAGATTAGAAATCAAGTGTTTGAATAAAGCAACTAACGATAATGCATGACTCATTTAAATGAACTGCATCACTCGTCGTGGAAGCCTGTCTAAAAATGGAATGTTGCAGTGCATGCATGCACTAAGCGGTCGCCAATATTAATGTAACGTGACCGTCAGTGATGGCCACAGGCGTCGTTGAGAATAAATCTATAACAATTGAGAGTACAATAAGTACACACTATTTACTGCACTCATACGTAAGTATATTGGTCAACGAGTACGTATTTGGGGCCATCATGACAAATATTTATTCCATAAATGTTAATTAAAGCTTCCAAATTGAATCAGCATGTTGCTAACAATACTTCTTACTTTACATATTGAAAAAAAACACTTAAATAAAAGTGTTAAAGCAATGCGGTAACTGGAATGTAGAACCAGTTTCGAGAATGGCAATCAATAACTGAAGTAACATTGATATTTCATGATCATAATATCGATTGAGATTTTTGATAAGCCTATAGTGTATACGCTTATTCATTCGGAAGAAAATGGCAATAGCAAATTAAAAGATAAACGAACGAGCGTAGGTAGCCAAGCGATCGAAACCATGAACGAGTATTTAATAATAAAATAAACAGCCCGTGAATGGGGCACACATCTCAGGAACCAGTACATGAATGCGGCCGTCCTTGCATCAAGACAACGCCGTGGCCGCACGGCCGCACCGCACACATCTGGGTCAGGTGTCTTTCCGCACTCTGCTCGGAAGTGAGCATTTATAGAAAACTAGAAACATTGAAACTGACACCCGCCTGATCGTATCAACACATGAGCAATAACAACAAACCAGTTAAACGTGCACCTCTAATTAACGACAACTTGTTCTATAGTTTTATCACAAAAGTAAACATGAATAATAGAACAAGAATAAATAATAAACGGTCTGTGTGAGTAAAGGTGCATCCACATATGTCAGTCCAGTGTTAGGGACGTGTCAGGTCACGGATGCTTTCCGTCGGAGTGTCAACTAGTCCACACACATCAGTGCTATTGCCAGCCGCACAGATATTCTTGACTGACAGAACACGATACTGCTACGTACCTAATACTGCACTGTTGTGTGGATAGACCTTAAACGTTGTTATTTGCTCCATCCACTTTGAGCAATATTCTGTGATGACTGCGACCACAAAGTAGTAGCCAGATTAATTTTCAGTGATACAACATTGTAGTCTGGCCACAAAACGCTACATTGAGTTTTATGTGAGCAATGTAATCCCACCGGTGTTTATGGACAGCCGAGCGTGCCTACAGATGAGACCACGACTTTGCCCGATGACCCCTTATATACAAATAGGACTGGGCTTACCATGTATCAGACAAAATATCGTTTCTGATATTTCAAAGAGCATGGTAACTTGCTCCCTCCCATCTAAAACCGTTAGAAGGCAGTGATGAGGTACTGCGGCGTAATGTAATAAGGTAATGGCGATAGAGACTAAATTCGTCACTCCAAGCCGTAACGTCTAACATATTCTACGCCTAGTTCTAGATATTAGGTAGGTACAACGAAGATTTATGGGATAGTAGTAAATCGTTTGAGTGTCTTATAAGCAAATCCAAAATCGATATTCTGCGTCTTAGCTCAGGCCAATGCCAAGCTAGAACATGTGGTAATCGTATTTGTATGCACTAGCGAGTCATCCATTTTACTGCCAACACGTGTATATGCGAAATACTTAATCCGAAATAGTTAGATAATAATAGTATGCTATCAGAATACAAGGAACCCGGATTAATACCTAAATTCTATGTATCTACTTGAGGAAATTCCAAAAAGGTATAATATTATACAGTGCCAAGATAATGGATTTTAGAAAATAGAACGAGTTACTGTTAAATAAAAATAAAAACTCCCCAGAACCAAATTGCCAGAGACATTTCATACATGCGAAAAATCCAAGGTTTTGTGTGTTTATAGAGGTTTTGTTCCCTGCGGACCCATTCTCAATTCTCGACTTGCGACCATTTCGTTTAGAGACATAACCTAGCTAACACGTAGGTGGATAATACCAATAATATACGCCTTATATGTAGCACAGCAAATATCCGTAATAACATGCGACATCATACAATCAAATGCTTACGTAGGTATATGTATATTGAAAGTATAATGTGGCACGTCTGCGTTCGGAAACACGTTTTGAATAATCTCGTCTGTCATCACAGCTTTTCGGTGGGCGTGGTGGTTACGTCAAATTAGGCTTGGGAATATAGATAACAGTACACGACTTATTTGAAGGTATTACAGTTAGTGCACCGATTGTAATAATCGACCGATAGTATTCCGGGTGCTCTAAGTGGAATATTATTAGTTTTACTCCATTGGTCATATTCAAATTGGTGCTATAACTGGAATGCTCCCTTTGGCTAATAATAATGTTTTCTTTTAAAGTTAATTTTACCCAATCTACAACCCTTCCAAGCTACTAGTCAGATGACTCCATGAATTAGAATAAATGATTTTTATCAATAAGGACTAAAATGTTCTTCATTGCAGCACTAATCTATACATATAAATAAAATTGGAGTGTCTGTTTGTAATATTAAAATAACCGCTTTTTACTAAGTGCATTTGGATGTATAGACGTTACCTATACCGAAACAACATTTTTTAAAATTTTTGTCTGTCTGTCTGTCTGTCTGTCTGTCTGTCTGTCTGTCTGTCTGTCCGTCTGTCTGTCTGTCTGTCTGTCTGTTTGTTCCGGCTAATCTCTGAAATGGCTGGACCGATTTTGACGGGACTTTCACTGGCAGATAGCTGATGTAACAAGGAGTAACTTAGGCTACTTTAATTTTAGAAAAAAAACAGGATCTCACGAAAAAAAATGTAAAACCAATGTTGCAGCGCAGCGCCTGATTAAGTTTGATAGCAACAACCTGCAATGCGTCCCGCGGGCTCAGAATGGGCGAGCAGGTTGTTGTCAACGGTTGTCTTTGTTAAATACCACGCGGACGAAGTCGCGGGCAACAGCTAGTAATGTATATAAATATTTTAAGCTTGTTTACCAAATGAAGCAAACTAGTGTTGTATTCTCCATTTTGTGTTTTTGATCCTTTTCGGAAAATTTAATAAAAAATTGTTAGGATTGAATATACTTACCGTTTTCATATAGAGCTATAGCTTTTGTAAACATTAGATTAACTCTCTGTTGTGTTGACTTTGCTTCCTACAATTTACTTGTATAAAACTTTGTCGAAGAACATACAAAATAACGGCGACCGCTATAAATATGACTGTCCCGCAGAGAATTCTCATATTTGCATAAGAGTTTTAAAATGTATGGCTGTGCTTTATTATTTACCGACTTGAAAAATAATAGTTAAAGAATCCAAAATATTTATATCAAAAATAAATAAAAACAATATGTAAGTGTTTAAAAAAAATCCAGCACAACGTTAAATAGCTGGAAATTATTGTTATATGGTTCCATGTAAAATTCAGATGAACCCATCATCAACGCAAAATACACTACTATAATCAAATGAATTAGATCCAATTGAAATATACATGTTTACATATGACTCGGAGAAATGAATAGATGCAGACAGTTACGTCACTACTATTTCCACGACTGGAGCTGGGTACAGACGTGAGACAAAGCTCCACGAGACAGCTGCGAGACGTCAATGTTTTTATCTCTGAATAGTTTTTGGGTTCCATAGTCCACACTAGGAACCCTTACACGATAGTTCAGTCTGTCACGGCTTTAGAATTTCAACAATTTGGAACCGAAATGCATTAGATTTGGTACGGTATGGCACCTTAGATGTACACGTAAATAGTGTAATGATTCTTATATAAGTACCGAATGTTGAGGTGAAAATTCGTTTGTTTTAGTGCACGGTTATAATTTAATAGACATTTTTCAATGAAAGTTTTCTAATAAAAGAAACATATAACCTGTGATGTTTGCTTTTTATAATGTGTACTCAACTTTTACACCATTGAAGGTAGTATAGGGGTTATAGTGGGCTATTAATACTAATTATTTAGCTCCTCTCCAGTAATAAAAACTTTTTGGAGGAATAACTACGAAACCCTTACAACTATTCGAGTTCCGACACGCACTTTGCCGATTTTAATAACATGATGTAGTAAGAAGAGCGGTCTCTACTGCGTCAACTTCTGGCAACATGCCAGTCTAGAGAATAAATCAACATTGTTTTCCAAGGTTTTTTTAAAAAACAAATACAATTCGTAGTCCCAGAAGATAATCATGTTAATAAGTATCCTACGCGATTATTATTTCTGGATTAAATTAACAAAAACACATTAAAATTTTACTGTTAGTAAATTATATCAATAGCTCTGAGACACTATTGTGTACGAGCTTCTATAAAAATATATATAATAAAATATTTGTGCAATACGTATACCATCCTAATTTACATATGGAATTCCCTACAGGTTGATGTCAAACGCTACTTCTAAAAAGTTTATCATGGCAACTTCCTAAACCCGTTTGAGCTGTGATCATGACATTCAAGATTAGTCACATGTTCAGAACATTACCTTTTATAGATAGTAATACTTTTTTTTTTTTTTTTTTTTTTTTTTTTTTTTTTGGCCCTTTGGTTTTGCCAAAGGGTTTGTTTTGTTGGTTAAAATTGTACATTTTGGGTTTAATTGGCGCAAAAGATCGTAATAATGGTGCTTTGGTTTTTTGTCTCTCTGCTACTGGATACAGAGAGATTTTATATGCGACGCTATAGTTTTAGGTATTGTTTATTCTTTTTAAATTGGAGATAATTGATTTTACGAAATTGTTGAATGATTTTATGGTGGCGCTATTAGTTATTATTTGTTGTAGGTTATATGGTTCTATATTTTTGATTGCGCATGTACCTTCGTGAGTCATACGGGCGTTTGTGAAGATACAGCAATGTTTTAGGATGTGATCGTTGTCTTGTACAGTGGTGTTATCGCAGGGGCATGTATTGTCACTGGTGATTTTAAAACGGTTAAGATAAGATTTATGGTAGGCGTGGCCGGTAAGAATCTGGGTGAGCTCAAAACTGGTTTGGAAGCAGGTGCGAAATTCTGCGATTTGTTCTATTGTGTTAAACCACATTTTAGTTGTGGAACCTTGTGGGCTGTCGTCATACTCCTTTTGCCATTTTTCTAGGGTGGTGGCCCTGAGAACCCTTTTGGCGTGTGAGAGGGGAAAGAAATTGGATTCGCACGCTTTTTTAGCCTTTGCTGCGCTTTTGGCTGCAGCGTCTGCACACTCATTGCCGGTGATATTATTGTGTGCTCGTACCCAAGCGAAGTTGATTGATGTGGTGAATTTTAGTTGATATATGAGATGATGGATGGAATTTACTGTAGGGTCCTTGTTGTTTGTATCCTGGATGGCTTTCAGGGATGAGAGGCTGTCTGTTAAGAGTGTGATAGGCTCTTGTATTCCATGTTCTTTGGCCCAAATTAGCGCCGATTCGATGGCTCTAAGTTCTGCCATGAAGACGGAGCATGTTCTGCATAGTTTAAGTTTTTTCTGTGTCAGGATGTTGTTGTTGTGATATACTACAAATGCTGCGCCAACTTCTCCTGAATCTAGTTTGCTTCCATCGGTATAGATTTTAATTGGACTGTTTGGTGCTATCGTGTTGAGTTCTTGCTCATTATTGGCTTGCGCGAAAGAAATTTTTATTCTGTTTGCCGGATGTAGTCGTTGATGGTTGGCTATTGTTTGCTTGAGGTGGATGTCGTCGGGTAGGTCTGGTGAGAGTCCTGTTGCTTTAACTTTATGGATTTCGTGTATTTCTTGGATTAGGAGATGCAACGGTATAAATTGCGCTAGTGCAATAGAGGCAACAGCAGATACAGTTCTGAATGCACGAATGGCCCTAATGGCGAATAGTCGTTGGAAGCTTCGTAGCATCCTGCGGACGCTTTGGAACTTCGTTGCATCCCCCCAGATGCTAGCAGCATAAGTGATCATGGGCTGGACAACCTGCTTGTAGATGGTTTCTACATTGGCGGGATGGATGCCCCAAGTGGGTTTGACGAACTTGCAAAGGTTTTTAAAAGTTTTCGTCGCTTTTTGGATGGCGTATTTGACGTGGCTAATAAAATTAAGTCGGTCGTCAAGTATGACTCCAAGTAATTTAATCTCCTTGAGTATGGGTAGTTTAGTTCCTTGCATAGAAATGTCAGCGCTCTTAGTTTGTGCAGTGAATGAGATAGCCTGTGTCTTATCAGGTCCAAAGAAGAGCTTAACTGTTTCGCCCCAGTGTGCAATAATTCTTAAGCACTCATTTGCGGTGTGCTCTACATCTGCTTTTGTTTGGCCTTTGATAATAAGGAGGACGTCATCCGCAAAGGCCTGTATATGAGCGCCCTCTGGCAGTTTTGTGTTGAGTAGCTCGTCGAGAATGATGTTCCAGAACACCGGGCCACATACCGATCCTTGAATACATCCCTTGGTCATTGTTTTTGATGATTCGTCGGTGCCGTACCGAAGAGTGACTCTTCTGTCTTGTGTGTAGTTGGTGATGAGTTTGTAAATGTTGCCTGGGCATTTTAACCTCCGCAATCCATTAAAAAGCGCAGGCCACCATGCATTGTCAAAGGCTCCTTTGATATCTAGAGATACTGCGAGAGCTTGTTGCTTTTCTGATTTGGCCGTCCGGATTTCGTTAATGGCAGTTTGAAGTGCGTCTATGGTAGATTTACTTTCCCTGAAACCGAATTGTAGATCATTCATTCCCTTTGTGCTATCTGCTTTATAAATTACGCGTTTTATGATGAGCTTCTCGAGAAGTTTGCCAAAGACTGGTATAAGACCGATGGGTCTATATGCTGATAGTTGGGTATTGTCAGATTTGTTAGGTTTTGGGATTATTTTAGCTATTGCGTGTTTCCATGGTATGGGGAAGTGGTTTAACTTTAAGCAGTGATTGAGGAGGTCGGTGAAGAATAATGGAAATGCACGAAAGGAGTGTTGACAGATGTCTGCAGTTAAATGGTCATCACCAGGAGCCTTGTTCGGGTTCATTGATGATAAGCAATCCTCTATTTCGTCGGTGGTAAATGGCGGGTCGTCTTCAGAGTGAAATTCTTCATTTATGTGGCGTCTTAAATTTCTTTGGTAATCAGAGGTGTCAGGAGTATCATCGGCGTAAAAGTGGTCTAATAGGGCTTTGGCCGTATTTGCGCATGAAGTTGTAAAAGTGGTTCCGCGATTTAATGTTTGTGGGGGGCGTTGAGCTGGTGATTCCTTGATAATTCTATTGGTTACGGACCAGACGTCTTCTTTGTTTTGTGCTTTACAGAAGTTTCGGAAGTGTTCTGTGGAAGTTGTCTTGAGCGCTGATGAATATTCCTCTTTTAAGAGTTTTTGCTGTGCAATCGCCTGGTCTAACGGCTGGTTTCTACGTTTAAGGCTGTGTAGGTGATGGTGTGCTTTAATGCATTCCTTTTTTTTAGATTCGAGGTCTTCATTCCACCAAGGGTTATATGTGCTGGGACTTCTTTTTTGGGGCATTACTTTTTTGCATGTATTTTGTATGATTATAGTGAGATCTGTAACTAGGTTGTCAAGTTTTGCAGCATTTACGTTTTCAAAGTTTGTGTTTAATATATCGGAGTCGTATATGTTTTGTGTCAGTTTGTCTTTGAATGTATCCCAGTTCGTTGTTTTGCTTTGGTATTTAAATGTTGATGTGCTTTTTATGGGTTTGACTTTATTGTTTGATTTGACTATGAACTGTATGGCATTGTGGTCCGATGTTGTACATGCTGAGGTATTAACTTGCCAATCCGATACTAGGTCTATGATATTATTAGAGACTGCTGTAATGTCTATTATGGAGGATGAATGGTTGCCATAACGGATTGCTTCAAATGTCGGATGCTTCCCTGAGTTGCAGACGGTCATGTCATGGGCGGCAATGATGTCGGCGATTTCTTCTCCTCGAGAGTCGGTTGTTAGCTCTCCCCATTCCGGGTGTTTGCCGTTGACATCACCGCCTACAAGTTGGAGCGAACCGGCTGTTTGTGTGAGAAAATTGTTCAGGGCTGCTAGAGTGTTGGATGGGTCATTTCCTGGTTCGATGTAGACTGAAGCGACATATAACTTCCTTTGCCCAAGGTGTAATTGTGCTACGGCTAAATTTGGGGTGGACAATTGGGTTATGCCGAGGGCAAAACCAAAACAGTTTTTGATGAGAATGCAGGCTTTGACTCGCTCTGTAGTGGTAAACTGATAAATATTTATATTTGAGACTGAGTGCATGGATAGGTTTCGTCCTGTGTACGGTTCGGTAATTAAAGCGATGTTGTAGTCATTAGAGATAAAGTATTGTAGAAACTCGTGTTGAGAAAGGTAACAGCGTTGTACGTTACATTGAATTATTTTTATAGGCTTAGTACCCATAATCGGTTTGGTTATCAATGCGGGATTGGACGATCTTTATTCTTGGGCAAAGTTTGGTGTTTACTGCGGAGTGGTTGGTGTTGACGCTGTTACCTGTCTTGATGGCGGAGCGCATGCAGTTGTAGCATTTGCGCTTGCTGTTGTCTGCCTTGACGGGGCAGTCTGAGAAGGAGTGTTCTGTGGACGCGCAATGCGAGCATGGGTGCACCTCGGAAGTGCACTTGCCCTTAGTGTGGCCGTATTGGAGGCACTTGAAGCATTGTACAAAGCGGGAGAAGTCTTCAGCGTGAACCTTCTGAAAGTCGATGTTCACCCTTCCCCATTCGACGATGTTTTTACGAACGTGGGGTTGGACTTCCACTACTGCATTGTACAGTTTGTTGTTCCTGTTGGACAACATAAAACAAAGTCGGAGATCTTCGAGAGGGATGGAGTTCTGGCACGAGAGCAGTTCGGTTATTTCTCCTTTGGGTACATCCTTGCTGATCCCCTTGAGGATTATTAACGGAAGACGGGCGCGACCTTCTTCAGCCTTGAGGTCAGGTATTTTGTCGACCTTTTCCATCATTTCTTTGCACTGCTCTTGCGTATCGAATTCGACACGTACTTTATTGGACGCAAGAGGTTGGATTTTAGCGGGAGCGTATTTCAATTTTTTGAAAGATACCTGTTTCCTCCACTGACTGAGGATGGTGCTTGAGGTAGCTTCGGGGTCCTCTGACTGGATTACGATGGAAGGTTTGGTGGGTGGTTTCGGGGTAGCAACCGGCTTGTTCGCCGTGACTTCCGCGAAGCTGAGGGTAGGGATGGGTGCTGGCGCGATATTGATTTTTGCTATTTCATCTCTGACGCAGGAGATGATTTCATTTTTGAAGTCTTCGTTGACGGGCGCTTGGGTGGTGGTTGTTGATAGGACAGTAGAGAGAACTTTAGAGGCCTTTTTGATCTCCTCTGCAGCTGCTTTAATTACGTTCTTATTTTGGGTGGTCACGCTTTTCCCATCATTGATGGCGGAGATGATGCTAGCAGTAAGGTTAGTAACGACTCGCATGTACGAGTCGAGATCTTGTACTTCTTCGGCCGCAGCCATGTCTATAGGCAAGACAGGTTGGCGAGGCTTGATCGGTTGACTGGTTTTAGTGGGGCGATTAGGCGGGACGGCATCGAGCTGTGTTTTTGTCGGCTGAGTAGCCTCCCTGTTGGGTTCTAGGCTGATATCGTACGCTATGGATTGGGTTTTAGGGGGGTCTGCTTTGGGCAGTTTAGCGGCCGCAGCTCGCGACACCGTCGGTAGTTTGGTTGGGACTGGTTGAGACTGGCTCGTTGATGGTGAAACTATTGGTTGGGGGGGAGACTGGGAAAATGTTTTGTTTGCCCAGGCGGGCGTCAGGTTGGCGACCGAAGATGGACTGACGGGGGGCGAAGGGTTGGTCGATGGGGGTTTAGCGCTGGCAGCCCGTTGGGCGCGGGCTTCCGCTGTGGGAGGCGCCCGCGTGGGAGGTGACCTCCCAATCGGCATTTTGAATCGTGCCCTGTTGGTGAGGCCTTCAGGGTCCGCGTCCGAAGGGGACTGTGCTAACAGAATCTACTAAACTGTAAAAGAAAAATCAGCAAAAAGGCAAAAATCTATGTAGATGATGTTTTATACTCCGTAGTTAACGTAGTGAGCCACCACTGGGTGGGTGGGCGGGCGAAAAAATGAAATTTTTTTTTGCGAGCTACCCCCACGTGCGGCACGTCGTTGGACGCGTCTCGGCGAGGGGAGGGCGAAAAACGGGATTACAATGAAAATCCCTGAACAAAATTGTTCAGGGGAGGGCAAAATGTGAAAATTTAATCTAATTTACGGATATTATTAAACAAAACAGACCAGAATGACAATTGAATGGCAATAGAATTGCGCCAAATTTGCAGGAGAGCCTACAGGAGCGACGACGAACAGGAAGGTAAAGTATTTAGGGAACTAATCAAAACTTTTATTTTTCAGATGGCGATAATGTACTACGGGCGATGCAGGGCTTAGGTGAATTTCGCGGACGGCGAGATTCCAAGTTTGTATGAAAATGAAAATTTTTTGCGAGCTACCCCCACGTGCGGCACGTCGTTGGACGCGTCTCGGCGAGGGGAGGGCGAAAAACGGGATTACAATGAAAATCCCTGAACAAAATTGTTCAGGGGAGGGCAAAATGTGAAAATTTAATCTAATTTACGGATATTATTAAACAAAACAGACCAGAATGACAATTGAATGGCAATAGAATTGCGCCAAATTTGCAGGAGAGCCTACAGGAGCGACGACGAACAGGAAGGTAAAGTATTTAGGGAACTAATCAAAACTTTTATTTTTCAGATGGCGATAATGTACTACGGGCGATGCAGGGCTTAGGTGAATTTCGCGGACGGCGAGATTCCAAGTTTGTATGAAAATGAAAATTTTTTGCGAGCTACCCCCACGTGCGGCACGTCGTTGGACGCGTCTCGGCGAGGGGAGGGCGAAAAACGGGATTACAATGAAAATCCCTGAACAAAATTGTTCAGGGGAGGGCAAAATGTGAAAATTTAATCTAATTTACGGATATTATTAAACAAAACAGACCAGAATGACAATTGAATGGCAATAGAATTGCGCCAAATTTGCAGGAGAGCCTACAGGAGCGACGACGAACAGGAAGGTAAAGTATTTAGGGAACTAATCAAAACTTTTATTTTTCAGATGGCGATTGATAGTAATACTTATCCGGGGTTAGATCACGTCGAGTCTAGTTTCTGTTGCATTATACCTGCATAGGACAGTGCAAGTGAACATTTTAAAATAGGCTGGGCATAGTTTGTACGTGTATTCCGGCTGGAATTAACTCAAATTGCAGAGCCGTTTGCTGCTGCTGGGTAGCAACTTATTAGTTTACATTCACGGAATAGATCTATTGGGAAAGAAAGAGTAAGTTCTAATAGAGTGAGAGAGAGAGAGAGAGAGTATCTACAATGAAATGTGGCTGGTGTTAACATATACTTCCGAAATTCTTTTAAATCCAGTTTTGCACTAGTGTGAGGTGCAGCCACATAAAATAATGAACTCGTATCAGAATTATTTTCCCTATTAATCAAATAAGCAATTTAAGTTTCAATGCGTCGTAAAGATATAAATATGAGTTTAGGGTTTATGATTTTTATATTATCTTAGTTACAAAGTATAGGACAAAATGCGATTGGAATGGAATGTGCATGACGTGTCTGCACACATGTGCTTTATGCTGCTCAGTACTTTATTGAATAACAAAGATATTTAAAGTGACAACAGTTAACATAGATTCATTATTCACCTAATATGTAAGTACACATTGTTTGTACTCCGAAAGAGTCGTATATTTTAATTTCAATAAATCATAATGGTAACGGTATTGTCGCGATATTCAGATCACGGTTGTTTTTGATAAAATAACTCTTTATAATAGTTATCTTTTAACATTTAAATGTTCATGTAATAATGTAGGTACTTGTTACTTGAATGAAATGCGAACGCTTTTATGTGACCTATAGCTTCCGGTGGCAAGATGTTAAATGTCCGTTCTCACACTAAGGTCTGCTACATATTGATCAATGTTAACTTCTATTTGTGTAACCACATCACTTCCAGTTCTATGTGTGAATGTAATGTCGAAAAGTAGTTTCTTAAGGTCATCATTTGTTTTGAACGCAGTAACTAGATACAATAACTTTGTAACGGCGTGTTGATGGAATACGTCCAGAAGACAAAGGGTTTGGGTATGACACACGTGCAGAGGTGAACGCACGATCGCGGAAGGCGTGGAGGCTGCACGCCGCGACGCAAGCATGATGAAACCATGTTGCCCTATGACGTAGCGCGGTACAGGCGGGCCGCACAAAACCTCATTTTAATATCAATGTTTTCCGCATTTCTAAGGTGTAACGAGAAGGTGTGTCGTCGCCTACTCTGTTACCTTTTACTTCTGTTTGCCATCAATCTGTCCGCAAACGGTCATCGGTAATGGGTGTGTTTGCGGAACATATGATCGTGTGTGGGCTATTAGAGGTCGGCACGGATATTAAATGATTTGCTACGATTAAATCCAAATCTGTAATCGTGATTCTCGGGTCTGAGTTTCAGTATAACATTTCATTATATTTGCAATTTAAACGAAAGCACAAAATAAAATCAAACTACGCTTGGGACAATGCGACATACATACATACAAATTCAATTTTACGCTTATGCCGTAAGATATTCCGGCCGGCGAGAATGGCTTTTTATACTTTTGTAGAAGAGGGTATACTCCAGAGACTTCACGAAATCGGATCCATTCATGTAAATAATAATAGCGGGCGTAAGAAAAAATGCTTGCAAGATAGTTGTAACAAACAAGATGTGGTTACGTCAAGGTGAAAACGATTGAAATACTTCAGTAATATTAGTAATAATTTTGACATGTCTTGCCAGAGACGATCCAAAGGAATCGTGAACAAATATTTGTGCTAATGGAATTGCTAAACGCTACACACTAAAGCTAACGTCAATCCGCCTAAACGTAGTCAAGTACATCGATCATAATACACTAACTAAACATAAGTACGTACAAATAGAGATAAGTATATTCTTCGACCGACACGGAATATAAATCATGGTTTCGAAATTTCAGATTCCAATCCACATTGTCTTAGTCGAATTCTATCAATGCAATGGAATAAAATGAAATGCTTGCCTAAATAAAAAATACCATAAACTAAACCGATTTCCATCATACATGGCTAAAAAACATCTTGATTAAGTCAGCCAACTAATAAAAAAACAAGGCAAACAGCGATAAAATCTTAATTATTTTGCCCATGTCGCGGGCTTCCTAACAAAATGATAACAATGGCTCAAGCGCAATCTTCGTAGAGTAATTTTAACATGAATTCAGTCCCGCGCGCGTTACAGAATTCGTTAGTAAGAATGACAGTAACATCATGCTTCTCTGTTGATGATACGACGCGATACATTAGAAGTTCCTGCTAGGCACCCTGGTAACACCTAACACCGAATGCACGCACGGCAGACTTGTTTGATGAAAATGATTAAATCTGGAGTACGTCACACTTGACGCACCGAAAGATGTAATTTTACAGATTAAACAATATTTATAGTATCCTTACACAAATAAATACGGGAAATATACTTGATACAAAGTAAATGTAGCCTTCGTCAGCGTTAAAATTTGACGGTAAGAGCTATAAATTAAGCAAATATTTGTACCAAATCAAATATTGTACTAAGCATAAACGTTCTTGCGATAAAAATAATAATATACGTAAATTAAGATAGCGTCCGTTGCTGATTTATCAACATAAAAATAGTCGTAAATAAGTCACGTATGTATCTATGAACTCATGTACGTACGCACATAGTGGAATAATTTAAAATTTAATAATCTATTTATGAAGAAAGAAGAAGAATCTATTTCGTATTGTATGGTTTAAAAACTATCGATATTTCACGAAGAGAAAAAGGGTAACCTTATTGAATTGCCCCTCGCCACAAAATAAATGGAATTTCGTATTTGTTTGAGCGCAAATACAAAATGGAAAACATAAAAACGTAAGTATTATATTCTAAGATATAGTGGGGAGCCTTCGGTCATTTTACATGTTTCTTTAAAAGTCCTGAGTGTTGTATTCTTAGTTTAAACATCACAATCGGACACAGAACATTGGGTCAAGGAAAACTAGTGGCTCCACCACCGCAGGCCCACAATGCCTGACGGTACACCAACATTCTAATCCCATACAAGGAATGCAAACATTAATATCACATTGCAATGATTAGCTTCAATTATTTCTTAATTAATTAAAGCCAATATTATAATTAGTACATTCAATTTAGATCTAATATATAAGAACAAAAATAAAATTTGACGATACCTGTGCTTTAGCATGTTATCCGGTACGAATACGTTCCACCAGGAGGGTCGTTTCTGGCGAACGTAAATCGGAGTATCGCTCTCCTCATCCGTGTCGTTGCCCCCGGATTTCCTTCTTTTCTTACGCTCTAGCTGCAGCCTCGCCGCCCAGGAGCGTCTTCGACCTTTATCATTGGGTCCGAAGGCGTCCGAGCCGACGACGGGCACGGCGAGCGAGGCGCGCCGCGGCTGCTCCGGCGGCGGGCCATCGAAATCGGTCAATTGTCTATATCGCTCAGCGAACGTAGCCTCAGATGCTCTGCGTCCATTGGACGCAGATCGAGATGGGGTATCGGTGACGACATCGTTGAATGGCTCGTCGTCGTCCGTGTCGGGTGCGAATGCGTCGCCGCTGTAGCGTCGCGGGGACTCGTCAGCGGACTCCTGCAAGCTGGCGAGCTGCAGGCTGGGCCGGTGGTTGCGCAGGCCGCGGGGCAGGCGGCCGGGCCGCGTCTGCAGCCGCGACAACGCCAGGGGCACCGGCGACTCGGTCAATGTCGGTTCACCACTCATTTTAATGTCGCACTTAACACGTTTACTGTTTAACACTTCACTCGTTACAAGAAGTCCGCATAGCAATTACGGCCCGGCCGTTGTCGGATTAATTTGGTCGAACATTTTCGAGTACACTAAAAATAATAATGCGAAGTTGCTAGTTGAACACTTTAGCCCGTAAGACAGTTTATTCGACCACTGTAATGTTAACAATAATTTAAATTGCTGAACCAGTTCGTGTGACAAACGCAATTAAAGAAATAGCAAGCTAAGAATAAAAAGAAAAAATATTATCATTTGAAAAATATTTCGTCTTTATTTCAGCGCACTCGTATCTGGCGAATTAAATTCCCGAGCTGCATGCAATAAAAGCTCACTAAAGTACGCAGTTTCTAAAGAAGAGGAATGCTAATTCCACTATCCAGAATTCATGAGGCAAAACCGAAAAAATACCGTCATGGCCGTAAATTAAATAGATTAGTCACGAAAATTTTACTGCAGTGGCATATTTTATGCACTTACTGTGACGTTTATTTTAATGTCAAAAATGATGAGTTGAGCGCGGCACATTCCAAGATCTTTGTTCGGCGAGACACGAGACCGACAAATTAACTCTTTTCGTCAATAATACGGCACACAAAGTGTTACCATTTAACGAACGAGACATATAATAACGGTAGAATATTTGTGCCTAAGAAAAAATATTGACTGTGTGTCGCAAAGAATATATAGAAGCACAAATCAACTTCGTTTGCTTGGGCTTCAACATTTTGTTCGCGACATTCCGTCTATATTATTTCTTCGCCTATGGTTAGTTATTGTGACGAACGCTATTTATAGGATGCGTGTTGACAACAACTAAGTGCCGCCTAACGAGCAGAGGCTAATGGTAGCCAGACAACATAGGGCCAAGTGGTCGGCGCTATACCATATAAGCAGGCGATTGCAGCTTTCGTAACAGCGCCGGCGCAGTCCGTCAGCGAGCAGCGCGCACAGGGAAAGTTGCCACCGTCTTGCATAAATATACACGAGTACCTGCTAACTATCTCATGACTGTTATCGATTTTATCATACCCATAATCAAGATAGTGGCGGTAAAAATATAAACGTGAATGTATGGTTTAAACTCAAGATTTGTCTCGTGCGGTTTTAATAATGCCAGTATTAGAAGAAAACTTAGACGCATAAAAAGTTGGATGCTACCCAAGCCGTCGGATTCATTCGGATTTTACAGCGCCGCGCCAGTATCCATAAATTTAATAAACGATGAAAGCATATATTATCTTATTTATTGAATGTGTTTCTTTTTTATTGTTCAAGTTTTTATGGAAAGACCTCGATATAGAATCAACTATGGTGCACCATCAAGGTTGATCAGCAAAATAATGGTATACCTATCATTAAAAAAACATACGATGATCAATTACAGAGCCAATGAACTGTAACATGGAGGACATAGTCCAGAATAGAACATGTTCATGTATAGTATTGTACAATCAACGTCGAAAGTAGCTAAGTTGGCATAATGATTGATTTTACATTTTTCATAAGTAAATAACTATATTTCTCAAGTCTTTGGCATCTTATGCGAGAACAAAATTATATCCATAGTTAAATTTAATTAGGAATAGATAAAACAAAACATTATATATTACTTATTAAAGTAGTATTTTTATGTATTATATTATATTTGTTTAGTTACTGAAATCAAATGCAGTTTCTCAAACAACTTTGGACGCCGACTGTACATACCTATAATAAAAAGGAAATAACAATATAATGTGTGTCCCACATAATTTAGTAATGCACAGGAAGTCAATTCTAGCATTTCGCAATAACGGATCTAGGTCAAGCAAGTGGGTATTAACGAAACTTGAATTGGACGCGGACGTTAAGTACGAATGTTGCAGCAAAGTTTCTTTTTATTTTGCCGGTTGACGAACATTAATTAGTTTAAATATGGCTTTATGTGTGGCAAAGTTAACCTACATACGTCAATTAGATAGCGAAATGCGTCCGCCCAATGTCGACGAGGAGATTAACCTCCCGAGAGGGCTTGACATCCGACCCTTGCATCGCGCGAGTGACTAATACAATTTGGCTGAAAAAAATTAAGTTAATATATCACCAAATAATATTATAAATTTTACAATTTATATAACGTATACTAAGATTCTGGGCGGATTTTACATAAACATGGTATGGCAATATAAAAAGCAACCGAAAATGAAAGGTATCCTCCAGATAGTTAAATAAGTGTCCATGCGTACAAAGTCACGTGTATTGTCAGTTGATTAAAGACATAAACGCGAGCATGTGTGTTGGGCGGAGGCACATTGCCACCGCTGACGCGCACAAATCATTAATGTTTACAAAGACACACGAAACGGAAAAACAAGTTGTAAACCAATGATTTTCGACTCATCGTAATTCAACTGAAGCTTTGATCTTTCACGACCGTTTACAGCCTCTTTGAAGTACCCACTCGTAATCTAATTATTCAGCGCAGTGCTTCGTTTAGTAATCTATTCAGGAAGATTTTTCATATACAAACAAAAAAAAAACGTGACGGATGATCTGCCCTATTGTAATGAATACTCGACTAAGATATCGAGTTTTTTGTGTAAACCGGAATCGTCTATTATTGTAAAAAAACCACGTGGATATTCATGACTGAGATAATTTGACCGGTATAAATGAATATCAAAATTGTATATTTTCAAAGATATGATTTATTCATTTTAGTTTACTTATTTAGCTATGTGGACCAGAAGAACATCCTTGGGAACAGCCCTAGTATAAAACGACTTGCTAGTAAATCATTACGCGGTTTACGGTAATAACGCCGAAGGGTGATAAAGCACGCACAAACGGTCGTAAATGTGTTGGCACCATTACAGTTCTAGGCTCCTTCACACTTATCTCACGTCGCAACTGTTTCAAAGACCTTCCATATCAACGTGAAGAAAAATATTTTTATAATAACAAACAGGGTGTAACCTTAACACGAAAACATGAAAATACTAAAAATAGTACCTATACTCGGTCATTAAACAGAAAACTAAAATTCAAACGATTGAGAGCATACTTGATTTTGACAAAATACTTTGCACGGGAAATAGATACTAACAACAAAGAATCAATAAGAGAACAGATACGATCAATCACGTCGATGGGTTACGGTGACACCAAAGGTCGAGATCTCAAAGTCAAAACCTCAACTTAACAAAAGGGTCACCGCACGAGGCGACGACGCGACGTCGCAATATCATATATCAGACGATCCAAAGAATGCAGCGTAACTGAAAGCTCACAGAACAACTCATACCAAAATGTTTAACATACTGTACTGAATGAATTAGTTTGTATTTTTCCAATGCTTTGATACACTAACAAAACGCGGAAGAAAACTAAACAAATTGTATAATACATGATAAACACATTAGAGATCAAAATATACAAAAGGATCTAGGAATAAATCCAAAATAAATTGCCCTTTCATTACCAACGCAAACGTGCAAATTTCCAATGCACGTTTACCGTGATGATCAAATCGTTTAGACATGCTTACGATTCCTCTTTTAAAAGTTATCGCCGTGTATTTATAAGTTTCAATAAGATCGGTGCTGGTTGCTCCACCGAGTCACTCAACAGAACCTTGCAACATAAGAAAAAATATGAGAAATTCGTTTTGTACTGTGAATTCTTTATTTAATTTCAGTAATCATTGAAAGCAATATGGAGTTATCTATTAAATATATATTGAAGTAAACATTAACGATACTTAATGTATTTATGCAGAATATATCATAATAAATGTAATTATAGACGTGATTCATCACAATAAGGATGAGGAGAAATATCTTTTGTTTGTGTCAAAGGGTCATTAGTTTGATTGGAAAAGGAATGCTTTATCGAGAGCAACTAAGATACACAATAATAATGTATCTGCACAGACAATGATAATTGACAACGTAGCGTACAACAAACGTCGCATAAGTAATGAGATGGTAGCAAGAAGCGGCGAACGGAATACAGATTAATTGGTAACAATAAATAAACTTAAAGACAAAGAAGAGATCGAGCTCATTAATTCACTGGCAGTGAACGATAATTCTATAAAACCTCAGTCGTGTTTCTATACACAGCATTAAAATTTGAACGGTTCGTAGACCTCATAGATATGGACTTCAAGGGTAATACAAAAAATTGAGATATACAATCTAAACGAAAAGAAGCCGTATATGGTGCACGTCTACTATCACTACAATGATCGAGCTTCAAAGGAAAGCTAATGAACTAATGAAACTTGAGGTTGTGGTAGTTTAAAACATTATAGGATACTTTTATACTTTTTATTCAGGAAAATGGACCAGTTCCCTGGGATAGCCAAAATGCACGCATACGAAGTTGCGGGCACGGCTTGTATAGAAAATGAAGAAAAACATAAGCTAAACCTTACCGTCACAAATACCGCGCGTACTACCTGTTATTGGGAATTCTACGGTTATAGGTACATACAAAGAGTGTCATATTTTTGTACCTGCTAGCTAACTCTTTAGGAGGGGGCTGCAGATGTGATATCACCGAGTAGGGTGCGTACGTGACCAGCCACATATATGCATCGAATTATCAGAAATTCAGTCCTGATATTGTTTTAACCATTCGAGAAATGACTAATCGGTATAAAACTTTGGTGTAAACCGATCTAGACTATTTATTTTATTTGGGCCAGGCCAGGAAGCATGATTAAACAAATATATTCCATAATTAATTAATAACAATTAATCAAAAATAAAAACTTATATCGATGAAATAAGTTTCATTAATAAATGTTTATTAACTAACACGAACCGATTGATACCCTGATAAAAGAAAAACAATTCGGGTTATCAAGAGATTTATAGATTGACTTTGTAGTTTAGATTCTTGGAGTTCGATCTTGGGTTCACTTAATCAAAACAACGACACATTATACAGATTCCGCAATCAATGCAGAGCACCGTCGGAAACATACAGGAAACCCAGCCATACAAGTTATGGCGGCAGGAAACTTGGATTTATTCAGCACCGGCAGAATGACACGAATCAAAACCAATTACTTTCAATGAAGAATAATTGCTATTTATTCCTATGACATATACTTATAATTCAACATTGAAATGTGCTTCTGATATTAAGCATAATATATGATAACACAATCCTGATATCCGCTTAAACTACATGACTCATGAGGCTGGTGAGGATATAAATTGGGACCCTTAACAGGGTAAATCCCAAAAAGCAGAATTTCCAGAAGAGACTGATACCAATGATAGAAGATTTTGTTTTAGAGAAATGACTAACTGGCTTGTAACTTGTAGTAAAAATGTACCACACCAAAGGGGTGTAGGATAAAGTATAAATTTAGCTAAACATGAATATATTATGGCACATTCAAACGATTCAACCGAGAACCACGCCCATTTAAAGCTTGCATGCAAAATTTGCAAATATTTTGTCATGATTATAATAAGCGCGAATGACCGTGCTTCGAGTTAATTAACGTTAATAACACGCACTTGTTTTCAATTTTATTAACATTTTACGAGTGGTGTGTTGATACAGCTAACGAGGTATTATTGAGACCGTTCCGGTACATTAATAAACAAAATATCGTATGAGTACGCGGTGTTCTACTGTATGGTTTATGTTATGTTCTACTCTATGGTTACATTCATTGTTTAAATCCTTACTTGCATTTGATTAGATTTCATATCAATCACGCGGAAATAAGAATTAATAACGGTATTTTTTGAAAAAAAAAAAAAACTCAAAGCACATATTCGTTGATAGTCAGGTCAAATTGACGGAATTATTTTTGGCCTATTGAAATCTAGTAGCGATTTCAAATTGCCATAATAATAAGCGTATTGACTATGACCCATAAATGCTCCGGATATAATATGAAAACTCCGTATACAAACAGATGAGCCAGCAAATGATTTATCATACAACACTTCATTGATTAATAATGATATATTTAACCTGTCTTCATCTTAGCTTTTAAAGCTGCGATGACCCAATTTCATACAGAAATAAACGGTTCAAATAATATTTCTTTAGACGAAAATATTATAAGAACTAAATATCAATGACACACATGCTATAGTTAAACAATATGCACAAAGAACTCTTTCCACGTTGCTTTATGGTCACTTAATGATAATGATCTAGAAAACCAGCGGCAATTGGCAGTTGCATACTAAAACCAATGTAAATAGAAAGTTTACTCTTGATCTTTGTAAAAGGAATGATTACAATTAAGCGATCAAGCATAAAATGAACCACAATTCAGCTCCTATTCCGCATGAACGAGAATTTTCATTCTAGGAACACCAATTATTAGAATTTGAGGAAAAGACGACTAAAACTATGAACATCGAAACTTGTATTTTTCAGCTTAATTCTAAATTGGATAACAAAACAAAACCTAATTCTCGTCATTGATTGCGGGAATCGGCGATACATCACGGCTAGTGCAGTGCATATCACTCAGGTTACGTATATTGCTAAGAAAAATGTAGGTCGTGTCCGATTTCAAAGCGCAGCGAGCCTTACACAACCTAGTTCAGGCCAATCGACAAATTGACGGCAAACTTTCAATCTACCTTTTTTACATTTCATGTTCCGCGGATTGACTGTTGCATATCAGTGATAAGATAACGTATTCAATCGAATCTAAATTGAATCACTACTCGACTTATCGATTGCAAATTATCGCCAGATTTCACGGTCAAAAGAATTCACAAAAATCCCGTTTATACGAAATAAGGATTTAAGCAGTAATTTTAAATTGATAAGACATTAATATGCCGCAAAAGCAAATTATTTGAGCTGTTTGGAATTTTTTAACCATATTATTACGGATGCAGGTGTAATAATTCGTTTTCAGTATGGAAACATTTAAAAACGAAGTAATCAAAGGTACGAAGAAGATTAATCAATTGAAAAGCAGAAACCAATAAATTATCAAAATAATACGTCGATGTTTTGTGGTTTAGAAAACTTGTGTAGGTTCACGGGCAAACACTGGGACCTCGGTTTCACTAAGCAGTTCAGTTTGGATGCAACACCGTTCAACTAACGCTTACTGACTAATGTCAACTTCCCAAGTTGTTGAATTTCGGAGTGTTATCCAGGTTCAAGTATTATCAACAAGACCCGAGTTTTGAGGTCTTTACGAACTTGGTAGTTCATAGTCTATTTATTTATAGTTCTTTATGTGTTTGTTATATTTGTCTATTTTTGCCGTCCGCAACTAATGAGACCTTATTTAGAGAAAAGTCGAATCTTAATGATCCAATGACGGTACCTTGATTTTTTTTTCTTTTCATTGAGATAACTTAGCACTACACATAATAAATTGACTGTGGTATTGCTTTGTTTTGTTGAGCTAATCTTGTTTTGTGGTTCTCGGCAACAAACATCCTAATAATGTTGTTTATTTGTAATTTGGGATCCATAAGTCTGAGCGAATGTCACACGAACGTAGGGATGGTTTTAAATAGTAGATGTCACAAAACACGGTGCTCTTACAGGCTTCGGGCGAGCACCGACCTCCTTTCCCTGCTGCACTGGCGCAACGAACAAACAGAATAACTAGAGGAAGACGTCGATCGTACGAAATCGTAGCGGAACCTGCGCGCGCGACTTTCACTACCGTCTGGGTACGCGTGACCGTGTGTGGCGTGCGAACCGCGCACCGCTTGCAATGCTACTGCTGATGACAGGCGCCGGCGGCGGCGCGCGTCGTGGTGGGGCTGCAGGCTGCTGGACGCGTATCGCCACCATCTGATAACAGCACTGAAACCATCCCCTTCTTGCCGCGTTATCTATCTTCAAAGCAATGTTATTTTATCCAACTACTGCTGCTCCAATTTCGTTATCATTGGTGTCAGTCGTGTCGTGCCCTCCATTTTAGAGAAGACGCGGAAAAATGCCTTGTTTACCAATTTCTTAGAAACACCAATGAGATCGAAACCTAGTTTCTCGCGCATTTGGCTAGGGTTGTGTGTAACAGGATAGGTAGGTACCTCATTGTTTCAACGTATAATTCATAAAGTTGACATGAATATGACAACCCACACCTAGGCAAACTGCGGTTATTGTATTCAAATTACACACAGCTACTCGTATTTCTGTAGGTTGCACGAGTGGGCTGCATATAACGTCTGCAGCGCCCTGCCCGTGCATTATTAAGTTGCAGAACCGACATCGATTGATTTGAAATTGCAATCGTACGTGGAGTTTAACATCAAATGAATACACGTTTTAATATTTTTACAAAAATCGTTTTTTCAGTACAAAAGTGCTTTGTAATTAGATTGATTTTTTTATATAAATTTGGGTTCTTTGTCATTAAATTGTATAGGCGTTACTAACTTGTTCATTTCTGGGTTAGAGTTAGTGACTAACTATTTGTGTTGGATTCTAGTTTTATGGTGATAGGTAAAAAAGTAAAGCAGCGGAAATAACGGCATTTTGGGTCGCTGATCAACTGAAGTAAGCGTAGTGACAGAACAACATTTTCTTATAAAAACATAACCGTAGATAACATTATTTTTGAGAAATAGCCCGAATCCGCTAATTTTAGCACTTTGTTTGTCTGTCTGTGTTTTCGTCCATTACGATAAAAATAGTTAGCAGATTTGGATGAAATTTGACATCGAAATAGTCAACTCATAATTAGGGTCAACAGATATTTCTTCCCGCGGCCTAACCAAAAACTGCATCTCAAAATCACCTGGGCAGATATTGACATACCCTTGGTTAACGTTTACGATAATTTTAATCCCAGGACATGGTATAGTTCACCCGGGAATGCCTGGGATAGTCCAAACACTTATATTCAGGAAAGTCGCGGGACACGGCTAATAATAAATAAGCAGAGATAAGCAAAGTAAGCACTGCATTCAAAACGAATATATGTACCATACATACATAAATTCTAAATTATTGCTCAACTTTGTCTCACATATTGTTTATGGAATTTGATTCACAGTATTTAGATAGCTATAACATTGACAACGTAATCTAAAAAAAACAAATAAAGTAGGTAATAGATAAATGAAATACGGCTCGTTATGAAATAACAGGGGCATCGAACATCAAACGTTATTGTTTTTTCTTAAACTTGAATGAGTTAAATAATAATAAGTGAGATAATAATATGGTATAGTCAATTATTTTCCTTCTCCAGCACAGCCTACGGGTTCGTTGACTCCTCAAGTAATTTTATTCTTAATACCTACTGTGTGTATTAACTAGTTTAATTAAATCAAGGTAAATAGCCTAGAATACAACCCGCAATAAAAAATCACAATCGTTTAAAAAAAATAAGCTGTTACAACAACATTCTGCTACATGTAAACGCTTTCAAGTTTAAAAAAAAATTCGTTGTGTACGTAAACGTATATTTAACCATTAAATTGCTTCATTAACTTTTAACGCCGGGTCGTAAAATTAAAATCTTAAAAACCCTTAATCATCCGTCAAGGGTGGTAAGTCCGTCACTTGCACGTCCGTCCCCCATCTTCCATCACACTACACAAAATTATGCACATCAGTAAACGAGTATTTTTTGCAATTCATTGCGTGTTAAGCACAAAGTTGACCTATTATAGTTATTAAAATAGCAATTGAAACGGCAATGGTAAACGTATTCCAAAATTCGCACGTCGCGTGTTTTCGCAGTAACGCTGGCCTATTACGAAATGGTTGCCCTTTATATGACGTTGGCATATAATAGTGATGCAAGATTATTTCATATGTTTCATTCACGAACTCAAGACCTGTGATGGCGTTGGAGCATACGCTCTTTTAAAAACAAAAGCACCAGTCGCGTTAGAGCCGGTAGTCTATGAGATCTTACAATAGATATTGTTTTTTTTTAGTCTGAACCACAGAATAGATACTAAACCTAAAGTACTATTTAGGTGGCTGAATAAGTTCCGATAGCGATTTGCCTAATCGAGTGGCGCACAATTCCGATGAATAACGGTGTGATGGTCCACCGGTATCAATTGAAAGTGCTAGGAACGGTACTTCCGACTGTAACTAAACTAATGAGGTCGTCACGTACCGTAGATACTAAATTCGGAAGGGTCAGATGCATGCTTTATTATTTAGATATTAATGATATTTATAGTATTGGAAGCCGAATGTGTTGTTTTCTCAAAGCGTAAATCCCCTATAATCACAGAAGTTTGTAATGCCTGAAATATACTTTTTAATGCTGTTATGAAATGCTTTGTAAATGGATTCAAACAGATATGAGGAGAAAGTTGTGACGCCATTTTGTGAAAAAATCCCAGCTCTTCGCTTATCATGAAGAAGGATAAGAAATGAACCATTATTATGAACTTTATTAAAAAAAAAATTCACGTAATACGTGGATACAACGGATGTGGATCACATGTAAAAAATTCAAAAAGTTGATCAGAATAAAAAATATGACCAATAAGGTAACAGCGCTGATAGAAAATGAAAGGTTGGCCTCGATGTATTTGTGGTTGCATTGTGTGTGGAAAATAGTACTCAGTGGACAGCTTCAGTGTATTTTAGTAATAGAAGAACAAATGGCGGACTATATACGTCATCTCAAGTACCGGTGAATCACGATAATTAAACTGAAAAACACTTTAAGAAATCAATATGAAAAACACTTTTGACAAGCGTTCGTTTCATTGTATTTTCATTCTATTGATTTAGTTGACTTTTGTTTTATGAGCATGCCCGGGACATCATTTCCTGATTAAAAATTATTCATATAAGTGCATTGACCTGGTAGAAGCTATCACCATACCAAGTTTCATCAATTGTCGCTCAGTGAATTTTCAGATACTCGATTCTCATAACAAAAAATTACCGAAATGTTGGAAATTTATTCAGAATCCGTGAAGTAGTTTTCGCGTGATGCGCTCACGGACGGACAGGAAGAAAGAAAGGCAGACAAAAAGTTCTCAAAGTCACGGTCGGCTTCTGCTTCAAACGAAAATTATGACCCGTGCGACTCGAAGTCAAAGTCAAATCATTTATGCCATATAGGCCTACAGGGGCACTTCCAAATTGTCATTTACATTATTTTTTCTAAACTCTACAACCGGATCGGAACGCGAACTCAACTGAGAAGATCCGGCGAGAAACTCAGCGGGCTTGTCTTTTAATAACAGATTTTTTTACTCTATTAAAAAATATATGAACTCAAGTGTGTTGCCATGCGTTGTATTTACGATCAATAAAAGCCACCCGCGTAACACGGTCAAGCTAGTAATGACAACAATAATTTGAGGTTCAATCCCAATAAGTGTATAGGAGCATGTACTTACTATGGCTGGTACAATAGTTATTCTGTAAAGGGTAATGAAATTAATGATACCAATTTCCTCGGTAATGACTGTACATTTTGGCCAATATATCACAGATTAAGGTGTTAACAAAATAGGTACACTCAATAACAGACTTTGTGTAAGTAAATTAAGAGCAATCAATAATATTGTTGCCATGAATTTTAAAATACATGTCACTCAAATTACAACAATAATATTGAGAAGTTTCAAACTAAAAGTTAGGTAAGTACTTTACTTTTGTCTTTGTATGCGATAGACGGCTGAAGAAAAATAATAAGTACACTATGTCAAGGCCGTTTTGCAAGAAGGCTTCCCTTACCATTAAAAAAATGGGGTTACTCGCCTAAGTCACATCTCATTTTATAGACACTTCAAGGGGCTTTCGACGCAGCTTATATTAAAGTTTGAAGCTGATCGTCAACTAATACACACAACCTACTTTAATGAAGAGTACCTTAATATTAGCTGAAAATATATTTAAACGAGTAATTGAAAATCTGTGGCGAACCAAAACTGCTTCGAAGCGAAAGCAAATTGTACAGTAGCTGATTCCATACTTCGACAAGTAACAAAAACATTCTATTATTTTCTCCGATTATTATATCAATCGGAGCTTACCTACTCTATAACAGACACTGCCTGGTATTCTATAACGTATCACGCATTCACGGGGAATGTGTCATTGTGCACTTTATACACACGATTGCGTTAGAAATGAACGTTTAAATATATAAACATAGTGAATCATACCGTCTGATAAAAGGAAACGTTAAGCCCATATTGCATCCGGACAGACAAGTAAGAGAATGAACTAATTTGTGACGTATAAGAAGAATAATTTTCCGCCATTCTGAATCCCAATTAAAACAGTTACAGTCCCATGCAATTGTATATACAACAAATAGTGTAATAATACATTATGACACAAGTGTTGGTCATGAGCTATGTTGGTCATTACAGTCGAGGCAGGATTGCAGCACCAGCCGAAGGCGAGGGCGCAATTAATCCGAGAGTGTAATTACCAAACGCTCACGCGTGTCTTACGACGTTTTTCAACACCCTTGTGAGGAAAAATACTAAAATTTCATAAAATCACACTATACTTTAGACACATATTTTTGAAACATGGCCACTGACCAAAAATGGTGACCAGTTTGTTTTTCACACCCCGGTTGATAATGAGACACAGATAACAAAATTATAAAACAGCCTGTTATTGAATATTTTTGTAATTATGACAAAAATCCATATCTAAATGAACATGAACATGAAATGAAAATAAATAAATTATAGAAAAAAAGGTTCATCTATCATATTTTAAGATACAGTTTAATTTACCAGAATAGACAATAGGAAACCTCTTTGCCTATATTTTAATCCCCAAAAAGCTTAATCACCGCCGTTTCCATAACGAAACGAGAATTTAAATAACTTGCCATATTGACGGTTACAATGTTATTGTGATGAAACAAGTAATAATAATAGTTCTAGCACTTTTTTGTTTTCCCACTTTTGGGCACAGGCCTCCTTTCATTGTGAGGGGATTAAGCCATAGTTCACCATGCTGGCACGGTGGGGGTTGGAAGACTTCACGTTTTCTGAGTCATGCAAGTTTCCTCACGATGTTTTCCTTCACCGATAAGAAAAATCAAAGAAGTAAAATATAATAATTGTAGTTAGATATATCGAATGTTTAACTGTTCTGTTATTGGTTAAAGGATAAAAATAACATGCGAGCAATAAATTATTGCCAATTTCCACATGATGTCTGGTTATGAGACGATCGTCTGGTGGAAAAATACCAATCACTAGGCTCTCACTCTCTCCTCAAGGTTTCTAGACGGGTACAATAACAATTTCTCCTTCATTAGAAACTATCTGAAATATAAACATAAGTTTATAACTTCTACAGCGTGATTCAGTAAGGGTAGAGTTGCTAACATTGAACCTGCTTTTTAGTGCATTTTTAATCAATATAATCATGAAGTCAGAAATTCGATAAGTTGTTTAGCGGATTTTTATGAAATTTGGCATGAGATGAAATTTGGCAAGTCCACGCGTACGATGTCACCGTAACGGTTGATAGATGATATAGTTTGGAGGGTAGGGTTAAAGCTATGAATAATGAAACGCTGTAGGTTTGTTCTTCATCTAGCATATTCCTCGCTGTAGTGAGATGAAAAGATGTGTGTCTCGCACGGGTGCAAAATTATTTGAGTCGTGGTTCAATCTTTGAGTCCCTTGCTTGTTCGGTATTCAAACACTCGCAACAAATAACAACTTTGCAACCTTGCACAACAAACAACTATGGGTACATATAAATCAATGTATCAAAACAGAAATCAGGTAGCTATATGATAATGGTGACGATGAAAACAACAAGGTTCTATACACCACAATAACAAACAATATCGAGTACTTAATAGGAAAGTTAAACAAGAGTCATTGTTCTGCTTCGTAACTTGATTATTTTCCACACACCGCTACTGCGCATTACTTTCAGATAATGCAGCGCGTTGCAAGCTTCATCATTTATTACTATGTACTTTCATCAAAAGGCTAATAGGCGACGGGTCTAGGAGTGTATAAAGTGAGTTAATAAGCGAACCATACTAACATCGGCACAGAACAAATAAAAGGACCTACTACACTTTAGACAGGAAGGAAAGACTTGTGTTTATTAAACAAACTGCAACTGCGAATCATCTGCGAGCCTGAAACACGTCTGTTTACCTTTTGTCTCTGTAAACCAAACCAACCTTAGAGAGGCGATATCCTATATACATACCTACACTAGAAATCCATTTTACCGAAGTCATAAATATTTCCTTGGAAATGGGACGGCTGATCTTACAGAAAGTGGGACGGAGAAATCTCTATTTATCAAAACGTCCCAACAAAGCGTGTAACATAATAGTGTGGCAAAATGTACGAAAAAATATGAACCTCATGGAAAATCTCATTTTGTCAGCGGAAATTTGTTCGCGAGGGTTCGTTCGTAGATGCCGTTGATTTTAACGTTTTATTCGCTCGTTGTCGTGAATAATATTTGTCGCTTCCTATTGTTCGGCTAGCTCGGGTTGATGATATGAATATTCATGTCAATGCGGCAGTTAAACGGATGTACGCTATGTAAAGGGAGCAGTGAAGCCATGCCGGTGGCTGGAGCATGGGCGGCGACGACAGAGCTACGTAGCTGTAATTCCTACAAACTTGGGAGTTGATAGCGATTCGGCTGAAAAAGACTACTCGCTCGCTTTTAAATAAAGTGAAGTGATCAGATCACATGCAATTTGAACACAGTTACGTACAGTCAGCTAGGTGAAATAAAACAGCCTTGAGTTTTAGGTTGCAGTTCTCATCAACAAATTTGAGTAACTAAATAACGTAACACTATTTAACTAAACACTAATAAGAAAGTAACTTCGGTAAAAGTAGACCACATCAACTCTTATGTTTAGGATTTGTTTCATGCACTCTCATCAAATTCCTTCATCGCTTTGTAAAGCGCACATAGATGCAGCACAGACCTCTAAATCTCAGACTTAAGGAGTAAGTAAGCAACCTTAATTGTATAAAAAAATGGTATCGTAAATTAATTAGTCATACATTTTCTTTGAATACTTAGTGCAAAGATGTTGACTGTATACACAAGGGGCGATATCGCATCTGATGGAATAATGTCGTGTGTGGCAGACATATCAATGAGACACGTGAGCGATGAGCTCGAGATGAGTTCGATGATTCTGATAAGGATTGCAGCCATGGGGCCCGGATAGGGCTGCTGCCCTTATTTACTAGAAAACAAAATTCAAAATGTATCGTAAACACATGATACCGACGACAAACAAGAATGACGCTTGTGCTGTTATCGCGGTGAATTTATACTTATTTAAGTGTAACATATAAAAAATATACACAATCACGCCTGTAATGGCTTTTTCACGATGTTTGCGTTTCCTGTACAGCAAGTGTAAATCGTGATTATAACCAAGATTCACGCATGAAATCCGAAAATAGAGAAGCAAGGTTTTAAACCAGCACACCTTGTATCGAAAACGAGCGAGCATTTGACCAAGTTGGCTATCATTGCATTATAAAAAAAATATGTTAATCATTTTATATTTTCCTTGAAGATTTCACGACACGAGTAAAATAAAGACGGCACCTAGACTACCTAGCACCCGAACAATAGCGTCGCGGTACGAACAAACACTCACGTATTATCTTGACGTTTACTTAACTTCATGTATAACGTAGTGAATAGGTTTCCGAGAAACATCTCCGTACAATATCAAAATTGAACTGATATAATGATGTTAGCTATAAAGACAACGTAGATATGTGATAATTAAGGGAAGCCGAACGCGAGTAGTAATGGGAAACTATTAGAGAATCGAGTACTTGCTCGATCTCACTCTAAGTGACATCTTCGTTCTCCTCTAGACATTAAAACAGAACGGTTACAAAGAACTGTAGGAATTATTCATAGTACTATAAAAAAACTAAGAGCGTACAAGTTTTGACAGCATTGAATACAAATCGAGTGATCGAATCGATACAAAACGTGCAGCTTTTCTGGTCGATCAGAACTCATACCAAAAGGATTCGAGTAAACACTATGCCATTACCGTCAAACCTAATCGAACACTTCTTAATTACATATTAAAATATATCGGTAATATAACTGATAAGATTAACATCGTTCATTGCTGCGTTATACAAACATTTATAAAATAACAAGGTTACAGAAAATTTACTTAATTTTTTTAAAATATAACTCTATCATCAACTGATTTATTGTATCAAAAGAGCCTACACGCAAATGTTATGATATCAGAATTTTATAAATGAATCATCGGCTTTCATCTAACATCTTTTAAACTTAAATTATGTATGAAATCAGCAACCATCCATATAATTCATTTTCCACTCAAAATCGGTATTCTTGTAACATAATGCATATTCAACTATACAATGGAATATGAAATGAACTCGATAAATCACAACTTCAATGCCAGTGAGTCAAAAATGCTCATCCGACGACGACTTTAACAACTGTCAGAGCAATTTGTTTTAAGTCTTTTGTAATTTCACACGAATAAATCAGAATCGAGACCTCGTCGAACATGGAACATGACATTGCACTGTGATGATTAACGCTCATATTTTATGTTATCATCAGATAATAATACGTCAGAATTCAGTACAGGTAGTTGAAGCAATTTGAATTATAATTGTATGCAAGTAAAGTCTACGTACCCGGTTATAAACTCAAAAAAACTCATCTAAATGTGCAAGTATCACCACAGTTATGACTCGGTAAATTAAACAATATTATTCGGGCAAAGCATCGCAATCGACTGCCGGTACAATATCTGGAAACAACTTATCACAGGTTACATTACCAATATGAAATTAAGATAACAGCTTTTGATTAATTGTAACGATTTCGATTTTATTGTAAAAATATCAAAACGAGCACCCATATGCAGTTTGATTACATTTGTGCATTCTCTAAATAGATTGAGAAGAAATAAATTATTGAAAATAACCTAAATGCATATAAATAAATCCTAATCTGTAAACAATGTGGAAACATACAGAAAATGTCTTAATGCCTTGATTTATTTTGTCCAGGTCTGAAGTTATTATAAATCGTTTTTATTTTTTTACGTTAACTAAAAAACTATATCAAGTCTGTGACTTAACTTGTGGACTTGATGAATGTACCATGCCACAATCCTAATTAGAAGACTTAAAACCAGAATAATGCAATATTATGTAAATATCAGCAGAAGGTTTTTTTTTTACATTTATCGTTTTGACTTTAAAAGCAAAGCACTGTTATCTGTGTATTGATATCGATAAGAAATAATCAAGTGATAAAAATACTGCAAAATCGAAACTGCATACCAAATCTCTATTATACCGGTTATAATGTTTCATACAAAACACATCTTAACACCGATTGGCAGACATAAGTGGGCAATGCAGGATGTACTCGAGCAAATGGCTAACGATGTGATGTATTGCAGCATCGGATGCAGTTCTGCACATTATCATCTGGAGAGGTGTCCATCTGGCGCCGCCTCCAATCATGCAATTACGAGCACTCCACGATATGGCGCACCGCGCCGCTCCAATTGCGAATTAACTTCAACAGTGAAGGAATTGAACAAACAAGCGCCTGCACGTTTAAAAGGATTATTTCCGACCGCAAGTATAACGAAACATGTGACGCAGGCGCTGTAAACACAGAAACTATGCAATGCAAGATACATTTCTGATAATCATCTACTCTACAATCAGTTATAAGAGTTATCAACGTCCAGTTTGATTGACTTATTATCGAATAACACCAACAAAACTTAAAAAAAAAACAACTAATTTTATAGTTTTCGAAAGTAATATTATTATTAGAGCGTATTGTTGTCCTAAGCCCAAATATTTTAAATTCGCTTCGTATCGCGTAGAATTGCATATTATTTGGGGTTCCGACACTCGTGACTGACAGTTTCTCAACTAAAATCTTAGAGAAGTTCGGTGTTGCTGGCTGCTTTAATTATCGATCAACTTGATTGGTTTATAATTGGAAAAGTTGACATGCCGAGGATCAATGATGGGCTCTTCGTCCCCATTTGTGTAACAATGGATTTCGGCCAAGTATCGCCTAGTTCTATCAATTAAATCAAAGCCCAAAGTGAAGGCCACTTATTTAGCAAGAACTAGACTGCTACTGCGTCTTGCGTTACGTCATTAAGCATTATTTTTAATAATGAACAGAACCCTATAACACTCCATTGTCGTCTATTATTATTAAGCGGTCTTGGTCTTGCATTTTCCGCGACACCGATCGAAATACCCTATAGACCATATCATACAGACAGCGCATGAAAGCCTTATGAGTCACGCATTGTCTTCTATATACCTTATATGATAAGTTTCCCGTTTTCCCCTATACGAAAACAGCACATTGCTGTGTGTATGGCTCAATTACTATTGCAGCTCTTGGATCTCGGATGCAAGATTATATTCAAGGTATGAAGGATACCATATTCAAGATTTGCACACTAATTCAATTCTTGGGGGCACTTAAATACGAACGTAGTAGACTTATTTGTATGATGCATGTGTCTCGGTTAAATTTAGTTCAATAAATCAGCTACCAATGGCTATGATCACTGTAACATATAGAATCAGAATCAGAATAGTGTTTATTCACGTAGACCATTATTGTACAGTACTTATGAATCGTCAAGTTACAAAAATATTATGCTACTGCTTTAACACCCGTTCGGAATGCCGTTCCTATGGAGAAGAACGGGCAAGAAACTCCATGGTTGCTCTTTTTTTTAAATAGATCTATAGACTATGGTCTCTTGCCAATTAATGCTCTTATTTTTTATGCACGGTGCTACAAGCAAAATGAAAAGATCATTAATCTCTATATATGCTACAAGCGACTCAGCTATACTTGCCCAAATTTGCACCCATTTAATAACATTATTTGAAATCCAATAGTAGTCTTCAAAATGTACAGAGGACTCACATCATGTAAATAAAAACGTGTAAAGTGTTACTAAAAGGGTAATGCGGGGGTGGTCCGTCTGGCCTTGTTTGGGTTCGGAGATGCTAGGTATGTTCGACTATGAAAATTAAAGTTAGCACGCCAAATTGAGCAATACACAATCGCAAACATCACGAGATCTTTTGTTAATAATTATATGAAGGTGTAGGTAAGCAGTTAGGTCGATAATCGGGTAAGTACCTAGTTATAAATATACATATTCCTATTGCGGTTATGAATAAGATACCTAATCTAGATAGTTATGTGAACAAACCTTTCCTGATAAAGAACGTTGCAGGTGAATACGCGGAATATTTACATTTGACAGGGACATTACCAGAAGATAAAGAAAGACTACACCTATGGACACGGGATCGGCCAATCCGATCATATCCGAACGCAAAACCAATAGTACGCACTCATACTCGCGTCGCGCGCGCAGCTGCATGGTGGCAAAGACAGGGCTCTGTATCGTATGTGCATGATGGCAGTGACTGTAAAAGTACACGTGTATCTCTGGACGCGAGAGCGATTGGTATTGGTTATATTCAATCGAAACAAAAGTGATCCCGTTTGCGTATTTTGCCAATGCTTCAGGAGTATACTTACTATAATAAGTAGATCTTTCCAGTATCTTCCATTATGAGACATCATAAATGTAAGACAGTATTTAACATTTAAATATTTACATCACCTTCTCAGCGACAAGACTTGTCAGTAGAAGATCAAAGATGCGTAAAACGAGAGTGGCCGTAACAAACTTATCTTATCCTGTCATTTGGAAATTTAAACAAAAATGTTGATGGAGCGGACGAGGCGCGCGCCGGGGGCTCGTCTACTTATTATCTGTCTCTATGGCAATCTGTCCGTCATCTCTCCCGTATTATTGCGCAGTAACATGGTTATATCATTATTTTGAGAGTACTTTACCCCGATATTGGTATTTCAAAATACATGAACATATATATCAGAGAGTGCTAATCAATAGAGCTATTGAAGCGCAGTTGACCTTACAAGCGAACATAGAAAACTATCATCGAAACTGCAAACACTATGAAATAGACGTGATAAAATAAAATTATCCCGAGTTTACAGAATATTTCATAATGCGTATCTACATATTTGTAGTATACAATCTGGCGTATTTTATCTAAATGTATTGTTTATCTCGGTTCTCATAAAATGTTCAAAGACTTCTATTTACGACTTGCAGATAAAGCGGCGAAAATTACTCAAGGGTTCGGATTTGTTGAAGGGATAGATTGGCGAAAATAAATTCTAAATATTTTCATCCGTCGACGTATAATTTACCGAAAATAATATATATTGTGATGCCATTATAATCGAGATCATACGTGAGTAACAGATCAGTATCGGATGTATAGCTTGAAACCTGTCAGATAAGAATCGAGAACAAGAGTTGTTAATCAACGTAACGGACAATAGTGGCCATCCAATAAACCTTGCATTGATATGCAAATAAGAAAAGGGAAAATAGATACGTCGGAACCCAGCTAACGTTCGTGCGTGAAATTGATTTAAACGCCTTAATCGAGCGACAAAGCCGCGCGTTTGGCCACGGCGGCTGACGCGTGACAACACGGTACGCGTACAATATGGCGCGGCCTCGTGCGCCCGCCGCCGTCACGACCATCGCTGGGCAAGACCATCTCCTCACCATACCATTGAAAATAAACGAAGGTATTGTAATTGCGCCCCGCAATAATACCCGTGTTTAATCATTCAAAAATGCCGTAACAACAGCACAAACGTAACTCGATGAGTAAACAATCGTATTACTCCATGACAATAATATTTGTCGAAAATATAGGTACCTACCATGGGAATACTCAAATCGTGAATTCGGGAGGTCTCATTTTGTTTCACGAGGTCACAGGTTGCGGCAAAATTTTAAATAAAAGTATCACTCATGATACAAAAATATACATTCTATACGTTGATGAATGCTCGCTGAAGTTGTTATATAAAATTTTGTGTATATGCATAACTTTGCAACGCAAACTTCGTTTCTTTATACACATTCATTATAAAACTCTGTAAGACCGACAAACATTACATAACTGCTGATAGTAATAATGCACTAGCAGCATCCCATAAGTGTCCAGGGTTAGGCAGCAACCTCACCAAGAGTGAGAAGAGCCTTTATCGAGAGCCAAGCACCCTAGATGTGGCCGACCGTAAACATGCCCCTGCCGTTGTTTAGCATAGATAAAACAAAAGGGAACAATGGGGATGATACTCTCCCACTCGACCATGCAGTTTCTTGAAGGTGTCGTCGCCTAAACGTTTTAAATCGGCCAAGGGCGGCCTGCGACATGCATGCAATGGAACAATACTGCATCACCTCCTCATTCAATACTTCAAAACAACTCGCAATTCGTAACGCGCGTTTAAAGTAGATGACGCACGGCAACCATACTTAATCGCATTCTTATAATCATTTATAGTTAGTCAGTAGTCAGTATTCTTATAAATCTATCGTCATTTTTGCCAAGCAAAAAAAACATTTTTCACACAATTCTCCTTCCATCAAAGTAGATTAAAATCTCTTCATGACTGACAATTTTATATTGTTCTGTAATTGCAAAACCAAATCAGTATGTGCACAGACGCTACATATGTATACCTTATATACTCGTTACACTTTCTACGAGCACAAAGTTCAAAATGCACGTTGGAAATAAAACATGAAAGTAAGGAAAATGTTTCAAAGTTACTACGTATGTATGTACACGCGCTAGAAAAGAAGCGGGAGAACGTAACTTCCCGCCTTACAAGCGCTACGTAACTTGGAGCTTTTTAATTAAATTATGGTACTTATTAAGGGGAGCAGTAAATAAGTGGGATTTAGTTTGGAAGGCCAGCGCCACCGTCTGAGGCTGCTCGAGTGCAGATAAGGAGCCAGTTGCGGAGTTAATGTACACAGCCGAGATAGGGAATGTTGCACAACGCAAATATTTGCGCGGTAAGGCTACAGCGACGGCTACCGACGACCGTTCTCAATGACATGTAATTATTTGTGAACATTTTCATTTTTAGCGTACATAACGCATAATGGTAGTGTCTCGATATTTAACGGTATTTAGATAAAGACAAGTAATTTTAACTAGAAGAAATCACGGCTATTCTTGTTCCCTTCGTAGGCTGGCATATTTCATATGATGTTAAGCTGAGCATCGCAATAGTAGCTTATTTATCGATACACTAAAGACATTCAAGGATCAAAGACGAAATATAATACGAATCAGAAACGTATCGAATAGAACCTTTGGCATGTTGTAAATTATATAAAACATTCTTCAAACAAGTAGACGCTGAAACTGTTGAGGAATGTATAAATGGCGCTCGCCGCGAGCTAGGCGTACCGACGGAATCAGAAGCGCACGAAATGTTACACTTGATTTGGCACTGGATCCTTTTAGGGAGCAATAAAACTTCAAAGTCGTTCGTGAGCTTCTGTAGTCAACGGCTCGACGACTTTAATATAACCCAGATGTCACAATTATAGCGGCACGATATGATCTTTAACATTCTCGTGCCCTGATTCGCGGCGAGTGGTTTACATTTAAGAAGTAGTTTGTATTGTAGTTAATCATTGACGATTTCGATGGTTTCTTTCAATTCGGCGTACCTTAAAATTAGGGAGCTTCAGGATATAGAATACCAATATTTGCGAATTATCTTTGGTTAGCTATCATAACTTGGAAGATGCCAAAGTTTTTACATTTTTTAATTATGAAGCCAGACCGAAACACGGCGTATTGGTGTTCAAAAGTAAAAACGTGCAAAAAGTAGTAAAATTTATCGAATTTAAAAAGTTTTAATTAATTAAAAAGTCCAAATCACGCAAAACTGTCATAATAGATAGAGATTTGTGGACAAGATTTTGCCTTGAATCAAAAGATTTCCTATTTCGCACAAATATTTGAAAAGCCACATTAGTATATACCTACGTATATCATAAGTCACAACATTTCAATGATACATTTCAAAGCCATGCTTCTGTGGTAAAAGCATTAAAAGTAATAAAGTTAACTCTATGGACACTTGTCGCCTGTCGCATCCCTGAAAGTCCTTTCAAGAAGTTTTAAAAGCAACACTCACTGCCAATGGAAGGGTCCGGTAATTCCCTCTCTAAGGCGGTCTTTGAGCGAGCGTTGTCGGGCCGGGCCGGGCCCTGGAGGCAACATAGCCGCGCCGGGCGGGACGGGTGGCACGGCGGGCGGGGGCGCGCGCGCCGGCGATGACATCGCTACAACTGGTGCTGCGCTCACGCACTACCAGCGCCGCGCCGAACACATCACACCACTGAGCACCACTACAAACTCGCGCTGCAACACAACAGAAACAACCAAAGCCACATAAATAAAGCAAAGCGAAATAGTATGCAAATTATTTTGCCAAATAAAACATTGACACAAAGAAAACACAGCAAAGTAATATTTATACCGGTTTTGAGTTTATATCTAATAATACATCAAAGTAAAATTTATTTGAAAATTCAGAAGAGACTTGCGTATTTCTATGTACATCTATCTACCTGTCCCTTCACAGTGATGAGCCATTATCACTATGGATGAGTCTTAAATTTTAGCAAAAACAAAAGTTAATGTAATTCTACAAGCGCCTACACATTTACTAGGGGCAATAAACCGTTCATCTGTGTTAAAACATACAAATTTGTGTACGAATATTTCAGGTATCTTTCAAAATGCTCACACAACAAACGAGTTGGGTAATGATTAATAAGTTATTTGTTCAGTTATCGTGTAAATAGACGCAGCACGAAAATGTATATATGAACGTAGATGTAGTGCAGGACCGCCCTTCACAAGGTGGATCAAGGACATCACACGCGTCACAGAAATCCAGTAGACGTCTTACAACTAATGAATGTGATCTGTGTTTTTGATTAGTATACCGTACGCGATTTTAATATGTTTAATGACATATGTTTTGTGATATCTATACTTCGGAGGGCACGTTAGGCTGGCGGTCTCAGTTGTTTGGTTACGAGCATTCAAACTCCACAAAAACTCCAACAACTGGTCGTACACCTGGATCTCAGGCGTAGTTATAGATAAAATTAGTTTTATTGAATCTAATCAATCAAATCAGGGTAGACTGGCACCGATCACAAATTATTAGAAATAAGCTATAGACAAGTAGATCTTAATGCACCGATTACATTTAGGTTTAGGAGCGCGAATGCTTACAAATAATTTATTTTGCCTTCGAGAAGTCAGTTTCATAGAGTATCGTACAGATTATTTTTCATACTTTTTGTTAGCTTGACAATCGACTACAAAATAGTGACATTTTTGCCAGTGTCGAGTAAATCTATTATAAGTACCCCTGATAATAATGAAAATGTTGATGACGATGATGATGAAGAAATGAATACCCTACCCCTATCAGAAAAGCTGTGGATACTTTACTAAAAAATTTCCGGACATCTTAGGAGAATTTGAAATTTAAGTTATATTATTTTTTATTTCAATTTCTTTCACTCGTGCACGTTTATGAACACTCAAATGTTAATATCCCACTAATATTAGACATTATTTATCAAAGATACACATTTTTTGACAAAATTGACAAATCCACGGTTCAATTTCCCGCCAAAAAGTCATCGTACAGGTTATTTATTTTCTAAAGCGAGAGAAAGTTGGAATACGCGAAAACAGGAGCGTGTGAAAAATTAATTATGCACATTCCTCGCGGTCTAACACCATCGCGCCACCGGGACAGGTACCATACTCACATCCGACCTGGGGCACAATTCTGCTAATTTAAATAAAATAACATACAATTTCCATTCCAGCAACACACTATTGAGGTTCCATTACGACTGTGACAGATTGGCTATTCTGCTAAAACTTTAATGTCGTCTTAATGGAGTCTCATTTCAGTGTCGATAGTTGTGTGTCGACTGGAAGAAACGTCAGATAACGAGAAGAATACCATTACTTTGCTACATTATGTTGATACGCGACTGAAGTACAGAATACAAAATAGTTCAATGGCTGTCCTTAAAAACTAGTCGACTATCAAATGTCTAAAATCATTCAATCGACACGCTATCGACACTCCACTGAAGCGTTTGTAAATTAGCAGAATTGCGCCCCCAAATGAAACAATTAGACTGGGTATGTAGATATTAGGTCCTGACATATGAAATTAGCGTTTTGTCGTACGGACCACTTTGATCTGAAATATCTTCCCTTTGGTTAAGAATTCCAAATTCAAATTTATAAATTCATTTAGCTGGTACATTTGAGTTTTGAAAACAGTCATTCATTTGGTCTCACACTAAGCAACGCTTGTATTATGGGTACCATTGACTGGGGGCGAACCCAGTATATATTAAACATCCATGACTTGGGTACAATTCATTCGTGCTCATCACACAAAGTTACCTATCAGGATCCGAACCCGCGACTCTCGGCACAGAAACAAGATCACTACCAACTACGTTAATCAGGCCGTCAATTCAAAACATCAACATTGAACAAGTTATTTGTTTTTGCTAACGAAAGGACCAACCGGTCTTTATGACAACATTAAATGTTGAAAAACATCGTTGCCGGTACAACTTATAATGTTATTATGCAAACATTTATATCCCATGTAAAACGAAAATGATATTTCACAGTAACAGCTGTTTTACACTATCATAAAAAAATAAATTTCCTCATTCCGTCGGTCCAACTCTGACTGGTTCTAAAAAAAAGAAATTTGCATAATGGAGGAACGGACAGGCATTATACCTTGACCTGATTTGATTTTGTTTGAGAAATGATTCAAGTAGATGAATAATCAATTACATAATTGATCTACTAAAATAGTAGATCAATGAATAACATAATCTCTCTATCGTGATTGTTCGATGCTCAATAATAAAAAAACGTGTTCCAGATTATTTTCGAAAGTAAAAAGAAAACTTATCACGTTTTCATTTTCTATTCTCAATTGAATTGGATTATATTTGTTAAGCAGGATAAGTTTTGGGTTACTAGAAAACATACATTTGAACGGTAAAGTTTTGTTGAGAACACAGTGAAACGGACGGGGCAATAGCAAGGGGCGAAAGCGGGTATCGATCGGCCCTAACCTCCTCCCCGTCGGCCCCGCGCCGCACCGCACGGCCCGCCCTGCTCACCTTACGTAAGTCCAGCTGATCGCACCCACCCTGTAACCTTGGCAACGAGCCTTATGCACGCATTTCTGGACGCTGCTTCAACAGTGCCAAAATACACAAACTTCGGATTATAAATACAATGCTATAAAATTAAGGTTCTAACTTAGATATAGCCGTTCAGGTAACTTCAGTGTGGGGTATATGGGTATATTTTCCAAAAGAACAATCACGGGTAGCGGCAGCCCTGCCCTCGATACTTCCCCGGCACGTAGACACTTTAATTTCCTCCATCGAGTTGACCCTCTACCTGCCTACAAGCGATTCGTGTTTCTCTTGTACTTATTACTAGCTATTACTTTATTGCGATGTACGTATTCATTTCATTATAATAATGAGATCAAATATAAAAGTAAGAGATTTTCAACGGAAAGGAAATGACAGATGTGCCATTTATTCTGTGACTAGCAGAGCCCACGACTTCAAACGCGTAATTTTATTTTTCTTGCTGACTAAAGGAAGCCCTTGCCCATAATAGGTAATATCTCCAATAGGCCTACATTCACAACAAACATTATACTAATTATTACGGTGCCTGTTGTAATTGAAATACCATGATACAAAAAGAAACCAAACTTATCGAAAACTACGATCAGTATTAATAACTTGAACACGGGAACAAACAGAAACACAGCAACAGTGGATAACCCAACGAGGTATTAAGATAGGGATAATCTACATTGAATATACGACACAAGGCTTTGAATATTATTTTATCCGAGTATCCGGCCTAAATTAAACGAAATATCATACAGAATTTCGAAAAACTCCTTCCTTTCATTATGTCCGTTAAAAAAAGGCTTTTTACTCGAACTTTACGGGCTCCAGCATTCATGTAGCAGTGGAACAAGAGAAATACGCAAAGGAAACGGCGGAAGCGGTCGGGAAGCGAGTGAATTTCAACAAAGGCCTATGGTGAACAGACCTGGAGCAATTTATGTCAAACAAATTCGATGCTACCTGCCAAAAAAAGGTTCATAGGAAGCGAAGCTACTTATTATATTCGCAAAAACTGGAGATGCTCATGTCAAAAGAAAAATTGGGGCAGTTTCAAAAGTTTCAAGAATTTCGCTAAAGGGAAATGTAGGCTCGGAGCTTTCGTTAAATATTTGACCGGCACCGCTCAATACGAACGACCTTGCTAGCGACGAGACGCGCTTGCTCGTTACCAAGTGGCGCCCAACGTGGGACTAGCGATCAGCTGTTTATGTCCATACAACTGCTATCAACAATTATTCACTGTATTATGATCATACAATTTATAACATCAGACATCACGTACGTAAAATTTAAAACATATTTACAATACTAGTTATGCGTCTATAATATTGAACCTAGACAAGAAACGAAGAATCACAAAACAATAAATATTCAAAAGAATTTCGCAGTGTTTTAATCAATAATATTTTTAAAAGTGTATATAAACACATTGGTGACTGTAGCGTAATTTTTTTTAAAGTTAAAGGGTTTTTCTTACGATATAATTTAAATATATATATGGTTGTTAAATACAAAACGACGCGAGAAAAATCTGTTAGTATACGTATTTAAATATGCTATTATATTGAAGAAATTCATTTGCATTTAAACTACAACACAACGTACGTAACATCCCCACAATAATTTCATGGTAGCAAATGATTCTAGTAATCCTATATTACGATAAAATAAATGATAACAATATTATGATGATAAATGATATTTTTTAAATGTCTAATGAAAGGTGCATATGTAAGCGTCTAAGTGTGGTCCATGCATAAATGCAACGAACCGAAGAGGAAGAACGAAACTCATGTGAAGCGCTGACGGGAGGACAGACAGCATAACGCGGACGCAGCCTACTTCATCGGCTGGAAGCGTGCAACTGATCTAGCCACAGGCGAGAGGGGGACGGAGGGGCGCGCGCAGTGGGCGGCGTGCGAAGCTGGCGCCCAACGACGGGCCGACTCACCCCTATAACGCCTCCTCCATATAATCACAGTACGGTTTCCCGACACCTCCATATATACCAAACCTACATCCATACAGCACTACATCGGAAAAAAAGGCTACATTGTAGCAACTCTTAGTGTAAAAGATGAAAACTTATGTATTTACAAATTGTTGTATTCTATTAACATTTAAAATTTTGACAACTTATATGTGACATTGACATTGACATTTATGCAGTATTGAAATTTGTATTGCACAATTTATAATTAGGGAACACATATCTAGAGGTATATTCTGTTGTATTACTATGGTATCTAATACGAGCACTGTGTGTGTGTGTGCGTCATGAAGCAAAAGCAATGTCGGTGATCGATATCACATATAGCCACGTATCGGTTGTCCGACACAAAGTGGATTCTAGGTACTCCGTGATTAACTGGAACGAGACAACAGTGAGTAAGAATGTGCTGAAACCCAGCCCTGTCTACGGCAATTCACTGAATTTGTGAAAGATCGTGGAACTATTTTAATGTTATGTAGCAGTGATATTATTAAACTCTATCAAAGCGCGCATATGGACAACTGGTTGTATTAGACGATATGGTGATAAAATCTTTAAGGAGCTTCAAGAATACTGATCAGATAAAAATAGGAAGATCGAGACTAGGCCATAACACAGCATAATAGTAACCTATCCTCACAAGGATAATACAGATTCCTCGAAGAATTTAGATTTCCCATTTTGTTAATGTAGTTAGTTGCGTGGATCGCTAGCTCACTCGCGTCAATCTGGGCAATACTTACACATAGCACCACAATATTGGATCCAGGGTCGCCAGAAAGAGCAATATAGGTCAGCCCATGTAACATAGTCCATGGATATATATGTTACACTTATGTACGAACATTTATGCATATACACGGCTCATTCAAATAAATAACCAGTGTCTTCCTGGATCGTTTGTAAGTTGGAAGCAACTAACGCCAGCAAACTCGATTCCTACAAGGTTAACTACTTGTTACGAGACACCTGATTACCAACCAAAAACAATCGTATAATACCTATACAAACAAATAGACCTTTATCAAAAACTTAATACCCCACTGGTTTATAAATGTGGAATGTCACCTTCCATTTTGTTTTGTTTTTCCAAACTTTTTATACATTTGTAAATGTATGTAACCTAACCGAGGTAAGTTATGTGACATCTTATAATTATGCCAAAGGTTGAAATATATGTATAAGGATGCATTTAATTTGTCCCAATATCACATTCATAGCTGTTATTAGCTATGAATTTTAAGTCAGTTGAACACAATTGCGACGGTGTGACTAAACGAGGCGGAACCTAAAGCAAATTACTGTTTTATTACATATGCATGGTTTTCCTCGTGACTTGACTTGGGATCGAACTGGCATTAACCAAACGCGTAGCATCGCAAGGCTACCTTGAGCATATGCCGGGCGGGACAGCTTCGTTTTGGTCCGAGCAAACAATTGGCACATAGTTGGCACTATCCACGTGAGCCAGCGCGAGTGATTTACCTCGAGCGAGACACACGAGACTGAGTGAAGCAAACCAGCATCGCGAGGCTGTACTCTAAGTCAGTGCCTGACTATTCAAGAATTCGGTTGTGTCTTTATTTACATTCGCAATATTCCTTATAAATGAACCCGGTTCAAAGAGCAGCCTGCAGCGCGTATTTTTTGCTTCGACGGGTTCAATGGCCACTGAACTGAATGTTGCTCTTATTTTCAAAACTGGATTTTGTTTCCAACGAGCCTTTGCTGCTCACAGGTACCGCGCAGTTCCTTACTTTACTTGCCCATTGTTTAATAGCAAATAACTTAAATACAGCACCTACTGTTGTATGCACCTTACTCACTTTATATATTGTTTAATGTACCTATTTTCTTAGTCTAAAAGATGTTACCAATTACATTCTAGGTATTCCAAACAGAAATAAGCGTTGATGATCTTATACCATACGCCTTTACTGAGCAAACAAATATCGAGTGTTCTCTCGATATTGCTTACAATAATTAACTTAGTTAATAATTCACTTGCCAAACGACCAACCTACTCATTTTCCTATAAGTAATCCATCGAAGTATAATAATAATTCACACATTATATTCCTATTTACGGGTTACTAACTAACTAACTAAGTCCACGGTTTAACAAATAGGTACTGGACGCAGTACTCAATAAATAAATAAGTATTTCCTTTTACCAGCTGTTATTAGAATTTACTACTTTTATGATATTTAAAGCTTTCGGTGTATAGCAAAACCTGTACGAGCACCATACCGAACTGAGAAAACATTAGGCATACTTACATATTAGGTAGGTACATTACCTAAGTAAAAAATAGTATATAAAAGATCGTCTTTCAAATGTGCAATACGAACAGGTACTGTATTCATGTTGTTACATTGTAATTATTTATTCATAATACACAATAACATTCTTTTTATCATCTTTTATCTGCACAGATGTCGGCCCGGGTGACGTCTGGCCGGTTGTGTAAAATGAATTATGTTTATATTTGTTGTAAACCTGTTATCGTACCTATATTTTGTCTGGGAGTTCTTTGTTATAATGAACACGACATTGCGGTGACGGAATCTGCTTGAAACTAAATATTATGTGAAATATTTCCAGTGCCGCCGGGAGCTCCGTCGGTCGTGGCCAAGAGAAGATGGCGGGATGAACATGACTAGCAATCAAAGGCGTGGCGCATCATGGCGTCGGATCGAGAAGTGCGGTGAAAAGGGGGGAGCTCTCTATCCTATAATAGGACCGAGCACATTGATAACCATAATAAATTCATTGCTTTCAAAGGAAAAGGAAAGATGAGGGAGAGCCCACTCCAACACTTCATAAAATTGAAAAATAGCATAATCTAAACATTTGTTACTATAACTGAATTAAATAAATATCATAATATTCTTGACACAACTTACCGAAGGCAATAAAATCAGTCTGGTAAGGTATACTTCAGATTTTTTTTATTTTCCGGATAGGTTCCTAATTGCATAGGTGAAATGTTACAACACTGTAGAATTTATTTTCATAAATTGTCTTACAGACTGTCAGTTACCGAGTGAAAACATACACTGATAAGTTACTGGGAAGATAACCCTTCATTTGTGTAAAGATAAGGCTCCAATCTGACCATGAAGTCAATAATAAGTTTCTTTCAAACACAACAAACATATAGAATAATTATATTATAAATAAAAATAACTCCATTCAATGTGTTCATAATAAATTGTAGCTTAATCAGTTTATAAAACAGTTGAATATTTATGATACAATAATTAAATATGTATATTCCATCCACTCAACAAAAACATCCTCTGAATATATCTATGAAGAAGAGAAGAGCAATATAATGAAGATCATAAGATGCATATGGTTGGGGTATATATTCTCTAGTTATTATTATGTATACCTTCGCTGTTGCCTATCCACCTGTTTGTTGACTGACAAACCCAGACATATTCAACCTACAGCTACCATTGAAATGGTCCTATTATTTTGCACTCTCGAGTAAATTCACAGGGTCAGCATTGTTTATTATTTGGTAGAAAAATATTTTAATATCATAATATTAATTTCCCCCACACAAGCGGAAAACAAATGACTTACAACAACTGAAAATAAGATTAAGTTTGACCTTTAAACACAGCTATTATAAACAGCTGTACCTATGGTTGTGACAAATTGTTTAGTTATAATATAAAAAGTCTATGTAATAGATATGCTATATTTAGTTTCATTACAATAAATACACAAGAGTGTGTTTGTTTCATTATTGTATTTTGAAAAGGAACAAGTTTTGGTAAAACATTCTTCTTTGATGAATGAGCCTTATGTACTTATATAAATAAATAAAATCCCATTAAAGAAATTTGAACAGAAAACTAAAATAGTTTATATTTTAAGATTATATTTGGTGGGCACACACCAATGTAATCCAATTTATATTCCGTTAACAGTTCTGTATGCCAATTCTAAAAGGTACTGATACATCCAATTCTCTTTAACAGAGGCCTTCTGTTTAAAGAAGCTATTGTAGTACCAATGTACATGTTCATGAAAAACTGAAAATTATAACTGGCCAGTGTTTACCATAGATGTTTCATTTAAATAACAATACCCCACAATGGTAAGAAGGCAAACATTGCATTGTGTTTTATCGCACAACACAAAGACAATAATACCTACCTACTACACTATAATATAGAAGAAATTTATCATAGAAAACCATTTATTGATTAAATCGTTTATTTACTACCTAAGAATCTGCCTCTTGCAACAGCGAGACACCTACCTACCTATAATAGGCTGAAAATGCGTTTGAAATAGGTACTTAGATGGTAAAAAATATTAAGTAAAATATTTCTCACGTATTTATGTATATATATGCAGCACATAACCTGTTCTTACCTTTTCCAAAGTAATAAGATGCAGATAAAACAGATGGCTGGATAATGCGGGAAATACTTACAAAGGATTATAAACGAGTATGTGGGTATACAATTAATTTCACTTACACTAAATACTCACATTATTATTATTATCTTCTTGGTAAATTTCACTTATAACTTCACATCTATTAAATCGTAAATACCGATATAATTTGATTATTATATTCCGGCAGTAAATGTCGCAACGAACACAACTAGTCTCGGACAATGGAGTCTGTTTATCACTTCGGAGATACTATTCGTCGGTTCAAAGCAATATCGCAGATTTAAGTGAATTGAAATCCAAACTTAATCCTCAATCAATAATAATCTTATCTTTAAAAACTATACAGATAGGTACAATCGCATAGTTTATTACTGCTGCATTGTCTAGAAAGACGTATAAATCAGTTTGCATTGCGGTACCCACAAATGGAGCCTTTAATTTTTACTTATACGCATTTGCTATCATTACACATTGCTTTTAGGTGAAAAATTAAAGTTATTTGCATGAGGCGTTTTACTATTTATTTATTTTAGTGCGCGTAACTGACAACTCAACTGGTCAACACTTTTTTTATCTGCACTTCACATCAATCAGACCGAGTCAGTCAATCAGTCATCAAACCAACAACTTAGATTATAAACTCCGTAGATAAAGCGTGGCCATGCACGCAATAGGAAAATTATATAAGAATTTCTCAAGCTGAAAAGCAAGGAAAATTATACCTAGGTATACAATTGAAAATGTGCGCGCCCCAGCTACATCTGCGAACGGCTAGCAAAGCAACGAATTTAACCGAAGGCTATAAGTGTCATATTGCAGTGTAAAGTGTAAACAGCGCCCTCAGTCGCGTATATGCGTATTATTTAAGGGGGAAGCTCAGGGTCAGGGCGCGAAATTCAAAATGTCAATGGTTTTTATTTTTTTACGAACAATTTGGACATCTTTACGATGTAATTTAATGTTTTGCGATATTAGCATTCTGCATTGGATGTCTCGATGTATTAAGTTTGCTTAAAAAAGTACCTAATCCGATACAATACCATAAGGTTTGTAAAAACCGCTACTTTTACTAACTCTATGGTGTTGTATCGCTTTAGGTATTTTTTTAAGCAAACTTAATACATCGAGACATCCAATGCAGAATGCTAATATCGCAAAACACTAAATTACATCGAAAAGATGTCCAAATTTTTCGTAAAAAAATAAAAACCATTGACATTTTGAATTTCGCGCCCTGACCCTGAGCTTCCACCTTAACGCGCACTTGTATAGTAGACAAATTTAAAAACCGGAAACAGCAACAGACTTAGTAGATTAATCTGTGTCTGTCTTATACGTGCATTTGGTATTTAACAATTTCACTCCTATCGTTCATAGCTATCGACTTCGTTTCATCCATGAGTAATACATTCATATCAAACCTACTTCAAACTATAATCAAATCAATCAATCACCCATCAAATCAAACTCTTTGTCTAATCAAAACAAAGCTGTGAGGGCCATCTATTGGCACACAAATAATCACCTTTAGTCGATTATGAAATACAACTACTATTTTATTCAATATAAAACTGATAGAGACGAATAAATAAAAATAAAATCTTTGCTTCTGGTTCTGAAGATGAGAACACTGATTTAAAAATAAACTATACACTTTTGTAATTATTACGAAATAAATGTTATAATCAATAATAACGTCTCCATTTGCATCCTGCAAGGTTTTTACGTACGTGCCATTGTACTTATTTGGAGAGATAATAATGCTTGTATTAAGAAACCGAGAATTTCGTTAATGCGACTATTATTAGTGGCACGAATGTGTACAAATGGTATAAAAGGAACTTCACCGGAACTAGTTTTTATTCCGGCAAATATTTACCTGCATACTTTCGTAGTAAAAAATGGAGAAGAACTTTTTATTCCTACTTACGGTGATATTGGTAATCAATGTAAGTAGAAATTCTTTGTAATTAAATGTGCCTACCTACTTCTTTACAAGTCTAATTTATATGTTAATATTCGTGGTGAGATCCTCAGCGTTATCAAATACTGGAATATTTTGAATTAAACAATTAATTGATATTGATATAAATAATAAATCAACGATTTTTCCATGTACCTATCTATTACAGTTGAATAGATAGACATCGAATCGCTACCAACTTGTTTTACTTTGTTCCACATCAATACGTGGTTCCGGAACCTATACATTACATCATCGTGGAACACAGTAATTGTTTCGAGCACTCAATCTAGTATGTAGTACATTGATGATTTTAGACTGTTCAATCTTTATTACAGATTACTTCAGTCACATGCCAATTTGGCTATAACGGAATGGTTCCACAACCGGGCTACCCACCACAACCGATTGTCATTAAAAACCGAAATAAAGGCTTGGATCGGGATGTTCTGTATCCTATTATTTTGTTAATGCTATTTGGAGGTGATGGCTTTGGTTATTAACTCTTTCTAATAGTTTATTATTATTAAATTTGCATGTACAAGACCTATAATCATATTGTTTTCGGCACTCCAAATCGATTGTAATCGACTAAAATTACATACTAAGAATTAGCGTCAACATTTTTGCACGCATAGAGTTTCAATATGGAGCAGAGCAAGCAAAAGCATGAAAAGCATTTCCAATGATTGGAAAAGAGACAAACAAAATATATGCTTAAAATGCGCATACATTTTTTCTAATTTGTCGTGGAACCAGAATTGAACACGACAGTATCCTCTTATTGGTCTGTGATCACGACGATCAAACGACGATGGACCGACAATTTTTTGTAAAAGAAGTATTTTTTGTTCTACATACCAAAATAATGAAATATAAAGTTTTCTAAAAGAAATTGTTGCAAAAAAATCCAAGGAATAAATAAACTACTTTGAAATCTAAGTAATTCAAAGACATGAAGCCGTTTTCTGTGAAAATATAATCTTATCTCGTTGATTAGATTATCAAAATTATTTCCATTCCATGTTCCTATTATTATAATTAGTTCAAGTTATGATTTAGAAATAAAAGTGTTTGCGAAATGTCTATTTCTACCTGCGTCGAGGAAGAGGAATCGTATCCACTCCACGAGTGTATATTCATCGGTGACGTTCGGAAGCTGTCGTCGCTCCTGCGGAACAACGATGTGGCCCGCAAGGACAAGCATGGCAACACGGCGCTGCACCTGGCCGTGATGCTGGGCCGCAAGGAGTGCGTGCAGCTGCTGCTGGCGCATAGCGCGCCTGTCAAATGCAAGAACCTCGCGGGCTGGTCGCCTCTGGCCGAAGCTATAAGTTACGGTGATCGACAAACCATTTCTTCACTTGTTCGCAAACTGAAACAACAAGCTAGAGAACAAATGGAGCGCCGAAGACCAGATTTGATCAGGGCTCTCGCCCAGATACAAGATTTTTATATGGAGCTCAAGTGGGATTTTCATTCATGGGTCCCTTTAGTCTCCAGAATATTACCATCGGATGTGTGTAAGATTTATAAATCAGGCTCTGGAATAAGATTGGATACTACATTAGTAGATTTCACTGATATGAAATGGGAAAGAGGAGATATATCATTTATTTTCCAGGGTGAAAAGCCTCCAAGTGAGTCTCTCACTGTTTTAGACAACAAAGCTAAAGTCTATCAGCGGGTACGTTATGAGGAGACAGAAAATGAGATTGAAGATGAAGTAGACATTCTTATGTCTAGTGACATATTAGCTGCACAGATGTCTACTAAAGGAATATCCTTTACAAGAGCCCAGTCTGGTTGGATATTTCGTGAGGATCGCAAAGAAACAGTGGCAGGGCTGTACAAAAGTGATATTTATACAATCACAGGGCTTGTATTAGAGTCGCGCAAAAGACGAGAACATTTGTCCACCGATGATCTGCAGAAGAATAAAGCTATCATTGAAAGTTTAACTAAAGGAAACACACAAAACTTAGATACAAATGGTGAGCCCACTAGACGTGCCTCACTGAACCCACCACCTGATAACAACGTAGACTGGGCCACTTATATATCGGCCCCCCTGGGCCAGTACCCTGGCTTGGGCCGGGAGCTAGTGTACAAAGAGTCATCTAGAAACTTTCGTGCTACTATTGCCATGAGTGACGATTTCCCACTGAGTGTAGACATGCTGTTGAATGTGTTGGAAGTGATAGCACCTTTCAAACATTTTGCAAAATTACGCCAATTTGTTGCAATGAAGTTACCAAAGGGATTCCCTGTGAAGATTGATATACCTATTCTTCCCACAGTCACAGCTAAGATTACATTTCAGAAATTTGATTTTCGTGATGATGTACCCCCTGATTTGTTCATTATACCAGAGGACTTTGTAGAGGACCCACTGCGGTTTCCTGACTTATGACGCTTTGATATTCTAACACTGTTTGAAATAAGTGAAAGGCCCATGTGGCGGCGTGATGTGAAACGAGGTCGTGTAAAGCGTATGGCACGGAGCAAGCCCAAGGGACGTGGCCTGCTCACAATTGAGTTCCCTGTGCTGTTTGGCCTAGGAAGCTCCTATTCCAGCCATTGTGTACTTTTTGTCGAATAGCTAAATGTCAAATTACAATGTAACATGTTTTGTGTTTGTTTGTAATGTTCTGGTCAACAGTGTTAGAATGGGAGTGTGTTTTAAGTAGGATTTCTCTTGGGGTTTCAGCCTTCATAACAGATGATTATGGCCAGATAGGTAATTAATTAATTTATAAATTTCTTTTAAATATAATTATTTTTTTTATGATCACTCTTTACAGGCAAAACAATTTTATTACTATGTTTAGAAATATATAATATTGTGGTGAATGAATGTTACATTCACATTTATTAGATGGATCCATGTAGTATTTTATTTATATTGGAAGTATTATACCATCCTCAATTTATTTTAATACTATTTAAGTTATTTATTCTATATATACTTACTAATCACTATCTGAAAGGCAAAAATGCATACCAAAAGCATAGACAATAAGGCCTTGAATGTCGTTCAAATTATACTGTTCACTTGTAATCGAATTATCTGGTTGTTTTGAAAGCAGACTGTTTTTTTATAGAACTAGACAATTGTCACCTTATATTATTTGTTCATGACATTAGAAATAATATTTACTGTAGTAGAAAACTTTTATTTATAATTCTGTTCTTGAGGCTCATTAATACCAGTGCCTTCAGCCGGTCATCCCTAAGTAATGATATTGATATTTAAAAATCTACGTATTGATTTTGGTAACAAAGCAAACATATTCAGGGCAAAAATGAAAATACTATGCATAATTCTTGTCTTAACTTTTTGGTACACACCCATGGAATAGAAATATGCTTTATTTATCACAGTTTGAGCACATAACACTTAGATAATGAATTTACTAGCACTTGTGTAAAGTAGAATCCAGATGCTGCAATAGCAATCAAATCTAAATGACGTTACCATACCATGCAGCCCTGGACAGGATTACCGATAATCACGCCAGGCGCTCCTTGAGATAAATGCTAATATGGACCTTTTGTAGTTACTCAGATGAAGAAATTTATTGGAGACAATTTCGCCTTCAGACAATTTTTTTGTTAAAATTAATGAGAAAAAAATCTTGCCAATTTATGTTTGTTACTATCAAGAATCACGAACTACACGTAATAATCTGAAATAATACATTGTAGGTAATAAAATTGAACAGAACATTATAGTTTTTTATTAATATAAACCTTGAAACATATTTTTTAGGTAATCTATACATATAAATAAAATTGGTGTCTGTTTGTAATATTAAAATAACCGCTTTTTACTAAGTGCATTTGGATGTATACACGTTACCTATAACGAAACAACATTTTTTACAATTTTTGTCTGTCTGTCTGTTTGTTCCGGCTAATCTCTGAAATGGCTGGACCGATTTTGACGGGACTTTCACTGGCAGATAGCTGATGTAACAAGGAGTAACTTAGGCTACTTTTATTTTAGAAAAAAAAAATAGGATCTCACGAAAAAAAATTAAAACCAATGTTGCAGCGCAGCGCCTGATTAAGTTTGATAGCAGTTCCGCGGGCTCAGAACGCGCGGGCAGGCTGTTGCCAACGGTTGAGTCTTTGTTAAATACCACGCGGACGAAGTCGCGGGCATCAGCTAGTGAACAATAAAACAAAGTGTATGTACGTAGATTTATTTATTAATTGAAATGTATGTTTTGAACATCCAGTTCATACAAAAAGAGGTCTGTGACTGAAACGACAGTTTCTCAATCTTCCGAGTGACATGAATTCTTTACCGCTAAGGTGCAGCGGAAAAGATCTACAGATTGAGAAACCATGGACTCAGGTCCAGGGTTAAAATTCAACTCTTCGAAATAAACTCATACAATCAGTAGAGGATTGCTATGAATTTCGAAACTAAGCTAATAGGTATGATGATTAAAAAAATAGTATCTTTTCAAAACATTAAAATTTATGTCGGCCGCCAGTGTGCGCCGGGTCTTGCAAAAAACATGCTGTTAGCTACTGTATATTATATAACAAAAATAAGCAGTCCCTAGACAAATTAGTACTCGGAGGTAGCCACTAAAACTATTTGATGTTACGTAAATTGACTAGTACTAGCTGACAATAGGGAAAGAATTATAGGAGTAGTTAGGCTACATACTTCCTCCTAAACACAATTATGTAATATCGTGGACTGCTGCGTACCCAGTTCAAAATAAATCGTATGAACAGCACAGGTACAGCTCCGTTTTTTTTTAAATTTTGTCTATCAGTAGTTTAACACCGTTGCGCTCAAGCTAGGTATTGCCATGCAAAAAATACTGTAAAGTGGACAGTCGGACAATTTACCTGTTAGTACATAACAAAAACCACACACCCAATGTGAAATGCTATACCATGCTAAATATAATATTAAATGACGGATCGATATAAATATAATATTATGTAGCTAATCGTACACAATACGGATAAGGAAGTAGGTAGGTGTTATTATCAATCGCACCGAATACCTACATTCAAAAATGATAATTACATCATGCTATTATTCAGAGCATATCAACGACTCGCGTCATGGCCATGTTATTTAGTATTGCGCTTGCCCATCGACATGGTGCTGAAGAACATGGAGCCGGGTATGGACTCCTCCGCGCCGAGGGTCACCACGCGCAGGGACACCGTCGACCGACGCGCTGGAACCAAATGCACAAATTATTTCAATCGGGGAATATTACTGTTCCGACCACTTCAACCGCACAACAAGCACACAGATGGCGCTGCAGACGCATTCAGAACAATAGATAATTGTCATCATAATCCTGAATCGCGCTATAAGAGTTTTCGGAGCAAGAAACATATATACAAGATCCCGACAATAACCGTCGGGGCATAGCGGCCGCCCCACCAGGCATACCACCCTTTCAATTTTCCGCTAAATTACACTTAGTATATATGATATAGATATAAGATGTCCTATTTATATGACACAATCTTATATTCTACTAGCTGTTGCCCGCGACTTCGTCCGCGTGGTATTTAACAACGTCTCAACCGTTGGCAACAGCCTGCTCGCGTTCTGATCCCGCGGGACGCATTGCAGATTGTTGCTATCAAACTTTAAGCAGGCGCAGCGCTGCAACATTGGTTTTAATTTTTTTTCGAGAGATCCAATTTTTTTTTCTAATATAAAAGTAGCCTAAGTTACTCCCTGTTACATCAGCTATCTGCCAGTGAAATTCCCGTCAAAATCGGTCCAGCCATTTCAGAGATTACCCGGAACAAACAGACAGACAGACAGACAGACAGACGGACAGACAGACAGACGGACAGACAGACAGACAGACAGACAAAAATTGTAAAAAATGTTGTTTCGGTATAGGTAACGTGTATACATCCAAATGCACTTAGTAAAAAGCGGTTATTTTAATATTACAAACAGACACTCCAATTTTATTTATATGTATAGATAGAAATCAAACAAATTTTAAGGATTATATCGAGTTTATTTTCTGTCCTCCAGTGACCATGGTTGTTGCAGCCGAAACGCCCGGGAACGTAAAAATATATAAAATAAACGCGATAAAATCTTAAAAATTTGTTTTATTTCAATGAGTAGTACGAAGAATTATATGAAGGTATGCATAAACCTATCATATGATCGATTGTTACTGTACATATATGCTGTACTTTTTCGCTAGGGGCCCTACTGTTGAATGCATAAAATGAATTTAAAAACGATATTAAAGACGAAATAAAAACTCCATGCTAGTGGATATAATAAAAAAAATACTTGCCTATTTCGGGTATGTCATCGATCAACTGTAACAAATAAATCAACATTTAATAATAATAATATCAAACCAGATGTCACAATCAAAATGGCGGGCATTTTTGTATGGAAACTGAATCCGTTTTTCTTACTTATCCTCAAAGGTAAACAACTTTTCATGCCTTTTAATAAACAAAAACTTTTTAAAAATTATAATATATTAGTTTCAACTATTTTACAAGTAAATTCTAACCCAATTTGAATGTGTGGACCTAGTTATTATATTTTCAATTCAGAGACACCTACTTGTATACCATTTAGGACAAATAGCTAAGGAAAAACGGAAAAAATATCGTTATAAAAATAATTCAGAAAGGTTAACTATTCTGTTCTCAATAACATGACAATTGTGATATTTTTTTTTAAATCGGCATTTCTGACCTCACATAATGACTACAAATGCTCTTAAAGAAGCACAGGATCAAAGGTTAGTATACCATTTCTAAATCAATCTGTATATATGGTTGTAATGTCGGAGCCGCGCCGAGCAGTGCTGGGGTCGCTGCTGTATATATGTAGTTAAGTGCATGAGGACTCACGGCAGTCTCCTGCACTTTGGGCGCGAGGCGGCGGCGGAAGGCGGCGAGGCGGCGCGTGTAGCCGCTGGCGATGCTCACGCCGCTCTTCGTGGACTCCGTGGACGTCGAGAACACGGACTCTGTACAAACGATCGTGCGCACCATTATAACACTTATTTACATGCGCTACTGTACGGTAAGCCCCCCTTACATCCCGTATAATATTTATTTTATTATTATCACGCTATGATTATTGAGGGTTGAACTGCAGACGGAAATCGGTGGAGGGAACGCGGGCGGAGTAGCGAGCAAAATATAGTTTAGAATAAAACATCACCTTTTATTGGTGATCGGACAGTCAGGAAATAAAAGATAGTCTGACAAGACGGTTTAGTCACACTTTCGTCCGTCCAGCGCAAGATTCTAGAAGCAATAAAACGAACACAAAACATAGACAATAAATATAAAAGTAATAATTATGCGTCGCCAACATTCCCATCAATTACCTGACATTTCTATGCACGATTCCTTTTTGTCAACCAAAGACTTGTCCGCTAAAATCCTGGAAAATAAGTAGGTAATTAGAATAAAATTATGTGTGAGTACATTCAAACGCTTACACCAATTAAAATCAGGGCCCCAAATCTGCTAACACAGTCGATTCATAATCGAACAGCAACCGCATAGTAACTGTCACTTTTGACAGATATCTCATACAATATCTGTCAAAAATTACAGTTACTATGCGGTTGCTGTTCGATTATGAATCGATTGTGATAGCAGACTTGGGGCCCAGGTATCTGCAGACAGGGCCTACCTCGCGTTCACGCTCGCTCAAGGCAAACGCTCGCGCGGCCTCAACTGAGCGGTTATGCTAAGATCAAAACTAAGACGCATCAACAATGTGAGGCCGAACGTATCGTATTGTAAACAGTTCTTAAACCCCGGTTCATACCTCTGTGGTTTCACATTTCATCTCGCCTTAATACCAAAGAGTGATGACCCCTGCACGTCTTTCGCAAGCAGCGTGAAGATCGCCAATGCGTACTGAGAGTCGGATGGCCTATGTCCCGAATCCTTCTCGCTTTGAAGGTAATGTGCCTGGTGTGATGGTTGCTCACCCCCCATTATACAAGGACCAAATACCATCGGCGGAATGTTAACCTTTAGGGCAGGGGCTCCCAAACTTATTTTGTCTACTGCCCACTTTGAGAATGAATTATTTTTAGCTCCCCCATTTTTTCACCTACTTAAAAACCACTATAACTTTAAATTAAATTAATTATTGTAAGCGTCTACACAACGCCCCCATTTATTTTCTGGGTATCTTACCGCCTCCCTTTAGGCCTACGGCACCCACAAGGGGGCGTTATCGTTCACTTTGGGAAAGGCTGCTTCAGAGGATTGCAGATAAGGGGCCATCCGTAAATTACGTCACACGAATTTCATGAATTTTTGACCCCTCCCCGCCCCTTGTCACACAATGTCACACTTCGTCGACCCCCTCCCTCCCCCTTAACGTGTGACGCAATTTATGGATGGCCCCTACTGTTTTTTGTCTTGTAAAAATGATATCTGACTTCTGCACGAATAGGTAGAGCCGGCGCTGCTGCTTGGCGAGGTGTCGCTGCAGGTCGGTGGAGGCGACGAGCGCGGCGAAGTGCGCGAACACGCCGCCCGCGCCCGCCCCCGCCCCCGCCCCCGCGCACGCGTCAGCCAGCGCGCTCAGCGCCGTGTGCGCCGCCTCCGCGTAGTCGCGGTTCCACAGCGACATCTAGTAACCGCCACAATGAGATAGGACCCGGGCATATTACATCAACATTCATGGGGTTCTATGTTTAAATTAAATCATCATATAAATACGACATCTTAGATCTTTGACATTAATAATAATTAGTGTTGCCCATTGTCTTGGTCTGGACATTACGCATGAGAATAAGAAGCTATGTGGTCCGCCCACTGCCATTTCAACATAGATATTCTTTAGAGGGGTATTGATTTAGTTCCTTATATTGTGTATTGAATAAAATTTAAGAAGACAGAAAAAACATTTTTGTCTATATCCCTAATCTATGATATTCTGACCGCGGCTCTTCTTGCGATACTTCGCTTATAGCACTCACAGAAAATGTAGCGTGTTCCATTAGTTAAATAATTTATAGAATCGGATCAGTGGATCCGGAGATTACCCCTTAAGTCTAAACTCACAACCCACCAAACATCTTTTCAAAATATTACTAAAGATATATTATGTAAATATTTTTTTTTCCTTGTTTTACTGTTTTATTTCAAATTAAGGTGGAAGCACAGATATATTAGAGGAGATATGTTATGAAAGCGGTGGGCTTGCGCTCACCTTTAGCCAAAATTACGCTAACATAGAGTTTTCGCCGTCAGTCGACTGCAACTGCACGTCGGTATCGGAGCTCTAACTTTTTTTTTAAATGCCGTGTTATTCGGTGGTTGTGTGCTAAAATACTAGCAGCAAAGTGAACTACGCGAAAGATGGAATCTCATTTCGCCAGCCAGTATTAAGTATTTTATTTATTCGTCTTTAAAATCATTAAAAACAACAAATCAAAAAATATTTAATGCCTTTATTATGTTATTTTAGTTTTCATGTAGCACAACGACTTTTTTATTTTTGTACAAAATACATGGCTCTTTAAGTACGACCTATGTTCGCTACTGAGTGAATGTACGAGGCAATGGATAGATCGTCTAACGATACTTTGAATAAACTGGTGCGTCGCGTGGTACGGCCGCTGCATGCGGCGACGACGCAGCACGCACCGAATTATTGGCACGCGTGTGTGTGTGAGACTTCGTATTGGTTGGTTTTATGTAATTGCATGTGTTTTGTGGCGAGTGGTGGGGACAAAACGGAGACAGCGAGTTCCCATACATTTTGAACCGCACGGCATATCTCTCGTGATCTGTGGGTGGAAGCGATCAGTCGCATTCCCATACATATTTCATCATGGTAATTCTCGATACCCATACAGTTTTTAGGTGTACAAGCATTGCTACCAAATCTCTATAAATTAAAGAGCTCGCAGAATAATAAATTAGAAATACATTAAGATTCAAATTAAAAGTGGGCTAGTTTCAAAATACACTAAGACTTCAAAACCCCCACCACCATTGGCCGACAGGGTGGCCAGGGGCAATGCTGATGTGTTGGCTAAAATATGTGCCAGCGTTCTGGTCACCAGATGTCTCCGCCAGACGTTTGGAAAGCTCCCTAGACAATGTTAATTTTTTTCGTTTATTTAACATTACAATCTTAATTATGATTGTACAACCAGATCGAGTTAACTCTGCACCTGCCTGGAAAGCACCGTACCCAGTGCTGTGACGTCACGAGCACCAGGCGCGGAGTCAGTCGAGCGGGAGTACCTGGAATATCCTCCAATCGTCGACGCCCTCGACGAGTTTCTGCGCGCGCTTGGCGTTGTGCTTGACCACCTCCCGCGCGTTCTGCAGCCGGCTCTCCTGCCGCTGCATGCGCTCGCGGGACTCCTCCAGATCCTGCTCCGTTTCAGACCTATAACGCACAATATACATTCATAGGGGCCATCCATGAATTACGTCACACGTTAAGGGGGAGGGAGGGGGTCGACGAAGTGTGACATTGTGTGACAAGAGGCGGGGAGGGGTCCCAAATTTTGTGACATCACATTTCTTCAAAATATAACATTTTACATCTAAGTATTACAACTATTTATTTTATTGAAAAATAATGTAAATGGAAATATAAACAATTTCGGAACGGATTTTAATTTCATACATTTCTAAATGTAAAATATGTGACATCACACTAGGTAGGGGGGGTCTCTCAAATGTGACCAGCTGTTTATTGATGGCCCTATACGAGAGTCGAGAGTGAACAGGCACCTTCTAGGCAAGTATCCTGCATCGTAGATCTCATCTTCAATTACCATCAGGTGAGATCGAGATCAAATACTTGCCTATAACGTAATAAAAAATAAAAAATTAAGTAAAGCTAGTATTTTTAGTAAAGGCTAGTATTTTTATTATTATTTTTTTATGTTGGCAATCAGCTACAAAATAGTGCAATTTTTGCTATTGTCGAATAATTCTTGATCATTGTTATTGAATTATATGTACCCCTAATGATAATGATAATGTTGATGAGTTGAATTCAATGCCCCTATCAGTAAAGCTGTGGATACTTTACTGAAAATTTACCAAACATCTAGGGAGAACTTGAAAAGTCAAGTTATACTATTTTATTTCAATTTCCTTCACTCATGCACATTATGAACTCACAATGGTTAATATCCCACTAATATCGCACATTATTAATCCAAAGAAACATATTAAAAAAAAAAACAAAATTGACGACGCACAGTATGAAAAAAGACCAAAAAAACGGTCATCCCATTTTTATTCCTCTTTTCGAAGGAGTATATAGTTTCAAATGCATGAGTAGAACTCCCGAAAGTCAAAAGTAATTAGATCCAAAGATATTAATTTTTTAATTTTTTTTTGCGAAATGACAGATTATTAAAAATTTATAGTTAAAAAAATATTTTCGTAAATCTATTGATGTCCTCATATGACGGTTCTACGTAGGCAAATAATGTTTGGAACTAGCAGATTATAACTCCAATCGCGTGAAAGATATTTGAAAAAGAAGAAAAAAAAGTTTTTATTTTTTTATTGCTATATTTTGCCATATTTGGATTCAAAATCATAATTAATATAATGTCTGACATTGTGCTAGTGATATAAAAAAAAATCAAATCCTAATCTTGTAGGATCTTGGAGTTATGAGCGTCTAAAGATTTTCCATAATTTCTATGGTTTTAGGGTTTTCACACAGAATTAAGTGTTTTCACATTATTTTCAAGATATAATTTGTGAATGTTTTCTAACCTATAAGACATCGAATATAATGATCAAACTCATTATAGTATGTTGTTTGAAATTTGTTGTTAATCAAATTAAAATGCCATTACAAAACTGACTAAACACAAAATTCCGAAAAGTACGAGACATTCGACACAAGGCTGTAATTTGGCAATTATGGTCCTTGTAAGGATTTTACGAAAGGTCTGGATTAAGGGGGTGAAAAAGGGTTGAAAATATCTACGAAAGTCCTATATTATTTAAGTTAGGGGCACGATATTAAAGTAAATAGTTTCAAATAAATAGACACTGTTAATTTAAATTGCAACATAAATTAATGGAGTAAAATGGGCGTTTGAAAATAGTGGCAACATGGGTCTTTGTCGGCTCCATGGTGCCTCACCCCCATTCCTCCGGAGAAAATGTAAAGGTATAGGGTTTTAGCTTAAGCTTTACGAGGGCGAACACCTTCCCCATACCACATTTACCTTTCATCGGAATTTTCTAAGTTTGAATTACAAAGATACAATATTTTTATATATATAATAATAATAAAAGGTAACATTAAAATTCTCAAAAAGGGCCTCTACGTGTTGGACCCTTGTCCCCGCGCAAGCCTTCTAAAGATCCGGGTTATAGTCCGCGTGGAGACACATAATAATAATATCGCCAGACGAACACACCAACTATACGGTCCCACACTAAGCAACGCTTGTATTATGGGTACCGTACAGTATATAATACTTAGATAGATATTAATATAATATGTAAAATTACTAATAATACCGTTAATATTATTAACAGTTCAACCCATTTATTTTAACCTATATTTACTTGATAAACACAATAGTCCGGTAGGTAGCAACCCTAAGCCAGTTTCTTTAAATCCCAATAAACTGCAGATCCTACGAGATTAAGATTTCAGATTTTTAATACATGTCAAGTGGGACCTGAAGAATAATTTAATCTAAGAATTGAATCCTAATACGTGAAGAGTTAAGAAAAAAAAAATATTTACGAAAATAAGCTTAAATTCGCATTTCTATGTTATTTATAGCGCTAAAATTATAATATAAACTAGATAATAAAGGGAATTTATTCTTTTAAAATGTGGCATTTAAATCAATAATTAATATTAAACGCCTTTTAAACTACAGCTACTTCTATGTTTTTTCTGATTTCCATAGATTTTATGAAAAAAAAATCATATCTCTGGATCTACGTACATTTGATCTGCGAGAGTTCTACTCATGCATTTGAAATCATTTAATCTATCGAATATAGAAATAAAAATTGGATGACCGCTTTTTAGGTAATTTTTCATACTGTGCGACGTCACAGCTCAACTTCCAGGCAAAAAAACTAAAGGCTTATCATTTAGTATGTGGTAATTAGGGTCATTTAGTATGTGGTAATTAGGGTCATTGAGTATATGGTAATTGGGGTAATTGAGTATATGGTAATTGGGTTCATTGAGTATGTGGTAATTGGGGTCATTGAGTATGTGGTAATTGGGGTCATTGAGTATGTGGTAATTGGGGTCATTGAGTATGTGGTAATTGGGGTCATTGAGTATGTGGTAATTGGGGTCATGCTGTATGGAGTCATAGTGTGTGGGGTGTTGTACGGGACTGACTCTCTGGCCGCGAGCTGCTTGCACTTGTCGCCGAGCAGCGTGAGGCGGGAGCTGGTGTCGGCGACCAGCTGCTCCAGCTGCGCGATGTTGGCGTTCAGCTGCTTCAGCTCGTCGCGCATCTCGTAGTACTTCGTCATTAAGCCGTTCAACTCCTCGATCTCCGGGGCTGGAATCAATCAGTGGTCCTATTCTGTCAGTACGCCGACGAAGCTTGGCTTCTCAGGATCATAATGGACGAGCGAGGTAGCTATATTTCTTGTTGTACCAGACTTTGACTTCCTCGCAGGAACTCCTGATTGTGACGTCATCGAGAAAGCATGCTTTCACTGTCGTTTCTATTTATAAGATGTGGGCGCGATGAAATACCGCTCACAATACCGTGACGCTAAGTAATAAGGATATTCGCGAAGTGGCAATTTAAGACTTATTTCTTGCGCAGACAGAAAAGATTTCAGTGTTCTGCGTTTATTTTCATAATATCTGCGCATACAGGAGATGGTCAGCATTGTATGGAACTTAAACTGGTAGCGATCCGGCTTTCAATACCGAGGCTCCCGGGTATCCATCCTGGTAGGCGGTACACATCGTGTGATGAGCACGAATATTTAATATCTATATAAGTGTAGCGACCACTTTAACCGCACTACAAGCTACGCAGATGGCACTACAGACGCATTCAGAACAATAGACAATTGACGTCACAATCCTGAATCGCGCTATTAGAGTTTTCGGAGCAAGTAGCATATATACAAGATCCCGACATTAACCGTCGGGGCATAGCGGCCGCCCCGCCAGGCATACCACCCGCCTGGCTGGAAGATCTTCCCTTTTCCGCTAAATTGGTGACCCCTAACAATGAACAACATCCTTCTGTGAAGACTCAAGCACCAAACTCATCACCACTCCATACCAAGACATCAACATCGACATCCAACAGCAAGCAGTCAGTCCCACAGCAAGCCAGTCGTCACTCAGGACCATCACAGCCGACTCACCGCGCTACTGGTTCTGCGACGCGCACAGCTCGGTCTCGACTCACTGCAGACCTTCGAGCTAGCTTCCTGGCCCTTGCACGCAAGACGCTGCCACTCAAAGATATCGACCTACGGTCTTGGGGGGGAGTACTGTAGCGACCACTTTAACCGCACTACAAGCTACGCAGATGGCACTACAGACGCATTCAGAACAATAGACAATTGACGTCACAATCCTGAATCGCGCTATTAGAGTTTTCGGAGCAAGTAGCATATATACAAGATCCCGACATTAACCGTCGGGGCATAGCGGCCGCCCCGCCAGGCATACCACCCGCCTGGCTGGAAGATCTTCCCTTTTCCGCTAAATAAGTAATCGCCCTCAGTCCATTCAGAATCAGAATCAGAATATTTTTTATTCACGTAGACCATTATGAGTACTTATGAATCGTCAAAAGTTACAAAAATAGTATGCTACTACTTGACCACTCGTTCGGAATGCCGTTCCTATGGAGTAGAACGGACAAGAAACTCCATGGTTGCTCTTTTTTTTAAAAGATCTTTTCCATTGTTGAACAGTACATTGTTAAAGGTATGTGAGAACAATGTAGGAACGGCTAATCAGACTTTAGCAGCAGGCATTGTGCAGTGGGTACCAGTGTTGCCAGATGAGATTTTCTATTTATACCCAATTTTGAAATTATTTTTATCCAAAATGATACAATTTGCTTGAGTTTTACCCAAAGGCAAAAAGTTAATAATATCGGCTTAGCTTCTTGCCTTTTTCTTATTTTTTCCTTGAAATACTGTTCTCATTTCCAAACTGAATCAGCAGAATGACCTTTTCTTTTATCCCCACTGCATGGGTATTTTTTTCTTCAAATTTTTCTCCAAGAATTTCATTTCTCCAAAATTTCTCCAGAGCCAAAATTTTTACCCAGAATTGCGAAAAAAATACCCAATCTGGCAACACTGGTGGGTACCGTAACACAACAGCTACTTCGTTTGGGGACCATGTAGTTGGTGTAACTATTATAATCTTGAAGGCGTGCTGAACGGTCGTGTGTGGAGGGCTATACTTGTGTCGTTGAGCGGCGCGATGTGGTACATGAAGTGCGCGTGCGCCGCGTGCACGACGCGCAGCGTGGCCTCCAGCGCGGACACGTCGCGCTCGCGCCGCGCGATGTCCGCGTCCAGCGCCGCGCCGCGCTCGCGCAGCTCCGCGCGCTCCGCCGCGAACTGACACACACACGCTCTATGTACACCTTCACGACACTACAATAACGACTATTATCGTTTGCTCAATGTACCTTATGTACCTTAACAGCACTACAATTACGTCTATTATCGTTTGCTCAATGTACCTTATGTACCTTAACAACACTACAGTTACGACTATTATCGTGTATGTATGAAAATATCAGTTTAACGATACCTTGATTTTGAAATACGTGACAGAAAGTTGTTGCCCAGAATCGTCTTTGCCCAGCGATCCAATGAATATGTCGTATCTGAAAAATAATAGTTCTAAATGAGAGCCTTCTCCTTGAAGAGTTCACTGGATGGTAAATACAGGATTTGTATGCTCCCAAACATAAGTTCTTTTTTATTTTCCCCAGTTCACTTCCAGCCCGGGGCAAAATCGTATTTCCAAATAGGAGCGTCCAGCAATAGGAGCTGTTGCCCCCCCCCCCTCACACTCACGATGAAAGTACTTTATAAAAAAGAATTGAACCCTCCCTCCCCCACTCTCAAGAAAAACGTGCTTACGCGCCTGCCCGTGTATTCAAAGTCTGCCAACACATTGACTAAATTCCTTCCATACTAAAAGTTTGGAAGGTGACCTTTTGTAATGTTATTTGTATAACCTTTACACTTACATTTCGACTATATCGTCACAGGGCAACTTAAGCACCGAATCTCTGGCACGGGAGACTTCGTCACGCAAACCAACTAACTTAATTTTTTTTTGTAATTTATAATACCTGTCTAGTATTTTTTTTGTATTGCCGATGGATCTTTACCGCGAATTAGTGAGCGCCGGCTTTAATATAACTGGCAAGGAGACTACAGACCCACTTGTTATTAGCATTGGCCAGAGCCCCTAGCACAGATATTGTGGACGGTTAAGTGTGCTTTTAACATGGTATCGTACCGCTTGACCAGTTGTTCGATGCGCTGCTCCCGCTCGCGTATCTCGCAGCGCAGCTTGCCGCACTGCTCGAACAGCGCGCGCTTCTGCACGCGGAACATGTCGCGCCGCGCCTCGATCTCCACCAGACGCTCGTTCATTGCCTACCGTAACACAACTAACTGATACCGTGTGCAGAACGGTGAGAGGAGAACTCCTCCAACTCCTCATATCTTACTTTCGATGAATTTTGTCGCGAGTTCCTGGACAATCAGCTTCAGATTGAAATAATACTATTTTTTTTTTATTTTAAGTTCCCGACGTTTCGGCTGCTGCTTAGGATTTCATTCTGATGTTTATTGGTGAAGCCAATTCACGTTAAATTGTTATTATTTACGCACAGTGTCCGTAACAACTCTTGGTCCTCTTTTAACAGGAATACGGATAAAAGTTGCAGAATACCTTATAAATTATTCGTATTCATGGAAGGTATTATTCTCAGTGCCGAATGTGTGTATACAAGTATAATCGCAGTGCGCCGCGACCGCCTAGTCCATTATATGGTACCGTTAATACAAGCGGTGGTAGGGTCGGTGTGATCGCCGGCGGTGTTTAGTAATGTAAAGCGTCATACGGCGTCGAGGTGCAGGCGCTGCTCGTCCAGCGTGAAGGCGCTGTCGGCGAGGCCGGCGAGCGCGCGCGCGCCGTGCGCCGCGCGCAGGCGCAGCAGCGCCTCCTCCACGCGCGCGCGCCGCCCCGCCGCGCGCGACAGCCGCAGCTCCTTCTCGCCGCCCTCCACGTTCAGCATGCTACTCTTCAGACGACTTTGCTGCAATACAAATGTACAGTGATGACATATAGTGCCGAGACGTGGTCGCTGACTATCAGCCGCATAAGAAGGCTCAAGGTCGCTCAACGTGCAATGAAGAGAGCTATGCTCGGCGTTTCGCTACGCGATAGAATCAGACGAACTGGAGTAACCGACAAAGAATTTCCAAGTTGAAGTGGCGATGGGCAGGGCACATAGCTCGCAGAACCGATGGCCGTTGGGGCAGAAAGGTTCTAGAATGGCGACCACGAATCCGAAAACGAAGTGTAGGACGGCCCCCCACAAGGTGGACCGATGATATCACACGCGTCGCAGGAAGCCGGTGGATGCGAGTGGCGGAGGACCGTGATGTGTGGAAGTCGTTGGGGGAGGCCTATGTCCAGCAGTGGACGCCTATCGGCTGATAGATTAGAAATGTATAAATGTGTCGCGACTCGCGAGACCGCATTTATGAGGAGTCGGATAAAACGACGATGCTCGTGGAACTATGGAACCGTGTTCCAAGATGCATTAAAATAAATCTTGACTTTTTGTAGACTAAGCGTGACCTATTAACTCTATGAGTGTTTATTTTTAAGTTATTCATAAAAAAGTTACTTCATCGGAATAATAACCGAGCTGCAATTTTCGCCATTATGAACATCACCTTTAAAATGAATACGAATTAAAACGCTAAAGTAGCAGGTTAAATTGATCAACTTTTATAGCTTAGTTAAAAATCCCTAGCTGAAAGACATATTTCTTCTGCGAATGGGACGTAAACAAATAAGAAAAAAATAACTTTATTACTTTGATCTTAACGCGTGAGATAAATCGGTACCATGATTGGGCGTTGTCCTTTATTTATTTGTCAATAGACGCGCCATCAATAACTTACTAATACATTGGTAGTATAAAATAACACAAAATAAGCTATTTAAAAAAGCACACCTATCGTGGATGTATACTCGATGCCCTAGAGAATTCTAATATGTGAAAGAAAATATACAAAAACCGAATAAAAACAATAATATATAGGTCGCCACTCAGTGTTGCCAACGCTACTGTTTTAACAGTAGATTTACTGTTTTTTCAACAACATCCCTGCTTTCTGTTTTAGTCCATATTTCTACTGCTTTTGTTAAACTTTTGGTACGCCATGTCATCTTTCTTTTGAAAGTAATAATATTTCCTGACAACATAGATTCCAATATAAATGTCGAATTTTTCAAATATCACGCTAGATGGCAGTCCGGTCTACTCGTAAAGTGGGATTCGAATAAGAAATTTCAGCGTTAGAAATAAAAAAAATGAGTTTATGTAATTGTGAAAATTAGCGGCAGGGGCTTATTCAGAATATAAATATCACTATTCGTCTTCTGACAAAACTCTTTCCAGAAAGAAAAGCGTTTTGGTAAACGTTTGTTCTAAAATAACCATTTACGGTTTTCTACTGTTTTTATATCGGTAATTTGCTGCTTTTCAGTTTGCTAGTGTTGGCAACACCGGTCGCCACCTACCAGCTTGGCTTGCTCCAGGCTCTTGGTCTCCAGTTCGCGCGCGAGGCGGCGCATGTCGTCCAGCAGGCGCGCCGCGTGCCGCGCCAGCAGCGCCGCGCGCGCCGCGTGCCGCGCGCACACCTCCTTCAACCTGAACACCATCCACACCCATTGCTGCCCACTATTCATACAAACCCTCCTATTGATACAAAACTATAACGGATTATAAAGCTATTATAACGCACATTTGTCTCTGAATGTGCATTATAATGCCATAATAACCCATTATAACTTTTTATATATTTGGGGCTAATAGTATTAGCCCTTTAGCGGAAAAGATATGATCTTCCAGCCAGGCGGGTGGTATGCCTGGCGCGGCGGCCGCTATGCCACTGAACAAAGCCATGTCGCCAAGCGGCCTAGCCGTGTTCCGGCATGATGTTCGGTGTTGCCATTCATGGATGGCGGGTCAGATCAGCTGCGCTGCATGTGCCTAGTGAATGTAGCGTCTCGATCTACTGCCGCCTTCCTACCTAGGCAAGAATGCTCCATCGTAGATCTCATCATCACTTACCATCAAGTGAGATCGAGATCAAATACTTGCCTATAATGTAATAAGAAAAAAACAATAAAAAAAAATGCCCCAACGGTTATTGTCGGGATCTTGTATATATGTAGCTTGCTCCGAAAACTTTTAGCTCTTAGCGCGATTCAGGATTGTGATGATCGATTGTCTTTTTTTCTTCTTGCTAAACTGTCGCTCGTAATAGCTTCTCCTTCTTTATGTTTTATGTGTGATGCCTTGTAAATAAACAATACACTACTTTTCCCAAGTGTTGTGTACCATATTACCGTGCTCCCGTCCAGCTGGCTAACCTCCTCAGGACGATCGTATGCAAGTACCTATATTGACTATTACACTACAGCTATAAGTACCACCTACATATACGGCAATACTATACGCCGTACACGAAAGTGGTAATAACCAAACACCCCCATATTACCACAGCCCCTTTTACTTTGTTGGCCTGATTAGTGCAGCTGGAAGTGACTCTGCTTTTTGTGCCAAGGGTCTCAGGTTCGAATCCTTGTAGGGACAAACTTTTGTGTGATGAGCACAAATGTTTGTACCCGAGTCTTATATAAGTATTATATACTGAGTTCGCCCTCAGTCCATTGTACGGTACCCATAATACAAGCTTTGCTTAGTGTGCGACCCTATAGTTGGTGTGTTCGTCTGGCGATATTTATTATGAGTAGCCTTTTGTTTGTTTCTTTATTTTGTCTACTAGTTACAGCAAACAGTTGCATTATAATATTTTAAAGAACAATTGGTAATATATCGCAGAACTTGGTACTAATGTAGCCCACAATGTTATTTTCAGTTTACTTCACAGCTTAAAAACAATGTCGCAGAGGGCAGGATGAAATAATAGAAGACTTAACACATGGAATTATTTTGTAAAAATAGCAGCTTAGAAGAGCGAATAACAAATAAACATAAGTATGAAGGAAGAAGGAAAACAATGGTCGTGATTAAGGTGTGCTAATAATTTAAGTTGAAAGACTATGTAAGGTCTTCAACGTAAATTATTAGCACAGTGGTTTTAGAATGGAAGATGAAGAAGGCGGAAATACAACCGTAACTGGCGTGGTGAAAATAAAGATATTAACAATAAATTGGTGCTATAGACTATTTGGAAATCTCTGAAATCAAACGTTTTTAGTATTCTTGTCTGTGTGTAAATTTATCCGATATTACGAAAAAAAAAACATTTCGGAAAAAGTCACTTACCTATTCTCTTTTTCGACAAGTTCCGCGGAGAACTGTCGCTCGGCCTGCGCGCCCTCCATATGGGACACCCTCGCGCCAAGAGTCTCCAATTGATAGCACTAAGCAAAAAATAAACATGATTGAAACATTTTGAGGGTCATACCAAATCGACTGACATGAGCAGGCCAGAAGAATCTTTAAGTCCATTAAATATGAGTCAGACTCAAAAGACGCAACATCCTACAGCTGGATAACTTGCAGATAGTGTTGTTTTAATATTAAGAGAGTTGCCCCTGATGGGGAAAAGCTCATACCTGCCAAATCCTCTTCCAATCCATCTGCTCATAGTTTTTAAAACTGATTGCAAGATAAGCAAATAAACAAAAAAAATATTACACCACAGCTACAAAATAGATCCATTATTGCCAGTGTCGAATATTTCTTGATAAATTTTATAAAATTATTAATACCTACCATTGATGATAAGGGTGTTTCGATGACGATGACGATGATGAAATTAATCCCCTACCCTATCAGTAAAATTATAGATACTTTACTGAACATTTACCGGACATCTTTGGTGAACTTCAAAGGCAAGTTATACTATTTATTCTAATTTCCTTTACTTGTGAACATTTATGAACTCACAATGGCTAATATTACACATTATTTATATAAGATTTTTTTTTAGAAGATAAACAGATTTTTCAGCTTTCCTATGCAACTTCCCGTCAAAACGAGATCGTTCGGGATGAGTTATTTCTACTAACAACAGCATAGAGCGACTCCTTCTGGCTCTGCAAGTTCCGCTGCACGCCGCGCTGCTTGCTGTCCAACTTGCTCATTATTGCTTTCGATGCTGCAATAAAACGGACAGAAGACACCTTTAAGGTCATATAAGCGTAGCAATGACTATTCTAGCGCCTCGGCTCACATAGGCACATAGCCAATTCGTTGGTGATGGGAAACAATAGCCCCTAAATTCAATGTTTTAATATATTAATTCTTCTCAAAAATAACATGTAGTGACATTGGAAATGGATTCAAACTTATATGACAACTCCCAAATTGAGATGTTAACTTAAGGCGGTTATTATATTTTACTATGAAGGTAGCGGGCGTAATTTGTATAGTTGGTCCTACAGGGATCGATGACATCAGAGACATCACAGGAAGCCCTACGACCAACAGTGGACTTCATCTGTCTGATGTATGGATAAACATTCGATTATGAATTTTAAAGTTATAAAGCAGTAGGTAATAAGTCGCATGTATACCTTTGAGCTGCATTCCGAACAGTTTTTCTTCGTTCTTGAGGGCCAGCAGCTTTTGTTGTTCGACGAAGGAGCAATGCATCGCGCGTTGCTGGTTCGTTGTCAGCTGGGAGCCGTAGCGCTCCTCTTCCTAACACATTTCAACATGCAGCATAAATAAACAACGTTTGACATGCATACAAGGTGTAGTTCAAACTGAATAAGTTTATGTATACAAATAAATGTATAAATTGTTTTTCTTTTCGAAAGAAAGAAAACCAGGACCATGCACTTAGTATGCGATATCCTTTTTATTTATCCAAAATATTGATTATTATTTCTAGGAATGTTATCTTTGTAATCTGTTAAAATGGAATATATATTCAAATACTTTATACTATTATTTGTACACCTTACATATTCTATTCTTTGCATATGTCCGTCCAATGCTGATGAAAGTAATTATTCACTTCCCAAACATGCTGTTACATCTGGAGCTGTTTCTAGATCTCATTCGCTGCGCTCTTCTAACCCACACACAAACATATCCTGAGCCACTCTTAAGACTGCTCAGGAGTATCAATCCTACTCGTAGGATTATGGTAAAAGGATATTTAGAAATAAAGTGATATTTTTTTTAAATCATTGAGAAACTTACGTTCAATATGTCCTCAAGCTGCTTAGCTCTCTTCTCCGAGGATTTGGTCTTATCTGTGGACTCAGCCAATTTCTCTTTGAGCTCCTTCATCTGAAAATATAAATCAGTACGAAATAATTTAACAAACAATGATGAACCAAAAACAGGTGACACAAGATCTATATAAATGACTCAGGTCATGCACAGGTAACTTCGGCCTCCATCTTTAGTTCTTATGGTCTAAGTACTTGCCCTACTGTTGGCTGCCTGCAGTAAAAGGTCCTTGCGATGTTGTTCCTCCATTATTTGTCTGTTTTCCATGTGAAGTTTCTCAAGTGTGGTGCGCATGTTGCTAAGCTCGCGTTGTAGACTTTGTGCCTGGAGACAATAAGGGTTAATTTACATTACATTAATCGGTTAGCTGTAATATGTTATATGTATTTTTCTCTTCTTCCTTCTTATTTTCATTTACATAAGTAATTTGTAAATGTGGGAACCATGTAGCCATTAACTGTAATATTATACTTAGCAAGTACTTTTTTTTGACCTGCTGCTAATGTCTGATTAACCGTTCCTACATTGTTCTCACATACCTATAACAATATATTGCTCAAAAAAGTAAAAGATCTTTTTTATAAAAGAGCATCCATGGAGTTTCTTGCCCGTTCTTCTTCATAGGAACGGCATTCCGAACGGGTGGTAAAGTAGCAGCATACTATTTTGTAACTTTAGACGATTCATAAGTACTGTACTTAATGGTCTACGTGAATAAAAAATAGGACTTGGTCATCTATAGCAATAGCGTCATGTTGTGCGGCGCGTGGGTGTTGGTGTGTGGTTGTTGCTTGCGACACTCACCTCGCTGTCCACAGAGGCGTTCTGCTCGAGCAGGCGCGCGTAGCAGATGCGCGTGTTGCTGAGCTGCTGCGCGAGCGCCATGTTCTCCTGCTGCGCGTCGGCGTTGTTGCCGCGCTGCTGTTCGCAAAAGGCTTGCTGCTCGCGGCTCTTCTCCGCTACGCTGTTGGCTTCCGCATCGAGGACAGCGTAGTCCTAGACAAAAGTAAGGGAGCGTTCAAGTATTACGTAACGAGATTTTTGACACCCCCCCACCCCCACCCCTTCCCCTAGCAACACGTAAAATCTCTACGCGACCGTTCTGAAGGGTTAAAACAATGTTACGTAACGCGTAATCCAAACCCCCCCCCCTCCCGCCCATGTAACGCATAATAACGTTTAAGAAGACCCCCCCCCCCCCCGCCCCCAAATTCATTACGTAATACTTGAACGCTCTCTAAGATACAACCTGAAAAACAATTCTCTTCCATGAATTAATTTTCAGACTGGGCTGTATTACCTCTCGAATATGCCTGATGTCGGTGTCGCGCTGCCTTAAATTTTCAACGGCACTTGTCCACATGACCATCATTTGTTTTCTTTGCTCCATACTTTCCATCACCTGTGAGAATAGACTTTATAGTAACACTATACGAATAATTTCAGCATGTACTGAAGATGTAGTGTGTAATGTAAAGTTACCTGAACAGATATTCTATCGCAGGCTCGCTCCTCCGCGCTCAGGTTCGTAACGAGCTGGGTGAGGCGCTCGTGCATTCGGTCATGTTCAAGTTTCAACTTCTGCCTCTTCGTCTCCAGAGCCTAGACAATAATAATTACTAGCGGATACTCTCCTACACATTATTAGTACAATGCCCGGCAAATAAGTTGAACAATAATGGTGGCTGTGGGCATTGCTATTTATATAAATTCGGCATACACTTAAACTTTTCCGATCTCGAAAAGAACTTATGCAGGCGCCATAAAGTACAGAATCATTTCTGCATTTTATAATCGTGGGCTCCGTTGTGGTATCCAAAACATGCCTTTCGAATTATTTCTGACACGCCCATACATTGTAAAGATGCTGACCGCCTACTGATTCCGAGAGCATTATTAAATCCATAAACGGTGCCATAGAAATAACAGCGAGTATTCATTTGAGCTCTTAGGGCTGCAAATCATACTTTAGCCTTAGACAGGTCCTGTTTAGTGAACTGCTCTATGGCAGAGATGTCGCACGCGTTGCGCTCGAGGGCGGCGCGCCACTCCTGCAGGGCGCCGCGCTCGCCGCAAACCTCACCCTTCATAGCTTCAGCTTTCTTCAGTAGCCGGGCGGTGTTAACTGCAAATTATATTGTTGTGATAACTTATATTGTGAAACAATCATCTCTTTAGCATACATCAACAAATTATTGCACTATTGGAATATTGCATTTATCTGCACTATTGTGGTGTGGAGTGTGGAGTCTGGTGCACGTTGCCATCACTAGTCTCACTTAACAACATTTCATTTCCTCCAAAGCAATGCAAAGAGGGGTATATATGTTTGAAGTCTTTGCTGTTGTCTGTTGTAGCTCAAGAATTTATGAACTGAATTGTTAACGTTAATTATTATTATGCAAATGAACAATATTTATTTCATTTAATAATATTGTATTTATTTACTACCTCAAAAATACTCTCTAAGATATAAAATTGGATTTAATAGATGTAGGTAATTTGTATTTAATCATCATTTTTTACTTTGCAGGCGGTCGATCCTGATGTTAATGTCCTTGCTCTGCTTGGTGCTGTCAATCACATCCCTGTCCAGCCGGTCTGCTTCATTGCATGACAGCTGCCGCAGCTTCACCTCTTGTTCCATCTGCTGCTTGTGAGCAAATAGTAAACGCTGAAATAAATGAAGTTGCATTTTAAATAACAATTCTATATATTTATCATACCAACCTCTTGATACTGCTTGATCTAAATATGTAGTGTCCATGATACGATACCTAAAGTATTAAGTAGGTAACAATGTTTATCCATAATGGCTAATCAGAAAAATAATTCATCACTGGTTTCCCCTTTCAAATATCAATTTATATCTAAATACTGGTGTTAAAGGTTTAGCAAGGTACTTACAGTGTTCTCTTGGTATTCAGAGTGGACATGACCTTTATAATTATTGAGATCATCTCGCTTTTGATTCTGTGCTATAAGACCTTCTTTCAAGCGCTGTATCTCATTTTGCCTGAAATATCAATAAAAATAGCATACACTTCTTCAAACGCTACAAAGAAATAAAATGACGGTTGTGCAAACTGTAATTACCTGTTAATTAGAAGGGTTTCAAGTTCTTGATTCGCTCCGTCCGCTAATGGAATTCGAGTGCCTTGGTTCCAGCCCAGGGCTTCGAGGAGTTGGGCCATATAGCCTGGTAAGCTTGCGCCTTCAGCCATATTTGAAGATACAGTCAAGCTTTTTTAAAAACTTTTACCGTCCTAGCAAGATAGGAATATTAGATCGATATTAAAAAGCGCGTGTATTACTAGGCATCGTCAATAAACAACAATACAAAACAATCAAATAAAGCCGCCATTTTTTGAATGAAAACAAATGAAATTAGTGACATTGACAATTGAGAGCAGCTGATTTTTCTTCCTGTTCACTGTGTAAAACCGTAAAAAAAAAAAAGGAAAAAATATCGGTTAATATTTCCATAAAACTCCATTACATTCATACTTGAGTACTGGAATCATCGTTTATATTGCTCCTTATTTACAAAGTGTGTATTACATAAATTAACATTGGTATCCTCACTGACCAGCTATCGACGTGAATCAACTCCTTGCGCAAAATCACAAACTTCAGCTTAGCCGAAAAGGTTCAATCTACGAATATAATCTCATTGGGATCAATTAATAATATAATACTCATCTAGAAGGTAGGTAGTTATAAACTAAAATACTTTTTTATTTTGTTAATTTGCTTCCCAAGAAGTATAAAATTGCAGAAGCTCTTCAGATTTTATTCATAAACCTTCATTGATAAACCAGAGTACCTACAAAATAAACATTATTTTAGAGGTTTGTAATGAATGAATTATTGGTATAAAATGTCTTGAAATCCCGCCAAAACATTAAGTACGTAAGAATCCAAAAATAACTCATCAGAGCTTCAGTTTTGTGTTTGCATTCGCCAACGTTGGCTAGATAAAATAAGTTTTAAAACGAAAACGTTTTTCTATTTACCTAAAATGAGTGCCAATGCGGCTTCGTTATCATGTCCAATATGTTCACATACTGGTGTCTTTGATTCTGTCCAGACATTAAGAGATAGGTTAATTTATGTGTCTTCAAATAAAATGTTGTGTCCAGTTTGTCAAGAAGAAGTATCCGGGTTAGATAAACTAACAATACATTTATTCAGCCACGTGAAGCTGCTAACAACAAGCGCATGCCCGGAAAATGATAAGACATCAGTTGTAAAATCTAAATCTAAATGTGAAAATCTTGCTGTGGTGCAACAGAAGAAGTCTAAAACATCTGTGGCTAAAAATAAAACTTCACCACCCACAAATGGTCCAGTGAAGTACGTAAAAATATATCCAAAGTTGCCAGTGGTAGTTAATACAGTCCCTATTCTAGAAATATCAGGAAAGCCTGTTGTGGAATGCGGGCGACCTGGTGAACCAATATACGTAAAGACAGAAACTGCAATTGTGCAAACTGACACGACATGTAATATATGTGGCTTACAATTTATAGATGTTAATATTTTGAGGATGCACAGATGCTTGATTCATAATATTGATGAAAACTCTAATCCAAGCTTTACGCGATATCATTGTCATTTATGCCCAAAAAACTTTAAGATGCGGGGCTCGCTGATGGTTCATTTGAGAGTAGCGCATTATGGGTTTTTATCTGGAACCTGCAACACTGATAGTAATGATAATAAAACTTCTGGAGCTCCAACCGCACAATCTATTGAAGATGACAAATCATCTAAATTTGAAAGAAATGATAATAAACAATGGCAATGCGACGTATGTCGCAAGTGTTTTACAACAAAATACTTCCTGAAGAAACACAAACGTCTCCACACAGGTTAAATAATAATTGGTGTTCATTTTTGAGGTAATTCGTACTAACAGAATAATATTTAGTTGAAGTTAAATACACAACCTACAGAAATGAATTGCTATATCACCAACATCACCTCCACCGCCATGCTACGACCTAAGCTACAAAATTAATTGCTAACTTACAAAGTTACATGGCTTTCAAGCTTAATAGTTGTTTTTTAACCTTTTGGATAGGTAATTGCCCCATATCATCTTCTTATTAACTCGGATATTAATATTTATATATTTACCAGGTAGGTACTTTAAAATTATGTATTATTTCTTACAGGAGAGACTCCTTACGCTTGTACGCAGTGTAATAAGACGTTTACGTTTCAACAGTCATATCATAAACATCTGCTGTATCACAATGATGAGAAGCCCCACACATGTAGTTACTGCGGACGTGCGTTTAAAGAATTATCAACACTTCATAACCATCAACGTATTCATACTGGTGAAAAACCATTTTCATGTGAAACTTGTGGTATGTAAACCGGGCAAAACTTCAATATAAGTACATGCTTAAAGTCGCTTTCAATGTGTCATTAAACGTATTTTTATTTTTAGGAAAATGTTTTCGGCAGCGCGTTTCCTATTTAGTTCACCGTCGCATACACACAGGAGTTATGCCGTACAAATGCACAGCTTGTGAGAAAAGTTTTCGTTATAAAGTTAGTACCAATAGTGAATAGATCTTGCACAAGTCGGATATTTTGTATGTCTGATTTTCATACCGACAAGATTTATGAATTAGCAAGTTAATTTTGTATAGGGCCGACTATTTGTAGCACTTAATTATGCGTCAGTTTTATTTGAAACGAATTTTCCATTTCCCCGAAATAAAGTCAGCTACCGATCGTCTTACTAGTGTGAGAGACCTAAATATGTATTTTTTTGTACTATGTATTCTATGTTATGCTAATGTTATTGTATTTTTCACAGGTTTCACAAAGAACACATAAGTGCCAAGCTCAACCACCTGGTACTGTTATAAGGCAATCTGGCGATCTGGTAGAAAAACTAAAAAAGAAACATGCAGAGCCTAGCACAACGCCAATAGAGGATGTTGCAGAGAACATATCTTTTACTGAAGTATCCGAGGCAAATGCTGAATTGGTCCGCACGGGAGCCAAGTTATCTTTAGAGGATATGGAATCTGAAAATTTCACTTTAATCAATGACATTTTTGATGATCATAAACATGTTATTCGTTGTGATTTACCCTCTAGGATAGATAATATTCCAGCGACCGATGCAAAACGTGATGAAATATTTGAACATAATATAGAGGAACTAATAGAGGCCTTGCCAGTGGAGGATAAAAATGTTCCGTCACCATCAGAAATCCTAAAAAACTTATGTTTATCTAAAGAGGAGGACCTTATTGGCCTTCTACCAGATAAAAGAGACGATCAGAAAAACTTCGATATCTATAAAGATTTTAATGATTTTTTATAAGGCCTTATAAAACACCACTTGGCAAGTGGCTTTAGGTATTTAAGTATATTAAAATTATATTATTATGCACCTACTCTTTTTATATTCAATAAAAGACTATTAGCTGGTGCAGTATGCGCGACTGCATAAACTTGACCTGTTGCTAGGCTACTTCTTCTTCTTTCTTTACGAAATGAAATGCGATGAAATAAAATGGATATGAATATGGCCTCACCCGCTTACCGGGTATTTTGCCAGTGTCAAGTAATTAATAGCAATATTAAAATTAATAAATACACATTATAAATAAAATAATGGATGTGACATGATGGAATGTAAATGGCGTCCCCCCTGCCCTATCGACAGTTGAGATGTATCCTAGGCTACTTACTACCGTTACTACCCCGATTTGGCAATGTCAATCTTAAATATGACGAAGTCTCAATTTATAAAACTAAATTTAGCTTGCCGGTCTGCCTTTGTTTTTATTATCGAAATGTAAATAGGAAATTATTTTTATCGTAAAAATATCGGTGCGGATCGGTTTTTAGCTAGAGCTTTGTTCCAAATTACAATAGTCAAACACTAACCAGAGTTGCCAGAATAAATCTATTCTAACAATTCAGTAACATTTTGAGCACTATCATACAGTACTCATATGTTGCTACTCAAAATTTAGGGAGCGTCTTCAGTGCTTGGTATATACACACTACTCAAAAACATCTTAAAATTCCCCTCACATGAACGTAAATTCCTGATAAAGAAAGGCAGTGTGCAATCGTCATTTATATAGAAATAAAGCGCTGGAAACGAGCTTTTACTTCGTACAAATTATTACATTGTCCAGAGTTCAACAAAATAAAATCGTCTAAAAATAAATAAATAGACAGTTATCTATGGATAAAAAAGTACATTGCATTTATAAATTCAAGATAAATAGTGAACACTTTTAGTACTCCTGACTGACTAGATATAGCTCTATGCCTGAGTCCTAAGATCCATTGAGCTATATTTATTACATCAAAACCTGACTGAAGAGTGACTAAAAACCAATTTCAAAACACTAAAAAGCAAAAAGTGTTTGTGTCTAAATATCTAATATGTAACCAATGTTGTGCCAAACAAACAACATAGTTGAGTATTGCCGCTTTCTCTACTCTCTCTACTCGCACCTTTTTTGGTGATGGGACAGTGAGGTAATAAAAAGAAATGAAAACAAGACGGTTCGGTCTCAAACGTCCGTCAAAACGCAAGCAAGTTCAGTAGTAAATTCAATTTAAAAAAATACAATAAAATTAAAAACAAACAATTATTTATCACAAAAATGGTTCATATATCGATCTTTTTACTGGATAATATTTATAACAATTTTATTATGAAATTATCATATCCAGATAAACAAAGATTCAAAGTAATCAAGATGTAACAACAACTAATGAGTTAATCTTGACGAAGGAGTTTAAATTATCAATAAAAGATATGCGTCAAACATAAAAATAAGAAATTATTTATATCCATCGAATTTGATAATCTCATCCGTTTTGTCGTCGGTTAAAAAGAGAAAAATACGTCATATTTATAAGCGCACTGGCAACACTTTTATTCTACCACATATGGCAACAGAACGGTATTTTCTCTATGGCAACAGAAAAAAACATAAATGAGCGACCAGCTGTTTTTGTTCTTCGCCAAGCGCTTGAAAATCAGTAAAATCAGTATGTATCAAAATTAAATAGTGTCATTTCATCTTAGTCTGTGACATTTTGCGAACTGAATGTGAAATATTAACATTCTAGAAAATTTATGTGGAACTGAAAAAATAATCGATTTGAAGTTTTGTCAAACACCACTGGCGATAAATGGACTGCGTTAGTGATTTATTCTGCGTCTTATTTGAAGTACTTACAATGTGTTGAAATTAGGCCATCGGGCTAAGTTTTTGTGGCTACTTTCCTGCTTCTGCGAAACTTTCACGGAAATGTGAGTATTCTATTGTTCTTACAACCTTTGGTAGGGTGCAAGGGACTTAGTATTGATTTCAGTTGAATAAAGTTTGCAAATTACTAATGTAAAATTGGTACCTATTATTATCAGAAGGTTATGATGTAACACCTGGTCTCAAATGACTTCCTCATACCTATGCTATGAAGGATAAATTCAATACATTGATTTAAATACAATAAGGATACAAACTGTTCAAGTAGGTAGGTATGATTAAAATACAATGATTGTTATAGATTGCAATGACTTCCAAATTAAACCCCTTAAAATAGTTATTTTATGATTTTTAAAAAATCATTATGAATTCTTCTATAATACCTATAACATATTATTTCTTTATGTACCTTTGTCACTAATCAGTATATATTTTCCACATTGTAATGCAATTCCTTTGTCTTTTTACCACAATTATCATTCGGCCATTTGTATAATGTTATTTTGAATAAGTAATAATACTGGACATATTAAGCATAAATAGCTTTTAGAAGTACCACATTATACATAGGTACTTTAATGGGTATCTACCAAATGTGTAGTCAGTATGATAGTATTAATATATTTTTTTATGTTGACCCACTGTAACAAACTTGCAACCCATGATTCCAAGGGGAGCATTCTACCAACTGGGCTATCACTACTTGTGTGATTTATTTATTTAGTGGCATAGACAGTAGTAGTAGTTTAATTCGTCCAGTAGGACAGGTGAAGGAATCAATCCATACTTCCAATTCTGATGTTGTAGTGGCATAGACAGGTATGTTTAAATTACTTTTCATCCATAGATACATAATAGGTATATGGGGTGTATTTAATTTTAGATATATTTTTTTTAATTACTTTTCCTTATAACAATAACTGTTGTCCAAAAATAATGACCTCACAAAATTGTATATGCCTTAAGATAATGCTGTCCTGCTTATACATTAGAAGCATGCCATGAGATGCATGAGAAGGATCAAATTGTATTTGTGCAGAATTATTGTTATTATCTTTGCTTACCAGGAGCGGCAAGATAGAACACACTAGAACAAAATTACACATTATATACATACACAAGGTATTCTGATTACCAGTAAAAATTATGTTTGCCAGCAGGGTTGATCAAAGTAATCTTTTGTTTTATTTTCAAAATATGAATTATTTGTTTTTTTTTTCATAAAATTTCTTATGTTTGGCTGTAAATAGGGGCTTTAACATATTAACTGAAAAGCCCAAGGTTGATAAAAATCATGAGTAATTTAATATCATTGAAATAAAACTATTTTTTAAGGATTTTATCGCTTTTATTTTTCGTTTTTACGTTCCCGACGTTTCTGCTGCTTTACAGTAACCATGGTCCAATAAACGCGATAAAATCCTTAAAAAATAGTTTTATTTCAATGTGTAGTATTCGCGTAAATATAAGAAATCAATATAATTTAATATCAGATTATTGTAATAATTTTTTTTCTACTTTCCAATTGATTCAAAATATTTTCGTGTACCTCAGCAAAATTAAAAGATTATTTCGTTATATAATTTTTAATGTCCCGTATATGTATAAATAAGTTACAATTAAAAAGAAAATTAAGTATAATGGCAGACATTGCTTATTTATTTTTTTCCCCTAATGGCCTTTTTCCATCAGGCTCAACTTTTAAATGATGATTTGATGCCAATTCTGTTGGTACCTAAAACTAAACTAAAATAGATGTATTTCCGTCCTGCTTAAGATGGTAATGTATGAGCAAGACAGCAATGTTTTTATTAGCGTTAAAAAAACCAAAATCCCGACTAAACAGATTGTTATGCCGTGATTTTTTGACAACAAAATCGGATCCATTCGACAACACAACACGACACACAACAGTCGACAATAGAACCAACTATCAATAAGAGCCATTTCGCCTTCGTCAATGCATTCGCCCAGTCTTGATTTTCGTTAGGTTGGTCGACGTATCACAACCATATAATTTATTATATTACTATGTATAATCAATCTCAAATCAATGATGTTGACGCGTTAAATAAACGATGCAATACCTTATCGTTCACGTTGCAGCCATTTTGTTTACCTCCGCAGAGTGTGGACCGAATTTACATAGGTATATAAATAGCCGACGCCACACTGATGCCGACCACGTCAACATGGTCCACGGGTTGCATTAGCTTATCTTGTGTTACTTACTGCTGATGATAATGATTTATATACAAACCGCCATTGGTTATACAGGTATTAGGTGCATACATAAGGATGCATTATACGTTTTCTCTTAAGATACTTAACTAAATGTCATTAAGTCCAATCAATGACTTAACAAATAAACAACTAAAAGGAATAATAAAAATAAATTATTAGTTGCCAATAGTTGCAGTGGTTTATAGTTGCAAAAAAATTACAAATCAGAGATTTTTAAATAGCCGACTACCGTCTAATTATGATTAATTTCTGCCATCCTTCAATTGTGGCCCTTTGTGTTGTATGTTTCCTACGAAGTATTTGAAGCTGTGCGGGGATCCGGGTGGAATTGGCTGGGGCACATGGTGGCAGGCCGCGGCGGTATCGATCCGGCGGCGCTACCCGCCGACTGGCCAGGCACCTCTCATTACATTCAATGCAACAGGGCTACTTACATTGATCTATATACATAACAAAATCCGCATTATCAGACATCTAACGTAGTTAATAATTAAATATATAAAATGGAAATCTTGAATAGATTACTAGCAAGGTCATTAACTCATTACATTAAAACAAAGCAGTTCAATAACATAAACACTAAGAAACTGAACTAAATATATATCTCAGAACTCTGGATGTAATGTAACTGCGTATCTACAGAAACTTTTTCCTTTGTTACAAACTGGAATGTACCAGAAGCGTTATCATGTATGGAGCGGTATGATCTTTGTTAACTAGTGTGTGCTTTTTGCTATAGATACTACTTGTCTGATTGGTTACTGATCATTTAAAGCAATTACATGCACATGAATAGTGAAAGCGAAACCCACACATGAGCTGACTGGTAAATTTATGATTATAAAAATACATTGATGCACAAACAAAAGACGGGAAATGTCTGACCAACCGGCTAGCGCATGAAGAACAATACTCCATGTAGATATACCATCACTGATACAACTGAGGGAACTTACATTCAATAGAAGGTTACATGCAAGATAAAACATGGATCCTACATGGAACCTATCGGACATATTAAGTATGAATATGAGCATTAGCACAGATCGTTAATTATCGATGTCGAATAAACGAGGACAAGGTTAAACTCATAACACTTGTTTGGTTTATAGGTAACCAGAGTGGCAGTGTCGCTTGAAATATGCGATATTCTGCAGCATTTTCGTGTACGCGTTGAATTTATAGAAATTAGTAAATATTTATAGTCAGCTTTACAACTAAGCAATGTAAAATAGGCGGCTGGAAATTGACTGAATACAAATGTAGGAAGTACGTAGGTTGGAAAATTACTTTGTAACGCCCTGTTTGTATTACGGTTCTCCTGCAGTGCGGCTCTAGAACTGTAATCCATCATAATTCGGGTCTAAAGCTGTCCCCATTTCGATATTTCTCAAGTCTTGGAAAACTGCACACGGCTGCAAGGCATGCGCATGAAAATGCTAAGCATTCGTGATGAAACCTATGCAGGTTTCATAGTGCGCAGCCTGGCTACAAGGCTAGCCTTCAAACACCCACTAGACTAGGCCATCGCAGCCAGTTAATAGCACAACTAGCTCCATTACATACGGATACTTGCAACATTTGTAACTAACTCTGTACGTGAGTTTTATTGCATTTATTAATCGTGCCACCGGACATTTTAGTAAATGTAACTTTGTCGCAATATTAATCAAAACGATTAATATTATGAATCAGGGTTTGAAATGTAAATACATAAGGAAATAACAGTGGGTATTCTAAATGTGTGTTCAATTATCATCCAGATTACGAAATCACTTCTACTTTTCATCCTTCTGAGAACTTATCCGAACCAGACGTTTGTCTAGTCTAATAAATGATTCTTCAGAAGCCATTTTGTTTCTGCTAACTACAAAAATCGTACAACCGATGCGTCAGTATTAGTTGATTATACATAGCACGTGCATCGCGATATAGTGTGTAATTACGTTATGTCACATCGCAACAAATTAGACACACAAACTAACCTATATTTTGTTGGCTGATGTGACTGAAATCCGACAAAAGGCAAAATACGTCCGCATTCTATCACTCAATGAAATAAATAAACAACCTCTGTTCAGCTCTAGACGTTTGTTATCTAGTAAATTGTAGGCGTGACTCGACATTGTGTAGTGTTTTTCTTTGTATGCGTCCTATCCATTACCTTCATGTTCTCCATTAAAAAAATAGATGGTTTGTCTAGGCAGATCTTATCACACACATCATCATTATCATTTTGAAAAGGCACGCCATTCTTTTGATATAGTCTTTAGGTATACTTTCCTTTCTTGTCATCAATGTTTAATTGGTTAGATCGGTGTGGTAAAAAGTGATCTATCTGTTTCTTTCAGTCGGACCCGTCGCTTCTAGAATTCCGCGTCTACTATAATGTTTTGTTGGTTAGGAATGATTCATAATATGTCTTCAGCGCAATTTAAACGTAATGTATTTAGATCGCACTTATGTGTGGTTAGGTATTAAAGTCCGCGGAATGAGATACAATATTGGCCTAGTTGCGCACATTGCGTAAACGGCCGTAGACTTGAACTCATTCTTTTCGCGAACTCAATTTTACTGCAAATTTCAAGTAAATATTTTTGCGATACAGCCTGAAAACGAAATATAGGTCTGGATGTAAATAAATATTTTATAGCTAGCAATTGTTTCGAGCAGCACAGGTTGCTAGTGGAATCGTTTGTATTGGAAGTTAATGCACAAGAAGCTAACCGAGGACATTTGAAAAATTATGTAAGAGTTAGGTACAGACCAGATGTCGTCACAAAACCTTTTGGATACATGTCAAGTGGTGTTACAAGACCATAGCTTTCTCCTTCCGTATCGAACCGAAAGCGATATTTATAACTTTCAGTGATCCTTCATAGTTAACACGTTTTTATTTATACACGTGTCCGAGTAGAACGTGTGGTATACTGTTTACAAATGGCTGTTCTAAATCAACGAAATCGTAATCGTATTTTTTTTAATATCACAGACTTGTGTTCTATGTAATGTAGTATTTTTTTGTTACGGATAAATAGGTGGTTGACTCGGGATTGAGGTTTGAATTGTTGCGCTTCGCTTGATTGATTAATGCGACCTTCTTCTAACATTTGCATCTGTGGTGATGTCTGATTTCCTGTTTGTTTTATAGGGTTTCGTTATCTCTTTATGTGCCTATTGCCTAGCGTAATTACTTATGTGGTTTTCAGGCATAACATCGAACTTGGCATGAATACAGCAAACACTGCAAACATCTATTAGTTTATATTATAGGCAAACTGCTATATAGATTAATCACGTTGTGCCTTAATTGGTCATCAACAACAAATACTTAACGTTAAGTATATTTTTGATTACTTCTGTTCTAGTTTTTGTTTTATTTTCCAATGTCATGAAATAGATATGAATGGCTGGCTCGATTGCAAATGATTCGCGTGTAATTGTTAAATGCATTTTATTATGCACAAATTGATTTCATTGAACGTGGTTTATTTCAGTCGCGTGTGGCATGGCAGTCGACACACGCCGAGTTTCGTTTGCTTATAGACCGGTAACTTGTATCGCTTGCCTCTAGACGATTTCTTTAGCTGTTTCACTCTTCGTGTAATTCACATCGTCACTTTTCGATGCCGTGAAACTTGAAACTTATATATGCAGTCATAGCTGGTATTGAACCAGCCAAGTAAGGTCGTGTTCAGAGAGCGCTTGAAGAAATGGCTAGCCTGGCGCCCTGTCGTCGCCGCCGTTTTATTTCTTCTCTTGTTCCTTATGCTAGGACAGAAAAAGTCGTAACTTTTTAGCGACAAAATTCTTAGATGCCTTCTTTTTAGTAGGTATGCGGATTTACAGATTTTAAAAAAGTATAGAAGTTCTAATCAATTTACATTGACGTTACATGATATTTATAATAACTTACACAAGTTTCTTTAACCCTTAATAGCCTAGAGTTTCAATTTTGATACCAATCTTTTAAACCGAATGTTCACATTACTATTAGTTTTTTTTTTATAGGTTGGCTGTACGTATTTTACTGTTGTATAATATTCTTTCCAACGAAATTAAAAAAAAAATCAAATGTCATTATTATTAAACACAGTAACATTAAACACAGTAATATTAAAAATAAATCACTTTCGTAAATCAGGCTACTAAGGGTTAAGTTTGGGCGTCGCTTTGTCGCACTGCACGGCACTCTCTTTACTTTAAGGTTTTGCTTACAATTTCTTGTCCCACATCTGACCTTTCCGGTTTTGTACAGAAGCGTATAATTATTTTAATTATATTACACCTACAAGCTCAATATCTATAGCGTATTAAACAATATACCTGGCCATCGATTGATCTATGAGAGTTGATCTGTCTGGCCCTACGTATTTGCAGGGGGTCTTTGTCGAAGGGTCGACAGAGGGGTCATTGAACCGATAGGGCTCCGGAGAAGTCGCGTGTGTTTCGGTGCGGGGGCGCGGGTGCCACACTGGGCCGGTCGTTGACTCCCCAGGGGTGCAGCCCAACACAAATGCAGATTGATTTCGTTGCACTCCTGCTGACATATCAAAGACACTCTGTTCAGTTTGTAATAAATATTAACTGATACTTAATCATAGAATAAATTGTCACTAGTGAGGAAAATCACTTCCATTCATTTCATTGGTACGTGAATAAACCAAAACATCCTGGATTAAAGGTTGAGAACTGTTTGTCAAAATATAAATGGAGGTCCCCTATTTGTTTACAACAGGATATGTCTACCTGATATTTTTGGAACAGCTGATCTCTTTTGTAATGGTTTCTAAAACATTTTTTATTTAGCTACCAACTATATTATTGTGCGGGCAACGTTACTGTTAAGGTTTGGTTTGGTACAGCCCAGTCCGCTGGACGAAGATAATTTGGCCAGTGCGTTCCTTTTTTGTAAGCATCGCATCGTAAACATCTACTAAGAAGGGATTTTTTTACGTGCATCACGGGAAGACTACTGGACGGATTTTGATGAAACATAACATAGTGATAGCTCGTTACACGATACTTAATCCCGAGAAATGGATTGGTTGCCACAGGATATGAAATAATGTACTTATTTACAGTAATATCTTATAACAAAATCAAAATCTAAAAATCAAATGCTTGTAATAATAAACTAAATATGAGGCAGAAATCAATAAGTATATATAAAAATAATGTCTTGCTTATAAATTAACCACACAACTAACAACAATATTTGTTGGAATGTTGTTGTAAATTTTGTCCCTCACACTTACCAATAATGACAATAATTTTTGGTGTAAAAAAATAATAAATTGTGTTCGTTCGTATGATAAAACTATACGTTTTATTTACTAAAGTTGAGAAAAGTGTGCCAAATAAAACGGTGATGATAAATTCGGTGAGCTTTTGGCAATCCTAAATGGTAAGCGCCGCGTGATTTAAAACACATTTCACGTGTATTGTGTTGCTCAATTTTCCCGAAGTATTTTTGGGTAAAAACGAACTTGGTTAGTAGGTACGTACATTTGGACAGTTCAGCCTCAGTGGTGTTGTTGCGAGGTGAGCTGGTTTCGCACGTGGCCGGTGCAACACAACCGGGTTGTCGACCGGTGGCCTTGGGGCGCAGCCCCTTGACTACAGCCACCCGACATCACTAAAATATATCTTATTGGCTATCCAATAAAGCGCGTAATCCAAGTGCCTTATCCAGTACGATCAAAACTGTTTATAAAAATCACAAAATTGATATTTACAAAATTTTATTGTAAAATTAATATTTTGCTATCTATAATCTATGGTGCTATTAGTACTCACATTATAATACCTTTGTCAGTATAAAGTCATAGTGGAATATGTCTTTAGGTAAAGGTTAGGTGTTAATGACGCGCGGTTGGGTTTTTGTTAGCCGTAGAGAGGATAAATGTTGAGTCAAGGAAGGTCATGTTCAAATCGGAGACTGCGGCGAGGTGGCGATAGTGATTTGCGTTGTCTTTTTTGTTTATTTGTCTCGGCACTGGTCAACTCACGCGCAGTTTAATAACACCGCATCACGTGATCCTAGTGATATCGCGAGCGCGAGTGAGGTGCATCCCACGAGCCGCCTCCATTTTCATTTAGCAACTGAGTATTTTTAGCAACTGTGACCTGTCTTGGCTCGGATTTATAAAGTGGGGTAAGTTAAGATTGAAAATGTTTCAACTTTGCTTTTCATGGAGATAAAATTATCCATCCCAAATGTTCCTTTGGTTTAGAACAGTTATAGAATGTGCTGTAAGTTGAATAACCAGTAGGGATTAGTTCACAATAGAAGATGAAACATTTTATTTATTCGTAAGATTTAAAAAAAACTACCTGGCAACTGCACCTGATCTTGGCTTCGATGGGTTTACTTATTTATTTTCTGCCCACAACAAGTTCCAGATACGATTGAATTGTAACTAGGTATAGACAGGTTATTTTTAATATGTTGGTTGTGTTGCTTGGTTTGTTTTTAACTTTTACTGTTCGGATTGTCTTTAGGCCTGTTTACTATAATAAATTGGGAAACTTTTCTAATAGTAGGTAGTTTAAACGTTTTTCTGATGGAGGTATTTCATAACCAGCTTTTAGTGTGCAATTTAGTGGTCCTTAATTTTAATGGGCAAGGGCATACTGCTTTGTTTGTTCGCCGGTTTACAAATTCTAAAGAGAAATACTATCAATGCTATTGGTGCTAGTTCTGCCCACATTCACCTCATGACCGTAACGCCTGTGGTGTGAGCAAGATATCAATATTTTTATAGGATAACTACCTATATGTGTAAAATTTCGTTCAGTCATAGATACCTAGGGTTATTTTGTAGACAACAAGCAACTGCCATGACTACTCCATGACAGTTTGGACGGTCAAGATAACGGCTGCGGTTATTTTTCAATTACCGTTATAACCGACTCCACACCTACCTGTTTACTATGTGCCGCGGTGGACCCGGGAGTTGCATCGGGTTTCCACATACATAATTATTTTCAAGCTTATTCCATATTAGCACGCAGCGACCGCCGACGGGCGCGCGGACCGGACACCGCGACATGAGGCGCGGTCGTTCACCAGGCCCGGGCCCTTTGCCCCGCCTACCCCGGCCCGCGATACCGACCTGCATAAGTTTACCTACTTACCTACAAATATAAATAATTTACCACCATAAATATAAATCATGTACCAGCTAGGGCACTTGGTTGACCCCAGACTACGTCATTGCCCATGTTCGACCAATTAGCAGTGTTAATATCATTTAATATATTAATTAATGGCAGGACTGATCGAGATGTGGTCCTGGGCCATTGTCGGAGGAGAATATCTGGCGTAGAATCCTTCTTGCTGTTTGTGGTATAACATATGTTTATTCCGTATACCTATACCACCAGCCAAGGGACCGCAACCTGTTACACCACCTAGAAACGGCGTTAGATTGTCAAATGATTTAGAATTGGATTTTGAGGTCACGCGGAACAACGGGCAAACAATAACGTACTTGATCGCCTTGAGTGCATGAGTATGCATTACGACTTCCGTTGCGCAACTCAATAACGTATTGAGTATTTACCTGTATGCATTGTTTACTGAAATCGAAACCTTATAGGTAAAATATAAAACGTAAGCCTATTTTACCGGAATACATTTTACCCCTCGACGGCTAACGCACTCTCTCTTCACTCAACGTAGACTCCAAGGCAAGGATATTTCCTTGTTTTGGAGAATAGCGCACGCAGGGATAGAAGAGAATGAGAGGGCAGACGAACTGGGGGGAACTGGACGAATCGGATAAATGTCCAATACGATTCGTCAAACAAAATTTTCGCAAGGACTCGCTTGGCGTTTGGAATCTTAAGTACATAGCTGAATACCCGGATTTTAATCCACTCAGTTTATAAAAAAAAAAATAGTTTGAAATCTTGACCTTGAGCTCGAAAATTGTAAAAAATATATTTCACAAATGATGGTTTAATCCGTCGAAGGCTTACAAAACAACTCTGTCATAAAATAAACTGAAATAAACATATCGAATAATAACGATAATATCGCGATTTTTAGTTTTTTTTTTGTTTTGACTTATCTAGGCTGAATTAGGAGTTCCGTCTAGGACAAAAAGTTGCCTTTAGCTAAGGCCAATAACCCATAATGTTACGACCTCCGATGCGAATCTTTTCAAGTGCAAGGATGACCCATCGTGTTTGCTGCGAACCAGGTGTGAGTGGATCGGTGGAACACATACTGCTTAGTTGTCCAGTTTATGCACTCCAGAAACAGTAAATTGGAAACGTCTTTAGACGAGGAACAAGAAGACACGGGAAACCCTTCTATCCTAATGTACAAAACTAGCAGCTAGTTTAATAAGCGGGGATAACCTAACATATATTATGATAATATACTGTATGAGCGGCCTACCACAAATGATTATGAACCTGATTACACTGGCTAGCGGATTTGTACAATGGATAGTAGGGTAGGGTACGATTTCCCCTAGTCCAGTACTCCTAAATATATGTGTATTTAGTTGTATAGATTAAAAAAAATATTAAACGATTGCTTTTATTATTATAATAATAACAACACTAGATATATTTGAGAATCTAGTGCAATAAAATTAACACATGGACATATATTTTAGAAATCAATAAAGGCTGTCTCCCGTCACAGGAATTCGGGGACCGGGTCTGATAGCGCCCGGACAAGATAAAAAAGCCCTCCACACGTAACGCATATTGCGGTTTATAGGTTCACCCCAATGTTCCCAACACCTAAACGGATGGACCGATTTCCATGCGGTTCAGTTGCTCGATAACTATACTATATTTTTTCTATATCGATTTAGCGGTTTCAACATTGATTCGTATCAACGCATAGTTGGTTGTAGGACGTGTATAAATCTTGAAGTATGGAACTACTTCGGGGACATGTTAGATATGAAATGTTTAATACCGAAACAAATATAATGCTCTTTTTTTTTCTTTGTTATAAGCTCCTAAGGCAATTAGCAATTAGCTTTGGTTGAATTCGGTTTAATTTCTACTTTCAGAATTGTCTCCCGCCGTGTTTAACAGGGCAAAGATGTAACCATAGAATAAAATTGGAATTAAATATAATTAGATAATGTAGGTTAATAATCTAATTCTAGGTACTTTACCTAAGTACCTACTTAAGCTTATAAAAATATGGCACTTACCTATACATTGTTATTACACATTACTATATTGTAGGGTCTGACTTGTGAATTTATGTTTTAACTTTCGATTATCTTATGAATATTATATTAATGAGTATACAAAGGACATACCAACCAACCAATAAGCCAAATATAAATAAATAATAATGTTCACCTCCTTTTTTCTCCTGATGGTTGGTATCTCCCTTACTCTGTCGCACTCCTCCATATTATCCGACGAGTGTTGCAAGTCATAGTGATCGCTTCTAATATGGTAGTTTTTGTTAACGTTTATACACTACTAAGGGTTAAATGAGAATGCACAATTCGATTCTAAACTACTTTTATTCCAAATTTATTCCTACCTTAAATTTATATAAAGATTACTATTATTATTATTTGAAACATTACACTATTAGACAGAGAGGGAGACCAACAATTTTGATATACTTAAAAAATACACGAACGTTTTATCGGCGAACATGTTTCAACGATTGAATTGATTCTGGATTTTGGTGCCACAGCCGGAGCACATTACTTCCTTCACTTGGTTTGCCCGTAATGTAATTGCAATTTTACCCTAATTCGACAGTATTTGACAGTAAATATTGTGAAGCCGATTTACAAGATAGATAATACAAGTAACATTTTATTATGCGAAACACATCGTGCCAGTGGCATTGTAGCTGCCATACAGATGGAACCATTTAAATGCTCGTTTTATTGGGGATGATATGGAACATATAGCATGATAATGGCGCTTTTAACTGGCACTTATTTTTTAAATAAGTAGTAAATTATTATTTATACCATCAAAGGTTTAAAGGTTAATTTTATGATATTTTAAAATAACGTATTTGTTTATTAAATAGAAACAACGGACAAAGTAATAGTAGCATTTTTTCTTTTTTAATGGCAACATTATTTTATGACAGCCAGCCAGCTGTGTGGAATGGATTGAAAAATTAACTCGAACGAAAAGCGTAGCTCTGTCCTTGATGTGTCATCCATTACAATAATTTCTTTAAAACGTGGTATTTTGAAGGCATTGGAAATTTTGAGTATCAATCGTGTTGAGTTATCAAAGTGTTATTTTAGCAAATCGCCTGCTTCGGTGGCAGGTACCTGGTGTTAATTGTTAAAAAATGTTTATGTAATGCAGCATTCATTGTTCGATGGCTGACTGTATTCCATCTTTTGTTTCAGATAACTTCACGGTGTGTCACCTGTGGTTTGCGTTGGTTATCGTCGCGAGTGCATTTGTGAGTGCGAGGAAAGCGGTGACTCGAGTGTGGAGCAGTGTGGTGATGTGGTAGTGAGGTGGAGAGTGGATGCGGAGACAGCGTGGTAGCGCTCGCCCTGGCATGGTGCCGGGCAGGTAGCGCGCGCGGGCGGCCTGCGCAGGCCCCACACAAGCAGTCGCGTGTGTACCCCAGCGTCGTCTATGGCCGAGCAACACATTACACCGTCGTCGCACTCTGCACTCACCAGAGAGTCCAGCGGGTAAGTACCAGCATATTAGTTTCAATCGGCAGGATCTTTCCAGGCAGCAGAAATCTAAGATTGTGTAATCCTATTCCTTCATCTTCTTTGTTTAAAGTGCTAAGATGTCGAGAAAATGATACATAGTATAGACTCTCAGCCAGCATTGGATAATAAATGCAACCAACATATAAGTGTTAGCCAGCTGATTGCATTTGAGACCCAGTTTTTATTCCTATGATAAGCAATGTTTATCTTATCAATGAAACCACATATACTTTCAACCACTGACATAGTTTTAGTTAAAAGTAGAATTTCCCATAGGTACTACCCAATTTTATCTGTACACACAGGCTCAACTTCCAGAATATCTAGAATATTCTAAATTCAATCGTGCTTCTTTGTTAGGGTCCCGGGTTGGAGTCCTGGAAGGGGCAAACTTGTGAGATATGCAATCAAATAGTTTTAATAGTCTTACATGTTTAATATCAATATTAGTATTATATAATTTATTTTAGTACCGGAATATTTACAAAGTAACATAACTTAAAAAGAGTATAGAAACGCTACAAAATGTGTAAAAAATTTGGCCCATGCGGTAGCGTGCCCAAGATGCTGGCCGCATTTCCTCGCTGAATAGCCAAAGCTTTCCTCGCTGAATAGCCAAAGCAAATTATTATTATATCTCTCTCCACACAGGCTATAACCGGATCTTTGGAAGGCTTGCGCGCTTGGGGACATGAGTCGAACACATAGAGGCCCTTTTTAGAATTTTAATATTGTAAGCCACCTGCTGGGGTCTACTGTGGAAAATGATAGCATAAACAGCAAATTGCCCTCAGCAGGCAGGGGATCTATTGGCGGATTATGGAAAGATAATTGGGACTATGGATTGAGATTTGGTTGGATATGGAATGGGAATATTGGAATGGTTGTGGACACCTGCCACAATTAGCTTTTATCTAATATTATTATTATTATATATACTAGGATCGTACCCAGTCCATTCTAGCCATATTACACAGTGCAGTACAGTTGGTGTGTTCATGTAGCAATATTATTATTATTATCATACCAATTTATATGAACCTAGTTTGTTCTTATGACTCATCATCAACAACCAGGAATGATAAGATTGGCACTTTTTTTAATTATGAAGAAAATTGATGATTGAATTCTACACTTCAATGACTTGTTCTCCAAAGTTATGGAAGTCTTTTGAAGCAGTTTTTTTGCTTAGAAACTTTTAAACCCTATTTTGAATTCAAAAAAACCATTTGAATGGTGGCACACCCTAAGAAATAAAAAAAAATGCTCCATAAATGCCCAAGATGTTATGTTTTTTTAATTTAAGATACTATGTTTCGTTTTGACATTTAATCCTCGTCATTGTTCCTTTTAATCAATGCCATGAAATTAAAGTCTGAAGTTTCCAATATGGCAATTTAGTAAAATTTGTGATCATCAATATTACTAAGGTACTTTCCCTACATCAACCATTTTTTTCCATCGTTTATAATAAAGAAGTATAACACTGAACAACAATACAACAAGCATTATTTTATTAAATGTGAATATAACCATTTATAATTAATTTATGTCACATTAAATTGAACGGTGTGATTATAGAGAGCCGAAAACACAAACTAAGAAAGGTTTTCGGAAGATTTGCATTTGCAGAGATCCAAAAAGGAGATTAGAAATTGTATGGAAAATTTGATTCTATGGGTTGATTATCTAGAAATTTCTTGAAAAGCCTATATGCAAATTAAAATCAAAACCAATTTGAGAATTTCTCAAAAGAAGACCCCCCTGTTTGTAATGGGGTCATAGAGCTTGTATGGAAAAAAACTTAAATACCACCACAGAACTCAAAATTAGTTAATATTTTGCGAAACATAAATATTTGGACAAACTATTTTCAGCTTACTAAAACTCCACTTCTCAAGGGATCTAACAGGGGTCCAAAAGTTAGTATTGTAATATGTCAGGGAGGGTGTGGAATAGACCCATTGAGTTTGGGTTCATTTGATTGGGATTACCAAGGATTTTATTTATCCATGGTGACCAGTCGTCGGATGATGATGAAGTCAAAGGGTGGTCATTGAATAAACCCATCGAGGGGATAGTTCTATATCAGTCCTTAAGATAACTTTGCTCTCATATAGTTTCCAGGGTAATGTTTTTAAATGGTAATTATTCCGATTTACTTTTTACGTGGTCGAAGTCGCGGGGCAAAAGCTAGTAACTTTATAAGCCATCATTATTATTTTGAAAATTAAAAAATAAAGTTGATTCTTTCACAATATTCACATTGTGTATCAGGGTGCAAATTTCAGTGTGTAAACTGTGTATAGGTCTTCTCCTAGCAGGGTGGTGGGCGGTCGGCGGTTGCGTCAGGTGCGTCAAGCGAGCCACAGCCGTCGAAGCAGGCGTAACGTGACGTCACCCTTACCGCGCTCCACCAGCCGGCACTCATCCAGCCGCGCGTCGGACGCTGAGCCCGCGCACGTCGAGTTGCGCAGGAGCTCACGCCTCATCAATACACTGCCGAGATCAGACTATTCGATCACAGAGCGCTGGTCATACGGAGCCGACGTGTACGAGACACGTTGCGATACAGAAGTCAAGGGTGGAGACGCCCACAAGTCGAGCGTACACCCCAAGCGCGGGCAGACGTCCTCGCATGACAGGAAACGACGCAAAACCACATCGAACAACAGTGCAGAGGAGTGCGTCGCGTACTGCACACGCTCACGGACTGCTCTTAAATTGACTGAGAGTGCTTGTGAGCCGATACCGAACTGTTTGAAACCACATACATTACCACAGAGCCCGTTGACTCAGAACGCCACAGCCAGCTCGACTCATACTAACCAATCCGAAGGTGGTCTCCTGCCATTGGACGAAAGAGACTTTGCATATTCTCCTTTTAGCTCGTCGACTGTTACGGACCTACTAGACTCTGACTACTCTGTATACAGCCCGACAGCGAGCAGAAGGAAAGGGAAGAAACGTAAGCGATCGACGCATCGCTCATTGTCGAATCGAAAGAGCAGTTTCTTGCTTAACGTCGAAGAGTGTCGTAAGAAGTATAAAATAGATTCGCATAAAGAGGAGATTGACGCGAGCAGCACCAGCAAAGCACCTAGGTACGAGGCAGAGAGATCCGATCCCTCCTTCAATCACGCATCCTGCACATACCGGCTGCGGAACAGGCATCATCGCGACATTGGACCCCCTACATCAACTATCATTAGTGATCATTCCGGTAATTAATACATTATTGTATTTTATTATTATCGATTATATCTAAATAAATAAGCCCTCGTGATGAATTACATCCTCAATTCTTTACGTTATAAGAGTTGGTCTATATCCAGACAGTATTAAGATTGATAGGATAAATTGACATATAATATTGATAACGCCAAGTTAGGTACCTACTTCGTTCAGAGCTATACTAGTTGAGGCTAGTATAAGCACAGAGGACTACATACCCTACACTATTTTCAGACTAACCTTGGATGGTATTAGAATTTAGAACATAGTCTAATTATGTGTCTAAGACAAAAGAGCATTTAATGTTGGAGGCGACACACATCTTATCAGGTGTTGTTATCACGTGTATTAAGCAGAACCATTCATCACAGATAATGCATATTGATATTGCAGTGAGCCCGCCTGCCGGGGACGTGGTTCACAATCCGCCGGTAGCCGAGCGCAAGAGTGCCCCAGAGAGCTTCGGCAGGGACGCTACCCCGCCACCATTTAAAGATATACAAGGTGATAGATTCATTCATGATGATCTATTACTGATAACTAATCATTTACAGCTGAATATACTACATTGTAAATTCTTATTCGTTCACAGAAGCGAGCTCGTCGAAAGCACATAGTTCCGTGAGCAAATTGTTAATAGTTCCACGCGATCTTCCTTATTTACGTCAAACTAACGCACGGAGGGTAAGTGACATGTCCCCATGGTTTATTCTAGATTGATCTAACGTGATCATTTTTTAATTATCATCCTAGATCTAGTCTTTTGGTGTGGTAACGTGGTTGGATTCGTGTTTTTCGTAGTTACCCTAGGTCTGGATTCTACCCGTCCGTTCTGTAGTATTCTATAAAGATATCATAATTAGATGTTGCACCCTGTACCTTGTCAATGTGTTAAATTTACAAATAATACAGTAAATTCACAAAATATGATAAAATCCTTACAGTGAGCACCCAAGCCCTTTATTATTGTTATTTTCAATTATCAAAAGTAAGTAATAATACATTGTATCGTCGTAATTGTCATTATCGGCATCGCTCAGCGACACAGCAGTCTTGAAACGGCCGCGTCACGGACGAGACCGATATCTTAGCGCTCATAGCGCGTTTTCGTGCTATAGATTACATTATGCATTATTCACATTATAGAAATGTAATGCACAGTGATAAATATGCGTAGTGCCGTCCAGTTGTGCGATTAGGGAGAACATTGACCATAGAAATAACCAAATGTATGTGGATACTCCAGGGTAAAAGTGCGTTCTTGCATTTAATAGTTTCTTACGAATATTATCTGATAAACGCACTCAAGAGCGGCAGTTTGATAAGTTATTATTTTGCTCTGTGTGCTCGTTTCAACTGCTTTAAAATCATTGACCCAATTTATGGGCTTAAATTATTATATTCTTATAGGAAGTAGTAAGTGCCTCAATCATGGACCTATATTTAATATCTACTTAGATATAGATGTGTGGTCCCAATTTCGAGCCGATTGGGACAACCAATCAAGAATAAGCATTGTTATTTTTTATATTTATTATTTTAAAACAAATAATAGTTATATTAATGACGCCCCGTTATTGCGTCTTCCACCTTTGTTGACCCCGGCTGACGTTAATGTTGTCAACTTTGTAGAGTATCGCTGCTGCAACGGGTGCGACCCTGGGTGCTTGCCTGACGAGGGGAGCCAGCACTTCGCAGCGACAGAGGCAGGACACTGCGTCTAAAAGACAGGTACATACATCCAACTACAAATCTCGTGTTTTATATAGCACATCGTGACAGGAAACGGTCACAGCAAGTCAGTATTGCCATTTTGTGGCGCAATAAATCCCCAGTCACGTATATTAGCAGTGATATTACTTACACAATAAATAGTGATTAAAATGATAATGACAATTTCATAAACTGTAGTTTGAAAGTAGTTTCGTGGTGAATGAACACCGTATCGAAAGCGAGCTATGATGCCTGACGCATCACGGAGAACAGACTGTGTAATAGATATTTAATTATTTTCTTATACATGTTTTTTTTCGTTGTTGAAATAGCATTATACAGGAATGTCCGATACTCACACACATATTACTGATACACTAGAAGTATTCACAGGTCGATGTATAATTGTAAGCATAGTGTTGGCTTCAAACTAAGACGAAAATAGATCTAAAATCGCTAGCAAAATTTTGATGCCAAAAAAACATGTATGCGCAAATTGTGTAGGGTTCAATTTAAAGGCGAAAATCGTTACGATTTGGTTGTGTATTTGTGTTTTGAGTATTTTTATAGACATAGATGTTAATTTGTGGCCTTATTTTTTTTAATGTCGTCTTTTTATTTGTGGCTAAATAGTATTCTGTTTGTTATGATCAGGTATCAGGCGGCGAGGGCGCCGGCAGCAGCGCGGCGGGCGGGCGGCGAGCGCGGGCTCGCGACATGCCGCAGCCGCAGCCAGCGTCCACGCGTCGAGACAAACGAGGTGACTGCCGCTTTATGGGCTCATTCACCTACTAGATAGTGTGCTTGTTCGTTTAATTTATCATAATGCAAGAACGGCTAAACAGGTTTCAATTAAATTGTGAATTGAATTAGCTTATAATCTGGAATAACATATAGGCTACTTATAAAGGCTAGTTTTTTAAGCAAATATGTGTCTGAAATGTGGTGAAATTACCAAGATAGATGACGCCGCCATTATCTATTGTTTATTTGTGGCGTGAAATGTTATGCATTTGACAATTTCTAATAATACATGAAACATAATCGGAATTGTTAAAATTTCTTTGGCTTTAATTTTATTGTTCAATGACACAAAGGTTAGCATTTATCTTCAAAGTCAATGTGGATGGAACCATGCGTATATCTAGACTTGAACCAATACTCAGATATTATGATCGACTTTGCATAATGCTAATAATATGTTCAACAGGGAAAAGCAGTCTGGGTTCGTGTGCTAGCACTGGTGGTGCGTCCAGCCGGTCCCACCCCCAGCCGTTAACCACGGTAATTATAATTTAATTATTACTATTCACTTTTCTTTTGTTTTTTCCCACTTATAATCTTGTCATTGTCAATATATGTTTTTAATTTTTGCGAGCAGTAATTATGTGGTGTGTTGTGATATTGCATTTCAGTCAATGCAAAGGTTGAATTGCCATTCCGTCATTTTTAAAACTCGCATACATAAATGTCATCCAGTAATATCAGAGAATTTCATAGGATTGTGTGAATAAATGTACTTATTTTTAGTAAAATAAAATATGGATTACTTACAGTAGAGTGCAGGCATCCTCGGTCAAATGTAACTACAGTTTAATCTATAGCGAAAATTCTCCATAGATTAAACACACACATACTGTCATTTGACAGAATCTGTAGAGATTTGACGGTATTTAACCATAGATGGTGCATATGCCTTATTCTGATAAATGTTTGTTCGTGTACAGGGTGCTGTAGCATCCACGTCTTCCACTCCGCCGGCGTCAGCGTCAGGCACGATGCCCGACAACGCGGCCAGTGACGCCAAGCCTAAGAGCAAAGGTAATATTATCACTTCACTGCCTCTAGTCCTGTCTATGTTTAATTTCCATATATAACTTTAAGAATTCTTACCATGATAATCTTCGTTGAGGAAGTTAATACTTTTTCTTTGTATTAACAAAAAACATGATGCAAAGCCAGCTATCTCAATCTGAAAGAAATCTGAAATTCATAAAAATATGTAAAAAAATATTTATATATATTGCCCTACGATTATGATTCCACTCTTAACACACTTGGGGCCTGTGCAGTGTAACCCTGTATGAACGACAAAATGAGATATGTATGTAGGTATTTGAAGTTCAATTTAAAGAATGTACTTATTCTCAAAGGTATATAGAGTATTATATGCAAAATGTTGTTCCCAGTGTCATCCTCGGCAGAGGATTGCGCCGGCGGCGGCGGCAGTGGTGGCAGCGGCGGGACGGGCGGGCTGGGCGCGGGCGGGTCGGCGCTGGGCGCGGCGGCCGAGGAGTCCTCGTCCGAGGAGGGCGAGGTGGGGCGGCTGCAGGCGCTGCTGGAGGCGCGCGGCCTGCCGCCGCACCTGCTCGGCGCGCTCGGCCCGCGCATGCAGCACCTGCTGCACCGGACCGTCACTGCCAACTCCGGTAACCACCACTCGCTGCTATATTATTGCATCCGAGTTCATATCATATCAACATATTATTGTTTTATTTAGTCTCTCTGTATACTCGGAAAACACTGACATGCAGATCCGCGTTACGTGCTCAGAGATGACAGAGTCAACTCCAACACTAGTATCTACTATATGCAAAATGCAATAGATCATAAAACCAAGCTGTAGTCAACAACAAACCTCATTCAGTCCTTATGGCCTTATATTTAAGCATGAGTATGTTCTTCCCTTTGGTTGATAGACAGCTATAAGCAACCATTATTGCCCGGTTTGGTTGTATTGATGCAATGATTTCTCTCATCAGCTGCGTCGAAAGCAGCACAACTACTGGCCGGACTACAAGCGACCGGCGACGAAGGGCAACAGCTCCAGGCGGTCATAGAGATGTGCCAACTGCTAGTGATGGGCAACGAGGACACGCTGGCCGGGTTCCCCGTGCGCCAGGTCGTGCCGGCGCTCGTCAACTTACTCGCCGCCGAACACAACTTTGACATGGTCAGTGATAGATGTTAAACTTTTACTTCAAACTCAGTATAGATTTCTTCAACTGCAGCTAATAGGAAATATATGTGTTAAGCGGAAAAGGGAAGATCTTTCAGCCAGGGTGGTATGCCTGGCGGGGCGGCCGCAATGCCCCGACGGTTATTGTCGAGATCTTGTATATATGTTACTTGCTCCGAAAACTCTTATAGCGCGTTTCAGGATTGCGATGAGAATTGTATGTGCATATATTATATGAGATAGAAAGAAGCAAGTAGTGGGTAAATAGGGGACGTACTCTGTGCTCTATTTTAGGATCAACGGAATTGAACGCTTTTTATTTTAGTTAATAGCTAGAATTATATTTGGAAACCGTTCTGCCATTTTCCAGGTACTTAAAATACGCATCTTGCGTTTCATTTAAAACCAGTATAAGTAAATGATATAACTTGTTCCAGATGAACCACGCGTGTCGCGCACTGACGTACATGCTGGAGGCGCTGCCGCGCAGCAGCGGCGCCGTGGCGCTGGCCGTGCCCGCCTTCCTGGACAAGCTGCAGGCCATCACCTGCATGGACGTGGCGGAGCAGAGCCTCACCGCGCTCGACATGCTCTCGCGCAGGCACTCCAAGGCCATCCTACAAGCGGTCAGTAGCTTCACTTTGACACAAACTATCTACGGTTGCATTAGGGAATATGTGTATTTCTTATTTTTTTTTATTACTGTAGAGGATTTTTTGAGATATATTTAATTAATAGGTTTTAAAGTTTAGTAAATAACATGTAGTTGGGTGATATAGAAGAGGCTTTTTCTCGCCTTCGCCCATGCTCACATAGCTATTGGAATGAATTTTAATACTTTTTAACAATTTTCAATTCTGCTTACACTTATCTCGATATAGAATTAGTGATAGTTAACTAATGTTCTGGAGCTTGTTATATTAATAGTCATACATGTTCCTCTCCACAGCGCGGCGTGTCCGCGTGCCTGACGTACCTGGACTTCTTCTCGATCAACGCGCAACGAGCGGCTCTCTCCATCACCGCCAACTGCTGCCAGAACCTGACTCCGGATGAGTTTCATCTCGTCAGAGATTCGCTACAATTACTTGCTAACAGGTAAATTTACATCTTATCGTATACCTAGAGACACCACCACAAACCTTAAGACTTGCTATAGTTAATAGAGCTAGTTTAATATCGTCGAAGACTTTATGAATTTCGTGTAAACGCTGGATTTCAATACTACGGTCAAAAATAAATAGCCTAGCTCTCTGTCTTAAATATACATATTATACTGTGGTATCCCCCATTAGTTGGCACTCTGGTCAAGATATATCCCCACTATTTTCACCCGTTTGTGATAACACTTGTCCACATTTGTCGGCAGACTGACCCAACAGGACAAGAAGTCAGTTGAGTGCGTATGTCTCGCGTTCTCGCGACTCGTGGACAGCTTCCAGCACGACCCTGCGCGCCTGCAGGAGATCGCCACCCCGGAACTGCTCACTAACCTGCAACAACTTGTTAGTATACCCGTCAATTCTCATACAAACAACTTTAAATAAAGGTAATCGTGGAATCGAGGGCCTACCAATAAATCATGTATAATTTCCACCTTCTTTCGTAGTTATAACTTCCAACTTCTTTCAACTATTATATGTTACATCAGGTCGAAATAGTCATATGCCATAAGTTTGAATTTCATAAATTGCGTAAGAAGCAGTGTTGATCCTAGAAAAGTACAGGAGCCGCGTCTTAACAGTTGAAAGTACAAGAGTGTTACATAGGTGTGTTGTTCGGCAGCTGGTGGTGGCGCCGCCGCTGATCTCGGGCGCGACGTTCATCACGGTGCTGCGGCTGCTGTGGGTGATGTGCGCGGCGTGCCCGCAGCTGGCGCTGGCGCTGCAGCAGCGCTCCATCGCCGACACGCTGCTGTGCCTGCTCACCGGCTCCGCCAGCGCCGCCGCCGTCACGCACAACCAGGAGGTACGCACGCACCGCACCGCACCGCACACATCAACATTTTTTTTTATAATAAACTTGAATACTGGCACGGAATTTCAGTGTTCGCAACTTCGGCATATTACATTCCATTTCTTCATGTATTAAGATCACTTTTAAATTTATTTAATTTTATAAAATTTTCGTAGCTGCTTGTGATGTAACATTTTGTGGTTCCCCTTAAATTATTAAAAGTTTTAGTCCATTTGCCATATGCTCAACGCAAGTTTAGCGGACGTCATATATTCGAAAACTTAACAATATATTGCTTGTCGATATGACTTCTCACGAAGTAATTTCTATTCTACATTTTGGTTAGTTTTTTTTTATAATCAATCATTATTATACAATTATAACGTATAGACCTTATTTTGTGTAACTCGTATATTATGTGTCTCCAGCAAGTGGAGTTGATCCCTCGTCCCCCGCAAGAGCTATACGAGATCACGTGCCTGATCGGCGAGCTGATGCCGCGGCTGCCCACGGACGGCATCTTCGCGGTGGACGCGCATCTGGACCGGCCCTGGTCCGCCAACACGGACCGCGCCGCGCACTGGCAGTGGCGGGATGATAGAGGTCATTACAACTATATCAAAAGTCACTATCTCATTGTAATTTCTATTAGCAGTGTTCGCGCATCGCACATGTTGACTATACTTTCTTTCTATCTATTCTTACCTGGGGGAAGCCAATCATTTTCGAGAATGATTGAATTGTGATTTCTATGTTGGCTTTTTAGTGTTCAGAACCAAATTGGTAAAAGCTTCCATCTGTCACATCTGATTACCTCAACATGATCCTGCCATGGATTTATTTTGTGTATCTATGTCACTTATTTGTCAAATCAGTGCATATTCCATATATTCTGTGTAACATTCTCTACTAACATTAATAAAATGAGGTTAGCTTGCGGTCCATAACCGGCATTATTTCTTTTTTCAATTCCTTATTAAATTGCGATTGGGTTTTTTTTGTTGCTAGGCGTGTGGCGATCTTACTCGTGGGCGGAGAGCCGCGCGCTGGAGGCGGGCGCGGCCAGCGGCGAGGAGGAGGTGTGCCTGGCCGCGCTGGGCCGCTCCTACACCGTGGACCTGGCCGCCATGCAGCAGCTCAACGACCACACCGGCACCGCGCGCGCCGTGCAGCGCGTCGCGCCCGCCGCCGCCGCCGCGCCCGGCGCCGCCGCCGCCGACACGCCGGCCCACGCCCCCGCCACAGGTACTACACACACTTATGAGTAACGGTGTAAAAGGTGCTCATTAGGCGTTTATTCATCAATAATAATCAATGCATTTCAGGAATATAACAATACTATTGTAGCGACCACTTCAACCAGCCAGGCGGGTGGTATGCCTGGCGGGGCGGCCGCTATGCCCCAACGGTTATTGTCGGGATCTTGTATATATTTTACTTGCTCCGAAAAATTCAGGATGTTGACGTCAATTGTCTATTGTTCTGAATGCGTCTGCAGTGCCATCTGCGTAGCTTGTGCGGTTGAAGTGGTCGCTACACTATTACGCCCAATACCATGAATCCTTGAAGAATATATTGTGTATAATATAACTTCGCCACGTACAGTCTACAATTCCTCACAGTATATAGACTTCATGAATAACATATTTCCAGTGTTATATATGTGTACTGTGTGTGCAGACCCCCGCATCGCGATGGTGCGGTCGAGCCCGGCGCTGCTGCGCGCGCTGCTGGCCGTGCTGCACGAGGTGTACTGGAGCTCGGCCGGGCCCGCCGTGCGCTCGCAAGCGCTCAAGGCCATCCTGCGCTGCGTCTACTACGCTGACGCGCCGCTGCTGCGACAAGTACTCAAGATGCAGGTATGAACATATACTTGCTTTCAAATACCGACCATTTTACAGTGATATATGTGCGGTCGATGTCATGATTACAGTATGTTAATGATGCCAAATCGTGAAGAGATATAACGTGTTCCGCCTTCGAGCGGTTACCAATGGAGTTGGCAAATATGAGCATACGCTGCTGCCAAAATCCACTGGGTTCAAACCAACTACATGTTTTTATCTTTGCGTTATGATATAATTTTACTGCAACACACATGAAAATTTACTTGCTACTCTGTGTGCGTCTATCTGGATATCCTACTGTAATAATGTCATATGGAAACCATGCTGTCTCTGTCATCATTCTTATTTATGATTAGCTGTTACCCGCGACTTTGTCCGCGTGGTATTTAACAAAAAGCGGACGAAGTCGTGGGTAACTGCTAGTCTAAAATAAAAGTAGCCTAAGTTACTCCACGTTACATCAGCTATCTGCCAGTAAAAGTCCCGTCAAAATCGGTCGGAACAAACAGACAGACAGCCAGACAAAAATTGTAAAAAAATATTGTTTTGGTAATGTACCGTGTATACATCCAAATGCGCTTAGTAAAAAGCGGTTATTTTAATATTACAAACAGACACTCCAATTTTATTTATTTGTATAGATATCTGTGGTGTGAGCGGGACCGAACATTCGTATGTTAACGTAAAGTTACTTTATTAAAAGATTGTGCTTGAACTACAGGTTTCGTTCCACGCGAGTACGTTACGATTTCGCCACCGGGATCGCCGATGTCCGTGAAATTCGAAATATGAATGTATGTTGTATGTCGCAGGTGATATCGTCCCACATCGCGGGCATGATGGCGTCGAGCGACCTGCGCATCGTGGTGGGCTCGCTGCAGCTGGCGGAGATCCTCATGCAGCGGCTGCCGGACGAGATGGGCGCGCAGTTCCGGCGCGAGGGCGTGCTGCACCAGGTGGCGCAGCTGGCCGGCCGCGCGCCGCCGCCGCACAAGCCCCGACACCACAAGCTCAAGGTGACACACACACACACACCTATTTAATTTCAAATAAAAACATATAAACGCGTATTAAAAAAAAATATAGAATACCAATAAAAATCTATACTAATGAGGTAAAGTTTGCGAGTTCAAATTCTATAATATTTTTAACTATTCCCGAGTGCTATAGTCAATGTCATATTGAGGTACCGCAGGCAGAATCTATTAAGGTGAATGCTCAGGGTCGGTTGCCACACATTTTCGATAGATGGTCCTGTTTTTCTGCAACTAGTTACACGAACATCGAGCATCTATGAGACTTGATGTTGCAAATTGCGAGCACTACTACGACATTGCATTGAAATATCCAAAAAAACATTAACCTGAAATCATTTATAATGGATGAGATACCATGGCTTCTAAAATCCTTGTATAAATAGGCACTCACACATAGACAAATACACGTAGAGCGCAGCACTTGTTAAAAGTCTCGCATACTAAAAGTTGTCTTTTTATGCCACCAGGTAGAGCGATCATAAAAAACTTATTTATCGGTTGTAAAATAATAGAAATACTTTTTCGAGCTTTGCAATATTCGTTTCAGAAATAAAAGATAGAAAAGAAAAATGTACGAGTATACTTTCATGTTCGTAAATATAATGTTTATTGTATAGATCTTATAAATATAGCAAGGTTTGCATGATAACTGTAAAAGTATTACGCTTTACAATATACCAGATCAAGCAACAAGAACAATATTTATTATAATTTACAAGGGAATTAGAAATTTGGCAATGTAGTTCTATACCTAATAAGGCATACAGCTACATTTCCAAATTTCTTTGAAACAATGTTGTTTACTAATTTTGGTATCCTAAAATTAGTAAATATAACATTGTTTCAAATACTAATATTATGATATAGAATCGACTCTATACAAATTATTTGAAATAATACTATATAAAAAAAGATGATTTGTTTACAGTCATCTTGATTCTTGCAACCTCCTGTGCTTCATTCCTCCGCTAAAAAGAAAAAAATAATTGTTTAGTCCAATAGTAATTATTACTGTATCCATACTTATTATAAGGTAAATGCTGCTGTGACATGTATGGATAAATTCAATCATTCAATCATCGTTCCAGAGACAGGCCAACATACACCATCACACTGCAATGCACCCACATTTCACCGATGGTATTTTGGTACCAATGTAATAGAGGGTGAGCCCATTGCCATTATATCGGGCACACTCCTCCTCAATATGAGGGGCATATAGGCCGTAGGGCCAGTGCAGTTTAGTGAACTACACACGACTTTTGACAGACATGCAGGTTTCCTCACAATGTTTGCCTTCATCATACAGCAAGTGATAATTTTTATGGAAAATAAGATTCGCACATGAGAGATTCAGCTGTGCTAATACCAGCAGAAGAGTATGTGGCTCCAAGGCGGATTTTTGGCCTTACAACCTGGTATGTTTTAACGGGTATATTGGGAGTACTGAAAGACAAAACTATTAGTTACTAGTTTTCCATAAATGTTCTGCAAACACAATAATGAGTTTATGTTTATATAGGTACATACATAATATCGGCATTACAGCTAACATTGTCGTTTAGTTTTTGTTTCTTAGTTCGGTCTTCTCTTTCTTCTCCACGCCATTGCATTAGACGTGCAGTTGCACGTCTAATGCAATGAAATAAAGTCGAATAATATGTGATATGGCCTAGATTTTGATTTTTTAGTTTCTACTAGACTAGAGGGAAATACTTTAGAAACTAGAATGTTATTATGCTTATTTGTAGACACATTGAACGACATGGCGGCATTTTACTATATGACCAAGATAACAAGAAAAATACATTCTTCGGTAAATAAAGACGTCGACGAACACAGAGTTACGAGTATACAATATACATACGATGTTTCGCCGTGGTTATACTGAGCTAGTCTAGCACGAACTCGCTTTAGTTAGAGCCTTTTTTGGCCCCGAATACACGTGCCGCCGATAAGACCTTTTGCTTGTTTGTGGGATTTGAGGCATCATTAATATAGTCTGAAACAGAAACACAAATTAAAACAAAACTAATCGCAAATCCCACACAATTATTACTTGAATTTTGAAGTAAGTTTTTACATACATAATCACAAAATGAAATCGGTCGCAGCAGAGTCCATTTTTTTTTATAATTCTTGAATTTGGCATCAACATACCATAGACATGCTGCCAATTTGGTCAAGATATAATAAATTAACTTCGTAGACACCCAGAACAAAATAAGTACCACTGTTCTATACTTTCTAAAATAAATACTAAGAACTAGGTAAGTGCTTACCGACTTTTATATTTTTTAAATATCTATACCTCAGATTTACAGAATCCAAAGAGAATATTTTTTAAAAATATAACAGTAGGTAAGAACAAATATAATATCTAAGTACAGAATGTATGTGCATCAAAACCAGTTATTTTCGGCCTAGGCACCTATTTATTATGTAGACAAGTACTCGTATCCGAGGTATAAGGTTTTGCGTTCAAAAACGAAAAAAAAAGTAATATCAATGTATCTAAAACTAAGTAGGTTTCTAGTTGGTACCAATTTATAGCTAGTCTATAATAAATCGGTAAGTAAAAAGAAGAGAAATAGGTGCACATAGGTATGTTTTCATAGATTTATTCAATTACGAGCTATGCCGCACTTGATTTGTTCAAACGTTCAAGGGGTATCCCATTCATTAGGCTTCCCTATAATTTCGAAAAACCCGTTCATACTGGGTGCCGGGGCTTGCTTTTTAGTATCGTCAATCGTGTTAGGTTAGTTGGTATATATATATATATATATATATATATATATATATATATATATATATATATATATACATATATACGTATATATATATACATATATAAATATATATATATATATCAGTAGCACAGCCGGCTGTGGCTAGAAAAAATGTTAGAATACATCGACAGCGACTCGCGCGACATATTTCGTAACATCGGTTTTTACTAATTATTCAATATTGAATCAATCTGAGAAAACCTACATACCGACCTATATGTGTACCTATCTCTTCTTCTTACTTACTGACAAGCTATAGGAAGGTACCAACCAGCAATTTTCGTTATATTACTACATCCGTGTTGGAATAACACAGTCAGGTTGTGTTTTGGAAATCTAATATTCACTTACAGAAACAATTCAATCATACAAAAAGACACCGATCACCGGCAAGATTTGAACTTGCTATGGTACACGTTTGCATCAACCGTGTAGAACAATAGGCTACGTAGACCACTAATCAAGAAGACGAATATTTCGATAGGTTTCAATGATATTTACAACCAATTGAAACAATGACGACATATTCATTCATTCATTGACCAAAAATAAATACCTACCTATATAGAATTTTAAAATATATAGACTAACAAAAATTACGTATTTTATTTATTTGTCAAGTTTACAATTAAAAATATAGATCGTGTACCTACTAGATGAATAAATAAACGATTTTGTTGTGTAGGTACCTACCTAAGCGCTTAGATGAAATAATAATGTCACGACTACTAATTTTATAGTTGTAGTGTTGTGACCAAATAAGTAATGATATCTATCCCATATATTTATTATGTTTTGAACAAAGACAAATACAACAAAAACATTCAAATAATAAATATAAAATAGAATCATAATAATATAGAAGTACAGGAACTTATAATAAATGTTGGGGAGAGCTCAATGAGTGACAGTGATGATTCATCAGATTTCGATTATAATAAATAAATAAAGAATCAACATAATATACTTACATCTTGAAATGAAATGTAATATAAGTTAATAAATTTGTACAAAAATATCCAGCAATAGTTTAGTTTCTTACACTTTGTAAAAAAATATCGTGTCTGTTATCGTGTTACGTTCATCGATAGCTCCATCCCTATCAGTTTCTCCGACTCTGCTATGACCTTGTACGTGCGTAAGCGGCATATTTTTATTAAATAATGTATACAGAATTTAAAAAAGACGCTCGTTCAAGTTTCCACAGGAACTGTCATCTATAATAGTATAAGGGCCAGTGTTGCCAGATTGGGTATTTTTTTCGCAATTAAGGGTAAAAATTTTGGCTCTGGAGAAATTTTGGAGAAATGAAATTCTTAGATAAAAATTTGGAGAAAAAAAATACCCATGCAGTGGGGATGCGTAACGTATAAAAAAAAAAACGTCATTCTACTGCTTCAGTTTGGAAATTAGAACAGTATTTCAAAGAAAAAATAAGAAAAAGGCAAAAAGCTAAGCCGATATTATTAACTTTTTGCCTTTGGGTAAAACTCAAGCAAATTGTATCATTTTGGAGAAAAATAATATCAAATTTGGGTATAAATAGAAAATCACATCTGGCAACACTGAAGGGGCCACATTTATTATGTGGCTGTTATGATCACTTTATCGGTGAAATGCGATTGTTCGTAGGTTCGATGGACGAACGAAATTTATATGTATTTTTTAATTTTAAATTTTTATTATGAATTTTTATACTTATTTATAGAAAATTTTCCATATTTCTCTATATATTGTCATGTTATGCCTTTATGTATTATAAGTAAAAACTCCTGCTGCCATCTGTCGCCGTAAATACTGAAGGACAAAGAATCGGATGCTTTATTAGTTACGGGTTAATTTGGACAGAGGCGCTTTTATTCACGCACACAAGCCTAAAATTTAATATCGTTTTATGATGTTATTACTATAAGATTTTGCCTGATATTTCATCTGCGAGCTCTTTAATTTATAGAGAATTGATAACAATGCTTGTACAACTAAAAAACTGTATGTGTATCGAGTATTACCATGTTGAAATATGTATGGGAATGCGACTGATCGCTTCCACCTTAAACATAAAATACCAATGTATATTATAAAGACGCGTCTTTTGCTCTACTCGCTTCACATTGATTGATTATGATTATGTTGTCTTTTTACAGAGTTTTAAATAAATTATTATTATTATATGTCTCTCTTTACACGGGCTATACCCGGATTTTTTGAAGGCTTGCGTGGGGACATGGGTCCAACACGCAGAGGCCCTTATTGAGAATTTTAATGTTATGTTAACCACCTGCTGGGGTCAATTGCTGAAAATGATAGCATAAACAGCGAATTGACCTCAGCAGGCGGAGGAACTATTGCAGAAATTGAATTGAATTGAGTCTATGGATTGAGGTTTGGATAGATATGAGATAGGGCTATTGAAAGGGTAGCGGACACCTGCCATAATCAGCTTTTATCCAATTATTATTGGCAGGTGGCGACTCGCCACTCGTTATGTGGGCCCCCTAAAAAGGCCGTCATATAAGACGACAAGGGGCAACACTATATATTATTATTAAACACGTCTAAACGTTTTCTTAGTCGCAAGTCCAGGGGGGTGGAATACAAGCGTTGTTTATATTTTTTATATGCGTTTTCCTTGACTGTCTCTGAAATTACTGTAGAGCTCGTAGCAGGGAACTACTATAACATTGGTGTATACTTTAACATGAAATGATATTCACTTAACTCTACATCATTAGTAGGCAACTAGGCTTCTCCCATAAGAGAAATACTTAAAGGTGGTCTTTAGTTTGTTAATTTGTTTTATTAATTGAAATTCCATTCAAAGCCATAAAACAAAGAGGATGTCTAGAGAATTATTACTTTCTTTACCTTGAAAGTGTCTAAACATGGTCACGTGTAACCGAGGGTCTGTATAGCGGGACAGTAAAGACGTATCTCAGAATTTTAATGTTAATTTGTGGCAGCATTGTATTTGATAAGCAATTGTCTGCCCAGTCCCCGAGCGGCGGCAGCGTGCGGTCCGGCGGCTCGTCCCCGCCGGCGTCCACGTCGGCCACGTCGCTGGACCACGCCAACCTGTCGCTCGCCTTCTCCGCGTCCAGCTCGTTCGTCGCCAGCACTATGCGTAACTATCTCAGCTAATTTTTACACTCTTCCAGTGATCAGGGCCCTTAAAACGTATTCAAATAATAATCGAGTAATCAACTTTTTCTCATTTATTCACTGTTTGTTACTGTAAACTACTACTGCAATTTATTGATAGAACTCATCACTCGATAAGTCGAAAGTAATGTATGTGGTATCGTTAAATAATTAAAAGCAGTGTTTTCCGCAGCGGTCGGCAGCGATGGGAGTGGATCGGAGCCAGGGCCAGCATCTGCCTCTACTCACGCGCAAATGTCTACAACCACAGTGCACAGGTATGTTTTCCATTACATAGTGGAACTGCAGCACAATGATATTAATAAGAAACCGGAGCCCCTGCATACTGGCAGTTCCCTAAGCACAGGTATTAAAACAAAAACGAGGAGAATCACTGCCAGTTACTCTATGGATTTATATAGCATAGACCAGACCATCTATTGGAACGGTTCCCCCATATCTAATTGTGTAAAAACTGGCCGACCCTTCGTCGGATTGCATAAAGTATCTCCGGCATGATGTTGTAACTCCATCCAGGTCCGGCAGTCCCCTGCAGCTGGCGGAGATGTTGAAGCGCAAGCGCGCGGTGAAGCGGTCGGGCGGCGCGGGCAGCCGCCACGCGCGGCGCCGCGACGAGCCCGCGCCGGCGCCCGCGCACGCGCACGCGCACCACGCCGCGGCGCCCGCGCCCGCCGCGCCCGCCGCGCCCGCCGCGCCCGCGCCGCCGCACGCGCATCTCGCGCACCCCGCCTATGCGCACCACGCCTCCTCGCCACACGGTACACGCGCTATACTATACATATCCCGACATTTAATTTTTGAAGTATCATATTATGCAGTAGCCACCTTTTTTTTTTTTTTGTTTTCGCTGGGAAATGCATTTACGCATACCGCCCGGACCCGGGGGAGCCCGGACGGTTATATGGGACTCCTGGACTAGCCAGACTACCCACTAAAACCCAGCGTTCTGCCCTCACCGCTTAGTGTTGAGGCGCCACAGGATCGCTTAGAAAGCCCACAACTGTGACGCCTCAGCGGCGGGCCTGCAATCGCAGGCCACATTCTTCAGAGAGGTGTATTCACCCTCCCTCTACGAATGCACGATGGGGGGTCCCCCGATCCCCTACCGTGCCATCACTTCCGCTTACGGCGGGGGCAGGAGATGCGCATAGCGCCTTCTTCTCCTGCCCCGTCGTGCTCGTCGGATCGGGTCAGCTGCGGCGTCCTCCTCCCTGACCCTATGCAGTACCCACCTACCGTAATGAGTGAATCACGTTTTTTTATTTCGCGATTTCACCATCGGGACTAATATAGACGACGTTGTACGCATTTTTGAGACAACGTCTTTTGGATGCCGGCTACGAACGCCGGCGGGTTTTTTTTTTTTTTTAATTACATTATAGGCGAGTATTTGATCTCGATCTCACCTGATGGTAAGTGACGATGAGATCTACGATGGAGCATACTTGCGTAGACGTAGGAAGGCGGCAGTAGATCGAGACGCTACATTCACTAGACACATGCAGCGCAACTGATCTGACCCGCCATCCATGAATGGCAACACCGAACATCATGCCGGTACACGGCTAGGCCGCTTGGCGACATGGCTTTGTTCAGTGGGTGGTGACTAGCCACGGCCGAAGCCTACCACCAGTGAATACAGCGGGTGTTTGCATGAGCGATGACGTCATGGTTGGTCGTGTGTATGCAGGCTCGGGCGTGGCGTCTACTACGGGGCGGTCGGGCGCGCGCGCGAGCGGCGCGTCCAAGACGTCGTCGTTCCTGTCGTCGCTGAACCCGTCGCGCTGGGGCCGCGCCCCGCACCACCACAAGGACCAGGGCCTGCTCGCCTCGCCGCACGCAGCCAACAACTCCCTCACTCTGCAGAACAAGTATGTACATGCGGCACATCGCGCGCCTCACCATATGCCGAAACAAGACTAGATATCAAAACTGTACAATAGATTTCATAACTATTTTGGACAGGATACCCCTTTTCCAAAATGAATATACCTCAGACTCACAAAGCTAAATTACTTCATAAATCCTATTTCTAGTTTTTTTCCTATTGATAAAAAATAATAATTTCATCTTGTACCAATTTTGCACGCGTATCGATTTGTTGAGTGTTTTAAAAGTACAACAATAATACTTCCTACTAAAATATTTGTCATTCATATAACAAGTTGGTACACGTAACGTAACTTATACAGTATCTTGAACGTTTCAAATAAGAACTTGTGTTAATTAATAGGGGTCGGTTTTTAAAACTCGTCGACCCCCAAAATCAGTTTCCGTTTACGTCTACCCCTGGGAAACATATCGACCAGTTTGGGAATCCCTGTTGTAGACGATTACCAGTCCGGTACATTTAAATTTATAAAAAATACTTTTATAATTATTCTCATTATTGAAAGGTATTTGAAGAATCATCTTTAGTCCTATATCGTACATTTGATTTTGTGACTAACTCGTGATTGCAGGGAGAAAGTCCGCGAATGGATCCAGTGGTCAGCGTCGCGGCTGCAGCGCGAGTGGGGCGCGCTGGGCGGCGGCGGCGGCGCGCTGGAGCAGCTGGCCGCGCTGGCCGCCGCGCTGCCGCACGCGCGCGCGCCCGCGCCGCACCGCGCCGCCGCGCTGCAGCGCCTGCGCGACACGCTGCTGCACCACGACGTGTCGCCCTTCGAGGTCCGTACCATACCGCACTATACAATACTACTTTTTTTTCCTTATTTTATTACATTATAGGCAAGTATTTGATCTCGATCTCACCTGGGCCCCAAGTCTGCTAACACAATCGATTCATAATCGAACAGCAACCGCATAGTAACTGTCACTTCTGACAGATATCCCATACAATATCTGTCAAAAGTGACGGTTACTATGCGGTTGCTGTTCGATTATGAATCGATTGTGTTAACAGACTTGGGGCCCTGATGGTAAGTGATGATGAGATCTACGATGGAGCATACTTGCCTAGGTAGGAAGGCGGCAGTAGATCGAGACGCTACATTCACTACGCACATGCAGCGTAACTGATCTGACCCGCCATCCATGAGCAACACCGAACATCATGCCGGAACACGGCTAGGCCGCTTGGCGACATGGCTTTGTTCAGTGGGTGGTGACTAACTACGGCCGAAGCCTAGCGCCGGTAGAGTTGTCACCTAGTTGGCACCACCCGGGGTCACGTGTAGGGTATCTCGAGGATTACTATATGCATATGCTACTTAGCGGGAAGAAAAAGGAAGACCTTCCAGCCAGGCGGGTAGAATGACGGTTATTGTCGGGATCTTGTTTATATGTTACTTGCTCCGAAAACTCTTATAACACGATTCAGGATTGTGACGTCATTGTTTATTGTTCTGAATGCGTGTCTGCAGTGCCATCTGCGTAACTTGTGGTGTGGTTAAAGTGGTAGTTACACTACGCTAGAATTCGTAGCTCCACGTGCATATTGCCGACCTTGTCATCTTTGTTTATTGCTAAAATAATGATAACTATAGACAACTAGTATTTGTGGAGATTGAGCAGAAAATTCAATTCACTATGCATCATGACATTGAATTATTCTATACAAACTTTGTATTTGAAAACGCTGGTTAAATTTAATAATTTATTACAAAATTTTCCACTAAACGCGTAGACCTTCGGCTTTACGTATTCCACTAGTTGTATAAGTTTTCTAAACATATCGTACATCTAATAAGTAATGTCCAGAGCAATATTCTTAGATGTGAATAAATTATGGTTCAAGTAGAAAAGCGAGACCGATAAAAATATTTACATCATAACGTGCTTTGTGACATTGGCAATGACATTAGAAACGAGACTAGGAACTATTTTCTTGTTGTTTAGGTGAACCACTCGGGCGTGCTGGGTGCGTTGCTACAATTTCTGACTGGCGGCGACTCGGAGTCGGAGTCCGCCGAGAGCGTGGAGCGCGAGGGCGAGGAGGGGCGCGACGCGGAGCAGCTGGCGGCCTGCGAGGACCGGCTGCGGCTGTTCCTGCACGTGTTCGCCGACATGCCGCTGCTGAGCGAGTGAGTACCCGCCGCCGGCCGCGCCTCGCGAACCCGACGTGCTCTACGAATAAAATAACTTTGCCCCTCTGAAGTTGGTTCCAGACGCTGCGCAATATATTTTTTAGTACAAAATATCTATTGCGACGCGCTATATGCCACTTGGCGCTAACTTCCGCGGGTTCACAACTCGTTGTTCGTAGTGTACAGTCGGCGTTAATGACACGTGTGATGTCAGTACTACATCTACACGCGTCGACATGCTTTGTGCAGACATGCTGCGCATCACAAATCGTTACTCAGACTCAGCTTAACACAGATCTAGGACGTTCTTGTAATAGAATAATTTAATATAGACATATAAGTTTTATGTATTTTTTCTATATTCACATGAATGATCCTAGATCTGTCATTGATGTATGATTATATAGTACCTCCTGTGCGGGTGGCTCCGGTGGGTTGAGCGGATAGTTGATGATAAATATGAATTTCAAAATTCTGTTCTTTGGCTACCCAGAATGTAGTATGAAACCTTTTCTCACCTAGGCCTCAAGTATAAAAAGACATGTAAGGTAATTTGTAGGTCAATTGGTTTGCCAATCTGAACGTGTGATGTTTGTACAGCGGTGCGGAGTGGAGCGAGATGGGGCTGGCCGGCAGCAGCGCGGCGCTGGCCGTGGGCGGCGGCGCGGCGCTGGCGGCGCTGGTGGGCAAGGTGAACGCGTGCGTGTCGCACCTGGAGCAGTTCCCCGTGCGCGTGCACGACCTGCCCGCGCGACCCGCCACCTCCGCGCTCAAGTTCTTCAATACCCATCAACTCATGGTGAGCGACACTAACACACTGCTGCTAATTGAATTTAAACCTTGAGGTTTTACACTTAAATTCCAGTTTGCAATGATAAACTAATATGCTTAATTGTATTTTTGTTGCAGTGTGATCTCAAACGTCATCCGACTTGCGCCAACCTGAAACAATGGAAGGGCGGTGTAGTCAGGATCGACCCGTTAGCTTTAGTTCAAGCCATAGAAAGGTGAGCGATGTGCTATATTTAGTCTATTAGTATCAAGATTTCTGTATCAAGAGCGCATGATATCCATAGTCATTACATTGTTTACCTCAATTCCATGGGTTTTGCTTCCTAGATGATACAATCTAGTTAAAACTTCATAATATTACAGACATATAAATTGGTTAGTATACCCAGTATAGAACTTGTATTGTCGTCTGGCGGCAAACCGCGTATTTTATTGAAGAAATTTAGAAGGTGGAAGTCAGACCCCTGCAGTGGGAGGGAAGTTAATCTGTCTGGCTCACCGGGGAAGGATAGGTTAGAGAAAATTTGGAGAACTCACGGTAGAAGTTGTTCTTGGAGGTCGCGGCACGCCGATCAGGTTGCGATGGATGAGTTTCTTCGGTGCACCGTCCACTGTACTGTCTTTTGAACACACACACACTATTTCCACTAAATATATAGTTCGAGGGTCGACCCAACAACACCAAAACCGAGAGTTACTTGCTTTTTTGAATTAAAATTTGAGAACGCCGCAAAACGCAGCGGCCATGACATTCGCGCGGGGCAGAGAGTATTTTTCTTCATCGCCATTGGTCGGTTCTTCTAATGGTGGATGCTTGAAAATCGCTCTTCTGATTGGCCATTACGTGGCGCCATGAGTTTGAATTGGGATTTAAATTTGGAATAGGTTTGGAAGGAAAATAAGGAAGGCAAGCCAGAACATAATCCCCCCACTTGAAATCGTTCCAGATTTCAGAATAAAAACAGTCAAGACAAGACTTTAATAAATAAAAACTCTACCTATCAGAATTGTAAATACTATCCTAACACTAAATTAGAAGACTCGCCTTAGTAGGTATATACTGGACGATATAGTTATCCTAAAATAATGAAATTGAAAGACGAATCACATCACTACTCTATGTTGTAACATTTAGATAATAAAATTAAATTATATTGTAAATTTTATTTTAGAAGTAGTAATTTTATTGACTAATAGGTAAAGGGCAAAGTTTATTCACGGGTCTCCGAAGGAGTCCATTGGCAGTGCGTAACGTGACGACACGCACCACCCCGTCAGTTCCGGGATGCAAGTTGAGAACCTTGCCTGAACGCCACTCTAGAGGTGGTAGATTGTTATCCACAATTAGAACAACATCTCCGGTTTGAATATTGGCATGTTCCTGAAACCATTTGGCGCGCTGTTGTAAGGTGTGGAGATAATCCTTTTGCCAAATACGCCAAAATGATTGAGTTATTTTTTGGAGCATTTGCCAGCGTGCAAGAGGGGGAACATATTCATCAGTAAGTTCCGGTTCTGGTAATGATACCAAAGGACCGTGAGTCAGAAAATGTCCTGGAGTGAGAACGTCGACCTCCTCAGGATCTGGAGATAGGCAGCACAGCGGCCGTGAATTTAGTACGGCTTCGACTTTGGTTAGTATAGTTATTAGCTCTTCGAGCGTCAACACCTGTGAACCTACCACACGCTTTAGATGAAATTTCATGGACTTGACACCACTTTCGAAAATTCCACCGAAGTTACTACCAGTAGGAGGATTCAATTTCCAGACAATATTTTGTTTCGCGAGGCGAGACTCAAGCGCATCGTGATTTTGACGAACGAGTTGTTGTAACTCGTTTAAATAGCGCTTCGCACCTATGAAGTTAGTACCACAGTCGGTCACTATGAATGTACAAAGCCCGCGGCGTGATACAAACCGATCTAACGCGGCCAGGAAAGCTGGAGTTGACAGCTCAGTTACCGCTTCAAGGTGGATAGCCTTGACCGCGAGGCAAACGAACACACACACGTAGACCTTGTAAGTACGAGCGTTTCGTCTACGACTCTCCTTCACAGTAAAGGGACCGGCGAAGTCTATCCCTACCTTTTGGAAACATCGCGTTGGTTTTACTCTTGTAGAGGGAAGATCTCCCATCAAGGGTTGACAAGCAACAGGTTTGACCTTGAAGCAGGTGACACATTTGGATAAACGGGATCGAATTGAGTTACGGATACCAAGTATCCAGAATTTACGTTGAATGAGCGATTGCAGAGTACGAGGACCACAATGCAGGTAAGTTTTATGGAAATGATCTATAATCAACAACGATAATCGAGAAGATTTTGGCAGCAGTAAGGGATGTTTTACGGTAACTGGTAAGTTAGAATGTTTAAGCCGTCCCCCCACTCGCAAGAGACCCGCATCGTCAACGAACGGATGTAGTTTTCTAACGGCTTTGGAGGCTTGAACTTCAGCCGTCAGGTAGAGTTGTTGTTCGTGTTGAACTATACACATCATCGACTGCTCTAGTTCTTGAGAACTCAGAAAACTCTTATTAGTATAGTTTCGCTTGAACGCTGCCAAAGCACGCAAACACCAAGCGAGTACCCGTTGGATGCGCGGTAGCGTAGAGTAGCGATCCAGCAATTGACTAATGAGATCAGGCTCGGTAGAGCCAGTATCCGTTTGAGATACATAAGCAGTGGTACGCAACTCAGGTATGGATTCAGGCGATTCCCAATCGCACTTTACTGGCCAACTGGCGGAATCGCTCGAGAGCCAACTTGGACCTGACCACCACTGCGAGCAAGCCGACAGTTGTGAACAGCTGAGCCCTCGACTGCAATGATCAGCAGGGTTGTCATGCGTTGAGACGTGTTGCCAGTTTTCAACCGCCACGTCGTCAAGTATTTTTACGACTCGATGAGATACAAAGGTCTTAAGTTTGTGCGGTTCAGTGTGTAGCCATGAGAGTACAGTGCTACTATCCGTGAAGGCAATCACTTTGCTGAGAGGTATTTTATCTCGAAGCAAGCTGTACATGTGTTTAAGAACACGCCCAAGCAGGACAGCACCGCATAGCTCGAGGCGGTTCACAGTGAGTGGCTTTATAGGCGCCACTTTAGATTTTGCAATCAATAAATGCGCGCCATAATGATTTGCCCCGACACTCCTTAGATACACGCAGCACCCATAGGCCTTGGAGGACCCATCACAAAATCCAATCAATTGGTAAGTCTCACTATCATTTGACGTGAGTCTACGCGACAGTTTAATGTTTTTAACGTGTTCCATTTCAGAAGCAAAGTTTTGCCACTGGAGAGCAACTTCAGATGGGACAGGTTCGTCCCAGCTTAGCTGAAGACGCCACATTTCTTGCAGCAACAACTTGGCAACTAGAACGACAGGGGCGAGCCATCCAACAGGGTCATAGATGCGGGCGACATTCGATAAAATGGCACGCTTGGTTAAGCTTGAATTCAGCTCGGACATCGAGTACGTAAAGAAGTCATCGATGGGGTCCCACTGAACACCAAGAATTTTAAGTATGTGTTGGTGATTTTCATCGCAAAAGGCTTTTGGTACCTGACAGTGTTCAGAAGGTAAAGCCGCAATGAACTCGGGAGCATTGCTACTCCATTTACGGAGCTCGAATTGGGCGCAACTCAGTAGCTGAATAAGTTCACTTTTAAGTTTCAGTGCTTGACCGATAGATGGCGCTCCAGCTACCACGTCATCCATGAATGTATCATGACGTATAATCTCAGCCGCTTGAGGGTACTCAGAGCCGTGATCGACCGCGAGTTGGTGCAAAGTACGGATGGCCAAGTAAGGTGAACTTGTCACGCCGTACGTAACGGTATTTAGTTCGTATTCGCACATGGGATCATCGGGCGATTCTCTCCACAGTAGGTGCTGCCACACTCTATCTGTCGGACGTAAATTTATGTTACGATACATTTTTGAAATATCCGAAGTGAACACAACTGCGTGGAGGCGAAACTTCGTAAGGACATCGACGATGTCATTCTGCAACTTAGGGCCAGTGTACACACAGTCATTCAATGACCGTCCGTTTGTTGTTTTTGCACTTGCGTCAAAAACAACTCGGAGCTTTGTGGTAGTACTCTCAGGGCGGAGCACACAATGATGCGGTATAACATATCGGCCTGAACCAGGAGTTGCAAGTTGCATATGTCCTAAGTTCGAGTACTCGGTCATAAAGTCGCAATAATCACTTTTTAAATTACTATTACGCTGAAGTCGTTTTTCGAGTTTGAATAAGCGCGATTTTGCCATGTCGTGAGTGTCACCGAGATCGTTGCACGGCTCCTTTAGTAATAAAGGAACGACATAACGACCGTCAGGTTTACGGGACACTAGCGTAGAGAACAACTCTTCGCATTTGACATCTTCGGGGTTTGAAACGGCCATACTCGGTGGCTCTTCGACCTCCCAGAAACGTTTGACCACGTCGTCTAGAGCGCGCGTGGAAGCGATGAGGGCAGAGACCGAAGGCGGAGGGTGACAGTCGCTGTCAACCCTACCAGTGAGCACCCACCCGAAGACACTATGTAAGGCGACCGGTAAACCGGGGCCTATTTCTAAGCGTTGCCCATCATATATTTTGTGAAATAGTTCCGCACCTAGTAACAAATCGATGTCGGTTGGTTTGTCAAACCGTTTGTCCGCTAGTACTAAATGTTTGAAATTCGCCCGAACATGAGAAGGTAATTCGACAACGGGCATTTTATTTGTTATCATATTCATAACAATCGCATTAATTACGAAGCTTGGATTTTCAGAGTCCGATGGCAATACGGTGCACGATGTCTCACCCTTGACTTGGTGAACGACGTTGTTGCCCAGACCTGCTACAGCGAGATTACAGCGGCGTATAGGCACACCTAAGCGTTGAGCGAGTGATGACGTCATAAAACAATCTTGAGCTCCACTATCAATGAGCGCGCGGGCAATGATGGGTTGAGCGGAGGTACCGCAACCGCGTACACGCACTACGCACGTACCGAGTAGAACAAGCGCACGACTATGACCGACGTGAGCGGCGGTCGATGCGGAGTTCGCCACAGTGGGCAACAAGTCAGCCTCAACCTCCCCAGCAGTAACCTCGGCGGAGCTGCACGGAACCGCGACAGTGGAGATGTCGTGGAGCAAACTATGATGACGCTCACCACAAGTCGAGCAAGTGCCTTTTGAAAAACATTTAGTTACGTTATGGTATGGGCGTAAACAGTTCACACAAACATTTTTGTCCGACACTAATCGATACTTTTCAGAAACGTTAAGTTCTTGAAACTTAGAACATTTGAAAAGTGCGTGAGATTGACCGCAACACGGGCAGTCAGCTGTTTTAGTTGCCGCGTTCGAAGTCGGCGCCGTGTTGGACGGCAAAGAAGTTGATTTGTAATTATTATTCCTGTTACGTGGATCTGTGGCACGCACAGTATTTTTATTTAGCTGTTTCGGTTGAGAACCAGAACCGGAAAGGTTACCCGATTGACTGACCTCGAGCACCTTGACATACCCCTGTAAGAAGCCTATCAAATCGGAAAATGTAGGTATTTGTTCTCCATTTTGCAATTCAAAACGTTTACGGGTATCAGTATCTAAAATACGCGAAGCTAAATAAAATAAAACAAACTCGTCCAACTTTTTAATGTTCATCGCCTTAAGGGCATTGACCGTTTCATTTAAAACATTTGTTAAGTTACGTAAATCATGAAAATTACTAGACTTCAAAGGCGAAAAATTACTAATTTTATCTAAATACGTAGCGGCTAAAATACGTTTATTTTGGAACCGCTCGACAAGAGCATCAAAGACAATTTGGTAATTATCAGACGTAACAGGCACTCCCTTCGCTATTGATAACGCCGAACCAGAAAGACATGATAATAAATAGTGAAACTTTTCAATCGAACTTATATTGTTATTATCATGCACAAGTGACGAGAAAGTATCGAAGAACGTTTGCCAATATTCAATATTTCCGTCAAACTTCGGTAACTCAAGTTTAGGTAAGCGTGTTTGCGCGAACGGCTTCGCGCTATGATAAGAAAGACCCGACGACATGCTCGGGTCCGGCTCGTACTCAGGCCGGCCGGAGCCGAGCGCGGTCGCGCGACTCGCGTCCGCCGCTGTCTTCGCGGCGCTGACGGCGTAGAACATGTCGTCAAACGCAATAGCAGCCTTCATGTCAATAACATCATCTGGATTTAGTTTTAATTTTAAATCGTTTATTTGAGATGTATACTCCAAGTATTCTTTACGTAGTAAATCAATGCGCCTAAACCTTGCCTCGAATTGAGATGCTGAGCTCTTATCAGTTTGAATATGCTTAGACAAATCATATAAAATTTGAATATCTCGAAACGCGTATTCACGTTGAGTAGTAAGCAACTTGAGTTGTCTCTCAATTTCACTTGTTTTCGAACCTTTTCCGTCTGTCATTTTTCTAATTAAATGAGGTATACAGGAGTTTATGCAATGTTATTGTTTATGAAATGAATAGGTTCGTACCTATTGCTAACGCTTAAAATAGCTACCTATACTACCTACTTATTATAATATTATGCCTTAAAACAGTGAATATAGCTCGTTACTACAACAATTTTATAATCGTAGGTACCTATCACCTATTCGCAGAAAAGATAACCCGACCAAATTACGGGGTTTTTATAAATCGAACAAAATTATCTATCTACCTACTTTATTTGTTTCGTTTGAAAAGTTCGAAGTTTATATTGGAAATGATGGTTTGAAAACTTTGAAATCGTAGGATTTCGTTTGAAAACGCAATTAAACGAAAGAATAGGATTGTCAGCTAGGAACGAACTGTACTTTCGGAGTTTTCTAATGAAATTGAACCCAAAATTCCACAGGATATTCGCGCTCGTACGGACCACTAATAAAATGGCGGCAAACCGCGTATTTTATTGAAGAAATTTAGAAGGTGGAAGTCAGACCCCTGCAGTGGGAGGGAAGTTAATCTGTCTGGCTCACCGGGGAAGGATAGGTTAGAGAAAATTTGGAGAACTCACGGTAGAAGTTGTTCTTGGAGGTCGCGGCACGCCGATCAGGTTGCGATGGATGAGTTTCTTCGGTGCACCGTCCACTGTACTGTCTTTTGAACACACACACACTATTTCCACTAAATATATAGTTCGAGGGTCGACCCAACAACACCAAAACCGAGAGTTACTTGCTTTTTTGAATTAAAATTTGAGAACGCCGCAAAACGCAGCGGCCATGACATTCGCGCGGGGCAGAGAGTATTTTTCTTCATCGCCATTGGTCGGTTCTTCTAATGGTGGATGCTTGAAAATCGCTCTTCTGATTGGCCATTACGTGGCGCCATGAGTTTGAATTGGGATTTAAATTTGGAATAGGTTTGGAAGGAAAATAAGGAAGGCAAGCCAGAACATCGTCCGATGACCGAAAGTAACTTGATGTTATCAATCCATCCATAACCCGAAATGCGTCTACGGCTGGAAATATGCCTCCCCAATGTCTTCCACACATCGTGGTCCCTCCGCAACTCGCTTACACCAGCAACGTAACTACTGCAAGGTGTCCTCAATGTACAGATACAATCTAGTTGCAGTTTCAGGATAGCAATAGATAAATGTATGTTTATGAGGAATGCATGTATTGTGGAGTGACGAGGAGTGTAATATGATGAGTGTCGGCAGGTACCTGGCGCAGCGCGGGTACGCGAGCGGGCGCCTGCGGTCGGAGTCGGCGAGCGGGCCGCTGTCGGACGACGACGCCGCCTCCGACGACGACGTGGACGACTCGCTGGCCGCGCCGCCGCACCACCACGCCGCAGAGTACGTAGCGCGCATGCCACACGACCAAACGCAGTCAAACCATTGAAATAAAACTAATTTTACACATTTTATCGCGTTTACTTTGTTTTTACGTTCTCGACGTTCCGGCTGCTTTACAACAACCGTCCTAGTGTCAAAACACCTCAGTCCTTCCGTCATCGTGGTTGCTGTAAATCAGCCGTAACTTCGGGAATGTAAAAATATACAATAAATGCGATAACATCTGTAAAATTCGTTCAATATAATATAAATGTATTCGCGTAAATATAAGAAATCAAAACAGTCAAACCAGTCGACGCGGAAATACCCACTCTACGAGCGAATGTTTTGACGCAACTAAATATCATAAATACATTTACAATTTGAGTTATAATATTACTTGCTGATATTCATGACACACGAAATATGAGTAGTAGTAGTAGTAGGATCAGCTCAAATTTATAAAAACGTAAAATATTATTCATTTTCAATTTATTTGCGCCATAAAACACGGCATTTTCGTGTCGGTGTCGGTTCAATTTTGGGCTTAGAATGTGTCCAATACAGTTTCTCTTATCTTTAAAATCTAAATATATTTGGTCCAGAACGCGGTCGTTTGGCACGTCTACTATAATGTGGTATTTGTTCCTCAGCTCGGAGCACAAACTGGAGTTCCTGATCGGCGACACGGTGCTGCCGTACAACATGACCGTGTACCAGGCGGTGCGCCAGTTCGGCGAGCAGACGGACGCCGACACCGACACTGAGACACCGCTCGGTATGGCATCACTCTACATTACTATATTACACCCTACAATGATCATAATTAATGCTATTTTCCGGGATAAAAATTTGCCTATGCCATTTTCTGACTTCCTAAACTACCTATGCAAAAAATCATGTCGATCCTTTGCTCTATGAAAAATTTAAACATATCTATCCCACCGGAACCATACATTTTACCCCGATAAAAAGTAGCCTATGTGCTATTCCAGACTATAATCTATCTCTGTGCCAAATTTCATCCAGATCCGTTGAGCCGTTCTGGCGTGATTGAGTAACAAACATCCATGCATCCAAACATTCACATTTACAATATTAGTGGGATTAATGGGAAAATCGTGAGTAAATCTTTAAGTGAACATATATTTTTTTTCTTATACTTAATATAATTAGTGATTAAACGAACTTACCTGTAAGTGAAGTTCTATCCTAATTATGCGAAGGCTTCGTCCGAAGAGATTAACTTGATAAACACATGTAGTAACGCCTAGTACATACCATTCCACACTATATTGAGAGTATTTTAATAAAAACAAAATATCAATTAAAAGAGGGTAGGCAGGTATTTCCCTGCTTGCCGCCCGCGCGCCCGCCGGTCCTCATTTAGTTTAGAGTATCCCTTTTTCCTGCTTCATATTTTACGATTAATTGGGAGATCACGTTTAATGTTATGTGGGAGGGGGGGTTATTAATCTCTTCGGACGAAGCCTTCGCATAATTAGGATAGAACTTCACTTACAGGTAAGTTCGTTTAATCACTAATTATACTTCAGGCTTCGTCCTCGAGATTAACTTGATAAACACATGTAGACTTTTAGAGAAAATGTTAGTAAAATATGAGTAAAAACAACAGCCTTTAATCATAATCATTGTACTACATTTATTTTTGTACCATTCGAAAGAATATTTTTAATTATTTAACATGAATTATTAATAATAGCCTTGCTTAAACAATCATTAGGTGTATTATTTATAGGTCTATTATAAAACTTGGCGAATGTATGAGAGCCGGAGCTCCAACCCGCAGTATTCATTATCTGGTCTGTGTTCACGCCTAACCTGTGTGCAGCCGAAGTGGCAGCATGTCGGGTGCTATGCGCAGTGAACGTGGAAGTATCAATTCCGCTTTGAAACAAGGTGGTTTTAATCCATCTGGATAACGTTTGTGCTGATACCGGCTTATGAGGCCTCTTAAAACTAATGAATAAGGCCTTTGCGTTGTTACGAAGTGACTCTGTCTTTTTTAGATAAGCAAGTAAAGCATTCGCTGGACAAATCTCTGGTTTTTCGTTAAAAAATGGTAGAACTAACAGGGGTTGATTTGCTCCTATTCTAGAAGTTTTGATAATATCGGGGATTTTAATTTTGATTTCCGATTGGGATTTGAAAATGTTATCTAAATTAACTTTAGATAGGGTTTGTACCCTATTAGCAGTAACAAGCGCTAAAAGAGCTACTAGTTTTTTCGAAATCATTTCGAGGGCAAGATTTTCATTAGGATATAATTTTGCAAGATAGTTCAAAACCAGAGATGTGTCCCAAGTTTCACTGTACTTCGGCCTTGGAGGTCTAGAACGAAAAACTCCCTTAAAAAGTCTTTTAATGTCTTCGTTTTGAGATAAGTTCTCTTTGACGATTAAACTTAAAGCCGACCGGTACGAATTAAGTGTGCCATATTGAGCCCCATCATTGAACGTTATAGTTAAAAAGGTCATAATATCGGAAATTGATACATCAAATAAGTTCAGTTTATTCTCATTACAATAAATGAACCACTTTTTATAGCACCCTTCATATTGTTTATACGAATTATCCGAAAGTGAATTAAGAACGATACCCAGTGATGCAATTGGAACTCCTCTCCGAATCAACGATTCCCGGATAAGATCCCTGCCACCAGGGTAGTCGAGTTGCGTACATGCCGGCGACTGTAATCAGTTGATAGAATTAGGTTTTCGTCGGCCTTAAGTATAAGCGTTTCTGAAACTAAAAGTTTTTTAAATAACGGATACCATGGTTGTGTAGGCCAGTATGGCACAACCATAATACCTTTGGCTTTATCAGAAACAATTTTTCTTAATGATTTTAGAATCATGGCAAATGGCGGAAATGCGTAAAACTTAAAGCTAGACCGAGAAATGGTAAAAGCATTGATTGCATACGCATCTGGATCTCTGTGCCAAGAAACGTATTTTGGACATTTATTATTCAACCGACTGGCAAATAAATCTATATTAGGCGAACCAAACGCATTTATGATTTGTCCGTACGCAAATTCTGCAAGTTTCCACTCGATATCCGGATGCGTGCGCCTTGATTCTAGATCAGCGTCCGCATTGTCAGAAGAACTAATATATGAAGCGAAAACATAAAGATGTTTGGCTTCGCACCATTGCCAAAGTTGCTTTGTAATATCTGTCAGATGAGGGTACTGAATACCTCCCATACGGTTCACGTATGAAATAGCGGTGGTATTGTCGATACGGAGCAGGATTTGTGAGTTATATAGATCTTTAGTAAATATTTTAAGTCCAATAAACGCAGCCAGAATTTCTAAATAATTAATATGTCTGCTATGTTCATCCTCGCTCCACATGCCACTGGCTCTCTGATTACCACACGCAATTCCCCACCCCGTATTTGAGGCGTCAGAGAAAATTTCTAGGTCATATTTGTCGATTTTGATTTTACAAATCGGCTCATTAAGAGCACAATTCCACCATTCTAAATCTGGTTTTAATGAACTTGGTAGATACATAGAATTGTCATAATTATCAGACTTTAGCAAATTAAGATATTTAATTCTTTCAAAGAGTTTTGTATAGAGCCAGCCATATTCAACAGCTGGGCATGCAGATACTAAAAGCCCAACAAAACTTGCAAAATCTCTAATTTTACATTGTTTTAATTTAGAAAATTTGGCGATTTCCAATTTAATCCTATGAATTTTTTCTTCTGGTAATGATACCTGAAATTTTCTTGTGTCTAAAACATAACCTAAAACTTTGCAAGTTTGAGAAGGATTATGCATACTTTTATCCTCATTTATAATGAACCCTAGACTTATAAGAAGTTTTCTGGTGTGTCGTAAATTTTGTAAACATGATTGATAACTATGGTCTACAAGACACATGTCATCTAAATATATGGTGGACATATGGCCACATATCCTCAGTAATTTCACGACCGGTTTCATTATTTTTGTAAAAACGAATGGTGCAGTGTTCAAGCCGAAAGGTAAAACTTTAAATTCATAGATAGAACCATCAAATTGGAACCTGAGATACTTTTGATCGTCTTTATGTATTTTCACGAGGAAATATGCATCTTTTAGATCTACGGTACATAAATAACAACCTTTAGATAAAAGTTTCAGTAAAGTTCTCAAGTCTTCCAACTTGAAGTGACTAGTGTCAATAAATTTGTTTAAAGATTTCAGATTTAAAATAAGACGCATTTTTCCGTTCGACTTGGGTATTAAAAAAATATTTGATAGATATTGATCGGATCTGGCTTCACATTTTGAAATAGCCCCTATAGACAACAATTTTTTAATGGCATCAATATAATGAGCCTTTTCTGTATCAGTGCATGTCCGCTCGTTCGGCTGCACCGATTGGTATGGTGTTCGTGAAAATGGGATTCTGTATCCCTGGATATAGGAAAGAACCATGGAATCCTTTGTAATCATGGACCATTCTTTATAAAATAAAGTTAATCGACCAGCAGGTTTTACCTTACTTAACGACGATCGTAGGTCTGTCTCTGAGGCGGACGCTGCGACTGCTTCGAGGAGTTGGCTGGCCAATTGCGCGTCAAGGTCATCGCAGGCTCTTTCGGCCTCGTAGAGCCCGTCTGCCTGCGAACCGGACCCTGACCTTTCCAGTTTAAATTCCTTGAATTCGAATTCTGTTTTGGCCTTTTATGTTGAGGTTTGGAGGCTGAAGGTTTTAACTCTGTTCCCGACTTGTTAATGGCGTTTGCTGATTTCAAGGTTTCAGCTAGATTTTCTCCAAAAAGGAGTTTATCAATTTTTGTGTTGTGTACTTGTTCTCGAACCTCCTTCTTTACAGCGCTTAGTAAGAAGTTCCTCCTTGTTATTGAGTCAGCGTGTTGACAATCACAAATGATTCGAGCCGTATCCATCAAAAGCTTAAGTAAATCAGTATCTTTTTCCTTAGATGATAATATTAACGTGATTGCCCCTCCTAAGCAGCTGATTGCCGAGGTCATGTGTCGTTGTTTACTTTCGATAGCCTTATCACGCTTAGTGATAATATCAGACACGGCTGCTTTAATCTCAGCATTTAGTTCCGGTGGATCAATCAACTTAGTATTGTCAGGTGTTAAATATTTTTCACTAAGTTCTTTGCGCAACTCCTTGTTTAGCCCCTTTGTGGCCCAGTGTTGCAGCCTGACAGCCAAATCATTTTGTATAGCTGTGCCATACTTTTTATCTGTAGTAGGGTCCATACCTAAGATATCCAACAATTCACTATCTAGTTCTAAGCCATCTTGTAACCTATCCGACGCTTCCATTGGCATTGTCAGCGTGACAGGTTCAGTCAGTGGTAATTCTATTTGTTTCTGGGGGACTACCACAATTGAGGCAATTGATACGTTATTCAATGTATTAGGAATAGGATCTGGTTCTGGATCCGGTTGCGGCAAGTCCCCATTCTCTTGTATCTCGGTTGAAGGCAGATCTACATCATTAACTTCCATGCTTTCATCGTCTGAAAGGGAGGTTGATGTCACATATAGCCAATAGTATAATGTAAGAAACAGTCCCCAGTTGGTGTAACACGTACTGTCCGCAAACATTCTATATTACAGTAAGAAACAGTCCCAATGCCAAGCAAGTACTGTCCGCAAACTGTAGGTTATTAGATAATTTTCGCAATAAGGTTCTATAATTGGCTCCTTTTGCGAGTAGTTTACAATAAGAAACAGTCCCAATGCTAAGCAAGTACTGTCCGCAAACTGTATTTTTTATAACGAGACACCGTCCCAATTTATAACTTTGTTGCAACTTAATAGAAAGAAACAGTCCCAATGCATAAGCACGTACTGTCCGCAAACTATATTGTTACTGGTTTTTAATGAAGAATGAATACGCCCGTATTGTTCGCGGGATTAATAATTTATCGAGCGGGTAGGTAACAGCAATAATTTTCCCTACATATTTTCTGCTAATAAATTAACAGATTAGTAAAGACAACATAAATCCTTACCTTGGTAATACGATGGCAAGTGCTGAGAAGACCGTGATGAAGATCCGGACTCAGAATCATCCGAATAATAGAACCGACGCCGTTCGTGTCGTAACTTCTTTTCTAATTTTCTAATTTTACGTTTTATTTGTTTCGAATTATCCCCCTTACGTTTAGGCATGATTATAATTTTAAGAAATTCACAAAATTTTAAAAATACGTCGTATTTACGAGCGCGATGTGGAATGGCCGCGCACTAAAAAGCGAATGAGGACCGGCGGGCGCGCGGGCGGCAAGCAGGGAAATACCTGCCTACCCTCTTTTAATTGATATTTTGTTTTTATTAAAATACTCTCAATATAGTGTGGAATGGTATGTACTAGGCGTTACTACATGTGTTTATCAAGTTAATCTCGAGGACGAAGCCTGAAGTATAATTGTGTTACAACAGCGAACGCGGGCATCTGGGTGCAGACGCACACGATATACTACCGCGCCGTGGAGGCGGGCGAGCCGCCGCGCGCCGACACCGCCGCCTCGCGCAAGGGCAAGGGACAGCCCACCAAGTGGTCGTCGCGACGCAAGCCCGATCAACTCTGGAATGGTACGTCGAGTTATTATATTCATTACTAGCTCTCCCGACAGACAGACCCGGTCAAATTTCCTAGACTTCTCGACAACATTTATTTTTTTTCGTTTCCGACAAACTGATGATACAAAAGGATTATTACGAACTTTTAGAAAAAAATTGCCAAATCGGTCCAGCTGCTCTGAATTGATTCGCTTACTTACGAACAGTATACCATTTTTATTTATATGTAAAGATTTATGAGGTTATAATTATTTTAAACAAACACTTGGTTAGGCTACCTTTTCTAATACATTGTGGTGTTCGTGATAAAAATTACTACTATTTTTAACTGACTTCAAAAAGTAGGAGGTTCTCAATTAGGTTGTTTTCTTTTACAAGTGCTATTCATATGACAAGATTATATGCTACAACTGTAATAGTAACCCATTGATATTACGTTGAATTTTAGATTTTTGTGATAATAGCAATTAAATTGACATGTGTGATGTTTTTTTTCCACCTTATCCGTTATTATTCAGTGTGAACATTGTAGATTTACCAGTAATGACATCATTTTTTTTATAAATCATTTTAATGTATTATGAACGGGTATGTTAGCTGTACAGTCTGTAGTAAATTAATCCTGGCAATCGTTGGGGTCTGCATGAACAATACGTCGGCATCAGATATAATTTGTGCATGTTACCTCCCCCCCAGAGGGCACGGTGCCTGCGCGGCCGGCCCCGCTGGCGGCGGCGGTGCGCGCGGCGCGCGCGCGGCTGGCGGGCGAGGGCGAGGCCGAGCTGAAGGACCCGGCGCTGCCGGCGCTGGCGCTGCTGCGCGCGCTGCACGCGCTGGCGCGCCACTGGCACACGCTGTACCGCGCCGCCTGCCTGCCCGACCACCGCCCGCTCGTGCCCTACCACGACTTCATCAACGCCAAGGTACGAACAAACACACACACACATACCTAATAAAGTGCATTTTATTTATTTTATGGGTTTGTACTTAACACCAGTATAGGTAAACAGCAACGCTATCAATAGCACTACGTGGCGAAATTAAAAATGTAATTAAAAGTTGACTTTTAAGCCTATCTTGAAAGTAGACTTAAAAAAAATACAATAGAATGAGATTTTTAAACCAATGTTTGGTTATGTGGTAAACTCCACATTTGGGGAGTTCATTTTACGCAGCTGACACATTAGTGTCGCAATAAATTAACTATTTCAGTTTCATATTTTTAGGTATTCATATTTGTGACTTTTTATTCGTATCTCAGCTCGCTGCCAAAGCAAACAGACAACTTCAAGACCCGCTGGTGATAATGACTGGAAACTTGCCCCCGTGGCTGAAGAAGATAGCTTATGCCTGGTAAGACTTTTGTATAATTTCTAAACATCAATAGAGACTCTTTCTTTATTATACGATGCACACGACGATATCAACAAAATAATTATATTACTTGTAATACTATTTGCATAAAACATATAATTTGGTTTGTTTGTAACATGCATGTGATGGCTCCTCAGTCCGTTCGTGTTGCCGTTCGAGTGCCGCCACCTGTTGTTCTACGTGGTGTCGTTCGACCGCGACCGCGCGCTGCAGCGGCTGCTGGAGGCGGGCGGCGAGCGCGGCGTGGGCGGCGCGGGCGGGGCGGGCGGCGCGGGCGGGGCGGGCGGCGCGGGCGCGGACGAGCGCGTGGCGCCGCGCCTGGACCGCCGCAAGCGCACCGTGCAGCGCCACAGCGTGCTGCGCCAGGCCGAGCACGTCATGCACGAGTTCGCGCACTCCAAGGCGCTGCTCGAGATCCAGTACGAGAACGAGGTGGGCACCGGCCTCGGGCCCACGCTCGAGTTCTACGCGCTCGTGTCGCAGGAGCTGCAGCGCGCCGACCTCGACCTGTGGCACGGCAGCGAGAACTTCAAGCAGAAGCCCACCTCGTTCGGCGGCGAGATCGTCAAGAGCCGCCCGCCCGTGGTGACGGACCGCGCGGCCGACGCGGCGGCGCGCCTCGCCTCGTCCGTGCGCGACGCGCTCACGCTGCACGACGAGCGCGAGCCGGCCGACCTCGAGAAGGAGACCTCCATCCCCTCGCCCGCGCCCGACGCCACCTACGTGGCCTGGCCCTGCGGCCTGTTCCCGCAGGCCGTCGGACGCAACGCGCGCGCCTCGCACGTGTCGCGCGTCAAGGCCAAGTTCCGCTTCCTCGGCAAGTTTATGGCGAAAGCCGTCATGGACTCGAGAATGGTGAGTGCATGTTGAAATACTACTTTCCAATAACCAAGGGCTCGAACGACAGCGCAGAGATGTCGATAGTGACCATGTGTTGTGCGCAGGTGGACATCCCGCTGTCGGTGTCGATGTACCGCTGGCTGGTGGGCGAGGAGCGCTGGCTGGCGCTGAGCGACGTGCGCCACGTGGCGCCCGAGCTGTGGCGCTCGCTGTGCCGGCTGCGCAGCGTGGCCGAGCGCGCGCGCGACATCGCCGCGCACGCCGCGCACACGCCCGAACAGAAGACGCACATGGTAACAACACACACCGACACCTTGCCCTTATATATTATACATAGTGTCTTTAAAAAGCAATCCACTTTATAATTCATTAGCTATCTAGAAAATGTTCCCTACCTCCCCCTATAAAACGTTCCATGTTCTTAGTAGAATATAATACGCGTGTAGATAATCTAATATCTACCCTTCGTATGAGGATAATGCACTGGTGATATACGAGCTGCGTTCGTATGTCAGATAAGCGGTCTCGAGCTGGACGGGTGTCCCATCGAGGAGCTGGGCCTGGACTTCATCCTGCCGGGCGACGGCTGCACCGAGCTGCGGCGCGGCGGCCGCGACCTGCCCGTCACCGCGCACAACCTGCACAACTACATCGACCTCGTTACGCACTGGCTACTCTACGAAGGTACACATACCCAACATTACCGACATAATAATCTACATTTACCGACATTCCAGTTCTATATTATACGTCTGTTACTCTTCAGGTGTGACCAAACAAATGGAGGCATTCAGAGAAGGATTCGAATCAGTATTTCCGCTAGCCAACCTCAAGATCTTTTATCCTGAAGAATTAGAACAAGTTTTCTGCGGCAGCCCGTCTGGTAAGATTTTATATTGTTCTAGCTCAATCCAATGTACATTCTTTTGTATACATTTTCTAGAATATTTCGTTCAATGTTTGACTGCAGGTAATCGCGACCAGCGCTGGGATCCCCGCATGCTGACAGATTGCATCCGGCCCGACCACGGCTACAACGCAGAGTCGCGCGCCATCCGCATGCTCGTCGACATACTCGCGTCCTACAACCGCGACGAGCAGCGCCTCTTCCTGCAGTTCGTCACCGGAAGCCCGCGACTACCCACAGGAGGTAATAACTATAGATGATGATGCTATACTGAGGTTTCAAGTGTTGTCAATGTTAACGTATATTTATTGTGTCAGGTTTCAAGGCTCTCAACCCGCCGCTGACGGTGGTTCGCAAGACGTTGGAGTCGCTCGACCCGGACGAGTACCTGCCGTCGGTGATGACGTGCGTCAACTACCTGAAGCTGCCCGACTACAGCAGCGCGGAGGTGATGCGCGCCAAGCTGCGGCTGGCCGCGTCCGAGGGCCAGCACTCGTTCCACTTGTCGTGAGCGCCCCGCCCTGCTCCGCCCCGCCCCGCCCCGCCCGCCACACGCGGCACATTGTATACACGTGTGAATGTGGTTAGTGATATCGTAATTGTGTTACTCTTGCCGGTGCCACGCCCCGGACGACCGCTGTTTATGTGCAATCAGAGTGATTTTATTAATCCTAATGTGACAGACGCTGAAAGTGCTGTGCGTTCTATAGTTTTGTTTATCTTTGGATTCTTTTTAGATTACAGAAATATGTTTATATTATATTTTGTGTTAATTTAATGTGATAGCTTTGTATATTTCTTACTCTATATGTCGGAGATACCGCTGACTTGATTATATTTTGATATCGATGGTGAACATGACAAGGATGGATTTTGATGGCTTTAGAATATAGCGGCGGCGTCGCCCGATCCGATGCTGCGCCCCGAGCCATAGGACTGACCGTCTGTGCCACCGCCATTGTATACCTTTGCAATAAAACAAGTGCCCCTTCTATACTTCGCGAATGGCATTCCTCAATGTCACCCGTGACGCCTCAGTTGATTATTTCAGAATAGATTGGCACTTTAACATTAAGCTGTTAGAAGGACCACTGGAAATCTTAGAGTCCTATGAATTATACTAGCATTTATTACCAAACGGTGTATGTTTTAAGTATCATAAATGATTAAAGAAACAGTGCAAAATTTAATATGTAACAATTTCAATAAAACCATGTAAACAATATTGATCAAAAATCCTGGGTTTCTTTTATCACCTCTAGCTGTAATATCATAAAGGCATCAGTACTTGAAAGGACACGATCATTGCATCCATCCAACATTCACATTCCACCTGCCGGTACAAAATGTGAAGTTTACTTTTGCAAACTCTATAACTAGGTCCAAACTAATGATGAAGCAGTGCAGCTGTGTAAGATAACCATCCCAATATCAACTTATAAGGCACAACAATAAACATGCTGCTTGAACTATTCATAACCTTATATTATACTCTTCGGCTATTGAAATAGGTAAGGTAGAGGAACCTGCTTGCCTGTGCAACTTGATAGGGTAATGAAAAGACAATTTACTCCAATACTCAATATTATATTACTATAATACATACGCTGCCACCAATAACATTATTCATAAAATTACAGGACACATCTATAAATTCAATATAACACATTTTACATTACAACCATATCTCACTTTCTGGCTGAATCAACTGGCTACAATAAAAGTATTATGTTTGACAAAAAGCTTGGAAGTATTCTTTATAATATGTACATGCATATAGCATTGTAGAATTGCTCTTGTAGTAAATTGATAACATATGACAATGTTTATTGCAATTAATGCTAAATATGTACTGTGATATAATATTAAATCTACTTAAAACATTACGGGAATAACCATTACATAACTCTACCCTAGAATGTACACATAACTTTTTAAATAACTAAAAAGCTAAGATAGGTAACGGGAGTTTACAGCACCATTGCCATCCAGCCGAGGATAAGACAGGATCCACCGACAGGAGTGAGGCGACGCAGTCCTCGCTCCCCGGTGAACGCATGGTAGTAGCATGTGCCGCAGAACAGGCCCATGCCCGCAATGAAGAAACCACCAGCCTGGAAAGTATGAAAGTAAATAACACACCTAGCTGCAGGGGTAGGTTGTATTTAAATAATGGAAGTCCCAATGTAATAGGGGCATGCTTATTGCCATTAAGGCACTCCGACAGAACATCTCTTATCAACAATCAGAATAGATAGGATGTAACAAATACACAGATCACTCTTATGTATGTAGGGCAGTGATTTGTTCAACTAGACTTCACTATAGTCTCGTTCTCTTATCAACAATGAGTTGGAAGTTATTACAGGGTCTGAAAGATGTTAGCCTGTTAGGACTGTAGTTTAGATTACAATACCTTGTTTCAGCAACACAAGATTACAAAGAATCTTTATACTGATAGTTAATAAAAGTCACTGTGTTTTAGAATTATGGATGACAATAACATTAAAATAAGTAAAAGTTACTCACAATGTATGGTCTCCTACAAAGGGGCACAGCAACCAAGGCAAGAGTGTGCAGAAAGTGGAATCGGTTAGCTGTGTCAAAGATTTTCCTTAAATCTTCTTTAGTTTCTGTTTCGGGAAATGTACGATGTGCTCCCATAGCACCGAGTACAACTGCCGCCGCGCCGCTGAGACCTGCCAGTCTCACAAAGGGCCCAGCTTGTTGTGCTAACTCCCATAGCGGCATCCTTATAATTATCGGTGCAGGTGCTTGGGTCACTGATTTAGACTGGAATATTCCCTGCAAAACAATGGCATAAATTGAAATCCAGCACTCTTTTATCTGTTTGATAAGGTAAGAATGCAAGTACTCGCAAAACTCACAACATAGCGCAATAAGTTCATAGCTCCATCCGTCACCGTATTTATCATAAGTGCGTCGGCCAAATTTACCATACCTTTTGTTTGATTTGTACGGTGTAAAATTGATTTTCACTAGGTAAAGACTGAAAATTGCAAAATAATTATGACTATCACAATTCACAGACTACAAAGAGAATGATATGATAGAGAGAGACATGATAATAAACCATAGACTATTACAAACTTTATGTCAAACAAAAGTCAAATTCAGCCTTGACAGTCAATGTCAATAATTACAAAAAGTATTGCCACCTACCATTAATATCATGGAGTTTAGTCATCATCATCAATATCATAGGCCTCATAAACTTTTTTGAAAAAGTTTTTTGTTAAATACCACGCGGACAACTTCACGGGTAACAGCTAGATATAAAAATATACTTTAAAAAAGCGTTGGTAAGTTTGACAGATACGTGCAAGCGAATTAGCACCAGTGAGTAAACATTTTAATCAGGAACGAAGACGCTGTACTGACTTCGTTTATCTATACATCTATACGTATACATATACACGGTACATATACCAAAACAACATTTTTTTTAATGTGTGTCTGGCTGTGTGTCTCTTTGTTTCAGCTAATCTCTGAAATGGCTGGGCCGGTTTTGACGGGACTTTCACGGGCAGATAGCTGATGTAACAAGAAGTAACTTAGGCTACTTTTATTTTCGAAAAGCTTTTTTGTTAAATACGTGGATGAAGTCGCGGGTAACAGCTAGTATCAAAATATTACTGGCCGGTCAAACTATTGATAAAAAATAATAAGATAAAAAATTAAATAACTTTGATTTGCGTAAATTTAAACTTTGTTTTCGAACAGTTCAAAATATTTTCCTATGCAACAGTCTGATCTAATACATGATTGTTCGGAGACATCGATTGAAAATGTACGTGCTCGTGAACGTTACATTAATAAATTTGAAGACTAACGACCTTTTCATTCCGCTACTGTATAAATTGGTATAAACACCTAGGTGGGGTATGTAAAAAACACAAATCATTAAAACAAAAAAATACAAATTCTTAAATTTATTAAGCTCAACTGTATAAAAACGAAATCACACATCAGACTAATTGGTCATATATTAAAGTTAAAATATAATGGCACTTTATATAGCTTTTAACTAGCACCTTAAGTTTTCAGTATTGATAGCTACATAATTATTCCACAGACGTATCACGTATCACGGGAAAACTACTGGGTATTTTTTTATGAAACTTGGTATGGCGAAAGCGTATATATCCCGGGTCATGGATATAGTATACTTATTATCCTGGTAAATGCAAAGGTTCCCCGGGAAAACCAAGAGAAAAAATAAAAAAGTCAACGCGCACGAAGTGGCAGGCGCTGCTATATAGTTTACAATAAAATATGAACGAAAAACTCGTGAAATTCCGAACACGTCTGTCAAAACAGTTGTTAACATTAAACATAGAGGTAAATAAATGACCGCACTATATCAGAAGCCGATCATAAATGCAGAATAGGTCCATACGTACCTAGAGAATGACAAGTGTATCACTAATTTTGCCTCACACACATGTTATTAAATAATAGTTACACTACACTAATGAATTAGCAACAGAGTACCATATAAAGACAATTCAGTGATGTTTCATCATAAATATTACGCTGTTAAGTCGACTTTATTCTGTTGACAGCAAACCCCCGCGAACTTGGAATCACTGAAAAAAAAAACAGTAAGTTCAACCTTGACGAACAAAGTTGTGACCCTATGCCTGTCCTCTTCAACCATAGATCAGCTGGTTTAATTAATAATGGGGAATGAGCATATTTTTTAATTTGCGTTTACGTAACAGTATGATGCACAATGGGTACCTATAGGTAGTAAGACTTGAACCTGCGCTTCTTAAGCGCATTAGTAATCATTCTTACTCATGTGACCTCATAAAAAAACATATTTTTCAGAAAAATCACGATTACAATTTTGTTGAGAACATAATTTTATTTGTTTAAATTTGACATATGGAAACTTTGACATCACACAGGTAATGTTTACAAATGCACTAATGAAACGCAGGTTCGAGGGTTAGCGTACCCTCTCTGAATCACCTGTATATTGAATCTTTTTAATTCTAATGTTGTATTCATAAATAGTAAACAACATTTATAACATACCCGTGGTTGACAGTGCAGTAGGTAGTCCTGTACACGTCGACGGTGATCTGCCTCGCGGCCTCGCACCTCGTGAGGTAGACGCACAAGCCTGCGCCGCCGTCTACTGCGCTCGCGCATTGCGCGTCACCAGACGTCTCTTTTGGAACCTACACACAAGAGATGCAGGTATAATCTCTATAAGTATCTTGATGGTTTTTCTTGTCTTTGTACGAGGGTAGGCCTCTTGGCTTCCTAGATCGGATGGTCAGAGGAATTATAGTCTGCAGAATATGCTTCGTATGGGTATTAGATACTGGCTTCATGGCTCGCAAAGGAAGAGAAACTTCGAGCACTACCTTAAAACAAAAGCCTTTAGGAAGATATGGCTCTGACAAGACTCCAACGTTCTAATGGAAGTGCAATCATTTTTTAATCATCATCATATCAACAAAGGAAGGATCCTGATAGATTATAAACTATACAAAGTATACCCACTTCTAAGTCTCTCGATAGTTTCAAGTTCACAGTGGTGCCATTGTTGTCGAGCACCAGGCTGTCAGAGCTGCGGTCCAGCAGGGTTTCCGCCCAGGTGTAATTCTGCAGCCTGAACTCAAACAGGCTCGGCATAGTTTGCGCCGGCGCCGGCACCGGTGTTGTGCTCCCACTGATACTCAGTGGCGAAAAAATCAGAGGAGTCGATGGCTGCATCTGTATATCTAAATATAATAGTAGATTATTCACCAATGGCATCATCACGGAGCCATATTGAATGCAGAACGTGGCGAAGGATTCTAGAGTTCAACCGAGTGCAGCGAGAGAATTTAGACTAGAATTCCGAGTGCAATTTGAGCTCGCCCCAGACGAAGACAGCTTTATCCCCGAGGAGTACTCTACTTTTCATACCTTCTGCTGGGCAATAAGGCCTAGCGCGCACTGCTGTTCGGCGAGTTGCGGTGCGTTGTTAAAATCGCAACAAAAATGCAATAAGTAGAATTTTCTTCTTAGGTCCCGATACCGTGAATCTGTAGGTCTTTTAAAACTACTTATAAATAACAGAAAATAAATAGATAATATTTTTTAATAAATCCTAATTAAAATGGCGACAACAGATTGTGGTGTACGTGTAAGCTAATAACTCGAGTCTTGATATTATACTTAATGGCAATGGGATATGCATACTGAATCGTTGTATAAGTTGATTATAAATTAACTTTCTGGAAAATACTTACGATTAGGATAGTGTCTAAAAGCCTGATAAGCAAAGGCTGGCGCACCGAACCGATACGAGACTGCATGGCTCCCCGCGAGTCCTCCTATTGTAAACAGAGCTTCCCTCAATACCCCATTGACAATAAACTATGCGTCTAAGATATGAAGAGTACTAAGTCTCTCAGAACATCACAAAACAGACTTCATAATATCTCATAACATTATTAGTAAAGATTGATAGAAGTATTATAATTATGGAAAGCTTTTTCTAGTGACCCAACATAACATAATATATTCTCTATGCCTTAAATACTCAAAGTCTATAGGTTAGATCAGAATCATAAAGTATTTTGTTCTGAGATCAAAATGGATACATCAGTACATACAATGATTTGGCTAAACAGGAATTAAATAATATGTTCATTCGGTTTTGACAAGGCCGAATGGAACAACAAGACCATCAGGATAATAAGACGCTGATTTATTATAATACACAATATCACGCGATCGAAAAAAGAAATACGATCCATAGTGGTTCCAAATTTTCGATAAAAAGTAAACACCATAAAAAAATTGAATTTCGCGGGTACATACGTTAGTGAGCCGTTCATACGGGAACATAGATAAATTATAGCCATGCCCATATTACTTTTCACCAACGCGGCAAAAAAAACCGCCCACAACGTATACGTCACTGTAGACTGTATATTATAATAAAAAAATAATTTTCCAAATCAGTTCATAAATGAGGGAGATTTGAGGTAACAAACATAAAAAAAAATCAACCGAATTGAGAACCTCATCCTTTTTAAAGTCGGCTAAAATTAATCACCATATGACAGATTATTATTGTTGCGATTTGCATACAGAGCACTTCAAAATCACTACAAATAGTGAAATACCTAAAATTTGTTTGCCCTTTATTGTGAAACAAGCGATACAGTCTATAAAGTCACAGTCTACCTAAGATAAATCACCTCCCAAAGGATCCATCGTCTTTTTGTGATCATGCATAAGTCATGTCTGTGAGCATGCATAAGTAGCTAATAGTAAGTAGTAGTTCCAACTAAATTGTTAATGGAATTCTGAATCATTAATATCCCGTGATATACTCGAGCGTTTCACCAAAAGGCCGTGCCCCTGCGCGTATTTTTGAAACATTCAACAAAAACATACACAAAACAGTTCATTCTGATACAACAAATGATGGTACCCCGTGAAATGCATGCACAGGAGATCCGGGACCCGGAGACCTATACATTATCGATACCTGGTGACAGTAATACACCTCGGTACCTACTTACCAATGTTGCTTTCACAATACACTAAAAGGAATTCTTCTAATACACGGTGGGCAATGTTACAAATACACCAATTCAGTAGGGGTTACGTGTTGTCGCCATTTTAACAAGCATTCATCACAAGCTCACAGACTTGTTTAGAAGTTCAGACGTAACGTTGCCAATAGTAATGTGAAGCTACTTTTTAAATGGTAATGGTTACTGGTAAATATTACAACACTTGTTGCCTAGTAAATGGCATAGACCATAGTTCTAAACATATTTTGTTTATATATGCGTGCGTGAGTGCGTTTGTTTGCAAGCGAGACCAAATTTTTTAGGCGTCACTTGTAGCGCACGCCGTGTGTTGTCTGAATACTAACAAGTCTGTGCACAACCCATATTTGGTGCACTATCCACATTAGTGAGGCCTATTTTGTAAGTAAATACACCAGGATAACTGACTAGAGGTTGTAGTATTATACGTGTCACAAAGCGACTACAGTACGTCAGTGCGAGATTATTCGTAAGTCGTATACTTTATGATGTACCGTAATTAGAAGTTTTGTATGGAGAATTGAATGTTTCAAATACCGTCCTTTAGAGGCGCTGTTCAATTCTCAATACAAAATGTCTAAATACGGTAGACCATAAACTATACAGTTAGCTTACGAATAATCTCGCACTTGACTTACATGCAGTTCCCGCACGGGCCAGCGTGGAGGACTATGACCTTCCCACTCGTGGGGAGGCCTGTACCTCACAGTGGAAAATTAGAAAGGATTAATATTACAGTGAGGCCAGTCTATAAAAACATTTAATAGGAGTGTAAGTCTCACCGTCCACGTCATATTCTTCGAATTCAGCTTCCAAGAAGTCAGCCGGACGTGATAATGGAAGTTGCGCATGGACGCCTAACACGCAAAAAAATATGAAGTAGAATTTAAGAATATACATTTTGAGTGAGTAGGTACGTACAATAACATTTGACAGGTTTATTGGATAATCTAGAAACTTATTTATATTATACAAGGTGATTCAGAAAGGGTATACTGAGCCTTGCACCTGCGCATTTATAATCATTATGTAAGAATTTCGATAAAAAAAAATGTTCCCAACAAAATGAGAATGAAAATTGTGTTTTTTAGGGACCATTTTTTTGTTAATTGTACATGTCGAAATTTTGTTTTCACCTAATGATTACTGATCACCTACACATGTCCTAAAGAAAGCAAGCGCAAGTACCTATACTATATCTGAATCAGACTGTATATAACCATGTGTTGGTGGTGTTAAAATAGAATTGCATGATCCCAGTTAATTTGTAGATCCCATTAAGTGCGACGAATCTCCTACACATAATAAGTATAAATATCCCAATGATATTATGTTGTCGTCTGCTGATTAGATACTTACTTGCTATGAATGTAAATGATGTGAGTGTATGACCATGTAGTTATTATGCTTATTAGTTAAGACACATTTGATTCAATTGATTCACCGGACAATTCCATGTCATAAAATATGTATGGTTATAGAAGTAGCGAGTTACAACGATTCTAGGTGGGTAATGACCGCCTAGAATCGGTGAATGTGATTAGGTAAAGGTTAAATAAAACCTAGAAGGAACTGACCACTCGTTCCAGGCTAGCATTGATCATGGCTGGTGTCCAATCCCGATTAGATGTACTGGCACGAGCTAGGGCGTCTCACACGGTGAAGATACTATAGATGAATGAATATACCCGAGTTGTGCTTAGATGAAATATTAAAATATCTTAAGGTATCCCATACAGCTACGAAAAGATGGATAGATATATATAGAAAATACGATATTAAAATATTTATAGTATCTTAGCCGTTTGTGTGTATTATGTATGAAACATGCACATTATACTAGTTGTATGCCTAGGTGCCGCACAATACAAGTATCGACAGACAATCACACTGACTGAATGATTCCAAAGTACCATGTTATATGATATAGATTATAAAAATAACATGTTCGAAATTTCGCTAAAAGCAAGAAGATCGTTTGAACTGGTACACTCACGATCGGCAGCGTATGTCACGCCCACCTAACTACCGTACTATTTTCAATAGATGTTCACTCACTTGGGTAGGAACTGTAGAGGGCAGAGCCAGCGAGCCCGGTAGCAGGGTACCCAAAACTTGGCGGCCCCGGCCGGGACACCAAGTTCACTGACAGTGCTGCGGGAAGCAATGAACAGGAGAAGATTATAAAATATACCCGAGCGAGCGTGTGGTGATGGCTCTCCACAAAATGTTTAAGGTACAAAGCACGTTATAAAGCAAACATTTCTCCGGTATACAACAGGAAATGTTGACATTTTTAGTCCAACACGGTGGTATCCTTTATTGAATACTTAGCATCAAGGCTTCAGGAAAGGGCACCGTGGGGGCGAACTTCTGAGTACCGCACGTAGCCCAGGCAGATTGCTACTCACAATAGGCTAAATAAGGAGCCGTGGGAGTACTTACGCACACCACTGGAGAACGCGGAGAATGCTTGCGGTCCCGCTGGAATAAAAATTACAAAATTATTAAACTCGTTTTTATATATATTTGAATAACTGACAAGGATGTAATCGTACAATTTAGTGCTGTAAAAAACACCCCTTTCCACGTAGCGTAGAAAAGGTAGCATTAAGCTTACCATTTAAATACACATTTTATAGCAGAGACAAATAATATACTATAATATCGCCAGATGAATACAGCAACTTTTCAATCCCACACTAAGCAAGGACTGGGGGCGATCCCAGTATATATTATTATGTATTAAACATCGAGAACTCGGGCACAAACATTCATGCTCATCTATTATGTATTACATAGTACAAACCTAATTTCTTAGTCTTAAAAGTCTCAAATTAAAATGACATTCCCCGGACAGACGGACATGACAAAACTCTATAAGGGTTCCTAGTTTGACTACGGATTCCTAAAAAGGTAGTTATAAGTAGTTCTCAAAGAAGAAGAATATACAAAGTTCTTACCGGATGCTTTATCGACAGATTCAGCGTTGACTGCGTTCGTTTCGTTGGGCTTCACGACCACCAGCGACGTCAACGGGGTCACGAACGAGTACTGCGATTAGAGCCATGCAACATTGATTAAGTGATTTATGATGTTGCCATTATTGTAATCTATGAGGTCCTACGCATATATTCACTATCGGTGGTATAGCTAGGCGTCATAGTTATATGGCTACGTTATCACACACCGTTTTTACACGTGCCTTAAATAAACACATATATATAGTACCCACTATTACTATTATAGTACTATTGCGCTGTCTGAAAAGTATGTAGACATCATAGGTGTTGTTGTTACCATGGGTACAAAAGCTACAAACAGAAAAATCTTCACTAAACGATGTCGCAACATGGCCGAAATTCATATAGTACCTCAGTACTTTTAATGTAAAATTAGCTATTTACTCTTTTTCATTCTAACTAAGACCCAATATAGGGATTGAATTTCCAATCCCTATATTGGGTCTTAGTCCCTCTATAGTGCACTTAAAGTACCTACTAAAGGAATATATTCTCCAAATTTAAAATCTGCTGCTGCCATTTCTCTGTCACATCTATCTGTTGTCTAATATAATGAGTTTAATAAATAAATCTCTCGAGACCCACCGGATCAGTCAGTCAGTCAGTCGTTAAGAATTTTATTTAATATATTCGTAGTTCACCTTCAAAGCAAGTTTCAGAGCCTTCTTCTCAGGCGTGTTGTCCTCGTCCCCATCGGCTGGCGTGTCCTCTCTGTCCGCAGCGTCGTGCTGGTCCAGGAGTTGCTTGATGCTGAGGTACGCCCACAGCCGCTCCAGCGGGTAGTAGCCCTGGCGGGGCTGCGCCACCGGCGCCTTCGGGAGGAGCTCGTAGTGCTTCTGTTATACAGGCCAGGATAACCTTATTCGCTGGGTTTGCTTCAAAACATCATAGCCTAAGTTTATACAATGTTTTCGTCCATCAATGGAGAAAACTTTGTATAAACATTGCAAAGCTTTATGCAGGAGAAAAAATTTAAACATCGAATTTACAATAGCATTCTTCAAAAATGTGCTACTTACGTACTTCTTCAAAAAAACATAATTTTGCAATAAATGGTTTGGTGTCCATTAAAGTGACAGTTGGTTAATTAAAGTAAAGCCGGTTGATGCGAGTGGCGGAGGACCGCGATGTGTGGAAGTCATTGGTAGAGGCCTATGTCCAGTAGTGGACGTCTTTCGGCTGATAGATTGAATGTTAAAGGTATTGGTATGATGATTGTGAGGTAATGTTACATTGATGTTATATTGGTGTAGTATTTTTCATGTGGACTCACCCTGCCGTATCCGTCCCGCACGCCGCAGAAGCCCTCCACGCGCGGCGCCACCTCGGTGGCCGCGGCCTCCACGCGGCCGGCCACCACCACCTCGGAGCCGGCGTAGAAAGTGCGGAAATCGTGCTTCGTCAGCGTGCTCTCCTTCACCTGTTTCCGCGTTAGAGTCGGTACTAGTGTCACATGATAATCAAAATTGTAGAATCCTTAAATATTTGGAAAATCGTAAAAACTGCATTCGACACCCTGAAGATTAAACGCGAGGGCGTTATTGATTCGTATAGTATTTTCAGTTGTCAGATAAGAAATAAGTAGTAGGAACCTCTCCTAATGGAGAATCTGACAAAATAGAGTTCATCAGAGATATATTTCAAAGGTAAAAATCTAGGTAGGTTCCTACCATTTGAAAAGATTTGGACTCAATTTTCAACAATATTACTTAGTCAGTAGAAAAGCATTTGAACAACAGTCAGTTCTTGTTAAGATTTGTATTAATTTATATTGTCACCTATTATGAAATTATTTTTTCACCGGCACGTTTTACCATAAATGAGGCAAATCAAAACATCATCTGGTAGAATTATCTATACGTACATGCCTACGGCGATATGCTCACCACGTATTATTCGAAACATGGAACAACTCTGACAACATATACTGGGATTACGGTGGTACCCACACATTTTTGCACTCAACCACGGAACAACACGGAATTTTAAAAAAAGCTAGATCACCGAAACCGACGTGCAGTTGCAGTCGACTGACGGCGAGAACTCTATGTGAGCCAAATTTTGGCCACTTGTGTGCGCAAGCCCACCGCTTTCATAACATATCTCCTCTCATATATCTGTGGTGGTACCTGATCCTTGGGGTAGGTGAACTTGACGTCGGCGAGCAGCGGCGAGGAGATCTGTCGGTAGAAGTCGCGCAGCTGCAGCGCCGCGTCCGCCGCCTCGTAGATGTGGCGCATGAACCCGCCGTTGCGCAGAGACACCTTGCGCAGGAACTTGCGGTCCGCGTCCTCGCCTAAAGACACGACGTTTTGTATGAAATACAACTCGCTAGCCTAGCCCTAGCTCTAGCTCAGCCTTTCCCAAAGGAGGCGATAACGCCCCCTTGTGGGCGCTGCAGGCCTAAAGGTAGGTAAGAGACCCAGAAAAAATGGGGGCGTTGTGTAGAGGCTTACAATAATTAATTTAATTTGAAGTTATAGTGGTTTTTAAGTAGGTGAAAAAATGGGGGCGCTAAAAATAATTCATTCTCAAAGTGGGCAGTAGACAAAATAAGTTTGGGAACCTCTGAGCTAGCTCGATGAACCATAGCCTATCGCATTTAGGGATAATGTAGCTTTTTATATGTGCCAGAATTTTCAGAATCGGTATAGTAATCCCCTACATGCAAACTCCCTAACTTTACCACTTTATATTTCAGTAGTATGGGATAAAGTATAGCTTATTTCGAATGTGATTTGTCTTAGAGATGCGTGTAATGTGTGTTATCTGGGGTTCATCCCTACAGACGGGACATAAACAGGGAAAACTATTGCAAATGCGTAAAAAGAAAACTATTGTAATAATGTTCGGCTGGATTGAAAGCTGGTGTGGACACCTGCCATAATCAGTATGTAACCAATAAATATTATCACTTCCTATATCATTCAATCATAAATGTTAATTTATTATTGTTTCGACCTCGTTCTATTGTGTTTATTAACTTACCGAATGCGAGCGAGAATATAGTAGCCTTGTTGGGCCCGTAGTTCTTCTCCGCGATGGCTGTGAGGATGCGCTTTGGGTTTGTCTCACCGACGGTCGGGTCTCCGTCCGTAAGGAATATTATGATCGGCTCCAGAGTTTTAGTTTCTATCACAGGGCAAATGCAAAAAATATATGTTGTATTACAATTTTACGTTGGCCCACTTCTATTTATTTTCTATCTAACTGCGATCGATGACTTCTGAACAAGGTCACGTCTACCGTAGTGGTGGTCATGGTCGTCATGATCTAGCTGAAAATCACAGTTCCTAAACGCTATTGCATCTCTACAATTCTCAATACCTCCTACAATCCAAATTCCTACCCAATATAATCATTTACAATTTTAACTTTGGTAGTTTCGGCTCATTGCCAGTTTATCACAATGGGTACAACATCTGAACGACACCAACTATCCAGTGAGATTTAAAATAACCCGCGGCTTACAGAGGCTTCCTAATATAATTCCAGCTTTATCCATTGGCTGACATCATGCTACAAAAAATACCTTTTTTATCTTCAGTCTTCACACTGACTTCGGTGACAAGAGTCGTTGGGAGGCCGGTAGTGCTAGGAATGTCTGAGGATATGTTTGTAGCAGAGGTAGATGTCGCGATCGCTTCGGGCAGTTTCCAGTCGACACCCTTGTTGATTAGTTGCACAGCTACGTCTAGCGCATGGCCGATGTTGGTACCTGTACCGAAAATATTTTTTAGCATTATTTCTTTATTGTTAATATGTTTAAACGTAGCACAGGTAACTATCTCCAAACTCAGTTGCAATTCCACTCTTGTTGAGCACTTATTCACTAACTTTCAATTTAATTTACTAGATCAAACAAAATGTAGTGTTGCTTAAGTGACAACGGATGACAACGTGACAACAAATATGGAGTAAGAATATTTTTTTCTATAGAGATGGAATTTGGTGAGAGACTCTTGAACAAGTATCTACCTCCAGAGGCCTGCAGCCAGCTGACGATCAGCTTAGCCTTCTGAATGTTTTCAGGTGTGGCCGGGGATGGCGGCACCAGGGTCGTCTTCTTGTCGTACTCGTAGTACGAGAACTGACGTTTGGGTGGTTCACCCTCCGCTTCTTTGAGATTGTGGACCTGAAATAAATGCACCATATTAATATATATATAAATAAATGATTAAGTTGTTAAGAGCTAGCTTCTGTATAGTTTTTTTCTGTCAATTCTCGAGGAAGGGGTGGTAGACCGTACAGCACACAACTACGTATGTATATTTACACTTATTTTGGAAAACCAACACACAAACACTAGTTTTATAGTAAAGCTTATTTCAAAGGCTTTGGCAGAGGGGTACGCGCCTTGGGAAGTCAAGTCCAGAATGTTGACTAAGTTTGATAAAGTTGACTTTCACCCGACTTTATTTGGTGTAGATAGTCAGAGGTGCCGGTGTCGCCTGCAGGATCTTTAAAACTGAATTTTTAGAAGACCTTAACAATAATATTCGTGGAGAACTCACAGTGACAGCGGATTCAAACTCCACAATGCTGAAGTAGTCCCCGGGGTTCAGCTCGTCGAGAATGGTCTGCATGGCCTCGCGCAGCTGCACGATCTTGCGGTCCATCATGGAGCCGGAGGTGTCCAGCACGAACACCACGTGCTTGTTGAGCGGCGGCAGGTCGGACGGCGCGAAGAAGTGCACGAAGTAGCCGTCGTTTATCTGAAAAGTTCGCGTGATCTTTGATGTCGGAATTTAATAGATTGTCTCTCAAATGGTTTAGTATCCAGAACAGTAGTTCGTTTCCATCACATATTATAGTTTTCCTAGATATCGCAGAAAACCTATCCCATAATCGTATTAGAATATAAATCTAGAATATCGAAATTACGATTGTCTGTCGGTTATTATTGAAATAAACGCGCACTTAAGAGCGGATTCGGCGCTGTAGGAAAGTCTTGCGGAAGCGACAGCGCTGACTACGCGATAATCAGAGGTCAAGGCCGTAGGTAGGTGAGGGATTCACCTCCCACCCCTTGCCTGCTATACCATCATTTCATATATATGTACAATTTCAAAATATTTTCGACTTTCTTCAGATTGTTGTTGTTGCTTATTGCCTCTGGTATAGAGTTCGACTCTCCGATGTGCGTTCATAGCTACGGCCATGCCGCAGGCTCGTTTTTTGAATAGAGCAGAGGGTGGATCTTTTTACGATAAAATTATATTAGGAGTTCCCGCTTAGTGCTTAGTAAAGTAATAACGGCGACGCAACGCTATTCATGGTTCATGTTCGTGTGATCAAAATATGCAACTCACCAAAACCTCGCCCTCCTTGGGTCGGATGACGTCGTACTGCACCACGAACTGTCCCAGCACGCCGCCCGGCACCTGGCTCTCGGGCTGCGCGTCGTGCGACCACGAGTACGAGTGAGACGAGACAGCAGAGTCCTTCGACTTTTCCTAACAACACAATACATTGTTCTAGTAAGTACATAAACTAAATAATAACAGAATACCTACTATCGCCAGACAATACAATAAATGTACGGTCCCAAACGAAGCACAGTACCTATGCACCGTATAATGGACTTGAGGCGATACAGGTATATTAACTTCTATATATATTAATAAATACATCCCCAACCTTGGTACAACCATTCGTGCTCATCGTAAAAGTTTTCCCTAATGGGTTTCAAACTCAGGACCTTTGGTATAGAAAGCAGGATCACTACTGACTGTTTCAATCGGGTTGTCGTGTGGTCTTTCATCTTCTGTCCATGTAAGGAGGTTAAAGTATTCCGTGATTCTACTAACCGTGTATATTTGGATGAGCCTCTCTTGCTCCTCAAGATCCGGTTTGAATGTGATGGTAGCTTCGCGGCCGTCGTCACTCTTCACGATAGTTGCTTTAGTATTTTCTAGAAACAATAATTTACGGTGTGAGTCTTATCTAACCATGAATACTCAATCCAGCCGAAACACTCAATAACATTTTGTGCATAATATGATATTTCAAAGAACTCGTGAAAATTACATACTACTATAATTATATAACTGCAGAAACAAAAGCACTGAAATAAATATGTGAAATAAACGGACAGTCGGCTTTGCCATAGCAAAAATGAAGGTGACTAGGTGGACTATGGAATTTTTATTTTTATTTAGGGATTTTTTATCACGCGTACTTACTTGATAAATACGCGTTTAAAAGTCGGCACGCCCGAATCGTTGGTTACGATTAACTGTACAATTGACCGTTCTTTTTTTTTTTGTAGAATATGGCCAGTCTTAATAAGCCCCCCTTAACCCTATTAGTAAAGTTGAGGATACTTTACTGACAAATTACCGGACTTCTTGGGAGAACTGCAAATGTCATGTTTTACTATTTACTTTTATTTCTCGTTTTATTCTTGGACGTTTATGAATGGTTATTACTCCACCAAAATTGTCATTATATTTCAATTCAAAACTCCTCATTCGAAACACTTACGAGCGTCATCCTTGGTCGCATCGATCTCGTTGCCAGTCCTTATCTCGGGTACCCTCAGCTCAGAGATCTTTTCGGTCTCTTTAATATGTACAGTGACTGTGAGCTTGGGCACCAGCGCGCCGGGGTGCAGGTTGATAGCGTGGTTGTAGACCGTGTTGCGGCGGACTAGCAACTCCTCGTAGGTCAGGTTGAACACGGCATTCGACAGCGGCTCGATGTTCACTGACACTGTGAAGTGGTTCGAATCACGCGCCCTGACGAAATTAAAAAAATGCACGTTCAGTTACATTATAACGTCACAAATATTACTTTCAGGGTTTCCAGAGAGTATTTTTTTCGCAATTCTGGATAAAATTATGGCTCTTGTAAAATTATTGGAAAAGTCAAAAAATCATGGATAATCTTGGGTATTTTTTTAGGTTCAGAGTCTAATCATAGGCTGTAATGGAACACATTTATATATTTGAGTGCATTTAACGAACGCAGCCGTTTAACAGTTCACTTGGTCGTTTCGTTCTACATAAAATTAATTATTTCGATTCGCTCACTTATTTTGTTTGATAGGTTATTCTGCTATTTCGGTTCGGTAATCAGAACAGTATTCTAATGAAAAAAAATAAAAAGGCAGAAAGCTAATAATATTTATCAATTACCCGTTTCGTTTTGCCGTCATCATCGAAAATAAAAATCAATTTTGTAAGCGAAAGTAAAAGTCTTGCAGCGCCCTAATTAAACTAGCGAATTAAATATATCATGGGGCATGCGTCAAATAAGTTGTAGATAGGGTTTATAAGCAAGTGATGAAACAGGCACTTTAATATCAAATATCGATTAACTGAAGCCGAAGTTAGTAAAGAGGAAAGCGTGTTTCATATTCGTCCTGTAACTTTATAAATAATGTAAGTAAGTATATCTTATGTGAACACTTACTTCGCCTCAACGTGTGCAGCCCCTATTCCATGAGATATCGCATCCTGGTAGATCTGTTTCGCCTCTTCCTTCTCTTTCACGTACGCCTTGTATGACTTTCCATCGATTGTCCTGAAATTTTAAATAAAAATATACCTGGGATCCTACCGAAAATATCGCGAGCAGAAACACAAAAATATCTTACGCATAATTTTTATGAGCCTCGATTCCTTGCTATCTTGCGCATACGCAGTGTGTACTTATCTCATTTGAAAACACACACACAGGGAAAAATGTCTGAGCGTATTTATGCTTACATAACAAATCCGCTGATGAAAGCTGTCTCCGGCAGCAGCACCCTGAAGTGCGCCTCCTGGGCGCGCTTGCCGGGGTTGCGCATGCGCGCCACCACCGCCGTCTGCGCATAACGCATCGTCACCTCGGAAAGCACCTCCATCTCGGTAAGCTTCACCGGAGGCTGCGGACCCTCTGTCGTCGCTTCCGTCACCGCACTTGGTGTTGTGTCAGTCACCTATGCCAAATGCAAAAAGTTTGTGCATGCTTGCGACGACACGGGGTGAAGATGCGATGGATGTTCTATATATGTTCAGCCGCTTGAAATTAGGTCTTCAATCGTGACAATGTCTTTTCGTGAGGTTATCTTCTCGTGAAGTTTTCACACTTCATTATAAATAAGGAATTGGTGTCCTCCCACATCAGAAGACCCTAGTAAAATATCCTATTACCTAATAACGAATTACCTACTTATAGGTAGGATATTTGTCAGCTAATAGAATAAGAGTCAGCTGTTAAGTCTACAAAGACAATTGTAACGCAATAGAATGACAATTGCTTCGTATGTATAATCTATAAATACGATTATCCCATAATAAAATTCAAAAGTGTCAATTACCATGGCTTAGTTATTCAACTAATATGACATAAGTGTGCTAGCAAAACATGGGACCTCGGACCCGATGTCAAAGTGACTGCATGGTAAAGCTGGATTGACATCTCACATAATGAAGTACCTGCCGCTCTGGATAGGTAGTTCGACTTACCGCGTCGTCAGATCTGGCTACCACCATCGTGTCTTGTGTTGGCACAGCGGCTGAGTGCGCCGCTGCCACCAGCAGGCACGCGGTGCCCATTAGCACCAACCATCGTGGCCCCATATTGTCCGTACCTGTTAAAAAAAACTAAATTACCTGCAGAAATCATTGGGCTTATGTTCCACGACTTAAATATGCAGAGTGAGGATAGAAGAGAGCAGACAAAAGAGAATTATAAGTGTCTATTAATTAGGCTGCTATTGGCTGTGGCCATAGTTATTTTATACCGATCTCATCGTTGACCCATTCCTCACTAACCATTCATATTATCTAGATACCTCTCACCTATTTGTTGCATGTCAGAATCAAAATTACCATAAAAAAACCTAAAGGTCCAATTGGCTGAGAGTTAAAAAAAATCTAAGCGGCCCAACGTAGGTACAAAACAATGTTTATGGGACGAAAATGTTCATATTATAGTAAGATCTTTTCAAAATAATCATTAAGCAATTTGTGAATCAAAGGAAACAATAAAACCTGAAGGTCGAGCCATAAGGTCATAACTTACAACAGCTACGATATTATAAAACTAATTAATCTATTGTTTGTACTGAATGATGTAGATAATGCTTCTGGAAAGACTAATGATAATAAAATTACTCATCTAAAGTCTTGTTATGGTATGAGCCTACGTTGAATCAACAATACGACTGGGGAAACCCTAACGAATAACGTGAGCATATTTTACGAAGATAATTTATCTTTAGATTTTCCGCATTGATTTTTAATGTGTTTTTGTGTCGTGCTGGTTTGGGGTTTTGGAATTCCCATAATAAATGGTCATTAGTATTATATACGTTTACTATACCTAAAAGAAGTCGCAAAAACAGTATACAATATTAGTACTAGACCCCTATTACCTACATCGGGACTAAATACAATCGACGAAAAGTGGGTGTACCCGTTAACGTTTTGCCGTCATCATCGAAAATAAAAATCAATTTTGTAAGCGAAAGTAAAAGTCTTGCAGCGCCCTAATTAAACTAGCGAATTAAATATATCATGGGGCATGCGTCAAATAAGTTGTAGATAGGGTTTATAAGCAAGTGATGAAACAGGCACTTTAATATCAAATATCGATTATACACCTCTTACACTTTCGGGGATTACAGGGTAATCGTCGTAAGATAACGGTGATTTAATTAAATATTACTTATACACTTATAAGTAATACTTATTTAAAAGGTCGAGATAAAACAGACCATAAAAAATAATTTCCATAGCTACTTATGATGGTTTAACTACTTATACGTCAATGTTCTATGAAATTGATTACCCTCGGTCGCACTGAACGACTCTGATACGTACTCAGCGATATTGTTAAGCACCTTAAAATTCATTACATTTTTTTTTTTTATTACATTATAGGCAAGTATTTGATCTCCATCTCACCTGATGGTAAGTGACGATGAGATCTACGATGGAGCATACTCGCCTAGGTAGGACAGTGGCAGTAGATAAGAGACGCTACATTCACTAGGCACATGCAGCGCAACTGATCTGACCCGCCATCCATGAATGGCAACACCGAACATCATGCCGGAACACGGCTAGGCCGCTTGGCGACATGGCTTTGTTCAGTGGGTGGTGACTAGCTACGGCCGAAGCCTACCTCCAGTAGAGTTGTCACCTGGTTGGCACCACCCAGTGTCACGTGTAGGGTATCTCGAGGGTACTTAATTCTCCTACGGACGAAGGTGACTCGACCCCGAATATAATGTATTAACACTTAATGTGGCTTCACATCTAATTTCAATTTCGACATTCGGCTATTATTTTCTGTTACTTGTATGACCTGTATTAAAAGTGGATGTGCGATCCAAATCTACTCAACTGTGTGTGCATTTTAGACACTTATATGCGTATGCATGTGTACTTATATGTGTGTGTATGTATGTATGTATCTTAATAACAAATGAATTTACAGTCACTAAAAATGAACGGAGAAGCGAAAGTTTGTTTTGCGATCTATTTCGTATTCATTGCGTGTTCTCTTGATATATATTATGCATCGTACAAGCGTCCCTACTTAGGCCATACCACCTTTTTATTCGCTCGTCACTAACTATGAACTGCATTGTGACAGAGAGCACAATATCGCGAAATGTTGTTTGTAACCTTGACTCTGAATCGCTCATCACTTGTCTTATATCCGAAATACAGTTAGATACCGCTAGGTATATGATATTGCACGGAATCCGGTCGTTGTGTCTCCCCACCGACTGTTAGCATTCCTATAGGTATTATCCTACCTACTAGCATTCCTATAAGCGTCAGCGTCACAATGACCTGATTCCGTGATTATCATAAGATAAGAAGTGTCTTTAAAAATACACTATATGTCTTGAAGTTTTATATAGGTATTTAGTAATAAGTAAACTGTTGGTTATGTTACCTACAGATTTACTAATCGGTTATTGCACGAACTTATCGGGATTCAGATTCTCAAAAAGCCTAAGAACCTAGACATACAAGAAGAGTTCAGCGTCCTTTGTGATTTATATGTATGGGGTTTTATATAGCGACCGCATACACAGCAGGCGCGCGCCTAGGCGGTCAGCAACCCATTATTTCAATGAACGCGGAACGCGGATCGTAGAACGCGTACGCTGAACACTCCATCCGTTGAGGGTCTTATATCGCCCATGCAAAGTTTATACGAATAAATAGCATTACGCAGAAGTATATAATGTACATAAATAGTTAGTTCATTTGGATTATTTATGAATTTAAGTTGAAAATCTACACACAAACTGATATTGCTCAGTGGGGATAACTTTTATTTCCACTCTAGGTCAAGTAGGTCAGTTTATAACCGTGACAACATTGTTTATTTACGTGTTTCAGTACAAGTAGGTATATTGATGGCCAGTACAACAACACTGATTACACGGCGGGTAGCTATCAAAACATACCTTCCAAGATTGTTGTGGCGACGTCAATTGTTTCAATAATGCCTATTCTAGAATTATCTCATAATTTGCCAGAAATGTAGATAGGTATAGCAAGTTCAATTATAATAAACAACATAATCGGTATACCTACAGCACGAAACACTTACGTAAAGGAGCTTGTTGCGAAAAATGATTGAGGAAAAGTTAGCATTTATTTATCTCCGTCGATCGTATCATTAAAGGTGCGGCTACCCATCTGCCTACCTTGTAGGTAAACACATTTAAACTCGACTGCCATTTATCAAGGGCAATTCGCCGTTATTTACATGAGAAGAACGTCTCAATAAAACAAAACCACAACTAGGATTCTCTACTAAATTAGTTGATGACCGAAACACTTGAACAGTTACAAAACTGTTATTCGTGGAATGTGTTAAACCTACTTACATGGGTACCTACATACATAAAAGACAGAGCAACACCGTGAACATAACAATGATATTTACCAACGCCGCCGGCGCGCGGGCAGTTAGTCGATTCGATTCCGTTACATAAAAGCAAGCCATACTTACACTTTTGTTTACGCTCAACGAGATGATTGCAGCAATTGTCCCTCAGGCTCCGGCGTGGTCCACGTCCACCGTCGCTACTGGATCCGGTGCGACTCGTCGTGTGTGCCCCGCCGCGGAACTCGTTATGTGGCCGAGCGCGGACCGCTTATGTACATGTGCCGTATCTATATGTTGACCCGGCTCGCGGCCGATGTGTTCGAGGATCCGTGGGTCAATCGGACAGAGATGCTCAAACTGTTTGGTTTAATCTGCACTAGTAGCACGGTCGGTTGTTACAAGACAAAATGTGAGATGAATCGATTGTGTCTGTTTCTCTCGTATGAATTACGGAAGGGAGACGGCCCGGCGACTCGGTGTGACATAGGTGTGGTCTTATGACTTTATATAGGCACCTAATTCGATAACGTTCGACTAATCATTTTTTATTTTGCTGCAAGTTTTTAAATGTTATACCTACACCTGCGCTTTATAATATTTATGATATGACTTTCAACGAGGCTTAACGTAGTAAATGGCTCTCGTAATTCACCCAAGTAAAAGTTAATTCACAACACATATTAATTTGCTATCGTGTTCAAGGCTATAGGCAGGGTTGAGGCTTTGACAGTTCAACCACCCCCTCCCTCCAAATGCTTTTAGCTAATTTAACGCTTCATACATAGGTACCAGCATTCTAAAATATATTTGACTCTTTTCTCATTGTTGTTGCTTATTGTCTCTGGTCTAGAGCTCGACCCCTCGAAGTGAATTTCTGGCTACGGTTCTAATGGTGTTGCATGCATTTTATTACTTATATACCTAGTCTTGTCAAACAATGTTATAATAATATAACATGGTACCTAACATAAGTATGTGCTTAAGTAAATTTTCATTAGACAACTGCAGTTTTAGAGCAGCTATAGATAACCTATTGCCATCTCTCCATTCAACTACGTCACATTCTTACCACTATCGTTAATTTAATTTGAGAACCACTGTAAATTCAAAGAACCTGCAGTCTCTTATAAACAACCGATACTTACTTATCTATCTGTAAAAGCTACATTGCGAGTAGCTAGGGTAACGTTTTATCTATTGTACTAAGTAAATTGGTTATATGTTTAATGGAAATTAAATTATATTTGTGTTAAAGTAAAACTTGAAAAACCCAAGACCAGTCACCCGCATGATGCGTTCTAAGAATCTGGTTCTTAAGTATGTTTGTGTATTTTTTAATTTTACTATTTACTTCTTCCGATACTTTTATTTATTATAACTTGTTACTATATTTAACTATGTACTTATATATGAATTCCTGTTACTTGAGTGGTTTTTAAAATAGTGTTTTTTTGTCTGTTACACGGTTGTAATAAAACTAATCTTACGGATTTTATCTATTTACGTTCCCGAGATGTTTCGGCTGCTTTACAGCAATCATAGTCCCGGGAGGACTTTAATTTCAATGTGTAGTATTCGCGTGAATATAAGAAATCAATGTTACAAGGTTGCAAGCTCAGAGAAATTAGCTTGCACTTTGTTTAGGCATACCCTTTGCGAAATCCTCATGGGCATTAGTTTTTTTTTTATTGAGCACAAAACAGGTTACAATCAGGTTTGTATTAATGGTGACATGGAATATAGTTGCTTAAATATAATTATAACCCAAAACTTATGTTTTTAAAATGATACATTATACGAGATAAGTAGAAGTTATACATAAACCCCCGAATTTATAGACGTTTTATAACTATATCAAAAGTCTATCATTTTTGGGATAAGGTATAACAAATAGTGTAAAATATTGTAAATGTTAACGAGTAGGTCATACCGATCATGTTTATGTATAAAATATTATATGCGTAAATATTGTTTGATTTTTTTCAATGACGCGACCCGTCATGCGTCACCTTTCACCATGCACTTCTACGAATAAATATAGCATAGGTAACTCGTTGATGCACTGGATATGTTTTTTTTAATATTCGTATTTATTTTTGTGTGGTTGTCATCCTTTTAACCTACCGATGGGATATCTTAAAATATTTTACAATTGGTATTATAAAAACACCTTATATAAAACTAATGCAATCGTAGGTGTAGGTTTTTCCTTAGTATAGACATGATTTTATTTTGCACGAGTGTGCGTGCACGCATACGTGGTTGTGTGCTGTACGTGTTTATTGCCCGTAGTACAGAAACAAGCTCCATTGTTAGATACTCGAAGGTTACCTTTTTTATTGATGTACTACTATATACCACCTAACGTAAAATCATATAAGTCACGAATAAACCAGACACGTAGGTCTCTAATAAGCAAAATATAAACGACATAACGTCAAACTTATCATAGAGCTCCAACAGACAAAGAGCATCCCACTTTCTGTGCGTTGTTTCTTGTAGTATCCTCGCAGAATAATGTCTTAATTTTAAAATTGTCAAGTAAAATAAAAACTAAAACTGGTGAATACCTATCTCTAAAACTACAAAGCCCATCGACATATAAGGTTCACAGTCACGGTCGCTGTGCTGGCAATCCACAAATTAGCGGGAACGCGGGACTTTTATCAAAGCTGACATAACGATTGTATATCTGTGAGTACTCTAATGATGTGATTTTCGAACAATATTCATCACATAATAAAAGTACTTATTTCTATGTAAAAAAAAAATGTTGGTAGTGATCGAGGTGGCGGCAGGGCGGTTAAAAACCTTAGATAATGATTTGTAGGAACCTCGTCCCTAACAAATTCCGGAGAACTGTTGAAAACGAAATATGAGGATAATTTATGTTTGTTTTGAAAATCAACAAAAAAAAGTTTAAAATTTTGGAACTGGATTTGGACGCCATAATTCAGAGCAGTTGGCATGAGTTTTGAAAGCAGTGTTGCCAACCCCAAGAAACTGAAAAACAGTAGCTCACCAAAAAAAAACCAGGAGAAAACAGTAGGTAATGTAAAAAAAGGCAGATTTCATACTTTCCTCATATAATTAAAACAATAACCCACTTTTATTAGTTACCAGGATTCACGTGCATTCTTATATTATAATATTGATAACAAAATAATAAAAAACAAAAATCTAAGTAAAATTATTTTCCACTTTCATCCTCAATTGCTATTTTCAGACTCATTTTCTTTTTTAAAATCATACATGTTTTTGTTAAATTTCTTCATTTGTCTGTCTGTGGCTTAAAATTAGTAGCACTCGGTTATTTCGGATTTAGTTCAATCAATTCTGTTGCATAATTTGGTTTTCATAATATTTATAGCTGAAAATAATCTTTCTACGGTGGCGCTGCTATGTGGTACGCACAATAGTTTCTTTACCAATTCACACAATGTGGGAAAAGTTTGAGACCCGTCTCCATTTTTAAATTTGTGTACATGTTTCCAGTAGATACTGCCATCTAGCGTCAATGCGTTTTATTACATAGTGGTTATCACAAAATATTTGCATAGAGTAATAGGTGGCCCTGAACGCTAATTGAAAAACAGTAAAAATTTGGAATGAAACAGAAAACAGGGGCATTAATGTGAAAACAACAAATCTACTGTTAAAACAGTAGGGTTGGTAACACTGTTTGAAAGTATTATCATTCATACCGAACGATCGTTCGATACATTTGACAGTAAAGCCGTGAGTTTACTTCTGGCAAAACCCGCTTCTGTGAAATTTATAAGAAAATTTGTCACTCGATCGGCATTTAATGCAAAACTCGTTCTAAGCGCACGGAACCTCGTTTTTAATGTCTCTTTATACTCCGCTTGATGTAGATATCCCATCACAAATGTCGTAGTACACATACATGCTGCTATTATAATTGAGTAGGCGCTTGCTTTTAAATACAAACTGAGAACTACGAAGGAAACGGAAGAACTATTAGGTACTCTATGCCTGTAGGCACTAAGTTTTGATCAGTGTGTTTACAGAACTACCTACTAAGAATGCTGTGTACATAAAAACATATATTATATACTTAACATTACGACCGCAATCTACAAGGTTAGTCAGACATTAAATAAATAATAATAAATAGGGTAGATACCGATATAGGTACCTCATTCAGATTCAGTAATGATTGTCACTTGCTGTGAACGCAAACAACATGAGATAACCTATGCTCTTTCGAAAGCCGTGTGAACAAGCCGCGCTAAGCTAGCGTGGTAGACTGTGGCCCAAATCCCCTCGCTTTGAGGGGGAATGTGCCCGCTATAGTTTCAGTTGCCTCGGTCTCTTTTAAATTTGCACCAAATACAATCGGCGAAAAGCAGGAGCACCTCTGCCTATCCCTTCGGGGATTACAGGCGTGATGATTTTATTTGCAAGAACATTTGTAACAGAGGTCCATTCTTGTGCCATGTAACAAGATAATATATTTACAAAAGGCATGATGACAGTAACTAAGAATCACTAAAATAATGTGTTTATCTAATAAGATAGGATTAATAGCTTCTGAAAAATGTATTTATTTACAGATTTAGGGCGAGATTAATAATTTATTTAATAAAATAAAACGACAAAATTCAGCAGTCCGCCATGATCAGTTGAACACCAATCAGAGTGGACTACGTCACGAGCATGTACACATTGTAAACATCGCTAAGTTTCGTACGAACTTCGACGATTTCTGCACTTAGTAATTGTTTTTACCTGCGTTTGTAAAGTATTTCGTGATTTCTATCGATCAATTACATAGTTTTGTGTTCTCAAAACATGGAACAAGGATTTACCAAATAACGAACCATTTTTGACACAAACAATATAAAACCTGTTGCTAAGCAACCGCAACATTATCAGCAAAGAGTAATAAGATAAACTCCATACTCTTTACAATATTTATATACGTAAATTACTGATTTGTTGTGTTTACGGTCAGTTTGCATAATAGTGACGTCACAAGCAGACGCCATGACACCGGCGATCGTTTTGGAGCGAATTTTAAAATTACAATTTAAATTGCGTTTTTTTCTAATAAAAATTAGTTTCCTGCCGAAATAATATATTTTTTTGGAAATAGTAGATACCTTAGAATATTATAGAACAGTTTTTAAAAATCAGTCATCATGCCTAATGTGTCCATACTTATTAATATATCTCATGTGATACAACACAACTAATTGCATTATAGGGGGATATTATATTATCTTATATCTATGACATAAAACTAGGATCCTATATACGATCCTAGGTAAAATGTAAGATATTAAAATTATGATCATGTTCAAATTATATCTATATTATTATCTTGAGGTAATGTTTGCATGTTTTCAGGGGTTAATCTCTGGAACTACCGGTCTGATTCCAAAATTCATTCAACAATAAGCAAAAGCCAAAGGCTATAATATCCTAGTGTCATAGGTTACATCACACCATGAGCAATGAGTTTAGGTGCAGAACAAAATCAAGGTTTGTGCAGGTGGAGCCACAAGTGTCAGCTAGTTATTGTATAAAAATAATGTCCCAGATCTACATTATAGATATATGTCATATCCCTTAAATATTTTAAATGATACACTTTGGTACAAGAGTTTATGACACATTTTTAATACATATCATATGGCATGAGTCCACAGCAGTTTTGGCTATTACAGAAACATGGTATTCTATTGCTAACAGCATCTCCAGTCATGTTAGCATTGGAACCATAATTAAATGTAATTTCATCACCAGGTAAAATATCCACGCAAGAAAATATTGCAAGCTTGGGTATCGGTGACTGGCATCTAACAGGTACAATCTGGCAGTTCGGAAAACAACTATGATTTATATACCTCCCAATATTTCCAAAATCACTTGGATCCACAAAGGTCTGCAATATTCTTCCACCGCTGTGTTCATTCAGGCAAAATATGTAATTCATTTTCTCATTTAATTTATTGATTCTATGCCTTTTACAAGCCTCGGTTTTAGTTATTAACTCTCCAGCATATTCACAAATGAAAGTTCCTTCAGGGATTCTTTTTTTGCTGAACAAACCCAAGCCCTTAGGTTTAACATCACATATCCTTATTTCCAGCCCATCTATAGGGCCACTTTGGACAACTCGGTTCCCACAATATTCTGAACAGGTGCAGTTATCATTACACTCAATTATCGGATCTATTTTAGAATTCAATTTGTATTTCAAATGCCCATCTTTATCATAAGCAACATAATTTTTTCCACATGATGTCTGGAGACAAGTGCATGTTGCTTGAGAGCAGCAGGTATCAGCACATTCACAGTGATAACTCAGTTGAGAATTAAAGTCGTTTAGCAGTTGCTCATATTCTATGCTTTGTTCTTCCAAAGGTCCAATTATATTTTCAACAATATAAAATATACTACTTTCTATATGTGAGTAATTATCGTGCATAGTGGTTCATTTCATAGAAAAGCTAAAAATAATAATACGAGATCGACAGTATAATAAAAGCTTTTTCAATACACACTGTAACTCGGACAAAAGCAAACCAGTAACTTTAATTATTCAATTCAAAATCTAACCATTGGCTATCCATTTGTAAAAACCCGGCAATCCAATTGGTATTGGTTTTGCCGTGATTCTCGAACAAAATTACACACAGAATAAATTGTTTAAGACAAAAATACAATAACTTTATATCTAATATATACAATTCCCCCTATATTATAATAATTACTCTTTGATATACTAAGGCACTGACTGTGCGTGCTTTACAAGCATGAAGCAAATAACGTGCAAATCGTGCAAATTTCAATGAAGTCATTGACTAGTCTTCTTTTTTTATGTTGGCAATCAGCGACAACATTTAGGCAATGTGAAATTACAAATTTCTTGGGAATTTGAATACAAGTAGGCCTAATGATAATGTACATTCTATATCAAAGTATCACAATTATCAGAAAACAAAAAAAAATATCTTCACTATTCAACTTCCCGCGAAAAAGGCCTAACAATTGTTTTTTTTTTGGCCTGATAGTATACCTTGTATTTTCAAGTTCTCACAAGATGTCCGGTAAATTTGCAGTAAAGTATCCACTAACAGCTTTACAGATAGGGGTGGGCATTCATTTCATCATCATCCTCTTCATCAGCATTATCATGGGCTACATATAATTCAATGACAATTATCAAGAATAACTCGACGATGGCAAAAAATGCGTTGATAGAGAAGTGTTTATTCTCTATCTACGCAAAAATGGCACTATTTTGTATCTGATTGCCAACCTAAAACGATCTAGAAGAAATCCGTTTCGCTCGGCTCGTTGGGCGTGTACAGACAGGTGTACATTTGGCGTAAGTCAATAGTTTCCTTGCTGGTATTGGCCTATTTATGGTCATCTTGCATGGGCCAGTGTCTGGATCAAGCATTAAAGTATAGACAATAAATAAATGTGAATGAGTGGGCATACTCGGTCCTCATTTTATATCTCTTTCACTCATTAGCTAGTGGGGTGTGTGGTATGGTATCATAGGTTCGTAGTGTGGATTGGAACTGGAATGAATTCATCCGTGCGTGTTCGCGCAGGCGCAACGTTGAACGCCTTGACGTGACGTAATTGCCCATTCATAGTTTTTATTCATTGAGAAAATGAAGTTTTCAAAACATTTTCGTTAGTAATCATGTGTTGTGTTGTATTGAGTCTATCACGGAGACTGTGCCATAAAAGTGTGCAACAGTAGAATCTGGTAAAAGCAAGAGGATTGTGTATTTGGATTCGTATAATTGCATTCATTCATTGATAGAAGAGTGCATGTATGTATTGAGCACATGCGCATTGCAGGCTTGAATCCATTCGATTTGCTTTGTATCAAAAATGCATACTCAAAATATCGTCGAAAATGTGGGTCCCTAAAGTGAACTCTGTGTTTGGATTTCGATAACCCAGCTAACTTGAATACAGGCTCAAGTAGAACATTACGAAACTCCGGAAGTGGCGGGACAAGCCGGCCAAACGGGCTCGTTCCGAAAGAGATAACAGCGGATGAAAGAGATAAACAGTTATGGATTTAACATGGCGGACGATACGCGTAAAGTGCGAGTTGAAGAAAGATTGAAAATAAAGATCGGTACGTACTCTTTTCTGGACTTTCTGTATTTTGTAAACATAAATTAGTATTCTGAAATCGTTTAAGAAATGTATGTTAATGATTTGATGCTGGCTTCAAATACTGTAGACCATTGTTGTCGTAGTGGTGAACAGGTGGTAGTAGATATCAGAGAACTCTAGGTTTTGGAAGCTAAAAGTAAATGAATATCCCCATAGCGAATTAAAAGAGTTGCCTGCGTGGAGTGCTTGCGCAAGTGGTGTAGTGGATGTAATATTTTTCTCACTAATTTACGGCACTATTTTGTTTTTGTCTTACGTGCTATTTTGACAGTTCATACTGAAAAGTTTATGAATGAAATCGAATTGCCGTGATCTCAATGAATATCGTGGCTTGATCATAATTAGATATTATCGTATAGTCTTATTGCACAATTCATTACGACGATGTAGGTACTTATTATAGATTAAAATAGTTGTAGTGAACACTAACATGAACACTTTCCAATAAAAATAGGTACTTGCGCTTTCCAATTTGGGATATTATACTTGCCTACAATGTAAGTGATGTGTGTCTCATGTTCCAACTACAACCACTTATTATTTCCATTTATTTATTATGGGTATTCATCAGAAAATAATGTAGGTGTTGTACATGGACACCTTTTTACTTAAGCCATAAAAAAATACCAAAAACCCTATTTTTTGCAAGTTCTGTAACCTGTCACTGTGCCAGCTTTAGCTATATAAACTGATATGAAAAATATACAATTCTAGATTTGAGGGGAGTTATAAGAACCAGCTAGTCATTAATGACAATACAAGTTTATTAAATAACATTATCTTTACCATTCAAACAAAAAGTTATACTGAGTAATATAGTCCCCGATAGCAAACTTATTGAATTTTGTTTCATAAAATTTTTATTGGGCTAGCCATAAAATATAACAGCCACCTTATGTCAAGTTGCAGAAAAAATTAAGACTATTGATTATGAAAGTATTTTTTTTTTTGGGAGTAGGCCTGCCACACACTCCCACCACTGCTACTCCTGTAAGCCAGGATCTACAGTGGTGTCCAATGAAGACACCGAGGTTTGACCCTCGACGTTATGAAAGTATTGTGATTTTTTTATTGCAATGCCAACAAAGAAATAAAATAGATATCTACAAAATTTTTTTTTAGTTATTGGCTTAACTATTCTGCTACAATACATATTCTCCATGGAGTCCATGCATAGTGGCATAAGTAAAAGTTGTCTTACAGTCATGACACATGTTATTTATTTGCTGTGCTTCCATCCTGCTTATTTTTCCAAACATGATACACACTAATATCATACATTCTTTGCCAAATAACAGTAATATTAATAATGATTTTGGTACATCATGCCTGAATGACAAGCAAGAAATACTTATGCTGCACATCACTGTCACATTGCCTGGCATCAGTGAGTTTTTAATATTGATAAAAACTCAAACTGATATACTGATAGACATACATAATTTCCATACATTAATTGTAGTGATGGTGACTGCCCAAATGTTCCTATAGGATACCACCCAGGATTAAATATAAGGCTAAGGTTTTAGCCATGCGCAAAGTACCTACATACAATTTTGTTCAATATGGAATCCATTCTCGTTACTCAATTGTAAAATTATTACTCTACTCTCGGATACAATCTTGGTTGATGACCTAACTCTTAGATGTGTTTTCTGTGAACATACCTGATTACTTAAATATTTGTGTCCTCGTCTATTCCGAGACATTACATCTGAATGCAGTTTTAAAATTAAGCGCCCCTCAAATGTCAGTTGCATTTATGTATTCAATGTTTCAACCCAGTAATAATGAAATTATCAGCTGATTGAGGTATTGGATGTATATTAATGAAATTGCTAATGATGATATTACTATACCTATATTAAGGACAGGAAATATTATGTATTATTCAGATTAATGAATCCAGTTTTCCTTAATGTCACATTAGATTGATTAATTGCATATGTTTATGTTTGCTTTATTCAGTTTTTTTAATAGGTAATTAATCATTGTTATAAACACACAAGGACTTGATCAGCTCAGTTACTAGTGACCCTGCCTTCTGTGCTGAGGGTTCCAGGTTTGAATCCTGGTAGGGACAAACTTTGTGTGGTGAGCATGAATGTTTGATCCAAGTTTTGGATGTTTAATATATATATAATTATTATATATACCGGGTTATGCCACCAGTTCATTGTACGGTACCCATTATACAAGCATTGCTCAAGGCTTGGATGGTACAGTTGGTGTGTTCATCTGGCGATATTAATATATTATATTATAAATGGCGAAAGACCGTGATGTTTATAAGTGTGACCACCAACAGTGGTCATATTCTAGCTTATGGATAATGTATACATGTAATATTTTATGTATGAGATCAATTAAGCAATGCGTAAGTTCTAAAATTATGTTTAGGCATTGTAACCTGAACAAGTGACAATATATTTTTGGACATTTTGGTTACTTGAATTCTCATGATAAACATACAAAAGCCTTGTGCAGAAGTAATAATATTTGTGCCTTGAATTTGAACCATTAATGGAAAAAGATTAAACACACAATGAGGTTGTCATGGTGCTCTAGGAGATACAGGACCACAGACATTCATATTCTGCTGACGCGAGACTAATGGCTAGCCTTATAGGCACACAAATGTGTGATTGTGATTGATTTGTGTTGGTGGCAGGCGGCGCGAGCGCATAAATCTACGATAACATGAAGTGTGTCTGCATGATAAGGGTGCAGTATGCCTTCCGGCGCACGACCCGCGAGTCGCGACCTCCTCGACTCTAACTCGACTACTCTGTACTATATCATACAATGAACCTTACACTAATCGATAGTTTCACTGTACATATTGATTTCTTATATTTACGCTAATACTACACATTGAAATAAAACTATTTTTTAAGGATTTTATCGCGTTTATTTTTGTTTTTAGGTTCCCGACGTTTCGGCTGCTTTACAGCAACCGGTCACGGGAACTGTACAATAATATTTTAGGACCATTTCTGTGAAGACTTGAGAGTATACATGTTGCAGCGACCAAAACGAACACTAAATTTCCTTTTTCCATCACATATGTACTTGTGTAGCTAGCTTTTATATTGGGTAAGATGGATTAGAATTAATAAAAGGGGTACTTTTCAACCCGAGTTATAAAAAGGGGTCCCGAGGGAGGGAGTATTGAACAAGACAATGTCGCCAGCACAGCCAATGAGGAGCTGTGTTTTTTAAATTCTTTCGACGACATTATTTATGACATACTACATACTTCAACAAACGCTTTCGAAAATCGCAATTTTTTTTTCAATTGAACTCTGAGCTGTGAAGCCTATTGCAAACATGTGAACTATCACGTTAAATTGAGATAAATACAAGAATTATTATTGACGTACTCTAAATAGTGTGTGTACAAAACGCTTTATATTCTCTACCTCGTTAGCAAGATTCTTTAAAGCAGTTTGTTAAGGAGAACGCGGTTAAATTTTAAGGCGGATAGACTTTTACATTCGAAATCGTAGCCAGGCAGTTTGCTTGTAATATATTTTTCTCAAAATGTTTGCCCTTACCTTCAGCAATCCCTCAACGATCCCTTTGATAAAATTAGTAAAGATAAGTTAATACAAATTGACCATAGCTACATGTAAGGGACGGGAATTGTAATTGATGACAGTCCATCTTTTAGCTGACTCATTGGTACTTTTACAACGGCATTTACAGACGGTTAAAGTTTCCTATCAGAAAAACAAATCCAGTACTGAGCTACTGGCATTAGGCGTCTACGTCATAGCCCACTAATTTACTTTTAATATGTATTTTATAAAAAAATATCTTGGATATGGTGATATTTAATATAAGTTATACTAAATTCAATTATAGTCAAACCCTATTAACAGGAATAGGTAGGCTGATAATGCGGGGGTTTGTCGCTAATACTTTCGGATTGCGAGGCGCTGCGCCCACATTACTGTGGGCTGTGGCTGTGCCTCGTCTTTGGTCCCGTCATATCGAGACCTTCGGTGGTTCGGGGCAAGCGATCAATGCGATGACGACCTTATACCTACCATGCTTTGCTTATGGCAACTTCCGCCGCGCGTGTTCTTTATCTAAGCCGTCGAGTACCTTTGTTCGTAGCAGCACTTAGCCAACCGACCCGAAAGGGCAGCTGCTAATTGAATCCTATTATTTATTTTGTGCGTGGTTTGACTCACGAAGCGGGTACCTGCGCCCCGTCGACATAAAGAATCGTTTTCACTTCAGAGGCTCGTCTCGACCGCAGAGGCAATACAAACTATGCTTTTGTAAAATACAACATTAACATGTGAATGTGAGTCACGCAATGTAGAAGTACATACGTATCGTGTCTCGTTTCTTGGTAAACACAGCTTCTTGATTAGTATTGTATGGTTTACTCTCTGTCAGGCGGTGTGAAACAACTCCAAACTATATATTACGATATCATTACGAACTACGTAGATGTATTACTGCAATCATCAACACCTGATCCTCGGGAAAGTTGGCTGAGGGAACCAATGAACTCGGTATTATCTTCACCACCTGTTTTAGAGGTTTCATACGTACTTCTTCAGAAAATGTTCTGGTTGTCGTGGGCACGAAAGCGATTCATATGATGCATGCGTCTATATTTAAAGTGTGAAATAATTCACGATAAGCAACACTTGTGGTCGCTCCTAGTCTCATTCGCCTGATAATGGTTATTATTGGTTGCCCCCTCTCAACTGTCAATTAACCCAGAGTCATACAGAACAGGACAATGATTACATTTCTCATTTCGTATAACTATTTATAATTTATTAATAGTAATACAGTCGTATCCGTCGTTTATATGTATAATAGTAGCTGTTGCCCTCGACTTCGTATACGTAAAAAAATTTAACATAACATTTTCCATACAAATTTTGCACCCCCCCCCCCCCCCTTAGACCATTTGTGTTCGTTTCAAAAAACATCTTAGCGAGTACCTATGGGCCCAGAGGAACCTGTGTGCCAAATTCCAAGTGCCTAGGTCTCACGGTTTCGGAGATTTCGTAATGAGCGAGTGAGTTAGTCAGTCAGTGGGTTTCGCTTTTATATATAGATTTAATTTTATGGTTTGGTTGTGGTAGGTATACTAGATAATAGATACCTACATTTCTAAATGATTTATTAATGACTCATCTACGCGGTGCTTACTGCGGTTATTTTCTAAAACTTTTTCTATTTCTTGCGAAATAAGAACACGAAATTGATTTATTTCGGGTTTCGTTATCAATTCGCGACTGTTATCGAAGTACTTTGGTAGACAGAATCTTCACAAACGCGGTACGTAAGGTTAGATGAATGGAAATCAGTTTATAGTGTTGTGCCCGCTTATGTGTGATAAAATATAGTTTGTTCGGATCGCAATCGTGCGGGAGGCGTCGCGACGATGTCGCTGGCCGAGTAGGCGGCGCTCGACGCCTTGCCTAGTTATCTAGAGCAGTGCGGGGCGGGCGGCGGCGTCGGCGTCTGCACAGTGAATGGGGCAAACCGAGCGTTTTCCATTCAGCGCACCCATTCATGGAAACCCGCCGATCCGTTAATGAAAAACGCGCTTGTTTATCGTCACCGTTATCGGCGACTCTACGTGCTACCACGTGTGCAATGTCTGCCGCTACCCGATGTGATATTTTCATTCAATCACCAAAACATTCGTGTATCTACCGACGAATTATCATTGATAACAATGCTTATTATGCGATAGTGAATGGCATTGCGTAGTAGGTATGTACTTGGGTGTTTTACTCATAATCTGCTTCCGGCTGGCGCTCGTATGCAATAAGTACTTCCCTATTATAACTAAACTTCGTATGATATTAACTTGGTTTTACTAGTCGCCGACCAAGGTGAAAATGGTGCGACAATTTGGTCACCTCTTCGGGGAAATTGTGGTTACAACATGCCCAAGAATGAAGCCGTAAAGGAGACACCTTTGTCCAGTAGCGGGGTATACAATGGGCTATTTGAAAATGAATATAGGTTGTCGCGAGCTCGATCTCACTTCAAGACAAGATTCATTCATTGCACCCGCGCTGTAGACAGATGGCGCTTTACTTAACGTTCAATGCAATTGTTGCTTTTCCAACTAAATTTCAAACGCAATTTAATAGTTTAGAAGCAACGTAGCATAAATACAATCCTCCGACAACAACCCTCGGTGCACTCGGGCCCGCCAGGCTTACCGACTTGGCCGGACAATATCCCTTGGTCGCTAAATCGTATTTTCTACGGACATAATTCATATACAGTTAACAAATAAAGGAACAATACGCCACTTATACCAATACATTTCAATAAGTAAATATAGCCGACATGTTTCAACAGCCGTTTTGCAATTGTACATTTGCAAAAACACCAAGCTACTTCACAACCTGTATTATGCCGGTTGTCCTATGTGGGTGAACGTCTTGCCTGTGCGGTGGGATACCTACTGTACATATCTACGTAGGTTTCCACCCACAGAATCCATACAAAAGGTTTGCCGTTAAAACTTGTGTAGGAGTTATTATAAAGTATTATCATAGCAATGATTTTTTAAGCAAGGTAATAGATAACAAAAGCAATATTCCGAGAAAACTTATCAACTATTGCATTGGAAAAAGGTCGCTGTATATAAGAGCGCTGGGGCTGTCGCCCTGCGATCGTATATTCGGAATAATATAATTTTATGAGCTGTTAGTTCTCGGGAATTGTAAGAAACAAAATTAATTTTGTGATGTCGAGTTTCAGTTCTTCCTCTATGGTTCACGCTACACGCGTTTGTGTTAAAATTGTTGAATGACTCTTAGTGGCGCTGTACATCAGTAAAAATGTTTATTGAGACCCTATGCACGCCATTTGCAAACGTAATTAAGACCCGTAAATGCGCGAATTTTTGAAATGTCTCTAGAGAACAGTAAAATTATACAGGCTGTAATATGTAATGCTATATTATGATAACGAAAATTTTGGGGAAAGCCATGGGCTACAAATGTTGTAATTTAGTGTATTATAAATTTTAATTTACATTGCAGTTTTTAGTCTAAATTAGTATTTATGATTCTTAATTTATAATCACGTTGAGATAGACTTCTGTTATGATTTCATCCAAAAATACGTAAAATTCATGAAAAGATCAACGACAAATTACAACTCTAAAGGGTTCAGAAACATGAATTGAATCCATGATATCAGTTTTCGTTACGAAGCCCTTTACACCCTGTATAGGACATTCTCCTTGTTATTTACTAATTATCTTTACACAACGTATTCCGCCCTATTGGCCTTGCTACGTTCCGGCAATATGTATCAGGCTATATTGAAATCGATCAATCGTATGTTACTCAAACTGTTCCCATGGCTGAGTGCAAACGGAGGTAAAATACTCTCCATTTCGAAACAATCGCAATACGCACGAGCGTGTGGAAACATCTTAATGATCGCCATTGTGGTGGGTTAAATAGATCGGTACGTATTCGTTTCCTCGGCTGATGGGACTATTCAGAGGTCCCGTTTCTCTCCCACGATCCAGTTTGATGGCGTGTGTTACTGTCGTGTTGATGATGACGACGGTTGTTTTTGCATCAGCAATTATGTACAGTTTCTCTCCAACTACAATTACTACGAATTTGTGGGAGCCCGTTGCCGCAGGAACATTTCGCCTTTGTTCCGTGGGCCTAACTATCGTAACATTCTTGCTACCTATTATAATGATTAACCTACACTTTTGTAATTTGGAAATTGTGTGTGTGACTTTGACGTTCATACTTAGTATGATTGATCAAGAACTGAAGAACAAGTGAATCAACAATATTACATGAACACTATTTACCACCATAGTATCTGTCACGGTCAATACGTGTCCTATGCGTTTTGTTTCCTTAAACGAGCAAACTGTTTTCAAAACATAATTCCCGCCTTATTAATAACACTGACTAACATGATGAATTACATCTTTGTAAGCAGAAGTAAGTGACGCGTCACTTGAGCATAGCTTATGCACTATGAGCATTCGAAATAAAATTTATTTATATATGTGTAGTAGATATACTAAGTATAATAGGTATATAGACTACAATTGATTTCGTCATTGTCGTTGGTCATTACATTCCCTCCAACCATCCTCACCTTGGCGCTCTGACGTAAAGTTTGTATTGTGTATCTGTTAAACTACAAGTAATGTGTCAAGATTTTGTCAAGTGTGTGATGTTTTGATTTCTCGAAGAAAAGCAACGGCCTTACAGCGCCAGGAATTATATGAGCTGCGAATGCTTAATATGTGTAGGATATATGCATTTAAGTTACAAGCTAGATCCCAAATATGAATTTTTAACTCAACGCGAAGAAAAATATTGTGTTTAATAAAATAAGTTAGTAAGGTATTAAATTTACTTAGCGACAGGCTTAAATAAAATTTCGTCATGCCCCTTAAACATACCCATTCATGCCAAACTAATTAATTGTCTGCGCCAATAAAAAAGTGAGATCATATTTCTTGTATTCTAGTTCGCACTGGTGCTTGTGTGCTCATTACCCTTATTGGTTTCATACAATACAATAGCGGAATTCGTTAACATGGTTTATATCGTCTAGGTAATATTACAAAGCGCGAGAGAAAAATAAATAAACATGACGATGCAAATTTCAAGTAATATACTAAACTGTCATGTCAGATATCTAGAACCTAGTTACTGGTAGAGAGGTCAAACAGGCTCTGTCCGAGCCCAGGCGAGCGACAGGACAGTAACTTATGGGCCGATGGCCGCCTCACCTTGTCTATCCGTAAATAGCGATAACTGACGAGGTCGCTACACGTTGCGCAACTACCGATGGTCTTTCCTTATTTAGTGTTCCATTATTTCAGTCAATCTCAAAAATGTAATGAGCCAACGATCGCCGTAGTATCTTCAATTGCATTAACAATATGTTAACATACCTACTGTGTAATCATCAGAATCTGATTATACACTTAAGCAACACGCATGTCACATTGCGGCACATCTAATACACTAGAAAGCTGACGCCCATTGAAATTGAAATCAGTCAAGGTTACACTTCGCAACCAGTATCAAATGAGCGACATGATAATAGCTAACTATGGGAAATTCAAAATTTTTAATGTCACATTACGTGCAATTGATCGTATCTAATATAATAAAGATAAGAACGTATGCCACAATACGGCAACGGGTGCCATTGTAGTTAGTCAAATGGGCTTGTGGCGACATATGAGGCGAGGCGACGCGATGGTGCATGTAATTGGAGACACGTCGTTAGGCGAGACGTTGACACGACCTCTAATCTTTCTGTAACTCGACATCACATGCACTTAGCAAACATTATCTTCAAAATATCCAGTGCTCCGTTCAGATATCTACTGAGTCATTTGAGTCTTATGCTGTCAAGTTTCATATGACTTCCGTGAACATAGCTAGTAATAGTACTTAATTCATTCGTAGTATAGGCTATATTCATACGCAGTCTACTCTGTGGTGATTATCTTATCTTTTGTGAAAACCAGAACATCCTAAACATGCGCCGAACAAAGTCATAACTATACATTAGCAAGGTTACAGGATTTGAAATGGTTACAATTTAATTTTATCATTTGATTGTTTCAGGAGAAGCAAAAAACTTGCCGGGTCGTGGCCATGGGGCGGCGTGCCATCGCGACATATACTGCGTGCTGTCTCTCGACCAGGAGGAGATATTTCGCACATCCACCATGGAAAGAACCCTCAAGTGAGTAGTCTTACGGCTCAGCCTACATAAAATCATATTACCATAATATTATGATCTGGATGTGTAATTGTACTTAGCTAATAATCTTTGCATGGCAAATGTATTTTTCAGGAGAAACGATTTTAAAATGGCCAACATGGAAGTATCTATATAAGTAGAGCCAAAGCCTTCACTTTACACAATCAGTGCGCTTAGCAACTAGTCATAGATAGTGACTGTTCTATCTTTTTTTTTATTTCTGTCCCGTTTGCCCTTGACTTAAATGCCGTTACTATTCTCGCGTTTCCTGTCTGGCCCTTCACGATTTCTAAAAAATACGCGCGTTCCGTTTGCTCCTGAGTTGACACAATAATAACGGATCCATTGTCCAGTGTCCGGTGACGCTTCCGCCGTTATCGGGTGGGAACTGTGCACCCACATTCGGGAGGAGGGAGGGCGAACATCATTTAATGGGTCAAGGTTCCTGCTTCATCAATGAATAGGCATTTAAAGTGGTTGATAAGATAAATTGACGGTAATTAATGGCAGTTGTACTACTCGCGTACACATATTTTGTTGCCAATTGCTACCTGGAATTACAGGGCTCGTTGTAACCGTATGCCGTGTTTATTAGGACAGTAAAATAATGGCGCAAAATGTGATTTCCGACACTAATAGGCTGCCATTACCAAAGATAGGGCTACAAAGAGAATAATAGAGAAGTAATGCCACATGTTTAGTTAAATTTGGGTAAAAAAAAATCCCGTAAAAATTTAGACCTTATCAAGGATGTCCTGCATATGACTGATATTAGTCTTCCATAAAATAAATTATGATTCTGTGTGACGCAGGATACTTTCCTGATCTCTGGCATATAAAATAATTTTCAAAATACCTACTTACTTATTCAACACTATAGCTTTTAACAGCAGCTCCGCTCGCAGAACCTCAGTGACACACAGGCTATATATATATATAGCCTGTGTTCCTGTGTTCCGCTTATATATTTTGTATCTCTTTCATCAATTTAGCACGAGTAGCTACATATATATATATCTATTTACTTATCTAAGACTTGTTCTTATTTCCCGTAGCCAGATGCTTATCATCGAAAAATATGTATGTCGATAAATAAATGTACCATGAATTAGTGGGTTAATTGAAAGTATTCTTCCACTAATGATATCGTAACGGTGACTAAAAACATCAATTATACCACCAAACCACAGGTGGTTTGGCCGCCTCGCCTCCCATATCCAACGATTCCTCATCAATTAAACATTAGCCATGAATACCGTGATTAATTTGTCGTTGCGGTGTTACTTTTAAATGTCGGCATTATTCGGGGGAGGCGCTATTGTGCCGTAAGGGAGGGCGGGGCGCTGCGGCGCGCCGCGTCCCGGATGCGTTTCCGGTGCGCGTGCGCGCCCGCGCGGAACGTCCTTTCCGTTCCACCCCTCTTGCCATTCAAATTTGGAACCATTTTGAACGAATAAAAAGCCGTCGCTAAATTTTTTTGCTGCCTCCGCTTCATGCGCGCCCTGTGATTAGTTGTGGGAATATGTTTGACGAGTAACCATCACTGTTAACAGGAAATCAACCTTGAAATGTGATAAATGGAAAGCGTACTGGTGAAAAGTATTTTTAATCAAATTCTGTGTGTATTTATTACTTACCAATTTACTATCAGATATTTTTGTTTGTAAGTAAAGCAACAAAAACAATATAAAGGCTCCTAGGTGCGTTCTAATCGCTATTCCCATTACACCTATGATGAAGTATGTCAAACCAACATTTCATTACTTATCTGTAACGATGTACTGTTTGTTAATGAACGGAAGCGATAATGATTTGTGACCCCAGAGGTGAGGATGTCGAAGAAAACGACACGTCACTCGTCGACTGTAGTTAATGGGTTCTTTGTCTCGCGATACCTTATCACTGCACTTACTATGTGCCTCTGTCCAAACTATCTGCCTCGCCCACTGTACAGCTGATAATTTACATGTTAGCCGTATGTTAACGACTGCGCTCTCATTTTACATCAACCACGATTATCGCTGGTGTGTGGAACACATTTCAATCATATTGATATTCGTACATTACATAGTTACATTTACAAAACATAACGCTGCAACATTTTTTGTATAAAGTATACACCATCAACGCTTGCGCATGTACCCGAAGGGTGAAGGATGATGGTACTAATTACACCTTGCATAGTGAGAGCTTAATTACATAGAATAAGTTTTGTATGGGGAAAAGGCAAGATTTCGCTGTATAGCCAAAAACCAAGAAAAAAAAACTAGACAATACAAAATCCACTTAGGAGATGTTACTGAAACTTAGCGCTGTGAGAGATGAATTTAAACTTTATCCATATATATCCTTATCCAGACAAATCGAAGAGACCCCCGGCATAGACAAAGCGTGCAATGTCGCGGGCACAGCTAGAGCATAATATAATTACACCATACATGACCGCAATGGCGGCGTCGCCCACCGGGGGCGTAGTTATAAAACATACTCACAGTGCCGATCTCATACAGATACCGTCATAAAAAAAACGTCGGTAGTGCTACTACATGCAACGGAAGCTTTTAAGTGATAAATTGATCCCGGAACCGCGCGGCGCGTAAAATGATCATCGCCTGAATGGTCCAGGTCCGGAGAGGCGGCGGTCTTGAGTGCATTGCTCTGGTTTCTTACACCGTGTGCTATTTTATACTTCCAGTCATGGTATAATAATATGCTGAGCCGGGTGTTCGCTTCCCACGATGGCCCAAAACTACGTAACGATCGGTGTTGCCATTGATTGACGTATTCAATACAATTAATACAGCACCACTGCCAATGACGTGACCCAGATATTACGGGAAGAGAATACCTGGCGTTGTATATTATTATACCATGCTTCTAATGTGCTCATTACAGCTTCGCACAGCGCACGAGTGCTTGTGTATATAAGGTGTAACAAATATAGCGTAAATTATTTTAAGCGGCACAATGGTAGGATATAAACGTCACATTCTCGAAAAAAACTTTTTTTTTTTAAATTACCCCTACGAACTAAGTGCCCTGTGAAACTGTACTCTCTCGCTTGCTCACAGAAAAATCAACACTGTTTACACATATATTTTATACAAAATATTTTACACTAATTTTGTTAAACCTTACATAGGCATGATCATATTAAATAATACTTACAGATCGAAGTATAATAATATCAATCAGCTTTTAATTCATTGATAAAACTCCACCTACGTGATTGTAAAAGTAATTGATAGGACTCCCTGTGACCATCTGTGTATCTGATTGGCGAGGACTTAGGTGTGTCAATATCGATCGTCGATATCGGTTTCCCAGGGGTCGACATAAACAAAAAACTGATTTTGGGGGTCGACGAGGTCTAAAAATCGACCCCTATTAATTAACACAAGTTCTTATTTGAAACTTTCAAGATAATAAATTAGTTGTGTTACATGTACCAACTTGTTATAAGAATGACTAATATTTTAGTAGGAAGTATCATTGTTGTACTTTTAAAAAACTCAACAAGTCGATAAGCGTGCACAAGTTCGTATTTATGAAATTATTATTTTGTATCAATAGGAAAAATGTTAGAGATTGGATTTTTAAAGTAATTTGACTCCAGGGGTCTGAGGTATCACTTCATTTTGGAAATAGGGGTATCTTGCTTAAAATAGTTTGGGAATTCCTGCCATATGTAATTGAAGTATTGAAATTGAAGGCGTTTAATACCTATGTGTAATAGTAATAGTGATTTAGCTAGTGCCGCCCGCGCTTATGCCGCTAGGGTTGCTGCCTAATAATCAGGAACAGAGTATATTTAATAAATAATTGAACTAAAGCACTGTTGACTAAATGGAAGATATATTCAAGTTTGCGTTGAAATATACTAAAAATAAACAAGGATTTACCCGCGTCCCGTCCGCGTGGATTTCAAGGAAAAACACATTATGAGCTATCTCTATAACAAGTTTCATTTAAATCCAGTTGCATTGCGTACTCCTAGTTCAAACATACCAATAAACAAACGCTTTCATATTTATACAGTTTAAAGCAAGCATTAGACACAATAGCATGAGGCTTTGTGTCCGCATGTTGTAGTAGAAATTGGATAAATTTATGCGCGATGTTACTCAATAATATAACAGTGGGCAACCCTAGTTCCGCCTCCGGTTTATAAATACCGAGCCGGGGCGCCGGATGCGCCTGCGAGGCTGCCACCGACTCGACACCGCGAGCTCTTGTACCGGCACACTCATGCCGAGTCAATAAACCCCTTTATTGAGTTATTGTCGTGTTTTACGAATAGCTACACGTAATGCGCTCAGATAATATACTTACCCCCGTATTTATAGACGATTTGTAACTTTACCAAACTTCATGTCGTACTGCGAAAAGCAAAACTCTGGTGCGCAGGCCGATATGGGGTTTGATAAAGTTGACGTTGACGTTTGTTCGTTGGAGACGAAGATGTCGACTTTAAATTTGGGGGTTATTGTATATGCGTCAGGGCAGCGAGATCTGTTAAAACATAAATATAATTACGCACATGTCTATATTGTTAATACCTCCCACACATAACCTGAACTGCCTCCTTAGGGAGGAGGAACATATAGAAAAAAATCTGTTTTTAACCGAATTCGAAAAGCTATCATTTCGATAGCTGTTTTTTTTTTCTATATTTGTTACCGTATCTCCGCTATTTGTCAACCGATTTTGATAAAAAAATATAGTTTGATAGGGGATAACTTCAGTGTGCTCCCATTACAGATTATTTTTAGAAAACACTACTAGAGTGAGGGGGAGTATTTAGGAGAGATGGCCCAAGCAAAAAAACAACGGATAGATGCTTTGTGTTTGTTAATGCAATCGATAAATCATTCATGGTTTTGTTTGCCATTTTTGAGAATTGTCTCATACAAAAACTGTCCTAATTGCCATTTGATATTTCATTTTCATTAGATTGTGGTTCGAGTGTAAACGCAGACGTAAGGCCCTAGTCGTGCGTAGGGGTTTTAATACCGAGTGTTCTCATTGCCCGTAGATGGCGCTTCATAAAATCTGCCATGAAAACTAAACAAGTGATCGATTAAGATTCGCGGTATGCAGATCGAGCGAGGCATACACACATTTTATCGCAAACGATGTATACACAACACTCACTAATTCTTGGAAGCCAGGAAAATTCACGTCGGCATGGTGCAAGTAATACCTATTAGATTATATTGCAACATTTTAATGAAACTTTTAATTCAGTAAAAGTGTGTGCATATGGGAAATTTTATAGGGACCCACAAACTCTAACTTTCACCTTTGAATAACGAATCCCACGCACGCGTTGTACTCTAATTACGTCATAATACGGTGTGCTGCTCATAATGTGCTTGCTTATTAGCGAATTTTTGTGTATGTAGGTATTTTACATAGAACTCGAGCGGTTCCCATCATTTTGAGTCGGGACATATTTTTGCTGACGATACAGAGGTACAGACTGATAGATACATCTTCTAAGCAGTACATTGGCATACAGTCCTGTAACCACACTTGTATTTTTAAAGCATTGATAGACAATTAAACAAACAGCTTCCATCTTCGATGTTCTCCATTTAGATTGAATCCCACCTATATAGTTTTACAACCTCTCTTCTTGGAGGCGGTGCAGTTAATTAACAAGTTTTATTGTTTTCACCGAACGTGCGTATTCCACGATGCTGCAAATTGGCAATAAGCTATTTGACCGTGTTTGACAATCTATCTTAAATTGTTCATTAGATTAATATGATTTTTTTTTAATGTAAATCCCAGTATTTTCCATAAAATTGGATGATAAAGTTTCAATAAATAATGTTACTGCCAAAACGCTGCCTCTGGTCACGTGAACCTAGTGGAAAAAATCTAAATATTATTTATATTACTACTAAACTCGTATTGACAACCTGACACTGATTACGACGTTATGACGTCATAACGCATCAACCAACAATCCAGAGCGTTGTTGATCACGCGACCGAACCAAAAAAACATTATTTTATTTTATGATTTTAATGAAAATATTTTACATTTTTGCAGAACAATTAAGACTAATTTAGTTTTATAAAGCTATAGTCTTTTAGGATGGCCACAATTTAAAGCTTATTCTTCATACAGTCAAACACCCTGTTTAATACTAAAGTACTTTACTCGCATTTATTTAAAAATAAAATTGACGCAAGGCCGTTTCTTTGAGGATTCGATAACATAATCTCCGTATTCCACTATATATTATACTCTTGAGCAAGTGTATTTAAAAAATACTACATAAATTTGCAAAAAATATATATTGGTATTTCTGTAGGCGTATAAATTGACGACGGACACCCCACGCGTCCGCAACTAGGTTGGCGATGTGTTATCTCGCCAGTCGAAAGCTCGATAACAGCTGCTCGGTTGTAATAAATATTGTAGGTACATGAATACATATTGTATTGCCTTCTGATAACTCTCGACACTCGACACGAATCGAGTTTATATCAATGTATATTGAGTGTATCCATCGAGCATTTATACACTGCCGAGATCTAACGACGCTTACTTTGTTACAGTCCATTCTTCGGGGAGGAGTTCCAGTTCGAGGTGCCCCGACGGTTTCGATATCTGTCCATATACGTGTTCGACCGCGACAAACATCTCAAACAGGACAAGGTGCTCGGCAAGGTGGCCATCAAGCGGGAAGACCTGCACCGGTACAACAACAAGGACCACTGGTTCGCGCTGCGGCCGGTGGATGCCGACTCCGAGGTGCAGGGCAAGGCCTACATCGAACTCACCCTGGAAGACTCGAGAAAACGACTGCGCATGGAGCCGAAGCCGCCCGACCCTGACCCCGCCCCCGCCGCCGACACCTGCTCGACCAAAAGCAAAGGAAATAACCTCGTTAGATTATCCGAATACTGCAAGGAGAGCATGAGATTCGGCTCTTGCTCGAGCTCGACGAGCAAGAAGTTGTTGAGCACCGTCGCGACCGAACCCTCGCTGTCTCTGTCGCGCTCGGAGAGCTTAAAGGATCGAGCGCAATGGGCGACGAGGACGAAACCCCCAATGCACACGATGCCGGAGTCGGACGCCTCGCCCACACCCACCGCCGCTGACTACTGGTCGGACCCCGAGAGACACTGCGCGGCGCGCGTAGGCCACGACACCCTGCGCCTGCGCGTGCTGGAGTGCTCGGAGCTAACCACTAAGAACGGACAATGTGACCCGTTCGCTCTCGTCACGTTGTTGTACTCGAACGGGCGAAGAGTTGAGAAACGTACGAAGCCTAAAAAGAAGACTGTTAACCCTCAGTTTGACGAAATATTCTGTTTTGATCTCGTAATGGAGGCTGACCCTAAGGATAAGGATGCCTCACAATCGGTACGTTTCAAATACCATAAATGTTGATCAAATATATTTTTGTTGTAAAATGTTGTTAATAGTTTGTGTGTCGGCCTCGGCAGGCAGGCGTGGCCTGCGAAGCCAGGGTGTCGGTGTGGCACGACGCCGCTACACCGGTCTTTCTCGGCGAAGTGCGGCTACAGTTGCGCCAGCCCGCTCCGACTCCTTTACGCGCTTGGTAAGTCATAAATCATGATACCATTCAACGACTTCATATATCAATAGTTTATATTCTAAATACAAAAGTGTTATTGGTACTATGTATAATCTTTAAACACCCCAACTGATTGAAGTAAATTAACATACACATAACATGTTTTTATGCATTGTAAAACATACTTGCACGTTTTTCTATTGTAAACGTTATGATCGACGCATTTATTTTTTAGAAAATATAGCCCCTAATTAATAATTGTGCAACAGACCAATTTCTTCGAACTTCCGAACAATATACCGAACGTTGTATATATTTAAATAAATAAAAAAATATCGTCAGACGAACACACCAACTATACGGTCCCATACTAAGCAACGCTTGTATTGTGGGTACCGTACAATGGACTGGGGGTGAAGCCAGTATATATTACTTATATAGATATTAAACAGCCTAGAAAACATTCGTGCTCATGACACAATGTGTCCCTAACAGGATTCGAATCCGGGACCCTCGGCACAGAAAGCAGGGTCACTACCAACTGCGCTAATCAGGCCGTCATGTAGTATAAAAGTTATTCTTTTATAATGAAATAAATGTGTCTCCTGATAACACAAAATTGTTGTTCATTATAAACTTTATGTAATATCAAACATATCTATAGCCTATACTATAGCAATCCATACTTCATTAATACTATTCATTCATACACCTATACAGATATCCCGTCATATGTTATAATTGCGATAACATAATCCATTTACCAACGTCAGACGCAATCTGTAATCACGACATGTCTCGCGGTGCAACGATAATAATCATAAAAAATATATTTGATACAACACATCAATCTAAATATAATTAAACATCGCAACTGGGTCCAACTCAACTTTATTGCCTCACAATGGCATAGTAACTGTCAACTTTGACAGTAATGGAATAAAATAAAAGTTACTTGTACGATTGAAATAAAACTAATTTTACGGATTTTATCGAGTTTGGCTGCTTTACAGTAACGGTCACGGGAGGACTGAGGTGTTATGTGTTATGTAGTGTATGTCAAAGTTTGAACTGGCGTACTATTATATTTAGTAGTTGTTTGCGGTCCGATCTATGCAGAAAGTGCTCACAGTGTCTTGAGGTCTTGCAATGGTGCGCTAGCAAGACCTCAATGTGTAATATTCGTGTAAATATCAATAACATGTCGACGTCATAATTTGATTCTTATTAGTGAAATTATCTGATGATATACCTAATAGTAAAATGTGTTATTTTTATATCAACGTATTCGAGTCTCGGCTAGGGAAATTATTTAAAAAAAATGTAATGATTTACTTGGGCGGTATGTTCAAAATCGGCTTCGGCTCCTTTAGGCATTTTTTGCATGCTATTATTATTATACGGTGTCGGATTTGACCATCCACACCCACATGAAAATATCACCTGCGAAGTCAGTAGGCGATTTTTTTAAATACTGGCGCCCATGTAAAAGGAGGTTAAACCTGGACGAACTGGGAATACAGCTGGAGAGAGAAAAGAAGCTATAATATGTGTGTTGTTGACAGGTTTTTCCTGACGTCCCGCGCGGGCGGCGCGCTGTCCCGCGGCGCGACGCCGCCGGGCACGCGGCTGTCGGCGGCGGGCGGCGCGGCGCTGGGCTCGCTGCGCCTGCTGCTGCAGTACACCGTCGACCACGTGTTCTCGCTGCAGCACTACCACAAGCTCGAGGAGCTGTTCCTGCGCAGCGTGCGACAGAAGGTATTGCCACTGTAACCCCTCGTCGCAATACATACTATCACAAAACATAGGTTTTTACAAGGTAATGTCGTCGTTAGAGCGATTTCAACTAATTTAATCTTCACTTCCACTAATTTAATCACTAGTTATATTTCCAAAATTAATCTTAAAATTATAGACTTATAAGGTTTGCGATCAGAAACCCGTACAGATCTGCAGAGCTGTGACGTCACTGGCATAAGTAGGCGCATGTGCAATAGAGAAAGAACGCATCCCCAATCTCTCCACTACTTGTGTTTACCAAACTCTAATGGCGAATATCTAAATAATCCCACTAATATTAAAAATGTGAAAGTTTGGATGGATGGATGGATGTTTGTTACTCAATCACGCCAGAACGGCTGAACGGATCTGGATGCAATTTGGAGAGATAGATTATAGTCTGGAATAGCACATAGGCTACTTTTTATCCCGGTAAAATGTATGGTTCCCGTGGGATAGATATACTTTTTAATCGCGAGGCGCTGCTACTGTAACATATTTCGAAACTTTTTTCATAGTATGTCATAACAAAAAAGTATTTATGATTGAATACAACAAGTATTAAAAAGTATGCATGTTTCGTATTGCAGCCAATAACAGCCTCCGCGGTGTACATCCTGGGCGAGATAGTGCCGAGCAAGACGGACGCGGCGCAGCCTCTCGTGCGGCTGTTCACGCACCACGACCTCATCGTGCCCGTCGTCCGGGAGCTCGCCGACGCCGAGATCTCCGCACTCACGTGAGTCACAAATCAAATGTGAACCATAATTGGAAGGCATAAAGGACTGTGAAGACAGGCTTGTAACGTTTACTTGCAAATGTAATGGGATGGTCAGGTGGAATGATGATTTAATGAAATTCATTAACAATATCAGTAATGTGATGTATATTGAAACATTACCGGATTTCTAGAGAGACAACTACGAAAGTCGAGTTTCACCACTTAATCTTAATTTCCTTATTGAAAATTAAAAAAATATTTTAAATTTGCTAAGAGTACATAATTTTAAACCAGTGTTGGAACATCCTATTAAGTAAATGTATACCTGTGCCAGGATGCCCTTCCTTATAAACACATACAAGTTAATATATCTTCATCATTACACGGATCATATACAAAAGCGACTGATAACTACTCTATATAGTCCCGCAAAAACACGAGGGTATAACAGCTATCAAGTTGGCTACAATAAGTCAGGATTTCATGCAAATAAGCTGGCATCGCGCCAGCCGGCCGTCACTCCTCACAATGAGGGTCTAATCGTCCATTCATTGCGCGCTTATTGGCACACCTCGCAGCATTTACTGGTATAAAAATAGCAATGATTATGTTAATATATTAAAAAGTAGTAATAGCCAAGTTGGTAGAACGCTTGATTGAACGTGACCGAAATTCAACGAGAAAAACAAAATTGGAGTGTCTATTTGAAATATTAAAATAAACGCTTTTTACTAAGTGCATTTGGATGTATACACGGAACATATACCAGAACAATTTTTTTTTCAATTTTGTCTGTCTGTTTGTTCCGACTAATCTCTGAAATGGCTGGACCGATTTTGACGGGACTTTCACTGGCAGATAGCTGATGTAACAAGGAGTAGCTTAGGCTACCTTTATTTTAGAAAAACTTTTTTGTTAAATATCATGCGGACTAAGTCTTACTTACTAACAGCTAGTATATATATACGTGTAATATACTAGCTGTTATATATATATATACTAGCTGTTGCCCGCGACTTCGTCCGCGTGGTATTTAACAAAGACTCAACCGTTGGCAACAGCCTGCTCGCGGGTTCTGATCCGGCGGGATGCATTGCAGATTGTTGCTATCAAACTTAATCAGCCCCAGCGCTGCAACATTGGTTTTAATTTTTTTTTCGAGATCGTATTTTTTTTTTCTAAAATAAAAGTAGCCTAAGTTACTCCTTGTTACATCAGCTATCTGCCAGTGAAATTCCCGTCAAAATCGGTCCAGCCATTTCAGAGATTACCCGGAACAAACAGACAGACAGACAAAAAATTTAAAAAAAGGTTGTTTTGGTATAGTTACCGTGTATACATCCAAATGCATTTAGTAAAAAGCGGTTATTTCAATATTACAAACAGACACTCCAATTTTATTTATATGTATAGATATATATTTGTTACAGTGACGCCACGACAATATTTCGTGGCAATACGTTAGTATCGAAGATGATGGACGAAGCGATGCGGTTGAGCGGCGCCTCGTACCTGCGCTCCGTGCTGCGGCCAACGTTGGCCGCGGTGTTGGCCGAGCGGCGGCCGTGCGAGATCGACCCCGCTAGAGTCAAGCCCTCCACCGCGATCACCGCCAACCTGGCCAACTTGAAGGACTACGTCGAACGGGTAAGGTATTGCGACTGATACTTTATATGTTGTCTATGGCTCCCACCGCGTAACCATCGATATTGATCTGTAGTTTTAATCATGATGGTGTTAGCGTAATATGAGTCTTACTAGGCTTTCTTACAGTAAAAACTATGTTAAAATTGCTACAGTTGTTTTTGATGATACTCGAATAAACTAACCGACGAACATTCTAAAAACACTGAATCGAAAATATTCGATTCAGATGCGTACTAGATAGCAAATTGCATTATTTTTAAAAATATTTTCATAGTACTAATACAACCCAGTAATAGTTTCGTAATGCAAAGAGGGTTTATTAATTTCTGGGAGAAGCCTTCCGTGCTTGTGAAGTTCAAAAATTGATATTAGGTTGTAATGTTCTGGTCTTTTATGATCTCACTGTGCGCCCGTGCGTCGAACATCACGGCAATAACGTCATTAAAAGCCCGTTATGAAGGTCGTATTTCGGCTGCAGTGTGTAAGTGTTGTGTCGGGCAGGTGTTCGGCGCGATCACGTCGTCGTACGCGATGTGCCCGGCGGTGATGTGCCGGCTGTTCGACGCGCTGCGCCAGTGCGCGGCGCGCCACTTCCCGCGCAACGCCGAGGTGCGCTACTCGGTGGTGTCGGGCTTCATCTTCCTCAGGTTCTTCGCGCCCGCCATACTCGGCCCGCGGCTCTTCGACCTCACCACCGAGCAGATTGTGAGCATAATATACAAGATTATTATATGAATAAAAGCTGCGCCCCGCGGTTTTACCCGCGATTAAAGAGTATGAAAAATTAAAACAAATACATCCCACGGGAAACATACATTTTACCGGGATAAAAAGTAGCCTATGTGCTATTCCAGACTATAATCTATCTCTGTGCCAAATTTCATCCAGAACCGTTCAGCCGTTTGGTTGTGATTGAGTAACAAACAAACATCCATACATCGAAACTTTCACATTTATAATATTCGTGATTAGCCTTTTCAGTGTCCCACTGTTGGGCACGGGCACTGACCTCTATGGTATACATCGCTGGACTAATCATAAGCCCGGTTATCGTGTGCCTATTTGATTTTCGCCATTTTGGCACTGATAGCGGCAGTGAGGGGGAATGGAACTAATAATAGAGATGAGACAGTGATATGATACATCGATAAAAATGTTTATGCTTAAACCTACCCATGCAGTAAAATGAAAATAATTATGATCCATTCCTTTAACAATAGAAAATAAAAATCATCAAAGTAGTACATGAGTTATGTTTAATAAAACAGTCATCAGAGAAGTGTTTTGAACAGATGTAATCATATTTTTTCGGACGCCAACTAGGCTTTTCAATGTTTTTGAGCCATAATTCTAGTCTTCTATTGTCAGTCGGAAACCTGTGAATTAGTAAACATTGTTTTAAAATAATATGTACATATTTGATAATACAAATCTGTCTTCGGCGATTTTTACGTTCTTGAACGTTCTATCTATTTAAGATATTGATAGAAAAAATATCGATAAATTTTATCGACAAGGAACTTTTACAGCACTATTGAATCTTATTGTTTATAAAAAACCGATAATACAAAGACAAATGCGTTGTAATCACGTATAAATAAGATTAGTAACATATTTTTAAGTGCCTATAATATCAATAGAAGTTTTAATTTCTTGAATATTAGCCGTAAATTCACTTACTTGTGGAATGTAACCCCACTTCCCTTCTGGTAAAGAGTTTTGCATAACACGCACTCTTTCATTGTTTACCTATTAACTAACACCACTTATTTATGTATTAACTATATTAATACGACACAACAAACACGTTTAAGCGCGTTAAACCTTCAAAATCACTTTATAAACACGGAGACAAAGTAAACAAAACAACGGCCATTTGCATTTTACGTCAGATTTAGTTCCTTTCCCCCACGTTGGGGGCGCTTCAAATAGGCACAATAGATAGCTGTCATTTTAAAGGGTATCATTAGTCTAGCGTACTTGTATCATGGACGTCAGTGGGCACGGGCCACAGTAGAAACTGACAATTGCCATTCGATTAGGACTCGATCGTGTTAGCAAATTGGGGCCTTGATCACAGGCACAGCCGCCGAGATGCAGCTTAAAGTAAACAGCTCACGGCTTACAAACCTTTTCCCTGATAAAACCGAATTTGAACTGTACGTAAATAGCGGGCGCTCGTTCCCTATATGCGACTCGTTCGCTGCATAACTATTATAGTTAGATTACAAATTAATGTGATCTGTGAGCTACATCGTGTTTATCGCATGTCATTTCTCGATTGCCATTTTAAACCCATTGTAAATTCCGAGCATTTCCTAACTTATTTTTTTTTTAATAAGTCGTCTAATTTCAGGACCTGCAAACAAATAGGACACTGACTTTGATCTCGAAGACTATCCAGTCGCTGGGTAACCTGGTGAGCAGCCGGTCCGCGCAGCAGGTGTGCAAGGAGGAGTACATGGCCGAACTGTACCGCAGCTTCTGCACGCCACGACATGTTAGTAACACCTGCTCATCCATAGACAAGGAAAACGTTCACTGCTGGGCATAGACTACCCCCAATAACTACGAGATTTCACGGCCCTCTCACGAGGTCGGTTGGTTACTCTTGTTCGTACGGATTTCTTTCTTTATTCCTCATTCTATTGCGTATTCATACCCCGATTATAAGTACCTCCATTGCACCTTAAGCAACCTCAACCTTATTATAAGGCTCGTTGTATCTATTTCACATTTTGAATAGGTCAAGGTAATTACAACTTTCGAGCTTCATTCAATAGCGTTTTTACGAGCTAGTTTTTTTACTAATTTTCTTTTTTGATGTAGAGGCGGTAATCACGCATATACCACATAACTACATATATGTGTACACTCGTGCAAAACATAATAATGTCTATGCACACATACTTGGCAAGCCATGTCCAGGCTAATGTGTCAGAGGTCTGAAAATCTTGTGACCCTGTTTTTTTTTCGTTACAGGTGCAAGCAATAAAGCAGTTCCTGGAAATAATCTCCTCCAGCACGGACACGCAAAACAACAATGTGCAGGAAACACCTGTGCTGCTCAAAGAGGGGTCAGTTGCAATGCACTCATTGAATTACTGTGCCTTATACAGCCACTTTACGTCGACCTCTTACTATTTTTTTCGCACGAATTTTGAAATATTCTCTTTTTTGTTATAACGCATCATTGGAACAGATTTGGGTATGTGTCATATTCTCCATTTCGTCTTATTTATACTTCACCCCTAAGCTCTCAGAAATTAATCCCAAATTCATGGGAAATTTCATTAATTTAAATGATATTAGCAAAAAAAATTTACCCTCTAATGCCACTGGAAAAGGGTCTGAATTTGGAGGTTAAATACAGTGAGCCGTGTTCCCAAAACTCTTTGGCCAGGCATGGTCTATTTAATGTATGTATAAGAAATGATGTGTACTGAGCGGTGTGGTGTGGCGCGTGCGCAGGACGATGATAAAGCGGTCGGAGGGCGTGCGCGGCGGCGCCGGCTCCCCGCGGCGGCGCTGGACGCGCGCGGCGCACGCGCACGCCAAGCGACGCCACTTCCGCCTCACCAGGTACACACCACACTATATTATATTATTGTTATAGTCCATTGTAAAAATAATCATTTCAAAAAAAAAGACAAGCCCGCTGAATTTATTGCCGGATCTTCTCAGTTGAGGTCGCGTTCCGATCCGGTTGTAGAGTTAAGAAGAAAGAAATGTAATGACAATTTGTAAGTGCCCCCGTAGGACTAAACGAAATAAATGATTTGACTTTGACTTTGACATCATAACTCTACAGACAGTCTTACTGGGAAGGCATTTACACAACTTACTATTTTATCAGTCGCACGCGCGTTAACTTAGATCGGACTGGTGACGTCACGTGCCTGTATTTCTGTTCAGTATTTGTTTTCCCTAATCAGAAACTTTAAACGACTCTATTCCTATATTTTTTATGTTTTATCGTACCACATTATTATCAACGGATAATTAGACGGCCTGATTAGCGCAGTAGTAGTGACTCTGCTTTCTGCGCCGAGGGTCCCGGGTTCGAATCCTGGTAGGGACACAAGCTTTGTGTGATGAGCGCGAATGTTTGTACCCGAGTCATGGATTTTTAATATGTATATAAGTATTATATACTGAGTTCGCCCTCACTCCATTTTACGGTACCCATAACACAAGCGTTAAGCTTATGGACCGTATAGTTGGTGTGTTCGTATGGCCATATTTATTTATTTATTATCAACAAATACGCTTGCATATTGTCTATTGAAGATAAAATTGTCAAACAAATACATGTCAACTGAGTATGAGAGCCTTTTGTAAGAGGTTTTTCATGTCAAGAAGCAGCGTGTGACGGTGTTGTGTTGTGCGTGTGCAGCGGCGAGCTGACGTGGTCGCGCTGCGGCGCCAAGGTGCCGGCGCACCGCCTGGCGCTGGCCGGCGTGCTGGCCGTCGCCGCCGTCGACTCCCCGCCCGCCGGCGCGCCGCTCGGCGCCAACAACATATTCCAAATCGGTATGCACACCACAGCCTACACTTATAACTCGACTTCTCATAGATAACTTTCGATCACACTACTTAACAATTCTAAACCTATGAGTTACTCATAGGTTTGTAGTGTTCAAGTGTGTGTTTCAAAGTGGATAATTTTCTTCCAACTTCTCCTATTTTTATCTTTCGATTAATTTCGTGCGGGTTCCAAGACAATTAACTTTATCCCGGTACTCGCCGAGGGTCAAACCTCGGTGTCTTCATTGGACACCACTGTAGATCCTGGCTTACAGGAGTAGCAGTGGTGGGTGTGTGGCGGGCCTAGTCAGAAAGAGAGTACTCATAGATACCTAAATATCAATTTAACATAGATATAGTAGCATAATTCCGATCAAAGGATTTGACTTTAATATTTTTGTAGCTTTTGACGATTCATAAGTACTGTACATAATGGTCTACGTGAATAAAAAATATTCTGATTCTGATTCTGATATAATAAGCATCTACCGAATTAATTGTAATATAAAATGAATTTAACTTGGTTAGTTGTTCAGTTCGCGTCACGTAACTGTGCCCTCTAAAGAAGGCTGTAAATAACTACACCGTATTCAATATTACGAAGAAAGGAGCCGGGAATAGCGACGTATCCCTCTCTGTCACTCGTTTACCTATTAACGTTAATAATTCAAATGGTTTTTAATTTTTCGTTTTTGCTATTACATACTGTTGTTTATGTTTTAGTATGATTTGTTTTATATCTTTTCATTTTAGAAGTCGTGAAGCTTATATCATGTAATTTTGTGAGTACACACACTCACCCCCGAATTTATAAACGTTATTAAAATTTATCACATGTCTTAATATGTGAAATTTGATAGTGCTCGTCCATTCGGAAAGGCTGCTTTAAAAGTGGTACAATTACATGACACGAAGTGTATGTTATAGTGCTACGTGTTTTTTTTTAACTGAGTGCCCTAAATATCTAGTGCTGGGTTTCCCAACCTTTATTGCATGGTCCCCCCTCCCTATATTTTCTTCATTGCTTCAATAAAACACACAAATTACATTTACGATATTTATTTCACATAATACAACAACAGGGGATGGGAATGGGATATTTGCGCCTGAACGACAGAACCTGATATCAACCAACTGGTTCAAAAAATGCAGGCGCAAATATCCCATTAATAAATAATACATTTATTAATGGGATATTTGCGCATGCATTTTTGAACCAGTTGGTTGATATCAGGTTCTGTCTTTGACAGAGCTATCATCAAATCATACACGTCATGCCCCCCCTAAGATCTCTCTACGCCCCCCCCTGGGGGCACGCCCCACCGGTTGGGAAGTCCTGATCTAGTGCAAGAGAAACAAAAAAACAAGTAAGGAAGTTGTTTGTTCCACAGTGCATCGCGAACGCGTGCTGTTCATCCAGGCGAGCAACTGCGTGGAGCGCGCCGAGTGGGTGCGGCTGCTGTCCGCGCTGTGCCGGCACTCGGCCGCGTCGCCGCCGCACACCGGCTACTACGCCGACACCGAGTGGAGCTGGTGAGCATCCTGCGACCTATCACTGTGACTTAGGGAGCGTGCAAGTATTATGCAACCAATTTAGGGGCGGGGGGGGGGGGGGTCTTCTGAAGCGTTACGATGCGGTACAGGAGCGGGAGGGGGGTTTGAACTACGCGTTACGTAACATCGTTTTAACCCTTCAGAACGGTTGCGTAGAGATTTTAGGTTTTACTAGGGGGGGGGGGGGGTCAAAAATCTCCAAAAATTACGTTACGTAATACTTGAACGCTCCCTTATTTCTAATCCATCGATTTATTTACTAATGGTCTTAAAATCTTCTGAATAAATTTTCACAAACACATATATATCTTATGCTGTCTAATAAAATAGTTCGGTGACACAACGTAGGAAACTTACACGTATGGGGGGCTGTTCTTTTATTACGTAAGACGTTTTAGGAGGGCAGGGCTCTGATCATATATAAGATATATGGGTACAACCAAGTCTTATTTTTCCGCCCTATATACAGGGGTTCAAAAGGTAGCAAATATGTGTTATGAAATAAATGTATACCGCCTATGTAACGAGTATGTGTTGTGTGTGTTGCAGCTGCGGGCGCGCGGCGGCGGCGGCGGAGGGGTGCGGCGGGTGGGCGGGCGCGGGCGGCGCGGCGCTGGCGCTGCGGCTGGACCCGGCGCGCGACCTGCAGCGCCTGCACGCGCTGCTGGTGGCGCACGCGCCCAAGCTCGACGACCGCCTGCACCGGCCGCAAGGTGACCTCCATTTTCATCCCACTAATATTATACATGTGAAAGTTTGGATGGATGTTTGTTACTCAATCACTCCAGGGCCCCAAGTCTGCTAACACAATCGATTCATAATCGAACAGCAACCGCTTAGTATCTGTCACTTTTGACATATATCCCATACAATATATGTCAAAAGTGACAGATACTATGCGGTTGGTTTTTGGTATGAATCGATTGTGTTAGCAGACTTGGGGCCCAGAACGGCTGAACGCATCGAATAAAATTTGGCACAGACATAGTTAATAGTTTGGAATAGCACATAGGCTACTTTTTATAGGTTATAGGTGGGTTTATCGAGGTACCGCGGGCGGAGCCGCTGGAAAAAGCTAGTACTACTATATTTATTACGCGTGTCCTATTTCTCTTTATTGATAGACAGAGACTCAGTGAGGTGAGTTTTGTATCACAGCAATATTGTTAGCCTACCTTATTTTTTAAACAGACTCTCACACGATATTTTTTTTTAACATAGCAATATCCTTCTATTATATCTACCTATAATACCTTTGCCATATTTTTAATTATCAATGGAATTCAGCAGTAGTGTCTTACACGCCATTCTAAGCAGCGATCTAGATCACGAAGGATCCAGTTCATCTTATTTGTCATTTCGACAGTTTTATTAACAAAATTGTCTGATGTTACAGTTATTATGCCATCACCATTCGATTGTGTTGCCAGACTTGGGGCTCTGATATTGTGAAAAATTCCATAGATCGACGATTTAATACGTTTATCCGTATTTTCCAACAGTTAATGTGTTATTATGTCACATATATGTTCCTAAAATATAAAATAGGAGGAGTTAGTTGCGTTTGAACGATGTTATCCCTAATATAATTGTCGTGGTCCGAGAGTGAATGTTGTATGTTGCGCAGCGGACGGGTTCACGGCGGAGGAGCGCGAGGCGGAGGCGGCGACGCTGCGCGAGCTGCAGGAGGCCATGTTCGACCTCGAGCACCGCCACCGCATCCACCGCCGCTCGCTCGCCCGCGAGACCAAGTACGGCAGCAAGTGAGTCCACACATTGCCTACTAGTGCGAATTAATATCGCCCGATGAACACACCAACTATAAGGTCCCACACTAAGCAACGCTTGTACCATTGTACGGTACCCATAACCAACGTTTGTACCAATAACTACGCACTTGAACTTTATTGCATTCATAATAAGTCTCTTTGATGAAACATGCTAATGGTACGTTCCCAACGGCAGACAAGCGCCGATTGGCGACGACAACTACCTCCACCTGGCCGGCGCGGCCGCCGGGGCGGACGGCGGCCCGTTCCTCTGGCGACCGTGGCGGAGTGACGCGGCGCCCACCGTCGACCTGGACGGCAAGACGCTGCCGCTGCAAGCCTCCGGCGACGTCGGCTCCAGCACCGAGTCGCTCAAGATCGCGCGGCACGCCGACGAGCGCTCGTCCGGCAAGTCCACCAAGTCCACCGGCAGCGGGTACCTCACCATGTCCTGCATCAAGCACGAGCCCTCCGAGGACAGCGACGCGTCCGGCGAGCGGCCCGCGCGCCCGCCCAAGCCGCCCGCGCTGTGCGAGTACGTGCACGTGGAGCCCGCGCGCCGCTGCCGCGAGTACGAGCTCATGGCCGACTTCAGCAGCCTGGCGCGCGACCCGCCCGGCCCGCCCGGCCAGCGCGACCCGCCCGGCCCGCCTGGCCCGCCCGGCCAGCGCGACCCGCCCGGCCCGCCTGGCCCGCCCGGCCAGCGCGACCCGCCCGGCCCGCCCGGCCCGCGCGACCTGCCGCCCGCCGTGCCGCCGCGCGGCCAGCGGCCGCCCCCGCCGCTAGCACGCCGCGGCTCCGCCGCCAGCCTGCCCGGCGCCGCGCACGATCACGCCGACGACAGCCTGCTCGACGAGCTGCGCCGGGATGCTTACTGCGTCCTCAAAGTGTGCGAGGACGAGCCGCCCGCCTTCGCCGCCGTCTCCACCCCCGCCCCCGCCCCCGCCCTCGCGTCCACCGCCGCGGACGAGGGCGCTTTCTCCCGAGTGAGCCTCCAGCGGAAGTCGAATCCCATAAAGACGCAGCCGACGGTGACGAGGCCGCTCAAGACCTCGAGCTCGACGTCGAACGTGCACGACGCCGGCGCGACGACGTCGCGGCCGCTGACGGAACGCCTCGCGCCCTTCTTCATGAAGCGGAGGTCGAAGCCCCCGGACGAGACGCCCCGCTCCGCCCGCAAGGAGGACAACCTCCTCGGGCGGCTGACTCCGCGCTTCGGGCAGTCGCGGCTGCACGGCCGCGGCCAGTCGCTGGAGCTGGCGCCGCCCGAAGGCCGCGCGAAGCGCATCGAGCGGTCGGCCACCACGGTTAACATCCCCGCGAGGCCAATGAACTCGTCGATCGTGGCCAACCTCAAGTTCCTGAGCCTGCACCGGTATGGCGCGCAGGACGATGCTGCGCGCGAGACGGCGGCGGCGGCGGCGGTGGCGGCGGGTGGCGGCGAGGCGGTGGCGGTGGAGGCGGGCGAGCGCGAGGCGCTGGACGCGGCCGCGTGGCGACCGCCCTCTCTGCTGGCCGCCGCCACCAGCGACATCCGCCTCTAGCGGCCCGCCGATCGTCTGCACTAGGATTGTATTTATTTCTATATTTTTCGAGATCCTTTTCGTCGACCTGAAGCGTGTGCCTCCTCTAGATGTAGTCTATTTCTGGAAAAATACCGGTACGTTTAAGTATAATGTTACGGTAGCGTTAGATGCGTAAATACTCAAAGGTGCCAAGTGCTGCGCGACTCCCCGAGTCGACGTCGGACGTACTCTCATTCCTGTAGCGCTATAATATTATGATGTGAAATTCTAAATGTTGACTTCGAAAATGTTATCGTTTGTCATTGTCTATGATCGGTGTCTCGTCTGAATTCGAAACCAGCGATACATTGTAGCGTATTTTTATATATTTTTATGTTACTAGATAAAAGGTGCATGTGTAATTTTCGCCCAACAATTTTACCAGACTCAGCTATCTTGCTAATTAAATTCCAATATATTTCTGTATATATTTTTTTCGATAAGCACTGCTTCCGATAAATTGTTAGACATCCGGTTTAGCACCATCAATCGATGTACTTAAGTTTTATATTTCGATATTATTGACATCAGTACTTGACATATTGTTAATGAAGCCTGTTACTGTATTAACGATTCTAAATGTAATGTCAAATTATGGCCTTAATGTATTATGCCTACAGTTACGGCCTTCAGGTTAAACACCATTTACTTAAACTGTGATTCACTTTACAAACTCAGCTCATATATTATTTTAAATATATTGTAATATTAATTTAGTCTGTATATATAATATTAGTCAATTACGAAAGCTAAACAAGAACTGTATCGAATATTCGCAAAGAAAATAACGTTTAATTTTATTGATAAATATGTGTTGTATGGAATAAACTCGGTAATAGTAAAATCCACTCATCTGCTGATATACTACCAGACGATTTTTTTTCTAGCATACTTAAAAAATAAGATGCGCTTATAGCACAAATAATCGAACCCTGCATTTTTGAAATATTCGGTTATTTTCATAGTAAAGGGGTATTTTTATTTTCAGCCTGAACTCAAAACATTGAAAGGAACATAAAACTGATAAATATTTTTTATCCTAACCACAAATTTAATTAACACGCCAAATAAGTGCGGTAGTATAATAGCAGTGTTATGTTTGAAACTCAAAATTTGTATTATACGTGCGTTGTCTTTTGTAGGTGAATGATTTTACATGTAAGATTTACATAATGTACAAATTAATTTTCGTGAAAATATATTATGTTATTTATTTCCACTTATTTTAATTTAATCCATGTTCATGGTCCCAAATCCCACGCGATTAAAACGGAAGGAAACCACAGGGAGTCTGGTTCTATTTAATTTATTTTACGCCTAACAGCTCTTGCAGCAGTGTTACAAGATACACGGTAATTACCGTAGATGTACGGTAATTTTGAGCAAAACACGGTCTACGGTAATAAGCTATTCCCGTGTTCTTTTCTACTATATTTTAAAATATTAATTACCGTGTAAATAATACTCAAAAACGAGTATTTTTATGAGAAATAATTAGCAACACTGGCTCTCTGATAGACTGATTACGAAGACCATAAAGGAAAACCAGCCAAAGATATGGTTAAGGGGGAAGCTCAGGGTCAGGGCGCGAAATTCAAAATGATAATGGTTTTTATTTTTTTACGAAAAATTTGGACATCTTTACGATGTAATTTAGTGTTTTGCGATATTAGCATACTGCATTGAATGTTTCGATGTTTGAAATTTGCTTAAAAAAGTACCTAATCCGATACAATACCATAAGGTTTGTAAAAACCGCTACTTTTACTAACTTCATGGTGTTGTATCGCTTTAAGTATGTTTTTAAGCAAACTTAATACATCGAGACATCCAATGCAGAATGCTAATATCGCAAAACACTAAATTACATCGTAAAGATGTCCAAATTTTTCGTAAAAAATAAAAACCATTGACATTTTGAATTTCGCGCCCTGACCCTGAGCTTCCACCTTAAAAAAATTACTTCGATTTATTTTACTTTTATTTCTACCAAGAAGTAAAGCTTTTGGAAGAATAGTTTTTGAATATAGAAATATTATTTAATATTTTTTTTAATCACCGCCCTAATATACACTGTAATTTCAAAATAAAATTAAGGTAATTATACCTAGAACACGGTAATTTTTGTCTGTAGACAAGGTACTTTAAAATTTTCATCTGGTAGCACTGTCTTGCAAGAAACTTTGGTAGCTAGCTATCTCGCTCTAACGGTTCAGGGTTGTCAACTTGGTTATCTATAATTAATAGTTTATCATATCATCAAGGTTTCTAAAATGGTACAATGAAACAAAAAATATTAGTCGACACTGGCAGAAGCTCATACGAATTTTATGCAAATTTAAATTTCAGAATCTCAAATTGTTTGTATGAAATTCGCATTTGGTTTGTGTGTCCATCAGGTACAAATATAAAAAATCTCTAGCTTCATTCTTGGAAATGTTTGTAATTCTAGAGCTAGTGTACACGCTTTTGTGCAAGCCCATATTAAAAATTATAATAACTACTTCTAAGAACTAGTTTTCGCGGGCGTGATGATAATTTATCAGACCTTTATCTTCTTTTTTGAAGTGGAAACAAAACTTAAAAAAACAGTTACTATGAAACTATTTGTATTGATAGGCACAAATAGTACACACGTATATTGCGTAACTCTATGTATATACTAATACAAGTAGTATAATTAGTAGTAGAATTAGTACTGTAGGCCAAATTAAAGTAGCTTTAAATATTTGTCATTTTATTAGCAATCTCCTTTTTTTACTATTAGGGGTTTGCACCACTGGTTTTTGCTTTCATTTAATTAAACTTACTCTATGGTTGCTTGCTTTTAGTGCGATACCTAACCTATTTTAGTATATTTTTCAGAATTTCTTGACGTTACATTCTTAAAGTTATACGAATAAAATCTCTGATAAAATACATAAGACGGATTTACTATGGGTGATTCAGTTAATATGTCGTTGGGTAAGTAGTATTTTTACATCGATGTCTGAGACCAACAAGATTGGATTTCTATTTTTGGATGATTAGTATTGTTCGATTGTCGATATATAATTCGATTGTCCTTTTGCAGTTAACTAATACTTTAACCTATTTTAATGCTTAACTTTACGTTTTAACTACTTCGGGCACTATCTTTTATATCTACCTACCTACGTCAACCCGCCAACTGTGGCGTCTAGGTAAATACCATCGCAACATATTGATGCAGATGAACACTAATTTTATCTGATCTCAGATGAAGAGACCAGTCAAGTCTATAATAACCGATATTTCAACATGATTACAGACGAAATTATAAAACAAAATCGGACAAGTAGATCCCGTGGGAGAGGCGGCGGGACAATGCGTGGCCGCGGCGGCGGTAGAGGCAGGGGCAGAGGCAGAGGTCGAGGCCGTGGCAGCTACACTCGCTCCCAGTCGCAGTCACGACCGGGAACGCCATCTGACGTACAAGCCCGCTCTCGTTCGCGCGGTCCTAGAGGGCGATCCCAGTCTCGAGGGCGCGCCCAATCGCAAGCTCGCTCTCGCTCCCGTCAGCAGCGCCGCTCCAACTCTCGAGGCAGATCAGCTTCGCGGTCACGGTCACAACTGAGGGGGCTAACTCCTAAAGGAAGAGCTGGATTGGAACATAGACCAGAAATGCCACAGTTAATACAGTCTGGCAGATTTAACAGAGGTGACTAGCTTGATCTTAATCTAGTTATTTATTTATTGACATTTATTAATCAAACTAATTTATAGATGTTTTATAACTTTATCAAACGTCATATGGTACTGCGCATAAGAGTTTTGCTTTGCGCAGTACTATGTGACTTTCAATAAAGTTATAGAACATTCATAAATTCGGGGGTTAGTTTGTAACTTAACTGGCTCCCTTAGAACCCTTTTATTTTGCAAAATACAAATAATCTTGTATTACCTTCAGTAGTTATTATGCCTTATTTAATTAAAATCATAATTTTGGTAAAGTTATTGTCTTGACCTTTATGATGTATTGATTTGCAGGTGGCAGAATGACACGTTCTAATTCGAATCCTAATCTGCATGCCAGTGTGCATAGTAGGCTTGGTGTAACCACAAGGAGAGGAATGGCTAATATCCATAGACCACTGGCAGTAGCAAAACGGGGTATTTCTAAACGTGGAAGAGGACTGAGCACCAATAAATACAGTACTGTGGGTTTAAGGTCTGATCAGATTCTAAGAGATAGAAGACAGAATATGATCCTGCAGAATAATATGATCCCGTCCCAGACCTTTACTCGGTCTAGGTCCAGATCCAGATCCAGAAATAATTCATTTGGTCCGGCTTCACAGCTCACTGTTAGCATTGCCAATGATTTTGGAAAGAGACGTCGTAATAGTGTTGGTAATGCTGGTTATTTGAACCAACAGAGCCTGGCTCAGTTAAATAATCAGTTTGGTGGATACAATATGAGACGAGGTCCTGGTAGTGTGAAATCAATGGGATCCCACAGGTCGAATCGCTCAAATCAGTCCAATACCAGCAGAAGGTCCACAAGGTCCAGAGGTAGAGGCAGGGGCCGTGGTGTTAACCGTGGAGTTGGCCGGAAATTTGTTAATAAGCAAATATTAAACTCTAAGCTACAAGAAGAGATAGCTGCTATTCAGGGCAAAACTTATGGCACCCACTCACCAAGTGAGTCACCAGGGGGTGTTAATTTTACACCTACACCTGCAGCTACTGGACAATCATTACATCAAAGATTTGCCAGTACTTAGATAAGTATGTAAGAGCTACAATTTGTGATTTGACAAATTTATAAGTGTATTGAAATAATTGTTTAAGAGGTGAGTGAATAGCAGTCTTGATAAATGATGACACACACACATACAGTTCTTTACTGGACCTGGAATGATTATTTGAAGTCAATTTAATGTGTCATAATTGACTACTGGCAGAAAAGCTGGGTTCATATTTTATAAAATAAAAATTTGGTAACACCTTATTTTTAAGCTAAATAAAATCAACTGCTGCCTCTCTTGCTATGACTAGACTAACAAAAGTATCATAAGTACAGCACCCGGCCGACAATATTGCACGTCAAGCTTTAGAAAGAGACTATCGGCTAAAGTCGAGCGAAAGAGACAACGCTCTACAAAGCCGAAACTTTTTCTATAACTGAAGTGCAATATTTACGGCCGGATACTGTATATACTTGATTAATGTTAACTCTACAATAGATGTTGGCAACTTGTCGAACATAGAGTAAGTACTGTATGTAATACATACTTCTACCTATTCTGTGTCCACACACACTCATATTGATAGTGATTTCACAGCTGAAATCCTTATTTTATGTTACAGAGAGAGTTTCTATATTAGCACTGTTTTATGCTTTCATACTGTGATTTGAGTTTGACTGGGTGTATAATAATATAATATTTAACTATTATTGTAGTATGTGTGAATCTAAATTATAACCCCTAACTAGCACCTAATTCAACAAAAATATGACTGAAGTATGTCAACTAAAGGTGATTGAAGATCTTATTGTATTGAGTTATAATTTCTTATTTGGTGTCTTTATTTAGTTTACAAATGAGATGTAGTAAGGTAATTTCTGTTTTTTTTTCTCACACATTATGTAAGTAAACTGTTAGTTTTTTATAATTACTGCTTTAGCTAATAGATTCCTGTTGTGGAAGTATTTTTGTTACTCTAAAATAAGTGATAAGTACTAAATAAAAGAAATTCAGCCATAAATAAATATTATTTGTATTTGACCTATGTACATTTAGTGTACCTGCCATAACATTTTATATTACATACATAGGTTAAGATGCTGTACAATTAATTTCTTCAGTACAAACATGTTTCACATTGTATACATTTTCGGCATCATTATTAGAGAATCTGTAACTGAAACAGAAAGTGTTTTATTTGATTATTTTTTAAACAATGGCTTCAGTTTGAGCTTAGGTTATTTTAGTTTGCAAAAAGGTGAGTGCTATTCAAATACTTACAATTTTCGCCAAGTATGTTTTTTAATATTAGTCCATGAAATGATTTAATGTCAATAACGGATTGCTTATCAACATTATCATTGTCTAGATTCTTTTCAAAGGTCCAACCGAGATGTTGGCCACAATGTGGACAGGCACATATACGCCAACTGTATCCTGGGAACCAGGAGTCTGCACCCTGGTTCTAAAACAACATTCTAAATTAATAGATGCTTTGCTAAGCACCTTATCGTGGATACTTAATTTTGGTAATTAACTTACAGTTCCTACATTATTACATCTTGATTTTTCTGTTGTTATTATTTCAAAATGAATACCAAATGGATTCACTAATGTTTGCACTGTTACATTTTGCTGGCCAAATATATTTTGTTTTTCCACTTTTTGGGCTCCAGGGCTGGGTTTACTGAACAAGTAATGCGAGTCTGCCACGTCAGCGCCACATTTACGACACAGAAGTATTTCTAGAAGCAGATACGCCATTAAATTATTCGATTATAATGTAAACAAAACTTAAAAAATACTGTACCAAACTTTGTTACCTTGGCCATTCTTCACAGATTTTGAATAAACTTCAGCGGTAGTGTATAAACTACGAGAGATATATGAAAATAGTATAACGTGTAAAAGATAAAACATGCCTTTTTGGTATATGCTGAAAAAGTAGCTACAAATCCTAAATTGAGAATTTATTCTCCGCGTACGCTCCAAATAATGAAAACCTTATACCTGGTCAATATTATACTACCAAGATTACAATTTGTGATAATTGCAAAAGGTTTAGGCACTGAGTGCATTTATTCTAGAGATGTGTAAATCCTGAGTGAATTGAAAAAAAGATTTACTTTTTTCAATAATACATCATGCATCACTAAATCAGATGTTTTTGGAATACATCTTTAAATCACTTTAGATACGATTCAAATTGATTCAATTGAGACCATTACGATGTGGAGTGAGAAGACTATAGGCTGGTATTATGATTCAGAAAGAGATAGAAAAGGATGTGTAAGTTCGCGCGTGCGTACTGCATACGACGCGTCGCCGGATAATGTAGAATGCAGAGAAAACTATTCTTTCTGCTCCTTATAATTAAGTGGAATGTATTTTTTTAAATAGGAAATCGAGTGACGGTTTGTTATGTTTTAGTTTTGATTGAATGTTTCGATGATTTTAATTGCGTATGCGAAATTATTTTGAGAGTGTAAATAGTGAATTGAACCAAAAACTATAAATAATAACTCTTTATATTTATCTTTATCAATGATATTTTGACTTTTGTAAATAATTAAAAACTTTAATAAATGTAAATAATTAGGTAGTGATCAACAATCAGTGGTGTTGGTACAAAAATAAGTACGTTCTTATACTTCGTTAGTACTAAGTAGGTATTTAATAACGCCAACCTAGTCCTTTGTATGTTTGTTTAGTTAATTATGAAAGCTAGGTTGACAGTCCTAAGCCTGATAAGAATGAATGGAAATCAGTAGTATATGTATCTTTTTCTCCTTCCGAATCTCTTCGAATCATTTACGATGTGTCGTATGAATGACTCTTTAAATCTTTTAATTCCGACACACACGGAATTAAAAGATTTAAAGATTTAAAAGAGTGATTTAAATCTTTTGAGTGAAAAGATTTATAAATCTGTAATCAAGTAAAAGATGTAGTTTGCGCATCTCTAATTTATTCTAAATAGTAAAGTAACATGTTTATAGGGTAAGAAATACTTATTTCATCGTATGAATGATAATCCTACATAACACACAAACAAATTACTTTTCGTAATCTTGTTGACATTGATCACAGAGAAAATAATCATAGAGAAAGTATTCATTATAAAATAATGACTTATAAAGCAAGCTACACACCTTCCAATCTTATCCTGCGTAATTATCGGATAAATAAAATCTTAATTTAGGACGTACGATTGCCTTACATATTATCCGATTTCATCTTATAATAATTAAGATAACAAGCCGTGAAGAAGTTTTTTTTTTTTTTTTTTTTTTTTTTTTTACTTTATAGGCAAGTATTTGATCTCGATCTCACCAGCGGCCCTATTGCGTATCTCAGTTGACAGCTCATAGTGAAGATAACTTAGCAAAGTTTTCAACGATTAACTGTCAAATAGCTAGTTTCGTATTGGCTAACTTCAGTGACTAACTGGGATGACGTCATGAGCACCGAGTACCGGCGATAGCCACCGTAACACGTTTTGACAGATGTTTTTGTATCGATACTTATAAGATTGCGATTGTGTAAGCTTAGTGGACATCAAATTAATAATAATTTAAATCGTCATGACTTTCGTGAAAGACACTACTCAAAGGCAGTGTTTTAGAAGTTCTATTGATTATCACCGTAGCCAGAATTTAGTAAAATGGGTAAAAGTTGCGACTTTTGTTGTGTTTTATAGTAAGTGTCGTGTGTATAGACGAATGGCACGTCTGATTTTGTTGGGATTTACTGAAGAAGAGCGAAAACAAAGTCTTTTACGTATTAAGAGACACCGTCTGCGCGACGCTAGTAATCCATTGCAGTTGCCAGAGAGAGAGTTTATTGCAAATTTTTTGTTTCACCAAAGATTCCAACATGTTTTGGAAGAACTCAATCCATACCTACCACAGGCTTGACGAAAAACAGCTATTCGCAAGGAACTAAGTAAGTACTATTCTATTATCTTGTAAAATAATATCTTTGGTGTAAAAATATAATAATATCATTACCAACATGTTTAGATTGATAAACTTAATCATGTTTTTGATTGCCAATGGGTCCTACCAATGCAATGAAGGTGCCTCATTTATATGTAATATATCCCAGCCCACATTTTTTAATGTCTGCATGAAGTTACTGATGCAATATGTACGGGAAGTAATTCTTAAGTATATAAAGGTTTCCTTCATCTCAGCAAGAAACGTAAATCATTTTGAAAGTGAAACTATTAATTATGTTTTAATTTTAATAGTATTATATTAATATTTAAATATTTTATATTGACCTATTGTATTGTTGTTTTCAGGTTCATGAAAAAATGCGATTTCCAGGCATTATTTGGTGTATTGATGTTACACATGTGGCAATAATCCGATCTATAGATCATGAGGAAGCATATTGTAATAAGAAAAATTATCATTCTGTGAATGTTTTAAATGTAAGAATTATTACTATTTAGATTATTGTTAAAAGTATTTAAAATATGAGGGAGGGTATAGGAAGGGTATTTTCATATATCATATATGGTTATGGTTACATATATTTTTTCTTTACTCTCTTTATACTTACATGTGTTTAACAACTGAGTAAAATAATACTTTTGTTTTAGATTTGTGATGCTAATTTAAATATGCATGTTGATGCATCATTTGGTGGTGTTTCACATGATTCATATGTCTGGAATTAATGCCCCTGCAGCCAAGATAGTGAATGAAGGTGTTGTTCTTCATAACATAGCCAATACACAAAATGTTCCAATGCCTGAGCCTCAGATTGATGATGTTCACAATGACCAACAGAGACAAGTCTTCAGAGTTGGCAAGAATTGAGGCAATTCCAAACATTTCTAGGGATATATTAGTCCAAAGATTATGGAATATGACATTTTACTACCTACACAAATAATAAGTCTAAAGTTATTAACATATTTTAATGTATTATTATTTTTTAAATTATTAATCTTACTTTATTTACTATGTTACAGCAATTTTTTATTGTTTTTTTATGTGAATGTACTTACAACTACAATTTGGTTTGTGAAACATTGAAAAAAAATGCAATAAATAATCTGATGTATAAAAATAATTGTTATTTGAATTTGTAGCATAATTATGTCAATCATCAACCCATACGAGCTACATAACTGTGTACATCATCCCATATATCCTTCATTGAATCCACCATCGCTTCCATTGTGGCTGCATGTCATTGTGACCTCAACCTTCGACTGGTGAGGTGGAGCACTGAGCATGTCCTGTAAATAACATGTTTTTTAACATAGTTCTACTTATCCTAAGTGTTTTTTTTTTGGTACTGAAGTGTTTTGAGAGTCTGGGTTAAGTGGGTGATCTTTATGGATTGAAATGGGACCAAGGATAAAGTGACAAAAAATTCATGAGAATAAAATTGCTGGTATTATTAGTTATGATGAAGTTGAAATGTTTTAGGTAAGTAATATTTTAAGATGACGGTGTATTTATAGAGGATATAAGATGCTAACTTACTCTACGCCATTGGTCTGGTGTTTTCCCTCTGCCACAGAGTTTAGTTGGACCGTTACGGAGTTCCACGCTTCTCGGGTAATTCGAACTGCCTGTGGCCCCCCCCCGGAAAGCGATCCAATGCTACGTCGCGATGGGACTCCGCAAATTCCACATTGCTTGTGTTCCATTTGCCTTACGGAAACTGTTCTTCGTGCCGGCATCTTAAAAGTAGATATTTTAAATCATTATAAACTTAATCTTACCCTGCATTATAAACAACGGTGTTATTTTGTTAAGCTGATTATGAAGAAGAAATTTATCCCCTATGAAAATAAACTTTGATAACATTTTTCACATTTATTAGCAAAACGTTGTCGTTTGATTGGGAACCTAGCAATTATGTGGTTTTACTTACCTTTAATTTATTTTCACAAACTCGTAAACACATTATTTAAGTAATCCCATTAGACGATCGAAGTAAACAACTTGTACAAAATAATGAATTTGCTGCCAGCTTCACATGTCATTTGTATATAAACCGCTTAATATGATATGTTCTCTACAATATAGTCTTGTAACGCTTAAAAGGCGTTACTCAACATAGCCGTATAATAGTCGATAAAAAATAGAGGCGTCAAGTGGTGATACGATGAGCACCGGTCCCCGCACGTTAGTCATCGTAACTTGATATCCACTCAATGTGATACGCAATACCAATGTTATGAAATTCTCAGTTATCATCAAAGTTCGGTGTACAACTGAAGCTTGATAGTCACTGACCATCAAAAAACTGACCATCAAAAAGATACTTGCCTAGGTAGGAAGGCGGCAGTAGATCGAGACGCTACATTCACTAGGCACATGCAGCGCAGCTGATCTGACCCGCCATCCATGAATGGCAACACCGAACATCATGCCGGAACACGGCTAGGCCGCTTGGCGACATGGCTTTGTTCAGTGGGTGGTGACTAGCCACGGCCGAAGCCTACCACCAGTAGAGTTGTCACCTGGTTGGCACCACCCAGGGTCACGTGTAGGGTATCTCGAGGGTACTTAATTCTCCTACGGACGAAGGTGACTCGACCCCACAGTTTAACGGTGAAGTGGTCAATTTTGTTTTATTTTCCAAACAATGTGTTTCTTTGATAAATAATGTGCAATATTAGTGGGATATTAACCATTGTGAATTGATAAACATGCACGAGTGAAGAAAATGTAAATAAAGTAAAAGTATAACTTGACTTTGCAAGTTCTGCCAAGATGTCCGGTAAATTTTTAGTAAGGCATCCACAGCTTTACTGATAGGGGTCAGGGATTCATTTCATCATCATCAACTACATTACCATTATCATCAGGGGTACAAAAAATTCAATAACAATTATCAAGAATTACTCGACTCTGGCAAAAATAGCACTATTTTGTAGCTGATTACCAACATAAAAAATATAAGAAAAAGAACAGCTAGGCTAGATAGAGATGGTTTCGCAGTGTGTGTAGGTACCTTGTATTGTATGATTGTTTGTTTGTATCAGTCAAATCAGCACGACGCACATAATAGGCCAAAACACCAATTTGTGTCTGTGAAACTGTGATGAAGTTCTTCTAAGATAATGTTATTACCTAATTATCTAAACAAACGTAGTAGGATTGTTTGTAGCCGCGAAGTGAACTACGTACAGTAATCATGTCCTTCTTCAAAAACGTTGCTTCAGGATTCACAGTCCGCAGTCGCGACTCAATCCTCAAAGAGGCACTTATAAGCAATTTGTCAGAATGCGTAAAAGACATTCAATACAATAATCAGTTTGAAGAAAACTTCCACAGCATTCTCGGCTCGACAGACTCCACGAACACCTTGTGTATAGCGCTGGAGGCGGTATTCCTGCATGGTTTAAAAGATACATTTTTAAGAAAAGCTAAAAATGCTCTCACAGGAGACTCAGACCAGCAGCCACAGCCTAACTTTTGGCCTCTGGTACTTGTGTTATCACACCGACAAAACATTGACCAAATATCATCACTGCCCCAAATCAACACAGAAATAGGTCAATGCCGAGCGTGGCTTCGTATTGCATTAAATGAATGTCTTTTGTCTTCATACATGTCAACCCTCATAAAAAACATATCTGCGGTTAAACCTTTCTATACTAGAACAGCTTTTGTCTGTGATGCAGACATTTTAGAGGTTGCCCAGAAGCTTATCGAAGGTCTGGAGACATGTATTCAGTTTAATTTGCCAACAAACTCAAGTTTACTAAACTATTGGCCGGAGCAAGTCCTGATGTTAGCGGGAATTTGGGTGCCTAAGATTAGGGCTGCCCCTATAAGTGCTGCTTTAGATGTGGCCAGTACTATCACAGATGAAGATGATAAACCCAAATTGGCATCTACACCTACACGCACATCTAATATAACTGGGCTAGGTCCAATGTTTGCCTTGAGTGAAGACGAAGCACTGGACTTTATACTGTCAAAAGACTCAAACGAGACTATTGAGCCTGAGTTGCAAATAATGGAAGAAAAACAGAAACTAATTAAAACAGTAACCCAAAGTGAAGCAGAAGCATTAGCTCCATGTACTGAGGCGGTCCCATTAAAAATAGAAAATCCAAGTACTAGTGGAGAGCTGAAAGATATAATTTCACTGTCTCCTACATCAGTCAATTCAGAGGACTTTGTTGCCCCCACGGATGTTGTTGTGACTGGTAATTCTTTATGCGGGAAAGGCTGGTCTAATGAGAATAATGATGATATGAATGCTTCAATAAATTCCAACTCATCTCATGGCAGCAGCATGATCAAAACACCAGAACTAAAAAGTCTTTCTTCTTTAGTGGATCATTCAAATAACTTTGGTGAAGTATATAAAAATACTCCTAATTTAAGAGATATCATGAGAGATATACACAAAGAATTAAAATTAAACACTGATGATGCTGAAGTCTGTAACTTGAAAGTGGAAACTGTTACACCAGAGGATCCAATGCTGCAATGCCTTGATTTTGAAGTGGTCCCAAATTCTATGACAACAACATTCGCAGTCCAAGAATTGCAAAAGATGATCTCACAATTAGGTACTTTGTCCAGGGAGCAAGGACTCGACCACCAAAATTATCAATGCAAAGGGTGTCAGGATTTGCTTGGCAGCACCATTTCCAAGGCCAAAGTATGCGCCTATACAGGTGAATACTACTGTTCCAACTGTATGGATCCCAATGTTTTTATAATACCAGCTCGGGTGATACACAACTGGGACTTTAAAAGATATGCAGTCTCCAAGAAGTCTGCTCTCTTTTTGTTGGAATTCCAACATCATCCATGGATAGACATGAAGAAACTTAACCCAAAAATTTACAGTGGTGTTTCAGACATGGCCCAGTTACAGGAGCTGAGGATACAGTTGAACTTCTTGAGAGCCTACATATTTACGTGCAGGGAGCCTGTCATTGAAGAGCTACAGAAAAGGGTTTGGCCGAGGGAATATTTGTATGAGCATGTGCATTTATACACAATATCAGATTTGGCTCAGATACCTAATGGGTCTTTAGCATTGCAGTTGGAGAAAGTCGTTAACTTTGCGAGGTCTCATGTGCTCGACTGCTGGCTCTGCAGCCAGAAAGGGTTCATTTGCGAAGTTTGTCGTAATCCAAAGATATTGTATCCTTTTGAGACAAACACCACATACCGTTGCGATGAATGCTCAAGTGTGTTCCATTCTAAATGTCTCAATGCAAGTACACCTTGCCCAAAATGTAAAAGGAAGCAGGATCGTACAAATGAGATATCTTTGATCAATGCTGTTCATGCCCACTTCATTAAATAGTAAATGCGTAAGGAAAAGCATTTCTATAATACTTCAAGTTAGTTCCAAGTTAGAAGGAATAATGTATAATCAAATTACTCCTATAATGGGCTTAATAGTTCTCTACAACCGCCTTTTTTGTAATTTTTCTTTAATGCTTAAACCTTAATTGTTGTATATATGCAAATAGTATGTTCCATACATTATGTTTTAAAAATTTATCATGGAAATAAATAATTTCTAGTATCTATAAATAGCCTATTTTTAACCAAATAAAATAATGTAAAATATCAAATATTTACGAACATATTTTATTCATTGTATACAGAGATATATATACAGAGATTAATTATAGCATAATATATAAATGTACAAATAAGTCTTATTTTGTCTCACATAGGCTGGGGTTAGAGTATCAAAAACTGTTTTAAGTAATAAACGATCAGCCACTTATTAAAAAAATGAATTTTCTTTAGCGTCCCTGAACTTGTTCCTCACTAGCGACATTATCGGATGGTGCAATAATACAATAAATTATTGAAAATATTATAAACATTTTATTTTTTATAGGTAATTAGCTCATCATCGATTATTTTTACTTTATCCATCGTAATTAACCTACATACACAGGTAGTAAGTACTTGTTAACTATCAAGAACCAATGTTAAAATTTATTGATAAGAATAATTATATTAATGAAAATTCCACGAAATTTCTGTGCGAAATCGAGACAGTATGGTTTCATCGCGAGTATGTAGGTAGTGCAATTTTTTAAATATTTTTTTTTTGAGAATCTGACTTTTAGAGCCTACCTACTATGGAACCCATAAATTATTCAACACTATTATTGTTAAACCTTTTATATATCCCTATCTTGTATATATATACCTATCTTGTAACAAAATAATTCCGGTACTTTATTTGTATTATTGGAACTTTTTATCTGCAATGATTAAATTTATTTAGAAATAAAATACTTAAGATCTGCCCGCTTCAAAAATGGTACTGGTACTGGTAGCAAGCCGTGGCTCTAGAGCTAATAAAGCCGCAATTTGGCCGCAATGACGCCGTTAATACTTACGCAATTGTGACAAGTGTAATAATTTTATTATAAACCTAAATTGTTTATATAAGTAACTAGGAAACGTGGTCTCACTATCTAGTGGAATCTAAATTTAATATATCTTTCAAATAACTATTTGGCTCTTTTTTATGTTTCGCACCGTGCTGTTTCCTCTGGCCTTTATGTAGATTGTCATCATACTCCTCAATATTGGGGTCGTCTACGGAGTACTCCTGGAAGCACTGGTTCAGCAGTTTGTCGGGTTCGTCCTGTTTGTATTTGCTTTTCTTTTTCGTCTGATAGCTGAGTGCGTCCTTGTCGAAGTCCAACGGGACGATGCCGAGATCGCCGCTGTACCGGTTTTTGGCAACTTGCAGATATTTCTTGCCACGCACTGCGGTGAGACGCTTGTCCTGTAGAGGTATGGTCTTAATAAGGCTTTACCTGTATATGTGGTATTCAGGTCATAATTCACCATCCAGGGCCCCAAGTTTGTAAGCACAATCGATTCATAATCGAACAGAAACAGCATAGTAACTGTTACTTTTGGCAGATATTGTATGGGATATCTGTCAAAAGTGACAGTTGCGGTTGCGGTTCGATTATGAATCGATTGTGTTAGCAGACTTGGGGCCCTGGCCTAGTGAATGTTGCAAACTAAAAGTCTATAGAAAACTGGTTAGAATCTCTCAGACATGCAAGTATTCTTTTGATGTTTTATTTCAAGTGATAATCATGGTGGGTACGGTAATTCGCACATGAAATTCAGAAATTCCAGAGGCGCTAGCTTGTTTGTTGACTTGCGACTCTTGTTACCAAGGCGACCGATCGACCAGATTTAAAATAGACCCACTTGGCTATAATGAAAATGATTTACCAACTTTGGTATTATTTATTCATGCATGTGTAGCGACCACTTCAACCGCACTACAAGCTACGCAGATGGCACTGCAGACGCATTCAGAACAATGACAATTGACGTCACAATCCTGAATCGCGCTATAAGAGTTTTCGGAGCAAGTAACATATATACAAGATCCCGACAATAACAGTCAGGGCAAAGCGGCCACCCCGCCAGGCATACCACCCGCCTGGCAGGAAGATCTTCCCTTTTCCGCTAAACATGGTTTTCCAATCTCTTATATATATATATATATATATATAAGGCGTTTTAAAACTCTAAGTATTGAAAACTCAGTTTATTACCTGAATTATAAGAACGTTGTCCGCCTCCTGGGATGCTTTGGCGCTGCCGAATATCGAACTAGTTGATAAGTCTTCTGATTCACGTTCCTGTGCGAAGCGATAACAAGCATTTCGTAAATCATAATTTCTTAGTTGATTGTTTTAACAAAAATGTCTAACTACATGGCTGACTCAATTTGAAATTACAGTCAACGCAATATTTTCCCATTTATCTCTTCTATAAACCCTGGGAATAATGAAAGGAGTTTAGTTTATACTATCAAATGGGGGAAAGAGGGACCCACCCACCCACCACTGACCTCCGGCTTGTAAACTTTTCCAATTATACACCAAACAAGTTAATCCATAATTAAAGAAGCCAACAACACTGAACTCCTCTAAGATGTCAGTTGAAAAACTATCTGTCACAAGTGTCTGAACGTTATGATTACTTATTTTAGTAATCAAAATCTTTTAAATACTACCAAGGAACCTTGAGACCTATCTAATCTACCCAGGCGCGGATACAGGGGGGGCAATGGCTGCAATCACTCCACCCCCTTGACTCACGGCAGGATAACTTTATGTTCCGGGGCGCCACAGTAGTATGCCGAGTGCGATCCTGTGGCGCCCCACTCAAAGGCGGTGATGGCGGACCAAGGGGTTTTAGTGGGTATACCGGCACTCTGCCGGGGAGTCCCACATACCCCTCTCGTCCCCCCGGGCGAGAGGGGATGCGTAACGCATTTCCCCTTGTAAAAAAAAAAAAAAAAAATTTTAATTTCTTATAGGCCATTGTTTAAATCTAAGTAGGTACTTATTACATGGATATCTACAAAAGGGAAGAGGGGCCCCAAGATATGCATTGCGTAGAGGCCTACTCGGCTCAGTCCGGCCCTGAGTGTACCCACCTTCCTGGGGTGCATGACGAGCGTGACGTGGCAGTGGCGTGCGGTGGCGAAGGTGCGGAAGGCGGCGATGACGGCGTCCTGGCGGTGGTAGCGGTCGCCCTCCCGCTCCTCGCCCCCGCCCACGCCCACGCCCAGCATGAACTGCACGTTGTCCACCACCACGTGCGCGATGTCGTGCATGTAGCGCGCGTGCTCCACCGCCTGCGCTCACATTCGGGTAATGGTGAAGTTATTGCACACTTACGATACGTACCAACCCTTAAATTTATAGAAAGTTATAATGGTTTATAAAGCCATTATAACGCACTTGTACCCCTGAAAAGTTCGTTATAATGCCATTATAATCCATTATAACTCTATATAAATTTGGAGGTAAATGTTTTGATACTCTTCGTATAACAATAAAACCAATTTAATTTAATAATACCTAAGTATTTTGTATTTATTTTTTCACTGACTGACAAGGCACAGCTTAAACCGGAGATTTGGAATTTGTAGGATTCCTTGAGCGCACAAGGAATATTTTTTGGAAATTCGCGCCCTAAAGGGGTCAGAGTTTGCATGAAGTTTTTTTTTTATATTTACCTACGGTCGGGTACATCGCTAGTACTGTTATATAACTTTTACTGATTTTCGTTTACTTATACTTTGAAAATATTTGTGCAATCGGCTGTTTAGACGTCTCTGAAGCCAAGTGTTTTTAGGAATCTTGTGAAGCATAAATGAAAAACTACTATATACCAATTTCAACGGAGCTTCGAATGCGGTATTAATCATTATTATAACCTTCCGACGGGCCAGATATAATATTTTACACCTTACTTATACACTCTTCTCACTTACTTATTCACCCTCTTCACTTACTTATACACTCTCCTCACTTACTTATTCACCCTCTTCACTTACTTATACACTCTCCTCACTTACTTATTCACCCTCTTCACTTACTTATACACTCTCCTCACTTACTTATTCACCCTCTTCACTTACTTATACACTCTCCTCACTTTCTTATACACTGTCCTCACTTATACACTGTTCTCAGTTATACACTCTCCTCACTTACTTATACACTCTTTTATTATTACACCTTACCTCCATAACAACTTTGATGGGCTGTTGTCCATGGAAGGCGAGATAATAAATGGGCAGTTTCTGGAACTCGTCGGCGTATTTGTGGAAGTCCTGGAGGTGGTGCTCGAGCGGCACGCCCGCGGACTGCTGCAGCATGGTGCGCGCCAGCCGGGAGTTGCGGATCTCGAAGCTGCCCCACAGCGTGTTCACCTGACCGGTATACATGGAAGAGCTCAAGCTCAAGCTCACAGAGAGGGTACCGCGTTCATCATTTTTTTTATTTAGAAAACCAATGGCTAATAAAAAGTTTAAATTACTAATTAGTACTCTATGGACCGCTTAAGTGTGTGTGTGTGTAATGTATGGGCTTTATTGCGCCCGCCCGCGCAAACAATAGACGGTCAGCATGCCATACATTTTCTGGAACGCGAACTCTTTACTATCTGTCGGGGCTAAACAAGACCCTGGAATTTCGAGAGGATGTGTAGTTGATAGGGTACCCCCTGTTGCGCGAGATCCAGAGACATCTCGGCGCAGAGCGTGGTCTTCCCGCAGCCTGTGGGGCCGGTCAGCACGGTCAGCTCCCCGCGCCGGTGCCCGCCCAGCAGCCGCGTCAGCGCCGGGAACCGACGCCATTTTATACCGCGAACCTGACCAATTTATAAGTCGTCACTACGAGTGAGTTACCACCCTTCTGTACAGCAAGCAGGAACTTACTGATGTACTCGTACCGTCCTCATCAAAATCATGCTGTCGCCGTCATCTAAAGGGAAGGGAGGGTCGTCATCGGTAAGAGACCCAGAAAAAAAAATGGGGGCGTTGTGTAGAGGCTAACAATAATTAAATTAGTTTGAAGTTGTATTGGTTTTTAAGTAGGTGAAAAAAAGGGGGCGCTAAAAATAATTTATTCTCAAAGTGGGCAGTAGACAAAATAAGTTTGGGAACCCCTGGTTTATATGAATAAAAAAAATATAATTCTGCTCACCTTGTCTACATTAGTGACTTCGAAGTAGACATCATCTCGGAGTGCTGCGAAGGTGGTGATGGATCGGTGCGCCGCGGGCTTCGCCTCCGCCACCAGCGTCTTGAGCGACAAGCTGGCCGCGGCTGCCTCGCTCGCGGTCACCAACCCATCTGTAGGCCTATTGTTATTATGACACACAAAACCATTCCTAGTACCAAATTTATAAATAGTTTTCGTTCAATTACAATGGCAATACAAAGTACTTTTCTTCTGAATTCTATCTGCATCTTTACTGGTGGAAACATTCGTATACTCGATCGGTATTTGAATACGTTCAAATGATTGGCACTGTCGTTACTTATGTTATGGATTTATCTGGTCTCAAGAATTTTCTCACAATTCTAAACATTATCTCAAAATTACTCACATTTGATATTTTATAAAAGAAAAAAGAAATGTTTAGTTTAAGGACTTTCTTAAGCATAAAATAAAAAAACCTTCAGTTATTGTGTAGTTCATATATTGTGCGAGCGAGCTACGATCTCAATAGATTGTGTAAAGAGTTCTCTTTTGACCCGTTTACTATTAAAAGCTACATGGCAAGGAAGCGGCTGAACCTTGAGTTCTTCAAATAATATTAGTACATATCCTCTTTAACTTTTAATTTAATTTAATTTTATTCTTGTTTTGTTTTGTGTTGTGTGCTATATAGCGATCTCAAAGATAAAAATCTGTTAACTATTCTACTGCTAACCGTGGAAACCTCTAATTGGCTTTATGTAACGTATACTAGTGTCTATATATTATAAATTAGCTGTTGGTTTTCCAATCCATAAATAAATAAATATCCCAATATCCCTTTGGTTTTTGCCTCTGAGTTTTTACTCGGTAAGATAAAGATCTTAAGACATTGTTACTTTACAATAAATTGTATATTTCTGACCTGACAAACCGGCACCTCGATTCGCCCAATTTCTCGGCGACTGCGCGCATGTTGTCCCACTCCCCCCATAGACACAGTTTCTGGTAGCCCTCTAGGGTGGGGAGTACCACGGGTGGCAGGCTGCAGTTGCTTAGCCACACAATTGTACCTAAAATAATTGTGGTAGTAGGTATTGTACAAATATATTTTATTACTTACAATGTTTGATTTGTGAAATTCAAAATATCATCAGGCAATCTGGGCATAATCTAACTCGCTTATAGAGAGTTTCTACCTATTTAAAATGGTATGTAGCGACCACTTCAATCTCGCGACAAGATACACTGATGGCGCTGCAGACGGACATTCAGAACAATTGACATTTCTCCATACAATCCTGAAACGCACTACGAGAGTTTTCGGAGCACGTAATATATATACAAGATATCGACAATAACCGGCGGGGCATAGTGGCCGCCCCGCCAGGCATGCCAGTCTGGCTGGAATATCTTTCCTTTTTCGCTAAAGCTATTACAAATTAAAATAAAACTTAGTTTGGGGTGTGTCTACACCTATAATAAGACTATAACGTGAGGGTACCATATTCACATTATTGAAAAAAAAAAGGGAAAACAGTTACATAGTTTTTAGATAATCTTTTGTCTGTATCTTTTCTACTGCCTCATAGCCAAATATATAAAAAAAAAAAAAATCACCAATTCTATCCCACAAAATTAACTAATGTATACTTAGACTTAGGCTTTCTTCTCACGGTCTGAATGTAAGTACAAAGATAGCCATACATCCATTTTATATTCAGTTTAGATGTAATGTACTACAAATTTGGCATGATCATCAGCAAAAATATAGTTACCGGGAATCTTTTGTGCTGCTAAATGTAATACGTCTTGTATACTGGGTACTAGAACAGCTTGATCACTGCGGCTAACCTTTGGAGGTTTGCAGTAGAACAACCCTGCTGTGTGGAGTCCATGGTTCTCTATCTCATCCTCCTTTCCAGCTTGCATTTTCCGATAACCGACTACATTGCCTAAAGAGTTTTTTAATGGGAAATATATTACTGTGTGGTTGGACGATACTCTTACTTCTGATAATATTTTGCTGGAATCTTGGAGTAACTGAAAGATTAAGACAGACATTTAATGAGACAAGTTTACCTACTTCATCACGTCTGTAATCTCTGAAAGGGTGGGCAGGGGTACACTATAGTGGACCAACATTATGCCATCACATCGGTATTTCATCCTAATATAATTCACAGAGGTTGAACTCCATTTACTATAACAGTTGCATTGGGCGCACACACTATTTCATTGGGACCTAATACCATCAGCAAAATGCGAGTATATATTATCTGTGAGTGCACCTCTTTGTACCCCTTAAGCAATTACTTGTTGTGATGGTATTTATAACTTATATTACTAAGTCTAAAGAAAGTATACTCACTGGGAATTCAAACAACGTAAATAAATCTTCTAATTCGGTATCATTTAATGTTGATATTGAAGTAGTTTCACTGACTAGTGTTTGCCAGTCATTCTGAAACTTGTGTGCTTGTTGTTGGCATTTTTCTATAAAGTCTTTCATAGTGACTTCCATCTTTGCTTTCTTGACTAGCCTTTCCATTATATTCCAATCACCGTGGACATTGCATTTGGGGCATACAAAATAACCTGTTATAATATTAAAAAGTATTTCAGTATTTACATACCTACAAAGAAAACCAATATTTTATTAAAGATAATGTAATTTACGACGGGATTTTAAAATTACACGTAATAATTATTATTCCTTGTATTCTTAATAAGCACCCAAAATTAAGTGGTGATGGAAATGAGGCATTCAACTATTAATGATAAGATGAACAACACTCCCTTTATGGAAGTTTGTATCAATTTACATTGGTATTGAGAAATTATTTGGAATCATTGAGAATTGGTGCGTAGAACATTGTTGAAAATGGATGAAAACTTTAGGTGTATTTGAGGCACATCTGCTTCCATAAAACTCTTGACTGACCACTCTTTATGGTACTCATAACAGGTTTAATAGCAGCCTTAAGGTGTATATTGAGTAGAATTATGATGTAAATATTGTCTTCCATGCCTTATTGAAAGTTTAGGTTCTTCTTCTTTCTTTACGAAATGAAACGCGAAGGTTATGTTTACTATCACTTACCGGTCGTTTTATTGACGTACAGTTTGCTATCAGCACTGTTCGGATCTCCGGAGCATATAGAACACTTTGTAGTGAGAGCTGTATACCCATCCTGCACCGCAAACCCTTTCTGTCTTAGTAACTTTCGGATATCGGTCGCTGTTATCTTCGGTATATCTTCTAGCCCTAGATTATGTATTTTTCGATTTATACATTCACAGTTGTACGCGCTTAACATAGGTTTTAAATAATGGTGTTTAGATATCCTTATATAATGTAACATTTTTATAAAATTATTTAATAATATAAAGATTGTAGCTTTAGCATTCTATATGTGTGTATTGATAAATATAACCTCTTTAAAATAAATTTGACAGATGGCAGGTAAACAAGCATTTTTGTTATCATGTTGCGTTTTACAGACAGACAAAAGCGTCGGGTATTTAGTCATGTTGCGTTTTTATACACCACATGTCTTATTGATTTTATGTTGTTTTGTATTTTGTTTTACTTAACTGTATTAATAATAGTATTTTTTCTACAAATATTATTACTTACCTCACCTTCTGAAAAAGAGTAATGTAGTAACATGATAACTAAACGCAGAACCTAATAAGGGGGAAGAGCGTAACTAGCACTGACGTCCATGATATAAGTACGCTAGACTAATGATACCCTTTAAAATGACAGCTATCTATTATGCCTATTTGAAGCGCCCCCATCGTGGGGGAAAGGAACTAAATCTGACGTAAAATGCAAATGGCCGTTGTTTTGTTTACATTGTCTCCGTGTTTATAAAGTGATTTTGAAGGTTTAACGCGATTAAACTTGTTTATTGTGTCGTATCAATATAGTTAATACATAAATAAGTGGTGTTCGTTAATAGGTAAACCATGAACGAGTGCGTGTTATGCAAAACTCTTTACCAGAAGGGAAGTGGGGTTACATTCCACAAGTAAGTGAATTTACGGCTAATATTCAAGAAATTAAAACTTCTATTGATATTATAGGCACTTAAAAATATGTTACTAATCTTATTTATACGTGATTACAACGCATTTGTCTTTGTATTATCGGTTTTTTATAAACAATAAAATTCAATAGTGCTGTAAAAGTTCCTTGTCGATAAAATTTATCGATATTTTTTCTATCAATATCTTAAATAGATAGAACGTTCAAGAACGTAAAAATCGCCGAAGACAGATTTGTATTATCAAATACATATTATTTTAAAACAATGTTTACTAATTCACAGGTTTCCGACTGACAATAGAAGACTAGAATTATGGCTCAAAAACATTGAAAAGCCTAGTTGGCGTCCGAAAAAATATGATTACATCTGTTCAAAACACTTCTCTGATGACTGTTTTATTAAACATAACTCATGTACTACTTTGATGATTTTTATTTTCTATTAATACCTTACCTACTCCATTGCTTCCCAAACAACATTACATTACCTCAGTTCTAATTAAAAAACGATCCTTATTAAATAGGATCTAGCTAGTCACACACCACCCTTTAGTCCGGTTTCGGCTTATCCTAAGATTACCTACCCTACCCATGAGCGATTCGGCTAATCATTATCATTATTTGCTTCATCTTAGTATTAACCACTCGACTATTTTGGACATTAGCCATTGTTAAAGGAATGGATCATAATTATTTTCATTTTACTGCATGGGTAGGTTTAAGCATAAACATTTTTATCGATGTATCATATCACTGTCCCATCTCTATTATTAGTTCCATTCCCCCTCACTGCCACTATCAGCGCCAAAATGGCGAAAATCAAATAGGCACACGATAACCGGGCTTATGATTAGTCCAGCGATGTATACCATAGAGGTCAGTGGTAACTAGAGATCGTACTGAGAGCTGTGGGGCACAGCCAGCGAGTGAGCCAGTGTTGTCAGATGTGATTTTCTATTTCTACCCAAATTTGAAATTATTTTTCTCCAAAATGATACAATTTGCTTGAGTTTTACCCAAAGGCAAAAAGTTGATAATATCGGTTAATTTTTCTTATTTTTTTCCTTGAAAGACTGTTCTAATTTACAAACTGAAACAGCAGAATGAGCTTTTTTTTTTTTTACGTTACGTATCCCCACTGCATGTGTTTGACGGGTATGACATACCATAGAGAGAAAAAGCAGAATGAAAACTAGAAAGTACCCAAAATTCTCCATGGTATTTTTTTTTTCTCCAATTTTTCTCCAAGAATTTCATTTCTCCAAAATTTCTTCAGAGCCAAAATTTTTACCCAGAATTGCGAAAAAAATACCCAATCGCGCAACACTTCAGTGAGCACAGCACAGAGCATCAAAGTTTAATATGGGTTCTTCAGCACAGCCAATGTTTGACTGTATTTGCATACTATCTCTTTTTGTACACCACAGACAAAGTAAATACTCTTCACTAACTATACACACCACGTCCCAAATATAGCACGGATAGATTATTATAGGAAATGAAACCACATTATATTATTTAAATTATACTTATATTTTACTTATGAAAGTTGATTATTTACAAAATAACGTATAATTACCCAGTGAACTAAATTGTACTAAATTTTATAAATTATGGATTTCATAAATATAAATGGCAGCGTACAGATCGACCGCGCAGCCTCGCAAGACTCGAACACAGACCATCGTAAACATTACCAATAAAAACATATAATGGTAATGTAGGAAAGTAACGTCAAAAACCAAGTATATAAAACAAATGATACAAAAAAGAATTGCAATATGACAATGAATCTCGCAAAATATAACTAAAAAAAATAAATACACAAAAGTAATTCATTAAAACGATTCATACTAGCATGTAGCATATAGTTATATAATTATAAACATTGATTAAAAATAATAGATCGAAATTGTCTGTCACAATAATACAATTAATGCGTTTGTCTACAAAATGCCTCTTCAAAGACCATGTGACCGAACACTAGGAGCGGCTGCTGATGGTGCTTGCACCAACGCATGGGGCCTGGCGATGTCAATGGCAAGGCGTCAGGAACAATAAAGGTGCAAGGTGGTCCAAGTCAGTGGCGTAGCATGGGTCATTAGCACCCGGTGCTTTCAAATTTGCCGCCCTCTTATTTTTGCAATTCATTATAAAATAAGTTACCTAAATAATAGTTATCAAGAAACCTTGCATCACCAATGCATAGAATATTATACCTGGATATATGGTAACGATAAAAATATGACGAAAAAAACACTGAAAGATTTTTTTGTAATATCTTAATTTTTTTTTCTCTACCCGCCACCTGTGAAATGCCGCCCCCCGCAAAGTGCCGCCTGGTGCGGAGCGCACCCTCCGCCCCCCATGCTACGCCACTGGTCCAAGTTCATCGTCGTCATCGTACAAAGGCTGTCACTAGCATTACATACATTTGGTCTCTTGCCTATTCTATTACCACGCCTTGTATCTCGCACTCGCCGAGTCTGAAGTCACCCGGCGCGCGGTGCGTGGTACCATCTTTAAAATCACGGATCGTAGGAGCCACCTGAGGGCCAGAATTTGATTATTAGTATTGATTATCCTGAGCTCCAAGTCTAAGGCCATAATGGAATGGAAATAGCATCGTAATTGCCACTTTCTGCATACTCAAACTGTCAATAATAAATTATATAAATAATAAATATCGTTAGACGAACACACCAACTGTGCAGTTGTAAACTATGCAGACGGTTGTATTATGGACCGGGGGCGATCTCAGTATACAGGATGCAAGTGGCTTCGTAATGAAAACTGATATGGATTCAACTCGCAAAGAGCTGGAATATTCCATTAACCTTGTTTATGTATCAGTCAGTTTTGATTCACGACCTCAGGGTCAATCTCAACGTTTAATAAAAGAAGTTTAGTATAATATTATTATTCTTCAAATCATAGGTGCAAGTGTTCTGTAGCAACGCTAAAAACGCAGTGGCATACTGGCAAGTCTCTAAAAGTATTTTAAATTGATTTAAGCATGAAATTATAATAGAAGTCTATCTCTATGTGATTTTTATCCAAAAAGCATAATTACTAATATAAGCCTAAAACTGCAATGTAAATTTAAACTCGATACACTATTAGTCCGGTCAATTTAGACGTAAAAATTGTGCTCAAATAACAATAATTCCCACAGAGCCAAATTTTGGTGGAGAGCTAGGGTTTACCATTACAAATAATTTTAAAAATCCCCATCGATCCCATGTGTGCTACAAAAGTTATTCGGGGTCATAGGTCAAAATTTGAGGTTTTTTGGATTTTTCTCGAAAACGTTAAGTTTTATCAAAAAAAACTCAAACCAAAGTTGTAGATCATAAAATCCCTTAATGGTCTTCATGATTTTTTCCTAAGAGTTACCATTCCTGGTACTCGGCGCGTTTTTTTTACCGTGGTTTCCCCTCGCCTACTCCACTAACTGTCATGACAATTTTAGAATAATTTAAGGCAACAATACCCGTCAAGTTCTAGATATTACCCTATTATTGATATTGATGATTGATAAAACATCATCATTGATTAAACATCCATGTTTAGAGTACGAACTGCCACTCACTATCAACTGCGCCAATCGGGTCAACAAAGAGACAACATTAATGCCATTGTCATTCAATTGCGAGTCAATATTTCAGTAGGCTTAGTACTTTTGCTCGTACCAGGCGTAAACTCCATCTGCATACCGTATTGTTTAGTATGGCGACTGGTACTGCTGCTGTCGTTGCAGATGCTGCACGAGCGGGCCCTGCTGCTGCTGCTGCTGCATCGCCATCATCTGGTGGCGCATGCGCTGCTGCGTCATCTGCTGCTGGTACTGCGCGCTCTGCTGCGGCTGCATGCCGCGCGGGTACGGCGGCGCCGGCCCGCCCATGCCGCCCATCGTCACGTTAGGTGCCTGCCGATTGGAGACATCGTCAGTTACGCGTGGATTAATGGCCTGGTCCCTATACTTCACTAACCATCTTTGCAGGGGCGTGTCTTGTTTACAGCATCCAATGACGGCCGAGGACTAAATATACATGAAACTAGCTGTTACCCGCGACTTCATCAGCGTGGTGTTTAACAAAGACACAACCGTTAGCAATAGCCCGCTCGCGCGTTCTTAGCCCGCGCGACCGGCCTTTGTGATATTAAGTCGTTGGTTCTAAAATAAAAGTAGCCTAAGTTACTCCTTGTTATATCAACTATCTGCCAGTGTGAGTCCCGTCAAAATCGATCCAGCCAATTCAGAGATTTGCCGGAACATACAGACTACAGACATTTTTTTTTAATGTTCTGTATGTATATATGCCGTGTACGGTGTATACATCCAAATGCACTTAGTAAAGAGCGGTTATTTTAATATTACAAACAGACACTCGAATTTTATATATTTACTAGCTGTTGCCCGCGACTTCGTCCGCGTGGTATTTAACAAAGACTCAGCCGTTGGCAACAGCCTGCTCGCGTTCTGATCCCGCGGGACGCATTGCAGATTGTTGCTATCAAACTTTAATCAGGCGCAGCGCTGCAACATTGGTTTTAATTTTTTTTCGAGAGATCTAATTTTTTTTTCTAAAATTTAAGTAGCCTATGTTACTCCTTGTTACATCAGCTATCTGCCAGTGAAATTCCCGTCAAAATCGGTCCAGCCATTTCAGAGATTACCCGGAACAAACAGACAGACAGACAGACAAAAATTGTAAAAAATGTTGTTTCGGTATAGGTAACGTGTATACGCACTATCCAAATGCACTTAGTAAAAAGCGTTTATTTTAATATTACAAACAGACACTCCAATTTTATTTATATGTATAGATATAGATAGAGACGGCCAAATATAATTTAATGCCGGGTACACAGAGTTCAGAAACGCCCCTGCATCACTGGTAAGAAATACTATCCGTACGTCGTTTTCATTCGCGAGCATTGTGATTACGGGCCGGCATTGCTTGTCCTCCCATGTATCCGTAACATTACGTTACTTTCCACCGGTTACGGCAACATATCGCTGCTACGGAAAGATAACGAAAAAACAAAAGGATTCGGTATTTTGAATATACGAACCGAATATTAGACTGATAAACATTATTAGCGACATTTGTTTACTGTTCGAGTTTAGCATGGCAGGCATAGTTATATAAATAAAAATATTATCTACCAAAAGTGAAGACTTATTATTAGTTCATTACAAATCATCATATTATATATTAAGAATATCAGTAAAAGTTTCAATATGTTTAGACTTTGTATTTTACTTTTTAGTTTTCTTAGCTAGCTTGCATACACGAAGGCAGACTCTTAATCTTGGAGTCACAAGTAAGCTCATGACATATAATATCAGCGATGGAAGCACCGCGTGCCCGTACTAAAATACTGGCGTTGTGATTGGTTAATAACAATTTATTTATTTAGTGTTACGAACCTGAATGTACGGTGCACGTGCGTTTTGCCTCTGTTGTGCCAAATACGCCTCCTGAGTCGCGCGGCCACCCATCATGTTCTACATAAAAACAGACATATTCAATAATCCAGTAGACTGAGCTGGCACTACGAAGTAATCGTAGCGTTATCGAGAAAGCATGCTGTCACTGCCATGGTTAATTGATATAACTAGGCGATACTTGGCGGAAATCCATTGTTAACCTAATGGGGAAAGAGGACCCACCACTGACCCTCGGCTTGTCAACTTTTTCGATTATAAACCAAACAAGTTTGTTTTTTTTTTTATTACATTATAGGCAAGTATTTGATCTCGATCTCACCTGATGGTAAGTGATGATGAGATCTACGATGGCGCATACTTGCCTAGGTAGGAAGGCGGCAGTAGATCGAGACGCTACATTCACTAGGCACATGCAGCGCAACTGATCTGACCCGCCATCCATGAATGGCAGCACCGAACATCATGCCGGAACACGGCTAGGCCGCTTGGCGACATGGCTTTGTTCAGTGGGTGGTGACTAACCACGGCCGAAGCCTACCACCAGTAAAATTGATAATAAAAGAAGCCAACAACACCGAACTCCTCTAAGACGTTAATCGAGAAACTATCTATCACGAGTGTCGGGACCTCAAATAAAATGCAATTCTCCGCGACACTAAGCGAATCTAAAAAAGTATTCTATTATCATGTTTATGAAGCCCATGGTGTGCGCGGGATGGAAGGCAGAGTTAAATTGGGCTTGAAACCACGTACAAGATTTTAATCTAAGGCCTTTTTGTATACAATACAAGTGTTCTTGTTAGGTCCAACTAAGCTAAAGCTAGAGAGGATACAAGTAAATAGTTTATTGCACCCCTTGTAGACGCTTTTGTAATATTGGCCATGTTTTATATTAAACCCTGGTACAATTTAAACACCAAATTATTTAAAGAAATTACCTGTTGGAATGTCTGTTGCCCCGGGTAACCTCCCATTCCATTACCACCTTGAGGACCCATAGAACCTCCTTGGCTATTCATGCCGCCCATACCACCACCTTGCCCCATTTGACCCATCTGCGCCATAGGCTGGCCCATTTGTCCCATGCCCTGGCTCATCTGGCCCATGCCTTGGGGCATTTGGGACGGTTGGCCGACGCCCTGATTCATTTGGCCAACGCTTTGACCGATAGTGTTCACTTGTTGGGCCATAGGGTTAACTTGTTGCCCCATTTGGTTCACGCCTTGGCCCATTCCCTGGAAATTAAATAAATTAGGCACGAATGCACCACATTTGGCCGGTGGTATGTTGCCCCGATGTAGGATTTGGGCCATAGTCCATCATGCTGAGCTAGTACGAGAGCCTTTCGCAAGACGTAGATTTTCTAACTATGTTTGCCTTTACTGTACAGCAAGTGATTATCATTACTGAAAATAAGAAGCGGACATAAATTCTGCAAATCCCAGAGGTGCGAGTCAGGGTTTGAACCTTCGCATCTTCTTTCCATAGCGAGTGCTAGGCCAATGTGACTAAGACTGCAAGGCGACACATTTATTGATAGCTGTGTAGCTAAAGGAGAATTTACAATATTAGAATTATAATTAGTACCAGATAAAAAAAGGCTCACGAGGACTGCATGACGCACGCCTAGAAAGTTTTATCCGGACGGGTAGTAAACTGCCCTATTTCACTGTGCATACGGTTGGGTTTTGAAATCCTAGATTTAATAGTATCAGTACCTGATTCATCATTTGCTGTTGGCCTCCTTGCATCATCTGCTGGCCATAGCTACCGTATCCCTGCTGCATGCCGCTATACTGGCCGCCGAACATCTGCCCGCCCATCGCGCCCATCTGCCCAGCGCCCATCTGAGCGCCGCCCATCTGAGCGCCTCCCATTTGAGCGCCGCCCATCTGAGCTCCACCCATCTGAGCGCCCCCCATTTGCCCCGGCATTTGAACACCGCCCATCTGGCTCATGGGACCCATACCGCCCATACCGCCCATTGGGTTCATTTGGCTGTTTGTAAGAAAGAAGAATAGGATTTTTAATAACTGCGTAATTCTGTTCTTTCAAATATCACGAGTTAGGGATTGGAAATTGAAAGTATGGCGGATTATAAGGACTAACTATATTCACCATGAAATTCTCGAAGGTTAGTTAGTTAGGGAATTAGGTTTTTTTTTTGTTCATGTAAGTAAATTTCAATTTCAGAGATTCGCAAATGACATTTGAAAATGTTAGTAGTGGGAGTCAGTTTCAAACCTGCACACCTTTCCATGGCGAGCGTTTGAACAACTTGGCTATCACTGCTTGACAATATATTGATAGCTAATGCAAGCATAAAGGAGTATTTCTAAGTAAGGCGCAAATTAGATAGTACTCTATATTTATTTGATTTTCCACAATGTAGTATGGGTACTTGGATAGTAGATCTAAATTAGATCCTTAGTGAGCATTCTAGTATTACGTAACGCAATTTTTGGAGATTTTTAACCCCCCCTCCCCCCTGTAACGTTTTTCTTTAACCCCCCCTCCCCCTAGTTGTACCGTTCTGAAGGGTTAAAACAATGTTACGTAACGCGTAGTTCAAACCCACCTTCCACCCCTGTAAAGACTCCCCCCCCAAATTAGTTACATAATACTTGAACGCTCCCTTATAGAGACTTTAAGGCATAGCAAACTAGGTGAGAGGAGGAGCGGTAGGTTCCAAGGGTAACTCACGCTGATTGCATGGGGCCCATCTGGTTGGGCTGCATCGGGCGCATGGTCTGCCGCGGGAACGGCGCCCGCGCATGCTGCGCGCCAGCGTAGCCGCCCGCCTGCATACATAATAGTGTGGGCCCGATAAAATACGAGATCCTGAGTTTAAAGTACTCACATTGAAGATACGCAACCGAACGGTTATTTCGGGTAATACCGACTAATCACGGGGAAGGTTCACAATCCAGATAATCTGGATCGAGGGTGATCCCAGTATACAAAATATAATAATCGTCTGTTTATTGGGACAAATTTGATGGGTTACGGGCAAAGAAAGACCAGGATTGAAGGTAGTAAAAGAGATATAAGTATTTAGATGTAAAAATATTAGGAGCGTCAATATATACGATGTCAAAAACAGGTGTCAAGAAAGTTGACAGTCGCAAACATTCTTCTAATGCATATTAAAACCTTTTTGCTATTGGGATGTGGTTTACATACGCCAACAAAGTAAAAAATAAAGACATGTCGAATTGGGACTTCACATAATGATAAAAAATGCGCGTAGTTTGAAATGGTAGTATACCTTTTCTGAATCACGCTGTTCAGGTATGACACATCCATGACTTGGCTACAAACATTCGTGCTTACCACACAAAGTTTACCCCTACCGGGATTCTGAACTGACAGAAATCAGGGTCACCGCCAACCGTGACTAGTCTAGTCGCCACAATATTATAATTATGAACGGAAGGTGATTACAAGTATTCGACGACATGTTACTCACCTGCATTTGCGACATTTGATTCGCGTAGGGCACTCGTTGCCGCAGCATGTTGCTGAGCGCTTGCTTCGACTGCGTGTTCGCCGGCGGCGCCGCCCCGCGCGGGCTCACACCGGCTAGTGGGATGGACATAGACAATAAAAAAAAAATCTAGGATTCCAGCCAACGGCTAGTTTTGAGTTCGGAATTCTACGCTACGGGGATTTTTTAACACACATTCACGACAGCAATGTGGGTTTCAAATTGGGAATTTCATTCAAGCTATAATAGTTAGTCCATCAACCTTGTTTCTTTGTTTTGTTACATTTGAAGTCGTATTCCTAAAGCGTTGAAGTTGCTTTTTATGACCATAATTGTGGTTAGTGGCAAAATGGAGGGACATTGAGTTCAGGGTATTTTTCCGGGATAGCTTTAAGCCTGTGCCTGTGTAGTTCTCACTCTCGATCTGTCACTCGTCGATCCTACGGCGATAAATACCTACAGCGCGCGATACCCCGGGGAACGGGGCCGAGCCGCAACGCGCTTGCAAGAGATAGAGTTACGCAATACAAGTAATAATAATTCTTAACCACATCAAATGCAGCGGTGTGCAAGCTGAAGTGCATTTTATTGCTTTACAGCAAGGGTTACATTTCATATAAATGTCTGTGGAGTGAAATATCTGTTCTTAAGAACTATTTGATAATCTGTGGCAAGGTGGAAACGTACCATTCCCCGGAGGGTTGTAGTAGTTCTGTCCGGGCGGCGGGAACCACTGCGGTTGCTGCTGCATGAACTGCGGCTGCTGCGCGGGAGTGGGCGGCATGCCCCCCGCCCCCACGCCCGCCCCGCCGCCGCCCGCCACTCCACTCGTCTGGGCTCCCATCTTCAAATGTCATGTCTCATACACATGCTGGCCTACTCTACGCCATACAACACTTGCAATGGCATTGCAATGGCAACGTTATAGCCACTTTTAAAAGGGTCTACTCCACATTCTGTTACATATCCTCTTTATTATAGTGACATCTTATACCCAATCCGAAGGTTATACTCAGAATTAGATTATTATTAGTGTATTCATGTAAACAATTATTAAGTAATTATAAATCGTCGTAAATGACACGAAATACTAAGTTACGACTATACCAACCGTTCAGAAAGCCGCTCCTATGAAGAACGGTCAAGAAACTCCATAGGTGCTCTTTTTAAAAAGATCTTACCATGCAATCAGGACCTTCATGTAACGTAACTCAAGTCCGTTGGTACAAATTTGAGATGTAGATCAATTGGGGTCCTAATTTAAGTCACATTAATAATTCAGAAAGCCTCCTGGGCCCCAAGTCTGCTAACACAATCGATTCATAATCGAACAGCAACCGCATCGTAGCTGTCACTTTTGACAGATATTGTATGGGATATCTGCCAAAAGTGACAGTTAATTTGCGGTTGCTGTTATCATACTTGGGGCCCTGATATTAATAAGTACAGGCACAAGCTTACCGGGGTCGTGGGCTTGGACTTTTTGATGTTCTTGCACGGAGCATTTCGGGAGCGAGGTTTGCCCGCGCCCGTCGGACTCGAGTCGACGCTTCCGTTCTCCTAAACGAATTAAATAATAATTTAGTTTTAAATAAACCTACTAAAGAAAGATGTGGTGGGTAGGTAATGTATAAAATAAAAAATACAACTAAGAGATAACACACCTATTAGGGAAAAAATATATACCATGTAGAAATTTGAGACCCACACTCAACAACGCTTGTATTGTGGGTACCGTACAATGGACTGGGGGCGAACCCAGTATATATCACTTATATAAATACTAAAAATCCATGACTTGGGTACAAATATTCGTGCTCATGACACAGGTTGTTCCTACCAGGATTCGAAACCGGAAACCTCGACGCAGAAAGTAGGGTGACTACTAACTGCGTTAATCAGGTCGTTTTTAAGAAACAAACGTTCACAAGCTTCGTTGCTCGACGAGATCACCATAATGAACTGGATCACATTATTCAATTCAATACAACCACATATGAATGTACACGGTGAAGGAAAACATCGCGAGGAAACCTGCATGTCTCACTGAGAGAACCCCTCGAAAGATGTATGAAGTCCGCGAACCCTCACTGGGCCAGCGTGGCCAAGCCTAATCTCCATCGCATAGAGGGAGGGCCCGTGGCCAGCAGTCAGCCCAGTGGGACATTAAAAAGGGCTGGTATAATTATGAATGTAATAATTGCATGTACCTGTTTGATGTCGTTAGTTTCGAGATCTTCAGGCGGCAGGGGCAGCGGCTCCAGGTAGTAGCTGAGCGGCTTCACGAGGCTATGCGTGTGGTATTTCAGGAGCCTACAGAATAAACCAAACGCTTACTAACACACTTTAGAAATATGCAATTTGAATAGAGCAAAATGTTAAATCTATATACAGGAATGAACATTATTTTAATTTATTTAAGGTGAATGCTCAGGGTCGGTTGCCACACATTTTCGATAGATGGCCCTGTTTTTCTGCAACTAGTTACACGAACATCGAGCATCTATGAGACTTGATGTTGCAAATTTCGAGCACTACTACGACATTGCATTGATATATCTAAAAGAAATCATTTATAATGGACGAGAAACCATAGCTTAGAAATTCATTGTATAAATAGGCACTCACACATAGACAAATACACGTCTTTTTGTGCCGCTAGAGCGCAGCACTTGTTAAAAGTCTCGCATACTAAAAGTTGTCTTTTTATGCCACAAGATAGAGCGATCATAAAAAAACTTATTTATCGGTTGTAAAATAATAGAAATACTTTTGCGAACTTTGCAATATTCGTTTCAGAAATAAAAGATAGAAAAGAAAAATGTATACTTTCATGTTCGTAAATATAATGTTTATTGTATAGATCTTATTTATATTAGTTATATATATTAGTTAGTTTCCCGCCGTGCGTAGCTGCAACCAACAAGGTCTGCTCTCAGCACTAAGTTGGGGCATCCGAGGGATGCCTCAACGCTGGTTTTCAGAGCAAGGCCTTGATGACGCATTGATGCCGCGCAACATGATATAATACGTTGAGTAATGAAAAATCGTAACAAAAAAAAAACAAATGCGAAATGAGAATTAAATAAAAGCATAATAAAAACAAAATTGACGTGCACAAAATAAAATAAAAGATATAATAATAATCAAATAAAGTCGACATGTAGAAACAAAAAGCCGGAACACCCATCCCGAGCTGCCATTTATTACGCACACCGCGAGCCGCGGCCGCCGGCGCCGATGCGACGTCGGCAGCGCGGGGCGCGGGGCGCGGCGAGGAGAACAGAGCCGCGCGCAGGTGCGCACAGACATTCATTCAATGAATGTCCCTAAGGGCTGTTATTCGCAGTTTTGAGTACGCAATCATATAAACTATTGCAGAAATAATATTTTCGTTATATTACTACCACCATGTTAGCACGGCCGAGCTGTGTGTTTTGGAAATCTAATATTCAGAATCAATCATTCAAAAAGACACGATCACCGGCAAGATTCGAACTTGCTATGGTACACATTTGCATCAACCGTGTAGAACAATAGGCTACGTAGACCACTAGTCAAGAAGACGAATATTTCGATAGGTTTCAATGATATTTACAACCAATTGAAACAATGACGACATATTCATTCATTCATTGATTATTTTAAAAAATAAATACATGCCTTAGGTAGGTATGTATTTATTTTTTACTCAGGTTGTTTTATTATAATAACCCGAAAAAAATATGTTTTGGGTGCAGACAAATCCTAAAAACTTGGATTACAGGAAATAGGGATTCATGACGATCTGCACACACAGATAATAACACACCCCAAGTGGCTCAAGATTAAAAAAAACGTAGGTACATTACAAAATGATGTCTCCTACCTAGATAGGTATAGATATGCCTAGATAGTAATTGTAGTATATAGAATTTTAAAATATATAGACTAACAAAAATTACGTATTTATTTATTTGTCAAGTTTACAATTAAAAATATAGATAGTGTACCTACTAGATGAATAAATAAACGATTTTGTTGTGTAGGTACCTACCTAAGCGCTTAGATGAAATAATAATGTCACGATGAACAAAAAACTATTAGAGCTATACTAATTTTATAGTTGTAGTGTTGTGACCAAATAAGTAATGATATCGATCCCATATATTTATTATGTTTTGATCAAAGACAAATACAACAAAAACATTCAAATGATAAACATAAAATAGAATCATAATAATATAGAAGTACAGGAACTTATAATAAATGTTGGGGAGAGCTCAATGAGTGACTTGATGATTCATCAGATTTCGATTATAATAAATAAATAAAGAATCAACATAATATACTTACATCTTGTAATGAAATGTAATATAAGTTAATAAATTTGTACAAAAATATCCAGCAATAGTTTAGTTTCTTACACTTTGTAAAAAAATATCGTGTCTGTTATCGTGTTACGTTCATCGATAGCTCCATCCCTATCAGTTTCTCCGACTCTGCTATGACCTTGTACGTGCGTAAGCGGCATATTTTTATTAAAATAATGTATACAGAATTTAAAAAAGACGCTCGTTCAAGTTTCCACAGGAATTGTCATCGAGAAAGGAAAGAAATGGAAATAGTATAAGGGCCAGTGTTGCCAGATTGGGTATTTTTTTCGCAATTAAGGGTAAAAATTTTGGCTCTGGAGAAATTTTGGAGAAACGAAATTCTTGGATAAAAATTTGGAGAAAAAAATACTCATGCAGTGGGGATGCGTAACGTATAAAAAAAAAACGTCATTCTACTGCTTCAGTTTGGAAATTAGAACAGTATTTCAAAGAAAAAATAAGAAAAAGGCAAAAAGCTAAGCCGATATTATTAACTTTTTGCCTTTGGGTAAAACTCAAGCAAATTGTATCATTTTGGAGAAAAATAATATCAAATTTGGGTATAAATAGAAAATCACATCTGGCAACACTGAAGGGGCCACATTTATTCTGTGGCTGTTATTCATGATCACTTTATCGGTGAAATGCGATTGTTCGTAGGTTCGATGGACGAACGAAATTTATATATATTTTTTAATTTTAAATTTTTATTATGAATTTTTATACTTATTTATAGAAAATTTTCTATATTTCTCTATATATTGTCATGTTATGCCTTTATGTATTATAAGTAAAAACTCCTGCTGCCATCTGTCGCTGTAAATACTGAAGGACAAAGAATCGGATGCTTTATTAGTTACGGGTTAATTTGGACAGAGGCGCTTTTATTCACGCACACAAGCCTAAAATTGAATATCGTTTTATGATGTTATTACTATAAGATTTTGGCTGATATTTCATCTGCGAGCTCTTTAATTTATAGAGAATTGATAACAATGCTTGTACAACTAAAAAACTGTATGTGTATCGAGTATTACCATGTTGAAATATGTATGGGAATGCGACTGATCGCTTCCACCTTAAGGTTTGGCAACTTTTTTTAATACTTTTCTTTCACTCTAGAACCCAACTAATATCGATAACGTAAAATAAAAAAAAAATGCGCGTCCGATAACCCGTAATAGTTGTCTGTTCAAAGTAAAATAGATTATTTCGTATAGGCCTACTGGGGCGCTTAAAAATGTTCAACTAACATTTTTTTCGGATCGGAATGAGACCTCAACTTTGAAGAAGTTTAATACCCTCTATACTGTATATCGTGGTGGGATGGGCGAAAATAATGCAACACAGTTTCCCCAACTTGGCAGATGAATTATAAAACAGCTCATAAGTTCATTGTAATAAGTTGATTATTACAATATTATATGTTAATTAATAATGGTAATAGGTAATAAGTCCATTGCGTGGTCACTAAAATACTACTGTCATCACTAAAATACTACTGGAACAATATCAGAGATTTTGAACATTAGCTACAACCCATGGGTTTTTCTTTATATAGTGACCATGTCTGGGACATGGTCTGCCACTTCTCCTCTGTCAGTGGTCAGAGCCCTTGTTTTGGTATATTTTTCTGCAGGTTAATTTAAATCTAAATGTGAAGGTTTTTGTTTCTTAAGGTAGTTATTTTTGTTTATATAATTTTATTTATAGTTTGTTTAGCGGTGATTTTTAGTTTGTTCTGTTTGTGTTCCGTTTTTTATAACCTATGGTTACCTTCATGAGACTGTAAATCATCATTGCGCTATGACGAGCTGTAAATCCAAATTGATAGTTACGCAGGCAGAGCCGCGGGCATAAGCTAGTAGGAGTTTTAAATGAATGATTTCAACACACCTGTGCGCGTTTTCGTATGTGAGCGGTTTCCTCTCGATCTTGGTGGCCGCGAACCAGGCCCACGACAGCGGCGCCGGGTTGCGCCCGCCCTCCACCAGCTCCCAGCTCGACACGCGTTGCTTGTCCGTCAGACGGAGACCCTGACGCGAATAATGCGATAAATAAAAATACACCTTGACGCAATATAAATTAGGTGTAGTTTCCCCTTGAGCGTAGGAGGCCTGGCATAGGGTAGCGTCGCGGTGCATGTTAGTACGATCCCGTGGCGCCCAACAGAAGCAGATATTGGTACGCCGCCGGGGGTTTTTAGTAGGTTGAAGTCCAACATAGCCCGCTTGCCACCCCCGAGGGATACCAGATATCCCACGATAAAAAAAAAAGGTGAAGAAATATGTTGTATTCCCATCAGAAGCAGTAAACGTTTGCATTTATATAAATTTCGAAGTCATATCGATATATTATTTCGCTGTTAAGAATCTTTAAGCATCTATACTAATATGATAAATGTAAAAGTTTGGATGGATGGATGGATGTTTTGTTACTCTTTCACGCCAGAACGGCTGAATGGATCTGGATGAAATTTGGCACAGACATAGTTTATAGTCTGGAATAGCACATAAGCTATTTTTTATCCCGGTAGAATGTATGGTTCCCGTGGGATAGATTTGTATAAATTCATTTTCGCATACATTTGATTCTGAGGCGGTACGTAGTTCGCCGGGACAGCTATATATTATATAATTATGTAATAAAATAAATAGACTGCAACCAAATTACCTGTTTCTTGTCGCTATCAAATCCAGTAATCTTGTTCCCCTTCTGATCCACCAGACATCCTATAGATTCGCTCGCGATAACCTGTGTAATACCACTCGCATTCAGAATATATTTTAAAGCAGCCGAAATGTCGGGAACGAAAAATATAAAATGAACGCAATAAAATCCGTAAAATTAGCTATTATCTAATTACTATTGGCAGATGGCGACTCGCCGCTCTTTAGGTGGACCCACTAAACAGTCCGTCATATAACACGATAAAGGTTACTAGCGTGAGCGGTGTACAGATGTGCTGGGCTTTCTCACGTCGTAATTATATATATTTATATTATATATATACTCTCTTCAGTCGTACCCTCATGGCAGAGGATCGTGATCATCACGGCAGCACTGTGGATCGGACGAACTGTCTCCATCGGCTCCGGTCTGTGGCCATCTTCACCGCGGCGTAGAAGCGGGACGTTGGTGTTTCTTTAAGTTGGCCAGACCACCTGGTCGGGGACCGGCCTCGTGAACGTTTCCACGTTTCCCACCACACTGAGTTTTTCTAAGCTGCTTTCGCCACGTCTGGCGATGTGGCCAAAATAGCGTATACGACGGCCATATACGACGATGACATAAGGTAGAAAAATATTTATACGCACCCACAGATATATGAGAGGAGATATGTTATGAAAGCGGTGGGCTTGCGCACACAATTGGCCAAAATTAGGCTAACATAGAGTTTTCGCCGTCAGTCGACTGCAACTGCACGTCGGTATCGCGGCTCTAGCTTTTTTTAAAAAATGCCGTGTTATTCCGTGGTTGTGTGCAAAAATACTAGCAGCAAAGTGAACTACGCGAAAGATGGAATCTCATTTCACCAGCCAGTATTAAGTATTTTATTTATTTATTCGTCTTTAAAATAATTTAAAACACCAAATCAAAAAATATTTGGTGCCTTTATTATGTTATTTTAGGTTTTATGTAGCACAACGACTTTTTATTTTTGTACAAAATACATGGCTATTTAAGTACCACCTATGTTCGCTACTGAGTGAATGTACGAGGCAATGGACAGATGGTCTAACGATACTTTGTATAAACTGGTGCGTCGCGTGGTACGGCCGCTCTATACGGCGACGACGCAGCACGCACCGAAGAGACTTCGTATTAGTTGGTTTTATGGAATTGCATGTGTTTTGCGGCGAGTGGTATGGAACAAAACGGAGACAGCGAGTTCCCATACATTTTGAACAGTATAGCATATCTATCATGATCTGTGATACGCACCTCTATAATAGTGTTCTTGGACAGCGGCAGCAGTTGTCGCACGCACTGCACGGGCGCGCCGTGGCGGTCCCCGATCTCCTTCTTGAGCTTCTTCATCAGGTTCTGGTAGTGCTTCCTGTTGTTGTCGTCGCCGCCGTCCGCCAGCGTCGTGTGGATCAGGGTCGCGAGCATGTCGATCAATGTCGTGAACAGGTTGCTGCGACACAGACTGTTTTAATTTATTGTAAATACACTGTCTGTCCGGCCATTATGTGTTGCAATGAGAGAACAAAAAAAACAGTATTAAGATTTATTGATTGATGACTGAATGTATCGGTAATCTAAGCTTCTTTGATTCCGTTCATACCTTTCATAAATAAGTATGACAGTGAGAGAATACTTTCTAGATGACGTTACGATTACAATAGTACTTCCTGCTCATCCTAATGCATTCTGTGTAATGTGTGGTTTTTGTTGCGCCCGCGCAAACAGCAGGCAGCACCTTATACTACTCTTCCAACATAACTATTCACCCGTAGGGTACTTCAATGAATTAGCATCACCTTTATTATCAGGTGATTTCCAAAAATGTGAAAAGTACTAGTTTCCAAAAGGCTAATACCCAGAGCCGTAAAAAAAAAAACAAACCAAAAATACACCGGTTATGCTATAACACTAGCTTGAATATGACCTGAGCCCCAAGTCTGCTAACACAATCTATTCATAATCGAACAGCAACCGCAAAGTAACTGTCACTTTTGACAGAGAAAGTGACAGTTACTATGCAGTTGCTGTTCGATTATGAATCGATTGTGCTAGCAGACTCGGGGCCCTGATCTCCATCGCATTAAGGGCAGGCCCGTGTCCCACGGTGGGATATTAGAGGGCTATTATGATGAGTACGCCAGCAGGTGTAGGTGGCTGCGTGCACGTATCCTTGTCACCTGTTGTCGTAGGCGTCGACGAGCTGGTGCGCGACGAGCTGGGTGAGCAGCACGGCCCAGTCGGCGGTGAGCTGGTAGGAGCGGCGCACCGCGTCGAACATGCCGCCCGCCAGCGAGAAGCGCAGCTGCAGCGCCTCGGGCGCCGCCTCGTCCTGCGCGTCGCCGCACGCCGCGCGCTCGTGCTCGCGCGCGTGCGACAGGTGGTGCTGCAGCTGCGCGTGGATCGAGCTCAGCAGGCTCTCCTGCAACACACACACATCCATATATATATATATATATCGTTCCAATTAAATATATTAAAATAATTTTCATTCCTGTATATAGATTTAACGATTTGTTCTATTCAAATTGTATATTTCTTGACTGTGTTAGTAAGCGTTTGGTTTATTCTGTAGGCTATACCACACGCATAGCCTCGTGAAGCCGCTCAGCTACTACCTGGAGCCGCTGCCCCTGCCGCCTGAAGATCTCGAAACCAACGACATCAAACAGGTACAAGCAATTCATAATTATACCAGCCCTTTTTAATGTCCCACTGCTGGGCACGGGCCTCCCCTCAATGCGAGGGGGATTATGGGGCCGATTATGAATCGATCGTGTCAGCAGCCTCGGGGCGCTGGTGTCCGTGGCAGGTTACCTTCTGGTCGTCCTGGTGTCGCAGGCAGGTGAGCACGAGCGACAGCAGCGGCTCGCTGGCGAGGCGCACGGCGCTGGCGCCGCCGCACGCGCAGCCGCCGCCGTACGCGCCGCCCGACACGCCGCGCTTGCCGCCCGCGCCGCCGCCCGCAGAACTGACGACACGCATATCATAATACTAGCTGTTACCCGCGACTAAAAAGTATGTCCCACGGGAACCATACATTTTACCGGGATAAAAAGTAGCCTATGTGCTATTCCAGACTATAATCTATGTCTGTGCCTAATTTCATCCAGATCCGTTCAGCCGTTGGGCCGTGATTGAGTAACAAACATCCATCCATCCATTCAACCTTTCACATTTATAATATTAGTGAGATTGCCAAACGTTCCTACCTAGGCAAGTATGCTCCATCGTAGATCTCATCATCACATACCATCAGGTGAGATCGAGATCAAATACTTGCCTATAATGTAATAAAAAAAATAAAAAAAAAACATGCACAACCAACTATATGGTCCCACACTAAGCGACGCTGGTATTATGGGTACCATACAATGGACTGGGGGCGAACCCAGTATATATTATTAATGTAGGTATTCAATATCCATGACTAGGATACAAACATTCATGCTTGATGAGCATGACAACGTCCCTACCAGGATTCGAACCCGGGACCCTCGGCGAGAAGACAGGGTCACTACCATCTAAGCTAATCACGTCATCAGTCAGAGATACAACTGTTTGCGCGTGCGCAATGCAACTCTCCTGTCTATCCATGAGTAGTCCTAAATAGTAAACTGAAGTCTTCAGCGTGGGTCTGTCTGAATCATGGAATGGGTAAAAATGCATTTGCATTGCTATGTCCTGCGTTTCAACTGAAAGGCTTACTTGTCAACACATAAACATAAGTTTTTTTTAATTCGGACTATACGATATTGTAATTCAAATGCCAATGCACTATAACTACCCTTAAGTGAATCTAGAGCTATAATGTTATGGTTGTCAGCCTACCCTTTGTAGCTGGGGCTCTGGTGGCTCTTGCAGTCGCGATGGGAGCTGCCGCCGCCGCCGCCGCTCGAACAGTTGCCGCTGCAACCGGCTCCCCAACCACTTTCCAATATCTGTTGACAACACGTTTTTTTTTTATTAAATTACTAACAATATAGAGCTGTCAGAAACAAAGTCCAAAGTACTATTAATAAACAATTGGGAGTATGAATCGCTGTTCACCGGTGTGCTGTAAACTGAATATAGTATGACCCTCAAAGTTATAATGGATTATATGGATTAAAACGCACTTTTTCCTCCGAAAAGTTCGTAATAATGCCATTATAATGCATTATAATTGCCTATAAATTTGAGGGTAAGAATGTAATATACTCACAAGCTTGATACTCGGCTCTATGTACAATCGCGAAGTGAAAAGGTTCGTTACCTTAAAGACTACTATTCCTTGCAACGTTGCAAGAACTGTAATGCCAACAATCCTACGTGTGTGAATCCATACATAGAATAAATATATTTTTTTAGTATCCATTATACAATATTGAAAGAATGCAATGGCGACGTTAACAGACACTGAGATTATATGTTATATCATCTACAAAAATATATAATCACTACGTTTATATAAATATATTAATGGCCTATCAAAACCTTTAGAAAAAAAAACAAATGAAACCACTTTGATTTGAGAAAATGTCAATTTCAGCTCGATGTGCTGGGATTATGTTCTCCGTGGCGGCGTGCCGGTACCTAATATCAATCGCTACTGTATTCCTCACCTGTCCGGCTTGCTTGAGCACGCGGCCTTGCACAGCGGCCGGCAGCTTGGCGACCAGCGGCGCCACCAACCACACTGATTCCGACCATTTGCTTGTCGACACGACGCCGCGGTCCGTGCCAGTTCTAATCGTAGAGAAATAATAATTTATTTAAACAAAATGGTTGTCAAGCGCGCCATGCATATACGTAACATTAATATGTTAATAATATATAATATGTTAATAATTTCACGTAATCGTGAAATTATTTTATAAGTACCCCCCACTCTATCGAGTACGCGGTTCCCACAACAACTAATTAAAAAATTAGTTTTTCTTTTATACTAGGAACTTAATTATTGTGTTTGTGTGTGTGTGTGTGTGTGTGTGTGTGTGTACACCACCTGTCTTTATCGGGCGGCGGTGGCGCCGGCTGCTGGAATACGTTGATAACGGCGCGCGCGACTGTATCCAGCCACGCGCCCAGCTCGGACGAGCCGCTCGGGAACTGCTTGAACATCAGCTGCAGGTCCAGCCAGGACATGCGTAGCGACCACTGCTCCAGGTTCTAAACCATAGACCAATGATTTCCAGAGAGTTTTTTTATACCAACGCATTGAGCTTTTCTAGAGAGCTACAGCTGTATAAAAGGAAACCCAGTGATAGGAGATAGATCTTACCTCTAATAATCGCGTTATCATCGTCTTTTGGTCAAGGTCCGGGTGTGTATGGCTCGCAGACTCAGGATAACAGATCATATGCAGCAACCTGTTGGACGCAGACACATTACACGAACGGTACGCAATATGCTGGATCGAAATTATAATATTAATCAAAAATCAGATTCGACCCAAAAAGCCTGCGCAACCGCTCAGTAGCGCGTTAACAGAAATTTTATTTATTTTTATTTTAATATAAGAATATGAAAAGGGGGGAGTTAGGTGGACATTAGGCCTCTGCCTCGAATTTTTCGGGCCGCGGGAACGGGGCTCATTGGCCGCCCCGCGCCGCTGCCGCGCCGCTGTTTTCGAGAACCGGTCCATTTGATTTTACGCATAAGATCCTGCCGCTCCCGCGCCGCCGTCGCCGCCGCCCCGCTGCCCGCAAAATTCGAGGCAGAGGCCTTACATTACCCTACACCTAAGACACAGTTCTAGGACTTACTTGCGATGTTTACCTATAATTGTTTAACATATCATCAAGAACATAGGATAAATGAAATTCTATATGAAGAATAAGTATGTATAAACGACAGTGTATAATTATTAAGTGATCCTACCTCTGCGCCTGTCTCGGTGTCAGCATCGGATCCAGCAGCATGTCCGGCTGATATAATTCGTCCGGGTTCTGCAAACACTTCTGTAATACCCATTCTTCGGAGCATATCTCCGCGAGTACCCTCCTGGCGAGGGATGAGAGGGACTGCGAGGAGTCCAGCAGAGTGGAACCGACCCCACCGCTGCCCCTGTGCGCACCAATGAGAGGCACTTTTGAAAGGAGCTGATAGGGTATTGGTCACTGCATATTCGTAGACGAGGGGCGAATAGGCAAAGGAGTTAATTAGTTACTTTTTTGATTTCGTTAAATTTGTAGAATGGACAGAATCTGTGTTACAATATTTTACATGAGGACCATATAGGATTCCCACTTTCATTATATTATCTCGTCGCGACGTACGCAGTGACCTTGCATTGAAGTGAATTGTACGCACAATTTATTTATTAGATACATTTTTATCCCATCTGTTATAACATGAAATTTATTTATAAAGATGCACGCGTATTTTATTATTCCCAGTGATGCTTTTATAGTAATATGCATTAGAATATATCGTGATGCCCGCATTACAAAGACATGTTAGGAAGACAGTCGAAAGATGTGTGTGAAAGGAAAACACAAGTGAAAAATAATTGTGTGAGCACCATATTTGTATTGGAATAAGCGAAGTGTCGACACAAACGTTGAACATATATAAACATTTGCTGTTAACACAGGTCGATGTGGTTGTACAGATGGAACACCAGTTCCGTCTGACAGAACCGCGGTGATACGTTAAAACTCTTTACTTATAAATACTACAAACGTGTTAATAGTCGCGTACTGGCTGAGCGAGCTGCCTGCACATACCGAACCAACTGATCGGGTGAACCACGTACCGACTAAGTTTCGCGAGGCTCCTCGCTTAGTCAGTACACAGATATTTACAATTGCACTATTAAATTATATAATTAGGGACAGCACGCGGGCCAAGACAGTAGATGGATTATTTAGCACTAAGGCGTTTGCTGGCTTTCTTAATACATAAATATAAGATTGACACAGAACTGATATATGACCACATGTTATCACAGTCAGCTGAGCTGGGCCTAGATTTTTTAATTATAATATAACATCGTCTGTAGAACACACTAACTATACGGTCCTACACTAAGCAACGCGTGTATTGTGGGTACCGTACAATGGACTGAGGGCGAACTCAGTATATAATAATTATATAGATCATAAGCATCCATGACCAGGGTACAAACATTCACGCTCATCACACAAAGCTTGTCCCTGCCACGATTATTGTTTCTAATTCAGAATTATTTTCGTTAATTTACTAATTACCGGAGATTTTCTAGAATATCAATATGTTATCGTATGAATATTTGTAAGTAAAGAGTTGTATTAGTAAAACGGTGATGTTACAACCATATCTAAGGGTGTCGTGTACCGTTAGACAGTGGGATCAAGCAACTACACATCGAGACGTCCCGCGGGGCCGCGACGCAGGGCTGCTGGACGCGCCGGACGACATTGATTGGGAGAAGCGAAGCGAGTGATTCTATTGGCGTATCTAGGATATGGTGACTAAACATTTTTGATAAAGAGAAATAAACCTAAACATTACTAGAATACCTGACATTTAGTAACAAAAAGTTTGATCAATAATTATGTACAATGAGAATTCCCGTGGTTAACACTTAATAGGTCATGCTGGTCTAATATTAGCGGAAGGTATAATATTAGCTCTTTTAATGTCCCACTTTTGGGTTCAGGCTACGCCTCAATGTGAGGGAGAGTAGGCTATTTTACACTAGCATAGTTTTAGTTATTATTTATACTTAAATCTAATACAAAGCGATTATATTAGGGCTGTGTATCGACCTTTTAATATTTTTTTCGCGCGGTCCAGTGTGTATATTAAACATTGACGATTTATTGTAACTTACGACTTCATTATTATGCTGCATCCAGACACTGGTCCTGGGCCCTAAGACTACTAACACAATCTATTCATAATCGAAGAGCAAACCCCATAGTAACTGTCACTTTTGACAGATACTGAATGGGATATTACAAAAGTGATACTTAATATGCGGTTGATGTTCGATTATGAATCGATTGTGTTAGCAGACTTGGGGCCCAGGCAGACCGACCAAAAGGCCATCTTGTCGATAGTCCATTCGGGGCATTCACTATGGATTCGACTTTGGCGTATTACCCCACGATTCGCGGTACTTCGGCCAGCGTGTGGATGCACGGTTAGATATTCTGCCTAGCTACGCCAATGTCATCGTGATAGAATGATACGGATATGTACAGTATTCGGTACACGGTGAAGCCAGTTCCGTGGCCGAGGGGTGTGCAACCGTGTAACTCAATATCAAAATGAACAAACCTAGGAGTTCTATGGCCCCCACTCATCTCTGAATCTACCATCCTAGGGGATAAGAAAAAAACAATCGCGAGTCAATATCAACAAGGTTCAAAATGCTAAAATGCGTGACAGAATAAATTAAATGTACGATTAGTATGATCCTCTGAAACAATAACAAGCTTCAGCAAGTTTAATGTCACTCGCAGAATTCGTTAAGAAAATTCTGGGACTATTCGAAGATTCTATCAAATAATTTTACACTTTTTAAACACTACGGATGATCCTTGGCACCCAAATATACATTTTTAAGCCAATATTGTCCCACTGCTGATTTACTCAACAAAGCCTCGGCTTCATAGAATCTTCAGAAGTACTGCGTCCACAACCTACCCGCCGATCCTGGATTGTTTTGAGCAAAAGAAAATTAGCGAAATTCATTGCGATCCATGCTTCCTTACACGTGTCCTTATTAAATGTAATAAAAAAAAAACCAAGGATCATTTAAAATGAAAATTGTGGTACCATATCAAACTCTTTATAAAACTTTACATGTAAAATGGGTTTTATACTTACGACATAAGGTCGAGTTGTGCGTCGGTGGGCACCGTGTCACTGGTGCCGAGTATGTGAGACAGCTCGCAGGACTTCTTGCCGCCAGTCTTGCTGCCGTCGCGGGCGGTCGAATCACCCACCACTGGGTGTAGGAAACGAGCATAATATATGCACTAACTTGTAATAAACATGGCTTTAAAAAAAAAGAGGCAAGTCCGCTGAGTTTCTCGTCGGAACTTCTCAGTTGAGGTCGCGTTTCGATACGGTTGTAGAGTTATTAAAAAAAAAATGTAAATGACCCGATGATCGAGATCGAACCGCAAGCAACAACTAAATATGAGGGTATCCCGGTTCAAACTATGACACTAAGACGTCAACCACCTCAGTCCTCCCGTGACCATGGTTGCTGTAAAGCAGCCAAAACGTCGGGACCGTAAAAAACTAATAATAAACGCGATAAAATCCGTAAGATTAGTTTTATTTCAATGTGTGTAGTATTCGAGTAAATAAAAGAAATCAATATCCATATCTCCATATCATAAGCTACTTTTTAATATCCCGCAAATTCCCTCTCTGACTAATGCTGAATACTTACTGAGTATAGCTTTGAGTGTGGCAAGTACAGGTCCGACGCCGATGTTCTTGTGCGCGGCGGCCAGGAGGTGGCGGTCGCAGGACAGCCGCACGCCCGCCGCGGCGCCGCCCGGCCCCGGCGACGTCGACACCGAGTACAGCCCTGGACGATTTGGTACAAATAAGAACAATTTTCTGTATGTTGGCGATACAGAAAAATGTTCAGCGTTCTACGTTCCATGCTGCTCCTGCAGGCGCTATGGATCTGTTATATGACAAAGAATGTAGATGTTCTTGTGTATGTTTGGGCTCTTGGGAGACAGATAGACCGCTATATTCTCCTCCTTATAAGTAGAGCAACCATGGAGATTCCTGCCCCTTTTACTTTATAAGAACGGCATCCTGGATAGTTACTAAAATCGAAGTATAGCTTTTTTAACGATTTATACATCACTATTGTAACGGTTTAGATACACAAAAAAAAACAGATTCTGATTGATTCTGAATCACCCTGTGTACAACAATCACAGGTGACTTAGAAAGGTTATACCAAACCTGGAACCTGCGCTTCTTTAGCATATTTATTATCAAAATGTAACGTCAGAACTTCGATACATCAATTTAAAAAAAAAAAACTCGCTTGCCACTTTGTTAAAAAAAAAATACTTATTGAACTTCCAACTTCCAACTTCGCATAATGATTAAAAACGGCTGAACAGCCACTGTTTTAAGGCTTAGTATGCCGCTTGTGAATGGTGGGTGCACAAGGGACCTGGTTGCGGCGTGTCGACGGTCTTGAAGAGGCGCAGCAGCAGGTGGCAGGTGAGGCGCGCGCCGGCGTCGGGCGCGGCGGCGGGGCCGGCGGGCGCGCCGCCGCCGCCGCACGCCTTCAGCAGCGACGGCAGCGCCGCGTGCCGCACGAAGTCCTCCAGCGAGAAGCAGTGCCGCGCTGCGACACGCACACACAATACACACTCGTACAGAAATAATAATCTTTATAATTCCCTTAATATCGTGGATGGCGGGTCAGATCAGTTGCGCTGCATGTGCCTAGTGAATGTAGCGTCTCGATCTACTGCCGCCTTCCTACCTAGGCGAGTATGCTCCATCGTAGATCTCATCGTCACTCACCATCAGGTGAGATCGAGATCAAATACTTGCCTATAATGTAATAAAAAAAAAAAAAAATAATTTTGTTCATTTAATAAATCGATTTAAGATAACAACAATTATTTTAAAATATCGATATATCGGACGTCCGACTTCATATAATGATTACAAATGCGCTATGGACGCGTGGGTTCAAATATTGGTACCGTTTCTGAATCAAGTTCTATATGATTTGTTAGTTTTATATAGTGAAGGTTCTGGTGATGGTGCAGGTGGCGGGGGCGGCTCACCGACGAGGATGCAGGTGAAGACGGCGAGCGCGTCGTGCGCGGCGGCGTCGTGCAGGTCGCGGTGCAGCAGCAGGTCGGGGTAGAGCGGCGGCGGCGCGGCGTGCGGCGCGGCGGCGGGGTAGTGCTGCGCGCCGCACAGCGCCACCAGCGCGCCCAGCCACTCCGCCGCCAGGCTGCTGCACCACGCCGTCATCTCCGCGCACACCACGCCCAGCTCGTTCACGCTGCGCCCGCACACACAACCATTACTGACGGAAGAGGATGCAAGAGGGTGCAATTGCACCCACCTGGGCAAGGAAGTGCACTTGCACCCACCTGGGCAAGGAAGTGCACTTGCACCCACCTGGGCAAGGAAGTGCAATTGCACCCACCTGGGCAAGGAAGTGCACTTGCACCCACCTGTGCAAGGAAGTGCACTTACACCCACCTGTTCAAGGAAGTGCACTTGCACCCACCTGGGCAAGGAAGTGCACTTGCACCCACCTGGGCAAGGAAGTGCACTTGCACCCACCTGTGCAAGGAAGTGCACTTACACCCACCTGTTCAAGGAAGTGCACTTGCACCCACCTGGGCAAGGAAGTGCACTTGCACCCACCAGTGCTAGGAAGTGCACTTGCACCAACCGATGGAAAAGTGTACACTTGCCTAGCACCCACCGGTGCAAGGGTGTAATTTTTTTTAACGTATTTTTATATGGCAACAGAGTCACCGCATTTCATCAGTCATACCTTCGTTAAGGGGAATGGAATACATTTCATTATCGTCACTACTACATTATTTACTTGATATTAGAAAAAGTGTATCTATTTGGTAGCAGATTGCCAAAGAAAAAAAAAGCAAGACAAGAAGCAGACGGTGGTAAAAATCTAAATATTTATTTTACCGGTCGTTGTCAACTTCGCGGCACACGGCTAGCATGGCCGAGCACACAAAACTGTATCTATTGGCCGGCGACTCGGCCACCTGACGCGCCCATGCTATCTCGATTTTACCTGAACAATAAAAGGAAAACAATAAAAAAAAAACCCTAGGCAAATTCCTATCGTTTCAGTATTGACATTTGTTACCTTTACGTGGGTTTGTGAAGAATTCACTCAAAAACTGTGGATTGTACGGGTAATTTGACGGCGTCGGTTGTAACGGAGAGTAGAGAGCTTGCCTGGAAAACGAGGAATTATTATAGAGACACTAGCCCGTAGTCACACTTATTGTATTACATATGGAATCAACCGTCACTGCGGTTAGAAGAAAGGTTTAAACGACATACAGTAATCCCCCAAATTTATAGACGTTTTATAACTTTATCAAAAGTCATATAGTACTGCGCAAAGCATAACGTTTGATAAAGTTATAAAACGTCTAAAAATTTGGTGGTAAGAGTATAAGACGGTTTTTGATGGAAATCGACATGGTGACATCTCATACTCAACTCACCCAGGTAAAAATTCAGGTCAGTTTTTATCCCGGGAAATGAAGGGTTCCTCTAAAGGAAAGTATACATTGCAGTGTCATGTGACGTCACCACCATAAGTGAGCACAAGTGCGACCAAGAAAGAGCACGGGTCCAATTACTTTTACGTAACATTAACCCGACACTTTTATTTCAAAACACTTTCTTAATATATTGATTTCTTATATTAACGCAAATACTATATACATTGACATAAAACTATTTTAGAATTAGTTTTATTACTTTCTCAATATGTTATAATATAATTAGTACATAATATTGAGTATAGCAGACAGTGGCGTAGTATGGGAGGGACGGAGGGTGCGATCCGCACCGGGCGCCACTTTGCCGAGGGCGGCATTTTACAGGTGGAGGTTATAGAAAAAAAAGATATGAAAAAAAAAAATCTTACAGTGTTTTTTTCGTTTTTTTTGTCGTTACCATGCCCCAACTTTTTTATAATGAACAGCAAAAATAAGGGGGCGGCAAATTTGAAATCAGCACCGGGTGCTAATGACCTATGCTACGCCACTGATAGCAGACAAGGAAATGAGAGAATGTTGGTGCGTGGGGTAAGGGCGTATACCCACTTGATCTTGGGGTACGCGTTGGCGAAGGTGTCGGCGTGCGGCGCGTGGCAGAGGTGCGCGGCCGCCTTGTACAGGTCGTGCAGCTGCGCCAGCACGCAGCGCTCCGCCGAGCCGCAGTCGCCGGGGTTCACCACGCACTTCACCAGCCGGCACAGCTGCTCGAACACCGCCGACGTCTGCTCCACGCACACTGACAACCAACAAGGGGCCATCCATAAAAGTACGTCACACGAATTTCATGAATTTTTTACCCCTCCCCAGTCCTTGTCATAACTGGTCACATTTGTAAGACTCCCCCCCCCCCTACCTAGTGTGATGTCACATATTTTGCAATTTTACATTTAGACATTTATGAAATTAAAAGCAGTGTTCCAAAATGGTTTTTATTTCCATTTAAATTATTTTTCAATAAAATCAATAGTTGTAATACTTCGATATAAAATATTATATTTTGAAAAAATGTGATGTCACAAAATTTGGGACCCCTCCCCGCCCCTTGTCACACAATGTCACACTTCGTCGACCCCTACCCTCCCCCTTAACGTGTGACGTAATTTATGGATGGCCCCCAAGATATACAGAGTATATATAGCACCCTCAGAACGATAGGGGCTCAACTCAAAAATCTTTTCTTTTTGGGAAATCGCAATCAAAGATCTTTCCAACTGAACGGGGAAGGCATATCATAAGCTTTTTCTATCATAAAAACGCCTTTGTTTTAATATTCATCGGATAGAACATACATAGACCATAGTTACAGACCATTAAACCATAGTTTTTAAGCATAATTTTGCGTTGAGCCCCTATCGTTCTGAGGGTGGGATATATACGTGTGATATACAGAGTGCAAATGGCTTGGTAACGAAAACTATACCACGGATTCAGCTCATGATTCTGGACCACCCTGAGTTGGAATTTTCCGTCGTTTTTTTCATCAACGATACGCATTTTATTTCAGTAACTTTAAATAAATGTTGTATGGAATCATAATAGAACTATCTACTGTATATATATCTCAACATGATTTTAAATAAAATAAATATAATTACTGGGTCGGGTTGTAAATAAAATAATAATAAAAGAATTAAGAAACGAATTAGGTACTGATTGCTATTATCGTCTCATTGTGTTTAATAAGTTATGTTGAAGTCTTTCAGCAGTTTTACATTAATAACTTTATAATTTAATTCAAATGTCGTCGTCTGTTCCTCCCTTCCTTTTGGCTATGCCATAGTCGGGTAGAAAATAACTATGGGAAGTCAGTTAGAATAATCTTGGTAAAATAAACTTTTTTATTGCAAATATAGAAGCAATAAGTATTTAACTACATATACTTACATAGTAAACACGAGTGGTATTTCCTGAGCGCGCCGACTGTGTACAACGCCAAGGCTGATGCGTAAGCGCGGGGGGCGGCCAAGCCACTGCTAGGCGCGCCGCGGGAGTTGAGCGCACTCTCCACTTCAGACAACTCTTTCAATATCTGCATGTAAAATATTTTGAATAAGATCTATAGTTCTATGAAATTTAAATGATAAAAGAATTAGTTGTTTTCAGAACCGTATACAATTTCAGTTACACTATTTACAATTCAAGAATGGGCGGGCCAATTTTTATGATCTTAGATTTTTTTACTCGTCTCTGACAGACAAGTAAAATACCAAAATCTATACAAATATATAAAATTGGAGTGTCTGGTTGTATTATTAATATAACTGCTTTTAAGTTAGTGCATTTGAATGTATACACGGTACATATACCAAAACATTTTTTTTTACAATTTTTGTCTGTCTGTTTGTTTCGGCTAATCTCTGAAACGGCTGGACCGATTTTGACGGGACTTTCACTGGCAGATAGCTGATGTAATAAGGAGTAACTTACTTTTATTTTAGAAAAGCTTTTTTGTTAAATACCACGCGGGCGAAGTACTTCGTAGTAAGTAAATCACAATTTTCTCATACATTTGATTCAGAGGCGTTACGAAGTTCTCCGGGACAGCTACATATTATTATGATATAGTGACCTGTATGCATGTGTCGATGAGGCCGTGCACGTTGAGCGCGACCTCCATGAGGTCGAGCGCGAAGGCGACGTGCTCGGGCTGCGGCAGGTAGGTGGTGGCGCCGGCCGCGTACGCCGCCAGCGCCTCGCACACCGCGCCGCCCACCGCCCACGACACCGCGCCTTGCTCGTACATCGACATCGCCTGCATGACACACACGCGTTTAGAAAATCACACGTAAAGTGTCCACTAGCAAAGTGAAGACAATTTTTTCAATGCATTCAGAATCAGAATATTTTTTGTTCATGTAAACCAGCCTTTACCAATGTGGGCGATAACAGCTGCAGGCCTAAAGGGGGGCGTTCGTTGCGTTACTGCCTCTGTGACTACACGCTTATTCACTTGCAGAATGTATGTTAGTTTAGTTCCCCGATAAAGGAGATTACAATTATATTGGTTACATGGAAAAACTATGGCTATGGTAGCCATGTCATAATAAAAATAGTATTTCTTCAAAACATGCTTTTCAAGAAAAAATACGTTTCAAGTTTACCTGAAACTTCTGTGTGACGGCTTCAAAGTTGAATTCACTGCGAGAATGTTTCTTGATCTTTCCACCTTCGGCGACGTCAATGGAAAACTTCTTCGAGAATAATTTGCAGATTTCTGCGATGAAAACACATTAAATGAGACTTAATTCTTGTTACGTACCAATCAGAGGGTTTCACATCCACTCCGCACCACAGACCTCCACACTTTAAGTGCGAAGCTAAAAGTACAGGGCGTTTCGGTGCATCAGAAAAGATAAGAGATACGCGATAGAAAGAGAAACTCCTTTTAAGAACATAATTTTAGGCATGCAGTGCTTTGCGAGCTGAATTGCGTTTTACTGCGTCGTAGAATGAGTACCTTCCCCATTCAAATATTATTGCAGACCGCGATAAAGCAATCAAACTAGGTAAAATAATATTCCCAGTTTTTTCTACAGACTTTAACTTGTATCATAAACCAGTGGCCGAAGCTCACTCGTAGGAGAAGCTTTAGCTCAGTCGAGGAGCTTAAGTATTCTGTAACGTAGTCTAAGGCTGCTTAGAGCGAGGTGCAGACGTCTGTTCATAGAGGAGGGTATTAAATAAATAAATAAATATCGCCAGACGAACTATACGGTCCCACACTAAGCATGGCTTGTATTATGGGTACCGTACAATGGACTGGGGGCGAACCCAGCATATATTACTTATATAAATATTAAACATCCATGACTTGGATACAAATATTCGTGCTCATCACACAAAGTGTGTCCCTGTCAGGATTCGAACCCGGCACCCTCGGCACAGAAAGCAGGGTCACTGCCATCAGGCCGTCAAAATATTAAATATTGCCTACCTTTGGTCATTTTCTTGACGACGTGTTTGGCCTCGTCCCTCGCCCTGCCGACGCCGTACAGCAGTATGTGGCGCTGGTTGGCGTCGTGCGGCGTGTGGTCGGGCTCGGCGGGCGGCAGCGGGAAGTGCAGCGTGTAGTGGTAGTGGCGGGACAGCACGCCGCCGCCGCAGCCACCGCCGCCCCCGCCGACACCACCACCGCCGCCGCCGCCGCCGCACCCGCTCGACGGGCCCGAGCTGGTGGTGCGGATACCTGAAGTAAGATTTACCTTAACCAAAATCCTTTTCACGTTGCCTCACGGTAAAGAGAGCGTCTTCCATCCCGCTCACACCACAGGTTTTATAAATAAGAATATCCTACTAGAAATGTTAGTGTGTAATTGTAACGTGAACATTCTGTCACTGTCATACTTTTAGCGGAAAAGGGAAGATCTTCCAGCCAGGCGGGTGGTATGCCTGGCGGGGCGGCCGCTATGCCCCGACGGTTATTGTCGGGATCTTGTATATATGCTACTTGCTCCGAAAACTCTGATAGCGCGATTCAGGATTGTGACGTCACTTGTCTATTGTTCTGAATGCGTCTGTAGTGCCATCTGCGTAGCTTGTGGTGCGGTTGAAGTAGTCGCTACAGTACTCCCCCCCAAGACCGGAGGTCGATATCTTTGAGTGGCAGCGTCTTGTGTGCAAGGGCCAGGAAGCTAGCTCGAAAGTCTGCAGTGAGTCGAGACCGAGCTGTGCGCGTCGCAGAACCAGGAGCGCGGTGAGTCGGCTGTGATGGTCCTGAGTGACGACTTGGCTTGCTGTGGGACAGGCTGCTTGCTGTTGGATGTCGATGTTGATGTCTTGGTATGGAGTGGTGATGACGTTGGTGCTTGAGTCTTCACAGAAGGATGTTGTTCATTGTCAGGGGTCACCAATTTAGCGGTAAAGGGAAGATCTTCCGGCCAGGCGGGTGGTATGCCTGGCGGGGCGGCCGCTATGCCCCCGACGGTTATTGTCGGGATCTTGTATATATGCTACTTGCTCCGAAAACTCTGATAGCGCGATTCAGGATTGTGACGTCACTTGTCTATTGTTCTGAATGCGTCTGTAGTGCCATCTGCGTAGCTTGTGGTGCGGTTGAAGTAGTCGCTACATACTTATTATAAAACCTGTGGCGTGAGCGGGAGCGAAGACTGTTACGTAATAAGCTTGAGCTGAAGCCCCTAGACATGTATTATTTATACTATTATAACTGAGTTATTTTGACGGGAACTTGAAAGCTGTAGACGCCAATTTTATTTTATTAAAAAAAAAGTATTTCGATAAATTAATGTATAATCTTGATGGAATGGAAAATAAAATAAAATGGTATTTGATAACGAACACTTAACTTTTTTTGTTTTAGCAAGATGTCCGGTAATTTTTTATTAAAGTATCCACAGCTTAACTCATAAGGATAGGGGATTAATTGTATCATCACCATCGTCATTTACATAATCATCATCATCAGGGGGGCTTATACATTAAATAACATTCAAGAAATTCTTGACACGGGGAAAAGGGCTTCTATTGGCGAGGGCTAAAGCGAGGCAAAAGACAGATAGCCGAAGCTGCGCGTGCGACCAATAAAATGCGGAAAAACCATGAGTACATACCTGGTACAGACATTGGTCCCATACTCATTGACGGTATACCCGGTATACTCATACCGCTCGGTACCATCATTGGTGAGTTCACACTGCAACAAATCACTTCAGTTACCAACATTATCAATAATAACACTTCAACGATTACTATCACAATAGCAATGTTGGCCAAAGTGGTAGAATGCTCGCCTCACAATTAACGAGCGCTGGTTCAATTCCCGGCTTGCACCCCTGCGATTTTCAGACTTTAACACGCGAGTCTCTATTTCAATAATGATTATGACTTGGTGTGCGGTGTAGGCAAACATCGTGAGGAAACTTGCACGTCAAGAATTCACCAAACTGCGGTGACAGTGTGATGTACTATGGCCTTAATCCTCTATATATTGTGGAGAAACGTGCCGTTTGTACTGCTGGGCACTTCTGCCCACCTCTTCGGGGATTACAGGCGTGATGGTGTATTATTATTATTAAACTAGAATTATCAAGATCAATAAGAACATAAAGAATAAAAGCGATAGAATCCATAAAAATAGTTTTATTTCAATGTGTAGTATTCGCGTAAACATAAGCAATATAAGAACAACAGACAATTCTATGGTAGCGTATCACCTCGCAACCATGTGAAAGGAACGGACCTCAACTGACTCGCTTATAAGATTAGAGTAGGAAAATGCAACAAATGAGAAAAAATATTGAGATAGGTCTAATTGATAATGCTACCTGTGGGAGGGTTCTCCGGGGTCTTTCGGGCTGTCCGGAGCATCCATAGAGTTCTGCTGATCCTCTTTGATGTGTTGCAGCAACTTATCAAGATCGTCATCTATTTTGGAATCATCTAAATCCATGCGCACATTCTCCTGAAAGGAATTCAAAACTTAAGGGATCTAAAGAACTGGCTAAATTTTAATACAAAACATAGACAAACGGAGAATATTGCGTTACACAGGGCCCCAACTCTGCTAAAACAATCGATTCATAATCGAACAGCAAACGCAACGATATCCCATACAATATCTGTCGAATGCGACAGTTACTATGCGGTTGCTGTTCGATTATGAATCGATTGTGTTAGCAGACTTGGGGCCCTGGTCGATTCCAAAACGGTATACTGCCTATATAGCCATAATAATTAGAAAAGCGCTGAAGTAGCGCAGGTTCAAAGGTTAGTATACACTTACTGAATCATCGTGTAATGTTAAAGATACAATTATGGTATTTATTTTCACCTCCATTTTAGGTTTGAGATCGATCCCGGCGAATATGTCGTCGTCCATGTTGTGGTTGGTGCCGGCGCTGTTGGAGGGTGGCGCCACCGTGTGCCCGCCGCCGCCGCCTGTGGACATCGGCTCCGTGGGCGATATCAGATCACCTGCCGACAAAATTATACCATTTTAGATTTTTCGAACGCCATTTTCATTTCATCATGTCACATCCATTATTTCATTTATAATGTGTTATTGCTATTAATTACTTATAATTCCAGCCCTTTTTTATTTAATGTCCCACTGCTGGGCCTCCCCTCAATGCGAGGGGGATTAGGCCATAGTCCACCACGCTGGCCCAGTGCGGGTTGGCGGACTTCACACATCTTTCGAGGAGTTCTCTCAGACATGCAGGTTTCCTCACGATGTTTTCCTTCTCCGTTTGGCAAGTGATAATCATGGTTGAAAATGAGATTCGCACATGTAATCCCAGAGGTGAGAGCCGGGGATTAATTACTTGACATTGACAAAATACCCCCTAAGATGTGGGTGAGGCCATATTCATATCCATTTTATTTTATCGCATCTCATTTCGTAAAGAAAGAAGAAGTTATCATTATAGCGGAAAAATGAAGATCTTCCAGCTAGGCGAGTGGTATACCTGGCGGGATATAGGATACTTTTATCCCGAGCAATACATCGAAATCACCTGGGCGGACTTTTATTCAATTAAAGAGTATAATTTTATTGTAGACATTCGACAAGTGGTTTATCAGTGTTGACAAAAACTCCTAGTTAATAAAAAATCTACTAAGGCTCATATTTGAAACGTTCTAAATTCAAATAAATAACAAATGACAAACATAACCCTTGCGATTCATCGTACGATGTGAAAATGATATTGAACCTAAGGCTGTGTCCCCAGTCGGCAAACTGTCAGCGGCCGACTGAGTTAGCGGCGTATCGGTTTAGAACGCCCTTCTATATATTTGAAATGGAGTGTTCACAGTTTGCTAGTTTGCGCTCACTCTACGCAGTTTGGTGTGTTGCGCGCGCCGATTGATTCAGTGAGCGGCCGACTCACAGCAAAACCGGTTCCAGTCGGCGGCGGCGATATGCTTCTTCGCCGGGCGTAGTGAGTCCGTTTGCCTCAAACTGTCATGTGGACAGTTGACAGTGAAAATTCAGTCGGTCGGTCGACCTAAATAAGCGGCTAACAAATAACAGTTTGCTTGCGACGCACGCAAATTGATCTGAGTTTGCAGCTAACTCGAACTTCAGTTCGCCACAAATTTGCGGCTCACTCAGTCGGCCGCTGAGTTTGCCGACTGGGGACACAGCCTAAAGGTGAAAAAGGAGTGTCTTGGACTTTACAAATCTCGACTTTATAATAAGTACACTAACCTCTGGATATGAGTGTACACATGTAGGCGTCGTGCGAGAACACGTCCCGGCGGATCAGCTCGCCGAACAGGTGCACCAAGTTGGCGAACTGCTGCCTGTTGCCGGGCGGCGCGCTCGGACTCTCGTCTGTACACGACAGAACAAATTAAACACAAATACTTATTTAGAACTAGACGATAAAAAGAAATAATAAACCAACATTCTAAAAAAGATTTACAATTCCATTACAAAGTATCTTTAAAAAGAAAGTCTTTTGTAAATTTCTCTAAAGTAGGGATAAAATTGGCACATGTTGTGGCTTGGAAAGTGTATACCTAAAACTGGTGCGTCGTTGTCTAGGAACCGCAGTAAGAGGCTCTGGAAGATCGGTGGGCCGTTGTACAGACCGGCGCCGGAACTGATGGATTCCTTGTCATCAGAACCTGTATATAGACGTTTTAAAATAAAGAAACAGTTTATAATAGTAGACAGTAGCTGTATTTTTTAAAGAAACGGTTTATTTGCGAGCAAGTCCGACAGTAGCTGTGTTATTTAGAAATCATCCACTTGTTAATCTTAAGACGTTTACAACACTAGACAAGACATCTAAACATTTTTCCCCGCGCGGGTTAAGAGGGGGGGCACGGGGACCAAAAATGTTTAGTGTATGTATTCTTGTTTCATGTTTCGATAACTTTTAGCATCATCGCCGTCTTTGTGGCGCGTATTTCACTCTGATACCAGGCAGGGGGGACGAGAATTTGTATGTGACTTAAAGTTGAGCAGTAATTAAGTCGCAGTCACGATTGTCAATGGTAGTGATGTGACAAATGACTAATTAATAAACACACGGTCAAAAGCCGATTAAGTCACGCACGTGCCAAGAGAGTATATATTTTATCTAATATTTTTTTACCTACCTACTCCACCTAGGTACCTAGAACCTCAAACATAAAAAAATTGTGAAACTCGTTTAAAAACTCGTAATATTTGTCGTGTAGTGTGTGTGTGTGTGTGTGTGTGTGTGTGTGTGTGTGTGTTGCGTCACCGGCGGCGTGCAGGTCGTGGTGGTGGTTGTGCAGCAGGTGCTGGCGGCGGTCCAGCAGCGCGGCGGCCGCCTGCGCGCGGTGCTCGCCCCAGCGCGCGCCGCACACCGCCCACTCGCAGATCACGCGCACCACCGAATACGGACACGCCCACTCCTGACACACACAGTTATACCACTTCAAAACTTGGCTGATTATTTTTTTACACATTATATTTCAAAGTAACACACTTTTCATAAAATAGAACAAAATTGATAACCTTTTTATTTTATTCGACTACGCCCAAAAAGTTCATGGCCGATTGCACGACTCGAAGCCTAAGTGCGCATATTTTGTGTGTGAGGGTAGGTTTTACACACACACACTTTGCTTATTAAGGGTTGACTTTGAGGATAGTATGGATAAGTTTTATAAGTACATGAAGGAAATGCAGTAGGGTTTTTCGTAAAAAAAAAAACAATAATACTTTCCTCAGTAATACTAAGTCAAAGTCACCTTATTATCAAGGTGCACACAAAAACAATCCAAAGACGCTCAATCTGGACACACGAAACTATATTTTGACCACTACCGCTGTAGCGCACCCTAGGAATGCGGGGTGTGGTGCGGGGCGGGGTAGGAAAGAGCATTACGTACGCGTTGGCGGCGGACTGACAGCCGATACTCCCCCCGCCTCGCCGCACACATAACCAAGGCGCGATACAGCGGTAGTGGTCAAACAAATAGTTAATCCCATAAAAAAGGCGCTAGACTTTAATAAATGCACCTTCCTTTAGTGCTTTTTTTAAAAGTTTATACGTATACAGGTCTTTTTTTTCAAGTTGGCGTGGAGCGTATAGTATAAAAAAAAGAGTCTAATAACACAAATAATATTATTGCACGATCCGATAGCATCACTAATCAATAACAAATTCTGGATAACAATGTCACGACAAACTCAAGAAGATTGGTCAGCAAAATATCGATTGTTTATCAACTTACCGGATCTTTGATATCGATATTGTCTTTGGACGGCGGTGGGCAGTTGGCGAACACTTCCTTGTATAGCGTCTCGATGCTATTGTTAGGGTCTACGCGATCGAAGCAATGCCTGTCTAGCGCCTCTAGCACTGCCAACACGCGAGCTAAGGATGAGAAAATAGATTTTAGAATATACCTATTGAATAGCTGTTTACAACTCCGTAGACGTGATTAATTGTTGTCTATATCCCGGGAACCCGTCGATTTCCCGGGATATAAAATAGTCAAGACGATTGAAGTTCCATTAGATCTCGTCTAGTGTATTTTGAGGTACAGTTTTGGACTATCCCATTGGAGTCTGTCTATGTACTGGGATAAAAACTGTCCTGTATCATGCTAAGTTTCATCAATATCCGTCCAGGCCCCAAGTCCCCTAACACAATTGATTCATAATTGAACAGCAACCGCATAGTAACTGTCACTTTTGACCGATATCCCATACAATATCCGTCAAAAGTGACGGTTACTATGCGGTTGCTGTTCGATTATGAATCGATTGTGTTAGCAGACTTGGGGCCAAGTAGGGTGATGCGCGAACAGATAGACGAATACACAAAAATTCAAAAAAAAAATATTTCAATATTTTTTTTTAATTCACTGTAAAGACAACCAAGATTGTAAATCTTATTATAGATAAAATAAAAGGGTTTACCTTGGGAGCTGGTCTGCCACTTGTCAGTACACCATTTGCTCTCGGCTTTCTTACTTCTTGCCGAGATTTCTTGTTCAGCTTCATACACCTTTATAGATATAGAAAACATGAAGAAATATGCTTTGCAAAGCAGTGTAATGTAAATGGGTCAAATATTTATATAAATTTAGGGGTAAAGTGTCTTCTCCAGGTAGCAGCCACCAATCCTACTCTTTCAGAGGACATCGTAAAACGCTTTTAATGAGGTGAACACTTGGAACCACCTAGTAGGAACTGAATACTATTGAAAGAGTAAAGACCTTGAACCATCTAATAGAACAGAATGCAGCCGCAAGTTTTCGGTTTCCATGTAAGTAATTTGGTAAAATGTGAATGTTCGAAATGAGTAAAATAAGATGGTTTCATGTAGGCTCAGGTTTCTAGCAATAGCTTACCATTTTCCTGTGTTCCTCAGTGGTGTCGGTGTCCATTTGAGGCATGGGCAGAGCGGACGGTGGCAGCGGGAGCAAGTCCAACGGAGAACCTTGCAGTGAGGACCCACATCCGGACCAAACCATTGCCGTTGGACATTCTATGCAGATGATCTGACAACATATATTCACTTTATGACAGGAGTACAAATCAAATCGATATAATTTACTTTTTGTTTATTTAGGGCATACAATTACTTAATACAATAGGCAGCAACATTACAGTGTAGAGTAACCATTGGCTTTCTTGCCAACTCTTCTCAATAGCGACTGAGTTTCCGATCTAATGGCGATTTTGCTGTAGAGTAGTGGTATTCATCCTTTTTTTTTCATAGGGGCCACACACCTGTGTTAGTCGTGGTGACACGGGCCGCAAAAAAAGCTAATGATTTCTTAGGTTTTCGCTATTTTTACAAAATTGAACTAAACAACTACGAACGGATTCATCGCGGCGCGGTAATGTTATGTAGAAACTATTTACTCAGCGCGCTCTTTTTCTTATGGGCGCGAAATTTTTTTTTTTTAATGAAGTATCACCTTGGCACCATGGGCCAACCTCAAAAGTCCACCAGCAGGTTGAGTACAGCTGCCGTAGAGTCAACAACAACATGTTATTTGATCGGGTAACACGAATGTTACGATACTAGAAACTTAGACAATCAGTTCCCACAAAACAAACTCACCTGCAAAATGGTAGCCAACTGTATTATAACATCCCGATGGTACGCACAGTTCAATATCTCGCCGAATCCGACTTGCACCGGGTTCAAAGCTGACGACATTACGCTATTTAAATTCGCCTTAGTATCCCTCGGCGGGGAGGCGCCTCTTTCTTCTTTAACTTGCACGTCCATTGGCTGTGGGTTCGGAGTACCTAGGGAGTGGTTCGGGTTGGGAGTCCCGAGGGAGTGGTTCGGGTTGGGAGTCCCGATGGAGTGGTTCGGGTTGGGAGTGCCTAGGGAGTGGTTCGGATTTGGAGTCCCTAAGGAGTGGTTTGGGTTTGGCGTGCCTTGGTTCTCTATGGGCGTGGGCTCCCGTTTGATTTGAATGTTGGGTTTCACGTCGTTTGTGGTTTCTTGTGCGGGCGACATCGGTGTGCTGTTAATTTCTGTGCCAAACATTAGCTTTAACGTTTGTGTAAAGAGATATTTTGGGTGTTTACGCGCTGTTGTAATAATGGCAAGGTCTTTTCGGACGTAAAGGGTTCCTTGAATAGTTAGCCTTCATCATGTTGGGTTTTTGAGTAGGTGGAAGAAAAATGTGAGTAAAATAATATTTAACCAACACATTTGGAATTTGTTGATACACCTATGCAACATGTGTAACTACAAGTAATACAAGTATTTTATGAAAGTCAGTCCTTAACTTCACCTTTTGGCTGGAGGTCGTACAGCATCCAAAATACTAGGACAAGGAATTAATCACACGCGTCACAAGACGTTGAGAGCAGATGAGATTGGCGGAGGACTGGAATGTGTAGAAGTCATTAGCGAAGGCCAAGTTCAACTGTCTTTGGACTGATAGATTTGTAACCTACCTCCATTCCTATCAGCGTTCTTGATGAACACGGCGGGCTGGTTGAGAGTCCTGAGCGTGGTGTCGGACAGCACGGAGCAGATGGCGGCTGCCTTCTTGGCGCAGGAGGTGGCCAGCCGCCGGGAAAGGCTCTCGCAGCCGACAAACTCACACATGTGTTGTAGAGCCAGAGGCAGGAATAACCTGCAGGTGGTTGAAGGAAGTCAATCAATATGTTATAATGCAATTATAATCCATTATAACTGTCTGTAGAAGAGGATAATTAATGGAAACCATACGGAATAGAAGAGGGAACATGATCCATCTCAAACGACTTGATACCTACATAAAGAACATCATAGAGGGGAAAATTGAAGGAAAGCGTGGACGAGGAAGACCTAGAATGAGCTACATGAGTCAGATAAAAGAAAGGATCGGTGTCATGTCGTATACGGAGGTGAAAGAAGCTGTTCTAGATCGAGACAGATGGAAAAAGCTTCATCAGCTACACCGACAAGGGTCTAACCCTTAAATTAGAAGAAGATAACTGTTTATAAATTAAGGGGTTAGGCTATGTTTATACTAATCCACGAATAAAAATTCGCAGGCACATTTAGTTATTTATGTACTCCACATAAAGGCGAAGGTATCGATATCCAATAGGGATTCTACATTATTATTTATCTATGATATATATCTACGATCTAAAAAGGGACCATAGACAAATGTATGATTAACTGAAATTATGATATATTCAAATTACCATTATCATTAAATCATATTATATGTATATTAAATGTTACGCTTAGTGGCATAATGGAGCTTACTTCAAGAGTCCATCGTCGGGTGCTCTCTTATCGAGCAGCTCGATGATCCACGTGAGGAAGTCGTGTCGGTCGAGCAGCCCCTCGTCCAGCAGGTACCTGGCGAGCCGGCAGCAGTAGTTCCACAGCTTCAGCGCCTGCCGCCAGTCCGTGCTCTCGTGCCCCGGGGTGGATGAGCCTAAGGCTGCAATTTTAAAATTATTATATAACTAGCTGCGCCCCGCGGTGTTACCCGCGATTAAAAAGAATGTCCTTTTTACCGCGATAAAAAAAAAATACAACTGAATTGAGAACCTCCTCCTTTTTGAAGTCGGTTAAAAAGTAGCCTAGGTGCTATACCAGACTATAATCTATCTCTGTGCCAAATTTCATCCAGATTCGTTCAGCCGTTCTGGCGTGATTGAGTAACAAACATCCATCCATCAGCTGGGTTTTTGTGCTTTAGTATGTCGTTCGCGACACTCCGTCTATATTTTAATCTTCGTCTGCGGTCTTGCGATACTTATTAATTAAATAAGTTGAGATAATCATTTTTGAAAATAATATTTGCACATGAAATTTAATAATCGAGGTGCAAACAAGGGTTCAAAACTGCAACCCTTATTGCAATTCCAAGCTAAGCATTCTACACACATATTGCAGTCAAAGTCAAATCATTTATTTCGTATAGGCCTACGGGGGCACTTACAAATTGTCATTACATTTTTTTGTCTTAACTCTACAACCGGATCGGAACGCGACCTCAACTGAGAAGATCCGGCAAGAAACTCAGTGGGCTTGTAGTACACTTACTGTTGGAATTTCCTGGTGAATGCATAGAGTTTGATACAGTTGAATTCGGCGTGGAGCTACCTGGTAGGTTACCGGAGGAGTTGTGGCTGGGAGTGCCTTGACCTAAATAAAGAAAGAAATACTTATAATTTGTCCTTGTCCCGCTCGATATTAGAATAATGGTATCATTTGTTGAAGAAAATATGAGGCAGTATAATAAAACAACACCAACAGTATGGTCCGAAACTAACGAGCGGCCTACGCTTAAGCCATTATTCTAAGCCGTCGTCGTGCTGTGATAAAAAGTAATGTACAGGCAACAGAATTATGAAATAATATTTTTGGGTGATATAAGTTGAACAAAAAGACATACAAATTTTCGACAACCCTACAGTGTAGACCAGGTTTATGTATGAATGAACCTACTACCTCGCCTCTCTACCACACTCTCTTAATTATTTCCCAAATGGTGTTACACGGTACATGGTCAATGACATTCAAGCAGCTAGCAGGACTGGATGGAACTCCGCTGATAAGGGCAAAGTACTTGGATTTTTAAAATTATATAAATTTATTTACCTGATTGTGATGGGGGAGTTTTGTCAGACACATTCCCAGGATGTGCACTTTGATAATGTTCCGCCAATTTAGGTATTTGATCTTTCAGGAATTTGATGAGAGTTGTCGTCCATTCTGTAAATATATATTATTTTGGAGCTATTCCCACACACATGTTCAAAGCTCAACTTCAACAAATACCAATGGAAAATTATAAGTTTAATTAATTTGTTGGCCTGTTGCATGGCTCTAGAAATAATCCTTCTTCTTTTAATTTGAAAGGAGACAGTAATGTGTCATGTTTAAAATTCTCAGAGATTACTTTCACGCAAATCTGTAGGGATTTATCTAGATGTCTTGTAGATGCTAGTATATTGTTTATCTGTATCCAAATTTATAGATGTTTTAATAAAATAAATGGATGATAGCTTCTATAAATTTGTGGTCTACACTATTGTTTAAAATTAATTAATATAAAATAACCTGTAGTCGGATCTGGGAGCTGTCTCTTCTTGATCTTTGCCTCAGACACGGCGACTGTGTACGCAGAGCTCAGCTTGATAAACCAGGCAGCTCGAGGCATGGCCACCTGGTACTCCGTCAGGGTTATGAATATCTCCTCCTTTTTATTGAAGTTGGGTGCTTTCTTGGCCAGCAGGGAGAGTGGTTTGCTGCCTGAGCATATAAAAAGTTTATAAAGAGAAGTAGTAATATGTTTACAGTACTACTGATCCGGGCCTTAATATGATTTTGATCAGATTCAAATTCGAATTGAGTAATCAGATGTTCTCATACATTCGCCAGGAATAGTTTATCTTTCCATTAGGGGTGGTGCTACGCTGTGGTACATAATGTATATAAAAAACTGGCAATGATTTGATCTGTATTTATTGAGTTTATGAAAACCTATACTAAGAGCCCTGTCCATTTACATTGCAAATTAAATAAAATATTGCTTTATAGTAATGTTAACCCCCAAATTTATAGACATTTTATAACTTTATCAAACGTCATATAGTACTGAGCACAGGATTTTTGCTTTGTGCAGTACTTTATGATGTTTGATAAAGTTATAAACGGTCTGTAAATTTGGGGGGTAAGAGTCAAGAATATTTATAGTTCTTTGTATGTTTTAAAAGAATAAAAAACAGTAACCATTTACTTACACAATAATTAGTCTAGTACCTGCTAAATCCTTGAACCAAGCTTCAGTCTGGGCTTTGGTCCGAGCTGTGGCTGGCCAGAAGTTGTCCTTAGGGTTCACTTGCTGCCTCTTCCTTCCACAGTCAGGAAGAGTGTTCAACTCCTCCTTTTTTGAGAGTATACCAGAGAAGAATTGTCCTATCTGCAGATATTTTTTTATTTATTACAAAATTAATCTTTTCAGAAATACAACAAAATACAGAGAAAACATTTCAATCTTCAAAGTAAATAAATTAGGATAGGCACTCAAGTTGACTGACCTAATTCAAATAAATTATCCCAGAACAGTGCACATTACCTTGGAAGCGGAATAGTTGAAGTTCCTAGCAGTACCAAACTCATCAGTGGACTGGGGTGTTGTAGAAAAACCGTGTTTCACGTTTGTGGATGTCAACTCATCCTCTTTCTGACGGGGTTCCTGGGGGTACACGTCGGGAGGCCCCAGACGAGGCCTCTTCAAAGGCCGCTTTTCGTACATGATCCCCATGATGTCAGGGTAAAAGGATATATCTGTTTAGGAAGACATCAATAAATACACAACAAATGTACACGATTGCACTTTATTTACATTTGTTTGATAATAGAAAACTGACCTTTCATTTAAACACTATACAAAACATCAATACATGATTTCAATTGAATTAAAGAACACGAAATATAAAAGAGAATTAATTACAAAATATACATTTCAACATATTCATTTAAAAAATTACAAACGAAAACAATAATTTTACGCGAAAGTCACGAAACATCAAAAAGAATATGAATGAGAGGATGATGGATTGATTGATGAACGAAGGAAAAACGATGGAAAAGACGAATGAGATTTTGTATTTCGATCATTCGCTGTTTGGCACGTGTTGGCTGCATTGAGAAACCACAGACTAATGTGAGAATGAGAGTCGCATTCTGCAATTTTTTACAGTATTCTACTAGGATCGGATCTTATAAAATTAATACATGTTACGTGCCAAATAAACATTACTAGTAAAATATGAAATATAAATAATAATATAATAAATATATACTGTAATAATTTCAACGTAGAAATATGTATAACTAGCTGCGCCCGGCGGTGTTACCCGCGATAAAAAGTATGAAAAATTAAAACATCTATCCCACGGGAACCATACATTTTACCGGGATAAAAAGTAGCCTATGTGTGATTCCAGACTATAATCTAACTCTGTGCCAAATTTCATCCAGATCCGTTCAGCCGTTCGGGCGTGAAAGAGGAACAAACATCCATCCATCCATCCATCCATCCAAACTTTCACATTTATAATATTATATATAATATATATATATAATATAATATATATAGTAAGTATATAGTATAGATGTATAAACATGTATATAACTAAAATAACTTTCAGAGTCTTGTTCATCGTTCGAAAACTATATTTTTATGTGCATTATCTGTACGATTCAGGTGCCATTTTATTGGTAAAAAAAACATAACCTTCAAATTTCAAAACAAATCATAACAAACCAGGATTCTCTGGCATATTGATTTTATTTTGTAATTAAAAATAAAAGAGACAATAATATTATGCCGCCTAAAAAGCAGCCAGAAAAAAGTAATAAAGCAGCTGGAAGTGGAAATGCAAAATCTGGAGGAAAATCAAGTGGTGATTCGAAAGGTTAGAATATTTCATATAACCCCCTGCATATTACTTACCGTAATGGAATAAATATTATTGTAATTCCGTTTGTATCAAACCTCAAACCAGTATATTATATTCTTACATTTGTTTTGAATTTAGAATCTGCTGGTAAAGAGAAAAAAGGCGGGTCAGCTGTCAAAGTCCGTCATATTTTATGCGAAAAACAATCAAAATGTTTGGAGGCGTTGGAGAAATTGAAAGCCGGACAGAAATTCCCCGATGTGGCGGCTGCATACAGTGAGGACAAGGCGCGGCAAGGCGGCGACCTCGGTTGGATGATCCGCGGATCCATGGTTGGCCCGTTCCAGGATGCAGCATTCGCCTTGCCGATATCTACAGTCAATAGTCCGGTGTACACTGATCCCCCAATCAAAACAAAGTTTGGTTATCATATCATAATGGTGGAGGGCAAAAAATGACAGACATGGTGTTTGAATTCGAATATTTCTGGGCGATACTTTTGTTGTTTATTATGGAGAGAATCTGCTGTCTACAGGAGCAGTTTGACAAAGATTACTCCATACTGCCAGAACCACAGAGGTCTAATGAGTCAGTCAACATTGAAATGGAGGATTTTTCTAATAGAGAGTAAGTCAGTTATGATATTAATATTAGTACAAGTACTTGCAGGTTATTGTACTTAATGAATCCTAGCTCAAACCATGCTGAAACTGGAGCTAATGATGTTAGTGTGTCATATCTATATAGGGTTGGTCAGAGACATGCCTACTATACAGTTAGATTTGAAGTATCAACATTACACTAAAATTAGATATAGGAGAACTATAAGTTTAATGGCAGATGGTGATCACATTGTCGCAATAATGCAATGCCAATAGGTTGGTCTATGGTGGTTCGACTGAAACAATACATAGGATGTAATGTATCTTTCCAGTTCTGGTCTAAAGCTCAGTTTCCTCCGTCTATGCCGGCTCATGCATGTCACAATGCTGCTGACACTGGTGTACTTCTGCAACATCTGCCTCTGGTTCATAATGACCAAGAAAACCTTGCCTAGATCGCTCAGATATCAGTTTAAAGTCACTGTGCCAAGCTGATATGGGCTTATTGCACTACTTTGATTACTATTCGGACTCATCATGACCTTATATTGTTTAATTACCTTGAAATAAAACTAATTTTATGGATTTTATCGTGTTTATTTTATATTTTTACGTTCACGATTGGTCATGAGAAGCTGGGTTGCTGTAAAGCAGCCGCAAACATCGGGAACTTGAGAACATAAAATAAATGTGATAAAATCCATAAAATTAGGTTTATTTCAATGTGTAGTATTCACGTTTAAATACCTGTCTCGAAGATAGGTTTTTTTTTCTATAGCAATAAGATGCCAATGATGGTATCAATGCTATCATTGGCTTCTTGATTGCATATATAGTCATTAGATAGTGCAAGAAGCCCGGTGTGTAAATTTTTTATTTAGTAATATTCTGAAATAAATGCATTTATATTGTTTTCAGTTTGAGTTTCAATTTCCGATTGTTCTAACAGGGTTGCATATTAAACACAATAATAAATTAAAACAGTCTTTATTGACAGATCTTAATCTTAAATACAAGCGTTGACTGCAATAACTATTACCTAAACAATAAACAATACTGAAATAAATATTTTTTTATGTAATGAGGTATTTAAAGCTACTAACAGATTTGATTCAATGTAGATTTATTTACCATTTTTGGTGGTGTATGCCTGCGTGTGTTTGGTATAATTGCTAGGTACCTAAAACTGGATATGTTCATCTCAATGAGCGAAAACAAACTTAATTGCGATGATTAATAGGTACATTTTACAATGTTCACTTATTTTCTTATAATGGTAACAAGGTGATGTTAAACTCTAAGGTTTGGGTTCGTGTATCGTACGTATTTGAGTAGGGCGTCATTTTCCTCGCAGACGAAGGGCTTGCGATGGTGGCATGCGACGTCGTGCCAGTGCACGCCGTCGTTGTAGAAGTTGTTCAGGATCGCCACGCAGTGCTCCGCGGCGCCACCCTGCTGCACCTCCTGTAGACAAAGTTGAAGGATTCATTCAGTACAATAAATACATAAATAATGAACACCTGAGCTAGCAAGCAATAATTGAAAAATATCGCCAGTTGGAACAATTCTTACTCGACCGATAATAGTAGCAGTTATTATATCAGCCCTTTTTTAATGTCCTATTGTGGCACGGGCCTCCGATCAATGCGATGGGAGTAGGCCATAGTCCACCGCGCCGGTCCAGTGCGTGTTAGCGGACTTCACACCCGTTTCGAGGGCTTTTCTCAGATATGCAGGGTACCTCGTGATGTTTTCTTTTACCGTTTAGTTTAGCAAGTGATAATAATTATTATGGTTAAAAATTAGATTCGCATATGAAATCCAGAAATCACAGAGGTGCCAGCCGGGCTTTAATACAATCTGTGGTACTCTACCAAAGAAAGTGTTATGTTAACATTGCTATCTGCTCTTTTACTGCACTACCGTGCGTCCAGTTGTAGATTTGTTTTTTTGAGTCGCAATCGTTATCTTGTATTTTTGTACGACGCGCTTTCAATTGCGTTTGCTATTCGGCGGTATATAAATCCATTCGGTAAAACGACATCTAATAATCATGATTATATTACAATGACCTTGTGTTTTATTCAAGTCCCGGCACACAGTGTGTCTGTGAATGCATTTTAAATAATGATGTTTTTGTGTTGGTAGTTAAGTTGTTACATCGGTCGATTGCGTAGCTTAACCGCATAATCCGCGGAGCCTTGAAACGGGCGGATGCGGAGGATGCGCGCGCGACCGCACCGGGTTACGTATTGTTTGTTTGTTCCGCCCGCGAGTTGCGCTCGCGCATCGCGTCGCGCGGGGAAAGTGACGAACAACGCGCACGCGACGCGCACAGAATAGAGATGAGCTTTTGTACACACATATAACTTGTGGCTGTTTGTAGAAAGCGGTCCGCGACATGCGGGTACGCCCTTCGGCGAATATTTCGCAGGCCCATAAATGTGTCGCTTTCGTTTTCATTGCGCGATATCCGCTGTGTGCAACGGGTTCGGCAGGTTTATGACAAATATTGCTCAACAGTTCGCGGAATCGATTATGGTTGCCATTATTGCGTCAGAGTATGACCGTTTGCGTAACCATGCTTTCTTACGTTCCGCTGCGGTGGGTGCCTTTCATCCTGGATTCAACTATTGTTTAAATGTAATGTCGACTCCTTGATTGATAAGTTTATAAGTTTGTGTTTATAAAAGAAATAGTGCACAGCACAGGCACTACAGCTAGTAACTGACAGCTTTGCCCCGGTTGTGGTAGTGGTGATAGATAATTTGGGTTTAGGGAATTACCTAGGATTTGCCCGACTCTAGGGTATGTATACCTTCACATAATACTATCATTACTTCGGAACCATAGAGTTGTGTATAAGTCGACACTCAGCTCCTATTAAATAGCTTAGGTAAATAGGTTACCCGGTTGTCAGGCTGCGGTTTGCCGATGCCGCCGCCCTCGGACCAGTCGTTCTGTTGGCGGTTGGTGGTAGGCGCCAGCTTCTGCAGCTCGGCGGTCCAGAACCAGCCGTTGACGTCGTTGGGCAGCAGGTCGGGGCGGTTGCAGCCCTTGAAGTCGCACAGGCGACCCGATGTCCAGATGTATTTTACCTATAATATAGAAAACATCATATGCATCAGAATTACAATGTCATATGCTGTGCATGTGTTTATATGCTGAATATTTCAAGCACTTTTCAACTTTATTGTGAGTAACAGCTGTGAGTGTGAGTGCCCAACATTGGGATATTAAAAAAGGCTGGTATTATTATTATTATAACACTTGCCCTACCAAAGGTCCACTAGTCGTAAGTAGATTACCATAACAATAGAGGGTCGACGGAGCAATAGCCCAATTGGCACTGACTGGGACAATGCAGTCATTTTCTTGGCAATAGTATGTGTTAGTTAATTATTATTCTACTAACGTTTAATTGTAATAACAGAAAATAAGGCCCTGATTTTGATATGACAGAACATAACTAGAATCCACGGTAATATTCAAGTTATAGGCTTGCCCAATGTTATGTATTTCACAAACTGGATCTACCTTCAGGGCCGTTGTCCACCAAAACGTAGCGGAGAGATTAATAGACCAATCATAATTGTTTGAAATCCTAGGCTCGGTAGGTTTATAATATACCGAGCGGTATATTATAAACAATCTTATAGGAATCTACTCCGGAAATCTCTCCGCTCGGCTTTGGTGGAAACCGGCCCTAATTATGTCGCATAACGGTCTATGACTATAAGTTTGAGCATAAGGAACCTATAACCACTGCAATATGACGTAAGATTCTCAATATTTTGCCAATAGGTTTTTTGAAGGCGCCGCACCTGCACCCAAATATGTAGATATAAGTAGATTGGTTCCTAGAAGTTATTTCGTAAAACGTAAATAGCAGGTAAACACGTTGGTAAACCTCATACTTACGTTGCAATATGGAAGTGTAGTAGATTTCTACATCTAAAAACTGCGATAAAACGACCCCGTTGTCGATATTCTCAGGACCCGTGGACAATAGCGCAAAACACGGTGTTTCCCATAGAACGAAACACACTACGCATGTAGAGAAACTCATGTAAGAAATGTCGTTGTTTCCATTGTCGCTGTTGCGTTCCTGAATCTGTTCTTTTGTGATGACTATCCGAAGGAAGGATGACGGAATCTTAAACCCATATCTAGATTGCGCAATCACTTGAAACCTTTAGGGGTTAGAATCATCCGTTATGTTTCCAATTTTATACAATTACGTACCTCTAGGTATTAACGTAGACTTGCACAAAAGAAAAATAAAGTAGGTACCTACTTATCTTCCTACTAATAACGTTACTCCTTACCTATTATATTGAGATCTTAAAATTACCCTTCAAATTATATTGTGCATCTTCGCTATCCAATCCAACCATAAGCAAATTAACACACAGCTTTGAATACCGACATAATATTCTTAAGCAAGGTTTAAAAAAAAAACGTACCTATTCAATCTTTTGCCAAGCCTAAAACGCAACATTTTCACGAAATATGCGGGCCATTAGTTACCTAAATGCTTCACATAACAAAAGGTATTTATGCATGGTGTGTTACGAAAAACAGCTGCTAAGTATTCGTGAGGATAGCTCGGATGCGACACTTTCTATTTGGTTCGGACTTCGGCTTTGGCTTTTAAAGTGTTACGTTTTCGCGTCACGGTCACCAATCCATTTTCCTTCTGTTACGTACGCGTGATTGTTTTGCTAAACGTTTAGTACGAAGATTAAGTAGTCATGCGTGCGAGTCAAGGATGTGCCAACTGCCGGCTGAATTGGCGGGGTACTTGTTAGGTTTTACCCTACGTTTTTCCTTTGGTCGTGACATTGTTCTGTCAGTGTGAAATACCTCTTAGGCCTTTGATAAAGATTTGTTAGCGGCATATTATAAAAATAGGGTCGCCAGTCGCCTTTAAAACGAAACCATTGATGCAAGATCCATATGCGTATTTGGAGATATACTTAAGTAATAGGACGTGATGGTGGAAATGAAGGAGGTAACCCAAAGTGTCAAGAAACGTTATTACCGCCTAATTTTATTTACTTAGTTGATATTTAGGTACTCGCGTGGATACCATACCTGAGTTTACTTATAAAGCAGGTACATTTCTTACCTTGTCCTGCACGATGCGAGTCTTGACCCATTCGTTCTCGTCGCTAGTCTCCAGGGAGACCAGGTCCATACAGCGCTGGCGACAGTAGTTCCTGGCGGTCAGCCAGTCCTCCTCCACACCGCGGAGCGCGGGGTCCCGCCATGAGAAGAAGTAGCCTTTGTCTGGATTCGAAATATCAATATTGGATTATGTTTATTTTTAAAAGATCTCAAACAGAGTATTTTCCTAATGATTAAGCCCGGATATGCAAAGAAAGTGCAATTAATCGATTTCTAGAAACAACTAAAATACGGTTTATATGCTTTCTCTAATCAAGTAGTAGGTATCGAAAATGGTCTAACGATGCAATCAAAATTTATGTTATAATAAAATAATATTTAGAAAATGTTAATGTCTGCTATAATCCAATTATATATTCGCGCGATTTTCGGAGATTATAACGTGCGTTCATCCGTCCAATCCGTTAAATAATTACCTCAGCTCTCGTTAGAGAAGATAAAATAAAATTCGCGTGTATTACAGAAATTTCATTTCTTCTGTATGTTATTACATTAATAATAATATGATATGTAAATTGAATGCATTAAGGATCTAGTTTCTCATAAAATTAATAAGAAAAGCTTAAGTGTGAAGTTAGGTAATGTTGCATGGATCGAAACCAAATAATTATTGATCGTCGTATGTACAAATGCATAGGAGCAGCGATAGCAAATTGAAATGGATTTCAAATGATGCGCGGGAAATAATGCGAGTCGCGTTAATAATCTAACTCTACCTTTAGGAGAATCAAGCTGTCTACATAATGCTAAAATAGGTATTTTGGGCCCATGCAACATTCGACGAACTTTTTTGTTTTATGCATGACACATTGCCCGTTTTCAGAAGGGAAATGGGCCATATAGTCTATCTACCCGTTGGCCCTGTGTAGGCGTACACACCACGCCTGTTGAAAGACCGTGCCGACTTTATCACGATATTTGCCTTGTCGAGATATGGACTAGTTAGTTAAAAAAGTGATGTACTTATTAGATGATCAAGGATAGAGTGAAAATGGCTAGAATAGACTATATTATTATTAAAAATGACCTACGAAAATCTTGCAGGAGTGAGCCGAGGTAAGAATCTGCACACGCTCAAAAAAATACAAATCACTGCTTACTAAGAACTATGTAGATATAAACCGACTAACTCGTCGGTGTACAATAATATTATAATAATGATGTTAACGACCATGTAACACGAACCCATTCGCACACGGGTATTACATTCTGGTGTTATCAAAAAAGCATGTAAGGAAAATATTTCGTCTAATTCCTTTACGGAGAACGTGTTAATTATCTTGGAGATAAGGCAAGCGTTTATCTTTTGTGTGTAATGTGACCCTTTCCTAGACAGAAATGCCTAAACTCTTACTTGGTAAAAGCTTGGGCGAAGAAATAATAAGTAAAAGTAAAATTGTCTACGACGTAATGAAAGGACTAGGTAAGTAGGTGGTACCTACTTTTAGCAGCTTGCACGCGTAAGTCAAAGTTCATTGAGGGAAACTGGCGCCGGGATGTGAACAGCTTTTACTTACTATAATAATAATATCGCCAGACGAACACACCAACTGTAAGGTCTTAAAACAAAACTAAGCAACGCATGTATTTTAAATAGGCGGTAGCGGTTTAAATAGCTATCTAAGGACTTGGTGCATGGGGTCGCGAGGTCCCGGATTTGATTTCTATACCTTTCTACCCCTGCATTTATATGTAGGTCTATTTCTATACCTTTCAACCATTAAAGCTCAATGAGAATGTGCACCTCTCCCATATGAAGTATCCGATTTTTTTTATTAAGGTGTGTACTCACTGTCAGCGTATCTCTCGTGGATGACCCTCTGCACGCAGAGAGAAGGCACCGGGGGTTCCAAAATGCGACCATTGGGGAATTGAGCGTGAGCTATCACCGCCAGCGCAGCCAATAAGATTATCCGTTTCATTTTCTGCAACAAATTAGAGAAACATCATTAATATAAAAAATCCTCTTTTCTAATATCTAGTTCGTAATGAAGTTCCACCATCCTAATTAATATGGCCATAAGGGGTTTTTATGGTCAGCCATTGGTAGGTGGTAAGAGCCTTAAAGAAATAAGCTGTCAAAAAGGAATAAAAGTTGACAGTTATGAAATAGCACTTAAATACATATTAATTAATTATTGCGGATTTATTTAAATTTGAATATTTTTTTCATGGATTAATCTTTTTCTCAGCATCTTATCCACTGTATGACTTACGACAAAATACTTAATTATTTAAGTCTGTAACTATTTACAATGGCATTATTGTTGTCTATGAAGTGTTAAAATTGGGCAGATCTCAGTTCGAGTTGCATTTGAGTAGGTAATTACCTATTAATCAGTTAGAGTATGACTCAAGGTTTACTGATTATCATAAGCGCATTAGACTGTGCATCAATAGAGCTCGGTAGCACCTATGTGTGTAGAGTAGATCAACGGTAACTGAGTCACGTACTGACTGAGACTCTACAGAATGTGATGACCTCAGGGGTAAAGTCGTAAGGGGCTTATACTCTTCAGGATCCAGTGCTAGTTCGAGGTTATATCGGGAAGAAAACTTCTCAGTGTCGGATATTTGTTTCTAGAGAATTCGCGGGCTTTAGAGACTTTTTTTAATGTTCCTTTAATCTTAGAATTTGTCTGCGTAGATATGACTTGACATCCTCAAAACGAGTTTCGCTATCCGGGCAACGACACATTTCGTACAAATAAATGTTAGTGATGAAAATAATATATTTACTTCTAGGCTGGTTTATGAGAAATATAGACATTAAAAAAACCGGTCCGCTAGCAGTTTGTTTATTACAGATAAGATTAAGTGTAACGGGAGTTATGGTTCAGTTTTCGAGATAGAGGGACTAATTTTTTTTTTATATTTCTCTGCTTACCCTGGAAGCTTTATGATATGTACGGGTAGCCAAGTAAATGTGAAATATTAGGTTTTAAGTCCAAAGGTCAGTCACGTACTCGACCTCGTCTATTTGCAGGAACTTCCTAACAATTCGGTATTTAAGAATGGCTGCATTTACTAATAATAAAACTTGGATTTAATAAGTATTTTTGAAGATATTTTTGTATATTATTTGTTTGTGTTTTAGATTACTGTTTTAGATTTCTATTTTTACTATGATCACACACTTTAAACATACCTATTAGGTTTTTAGGCCGTGAAATAATTTTATTCTTGTGATAGAATGAATGGCATTTGACTAGGCGATCATCGAAAGTTGTTTACAAACAATCTCCCAGGAATCCTCAATTGCGCAAGCTCATGGTCCCGGGTCGACCGGTCCAGTAGAAAGCGACCATCTCCCGGACCAAAATGAGTTCATTCCACTCGTCCCTCACAAGGTCATAGAGACCCTTTCATCGTTATGAATTTCTATTTAATATTTATTTTTTTATGGATTCAACAAGTTATGTTATATCGGTTCAAATATTTTTTTAATTGAAATTCAACTCAAACGCACGCGGTTACCAATTTGCAGAAATCTAAAATTATTTATGCACTGATACCATGTGTATCTACCTAAATTAAAAAAATATAATATTAGTTACTTAATAATTTTAAAAGTTATAAAAATAAAACCTATCTATGGCACAAATTTATAGGTAACACTATTTAAAATTAATTAACGATCTACCTGCTGCAGGAACTACGTTGTCAAATCAATTGAGTGTAAAATCGACTAGTTGTAAAAAAAAACAAAAACGGTGACTTACCGTATGGTGTGTATGTTCCGTGGAGTCGTCACGAACTGATGCGTCTGCGCAGCGCGACCGTTTTATATGGAGGAAGTGCGGCGCATCTGACGCGCACCCTCGCGGCCCAGGGTGGCGGCGTATTGTCTACACAGAAACCACAAATTCTAGACTTTTTTTTAATGCTGTTTACCGCATATAGCCTTTACTTAAGCTTACGGTTCTAATGTCTACACAGAAGCCACACATTCTAGACTTTTTCTAAATGCTATACGCTGTTTACCGCAAATAGCCTTTACATTAGCTTAAGGTTCTAATTAAGCCAATAGATAGGTTCCTTGAAATACTACGTAGCTCAGATATAATAGGTAAACTAATCTACCTAATGTTTGCTGCTGGTCTTAAGTTAGGTACTTACAATACTATCGAAAGCAGGCAGTACCTAAAATAAGTATTATATCATAAATTAAAAAAAATCTATAGTCGACTACATTCTCTCCTGAGTATACTTACTCAAAATTTGCTCCGGTTTTCAACCGCACGCGCAATTATCAACCTAAGTTACAAATGACTGCGATTTGGTTTTAAGAAAAAACCTTCCTTAATATTCTTCCAACTCCTCATCATAATCCTATCCATTACTTTTTTTATCGATTATATTCGGTGCGGTTTCCAATTCACTTAATAAGCTTTTCCTCGGGTCTTGCCGGCCGAGGGTCTAATCTCGAACTTTTTGCTTGAGACGGCTGGAGATTTTGGCTTACAGTGAAACTGTGTGGTTGGCGAAGTCTTAGAAAAAACAATTATCGTACATAATTGGTTGGTGTGACATAAGTGAGTAGGAGCAAGAGCGACAAACGAATACACGAATAATCGTACGAATTTGTCAAATCTATACTCGTGTAGCTTGGACACGAAAACGAAGCCATATTCTCGAAGACAACTGATTGCTATTTCATTAACGCAACAACCATTCGCGTGGTTAATTACATAGATTTAAGCAGTAACCAGAATTGCTCGCCATATAACAGGGAATTACTTACTTTCTTTTTGTCACACGTGCCGACCACCATGTAAATGTCACGTGTTACGTGCAAGTAGGTGAGTGTGTACCTAATTTGTCATATCATATACGAAAGGTATAAGCCGTTTTGCAAGACAAATTCGCGATAGCAATGCACATGCACAGCACAGTATCGGTCATGGTCTGCGTGACTTCCAGATTGTTTTAAGGTGGAAGCTCAGGGTCACGGCGCGAACTTCAAAATGTCAATGGTTTTTATTTTTCACGAAAAATTTGGGCATCTTTACGATGTAATTTAGTGTTTTGCGATATTAGCATTCTGCATTGGATGTTTCGATGTATTAAGTTTGCTTAAAAAAATACCTAAAGCGATACAACACCATGAAGTTAGTAAAAGTAGCGGTTTTTACAAACCTTATGGTATTGTATCGGATTAGGTACTTTTTTAAGCAAACTTAATACATCGTAACATCCAATGCAGAATGCTAATATCGCAAAACACTAAATTACATCGTAAAGATGTCCAAATTTTTCGTGAAAAAATAAAAACCATTGACATTTTGAATTTCGTGCCCTGACCCTGAGCTTCCCCCTTAAGCGTGAAAAAACATAATATATGTATCTATGAACAATGTACTGAAAAGGACTTCAACGGGGACTTTCATGTAGAGTCAGAGAAAGCGAGAAGTATATTCTACTAAAAAATATTTAAGGCTGTAAGATCAAATGTACAATGGTTTAAAAATAGGGGGTATAATACCAACCCGAATTGCAACTTGCCCAAAACATGATCATAACATCGGAGGATTAGCTGACATAGTTAAGATTACGAAAGGAGAGATTCTTCATGCCTTTATATGGTAGAGCGGATAGAGGTAAGTGGTCGATTAGCTGAGAATTTGATTAGTCAGCACACTGGCTTTCGACTTAAAACAATATACAACGCACCGACTGTCAAACAAGCTTCATGTATAATATTTGCACATAAGGTAATTTTGTTCGTTGAAGGTTTCGAAGCGTCCGTCAGAAAGCAATTCTGGGATAATATGTTGATATCTGAGTATGGTGCTTCGTCGCAAGCGCAAATTCTCGAACTATGAGATCCAGGTTTGATACCTGAAACAAAATTGTTTCATAATCGAGTAGTAATGGCATCGAAATTGTCACGTAAGCTCCTATTCCATAACGTCAAAGTAAGTTGTTTCAAGTCCTTAGCCAGGAATTCACTTCGGGGAGGGGGGGAGATCGAGTTCTAGACCAGAGACATTGGACAGAGGAATTGGGGGGGGGGGGGGGGTTGAACCCCGAAACCCCCCGTACCTACGGCATTATGGTATAGTCGAACTGAGAAACTAAGTGAGTATTAAATATAGGTCTACTGTCTGCGTTGGAATTTCCATAGGTAGGTAAGTATTATTTTTTGGGATCAAAGAATTTAGAATAACCTTTTCTTAATTCTATGTGTGCGATATTAGTCGCAGCACGTAGACAAGAAATAGTTATCATTTTTTTTTTACCATGTGATATATTGATGAACGGAACCGGTTACACTTATTTATAAATCCAATGAAAATCAATCCTATAAAAAATTACGATCGATCAAAAGGAGTCGGAGTTTAATGCCCGGACGGTTTAACACAATAATATGTAGCGATATGTAAATCAGTAGTGTGTGGATATACCTATATGCTTTTATTAATTTGCTATATAAATCCGTTATCCAGCCAATGATATCATCGAAACATTTTCCCAATATTTATTGACACGTAGGTATATTACTTTTGAGTACCTAGGCTATTAAAAGTCTATTACAAGCCCACTGAGTTTCTTGCCGGATCTTCTCAGTTGAGGTCGCATTCCGATCCGGTTGTAGAGTTTAGGAAAAAATGTAATGACAATTTGTAAGTGCCCCCGTAGGCCTATACGAAATAAATGATTTGACTTTGACATTTTGTATGAGTGTGTTCCGTACCAAATATATAACTCCAAATCTGGAATCGGTACCTACAAGCTCATACAGGAGGTATACCATCTATGGTTAGAACTTAGAGTTAATTATGGAATTAGTAGTAGTATCTAGTATGGTATATCCATATGGAGGTTAAGCCTCTACCGCTTGCTACGATCCTAAAACCTTACCCGTTCCAATAAAAAAAAGTTTTGAGGCAGCGAGTAAGGCCTCTATAGTACCTACCTACACATTAAAATTTCATCTGCTTAGCGCTGATTTGATTATAAATTGAATCTTTACGTATATTTGAAGCAAGTTAAAAGCATGGCCTTGTTAAATCTATAAACTACGAGGTATCTACGTGACTTGGTTATTATGTAGCGACTAAGCATCTGAGTAACAAACAACTCTGGTTCTTTTCAGTCTAAGCTTAGATGTAAAATTCTTGGTAGAGCAGTCGTGGGCAATTTTATGTTTGCGACAAGCATTGTTATAACTGCATGTAATTATTTTTTCGGCTTTTACGACATCAGAATGAATGGATCATACTTAATTTGTTTCCTATGATTAGAGCCATTTCTTGAGATCATTTCCATCCAAAGGTTGACTGGAAGAGATCGCTATTAGTGATATGGCCGAGTGTAAATTGTGTTTTTTTACATCTTTTTTTGTGGACGTAAAATAAAAAGTTATCTACCTATTCACATATCTAAAACTTTAAGGACCGAAAATTTTGTTAATCAAGAACAATGCATAATGGAACGAACGTTATCGTAACCACGCTGGCAGCATTCCTCGTACACCAGGACACAATCAAGCGAGTTAGTCAGGTTGACACAGTTATGTGTGACATCATCCCCGACCCTCCCAGCTTTCCTCGAGCCAGCCGCCGTAACATTTCGCAACCAGAGAGATTTTTTCCGAGCCGTTGAATCATCGATTAGTTTTCGCGCCGTTAGAACATTCAGATTTTGTTCTTTCGAAGTTTTTATGCATCGAGGTGATAAGTATTCGATCTTATTTAATCATCGCCTGTACGAGCGAAGGCAATCGATTATATCTACCTACTATAGACCCAGAAAAACTAGGTAGGACCATATCCCTTGAACTTAGTTTGCAGATACGTATGTTGGGCCGAAGACGACCTCCCGTTTATTAATACACTTAAAGAACCTGAAGTAATGACCAGGGAACTATAAACCCTCGTACAGTAGAAATAAAAATCTTGGATTTGTGTGATAGGTATGTTCTTTAACATAATCCAGGCTACGACGCTAATTAAGTTGCAAGTTTCACCATTTTGTCGCGAACAGTTTCAAAACATGAAATTAAAACCTGATCAAGTTGTGCTTTATAAATAGTTTCAGGATTTGTTTGTTAAACAACCCAAACGAAAACTCAGGGTAATATGGCTTGCATAATATTCTAATGATAACCATAAATATTGGTTTTAAATTAGATACTAAACAAATATTAACTGTTTGAACTATTAGCGTGAATCAATATTTGCATTAATTTTGAAGTGAAATAGACCTCTTTATTCTGAGAACTGGCTCGCCAGCCTAGATAAACGCGCATGTTTTTATACTTACCTACCTCATAGTTGGAAGGTGTCGGTACCTGCCCACTGACCTATTCGTTTTTATATTTAGTTTCCTAATTTTGGAGAGAAAGAAAATGCGTACTTATTTTAGCCATTACATATATTTTGCTTCAAGGTCGGTATGTAGAAAGTAAAATTTAGTAACAGGATGGCATAAGCTGGCGTATTAGAGTTGAATAGAAACACTGGAACTAATATCACAAACTGTTTGGCACCGACTTCACATTCGTAGATTTAAAGATTCCATTATCTTTTGCTTTTTAGTTTTTTTAAGACGGTTTTTTCATTCTATAGCATCTTCTTATTTATACAAAACAAGATCATCAGAGCTACCCACATTCATTCTACACAAATACTTATCAGACCCTACGGATACAGAAGGATCACTCCACATTGTAAATCCCATTCGTTTCAGAAAACTAGACACTGGCGGAATACACTATTGTGTAACAGCAATAGAAAAAACAACAATTGACAGAGACAAGTTGATTTGACACTTGTCATATTGTCACGAATAATATGACGTATATAATAAACGATTGAATTATCATATTACTCACATCATATTGATTTTACTGAAGTAAATACTTAGTTATAAGTTCAAGATGTTTTGCTGTTTGAAAAGTTGTATGAATGGCTTTACGCTCACACCGAGTGTACCTATACGGATCAAAGAAAATCCAGTGCAATTGGACACACTGCACATGGGTACGTATTTGTATTTTACTGGACCAATTAGATATTATAAACAAATAAAACGCCGTAAAAGAATATTTAAAGAAACAATACACTCGTAGATACTTACATTCAAATTTAATAAATTGTATTTTATACGCGGTTTTGTGCAGGTGTTGTGGTAATTGTAAACAATTCTGGTTACCTGGGCCGTCTTTAACCTATTCGATGCCCTGAACACTTTAGGCCAGTTATATTGCTTAATTTTCAGAAAATATATGTATACATTATAATATCAGCTATTGGTTGGTGATCTGACAGAAACTAGGGGGCCCCATGGATCGCGGGAACCATGGCACTAGCCCAGAGAGGCTAATGAAAAAGAGTGGCCTGCTTGTGTTAGTTATTCAGATAGACATTTAAATATGTGTTGATTTGTGATCACTTAAAACCAGATATCTAAAGAAACACACACAAAAAGGCCTTGAACCTTTCTTAGAGATCAAAATATCAACTCATGGTATGGTCAATATAGGAATGAGGATTACTTTAAAAGGCAAAGGAAACTATAGTTGATGTAAAAAAATAAATAATTTCAGGACATGAAATGGTCATCATAAAAAGTGGTCAGCGAGTATGTGGATCAGGCTGTGCACTGGGCAATGCCCCGCTCATGCAGAACAAGTCATACTTCGAGGTAAAGTTGCAGCAGGGAGGCGTGTGGGCTGTTGGGGTAGCGACCAGGGAGACGGACCTCAATAGAGTTCATGGTACTTAATAATATTGTATGATTATATATAGATAATAATATATATGATCCTTAGATAGTTGTAATTGTTTATGAAGCATGCAACAGTAGTTGAGCACTCTGGCGCATTTGTAATTAGTTTCAACTTTATTTTGCCTCTTGCTTCACCTAACTATACATTTTGCTGATTTTGTCAAGCATAGCTATAGATGTTCAAAAATGCAAACTTAATATGCGAGAAAATCAATAATAATGATCCCCATGGAGCCCATTTTATTTGTAAAAACAAAAAAAATACTTTTAACCACCCATTATAACTATGAAAAGGAAATGTGATTACGCCTTAAATTAGAAAAGTGTGCACTATCTATATCACTTTTAATTTGTGTTGAAACAAAGAAACATGTTACCACAATGTTAGGTATTGCAAATATTGCATTGCTTTTGAATTACTAAAACTTTTATTTCAAAATACGAAATATAATTTCTGTTCACACTATTTAGCATGCATAACGCCAAGTATTGTTGGTGCCATATTTGGTGTCCGGTTATAATAAGGTGCAAAACATCCTTCAATACCCTGTGTGCAGAATTTGTATAACATTAGTTGCCGAAATTATTCAGGTCACTGTTGTAATTGGTTACATAAACTCATGAAGTAATATTACATGTTTGCTTCATTTGTAATTTTTGGACAATTGTTTTTCTATTGCCAAATAATTATTTGCATATTGTTTTGGATGTGGTAAATTATACACTTATACATATATGACTTAATTAGTTGCAGTTATACATTGAGTATTTTTAGAAAAAAAAACATTGTAGGGAGTATTTTTGTTTTTGATGCAGAAAAATGATGAATCTTCAAATTTTTGTATGTGTGTCCGTTTATGCATCACAGGAAAACTACTAAATGGATAAAGATAAAACTCGGCATAGTAATTGGTTAGAACCAGGGTGACCATTTTGGATTCATGGTCCAGGAAAATTAAAGCGTACAATTTTTTATTTTCTTAAATTCAAGGTGGCATGGACAAAGAATCCTGGTGTCTGAATGGCGACGGCACTGTTCGTAATGCGAACGTTGAACTGTACCACCTTGCGCCCGCGCCTCGAGAATCACCCACAGCCGACCTACTAGTCTCCACAGAATCACCAACACATGAGCATGAAAAACCAGAGAGTGACAAAGACAACAGCATAGCGGCCGTGATGCCGGTAGAGGGCGACACAATAGGTGTGGCCTTCGACCACATACAGTTGAATTTCTTTTTAAATGGGAAGAATATGGAGATACCTGTTAGTAATATTAAAGGACCCGTGTATCCAGCATTATATGGTGAGTTGCTAGACATAATAATATACAAGTGCTTAGAACTTATAATATTTTAATCACATGTATGCAATATTTTCGTGAATTTGTTATTGCATAAGAAAGCAATTTTGGCGGTTTACAATGCCATAGTTTACTACAAAAAATATGTATTTTTTTAGGCCTATTTTATGTCCTGGGCAAAGGCCTCGACTTTACACACCACCTGTTACTGTCTTGGGATTGTTCTAGTCACGTTTTACCCGCAAAGCTGTTTAACTCATCGCCTTAGTCTGCCAAGGCTCGGCGGCTACCGTATTCGGGCGACCAACTGTTGATGCTATTATCGATGTCTGGCACTTATTATATTATATATTCATGTTTATTTCACAGTTGATGACGGCGCTATTTTGGACGTAATTTTCGAGAATTTCCTGTACCCTCCCCCGGCGGGGTACGAGAAGATAATGGTTGAGCAATCTCTCCTGTAACAGATTACTCGCAATAACAGCCTATGTGTGGCTGTGGACACTGCGGTGTGCGCAGAGTGCTTATGTGCAGTAATTTTAAACAAACTCGACTACGGCTGACACCGGTAATATCTAAGAATTGATTTTCATTTTAATAGTATGGAATTTTCTCGTATTGCATGCTTAGATTTGCAACTATGGTCCAATTTTTTTTACTGTAATTTTTAATGAAAACTCTGTTAAATATGTATTTAATTTTGTTTCATCAATGCTGGTACTACATATGGTGCGTTTGTTCAAATATTTGTGTATATAACTTTCATTATAGGTTGGTTTAGTTTGTATTGCCCAAATAACGCAAATGTTTGTATGTCATTTGAAGTATTTGCACCATAAATAATGGTTAGCAATGGCAGTTACCAAATTAACGAGTAGAAGCATTGTTACAAGTAACACGTTTAGCGGAAAAGGTAAGATTTTCCAGCCACGCGGGTCGTATTCCTGACTATTATGCCCCAGCGGTTATTGTTGGGATCTTGTATATATGTTACTTGCTCCGAAAACTCTTATAGCGCGATTCAGGGTTGTGATAAGAATTGTCTATTGTTCTGAATGCGTGTGCAGCGCCATCTATGTAGCTTGTGGTGAGGTTGAAGTGGTTGCTACAATAGCTTAAGGCTGTGTCCCCAGTAGGCAAACTGTTAGCGGCCGACTGGTTTGCGGCGTATCGGTTTAGTACGCCCTTCCATATATTTGAAATGGAGTGTTCACAGTTTGCTTAGTTAGCAGTTAGTTTGCGCTCACTCTACGCAGTTTGCAGCGCTACGCGCGCCGACTGATTCAGTGAGCGGTCGACTCACAGTAAAACCGGTTCCAATCGGCGGCGGCGATATGCTTGTTCGCCGGGCGTCGTGAGTCCGTTTGCCGCAAACTGTCACGTGGACAGTTGGAAAGAAGCTATAGACGTGTCCGGACGGAGACGCCATCTTCATTTCATCATGTCACATCCATTATTTTATTTATAATGTGTATTTATTGATTGTGTTATTGCTATTAATTACTTGACATTGGCAAAATACCCGCTAAGTTGTGGGTGAGGCCATTTTTATTTCCATTTTATTTCATCGCATCTCATTTCGTAAAGAAAGAAGACGTGTCCGGACGTGTTTTTTTGCATCGCTTACATAATTAATCTCTACGCACACACACCACAGAAACCATCGTGACCAACACAACCAATCTCTTCGTATACAACAATAGTAAAGTGAAAATTCAGTCGGTCGACCTAAATAAGCGGCTAACTCATAACAGTTTGCTTGCGACGCACGCAAATTGATCTGAGTTTGCAGCTAACTGGAATTTCAGTTCGCCACAAATTTGCGGCTCACTCAGTCGGCCGCAGACAGTTTGCCTACTGGGGACACAGCCTTAGTTTGCATTTCAGAGACGTGGTTATGAACCGACATGAATATTGAAAGCTTTATTTTAGCATTCAACATAATTAATTTTGCTATCGTAACATTATTACTATATGATTATACTTACTTAATAGTTTTATTCAAATAAGTAGCAAGCAGTACAGAAGTATTCAGGAGAATGGGGGTTCCAACCCCCTCCCTGAATAGCTTTAGCTAATCCAACGCTTTATACATGGTACTTTCTAAAATATTGTCGACTTCGGATTTTTGTTGTTGAAGCTTATTGTCTCTGGTCCCCGCTGCCCGAGCTGGACTCCCCCTGCAGTATATTGTTGTTCCTTTTCGTCCTTCGTCCATAGCTTGACCCTCCCTAAGTGTGCTGTTGTTGCTTATTGTCTCTGGTCCAGAGCTCGACCCCGAAGTAAATTCTGGGTAGAATGGTTCGACTGTTGAAAATATAAAAAAATAATTATTTTGTTTGTTTAATAAGAATAAAAAAAAGCCTAAATAGTTTTGACTTTAAATGCGGTGTTACTTCTACTAAATATGAGCAACATTCCCAGATATAATTCGAATATAGAAATTCCTAAATGTTTTTGATCTCATATATAGGTATGTTTGGTTCGCTAGTGTAGTTATATAATCGTTTATATAAATAAGTACATATAATCGCTACTAGGCTTGTTATTTATTATTTTTATCTAATAACCTGCATTACGTAATAAATCGGAAATCGGTGCTGCCATATAAATAAACAGTATTAATTTAATCAATATTCTTGATATGCTGATATATTTTTTAACATTAAGGTAATACTCATTTACCAACACTATCTCCCCCCTTCGCCGCCAACTTTCGCTCGATGAATGTGCTCGGTCAGGGCGCGAAAATCTAAATTTTGACAGATTTTAATTTTTTACAAAAAGTTGGGCCATCTTTGTGATGTAATTTTGAGAACATTGCAGTGTTGTATCGTTTTAAATGAATCCAAAAGCAAAATTAATTGATGCCACAATCACAAATAATATAATTACGACTAGAATGATAATTTTTTTGGTAAAAAATAAAAAAAAATACTATTTCGCTCCCTGATAACCGTTGCGCTCTAGAGCTAAGTATTGCCATCCAAAAATTGTCTTAAAAGTGGGCGGACTGGACCTCACGATAGTAGCTAAAGGCTTAATAGCCGCGTTGTATATTCACCACGTCCTGTCATAGTTATTCACAATTTAAATGCATCTCAAATCATCAAATTTATCTTTTTTAATGTATGTATTCTTTACTTGTTTTGTCCAAAGTTATAGTGCTAACGAAAAGAGCGCTGGTGACGTTTAAAGGGTAACCCAATTTAGGGCTCTTTATAATGAGGCAGGTTTTGTCTTAAATATATAGAGTTTGCGAACAATCTCAGCTGGCACCGGCCCGCTACAAAACCGTCTCGTTAACATGTTTTAATTTCATAACTAATTAATTCGCAACGATCAAGAAATGTAAGTAGAGTGGAAAACTGGCTCTATTTTGTAGCCGATTACCAACGGAAAATAAAAAAGAAAAAATAATAGGGTACACAGTTGCTGGGAGCGAACCGCTTCGTGTAACATGTTGGCAAAGACTGCTGCTATGCTGAGTCAGGCTAATAAGGAATATTGGCTAGATATAAGAGAATCTAATCTGTTGTAATAAGTATCGTAACAAATATTTTTGTATTAATCTATTGTGTATTACTTGTATCTAATACTCCTATGTAGAATTGTAACATGTATAACTAAATGACCATGTCCAGACCAACCGCGCAACCTCGCGAGGCATGGATGTTTGGATTTAGGATATGTTTCAATCAAAAATTTGGCAATTACTTCTTTGTTAGCGCCCCCCTGAAGGGATTATAAACTCCAATGTTATAGATGTATTCATATCATAATAATGTATTGAGACAATATTGATGTATAACTACCATGACTTTGTAATTAAATTACTTACATTATATCATACTATAATCTGCCCAACGTGCTGAGTCACTTGTGGCACTTTCCACGCTTATCAAATACCCTAATTAAATGATAGCTATATTTTATATCTCTCAATATCAACTGACAACCAATTTAAAACGAAATAATGCATCAAGATGATACAAGAAACATCATTGTTCTACAATGTTTTTATTCAACTAATTATTTTAACATGTTTGTGGTGTTGTTGTCTAATTAGATTTTGGCAAAATACCTACCGTTGGGTGGCCGAGGCAATTTCACTGAAGAAAGGCAACCTTCTTTCTTCTATACATCTATACATATAAATAAAATTGGAGTGTCTGTTTGTAATATTAAAATAACCGCTTTTTACTAAGTGCATTTGGATGTATACACGTTACCTATACCGAAACAACATTTTTTACAATTTTTGTCTGTCTGTCTGTCTGTCTGTCTGTCTGTCCGTCTGTCTGTCTGTCCGTCTGTCTGTCTGTCTGTCTGTCTGTCTGTTTGTTCCGGGTAATCTCTGAAATGGCTGGACCGATTTTGACGGGAATTTCACTAGCAGATAGCTGATGTAACAAGGAGTAACTTAGGCTACTTTTATTTTAGAAAAAAAAACTGGATCTCTCGAAAAAAAATTAAAACCAATGTTGCAGCGCTGCGCCTGCTTAAAGTTTGATAGCAACAATCTGCAATGCGTCCCGCGGGATCAGAACGCGAGCAGGCTCTTGCCAACGGTTGAGACGTTGTTAAATACCACGCGGACGAAGTCGCGGGCAACAGCTAGTTGTAAATAAAAAAAAAATGCTGTCAATATCAATGCGTTGCCATAGAAACAACGAACGATTACCATGGTTTCAATAGCCGATTGGTCGGATCGGAACGGGCTGCCTGCTCGCGGAATTAGCCCGAGGCAGTCTCGAAAGTTGCGCACACAATATACCAACGGCTATAAGGTCTTATGGCGTGAATTAGGCGTTAATTCGTCGGACATATAGCTTAGTTGGTCTGTATTATAGTGAATTTGCTGTTTCAAGAATTGTTAAATGAAAACGAAAATTAATTACTGCTATTATTACATTTTTGAAAGGTTCGGCAAGGTGATCAAAAGTGGAACAATGAACATTGAATTACCCTACAAAATTATTTGTAAATTGTATAATGTCTGTACTGATATTTATTATTATAATAATTGTAAGAAGCTAAGAAGATGAGAATAAAAAGGATTGCCAATATATAAATATTTTGTTTCATTTAGGCTGTGTCCCCAGTCGGCAAACTGTCAGCGGCCGACTGAGTGAGCCACAAATTAGTGGCGAACTGAAATTCGAGTTAGCTGCAAACTCAGATCAATTTGCGTGCGTCGCAAGCAAACTGTTATGTGTTAGCCGCTTATTTAGGTCGACCGACTGACTGAATTTTCACTGTCAACTGTCCACATGACAGTTTGCGGCAAACTGACTCACTACGCCCGGCGAACAAGCATATCGCCGCCGCCGACTGGAATCGGTTTTGCTGTGAGTTGGCCTCTCACTGAATCAATCGGCGCGCGCAACACAGCAAACTGCGTAGAGTGAGCGCAAACTAGCAAACTGTGAACACTCCATTTCATATATATGGAAGGGCGTACTAAACCGATACGCCGTTAACTCAGTCGGCCGCTGACAGTTTGCCGACTGGGGACACAGCCTTAATATTGGCGAAGTTTCTTTTTGTCATCTCATGCACATGGCTACGTCATCGCTGCGCAGTCACGATTAGTGTTGCGATATATACAATCTATATTTGTCAATAAGGCTACGAGTGCAGTACGTAGATAACAAGCGAATTATGTTGCACTTTGCCAATGATCTTTTTAATTCTATGGCCAGTGTAAAAAAAAATCCCTCAATGCAGCATGAAGGTATCAAAAGGTGCAAGGAAATGGTTTAAAAATATATATAGTCCGTCCGAATAAGGAATGAGATCACATCGAGTTTAGACTATCAGCACATAACACATAATCCTTAATATGGTAATTTTAATCGAGCCTAAAGTACTGGCACAAAAGAACCATACCATTGTCTGCTGAACACAGCCACGCCCGCCAGACGGGTAGTTATGACTGTAAATTAATTTATCTTTAGGCACATAAAATTTTCAGTTCGGCTTTGGGATTTGACCCATTTGAATAACTTGTAGGCATAACTCAAAACTACTAAGTGGGTAAGTATCTAAATCTCTTCATTTATTGTACACTTCGGGTCTTTGAAAGTTTAAATCGTCTGCTATAGTGGCGCTGTTCAATAAAAGTTTATAAACTTTTAACTGCAGGTAAGCACCCTAGGGTCATGAATATTACATTCGCGTTAAAACTAGGTAAGTGAGCAGGTACTTTAACTAAGAAATTGCGTAGATTTATGAAGCCAATTGGTTTATCTTTTACCACTAATGTTTTGTCCACTAACCATTACTTACGAGCTAAAAGAGCGACTGGGCAAATTGTATTTGTCTACTCGCGAAAAGGCAACTAAACCAATCTAAAGCCGACACAGCTAAGTAGTTTTGTGTGTCGGCAACAAGGAGCTTGTTTGAGCGCTCGGGGCTCGTTTATAACGCCCATCCGTTATCGGTCGGCAGCACTGAAAGCGCCCGTGACGAATGCGAATGCGCCGGACACGCGGAAAATTGGAAAAGCAACGGGGCGGTCAGTTGCAGCCCTCCATAATTTCCCTTTTTAACCGAATTCACAAAAAGAACTGGTTCTCAATTTGAATGTACTTATAGTTCTTTTTTTGGATATCTTCAGCATTTACTTATGTAGTGATTTCGACAAAATTTACCTACCCGCGATTTTTTTTCTTTTTATTTTAAAAGATTAATTAACTTAAAAGATTCTGAATTTACCACCTATACTCATAGACGTAAGAACCTAATTATTTTACGTAGGTACTTACTAAAAATATTGTAAGTAGGTAAGTATATAGTTGGTTGTAGGTATTATATACTACATACCTACTTATAATGCATTTTAAAACGGATAAGCTATAGTAAGTTTTAAAAATGTTTTAGGGGTATACCTACCTACCTTGAGATTTCGTTCAATCCATCCAAAGCCAGTTTAAGAAAATCCAAGTTATCGAAGGGTGGATTCGAAATTCCAAAGTATTTGAAAGTAATTTTACCGGCCATTGCACACTGCATGTACCGACGCCCTGAAGATTCTATCTTTGAATACTTAACAACTTTAACCGTTCAAGTTTATTGCAGAATTTCGCACCGCGCGGAGGGCACGAGGAGTGCTTACCGCGCCATTTCACGCTATAAATCTGATTTTCGCGTCAAAAAATGCAGTTCCCTACTCGTACGAAGATGCTGTGTATTGCTTTCAACAATTTATATGAAAAGTGCGGTGTTGAAAACGTAAAATTGTAGTTCGCCAGGCTATTAAATTATGTTCGACTAGGTATGAACACATTGGTCGTACCGCTATCAATATTTTCGCTTCATAATTTTATCAAAATGATTTTTTTGTTGTTTTTGAAACACTATCTGCTGATTCTAGATAGGTATGCGGATAAAATAATTAGCAAGCAAGGCTGTGCACACACGGCGCTGCGATACGGTGGCGTTTTCTGTCAGTGCGGCGCGCGGCGACCCCCGCGCTGCTGTCGCTGTGCCTCGTCATCATGCGTCTGCGATGCTGCGGTTATATACCTATGGTCTCGCTCGTTCATCCACTTGTTAGTATGTTCTTTACATACAGAGTGTACTGTGCGACCGAAAGACAAGTTGATAGAACGCTCACGTTGGTAACGAGCGTCGCAGGGTCAAACTCCAGCTCGCACCGCTGGGATTTCTGAATTGTATGTGCGAATGTCATTTTCAACCGTAATTATCATTTGTTAAACGGTAAAGGAAAACAGCGGGTCTGCATAACCTAGTTCTCGAAAGACGTGTGTAGCCCGCCAACCCGAAACGGGCCAGGGTGGTGTACTATACTATTGCCTAATCCCCCTTGTATTGAGGGTAGATCCACGACCAGCAGTGGCACATTAAAAGGGCTGATATTATTATTAATTTTATAAAAAAGAACCCTAATCTACTGTGCGTTTCAAAAAAAGTTTAAGTCTTGTTAAAAAAAATACACTTTTAACAGGGGCTAAAGTCACCTCACCTGGCGCATTAGTAATCGTCTTTGCTTGCTTCGTCATTCGTAGCAAGATCGACACAAGATAATCAAGCTATAAAAATAGATAGGAGCTCATTACATATCACAGGGACCGCGATTCGATGAGGTGTATTCTTGTGGCGTTGTTCCTGGCGGCGTGCGCGCGCGCACAGCGCGGTACCGACGAGAATGGTCTCGTGCACCTCGTGCAGGGCCCCGTGCTCGGCCATCTAGACCCCACAGAGAGTTTTTATGCTTACTACAACATTCCGTACGCGACTGTACCCACTGGGATTCATAGATTTAAGGTAAATTTAATTTTGTTGCTCGAGATTCAACAAAGACGATTTAAGTGTTTTTATTTTATCAAACCATTTTCCGCAGGCACCTCTACCGCCGCCGATGTGGACTCAACCTTTAGACGCGGTGGATCGAGGCATCACATGCTTCCAGCCCGCAGTGTTCCCCAACATGCGCGAAGATTGCCTCGTAGCCAACGTATTCGTTCCTAATACAAATGAAACGAATCTTCCGGTAGTTGTCCATATCCATGGCGGGGCATATCAGTTCGGATTCGGAAATTCTGAAACCCTGAACAGTTTAGTTCAATCGAAAAAAATCATCGCTGTCACGTTTAATTATAGATTGGGGGTACATGGTTTCCTGTGCCTCGGGACGGAAGGTGCGCCCGGGAATGCAGGGTTAAAAGATCAAGTAGCGCTACTGCGATGGATTAACGAGAACATCGACCGGTTCGGTGGCAATCCTGACGATGTCACGCTGCTGGCGTGCAGCGCCGGCGCCGGCGCGACAGACGTTTTAACTCTCTCAGGCATCACCAGTGGCCTCTACAACAAGGCTATTCTTGAGAGTGGTGTAAGTTTTGGCGCCGTAGGAGTTCAGGTCAACCCAATCGAAAATGCGAAAACATATGCTAGAATTTTGAACTTTAATAACGTCGACAATGTAACCGCTTTAGAAGAATTTTATAGGACCGCATCATTCCAAGAATTATTGTCACGTCCCGATATAATGACGGATAATACGGATTCTGCTATACTGTTCGGCCCGTGCGTAGAGAGAGATGTCGGCGAAGAGAGAGTTCTCGAAGATGCTCCAATAAATATTATAAAGCGAGGGGACTATACAAAAGTACCTCTGCTCTACGGATTCGCAAACATGGAAGGTTTGATGCGGACTTGGTTATTTGAATCTTGGAGACATCTAATGTATGAGAATTTCACAATTTTCCTACCGGCAGAGTTAGGGTTTGAAAGTCACGAAGATAAGGAAGAGGTTGCTAGGACAGTGAAAGAATTTTATTTCGGCAACCAGTACATAACCGGAGATAATATTTTGGCATTCATCGATTACTTTACCGATGTTTTGTTCGGCTATCCTATGCTGAGAGCCCTGACACTTCGTGTAGAGTCCCTTAACGATACTATTTATTTATATAAATACTCGTTCGTGGATGAGAATACGCCCAGCATACCTTACACAGAGGAGCGAGGGGCGGACCACTGTGAGCAGGCTCTTGCTGTGCTCGACGAAGATGAAACTAATATCACTGCAGAGTATCGACAAATGAAGGGGGTGATGAGAGAGCTGTGGGGCAACTTTATTTTAACTGGGTGAGCTACTAATGACTTTGACAGACTGAAGAGCATTAAGCGTTTTGCATGCTGCGTTATTTATATGGGTGTTATAGTCTTCACGAAAACAGCACAGTCAGGATTCCATAGGTACATTTAAACCACGGAGAACGCTGAACTCCTAGCGTTAATAGGCTTATTCAGAATTTTTGTCCTCTATATTAATTTTTAATCATAATTGTGTTTGTCCAGGAGTCCCGTGGATCCTGACTCGGCGCTGCCGTCGTGGCCGGCGGCGAGTGCGGCCAGGTCTCCGCATATGTCGCTAGGGCGGTCTGTGGAGCTAAAGGGGGCTCTGCTGGAGGACCGCATGGCGTTCTGGGACACCATCTACGAGCGACACTACCGAGCTCCTGTCCCACCACTTGTGGAAGACGAGTCCACCACTGGTGGCGCATCTTCAATTGGCAATTTATTGCTATTAAATTTTTTAGTTTCATTTATTGTAGCCATAATATTCTTCTAGTCATGCTTATATATAAGGACAAATATTTTCAAATAGGTAAGTATGTAATTAGTATTCATAAGTATTATTACATTTAAGAATACCTACTTCAATTTTAAGTTAACAAATACTATAGAATAAAAGTCATTGTGTATGATTTAACATTGTGTTGTGTTGATTTATTTATTTTTGATAATATGGCCGCTGTGTGGGCAAGATAATGAATGTAATGTATACCTGTGTTCGTAATATGATTAAATAGATACGCAGGCGTAGCTTTAATCACCATCACGTGTTTTTCATTAACGATCAATATATAGTATGTTACCTTCTACTATGTTCTAGCTTTTGTCTTCTATATTTAAAAAATACAGGCCTTCGTTCTGTGGTCCGTATAAATACATAATTACATCGTTCCAATTGCTACTAAATTGGTGTTTTATTCAGTCAGTACAGAAAAAAAATCATTTATTAACTATAGGTATGTTATATCTATATAAGTAACTAGCTGTTGCCCGCGACTTCGTCCGCGTGGTATTTAACAAAGACAACCGTTGACAACAGCCTGCTCGCGCGTTCTGAGCCCGCGGGACGCATTGCAGGTTGTTGCTATCAAACTTAATCAGGCGCTGCGCTACAACATTGGTTTTAATTTTTTTTCGTGAGAGCCTATTTTTTTCTAAAATAAAAGTAGCCTAAGTTACTCCTTGTTATATCAGCTATCTGCCAGTGAAAGTCCCGTCAAAATCGGTCCAGCCATTTCAGAGATTAGCCGGAACAAACAGACAGACAGACAGACAGAAAGACAGACCGACAGACAGACAGACAGACAGACAAAAATTTTAAAAAATGTTGTTTCGGTATATGTAACGTGTATACATCCAAATGCACTTAGTAAAAAGCAGTTATTTTAATATTACAAACAGACACTCTAATTTTATTTATATGTATAGATTATAAACTGGGATCGCCCTCAGTCCATGTACGGTATACCCATAATCCCCATATCATATCGTATTTTGAGGTGACTATAACTTTCAAATAGGACCGTTTAATGTCTCATAGGAGTGCAGTTTTTTATTACTATTAAACAAGGTCAAATCAGTTAACGGTAAGAGTACCACAAAAGTTGATACATGTGGCTTAAGAGACCCTCAAGGAGCTGTATGATGGCGTCACTGCCGTTTGTGATAATTGAACATGCCAAAATTGTGTTAGCGTTTCCCGCGGCTCTGCTTGCGCAAGCGCATACGCACAGTGGAAGCCAAAAAAACCTTACAACCCTAAAAACATAAATACTACCCCCATACCTAATAAATGAACCTAGTCCAGCCAGATGTCCCTTTATAAAATATATTTTTACACTGTAGAAAAGAATCAATGCTTTTATTTTTGGTTGAACCAACGTACTTAGTTGAAAAAAAATAGGATTAAAAATTTGTACTCCGCCAACCCGTACCGGGCTAGGGTGGTGAACTATTGCCCAACCCCCCTTGTATGGAGGGTAGGTAGATGCCTAGTACTGGGATATTAAAATGGACGATATTATTATTACTATTTCAAAGGAAGACTATTATAAGTTTGTCTTGTTAAAAAATATCCCCTCTTAACACGGAATAAAGGCACCTCACCTGGCGTATAATTAATAATTAGTAATCTTGTGGCTTACTTCATCATTAGTTGCAAAATTTACACGAGATAAACCAGCTATAAAAATAAATCGCAACTCATTACATGTCACAGCGACCGCAGTTCGATGTGGTGTATGTTGGTAGTGTTGTTGCTGGCGGCGTGCGCGCGCGCACAGCTCGGTACCGACGAGGATGGTCTCGTGCACCTCGTGCAGGGCCCCGTGCTCGGCCATCTAGATCCCACAGAGAGTTTTTATGCTTACTACAACATTCCGTACGCGACTGCACCCACTGGGATTCATAGATTTAAGGTAAACTTAATTCTGTTGCTCGAGATTCAACAAAGACGATTTAAGTGTTTTTATTTTATTGAAACGTCTTCCACAGGCACCCCTACCGCCGCCGACGTGGACTCAACCTTTAGACGCGGTGGATCGAGGCATCACATGCTTCCAGCCCGCGGTGCTCCCCAACATGCGAGAAGACTGCCTCGTAGCCAACATATTCGTTCCTAATACAAATGAAACGAACCTCCCGGTAGTTGTCCGTATCCATGGCGGGGCATATCTGTTCGGTTTTGGAAATTCTGTAACCTTCAACAGTTTAGTTCAATCAAAAAAAATCATCGCTGTCACGTTTAATTATAGATTGGGGGTACATGGTTTCCTGTGCCTCGGGACGGAAGGTGCGCCCGGGAATGCAGGGTTAAAAGATCAAGTAGCGCTACTGCGATGGGTTAACGAGAACATCGACCGGTTCGGTGGCAATCCTGACGATGTCACGCTGCTGGCGTGCAGCGCCGGCGCCGGCGCGACAGACGTTTTAACTCTCTCAGGCATCACCAGTGGCCTCTACAAAAAGGCTATTATTGAGAGTGGTGTTAGTTTTGGCGCCGTAGGAGTTCAGATCAACCCAATCGAAAATGCGAAAACTTATGCTAGAATTTTGAACTTTAATAACGTCGACAATATAACCGCTTTGGAAGAATTTTATAGGACCGCATCATTCCAAGAATTATTGTCACGTCCCGATGTAATAAACGATAATAAGGATTCTTCTGTACTTTTCTGCCCGTGTGTAGAGAGAGATGTCGGCGAAGAGAGAGTTCTCGAAGATGCTCCAATAAATATTATAAAGCGAGGGGTCTATACAAAAGTACCACTGCTATACGGATTCGCAAACATGGAGGGTTTGATGCGGACTTGGTTATTTGAATCTTGGAGACATCTAATGTATGAGAATTTCACAATGTTTTTACCGGCAGAGTTAGGATTCGAAAGTCATGAAGAAAAAGAAGAGGTTGCTAGGACGGTGAAAGAATTTTATTTCGGAAACCAGTACATAAGCGGAGGACATATTTTGGCATTCATCGACTACTTTACCGATGTTTTGTTCGGCTATCCTATGCTGAGAGCCTTGACACTTCGTGTAGAGTCCCTTAACGATACTATTTATTTATATGAATACTCGTTCGTGGATGAGAATACGCCCAGTATACCTTATACAGAGGAGCGAGGGGCGGACCACTGTGAGCAGGCTCTTGCTGTTCTCGACGAAGATGAAACTAATATCACTGCAGAGTATCGACAAATGAAGGAGGTGATGAGAGAGCTGTGGGGCAACTTTATTTTAACCGGGTGAGCCACTTATGACTTCGCACATACTGAAGAGCGTTAAGCGTTTTGCGTGCTGCGTTATTTGTACGGGTGCTACAGTCGTCGTGATAACAGCATCGTAAGAATTCTATTGGTACATTTAAAGAACGCAGAACGCTGAACTCACTCTAACGTGTAATAAGCCTAACTTATTCAGAATGTTTGTCCTCTTTGTTAATTTTTTAATCATCATTGTGTTTGTGCAGAAGTCCCGTGGATCCTGACTCGGCGCTGCCGTCGTGGCCGGCGGCGAGTGCGGCCAGGTCTCCGCATATATCGCTGGGGCGGTCTGTGGAGCTAAAGGGGGCTCTGCTGGAGGACCGCATGGCGTTCTGGGACACCATCTACGAGCGACACTACCGAGCTCCAGTCCCACCACTCGTGGAGGACGAGTCCGCCACTGGTGGCGCATCTTCAATTGGCAATTTACTGCTGTTTAATTTTTTAGTTTCATTTATTGTAGCCATAATATTCTTCTAGTCATGCTTTTTATATAAGGACGAATATTTTCAAATAGGTAATAATAAAAAATTGGTAAATGTAATTAGTATTCATAAGTAATTATTATTAAATTTAAGAACACCTACTTAAATTTTAAGTTAATAAATACTATAGGAGAAAATTCATTTTGTATGATTTAATATTGTGTTGTGTAGTTTTATTAATTTTCGTAATATGATTAAGACGATACATCGATACAATGAATCCAAATTTTGGGGCTTGGTTTGTGTCTGCGCTCGCACACAGCGATATAAGACGAGCCATAAGTTTTATATTCTCAAAATATGTTTTTTTCTTTGGTTCTCAAATTTGAATATCGAAAGGGAAGCCGAGAGGAATCGTGTTATACGGACATACGGATTGGGTGAAAAAAAAATCGCATTCCAATTTTGAACCGTAAATAATGAGTACTAAATTGGTCATCTATTATTAGTTTTAGTGAAGACATATACAGACACCACCGAGTCCCAGGCACCACGTATTATTATCACTCTTTAACTGTCATTGATATTGACCCTGTATAAAAAGGTCAGTGTTGCCATTGTGTGAAATTCCACTTTTATGCGGATATTACGTGGGTTTTGTGCGGTTAGACAAGTATATTCGATCTAGGCAGACAGTATCAGCTTTGTTCGAAGAAGCGACGAACATATTTTTTTTATTTTATTTTTTTATTACATTATAGGTAAGTATTTGATCTCGATCTCACCTGATGGTAAGTGATGATGAGATCTACGATGGAGCATACTTGCCTAGGTAGGAAGGCGGCAGTAGATCGAGGCGCTACATTTACTAGGCACATGCAGCGCAGCTGATCTGACCCGCCATCCATGAATGACAACACCGAACATCATGGCGGAACACGGCTAGGCCGCTTGGCGACATGGCTTTGTTCATGCTTAAGCGTAGATATATACTCGCAATAAGGTGTAGGCACACGAAGAATTGCGAGGTGCTTTATTAAGTCCGAGCCTTGAACTTGGAACCTACTTGGTTTTGGCATGGTCACAATTATTTTGTCGTCGAAGCCATATCTCGGCTTGACAACTTTTTCCAACATTCCATCCAACCCGCTCCTTTTTTAATGGACTCCAAAAAAACAGAGGAGGTTCTCAATTCGGTTGTAATTTTTTTAAACAAATTATGACTACTTGCCTTAAATACATTGACACATACAATACAAGGACATAAACATCGAAGTTAACGAAACATATTGTACCGTTGATAATAGGAACAAGTGAGGACATATCATGATTTAAGTACTTACACTTAAGTCATGATATGTCCAGTGAAGTATTAATATCTGATAACGGAAAATATTTAACGCTGGTCAGACAAGCAAAAAAAAAAACAACTGTCGATGATATCACGATAATTATGTCTGCCATTTACATATTAAAGGTTTGTCTGTGATGTCCAGTAGCTTTGTATAGCTATGCGCTGTCGGACGCTTGTGTTGTTGTTGTGCGTGGGCGCAGTCCGCTGTGCGGCTGAGGGCGAGTGGCGCACCGTGCCCACCGCGCAGGGACCCGTGCGCGGTCTCAGGGACTCCAGCGGGGAGTTTTACACGTTCTACAACATCCCCTACGCCACTGCGCCTACAGGCAGGGAGAGATTCAAAGTATTTACTTTTTTAATTTTGATAAAAATGATTTGATGAGTACCAGTACATTTGGTAGTTGGTTGAAGGTAAGGTGTGAAAGACGAACGGACATAGCACGGTAAGGTTTGGATGTTCACCATTTTGGTACGGAATCCCGAAACAAAGCAACTCAATACATAAAATAATATTAAAACGGTTTCATTTTGGGACGATACTCAGGCGATTAATTTGAAGGCATGTATGAGAAATTATGTGGCGGTAGGATCAATATTGTTCCGACTGTAATATCTAGTGTGAATAAATCGAATAACATTTCAACCATATGATTATCACATGCTAAACAGTTAAGGAAAACATCGTGAGGAAACTAATGACTGAGAAATAGTCCGCCAACAACGCACAAAAATGTCACCAAAATCAAAATCAAATCTGTCAAAAGTCGGTCGTCACTTACAAACATATCACGGAATTATTATTGATTCTACATATATCGCATCTACAATATTATGTTATATCAATGATGATATGATTGGACCTAATTATTATCGACAAGGTCTGGTCGTACATACTGCAACGCCGTGGGTTTATCTGCTATAATGGCGTAAGGTCAATAACATAAAAATATAATTAAGTATACCATCACGCCTGTAATCCCCGAAGGTGTAGGCAGAGGTGCACTGCAATGCAGCCTCATTTCGCCGATAGTATTTTGGTCCGAATGTAAAAAGGCACTTTCCTCCTCAATATGAGGAGGATGTAGGCCGTAGTCCACCACGCTTGCCCATTGCGGTTTGGTTATATTTCCAATGTTTATATTTCCAGGCACCTCTACCTGCGCCAGTATGGCTTCAACCCCTGGAAGCTGTCAACAGGGGCATCATTTGCCCACAGGCGTCAATGGGATATATGATGCCTGAAAACCACAAGATGCAAGAAGACTGTCTCGTCGCAAATGTATATGTACCTGACACAGAGGAAACAGATCTTTCGGTGCTAGTCTACGTGCATGGCGGAGCATTCCAGATAGGGTACGGGGACTGGTTAAAATACACCCATTTGGTGAAAAGCAAAAAAGTTATTATTGTCAATTTCAATTATCGCCTTGGCATCCACGGGTTCTTATGTTTGGGCACGAAGGATGCACCCGGCAACGCCGGCATGAAGGACCAGGTGGCGCTCTTGCGCTGGGTCAACAGGAACATCGCCAGCTTCGGTGGCAACCCCAAAGACGTCACCATCGCTGGATATAGCGCAGGATCTGCGTCAGTTGACCTTCTTATGCTATCCAAGTCTGCTGAAGGGCTATTCAATAAAGTGATCCCGGAGAGCGGCTCGAACCTAGCTGCATTCTCAATCCAATCTGATCCTGTGGAGAACGCTAAGATGCACGCCAGGAGCCTGAATTTCACCGACGTCGACGATATATATGCTCTGGAAGAGTTTTACACAAGAGCGTCGTATGAACTTTTAACATTAAGCCCATTTATTGACAGAACAGACTCTACTTTTGTCTTTTCGCCGTGCGTGGAGCGCGACTCAGGAGATGGAGTGTTCCTCGACGACTCTCCACTAAATATTTTAAAGAAGGGGAAATATAAAAAGGTGCCGTTACTGTATGGTTTCGCCAACATGGAAGGGTTGCTACGTATAGAGTTTTTCGATAATTGGAGCCACAAAATGAACGAGCAGTTTTCAGATTTCCTACCGGCGGACTTAATATTCGAGAATGATGCTCAGAGAGAACGAGTCGCTCAGCAGGCGAAGGAATTCTATTTTGGCGATAAACCAGTGCAGGAAGACAATGTTTTAGGATACGTGGACTTCTTTTCCGATGTAATGTTTACGTATTCAACACTGTGGGCAGTGAAATTACATGCGGAGGCGGGACACGATCAAGTATATTTGTACGAATACTCTTTTGTGGATGAAGACACCCCCGTGGCACACAACCACCAAAGGTGCTAACCACTGCTCTCAGACTATAGCCGTGGCCGACGGCAATGTCTTTAACATTACTCAATCGAATGAAAGTTCCCTATCTAAGGAATTCAACAAAATGAAGGGAATTGTTCGAGAAATTTGGCTTAATTTTATTACAACCGGGTAAGACCATTCAGAATGTGTAAACCTTAGAAACTGAAATGCTTAATTATGTAAACATAACGGCAAAGACACACGGCTAGGTAGTTAAGCTGTCTGGTGTTGTTTTACAGAAAACCAATGGCGGAGAGTTCGTCGTGGCCGGCGGCGGGCGCCGGGCGCTCACCGCACATGTCGCTGGGGCGGGCGGTGGAGCTGCGCAGCGTGCTGCTGGAGCAGCGCACGCGCTTGTGGGATGACATCTACCGGCGACACTACCGCCAACCCACGCCGCCGCCCGTGCATCCGACAAGGCCTCGCGTCGATTTGTAGTGCCATTAAACTGTTCTATTTTTTTAATTGTGATAATAGGTACCTACCTATTTCATATACAATGGAATATAGTGATGGTTTACTTGAGGTTATTTGTAATTCTTACGTTGTTATTTCCTTAAAAAGAACTGGTTTTTGATTTTGATTCTTATTTTCATCAGGTTTCGCTAGGTACTTTTGAAATGTAGATAAGTAGGTACATCGTTGGCACAGGGTTGTCAAGGCGCCCTCCTAAGCGATCAATTAATTGGGATAATCTGACGGATGACAGTTCGCCACATTTCCGTTTCCGAGCACAAAATAAACGTTACGGGGGCGCCGCAGCCGCCGCCCCACAATTAAATATAAATAATTTTACCAAAGCTAAGAAAAAAAAGCCGCTAGCAGCATTTTGTAGTTTAATTGGTCTATATTTTATTTTTAGTCCGAGTTTTCCCCGGAGAGTGCGACGCGACTCGGGCTGGAGGGATGTATTTTAGAGTTCCTCCACCCCTTAAAATCCATGTCCGTACAAAATAAAAGTTCCCCTTTACAGCCATTGGCCTACATAAGGACTGTTCTGTGATGGCAGCGCGGTTGAGACAGCCAAAACTTGTCTCGGTAGAAACTCGCAAACTAATAGAGTAGAGGCAATCTTGCGATGGAAGAAACGTAGGTTCAAGGTTTAGTATACTCTTTTTGAATCGTCCTGTTTAGTTCCACATTACTAGTATTAGTTCCACTAACAAAGCTAGTCGCCTCACATTAGTTCGACTGCACATAAATCAATTAGAACTGAGACAAACAAGTTTGGCAGCAACTCCGTGAGCCAATAAGATCGAAAGTAGCAAAACAATGGCCCGCCAGCCAAGATAAGTCTGTAACTTAATTAACTCCCGAAGCCTTGCTTCGGTATAATTAACTTCGAAGCTTTTTGAAGCGGTAAACAGTCACCGCGTGCTGGCTGCGTTGCTACTCGCTACGAAATATTTTCGGGTAAAAATAGACGAAGTAAGTAGATATACTCGTATATAATAAACTAGCTGTTACCCGCGACTTCGTCCGCGTGGTATTTAACAAAAAGTTTATCTAAAATTAATGTAGCCTATGTTACTCCTTATTACATCAGCTATCTGCCAGTGAAAGTCCTGTCAAAATCGGTCCAGCCATTGCAGAGATTAGCCGAAACAAACAGACAGACAGACAGACAAAAATTGTAAAAAAAATGGTTTTGGTATATGTACCGTGTATACATCCAAATGCACTTAGTAAAAAGCGGTTATTTTAATATTACAAACAGACACTCCAATTTTATTTATTTGTATATATGTATGTATAGATTAATGAAGGTTTAGCAATTCTGGGTTAAATCGACACCAGCAATATTATGAATTTCAATTGAATGATTGTCTAACCATTGATTAGATATAGAAGTTCGCTACGAATAAGTCGTTCGGGAAAACATACTAATTGGATTTATTTTTTTGAACACTCATGTGAATACCTACACAAAGTTCGGAAACATACTGTCACCTCCCGCACCAACAGGGTGCAATCAAGTTGAATATGTGATACTCCGCTTTCCCATTATTTATAGCACGTATTGGTGGTATAACAGGTCGTATGATGGTATGAGATACAATGTGCAATATATGTGGCAGCTGCATTGGGTACTTTTATAAATCGGTCTCTTCAACCTCGCCACAAGCTACACAGATGGCGCTGAATACGAGATTCAGAACAATGGAGTATTCTCCATACAATCCTGAAACGCGCTATGAGAGTTTCCGGAGCACGCAACATATATACAAGATCCCGCCCCGCCAGGCGTACCACTACCCGCCTGCCTGGAAGATTTTCCCTTTTCCTTTAAAAACCAAATGTGAAGTCGTAAACTAAGCAACGCCTGTATTAATGTGTACGGTGTCGGTGTCGTAGTAAATATAAATATTCTGACGGTGTTACAGCTTAGCGAATTTGTAGCGCAATTTGTGATGTTATCTTAGGACTCGCGAGAACTCCCGAGTAACGCACGTACGAGGCTGGGGAACCTGTTATATTGCTATTTAAGTGGGCTGTTCCGTCAAATGACACGTTTATTGCATGTTAAATATTGTTTTTGTCTCGTTCTTCCCGTTTAGGCGCTAGAAGCGTCATTTTATAGCTGTTAAATATATCTTCAGATTCTTTAATTCCTTACGAATTACAGTCGCTCGTCTTGGTTTATGAATGACCTCAAGTTACGTTAGTAAACAACAAAGGTGGGTACATTTAACAGATTCACATTATTTAGATATTTATTTAGTAACTAATACATATATTTATATTTAATCCGCGTTGCATGGTTTAGTGTCATTTTCACTTATTATCTGAGTTCAAAAAGGAGGAGGTTCTCAATTCAGCTGTTTTTTTTGCATTTTAGTTTTTTGAAGAAGGTTTTTTTTGTCGGTGCGTCCTACACTGCGTCTTCCAACAAATGGTCACCGTACCAAGAACCTTTATGCCGCAGTCGTGTATTGTAAAACACATAAGTATTATTTTTACAAATAAATTCTACTATACATAGGTACACGTATTACTTGCTATAATTATATACATACAAAGCTTAGGCCTGTAAGGTCTGGCAGTCAAACAATTACCAATCACCTCGTCACGATAAAACCAAGTACACACGTATGTCGTCAATTTTAACGATTCATGTTGGGTTTTCCAATGAGTGTATTATATGTACCTACACTATAACGAAGGCGTAATGTTGGCATAGCACCCGACAAATAAAATAAATAAAGATGGCGGCCATTGCAAATTAAACGTGCGCAGAGCCTGTCAGTTTATTGGAAAAGGAATCAACAAAAGTGCAGGGACGGGCAACTTTCTAAGAAGCTAAGATCCCATCCTAGTTTCACTTGGGGTTTTTTTTATAAAGAAGCTAAATCTGACACAATATCTATGCATTCTCTATATCCAGAAACCGGCTGCAAATTTTTCAAGTCTCAAATAAATTAAAAATTTGTTCAACTCGTTTTGGAAGGTGAAGGAGGTTTTACAACCAACATATTTTTTTACATGTGGCACGTAGTATTCTTTGTCTGTGACCTAGCCAATCACCTAGCGACCTCATCGATCGCGTCTAATCGGCTGCCGCCTACTAAATATTGAACCCTACTAATCCCATTACCAATTAGTTAATCTGTGCTTATACCTATTAGTATCGCTTGGTAACTAATATGTATGAACAAATATTTTTTGTAGGGCAAGTGGATTAACTCCTGAATCTTCTGACCCACACTCATTGAAACGAAAACGCAACGCACGCATGAAATAAACCTTCATGGACTCGTGGGCTCACGATAAAAAAAAATTGCCATGTATATTATTTAGATCATTTAAGTACAATTTACTACAACTCTTTTCCATAGACAAAGTCAAAGATCCACAAACGACTCACAAATATTAATAAATTTAAAACTTTTTTAACAACTTTAAGGTGTTATGTTTCACAGTTAAAATTACGCACCGGCCAGGGAATAATAATTACAGTAACTTACCTGTTTGTAGAATATAAACTAAGATGGAATCTCATTATCACGACATAAGTAATACCATTCCGAAGACACACTTTCAGGTATGTGTAAGAAGTTGTAAAATCTAAATACATAAAACAAAGCCGTGTTAGTTACACCATTTATAACTCAAGAACGGGTGCCCCGATTCTTATAATCTTTGATTATATGCATTTGTCTCCGCCCCGAATAGTAAAATAACTATTAAACATAGTTATTCTGCTACAAGATAAAATCTGCTGCAACAAACAAGGGGATTTTTTTCATAGATTTAATTCTGAGGCGTCACGAAGTTCGCCGGGGCAGCTATTATATAACTAAAATCTAAGTATGAAGTATCTTAATCACGGCATTTTCCACTCAAAAGCCTACGCAAACTCTATCTTGCATTTAATTATTTTACGTTGAAGAGCCTAACGACCTACTCCAGCGGAGGAAAACCACGACCAGGACTAAAAGGTTTTCAATGTTGTTCAACGGCCGGTGTAATCCAATTTGAATAACGACTTGTATACAGAACAGTGCGAATATGGTGGTGTACCTACCTACATTGCTTACTTAAATATATTGCCTGATATAAAAAAAAACACCTGAATTGAGAACCTCCTGAATCTTTTGAAGTCGGTTAAAAATAAAAAATATTTTACAGATTTTATTGCTTTTATTTTATGTCTTTGCATTGTCGACTTTCGGTCGCTTGGCAGCAAGCATGGTCACGGGCGGGTGGTTGCTGTAAAATAAGTTTTATTTCAATGTGTGGTATTCGCGTACATATAAGAAATCAATAGATATTGAAGTTTGTGACCCTGTGTGACAAACTTTGTGTGATGAGCACGAATGTTTGTATCAGTCATCGATGTTTAATGTTATATTTGTGCTGTATATATAAATACATATATACGTCAAGTGCGAGCTAACTGTATACTTTATAGTCTACGGTATTTAGACATTTTGTATGGAGAATTGAAAAGCGCCTCTAGCGGACGGTATTAAAAACTTTCAACTCTCCATACGAAATGTCTAAATACGGTAGACTATAAAGGACACGGTTAGCTGACGAATAATCTCGCACTTGACGTACAGAACTATATATCGGTGCTGCCCTGTTGCTCGGCGATTCTGGTTCGTCGCCCGCCAATATCGCGGTTTGCAGTTGAGTCAGAATATACTCGGAAGGATCAATTAACCCTTAATAGCCTAGAGTTTCAATTTTGATACCAATCTTTTAAACCGAATGTTCACATTACTATTAGTTTTTTTTTATAGGTTGGCTGTACGTATTTTACTGTTGTATAATATTCTTTCCACCGAAATTAAAAAAAATCAAATGTCATTATTATTAAACACAGTAATATTAAAAATAAATCACTTTCGTAAATCAGGCTACTAAGGGTTAAACATTTAATAGTCCTAGTCCTATTTATAGCAGCCATTAGCTAAGTATAGTAAATAATTAATAGCAATACATTCCGTCACGCAACTCGAGTTGCATCGGGTTCAATTTAAAAATAGAATTGTTAGGTATAAGTTGTAAGAACACATAAGAAGGAAGCCTGTCTCGTTAGGAATTGCACAAAATAATCGCATTAGCAAGGGGTAGTGTTACGCTCGTATTGGAAAGCTAAGAGTAGGGTGACCAGATATTGTATGTTTTATGAATTTATATTTCGTATTTTGCAGTTTCATTGATAAAACACAACCGCTACTATACAGAAAAAAAAAGATTTATCGTGCTTATGTTTTTTTTTGCGATTAAAGAATTGCTTTTAACTGGCTCAATAGAGTCTCTGACTAATATAGATTTGAGTGTATTTGTTAAATTAAAATCATAAGAACTAAAGCTATTAGAACATTCTACTCATTAATTTTAGAGATATTATCTTGGTACTTACATAGTTTCGGAGATATACTAAAGATTCGTGACAAAAAAAGAGAGAAAGGGCGGTCACGCTCTTTCTTTGTCGCGCTCGCACTAACTTAATGCGGTGATGTCACATGCCTGTAACTCGGTACTGTTTTCGTTTGTAGCCGATCGGAAAATTGTAAATCTTATATTTTTAAGTTATTTTGAAAATTGTACTACTACTACAGCCTAATCATAAATCGTAAACTATATTTATTTAAGTATATTTGAGCTCTCGCAGGTTTTTCTAATGCCTAGAGCAAAACCTCCTTCATGAGAAGGAAGTATAATGGTTTCCTGAAGACAAGGGCTAAACATCATTAGTAGCAGCGGCAACAAGCATTTGTAATGTGAAGCCCCGGAAGTATCCAAGGCTTAAAACCTTAAGGCCTGGACGTGTCCATTCCAAAGCTATGGTGTCATTACTAAAGGGGCTTTGGGGAAAGGGTGCGGGGCGGCTCGGCGACGCGACACAGCGGCGCGGGCGCGACGAACCACCCAACCTGGCATCCAATCTGTAGGGTCCCAACAAATTGGCATGCCAAGAGGCAAGTTGCTTGCCAAATTTGTAGGGAACCTATAGCCTACAAGTTGGGTTGTAAGTTAGGCCGTTAGTAGATGCATTCATGACTTACCTTGTGTGCCGCCGTATCTGACCCTTTCAGACGAACAGCATGTAAGGAACGAAAAGGCATGGAGAATTGAATGTTCTAAATACCGTCCGCTGGAGGCGCTGTTCAATTCTCTATATAAAATGTCTAAATACGATAGACTATAAAGTATACAGTTAGCTTACAAATAATCTCGCATTTGCCGTCCAGTAGTATTTTAAATATGGAAGACTCGCACGATATTGTAATGTCATTTCTATACAGCATAGGAATTTAAAGGTATTTGACATGTCGTGAAGGCAATTCAATTAATCCTCCAATAATAAACAAGTTAACCGAACATATTGCTTTTGTTTTGTGAGCTCAACAAAGCGCGAGCGAATAATAACAATAGTGTTTTTATTTTATCTATAACGACGGATGTGGGGAGCGCAGACTGCGATACCACACCACAGAATATTAAAAGTATTGCTCACAGATGGGCAAAGGCAATTAATTTAATTGCCCGCTCTAAAATATATCAAAGATTGGTAAACACGAGTTTGCATTTTCCGTGCTGCACACAACTTGGAGTGTTATTCAGTATGGGTATACAAAACTCTAAGGTAATTTTACCTGTACCGTCCAAACGAAAACTTTGGTTATGTAGAGGGGGTACAAATACAGTACATAGCTCATCGATACACACCCGACTTTATAACAGTATCTTTAAAACGTAAAACGGATAAATATAAAGACACAAGTTTTACTGGAACATCAATTATGGCATTTATACAGCCTAATGGGTACTTTAATGGCCTCCACTGAGCCCTAAACAGCAATTATAAGTTCGTTATCAACATTTCAACGGTTATTATTCGTTATAACTGCGATACTACTCCATTAAATCCAATAGTTAACTGTAGCTCGGCACAAGTTCAAGCTTTGTTTTTTGTGGTTTATTATAGCGTGCGATGACTATACAGTCGCAGGACTTATTGTTGGATATGATAGAGATGACCTTCATAGCTATTTTAGTCCATAAATATGAAATAGACATAGCCTAATAAGTCTTAGATTGATTATCATACGTCCAAAACCATATCTCGAGATTTTAAGAATGTAAAATAGTTAGAGTCATCCTGGGGCGGACGCATTTGCCTCAAACTAAAAGTATTTAGAGGTCTTCCAAACGAAAGTCTCAATAACTTACATAGTAGATTTTAAAATATTGGCAACGGTTAAAACGACATTCGGATGAATTTACAAAATGAAAAGGAATAAATAAAAATTAAAAAACATATTTGTGTGCCCTATTTTTTTTTAAATTGATCTTTTTGTTTTGTAAAATTTTGTTCCCACTTTCAGTACCCTGAATCTAATGAGTAGATAGTTTCATATATATGACAGACACTGTTCCGAGATTCAATACAAACTAAAGGTAATAAATATAAAGCAAGTTACGTACAGAAATTAAAATGTGTTGCCTTTATCCTCAAATCAATGAATTATTACGACATGAATAATGTCCCAGCAAACACCATTAAACAGCTAATTGTAGTCGTAAGGCACGTCACAAGCCCGGTAGTGGGTTATTTTGACCGTGAGCACTTGAGGCCATTTGTTGTGCATTAACAAGTATTGAGTGGCTACACACGTCAGGATCACACTCCGTATGCCTGTCGTCCATGTGAAGAGGCGAGGCGATACTATACAATCTTTTCTTCTTTTCGTTCACTAAAGATTCGCCTTTAGGTCAAGAAACAAACTTGTATTTGTTTAATTTTTATTTGCATGCGACTGACAACAATATATATTGATAGAATTAGGCGTGGCTTGGCAGTAACATACTGTAAAAATATTTAGAGAGGGGCTCACTACATACGGGCTTCCAACCTCCCCAATTATAAACAGTTAAACTTATAATATCTGCGTGTGAAAATCCCAAATCAAGACCTGTGGATGTCTGGTTTTGAGACGTATGTCAAATAGTTTTTTTTATTTTCGTCACGCTTGTTATCACAATAGAGCAAGGCACTGATTCTTGTCTGCTTGTCCATAATATCTTTCTGCGACCGACCGTTCAACCTTTTTTTTTTTGTGTGGGGGAAATCTTCGATATATACCCGACCTCTGTGTGGGAGAGGACCGGGCTATGAGCGACCGTTCTACAGCGACTTAGTGTTTTAGTTCTAGCCAATGGAGCACTACCTAAGGATAATATCCTCAAAATGAGGCAACAACACGCCGTTGACAAGGGCTCATAAAGCTCGCTGGCACAATGGGACAACGCGACGGATGCGTCCGGGATGGCCGGGCTCGTCGGAACGCAGCGCACGGGACGCTCATTTGCACTTCATCGCATTTGCATATTCACATCGTGGGAGCGAGGTGCAGCCGAGCCCCTGCACATATTTGGCAGGGAATACAAACAATGGGCACCCGGTCGCGTGGAATGTAAAATTAATGGATTGTCTATGGAATTCTTTTTCTGAAATGTTTTACATATTATACTTTATTAGACAGATGCGCGCAATAACTGCCGCAAAAAAGAATTGTGTAAATTGTAAGCAGTTAATATTGCTATGAAACATTGTGGCTAAAATTAAAATCAAAATTAATATTATTTTATTTATTTCACCGTCGAAAATGATGGCCATCTTCTTGAGTAATAATCAACTCGTTTAGAACGCGGTTAGGTAGCAGTTGGTTTTTTTTAATATTAGACATAAGGTTTCATAGCAATCATCACTCCTCACAAATATCGCAATGAAATAACATTTTTTTTTTCAAAATACACGTATTCGATTCCCGATTCACGTATGAGTTTTTTTTTTTGTAAATCTATTAATGCAGTTTTTCCTATCTCTAAGATCGACGACATGGTTCCTTAGAATATACCTTTCAATCGTTTTCGAGGTTCGCTCTTGATGTACGTGCTGGTAAAAGATGGCTGATTGCGGCAAGTGGCATTTACCCACATATTTTATCGTGTAATAAAACACACACGACATACCTGTTTCCCGGGAGCCAAATATAATTTATTCAGAGAGGAATCGATACGACTCCCTGAAGTATGGGCCGTGCCATTAAACCGTCGGACGGGGCTAGTATGAGGCACGTACGCCGTCGAAGGCAGACACTAATCCCGCCATTACAGCTAATTCCTTGAACAGGGAACAGGGAGGACGTGTGGAGATGAGATAATAGTGTAGATATTGGTCTCTATAAGGATTCTCGCCTGGTTACAGAGAGGGCGAATACGAGAGAACTCAATGAGAGGAAGGATTCTTAGGATGCTGAGTGAGAATTTTTTATGGCGAGCCAACCGAATTCTTTCTAGTATGCGTATTTCTGAATTACTTAATAAAAAAGGCTGGTATTATTATTATAATAATACCAGCCCTTTTTCATATCCCACTGTTGGGCACTTATCAATGCGAGGGGAATTGGGCCATAGTCCACCACGTTGGCCAAGAGCGGGTGGGCATACTTAACATATCTTTCGAAGAGATCTCTCAGACATGCAGGTTTCCTCACGATGTTTTCCTTCACCATTTAGCAAGTGATAATCATGGTTGAAAATGAGATTCGTACATGAAATCCCAGAGGTGCGAGCCGGGGATTGAACTTGCGATCTTCGTTACCGAGGCAAGCGTTCTAGCAACTTGGCTATCACTTAGTAATGAATTAAACAGTGTCTCTACGGGCAATACTGTCAATGTTTATAGTTAGTGTCAGTTTAGGAACATACAACTCAGATTGGAATGCGATATAAGGGATTTTTTTCTCGAAAGATTACCGAATCAAACTTGTATAATCCTATAAAATATTAGAAAAGCATCACGCCTTTAACTCTCGATGGGATAGGTAAGTACATTCATTTTCTGTTGGTATTTTGTTTAAATGTAAAGGGTAAGTACAAGTTTTATACCGGTTAAATTATATAAGTTATTTTTAAGAAATACGGGGAAGATAAAACAGATACGTGCATGCAATTACGTCTTGTATCTCATCCACTCGCTGCATCCTGCCGCTGCGCATTCATGTTTAGAAATATTGCGGATATTGGTGGAGGATTGAGTTTTATGGATGGGCTGTAAATATAAAATTAATGTGGCCAGAGATGGAGTTAATGACAGCACACGCTATTTATGAGCTCGCCAACGTTAAACAGGACTGCTGTTACTATAGGTTACTGCACATTTGGTGTTAAAGCTACACAACTTTAGTCTTGAATGGATAAAGTTCAGATAAAATGTTGAAGAAATATATTATCTGCCTAGAGGTACCTATTAGAAAAATATTGAATGTCCTATATACTCCGAAAATTTGCGTATCTACTTACGCATTGAGTGACAACAATGTTAAAGCATTGTGTATCCTATCATCTATAAAATAAAAATGCATGAATATTTGCGAGTTTAACGCATTAAGGTGGAAGCTCAGGGTCAGGGCGCGAAATTCAAAGTGTCAATGGTTTTTATTTTTTTTACGAAAAATTTGGACATCTTTACGATGTAATTTAGTGTTTTGCGATATTAGCATTCGGCATTGAATGTCTCGATGTATTAAGTTTGCTTAAAAAAATACCTAAAGCCATTGACATTTTGAATTTCGCGCCCTGACCCTGAGCTTCCCCCTTAACATAAATTGAGTGCGATTTTAATTTAATAATAGAACATAGTTACCCACAAATATAGTGTAATAGTATAAGTATAGGTAGATCCACTGTAGTAGGTTTGGCCGAGGGAGAATTTCATTCAATGTTCCCCCCAAAATTGTGAACATAATGGCTCTCCATTCGCGCATCACAAATGTCCCGTTTATGACGTAAAACGATGTCGTTACATCCACCACTTCCCATAGTTGATCCCCCATCAGCGATACAAATCTATAAACATTTTGATAGTAAACTCCGCAATAAAACAAAGTTTTATGAGTCATGAAATTAATGGACATGTAAGGGCGCTAGCTGTATAATCCATTTATATATCTAAGTTTAAATCGACCTAGACCTTAGTGTGTTCTAGGCTAGGACGCTCTTATATCCTAGGGCACGGCTAAACCTCACTTTAAGGGTCACTAAAGTTATGATGTCCTGGAAAACAGCTATTATAAAATATATCAGCGAAAACTACCTATACAAATAGATATTAAAACAAAACAGCAGACAACCTTTTGTTTCTTTTATTTTTTTATAAATAGATGTATAAATATATTTATCAGCTGTAATCTTTTTATAAATAGATGTATAAATCTATTTATAAAAAAAAATATAGATAAATTTATAAATCTATTTATAGTCAACTTATCAACTAAACCACGCTCTTGGCGTGATATTCTTAAATAACTCGCTAAGTGCGTTGGTTAGTGGTTGGTTGGCGCGCGAGAAGGTACCAGAACCCAGGAGTGGATAACGAACGACAAGTTGCTGGTGACGATGATGGATTCTTGTGTTTTATACAATTTATAGAACAAGACATAACAGTTTGGGTGAGGTTTTATCAAGACACGTATTGTGTTAGAAGGCTGTTTTTTTGCATCTATGTATACTATATTAGTGCTCAGAAGCATCTTTAGATTCAAGTATCAAATTATATTACGACTATACACATCTTGAGTAAATTAGTTCAGCCTAGCGTGTAAATATTGCGCAAGCTTGGTTTTGTATCCCGCTCCATCTTGAAACATAAGTACCGTCGTGTAGAAATAAAACTTAAAACATAAAAATATACTTTGGCAATCATTTTTTTATTTTTGGAGTCTGTACCTATAAACGAAAATAGCGCCCTTGTAGGAACCCTTCCGATAAAATTACGATGCCAAAATTACCTACCTATACAACAAATGCAACCCAGGAAACATAAAGTCAACACACCACTGCCATGCAGTAATCCTATTTAATTTCCAACACCGAACATAAAATGCTGAAGATACACCGACAACATGGCGGCTCCGATTGCGCTCCCAAGTTATCTCCCGACGACATCTGTAAAGTAGTGAACTTACCACTTATATTCCATTTACTTGCATGCTTATCTCCCGTTTCCGATATAAACACCTGCTTAAAGTTTATGAGCAATTATCCACCTATCATGTACGTTGTAATAAAAATAGCTAAGGATCGGTGCGTGCGCGGGGAACGCAGCGACACGTACCGGCGCACGCGCACCCGCAAGGTTATTTTAAACCATTCGAAATCAATATCAGAAACGGAATCGAAAACTTCCGAGCTGGATTACCGCAATCGCTAATAAAATTTTCGAATTTGGTTATATTCGATGAATCTTGATGACAATACCAAATCGTTTTTTTCAAAAAGTACCGTCGGAAAGCTCGTCGGGAGCGACATAAACATCGGAAAGTTTCAAATCCGTTTCCGATGTCAATTCCGAATGATTTAAAATAACCCTGCAGCTATCTTTACGCCTCTTATAGTATACGCTTGTATCTCTAATCTCTTTTCACATAATACTATTCATTCTACTTAGCATTTTGTACTTGTACCCATTGATCTTGTATCAATGCTCGTACCCATGAACGTTGTCGGTGATCGGAAATAAATACCTACAATAGTTCTTTAGATGAAGGGATAGAATGTTTGTATAGATTCAGAGATAACGGCTGCTCAAATGGTGAGCATTTTAATGCGTCATTAGATAGGTTTTACAGCCGTTAGTTCTGGGTGAAAATGTGTATTTTATACCGATAATAGCGGTTACAAATGTCAATTACATTGTAAATTTCTTGTAATGTGCAGCATAAAATTTTACTTAATTACTTACATGGGCTAGCGTGATAGACTATAGCCTGATCCCTCTCACATCGACCCCCCTCGCATTGATACGAGGCCCGTGCCCAACAGCGTGACCTTAAAAGGGCTGGTATTTTTGTTTTGCTAATGCTTTGCATATGTGTATATTTAAATACTACTTTATTTAATTTTACTTAACTACTATTATTCAGCGAGTAAGTAGACAGTTTACGTATTCTTATCTAATTTAAATTAATATAATTCACTTTATATAATTCTAAATATTTAATTGAGTTATGGCATTTGATTATTTATAATAAACCTTTTTACCTGAGTATGAATGAATATTAATTCGTACGTACCTACCTAATGATATAACGAAGGCTTTATCCCGCTTGGTTAGTATGCCGTTTCGCCAACTTGACTTTTATACCTACAAAAAGGTTGTGTTTCGTAATCTCATTGAATTTGATATGATAGTAATACTAGCCCCTTTTAATGTTCTACTGTTGGTTGGTTGGTTGGTCTCTCCTCAATGCGAGGGGGATCGATGTGAGGGGATCAGGCTATAGTCTATCACGCTGGCCCAGTAGGAGTTGGCGGACTATACACGTCTTTCGAGGGGTTCTTGAGAAATATATCAATACAATACAATACATAATGAGTCCAGACTATTTTGGTCAAAATACTAACAATTGTAAAAATATAGACTTGGCAACGGGATGTTTAGGAAACGGGAATAAACCATACGGGACACCGGCTTTTTTTCTATTTGCCTTAACCGTGACCAAACTCCACAGAATGAACTGGGCCTAAAAATGTGTTTCGTGTCCAAATAAAGTTAAGGAATTTAATTATCGAATGCTTCGTATTCAATTTTGTTGGGTTGGTACACACCTACTCGTCGTGGGTGGTCTTGTAGGCCCGGGACTGAAGCTGTCATACTGTACCTCCTCCATTCCCGTGCAGGAATGTAACTAATGATGAATCACAGATTATTTCGTATAGGCCTACGGGGGCACTTACAAATTGTCATTAAGATTTTTTTTTCTGAACTTTACAACCAACAGAAGGTCTGGCGAGAAACTCAGCGGGCTTGTCTTTTTTTTAAGCCATTATTATTACAAAAAAATAAGAAGTAAGCTCCAGTGTGTTGCCATGCGAGGCGCACACACGCTACAATCTGACATTATAAATCTTGATATTTGAGCGATCTGTCCCAGGCTGCTTTATTGCCGATGCATTACGACTGTTCTAACAACAGCCCGCAGCGAAGCTCACTGTTTCATTACACTTGGTAATTGATATCACTCCGCATTTCACAATTTGTTTGTGCCTTTGGGATAAACAACGCGTTTTGCTTGATTAAAAGGTAAATGAAACGATTGTGAGGTCCATAAATGAAGTATACATTCGAATGAGGTTGAAGAAGAAGAATGAAGGTTCTATTATTGGCCCACTTCTATTTTTAATCTACATTAATAATATTAATAAAATAGGTCTAACAGGACACTTAACATTATACGCGGATGATACGTGCTTATTCTATTTTGATAAATCAATCCACAATATTATAACAGATGCTCAAAAGGATCTTGATATACTGAACGAATGGTTAAAATATAATCTACTAACGGTTAACACATCAAAGACGTCATTCATGATCATCTCTGCTAAAAACAAACGTATACCGGAATTTTCACCTCTTACTATAGATAATGTCACTTTACAACATTCGACGCGTGAAAAATACCTTGGCCTTTATATAGACGATAAGTTGACTTGGAAATGGCATATAGAACACATCAGAAATAAATTAATGTCAACACTGGGGGCATTACGCAAAACTGCAAACCTAATCCCTAAAAAAGTACGTTCAGTTATATACAACACACTTGTAAAATCACATTTAGAATACCTAATAGAAATCTGGGGTTCGGCGGCCAAAACAAATATTGATCCATTACAAAGAACTCAAAATAAAATTATAAAGGTATTGCATCGCTACCACTACCTTACTAGTACGAAACAATTATATGGAAAAACTGAAATCCTGAATCTCAAGCAACTTTACACATATAAAATTTGTATGTTAATTAGAAATATTACCACCAGCTCAATCCAGTCAAATATACAGTTACACAGAAAAGTATATAAACATTATTTAAGAAATAGAAATAAACTACATGTAACTAGTGCACGGACTAATTATGGAAAGACATCAATTTTGTTTGAGGGAGTTAATTTGTATAATAATCTGCCAGCCGATATAAAAGAGTGTGATCAATTAAATACTTACAAAAACAAACTGAAGAAATATGTATGTACTCTGTAACTATTGCTATGTAAAGCTCCAGAGTGCAATGTAACCGCTATTGTAACGAACCTATGTATCTCATTTTAAGTGAACTGTAAGTTCTTATGAGAAATAAAGTCTTTAAACCTAATGAGAAATGAAGACACCTAATTATTGATGTTTATGATTTACTGTGAATGCTTTATGGCGACGAAAATATTTCCAAATAAGTAGATGAGTCTGTATCTCTATGCACTGGCAATATACCTATTTATATTATTTACTACCTGTCCCGGCGAACTTCGTACCGCCTCAGACACAAATGTTTGAGAAAATTAATTATCTTTATTACTATATTTTTATTGAATTTTTTCCACGTTTAGATAGTTATCCTTCTATTCGGAGCTTCTTTTTTAATTTGTGTCCAATTAAAAAAAAAACAAAGAAAATAAAAATCGGCCCGCCCGTTTTTGTGTTATTAATGGTGTTATTAACGTACGACTTTGTTATAATATTATAGATTCATATATTTCATCGTAATCGCTAAATCAATATAAATAAGATACGACTTTAATAAATATCCTCATATAAACATACCGACATTATAGCCCCAGACTGAACAACGCTTCTATTAAAGGTACCAAACTTGGGCAAATAACGAAGACAAACCCAAAATATCACAGGCGGGAATAAAAGCCACCTGCACGACAAGTGCGAGATTATTGGTGTGCTAACCGTGTACTTTATAGTCAACGTATTTAGACACATTGTATGGATAATTGAATGTTTTAAATACTGTCTGCTAGAGGCGCTGTTTAATTCGCCATATAATGTATCTAAATACGTAAACTGTACTGTCAGTTTACGAATAATCTCGCACTTGATGTATTGAGCCGAGCAGTGTACGTTCAAAACACTAGCCCATCGTCATAAACGTCACATTAGTACGTAAAGCTCTCGCACAGCACAGTGACAACGCAAAATGGTCATTAGCTGTGCCAGCGAAGTGGCTGGCGCGTGACGCTTACGTCGTCGGCGCCGTCTAGAGCACCCTCCACCGGGAGGTGGGGCGGCACGTAGTAGGACTAGTCCGTTTGGTTTGTACGATGTTTTAACAAAAAAATGTAAATGCTAAATAGTCGTAAAAAGGACTTGGATTGGATTGGATTAGAACATTCAAAGTAACAGAACCGCGTGAATGTATTTATCTAGATACTATTTAATTACATAAATGTGTCTACTCTAACACCTCCTTTAACAACTTACTTTATCGAGGGCTGCTAATGACCAGTCGATGTTCCTACTTCGAATTTCTCTCAGCCATACAGATATTATATAGATCCAGTTCATTGCATATTATTAATGCCACCTAAATGTAGATATAAAGGACTTTCGTTAGACTATTTCTATTGGATAAGCGGAGCGGGAGAAAATAGGTGTGTAAGAACATAATAGTTATAGGAATTTATAAAGAGGAAATGCGGCCAGCATTCTTTCTACCATTCCACGCGGACAAGGTCTTTTTGATACATAGTTTAGTGTCATACTATTTTAATGTTTTTTATTTCCTATTTAGTTGTACTGTAATTGTAAATTTCAATTAAATAAATATTAAAAACAAGAAAAAAAAACTTTCTACCAAGTTTGTAAAAATAAATAATCGTTTGAGTGGTAGTACAAGACATTCATGTTCAATCCAATCACTGCCAGCCAGCATCATTCGAAAATCAGCCTACCTAGAATCTGTACAAGAGTTTAATCTAAATTCCTCGTTTAGCTTTGATGGAAACACAGTCTTACATCTCCCAGCTGTGATAGTGTAGTGTTTATTGTGTTAGCCCTTCCTGTCCGCTCCGACCTCCGCACAATACCGCTTTGTAGATCTTCTCTGGACCGTTGCTAGCTATCAGCCTTAAACGTCCGTCCGTTTCATACATTATTGAAAGGCTAATTTAATGTAGCCATTGTCAAGAAGCACGCAGGTTTATGATAGGGGGGACACCTTAGCTAATATTGACGGTTTATTACTTGTGTCTGTGATGTAACTTGTGCGGTCTAAGCAGCTTAAGGCAATAAGGATACGGTACAATATAATGTACCTACACACCTTGAACATTTGGGACGGTACACACGGTAGATGTGATTGAATATTTTCGGACAATAATAGTCTTAATGGGATTTGTCAGTGAAATGAAATTTTTTTTTTGTATACCACACTGGCACAATAGAACAAAGTAACATAAGAAGAACAAAAAAAGTTGTACATAAAATATATCAGAGTAGTAATTTGTGGGATGATCCCTGCCCACCTTGAGGCCCGTGCCCAACAGTGGGACATTAAAATAGGCTGGTATTATTATTATTGTAATTTGTAAGAGTTGATAATATGATTATATTCTACTCGGTGATAAACAAACCTAAACATATCGATGGTATACCATGGACCGGGCGATCCCGTATCGCGCCGCGTTCGACATCAACCCTTTATCAGCGGCAATACAAAGGCGCCCCATAATAACACTGTGACCCCGGCCCACCCTTATAATAACTATAAATATGTCTTAAAGCCCCGTAAGATAAGCACACAATGGACCTGATTCTGTTTTCTACAATTTCCAACTAAACTTGGACGTATCCGGAAAAAACATGAAAACTCAATCTCAAATCCAGATCTTTGCATGACTACTGGGTACACAATTGAAACCTTAAAAAAAACAAAATAAAATACTTGTACAGTAACTAGCACTTGTCCATGGCTCCATTACTCTATGGACAGATTTTTTTTCTTAGCATTTGTAGCGTGATGAAACATATGACACTTTGTGTCCGTGAAAGAACTTTCAAAATTGGATCGGTAGTTCCAGAGATATTATCCTACCAACATACAACTTTATAGATGGGACAAATAGCCATAATAAATAATTACAAGGCAAACCCATTACTACAAGTGCTTGTATAAAACATCATTGACATAATATATAAATGTTTATCTATTTATTCGTAGGTATATCTGCTGATGATCGTCAGACCATCGCATGACGGTCATAAAAAATAAAACAAAAATGACGTCAACTAAATTTGACATGACTAAAACGTGCTGACATGCTCTTATATTAAGATATATATATCTACTTATAGTAGGACAGCAATATACAGTTCAGTAAATTGTATACTGTAATAAGTAAATCGGAACCGTTTCCTTTCACTGGAACCGATGGAGAGACAGGCGGACTGTACGCGAATTGTTCTGAAAGCTTTTCAGACGGCTCTCTCCTTTGTAAAACTTCAAGCGCTTAAAGTGTCCCTGGAAACAACATCGCTCATTCGCACAGAAATAAACCTCCCTTTATCTTAATGCATTTCCTTCAATACAGCCGAAACAATGGTTTCAACAAACCCGTATTGTTTTGTGTAAGAATTTATACTTGTATGTAGGCTTGGATGTCTGTTTCACTTCCAACTTGCGATAAGAACTTAATCCGTTTGTCTTGTGTGTTGCTATTACTGACTGATTCATATGCATGCGTACAAATTGGGGACAACGCTTTCTATATTCGCATGGCAACAGGCATGGGCGAAATCACAATAGGGCAGAGGGGGCAGCTGCCCCACCCTGGCTCATGGAGTCAAGTGAAAAAGATAACACATTATCACTACCGATGTCAAGAAATTATGTGCCTCTATAGTGTCTTGGCTAATGAGAGCAGTGTTCATATATCTAAGGTAAAAGCGACTTCCTATTCGTGTTAGATTTTTTGGCTAAAAAAGATAATGGTTCATCTGAGTTTCCTTGATTTGCCCTACCCTGAAGTAAACCCTGGCTACGCCCATGGCAATATGTGCGGAACATAGCACTTACATATTTCTGGTGGCCTTGTAACATAGAATAGTGTAGCGACGAATAGCCTAGCCCTATAACATTCAATAGAAAAAAAAAGTTATGTGGGCACGGTGTAAATGCCCGATAGTACCTACACATTGATTTGGTAACTATACCTACTTAATTTGGTAGGTTGTATATTATGTTTGTTACGAAAAAATCGTTGAACATCTATTGTTCAAGGATTATGTCGTAACAAACATAATCAATAAAGCAAGCAGCATTGATACAAAAGCCGGCTGAAGATAATTACCGAATTACGACTTCCTTTGCAACGTAATTTAACTTGTACTGGTTAAATAAATTATATAACGGTAAGATTCCAAGTTCAAAGCTGCTACCAATTAACCATTAAGATTTTCATCGCTCTCATAAGGAATAAGTTCTGTGATGTGTTCATTATAATTCTGCGGTTATTTCTAGGGTTCCCGGAACAACGTTGTATAATAAAAAAAAATTACGTTTCCACAGAAATTTGTCGCTGGTGTAACGAGAGCCGGCTCTGTTCGGAAATCGTCTCCCGGTGCATCTTAATGCAGCTTAAGGCCTGTGTACACATTTACGTTCCGAATTCGGATAGATGGCGAATGGAGCGAACTAGCTGTACTAATATACAGACTGTGGCAAAGCCAAAATCAAAACCATTTTTTTAAGGTTGATAAATTATTATTTGAAGCGTAAAGGTATTTAAAATCATGACTGAAGTCATTTCAAGTAGTTGTTGTCATTTAATTTTTTTTTAAACATTCAAACGTAGTTCGTTTGTTTTACGTTATTTTCACTTTTGCTAAACTTGGCGGCGAAATATTGTTTTTTTAATTGTCATCATTTTTTATAGACATTTTCTATATTTTTTTTGACACTCTTTTAAGCTTACTCACATTATTAAGAGACCATTTTCGGTGCCAGTCCTTGTGTACAAGCGGTCTAAGATCCACACAAACCGCGTTTAAGAAGAAACGATCGTTTATAATGCGCCAGCCGATGTTATCTGACGGATGGGAGGCGCATTGAATTTGATATTACAAGATGTGCAGGTCGTTTTTTTTACGTACAATGCGGGCTCTGATTTAGACGATGGTATGAATTCTGGTCTCTAATTTGTATGTAAGAATATATAATTACTGGCTACGCTGATCCTGATGCTAAAAATAATATAGAGAAAAACGCACATTCACTTGAGAAGGTATTGAATGTTATTAAAATCTACCTAAAATACGGTTCCATGTACTTTTCAGTCTTTATAACGATCTTTTACCTAAGTGCAAGAAGGATAATGAATATATTGCTGTCCTATTTCGTTATGATAACTTCGTGTAGAAACAAGCTAGGCTAGCAATGACTCCTTTTTTCGATGCTCGCTGTTTGTTACTTACAGCAATAAGCTCTCTAGATAAACCACCATGATATTATGGGACTCCAAGCAGATAATTTAATTACATAAAAAACTAATTAATATTATTATGGTTACTTACTTGCCTGAACGTAGACTGATGGCGTCATCTCCGGCGATTACCCCTATTAGGTAAGTAACCAAAACTTACTTGAATTGCCTAAAACTTGCCTTAATTTCGCAGAGTGAATTTATTCACATTTAGTCAATAGTTTTGAAATAATCACAAGTGTACTAGCTAAAAACAACATACTTATATAAGGTGTAACAATAATAGTGTAAAAATATCGCAACCATTGACTCGTGAGACGCATTTCCAATACGGTGTCCTCGACTATTTATTAATTAGAAAAAATATATAATAATATATATCTGTCCATTTTACATTCCTACATCTAATTTTAATGTGTTCGGCCGGAGAGCGGCTATTTATATGCTAGTAAGTAAGTATTTTATTCATCAATATTCTTTTAAAAGGCAGTGATTAAATATTAACAAACTGGGTAGTATGTGACATTATGGTCAGCGACCATTATAAATACTTGGCATTATATGTCAGTGGGGTGTCCGTAACGCACGTCGGAACATCGATTAGGAATAGGGTGTCCACATAAAATTAGGAAAGCCATAGTATTTCATTGCCATAGGATACAAAATCATAAGTACCATCACGCTAATATTACCCGAAAGGGTAGGCCCGAAAGGGTAGGCAGGCAGGGATGCACTGCTGTACACCCACTTCTTGCCGATGCTATTTGGTCCGATGGTATTTGTTGTTATACCGGGCAGTGGGCACACTCCCTGCGAATGCCGTTGTCCACCACGCTGGCCCAGTTGGAGAACTTCACGTCGTCAACGTTACCTATTTTAACTTGAAAGTTTTAAAGTTGGTATACACCTAGTACCTTCAACTAAGAGCTCAAACACACAGGAGAGCGTCAAGCCTTTTAGCAGACAGTCTGAAGTTTGCGAGCACGATTTAAAATCCATAGATAACTAACGCACTTCTGTCTGCACAGTCTAAACAGTGCCACCATGAACCTTTTTGAACAAAAGGTTCATGAAAGCTACAGAGAAAGAATATAAAGTCCTTTTAAGCCCAGTCATCTGGTCACCCTACTTGGGAGGAGGGACCCGCGCCGGATGCCGCCTAATCACATAAATGCAAATTCGGCCATTCAAGCTTCCTGCACGTTGCATGCAGTGGGTACTTGGTAGAGGTTAGGTACACACCGCCGCCGGGATACGAACCACCTCTCACTCATAAAGACCATCCCTCAAATGTATAGAAAGTTATAATGGATTATAACGCACTTTTTCCTTTAAAAAGTTCGTTACAATCCATTATAACTGTCTATAAATTTGAGGGGCATATTTATAAGCAGCAATCAGCAGTGCCCGGGACTTCGTATGCGTGAGCTTTTGGTAGTTTTTTTTTGCTTTCCACGTACAAATATTCACTTTCCCAGGACAATAATTATCATAAATGTTGATCTTGTAATAAGATATCGGCCATTCAGTTTTAATCAAGTCTGCCCAGTGGATTTTGAGATAGAGTTCTTTGTCTATCTCGCGGGATAAACCTTTCATTTTCCAGGACAATAATTACTATCCTGATGTTGATCTTATTAAAAGCTATCGCTATGTAAAGTTTAATCAAATCTGCCCAGTGGAATTGGTGATACTGTTTATCGGTTACCTATCTATCGGGAATCCACCCATGTCCCGGGCTGTTGATACAGCTTGTAAGCTATCACAACGATACGTTGTATCATTATCCGTCCAGTACTATTGCAGTGATGCGCGAAAAGATAGACAAAAAATACCAACATCGAAAATGATGTACGATGATTTATGTCTAGATACTAATACTCTTAGGTAATGTTTGAATTACAGACAGTACCAACTTAACAGTCTTGTTTTATCTAATGGCACGCCTAGGCGCTCAAGTTCCGCGAATTACTAGTTTTTCTGCGCGAGGCTTACCTTAATTGGTGCTCAGCTATTTCCGCCAACCTTTTTACCACGACATTTTAAGTTAATTAAGAGCTTTTCTGATATGACTTTCGTAGAATCCACATAAGGTGTTACATTAGACATGGACATAAATATCGTGTTGTAACGGTGGCAAGTTTTACTGGCGCATTGTGACGTGAAATAAAACTAAGGGCTAGCGCAGACGGGCGGAGTAGCGGCGAAGCGAGTGCTCTGATAACAATTGAAACTCGAACATTCTTATGAGACAAGACTCAAATCAGCGTTTAACCGTTCGCATGAATGCTCTTCGCCGCCACTCCGCCCGTCTGCGCTGACCCTAAAGTGTAGTTTCGCTTGAATTTTATTACTCAGTGATCGTTAACACAACATATAGTACTATATTTTGGTTCAGTCGGGAACTTAAAAAGAAACAACTAAACGCTAATTTTGGTACTAGACACGAACTGTACCGGTGTGGTGCGCTGTACCATAGGGAACACTATTGCCTGGACACTTAAAGCTAATTTTAGCCTGGCAATCCACAGCTCTAACGCTACGGTTTGCTACGGCTTCATACCTGTGCCGTTCAGACGAAAGTTTACTTAAATAGGCGGGCAGTAAAGTTCCCTATAGTACACGAGTTACGCAAATTATGACATTACTAGCTTATTATTATCTCACCACGACATTAACGTGGCCTATGGTTATCTTATGGCTTATACATCCATTGTTGACAAACCATCCATTTCGCTCATACAGCTTACTACAATCTATTTACAACTGGGTAATGCGTAAAAGTCGTAGGCTTTTGAAATATTTCAATCATACAAGGACATTGGTGCAAAACATTCTGTGCAATAATTCTTTTTATATATATCACAGGGCTTAGCATTACTTTACACACAAAAATATACTTAAATTAATCTATCAATAATTATATCCGCATCGATAAAATAAACATGAGAGTATTTATCGATAGTGAGATATAGAGTACAATCGGCAACAAAGTTTTGTTTCCATAGAAAAGATTTTTCTTGCCGAGAGTACGTGATTATGTCTTTTTGTATAAGTTACTAAGAGATAATATCGTACATGGTATAGTTGATACAACAAGCGAGTGAATTGATGCTGACCTACTAATGTTATTATTGTCAGGAGACGGCATGGCATGTCACTGGTTCGCGTGAACCATTCACAAGTGCAGTCGCTCACAGCACGGCTTCCGAACGCAATTATGATACAAATTACACAACTAGACGAACAAATAATACAAACGGGGAATCGGGAACGACATATTGAGGCATATAAACTAAGCCGATTTGTTTAGTAACTACACGTGAGTATGCTTATAGACGAGGACGTAATTCGCGTGTACTACAGATATTGGCTTGGTATTTTGTCCTTCAATATGTTGTCCGTGACACTCGGTCGGTATTTCTTCCCCCAGCCTATTGAACTTCTACGTTTCATTGCACGTGCCGTCTGTTTCAGGCAAGTATCTCATTTTGTTCAAACACAAGGGTTTTTAATATAAATAATGTACTTTGAAACAAAGCGATTCAAAGGTAATGTCAAAAACATGAATAGCAAATAACACTCATTGAAAACAAACGGCAATAAATTGTACTTTAAATGCAGTGAAATATGAATGTTGAAAATAAAAGAGCAGCCATTTTATAAAAATAAGCCGTTTCATTTATAAAAGATGCAAACAATGTAACATTTTATTAAAAATTGCTCGCTTAAAAAAATGTTTGTTATACCCGACTTAGTGCCGACCGTTTCAAATAGTTTAAAAACACAAAATTCCCTTATACTCACAGGTAAAATTTTACCCCTATTTCGACTTTATGCAAAGATATTAGAGTCGTAATTGGCGTTATAATTTCGCGCAAAATGCACTCGGTGTTAAGAATAAATGCAAACAGTGGGCACGAACGAGTCTGTTGCAGTTTACTTTCGGTATCAAAGCGATATTATTTAGTTTTTATGGCTATAAATAAATTACGAAGTGTGTAATTATTAGGTTTACATTCAGGCAATAACATAAAAACATATGATGACGGTGCAATATTACTACAAATCACTGTAGTAGGTACAAAATAAGTAGCTGTCTAAACAACGAAACGGTTCTGTCGAGCGTTCTATTTGAATTTATATTTAAATAATAAAGAGCAACGTTCATAAAATCGATCCTCGAAAAGGCGACTTTATTCACTTTATACAATAAAGCTTACAATCATCACTTATGAAAATCCGATTTGCATAAACATTGAGCGCATTCCTACTATTATCGAGTGTTCAAGCTGTGTTCAAAACATCTCACTTCAGGACTACAATAAACATGTATATTTTTTTTATATTGAATACAGAGTATGAATTATTTTTTTTGTAGAAAAAGAAAAAAATATCTCGCACTAGTTGACTGAGGTATTATTATGTACCTACAATTCGCACTCAGCAATCGAACTTTTTTTATATTAAATAAAGATAAAAAAACAACAATAAAATAGTAATAGCGTGTCCTAATAAGACACTCGGCTCACACTGTACGTAGCATATGTTTTATAATTACTATTAATATACAATACATAGAACTCATTTACAATAATAATAGTTGCTCCGTTCTAACAGTGCACAGTAAAACACAAGCTGCCATGAAAATATGGCTGGAGTTATTTAAACACAAGAATATGCTAAAACTTTTTTCGTTTTTTTCCATTAAAATTTGAGTAGCGTACATCTTGATTTAATTATTAAAATAATCCTCTCTAATTTAGGTACATACTTATTATAAAACTTAACCACAAACTTAACTTGTTATGAGAACAAACATACATAGCACTCATTATTGTTCTTTGGTCAAACTTTTTTGCTGAGAATTTTTCGATTCGAACCGAATTTAATTAGAAAAATGAGTAGATTTAATAAAAGAAAACATCATAGTTCACTCTTTCACCCCACTATATATAATTAAAATAAGATTTACTGGTGTCTAAACGTACGCAGTCTATTGTAACTCATTAGAACATTCATACACAGTATACCATACATACAAAATAATTAAAAAACATTCTACAACGTGTCATGTAATATTTGAATGGGTACTTAATAATGTATACTTCATTCTGCATTACTGCGGGTGACGGTAAGTTATGAATTAATAGATACATCTGTCCACGGAACACCCAATTCTAATCGATGCACATGGGAACATACAATATTGTTCAATCATATCGAGAATCGAATTAAATATTACCGGATAGTGTTATCGATACACGCTAGACCTCCCGCAGACGCCCGGCGCTGCCGGTCGAGAATATCGCGATGTTACTCCATCACCAGACCAATACAAATAGGGTTTCCAAACGTACTATAAACGTATTATAGAAAAATAATATATTCCCAATTCAACTGAACCGCACCCGCAGCGCAGCACAGAACACATTCCAGCACAATTTAAATTTTTAGGGTAAATGGCTCCACCGATCTTTTCAGCACAAACATATTCACGTCACGGAACGGAAACTTCAACATCAACTTTCTGTCATTGTCAAAAGTCGTTGAACGCCGCCCAGTTTACGAGGTGTTTTTTTATGTGAATAATAAATATGTAATTTATCTATTTTATCTTGTATGACTCAAAAGTACTACATATTTGCAGTTTTAAAAAAAAAAAAAAAACAATTTTTCTTCCAAAAAATATGGTGGCGACCCTTAATAAAATATAACATTATTTATATACATTGTTCCATTCAGACACGATTTGAGATAGCCGAGCAATTGTTTTGGATTACCTCGGGATAACGCGTGCTTGGGAGCCGGTGATAAGTTGAATCAACGTCGATACATTCGCGGTGAGCCGGCATCGGATTTCCCACTATCAGTCCGACACGATCAATCACCCGCCCCGATTCAATCACAAACAATCGGAATTGACCGCATCCTGTTCTCTGTATAAATGAGAAAATCTGTCTGGGAAATAAATTTGGTGTGTCCACTACGTTCAGTAGTTCAACTATAGAATCAAATACTAAGTCCGAAGACTTATTTTACATTGGCTCATTATTTGCTGCAACCTTAACATGACCTGCTAATGACGCTTATGTAATTGAACTATGAACTCCAAAACTTAATACGAAAACGTTGATATTCGTAGAGAACATTATTCATTGGATATTCTATACGTAACTAATGGCTACATTCGTTGGGTTCATCCTAGATGCATCATCGAACACATACCCTGTTTCTATCAAACGTCAACATTCATTCAACAATATAATTATATTATTATATAGGTAGCAACTACATATAATTTATTATATAATTGTATGCCAGTTAATTAATTATAAGGGATGGATTTATGAGAGAAATCTTGTAAAAAATAAAATACATAAAACAGCAGCCAACGTAAAAAAACTAATTATAATAATGTATAATCATGATTTTAGATTTTTAGGATATAATTTTATAAATGCAAGAGCATGTAAATAAATCTTATCGTTGTACGTGGCAGACATGAATCGTTCTGCGTTAACTATCGCTCTGATAATGTATTAATTTTATTTACACATCGTCTCAACGAGACCGTTGAATAAAAATATTTTTCTTTATTCGTGTGGTTATCTATGACTAGTGTGTGCACTGGGGCGGTGAGGTCGGCGCGGGTGGTTACTTGCCCCGGTACTTCTCGGTGGTGGCGTCCTCCAGGTTGCTGTCCCAGTCGAACTCGGTGACCCCGGTGCGAGACACCTCGCCGAGGTGCCGCCACCGGTACTCGAAGTCCGTGTCTCGTTTCTTCAACGCCTCGAATCTGTACACACAGGCAATTGGGTCATGCGATAGTCGGACGCAGATGTTGCTACGTTAGCGCACGTACTTCTCCGACTACAGAGCGTCTATATTGTACACATCCAGTGTTATACGGTTCAATTAACAAAACAAACACACCAAATCCCTTGTACAAATTCATATGAGCGTAGCGCTAAAATGGTCGTCGGTGAAATGTTGTATAAGCCGAAATTACTTTGACACAGTTATCAAGTTCGACTTAGGCCGCCCCGTATCGGGCGGCCGTGGCCAAGAAATAAAAGAAATTCTATCGAATCGACCCTCGGCACCGCAAGCGTGCGGCATAAAGGGCACAGTAGATATCCCCTTAGATTAGAAACCCAATCTAAAGCGACGTTTCTCAACTTATACCCTCGGGGTCACGGTGGCATGCCGAGGTCGCGGAAATAAATATGTATCGTATGCGGAGTAAAATTTCTTCGAGCGCGAGTTCTGTCCTCACACTACGGTTCGCCAGTGGTGTTTATTTTTGGAGCTCTATTTACGAAAGTAACTTTATTTTTACTTTTAAAATTGATTGCGCTTTAACAATGTGCGAACAGATGTATTGGTAGCGGCACCCAACGGGAGGGAATCGTTATCTCCTCTTTGTGTGGAACCGTAAAAACCTTTCGCGTCGTTAAAACGTATATTATTAGTGGGTCGTGCGAGACGTAACACATCCGATCTTTACTTGATAACATTTTTTGTGTGTATGTAAAAAAAATGCGGTCACGCGTACGGCTCTGGTTTCAGCGAGATTCAGGTTTATAAAGAGTATCGTATTATTCCGCAGTCTGAACTCGAACTAGTAAAAACGTTAACAAATATCGGTTTTGCGTATCAGAGCGGTACAAATACAGTCAGAGGGCGGGCTTAGTGTTATGGCGCTATCCCTTTCGAAATTGGATTGCGATTGCTGAACCGAGATTGGCGAGATGAAAATTTTCACGTAAAACCGGATTCCGCGTTTGGAAATCCAGTTTTTGTTACAGGACTTTCAATCTAACCAATGGAATGTGAAGACATTACATTTACTCACAAGAATTTAATTACATGCAGAGGCATTTAATTTTCAGTCCGAGTCATAGAATGTTTATTATCAATATAATTATAATAAACTGAGTTCGCCCTCAGTCCATTATACGGTAGCCATAATACAAGAATTGCTTAGTGTGGGACCGTATAGTTGGCGTGTTCGTCTGGCGATATTTATTAATTTATTTATATCCGTTATAGTATTTTTTATATTAAACATCCACCGTTCATGATTCACTTTTTATGATGCCTGTACATTCCACCTAAGAGCCGTTTAAAAAGAACCAACAGAGCCACGCCGTATAATTGTAAAATTTATGTATTTACCTGTACACGTTATATTGCGAATGTTTCGCGAACTCAGCGAACGCGAGGCAGGTCGAGTGCCTCGTGGGGGTTGACTTTTATTTGACCGGACATTTCCGCGTGTACTTCATGTGTACCGTCCGATATTACCCCAGAGACCAATTACTCATGTGTTTACGCAGCTACATGTTATATGGTTACAGGTTATAAATAATCAACTGAAACCATGGTGTAACTGACATATGTAGACAAATTATTCGCAAGTTATTTACTTCATCGTTGGTTATTAAACTGGAATACACATTATAGGGTGCCAGTACAGTAACTGGATTATTGATTTCATTTTCAGTCAAGTGCGCTCATTCCAGCGCTATTTGACTCAGATCGAATGCCACTTCATTGTTAGCACAAAGGTTTTTATGCCTTCAGTCTTTAGAGGAAAAGGGAATATCTTCCAGCCGGGAAGCCTGGCGGGGCGACCGCTATGCCCCGACAGTTATTGTCGGGGTCTTGTATATATGTTACATTCACCGAAAACTCTTATAGCGCGTTTCAGGATTGTATGAAGAATCGTCATTTATAACATTAATTCCGTCTGCAGCGACATCTGTGTATCTTGTGGCAACGTTGAAGAGGTAGCTACAAGATTTAACGATGATCAATTCCCGCGAAATAAGTTATCATCTGTGGTCGAAGTAAGTCATCAACACACTTCTAAGCTCATGTAGAAAATGTAGAAATCACGTGTATTACCTACCTACGTGTACGTGTAGTACCTTTTCATTGAACGCGCGATTTCTGAACATTCTGCAACCTTAATTTCTTTCTGGACATTTTTATCAAGGTGCTTAATTTTCCAGAATTAAATGATGTTATACCTGTATTTCCAGATAATATTCTGAAATGTTTTTAAGTTACTTTGCATCAAAAACAATATATGTGATTTTGTGGGGGGTTAGTCTAAAACCTCACCACGAATCACCAAGGAGGAGACGGGGGATTAAACAGTTGCTAAAAAAACATCGTGTGATTAATGGACGACCCCTTATACATATTACTATCAATTAATTATCTCTCTCACCTGTGCTACTGGGACTGTACTTATTCTATATCGCTTTTCAAAGAAGCGAATGTAATATTCATATTGAACAAAATAAAGTTTGTAAACCGAATAAGACCCTTACCTTTTGAACATAAGGTTCTTGGCGAAGTCGTAGAGCTCGAGGTCGAGCGAGTTGAGCCGCTTGATGTGCGCCACCTGCGCGGGCGCCAGCGCCGCCAGCGTCGCGCCCGACACCGTCGCGTTGTGCTGCGTGAACGGCACCGCGAACAGTAGATTGAACGTCTCCTCGAACACGTACTGGGATATCTGCACAAACATCATTTATTATCAACAAACTGTCCCGGCGAACTTCGTACCGCCTCAGAATCAAATGTATGAGAACATTAATTTATTGGTATTTTATGAAATTTTTTAACAAATCTATCTCACGGGTACCATACATTTTACCGGGATAAAAAGTAGCCTATGTGCTATTCCAGACTATAATCTATCTCTGTGCCTAATTTAATCCAGATCCATTCAGCCGTTCTGGCGTGAAAGAGTAACAAACATCCATCCATCCATCTATCCAAACTTTCACATTTATAATATTAGTATAGATATAGAAGTATAGATACTAATATTAAAAGTACCGTAAAGTTTGTTAATTTGTATCTAGGATCGTATTCTCCGAAACTACTAGTCCCGTTTTGAAAATTATTTCACTAATAGAAAACAAAATTAGCCCCGAGTGCTACAGCCATGTCGCATCGAGGTAACGCGGCTGAAGCCGCGGGTAGACGGTTACAATAATTATATTAAGAAGCAGAGAACTACATACAGAAATGCAACCAAGGAAAACCTATTTTATTTTTTATTATTTTATGAACCATTGCTTCTCTTTCTCTTCGTTTCATAGATAAAGTCCTGATATTCTAAGCGTATCGCTAAATGCGCGCGACTTACTTATATTGAAACATCAAAGATAAAGACCGCCGCGGCCAGGTTGCCAATGCGTTAAGTGTTATGGGTGCTCATTTCTGTGCGATAAGCATTAATATTGACATTCTGATACCCCACATTTTCTTTATCAACGGTAGAAAAGTGAGCTAGGGTCATATATATTATTATGTCAACTTTGTAATGTTGACCTTTTGTAGAACATTATTTTACAGTCACGGAATATAAATAATTGTTGTCAGTCCGACAGATTGGACAGTTAAATATATAAGGACAGATACTTCGCTGACACCTCATTTAGTCTTCTAAATTTAAATGATTATTCCTTCCTTGTGTTCAGTTCTTTGTGTAGACCGACGTAAGTTCGAAAATGGGTCGATTACTAAACTTCTTGTGAATTCTATCCGTTCGGTCTACCATTGCTTGACCGTGCGCAGACAGAGGAGCGCTATTTGCTATACGATTTTTATATCAGCCGCGCAAACAGCCGACAGCGACCCACACATTACAATCAACTGAACATCAAACATGATCTTATTATTTCTACACTAGCTGCGCCCCGCGGTGTTACCCGCGATTAAAAAGTATGTCCTTTTCTGTAAATCATGTCGATCCTTTGCTGTATGCAAAATTAAAACCAATCTATCCTACGGGAACCATACATTTTACCGGAATAAAAATAGCCTATGTGTTATTCCAGACTATAATCTATCTCTGTGCCAAATTTCATCCGAATCCGTTCAGCCGTTCTGGCGTGATTGAGTAACAAACATCCATTCATCCAAACTTTCACCTTCACAGCAACGTTTTATACTCATCATTAAAACCTAATACTACAAACCATTCATATTGATACGTTTTATGCGTATCAATATATTATTAAAACACACATTTAAGTTTTCCGGTTTAAAGCGCTTCGCTTGAAATTCTCGCTTATTAGTTCCATATATAATGCACAGTCGAGTGCGGTGCAACCCAGTTTCCCTTAGCCCCTGTTTAACACCTTACATAAACCATAGCGGCCCGGGGCCGGGGGTTAGTACCTACGTAAAGTATTCTCACCTTAAAGGGTGGACTTTGTACGGCAACATGCCAGTTTCAGATCCAATTTTCATATTTTCACATACACTCGTAAATTGTGTTTACATTATTATAAAGTTATAAAGCTTGGCTTACAAAGTTATTCAAAGTTTTCATTCGTTTGACACAAAACAAACATTCAAGACCTTTTCTTATGAAAATTGTTTGGTAATGCTTTTATAGTAAATGTGTTACACCAACATATAAATGTTATCTATACATCTATACATATAAATAAAATTGGAGTGTCTGTTTGTAATATTAAAATAACCGCTTTTTACAAGTGCATTTGGATGTATACACGTTACCTATACCGAAACAACATTTTTTACAATTTTTGTCTGTCTGTCTCTCTGTCTGTCCGTCTGTCTGTCTGTCTATCTGTCTGTTTGTTCCGGCTAATCTCTGAAATGGCTGGACCGATTTTGACGGGACTTTCACTGGCAGATAGCTGATGTAATAAGGAGTACCTTAGGCTACTTTTATTTTAGAAAAAAAATAGGATCTCACGAAAAAAAATTAAAACCAATGTTGCAGCGCAGCGCCTGATTAAGTTTGATAGCAACAACCTGCAATGCGTCCCGCGGGCTCAGAATGGGCGAGCAGGCTGTTGTCAACGGTTGTCTTTGTTAAATACCACGCGGACGAAGTCGCGGGCAACAGCTCGTATTAAATAAATATTGTACTAGCGGCTGCCCGTTGTTCCGCCCGCGGCACCTTGATTAAAACATAGCCTATAGAACTCAGCGATAATGTAGCTTTCTATTATGAAAAGTTTTTTTGAATGGGATCGGAAGTAGTTCTGAAGATTGCCTCTATACATCCATCCTATAATAGTTAATTTGAATGTGCTTCAAATAAACTATTATATAGTACTCGATGATGCAAAACCAGAATACTTTTCATTGGATACATCCAAGATTTATTATGATTGCATTAATTGATTTCTTATATTTACGCGAATACTACACATTGAAATAAAACGAATTCCTCCCGTGATCATGGTTGCTGTACAGCAGCCGAAACGTCGGGAACGTAATAACAAAAAAATAAACGCGATAAAACCCGCCAAATTAGTTTTATTTCAATGATTGCATTATGATATATGCATAGAACACCAATGTTTTATACATTCCCTTCACTCAGTCAACCAACGAATGCTGAATAGAAACAGCAGAAATATTTTGTGAGAAAAACAAATTGCCATCAACGTGGATTGCTACAGGTAGGTGCGGTACTGCCGAAACAAAAAACCGAGTGGATCATACGTTACATAGATGAGCAATGAATATTCATTGGGCAGTAGGTCCCGAAGTACGAGCTGCGGGGCACTGCGAGCGACAAATGGCGGCGTAGATACCGCGACAATGATTCAAGTGCAAATAATGGGTACGCTTATCTCCGCCAGGGGTCGCTGGACACCGCTACGTGGAATCGCTAATATATACGGATTTACGCAATGCATGTGTTACAAGATTACGTTAAGTCGGATTTATGTGAGATATGTAAACACTGAAAGATGAATGGGCCAGTTCGAGACCATAATCCCATATAGTATTAATAGACAGTCGTACTTGGTACGGACCGGATCATAGATTTGGTCCGCACCATTCGGTATTATTGGAAGTTTTTCTCTCTACAGTCTAGCTAGACGAACAGATTCAGTACGGAGATGCCTAAGCCCGTGGTCGAGCCCGTACCAAGTTCGATCATCCGTTAGTACTAATTCCATTTAGATTTGTGCCATGGAACTGCTTAGTGACTCTTTCTTTCTAGTAATTACATTTGACAGGAATTGCTCTATGAACGAGGCTTTCGCAAGACTTGTATCTTGCTTTAGAAATACTACTATAAGTAACAAATTTGGTTGCAATTGTCTCAGGTCATTTTTTACTTGAATATACGACATCACACCCTCCTTCTCTTGTTTGCCTCACTCGTAATTCGAAGCCTTCCTATTCGCTTCGCAGTCTACCATCTCTAAAATGTTCTTTATAAGTCGTGTAAGACTGTAGAAAAGTTCTTAAGCTATTAACATAATAAAGAACGACATTCACATGATACTTTTTAATATTTAAATGAAGTTACATAAAAGGCATGGCTCGAGGTGGTTATACCGTAAGCGTATACGTTGCATTAACTTACACAGGAGCGTCTCATGCTTAAGGACACAAGATAAAAGTCGCTAACTTGCTATTAGCATTTAAATATAGAATGACAATAAATAACAGTCACAGGCACACTGCAGTGATACTCAGAAACTTGCGGGTCTCTATAACGCTTAAATTCCTTAACCCTAGTAGTTTTTGCAACTTCGTACGCGTGGAGCAGGGCCCGAAACCCGGTAAGCCTATGAACTGGTTTTGATTGGGTTTTTGAACGACTTAGCTGCTGTCAGATTTGGCTTATCTTTATTCACTTTACTTATCCGAATTTCACACAAAGCCCTATATAGCCCAGTCTAAACGGCTGTCGATATACCACACACCTCTCGCTCACCACGTCTCTCATAGACAAAGTTTTAAATTTCGATTCAAAATTAAGAAAACCATTGGGAAAGCCCTTCCTAAAGGAAAGTTAGGTATAAGCCAGTCGATCCATGGGTAAAATTTTGCAACTGTATTCAACGTCTTTTCTGTGGCCTAGCTTCGACTTTAGTTTTTGGGCTATCCCGCATGAACCCTTCACATTACCAGGATAAAAATTATATCCTAGATGCTGTTATGATCTATCAGATTCGATCCAGATTTCTTGCGATGGGCGAACAAACAGAAAAAAGAACGAATTTGTCCCTTACAGTTTACCAGACAACTAAATTACATTCTTATGTATGTATAGAATTAATGTTTATAGCCTACCCGCTAAGGCGAAGCTGAAAGTGGTTTGAAATAACCATATGTTGTATTTGTGGTTGCTATATAGTGGCAGTAATGTAAGTGGTGGGGGGAGGACTAAATAATCGATAAGTTAAGTGCAAAATCTTGTTGAATTTTCACTTCGCAGATTGTGCGAGCGAATGCGAACACATTTTGGAATGTTCTAAGCTTTGTGCGAGGAATGTGCTTCTTAAGCTTTTACCAAATATAGAATAATCTGGGATTGGTTTACTGGAATAAATAAAGTAGAAGATCGTTAATTTCAATTGTTTGAACTATTGTGACATGTGTGTACTGAATGTATACTAATAATATAAAGTGGTACCTACCACACATCAGAAATACTGATCCAATTTTAAAAAAAGTCATTATTCGGTGACTACATTATCCCTGAGTGCCATAGGCTATGTTTCATGGAGGTACCGTGGGCTGTGCCACGGAAAGAAGCTAGTAAGTAATACATTCCGGTGGGTTTATTTTTTGTTTGGCTGATGAAAAAAAAATTGTTGATTCTCTGCATTATGGATACAAGGTGCTATATTTACTTCATGTTAGATTCCATGTGTTAAACAAATCACACATACCTTCTGATACTCAGTGAGTCCGAAGTACGCCATAGCTGCCAGGTTCCTCTTGGCGGACGCCAACAGGACCCTGTCGGTCTCGGCGGTGCGGTGCCGCAGGGTGCCGTTGTAGCAGCCGACCAGCGCCAAGTCGGCCAGCATCCGCGTCTGTCGATTGTTGGCCAGGTTCCACGGGCACGCCATGAACTCTTCGAGGGTCACGCCTCGCCACGAGTCGCCCATGTAGCATTGTGGCACCTCAGCAGCTGCACAAATAAGTAAGGTCGTGTAAGGCCAAATTTACCAATGCTACTAGTCTCACTTCTTGAGGTTGTTTATAATGGAATTCGTGTTGAAGTTAAGAAAATGTCATTGCTCTTACAATAATGTTAAGGGTCTGTAACATGATCATATATATAACGCATGGATCTAGGACATCCTATTTACGATTATGTATATGTTATGATCATATTTTGTATTTCTATTTATGATCATATTTTACGACTCCTTTACACATTTTGTCTATGATCGTAGATTTGTCATTTCTGTGTAGTAATAAACATCTACAAAGACAGTAGTGGCGTGTACCCAATAGCAGTGAGTGGGTGGGTTTTGTCTTCCCTTGTATCTTTATCAATTGACTGGGATCTGAATTTGTATTTCTTTCCCTGTTATTATGTACTATGACTATGTAGGTACATATGTACTTTGATAAAAAAAAAAGTCTAACGCGCGATGTTAAGAGCAGTTTATCATAAAAAAACTTTTCAATAAAAAAGTTTTGTAAATCCGAAAGTTATCAACGCAAGCCCTTGTTTTTTTGCGATATTTTGCGATAGATTGCTGTTTGTTTCAGGTATAATATTTGTTGTGCTGACCATAAACTTGCAATAGTAGGTGCAGCCATTAATAACTCTATCGTCGTTGAACACAACATGTCACCTGCGTTTAATCAATAATAATGGTCAGTGTAAATGAGTATACAGGATTTAAGTGGCTTGGTAATGAAAACAGACAACATAGTTTCAACTCATGATTCGGATATCGCGCAAAGTGTTGTGTTGTGTTCGCCTGCTGGTTGACGATACATTGCGCGCTCAAATATTCCAGCATGTGTAACCCATGACTTTCGACAAAAAATATATTAATAATTTTATTATGTACATTAAGTGTAACCTTTACCCAAAGTATTCGTTACCGTGCCCCATACACCCTGTACTATATGATATTTTATAGTTATTACAAAATAACAATCATACTTGTATTCTCGATTTTTTATCGACCCGAATCTTAGAAGTTTTAAATAAATTCCAAAACCAAAACTTCATTAATATAGTCACGTAACGCTTCTTCACACACAAATATTTTAAATTGATGTTCGCTGTTGTTGTTTTAATTTGAGCGTAATCAATCGGAGACACGCTTACATGTTTTCTCCGAGTGTACTGAGATTATATACACGATTAAAGTTATATTCATACAGTACTTAAATATCGAGTGTGTTGTGGACACTTCCCACGTAATTACCGATAACATAATGACCTTGTGGTAATTACCTATTTCAATATACAATTGATAATTTGCAAAGTTTAAACATTCATAATGTGCTCCAGCATTGTCCGACTTCTTACGGATATCGCCTCCTTTACCAGAGATAATAAATACCCCAGATGGTTTTGTTATAATATACCACATACCATTTTTCATTATAATCCACTGAGCTTACTTTAAGATACAGGTTTTGCCTATTCCGCGGGAATCCATATCGGTATAAAAATAAAATTATATGTTGACTCGGGTTTCAGACAAAAAGAAACCAAAAATGGCAGATTCAGTCTCTGTTTCGAAAATAATGTCGCCTACGATTCTTATTTTCCAAAAATATTCATTTTGATAATACGACCAAATGACAGTCGTATTAATTCATAGTTACGGTTTAGAATAGATGTCACTATAGCTTGTATATCCTGTGATAGCTTATTTATAACGCTAACTTTTGTTGTCGTATTTCCCGTTATCTATATCTATACATATACATATAAAACAAAGTTGTGTTGTTCGTTGTCTGTACATGGAAGATGGACGAGAAAAAAAAATTGGGGTCCTTTATCAACTCAACAATTTAAATGATTATTTGTCGGTTTATCTATATGTGTGCGCGGTAATCTCAGAAACGGCTGCACTGATTTAGGTGCGATGTCCACTAATATATTGTGGTAAGCTTCACTTAAAATTTACCATTTGTTTTATTTTAATCTTTACATAAATTAAAAAAAAATATATAAATTCAACCACGCGGACGAAATCTCGGGCAACAGCTAGTAATAAGACAATACACGTGTCGATCAGTATTGTTGTATTATCGGCTACCTATAGAAACTAAACATGGCAGTTTCGTGTTCCGAAGACCGTGTTATTATTTATTTAATATGCGCATACTAATAAGGCTATGTTCATTCGGGCATCTGCGGTCTCGCGTCTCGATACACAATCGATAGGATTGGACAAACCATTAATACTCAAACAAATCTGGGATAATATCGATTAACGTGTAAATTGGACAATGCCATCAGAAACCGCGTTTAAATCTGCTTGATATGATTTAATTAACGAAAATATTTGAACTCTGGAAAGCAATCACTGACTTTTAAATGTCTATCTATAAGATTAACATTAACATTGTATGTAGGTATTATAGACATCACACTCCGCTTTTAATAGATAGCATATTCAAAATATTTGACATAAATATACAAGACTAGCAAACCCGGCGAACTCCGTTTCGCCACCAGATGAATGAATTTTCTTTGCTATAAACCTCACGGAGCCCGAGACCTTTCCAACGAATGCAAAACCGTGGAAATCGGTTCGTGCGTTCTGGAGTTATAGCGTCAGGAAGGAAAACCCGACTTATTTTTATATAGTAGATTTGTACAGAACTAAAGCCGTCTTTAAGCTCAAATTTGAGAGCTGCTTTAATATAATATGTCTCCACTTGAATATTTTATTAACGTTTGAATAAACAGCCTAAAGTCATAGTTGCGTCATTGCTATATAATCTTTAAAGCTCTAATTTATAGAATTTAAATTCAATATACAAGATGGAAAAAATATTTTATTAAATAAAAGTAGTTTGGATTTTTATTGTAAATGGGTAAACACTAAATAAATTATAATTAAAGGAAGCAAGTAATAAATACGGTAGAACCTATTTTTTTTTTAATTAAAACAAATGTGTCAAGGAGTCATGATGCATTGCAGCAGGATACCATGACCAATACAGATTTAACGACTAATTCTATACCCTGAACAACTTTTTTTACCCTTCGAATGATAGTAGATAACTAATAGAGCATATAATATAAGGTGTAACAAAAATTGTGCAAAATATTTTAACAGATGAATCGATAATTTATATGAATCACGTTAATGTATAAAGCAATTCTGTAAATATTTGTTTTTTTTAAACAAGGCGAACTAGTAGCGTTTGGCCATGCGCTCAATACAGGTGTAATTTTTTAAATGTCTATTAATACGACTTTTTTTTTTGAGAATGTTATCTTTTTACCCTAGGGTTGGCCCTGTTAAATATGTTTACACTATTATTGTGACACCTTATATATTTATACTAATAGCATTACAAACTTCTTACCGGTAGCGGTGCGTCCCTGACACCAGTGCCGGGACCCCTTCCATGTGGCGCCACGCTTCACGTGCCTGTACTCCGACAAGTACCTGGTATACAAAGTACATTTTTACTACAATATTAATAATAGCTATTTTTCTGTGACAATTGTTTTTCTACTTGAGAACGCTAAATTATTTATTTTATTCCCTTAAATATGGCTCGTGTTGAATGAGACACGTATTAAGACCTCAAGTTATAATATGCTGTGATCATGTGAATAGGTACCAATCATAACTTCTTACAAAATGAATATTACTTACATCAACATTTCTTGCAATGTAAGAATTTTAAATAGAAATACTGGGAAAGGGGCTAGCAAGAAGAAGATGAATTTCAAGAAGCAAACTTCAGAATTGAAAGCGGGTGTATTTAACGAAACATAGACGATTCCGTACGGTTAATTACTGAACCGATTAAGACAAGCAATGGTTACAATAGGTTAGAGTAAAGACGCTTTAACGATATACGTTCAGCATTTAATGGATCCAATTTAAGACTTCCTCTAGTCGTTTAGCAGTAGCGCTATAATGAGACTAGGATCAACCTACTGCGCACTCAATTAACTGGTTAAGCAGCTTAATAAAACCTGACAATTTTATAGCTTTTGCTAGCGGCTTCACCCGCGCAATCATACATTTTAACTGCAACTCAACCTGCCCATTGGTTAAATATCCGGACATATTTTTCTTTAACATAAAAAACTTGCACGGACGTAAAAAAAAATTGGCGAATCAGTCCATATGCGCTTGCCAACGAACATATTTTTTTTCTTAATATATAGAAAGCAGTGACAGCCAAGTTGGTAAAACGTTCGTTAACGATTATCGTAAGTTCAAACACCGGCTCGCACGTCTGGGATTTCTGGATTTCATGTGCGAATCATATTGTCAACCATAGTTATCACATACTAAACTGTGAAAGAAACCGGCATGTCTGAGAGAACCCCTCGAAAGATGTGCGAAGTCCGCCAAGCGCATTAAACGGAGGCCCGTGCCCAACAGCGGGACATAAAAAGTGGTACTATTATTATAATATAAATAGTTAGATAATATTGCAGAGTACTAGAGATCATCTATACATATAAATAAAATTGGAGTGTCTGTTTGTAATATTAAAATAACCGCTTTTTACTAAGTGCATTTGGATGTATACACGTTACCTATACCGAAACAACATTTTTTACAATTTTTGTCTGTCTGTATGTCTGTCTGTCTGTCCGTCTGTCTATCTGTCTGTCTGTCTGTCTGTCTGTCTGTCTGTCTGTCTGTCTGTCTGTTTGTTCCGGGTAATCTCTGGAATGGCTGGACCGATTTTGACGGGAATTTCACTGGCAGATAGCTGATGTAACAAGGAGTAACTTAGGCTACTTTTATTTTAGAAAAGAAAAATTGGATCTCTCGAAAAAAAATTAAAACCAATGTTGCAGCGCTGCGCTTGATTAAAGTTTGATAGCAACAATCTGCAATGCGTCCCGCGGGATCAGAACGCGAGCAGGCTGTTGCCAACGGCTGAGTCTTTGTTAAATACCACGCGGACGAAGTCGCGGGCAACAGCTAGTAATTAAATATAATTGTAAATAATTAACGGTAAGTACTTTCTTATATCAGTTTAAAGCTAATACATTTTCATTAGGTTGTGTTGACGGCGATTTTGAAGACGTGTGTAGCAATACCTTTTGTAATGATATAAAAATAATATTGCTAGTAGTAATTATCATAGGTTTTGTCAAAGCAGCCGTCGTGCCTGGCATAGTTTGGTGGCCACTGTACGGTAGCTACCCTGACATGGAATACTGTTGCTCGATCTTTGGTGTCTATTACTAGGCTCTCACGGCATACACGATAACAGACACAAGTGATGCTACTCTATGACGAGCGCGGTACTGGATGCTAGTTTAGCGGAAAAGGGAAGATCTTCCAGCCAGGCGGGTGGTATGCCTGGAGGGGCGGCCGCTATGCCCCGACGGTTATTGTTGGGATCTTGTATATAAGTTACTTGCTCCGAAAACTCTTAAAGCGCGATTCAGGATTGTGATGGCAATTGTCTATTGCTCTGAATGCGTCTGCAGTGCCATCTGTGTGTAGCTTGTTGTGCGGTTGAAGTGGTCTCTACACTACCATAGGTAATTAAACTAACAAGTAAAATCTTACCGTGCCACCGGCTCTCGCAGTAGAGTTATGTAGAAGTACCGCCGGTGCACCGCAGAGCCCTCGTGCCTGTCCAGCTCGCCGCCCACGCACGCCGTCAGCTCGGTGAAGTCTGCATGGAGACCGCATCTACACACGACAATTACCCATCAGTACTACACTCAAGGATATAATAGAATAACATAAACCAAAAGAAATGAGCAGAGCAACAATAAGAAAACAGATATCTATATATATATAAAAAATAAAATTGGAGTGTCTGTTTGTAATATTAAAATAACCGCTTTTTACTAAGTGCATTTGGATGTATACACGTTACCTATACCGAAACAACATTTTTTACAATTTTTGTCTGTCTGTCTGTCTGTCTGTCCGTCTGTCTGTCTGTCCGTCTGTCTGTCTGTCTGTCTGTCTGTCTGTCTGTTTGTTCCGGGTAATCTCTGAAATGGCTGGACCGATTTTGACGGGAATTTCACTGGCAGATAGCTGATGTAACAAGGAGTAACTTAGGCTACTTTTATTTTAGAAAAAAAAATTGGATCTCTCGAAAAAAAAATTAAAACCAATGTTGCAGCGCTGCGCCTGCTTAAAGTTTGATAGCAACAATCTGCAATGCGTCCCGCGGGATCAGAACGCGAGCAGGCTGTTGCCAACGGTTGAGACGTTGTTAAATACCACGCGGACGAAGTCGCGGGCAACAGCTAGTCTATATATATAAATCAAAGTCGTGTTAGTTACACCATTTATAATTCAAGAACGGGCGGTGCGATTTTTATGATCTTCAATTTTTGAATTTGTCTCCGCCCCGAATAACAGAGTAACTATTAAAACATGAGAAATTGTCACTAAAATAAAAAAAGATGATTCATATAAAAAATAAAAATAATATTTTTTTCTCATACATTTGATTCTGAGGGGGTACGCACTTCGCCATTATAGCTAGTCCAATCTAAAGTCTAAAGTCGTACGTATGTAGTTCTGTCGTAAAAGGCCTAAGCTCAGCATAATACTGTAGATGTTAAACTACGACACTCATTTTCGGCTTGAAAATGAAATGTGAATAATTTAACTGTGTTAAAAGTTCAGCGCACAATTCGGAGGTTTCTCCAGCTAACCAAACTTTACATTGAAATGCAGCACAGTTTGAAAACAACTCCATCGGTTCAATGTTACAGTGCCATTACTTAAGAGATCGTGAGGTTACAGTATATCAGCGAAACGGAGATGGAAATGTCGAAGACATAATTTAAATAAAACATTTTTAAATGGAGAATGCGCGACGTTGTAACGTATAAATCTGTGGCGACAGAATACAACGTTCGTCGAAGACGACCGCTGCGTGAAGCGAAGCTTGAAGTCACAGATAGGTCGCGTCGCGCCGCACGCTCTCGGTCCATCGGATTTGAACCAGTCGCTTTCCGATCATTTCCCACGCCCGAATCTTGTTTACCTTATTTATAATTCATAATATCTCAAGAGTATAATACATTCGTCGGATATATATTATCAGGGTATAGATTGCTTTAATTAACAACAATAACCTGAGCCATGTTGGCTCGCCGTCGTCGCGTCGCGGCCGTCTCGTTTCTCATAATATAATCGTTATTAGCCCGGTGCCTCGCTCGTGTGTAATTGACATCGAACGAACTCGCACGTATGTAGATCACAGTGCCGATAGCGTAGATACGTTGTTACATAACGCCACAATTAACGTTGTTCGTTAGCACATTGAACCTTTGCAATGGAACGACAATAAAAATGCTATTCGCATTATGTTCGCCGGGGCCCTCTGTGCGGGGAAGAGACTTACCTTCAGACAGCTTGGCGACGGACGAGGGCTGTGTTTAATCAAGATATGAGAGTCTTGTCCGGCAGCTGGCACCCGGCCACGCCGACTCAAGCAAATTGAACTTTATTACTCTCGTTAAATACGTTATCATTGAATTACAAAATTAATTGTGTACGAATTAATGATTCATAACAAGCGCCATTCAAACGTGTTAACGACCATCCACCATACAAGTAACGTTATCAAAGTTGTAGATTGATAGTTTCATTAACGTGTTCACGATAATACAGCTGTTACATCTCACACACCAACACTCGCTGGATATTATGCCGGTGTCAAACCACAAATGTTTGACGACCCGTGACTAAAACAACGTTTTTCTTAATTCTGGCAGACGGCCATTTCTTTGGCTAACATTTGGATTATTTTAGCGGCCATTATCGTTTTGAAAAATAAATGTAAGAAGAAATAAATATTCGAATAGACTGGTACGTATAGGTGATTCAGTTTTATCGATATTTGGTACTGAATGGATTCCTACAGAATTTATAGGGATAGAGACGAATTAATCCTTAGTCAATCATTATTATAATAATCTTGAATCTTTACTCTATTCAAATAAAAAAACGTATTAAACAACGATTAGTGCATAAAAGAGCCATATAACAAAGGCGAATAGATTAAATTCTTATACTCCACAGGAATTCATGTTGCAAAATATGACTAGCCAATGGCCATTAATAACGTCTCGATAGCCTCACATTTTTGCATAGAAAATATTTAGACTGGATATTGCTCCACATCTATAATATTGCCGTCGCTATGTAGAGCAGTATTCTCTTAAAAGGCTTTTAATAATATGTATTGTTCACAAATATGATTCCTGTATGAGGCTGAAGCCGCGCGGCCCCGACATATTGATAAATTTTAGTGTCCATTAACTGGTAGTACACACATAGAGTGACGATAACAACTCCCGTAGGATATTCGAGCGCCGATTGGCACTACGCCACTTCCCTGTGAACACGAGCGCGCGCGCCGGGCGGCGCGCTCTCCGCTGCGGTTCATTCACCGACAGAATGCCAACTCCCACCATCGACAGATTGAATTAGGTGTCCACCAAAGACATTGCAAAACGTTCAAAATATATTATACCCATAAACCATTATCTCGATGCCGATCTAAATTCCGGCATCCAAAAAATATAGCCTAGCATTGTCTCTACCGAGACGTGTATGCTGCGGGCGCTCACACAGACTAAACAATGTATTTTTTATGAATATCGCCATCATCGTAAAACATACCCGACATTAAAGTAAATTAAGCAGCCACGATCATTATCGACCACACAAAAACGTGGTGGTCTCGGTGATCGATCGATAACACCGACGACAGGCCCGACTGAGGACAGAAATAAATCTTGTATTTACGAAAAGGTTTCGCGAATTAGTTTTCCATTGTTTTAATATATTACGTTATCGCTTGCAGTTCTCTCTGCCATAAAGACTAATGTGAAACGATGACGTCATCCAGCTATGGCAGACGTGCATAATTTAAACATTAGACGTCTGTCTACTTATTTCTGCGAAAAGATTTTAGGATGACACTGATAAAGAGTTATCCAAAGGATAACATTTAAACCAAGAGTGTCTAGTTGATTTTAATATTTAAATATAACTTCCCAAGGCGATAATTTTGCACGGCATGCCACTAAAAGGTTATTCAGCGACGTGAAACCACTTTTGTAGAAAAAATACGACCAGCAAAAAATTAAGCTGGGATTTAGAATATATCTGTTTATAGTTTTTTTTTGTTACGTTACGTGAAGTTTTTCAATAAATATTGCGGATTTCTATACGACTGCGCAAGGCGACGAGGGTAATTTAGGAAAGAGCGATAGAGCCTTAATGACTATAACATTGTCAAACGGCTAATAATAACATTGTGTTGTTAATATAAGTATAAGAGCCGACCTATATGAGCGCAGGTCGGCTATGTCATGCGACAGAGACTAATGAGATTTACTTCCGACGGACGAAAAAGACAAAGCTGGTAAAAAGCGGCGCGCGGCTGGCTTGGGTGGCGCGGCGGCGGCCGCACTCACAAAAGCCATATTGCTAGTTTTGCAATTTTTCCACGCATGTTGGTTTGCGAGACCGACCGCAAACTTTGTTTTAAAATTTATTTTCTCGGGCTCAAACTGAGCCGGTCCAACCGACTATCTGGGCACAGTTGTTGCGATGATGGCTGTATTATTGTGAACGATTCCAAATTACGCGAAACTATAGCATAAATTCTGAATTTAAATTCAAAGATTAAAACACTAGTGAGGTTAATATAGAGTAACAAACACGAGTGTGAAATAAGATGCATTATGAATCTAAAAACGGTGCAATAAGAGCCACGAGCAAGCGAGTCGAAAAATGCCGTACGTTAGTACCGACAGCGCCAGTTCCAAAGTATTGGAAATTGAGCCGACAAATTTATCAGAGCAAAGTCGGAGCGAGCCGCCACCGACAGCTGTGCTAAGCAAGTATTTCAAGAGAATAATGGACATTCTTATAATAAACTGTTCCGTACATACGGAAGTGTCGGGCCCGACGTCTGTAATAATCTATTGTGTGGTAACCATGGCGACGGATGAATGGATTTCTCATAATGTACGGAACGATATTGGACTCGTTTGTTGATAAAATCGGATCTTTATAAAGCTTCAGACATCATTGCTCTATTATATATACAGAAGCAATAGAGATGGTCCTCTTTACAAATTATGATTAAGATGTAATCTTCTATTTGTAAATAATCCTTAATGATTTTATCCAACCAAATCGTGAATATTTAATCAACTCGCAATAAGACTGCTGAATTCGTGTCAGAAATATATCTGGAAGCTTTGTGCCGAGAGGGAGTCATAATCTGCTAATCCTTGCCATCGGATCTCTGAAACACAACCACTACCAACGGTACTCTCAATATTTCAGGCGAGTTTGTGCACACTCCTTATTCGTTTTAAGTCCAAAGTCATTTGTCGTATTCCAACTGTCTTGCGGATTGATTTATTCGCTAATACTTACATTTATTACAAGCCCCACAAAACATTTTGCACCCTTTTGCATTCGTTTTAATCGAGTTTAAATTCCGCTTTGAACACGACGTAATTAGTGCCTTTTGTTCTTAAACCAGACACATCGCAAGGAATCGCTCTCGGAGGGATTTTGTTCTGTATTTATCAGATTTATCTTCATTATGTCAGGATGGCTGAATCTCACTGACTCGCACAAACATTGAGCTATAGATCCCGTCCTTATAACAATATCTGCAGACACAATAGTATACGGCCTTATATTAAAGAGAGCCGGCGAAATGACCAGTGCTTATCAGCTTCAAGGAATTAAGTCAGGCCATTAAAGATGCAATCCTTGGTGATGTCATCGCTACGTACAGCACCGTATATCGTTCTCGCTTTCCACTGTATCACTTACTGCCAAACCGCCAAGAATGCAAGCGTTCGTGATACTATCAAAGCATAATCGCACGCGTCCAACAATTTCGCTATCTAGTTAGAGACAACTTGTGAGTAACGTACTTAAGTATTTTCACAGTACTAATACATGCTCAAAGAGTGTTAGAGCGAAAACAAAGAGTCGGTATGAACACAAATTTGATGGCAAGGATTTCACCGACCCTCAGTCGCATTAGCGCGGTTTGGGCATGAAAACGAAACTACATCCCTTTTTATTTCGGCCGGCGCTTTCTCTAATGAAAACCTTCCTTGCGGTAATCCTCGCATCTCCCGGATTAGTCTGTGTAAGTCGCTAATTGCCACGTCTCTCACACACGTGAATGAGACAAAGTAAAAGGGAATAGTTAATGCCTCTTATGAGTGTTTTTGCTGTGCAATATCTCGCCAGCCTAACGGGCTTTTATAATACCGATCCATTTATTTATTCATTTATTTGGAAAACAAAGGACGAACCACACGATTGGACTATGATATTATTGTCTTATGTGCGAAATACCGTTTAAAGGTTGGCTTTTGATTTGCAGGATTGTGAAGGTAAAAGTAAAAACATTCAACTCAATAGTATGTTACAGCATTGATCATGAACACTTAGTAAGTAGCCGGTTGATTTATAAGAATAGTGATAACAATATATCCGGCTGTATTGCACGCTTGCTATGCACTGGAGCGTAAAAATTTGATTCACATAAGAACACGAAGAGAAAATACTGGAAAATAGTGCAGCGCCCACGACCAACAATATTACCGAAGAGCTATTATTTACAGTGCGGGGTCTTTCTTCGAGCAGCGATAAGAGGCATCGGACGGAAACGCCGGAGCTTTATCCGGATGATCCGGACAAGTCAGCGGCCGGATCTGAACGCCTCCTTCGTCGAATACACCTCTTTCATAAACAAACTGTCAAATAGGATTGTAACTGAGAACTCTCTAAAAGTAGGTTTTATAATTCGTAAAAGGAGCCAGTATAGAATGTTTGTCTTCATACAAGTAATCTGTTTTCAATTCTTTTCAATCATTATAATTAGGAAGATAATAATGCCCTTTAGGTACAATAATTCCTGCAGATTTCATTATTTTGTTGAGAATTTAATAAAAACCTCATAAGGTAGATAAAAAATCAGTTTCCTAATAAAGCCAAGAATATACGGCAATGGTTCACTCATCAATGTAGAAACTTAATAGTTACTTCACAGTTTATTTATACACGGTGTAGGGATGTGGTAAAGAAAACTTTGGATAAAGATTTCACTGAATGCCTATAATAAAATGATCAAATATTGAAATTTCTGACCGCGCAATGTATCATAAACCACGTGATCCCAAAACATCGTTCCGCGCGATACCCGACTAGTGCGAGTGTCGAGCGCGCTCGATCGTATCGAGTTTTAATTTACATTGCAGTTTCAGATCAAAATAAGTAATCAGTTTTTTTTTTCATGAATTACGTTGAGATAGATTTCTATTACGATATCATTCTAATATTAATTTAAAAATACAGAAATATATTGCGTATGTTCATGAAAAGATCGCCGCGAAATTCCAACTCTGAGGGGTCCAGAATCATGACCTGAAACCATTGTATTAGTTTTCGCTACGTATAGTTGTATTGAATTTTATGAAGCACAAAAATAGCCTCTAGTTCGTATCGATTGAGTGTTTATCGTTACGTGGTTCGAAACAATTTTCCGGTTGCAAAGTTTACGTTTCTTAAACTAAGGTTGAGCTATGATGTCGATGGCATCGATATTAAAAATGATGGCCGGCAACTAGCATCGATACAAACATACCACCATCGATGATACAATGTAAAAGTGTTTTATTGGGTATTCAATGACATACATTCATCCTGAAATTTCACAATAAAATTGGTATATCAGTAAAAAATATCGGTGTTAAAATAGAATCAACCAATCGTTTAACGCATATCCAGACATCAACCTACCTACACGTTTGTTGTTAATATCGACAACATCGCTCATCTCTAATCTAAACATGTAAATTAGTCTGACGCTTTAAAAAAGTGCTACAATCAATGGTGTGAGTAACGTTACGTTACACATACCTGGCTCCGGTGGTGCACAGAAATACTCAGTGGAACGTTCGGTGGGTATTTCTGGACTGCGACTCCACTCCACCCGTCATCGCTAGAGTGACCGAAACACTTCGGCTTCAGTCAGGCCGGTCAAGATTCGGCCTTCACTTTGACCGATGACAGCCTCGGTGACATTTACGCAAGTTGTTTTAGTGTGCACTGGACATTTCTGGTTCACGGTTCTGTACGTAAGGATTCCACTTTGAAAAATCTCGTTGCGCAATGCGATCGCGAACCTTTCTCCTAGCGCTCACGATGTGCCGGGCACTATAGGTAACTATACATTTTTAAAATGCAGCTAAATTAAAGTTGAAAAGACAGTCACATTCTTAATTGATAAATATCGTCAGCCGTACACACCAACTGTATGGCCTCAAACGCGGCAACGCTTGTATTATGGGTACCGGCCAATAGACTGTGGACGATCAAAGAAACACGCAGACCAGGGCAAATTACTAAAATATCGTTTTCGAAATTTGCCCAGGTGAGAATCGAACTTGCAACTACCCGGTGCAGTGAGCCGACCGGCCTACGATCAAATCACTATCCCAAGCTGTCGTATTTAATTTCGTACCGATTTTTTTACTTTTTTATAGTTTTTTTCTTTTGAATTTACTTACTAATAACATGAATATATGCTTTTGAGATTGTTGTGTTCTTAATCTATTGGCAAGTAAGAATGGTCATATTATTCACGTTGTATCTGCACTGGCGATTTTGAATAAATATTTTTTTAACCACCTTGGCATTTAAAATCCTAGAAGAAGCCCGAATATTAAATGTTTGTGAAATTAAAAACAAACTATAAAATTTATCAACAACCTCATATATAAACTTTTGATAAACATTTTGATACCGAATCTACCAACGGGTTGAAGTAGCCAGGCTGTTACGGCTTCGGTAAAAAAAATACTTTCAGGCTCTTTCTGTGGCGTGAGACTAAACGAAACGCAAATGTCATTCCAAGCTATATAAACTGACGCTGTTGAAACAACGAGCAAACAGTTGAGTGCGCTGTCGAATATTTACAGTAGTTCTAATACCTACTCGTCAATGTTACTACGTTGAAAATAATAAATTTAATTTGTACAAAAGAATGCTCTATAACAAATTTGGATAGACAATTGGTATGCATATACGGAACCCTAAAAATAAATATCGCACTAAATTATATTTCAGTCTCCAGAAATTGTATCATAATATTCGAGAATAAGCTGCAAACACTTCAAACATCATTACGTACACTTTTATGTCTCGTTACTTAATAATGTTGGTCCTTAGTATGAATATTTAAAGTATTCAAAACCGATCGAGTGAGTACGCTTTGATGCTCCATAATAGTGTACACCACCGCGTTGGCTGGTGGTTAATTAACACCTTCTAATCAACGCAGTTCGAGACCAGACATGATAACAAACCTCATTAGTATCAAGACGGATATTGAGCCAACAGAACAATTGACTATCTCTGATCTAACAATTTGCGAATGCGATACTGTTACCAAATTTGAATTTGGAATACTAATTTGACATTCAAATATAATGGTAGAAGCTGTATAAAATAAAATATAGCTATGAGAATTGATTCCCTGTAAACTTGGGGAGGAAAGGGGCTTTTGGAATACGAAAATGGCGAAACAAGACGCCTGATTAGCGCAGCTGGTAGTCACCCTGCTTTCAGTGCCAGTGTTCCTGGGTTCGAATCCTGGTAGAACAAACTTTGTGTGATAAAAAGGAATGTTTGTACCCCAGTCATGGATGTTTAATATCTATATTTGTATTATATACTGAGTTCGCCCTACACACACATTATACAAGAGTTGCTTAGTCTGGAACGGTACCATACGAGTATAGTTGGTGTGTTAGTCTAGCGATTAAATAAAAGCAAAATAACTTATCGGATTAATAACAGGCGCGCGAGCAATTAACCTGATAGTTGTTATGTGTGGAGATCGCGTGACGGCCGCTGTCCACAACACAATAGAATGATTTTAGTTACACAACAAAGGTCTCGTTTCCGTGTAATGATTTCATTTACACGTTAATGCACGGCACAGAGGCACAAATATGGGCTATAATAAAATTAAATGTATTTATTGTGATGATCGTTGCTCACGCGACGCGCTCCTCTGGAACATTAACTCACCGGTCGGTCGCTTTATTTTTATTGCTTGCCATAAACAATGTAATCGTTGCCATCACTAATTGCACGCATCTGAGAACTATAGTGTGCGAGACATATAAAGTAACTTGATTAAGGATGTTCCGTTGTTACATTTCCGTATGTTCTTTTGGTTTTGTAAAAGGTATGATATTATAAAGGTAAGGTATGTTTTAATAATAATAAAATACCGACAGAGTGATTTAATGTTACCATACATTTACGAGTATACATAGATTCGATCACTCGATCGGTTATCGATGCTATCAAAATTCGTAATAAGCTTACTTGAACAGTTTATTTTACATTGAAACACTAACTACAACATTCTGAGTAATTAAAAAATCTTGTTTTACTGGTTAAACTTTAAACACCTATTTTACCTTAAAAAGTGTTCTCGATTTAAAGTCCTTGTACAACCCTCCAATCTACAAAATAATCGTATTTAAATAACTTTTAATCTCGCCTACTCTTCGATCCATCACTCATCCAGAAAAACGATAATTTGTAAAATGTGCTAAGCACGCATTTATATGCCGGCGAGAAGCGGCCGCGGCTACCGAGAAGAACGCATAAGTTTTTTCGACATCCTCGATTCGACGTGTTAACTTGTCGAATGAAGGAGATGGGAAAAAAATGTTGTCTTGTCGTATTGCATGTGCGGGGTGAATTTTGATCGCGGGTCGCCGCCACGCGACGGCGCGGGTCCGATGAAAGAGACAACGCCAATGTGCACTGCATTCGCAATGCCTTCCCAGAAATAGCTCACCTCTACTAGACATACGCAATTGAAACCGCCGCCGTAAAAGATTCATCAATTATTACAATCTACTCTTATTTACATTTGTGTTAGCGAACAAATCATATTTTCTATACCGCTTTTATGTTAAAATTTCCAATTTCAACATTCAATTAATCGTTTGTAAGGAAGGACTATATTAATTAACTTTTAGTGTTTACTCCTACCCAACCTATTAACTTTGTTTAAGCCCTCAAGTTAATCTTGAAGAAACAGAAAATTACTTTTCGAAACAAACTCTGTAGGGGCTGTAAATTTTTAATTTTCTGCTTGTTGAACAAGCATCGGGAACACTGTTTACTGAAAAAAAAACTTATTATACAGCGAAATAGGGTTGTCACGATCAAGACCCCTTCATAATTTCAACCTCACCCGGAAAAAATAAAGGTCAAAATCTTTTAACTTTTTGTTAAGGCCGTTGTAAGTAGGTTCGATTGAGTAGTTAACATCAAAGAGGGAGATGTAATGTAACCCTAGCGCTAAGCGTGCAGACAATGGGCGGGCGCCGCAGGCGGGGTTCATTACTGCGAGTCGCCGCCGGTTCGTCTCCGGAATCTCTTTGTCCGTCCGTCACGCGCCTCGCTCCAATCTATAGCTGTTACAATCGCAGGAACAATTATATCGCGAACATGTTTACTAAGTTTCTACCCGGATGGATTACGCTTACGACGCTTGATTACATCCTCATTTCGGCCACTTTCAAATATCTATTAAATCGAACCCTCCCTCAAACATCCGAAACGTTTTAGGTTCAGTTTATGTGTATACTGTTACTATATTAGTCGCTTCAAACGTGGTGTGTAATCACGCATGCCTTGTCAATTTCAAAAGCGACGTGCAGAACCATTGGTTTATTACAAAGTTGGAAAACATCACTTCCGACCGTCGAGCGGCGCTCATATTCGACGTAGACAATAGACGCAAATTGCACCGAGGCGTCCGCGTCTAGTGGGCGCATAAATATTTTTATTATGATCGCATATAAATCTCAAATCACTTTAAGAAGTTGTAATTCCTACCAGCTGCCGGCTGAGTATTTAGCCGGCAGCGAAGAGTATGATATTCAACGGCGTATCGCTTCGCTCGCTGTGGTTTGTAGGATCAATTTAAGTTATTGCTATTTAAGTTAGGCTTTATTTGCATGGATCGACGGCGGGTTAGCATTCGCTCCGGCAGCCGGCACATGTCGTTAGGAGCCGTGTTCGCGCCGGAAGCGAGGCGCGTGACGTCTCCTCATGTCTGAATGTATCCTAAGACGTGACTCGCACAGTTAATATGAATTCGAAAGCTTTCTATTGCAAGCTACAATAAAATTACCATACGAGAGACGTGATGAGAAGTGGTTGGAGGTGGTCGCCCAATTTTAAACGTGATCATGTACTTGCATAACCGCAAATATAATATGAACGTTTGAAGTAAAAATACATTCTGGAAAAGATGATAATAAAATACTAACTATAATACCAGCCCTTTATGTTCCACTGTTGGGCACGGGCCTCCTCTCAATGCGACGGGGATGAGGCCATAGTCCACCACGCTGGCCCAGTGTGGGTTGGCGGACTTCACAAGTCTTTCGAGGGATTCTCTCAGACATGCTGGTTTCCTCGCGATGTTTTCCTTCACTGTTTAGCAAGTGATAATCATGGTTGAAAATGAGATCCGCACATGAAATCCAGAAATCCCAGAGATGCGAGCCGTGGTTTGAACCTGCGATCCTCGTTACCGAGGCAAGCGTTCTACCAACTTGGCTATCACTGCTTAAATACTAACTAATACAAAAAATTTAAATACTTGAGATTAGTTGGTAGTCTATCATCATCTCATAAAAAAAAGATGGATTTACAGCGGTTCAGCCACAGAATAGGTAAATAGTATACCTACTGTTCATATGTAGGCTACACTATACTGTGGGAATTAAAAAAGCCGACGCATAAAACGTTACTCTAAAATAAATAAAAATATCTCGGTCGTTAAGCTCACGGCGGATGACATAAATCTTAGCGATGCATATTGCTTTACGACTGGCAATAGCTACTTATTATCACTGCACAGAACTACCGTCGGAACGATATTCATTTCAATATCGTGGCTGCATTAATACATTAGATTTATGTATGATACGTTATGATGTTGTGTATCTTATTTCACTTCGTTATCAACACACTGACTGGTCCTGTCCACATTTGCATACTCTTAGCCACGCGACACGTTCTTTCACACGCGATCGGCCCCAGATTACGTATATTGCAATAACTCAACTAATAGTTTGCGCTTTGCTATTGCTAGTTTATTGCAACATACGTAATCAGCCTACGGAGTGTGGGGGGTTGAATACGCGAACGCTCTTGCGCGCAATCGCAAGTGATTATATATCCGATTTATTTGACACTCGATTCATTCGCGCACGATTGCTTAGTTTTTGTAAAGTATGGTAGTGTATGTTTAAATGCCTATTACACGCGACTCCCTACTAGAGACTTGCATCCGGTGGCGCGGTCGACGCGATATGGATTTCTCCATAGTCTGTCTTTACACGCGCACTTTTTCTCGCACGAAGGTCGATTCGCGCGTTATTTAGTGTATGTACGTACAATTAAGCGCCTAGCGTTAATTGTTTTTACAGCATTTTAAGTACAACAATAATCAACGTCAAGCAAACTGAAATTCCCTTTCGTTAGCTTGTCGGGTATCACATAGCCCCATATACAGCATGGTATTGTATGAAACTTACAACGCTTACAAAATATATTCCAATAATTATTTTACTATAACTAGATTTATTTCGTTATTTAATTTTGTTTTAATTATTTACACTGTAAAGTCTCAAAATGATTACCACACAAATTGGACAAACAAACAGCAGGTAATGTTGTTTCGATCTACGTAATAGAGTCGAGATAAATTAATATTGATGTCAATGGCATACATTTAAATTTATTTACATTATAGTCGCAGTGGCCGTTCGAATTCTTTCCCACAAACGAAACACCAGTGGGACAACATTCTGACCAATGAAAATAGATTAACCAATTAGGTGAGTTATCTAATTGAAAGATGATACTATCTGGTATAAATCAGCCCTTAAACATCTTCGATTGCGTAATCAGCGTCATCGAACGTCCTTACGGGTGGACCAATTAGTAACTGTGTGTACCAAAGTGTCATACAAAACTAGGGATGTCACTATTATTGTGCGTTAGCGGGTATTGGTGGGACCAGGGCGGTACCATATGTCATCTTGATTGAAAACTGCCTATTATGTTTTGCCACTTATTCGCGTAGTTATTACGTCTAGTTTGTACACTGAAAAATTATTGAGTTAAAGTTATAGGAAAGAGAGTGGCTACGATATGTACTACCTTACATCCACCGTCTCATCTAACTGCAAAGGCGGCTGTTTCGGAAGAAGAGGGTTGAGAACCCTGCACGGTTAGAAAATATTTTTATTGATGACGTTATTTTTTTTTTTAAAGTAGTGTTGGCGGCGACAACCCTCAGCGACGCACACAGTCCAGTGGGCGTAGAATAATTGATATTTCCTCGCTTACCGATTATAGTAAAGCACGATCAGTATTATCTGGTTTTTGAATATTCGTGGGAATGAAGTGCAAGCTGTTGTAACTTTGTGCACGGATGCGCGCCCTCATCGCGTCTAGTAAACATGACAACTTTTAAGCTCACAGCAGCTATTGGGAGCTAGGTACAAAGCTAGATTAGACACAGATTTTTGAGATTAAATCTCTTCTTGTATCGGTCAAATATTACGGATGATCAAAAATCGCGACAACAAAGCTGGTATGTTTTTTGGTATTTTGATAAAACTACCCACCTACCCACCAAACATTTTGATTTTGTTATTAAAATACACCGATGAGATATGCAAAGGTGGGGTCATTATTAGCTTGTAAGTACATTTTTTTTTTCTACTTCATCTTCCTTTGTAGAAGAACAGAACTACACAATTTGGACAGTCTTTATTTTTACTACAGGCCGACATAACAGTACTTTATCGACGCTAATGGTTGACACAGCGTACCGGGTTCGATTTTGTCCGCCGGCATGACGTGTTTACACGACATGTTTATGGTAAACACTGGGCGCGTTCCCTTGAACTTGTTTATATCGCCATGTGAATTTTATGGGCTTAATTTAGTTAAGATTTATCAGTACAGTGTACAGTGATTATATAGAGACATGTTCAAAAATATCAAAAATATAAAATGGAGCCACCAAAAATAATAAAGTAAGTGTATCCTGATAGCTCAATAATGGGGATCCATAAATGGAGAAATGCTTATGTATGAAGCAATAAAGAGAATAGTTTTACATCCTGTATCCGAAATGTTTCCGAGCGGGCACGCCGCCGCCGGCCGCGCCGCGCCGGGTAAATTTGTATGCCATGCGTGATTGATCGCCGTCGCTGTACAACCGTTAAACAGAAGTACAATGCGTTTGTTTTTGTTCCATTTTCACACGCCACGCGAAATAGCGAATACGTTTAGGTACACATCGTTTACGTAACGTACGACAGTGCACACACTTTTATTGCGAAATTATACAACGCGATAGTGTAGTAACGTAAAATCTGAAACACCCCAACGTATTTTTGTGGTAACTTATTTTATACATTATTATTACAGATGTTTAAATAAATCTTTGAGGTTGAAAAAAAATATAGACCCTTTTTAAAAATAATACAAAAGATTGTACCATAGAATCTAAACAAACTTATTTGAGAGTTTGTGTTACTTGACAAACAGGTAGCTATTACATGTGTAGTGAGTAGACACAACTCTGAGACTTTAGAGTCTTTGGTGTATGTTGTTTAGTGTATATGCATCAAATATTCTAGTCATGATTTGAAGTTTGATTACTGCCAAATATCTGTAATGTGTTTCAATTATTATCTTACGACCCAAACAACAAGTCAACATGTGCGCACATACATATAAACAAAACAATAATACATTCATTCACTTACTCATACACATGGGTGAGTGTGATATATACTCACTTGATAAGGAAACAATTAATCAATAATGATTGATTACTCATTATCTCCAACAAACTTCAATAAAATTAGTCTGATGCCCAATGTACCCACATTGCAGGGGTGATATTGGCATTATAAATACATTATAATGTTATCTATACATATAAATAAAATTGGAGTGTCTGTTTGTAATATTAAAATAACCGCTTTTTACTAATTGCATTTGGATGTATACACGTTACCTATACCGAAACCACATGTTTTACAATTTTTGTCTGTCTGTCTGTCTGTTTGTTCCGGCTAATCTCTGAAATGGCTGGACCGATTTTGACGGGACATTCACTGGCAGACTGGCCTGATGTAACAAGGAGTAACTTAGGCTACTTTTATTTTAGAAAAAAAATAGGATCTCACGAAAAAAAATTAAAACCAATGTTGCAGCGCAGCGTTGCCTGCAATGCGTCCCGCGGGCTCAGAATGGGCGAGCAGGCTGTTGTCAACGGTTGTCTTTGTTAAATACCACGCGGACGAAGTCGCGGGCAACAGCTAGTATACAATATAATTATTGTTGTAGCGATCCATCAAAGTATTTTGCCAAATCCTTTTAAAGCGAGCATATAAAAGTGACTTGCTTGATTAGATAGTCTAAGTACGCAGAATTGTATGATCGTTTAACACATAATACACACACAATTAATTCAACTTCTGTCTAATGTCATCGCAGTTTTAAGTTTTCTTTGTTAAATGGAACTTGATATTGAAATAAAATACTTTGCAGTTCCGCGTTTATCTCTTTTCGCGCCTAGTTTTAATTAAGTGGAATCTATCGAGTGGTCTTCAGCGGAATGAAGGGGGCGCCGACCCTGAATTAAATCGGCAGCTCCATATGTCTTTAACATCTTCGACAAAGGCGCAGGCCGCGCTCTACACAATGGATGCATAAGATTCAGGGTCAATATCGCAACTCTCGACATTTTATAAGCGGAGATTGTTGAATATTCATTGCGTATCGACTTTCACACCGGCAGCGCGCCGCTGGATAATGGAATATGTAGATGTGCCGACACCGCAAATGAGGTATTGTGTCGCGATGTCTTCTATGCAATTATCCGTGATCTATGCCAGAAACTAGATCTAACATATAGTGATCTACTATAGGTACATACATTGGTGTGCACTAAAGATAAATCTATCTATACTATAACTATCATAATCTGTTAAAATATTTTACATAAATTTTGTTATAGCTAATAATAAGTTACCGAACCGAACATGTAACGGATAATGAGATTGCCTGCAGCGGATAATATTAACATTAAGCGTATTAACCACTAACTATTTACTTTATACTATGTAACGAACGACATTCAATATCCGGTCCTAGCGATTAGCTTTGTTATCCTAGCGATTGGCTTTGTTATTCGAGGCCCACACATTGATAATATGACTAGTTGTAATATATATAATAGTACTGTTTCGCTCGCTGAGTATATTGCCTCGAGAATCACAGAGGGGCGTCGAATTAGGCGGCCCATTAAATAAACGCGTGCTTGCGATGTTGATACATAACTGTAATAAAACAAAAAGCTCTTTATACTGTAGCGTTGGTGCGCCGGCGACCTGTACAATGGTTGGCCCACTTAAGTACGGTCCAGTGCTTTCATGCCGGAACGAATTTTCCGGATCTGTCGTAATAAGCATCCGCGAGCAAACAAAGACATTTTCCGTTTGGGGCAGCCGGAAACATTACGCCAAATTATGTATTTTGAGTAGACGAAATTGTTAAAATGTACACAATGAAAAAATGTTCTTTCAAGCAGCGAAATGCACAAAGGAAGGTATTTGTGCGAAGAGGGGGACAAAAACTCTCTATAGGTACATAAAGTATTTCCCCGCGCAACTTTAGATTCCAGATTGCAAATTCTCTGGAGAAATGGATGGTGTAGTAGCAAAACCTTCGCAATATCCAAGGTGAGTTAATGCGGGTGGCGAGGCTGGTGGCAACTTGGGGTGTTCGTCGTTTCACACCACAAGCGGTTCGCACCATGGTGTGAAACGACGAATTGTACTTTTTGAAGGCGCTGTTTCACACCATGGTGTGAATCAGCCAATGCTTTTTTAGACTTCGTCGTTTCGCACCATGGTGTGAATCAACCCAGGACTCTTTTTGGCTTCGTCGTTTCGCACCAATATCAAAAGTTTGAAAATATAATGTGTTTTTGTACAGGTGGGTAGAAAACTGTTATTTGATAAAATGAATAGTGCAATAAAATACAAAATAGGTATATAACTTAGCTTTTTTGTTATTGGATAAAGTATTAATACGAATCAAAATAATTGCATTTTTTACTTAAAGGTATAAAAGAGAGTAAATAGTAAAAATTTAAACGATAAATAATCACAGATGAGGCGGCGGGGGGGGGGGGCGGTCTATTACCCTTTTACATATAACGATTTTTACTACATAGTCATTATGCTTACATAATTAAAGTAATAATTGAAAATCACAGGCTGAGCTGTATGTGTGTAGTGTTTGAACTTTTTTCCACCACATATAGCCAGCCGTCATCCAATAAGTTCGGCAGCAAATGTGACAAGACCCAACATTTTGGCTTTCGCCACAAAATGCGGCTGAAGACAAAATAGCACCCAACAATTTTTACTTCTAGATTTTTATGGTTGGTGATATAGTGTATTATTTATATTAAATGCATATCTAACAATTAATTACTATGATGATTTTTTGATGAAAGTTTAGTTAATAATTTAGTTAACTATTCAAACAAATAATATAATATATGTATATGTATATGTATATATATGTATATGTATATATATATGTATATATATAATTATCTTTCAAATATAATTTTCTTTCAAATTTACAAATATGTATAATCATTGATTTATCGATAGTTAATCAACTATATATGGCGCGTTTTCGACCGGAGGCACCGGTCCTGAAGTGATCCTGTGACCGCGCGCTCTCCGCCCTCTATCTCGAAAACGGTTCACCGTATAAAAAAAAAAATTAAGCAAAATTTGTAGAGAATTTTGTATTCTACAATATTGATAATACATACAAATAGCAAAAAACCCATAGGAAATGAGATATTTACAAAAAAAGGGCAAAAAACCGATTTTTGTGACTTTTGACCTTGAAATTTAATAGTTTCGTACACCCTACCATATGTAGGTTTTGAGACAAGTTTTAGGGTGTCAATATACAAGTATTTACAGACTTACAGCTGGGTATCTCGAATTCCGAGGTGAACTTACTATAATGACTGGACTAAATTTAAACATAATTCTGGCTTCCAGTGCTGGCTTCCGTGTCAGATTATGAATGGATGAATAAATAAATAAATAATTCCATGAACGACTTTTGTGCATGCTTATATTTTATTGAATAAATAATAACAAAATATCATTGGTGCGAAACGACGAAGCCAAAAAGAGTCCTGGGTTGATTCACACCATGGTGCGAAACGACGAAGTCTAAAAAAGCATTGGCTGATTCACACCATGGTGTGAAACAGCGCCTTCAAAAAGTACACTTCGTCGTTTCACACCATGGTGTGAACCGCTTGTGGTGTGAAACGACGAACACCCCGGCAACTTTGATGACGCGTGCAAAGCGAGGACATTAGTCTCAGTGTCAGAGGAGCTCGTTACCGGCCACCTCTCCTGGGACCTCACGGCTGTCCCCTATTTGTCAGACGACCGCTCCATGGTGAATTTTTTATGGACGTAACTTATACCTTCTGGGATTTGCGGAGAAAGTGCGGTGTCAGTAGTAGGTCGGCCAAAATTGTAATCTATATGAAAGCTACGTAGTCAAATAAAGATGTCATTTCTAACAACAGTGACAATGTATCGCAAAAGGGGAATATGCAATGTTTGCATTTGCAATAAATAAAATGCAGTAATTCTACAACTTTGTCGTGTATATCCTTTGGTATATACAACAGAGCATATAGAGTATACAACGGAGTTATCAATGAGGTAGTTCTAACAAGAGGGCTTTGTCATATAAATAAAGACCTGCACTTGGAAAGTGCACAGCTGTCACTCAACCATACAAAGCTCAGCCTGCGCATGTGCACTTAACTTATACTCCACCCTAACAAGCGATTGCCTTAGAAAACAAACATTAGCGGGTCTTATATACAGGGTTGCATCCCTAAATAGAAATATCGAGCATATAAATTAATTGTTCTATTTCCGACAGATACACTTTTAAGATATTGGGTGAAGTAAAAACGCTTGATATTCGGGGTAGCAAAAACTCCAATAAAAGAAGATATCAGATATCATATAAGCGCAAAAGCCTTCATAAGCTACCATTACGATCGCCATTTATTACCGCAGAAAGGCCAAAAAACAAACAGCTACATAACAATGATGCAATATTTCAATCGCACGAACTTCGCACCCCGAATCCCTGACAGCACAAAATGTCCACCGTCATTTCGCGAAGCATTAAACTAACGACGTCGTATTCACTATTCGCAGACAGCCCTATATGTTAGGGCGAATGTCGGCAACATGTGCCGACGCGACCCAGCTCCCGAATACTGCCGAACGAAAACAATTAGATCAATGCCACCCGGCATCCTTCAACACATCCTCGACATAAAACTTTTGGATAGTGGATTCATACAAACAACACGAGCGATACATAAACAAAGGCAATCAAACGCTACTTTTGTAGACACGAAGCTCGATGAACGAGATCAAACATTTTATGAAGCTACAAATGTTTCCAGACGGTTAGAAAGCTTTCGGCTGTAGTCAAATCGCGCCTGGTGATATAGGATTACTTAAAATCAGCCGCATAACGGATTGATTAGATGCTTGCTTGACTCACTCAAGCGTCGAACAGATGGCAGACCTGCCACAGACGTTAGGGCGGCGATCAATGTGAGCAAATTAATTAACCGCAAATACGTCCACAGAAAGAAAATATACACAAAGCTAAGAATAACAACCCTACGGCCAGCGCATACCTACACACAAGACGCGTAAGCGCCGCTGACTATATTGCACAGTGATTGTTCACAGAAATCTAATTATGCGGTATAATTTGAACATAAATTTAAGTCAATGCTAAAATAAATCACTCATGCTCCAGAAATAGATGGCAAAATTAAAATAATTTACAACGATCCGGTACATTAGTGTAGATAGAATGCATTGAATGTATGGCAAATTAAAACAATAAAGATCTTAATTGAATGTTTCAATTTAATGGCACCAAGTTCATGACCGACCGCTTGGTACGACTCGACGGGTACCTACGTCGGTATTGAGTCAGTACATTAGAAGATAGATAGAAGCAAAAAAAATTGCATGGATGGCATCTTTAAACACTGTGAACTGGAAATATTCCCTTCTTATATCCGTAGTGCTAATATATACTACTTAGTAGCTATTTTAACGGTTATCTAGCCAGAATAGTGCCACAAGAATTTCCATACAAAGTCACCCACATTGTGCACTACAGCGAGGGGATTTTAATGTCACCATAAAACTGAAATTGCCTATTTTCAGGAATCACATTATCCTACACTCTACCCACTCACTCGCGCAAATTTCAATTTCACGGAACGCAAGTTGTAGTTAAGTTTATTCACAAGATAGAGTCGTTTAGTAGACGAACAAAATGCAACAGCGGACAGAAAATATAATCGCGATCGCTATTGCAGTTAAGTAATTATTTACACCTACCTATAATTTCCATCGATAATCACAAAACAAAATGTTGAATCTAGTTTTCCTTGTTGATAACAGTAAACAAATGTATCTACGATGCTTATTATATTGAATACAATCTGAGTGAAACGGAAATTTCATCTACGTCATCGTCCACAAGAATAATAGTCCGAAGTTGACGTGATAAATTGTCGAATTGGCTTGGCTAGTCCCCCAATAGACGGGCGCGCGAGCCGGAGGCCTATTGCATGGATCCTTATAGTTTGCAATTTATTCGAAACTCCGTAGGCTTGCAGATTTATACCGCCAATAGATTGGCAGAGCGTCTCACGCGATACCCGAACTCAATACATTGAAAGCAATTTCAGTCCCGACCACATGCGCTCCGCGACTCGGATCTCAAACAAATATAAACATCACTTATTTCCACCCGCGCTATAGACGCGTGTATATGACTTCAATATACATTGATTTGATTTGTGCCCTACGATTGGTATCGAATCAGGAAACTTCAGTGGCACACAACACAACATATCACGTAACGTAATAAAGAAATACCGCTGATAAAATATTAGTAGGCCGATAGAACGAGGGATAGCTAGAGCCGAAGGGAGGCATTCCCACGCGTCAAATATTTCCGGATGGCGTGATAACTAATCTTCGGATAGCAAAGCTAGACAATGCGTCAGTGGACGGGGGCCATTAGCTGCACAATTAGTGCAATTGTGGTTAATTTATTGTCGCACATGTCAACAGCAACAGACACCAGGCCGCGGGTGCGCCATGACGTAAGCTCAGCTAAATCATAGCAAATCATATTAATGTGTTTCTCTTTTTATTCTATTTATAGCAATGTTATGAACACATTAATTAGTTCTGCCAACTCTTGTGGGAAATTAAATAGATACAAGATAGTGTACAGTATCGGTACACATAGTATATGTATACACGTACTAAATCTATTGCGGCGAACTACTGCATTATTCATGTAAAAAAGAACGCAGAACTCGTTCTACCTTTTCTATGTTAGTCAAACTGCCAAAGTAAGTACAGCAAGGATATATTTCCCGACCTATTTAAAGCCACGAACATACTATTGGAATAACCCAATGTTGAACACGAACAACCTAATCAGAACATAACATTACAAAGGCGGAAAATCATATTGACGATTCAAATTACGCCTTTGATGAAGATATAATATATTTTCATAAATATATTGTTCACCGAATAGTGACGACATTGGTGTTACAACGTGATAAGACTTTTTATGTAATTATTTTAGGCCTAAAACAATTCGAATGATTAGAAAAAGGTACTTATTACTATAAATATAACGACTTTTTGCAGAAGCAAAGGCGCATCCGTACTAAGTCCTTGCTCCATTATAAAGTTTTTTGTTCTCCAATGAACCTACAACGAGGGATAAAAACGTTTCCGTTTTTTTGAGCCCCAAAATGTCAAATCACAGACGCTTTTCGCGTAATTGTCGCCGTCACGGCGGCGGCCATATTTTTTTCAATGAGATAGCTATCTTCATTCCGGCTTACTGCGAGGTAGATAATGCATTGAGCAAGTCGTAGCTCTCAAGTTTATGAAATTTAGAATCAGCTGTATAGCATATAGAGGTATTATATAAAAGCAATACTAGAACCGAAGAGCCATTAAAATAACAATTAATAATTTATCTCTATAAACGTTTCCCACGCGATTAGATAGGCCATGTTCTTGCGGCGCCTCGCAATATCGTGTTACATACATACGGGCAATAGGACCCCAATTCTCGTTCTACACTAATTAGAATAGTTACACGGGTGCTGTTACGTCGAGAAAACTACTAATTAACATTTATGTTCCAGACATAAAAGCGCGGGAGAGACCGTAAAATAATACTATGTTAGATTCCAAGAAGCGTCGTGGCGCGAAATACGCATTCAAGTCAGATTGAGACACATATTGAATACACATGGAAGTAAATAGACTTAGCTTTTTTTTTTAAATCTCGGTTTAAAAAATGCCGAAGATCCTTATTAACAGTTGTCAATACATTGAAGTCTCAACAACATACATACTTAGTTTGAATAATTACAGAAACTTTAACCGCTTAACGCGCGATGATACAGGGTGAATCAGATAAGAGAGTGTTAATAAATTACATGTAAAATAAGTTAGTGAGTGTCACACCCTCGTTACGCCCTGGGGAGGGACGGACCACGTGCCAGATGGAACACTCGACGCGTTTTAAAGCAATAATTTATTATTACGACCTAGTCAGACCACGTGGTCTGTGGGAAATTAATAGCAGACGATGTTCTCTAACTAATTGTACGCTGAGATACATAAGTAATGTAACGTTAGATACATAAAGTTTCGTTTGTTAGTACATTAACATTACAAATTGGTCGTTTAAAATACAATGATAAAGGCGGGCAAAACGCTGTTGTGATAGGACAAGCCAAATCCTATCAGATGTTCTTTACCTATACTTGGCGAAAAATGAATTCTACGACTAAATCCGTTGAAAAGTTAGCCTGTGGTCGTGTTATCATAACATAACTATGTGTTTTTATAGAATTTAAACTCCGGTTACTGAAGATGGAGACTCACGTTAATCAGTATTTAAAAAGCAGACTTATTTCCTACTGTTAATCCTAATAATCCCTCACTCACGGTTGAGATCAATCTCTATCTAAGGCACAAAAACATAGAACACTTTATTTTTAACTCCACGAATTCTTCGGCGAAACAAACTATTATGGTATTCTTAAGCCGAAGCGTTTTTTAAAGGAAATACCCGTAACGCCAAGTTGGTAGCCAACAGGAAGTGATTCAGTGAATTCGTTCATAGGCCAACATAAATAACTGTTTGGATTCATTTGCCGTTGCGACAAACAACGAAGTACCATAACTTTTACACACGAACTATCCAATTCCAGCATTTTATAGATGTAACACAGTGTACATGATGTAAGCAATAGCAAGTACAAATAGCAAGAACATTCATCCATCCACCAGTGGGAGGATATCCCCTGCTGGACATAGGTCTTCCTAGACCTACCTCTCTGCCCCGAATATCGTCAATTCAGCAAGCTACGCGGGACGATTATAAACATATGCTAGTAAATTCAATACTCTGCATGTCATAATTACGTCCCTAACATGATATATACGTCAAAAACTGACTTCGGCGATACAAACACCACAGTTTTCACAAATCAGCAGAGGTGACACTGTCTGTCTGTACGTACCTCATCAATTAGTACATATCAATTACTTAATAACTCGTTGCCAGCATCATGTGTAGAATGTCTGATTAAATAAATTAATGGTAGTTGAAACAATTTTACAGTTGATAAAAATGTAAGGGTGTAAACATAATGCCTCATTTATGAAGGCGTATTCATTTTTGATTTAACAGCGAACTCTGGCATTGTCGACGTTAAGGGTGATAGCTTCGGGGTCGTATCACGATAACATCGCAAACTAGACGTTATACACGGCGTCTTGCGTATCATTTTGCTACAGACAGCTGATAGTCTCGTGAGGAGGCCATCACATTTTTATACGGAATCATATGTATTCATCGAAACAGCTCGAAATGCATTTATTTCTAATGTTTAATTACCAATCGTTGCCAATATTTAATTAATTTAGAACGTGCGACTTCCATAAATGTCGCCAGCCACCAGTCTGCACTAGCGACAGAATAGAGGTTAATGCACGATTAATTCACACGACAGTTCTAGTTCTGTTTATCAAACGAAGTAATAAAGACATCTCGATGTTTCTCCCGCTCTGTCCGCGTATGATGAACATGTAGGTATTACATATACCTATAAATTGTGTAATTTATCTCATGTGTAGTGTTTTATGTGCGTTCCTTAGTATATATCTCCGAAAAAGCAGAAGTGCACTGCATTGCAATCAAATTCTGCCGATAGTATTCTGTTCCGACAAACTTGTCTTCAATGCGCGGCGAATCGGGCCAGAGTCCTCAATGCGGGTTGCTGACTCTTCGGGGATTAGGCGTGATGGTGTTTTATTTCAGATGTTATCAAACAAATAAAGAAGTTAAGATAAATTTGAATTCATGACTTATTTTAAGACACCAGTATAGTAGGAAGAATCCAGAACTAGAATATACTTTTATAGGTATGCACCTTTGCTCTTGCGAATCACGAACGGTTTAGCTTAATCGGTATTCCCTACGTCTATGACTATCACATTAATACATTTATATTTACTTATAGAATAGCATAACGCGCCGCTTAGGATCGGGAGCACAAACGGAGACGTGCCACAATTACCATATCGCTTTCTGCAAAGTCAACTACGCGCGAGCGAGACCTGCATCCATTGTGCACCATGCAAATACTTGGAGGGGTTTTGTAAATCGCTGTAGAACTACGAGGCTACAGTATCATTATAAAATAGTTAATCGAGCTATACGTGATAATCTGGCTGGTAAATAGCAGAACACAAGATTCGCCTCCGAAACGTGTGTCGCCGCGCGCTGCAGTTGTAAATGCGAAGAGATATGAGATTGTGGCGACTCCAATGAATCAAACGATCAAATTAATCGACTAGTCTCACAGCTGAAATGCTTCGGTTAAAACGCTAATATGCTGGCACTAATATCAAAGATCAATGGAATCCTCTTTTCTATCATGTACGGCTTGGGAAACACTTTTTGTAGCTTACATAGCAATGGGCTCGTATACAACTTCAAACATCCAATAAAAAAATACTATACCCTTGTAGTGCTCATAAATTGAAATAAATATCTTGTTATGAAACTCTCTTCATCACGAAGGTTTCAATAATGGCCAGATAAGGAATCGAGACCCATCCTCTGCATTCATATTCAAATAAACAGTTACATATTTATCATGAATTCATCACGAGAGATAATACTTTAATAATATTAATGTACGTAACATTTTCCGAATATTCTGTCTCGTATTCCTAAGAGGCATTAGATGGAGATCTACATTCAGTCTTATTAACAGCATCAATTACGCCCGTATCACATCTGAATATGTAAGCAGCATCATGCTGTAAACTTGAACAACATTAACATAAACCTACGCTAGGTCTGATTGAGGGTTGAAGCAGATTTATTTCGATCTGGGACTGTTATAAGATACTGACAGTGTATTTCTATCTTCTTTCTAACGCAAATTAAAGGCGAGTGATATGGGTCCGTGAGCGATTGGATTGCATACAACCTAAAATGTAACACTACACAGAAAAAATGTTCCTTGATTTATGAATACAGAAACATGGGTGTCTCGTATCGAGTGAAACCAGAGCGAATTCAGAACAAATCATATTCGAAATAGGCCTTGGTAGCATTTTGCTCTGAGATCATTGACTTAATGATAACATTTTATAAGGTATATCAATTGACCATAATAAGCTCAAGGCGAAATCAATATTGAAATTAAATAACAGATTGGATGTTGTCATATGTACTTCGACTCCGTACATTGTCTAGACGTATTAATAAATCAGATCTTTAAAAGCCTGCCTACTCGTTATTCTGGTCTTGCCAGAGGCGCGGCGCTTCGCTTTTATGTGATCGCTTTATAATTTTCTGCATTTGATTCTTTGCTTCTGTAACTATAAACCTTTTTTTAATTCAAATGTCATTCCGTTTAATATTTTCGAATGGAGGGTATTTATTTACGGTGCACGCGCTCGTTAAAACGGCATCCTGAATTGGTATTCGGCATGAAATGGCCTTTGTAGATCGGTGAAACACCCTGCAATTATGCAACACTGCTTTTAATGGGAAAGGAAAAAAACATTCGTGGTAATTTTCATTAAATACACATTGATATACTTCTAATACAACGCAAGTTTATTATCGGAAGCTATAGATGCGTATTTTTGTTGGGTAAAGAAAATCAATCATCTTAATTACTAAAAAAAAATATAGGATGAGACGTCACAGGATTAAAAAGGAACAACCCCAATAGCAAAAATAACCAAAGCTACACGGGACTTGCTATTAGCTAAAAGCACTAGCTCCAATATTCAGTGTAGAGGCGACAGTATATGTGAGCGCAGGCAGATAATTCGAGTAAATTTACGATCGAGCGATAACAGTGCAGCGGCTATCGTACGAGGACTCCACAGATTGGGGTCTAGATACACCAGGCTGGATCAGACTCGTTAAACTGCCCACACTGCCAATTGACACCGAGGATGTAACGTTTAGATCGGCACTGGGTGTATCGTTAACTGAATGAGTTCCGAGTAATGGGTGACTAGTGTCTAGAACCGATACACTTACATAAGTTTAGAATCGAGACACTGATAAATAAATAAATATCTCTGTATACATTGATAACGCGACTGATACCTACACAAAATGTCAGGTTCAATGATATTCTGGGAATATACATTGTATTTAAATGTTTATAAGATAAATTTACAATCCTTGTACCATATCAATGTTTCATACAATCGAACAAAATAACACGATTTACTCGCAATGGCGTCACGATTATCATTTTTTACTGTTTCTTATGGGAAATTTTGAGGACAATTACGATGCAACTGACATACAATTCCAAATAAATAATGATAGCAGGTCCTATACAGATGACAATAATACGAAGTATAGGACCTACAAGAACATAGCCACTGACGCATAACAGACACCTACGCAGAATAATGATGAATAATATGAACCATTCGCTCCGTAACCAGGGCTACGCATAAACAAGATGCCTTTAATCATAACACAGATCTTAATCTGACGTTTATCCCATATTAAGTAAAACTAACGCTCACTCGAACCACCGCGGTTCATAGAATCCCCCACCTTTTACGGGAGCATGTTTACCCGTAATGTGTAACGCTTTAGTGGGTAAACATTAGAGTACAATGCGCCTTATCTCTGGCTAAACAGCTACAAGTTATCAAATAAGGGAGACGAGCGACCTCCCGCCTCACGACAACTTGGGAGGTCCAACGGTGCCGTCGACGACGACCAAATTAATAGCTTACAAGTTATCAGAGATAGCAGAGCCACCTATCGCCGCGTGAGAAAATTCCAAACTACTTAGAAGTGCTTAGGGCCTTGCCTCTTATTCAGAAACGGATTAACGACGATTCGAATTCTCGGTCGACACGGACCATGCTTAGAATCAATTACCGTACGGCAACTTCCTGACATCGAGTACAACACTCAAATTACTTTCATTGTAAGAATATCGTTGAGTGGACCTAATGAATAAAATATTCAACGTTGCCAAGCATTTGAATAGATCGTTATGTGGCCCTTAAACTAATACAACATTTATCCATCTTGCGTGTAAATTTAAATGGCCCTTTGTGACTCTTGTCCCAACGTTTCTGAGTATGAACCGCCCCGAGGTACCTATTCACATGTACAAAATATGTAAAGTTAAATGATTTACCAACAACAAGCTATAAATTTTCTATATGTCACCCAACTACATAGTAGATATAGAATTTTCATTTGTCTCACGTAAAAATATTTCTCAGAGAAATATAAATGTTTAGATATTACAGAATGTCTGTAATAACATTGTAGGTACCTTTTTACTGTGTCCTCTCGTAAATTAAGTACGCTGTACAGATAATATTTTGGGGTCCAATAAAAATTCTGCTCGGGCGATAACTCCGCCCGAATGCGGTCGATATGGGGTGGGTATGAGAATAAGATTATTTTCGTTGCAAATTGATCAAACGAAAATTTGTTTTACTCTACGTTTCGGATAAGACGAACAATGTCAAAGAAAATAAAAATACTTTACGACGAAGGGAGGTAAACAGAAACAAAAGTGTGTAAAGCAATGTGATCATTAATTACATTGCCGTAAAAAAAAAAATACAACCGAATTGAGAACCTCCTCCTTTTTTTGAAGTCGGTTAATAAAAAAAATAGACCCATATGTTTGAAAAAAAAATCACAGAAAGTGATTCCAATAAATTAGAATCAAATACATCTGGTGTGTGCAGCGATGTGAACCAGAGGGTGTGAACTGCTAACACACTCAAGCGTTACGAATCATCCATAGCAGCGATTGTGTCCGTAAGAATAATAGGTACGTACAGAAGCGATAATTAAATATGATTTGAGCATGATTGTGTGTTGAATAGACCACCGGCAGGTCTGCTTAGTGAGCACACCACGTGACGAACACTTAATTTACGACACCATAACCAGCATAGTAATGAGACGCCAGCAGTTTAGGACGCGACAAAGTTGATATAATCAGCGACTGACAAAATAACAATTGCTCCGACAACAAGTCCGTTGGTAATATAATCCAGGTGTCGCCAACATTTTATTTAACAGACCTTCTAACTTCAACAACACTTGACAATGACAATGTTCTTTCTTTTTTTTGAGGTGTAAGTACAATTCAATTAAAAACGATGTGGTGTCAATCGCAGCATTTTCTAAATACCGGCCAAGATAATAGGTATCTAATATGAATACGATGTGTGCTCCATGGGCCAAATTTATTTTATGTGTACTTTATTTATATACATATATTCTAAAATACAACTACCGATGTATTTTTTTGGTAGCCAGCATCTTTGTTGTTATTTATTTCAACGTATCCTCAGTACGTTTCACGAATAAGGCAATTTCCATGATAATGATCAGACGTCGTAAGCCCTACAAATATATTGTACCTATTATCTCGCAACCATTTAGGCATTTCTATGACTATTATGGAACATCTAATAGCCACAGCCAACACAGCAGTATCGATTTTACATAGACACAAGTTTGGTTTCTATCCAAATGTTTACGATAACTGTATACTGACAGTAGTAATCAAATCGAAATTCGTTTTCAATCAACGATGCTCGCCACGTCCGAATGGTCGTATAATCCCCAAGGGCGGCGAACAATAGTCGGGAGAGATAATTTGCATGTTACGAGTACATGAAGTACCTATTATTTATGTACACTCGGCACATTTGCATGGCTAAAACAGGAAAAGCCGACGACGGGCCCAAGGGCACGGGGACGTCGGCGCCGCCGCTGATGTAACCGAACGAGCGTCCCTGCCGCTCGACGGCCGGCACAACAATAATTCATATTCAAATTTTGGGCCCGAAATAATTACCACGACATGAATTTATTGCGCTACACTGTGACTCCGAGTCTTTGTCGCCTTGAGAAGGCGAGCATAGAATTATAATGGGCCACGTGTTGCAGTTGACACAGGTTGTACGCGATCTATTTGTCTCTCGAGTCCCGAGGCATACGTTCGGGAGCTAACAAAAAACAGTTTCTCGCATGGATCCTCTAAATAATTTAAGAAATGCCATGGCATGCCTATGACAGATGTGATGATGATGAAATTTTGTCATGCGGGATTTTGTAGGAGAAGACACTCACTTCCAGCCGGTGGAGTATCTTGAAAATAGCCATATTTCGTTGCTGTGCGGTCGAAAACAATGGCAGCGTTTTCGAGCTCGCTGGCAGTTGCACGGCCTCTGTAAAAAATAAACTAATTATTTTTTATTCATTCAATTTAACATTGTAAAAGTGCGGATTAGGTACTCGAGGATAACATAAGCCAGTCACCCAACCTTGGATGGATATAATCACAATAATAACCTGTTCCACGTTTCCTGCTGTGATTAAAGTAGGCTCATAGGATTATTCTAATGCCTATGCAAAAAATATTCCACGTTTTAAAAGACAGAAATTTCAGGCAGCTAACAGCAACAAAAGTAATTAGATCTCGCCAATAAATAAGCAAAACAAATCTAGCAATCAATTCAAACGACCCACAGCACACGGATATAAACTGCGCCCGGTTTATTCATTCCCATATATCACGAGATGGATACTGTTACATGAGAGGGCCTTTAAAACAAGTTAAATCATCCAGGGGCGTGCGATTTAAACGAGAAGGATTTTCATTTCCTCCATTGGGCGTGAGTTCTTTGAATGGGGATCGTACTGTGTGCGGAAATTACCAGTGAGATCGGTATCGCAGCCGCGCGCAGCGGACGCGTCGCGGACTTTGCAGCCCGAGGAGGCTCCGCAAAAATTCCTTTAGTACCATCCGTTCCTCCGATCCGATTTTTGATCGCAAGCGATTTCTGTAACCAATAGACTTAAATACATGCCTTTCCGCATCGGACTGTAGAATCCTACAAAGTATGATAGGCATAAGTATGCTATCAAAATTCGAATTAGTGGAACGAATTACAAGAAAGGTCAACAATATGAACACTCATTTTGAGCATGAAATTTAAATTATGTAGTCGTCTGAATTATTCAATCATCCCGGTGAACGAACGAGTAAGTGACTCTCAGACCAGTGAACGTTGAACCCCATCTGTAATTTTCCACGTCCTGCTATCCGCAATGTGTAGATACTCCATCTAGCGGGAGAGTCGTCCCACAAATCTACCACAATTGTCAATACGACAAATGTATCCAGCCCCCTGTCCACGTAACATGATATCAAATAACAGGTGAAAAATCTAAATCCATTCCTGCCCAAATTCGCGAATATAGAACATAATTGCGAATCTCCTTCGTTTCTATAGGTTATTTTGTTATTATTACAGTAAACAGAGAAGGATGAGATTGGCAAAAGACATGACAGGACAGTATTGAACGGTACAATGGAATATCCTCTGGTGGGCGGCGGACAAAGACCAGTGATGATCACAACAATCGAAGCTCATAAATAAAATATAAACAGATAAAAAGTCAGATCGGGTCGCTTACCATGAACTATGAATGTAACTCAAATCGGTACAAAAATGGAATGTAACTCAATTTAGGTTCTTGTTTTAAGTCGATTAATAATTCGTGGTAAGACCTCTGTATTGTGTTCCCATTTTTCGGAGTACCTACCGAGAATAAGTACGGTAAATTATAATGACGGAAGCGGGAGTACCGGACGTCCGCAATATACAAGTGGTGCCGTACGTTCGAATACCAAACTACAATACACGCCGGCTCAATGTAAATAAACTCTGCAAGCGTTAAACATTTGCCAGACTAAGTAACACGTGTATTTTTGTGTATCACGTCTGATGTTATCATAAGGCGGTGGTACATGTGAACGCACGCCTTGCTGTTGCAAGTTGGTAAAGAAAATTTTGGTCTCCGGAAATCATGCGAGGTGTTATAGACACTTTGAAGGTTCATGTGACCATTTACGAGGGTAATGCAGCATGGTTGTGAGATGGATTTGAGTATTAAAGTCGATTTTGGGTAAGAATTGGCTATTTTATTGCAAAATATTTACCGTCGCGACAGATATGGCCAGCTTATTTTTTGAGAACATCTACATGTTGGGGAGGTCGCATTTTCAAGTTAATATGGAAACAAGTGGCTGTAGTATCGTAATCGTAATCGGCCGTTACACGAACGGGGAATAAGCGTTGCTGGAACAATATAATTCGTTTTTCTTTTCTCCACACTGAGATTAAGTTTCAGGTAAATATTGTTTCTCTCACGATGATGCTTAGTAAGGAATCTGGCATCCACAGTATGAAAACTGGATGCAGCTACATAATTTATCGTCTATTTATAAACTTCGAAGCTTCGCTTCATATTCACATTATGCAGACCTGCATAAACAAAAATTGGTTTCATTATTTCTAGTACTTTTCAGAGACTACGGTAGAGGCACTTCATATTATATACAGCTATTGTAATATGCACTTCATTATGCACGGCGGCTCCAATTTGATACGCACTTAACATGTAACAATTTAAAAGAGGTATAGTACTAAATCTCGTATTTATTGTTAAACACCTAACCAATGTGGTTTTTTTATAAAACTCATTTTTGGGCTCAGAATTATTCACGGCGAAACAAATGCTATAGAATTAACAATGGCCCTTGAGCATATAGAATACATTGTAATGAAACAAAGCAGTTAGGAGTCTGACTAGAAATACATAATATGTATGCTAAGCACATAGAATTAATGTTGGGAACCGGAATACATTCATCCTTTGTTGTAAGTAGCCTGTCACGAAACTATATGTATGTTTTAGGTTGGCGCGACTTGAGACTGCTCAATGATTATGTTTTTTACATCCCAATGTTTATGTAAATTTAAGGCCACTTCGAACAGCCCAATCTGTAAGGCCGATTTGTAAAATCTTTACCAATTGACATGTCATTTCAACAAATCGGCCCTGCAGATAGGGTGAAAACTTCAACCGTTCTTAGAGGCCATTAGATATAATTCAATTTCGATTAAAATTAATGAAAACAATACTGGACTACTATTTAATACTTTATGTATAAGAGTCAAATCAATTGTGAAGTTTGAGTAGGTAACGTTTCGTAGAAATAATATTGGTGCAAAGTTTGAGAGTTCTGTCTCACAAATTAATTTCCAATTACGTACGTAATACGTTTCCCTATATTAAAGTTTATTTCAAACAGAAAAAAATGGTATCCATTGTATAGAAAATCTAATATTAACAATTGTACATTTCAGCGCTGTTTTAAAGCCACATACCAATACAGTAGGTAGGCAGCAACCGAGGCCAAAACGAGGGAACGTTAAAATATTTACATTGCGGTCGGAACACGCGCCCCGTATCGCCTCAGCGAGCCTCCCAGCAAACTAGCATATGGATAAACTACTTACCCACACGTACAAACACGAGACAATAGCTTTTAAAAAATGTACAAAAGAAACATTTAAAAGGACTAAAACATATGGCACGGACGGAAAATGAGTTTGGACCTATATATAGTACATGCAAAACTTTCAAGTTGATTTGATCTCACGACAAAACTACTAGACGGATTTTGACGAAACTACGCATGGTAATAACTTATAGCCCGGATGAGCATTAGGGATATTCATCCCGGGAGAGAAATTGTAAGTTTCCTACCGGTTAGGCAAAAAAATAAAGCTCCTGGAACACGAAGTTACGAGCTAAGCTATATCATACTAAAAAAAACACCTACATATTGAACAGTAATATGAAAGTATAGTCGCTCATTCACAATATTATTTAACTCAATGATTGTTCGCAAGAAAACATAGAATGAAAGAAGCTCCATTGAAAATGTGTACGTTGGGACGTGAGGGGGAGTCGGTTGGCATAATACAGCATCTCTGTCCCTTATCTCTGACCTCTCACCCGCACTGTTATTTTATCTATGTTTTTATTCAATTAAGCTAATAACGATTCGATTCAATTTAGGTGGCCGATTCCCTGAAATCATATTATCGCCGCACGACTGACGAAATTCACTTGCACACTATTCATATATAATTGGTGTTGTGTACATTCAAGCCAACCTGTTAGTATTCATCCCAGACTATAAAATAAAGTTATGATATCCCTAATAACTTGGAATTACAATTTCATATCGCGTAAACGCAATTATATTTGAATCTTATTAATACTTATAAATGGAGCTTGCTTCACATTCCTCCCACATGCCCGGCGCCGATTTCTATGTTTCCGTCATGAATAGAAATCTATCTCACGCGAGGAACGATATACTCTATAGCCAAAGGCTACCCTGGAACTAGCTACTTGTCCCGATTTATATTCAAATCGGCTTTATTCCGAGGCAATATCAATGAGATTCGCTACGATCTCGATATTGATTTTTAATACGAACAACTTAAGAGGGTTTCTAAATAATTACATCATATATTATTTTTAAGTCGGTACTAGATAGGTTTTTTTCTGCAGCAGGTTGGAATATCCCTATAAAAAAGATATACCACCTATTACTGCACAGCTGAAAAACTGTTTGATATGAACCAGATTTCATAGCGGCAAGCTTAATTTATATCGCGTTTAACGCGATGTCATCAATTTTCGTAACTATCGATAACCGAATGTCAGCGGATAAAAAATTCACGAATTAGTCTTTTGATGATTCGAGTTCACGCACTCTATTCTGAACCGATATTGAAACTGCATTTTTAATTAAGTCTAAGAGCTGAACCACAAGGATGTTTAAATGTTTGAGGAGTCAGCCACAGTGGTTCTAATTACACTCGCTACCATTCCATTATCATTTACGAGTGTGTCGACAACGTTTGACGTAACCACTTTAATGAACCCGCGAAGGTCTGTTCCGTTGTTGCCACCAAATGTGTGGGCAATTTAATTTGTAACACTCGTGAGAGGCGCCTAAAGGACCTCGTTTACAAAGTGTCGGCCGAATCATCAGAAAAGTCAGGGTGTTAGAATGACTGTACATTTTCTTTTACGTGTGCGTCGTTTTCATCAATTTCTGCCTTGTCACTGCACGCGTGTCCGGCGTAATAGCCCACTCTCGGGGTGTCTCGGCTAATTCATATGTCGGTCACGTTTCTTGGACATTTTTCATGAAGATTTTCAGGTACAGAATTGATAGAGGCGCGTCCGTCCAGTAATTGGGTAGCTATATTCCAGTTCATACTGTAATATTGGGTTACCAAAAGGTTATTTGAACGGTTCACTTTATTTTTGTATAAAAGTAAATGGGGGTTGGATTTATAGAACAGAAGTTAAAGGGTTTTATAAAGTTAGTTGATAATATAAAGGTTACGTGTAGGCGAAGTAAGAGTTTGGCAACTTTGTAGCTCTCGATCTAGTACACCGAGCTTCACAATCAAACCTCGAATCGCCCACAGGCATTCAATTTATTCACCCACCTCGCTTCTCACGGCAGACTCCTACGGGCGGAACTGGTGAAACAGGTGGCTAAACAATTTATTGCTGACGAACGTTTTATTACCTTTAGATCCAGGTCCATGACTAGGTGTTTCCCGAAAGAGGTGCCTCCGGTTTTCTGAATGTGCAGAAAAACCATGACATCGTGCGCGTTCAGGTCGAACCTGAAGTCGTCGTGGAGGACTTCGTCGTAGGAGAGTCCCGGCTGCGCCATGACGTCGGGCAGTGGTCGCCCGGGCGATTCCGCATACGTCAGAGCCATAGATTCGGATACTCGCTCCCTCGCCGATAGAGCGCACACCTGATAACAAATTAAATAAAAACAATGATTCACTGTTGTAAAATTAACGTCTAACAAAACCTTATTTTATGTTAAGAGTTCAACGACATGATTGTTTTCAATAACAATAAAATTAATGATTACGACCTCCAGAACATGGCATTCAATACTTAAACTGTTATGGCCAAAAAACCCATTAATAAACAAGCCAGTTTCTACAAATGATCTAAAAAACACATTTTCAAAGCAGAAATAGACAGTTCAATTTAGCTCAGCATGCCACCGATAATTTATTATAATGTAATTTATGTGATAAGTTATCAATGATTCAATCGAAATTGATCTTAAAATCACGACGATTAATGATAGAGTATGATCACTATAGCTTAATCGAAGATAGTTTTTAACACGATTCTATTATCTGTATTTATGCATGTGGCGAGCGTTGATGAGAGGGGTCTCATTGGCCTTGAAAGTTGCTCGGTCGAAACGACCCTTATAGGGCGCGACCTCGCGTAATCGAAATAGGAAAGATTCACGAAACACTGTTGGCGCCTAAATATTGATGGATCTATGTGCTTAGAACGATGCGATGAACAGACCTATTTGTCATACTACGTAAGACTAAGTAGGTAATTATTAGTTTATATTTTCCGTTGGAACTTAAAATGTACGCCGAAAAATCTGAATTACCTACCTATATAATTGGTGAAACCTACATAGGTGAACGGTCCCAATATACTTATACATCTCACTTTACTTCTTTTCTTTCTTAATAAAATGCGATGAAATAAAATGAATATGTGTATGGCCTGACTTACAAATTAGTGGGTATTTTGCCAATGTCCAGTAATTAATAGCAATAACGCATCAATAAACACACATTATAAATAAAATAATGAATGTGACATGAAGGTATGAAAATGGACGTCACTTAACTTAATAGGAACTTCTATTAGGGTATGACAGTGACAACATGCTTTCTAGATGAAGTTACGATGATTTCAAGTTTCTGCGAACCGTACTGTATGTAAATACTTATGTAGATATTAAACGTTGTTGCAACAGTCTGCCCTTACCAGGAATCGAACCGGAGACAAAGCAGGTACACTACTTTCTAATGAGGTCGTCAGGATAGAATAAGTTATCAGATACATAGTAGGTAGGTAGAGTGGTGGAGGACCGTGATGTGTGGAAATCATTGGGGGAGGCCTATGTCCAGCAGTGGATGTCTTTCGGCTGATAGAAAATAATAGTAGGGAATAGACGAAGTAGGGATGACTACGAGTACCACATGTTTGGGAAGTTCAATCGGATCAGAGAGCTCTCTCTGATTTTACCTCCACTTTGGAAGGGAGACTAATCTGAATATCAAAAAGATCCTTCTATCACAACGAAAAAAATACACTGAACGACATTATGTATGCGAGAAATTGAGAGCGAATTATTATTTCTTATGAAGTTGAAATGAATTCCCAATTTCATCTTAATTTGTTACCTTGGCAGTTAGCATCATGTAGTATACATAACAATATAAATGTCCACCGATCGTTTGATTTAAATGAGTCTACATATTCAAAGTTTTCTATGAATCTAATCACAAAAAAGGATTTTAGAGTTCAATGATCTTTTGATTAAACTCAGTAGTAAACATCTGTTATCACAAACAAATCACATGAGTTTTTTTAACGCTTTTGCGAAATTATTATGGCGCATGACATGATTATCTTCTTATCGCTGCACCAAGTCGACCTGCGAAATACCTTTTTAACTGTACTCTTGTCCTACTTACGTGTTGCTAAAACAGGTTTTCGAAGTGCTAAGGGCCTTTGGTATATCGATCCGATTTCGTTTACATCACGTGTAATAATAAGTATATACTTACCTACTTCATACGTATGGGTTCATTATTACAATCCGTATCGTCATGTCTAATCATTTCGCAATGCATTAATGTTTATTTAAAAAAAAACGTATCATCAAGCAAAAAATGTGCTGAGCTATGTGACAAATAAAAATGTGCGCACCCGTACTGTACGATAGATTGAAACGTTGACTAGCGTTGATGACTTCCAACACACCCACGTAAATATGACGTGGTTCTATAAAAAAACATGCCGAAGAAACCATTGCAAATTCAACAAAAACTTACTCTTTCAAAGTGAAGTAGACTTTCGACGTAGAACCCTCGTACGTGCGTCGACAGAGTGAAAGAAGCCCTCACCAGAGCTATTATTAAGTAATCTGCGCCTCAACCTCTCTAACGAAACTCAATTTCTCGAGTTTGTTTCTCATTTCTATGGTTGCTGTTACAATAGAATCCAATCTCGAATAGAAAAATGTTTTAATATCTTTTACGCTCGAGTTAAAGGTTGGGGGTTGAGAGGGTGGGAGATAAAGGGCGTCTATCCTCCCCTCCCCCACCCGCCTTGTTTGTTCGCCTAATGAAGTGGGAACAGCGCCCTACACCCATTAATATACAGTTACAATCAGCACCACCCGAGCGATTCCACTCCACTTATAACGATTATGATTACTTTGAGATCTTGTCACTCGGTGATAAATGTGTTCCAATAAAACCTTCTTATTCTTTTCGTGGAATTGCTTTTAAGTATAACTCCAATACTATATGGTATGCAGCAGTATAAATCGATTTGGACGTGGCTGCATTTAAGTTCCCGCTTGTTCCTGGCCCTACGGGTAAACCAACCAGAACCTCATTGACTAAATAGGATCACCGCAGTCACTTTGCATTAGTGTAGGAACCCTAAAATCCCATTTACACCCTGTTGAGCTCTGCAGCAGCTGACCTGAATACGAATCCAGTTCAAGGACTTCCTCAATGGCCTTGGTGGTAGGTTATCTTTGTGAGATTTTAATCATATGGCGCGCTTAAGGCATTTTAAGGGGATTTAGTTCAGATAATAAATAAGTTATAGTTAGTGGATCTAGAAGTTTTGTTTGTTACGCTCGTAGACATATGTCCTATTTCCTGTAGTTGCTGAATAAATGGAGAGGGTTATTCTAATATTGAACATCAAGCTTCCTAATAACATAATCTCAAGTATCCATGTGCTTAGAACCATACACTTAACAAGTGGATGTTGCCATCTTAGTTCGCCACGCAATAAGCGAGCGCATGTCTAGTCCTAAAATGTACTTGCGATTCAAAATACAGAAGCTGTTGGAACGGCCACATCACAAGTACTTCTTATCGCGAATGGTAAAAGCTATTACATTATGTGTCAATTATGATACCGAATAACTAGGTCGTCGATCAAAGGTTTTCGCGGCGGATTACTCATCCAATGCATTGGCTGATGTTGGGAAGGAAATATGATCTGGCGCCAGACGTTTGCTGGAAACCTCAACCACGTCTTTGTTCGAATAGCATCGCGGTTATAGGTACCTTATTTATTGCCAAAGAGATATTTCCTTTAAGCATTAAAAGGAAGCTGCGTTCATACCGATGAACGTCCAACACATCAATGTAGAACTTTAAAATATATTGTGTAACTAGCTGCGCCCCGCGGTGTTACCCGCGATTAAAAAGTATGTCTATCCCATAGGAACCGTGCATTTTTCTGGGATAAAAATTAGTCTATGTGCTATTCCACACTATAATCTATCGCTGTGCCAAATATCATCCAGATCCGTTCAGCCGTTCTGGCGTGATTGAGTAACAAATATCTATCCACCCCATCCATCCAATCTTTCACATTTATAATATTAGTGGGATGTTCTCCTTCTAACGTGTTCCAACCTTATTTTCTATGAATAAATAAATTTGACAATACATAATTATGAACATTATCAAGAATTTAGACCACTTGCGTACATCATGTTTACAACCACTGTTCTGTGTTATCTTATGTCAACGAACAATGTCGCAACCAAACTTTTCCACAAGAAACTTGCTTAGTGGTGTAAGAAAATTTACACCAAAACATATCCATTGAGCTTCGAAATAGCAGCGCGTGAAATCTCTGCGCTTACTATGTTCATTGAATTAAATGTAAGTAGGTATGTGTCTAATTTCGTCTATCATCTAGTGTCTAATTTCATAAGGCTATGTGTTGACGTTACCAAGTTAACTAAAAACCGCAATATGCGCTCGACTGCTCATACTGTGGTTTGTGTAACTGTAAGTTGCGTAAGATTTTGCTTATCTATACCAATATTATAAACAGGTTAAGTTGTAAGTGTGTATGTTTGTAGGGGCTTCGGAACTACTGATCTGATATAAGCAATTCTTTCAATGAAAGAAATATATACTACCGTTGTGTGTGATAGGCTATGTTTTACGTATCTTTGACCATGAGAGGTCGGGCAGCAAAGCAAAATCTATATTTGCGCGGACAAAGCCACGGGCAAATGTTACTTGCCTGTGCAGAATTTCTAAGAAAGTAGAGCTTTCTTTTTTAAATATAGGTCAAGTACATTTTAGTTTTATCAACATGACTGTTATAACATGGTCCGGTTATAATAACCAACAAAATAAATGCGGCGATCGCGTGTGGAAGTGGTTAAGTGCAAAAAAGTTATTAGGTCTTAAATTATAGAATTAATACTATAGCACACTCCAGCTTTAGGCTTACATTACACGAAAATTGCGGGTGGACATCACGATATTATGGGAAATTAGTCGTGATAGTAATTTATATAGAAACAACTGAGATTCAACATACGACGTTGTGCCGACTGGCAAGTTGTTATTCCATTCAGTTCGGCCACATACTGCTCATTAGATCAACGCGAATGTATATGTGTAAGTACAACATATCGGTATTGGCTATATTGAGTGACCACCTCGCAGCCCAAACTTAAATACTATAGAGCAAGAGCACGCATACGAAGAACTCGGGTAACGCGTTAGACAACGTGTCCTTTTAAAAACTTCAATAATTCTATTTGTGTTCCTCTTACTTGCATTTTTGGTTTCATTTCCTTGAATATAATGATGTCCAGTTCACCGATATTCACACGGACCGTTTGCCATCTGCCCTCCGAGACCCAACTCATACGTCTACATGTACCCTAAAGTTAAGACCATTCGTCAGAAAATTTCAGGCTTCTGACCGACCACTAGCGTGAGGTGTGATGCTCTCTTAATCACAAAGGAATTCAGATATTATAATACTGTCTTGGTATAAAATTCTCGAATAAGCCATGTGGCGATTTATACGGCGTTTTTTGGGGTCGAGTCACCTTCGTCCGTAGGAGAATTAAGTACCCTCGAGATACCCTACACGTGACCCTGGGTGGTGCCAGCCAGGTGACAACTCTACTGGTGGTAGGCTTCGGCCGTGGCTAGTCACCACCCACTGAACAAAGCCATGTCGCCAAGCGGCCTAGCCGTGTTCCGGCATGATGTTCGGTGTTGCCATTCATGGATGGCAGGTCAGATCAGTTGCGCTGCATGTGCCTAGTGAATGTAGCGTCTCTATCTACTGCCGCCTTCCTACCTAGGCAAGTATGCTCCATCGTAGATCTCATCGTCACTTACCATCAGGTGAGATCGAGATCAAATACTTGCCCATAATGTAATAAAAAAAAATAAAAAAAACCAACAAGACATCGCTAATTCCATTTAGAATATAGTAATAAATTAAGAGAAGGCGTATCTTTCCCGGTGTTATCCTGTCTATTATCAATTCACTGCGCGGCCCGTACGCCAACCCGTCGACAAGACGACCGCCCTCCCATATGTGGGCAGGAACACACGATGCACGAATCGCAAGTTGCATTCAACAGATGCGATTTTATCGATTGTCATGATTTTTTCGTTTCAAATTTTCAACGCATGACCATAGCTGGAACTTGGAAGGTGTGTCGAGAACCTGCAGGCAGCTGTCTCCCTGAATCATTTTTCAGGTAAGAACAAACAAGAATGAGTTTAATTATACGGTGTTGTATTGTGTCACGAAACATAATCTTGCTTGGTTTGTTCAGATGCATACTAGCCACGCAGAAGAAGGCATATATAATGTTGGTACAGGTGTACAGTTCCGCTTGCTTTGAAATGTAAAAAGACTGTCAACATTCCTTTTTCGATAGGTGATACCTAAAACTGTGGACATATTCGTTTGATTTACAACTTTTGAGAACGAATTCAAAGCTCGCAAGATCACGAACTTGACCCCTACCGCAACGAAACCTTTAAATATAAGAAAGAACATTTAAGTAAGATGTTGAGTGCCTACCAAGTTACTTACATTACGTAGGTACCTAGGTATTGCAAACGATTTGAATTTATTAAAATTACCCACAAACTGTTCTTCGAATAGTAATACACATTAGCCCGCGACGTGTCTATGCAGTTTCCCAATTGTGCGTTGTTATTACAACCAGTAAAATTAAAATACTTATTATACCTAATACAAAAACATCGGACTCCTGTTAACGAACGTAATTGTACTATAGTGCCGGTTATACGAAATGGCGGGGTACCAATTTTAATGGAAATGATTTATTGTATAGTGTCACAGTCTCATACTTACATGGACGTGACTCGGAATATAAGTCCAACTGTGTAGTTTTTGCACCACACTGGGACGGACTGGTTGAGTTACGTCGCAAAAAAAACCCCTATGGAGATCAACCCGTTTGGCTGCCACACTCTTAATTAATAGAATCAAATAAAGTTATACATCCCATCAGACACCTAAGTAAACCATAGAGGAATCAGATACGGCAAACGCTAGTTTCAATACTGAATTTATTCTGCCATTTTTTGGGGGAGGCGAGGTAAAAACGTGTAGCACACATCTATTTCTTTTATCGACATCATTTATCAAAAACATTTTATCAAAAAGGTGTAGGTTAACAATTCGTCGCGTATATTTTTTTCTTTTCATAAACGTATAGATATTAATGCAAGATCGACTTAATCGTAAAAAGCAAACACTAATATCGTTGCAAGCGAACTAGTTTTTAAGTGTAGCGACCTCAATCTCGCCACAAGATACACCGATGGCTCTGCAGACAGACATTTAGAAAAAAATACAAATCTTTATACAATCCTGTAACGCGCTAAGAGAAGTTTTCGGAAAACGTGACATATATACAAAATCCCGACAACGACCATTAACGACCATTGGGGCATAGCGGCCAGCAGGTGTCAGTCCCCAAATTATTGTATTCATGTTTATAAATGCAGGGCATTGAAGTTATTTGGTTGCTCAATTCTTAAAAAATTGTAGGTAACTAGCTAGGTTATACAGTCTGATAAGTTTTCTGATTGTAAAGTTTCTAACGTCCAGACTAGACATCCAGATTTCTCTATAATGCAGATATCCTGGCTCCAGGCGTTTGAGTTCATAAATTTTCATTGATAACTTTATTTAATTTTAAATTGTTTTTATTTAATTGGACTAATCACATACAGAGAGAATATAATATTAAGCAAGATAATTTAGAAGTACTGTCTCCCGCCTGTTCTTAATAGGTGTTCAGTTCCACATGCAAGCATAAATGTGTTTATAGAAATTGATTTTGCATAGGCATGTATCTTGCAGTAGGTATATATTCACCTAATACAAGGGTCTGAAAAATTATCAAATGACATTCCAGACCTTACCATTCTTAAAAGAAATATGACTAGAGATCAGAGATTATAACAGCTGCATAAGATTGACACATGCATAAACATGTGTTAAAGTGAGTGAGATACATCAAGTATTTTTTGATATGCTCAGCAATTATTATTATTTTTTGTAAGGGTACAAGTTAGGTCGAAAGGATAACTTGCTTTTTCGTAACCAGTGTAATGTGTAACATTTTATGTAATAAATGCTGTAGATGTCACTCAACAGATAAAATTTGCAATAGCTGTTAAAATGGATTTAACTGTTGTGCCTTTCAGATATACAATAAAGAGCCTCCATAGACGGGCAAGAAAAGCTTTCTTCAAGTTTCCACCTAAGTTGGTAGGTACAAAGATTTTATTTTTATTATTGGGTGAAGTAAATTATGTATCACACAACCATTATTATTTGCAAACAATTAAAATAATATTGTAAAACTGTTACATGTGCTGACAAGTGTTGTGATAATATGTAAATGCATTGTGTGTAGGCTATACAGGGTGACTTTGAATTCATTGGCAATATTTAAAACTATAACTCTATGTATGATTTAGATTGTTTCAGGAGCATTAATACACAAATTGATTGCTTAAAAATAAATGTTCAATTAACCTTGAAATAAAACTTAGATAACATTAATGATTGCTTAAGTAAGCAAATAAGTAAAAAAAAAGAAACAGGATTTCTCATTAATTAGTATGTAATTAAAATAAATCCATCTAAGATCAAAAATACTCGGTCGATGTAAACTAACACAGAATTACGCACGAACTAGGTGTGAATGACCTAGTTACACACAACACACTAACATTAATAAACTTACAAACGATTATGAATGTTATCTCCTAATCTTACATTTGAAAATTGATGCGAGTTCGAGTATTATTAATAAGCGAACTAAAATAATGTCAAAGGCTATGCCGCCGCCGCTTCAATTTACGATGGAAAATGTATCTTAACACAAGAGCCATAGTCTTCGGCATCGAATGGTATGAATAAAACGAAGATCAGATGATACATGACACTTGCCGCCGCACCCACCCGTGCCCCAGCCCTAAAATGATTTCAAATTGTAATTGTTTCTTTAGTCCCGGTTCGAATTAGCGAATGCGTGGTACACTAACGCCGTTGCCGTCGGGGGCGCAGTCATAGTGTGAATTGTGGAAAAATGCCGCGCCCAGGTGACGGTGAGGAAGGACGGTACACCAACCAGCAGTATTTGTACATCGTTGTGACTTACGAGCGCACGCACAGTTTACTGCGTACGCAACGGATGTTCCAAATTCGATATCCGACTGCACCAACTCCATCACGGGATTTAATTTTGCGAACAACGAAAAACCTTTTGGACTATCGATCCTTTCACGTGCCGGCGCATGCACAGGTTCGTGGTAGATTGCCTACTTACCCAAGGGCGTTGTATGGACAAATAAAGCGATACTTTCAAAGAAATCCCCAAGCTAGCACCAAGCGGCGCGACAATTTGGTGTTAGCCAATATTATGTTTGGTAGTTGTTAAACGGCTCGGGTATGCATCCTTACCATTACCAAAAAGTGTAAGAATTATCGCTCATGGTGTACGAGCGGGAAAGCAACACCAGAGATGAACTAAAACTTAAAATTTGTGCAGCATTTGATACCGTGAAATCGCAAACCTTTGTGTTGAGAAGAGTCAAAGACAATTTGAGACGCCGTGCTGAACTTTGTGTGCAGAGAAGATGTGAACACTTTGAACACCTTTTAAAACACACGTAATTGTGCGTGGCAAACCCTTACAATAGTGATTTTTTAAAATAATGTTTTTTTTGTGTTTTTATGTTTTGATTTTTGATTGTAATAACTAATCAGTGAACTGTAAATAGCCAACTGTTGAAATACGCGGTAATTATGGTAAGTACCTAGGTGTAAGTCGCTACCTAATAACTTAGCTTGCATGGGTAGGTATAACGTATTTTCGATGTTTTTATTACCTACCATGAAATTGAGAGATCATATGTGTCGGCCGGTGACCTTAGAAATTGAGATGATTATGTGGCGGTATACTTTGAAGAGCGGGACGGGCGGCGGTACGCGTTGTTTACACAAGGATTTCAATGCCGTCTCGAAGGTACAATAGTTTTTCACAGTTTACATTATGGGATAAGATACATTATCGTTTGCATCTTTAATTAATTCTTGTTTACCATCGTCGTCCATTCATAAATGGCCAGCCTAGTAGTAAGTGTGTTGCGTACTATCGACCAAGAGTTTTGATCCGTGCAGGTAATTTTTTTAAATAATAATAAATTAATTAATCAATCGATTTGTTTATTAATGTTTCTAAAATAATCTAAATCATTCATCGAGTTGTTGTTTTAAATATTGCCAATGAATTCAAAGTCACCCTGTATATAACAATATGTATGAAATAAAATGAAAAAAGATATCATTCAGCTCCGGCAAAAAAAACAAAACCACATTTGACCACAGATGACTATTAGAACTAATTATAAGCTATTGTTGAAGACCAAACTAATATTATAAATGAATTGTGGTTTATATCAATTATTACTCATTTTGATAAGACCCATTTATAGTAAATGAACTCAAATAAAATAATTAAAGGTAGGTTTGTTAACTTAATTATTACTCAATGATTTACCTCTGACTAGCCTTTGTCAGTGGACCTATCCATGTGGATCTCAGAGACAAAAAAGTAGCCTGTCTGATTCCAGATTCAAACCTACCTTTAAAAACAAATTTCATTCAAATTCATTCAGCTGTTTTAGCAAGCTCCTCTTTCACAACACATAATTAGTAAGGTTTTTATTAATAATATTAATTAATTAATACTTTAAATAATTCATGTACATTACAATAATAATCATGTTATCAACCTACTAAACTAAAACCATATAGTTTGATGTAAATATTAGGTGTAACAGCTAGGTTAAGTACTGTAGTTTACTCTAAAAGAAATGGTTCAATAGCTTACCTGGTCTGGGCAGAAATATCCAAATGCAACCATCCCAAACAGTGACAGTAGTAAACAGAGCAATATCACTTTCCTTAGTTTCGATCTTGGCTCCATTTTTTTAATTTCGTAAACACCGCTCGGCAGCAACAAAGCGAAATCACTGTCTACTTGCACAGATACACTTTTTTGCATTTCGACTGAATGCATGTCTCATTTTTACAGAAATAATGTACAGTCGAACACTCTCACTAATTCTGTATACTGTCCTCAAGTCCATAAAGTCATTGTAACATTATATTCACATCATAGCTATATCGATGTATATTATCATATTGAGATACAATTCGATAACATTGTTTTGTTGATACCACTCAAAATATGTTATACGACTACCGATGCCGATCATGAAATGAGTTTGGAGTGCGATATTCCATACAGACAGGACCGAGCTGAACGACTGCGGTGACTACCTGCGGCCTGCGGCTCACACAAGGCGAAGGCAACTGACGTGACAGACCCGAGACGAGACGCGACTGACTGAACACAAACAAACAATTTCTGCTGTATTCCCTCATGAACATCACTTCAAACATTTTGAACAGTCAAATAAAACATTTAGTTAATTACGAACAAAGATATACGAATAGAACATAATCACATTATTAACTGATAACTCAGAGTAAAATTTTAAAACAAATTTCTTTCAATATTTTTTCCTTACCACCATAGATAAGGAAAAATATCCCGCGGGCAGTTTGCCACTGTCACTGCCAGTGGGCTGTCAGCGCGTATTTTTTTTTATTTGACATCAAAACGGATATTTTGTCAGTGTTAATTAATAAATAAATACACCGATAGTTTGCAAAAGTATATACTCATTTTAATCCTTTTATATCATCATCCATTTTTATTTATAATGTGTATTTATTTAATTTAATACCGCTATTAAATACTTGACATTGGCAAAATACCCAGTAAGTTGTAGTGAGGCCATATTGATATCCATTTTATTCCATCGTATTTCATATCTTAAAGATAGAAGAAGAAATCTTATTGCCCCTAGATAAAAATTTGGGAAACTCAATTGTTAGATACTAAAACATTTTTTTACCTTACGGGTACGGCAACGAAGCGACACGGGGCAGAAGTTATATAATTCACCTTGCTTTAACATGTTTTCGGTAGTTAGCGATCTTGCTCTAACGGTTCAACTTATCAACTCATTGCCCGTTAACAAACAGTCAATGACTACACCAGCAACGTCTGCACGATTATGCAGGGGTTGATTCAACCGATAAGCTTCGGTTAAAAAGAGTCGCCATCTCTTTCTTACTTATAACCGTCTCTTTTACTTCGGTTGAACAAGCGGGGCTGTAGAATGCTTCTTAGCGTTAAACTTCTATGAACGGCAAAATTTGACCCTGGAAGGTAGGGTACCTAGAAATTGGTATGCCAATAGGCAAGATATTTTTTTTTCCAATTTACGAGTCAAATTATGCCGTACCTACTAAGTATAAACAATCACCAAGCTGGTCACCAGTTTTCCAAGAGTGACTGGTGATATTCAATCGAAAACTGATACCGTTGAGCAATACAAAAATACTATGCATCCCACTTAAAAAATGATTTTTTTATGCATCTGTCTGTCATGCAAATGACGTCATATCTTTTTACGCAAACATTATGACCATCACCTCGTAGGGGTGGTGTGGTCATGGTAACATTCCCGAGTTGCTTTTTTGATGTTTTGGAATACCCACCGACTTGTGGGAATACTATGCAGAACGGCGTTAAGTTACCAACTACAGGGTACTTCAGGAATTGGATTAGGTAGAACTCACATAACATGTATTAGGAAAGGTTGGATAAAAAATAATAATTAACAAATTCAATGACAGGCTTTAATCCAGTATCACTTCTAAGAGAATTTCATATAGAAGGTAGGTAGGTACATAATTTTAAATCAATGCTCCTAAGTAATACAAGACAGTTACTTAGCCTTGCTGATTCAGAGTACAAACTAAAGAAAATAATGTAAAGCAAAGAACATAATAATCTAGAATGCATTAGCAAAATTAACTAGAAATTTGATTTTTAGGTATTAAATAAAATACCATTGTGGCACAACTACTAGATGTCTAAACAAATTAAGAACAAGTTCATTTTTTTTTTATTTATTGTAGATAAATGAAAAAGGCACTTTTAAAATTAAGGTGGGGAGAATAATACATAAATCAAAATATAACGAAGAAGAACAGTATAATGGTTTCCTTCGGTTTGTCGTCAATTTCTCTCGTCACACTGTAGTTTCACTTAAAAGTAGAAAATATTTTAAGACTTTTACAATATATATTATGTACACATGTTAAAAAAATCAACAAGGAACAATCCATATATACCTACAACTTAAACATAATTATGTGATCAGTTTCTTTTCCAACTAGTTCACATACTACTGATATAGATAAGAGGTATCATTTAACTCCATGTTATTGAAATACATTTGTTTTGCAAACAAACAACAAACCATACTCCAGGTAAAAAGTAGTCATAAATAAAGTCAGGTCATGGAGTACGACTAAACCCAATGCCACGAGAGAACTCATTCATAAACTGTCCTTTATATTGATATTAAAAAATGTATACAAAAGGTCCGCACCTTATTTGATTACAATTTCTGCAATACAAAAGTTATAAATCACTGATATAATCTATGTATATTGTCAATGCATGAGACACTGATGTGGTATCATTGAACACTCAGTCAGCGCACATTGTGTAGATACTTGTATCATCCTTTCAGTTAACTCCACCAGTCCCTAACCATAAGGATCAACTCCTCACACCACAGAATTTTCTAGTTATAAAAATTACTATATTTTATCGATTCAGTCCACAAATTTGAAATAAAGTCCACAATTCCACACATCGTCGCGTCAGTACCGCACGAGACGACTTCTGGTGTTTTGTAATGTTCTGTTCACTAGGCGTTTGTTTAATTAAACGTTCTTCCAGTACGAATATTATTATTTAGCACATTTTAATTTGTTGAAAGTTTTTTAGCGATGCACTGTTTAAAACAATAATATCTATGTAAAATTGTTCAGGTTGAAACGCAACAACCCCCGGAGACGCCGACGCAGGACATGTTCCTCTTGTCTATGCATGCGCGCTAGGCATACATCTATGTAATGCGGTACCAATTAATTAGTCGACTACTAGTTGTCTATGGGGAGAAGCCAGTCCTCGAATCGCTTTCACATATCAAATACAATCAGTTGCGAGGACGGCCGCGGCCGCGCGAACCGTCACGATCCTGAAACAAACATTCACGTTAATATGGGACATTCAAGAATGCTGTCCATTTAATTATTATAAGTGAACGATACCAACCTTGCGAGGTCTATAATTATTGGAATCGCGGTCGCGGTACATGTTCGACGGCGGCCCATCGCGGTACATCGCTGAATCGTTACGGTCGTTATGATCGTTGTAGTCGCGGGCGCCATCGTCGTCCAGGTCGAGGGCGTCGCGAGGGTCGCGGTAGTTGCGCGAGTCGCGGTGGTCCCGCGCGTCGCGGTGGTCCCTGGGGTCGCGGCCCTCGCGCCCGTCACGCCCCTCGCGCTTGTCGCGGTAGTCACGGTAGTTGCGGTACCCGCGGCCACCCTCGTTGTCTTCGCGATTGTTGTCCTGATTCGGGTGAGGCGGCACCTTACGCGAGTCCTCCTCCTCCTGACGCCGCTCGTAGTGAATGAAGTCGTCAAAGATGGAAGTGGAGTGGCAGTAGCAGTGCATGATACGCAATACTTGCAATCCCTTCGGGTGCGGCACCTCCTGGGTGTCGCGAGAGTTCGTCACCGGCTTATTCTCGTTATTCTCTAATTTGATATGACGCAGTTGCACGTTAGGAACGTCCTTAACATAGATCCACCTTACGCGGAACTGTCCCTTCCACTTATCCTGCGACCACACGCTCGAGTTGGAGTTGTAGTCCACCGCGCTCGTCATGCGCGCCATGCCGCAGAAGTGGCCGCTGCCGTTCACCGAGAACAGCAGATACACCATGCCGCCCTCGCGCTCGCGCTCGCGGAACGCCGCGTCCAGCCGCTTGTTGCCGTGCTCGGTGCTGCACCAAATCTCATATTTGATGCTACGATGAATGTCATCCTCCGAGTATGACTTTATGACGAAGAACCGAGCGAGCGGGGCGTTCAGGTCGAACTCCTTCGGGTTGTAGTCATTCTTGCCACGCAGCTCGTCGAGCACAGGGTGCGGTACCGAGGGCGCGGCTGGCGGCGGCGGCGGCGGCAGCACAGCGGCGGGCGGTGGCAGCGGTGGGCGCGGCTGATGCGGCGCGTGTTGCTGCGGTTGCGGCGCGTGGTGCGGCGGCGGCGCGCGCGGCGTATGCGCCCACGCGGGCGGCGGCTGGTGCTGGTGCTGCTGCTGGTGCGGCGGCGGCGGGCCGCGCGGCTGCGCGAGTGCAGGGGCGGGCGCGGGCGGCGGCGCGGGCGCCGGCGGCGGCTGAAGCGGCGGAGGAGGCGCAGTGGCGACCGGTGCGCTCTTACCACCGGCGTCCCACGCGCCGATGTCCATGTTGTGTTTGCCCGGCACAATGGGTGGCGGGGGCATGCCGGGCCCCTTCTTTTTCACCGCGCCGCCCTGCATGGAGGGCGCGGGCTTGGCCGGCTGGCTCGCGATGGTAGCCCATGTCATCTTTTTGGGCTGCGATCCGCCTGATGCGTCCTTGAGCTCAGGGCGGTCCTTCTCCGCCTTATGCTCACTGAGGGACAGCGCCTGCACGCCCGTCTCCACCGCCTTGATGCCTTCTGGCACGTACAGCCCGTCGGGCCTGTAGTAGTCATCGTACTGCTTGGTGCGACCGAGTTGGCCCCAAGTCGAATAGTCCCCATTACCATGGAAATAATTAAAAGTCGATGCCGGTTGGCCGAACGCGGCGGTCGAGAATGGAGTAGTTGAGGGTCCGAATACACCTGAAAGTATAAAAGAACTGAAGATATAGAATCAGTCGCGTCTACTCGCGTGTGATATTTTAATAAAAGTTTTATCTTTTATATTGTGTCAGGATGATATTAGCCAAAGTTATCTTTGCTAAATAGCTATTGAAGAGTAAGAATAAATCAGCTGATGGTGTTTAAAAATGAATGCAGTACCAACAAAAGCAGGGGCAGTCAGAGAGGTAGTATTTTCATGAATATAAACATGTAAGTTGATGAAAATTGTGACATCTTTTCTCTTGTTACTGAATGAATACTAGCTACCATCCATTCCATAAGAATCGTGAGGATTGTATCCTCCGAAAGTCATCGGGTCTGTTCCATTGGTGGACCATGTCCCATCCCCGACTCCAAAAGCTTGATAAGGAAGTGCTGTTGTACCGTAATAACCTGAAATAACGAAAAATTTTCCATCTAAGGAGATGTCCCATTTCTCAGGGTTATAAAAAGTCAAAAGATAAAGTGCAACAAGATACAAAAGATGTTTGTTTTTCAAAATTCTATAATTAGATAGAGTCAAAACTTTTACAAAGTTAAACTTGGGAATTTAAGGTCAGCTTATTTTATTTTACCATTAAAATCAAAGTTATATTGAAAAATTGAAAAGTCATTTCTAAATGGCATTTTCCAAGAAAAGTATGACTACAACATTCATTGATACTGGAACTGGTGTGGAGGAGTTTATGAGTCATGGCAACATAACCTTAATTATGTTACATTTACAGAATTCTTAGAAACTAGCATAATAATTTTGTTAATATCTTGTTAATCATATTCGGGAAATAATAAACGACTATTCTGTAAATTCCTTGTATGTATAATACATTAAAAATATTGGAATGGATGTGTTAACTATCAAGTTTACATACCATCATCCAATTTTATTCATCTATATGACAAAGTCGTCTTATGATATAATGTATATATTGGTTGAATAAGTACCTACCTGCCACGCTGTAGGGGTCGGCCGCTGACGAGATGGGTGGTGCGTAGGAGGGTTGTTGCTGGTGACGCCATGACACCTCCGCCAACTCGTCGCCGCCGCTCTCTAAATGTTGCTCTTTCGGTGCATTTGTCACTGTGAAATAAAATAACAGTTTTTATAATGTTCCATAATTTGACAAATGAAAACATTTCACCAATCATCTTGTAAATACCTCGTATGAATTACAAAGCAATAAGGTTCAATTCTAAACTACAAGTAAACTTATATCACCATTGTTAAATGCTTTTTGTCATAATGCAAAAATGTTCCAGTATCATATAGATAGATTGATGGCATTTATAACAGGGAAGCAAAGAAAACCTGGACTATGTAAGGTGTTAAGTGTGTTAAAACTGTACATAATGATACATTTTGCCAATATAAGCCATCATCATATTATGGCAAAATTGTACATGACTTTATGGGAGTGGTTAGGATAGATGATCAGTTTCTTAGAAGTGGATAAGAGTATAATATATATGAATATGGCTACATTTCGATTACCCGGTCAGGCTACCTTATGCACTAAAATTATGTATAAAACGATAAAAAGTGCAATAATGGGATTACTGACGGAAGCAATTACATCACGCTATTTGAACATGCTAGTTTCCTGCAATAAACTACACTGTTATCAATCAACAATTAACTTCATAATTCCTTACATGTGCAACTGCAAAAAGTTAGAGTCTAGAGATATTAAATAATATTGAGTTATGTGAGGTAGGGCTTAGTGAGGATGGTTGACTTAACAATTTTATTAATCTACACTAATATTATAAATGTGAAAGTTCGGATGGATGGATAGATGGATAGATGCATGGATATTTGTTACTCTTTCATGCCAGAATGGCTGAATGGATCTGGATGAAATTTGGCACAGAGATAGATTATAGTCTGGAATAGCACATAGGCTATTCTATTCTATTCTTCTTCTATTTATTATTTTTATCCCGGTAAAATGTATGGTGTCCGTGGGATAGATTTGTTTCAATTTTTCATACTTTTTAACCGCGGGTAAAACCGCGGGGCGCAGCTAGTAGTTATATAAATTGTCTACATTTATGAAAAAGAAATAATTAAAGAAAGAAAAACTGGTTTAAAGAAATCACATAAGCTTAAAACTATTATCCAGAAATAAAAGCCTCAACCTTCAATGACTTTAGAATATTTCACTACAATTCTTACATTACAATTACATAATAATATTTTCAAATATTGATCAAAACACATAAATTAATGCCAATATTTCACAAATAATTAGCAGTCGACATATTGCATATTGTACAAGGTCAGCTGCATCTTGAAATGAATCCTTACTAAAATTATAAATGCAAAAGTATGTTTGTTTGTTTTATAATAGACTGCAATATTTGTTCATTACCTTGATACATCAGTCATTGTTTATTTATCTTATGAGTCACATAATTAAATTAACTGTAAATCAGTAATAAAAACTTACCGTGAGCAACAAAACAATACATTTCACAAATCATAGTCTCTCAGACATAAAAGCTCATATATATATTGATTTTGTGTGGGATGCTGATGTTTTCGTGTTATTTTAGATAGACGCTCGTGGGCAGCACCCACGTATGTACCTACATAATAATGCCCAGGTGTACAGATTGATCGGTCTACAAAATGCTATGGCAATATTATATAGATGAAACACAGTCTGGATGATACACGTCAATGTTACAGCAGTTAATTTCCGATATGAAAAATAAAAGTGAAAGCTAATAAAATACGACGCTAATTGCAGCATCATAGCGAGAAGCGATCGCGAAGCCGACCGGTACCTACATAATACTGATAATACTATTAGCTACGGAGAAAACACTTTGCAACGTCACAATGATACTATCTTTACCTTGGTTCCCTTGCCCTTTCATCCGCTACGACCGCCACAAACATGAAACAAGAAACATGACAATAGTGTTAGCTATCGTATAAAATATTTTCACTTGTATTACGGCTCAAAGATAGTGTAAATGCGAAATACCTGATCTGACACGCCTGCTGACATTGGCCGCGATTTTATGAATATTCAGCACTTAGGGAAGTCTATAATCACGAAAATATCAAAATAAATCACATCAGTTTCACTACACAAGGTCCTAAGTGTCCGAGATTCACTTAATTATTTCTAATGTCCGTGTTGTATAAAAACCCACTGAAAGTCCGAAACCGAAACGGATGGACGTTTGATAATGGCGACCAACGGTGTTACCAATATATTTTTGCCAGTTTAGTTCTCATGTTTCTTTTTTTTACGTTGGCAATCGGCTACAAAATAGTGCTATTTTTGCCAGTGTTGTGTAAAATATCTGCAGCGTTGTTTTGAAATTATAATTATCCCTGATGATAATTATGATGTCGATGATAATGAAAATGTTTTTTTCAAGTACTCCCTAGATGTACGCTAACTTTTAGTATAGTATTCACTATATTATTATTTTTATGATAAGGGTAAGGGTTTCGTTTCATCATCGTAATAGAGATCATCATAATCATCAGGGGCAATTATTATAATTTAAAACAACGCTGGACATTTTTTTACTCCACACTGGCAAAAAAGTATTACTTTGTTGCTAAACTAAATAAAAGATGTTTGGCGGGAAACAGAAAAGTCATGGCGTCAGTTATGTTTTAATTTCTTAAACTAGTGTTCCTGCGAGTTATAGTGAGTGATATAAGTGGAATATTAACCATTATGGGTTCGGTAATGTGCACATGTGTAGGTAATTGAAACAGAGTGACGAAACATGGCTTTTCAGTTTCTCACAAAAAATCCATAAAAAATCTTTCGGTAAAGTATCCATCACTTTACTGATTGAGGGATGGGGGGGGGGTATTTTACTTGGGCCTAGCCTTTGGGCTTGTGCATATATTCAAAAACAGAAATAATTTATATTACTTGACACTGGCAAAATACCTATGGTGATGCCAAATAAAAAAAAGATACGCCAAACTTCAACGAACTTTTCCTTGAGTCTACAATCAACACCATTGTCTATTGTTTCTTAGAATCTTCATTGAAAAATGTGCCTTATCCTTAACTTAGAACTAAAGAGCAAGACCAATTAAAACATTTTTTGTAATAACATTATTTCATTTATTTATTACTTCAGAGGAAAACAATAATATATCGTGAACAATATATTGAATAACAAATAAAACAAAAAGGATTTATATACTACACGCAAATTCGCATATACGTAAGGGCGTAATTCGCGTGTACTATACAAATCAGCTAGGTTTTTGTGCTTCAATATATTTTTTGCGACACTGCATTATTTCTTCGGCTAAACTATTTACATAAAATTAAGTAAGTACTTACTTATTTAGGATTTAGATCATAGTGATGGGTACTTACATAATCACAAACTTATTTTCAGCAAAAATATTTAAATTATTTCTTTGTAAAAAACGACGAAATAGTCTTAGTCCCGCTAGCTGCCTTTTGCCTTGCTTTTTCTTTTGCCGTCAGTGGCTTGTCTTTCTTCGAACCATTAATATTACTATCGAAATTAGTTAAAATGTTATCCTTTACATCAATTTCTTCAACATTAGACTTAACTCTTTTATTCTTATTATTATTTTCTGCTTCAGATTTTCTTTTCTTGCCTATAGATTCAATTAAATCTGTTTTAAAATTAAACCTCTGCTCCAAAGTTTTTACAAATTCATCTTGAAGATATTCAGATATGATTCCATGAGCGTACTTGAGATAGAATTCTGAAAAATAATGGAGTACTGTCTTATAAGGAGTCACAAATAAATTGATACCACTCTTCACTACCGATTCTCTTTGCGCCTACTTTTTGGGTAAATGGAGGTGTGCAGACTAGCAATTATGGTGTGGATAAGTCACTTGTGTGTAGCACACTCATAAAAAAAAGCGAATCGCCTATATTCGAACATTATAAGAATCTTAAGAATCTATTGGTAATTATAACATTGTTGTAGAAAAGCAATTGGTAGGACAATTGCTTTTCTACAACAATGTTATAATGTTGTCACTATAGTAACTTGGTGCTGCATTCTAGTTTTGGCATGCTACTAGTATAATCTTTATACATACAACAAGAGCAATGCCTGCAAGAGAATATTTTTTGCTGCCATAACAGGATGGAATTAAATTATAACCTTCATCAACATTTTCATTATTTATATTGCTAGCAATGAATGTAGCAGATACTGCTCCGGAGGTCACATGGATATTCTTCTCTCTCAACACTGTGGATAGCCTGCGGACTCTGTTCTCCAGCCAGGTGTAGGTTTTCTCTTCATTATACTTGTATGCTTTCATATCTGGTGAGCCCTTAAATTTTAAACATATGGTCTTACAAATATTGTAAGGGGTAAATTGATTGGTAAGTTGTAAAGAACATCAATGAAAACTATGAATAAGTACGTTTTTCAAAATTACTGCGATTTTGATAGAACTCTCAATTAAATTACTAGCTATTCTGTTACCTAGTATAGTATTAGGTATATGCTGGGAATTGAAACTGAGTTAAGTTCTTAAAATTAAAATTTCTTAATTAAATAACTTTAAGTGCTAGATTATTTATTCATATTGCACCTTTGTATTAGTATATAGCTGGTTCAATTTAACAGTGAAATGACTTAACAGATTCTGTGATAAAAATATGAGTTTTTTTAAATTTATCTTACCTTCAAATCAGCTATACTGTCCAAGGAAGGAATATATTCAAGTATTTTGTCAAAACCTTTCTCTGATAATAAATCTTCTAAAGGTATAGCCCTACTGCTGCAATTTTCTTTTAATCTTGGCAGAACTGCAAAATGTAATAATACAACTTCCGAATTAAAATTCAAGTAGGTAGGTATAACAAATAATTATGTTTAGGCCCCCTTGTGTTGTGTCCCACAGTTGAGCAAGGACCTCCCCACAAAGCAAGAGGAATTGAGACTATTCTGCTGATCCAATGTGAGGCAACAAGACTGCAAAGATTTGAAATTTTACAAACTTCTCTCAGACATTAGGTTTTTTTATAATATTTGATTTGATGCCAACATTAATTGTCAGAAAATCAGTCTGAAACAGATTTGGTTACTATTATCATTTTGAAACATGTTCCATAATACTATTGTAAATTAAATAATACTTCCCATGTTTTTATTATATACACTCAAGTATGTGAGTTATGGTGTGTTGTGAGTTTGTATAAGTATTTTCAGTTCAACTACAAGCACACCACAAGTCTTCAGATCCACTGCTACTGTCACAGAGATTATTTGATAATGTGAACTTTTAACAATGTGTTGACTATCATATGTCCACTACAACCAATCCCAGTCAATGGTTATAGTAATTAATTAATGCTACTTTAGAAAGGTAATCTTATTCCCAGAGATAGCGGCGATGGACAAACACTTCAGACATAAAATTAATGAACCAACCTAAGAACAATGGGTTGATAGGTGTAACCATTTGCAAACTCCCATCAGATTTGACGCTCTGTCCAATGAACCATGACCTGTGTGGTTCATTGAATGTGACGATCTCGTAGATTTTGTTGTTCAAATCATCTAAACAGTATTTTGTTGGCCTGCCGTGCGCTGGATGCGGTAGGGTTATAAAACAGAAGTTACTGTTTTCCAATAAGGAATCTACAAAGTGAAGTAATATAAAATGGTGATGTTTCTATAACAAGCCTTTAAAATGGCATTAAAGACAATGTAAAAAGCTACTAGCTACCTTTAGCAAGTAGGGTCCATGAATTTTCAACACGTTTATTAGACGGCGGTGGACTGGCGATTGTTGCCGGTGCCTTTTTCTTTGATCGTGTCGTCATTGTGGTTTATTATTTTTAAAGAACTTAGATTCCTTTATTTTACGTTTTCACGATTTTCTCGGCATTCTTGCCGGTTGGCGCTAACTTAGTTTTTTTTGTTGACAAAAACGACAAACAAACCAACTGCTTACTTTCCAGTGTGACCGTTTTAAAAAATGGTGATCTACTAAAACTACAAGGTGCCAGTATTAAATAATACCAAAACACATACTGAATTATACTAAAAATATACTAAAAAAAAAGTAGAGGAAAAATTGAATTAAAACACTTATTATCAGTTACTTTTTTTTAATTTTACCCATTACATACCTTCATTATACAGAAATATTAAAATAATAATAAATATTTCAATAAGTTTTATTACAAATAGTCAGTATTCGACGGATTATTTTTTGCCATATCTTTCGATGGGTCAAATGAGACACAACCTACACACCTTTCACATAGACCTTGCTTAAGGTGGAAGGTCAGGTCAGGGCGCAAAATTCAAAATATCAATGGTTTTTATTTTGTTACGAAAAATTTGGACATCTTTACCATGTAATTTAGTTTTTCGCGATATTGGCATTCTGCATTGTATGTCTCGATGTATTAAGTTTGCTTAAAAAACCGCTGCTTTTACTAATAAGTTTCTGCCGATGTTTTTCAGAATCTGCATAACTTTTAATTGTTTCGATTCTGCTCAAAAATGGTGCTCCACACGTTTTACACAAGGCGTTCTCACTATTTTTATCTTTTATCAACCATGACGAAAATTCAGGATTTTGTTCCCACTAAGATCTATATTTCTGATCGTATTTGCGCTTCATTATCTTCAGTACACACGCACGATAACACAGAGAGACATAAATAAAGAACAAAAAAATCCGTGGTCCCATTTATACTTATTGCTAGGAATCATTTTTTATGTTTCAGTAATTCCCCGCGACTTAGAGCATGTAACGTAGTTATGTAGCTAAAGCACGATTCGCGGTTTTGTTAGCATTAACCGTTCGAAAGAGACAAAATGATACAGTTGCAGTAAACATCAGACAAAGACAAAATGATGTGAACGAAATACGAACGAATGGAAATCAGTGTTGCCCGCCCAACCCAAAAATATATCAATTATGTGTTTAAAAATGTTGAAAGTTACAAATGTACCAAAAAATACCAGAATATGAAAGGATACCAAAAAAATACTAAATTAGTTTTACGGAGCCCAAATTATACCAATTTGGTACTGAATATACTAAAAACGGTCACACTGTTACTTTCCGTTTCTCTCTGAAGTTGTTTCGTCAAAGAAAAAAAAGTACTTTTTTGAATAGCAATGCTACCATTAAAAAAATTATTTTAAAGCCTGGATTACAGTTAACGAATTGGCGAGTCAATAAATTTAATCAAGGCAAATGCGATAATTATAAAAAATAGTTTACTAATTTAATGTGAATCACTAACAAAAGTGTTCCAATTCACAGTATATGCATATTTTCATATAAATAATTAAACATTCATTTCCCTTCTCCTATTTAACAATTGAGATTAGATCATATTTTGTCTTTTTATCTATCTTATGACACTGATCTGACGGCTCAGACCTTGCTGCACTGACGGTTGAAGTTGATGTTTTGACTTTTGAAGTAACGTCAGAATAAACCGCGCATTTTTGCAGTTTCTTACGCTTGTTAGAATTTTCTTTCTAAATAAATAACCGGGACGCCATTTTCATTTCTTCATGTCACATCCATTATTTTATTTATAATGTGTATTTATTGAATTTAATATTGCTATTAATTACTTGACACTGGCAAAATACCCGCTTAGTTGCGGGTGAGGCCATATTCATATCCATTTTATTTCATCGCATTTCATTTCGTAAAGAAAGAAGAAGAAGAAATAACCATGCAAGCCTTTTTGAAGACAGGCAAAATATCTGCATCTGATAAGCCTTCATCGTCAGGTGTAAAATCGTCAACCAAGAAGAAGCCTCCAGCGCCATGGGTTGAGAAATAGTAAGTTTTTGAAACCTTTGCATCTAACCTGTTTAGTTAGTGGTTGGTTTGTGATTTTATTATATTTGTTCCGTAATTTCAGCCGGCCTAAGACAATCGATGACATTGTCGATCAAGGAGAAGTTATACAAGTATTGCGGGAGTGTTTATCTGGTGGGGACCTGCCCCATTTGTTGTTCTATGGCCCGCCAGGTACTGGTAAAACGAGCGCTATTCTGGCAGCCGCTCGGCAGCTATTTGGTGATATAAGTCGAGATCGCGTGCTGGAGCTGAACGCATCTGATGAGCGCGGTATTCAGGTCATCAGGGATAAAGTGAAGACATTCGCACAAATGACTGTCAGCAGTATGCGACCCGAGTTAGTATTTCACTGTTTATGTTCATTTCTTTATCGTTTTAGATACAATTGATATATATATTCATATTTTGATTATTATATTGCTGTTTTGAATGTTATTAAAAAAACTACTGAAACACATTTAAAGTTCAATCAAAATTCATAGTATTACTAAATAAATACCAACATAACTTACTAACTAAAATTCTAACCTAGCCTAACTCGGATGGATATTTTGGACCCAGCATAACCTTCACTACAACAGCCAAGTTGATATTGATCAATAGATTTTCCTAGTCCCATGCACTCATTATACTTACTATAATCGAGATAGATAATACAAGTTTAAATGTTATAGTGGTCGTCCTTGTCCCCCCTACAAGCTGGTGATCCTTGATGAAGCAGACTCCATGACAACAGCGGCCCAGGCTGCCCTTAGACGCACAATGGAGCGGGAGACTCGTACAACCCGCTTCTGTCTCATCTGCAACTATGTGTCAAGAATTATTCCACCCATCACTAGCAGATGTTCCAAGTTCCGGTTCAAACCATTGGCCAGGGAGAATGTTATTAAAAGGTACAATTTGGGAAAAACCATGCATATTAAATATTAATAGAAATAATTATTATGATACTCTTGATTGTTCATTTCGCTTATATTATATATCTCTAGGAATAATGCAACATGTAGGTTTCTTTCACCACTTAGTATTAAAAAAACAATACTTAAAAGAAACCTTCAAACTTATTTTAGTTTAACGAAGGGAATGTGTACCTTGAAACTTGTGCCTCTTCATCTGTTGGCGAAATTTTGTGACAAAAATATCAATATAGTTTTCACCATCATCTTATCAAAAGTTAAAAAGCTGCCCTAACTGAGGGCCTGTTTCAAAATGTAATGTAGTAGCCTGAGCCACAATTTTGGATGTAATGTATATGTTTGCAAGTGCCATGAAACTCAATTATTATACAGAATGCTGATCACTGTTCCGTGTGTTTTGGCTCTAAGGGATGGTCTTTTGTCCATGTAGGCTGCGTGAGATATGCGAGTCGGAAGGCGTAGAGGTCGGCACGGGCGAGGTGCTGCACCAGGCTGTGGACACGTGTGAGGGGGACCTGCGGCGCGCGCTCACGGCCATGCAGTGTTGCCAGCGGCTGCTCGGCAGCATCACTGCTGAAGGGCTAATTGAGGTCAGTGTTACCAAATAATTATATTTTTAAGTATAAGTATATAAGACGAAAAACTACCCTATATTTATTTTACAATTCAACATCTTCGTAGTGATGACATATTTGCCACATTTCAGCCCCATAGTCTCTTGAGTCAAAACGCTGTGGCCTGGATCGACGGGAATGGCGAAACTATAAACTAGGGTTCCAAGTTTGAATGCAGCATTCTTATAAAAGAATATACTATCGAATTGAGACCTGCTTATATTTTATGTTTTTTAAAAAGGGTTTTTCCACTTATCTTTTTAATCGGACGTATTTTTCTTACTACCTAGGTCACCGGCCTCGTGCCTGATAAGCTGGTGAATGAATATCTGAGCATCAAGGATTACAGTGAATTGGAACAGTTTGTGGAGAAGTAAGTTCTTTATTTGTAACTATCGTACCCGGCCGACATCCTGCCAAAAAGGCAGTCTCAGTTTTCCACAGAACATTACCAATTTTAATTTCTCTAAAAACCTTATTTGGGCTATTATGAACATTAAAGAAAAGCTCCATAACGATTCAGCCGATCTCAAGTGATGCGCTAATCGGCACACAGAATTAAATATTTAATTTGTATTTATAATTACTAAAATTGAATTTATTTTTCATGAACCTTAAATTTACAAAATAGATCAGTAAATTAAACGCCATATTCAAAATACTTTTATATAGTGCTGGTAACTGTACTAGATGGCGCTAGTTTGCTTACTGCAAGCAGAAAAATATATATATTGTGTTGTTTAAAAAAACTGGAGAGAGATAGTATACAAAATTGTTCAATATTACCAGAGTTTTATTATTCGAAATGATGCCAAAAGACTTGGTCTTGTGTAAGGTGAGACTTGGGACCAACTTTTCATTTTACATAACAGTCACAACATTTAGACAATCATACAACTGAATGGTACCAAACTAAGCAACGTTTTTAACAATTACAGTAGAGCAAAATAAGAAAAAACTATTTCGGTTTTCCCAGACGGGAATCACGACAACCAATCGCGACCTAGTTGTCGTCAAAACAGAATCTTCATCTGCCATTACATTTCAGGTTCCTGATGGAAGCGTACTCCGCATCCCAGCTGCTGGAGCAGCTGAGCGCGACCGTGGTGACCTCGGGCCACCTCACCAACAAGCAGAAGTGCGCTATCAGCGAAAAAGTGGCGGTATGTTCACACCGATTACTTGACGGGGGCGCGGAACAGATGCAACTCACGGACCTAGGGTGCACAATTGTCATGGCCAATAGTGACCCCTAAACGGTGATGTACCAGTGGGTGCAAGGGCACCGATGTTTACCGATTAGATCTTGGTATTTATGCACCCATGTAACCCGAGCTCAAAATCTCAAATAAAGTGTACACTCGTCATTAAAATAATACTTAAAATAAAAACCTAAATAACTTGTCTTTGCCCCCCTATGCGGTGCTTTAAAAGAATAATGTTACACTTGGGATTTGTTATAAATTGGTTTTCTAACCTGATTTCTTTGTTTTCTTACAAATAACAATTATTTTATTCGGCGTTCCAATCTAAGCGCGCAAGCAATCTCTCCATCCCTGTTTATTATACGCGGTAGTTAATCAAGCTATCCTTTTCGCGCTACTTAGCGTTGGCGGAGTCTTAAAGCCCGAAAGCATTTCCTAAAATTATGGAATAGTATGAGTATTCCCTCCCTCCCCTGCGCTTGTACCAGCTGCCACTCTGAATTTTATTGGAACAGTATTCAAACTGACCGCGCGATTTATACACGCTGGAGAACTGAATAGCCCGCTCGTGTTAGTTTAGACATTTCTTTAAATATGTTATAGGGATATGCTCACATATCTAGGAGAACTTGTTTATATAATATTGTAACTTAGACATGGTTCTATCTATGATAATATTTATTTATATATGATAATGTAAGATGGTGCACTGTATAGGTAAGTCAACATTGAAAAAATAATTGAAACCACAGATTATTATGTTTTAATTCCTAAGGATTTTTACTTTATTGTCAGGTCCTAGTACCTCTGCCTGTCGCTTTGAGTCTAAAAGGGACAATTGTATAGTGTATTAGAATAAGCATTCTATGTTTACACAAATCCATGTGTTACATTCGCATGCTAAGCGCGCTCCGACCCCAGCCGTTACCGACACATGCATTATTCAATGACCTTTAGCTAAAACACAAATCACAGAAACAGGAGCCGAGTTCAGAGTATTGTAATTCATTCTTACTCAGATTTCCCGATTCGTTTACCGATGTATCCCGAAAACGGTAATCAATTATTAAGAAATAAATAAATATCGCCAGACGAATATTATACACCGGCTATACGGTCCCACACTGAGCTACGCTTGTATTATGGGTACCGTACAATGGACTGAGGGCGTACTCAGTATATCATACTTATACAGATTATAAACATCCACGACTCGGGTACAAACATTCATGCTCATCACACAAAGATTGTACCTACCCGGATTCAAACCCGGGACCCGTAACACAGAATGTAAGGTCACTACCCACTGAGGTGAACGAAGAAGGATAATGGGCAAGTGGAATAGTCACTTAACCTATACATAACTTTAAATATAACATGTGTTACACTAACAAACATGTTTTTGCTTGAGCTACATATTTTTAATTTTCCTTAAACGTCTTATTATTCAGAAATATCGAATGGCTATTACAACAACGTCACTGGTTTTTGCAATGTAATGCCATTTAGACCCTGCACAGACAAGAGCGTTAAGCGTTCTTCGTAATGTATGTGTTTCATAGCGCCCGCTCAAACAGCATATGGTCAGGCCATACATATTTAAAAAAAAGACGAAGAACGCAGATCCCCGCGCGTGTATTTGGGCGCTAAGGTCATAAATAAGTATTTTGTACACCTGATATTTTCATCTCAGCGATAAGTTATAACTTATAAGATTTACAACGTAACATAGCATCCATTCATACATCATTTAATACGTGTTGTCAGGTGAATACTAGCTAGCTCCACGCCGATGTACTTGCAATGAGTGCATTTACGCGCGCGTTTATTTCACTTCCGCTGTCGGTTGAACGGACGGCCGAGTAGGAAAGAAAGAAAATAACGTTCTTATAGAAAAGATAATATCGGGCGGCGCGGTGGTTCGCCCCACCACGTCACGGTTTGCGCGCGCAGCGCTGCGATTGGCCGCCGCCGCTCCCTCCCCGCCGCACGCGCAGCGTCTAGCTTTCCAGATTTCAAATCTCGACCGTTTATTTCGTAGTGAGCGGCCAGAGCGCGCGGGCCGCTCCGTCGCCGAAGCCGCGCCGCGCATACAATCATTATTGTTTAAAAAAACACAGCGACGTGCTCGTGAACGATCGGTGCTACAACGTGACATCGCTAAACAATCAGTGCGTGCAGTGCGTCGTAGTCGCCAGAGGTCAATTTCTTTCGATGAGTGGAGGTTTAGTGCATGTCTTTTAACATCATGACTAGATCCACACTCATCCATGGAAGTTGCGAGGTTCGCCGAGGGAGCGGGCGGCAGGACGCGTCTATCGGCTGGTGGTCGCGGCGGGTATCATTACCGGTGCGCCGGCGCCGTCATGATGCGGATAGCGCGGCAGGTACGACGCCGAGCTCTCCGCGCGTCTACCTGGGCGCGCCGCGCCGCACCGAACCGCCCAAATAATGTCGTTTAGATACAGTCGACGCCGCTTACCTATTGGTCGTTGAACGTAAGTTTTTGTGGCGGTTTTTCGTCGATTTCGAAGGTAAAGAATTGATGTTTTTTTTCGACGATTAAGTCACAGCTAATTCTGTTGAGCGTCGATTTAAAAATAAATCTAAGATTTGGGGGAAGCTTCGACCAGGAGGGTTATCGGCGCCGATCGTAAGAACTCACGTGCGGTCGGGGCGAGTGTTTGGGGGCGCGGGGCAGGGAGCGGCAGATAGCGGCGCAGGCGCATCTGCTCCTTCTGAGAAAGGCCATTGTGGCGGTCCCGGAGTGGTCAGTGCGGTGACGTCACGGGCCGGGGCCGACAACCTTCCCCCCGCGCCCTTTCGGCACCGCACCCGTTGTACCTACACAACTTTGAGGTACACCCGACGCCGGTTGCTAATAATTCTGCGTTACTAAAGATTAGATTGCATGGTATTTGTAAATAAAAAATGCTCGGTTCTTTGAGTTGTTCCGTCGATTAGCTTTATCTTTGTTTGCGTTACCTGCTGGCTTAAACTTAACTATGCGGATAAATGCATACGGAATTATCCATGAAAAAGATTAAACAGAATAATCGGACACTGCAAGAGGAAAACGATGATATATTTGTCTAAAGATACCCAAACTTGTTTTTCATTCTTGGTGCCGCGACCTCAAGATGACTGGAACTGGAGTTTTAAAACCTCTTCAAGGGATCTGCAAAGATCCCTTGAAGAGGAGACTCCTTTGATGACTCTTAAATGCTCGAATACAAAATCAAGTTACGTTAGCGTGCATCAGTTTCACAAAGTTCTCCTTTAAGTTGTGCATAATCAGAAGACCTTGAACGCGGCACAACTAGTTTGCCGGATACTCAAATACAGATTCAACGTATTTTTTTTTATAAAACTTTAAATGAGAAACTCGTACGCCATTTTATTTGCATGTCAATTAGACACACGTAATTGCACACCTACCTGCATTATACTGCCAGCTATACAATCGCTATTATTATCTCCTACCTAATGGGCTGGCGGTTGTTATTCCTGGAAATGGTTGGCTTCCCAAAACCCCGCCGCCGACCTATCCAACAAAAGCAATTTCAAGAAATTCTTTTCAGGGTAAATTATTATGTGTCCGTCAGTGTTGAGGGCCCTCTGTTATTTCTACATGTTTTTTTATAGTGGAGTTAATGTTCCGGGTAGTGAGCTAACTGGGGCAGGTACCCTTGCCCAGGTAGATGGAATAAAAGCGCTGGCATCACAAAAAAAAAAACCCTATAATCATGTATGGTTCCGCTTGCCTGCCGTTCGTTTATTAGATGTGAGAAATAGCTACAGCTTTACCGCGGAACATTTAGGTCAGTTTAATAGTCGTGGCTAGCCGCTAAACAACATTTTTATAGTAATAAATGACCACATTAATTTTATTACATGTAATGTTTACGCTGCCGTTCGTTTTTTTTTAAGAACATGTTTTATTTATAACCCAATGAATAAGCCGATGTTTAACTTGAAGTTATAAGCGTTTAACATTATGTGTTAAATGTTAGACTTGTTATTGTAAACTGAATTTATGTTGCTGCATATACTTAGTTGTATTCTTGGAGATAAAATCGATCTAGAAGTTGACCGTATATTCCCGACATTCCAGGAAAGGTGACATCATGTGTAACAAATATAAAAAGTTCTAGAATCTGTTTAACCTTTGAGTTCGACTTTGAATTTTGTTATCCTCAAAATATTCTAGATTCTGATTCAAATAGATTCAACACGTATGTCCCCACTGTAGATTCAACATCCATTCTATGTTTTTCTGCAGTTTGTATTATTTAGTAGGTAAATAATTACCCTATTCCAATCGCAATAACAAGTTAGATGACGATGGATTAGGACATACCTAGTCCAAAAAAATGCTGTGTGCTGACTCGGAACTTGGGGAAAAAATTTCAAAGTAACTATTTATTTAACAAAAACAGCGGGCTGTAGGTACCTATGAGTGGATTTGAAAACCTGTCTCGTTGCCTCTCGAAAAATAATTTTATGCTTTTTCACACCATGCCGGTGGAAAAGCACGTTTAATAACATAAAGTATTAGTTTTAGGCTGCATTTTATTATTCGACTTGTCCTAATCTTTGTACGTGTAATAATAATTCCAGCCCTTTTTTTAATGTCCCACTACTGGGCACGGGCCTCATGCCTCGGGCCTATACGAGGGGGATTAGGCCACGTGTAATGAAGAATGTATTTCAATTTGCAAATATTTCCAAATCATGTTAGCGAATAATTGAAAACAACTAATTAATTCTTTTATCATGCTTTGGCCTATAGTTTTTACTCACTGTACTTTTTGGTGTTTGACATTAACTAATGCGCCAATTTAATGGGTATGTATGCATTGTAATTATTATAACTACAATAGATTTCCGCAAAGTGAATTAATTACATGTCAGTTGGGAATTACCGAGTAGCAGATTTGCCGTGAAGCTAAGCTTGAGCGGGCCGCGGGCGGTCTATAAATTATTTGTTAAACATAGAGGGTTAATGTGTCTAATCTAACTTGGTCAGTTTGGAGCGGATATGACATCACTAGATGAAGTCTATCCATCTCAAGTTCATTGCTGTAGTAAGTATAAACAACACAATACAACCTCGTCTGTCATGAGAATATTAAAATGGCTGGTTATCAGCTGTGCTATTCTGAAAAAAGTTATTCAGTTCGGAAGTCACACTCACAATATGGCAAGCGAATTTAGTTTTTAAAATACCTACTTGACGGAATTTCTTCTCACTTCCTTCACGTAGCGGCGCTAGTCTCACTTAATGTAAGAACACGAAATTTTAATGTCACGGTGGATGGACAATCGATTTCGCAAATGAACATTTCAGAATAGCATAGCTGATTGTAACCGGCTGTTACAAAGATTCAAACGACACAGCGAAGTTTTACGGCCACTAAAGGTACGTGCAAATGTGCCGCTAATCGATAAATTATGTGCGTTCAATCGGCCGCCGTGTTATTCCCATGAACAGTGGAGTTATGTGTAGCGTATGCGCATGCTCACTAGCGGCGGTGTTTTTTCGTCGTGCAAACAACGCGCTTCCGCCTCGGTGGGCCGTGCGAACCGAGGGTCGGGGAGCCCGCCGACCTAACGTAAGTCTCCTTTGTTTAACACCTCGACACGGCCGTATGATGCTCACAGTTAACGCCGCTCGAACTATACATAAGTACTTCAGCAAATAAAACCCATCATGTAGGTACTCGCCTTGAGTGCTGGAGAATGCTTGCCTAGGTTTGCTATCAGTCATGGCCGATGACTTGATACGTCAAACATAGTGTGAACGATAAATGTATTTAACTTTGGATTTTACATTGGGAAATTGTAGGTAGATACTTATCCTGCATCACGAACATAACTTGGAGTTCATACATTATGGAAACGTTAACAATATCAAGACAAAGGTATTTTTTATTACAAAATTAGCGTAAAGAATACAGACACTGGTAAATAACTAAATAATTTCACGACTAAACCACAGTCGCTATAAATCCGAGAAAAACAGACTTGTTTGAAAAAAAAACCGTTGACTAGACAATGTATCTACTAAAAGAACATTAGAATTTTAATTGTTAGAGAAACAAAATGATGTGACAAGCAAATTCTGCGGCACAAAGAAGCAGCCGACTTGATTGTCGCCAATTAGTTGTAATAGCGGCCCTCGGCCGGCCGCACTCTGATAACTCGCTGCAATTCGTTGGCGAACACCATAGACTACACGTAAGTATAAACAGCGCGAACACCAAGCGACGCACGCACGTGGACTGACTGAACAAGATTTATGTGTGAACTGGTGGAGGTCGATGGCTCTACTTGCTACTGGATTCGGTTTCAACGCGCCGCCGCGGCCCTCATCTGGTTTATTGAGGGTTGGACACATTTTATGGACTCTGCGTGTGTATTGATGCATAACTTTATTGATTCAGCAATGAACTCTGATTGCTGTTTATTGAGAGCTTGTAGAGACCGGTCTGCTGTGATTTATAGATTATCAGACGAGTTAGGTATTTGTTACTATTACCGAGGACGTTAAGCAATCAAGAGATCGAGATAAGGTATGTTCTAGAAAGGGATGACTGAATAATTAAATTGTTAAATGTAAACCAGCCGGTCTAGAGATACGTAGCTGGACTCTTCGAGTGCCTACCTTCCTCGTAGGTACCCACTAAGATTTTCGCACGTTATAATAATAAAATGATTCCTTACAACTTGCGGCATTTACCAGGAATTGTCGATCTTGGTTGGAAATTAAATTTTCAATTAAGGTTTCATTGAAAAGTGTTCCTTTCCTCTTTCTCTCTTTTTTTTTAAATAAAGTGCACGTCCGCGTCTCAGATGGCAGAAAAGTGTAACAAACTAATGACACGGATTTTCAAAATCAAGTTTCAAGAATTACTCGATACTGGGAAAATGGCTCTATTCTGTAGCCGATTGCCAACCTAAAAAAAAAAAGAACTTACCTTCTTTCTTTACGAAATGAAATGTGATGAAATAAAATGGATATGAATATGGCCTCACCCGCTTACCGGGTATTTTGCCAGCGTCAAGTAATTAACAGCAATATTAAATTCAATAAATACACATTATAAATAAAATAATGGATGTGACATGATGAAATTCAAGAACTTATCTAATAGTTCTTACGCTTCTTGCGTGTCTTAGCTTACGACGTTGACAATGGCAGAATGGTATTGGGCATAGTCGCAAAAGAAAAAGGCCGAGACACGCCATTTTCATATCACTATGTCACATCCATTTTTCTATTTATAATGTGTATTTATTGAATGTGTTATTACTATTAATTACTTGACATTGGCAAAATACCCGCTAAGTTGTGGGTGAGGCCATATTCATATCTATTTTATTTCATCGTATCTCATTTCGTAAAGAAAGAAGAAGAAGAAAAAGGCCAAAGTAAAGAAAAAAAAATACCACTAGTGATGGATGCGATATCGCTGAATCGATTATTATTTGATTGCGCTTGCACCAGCAGCCTTGAGTTTCAGACCCATCTTCGTTTAGCGATAAGCTGGTTGAATTTATTATTTCTGTACATTGAAAATATTTAAAAAATTTAGATTTTTATGAAACGTAGCATTGCTATAGCTACCTTACAACAAGATCAGGAGGTATAAAAAACCCCAAAATGGTAGGGTTTCCTTTGGGATTGCGGGTACTGCTAGCTATATATAAACGTATATATGTACCTACACGTATTCTATATAACACTTCATATATTACCTACAAAGGCATTTTAAGTTCGCAACGTAATTAGGTACGCTCATTGTACCTCGCCTGTATTTACGCAACCGAAACGTGAATCATGGTACATATACTAACACGTGATGCTAGTTTCCCATGGCGTTACAAATTTGCGATGCCGGTGTTAAGTATCATAACACGAGGATTTCGTGTAAAGTTACAGACGGATCAGCGTCGTCGACGTTAGAATACCTAACGTATGCATTATCAATAAACACGATTTTACTAAATGTTTCGTTGTTTTAATATTATAAATGGCGTCAGGTGTTTTAATTACGTAGGTAATGTAAGTACCTAATTATGGACGCAACCGGCGACCCAAGAACTGGGCATTTTTCGCTCAGCCAGGGCCCCAAGTCTGCTAACACAATCGATTCATAATCGAACAGCAACCGCATAGTAACTGTCACTTTTGACAGATATCCCATACAATATTATGAATCGTTTGTGTTCGCAGACTTGGGGCCCATTAGCTTTGGCTATTCATCGAGGAAATGCGGCCAGCATCTTGGGCACGCTACCGCATGGGCCAAATTTTTTACACTTTTTTAAAATATTAAATAGCTTTTCTATACTCTTTTTAATTTATATTAGTTTTGTATAATAATGTAATTTTCTCTATATTTTTAGTTTGTAATTATTTAAATTATTTTCTTTGTAATTATTGCATTATGTTCACATACTCGTAATAAACATTCCTCCCTTAGATTTTCAGCATAAGATCTATATTGTATTTGACTACTACCTGCCCTGGCTAACTTCGTACCGCCTCATAATCAAATGTATGAGAAAATTTATTATCTTTATAATTATTTGTGACTTTTTCTCAGGTTTTACTTAGCTTTTCTGCTATTCGGGGTGAAGAGAAATAAAAAAAATTAAGACCATTAAAATCGGTCCACCCGTTCTTGAGTTATAAATAAATAATAATAATATAAATATAAATGGTGCAACTAACACGACTTTGTTTTATATACCTAGACATTAATGTTTGTTTACCTATATCGCTACGATTTTCTTGCATACCAAACTTACCACTAATTAAATATGTTAGTACCTACCTATGTATTTGTTTGCGCTTAGTGTCTACAACCGTATTTATATTTACAAATTAATTATTCTATAGGAAAGCGTTCATGATATTTTGTATACATATACTTAAGTAACCCCTTTACAATGCTCTACCACGACTCTCGACGTTAAAACATGGAATGAGTAAGTAACATTCCAGGATTCCATCGAATAAAAGACAGCCAACAACTATAAGTCGTAGGCAAAACCTCAAATAGGTAGTGTAATGCACTTCAGCGAATGTCGAGTGCAACGACCATATCCTCGCTCCTCAAGGGCGGCGACGTGAACTGCCTGTCCCTGGATCCTGTTTACGCGCATTCGAATCCAATTTTCTTTGAAGGCGGTCTGCAATCTGCAATCATTATTTTTGCAAAGACAAATCCATTTCTGCCCGCGGTACGTGACTGTGGGGTAATGAGAGCTAATGGCGGCTGAGCTGTCATTACGCGGGCGCTCGGCTGCGCGCGCGCCGATTGCGGTGTCAGCGGTGCGCGCCGGCGCAGCACCTCGGCCCTCCACTCGGTGCGCCCTCCTCGCAATCCCGCGCTGGAGTCACGATTGCCGTCAGCTTGTGACACCGCAATCATTATTGCACTTTTATCTCCAATTCAACGGTTTCAACAGGCACGTTTCGTTTTCTCATTCTTTTTGCAATAATCAGTGTCTCAGTGCATGCTAATTGTAATTTAGCAAACAGCTTCGCACTCATTTAGTGGCGTAATATCATTCAGTTTTTTTTTATTTAAGCGCTTTAAATACTATTTAGGTATGCAATCATGTTGTTTTAATTTGGTTCTTCACTAAAACCGGCTTAAAATATCTTACACCTTCAACGAAAAATGTTGTTCACATTTACTGCAAAGAAGTTTGAATGCTAGCGCAGCCTGATAGAAATAAAGGTGTTCGGTGAGTGATACTGCAGAGAATACTGTCTGGATACTATTCACTTTAAGGTCATTTTCCCATGGTAACACTTAGATCCAGCGCTGCCGCCCCGTGTAACGTTCTAAAGAAAAAAATACAATAGTCTTCATAGTACAACCAACATTAGCGTAATAAATCATGTTCACCTAGCCCGGTAATAAGACAACTGGCAAGTACCTATTGCTTTTAACGCGTCGTGTACTATGTCTCTGTTATGAGCCGTGAAATATTTAGCTTTAATTTTATACACCTTTTAATATGATGCACTTTGACCACTTTAACCGAAGCGTGCCTATTCACTTTACTTCTAATAAGCTTTAAGCGGAAAAGGGAAGATCTTCTATCCAGGCGGGTGGTATGCCCCGAAAGTTATTGTCGGGATCTTGTATATTTGTTACGGGCTCAACAAACACAAAAACTCAACGAGTTTCATGATTGTTAGAATTTTCAATTGTATTTTTGAATTTTGAATGGGTCTGCAGTGCCATCTGTGTAGCTTGTGGCGAGGTTAAAGAGTTCGCTACAAGCTTTTATAAGATAAGCAATTTAATATTGAAACGATGTAAACTGGTGCGAAATCCATATTTGAATATTTATGATGATTAAATCAACGTCAGCAGGCACAATAAGCCAATTTAATTGCGTTATATTTGCTCATCCACGCATTGTGCGCGAGAAAATTGCCGCCATATTGCGTTTCTAGAATTGTAGGGCCCACATCGGGATATTTCGCGGCATAGCAACGCACCATGAACTCAAATTTAAATTTCGAATTGGCAAATATAGTTAGGTTATATTATTACCAGTATGTCTCTGGTTCGCAAACCTGTTCTCGGCCGTATTTTATATCTTGCACCTTTGTTTCGTTGACTTAGACATAAAACGTGAGTGGCATCGTGTAACATCACCTCTGCGACCCGTGATATGAGTACGCGCTGCCTATATTGAATAAAACGGATTGCTTAGTTTAGCAAGTCATAAAGAATTTCGAATATTATTATGCTCACTTCATGCGTCCAGTTCAAAGTCCGCAGCTGGGTGTCGTTTTTGCTTGATTGATGAATCGTCACAGAGCATGATGTATCAACGAGAATGTTGAGTACCTAATTTTATTCTGTATCGTACGTAGATACTACGTGGGCACACGTCGATAATCTACGCGCAGTCTTAGAGCCAATATCCACGATTGACAAGGACTGTTAAGTGGGACTAGGGTGTAGTTTTTCTCGGCCATTTTCTATTCCCGGAAATCGGGAATCATATTTTTGGATACCAATAGTCGAGAAAGACACTTTAATTAGGTAGTTCAACACACTATTTATTTTGTCTCAGTAGTAATAAAATATATCAACAACCTATCCTACTAACATTATAAATCTTGAAGTTTGTAGAGGGAATATAGACAGATGGATGTCTGTGATCTATAATTCTTTTTTATTACATTATTATTTAAGGCAAAAAAGTCAGTCCCGGAAAATCGCAAAATGACATCCCGACTTCGGGAACGACGTTATATGCAGTAATTCCCGATTTACGGGTCCCAGGAACGAAACTAAGGGGGATACAACATTACTTCGATCGGTCATTTGTTTAGCATCGCATCGCCGCGACTGGTAGAGAGGGCTGTTCATTCACGCGATGACCATTCACCGGCCGCGCCGCTGCGCCCGCGCCGCCGCCGCGCGCCGCGCCGCGCCGGTGCGTTGGCACTGCAGGTTATTATGTAGCAAGTACTTGTGCGAATTTGCGACACCTGTCTACTACGCACTGTAATGCTATGGAATGTTATCTCATTGTATTAATTCAATTCAATAGATACTGTTTGCTGTTAGTTGCATGGTAACTATAAAATGGTACTAATACATAAGTTGGCATGGTTCAGTACAATGAGCTGATGTTCTAAAGTTAGGGTTTGTCAATGTAGGTTTTATTACTTTTACATCGCAATCGGAGTAGTATTATATAACTATAAACTTAAACATTGACTTTAGTGTACGTAAGGGATGTTTTCAGAATTAAGAACATTCACTGTAAATTAAGTAGGGCAGCTGCTTCCGTTTATTTCTCTAGAGGGCACTCACTTTTTACATTACTTAAACATTATTAAGTGCTAGCCATTTTTCCTTCGACTTTGCTCGCGAACTCTAGTTTTAAGCGTCTTAAGTTAGAAGTGTCTTATTTGTTGAACCGGACTATAAAGTCCGTGTGGTAGTTTTCGGTGTTGTGTGAACAGAAAAACAGAAATTCAATAAGTTAATAGATTCTTATTATTTTTAAATTTATACCGGAATAAAACCAAGGTACAGTGCTATTAATATGAATAGAATTATCTAAATAAAGTTCTCTGGTACTTTTTTACACCTAGGTTTACCTAAAGCTATTATTGTTTAATCGTTGAAACTACTTATGTCTTATCTTAACAAACAGAAACCTTATTACCTACTACGAAAGGTTGCAAGTCAATTATGAGGTACCTATGTAATTAAACCTATGTTGTTCGCTCTACTTATTCAACACAATAATTGATAATCGAACTGACATCTTTATCGAGACAGACGGGTGACTTACTACGAGTGTACGAACATAGACAATCATGATTTGAAACGAGCGGCATAGGTACTGCACCAGATGCTCGATTGGATGGATTAATTGGTGAACGGAGGGTGGCCTATTAACTGGCGATTCCTATGAGACAATCGTACGATGCAATGTGCAATTATCGTAGGTAATGATAATACCGAGCTCCAAGATACAGACAATGTCTAGTTTGGAGCTCATCTTTGTTGTTGTAAATGTTACTTGAAAATAAAGTATTCTTATTCTTAATGCCACAATATTGATGTCTTATATTTAAGCGAATACAACACATTGAAATAAAACTAATTTTAAGGATTTCATCGCGGTTATATTATGTTTTTATTACGTTCCCGTCGTTTCGGCTGCTTTATAGCAACCATGGTCACGGGAGGACTGAGGTGGTTGACTTCCTACTGTCATAGTTTGTCCGGGACACCCTCATATTTAGTTTAAACATTTAAAGTAATGCCTACAGTATCTACCCGGGGCCGTCATTATGACACATGAGTCATCGTGGAATATTATTTTTTTGGAATGGGCAATGCCCATTAAATCACGCTACTTCAAATGCCCTTTCTGTTAATTTTCGGGGTTCCTTTTCACAGAAATCTATTGTCACGTCCACAATAAAGAAAGACAATAATGCAACGGATTGGATTTGTTTCACAATGCGCCCGCGCCGCTACGGCTTCCCAGGAAACAGCGGCGCAGGCGGCACGGCGGCGGTGCTCTACCGTGGTTATTTTATTTGCGGTACTGCGGTGCGCAATGCTAGCGACAATTTTGTCGTTTCGACGTTGCGTCACTGCCGGGTTAGGTAATTTGCGCGCATGATGCGTGTCGCCTATGCGGATTGATGGTGTTGCTATACAAAAGAAACAAAATTGTATAATATTCGCCAGGCGACACCGCAAAATTTTATAGGTAACTAGCAGTGGCGTAAGGTCCGGGGCGGCGGCAGGCTGCCAGGGGCGGCGCAAGCCAATCTTCGCGCTCATTTTTAAGCACCTTTCATATTCATAACCTAACTTTCGTTAATTTATGGGGCAGCAAACCTCATAGACCCAGGGTATTATTCCCGGGGCTCCTAACATATAATATGCCACTGGGTTCTAGGCCCTCTGTATATTTTATAGTCTCCTATTACAGGTGTTCAAACAAAAAAATATACAAATTCTTCTAAGAAAAAAGGACGTATCTACCATTTATATATGCTGTCATTGGAATCGGACGTCACAAAAATATCTCTACTTATAAGTACATTACGTAGATTGTGTTGAATATTGGAGGGAAACTTTATGCTGATACATGAAAGATGACATTGTCCACAGAAAATATTCTTAATATCGTAGAACTTTTGGCAATTTCAGTTTTGTATTTGCACCTCTTCACCTTATGGTCTATAGCAGTCCACAGTTATGACTCCCCGAGCAACTCCTATGGTATCTACTTATATACATCTAACTCTAAAATTGGACAAGCTCTGGCAACCCATCAATCAAATCGTTTCGCGGAGTCGACAGCGGCCCCTGAGGCGTCACGCGGGGTGGCCACGGATTTGTCATGCCGGTGGAGCTAGGCTAATGATGGGGTACCGGCTAACGGTGGGCTGCGATTCCTGTGAACGTGGAAAATGAAGGGGGCTAATTCAGTGGCGTAGCATAGGTCATTAGCACCCAGTGTGCATTTCAAATTTGTCGCCCTCTTATTTTTCTATTAAAATATTGGGGCATGGTAAAAAGGGTACTTTTAATAACGCCAACCTGAAAAGTGAACTAACACTTTTTTACCAAGGAATATCATTTATGTAACAAAATGTAAAAAAGGATTAAAAATTATTATACCTGGATATATGGTAACGACAAAAAAACACTGAAAGAAATTATTATTTTTTTTTTACTCAATTATTTTTTCATATCTTATTTTTTTTTTCTCTAACCGCCACCTGTGAAATGGCGCCCCCGGCAAAGTGCCGCCCGGTGCGGACCGCACCCTGCGCTCCCCCCATGCTAAGCCACTGGGCTAATTGATAGCCCGTCATGTAGAGGTATAGGCTGAAGACAAAGGTGAAATTAATTTTGTAGAGCGTCATTTACGGAGACTGCTTTTCTATAGGATTTTGGGAACGGTACACTTATGCCTTAGGATGTTATGTACATATCTATGTACTACGTACTTGTAAATTTTTTAAGACAATAACTATAGGATAGGGATAGTAATTTCAATGTGTAAAAGCAATCTTTCATAATAATTAGCTCCTTTAGTGCGGGTGGTTAAAACACGATCCATTATCTGCAATAAAGCCTTAAATACACACCTGATGGTTCTCAGAACGGCTGCACGAACGGCCATCCTGGGGCCACCAGCAATCACGCCGGTAACAGCTTACATTACATAAAACTATATGTTAGCAAGTCGAGAAATACCAAATATATTATCTACTAGCTGTTACCCGCGACTTCTTCGCGATTAAAATAACCGCTTTTTACTAAGTGCAATTGGATGTATACACAGTACATATACCAAAACTTTTTTTTTTACAATTTTTTCCGTCTGTTTGCTCCGGCTAATCTCTGAATGGCTGAACCGATTTTAACGGGACTTTCACTGGCAGATAGCTGATGTAACAAGGAGTAACTTAGGCTACTTTGAAAAATCTTTTTTGTTAAATGCCACGCTGACTAAGTGGCGAGTAACAGCTAGTAATTCAAATAAAGTCTGCTGGGCATTGAGGTAAGTATCCGAAGGACTATCCCGTGTCCAACCAGAACACGGTACACCCCAGTGGCATTAGGCCCGTGGGATCCAGATCGTCAGTTAGAAATGCTCGCGCGACACCCGCGCTGCGTGACGGTAATGGCGGGGCGGTGTCTTGAGCTCGACGAAGCTAATTGTGGTCGCGTGTAGCATCGCCCGCTTCCTGTACCCACCGTTTATTTCTACTACAATCATATAGAATGCTCTAAGTATTGTTCGCATTGTGTAATCAACTACCCGTAACGATATATTCTCAGTTATGTGTCGTTGAATGAGAGTTTAAAACATGATGATTCAGAAAGGATATACAGCAAAGCTGCGTTTCTTTAGCGCATTTGTATAAGCATTATGTTAAGTCAGAATTTCGATGCCAATTGGAACAGTTGGTAACGAGGGTCCCGGATTCAAATTCCGGCTTCAAACAACGGCTCGCACCCCTGGGATTTCTGGATTTCATGTGCGAATCTCATTTTCAACCATGATTATCACTTGTTAAACGGTGAAGGAAAACATCGCGAGGAAACCTGCATGTCTAAGAGAATCCCTCGAAACACGTGTGAAGTCCGCACTGCGTGGTGCACTATGTCCTAATCTCCCTCACATTAAGGGGAGGCCCGTGCCCAACAGTGGGACATTAAAAGGGCTGGTATTATTAGAGTATGTTAAACTAATGGGGGAAGAGGAACGCACCACTGGCCCTCGGCTAGTCAACTTTTCACATTATAAACCAAACATGTTTGATCGATAATTAAAGAAGCCAGCAACACCGAACTCCTCTAAGATGTTATTCGAGAAACTATCTGACAGGATATGATAGTGACGGGACGGGATCAAAAAGTATGTAAGTAAGTATGTTAGGTTAGTTTGTTACAATTTAATAACGAATGTGTTGTGTAAATTGTGAAACTATGATGAGTCCACAGGATGTGATCTCTTTGTGACGAGTGACGCGTGCTTCGGGAATTACCATGTAGAGGTTCTCGTCGCACGCCTACGATAATTGCGCAAACCACTGCGCGGGCGCATGCATGAGGAAAATCTTGTTACCGGTTTTATCTGTGGTTAGTTATTAGGGATTGAAATATAGGTACCTACAGTATTTCCCAACCTAATATTTTTTCGTGGATTTTTCATCTTAGTTCCAAGGGAAGCTGAAGTCAAATTTTTCAAATGCCCCAATCGTGGCTTCTGCGGGCATAATATATATGGATTCCGCGCGTGCAAGGTATTGCAAAAAGTATGTACAAACATTAGGGTATAGATATATATATAGATATTATATACATACCCATTGGGAATATGAGCCGTGGAGGCTGAGAAACGATAGCTGGTAAACACGGGGCTGTGGCGAGCAGGAATGTGCACGGGCGAGCTGCGGCGGCGTCCCGGCGCCGGCGCAGCGCGTCAACCGCCTCCCTTCACGCTTCCACGAAGAGCAACCTCAATCATTTCTCTACTCATTACATTAGCTCGAAAATGAGACAAGAAGCGGTCCGACAGCACTGGAGACTATTTTGTTGTAACTAGATGTTGATCTTTACTTGCATAGGTAAGCATAACTCAGGCGAATACGACACACAGAGATCATACCTAGATACCTAATTCTATGCAGCCTTTGACTTCTGAGCTATAGGTATTTTCACCTGTGTCATGTAGACCAGCGTTATAGTCTCTATGGGTGTGTGAACTCACTTGTGTGGTGTGCCGGAGATGTGTATGTGTATTTTTAACCGACATCAAAAAGGAAGAGGTTCTCAATTCGCTTGTATTTTGTATACAAAATACAAGCGAACGAACAGGGTATATATACCCTGCCTGCCCTGCCTGCCTCACAGGAGTTGAAACAGTAGTAATTATGGCCGGCCAAGTCCCATAAAAAGGTCGCCTTGTCTCACCATCATTAGGCACTTTAAACAATACTTACGTAATGAGAGAGTGTGATTAATTATTCTAAACAACTTTCATTATGCCTACTTATGTATCTTAATAATAAAAACATTCCCATACATATAGTAGTTTGCAGAAGTTTTATAAACCACACACATTGTCACGTGTACCCATAAACCCACAAGACAAACTGCTGTCTGTCCCAATCCAGGAATTCGTGGAAGAACGCTTTTACGCATGACCACAAACTATTTACGCAAAGAATGCCAGGTGACTTTTTAGCGGGAAACATGGCGTCAGTTATGATTTAATTTCTAAAACTAGTGTTCCTGCGAGTTATATTGAGTGATATAAGTGGAATATTATCCATTATGGGTTCGGTAAAGTGCACTAGTGTAGGTAATTGAAACATAGAGACGAAACTTGGCTTTTCAGTTTCTCACAAAATATCAAAAAATATTTAATTTAAGTTTTGATATCATCAATACCAATCGAGATGTTAAAAACATTCTTCGTATCACATATTTTCCTATAAATTTCCGTGACGTGTAGCTTTAGTGTAGCGTATTAAAACAAATGACTCGATGACTCGATCGGTAATTATTTGAATAACTACGTCCAAAACCAAAACTCACACTAGGCACACAGATTCAAATATTAAAATGCCTGCCGAACACCCATCAAACTGATAATAGAAAATGTTGTACATGCTGCATATTGATGAAGATCGCAAAGTATTTAGGTAGGTACCTATATATTAAAATTTGTGTAGATTGACGTAGGTAGATATGTATGCCGACTTCTAGTAGGCACTTAAGTAATAAAAAAAATATTATTGCATGTAGGTATTTTATATATAAACGAGATGTCTGTAAGCGAATCGTTAAAAAAAATACACTCTTTGTTAGACTTTAGGTACCTAAATAGAGATACTAAAGTACCTATATGTACACAAAGGCTGAAACCGTCTTGCACGTTTGATTCATCCACCTAGCCTAATATTTAGCTGGCAGAATCGCGTTGAGCCTGACTCAATGGAAAAAGGCCATTAGGAAAAAAAAAAATTTAGCCTCATATAGCGTCATTCAACATAAAGCAACTTATATAACCTACCTCTACCATATTGGAATACTCATTTACCTACTTGAATGACTAGTACCTACTGCAAAGTCACGAGACGAGGTAATAATAAATCATCGTTATTCGTGTCCTACCTATATCTGTCCCAGTTTTTATAGACAATTTTGTAACGTCTTTTTTTTAATAACGCCACACAAGACAAGTTCAAATAGTCCGCCGGTGTTCATGTTATTACATAAATCTACCTACTTGATAGAGTCGTGCCACCGTTTTCCGGTTATAATAAAAAAAAAATTGTGACGACTATGGTACTACCTACTTATAAAAACATGTTGAATTACATAAATAGATATAAGGTTTAAAAAAAGCCTAATGGCTAAATGGATCGGGTTACAGTTTTTAAGAATCTTTTAAAATAATGACAATTCCAAACAAACAAACAGAAAAGTGATCGACATTTAACGTAACTATATTATTATTTTTAATTTACTTGTGGATTTCATAGCGTCTCCTTAGTATTATTTTCTCTATACGCCCGCGCAAACAACTGGCCGGTTAGCAACCAGCAACTCATAGATTTCAAGAAATGTATTACGCTGGGAATTGGTACCGTACCTACCTACTTATTAAGGTAGCGCTTGATATTACAGGACTTCTATTCTCAATTCCCATGCAACTTTCACTGGGTACCTACTAAGTACCTATACGGAGTCTTTGGGGGGAAGTTATAAATTTTGTTTTATTTTCTGAAAATTTTGTGTCTTTGATATATAATGTGTAATATCAGTGGGATATTTAACCATTGTGTGTTCATAAACGTGCACGAATGAAGAATATTAAAATAAAACAGTACAGCTTGACGCTTTGAGTTCTCTCAAGATGTCTGGTAATTTTTCAGGATTCATTTCACCATCATCATAGTCATCAACATCATTATTATCATTAGGAGTACCTTCTTATATTTAAAATAATGAAGAAACATTTTACTTGACACTCGCAAAACTGACACTTGTAGCCAATTGCCATCATAAAAAAGAAGAAGAAGTACCTATACAACATTTTACTTTGCTTATAACTTTTTGAATAATTATTTTGACAACTAAATGTTCATGTATTGTGTAATCTGTGAGGCAATAAATCCGACACATGAAGCGTCATCTACCGCGGCCGGATGGACGGAGCCGTTTGAGGAATGGTTCTGCGTCAAGGGCAAGGCCGCGCGGGTCGACGAACTCCACTCCACCCATCATCAACCATGGAAATAAACTGTGTAGGGCCATAACTATTCGAATATGAACTACTGTTATTTTTTTCTGTGGACAAACTGGCACTTACGACCCAAGAAAAAGTTCTGGTTTCAAAATTTTAGTTTAGAATTAGAAAAATAGCGATGACGCGTGTGAATTGTATTTTTTTGAAAAGGTGGCAAGTAAGTAGTTTTTTTGTAGCTCGGTTTTTTTTAAACTCGATTTATTAAGTATTGTGGCTGACTGTGAGTAAAGTGTGAGTAAATACTTAACCTAACACGACCATGTTTTCAGTGGAAATAGCCAATAGGTGCCAGCCAAATCCAATCGCATAAAACCTATTCTCATCCGAGGACGCACGGACGCAAGCTACGCCACAACACGATCAGTGTTGCCATTCATTGATATCAGTCGAAGATTGCTAATGACGTAGTCTTGGGCTAATCACGTAACCACGGAAGACAATACCTTTTTTATAACATGGCTAAATCTAGACAGTAGTTACATAAGGTCCTAAGTAGATCTTATGATTTTAGGTAGGTATTTCATCATACAATATTATTTTGCTTATTTTGTTGTTGTAGGTACCTAAATACATACAAAAATTACCTTACCCTGACAGGCCATTGAATGACGTACATATTTCTATGTAAAAGTGATTCATACGATAAATATGTATTATGGAATGTACTCACGCTACTTGCGAAACAATTCTAGCTAAACTTAAAATTTAACAAATTCAACATGACTTGTTTACTCTAGATATTGACCTCTTTACATTTCCCTTGTCATAGATTATGCTAAGTAACAAGTTCTTAGTACGGAAAAACATGTCAACAATCATAGAGTATTATTTTAAATATAGAGTTGATTTAAAACTCTTTGGCCCGAATCGATTCGATTGGATATTTTTCTCGTATCACTTTTTGTTTACCTACGCTCAACCTACGCTACATTGAGTGGTATGTTCGATCATTTTAGCCACGAGTTAGTTACCGATCGATAATTATATAGATATAAATAATTTTCAACGTTATATTGTTTTCTATAAATACGTGTCACGTGACGACGACTATTGAGGATTGAAAATATTGTTAAACTGACAATTTCAACCTGAATCGCTCGATACGTAAACTTGTAAATCGGCCTGCATTTATAAAGTCTCACGGCCGTCTCCGTGTTTCGGAGAATTTGACTGTAGGCTAACAACTACCACACATATAGGATAACCATGGTTATAGGCGATCAGAATGCCGAAATATGTGATTATTATGTAAACGCGGTGGTCACAGAAATTGGTTCCTAGTTGGGTCTCTTACGGCTGACGAATGTACAATCAGGCGATAATAATAGACAGGTAGGGATGAACCCCATCGATAACTTTGTGAACATTTTAGCCACCCAGGATCTTTTTATAGATATTTTGAAAAGGATAATTTTGAAATAGCGTAAAAATTATTGGAGATTGTGGCTCTTGTAATGTGTTAGCGAGATGATTGGCTCGTAGTTGCGTGCATATCGAATCGAATTAGCGATACGAACAGCTCGGTGTTCCGTGAACCCTGGTTTATGGCTAACCTTCCCGAACCTTGAAGAGTATTTGCGTTACAAAAAACGGTTTTCGGTATCCAAATGAATATAAAATACCTTGGCGGGACACATTACCTTTGTTTTTAAGTGTGATCAATGTGGGTTCTTTGGTAATAAAACAGCGATAAAAGGCATCCACGGAATAAACCAAAAGACTTAACAAACTTAGCGTTCCCTTATGTACAAGTATCGCGATTATATATATATATAATTCCGTATATTACAGAAAATATGATTTGAAAACCTAATTGCGTTACCGAACGTGTGTTGTTGACATTATTACAATCTCACAGGTCATAGAGAACTAAAAATAAAAAAAAATATTTTTATTATTCTGAAATTGTTAAAATTGAAATTGGAATAACTAGTGACGGTTGATTGTAAATTGCAAGAGAGGTCAAATTGGAAACACTGTGACTGACTCCGGTTTTATTTCGACTATAAGACCCCGCGCAGACTGTAGAATATTTTCTACGTTCTTTGGAATGTATATGGAATGCCGGGTGGGCGTTATGTATGAAACCCGTACATTTCAAAGAACGCTGAAACTTTTGTATGCGTACGAACGTTTTAGTCAGAATAAGAGATGTAGACAATTTTGCAACTGACCGCTCTTGTGCAATCTGTAGGGTAAGCAGGGACTCCTTATAAAATCGTAACGTCATCAAAAATCAGGCTGTCACTGTCAAACTTATTTATGAAATCTGTGGTGTGAGAGGGATAGAAGGGGTTAGAAAAGGGCCATTAGGAAAAAAAAAAGAAATAGAAGGGGTTATGTTACCGAAATGGTACGAAAAAAGATTGTGCTTGAAGTACTGAGGTCCGATTTATCGCGAAAAATTGTGCCAAGATAGTTGGTATGTAATAGAAGGTAACATTAGGTACACTTTCGTACCACAAACTTCACCGCTCTTAACACTCTCGTAATAAATATCATAATTAAAGAAAATAACAGCATAACTAACTTTGTTGTAGGTACGTATACGGTTTTCATAAACCTTAATTACATAGTGATAAAGGCTGTTATCGTAGTACCTAAATGATAGTTTGAATGTTGGTTGTCGACGCGGAAGCAGCGAATGTTCCCACACGTGCGATCATTAGCAGTTCCAGGGAAACAGTGGCTGGGTATGACGATGGGAACACAGTAATTACTGACACAACACTGTCGCCGACAATGAACACGACCTTATTTATTGCAGTAATATACCGGCTATTTACCTCTTACGGACTAGTCATATAATATGCAACAGGTATTCTTGAACACCAAGTCTGCTAACACAGTCGGATCGCAATTTAATTACAATGTAATTGCAATTGTATAATTGATGTGTTACTCTACTAGCCATGTGCCCGATGTATGATGCTCTATGGTACTTGAGGAATATATAATATCCTGCAATCAAATATCTAAGTCCACCGGTTCTGGCTGTGCGTGCGTTGTCTGACAGTCAGTCAGATTAAATAGAAGATAACTAACAGTGGAATAATTTTAGAAATACTTCAAAGGATCACAAAACACTAAAACTAATGTTTCTGGTCAGAAAAACTAAAGCATAACAAGTCAATCCAGCCAACAAATATCACGAAGAACCAACTATCTATACATCTATACATCTATACATCTATACATATAAATAAAATTGGAGTGTCTGTTTGTAATATTAAAATAACCGCTTTTTACTAAGTGCATTTGGATGTATACACGTTACCTATACCGAAACAACATTTTTTACAATTTTTGTCTGTCTGTCTGTCTGTCTGTCCGTCTGTCTGTCTGTCCGTCTGTCTGTCTGTCTGTCTGTCTGTCTGTTTGTTCCGGGTAATCTCTGAAATGGCTGGACCGATTTTGACGGGAATTTCACTGGCAGATAGCTGATGTAACAAGGAGTAACTTAGGCTACTTTTATTTTAGAAAAAAAAATTGGATCTCTCGAAAAAAAATTAAAACCAATGTTGCAGCGCTGCGCCTGCTTAAAGTTTGATAGCAACAATCTGCAATGCGTCCCGCGGGATCAGAACGCGAGCAGGCTGTTGCCAACGGTTGAGACGTTGTTAAATACCACGCGGACGAAGTCGCGGGCAACAGCTAGTAATAAATAAAATAAAACTATTTTTTAGGATTTTATCGCGTTTATATTTTGATATTTCGTTCCTGACGTTTCGGCTGCTTTACAGCAACCATGGTCACGGGAGGACTGAGGTGGTTGACGTCGGTGTCATAGTTTCAGACGGCGATAAAATCCTAAAAAAATGTTTTATTTCAATGTGTAGTATTCGCGTAAATTTAAGAAAACAACTATAATAAACTTGTCTCAAGAACAACTCTTAAATTCAAATCATTTGAGCCTGCCTTCTGTAACTATACGCACGGATAATTTTCCGAGAACTTCGTTCCGTCGTCGTCAGCATGACTCCAAACCACCGGATTGAACCATAGATTCTAAGCTATGATTACCCGCGGTATGTCTCCTTACTAAGAGGTGTACTCAAATTCCTTACAAGCGTGACGAGAATTAATATTCTTACATCTAACGACTAGGTCCCCCAATATTCTAGCACAATCGACACACAAAATTTACAATAGTGGCATATTATACCGAACATCATCATTTGATTATGACACGATTGTGTTAGCAGACTTGGCGTTCTAGACGATTGATTGCGATTAGCCACTCTCCTCTTAGCAAATGCGTTTTTTTAAGAATTAGAGTAGGTATTGGAAGTTATACCTATCAGCTATTTAAAAATAGAATTTATTAAAATTTGGCCGGACTAAGTACCCTAAGTATCCTGCGCAAGCTTCACCCTCCAATTCTAAGACCAGGCGTAGCTGAGGTCGGTATCTCTATGCTATATAATGGCATATTTCATTCCTAAAATACGTAGAATTCGAGTAGCGTTCACTGCGCAAGCGACACGTCAAGTTGATGGTGGAAAAAATATGATTGTTATTGCGTCGTTGGTGTTCAGACCATAATTGGCTGGCTAATAGCGCCGACAGACGATGTTACTGTGCTTCATAATATCTCTCGCTCCGTGATATTCCGTGTATTTTTAGAAGTCACGATTTGTTCTGCGTAAAATGCTTTGGCGTTTTTTGGGCTTAGGTACGGAGTTTAAGAAAGTTTCTTACTATAAAAGTAGTATATGGTTAGAGACAGGGTAGAGACCAATGTCTCGATAATTGCACTGCTATATCTATTACTTAAAATTCTTTGCGCCATTACTCGGATTGCTGTTTTAAAAACACCCCCGCGGCTATTAAATCAATAAAAAATTATAATGATTAAAATATTATCTGCTGTTGTCTATTCTCTAGTGAAGTTTTATCGTCTGTTGCTTATGCAAATTATTGTATAGCTTTCTATTCTAAAGTATTTCAGTAACTACAGAAGTAATCCAATCATTACAAAGTTAATTGATAAATAAATAAACACGTTATATACAAGGTGTAACAAAAATAGTGTAAAATAGTTTAAGGTGGTCACGTTTATGTACAAAAAATATGTGTGATGTATGTATACAATGAAATAAATATTCAAAAACTGACCTTTAGTTAAACACATATTCTAACATGCGAAGTATGTGTTACTAGTAACTTTTGTAAATTTAATCAAAATTCAGTTAATGTTAACAAACATTTTAGCTGTTTTGGAAGTAACCAAAAGAGTTCGATGCATTTGTTTTTTCAGTGTATGGAATATATATATAAGTTGTACAAGCGATCGTCATACATATAAAATGATCCAAGTTGTGTGTATCCAAGTGCTAACTATAATCATACCAGGCTTTAGCGCAAATGAGATATTTCGCGATGCATAAGCATCGCATTTACGATCCAACCGCTATTGTGCAATAAAATATGATTGCATCTGACTTTCATTGCTTTGCACATGTTAAAATCAATAATGCTGATGCATAATCAAAGCACTACGTTTTGTAACGACATGTGGATATTACGTATGTGATAGTAAACTTTCCTAAGCGGACATGTTGCTCTTTGTCTCACTACGTCACTCACTCACTACACTACGTAAACTTTTAGCTTATTTCACGATAAATTTTAATGCAACGCATCAGTAGATAATAAAGGCAGGATGGCTATGGCATAGAGGACGAAATCTCTCTAAAATAAAAAGTATTTCTTACATTATTTGAACTTCGAAATTCCGTTCGTTTATTGTAAAAGAAATCCAGCCTATATAAGGTGTGTTTTTTTTTAAAACAAGGCGAGCTAGTACCGTTTGGCCATGCGCTCAGTACAGGGTGTCATTTTTATAATGTCTCATAATTTGATTAATTTCTTTGGGAATGTTATCATTATAACGTACTGTTGGCCCTGTTATAATATGTTACCCTATATTATTGCTACACCTTATATAAATGCAAGTATCCTGTAATTTTTATATGTCCATATAGGATGCTTCCTTTTCTTCTGCCTACAATAAGCCGTACATAACCCGTCTCCTCGTAGTTTGCCAATGCTGTTACACTCTTCATTATCACAGCTCATGTCATGCAGTTTGTTCTCCGGATATCATTTATTCGCGGCCCTTTCTCCGCGATACAATAGATAAACGCTAACACATTGCATGCACGTTTGAAAGCGATACATTATTCCCATTTTATTACCATGTAATAAACTGCATTTAAAGATACGACGATGGTTGAGTGGACGAAAACTATAACTAACAAATGTAGCCAACGCCAGTACAGAGTCCCACCCAATCTACAGGGCCGATTTGTAGGGTCCCCACCAATAGCCATCTCGATAAACGACTAGCCAACTTGCCTCTTGACATGCCAACTTGTAGGGACCCTACAGATTGAGTACCAGGTTGGGCTGTTCATAGAGGCTTCTAGCTTACGACGTTGACATTGACAGAATCGTATCGGACTTTGGCCACAGATTAACTAATAGTAGGGACTTTTTGGGGGTAGTCGAAGAGAAAGGTTATCAATTTTCTTTTATTTTGTGAAAAATGTGTTTCTTTGAAATGTAATGTGTTATTTTGGTGGAATATTAACCATTATGTGTTCATAAACGTGCACGAGTGTAGGAACATAAAACTAAATGGCCCCACTAAATAAACACGACTTTTCCAGTTCTCCCAAAATGTTCGGTAATTTGTCAGTATCTACAACTTTACTGATAGGGTTGGGGGGGTTTATTACGCCTAGTCTACGGATTAGGCCTGCATAGAACTTAAAAATAATCATTCCACTTGACGTTGGCAAAATACCAACCCAAACGTGAGAACATTTTCTAAAAAAAATGAATAGTTCATAGACTCAATAAAAAAAGGTGTATCAATATAAAAAAAGATGAACCCTGCGTTGATAGAATAGCTACTGAATGCTAGGCGCAGATGCAATTCATCACTAGTACACAGTCAATCAAAACTGATGACAACGTTTTCCCTATCAGCAAAACACATCTTGCTTTGTTAACAGTATTTCGTGTGACGTCACGAAATGCCTTGTCAATTTGTTCTTATACAATGATTGCCGCACTTCACAATGCCATAAAATACTTTAACCGCAAGGTGGCCGATATAAAAGCATCAGTGTGGCGCTGAAAGGTTTTAAACTTAAATGAGAGCTTGTATAAGGTCTAAAATTCGTGTTTACGTTTGTCCATTTGCTTTTGCTTTTTACAACAATTTTATTGTCATTTACATTCTTGTAGTTGTTCAAATTAGGTCTACTAAAAATATATAGCAGGTAAAGTATAACTGACGAGGGCAAAAGTTTGCATAAAATATAATAATATCGCCAGAATCCATACCAACTATACGGTCCCAACCAAGCTATGCTTGTATTATGTATCGTACAATGGATTGAGAGCGAATCTAGTAAGCATAAAATACTTATATACCTATGTGTAGGTATTAAACATCCATGACTCGGGTACAAACATTCGTGCTCATCACAAAAAGTTTGTCCCTACCAGGATTTGAAACCGGGACATAAAAAAGCAGAAAAAATAAAAATGTTTAATAGGTATTCTGTCTCATGTTACTAGATCAATTATCGGACAGGGGGTGAATATAAGAAGGCTGTACAAGCGTAGAGGGCTGCGCGGGCGCACGAACAAGATGGCCGCCGCGGGTTCAACGTTCTTCATGACTCACCGACCCGACTAGTTACGACGAACTTGTAAATCACTATAAAATATCCATACTAAGTAATGTACCAACCATGTAGTATTTATGTAAAAAATACGCTGCTGAATATCACGATGGATTTCATAAAATTGTATTGTTACTTAGGTAAAACTCCCACCATGTAGGTAGACGACCAAAGAGAAAAATATCAGGACGTAATAGTTCGGTACCTAAATGATTGGTTTTTGATACATTTTTAAACTGAAAGCTAGGTTGTTGAAAATACGTTTTCGCCGTGTACCGTATAAGTAGATTTTTAATGTTCATGGATATTAATCTTATATTTTTTTTTATTAAATACGTAGGTATACGTAGTAGGTACGTCGTTAACTCAGCGTTGTAAAGCGGCCACGATATCCAGACTTACGGCCGATTTACTACGACGGTACTCTTGATATTACGGCCACCGACACGTAATAGCTGCTTCACTCAACCTCCCCCACCGCCCCCGGCATGACGAATCGGCCCCGTGCCGTGACCGTTTGGACATCGTTATCTAAAGAATCGAATATTTCAAGGAATTCCGCTCCATTAGAGTTTCACTAATCTCTATACCGATGACACTGAAGATAGAACAGTTTGGTTGCCGTAACCCACTAATATTATAAATGTGAAAGTTTGGATGGATGGATGTTTGTTACTCAATCATGCCAGAACGGCTGAATAGATCTGAATGAAATTTGGCACAGACATAGATTATAGTCTGGAATAGCATATAGGCTACTATCTATTCCGCTATCCCGATAAGTTGTAGTGTTCCCGTGGGATAGATTTGTTTTATTTTTTCATATTTTTAGTTAGCAGCAGTATACAACAAAGTCGTGTTGGTTACACCATTTATAACTCAAGAACAGGTGGGCCGGCTATTTTGATCTCTGACTTTTTGGATTATGTAATCTCCGCTCAGAATAGCAGAATAACAATTAAAACATGAGAAAAAAATTACATTAGATTCTGGGGCGATACGAAGTTCGCCGGGATAGCTAGTTATGATCTAAATGCCAAATGTAAACTCACTGAAATATATGTTAGGGTTGGGCCAATATTGTGCTTTTAAATGTCATTACTATATAGGTTGCGAGACCTTTGCCGGAGTTATCTGGTCTTTGGCGGCATAGAAAGCTTAACAGTCGTATATCGTATAGATAACTCTTAAGGCAGTATAACTCTATAGGTTAAGCAGCCATGTTTAGCTTACATAGAAATATAAACCTTGTTCCTTAGCATTAATCGGCATTATTCCCTCATCTTGATTGGGAGAGGTTTTAGTGTAAATTCGGCGTTTATAACAGCGCAATAAAATACTTACCTAAATTTGAAAGTGTTTATCTAAAAAATCATAATTTCAAGCAATCGATGAAATTTTACAATGAATCTCAATTCTATAGCATCTCAGCGTAATGTTTATTTATGTAGGAACTTAATCTTTGGGTTCATTAGTTGCACTAACTCTATTCAAATGAATACTCAGCCCGTAACAAGAAAAAAGTCCTCCAATGATTTATTAAGATTGAAATCCCTGTATAATCCAGTTCTTAAATTACCAAGAGCACATAGCTCGCACACATCACAATCGAGTATCGACTGAGTCGTGTAGCCCCACACATAAATCAACACACACTGTTGCAAAGCACATATCAGCGAGTTCAATTCACGTCAGCCTAACGGACATTACACGTCACGTTGGTGCTACTACCTAATTAAGATGTACAATCAGTGTGATTGCATCACGAACGTGTGAGGTATTGTCGGTGTTATCTTCGGCTGTGATGTCGATGCATTTTATTACTTTTCGTTATTGATAACTGCAGTATAGTTTAGATTTTCAGTTCGTGCTCGTAAGGTTTTAATGTAGTAGTAAGGTCAGAATAAGTTTAGTTACGTTTCACAGTAGGTATATACATTGGTATAGTTTTCCAAGTTTATTAGCAAAATAAGACGTGCATGCTGGCCAAAACTTTTTTTTTTACTTCTAAGATTATGTTCAGCTAGCGCATTTAAAAAAAATACAAATTAAGGCAATCGAACAGAGAATATTGCTCTAAGAATATTTTTCTCATAATAATATTCAATAAATATTTTTTTTTATTTCTTGGTGACGAATTACATGATATCTTTGGATTATCATATAAGGCAGGCTACATCAACGGTATATACGGTATATAGAAAACTATATCATAATATAAATGTTGACAGGAAATTGTTGTGCCGATAGCAAAACCGTGTTGCACGTACAGTTACCGAGCCACTTATTATGCATCCGCTCGTAAGCTGGTGTCTACCGGGAACCTCCAGGAAGTTAAGTGAGGTTCTTTTATATTGTCTCTTATGATAGTTAATGGTATACCGAGAATGTGTTACCATTTTGAGATGTATATCTGTATCCTATATTAGAAAATATTATAAATCATACACGTTCGAGAAGAAAACATCTTATAATCGAAGACAACATCAGCCACAAAAAAAAAAAAAAAAGGGCATCCTGTCATAGCATAGACAATATTAACCATGAAGGCGAAAAAAAATCTGATTCACAGATTTTTTTTTTATATGTTTAAAATTATCAAATATTATGCCAGAGCCAGCGTGTTTTGCTCCAAATAAATTACCACGTGGATAACAACGCCAATTGAGTTATTTAGTAAATAAAAGTAATTTTATTGTTAATCTTAGCGAAGCTTCGACGAAATTCTTGTTAAACAGTTGGCCGACTAACACTGTATCGTGTTATACTTAAGCACCATATAATTATAACCTGCAATATAGAGCGAGATTTAAAGCTTTGACAAATGGCGTGACTCCAACATGTAATAACAGAGCTAGGTTACAAATTGCATTTATTAAAACTAGAAATAAATTCGCACAATCACCACTCAACTATTGATCTAGATTTTTAAATGAAACTACAGTGTTTTAGATACAGGATTGCTTCGGACTGTAGCAGCTCTACCTCCTATACGATAAAAGGGATCTCTACTAGCTAGTAAATTCCAAATATCTATATATTTTCATACCTTTATGCTAACATTTTGACACAAAGTTCAAATAAAAAAAAACCGACTTCACTGAAAAGATATGAACAATCTCTAGGATTTAATTTCAGCAATATAGAACGCACCATTCCATTGTTTTTTGTTCGATAACTACTTGAATGTGTGTATCTTTTCAGAGAAGTATTTTTGCAGACAGGTTTTTTTAAATTAAGTGCCTACATTTTAAGCGACCATCTGCTATCGACACACTCCGCAGTGGTAGTCTAAAAGGCTGGTCTATCTGATAGTCTAAAATGCTAATCTATTAAGAATTAGTTTATACGGGAACTAATGTTGGGGTTCATTAGATGGATGATGTTTCACATAATAAATAACTAATAAAGGGCAATAAAACGAGCAGGGGGTGGGGTAGGTGCGGGCGCGGTCGATACCTGAGCCGACGCCCGCAGGAACGGCGTTCACACGAGACTGGAACGGGTTAGCAGTTACTGAGAAGTGATTTGAGGGGCAGAAGGTCCGGTCTATACAAACTGCAGTTAACTTGTACCTACAACTCATAAATGTATTAATAAAGATATGATGTGTGCTCACATGGCGTTGATTTTCCTAAAAATGTAGCTACCTATAGCAACCTCTTTTTTTATTCTTGCTAACGTTCTGAACCGGTTGGTAACTATCCTGATAATGCTTTTTGGACATATTTGATAAAAAAGAAAATTATGGACATATTCTGCAGCACGCCAGCGCATTATTAGAGTGATTTTGGACCTTATCTGACATCTATTTTGATGCTAGAGGAACGCATTGTGAGCAGATTTTGATGGTAAACATTTGGTGTTGCTTTAGCGACAACTTCCTATCGTAAAGTGTATACCTAACCCTGGACCCAGGGCATATAGACCTTCTGTGCATGTTTATGTATTGAACCGGCTATCTAATCGGCTCGTTCACGCCTAACCTCCATTGCAACATTTCAAATGATCTTACAACTTGAATCGCGCGCCCGCGGTCCATTTGACGAGGAACGTTTACCCGAAAACTCAAACCGGCTTTGTCTCTGCACATTTAGCATAACTCTGAAAAGGTTCATGTTCTGTATGACGTGTTACATTTAGTTTTAAAGACAAGCTGATTTATAGGATGTGTTCGCTGTGATCTAAATTGAAATCTCTAAAATTTCGGGATACGAATTGTCTATTTTTTAGAGTTGAGAATGCAGAGTGGCATTTCATTTCTCCATCAATTTGTACGTTTAGCTCGGCTCTTATCCAAGACGAAGTATATAATCTAGTACCTAGTCAATTATGGACGATTCAACGATAGCGTCTATGTATAGAAAATAGCTATGCGAGTATGCAGAACTCTTATTGAAGTTTGTAATAGAAATACTCGTAGCGCAAATTGTACACGCACCAACTAACCAGATTAAGTTTTTTTTAGGTAAGAACTGGTAATAAACACGAAAAAAAAACCGCGGAAGATCCGGGTCGCGTGGCGTGGTTCGCGCAGTTACGTACGAGCCGCGTGCGAACCACCATCGGCCCAGCATGAAGGTCCACACATCGAGGCCGTTGTGGTGAAGGCGTGCGTCCTTGCAAGACTGCTATAGAACACTACATTTCAATAACGCCAATGTTTTTTTTTGGCCATCGTAAATTACGTGCGCTATTACTCGCGTTCGCTTCGACACCTGTCTAATGGCACCATTGTTTTAATCGTTATGGTGTTTGCGTCCCCGTGATTCGAAATTTCGGCCGCTCCGCCAGACCGAGGAATTCGATGCTATCCACATTTTTTTGTAATTAGAAAATGATTAGTTCCGGGTGTTTTCGATTAGTTTTCGGTTGTAACGCAGGCCCGGCCACGGCCCGGCCGGGCGGGGATGGGTCCGCGGCCGTGACTTGACGGATTCCTGCTAGCTGCTCCTTTGTCTCGAGGACGTCGGACTGTAGTGATGTGCAACCATTATGTCGACGTTCGTCGGTTTTTGTCCGCCGACCTTGACGTGTCATTAAACTGTGCATGACACTTTAACAATATTCAGAGATGAGTGCGAACTGGCTGATGTCATTTTTATACATTCACTTGTTCATCATTGTGAGGCTAATATGAGTCTATTATTTTAATGTCTGCGGCGGAGACACGTCAAGTTATAAATTTGTGTTCTGAAACTAGATTTGCAAAGTATATAAAATATTTTTTAACACCTACACATATTACAACGGAAGCAGTAAATAACCGGCATGTGAATATTTGCACAATAAGAATAGAAATTAGCAATCACGCCAGACGACATTTTTTTTTTCCTTATAGGGAAGTGGCCATTGACATTTAAATATCGAATATTCCGTACGTTATTGACGTTTGAACAATTATTAATTTGATTATAAATTTAAAAAATCTTTATGTTTTTAAAACTGATAAGTAAAATCATTGATAAATCGTTTCGATATCCACTTTTTTTTTTATGTATACAAAGCATCAATTGCCCGTGTTTTCGCAACTCCTATGCGGACTGAACTTCTGGATGAAGCTAGCTTCAGCTCCACGCAGATTTCGTCCTCACTTAACTGGACTTAGGACACGGTAAAGATAAGAAATAATGTTTTACATGAATATCGATAGGCTGCTTCCCGCGTGTCTCCCGTGCCTATACAAATCGTAAGCGGCTAGTGCCCTACGTGGGCTACTACAGAACCGGTTCTGTGCCCTCCGAGCGCCACGCACTCCACGTGCAGATAGCATCGTTCGTCTTCGTCTATTTTACATCCTCCCACGACCAGCGACAACGACCCCAACGAGCTCATCCCAACTCGCTTCACACATACTATATCAGGGTATTACGTCAATAAAATAAAGGGCTCAATTTACCTTGGACAATGTTGTGGAGCGTACAAATCTTTTACCGTAAGTACAATGGAGTAGCTATATAAAATATTTTTTACGAGTACTGTGGATGCCCTTTCAGGGCGTTGAGTTTCACCGTTCTAGGTTTTAGCTATTGTCTGCTAAGTCTGTTATGTATCGACTTTTCGAGGTCGACTTTCTAGATTGTGGTGTTTATAAGCATTCTGCTAATGTGCATTTACCATTTCATATATAAGAGGTGGCAGCATGGGTACTATAGCACTTTCCAAGATCTGAAAAGGATCGTTTATAATAAAATAAAATTTATTTTTCGCTTTGGGTATGTGTAAGTTTGTGTATTTATCTTCTTTGTGGTTATAATGGAGGTGTCCTCTTTTCCATAGATCTGAAGACAGTAGGTACAACAGTGCTGTAGGTGTATAGCATGATTCAGAAAGAATTAAGCCAAGCGTTAAACCTGCGTTTCTTTAGAGCCTTTGCTATCATTACGTGATGTCACAATTTCGATTTGATTAAAATGGTATTAAACCTATTAATAATACACATTTAGGATTAAAACCGAACATATATTTACCAGTAATATGGCAAGGTACGGCATTTTGCTAGCTAACATTTAATTCGAGTTGGTTTTTAATCTAACGTTATTTGGCTGCTGGGGTATTGATTATTAAACAGAGACATTACCGTCTACATCTCGGACCGCAGTCTTAATTTATTTAGATTGAATGTTTGATAGCGAGACCAATTTTTAAACAGCACTATCAGAATTTACTCTAATCTGACTCTACATTATTAATTATAGACTTCTAGTCCAATTTATAAGTGAAAATGTTACGGCGACTTTGTAATAATGACTTTTAAAATATGTCATCATCAAATCAACATCTTATAAGATTAAGTACCTCCTTGCTTTGTGATCGTGTTCACTAAATAAAATACTTTATATTATACAAGCTGCGCCACGTGGTGTTACCCGCGATTAAAAAGTGTACATTTTACCGGGATAAAAAGTATTCTATGTGCTATTCCAGACTATAATCTATCTACAGAGATAGAAAATTTCATCCAGATTTCATACAATTTCATCCGTTCAGCCGTTCTGGCGTGATTGAGTAACAAATATCCATCCATCCATCCAAACTTTCACATTTATATTATTAGTGGGTTTTATACTTTAATCATCAAGTCTAGAACTCAATCAATTCCAGAAACGTAGTTGTAAGTATCAATTAAATCATTTAACATGTTGGTCACAAAGCTACGTCAGTCTGACTTGGCATTTATCTAGATTTATTTAAAGGTGATAGTAGACTAGAGTGGTGTTTAAAACATCAAGCGCTCTAATTGAAGATAATGAATGAGACTTGGTCTCAAGTGCAGTTAATTCCCGTTTCGAATTTGAGCCATAATCTCTACACCAGCGTAGAAGAGCGCATGGAGAGTGAGTTCCTACTGTATTTAAAATTGTCAAAGTTGTGTCATACATTTTATTTTTTAATCCTATTAAAAAGTCCCGATGTGAGGGACGTGTATAAAACGCTGCATATTGCATATTACACGCGAACGATCTATTCTATTATCACCTTTAAAGTTAAGTGTCAAGGTGTTAATGTCGTGTGTATTCGGCCCGCCTTAGTAACTGCCTTTATAGTATTTACTATTTAACATATTATTAGTCTCACAATATTTGTCTACCTTGTGGGTGTACTATCTGACAGTGAGGTATTAATTATATTACGAGTAGAGTTTTATGAAGGCGTATGTCAGACGAAAATCGTAGCAGAGTTAAATCAAATTTGAAGCCATTGGTAGTTCAGTGTATAAACAGACCCTGACATTTTTTAACATGGCCATAAATCAATGCATGACAACAACAATTCGAAGAAGTTTTCAATAAATTTACTTTTAATATAACATTTTGGAAACTGGTCACTTTACTCGCATACAAGATCAAATACTTGCCTATAATGTAAATTAAAAAAAAATGTACAACCGCAAGAACACATTACTTTATAATATTATTGCTCAGCAGGCCATAACATTAGCAATAGTCATAGAACTTCGAAATAGACGAGAAACCCATTCAAAGACAATTCAAGATACGTGGGAAATAAACATCCGTCGACATAACATTACTGCAGTGCTTTAAGTCGCGGCTCGTGTTGAGCTTATCTAATGAAACAAAATGACTGGATCTTCGAATTATTCAGCTGATAAGATTAGAAAGTACCCACCTGTCTGGTACACCACCATTTCAATTGTTATTTCTAGATTCTTACCTACTGTGAGATATCTTGAGAAAAAGGTTTTAGTATTTTATGTCTTGCTATTGGATATCATCTTAGGGCACTACCTGAGACCTAGAAAATAAGTCTTACATTTTGCTTTATGCATTTGTAGTTACTATAGTTCTTTCTATATGGCTATTTGATCACGAATTTGTTTCTCGAAGCCCATTTTATTGATGTAAACTAAGTAATAAATCTAATTTAAACACAGCTTTAATCTCAATATAACGTAGAGCGGGAGAGACTATAGAAAATATGATTATTGAGTTTATACCATAGCTCGCTCTCTACCATAAACTTGCAATGATAAAATCACTGAAACAAAGTTGTTAACAAACAACCGTGGGCTTGGGATTGAAATGTTGCTATGAGGGCAAACTGCGGTTATATTGACAATATTAATAGACGCAATGAAGGCAGGAGAGAAGCTTATTAATTTGATTGCGGCCCGCATCGTGGCACGTGGCGGGCTGCGGGCCGAATCGCGCGGTTTATCACCCCTGCCCTCGCGGAGTGCCCCCATCGTTCTAGATTTTCACACGAACTCGAACGCCCTGATTGACGACCATGTTTACTGTTAATTGTTTAACGGTACAGTTCGTTTTCTATTTTCTATTTTGTACTTTGTTGTGATCGTGACCTGCATTGTAGCAAAACATTGTAAAAAAAATGGAACGTTGTTTTATTTGTGACCTAGTCATACCATTTCGTCGGTGAAGCTGGCATAGTATTTTGAATTAGAGATAATGTTTGAAATAACAGCTGAGCTGGTTATGTTGTTACTTCTTGATTGATTGTCCGGTATTGTTACGTATTATAGTGAGCGTCGCGATGCCTTATAGTGAGTGTCGCGATGCCTTATAGTGAGCGTCGCGATGCCTTATAGTGAGTGTCGCGATGCCTTATTGTGAGAACTCCGCGGCGCCTTAAAGTACGCGTCCCGACGTCTTATAGTAAGCGTCGTGATTCCTTATGGTGTGCGATTACTTAAGGCGTTGCCACGCTTACCATTGGGCGCCATATTAAGCAACGTGGTCGATGGCTTATATGCCATCACGACGCTTAGTATAAGGCGTCGCGACGCTTATTATAAGCCGCAGCGCTAACCATGAATTAGGTGTCGCGATGCCTTTTAGTAAGCGCCGCGAGAAATTCTGTGTGTGTTACTGTCAGTTTTATACAATAAATTATACGTACGGGTTTAAGTTGATTTTTTAGTATTTGGAATTAAATGATTTATCAATCTATTTTGAACTTAAATTTTTCGGCACATCAATCGAATATTCGCCCGAATACCGAACATACAACTACACATATCCTGACTATGCTGTATAACGAATTATTATAGAATATAAACTACCACTATATCTAATTACTAGAAGGATGTTGCTTTATTGTAGATAACGTTGGAACCCGATATCTGTGGAATCATTATTACGTATTGAGATGTAATGAACATTGTTAGATTCCGCAATTGCCCTCCATTTATTCGTATAGATAAGTAAGTATTGTACAAAGGACAAAGAAAGGGAAGGCCTTTGCACAGCAGTCGGACACCAAATACGGTATTAAAAAAAAGTATGATGATCATTTTATGAGTACAAGTTTCGAGTGATTTCTTCTTTCTTTACGAAATGAGATGCGATGAAATAAAATGGATATGAATATGGCCTCACCCGCAACTTAGCGGGTATTTTGCCAGTGTCAAGTAATTAATAGCAATATTAAATTCAATAAATACACATTATAAATAAAATAATGGATGTGACATGATGAAATGAAAATGCTAAAATTTATTTGAAACAATTGTTAAGTAGATAGGTACCTATAAAAAACTCCTGATGAAATCGTAACGTCATCGAGAAAACAACCTGTCACTGTCATACTAATTTGTTAAATCTATGGCGTGAGCGGGATGAACGACGCTTACGTACTGAAACGGTGCGTAAAAAAGATATAAAATACAATCGAATTGAGAATCTCCTTTTTTGAAGTCGGTTAGAAAGGATTGTGCTTAAGGTACTGTACGTCAAGTGCGAGATTATACGTACGCTATCCTAACATACTTTATAGTCTTCGTATTTAGACATTTTGTATGGCCAATTGCACAGCGCCTCTAGCGGCCGGTATTTCAAACTTTCAATTCTCCATACAAAATATAGTATAAGGTTAGCTCACGAATAATCTCACACTTGAAGCACTGATTACTTTTTATTTACAACCAGGCGTATAATTAAATCAACGTGTAATTAGTACAAGGGCCACCAAACAGCGGTAGTAATAATTACTGATTACTACAACAACATACATCGTGAACATCATGAATAGTTTGTATGTAAAGCATGTTATGTAAATAAGCATTTAAGCTGGGGTTTCACTATGGGATATATTTTATTATGTCTGGAGATATTAATGAATATCACTCACATTGATTTTACACTGAACCTTATACACTGACATGTAATATATAATATAATATGTTAATACCAATATTACCAAAAAATATGCTAATATATTATCTTAATATATATAAACTATGTGTCACAATGTTTGGCCGCTATGGACACCTAAACTACTAAACCAATTTAAATAACATTTAACACACTGTGTGCAGTTTTATCCAACTTGAAAGATAGGATAGTTTATATCTCAATATATAATTGCAAATGTTTAACTATAAAAATATTTCCTAATAAATAATGTATATGGCAAAACAACGTTTGCCGGGTCAGCTAGTATAATATATTATATCCCATAGTGAAAAGCGAGCTTTATTCGTGCACAGTATAATTAAGTTAAATTTATGGACCCTAAAGGTAACACCAATAAGAGATGCAACGCGCTCTACGTTTTCTCTACTAATTTCCTCTTGTCAATGGAACTGTGTTTTTTTATTCTTTTTACATTGTTATTTTGAACGTACACACAAGTGTTTTGATATTTAAAAAAAAAACACATTTTTTCATTTTATTTGACTTTTGAGAACATTGAACTCTCGCAACATTGATTCAATACCGATTGAATCAGAAATACTTAAGAACGTCTTATTTGTTTAATCACCACTTGAAATAATCGAGATTTTATATAGCTGCTACCTACACAGGATTTTTTTCAACTTTTGCAGCAGTGTGCTATATTATTACGACGGACGTAGGTGTCGACACGCTTGTACGTCAAGTGCAAGATTATTTTTTAAAGTTTGAAATACTGTCCGCTAGAGACGCTGTTCAATTCTTAATACAAAATGCCTCAATACGTAGACTATAAAGTATACGATTAGCTTACGAATAATCTCGCACTCGACGTACTGAATCCACCGATATTATAACGATACTATCTCTACATGAGTTCACTTGTGTAGGTACCTACTAAGTTTATACTGGCAAGAGTAGCTGTAACGCTAAAATAAAATAGAAAAAAAAACCCTGGAAATTAACAAGTCATTTTCAAAATTAGAAAGTTCGAAGGGAGAGCAAAAAAAAAAACGTAGTCAATTGTGAAATGTAACAATCAATTGGCCGCCAAGTATCGGTTGATTGTCTGGTGTCGCGGTCGGCGAACCCGCGGCTTTCCACCGCGTTCACTCACTTCCCAGTGACTGCCGATTTCTTCTTCTTCTTCTTTTTTTGGGTTGGCAATCGGCTACAAAATAGTGCCATTTTTGCCAGTGTCTAGTGAATCTTGATATTTTTTATTTAATTATAAGTACCCCTGATGATAATGATAATGTTTATGGCGATGATGATGATGAAATTAATGATGAAAGCTGTGGATACTTTACAAAAAATTTACCGGACATCTTGAGAGAACTTAAAAAGTCAAGTTATACTATTTTATTTAAATTTCCTTCACTCGTGCACGTTTATGAACACTCAATGGTTAATATCCTACTAATATTACACACTATTTATCAAAGAAACACATTTTTTATTAATTTAAATAAAATTGACAAATCCACGATTCAACTTCCCGCCAAAAAGTCGCCAGCCGATTAGTTATACCCACCCACCAATACCTAGAGATTGTTTTCAAAGTTTTTCACAACATTGTCAAATGCAATCGAAAAACAAGAAGTTTACACTGTCATGGTACGTCAACAAGATTTTTTAGAATAATATTCAAAAAAATATTAAAATCTCTTTCTTATATTGTTATTCGAAAATTTCGCACCACAGATTTTTATTTGAGCTTAGATCTTCACTATAATTTATATAATCACACACAGCATAATAACTACATTCCTTGTCGTCATAACGCCCCAAGGAAAGCTTACAACGCTTGCAATAGGTAGGTTTTGTGCAATTACCTCAAAATAATTATAACAGTGATATCATAATCATTGTTATCATTGATTTTAGTTTACAAAATGGTTTTTAAAATGTGTTGCGGTAGAGGGTGGGGGAGGAGGCTGCAACTAGCTTCACAAACTAATTTTGCGGTATAATAGACTATCTTCGAAAGTCTCTGACTTTGACCATACTTAATTGTAACCTTGTACAGCCACAATTATGGTCGTAATCTACATATTTCAATGTTCAATCTATTTATAAACTTCACAAAAAAAGAGTAATATTTTTCCCGCGCTCTAGTCTATCGTGACCGCTGGCGGGAAACGTCAAATTATGGATGCGTTCAGAAACGACGCGGCCGACCAGAACATGACGAATTATGAGGGCTCCAAAGCCGGTCCCGTAATTATTGTGGACAAGACACTTTTTGCCTCTGACAAATAGTAAGAGCGTGGAATGACTGCGGAGCATTGTGCCGCTGCTAATGACACTGGAGGACCGGGCTCTAATATTAACTATTTCTTTTGTGCGGGGATCGGGCGAGGTTGTGATGCGTTCGTGTCTCGCCCGGGATGGGACAACGACCTCCCCTTTATAAGTTGCGTTACTTGAGCGTTAATATGAATCGAATGATCCCGACTGATGGGCTCAAATTTCCTTGGCCCGCCCGGCCGTGGCCCTCGGGCCGGCCGTTTTTGGTCACGCGAACCAAGCTCTGATTGACATATAAAGTTATTTTGGATCCAGGTCAGGACTTTCGACTACATTTCAAATACCTATTCCACATATATTTTTCTCATTTAACGGGAGTGTTTTCAAGTCTATGTTGATTGAACTGATAACCGAAGATTAGATGCAAGCTCCGAGATTGAACACTGATTGAACCAATAATGCATTTAACGTCCGCCTATAGGGTTGCGGATTACAACTGGCTAAATTAAAAAAAAATCTATTATAGATTTCACTTTTACATCATTATGACTCCAATAATATCATAGAAATTGATTCTTTCATAACCAAATCGTCGATTTCTTTAATAATATATCCAAATTGCTCGGAAGTTATAAATAAATTACACCTTTTATATTTCCATCTGTCTTGAGCAAAGGCCTCTCGGTTGATATCGTTCAAAATGGTACAGTCCGTGTGTTTTGATGCGTAAAATGAGGAACAACAACCGCTCGGCTGTTGCCAAAGAATAGAAAGAAATCTTCATTCCGAGTCGATAAGTTTTGTTGGACCAGGTCGGACGGACGGCGTCAAAAAACAAAATATATTTCGACACCCAACGTAATTTTATAATCAGCTCGGAGTTTCCACGAAATTTTGCCACGGGTGCAACTCGAGACGCCCGCTCGGTGGTCGCACTGAATGAAGCAACCTTGTCGAATTAAATTTTGAAACAATGCTTTTGTAATACTAAGTACCTGAATTCATTTGCAGCAGATGTTTTAAGATTACACACCTGATTAAAAAGTTGTTGGATCACAGTTTACCCAATAATTTGTACCGTGCATGCAAATGGCTTCATACTAAACTATGGAACACCATCCTATAATCTAGCAATAAAAACTTCTCAATGTAAGTGAAGAAATTAAAAAGTTAGGTCGCTGATCATAGTTTTAGGGAGCTTTTATTAATTAAACTGCCGTTTTGTTTTACACACGTCATGGAAAAAGACCAAGGAGTATATATTGTTTTTTTAAACCATTAACAAAAAACATAGGACTAATCATAGATGCATGATGATAGAGCTTATTTACCAGTAAGTGTTTACTTCCATTTTATTTTTTAATAGTTACGCACACAACCCTTTAAACGACTAAAAAAACTATATATATCTACTTAAAATGTAACTTTTTTTTAATAATTCAATCTTTTTAGTGTAGTACAATGCGACGAGGACTCACAAAAACCAGCATAAATAAATAGGCTATTCATTCAACTTGTTCTACGCTATTGTGCGCTTGAGGAAAACCTTGGTACACTCGTTCATTCTATGCACTACCATTATAGACTTATATAATACATAATACTTATCTTTTAAGTATCACCTTTTCACATAGATAGGTATTTAAGTAACCCTCGTCATCATTCTTGCCTTTACAATGTTGAGGTGTGCATCTCAGAACCCTTACTAGTCAGGCTTGTTTTGGACTAATTATTTTTTCCCCAAGTGTCTGTTATAAGCAGTAAAGGACTCATACAGTAATTAACATAAGAAAGAAAGAAATAAATTATTATTCTAGTCTAACTAAGTCAACGAACATCCCTGCGCTGCGCATCTATCGAATTTGCTTTGCTCGTGCGTGATAGTGTGTAGACACCATATCACTTTAGTCTCACTATGAGCTATCAATTGAGAAATCCCCGTTGACGTCGATCCAGTAGTTTTTGCATGATGATCGAACAGCACGCAAGAATTCCAAAAACAATCGTTTTTGATTAAGGCCCTCCAAATAGGCTATCGCGGCATTCGTCTGTGACCACACATCCTAGTAACATTATTATTATAGTATACTTACGAAACACTTGAAATCTAGTTGTCAAATTATTTATCTTTTTTATTATATCCGATAACATAAAACCGTTAATTTCATAGATATACGAATAGGCACCTACATTACCTGCGAACATTGAGTCAACGAATCATATACTCTAATCACTGGACATAAGCTTTAAAACCAACCGTTGATAATGTCGTCAATCGGACCTATAAATCAGGTTTGTTGCTACCCGCGTATTTTTAGACATTGTTCATTTTAGGGTACGTTTACAATGGCAGTATATTTACTAGGTGTATACTGATATACTAGATATATTAGGCTATATTATGTTTGTTGGAAGCTTTTAATTATCGAGAACTATATACCTAAGCTCCGGTATTAATTGCCTGCCTAATTTGCTTAAACTTTCAGCCACGATAAGGTATATATAGCAGAGTTATTTAATACCGTAAAGTTATATATTTATTTGCGTTTAGTTAGTTACCGTTTATTCATGCTTTACTAGTTAACTGTAGATAACTATTACCTTCAGTCTTCCGTAAGAAATAATGCTATAAAAGAACATTACAATACACTCTAAGCTTATACCTATTAGCAATCAATTAATTCAAATTATTTTACAAGACCGAAATCAATCGGCCGCGCACCATCCAATTTCAGAAAACCAGTTCTTGTATCGTAATTGTTTGAATCTCGCACACAACGTATAGTAACGTATCCCATTAAGATATACATACCTAATAACAAAAAAATAACCGCCAAAGGAATGTATTCATTTATTTGTGACTTTTGTGGTGATAAGGAATTATTTAGGTACCCACCTACGTTAATAAAGGTTATAAATGAATGTAAATGGTTGGAAATGATGTAGTAGGCGAGTATTTTTAGTAGTAGAATATATAGCTACCTATCCAAGGATAATTCAACTATTGTAGTATGTCGAAGATCTCTCTACACTCTGCTATCAGTAAAGGTTTCACAGCTCTGCTTAAGGTTCGATTTTAACGTCAGGGTTTACAGGGACTAGGGGTTCGGATCATGTCTGTTTACCAAGTACTTATTAGTTGTAGGTACACTAACTTGCTAACTTAGGAGATAGCTTTATGGGAAAAACCTACTAACTGTCAATCTGATCCAAGAGAAACTACTACAGAACCTAGTCAGTGTCAATCGAATTTTTTCCCACACATTACTGGTCTAAATGTTAATGAACCTCTCAATTTCATTCGAATCGCGGTAATACTTCAATCTTCACATGAATATGTAAATATATTCATTTGGTAGTGGATGTTTCTTGCTTAGTGACTGATAGGCGCCACAGCAACGATACAAACCGGATTTGTGATATTGTAAATCTTATTAATTGCCTTATTAATATTTATTATACCATACTTATTGGAACTATACGTCATACAAATAATAGGTACTAATTAACATATCACAAGTATATGATAATCTTTACATATAAGCACGGAAAAGTTATATGTAATTGACGGCCTGATTAGCGCGGCGAGGGTCCCAGGTTCGAATCCTGGTAGTAATAATATTCTGTACTGTCGGATTTTTGAGCAAACCTACCTATAAGCGAAGTGTTACTGCGGATGCAATCTAATTGACGTCAGTATAAACCTGCTATTATAAAAAGTCGGTGTCGATTGCTGCCGACTTTGCTGTACCGACCATTCATAGAGATAAATTAACTACTTCGTACAGCGCACAGACATATCGTTCATTATAATACAAACAAAAACTGTCCTAGACACACTATAATGTCAGCTACAAACTAGGTATTGAGTTCTGAAGCGTCTGCAGACACTAAGTACGGGTAATCTCATTATAAGTAGTAGGTACCCGGTATCTATCCAATAAGTAGGTAACATAAGTTATGGTGAAACTTATTTTTATTTATTTTTTATTACATTATAGGCAAGTATTTGATCTCGATCTCACCTGATGGTAAGTGACGATGAGATCTACGATGGAGCACACTTGCCTAGGTAGGAAGGCGGCAGTAGATCGAGACGCTACATTCACTAGGCACATGCAGCGCAACTGATCTGACCCGCCATCCATAAATGGCAACACCGAACATCATGCCGGAACACGGCTAGGCCGCTTGGCGACATGGCTTTTATACGGATACCATAACAGCGAACCGTCTATTAGTTCGACTTCAAGTTACAAAACACATTTACATATTTCCTAAAAGCCTAATGTCCCCATGCCTAAACATTCAAGACATGACCATGGTACTTATGACATCACACGACACTACTACGCCGTGTACCACAAACAACTTTTTGCCCGTGCTATTTTGGCATTATGTTAATTTTAACTGTATTAGCGTGAAATGAAGACTGTTTATTGTGTGGTCTGATGGTTTATTTAAGTAGGTACTTGAGGTAGGCAGGCTATATAAGTGCCTCCTGTAGGTATTTGCGAACAACCAATAATATTTTTAGAAAGATTAGGAAGCCTCACCAATTGAAAAAGGATGCGCATAGGCACCAAACATAGCTCACACACAATATTCACACTATTTATAATAAATAGCTTTTAATTGGATTTTTTATTAGGAAACAAGTTGGTAAAAACGCCCAATAGATCAGCGTGACCCGGTCGGACATGGCTGCCGAACTATAACATCTAACCTACGTGCTTTGGAAGTCACGTTTAAAGCATTTCAATCTAACATCATTGAAGGTCGCTATAGGCAGTCAGAAGACTGAAACATCCGTCAAATGGTCTTAGTCGGATCTCGAGGACAGAGCAATCGATTCGTGTAAATATCGGTAATCGGCCAAATCGGAGCTACGACAGATTTGGCCGATTACCGTCCTTAGTGTATTAGGGTCGATTTCCAATCTACTTTGGAAGCCGACCCTAATACAATACAGAAATGAGGTAAAGGCTAGGAAGAAGATGGTATGAGATTTGTATTACATGTAACTAGCCATTTTCAAGAATCCCTCCATGGGCACTATGGAGGGATTCTTGACTCTAGGGCACTCAAAGAATATATCCTTCAAATTTCAAACGTAGGCTGTACGTTGACTGTCCGTCCGTCAGTCAGTACTAAGAATTTTATTAAATAGATAGTAAGTAGGTATATATGTAGAGGCAGGTTTAAGTAGAATTCAATATTTAGTCTATCACACTACTACTATTTGGCGTGTGTGTGTGTGTTTGTGTGTAAACCTATGTAGTACATGTGATGCAAACAGGTAGATGAGTATAGTATACGATTCTTTTAGCATTGCGTAATTTTTATGATGACTCATACTCAGTTTGCACACTCGGCTAACGAAGTGTTCGTTAGCCGAGTGTGCAAAATCGATGAAAGCGTAATTTGAAACTAAAATTGTGCATCTGAATATATTTTGACCCTGTGTTAAGATTACTTTTCCTAGAAATATGGTGAGAATGTGAAAATTGCGCATTCTTGGAAAGAGGTTTGCATTACAAAACAAAAAAAGACGAACTCAACAATGACCTATACCTATCATCAAGAAGTACGTACATACTTATTAATCCATTTGAAAGTGTAGGTATAATAACACGCCCGGACCACACCATGTCGCCATCCAATAAAACATCGCTAAATCACACACAAGTAATTTGTAACTGCTTAAATATATTTCACATACTAATAGATAGCTGAACGTACATGATTTCGCATTTTACATATCGTGAGGTTGGCTACCTCTTCGCCAAGTACGGCCAAGCTAATTGCCAAGTATGGCCAATGCTGTTGTGGACTATTTGAGCCCACGTTCGTAACATTCACAATCTAGGTAGATAAGTACCTTAATGTAAATTTTTAATTTAACTTGATTTTATTCTTTACTAGCGGTCCCGGCGAACTTCGTACCGCCTCAGAATCAAATGTATGAGAAAAGGAATTTATTGGTATTCTATGAAAAATTTAAACAAATCTATCCCAAGGGAACCATACATTTTACCGGGATAAAAAGTAGCCTATCTGCTATTCCAGACTATAATCTATCTCTGTGCCAAATTTCATCCAGATCCGTTTAGCCGTTCTGGCATAAAAGAGTACCAAACATCCATCCATCCAAACTTTCACATTGATAATATTAGTATAGATTTAATCAGTGACCTTGATAATCCACTGCTTCCTTTGAAAACAAGCTATGCATGTTCGAACGTCAGAGACTTTCGGGTTTCGTGTGCGAGTCTACACAGTATGTAACCAGCACGTCTTTTACAAGACGTGTAAAGTCCGCTGACCCGCAATGAGCCAGGGTGGTGGACTACGGCTCGAATCCCACTCGCATTAAGAGTTACATTGGGACTTACATTGGGTTGTGCACTGAATAACATTGGGATAAACATACACATTGGTCACCCAATTGTTCATTATACTACTGAAGTTAGCTTACTCCTAGCACAAGCTTGATCTTAGTTATAAAATAACTAAGTAAGTATATGAAAGTAAAACGTGCATTTCACATGAACATCCGCGCATCCGCCATTGTAACCGTTTAAATAACTATACTATCAGTTACAGTTATGCCCATGTTCCCATCGGTACATCGTACAACACAACAAATACTGGAGCGAGCCGCGTTGCGCCTGCGCAGAGAAAGCGTCGCCCCTAACAATGAGCACTCGTGTAGATGCGATAGATAGAACCCGCGAACTCTGAACCGAGCTCTGTTTAGTTTTACTATACTACCGACGCCTGCGCTTTTACTTGCGTAGGTACAGTGTAGGATCCCGATAAGGATTCTTGTCGCAAGCCCATAGGCCTCAGCCTCGAATTAAGCGGGCAGCGGGGCGGCGGCGGCGCAGGAGCGGTGCTCGTTGGCCGCCCCGCGCCGCTGTTTTCGAGAACGGTCCATTTGATTTTGCGCATAAGATCCTGCCGCTCCCGCGCCGCCGCCGCCCCACTGCCAGCTAAATTCGAGGCTGAGGCCTTATACCTAAGGGCCATATTCTAATAATTGATAGTATAGGTACCATAAAGGCATTTACACGCGACGACTTTTCGCCGTCTACAGCGCTGCAAAGGGCCCATTAAAAAGTATAGCATAGCGACATAGGTAGTATTCTGTCGTGTGTAAAGGCAACAATTATGGAAGCATATGCAAAGCACGGCTAACCCTCATTCAAACAAAATTTAAACATATTAATTCTACCGTTTTAGGTATAATCTTGTAGTGACGCTAATTTCTCCAGTGTACATCTCTCTTGAAATATCTTTAAAGTAGAGTGATTCAGAAAGGGTATACTATAATAGTCAACAAAAGGACAGCTGTGATTATTTATAAGCATTTTTTTTAAATGACCTCTTGTAATTCTGACTTCACATTATGAATACAAATGCACTAAAGTAACGCAGGTTTAAAGCTGAGTATATATACTTTCTGTATCATTCTGTATATGCGCGACTACTTGCTTCAATTCACGAAGGTCACTCCATCTAGTGGTGGGCTATCGCTTTTAGGGTATAGTCATATAGCAGTGGTGTACTCAATTATAAAGCAATCAGAACGACTTTACAAGACATGAACTCAACTCGTGTAAAGCAAGTCGGTGTATTCCACGTTTTCAAATCGGTACGAATATTACAATGTTACATTACCAATGTCGGCACCACTTTCCAATTGTGTCGGATGCACTCAATGCGGGCCGTTTCTCCGCCACACCGAGAAACAATAGGATATTTTGAAATGGGCATTCCTTTTGTAATCCACTTTTACATCTTGATAGTATACCCGCCCCGCTTAAATTATTATGAACTCGTTTTAGACCGCCAATGTTTTCTGGGGAATCAGAAAGTTGCTGACTTTCATTGTAACTAAAAGCGAAAAGAACAATATTGCGATTACAGCAATCGCAATATTGAATATACCTACAGTTTAATTATGTAGAGCTATCTACCTTCTAGACCTGCCTAAAACTAGTTTCGTCTTTGTAGTGATCTGGAATCTGTCATGATTTCTGGGGCCCAATTCTGCTAAAACTTTAATGTCGTCTCGATGGATTCTCACTTCAGTGTCCACGGCTGTGTGTTGACACGCTAGAAACGTCAGATAACGAATAGAATACGATTACTTAGGCTATCGACATTATACACGGCTGAAGTACAAAATACGAAATAGTTGAATGGCTGGTCATTGGAACGCCACTGGTCTTAAAAAACTAGTAGACTACCAATGTCTAAAGACATTCAATCGACACGCAATCGACACTCCACTGAAGCGTTTGTAAATTAGCAGAATTGAGCCCCTGAATCGTGACAAAAATAAACAATATTATTGTAGTAGGTATACCTGCCCTTCGACGAAGAAGAAAATAATGATATAAACATAGCTAGCAAAGCACAAAAATATTTATTATTTCTTCGTCTAAGAATATTCCTTATATAATGATCCCTTGTCATAATAATAAAATTATCCATCGATAGTTCTGATACACACCTCAACGTCATATTATTTAATCGAATGCAGCTTCATACACCTAGCTGAGTAGACAGCTCAGGTTCGCGGCGAGTACAACGGATAGTAACCTCGTAGTGCGAGTAGTACTGGTGGGGTGAACGACTCCTCCCCCCATCGCGCCGACCGCATCATTACGCCGAGCCTCAACCACCGGAGGCTTTCATAATATATTTTTTTTATTTCCTTCCCACTACTTTGTTGTTGACAAACTTGTGGAAACATCGCGTCTATAAACAAATTATAACGCTGTGACTCTATGAATCTTTTTAACTTCTTCCATACTCATTTACGACAGCTTGATCAGGACGTCAAGTGCGCCCCAACTGTATACTTTATAGTCTACCGTATTTAGACATTTTGTATAGAGAATTGAAAAGCGACTCTAGCCGGTGGTTTTTAAAACTTTCAATTCTCCATACGGTAGACTATTAAGTACACGGTTAGCTTACGAACAATCTCGCACTTGACGTACTGTGCTTTGAGCGTAGACCGTTCGTTACACCGCGTCGATGCGGGGATACCTGGCATCAGGGCATATTTCAGGATTGATCTAGTCTTGCCTGTGTCCAATCCATCGTACGTTATCTATAAAGTCATTTTTTTTATATAGCTCATTCAGTCATTTTACATTATTATCCCTAACCTCTACCTTATACAGGATTGGAACGCGACCTTATAATAAAAAAATTGCTAGGGTAGGTAGTTTGTGACCAAACAATTTGTTTGTCTGGAGATATATTTATTATGGTATATTTTATGTGTATGTGTATGCGTAACGATAGTCTCAGTTCCTGAAGTCAGTACTAGAACCATACGTTCCCGAGTGTCTTCTACCTCCTTACGGTGTTTTTTACGATGACACCCGTCTCGTTATCAGATAAGATACGGCTTAAACACAACACAGATATGTAGTTACCTTAATAACCTGCAACATCCTATCCAATCCGCATATAGGCAACTATAGTTAGACGCTCAGTGCAGCCCACTGGGCCCAAAGTCTGCTAACACAATCGATTCATGATCGAACAGCAACCGCATTGTAACCGTTACTTTTAACAGATATCCCATACAATATCTGTCAAAAGTGACAGTTACTTTGCGGTTGCTGTTCGATTATGAATCGATTGTGTAAGTAGACTTGGGGCCCTGGACCATGATGTACCTACTTTCACAGTGCATTCAATTCAAATATATTATTTTTCGAAGAGTCGTGAAGATCTTTACAAGGTGAATTTATGTAAGTTATAACAGTGAACATCAATCAATTCAAGGTAACTCAATCAGCTCTTATCGAAAAATATCTCAAGCGATAGTTTGCAAAATTACTCGCAAGCCAAAACCGAGTACATTTCTAAATCCCATCAAACGTGTTCCCATCCCATGTTATATGTTAGGTACCTAGTATCCGAGTGGCATCAGAGCTACGTGCAGCATGATGTTCCTGGTGCCGGCACCGCACAAAACACCAGCGCGCGCGCACGTCCGACTTATCGCGCATCGCTCCATTGTTGGCACGCGGGGCACATTTACAAGTAACGTAATATCGCGGACAAACTACACGTCGTCACACAAAAAAAATACTATGTACACACATTTAGGTCTACTTAATTGAAAATATTTCATACGAGTAATGTTTGTACGAGTTATTTTTGTAGTATAGCATTTGTGTGTGCGAGTGTCCAGAACGCGTGCTAGATAAAAAAATTACAAAAGAATTGCCATTGGTGATGCTTGGTGCGCATAATTATAACTTACTTGGAAATTGCTGCTTTGCACCTACTATGTGACAATGTACTGCGCAGGGGCATAAGCGCAACGCGACGAGTCGCATTCGTGTGACTTATGTTGTTATAATTTAATATTTGTGTCATGATCGTGGATCAATTAGGTACGAATATGTAATAATAATAGAATTCGTTTATAGTCTTTGTCGTATGAGTGTTTTTGAATGCATCCGACGGAAAATACAAACGAGTTATTGACAATTAATAGTAGTATAGTAATAATAATAATACTACCAGTTTGGTAGTATTTACTCGCTGAATTAAGTATGGTATTATTTACGGTAACAAATTACGATAATTATGAAGCCAGTGACTAAAAAAAAACTAGCTGCTGCCGTGTGCAATATTTAATTGACTAACGAATAAATTCATATCATCTCAAATTGACGTACATTTAAACATATTTATACACATTATTAAGTATGTAGGCATTATGCACTTATTCATAATTAAGTATTATTATCTTTTTAACACTTCAGTACGTCAAGTGCTAGATTATGCGTAAGCTTACCGTATACTTTATAGTCTACGGTATTTAAACATGTAGTATGGAAAATTATAAGTTTTGGATACCGTCCGCTAGAGGCGCTTTTCAATACTCCATACAAAATGTCTAAATACGGTAGACTATAAAGTGTACAGTTAGCTCGCACTTGACGTTCAGCACAATACAAAAAATCTACTTACAAATAAATCAGATTGTCGAAGCAAATTGTCTATAGAATCAGAGCCTCAAAGCACCATAAAGATTGAACGGGTATGTTTTAAGATGCGTTTCCACTGAAGCGGAGACGAGCATAGCGGAGTGGAATAGACCAATCAGATTGTTTGAAAAACACCGCTCGTCAACCTAATGGGTGATAAAATACGCGATGCAGTTTGTGGGCTACCACAACTGCGACAGACGAGGCTATGTACTACAGGTAACCATCTTATATAAGGTGTAACAAAAATATTGTAAAATATTTTACAACATACCTATTTTGGTGAAACCGATCACATTCATGTAAAATAAATGTGTAAATTTACTTAGATTCTTTCACTGTATACTTAGGGACGTTATTTTTAAATTCCTAATTACATGATTATTTTTCAGGAATGGGATTTTTGCGAGAATTACATATTAGTTAGTGTCCCGAGGTCAGTGGTGGGTCTAACTAACTGATGCAAATCTTAATTTAATTTACACTATTATTGATACACCTTATATAGTTAACATTCATAACAAATATATTCATTAAATTACTTACAAACGGAATGAAAATATTTAATAGAGAGCTTCTTTAAATTCAATAATTACTTTTTTACAGAAATTGACGCGCTATCAATTCATTTATAATTTCAACAATAATCACTTTTGAGTCGAGTGCCTTATCATTATTTCATATTTAGGGCGGCTATACATATTGGCAGAGTCAATGCGATGAGGAAGCTGAGAAGATGCGCTTGCGCACGTCTTGTCTCACTCACGCGCAACATAATAAATGCAACGCCATGCACATACATCATTATCATCATTCTAACCTGTCGGCTGAAATGCCAATAACTCCGTTTATTTCGCGGTAAGCTACCACCAACGTGTATGTCAGTATTAACAACTTATACAATCATAATCTTAGAACCATCCAACTCCAACACTCCGGTATTTATCCTTCAATACATTCCACCCTATTTAATCGTTTATAATTTCAGACGAAGTAATAATATTGAAGGAGAATCGCGAACAACATATTGAGGCCCAAAAAAGGCGAATTGTGTTGTACATGCGAATTACGACCTTACGTCTACGGGAATTAGCGTGTACTACACAAATCAGCTTGGTATTTGGTCTTCAATATTGTTGTTCGTGATGCTCCTTGTGTATTATTTCTTTGTCTATGTTCATAATATACAATTTACATAAATACGTTAAATAATGTATCAACTAAACGAGACGTAGTACAAATAAAGGAAAACATAATTACAAGTATGTGCAAAATTTTACACGTCTACAAATAAATCAATACAATGGTGTGTCTCAGCTCAACAACGTGTGAACAAAATAATATTAACCAATAGAATCGCTTAATATGCCTTTGAAGTAGGGAAAAAGTTGCGATTGGTTAATTTTATCTTGTTTGTTGCAACATTTATATGCTAACCGCCGAATTTATAGACGTTATATAACTTTATCAAACGTCATATAGTTCTGCGCAAAGCAAAACTATTGTGCGCAGTACTATATAACGTTTAACAAAGTTATAGAACGTCTATAAATTTGCGGGTAAGGATATATACGAAATACTAACATCCAGTCTTCAACGTCATAAGCTATTTAACTATACTCTGTTATTTTTAAGATGACAATATAGGATATTGAACCCTGTATCAACTGTTTAATTTTAATAACGACCCCTGTTAAAGACCTCAAACGAATGTGGTCATCAGTTGAGGTATTAGGTACCTCTGGAGTCCCAAGCAGTTGAAGCAGGGGTCGCCAATATCCTATATTCCTACTGGAATATACATAACATATTAAAGCTATATAATTATAGAATATTATGCTTAAATATGAAATATATAAAGCTCAGATTGGGTATGTAAAGCGCAATAGAAATATGTGTAAAATTTATTCAAAGGTGAGGAGAGAGTTGGAAACGTTGTACGTAAATTGGAGGCACTAATGTGACCTTTATTACAATAGCGATTAGAGTCACCCTTCTTTATCAACACGTGTATGTTGAAACGTCTTCAGATTGTGCAATACAATTGGTGTTCTAACTACATATTAAATTGACGATAGATTTTAGGCCAGTTTACTCAGATCACTTTAGTTGGAAATGTAAGTGAGCTTTAGATTGTAAACTGTCATTCATTTTTTATAAGCAATTCTGTACGCAGTTGCGTTATATCTATACAAATAAATAAAATTGGAGTGTCTGTTTGTAATATTAAAATAACCGCTTTTTACTAAGTGTATTTGGATGTATATACGGTACATATACCAAAAATTTTTTTTTTTAATTTTTGTCTGTCTGTCTGTTAGTCGACTAATCTCTAAAATGGCTGGACCAATTTTGACGGGACTTTCACTAGCAGATAGCTGATATAACAAGGAGTAATTTAGGCTACTCTTATTTTAGAAAAACTTTTTTGTTAAATACCACGCGGACGAAGTCGCGGGTATCAACTAGTTTTAAATAAATAACGCCATAACGTTAAAGCTTCATAAATTCATAACAGATTATATAACCGCATTGTACTAAGATCATAATATGTATACTAATATTATAAAGAGGTAAAGTTGTATGTATGTAGGAGCCAATCTCTAGAATTACTGATCTGACTGTAAACATTTTAGAACTGATAGACAGCACTATCGCCGAGAACCATAGGCTTATCAAAATCTAAGGCTGCGCCCGCGCTCAGCCGCGGGCAAAAGCTATTATAATATAATGTATATTATGGATGTTTTGGATATTATTCGTGGCCAGTCGAATTTCAACCTAACCACAATTCTAATACTACATTAATTATGTACAAAATGTGTTCCAATTTATGTCTGCAATGGTCATGTTTGTTGATTAGTCGTATTGACCGCGCTTCTGTGCTCAGAAGGCTTTATTTTGTGTTATTTTTAAGAGTAGTAATGCAATATTTGTGAGATTATGCGACAACACACTTTTATTAGTAATGGAAATAAAACATAAATTTGCTTGTAGTGATCTGGCAGCGCACTGTAATATTACTAAGGGCGAGTTAATATAGGCCTGCTTGAAATAAAACTAATCTTACGGATTTTATCGCGTTTATTATTTGTTTTTTACGTTTCAACAGCAACTAAATATGAGGGTACCCCTGTTCAAACTATGACACCAGGACGTCAACCGCCTCAGTCGTCACGTTACCATGGTTGCTGTAAAGCAGTCGTAACGTCGGGAACGTAAAAAACAAATCATAAACGCGATAAAATCCGTAAGATTAGTTTTATTTCGATGTGTAGTATTCGCGTAAATATAAGAAATCAATATAGGCCTCCTTTTTATACAAAATCCTGTCCTTAATAATAGGCATTCATATCGCCTTACATCTATATAATTACATGGCATAGTGATAGCTTATATACCGGGTCGACATATAGGACAATTTTTATCCCGGGAAAAGAAAGATCTCCAATGGGATACCCCAAACTGGGGTCACCGACCATGAACTCTTAATGCGACTATGCCACTCAAATCAGGCCTTCAATTGATCTACATATCACAAATATATGTTATACTAGCGGTTCCGGCGAACTTCGTACCGCCTCAGAATCAAATGTATGAGAAAAGGAATTTATTGGTATTATATGAAAAATTTAAACAAATCTATCCCACGGGAACCATATGTTTTACCGGGATAAAAAGTAAGCCTATCTGCTATTCCAAACTATAATCTATCTCTGTGCCAAATTTCATCCAGATCCGTTTAGCCGTTCTGGCGTGAAAGAGTAACAAACATCCATCCATCCATCCATCCATCCAAACGTTCACATTTATAATATTATATAGTATAGTATATAGTATTATAGTATAGATTATATTATATATAATATATATATACCTCAATAGGACGATAATATCACCAAGTCCGATGGTACAAATTTGCGATATGTAGATCAATTGAAGGCCGGCCGGCATTGAAGGTAATATATATAAGGTAATATATATATATATATATATAATATATATGTATGCATTAGCGGTATTGATGCAAGTCGGATTAATAGTCCATATGGGGGCAGAAGACGACCCGAACAAAATCGCTGGCACCGTTAATAGTTACCATAGTTTTAAACAATAATTACATAATATACAGTGTATTCACTTACTATCTACATTGACTAGATGGCGCTACTTGTCGGCGTGTTTCTGTGGTCCGTAGTACTGGCTGGCGATGTCCAGTAGCTCGCGGCGGAGGGTCTGCGCGTGCGCACGCAGCTGCTGCTCGCGGGATCTGATCACTCGGTATTGTTCTTCGCGCTCTTCTGTGTGCTGCTCGACCAGCCAGCGCAGGTAGAGCTCTGGAATTATCACTACTGGATTAAGGATCTACTCATACTATACGAAGGTTTGCCTGTGGAAACTGACCAATATTGGAGCTTAATAATTAACCAATGAATGTCCCGCAGATGGCCACTGGCCTCCCCTTAATGCTACAAGGACTCAGACTATAGGCCACCAAGATGGTTAAGTGCGGGTTGACGGAATTCTGCATCCTAGCTAACCAAAATCGGAATATTTTTTTACACTTGTAAGGCATTTTGTAAAGTACTTATAATCAGAATCAGAATCAGAATATTTTTTATTCACGTACACCATTAAGTACAGTACTTATGAATCGTCGAAAGTTAGAAAACATTATGCTACTACTGTAACCACACGTTCGGAATGCCGTTCCTATGGCGAAAAAGTTGTATAGATAGAATTTGTATAGATAGACTTTGTATAGATAGAATTTGTATAGATAGAACTTGTATAGATAGAACTTGTATAGATAGAACTTGTATAGATAGAACTTGTATAGATAAAACCTTACCTTCCCATATGACGTAGCTCATTGGCGCGACGCTGGGCCATATAACATTGGGCGTGGGGTCGTACAGCGGGTTGATGTGGTGGGGCAGCTCGTCGGGCTGGTTGAGCCACGACCACACGCTGGTGGTCTGCGAGCCCACGCCCAGCGACGAGCGCTCCTGCTCGTTATCACACAGGAACGTGCCTGGAAGGTCCAATTAAGCTATAACCCGAGCTACGAGCGAGCTTACGTCATAGGCCTGTAGTGTGTGTTGTTCGAGACTAAGAACTTTTGATATAATCATTTTTTTTATTACATTATAGGCAAGTATTTGGTCTCGATCTCACCTGATGGTAAGTGATGATGAGATCGACGATGGAGCATACTTGCCTAGGTAGGAAGGCGGCCGTAGATCGAGACGCTACATTTTCTAGGCACATGCAGCTGATCTGACCCGCCATCCATGAATGGCAACACCGAACATCATGCCGGAACACGGCTAAGCCGATTGGCGACATGGCTTCGTTCAGTGGGTGGTAACCAACCACGGCCGAAGCCTACCACCAGTAGAGTTGTCACCTAGTTGGCACCACCCAGGGTCACGTGTAGGGTATCTCGAGGGTATTTAATTCTCCTACGGACGAAGGTGACTCGACCCCAAAAACATCGACATCGAGATTCAATCATAACGTCATCGAGAAAGCATGCTGTCACTGTCATTCACATTTATAAAACTTGTGGTGCGAGCGGAGCGGAAGACCCTTACGTTACCGTTTGTGTAGGTTATAAGGAATAAATCGACGGTTCCTACATAAATAAAGACATGTCAACAAATTTTTTTTAAACGTATATAGTTGTGTGTATATGGAAAATCTAAAGCCAATTTGTAATAAAAAAAAATCAATTTTTGACATGTATTTATGTACGTAGGGACCGTCAAAATGTTGCTATGAAATGCTTGTGTCGAAAATTAATTATTAAGTAAGGTCACCACACACTGAACACTATGCTCAAGTTATATGAACTGTACTAATATTTCATCATCACAATAATCTCACCGAATTGGCTAGCATAAGCGTGTTCAAACAGGGTGATGAGGAACGACTGGCGGTACTCGAAGCTGCAGGGGAACTGCTCCAGGAACTGGCGCGCGCAGTCCAGCAGCAGCAGGAAGGTGGGCGCGGACCGCGCCTGCGCCGGGGAGTACGGACCGCCGCGGACCCGGGACCCGAACGGGTGGCCCGCTTGCACCCATTCGCGCTCTATCAGAGCTTGGAGACTGTTGAAGAGATGAGGCATGCGAAAAGAAAGTAGTGACGTCACAGCTGGGGAATGGTGTAGAATAAGCAGTGTCTTATAACGACACACGTAAAGTTATAAACCTTTTGTTACCTTTTATATATAAGATAGTAAGTTTATTGAAATAAAACAATTTTTAAGGATTTAATCGCGTTTATTTTTCGTTTTACGTTCCCGACGTTTCGACGAAAAATAAACGCGATAAAATCCTTAAAAAAATGTTTTATTTTAATGTGTAGTATTCGCGTAAATATAAGAAATCAATAGAAAGTTTAATTAATAAAAAAAAAATTGGTGACTATTTGTGAGTTTCGTTGTAGATAGCGGTGATAGCCAAGTTAGTAGAACGCTTGCCGTCCGTAACGAGAATCGCAGGTTCAAACCCCGGTTCACACCCCTGGGATTTCTGGATTTTCATGTGCGAATCTCATTTGATATCGTGAGCAAAACCTGCATGTCTGCGAGAACCCCTCAAAAGATGTGTGAAGTTCGCTAACCCACACTGGGCCAGCGTGGTGGACTATGGCCTTATCCCCCTCGCATTGAAAAGAGGCCCGTGCCCAGCAGTGGGGCAATAAAAGGTGCTATTATTATAGCAGCATGAATAAACTATTGGACTAATTTATTACGTTGCACTATTAGGAAGCTTATAATTCGTCTCAAAATATAGGGTACATATCACCACGCCATGGCCAGTTGGTGGAGAGCTGCAGAAAAAACCGAGTAGCTAGGCATAAGCTGGTATATTTAATGAAAATATTGACTCGAATCTGAAATCGCGATGCAACAAAACCCAATATTTAAAGACGTTCTATAATTTTATTAAACGTTATATAGTACTGCGCACAAGAGTTTTGCTTTGCGCAGTACTATATGATGTTTGATAAATTTATAGAGTCCAAAATTCGGAGGTAAGCTTTTAACATTATGCCTAATTCGACCAATTTATACCTTAATATATTTCCCTTAAGATATAATTTAAAACAAACTCCTTGTTTATTTTAACCCCCGAATGTATATACAGTTATAATGGATTATAATGGCATTAAAACGAACTTTTCAGTGGAAAGAGTGCGTTATAATGGCTTCATAATCCATTATAACTTTTTTATAAATTTGAGGGTAATTTTATAAAACCTCCTTACCCTCGTATAGTCCTACAGTCTGGGTTAAGAATGATCTGCACTAGCGAACACACAAGTAATGTCGCGTCCTCTCCTCGCGTTCCGTGTACCAGAACGGGTTCTGCTTTCTAAAACAATGTATTAAATTAAGAAGTATTCATAGAACCGGTACCTAATCTATCAGCCGATAGACGTCCACTGCTGGACATAGGCCTCCCCCAACGACTTCCACACATCACGGTCCTCCGCCAATCGCATCCACCGGCTTCCTGCGACGCGTGTGATATCATCGGTCCACTTTGTGGGGGGCCGTCCTACACTACGTCTTCCGATTCGTGATCGCCATTATAGAACCTTTCTGCCCCAACGGCCATAGGTTCTGCGAGCTATGTGCCGCCCACTGCCACTTCGACTTTGAAATTCTTCGAGCTATGTCGGTTACTTTAGTTCGTCTACGGATCGCCTTATTTCTGATTCTATCGCGTAGCGAATCTCGAGCATAGCTCTCTCCATTGCGCGTTGAGCGAGCTTGAGCCTTTTTATGAGGCCCATAGTAAGCGACCACGTCTCGGTACCATATGTCATCATCGATACCTACAACAGCGTTAAATCCCACATCCCACGAGGCGGGAGAAGGATCACCGTGGGGTTTTAATCGTTAGGAGTCCGACATAACCCGCTTGCCTCCCCCAAGGCTTGTGGGTGTACATGAGGATTTCCCCACTCAAAAATGAAAGGTACCTGATGAATATGCTGAGCAACGATACATGATGTGTGCAGAGCGTTCCTCACGCTCTCCGGCCATCCACAAGACTCCAACTTAGATATCCACTTGTCACTTGAGATCTCGCGATCGTTGCACGCTGCAAGAAAATAAATTAATAAATACTATATTTATACAACGTTTTATTGAATAAACTCGAAATCGAAAACCTTTTTTTTTCATTGAAATAAAATGATTTTTATGGATTTTATCGCTTTTTTTTCTGTTCTGCTTCAGTTTTAACTATGACACTAGGACGAATAACCAGTTAATACATAAATATAAATATCGCCATACGAACACACCAACTATAGGGTCCCACATTAAGCAACGCTTGTGTTATGGGTACCATACAATGGACTGAGGGCGAACTCAGTATATAATACTTATAAACATATTAAACATCCATGACTCGGGTACAAACATTCGTGCTCATCACACAAAGCTTGTCCCTACCAGGATTCGAACCCGGGACCCTCGGCGCAGAAAGCAGAGTCACTACCACTGCGCTAGTCAAGCCGTCAAAGTAAATAGCCATTACCTTCTATTAGCTTAGAATAGCTATCTAAAAGCTGTTGCTGGTTATCCACTTCATCCATAGACCTGTTGTATATTTTCCACTGAGAGTAATTTGCATTGCTCTCCGTACCGCCGCCTATAATAAAAATCGAATGATACACCAACGAATTAGAATATGCACACGATGCTACACGATGGTGCCAACGTATGGACATTGGTGCCAAACTATGGACATTAGTGCCAAAATATGGAGATTAGTAACAACGTATAGACATTAGTGCCAAAATATGGAGATTAGTAACAGCGTATGAACATTGGTGCCAAATTATGGACAGTGGTGCCAAAGTATGGACATAAGTGACAAAATATGGACATTTTTACAACATTTCTAACAAATTGTACTGCCTGCAAATACTTTATGCTAGGGCACTTGTTATATAAACATAAAACTATCACTAAAATATACATAATAAGTAACACATTTGTAAATATCTCTATCTCCATAACAAGTGTTTCTATTCTACATTCTGTCTGTTTGATAAAGCATCACTGGAAATTATTAGATAAATTTCCCCAGAATACTCACTATTGGATAGACGTACAAAATCGAAGGAGACGCAGATAGAAGTTAATAAAAAAAATGGGATTTAAAAGCTCAAAGAAACTCTTTTCAAACCTTTGTTTTGCTGCTGTGATATGGAATTGGAACTGCGCAAGTCGTATATGATGCCCTTGGTGCCCATCGCGACGACCGCGTTCAGGATCGCTTCGTCGGGCCGACACCGCCGGTGCTTCGGCCCGTACAGCGGCTGACCCGCCCTTATTAGCACTGCCTTGAACGAACAATAAAATATTTCAGCTAGAGATGCGTGGGCAAGGTATAACTATGGATGCGCGGATGTATGAAGTAGGTTCATAACTTACACATCATTATCAGGAAATAGAACTTATACTCTCAACTTATGCGACTCCCCGAGGGTACGACCTTGACGTGTTCGTTGGTCACCGCTATGGATCCTGGCTTACAGGAGTAACCATGGTGGGAGTATGTGCCAAGGCAAGTCCCAAATTAAAAACAAAAGCTGTGGACTCTGCTTTGATGATGATTATGATTGATGAGAAGGTGATTACAACTTACCCCATTATTATGTCTATACGAGAGCACCGGGAACCTGCCCCCCTGTCGGAAGGTGGCGGCGGCGGCCAGTGTCTCGTCATCGATGCACTTGGGTACCACCACTGCCTTCCCGTAGCTGGAGCATACTGAGTAGTTCTGATTCACTCTGGACACGCGCCACTCTTCCGTCGCTAGGACCTTGGTGAATTCGCCTTCTATGCTGTAAAGGAGAGGTGATACTGATTAATACAAACACCACACCATCACACCTGTAAGCACTGAAGGAGTCGGCAGAGGTGCACTGCAGGGCACCCACATTTCGCAGATATTTGGACCCAAAGTCATATAGTAAATTCCATTTCTTTATTCATATATACAATGTAAGATGATAATTAAAAATTATAAAGTCTACATTTTTATAATAAAATATAACCAAATTGAGAACCTCCTGCCTTTTGAAGTCGGTTAAAAAAGGGTTTTATGCTTGCAAATTGTCAGCATATGCGATGAACCCAGAGGTCTCCTTTAGGTAATTAAGGGAGTGATACCATAGATAATTTTTATAAAAACATTCAAAATAGAAAAAGGGATATTTTAATTGTGATTATTGCGTGGGTTTTCTCTGATCCTTTTAGGGATAACAGTTTTGGTGCTACTGTGTGTAGGCATTAGATTTACATTGATACCATAACTGGACAGTTTCTGGCACCAAAAATTATGCCAGGTTCCGGACTGACTCACAGCTTGACAACCTGATTAGCACAGTGGGTGACCCTGATTTCTGCACAGAGGGTCCCAGTTTCGAATCCTGACAAACTTTGTGTGATGTGCATGATTTGATAAAACAGATCAAGTGGCACTAACAAGAAGGGCATGGCTTGAGGTTACAATATTAAAAAGTAGGCAGGCATTTTACTCCAGACCAGACAGTAGACTGTTTACTTGAACCAATGGCTCGCCAGTGCCAGCGGCCAGCAAAACTCAACCGAGCTACTATCAATGTAATTCCAACATAATATTTTACCTATACAAAGTGTAACCATTCTCAACAATAGGGTGCATATGTCGATAGAAGAATGGATAGAAAAGTCCAGGATCTTGTAAACTGGACAGGTTCTCAAGTGTTTGTGCCACTAGAGTCAACTCTGTAGTAGTTGAAATGTCCAGCTGGAATATCCTTAGGTCCTTGCATTTGAGGAAGAGGGAACCACCCTGCGTGATGCCACCACTAGGTTTATTCTCTTTCTTTTCTATACTGTCAATGTTTTTGTGAAGTAACTGAAATAAAAAATAATTCATTTAATAATATTATTTGTACTGTCGCCAAGTAGCGTATTTTTACTTATTTAACATAATTAATCAGACTGGGTTTTGGGTGTAACAAATTAAATTTGAATGAATTTATAGTATGTTTTATAAAACCCTTTTATGGCGTTTTCACACTGGTTTTGATTATTTTCAAACATTCAAACGTCTATTGTGAGAGTAACATTAGACACAGAATCATATAAAACTATAACAGCTGATTATAATTTACATCAAAAAATATGTAATCACTGGCCTAAAAGAAATCTCAATAGGAGATTATAATTAAAATTATAGCCTAACGCAGACGGTACTGCAAAATAGTCGTATATTCTAACTTACCCACAACTCGTGAACGCCTTCCTTTCTAGAACTCAATATAAGATGATGTCCAGTAATACATACGGTCCCGTCCACGTTGTCATGGTGCGGATATTTCAGAATTACTCCGTCCAATTTATTTATAAGAATGAGTTCTATGAACTCCATCCCTTAAAATTATAACACGTAGTAAATAAATAATTTCTACAAAAAAAATGTAAATAAAACCACCACATCAATTCGATTGATTGACGTTAGCGTTCAGTGCTGCCATACTTGGAAAAATACTTGCCAAGTGCAAGTTGGACTTTGGACATTGGGGTTCCGAATTATTCCGAATTCCGTGATTTTGAAAACTGTAGTAGTTAAAAACCGCTACTTTTACTAACTTTGGAGTGTTGTATCGCTTTAGGTATTTTTTAAGAAAACTTAATACATCGAGACATATAGCGCTTCCACCTTAAACGAGCCTCTTGATGGTTAAATATTGAAAAAGTTCAATAGCCAGCCAGCAGCACTAGCATTGTACATCTCTGACTGGTTGCCAATATACTCCACATAACATTGCATCAACATAGAAATTATGCACGCACTTTAAAAAAAAAACTTTACTTTACGGTGTTGCTCAGTTATTTTCTCTATGGTGTAGCTGTTCGTGCGATGGCGAAGTGTGGATTTTTTCGTTGGTTGGTGATATTTTTTGATCAGAAAACAATTGCTTTGTAAAACCATAACTCATATGAGTAAGGAATTGATACTATATTAACCAGTGATTATTGTGTGGTCCCTGCACTGAGTGCCTTTGTAAAAACAAATTGAGTGGTAAGTTTGTATGTATGATTGTATTGAAAGTAGGTATGTAAGTATCTGGCAGAGCTTGGGTAATGACCGGTTCCCTCAATATTCAGATGTCTATTGTTAGGACATAGCGGTGCAGTCATATTTCGCGTTAGAAACATCTATATTTCTTACATCATGAAAGGACAGGCTAAAAATAAGATTTATTTGTTTTTTCACAGGTGATGGAGGAGAGCTCTGAGGCCCACATGGAGACGGACGTGTCTTCGACCACCGAGGATGTGCCTGAGACACAGGAAGCGACAGAGTCACACGGTAATGTGGAGATGGTCATAGTGGTTGAGAAACTTGAAGAAGACATGAATTCCAACACACAACCAGACAAAGAAATCTCTCCAGTCGATAATAACACGGATGTTATATCAGCTACTCTAGAAAATTCGCCACAGAAGGGTCCTAAGACGCAGCTAGCATTGCTAAAATCACCAACAAAAGTTTGTGAGCCCCAAAAGTCTCCAAGCAAGCCAGGAATATCACTCAAGGAAGTGAACAAAGAATCCCAACTATATGAAGTAAAACCTTCAGTGGAAACGCAGGAGGCTGGAGTTGTTGACTCCTCAAGTAAGGAACCCCAAACCCTAGAGAAAACTGAAGAAAATAAAACTTCAAATCAACCAGAAAAGGCTGTTGAAAAGTCACCTATAAAAGATGTGCAAACACAAGAATCACTTAAGACTAAACCCTATATTAAGTCACCTATAAAAGATCTAGTCTCACAAGGACCAGGGAAGAAGACATTTAGTCCTGTAAAAGAGTTTACATTACCTGAAAATGCTGTTATCAATGGTAAAGTACAAGGCATTGATACCATTGTAAAAGCAGATGATACAACCACAAAACAAGCCAGTACTCACATTCATGTCATTCCAATTGATATTACAATAGAAAGGGAAGCAACAAATGATTCACAGGTTGTGAACAACACAGAACCAATAGAGAAAGACCATAACAAGAGTATTAGTAGAGAATTAAAATCACTCATCAACTCTGCTAAAGAGTCCAAAATAATCAGCGAATGTACACAGTTGACAAGCAAAACCAGAAAGTCTAGGACCTTAGACACTTCAAACACTAGCCTGAACAGTTCTGTAGATGCTGATAAGATCCATGGCATTAGGAGAAACAGTAACAACTCCCAGAAGAGTAACTGCAGTGAGAAATCAGACAAGGCTGCTTTGAAACGGTCTATGAGGTCACAGAACCCAGAATTTGTTAATAAAGTTAAACAGTTTCTGAATTCAGTTACTGGTAGAGTGCAGAAAGAGTCTGATGATGAAGATGAGGTTTTGGAGGATAATGGTAAGGAAAAACCTGAACAGCATGAGTCTGTATTAAATGCTCCTGCACCGAAGATCAAAAAGATTGAAGATGCTGTGAGTAGAATATATATTACCCAATACTTATTATATTGTATAGTCTAATACTTTTTATTCGTGAATATTAAATAATACACAAATTCTGGCCATGCTTGCAAATATAGTAATAAAAAGGACAAAGGGAATAATGTTATTTACTTGTCATTGCAAACTTTTTGCTATCTCTGCATAGGTGGCCAGTCATTTCTTTTTATCAAATGAATGTGGGTGGGTGAATATTGACATATGGTGCAGACAATACAAGATGGCCGCCTTATCCTCTAATTGACAAAGATCAAACATATTATTTACAATACAATGGTCTGTTTTATGCCAATATCTTTGCATTACTATGTCTAAAAATATAGGCAGGGGTGTATTAAGCCCACCAGGCAGTTCAGATAGTTTTGTACAAAAATAACCTTTATAAACCTTTGAATAAAAAATATTTTTGGTCCGCAGGGCACCGAGAAGCATCACAAGTTAAGGTCGGACCCATACTGCTGGAGGTGTCATTGGGCTGTGGAACATGCCACAAATGAGAAAGCTCACCCCCCAATGCTGTGCACTGTCTGTCCACGCTCCTTCCACTACAAGTGTCTCACAAGCAATGAGCGCAGCAAGATTAACGTTCAGAAGAATTGGGTTTGTCCTGAATGCATGATTGTACTGCAGGCTGAGAGTTCAGAAACTAGGTGAGTTAATAAGTACATATATGGTGGTGGTGGAACATGGTTGGCTGTTATAATTTGAGGATTAAAAACATTGCTCAAGTAGGCTTTTTCAACATCTGTATAAAAAAGCAGGTGTTTTTTTTTAATTATGTGTGTGTGACTGTATGTTTGAAGATAATGGCAAAACGGTTGGACAAATTACAATACGGTTTTTACTATTGCATAGTGGTTGCACTAAATGACAACAAGCTATGATCTATAGGGGTGTCAGAGCAATAGGTTGTAAGTGGATAGCAGGTCTTTTCGTAATTGGGCGTTACTGGGATTGCCTCCAGACATTGGTTCAGCAAACCATAACACAAGTATTGTTAAATTTGATGGCATATCATCACTGTGTTGTCTGTCGTTAGTATGTCAAGAAATGTCCAGGTCATGTTATTTATTTGAAAGTGGCAGCATTTATACCAATGTTATCGCTGGCTAATGCGAATATTGATGTCGTATACTTCATAAATCATTTATAATGTGGGTTATCGCCCGATATTTTTGAGTTGAGGCATATTTTCATAGAATATTTAATTTGTGCTGCGTAAGCACATGGCAACTGATTGATGTATTAATGTTTATTTTTTTACATGGTTTCATAACAACATTTTATGTAATACGCGATTGTTGCATAAATGTTTTTTTTTAGTTGTCGCCTAAATATCATAGATACTCAATGCAAAGTTGGATATGATAAGTAGGTCTTTTGTATGTTAGGTATTATGTGGATTTGGACAGCTAGCCACTATTAGCGAGATAGGTCTGATGGAAATGGCTCTATCTTTGATGGAAATCTGTTGTATTTTCACTCTATGGGTCCAACACCTGGAGGGTTTAAATAAATAAATAAAATAAACACACCAACTCTTCGGTCCAAAAATAAGTGACGCTTGTATTGGTACCGTACAATGTTCTTACTCATATTAAACGTCTATGTCTCTTGTTAGATTCGAACCCGAGACCGTCGGTACACAAAGCGACACAAGAACAATTCACGTCACATTGTTACAAAATAACCAGACCTTGTGAATATCCGGTTACCCCGGCACAGCATTTCAAGTGATAGATTATTGTGATACTTTAAATTTGTTTTCAGATCGCCTGCCATGAAGAAGATATCCCTTGGGATGCTGTGCGAGCTACTGAAGCACGCCCTGGACCGAATGATGGAACTCAATGGGGTAATTGGTCTAATTATACCTAACTACCTAATTTTCGTACCTAAGATTATAATAGCTATGGTATAAGCATGTTGTATTAAGAAAGCTCTGAATACACCATACTCAGGTATTTCAGAGGAATTATCTTAACATCTATGAAAGTCTCTGAATAGTCAGAAGCCTAGTAATAATAATAACCTAATAGTTGCCCACTGGTCAGACCTTGGAGGCCAGACTGCATGGGAGTTACACCTTATCAATAGTCAATCAGTGAGCCAATATAGAGTGAATATGAGACCTCAATTACAAGCTGAAATAAGTTGTAGTACAAGACAGCATGATCCCATCCAAACAGGTCAAAGAATTGTGCGAATTCCGTACAAGTTATCGCTAGGAAACCTGCATGTAATACGAGAGTCGTGTGAAGTTCACCAACTCGTACTGTTATACTTACCAGTCAACGTACCTACACTTTCAGATTATAAGTTAGGTTATAATTTAACCGCGTGGTCCGAAGGTAGGTTGCTTGGATCATTGGGCAAATCTGATTAGCTCATTTGGTAATGAACCTGCCTTCTACGCTGAAGGTCCTGGGTTTGAATCCTGGTTGGGACAAACTTTGTGTGATGAGCACGAATGCTTGTACCTGAGTCATGGGTGTTTAGTATCTGTATAAGTATTATATACTGGATACGCCCCCAGTCCAATGTACGGTACTCATAATACAAGCGTTGCTTAGTGTGTGACCGTATAGTTGGTGTGTTCGTCTGCTGATATTATTATATGTGTAGTGTTGCTTTATTGGGTATCATTATGATTAGAGTGTCTGTCTAGTGACATTTAGTTGTGCAATAACTACCCAATACCCGTGACTTTGTGTGCGTTGGATTAAGAATTTTAATATTCCCGAGAAACCATTTCATTTTCCCGGATAATAAAATTATCGTAAACATTTATCCGGTGTATAAGCTATGACCATGCCAAGTTAAAGCAAAATTTGTTTAGTAGCCTTTCCGTGATGCGTAAGATAAAATAAAAAAAAATGCCTGCTTGAGGTTTTTTCCTAAAATATTTAATGTAGAGACACGATCAAGTTAGTTTTATTAGATACACGTCATTCGTGCCTATCTAATATTGATCTTTGTACCCATGTATAAGATTTCTTGTGTCAGTGGGTTTATAATATGAATAACTATAGGCCCAGTTGGCATTCTTTCTCTTGAATGCTTCACATAGTAAATTCCTAAGCCAACGAATGTTGTTAGGCATGAGCTTTGAATACGAGTCGGGGTGGTCGCGAATCGCTACTTTCACTGAGTTTGCGTATAAAACAACAGACGGGTCGACATTAAAATGCATGTAGCGGTGCGCGCGCAGGCCGGAACGCGGGCGGGACTCGGTGAAATGACCTTGCCACTTATCTACCTAGCCCAGCCCGGCCGGGCCGTGTGACAACATCCCCGTCCCTCTCCCACACCGCCGATCGATACCCCGGCGTCGTTCGCCCGTCTCGCTCGCACGCCGCTATTAATAAACGCGCCTATGTAAGCTGTACGTGTGTGTTTGCGTGCGTCTGTGTGGCATTTTCTTGATTCATCATTTTGTCATGGTTTTCTTTTAGCAGATTATATGTTTATTAGATTGTTTAGGATAGCTGCTGATTCGCTGAATTCTACCCAATTGAATGTTATTTGCAAAATATTGTTAGAAACGGCAGAGTGTAGGGATAATTACGCATCGTCCTAACGTAAGAATATTCCTACCTGCATAGCAATCTGTATTATTACAAAGTTTTTTTAAAACGAAAAGACTGCGACGTCTTTCAAAATGCGAAAAAAAAATGTAAATTATGTATATTGTGCAGTCTGAAAAAAAGGGTCTATCGTAAGACTAAGTAACCTAATAAGCGAACTGATATACTGCCATTTGCACACCAATCCAATGAACATATTCGGGTAACTCCATGTAGGTATGGAATGGAATTTGCGACGCTTTTCCAGATCGCGTGTTGCATTGTCCGAACGTAGTTACAGAACATTATAAATCTATTGTTGGGCGGACCGAGACGACAAATTACGATGTAATAAGCATATTCCCAAGGAATATACAGTTGATTAATAAAGGGTATAGAAGTAGGAATTATGTGCAGTCAGAATGTAAATGTTTATGTCAATAAAAAAACCAATTGTTTTTTAAGAACAAAAATATTTTTCAAAACCATCCAATAGTTAGATGTTTAAAAATAATAATAATATATGCATAATCGAATTAATGTTGACTAATTTATTCTATCGATAACGGCTGCCATAGATAAATATGTTTGCACTGATGTGTATGAAAGATGTATCGATATTTTGTAGTAACTTTAATAACCTTCGCCCCTTACTCCATACATGCTAGTGTTAGTGCCGCCTGGGCCGTCGGTCTTTTAGAGGACCCTGCGGCTGCTCACGCTAATGAAATGACTCCTTTAAAATAAATGGCGAATCGCGAGAACTTTTCTCCGATGAATTGCTGTCGAATCAAAATCTATCAAGTCAAACTCGAGTTACAAACGAATAGACAGGTAGTAAAGGAGAAAGATGTAGACTTTAATAAATATAGAAAAGAAAAAATGAATTTTCTTTAAAGCACACCCGCAAGCAAAACGTGACCGCGCGTTCACGTGTTGCCGTGCGGAAGAAGAGTATCAGGGACTTGGATCAAAACATTTAGCCTATGATATTTAGTCCAAAGTATAGTTCAGTCCAAACTACACGTCTTTCGCTCACACCAAAGTACGGATATTAAGCTTATCTGACCGTTTAGAACAGTTGCACAAAAGGAGTACCTACTCCAGCGTCACTACAATTTTTTTTTTATTATCATATTGTAGCGACTACTTCAACCACACCACAAGCTACGCAGATGGCCCTACAGACGCATTCAGAACAATAGACAAGTGACGTCACAATCCTGAATCGCGCTATCAGAGTTTTCGGTGCAAGTAACATATATACAAGATCCCGACAATAACCGTCGGGGCATAGCGGCCGCCCCGCCAGGCATACCACCCGCCTGGCTGGAAGATCTTCCCTTTTCCGCTAAATTGGTGACCCCTGACAATGAACAACATCCTTCTGTGAAGACTCAAGCACCATCGTCATCACCACTCCATATCAAGACATCAACATCGACATCCAACAGCAAGCAGTCAGTCCCACAGCAAGCCAAGTCGTCACTCAGGACCATCACAGCCGACTCACCGCGCTCCTGGTTCTGCGACGCGCACAGCTCGGTCTCGACTCACTGCAGACCTTCGAGCTAGCTTCCTGGCCCTTGCACACAAGACGCTGCCACTCAAAGATATCGACCTCCGGTCTTGGGGGGGAGTACTGTAGCGACTACTTCAACCACACCACAAGCTACGCAGATGGCACTACAGACGCATTCAGAACAATAGACAAGTGACGTCACAATCCTGAATCGCGCTATCAGAGTTTTCGGTGCAAGTAACATATATACAAGATCCCGACAATAACCGTCGGGGCATAGCGGCCGCCCCGCCAGGCATACCACCCGCCTGGCTGGAAGATCTTCCCTTTTCCGCTAAAATATGCTAATATTTTGCTATTTTTTTCCAGGTCGAACCGTTCATGCAGCCGGTCGACCGGTCGGCGTTCCCAGACTATGACAAATACGTGGTTCACCCAATGGACCTATCGCTCATGAAGGACAACATTGCTGAGGGGCTGTACGGCAGCACCGAGGCGTTCCTTGCGGACGCGCAGTGGATACTACACAACAGCATTATATTTAATACATGTTAGTATTTATATAGTACCCGGGATGACCCGATAGGCACAGTCGGTAGTGACCCTGCTTTATGTACTGAGTTAGAATCTCAATACAATTTTTGTGTGATGATCACAAATGTTTGTTCCCAAGTCATGGATGTTTAATCACACTAATATTATAAATGTGAAAGTTTGGATGGATGGATGTCTGTTACTCAATCACGCCAGAACGGCTGAACGGATCTGGATGAAATTTGGCACACAGATAGATTATAGTCTTGAATGGCACATAGGCTACTTTTTATCCCGATAAAAAGGACATCATTTTTAATCGCGGGTAACACCGCGGGCGCAGCTAGTATCTATATAAGTATTATATACTGGGATCGCCCCCAGTCTATCGTACGGTACCCATAATACACGCGTCGCTTAGTCTGGGACCGTACAGGGCCCCAAGTCTGCTAACACAATCGATTCCTAATCGAACAGCAACCGCATAGTTACTGTCACTTTTCACAGATATTGTGAGTGTGATATGGGGTATCTGTCAAAAGTGCCAGTTACTATGCGTTTGATGTTCGATTAGGAATCGATTGTGTTAGCAGACTTGGGGCCCAAGTGTGTTCACGCGGCGATATTATGATGATATTTCCGTCTGTTGCAGCGTGCGTGCGGGTAAGTAGTGTATCTGGTGTGGGTGTTGCAGTGCAGTCGAAGCTGACGGGCGGCGCGCGCGCGCTGGTGCGCTGGTGCCGCGCGCAGATGGCGGAGGTGGAGGCGTGCCCGCAGTGCTACGCCGCCGCGCACCAGCGCCGCCCCACCTGGTTCACCGACGTGTGCGCCACGCCCCACGTGCTGCTCTGGGCTAAGCTCAAAGGTACGCCTGACCAAGATAACACAAGAAATAGTCAAAGTCAATGTCGAGTTCTCCAGGATTTTTTTTGGTAAAGAAGCCATTATCGAGATCACACAAGGAATAGTCAAACTCTACGTCGAGTTTTCCAGGAATTACCCGGTATTTTTTTGGTAAAGAAGCCATTATCGAGATCACACAAGGAATAGTTAAACTCGACGTCGACTTCTGAAGGAATTACCCGGTATTTTTTTGGTAAAGAAGTCAATATAATAAGCCGATATGTGAAATACTAGTAAGACAACTGAGAGGCTTCCAATACCTAGTACCCAAAGATATAAATAAGAATATACTTGAAAAAATGTTGTTTTCTTTTTTTTGTTGGCAATAAACTATAGAGATACTTGTGCCAGTGTCGAGTAATATTGATAGGTAGCTGTTTTATGTTTACTACCGCTGACCCAATCAGTAAAGTCTTGGTAGAACTTAAAAAGTCAAGTTATACCATTTTATTTTAATATCCATCACTAAAAACTACAAATGTTACACATGGTTTATAAATGAAACGCGTTTTTGGATAATAAAACATTAATGACAACTATAAAATCTTCAACATTAAAACTCCAAAAATAATGTAATAATAATATTATAATGATTAAGTGATTTATTTCTCACGACAATTAATTGAGTATCAAATATGAAGGCAACAATGTGGTCAGGGTTCCCGTACTGGCCGGCGAAAGGCATGTCGGTGAGCGCGGCGGGCCACGTGGACGTGCGCTTCTTCGGCGCGCACGACCGCGCCTGGGTGCCCGCCAAGGACTGCTTCCTGTACTCGGAGCGGGACCCCAACAACTTCAGAACTAAACGACAGGACATACTCGATAGTATGCAGGTAATTATAACTTTTTTCTGTCAGCTGCAGTGCCCAATCCTGTAGATGTTGCGGCCAAGTATTACCCACATCGTTCTTCTGGCCATATATGTTGCTGACGGTGGTGAAAAACATCGTGAGGAAACCTGCACGCCTGAAAGAACCCCTCGAAAGATGTGTGAAGTCCGCCAACCCGCACTGGGCCAGCGTTGTGGCCTATGGCCTAATCCCCCTCGCATTGAGGGGAGGCCCGTGCCCAGCAGTGGGACATTAAAAAGGGCTGGTATTATTATTATATTATATATATGCTGATATGAGCGTTATTTGTAACTTAATAAAAGAAGATTCAAATAAAATTGAAACCCAATGCGTTTGAACCCACAAAACGTTTGAACAATGTTATCTAATGTTCCATTCCTCATTTTGCCAGGAAGCCGAACAACACATCAGGAATATATCCAGAAAATATGGAAAATTCGTGTACCCTCCGTTCAAAACACAATTCGACCCCTCCAAATTGAATGAACAACTCAAAATGATGGTGAGTCCGCATCACAACGAATAAGCTGTGTCCTTCTTGTATTTTTTCCAATCATACAATATGAATATAATGCGGCAGATACCATCGTTCGAGGGCGGAGTGCGGTCCCCGGTGAAGGACAAGGCAGTGGTCGCGTCGCCCGCCGCCGCCAAGGAGAACAGCAGGTCTAACTCCAAGAGCTCGAAGGGATCAGCCAACGACGGGTAAATACTCATTGACTTTAACTGAAATTCCATACTACTATCCAACCATTCCATGAGATGCAATTTAGAAAAATCCTCTCTTATCTCGCTTCCAGTAGGCAAGAAGAACATGTGAGCAATATTTCAAGTCCAGCCTTCTATTGTTATTGAATATATAATTTATAGAACTAGGCGATACTTGGCGGAAATCCATTGTTAACCTAATGGGGAAAGAGGACCCACCACTGACCCTCGGCTTGTGAACTTTCTCGAATATAAACCAAACAAGTTTGATCGATAATAAAAGAAGCCAGCAACACCGAACTCCTCTAAGATGTTAATCGAGAAACTATCTAACACGAGTGTCGGGACCTCAAATAAAATGCAATTCTCCGCGACCCTAAGCGAATCTAAAAAAGTATTCGACACGTGTTTCGCCTATAAACGAGGAATCCGCAGGATTACTGGGCTACGTATGAGCCTTTTTTTATTGTTTTTTTTTGTTTGAATATATTATGAATATGAATATATATGAATATATGTATTTTTGTTTGGTTTATTGCTAATTACAGTGACGTGAGTGAAAGCGACGACACACAGGCGGTGTCCTCTCGCAAAATGGCGGACGGGGCTGAAATTGCGCGGGTAGATGAAGATTCAACAACGCCAGACAAGTAAATAAAGATCACACCAGCATCAATTAGCCCTAATTTCAATTGTAAAGAAGTTTACAACATAATTAATTTTCGTTACAGATCCAATACGAGTATGGACGTAGACACCCCTCAAGGTAAAGCGAATGATTCAATAAGAAAACGTCGCCGCTCTGAACTAGAAGAAGCTGTTATTACCATTATAGAGACTAGCACTAATTCCGCTGAGAAGAGAAAACGTGTTGAAGATGACAAAACTAATCATAAGAAATCTGAACCGACGGAATCTAGCAGCAAGGAGGTTAAAGATACGACGCAGTCTGCAAACGAATCTAAAGATATTGAAATGACTGATAAAACTAGAGAAAAGGCTGAAGAGATAGCCTCTAAAGCCAAAGACAACGAACCGTCCAGTAGCACCGCTGAACAGGAAAAAAAAGAAGAAAAGAGAACCACTCCTAGAGTCACACCAATCAGAATAGCGATAGTGCATAAAGACAAAAAGAATACACCTAAAGCTAAAGAGACAACAGCTAGAATAATCACGACTAAAGATAATGGGAAAACAATTATACTAAACAAAGATAATTCTAAAGTAATTACGCCTAACAAAGATATTAGAACTACTAATAAGGATGACAAAAGTACACCGCAGCGTCCGAGGCCAGGTAAATCAGACAAGACACCCAATTCAACGCCTAAAGATGATAAAGCTAAATCAGAAAAACGTAGGAACTCCAGGAACAAATCATTGAATAACAGCACGGCAAAAGATAAATTTGCGGAAAAGATTGTCGAAAATAACAGTAAAGACAAAGCAAAGGAGAATTCGGTTAATGATGATTTAGAAAAGGGAAAACAGCCTTCAACCAAACCTAACAATGTCGATAGCCCAAAAACGGTTAAAGAACGTCTACAGTTCGACGACGACACAACCCTAGCTGTGATAGCAAGGAAAACGGGCAAAGGCATAACAAATAACAACATAACTGGACTACCGACAATAAGCAGCGTGAGAAGTCTATCGTCTCCTTCTTCAAACACTCCCGCCACTATCACTAAAACGACAAGCAACGCTAAAACTATAGAAGTAACCGTGGAAGCGAATTCTGAATGCAGCATATTCACACCGACGAGTATTGACAACGTCAAAACTATGAAGGACGCCGTATCGAAATTACAAAAGCTTCGGAACGACACCGAACCGGTCGTCGGACGGGTCGGAGTGCGAGCGTTCGCACGCATGACTTCACCGGAGAAGGCGGCGTTACCAGAGAAACAGAACAAAAACGACGACGTCCAAGTGGAAATAAAGTCCGAACCGGTCGATCTCGACGACCCGGAGCGTCACATGGAGAAGATGGATCTGATGAACGCGTTCAAACTACGACCGGTGAATCCCACCAATTTACGTGAAGTGAGAATTAATAAGGTCGTGGTCACACCCCTGCCTGCGAAAAAGGTGGCGAAGCCTGCGGAGGTTCGGCCGCGGGCGAAGAAGACGTTCCCGCAGCCGAAGAAGCCGGACGACGGGAGGTCGGAGCTGAACGGCAAGAACTCGATGGTGTACATCCCGATCCAGCCGCCGGCCTCGCAGGCGCCGGCGCGCGCGACCCGCCCGGCCGCGCCGCCCGCCTCGCACGCGCCGCCCGCGTCACACGCGCCGCCCGCGCCACACGTGCAACACGCGCAACACGCGGCGCCCGTCAGGCCGCTTGTACCCACTATTACAAGTATTAGTAAGTTACATCACCCCATTTTAAATATAAATATGTCTGCCATCCTCGACTCAAACTCTGCTACCACAGTTAATTCATAATTGAACGGCAATGGTATCGCAATTGTAAATTTTGACATATTTCCTACACGAAAATTTGTATTTAAGCCATGAATAGATTATTTGTAATCCACATTAAGTCTCCCACGAGTAATCTTGCTCTATTCCCGCTCGACTCGTCTCCGCTTTCGTGGAAACGCAGTCTAAGCGATAATCCTATCTATAATTGCTCTGGTCAACCTAAACTACTCTAACGCCAAGTAAAAAAAAACACTAAAATATCATCTAATCTTCTATATACATAACAAAGTTGTATTAGTCACATCATAATATTAAGTCAAGAATGGGTTGGCCGATTCTCTGTTTTTTAATTTGTCTTCGCCCCGAATAGCAAAAAAACATGGGAAAAAAATGTCTATTTTCTTTCATTTGATTCTGAGGCTGTATGAAGTTTGTCGGTACGGTAGTATATAAAAGTGTGTGTATTAACGTTGCCACCTTTTAACACATGAGAGAAAAAATCACAAAATTTTCTTTTATTTGATTCTGAGACGAACGGACGAAGATTTACGGTACAGTTTTATATAAAAGTGTTATTATCGTTTCCAGCGAACAGCCACGCGAACACGATGACGTCCCCCGTCATGCAGGTGTCGTCGCTGGGCGCGGGCGCGGCCACGGCGGCCGCCACCGCGGGGCAGGTGGCCGCCACCGTGCACACGGTGCCGCTCATGACCTCCGTCAACGGACAGTGGATGTTCAGCTTCCAACCCGTCATGTCCGTCGGAGCCGTCGATGTAAGTTCAAAACCGTATATGTAAGTTTCTTTTTGCCCGTGAATTTATTGAAAAAAAAAATATATAAACGCGATAAAATCTTTAAAATGCTTGTTTTTTTTTTCATGCAATGTTTAGTATTAGCGTAAATATAAGAAACCAACCCGTGAATTTATATTGATTACGCCAGCCAAATACACTAATTTTATACAAGTGGCAATATGAGTGATAAATAAGGACTGCTAAAATCATAATCCTACCTTTTGGCTTTGCGGTAGTCGAATAAAAATAGTATCGACTACGCAATCAATGAGTTCCCTCTATTAAATCGAGCGGCTCAAGCACAATATTTTTGTGTAGTTTTACGGTTACCTTGCAACCATTTTTTTAAAATCGAAATAACCAAAATAGAGACGTTTATACTAATTATAGATAAATAAACAAATCATATTGAAATGTAATAATATCATCCTCCAGGGAGCGGCATCCCCGCCTGTGCTGAACGGTCTGGGCGAACGCAACGTGCCGTCCTTGCAGCCGCTCGCCACGTCCGCGCCCGCCAGCCTGCACACCACTCCCACGCAGAACACCAGCAGAACACCCACCGACACCACCACACCTGGTGAAGTAAGTGCCGATATGGACACTCCAAAAATACACAAGCTCAATAATCTATACAAATAAATAAAATTGGAGTGTCTGTTTGTAATATTAAGATAACCGCTTTTTTACGGGTCTTTCACTAGTAGATAGCTGATGTAACAAGGAGTAACTTAGGCTACTTTTATTTTAGAAAAAAAATAGGATCTCACGAAAAAAAATTTTAACCAATTTTGCAGTGCTGCGCCTGATTAAGTTTGATAGCAACAACCTGCAATGCGTCCCGCGGGCTCAGAACGCGCGAGCAGGCTGTTGCGAACGGTTGTGTCTTTGTTAAATACCATGCGGACGAAGTCGCGGGTAACAGCTAGTAGACGCTAAACAGTCGTCGAATTTAAACATAGAATACTTTTAATAATTCAGCAGTTGCCAAATTATTTTTTTATTGTATAGTTATATAATTTATATTTTACGTTCGCGTGCCGATCCAATTGTAGTTAGAAAATAATAATTAATACCAGTTTGCAAGGCCAATTTTTTGTTTTGTACTACAAAATAAATGACTTGACTTACGATTACTAAATGTAAAATTATTTTCGAAATAACTATAATTTATAAAAATACAAAAAAAAACAATCAGCAGGGCCGTGGCGTCACCGCCATTATTCAGCGGATGTGTGACAGACAAAGAGGACGACTACAATCTCCACAATTTTTTTTTAAATATGGGATATCTTCATAATTATTTTACAGTAAATCTTCAAAGTACTTCTAATTGAATATAATAAATAATAGTATTACCTAATCGTACAATATGAGGGTCTTTCAAGTGTTGTGTGTTGTGTTGTCAGCCCCCGCGGCTGCAGCAGCGGCCGGCGGTGCTGCTGCTGAACCCGCTGGACCCCGCCGCGCCGGCCGGCGCCGTCCCGCCGCCCTCCGCCGCCGGCCCGCTCACCGCTAGACTCAACCAAAACGCCGTTAAGGTAATTTCATCATGACGTGGAAGCACTATCCACCATGACTAAGGTGTATGTGTTGTTGTCTGCCATCTGTCAAATAAGGGGATTAATACCTTATTTAACAGATAGGGAAGTACAAATACTGTGGAATGTTTGTATCGACACATCATCAAACAGGCTCTAAAAGTAATAATTTTGAAAACCGCTATCACTAAAAATAAAAAAAGCAGACAAACAAAACGGATCATCCAATAAAAAAAATGTATGATCGAACATAAAAAAATGTATGTGTCGAATTTAAAATCTTCTACTTTTTTTCGGCGCTTAAAAATGCGTCGGGTCCGCTAGGATGGGTACTTTGTTACTACAATAAATAACCAATAATTGATTAACAATGGCGTCGTAATTATCACATTTTTTAAATCAAGTGTCACATTGGGAGTCATTTGTGTTTCAGGCGCACGGCCCGGTTGTACAGTCGATTTATTGTTTTTTTATTTTTATTTGCAGTTGGCAGACTATTTCCGCACGCTTCTCGAAGACACCTTGGAGAAGGTGGAGGAGCCCGCCATGCAGGTGACCGTGCTGCGGCTGCAGAACGAACAGGCGGCGTGGAAGCAGAAGCAGGAGATCGACGAGATCAAACATAATCACGGTAATTAACAGTTACAGTTTCTATATCTGGTCTTGATTTCTGACGCCTGAGCGTATATAGACATCCTTTTCACGCTTAGAGGCTCTTGTCCTTTTGAATGTCCTGGCTTGTGACTCTGAGGCGTGAGTTGCTCTTTACCTTCTACTTTAGTTTATTAGAGAGAGAGAGAGAGAGAGAGAGTCGTACGGGTGCTGCTTGCTGAGGAGGCTTATGGTCTCTTCGGTGGAAATTTTAATAGTGCAATATTTAGTTCGGCGTTACGCGTCACGTGACTGCTGCTGATGGGCACTTTTCGACCGGCCACTGTATGTTACTGAAGTTGGCGAAAATGATGCAAATGTGGGATTGCGCCGGCGCATTGTACGAATGGACCCGCCAAGGTGGGTAAAGACGGACAAAGGCGAAGATGGATATCTCGTTTTGGATACTTTTGCGGATTAAACGTGGTCACAACATGCCCATAACAGGGTCTTGTAGAGGAAGAAAGGGGAGGTTTTGGGCCAGCTGTAGTAAACACAGTATTTTTGTTGCAGAGCTGACGCTAGCGGAGATGCGCGCCTCGTTTGAGAAGGAAAAGCTTCGCGCCGTGAGCGAGGCGCGCCGCACCGCGCAGGCGGAGCTGGAGGCGGCCGTGCAGCAGGCCAAGGCCAAGCAGTGGTGAGCCACTTTACGCTAACTAGTCACGCGTTCATCACTCCCCTACACACACGCCAGTTCGTTATGGCAACGAATAACGACACGTTGTAAAGTGTCTGAATATTAAATGTTTCTGACATGTTACAGACCGTTCTGACGTTTGGTATAATTTTTAGATTACCGGTAGATCCCCTACATTTTTTGGAAGCGAATTTAAAACAAAACAATATGAGTAGGAAATAAATTATGTACTATCCACCGTATAAGTAAGGTGATTGCTCCAGAAGCACCACAAATCTTACTAATATTACTGGAATCTAGCTATTATCAGCTAGATTGAAGATATTATTCAAGCTAGGCACGCTTGAACACACGGAAGCCATACCCAAACCGTGTAAATTGATTTTAGCATACAATTATAGTAGAATATTGATTTCTTATATTTACGCGAATTAATAATTTAGGCCTAAAACCGCAATGCAAATTAGAACGATACCCTCCAGTGCGTTCGTCACTCGCACGCGTCGGTTGTCGCGCGGAGCGCTGTGTTGTGATCGCGTTGTTTACGATACATTGCGCTTTCAGAAATAAAATTTGTAACCCACGACTTTCTACATATATGATTTATATTCTATACCAAAAAATTTCGTTAACATGTCCTTAACACTCAGTATTGTTAAAGTAATGGTATAACCCTTGAGCGGTGTTGTGCAGGTGCGCCAACTGCAGCCAGGAGGCGCAGTTCTACTGCTGCTGGAACACGTCGTACTGCGACTACCCGTGCCAGCGCGCGCACTGGGCCCAGCACTTCGCCGTCTGCACGCAGCAGCGCTCGCAGGTAACACACACCAACTATAATACTGCCCACACACATAACTATAACACACCAACTATAAATACTACCCGCGTAGAATGGAGGTTTCTAGAAAAAGGCGGTTCAAGGATTTTTGAGATCTCTACTCTTAACTAATATACAATTTTAATGTTGTGGTGAAATGTTCAAAATAACACGAGTTATCGTTAAGTTAAGAACCCTCTGACGGTATTTTTGTTAAGTCAGAAATTCTTTAAAATGGCGATTATTTTCTGCGGTTACGAGGGTAGAATATTGAAGGGCATTAATGGCGAACAGCTCAAGTCTGTCCCAGAAGTCTAGTGACTTGCTGTGACACTATCCAAAAAACTAGATTCGCTATCAGCTGCCGGTTAATCGCATAGCTTTGTCTCTTGTTTTTTTTAGAGAAATGGTGGTGGACCCTTTAGTCATACTATATAGCTATTCTTTTATCTATGTATGAAATGATCTTTTTATTAGCTCTCCCCCAGTTGGTTTTTGAAGATAAAATTCCCTACGAATATTTTTTATGATGTGCCAAGCAATTATATTTACTGATATTATTTGCCGTCTGTCTGGCTGTCTTGTTACATGTATAGATAGTGTTGTTCTGAACAGGACGGCAAGAACGGTAACGGTGAAGCGCCGGGCTCGCCGGAGCACAGGCTACAGCCGCAACCTGATTTGCCAGTGAGTACCATATTATATTATATTACCGTCATTTTAGCCCATTTTCATTTACTCTATACAAAGATCATATGTATATTTTTTTCGGAATTGTAGGAATCTCAATCGCGCAAAAGGTTTGACTAGAAATTTCAATTTATTTAAAAATACAAAGAAATACCGCAACTAGGAACAATTGATCAACTTTTAAAAAGTGAATTCATATTGACTTTTAGTCGAGTACCGCTGTATGTGGCGGTCCTATACGTAAATATTTTGATTAATACTGTGTTTAAGTTAGTCTTAACTAAGTTTAAGTAGTAGTAGTTAGCTAAATTTAAGTAGTAGTTAGCTAAGTTTAAGTAGTATAGAGGACAAACTTGCCGATGAGCGCATAATATATTGAACGTGGTTGTTGTGTATTGGTGTTACAGAAAAAAGCGCCTGCGCCGGCCCTGACGGTCGGCGGAAAGTTGGCTCCCTCCCGCGTCTACACCCAAGACCAGGCTAACGCGCAGAAGACATCCATTATTGGTCAGTTTTTTAAATTAATTACTGGCGACTTAAGCTCACGAACAGCGCCCGTATTTAACCTTTCGTATCCCTTAGCCACTTTCGGATAGTTATCGTTTGATGTACGGAAAATGAATATATTTATCGGTGATATGAAATAGTGATCTAGAAGGAAAAAAGTCCACATGGGGCCTCCATGGATCGCAGGGATCTAGCCATTTGCACTGAGTGGTCATTGGAACAGACGCCTGTTTTCGAAGGTGATGAGATCATTTTAAAACATTAACATTATGTTAGAACAACATTGAATAAAGCGCAAAGATCAATACATTTTTTTTCTGGAACATTCTCATGTGGTAGTTTATAGTACTAATGTACTTCGAAGTAAACATAAATGCATTAAAATAATATGAAACACTTTTGGACGGGACAAAATTTTAAAAAGATAAATGTGTGTAACTGCTTGTCTTTGCCTATGCGCACGCGAGTTCGATAATTTGGTATCAATTGATCGGGATTACGGTGTTGTCATAAGTGTGTGATATTGATAATTTCAGTAAGCATGGTAGAGGACCCGAACGGGAATCAAACTATGAAATGCGTCGGCACGTACAAGCCGCCCGCGCCCGCGCAGCTGCCGCCCATTATACTCAACAAACAAGTACGTATTTACAATACTACATGTGTTTAAAACTATTAACCGTATGTCTATTTAGCGACATAATAATTAAAAACCAATATTACATTCAGTAAAGGTAACCGCTTGTAAACAACTATATTTGATCAATAAAGTTTACAATGCGTTAGTGAAACTATTCAAATATTATTGTATCCTAAATGTTCGAATGATTTGCTTTTATTTTTGTAATTTTAATTTTGTCTATTGATCCGGAACTATGAATTTTAGATTTTGTGTATATTCATGCCTAAACATTGTATAAAATGTTATATTTGTTCATAGCAATGCATTTAAAGCAGCGGCTAGTTCATCTAATATTCGTCCGCCGCGCAGGCACGCACTGACGAGCAGTTATACCATCGAGTGTTATCAATATAACTATACTGGAGTAGGTTCTTACGTGCGTGCGCCGATTTGAACTAATAGCTGCCTTTACACAACACGGGATCGCAGTGTGCGCGATTGAACACGCGAAAGCTCGCACGAGTAATCGCGAGTGATTGATTGGTTATGGTAGTTTTTAAGGCCTCAGCCTCAAATTTAGCGGGCAGCGGCGCGGGAGCGATTGGTTATTTCGTTGACTATTTCCCGCACGATTGGACTGTTTTTATGCTCGGAATGGAATGCGAGTGTGCGAAATCCAATTTCACGCTAATCTCTACAGTAGGCTTTCGGAAACAATTTCGCTATCCATGAGCCCGCTACTAAGACAAGGGGCACTATCTCATATTTATTACGTCCTATTTATATGATAATGGTATTTAGACATATGATTATATACTACATGATCATAGATTCCAGTAGAATATTATGCTCGTATGATTTGGGTTATGATAGGATGTTACTATTTTTTATCTTAAAAAAAACATGAAACTTTGTTCGGCAGCTCTTGAATAGCGAGGAGAGCTTGAACAAGAAGGTGGTGTCGTCCGGCGGGTACCTGATCGTGGGCGCGGGCGCCGCCGCCTCGTCCGCGCCCGCCGCGCCCCGCGCCCACGCCCCGCACTACTACACGTGAGGACGCCGGCGCCGCACGTGCTGTCCCACACATGCTGCCCGTTCGTTTCCCATAAAGAGATGAAGGAGACTCACAATTAACAGTTTAAATACAATAGCTTTGAACATAAGTTTTCTTGAAGTGGTATAAAATGCTTTGTTTTTACTGAACAAGGCGTAACGACGCAAGCGATTGCATTATGCGCTAGCTTAGCGCCCCAATCAATGAAAGCGCAGGCGCGGTAATTCAAACACATTGTGCATTGTTTAAAACGGTAGACCGTTTAAAGACACTGACAAAACAGCAATGGTGACACAAGAATGCAAAAAAAAGACGCACGCGCATTATAGTAATGGTGGGGGTACCCTAAGCCGTATTCACATTGATACAGTAGCTGGACACTGGCGCTAGCAGCTAGCAACACTTGCCCTTGCCAGTTTCACTGGACCCCTATAAACACGTCACGTCATTTGCGGACGCCGCAGTAAACGTACAAAACGAGTCCAGCCACTGAAGCCGTTTTTAGCAGTAAAACTGGATTCAGGTACTGTATCAATGTAAATACAGATTTACTCGCGACATTTGGTCTATGTCAGTTTGTATATCACCTATGTAGTGATACCGTTCCGTTCTGCGCCAACTGGTATCAATTGTATGCAGCACACTGATTTATGCAAAGACAGAGGGAGTATTTAGTCCAAAACAATATGATGTGGTTAATTGCTCATTTATAGAATGTATATAATTTGATATTGAAGTGTGCTAGAATTTTTTGTGAGCTACCTATCTAGATAGGACTTATAAATATGCAACAGAGATAAGATTTTAGGGGTTCATTTTAAAATCTTTGTCAGCTAAAAACCTTTTTGTGTAAATTTTCACGTTCCTTAACAAAAATCGGGACAATCTGGGTGGGATAAAAAAAAATATTTATTTACACGGGCCCTCAACTAGAATTTGTTTAGAAATTAAGATATAAGTTGTCCTAAAGTTTTATATATAGATTTAAAATTCAGTTGTATTGTTTTTGAACTAGTCTGCATTAAAGTTGTGTATAATGTCATGATCTAGGAAGGAAAATATGCATTGTTTGTTGTCCTATATTGTACATCTGTTATGGCATTCTCCGTGTGTTGCGTTTAATCGCAAGTGGGGTAACCTTTTTCGTCACTGTCTGAAGATTTATTCTAAATTGTGTATAGGCAGACATTTGTCATTGAAATAACTGTTTTTACACACGGGTTATTTGCGTATACTATTATTTTATATAATTTTGTCTCTGTCAAATGTGTTTACTGTACGGGGCTCATTTTATCGAACATCTTCAATACTACGTGCTAAGTAATTTGTAAATATTGTAAATTAATTAATATTAAATTAGGAAGTTGAAGTGTTAAGTGCAAAATTAGCTTTATTTAGCGAGCAAGACTTATCCAAGAGAAAATAAGATTACACAGGTGACCAATTGAAAGTGTCATTCAGGTGCCTATGGTTTTAGAACTAACTTCTGTCATTACATGTTTCAGAATATGTCTGGAACTCAAACAGTGGGCTTAAATTAAGAAGAAGGAAGCTATATCAAAAGCATCTATTTTGAATCCCAACTGAATGAATCCCCATTACTCATAATTGTAGCGTTATAAACATATTCATCAATATAATATTTTTAAGACTGTTAATGGTTAAGTTGATCTGTAATGTGCATTTTAGTTGATTTTAGTGTTTATAAATTAGTTGAACAGTTCTGTGAAGAGCCAAACTTTCAATGAAATTATTAAAATTGTGATTACTGTATATGTTTGTTGAAAAAATATTTTTAACTGTGGAAAATTAAAAGCATGGTACAACTATCTCTATGCATTCATTTGTTTACCGAATGTGGTGATATATAATCGTTTTGTTGTTATCTGTAATATTCTTTTTCACCCATATGTGTGTACTAAACACTTCATAATATGGATTGTTTACGAAAATCCTATCAATTATGTAAGCGAGGCGATTCGCCTGCTGAAATATTATAACACACAGTGCTGTGGAGTGACTTGTTGTAAATACTATGATTATGTTATTATTAAGAACTTGTAGTACATTATGGTACGTGCGAATTGTTCGTTTTAATAAATATGTGATGATAATTTGGTATCTTTTTTTATGAATCACAGATTTTACATAAAGACAATTGTACATGAAGACATATTATGTGGCCGCGCCTCATACCCGCGGGTTCTCAAACGCGACGGGCGTGCCCCACAACAGCCGCCGGCAATTGTGTTGTGCGGTGCTTAAAATCTCGGCGTATTTATGATGCATCCAAATAAATATAACGCGCTATAACATCCTTACTTATATCATTTTCTCAAAGGTATGTTTGTTCAAGTCTGCATCAACCCTCTACAATCATATTTACTTAACATACTTCAATTAATTCAAGGCACTTTGATAAGACAATCCAGTCCATTTCATTAATAATCATTTCTGATACTGCTCAGCCCCAGCTTTAGCCAGCTGATCAGCCATCTCATTACCATGGATACCGCGGTGGGCCTCCACATAGTTCCATTTGATCTGCAGCTGCTTCTGTACGCTGTCTAGGTCCTTGAAGTCTCTCTCATTCTTAACTGGCTCACCTGACTTCAATTTCCATCCTTTCCTTTTCCAACCTAAAATTTTAACAGTTCAGAAATGAGTCTAGTAACAAAGGTATAAAATGATAATTTTAGAAAGTTAGCTCAGTTTAATGTTGAGTTTTGAAGCCATCTATGGTATAGATATGTCACTATTTAATATATTAATATCTTATTCGGTCACTTTGAAAACCACTGAGCTAAAAACACATTTTGAAATACTATTTAAAATGTTAAATTGTTTATACATGATAAATTTCCTGCTGCGTTTCTAGTGTTTTGATCTAGCTGTATAGTAAAAAAATACTGTCAAAAATATATCTGTAGCATTGTAAATCAGATGGATCTTTAAAACAATCTTAACAAAAGGTTCCAAATGGATTTTGCTAGATTAACTAATACACAAAATCTATAGCTAAAAGCAATGGGCATGGCTCCGAGGTGCTATGCTCTTAAACATAGTTTGTCATCATGTCTTGAAGGTTTGCAAATTAAACATGACCAAAATCAATAGGTTGTATCATATATTAACTGAAGGGATTTTAATTAAAAATATTGTTTTTAATCTGGAACAACTTTTAAGGCAACTTTTTGTTCTTCATGAATTAAGCAAACCAAACCCACAAACACAATTATATGTCTTCATATTGAGGGGGTAGTTTTGTAATATTATTAGAAACTTACCTGGCATCCATTTGGTCACAGAGTTGATGAGAAATTTCGAATCTGTGTTGATTGACAGTTTTTTTACTCCATTTTGCAATGCTACTTTAATAGCGCGAGTGGCAGCTTGTATCTCACCACAGTTGTTGGTGGCTCGGCCTGAGACTGGCTCGCTTAGGTTTAAAGCATGTTCATCACCCCAGTACACTCCGAGACCTGCCCGTGCACCTTTCTTCCCATTAGCCGAACATGCTCCATCAGTATACACTTGTATGTAGCCATCTGCATCCACATCAAATTCTCCACCGCCAGTTTTCCGCCGTTTCTGCTCAGGTGGATCAATTAGAATAGATTTTCTGGATGATTTCACAATTTTATCAACACCCTTCTCAAATGTTTTCAGTCTTTTCTCTACATCATCTATTTGCTTTAATATCATGTCATTCAAGTCATCGGAATCATCTGATTCATCATGTTGATTACTATCTCGATTAGGCTGAGAAAGTCTGGATGGAGTTTTAGTATTAATTGTGGAATACGACCTTTTGTTATTTGCAGTACTTGTCGATGGCTTCTGGTTTTGTTTAGTTTTAGAAGGAGCTCCTGCTCCACTCTCCGTGTTGATGAAGTCTTGAGCACTAACTACTGAATCGAATTTCTTATATCTTGCACCAGGAAAGCCTTTCACTTGCGATTCACAATCGGGCCAGCTCATAAATATACCGGGTGTGCGACCCTTTGCTACTGCATAAAAAGGCATTGTTGTAACTAAATACTTCGCCCAGTTAATGATAATTATATTAGTTTTTGAAACACTGCGCGAAACTAGCCGCCACCACGGTGACATTTCTTCTCATTTAAAAACACGACGGCGACACCATTTTAGCCATTTTGCCAGTGTTGAGCAAAGAAAAAGTTATTTCTCATGTATTGACTTTCTCAATATCTCTTTCTCAAGATCTTCATTTCGGCAAGTTGAACAGTAAAATAGTCAATGTTTTATTTTCTGTAAAATATGCTTCTTTGATAGATAATGTTTCAGTGATAGTTGGTGGACTTCACACGTCTTTCGAGGAGTTCTCTCAGATATGCAGGTTTCCTCGCGATATTTTTCTTCACCGTTTCGCAAAGGATGATCATGGTTGAAAATTAGATTCGCACATGAAAGCCAGAATTCCCGCAATCCTAGTCACCGAGGCAAGCGATTGGACGAACCATCTTGGCTATCACTGCTTAAAAATAAAAAAGTATACATTGACTTTTCAAGTTCATTCAAGATGTCCGTTAAATTTTCAGTAGTCCAACGCATTACTGATAGGGTTAGGGATCATCATTATCGTCTGGGGTTCTTATCTATACATCTATACATATAAATAAAATTGGAGTGTCTGTTTGTAATATTAAAATAACCGCTTTTTAGTAAGTGCATTTGGATGTATACACATTACCTATACCGAAACAAAATTTTTTGTCTGTCTGTCTGTCCGTCTGTCTGTCTGTCTGTCTGTTTGTTCCGGGTAATCTCTGAAATGGTTGGACCGATTTTGACGGGAATTTCACTGGCAGATTTTAGAAAAAAAAATAGGATCTCTCGAAAAAATATTAAAACCAATGTTGCAGCGCTGCGTCTGATTAAGTTTGATAGCACCAATCTGCAATGCGCCCCGCGGGATCAGAACGTGCGAGCAAACTGTTGCCAACGGTTGAGTCTTTGTTAAATACCACGCGGACGAAGTCGCGGGCAACAGCTAGTCTATATCTATACATATAAATAAAATTGGAGTGTCTGTTTGTAATATTAAAATAACCGCTTTCTACTAAGTGCATTTGGATTTATACTCGGTACCTATACCGAAACAACATTTTTTACAATTTTTGTCTGTGTGTCTGTATGTTTGTTCCGGGTAATCTCTGAAATGGCTGGACCGATTTTGACGGGACTTTCACTGGCAGATAGCTGGTGTAACAAGGAGTAACTTAGGCTACTTTTATTTTAGAAAAAATAATAGGATCTCACGAAAAAAAATTAAAACCAATGTTGCAGCGCTGCGCCGGATTAAGTTTGATAGCAACAACCTGCAATGCGTCCCGCGGGCTCAGAACGCGCGAGTAGGCTGTTTCCAACGGTTGTGTCTTTGTTAAATACCACGCGGACGAAGTCACGGGTAACAGCTAGTTATTTTATAAAAAATATCAAGAAATACTCGACCGTGGCAAAAATAAATATTTTGAAGCCAACGGCCAGCTTTAAAAAATTTGGAGTAGTATGTTTTTGGTCGAATGGTTATTTAATTGATTAGATTTAGAAGGCCGAAAGGAGATCTACTTATTAGGCCTATGTTATTAGCCTGTGGTTGGTTGTGTTGCTAGCTTGCATTTGGAAATTGGTTGGTAGGGACCTAACTAACTATGTAAGCATAAACGAACTAGACATGCTACTGTGTAAGTGTGGTACATAGAAAAGCACCATAATAATTAAAGGGTTCTTTTAAATAAAAAACTAAAATAAATACAATAGTGTACTTTATTAGGAGACTTAACATTAGATCTGTCATCGTTTATTTAAATGTTAACACACCGTTATCTATTTCACCACTAATGTCTGTAAAAAATCTTATAAGTATTTAAACAATGATTCATTGTGATTAATCTTGCCTCACTAAATATTAATTAATGAACTACTTAATTTGTTAAGGGACAGTCTACAACTGTGCATTTGGGTACATTGCAATAGGTACCTAACCTAAGGTAGGTGGTATAGGTAGAGAAAAAAAAACATAATATAATTGTGGTCTACGAAAATTTACAATAACTGGTACGTAGGTGTCTACATATACAACTGAATGAAACACTTCATACATAAAACAATAAAATATCATACCTATACTTAAGTATTGTAAATTCAGAAATTCTATACGTCATAAGTACAGGAAACTCATGTTCTATTTAAACAGTGTAGGTAGACTACCCAAGCTACATATTTATCCCTATTTATGCATTTTCGTTAGGCTCCCAAGAAACGTGTTGTACTAGCCAGCCAGTACCAAGTATGCACTTAAAAGTAGTTTTTTTTTCAAATGCAATGTTAAATTACTAATGGAAGATAGGTCTAGTACACACAAGAAGTATTATATATTTTATACAAACATAACTGAGTCAATAACATAGGTATTTCATTGTTTTTGAAATATTTTGTAGCAAGTCAGTAAATAAAAAAAAACTCGGATACAATGGCACTATTCTGAATCATGCATGGCTTGTCAGTGGGGAAGTATACTTAGTTATAAAAGTCATAATTATGAAAAGGTGTGGGAGGAGACATATAATTTTAATCAATAACTATAAATTACAGTACTTTAACAAGCCAACCTAACTCAACTCTGTTAATAAACAGGTAAAACACGAAACACAATGTACCGACATTATTTTACCTCAAACACTCACAATCGGTAGATAATCTAATTATATATCTATAATCTAAATCAATCTAAAATAGCTAAGCTCAAACTGGTAGGTATTTAAAACATACCTCAATAAAATTATTCTAATTAAACAGTACACAACATATTAATATACACAACATATATAAAATTTGTTAAAAAATGTGAACAATCGTTTTGGTTAATACTTGGTAAAATTAGTTCCGTTGAAGATTTATAGAAATTATTTAGACATTGGAAATGACTAGTCTTAACATAAGTATGAAGCTGTTGCATGTCATAGGTAGGTACAGATGGTTTCTGTGACTCTTGTCGTAATAATAATAAATTATATTATGTAACTAGCTGTTGCCCGCGACTTCGTCCGCGTGGTATTTAACAAAGACAACCGTTGACAACATCCTGCTCGCATTCTGATCCCGCAGGACGCATTGCAGATTGTTGCTATCAAACTTTAATCAGGCGCAGCGCTGCAACATTGGTTTTAATTTTTTTTTAGTGAGATCCTATTTTTTTTTCTAAAATTAAAGTAGCCTAAGTTACTCCTTGTTATATCAGCTATCTGCCAGTGAAAGTCCCGTCAAAATCGGTCCAGCCATTTCAGAGATTACCCGGAACAAACAGACAGACAGACAGACAGACAGACGGACAGACAGACAGACAAAAATTGTAAAAAATGTTGTTTCGGTATAGGTAACGTGTATACATCCAAATGCACTTAGTAAAAAGCGGTTATTTTAATATTACAAACAGACACTCCAATTTTATTTATATGTGTAGATTAAATAAATGGGGTGCAATGTTATTACATGTAATGTCAACTCGTAGGCAAATTTAGTTTTTGAAACCGCGGAAGTATCCCAAAACATATGGGATTTGAATCGCTACTAACATTAAAATCTTATGAAATTCATAACTTAATAATAGGTAATAATAATTTCTAACAAGAATTATTTTACAATAACTGAAATATAAAATCCGTGAACAATAAAACTCAGTACTTTAGGCGATTATTTAACTAACAACCGATTCTTTGGCCGTCGCGATTATTTCACTTGATAAAAGGCATTTGTAATATGTACCTGTGTAGTGTTATATGCTCTTTGCATTATGTGGTAGACCGTCAGTGGGCTTAAACAGCACCTGTACAGACTAGAGTACAATAATAATCTACCTAGCATTACCTAGAAGCTTATTTATACAGCTGCCCTCACTATAACTACAATCAATTAAGTTCCATACAATAACATTACCAGCTACGAGCAATCATTTCCCCAAATTCATAGAAGTTTTAATCCATTTATCCATCTCAACTGGGATTTAACCTTTTTATGTATTTGGGGGATACATTCTAATTATCCAAGATTTTAGCATACCTAACAATCCCGAATCCCAAATGCTAGACTCCATTTAGGGCCAGCGTTTGTCATAAGTGACAAAAATATATTTGTCAGTACACTTATGGCCCCGTAGGTCCGTAGGCCATGTTTGGATCCATATTTACATACTCTGCAAACACAATTAAATTTTCTGTCATCCCACGCGCTATAGAACATGGAAGGTAGAGAGTATAAGACGAACACTTATAAAAATATTTCTATCTACTTTTTTATTATTCTGTGCGTGTTTATTACACCATCTTGTGATAAATAAATAAATAAAGCTTTATGGACGATTGATTTGTAATGATAATACGGTGATATTATGACATATTTTCAAATGATTATGATTTGGATGGATGAATGATATGAATCGATATTTTTTACACGACGGAACCACGGGCACGATGAGTTACGAATGATAAAGGATTTATAAGTAAAATAGACAAAATCAAAACAGTCAAGGAAACTACAGCGCAACCAAAATAGATCATAATTTTGATATGATTAGTTTGAGACGAGAATAATAATAATACAAAAAGATCTAAGCTATTAAAATGCTGAAACTAGTCTATACAATTCTAACGCAATATTAAATAACATTACCTACTTATTAGGAGACAACGCACTTCGTTCTAAATCCATTTTAATCGAATCAAACAACATTCTGAATCGATTAATTCGCTACACTGACAAGGCACGTACCGACCACTAGGATACGCTGAAAAAATATTTTTCTCTGTTTCCATAAACGGATGTAACAATGTTCCAAACTATTCTAAGTTCGATACTATAGCGGTGTTATATTATTATCTTTGCTATTAGGTAATGTAGGTAACACACAATTGCACGATTGTCGATATAAACAGTACACAGTGTAGAAACTCTCTAGTAACGCAGCTGTCCTACGAACGCCGTTATTAGTCATTCATGCGTCCGGATCGTAGAGAATACTTGAGATTGTTCTGCGCTTGCGCAGCGTCGGCTGCACGTTCCACACTGTGCTTTAATCTTTGGCGTTCACAGTTCGATCGATCGCGAACATCACTGGCACCTAGATGGAGCACTCGTCGCTGTCGCGCGCATAGTCCTCGTCGTCCTCGTCGGGCCGCGCCTTCCTCTTCACCTTGCCGGACACCACGCCGGTGTTCACCTGACTGAACAGACTGCTGCGGTTCAGCCGAGACACCTCCCGCTGCGGACTCAGCCGCTCCGCCACCGCGCGCTCGTAGTTGTCCGATATCTTATTGACTCCGTTGACGGGGCTCGTGATCGGTGATTTCGGTTTGACCGGCGACGTCGCCTTGGTTTTGTCGAAGAGGGCGCTGGTGGCCGCCGTGTAGGAGGGCGGGTCGCGCGCTCGAGCCCCGTACAGGAAGCTGTTGTTGCCGAAGCCGGCGTATCTGTTATCTGATTTCCCATTCACCATCATGAGGCTGACCGGCTTCTCAGGGGGGACGGGCTTCTCTGGTTTGGGGGCCCACCGGTCGGCGTCGAGGGAGTAGATGGAGTTGAGATTGACGAATCCGCCGGCGGTGGGGGCGGCGGGGGCGGGTGCGGGGGCGGCGGGGGAGGCGTGCGGGCGCGCGGGGGCGGGGTCGCGCGCGCGCGCCGCGCACTCGCTGAGCGTGGAGTCCTCGACGCTCGAGTCGTCCACCACCTCGGTGGCAGTGATGTCGTCCAGGTTCGGCGATAGACAGTCCTCGTCTGTCTCATCGTACGAGCTGCAAGTACACGAATTATGAGACGGTGCCGCAGGAGTGTTGGTATGTTCGAAATCGTATGCACTGAATGCAAGTGAACCGAAGCGTTCGTGTTGTTAGTGACGCTCCATGCCTTATGCCGAGCCTCGGTATTATTTGCAAACATAAGCTCAAATGTTCGTCCGTGGCGGGGACTGGGGTTACATATTTACAGGTAGGTATATAATTTTCATCAGTAAGGCAGACGAGGACTCTCCAAGCGAAATCGATAGCGTGAATCGTGGGACATAGGATTACGATATATTGTGGTGTCCATTATTGAAATATTATCGTATCAACTTTTTAAGGCCTCTAGTGATAGTTTTGAACGAATTTAAATACCGATCGAGTGATTGAACGATTCCATACGTCACGAGTAATGCTGCATGCGACCACTAGGGGCGCTGCTGTGAAATGTATGCAGATTCAATCACTCCATCGATGTTTGATATTGTCAAAACTCGTACTGAGCGGCCAGTGCAAAATGGTAATTCGTAAGCGTAAATTCGTAAATGAGCAAGATGCAAATCGGATGAGCGTGTCCTCCCAGAAGTCCAGGGCCCCAAGTCTGCTAACACAATCGGTTCATAATCGAACAGCAACCGCATAGTAACTGTCACTTTTGACAGATATCCCATACAATATCCGTCAAAAGTGACTGTTACTATGCGGTTGCTGTTCGATTAAGAATCGATTGTGTTAGCAGACTTGGGGCCAAGCTCTCGGCAAGCGTCGGTCGAGGACACGATACGATCTCTGTATAGTGCAACAAAAGTATACACAACACGGCAGTCAACAACACATCCTTACCCTAGCATAGCCAGTTCTGTCTTCCTCCCTGATGAAAGAAATTCCAATATATAATGAACAAAAAAGAACATAACATAGATACACACAATAAAAAAAATACATACATAGATAATTACATAAATAAAAATAATAACAGAAATAAAAAAAAACTGCTAAAAATGTATGAGTTTTAATTCATAGTGATATGTTAAGATGGTGAAGATAGGTTACGAGTATATCGGGAGATAAAAATGATCGCTAAAATTAATATATTCACCAGGTGGTGTTATTGTTTGCATTCAGAACATTATCTTGGATGTTTCTACACATATCTAAAGTTAGGGACGATTAGAAAAGATACCGGGGTGTGTGCAGGTCGTAGTAATTCTGTGATCAGATTGAGATTACCTAGGTAGTTACCCAGATTATAATTACCACTAGACTAACAAATAGCTATCGTAAAAATATAATATATATTGTCGCAACCAAAATTGATTTCCAAATCTACTGAGTTATTAGATTTTTATTTGGAACGCACGTATAATAGTAAAGAGAGAGAACATGTAACAGGTTTCCCAATATTTTCTTCTCGTTTGTAGAACTATGGGGTCTTAATATATGTTTAGTACGTATTCAAACATCGATCGAATGTTTCAAATACATTTTACCAGTACAACTGCTTTCAAATGTACAGAAACATTACGACATTTCGAATATGTTCAAACTCAAATAAGTGCCTCAATTATTGTTCTTGAGCTGAGCAAGTTAGAATTCAAATTCGTTTAATCCGTTGTGTACGCATGCTCACAGATCAAATCCAAATGTTGTTCCTTGTTAGGCACATTTACTTGAAAACGGCTGGATCCTTTTGGAAATTTGTTTTAATGTACGCAATAGTCCGAAAAAGGTTTTAAAGAAAAGAAAGAAATATAAAACGGTCATTAAAAATGGGATAAAATGCGAAGGTTCATTTTTTCTGAGGGCATTTGGACCAACCAAGTCCGTCAGGTCAGATAGTTATAGAAAAAAATCGAGTTTAGAAGATTTGGTTTTTCGATAGCTAACCTGTAAGTCTAGTAGTTTCATTAATCCAAGTGTACCTAACACAAAATGCATCAAAAATGCCGAATGGTATAATTCTAGTGCGTGAAGGACTCAATTGCTGTCTACTTTACCACAGAGTAACAAATATATTTATTTGTGTAATCTAAATCCGTTCAGGCCGTTCTGTCTGCACATCTCATAGAATCGCTTTACGCACTTGGCTTTCTCTGTCTCTTTCATTATCCTATACAACTGCCTGTTCGTGGTGAAAAACAAACGTTTGATTAAAATAAGGACCGATAGGTATTTAAAATATTTATGGTAATGAGGTGTAGTGATGTGTGGCTTACATTTGGTCCTGAGCGTCGCTGCCGCCCTCCTCAGCGACGAGCAGTTCGTACTCCTCCGCTGCGAATCTGTCCCATTCTGACATCTGCGGGCAAATATATGAGGTGTAACAATAATAGTGTAAAATATTTAATTACACCCTGTATTGAGCGCATAGACAAACGCTACTGGTTCGCCTTGTTTTGCAAAAAAAATAATTTAATAGACCAGTACGGAATGCCGTTCCTATGTATAAGAACGGACAAGAAACTCCATGGTTGCTCTTTTTAAAAAGATCGGTTAAATTTTTGAGCAGTACATTGTTCTGGGTATGTGAGAATGAGAACAATGTAGGGCCGGCTAGGCGGACTTTAGCAGCTGGTCAATACGTATATGATATGTACTGCCTGCTCACATAGCGTTGATTCTGAGCATGTATGGTAACATATTGATTTCTTATATTTACGCGAATACTACACATTGAAATAAAACAATTTTTTTACTATTATTTAAATAAACGCGATAAAATCCTTAAAAAAATGTTTTATTTCAATATGTATGGTAACATTGAGAATCTAGCCATCTCTTTTCACTTGAACCAACGTTCCAAACCAGTGGTAGATTTTGGTGTTGTTTTTTTGCATACACGAATGAACAAAAAACTATTTTGATAGGTAAAGAAAACGTCTGATTCTCACCTCACAATCGGAGTCGCGTTGTGTGGCGAAGGGATCGCGCTGCTCGTGGTCGAGATACTTCTCCAGGTTGAAGAACGTGTCGTAGAATATCGGCGTCAGCTTGCACCGCTTCAGGTCCGAGAGCGTTATCTTGCCGTCCTCCGCCGGGTGTACCATGTCCAGCATCTACCAGTGGGATATTGACACACTCAATAGGGTGGTAAACAAATTTTCGGAAAGACAATATAAAGTATAACTTTGCTGTATTCGTCAAATAAACTCACGGATGCATAACATGATTCAGAATTTGTTAGTTTTTTTTTTAATTTTTTTTTATTGTTGCTATTCATTTTGAAAAGTTACGCTTAACTTACACTGTTATCGCGCCAAAATGTCGTCACCATCAATGTTAGTCAATGCTTAAAAGAATTGCCAGTCCTTAGGAGACGACTTAGATGACGATGATCTTCTCAGTTGAGGTCGCGTTCCGATTCGGTTGTAGAGTTAAGAAAAAAAATGTAATGACAATTTGTAAGTGCCCCCGTAGGCCTATACGAACTAAAAGATTTGACTTTGACTTTGACGTTACAATGTTTACAAATGCGCCATAAAAACGCAGATTCAAATGGTAGATACCCTTTCTGGGTCTCGCTGTATTACCCCAGATCTATTTCATAGACATATGATACTATATAAGGTTGTCTGGAAGAGATCGCAGCTAGCGATAAGACCGCCCACTGTACACTGTACCTATGTATCAATACCCTATAAAATGTTAATGAAATCGGTGTGCAATAAAGAGTTATCTATCTATCTATAATATCCCCGTATCATAGTTTACCTGACACAAGCAATCGTTGAAGGGCAGTGTCTCGATGCCGATGGCTTCCATCCGCTGCATCTGTTCCTCGTAGAAGTACTCCAGTTCGTACATCGATATGAAGCCATCACCGTCCAGGTCCATACACCTGCAAAACCAGGACCATGTTTTCAATAACGAAACATGAAACATTCTGTAGGTACTATTTGTTTACATCACTAGCTGTGTACGTCATACATTCAACGGTATTAGAATATTACATTGACGTAAATCTGTAATTGCTTTCACTATTTAGGTATATTTGTAAAGGCATTTTTTTTAAGAAGTAAAAGAAGCCAACATCACGCAGTTCTGGTTTCTGCACGCGGGGTACCGTCTCGATAGTTACCTGAACCAGTACTCGATGGCGGTGGGGTGCGTCTTGTCCTCCTCGGCGAGCAGGAACCACACGAACTCGGTGTAGGACATGCGCGGCTCGCCGTCCGACGTGACGCGGTTCTGGTTGCCGCGCGTCACGCAACCGCACAACACTCGCTCGATCATGCGACTCGATAGTGCTGGAAATTTTATAGAATACTAGCTGTTACCCGCGAAGATACACCGTTGGCAACGGCCTGCTCGCGCGTTCTGAGCCTGCGGGACGCATTTGCAGGTTGTTGCTATCAAACTTAATCAGGCGCAGCGCTGCAACATTGGTTTTAATTTTTTTTCGTGGGATCCTATTTTTTTTTCTAATATAAAAGTAGCCTAAGTTACTCCTTGTTACATCAGCTATCTGCCAGTGAAAGTCCCGTCGAATCGGTCCAGCCATTTCAGAGATTAGCCGGGACAAACAGACAGACAGATAGAGAGACGGACAGACAGACAAAAATTTAAAAAGTTGTTGTTTTGGTATAGGTACCGTGTATACATCCAAATGCACTTAGTAAAAAGCGGTTATTTTAATATTACAAACATACACTCCAATTTTATTCATTTGTATAGATAAAGATTACCCACTGGAGAAGTTTTAGCTCTTGACCTAGGTTAGTGTGTAGTAAGTATTCAATTAAAGAACAGAAATGTGTAGTGTTTAAAAAAATATACTGTTAGTTTTGGAAACGCGAGAAACAAAACCAAAAAAAAATAAGAAAACTGTTTAAGTATATTTTTCTGGCACGAATAGTAAGTTATTTACCGTGATCATTATGTCTCGCGAGGTCGTGCTTGTCGATGAACAGGTCGTGGTCTCGGTCCAGCTCCCAGAACTTGCAATAGATGACGTAGAAATGCTCGTAACTGGAATGAGAAAACGAGTATTAGACCCTGAGCGTCGAATTTTAGAACTCAAAATAATTTGCCTCCTTCGCAAAGCTGGTGGTAATGAACAGCAGTTTAGGTTAATATAAAAAAAAAACTATATCCAACCACCAAAGGAATGAAGTAACCACGTGACTTAGACCTTGAAGAGTCGGTTAGACTTCTTCTTCTTTTTTTACGAAATGAAATGCGATGAAATAAAATGGATATGCAAATGGCCTCACCCACAACTTAGCGGGTATTTTGCCAATGTCAAGTAATTAATAGCAATAAAACATTCAATAAATACAATAATCATGATGAAATGAAAATGGCGTCCATCACGGCCAGACTTCGATTCCTTCCAGCCCCATCGCACCTCATCCTAGATGCCGTATGTTCGGCTTACTGACGTCTGATTCCGCAATAGATAAGACTGGGCCAGTGTGTGGATTGCCACTAAAGAAACTCCAGTATTCAGTCTATATATAAGGTTTAGCGAAAATTGTGTAAAATATTGTAAGGGTTTAACAAGCCGTTGATAATTATAGGTTAGATAATTTAAGTCAAAGTCAAAGTCAAATCATTTATTTCGTATAGGCCTACGGGGGCACTTACAAATTATCATTACATTTTTTCCTTAACTCTACAACCGGATCGGAACGCGACCTCAACTGAGAAGATCCGGCAAGAAACTCAGCGGGCTTGTCTTTTTTTTATCCATTATTTTTACAAAAAAAATAATTATAAAAAGTGAGCTCCAGTGTGTTGCCATGCGAGGCGCACACACGCTACACTTTAACATTATAAATATTGATATGTGAGCGATCAGTAAGGATCACGTTTATGCATAAAATATATGTGTATACCGTGTTCGATTTTTCAGTGAGAAAGCGAGACAGTACCGTACCATCGCGGAATTGGTACTATTTTTAAAATTTCAAGAATATTTTGTTTCGGGAATCAGACCTTTACAGCCTACCGATGGAACCCTTAAAATATTATACAGTGTTATTGTTAAACCATATACCTATATGCCGGTGCAAAAAAAAAGGTTTTCACCCAGAAGAGCCGTCAAGAAATACAGAGAAAGAATAATTGGTTTGCTACAGCCAGTTGTTACGCACCTAAAGAATTGTGTAACTTGGTTAATATCTTCTTCATCTTCTAGCAGTTGGATGATGTGCAACAGATCCGATCTTCTTAACTCGGGAATCGATATTCGTCCCGACCACGAGCGGTTCACGCAATAAAATATCCTCGCGATCACCTGAAAACGAAATAAAGCATTTTGATAACTATTATAAGCACATTAAGAGCAATTTTATTACACCTATTTGGTGGTTGTTTTACAGCTTTGTGCATCCCATAAAGGTTGTATATCTCATCTTAAATGCCTTATGTGGGTTCGTCGTAACTTTGTAAAGAGCATTGGATTTATGTTAGGTGTCGTAAGATACATGGCTGGTTATTACCAGCAACTCCATGTGTGTGGGATAATCTATCCCTTTTTTCACATCCATAGAGATGGAATTTTAATTTCGTAATTATTTTGTAGCAATAGGAAAACAAATCTAGAGGTAGGATTTTAAAAGTAATTTGCCTGAGGGGGTCTGGGGGATCAGTTCATTATAGAAAAGGGATCTATTGCCCAAAATAGTTTGGGAATCCCTGTTCAAAACAAATACTTGAGTGAAAGCCAATAATTATAATACAGCGAGTGGATGGCTTCGGTATGCAAACGTTAATTTCCCAGAGGAGCAAGTTGCTCGCCGCTATTCCAATATACTGGCAGTTAAGTAGTTACCTGAAATACCTCAACTTTCACACACACGATACTCTTTTAAAGATACTTCACTCGACTCGGCAGTTTCACTTTACATGTCAAATGTTGCGAGTAGTAAATTTATGTTCGTACTTTAGAAGTTCCAACGAAATATTTTGCCTTGCTGTACATATGTTTAGCACCAACTCTCCACCGATACGCTAATAAATGATAACTAATTACGGTTTAGTTGTTTAACGCGTTGGCGACAAGATGTGGATGAAGATAGTGTATCTTAAGATTGCTTCTCTATGAATTAATGTACATCAGCCCCAGTTAAACTCTCGAACTGTTCTTTTAATATGGAGTTTAAAGGGTATCTATACGGGGTGATTCAGAAATAGTATACGGAGCCTGGTACCTGGGCTTCTTTAGCGTATTTGTTAATACTATGTGAAGTCGGAAATTGGATATATCCAGTAAAAAAATATCGCAATAAACATTGGTCATTTTGTTGGGACATGCACTTAAGTAGCCGAAGCTCCAGGCTAAGTATACCTTTAATTAATCAGCTGTTTAAATCACTATTCTTGTTGGAAAATAGTTGGTCTACAGGTACGTACAGTATGCACATATCTGGAGTGGAACTCCGTCGCCTCCTTGAGGAACGAGAGCCCCGGGTGGGTGTCGACGACGTCCTGCACCAGCGGCACGAAGTCTTCGGGCGCCAGGGTGCTGCTCCTCCCCCGGGTGAGGATGTACACGAACCGCGACGCCAGGTCGTGGCACTGAGACGTCATCCTGGAAACCAAGGAGTTTTAGTACCTACTTAGAAAATACTAAATCAACAATAACAATATAAGCAGACACCCTACGATAGGTAGGGTAGATTAATACTATGGGTGCGTCTGTGTGTGTCCGTCCACAATGGGCTGATTTGTAATACGATAAAAAAATTTGAAGCCGACTTAAAATAATGTCACAAAAAGACACAATTTCAAAACTTTTTTATTATTACTTAGGTCCAATTTCAACAATGTCGTCGTTATCCGAGAATAACTATGCCAGGAATAAAATTACTCGCCGCATTTACTCATATAATAATGTAACATATTCTTAATAAAACTTATTCTACTATGGCGAAATTGGGCCCTGATGAAAAAAATATGCGAAAACTTTTCCATACTTTCCCTAATATATGTTAAAATGTCTAAGTTTTGTGCTGACTAGATTTTTATGATATTGAAAACTTTAGCTAACATAGACTGTAGTAATTTGTTTTAATATGATTGCCTTAACCATAATAAATAGTATCTAAAGTTACCGAACTTTTGACATCTTACTTATAGTAAAAGTCACGGACAGCCATTGTTAATATTTTCGATGGTACAATACATGGCTGTGATCCCTAGCCCATTGTTTCGGCATTTCAAGGACTTATGGTTAAATGCTATGTCCTTGAAATCTCAAATAAGTAGCTCTCTCAGCAAAATATCTCAACGAAATTCAACAATCTGGTTTTCATCCGTTCATAATAACAACATGAACATCTGAAGGGCAGACTCACTCTCTCCAAAAGTCGATGAACTTGTGCCCATCGACCGGCACGTGGAGGTTCTGCTGGGTGGCGAGGAACAGTGGCATCTTCCAGTACAGCGGGCACTCGCATGCCTTCACTATATGCTTGAAGCTCTCGCGAGGAACCTGCGGACAATAAACAATTACTTGTATATGGAAACTTCTCCGCATATCTTCTTCTAAGACCTTTTCCATTTTTCTATTGGTATGGCTTTCCAGTCCACCTTGATTTGGCCCATTGTACGGAGCTATTGCCATTGGTACTATCGCACCACCCACAACTAGTGGGAATGCTGTAGCGTAAGTCTGCCAAAGGTGTTGGAATGACATTCAGACAGCATGACGTATCTTACCAAGCACCGACGAGGTGGATGTTATAACATCATCAAACTATAGTTTGGTCATCTATCCAGGGCCCGACTCAGCGACGACGCTGAGTAGCCCAACTAGGCCACGATCTCTTTTATCCCGTATGTATACAGGCAAATGTATTATTGATTTCAGTAGTACCGTCGCATTGTGAAGTGATTGTGGCTGCATGTAGCTCGGACGAAATGGTGTTAGAGGGTGCAATTATTTCTAACATTTAATTCTATTTCAACGCAATTTCATTTAGCTCTACTTAAGAGCGCTCTTTTTATACCTGGCCGATTTAAAAAGTTAATACTGGGGTGACTGACTTATATACCATCATCTGGGCTAGTAAGGTGTCTGGGCTTGGTCTAGGTCTGTTACCATGCTCAAAAAGTAGGAATGTAATTTGAACAATTTAATCTACGTTGAAATCTACACACGTAGTTACAATGAAACATAAAAATGTAAGTCCTCGAAGACGACACGACTCATTATAAGTAATGTGCCATTGTGGCCCCGAAAAGGCGAAGTTCAACATTACTGCCTAGCAACCAACCACGAAAAAATTCAACTTCCGTTGTCTAAGCTTATTCCGCGAGATATAAATGGTCGTGTCATCCCATAGGCAAAAAAAAAGTGTGAACGAGTTGCAGAGGGTTCCAATGTTGTTTTTTAATGGCGCTGTCATATGTTCTATGCGTATTTTTTATTCTTGCAACCCGGCAAACGAGCAATTTTTTTTAAAGAGCTTATTCGTGACTAAATTTGCGTATTGTTACAACCGACCGTCCCATGGGCAGACCTCCGTCATTATGGAGAATGGACCGACACCAACCCGTGAAACGATTATACTTGAGATCGTTATGTGTATCGATCGATTGGACGATGAATTTAGAATCGAGAAGAAAACAAATAAATAATCGGCTTGTCTAAAAATAATCACGTGAACAAGCACCTACATACACAATATAGAGACAAGTAGATTTTCATGTTTTTCAATTACTTGCGTGGGGCCTCCCGCACGCAAGCTTGCGTAGGGGGAGGTATTATGGATGCGAGGAAAGATTTAACAGGTGACGGTTACCCGTAGGAGTGAAATGAAAGAATACATCTAAGTGGAAAATGCCTTCCGAGAAAAACATTTTCCAGTTACAGAAATACACATCAAGAGCAGAGCATATGATTATGTAGACGAGTTGGTCGAGTGATCGCTTTGTGAACAAGATATGCTGGTTCGGATCCAAGCTCGCACTGTATGGTCTTTTTGTATTTAATTTACAATTCTCATTTTCAATAATGATTATTACTTGCTGTACGGTGAGAGTAAACTTTGTAAGGAATCCTACGCGTCTCTTCTAGCGTTATGCGGCAGTGTGCCTGGTATACTTTATGGCAATCAAAGATATATTAAATAAAATTTTTACTGGTGGTAGGCTTCGGCCGTGGCTAGTCACCACCCACTGAACAAAGCCATGTCGCCAAGCGGCCTAGCCGTGTTCCGGCATGATGTTCGGTGTTGCCATTCATGGATGGCGGGTCAGATCAGCTGCGCTGCATGTGCCTAGTGAATGTAGCGTCTCGATCTACTGCCGCCTTCCTACCTAGGCAAGTATGCTCCATCGTAGATCAGATCGAGGTCAAATACTTTTTACTTTTATAAAAACGCAGGTTTATTTACATATATACGTAAATAAACCTGCATTGATCTATTTAAACTACATTATTCATATTATTCATATTGAATTTAACTAAATTTAACTAAATTCAATATGAATAATGAATTCATATTGTCCCTTTTCCGCTAAACTTAGCGGAAAAGGGAAGATCTTCCAGCCAACCGGGGCCCCAAGTCTGCTAACACAATCGATTCATAATCGAACAGCAACCGTATAGTAACTGTCACTTTTGACAGATATTGTATGGGATATATGACAAAAGTGACAGTTACTATACGGTTACTGTTCGATTATGAATCGATTGTGTTAGCAGACTTGGGGCCCGGGTGGTATGCTTGGCGGGGCGGCCGCTATGCCCCGAACGGTTATTGCCAGGATCTTGTATATATGTATATGTTTCGTTATCCAAATACTTTCATAGCGCGTTTCAGCATTGTATAGAGAGTTATCAATTGTTTTGAATACCCATCTGCAGCGCCATCTGTGTAGCTTGCGGCGTGATTGAAGAGGTCGCTACACTTGAAACGCGATGCGGTTAAATACAAAAACCTACTCTATGAAGAAATCCGTCTTTCTATATTCACTTGTCATGAGAAAGTTGTAAATATTTAATCAAGGTAGATTCGCACTTACAATGGAAACAAATGTTTAACAAGAAAATATTTAGTTGTAAACCATTATTTAAAGTGGTTCAGATCGATCCAACGTTTTATACCCGTAATGAAAATAGCATTAAGCTCTGTCTAAAGTTTATAGACTCCGGCGGCGAGGTAGACAGTCGGCCGCCCGCGCCGGACCGTAGACGCGCTGTTAATGTGTCTACCTTTTAACAAGGAATCTATACAAATAAATAAAATTGGAGTGTCTGTATGTAATATTAAAATAACCGCTTTTAACTAAGTGCATTTGGATGTATACACGGTACATATACAAAAACAACTTTAAAAAAAACATCTGTCTGACTGTTTGTTTCGGTTAATCTCTGAAATGGCTGGATCGATTTTGACGGGACTTTCACTGGCAGATAGCTGATGTAACAAGGAGTAACCTTGGCTGCTTTTATTTCAGAAAAAAAAATACCACGCAGACGAAGTCGCGGTCAACAGCAACTATATATAGAATTAAAAACCTATTATGAGAGCTACACTATTTTAATTTGTACAACTTTCAAGATTTGACAAGACAGAGTTTGCCACGGATAAGCAATAATCTAGATATAACTGAATAGACAAAAGCACTCAATAGAGGGTATAGACTAGAGTCTAGTCTTTTCACTAGTCACTAGACTATGCCCTCTTGGGTAGCTTAGGTACCACCATTTTGATTTATTAATATACGATAATCCAACTACGTCATTTTTTTTTATTCTAGTGCAATACATAATTATCTAGGTATCAAAATATATTTTTATAATTGTTATAGTTGATGCCTATTCTATGCTTAAGCGTAATACAGTCAAGGCCATAACAAGTTATGTTATCCAATCGTTAACAGGTCAATATGACATATTGAACGTTTATAGGCCGCCGTTTCTTTATGCACAAGACAGCGAGTCGCGGGGTCATCGACCGGCGCGAAGTGGGTCAGGCGACTTGACTATTAATAGCCGATGGCCGGAGACTGTGGCCGGCTAGGTTTGACAACAAGCCCGCGGCTATAGGACACTTCCTATGTGACTAAAGAACGATGCGATCAACGTGATGATTATGAGCTTTATGGCCGATGATAATCAGTGCAGTCCCGATATTGCTAAGAGAAGCTATGACGTCAGTAATCTCACTATGAAACCGTAAATGTTTCGAATATCTTTAACTGATCGTTCGGGGTTAAAGTAATACAACGAACTAGCGGGAATTCAAAATGACTTTATTCGGTCTCCATAGAATGAAATACATATATCGAATGAATGAGTTGAACGAATGAGTGATGGAATATATAACATATATCTGCGCATATATTACAGGGGTTAATAGTTAATAAGTCGTAATGAAATTGTATGAATAGTCAATACGTATTACTGACAGAACATAACGTGTACTCCGCTCCGCTCCGCCGGTGAAGCGCAACCATCGCTCACCAACACAGTGGCACGTACACCGCACTCAATATTATGAATAGTTCTGCGATCCACAATGCATGATCTTCAATGGAGGCCGAACAATGCGATGCATTGTACTGTCAATTCGATGTCATGACCGTATTAACATATATAGGTTTTATATTGGATCTATAGTATCATTTTAGTAATGTGTGGCACGTCTTAGGCTATTTTGTCGCTTACAAGGATTTGCTTTCCAATCTCTACCTAGAGTATTATTATTTTTTTTTGTTCAATGGGCCGAACCATGCTATGGACGAGGAACTGAAATAATTAAACTAATTTTGCGCTGGAAAGCATCGTGGATCAACCATCATCAAAGCGACCTAAGGAACGACTACACAAATCCGTCCGAACCGTGCTAGGTAGAGCAAGTCTCCGGGGTCGAGGACGACTGGGGTGTGGGCCCCGGACGTCCAGTGACGATGACGACTACTGAGGAGGACGGCGGCGGGCGTGGCTCCCCGCCGCCGTGCGCAGCGAGGGCGCAGGGGGAGCAAACAGCTGCTCCCCCGAGACGGGCCCCCATAAGGGGGCGAGGCACAAGAGGGGCACCGGTGCGTTCCGTTTGGAGATCCCGGAGCCCCTCCAACATGGGTCGAAGACCACCGGGGGGGTTTTAGTGGGTAAGAATCCCACATAACCCGGCCCTCTCCCACACAGAGGCCGGGTATCTATCGAAGATTTCCCCCCCGTCAACAAAAAAAAAAAAAAAAAAATAGGTAGAGCAAGTCTCATAGCGGCCAATCTCGGTTATAAGCATAGAGAACTAGTCTTTAATATGCGAAAAATTAGGGCAGTATTTTACATTAAAATTTACCCGCGCAGACGACAGGAAGTAGAAATGGATTATCCTATTTACGTAGCCGAGGTTGATGTCTCGGGCTCAAGCCGCGTAACGTTAAATTAGGCCAATTTACTCCGGGTCCTAACGCGCCGCTTCCACTAAACGCTCCTCTGCGCATTGGGCCCGACTCTCAGGCCTCAGCCTCGAATTTAGCGGGCAGCGGGGCGGCGGGGGCGCGGGAGCGGAGCTCGTTGGCCGCCCGCGCCGCTGCCGCGCCGCTGTTTTTGAGAACGGTCCATTTGATTTTACGCATAAGATCCTGCCGCTCCCGCGCCGCCGCCGCCACCCCGCTGCTCGCTAAATTCGAGGCTGAGGCCTTAGAGACCCTTGATGGTAGCGCAGTGCGGTAAAAGATAACTTCATGATTTTTATATGCTCTTTTTCAGACAAACTTAGATCCCAAACACAGAGGCGAGGTTTCAGCGTTCCGCGTTCTTTGTGACGTTTAATAATATATTATCGTGAGACGAACACCAACTGTCCCGACTCAGAGTCAAACTAAGCAACGCTTGTATTTTGGTTAGGTACGTACCGTGCAATATACTGGGGTTAATACTTATATAGATACCTATTAAAATTCCATGTCTTGGGTACAAACTTCGTTTTCATGAGACCAAATCGTCACCCCCAGGATTCCATCTCGGGACCCTCGGCACAGAAAGTAGGGATATTATAGTCCCCGCGCAAACAGCAGGCGGTCAGATATACTTATGAATATGTTTTCTTACAGAATGTGGAACATTGAACGTAGAATGATTTGGTCTATTAGGGGGCTTACAATAATCTCTCATATCCAGGCAAATCACCTCTCGGCATCTGTATCACGAGTTAACATAGTACTCAGTCTCAGTCTGTCATTGTAATTTTGACCGACAACGTGTTGAAATGAGTTTTTTTTTATTAGGATAAGTATTGAGTTAAAATATAAAATTGCCAGGCAGTTCAGTATACCGCCCGGAGAGACGGGATGTAGTATGGCACCAGAACTTTTAATCTATACAAATAAATAAAATTAGAGTGTCTGTTTGTAATAATAAAATAATCGCTTCTTACTAAGTGCATTAGGATGTATACACGGTACATACACCAAAACAACATTTTTTTTAATTTTTGTCTGTCTGTCTGTCTGTTTGTTCCGGCTAATCTCTCAAATGGCTGGGCCGATTTTGACGGGACTTTCACTGGCAGATAGCTGATGTAACAAGGAGTAACTCTTAACCTAACTTACTTAACTCTCAACGTAGTCGCGCGGGCTCAGAACGCGCGTGCGGGCTATTGCTAAAGGTTGTGTCTTTAAATATCACGCGGACGAAGTCGCGGGTAACAGCTAGTTTTAAAAAGTCTCCATGCGTCACCGCGCCTCCGATCAGTCAGACATACCTACATGTTTTATGTCTGTAAGCTAGAAGCATTATGGGAAATATACATAGCTTTACAGCAATATGTCGTTTGGTTGAAAGTTCAAGAACCGCATTTTGAATTGTGTCCAAATCTGTTTGCGTTCGTCTGTTTTCTGACTCATTGGTCGTCTGCGAGCACTACAAAGCGAATGAACATAAGAATGTATATATACTCGCATGTAGGTGATACATACATCACATATATACTTTCTTCTATACATACCTGAAGACTGTAACATGGTCGTGTCTATATAAAGTACGTCAAGTGCGAGATTATTCGTAAGCTAATCGTATACTTTATACCCTACCGTATTTAGACATTTTGTATGGAGAATTAAAAGTTTTAAATACCGTCCGCAAGAGGCGCTTTCAATTCTCCATACTAAACGTCTAAATACGGTAGACTATAAAGTATACAGTTAACTCGCATTGGATGTGCAGTACCTCAAGTGCGAGATTCATAGTTAACTTTCCGGTAGTTAACTATATAGTCCGACGTGAATACGTCTGAATTGACAGTATACCTAAAACGTTCGCGTCTAAATACCAATTGTATTCTATTGGTAAACAAAAAGTTTGCTCGATGACTGAAACCACAATTAGGCCCGTTATGTTGGCTTTTACGTTTTCTGATTACGTTTGGGTATCACAATACGACTAAATGAGACAAGATACATATATTTTGTTTTATGTCCTTATCGTTGTGACTGGTTTTTCGGACCAACAATACAAGTTGAAAGGACAAACAAAAAATCGGTCACACGCGATCCGCGCGATGCATGTCTAGTTAAGACTAAGAATTCTCATCCGATATTATTTCCTTTTCAACCACATGAGTAACACAGAGAAAGGTAAGTTAGCCAGGCTAAAAGTGTTGAATGACTTAATTTTATTTTCGTTGATATTTTTTATATTGGTGTGAGCTTATTTAATGGTTATAAGGTATCTATATTTCAATTTTCTTTATTAGTACGATGGATGCTAAAAAGGTTTGGAGCTCATAATAACAGATTAGACAGAGGAGGTGGCATATGCTACCTACTTCGATCTACCTCACACTAGCGCATAAAATCGTAGACAGAGAACTGTCAAGGCTTGAATATGTCAAGATTGTATTTCTAGGAACAATATCATTTTATAGTGGCAATTAGCTGCAAACGCCAATAACTAAGAAGAAGAAGAATATCATTTTATAGAAAATAGTTTGGGACATTCAGGATGAGCCAAAACCGACAAGAGTTGTTCGCTCACAAAACACTTAAAAGAAAATGGTAGCCACGTTCGTAGCGAAAATAGGTCCCATTGTGACGATTGAACAAGGGGTTCGTAGGACAATAATTAATGCTGAGCGGTAGGTATACCACAGTCTGTTTACCACAAACTATCATCGAGTTTCGGAAAACCAACCCATAGAAGTGCATCATCCTGCACCAGGACAACGCAAGCCCGTACATCAACGGTTCCGGTGTATAGTGAAGAAGCAGTCGAATATTTTTTATCGGCAATTTGGAGTACCATACTTCGGCGTGGAACAAATATTATAACGACTGGTTTGAGCGTATGGAAAAGTGCATGAAATACCGTGGGGAATACTTTTTAAACAATAAAATGTATATAACGTTCTAGTTGTTTATTCTTTTCTCAAACGACAAAACTTAATAGGCATGCCACGTTTACTAACTATATTATTAGGTACTATCCAGGGATGTTCTTGATATCTTCTCTCCATGGTGATGCTTATAATTAATATAGAAGGATAAATCCTTAATCTTTAATTGAAATATTCTAAACATTACACATGATAATTCACAGAAACACAAGTATTGGAAAATAAAAATACATCACTAAATGTTCCAACAAGAAACCAAACTAAGAAATAATCAGTATTACAGGTAGCCACTTTTCCTCTTTCAGCTAATTCTGGGTTCTATTCTTTTTCGCTATTTCCAATCGGTTCCACAATTATTTTTCGCTGAGGTCCGTAAAGGATTAAAACTCTGCACAGAAGTGTTTGTCTCGCTTATCTTGATTATGAGCACTAGCCAGCATCCCCTAGCCAAGAAAATTACGCATTGGGTACGTTATTATGTAATTTAAACATGATTTAATATCAATATTGTTTTCACAATGACTTTCCACGTTTCACAGTTTACTTCAAAATTCCATTGACAGATTGATTGTCGTGAACACGTCTTAACTGTTAGTTTACTGTTAGTATACCTAAACCGTGCGAGTGTAAGCTCCCATACTATACAAAAGTATGCTCGATTGACTGAAACGTAAGTTATGCCCGTTATGTTGGCTTTTACGTTTTCTGTAAAACCATAAATCCACCACATAATCTAGAGGAATAATATTTCTTGTATAGCTATTTCTTTTTCAACCATATGAGTAACAGAGATCAAGCCAAGTCGGTTGTCAAATGACTGACAATTTTTATTCTGGTTAAAACAATATTCATATTTCAATTTGCCATCATTGTTTATTAATTCAATGGAAGCCATTCAGTTTTGAAAGTAAAGAACACGAGCAAGAACTAACAAGCGGACTTATTATTTGCTAGCCTAAGTATTTCTGAAATGAAAACAAATGTCCCACAATTTGAGTTCTTGGTAAAATGTATACTACGGTAAGTAAAAGCTAAAAGCCGTAAAATGCGTGGTTGCATTCGTCAAGTCCCAGTTCTAGGTATACCGGTACTGCACCGGTGCCTATCTGCAGGCGGTCAGTGGGGCCATCGGCACCAGTCGGGCCGCGACAGTTGATTATCCAGATACTTTATTTTATGTACAGGTAGTACCCATATTTCTCTTTAACGTAAATAATACTCATGCGTAAATCTCAATTCTGAAATCTAAAAAAAAATCTGAGGAAACCTGCATGTCATGGGCCAGCGTGGTGGAATATAAGCTGAATTAACCTCATATTAACGAGAAGTGTGTGTAGTGTACTATCGATAAAATTGGGTGCACTTCAATGAACTGCACCTCTGCCTACTACTTAGGAGATTCCAGGCGTGATGGTGTTTCTCTCTTTACCTAATAGCTTATGTAATCAAATATTGTATTTTCAGGAGGATGGAAGAACTGTAGATTCAAACTGTCAGGACAATAATCCTGCCACCATTCCAATTCAAAAATCTACTATAATTTTCATTGTTGGCTGAATAGAAATCGAACCCACCGCCACCCGGTGCAATGAGTTGAGCGGCCTGCGCTCAAACCACTAAATAAAGATGCCTTAAAATTTTCACATTGTGTTTTATTTTCATTGACCTAATGTGATAATGGATATGTGGAGTGTGTGTATATAAAAGGTAGTTTAAAAGTAGCGCCTGTAGCAGAGAAAGTAAAAAGCAGGAGGCTAGTTTGGTCACGTTATCAAAGGAGACGAGAAGCATTTTGAGCGCCTAAAAGGGCTATTAGTATGAATATGCATAGATAGAGTGAGAGGAAGACCCACGAAGTGGTAGAAGTTTGTATATAAAGTGATATGAAGGAGATTAATGTATGAAAAAGACATACTGCGGCGATCCCAAATAATGGGAAAAGGTGAGGCAGATGATGATGATTTTACTGATTTCTAATATATATTTACCTAATTTAGATTGAGTTTAATTGCAAACAAGAGCCTTAGTATGAGGTTATGCCGTTTTTTGACGTAGAGAAATCCTTATGGATACCCGCAACTCTGCGGGAGACGAGCGGGTTATGTCGGATTGCTACCGACTTAAACCCCACGGTATACCATCGTCTACCTTTGTTGGGGCGCTGTGGGATAGCACTAGCATGCACTGCGACATCCAACGAGGTTATGCCCTAGCTCCACCCTTGATATAGTGTGAACATTCGATAGTAGTGATGGCCATCTTGGTAGAATACTCGCTTTGGAGACAAGTTGCGCAGATTCAAACGCGGCTCCCGCTAGGACTTTCAGATTTTTACGTGCGCATCACGTTTTCAATCATGAATCATTGGCTGTACCGACGGTAAAGCAAACATCGTAAGGAAACTTGCACGTTCCTCAAAATTTATGTGAAACTAGCTGTTGCCCGCGACTTCGTCCGCGTGGTATTTAACAAAGACTCAGCCGTTGGTAACAGCCTGCTCGCGTTCTGATCCCGCGGGACGCATTGCAGATTGTTGCTATCAAACATTAATCAGGCGCAGCGCTGCAACATTGGTTTTAATTTTTTTTCGAGAGATCCTATTTTTTTTTCTAAAATAAAAGTAGCCTAAGTTACTCCTTGTTACATCAGCTATCTGCCAGTGAAATTCCCGTCAAAATCGGTCCAGCCATTGCAGAGATTACCCGGAACAAACAGACAGACAGACAGACAGACAGACGGACAGACAGACAGACAGACGGACAGACAGACAGACAGACAGACAGACAAAAATTGTAAAAAATGTTGTTTCGGTATAGGTACCGTGTATACATCCAAATGCATTTAGTAAAAAGCGGTTATTTTAATATTACAAACAGACACTCCAATTTTATTTATATGTATAGATTTACCAAATGGCCCTGGGTCAGCGTGGTGGACTATAGCCTGAGGAATGTGCCCGGTATAATGACAATAGGCTCGCCCCCTATTTCATTGGGACCAAATACCATTGGCGAAATGTGGGTGTACAGGAGTGCACCTCTGCCTACCCCTTCGGAGATTGCAGGCGTGATGGTGTATTAGTAGGTAACAACCAACTATTTTATCCGACAATCTATTCAGAGAAATGGCTGTGTTGCGTAGGTGTTAATTAAACATGATATATCAATAACTTAATACATTTTTTTCGTTAACTTTTTGTCGTTTCACGGTTTCACCAACAAAATCATAAGTGACGACGCGAACTATAAAAGTGAACGTTTCCGTACGATACGTATCGTAAAATCTTTCAAATTTATGACTCGCACTCGTGCAATTCGTACGTCTAAAAGTATTCGGTTAACTTATGAAAAATCTCCTAAAATGTCTATGCGTACTATAAAAGTAGGTTTAGGTTTCTCTATGGTACGAAATTATGCCTAAGTAAACTTGTGACTCACACTCGCGCATGTCGTACAAAATCGTTAACTTTCAAAGTTTCCGTGAGCAAACGATCGAATGTTTACTACATATAGTAACGAAAAAAACTCACACTCGGCACAAATGTTTTAGATATCGCCCGCTAGGGGCGTTTTTTAAGTCTCTATACAAAATGTCCGAATACGGTAGTTTGTAAACTATAAAGTTAGCTAACGAAAAATCTCACACTTGAGGTACAGATCATATTTTTGAATAAAATATCAGTGGGAATTTTTTTTTATTTTATATGGTACCACATTATTTTTTACTTTTGTTCTTATATTATTTGATTTTTAACTATTTTTTTTGTCAATTCTTAATGTAAGTAAATACTATTTTGGCTACAAAAAAAATGATGCCCAAATGGATGAAAAAAAGAAAAAGTTTTCATCAAACTAGGGATATAAGATTAATATCTGGACCGCGTATCATGCCAGCCACTTACTTGCCTATAAGGAGGAACTGACCCAGAATTTAAATAGATTACACACATGATGAGGTCTTTTATTAGCGCTACTTTTGACGTGATAAATGGATTTAGGAAGGGTTTTTGATGAGCTCAATATTAATTCTTATCTAGTACCTACGTACTAGACACTTTGCAATAAGTATAGGTAGGTACGCTTAATAATTTGCGAATAACTTGGAATAGTAATCTCAACCTCCTGGTAAGTATATTGATTTCTTATATTTACGCGTACGTATTTGTGTTCTAAACATATACATTACTAGCTGTCCCGGCGAACTTCGTACCGCCTCAGAATCAAATGTATGAGAAAATGAATAGATTGGTATTCTATGAAAAATTTTAACAAATCTATCCCACGGGAACTATTCATTTTACCGGCATAAAAAGTAGCCTATGTGCTATTTCAGACTATAAGCTATCTCAGTGCCAAATTTCATCCAGATCCTTTCAGCCGTTCTGGCGTGAAAGAGTAACAAACATCCATCCATCCATCCATACATGCAAACTTTCACATTTATAATATTAGTATAGATTATAATAATAATAGTCCACCTGATCGAATTACAGTCACGGCGGCTAATCTCAATGGAGACTAGCCATTTGCGCAGGATATATTAGGCATAGTGTTATAGTGTGGTGCGCAAGCACAGGTGCACTCTCCCTTCCCCCACTCTTATAGGCCAATGGGACGCCAAGCCTTGGACTGGTAAGGGATCAGCCGTATCACCAACGACGATTTTACGTGTTCTCCGAGACTTTTACATTTACATTACATTGCTTGTTTACCATTTATAAATTAACTAGTCCGCGTGGTATTTAAAAAAAAAGTTTTTCTAAAACAAAAGTAGCCTAAGTTACTCCTTGTTACATCAGCTATCTGCCAGTGAAAGTCCCGTCAAAATCGGTCCAGCCATTTCAGAGATTAGCCGAAACAAAAAGACAAACAGACAAAATGTATAAAAAATGTTGTTTCGGTATATGTACCGTGTTACATCCAAATGCACTTAGTAAAAAGCGGTTATTTTAATATTACAAACAGACACTCCAATTTTTTTTTTTGGTGTATAGATGTCTAGATATAGAAAAGAGAATGAGAATAATTGAATTGGAATAACTGTTGCATATAATAATAGCCTAGAATGCACTATGCCTTTTCTAAGCGGCATTTTCAATACAACAGTGTGCCTAGGCTACCCCTTGCAAAGTAACAGCGATTTATTTCCAGTTTCCACAACAAACATGCAACGACAAAGCTACAAAAGAAAACCCACTCACAGTTTATGTTCCTTTCCAACCTCCCGCCGAGTGCAACCCCAATCTCATTCATATTTCACAGCCATTTCATAGCCGGCGAAGGCGCGCCAACGGCCGTAACATTATAAATATCGCATAATGCTTCAACTGCAGTGGCCCGATTGACCCAGATGTTTGCAGGTCGCAAAACGACCATACCCCATTTCCCAGACGACCCTTTGATGGCCTCCTCAGGTTGGCTTCCGATACCGAATTGGGCACGGCGATGGCGCGATTACGTTAGCCTAAATGTTCTTTCAGAGTGTTATGTGTTTATTGTGAACAGTGTTGTCAGATGTGATTTTCTATTTCTACCCAAATTTGAAATTATTTTTCTCCAAAATGATACAATTTGCTTGAGTTTTACCCAAAGGCAAAAAGTTGATAATATCGGTAAATTTTTCTTTTTTTTTTACGTTACGTATCCCCACTGCATGTGTTTGACGGGTATGACATACCATAGAGAGAAAAAGCAGAGTGAAAAGAATGAAAACTAAAAAGTACCCAAAATTCTCCATGGTATTTTTTTTTCTCCAAATTTTTCTCCAAGAATTTCATTTCTCCAAAATTTCTCCAGAGCCAAAATTTTTACCCAGAATTGCGAAAAAAATACCCAATCTGGCAACACTGATTGTGAAGGTCGTTGATTTGTTTATTTATTATTGTACAACGCCGGTATAGGTCCCTAGGTGTCCTACCTCTAGGTTTACCGTGTAATAAAACTCTAGGGTATGTGGGGAATGAAGATATATTGCTTCCAATAAAAAATGGTCTCTAGAGACTAGATGAAAGACCAAAACATCTTACCACCGCGAGCTAACTATGGATTAGCGACATCTATCGGGCACTGATGTAACGAATTATACAATTATCATAATGTAATATATCGATGATTTGAACACGTTTATTATTTACTAAACATGCTCGTTGCTAGAATGTGTTTATTTGTAATTCGACTGAAGATTAAGCTACAACATTTCTTGTTCTTGTCTTTTTGTTCCCGCTAATCTCTGAAATGAAAACTTTCACTGGCAGATAGCTGATGTAACAAGCAGTAACTTTTATTTTAGGCTACTTTTATTTTAGAAAAACCTTTTTTGTTAAATACCACGCGGGCGAAGTCGCGGGTAACAGCTAGTTTTATATAATTTCGAAAATACATAGATTTAAAGACTATTTTTTATTAACTTATTTGATAGATGGCCCATAATTTACTGGCTTCGGCCGTGGCTAGTCACCACCCACTGAACAAAGCCATGTCGCCAAGCGGCCTAGCCGTGTTCCGGCATGATGTTCGGTGTTGCCATTCATGGATGGCGGGTCAGATCAGTTGCGCTGCATGTGCCTAGTGAATGTAGCGTCTCTATCTACTGCCGCCTTCCTACCTAGGCAAGTATGCTCCATCGTAGATCTCATCGTCACTTACCATCAGGTGAGATCGAGATCAAATACTTGCCTATAATGTAATAAAAAATAAATACAAATTCTGTATGTTGTGGATAGGGTATAGCAGCACTTAGTGATACAAGCTCTTGTTGCTATTGCTATTAATTGCAACGAGCCACTGTATTATGTACTGTACTCAATGAGCTCTGCTACCAGCGGAATGTGCGTGCATCCTGCATCCTGAGTATAATTGAATGCGATAATATTTGCATATTTACAACTGCAGTGCGTGTTGAAACAACAACAAAAAAAACTTCTGTAATTGAATGTGTTGATGTATGCTACACCTTTTTATCACGTAGAGTAAACTGCGCTACAATTTTTCTCATCATAGTTGGTAATACTTAAGGATTACGAAGTCATGTCATATGACCAGAAGCCAGTTTTTTAAAGTAATGTTGACAAGCTGATGTTATATAGTAATTATATTTTAATTTTGTCGTTTTACAATCCCACTAATCCCACTAATATTATAAATGTGAAAGTTTGGATGGATGTTTGTTACTCAATCACGCCAGAACGGCTGAACGGATCTGGATGAACATTGGCACAGACATAGATTATAGTCTGGAATAGCACATAGGCTACTTTTTATCTGGGTAAAATGTATATACTTTTTAATCGCGGGTAACACCGCGGGGCGCAGCTAATTTATAAATAATTGTACGTTCGCATCTCAGCGCGATGGTTAAGGGTAATGGAGTAGTGACGCGCCGTAGTAGACGTAGTGCTGCGCACTTATATCAGAGGTTCCCAAACTTATTTTGTCTACTGCACATTTTGAGAATGAATTCTTTTTAGCGCCCCCATTTTTTCACCTACTTAAAAACCACTATAATTTCAAATTAAATTAATTATTGTAAACCTCTACACAACGCCCCCATTTTTTTCCAGGTCTCTTACCGCCCTTTAGGCCTGCAGCGCCCACAAGGGGGCGTTATCGCACACTTTGAGAAAGGCTGCTATATATCGACTAATGTATCGACGAGTTGCGCATGCACACGACCAATTCAATTCCTATTTCATAAAGGATAAATAGAAGTAATTCACCCCCCCCCCCCCACCCCTCCAAACGGATTAACTCCCCTTTACGAAATCCTGGATCCACCTCTGCCAAGGGACAGGCAAATAACTAAAGGTACGCATGGTCTCAGCTAGTATGACTGAACACGATTGATTTTGCACATAAATATAAGTGGAAATCAACGTTCATGATTGGTCATTGGTTACCACGACAACAACAACAAAACATAGCCGAAACACGTTAATTACGTTCGCTTCCTGCCTCTGAATGCCAAACAATGGCTGATTAGGACATCGTTTGTATTATTCGCATGCCGCAACATCCGTGCGAACCGTCCCACGTCCTCCAATGAGGTCCAACAGACAAATCGCTGGTAGACAGATGATTAATTCATCTCGAAGTTTTTGTACAGTGGACGTTGTTTTGGATGTCTTGATTCATAAGGCATGCCTGCATCACACTGCCTTTGAAACATGCTATAGTCTGTCTCTAGTCACATTGACTGAAGTAATTATAATAGCTAACGTATCAAACTAATAAGCTGTCACTGACAACAGCAACCGCATAGTAACTATCACTTTTGACAGATATTGTATGGGATATCTGTAAAAGTGACTGTTACTATGCGGTTGCTATTCGATTATGAATCGATTGTATTATATTTGGGGCCCTGATTAGCGCAGTTGGTCCTGATCCTGCTTTCTGTGCCGATGGCCCGGTTTGGATTCTGGTAGGGACAAACGATGCATGATTGGCGCGAATCTTTGTACCCGAGACTTGGATGTTTAATATCTATATAAGTACTATAAACTGAGTTCGCCACCAGTCAATTGTACGGTACCCTAATACAAACGTTGCTTAGTTTGGGAGCGTATAGTCGGTGTGTTCATCTGGTGATATTACTTTTATTAATTCAGCGGAAAAGGGAAAATCTTCCAGCCAGGCGGGTGGTATGCCTGACAGGGCGGCCGTTTTGCCCTGACTGTTATTGTCGGGGTCTTGTATATATGTTACGTGCTCCGAAAACTCTCATAGCGCGTTCCAGGATTGTATGGAGAATTGTCAATTGTGTTGAATGCGTCTGCAGCGCCATCTGTGTATCTTGTGGCGCGGTTGAATAGGTCGCTACATTACTAAAAAACTATGTAGTCTATAAGCTTCACACATCAAACGCTAACTCCCACAACGACAAGTGAAACCGTAAGCCGGCCACTACGTAAATGGACATCCCAAGCCCAAGCTCAGCATACTAAATAGCCCGACGAGATTCCATCTTCGTTTTCTTTGGATTTCCTTCAATAACGTAATGTGATGTTGCTATTGGAGATTAAAGAGCTGCCTTTAGAACTTACTGCAATTCACTGTACTGGATTTTTAAACTCTGAATTGTTTTTAGGTGGGTACTTTGTAAGTTACAACATTCAAAAAGGGTTTGGGTAATACAATAAAATTCATAACAACTAAATTATATATGGCTATAGTACCTTAGTAAGTACGCGAGTCTTTGATAAATATCAGAGCTATATTTATTATTCTCTTTTTCTATACCTTTTATTATTCTAGGTTCATGTATAAAATTTCGGTATTCTCCACAACCCAAAGTTGTATTATTACAATAGCGAAGCAATATCTATTGAAGTATTTTTCGGGCCAAGCCGACCTGATTTCTAACAAATCCCAGGCTTCGGAACATCGATGATACATCTAGGCGAGCATTGGGAATCTACTGAAAACAAATACTGACCGTGCCGTGCCAGCGATGGCGCCTGCTAGTTTATGAAGTGCGAACAACGGCTCCCGAGTGCAAGCCAACTGGCACTATCTCTTGTTTAGATAGGAAGGAATTTAATAATTGATATTTATAGATTAACTAGCTGCTCCCCGCGGTGTTACCCGCGATTACAAATTATGTCCTTTCCCCTAAACTACCACTACCTATGCAAAAAACAATGTCGATCGTTTGCTCTATGAAAAATTAAAACAAATCTATCCCACGGGAACCATACATTTTACCGGGATAAAAAGTAGCTTATGTGCTATTCCAGACTATGATCTATGTCTGTGCCAAAGTTCATCCAGATCCATTCAGCCGCTCTGGCATGATTGAGTAACAAACATCCATCCATCCAAACTTTCACATTTATAATATTAGTGGGATGTGATGATCACTCTTCATCAAGAATATAAAGGCTACTATAATTAGTTGAATTATCCACACCAGCTAAAACCAGAGGTAGTAACTTGAAATTTCAAGTAGAGTTTCCTTAAAAGATGCCCGAACCCGAAGAGTTCGCCGTCGTAAACCATTTACATACAGTATTTACAACGAAGCGAACACTCTCATGCATCCGAATAAACAAAAAACCATGCAGGACCTTACAACTACTTGATGGTTTACAAACAGCATCATGCTGAGACTGTAGCAATTCGCAACATTGTAATTGTTAACTTGTATTATAAAGTTTAACATGTGTACTCTGTATTTGTTGTGAATAAAGGTAATATTTTCCATCTTAAAGCGTCATGCCAATAACAAATGTTGCTGGTTCATTTGCTTTCTCGATAGCCTGCAGTCGATACAGGTAGAATAGTATGAGGGAAGCTTTGCCGCGAGGCTGGAAGAATGCCAGCTCGGCCACAGACCGCCGCATTGAGTACACTTGAGTTTACCGTAGGACTGGTGCGATATTGAAAGCTTCATTATGAAGATGAACATAAAATGATAGCAATCAAATAAGAGCTGCATGTTTGCGGGGATTGGTTTCATAGCTAGTATCGGTGCAAGTTCATAAATCTCAAAACTAACTTAGTAGTATTTCAAGCCAGTGAAACAAGAACAAGTACCATTTGTGCCCTGGCACGGGGTACCTAGCCGGCGCTGATGTTATATCACGATCATTCGGGCGTGCACGCGATACCAGCTGCACTCAGGCAGAAACCTAAAGCTCATTGAACCTGCACTTGCATGCATGATTCGGTAGTGAACAACCGATGTTTGAAGAGCAGCATATATGTTTGAAATTATTTGACAGATTGCTTATGGAACAAGCTGGTTGTGAGTCTATATCATCATTGATAGCCCATACGGGCGGCAGTCAGAAGCCTTTACTTTGCGTTAGGTACTAGTAAGCCCACTAGTTGGATATCTGTTATCAGCCACATTAGGTCTACCCTTAGATGACTGAAAGTCGACCCCAATAAAAAAATCAAGATGCTGCTATAGATAATGTCCGAAATAGAATCTCGTGCTCTAGCACGAGATTCTATTTCGGACATAAACCCTTAGAGTCTACTCAAACCAGTCTCTAAGGGTTTTCACCCAGGAGTTTACTAAGATGACTTCAAATATCTACATGACATCTTATTAAAGGTCCACAGCGTCAATTGTTTTGTTTATCTCTATTTATATGTTGTCTAATAAGAGTTTCTTCTGTCAGCGCAGCGTTGAAACGTAATTTACACGACCCACGCTTGGCAGCCAGCCAAGTGTTTTAGAATATAATAGCAGTTAAAATTATCGTTTATCATAACAAAACTCGACCTCTATCGTTTGTGATTCAACAGATTTGATGTTTGGTATTGTTATGCTGCGTTAGTTTACACCACACTTGTGAAATATTGAGCGGGAAACCGTGGTCTCAATATTAGTTTAAACATTTGTTTCAAAATAAAAAAAACATTGCATTATTGAAATAAAACTAATTTTACCGATTTTGATCGCGTTTATTTTATGTTACTACGATACCGACGTTTCGGCTGCTTTTCATCAACCATGGTCACGGGAGGAATTAGTTTTATTTCAATGTGTAGTATTCGCGTAAATATGAGAAATAAATATTGCATTATTTTATTCATTATTAATAAGATGTGAGCCGCCAATAATCATAGGTACTGACGTGTATCTCATAACTAATACTAACCAACTAAATCTCAAAAATGATCCACCGTCAACTAACATAATATTCGAACTGTGAACCCATAGTCGATACCGTTAATCACTCATCTTTCTAAAACATCACATATTAGGTTATCTAAACATTTGGCTATTCGAACACCATGTTTGGGAAGCCAAATTCGAATGCCACACATCCTTGTATGGCATTCGAATTTGGGGCGTTTTCGAATTTATCTTCAGATAAACATCTAATTTGTACTTTGTATTTGAGCTGATTGCTCGAATTTGCGTCGAGAGTTGACTGACATGCTATATCTTACTTGCCCGTTGACAATATTTACTACTCATTATTGCTATAAAGCTTAGAGAGAGACCTATCAGAATAATCTATCGTAAAATAATGTGATAATGTGCTCGAATATGAGATGTCCATTGTAAACGTCGTATTGATTTAGGTTATATACCAGCGAATTCATAGAATGTTGTAATCCATTTACAATAGGCATAATAACGCACTATTCTCGTATCGTTAAATTCTTAATTTGTTTTTAATTCTTCCGCTGGAATTACTGATATAATTAATAACCAATCATAGTCGAATAAATATTTTCGTAAATCTATCATTCTGGGTGCTGTGACTATAAGACGAGGTAAGTAACGAGTGACCAAGTCCATCCAATATTCGACCTCCTTTATCCAATTACATAAAATATTCCCTATTTGTACGCTAAAATGACCGAATTTGGATTTCGCCCAACTGAGATAGTATTTTTTCCACGCGGCTTATTGAAATAGGAGGGATTCCACGGCGCGGGTCCACTGATGGATGTCACAAATTTTTCACGGTGCCGAATTATTGAACGATGCGGTCCCCTTTGTCTTTATTCTGGAATCTCGTTCTTTTGGTTTCGCGGACATTACTTTTGGACAAATAGGCCGATATCCGTGCCATCAGTGATTCAGCCATTTTTTTTTCTATAAATTAATCTATGGTGTATTTGTTTTAATCAATATGTAGTAGTCGGTTAAGTACTGTATTACTTACACTTTTCGTAAATATTTAAGTAATTTTCTTTGTAATTATTTTAAATAATAAAACTTGAATTAAAATTAATTACAAGAGGTTTCATTTCAATGTAATATATGCTAGTTGATTACCGTTACATGAGGAGTCATTTCAACTCCCAACATCAGCTTAAATCTGAAGCATATAAAAGAACGCTAATAAAATCTCACATTGTCCCCGTCTTTATCTATTTCGTGGTTTATTTTATGTAAACGACGACAGCAAATTCAAATTCAGCGAATAAATGGATTTCATAGCAGATTGGATTTATTGATTCGGCTCGGGCTGGCTGGTAGGAAAATTGTTTTTTACGTGGCCGCCGGGAGTTTGAATATAATCGGGTTTAATCTGAGCACATACCCAATATAATTAAATTTGCTTGCAATACTTTAAAGTCTCGTTTGGAATTAAACACGTCATTACATTTAGGACATAAATTTACCAATAGCAGACAATTTTAATTTATTCAAACGGATATTAGGCAACATCCCTAGTTGTAAACAATTCCAAATTCATAAAGTTGCTTATTTGCTCTACAAATACAGCCACAATAACTCTCATAAATAAACTTTGCGACCTTCAAACAGAACAACCTTCAATTTATTACGACTACTATGAGGTCTTTATTACTCACTCTGACATTACCAACTTTGTAGAATATACACATAATATGAGAGAAAAGTAATTTATGATAATAATAAATGTTACCAAACGAATACACCAACTCATAGAATTTGTAAAAAAATCTCTATTTATCAAGTGTACGGTACGGTACACAAATAAGATGCTTGGGTACCGCATTAAGGACTTGGGGCGATACCAGGATACCTTATATTTAAAATTCTTCAATGTGATAAGGGTTGTCCGTCCACCCCTAACATTTATTTTTATTTATTGGACATTTTTTTTTTATAATGTGCCATTAAAAATACACACATCCCTAAATTTTCACCCTTCTGTCACCAACCCCTATTTTTAATAGTAATTTAATAATTTTCCATCCCGCTCGATAACTGATCAATTATCACTTGGTAAGCGGTTGAGACTTTGTTAAATACCACGCGGACGAAGTCGTGGGTGTAATATATATATATATATATATATTTTAATAGGTATGGCCAATTTGGCGCCCTTAGCGTAGTGTCTGTATATATTTCTCTGTAGAGTTATCCTACTTTTCTTAGTAAATTATGTCAAAATTAGAATTTCTTTCCACGAAAGCGATTCGCCAGACTTTCGAGAATAAATAAGTTCTTAGCGAGTACCCTCAAAAATCAATTGGGGGGCCTATCACGACGGGCTTCAGAACTTGGCATCATTAAATTACGCCCCTAACTCGAGGAATCCCCGAAGTTTGTGTGTTCTGTGACAGTTGCAAAGACAGAAACTTTTACCATTTCATATGGACAGATCTTATTTATCTCTGTTAGGATACGGGTATATTTATTAACTAAGATTTATCAGGTAAGTTTTATAAACTGCAAATGTAATATCGCAGTGATCGCACATTGAAGATATAGACACAGCAAGCTATTTAGACGTCCCTCAATCGAAAGTCCAATTAAGTGTTTAGATGTTCTTGTCGGTATGTCTATTTGTTTGAACGTCACTAAAAAAAACTGGACTAATTTCAACAGTTTTCACTACTGAATAGCCTATCGTTGGACTCAAATGAGGGTACATATCATATAGTTAAGATCATTGAGGTAAAATCAAGAGTGAAGGGTCGCAGATGAAGCCCCGCAGTAAATATCTTCTTTACGTACCCCAAAATATGAAAAGGAATTGGTTGTTTACAGTCCTTTTCTAAAGAACCTAAAAGAAATACCATGATTTTCTGTGTTTATACTAGTTTCTAGAAACGTCTTTAGGTTTTTTTTTGGGTTGGTATCAATTACTTTTTAAGGTTTCTGATACTTTTTGAAGGGTAAAGATGATTATTAATAGTTGGTATCTTTGCGATTGATCCTGCTAATGGATAAAGCATAGTTTTAATAGGTTTTTTTTTGCCAATGGGTTTTATATGTTGGTTAAAATTATACTTTTTGTATAATGTTGGCACAATTGATAATTATAATGGTGCTTTATGTTTTTGTCTCTCTGCAGCGGATACAGAGGGAGGTAATCTCACCTGGCTATTCGGGAAGGTTGCGAAGGCGGACTGCACTTTGTGTAGCGCATGGTCCTGCTGGTGGGCGGGCGGGGGCCTCCCCTTGGGGAAGTGGAAGCGCGGTATGACGCGGGCGGGCGCGCCGCTGTTCGCCGCGCCGCGCACCGTGCGCTGCAGCGTCGTGTGCGCCGGCGCAGACGACGGTTTTGGGGGCGTTGATGCGGCGTAGCTCTGAAATGAAGAGGAATATGTAAGGCCACTAATATTATAAATGTGAAAGTTTGGATGGATGGATGGATGTTTGTTACTCAATCACGCCAGAACGGCTGAACGGATCTGGATGAAATTTGGCACAGTGCTATATTATAGTCTGGAATAGCACATAGGCTACTTTTTATCCTGGTAAAATGTGTATACTTTTTAATCGCGGGTAACACCGCGGGGCGCAGCTAGTAAATTATATAACTAACTACTTATCACAGCTGGTATTTTCAGTAGATATTCGATGCCTGAAAACCTTTTCAATGTGGATATTATTTTACGCGGTTTTAACATTAACCCCCAGATTTATAGATAGTTAAAATGGAGTATAAGGGCATTATAACAAACTTTTCAGGCGGAAAAATGCGTTATAATTGCTTTATAATACATTATAACTTTCTATAAATTTGAGTGTAGTAATTTTGTTGTAGTTTTATTTCCATCGACGTTATACATTACCACCCTTATCCTAAAAATGTGTTCATCGAATACGCATAGTTATTACAATCATTTGAAACCAAATAACAGCTAATAGTTGTATACTCGAAATCCAAACGGTCACAAAATATTTGCTCAAATGCTATGTGAAAATACGCAAAGGTTATACAAAAACATTCAATCAGACCCACGAAAGCGAACCACGTGAAATATATAAATACTAGCTGTTGCCCGCGACTTCGTCCGCGTGGTATTTAACAAAGACAGCCGTTGACAACAGCCTGCTCGCCCATTCTGAGCACGCGGGACGCATTGCAGGTTGTTGCTGTCAAACTTAATCAGGCGCTGCGCTGCAACATTGGTTTTAATTTTTTTTCGTGAGATCCTATTTTTTTTTCTAAAATAAAAGTAGCCTAAGTTACTCCTTGTTACATCAGCTATCTGCCACTGAAATTCCCGTCAAAATCGGTCCAGCCATTTCAGAGATTACCCGGAACAAACCGACAGACAGACAGACAGACAGACAAAAATTGTAAAAAATGTTGTTTCGGTATAGGTAACGTGTATACATCCAAATGCACTTAGCAAAAAGCGGTTATTTTAATATTACAAACAGACACTCCAATTTTATTTATATGTATAGACTATATTGTTCACCTCGGCGAGAGAGTCGCGTTGCCCGCGATTTATCGCCGGCTGGATTGTTGATATGCCTCCAGTTCCGCCTGTCTAGCGGCCGATGAAAGTGAAATATCGCTCGACTGTCCCGAAGACGTGATCTCAACATCCGTCCGCGGAGGCGATAGCAAACTTCGGTATGCGTTTTGTTTATATTTGTTTGGGTTAATTTTGTGGTTGTTTTAAGTTTGTTATATGTTTAATTTGATGGTTGAGATAATTATTTACATCTTGTGTTTCAGTTCACATTTCAGCAATTCGCATTTAGCTCTATTCTCTAGAGTTCCGCCCTTTCTTCTTCTCTTTTTTAAGACCATGCAGTTATGACCTAAAGCCAAACTCCGTAGAGACCCCGTAATATTCTCTCTCTCTAAATTAGACATCACATCATTTCGTTTGTAATCTCCAAAGAGTTAGTCAACGATTTAACAAAAAAAAAATCAGAATTAGCCAACATGTTTTCCCAATAAACCTACACCACTCTCCAAGTATTCAGACCTCCAATGTTTACATAGCACACGCACCTTAGACCTAGGTAACCACATCATCTGAGACCGTGGACTATGAGGCGCGGAGGTCACGCATCATAAATCATTTAACCTTGAAGCTGGTGACCCTGGGCGCAGCTCGAAACAATAGACCCGTGCGTGATTCCGTCCGGCTTGTATGAATCTAGGTATGCTAGGTAGGAACCTAGATGAATTAGGTCTAAGCTAAGCTTTTTTTTTTTTTTTTTTTTGTTGACGGGGGGGAAATCTTCTATAGATACCCGGCCTCTGTGTGGGAGAGGGCCGGGTTATGTGGGATTCTTACCCACTAAAACCCCCCCGGTGGCCGCCTTCGACACATGTTGGAGGGGCTCCGGGATCTCCAAACGGAACGCACCGGTGCCCCTCTTGTGCCTCGCCCCCTTATGGGGGCCCGTCTCGGGGAGCAGATGTTTGCTCCCCCTGCGCCCTCGCTGCGCACGGCGGCGGGGAGCCACGCCCGCCGCCGTCCTCCTCAGGAGTCGTCATCGTCACCGGACGTCCGGGGCCCACACCCCAGTCGTCCTCGACCCCGAGGGTAGGTCTAAGCTAACCTACAAATAATTATTCAAAAGTGTCCTTGCTTGTCTGAGAATAATGTAAAACGAATTTGAACGTAATTTGATGCAGTCACTGGTATTTTTTTGGAATAGCATATAGGCTATTCTTTATCCTTAAATGTATAATACAAGGATAAAGAATTCAGGAAAGAAGTCGGGCGCGGGTATAGCAATTCAATATTACGCAGAAATTGCCAAATGTCATTGCTAGATGCAATAATGTTCCATTAAAATTTTATAATTGCCCTAATTATTGCAACACTGTCATGTCAAGTATGACACATTGTGTAGTTTTTATACTGTGCAAGAGTTAGTTTTTATAAAGACATCTCCTTTTCATTATTTGCCTAAGAAGAAGCCCGACATGATATTAACTCTCAAAGGAGTAAAGCTCAGACTATATAAGTTACTCTATGGAGTAGACAACAAAGACGCTCGCATATCTACATACACATATCTGTGCAGTCGTTACCATACAATGTGTTTGTGAGAGAGTTTTGTATTAAGTTTTCCATAATGTTTTTGATGAAAACGTTTTAGCGTCTAATAAAAACTTATATTACAAGAATCGTGGTAATATAAAACGTGCATATATTACCTAATATGTTGAAAGTAGATAATATTATAGAAACGACCTTTGTTAGGGCATTTAGGTAACTTTGCCTGCTCTGCCAAAGGGCCTAGTGTAATCTTAAGGGCCTGGATTATTATAATCTAAAACAGGGGATCCCAAACTTATTTTGTCTACTGCCCATTGAAATAAAACTATTTTTTAAGGATTTTATCGCGTTTATTTTCCGTTTTTACGTTCCCGACGTTTCGGCTGCTTTACAGCAACCATGGTCACGGGACTACTGCCCACTTTGAGAATAAATTATTTTTAGCGCCCCCATTTTTCCACCTACTTAAAAACCACAATAACTTCAAATTAAATTAATTATTATAAGCCTCTACACAACGCCCCCATTTTTTATCTGGGTCTCTTACCGCCCCCCTTTAGGCCTGCAGCGCCCACAAGGGGACGTTATCGCCCACTTTGCGAAAGGCTGATCTAAAAGAAACTCTATCCGCCACTTATTTACCATACAAATTCTGTGAAACCGAATTCGGCCACGTGTTTTTTTTTCTATAACTGATGATCGCCATCTGGATATACTGATCTGGCGTGTGATCGCATTCTCATCGACATCAAACAAGATTGGCACAGAATGTCTATTTAGCTACGCGACTCTCCTTGGCCCAATATCCAACAATGTAAATCAAAACACGCGTACACCAAATTATCTGTGCAGGTGATAGTGGCGCTACTGTCTATAAATAACTGACAAAACAAACTAATTTTCATGGTATCAACGTTAGTTCCACTTTTGACCACCTGCACGTATAAGTTGGTGGCACTGTAAAGGATGTCGCGCACGACGTAGATAATTGAATTTATTATATACTAGCTGTTACCCGCGACTTCGTTCGCGTGGTATTTAACAAAGACACAGCCGTTGGCAACAGCCTGCTCGCGCGTTCTGAGCCCGCGGGACGCATTTCAGGTTGTTGCTATCAAACTTAATCAGGCGTAACGCTGCAACATTGGTTTTATTTTTTTTTCATGAGATCCTATGTTTTTTTCTAAAATAAAAGTAGCCTAAGTTACTCCTTGTTACATCAGCTATTTGCCAGTAAAAGTCCCGTCAAAATCGGTCCAGCCACTTCAGAGATTACCCGGAACAAACAGACAGACAGACAGACAGACAGACAGACGGACAGACAGACAAACAAAAATTGTAAAAAATGTTGTTTTGGTATAGTTACCGTGTATACATCCAAATGCACTTAGTAAAAAGCGGTTATTTTAATATTACAAACAGACACTCCAATTTTATTTATATGTATAGATATAGACTAGTAATGTGCCCTATCTTAACTATTAACAACAACTTGCTTCATAGGAACGTTGGCCCTCTTATGGGACGAATTTCCAAAAATTCTTCCTTAGTGTCTCGGAGGTACTCGAGGAATATATTCTGCAGATTTCAAATCCTTTGGTCCACCGGTTTAGTTTGTGCGTTGACTGTCCGTCAGTAAGTCAGTGTTTCGAATTTATACTCTTATATATTGTAATAATCTATACATATAAATAAATTTGGAGTGTCTGTTTGTAATATTAAAATAACCGCTTTTTACTAAGTGCATTTGGACGTATACACGGTACCTATACCAAAACATCATTTTTTTAAATTTTTGTCTGTCTGTCTGTTTGTTCAGGCTAATCTCTGAAATGGCTGAACAGATTTTGACGGGTCTTTCACTGGCAGATAGCTGATGAAACACGGAGTAACTTAGGCTACTTTTATTTTAGATAAAAAAAATTATCTCACGAAAAATAATTAAAACCAATGTTGCAGCGCTGCGCCTGATTAACTTTGATAGCAACAACCTGCAATGCGCGAGCAGGCGGTTGCCAACGGTTGTGTCTTTGTTAAATACCTCGCGGACGAAGTCGCGGGTAGCAGCTAGTATAATATAAGATAAGACAGTTGTCTAACAGATAAAAGCAGTAGCGATATACTATATCAGTTGTGTGGTGTGTGATGAGCTTAGTTACCCCACGTGTGTCTCATTATCTTCTAATTTCACCCAGTTCACTGCACCCAGGGTTAATTTTAGAATGTTTGAGGTGTGAAATTTGGCATAGTCAGATAACGGCCTCGCCAGAAAAGTTGCTTTAGAAAAATCACAACAAAAGGTAGATAAATAAAATATTCCCAAAAATATGAGGTCGTAGTTTTTTTTTTTTTTTTTATTACATTATAGGCAAGTATTTGATCTCGATCTCACCTGATGGTAAGGGACGATGAGATCTACGATGGAGCATACTTGCCTAGGTAGGAAGATGGCAGTAGATAAGAGACGCTACATTCACTAGGCACATGCAGCGCAACTGATCTGACCCGCCATCCATGAATGGCAACACCGAACATCATGCCGGAACACGGCTAGGCCGCTTGGCGACATGGCTTTGTTCAGTGGGTGGTGACTAGCCACGGCCGAAGCCTACCACCAGTAGAGTTGTCACCTGGTTGGCACCAACCAGGGTCACGTGTAGGGTATCTCGAGGGTACTTAATTCTCCTACGGACGAAGGTGACTCGACCCCAAAGTAGTACCAGTCGGCATAATGGATCCCATTATCAAGATCGACGTGTTTCAAACGGGGTCAAGCCAGGGGGCTCAATAGGGCTGCTGGGAGGCTGGATTAGCACAAGGAGATTTCAGTAATACCTACTACTGGTTGAAATAAAAATAATTTTACGAATTTTATCGCGTTTATATTATGTTTTTTACGTTCCCGACGTTTCGGCTGCTTTACAGCAACAATGGTCACGGGAGGACTGAGGTGGTTGACGTCCTAGTGTCATAGCTTGAACCGGAGTGCCCTTATATTTAGTTGTTGCTTGCGCTCTGATTTAGATATAAAGCAGCCGAAACGTCGGGAACGTAAAAAACATAATATAAACGCGATAAAATCCGTAAAATTAGTTTTATTTCAATGTGTAGTATTCGCGTAAATATAATGAAATCAATAACTACTACTGGGTTTTTAAAATAAGATTTTCTAGTGATTTTCATTAAAAATAACCCACTAGTGCCAATAAATTATCCAACTGTATCAAGCCAAGTAGCTATGTAAGCATATATTCATTTATATGCTTTATTTACATGGGAACAGTCGCAAGGAACAAGACGCGTAGTAAAATGTAGCCAACTTGAAAATGTATGAACATCATTCTGAACACTTACGTTTCCGTAGGTACTGTAGTCTTGTAAATCGTGCATTAGGTACTATATGCATTGATTTATTGGTCTGAGATAAAGAGCAAGGTTTTATTCATAAGGATGGACTGGGACTCTCGTCCACATTACATTAGGTGTCGTATTTCTGACTTTAGATTGGAAACGCTTTCTAAGGTCTGAAAAAGTGTGTATGTGTGTGTGTGTGTGTGTGTGTGTGTGTGTGTGTGTGTGTGTATTCAATAATAAGGTACGTCGTAAATCTGATAATATGAAACGTTGGATAATTTCTTTATGATTTTTCTTCATTCTATTATACCGATAATTTCTGTATTGTCCTGATCAGTGGAATAATCTCATCTATTTCTGAATAATGTTTAGATTTGGATCGTTAGGTTAGGTTAGGTTAATCCGTACAAACATACAAATGTCTAACTTAATCTCTTTATAACATTAGTACAGATATATTTAGGTATATATGTAGTCGTATTAATTACAGAAATCTTCCATGAAGTTGTCAACACAGGTAACAAAGACCATTAGATCCAATTCATATCAACAGAATAGCAATTTCGCGTGTCAGTTCCGCGTCGCGGGAGATTCATTACAAAATTAATTACTCCGCTAAAACAGACACACAAAAAATAACCATAAACTTGCGTTTTTGTGTTCCACAGTGGGCGGCACTGGAACGACTTAATCGGACTGTGTCACTCCTTTGTGCGACTTAATTTTTCACGCCTCTGTGTTGACTGTGTTCACTTCAGTTTTTAGCCGAAGACAAAAATGTAGGAGGTGCTCAATTCAATTCAACGCGTTTTTATTTTTGGGTTGGCATGTGCCCGATCGTCAGTAAAAAAAATGTTTCTTAATGCAAATTTAGACCCCTAATTTGACCCCTTTAGGGGTCGAATTCTCAATAATCTCACATTATAATGCATCTCTAGGATACTCATGGAATATACAGAGCGTCCAACAGGTATGGGGGGAATTCATTGGTATTAAAAGATTTTTTAAAAAGTTGCTTGCCTCATTTCGTGGGTATCAAACCGACCAAATGCAAAAAAAAGGTATCCTGTATTTTTATGATGCCTATCGAAAGGGTATAAAGATTTAATTCATTATAAGTAACATACCGTATATTAAAAGGACAACGCAAATTTTACTTTTAAGTTAAGGCACATTAATTAAAACGTTAACATCTGCATAAGTTGTTATATCTGTGTGGAATAGGTACCAACATGAATACAACCAGTCCGGCAACTTTTTGTACAGATTTACTGGTCGGATTCCGACTAAAAGGTTTCAAAATCCCTCATAAGCTTAGCGGGAGATATAAGCTGATAGATGGAGGGACGTGAGTACATAAATCTTTTATCAAATAAATTATTTCGGTGAGACCATCAGCTAAACCCGTTCTCCTATATCAGATTTGTGTGAACATAGAATTATTTAGGTCTCTTCGACTATGACCAGCCCTTCAATTTGGTGATTACGGTCAGCATATTAGGGATGCACTCATGTAGGTATAATACTTTGATTTACGTACGAGCCTTTGCTCGCAGCTTCGCCCACCGCGCGACGATCGATTTTGCTGTGTTGCTCGGCCTCCAATGGTCACTGCGTGATGATACTGCTCTGGGCCCCAAGTCTGCTAACACAATCGATTCATAATCGAACAGCAACCGCATAGTAACTGTCACTTTTGACAGATATCCCATACAATATCTGTCAACAGTGACAGTTACTATGCGGTTTCTGTTCGATTATGAATCGATTGTGTTAGCAGACTTCGGGCCGAGTTATATATCGAACCATATGTTATCCAATAATAAGATAATGTTTGTTTCGTTATCCCGGCGGGACACATGAGTGGGAAACCATACAGAAAGTATCCCAAATCTGGACCCGGATGAATAGGCTGACCATGCAATGTTTAATTAAAATCAGTTCAGTACTTTTGCCCTTGTTCTTGTTGCACGGCCCGCACGTTTACAGACGGATAATAATAAATAACAAAAAATGTGTATTCGGCTTGTCTACGGTAAAACAAAAAAAAATCCCGAACGTTCTTTTTTTTCCTTTAAATATTCATTGTGCATAGATATTATATTGAAATTCGTAACAAACAAAGCCATAAATTTCCATGGAGGCTTGTAACGACGCGAGCCGGGTGAACTGCCTCGTATCGTCCACCTATTGTTATTGTTTTCCAATATCATAGCAACTGTTAAGGTGTTAATATATCACTAACACTCACGTTTGTATTGTAATGGCTAAATTATATTACGTTGAACTTACGTATATTGTATATACTATGAAGCAAGGCTTATATAAATTTAGGTATTTGTTATGCAGGGTTGCAAAGTTGTTATTTGGTTCTTGTATTGAATACCGAGCAAGCGTAGGATTCTAAGATTGAACCACGAACGTAGCGAGTAGTTAAAAAATATTTTCTTGATTATTCTGAATCACCTGTATAAGTATGTGAATGTGTATAAATATTCCCATTTGATAATATTCACTAACAAAGTTCCAAGTAACCAAGTTACATACCCGTATGGTTATTTCTTAGTTCAACACAATTCGACTTGAAAATAAAGAAAATAAAAACAAAAAAATCAAAAAGTAAAATCTCCCAAATGTACCTCTGGTTAAATAAATGGTGTCATATCATTAGAAAATACACACATGCATACAATGCTCGTGTGGTCGGTAGTAAAACGAGAATACATAAATTAAATGGTATTTACACCTCGGCGAAATACCCAGAAGTAATGTTTAATTGTCGGCCTACATTTATTTACGTATGAAGGAATCGAAAATAGTCGGATTTGTCGGTTTTTTTAAAAATAAAACTTTCTTGGAACGAATTTGCATCAATGTTATAAAATACAATACATACATGTAACATGTATGAATCTTGTTCTGGTCTGTGGGTACATTAATACATAAACGAAAAGATTAAAGCTTTATTTTTTATAAAGAAATCCGGAATATTTAGTCAGTCTGAAAGCATATCACGGCAAAGCTACTGGACTAATTTTGATGAAACTTATCATGGTGACAGCTTAAGTCGGGTCGTAAATTCAGAGAAATGTTTCGAAAATGCAATAGTATGAAGTCACGGACATAGCTAGTTGAAAAGCTTAGAATAATACAACGAAGCTGGACGATTTGATGATTATAATACCGATTTTGATAGTAGGCGTGTCTATATTCAGCCTTTAAAAATGCTTTATTAAATAGATGAGATAGGTATATAATGTAAGAACGTGTGTGAAACGAGGAATATAGTAGCTCGGAGAAAACAGAAAGTGAAACACAGCTAAGTTTGCTCGCAAAGTTGTAAATCCCACGCGGTGTGGTTTAACTCCACAAAGCCAGGTAACAAAAGTTTTACCGACATTATAATTACAAAAAAAAAACATCTGACGATGTTTACATGACTTATGATATTATAGACAGCCACTTGCTGGAAGAGTTGGGCCTTTGAGAGCGATCAAAATGGCGGCATTACTCCCAAGGTGTCAAGGTAAGTTTTTCTTGGATAACTTTGTAACCCGTTCGTAACACCTTAGTAGCATAATATTTTGTAACTTTTGACGATTCATAAATACTGTACTTAATGGTCTACGTGAATAAAAAATATTCTGATTCTGATTCAGGTCCACAGTACTTACGACCATGATTAGGTCAGTGACACAGAGATGTATTCAAAAATATCCTCAGCCAGTTAAAGGTAACCTGCGGAAAGCAGTTGGCTCGAAGACCAAGCTCTGTGCCGTCCATTGGGAAAGTCGTACGTCTGGCAGTGACTACTCCAATGATAATCATGATCAACTGATGATGCTCAATAAGTTATTGGTCATTTTGCAATCTACTTCGGCACGAATTCGTAGAGTTCGGCGCTATAATATACCATCGGTACGTAGTTTGAATATTCTTTAACCGTAATCTCAATACGTGGGAGTTGAGATAAGTGCTGACTATTTACAATTTTACCATCTGACTCACACGCAGCATCAATAGTGTCCAGCGACTCGGTGTACGTACGATTCGCAATGGATTCCCTCGGTCTATATTTATAAAGAGCGGGATAGACGTGCGCGAGCGCAGGCCGTGCGGGAGTGTGAGGAGGCCGGGGGAGAGGAGGAGGGTCTGCGCGCGTCGACCACGTGGTATAAATAGTAGCACGCGCATGTCAGCGCGCCCGCAACACACCAAATCGGGGAACGGGAATAGCACTGACGTTTGGGTTCAACGATAGATTGAAAACGCGTACGCATAATGTAAAAACGTGAATAGGGGCCATCCATAAATTACGTCACACGTTAAGGGGGAGGGAGGGGGTCGACGAAGTGTGACATTGTGTGACGAGGGGCGGGGAGGGGTCCCAAATTTTGTGACATCACATTTTTTCAAAATATAATATTTTATATCTATAAGTGTATACATTTCTAAATGTAAAATTGCATAATATGTGACATCACACTAGGTAGGGGGGGGGGGGGGTTTCCCCCCCGGGGCATGAGGGGATGCGTAACGCATTTCCACATGGAAAATTAAAAAAAAAGGTAGTGGGGCTCTGACGAATGTGACCAGTTGTGACAAGAACGGGGAGGGGTCAAAAATTCATAAAATTCGTGTGACGTAATTTATGGATGGCCCCATAGGTACCGTCAGTGCTCTAACCCACTTGGTATTTACGTTCAGTTTTATATTTACTGTGGTCCTTAGAAATTTGAAGTCATCGAACGCGCAATAGAGTTACGTTCGGAGTTTCACTACAGCGGTATAAAGAATTACCACTGGAAAGGGCATGTTGGGAGGCCTTCTGTCGCCTGACGTACTATGAGCAGACTTTTATCAGAAAAGTTTTTTAGTGAAAACGCACGCGTCCGCCTTCTAGTCGTGGCCATAATAAAGAACGACATAGCTGAATGCAAAAAAGTAAAACATGCCAAATACGCTATTATTGAGCGTAGAAACGGAGACAAAACACAAATGCGTATAATCAGCAATCAATTAAAATTGGCAACACCACCGGTTAGTGAGCGAATCCCATTCTACTTATTTTGGTATCCTGTGTACCCTTGCGTAGAAAATGAGAAATGAGGAAATCCGTTGGCAAACAGGAATACGATCATCGAGCCTTAATACGTTGCGGAGAATGCCACGGCACTAGATGGACCGATGAACACATGCGCATCTCAGGAAGCCGGTAGATGTGAGTGGAATGAGAGGCGAGGAACATAGCGAAAGTAAATGTCCAGCAGTACGTTCACCTCCAGTACATATACCTCAAATTCATATAAGCTATATTCCATTTACAATAACATATCAAGTCGAGAGTGAACAGGTACCTTCTAGGCAAGTATGCTCCATCGTAGATCTCATCGTCACTTACTATCAGGTGAGAGATCGAGGTCTAATACTTGCCTATAACGTAATAAAAATAAAATAAAAAAAAGTGAATATGGGAGATAGAGTTTAGATTCTATGAATATCAATAGTAATAACATTCGGAGCACCTCTGTACACTATGAATCATGAATGACTAATATGTGTAATAGATACTCACACACGTAAAGAGTAAGTCTCCAGGCTGAATCCAAGAATTAGCATTACGTTACAGCTCGCGCCTCGAGAGACCCATTAAAAAGAAAAAGCATAAACAATAATCAAATATAACATATGAAACAATAACAATAATAGCATTAAAATAAAGCAGAAAATTAATTTTGTCATATTGATTTCTTATATTTACGCAAATACTACACATTGAAGTAATATTAATGCTACAGATTTTATCGTGTTTATTTTATGTTTTTTACGTTCCCGACGTTTCGTTATTTTTAATCAGTTTAACCCACGTTTTGTACACATTATGTGCCTCTATTGTCCTTCGCCATCACAATGACTGATCATATCAAACGTAATCAGAAATTTTCAGCCGATTCGTACCAAGCCTTTCCTGAAAATCTTTACATTTTACATGTGCGAGCGTCCTTTTACGGGAAAAGGCACATACGCAGATGTTAAATTCAGATGTTACAAGTCCAAATGTAACGCCGATGTCGGGAAACAAACTAAGAAATGTTTTATCTCAATTCACACAGAAATGTCATTAAAATGCCATTAAATTGACTACATATTATATAGTATAGTTTTGCGACGGATAGCACTCTAGACAATCGTATAACCGTTTTACACTAGGTCTTCTGTCTCGACCCGCAGTAGAGACAAGATTATATTTGACCTGTGCCATAAAATGGTTGGGCGTAAACCTTCGTTTTAATGGCGGTGAAACGTTTCGCTGTCATTGTGTCTCATAATAATTTCAGCTATTTCGGAGCTATGGGATACTGATAAGAAATAATCTTTTTACTTTTAGCGGAAAAGTGAAGATCTTCCAGCCAGGTGGGTGATATGCCCCGTCGGTTATTGTCGGGATCTTGTATATATGTTACGTGCTCCGAAAACTCTCATAGTGCGTTTCAGGATTGTATGGAGAATTGTCAATTTTTCTGAATGCGTGTACAGCGCCATCTGTGTAGCTTGTGACGCGGTTGAAGAGGTCGCGACATACTATTAATGATGTATTGAAAAGGAAATAGAACATCTACAGGTGTTCTATTTATTACGTGTTGCATTTGCTACTTCATTGTAAATAAGGATCAGGTACAACAATAACAAATAATGAATTCAATGAATTAAGTTAGAATCAGTTAGATTAGAATGTCAAGTTAAATACTATACTAAATTAATCTGTCAGAGTATCTAATAGAACCGAAGAATAGGACTTGCAAAACAACACAGTGACAATGACTAAGTTTTACACATCTACAATTATTTGCTGTCTTGCTCGCACATTACAGCTATGAGAAAGGTTATTTGAGACAAGTTTAGTTTGTGTGTGTCAAAAGAAACAAAAACAATTCCACCACCACAGTAAAGTATAACACAATTAGTTCCCCGAAATAGCACTGGAATATATTTTATGAATTTTGATAGGCCTCTCGTTACCAGCGTGTAAGAACGCATCACCCCTCTGTAACTATGGTAATAAAGCTCTGAAAATGTAAATGCTTATTACCATTGGAAAGGCTACGTAGATTGAAACGATTTCGACGAACTTCAATTCGACCACCTAAATTGTTATAAAAAGATGATAAGCTTAATAAAATAACAAAATTACACCTATATTTAATGTTGCTGGCAATATGAAGTAAGAATTCGTTACAAACCTATTCCTACGGCTATTATTTAGATTTGATAGTTGCTGTTTGCTTTCTTGTAAATACTAAGACCCAAATCTATAGATTTGTTTACCAAGAAGAATGCTTCAGCAGACATGTGCTTCGTGAGTGTCATGCCATTATGAGGGAAAGAAACTGTCCATATATAGGAGCTAGAGTATTCCTTCAACAACCGAAGCCTGTTAACAGCGCCTATCGTCTTACAGTAGATACGCAGTGGAATCGTGTTACAATGTACCTCATCGATCACGTATCCCTAATTAGTACGTATTAATCTCCCGAGATAGTTCTAATTTGCTACAAGAACGGCAATAAACGTGTTATTTGTTTTGTACTCTCCGTAAATTGGCGGAGCAATCGCTGATTGGGCTATTTTTTGCGAGAAAGATACGAACGAGAAGTAAGACGATATTTTTACTGTTCGCGCCAGTGGAGGCACACAATGCAGCTGACGAGGCTGCTTTGCTTAGCTCGTCCGAGGCAAACGATAGTCCTGCCTGTCCTGAGCGCTGTCATTTGGCATCAAGTGCGGAGAAACGATTGTTAGGTCTCTTATAGGCAGTGTAGATGCGGCTGTGAATCCTAACCGGAGGGGACCACGTGGTTGGTTGATCAGTCGCCCCTTGCAACCTCCCTGCATAGCTCGCAGGTCCGCCAAATTGTTCAAGTTGATGCCTGGCAACTGAGTACACAGATGCAAAACTTCGCTGTTTAAGGCTCAGTTATATTTGTGCTTACAACACACCCTAATTCCAATGGAGTAATTCAACGACCGTTGATCGTCTGGAGCTACTGCCTCTCTTAACAAAATGACGAGACCACGATTCTGAATAACGATGTTATTTTTAAAGTTCGTTTGAAGGTGTCCTCAAAACGAAATCGGAATCACTTATCATATAAAAAGACTGGCACGCAAATGCAACCGTCGGTGTCGTGTTCGAAGATATAATAAAAACATTGCTGCGCTTATAACATAACTACGAGATATAAAACTATCAGCACAATTGCAATCGGCTGTGAATGAAATGGACAGATATTATGAGATGCATAACGTAATGTTATCACACAACCAATGCACTGTAAACTTAGTTTTTGCGGAGCGGACTCTGCTCAACTTCGAAATAGTAAACTTCATAGATTTAGTGACGATAGGTCCATATAAAAGGATTCCTGTAGGTTTTCCTTTAATTAAAATTTGGTTACCGACTTGTTTGAAAACTAATTTTATTTTGCTTTGCAGAAACCGACATGAACCTTGGTTGTGTTCTGCACCATAAATAAGTATTGTAATAAATTTAATTTTACGGATTTTATCGAGTTTATTTTATGTTTGTACGTTCCCGGCCTTTTGGATGCTTTACAGCAACCATGGTCAAGCGAGGACTGAGATGTTTGACGTCCTAGTGTCAAAATTTGAAGTAGGGTCAACTGCAACGAACGGTTAACAGTTAGCAAATCAATAAATAAATAAGTATTTAATATACTTATATTTAATACGAGCGCTAGACCACATTGAGTATGAACAGTTTATTAAGTTTTTTGTGTGGGTCCATGGTCATGTTGGCAGGATAACATACTCGTAAACTAAGCTGAGTGAAAAGTGTAAAAACTTTCAGGAGTTCATGAATATCATGATAGCGATGTGATGTATCGTATTATTTAGTTTAGTGAAGTTGGCAGGCATTGAGAGAGTACGTTGCGCCCGCGCCGCATATGGCGCGCGCGTCAACCTTGCGCGCGGGTATCGGGGACAACGCTAGTTCGGCGATCAATCGTCTCGTTATGCAATTTCTTGGAATTATTCTTAAAAGATGTTTAGTTGGGTGGCCTACTTAGAAATACGAGTATATCATGTGATACCTTTAGCTAAATCTGTTAAAGGTGCCGTCGCACCGCTGCGCACGAGCTCGTTACGCATGTACGCAAGACTTTGCTTCGGTTTGTGCGACCATCAAAGCCAAAAATGTCCCGCGTGCCCGTGCGCAGTATGCGCTGCAATGGAGCAACGCTTTATGATTATTTAGAAGTAACTTTCTCATATAAGTTTCATGCCATATAATAATACCAGCCCTTTTAATGTCCCACCTTTGCCACGGGCCTCAATGCGAGGGGGATTAGGCCATAGTCCTCCACGCTGGCCTAGTGCAAGTTGACGGACTTCACACGTCTTTCGAAGGGTTCTCTAATCATAAAAACTCATGCCATATAACGCGTCATATATCTTGCTTTCTAACATTTTTGTAGAGAACATTTATTTAATTTTATTATTCTTTTGACAATGTTATAGAGGTCCTCTGTCTTTATAGCGCGAAAGGTCAAACATGTTGATGCACTCACAAATCATGGGATTCGTCACACGCCGTTGGTTTCGTCACATTTGGCCTTTGCCGTGCCGTGGGCTGTTTTACTGAAATATTTGCTCATTATTATGTACGTTACGTATGACGGTCGTTATAACTGCGGCGATTAAGGCTTTAATACATTTCAGTGTAAGAGGTGTGTTATTACAGAGGATGTCTGAATAGTGACTAGTGTTTTTGTTAAATTTTTGAACTGACTTAAAAAAACGAGGAGGTTCTGAATTCGATTGTATTTTTGTTCTACAACAAATGGCGTATTAGCCAAGAGTGGAGAACGTAGCATATTATGCAAATAGCAGTCGGATAGTTCGCCACAATAAGGTATACTACTTCTAATTTACCTTGACAATGAATTGAAACTTATTATGACTATTTTAGAGTTCAGTCAGATATTAATGAAAATATCGATAATCACTTTTGAGCATAATCTAATGTGCCTATAGTTTATTTCAAAAGGCCAAAGTGACCATTGACGGTGACTGTACCACTTCGCATCCCAATTTCCAGCGTTCTATATTAACTATGATCAGGATGTCAAGTCCCAGATTATTCGTAAGCTAACCGTATTCATCATAATCTACGTATTTAGAGATTACGTCCGCTAGAGGCGATGTACAATTTGCCATACAATGTGTCTATATGAATACGTTAACTATACAGTGACGTACTGACATATCAACAAAAATGAGATACGCACGTAGCTCGAAGAACATTCGGTTGTTACGCCTAGTTGGAAACAAGGTGATAATTGCTTGAACCCCTATGAACTCCGCTCAAGAGTTTAAACAGTGATTTGATTAGGAACAGTATAAACAGTGGTTATTAGTGATTTCGCACTTGAGGGTTCGTGAACATGGCAATGCTAATTGATTTGTTTTGGAGATGTTTTTGCAGGAATTCCTATGAAGTTTATAATAGTATTGTAGCTACCTCTTCAATCTCGCCACACAGATGGCAGTGCAGAAGACATTCAGAACAAAACATGACGATTCTTTATACGATCCTGAAAGGCGCTATGGGAGTTTTCGGAGCACTTAACATATATACAAGACCCTGTTGACAATAATCCGGGGCATAGCGACCGCCCCGTCTGGCTGGAAGATATTGCCTTTTTCGCCAAAGTATAGATAATTGCTAACTTCATGAGCGGTAGTAAACTTTACATATTTTTTATTAAATGTGCGTTTTAATTCGGTACCAATATAAATAATATGAAAGTTTGTATGAATTCGGGGCTAGCTAACTGTTGTTTTGATTTTACGTAAGTAGGTACACTATAGGCCTTCAGTTTCATGAGGTTTGTCTTTGAGACTTGAAAGGACTTGACGCCGAATTGAGAGGAGAGAGAGAGAGAGAGTAAATGAAGAGAGAGAGAGAGAGAGAGAGAGAGATGGGCGTTGTATTGAAAAAGGCTAAAAAGTCAATGGTAAATAATTGTTGTCTATTATTGTGTTCTATGGCAGGTGTGTTTAAAATGTTTCGTCTGATTGGTTCGTTAGTAACTTTCTAAAGATTGATTTATGGTGGTGCAACGGAGCTGCAGGCAAAAGCAGGTTGTTAGTTGTTATTACTTGTTAGTTCACTAATACCTACATAACAGCTTGTAAATACTTTCCAATTATTAAAACAATGCTAACCGTATATAGTCCCCGGCCGCTAACTAACTAGTTTACAAAGAAGCCGCTAGTTGGAGCAACATCCTTAAAAGCAACTCACTCTAAGCTCGTTTGAGGCCTACCTTCGTCGATTTAATAGATGTTGTTTTTGTTAGGAGATATACACAATATCTACTATGATAAATCGTACCCCAAAACAACGATTGTTAGAATTTTTGTCTGTTTGTCTGTGCGTTTGTGCGATGTGACGGCTCGTGAATTAACTACTCAACGCACAAGGACTTTGGTGTTTTTCATGGTACCTACCTAACAAGTATATACCTAACGATATTATTAATGTTTGTTGACCTACCAGGACGCCCAGTCTGCTAACACAATCGATTCATAATCGAACAGCAACCGCATAGTAACTATAACTTTTACAGATATCCCATACAAAATCTGTCAAAAGTTTCTCGATAGATCGATTATGAATCGATTGTGTTGACAGACTTGGGGCCCAGATAAAATGAGCTACTGTTCTGTGTCCATCTTTAGCAAGTTAATATTTATGCCCACTGAATTAATTTAATATTGATCGTTTCCCCAGAGTTTTCACTTTGTATAGAAAAGCGACTTACTTATTAATTCTATATAGCTATCAGCTTGTTTCACAGCGTGCTATGGTATTGGTATTAAGTTAGATTACTTAAGGAGAAGAGGCTTTTTTGCATAGTATAAAATGAAACCGTGAAGACTTGTGCAGACGGCAAAGCGATACACATTTTTGGGAAGAAAATCTTATTGGCATTAGGTAGGTCTACCTATTTAATTATAAAAAGAAAATAAGGTCCTTCTCCATGTGCATGGGATTACTGTATTATTGTATAATAATAGTCATGAAAAATAATGTATTTTAGTAATTCCTTCCTGACTTTAGAGTGTGGGATAAACTCAGCCGTTTCTGTCAATCGACGGATCTGACGTTTGTGCTGTCAGATCGGGTGCTTATCTGTGTTGGTGTCTGATTATGAATGTAACGCTCATTAACATAAATTTGTGGTTTTCTTAAGATACTATATTTCTTTATACAGTCAGGATGGAATTACTAACGTACAGTATTTTTCATGACTATTAAGGTAGGTACGGTAAATACACTCAAAGTCGACTCGGTAGATGAATGCACCTAATATAATGATCAAAGGAGAGCAATCAAGCACTCCCCGTGATGCCCTCACGGGGAGTGCTTGTTCTGGGCAAACATACATACAGACTCCCAATTCAACCTTGCTATATGCATAGAGTTGCTAGATTAAAAATAAATGTATTTGTGTTGATTTTCAGCATCTCAAATAGCCTTATATGTTTCTTAATTGACATAGGTGTAGGTCAGGTTGTATTGGCAACAAAAGGGTGATGTCTTGCTCATGTATTGATCTTTTATGAATTAGCAAAAAATACACCAATCGTTTCTTCCTTATTTATATGGTAAATATCTTCAATGTCAGTTTCTATGAATAATTGGAGATCTTAAGCATTCAATATTAAATTAAATTTCAACAAAATAAATTGTTGAGTAGCTTATTTAATCCCTAACAATTTCCGATGCCCGTTCAAATGGAAACAGTCTGCAAATCAAAAATACGTAAACGCATTAAAAGTTTTTCAGACAAACTGAATTATCATTATGGTGTCCTTTTCACACACCGCGGTTTCCCCTCGATCGTCTATCACTTTCGCACATGGTGGGCATGGAATAAGTCTGTCTCTATCATGTTTTGGTTTCAGCATGTTTCAGGACAGCTGAGCGGGTCGACGCGTTGCTATGGCGACCATTGATCGGCCGCCATCTTGGATGCAGTCGTCTGCAAACGCGTACTCTAGACAATAACGAGATTTTGGCGTCTGGCTTAAAAATAGACGTGATCAATGGATTCGTGGAAATGTTGAATTGAAATAATTAATTCGGCAATCTTAACTAATGAAGCAAGCAACAAGCATGCAGCAAGCAATATAATAATTGAGACAAAAATTTAGAAGCATTTTCCAATTTATGTACTTACTCATAAACAGACAGACTGTACCTATAAACCTATATTAGTTTATTTATAGTAACAGGTATTAGGAACCTAAACTATTTACCTAACCATACGGGTCATCGCAGGTAATTTCAATCCAGGTCTCAAATTATACATCATCAATCAAAATGAGCAAACTGTATACTTTTGCGATTTGAAGCTCCCAACGGCGACACAAATAAACGTAATAAAAAAAAAACTATATACCAACATAAAAATACGTATGTGTCAAATCGTATACCTCCTTTATCATTACTTTATAATACGACGGTCCCTACGTACTACATAAAGACATGTCAAAATGTATATTTTTTTTATTGCACTTTGGCTTTAGATTTTCCATATACACATACCCATATACGTTTTTTTTTAAATATTAAGTATATTTAAAAAAAAAACAGTGCAGTGATAGCCAAGTTGGTAGAACGCTTGCCTCAGTAACGAGGATTGCAGGTTCGAACCCCGGCTCGCACCTCTGGGATTTTTCATGTGCGCATCTCTTTTTCAACCATGATTATCACTTGCTAAACGGTGAAGGAAAACATCGTGAGGAAACCTTCATGTCTGAGAGAACCCCTCGAAAAATGTGTGAAGTCCGCCAATTCACACTGGGCCAGCGTGGTGGACTATGGCCTAATCCCCCTCGCATTGAGGGGAGGCGCGTGCCCAGCAGCGGGACATTAAAGGGCTGGAACTAACTAACTAAAAAAAAACGTATATAGGTACGTCGAATAGTACTTATCTCCATTTTACACCTATTTTAAGATCTGATATAGCATTTTATATTGAGTTGTGTCCCATGGTAAGGCTATGAGTATTCAATGGTATATCGTGCTTCTACCGGGACTGGAATCAATACTGGCGTTTATTGGGACCGGATGGACCGATCTACATTTATAGCGACACTATCGAGCGTCTATACCTTGCTTCTATAAATAAATGAAATGTTTGGTGTGGGGGTCAATATGTTTTATATTAAAAATAAATAGTGTCTACAAAATATATTAAGGTGAAATTTATTAATCATTGCTTTTTTTTTATTACATTATAGGCAAGTATTTGATCTCGATCTCAGCTGATGGTAAGTGACGATGAGATCTACGATGGAGCATACTCGCCTAGGTAGGAAGGCGGCAGTAGATCGAGACGCTACATTCACTAGGCACATGCAGCGCAGCTGATCTGACCCGCCATCCATGAATGGCATCACCGAACATCATGCCGGAACACGGCTAGGCCGCTTGGCGACATGGCTTTGTTCAGTTGGTGGTGACTAGCCACGGCCGAAGCCTACCACCAGTAAAGTTGCGTTCACGAGCGTACGATATTTTTCAAATGAAATTGTTAAACTTGATTTTACAAGTCCTATCAAGATGATCAAGATGTCAGATACTAAAAACTACTTCCATGTACTTAATACTATTAAGTACGGATGAAATGAAAGGATATATCCTTGATATACACGCAAAATAATACACAAATAAGGTCGGTATAGTCAGCGATCACGTGACTACATTATTTTATGCGCGGTCCACACCAGAGCTCTCAATACCTACTCTTGTTTGATCCACATAAAAATCGAACAGACTTACCCCGTGTGTGCTAAGTCCGGTTATTGTTCTCAACGATTGTCACACCAACAAATCGATCGTAATCGAAACAACGTTGGTAGTGTGGCAGCTAAATCGGAGGTTTCGTAAACAACACGTAACAGCTACACGTTCCACCTTTTACAACTCAGTCGGTATCCGAAAGCCGAATCGAAGCCGGAAGTTTTTAATTAAAATCAGGTAGGCACCTACATTAACAGTTGAGGGGTTTATTCGCTTGTTTCCGACGGAAATGGAAAGGTCAACAGTCAAAAATATGAATTTAAATTATCAAAGATCATAAATAAAAAAAAGAACAGCAATAAAATCCACAAATGATATGGAATAAAATATTGACGAAAATAAATTCCTTTTTGGCTTGTATAACAATATACTAACCAAGAATTGTATAACCTCAGTGTACTCTATTTATATAATAAAATGAAAAAAAACATTAACTAAATTACGGGGAATAAAAGAAACGCAAAAAAAATATCAATGAATTACACAATTTCTAGAAAGCAACACAAGCTGACGTTCTCTTTACATAAATAGGACAACGGAGTGGAGGAATCACCCTTATAAAGTTATTTTTTTTTAATTTGAAAGGTTTTTTTTTAAATTTAAAAGCTTGAGCGAAAGCTCGGGCACTCCACATCGCCGGTCAAGGGCGTTGCACCAATGCGGTACAACCTCACAACGAGCAACATTCAACATAAATCCGAGCTAAAAAGGTTACTTTTCGAACGGCAAGCAACTGACATACCCTGAAAGATCAGCGCTTTTTATGGAAACTTTAGAGGGCAAAATTGCAAAAAATATATATTCTCAAAAAACATATGTAATTTGTGAAAAGTTACGTTTTCACCGTTTTTATAATTATCGACGGAATGCAAAAAAAATAAGAACTTTATTAAATAAGTTATAATGATAAGTAACAATTAATTATACCTTTACAGGTACAAGTAGTTATAGAATAATCCGTTTTACGTAACATACGTGCCTATTTAGTTCGCAGTTGTTTTCTAAGCACGTTTCAACACTGACGCTGTATTGTTCATTGTGTCATTCAGATTTTATTAAATTCAATGCAGCTTTGTTATTATATAGTTAAACGGGTAATATTTGCCACCGATCATTCTAGAATACTAATTGATTTTATTAAGGTGTTTCTTCCTAGCTAGTGTAAAGGAATTAGGAAATTTAGTTGCCTAAATTATATGTTTTATAGTTTTACCTAGGTATAAACAAGAATTACTTATACGTTTCCGCAAGGACAGCCAAGTTGGTAGACCGCTTGCCTCGGTAACGAGGATCGCTGGTTCTAACCCCGGCTCACACATCCGGAATTTCTGGGTTTCATACGCGAATCTAATTTTCAACCATGATTATCACTTGCTAAACGGTGAATAAAGACATTGTGAGGAAACCGGCACGTGTCTGAGAGAACGCCTCAAAAGACGAGTGAAGTCCGCCAACCCGGCATGATGGCCGGCATGATAGCCTAATCCCTTCTATCATTTAGGGGAAGCCCGTGCTCAACAGTGGGACATTTAAACCGGGCTAGAGGGAGATATGTATACAACTTTAGCGCAAGTCCGATTTCTAGCTTCTTAAAACGCATTAACCATGCAGTCACCTAGCGGTTAATCAAACTTATAATTCTAAATTCAAATCAGGAAAGTACACCTGGGCATAAGACCACCGCCACATATCGCCTGTGGATTCCAACAATGTAGGCGACCGGCGGCGAAAGAAAGGTCACGTCATTCCCTGCATAAGTAATAGTTGTAAACGAAGCTATGTGATTTCTATGCATGGGATGGGGCCGATGGGCAGGTGTGTGGTCGAGGCCCAGTTATCGTTCGATGGCTCGTGACATAGGTAGGTGTTAATCATTTATAGGAATATACAGGGTGTGAATGGCCTCGCTACGAAAACTTATACGATGGATTCGACTTATGATTCTAGACCCCCAGAGTTGAAATTTTCTGTCGATCTTTTTATGAACTATACGCTTTTTGTTCTGTACTTTTAAATAGATTTTAGCATTCAATCGTAGTAAGTATATCTCAACATGATTAAAATACGCATAATTACTAATTTAGACCCTAAAACTGCAATGTAAATTAAAACTCGATACGCTGGAGCGCGCTCGTCACTCGCACGCGTCGGGTATCGCGCGGAACGTTCTGTTGTGATTGCGTGGCTTACAATACATTGCGCGCTCAAAAAATACAATATGTGTAACCAATGACATTATCTAGATGTAAATGATTTATATAATTTTATTATAGGCATTAAGAGTGATCTTTACCCAAAGTGTTCGTTACCGTTCCCCTTACACCCTGTATAAATACTTATGTCATCCCCTTATTAAGTTTACCTATCAGATGTCCCACTTTGGTATCAAATACCATTGGCGAAATTTGGGTCGCTGCAGTTCACCTCTGCTTACCCCTTTGTGGCTTAAGGCTTGATTGTGTTTATTATTGCACAAGGGTTCAATCTTCTATTCCACATCACAATGTGCAAAGAAAACTTCCGGCCACGTGATACCTTTGATAATTAATGATTACCTATTACTCCATACTAACAGACGCAGGTCGACCACGGCTGAACATAGGCCTTTCCCAGTTATAATTCACACAAAGGCCTTATTGAATAGACCTTGTATAATTCGTTATATCAGTGCTCGATAGATGTCACTAATCTAAAATTAGCACGCGGTGTTAAGATGTTTTGGTCTTTCATGTACTCTCTAGAGATCATATTTATAGTAAGCAATATATCTACATACCCCACATACCCTCGTGTTTAATTACACGGTAAACCTAGAGGTAGGACACCTTGGAACCTATACCGGCGGTGTACAGACCTCATTAAATTGTACCAAACATATAATAGTCACCTACTTGCAACACGACGGGGCTCAACGGGTAAGAGGTTTTATTTCCATGATATCAAGTTACACACACAACAGACAACACTCGTCCTTGCTCGTGAACGTTTCACAACTAGGAGATAAGGCGCGTGCGGCTGATAACGCAGGTACGCGGCGCGCATCCACTCCTGCGCAGCCGGGCCAACGGCCTATCGCTGTGAACCGCTTATCGGTTGGGCAAACGTTGACTAAGATTGTAGGTGCTTCCTTGTTATGACAGTTTTAGAAGTTATGTGATAAAGATACTTCTACATTATGACTTAGAATGCCAAGATTTGAAGACATTTTCATCCGAGTGCATAGTTGCTGAGACTCTGTTGTGCAAGCGCAATCGATGTTAGTCGATGTGGCGGTAACTGCACATCACTAGTATATGTGTATATAAACACTACAACCATAGGCACGCACACACACAAACATACACACGTATGAAATCATTTACTGCCACTCATATATAATTTAAATACGATCTTTTGTTGTATTTAAAATTAGAATTCTAATCCACGCGACACACGAATTTCTAGTATGGGCACTAGAACATTCACTTACTTTTCCGTTTTTTTTATTTTTGTTTTTATTACATTATAGGCAAGTATTTGATCTCGATCTCACCTGATGGTAAGTGATGATGAGATCTACGATGGAGCATACTTGCCTAAGGTAGGTAGGTTTCAATAAAGATTATTATAGTATTTATTACTATTCGCCCCGCCGCCGGCGCGTAGTTACGGTGCGGCGGCAGTGTGAGGCAGCTACCCCACCTTATGAAAATATATAATTCTCAAATTTAAAAAGATGTGTAAAGTAATTTAAGAGGCTAACGATTGCTATTAATTACGTGTATGTATAAAATAAATGTATAAACAATTTTTTTTTTATTTACACGTTCAAGTAACTTTTTTGAGTGCATCTGTACGTGGAGTGATTGTAACAATTTGAATAATTTCATTTATTCTTTATAATCTCTATAACCCAACCGATGAACTTCATAAAACATTTTACACTATTATTGTTACACCTTGTATAAGGTATAAAAATAGTGTAAAATATTTACCGTTAGATACCGATCACGAATATGTATAAAATAATTTTATCGTTCTCTTAGTACGTGGTATACATTTTCAAATTTCTAATATTGGTTTATTTATTTAGTAATATCGTCATTATAACCTGCTGTGCAACCTATTAAAATATTTTAGTCTAATAAAATTACACCTTATATATAGGCACTTACTTTATTACGCAAACTTTTCATAGTGGAATGTCGAAATTATATAAACGATGTCGTAAAATGCAGCACTTCTGTATGTACATAAATCCCTAGGAAATAAATACCGCTTGCACGCGATGGTATAAACACATAATGGGGGCTTATGTTTTGGCACTAAACATATCTGATATAAACCACGTGTCATCGTATACAATCTACTTTTAAAAAAGACCAATTAAAAACTTACGTAGTACGTAGGGAAATCGCGTGCTGTAACAATGTGATACCAGAGGGCTTAGAACGAGTTTTAAACGTATTCTAGAAACGATCAAGTGATCGAATGTTGCCATACACTCACCAGTAAAGCAGCATATTTCCGCTAGGGCCGTACCGGTGAAGAGTGTCATACAAATCGATCACTGGATCGGCATTTGATGCTCTTAAAACTCGTACTATGCTGGTCACAAAAATCATTACTGCGCATACAATTCCTTAACCAGAACAACAAGTACAAATCTGTTTAAACTATGAGATGTTTTTTATTCATAAATTACATGACATTATTCCCCTCACGAGTGATTCCAATACCGTTGCGACATCGACTTTTTGTCGCAACACTTGGTCGCGCCCCGGTCGCAGATTAAAAGATAATTAGGAACAGCAATCGGCGACGGGCGGCGCCGGCGCAAGTATGTCGTGGACTTGTATACTAAAAGTAATTCGACAGAAGTCAAGTTTATATCATTCATTAACAGAAAAATAAAAAAATATATCATACCAATGATTCTGGCTTTCAATTAGGAAGAACGTGTACTGAGATTGGTCCCATGAGACAAACATGTAGGCAAGCATCGTGGCACGAAATAAAAACATGCAGTTCTTTCGAAAATCGTGCGAAGTTCGCACACCTACACTGGATCAGCGCGAAGAGGATTAACAATTAGTCTTATTAGGTGTCGACTGATTCTGTAAACTAGACAATCATCTCAACAATGCTGATGTAAAAAAATAAAAACTAAAGACCAATGGAAAGTTTTAATCTAATTTACAATGACATTAAAACGTACTTTATTTTAACTTAAATGAATTAATACTACTGTACATTTTGATACTACTCCGTTATCCGTTTATGGTGTACCAATTAGTTCGCGCGCGCCGCCCTTTGAAGTTCGCCGATAGGCACAACACAGTACAACAATCTCGCTTTATAAATACTTACTGCGCCCCGCGTGTTCGTACGCGTGGACCTTCGTTTTCAGACTTTTCCGACCGACTCTATAAATTGACTCTGTATACAGGTGATTTAGAAAGGGTATACTAAACCTTGAGCCTGCGTTTCTTTAGCACATCTATACATACAAATAAATAAAATTGGAGTGTCACTTTGTAATATTAAAATAACCGTTTTTTTTATGTATACACGTTACATATACCAAAACAACATTTAAAAAAAAAAATGTCTGTCTGTTTGTTCCGGCTAATCTCTGAAATGGCTGGATCGATTTTGACGGGACTTTCACTGGCAGATAGCTGATGCAACAAGGAGTAACTTAGGCACTTTTATGTTAGAAAAACTTGTTTTTTAAATACCACGCGGACGAAGTCGCGGGTTACAACCAGTATAAAATAAAAGTTGTAAAGAGACTGAGTCCAGGAGAGGGCGCTTAATTCCTCGGTTCCACCGTTCTAGGTGCCTTGTTCAATTACGTCAAGGATTCTCGCCGCCGTCAAATTATTTGTGGTGAGTAATTCTCGTTGAAGCTGTATAAAATAAATCTGAGCAATATTATAAAGTTTTAGCACATCGTTTAGTAGCTTGGCTGTGTACACGCTGGCTGTAAATGTTTGATCTAAGACCCGTGATAGATGAAGGTTGGGGAGAACAAAAAGAAGTCGTTTGTCCGCTATTCCCTGTTAACTATTTCTATATTAATAGTTAGTTAACAGTTAATATTAAAACGCTCGTATATATATCAATCGCTCTTTCTAATTCATAGAAAGTTTCAATTCATTTATAATGACGTTACCTTAGAACAGCCTATCCCAAAGTGGGCGATAACGCCCCCTTGTGGGCGCTGCAGGCCTAAAGGGGGGCGGTAAGAGACCCAGAAAAAAATGGGGGCGTTGTGTAGAGGCTCACAATAATTAATTTAATTTGAAGTTATAGTGGTTTTTAAGTAGGTGAAAAAATGGGGGCGCTAAAAAATAATTCATTCTCAAAGTGGGCAGTAGACAAAATAAGTTTGGGAACCCCTGCCTTAGAAGAAGACATTATATAGACCGAGCGTCTCGAACAACATAATTGAAGCCCATAAGACTAAGTTGATTTGTGTAGAACAGGCGAATTACGACCTTACATCCAGGCGAATTTGCGCGCCTTCCATTCATTACAAAACACAAATCTCCAAATATTTCAAGTAATGCCATTGTATATTCGGATCCACATTTCTAAAAACCGGTAAGCTTGTAAATTGTCCGCAAAGAACCCAACATTCTGTCAATTCATCAAAACTCCCCACAACTTCACCGTCGCGTTGTCGTCTCGGTAACGTTGATAATCCTTAAATAGCTATTTTGTGGTGTGTAAAAGACCGGAAGTGAGTCGGAGGAAGTTTGCCGTGGCCGATACGAGTAACGACGTCCGTCTAGCTAGCGGCGCGGGCGGCGCGATTGATGCGTATTTTCGTTGTTACCTATAAGTTTTTAACGCGATAATGAAGTTAGTAATGAGCTAAGTTTGTTTATTGTGAAGTGGAAAACCGTTTTTTGTCAACGCCAAGTATTTGATAAACAAGTCACAAGATAGAATCTCTAGGGGTAAAGTATCATACGATATAGGTCGATTTATTCTTAGAACGTAGATAAACAAAATTAGAATAATCCTAAGATATGCAAAGCACAGACCTAATACCGGGAAAGTTTTGCTTTGGGATGACAGCATCGGCTATTTTCAGGATAGGTTCACGAATATATCGGCCGAGACAAATTTAATAGAATAAGATGGCTACATCTTATTTTATATCGACATACACTCATATATTTGAATAAGGATAACATGCTTAGCTACGATAAGTTGAACTTAATATAAGTACTCAAATGGCGAATATGGCTGAATGAAGAATCTCATAGTAACAATTCCGTTTTCAAGGCTTTAAAAAAACAATTGAACGGTCATTAACATCTATAAATATACCCGTGCAACGTAAAAAACAAAAAATAAACGCGATAAAATCCGTAAAATGAGTTTTATTTAAAGTTACTTACTTAATAAAATATTTTAAATCAGTGGATATAGTAGTCAAGACTTCTACTATGAAACAGACAAAGCTATAAGGGTTGTTTTAGCTTTGACGTGGCCTGCTCTAAAAATTATGCTTTGAAATACAGAAACGCATTTATAATAAACGGCAATGATCGTTGTTCATATAAGTTGTATAACCCTCATGCCGCGTCACCAGCGCCGCGTTTTCTCGAAAGGGCATTTATAAAACTCCTTCTTTCCGGATATACATTTCCGTTACATTTATTACGATGATGCGACGATCTGAATACACCCCTGAAAACCAACCTCGCGGGCCCCGAAGCGGTTAACAAGTGACTATTTTGATTTCGATATTTTGATTTCAATCCACGACTTTAGGCAATCTATTGGAAGGAAGGACATTAGTATTTTGGATGCAGTAATATTTTTTTTTATGGATAACAGTTATTTTTGTCATAAAACGGAATAGTATATACGTTAGACCTTATACATAAAAAATATTGATTAAAGTAGGTCTACCTCCTTTCTGATAATATCACGATATTTTCATCGAACTTTAAAAATGATAAGACTGGCCGCAAAATATTAATTAATAATAAAAAAACATTACTTATAAGTATTTAAAAATAGAACAGTGGTACTTCACTCGAGAGGTCTTTACCGCGAACCATTTTCTCGAGTGAACATAAATTCGTAGGATTACTAGTTTTACGAGAAAATTGAATCGATATTTACGACTATGTGGATGGTCTCATTGAAAATATCGGTAACCACCCACTGAGCCTGTTTTTTGAACGATAAATAATCTGTTTTCGCGACATCTTATTATTGAGTCCACTTATAGTTACCTCTTTAGGCAATCTGAACATCGCCAGTGCATAAATTTCACATTATTTGTCATTTTCGCTTTAAAATACAAAAAACTATGCCGTCAAATATTTTAATAAAATTTTAAAAATAAATTGAGAAGCTTTTAAGATGGGTTATCCATTTATAGTGAGACAACTATGGATGGCAGACATACCGTCACACAACGTGTCAATTCTCGTGTGCCTTCGGCTCACCTGAAACAATAAAAAAAAGATAAGTATGATTTATAAAACACAACACGATCAAATCTAACAAATTTGCGCAAGAGTTGGGTTTTCACTACATCACTTGCGAATTGCGCGATTAATATAACATAACTGATAGGTTCAGAGGTATACATCAAATATAAATATATTAATATAAATAAACAATGGTCTGCGCCAATTGTTTAAAAAAAAACAATTATTTCGTATAAACCTTAATTGCATAAAAGTATTGCAACAATTTACTTACAGTTTATTATGATATGCAATAGATTTCAAAGTTATGCTATCATGTGAAATATCATGATGAAAACACAGTATATTAAGTAAATTGATAATTATCGGATATAATTTATTCATTATGTCTCCAAGGAGGCGGACATTTTCATTCATTTTAATATTTATAGCTGTGAACGTAAGTTAGTTTCTGTATCGTAAAATCGATTTTACGAATAAGACCCGCGATAATAATACTTTTTGTTTACAGGAAAGACTCGCACTATGTCAAACGGTTGCACCAGGAATTCCTCAAAATGTGGTGCCATCGCCGAAGGAATACGTCACATCGTCTGGATCTCCTAATTCTCAACTGATTACCAATCTAATATCTATCGCATCAGCTAACGGAATACTACCAAACGTGTTGCCGGCTATTCAAAGGATATTTCCAGAAACTCAGAACTTAGTGGTCAATGAAGAGATCCCACAGCCATTGCCGCTGGAGGCACCAAATGGACGGTTCTGCCAGCAATGCTTTACACCCTCGGAGGCGTGTAATGCAAACTCTTTACCATCAAATACAGGAATAGTAAATCCATATCTAGCACCACCTAACGTGGCTGTAAATGAAGGAATCCATCTACCAGATTTAACCAAAGGAAGGCCTTGCCAGCAATGTTTTACACCAAATTCGTCTGTAACGACCCTTACATTACCTTACCCAATTCCACAATCCAATCTAGGGGTATCCAATTCACCTAATCAACCAGCTTATTCTATTTCGCCTCCAACAGTTTTACCTCTTCCGTATCCCCCACCACCATCACCTCTTCCGTCTCCAGCATGTGCAACCCCATACTCAATACCCCAACAGGCTCAAACTATACCACCAGTACCAACTACTGATCAAAACTGCAACTATATTGGGCCTTTATCAGTGGGGCCCGTAAGACCACAACTAGAGAAGCACGGTGATATTTATCCCCCGAACTGTTTTCAACCTGAAATTATTCAGCCTCAGTTTAATTATCAAATGCCCCAGATACTTCCAGCAGCGTTACCTATCACAAGGCCTCCTGTACTTCCTAACATACCATCAAACCATATAATGTTAGAATCACAAAACATTGGAAGCTGGCCTTATTATCCAGAGCCAATATTGACCTTAAATCCAATAGACGTCCCAGTAGAAAATGTTGGATCAGATTACGGCCAACAGTTGCCAATTTCCTTACAAATTAATATGCCTGCACCAGTACAGCCCGAGCCGATTATAACTGTAATATCGACACCACCATCTCCCTCTCAGTTTAGTTCATCTTCATATGATATGCCGTCATATCCTATGCCCTACCCTAGTCATATAGTGGAAAAATCTAAGTCTAAATGGAAACGATGGCTCCCAATATTGTTGTTGGCGTTGTTAGATGGCGGTTGTAGGAAAAACTGTGGTGGTGGATGCTCCGGTTGTCAGCGTCCTTCGAACATACCCATTCCATATCCTATTCCTGTTCCTACGAATAATGCTATAGTGCTAGGATGTCAGAATTAAATAAATAGGCCAGTTTTGTTTGTGTGCATGTAGTTAATCAATTGTATATAGATGCTAGATAATAAAGTATAGTGTTAATAATAATTTAAAAAATAAATATAGTGCCCAATTGTATATTTTTTTAGATAGTTTTATTGCCTCCCCATAAAGCGCAAACTTTTTTGCTGAAAATCCTTGTATATCACAGATTAGATATTACTCCTTGTTCCTAGATTTATTCGTAAATTATAAAATTATTTTCCTAAAAAAGCTAGTGATATTTTGGTGAAGAAATGGTTGAATATTTTCTGCGGGAAAATAAGATCAAAGATTTCCACTGATATTTCGAATTTCATATTCCTCGTTCCTATAAATGAATTGGTGGCTGATCTAGTTTAGATAGCGTTCCCGTAATACTAACCATTTTTATTTTTAGGGTTGATAGTCAAACCTTTGCTTTTTATACATATCTCGAGGTCAGAAATAATGGGTGCAGGTTAATAAAGGATAAGTAGAAATATGTAATAAGAAGTAAAATAAGAGATATGAATGAAACATATTTTAAATAGGTAGGTAAGGAAATCCTATATAAATAAAAATTACAGCTAGCACAGAATAAAAGTAGACACAGAAAAAATATTGCATTCTCAAATAACCACTTCCACAAAACTATGTTTCTGTGGCATATGTGAAAATATTCGTACTGATTGGACCCGTTAGAGCAAATGAAGAACGTGATTCATCGTCGGCGTCGCCTTGCTCCACTTGACTGCTGGTAAAAAATCTAGGGAATGAATCTAGCAAAGCCTCTGAAATATCATTCCCTGTTTTTCAAAATAGCTTCAGGCTTAAGGCAAACCATGGTATAAAAGTATGCTCCGCCATGTATTCCCTTCTGACGATTGCCCAAGACGACGTCACAATCAGTGTTGTAATTAATTGTCATTTTCAATACAATGAACACCGCTCATTGGTCAAAGATGGTCGATGACGTGACCTAGCTATCACGAAAAAGAATATTAAGATGGTAGAGGGCAGTAAGTATAATACAGATTTTACTAAATCTTATATGTAACGTTCATATCAGATGTGGGAATAATTACAAGAGTGATTTCTGCGGCTTCATGATGTAATCGTATCGTTATCGAGAATGCATGCTGTCACTGTCATTCTTATTTAAGAAATATTTTGTTTGAGCAGGACGGAATACGCGTACACGGACGTAACGCTACGTATAAAGGCTGTGCTTGAGACCATTATCATTTCTTTTTACAAAATAACAAACGCGAATTATTATCAAACACGTATCAAAATAGCACGTGAGATAATAAAAAATATGTAATCAGCGATAAGATAAAGCCACTTGATCGATGTAATTATATAAATAGATAAAATCTTCCAGCAATGTTTATTGTAATCTTAACATATATAGCGGACGCAGAATCACATCGGCTGTGTTCCAGCTAAGATCTCATTTTGACAATAGATATGAAGTCGCCAGTATACTTAAGTGCAGTTGTATTATTATTTGTATTTAGTTACGAGGTATGTTTAAACACCTACACATAACATTCTGCATCCAAATAAACATATATTGGCTTAAATATGAACAAACTAGCTGTTGCCCGCGACTTCGTCCGCGTAGAAAAGTAGAACATTACATTTTCCTTACAACTTTGACCTCCCCCCCCCTTTTAGCCCCTTAGGGATCGAATTTCCATAAATCCTTTCATAGCACTGAGGGGCCCAGAAGAACGCACGTGCCAAATGTCATATAAGTTAGAGGTTTTCGCTTTTATATTGAAGAGATAAAAATGTTGAGCACAAGACCTAAACACTACCCGATGTATATATGGATGATGTTCTATGATCCACGCGATTTTACAAAAAAAATACTTCATCAAATCGTGCTATTTAAATGACCTTCACTATTGATTGTACATCATAATTAAGATGACCCCTATTTTCAGGAGCCGGGAGTGGTTGCTCAATACCTGCCATACTACGGCGGTGGCGCGCCGATCACGTACACCAAAGACGACGATGACGACATGGGAATCATCCTGACCATCCTACTGCTAGCCGCGAGGAACAGGGGCAATGGGGGAGGAGGCGGCGGCTGCTGCAACTGCTGCAGCAACAACATACCCATCCCGTATCCAATACCGTTTCCTACTAACAACCCGATCATCACCAGGTCTTGCAAGCGTGGCGATGATGGTGATGATGATGATGACGATTCAAGTGGTCCCAACAATCCTGCAACAGCTAAAGGGGGTAAAGGCGGCAGCGGGGGGCCTTCGAGTCCTCCTACAGAAGTAGTTAACGTTATAACTGAAAATGATGAAAAAGTGAACAGTGACGTGAGCTCTGCTAATGTTAATGACGCGAACAGTGGTAGCAGTGCAAGTGGCAGCAGCAGCAGCGGCAGTGCTAGCAGATAATGTGTGTACGGACATTAACAGTAGCCAAGCAGAGGATATGAATGTCGAAGTACAGATGAGCTTAGCAATATACTAATTTATTACATTTTGGCATAAAGGATTTTTTTTAAATGTGTTGGATAATTTTGTGGAGCACAGTGGGGCCGCGCTTTTTCTCTGTCGCACCCGTGCTTACTTATGGCGGTGACGTCACATTACACTGCAGTGTATGCCATCGTTTACTTTTATAAGAATCCTAGTTATTTTGAAAATTGTTTCACTGATAGTAATCATAGCTTATAAGTATAATTACCTATTGTATAATAACAGGCCTTCGATATGTTATACTGGGTGAGTCAGAAAGGATGTACTAAAACATGACCCTGCGCTTCTTTAGCGCATTTGTTATCATTTTGTGAAGTCATAATACGTTATTTTGTAAAAAAAATCACTAAAAATGACAATTGTCATTTTATCACTGTGATTCTGATTTCACGTAATGATTATAAATGGACTATAGAAGCGCAGGCTCATAGTTTAGTATACCATTTCCGAATTATTCTGTATAAAAAAGGTTTGATACCCTGTTACTTTTCATCTCTGTTCTGAGACTGTATTGATATTGACACATTGATTGGCGACTGTAAACTAAGTATAGTACTCGGTCATGTCAACTGGGGCTGTGACAATATGATTTTCTTAAACTCTCGAGCAATCCTTGTTGGCCAGTGCTTGTAACGTTATAGAGTTAGATTAACACGGCTCTAGTGGACAGGCTAACCCCCTATTTTTAGTGTAGCGTATTTATTTATGTAATATTTTTATGGCATCACTTTAAGCAATTAATAAACTATGATGAGGAACCGTTATCAATCTTATTGACAGCTAATTTCCCTAGTGTACACACACTTGTAAGTTAACACACCTACTTTTGATATAGGAGCCGCAGGGCGGATCCAAATGAGTTGTTACAAAGTGGTTCAAATTCCCAAACGTTTAATTGGGCGCCTCATTATCATCAAAATTTTATTTTCATCAATGTTAATTTTACTGAACTGGATTGGTTTTTAATTCATAAAAACATTTTAAAACATATTCCATAACGAATTATTTAAATAAAATAAAATAATTAAAAAAAAATCTGCTAATTTGGAACAATATGGCGAACAATCTTTAACTTTTTTCGTTGTACGGCCAGTATAGTTAAAACGGGAATAAAATAAAAAAAAAAACATTGTTCAAACCAAAACGATGTAGGTAGGTAGTACACTATAGAGATAAGTAAGTAGTACTTACTTATCTCTACTAATTAAGTACTACTAATTAAACACATTCATAATTCTCCTAATACAATTGTAAAGAATTAATCAAATTGTTGTTTTGTCTTTGTCTCTATTGTTATTGTTTACTAAGATAATATATTTTTTTATCTAACCAGAGCGGCAGACATTCATTCCCGACAGTTTTTCTTCATTGTAATAAAAGTTTCGAGATGAAATCGCTACTATGAATGTCTCCCTGGAGTATTTTTCTTTCTTATTATCTAGTTATTGTTATTAGTTTGGTGGAACCTAAAGTAAATTCATATATTACTTAGGTACATACAGGGTTTTTTATGAGTGTGAAACTTATAATAATATTCACGCAGTAAAAGAATGCACGTTTTTTTTAAATTTTGACATACATTTTACAAATCCTGCTATGATGGCTGTCGCTTCACCTACTATTAATTAAGGTGGAAGCTCAGGGTCAGGGCGCGAAATTCAAAATGTCAATGGTTTTTATTTTTTTACGAAAAATTTGGACATCTTTACGATGTAATTTAGTGTTTTGCGATATTAACATTCTGCATTGGATGTCTCGATGTATTAAGTTTGCTTAAAAAAATACCTAAAGCGATACAACACCATAAAGTTAGTAAAAGTAGCGGTTTTTACAAACCTTATGGTATTGTATCGGATTAGGTACTTTTTACCCCCAAATTTATAGACGTTTTTTAACTTTATCAAACGTCATATAGTAATGCGCACACGAGTTTGTGAGTGAGTTTTCTCACTGGTTTTTATTTATTACATGGCGCTGGATTTGTCTTGTGTCAAAAACGCTTCATTTAAATGTTCGGAAGGGCCTTACTTTTTTTAACATATAAATCAATCAATGCTGCCAACTCCACCATAGTTATTAGTTGTCGAATTGCTAATTTTAGTAGATAGTTGCTCTTTGTACGAAATTACTATCTACTCAACTATAAGAATCAAAGCATAAGAAAGTACAAAATATAATAATCTAGCTCCGTGGTAATTGAACCGTGAAAGAATGTTACATTACCAATGAATTCATATTATCTATGAAATACAGAGTTTAATTTCCCTAATCACGTGTAACCCTTAATACTTTAACTTATTGGTTTGACCCCGCTCCAGGATGCGATCAGGGCCCCAAGTCTGCTAACACAATCGATTCATAATCAAACAGCAACGTCACTTACCATCAGGTGAGATCGAGATCAAATACTTGCCTATAATGGAATAAAAAAAAAAAAAAAAAAAACAGTCACTTTTGACAGATATTGTATGGGGTATCTGTCATAAGTGACAGTTACTATGCGGTTGCTGTTCGACTATGAATCGATTGTGTTAGCAGACTTGGGGCCCTGATCATTATTTTGCAATACTCACTTAACATAAAGGAAACGGCGCCGAAGAATAATTAAGATTAGCGAAACTAATTAAAACATTAACTTGCTTTATATTATAAAAGATCGCTTAACAAAGGATCGATCGAACGATAAAATTTAAAGCGTAGGCATCTTGATGTTTATCTTTATACATTGGAAATTTCGTTTCAATGAACGTGACGAGGCTACAGATTATACATCTGACGGACAACACAGATAAGATATCATTTAGATAACTCACACGCGATTATGTCACATCTTATTATAAGATAATTACTCGTATATAAGATGAGATAAAAGACACACATACAGATTTTGAAAATGGCGTCAGCCAGACTATCTTGTACGTTTCTGCTCTTATATTTGCAGGTAAAGTACTCATGTAAAAGAAGACAAATACAAAGAACAGTAATAAACTGCCTATTCATACAATAATCTTTAATAATGTACGCGTCAGACGATTATTCAAAAAATAATAATCTTTTATGTGTCAATAACATTTGTTAATAACATTACAGGGAATTCGAGGACAGCAAGCTTCAGGGGCCAACCAGAATGTACAACACGCGATGCAACGAATAAACGTGCCAAATCCAATTCAAAACCAAAACGGAGGCACCAACCACAATTATCCTCAGCAACTGAACTTCCAACAGGGTAATATACAACAGGCTCCCAATATACAAGGGAATATGCAACAACCTGCCAACATACAAGGGAATATGCAACAAACTGCCAATTTACAAGGCAATATGAAACAAACTGCCAATATGCAAGGGAATAAGCATCCAGCTGCCAATTTACACGGGAATATGCAACCAACTGGCAATTTACAAGGAAATATGCAACCAAATTCCAATTTACAAGTGAATATGCAACCAGCTGTAAATTTCCAAGGGAATATGCAACCAGCTGCTAATTTCCAAGGGAATATACAACCAGCTGCTAATTTCCAAGGGAATATACAACCAGCTGCCAATTTACAAGGAAATATGCAACAGCAATGTAATTTACAAGTACAAGCCCCATTTAGCGTCCAAATCATGAGGCCACAACAATCATTGCCACCAGATATGTCTGTACCGAACCCAAAACACGGTGTGACACCTCAAGGAGCTGCAAATCCAGGTTATGCAAGTATATCTTCTCTTCACATTGTCAACGGTAATAAATGTAATGGCGCTCCAGCAACCCCACCGCAGAATATGGGACCTCCAAATACACCTCCAACCCAGATCTCAAATGTGCCTTGGACGGCTTCTTACGCTGAATCCATGAAAAGCCAACCATTAGTACCGCATTTTATTGAGCCACAGAATAACTTCGCACCAAATCAACAAGTGTATCTGCAAAACCCAATACCTCCACAAAATCAATTGACGGATGTTCAAAAGCACATGTTGGTGAGATCCCTTCAAACACAGCAGCCAGTCAGTATGCAGACTTATCTCGGATTCAATCCTGTTCAAATTCAACCTATGATGGAAAATCAGCTATATAACCCTGTGCAGCAGCCATCCACGACATATCAACCAGTAGTTCCACAAACAGGCAACCAACCAGCATTTATAATTCAAGCTCAACCGCTATCTACTTATGTACAGAATCAATACAGTCCAGTCGAAGATGAAGATGCCTCATTAATGTCAATGATTTTATCGCAACTTCAACCTTCAAGCCCTCAGTACGCCATCGCTTCTGCTTTCGCTGCGCCAAAGAAAGGGAAATCAAGTCTTAAAACTTTGATCCCGCTCATAGTCAATTTACTCAAAGAGAGAAATGGTTGCGGCTGTAGTAACTGCGGAAATGTGGATGGATGTAGTAATAATAATAATGGAGAACCTACAATATATGGGGGTTATTCTAATCAGAAGAATTATAGTGATAGAAAAGAAGAATCTTTGGGGCAGAAGAATGATATAGCGATACAAGATGTGGGAAATGTTAAAGAGACATATAGTTATAGGAATAATGCAGTTACCGTAGACAGTGTGGAGACATATTCTGACGAGAATGACTATGAATACGTGGAGGATGAAGAAACGTGAATGATAGATTAGTCATAACTTTGCTACGTTAAATTGAATTGTTAAATTATTTATTAAATACTATTTTTTATATTTCATTGGTGTAAATTATTTTATTTTGTCCTTATGTCTAAATCCAAATTTAAAAAAGCGCGCTATGTGGATTGTCACTGCTACAAGTTTTTTTTACTAATTGTGTTGATGTTAAAATATTATTTAAATACCTATTCCTAACATTAGACATGAGATTGAAAATTTAAAACGTAGTTAATGAGTCACATATGTTACAGATAGGTATATAATTTTAGCATCCACACAATCAACACCTGTTAATACATCCTTATGACGTCAGAGAATATGCGTGATAATACACCCTTTTAGTAATCGTTAAGGAAGTCACAGATAAAAAATCGTGTATATATTCGCTAGGGTACGTGCTAATGCATCATAGTAAATAAGCATAATGGTGTCAGCGAGCCTATTTTGTTTCCTCTTAGCAATGGGCCTCTTTAGTGTAAGTGTTTTCGAATCTACCTGACTGCTATAAAGAGCGAATAGCATCCGTACCAACAAGACAATTAATTAAACATTTTAGTTTCTATCTCGAAACTTCATTGCCCCTTCTTGTGATGGTGCTTTTTGATAGCATCTTTGATGACTGTCCTGAACTGGAATAGCAGTTTTTCATATTTAAGTTTCACGAGAATACCACAAAAAAATGCCATTTGATTTATTACCAGCTTATTCTGCTTACAATTAATTATTCAGTAATACCTGCTCCCCGCAATTGCGTACGCGCATAGTAAAACCAATTTTAAAGAGCACTTAGGGGCCGAAATACCACGAGTCCACAACAATAAAAAATATTGACTGTTGTTGACAAAATGTTGAAGCTGACAAAAACATGCCTATTTGGCGCACACATCAAACCATCCCGATCGCGTTAAATACAACGGCGACGCGTTTCAACAGAACTAAGAACACCGAGTGTTACTAAATGAAATCGTCATCTTATCTTTTGAGGAGTTTCAATCGTTACCCACAGGTTGGGGAGGCCACACCATATGGTTGCCGTGGAGGGTGCAGTAGCTATGGGCCGCCTGGGCTGCCGTATCCACCAGCGTACCCCCCTCAATTTCTGCCCGTCCCGGTTGGCAGGAGGAACAATAACAGCCTGGAGAAGATACTGCCGTTTCTCATTTTGCTGATGGCTTAAGGGAACTGTTAGGGTAACATTGGTGTACCTAAATAAGTGATGTGGGTTTTGATATGTGTCGCTTTTTTAATTTTGTGTATTTTGTTATTATTTCTATATATAAAGTAGTTGTATCGTGAACTTTTGTATTTTCACTTTTGCAGAGAGAGATACCCACCGTTTCATTTCTCGTAATAAAAAGTATCACTATATTGGCAAATTTTTATTTTCGTGGACTCATTTAATTTTAGTTATAAGCTATTACAACTATAGCATATTTCATCAAAATCTCCACAGAAGGGTCGTTGTGATGCGCGTACAGACATTCCAAGCATGGCAGATTCTGCTTTTCTAGTATTTTTCTCTAAAAGTATTCAATGTACAAGCATTTTTTTTTGTTTTAAATAAAACCAATTTAAATTTTTCGGTTTTTATCGCGTTTATTTAATGTTTTTTACGTTCCCGACGTTTCGGCGGCTTTACACCAACCATGGTCACGGAAGGACTGAGGTGGATTACGTCCTAGTGTCATAGTCTGAACTATGACACTAGGAACGTCGGGATTTCGGGAACGTAAAAACATAAAATAAACACGATTAAAATATTCAGTTTTATTTCAATGTGCAGTATTCGCGTAAATATAAGAAATCAAATTGTTCGGAAATCCAAACTACATATCGTTATTCCTAAAATTCGAATTACTTCCATTTTGTTTTATGCAAAAACATCTGACGACACTTTCATGTTTTTAAATATTCTTCATAATAATGTCCTGATACACTTCAAATTAATATTATTTAGAAATCGTTGGAAAATATTTACTTACATAATTTTACGTGACAACTTCATTGGGGTACTTCTTATGTAATTTCGGCGAGTAACTCGTTATCTGATAAGTAAATTGATGTTTATATATAAACGTGCGATTAGTGCCGCGGGACAAATAGTTTATAATGGCATCGGCTCTGTGGTTCGGCTGTCTAATACTGATCAGCAATGTAAGGAATTATTTGATTTGTATAATATTTTGCTAGAGTACAAGTGCTTTGTTTAACTGTGTAACTTGCTGGCTCGACAAGTTGCCATCTTCGTATAGATATTTTGTAAAATATAATCTCTTCTTACAGATATTGTTTATCCACGCTCAATATTCAGGCAATTATGGAGCTCCGAGCTACGGCTACGGGGCACCCCCATGCCCCATTATAGTAAAATCCAATTCTGATGACGACAGTATGCATCATATATTGCCCTTACTCCTTCTCTTGCTATGTGATAACTGGGGAGGTGGATGTGGCGGCGGGTGCGGTGGCGGCTGCGGTGGCGGATGCGGAGGTGGCGGATGTGGGGGCGGCGGATGCAACTGCTGTCAGAACATACCGATACCATATCCCATCCCAATACCGATGAACTGCCCGATTATAACGCCATGATTGCTGAACGGTTGTTTTATTCTCCACCAAATACCTAGTAACCTTGATTTTGTAACATTCTAGTATTGTTCTACTAGCAAACAATTATTGTTTCTAGAATATGTTTAATATTGAAAAATATACTTACTACGTGCTTCTCATCAGTAAATTCTGTACCTATGTGTTCGAAACATGTTTCGCAAATGGAATTTATAAATTTAATAATATATATACATCTAATTGTAAACAAAAATTTTGAAATTATATTTATACTCCCAAGAACGATAAAAATATTTACATCACAAATAAGTACCTGTGTTTGTATCTATGTGTACGTGCCGGAATCACTAAGGTTGAGGGTTACATCACACCTGCTTCCTTTGAACCGAAATTTTTGATTTTGAAACACATAGTATATAAAGGTACCTCAATAATTTGAACTGACCACAGAACCTATTAAAATGGGTTCCGGGAAGCCGGTATTTCTGTCGGCCCTTCTATTTGTTATCAGGGTAAGAATGCAAACCAATATTTTGATTAATCCGCAATCTGCAGGCTGATAACGTATTCGTCACAGACTAGCGATGACAAAACCAAGCAATATTTGCTTCCCAATAGCAATCTAATTTCACCATGCAATGCAACGTAATACGAATCTGCGATATGAAAGCAAATAATTCGCGATTATTGCAATTAGCAAAAAGTTTTATCTTGCATATCGACAAACATTTCTTCACAATTTGAACTGATTTTTTATTGGCCATCTGTGAAATAAGTTGTAGATAAGGTTTATCAGCACATTGTAAAACATACCCGAATCAAAGTGAGTTAAAAAAAAGTACCTAAATTTATCACACATTATTATTTTCCAGTCATGTAGGGTGTATGGGCAAACCGCATACATCAGCCAACCATGCGGAGCTCAACAGATAGCCACAGTCACCCCGCTAGTGCAGGCGGCCCCTCAGCTGGTGATACCAGCCATCATCAAGCCGATCCTGCAAGCTTGCGACTCGGCACCTAGTGCGCCGAACTGTAACAACTACCCCCCATATCCATACCCCCCAGGTTTCCCGCCACCTATGCCTCCGATCATTGTAGAAGGGGATGACAATGACGATCAATGGCATCATCTCCTTTATTTCCTCATATTCGCCATGAAAAATAGGAGATGTGGCGGAGGCGGCGGGTACGGTGGTGGATATGGCGGTGGATGTGGCGGTGGATGTGGCGGTGGATGTGGCGGTGGATGTGGAGGATGTTGCGGCGGGTGCGGCGGTGGATGTGGCGGTTGCGGCGGCGGATACGGATGTGGATGTGGCGGATGCGGCGGTGGATGTGGCGGGGTTTACGGAGGCGGCTATAGCGGCGGATACGGAGGCTACGGTGGTGGATGTGGAGGCTGTGGAAACAACGGTTGGGGTTGCGGTTGTAACTTTATTCCGTATCCAATTCCTGTTCCAATGACCTGGTCCAACGGTTGGGGAGGCGGTTTTCCTATTTTAGGACCAGGAAGCGTCAATAATGGCGGAGACGATGGGCCCAATGAAATAAACCTTACTATACGAACGGACCAAAACTCATAATGCAGATGAACTAAATAGTAAATATTAAGTTTCACGTGGATTGTGTTAAGGTTAAATGAAATGCAAATATCTGGACTGTGTATTTTAGATACAAGAATTGGTGGTGGGTTTAGATACAATATACAAGGATACTATTTATGTAATGACGGTATCTTAATTATTTTAATATAGAATTTGACGTATATGAGAGCTAATATCATATTCGCAACATGTTCGTATAAAGGAAGGCATATTCAAAATAATTTTACCGGAACAGATAACTTAGTAAAACCTTTTGTACAATAGATATAGAAAAAAATACATTATTCTACAAAACTAATATATATTAAAAAGAGTATAGAAAAGCTACTTAATATTTACAAAAAGTGTAAAATATTTGGCCCATGCGGTAACGTGTCCAACATGCTGGCCGCATTTCCTTGCTGAATAGCCAAAACTACTCGCTGAGCGAGGAAATGCCCAGCCCTCGGGGCCCCAAGTCTGCTAACACAATCGATTCATAATCGAACAGCAACCGCATAGTAACAGTCACTTTTGTCAGATATCCCATATAATATCTATCAAATGACAGTTACTATGCGGATGCTGTTCGATTATGAAACGATTGTGTTAGCAGACTTGGGGCCCTGGTCGCCGGTTGCATCGACCGATCTTCCTGAAAGATTTTCTATTAAATGTATGGCGGTTGGACCCCATTGTACTATTAAATATAGAGTTGAAATATACCCTGTACTTATTTTGTTGTTATTCATTTACACATTAAATTAATTTGGATTAACTTAGCGAATCCAAAGTTTGATAATGTTCTTATTGGTGTGTATAGATGAGTAATGTTTATAGGGTTCCGTAGTCTAACTAGGAGCCCCTACAGTTTGGGCATATAGGAACATGTCCGTTTGTTCGACGTGACCGTCATTTTATTCACAAACCATTAGGGCTTCAGAGTTGAAATTTATCAGATTTTAGATTTTTGGTACTACTACAAAGATGTATATCTAAATTTTGAAACTACAATAATAATTATTCCAGGGTACCTCACATGGGAAGATCAATAATTTTGAGGTGAGCATCTATGCTGAATCCATTCAATGGAGATATCAAGAAATCAACCGCAAATATTTTTTTTCTCGTATTTTCTGCTTTGATTTACCGAGGAGGTCGATACTGATACGACAATGAAATTTTATTTGCGACATAACTATGGAATTCGATACGCACTCCTCACCAACCAACAACTTATAAATAAATGGCAACATAGATAACTCCAAAAGAAATGGTACACATGTAGTTCAATTTGATGAATTTAAAATGCTACTCCCTATATTTACACTACGAGGAATAGTGACAGATAATCCTCCCCCACAAACGCCTGCGTCGGGCTCCCAGAACAGAGATGAAGGATTTCCGAACTGCAGAGGTGTCAATGTTGTCGGTGCGGATGTTGTGGAAAACCAAAGAGTGTAGGTTAAGGGTGAATATAATTTAATGAAATACGAGGAGGGATCAAAAAGTAGTGAGAATGAGATAGATTATAATGACTATTGATAACTTAATAATTTATTTTTCTACATAGTCTCCGAGTCTCTCTACACACCGAGTCCAACGCTTTTCCAAGGCTTCAATCCCTTTAAAAAAACAGTTTTGTGTTGGTCCTGCAAAAAGCTCTTCACGGCATCCATCATCTCGTTATCGTCTTCGTACCTGTTTGCCCTTAAGTATTCTTTAAATTTGGGGAACAGATAAAAATCGCTAGGTGCCAGATCTGGTGAATAAGGGTCAGGGATCTGGTCAACCAAACCCCAAGTCTGCTATCTGTCAAAAGTATCCCGTACAATATCTGTCAAAAGTGACAGTTACTATGCGCTTGCTGTTCGATTATGAATCGATTTTGTTAGCAGACTTGAGGCCCTGTTTAAGAATTCTTGTGCGTTTGATCGTTTGTTCAAACATCACTAAAAAACTACTGAAACGATTTCAACGAAGTTTTGAATATTGGTTAGCAATTTTTTCGACGTAATATATGTAGAGGAGTATAATTACACAGTGGTCATTGGCAAAATTAATTATCTGTCGGAGCCGCGGGCAATAGCTAGTTCAGAAATATAATTACTTTTATTCGTTTATTCATAAATCTCGGCAGAATTTAATTATAGTATAATTTTATAAGGTATAATATTTATGAAAATAACATTATTATTTAAGAGTTTAGTCTCTAAAAGACGTCTAGAAAAATATGGCATCAAATTGAACGTTGATTCATTAATGATTAAAGCTTAGTAGTGAATCCAGAGGACCCTAAGCGTTAGGGAACGATCAGTAAAGAAGAGTAAATATTAAATAAAGGGACTACCTTAACGCCATTCTCTTTCAATCATCATTTGCAAACGAATAGACAGATTGAAATTAAACTAATTTTAAGGATTTTATCGCGGTTTATTTTTTGATTTTACGTTCCCGACGTTAATACGTTAATAGAATAGGCTGATTTTATTTTTGACTTTTTAAGCTTAGTTTTGGTGTGTGTTTTTTATGTTTTTCATTATATTTTTAAGGAGAAGTTATTTTATCGTCAATAAAATAATATGTAACGAAAGAAAAAAGAAAATGTTGTCCACAAAATTGTGGAAAAACTGCGAGTGCGTCTTTCTTTGGGATTTGGACAGCACAAGATCTAGCCGCTCAGCTAGTAGACAATAAAAACAAAAAATATAATTATACCGTGCGCCACCTGGATACTGAATTATCAGTTTGAGCAAACTATTAACAAGGGTTTATCAGGATGGAAGTATTATATTTGTACTAATTAATTTCTAATCAATGACCGACGTGCTTCTAGTGACACATAAAGTAAAATAGCGAAATATTGCTCAATCGTATATTCTGATATTGGCGTATATCAACTGTATATAAGCCATGATATACCGGAAACTGAGGACACAAATAAACGAGATGGCTTCTGGGAAATTCGTCGCCGTCACAGCTCTGCTGGTACTTTTGAACGTAAGTTTTAGTTAATATTTGACAGGGTAATTCACAAAGACTTCACTAAGCCTTGAGCTTGCGCTTATTTAGCGCACTTGTAATCATTATGTGAAATCAGAATATCGATATGTCTAATCTATACCAAGAGATTAGACGTAAGCCAATAGACGTCAACTGCTGGACATAGGCCTCCCCCAACGACTTCCACACGTCACGGTCCTCCGCCACTCGAATCCCCCGGCTTCCTGCGACGCGTGCGATATCATCGCTATCGTCTATCGATATGTCGATTTGAAAAAAAATTACAACTGTTTTTTACAATTTCATGAGAAGACCTGTGCCCAGCCAAACCCTCCATGCTTCTCTATCATTGAATATCACTGGCCAGTTATTTTTGAGTGCGTCTAGGTTGACACGTTAAGGCAACATTCTCTAGCCAGATTTTCATATTCATATATAGATATTCGATCTTTTCATGTTCATGAAAAGTCCGGTATGCGCATTTTTTTTTGTATTTTGAAATTTAACTTAGCATAAATTAACAAAAAGACCTAATTAATAACTTAAACCTAAAACTGCAATGAAAACAAAAACTAGATACGATCGAGCGCACTCGCCACTCGCACGCGTAGGGTATCGCGCCGAGCGTTGAGTTGTGATCGCGTTGTTTACTATACATTGCGCGCTCAAAAATTACAAAATGTGTAACACATGATTTTCGACAAAAAATATTTCAGAAATTTTGTCATAGGCATAAATTGGAACCTTTACCTAAAGTTTTCATTACCATGCCCTTACAGCCTGTATTATATTAATTAATGTATGTGATATTAAATGGGAATATGTATGGGTTTGCAGGTGCACTGGGCCCATTGCCAGTTCTACCCGGGATATGGCGGCGGCTACTACCCAGTGTACTACGGAGGTTACGACGACAATAATGACTTAGACACCGTCTTGCCGATCCTGCTCCTCACAATGTTCAATAGAGGTGGATGCGGAGGCGGCTGGGGGGGCGGCTGGGGAGGCTACGGAGGTGGGTGCGGATGTGGCGGCGGTTGCGGCTGCGGTGGCGGGTGCGGTGGCGGTTGCGGATGCGGTGGCGGTTGCGGATGCGGTGGCGGTTGCGGAAGATATTGATATAGATTCCTAATATTATGGTTTCTTATGATTTCGATCTAGATGTTAGAAAAAAAACATCTTATTTACTCCATTCTAAATTTTGTAGGAGCAACATTTATTAAAATATTGTGAAAAAAATAGTAAATATATCTATATGTATAAAAATAAATGTTTATTTGTTTGTCCCGTAATGTCCTAATTTACTATGGGAATATTGTGCTCTCGCGATACTTTCTTCGAATCATAAATTGCAACGCATGCCGCATGCCGCATGCATGCCGCATGCAACGTAACCGCAATAATACCCCTCCAGAACTACACTGGATCTTACGCCTTCCTGAAGCTGTGTGTTTAACTACTTGAACATACAACTTAAACACCAAAAAATAGTATAGACCTATGTAATAAAATACAGTCCTAAGATATTATCACGGAATTCGCGGTACACGTATTTATTAAACATTACTATCTATTAACGATATATATTACTACATTGATAAGGTGATGAAAGTGATAAGATCCTGACGATAACGACCGTCTGTCGGCAACATAATATCAACATCGATCCCTTGCGTAAAATCTAATCAATAAAAACATACAAACGAAATAAAGCCTGGAATAGCCACATCGAAACGCCAATTTGCTATCGACTGGTGGATAAGAATACGGGAAAAATTATTCAAATTACTTGTTTAAATTATTACTATTAAATAGGTACTTGATACTAACTCAGTGAAAAATAATCGCAATGAATTTACATATCTTTATTCTAATAACTCTACTGAAAGTGAGTATGTAACTAACAAAGTGTCTACACTTAATAACCGACGAAAACACGGAGGAAGTTATTTCCTTTAAGTAACTATAAGTAACTACCCAGTCTAAATCGACCTTGAAAAGTTATAAAAAAATACTAGCGAAATGCATAAAATGCACACAGCTGAATAAGTAGGCGGAACGGTAGGCAGTAGCGCTAAATAGTTAGTTGATTTGGGAGGTTTGTATGTCCGTGGTCATAGGTATTTATTTACCACCCACTAATTACCTACTGTATGTACATGCTGGAGACTAGCACTCACGAGGTCAGGCCCCTGGAATAAAAATAGGCAAGACCATTTGTCCGCTGAGGGTGTTACCATACCATTATGTGATTTTTTTAAAGAGCCTTAACTATTCATATTTCCAGAATGTATACACCTACAAGCCAAACAGAAAAATACAAAGCATATCAAGTTCGAAAACGAATAAGCAAATAGATGTAACGCCTGCAAGATATAAGGTAGCAAATAAGAAAACACACCAAGATGCTATAATAAACCAAGAGGCTCCAGTGGATTATTTTCCAGATGTCGAATTTCCAGCAAACCTAATGGAATCAAGGAAACCTTTCTACGTAAGCACTAGTCCGTTCCCTAAAGATGTTCAAGCCACATTTGATTTGATCACGTCAAAAATAAAAATAGAAAACCATGACTGTTCTGCTATTAAAGATGAAATAGCAAAAGCTAAAGACCACTTTACAACTTTACTACAGAAAGATACTGAGGCTCTTGTAATATGTGACAATAAAACAGACGTGAATACTAGTACAGTACCTATTAAAACTTGGTCACAGAATGAAACAACGATATTGAACTTTGAAGATCTGTTTACCAATTGGACAGTAATAGAAGAATCACTCAATGATGTCGATTATATTCTAGATTTAATTAAAAGCTTGGATGAACTTCTTACAAATTTATACAAAATAGAAGTAAACTCCAGTGATGATCAAAATTCCACAGCCAACGAATGTTTCAATGATATACAAAAAACTTTTAAGGGTACATCGACAAATAATGTGTCTGTTATCGAATTGAATGGAAATTCGTTACCATCAAAGGAACAAAAGCAAAGTTACTTATTATTTGATACGTGTGATCTTGTATCTACAAGAAATGAGACATCCAATATGACTTCATGTATGGTCACAAATGAAAGTGAAATGACTACACATATAGACACAGAAGAAAGTTTTTGTGAAATCGGGAAAGCAGGCAATGAAGTTTCCGAGGTTGATTTGAATTGATTTACAAGCGAAATTTGTAGCTACTTATTATTATTTATACTATTTATTACATTCAGTAATTTATTAATCGCAGAGACGGACACGCTATTAATTAATTAAATCGCTATGCTTTAGCTATAATATACTTGTTTACCTTTCCCGTTCCACCGTTATCCTCATGATACTTAAAGGTGATGTTTACCTGAAAACAATATTAAACTTTATTATTAATCTATATATAACTCAAAAAAAAGATTGGTCGATTTTTATAATCATTGATTTTTTGAACTTGTCTCCACCCCAATAACAGAATAATTATTAAAACATGGGAAACATTCAGTAAAATAATATTTTTTCATACATTCGATTCTGAGGCGGTTCGCCGGGACGGCTAGCTTATTAATCAAATTAAACGTGTTATGTCGTAATTCCTGACAGAGATTACTTGAAATAGCGATATCTCCATGCAACGTGCAATCAAACACCTCATCTATCTCGTGAGATCAAAACAAGCGATAAACCTCAGTGTTGGCTATCTATATAAAAATCATATGTTCAGTTTCTAACCATTTTTTCGTGATGGGACTCCGGGAGAAGGTGACGTTAGTTTTGCTTACACTTACGTTAACACAGGTAAGATCAGTGAACAACTAAACTATAAAAAGCTAAAAATAACCGTTAAATAAATAACGTCTTCGACATAACTTTCACCCGTAAACTTTTCGAAAAAAAAAAGTCATACGAAAATAATAAACGCGTGTTCAAATTTAAATGGAACATGATATATCTTTTGTTCTTTATACTTTGTATTGATCAGATTTAATGTACATTTCAGTTAGCATGCCGGCAGTGCATGCCAAGAACACAAAAAAAATCTTTTTTGAAAAGCAACCTGAAGCATTCTCCTACTACCAGTCCCATACGATCGCCACCGTTGAAAAGTAATAATAACAATAGATATTCAAGGTTATCTAATTCACCTACAGACGAGGGCTCTGTGTTCAAAAAACATAATTTTCCAGAAATTAATTACCCAACGAAAATAAGTCCAGCAGATCCATATTATTATGGGATACAGAAGAATTACCCGAGTAAGATCGTGCAAAAACGAATCTCTAATCCTCAAACTGATGCTTTGCTCAAAGATATGAGAAAGGAGAATAAATTAAAACGAAAACTGAATAGAAGCAAAACTGAAAGTTCCCAATCTAAGAGAGAACTGACGTTAACGCCAGCCTTTGGACCGGACCATCAACCTTACTACTTTGGTGACGCAGCAGCATTTCCAGAAGTTCAATATCCTATGAGTGCGATGGAGATATGGGCACCGAATTACTGGAATCCTGTACCATTTATTGAAAAAGAACAACAATTAGACGTTTTTGAGTTACCAATAATAACAGCTAACAAACAGGAGTCTGTAAACCCTTCAAGAACAAGTGTATTTAGCAAGAAATCTAAACAACAAATTGGAAAAATTGAATTCGCAAAGGCGAAACCTCCAAACAAAACGAACCATGAACAATTAAATACGAGTGACTCTTTGATATGTGTTAGTGCTTCGGAAAATACGACAGATACTGGTAAATCAACCCCAATTCTAATAGATAAGTTAATATATTCAAATAATACACACACAACACTTTGCACTGATTCAAATAATACAAAAAAATCTTCTGACGCACTCCTCTTCACTTCACATGATGCAATTACTTCAAACAGTAATCCACCTTTACCTACTAACCAATGTCAGGCAAGCTCCAACGCATCAGACACATTTGATTCCAACTTATTAATGAATATAAGAAATTCAGACTTACTTGATACAATTTCGTTAATTCTAAGTTCAGACGAATTTGATCCGATCCATTCTCGTGTAATACCCCTTCCTTATAAAATTACTGTACAAGATATCGACATTTGTCCTGCATTTGACAATAGCACATCTACTGGCAATATGAGTAAATTTGATGAATACATAGTATTATCAAATACCGATGAATTAAATTCACAATTTCTTTCCCAATCTGAAATCATTGATGCAAATTTTATAACACATTCATTGTCAGCTAGTGACGACAAAGGTCCTTTATTAATCAAAATACCCTTACCACTTTATGCAAGAATATCTGAGACGACACCAGATTTTTCGACATGCCCTTTACATAATGATGCATTACCAATTTTAGCACGGTCACTAAACACGATGTTACCACAAACTACGCCGATGTCCACACAAAACATACATAACTCAAACTCATCACCGTCAAACTCTATTAATGAATTCCTGAAACTTACAAACACACCAAATACAACGATCCAGACGGCGGAACATGTAGCTGAAAATTCACTACCTGTATCTAAAAAAGCACAAAACGCGACATTTAATTCTATCGACACAAATTCAACAGAATTATCACATAATTCTAGACTTACGGATACCATTACAAATCCCAACACGCCTACAAACACCCAAACTGAAGAAATATCTCCACCGTTACAGTTAGTATCAAATTTTGAATTTAACAATAACTCTCAGAACATAGTACCTGATAATACGCCTCTAACTCCACCACAATTAGTATCGAATGGCAGTACCATAGAATCTCCTGCTAATGTACTTAGTGCCACTATACCATTAGAAATGCCACATATACCAACAATAGTGAGCTCTACAATACCTTCTAACATAGAAGTGACTGTACACCATTATCACCATTTAGTGAATGACAATCCACCATCAAATCCAAATTTAAACTCAGTTGGTAATCTTGAAATCGCACTGACAAATGATACATCAATTTCAAATACTGCTGCTGACAAGATTCCACTTACATCAAAACAGGCAATGCCAGACACTACTGAACCTAAAACATACTCAGTGACTGATGATATTCCACTTACGGTAACACAGCCAATGCCACGTCCTACTGAAATTATAACAGATTTGACTGACAAGATTCCATTAACTTTAACACAAACATTACCAAATCCCGGTGAACCTCCGATAGACTCCTTGACTGGCAAGATTCCTCTTATACCAACACAGACACCGCCAAGTGCTATTAAAAATATATCTGCCTCATTGACTGATACGATGCCACTCACACCAACCCAGTCAATGCCAAGCACTGTTGAAACTCCAATCGACTCAATATCTGCCAACATGCCACTTACACCCACACAGACAACGCCAAGCGCGCCCGAAATTATACCAGACTCATTGATTGCTAAGACGCCACCCACATCTATACACTCAATGCCCAGCACTGTGGAAACTCCAACAGATTCATTATCTGCCAACATGCCACTTACACCAACTCAGACAACACAAAGCGCTGGCGAAATTATACCAGAATCATTGATTGCTAAGACGCCAGCCACACCAACACACTCAATGCCAAGTACTGTTGAAACTCAAAAAGACTCATTATCTGCCAACATGCCACTTACACCAACACAGACAATGCAGAACGCGACCGAAATTATACCAGACTCATTGATTTCTAAGACGCTACCCACACCAATACACCCAATTCCAAACACTGTTGAAACTCTAATAGACTCATCATCTGCCAATTTGCCACTTACACCAACACAGACAACGCAAAGCGCGACCGAAATTATACCTGACTCATTGAATTCTAAGTCACCACCCACACCAATACACTCAATTCCAAACACTGTTGAAACTCCAATAGACGCATCATCTGCCAACATGCCATTTAAACCAACACAGACAACGCAAAGCGCAACCGAAATTATACCAGACTCATTGATTTCTAAGACGCTACCCACACCAATACACTCAATTCCAAACACTGTTGAAACTCCAATAGACTCATCATCTGCCAATTTGCCACTTACACCCACACAAACAACGCCAAGCGCGACCGAAATTATACCAGACTCATTGATTGCTAAGACGCCGCTCACACCAACACAGAAATCGCCTACCGCTACCACAATTATACCTGATTCATTGGTTGATAAGATACCACCTTCACCAACACAAACAACGCCAAGCGCGACCAAAATTATACCAGACTTATTGATTGCTAAGACGCCGCTCACACCAACACTGGCAACACCAAGCACTACCAAACATATAGCAGATCCATTCATGGATAAGACGCCACTTACACCAACACAGGCAACGCTCAACGCTACCAAAATTTTACCTGACTCATTGGTTGCTAACATGCCACCTACACAAACACAGGCAACGCCAAGCGCTTCCGAAAATATAACTGACCCATTGATGGACAAGACGCCACTTACACCAACACAGGCAACGCTCAACGCTACCAAAATTATACTTGACTCATTGGTTGATAAGATGCCACCTACACAAACACAGGCAACGCCAAGCGCTACAGAAAATGTAACAGACCCATTGATGGATAAGACGCTACTTACACCAACACAGGCCTTACCAAGCGCTTTTGAAACTCTAATCGACTCGTTGACTGACAAGATGCCACTTACACCAACACAGGCGATGCCAAGCACTCTTGAAACTCCAATAGACACATTGACTGAGAAGATGCCACCCATACAAACACAGGCAACGCCAAGCGCTTCCGAAAATGTAACAGACCCATTGATTGATAAGACGCCACTTACACCAACACAGGCAACGTTCAACGCTACCAAAATTAGACCTGACTCATTGGTTGATAAGATGCCACCTACACAAACACAGGCAACGCCAAGCGCTACAGAAAATGTAACAGACCCATTGATGGATAAGACGCTACTTACACCAACACAGGCATTACCGAGCGCTTTTGAAACTCTAATCGACTCATTGACTGACAAGATGCCACTTACACCAACACAGGCGATGCCAAGCACTCTTGAAACTCCAATAGACACATTGACTGAGAAGATACCTCCTTCACCCATACAAACAACGCCAAGCGCGATACAAACTGTAACTAACATATTTACTGACAAGATTCCAGTTACACTGACACAGGCAAACACTACCGAAATATCAACAGACTTATCGCCAGATAAGATACCACTTACATTAATGCAGGAAATGGCAATTCCTAGAACTTCTGCATCCTTTGAAAAAATTAAGAATAAAAAGCCACTTACACGGGCTAAGAATAATGATACCCGTAATGTTACGGCAGTAAACACACTGACTGAAAAGGTGCCACTTAAACAAACACAAGCAACAACAGGCTTAAACACTATTGCTAAGCCTATTCACTTATTAACTGATAACCTACTATTTACTGCTACTCCCGAAGACCACCAGACTAAAAAAAAAGATCTTCCGCCGGGACAAGAAAGACAAACTCGCGACAATACAACTAGTCCTGTAGACTCTTTGCCTCATACTGTAGATGAGTACCCGACTGACAGCTCTGTATCAGATTTTCCAACATTAATAGATGTCCCTACTGCTACTATCGCCATGAAAGATCAGATCATTTTGTCAGATACTCCTGTATTAAGTACTGCAATACAAGAAGAAATACCACTCTCTAACTCCTCAGAATATGGCATAGATGCACCAGTAAATGGTTCAAGTTCTTTTGTTACCAGAGATAACTACCTAGCACCTTTGGACACTTCAAACTTAACTATTTCTGAGCTAGACACATCTTTAGAATCCAATGTCTCTAATATCTCCTCAGTTTTAAAAAAGCCAATAGAAGAGGACCATATTTTAAAGAATAGCTTTATCAAGTCAATAGACTCTACTGATTCAGATATTCCTATGAACATATCCCAATCGCAACTAGACATTCAACTATCGAACTTAACTACAAAAGATATTCCGATATCATTCGATGATAAAAAATCTGCAATCCTTATTGACGTATTACCAAAGTCTTCAGATATATCATATTCTGTTACGTCTCTACAAAAGAATCTGACAAAAAATTATCCTTTTACTCACTCTCCGATACAACTAACACCTTTAAATGAACATATATCCGGTGGCCCCATAGACGAAAGTTTAGTAACTGCAGACGTTTTTATAAATGACACTGCTGCAGAGGTAATCCCTACATTAGACAGTCCTATTTCAGAATCTCCTGAAGATAGATTTATGAACCCAATAGACACATCTCATACCGCTATCCCTGCACAGAAACTTGAGATATTAGACACTTTGCTCCCATTTAGTTCCGATTTGCAATCATCAACTAATGATATTCCACCTTCCGATACTTCTATTAGAGGGCTATCACCTGGTTCATTTTTAGATATGCCACAGCTTATTATACTCAGCGATGATGCAATGAAAGAAACTCATGTTGATATTCCATTTCTTCACAGTGCATCTGATAATCTACTTAAATCAATTTCCGAAACACATAATGATTCGCTCTGTGAGCTTTCACTCTCCAAAACCCCAATCGATGATGTAATAGATTCCAAAAATAACACTTTTGGAGATGTTCTCCTCTCAGATACTCACAGAGATGATATCCGAGATTCTGATGATTGTATTATTGAAGACACGCCCTTTAATGACCCAAAACTGTGTGGATCTACGCCCGCTAATTCATCTCTTTCTTCGAATGACCAACTTAAAGATTCAGTTTTCTTTAATCTGTCACCATCTGACTCTTATATTGGCAATTTATCTACTACCGTTAATCACACACATAACGAAATGTTATCCGATGTACCTGTAGACAGCCTACCGGTTTCCATTGATGACACATTTAAAAACACTCCAGAAATTCAGTTTCCTCCGCTTGATAATTCATCCACACAACTCTTTAACACTACAGATGATACCTCATCTCCTATAGGCGATATACTCAAAGACACTCCATCTTTAGATACTCCTATATCTTGTAAGTCAACTATTGACCAATTTTTTCCATTTAATGAATCAGTTAAAGGTGTTCCATTTTCTGATTCTTCTGCTGATCCACTATTTAACGTTCCAGTGTCTGAGATTCCACCTGACAAGCTAAAAGTTCCTAATAATGACTTAGACCAAGATGCTATACTATCTACAATTAATGACACTACATAAGATGTTTATATAGATAAGGCCGAAATATTAGTTGACCCTAATTTATCTATGTGTACGTATGACTTTGCTCTATTGGACAGTGTAACTCATGAGTCACCACTTTTTATCAACGACAATAGAAGGTCTGATGCATATTCTGGAGGTGAAGTTTCACTTCCTACCCTCACAATATATCGAATTGCCAAACTGAAACATACCTTGAAATAAAACTATTGTTTGGGATCTTATTTATTTTATGTTTTTACATTCCCGACGATTCGGTTGCTTTACAGCCATGATCACGGGAGGGTTGAGATGGTTGACGTCCTAGTGTCTTAGTTTGGACCGGGGTATCCTCATATTTATATATTGCTTGCTTGCGAATCGTCGGGAACGTAAACACATAAAATAAACGCGACAAAATCCAAAAAATGTGTTTTATTTTAATGTGTATTCGCGTAAATACTTATAAGAAATCAATATGAAACACACCTAATAATAATTCAAGCTATAACACTGCTAATGACAATACTATGGACTACGAACTCTTTTTGTATTCCCAGTCAATGTACACCAATGTTTACAGAAGATACCAATATTTTCTCAGACAGTGCTGCGTCTAACGACTTCATAGTCACAAATAGAAACGTCGCAATAGCTGAGCTAACTATAATATATTCATTTCACTCACACTTCTCTTTACATTATCCTACTGACAGAGAACACGACACTATGAGTTATTCAGCTGTTTTGTGTATCAGTGCTATAATAAAACTATTACTTATCCTATTAATTTATTGTTATTTTTAATTCGAATGTCAAATAAATAAAAATTAAGTATTTAAGTCTTATTTTTTTTATCCTTCTCGTTATCATTTTGTTAGAAGACTGGATCGTAGCTTATTAGTATTTTACTGTAGGTACGAACAATTGCATAGGCATGCTTGGGCCTGCTTGTGTGACCTTGCTTTCTGTACCAAGGGTCTCGGGTTCGAATCCCGGTAGGGACATACTGTATGATGAGCTCGAATATTTTAATTAAATATCAATATAAGTATTTTTATACTGTGTACCAGTCCATTTTACGGTCCCCATAATACAAACGTTGCTAAGTTTGGGACCGATATTTGTTTAGAAACTGCTAGTTAACAGGGTCTGAAGATATTAATCAGTTTGTTTCTATTACATATGTTTGGTAGCCGTCAACTTCGTTTTATATCCATGACTAATACATTCATGTATTATTTATACGCCGAACTAAGCTGTTCTTAATTCTATCAAATTAAGCTTACGACTTACGAAGCGTACAGGCTTAGAAGCCGTTGTGGGGTTTCGCTTACAAGACTACGTGCTGGGCACATTTTAATAGTAAGATTAGTGTCACACACAATACAATAGGTGCGATAGTTGTGTACTTTTTACGATCAAACCAATAAAGTTTATTCTTCCTACTAATATATATACACTTATACAAGTCAAACTTGTTGTATTTTGACTGCACATAACATAAGAACTAATGAATGGATTTAAATAAATTTTGGTATAAAGGTGAGTCCTCGCAGGCGAAGCTACGGGTATAAGCTGGTGTTTAATAAACCTTGTAAATCAGGAAACGTGGCCATGTAACGCCCCGCTCTACCTACCTAACCTGCTTAACCTAATTAAAATCTATTTAATACCTATTGTCAAGCTCATTGTAAAGCTAAGCTAAAGCTAACCTAAATTTTTCAAACTTATTTATCATAATCTTAACTACCTACTTATATGTCCTACCTACCTACCTACTTAATTATATAACCTTAGACTTAGTTGTGATCTGGGTTTAATAATGGCCAAGTGTTTCGTCTAGTGATCGTGAAACCCATACGTTGTGAGACCGTTGGAAGTAACCTAAATTCTTTTAGTGAAAGATTGGTATACCTATGAATTTACCCTACTTAGAACTATCCGCACCTACATATTAAATCTAAAATACTTATATTCATTAATATCACCAATTAATATTATTCAATTGATAATAGATGTATTTAGCTAGTTTGATGAATTTATGATAGAAAGTTATCTTAGGTGTATTTTCAATGAAAGAAGTAATAGTAAAAGAATAGCGGTAAGAAATATAAAAAGAATAATCAAAGAATAGTATTAAAAATAGCGGTAAGAAAAACAAGCTCCTCGCCCCGCCTGTTTTAGTAGAAGGCGACATTCCAGACGATCCTTCTCCCTCCGCTAAGTCAATATAGAATTGTATTGAATACATATATTGACCATAAAATTATATTATATCATTAGTCAAATCAATTATATGATTATAACCAAGGCAGATAAACATTGCAACATTCAGGCAGCTTCCCGGCTGTTACATTAATGTTCAAACTCCAGCATCCCGGCTGATTTGGTTTTAATAATTCAAACATTCTAACTCTTTAACAATCCAAACATTTGGACAGTTTGAGACTATCAGGAATCCTCCAGCTTCCAAGTCTAGTACCATTACCAAGTACTTTATTATCCAGATTTAATTAGGTTTCATGTCACATTTGTATCTCTTACTTCACTTGAGAAGAGAATACTGATAGGGACTCCCGCCCAATTTAACCACATCTTAAAATATCAAACATTAGTATGCAAAACTGATAAGTCCAGCTAGTGACTGCTAGATAGCAACTCTATCATCTACTGTTTAGTGATTGCTATCAGGGTCTACCGCCCCATAGTGTAGCCAAATCTACCAGATTCACTCACTATGTCAACTCATTTACGATATAATTTATAAGTATAGACTTTCCACCAGATTCAATCCATCCAGAATCCCAATACTGAACCAAACGTCAGATTATTAAGTTATTAAATTATAATCAAATTCAAAACAGATACATTTAAATAAAGTAGGTAAGTATATCAAACTTTAACCTTGATTTACTATTATCACACAAATGAATCTACCACTCGCTCGGAAACCTAGTCCAATGGAGAAGAGCGAGCGAGAAACTCCATGGATTAGCAAAAGGGTCCCTACCTACCTGCCTAATTGTTAATCCTACTATCCTATCACCTATCAATTTACTTAAACATTTGTCCCTATAGCCAACAGACCAACCGCACCTATTACCAATCGACCTACCCGCATCTAAAATAATAAAAGTATATGAAGTTTCCTAAGAAATTCCTAGTTTCCCAACACGTATTAATTTTATCTAAATCTGTATCCCTATTCCTAACATGTCCATATATACCCAACAGACAAACCGCACCTACTCCCAATCGCAAGTATCGACCTACCCGCATCTAAAATAATAAAAGTATATGAAGTTCCTAAGAAATTCCTAGTTTCCCAACACGTATTAATTTATCTAAATCTATATCCCTATTACCTAACAAACAAACCGTACCAACCGTCTAATCAATAAACCGTACCTACCGCCAGTCAACCGTATCAACCTACCCGCCTATAATAATAAATGTAATTATATGAAATATCCTATGGAAATATACCTAGCCAAGAGTCCTACACTACCTACCACTTCTAAATGTGTATTCAGCAAAACTAGAGATAAAACTCACATTTACATTTAAACATGTATGTATTCTAATCATGGTGCTATGATAGAATACCTAACTAAAGCTTTTACGGGAAGGCTGGTTAGACCTGGTTGGAGCTAGAACCCCTAACGTTCCCTACTACCAGACCGTCGCAAAGGGACCCGCAGGTCGGGGAGGGAAGCGACAATCTGGAGGCCCAGGGTTATTGATTGGGTAATATTTACATATATATAAGATAGATCGAACGGAAGCGTTTTAACTGGAGATAAGCGGAAGCAATTGCATGGCGCGCACGTGACGCCCCGCCCTCTATCAGCTAAAAAACCCACGAACGAGGAACTTGATCGACTCCTTGGCAAGGACATAATCGACCGCTGGTGCGTTCCAGGTACCCAGCCCTAACAAATGAGACTGTGAATGCTATCCAGAGGCGTACCCCTACATAACACCCTCTTGGGAACCTTCACCCAAGACTGGAAAGGCGATACACAAGCGATACACTCCCCAAAACTCTTTAAAATTCATTTAAAATTACAACATAAACCCTCTTTATTCACTGCACTAAAGAACAACCCAAATTACAATACAAATACCCTATTCAATTAATAATTAAAGACAATATTTAAAACAGGAAAAGAATATAGACAATTCAAACACCAAGAAAATATAAATGCAAAACCCAATTAAAAATTACTTACAATGAATTATACCAATGATCGCTTGTGTTGCCTGGGACCGAATTCGTAAAAAGTTAGAGACCGAAATGAATCGTGCAACGCCTTTTATAGTAGTTCTCAGAAACCATATTTCTACCCTCAACCACTAATATTTCTAGGGATGTCCCGATGTCGATACTATTTACATAAAACTGCCGGACTTTTCGCAATTCAACGAAAATATCAGCGATCCTAATAATGATTTTAAATACATAATAATGAACCAACAATTACTCCTAAATCCATTCATTATCTTTCCAAAATATCAAAACCAGATTTTATAAAGTATTCGAATTATTCTATTGTTATTAGATAAATTCCCATAAATATAACTGTGTCAAAATGCTGTGAGAATTCTACTCGATAACTTAATGATTTACCTAACATTTGGCTTAGTCACTAACTATCCTATTGAATATGTGAATTCCGTAAATACATTCATCATGCCGACCGATCGACTTAGCCCCAACACTACTTGTATATTGTGATTTCTACTACCCTCAACTCCATAAGATTCAAGCGTTCAAAGTCACGTACGCATCGGTGTCGTTATCGCTATCAATAATGTCTATGCTCGATACTGATTGTAGTAGTATGGCATTTCACACCATCAGTATGTTGATGGAAAATAAGCTAGTTTTGTACGGATTGGGCAAATTTACACTATTTGTAGAAAATATTCTACAATATCAATATTTCTATAGAAAATTATGAATGTTTCCTACATAACAGAATGCATCAAGATATCAATATTATCTATATTTAGTTCACAACGATGGTATGAAGCGACTCACACTATCAATAATTCCAATGAAAATATTCTAACCTAAACATTGGATGAAAGACGAATTTAATTCTATTTGCTTTAAGTTATCTAACAAACAGATTAATACAGCTAAAGACTGGCTTCCGAGCCATTATTGATGAGGCCTATGCCCTATAATGAGCATCAATAGTTCCAATTAGATGAAGAGTTTAACAATCCATTAAAATCTCTAAATAAATAGATATATAAAATTATATTTGTGAACGTGGCAGAGCGCACCCAATGCGTTCTGTTACAATCAACCCCCAAAATTTATGAAAGTGTCTCGGTTTTTAAACTGAAATAAATTTTTCATGAATCCGCATATTTTCACAAATATATAACTTCAATAAAACAACCCCTAAATCTCAATCTAGTGCATATTCTAATTTCTCAACATTTGACTTCGGAAAATTGAGGTTGTGCACGAGTGTATGTGTGCGAGTACCTACTCATGAAATGTGTTTTTAACCGAATTGGAAATAATTATCATATGAACCAGAGTCGTGAGCTTTCTGATGCAACAAAACATGAAGAAACATGGCTTCCCGCAGGCCAGTCCAAACTATGTAAGGAAACCAGTTTTCCAGGCTGATCAATCCTAGTGATATAATGTAAGCCTTTCAAAACGAAACAGTTCCCATATCGTTCGCCAAGAACCCGAATACATTATCCTATCACAACTCAGACTACCCCATGTGCTAACAAGCAATATGCCCCCATGGCTGCTACATCCCACCCAGACCTAAATCCATAATAACAACCATTCACAACTCTGAGCATGTAGAGTGTTCCACGAAGATTCATTGTTTGCTGCCGGTATAGTACGGACTAATTATGAGATCAGCTAATACTGATGAATGTCTTCTGACCTAACCTAACACAACTCCCCCATAAAAAGTCCCTGATCGTATAATGAATTTCCGAATTCAAACATCGACAAACCGTTTCACGCCAAAATGCTGTCGAATCGTTTAGGCCCCAACAAAATATTCAACATACGTCATACCACCTAAATAGCCATACGTCACACCCTAACTCATTGCTTAACGTTCATAGCTCCAACTTTTACAGCGATTCGCACCACCTAAACAATCCTACAACATTCTTTTTGGCATGAAACACGAATTGTTCGTAAATCTAATCTAATTTCCAACCCCCAGATTGAATGTAACAAAACCTTACTTTTGGGAATATAATAACGCACCGCACGCTTTTACAAACAAATAAACCAAGTACATAAGAAAGTAATACTATTATTAGTTAGATTGTAATTAATAAGTCTCTTTAGAATAATTATTATCGCTAAAGTCATTGACTCCAATAATCAAAACTACTAAACTCCTATATTTAGAAAACATAAGTCAAAGGCAAAACCTATGAAGTTCTACAGTGTAAAATAATAGTCTTATGAATAAAAGTACCGCGTTCCTGTCTCCGAAACGAAATGCACTCCTAAATACCTATAGTATCGGCAAATTAATTTAAGTCGCATTCTTCCTAATATAATACACCTCAAAATTTTAAATAAACCCTAATATTTACGATTATCGATAACTAACTACGGCTAAAACTTCAAAGATACGGCAGCGACCAATTAGAATATCCACCAAAAATCTCTGGATTTAAATTATAATTACGATATTCAGACTTTAAATCAAATATTTTCTAAAATTACTCAATAGTACATAAGCGTACATAAGCGAGGTACTTTGTATTAAGCGCAGTACCTCCTTATTTGTTAGATCTAAAATGAATAGTAGTAATAGCAACCCTATTATAAATGGCAAACGTCCGAATTGAAAATATAGAAACACAAAAGATAGCTTCTGTTGGAATTAAAACGCTTCATAAAGCCCAATCTATCAATCCAGAAATAAAATTAACAAAATTAATATTTTATGACTCAACATTAATTATACCTATCCAAACCATAAATTTGATGTTCAAATATATAGGCACAAAATGTTCCTAAATTGAAACACTATATGAATACACAAGTAAACATTTCTTTAGGAATCGAACCCTCATCCTTTAAATCTACCTATTCTAGCAATACACTATATTAAAATATCGTATAACGTTTCAAAACTAAATAAATTTGGTATCATATTCTCCACACGTTTCGCCATCTACCGTCGATAAGTAAAACCAAAATTATATTTCGATAAACGATCTCTAATTCAGCCTTCTGACGTGACAGATGTCACTATGCGTTCATTTAAAATCCTTATAGTTACGCTAGCAATCACTAGATGTCGTAAAAAGTAATTTTGTACCGCTAATAATTAACAAAATACCTGAACATTGGTTTTAACCACTTTTTCCTAAATAACGAATTAATGATTTTGCTATCTTTTCGTTAATAAAAACGCAAGATTCATCGAGAAAATAATTTCGACGTATAGAGAAGTTGTACCATAAAACCTAGATGGCGCTATCTAAAAAAATCGTATTTTTTTTTATATCTCCTAAATGATCATAATGCTAAAACCACATTTTCCTATAACCTTATTTTTTTTTTAAATAAATCTTCACGCTTAACCTTTTAACCTATTAAGTATTATAGATACATTATGCGCATTATGCGAAATAGCAAAGGCTTCGATAGTCTATTATAGTCATCTATCTTCGATCTACCTACCTACATGTATATCTATTACATCTAAACCACGCAATTCTAAACTATCCTAGTCATATTATTATGACTGGTTATCAGCGAACGAATGAACGAGGGTACAGTAGTATTCCAACAGTCTTAGCGTGAATATATTGTATGGATTTGACAACTGCCGCCAAACAAAGTTTCATCAAATCTAACCATATATTTTATAGAATAGTACCTAGTAAAAAGACTAGTGGTCAATTTTGAGGAAAGTAGCACAATTTTACCACATTAAGTGCATAGAGATCGATACGAATTAAGACTCCTCAATAGGTGGCGCTACTAGTAACCTGGTATTGCTTTCTAACGGACCAAAGAAGGTTCTGAATATAATTTCGTCTTTGTAATTATGCAAATCCAGAGTTTTTATTTATAAAAAACTGGCTCAAGCTCACTATGTTCTCAACTAGTTATATTAATGCTAATCTGTATGGTAAATAAGAATTCCCAACGCAATCTTAACGTCACCGCAAAAACGACTCCGTCCTAGTCACTCCTACCCTCGAATGCTATAAGGCGAGTGGAACAAACTAGACCCACACTACCGAAACGCCACACAAAAGACAAATTCTCGTACCTAAATTCTGATTTTTACGCAAAGTGGTACGTAGGTATACGACTAACGATACTCTATTCTCATTTTAAAACATCCTATCGTAGAGTGAAACTTTATTAAAACAACCCCCCCGATTTCTATACGTTACGAGCCAGTCAAGCAATTACAACCCCCAAATACCTAGACGTTATGACCCTCTGCCGAAATTACAATCTATTTTAATCTCGTTCAGAAATTTTATTATTTTTTTTCTATGCCCAATGACTCATCACTAATCCCTACATTATCAAATGTAACAAAATTAAGCGTGGCCTTGCTATTAAATTAACCAATGTAAGATACGATTCAGATAATAATTTTCTTAGCATACCGCACAACTCTTAACTATTATTATTTTGTACTAGCTCAATGGTAAATTGACTTTTTAACGAACGAAACGAGATGAAATAAAATTAATATGACTACCCTCGCATATTAAATAATACTGATGTCCGCGCTCTCATTACGGCTAATGATCTCGCTAAAAATCTATACGAAAAATAGATTTATTTACAAATGCAGAAGAATGACTATAAAATCAATCGTTCGATATTAATAATTTAACAAAAATAATTCGTTTTGGTATTCTATATTTGAAACTTATTTTGTGACCGAATACAAAGATAGTAAATAACTAATAATTCACCCTACTCTGATTATCACGATGTACAAAATGGATTTAAATAAAATCTATCTAGTCATATTCTTTAATGAAAAGTTATGTCATTATGCTCTTAGATTTCAATGATTAACGAGTATAGCATATATAACTTAAATTGCCATAACTATTTCGTGGTTTCTTTCAGCATAACTAACAGAAAATAAATTAATTGTGAACCAATGCAACCCCCTATTTGCTAGACGTTAGCTACCTCACGTAATATTAACTTACTATAATACGTCAAAACTATAATATATTTTTCCTATAATAGATGGCGTTCGAAAATTTGATCTCTACGATAAAATCTGACAAGAATCACGACTGTTTATAACATTTTACGAAAATCCTTTAGACACTACCGACTTTGTATACCATTTATATAGAACAATGTATAACGCTAAACATAATTTTATAAGTATGAAATTATAATAGACTGTGATAAAACTCATTACTAAGACTAAAATTAATTCAATCAATATAAAGTAGGTAGGTATGTAAATTGTGAGAACTTAGTTAAAGCCTATTATACCTAAATCCATTTATCCTAACAGAGTAAATACCAATCTTCACTTATCCATTTCACAAGCAACAAATTGTGACTATAAAAAGTCACTTTCCAGATCAAAACAAGTCTCAAAATTCCATGTTAAATATACGCGGATGTAAATATTATAATGATTATGAATTTAATCAAAACTAAAACACTACAGGAAACTAACTATTACAAATATTTTAAAAAGGAAAATGATTATGAAGGTAGCTATGTTAAGATACCCACTAGCTCAGATCCTAGTCCACGGAATTCTAAATTGTAACTCAAGATTGAGGTTCAAATCCTGGTCCACGGCACACTAAATTGTAACCCCCCCTAATAAAATAGAGACTTCCGCTTAACCTTTTAACCTAACTAAACTTAGTACTAAAGTAACGACCTAACTTATATCTATACCTACTTAAATATAATCAGACTTATTTATCATAATCTTAACTACCTACTTATATGTCCTACCTACCTACCTACTTAATTATATAACCTTAGACTTAGTTGTGATCTGGGTTTAATAATGGCCAAGTGTTTCGTCTAGTGATCGTGAAACCCATACGTTGTGAGACCGTTGGAAGTAACCTAAATTCTTTTAGTGAAAGATTGGTATACCTATGAATTTACCCTACTTAGAACTATCCGCACCTACATATTAAATCTAAAATACTTATATTCATTAATATCACCAATTAATATTATTCAATTGATAATAGATGTATTTAGCTAGTTTGATGAATTTATGATAGAAAGTTATCTTAGGTGTATTTTCAATGAAAGAAGTAATAGTAAAAGAATAGCGGTAAGAAATATAAAAAGAATAATCAAAGAATAGTATTAAAAATAGCGGTAAGAAAAACAAGCTCCTCGCCCCGCCTGTTTTAGTAGAAGGCGACATTCCAGACGATCCTTCTCCCTCCGCTAAGTCAATATAGAATTGTATTGAATACATATATTGACCATAAAATTATATTATATCATTAGTCAAATCAATTATATGATTATAACCAAGGCAGATAAACATTGCAACATTCAGGCAGCTTCCCGGCTGTTACATTAATGTTCAAACTCCAGCATCCCGGCTGATTTGGTTTTAATAATTCAAACATTCTAACTCTTTAACAATCCAAACATTTGGACAGTTTGAGACTATCAGGAATCCTCCAGCTTCCAAGTCTAGTACCATTACCAAGTACTTTATTATCCAGATTTAATTAGGTTTCATGTCACATTTGTATCTCTTACTTCACTTGAGAAGAGAATACTGATAGGGACTCCCGCCCAATTTAACCACATCTTAAAATATCAAACATTAGTATGCAAAACTGATAAGTCCAGCTAGTGACTGCTAGATAGCAACTCTATCATCTACTGTTTAGTGATTGCTATCAGGGTCTACCGCCCCATAGTGTAGCCAAATCTACCAGATTCACTCACTATGTCAACTCATTTACGATATAATTTATAAGTATAGACTTTCCACCAGATTCAATCCATCCAGAATCCCAATACTGAACCAAACGTCAGATTATTAAGTTATTAAATTATAATCAAATTCAAAACAGATACATTTAAATAAAGTAGGTAAGTATATCAAACTTTAACCTTGATTTACTATTATCACACAAATGAATCTACCACTCGCTCGGAAACCTAGTCCAATGGAGAAGAGCGAGCGAGAAACTCCATGGATTAGCAAAAGGGTCCCTACCTACCTGCCTAATTGTTAATCCTACTATCCTATCACCTATCAATTTACTTAAACATTTGTCCCTATAGCCAACAGACCAACCGCACCTATTACCAATCGACCTACCCGCATCTAAAATAATAAAAGTATATGAAGTTTCCTAAGAAATTCCTAGTTTCCCAACACGTATTAATTTTATCTAAATCTGTATCCCTATTCCTAACATGTCCATATATACCCAACAGACAAACCGCACCTACTCCCAATCGCAAGTATCGACCTACCCGCATCTAAAATAATAAAAGTATATGAAGTTCCTAAGAAATTCCTAGTTTCCCAACACGTATTAATTTATCTAAATCTATATCCCTATTACCTAACAAACAAACCGTACCAACCGTCTAATCAATAAACCGTACCTACCGCCAGTCAACCGTATCAACCTACCCGCCTATAATAATAAATGTAATTATATGAAATATCCTATGGAAATATACCTAGCCAAGAGTCCTACACTACCTACCACTTCTAAATGTGTATTCAGCAAAACTAGAGATAAAACTCACATTTACATTTAAACATGTATGTATTCTAATCATGGTGCTATGATAGAATACCTAACTAAAGCTTTTACGGGAAGGCTGGTTAGACCTGGTTGGAGCTAGAACCCCTAACGTTCCCTACTACCAGACCGTCGCAAAGGGACCCGCAGGTCGGGGAGGGAAGCGACAATCTGGAGGCCCAGGGTTATTGATTGGGTAATATTTACATATATATAAGATAGATCGAACGGAAGCGTTTTAACTGGAGATAAGCGGAAGCAATTGCATGGCGCGCACGTGACGCCCCGCCCTCTATCAGCTAAAAAACCCACGAACGAGGAACTTGATCGACTCCTTGGCAAGGACATAATCGACCGCTGGTGCGTTCCAGGTACCCAGCCCTAACAAATGAGACTGTGAATGCTATCCAGAGGCGTACCCCTACATAACACCCTCTTGGGAACCTTCACCCAAGACTGGAAAGGCGATACACAAGCGATACACTCCCCAAAACTCTTTAAAATTCATTTAAAATTACAACATAAACCCTCTTTATTCACTGCACTAAAGAACAACCCAAATTACAATACAAATACCCTATTCAATTAATAATTAAAGACAATATTTAAAACAGGAAAAGAATATAGACAATTCAAACACCAAGAAAATATAAATGCAAAACCCAATTAAAAATTACTTACAATGAATTATACCAATGATCGCTTGTGTTGCCTGGGACCGAATTCGTAAAAAGTTAGAGACCGAAATGAATCGTGCAACGCCTTTTATAGTAGTTCTCAGAAACCATATTTCTACCCTCAACCACTAATATTTCTAGGGATGTCCCGATGTCGATACTATTTACATAAAACTGCCGGACTTTTCGCAATTCAACGAAAATATCAGCGATCCTAATAATGATTTTAAATACATAATAATGAACCAACAATTACTCCTAAATCCATTCATTATCTTTCCAAAATATCAAAACCAGATTTTATAAAGTATTCGAATTATTCTATTGTTATTAGATAAATTCCCATAAATATAACTGTGTCAAAAATGCTGTGAGAATTCTACTCGATAACTTAATGATTTACCTAACATTTGGCTTAGTCACTAACTATCCTATTGAATATGTGAATTCCGTAAATACATTCATCATGCCGACCGATCGACTTAGCCCCAACACTACTTGTATATTGTGATTTCTACTACCCTCAACTCCATAAGATTCAAGCGTTCAAAGTCACGTACGCATCGGTGTCGTTATCGCTATCAATAATGTCTATGCTCGATACTGATTGTAGTAGTATGGCATTTCACACCATCAGTATGTTGATGGAAAATAAGCTAGTTTTGTACGGATTGGGCAAATTTACACTATTTGTAGAAAATATTCTACAATATCAATATTTCTATAGAAAATTATGAATGTTTCCTACATAACAGAATGCATCAAGATATCAATATTATCTATATTTAGTTCACAACGATGGTATGAAGCGACTCACACTATCAATAATTCCAATGAAAATATTCTAACCTAAACATTGGATGAAAGACGAATTTAATTCTATTTGCTTTAAGTTATCTAACAAACAGATTAATACAGCTAAAGACTGGCTTCCGAGCCATTATTGATGAGGCCTATGCCCTATAATGAGCATCAATAGTTCCAATTAGATGAAGAGTTTAACAATCCATTAAAATCTCTAAATAAATAGATATATAAAATTATATTTGTGAACGTGGCAGAGCGCACCCAATGCGTTCTGTTACAGCCAGTCTCTCATAGTATGGGTCTATGGTCTCAAAAAAACAAGTTTCAATTCATACGACACCAGTTCCAAATTTAAATAATTCATATCGGAAACATAAGTTAACAGAATCGACAAGGCACAAAAAACGCGTCGTACAACGGAACCGGTCCGAGCGACAGTGCACGGCGACCTTGTGGGATTACATCATATTGACGGGCGCAGGCGCCGGTCGCGCTCCGCTGGCCGGGTGCGCCCGCGCACCGTGCCTGCTGCGGGATGGCTGAGCAACTGGAGTCTGCATTGTTTGTGATGTATTTTCCAGATAAGTTTGTAATATTCTGTCATATTCGGCCTTTTACACTGCTGATGAGAGACTTCACTCTACCAAAATTTGGGTAAAGCTGGGAGTACACGGGTTGAGTTAACGGCATAGTAACACAGTAGACTACATACCATTTCAATGTCGACATTATTGGTAGAGTAGTACATTCGTACAAAAGGAGAGTTAAAGTGAGTAGAGTGAAAGGAAGAGTAGAGTAACTAGCACCGGGAACAAGTACCTTTTTATATCGTGGGGAAATCCTCATGGATGCCCGCAAGCCTCGGGGGAGACAAGCGGGTTATATCGGAATTCAACCAACTAAAACCCCACGGTGGTCCTACTCCCGCCTTGTGGTGAGGGGGCCACGGGAACGCGTACCTACTCTATCAATTGCTTTCCCACTCCCGGTGCCCATTCTACTCTATCGGCCACTCGAACTATGAATATGGTTAGTAGAGCGAAACTTTAATTAAATAATATCACCACGTGTGACGAAAAACTGATACACGATTAAAACATATTTTTTTACGTGTTGACTATCACACTAATCACACTAATATTATAAATGTGAAAGTTTGGATGGATGGATGGATGGATGTTTGTTACTCAATCACACCAGAACGGCTGAACGGATCTGGATGAAATTTAGCACGGAGATAGATTATAGTCTGGAATAGCACATAAACTACTTTTTATCCCGGTAAAAAGGACATACTTTTTAATCGCGGGTAACACCGCGGGGCGCAGCTAGTTACTATATATATGATTTCACATAATTGAAATAGTTTAAAACTATAAGCCCTCAATCTCACGGAACACCTACAATATATTTCCATATGAATTAGTTAAACAAGATCACATTCCACCGCACTCGTACACTTCCCGGCGCGTTCCCGCCCAACCCATTAATCTGCGCAGGAGCGTCTAAATATAAAACTAAATTGTTCCGACCAACATGTCCTCTACGACCATCAGCTTCATTGTTTAATGCGCGGATTGTAGTTCGATGGCTGCTCATTACTTCAATTGGGGCCCGTGCGAGTTCGTTGTGGAAACCAAAGACTAACAAAATACTACCAAGATATGATATAACGTATGACCTAACCAAAGGTTATGCAGTCTGGGAATTAATATAATGTATTGTCTAGACATTTTTAACTCTTTCTGTCTCTACAATTCATTTAAGAATTCTGAAAAATATATGTATATCAGAAAAGTGTTTAAAAGTACTAGAGCTTACTTCATCTCCCTTAGTAAAGTAAACTAAATAGTAATATTTTTAACGAAAATATAGTTTAAAACAAACAATTTTGCTACAGTATCTCTTAAGTACTCTTTCTATCAACTTTCGTTGCTTTTATTTTTCGTTCACACTATTATATTATCATTACAAAGAATTTAAGGGCAGTGCATTACAATAGTAATACTTCGTGAAGACAGGGACAACGAGCGACGCAAGAAAATGACACCGATTCTTGCGTCTTAACAGACCAGCGTCAACGCAATCACGAAGATCTCAGCCATTCGACGTGAATATGAAGGTGCTATAGTAGATGCATCTGGTGTCATAAGCGCTCCAGGTAAATGTTCGCAAGGGCATAATAAGTCAATATTCCGTTTATCTATACAAATCAATAAAATTGGAGTCTGTTTGTAATATTAAAATAACCGCTTCTTACTAAGTGCATTTGGATGTAAACACGATACATATACCAACAATTTTTTTTTATTATTTTTGTCCGTCTGTCTGTCGGTTTGTTTCGGCTAATCTCTGAAATGGCTGGACCGATTTTGACGGGACTTTCACTAGCAAATAACTGATGTAACAAGGAGTAACTGAGGGTACTTTTATTTTAGAAAAACTTTTCTGTTAAATACCACGCGACCGAAGTCGCGGGTTCGCGGGTCGCGGGAAAGAACTAGTTTAATATATGTTGGGGCCACCGAGTTTCTTGGTAGCTCTATAATCTGTATAAGAGTGTCGTCTACTCCTTTCAGGCACCGACTCTTATGTAAGGGAACCGATAACCATCACAACTTGAGATCCAGATAATCATTAAAAAAATAATTGTTTATAGCGTTTGACATTTCACCATTCTATTGGCCAACTAGGGACTTGACCTATTTAATTTATTTACCAACCCTTGGAAAGGCCCGCAATTTCTGTGCAAGTAAATCAAATTGACTTTCATAATGAAATCCCACTAATACTTAATACTTATACTTATATATAATATTATAAATGTGAAAGTTTGGATGGATGGATAGATGTATGTTTGTTACTCAATCACGCCAGAACCGCTGAACGGATCTGGATGAAATTTGGCACAGAGATAGATTATTGTCTTGAATAGCACATTGGCGTATACTTTATATCCCGGTAAAACGTATGGTTCCTTGGGATAGATTTGTTTTAGGCGCAGCTAGTCATTTAATAAATACGTAGTCTTTTAATTGTTGTAAGTTACAATATTTTAGTGACGTACCGAGATTGCGTAATTTACGCTGCGCTAATTGAGAGTCGGGTAAAATTTCACAGCACATTTTGCGTCTCGGTGAATCTCAAACTGCAAATACGTAAGGTAAATAATAATAATATCGCCAGACGAACACACCAACCATACGGTCCCACACTAAGCAACGCTTGTACTATGGGTACCGTACAATGGACTGGGGGCGAACCCAGTGTATCTTACTTATATAGATATTAAGCATCCACGACTTGGGTACAAACATTCGTGGTCCTCACACAAAATTTGGCCCTATCAGGATTCGAACCCGGGACCCTCGTTACTACACTGCCAACAACGCAAATCAGGGCGTCAAAAAAAATATTCATTCCTTCAATTGCATAGAATCTATCTGACTTTTCCTATCCCAGAAAAATCCACGAGTACAGTCGCTCGAACAGCTGGTCCTAATCATGTAATTATGGGCGTTTAAACGACATTATTACCTCGTTGCCCACAGGCACACTGGTCTAATTGCTCGCAATTGCGACTTCAATCTGACATACTTCGCACGACCCAATACCTACTCGGGATTACGTACGAGCCACACAATTGGGCCATCGGACCGGCCTAGTTTCTTTCAACCAATATCGGTGAACTCATCGGTCCTCGACACTGTACTATGGGTTCTAAGTTCGTAACACATCAATGCTCATAGTACCTAGTACACAGAGGACAAACTAATTTACCTGACAGTCTGACAACACAGTCGTGGATGTTCGACCAGGGCCACATTGTAGTCGATTAATGACAGAAGTTCCAAACGAAAAAGTTGTCGGCAAGCAAATGGTCGCATATAAGTGTTGAACTTATAGGTGGGTTCAAGCCATAAACATACCTAATCAATAGGTTATTCACTAAACCTTAACAATAATGTGGCTCTTACTTGGCCATCAAGCCATCAAGGCTATTAATACACTGACAATTTATTTTCAATGAGGATTTTACTTATGACAATATTTATCTATAAATTAACTCGAATCTCCAATACTTAATAGTCTTAATTTTTTTTTTATATATATATTAAAGAACTATAATATTACCAAGGGTATAGTTATAGCTCAAACAAATGTCACAATCAAGAAATCCGATTGTAAGCGACATTCAAATAAATCTCCTCTGAATTATACTATTGTCCGTTGCCTGTACAATGACTCGGATAACAGCCCAATTATTCGCTCGCCCACATACATTATACCAACAATAGCTTACAATCGCGTTTTCCTTCGGTCGTTGTAGATATAGAGATTGTACGTATTACAGCATACAATTTAATCGTTTTGCACGCTGTCATTTTTCTTTGGATTTGTCGTAAGAATAGTTTTGGATATTCATGGTTATATTACATAACAGCAAAAGGAAGAGATGCAATCTAATGACCATTCAATTTCTATTTAAACACACCTCTACCGAAGGTCCAAAATTATCTGCAGTCTATTAAATTTCAGAAGTAGGTAAGCCAACTGTGGTCCAAACAGGACTAAATACAGACTACTTATACGCGTAAATTAATAGATAGTCCTGTAGAGTAAGCGAGCGAGCGTTTCGTTCGCGGCAAATGCCCCGCTGCTTTCGACCGCTATCCCCTAAATTTTGCGTTTTCATTTTCTTTAATAGACAATAATATAATATAAGTGGTCTTTGCCCGTCGCTGCTTCGCCTGAGAAGTACTAGTAAATAAATATTTATTAATGCCCGTAGCGGGCACGTCGCTGACCGGCCCTTTAGTCACATCGAATTTATCGCCCGGCCCGTTCATTGGCTATAACTAGATCACTCGGTATTAGCCGCCGTTTATGCCCCGACCACATAAAATGTGAAAGAGCTCGTAAAGTTAGTTGGCGTGTGAAAATATTAAGCCCACCCACGGTAGATTAGTAGTTTTGAAACGTTCCAAGTTTGAAATTTAGATTAATACATGGCTGATTTGTGTATAAAAAAAATAAAGGCATCGCCCATAAAATTTAAAATTCAGTATATAGTTTTAAAAGTTAAATAGCTGTCATAAGCTTAGTTGGCAGAATCAAAAATGAAGTCAAACTTTTTTTAGCTTACTCGTTACGTAATTCGAATAATGCGGTTCCATTTACCATAAAAAAAAAACTTTTACCGCATCGTTCCCGAAACTAACCAAAAGCACATCGATATCTGAACCAATCGCCGTCAATCAGATGACTTCCAGACTTCGTGACGAACCCATTACGCTTGTTTATCGAACCATAATAAGACTCATAAACTTCATTTCACTTTCAAATTTTCTCGACCAAAGTTTAATCCGAAACTTGTTTTAAAAGTTTAATTAACTGTCTACTTGATTTTCTTAAATAATTCAACTTTTTGGGCAACGCTCTTATCGGTAAATTACTTTGTTGAAGCTATTTGTTCGGTCGCAGCGTGTTAATTGGAAAATAAATAAACGTGAAAAATTGCAATGATGATTACCATGGGATTAAGGCCTTGTTCAATAAGTGCGGAATGTCAAAATAATTCAATGGCCGTGACCAAAGCAGCCGCGCCCGCGCAGCCTTGCGAGGGTAGCTTGGGCACATGTCGCGTGCTATGACCGCGAGGCACACAGACGATAGCCTAGGGTGAAGGCCATCACTTTGTCATTTGCCTCGTTATCAGCCTGCTCCGTAAATCCTTAGGTCATCTAGATCCATAAGTAAGTACTTTTTACCCTTAAATTAACATACACATCTATGGTGCAAATACGTACTAACAATACCAAGAAATTGGCTTTCGTGACCACGTACATTGCTGACCAAACACTCAATGTTACTTGTGACCAGTTCACACTGCCACCAACGTACACTTGAGCTGAAGGATTTTCGATAAAACAACCAAAAACAATTACTAACTACAATAACATTATTATCTTAATACTTCCATTCGACTCTTTAATTACAGTTATCGCTTCCTGCCACCAAAGTGAATAATATAATCCGACCTTTGTGCCAGGTAGTGTTCAGGATTGGATTGAATGCCAGTGTGATGCAAGCGAGTGGCGCGGGGGCGGGGCGGGGCGTGGGCACGAGGCCACTTGCACAAGATTGCACCATTACTTTAACTAAATAGAAGTTCAATTCGAAAACAAACTCAATCATCAACATTACTTTTATCAAGTGTCTTCTTTAAAAGACATTCTGACATTCTCAATCGATGGCAATGTATAAGATATTATTAAAACAAGCTTTGTCATCAACACTTATATTAATAGTCAGTCAATATACATTTAAAAATTATGGTCTTAAAATCATTCTAGCATAAGGTTAAAAGTACGACATTTCTGGACCTTACCTCTTAATTCTCAAACGAAAAACAAAATTTCAGTGATGCTGAATTTTAACGCCTTATAAGAAAATGTGTGGGTATGACACCTTTGTGGGTAAATTGTGGCCACAACAAGCCCAAGACGGGGTACAGTGAAGAAATAAAAATTACTATATACTATTTAAAAAATGATAAAAAAAGCAATCGAATTGAGAACCTCCTCCTCTTTTTTGAAGTCGGTTAAAAAGGAATGACTGCGAACGACGTCTCAAATAAAAAGGAAGTAGCCATTGAGAATTCCGTTAGCGTATAAACACACAAAAAGCCAGGAAGTTGTGACTCTCTCTCTACTCATTTTATAAGAATACTCTATCTATCTTAAACTGTACCACAGCAACATTCACAATTTAAATCTATGCACTACTATGAACGCATTCTGCCCAACCTACCTGCGCCTGCACATTTCGCCATCTGTAGGTCAAAGCAGGTGAACATTGTTTGCTCTCGACTGGTTTCAAATGGATGCAGCTACTCTGCCGAATATGGCATTCTACGTAGGCAGCGAGTAGGCAGTCAGGTATCCTTTCGATAATATATCCATCAGTGTCTCTTTGTTAGAAACTTCCTAGAGCATTTCTGATGTATGACGTAGAGATCGCTTTGTTTGTAAATAATCACAGCTATGGTCACGAAAGTTATGACACCTGTGTTTTAATTTGCAAAATAAAGAGTTCATTCTTCTCGTGAAGGGATTTAACATTTTCGAACTGGTGTATGCCCGTGTTGAAGTATTATCGCAATTATGCGAGAATCGAGGATTTTGTTCGTCACGCGTTCTCCATACTGTCTTATCCGCTCTACAAATTCTCAAAAGTAATAATTGAGAAAACGTTAAATATAATTGTAGTAGCTCACGATGTATAAGACCAATATTATTGCAAGTTGCATAAATGAAAACTCCCCTCTCCAGCATACATTACATATACGCATTATGTATAATTTCATCTTAGAAACAAGACAATAATCTCAGGGTGCCTACGTTTTAATTAATTTAAGTAATTAACATAATTTACAATAGCGCATTCACACAGCTGTGTATTCACACCTCAAGAACAGCTATTATAACTATGAAAAAGTAATAATTTTTCAAATTGTAATTGTTCATGAAACACCTTGAATTAATAAAAGTACTAGTGAATATAAACTTCTTACTGAAATATTTACGGACGCAGTTACAAGGGCAATCTGTGACTTGTGATTTTAAAAGAAAATCTAATAGAAAGAGAGTATACTTCCAGAAAACTGGCTTTTTACTTGGCCGAGCGCTGTCATGTCAGTCCGCGCCTGCCTCGCTGTCAGCCCGCGTGGAGCCAGCCTCGCGAGGCTGCATGGCAGTCTGCTTGAACTCGGATATTTCCATAATAATCATTGTGACTTACAACAAAAATAAATTAATTTAAACTAAGTTTGTATATAACCCACCTACTAAAAAACAAGATCTTCATTAGAGCTTCATTAATGTTTATTTTATTACACGACGAATTGGTTTGTAGAGCCTATTTTTTTCCTGAGCATGTGATTATGTAGCAAGGTACATTTTTGAATACGGCCTTGGTAGGGCCAAGGCCATATTCAAAAATTTTAAAAATGCATGCGTGAGTAAAACCATAAACGGTATTTAAATTAAATAACTCTAACATTATTTAGACTCTAAAATATGAGTATCTAAGCTTACACGTGATGACGTCACAAGCGTCACGCTGGAGTATTTATGACGGTAGTTCTCCGACACCAAAAAGGTTTCCAAACACGATCGCGGAATGCCGTTCACGTATTTTTAAATAATGACGTTAGCATCACGTAGAGCGTGAGACCTATCATGTATGGTCTAGTTGATAATGTAGAGTTATTGAATGTAAAACCATAAAGATCTATGGCGGTAGGTAATAGGAATTTATAACGTATCCGAATACGGATCGTATGATCGAATGTTTCCAGTAAGGTGGTCGCTAGAGGCGATGCTTCATGCATGAATAATAATATATGCACCATCGACCACTCACACGGTAGTTGATGCTATGAAAACTCGTACCAATAGTCCTAAAGGGACTAGGGAAGGACTTCCTTAGTGAACCTCGAAACGCACTTTCACCTTCAGTTCTGGGCCCCAAGTCTGCTAACACAATCGATTCATAATCGAACAGCAACCGCATATTAACAGTCACTTTTGACAGATATCCCATACAATATCTGTGAAAAGTGACAGTTACTATGTTAGCAGACTTGGGGCCCTGTTTACCTAGCTTGTTTATGACTATGACTTGAAGGCAATTAATGTCAAGGTATCCGTAAACTTAAAAAAAAATACATTATTGTTTCGGACATTCGTGCAAGACTCGGCGTGGACGAACGCGGGAAGATGAAAGTGAATCAATGGATGATTTGGATTCAAATCTGTTGGTATTTTGGGTCATGCGTTGGCTGATGTTTAAGTATCGCAAAAATATACAGAATGACGCAATGACTAATATTTCTCGTGTCCCGTATTTCATTTAATTAAGTAACTGCATGTCTCATATTAAGATGAATAATTACAAGTCATCGTGAGACGGTGTAGTATTTCTGTGCATCTGACACATCAAGGATCGCAGTCGAAGGTACAGCACTGGCACTTCGGTTGTAATATGCGTGTGTGCACTATATATCATTAGCATTATGTAGATCAACGCCGTTTAACCTATCTGTTATATTACTACACTGAATCGTCATAAGTAAACCTAGTTGTCCCAAGATTTTAGTTCCAATGTATTTACAAAGCATCTTCTAAAGAATGCTTTTGCAATGCGAATGATTCAAATCATAAAATTTCGCGAGCAAAACAGAAGAACAACCATGGTACAAGTCCAGTGCTCTTGAGAATTTGTGGCGGACAAGACGTAGCCAACGCAACCATACAACAAACTAGAAAAAAAATATTTCCAATAAAACAAATGACGCCGCAATCAAAGACCCATACAGAGAATACGTCGAACGCTAAACGTAGAACGGTTAACAGGAAAATAATGTCCATAATGTCGGACACATGAATGAGCGCAGATGTCCTCTCAGCGTGGGCTTCACGGTCGAAGTACCATTTAGTACCGAAACACGCAAATATAAAGCCCCAACACAATTACTTTAGTTACGACTAGCATTAGTTATTCCGTCCTCAAAAAAGGGGCAAGGTAAGCGGGAACATTTATGTTCGTATTCATGAAGGATTTTCATTTGCGTTGCCAGGTCACTTATCAACAGCAAACAGTTATAAAGCTTTGTCTCAAATATTTCTGTATTAACAGAAATACTAAGGACATAAACATGTGCTGCGTGGAATGGTATCAAGAATGTTGCATGTATTGTAAAATTAATTTCTAACATTATAATCTATTATTGTTCTTTGAAGTCGTCAAGGTCTATATAATAATTTATCACGTATACATGGCATGTAATTCAAACATAATGATCTTAGATAATTGGTATGTAATATCCGCTATAAGCTGCAAAACATCATCCACGTAGATTCTGTCCGCATGAATGGGCAGCGGACGTAGGCAGCGGACAGTCCCCATCGCGTGGGATCCACACTCGATTGACTTGAGCCTCGCCCCGCACGGGCCTCGTCATTCAACACATCGATGTGGAGATATTTGACATGCAAGCTTCCTGTACAAGTATTGGCTACAGGTAAGGTTAGCATAATATTCGTGGCAGGACTAAATGCTTCCTTGTAAAATTTTGCTATGCTATGCTATCAGCCGAAAGTCGTCAACTGCTGGACATAGGCCTCCCCCAATGACTTCCACACATCACGGTCCTCTGCCACTCGCATTTATTTCCTGCTACGCATGTGATATCATCGGTCCACTTTGTAGGTACAAGTAAAAAAAATTGGTGTCAAATTTTAGTCCAACAATAAGAAATCCAACAATCATTAAATTACCTGCAATTTGCACTTTGAGTTACATAACCCATGCTCGAACCTTAACTTTTCAAATGATTCAAAAAAACTAGTAAGGTTTGTGAAATGGTCTTGCAATTATACGCTTTGCTAAATTAAATGCTTTCAAAGTAAGAAATGTAGAGCACAAGAGGCTTAATTACGTTTCCGTGAACATTCAGATTCCTTAAGTCGTTAGGTCAAGAGATTTTTTACGAGATGCAATCTCTCTAGGCTTTTATATATCCTATCCCCCGAATTTATAGACATTGTATAACTTTATCAAACGTCATATAATACTGCGCAATGCAAAACTTTTGTGCGCAGTACTATATGATGTTTGATAAAGTTATAAAACGTTTATAAATTCGGGGATATACATGCTAACTATCAAACAGATTAATGCCCCAATAGGCAGCAATATAATTACCAATAACTGACCAAGGAACTTTATGATATTTACCGACCAGATTTTTTTTATCTCACTATCAGTCGATCTCTAGCCTTGACATTTGCTCAACAGAAAGCAGGTACTACTTGACAGGTGAGATTTTGAGGTCATCAGATAATTTCCTATCTTGTTATATCTTAATAAATCATTTTTATTAACAAAACTCCATTAAAATTATTCCTATTTATATCTCGTCTCAAGTCAAACCAACAAGCTCACCTTTGATTTTCGTCGCCTTCAGATTGTTTCTAGGTCGAAGAACTTTCGGGCGACCCGTTTATTGCATAACTTTACATCAAAGACATTTCAGCAACATTCCATCTCATCTGGTTAATCAAAACATTCTAAACCCCTCACGAGATTCAATACGAAATAGATTTTCATGATCAATGAAAATCGGAATAGGAAATAGTTAAATAGCAACTAAAATTATGTATAAATTTTAGATCGTTTATTCATCGCGTGTCCATACTAACATCAAACCAGCAAAAGGCACTAAGCCATCCAGCCATTTTCTCTCCATCCAAATCTCTAATGCCATGTTTTTGTTTAATGTTATTTTAAATCCGATTTTGATTTTCAGACATAAACAATTAGTCGTGATTTTCCTTAATCTTATGACTTGTATCTCCATTTTGGACCGAAGAGGTATCTGAAGGAACCATGCCAATGATATTAAGGGGATATTTTGCTATGTTTTTCCCTACTTGTGTTCGCTGTCTGCATCAGAATACGAATTTAAGTGTATTTTAATGTTCTCTTAAGATTTCTTAATCTCAAGAGTGTCTTTTTTTTCCCCGGTCACCTTGGCTCAGTTGTCGCGTGGCTTAGCGCCGCGCCGCCGCAGCGTTAGTGTGTGGGTTCATTACCACGCTATAAACAATACAGCTTTCATTATAACCCGACCAAATATGTTAAGCAGTTTAAATAAGTACCTATTCGATTGTACATCTACGGTTTTATTTTCGTTTCCTAAGTGAAAAAGTAATAAATGTCGGTGTTAAAACGATTGTTTTGTACTTTAAAAACTTTCGGGTTCTTAATAAGGTCATTGTAATAAAATCAGTGATATAAATGAAGTCATTAAACGCTTATTTTGTAATCCAAGTGGTATCATTCTTGTGCGACTAATACTTATTCCGTAGATAAATTAAAAATCACAATTTTCGACGTCTCCCTATATTTACTAGTTTGCGAATATATTTTGAGACGCAATGGAAAATTATCATTGCCTCATAAAAAAACAAAGTATTTCTAGAGATAAACAAACGTAACCTTGTCGCGAAGACCAGATTTCTATTGTAATAATAACTAGTGGTTGTACTTAAACTACTGGCTTTGACATAGTTATTTATGTAAATACCCATAACATAGGCACCTGTGAACAAGAGTTAAAACGTATTCGATGCTACGTTATCGTGCATGCAACTGTACAAACTTTCCAGTGAGTAACTATTATACATCCAACAAACATAGGGAGCATTCCTCCGACGGCATCAATTTGAATTGCACTGAACTATTATTTTCTATTCCACCTAAAAGGAAACTAAACTACGCGGTATTGAGCTGGAGTATTGCTAGGTACTCTTTAACTTAACTTTCACTTGCTACTTTTACTGCAAATCTCTTTCTATTTTATACTATCCTAGTACTTTTCTAGTCTGACTTAATTTCATAATCGATATTTTTTTATTAATCTTGAGAAATATGTTTCTTTGATCTTTATGCGCTGATTGTAATATTGTTGGTGCGATTTATATTGGTGCAGGTGGTAGCTAGCTAGCTAAAAGCGATTTATAATTGTTTATTTAATCGGCCTGCACATAGGTACATAATGCTAGAATTACATATAATTATACATTGTACCATGATACTTGAAGCGTAAAATTGTGGCTAATTGTACGCAGACATGCGCGCAATAATAGTTCGGGGTTAATTCATAACTGATACTCCTATAAACTATTATCCAAATTTTCTTTCACTTCTTCTTTAAAGATTTAATACTCTTGTATCGAAAAAGAGAGCAAAGTGCAAAACTGTCTTGCAGAAACAGGGACTGTTGGCCGCCTTATAAAGAAAGCTAGCCTAGGGATTATGCTTGCTTAGGTGCTTAGTTGGCTTTTATTATTGAGAGTTGAAAAACTTGAACAGATAAAATAATTTCTCTATTAGTCACATTAACATGCGGAAATGATTATAAACTCTCTAAACACGATACAACTTGTTCATAAACTATGCGATTAATTTCTTCAAAAACCAGCTCAACTCTTTAATTGAAAGATTATGAAGATCATAATTGATATCAAGTGTAGTGATCAAACCGGTATGTTCAATCGAATACTATAGTACGGATAAGAAAGTTAAATTAAACTACATATAATCGGCATGATCTTTCTGTTCAACAACTTCCAGTAGACGATTCATTTAATTCCCGAGAGGAACAGGCAAGACTCTCAGTCTCTCTCTTGGCAAGCTTAGTGCCAGAATCACTACTGATAGTGTCCAGCAAAATTTATCTGATGATAATGATGATGTCGATGACGTTGATGATGAAGCAATAAAATGCCCCTTGAAAAGATTGGGACTGATTCAGTGGCAGCCCGAGGCAACTTTTAGGAGGGAGCGAGGTCCGATTATTGCGCCCCCATATACAACAAGAGGGTAATAGATGTTGGAAGATATAGACAACATCTTAAAGACTGTCGTTAGCTCACTGGCGCCCCTGAGACTTAGCCCCTGGAACGGCCGCTCCGTTCGCCCTTTCGTAGGACTGGCCGAAGACGAATCTGTTCTAACTAATATAACGCTATAATAATAAGTAGATATGTCTTAATACAATAAGTTTATCACTACTTTAGAAAATAGGTGAAGGACGCCGAAATAGAAAGTTAGTTCGCCGAATCCCAACACGTTGCACAAAAAACACGCTTTTGTGTACAAACACGTCGGCAATTTCCCGTTGCTCTGCATTGTTCTAGCGGCATAGCTGGAGCGCGGCATATAATAACGCGATAAACATATCACCCTTGCTTCTAGCAAATACGACTTTGCTCCTTTACTCATAAAGTACATAATGAATGTGTCCACCGAGTCGGGTTAACTTGGTATCGCATATCGTTGTCCAGTTTCGCACGCCCCACATACGAAACGGCATACGGTATCACACGTATATATGACGATTTAAAACAATTGCATTCATAATTTCGTTGCATGAATGGACGTACGATCGTAAGGAATGCCTATTGTCGGCCTATTATAATATGTTTTGTAGGTGTAAATATCAAACGTGGCTTAAATTGGAAAAGAAATGGCGACTATTTGGCACCAAACCTCATTTAATTCTATCCATTTCATTTGGCGCCCGAAGGACTTTTTAGAGATGGGCGTTGTCTTATAAAATATTGATAATACATTCAGAAATAAGACTGAAAAGTACTAGGATATCATATAATAGAAGGAATTATATAAAGAAGTATATCTAGAAACATTTTGTATTTAAACGTGTAGCACTGTTGACAATACCACAGACCAAATGACAGACACATTTTTTGTCCATACAAAAGTATGTCATATATAGCTATCTTTAAGAAACAATGGTGCAAAGAAAAACCTTTGTAAGTAAAGCCAACTTAAAGCATAGCATCTAATCTTGGAACTTATAGCAACAAAATATTCATCCTAAGCTATTTCTTAATAAAATTACACTGTTCATAATCCTTGTTCAAAATAATAATCCTAAGCCATTTTTTAAGAAAATTATACTGTTCATAATCCTTGTTATGATTGCATAGAAAGCTTATAGAATTTCTACATCAAAACAGACCAATTTCTTATCGGATTATCAAGTGTAATAATATTACATACGTCTAGACATGAGAATCGTTAAAAAAGTTCTCAATGTCGCAATTGTCGAGAAAAAATAAAAACTTATATTATTTCTAATATACTTACGTATTAACCCATATAATGTTAGTATGTACGAAGAATTAAAAAAGGATATTACCTAATGGATAACTGATATGAGTCATTAAAAAATATATAATATCGTGATTATAGGCTGTGATTAAGTAAACCACAAATGATTACAAATAAGTATTTATTACATAGTTACGTTAACTATAAAGATAAATATCCTTCTTCGTAACAAGGAAAAGAGGGCCTTGTACAAGAAACACATTATGGGGCACTTAAATATTACTTTAAACGAAAATGTTTATAAGGAGTAACCTAGGATGAGCAAGGGTACACCAAGGGTGTGTTCACATTGGCGAATGCGCCGCGATGTTCTCGCCCTCTGCTCCTGCGCCCCGCGCCCGCTGAGTGCGCGCTTCCTGCGCACGCGCCTGAACTGCGCTAGCAAAGCCACAACCGTAGGCTAAGTATTTCTAATGTATATTACGTCAACAAAAAACATGCTGTTTCTCTCATTCTTATTTATGAACTCCGTAACACTACCTAGAAAGATTCTGCTTGAGCCATTGAAGGATGTTTTTAGCGATATTCGCCAATGTGAACACACCTTTAGGTGTACCCAGCTCATGCTAGTTTACTCTTTACATACATTTTCCTTTAAAGTAAAGTTAGTTATTAGGTACACGAAAAAAATCCGGAACTGCTATGATAGCAGAGAATTTAATTTCGTTCATTGCAAAAGTAATTTGGCCGACAATTCATCGTGTTCTGACATTTTTTCTCGCTGATAAAGAAGTTGGGGGCGGATGAGACCTTCGTCACGGCCCGCGACTCCGCCAGGAAAGTGTTTGGACAGCTGTATTAATTGAATTAAATACTAACTTCATTATTTTATTCCAAATGTGTCGGGCGAGGCGACTGATTTGCATTAATTACCTGCATGGAATAAAAATTAGTTTCACTTTTACGAATCCCACTTTGATACTTGCAATATGACGACAGATGAAAATGTATATACACTTTTTACTTTACCATACCACACTACATACATGAGATTTCAAAATATTCATTTTCCCAACTTAGGGTCATCATTAAATTACGTCACACGAATTTCAATTTTTGACCCGTCCCCCGTCCTTGTCACAAATGGTCATATTTGTGAGACCCCCCCTCCCCCTACCTGTGATGTCACATATTTTGCAATTTTACATTTAGAAATTTATGAAATTAAAACAGCAGTGTTCCGAAATTGTTTTTATTTCCATTTAAATTATTTTTCAATAAAATCAATACTTAGTTGTAATACTCAGATATAAAATATTATATTTTGAAAAAATGTGAGGTCACAAAATTTGGGACCCCTCCCCGCCCCTTGTCACACAATGTCACACTTCGTCGACCACCTCCCTCCCCCTTAACGTGTGACGTAATTTGTGGATGGCCCCTTATGAACACATGAATTCATACCCGACTGTCTATATATTCATAATGGAATATATTAAGCAACCTTGAAGGCGAAATCCAGTTGCTCCCGCTATAAATATCTATCAAATATTGACATAAGTTATATATTAGCAGATAATATTTGCGTCGTCACTTTATGAAAACTGACGCAAATAGCTATAACATTTTATTTGGCATGAACATTTTTACGTCTTGTTTCGCTAACAATTCCTTCAGCTATTATAGTAAATGGATAAAATGGTATACGAAGTTCAAGACACCTGACCATAAAATTTTTTTTTTTTTTTTTATACATTACTAGCTGTTGCCCGCGACTTCGTCCGCGTGGTATTTAACAATGACAACCATTGACAACAGCCTGCCCGCCCATTCTGAGCCCGCGGAAAGCATTGCAGGTGTTGCTATCAAACTTAATCAGGCGCTGCACTGCAACATTGGTTTTCATTTTTTTTCGTGAGATCCTATTTTTTTTTCTAAAATAAAAATAGCCTAAGTTACTCCTTGTTACATCAGCTATCTGCCAGTGAAAGTCCCGTCAAAATCGATCCAGCCATTACAGAGATTAGCCGGAACAAACAGACAGACAGACAGACAGACAGACAGATGGACAGACAGACAGACAGACAGACGGACAGACAGACAGACAGACAAAAAATGAAAAAAAAATTGTTTCGGTATAGGTAACGTGTATACATCCAAATGCACTTAGTAAAAAGCGGTTATTTTAATATTACAAACAGACACTCCAATTTTATTTATATGTATAGATAGGCAAGTATTTGATCTCGATCTCACCTGATGGTAAGTGACGATGAGATCTACGGTGGAGCATACTTGCCTAGGTAGGAAGGCGGCAGTAGATCGAGACGCTACATTCACTAGGCACATGCAGCGCAACTGATCTGACCGGATCTATTTGTTTCCGTTTTTTTTTAAATTAATATTTGAGGTCCTCTTAGTCGACTACAACGACTGTAGCAAAGCCACAGAACAAACACATACGTTATACAAGCAAATATAGCACTAGATATACCAAATAATTGGTAACAAAACAACCTATGCTGTAAGTCTCCTTAAAATTGTATTATCTGTTGCTATAAAAAATTAAGTAAGTACCTACATATACATTAAAAGGTATTTGGTAGTATGAGCAGGTAGCCATGTATGAATTTAAAGTCTTACTTATTTGATGTGTAAAAGCAGCTATAAAGTAACACATGCTGTTATATATGAAACAATTTTACAATTATTTTTAAATGATCGACCATAAAGCTTTTTTTTTTCGAAAGGTTGCGTGCCACCAATCACCCCTTCGCGGTTGGAATGCCCGAATACAACGGAGGTTTTCAACTTAATCGTACCTCGGACGTCAGCAGTGCGTACACAGAATAAAGAGCGGTACCATACGTATATGCTGTGGCGCGTACGCAAGTGAATGTTGTGACAGCACGTGATAAAGAACCATTAAATTGCAGGTGTAGGGAATTTGTATTACTCCGATACGAGTACAGTATTGGCAATTAGGTTTCATTGTTTTATTTCGCTCTTAGAAACGGATCCGTGGACCGCTCTTAAACCGTAACAAAATTGCAAATAGATTCCTATTGTATGCTGGTATTCTGATGTTATCTTAAAACTAAATATTAAACTCAGATGTTGATCTTAGTTTAATTACTAGCCATTTTTTGTATGTCCCACTTGGGCATGGACCTTCAATAAATCTGAGGGGGATTAGGCCATAGTCCACGACGGACGCTGGCCCAGTGCGGGTTGGCGGACTTCACACACACAGCTTTCGAAGGGGCTCATGAAGTTTTCTTTCACCATTATTAATAACCATAATACACATTAAACTCCGATATTTATCTCACAAAGTTTGTGGTTTCCATTTGTTTGCAAACCAAACAAAGGGAGCAGATAACTTTGCAGAACAATACACAATCGTCAAACAATGCGATCTTGATCGACTAACGACAGATTCCAGGACATCAATAAACATTGATTAACATAAATCACATTTCGGATTACAATCAGTTGAATATTACTGCTAAAACACGTATTTAAAAAAACTAACTTAAAAAAGTATTTCTGCAAATTAATATATATTCCGATGACAACGGCGCCACTGTCGCTGTAAAACTGACATTTGCAATGTCATATTCACATAAATTGCGTTAGATCTAGTTTTCTCCAGTGGAACGGATAAGTTGAGAGTTTATTCATTTGAATGGCCTTGAATTATGCTGGCGGCAAAACATTGAGAACTACACTGTCTGCAGTTTAGAGGTGCTATTAGCACCGACTAAATAATTACATCAAATCACTTGTTTAAACACAATTCCGAGGCTTTAGATATACACTTTAACGTCGCGTCACTAAATATATTTTATTAAATATTGGCTTCAAATAAATCTTAAGAAATATAATGATTTATGGATGATAATATATTTTATTAGCTGCCAGTACCCTTTTATGTAAAACAAGCAAACATTTTTACACTTCCGATACGATTTAATTACTGTAATCGTTATATTTTTCCTTGCAATAGGAGAGTGAATATTACTTGATTCCTATTAGCCGTAAGCTCTCTAGGCGGGTGAATCTTGCGCAAGGCCGCGCCATGAACGTGTGAAAGTGAAAGTCTGCTAACCGTCGCTCAATTTATTTTGACAGCGCGTAAATACCGTATCCAATCACTAATCGTGTGTTTGACAGGTGTCACTACACGCAAGCGATGTCGGAGCTAATCGGACTCCTGGTTATTTTTGCATTACCGGTTGGGTCCTGTTAAATAGTATTTATATTTAATTAGGTAGATGTACTAAGTATATCTTTTCTTTTACATCAATTAAGTTGACTTGGTAATATTATTTTTAACCCGTTTATCATTGTTCTGATTTCGTTAGCTCATATTCAAAGACAATTTAGCTTATCGTCAAATTTCAAATGAGTTTATTTTAATCTGCTGGGAGTGTCAACTCTCGGCGTCATCTTCAGGGACTGCTGTAGACCTTGCGTTATAGGACTGACAGTGATAGGAGAGTTGCGGGTAAACAACAGGACTACACAAAGCTCAGAATCTCTCGTCTTGCACCTGGACTTATCGCCGCGTGTCACGGGCAAAAGCTAGTGGAATATAAAAGTTTTTATATTTAAAATTAACCTAGCTAGTCGGTCCAGGGTACTTAAGATATACCATGAATATAACGGCAATGTTCGTTGATATAAACCACCCAGAGAGAGTAAAGTTGTCTATCAGTGACAGATCTTGAAGAATCGGAGCAGTCGTTTCGGAGATCCCCTAAGCACACAACTTTTCTAAAGATGTAATTAAATATAGATAACTAAAACACATTCATATCGGTCGTTGACTTAGATTAGTAAAAGTAAAAACATAAGTACATCGACTAATGAATTGTACTATAATGTAGGTTACTGATAAGCGATCGAGGTATACTATCTAATCAGCAGGTTGAAGTGTTATCGAGCTTTAGAACAAAATGTTGTTTAAAATGCTATACCGTTATTTATGTCACCACCCACGGCGTAGACAGTTGAAAACATAAAACAAGGAGTTCCTATGCTCCAAATAAAGCCTACAGTTATGCTCTGTTATAGTTGCCAGAAGAAAAAGAACTATAGCTTAGTAACTCTATATTGTCTATAGACATGACACGATGATTTACAAGAATATCATAGAGAAAATAAAGCTACGGAGAATGTTACATTATTCCAATTTTACATGCACAAGTTTGGTTGTAAATAATGTGAGTGCCTTCTTATCATAGTGATAATTATCATATACACAATCATTTATACTCTGTCCAGTGCCATGTACGACTGTAAGATAGCATACCAATATAAATATCTAGAATTATATGACTATCATCTATAACATACTTAAAATTATTATTTTGTTATTACCTAAATAACGGTCAAGACATAGACAGGACGAAACAAAACAATAATACCAAAAATTCAACATACTCACTGACGGTCAAGTTATACAATACAGAAGAACTTCTAGCAAATTCTCAACAAACTGTATGGATATTCTTGTCAGAATATTTACCTAACAACTATTTGTTTAGTCATAAAGTTTACTTGCATGTAACATACACCAGTCCGGGTTCAAATACAAAGCTAACAATGGCGCCATGACTCCTGACGGACCTGACTTATTACCTCCACCATAATGGTATATGGTATATAAACTTTTGCACTTTGTTACAGCCAGTCTGACAAGGTTTGAGGTTGATTTTACGATACCGGCGACAATGAGTGGCACCAAAACTTTGCAAGTAATGTTAACTTTGCAAATTAGCGGCTAACTTGGAAAACAATAAAGTGCCTACCAGACCATTGCTTTCGAAACACATTTATTTATTGAAGTTAACAATGCAAAGTAATTGTCTGCAATCAACTCACATTATGGTGATATTTAAATCATCAATCACCTTATTTTTGCAAATGTTTTAATATTTAAATTTAGAAAACTCACACCGTCACCAATTTTCGAAAGTAATATTAGAGAAATCTAATATTCTGAAGGAAATTTATAAACAAGCATGTTTAATATAGGCAATATTATAACCGTTATGTGGAGATCAATAAATGAATAAAATATTTACCAACCGCCAGCATTAAGAAAGACGTATCGAAAGTTAGCAAAGTGTTGCCCCCCACGCTATAGTTACACAGATAAAAATCTAAATTATGGTAAAGTTAGTCGTAACATACGTAAGCAAGTTTACTATTGCGGCTGGTAAGCCATTGCATGAAGACTCATGAAGATGTTAATCTCGCGTAAGACGAAACACTTTCACTTTTAATTTCTCACATCACTTAGATTGCTGGAAAAAGAATGTTATCGTCCGCACTACCATCGAATATGGTCTTCAGCTTGACCCTCAACGGTTTTATCGTGATGTTGACTCTAACCATAGGCTATGAGTCTTACCATATGCTATCAAAATGAACAGCCAGAAAACTAAAAGCACTTGGTTTGGTTAATAAAACGTAAAAAATTGGAGTTATAATTATATTTTTAAAAAAGGAACCCTGGCAATTACTCTACAAGACCGATGTAACGAACCTGAAACCCGGTGGGTATATCGATTCTCTCTTTTAATGCCAATGACCACCCTTCGACTTTATATACTTATGACATGGAATCGATTATTTCCGTAAGTGTCTCCAACAAGACCAGTAATGAAACCTCTATTTACCTTCCTCGCACAAATGATATTACGGTAAACAAACACATTTTTTTTTACAATATTAGGCAGACTTTTTTGATCAACATCTACTCGCACCACTGTTTCCGTTCAGCCCAGTCTCGCGTGTGAACATGCAAAGGTTTTATTGACCTTCAGCCCTTAGCTAATCTAACCTAGGTAGAACTACCAATCGACATTTATTACCTACGCTATCAGCTTAGATTTAGACTACTTTCTACTGATCGACAAAGAAAGTCTACGTACCCAGTTCCAAATCGAATTGAATGCGGAAGTTTTGGTTGAACACGTACATTGACTCCTCAAAATGAACGCAGAACTTGGAAAATTTGGCAAAACCTCAATGAACGCTAATGATAACCTACCTATATGAACGTTAATTAGCGGAGCGTGTGTTTATGTATGTTGGACTACTCCAGATTCAGTGAAAAGGTACCAGTTTTAAATTTTATGCGATCGTAACATGTTTATCAATTGACATTTTCAGAAATGGGTAACTATCTGAGCGCGCTCAACTCGAGACGTAAGAGGTAAAAAGCAAATCGCTGATGTGAAACACCGGTGCCCCACGAAGTCTACAATCTGTGAATCTCAAGACCTTAAGACACAGTGAGCACTATCTGCATGCAAACAACAACTAAATATGAGGGTACCCCAGTACAAACTTTGATAATAGGACGTCAAACACCTCAATTCTCATGTGACCATGGTTGCAGTAAAGCAGCCGAGAGTCGGGAACATAAAATCTGTAAAATAAGTTTTATTTCAAACTGCAATTGTTCTGGATTCATGACATTTGGCAGCCGTATGTTTTATTCTCGCAACGTGTTGCATAATGTCTACTTGAACGGTATCTCGCACGACACCTGTGTCATACGTGCAAGTGGTGTAAGTCATTGAGAGCAAATCACTTTCGTTCAATTGGTCGGTAACTTCCGACGATTATGTGTCGGTGATACTGCAGTTTTCGTTTCCTGTGTTTTTGTACACGTAACTGTCGTAACCCAGATAACGGTCGCTGATAGTTTCGGGCGATTCGAGCGATCTATCAAGGTTTTCCATTTCTATTTCGTCGGCGTCTCTCGCATGCATTCGGATGTCGGTCGGCTATAATCGGGCGCCGCTGGGCGTTAGCCAAGCTATTCCCGCCGTTCCTATGGGGTTATATTTGGATCATTTTTTTTTCTTTGGCCTTAGTAGATCCATTTGACGAGGTGAACAATCTCTTTCCGTTTGGAATTACACGAATTCAGAGAGGACGACGACGACTAAAAATGTCCCTAGCCGATAGGAAAGGATGGTGTTCTGAATTCTGCGTCCGTAGCGACAAATATGTAGCGAACAGTGCACCATTCTCCGTGACACATTCGTGCGTATCCTGCTTATCGTTGTTTGTGATTCCACGTGCGTAAATATAACGGTTGTACGAAAACGCATGTCAAAACTTCGCGTCACGAATAACAAACTAACGACACGCTACTAGTTATCTGCTGCATTTCTATTTTGGTCGAACTTAAAGCCTCAAGTGGCAAAAATCAATCAGGTACGTGTTCAGAATGCTCCGTCTGTACTGTACTTCAGAATTGAAAGTATTTACATAAATAGGTTTTGAGGAAAATGAAACTAGGAAACCATTTAATAAAATGTACAGCAAATAACAAAATATGAATGAATTTGTATAAGTGCCATAATTTGAATCTTGTTATGTTGTTAAGTCACCACCATTACCCATAGGTAATAAGTTGTTTTGCTAGCTGCAGTAAACAACTGTAGACGAAGTTTCTTCAGAAAAACCGCAACCCAATTTTGCTCTCAAATGAAACAACAAGCCAAAAGGATATTAAAACAAATAGTAGCTATACGCTGAAGTTTATGGAATCGACGAGTGACGCGTATATTGCATTTTGGTACCTGCGTATCTGTATCGAAGAACGGTCGTATCTATGATATACGTGGCGGAGCGTGTATACGACGTACTGTTCAACGGCTAACAAATTGGCATTTTGTCAAAAATGCAACGAGGCGAGCTGGCACAATGTACATTTATACGTATGTACAAATAGTAAATCAGAACGCGCATGCTGCGTCGGATGATTGAGTAGCCCCGCACTGGATTGGTTCATTGGACTCATTCCCCGAGCTGTTCGAATTTGTCATTACAGCAATCGACAGAGCTTTATCTGTTGTAGACTACACGTGGCATAGCGAACATTCACAGTTTTTATCTTCTCCAAAACAGACTGTTGATAGGTATGTGAGCCGCGATTACTTTATAAGGCCTCGTTCAATCAAATAGTGTGCACAAACATAATGACGTTCTAACGAATGTAAATACGTAGCAATGAGCGGTATTTGCCTGTGACCTTCTGCCGATCCGCATAATATGGACCTAGTCGAACATTTGCAATACCTATTTGAGAATCTTGTTTTTTTTTTATTTTTTTTAATACAATACAGGCAAATATTTGATCTCGATCTCACCTGATGGTAAGTGACGATGAGATCTACGATGGAGCATACTTGCCTAGGTAGGAAGGCGGCAGTAGATAAGAGACGCTACATTCACTAGGCACATGCAGCGCAACTGATCTGACCCGCCAACCATGAGTGGCAACACCGAACATCATGCCGGAACACGGCTAGGCCGCTTGGCGACATGGCTTTGTTCAGTAGGTGGTGACTAGCCACGGCCGAAGCCTACCACCAGTAGAGTTGTCACCTGGTTGGCACCACCCAGGGTCACGTGTAGGGTATCTCAAGGGTACTTAATTCTCCTACGGACGAAGGTGACTCGACCCCAAAACCCGACCCTTGTTACACAGACTCCCTCGTTTGCTCTTCAAATACGCTGATAAATTATGACGGCGTTTGTATAAAACGTTCGCAGCAGAATATAACTGTTAGGTAACATGTTTTACAACCAGCTTCATGGAACGGTGCTGATGTCACCGAGCACTTGAATCATGAAATAATGGCGGTGTCTACGCGAGCAAACCTATGTGAATACATATAGAATCGAAAATGTATGCACAAGTAGTTATGTACATTACGTATTATAGGTAGTTATCTACTCCACGCTCACTACCCGCGACGCCTTAGTCTATGACGTTTCAGTAAACGTACAATACAAACAGTCAGTACGTAGGTATTTCATTTTACTGTAGCGGCACAGAGTTAGTGCATCTTTTTTTGGTTTTTGCATTTGCCTTTTGTCTGGTTTATCATTACAACCAACCGGCGCTTGGCAGGTTGATCCGGGAGCCGTTGTCGTTAGGATTATTATATGCACTCACCTGTGCTCTATTGATGACATCGTGAGGTCCCCGCCAAGTGGTGGCCGCCGGAGATTTTCTCTTGGCGAGCTCCAACGTAGCTTCACTGGGACATCGTTCAAACATAAGAACTCGCTCGGCGACAGATCCACGAGTGAGGAAAGGCCGAACGGGCGCTGCGCCCGATGCGGAGGCGGGCTCACCAGTGGCGGCGACGGCGCCCGCGCTGGACGCGCGCCGAGCTCGCGCCTCAAACTTGGAACGCGCCTCCGTCACATGCGAGCCGAGCGAGGCGCGCCGCTCGCCGCCGGCACCCGTGGCCGGCTTTCTGGCGCCCGTGTCGAGCCTGTCCTGGTATCTGGTCTTGGCATAGTCAACGAGCGAGATCGGCGGTATCACGTCTGGCCGCTCGGCGGAGCGCTCGGCCACCACGCCGCCGGTGCGCAGCGCCCGCAGCAGCCGCTCCTCCTCGCGCGCTACCTCCAGCCGCATGGCGGCGGGGTCGGCACGCCTCGCGCCCGCTCCCGCGCCGCCCGTGCTGTTCCGCTCCGGCACCAGGTCTGGCGGTAGCATCACCTCTATGGTCTCCCCTTCCAGCTCGGCGCGCCGCTCGGGTCTCTGATCGCGGTGAGCGTCCGGACGCAGATCTCTCGCCGCCTCGGGGCGACGCTCTCGTCTGATCTCCGGCCTCTGTTTTATTTCGGGTTTGGGTTCCGGTCTAGGTTTAGTTCGCAGGCTCTCTGCCAGTTTGAGGCCGGGCGTGGGCCTGCACGACAGTATCTCCGTGGGCGCGAGGCCGCGCGCCTTCCAAGTCTGATAGATGGCTTCGGCATGGTCGGATATCTGTTTGGCGATCGCGGCGATGTCCTCCTCGCCAGTGTCGATCTCGCGGCGGGCTGTGGCCGCCATGGTGTTTGCCGGGCGTCCACGGAGATCTCGCGCCCGGTCTAGGGGTGAACGGGCTCCATCTACACTCGCGATTGACACACACTGAACCACTGAGTATCACCAAAGCACGGTTACGTATGACGCCACTGCTCCACGGCTCACTGGCACTCGGGAACTACAGCTGTTCCAGCGCGTCCCACAATAAACAAAGACGGCGAGATCGCGTGTGCGGTCGTGCGTGCGGCACGCAATAGACGGCGACGGACAACAAGCCAGCGGCGGCTCCTCTCGCGGACTGCGGCGCGGCGCGGCGCGGCTCTCGCCCGCGCACTCCTCGCTCCGGCCCCGCCGCGGGCCGCGGTGCCCTGCCCTCCCGGCTCCTGGCCGCGACGCTCCCGGCGCGTCCTCCTGGCTCATTCACTATTACTACTAGGTAAGTAGAATATAACTTATGTTCACACTATGTTGTAGATGCAGACAGCTGGCGGCATTTGCAATTAAGTTCTGACCGATCTGTCAAAAAAAGACTGCATTTCAATTCCAGATGGGTGTCCGTTTGTTTATGAATGATTCTTCCAGCCACAAGGGAAAAGACTGGACTGGGTAGGTATGCTACCATTGTAGATTGGGAATGTTACCACACACACGTCTCTGTTTGAACTTCGGACTGGTTCATCATCATAGTAGATGACATCTAATGAACCCATAGAATACATCATATCCCACAGACGTATTAGAAGTCCAGACGTAACGTTGCCACTAGCAAAGTGAAGGTATAAGTATTCAACGCATTTGTAGTGGTAAATGCCACCCCAAACAAAACTATTTCCGCCTAAATTGTCCAGCATAGACTTTTAGCGCACGCTGTATCATGTCTGAATATTTTAAGATGTTTGTGTCCATCCGAACATTTCTGAAAGATGGCACTATCTGTCAGATTCTCTTTTTCTTCTTTCTTTACGAAATCAGATGCGTTGAAATAAAATAGATATGAATATGACGTCACCCACAACTCAGCGGGTATTTTGCCAATGTCAAGTAATTATTAGCAATAAAACATTCAATAAATACACATTATAAATAAAATAATGGATGTGACATGATGATATGAAAATGGCGTTTACGCTTGTAACTTACGTGTAACTTTGAAAAAGGTCTTTAAGGAAAAAAACATTGATTAAATACTACTTACCTACATACTTATTGCAAACCTATATTATAAACTGCACATTACGTCCGACTGTCGATAATAAGTTCTGAAAATACTAGAACGTCTCACCTGATAACCTTTAGAACTTTTTCAGAGATGTACAAGTATAAACAACGATATAACTCACTAAACTGCGCAAATAAGGTCCTTATAATAGCGTATGCGTCATTTAATTAAAAACCCATGTCTTATCTGTGACGAGAGTGAGTCTGTGCCGCGGCATGCGTCGCGGGGCGCACGCGCTTCGTGCCACAAATATCACGCGCCGTATACTCCCTATTTTTAGGGTTCCGTATAAAATTGTAAAAACGGAACCCTTATGGTGCAACCATTTCAGTCTGCTGTTAACTTTTTAATCATTCCGAATAAAGTAATGCTTGTTGGTCTTAGAAAGTAAAGCTGTGAATACATTACTGAAAATTTACCTGACACTTGAAAAGCCATGTTATACTTACTATTTTACTTAGTTTCCTTCGCGCTTATGTTTACGAATATTCTGATATTACACTAAAGAAATAAAACTAAAGAAAATAAAACAAAATTGACCACTGCGCTGTGCCACTTCCCGCACGCACTTATACTTACAAGTAAAACTCTTTGATTCAAGATGCCCCTCAGTAAGGAGACTAGCGTTTTGCGGTCGGCGTGGCTTGAAATGTATGAAAACTCAAATACGAAAACAAAAATTCAATCGAATTTAGAACCTTAGATTTTTGCAGTCGGCTGAAATATTAGTTAAATGGTGCTTAGGTAAACTTCCATAGTTTCACATTTCCAATGTTAAGAAAGTCTTTGTTACATAAATATACTATTTAACTGTCTTAATCTCAACATGAAAGTGAAAACACGTATAAATGCAAATGAGCGAGCTACGTGGAGGCCTCGTAGTTGCGCGTACGCAGTGTCACTCCACGCACAAACCTACCCACCTACGAGAAATGTGATTTACTAGTTTACTAGCGTGCCGTCCTCTTGTACACTGAGTATTAGTTTATATAATCTTCTAAGAGACGCGCCACGCCTTCCTATCTGATCCTAATATTCGAATGAAATCGGATAAGATGTAAGGCTATCGGCCGTCTTAAATAATTTAGGACGTCCGATTGCCCCACACCTTATCCGATTTCATGCCAAAATTAGCATCGAATAGTTAGGTGTGGAGCCTGTCTTATTATTTTCGCCAAGTCCATCAAAACAAATCGGCGATACCTACAAATAGGTAAAAAAAACATTTATTGATTTCTTATATTTACGGGAATACTACAGATTGAAATAACACTTAATTTACAGATTTTATCGCGTTTATTGTATGTAAAAACATATAATAAACGTTCCCAAAACACGAAAAATATTTTTTTCGGGCAAGGGTAGGTAGCGTTATACAATACGTTAATAAAAATACAATTAACACATTCATTAGCAAAGTCCGAAGTGTGAAGAACCTTATTTCCTAGTGATAAAGGTCAAATGAGTTGAGTGCTAAGGTGAGGGAGTTTTGTTGTTGATAGTACGCAAGCCACCCTTGCAGGGCGCGGCGAACGTTGACCTAGAGTTGAACTAAACCTGGCATAGGGGACTACGTGAACTGATGTTAATTTATATTCAATTACGTAATGTATTTAAAATATATATTAAAATAATATAAGTAATTGTAATATTTACAAACTAATATAACTTAAAAAGAGTATAGAAAAGCTACAAAATGTGTAAAAAATTTGGCCCATGCGGTAGCGTGCCCAAGATGCTGGCCGCATTTCCTCGCTGAATAGCCAAAGCTACTCGCTGAGCGAGGAAATACCCAGCCCTTGGGTCGCCGGTTGCGTCGACCAATCTTCTAGAAAGATTTTCGAGAAAATGAATGGTGCTTGGGCCCCATGGACCTAGGGTCTCGACTCCAAACGGAACGAATATGTATTCGGAGCCAATAACCGAATACTTGCGCCGTTTTAAGTTTTCGGCCCCCTCTGCCGCCGCGCCAGCCCTCTGACATGTTACCTGGAGGTGGGACGGAGCCAAAGTGTCGACGCAGGTAGCGTCCCACACCAGTGCCCGCCCCATGCTCCAGGGTATGAGTGACATACCGTCTGGTCTCCTGCCATCGTCACGCACGATACCTTGCGGCTCTAAAATGGCCGGTACGTTGGCGGTGGCAAGAGAACGACGGATGATGTCATTCAGAGCAGCATGGCGAGAGAAGCGGCCGGCACTCTTGACGCAAGAAAGTCCATGGTGCCCAAGACTGTCGACAACAACCCCGCATGGGCATGTGTGCGGAGTGCAAACCTCAGCTCCGAGACGCAAGCCTAGAACTACACGAAGTGTGTTTGGGTCGAGGTAGTTTCCCGTGTTTGCACATGGATATGCGTGCAACCAGTAGCCGGACTCCTTACGAGAAACTGCCTCGAGCCTAGCAATCTCGGAGCCTGAGCTATTATTTACTAAAACCCTGAAGTTGGCGCTGCAGCATAAATCATCCCAGCTTTTTTGGGATGTGGGATCTGATGGCTTTAGACCCGGCCAGGCCATCTGCCACGCTTTTCTACCTTCATCGGCGAAAGATGTTTCAAAATTTAGCATGGATGCTCTAGACAAAATTTGTTTTATTAGGTATTCGTTCTTATATATTGAAGATAGAAAAGCTGGTAAACAAACACTGGAAATTTTGCGTATTCCTACTCCTCCATGTCTTATGGGTAGGGATGCTTGCGTCCAAGACTTTGCGGTTAATTTTACATTAATGATACTTTCAAAACTTGATCTTATTAAATTATCCACGGAAATTAGGGAATTTTGGTACAGCCAAACTGGAGAGGAACGAAGGAGATAGATAAATTTAGGAACAAAAAGACAAAACTTTAAAATAAAAAGGGCTGAGTGCGCGTTAATTTCTAATAAACGATGGGAATGTTCTTTGAATTTTGTTAACGACTTTTCAATGAAAGGTTCAATCGCATCAGGAAATATTGGGGACCCCAGGAGATGTAGCGACATTTTGTCAACAATTTTGATGTTACGAGCCAAACTGTTAAATTGATCAATTATTTGTATTTTATTTTGAATGTTCTCGGACAAAAATAACTCACACTTGTCAAAATTTAGCACAAGACCTAAAGAATTAAATTTTGAAATGATGTTTTTGAGATCTAAAAATACTTTGTCTGGGGTGTCTCCTAGGGTACCGTCATCCAAATACCAAACATTTAATTTAGAGTCTAAATTTTGTATAATAGAATTGATTGCCAAACTAAATATGGCCGGGCCTAGGGGGTCACCTTGTTGACAGCCAACTGCGGACATAATTTCATGATTTTGATACATTAATTTAGATGGCTCTCTGTAACATTGGTTTAAATAAGCGAAAAGTTCAGGAATATTTTGTTGAATTTCGTTCAACATGGTGACCCTATTCACTGAATTGAAAGCATTTTTTACGTCAATTTTAAGCAGCACATCGTTTTGGTGGCTGTTATCAAGAAATTGCAATAGACAAATATATTAAACAAATATTTTTATTTTAAAATATATATATATATATATATATATATATATACCTACATAAATATATCATATATATACTCAGGTACTTACTTAAATAATACGAATAACCAATATTCAATCCATTTAAATTTAGTAAATCCTGTCTCAAAGAAATTCAGATTATAAAAAATATGCATGTGTGATAAACAGGTGATTCAGACAGGGTATAGGTACTAAGGTACTAAGCGTTGAAACTGTGTTTCTTTAGCGCGTGGTTAATCTTCTTCTTCCTTAACGAAATGAGATGCGATTAAGGTGGAAGCTCAGGGTCAGGGCGCGAAATTCAAAATGTCAATGGTTTTTATTTTTTTATGAAAAATTTGGACTTTGGAAATTTGGATGTAGCGGTTTCTACAAACCTTATGGTATTGTATCGGATTGGGCACTTTTTTAAGCAAACTTAATACATCGAGACATCTAATGCAGAATGCTTATATCGCAAAATGCTAATTTACATTATAAAGATGTCCAAATTTTTCGTAAAGAAATAAAAACCATTGACATTTTGAATTTCGCGCCCTGACCCTGAGCTTCCACCTTAAATAAAATGGATATGCAAATGGCCTCACCACAACATAGCGGGTATTTTGCCAATGGTATTTTTTAAACAATGCTTTGAAGAGAGTTTTCATGACATTGGCAAAAATGGCATTGCTATTTTATAACCAATTGCCAACCTAAAAAAAAGATTCAAGAAAAAGGATTAGGTATTGCCAAACTCAGAAATCCAATTCAAGTAGTAGTTTTTAATCATCACCTCATTTGGTATTAAAGGATCTAAACAGTAACTAAATACATACATAGTTAAAGGATTCAAACATGAGAAACGTAATACAATGTATTAATAATCAATATTCCAAATAATAATTAAATATCTACAATAATTATTAAACTTTCCACTAAACCGTTGAGTATTTGTTATAAAATCTTGAAACACTGACCAGAAATGTCAAAAATGTTATGGCGGATGGTTTGATTTAAAGAGCGCTTAAATTTTATTGTAGTATAAAGGAAATACAATTAATTGTGTTTGATGATAACTTAAACGACATTTGTGTTTTTTTTCATATAGCTTATATAATTACCCGATCCATCGTTCACACGTTAGTGAGTGATGAAGGAGAGAAGGAACGTAAACAAATATTTTTAATCCATATCTTATTTTTAAGCCATAGAACCTCCTATGAGCTCTAATTGTGGAATACAACAATACCAACAACATGACACAAGCAAAAGCACCTGACAATGAGCGAGACTGGGAGTACATTGATATATTTCTGTTCACGAATGGGCAACAGTATTCACCACCGAGGAAGCACCATCTGCGCTCTGACGATCTAAACCGGTGGGATGCCACTCTGAGCCAATTAGCTAAAACACAATTTGGGTCTATGTAAGTACAAGTTTATTTCATTTCACTCATCCATATACAAGTCATAAGTATCTGCCACCTGTCTTTCCAAATATACAAATCATTCCAGGCATTCAGCATTGCAGCTGTATACATTGGATGGTCGCAGAGTGGAGAATCCATTAGAACTGAGTAATGGAGCCACATATGTGGCTGTGGAGCCACCGGATGCCTTCATTGATACGGGATATGATAAATACATTATAAGAGCTACAAGGTAAACAAAGAACTATATACTATTAAAACCATAAAGACATTAGCGTTTGAATAGTGCATGTATGGGATTATGGCAAACCGGCCATGCTAGTGCTATGTATTGCTATGGGAAAATGACCTTAAGGTGGGCCGGTAGTGTTCTCTAATAGACAAAAAACATTCCATGCATCAACTTGCATTTTATATTTACTTCATAGCTGTTATTATTAAAATAAAATACTATATTATAAGAGTTGTGGGTGCTTGTGAGGATACATGCATGTCTCTGGAAACTCTGCCATTGTGGTGGACTATGGCCTGAACTCCCCTGAATTGAAGGGAAGTGTGCCTGATGTAGTGGCAATAGTCTTGCTTCCTATTACATTGGGACCAAATACTAACGTCTGCCTACCATTTTGGGGATCGGTGACATGTTTTATTTTTAGTTGTAGTGCTTTTCTACTATATTATGTATGAGTACCAACATGTACTCTATTTCCCATAAGACATGTTGCAGTTGCTGTGCTACATGTTATGTTATGTAATGTCGTGAGACAGAATATCTATCTTTATTTCATAAAATTTTATTCAATTTCTAAAGATTTCCTCAGAACTATTTAATATTGATGACAAACGGCAAATATGTGTCTATGAAAGCTGGGCAATTAATTATTGATTTTAATACTCAATTTCAATGATTAATATTTATAGATCATGGGAAAGGCGACAAACAAGGAAATCTAGTAATGAAATGCCAACAGGTTATATGTAATGTATTTTGTAATTAGTAACATAACTTTACAAGCATGGCCAAAGTGCCTTAGACCGAAGAGTATGGAAGAATAAGGGGGGCCTTTGCCCATGTGAGTTGGGGATCTACAGGCCTAGAAGTCCTAGTCCTAAAGCCTTTTTTTAAAGTTAGTTCTCATGGATTTTTGTTTTTAGACCATTCCATTAAAATCCTTTAATTTATCTTGATACAATAAATCCTACAGATTGATATGGGCTTACAAGCTGTCAAATATCAGTAGAATGCATCCAGTAGCCGGGATTAATCCACTTGGGAGCTCTCATGTGTGGGCTGACATAAATCTAAATTCCAAACATTCAATTTTGTCTAAAAATCTTAAATGTTGATGATAATAATTTGTAAAATATTTAGCTACAAAGTGTAACATATGAAACAGGGATTTTATTGCCGTCACATATTTTAGATGCGACTCCTATAATGGTTGAGGATCAGAAAACATATGTGAATGTATCAGATGTCATGAGTATCAAACCACCTCAAGAAGATTTTAGAGAGCAATCGGTAACATGTTTTTATCGATTTTATGTTCAGACATCTGCTACACGCTGAGTATAATTCAAAACGTTTTTTCACACTTAACAGAAAAAAATATTTTTTGTAGGTAACCAATCCATCAATCAAATCTCCAAATGTATTTAAAATACAGAAGCAAGCCCAAAAATCACCTCCTATAACAAAACAAACGGACAGAAGACGTGCATCACTCACACAGCGCGTGACTTCCTTCAAAAAAGTCACTAACCCACCCCCATTGGCAGCAGTGAATAAATTAGTAGCTAAAACTAGCCCCCCAAAAAAAATTAACAAACCTCCTATTCGAACCTCTAACACCCTTCAAGCCAATTTTAGTGCAAAATCTAGGGTTAACACAAAAACTGTATTAAAACCTAAGGAAAATGTAGCTACTGATCCTTCAAAGGTCATAGACAGAGAATCTACATCACTTACTAGAGTCAGTAAAAATTATAAAATGATGACAACAGACGGTACACCTATGGAGAACATTATTGGTGACAAGGAGTTAATACTGGTTTCTAATTTATACAAAAACCCTGATAGTGATATTAAATCGCTGAAAACAGATAGCACCGTTAAAAAAGAACAAGTTGGTGTACAATACAGTCCAGAAATGATTACAATTGATGAGGAAATTCAATCTGTTATCAATGAAACTAGGGAGACCGCACAGGGTCCGGTTTCTATTCAGGAACAGGATGTTAAAAACAGTAAAATTATTATAGTTAACATTACAACTGATTGCCAAAACCTATTTCCTACCCATCCAGTAGATAATAATTACATAGCTTTCACGAATAAAGACGATGTTTTGAATCTCAGACTGATGATTGAAGTCCGAAATGTCGATAATCGCAATGGAAAATATAAAATAGTGCAGAAATCCCAGTCTGGGACGCATATATTGAATCCACACAAGGAATCAGAGAACAATATTGACGATGAAGTTTTTATACAGAGTAAATCATTACATTCTGTGTTAGAAAATGAGCTTTGTCATAATGTTCATGCGGTGGATAATCCAAAAGTGGTTGTGGTTCGCTGCGGGTGTCGCCAGCTTGAGCAAGAAAATGACATGTCTTGTGTATATACATCGTCAACGCACACATATAATAAAAGATACTTTATTTTGGTGCCGAAACGGGAAGAAAGCGAAATGGAAGAAGACGATCGGTTGGTGAATGATTATTAAATATCTTACCTTCTTATATAACATTTTGGAGGGTTTGTATTAAAACAAATAAATACTTACAATATTGCAGATGTAAAAACACTAAACAGAATACGGACAAATGTGAACAATTGAAGCAAGAATCTGAACAAAGTAGTTCAATGGCTCCAGCAAAGCAAACTTTTTCAGAAGATTTAGTAGATAGGACACTAGAACCTAAAAATACGAAATGTAACTCAAGAAGCCGTGATGCAGAATCACCTATATCCGAGAAAAGATCTATCCCCCCTCAAGCCGATTATAGATCATATGTCGGAAATGATATTTCAGAAAATAGAATCAAATCTAAAGATATAGATCATAAACCAAAAAGTACAGATTTAGAAGCACCTATTTCTTATGACAATTCCATTTCCCCTCATGCCGATTACAATAAGAATTTCCGTAACGATACAAATTCAGAACATGAAATCGAAGATAAAAAGGCTCAACATGTACCAAGTAGTACTGATATAAGAAAACCTATATCTAATCACAAATCGATTCCCTCTCAAACCAACTACGATACAAATATCCATAATGGTACAAATTCAGAATATGAAATCGAATGTAAAAATATGGAAGAAAACCCTAGGGGTAATGATTTAGAAGCACCTATATCTAATAATAATTCTATTCCTCGTCAAGCCGACTACGATACGAATACTCGTAGTGATATAAATTCTGAGTATTGTTCTGAATGTGCTACAGTAGAGTTTGTCGACTCAAATCAGAAAGAGGTCGCCACAGAAGACCAGACTTCCGAGTCAGGTGCTACTACATGTAAACGTTCCTCTGTAGTGTCTGAAAAAACTGAGTATGTCGTGAGGAGAAAAAGCTCACTGAAAGAACAAAAAACTTATGTAGATAATTGGACACAAACGGACACTAGTGATATATTGGTAAGATCCTTTAATTTTTCGACCATACTTATTATGTACCATTCCCTAACCAAGTAAGGGTAACTTAGGGTGCTCCTAATGTAATATTTTCCAAATCAACATTTTGTACTGCAACATATAGGGATACCTATAAAGTTATAAACGGTTGAAATAAAACTTATTTTACAGATTAGATCGCGTTTATTTTATGTTTTTATGTTCCCATGGTTGCTCTAAAGCAGCCAAAATGTCGGGAACGTAAAAACAAAATAAACGCGTTATAATCTGTAAAATAAGTTTTATTACAATGTATAGTATTCGCGTAAATATTAGAAACTACTATAAACTGTTGTTGATTTGATAGCTATTATTTTTCTTTTCAGCTAGAAGCGAGACGTGACAGCGACGGTCGGTATACATTCCATTTACCATCTCTGTATATGCTCAAACATTATCAACTGTGATGAAATAAAAACTTCCAATACATAGCTATACCATTATGATATCTAAAACAACTTTATACAACGTACATAATAATATTATTTTTAAAGTATTAGGCGAAGGTAATTTTTGCGCGTTGCCGCGTAGCTCTTGTTGTAAATTGTTGTAGGCGTTCAATTTCCTCGCGAGAATGTTCATTGGCTTCGGTTCTAGATATCGTAGCTGCATCTCTGTGATGTACGTTAGTTTTGATGCGGGCATTTCTAACATCACCTGTGGGTGGGGTACAACATATTGTATCTATCTTCATTTTGATGTGCTGAGTCAGTCTAACCCAAAATCTTAGCCGACTTTCGTATACACATGATTGCGTAATAAACGTAGGAGATATAAAGGAAAGAAGAACATTCATATGAAGAGTGCTATCTAGGCTGTAAAAAAAAGGTAAGTGCAAATAGGCATACAAAAAAGAATCAAGAGCGTCTTACAGAAAATACTGTTTCTTAAAACATATAGGCAACTCACTTGTGTGGTAATAGCAGCCATGGACTTAGGGTTGATAGTCGCCAGGTCGTAGCCCTCCACCTCTGACAGTAGCAAACCCAAGCGAGACACGTCTTGGGCGCTCCAGCTATACGACTTGCCTAACGCCTGAGGGAAATGTTATAGCAACATAATATTCAAAATATTGCTCTAGTGTTTTTTATATTTCGCGCTATATATATATAGACATTCTGCATAGATACAGCTTAAAATATGGAACCAATTGTAAAAAAAATATTTAAAAAGATAAAAATACATGTGTGAAACTTTATGATAAATCTACAAAAACCTCTTATTTTAATAAGGTAATTCAAGGCAGGCATTCTCAGGCACTTTTTTTTCTTTCAGTGTGGGGAAGAAATAGTATAACATGATACGTAGGTACAAGTAATGGTTTCGAATGCAAAAAAAACATGGCGACCAAAATAAAATGTATGTTTGTGTCATAAGCTTTCATTAGATACAATACAGAGGCCAGACAAAATGCCTAAAAATGTGTCTTTACCAAAACTGTGATCTAAGTAGTTCATTCTTACCTGAGTTCTGGTCATCATTGCTAAATAAAATCTTCGTTGCAACGGATCACAAGCGCTTATGTGGTAGAACAGCTAAAATAACATTAATAATAATAATATCGCCAGACGAACAAATCAACTGTAGGTACGCGTACGGTCCCAAGCTAAGCAACGCTTGTATTATGGGTACCGTAAAATGGACTGGGGCTCGGGTACAAGCAATCGTGCTAGTCAAACAAAGTTTCCCCCAGAACTTGAACCAATTGGTACAGACAGTAGGGTCACTACTAACTGCCAATCACATGCCAGAGGTTTTTTAAAATTAGAATGACAGTGTCAGCAGTCTCTATGACGTTTACATTTTCAGGAGTTAGTGATAGGACGGACTGATTGAAAAAGATCGAATAAGAAGCATTCCACCGTACGGTTTGTCACACTAGTATGACTGGACAGGATTGAGAAGCCGCGAGCAAAATACTGTGGATGAATGCACCACCATCACACCTATAGGTAATTCCCGAAGGTGTAGGCTGAGCTTCACAGCAGTGCATCAATATTTCTCAAATGGTTGTTGGTCCAATGTAATAGAAGGCGAGCCTATTGCCATTATACTAGGAGGATTTAGGCCATAGTCCACCACGCTCGCCCAGTGCGGTTTGGTGAACTTAACAACTTCCGACAGATGTGCATGTTTCCTCACGACGTTTGCCAACAACAACAAGTGATAATCATTCGAGAAGATTCTCACATAAGAATTGTTCAACTTGTTTTCGAGGTTCTCTACAAACTTGGCCATCACTGCTTACATGATGCGAAAGTTGTATCTACCAACTTGGCTATCACTGCTTACTTGATGCGAAAGTTGTAAGTAAGTGTTTTCTGGTAAACTCCTCATGAATGTCATGGGCACGCCGCACAGCAGGTTGTTCATGATGTTCAGGTACCGCGCCTCCGTCCAGTTCGGGTTCAATGTTATATACCTGCTGGCCACCACGCCCACCTGAGCGATTAATTGGAAAGGAAAGAGTAATAAACACCGTGCAGACACCATTTGTGTCATGAATTATATTCCACTAGACCCGTATTTATGTCATCCTTACACTTGTTTCGTTAAACCTTAAAAAATCACATCGGAGTCACCAATGAAGGTGCGACGAAATAAAAGTATCCAGTGCGAAATTACCAATAATTTATTAAACAAAAAACCTTAATACATATAAAACTTATGGGTCACAACTAGTACCGTATAAACGCAGTGATAAAAATAGTGTAGCGAGATAGGTACGCTATAAGTTCAAGAATAATTTTCTGCCCTCACCCCCAGTCCAAGTATGCACAGTATATTGCACAGAACCCATACTCAAGCATTGCTTGGCCCATACATTGGAGAAATAATCTGACGAAACATTTATTAAGAACTAGCTGTTGCCCGCGACTTCGTCCGCGTGGTATTTAACAAAGACAACCGTTGACAACAGCCTGCTCGCCCATTCTGAGCCCGCGGGACGCATTGAAGGGTTTTGCTATCAAACTTAATCAGGCGCTGCGCTGCAACATTGGTTTTAATTTTTTTTCGTGAGATCCTATTTTTTTTTCTAAAATAAAAGTAGCCTAAGTTACTCCTTGTTACATCAGCTATCTGCCAGTGAAAGTCCCGTCAAAATCGGTCCAGCCATTTCAGAGATTAGCCGGAACAAACAGACAGACAGACAGACCGACAGACAGACAGACGGACAGACAGACAGACAAAAATTGTAAAAAATGTTGTTTCGGTATAGGTAATGTGTACATCCAAATGCACTTAGTAAACAGCGGTTATTTTAATATTACAAACAGACACTCCAATTTTATTTATATGTATAGAAAATGGATATCAATTAATAGTAGCATTATGCCTATTACCTGATGCCTATTCAAACTTGCATGAGTTCCAATAAGGGACAGAATTCTCTCATCGCTTAGGTTGAGTCGTGATATCTCCCTTCCATTCAGGTACTTGAACAGAGGCCGGTACTGCTCCAGCTCAGCGTAGGTCACCTCCTCGGGCTCCCTCGAGCCTTTCACCACGAGCCACGTCGCCGCTAGCTTCTCATGCTCGATCTTCATCATTGCTATGGTTCGAGCCTAGATATGGACGGATGGAGTTAGTTCTGAAGAGAATGGCCTTTATTGGAACTTATGAAGACTGCTAGGAGCAGGGAAATGGAATATACGGGATACATCATGCGTAATGACAAATCCAATATACACCTTATATTGTCCAGGGAAAAATACAGGGCCATAGACTAGGCCGACGCACATTCTCGCTAAAAAACCATAGGAGCTGAGTCAGGCAAAAACATTTTTTATAGGGCTACGGGGCCGCATGTCCATCGGGGATTTTCGGCAAAACGCCTGTCGTGGAACACTGTCGCGATGGTGTATCTTTATCGACGTTTGATTTTTAATGCCTGTATATAACGCCTGAATTCCGACGCAGTAGTGCCTACTTCGAAAATGAATCATAATTACTACCAGATCACCTTATCATGTAACCATCTTTACTCGTAGGTATATTACCCTTTGAGAAGCCCTGATTATGTATTACAAAAACTAGCTATAGTCGTATTCTGGACACACATCTATTGCATAATATTGACTCCACTGACTAAACATTCAGTTTACATTTTTCACGTTAACATTTTAAGAGCGGGACGCGGAAACCGGTTACCGTTTGTCGTCATAATCATCGAATTCCCGCTTTCTCTATGTCAAAACTTATATCGGACCTATTTACCTATTAACAACATTAATTACCAATCCTAAGACCTTGGTGCTTTTCGTAATATAAGTTTTTGCTTGTCATAAACGATCAGATTAGCTAGAAGCTCCCAGCTCCCAGTCCCATAAGGTTTAACAAAAAAAAACAAAAATAATATTTTAATGGGTTTACAGGTAGGTGATAATGATCATATTTATGTATAAAATATATGTGTATACGGTGTTTGAATTTTGTGTGAGAATGCTGGACAGTTACCGTTTCATCGTGGACTTAGTATGTAGTTTTTTTTAATTTCAAGTAATTAGATTTTTTTTTTCGGGAATCGGGAAATATTTTTCACTATTATTGTTAAATATTATATTTACCTCCTAGCGCAGGCGCGGATGCAAGATTTAGTTTAGGGGAGCGGGGGCAATTATGTTTGGGATAGGGTTATTTTGTGAGATTTTACATATCATTCCGAAAAAAAATGCTCAAAAACTCAAAATAAAGTACCTACTTCACTCGTGCCCATCGTATTGAACTAAATTCAGTTTTAAGAACCTAATACAAACAATACACCGCGTACATTGTATAGGAACACAATTAGCTCCAAAACTTACGCGAGCACAATTTAAGTCAATATAAGTATATAATAACATTGTAGGTAGGTACTCAATAAATTGTGTTTGTGTTACACAGTCTTAAACGTCTTAATAGCTATAATTGCGAACAATTTGTCATTTCCCCTCACCGACCGCAGCACGTACAGGTGAGGCAAGCGCAGCACGTCTTCGATGGTCCCCACCAGGAGGATGGCGAAGGCGTCCACGGCCGTCTGCATGAAGTCGCTGGTGATCTTCAGGTAGCAATGGCCACGATGCATGTACTCCACCATCGGGAGGTGCACGCCACTTTTGTTTTGAAACGTCTCGGCACTGATAATTATTAGTAGACGTTAGTGCTAAACTTTCATGTATAGGTGTAGATTTCAGTTTTTCACGGGTCGACCTAAACGAAAACTGTTTTTGTTTGAGGATCAACGAGGTCTACAAATGTACCCCTATTAATTAACACAAGTTCTTATTTCAAACTTTCAAGATACTGTATAAATTGTGTTACCAACCTGTTATATGATCTGTGAGAATGACATATATTTTTGTAGAAAGCATCATTATTTCACTAAAAAAAAACCAATAAGTCGATAAGCGTGCCCAAGTTCGTCAATAGGAAAAAAAACTAGAGATAGGATTTTTAAAGTAATTTGGCTATGGGGGTTTGAGGTATCAAGTCATTTTGGCAAAGGAGTCTCTTGTACAAAACAGTTTGGGAATCTTTGGTATAGAGAAATGTTTTTTTTTTAAGTACTATCCGCTAGAGGCACTGCTCAATTTGATAGATACATAATAATCGATAGAACTAGACAAAAGATACAAAATAAAATGACAAATACGCACACTACATACATGTCTTGCTTATGAAAGAGCTCGCAATTGCTCGAAGCTCAAATCGAAACGTGTCTGATGGTACAACTGGGGTTTATCGGCATGCTACAATTGTTCCATGATTTACAAAGCTCTATGGAGCTGTTAAAGGTTCATTCACCATATCATTCTTACCGCATAATACGTCCCATAGGTAACTGAGCGTAGAAATCCGTTTCTTTTGCATCTAACTTTTCCAATTTCTCATTAGTATTTTTTGCGTCCAAATTAACTGAAAGAGACATTGAAATAGGAACAAAAATATCGGTATTTTTATTCAAATGCTGGCTAGAACATTATCTCAAGGCATTCGTCGCTAGAGTGCAAGTATGAAATAAGCCTATTTTATGTTTTTCCAGATCATAATCGAACCCAGCCCTGTTATAAATGTCATCACAATTCGTTTTACCACTCCACTTTTAATATTACGAAGCGTCAATAGCCTATTGGCTAGAGGGGTCGCCTTGGTAACCGTGAGGTTCCGTGTTCCAAGGGATCGCCCTGACCTTTATACTAGCGACGTGAGATCATTCCTAGCTCACACTCGGGCCTAGTTGATAAGGCTAACGGGACCGCTAGTATTACACGAGTACCTTAAAATATAAAAAAAAATACATTCTAATTGATGTAGTAAGGATAAGCTTGTAATCAGTCCCAAAACAATATAAAAAGCATACGAACTTACTTAGTTATCTAAAATTTCAATAAGAATTTTTAACGTAAAGTACCTACATACATTTTTACATAAAGCGTTCACACACATTTAAAAATACTTACGTTTTGTTTTATATAACAATAGAAGCGATATTATTGGTTGAAATAATATGTTTTAATGTATCGTTAAATTTGCCAGTGCGTTTATTATTGTATACTAGCTGTTGCCCGCGACTTCGTCCGCGTGGTATTTAACAAAGACAACCGTTGACAACAGCCTGCTCGCCCATTCTGAGCCCGCGGGACGCATTGCATGTTGTTGCTAACAAACTTAATCAGGCGCTGCGCTGCAACATTGGTTTTAATTTTTTTTCGTGAGATCCTATTTTTTTTTTCTAAAATAAAAGTAGCCTAAGTTACTCCTTGTTACATCAGCTATCTGCCAGTGAAAGTCCCGTCAAAATCGGTCCAGCCATTTCAGAGATTAGCCGGAACAAACAGACAGACAGACAGACAGACGGACAGACAGACAGACAAAAATTGTAAAAAATGTTGTTTCGGTATAGGTAACGTGTATACATCCAAATGCACTTAGTAAAAAGCGGTTATTTTAATATTACAAACAAACACTCCAATTTTATTTATATGTATAGATATGGTGTGACACAACATTATTGTTGCGTTAGTTTAATTCACCGTGACCGATTCGTTAAGCGATACGTGAATTGTGAATTAACTTTCTGCCATTACTTTTCACTCTTTTATCACCATTTTTGCTGCAGCCGCTTATTACCAGCGTGCCTATTATTTATTAAATTTAATTGGCTATTTCACTGTATTTGAAAAACTATTGTTCATTAGTTTAATATGATGCTAATAATGTAGTTCTTTTATTGAAAATTCCAGTTTTTTCCATAAAATTGGATGATAAAGTTTAAACAAATAAATATACCGCCAAAACGCCGCCTCGTGTCACTTGTGAAAAAAAAATGGCTGAATCGCATTAAAATCCCAAAAATTCCTGTATTGACAACCTGACTCTGATTACGACGGTGTGACGTCACAGCGCATCAACCGCGTTTTTCCTCACGTGACCGAACTAAAAAAAAACTTATTTTATGATATTACTATTCACTGGTGGTAGGCTTCGGCCGTGGCTAGTCACCACCCACTGAACAAAGCCATGTCGCCAAGCGGCCTAGCCGTGTTCCGGCATGATGTTCGGTGTTGCCATTCATGGATGGCGGGTCAGATCAGTTGCGCTGCATGTGCCTAGTGAATGTAGCGTCTCGATCTACTGCCGCCTTCCTGCCTAGGCAAGTATGCTCCATCGTAGATCTCATCGTCACTTACCATCAGATGAGATCGAGATCAAATACTTACTTGCCTATAATGTAATAAAAAAAAGATATGATTTTAATGAAAATAATCTATATTTTTGCAGTAAAATTAAGTCCAATAGTTATTTAAAGCTTATAATCTTTTAGGGAGGCCACAATTTAAATCCTAGTTTACATACAAACAAACATCCCATTCGTGTATAGGAAGTCGTAGGTTTTCGGTGATAATTGTTAATACTTACGATCTTTTTTAATGCCAAATAATACCTGATGCATTATTTTTTCAAAGGCTTGCATTGGATCTGGGGAACAAATATTCAATTGAAGTAATTAAATGATTTTATTCTTTCAACTAAACATAATAATATACTCATGGTATAATAATAAGTTACGCAAGGTATTCTCTTCACAAGATTCCGTCACGATGTATGTTTGCCATCGATTGATATCTTCAATACAATCAATACCGCATCAAAGCAGATGACATTGGCCAATCACGTTACTTAGCTAATGTAAATGGGAGTATAGTATGCACACCTTACTAAACTATTGGCGCTGTTGTTACCCGTTTGCCTTCTCAGATAAATGAATCTAAGCAAGTTTTAATTTAACTAACAATAATGGGCTAAGTACCAACTTCGCTGGAGTATTCATTACTTAGTATCATAGATATGGTACCCGTGGTATTGTCGCCTGCTGACATCATGTAGATTTAATACCTTCCAACAACCTCTTATGAAAAGAACAACCACTGAAATTCTTTCTGGCTCTTCTAAGCGGAATCAATATTCCAATCCGGTGGTAACTTTAGCTCAGACTGATAAAATTCATTAGTACTTTTTTGGCCTACATTAATAAAAAAAAAAAATATCTATCACCGGAAAATAATACCTGGCGTAGCATTTTATTATACTATGATTTTACCAATCTCCTTAGACGTGGTGACACTGATGGTTTTGAAGTCATAATCCTCGTTCGGGGCCCATGTGGTCTTATGGTGGGTGAGCCTGTTAAGTTCTTTTTCGAAGTGCTCGTTCGAGGGCGGGTTCGGGATACCACCACATTGCGACTCTGTGACAAAGACAACAAAAAACCGTTGTGACAACACTCGGATTTTTGGCGGGAAGTTGAACAGTGATGTTGTCATTTTCAAAAATGTCTTTCTTTGAATATTAGTGGCCATGGAATTGAATTAAATCCAAAATATGACCAGGCAGTATGGCTTTGTCCTTTGCCTGCCTATTGGCGAATTAAAAAAACAACAACAACCTTGAATATTAGTGGGATATTATCCTTTGTGGGTTCATAAACGTGCAACAGTTAAGGAAATTAAAATATAATTTTGTATAGCATGACTTTTTAAGTTCTGCATTTACATTTTTTCATTTTAATTTTTATTGTATTTACAGCTTTACCGTTGTTTAGGGGATTAATTTTATCATCATCATTGACATTATCCTTATCATCAGAGGTAAGTACCTACTTATATTAAGATCAACGATGAAAAAACTAGGTACTCGATACTGGCAAAAATTGGCACTATTTTGTAGCTGATTGCTGACCTAAAAAAAGAAGAAGAAGGAATTCTTTGTTTTTGATATTTCAATGTGATTAGTCCAGAATGCTAGTCGCTAGCGTCGCCGTGATTACAGGTAAGATCGATAATGCTCGATTAGGGTACATATAAGAGAGTTGATATGCGACTAAAAAGATATTGATCTCTTATATTTACGCAAATAATACACATTGAAATAAAACTGTGTATGGTTGCTGTAGTGCAGCCAAAACGTCGGGAACGTAAAAAGCATAATATAAACGCGATAAAATCCTTAAAATTTGTTTTATTTCATTGCAACTGAAAAGTTTTGAAAATTAACGGGAATATATTCCGGAAAACAATAAATATTATCATGCTTCGTATCACAATCTTTGTGTGTTACGTATTTCCCGACAGTTCAGTTACGTATGCTGCACAGTTCGGTGACGAACTGACGACCCACTTCGATACGAATATATTACTAAATTATACCTACTTATACAGGTGGATGTCCAGAGGTCGCGAACCCGCGCCTGATTCATGATACACACCTTATGTAACTTTGTAAGGAGGTGACACACGCAGCGTAAGAAAAAACGACCGCGCTATACATCGCTTGCTTGGAGATCTTATATACCTGGCCCTAAGTTTGATTCTAATGTAAGGGTAAATCATTATAAGTAATGTATAAACACTTGTTATATTATTATTGTTTTTATAAACTATCTTTTATTATTTCTTCTTCTTTCTTTACGATATCAAATGCGATGAATAAGATTAAATACGGCCTAGCCCACAAATTAGTGGATATTGTGTCAAGTATTTAATAGCTATATCAAATCTATATATATATAAATCTCGTGTCACAATGTTTGTCCTCAATGGACTCCTAAACCACTTAACCGATTATAATAAAATTCGCACACCATGTGCAGTTCGATCCAACTTGAGAGATAGGATAGTTTAAATCTCAAATTATAGTCGCAATTTTAATTTATTGCTCATTATTTGTCTGTTATTATTTGACAGTCACAATTATCTGTTAACTCCAAATGATTCTAACAGATGTCGATACCTTTCGACTGGGTTGAGTAAGTAATCAATAGATGGCGCTGCTATGGTAAATCTACGAACGTGTCATATAAGCTACATTTTAACAGCATAATTACCACGTGTTGTTGAAGCTATAAAATTAATTAAATTTATTTTGTAGTGAACGAAATACCGTATAATTCAATTATTTCCACTTTTTAAATTTTTGGTGTTAGCCACAGCAACGCGTGGCCGGGTCAGCTAGTTCAATATAAAATTACTACACATTTAAATGAAACTAATCAGTCCTCCCGTGACCATGGTTGCTGTAAAGCAGCCGAAACGTCGAGAACGTAAAAATAAAAAAAAACGCGATAAAATCCGTAATTTGTTTTATTTAAATTATATATAATATTATTTATGACTAGATCAGAAATCGCGACGTAGTCTTAGGCCATCGTCGAGAGAGAAACCCTGGTTTAAGTACTAAGTAGCATATTTTGATACCATGGATCCAACCTGTTGGTTGGACGGATACCTACCTCCTAAGACCGAAGTAACCCATCGAACACAAATGAGCCCAAACTAGATGAGGTTTCGTTATATAACTGATATCCGAGTCGATAATTAAGAGGGAGGGAGCTTATTACCCTTTAACGCAAAAAACAGCGGGATATATAATTTTTTTTATTTTTTTTTATTACATTATAGGCAAGTATTTGATCTCGATCTCACCTGATGGTAAGTGACGATGAGATCTACGATGTAGCATACTTGCCTAGGCACCAGTAGAAAAAGAGATAGTGTACTTTGATCTGTGATACCTAAAGCGCATTATTCGACGGCCTAATTAGCGCAGTTGACAGTGACCCTGCTTTTTGAGCCAAGGTACCGTGTTCGAATCCTGGTATGGACAAACTTAGTGTGATGAACACGAATGTTAGTACCCAAGTCATGGATGTTTAATATCTATATATTCTGGGTTCGCCCCCAGTCCATTATACGGTACCCATAACACAAGCGTTGCTTAGTGTGGGACCTTATAGTTGGTGTGTACATCTGGTGATATTTATTTATTTAATGCACGACCAGGAAATCAAACACGAGAACTTACGATTGACATACCGCATGCGGCAAATAGACAAAGACGACCTGTCTTTGAAACAGTGCTACGTAGAACACATGAGGAATTTCCAAAAGAAGCGTAATCTATGGACGGGCGCATCTTTTACCATAAGTAGCAACTGTTATATCCTAGCCTCCAAATAAACACCACTTACCGCTAATATTTAGGAAGAAATTGGTTATTGTGAACAGGTTGTTGGTGTACGCTAACACCAGCGGTATATATAATATTATGACGCAATTAATAAGCATTTCCGATTTGTTAATAAATGTCAAACGTTATTCAGTATGGCTATGAATAGATAAGTATCTACTCGAGCTGTGTTTGGAGATTAAATATGGGTAGGTAATCGGTTAAAAATCAAGATACAAGGAGGTCGGTATATATCTAGAATATTATTGAATATATTATTAATATTATTATTGATCGATATTTTATAATACTACGTAACATAATGTATACCTTAATACGTGCAATGACATTAACTTTTAGAATAGGAACTAAAATTTATATTTACCTACTATCGGCATGTGTCCGGTATTTGTTCCACAAACATAAAAGTATTTTTTTTAATAAATTTATAAAATGGCAACCCCATGGGAGTCAGTCACGATTCAAACCTACGCACAGCTTGCACGTATTTGAATTAAAGTTATTTAAACCTGGAACAGCTCGCACATTTGGTTCCATACCATAGATACATAGTCTATGGTATGAAATAAATGTAGAAGCATGATGAAGCCTACACTGATAATTTGGAACGTTTGGAACCGGCTTCTGTAATCATAGACTTCTATAATAACAGATATCTTTTTCTCCGAGATAAACCTGCTTCTAGAAAAAATAACCGAATAAAGAACTATTGACAGAAGTAATCGCTTTTTTTTCTGTCATCATGCGCATGGCACATGGGTTTTGGCATTCATAGAATTCAAAGGGAATTTAAATATTTGCAAACTTTAGGAAAATAAACTATAAATCATTTCCGTAGTCTCATGTACTCATCGTCGTCTAGCGAGTGTGATTGTGGGGAGTGTTGCCGATATTCCTATGGGCTGGACGGTAGCTATTATGGCTCTCCCTTCCAGAACGAGAGACAACCCATGTTTTCTATGGGACAGCCTCTTATTTACTATGCCCAAGTTGTGAGTATAGATCCATCAATAGGTTCAGTGCAAATAAATATTTTTAAACAATATAAGTATGTAATGAATTGATTTTCGATGATAACCACATCACTTGAGAATTACTTAACAGATTTGGTTAATTTTGGTTTTAAAAATGTTCGTACTACCTAGTCCGAATCAGGTTTATATGGAAAAAAATAGAAAATCTGAAAGTACTTTTTGACAGGACAACGTCCACCGGAACAGCTAGTATACAATATAATCTATAAATGTACCTCGTGTACTAACTATTTAATTTTTCATATTCAGCAAAATCAGCCAATGAGCAGGCGACAAAGCAACAGGGAAAACAGAAGAGGATATCGTAATTTTTTCAAGAAAGCGTTTAAATGGTACACTCAGGTATCCTGAAAATTGTTTTCATTATACTAATTAATTGTAGCCCTTAGAAGAAGAAATAATACAGATGCAGTGTCGGGAACAACAGATTGAACTACAAGAAAGCAAACCGATTTGCTTGGATGTCGGTCTTGCGAAAATGCAAGACCAACACTTTGGGCACCACAAGTTCCACTAAGCAAAGTGGTTACCTATTACATTCGATATAAGGACCAGTTTCCAACAGGAGCATGTGCCAGTGCAAGAGAAAGCGAGCCCCAACATCTCCGGATTTGCTTCGTGGCTGGACGCCAAGTACGGAGAGTACTTACGCGACAGCAGCGTGACCCAGCCTGCGCAGTCGCACCTCCAGCGCAAACAGACGCCCACGTTGGAGTCCAAAGACAACAGGTGTTGCCTATTAATAATAACAATATAATATCGCCTCACGAACACCAACTGGGCCACAAGTCTGCTAACACAATCAATTTATAATCGAACAGCAACCGCATAGTAACTGTCCAACCAACCAACTGTGCCTGTCAGGTTGACATTTTTATGTTGAACTTAGTACACCCAAAGAATCATGCCCACGGAACTAAGGAGCCCGTACCAACTTGCAACAAAATCAATCATGGCTTTTATAGACTACACCTATTATCCTATAAGCTCACGTAGCATTTCTTTAAAACAAAACAAACGGGAAATGAAATTATTTTGAGTAATAATAATGATATCGCGGTGCTATATCGGTTAAAATATCTATAAATGTGTCAAAGTTCAGATCTATGAACATGATGCAAGTTATCAGGCATGTTGAAATTACAACAAGTTTGGAAGAAAACGAAACGTACCTATTACATTATTTACTTAAAGTATTTGTATTTACTTTCAGTGATTTATGCGATGAATGTGTAAATAAAAAAAAAGCACGCGGCCGTAGGTAATAAAGTTTACGTAATTTATTTGGAGATTGAATAGGTACGATACATTATATGAATTATTCATTTACTTACATTTACCGTGATACTTACAGTCCTTGGAGAAAACGTAAACGCGCAAGCCAGGAAGCAGGAGATGTGACTGACAAGTGAGAGAAACTACAATATTTAAGTCAAAGTCAATCGTTAGTTTCTATATAAACTCCGAATTAATAGATGTCCTATAATTTTATCAAACGTGATATCGTGCTGCACAAAGCAAAACGCTTGTGCGTAATACTACCTAAATATCGTTTGATAATGTTATAGATGTCTAAAAATTTATAGACCGTCTAGAAATTGGGGGGCTGTGCTTACAGGGCGCTATACCAATAGTTTGTTTTCCGCGACTTTACTAAGAAGATCTGGTAATATACACAGCTATACATCTAAAATTGATGTATAAATTGGTTATTGTAAGGTCTACTTAAACATACATTCTATCAAATTTTCAGGCCCAAGCAAAGTTTTGAATTCATTATGCGTCCTAAAGATTGCTCAGGACCTACATCAGAATGCTGTCGTGCGTAAGTGTCTGACTTGCTTCTACCTTTCATTCAGTACATTAAAGAATTTAAAAAAAATATTTGGCATGTTTCGCATCAATAAGTGGTCACATAATTTCCATAAAGTCTCCGACTTCTGTGCTACGTATATTCACCTCTGTTACAAAATTTTGTGTCCTCTCTCATTTGTGTGACAATTATTTTATTGTACGTGGACACGCGCTGTGTCTGTGTGACAATGTGGAGGTGTGTTTGGTTTTGTGTATGCTAGGGTACCTATGTTGGTCTATGATCTATTATGATTATTCTATGAACAATATTACAGAACTCCGACGTCCATTCATAAAAAATCGGCCACCAACCTTTTCTCAAAAACCACTGAAGACGCTAATGAAATCAAGATAAAATCACGAAGTGTGGAATGCCTATGTCAACAAATAGGAAATCTTTCTAATAAAGCGTCAGAACAAGATAACGAACATATGATGGAGAGATTGAAAAAGATCATCATGCCAGAGGCTAAGGAAACGAAGATAATTAAAAAACCGAAAATGATAACTCGAATCCAAGGGGACGAAATCTCATGTCAGTGCCCTGAAGATGCAGTGGTCAATATAGATGCACAAACACAATGTCGTGACGAACTGAAAACGGCAAATGGAAATAAATGTTGTTCAGCAAATCAAGTAAAACTTGTTCCAGTGCAGGTAAGATATGTTTTAACCTTCAAATAGGTCATTAGTGTAGCCTAGTGAAGAAATTGTACATTATTTTTTTACATTTTAGTCAAAAGACATAAAACAATCGGACTCCGAAGTGAAAAACAAAGCGAGACAGCAAAACTATATAGTAAAACAGAAAAATATCGAAAAATCAAATGCATTATGTCAATGTTCCGAATTCAATATTAAAAAAGTTGATGCACAGAATCAGTATCGAAGTGAATTTAAGGCTGGTAACACAGACGTTATAGCATGCCAGTGTCAGCAGGTAACGGTTCCTTTTAGCATATTTAACACCTTCACTTCAAGTGACATAACGAATTTGGTTGACCATTTTATTGCACAATGCATTAGTAAGTCACGTTCATAGGAGACGGTCGATGCCGCCACCGTAGACTGTTTATCCATTTCTTTTTAATTCTGTACACTTTTACACTCATAATTTAGTCCCAAACCAGGATCCCCTGTATCTTGGGTACCAGACAATAACATAATTTGGTCTCGGGATCCAAAGATAGGACCCACTGCACATAAAGTGAGGTCACCAGCAGATCCAATCGGGTCGTTACGTTACTAATGCCTTTTTATTTCGTTGCATATTTTAAGAAAGCATCAACGCATGACTGCATTAAAACTAACCGAGTCACCTACACCAGGATTCGTCCCGTCTTGGTAAGCGATGTCGCCCAAACCTCGGATCATTCCATAAACCTCGTAAGTTGTCCTTCGGCTGATTCGTAGAATAACGACGTTAGGCTAACACACACGTGTTGCGTCACGATATTTTTATGTACACATGTACTTTTTCACTTTTAGGAGAAAGAAACTATTCACGGCTATCCGCTTTTTATGAAAATAGTGCGCCCTGACAAATTGAATTGAGAGCGCCTTTTGGATAACAATATTATGTTTGCTATAATAATTTTGTGTAAGTCTACGTTATTCATGTTTCGTATCAATAAAAAGACAATAACATATAAACGTACAAGTATATTTTTCATTATTTATTTACAAGTCTCTTATTTATAATAATTTGTACAGTGATGTAATATTACAGATAACCTAGCTTAGTGTGGGGGGCCGTAGGATTGCACTGGCTTGTTCTGGGGTAGGAAGTTGAAGGATCCTGAACTTAAAGACCCTGAACTGATCGATTGTGAATTACCTGAGAATGAGGGTATTCCATAGCTGCTTGAGGGCGCCAAGTTGCCTGATGAGCCGAATGATGACCCGTGAGATAATCCCGAACTGTGACCCGTAGCCAAAGGCGATGTTTGAACGAATGATGATATCTCGACACTAGGCTTAGCGTTCTCTAGAGACACTCCGGAAACTAAGGACAAGAATCCAGCGTTCTTTGCTACGCTGTGCTCATCCTCTTTGATGATGTTTTGGACGCGTCCCACAACGACTGAATCCAGGGCGTCCCTGTGCGTCTGCTCGTGTGCACCACTGTACTGATGCGAGTCAGCCTGGTAACTCGACAGTGACGATGAGCCAATATGGCTGCTCAGCGGTTGCGCTTGCAGGGGAATTTGCTGGCTGAATTGGGGCAGAGCTTGCGGCTGTTGGTAGTTGTAGCCCTGTTGTGGGGAGAACTGGGGCTGGGGGAAAGAGATAGGTTGATGGAAGTGTGGTAGCGGGGCGGGCTGAGACGCGAATGTTGGGTGATTGTGGAATGGCGCCGGTGGGGGCGGCACGCGAGGCGCGTAGTGAGGTAGACCGTACGACGGGCTAGGTTGAGGGAACGGTATGGGCTGGGATTGGGGGTAGTTCACTGGGAATGGCTGGGGCGCGGGTGCGGGCGGGAAGTAGGCTGGCGCGGGCTGGTGATGATGATGTTGGTGCACTGGGAATTGTTGCTGAGGAGCGTGTTGTACAAAGGTCGGATTGAAGCTCGGCTGCTGGTACTGGTAGCCCAAGTTCAGTTGGGGTTGAGGCGCAAAGTGCGGCGGGGCCGGCGCGGGCACTGGTAAGTGGAACGCCGGGGCGTGCCCCGCCGGCCGCGGAAGGTGGTACGGCGCTTCGGCCGCTACGACCGCCACCAACGACAATACCGCCAACTGTAAATATTTAGTTAAAAATTAAAAGTCTCGTTGGTAACCACTAATTAAATATCCGTTGTCTATGTGTACATTTTCACTTTTTAGTGAAATGTAAACTCACCGCTGTGTTCATGATTGCGCGCGTGCGTGCGACAGTGTGTGGCTGGTGCGGTGTGCGGAGGCCTTTATACCGCCCACCACTGCGACATCCAGCCGAAAATCGAGAACGTCTCTAATATATACATATAAAAACGACATGTTTGTGTGTGATTTCGAAATATGTGCGTTATTATCTAAGCATTTACTTTGGTGCGAAGCTGTATCCAAACAAAATGTCCGGTGAACTTTAAAAAAGGAAAACTCGTAAGTTTCCGTAGAAACCTGTAGATTTTAATCATAGTATAAGTAATGAATAGATCAGTCAATCATCGTTATTGGTGTTATTAATTTGTCACCATATCAATAATCACTTAAAAAAGGGTCAAAGGCAAGCGAACCCAAAGTATTTTAATAGTTAAAAAACGCATTGTGTGATTGATTGCACAAATGCGTAAAGATGTGTTCCTATTTCGGAATATGTATAAAAATTGCCTATATATTAGCATTGGTGTGTTATTGCAATCACTTAGAAGTTGTTATCGTATGGGCAACAGAGCTTTAATAAGAAATAGTTGATACCAAATGTTGTAATTCTTATAAAAAACGTTTGTAATAGTTCATTACTAAGTATTTTTTGGTGAAAATAATATTGGCATCGTATTTTTTTTTGGTTAAGTCCATAAATATGAATAAAATCGATCCCTTTTTTTTACTGCGGATCTACTCAGTTACATGTAGGATCATTTCATTATATCGTAAGTAATAATTGGGACAGCAGAAGTTAGTAAAATTTAACAAAATATTTTTTTCATACATGCTACGATTGCTATGCTAGGCAACTGCTCTACGTTGGCGGTCATTCAGATATACCTACTCCATCCCATCCTTTGCAGTAACCCGTCAATCCGATAAAATGGTAACATTCTCAATTCCTCGGTCAAATTCTTCTCATTTAGAATGTGATGCGGAGGACTTTATAATGCTACAACGCTCCGAGGAGCCGCCTAATGCCATGAACAGACGTGTTTTGAAGAATTCTGAAATGATTACTAATAAAGTGATAAGGTACCTAGACACAGACGTTACTAAACTGATCTAACTTGATAGCTGCATCTGTAAATAACATAACTCTACATTCCTCAACAATTCTAACAGTAAGTAGATAATTGTCCCAACTTCAATCAATGGGCCTCTCTCCGCACCCGTCGCTAGTCTTTCGTCTATTTCACGCGAATATCCCAATCACGCGGGCAAACAAGAAATGACCTTCGCATCGGCTGGACAGTGTTTGCCAGCTTTGTCAATGGCTGCCGCTACTGTAATATGATGAAAGGAACACACTGGTACATTAATACGTTTTTGAACGTGTTCTGAAAATATTATAGTCCATAATTTTGCGTAAAAAGGCAACAGCTAGGTATACCAGCCAATTATCTGAGGAGTATTTCTATAAGTACTATATTTGTGCAAAACAGGGGTGTAGGTACTACGAACTCGTATTTCCATGCAATTCCCGGCCTAAAACTTGTCATCTGTATCGTGTTAACGATAAACTTCTCGCTAGCTAGTGTACTTTATCTGTCTGTTATTGTAATTTGGACTGACAACGTTCGCAAACAAGAAAGTATCGCCATATACCAATAACATGTTTATTGGTATAAGTATCTATTATTTAGTTTAAGTTGCAGTGATAGCCAAGTTGGTAGAACGTTTGTCTCGGTAACGAGGACCGCAAGTTCAAACCCCGTCTCTCAGCTCTGGGATTTCTGGATTTCATGTGCGAATCTCAACTTCAACGGGGGCTTGTGAACGGTATGATTTGCCGTATTTGGACTGCGCAGATTTTTACCCAAAGAAGCGCATAGGAATATTTGAACGTTTAGCCAGCGCATAAAAAAATTTCGTGTAGTCTTTGCGCACACGCATGCACGGGCAACGCAACATATTTCGTTAGCTCAGGCAGCGTTTTGTCCACTATCGACGATCGTGAGTATTTTAGAAGAAATCAATTACCATTAGTGTTTATGATGTCGATGTTAACTTTTTAAATTAACAACTCCCAATAAATACTTTTTTCAACATTCACTTAATTCAGTATGCAGTTATGAATGAATTACGAGGCACGGATCCACTAAATTACATGTTATACACGACAGACCAATTTTAATGTGGATTATGGTAACATTTGAATTCATAATTAATTTATTTTATAAACTGTGCTGATTATCTCAATGCTTATGTAATAAATGAGATATGTGCTCTTTTTAACCGACTTCAAAAAGGAGGAGGTTCTTAATTCCGTTGTATTTTTTTTTATTTATATTACGATTTCCACTAAATGCCTATGTAGCGACTACTTCAACCGCATTCAGAACAATAGAAAAGTGACGTCACAATCCTGAATCGCGCTATCAGAGTTTTCGGAGCAAGTAGCATATATACAAGATCCCGACATTAACCGTCGGGGCATAGCGGCCGCCCCGCCAGGCATACCACCCGCCTGGTTGGAAGATCTTCCCTTTACCACTAAATTGGTGACCCCTGACAATGAACAACATCCTTCTGTGAAGACTCAAGCACCAACGTCATCACCACTCCATATCAAGACATCAACATCGACATCCAACAGCAAGCAGTCAGTCCCACAGCAAGCCAAGTCGTCACTCAGGACCATCACAGCCGACTCACCGCGCTCCTGGTTCTACGACGCGCACAGCTCGGTCTCGATTCACCGCAGACCTTCGAGCTAGCTTCCTGGCCCTTGCACACAAGACGCTGCCACTCAAAGATATCGACCTCCGGTCTTGGGGGGGAGTACTGTAGCGACTACTTCAACCGCATTCAGAACAATAGAAAAGTGACGTCACAATCCTGAATCGCGCTATCAGAGTTTTCGGAGCAAGTAGCATATATACAAGATCCCGACAATAACCGTCGGGGCATAGCGGCCACCCCGCCAGGCATACCACCCGCCTGGCTGGAAGATCTTCCCTTTTCCGCTAAACCTATGTTATATCACTTGAGTAATCTAAATCCGTAGGTATACAAACCTTAATGAAAATATGTCGGTTTCTTTTTGGAATTTATTCTATAAAAATTAAATTAAAGTTTCGTTACGCTGCTAATGCCGTTAATTCAGTGGCGTATTTACCCTAGCCAGGGCCATGTGGGCTATGACCCAGGGCGCATAGATACCCAGGGCATAGATATCCCATACAATATCTGTCAAAAGTGACGGTTACTATGCGGTTACTGTCCGATTATGAATCGATTGTGTTAGCAGACTTGGGGCCCTGGGGCGGGGCAAACCGCTCCTCGCGCGCAGCTTTTGGCACCATTCATGTTCATTACCTATCTTTCGTTAATTTATGGGGCGGCGAACCTCATAGGCCCAGAGCTCTTAGCCCCGGGGCGCCAAATCTTATAATACGCCACTGTCGACATAAAATGTTTGTTTTTATGTCGATTATCGCGTTACTTAACGACATCAGTCGCAGGTGGCCTGGACGTTAGCGAAACGTGTTCTGCATAGTCTGCGTGTTTATCGTTTGGTATGGCAACTTTAACAACGCCTCTAGCGGACGATACCTACTACTAACAATTTTCCGTAGAACTACTTTTTACTACTTCTCAAAACCATTATTTTAACACACTCTCTTATTATATGCCCAAGGTGCTAAGTCTGTTAACACAATTAACTCGCAATAGAATGACAATGACATAGTCGCTTTTGACCATTTACTGATTAACTGTCAAATGTGATAACTACCATACCGTTGCCTTTTAATTATGAATCTATTATGCTAACAGAGTTGTGGCCCTGGAAAGCTGCCGAATACATTAATGGGCAAAGTCGCGTCGCGAATGACAAGCTTCGCATGAATCTGGTTCATAGTTGACTCACTCCGCTGGGTCGCATAACAGCTGTATGCTTACCAGAAACTCCTAATGTAATCGTAACGTCATCGAGAAAGCGTGCCGTCACTGTCATTCTTAATTATGAAACGTGTGTTGTGAGCGAGATGGCAGACGCTTGCGATGCGTTAAAAGATAGTGTTCGAGCCGCAGATGTTAATGTATTGCGTAATACAAAGGTCAAATTGATTAAAACACAACAATAATATTAATTACCTTTCTTTACGTAACATACGCATCGTGTTATTACAGATTGATGTCTTATATTGATACGAAGAAAAAATATTAATGAACCCTATAACATTTTGAAATTTGATTAATGGAGAAAGAAATTTTTTTATGCGACCCAATTTTAATCTTACCAATATGCTAATCTCACTGACACTGTTCTACTTAGACAACTAGAGACGATAGCAACAAATAAATAATCTCAAAAGAAAATCTTGTCAAAGTCCCCTATTGAAATAGGGGACTTTGACAAGATTTTTTTATAGGGTAGTCCTTCAAAGGCGGCAGCTTCTGCCCCCTCGAGGCAACCAGCTGCGCCTCGCGTGCCGTGCGCTTCGCCACTATGCGCTCGTGCGTTCGCTTCATCTCCAAGATTTCCTTCATCTCTTCTTTATCCTCGTCCTGTTAATGGTATTCATATTAGATACGTCCTTAATTAAAGCAAAAAGGTCATTAATGTCCCGCCATTTTGGGGATCCAGGCCCTATAGTGCAACACGCTAAGACAATATGGGTTGGTGAACTTCAGCACGTCCTTAGGCTCTCTCAAATGTTTTCTTTTACCGTTAATATATGTATGCCATGTTTTAATTTATTGTTCTTATTGAGAATGTTGGCCAACATTAATCATAAATATTATTTTATTTTATTTTATCAGCATGTTGCATGTTGCGTATTTTATTTTATCAGCATGTTGCATGCAAACTGCACGTTGAAATTTATATTTCTCTATGATCTTATAGCTTCTGTTATACAGACTCTACTACTGGCATGCATAGAGCTATTGCTCTGACATGATAGTGAAATAGTCCTTCCTTCCAGCAGTACAACTTCCCTAGTTTAATTTAATACAAGCAAAATATTTTGCTGCTACACTTCCACACAGCCTGCAGCTTTTCTAGCTTCCTTTACTCACATACAAATACACAACAAAACGTCACTGTATGTATGAGTACAATTGCAGGTACTAATGCTTCAGCCACCATATCTTCTATCTATCTATTATTAAGTACACCCCCGTCGTAAACATCTCTGTAAAATCCTCTCCATCCAAAGGTTGCCTGGTAGAGATCGCTTTTAGTGATAAGGCCGCCCATTGTGACACTCGCTGTATAAGTTAAGTTTGTGTAATTTTGTATTAATTTTATGTGGTGGAACAATAAAGAGTTATATCTATCTATCTATCTTACCGTTCCACTTTATCTAACCTTCCCTTACCTTCTGATTGATCCGTAACACCAGCGCTCTCTTGCCATTGGCCATCGGTTGGCTGTACGTCATGAGTTGCCTGTGCCTCTGCGCGGGCGGCACCCCGCGCTCCACCACCAGCACGATGCGCGCCCACTGGCGCTGCCACTCGTTGCGAGTCTCCGCTATCTTCTGGTACGTGTTGCCCATCATCGCAATTAACATGTTCACCAGCAGTATGGCTACTATTATCATGTACAGCACGAAGAGAAGCTGTAATGTGATTTGAAAATAATATGGTTTTGTTTTGTATTGTTGTAGCATAAAAATTAAGTAGCTTCTCGAGATGTTTTCCATCTAATAGTCGCCTTCCTCAGATCGCTTTTAGTTATGAGGGGATGTGACACATTCAATGTAAAATATAGTACTAGCATTACCCGCACCATTAACCGCGACGATTAGAAAAAAAAAATAATTCCATAATCTACCTCCTAACCAACAACTTACAAATTTGTATAATAGAGTAAGGTAATAAAAAGTCTAGCAAGAACATCAACATAAGCGAAATTTGTAACTATAGTAGATTTTTTATAATAATTAACTATTGCCCGACAAACTATACGGTCCCACAATTACTGCAGGATAAACATACATGCTCATCACACAAAGTTTGTCCCTACCAGGATTCGAACCCAGGACCCTCGTCGCAGAGAGCAGGGTCACTACAAACGGCGCTAATCAGGACGTTATCACAGTTAATTCTGCATATGGTAAAGGAAATATATATCTTATGGGAAATATACTTTTTTTTTTTACATTATTGGCAAGTATTTGATCTCGATCTCACCTGATGGTAAGTGACGATGAGATCTACGATGGAGCATACTTGCCTAGGTAGGAAGGCGGCAGTAGATCGAGACGCTACATTCACTTACAGCAAAAATCTCGTACACAAAAAATATATTACACGTAATTACATAAACGAAATAAGCAAACATTCTGTTATTTATTTCTTCCGTCGTCATGATGAATTATATTTTTCTATCGTCCATTAATAATCCTTTGTTATATAGATAAAGTTTAATAGACTACGTACTTGTTAGAATAACCATTTCAATCAATAAAAGGTACCAATAACTTGACTATATTGTGTTACAGATATGGTAATTGTAAATCAATTGCGATTTAACTACAAGAATATAATTGCGCAAATTGTAATTTATATCTTTGTAGTCAAAGTTCAAATTCAATCACATTCAATCTGTTGCGTTTGTAATCCTACATACGGAAATTGGAAATTATAATTTCCTTATCCATGAATGTCGTAAATCAAGATCAAGTTATTAAATAAACAGGTTGATCCACAAAGGGTATATAATAATAATACCGGCCCTTTTCATTTCCCACTGCTGGGCATCAATGCGAGAGGGATTAGTCCATAGTCCACCACGCTAGCCCAGTGCGGGTTGGCGGACATCACACGTCTTTCGACGGGTTCTCTCAGACATACAGGTTTCCTCACGATGTTTTCCTTCACCGTTTAGCAAGTGATAATCATGGTTGAAAAGGAGATTTGCACATGAAATCCAGAAATACCAAAGTGCGAGCAGGGTTTGAACCTGGGGTACTCGTTACTGAGGCAAGCGTTCTACCAACTTTGCTATCACTGCTGCTGTGCACATTTGTAATTATTTTGGGAAGTACAATTTTGATATGTCGATAAAAAAAAATTGCACGCAAAGTGATAATAGTGATTTTTTCGTGATTTTTTTTTTATTGTCACATTAGGGGCAAATACCAAAATGCTATGTTATTTGTAATTCTGGGTGTAATCTATACTAATATTATAAATGTGAAAGTTTGGATGGATGTTTGTTACTCTTTCACGCCAGAACGGCTGAACGGATCTGGATGAAATTTGGCACAGAGATAGATTATAGACTGGAATAGCACATATGCTACTTTTTATCCTGGTAAAAAGGACATATTTTTTAATCGCGGCTAACACCGCGGGGCGCAGCTAGTATATAATAATGCCTTTAGTCCATTGAACGATATCCAGGACACAAACATGACACGGAACCTTACGGTGTGTTGGACTAGGTTTAAATTTGACTGCACCCAGAACAACTGGTTCATGTGTTTGATATTTGCGGGCATTAGTGTTACGTCGGCGCGACTCAACACATAATCCTCAATTTGTAAATCAAACAAGGCACAGATACATTGCATGTTAGATACAGATCTTGTTGACACATAAGAAAGTGATTTTGTCACGTTCGTGGAATAAACCAGCAGCTAATGGTGAGGCAATCTCGGGTCGTGTGTCATAGGTATCTGCTACTGTAACACAATGGACCAATCACGGGTAACTTATAGACACTGTCATGAAAATTACCAAAGACAAGTTTTTATTTTTGGTTTGTACAATATTTGTCTTTGGTAAATGCTATGTAGGACTTTTTGTGTTCAATGCGTTTCTGCGTGTGCGGGAATATGATTTGTCTAGATTTGTTATATTACTGAAATGCGATATCTATTTGCTGTCAATCTTATGTTTCTAGTTTCCTATAAAGAAAAATATGCATGTTTTGGCACGCACGTAAGAATATCAATAAAAGTTAGTAAGAAAACTAAAATTCGCGTCTGAAAATGGCCATGTCAATATTTTTTATTACAATTCCTAATTTAAATTATGCGTAAGACTGTCTCACTGACACGCGGCTCCTTAAATTCGTGTTACCTTAGCTTCTATCTCATGGTCGGTCCGTTCAAACGCGCCATAGTAGTCCGAGAATGACGTGAGCGACATGAGGAACATCGCCATGATGCTCTCCATAGGGGACGGCATGGGGTTCGACACTGAGTCGTCTACGCCCTCTGGCGTGTTCGGGTTGTCGAACGATAGGAATATTACGTAATAGGCTGTGAAATAAACAAAAGCCAACAATTACCATACACTAATGGGCAACAGCGACAACCCTACTGTAGGGTTGTCTCTTTTAGGTTAGGTTGTGGGGTCCCTACGTATATATAACAATAGAAATAAACATAAAGATTAGATGCAACCTGCTGCTCTTATGCAAATAGTGAAGTAGCTAACTTGGAGATGTATGAAGATCTATTTCAAATATGTATTACTTCGTTCGTACTATCCGCGAAACTGTCTGCGTACTGTCCTCATGTAAACCTTACTTAGGCACACCAGTGTTACAACAATCGAAGCTCCCAGAAGCGGCAAACAATGGACAACCAAACTATAACTAAAGTTAAGCTAACTTTTTTTTCTAACTTCATTGCCCAACTGCTATGTAAAATTTACCACTTCACGGTTCAAAAAGCCGCCACTAAGTGTACTACAGTATTATAGAGCGTTTCTGATCAGGGCCCCAAGTCTGCTAACACAATCGATTCATAATCGAACAGCAACCGTATAGTAACTGTCACTTTTGACAGATATTGTATGGGATATCTGTCAAAAGTGACTATTAAGTACTATGCGGTCGCTGTTCTATTATGAATCGATTGTGTTAGCAGACTTGGGGCCCAGTATGTTTGCCTTGAGAGAACCCCATCACGAAGACCAGGTATATGCAAACGAAGCGAAGCAAGTCACCCATCACCATTCTGTAGATCATTACTACGAACGGTCCCACCGTCTTGAAGCCTCTGAAAGAGAATATAATTTTTGTCATCTGAGTAAATACATAATTATGGTCTATTGTTATTATGTCTATCACCACTCGCGCTATACTCGGATCTTTGGAAGGCTTGCCCGGGGACATGGGCAGCGACTGATCAAGAGTTCTGACCGCCCTAGGCTAATTATGAGGAGGCGCCCCCGCCAGGTGTGTTACGGTCGGCCTAAAAAGTGGTATATTATGTCAAAATTAGGGACTCCCAAGCTTTTTCAGTTCACAGCGCATTTTTGTTTAGTGTTTTGTCTCGGTCTAGTTGAAATATGTAGGGTAGATGCAATGATGCTAAATTAATAGGTCCCCCGGATCCTCGTGCCCTAGGCTGCAGCCTAATTAGCCTAAGGGTTAATCAGGCTCTGGACATGGGTCGAACATGTAGAGGCCCTTTTTGAGAATTTTAATGTTATGTTAGCCACCTGCTGGAGTCAACTACTGAAAATGCGGAGGAACTATTGTAGGAATATGGAAATATAATTGGGACTATGGATTGAGGTTTGGATGAATATGAGATAAGAATATTTGAAGGGTGGTAGATGTTATTATTATTATGTTCGGGATATGTATGTACTCTACCTAAGGTCATAATTTTTTCGTTTGTAATTTCTTTCAATTCATAAGAAACTTTTGTGGCTAACTAACATGCGCGTTGGTGGTGTAATGGTCAGCATAGTTGCCTTCCAAGCAGTTGATCCGGGTTCGATTCCCGGCCTACGCATAGTTTTTATCACGCAATCATCAAACACAAGTACTAGGTAATGTATTTAAATTTTTAACCGACGTAAAAAAGGTGGAAGTTCTTAAATTCGACTATATGTTTTTACCGGTTTTCTCTGGCGTTTGTTAACCGGTTAAAATAGGTAAATGGTTTTCTAGTGTGATATGGTAATCACCATTGTGGTCCCTCTAGACTGCCTTCAAAATTAATAGAAACATATTTCTAGGTTTCTTGTGTTCCAAGATTTCCGAAGTATTTTGTTTATTTATTAGTATCGTTTATTTAGTCACAATAAAATCAGGATAAGTAATAAAAACTATGCGTCGGCCGGGAATCGAACCCGGATCAACTGCTTGGAAGGCAACTATGCTGACCATTACACCACCAACGCGGGTGTTAGTAGAGCCATAAAAATGTCGCATAAAAGTCCATTAAACTAATACTACCTCTCTATTGACTGTAAAGTTAAAACATAAAATATTTAACGATTTTAGAAACCACGTTATTATAACTTATACTAACACATGCGTTGGTGGTGTAATGGTCAGCATAGTTGCCTTCCAAGCAGTTGATCCGGGTTCGATTCCCGGCCTACGCATATTCTTTTGCCCGTTTCCACCGTTATGATCGATAAGTAAAACAAACCTATGCCATATTTTTTTTATTTTTTGACATACCGTGTGAGATTAAATAAGTAAATACAATAAACGCGAATACCGCATGTCGCTGTCGTAAAGAAAAAAAATATAACCGAATTGAGAACCTCCTCCTTTATGAAGTCGGTCAATAAGCTACAAAGTAGGAGGACGGCGGCGGGCGTGACTCCCCGCTGCCATGCGCAGCGAGGGCGCAGGGGGAGCGAACATCTGCTCCCCCGAGACGGGCCCCCGTAAGGGGAGGCACAAGAGGGGCACCGGTGCGTTCCGTTTGGAGATCCCGGGGCCCCTCCAAAATGTGTCGAAAGCGGCCCAATCCCAAGATTTTCCCCCCATCAATAAAAAAGCTATAAAGTAAATTGCATACGACGGTTTTTACCTGCAAAAGAACAAGAAGTATGGTGCAGTGGTGAGCATGATGATCACTGCCAAATGATCCTCTTCCTCGTCAGCGCACCACAGCCTTAACGTTGGCAACACCAGCATGAGTAAACATGAGATCAGAAACATTACTCTGAAACAACCCGAAAACAATTAGTGAAAAAAAATCCAATAAGTGTAAAAATATGAAAAAAACTTTAGTAGGTATATAATTATTCCCATAGACATTTTATAACTTTATCAATCGTCGTATAGTACTGCGCAAAGCAAAACTCTTGTGCGCAGTACTATATGACGTTTGATGAAGTTATAAAACGTCTATAAATTCAGGGGTCAGTGTATAGTGTAGGTAATGGTTGGCGTTAAGCGGCTTTCATACATATTTAGTCTATTTAATAAGTATAGCTTTTACCCGCGACTTCGTCCGCTTGGTATTTAACAAAAAAGTTTTTCGTTACTCCTTGTTCCTTCAGCTATCTGCCAGTGAAAGGCCCGTCGAAATCGGTCCAGCCATTTCAGAGATTAGCCGGAACAAACAGACAGACAGACAGACAAAAATTGAAAAAAATGTTGTTTTGGTATATGTACCGTGTATACATTCAAATGCACTTAGTAAAAAGCGGTTATTTTAATATTACAAACAGACACTCCAACTTTATTTATTTGTATGTATAGATTTAGCGCCTTTAACACTACCTGGACGGGACCGTACTCAGGTTTTCGATAAACATGTTCAGGCCTAAAAACTTTGCCTCTCGTAGCGCAGCTCCAACGTAAGCCAATGCACCAACCCATAGCATTAATTCTGCTGCTATCCTCACCTGGAAACACCAAACATTATATACCCAAAAGCCGTGAGTAGCTAGTATAATACATGGTGTATGGGACATGATAACGAAAACTTTGGGTAGATGTAACACTTAATGCCTTTAATAAAGTTATAGAAATCATTTATGTCGAAAATCATGAGTTACAAATATTGTAATTTTTGAACGCGCAATGAATCGCAAACAACGCAATCACAACACAACGCTCCGCGCGATGTCCGACTCGTGCGAGTGACGAGCGTGCTCAAGCGTATCGAGTTTTAATTTACATTGCAGTTTTTGTTCTTAATAAGTAATTATGGAGTTATTTTATTTATAATCACGTTTAGATAGACTTCAGTTATTATTTCATGCTAAAATCCGTTTAAAATACTGAAAAAATGTGTTAAATACAGGAAAAGATCAAAGGAAAATTCCAACTTCAGGGGTTCAGAATCATAAGTTGAATTTGTGGTTTTTAGATGACAGTTTCTTTTGCGCATTAAAATTAAGGCCTATAAAAAATACCCGCTTACTAATTTTAAGTAAGTATTCTGTGCATTAATTACTTTGCCTTGCCATGTCTCGAAGTTCATCAACCTGCAATCTTCAGTAAGACCCTCCCACCATCCTTCCATGTCAGATTCTCTGGGAGTATCTGTTTAGTATCATGAAAATAAATGAATATTACATTACATCTGTGATTGCCAAGTCTCGTAAGTAGGATCTCGAAGGTAGGCCGTGTAATTGGAAATTTCTGGAAAATTATTATGTTAAGAATTATAATCAGAATGTAGCAAGGTGAATGTGTATCCACGGGTGAAACTTACGTTTGTCTTTGTCTTTCCTATGGCTTTTGAAGCGAGCGCACTGCGGACCATCTGGTTTAGTTGCGTTGATGATCTCCACAGCGCCAGGATCAAAGTCCGTTCCTTTCAATGGCAACGTACAATTTTCTGGAACCGATTTTTTTATGAATATAAATATCATACGTTACACATAATATCCATTCATATTTAAAGTCCAGTTCCATCCCATATTTAAAGTCTCCAAATGCTCCATACTTTCGGGTTATAAAACATTACCTTACTTACGCAGGTAGACATATCCTAAACACGTATATTAGGGTAATGAGAAGCAAAAATCCAAGTTGCCTCTCAACTTGAAACTCTACTGAATCATAAGAAGGTTTAAAATAATATTTTTCTCTACACTAATCACAATTATTATACATACCCACATCTACCACCAGTTCCGTGTCATTAATAGGTCCAGCTGTGGAGTTCACGACGGTTGCATTGAGCCCTCGTTCAGGAGGACCAGGGCGTAACGTAAAGCAAACCAGGGACACAAGGAAATAGCACGAGAATAGTATGAACTGTCGGTAGAATCGGAACTTGACAAATGTGTTCCATTTGGTTTTCAAAAGGTCGATCAGCATGCCTTCCAGTAGACCTAGATGCTCGTCTTTTTCCTGTAATGAAGGTTGGTAATCAAGTTCAGAAGCTAAATAATCAGCAGCTGAAAGATGACCAGTGCTGGACATAGGCCTGACTTGAAGATGCCGCTGGTTCTTTGTAATATGTTTTCAAAATTCAAATTACACTTTGTTTAATCCGGGAAAATTGCACTTTCGTAGTGATTTACTGCGAATGTAGTATTTCTTTTCCTAAATACCCATCAGGGATGGAATACTTAAAAGGGGATGACGAGCCCTTTAAAAAATTTAAATGAGAATTGAAAGGTAAGTTAACTGAAATTTACATAAATGTAGTAACATTTACTTGCAAAAATACAATGACAACATCTGTTTAAACAATTATGTTCTAGTCATAGAGCGAGTTAACTATCATAGGTAAGTAAACACAGTATTATTGTGGGCACGACATTGCAGTACTCTTACAAGTGCGTTGGTGGTGTAATGGTCAGCATAGTTGCCTTCCAAGCAGTTGATCCGGGTTCGATTCCCGGCCAACGCATAATTTTTCCTTTTTTCTATTACATTTCTGGATTTTGAATTCATAGGCGAGACAAAGCCTCTCTACATACGGTACAGCTTACCACCCAATCAGTAGGGCCAATTTCCTTACCAACGAGCATGTCAATGTCTAGCCAAATTGACTCTTGAGATGCCAGTTTGTAAGGACCCTTCAAATCGGCCTTCAGATTGGGTGTCATGTTGTGCTGTACGTAGAGTTTACACACTCACCCCAAACACCACCAAGTTGAGGGCAGAGTCTTTGCTAATCAATCCAGTTTCGGTGTCAATAGTGTCAACTTGCCCCAGCGGGTACGCAGCGCAGGTGGTGGCCCCTATCTGCCAGTATATCTCACGCTCTATGTTCAAGATGTGGAAGAACATGTCGGTGCGAGCCAGCTTCGCGGCCAGCGTGAGGGGGGTGAGGTGTTGCACGTTGCGGATGTTGAGAGAGGCGCCCACCTCGTATGCCATGTCGAATGTGCTCTAGAACCATAGCAGCAACTCCGTAGTATCAAGTGAGACGTCGGTAGATTGCTCTACTATAGCATTTATTGGAGCGTGAGTAATTGCGATGTGTTGTAGCTTTTCTGCCTGAACTGTAGTTTTTTCATGCGAGCTCTTAAGTTCTAGCGCAAAAGGTCGCTACTGTGATGTAACTTTTCAGTTAGAACGAAACGTTTCTGAGATGAATAGGGAGTACCGACCACAACAGTATCTACTTTTTGTCATCTCTCGCGAATCTCATCGTCAACTCTACTAAAACGATACTAATGCACAGGTCTACCAGCTAATGACGATACAAAGTTGCTCCATTTTGTTACCCAGGTCCTAACATAGAATAAAATACTTAAAGGCATTTAAAAAGGGTAGTGACTACTTACCATTTTCTCATAGATAACCAGCATATGCAACACTGTGTTTCCGTTGGTGTCTTGCTTGTCAGGGTCGGCTCCGCGAGCCAGGATCAGCCGGTAGCACTCCTCCTGACCGAGGCACGCCGCGAAACTTAGAGGATATTCTCCCCAATATACGTATCTGTAACCACATCATGTTTCATCGCACAAAGAAAGATCGATATCGGAGGTTTTAAAATTAAAAAAATATTCTCCCAAAGCTTCTCATTAATATCTCTCAGATAATTTAGCATGTAGGCACAGTTTATCTATGCATAAGTCGATTCTTAACGTCTTAGAAGAATCAGAATATTTTTTATTCACGCAGACCATTAAGTACAGTACTTATGAATCGTCAAAAGTTACAAAATATTATGCTACTACTTTACCACCCGTTCGGAATGCCGTTCCTATGGAGAAGAACGGGCAAGAAACTCCATGGTTGCTCTTTTTTAAAAAGACCTTTTACATTTTTGAGCATAGCATAACACAATTAACCACTTTGGGAGGCAACTTTGGCAAATGACTTTGATCAACCACACTCGGAGTCCAAGGTGGTATTCCCCAAACTCACCCGTTATAATTAGTCTCCGGTTGAACATTGACCCACTCGTGGTCGAAGGAGTCAGTGCGCGAGGCCTTCTGATCTTCGGGACACATGAAGTTGCCGTAGCAGCGCTCGTGGTAGTTGGCACCGGCGTCCAGTAGGAACTTCACCATCGTAGGATCCTCGTTTACGATGGTTATGTGAAGTACACTCTCGCCTGTTGGAATATTAATCAGATATTAAAATTCAGGTAGTTATTTGTGAAGAAATAAAGGTCCAGTTATAACCCAGTCATCGGCCTCTACATATATCAATAATTGTCTTGAAGAGAACACAGCCTGCGATACTACGACTGATGTGTACTGCTGCGCTATAGTAGCACAGCTGGTTGTGACATGATAAAATGTGAGATAAATCGAATTTGTCTCTTTCCCTCGTATGAATTACGGAAGGGAGAGACCTACTCGGTGCGACATAAGTTTTGTATTGACTCTCATGGAACCTCCCCTCCCTTGTTTGTATGCAATTTATCAATCCAACTGCAACAGTATGTTCATTAAAGACGCGCCTTTTAAATCAATGTGTAGGTACTTACTAAAGTTATCGATAGTGTATAGAAAACCTTAACACACTGATTAAAATGTATTACAATCACTTAAAATGTGCTACATATTTACTAAACAATCAACTTATCAAGCACTCTATCAAAGTACCTATCGTTCATATTGTAAATAAAACTCCATTAGTAAATTAAAACGGACCATAATACTCGTCGCCCATGTAGATATCGTTGATGAGTTTGGGATAGAAGCGCAGTAGCCTCTTCGCTAAGTTGGCGAGCAGAGAGGATGCGTTCAGCAGACAGAGATGGAGAATCGTTTCTCCAACTGCACCCCGCTCCTATCAAAATGGCACAAATAATTGATACTCAGTAACTTTACGATAACATCTCAAATTTGACAGACACTCAAATTGCTGCTGAACCTCGTATTCCAGTTTCTTAAACATTTAATAATACCAAATTGTCTTTAGTGACCTAGATCTGAATCCTCCCTCATTCCAAGAGTATAGACCTTTGACTATAGTCCACCATGTTGCATCAATATACGTTAGCGGCGCACAACACACACTTCTTTGGATAGCTGGTAAAAATCTTGCCTCACAATATTTGTCTTCCCCATCTAGCAAGTAATAAGTGATGTGATTCAACATAGAATGAATTCTTATCAAGCTCTTGTTTCTATGGTGATCAAACAATCATATCAAAAAAACAGTTACGATCGTAGGTAAATGCTGGCGATTTAAATTCGTAAGTACCTTCAAATCCCAGCATAACTCCCTGTAACCAGATGGATTAGCGTCGTACTCCTCCTGAGTGACCGCGGGCCAGTCTTTGTCAATGTCGAACTCCTCGTCAGGATTCTCCATACTCCTTAACGGGGGTAGCTAATATACAATGGGTAAAGAACGTGAAGATCATAAAACTGCTTTACGATCGATGATCTTAATAATGTTATCGTGCAAGCCTTTTTAAATGCTGTTTGGTAAGTTTAGGAGCAATATAATAATTATGTTGGTTTGTACTCTGCAAGAAATACCTAATGCCCAATCATTCCTATTCTATTTTTTATATTGTTCGTCACATGCTGTTTAAACCAAAATAAATATTAGTGCCCCAGTATATGGATACACTGCAGATAACTCGGACAGTGTTGTATTGAATTGTCGAAATATTTTACGTATGGCTTTGAATACACGCACTGAAACCGATTTCAGTGACAGATCTTAAAAACATATAAGGCTACATTTTAAGTACCGGTTCTTAATCTCGCGACGGTTTCGCTCATAGAGATAGAGGTGATACGGGGAGTTTTGCGCAGCAGTGGGAGATATTTGGGGTTTTAGCGGAAAAGGGAAGATCTTCCAGCGGCCGTTATGCCCCGACAGTTATTGTCGGGATCTTGTATATATGTTACGTGCTCCGTAAACTCTTATAGCGCGATTCAGGATTGTCTATTGTTCTGAATGCGTCTAGCACTAGCTCTAGCTCTACCACTATCTATCTATCACTAGCACTACCTGTGCTAGTGATAGATAGTTATATAGCAAGAGTTCGCTACAGGGTTATAAAATTTAATGTTCTCTCACCAGTTTATGCCGAGCTCTCTCTTTGTTCCTTAACAACACGAGGTGCGACACAGGTATGTACCGTCCCTTGCCCTTGTTGTACAGAAAGGGCTCCACCTTCGTTTTAATAGCGTGGTCAATTTCGGCATACTGTTTATTCTGCAGGGCTCGCTTCATCATGTCTACTAGGAGACCACCGCCTGATGTGATTACAAATTGCTTAATGAAAGTGGAAATTAATCCTAGTAATACTCTACTTATTTATCTATAATATAATTATTGTCTAGATGGTCTTCAATGATCTTGATGTATTTCTATCATTATGAACAATGAAGTAGCTACGACAGATAACATCGGATCTTTAAAACAAATCATATTATTTATTGACTATTTTATTTAGTCGCCTTTTCAAACAAACAGTTTTCAAAATATATGAATTCGGGTTTCAGAGTTCCACATATCTTTAGCTCGTATATATAGCGAAATCTGATCGCCCTTCGCGGCTAATCTGTATTTAATTGTAATCAGATTATGGTCTGTATTTCCTTAACTGACTTACGGATTGTTCATTTTGTTTCTTACCTTTTATATCTACGAGTTTGTACAGCTTCTGCAGAGATGTGCCCGCTTGTTTCTTGACACCACTAGTAACATTACTCTCTGTGTTACCCATCGCTACGAATTCTATATGCTTAGAAAAACTTTAGCCCCAGAAATGTAACCAACACGAGTGATTCGGTTGTTGTTGAAATATCGACCAAATATGAATTGGTTTCTATAACAATAAAACCTCGCACTGTTGATTTACCCTCAAATTTATAGAATGTTATAATGGATTATAACGCTCATTATCCTCTGCAAAGTATGTGCATTATAAGTTTCTATAAATTTGGGGGTAAATCTTCTTCGGGTAATGAAAACACAAAGAAAAGTAGATCGACAGTATATTTAGACATTTAATGCTACTTAACGTTTCTGTATGAAGAGATAGAAAACTTCTACCATGCTAAGTATTGAAGCGCTGAAGAACAAACCGATCATGCCTGCTACTGACACTATAACAAGAAAAAAATAGAGGTGCAGAGATTGTAGAGGTGCAATGCAGGACACCCACATTTCGCCGATGGAATATGGCCAATATACCAGACACACTCCCCCTCAATATGGGAAGGATTTCTTTAGACCATTGTCCACCATGTTAGCCCAGTCTGGTTTTATAAACTTTACATAGCTTTCTATAGATATGCAGGTTTTCCTTCACCTAAACCTTATCAAGGTGATAATCCTTATTCAAAGTGAGATTAGCAACATCAACTTGGTTATCAGTGATGTTATAAAAAATATTTTTCTACAAAATATATTGCCACTAGCTGTTTTATCACTGTTTATGTTAATTCCTTACCAACTACATCCAAGTGATCTCGTATCAAATCCCTTCTATATCGCAGTGTGGGCAACGAAACCAGTTTGATGTTGACTAGTACACCGTTATTAGACTTTTCATTCACCCAATATCTGCCCAAATAGATGAATGCCAAATTAATAATTATTAAATCATTCAATTATTACAATACCCTTTAATCAAGAAGTACATTTATGTTAACGAAAAATGAGTGCCACATCGCCATCGTTTGGCAATATACCCCAGAAGGATAGCTGATAGTGAGCGTCGTGAGGCCTTATAGTGAGCGTCGTGAGGCCTTATAGTGAGCGCTGCGGCGCCTTATAGGGAGCATCGCGACGCTTTTTAGTGAGCGTCGCGGCGCTTTATAGCGAGGGTCGTATGGCCTTATATCGAGCGTCACTACGCTTTCTAGCTAGCATCTCGACGCCTTGTACCTAACGTTGCGACACCATATAGTGAGAGTCGTGACGCTTTATAGCGAGCGCAGCGACGCCTGATAGTGGGTATCGCGACGCTGTATTGCGAGCGTCGCGACGATTTATAGCGTGGGTCATGACGCATCATAGTGAGCGCCGTAGCGCCTGATAGTGAGCGTCACGATGCCTTATATTTATTCTTATATACTACTATAGGTTTACCCTGGTATCAGATACTGATCAGTAATAATTCTAAGTGTTATTCCTTACTTGGAAATGTGTACAATAGTCACTTCACTTTCCACACACGAAGGCAAACAGTTATCTCCATGTCCCTGGTCATTTATATCTAAATGGTTCTTTAACTTTTCATCTAAAAAAAATTAAGCCATATTTATAGGACAAAATAGTTTTCTCTCCATCGCTCTCCCTCTACACCAGTGGTTGTAAAATTACCTTGATGTGTGGCCCAGCAATTCAATCCAGTATAATTGCAGTAAATTTTTTTGTCTGAAACAAAAATAAGTTATATCATGCAATACATCACCACGCACAATAGAATATGGATGCAATGCATTGCTTGAATCCTTATTTTGTTAATCGCATTTTGGCCATGCCTTATAAAGTTATAACGGGTACAATCCAACTCTTGCGAGAGGGATTCCGGACATATTCCACCATCCTAGTCCAATCCACGGATTTCGAGAGACGTCTAGATTCCCTTACAATGTTTGGCTTCATCTTACATGACGTGAAAATTCTAATTAGCGGATTGTGCACAAATCCTAGAGGCGAAGCGTTTGAACTTGCAAACCTTATTTCTGAAGCGAGGCTTCAACCAACTTGGCTATCACATGGCATTACTTGTTTACCTTTACCATTTTTACTTACCACTTGGTACTATTGGTTACTTATTTTACCAATAAGTATACGATAACACTTACAGGATGGATCTCTTACAGGATGCACACATCCACAATGCTGGTAAAAATCCTCTGTACTGTATGCTAGGCGACACGCACTGTAGGAATAAACCTGAAAATATACAAAATTAACCAAATTGTCCAAAAGCATTATAGAAGTAAGTAGAGTCATCTTTTTCTTGCCATCATGTTTATTTTGATGGTCGCAAGATTATAATATAAAATTAACTAGCTGCGCCCCGCGGTGTTACCCGCGATTAAAAGTAGGTTCTTTGCCTCAATGTCCTTTTCCCCCTGTGCATTTTTCCGGGATAAAAATTAGCCTATGACATTTTCTAACCCCTAAACTACCACTACGAAATCTAAGAAAAATTTAAACAAATCTATCCCACGGGACCATACATTTTACCGGGATACAAAGTAGCCTATGTGCTCTTCCAGACTATAATCTATATCTGTGCCAAATTTCATCCAGATCCGTTCAGCCGTTCTGGTGTGATTGACTATCAAACATCCATGCATCCATCCATTCAAACTTTCACATCTATACATATAAATAAAATTGGAGTGTCTGTTTGTAATATTAAAATAACCGCTTTTTACTAAGTGCATTTGGATGTATACACGTTACCTATACCGAAACAACATTTTTTACAATTTTTGTCTGTCTGTCTGTCTGTCTGTCCGTCTGTCTGTCTGTCTGTCTGTCTGTCTGTTTGTTCCGGGTAATCTCTGAAATGGCTGGACCGATTTTGACGGGAATTTCACTGGCAGATAGCTGATGTAACAAGGAGTAACTTAGGCTACTTTTATTTTAGAAAAGAAATAGGATCTCACGAAAAAAAAATAAAACCAATGTTGCAGCGCAGCGCCTGATTAAGTTTGATAGCAACAACCTGCAATGCATCCCGCGGGCTCAGAATGGGCGAGCAGGCTGTTGTCAATAGTTGTCTTTGTTAAATACCACGCGGACGAAGTCGCGGGCAACAGCTAGTTTATAATATAAGTGGGATTAAAAGATTCAGCTATATTTACCGGATAAGTATGAAACGTGCCATTTGGTACCTCCTTCAGAAACCGACAGCCTCTAGCATCAATATCCTCACGCTGCAACAGAGGATCATTCTCTATTTCAACAACAGATACCAGTACATCTGCTCGGTTCTCTACTCGTAATTGTAGCTTTATCTTTAAATTATCATCCAGGGCATTCGTCGACAGCTCTTCGGGACTATGGACTGATAGCTACAAATACAATAGCGAAGTTAATTATCTAATTAGCGTAATAAAAGGAGACCACAGATACTATAACTTACTTGAGCATCTGAGAGCAAGCGAAAAGACAGAAGACCAGGTCTGTTTGTCCTATTTACCACGAACAAATCATGTTGTCTCCTGAAAAAAAAGCTTTAGCTTAGCCTGCTTGATATTATGCCTTGATTAATGTCCTCACCTGTGCTAGTATCTAATATAAATATTACCAAGTCGAAGCTTATCCATGTAGCAATAGATAGTAAATAGGTTAGTAATTAGGACTATGGTCAAGTATGTACCCATAATATTCATATGATGTACATACAGGACTGTCCGACGTCGCATGTTGATCCTATCCGGTCTTATATGATACTAGCTGTTACCCGCGACTTCGTCCGCGTGGTATTTAATAAAGACTCAACCATTGGCGACAGCCTGCTCGCGCGTTCACATTGCAGATTGTTGCTATCAAACTTAATCAGGCACAGCGCTGCAACATTGATTTTAATTTTTTTTCGAGAGATCCTATTTATTTTCTAAAATAAAAGTAGCCTAAGTTACTCCTTGTTACATCAGCTATCTGCCAGTGAAATTCCCGTCAAAATTGGTCCAGCCATTTCAGAGATTACCCGGAACAAACTGACAGACAGACAGACAAAAATTTTAAAAAATATTGTTTTGGTATAGGTACCGTGTATACATCCAAATGCACTTTGTAAAAAGCGGTTATTTTAATATTACAAACAGACACTCCAATTTTATTTATATGTATAGATTATCTCACAAAACCTAAATAACGTAAGATTGTTTTATTTTTTGCTAACGGTGTCTGCGACTACGTACGTAGTAGCTATCCCGGGAGAAGTTTTTCATGTCCCGGACTGAGAAATTTATCCAATAGGATATTAAATATGTGTATTTATTAACACAATGTGTACAACGCAAATATACATTAAAAAGAGAATAGAAAAGCTTACCAACTTTTTTTACAAAAAGTGTAGCAAGTTTGGCCAATGCGGTAGCGTACCCAAGATGCTGGCCGCATTTCCGCGCTGAATAGCCAATACATAGGATACATTCCCAGTTTGTAAAATCATTTGGGTAGCCAGATTTTACTGCGATGCAGCTTTTAGCTAACCTTCGGCAATCCATTTAAAGTAAATCTTATCTATCCCACTAATATTATAAATGTGAAAGTTTGGATGAATAGATGGATGGATGTTTGTAACTCAATCACGCCAGAACGGCTGAATGGATCTGGATAAAATTTGACACAGAGTTAGATTATAGTCTGGAATAGCACATAGGCTTTTTATCCCGGAAAAATGCACAGGGGCACAGAAAAGGACATAGAGAAAAAGTACATACTTTTTAATCGCGGGTAACACCGCGGGGCGCAGCTAGTATAGATTTATATATTTAGGTGAAGTTTTTCATTTTCGCATTATCGTATTAATGAAACTTTTATCTATAATTAGACATCCGTATCAGTAATCCAAACATGTGATCTTATCTGCTTATCCCCGATAGCAGTATTATCACTCACTCGCGTTGCAGCGTGTTGAACGCGAAGCAAGTCCCGTGCTCCGAGTCCACGGGATGGAAGTGGCTGCAGCATGGAAACCCTACGCCGTTGTAACTGCACCCATACAATAACTCCTCGCAGTTCTTGTGAACCTGGTGTAGATGTGTGACGTCAGAATGTTGTGTGCTAACAAATTGTTAAGTGGGAGGGGAAAATGCGGGGTAAGTTATTTTTTTTTATTAATTTCGAATACATAGTGAATAGAATATTGACACTTAGCTAATGATTAATCTAACTGAATAATTGAAATAAAACTAAATTTGCGGATTTATCGCGTTTATTTTGTTTTTAAATTTTTACGTTTCGGCTGACTTACAGCAACCATGGTCACGGGTGGACTGGGGTGTTTGACGTCCTAGTGTCATAGTTTGAACTGTAAAAACATAAAATAAACGCGGTAAAATCCGTACAATTAGCTTTATTCATATATAATTCTAACCAAGTAGTAATTCATAGCGAGTAATATAAATTATAATGTGTTTACAAACCTCAAACGCAGTAAACAGACGGGAGTGTCGCGAACAACATATTTAAGCCCAAAAAACCAAGCCGATTTGTTAAGTACACGCGAATTACGTCCTTAAGTACACGCGACTTCGCGTGTCAGGACACAAATAAGCTTGTTTTTTTGTGACACAGAATGTGCGCGACATTTTGTCTATATTATTTCTTGTTACAAACCAACTTAATTGCATAATTTATGAATATTCACCTACTGTGCTTACTATAATTAGTGCCTTTTGTAATCTAAAAGAATTTAATCGAGAAAACAATGACCAAAACATGAAACTAATATACAATATCCCGTCCTACTTATCGGTCTTATGTGATTACCTTCTCAATGATCTCCTTCCACGGCACACCACAAGGCACCAGCTTGCCGCAAGGGACGCAGTACGAGCTGTGGCAAGACCCGCGCCCGTACAGCTGGTCGGCTAGGTACCGCTGCTGGTTGGGGGCCAGCGGCTTCAGGAGTTCCGCTAAGATAAAGGAATATCAAGTGTGTTCTTTTTTTTATTGATAATAGCCTACAAAATAGACCCACATTTGCTAGTATCAAGTAAAAGTAGCTCTTATTGTTATTTTATATATGTGTTTTTTTTTGTATAATTTAAAATACTCGCTTCAGAATTCAGTCGCACCGAGCGAATTTGTCAGTCATTGGTACTGGAAGGGTATTCATAAACGCCTTAATGTATGATCCCAAACTAAGCAACCAACCCTTGTATTATGGGTAGCGTACAATGGACTGAGGCGTTCCCAGTGCAACATAAAATACTAGACAAATTACGAAAGGAATTATTTCCGAAATTTGTCCGAAACTGTCCGTCCACCTGTATAACCTACGCTCAACCATTAGACTATAGGCTGTGTCAATCATACTACTAGGGCAATGTCTCTCAAGATTCACAACCGCAAAAAAAACACTTAACCCAAATTCCAGAAACAAAGAATAGAGATAAAGAAACAAAGAATTATTAAGAAAAAAAAATCACCAGAATTACTTCATTCGATATTGGTGTACGCCCTGTTCCCTAAAAAGAAGATTTATTATAATTTCATTTCTAGGGTAGTGTACTTACGAAACAAACTTGCAAACTTCTTCAGCACCAATTTAGCGGTAGCTGTCTCACACACCGTGACCGCTGGGAAGACAGTGGTCCAGTGTATGTAGCGCGTGTCCACGGTGAAACTGACCTCTGTGCCGAGGTCTTCCACATGGGATAACATCATGTACAAGCACCCCGCCGACGCTATGATCACACATAGCCAGAATAGCCTGTGATGATCGTTTTAAATAATAATATATTAATGAAGTGTCTGCCTTCGGGCTTGCCCATGAGCTTAGTTAGTATCTTATTTTCAATAACACAGCGAAATCCCTCAAGAATTTTCATTTTGTACTAGAACTAACGGCCGTATTGCAGTTAAATTGACATCCATTTATCATTTTGGAGTTTCAAATAAATGCGTATGTACTCTTTGTATCCTAAAAAGCTACCGAACCAACCTGCCGTCAATGTTTCATGTTAACGTAGCATTTTTTAGTCACCATTCACAAGTCACAAGTCAAATACCTACCTAATCCCCGAAGAGGTAAGCAGCGGTCCAGGGGCAGTGCGTCAACATAATGCCCCTAATCGCGTATTTGATCCCAATGTAAAATGGGCGAACCTATTAGCCATTAACCCCGGGTGCACACTCTCCCTCTACCTACACGAAGAGGACTGGCTATCTTCTCATGGCTTTCGAAAAGGATGATTGTCTCCGCGTTACAACATGTGATAATCATTACTGAAAATTAGATCCTCACATTACACATCACATTACAAATTCAATTGTAAATCCCAGAGGTGAGAGCTGGTTTCCCGGTTTTTAATAGTACTTACCCAATGTAATTTATTCGTAAGTCAGTGAATAATAAACGAAATGTACCTACTTACCTTGACAGTTCATTTCCATTCACGCGAAATAAATGATTCAATCCGTGAATACCGGTGTTGCGGCCAAAAAATAGGAATCTCTCGCGGAAGTTAAAGATTAATCTCAGTATCGCTGTATCATTCTGCATCTTAGCTAGTTTATGACGTCAATGAAAACTAAATCGGGACTTTACATTTATACGTCAGAGGTTTTTGGTTCACCGAGCTGATGACGTCTGCTCATTTCAAAGCGAAGAGAAAGGATACTGATAAATGTGGGTTGGGTTAAACAAAACTACATATATTTATTCGTCATAAATTGTTATTACTTACCAAGTTATTAGTCACATCAAGTGTTGAATATTTAATGGTTTGATTTAGTTAATCACTTTGGTTTGTTTATTTACCTGTATCGCGTTCACGGAAAATCTATGCAATCTATTTTAAAGCTTTTTAATGGTGTGATATTGGAATAAACACGAAATTAAAAAAATAACATTTACACATTTTTTCGTCATTAGTATTATAAAGTGGAAAGTTGTTTGTAGGGCCTTTGATCAATTTATTTAATATATGTATCTATTGTACTTATATATAATTACACTAATTAATGAGTATCGATCATCTCAGCGCACGCACTGATATAAATTTTATGATAAACTATAATAATATATGTATCTAACTAAAATACAAGTCCTTATGTCCTAAAAAAATACAGAATAATATTGAAATGACATAAAGGATGTGCTTCAGTCGTGAATTAATAATTTAAAAAATAAAATAGTAGATTGTACAACAAGTGCATAAAGTAGGTCATTTTATCACAGACATTTAGAGGATGAGGATAGAGGTCGAGGATACAATTATGTTATGAACGATTTATATAGTCTGCTTTTCACTTCGATTGCGAGGAAATGAAAAAGTGATAAAAAATTAAAATTAACTTTGAACAAATTTCTATCTTAGCCACGCACACCTAATGGAAAACATAAAAAAACTTTTACAACATCTATGATAAACAGTGGTTAACACAATTTTCGTTATCTTTCTACATGAATCATTAGCCTCAGGTCGATGACCTTATACTACCTAAACGTATAATTTTTGTTAGTAATACTCACCCCTTCCTGGTTTTTATTTTTTTATTTCTACACATCTATACAGAACACAGAAAGGCAATTAAGTACTATTTTGGAGAAAAATAATTTCAAATTTGGGTAGAAATAGAAAATACATCTGGCAACACTGGCAGTATTGAAACGTAAGCCAGGCCTATACGCCTCTACATACAATAATGTACTGTTACGATGCGTATAAAAGAGGTATCGATAACTCGAGAAATAGTTATCGAAGCTTCTAGAAACAAAAACGCATTGTTGGGTCCAAGGTCCCCTATCGATCTGTGAAGAAAGATCTAGAATCGTCAACAATGTTGCAACCGGCTTCCAGAATATATCTCGTATTATTTTTAACATTATTATTAGTAAACAAAAGGCGAGGACAATGCAATTCCTGGAACTGGGAGTTCTAAGAATAATACCGATTTCACGAATGCAGCTACGTACACTAGAACATTCTAGCCCCTCCTTATTACCGCGTAAATAAGGTTCATTTTCCTTATGGAACATTTCTGTTTTGTGGGTTTTTGTCGACACCTTTCTGGAAAGATCCACCCTCGCTATTTTCGGATTATAAATAGTGTGCAGGACCAGCGACGAGACAGTTTTTTTTATTTGAAAGCGATTGTGAACACATCTCTCGGAAGCGAACTAAGAAGACTATAACGGCGACTCTAGCGAATACTGTGGACTACTGTGTTTCTAAGTGATTTGGTGAATTGTGCTTTGAGTGTTTACTAGTTAGTGTTCTGGTGTGTACTATTTTTGCCTTCTGTGTGGAGAGCGATTAAATTCATTTTCACGAGAATCGGCATTTGATTACCCCCGCACGTAACAATTGGTGTCAGAAGCGGAATGCCGTTACTACCACGTGAAGACGAAGGACGTACCTCACGAACCAGACGGCAAGTGGAGATGGATGCTGCACGTTATCGTAGCCGTGAAGAGGAAGAGCCTCGGGCTGATGCTGAGGTACCAGCTGGAACTGTGGCAGCACCAGGGGTTAGCTCACCAGACATAAACATGTCAGCACTGCTGGCCTCTATGCAAGAAATGATGAGGGCCAACCAAGAAGCCAGTCGGCAGGAACTCAAACAATTGATGCAGGCCAATCAAGAGGCCAATCAAAAAATGGCTTCTATGCAAGAAATGATGCGGGCCAATCAAGAGGCCAATCAGAAAATGCTCCAGGCTAACCAAGAGGCTACGCAGCGGGAGATTAAGGAAGTGGTGCAGGCAAGCCAGGAAGCTGTCTTAGATAAAATCAGCGTAGGTATCACAGCTCTCGGAGAAGAAGTTAACACCTTAAAGGAACGCGTACAAATGCTTGATAAAGAAGTTACCATGAAGACAGTGAACCTCGAAGAGCGCTTACAAAAAGTAACTCTCAAGAATGAGGCTATGGAAGACCGCTGGGAAACACTTAATAAGGAGGTGATGAAGCTAAGAACACATGGATCTGTTGCAGTGGCTTCACCATCAGCTGCAAAACATGACTTACCACGTTTTGACGGGACTTCGTCGTGGTCAGCGTTCAAGTACCAGTTCGAGGTACTTGCAAGTGGTAATGGCTGGAGCAATGAGCAATCTTTTATAGCTCTTACACTTGCTCTACGTGGGGACGCTTTATCAATCCTCGAAAACCTACCGCTTGAAAGAAGGACGCTGGAGACACTAATGGAAGCATTAGACACGCGCTACAGTGATAAGCACCTGGAACATGTTTACCGAGTGCAACTCCGTGAGCGATCGCAGAAGGCTGGTGAAAGCCTCCAGCAGTGGGCCCAGGAAATTGAAAGGCTGGTTCGTCGGGCTTATTCATCGGCACCAGAAGTGATCGAAGTGAACCTGCTACAGGCATTTGTCGATGGAATAAGAAACTCAGAAGTTCGAGGCGCTGTGAAATTGGGACATCACCAGTCCTTGAAGAACGCACTTGCTCATGCTCTTGAGGTGGAAGCTGTGCAACAAGACACGAGGCTACACAAAGTTAGAGCGATAATACCAGAAGAGAAAAAGTCTCGGTTTGTTCCCACGTGCTATGAATGTGGAGAAAAGGGGCACATTCGGCTTGAATGCCCTAAGAAAAGGAGAAGGGTCAAGGACTCCGCGACCCAAGACGATCAAGACATTCCGTTAAACTAAAAGTCGCCAGGGCCGCGGGGCGGGCGCTGGCTGGTCAACATAAAGCCCCTACAGTAACCATAACTCAAGTTTTTAATGGGAATAGTCTGATCCTCGAGGGCACCGTAGATAATAAATCATGTAGTTTAACAGTGGACACCGGAGCATCACGTACCATTGTGAGACCAGAGCTACTGAGACGCACCATAATGTGGAATAGACGGTCTCCAAAATGTCATCTTCAGACAGCCACTGGCCAGCCAGTTTCCGTCCTCGGCGAAACAGACGTAAAGTTTAGAATTGGTGACCGAGTGTATCTACAGGCAGTGCTGATTGCTAATATTACCGACGATTGTATTTTGGGGCTGGATTTCTTGAAGAATCAGCATTGTGTTTTGGATGTTGCGAAAGGAGTGTTAAGGTTTCCTGACCAAGAAGTTTGTCTGCAAGGATCACGCCCGTGCAATATTTATTGCTTGAAAGACACTACATTGGCTCCGAGATCAGAAAACTTGGTAGTAGTGAAATTTCCTCGTAATATTAAACAAAGTAGATGTCTCATCGTCGAAGACGCTGGAAATTACCCACATTTAATTACAGCAAGGACCTTACTAATGTCGAACGGAATTGCTAAGGTGAGAATCCTTAACCTTGGTAATGAAGAAGTTCACCTCAAGAAGAATAGTGTGGTTGGAAGATGTGAGGAAGTAAAGTACCTGAGACGATTGAATAGTGAAACGGTTAAACAGAATGGTACCCACATGAAGGAGGATCACATCCAGCAACTACTGGAATCTTCTAAGGAGAATTTATCGGCAACAGAACTGCAGCAAGCCAAAGAGCTCTTGCTGAAATTCAACGACATTTTTGCTACTGGAAATGACTGTGGAAGGACTGGGCTCGTAAAACATCGGATTGACACAGGCGACGCCAGGCCTATAAAACAAAGACCACGACGCATACCATGGGCAAGAGAAAAAGAGGTGACAGATATGATTAAGGATATGGCTGATAACGGAATAATTGAACCTTCTACGAGTCCGTGGTCATCACCCGTGGTGCTGGTGAAGAAGAAGGATGGCAGTACAAGGTTTTGTGTGGATTACCGGATGTTGAATAACGTCACAAAGAAAGACAGCTACCCTTTACCTCGGATTGACGACACACTGGACATGCTCAGTGGTATGAAATGGTTCTCAACAATCGACTTAAAAAGTGGCTATTGGCAGGTAGAATTAAACCCAGAAGACAAAGAGAAGACAGCCTTCAGCACTGGAATTGGAAACGGATTGTGGCAGTTTAATGTTATGCCTTTTGGGTTATGTAATGCTCCAGCCACATTTGAGCGCCTTATGGAAAGAGTGATGGTGGGTTTACTCGGAGACGTGTGCCTGGTCTACCTTGATGACGTAATCGTTATGGGTCGTGGCTTCAAGGAGAACCTGAAGAATCTAGCACGAGTGTTCACCCGGATCCGTGAGGCTAATCTAAAACTTAGTCCAAAGAAGTGCGCTTTATTTAAAAAGGAAGTCAGTTACCTTGGACACGTCATATCAACGGAAGGAGTCCAAACCGACTCTGAGAAGATAAAAGCTGTCCAAGAATGGCCTGTTCCAAGAAATAAAACAGAAGTGCGCGCCTTTCTGGGATTATGCGCATATTACAGACGATTCATTAAGAACTTCTCGGACATTGCAAAACCGTTGCATCGACTCACAGAAGAGAAACGCGATTTTATCTGGGATCTGACTTGCGAGGAAGCCTTCAGTGAGCTCAAGCAACGCTTATGTGAAGCCCCTATTTTGGGTTACCCAAATAGAGAAGGAAGATTCATCGTGGACACAGACGCAAGTAACACAGGAATTGGTGGTGTTTTATCTCAGATACAGGGAGATCGTCAAGTCGTGATAGCATATTTCAGTAAGTCACTTTCCAAACCTGAAAGAAATTACTGTGTTACTCGCCGTGAACTACTTGCCGTGGTGAAGACCCTACAACATTTTCAGAAGTATCTTATAGGAAGGGAATTTACTATAAGAACGGATCATGCTGCGTTAAAATGGTTGTTACAATTCAAGAACCCAGAAGGTCAAGTAGCTAGATGGCTCGAGCAACTACAGGAATTTAATTTTGTAATAGAACACCGAAGTGGAAAAGGACATAGCAACGCTGATGCTTTGTCACGAAGACCGTGTGCCGAAGACTGCAAGCACTGTCAGAAGAATGAAGTACGAGAAGAGGTTAAAGTCATCAGGACACACGGACTTGATGACGAATGGACTGGAACTAATATGAAGAAGGCCCAAGAAGAAGACGATGACCTTCGACCAATACTGGACTGGAAACGACTTGGGAACAAACCCCAATGGAGTGATGTGTCTGCTCATAGTTCGACCACCAAAAGTTATTGGGCTCAGTGGGACAGCTTGACTCTGGAAGACAGTGTACTATGTAGAAAATGGGAATCCAACGATGGAAAGGAAGTAACCATGCAAGTCGTAGTACCTCGGAGTAAGGTGGCCCCTCTTCTGCGGCACATTCACGACGGTATTTCTGGTGGGCATCTTGGAGTCAAGAAGACCCTGGTTAAAGTGCGACAACGGTTCTACTGGGTTCGTTGTCGGGAAGATGTCGAGGATTGGTGCCGTAAGTGCACTGCTTGTGCTTCAGTGAAAGGCCCGCAGACAAGAAGCAGGGGAAAGTTAAAGATGTACAACGTTGGAGCGCCATGGGAGCGCATCGCTATTGATGTTGCTGGACCTTTTCCAATGACGGATGATGGGAACAAATACATCATAGTAGTGCAAGATTACTTCACTAAGTGGCCCGAAGTCTTTGCAACACCCAATCAAGAAGCTATAACTGTGGCGAAGAAACTGGTCCAGGAAGTGGTCTGTCGATATGGCGTACCCTTGGAACTTCACTCAGACCAAGGGCGGAATTTTGAGTCTGCTCTATTTCAGGAAATGTGCAAACTGCTTGGAATCAATAAGACTCGTACGACTCCAGCGCATCCGCAATCAGACGGAATGGTCGAGAGGTTCAACCAGACCTTAGAGAACCACTTGGCTAAAGTCGTGGATGATCATCAGAGAGATTGGGACCAATACATTCAGCTGTTCTTGATGTCCTATCGATCTGCGGTACATGATAGTACGGGACATACTCCGGCCAAGGTAAATTTCGGCCGAGAAATAAGGCTCCCAGTGGATGCAATAACAGGCACGCCACCCGATAGTCCTAAGCCTGTTACGGACTATGTGAGTGAACTTCAAAACCAGCTGGATGAAGTACACAGAAGAGTACGGGAGAATAATCTTAAAACTAGTACAAGGATGAAGACCCGGTACGATCGGAATTCGAACACCAACGGGTTTGAGGAAGGAACACTAGTGTGGCTTCATAATCCGCTTCGCAAAAAGGGAAAGTCTCCGAAACTTCAAGCTCGCTGGGAAGGACCGTACACCGTCATTACAAGGATCAATGATGTTACCTTCCGCATCAAGAAGGGACTTAGAGGAAAACCAAAGGTAGTCCATGTGGACCGGTTAGCGCGATATCATGGCTCGAATAATGCTCGGGACGAGCATGACTAAGAGGGGGGTAATGTTACGATGCGTATAAAAGAGGTATCGATAACTCGAGAAATAGTTATCGAAGCTTCTAGAAACAAAAACGCATTGTTGGGTCCAAGGTCCCCTATCGATCTGTGAAGAAAGATCTAGAATCGTCAACAATGTTGCAACCGGCTTCCAGAATATATCTCGTATTATTTTTAACATTATTATTAGTAAACAAAAGGCGAGGACAATGCAATTCCTGGAACTGGGAGTTCTAAGAATAATACCGATTTCACGAATGCAGCTACGTACACTAGAACATTCTAGCCCCTCCTTATTACCGCGTTAATAAGGTTCATTTTCCTTATGGAACATTTCTGTTTTGTGGGTTTTTGTCGACACCTTTCTGGAAAGATCCACCCTCGCTATTTTCGGATTATAAATAGTGTGCAGGACCAGCGACGAGACAGTTTTTTTTATTTGAAAGCGATTGTGAACACATCTCTCGGAAGCGAACTAAGAAGACTATAACGGCGACTCTAGCGAATACTGTGGACTACTGTGTTTCTAAGTGATTTGGTGAATTGTGCTTTGAGTGTTTACTAGTTAGTGTTCTGGTGTGTACTATTTTTGCCTTCTGTGTGGAGAGCGATTAAATTCATTTTCACGAGAATCGGCATTTGATTACCCCCGCACGTAACAGTACAAACAAGAACTACAGACAAGGCTACAAATATTACGCTTATCACCTTGAGCGCGTGCAGGAATATTTTCAGGGAGGTACATCTATACCTTCTAATGTCTATAGGAAAAGGGCGAAGAGCGACAATGAATCCATTCACAAATTTTGGACAACAGCCTAGATACTTAAAGTTTTTATTCGGACTGAATGTCAGTCTGAATAAAAAATCTATACAAATAAATAAAATTGGAGTGTCTGTTTGTTATATTAAAATAACCGCTTTATACTAAGTGCATTTGGATATATACAAGGTACATATACCAAAACAACATTTTTTTTAAAAAATGTCTGTCTGTCTGTCATGTTCGTTTCGGCTAATCTCTGAAATGGCTGGACCGATTTTGACGGGACACTCACTGGCTGATAGCTGATGTAACAAGGAGTAACTTAGGCTACTTTTATTTTAGAAAAACATTTTGTTAAATACCATGCGGACGAAGTCGCGGGTAACAGCTAGTATGAATATAAAATTTAAAAAAAAACGTGTTTATTTTCTTCCATGACTGGGGGATGCAAGCGCACCCCCTTACACCCTCCTCCCGGCGCCCACGCATGTAACTGTTTGGGATCAATTAAAAATACCTATAGTTATTAAGATCTACATCGAGCCTACTTTCCAAATAACTTCTGCCACCAGCTCCTCTGCGTGGTGGTAGTGACGTCATCGTCCAGGTCCCTCGCCATAGGGTCGGCGTACTGCGGGGTCACGGTGGGCGGCTCCTTCGAGGAGCGGTCCAGACGGAACCCTTTGCGAAGGTCTTGCAGCAGCTCGGGCTGCGGGTGACGGCGCTCCCATTCCGTTGCTAAGAGTAAAACAATAAGATTAATGAAAATCGAAACGGACCTGATGGTATTGGATGTGTAAGGAAGATAGTCCTCCAAACTTTGCCCACAGAACACTAGTACCTAAGGTACCAAGACTTTAAACAAATACCGACTCTTGCTATAATGCAATAAGCTGCCATTCTGCTCGCACGGCGATTCGTGCCTACAACAATACTCGCCTTGAGGCGGCTCTCTTTCTATTGCGTGGGTAACTTATATATTGTGATACGCGGCAACCCTATGAATGGGTCCGCCAAGGCGGACCAGCTGATGTACTTGCAGCTTCGCCCGTAATGTGAGGAGTATCTGCTCTAAATTAAAAAAAAAAAATTGACCTTTAAAACGGGACTCTGATATGAACTCCGAAAATACCCAGAAGTGTAACCAGAAGGTGTACGGTGAACTTGCCTACCGCGGTTTCTTTTGACCTTTGTATGCTGTGCTGTGTCCCCAGTCGGCAAACTGTCACCGGCCGACTGAGTGAGCCGCAAATTTGTGGCGAACTGAAATTCGAGTGAACTGCAAACTCAGATCAATTTGCGTGCGTCGCAAGCAAACTGTTATGAGTTAGCCGCTTATTTAGGTCGACCGACCGACTGAATTTTCACTGTCAACTGTCAAAACTGACAGTTTGCGGCAAACGGACTCACTACGCCCGGCGAACAAGCATATCGCCGCCGCCGACTGGAACGGGTTTTGCTGTGATTCGGCCGCTCACTGAATCAATCGGCGCGCGCAACACAGCAAACTGCGTAGAGTGAGCGCAAACTAGCAAACTGTGAACGCTCCATTTCAAATACGCCGCTAACTCAGTCGGCCGCTGACAGTTTGCCGACTGGGGACACAGCCTTAGTACCTACTTTATTTGCTTATATTATTTTTTTCATAATATCATCTGACATTCACGATAACACAATAAATAGTGTGAACAACATAATATTGATGGCACTGGCTGACCGGAAGCCGGTGTACGCCCTTGATAAAAAATACGATTACATACAAGTCGTTAATGAGTACCTACTGCATAAAATCAGAGTTAAGTTCACTGGCATTTGTTAAGAGTAAGGTACGGTGCCCATAACATGGTGTGTTCGTCTGGCGATGTTATTATTATCACGCTGAGTGTAAGGAAAAAAGTTTAAATTCTGTAGGGCACTTCGTCTTCTTTCATTACGAAATGAGATGCGATGAAATAAAATGCATATGAATATGGCCTCACCCGCAACTTAGCGGGTATTTTGCCAATGTCAAGTAATTAAGAGCAATAACACAATAAAGAAAGAATCGGTGTCATGTCGTATAGGGATGTGAAAGAAGCTGCTCTAGATAGAGACAGATGGAAAGAGCTTCATCAGCTACACCGACAAGGGTCTAGCCCTTAAATTAGAAGAGATACAATATAATTAAAATTATGGATGTGACATGATGATATCATTCTAATTTATAAAATCTCTCAAGCCTCGGTGAGAGCAATAATAATGGTGGTACTTACGTACCAAGACGATATTTAAAAAGAATTGAGCTTGAGGTTCTGTTATTATGGTACTAAACGCATTGTGAAATAAAACTTATTTTACAGATTTTATCGCGTTTATTTTATGTTTTTACGTTTTCGACATTTCGGCTGTTTTACAGCAACCACGGTCGCCCCGTGACCATATATAACGTGATAAAATCTGTAAAATTAGTTTTATTTCAATGTGTAGTATTCGCGTAAATATAAGAAATCAATATGTAAACGCATTTTTTTTCTTTCTTTCAATATAAGTATGTACTACTCCATTAATTACTCACGGCAATAAGGATCCTTGTCGGTGGTGAGTACGAAGTAAGGTCCGCTGGCTCGCGGCAGCCGCGTCTGCCCGGCCGCCCGAATGCCCATCTCGGAGCACGAGCCCAGTCTGCTGCACGCAGCCTCCAAACTCGCGTTTACACTAATCATTGGAAGGTATTTAAAAAAAATCATTCAAACGATTTCCTTCCTAAAAGCAACATCTGCAAGATAAAACTCGCATTAAGAATAAGTGATCTTGCATCATGTAATAGGTATAGGCATTCATGGATGGCGGGTCAGATCAGCTGCGCTACACGTGCCTAGTGAATGTAGCGTCTCGATCTACTGCCGCCTTCCTACCTAGGCAAGTATGCTCCATCGTAGATCGCATCATCACTTACCATCAGGTGAGATCGAGATCAAATACTTGCCTATAATGTAATAAAAAAATAAAAAAAATATTCTTGCATCAAGAATAATTGCAAAGGAACAGTTTTCAATCGCTCAAAGAATTATATTTCAAGCTATAAAGCTCATTTGAAATACCTCGGTAGCTATTAAGCTTGTCGTAAGACATTATTATCATGGTACCGTGGTACTCCACCACCAGTTGCTATCAGAATATATTTAATTCTGATGAAAATAATGCAAGCCTCACCCATCATAAGTCAAGTCCCATCTATGAGCTCGGAATGTGCAATTATTGTTGATCAAAGACTCAGTAAACAAGAGGTACGCTCGACCGTGACTGCATACAGCTTCTTGAAGCTCTGAAACAAGACAAACGTGATTTATGAACTCAATGCTAGCTAATCAAAGTGTGTATCTCAAAGATATATAAGTAAACTTACTAGCTGTGGAAATCGGTATTAAACGGGACCACAAAGAGTTGCTTTCGTTGTAACAGCCAGGTTGCTTCATACCGCCGTTTGGATAGAAGTCAGCATGACCTATAATATAAACAGCACATCACTTTAATAAAGTATCGCGGGCAGCAATGATGCCTGTGCTGAGATGGTAGACCTTCCAGCCAGGCGGGTGGTATGCCTGGAGGGGCTGTCCCTATACTCCGACGGTTATTGTCGGAATGTTGTATATATGTTTCGTTCACCGAAAATTCTCATAGCGCGATTCAGGATTGTTTGGGGAATCGTTTTTTGTTCTGAATGTCTTCTGTAGCGACATCTGTGTATCTTGTGGCGAGGTTGAATAGGTCGCTACAATAGGAAAATTACTGCCGCACAGAAATGTTAAGATTTCCAGTATGATTAAGGGCAAAGAGCATATAAACTACTATATATATATATATAGTACTAGAACGCAATGGAATGAATTTCCATTGTAGTTATAAGAAATGTGGTTTTAGACGAGTAAGGACTAGGGACAGAGGTAAAACACTCGAATAATTTGACAAAGAGTTGGATCCAAGCTTTAAATCAGTCGATTTCAATTAGATAATAACCAGTTGGATCAGGAAATCCGAAGCCAATCCGGGATAATAGGCGTCCATTCGTGTGAATGATGTCAACGTAATCGGCATCTGTCGCGTCCAAGCGTTCCGTGGAGTCGGTCGTTCTGAAGCAGGGTTGGGCAGGATCCAGACCTACGAAACAAAGTAAATTAATCTACACTAAATATATGCAGACCGCCGTATAAATGTCACTGGGCTAAACTTGAACTAGAACCTATTTAAGGGATATATATCAACTATGTTTACAGAGTAATCCTCCAGAATGAAATTATCTTGCATGAATAATAATTTTGCCATCTTGCATATATATGTAATTTTCTTGCATTATGAATATTGCTTCTGAGGAATAATCGAATAATCTCAAAAGTATAATCAGTTTTCAAATGCTTGAGGAATTTTCTTTTCAGACAATGATCGAGTGCAACTGACGCTTTTTTTAAAATATCCCAATTTCCCAACAAGTGACACCAACAACTGGGGAAGATAAACTGAACATACAGATAAAGATGTTGGCATACTGACCGGTTATTCTCGCAACTTTGCCTAAATGAAACGATACGTAGGAGGAGATGTGTGCACCTAAGCTATGCCCGACGAAATGGAAGTCCTTGATCCTCGCCCCAGTCTCATTTATCAATTGCCGCATAAATCTGCGAATCCAATAGGACACGGTCATAAGTAAGTACTCTCCAATAGTACATACCACCTTATTATTATGTAATGTAAAATATCTATTTTAAAGAAGAGCAACCATGGAGTTTCTTGCCCGTTCTTCTCCATAGGAACGGCATTCCGAACGGGTGGTAAAGTAGTAGCATAATATTTTTGTAACCTTTGACGATTCATAAAAACCCATTGGCAAAACCGGAGCCCAAAAAAAAAGTACTGTACATAATGGTCTACGTGAATAAAAAATATTCTGATTCTGATTCTGTGGTTTTAAAATACTGACCCAGTGACGTCAGAGCCAACTCTTCGGGTGTTGGCCACGGCGCGCCAGTACTTCCAAGTGTTGCCACCACGACTCCAGTCTACGGCTATAACGTTGACGTCAGCCTAAACAAATATGTTTTTAATTTAGACCCACACAAATTATTCATCTATCTAGAAATTTGCCTCTAAATAAAGTTAAGTATGGTTTATTTGGAAGGTTTTAATTCCACTTTGTATGGACAATTGAAATTAACTGATACCGCGATTACGGAATAGCCTGATTGTGACGAGTTCCGCACTCATCCCACTAATCCCACTATCCCACTTATATTATAAATGTGAAAGTTTGGATGGATGGATGGATGTTTGTTACTCAATCACGCCAGAACGGCTGAACGGATCTGGATGAAATTTGGCACAGAGATAGATTATAGTCTGGAATAGCACATAGGCTATTTATCGCTTTTTATCCCAGTAAAATGTATGGTTCCCGTGGGATAGATTTGTTTAAATTTTTCATAGAACAAAGGATCGACATGATTTACAGAAAAGGACATACTTTTTATTCGCGGGTAACACCGCGGGGGGGCAGCTAGTACAACATAAAAAAGCCTTACCCATTCCAAAAAGGCTCGAGTCATATCATTAACCCACGACGCGTTGCTGTGACTCATGAACCCATGGACGATCATAATCGTCTTCCTGCTAGGATTGAAGTCCACCCATTCGAGTCCAAATTGTGGTCCGGGGAACACCTGCAGACGAATCCAAAAAGTCTTGGGTAAATACATAGGAAAGAAATGTTATCCTAATTGGCAAAACCTCTGACGCGAATAAGCAGATAATCGTATCGTGTTGATCGCGAGTTCGCGTGATATTTTTAAAATATATCTCAATTAAAAATCGCTCAATAAATATCATAAAGTATTTTGGTCGCGCGATTTAATCAAATCGCATAATATGTTCGTTCCAACAACAGCCAATTAGGACAAAGCCTTACTACCTTAACCATTGTGTATCATTATAAGGTGATAAGGTATAAGTCATGTTCAAGACTTTTTCAGTTATTATCGTGCGCAAAGTTACGCCAAATGTGATGGGGATTTAGGCCATACTCCACAACCCTAGCCCAGTGCTGGTTGTTGGATTTCACACATCTTTAGTAATAATAATATCGCCAGACGAACACACCAACTATATGGTCACACACTAAGCAATGCTTGTATTATGGGTACCGTACAATGGACTGGGGGCGAACCCAGTATATCTTAATATATATAAATCTCGTGTCACAATGTTTGTCCTCAATGGACTCCTAAACCACTTAACCGATTATAATAAAATTCGCACAGCATGTGCAGTTCGATCCAACTTGAGAGATAGGATAGTTTAAATCTCAAATTATAGTCGCAATTTTAATTTATTGCTAATTATTTGTCTGTTATTATTTGACAGTCACAATTATCTGTTAACTCCAAATGATTCTAACAGATGTCGATACCTTTCGACTGGGTTGAGTAAGTAATCAATAGATGGCGCTGCTATGGTAAATCTACGAACGTGTCATATAAGCTACATTTTAACAGCATAATTACCACGTGTTGTTGACGCTATAAAATTAATTAAATTTATTTTGTAGTGAACGAAATACCGTATAATTCAATTATTTCCACTTTTTAAATTTTTGGTGTTAGCATAGCCGGCCACGTGTTACTTAGACTGAAGTGTAAATTGAATTCATATTAGACGTCTGGTGATGATGATGACACCTGAGGAGGACGGCGCGGCGAGGGCGCAGGGGGAGCGAACGTCTGCTCCCCCATAAGGGGGCGAGGCACAAGAGGGGGGGGGGGGGGGGTACCGGTGCGTTCCGTTTGGAGATCCCGGAGTCCCTTCAACATGTGTCGAAGGCGGCCACCGGGAGGGTTTTAGTGCGTAAGAATCCCACATAACCCGTCCCTCTCCCACACAGAGGCCGAGTATCTTTCGAAGATTTTGAGGCGGTACGAAGTTCGCCGGGACAGCTAGTATTACTTATATAATTATCAAACATGACTGGGGTACAAACATTCATGCTCATCACACAAGGGATGGGGACACTCGGGACCCTCGGCACAGAAAGCAGCGTCACTACCAACTGCGCCAATCAGGCCGTCAAAAATAAAAAGTTAAATGTGTCAAGTAAAATGGTTAAATATTCTCAGACATGGAGAATTCCTCGTGATGTTTTCCTTCAACGTTCTAGCAACAGATCAACAATTGAATTTAGATTCTCGGTACAAGCCAGAGATTAGACCTACGACACTTATTTCCTTCTACAAGGCTGATATGGCTATAAGAAACCTTTAAAAATATAGTGGTCATTCCTCTTTTCCTCACCTGTACCCTCGTGGGGATTTGTCGCGAGGAAAAGAAGAAATGAGTGTTGACTGCATCAGACGAATCGGGCTTCATGTTGAAGAGGCTGATGATCTGTTGCGACAGAGAGCCCAGACCGAAGCAGTCCACGATGTCCGGCACCGGCAGACCGGTCCTCGAATCCTGTAGTACGGGTACACGTTAATATATCACCAGACAAACATGCAAATAATATTTTAAACAAGTAAGGATGCTTGTGACAGGTAAAAGTGAAGAACGAGATTCATTAGTTTCTTTGATTTTTTACACATTTAAGGCGTAATAAAAAAAAATTATATTACAAAAATAGCTAATATCTGATTTTATTATAACAATAATATTGCTAGCCAGACGAACACACTGTGTGGTACCTACCGAACAATGGACTGAAGGCGATCCTAGTATATGATTATTTATAAGTACCTATAGATATTACACATCCACGACTCAGATAAACATCGGGCGCATCACAAAAAGTTTGACCATACTGAGATTCGAACCCGGGACCCTCAGTGTAGAAAGCAAAGTAGTTAATTACTATGTATTATAGTAGTAATCAAGCTGTAAAAGTCTGGGTATCGCGCCGAAGGGATGCCTGGACAATAAGGGTTCCTCAATAGGACTACGGAATGTAACTAAGAGTATGTATGTACGTACGGAATGTAACTAGTCCGAATTAAGACAAACATAAGTCTTGTTAAAGCCTTTTTCACCTCATCCCATACTTACTATCACAGCTGGAACTATAGTCACATCGGTAGTGTCGGTAGTGTTGACTTCATGTATTTTCAGGAATTCACGCAAGTCTTCAGGATTTATGTGGTTTTCCACTGTCAAAGAAAATATAAAAATTTGGAGGCAAGCGTAAACATTACATTGCTATTCCGTGTAGTAACATGGTGGGTAGTATGTAAACTGACCAAACTTTGACGTGTAATCAATGTGCATAGGTTATTTTTTTTTTATTAAATTTATTTGTCTCTCCGTTCGAAGTTCAAAATCTCAAAAGTAGAACATTTTACTCATTTTGTTGCCTGATTTGATTAAATTATGTCGACGCACAATAATTCGCGAGAGCAACATTCCTATATTCTTGGTACCGTTACGTGCGTTTCGCGTCCTTGAATGAAAATTTATTTCCAATGAGTTTCCAAGACAACGTTTTCCTGACCTCGGCATGCCTCGAGCATTAGAGGAGGCAGACTATTCAATAGACCAGTTCGTTCGCGGATTGTTACCTGCCAGACACGCCAGCGTGTCGCACGCGATATTTAAAATTTAAATAAAGAATTAGTCGAATGTAAATATTAACCTAAATGTTAATATTTTATAGAGTGAGTGATAGTTTATGGCTCTTAGTTTCAGAAATCACAGACTCAATGTCGCTAGGGTAGGTGGGTGTTTATAAACTTATATACGCACATTGTTACGTATTTAGTTAACACAGCTGTTTATACTACATTCTATACAATAGGGTAGAAGTATGTTAACATTTGTTACTTTTAAAACGTCGGCTAAAATATTATTAGAATTTAAAACATTATGCAGTTACTTTTTTTATTTGAAATATTTTAGAAATGATACATATACGGACTTAGCTCTTTAATAAATCATTCTGTTCTAATAGCATTTCAATAACGAATCTAGAATTTTTAAAGATTCTACATTATTATTCTTCATTGACACACACAAGCAACATTCCACCAGCAAATTAGGATTCATTCGTGTCAATAATGAATGAAAATAGTAGTTATTGTAATTAAATTTTATCAATGGCATGCACACTGTATTAAAGATTCGTGGTAGAAATATCGGCTACCATCACGCTTGATAGGTACCTATGAGTATCATAATGGACGAAAAATTTAGTCTATGGCATCCTCGAAAATGTTGAGCCGATCGTAAGATTTAATTCCAATTATAATTAAGTAAGTACCTATGCCATTTTATCCGAGTAAACAGTGATTGAAAAAAAAAACTTTTATCTATTGAATGCGTAATCCAATTAGTTCAATGCGAATCGATACAAAGGTACACGAATGTCGGTCAAATCGTACTACAGCACATTCTAATGCCGTACAAGATATGCCCATATTATCCGATTGCGAAAAAAAATACCACAGAACAAAGTTTAGTTCTATATATAAGTGTACACAAAAAATACTTGTGTAAGTAGTTCAAGTTAAATTTAACGTGCTTAGTACCTACTTAATTAATTACTACGCCGTAACTATACCGTAAATTACCCACCTAACAACATATTTATAAATGTATGTTAACTACAATAAACATCTATATATTCATATAATAAAAATGTTACTGATCGCTGTATGTAGTACATGAAAGATATATGAGAAAATGTATTATTGGGGGCCTTTTTCAACGTAATAGAAACCAAAACAATTATTGTTAGATTTTTTGTCTGTGTGTCTTAGAGTGTATGCGCGCTAATCTCAGAAACTGCTCAGCCTATTTGGGTGTGGTATTCACAAATGCATTGTTGTAAGCTTCACTGATATTTTTTGGATTGTTTTATTTTAATCGGTTCATATATAAAATATCAATTTAAAAACGCGGACGAAGTCGCAGGCGACAGCTAGTTAATTAATAAAAATGGAATATACTTAACCACTGATAAAGATGCTAAAATTAAATATAAATAGTAAATAGATAATTAGGACAATGATGTTCGGGGCAATGTCAAATTACGTTTGTTTGAAATAAGTAGGTAAACACAACGTGTAATTGAATCAGCCTAAAACCCGATTTTAGGTTTGTTTTTTCGCATTGATTTATTGAAATAAAAAACATGCTTTCATCAATTTGTCTTTTATAGAAAATTGATTTAATTATTTCATAATCGTTTTTTTTTTATTTTATTCATCCAGGCCAAAAAGCAATTACGAAGAGTCCAAAGTTACCATCGGTTCGGAATGTTGGTTCCACTGAGAAAAACCGGCAAGAAACTCAGTGGTATTTTAAAAAGTGGTTGTTGCATACCTACAATCGACGCCATTTGAACAGGTAGCAAGCACCCTAGCCACGATACTAAGGAATAAATAAATATCAATCTTTTAGTTAACATTCTGGGTTGAGAATATTATTATTAACATTCATTGTTGTGTACCGTATTCAACTGTAATTAAATTACGGTATACTTTGTCTAATGCATAGATCAACACTCAAGTATTATCATAGACATGCCACAGACTTCAATAGAAGTTTAGACGGGATGTTGCCACAAGCAATGTAAAACCACTTTTTCAATGCATTTGAAGCTGTAAATATTACCAAATACCTACGAAACATTTTGTCTAGTAAATGGTGGTAAAAAAAAAAAATTTTTATATGTGTACGTGAGTCTGTTTTAACATGCTAAACCAGAGTTTTTAGGCTTGTAGCGCACGTCGTGTCTTGTCTGAATCTTTTAACAAGTCTGTGAGATAAGTAATGCAATAGCAGAAATAGAACAACGATTGAGTTGACACAAAGTACGTACCTTCTTTGACAAATGCTAACAATTAAGTACGCCAAGGGCATCAAAAATAATTAATTATGTCTATAAGCATCGTCATGATATACTTACCTCCAACCGTGGGATATCGTAAGAGGTATGCACAAGAGGCAAAGTTTCTATAAATAATAACAGACTTTTTGGTCCAGGTGTACTACAAAAAAAATGTGTCCAAAAAAAATGTGCCCTATTATTAAAAAGCTGAATTATACTACTAAACCACAACTAGACAGTATCTGTACCTATATAGTAGGTACATATACATATAATAATAAACTGCAATATACCAATGGACGTCTCTAAATCCAAAACACACGTGTTTTCATATTTCTTATCTGTACGTTCGAACCTCACCCAAATTCGGACCATAGGATAGTTGGTTGGTCGACTCAAAAGATAGGATCCAGGTGGACAGTAAAATCTATGGTAGGGCGGGCGGAGCCGCGGGCAATTTCGGCTAGTTTCGGATATAATTTCGGTTATAATGAAGGGAAATTTGCGCGAATGCTATTGCTTGGTTGGTTAATTAATTTCAGTAAACGATAAAAGGACTATAAATAGTAAATAACTAATCGTCATAGGCTCTCTATACCAACTCATTGTATTTTTTTAAATATCAGTTAAAGCTTCAATAAAAAATCTAAAGCAAAATGAGTAATTATTATTTAGTTATTATTAGTTTCATATTTTAATTATAGGTACTTACATTCATCTGTAGTCATCCATGTGCGTTGTTGACTATCATTAAAATTGAATAAAAACAAAACCAAAATAAAAAAGAAATGTAGTCCGCTGGAACGCTCCATTTTCAAAATTATTTTTTCCGCGCAATTTCAAATCAGCCAGACCGCGCTTTATTGCTCACTTGTTAAAACTTAATTAATTTAAATACTTAGGTCTGCGAATATTTATTTAATGTTATAATAATGAGATTTACGCACTCGAGCGCAACGCCAAGCGCTTTTGACATTGAGTCTGGTGGACAAACGTTTATATACCTACCTACACCGATTCGCATGAGACATCGCGTTAAGGTTTTAGACGCTGTGTCCTTTAGGATATCTGGTTTAATTACCGAGCAATTTTGTGATCAATGCATTTAATGCGCACGTCAAAAAAACAAGGAAAGTCCTGTAAGCACTAAGTATATTTTTGATTTCATAATTTATGCAAGCTCTGAGTCAAACAAGGATGGGTAAATGCAGTCGTTTTATTCCCCTGAGCTTAACCACAAAACAGGGAATTTCTTAGTAAGATAGTATACTGTATGTAACGTTAACTACATTAATGTGAATACGAACCACAGAATTAAGTTAAAGTAAGAAGTACATAGAAATACATATTTCTTTGTATGAATGATATATCTACACGCCTGTAGTTCCCCTAAGGGTAAGCACAATGGGTAGGTCACCCTTGTGCCCTACCTTTGCTTCCCCACGTTTCACTGATAACCAAAATCAAAATCCCGTAGGTAATTCCATTAAAAACGTAATGACCCCGCAGCCGATCTGACGAGATTAATTCTTATCGGTCAGTATTTGCGTGTACATATTGTTGTAAACAAAGAACATATATATATACCCCCGAATTTCGGACGTCATATAGTACTGCGCAAAAGAGTTTTGCTTTGCGCAGTAGGTACTATAATTATGACGTTTGATAAATTTATAAAACGTTTATAAATTTGAGGGTCCAGCTATAACATATTTGTATTAGGTGGTTATAGATCATAGTTAGTGTCACTATATTAATTTAGGCTTTGTGGCATACATAAATCAGCACCAGGTTCAGATACAGGATGTCATTTTGGAGGGGGCGCCGTTTCGTTTGGGGGGGAGGGGGGCAATTTTTGTGTAATTTTACCTAACTAACATACCTATCTATCAATAGAATCTTATTGTGCATGACTTTGTATCTCAAATGTGATTCATACTTACTAAAGTACCAACCTAGTATCTTACATTAATTAAGCCTAAATTATTGCAAATTAGGTAAGTACTTACCTACCTCGTGTATTTAGTAAATTAGTGTCAAGGCATCAACTATTATTATTTGAGGCGTGTTCAAAATGTTTTCGATGCGTAAACGACAAGTAGAATCTAATGAGATGATTGTCTAGAAATTTACAGTATTTGTACCTACCTAAATCTATAGGTACATACTTGCATATGCTCGAGTTTCTTCGCTATAAAATCAAAAACGTCAAAATCTGTAGACGAACTTCAGGAACCGAAGCGAAGGTAGATATCTCTAAGAATTGCAAAGCTTAACTGGCAATGGGCGGGCGTTTACAGCTCGCAGAACCGATGACCGTTTTATTTATTTATTTTTTTTATTTTTACATTTAGGTCTACCAACGACTGTTACAATAAAACTTACAAGCTAACATTAAATAAAATATCTTGCTAATTGCACAGCCAATTAAAGGTAAACACCACTTGCATTGTTATTCTGCGAATACAAAACTAAAAACTAACTAAGTAAAAAATGCTATATAATGCTAGTATGGTTTGGGTAAAATTGCTGCAAAAATCAGAATGATAAGAATGAAGGGATAAATATTATAAGTATGAGTATGAATGTATGTAAGTAAGTACCTATTTAAAATTAAAATTAAAATTAAAATTAATCCTTTGTGACAGTGAGATACGTAGTTATAAGTAATAATCATGTTTAATAGCTATCGCGATTAGTCTGATACATTCTCGATCAAGTGCCTGCGGAAACCGCTGATATTTGTTGATAGGACGTCCATCGAAACAGTGTGCTTATTTAATAGGCTAGACATTCTCGGGATAGGGGAGTTGCTGCCCAGGACAGTTGTTCGAAATGGGGGAACTAGTAAAGTTCCAGGGTATCGGGGACACCTTCTAGGGACCCTGAAGTTCAATCCCGTTAATAGCCTTGGGCAGTCAATGAAGTTGTGTAAAATTTTATATAGAAAGCTCAAATCTATAATTGTTCTACGCTTCTCCAGAGATGACATTTTGAAGTAGGCCAATCTTTGTAAGTAAGGTAACTTCTTGCTCAATTTGGATGAGTTAACTAAGTGCCAAAGGAAACGTTTCTGGATTCGCTCTATTCTCAAAATGTGTGTTGCATAATGTGGACGCCAAACAGTGGAACCGTATTCCAGTATGCTGCGGACCATAGTGTTGTATAACAATATTTTGGTGCTCGGGTTTTTGAAGATCTTAGCATTTCTGATAATAAAACCTAACATATTGGAAGCTCGTTTGATAACGTTATCCATGTGGGGAATGAAGGTCAGTTTTTTATCTATAAGCACTCCAAGATCCCTAACACAGTCTACTTCACGGATTGATTGACCTCCTAGGTGGTATTTAGAGTTAATGACGTTATGTTTACGTGTAAATTTAATGTGATAACACTTCCCAATATTTAGGGTCATACTATTATTACAGCACCACTGATGTAGATTGTTTAGGTCACCTTGCAGAAGAGCAACGTCTAGGTCCAAATTAATTTCTCTAACAATTTTTAGATCATCTGCAAAAAGATACGGAGTAGAATATTGAAAACAATTTGGGATGTCATTAATAAATATGTTAAAAAGTATGGGCCCTAGATGGGACCCTTGGGGGACTCCTGATGCTATTGGGTATAACTCAGATCTGTACCCATTGACAACCACGAAAAAAGATCGATCAACCAAGTATGAACTCAGCCACTTAGCAAAGCCTCCGGCGAATCCATAGATTGCGAGTTTTTTTATTAATATGCAGTGGTTTACTTTGTCGAAAGCTTTGCTGAAGTCTGTGTATATGACATCAACTTGTTTCTTTCTATCAATAGCGTCAGACAGTTCCTCGACAAAAGTTACAAGATTGGTAGTAATCGACCTAGCTTTAACAAATCCATGTTGATGGTTGGTTAAGTATTTTTGGAAATGATTGCAAATGAATGGACAGACAAAAGACTCAAAAATTTTTGCCACTGTGGACAAGATTGAAATCGGTCTATAATTCTGAGCAATACTTTTGTCACCTGCTTTATGTATGGGTATAACTTTTGCAAACTTCCATTCATGTGGAAAAATACCAGAAGTAAGGGATTCATTGTATATCATATGTAGTGGTGAAGCCAGGTGAGTCGCACACTTTTGAATGAATATTGGTGGAATTCCATCCGGCCCTGCACCCTTGGACGTGTCTAGGGTTTCAAGTTTCTTGTATATTTCTTCATAACGTATGTTTAATTTGGTGAAAGAAGAGCTATGATTGTCAAAAGAACCCAAAGGGCCTAGGTTGCTGTTGTTGCCATTGATGGAATCTTCACCACAGTAAACCCTGGCAAAGGACGCTGCAAACAAGTTGCATATGCCCACACCATCTGACTTCGTTTTTGAACCGTCAGTTATATGTTTAGGGTATGAACTAGAGCCGCTCCGCTTTGATTTCATATAGGACCAGAAAAACTTTGGTCTTTTATGAATATTGTCTTCTATTTCCTGAATATAAATATTATAGCATTCCCGAGCATATTTACCGCACCTCTTACCAAGAAGACGAAATGATAATTCATCCATAGGGTTCTTATACTTCTTAATCCTTTCGTGTAAATTATTTTTTTCACGTAGCATACCTATTAATGGTTTATTAAACCATGGTGGGTATTTAACTTTTTTGATTTTGCCAAAAGGCACATATTTTTGTATGATTTCTTTGAGGACCCCATAGAAAGAGTGTATCATACTATTAACGTCAGCGCATACCGAAAACAGTGCGCTCCAATCTACCTCTGCTAATTTTTTATTCACTGTTTCATAGTCAGCTTTGTGGTAGTTTAATTTGCGACTGTCTACATTTGTATCAAGACAAGTGATGTTATCCAAAGTAAACTCAATATTCAGAGGTGGGTGCAGAGGGTCAATAGAGCACATTATTTCATTAGAGGTCGACACGAGACAGCTCGGTAGATCCACCAACACAAGATCGAGAATTTTATTTTTACAATTGGTTACGAGATTACACTGTTTGAGGTTCGCAACATAACTAAAATCGATTAGCAATTGATTAATTGATGAGTTCTGGTGATTGCAAGGTGCGCTATCCTTTGAGTGCCAATTAATGTTGCTGAGATTAAAGTCGCCAACAATACAAGTATAGCCTTCAAAGTGTTCAAGAATGGAATTACAGTTCTCTATGAAATGTTCTAATAATGTACTTCGAACTGGTGGGGGGATGTAAACTGCACAGATTGCCACATGTGCCATGGATTTACTTTGCGGGATCTGAATTACTACCCATAAATCCTCACACATGCTATCCCAGATAAGCATTCGATTAGCTGATAAGTGCTTAGAGACGGCGATTAGAACTCCTCCACCATCATTTTTGCTATTAAACTCAGACAATTGTCTATCTCTTCTAAAAACAACATATCGATCGTCAAATAATTCGGAACTGAGTACACTGTCGTTCAGCCAAGTTTCCGTTAAGACAATAACATCGTAGTTACTTGTTGCTACATTACGGTAAAATGTGTGTGTTTTAGTTCGTAAGCCACGAGTATTTTGGTAATATATATTTAAAGGAGTGAATTTTAACAATATAAAATAATAATAAAAAACATGCAATTTATAATAAAGTGAGGTAAAATGTTATTTTAAATTTGCCAAAATGCTTGTGTCTTTAACAAGAATGAAGCCGGAGTCCTCACTCTTCCGCATGAAGACACGACCACCTCGGACCCACACATACTTAAAACCCTTCTCCTTTGCTGTCTGTCGAGCGGCAGCATGTAACGCTTTGTTATGCGGTGATAGGTGTTCCATAATGAAGATAGGTGTTTTAGTTCCCGTGTAATCCAGATGTGTACTATTGAGTTTGGCGTCAGTGTTCTTCTTGTTGAATGTTATTGTAGATGCTAAGAAGTTATCTCTTACTTGTGGGCTATTTAACTCAACAATGATGGAACGAGGACGTGAATTATCTGGGTTCAATTTGGCCACTCTAGTGACACGCACTATATTTTCATCTTTGATCTCGCATTCAATAACATTTCCTATCTTCTTGACAATGGTGATCAAATTTTCAGACTTGTGTTCAGGAACACATTGGATTTCTAGATTTTTATAGCGGGCATTTTGCTCCAGCTGGTTAATTCGTGATTGTAATCCAGAGATGGTTGCTCTCATTTCATTATCATTCTCTTCTAGTTTTTTCATTTGGGTCTCAGTCGTTTGGTGTCTTTTCATTGCATCTTCAAATTGACCGTTAATAAACTCCATTGCCTCCTTAACTTCTATAATCAAGTCCTTGACCGTTTTAAGTTCAGTCCGCATATCAGTACTGAACTGCTTAATAAACTCTGACATATGCTTTTTTAGGACGTCTTCCATAATTTCTCGAACTTCATTGCGTGTGACTGCATTATTATTGGGTGGGGAAGAAATGGCTTGCCTCTTGGTGGGGCGAGTGGTAGTCTGAGTTGGACGTATGGGTGTGTTATCATTTTTGGTGGTTTTCGAAGTCGGCTCGATACAACGTGGGCATATCCACTCTTTGTAAGAAGAAGGCAAATTTTTACCCTTCTTATCGGGAAACAGACAAGCATAATGGTACGCAGTTTTACACTTGTAGCATTTTGTATAGTTTTCATCAGTATTGCCCAGCGTACAGCAACCCCACTCCATTATTCTCAGTCACTTAGATTTTAATAAATAATATTAGTTACAGTTGCACTATAGTTAATGCCCCTTGCAAAAATATCGAAATTTTAGCACACTGAGCGTTGCCGTGAGAAACTCCGCGAGAAAAAGGTCCTAAGCGCCGTGTATTTTGCGTCGCTTACGCGTTCCGGCTGCACGAATCGTAAAGCTTGTAATAATTTTACCAGGGTAGTTTGTGATTTGCACTTGCACTTGTTATTGTCCACAATTCACAATATAACAACTTTTAGAAGTAGAAAATGATTCTTAAACGTACTATTATATTAAAAGTTTACTTTAATTGGGTATTTAAACCCTATTAATCACTTATAACAGCTAAACCTTTAAAAAACTGAGGCGTAATTGTACAGTGGTGTTACCCGTCCGACAGTTAAAGTTGAATATTATAATATATATAAGTTTTGCCAGACAATTTATTGAATGTCGACCACGAGCCAACGTACTGTTTGTAGTGTAGGACGCCTTCCAACGTGATCCCATAGTATTGCACGCATCGCTGAGTTGCAGTGGATGCTAGTGGCGGAGAAAGTGGTGTGAGTAGTAATTGGGCAAGTTCTACATATATGTCCGACAGTAGACATTTCCTAAACCATGTCCACATTTACTTCTCGCTCGTCTCCTCTCCGGTGTTTGAATGAAAGATCAAGCTATTTACCGTGTACGATCTCTCGAGTGTTTCGGCTGCATTGCTAAAGAAGGAAATGCTAATAAGAAACAAAAATATGCACATTTAAATCTACTAAAGTACCTATCTAGCTATTAACAGCTGCACCTAGCTGTGCGTAAGTATAACTAGGTTAGGTAACAGGCACAAAATACTTACATTAATGATAAAGCGCCTACATGATTGATCAACCCTATATACATCTTGGAAAATGTTTGCGGTGATGGTTTTTCCAGTAAATTTCAAGGTTCTTATACTTACCTACTATGTTTGTTTATAAGTTCCTTGTTGCAATAAAACATGATTTACTTACATTACATTAAAATGTTTTTGTTTAAAATATCAGTTTGGTAGATTTAGGTATTTGAATAGCTGACCCTAAAATAATATAGTTCACTCCTTGTCAAACAGCCTTATCTCAAAAAAAAATGTCCTATCCAAATCCCTTAAAAAAACAAACGAAATTTTGAGAAAAAACTTTTGACTTTTGACTTTTTCATTTTTGTTTCCTATTGATTCAGACTATAACGAACATAATATACATATTATATCAAGATAGAATTAAATTAAGTATAACTCAGATCATAATAACCGTTCTTTGGAACCTACTTATATGTATAGTCTATGGAACCTACTAAGAACCGTAGACCCATCCTTTGCCTAACGCACCCATAGAGAACTTGGCATCTTTAGCACAGGTGATATGTCACCCAACTCTTTTTCCCTAGCTGTATTTTATTAATGCGTTTGCGAGATAGTAGACATTTTAATTCGATCTTTTCAATCATGGCTAGCATAACTACCTATGACTCCTTATATCCCAATATATTCATGTTGTCCATGGCCTAGGATCTGTAAAAGTCAAAAAAATGTATGTAGTATATTTTTTTTTACTTTAGCCAAAAATTTTACAGAGCCTATTAAGTAAAACTGCCTCAGATTTATTCCTTATTGGCCTATGATTTATCCCTACTATTGTAGGAATTTAAAAAATACCATCTTATATCCAATTAATTTTATACCATCTTATATCTTTATCTTTATCTAGATTTTAACTTCTCTACCTATTAGAAGATAAGTTAACATTTAGAATTAGGTAAAGATGATTTTTTATTTTTTTATTTATTCCCATATTCCAAAAAAATAGAAGATAAGTACGCGAATATATGCGATTGTATAAAGGAATAATTTTATGTAGTAGAATTTAAAAACTCAAATGGTACTTGGTAGAAAATGCCTCGCTGTGATTGGTCGAAGCTAAAACGACAAAACCGTTCAACAATTTCATTCAAACAGCCTTCTCAAACTTCAATGTTTCAAACGTACAGCCGTTTGAAATCCCCTTTGTGAATTTGTCAACAATCATCAGTGTTATATTGCGGTTTATTGTTAATTATTATTTTATTTGACTGTAATTTTTATATTTTAAGCTAGTTTAAAATGACGTCGATCAAAGAAGACGAGAAGAAAGAAATACCTGAAATTATACATGATCCTCAAACTAACAGCACATACCAGAGGTTGCGATTTTTTGGAAAGGTGGGTTTTACTTTTATTTGTATTAGATCTTAATTATAATGGAGTATTTTGTGTAAAGATTTCCACATTATGTATAGTTTTTTAACTCGATAATATCGTATCTTACAATACTTTACCTAATGCCAAGTCCACCTGTTCTATAAAAAAAAATGTTAACCGCACGTAACCGTTTAAGATTTCACTCGGACGAATGTTTTGGCTTGCTATTTTGTAATTTAATTTTGATGACGTTATAGTTATTAGGACTATGACAAAAATAGAAACATGAATTGTCAGTTATTTCAAATAACAGTATGTAACAGGTGCATCTACAATAGTGCATCATTTAAGTTGAGTTCTTAATGCATGTTGCAGTATAACTTAGAATGTTCAAGCTGCATTAGTATGATTAATAGGATTTTGTACTTAGTAATTGTACCTAAGGTGACCCTAGGATAATTCACCCATTCAGAATAATTTATTACTTAAACATTTTAATAATTACACAACGGTTACAACATACATAATAGGTCTGCGGGGCACTCTAAAAATGTCCCATATTCTTATATAAACAGCCGTTCTTAACCAATTCTTAGCAATGTAAATTAAAATATATATATCAACTGTATACCATAATATATTCATAACAGTCAGAATATTGTGCTTTATATGTAGTGATGCCCTGACCACTCATATCTATAGCCAATTTGAATGCATCTGTTGTAGTGTACATACCTGTTTTATTCAGAATCAGACATAGACATTTTTTACCACATTCCCCTTATACAGTGAAAACTTTTTGGGTGTGTTAAATCTAAGTCAAATCTAGATCATCACATTATACCAGTCAAACATGGTATCTATGTATATATATATCATTCCATCACTAACATTATACCAACTATACTCTTCTTAAAATGATATGTTTCACACACACTCAGTGCGTAAATAATCTTTATAGGGTGGGTTTGCAAAATGCTACGAGATCCAGGACATAGCCTCCAATCAGGTGTACGCCGGGAAAATAGTCTCGAAGAAGTTGATGGTCAAATCGAGCCAGAAGGAGAAGATGGCTCAGGAGATCTCCATTCACCGGTCACTGCTGCACAAACATGTGGTCGGCTTCCACAGTTTCTTTGAAGATTCCCTCAATATTTACATTATACTTGAACTGTGTAAGCGAAGGGTTAGTATATATACAATTTTCTATGTTTCAATAAACTAGCAGCTGTTGAATGCGCAATTTCTTATTCAATCCACATTTCTGTTAAGTCCACATGTAATGCTACTCCTCAGGCATAGTTTCTTGATAGTTGAACTGTCCTCTTCTGGACTGGCCTTAACTTATATCCTTTTTTTACATTGATAGGGAGTTCTACTATTTCTTATAATATATAGGATAATAGAATATTTGAGCAGGAGTGCACGGTTGTAAAATTCCATAAATCCCATGTTATTAATATTTTATTTCTCAACAGTCTATGATGGAGCTCCACAAGCGTAGAAAAGCAATTTCAGAGCCGGAGACAAGGTTTTACATGCACCAGATCCTCCTAGGTGTGCAGTATCTGCACAGCAAACGCATCATCCACCGAGATCTGAAGCTCGGCAACCTGTTCCTTGATGATGACCTCCATGTCAAGATTGGAGACTTTGGACTAGCTGCAAGGATTGAATATGAAGGTTTGTGTCCTTTTTTAAGGAACCTTGACTGTCATACTGTTAGTCAGGATTTACAGTGATCTGAAGACACAGAGCTTCATGTTTACGACACTATAACTCAAAAAACAATGTATAATAATACTGTAACTTAATTAGACATCTTATTTGAGTAAATAATGCAAGGGTTCCCGGAATAGCCAAGAATTTGTAGTGAGTACTCTGCTTAGAGCACTGTCTTACCATTTTGCTTGTTGAGTAACCAAGTCATTAATTTGACTATTCATTAGGCAAACTAAACATATTTATTTAACAAACAGGAGAGAGAAAACAGACCCTATGCGGCACACCGAACTACATCGCGCCCGAGATACTGACGAAGAAGGGGCACTCCTTCGAAGTGGACATCTGGAGCTTGGGCTGCATCATGTACACGTTGCTCGTTGGCAAGCCGCCGTTTGAGACCTCCACGCTCAAAGACACGTACAAGAGGATCAAGCAGTGCGAATACAGGTAACATTGATGGTGTAATTTACAGAATAGCTTCTTTTTTTTAATAGTCATCAAGCATGACCACAAATATGTCCTAAACTTGTACACTTGCGTCTCGCGCAACTTGTATCATTGTTACATGTGAGATTATAATACTGGGAGTACTACTACCACAAATTTGGCGCGAGCAAGTGTTCATTCAGGATTATATGAATGAACACTTGTTCGCGCCACTTGTATTACAGCCAGATCCACAAAGTACATACAGAGAAGGAGATGTCCTAACCAAATGTGAACCGGTGATTCTTATTTTAGCTCAACTCCCAACAAAGAGGAGCGGGGCAATAAAAATAAATGCACTGCAACTGTTGTTTTTTTGTAGATATGTCTATTTCAGCACGATGTTAAGCCGACCGCGTACGTGGTCTTGAGTCAAGATATTCTTTAAAAAAATATTTTTTTTTGTATTGTTGAATAGCGAGGGCGTGTACCTAGCGATGAGCGTATTATTCGCGGGTCCGTGCAACTCGATGGGTAGTCGGTATGCGAGGGCGTTAGTCGACGATAATACCGTCAAACTGCGATACAGGTGGTTATCCCTATTTACGTTATGTGGTGATGGCCCATAACAAGACCGCTTTACGTGACGTTTCAGCACTGTGTGATGATCATCCTGTTTATTATACTGTTACATACATCTTTAGGGGTGTTTCGATTCGATCGATTTTCGTAACGTTTGAGAAACCAATATGACGACTTTTAACAGTCGCGAGGTTGCGCTCGCGATTAGGGTGCTTGTATAAAGAAGCCTGTTATGTTCGTTAGTTAGTTATTCATTATGGAACACGACAAGTCAAGCCCACTGGTCAATCTACAAATAGAAATATATAGTCTCAATAATGGGTTAAGCTCAAAAATGTATAAGATATAAAAAAAAAAAGCAACCATGGAGATTCTTGCCCGTTCATATCCATAAAAACGGCATTCCGAACGGGTGGTAAAGTAGTAGCATAATATTTTGTATCTTTTGACGATTCATAAGTACTGTACATGGTCTACGTGAATAAAAAATATTCTGATTCTGCCGAATAAAGGGTAAAGCGACCCGATTTTGGTGATTGGTGCCAATAAAGCCGTGTCTCCAGAGCGTGTTGTGCTATGCGCAATACACAAAAGATATACTAATTTTCCCTCGTGCGAGTTGAGGCATGACATTAGTTTGAACCTGTTTTATGTTTACGTTTGTTCACGTGGGAGAATTTTATATTCCTAGTATTACCTGCTTATTTATGTAACCACCCTGACTGCGTCCCTCAATGAAAATAGATCGCAACATAATTCGAAACTCATAAACGCGAGTGCAGAACATACATATCGTTAACACCGTTGTATCAATGGAGAAAGATGGAGATTAAAAAATGAAATTACATGAAAACTGCCACTTTTATTCTTATAGCTTTTTCTCCCTTTTGTGTTCTTGATCCGACCGTTGAGTTGCTATTTTCAGCGAATCACAAATAGCCTACGTCGGAGTAACGGCCTAAGTCCGGGTCCGCACTTTCGTTGGGAATTAAATTTAAAAAAAAAGCGGTCGACAGTCACTTACCTCTATCATATACAACACTTAATCTTAATGTCTTATTGGTTATTACATTTGTTTAAAATCGATCGAACGTTACCCTAATGGCACTCATTTGTACAATCTAATGGCATCCACAAATACTTCCATTAAATGTGTGCTGTGATATTAACATGTTGTGTATTACATGAGATCTCTTTAGTTTTATTATAAGAATTAATAGGCGTTACTTATCTGCTATTATGTGGCCGTTGTACAGCTATTGGGCGAGTCGTATTTGAATGATAACGTTCCAAGGTCCAAATACTATGTCATTGTTAACAATAAACAACTCTTAAGTTCTATTATGCTGCTATATGTCCTGTCTAACGTGAACTCCGTCTAAATCGTATTATCTGGACCAGCTCAGATTTGGAGTGTACGCACATTGGCCCCTTGTCTAGAATAGGCCTGTATTTGTTATCAGTAATGGTTACATTTAAATGAAAACGCGTTTATTTGTTTTTATAATAATAATATCGCCAGACGAACAAACCTACTGCACGGTTCCAAACTAAGCAATGATTGGATTGTGTGTACCGTAGTAGGTGCGGGCACAGTATATAATACTTTATATTTATATATTATATTTATATATATATAGATGTTATACATTAATGACTCAGGGATACATTCTTGCCCATCACACATAGTTTGCTCCTACCAGGGCTCGAACGGGGACACTCGGTACATCATTACCAACTGTGCTGTCATGCTGTCAAATATGTCGTTTGCTCTAAATGTTTCCTAGTTTAATTTATTCGCGTGAATATAGTGAGCCATTATCTAAGTAAACAATGATGATAGGATTCCCTCATCGCTGCGCAAGCCGGCGGCGTCCATGATAGTGCTGCAACTGCAGTCGAACCCGGCGCGGCGGCCCTCGGTGGACAAGCTGCTGCAGCACGAGTTCTTCTCGTCGGGCATCCTGCCGGCGGCGCTGCCCGTCTCCTGCCTCACCACCGCGCCCAGGACCGACCAGCTTGAGGGTATGGCGCTGCATCGCCGCCCGCTCAACGAAGTTAACACTAATGGTGAGATGCTTACAATGCCATTGTCATTTTTCTCTCGCTCAGGATATTAACATATTTATCTGGCTATTACACAAGCGGGACAAATATGTCCGCCTCCATTCACTCCACTCACTTTGGTCTTCTTCCTTATCCATACATCAGCCTTGAAAAGATCCACTGCTGGACATGTCAGATCTCAAGCTCCCTGTAATGTGAATGAGATCATTGGTTTACCTTATGGTCATGTCACATGCACTACATCTGCTGGCTTGTGGGCATTCTGGAACTCATCACTGTGGTATAATAATATGCTGTCAGGTATTTTTCTGACAAAGACCCAAGTCTACGTCATGATCATCGACAGACCTACCTTGCACGCCAGGAGAATACCTGTGTAGCATATCATTTTCGCAAGGGCCTAACTAAATTATGATGGTATGTTTGTCGCAGACCAAGTAGCGATGGCGGTGGATTCGCCGGTGAAGCGCGAGGCGATAGCCGCGGAGCCGCGCGCCGTCGAGCCGACCTCGCACCGACAGAACCTGATCGCGCTGCGGGACCAACTGTCGGCGCTACTCGCCGCGCCCAAGGTACGCCTACTACTCACAATGTTCAATATATTGAGTATACATCTGTATCGATTGCTGCTGGAAATTTAGCATTCCCGTCGTGTCCAGTGAAATTTAAAATTGTTATAAAGGTAAATTGTCTCAATAACGGTCATCAGATGATAATACGATGCGTGAATTTTACATGATTACAATTTTTATACGTTTATTTTTTCAAATTATTCATAAAACTCATGTACGCGAAGTGTTCTCACACGCATCCGCTAGTAACTGAGGCCTACGGTTTATCTCCCCTTCATTGTTGAGACATGATTTGCATAAAATATTAATGCCTATTCACATTAAACAGCTCAAATGTCGCTCCGAGTCGCTGACGGACGAGCTGAGCGACCCCGCGGCCCAGCCCCTCGTGTGGGTCGGCAAGTGGGTCGACTACTCGGACAAGTACGGCTTCGGGTACCAGCTGTGCGACGAGAGCGTCGGCGTCATGTTCAACGACACCACCAAGCTGATCATGCTTGCTAATGCAGTGTGAGTACCATGCATTATTCAATCTACTAGACACCCACTGACGTAGTTTATAAGTTCTACGTTTGACGCAAATTTTATTGGTGAAAACCCAGCTACAACATTTTTGTTCCAAATAATTATGCCAAATCCATCTGAGTATATTGGAACAGACTCTTCATTGGTAGTAACAGCTAAGGTAACAGTCATCCCTTTGAAAACATGAATTTCATAAATAAGAATGACAGTCAACAAGATTTTAACTGTTACTACAGATGAAGGTACTGGCCCTCAGTACAAAATGTTAATATGCCACCATCAGTAATATGAAATAACTCACTCCGCTCTGCACTTCGTTGGTCCAGCAATGATCTATCCAATCAGATGCGAGTGCGCTAACATTAGCTGTAGTATCTCTTGCGTAGGCAGTGGTACTATAATGTTATAACGCGATATTTGTATAGTATCATATTAAAAATTTTCATTACATTAAACCATTCACGCATAGTGTGCTGAAATCTCAATAAATGATTTGTTTCGTTCAGGAACGTGCACTACATCAACCGGCAGGGCCAGGAGCAATACATGACCATGCGCGAATACCCACAGGAACTTGACAAGAAAATGAAACTCCTCACATACTTTAGGAGATATATGACTGAACATCTTATGAAAGCTGGTAAGCGTCCTTTATCCCTGCCCATAGTGATTTTAATAGTATCACTCTACTTCTTCAACTCATAGGAACCTAATGTTGACTGTAGGAGCTCCTACTTCACATATTTTTTGATGATTTGAGCCTTCCACGTCTCAATCTTGACTATGTCTTCGGCCTACCTCGAGCTGCTTGCCCACGCTTATTCAATTCTTCGCTTAAGGTTATTAGGCTCCTCTAACGTCGTTCTACGTAATTACGTAACGAAACCCGAAAACAGCTCTTTCCATAGCCCTTGGCCACTCGACTGGCTATAGAAACTCCATCACATAAATACAAATTTAACATGTATGCTATATTGATTTGTAGGTGCGTCTGTGCCAGTCAGGGAGAGCGATGGTCTGTCTCGGTTGCCGCATCTACACCAGTGGTTCAGAACCACGCTAGCAGTCATCATGTACCTGACCAATGGAACTTTACAGGTAACACCAAGCACTATAACTAGGTGGTGAGCCTATCGCCTATGTTTCAGTTCATTATGTTCTAGTCGCGTGATGAATGTGAATGTGTGAATCCGTAATATAAGTATCTGATTTTGCCGCGCGAGCGCACACATTGTTGGTAGCGTAAGTGTGATGCTATTCGAACCCACCTAACCTAAGCTAAGATTACTGAAACATATACATTTATTTCACAGATAAACTTCCAAGATCATACCAAAATAATACTGTGTCCGCTGATGCAAGCCGTCACATACATTGACGTCGAAAAGAACTTCCGGACATTCAGGTTCAGCACGATCGAAGAGCACGGCTGCGATCGGAAGCTGTATGCCAACCTCGCGTACGCACTCGAGAAGCTGAACAGTGTTCTCGCGAACAAGCTGTGCTAGCCCCGCGCGCTACATACTATGCGGATATGGTACATATTAAAATAATTTAAATGAATTATATTGCCTACATTACAATCTCTGGTGAGATTGAGGGCCTGCGTATATGGGGTACTACAACTCTACAGGCGATTAGTTTGTTAGTTTATTAGCAACATACATGATTTTTTTTAATGTTTATTTTGTCACGAAAATCAATTTCAGTAACGTTTTAGAACTGTTTTAATGTCCATTCGATTTGTCTCCATTATTTATTCGTATCGTACACATCAAACTGTTAACTGATGAAGGTAAATATATATATATATGTGCATGACGGCAAATTCGAAATTTAACGAAATTGTTTGACAACCTTAAAGATTACTTTTTTAATAGATGTAAACATTTGTTTGATAGCCTAGTCCCACTCCCAGGCAGAGATGTGAAAATTAGTATAAGATAATAGGATAGGCATCAGGAAAGGTTAAGGGCGTTGTCATTGATTGTACAAGCTCTGGTCGCCTCGGGTACACCCAGTACGACGAATAATGATGTACTATTCGTTTTCGTCAGACACAATAAATTAAATTTTAGTAAATATTTTCTTGACCGGTTTGTAGAGAGCACCATGACTGAGGGCTGGGGTGCGCGCGGTTAATTTTGAGTTTTTTATTTAGTTTTATAACTATATTTTATAACGATTGTTTGTGTGCTTCAGTAACATCGGATAGGCTTGTTCGACTTAAAATAGCTTTATAGGTTTCTTACATCACTGCCATTTGTTCAGAGTATGAATATTGTCTTAATCTTTCTTTCCTTACCCTTGCCTTGAATATCATAATTTGTACGCGTGTCGATAGCGTTGCTGTGGAGCTATAACGACTAAGCTCACAACCGTACCAATATTAAGATTAAGTACCTGGGCCCATGGGCTAGCAAACAGGGTCTCGACAACAGATTTAACTCCGAATTTAGAATGGCATTATTAAGGCACTTTTGTTCAGAAATTTTATTTTTAAAGCCATTATATGTTCTTAGAAATATGAAGGTAAGACTTGTGCCCTTTAGTTTAAAACTGAAACAAGTAAGGTCCACGTCTTGATTGAAGACGTTGAATGTTCGCTAGCTTGTACAGGGCCAGCATTGTATACTATGGCCTGAAGCTTCCTCGCATAGTGGTGGGAATTTGGTGTACCTGATATAGTGACGATTTTGTCTAGGTACAAATTACTTGAGGGGAAAACAGGCGTGATGTGGAACTTATTTCTGCACGGCCATAACATGCACACAAGAGCCAGTTGAATAGCTTGTGGGCCCCAGGATCATGATCTCAACGATCCGTTTGCAATGAGTCTGAATCAGTATTACTTATTACGAATTCGATGGTGTTGAAGCACTGCTAATTTGTAACACTGGAATTTCTCAGAGGTGTGTTATTACCTCCCGACATTGTAATATAATAATATTAACTATTTGACATTAAAGTTATTAGGAAAATTAAATGTCTTTGTTTCAACCAGGCAATAGTTTATTGCAACTTATTTCTAGTTCCAGAAAACTTCAGTTTTTAAACAAAACTATCCCTCAAATTTATAGAAATTTGGATCAATTTACAAAGTAAGATATAAATAAATATTTGCAATTGTAGATGGACAAAAACTTTCTATAAATTTGGGAGTTTGTTGCCTGTGCATCTGGGTCATTTTTCTCATAGTCACTTAAAATATCTCACAGCAATTACTCGAGGGTTGCATTCAATTTCATTGTTCGCTATTCAATTCATATTTTTTTTGACATATGTTTATAACAACAGAAGGTGGTGTTTGCACAGCACTTATTCATTAATTTATATTTGGTATTAAAATGAACCCCCAATTTATATAATTTATTAAAAAACTTTTATGACTAATTTACTATAGTAAGATTGTATTTTACATTATAACTCAGAGTGTATTGGGTGCTGGTGGGGCAGTAGTTCACCAGGGTGGATGAAAAGGCCCTCCTTGGCTAGCCAGTCAGTGTAGGCGCCATATTGCGAGGAGACGCCCACGATTTCCCCCTGCCCGCTGATCGGCCGTCCAAAGGTGCGGCCAGAGCCCGCCAAATATCTGTGAATGCATGGTTATATATAAGTACACAATAAACTATAACCCAATCAAACAGTTTTAATAAGATTTGGACTGAATCTGAGAGCAAATTATATGAATAAAAAGATCAAGTAATAAATCAGTCTAATTTACATTTTTTTGTACTCATCAATGTTTGTACTACATGTATTATATCCATCCACATCTAATAAATGCCAAATGCAGTGCATTGTACATATATACTGCTTTAAGATATAGAAGTGGATAGCTTATAAGTGGTGTTTGACTAAATCACAAGAAAATGACCAGAGACCTATATATATAGCTCTGGTCAATTTCGTCTCCTTGCTTCCTTCTGCTTTATGACTGATAAAGATGTTTCAGAAAGAGACAATTTTAGTTAGATTATAATTGTAAATCTCATCATCACTTACCATGAGGTCAGATTGAGATCAAATACTTGCCTATAATCTAATAAAAAAAGTTATCTATTATAGTTTACTTACGAAGCAGTGTCAATGTGCCTGAACTTCACAGGTGTGTCCCTCCTCCAGTAGTCATTGTTGCACACGACAGTCCAGTTGTCACCACTGTCTCCCTCTCCTCCATCATCGCCATAGCATGACACCTCCTGGTTGCCCGACAGAGGGGATGTGAAGTAGTGAGAGTGCAGATTCTTCTTAGTGGCTACATGCTGCAGCCGGATGTTAGAGTTGCATTTTATTGGTTCTCTGTAACAATTTTGTTGCCTTTAGTTGATAGTAAATAAAAAAAAAACTAGCTGTGTTCTACATACTTTTTCTGGTTATAATTTTTAGCAGCAGCTAGTAAACAACCTATTGATTAGGGTCACAATTCCCTTACTTCGCCTTTCCTTCCAAAAACAACATTGAAATTAAATACTTACCCTCGTTTACAAGTCTCTCCTAAAGGCGCTCGCACCAGCCAATGGCTATTATAGTCATCGGACACGTCGACTGCCGTAACTGACTGCTGTCCAGACCCTGAGCCATACTTCACGTCGTGCGAGTGGAGCCGCAACCGTAGATCAGAATTGATCAACTTCAAAATCGTGCCGCATGTTACAAATTCCGCTTTCGATCCTAAGGAATAAAAACGCGCTATCAACACTTGTGTACAACAACTTTTAATTCATAAAACGCACTAAAAAGTTTAATCTAAGTCGCGTATCCTCCCATAACATAAGGCCACGTAATTATTAGATCGCTCTAACGCTGTTTATCAGAATACAAAGAAAATTCTCAAAAAAATATCGTATAAATACAACATACCTTCCGAGATTTGTAATATTAAGGAGAGAAATAAAAATGTAGGCAGAATACTAGATAAAACGTTATTTTTCTTAAAAAAATCCATAATTCTTGCAGAACGAAGTCCCACACCGCTTCACTTCCTTTGGTGCCTTGATTTGACAGTTGTTTATTTGACACGTTTGACATAATATTGATGACAATCACTGCCGTCTGCCACTTCCTTGACGGATACGCTAGGAGCAATATGAAATTTGAAGCGCGTAAAAAGTTGAACTAAAAGCAAGGATGTAGATGATGTATGTGGGTTGCACTCGTTTTCCACACATAACAAGAAAAACAAACAACCATAGCATCGCTGTTACGTATTATTTTTCTGTAGATGGCGCAAAGTCTCATCCATCTCTAGTTCGTCTGTGGTCTCTTGTGTACTGTTGAGTAATTTTGTTCTGTGAGCTGAGTCAGTGTGTGAACTGGAACTGATAGAAGCTAAAATCAAGCCGTCTTATTCCAAAACAGGATCTAAATAAAGTACTGGGATTGGTACAAGGTTTAAACCATGAACTAAAGAAAACGTTATTATAAAACGAAGTTTATCACCAAACCATGGTTTATCTTTGGTACTAAAGAAAAACCGCCGAGACCCCTAGTTTATCTTCGGTACCAAATTATTTGAGGTTAGGTTGAAGTTCATTTCGTGTGTCAAATACCTAGTAATCTAATAAATATGAATATTGACTTGATTGATTTAATGGATTTGGAAGATTTGGGCACGCTGGAGACGCGCCGGCAATTAAATAGACATCGTCATCGTGTGAATCCTTTTGATTTGAGTGACGAGGATTTCCGATACAAATATTAGGTTCACAAAACTATTCGGAAAAAATATTGTGGATGTGCTACTTGACGATTTGGAACATGACCCTCGAGGATGCACACTGAGTCCGGAGCTTCAAGTGGTTTGCGCATTACGCAACTGGGCTCGCTATGAAGTAAGTGTTATTTACAACTATAACCTTAGTCAATGCAGAAAAATCAAAAAATATACTAATACAGGTACATGTTTTATTCATAGATTCAAGACAATACAGCTGATTTATATGGTGTGTCTCAACCGGTTGTGAGCAAAACATGTAAAAAAGTAGCAGAAACTTGGTCACGGATGACCCAAAGATTCCTAAAAATGCCTACTACTTGAAACTAACAGGAGGACAGTATGAGAAAATTCCACAATTGACTGTACTCATATAAGAGTTAGAAGAGTAAATGCTGATGGGGGTCAGTTATTTATGAATAGAAAAGGATTTCCTTGATCAATCTACAGGTAATTTTTATAGTAATATTTTAATTTTAAGTTGTCTAATATGTTTGTAGGTGAGTACCTAATTACTTTTTATGTAACACACATCCCAAAATGCTAGTTGCAATCCCAAATATTGGTTAGTTTGTTTGGCTCAATCTATATAATATAAAAATTACTGTTTCTCTGTTTGTAGTTGGTTTCTGTGGTATTGCAGTTACAACACACACCGGGTTAATGTTAAATTTTTATAAACTTTTCAGGTGGTTTGTGATGCTGAATTCAAAATTATGGTCATTGTTACCAGCTGGCGAAGAAGTGTACATGACTTCAGAATATTCAGAGAATATAGACTAAAAATCAAGGCTTCGCAACTGCATTTTTTTATCCTTCTACATGAAACATTAGGCTCAGGCTGGAGACCTCATAATGCCTAATCATAAGTGTATATTATGATTTTTTGTTAGTAATGCTCACCCCTTTCTGGTTTTTAATGTTTATTTGGCTATATAGACAACAGAAAGGCAATTATTTAAAGTTAATGTAATAAAAAAAATAGGCATGAGAAGTGAAATTATATGTTTTATAACAATGAAAGATGTGTTTATTGAATAAAATATCTGAAAACATTTTATCCTTCATTACTTGTCTTTTGACTTTCTGACAATGCTTTTTCTAATTCCAGTTTCTTTATTTGCAATTTTAATGTTGTATTTGTGCTTCACTTCCATAATTTCAAGCTGTCTTTTATTAAATATGTATTGCTATCCACGATTGACCGGTGCATTTCTTCACTTCTGTAAAACCAAATAGAATAATGTACCAAAGTTATTATATTTCGAATATGTAAAAAATTTGTATAAGAGTAATAAAAGTACTAAAAGTGAAGAAATATACCTGGAGTGTGACTTGAACCGAAAATCAATCACATTAGCATTTATACAACTACCCAAATAAGTATGATACAATACACTGCACTGTTATCATATTGTAATAAATAATTTGCATGTTTCACCAACTTTTTCTTCTGAAATCAAATTTTCGCCCTTCTTTTCTTTTGTTGTTTTATTTTTATTCCCAATTTTCCGTATAAAACAACAAGCCAGAACAATTTAGTATTATTAAAGAGGTGACATAAACATAACATAAACACAACAAATGTCAAATGTCACGGCGCGCGCATTCTCCGTTTCACGCTAAAGCTGGCAAAGAAATAAAATAAATTGATTAAAAAAGCGCGTCAAATTATTAGTTCTGATTGTTCAATATATTAAATCTTAAACAAACAACAATTTATGATATATGTTTATATTAATAAATCATTATTTAAGTACTTGAAATGTGAATATAATATAAACATGTCGAGAAACGGAACGTTACACTGAATGAACCCTGTATGAACGAACGAATGTTTACCATTTTTCGTTTATAATCTGTAGATATTATTTAGACCGTGGACGAAGTTTGACTTATCTGATCCTCGATTGGTCTTCGATTTGTAATAAGGCATGGTTTTTCTCTGCTTTCAACTTTAAACCATGGATCTTTTAGTTCAGGTTTAAACCATGCCCAAATCATTTTTTTGTAATAAGACCGAAGTAGTCTTAGCATATGGTAATTCGTAGAATAAGTGCAAATATTGATAAGTGTATATAAATATTTACATTACTCGTAATGAACAATAGCAGTTATACCCCGAACACAGGTGTTACAGGTGAGTGAAGCATTGACAGTAAATAAACCATCATAAATCGGTCCTTATTGTATAAACTTATCAATATTGCAGCACCCATCGACCCCGGCTGGAATGACCCGCCGAAATTGACGTTCAACGCGCAGCAAGGAACTCCCAATAAACCACGAAATATTTTGAATAAGAGAGTGGCATTTCCCTTGGCCAATACCATAACTAGTCCAGTAGCGCCTTCTCCCATACATTTGCCACCGATGCCCAGCATAGTGCCCCTTGCACCTCCGAAACAGACCACTCCAGTTACGCAAGCTGAAGATATAGATAGTGAGAATACTCTTAGAGAAGTTAAAGAAATATTATTAGAAGTACTGGAAAGCAGCACAGAATTGGGACCAAAAGCAAATGATATAAGAAGAAGGATAGGTGTTATGGAAGATATGTGGTCTAATGGGAAACTGAATACAGGGATATTTTTAAAGATGAGAGAGTTGGCTCATGGTATGAAATATCTTCTTTATATGTGTCACTAGTGGGCAAAGTTGTCCCCATATGTCCAAAGGCCCAGTCATTCAGTAGTTATGATGACATGACACCATCATCAGCTGGTGTTATTAGTAAAAATCAAACCCAATATACATCAATGCTTGTAGCTTTGAGTATTTTACAAATGGAGCCACCTACAGCCAACATCTGTGCAATATTTTTTCTGCTAATTCTTGCAGGATGGGGGGGTAAAAGTTCAAAGGCAGGGATTAAGTGCAACAAATTGAATTAATAGCTTATGAGCAATGTTTTTGACTGAGGGTTACCTTGCAATGCTATATACAGGTTTATTGGTCTGTGGGTTGCATAGTGATGTTTGGCATAATACTCATTCGGTTATAATAATTGTATAACATAAACATACTTAGCTATTTCTTCTTTCAGCTTTAAAGGATGATTCACCAAGCAAGGCAGACACCATCCATCGAGCTCTGATGGTGGATCATGTCAATGCAGTGGGAACCTGGATGCCCGGCGTCAAGCAGCTCATACACAACTGCATAGCTCGCTCAGAACTATTGGCCATTGATAAGGAAGAGCAACAGATAATTTAGAGCTAGTCTTCATCAAATTATGGATTTTAAACTTGACTGAATTTCATACTACTTTTATAAATTCATATTATATTCCTAAAACCTCTTTAGTTCTAATCATACTTCTGTCGTAAATACCAAACCTACCTACTACACTTGTCCAATTTATAGAATCTTTATTCTCTCAACTTTGGTGTTCACAAAGTAATTTTTCAGGAAAAAGTGCTTTGTAATCCCATTGTAAATAGTGTATAAAACTTCACCAACATAGATAAATATTTTTTAAGTATTATAATTTATTTAAAATTACGTATTTGAGAATATGTATGTTGCAATCCATATAGGATTTGATTACAAAAGCTATTTAGATAAATACTAATAGTAATGCCACTGCAGTAACTGTAACATTTCATTGATTAGACAGCATTTTATTCATTATGATGTTATTTGTTACGACTGCATCACCTATGCCTAATAGTTAATTGACGCGCTAATCGACATAAAATGTAGATTTGATTCACGCGTTAATTAACGGCATTAGGCAGATGTGGCCCGGATGTTAAGGAAAATAAAGAGATGTGGAAATTTGTATAAAATCAACAATCGAAGCATTCTGAGATTGCCCGCTATGTAACTTCAGTGTACAATTAAACTGTGCTGTATAAATGTAAATAAAACATTGTATCTGCCGATAGCAGTTATCATTTTATTAGAAAAGTGTATTACTTAAATTTTCTTACATTAAACACTGTCTTATACAATCTATATAATTCCGTTAATAATTGATGATCATAATTATTATACTAATATTTACATCATGGTTTCACATGGCACCATGTTTGTCCCAATCGCCATACTACACTTATTTAGTCAGGATACTGTAGTTATATATCAAAATTGAATTGCAAGGCTGTACAATCATCTGTCCAGCAATGGACTAAAATCATTTTCTTATATGTGCAATGTAGTGTGACCTACCTTTCAGGAAATTTGTTTTAAACAACCATGTAATTTGAATAATGATCCGATTGTTTGCCTTATTGCAACCATTGCCCTGCCCCCTGTATCTGCACCTTAATGGGTTGCTGACCTGCAGCCTACTATTTGCACGGGCACAACGAATATTACTGTCAAGATTTGATTTCTGTACGATTCCCAGTTGTACGCAATCTGCAGTTTTTCGGTCATAATATGCGGAAAGGACCTGGAAATCTGGAGTAGTTCTTGGAAAGGCATAGGGTAGTAGATCGCTGAGTCGATCGAATGCCAAGATGATCGGATTGGGTGACAGATAGTAACCTTAACAAGCAGTGACCGAGGTTGGGTACTCAGCGGTGAAGCGGGGAGTATGAGGAGTGGTCTAAATGCCCCGCTTGATGGGCTTGGGCGCGACGGTGACGCGCACGGGCCGGCACAGCTCCACCAGCTGCGCGGGCTCGCGGCCGCCGCCCTCGTCCACCGCCAGGCACACGGAGATGTCCACGCCGCACGGCTCCGTCCACACGCCGTGCGATATCAGCACCTTCGTGAGCAGGCGCACGTTCTGCGTGCCGTCCTCGTCTGAACAATCGGGTTCGAATTAGGTATTTAATTTTTAACGTTATTACGATTATTCAAATAGTGTTTGTAGCGGGGGGGGGGGGGGGGGCACCATGAACTATTAATGCGACACAAATCAGGACCTCAATTATTAACCTACATATTGCAAATGTGTACCAACTGCAAGTACGTTGGTACAAATTAAGAGTTCCAGTTGAGGTCCTGATATGAGTCGAATTAATAGTTCATGGAAAGCCCCCTGAAAAGACTTTGAATAATCCTAATAAAGTTAAAAATCAAATACCTATCTAATCAGATCTTTCGAATCGTCGCGCATATACCACCAGACTCGGAATGCTGGTTTTACGGCGACGAGCCGTCGAGAGGTGGGGGGGGGGGGTACGGGATGCATAACATAAAGCGACGAGACTTTTTGGCGGGAAACTGAAAAGTCATGGCGTCGGTTATGTTTTAATTTCTATAACTAGTGTCCCTGCGAGTTATAGTGAGTGATATAAGTGGAATATTAACCATTGTGGGTTCGGTAAAGTGCACAAGTGTGGGTAATTGATTGATTTGACTTGAGCCTAAGCCTTAGGGCCTGTGCATATGCTCAAAAACAGAAATAATTTATATTACTTGACACTGGCAAAATACTTATGGTGATGCCAAATTTTACTGGTGGTAGGCTTCGGCCGTGGCTAGTCACCTCCCACTGAACAAAGCCATATCGCCAAGCGGCCTAGCCGTGTTCCGGCATGATGTTCGGTGTTGCCATTCATGGATGGCGGGTCAGATCAGTTGCGCTGCATGTGCCTAGTGAATGTAGCGTCTCTATCTACTGCCGCCCTCCTACCTAGGCAAGTATGCTCCATCGATAGATCTCATCGTCACTTACCATCAGGTGAGATCGAGATCAAATACTTGCCTATAATGTAATAAAAAAAAAAATAACCCTTAATAGCCTAGAGTTTCCATTTTGATACCAATCTTTTAAACCGAATGTTTACATTATTATTAGTTTTTTTTTATAGGTTGGCTGTACGTATTTTACTGTTGTATAATATTCTTTCCAACGAAATAAAAAAAAAATCAAATGTCATTATTATTAAACACAGTAACATTAAACACAGAAAAATTAAAAATAAATCACTCTCGTAAATCAGGCTACTAAGGGTTAAAGCTGGGTGGTTACTGGTGTTGTGGTGGTCGAGCGGGCGCAGATGGTCGCGCGGCGGCACGAGCGCGTGCGCGCGCGTGTCGGGGTAGGCCACGCGCACGCGCAGGCGCGCCGGCCGCCGCACGCGCAGCAGCTCCGCCTCCAGCGCCACGCCCGCCACCAGCCCCGCGCTGAAGCGCACCACCGTGTCGTTGTCCGCCGCCGGCTCGATGATCGTCGCCGTGCACATGCGGATCTACACCGATAACACAACTCAGCGAGCATATCATAATAATACCGACACACCAACTGTCGATCGAGCAACGCTTATGTAGCGACTACTTCAACCGCACCACAAGCTACGCAGATGGCACTACATACAGACGCATTCAGAACAATAGACAATTGACGTCACAATCCTGAATCGCGCTATAAGAGTTTTCGGAGCAAGTAACATATATACAAGATCCCGACAATAACCGTTGGGGCATAGCGGCCGCCCCGCCAGGCATACCACCCACCTAGCTGGAAGATCTTCCCTTTACTAAACTGCTAAACTTATATTACGGGCCCTTTACAATGCAAGTGGTACTATCCCATTATACAGGATGATTCAGAAAGGGTATACTATGTTTAGAGCCCGGGCTTCTTTAGCACATTTGCAAACACTATGTGAAGATAGAATTTTTTGCTTCTACTTTCATCGTGCGAACTGCCAAGGAATGGAACACGCTACCGGTGTCTTTGTTCCCCGTTGACTATAATCTGGGTGTTTTCAAGTCGAGAGTGAACAGGTACCTTCTAGGCAAGTATGCTACATAGTAGATCTCATCGTCACTTACCATCAGGTGAGATCGAGATCAAATACTTGCCTATATCGTAATAAAAAAAATCAATATGTCGATTTTAAAATATAAGTTTTGTTCCCAACAAAATGACCCTTGTGATTTATTGTGAGCAATTCTTTATAATTTCTTATCCCAATTCTTCTATTGACATAATCATTATAAATGCGCTGAAGAAGCGCAGGCTCAAGCTTTTGAAGTCATCTTGTATATTAAACATCCATGAATCGATACTAATATTCTCTTGCCCATCACACAAAGTTTTCCACTACCGGGATTCGAAACCAGCGCCCTCTGTACTGAGCAAGGTGTGGATATGTCACCTTGATGTTGGGCCGGGGGATGGCGGGCAGCGGGTGGATATGTCACCTTGATGTTGGGGCGGGGGATGGCGGGCAGCGGGTGGATATGTCACCTTGATGTTGGGGCGGGGAATGGCGGGCAGCGGGTGGATATGTCACCTTGATGTTGGGGCGGGGGATGGCGGGAAACGGGTGGATATGTCACCTTGATGTTGGGGCGGGGGATGGCGGGCAGCGGCGCCGCCTGCAGCAGCGGCAGCACGGCCCGCGCCAGCGCCGCCGGCTTGCTGTCCGCGCTCGCCGACAGCTGCCGGAACACCGCGATCGTGAACGGGTCCGGCTCCACACCTGCACATAACACTGTATTATAACAAACAATTTCTTTAATTAAATTCGTCTTTTCATTCATCATTTTAAAAAAACAAAATGGTGTTTGTTGCTGGATTCGATATCGGCATTTTTTTTAATGTTCCAAATTCGAACAAGGCGTTGAGCGAACAAAAAAATACGTTTTGAAATTTGACCCAAATAACGCCTGTTGAATCGAGTTTACAAGAAAATAAATCACCAAGCAATTTTATTCTGAAAAACGTACTCAACTACTAATTGTAAATTTATACAACTTTCTATAAACTTTGAAGTGAATCTCAAACGATAAGAATAAATAAAAAATTGCCAAGATCTTAGAGCAAATCGCCCAATATATTGGCATGCGTGTCTCGATCAGACCTCAGATGGGGCCAATTAAATAAAGAAAAAAAAACGCGTCACGCCCGATCGCCTTCACTATAATCACGAAGCTTACCAGCTGAAGCGAGCAGTCTATCAAGCAGCTCGGCGTGATGCGTCAACGCCGCAGCGGCGGACAGCGCCGCGGCGGCAGGCGTCAGCGCGGCGGCGGGCGGGGCGGGGGGCGCGGCGGTGGCGGGGGGAGCGGTGGCCGACCCCGCCCCCCCCCCCCCCCCCCCCGCCACCGCCGCCGCGCACAGCCGCGCCGCACACACGCGCAGCGCCAGCTGCCCCACGCACGCGTTCTCTTGATCCGACACGCCGCTGAACTGGTGTTGCAGTCTGCATACGAGAATCAGAATCAGAATATTTTTTTATTCACGTACACCATTATATTTACAGTACTTATGAATCGTCAAAAGATACAAAAATATTATGCTACTGCTTTACCACCCGTTCGGAATGCCGTTCCTATGGAGAAGAACGGGCAGCAAAAATGAATCACCCAAGGCGGCGAGATTACGTTGCGCAAACCATGTAATATCACCCAAGGCGGCGAGATGATGTAGCGCAAACCATGTAATATCACCTAAGGCGGCGAGATGACGTTGCGCAAACCATGTAACATCACCCAAGGCGGCGAGATGACGTTGCGCAAACCATGTAATATCACCTAAGGCGGCGAGATGACGTTGCGCAAACCATGTAACATCACCCAAGGCGGCGAGATTACGTTGCGCAAACCATGTAATATCACCCAAGGCGGCGAGATGAAGTAGCGCAAACCATGTAACATCACCCAAGGCGGCGAGATGACGTTGCGCAAACCATGTAATATCACCCAAGGCGGCGAGATGACGTTGCGCAAACCATGTAATATCACCCAAGGCGGCGAGATGACGTTGCGCAAACCATGTAACATCACCCAAGGCGGCGAGATGACGTAGCGCAAACCATGTAATATCCCCCTATAGGTTGTTCAGTATAAATACGGCGGTGTATGTACCGGAGGCAGTCGGTGGTGAGGTTGTGCAGCGCGTGCGCGGGCGGGCCGTCGTTGGCGCGCAGCGCGGCGTGCAGCGCGCACACGCAGCGCAAGAACAGCGCCGTGAACTGCGCCGCGCCGCACACCAGCGGCTCCATCTCCGCCAACCTGACGCAACACCACATGCCATGCATTCATACACATATACTTACAAAAGTTATGCGTAAAAAAACAAATACACGTGTCGAATTGAGATCCTCCTCCTTATTTTTCGTCGGCTAAACAATTAAAAGGAACTAATCAAAATAGTAAAAAAAAACAAATTAAAAATACAAACAGTTATTTAGATATTCTAAAATTAAAATAGTGAGTGGAAAAAAATATGTCATTCATACATTTATTTGTTCAGCAACCGTCGATTACTCAAACGATGGAGGATTTTATATTTGCGCAAGCGTGTGCAATGTGTTTAAACTTGCACAAACATATCGTTATTTGTTTTGTGCTGATTAAACATGGTGAAGACTTGCGCAAGTGTAGCGTAATTTAAGTACAGATATTAATCTTGCGCAAAAATATAATGATTTATGTAGTCGTTAAACTTGGTAAACATATCATTATTGCTACAGACCGTGGGTAGACTTGCGCAAGTATGTTATTTCAGTACACAGTACTGCTATTAAATTTGCGCAAATATATCGCATATTATTCCGTAGTCAATTAACTGGTGCAAGTATATTGTTGTGTATGCTGCCTATATTATGGCCAGTTGTACATCACGGCAGATTCCATAAAATTATTACCTACTATGCTCGGTAAGAGCGTAAGGAGCATTGCCGCTATCAGATTATAAAGAAATTAAAAATATATATATTCAAAATATGTCAACGCATAAACAAAGCAAAATGTAAGAATATTGTTTCTGGGCGAGAACTGACTACTGCCTGAAATTTAAACTATATATTTGCGCAAATGTATCCCCTATAGACACAAAGGCTTAACTTGCGCAAATATAACCTTGCGTTTGGCGCCGGCTTTACAAAATGTCAGGGGGCCTCACTTGTTGAGCTGTTCCTCAGCGGACTGCAGCATCTTGAGTCGCACGTTGATGGAGAGCGAGGTGTTGTCGATATGCTGCAACACAGACTCGAAGAACTTGCGCACTGCGCTGTCATCCATTGCGGACTCAATCTTCTCGGCGGTGGACCGTTGCGTGTCACCTATATGGTTATACCAGTCCCTTCACTATTCATTTATAAAAATGATGATTGACGAGCGCAATATCTTGGGCTTAAATAATTTTATTGGACATTGGACAAAATTGGAGACAAATCATATTATATGGTCACGATCCTCATTACAGAGGGAAAGACAAAGAAGAAGCAGAAGACAGAAAGTTCACTATAATATTTAAATGGTTATATATATGGGTAGATACCTATGGGTAGACAGGGCACAAGGTGAGGCATGGTGTCTCGCAGGTAGGTGTAATGCTTGACGGTGTGCTCCTCGAACAGCGGCAGCATGGTGGTGCAGTGCTGCGCCGCGTTCAGCACCAGGATCAACACACACATGTCTGTGCTCGCGAGTTAAACGAATCAATTTTTTTCCTTACAACATCTTGTTACATAAATAGTTGCCTTGAAGCATTGGTTTTATGTTTAGATCAAGAATTAATATTTTAACAAGTCTCCCAATCAAGAAAACGAATGAAGCTATAGGCCTACACGATAAAAAAGGCCCTAATTGCTGAATATTAATTATATCTTTCGGGTGTAATATCCTGCGGTTGCGAAAAATGCGCTCCGCACCTTCATTAAACTAAACCTTATTAATTAACAAAAAGTGAACACTACTTGCAGACTAGCTACGCTAGGGACCACGTACCTACAAGTTAAGACTTGACTTTAGAAGCGTCGCATTTTTTTCCTGTGCGTTAAATATGTGTGAAGAATAATCGTTGTGACACTAACGATTGACATTATTCCCCTCGCATATGATTTGACATTTAAAAGGATACACGCTGGGTCCTCGACGTCGGGCTCGGGCATGTCAAAGAACGGATGTACTGCCAGCAGCCTCGTCGTCAGCGGTAGAACAAGGGAGGCGTGAGAACTACCCAATCGCTGCACACAGCGGAATGTCGAGCGCTTGTCCTGCACACCAAATAATATGATTGCAGCGACCTCTTCAACCTCGCCACCAGCTCCACAGATGGCGCTGCAGACGCATCCAGAACAATTGACAATTCTCAATACAATCCTGAAACGCGCTATGGGAGTTTTAATATGGAGAACTGTGTAGCTTGTGGCGAAGCTGCAGAGTTCGCTACATGCCTTTACCCGTGTATAATATGTGTTATGGCTGCCTCATAGGTAACTATTATTTATGTAAGTACATGATATTGCACAGACATCCCAAGTAATCTGCCAAACGGATTGCCGAAGTAATCGGGTGAGACCGGGTCCTGTTTATAGATTACAGTTCTCACTACCTAAATAGACATTACCGCTCTACGAAATACAATACCTGTAAGTCATTACGTACCAGAAGTTGATCTTTAATAGCGAGATAATCGGATGGTGCAATAATATAGTATGTTGTTAGTTTTTTTTTTAAATCAACGGTTTCAATGCCCGGCTAGATAACATTATTCACAAAAAAATCTACTGAAGCAGTTTTAGTTTCCATCAAAATCGTTCTCAACAGACTTTTGAGCATTTTTTTGCTATCTATAGTTTATTAATTTGGCCATCCACATCCACTCAAAATATTTACCCAGTATAGCACCCCAGGAAGGGAAATAGCAAAATAGGAATACGTTCACATACAAAAGGTGTGCCCATTCCTTTAAACACTAACCTGTGGATACCTCTTGAGGTTTTCTAAGATTTTGTCGATACACATTTCCAGGCAAGTCTTGGAGGCGACGGTGCACGCGCCCAGCATCCTGTGCAGGCCCTCCCTGACGTCCATTGAGTAATCCTAACACAAAGACTATAGCATCTAGTCCACACTATACAGCCGTAATTAGCAACGTTAAGTAATAAACAGTGAACATCAATTTTGAAAGGTATTTTTTTTTTATTATTACATTATAGGCAAGTATTGATGATCTCGATCTCACCTGATGGTAAGTGACGATGAGATCTACGATGGAGCATACTTGCCTAGAAGGTACCTGTTCACTCTCGACTTGACATATTGTGTGAGTTTGAACAGGTAGGAAGGCGGCAGTAGATCGAGACGCTGCATTCGCTAGGCACATGCAGCGCAACTGATCTGACCCGTCATCCATGAATGGCAACACCGAACATCATGCCGGAACACGGCTAGGCCGATTGGCGACATGGCTTCGTTCGGTGGGTGGTGACTAACCACGACCGAAGCCTACCACCAGTAGAGTTGTCACCCAGTTGGCACCACCCAGGGTCACGTCTAGGGTATCTCGAGGGTATTTAATTCTCCTACGGACGAAGGTGACTCGACCGATATATTAAACAATAATAATGTCTGGTCACTGTACCCACCTCGAGTGCTCCCAGTATAGTCTCAAGCTGGTCTTCCCGCAGCACGATGTGGTGCGCGATGCGCGTGAGGCTGTCGATGGCGCGCAGACGCACGTCCTCGATCTCGTCGTTGAACATGTCCACCAGGAAGTCCAGGGACGTGGTCGCGAATACCACGTTTTCCAGGGACAGCTGGCACACGGCGTCCACGGCCGCCGTACGCACCTCTGAATCAGAATATTTTTTATTCACGTAGACAATTATGTACAGTACTTATGAATCGTTAAAAGTTACAAAAATATTATGCTACTGCTTTACCACCCGTTCGGAATGCCGTTCCTATGGAGAAGAACGGGCAAGAAACGCCATGGTTGCTCTTTTTTAAAATAGATCTTTTACATTTTTGAGCAATACATTGTTATAGATATGTGAGAACAATGTATGAATGGCTAATCAAACATTAGCAGTAGGTCAAAAAAAATATAAATTACTAACTAAGTATAAAATTACAGTTAATGGCTACATGGTTCCCACATTTACAAATTACCCTCTGCGCGTATCACATCACGTTATTTATGTGTACAAGAAAGTAATATGTAGTAATTATGTTGTTTATAAGTAGTTTGCTAGGATCTAAAGCTAAAACACTGAGTTTCGACCTCAGGCGTGTTCCTAGAAAAAGTAAAATTTCGTCGTCCACTCGCCCACACCCCGCTGCTTACCAGCTCACGCGGGGTCATGTACCGGTGGATAGTTACCCATGAGCTCGTCCTCGAGGCCGTGCACGAAGGCGCCGGCGGCGCCGCCGGGCAGCAGCTGCACGCGCTGCGTGTCCAGCAGGCGGCCCGGCGCGTCGTCCGCCCAGCGCCGCCCGCTCGCCCACGCCCCGCTGCGCACCAGCTCTGCGCCACGCTCGTGGGCGGTGCGCTTTTTCTATTTACAATAAAAAAATAAACAAATATCGCCATACGAACACACCAACTATACGGTCCCACTTTAAACTTAACGCTTGTGTTGTGGGTACCGCACAATGGACTGAAGGCGAACTCAGTATATAATACTTATATACATATTAATCATCCATAACTCGGGTACAAACATTCGTGCTCATCACACAAAGCTTGTGTCCCTACCAGGATTCGAACCCGGGACCCTCGGCGAAGAAAGCAGAGTCACTACCACTGCGCTAATCAGGCCATCATAACTTAAACATACCACTAGCATAGACTAAATAATAGTGAGTACTACATACTGAACACAGTGGTACTAGGTAGTTAGTAAAGTGATAAACTTCCTATCAATGTTGTCCGACAGGGGCGTGCGTTGCGCATATTTTCTATGCAGATAAATGCTTGTATACTTTTCTTCTTTACGAAATGAAATGCGAAGAAATAAAATGGACATAAATATGGCCTCCCCCACAATTTAGTGGGTATTTTTTCCAAAGTAATTAATAACAATGACATTAATAAATACACATTATAAATAAAATAATGGATGTGACATGAAGGTAGAAAATGGCGTCGAGTTGTCGCATGCGTCTAAAGTATACAATTTTATTATATAATGTGCATAAAGTATATCAGTGTGACATGGGTCATGTATTCAATAAAGAGACAGTTAGAATGCTATAGCCCAAAGGCCGTTTCAGTTGCTTCTCCCAGATCTATTATATAAATACAAGTTGTTCACTACTTAGCAGTTGCACATACCTTCATGTTGCTCATGAGCTGTTTGTCCAGCGTCTGCAGCAGGAAACGGTCGGAGACGCCACGCGTAGTGCCGAGCAAAGAGCAAGCCAAAGCACGGACTTGCATGCACAGGTCGTTCACCGCTGAACAGATGCGGACAAACGCGTCATCTACTAGTCGCATTGTGGTCTCACCGTCGCTAAGTGTTATTGTGCTGTGAGAGAAAGTATTAAACTATTTCAGTCAAACACATATCTTTCAGTTTCCTGGCAAACAGCTTACCCTTATTTTATATTAGAGTCATCATGATTAAGATGAACATGACTATGGATAGCTTAAGATAAACGCGCTCTTAAAAAAATCGCAATGCTCCAAGCTTTCAGCTTAGAGCGTTAGGTCACTTATATAATAATAATAATAATAGTACCAGCCCTTTTAATGTCCTACTGTTGGGCACGGGCCTCCGCTCAATGCGAGGGGGATTAGGCAATAGTCCACCACGCTGGGCCAGTGCGGGTTGGGTGTCGTAGGTCGCTGGTGCCGTGGAGCAACATAGGTTCCATATTTCACATAGCAGCATAGAATATTATTCAAGAAATATACATACTTTTCTGGGTATTTGTTGCCCAACACCCAGACAAGCTTCAGGGCGACTTCCCGAACTATCTCATAGTCGTCGGAGAGCGCTATACAGACAAGATCGTATAGGTCGGCACTCAGGGTCTGACCACGCTCGTGAAGTGTGAGCAGTGATTGGAACGCGTCACATCGCACTCTAGCGTCCTGAAATATTATTTACGTATTTGTACATACAAAAATGAAACTATTGTAGAAATAATAAGCCTTAAAACAACTTGTAAAAAAACTGTGCAGTTCTTGCGCAAGTCTAGCATCTGGCTAGACTTGCGCAAGAACTGCACAGTTTTTTTTTGTGTACAGTTGCTAAACTTGCTCAAGTAAGGATTAAGGGAAAACAATAGAAACTAACCTACCTAGAAGTAACCTGAGACCAACCTATGTTAATTAAATATACCATGTGTAAGTTAGGTTAGCAAATGAAATAGATATATATATTTTTTTAAATAACTTACCTCGGCATGAGAATAATCTCCAAGCAACTTAACAATAGTGTTAGCTTCTGTTGCCATCTCGGTGGTCCTCTCCAGCTCCGGGTGTATTGGGTACAACTCGCTGATGAGCTGCAGGCACCGGCACTTCACCTGGTGGCTGGTGTCCTTCAGATTGTCTTTGGCGACGCCAACCAGACGCATCATGAGGATCTTATCATCACTAAGCTTGTTTCCGAGTTTGAGGAGTGTTGCTATACCTTGAGCAATCACCTGTTGGAAAATATGGAATATGACTATTATTTGATTAAGCCAATTCCTTATATTAAAAGTCAATAGCACATACAAATTTATGTAAAATGTGATCTTATACTTGCAATGTATGTATAATTTTTTATTAATTAATTGACATTTATAATTAATTTCATAGAGCACTAAAAAACATTTACAATGGCATTACAGATCACTTAAAATCGAAATATTCATAATCACATAGTAAAGTATTAAGTGTAACTTTATTTAGAGAAATAGTAACAATTTCTTAGATAGGATCTTACTTTTTACATCAACATATAGTATTACATATAATCAGACAAACTGAACGGTAATTAATAGTAAAAACATACCTTGTGAGATGTTTCATTCTTGATCAAATGTATTGTTTCATCAATGAGATTGCTTAGATTCGCTCCAGGGCACTCCAAACCAATGTCACAGAACAGCCACAATATCTTGACCCTGACCACAGACTCCTCCTCGGACTGGAAGTGCTCGGACAGCTTCTTGATGGCCTCTTCCACATCAGACTCTTGGAACTGAAGGCAGTCCGAAATACGCAGAAGCAACTGTAGGGCCTCATCGCTCGACTTACACTTCTCTAAAAGCCCTACGAAGGCTGCTGCAGAGCTCCCTATAAGTGGTTTTTTTACCAGATGTAACTTCTTCGAAGGCGGCCCATCCTAAAAGTCAATAAATAGGTAAAACTTTCAAGAATGAAAACTGAGGAGGTTATATGAACTGAAAGGTGAACTTACTTGGAATGATTTGTTGTATTCCGCCAATGCCCTCTTTTTTAATACTGCAGCCATTTGAGAGCAAGGTACTTGATTGCGTTGTAAAAACTATTGTAAAATGGGAAAATAACAACTTGCCGAATGTTTATATTAGTAAGTTGGGATTGGGTAGTTGGCAGCAATGAAAATGAATGAACTGATTTAACCTGTCAAAATGTGAAATGTCACAACTAGGCAAAGTCTGACCAATGAAAAGTAAGCTTAGAATGGAATGGAATTTATAAATATCGAACTGTACTTCGATGCAATAGATTTAGCATTTTGTCTAATATCAAGCTCATTAAATAATTTTGTCCTCTCTGGTTATATAACATTTTTACGTCAAATTTATTAATTCCAAAGGAAGATTGTTTATTCTTTCCATTGAGGCGCTACGTTGCTACAAAATAATATAATTCAAAGCATCCCATTCGCTTTAAGGCAAATATCTATGCATGTGTCTTGCTTACATAGGTACATAATATCCTCATAGGTATCACATAAAGACCATTCTTTCTTTACGAAAAATGGATTTGAATATGGCCTCACCCTTAACTTATAAAGACCAATCCTCCTCCAGTTTATGTTACTGTCATTTTTATTTTGAGCTCTTCTGTCAATGTCAATATCTGACTCAGTCAGTCAATTAGCACAATTTGCTTGCATGGTCTTCGGTACTTGGGATTGTATTTTATCTTATTTATAACAGGGGTACGGTTCGCAACAAACAAAGTTATATTATTTGTTTGAAATAAAAACTTTGGTTTGCAATTACACAATGCTATCACTTTATCTAAGCTCGAAAGTATGAAATAAGAATGGAACTTAGAGCAGTTCCTAGTTCATCGTACACGTAACAGAATTTATATAATTTCCTAGTATTGTTACAAAAAGGTAAGATAATGTACAGTGAAAACGGTAATATAGCTAGATGTGCAGGTTTTAAATAACATGTGCTACGAATAAACACCCAAACATGGTCAACATTAATTTTTTATTTGGTAATTTTTCCTGTTCCCAACCCATAGTTGGCTATAATTAAGAATATATAGTTGGTATTGGACTTATAGAAACTGAATCATTACAATTCTATTAGTGATATCATGTAATTAAAAGGAAGCTTGATTTATTTTTTTAATTTATTTACTTACAGAAAATGGGTGATTTAAAATAATGCCATGTGATGAAGAGCAGGGTAAGATGTCCGATAAGCAAGTGCTAGAGCACAGCTGCCTAAGTGAAGGTGGCATGACGCTGCCGGTGCATCCGCCCAGGGTGCCTGGACACTGGAAGGAGTTTATGTGTGGAGGAGGCGCAGCATTCTGTAACATTCTCATTAGCTACCCACTAAACAAGCTCATATTTCGACAGGTATTTATTTAATAGTATAATTTACTAGCCGCGCCCAGCGGCACCCGCAATTAAAAATTGTGTCCTTTTTACTGGGATAAAAAGTAACCTATGTGGTAATCCAGACTATACTCTAACTCTATGCCAAATTACATCCAGATCTGTTTAGCCGTTCTGGTGTGATTGAGTAACAAACATCCATCCATCCAAACTTTCACATTTATAATATTAGTGTGATTTTCTATAGAAGACTTAGTGGTTCACTAGACTGCCATGTTTGGGCTCTCACTTGTATGCTATAACAGGGGTGAAGATTAAATAAGTGCTTGGGATATTGATTTCTTTGTGCTTGGGATCTCGAGCAACTTCAGAGGTTGAATATAACTTGTTATTTTTTTTTTATATTTTATTTGCCATCAGTCGCCTGGCCATAATCAAATGCATTGTGTGTGAAACAGGTGTGAAGAAATGAGACACTATTGTCTCATTTCCACATGAGACTGCCCTGCTTCAGTCTCTTAACCACATTCATGGTATCAAACAATTCAGTTGCAAGGGCATTTTGATGATTTACAATAACTTCTTCTTGAACTGAATTGTATTACTCTGAGAACTGTGGGAACATTGAGATAATAACAATAATAATATCACCAGACGAACTCACCAACTATTCCACAATAAGCAATGTTGTATTATGGCTACTGTACAATGGACTGAGGGTGAACTCAGTATATATAGATACTAAACATCCATAACTCACGTACAAACATTTGTGGTCATCACACAAAGATTGTCCCTACCAGGATTCGAACCCCGGACCCTCAGTGTAAGATGCAGCCAGCAAGAGCAACATCTACAAATTACTCAAAATATACTTTGGAGGCACATTATGTTGATCTTGCAGACTGAGAGCTAGTTATTTGTCATGCTGGACCCTTTTACACACAATTTATGTCCTAATCAAAGATACCCTGGATCTTAGGCAATAGACATCAATATATGGATATTATATCTCCATGACTCAGATACATACATTCATGCTCAGTAATCAGTAATCACCCCTACCAGTAATCCACTCAGGACTAACTGTGCACAAAGCAGGCCTCTACTAACACAGCAAATTGGGATACTAATAAATTCAATTATGATTTCAGATGATGCACGGTGTGGAAACAACATTTGCCCTCAACCAGTTGCAGAAGGAAGGTATTGTTTACCTGTACCGCGGCATGCTGCCTCCTCTGTTGCAGAGATCGTTTTCAATGTCCCTCATGTTTGGAGTATACGACGAATGCCTGCAGCCGCTACTCGAACGCAAAGTGAACCCATACGTCGCTAAAACTGTTGCCGGCATAGTGGCAGGGTGCGTCGAAGCGACCCTCATGCCATTTGAAAGGTTACAGACCCTTCTAATACACCCAAAATATCATAACGAATTCAAAAATACCGCACACGCATTAAGTCACATCGCAAGGTACTACGGCATTAAAGAGTTCTACAGAGGAATCATGCCGATACTACTCAGAAACGGTCCATCCAATGCCAGCTTCTTCATCATCCGCGACGAAGTGCGGCTATACTTGCCGCATCAGGAGAAAGCGATATACAACAGCTTGCAGAACTTCTTAGCCGGAGCAACAATAGGAGCGTTTCTAAGCACCCTGTTTTATCCATTGAATGTTATAAAGATAGCGATGCAGTGCGAGCTAGGCGGGCCGCGGCGATCGATCGCATACGAGTTCAGAAATATTCTACGGAAGCGAGGCTTCAAATTCGCCAACTTCTACCACGGGGCGCTTCTCAATATATCCCGAGCGTTTTTAAGTTGGGGCATTATAAACGCGTCGTATGAAATTTTTAGAAAAATTTTATACTCCTAGTCAATCTGTGTAACTTGTAGATAGAATTTGCATTGCAACTTTATTATATGTTCAATCACTTTGTTATTTATTTTTTAATTTTAACAAATAGTGTGGCATGGCTTATTCTATTTATTATTGAGAATATATTTAAATAGTTTCCAATCATATTATTGCACAAATACAACTTTTTTTTAATGGCGATAACGAGAGTAACACAATAATCCGAATTATGGGAGCGGCTTACATGAAGATGGATTTTAAAAATCATCACGGCAGAAAAATGTCAGGATATTGAACGGGTACCTCTACCAGGGCCCCAAGTCTACTAACACAATTGATTCATAATCGAACAGCAACCGCATAGTACCTGTCACTTTTGACAGATATCCCATACAGTATCTGTCAAAGTGACAGTTACTATGCGGTTGCTGTTTGATTATGAATCGATTGTGTTAGCAGACTTGGGGCCCAGTAAGTGTGTATGGGAAAACCTCGGTCATTACTAAAGAGAACATAAACATACCGCAAGTGGTTAAGACTGCATTGTCGTCATTGCCTCCAAAAGAGTACGTGCCTCATGTGGATATTAGCTGATCATGTTGCCTGAAAACGAGGTTCTATGTGCAAATCCCCGCAACGGAGATCCCCAATGCTCCGGAAAAATGATGGCAAAAATGCAGCTGGTTCGAACTAAATGACAGCAATTATTATAGTTAAAGATGGCTACAGTTTTTATTTTTTGTTTTTCTATTTATTGGCAAGCTAGTGTATTCAAAAACGCCTACAAAGTAATTAAAAAAATATATTTGTATAAATTATTTTTAAAATTACCTATATAATAAGGTGTTAAAAAGTTTATTAATTAATTCGAGTTATATGGATATTTGATATCTACATAAACAATCTATCTGAAAATTTAGGATAAGCCATAAATATAATACGCTAACAATCTGGCAATCCTATATTATTTGTTTTAAGTAGACAATTATTGTTTGTTGTTTTACGCATTTATGTAAATATCGGTGTGGTATGTAATAATATGTATGCCCTTGTATTGTTCGTTAATGTGATAGCCAATATGTGGGATGCCGCATGTACCTAAGTTTTATTAAACAGGATGATTCATAAAGGGAATAATAACCATGGAACCCGCACTTCTTTAGCCCATTTGTAACCATTATTTGAAATCAGAATTAAGATAGGGAGGTCATTTTTTTTAAATAAATTATCTTCCCAACCAAATTGTGATTTTTGGTGAACTTTTATTTTTTAAATTTCATATCAGAGCTCTGTCTTCACATAAAGATTACAAACGAGCTAAAAAATCACAGATTCAAATGTTAGTATACCCATTTTTAATAACCCTGTATAAGGCATTGATCTACCAAATATAAAAAGTAACATTAATAGTGTTACTTAATTTTTTTAACATGTGCCACGGTAGTTCATGAAGGTCACATTCCCACAGATAATTATTAATGACTTGAAATTTAAAAAATTATGTTACACCATTTACTTACACATTTTTTTTGCATCAACGTGATCGGTATGACATACTTGTTAAGATTTTGTTATATTTTACGCTATTTTTGTTACATCTTAAGTGCAGATGACGGCTATAGTAAAATGTTTATCACTGTCTTAGTATTAACGAGTCCATAGCAAATTACCGAATGAAACCAGCACCTTGGATCTGTTATAATAGTTGAGATGCAATAAGTATACCTATTTGCAGCGGTTATTCAATAAGACATTAAATTGAAAAATTACTACGCGTTGTGTCATTCCAATCACCCACTCGGATCGAAATCCAAACAAATTTTCCGCCAGTGAGAATGGCAAATGAAATTCTTGATGAATTGCATTATTAACGAGGGAAATGATTGAATGGAAGTTATGTGAACGATAAATAAAAATGTAAAAAAATATATGATGGAATATCCGGTATTAAAATTATATTTGGAATCGTGGATAACTCTGGCTATTATTATATTGGTTGGTAAGTTTGAGTTTATGAATATTTTCACACCCATGCTCAGAGTAATGAAATAGGTAAGAGAGTAAAGTATCCACAGCTTTACTGGTAGGGATTCATTTCATCATCATCATCAATAAGAAAATATTTCTAAGCAAACATTCACCTTGACTTAGACCACGTAGGTTTGTTAACCGAGGGAGCACTCAATCAACAACCGCGCTTCACTACTCCTGATATTATAGGTACTAATTCTGTTTTATATACTGAAATCGGACTCAATCGCACTCGCCCTTAGCATCCGAGCGGCCGAATTTCCGCGACGACTATCGATACGAGAAGGGCTTCGATGCGTTCTACAAACTGCACCAGGCAGCGGCGCCGTGGCACGAGGCGCGCGTCCGCTGCGAGGCCGAGGGCGCGACGCTGCTGGCGCCGGCCAACCTCGACGAGGCAGACGCGATGCCGCTCCTCATCGCCAACATACTCAACAACTACGAGGGCGTTTTCATCGGCATACATGACCTCTACTCGGACAGGGTGTTCGTGAATCTAAATGGTGAATGTTTTATTTAATCAGCACGTGATGCTACCTAGTGAAGTTGACGGAGGTCACGTGACACGTCTGGACCTACCAAGGGGCAGCAGATATTATCCCAATCATGGTTATGTATCCCAAACTGATATGTATAGATCTGTAGTAGCGCAAGATCGAAGAAATGGAGGCGTTTGGTTGGGGGTGTCGCACAGAAGTATAGACTAGGAAAATGTAGGTGAGTACTTAGACACTAGGGCGGCGCGATCAAATCAATAAATGAATGTCTATCGTTATACCATTTTATACTAGATAGCACCACCAACGAATTAATTTAAAGAATAAAGTCGGTGACCTATAAACATATACGAAACTTAAAAATAACATCACAAAATTTTATATACTTATGTAAGTAAATAATTAAACCAATTCCGCCGTTATTTCGATACAAAAAACACACTTTCACATTTATGTTATCAGTACAATCTGTACGATAGCCAGCTTCTTATATTAAGTTACGAGTACAATATTCCCCAGGCTCCCCAATGCTCGACTCGATCCTGAACCTGCTCTGGGAGCACAAGGAGCCGCGGCACGGCGCGGGGCGGTGCGTGGCCATGCACCACAACGGCCGACTGCTGGTCCGACCTTGCGACAAGCCCTTACCTTTCATCTGCAAGGTCTTCGCCGCTGACATCGAACACCATGATGACTGCAACACTTTCGATCCTCGTAAGCGTAACATGGTATAAAAATATGCTACGCTGGGTTTTCTCTTCCGTGTGTAATGTCGCGGCACATACTATCGCGATCCCGTGGCGCCCCCTCATGAGAGGTATAAGATTGGATCACCATGGGTGTATGGCTACTCTAGCTGGGAGTCCCTCAGAAGCTGGTGGGGATCCAAAAAAAATATACAAACGCAAAAAAATAGTAATAAAAATCGTGACGTAGTCTTGGGTCCTCCCCGGATACATACGCTAGCTAGTATTAGCTGGCGTAACTAGCATATTTTTATACCATGAATGCAACTACTTCAACTTTTTTTATATTGGCAATCGGCTACAAATAGTGGCGAATACATTTTCGCCTGAGTCCAGTACGATTTCTTGATCATAGTTCTAATTATAAGTACCTACGACTGATAACAAAAATGGTATTGATGACGATGATGAAATTAATTCCCTAATCCTATCATTACAATTGTAGATACTTAAAAAAAAAGTACCGGATATCTCGAAATGTCAAATTATAGCTTTTTATTATAAACAAAGCACAGGCGAGTACCCGAAGCTGTGCTGCTGGTCTGTATACGGTTGTTTTACGTACCTATACAGGTTGGAAGTTAGGTCCCAACGCGACATGCTACCTAATGCACACCGAACCGCAGAGCTGGTTCGACGCGTTCGGCACCTGCCTCGCAGCCGGAGGCCACCTCGCCATCATGAACAGTCGGGGCGAGGCAGAGCACGTGCGCTCCGTACTCAGAGCGGTCCCGGAGCGGAGGCTGCCCGACAATGAATTCGCGTTCTTGGGGTTCAACGACCTATTCCAGAGGTTCCATTTTAGGACGATAGAAGGTAATCTATATCTATACATCTATACAAATCAATAAAATTGGAGTGTCGGTTTGTAATATTAAAATAACCACTTTTTACTAAGTGCATTTCGATGTATACATTTGTTTTACATACACGGTAGTTTATCGCCCACTTTAGGAAAGGCTGCTATAGATAATATATGCTACATTCAGGTAAGCGCTTAGAAGAGAGCGGGTTCGCGGACTGGAGGTTAACGTGCGGGCAGGCCATGAACCGCAGCAGTGTGAAGCGCTGCGGCGGGCTGCGCCGCAGCGGGCTGCTGGCCGTGGCCGACTGCGCCGCGCCCGCCATGTTCGTTTGCGAGAAGTCCGCCATGCCCAAGGTGGCCGCGGAGAAAGAGAAGAAACCAACCAAAACCACCAAATCAACAAAAAAGAGAGGTTCGTGTTAAAATAACGTTATTTATATTATTAATTTTATTTTAAATATTTACTGTAAGTTAACTATATCTACTGATAAGTCGCGTATGATTCTGGCGTTGCTAGCGAGAGTTGCATGTGATAGATAATGTGTCGCGTTTACGATATTATTGGATTATTATATACTAGCTGCGCCCGGCGGTGTTACCCGCGATAAAAAGTATAAAAAATTAAAACGTCTATCCCACGGGAACCATACATTTTACCGGGATAAAAAGTAGCCTATGTGCTATTCTAGACTATAATCTATCTCTGTGCCAAATTTCATCCAGATCCGTTCAGCCGTTCTGGCGTGAAAGAGTAACAAACATCCATCCATCCATCCATCCAAACTTTCACATTTATAATATTAGTATAGATTCAAATAAGTATAATACATTTAAATTTTAATTTAAAGTGTTAAAGACGTCTAAACGCGGGGATGATTTCCGTACATATATCCAAAATCGTCATGGAGATAAGCACCTAAAATATATTTAATTTGAAAGAAAAAAACATATTATTACACATTACAACATTAGGAAAATTTCACAAATAATATTTTTATTCAGAACTAATTAAAGTTCGTGTTGAGTAATCAGACGCAAATAAAGGAAAGAAGTCGATTATACGGTTACTCAATAACATTGATCCCGCCAGCGAGCGAAAATTCCCCCACAGTCAGGATCAAAAGTGCCAAGCTAATTAATAAACGATCATATTTTCAAAACAGTTTATTTTTATAAAATTTGCATGCATCGTCTACTTAAGCATTAATATATAATTAGAATTTAAAAAAAAATAAAGCCTACGTTACTATCACCGTATTAAAGTATAATCGCCAAATTTATAGAAAGTTATAATGGATTATAACTATTCTTAAGCACTTATTCCTGTAAAAAGTTCATTATAATGTCATATAAATTTGGGGATTACTATTCTATGTCTAAGTCCACATCAAATGTTTTTGCGAATAAACCTTTATGACATTTTTATCATACTTTTTGCCTTATCTTCTGTCAAATTTTCACGAAATGGATTATAATTATCCAAGTTCAACGCCTTCAAAGTCATGTCCCACAGCATAGAGACCGCAGCACTGTCTTGACATTGCTGCGACGACTTCGGAGCACATTCACTGAAACACAATTAAATTTTCGGATTTTATCGCGTTTATTTTATGTTTTTAAGTTCCCGACGTTTAGGCTGCTTTACAGCCACCATGGTCACGGGATGACTGAGGTGTTTGACGTCCTAGTGTGGTAGTTTGAACTGGGGACCCTCTTATGTAGTTGTTGATTGCGTTCCGATCTATGCCAGTTATATCAATGTTTAGTATTCGCATAAATATAAGAGATCAATATGTACACAATCAATAAAAAAAATATAACGAAAATAATCGATGTTGGACTTTATTACAGCGTCTCAAAAGTTTATATTGATTGACAGCGGCGATGCGCTTACCGAGGTATGCGCGCCGGTCCTAGACCAATAAAAATAAATTGTATAACAAAAACCAACTATACCATAGTTGAACCAACGAGTTATGCCAGCTGTGACACATTCCACGTCAATCAGTTGCATTACGACCTGTATTTATATTTTTATTTTCAGGTAAAAGCCACAACCGAATGGGGGCCCACGTCGACGTAGATCCTAAAGCCATAACTCCGAACACCGCGCCATTAATATCAACCATAAATACTGAATACAGATCCAAAAACTCAGCAGTATTTGATTATGTAACCAACTATTAGCGAGACCACGTCGTTATCAAAGCATACTAAAATGAGAGCATCTTTGGCTACGAGGGCCTATTCGTTTGAATTGAACTGTACTTCAAGTGCGAGCTAACTGTATACTTTATAGTCTACCGTATTTAGACATTTTGTAGGTCGAATTGAAAAGCGCCTCTAGCGGACGGTATTTAAAACTTCCAATTCTCCATACAAAATGTCTAAATACGGTAGACTATAAAGTATACGGTTAGCTTGCGAATAATCTCGTACTTTACGTACTGAAAATATTGCTCCCACCACATGATTGTGTAGAAAGGAAGGTTGAAATTACAGCGATCGTATTTAGCTATAGACTACCTAGTGCTTAATTAATTATTACATTTATTTGTATGTATTATAAATTAAATTTGTTGGTTGTAATAAATACTTTTTCCTCATTTTGAACTTTATGTTATGCACAGCCGTGTGGCAGAGTTCAGGGCTACCTAACTCTTAATCCAATCTATCCAACGCAGCATAAAAAAAACATCTTTAGACTCTGGAATAGATCTGGAACGGATGGTAGTCGTAGCTTAGAGCTTGTGTCATTTTTGATGATTATATATTATGTTAGTATGCTGTAACAGTTTACCGAAATTAAAAAAATATTCTGATTCTGTGTTTTGAGTCGTTTAACCGTTCAGTTCACAATTTCCTCATATAAAATCAGTTAAAAGTGACTAACTGAATCCTGTGTCCACATCTTGATTGGAATAATAGGTATTGAAATTGATTAATTACTATATAGACGGTCAAATGGGAGGCCTGCATAACGACAGATCTTAGGTTCTATTTACTCAGGCAACGGCAACAGTAAAAAAAAATACCTGTAATACAGTCCACTTTGATCTGCGCACGAGTCGTCTACAGCGCAATAGATAGTCGTCTGAGCGCCACACCGCGGCGACTTGAGCAGATAGCCGAGCACGTTGAAGAGCCAGCGGGCCCCGAACCACACGGTGTCGTCGAAATGCCGGCCGATCTCCGTGCCTATCACGCCGGGGTGCACGCTATATGACGTCACGTTGAGTATGTTGTGTTCCTGTTAACAACTACGTAGGTCAACGGAAAACCAGCGCTGCTAGCGCTGCGCCACGGACTACAGTGGTACTAGAACTGAACTGATAAATAAACACAGGTTCTTCTACTTCTTTTTTTATGCTTTGCAGGCTACTAAATAGAGCCTATTTTGCCAGTGTCGAATATTTCTTGATATTTTTTATAACATTCTAAGTACTCCTAAAGATATTGATGAAATGAATCCTCTACCCCTACCATTAAAGCTGTGGATACCTACATTGCTAAAAAATACCGGATCCGGAATATACTCGAAGGAAACAGTTTGTGCTAGGATTGTTGTAGAAAAGTAAGCCCGGTTATGTACCTTACGCGAAGCCGCGGGCACAAGCAGCTAGTCTAGGCCTAATTACATCTCAACCATCTTGCTCACCTTAAGCTTTTCAGCGAGGGCCGTCGCGAACATAATATTGGCAGCTTTACTTCTACAATACGCTTCGAACGCGTTATACTTTTTCTTCTCGAAATTCAAATCGTCTAGGTCTAAGTTGTATTCTGAAAAGTTGAAAATTATATTTTCATTAAGTTATGATTGTAGGCTAACCTATGCTTTTGTTAGCCGACATCTTGTAGGAAATATATATAAAAAAATTGAACAAAATCTACATATTATGTAATTAACATCCAGCTTGTACCTATAGTTATTTATCGAGTATGTAGTACAAAAAAAATACATAACATTTCAAAGTGTTAAGTTATTGTGACTAAATATCTCAATGATTACAGATTTTCCAGAACACCAGCGCCCCAAGTCTGCTAACACAATCGATTCATAATCGAATAGAACCGCATAGTAACTGTCACTTTTGACAGATATTGTATGGAATATCTCGATCCAATCGATCGATTGTGTTAGCAGAATTGGGGCCCAGATCAAGACAGCCCACTTACTTGAATGCACATAAGACGATACGAATATTATTCTCGACGGCGCGTCACTTATGATCGCGGGCAACAGAAGCAAGGTAAGCAGCGCATGGCCGAGATGATTCGACCCTATATGAGTCTCGAACCCATCAACCGTGCGAGACTCGGGGCACATCATCACCCCAGCATTGTTAATTAGGGCGTAAATCCCGTGCTCCGATTCCATTACTCGCTCAGCGAATGCTCGCACACTCTGCATGCTGCACAAGTCAATCTTCTCTATAGTTAATGTGCCACTACCCTTCTCTAAAGCGGTTAACTGCTCTATGTCTTTTTTAGCTGCTTCTGCTTTGTTTATGTTTCGGCAAGCCATTATCACGTGAGCGCCTGAAAAAAAACAAATACCGTTCATTAATAGTTGCCTTTACTGTAAACAGTTTATACTGTGTTCCCAGAAAACTAAAACTACCTAAAAATCATATGAATATGTTTAAGACCGCGACTCTGAATTTCCCACAAATGTTTAAGGACCCGTAAATAAGAGGATAAAGATTTAGGACATTATCATTACGCTATGAACTCCGCGAGTCGAGCTTTACTTATATGGCAAAGGCGAGTTAAACTTAAAAAATCCCTTAGCCTTGTTAATGTTACAATTACATGTTCTGTGATCGGAAGTTTAAAAAATGATTCATGGTATCTTCCTTACCTCGCTTATACATGTCCAACGCGGTCTCCTTACCAATCCCAGTGTTGCACCCCGTAACTATCACGGTTCGCCCATCCAATCGCTTGCTACTATTACACCAGCCGCTCAAGTAATCCATTGTTTAAAATCTTAAATAAAACCACTTTTGAGAAAAAAAACACGTCTGGTTGGAGTAAATGTAGTGTGTGAATTAAATTCAGTAGTTACTTTGTAAGTTTATTGTTATGTCTTATACAGTCGGCGCTAGTCGGCAGCGACAGAAGTCTAATTTAGATAATCATGGTTTACTCTCTCAAAAACAGTGATAAATTTGCTGGGTACAGGAACATTATCAATAGAACTGAACTCATAAGCTCCAAAATTAAATTTGCGAAAGAAAACAATTGACTTATTCTAAATTTGAAATATTCAATGATCAGTCAGTTTTGGACAAAATATTTTTGAAATATTAATGGTTTAGTGACTTTTGACACTGACTGTATCTACGAGTAGGCATTAACAGCGTGATTCAGAAAGAGTATGCTAATCCTTGAACCTATGCTTCTTTTAACGAATTTGTAGTCATTATGTGAAGTCAGAATTTCGATATGTCGATTATGAACACAATTTTTTGTTCGCAAAAAGCCACAGTTGTCACTAAGTTGGGAACAATATTTATTTTTAAAATCGATACATAAAAAATATGATTTCACAACTTATGATAACAAATCCGCTGAAGAAGTAGTACCTACCCTTTCCAACCAACCTGTAGGTATAGGCTCTAATTGAATCCCATAGAAGCTGTACAATTAATTAAACCACAGTATTTTCAACTCACAACACACTGAAACGTACACATTATTAGGTATATTGATTTTTAATTATCTTGACCGTTTTACCGCCGATGGCACAACACTACGACGTCACGCAATGTTGACAAACCTATACTACATACTAATAGGTAGGTAGGTAATAAGTAGATTCGTCATACCTTCCTACCTACTGTTTAAGTACCTATGTAGGTATACATATACTGCCTTATATCGTCTGTCTGTATATGCAAGTAGTAAAAACCTAAAGTAAATACAAATTCAATAGCCTTTCGTATAACCAAATGTCACGGACTCGTGTGAAACTTCCCAATTAAGCAATAACGTGTTAACTGTATGCGAAAACCAATAAAAATTTAAACTTTATACTAATGAGTTTTGGGTGCTTATTGCATTGATAAAAGAAGCCAAAGTTATTGTCTACTCGCTTACAAGGTTGATTATGTTTACTGGCACACTGACCGTTTTAACGAATTTTAAGGGTCATTTTATTGGTTAAGCACTTACTCAAGAGCGAAGTGCAATCTCATAAGTACACTTAATTTCCCACTCATATCTGCAAGTAGACCTAACACTTCCTTCTACTTGCACTTCAGTCCTTGCACTTGACATACTAGACTTATCCTGTACCTCAGACCTCTATTAATTTTAGTGTTTTTGTCGATGAAATAAGGTGTATTTCTTGAGCGTTATCGTTAGCCCGTGACATGCATGACCAAATGCATTGTATGTAGGTATAATTTTATTCAAGGACCAATGATGTTAACAATCTATCTGGCAGGTACCTATATTATGACTTGAGCTTTGTTTACGTTTATAAATTACCTGATTTGCGGAAAACAATACAGAATACAATCTCTATAAGAATAGGAACTGAAGGCTAACCAGCATGTTCTGAGTTTAAAAATTGTAATAAAGATATCGTTGTGTATTGTCCAATGCTAAAAGCGTTTTAAAAAGAAATCATCAATTACCACCAAGCTCTTAGGTAGACTCCCTAAGAGGCGTCTGATAGCCCTAAGAGACCACCCATGCTATTATTGAGATGCTGCGAAATAAAACGAAATTTATCAAACTTTTATATTTCACTAGCTGTCCCGGTAAACTTCGTACCGCCTCAGGATTATTTTTTTCTGATTTTTTGCCATGTTTAAATAGTTATTCAGCCATTCGGGGTTGCAAATTCAAAAATCAGCCCGCTCGTACTTGAGTTATTAATGGTGTAACTAACACGACATTGTTTTATAGGTATAGATTTCAGTTACCTAACTACATACTTCTATTTATTTTCTTTTCTCCAAGTACATAATTTAGATCGAGCAAACGAAAATTTATCTCAATCGGGGTGATATCACGAACGAAAGCGTTCTACTAACGACCCGAATAGCCAGTTAGTAGTGAACCCAGCTTTCTGTACCGAAAATCCCGGGCTCAGATCCCGGTAAGGGCAATATTTTCACCAGATTTATGGATGTATAATATCATATTAGCATTTCACTGGGTTCCCCCCCCCCCCCCCCCCCCCGTACCCGAGAGTACCCATAATACAAGCGTTGCTTGGTTCAGGATGGTACATTTGGTTTGTTCGTCTGGAGATATAACAATTTTAGAATGAAAAGAACATAAATTGTCAACAGTAGGTATAATGAGTGAGTATTCAAAATACAAATAATCTCAAATAGAGGTGTAAAAATAGATGCCTAATTAATGAAGCAATTAAGAACATATCTTCTTAAATCTATACTACCAAACGATAGCAAATACAGATCAATAAAAATATATTATTTATACATAACTATATTATTTTCTGTAACGCTCCTGCTACACCTGCGCACCCCAGCTAATGCTGTTAATTAAGGTGGAAGCTCAGGTCAGGGCGCGAAATTCAAAATGTCAATGGTTTTTATTTTTTTACGAAAAATTTGGACATCTTTACGATGTAATTTAGTTTTTTGCTATATTAACATTCTGCATTTTAAGTCTCGATGTATTAAGTTTGCTTAAAAAATACCTAAAGCGATAAAACACCATAAAGTTAGTAAAAACCACTACTTTTACTAACTTTATGGTGTTGTATCGCTTTAGGTATTTTTTTGAAGTCCAAATTTTTCGTAAAAAAATAAATAACCATTGACATTTTGAATTTCGCGCCCTGACCTGAGCTTCCACCTTAACGCGTTATTGCCGATATAAAAAAAACAGCATTATGCGTAGGTGTGGCCCGGACGTAAGTGTACATTTATATGTAGGTACTTCAATATGATTAGGGAGCGTTCAAGTATTACGTAACGAATTTGGGGGAGGGGCGGGTCTTCTGAAACGTTACGATGCGTCACAGTGGCGGGAGGGGGGGTTTGAACTAAGCGTTACGTAACATTGTTTTAACCCTTCAGAAAGGTCGCGTAGAAATTTTACGTTTTATTAGGGGGGATCTCCAAAAATTGCGTTACGTAATACTTGAACGCTCCCATAGCCAAAAGCTGGTACGTATAATCCTTCAAATGTTAGGCACTTAGTCTAGTCTACATACCAAAATGCAGTTATTGTCGCAAGTTCTAATTCGCGAGTGAATGTTGTTTTTCACGTAAGTCTACCAAAATTAGTATTTAACGGTTTCCTTAATTATAATGTACTCGTGAATCATAAAACTAAAGATTTATAAATTTACAAATGGCGTTACAGAGCAATTTTCTGATAAAAAAGTGCAATGTGACACCATGGTAAACTGATGACACGTTATTATTAATTTAAGAGTCGCAGATTGAAGGTGATAACTGCATACAATATAGGATGTTAATTTAATTAAATATGACCTTTGAGCATCATTCCTAAATATAGCACATTTCGCATTGAATCGTTATCTTTGACGCCAGGGTCGGCGGCCGTGAACGGATTGAAGTCCCCGAGTCCCACAAGCTGTGCTGATGCGTCCCACAGCTTCTTGGCGTCTTCATCGCTTAGAGCCTTCGCCGCCGGGCTCGTTACTACGCAGTCGCTAGAGGAATCAAAGTCTAAGTCAAAGTCAAATCGTTTATTTCGTATAGGCCTACGCCACTTATAAATTGTCATCACATTTTTTTTTTAATTCTTCAACCGGTTGATCAGGTAATAGCAAACATTACCGTATACGCAATACCTCTTTGTATGCAATCATTAAAAGTGTGAGCCACTCGCGCTATATTGCGCCTTCAGCTGTCATATAAGTTTGGTATTTTGGCAGCAGAATCAGAATCAACATTCAGAACAGAATCAGAATAATCTGTATTCATGTAAACTATTAAATACAATACTTGTGAATCGTCAAAGTAGTTACAAAATGCTAAGCTAAAACTTTACTACCCGCTCGGAATGCCGTTCCTATACAGAAATTGGCCCCAAATCTGTTAACACAATCGATTCATAATCGAACAGCAACCGCATAGTGTCTGTCACTTTTGACAAATATCTGTCATACGATATCTGTCAAAAGTGACAGTTACGGTTGCTGTTCGATTGTGTTAGCAGACTTGGGGCCCTGGCAAGTAACTCCATGGATATTTTTGTGCAGTACATTGTTGTGGGTATGCGAAAGCGTGATCAGATTTTGAAAACGACTCACAATTATTGTTTTTATTACTTTATAGGCAAGCATTTGATCTCGATCTTACCTGATGGTTATTATATTTTATTACTAGCTGCTACCCGCGACTTCGTCCGCGTGGTATTTAACAAAGACACAACCGTTGGCAAAAGCCTGCTTGCGCGTTCTGAGCCCGCGGGCGCATTGCAGGTTGTTGCTATAATTTTTTTTTTCTAAAATAAAAGTAGCCTAAGTTACTCATTGTTTCATCAGCTATCTGCCAGTGAAAGTCCCGTCAAAATCGGTCCAACCATTTCAGAGATTAGCCGGAACAAACAGAAAGACAGACAGACGGACAGACAGACAGACAGACAACAATTTTAAAAAATGTTGTTTTGGTATAGGTACCGTTTATACACCCAAATGCACTTAGTAACAGTTGGTGTTTATGAGAACTATTTTTATATTACCACTTACCTGTAATACAAGCCCGTCTCGCTGGCACAGTTCTCATCGACCGCGCAGTATATGGAGGTCTGGGCGCCCAGCCAGGGGCTCTTTATGAACGGTCGGATAAAGAATCCGATGAGCGGCCTGGCGCCCCGGAACAGGGTGTCGTTCAGGTGCCGACCCAGCTCCGTGTGTATGACGCCAGGGTGCAGGCTGTATGTGGTCACGCCATCTATGTTATACTCCTATAACAATCATCAATAATTATCCCAAAAGCATCGTTTTAATCGGCCATATATAGTTAGCACTTTTCTTCAGAGGAATGTATTGTCTGTTATATTGAAATGCCTGTATGGCTTTAGTAGAGGGATACGACTTAGGAAGCCTTGTCTACGCCAATTTGTCTAAACTAGTAAAGCAAAAAATAAGGTTGCACTGTAGACGATGCATTGCATATTGCTGGGGCGGATACAGGATTTCGTTAAGGGCTAAAAAAAGTACCAAACGAAAAGATGAAAGAGAAGTTCGTTTTTGAAAAAGATTTCGTGAAAAAAAAGTTAGGAAAAATAAATGGTCGCTATAAAGTACTAGAATGGCGACCACGAATCGGAAGACGAAGTGTAGGACGGCCCCCCACAAGGTGGACTGATGACATCACACGCGTCGCAGGAAGCCGGTGGATGCGAGTGGCGGAGGTCCGTGATGCGTGGAAGTCGTTGGGGGAGGCCTATGTCCAGCAGTGGACGTGTATATCGGCTGATAGATATATAGATAAAGTACTTTAGTTGGGAATTAGGAGGGGGGGGGGAATAGTCCCCATTTCCCCACTCCCCCCGCTCACAAGGTAGTGATCAAGTCCACCTCGTGTCAAGGAGATGGGGCAACTAAACTGGTTCAGGGCTGGGCTTTTTTCCGGTGGCTTATAGGTACTTGTTACTGTGCTACTTAATATCACTGACACCTTGTCCTCGTGTAATACGAGCATTACCTTAAGTTTAGACGCTAATTCTCGTGAAAACAATACGTTGGCGAGTTTGCTCTGTGAGTAGGCCGCCGCTGCGCTGTACGGCCGCGTCTTGAAGTTCAAGTCCTCAAAATGTATGCCGTATCCTAGAATACATTATCGTTTCACGAAACACCTAAGGGATTTTTTGTAACAAGTATACCATTCAATGTACAGAGCAAGGAAAATTATTAAAAGGACATATCTGAAATGTATCCCTCTTATCTTGTAAGACTTCTTTAAGTATATTTTAAAATCTACTAGCGAGTTGTACTGCAATGTGATGAGTCAAATAAACAAAGTCGAGGTCACATCTAGTGTACAAAAAGAAATCAGCTTAGGAATAATGATTTGATACTTACGAGTATGTGCCTTCGAGGACACAGTAACAATCCTAGCCGGCTTGCTGCTCCTAATCCGCGGCAAAAGTAACATAGTCAAAAGGAAATGTGCCAAATGGTTTGTCCCAAATTGCACCTCGAAGCCGTCCTCCGTTTCACCTTTGGGACACATCATGACCCCGGCATTATTGACAAGTATGTTTATCTGGGGCTCTGTGTCCATGACGCCCTGGGCGAATTCCCGCACCGACTTCAAAGATGTCAGGTCGCATTTCGCCAACACCAATTTGCCAGTGTCTGGCAGCCCTTGGCATGTCTTCTCTATTTCAGTCTTCGCTTGTTCCGCTCTCTCTAGGCTCCGACAGGCCATAATCACTCTAGCGCCTAAAAGAGATAATTTTTTTTTCGTACTTATTTAAGAATGCAAGCACTCTCCAGCCAGGGTTATTAAAAAAACAGATTTTTTTTTCAGTATTTTTACAAATAGATCAATGGAAAATTCCAAATTTGTTGGGTTCACAAACATGAGTGGTATCTATGGTATCAGTTTTAGTTACGAAGTTGCTTACACTCTGTATAATAATAAGAATGCAATGCTGGGCCACAGGGTTACCACCACCACCACAGACCTATTATTTTAGATATAGGTCTATGTTGCCTATAGTGTGATGGATATATGATTGAAAATGATGATCTGATGCTGATGTCTCCTGACATAATACATAGAATGGATATAAGAAGTCTATCAGCTGTTACTGCTAGAATGCTGGGTCATACCAGCACTGCCCCGGGTCCAGGTAGCATCGGCTTTCTGAGGTGCAACCTGAGCAAAGAGGTCATAGCTCAAGGCTCATACCCTTCATCTTATGCGGATGACATTAACACAGACACCACTACACATGCTGATGTGTATACCCACAAATCTGCAGAGTGCACACTTTACCTCTCTTATAAAAATCCAATACAGTCTCTTTTCCTATTCCAGTGTTACAGCCTGTGATTATAGCGGTTTTCCCGACTAGCTTCGCAGTGCTTACACATCTTCCGCTGAACAGAGGCATCTTGAAATGTACCTTGACCCTCTTGACTGCCTGTAATTAAAAGTATGAAATCACAGAGCCGAATGGCTTTTACTAATCTCAATAACGTAAAAGCCAAAATAATAAATTAGCACACAGTCAGAAAATCCTAAAGGTTCAGTGGTTCGAAGCACCGGCACGGCCTGTACATTTTGGTTTCCAAGGCATATTTACAGAGCGCATAGTTTTGCTTACCTGGCAATAACAACAAAGTGGGATCGCGAAGAGAGAGACACAAAGAACTAGTTGAACTTGTGCATATTTAAATTTAAAGTTCACTTCACAAGTACCGTTAGTAGTAGTAGTTTAATTTGTCCAGTAGGACAGGCGAAGGAATCAATCCATACTGCCAATTCTGATGTTGTCAATGTCATTAATATTTATACTGTTATTCAGTTACCAATCATGAGTTTCTTTTCATATCATCATGTCACATCCATTATTTTATTTATAATGTGTATTTATTGAATGTGTTATTGCTATTAATTACTTGACATTGGCAAAATACCCGCTAAGTTGTGGGTGAGGCCATATTCATATCCATTTTATTTCATCGCATCTCATTTCGTAAAGAAAGAGTTTCTTTTCACTGCAAAAACTTCATATCACAGCATATTACACAGGCCACTAACAACAAGTTGCATATTCTCAATCTACGAAGATTGAGAATACCTGCGTTGTATGTATCACAGATAAGATATATGATGGAGTATTTTTTTTCTGACCACCATTCACATAGACGAACTAGAGATGCGTCGATAGAGAATGAACATGTGTTAGAGATGTTACATTCAAAGAGTATATAAATTATATCACTACGTTTCACTACCATTCATTCACCAATCACGATCAGTCAAATCAAATTGCAATTGCGGGGAGTTCATTATTTAGTTCTATTATCTAGTTATACATAAATAAATAATTTACTTGTGTTTTTGGCTATGTAATATATAATACTTCGCTATAGAAAACATCGGGCAATATGAAAAAACTTGCAGCTGTATAAACAAGGAAACAGTCCTTTGTTATTGAAAATATTTTTATTTATGTATTATTCTATCATACTTGACCCAGTGCCAATGGAGTATGATAATGACGAGAATACGTGGCGTAGGCCTTCGATACCTAAGACGCATCGAGCCGCCTGCCACCAGATCCCCAAGAGATCCACTACTCTTGCGGTGATAGTGCTCGGACTGGCTGTGCTCAGCTGTCTCCTAGGCTACTGTGTGTTGAGCGAGACGCTCCCATATGAGTCCAAGACCTTGCGCCTTGTTATTATTGTAAGTAGACACATTATTAACTTCATAGAAAAAATCATACAGCATTGCACTTAGATCTCCTTATTTAGAAAGTTGATATGACCTTATATATGATACTGATCTTAAAATTGACCATCATAATGAGGTTTTGTATTAAAACATTCTCACATCTGCTGTACTGCACTTTACAGCCTATCCATTAGGGTAGGCTGTAAAGTGATCCAGCCATTTTACAGAACTTAGGCATTATTTAAAGTGCTTTGCCCTTTTGTAAAAGAGTGTATTCTAAAATATGGCTGCAACATAAACACTTTTTAATATTATCTCTAACTGCTAGCTTTTCCGACACGGTGCAAGAGTCCCAGTATCAAGCTACAACAGCGATCCATATAAAAACTATCAATGGCCTGATGGTCTTGGGAGTCTCACTAATGTAAGTATCTATAAGAAATTAATTAGGTATAAACATAAAATTTAGAAAAAAATTATTGAGTTGCATGCAAGTAACATTTACTATATATGAATATTAAATAACAGTTTAGGTCCAAATTATATATAAATGTATAAATAACATTTTAGTTCTATTATGCATAGACCTATTCATAATAAATTACAGATGATCTTGACTTTGTAATTGCCCATGTCTTGATGGGTTTTGGGATATCTGAAAGTCCTTTGTAAAAAATCTTTAGTTTGTGATTGTTAGATTTGTCTGGTATATCCTAGCATTTTTACTAAATATGGAGATTCATTATTATATAAAACTAGCAAACCCAGCGAACTCCATTTCGCCACCAGATGGCTTCGTTTTATGTAACATTTCGTTTGGTTTTTCCTGAATTTTCTTTGCTATAAACCTCACGGAGCCCGAGACCTTTCCAACGAATGCAAAACCGTGGAAATCGGTTCGTGCGTTCTGGAGTTATAGCGTCAGGAAGGAAAACCCGACTTATTTTTATATAGTAGATTATAACTTTCAATTTTAGACTAACATCTTGATTGTGTAAATTTTGCAGACTGGGAAACTTCAACTTTACGAGCTAGGGAAAAAATTTAGAAACTACTATGCCAACTTTATACCGGAAGAGTATTACGAGAAGGACATATTTATGCGGAGCAGTGACAAGTCCCGATGTATGATGAGCGCATACACATTCCTTGCTGGCTTATACCCACCTACGGAACGGCAAATGTGGCATCCAGAGTTACAGTGGCAGCCAATACCTGTGCACTCACTGCCAACAGAATTGGACAATGTACGAACAGTTATATATTTTCTTTTACTTTGGATTTTGTATCTGAAAGCAGTCAATGACTATGAGCAGATTTGTTATAGCTGTGCCTTGTAGTGGATGTTCGCCATTGGGAGCAGTTGCTTCATTCTTAAGGCCTGTTAGGTCCATGATATCTCATGGTGTTTTAGACGTTTGTGGTAGCTGATGGTAACTAGCCTCGCTGCCAGTTCATTTTGTTAGATCGTTAGTATTTTCAAGTTGCCTAACTTTTATATAAGTATCAGGTAAAAGCATCACTTGAGAAAGACTGAACTGATTTGGCAATATTTTTTTTATATGTTCGTAATAAACCGAGTCAGCTTTGTAGGCAAAGAAAAATTTAAAAAGTTGTCAGGAAAATTGGAAAATTCGGGGAAAACAAAGTGACTTTTTTGACATGACGTTTGCCGGAATAGCTAGTACAATAAAAAATAAAATAAAATGGTCACTTTTTTTGGCTGTCACTTTTGAGTTGCCTCATACAAAATTTACCAAAGTGACAATTTTCAATTCAATTTCCAGTTGATTAAGGTTTGAATGTGTTAGCAGACTTGGGGCACAAGTGATATGGATGTTATATGTAAGATAAATCTATTCTAGATAGTCGCCGGTACAAAGCCATGCAAAGCCTTCAAAGAAATGTATGATGCACTGGTGATTGAAAAGAATGCAGAACCAAAATACACGGAACTTTTTGATTATCTCAGCAAATACACCAATCAAACAATGCGCAATATTGTGGAGGTGGACTTTTTGTACAGCACGTTCCTGGCCGAGCAGGAGGCAGGCCTGAAGCTGCCGGAATGGACCAAAAATGTGTTTCCCAACAAAATGCGTACTCCACTCATGTTGAGCTTAGCTTTGTTGTCTTATAATGAAACATTGCAGAGGCTTAAAGTTGGTAAGTTAGACAGTTAATTTAATCGCTTTAACCTTAGACGTAAGCTTTAGATTTTTGACTATCCAGGAACCCTTATCAGACAAGAAGCACAAAAATCCAAGCTGATTGTAATACACGCGAATTCGATTGTACTAGACAAATTGGCTTGGTATTAATTTAGTGCTGAATATGTTATTCGTGACACTCCGTCTCTATTATTTCTTCATCTGACAACCTGGGATAAATTATAAGGTATCTCCTTGCCATGTTTCGTCAAAATCCGTCCAGTACTTATCCGGTGATGCGACAAACAAAAAGAAAAAGTTAAAAAAAAACTAGCCCACAGTCTACCGGTAACCCGTAAAATAGTAAAGAAATAAGTTAGGTGCTGCCTATCATCCTATCATAGAGTAAGACAAGTATTTTCAAGTTTCTGGCAGTTACACATTAATGACGTTATAATTAAATTCAAATGTCGTATGCCGTGCGAATTTTTTTTATCCTTTATTGACGGCAACTCCCGTGGTTTTATGTGTTTTTCAAATTCCAACGTTCGATTTTTTAATTAAATGACAAATTCGTGGAATAACCCCCGAATTTAAAGACGTACTGTAACTTTATCAAACGTCATATAGTACTGCGCAACTCTTGTGCGTAGTACTATATGACGTTTGATAAAGTTATAAAACGTCTATAAATTCGGGGGTAAAAGTATACGGTTAGGACGTGACCTGCAGGCCCTCTATTGAGAGAGGTGAGGAGTTACTTCAACGAGACGGTGACGCACGCGAACGTGGAGCGCTCGGTGTGCGCGTACTCGGGGCACGACGTGACGGTGGTGGGGCTGTGGCGCGCGCTCGGGTTCCAAGACCTGCTCGAGCCGGAGTACGGCGCCAGCATCGTGCTGGAGCTGCACGAGGACGTCGACCAGGACAACTTCTTTGTTAAGGTACATTTGACATATCTGAATATAATGAGTGAATGAACCATTTGATTCGACACTAAGAGCGAGAACGAATTGGAGGGAGATTAAAAAGTTGACTTAACACAGCAGGTTGCATTCAAAAAAATTATGTTAAAAACTCACAGCATCGATGTTGCTATGAATTATTGAAATTTCGCCACATTGTCTATACAAATTGTATTATTATGGAGTGGTATCCATAATAGTCGATACTCCTCTAATACTACCATCTGGTAACACACGTAGTGGCTTGCGGCCCGCAGGGCTTCAAGATATGATCGAGCAGCTATTGCTGTCCCTTTATATCACACGAAACATGACGTTAGTGGGAAGAGTTATAGTAGTAGAGTAGTAGTAGTATAGAGAAATTGGTCTTACTTTTTAGTTCGACCGATTTTTGACAGACAGTGCTCTCTCGCTCACACATATGACTTTGAGAAGTACAGCGATACGATACATTCGTTTACTTTGTGTCCGCCATCACAATTTCATAACGCGATTGGAAAATTCACCCTATTAGCGGTGGTTTTGGTAGAGTCCCGGGTTCGAATCCCGGTAGAAGCAGACGTATTATGAGCACTAATATTTGTGACAGAGTCATGGACATTTAATATCTGTATAATATCAGTTCATTGTACGATATTCAAAATATAAGTTTTGGTTAGTGTCCCACACTAACCAAAACTTATATTTTGTGTATCGTTGATGCCACACAGTTGATGTGTTCGTCTGGCTATATTTATTTTGTTGGTCATCATGCTTTCTCATAAAGCCAACATAAACATTGAATAATATTTTTTATTTTAATTATTTTCAGGCGTTCTATCGTAACAACACTAAAATGGAAGTACCAATGGAATTAAAGTTACCGTTCTGCGATGAGCTCTGTACATACACGCAGTTTGTACAGCACATCAATAATCTGATACCGGACGACTGGGAGGCGGAGTGCCGTAACACCCAGCAATAAGGTTAAATTTACAATGAGATAAAAGCTGCCCTACCTGCAGTAATCTCTTTTCCCCGTCCCTGTAGTGGGTTCGTGATTCTTGCGATACCGTCAATACTGTCGTGATATGGATCGCGATATTACTTATAGTGTGAACGGCACCATTTCGAAATAAAGGTAGGCTTCCACACTCTTATAATTGCGGAACGTGCGTCGTCTTAATTCGTGTAGACGGTGGTGGCGTGGATAGGGTTGCCAGATCTTTGCTTATCACGTACATGCCTGGCTTTTGCTAAAAATAAAACAAAAGGGGTACTTTTTGTACTTCAATTAAATATATTTTTTAACCTATCATTTTCTACCACAACCATTTTTTTTTTATTCTGGCAACCCGGCGCGATTGTATCGCCTCTCGTAACCACGCTCGTTACTTTAAATGCGCACGCATGCAATTATCTAGTATTGGGGGCTAAATACTTTATATTGAATTATTTTTACTACATGGTATTACCGTACCCTCATTTATCTAACCGTTGAAGAAATAAACAACTATGATCATTGATAGGATCATGATATTTATATCATTATATAAATAAGACGTTCTTTACATATATGTTAATGTAATGTACTCCTTTGGGCCATGGCAGACATTTCTATGAGATTATGTTGGGCTTAAAGTCCGTTTGGTTTTATTATCGTTGATTGGTTACCGTCTGCTCGCCCTTGTTACCAAAACATTTGTTATAGTTATAATGTGCAATACTGTCATATATAAAAATATAATTCTTCGGGGTATTGTAATGTTTCAAACAGTTCAGTTGAATTAAATATTTATGTTAAGTTTTTTTGTTGAATGATAAATTTTTGAGTTACGTTTGGGACGTTATTGCTGTGATATTATTTGGCGGGCCTATTGCCAAGATAAAAAATGCGACTATGAGTTAAAAAGTAAAGGGGCTGATAATCGGCGCCTTTTAGAATCTACTTTTAAAGCCGAGTCCACACAACGTCAACCTATGCAGTGCAAACATCAGTGTAGAAGTCGTTTTTTTTTGTGTGACAGCTATAATAGCCGCTTCCAGACTTACCGCGCAGCCTGCTTACGGTCTCTCTTGCTGAATCTTTATTGTATGTAAGTATAAGTGCACCTAACTTAGTATCGTTCGTTTCTGGGTTGATTAGGGCTCGCGGAGTAAACTCGCAAAACACGCAGCTTTACAATTTGACATCACACACGAGGTATCACATTCTTTTGATTAGTTTATCTTCTTGAGATTTATAGTAAGTCATACGAATATTGCTGATGTGTAGTACAAAATTTCCTTAAATTACGCTGGCTGAGCCACGAGCTATAGTTATTATTTAATTATATAAGTTTATTTATGAATAAAAAAGGGATTTCTAGAATAGAACCACATTCCATTGTGTTAGCACAACAATTTCATCATATTTGCTATGAAGGCCGGAATACACTTGGATGGTAGCTTAGGTGTTACTCGCACAAACAAACAAATTACGTACTCGGAAATGCGTGCTGTTTGCATTTGTATTGTGGGTAGGAGGTGCGACAAACTCAAGATAACCGTGAGCACGTGTCGCTGGTATCTATTTTCCATTAAATGCTAGTTTTTACTGGCATGAGATAAAAATTTCCTCAAAATTCCATTAACTAATATATTTATGGTAGTAAATGGCAGCACCTAAACCGTAATATGAGGTTTTTTTTCCTATCCGATCCTAATAATCGGATAAAAGAAACGATCGCCCTACAAATTGTCCAATTTTATCCGATTTTTAGGATCGCATCGAAAGATGTAGATCCTAATTTAATTTCACTAGTGTGAATTGCTTACCAATCGTGATTAAGATGCAAGGAGTTTTGTATCTTTCTCCATATTACATTAAGGTCAACTTTTGTTTATTATATCCGGGAATTCTAATATGTGATGGGTAATTTGCAATAATAAAGTTAGAATTGTAATGTAGTAAGCAAACATGGGTACTATACAATGTTAAGTTGATATGATATTAAATCAAGAATATTCATGTTTATTTATATTGTGGAATATATTAGATAATAATGTAATATAATGTTGTTGATTTTGTAATGTGGTTATTATTAAATATGTTTATGTCGTAAAATAAACAAATTATTTTATTTTTCTCGGACACTTGTATGCAAATAATACAATCCCAAATTGTCATTAATAATATTTATTTGTGCATTGTCATACATTGTAATGTTTTTAAAAAGTTTTTATGAACTATAAAGTACATATAAATATTATGTTAACTTATAATATAACTCTAAACTACATCAAATCATAAAATGGACGGCACATTGACACTAATATATTATATATTTGAACAATTTAAAAATATAATTAGGTATCATTGATATACAACATGGTAATGTCTTTTAATGGAATTTAAAGAATTGAATATAAGTAAATAACATAATTATACATTATAAAATGGACGGTAAGTCTAAACAAATATTCTATATTATACATTAAAATAAAGTTGCATAATATTAATGCATAAAATATAAATAATACAATGTTAAAATCTATAAAAAAGGTCTTACAAAATAGGTGATACATAATAATGTATGTCTTCGGTGGATTTCTATACTTAAGCACACACTGTTTTTGTGTACTTATTTCTTACATTACAGTTTAAAGCTCAGTCTTTGTTAATTGACTTGTTATAAGATGACTAAAAGTCGTCATGTAATAGCAAAAAAACTATTTAATTTTATACAAAAGGGTGATGCAGATGCAGATGGTGTATATATTTGAAAACATTTCGTATCTCATATTAGACATAAATTAACAAAGATAACAATGTTCATGTTAAAAAATTAATTGAATCTTACATTTAATTACCACAACAAGTCAGTACATCGCGTTCTCTATATGCCCTAACAGCGGTGTGTACTATAATAGCAGCCCAAAGGCCTACGGCGACCCACGTCGTAATAACAGATAGCTGTAATGCTAACCCTGTATTTATGAAGTCGCCCCGACGACTGTTTGGAGTGTCCTTCTGTATATAGTCCATAAAGTCGAAAATAGCTTGACAGGAAAGGCGAAAATGTATTGCAGACGCATGGTCCCCAGTGGCACGGAGCTCCTGGCAGACAAAAGAAGTACATAAGTTACCACTAAAAAGCAGGTCATTTCCATGTATGTACATGTATGAGTGCCTTGACACCTCTATGTACATTTTCATATGGCAATATTTTTCTCTAGCATCATGGCTTGTAATACCCCTATACTAGCAATGGGCATTGAATCAACTATCAACCTTTCACCCTTTATGAATGGATGAATGGTTTTGTTGACAACATTCTGTTCAGACTATTACTATCAAACAAAAACCACATATATAATACTAGCTGCATCCCGCGGTGTTACCCGTGATTAAAAAATGTACATATTACTGGGATAAAAAGTAGCCATTTCCTATTCCAGACTATAATCTATCTCTGTGCCAAGTTTCATCCAGATCCGTCCAACCGTTCTGTCATGATTGTGTAACAAACATCCATCCATCCAAACTTTCACATTTATAATAAATGTAGTGAATGTAGTGAGTAAATGGTAGGTGACTAATCACCAACATGATAAAGATAATTATTTACCCTGACTAAATATCCTCTATACTGTGTGCAGGTTTTCAAGAATCCTGCAGTGAGTATAGCAGCATGCACTAAGTTGTATATCCCAAATATACCAGCAATGCTGGATGTTGGAATCCAGCAGTATATCACAGAATCATTCCTTGTGGATAGTCTAGTTCTTGTGGTTACTACTATTGATTCTCCCTCTCTGGAAAATGAAAAGGTAAGGTTAAAAATGCAATCCAAGTCTGTTATCTGTACAAATCATACAATCTTGTCATAAAAATTTCACCGACTGACTTATGACTGTGCTGTCGACCAGAATTACTTCATCAATAGATTTACTGCTAGAAATCATTTGCGTTGCTGCGATTAAATACCGTGTAAAAATGATACAAAGATCATGTAATTTTGTACTTACATTTCTTCCATAGCAGTTGATTTGTCATCCTCATATTGTCCAATATTGTTAATACACACTCTATACATGTGGAATAAGGCCATAATTACAGCATAAGCTAATATAGGCAATGGTGCAATGATTGCGTAAAGGCAACTGGAGTTGTGGCCCCCATTAAAGTACTGGAATGTACTAACCCCAAACAGAATACAACCACAATTGGTATTCTCGAAGTATCCGCCCGGACATGTGTCCAGGGTGGCCCGCCAGTGGTTGTACGGTATAGCTATACACAGAACAGACACAGATAGCACTACGGCCAATAATGCATAGCACCAGCAAAGCCTTCTTTCCGTTTCATACTGAGTCATTATAACACACTGGATATTATACTTCGTTGAATAACGAACTGGATATTATACTTTGTTGAATAGGTATGTTAGTTGCTGATAATAAAAGTAGGGTCGCAAAAATAGATAAAACCTTTATCTCCGATAAAGGACTGATAAAGGGAAAAACAGTAAATAAAATAATTATAAAACAAAATCAATCAAAGCAAGCGTGACGTTTAATCGTTCTCCTTAAAAAAGAGGGCGTCGACATATTAGGTATTTTGCCCTGATCAAGAAAATACTAATGACAGTGACAACATAAGAATTGGCAGTATGGATTAATTCTTTCGCCTATCCTACTCTACTAAACTCACAGTCAGTCAAACGTCAAACAACAGCAAAATAAACAGAATTACGATAATTTTCCAAAAAAATAATAAGGCCGCAATAGGCATTGTATAAAAATGAGACTTAATAGCAATACGAAGATCGTGGGACAAAACATTACGTTAGTACCCTACAACGAATATCATGTGCCCAGGTAAAAGCCGGTACTTATTTCTATTTTAGATCAAAAGTTTTCCAGGACTTATGCGAGGGTCTTGAATATAGCAGAGGAAACGATAAACCAGTTCTTATCGCAGCGTGTCGATGTCATCCTTGAATAAAAAAACAAAATAGTTCTAATGTGCAGACATTACTACTCCAGGTTTTTCAGTAAAATATAAACTAGCGAAACAAACAACCAATATGAATACAACATGTGCCTCCTCAGTTTCTTTTATCGACGAACTGCTAAATTGTACTACTTACTGTGGGTATTTTATGTTATAATTCGTTATAGATACCATGAATGGATGAAGTCTGAAGAATTACAGAAGCTTACAGCATCAGAACCTCTATCTTTAGATAAGGAATTTGAAATGCAGAAATCATGGCGAGAGGATGATGATAGTAATACAAAAATATTATCTACTTATTCCTTATATTTGTGGTAACTGTTTACTTATATCTAACTTGAATTGTTTCAGAATGTACTTTCATAATATTAGACAAATGCCTCTATGAAAAAACAGGCAAAGAAATAGGTATGTAATATAAGTATGACATTTACCCATTAATTATTGTAATTACTCATTTACTTAGTAGTGAAGATATAAAAAGAGTAGAGTTAAAGTATAATATATAATAATAGGTAAGTATATTATATATTTACTAAGTATTTCTTTTCTTACAGAATCAATGATAGGTGATACAAATATTTTCATAACAGATAAAGAATCGGCAGTTGGTGAAATTGAAATAATGATAGCTGAAACAACTGCCCGGGGTAAAAGAATGGGTTGGGAGGCTGTGACACTGATGCTGCTTTATGGCATCACCCACGTTAAAGTCAGGATATTTGAAGCAAAAATTTCTTTATCAAATATAATAAGTATTAGGATGTTTGAAAAACTAGGTTTCCAAGAGAAGTCCAGAAGTGAAGTGTTCCAAGAAATTACTTTAGAGAAGACAGTTTGTGATGATTGGACTAAGTGGTTAAAGAAACAAGGAGGTTATGAAATACAAACATACTAAGTATAATATTGGTTTCCTTTAGTTAAATAAATCTCATTTTAAGTTTTTTATTGTTTTTTTTCGATCCCCCGTGACTGCTCTTTGAGAGAATAGAGCTATACACAACTATTTAGCAACACAGACGAACTAACTTGTTCTCTTATTAGTCTGGATGAACTAGTAGGACCGTTAAACATGACACTGGAAATATACACGAAGGTGAGATGCCAAAAAAGAAAAGAAAAAAAAACTTGTAGAACTTGGACTTTTGACGGGAAACTGAAAAGTCATGGCGTCAGTTATGATATTTCTTCATGTCACATCCATAATTTTATTTATAATGTGTATTTGATTATCTCCATCACCGGCACGCCATTTTCATTTCTTCATGTCACATCCATTATTTTATTTATAATGTATATTTATTGAATTTAATATTGCTATTAATTACTTGACACTGGCAAAATACCCGCAAAGTTGCGGGTGAGGCCATATTCATATCCATTTTACTTCATCGCATTTCATTTCGTAAAGAAAGAAGAAGAAGAATGTGTATTTATTTAATGTTTTGGTGCTATTAATTACTTGACACTGGCAAAATACCCGCTAAGTTGCGGGTGAGGCCATATTCATATCCATTTTATTTCATCGCATCTCATTTCGTAAAGAAAGAAGAAGTTATGATTTAGTTTCTAAAACTAGTGTTCCTGCGAGTTATAGTGAGTGATATAAGTGGAATTTAAACCATTATGGGTTCGGTAAAGTGCACGAGTGTAGGTAGGTAGGTGTAGGAAACAGAATGACGAAACTTGGCTTTTCAGTTTCAAAAAAAAAACCATAAAAAATCTTCAGTAAAGCATCCATCACTTTACTGATTTAGGGATGGGGGAGTTTCTTACTTGGGCCTAGCCTTTGGGCCTGTACATAAGCTCAAAAACTGGATTAATTTATATTACTTGACACTGGCAAAATGTCTATGGTGATGCCTAGTTAAAAAAAACTGGTAGCACTGAAGGATATTGCTTAGAACAAAGAGTATATAATCACTACGTTTTAGCTTAGAATAGTCTGTGGTTTAGAATCTTTACGTCGCCGGTTGTTGGTTTATCAGAAAAATGTTAATAATGTTTTCCGGGCAGATTTTTTTACAATTACTGCTTGTGACACAGATTCTGTGTCGCGATGATACAGAAATCATGTCGGAAGAAGACGTGGGTGTAAAGTACGCGAACAGATGTGAAGTGTGTAAAATTCTTGCTACGGAGTTACAAAGTAGGCTCGAGGAAACCGGCAAGGTGCACGATGTCATCGAAATTGGATACTCTCTCGACGATGTACAACCGAAAAAGAAGACCAAATATCAGAAGTCTGAACTGAGACTGATCGAATCATTGGACGGCGTTTGTGATAGAATTCTGAAGTACAATATACATAAAGAACGCCAAGACAGCACCCGTTTCTCTAAAGGCATGAGCCAAACATTCAAAACCCTGCACGGGTTGGTAGACAAGGGTGTCAAAGTGGACCTCGGCATACCATATGAGTTGTGGGACAAGCCGTCAGCAGAAATTACTCACATGAAAACACAGTGTGAGAGTCTTTTGGAAGAAAATGAAGATGCTATAGAAGATTGGTATTGGAACCATCAAAATGATATTGATCTTGTAAAGCACTTGTGCACTAAACATGCTCTGCGGGGCTCTGATGATTCATGTTTGTATGATGAGTTAAAAACTGATGTCAAAGGAGAGAGAGGAAGTGATGATAAAACAGAGCTTTGAGGGTTAATGTTTACTAGTAAATAAAGTACAAGAACAATTTATGAGTTAAGGATATTGTGTACACTGTGATAGAGTGATCATTTTAGCTACTTCATTTATTTAAAGTGTTTCTTTGAATTCTACTTATCTACTGTGTGAGGCTCCATTTTATTGTATACTGTAACATGAACTTTTGTGCAGTCATAAGTAATAATTTAAAAAATATTTTTTATTGTAAAATTTTAAAATAAACCATTCTTATTGTTCCATATCCAAAGGATCCAACATTTTTATTTCTGCTATATTTCTAGCTTCTTAATAAGATCGGGGGGGGGGGGGGGGGGGGGAAGGATGGTAGGATGATGTATTTCAATTCATACAATATGTAAATCCTTGCAAGATTAATGGAAACCTTAAATATGGCCACAAAACTATACCACATCCTTCAACCCACTATGTAACCACTCATATTCCACATAGTGCTGTGTGTGATATTGAAAATAACTACAAACAATTCACTATTAATATATTTTGTACACTACTTTAATGTAAACATTTTCATAATATGAAACAGAGAGAGTTACAAGTGTTGTAATCAAAACTTATTTTGGTAACTGCCAGAAATTTTACTGTATTGTGAAAAATAACATAGTTATGTCTAGTTATATTATCTGTAGTAATATGACACAATGTTGTTATTTTTTCCTCAACTCCCCCAATGGTTGTGCAGCTTAAGCCCCAATAGTAAACATAGATTGTTGGGTTTTTCCATGTTGATTGTAAATGACTGTAACCCCAAAGTTATGATGTTGATTTTTCAGAGCTGTAACCACTTGCTATTGATGACAATATATTTAAATGAAACAATGCAATAAGTAATAAGCACCTTTTTAATCAACTGTCAAAAAGTATTACCTATATAAATTAATATCTCAACATATTCTGCACCAGTTATCTTACATAATGGTATTTATTGGTGCTAACAAACTTGCAGTCTGTCTGCAATTTATTGGGGCGAGACAAATAAAATTTTCTTAACAACAAAATAAATATAAATTATAACTAATAGGATTAAATACATTCACTCAATTGTACTCTGCGCACATTCATAATTTGATGGTATTTCCTTACTACAAATTTATCTTTTTAACATCAGAATTCCCCGGGACGCTCCCGCGGGTGTTTCGTGGTCGACTATTCTTCGATGTTAACAGTGGCGTGTATGTACATGGTATAAAAATACTATGTATATAGTCCATGTATAATAACAGCGCATGGAGGTCCTCGGGAGTGCCTAAAGGTAGGGGCTCGTGTCCTGATACTCGTCGTCGCTGTCGTCGGAGCCGTCGTCGGTCAGCTGGCGCTGTGCGGCCGCTTCCGCGTCCCCAACGCGTTCAGAGCCCGATGCATCTGCAACAAACAATCATTGTTTTTTTTATAAGTACAACATTAATAATATTGGTTTTTATAAATAATGATAAATGCATTCTATTCTAGTTCTATCTAATGTTATAGATTTGCTATCGCCTTCGAAGGATGTGGAAGTTCCCATGATGTGCAATCCAATCAGAATTACTAGACAACATATTTTTGTGAAATCTTCTCAACTGAGAACATCTAAAATACATAAACCAGGTATTTTAGATTTTTCTTTATAATATGTTTTTTTAAATCACAAGTCAGATAGACCCCCATTATAGAAGTTTTAAGCACTTTATAATAGCATCACAAAGACGTTTTCTTCTGAAAATCGCTTTGTAATGTCATTGTAAATTACAACACACTACATTTGGAGTTAAAGTCAATTAATGCTATTGGGATCGATTAAGTTGAAGCACTTTGGTTGAATGAGCATCATTAATTGTATGATAACATGTTCAGTTGTGTTGTAGCGTCATTAATGTTGAAGGCGAAAGCAAACCGTATAAAATGAGTCTTAAGGGCATAAGTACAAAGGAGATTCTACTGTACCACACTGCCATGCTACTACGCGATATAAACTACCGTGATGTGAGTAGGGCGCGCCGCTGAGACGCCAACAGTGGCAAATACAAGCGCTTCAATAATTACCCAGTTACCTGCATGAGGTTCCCACAGCGTCTCGTAGCGGCGCGACTTCGGCGGCGGCGGCGACGCGGAGCCTCTGCACACAACACACAATAAATTAATAATAATTATCACATGCCTTCTGCCGGATATTTTGGTAAACACGACGATTAGATTGGTTTGTATTATATACCGGGACCACCCCCAGTCCAATGTACAGTACCTATCGTAAAAGCGTTGCTACATTTGGGACTGTACAATAGGTTTTCGTATAGCTACATTTATTACTATTTATTTTATATAAGGTGTAACAATAATAGTAGTAAAATATTTTAAAACGTCGATCAGCAGGCTATAAAGATCACATTTCCGAAAAACAAATCGATATTATAAAAACAACACTACCTACTAAGTAACCGCATGCTCTCTACAGAAAAAGCAAACACTGTTAATACATATATTTTATACATAAACAAGATCGTTATCACCTAATTCGTATCCTCTTAAAATATTTTTACACTATTTTTGTAACACCCAATATGTTGGGAGTCGGCTTGCAGTGTTCCTTCATGCATAATGCCACAGAGTTATGAACATCTGCCCTGGCGCGGTAGAAGCAAGTGATATAGTGGTTGTGTTCACCTGTGCGTGGGCGAGTGGTCGTCGCCGTTCTCGCTGGGCGGGGGCGAGCCGCGCGGCGAGGGCGGCTGGCTGAGCGCCTGCATGAGCCGCCCCTTGGACTCGTGCCAGATGCTCGACAGGCGCCCGTCCGCGCCGAACAGCAGCAGGAACGCGTCGATCAGCTCCCGCGACTTCTCCTCCCACTTTGTTAATATGTCCACTTTCTTTTCGCCTATATTTGTCATTACCTACGAGAGACAATATAATAATATAGTTGGAGGAATTGATGAGCGCAGTTGGGGGTGGCCTCGCTTTCTGTGCCGAGGGTATTGGGTTCGGATCCTGGTAAGGACAAACTTGTGTTAGGAACACCAATGGTGGTTGCCGTGTCACGGATGTTAATCGCACTTCGCACTAATATTATAAATGTGAAAGTTTGGATGGATGTTTGTTACTCAATCACGCCAGAACGGCTAAACGGATCTAGATGAAATTTGGCACGGAGACAGATTATAGTCTGGAATAGCACATAGGCTACTTTTTATCCCGGAAAAATGCACAGTTCCTATGGGATAGCATACACCGGGAACCGTGCATTTGCAAAAGCACATAGAGGAAAAGGACATACTTTTTATTCGCGGGTAACACCGCGGGGCGCTGCTAGTATCTATATAAGTATATGGTACATGGTTGAAAGTTAGATTCGCCTATAAGCGAGGCGCGTTTTTTTAGGCAAAATAGACATTTTAAGGAATATCCGTAACTCTATCCAACCCAGTAGATCACCAGATCTAAGCAGGAGTAGCTTATCAAAATATAATTGTTTGAAACGAATTACGATATGTATGTAGGAACGGAACGTAAGATGTATACGAAGTAAGAATGGTTAGCAAGATGATGAACGTGAAATGAGACGTTAGGAATGAAAGGGACGGCTGGATGGTCAGAGAGGCAGAGAGAATTGAAGACAAAAGACGAACAAGACGTTACATTTAAGAAAAAATGTGAATTTAATAAAATCAAGAAGTTATCAAGCAATCAGACTTTAATTTCAAGACGCCACCTCGACCCCGGTCCCACATGTATATATCAGGAAGGGTTATGCTTATGTACGTAGGTAGATATAACAGTAACATTAGTACTAATGAACCATTACAAGGAGTTAATTCAACTAATGTCAAGTTGAATAACACAAGCAAACCTATTGTTTATATAACAAGGTCAAAAGGCATTATCAGTGTGTATACTGAAACGGTCGCGATCTTTAGCATTTCTTGAAAAAAGATAACAAGGTCAGATATCGCGTTAGTTTTACGGTCGCTATTATTGTTTTAAATGTTTTTCAGCGCGAGGCCATATTTTTCAACGACCGCTGACATGAGGTAAACGTACTCTTATAACCAAACTAGCTGCGCCTGCGACTTCGAAAGCTTGGATATTTTTTTTGCCTCTCCCGGCAGAAGCTTTCCACTGCCCGGGATAAAAAGATTGTATTTATACCCGGTGTATAAGCTATCAAGATACACATTGTTTAAATATCCAGCCGCTTTCATCCTGTATCCAATAGCAAGGATCAATTTTAAAAAGAAGCCAACTATAAAAATCACTATTACCCTTAAAAAGAATCAGAACCTTAAAAATGTATTGACACTAACCTATAAAGCATATTGGTGTTTTGGCGTATGCTGTTAGCCAATTGTGTTATGAATAAATAAATAAATAAATAAAAATATACATCTAGCCGCTAGGAATCCATTAATTTACCGGCATTAAAGTAGCCTAATGTTAGTCTATGATCTAAGACATCCACGTGCCAAGTTATATCAAAATAATTCCATATTTGGCCTCTGCTTTGGTAATAATTACAGAACAAAGTTACAGTATGTTATAATTGCATAGTCACTCAGAAATTTTGTGACCGAATCATTGTTTATTTGCATTTCACACGGTCATTCAATATGAATAATCACATAATAGTTATAGCAAAAACTTTCCATAGACATTTAGTTTTTTTTTCCATTTTTCTTTAATCGTAAAACTAGTTACCTTCATAATGTAAAATACATGTATTTATAATGATGACGAAAAAGGTCATATATTTAAAATGCACACAGAGAAACCTGTTTTATTGCAATAATTACCAACACGATTTAACATGAGTAATACAACAGTGTTTTTCCGTATAAATCACACTTAATCAGTTTGAAACCATTAAGATATGCCAACCCCACCATGGCCACTAAACTATTGATGTGAGCCCGCTCCTAGCTTTGGCTTAGTTGGAGGGGCTAATACTTTAACATCATATGTAGTTCGCGCAGGTCAGTGGGCTAATAGGACTACTATAATATATGTAGATATGTGTTTATCACATATAAAACATTTATATAAAAATACCCCTAATACACCAAAATTATAAATGCAAATTTTTTTTTTTCTAGCAACATGAATGACACCTGAATAGATTTCGATTAAAGAACAATGCCCAGGGAACTATGGCCCCCGAATAAAGTTCCAAGTATCCAAATCAATCTTATGTACTACACCTATTTTATAACGCCCGGGGTTATATTAAAAATAATCTGGGCAAGACGTGGTTTAAATAAAAAGCTTCTACTACTTCTTCGGAAAAATGCCCCTGCAGAGTTCCACCATTTTGCCGCGAACGACAGTTTGATTTATACACGCAAATTTTTAACTCAACTTGCGTAAGCAACACGACTTTAAACGTAACAAAGGAGCGGGGCTAATTTATAACATGAAATTTAGCGAATGGTTGTAAAAAAAGAAGAAAAAATAACGAATATTGAAATGATTTATGTCTTGATGCATGTGATAAATTGCTCTTATCTTCTCTTTTATATTTTCGTGTGGTACATTGTTATGAGTATGTGAGAACAATGTAGCAACGACTAAGCGCGTTTGAGTATCTGGTTAAAAGTACTAAGGGAGCGTTCAAGTATTACGTAACGCAATTTTTGGAGATTTTTTACCCCCCCTCCCCCCTATGTAACGCGCCGTAACGATTTTCTTTACCACCCCCCCTCCCCTCATAAAAAAGGTAAAGTCTCTACGCAACCGTTCGAAAGGGTTAAAACAATGTTACGTAACGCGTAGTTCAAACCCCTCCCCCCCGCCCCTGTAACGCATCGTAACGTTTCCGAAGACCCCCCCCCCCCAAATTCGTTACGTAATACTTGAACGCTCCTTAACCCTAAGTATATTTTGATTCTGATAGATGGGCGAGGGATGCTCACCTTTTTGCCCTTGTCCTTGAGTTCGTCCATTTTGTTCTGCAGTCGGAACTTCTTCTCGTTGAGGAAGGACACGTTCAGCTCCTTGGCGGAGTAGCCGCGCGCCAGGTTGCGCCGCACGTAGATGTCGTAGTCGCGCACGATCCGCGCGACAATGTCCGACGTCGACACGCCTACGACACATCATATACATTGCGATTAGGATTCTTGGTGTCATAATATCACTAGCTCTTACCCGCGACATCGTCCGCGTGGTATTTAACAAAGTACCTAAAAATTACCTAAAACGATACAATACTACCAACAATCGCTACTTTTACTAACTTAGGAGTGTTGTATCGCCTTACGTAGTTTTTTAAGCAAACTTAATACATCGAGACATCCAATGCTGAATGCCAATATCGCCAAAAACTAAATTACATCGTAAAGATGTCCAGATTTTTCGCAAAAAAATAAAAACCATTGACATTTTGAATTTCGCGCCCTGATCTAGCGCTTCCACCGTAAACATCCATGACTCGGATACATACATTCATGCTCGTGTTTGTCCCTACCGGGATTCGAACTTGGAAGCGGGGCACTACCAACCCCGACGCCAAATCTATACAATATATGCAATAAGACTGAGCTCCAAATCTGCTAACCCAATCGATTCATAATCGATTAGCAACCGCATAGTAACTGTCACTTCTGACAGATATTGTATGGGATATCTGTCAAAAGTGACAGTTACTATGCGGTTGCTGTTCGATTACGAATCGATTGTGTTAGCAGACTTGAGGCCCTGCAAATTGGTCGTATGCCAATGGGTATGAATTCTTATAACACGGCTATGGGTGGCGAGTGGGCCGTACGTAGAGGCTTTAACATTGCAAAGCAACGCACCCTCCGTCCGCTGCGTGGCAACGAACATATCCTTGGCCTTGATGCTCGCGTACGTATCCTCGCAGGTGTCGGTGGTGTACGGGATGTCGTCGTGCGCCACGAAGTCGATCTTGTGCTTCTCGAGGAACTCCTCGTCGTACTCCCACGGCGCGTCCCGCACCACCTGCAACAACACACCGCGGACACTTGGTCAGAATTTATATTTTCCAGGCGATTTCCAGGTAGAAAACTGAACAGCACAGCAATAGTATGTTTTAACTAAATACACACTTATTGTTGAAATAAAACTAATCTTACGGATTGTGTCGCGTTTATTTTTGAATTATTACGCTCCTGACATTTCCGCTGCTTTACAGAAACCATGGTCTTGTAGGACTGAGGTGGTAGACCGCAAGCAACAACTAAATACGATGGTGCCCCGGTTAAAACTATGACACTAGGACGTCAAACACCTCAATCCTCCCGTGACCATGGTTGCTGTAAAGCAGCCGAAACGTCAGGAACAGAAAACACGAATAATAAACGCGATTCAATCGGAAAGATTAGTTTATTTCAATGTGTAGTATTCGCGTAAACATAAGAAATCAATACATACTTATTGTAAAAAGAGCTATATTTTCCTCTAAAGTTTTCATTGTGACATAGTACTCTCTTGAGGGGGCTTATGCCGTCGTTAACATGATACAGATGACAAGTTTAAGGCTAGGATGTGAACGGCCTGGTTATAAGAGTTCATAATACACCCCCAGGGCAGTCTCCAGCTTATATCTGGCGCTGGGGAGCGAACCCAGCTCAGGCGCCGCCCTAGCCATCTAAGCACTCCATAATGCTATTGGGATCACCCCATTCTAGCAGGTACTCATAATACGGTTGACGGCCTGATCAGCGCAGTGGTAGTGACTGTGCTTTCTGCGCCGAGGGTCCCGGGTTCCAATCCTGGTAGGGACAAGCTTTGTGTGATGAGCACGAATGTTAGTACCCGAGTCATGGATGTTTAATATGTATATAAGTATTATATACCGAGTTCACCCTCAGTCCATTGTACGGTACCCATAACACAAGCGTTGCTTAATGTGGGACCGTATAGTTAGTGTGTTTGTATGGCGATATTTATTTATTTATTAATACCTGGTTAATTATTCCTAATGACCATAAGTGTGAAGTATGACAGTAGATTGTTTTTACTCAAACAGGAACATTAATTAATTTAAAGGTCTATGCAAGGTCTTAACAAAACGTGCTAAACGAACATTACACGGTTTGACGTCACACGCTCGGTTGAACGATTTCCGTACACAAAAAGGTAACCGGCCCAGCCGGCGTGAAATAAAAACACATTATTGACGTCAGTCTGTACTCGGCGCCGGTTCGACTAATTTTATCCAACCTTTCAATCCCATTATATTTAGCGTTGCAATGTCGTGACGTTAGCATAAACTGGCTTCAATCTTTTTCTTATTGCAGCAGAGGGATATGTTGAAATAAATACACCTTCAAACCAAAGGCTGTATTGTAAAATCAAGATCCTAATGACCAACATATCTGTTAGCTATATTCTGGTATTTCATAAATTAAAATATATTTAACATTGGTATATCCTGTTACAGATGTAATTGAGGACCTCCATTTGGCGTTATGAGTATATTATATCTTATTATTATTATACAGCTTCGGGCCATGTAATCAAAATCTCGTGTAACCAGGCATCCGTCCTGTAAACGTCGTTCCTATTGCGATAAATACCTACAGCGCGCTGTACCCCGGGGTTCCGGGCCGCAACGCGTTTGCAAGAGATAGAGTTACGCGATAAGAGAGAGAAGCGCATAGTTAAGCAAAATTGTAATTGCATATAATGCAGTGGTGTGCGAGCCGAAATGAACTTTATTGTTATGACGCAAGAGTCGAAATTCATTTAAACGACCATCGAAGTAAAATATCTATTCGTATGAACTATTATATAATATGTGGCCTCATTTTAATTTAGTTTTATGTTACTACATATGCATAATCCTTATCGATCTTTATGCAGGAGATAAAACGATTGCGCAAACTTTTTAAATCATTTTATCGCATCATTAAATAGATGAAAACTCTTAATGTTTTTTCATTTGGATTTCAATTCCAAGGGGATCCCGAGAGAGAGATTACAACGGCAAAGCTCATTTTAAAAACGGTGAAATAAAACCCTGAGAAACCTGCTGGTCTAAGGAAACTTAAACAACTCCGAACTGGGCGCGCGTGGTTGATCTGAATCGCCCTAGCATTGAGGGGAGGCCGATGCCAAGCATTAAAAAGGGCAAATTATTATAAAAGCGGCGGGGAATTTCCTCAATGGCCATTCCCTATATAACTCCGTAATGTTTTCCTCGTGCTGTGGTCTGTAACTACAGCAATAACATAATACTGAATAATTATTACGTGAAAGCTGTATTTTTAGCACGTATTCACGATTCTGATTCCGCGAAGATAATTATAGAACGCAACAATTGTCTGATTTGAGCGCTCTCCTTGTGAATTTCACGCAATCCAGTGAGGCGTGTGGTTTATGCTAAAGTAACTAAATGATCGTTTACTTAAAACAATATTAGGCCTTATTACCTTGTTGTAGAATTATAATTGCTTTAGACTAAAAAGAAAATTGTGAAATTAAGGTAAATTGAATGAAATGGTAAGGGAGTTGTTTCAGAGCTGTAGCAACTACTCAAATGATTGCTAGCTTTCATCTAGATAAACGAGGTTTATTATAAACGCGAACAATCAATTATTGATCTAATAAGATAGACCCTTCGAAAAAAAAAATTGTTTTCGTAGTGCGCGCTGTGACTTATTATGCAAGCAACATCTCTTATTTAATGTTTTTATTTTCTGATCATCGTGATGGTGAATTGTATTATTTATATTTCTCTCCGGCTTCCTATCATTATTGCAGCGGATTGGCGCGAATATGCCTACCAACAAGTCACCGGTGCGGTGTTTGTACAAATGTTTGCGTTAGTAGTAGTTACCTCATCGACGTATCTGCAATGTCGGACGGCCTCGTACCTCTCATCGTCTGTCATCACTGTGCGCCCCTTCCGGTTGTGTGTGAGCTCGTCGCTGCACACTGGAACAATGTAAATCATTCGCTGATGACTCATCATGGTGCACGTGTTACACTTGGACCAACCACCCAACAAACCAACTTCCATCCATCATTGCGACCTTCATATTAATACTGGCTGAATGACTGTCAGACAACGCACATCCTAAGCCGATGGAACCAGTCATTTGAAATTTTGAGGCTTTATTGCTGGAGTACCCTAGACGTGTACTAAGGAAGGAATTTTCGAAATTCATCCCCTAAGGTGATCCAATGAAGAATCAGAGTTTGTATTAAAGTTTGTATTTTTTTTTAATTAAGATCGGGTTGGAATTGCTTTTAATATATTTTAAAAGCAATTCCAGCCGGCCAATATAACTTTAAAAATAAACATCATCATGGTATAGACAGCCCAGTTAAAGTTGAATATAATACAGATTGCTAAATAGATAAGCCACTTTCACTGGCATCCAAGGTTACTCAAGCCAATGACAATATTATTTTTATCGTTGCCAATGTGATAGTGAAATGCCAAGTATCAGCGATTCCATGTTGTTTACACACCACACGTGAGTAAATTCACAATCGCGCAATAAACGTCGTACGACAAATCTGTACCAATAGAATTATAAAGTTGTATTTTATCTAAATTGTGAAACGATAACACATAATGCCAGATAGCAGTCACGCTCGTTTACAAACGTAATCTTGAATGTTCATTGATGGAAGACCGCATTATATTTCAACCATAGCTTAAGGCAACATACAGCTGTTTAATTAAAAAAACAGACGGACAGACGTACCATACCAATAAACCAAATAGATAATTAGTGTAACTTACGAGATTAGAGAGAAAAAAAGAGCAACAATGGAGTTTCTTGCCCGTTCTTCTCCAAAGTAACGGCATTCCGAATGAGTGGTAAAGTATTAGCTTAGCATTTTGTAACTTTTGACGACTCATAAGTACTGTACTTAATGGTCTACAATAATAAAAAAAATCTGATTCTGATTCTAAGCCCCTATTTTTCAGCATGCACTGATAATTACTCTCAGATAATTGTAGGATACGATCGATGACGTAATAGTTAATTAAATATTCATGTCGCAATAGCGAGAACTGCACGAGTTTTCTGACCCTCTGGGGGACACGGTCAGGGTTTAGTGTGGACGACCGAGTCGTACCTATTACAATATATCCGCAACAGGTAGAACGAGGTACTTATATAAAACATAGCCACTCTATGCCAATATTAATTCCAAGTTAGTGTTGTAATGAAAAAGAAGGAACTAGTCGTAGCGAATAGTTTGTACGCGAATTCATGGGTCAGGGTCCCAAGTCTGCTAACACAATCGCATCATAAACTGTCACGTTTGACATATATTGTAAGGGATATCTGTCAAAAGTGACAGTTACTATGCGGTTGCTGTTCGATTATGAATCGATTGTGTTAGCAGACATGGGGCCCAGATATATGTCCCGCAATTCATGAATTGAAAAGGCGTTGCGGATAATGTGGTCTCTAGATAGCATTATTGGATTGTGACTTTTTTTACAAAGCGCGATGCAAACACTCAATAGTTTTTGTCGATCTCTTTTTGTTCAATGACTGTAATCAATACTAAAGTGGCTGTTAATCGCATTACGGCGTAAAGCCGTAAAAACTCAAACAAAAAGCGATCGGGGTTTCTTATAACCTATTCTAAATATAAATTTACAGTCAAATGGTTAAATTTGTCCAATCGAGCCATTCTTTATTCCGCTAGAAACTAGGTAGGTTGTAAACACCTACTAAGTAATGTAACGAATGTGAATACCTGATACTTGTATTCTCGACACGCTCGTACAATGAGAGTACCGCGGTAGAATCATTCAGCTGTTTGTGACGAATAAGATATATAAGTCCAAAAATGGATCAAATATTTTCAGGATTCATTTTTAAAATATGTTTGTGAGCTGCAGAATTCCAATTATTGTATACAATATATTTACAATAATTAACTTAAGGTTCCTGATAAATATGAAACCTGGTTCTCACCTCCAACAATGAGATAAACGTTGGGGAATACAGTCTTGGCCTGCTGCAGCTGCCGCGCGTGTCCCTGGTGGAACATGTCGTAGATGCCGTCCGAGTAGACGCGCACGCGCCGGTGCGCGGTGCCGGCGGCGGCGGCGGCGCGCGGGATGCGCCCGTAGTGACATCGCTCGCGCTCCGCTATCGCCATCGAGTCCGTGCTGAACGGCGCCGCAAGCCGCAATGACTGCAACAACGGAAACATACATAAATAGGTACACTACGTCGGAGGGTTCGCTAGGAGACATTTCTCATAGTTGAATAGTTTTAAAGACTAGGAAGACATGTAATTAGAGAGTTAGTTGCACGGATTAATTTCTTATATTTACGCGAATACTTCACATTGAAATAAATCTTTTTTTCGGATTTTGTCGCGTTCATTTTGTGTTTTTCCCGACGTTTCGTCCTCCCGTGACCATGGCTGCTGTAAAGCAGCCGAAACGTCGGGAACAAAGTCGGGAAAAATAATGTTATTTTAATTGCACGGAATCAAGAATAATTACTGGCAAGGGCATGTTAGTACGTTACTCGTCGCCACAGATAACTGTGGGCACACACAAAATACTCAGAGAATAATATTTATCCAAAACATGCGTCAACACTGTTTAGTCGCTGCCAATGCTGCCATACTAGACAAAAGAACGCGGCGTACCTGAATTAAAAAGTCCTCCCCTATATTGAGCGTAGAAATTAACGGAGAAGTATAACTAGCAATGTATGAGAACAAATGACGACGACACTGGTGTGTGCTCCAATACTATTCTTTATTTTAGTATATTCCGTGGTGAGTCCATATTACAACGAACATACGAGTAAGATAGTCTATGGTATTCATCCCTGTTACATTATATTTACGACATCCAATCAGAATCAGAATCAAACAGTCCCGTCCCAATGTTTCTCTGGATGTCTTGAAGGTAACAGGAAAGAGTGGGATGTTGGTCCTACAAAACCTTATATAGCAATTCTGTGAGCTCTACGACTCAGCAGAACTTCATGCATGAACAGCATAATAGCATTTTTTCGTTTGACCTTTGATCAATGGACAACAGGAGGTCAACGGCTCGTCCGTGCAGGCTGCACGTATAGAAAAGCAACTAAATAATTCGTAAACGCACTCGCAATTATGTTTACTCGAATACTAGTAGAGTGTATGCAAATAGCCAGACTTGTTTATCAATGCAGCCCACGTTAATAACAAATAACTAATCGGTCAACACCCACTTTCATTGTACGCAATAATTGCACTGTATGTATTATGCTACTAAAGGTCGGCCAGCCTACGCATAAGATTTGACTACATAATGTTTCTACACCCTGCATAATAATGGAGAAATGTCTGAGAGTCCGCATTATCTCTTAAGGTTTATTTCACCATATCAGTGTCAGGGATGTGGCAAGGATGTTTTCCATCAGTGGTATCAGCGGGAACAGCCGATATGAATTTGTTGACATACATTAGTGTCAGTGCCCGCCATGCCTCCTTACTTACAAAAGCCGTAAGTTAGGACGCACGGCGGGCAGTTTCAAATTTAGAACGAAAATACCGGCATGGGCTTTTTACGGCACAAATAAATGTAAGGGTATTTTTAACACAAAAATAATTCCCCATTATTCTTAACAAAAGCGATGAATATAAACGCAAATCCTGGTATGTGCCATTTGCGTCTTCTGTATCTTAAATTATTGGGGGTTATGCAACTATTTGCTTTGCAGTGAATTGTGTTTACGTTTTAAGGAGGAAGCTCAGGGTCAGGGCGCGAAATTCCAAATGTCAATGGTTTTTATTTTTTTACAAAAAAAATGGACATCTTTACGGTGTAATTTAGTGCTTTGCGATATTAACATTCTGCATTGGATGTTTCGATGTATTTAGTTTGATTAAAAAAATAAAAACCATTGACATTTTGAATTTCGCGCCCTGACCCTGAGCTTCCCCCTTAATAGTTACACGGTTTTATTTTAACACTAAATAATTGGGTTTCGGACTGTTTAGCTTCTAGGAGTATTTTGATATAATTTTTAGGGGTGTTTTTTTTAAGGAGTTGCTAGCTCAAACGACGAGTGGTCCCGATATCTCTGACATTGCACTGATGTGAACATACACCTATTTTCTATGGCAAAGGCATACATTGCGGAAATCTACCTGCCAGAATAAGTTCATAAAACGTAGCTACAGTATTACGTGGTCGTGCACAATGAAGATAAGGCGATATTAAACTAACGGGTTTTTAATAGAATTTTTAATTAAAGTCCACAGACGGCGGAGCGTATGATATTATTAGTACGAACCGGATCAAAATGACTCGTGGTGTCAAGGTTCATGCTCGTCGCGATGATAGCGTGGTGGCGTGATGTGACGCCAAGCCTGCGTCCCGCCGCAGATTGGCAGCTTCGATTAATGACATTCATGATTCTGATTCATCAATTAGCATTATGTATCGTATCACCACTGCACTGGCACCGTACATTATTACTGGATATGATTACAACTTTGTTGGTCGATTTATGAAATAATTGTTGCCAATTACATACAGCCCACAATTTACATCATAACTCTATAAAAAGTTTGACGTACAGAAATAAATAATATTAAAGGTCTTAGATCCGTAATATTTATTATTATAGCAAGTGAAGTTCCTTATGTTAAAATAAAAACTCATTTTACGTTTATGTTTTTACGTTCCCGACGTTTCGGCTGCTTTTCAGCAACCATAGTCACGGAAGGACTATGTGTAGTATTCGCGTAAATATAAGAAATTAATAAGATCCCTATGTATTAATAAAAGAATAGTCAATACCCAATATTTTATACATTCTTTAATCGATTTAACTCGACTGAACAATTCGAAGTTAGTATAGGATTTAATAAATTCAACTGTATCATAAGTCTGGCTATATTGTTCGACAAAGCGGTGTCAAAACGGTGTATAATTCATGTAAAAAGGCATAAAGCTGTGTACACTATACATGATGTATGGCACATGGCATTTCGCATTTTTGTAAGTTTTATAGTGATAATATAAGTAATTGTAGCCTGTAGGTATTAACATGGTGTTATTTTATTTCAGCAGATGGTGACGTATGGTGTTTTGTTTAGCGTTCTTTAAAATGTTTGGGATTCTGACCTTTTGCTGTTTGCGCGCAATGAAACCCATCCATAACAAAAGAACGCAGATAAATCGCTAATTTGTCTGGGCGGGTCTAAGTTTTCTGAGTTTGAATCATGTGATTCATGACTTAGACACTAGTAAAAACGTACAGCTAGGCTTCGCCATTTTGATTTTGTTAAAGTAAAGTATGTGTGTAGTCTATCTACAGCAGGGGTTCCCAAACTTATTTTGTCTACTGCCCACTTTGACAATGAATTATTTTTAGCGCCTCCATTTTTTCACCTACTTAAAAAACCACTATAACTTCAAATTAAATTAATTATTGTAAGCCTCTACACAACGCCCCCATTTTTTTTCTGGGCCTCTTACCGCCCTTTAAGCCTGCAGCGCCCACAAGGGGGCGTTATCGCCCACTTTGGGAAAGGCTGATCTACAGTTACTTATGGAACCTAAACCACACGTCATAGTCATCTGACATTTAGATAACCGACCACACCTTATGTTTATACCAATCACTAACATTAAATGCCAATTCCTTTCCACTTTTCTAAAGTGATCGGCTGATATCTTACTAATAGCATACGCTAAGAGTAATTTCGTTAACGTTACTGGTGTTCGGGTGGTCGGTAAATAAATGCAATAGTTATGTTTGTACAGTTGACCATTAAAATATGATAAACTAATATGTTGAACATTTCAAGTTGCTAAAGTTAAAGGAAAATTCACAAGCTAGGGTTTAGTGATTTAAATTTTATGAACCTTTGTGCAATTTGGCTTTATGGCTAGTAGGTTATTAAAACTATAGAGTAGATGATTACTGGAATCAGAAAACAGGTCGTGTTTTCATTTTCAAATAAAAAAAAAAGTAGGCAACATGAAAATACTGAAATGTGCGATATGTTCGACAATTATCGCACTGCAACTCTTGTTCATTGCTATGGCGATAAGCAGCATTCGCAAAACAATACTAAAAAAACAACAAGTTTACTTTTCTTACAGTCGCTGGTTTCTAAAATCTTAATGACTTTTACTGATGGACATGTACAAATTATTTAAGTTCCGTTAGAGTTATTAAATTTAAAATCTAGCTATTAGAATGTATCTTACATTGAAACGCAGAATTAAAAACTTATATATTTTCCTTAAATTTCACATCGTTAAATGATACCATTATAGATCTACTATTTAGCTCAATGGATAGCAAATATAAAATTAATATTAAAATCTAAACCTACTCAATGTGTTATATGACCGGATACACGATGATAACATTAGAAACGGGAAAAATAAAACCACTGATAACCCGACACGAGAGGGCGGCTAATGTTGAAATCATCGAGACACTTTGTTCAGTCAGTGGCGGCGTTAACCGTGGACAACGTGGCCCACCGCCCACAGCCTTGTGTACGAAGGGCCTCGCGCCTCGAAGGTGTACCTATCTATACAGCAGTCTTCAATTTATAAAAATATTTGGGATTCAGTTCTTACAAAACTTTTCATGGATAGAAAAATAATAAAAAAATAATGCAAAGTATAAATTCCGTCCTTTGGCTTCACCAGAGGGCCTCGCAAAAATTATCTCGCCTACAGGCCTGCACCAAATTATGATCTTCAGTCGCCACTGGTCAGTATCGGTAATACAAACAGAACCTTGGTACTAGAAGCATTTTGGTTTGTAAAAACACCATATTATCACCTACCACAATTTTACAACGTCTAGTATTGACCTTAAATTCTCAATTATTAGATTTTAGCAAACGTTGAGTATGTAAACCACTTCCCAATAGCAAAAAGGTGTTAGCATCGAATAGGTTGTGACTGTCAACTTTCTTGACAACTCCTTTTGACATTGTATTTTTACGCTCCATATATTATAATACTCAAATATATGTATGGCATTTACCACCTTCATTCCAGGTTCTTCTTTGACCACAATCCATCAGAGTCTAGCCAATTAAAGTATCCCAACTTTAGAGTTATTGCTAACAGATTATAAACTTTAAGTATGTAACTTAAAGTTTATAGATCTCAAAGGCGTTGTCGACTAAATAAGGTTGTACCATATTTAGTCAGGGCCTCCGGTACACACAAAGCAGGAATGATTCATACATTTTGTCATTCTATAACGGGTACCAAATCCAATCATCTGTAAATTTAAGCGTTACTGGCTTCGGTATTCGTTATTAACAATAGTTTAGGATACCAAAAGATGCTATGCAGCATGCTAGAAGTCTTTTAACAATTAACATATATAATTGGAAGTGTTCAGTGTCCTTATGTAGACTAGAGATCCTTATGCGAGGCGGACCTGTTGATAAGAATTACGTACCCAAAATTTCAGCCATCCGAAATTGAAATAAATAACATTAAAAAATAGTTTTATTTCAATGTGTAGTATTCGCGTAAATATAAGAAATCAATAAATAACATTATCTATATTAGTTCATTGGATCCCACGTAAATACGAATAAATAAATGCATCCGAGTATTTACTTTAGACAGCTTTGTTAAATAATACGGTTGAAGGATTTTTTAATCGCTTATAACCACAGAAAAAAAAAACAGTTGGAATTACTTACGTAGATAAATTTAAATGACAATGGCGAAATGTTGAAATCGTATTTCTGAATATTAATAGGTATAATATAACCATTGGTATATGAAATGTACCAATGGCTCAACAAGCAGCTGAAAACTAATTTTGGCCTAAATTCAGCTGTTTGAATACATTTTTAACTAGAATTATTTGACAATTACATTGACATAATGTTACCGTTACGTATAATATCGCGGGCATACGCTCCGCTTTGCGATTGACAACGAAATAACAATCTACATATTAACATTTCCCCACGATTTTACATACATATGTCTCGGCACAATTCAAATTTTCAAAACGTCGATAGATATAAAACTCAAAATGTTGCGTCACATACGTCCCAGTCTCGTGACATCGAACTTGAACCCGGCTATTTTTGGTGAGATGAAAACGACTGGAATACATAAGTATACGAATCAAAACAGCTGTCCGGCTATAAGAACCGGCTCGGTGAGATATTCGACAGCATGGTGCGGGTTTTGGTAAGCAAAACCACAGAGTTAGACCGAGACAGTAACCACGAGGTAATGAATTTTTGTTAGGTTTTTTTTTAAATAACCTTCGTGGGATGTTGACGTAACAAGTACTCAGAATTGTACATTTTTAAGCCACATACCTTCGCCCGGTTTCTGAGATCAGCACAATGTTGTGAGTGAAACAATACCACCATTGGCATTATGGAAAATATTTGTATTGTGTTACTAATTGCATGACGTCAGATAGATTTGAGCTCTATAAGTAATTTGCACACACATGCCTTCAGCTTCAGCCAGTTCACGGTACATGCTTGCTTTAATTCCATAACGGTGTACCTAATCCTATTCTAGTCAATATCGTACCAAACTATTCACATATTCATGTACGTACATCATCTTCACATATAACTGAATAACCTACAATTGAACATGCAGCTACAAATATAAATGATTCAAACGATAATGCCTTTTTCCGAGCTCCAGTGACGGCAATGCTACAATTAGATTTATTACTCCTCGATGTTTATTATACTCGACACCCATCAGTGATATTTTCAACCAAAGACAAAACAAATAATTGAAACTCGTATACGACGAAATTAGTAAATGTGAAGAAAGTACGTCATCTGAAGATCAATGTTTACCTGGCAAAATAAACTTAAACACTAAGTTTCTTTTAAGGTATATAATTGGATGATTTGTTGACTACACGAATTACAGGACATTTAGGGTAAAGACTATCCTTGAGAAGGTTTCAGACACTGGACAGGTTTCCATATTTTTCAACAGCTAAAATAAATCCGCTCATTAGGATGTCATCCTTTTTTATACCGGCCGTGGACGACTTCACATCCCCGTGTCCTCAAGGTAATCCTTGCACAAACTGACACGGATTCGATAATAAAAACTAATGACGCTCAATGCAAATAGGCAGTTGCAAAGCATTAGCTAACTAAATTGTGGTGATCTTGAATGTTAAAACATAAGGGAAATTGTGACTCTGTAGTGTTTTTTTTTTTGCTTAAAGTTTATTATATCACGTTGGTTACTTTTGAAGATGTTTGAAGGAAAAATACTAGCAAATGATGTTTTGCTAAAAAATATATACAAAATATGTATGTTTTTGCACATCAGAAACTTTGCCTATCGCACCGAAGTACTTAATGTTGTTTATTAGCGGACCGGTAGCAATTAACCAAGAGTCGGTTAAACCAGCAAATTATATCGATTGGCAGCTATTCGAACCGTTATAATAGGTACTTCACATGTGTATTGTCAGTAAATTGAAAGTAACGTCAATACGGAAGAAGATATTTCGCATGTATGAATTTCGTTCGCGTATGTTTAGTGACGAACGAGGATGTAATGTGTATGAAAATAGTACATGGGCTAACTTTCCATGTAGATGTTTGTACATAGTCCGCGCCTTCTATGGTGCCGGTCAGCTTGGACTAACTTTCACTCCAGCCGCAGTGCACTGAGAAATTTGTCCGTGACTTGTTTCAGAGGGTATCACTGAAGTTCAGTGATAGTCCCAGTTAAATGTGTAGTTATTTGAATTGCACATGAAAAAACGTATCGTAAACGTACATGTTGTAGGTGCAATATGCGGAAACCAACTTATAGCTTTAATAATAAAAGCAATAGGTACTTACAGTGAGATCTGGTGTTTCCTGTTTGACATATCCATTTTTTCTATAGCCGTTTAGCCCCGTTTCCAATTGTCCATTTACGTGCCCATTCGTTAGGGTTGTAGTTATTGTCAACGCTGACATCATCAATTATTACTTGACTTGAACTATCAATATACTCAATAACTTAATTTTCTATAAAAAATATTAAAACTAAAGCTATAAATTAAGAACTGTCTCATGCATAATTCAAATGAACGAAAATATTCTAGAAGCAAAAACTTCAAATTCACTTGATAATTTTATTATTATGTTCCGTATGTTTGGGTTTCTTACAGCTAAAACAGTTTGTTTTCACAAAACAACCGAACGTGCGTTGTTTCCGAGTGTATGGGGATGACTAACGATACGACAAACACGAACATAGCGCGATATGAACCATGGAATCGGTGTGAGGAATGTATGTGGTGTGACCGTCGGGCGCGAGCGGGTGTGCGCGGGGGCGCGCGGGGCGGTCGATGCCGGTGGCGCGACGCCGACGTGGAGGCTCGTCAGACACGCGACGCTCCACGAGGCGGCCCGAAGGGGACTTCAGCTGCTGGTGTCGCCCGAACATGACGTAAATGTCCGGTCAGCGCAGCTAGACCGTAGCCGTAGAGCACTTGACGGAACATAGCGGCTAACTGTTACGATTTATTGTCTAATCACAATGTCCACGAAGCACGACATTCATCTTTGTGGGTTTACAATATTATGCTGTTCACTTATTTGTCAATCAGGCCGGTGTGTGCGTACGTAGATGGATGAGACTGTCTGTTAGCACAACACCGCGAAAATTTTGAATTTTTTGTTACAGTTAGGTTAGTAGGACATTCTATTTTTGCTTATACTTATCTGGAAATTTGTGTTTTCTTTAGGCCACTGTATCCATAACATTTGCGTTGTTCATGTGAACAACACGATTAACGTTTGTCATCTTCGTAATAAATACAAATTTGCGGTTTCTATTTATCGCTGATTGTACGTAGACGCGCTAAAATAAAGCCTTGGAGTCGGCCTTTTGAATCACAAAGATATCATTATTTTCTTGACCATCACATTTTCCTAATACGAGTATTATCAAGTGAATATGTAACTCGCCAGCGTGTTACAACGTCCTTGCGCCACATTTTAAATAAGTTTATGTACACATGACATTTTTCAGCAACAAATGCGTGACGTAGAGCGGTGAGCATACATTACTTAATCGCTATTAATGACATTTAATGCCCATATTTTACGAGTCTATTCGACTCGTTCTGTATCTAATCCTTAAATTCGTAGAATGTTCATCATCAAAAGCAGTTAAGGGTCTTTAGTGTTAGTCTTTAGGTATGTGTATGTTAGAGGGACGAAATTATAGCGGTCCTCTCGGCTCCGGAAATCGGACCAGCGACTAAGAGTTTGATTTCATCATTGAAGCTTGGTTCAATCAGGTTGGTTTTTAGCCAAAAAGTTTAAAATAACGCCCATCTTCGGGGGATTTTTAAATTCATTATCACGTCTGATACACGTGCCCGCGGTCGCTGACGTCTCACTGCGCGTTTTAAAAGTTGGCCACCTTGGGAGGTAGTGCCTTTCAAATTACATTTTTTTCACGTAGGTACAAGCTCACTAAATTAGCTTTGTGCTTTATATATTATTTGCCCCATCGTTGTTTCGTTCTTATCATGGTCAGCAACAAAACCTCATAAACTCGAGCCTTATTTTTCGTGCTCCTGTTCTTCCTTATTCCAATTTTATTGAGCCTTTCAGTCAACCTTGATTCGGCTTATTGCCGATATTTATACAAAGCGACCGTCGACGTCTACCCTATACTTAGAGTTTCTAACAATTGGCTGAGGCTCTACAGGTTCCAACTGTTGGACTTCAGTAACCTGTAAAACTATTTATTATAGATGTGGTGGGGACTACAGGGACCGCCAGTGTCTAATCTGTTAAGATTTGTAAAATAATAAACGTTTAACATTCAACGTATCTGCTGTATCCGCCTGTTTTGCTGTAATGTGCATGCATATGTGGTGTGTGTGTCTATCTCGAACCAAAGAACTCGGGTACGCTGCAGTGCATGTTTTAATAAATTTTACTAAAATTCGCTATCTAAACACAGCGGTGTCAACGACCGGCCCACTAACCGAGTTGTGAGTGCCAAATGGGCATCTCTCACGAAGTCCACGAGCGAAATTACTTGCCAATACTGGCATATTCACATGACTGCCATCACATGTATTATTACTGGCTGTGCCCGCGAGTTTGTACGTGTGGACGTTAGGTTTTTGGCAACCACTGGGTAACCTATCAATTTTCCGGGAAAAAATACTAGGCGTTTATCATGATATAAACCATGTCAAGTTTCGTCAAAACCTCTCGTGCAGATTTCGCCTGATGCGCGAACAGACTCTCACGCAAAAATTCCAAAAAATGTGGCATAAATATATCGTTCGACATTTCGATTATATGTATATGTTCGAATAGTTCATGGCCAAGAACCAATTCGTGAATAGGTAAAAGCAGATGCAAACGGCTCATCACGGCCAACATGGCAGTATCTACTCGCGCTAGGAGTAGTCTTCAACTTGCTCGACACAGCACGCTATCGTGTCGTGGCGGTCAAGTGGCAATTCTTAACGAGCGTATTACGCAATCCCGATACGTACTGTATCGTTTGTGTGCCGGTTAGTCATCATCGAAGAACAAATCTGAGCGGGAGCATAAAACTTGGCTCGCGTAGCAATTATATGACCCTAGGAAGGTACTGCTGAAGTTTAACTGTCATATATTCACTGCCAACCTTATCTGTATCTAGATTACTTGTCGTTTACACGTATACGCGTAAGGTGCCGGACCTATAATTTATTCTTCCAAGTTCTGGGTAAGATCCTAATCAGTAATTAAGTTACTTCCAGTTTTATATCTAAAACAGCCTCTTTCACTTCATTATTATACGTGACATAGAAATTTTATTTTTTGTGACTAATGTAGCTGTTGCTGCTGTAATGTTCGTGTTCCTCGGCCGCGCATTGCGTCTTCTTGTCTGAGATATCCTTTATGTAAGGATCATGTCGTATGACAAAGCTTATCATATTCCCTCATCTATTTTCTATCGTTTTCTTTAATGATAATTTGTCTTGTACTCTCTTCATACAATACATCCTCATAAAGGTTTTGTAGATTTAGAATAGGCTTTCAATAAAGTCGATTGGAAAAACATACTATTTATCATGCCAATATTATGGCCTGATAAATATTTTTTATTTACTGCTTGCAATCGATCTAAAACTAGTAAGCAGTGCGACTTGTTCATAAATAAATAATCAGATGTGCGATAACTAGTGCATCGAATTATAACTATTTTATAATGTGATGCAGGGTGCATTGTCGCGCAAGGCATCCGAGTGTATGGTGGTGGGGCATGGTCAGTAAACACGCCACTTTGTTGGCCGCTCGCCAGGCCGATTCATTCATTTAGCTTTCATTTTCTGAATGTATAATTAAACACGCCCACAGTGAATGTCTATTGACTTTTTTGAATGATAAAAAATCATAATGTTAGGTGTATCAATACATAGGTCCACGAACTTGGTGCCCAACCGTTGTCCAGCAGGAACACCAGGTGAACCTGGTGGATTGCTGGTGCTGGAGAACGGCTTTAGTTAGATCTCTGGCTTAACAACTACCTACAGAAAACTTTTTACGAAAATATTTTATTTAATTATGTCAGCCTAGTTTCCTCATACTGGAGCAATGAACTAGATAAATCCAATTATAGTACATGGTAGGCAGTACAAAGATGTTTTATTGCATGTAGAAGTAAAGTTACCTGTTTCTCACAGCTTTTCAGGCCCCAGGCCTGAGGTTTCAACGGAAGTTAGGACGGACTGGAGAGTCAATATACCATATACCCCAAAATTACCAACAAAAAAATACATTTCATGGACAGAAATGCAAATTTTACAAATTTCGAGTAATCTACATGGTTACTTATAATAAGTATATGTGTATATGTTATACATAAATACTTTTTGTAATATACCTTGAATTTATAGATGTTTAATAACATTATCAAACATCATGTACAGTGCAAAAGAGTTTTGATTTGTGCAGTACAATATCATCATTTAGTTATAGTGTGCCTAAAAATTCAAAGGATAACATATTATATATGCATACTTATATTTTTTTTACTATACAATTATTATATATTATAATCAGCTTTTATAATAAAAATGACATCGCTATTGCACAAGTTGCAAGAGTTATATGAATGTTAATTACTTGCCTACTTATCTACTTGCTGAACTGTATAGTATGTGTGTATGTGCAAGGACACTCGCTATGTGTCAATCTAGCATGGGTAAGTATAATGAGCAGTATGGATTTATTTTGTTTTTTCTTAATAGCAGCCAGTGTTTCATTCTATTTGATTGATTGTAAGTAGTTTAATAGCTACTACAATGCATTTTCTTATATGAATAGTTTTCATTATTCTGATACATTCATGGGAGTTGATGTATGTGATGTTAGCATGTGAGTGTGATTTCAGAATTGTAGGAAAATGTATGTTGTTCCCACTTCCTAAGCGGATGAGTATTCTGTGTTCCTTGAAATGTATGAAAACATCTTATACATTCCAAAGAACATGGAACACATACATACCATACACATATACATAATATAAAATGTACACAATACAAATATTATGGAATGCTAATCAGTCTGTACATGGCCCTTAATGGTTAATGTAAATTAATTGATTGATCATTACATAAACAAATAAGGAAGTATATCATGCTATTCACATGTGTTTTATACACAAAATTTTAAAACACAATATTGCAATTTTTGTTGTAAGTGAACACATGAATACAACATTGATGACCTACAGATACCTCTGTAATAAAACCCAATTTGTTAGCAGTCTCAATCAATTGGTACTTGTTGCATTACATCAACAGCTTACATAACCATGCATGCAACAATATGCCCAATGGCGTTTGGATATTTGTAAACTCTGAAAAACATAATAGAATTATTGGAACTTACCGGACATGTCGTATCTAGTGATGTTTGGCTGCTACTGGTGAAGCTGCTCTCGCTGCCATTTTTCGCTTCGTTACGTTCGAGCTCCGCCAGCTTCAAACTCATCTCCTCTTCGTTGCCAACCAGGGTTCTCTTGCGAGACATTATCACATGGCCTCCCGGCGCCGTTAACTTGCCAACCAATATCAATTTCTTGGTAAATATATCCTAAAAATGTACCTGTGTGCTCGTTCTAGTAGTTGTATTCGATTCAATCACTAACTTTTCACTTTACCTTTTAGGATTTTACAGCGTTTTATATTTATTGCCGAGCAGCTAAATTTTGGTACCATCAAAAGATCTCATGAATTTTCATTTGTTCTATAATAGTGATATATAAGTTACAATTGAATATAATTAGGAATTTGAGTTGAATTAGGAAAAATAATATAGATGGCAAATACAAATTTATTTGTTCTTCTTTCTTTACGAAATGAAATGCGATGAAGTAAAATGGATATGAATATGGCCTCACCCGCAACTTAGCGGGTACAAATTTATTTGATTTTTAGATTTTCAAAGATTTTACGAATTACGACATACACCAAGAACGATTGAATATCTGTCACTGACGTGACTGACAACGTCACTGTGAGTTAACTTCTTTAAAAAGTAAACGTCACCAGCTTGGGTATTTTGCCAGTGCTAAGTATAATGTAAAGCTATCGCCGAGAACCGGGTAAACCTATAAACCCGTTTTCATTGAGTTTTTGAACGATTTAATTGTTGTCAGATTGGACTTATGGTTACCCAGTTACCCAAAGTAACTATGTGTCCCAAGCAGGGCCCGGAAAAATCGTTCAGCTAGCCGCAGTCGCTCAAGGGGTACCCCATTAATTGGATTCGCATCATTTAACCTCAGTATTTTACTTACCCATCGAACTGACTTAACAACGTAACTTACCCTCATAAAACCCCCTAAAGTTCCCTGGTTTTTTATTAAAATATAAAAAATAAATCTAAGCTTGCCTTAACGTGTCGACGTATGATTGTGGGAAACCCTTTCAAAGTGAATTTATCGGGTTTTGCGTTGAAATGAGTCAAATCCAAACTTACCTCGTGCTATAGAAAAGCTCATTCATATGGTAAGCCAAGTGAATAGGTAATAATAATCTTACAGCAGTTATGTTGTTCAAAAGCCTAATCTCATCAAACCATGAAACATATCAAACACCAAACACATATTTCTTTCATAGATAAAGTTCGATTGAAAATCTCTGGAAAGACTTTTCAGCCGCATCTTGGTCGAAGACATCTTGTTGGTCTGTGGTCGAAGATAATGTAGCGAAGAGCGATGGCCACTCCTATGACCAGTGTTACCAACACTACTGTTTTAACAGTAGATTTGCTGTTTTCACATTGATTTCCCTGTTTTCTGTTTCATTCCTAATTTTTACTGTTTTTCAATTAGCGTTCAGGCCCACCTATTACTCTATGCAAATATTTTGTGATAACCTCTATGTAATAAAACGCATTCACGCTAGGTGGCAGTATCTACTGGAAACATGTACACAAATTTAAAAATGGAGACGGGTCTCAAACATTTCCCACATTGTGTCAATTGGTGAAGAAACTTTTGTGCCTACCACATAGATTATTTTCAGCTATAAATATTATGAAAACCAAATTACGCAACAGAATTGATTGAACACTAAATCCGAAATAACCGAGTGCTACTCATTTTAAGCCACAGAAAGGCAAATGAAGAAATTTATCAAAAATATGTACGATTTTAAATAAGAAAATGAGTCTGAAAATAGCAATTGAGGATGAAAGAGGAAAATAATTTTACTTTGATTTTTGTTTTTTATTATTTTGTGATCAATATTATAATATAACAATGCATGTGAGTCCTGGTAACTAATAAAAGTGGGTAATTCTTTTAATTATATGAGGATAGTATGAAATCTGCCTTTTTTACTTTACCTACTGTTTTCTCCTGTTTTTTTATTGGTGAGCTGCTGTTTTTCAGTTCCATGGTGTTGGCAACACTGCCTATGACCTACTTACAATGACCAATCGTACGTAGCCGCGTTATAGCAAGATCCCAATTTTGTTCTCTGGCGTTTGTCCCTTCATTTCTTTATGAAATTAAATAAAATTGTCATGGCTGTGCATGGAACAAGCAAGAGCCAGTACTAACTCAGCCTATTCCTTATACTCTACGAATAAATATATTCTTAACTTACCCGTACTGAGCGCGGTCTATACGGGTCAAAAATACGAGCAACGAACGACGAAATGTCCGTAGCATACTACTTTTGCTAAAGTACTCCCTATGTATATATTTTTATTTCACTTGTATATTTATTCGGAGACCTAATAAAACTGTGCATGTATTTTGCTTTTCTGCTTACGGGATATTGATGTTTTTTTGCTTTTTTTAAATTGATGCTTCGAATTTTCTGTCTATAAAAACACAAATGTAATGTCAAATAACTTTTATTTTAGTTAAACAAAGAAATGTATATATAATATAATATTATATATATTTATTGGATAAAATTATTTCTTATAAACAGACATGACGTCTCGTCCATTGCGAGAAACAGCCAAGTTCCCCATCGTAGCTGAAATATGGCAAACCATAATAATACAACAATGCAGACGGCCCAATTCAGCTTAAATATTTTTTTCAGATTGTTATTTATAAAACGATCAGTTATCATTATAGCTGCCCTTATTTTAGTTGTGTACCAGGAAACATGGCATAAAGGACCATAGCTCATGAAATATATATTAGTACTTGGGCTGAAATAACAACCTGTCGCCCATTGCCGGCAAATTTGCTATACATTAGTCTCTATTACATGTAACCCTCGAATTTATAGTTCTATAACTTTATCAAACGTCATATAATACTGCGCACAATTTTTGCTTTGAGCATTACTATTTGACTATATATAATGTTATAACCGTCTATAAACTCAGGGTAGACTATAAATTATTCACTTGTAATATAATAATACTATTTTATAAATTGTTAATAATTGGACCATCCCCATTACGGCCGCTTATAAAACACCGACATTAAGAAAAACAACTACATAATATAAAGACATCGAATATGCTCAAAGAGGTATTAACTTTATGGTTCAAGCATGAATCAACTTCAAAAATTAGTATAAAAATATATCACAGCAATTTAAGTTAACTCGACTGATGTTCCACTGAGTGAGATCGAAGAAAAGTAATCCTCGAAAGGAAAGAAACATTCATCAGATACAATTTACAATATAATTTATCTGTTATCAGTCATTTCATATAACTCGTTTAGAACTCGTCTAAATGACAAAGATACAATATTTTATTAATTACAATGCAGTACTTTTATACACATAGTAAGAGTAAGTTATAGGCGGTCAACGTGGGAGCTAATATGAAGAGTAGCGGGCGTAGGGAGGAGCGTGACTGGCAACGGATGAGCGGCTGGCGCGCGCCGCACTACGCGGACAGCGCCATCTGCAGCGCCTCCTTGTGCTCGTTGCTCAGCTGCAGCAGGCACTGGTTGAACAGCTCCGCGTTGCTCTGCGAACAGCGCGGCACGTCAGTGACAGCGCGGCATGGGCGCGGAGAAGCCACGCACAAGAACGAGCAATAGAATCGTATGCGCACCTGTATTTGTCTTACGAGCGCGACCATCTGCGCGTAGACGGGATTGTCGGCGGGCACGGCGTCGCGCAGGAACGCCTCGGCCAGCGTGGCGATGACGCGCTGCGGCGCGTCCGGCGCGCGCAGTGCCGGGTGTCCGGCCGCCGCCAGCTCGCACAGCAGCGCGTACACGTGCGGCGCCTCCTCCGTGTCCTCCGTCACCGGCAGCCAGGTCAACCTGAACACGCACCGAAGAACCTATCACTTTCTCCGCCCTATGCGCGACTTACTCGATCGGTCGTTACTTTATATAGCTCTCCCCAGTGTTAAACGAGCATCGGAGTTAGTGTGGGTTGCAGTCAGGCGAAAAGAGGTACTCACCAATGCCTGATGATTTCGTCCCTGTCGATCTGCGAATGACTGTATTTGATGATTTTAGCGACAGCGGAGATGGCGTTCTCTGTGGCGTTGAGGTTCTCGACGGATCTGGCGTCGGGCTCGGCGACGAGCGCGGCCAGCAGCGGCGCGGCGCGCGCGCAGGCGGCCGCGAACTGCGCGCCGCCGAACTGCGCGAGCACGCCGCACCCGTACGCGGCCGCCTGCCGCACCTCCGACTCCGCCGACCGCAGCCCGCCCAGCATCGGCTCCAGGAATATGTCTTGGTACTTCACGCACGCGGGACCTAACCACCAACAAACTCTTTATTATGTTCACCGTTTATAATAATATTTCCCCCGAATCTATACACATTTTTTACTTTATCAAACGTGATATATTCCTGCGCAAAGCATTATTCTTGTAAGGATGGATAAAATCACAAAACTTCTATAAATTCGACTTAACAATAGGAGTTAACCCATTATGAAAGGCTTTTTGTAAAGTTCGCATCTACTTAGCCAACCTGGTGGATTAGGCCTAAATTCTGCTTGCATTTATCGCTAATAGGTAATTAACAGGCGTAGTTTGTATTGTATACTCTATAAATATGTGTTATGATTACTAGGAGTGAAACAATTTTCGAAACAACTGTATTAATTAAAAAAGTAAAACAAAAATAATGTAAAGATTGCGTTGAGAAAAAAATCGAAACACACATATCTTATACACTCTCTCCGCGCTTATTTGCTTTTACCTATATATAATTATTTGTCATAGGAATATTTTTCCCATCACTCACCTCCGTATTCGATGACGTCGTCGAAGATGCAGATGGCCCACTGGCGGTCGGAGTAGGGGCGGCCGGGCGCCAGCAGCTGCACGAGGTGCGGCAGCAGCGTGTCGAGGTGCGGGAAGAAGCTCTCGCGGTACGCGGTCATGAGGGAGTGCAGCACGTCGGCCACGCGCGACAAGCTGTACACGTCATCGTTGTCTTCGTCGGCCAGCTGCTCCTCCACCACCTGAAGGGGACACAACCTGCCTGTTCTACTTGTCCATTTACAGATATACAACACTAGCAGGGTCCACACTTCGCGCGTGGACTTGTAGGTTTTTCGGCTATTCCAGAGGAACCTTTTCATTGTGTGGGACAATTTATTTTCATGATGCCAAGAATCATAATACGCCACCCAGTGTTAGTTTGCTGTACTTATTATTATTTCTGTAAGTACACTAGGTAGTTTTGGCCAAATCAACTTCAAAAGACACGGGAGTGGACGCAGTATACAAGCTATAGTCGCGTATCCTAAAGTAATAACTTAGGGACCAAGAAAATTTTCGGCGAAATTATGGTACACTGAAATGCACGTATTCCTATGCTTTGAGTTAATACGGCTGTGAGAAAATCGGAGAATGTTTTACCTCATCATAATCCTCATCGGCGCGCTTTTGGCGACGTTCAGAGGCGCGTTCGAAATGTTCAGTGAGTAGCTTGTTCAGTATGCGCAACACCTCCGCCATCATCTCCTCGGACAGGCAACCGCCGCCCAGGAGTTCGATGCACTACATAAACAATTAGCAATAATGGATTTTAGGGCATTGGACGCGTTACACATACACAGTACCCTGTTTTTTTTACAAACAATAACATTTTTCAACACAAAAATAACAAAAAAAAAAAAATTAAGGTAAAAAAAAATATAAGGCTGATATATTAGGAACATGACTGACGCCGTTACGGCATTTCCAATACCCGAACTACTTGTGCGTACAGACACAATTGGTATCTAAACGCGACCAGCGGCTAATAGGTACGAGTGTTACTTGTCATGGAACAATTTATTTAAATGATTGGACACAGCATGATGTGTATAATGTAGTGTATGCGTTCACCTTGGCGAGGCTGTTGAGCAGCTCGAGCTGCACCTCCTGCTCGGGCTCGGCGTCCACGGCCTTGAGCAGCTCTGGCAGCATGTAGGCCCACATGCCCTGGATGTACTGCGGACCGCGGATGCGCGCGCACTCCAGCAGGTACGGCAGCGACTCGGCCGCCGCCGTGCGGACGTTGTCGTGGAAGTAGAACTTCAGCATCGGCACCATCAGCTTCACCACGTCCTCCGCGTACTCGGCGAACTCCTCCTTCAGCTCGCGCGCGTAGCACACCAGCATGTCGCACGCGGACGCCTTGTCCTCCAGACCTGCACAAGCAACCACTCATTACAGAGTGTCTGATATACGTGTACTGTGCATTTAAGTGTTGTCGACTTGTTTACGGGGACATAGCTGGGCGGTGTTGTCCTTACCGGCAGTTTTGATGCCGAAGTTCTGTTGTTCTCCGAGCGTGACGAAATGCCAGTCGAGGTCGCCCTCGATGGTCTCGAGGTCTTCGTTGTCAAGCAGCGCGACCTCAGGCTTCATGGCCGCAGTGCGCATCACCGGCTCCATCACCATCGGCAGGTACTGGGCGAACTTCTTGCCTGCGTCACGGTATACATCAATGTATTTCATATATATCAAAGTATTTTAATATAAACAAGTTAATTTGTGTTAAATTGTACCATACAAAGCAGCCACACTTATGATGATTTGTGGAAAACACTTGTGAAATAAAAACCTATAGCCTCTAAAACACTCACCCATAATTCTGCATATGCGGGACCAGGCGGAAATAAGATAAGAGGTTTGCGGATCGTCGGCGGGCAACTGGTCGCCCTCCGTATGCGTCTTGAGCAGTAGGTCCATCACTTCGGACGCGTCTGACGTGAACTTCTCTTCGCCCACAGCCAGACCTGAACAAATAGTTAAAGTTTTAAAGTGACTATCGACATTACTGGTTATCTTAAACTTATCAGGCTTATCACTGCCAATTATAATAACATCTGCGACAATCATCAGCAGAGGTAAAATTGTATACTTCGTCAAACCATCCCATAACATAATTATTTATAATCACAAAAAATAATACGATAGTAAACACTTTGTATTGTCCCGGCCTATATTAGAGTCCGCGTCGGCATTATGTACAAGACAACAAAATTATTTTAATGAGCAACCTGTTTTTATCTGGTGATACTGAACATGAGTAATTTCCGAAACTGAAGCGAGGGAGCGAATCGATCACTCGCGCTGGTCGCGCCAGCCTGCAATCACTCGTGCTTGTTTCTATATAAAAATGCAGGCTGGCCCGATCGCCACGAACGAATTGGTCGCTGTCTCGCGTCATTTTGGGCAAAACCCTTGGTTGTTAACTAACCTATAAGACTGACGCATTCGATAGTTTTTCCGCGGAGCATCTTCAGCTCGTCAGTGGTCGCGTTCGCGATGATGTACTTGAGACAAGGCATCAGACGGTCGTAGTACGGCACGAAGTCTCTCTCCACAGTGTCGGCGACAGACGCTATCGTAGTCACTATTTGTTCTAACACAAGCTTTGTGCCACGTTCAACCAGCTAAAACCAGGCATTGTTTTGTTATCTTTACTATTTCAATTTTTATATTCGAAGAAGCTTGTAAGAAGTTGTACAGCCTATATATAGCTAGGAATAGTAATGTATGTGAACTGAGATCCCTGACTTCCTATGATAGAGAGAAAGGGAGCAAATGCCACAGTTGATCTTCCAATGCTATGGAAGTGATGTAACCAGGAGAGATGGATATATCACTAACGAACATTGGATAACGAAATATTAATATAAAAGTTCTTACCTCTTTGAATTTAGTGGTCAGAATAATTTCAAGCTTTGACATCAAGGCATCCAGATATTGTGTAAGGATCGATTTGGGACATTCCTCGCTGAAGTTTACTAAAGCTGCCGCTGCGTGAGACTGTGTACATAAAAAAAGGTTTAATAATACTTATATTTTTCAAAGACAGTGCTAAAGAAAATGCTACGTTGTTATCACAGTTTTAAGAATACTGCGAAGTTGAAAGCTAGTTCTAAATAGTCCTATTACCTGTACGCGCGGGTTGGCGTTGTCGTCCAGCACTAGCAAGAGCCCGGGCACCACCTTGTCGTGGAACTTCTTGGCGAACAAGGGAGCAAAGTCCGTCGACATCTGACCTACGGCGTTACAAGCAGCGTAGCGAACGCGGGGATGCTAGATGATAAAAATACACTAATTGTAACATATTAATTATTTGTATATAAACATCAAAATTTAGCTATTTTAATTATCAAGAAAAAAAATTGTTGTAGATACCAACATGGCAAAAAGAAATGATACATCTCAGAAAACTTCAAGACAATAAACATGAAACTTGAACAGGATGGTAGCTGACAATAACCAATTATTGATTAAATTAGTTTTTATATTGGCGCAACATTTAGGTTCTGAGATATTATATAAATAAACAATATTTGTGTCTTTATTCTTTGTCCAAGAATGTTGCACCACAAACCTTGGTGGGTCCTCAGTATGGAAACCTTTTTATAGACATTTTTATATCAAAATTGACCACAAAATGACAGTTATGATGAAGTGACATGAAACTTACTGGGTCAGCAAGATAATTGAGTACAGCCGACACGACTTGGTCGAGCATCTGCTCCATTTGCTTGTGGCAGCCCTCTCCGGCTGAGGACACGGCCATGAGGGCGGCGTAGCGGCGCCGCCAGTCCTCCGACTGCAGCATCACCGGCACCTGTCCCACGATCAGGTTCAACATGATCTTGCCGCCGAGCCCGCAGCACATGCGGTCCAGAGCCGACTCCGCGGCTACATAGTTCCTGTCACAATATAGAAACAAGTACATTATTAACACGTAAATTAGTAGGCTCCAGGCTTGCATTATTTGAACATTCCCATGAGCTTTACCATGAAATGGGAGACTGACTAATCAGTAGTTCTTTGGCAGGGGTCCGATTTAGTACATTTGCCTCCCTCAGGCTCTGCACAAATCCATGAGGATATCCCTAGGCGTTTACTTACGGAGTATTATATCTGTCTTTATTTCATTAAGATAACACTTAGTTCAAATATGCTAGGATTTAAATTCTCGTCTAATATTTTAATAATACATACTGAATCTTAAAATGTAATAGAAAATGCGTGTTATCGAGGGACTGACACTCAAATGTATACAACACAAGAGTGCTAATTATCTCGTTATTTTATCTAGTAAGATTCTTCATGGCATTATCTATTGATAGACAACACCAGCTAATTGAAACTTACATAGAGGACCAAAATGTGTAGGTGTCCCTGTAGCACCTGTCAATAGCATACTGGTTCAAGGTCTTTCCACGAAACCGAATGTCTCGAGTTTGATACCTTCCCTGGCTGTTTAAGGATTGTGAGATGAACCCACTCCTAGCACAAGCTTCGTTTGCGGGTGATGTGACTAGAAACCATGATCTATGTATTTATGGCACATTACTTACTTTTATCACAGAATACTTAACAGAACAGATACTGAAAGGCTACTCCGCGAAGACATTAAAATAAATGGCGACTCTTTCTACGACGCAATAAAGTTGAATTCAGCTCACAAAGCCCTGCATGCTTAAAATATTCACTACAAGGCGCGCTCTTTCTACCGCATAACGTATATCTTTTCTTACGTGCGGGATGACACCGAATGGGATGGGATGGGATGGCACTCGCTTCACACCAGGCTTAGCAGTATAAAAAAAAAACGCAAAGTACTGACTGCTCATTGTCGTCCTCAGCGGCGTCGTCCTGCATGGACCAGTCGGGCTCGTCATCCAGTTCGCACATCATCTCGAGCACGAGCGGCGTGAGGATGCGCACACCATTGGGCACCTGCTTGCGCACCATCGCCGGCGCAGTCTCGCACAGCGTCACCATCGCCTCCAGCGACAACTGACGCCAGTTGTCCTCCTGGTCTTTGTCACCTACCACCTGGACATTATCATCGCTACTTAATGACTTGGAGAGGCTGGTAGAGATATATTTTTTACCATCCCACTGGCGATGATCCACGATGACCATTGATTCTACCTTTAGTGGGTTTGAGAACTTTGGTTCTAATTCTCAGATGTCAATGAGGTGATTCACTTGTGTCTAAAAAACTGTAGTGTTTAATTAGGAGGTCACAGTATTCGAGTATAAAATAACCAAAGCCAACAATTGATATATCAACACCGGTTTATTACAATCAAAATGATATTCATCACATGCTTGCATTTGCAGTAATTATCTGTATTTTTATGTTTTCTCAAACACATACTTCACACTCATGGCTACAGAACCCTACCATGTCTGTGACCCAACACCCACATAGCCGGTTTTCACTGTGCTATTCACAACATATTTATTCAATTAAACCCAAATTCAGACAATACAAATTATTTAGAAATCAATTAATAATTGAATAAAATTAAATGAAATTCTTTGATAAAACATAAACAAGGTGTCTGTATCTTTGCTCATGGCACACTTGTGTAATCACATTAGATCTGCGTATTAGCCCAGTGAGTCATGCAGCGAGGTCGACGTTGGCGATTGAGCGTAAAATGGACAATTTATGACAAAGCATGCTTTATTACGAATTCAACCCTTTCTACATTGTAATAGGGTGTCTGTGCAGTGTTTATACAATTTTGTAGCCCTAGATCCTATGAAATATATGGGATTTGCGCAGCGCCTTCTTATTGTGCGGGCACTGTCACACAATGAAGACAGAACACTTTTCTGTGAGTTACAGCTATAAAAGAAATGTATTGAGAGGTACTATCAAACGCCACCTTATAATGAAGGCTGGTGTTAGCGAATCCCTCAATTCAATTTTGCACACCTTGGCAGTAACACATCTCTTTCAGATAATGCGCACGTAGGAGTGTGTGTGCAAATGTAAATAAAAAAACTCATTAATTATCTTTAACATCACTCACCTTTATGCATACTTGGAAAATGGTTTCCAACTGTGGCCGCAAGAATTTTGACGCGGACTCCGCTAATTCAATGAGCACCTTCAGGGCCGAGTCATCGTCGCTCTTCTCTATGGACTGAACCACTACCTGCATTCATAAATTGTTACTCTTATATAAGAGTCAGAAAACAAAATTATAATATATCTTATGTACTTGTAAGAAACTTTGGTTAAAAGATTATAAAATACCACATATTAAAAGACAGCCCTTTTGCATGTCAATAGGATCCAAAACATTTTGAAGACTAAATGTGGAAGCATTCTCTAATAATAAAAAAATGTTTTGAGAGGTACTATCAAACGCCACCTTATAATGAAGGATGGTGTTAGCGAAATTCCCAATTTAATTTTGCACACCTTGGCAGTAACGCATCTCTTTGAGATAATGCGCACGTAGGAGTGTGTGTGCAGATGTAAAAGTAAATACGACATGTAAGACAATTCATACTGACTAATGTTAGGTCTAACAAAATAATTTTAAATATTTTAAGAGGTCAACAAGTCATTGATCATATTTATGTATAAAATTAATGTGTAAATTATATACTTTTTTCTACTACAAAACAGCGATCAAGGTACACACTGCTGCAATGTTCGAAGTTGTATCTTTATCAGTATGCACACTATTATTATCGTCTCGCCATACTCACCGACGTCATGCTCTAACTAGAGCCGTTACATTACACACGAATGTTCGCGGTGAATACGCGGTTTAACCAACTAATTAACCTGTTAAAATATTAAAAACAATATTGTTGTTGGACTTTATATAATTTTCAAAAACAATAAAGCCATTAAATTTGCATTGCTTATAGACATGCAAGTACTGAAGAGGCTAATAATATCACGAATTCCTTGTAAAGTCGCCTTAAAACTTGAGCTAAGTTTGAATATCCGGTTGTTAGTCATAGATTTGATTAAACATTCATCATTCAATATAAAGAAGTAGAAATTATTCATTGTTATTTCAAAATGGCAATCGTACAATAGCTAGATAACATCGTAAGTTGGGCGTCTAAAAATAGAATCGATTGTAATCATTCAATGTCGAATTCATGGCGATTTGAACGCACACAAGTGGACACTTACAATGTTAATAATTTTCAATGAGACAAAATAAAATATATCATAATCAATAAGTTCCAATCGCCTGTAACATTAAATAAAAGTACATGGCAATCTATTAGTCTGCTTATTGGGAAAGCTATTGCTATCGTAATTTTTTATACAATGCATAATACATTCAAGGATAAGTAGAGGTGCATTTACTATCCAAACTAATATTACAAACGCGAAAAAGATTTTATTATTCGATTCGATATCACGCTAACATGACTAAAAAGGCTTTGGCTGGAGTTAACTTTGGGTACAAAGGTACAATTATACTCTATCACGCGGGAAAATCTAACAAACAAAAGATCATGTTAAATAAGGAAAACAAGTTAGTGGGCGGCGCGTAACTAGAGTTCTCTGTCCAAGTATAGGCATTACTTAGCGAATCGGAATGTCAAATTTAGGGCAACTAGGCGGGTGGGACATCAGTGTGCCATTTCCAATGACGTAAGGTGATACTTACGTGACACGTGCCCAACGGTGCGCAAGCTATCCCCACACAGTACAGATCACGCTACGGTAAATGGCTCACCTGCATGAATGGTATCAGCAAGTCACTGAAATGTTTGTGTATGGCAGGCTCCTTGTCGTGCAGCAGGATGAAGGCGCCGACGGCCTTCACGGCCTGCGTGCGGAGCGCCTCGGAGCTAGACTGGAGCGCAGTCAGCAACATGCGTTTGATCACAGGCAAGTTCTCGTTCTGACGGTGACCAAAGACGCCGGGCACCGTGCTGTTAGAACCAAAGGGTCTTGTTACCTGACGAACCGTGGTGTATGGGTCACAACGCGGAAATGGCGTGAAATGTGTCGTGATTTTATAAATTTATGATGAATATATCAAAGATTTTTTTTGATTAATTGACCCCCAAAATTGAACGATTCGGCTGTATCTGTTTTGCATAACTGGAATAAATTACCTAAAGAAATTACATGAGGAGAAATATTTATTGCTTTTTGTAAGTATAAAGAACTTGGCAGCAATCCAATGAGAATGGTCATAAAATCATGGCTCCCTGTAAATATTCTTTATTTGTGAATTACGATGTTTATCTGTTGCATGTAACAAGTAGGTTTTAATATTAATCGGACGAATCGGAAATAATATAGAGTAGTTAGATTTTCAAGGGAACCTTGAAAAAAAAAATGGTTTTCGAGTTTGAATATTTCATTTGCTCTGAATATTGGGAATTATTAAATTATCAGCCGCTAAGGCTTATTTTTAGCAAGATAATCGCACCAATACCTACATGACCGCTCATTATCAACTGTCGCAATTATGTGAACAATTGTCCGGTTTTCAATGAATATTGTGTTCGAAACGCGCGATTGTGCGAGCACGATAATCAAAACATAACCTGTTAATCATACTCACGTGAACATCCTAATGCCTGCTTCCTGGATGTTGGGGTCTTGTGCATTGGCACATGTGAACATGAACTGCAGGAACTCTGGCCATTGGTTGACACCATCGTCATCTATGTGGTTTCTGGCCAGCTCTGACACTACATCACAGATCTATGAAGGAAGAAGAATCATCAGTATTGGCCATACTCACGGGCAAACGAGTGATTCATTAGCGGCGGACGCTAGTTTGAGATACCTTAAAATAATTTTGATTAAAGAAAAAGTCTCTTAGTAAAAAAAAATAATGATTAGGTTGTGCCCGCGGCACCGCCCGCGCAGACTTCGATTTCACTCAACAGCTTGGCCTACAAGTGGCATAGCGTGATGATAAGTATCCTAGACTATCTAATAGTGTAAACCTGGTTAAAATTGGACTAGTTTTTTTTTTCATGATGCTTAAACAAACAGACACACTAGACCAGTGTGATTAAAAAACTAGTTTTTTTATCACCATCATCCAGCCTATAACACTAATTTAAAAAAAAGTACAAATACTCCAATTTCAGTTTAGTAACAGTAGATAGACCAGATAGTAGGTACGAGGATATTAAAGGATGCCTAATTAATGTCTGACTCATGTATATTTGGGTTACACCGCTACCTACTTGATCTAATTAGATGCCTGAATCATTCACATTCTAGACATGTGGAGGATTTAGTGAACTAAGGAAGTCATATTTGCTTTTCTTTTATAATAAACACAGTGTACATTGGTTTGTAAACCAATAATTATGTTTGTTCAGCTTGAATCATTTGCAGATTTTAAACTCAAGGTTATAAAATATATTTTTTAATGTAATTTATATTTGTCAAATAATAAATGAAAAGATGGAGAAGATAAATCCAAACTTTTTCTAAATACAGCAATAATTTGTTGTTCTGCCTCTACACTAATAAATACATAACTTTTGTTTTCTATTTTAGATAGAATAAGGAACTTAAATCACAAGTTCTATATAGTAAAACAAAAACATAATATTATATACATAGTTGTATATGACAAACCTTGCGTCGCAACTGTTGGCTAACTTCCATCTGCAGTGTGAGGAGCAACTGTTCTCGGAGGGCGCCCTGCTGCTCAAACGGTAGCTTGGGGAAGAACTCAAAGAACTCCGCGCTGAGGAGCCGCCGCAGAAGCACCGCCGCCGTTTGCCGACCCTCTTCGCCGACATCAGCATTTTGGATTGAGCCCACTAAGTATACTACTTTTGTTTCAGTTGGAATGTTGTTGTATGCCTCCTAATGGAAATAAAGGGATGTCTGTTAATATGCTGTAAATGCATTTAAAACAAGGAAGTATTTACTTTTAAACATAATTTTCTTGTAAGTAGTATTAAGTGACATAGCAGGGCACAGCTACTGAAATACTGTGCTGGTGTTAAGAAAAAATATCAGCACGCTGCCCTATAACAAGGGCCTTATTGCAGTCTATTTTCTGGAAATACCTAATGAACTTATATCAGAGGAAACACCTGTTAACCATGAGATTGAGTATATGAGATGAAACTACATTCTAGTCTGCATACTCATAGGCCTAGTTAATTTGAAAATATAAACAATAGAGTTATATATATTTAGAAACAACACTTTTTTTTTTAATCTTGCCAACATGAAGAATTCTGTTAGCTACATAATTATTCTCCATAATTTATCAAGAACAAAAAGGGGCTCAATTTTGGAGATACATACTATTATGTCAATTCAAATATCGGTTTAAAAACAATATTTCTTGTTTTACATTGTATTCTCATTGCAATGGACATAGAAAATGTAGGTTACAATGATTTATAAATCAACGCGGTTTTTTTTGTATGGTAATTCCAATGTTAGAGAAGACGAGATTATAACATATTACTTAATAAATCGATAATTTTCTACTAAATAAATAGAAAAGTAGCTAACAAGAAGTACAAATTAAAACACATGTATTTTTTGCGTCAACCATAACGCAAAAAAAACCCGGCCGCTCAGAGGCGGATTGTAAGCGGTTCAATTTACATTAATCAACTTACGACTGAAATATAGATAGGTTTCAAGGGAAAAAATATGTACATCTGAAGTGCTTATGTACCCAGCGTATAACACCCAAATTAACATCTTTATTACAACTGAAGTAACATAAAGATCCTCCATGACCACGTTCTGACACGAGGCCACTATCAAGACATTTACACTAAACGCCGGTATATTTAAAGTTATTCCCGTGAATAAACAGTTATAATTGAACATAAAAATTAGCACTTACCTCTGCTTGAGATCTGATGTCGTTATCTGTAGATAATAAAGTATTTAGTAACTGGTAAAATTGCGCCTGATCTCCTGCCATGTTGAACCTCTTCGAAAAGAGCCAACTTTTTTTTATAATTTTCTATGTGGCCGGTCATTTCATTCATTCGCTTGTGTTGCCAGTACTTTTTATTTGTAAGGATTGACTACATGCATATAGTTACTAATCAACTAAATGAGTCTCGCAAAAGAATTGCCTAGCGCCTTGTGGCTGAACAGTGACGATAATAATTTTGTTATATATTTTTTTCCAAATAAATATTTACAAGTAACTGTGCATAAGTAAAGAAAATCAAAATGAAATAGTATAACTAGACTTTTAATTTCCCCCGAGGTGTCCGGTAAATTTTCAATAAAGTATCCACAGCTTTACTAATAGGGGTAGGGGATTGATTACATCATCATTATTGTCATCAACATCATTATATCAATTCAATAACAATCAACATGAAATATTCGACACTGGCAAAAGTGGCAATATTTTGTAGACGATTGCCAACCTATAAAAGATGTAGTACACAGTGTAGATCATGAACCGTTACGTATTCAATCTACGCCATGAACCATAGGTTTATGTACGACGCTCACTCAATCAACGGTCGGTGTCTGTCACAAAATCTTTCATTCACTCACTCATCATTGATAAAAGTGTCAAAATATAGTAAAATCAGGATAAAATGCTCAATAAAAACGTTATTGCAATATAAAGTATGTATGAACATACTAGAAAACCATTATCACAAAAACGACTTGTGAAGTAACATTCGACCCTTTAGAGAATAAACTAACTAAGTATGGTATGTTGATAAATTTATAACCTCATCGTATTTTCTAGATTTACTACAACCGTGCAAGGTTTGAATATAGCTGCAGTTAGAATTCCGTGTTCAATTTAATTTTAGTTACCAAGTTGGGCTATTTTATAATTGATAGAACTTGGCTGGGTTATTTTAGTTGAAGTTTCAGTACTACCTAGAACATGAACCCTTTTCCATTTACAGGCAAGTTCAGTGATATTGGCTGGCCTAGGGATGGCTGCCGTTGGTTTTGCAGGCCGCTACGTCCTCAGACAGATGCCGAATGCCTCAAGTAAATTTGCAGAAGCTGTAAGAAATCTACCAAAGTTTGATGCAGAGAGTCTAGCCAATTCTAAATATTACAAAGGTGGATTCGAGCCCAAAATGACAAAGAGAGAAGCTGCTTTGATACTAGGTGTTAGTCCTACAGCTAATAAAGTCAAGGTAAATGTAACATAGATGTAAGTTAACATTGATTTTCAATCTATAATATTATTTGTAAACATACACATGGGAATAATTTATTTCTATGTTGGTATATTAATTCAAATTTTATCTGTTCCAGATAAGGGACGCTCATCGAAAAATAATGTTGCTGAACCATCCGGATAGAGGTGGTTCACCACTGATTGCAGCCAAAATCAATGCAGCAAAAGACCTCTTAGAAAGTGGAAAGTCTTAATATCAGTACCTACATTATTGAAACTATGTATATAAAGCCAACTAGAGTATAGATAGAGCTAACTAGAGATAGCTAGCAAGCCATTTTCTAGAGGAAATTTAAATAGAATCTGTCCTGTTAAGTTATTATAAATAAAACCAGTTTTAAACATCTCCATAGTCTATTTTGTCACAGTGAACATCCAACACATATTATGGCATACCCTAATCCAGTTAACTGTAGTTAATGTGAGACATGCTAATGCATCACTCAAGGTTCTGAGAAACCATTAAAGGTTTTATAAAAAAAATACATTGAACATTCTATTATAAAAAAATAAAATGTGATACTCTATTAGAACAAAATAAAAGTTCTACACTACAATCACTAGGAAGTAGATAGGTACATTTTACGATGAATACTCAATAAGATAATATTTTAAATTGTGCTGCAAACATTTTATAATGCCAACATCAAATTAAATTGACAAAAAATATATTTAAAAAGTACCCTTCTGCTGGCAATGTCAGGTAAAACAGAACTTGCAAATCTAAGGGATATGTGAAATGTATTGCTGTACTTCTTCATTAGAATGTGACAATTGATCCATTGAGTACTAAGTACTAACTATATTCAGTACCAGAGAAATAGGAAGCGTAAAAAGTTTTGTGATAAGTACTGTATCTATATAGTTAAAGTTACTACAAATTATCGGTACGTAACTTGATCGAAGACACCATCGTCTTCGCCTGAATGTACTTTTATTACATATTTAAACCTTTTTTTATCATGTACAATATTATTGTAAAATAATTAAAAATAGAAGTAAAAATTATATGCATAGCTCAAATAAATACGTATCTTTACGTTCTCAAATTCATAAGTTATCGTAGCTATATGCTAAAAATATCAAAATCCTATCATAAAACAACAACGAAAGGAAACTAAATAAATATTCCTTCGTAGCCCCACCACGGTAGAGATTGAAAAAAAAATTATTGAACATTTGCTCCAATGATGTTGGCAATACAAAAAATGCTCACTTTATTTATTTAATTACCAAATTGTAGGTAGGTACATTATCCTAAAACCTTATCCATAATATAACAAAAAGATAATTCTAAAAACAAAAATACTTTAATGATATGCAAAACAACATTATAACTTATAACTATCAAAAATCGAATGTTAATGCTCAGCATTAAAAGGTTGTCATGTAGGTCCAATATACGACTTCTTACGTCCCAGCTAAAGTGGGAATTCCCTTGCATTTGAGCACACACATTATGCAAGCTTGAGTACTGTTAACGTACACCTGCATGTAGGTAGGCAGGTAGATTATAGTAATTTGAACCGTAAATGCATGATAAATTACACCATACGGACACACAAACAGCGCTGTCCCAAACCAAGCAAAGCTTGCATTACGGGAACCGTGCAATAGCTGGGGGCGATCCCAGTATTAATATTTCCTATACAGATATTCAACGTCAGTGACCAAGGGTACAAACTCGTGCACAACACAAAGTTTGTCCCATACCGGGATTGGAACCCAGGACCCCCGGTACAGAAAGCAGGGTCACTGCGCCAAACGGATGTAAGTATAATAACGATTTGGAAACACGCGGCTTTACTTGTGCAGACGAGTTCGCGCAGTTAATCGCGTGCGTGTGATGTTCTTTGGTGTGGAAGGTAATGTTTACCTTATGTATTTGTACTTACTGTGTAAAATTGTTTGCAATGAATAAACGGAGGGAAAGCCTAAGCTTCAGTTAAGAAAATGTCTATCATCAGTATTTAATAGGGAAGTTAAAAATATGCTAGGTTGTACAGACTAGCTATATTTGTACAAATCGTTGACGCAAGCGAGTGAGCGGGGCCCCACGTCTGCTAACACAATCGATTCATAATCGAACAACAACTGCATGGTAACTGTCACATTTGACAGATATCCCATACAATATCAGTCAAAAGTGACAGTTACTATGCGGTTGCTGTTCGATTATGAATCAATTGTGTTAGCAGACTTGGGGCCCGGTTCGTTTGCGGTGTTCGCGGCTGTCTCACTCGTACAGGGGTCAGCGCAGAGAGCATTATAAAGTCTATAGGTCATCAAAAAAATATCTCGCAGACGCTATCCTCGGTCTGCGCTGGACCCTAGTAGCTCGCTCGTATCACTTTGGAAAATCCTTAAAAACAGACCAAAGAATCCGGCCTGCACCTAAACAAGCGGGCACAATATAAATACTATACCTACGTGACTATTTTAAAATTGATATCTACAACATTATATTAAATTTGTCTTCCAAATGCACCAAGCTTAAAAATATGTCTGGCAAAGCATTTTAAACATGTAAATATTTAGCTATTGCTAATACGTAATATCTGGGAGGTATACCACCGAATACTCAAACGTAACTCAAAATAAATGTGTGCTGATTGATTTTAATGCCTCCTATCGACCAGTTAAGACCATGAAATAATCGAAAGGCCACTATCCCCACCCCGAGCCAAGATATTTTCATTACTCAAAGAAGATACCACACATGATGTCGCTCAATGCCATATAAAACTAAAATAGTCACAGATGAGTCAATACGCAAAAATGTTTAAATAAATAGCGACTCTTGCTACGACGTAATAAAGTGCAATTCAGCTTAAGGTGCTTATCTATAGCAAAACTCTTTTTTCTGACATGCGGTATCCCACTGAATATACCCAACTGAACGAATCACGCGCGAGTCTTTCGGGAGACTTTCGTGTCCGGTCGCGCGGTTCCCGAGATTTCGCTTTCTCCTTGTCTATCTTCACACGCTCGCTCTTTCGCACATGTAAGCCGATTAACATACGAAATCTTGCGTGTACAGTGGTAAAAGGCAGTTATTATGCGATCGTCGTATAGAGTGCTAGGGTCTAATAAGCGTTTAAATATTTGAGTAGCGTGTGAGTATTCGACCTACTGACCAAAATAAATTTCACAATTGTATGTTTATAAACATGTAACATGTTTAAATTAGTTCTATAACATGTTGGATTTGTTGTGTAACATGTTGAATTTATTATGTAACATGTTGAATTTGGTGTGTAACATGTTGAATTTATTATGTAACATGTTGAAATTGGTGTGTAACATGTTCAATTTGGTGTGTAACATATTCAATTAGCTGTTTAACATGTAACATGTTCAATTTGGTGTGTAAATGTGATGAGATCAGGTGATGTCTGGCGGGCGCGTTCACCGCGGCTCCTTCTGCTGTTGCTCGCGACGCTGCTTCGCGTACCGCGCCCTCAGCTTTATTATTGTCGTGTTCGATAGCGTCCCGGGCACTTTGAAAATTGACTGGAAAATAATATTTGAACATGAGAATGGCCGTAACCACACTTAAGTTTAAACAAATGGGGGAAGAGGAAACCACCACTGACCCTCGGCTTGTCAACTTTTCCAATTATAAACCAAACAAGTTTGATCGATAATTAAAGAAGCCAGCAACATCGAACTCCTCTAAGATGTTAGTCGAGAAACTATCTATCACGAGTGACGGGACCCCAAATAAAATGCTATACTCCGCGAAACGAAGCGAATCTAATTTATGCGAGGGTCAGTGGTGGGTTCCTCTTCCCCCATTTGTTTAGCAATGGATTTCTACCAAGTATCGCCTACTTTTTATTTTTTCTATACAGCGCAAGCGGCGCCATTATTACATACATTCTCATACATTTATGACACAGGTCTAGGACGTCATATTTATATGATAACCAGCTGTAGCTAGTTATCAAATGTTTCATAGCAATGAGATGTACGGTATAGGTACGTATGCGGAACACAGAAACATTCATTCGAAGATGGACGACAAAGTAACATCAAGGGACATTACAAGGCTAAATTAAAACTCAGGACAACCAACCTGCATGAACTCGTGGCAGTGCAACGCGCTCGCATTCTTCACAATGGCCTTGAAACACTCCGCCAGGGTGGTGAAATCATTGCAAGCCATTATCTCGGCTCGATTGTTCTTGATGAGCGTGAGGCACACGCGGAACAGGATCTTGGAGCCCTCGTAGAACAAGCAGTCCCATATTCGGAGGACGGTCTCTATGGGGAGGACTTCGGCGAATAAACACACGAACCATTTTGTTGTTATTACCGCCCATGGTAGACCTGCAAGAGGCGGGCACTATAAGGAATGGTGAAAGGGATTGACGGCCTGCCTAGTCATGCCCTCATGGTTCTCACACCCATAGAATGGACTACACAAAAAAAATACGTTCCGAATTAAAAACTTCCCCCTTTTTTTTGTCTGTAAAAAAATATCACATCCATAAAAATAGCAACCATGGAGACTTTTTCTCAATTGAATTAGCGTTCCGAACGAGCGGGAGAATCTTAGTATTATCTATTGTGTAATTTTTTTACGATTCCCAAAGTACTGTAAATAATAAATCTGTACTAAATACACCAATCAGTGAGTAAATATCTATCTAATAATATTTAATTACATATATAAGCTCCTACAGGTATCTACTTGTAGATCATCAATCATCAATATCTAAATGATAAAAATAGCCATGCTATTACACTTGAGAGCAATTAATCTGGGTCACTAACATAAACCTTAATATCTTCGTGAGAATTCTCGTACATTCTATGTGTGTAAGAGACTTAATCATTCAAAACCGGGAATGCTTCATTTTTATACATTGTTTTATAGATTGATTAAAAAATACAATTATCGATTACATAATAGCAACTAAGGAATTTTATAAATTGTAATGCAGTAGTTATAAACAGTCATTAGAATACTTTGAATTTAAATAAGAAAGCATTCTTATTTTCCGAGAATAGGCTTAAATGATGACCCAGATTCATTGCTCCCCAGTTTATATAATTGTACACAAGATTATCAAATCAATACATACCCAAGTTTATCACATGTTGGTGTACATCGGGCACTTTAGCTTTGACTAGTTCAGATAACACCTCAATGTCTACTATCAACCCGTCCATGGTCCTGGTGTAGTAATCTGGTAGGATCTTCTCCACCAGCACTTTGAGTAACCAAAATGATGTTTCTTCACTTTTTGTGGCTAGCAGTAACAATCCTGGAAATATTTATAAACAGATAAAACAACTCCATCAGAACTATAATTACGAAGAGGTAGGCAGCAATGCACTCACATTTCGTTCATGGTGTTTGCTCCCCTAATTTTATAGAATGCCACAGAGACCCAGAGCGGGTAGGTAAAAATATCTACTTAATTTAGGTAAATTGGCGTGGTCGGCTGGAGATCACAGATCGATTCCTGTGCGAGACACATTTTAGTACCTATATTAACGTAATTTTTTGTTGTATGGTTTACTAGGGTGACCCCTAGTCCAATCTAGTATAACAAAATAATAAACAGACTTGCTTTGTATTTATAATACAAGCATCACTTACAAACTATACAATGACATGTTCCAATATTATAAGTACTGGTATATTACATTACAATTCTTAAAAATATACATATAAAATTTGATAGTTATTTGCTATCAATGTTTGGTTAAAGCAAAAACGGGTGGGAGTGGGGTCACACTCTGATTGTAGTGAGACCACTGTGAAGCCTCAATACCTAATCTAATAATAAGCCAAACACAATTAAAAGTATATCACAATTGAACATAATGGTGTACTAGGAACAATCGCCTGTCTCATCCGGTGATTCTAATAATGTAATTATCACAATTGAGAATGACTCATGTGGTTTCATGAGGAGTGAAGGATTAACATTGTAGATACCTAGATTTGTGAGACACAGAACAGAACAAATGTGTAAAATAAGAGGACAACTAAAACTCAGCCGCTGAAGTTTTAAAGAAATAAAGTACTTATTTAACCTTCTTCGAAATTTCAGTGGCTGAATTATCTATAAAATAATATATTTAACTCCTTAGAACCTATACTTAATAACTAGCCAGCATGCTCGCTCAACCTCTATTAGGCAGGATTTCACATAGTTCTCACAAACATGAGGGTACCCATGAAATAGGAAATTGAAGCTGGGCCAGTAGGCAAAAGCTATATTCTGCCTATTTTTGGGAACCATGACAACTTGATTTGACATATCTTTCTAGTGAAGTGAAAATAGTCTTACCTGCAATATAATTAAGTCCTTGACAGTAACCAACGACTCGGTTGTTGTGTGCATATGCTATTAGGATGTTGAATAAATGAGATTGATGATTGGCCTCTTTTGTAAAGTGTATGTTGTCAGGAAAGGTGCGGGGCAAGTCTGTCTTCACTAGGTCCACAAGTTCCTTCTCAAACGGTGCATCTAATATCTTTTGGTAGAGATCTGGGTATTGGACTTTCATCATCTCCGCTTCTGATATTGCCATCCATACTGCTGGACGGTGTTCACCTATAAATTTTAAATAATTAGAAAATATTATTAATAAATTATCATTATGTTTCTCTTATAGGTTTCATAGAATTTTAATCACCTGCTTCGTTATATTATATTTATAAATGCGCAAATAAACAATCTCTGAGCATTTTAGATATTTAGACAGGTACTTAATCAAAATACCATGTGTGAGCGCACACATTGTATTTTTACCGATATTAGTTTGGGCTCATACAGTGTGTGTGTTCGTCTGGCGTTATTATATAAACAAAGAAAGACACTTACTGGGTACTCCTTTGCGGACATATCTTTTCACCGTATTTGTGCGTTTGACCGACTTTCCTTCGCCGAGTAAAGTGGCCCATTTCTGTGCTCGCGTTGCAAGAACCTTTAAGTAGTTCGACATAAAGTCCTCATAACTATCGTAGTCGAAGTCATCGTGCCTCTCGAACCCGTATTCATCGACCATACTAAAAGCAAATTTTGTAAAGCAAATAGCTCCAAGACGACATGTTAATTTATCAACAATAGCGATTAACACTTGTATACACATACCTGAAATTGGATTGAGCCATTGTGCAGTTTATCCTGAACTATAAGTATATATTGTGAACAGCATAATAGCATAGATTCTCAAGATTTTAATTTTATTTTGGGAAGGTACGCCCAAAAAGATACCCCACTTCGATTACCCCCACATGATTTTGATAATGACACTGACAGATGGAAATATCAATGTCTAGTTCTCTTAAATATATGGCATCACCACCTTAGTTATTTTGCCAGTGTTAAGAATAATAGAGTCTCAAAGAGTTATGAAACAATGCAGCATTTACAAACCTAAACACACCCTTCACAGTAAAGTATTATTGGCTACTTTACTAAAAAATATTGATATTGGGTTGGGACCTTCATATAGTGAGCTGATGGTGTCAATGTCAAATTGATTAATTGACATATGATCGACAATTTGAGATTCGATGAATGGTTTGTTTTGAGCTTGTTTTGGGTTTTGGCAGGAATTATACGGCGCTGGGTGGCGCTATACATGATATAATATCGTTTATTAGTTGTAAGCTGAAGAACAAAACGGAAAAATAACAAGTAATTTATGTTCAACCTTTAATCAGTGTGTCTATAAACCATAAACGATGGGTCCTCCACCTGTTGTAACCGGAATTTCTCCTAAAGAAGGTCCTCCTGGTACCAGGGTTACGATACGTGGAGAGTTTTTGGGCACCAATGCCACAGATCTAATAGGTAAGTCTCGATGTCAATGCGCAATCATACATTGCTTGTTGAGTACTAATTTTTGAGCGAAAACATGGGCGTATATTTTTACCATATTACATGTTTTAGGTCTGAAAATATGTGGGTGCGATTGCTTGTTATCGGCGGAATGGAAAAGCAAAAACAAGATAGTGGCGCGTTCGGGGCCGTGCAAAGGGAAAGGTGATATTATAGTCACAACAAGGTCTGGTGGTGAGGGCACATCCACAGTGCAGTTCAGAGGTACTTACTTTTCAAGAGTTTCCCCATAGTTTTAACTAGAATACTCTGAAGTATTTTGTGGCTCAACTATTTGAATGAAACTAAAACCTGTCAGTGAAATAAACAATGTACAAGTTAATTTCTGTACGAGAAGTACATTGGAATGGTCCTACATTCATGACAAAAAACCATTTCTATACTCTTAATATCTTAAGCTTTAGAAGTAGGTAGCTTCTAAAGCTTAATAAAAAAAAATCCTATTCAATTTATGATAATTTTCTAGGCTACCATGAGTCCATAGGTCCAGTTAAAGAAAGTGCGGTGTGGGTGGAAGAAGCAGCGCCCCCTTCCTTACCATGGGGTCGGCGCCCTATGTCCCCCACCACCTACACCCCACCAGACCCCCTTGGCCTGTCCACCGAGGGTGATGACTGCAAGTTCCCCGAAGAAGAGCTTCATGAAATGTTTCCTGATGGGTAAAATAATATAAATAATACTTTACCCCAAGTTTTTTGGTTTCCTCGATTATGTTACCTTCTTGCTGTGGGTGGTTTCAACCCATCAAAATCTGGTGTGCTTGATTTGTGTTTTTTGGCCTACATGAATAAAGAATATGAGATTTTAAATATTAAGTCCCCTAGTGACTTATCACTGCTATTTTATTCTTTTATCTATAAACAGCAGTTTTCTTATCTCTAAACTCTCAAGAAAATGGTTCTTAGAACATAATTTTCTATCTCTTATAGTTACGGAGGCCCCATACTGACCCATCTCAATGTTACAACCTGTATACTAATATATCGTGAATTTTTAGTTCTGGAAAACTATCAGATGAAAATTTCCAACCAGGCTGGTATTTGCTAGAACACCATAGCAACACTTCATATGAGGATTTGAAAGCAGGAATGGTGTTTTTACAGAGAAAGGTATTTGTTTTAAATATTTTGTGATCTCTTTTAGGACATCATGGAAATGGTATAACCACTTTCCCATAGTGAAACAATCTCAGGGTAATTTTAGCATAGAAGTGTTGTTTATTAAACACATTCACAATGCAGTGCTCTTGTACAGTCAGATCAAGCACCTAGCAGAAGTAGAGCTATAAGAAAAAGAGAGACAGTGGCCGTGCATCTTATTCTGGTTCACATTGGGTTGTGGACCATATAAATGATTGTTATATCGTTGCTACAGCCTATTTTATGACCTATTCTGTCTGCAGGTTGAAAGCCAAAAGGAAGGTCAGTTGAGTTTTCTCAAAGCCAACACCGGTGCTGTGATGGATCAGCTGGATAGGCTTGTTTTACTTAAGAACATGTATGAGGAAGACGAGAGGAAGAATGGCAAGGAACCATTGCCTAGTCTACAAGCTGCTATTGAGGGTATGTGCTATAAAAATGAACTTTGTGTAGTTGGAATTATGTGTTATATTGTTTGTTCCCTTGTCTCTTTTAGGAATATTACTTAGTTTTCCATTAGCTCAGTGATTTGTGAGCTCACATTTGACATAATTTCTCTCTGATGTACCAATTCTGATACAGGTTTGTCTACTGTGTCTTCCAAAAGTGTCTGCGCATTGTGTTAACGAATCAGCACGAATCACAAATTATTTGCGAATTTGTCGTGTTTTTCCTCTGCCAAATATGTTTCTATTGTCTCTTTGTTGTCCCTAATTATAATAAACTGATATGCCATACTCAACCAGCCGCCCCAGACACTGTTGGTCTTTAGGGTTACAACCACATAGTGTGCTTTGTATTTGCTCTGTGGTTCCGTCGCTCTAGCTAAGAATTCTATTCTGGACAAAAGTTCTCTTTTATTTTCAGAATCAATAACTCTAGCGGACTCCCTCTTTTCGGAGATTCTGTCTCGCAAAGACAACGCGGATAAGACGCGCGAGGCGCTGTCCCTGCTGACGCGTCACAAGTTCCTGTTCCAGCTGCCAGCGTCCATCGACAGGAACATCAGGAAGAAGGACTATGATCTCGTCGTCAACGACTATACGAGGGTCAAGAACCTGTTTGGTAATACAGATGTTAAGGTCAGTGAACGTAATACCATTTGGGTGTTTATAGGGTGGCTTTCATCAACTTTATAATTATGGCAAAGGATTATGTAAAGCGGGAAGATATAGTCCATCATAAACTTCACCATGTTAGTTTGTACTGAATAAACGTCTTCAAGACTAACATATAATCCAACACAAACATACATGTTTGGTAATAAGTTGAAATAATATTTTTCCAGCTCTTCCAAAAAATTCTCGCCGAGATAGACAAGAAAATTGAAGATTTAAAAGAGAAATTGTACACGCGAATGAAGACGATGCCAATCAATGTACAGGAACAGACCAAATATATCAGGTAAGTGGTTAATAATTATAGAAATATACAATGAGGGTAAAGAAATAGTGTGAGTGAAACAGATTTCCTATGGAGATTTAACGCGGCGAGTCCAATCGATCGTAAAAAATCTCTAACCATTGCCATGTATCGTCACGTTCAAACATAAAAACGAGTAAAAATGCAACTCTGCGTAAACCTACTCTCACATTTATATAGCAGTAAAGAAGTAAATATATGCAGTTTCCCGACCCATAGTCAACAGGCAACAACGAATCATAAGCAATATATACACTATCAAATTTGACGGTCTGATCAGCGTTGTTGGTTGGACCCTGCTTTCTATACCGAGAGCCCGGACGTCGATTCCTGGTAGGGTTAATCTTTGTGTGATGAGCACGAATGTTTGTACCCAAATCATGGATGTTTAATATCTATATAAGTAATATATACTAGGTTCACCGCGAGTCCATTGCATTGTCCACCGTATAGATGATGATCGTCTGGCGGAAAATAAAAATCGTTCATTCGTTTTCATTCGTCACGATTGTTGCTGTACGTACTCGTGTATGTTATAGATTGTTGATAAGTTTGAACTGGGAGGGCGACGCGGCTTGGGTGGCCATCACCAGCCGCAAGGAGTACCTCATGAGCCTATTGAACAAAGTGAAGGACCACTTCAAACAGAAGGAGGAACAGGAGGCCAATGAGAAAGGTAACACCTGACGACCTGACTAGGCATATTGCTTTCTGTACCGAGGGGCCTGCTCCGATTACCGGTAGTGTTATGTGATGAGCGTGAATGGTAAGAAATACCTTCGGACAGCTAGTAGTTTTGCGTGATTCCAAATTTAATTACTTTGAAATTATGACTGATACTCATTGAAATGCTTTTCCCTAATCCTGGACCCCAAGTCTGCTAACACAATCGATTGATAATCGAACAGCAACCGTATGACAGCTACTATGCAGTTGCCGTTCGATTGTGAATCGATTGTGTTAGCAGACTTGGAGCCCTGTGTGTCTCATTTATTAGACGTTCTTTCAAACTGTAACGCCTTATTTTCGATGCGCATTGAGCAACACATCGTTAAGTTCTTCCAATATTATGATATTTTGTTTAATGATATCTTAACACCGTCAGACAACGCAGAGTTGAAACCGGTAAACCTAGGGATTTTAAAATTGGTGGGTATACTCCTCGATTACCCTAGACGTATATGCACTAAAGAGGATTATTTGTAATTCGACCCTTCGGGCGGTCAAATGAGATGTCAATATTTGTATGGTGATTTTTTTTTAAGTTACGTTAGGGCACTTTTGTTTTTATAACATTATAGACAAGTATTTGATCGCGATCTCACCTGATGGTAAGTGACGATGAGATCTACGATGGAGCATACTTGCCTAGCAGGTACCTGTTCACTCTCGACTTGTTAACATGTCTAGTTTGTAATATCCTTGCGAGTAAGTGCGTGGTGGTGGTGGCCGGCAGGGCGGCGGCGGGAGGGCGGGGGCGGCGGCGGGGGCGGGTGGGGCGCGGCGCGCGCGCGCTGGTGCGGCGCGGCGTGCGGCGCGCTGGCCGCGCAGCTGCACGCGCTGTGGCCGCTCGCGCGCCGCTACTTCGCCGCCGAGCTGGCCGGCCAGCCCGCCGACCCCGCCCGCCAGGCAGAACTCAAGGTCACCATATATATTATATTGATTTCTTATATTTACGCGAATACTTCACATCGAAATGAAACTAATTTTACGGATTTTATCGCGATTATTTTATGTTTTTTACGTGCCAGACGTTTCGGTTGCTTTACAGCAACCATGGTCACGGGGGGACATTTAGCCACCAGCTCGTTTCAGCGCCCTGATTGGCTCGTTACTATACAAGGATATACTAAAATATTTTTCTTAGTTCGTTTTTCTTTCTTACACCTTTAAAAGTAACTCTCTCAGAGTTATGAATGACGAACTGATTAGCGCAATGGCAATCTGCTTTCTGCGCCGAGGGTCCCGTGTTCGGATCCTGGTAGGGACACAATCTTTGTGGGAGGAGCACGAATGTTTGTATCCGAGTCATGGATGTTTAATCTATACTCTATACTATAGTGTCTGTTTGTAATATTAAAATAACCGCTGTTTACTAAATGCATTTGGATTTATACACGGTACCTATACCAAAACAACCTTTTTTAACATTTTTGTCTGTCTGTCTGTCTGTCTGTCTGTTTGTTCCGGGTAATCTCTGAAATGGCTGGACCGATTTTGACGGGACTTTCACTGGCAGATAGCTGATATAACAAGGAGTAACTTAGGCTAAATTTATTTTAGAAAAAAAATAGGATCTTCCGAAAAAAAATTAAAACCAATGTTGCAGCGCAGCGCCTGATTAAGTTTGATAGCAACAACCTGCAATGCGTTCCGCGGGCTCAGAATGGGCGAGCAGGCTGTTGTCAACGGTTGTCTTTGTTAAATACCACGCGGACGAAGTCGCGGGCAACAGCTAGTATGTATATAAGTATGATATACTGAGTTCGCCCTCAATCCATTGTACGGTACCCATAACACAAGCGTTAAGCTTAAAGTGGGACCGTACAGTTGGTGTGTTCGTATTGCGATATTTATTATTTAGTAATAATTAAGTCTTAGGCTGTGACCCCAGTAGGCAAACTGTTAGCGGCCGACTGAGTGAGCCGCAAATTTGTGGCGAACCGAAATTCGAGTTAGCTGCAAACTCAGATCAATGAACTGTTATGAAAATATAAGATAATATATGAATGCGTAGAGTGAGCGCAAACTAGAAAACTGTGAACACTCCATTTTCAAATATATGGAAGGGCGTACTAAACCGATACGCCGTAAACTCAGTCGGCCGTTGACAGTTTGCCTACTGGGGACACAGCCTTAATTAACATGATCATGTTCCGTGCAGGATATGATAATAGCGGCGGTGGAGTTGTTCTCGGAGCACATGCGCATGTGCCTGATGTCGGGCGGCGGCGGCAAGGCGGTGCCGACGGACGCGGTGCGCCTGCGCCTCGTCGCCAACCTCAGGCACCTGCGGGAGGCCTACGATTCGCTGGTGAAACTGGACCTGCCGTCACAGGTAGAGTTTTATTTTCTACTCAATATGGTAGCCAAGGACCAGCAGGGTTATTTTAAATCATTCGGAAACGGATTTGAAACTTTCCGATGTTGATATCGTTCCTGACGATCTTTCCGACGGACACTTTTTGAAAAACGATTCGGTATTGTCATCAAGATACATCGAAGATAATCAAATTCAGACATTTTAATAGCGATTGCGGATATTGCGGCGGTAATCCAGCTCGGAAGTTATGGATTCCGTTTCCGATATCGATTTAGAATGGTTTAAATAACCCTGTTGGTGTCTAAAGACGTAGTATGGGTACTAGGTGGAGTTGTGACGTCACATGCGTTGCCCGGAGTCGCTGAATGCGAGTGACGGTTGACCTTGACGTGTGCTGTTTTACCAATAAACTAAATCTGAAATCAACTAAGCCGTGATTCCTTATAAACAGATTTTTTGTGCTGGAAAGTGAAAGGGTTACTCCGTGGGAGCCAAAAAACCAAAATGTACACGCATGAAGTGTCGGGAAAGTCCTCGTACGAGTGGACTTCGTATTTTTTTGTTTCACGGGCACTGACTGCTAGCAAGCCATAAATACTAGCTGCATGGACCCACACTAAGCACAGTATGGGGATCATAATTAACAACCAATACCAGGGCAAGGTCATTACCAAACTTTGCCACATCTGGTGAACCGAGCAGGTCATAATTATTAATTTCCATACTTATATGAAGCCAATATTAATTGCTTCAGCCGCTGAGTATAGTCGAGAAGGTGATCTTCGAGTACCGCGTGCACGGCATGACCGTGTTCCTGCAGCGCGCGCTCAAGCGCGTCAAGGGGCTGGCCGAGAAGGAGACGTGGAAGATCGAGGAGTTCACCGAGTACGGGGCTATTACCAACCTTGTGAGTATCCCGGAGAGGTCCGGTCATAACATACACTGGGTCACTATCGTGAACCTCCTCCTATTTGAAGAGGCCTACACTTATTCTGCTCCTTTTTTAAAGTAGTCAAAATGTTACAGTTATATTGTTAGGCTGGTTCTTTTTTTGAATTCGGTAAAAAAAAACAAAAGTAAATTAATTGTTTTGTTGCCATGCCAAAAAAACACATAAGGAGCTACCATCAATTCAGACTACAATGTTGATACATAATAATTGATAACCCTAATTTTTAACCCCCAACTCAAGGGTTACGGGTGTTATAAGTTTGAGGCCCTTTTCTGTCTGTGTTAATCGCGTTTATTTAATGGTTTGACGTTCCCGACGTTTCGGCTGCTTTACAGCAATCGTGGTCACGGGAGGACTGAGGTGGTTGACGTCCTGGTGTCATAGTTTGACGGGGGTACCCTCATATTTAGTTGTTACTTGCGGTCTGATCTACGCAGAAAGAGCTCACTGTGTCTTGAGGTCTTGCAATGGTACGCTTGGTTTTGGATTTTATGATGTTAACTATTGGATCCCAAGGCAATGGTAGCACCCAGCCATTATCCCTATTGAAATTAGGATGTTTTTTTTTATTTCAATGGCCTCGCGTATAATCCTTGGTCGGAATGGGTGTTCTTTTGCGAGGATCTGCGGCTTATCAAATATGATATAATGGCGGGTGCGACCTTGTATATGTTCACAGATTTATTGATTGATTGATTGATTGTAGACTTCGTAGAATCCTTAAAAAAATAGTTTTATTTCAATGTGTAGTATTCGCATAATCATAACAAATAAATAAATGACAAATTCATAAAATACATACACAATAATATTGACAAAGAGTTCTATTTTCAAAATTTGAACTTATTTTTTTTATTATATCGTTTACAAGTGGCCAGTTCTAAAAACTTTCATTACCGCCCTCGTACAAGAAATTAGTAGAGTGTATTTTACTGCAACATTGACAACACTTCTGCTAAAGTCTAATTAGCCGTTCCTACATTGTTCTCACACTATAACAATGTATTGCTCTAAATTGTAAATGATCTATTTTAAAAAAGAGCAACCATGGAGTTTCTTGCCCGTTCTTCTCCATAGGAACGGCATTCCGAACGGGTGGTAAAGCAGTAGCATAATATTTTTGTAACTTTGACGATTCAAAAGTACTGGTACATAATGGTCTACGTGAACAAAAAATTCTGATTCTGGAAAACACCCCACACCCCCACACCCATGATAGATGTGTGAATGCCTGCTACTACTGGTCGATGCACCGCACAGCCGCACCAGCTGGAGGCGTGCATGTGCGAGGCGCTGTCCGCCATCCACAAGTGCGTGTGCGGGGGAGGCGCGCGGCGCGAGGCGGCGCTGCTGGCGGCGGGCGGCGCGCCGGCGGCCGCGCTGCAGCGCCACGCGCAGGACATCCTGCTCGCCTACGTGCAGCGCCTGCGCGAGCACGCGCTGCACCACGACGACCAGGTCAGTAGTAGTTTAATTCGTCCAGTAGGACAGGCGAAGGAATCAATCCATACTGCCAATTCTGATGTTGTCAATGTCATGGGTATTGTCTTGATCAAATTTACTTGCAGGTATACGACCAGGTCATCTATACTATTTTTTTTTTTAATTTGGCATCACCGTAGGTATTTTGCCAGTGTCAAGTAATATAAATTATTTCTGTTTTTGAGCATATGCACAGGCCGAAAGGCTAGGCCCAAGTCAAATACCCCCCCATCCATAAATCAGTAAAGTGATGGATACTTTATTGAAAGATTTTTCATGGTTTTTTTGTGAGAAACTGAAAAGCCAAGTTTCGTCACTCTGTTTCAATTACTTACACTTGTGCACTTTACCGAACCCACAAAGGTTAATATTCCACTTATATCACTCACTATAACTCGCAGGAACACTAGTTTTAGTAATTAAAACATAACTGACGCCATGACTTTTCAGTTTCCCGCCAAAAAGTCCATCTATACTATTTCCATTTCTTTATTTTCTCGATGACAGCTCGTGTGGAAACTTGAACGAGCGTCTTTTTTACATTATGCATACATCTATACATATAAATAATATTGGAGTGTCTGTTTGTAATATTAAAATAACCGCTTTTTACTAAGTGCATTTGGATGTATACACGTTACCTATACCGAATCAACATTTTTTACAATTTTTGTCTGTCTGTCTGTCTGTCCGTCTGTCTGTTTGTTCCGGCTAATCTCTGAAATGGCTGGACCGATTTTGACGGGATTTTCACTGGCAGATAGCTGATGTAACAAGGAGTAGCTTAGGGTACTTTTATTTTAGAAAAACTTTTTTGTTAAATACCACGCGGATGAAGTCGCGGGTAACTGCTAGTGTATAAAATATATGTGTATATACTACAGTGTTCGATTTGTCTGTGAGTAAGCGGGACGGTACTGTTTCATCGTGGAATTAGTATGTAGTGTTATTTCAAATATGTATTTTTTTTTCGAGTATGTGACATTTATAGCCCACCACTGGACCGCTTAAAATATTTTACAAAGCCTTATATAAATGTGAAAGTGTGTTTGTTTGTTAGTTTCGGATCAGATTTGCGCTTCGTTAGCGTATTTATATAACAAATGCCATATAATGTGATGTCACGTTCACAAGTTGCGACAAGTCGATTTAAAAAAAAAAATTTGATCCCAACATAACGCCTTTCTGAGCTAGTTTTTTTTTCCTGAGTCACATTTCGGTAACCGTGCTAAGTATACTAAAAGGATGACGCTCGAACCGCTGTTGCTTGCAGGAGTTCAACAACACGAACCTGTCGGTGACGCTGGAGCAGCCGGTGGAGGGGGGCGGGGCGGGCGGGGCTGGCGGGGCGGGGTGCAGCCGGCAGCTGCAGCTGCTGGTGGCCGGCGCCAACGCGCACTACACGCGCCGCGTCACGCTGCCCGCCATCGCCGCCATCTACGACAAGTAAGCACACAACTATAGTCCAGGACCAACTAGTATTTAAACTCCCCGTGGTGCCTTACACCTGGACTTAGTCCAGCTGTAAGAGTCTTGCTTCTGTAAAAAAATATCTACCAGATTGAAATAAACTATTTTACGGATTTTATCGCGTTTATTTTTTGTTTTTACGTTCCCACGTTTCGGCTGCTTTACAGCAACCATGGTCACGGGAGAACTGAGGTGGATGATGTCCTAGTGTCATAGTTTGACGGGGCTACCCTCATATTTAGTTGTTACTTGCGGTCCGATCTACGCGAACAGACACAGTGAGCTCTTTCTGCGTAGATCGGACCGCAAGTAAAGTTAAAAATAAACGCGATAAAATCCTTAAAAATAGTTTTATTTCAATGTGTAGTATTCGCGTAAATATAAGAAATCAATATTACCTACCAGATGTTTTTTGTCTCCCGCTTTGTAATGCAGGGAAGTGAATAATTTTCTTCCAACTCTTCGTATTTTTTAACTTTCGATTAAATTCTTGCGGGTTCCAGGACAATTAACTTTATCCCGGGACTCGCCGAGGGTCAAACCTCGGTGTCATCATGGGACACCACTGTAGATCCTGGCTTACAGGAGTAGCAGTGGTGGGAGTGTGTGGCGGGCCTAGTCCCATAAACAAAAAGACAACTATAGTTTGATCACTACCACTGTACGCGCCTTGGGTATGTGCGCGGCGAGGCGGGGGGGTATCGGCCGTCAGTCCGCCGCCTCGCCAGTTTCCTTCCCCGCCCCCCACCACGCCCCGCATTCCTAGGGCGCGGCACAGCGGTAGTGGTCAAACTATACAACAACAACTAGGGGACATAATTCAAACTCGTTAGTATTAGGGTCTAGACTTTCTTTGGTAAGTATTTCAATTGTACCCAATATCAAAAATGGGAACCTATCTCATTTAAAAAATATGTATGAAACTATGATCATACGTTTTAATTACATTACTATTTCAATAGAACGACGTAGATCTATGGCATATACACGGTTTTTTTAACTGGGACAGTTTGGGAAATACTGAATCCGTAGAAGATAAAGGCTGGATGTCTTAGGCACCTTTATGTCTTTAGTTGTGAAAACAATTATGGCGGGGTCAATTTTACATTCAAGCGTCACACACGCTGCGTGTGCCCATAAGAATAACCCCCAAGGGCGCGTCTAGCCACATTGTGGATGAACCACTCTGTTGAAAACGACATATTTTGCGTAATTTACCGTTTTACTCGGACCGCATGTAGTCCATTGTACGGTACCAATAACACAAGCGTTGCCTAGTTCGGTACAATGCAGTTAGTGTATTCATCTAATTAAATTCATTTTATAAAATCCTCTTTCCAGGTTCGGCTTCCCAAAACCAACGCAAGCCCTACAGGCGGCTAAGGAGGCGCTGAGCTCCCTAGAGTCTACTATAGCGGAGCGGTACTTGGAACACAAGGGCGATCCCCTGGTGGGCACTATTGAGCCCAGCATGGACATGGGCCGACACAAGACGGACCAGGACGGCCCCGTGGAGGACGCGAGGCCGTACGTTTACGAGATCATTAATAATCTCATTGCGGTGCACGCTGAGGTGAGTGAAATTAATTTATTGAAATTTTTTTTACTAGCACTGTCAGTTTTTCCCGAATATTCCAATTTTCCGGAAAACTTTTTTATTTTCCCCAAAACCTGATTCGGACTATTACGAAAATTTAATGTACCACTACTGGCCACGGGCCTCCGCTTAATGCGACGGGGATTAGGCCATAGTCCACCAAGCAGGTCCAGTGCGAGGTGGTTTTAAACAAAAATATTGCCAAATCGGTTCAGCCTTTCTCGAGTGATGCCTTTACCAACGATCATTATTTCATTTTTATTATATAGATATTTTTAATACGATTGAACATAATGTGATTGTGTAGTGATAACCAATTTGGTCCAATACTCTGTTTGGAGATAAGGGTCGCAGGTAGCGCACACGCACCTCTAGAATTTCCTTCTTACTCTCAATTTTGAACTGTCGAAAAAAAAGGAGGTCGTCAATTTGACAACTATATATTATTTTAAATAACGATTATTGCTATTCCTGCAAATCTATGTAACATAACGTTTCATTATTAAAAAGATAATCCTAAAGGATTTTTTTGACGGTATACAAGTATCCCGATTATTCATATTCAGAACAACATATGATGGTGTTATTAGGCTCAACGTTAACAGCCATTCTACATAACACACATGATGACTAGAAGCTTGATTTGATACTTGACAAGTGTATATTGGACCGGTTTGAATGAGCGTACTGGACATAAGGCAATCATGGCCACGATCTTTAACAAACAAATCATTTCCATTTTGACAGACGCGATATCCGTTCATATTTGAGTGCTGAATGATACCCTGTTTGTCGTATTTAAATGCCCTATCCATTGTCCCGTGGTTGTGAATGCTTGAAAGGATAAGGAAAAAACTGCTACAAAGTTTACATGAAACTGGCCTAGATGGCGCTAGCGTCGAAATAGATTGCGCTATCGTTTTTCGTTTACGATTTTGTAAGTACTTCGAAGAGCTATTGACAAGTTAACTTTGCGCAGAGGCAATATCGTAACCGATGAGGTTAATCCGAGGTGCGATTATTGCTAGTTGAAAACTTTACCAATACCCCGCCGTGTGGACGTGAAATACCGTCCGCTATGGCAATTTTTGAACGGCCGTCAAGGCCTAATAAACACATTAGTCTTAGTATATATAAAAGGGAAGGATTCGCTGGCTGATCAAATTATTGTATAATGTATATGATCCTAGACCTGCGTCATAGATATATGATGATCCTCTGTAGATGTCAGTACTTTTATGTAGGTATTTTATATCTGTCCTTCCCTTATCATGTACGAATATTTATTCATTACTATTGTACCAAAAATTTCAAATGTGACGTAATGTCGTACCATAAAATCGGTGGTATTGTCATTTGAACAAAATTTGTAAATCCCACTAATATTATAAATGTGAAAGTTTGGATGGATGGATGTTTGTTACTGAATCACGCCAGAACGGCTAAACGGATCTGGATGAAATTTGACATACAGATAGATTATAGTCTGGAATAGCACATAGGCTACTTTTATCCCGGTAAAATGTATAGCTACCGTGGGATAAAGGACACACATTTTTATCGCGGGTACCACCGCGGGGCGCAGCTAGTTGTACCATAAATGTCAATGTCATTTTCATTATGCTGATTGGAAATTGTGTCAGCAGATTCAGTGTCGGCCCATTATTAGACTGTTGTCATGTCTCGGTAGGTGGACAGCGTGTGCGGCGCGGCGTCGTCGCGGTACGTGCGCGACATCTGCGAGACGGTGTGCGAGGAGCTGTCGCGGCTGGCGGCGTGCGCGCCGGCCTCCAGCTCGCGCGCCGCCGCCTTCCAGGCGCGCCTCGAGTACACGCTGCTGCACCGGGCCTGCGCAGGACACCTCACCAGAAAGGCCGAGTGAGACAACCAACTTGAATATGTTATATGCATATTTTTTAGTTCCAAGGCTGCCATGATTATTTTTCTATTACAATCTACTCTCCTATACGGTTTTATTTGGAACTAGCAGTTACCCCCGACTTCGTCCGCGTGGTATTTAAAAAAAAGTTTTCCTAAAATAAAAGTAGCCTAAGTTACTCCTTGTTACATCAGCTATATGCCAGTGAAAGTCCCGTCAAAATCGGGATTTCAGAGATTAGTCGGAACAAACAGACAGACAGACAAAAAATGTAAAAAAAAATGTTTTAGTATATATACCGTGTATACATCCAAATGCACCAGTAAAAAGTGGTTATTTTAATTTTACAAACAGACACTCCAATTATATTTATTTATAAATATAGTTGGTTTTACTTTTGTTTTTGTTGGTTGCTTATGAAAGTAGTAGTAAGCATAGCTTTCATTTGTTGTGCTTGGCCTGGTTTCAATGCCTAACTTAATTTAAATTTAATGTATGTCGTGTTCATCAGTACCTGATAACGCAATTAGCGTCAGTTCTGCCGTTGTACCTTCATCTATGTTTGATTCTGTTGTAGTTATCGTTGGTGTAACTAATAAATAAATAAATTAAATGACGCACTCTCGGTGGCAACTTTCTGGCTCGGAAAAATAATTCCCATATCGTATATTTTATTCATTCATCCATCGTTCGACGGCCTAATTAGCGCAGTGGTAGTGACTCTGCTTTCTGCGCCGAGGGTCCCGGGTTCGAATCCTGGTAGGGACAAGCTTTGTGTGATGAGCACTAATGTTTGTACCCGAGTCATGGATGTTTAATATGTATACTAGTATTATGTACTGAGTTCGCCCTCAGTCCACTGTACGGTACCCATAACAGAAGCGTATAGTTGATGTGTTCGTATGGCGATATTTATTATTTGTTATCTCTTTTCAACAGGAACTATTTAATGGAAGCGTTAGCTGGAATACCGCCGTTGGAAAGCGACGAAGACATCAAGTATGTACCACATACAATGTACCCAGATTGACCTTCTTGACCATACTGGACATTTAAAAGTAAACACTTGTGTTTTGTTACAGAAGGATGGATGCTATTATAGAGAAGTTTAATAAGAGGATGGAGTTACAACTGGCGAGCCTTAACTGCAACATGGAGACTGTGTAATGTATATAATTACTAGTTATATAGTTGTTTAATCATTTGTATTTGGTTTAGAAACCAAAAGTATTTTTTTTACGTATTAATAGTGTTGATTTATATGTTTCGTAGTTAGTCTTAAAAAGTATTCATGCAGGCCAAATAAGAATGACACATATAACTATCAAGTTACATATTAATGTTAATACGTTCAGATTTATTTGTTATATAAGTTGTAACAATAATAGTGTAAAATACTTGAGCAGGTCCATCAATAGAAAAATAAATTACCAAAGGAAATTAATAAAATTATTATGTATTTTAAAAATATCACCATTTCTAAGTGCAGGGTTTAACTTTACTGATTCGCAAAAAAATATAATGATCATCATTTACATAATTATTGTATACATAAACGTGATAGGTATGACGGATATTTATTCCTCAAATGCGTTACACTATTTATCGTTGCACATTATGTCTGTAGCCTACACATGCATGTAAACATTATTTTAAATTGTTAATATAATCAGCAATATAAACTATACAATTATAATTAAAATATATAAGATAAAAAATACAAAAGTTATATTGAAATTTATTCTTGTGCTTCCATCCGTTTGTAACTCTGTAACAATGATACAATTACAAAATGTAGTTAGTACGATCCAGATCTAAAAACGATCAGGGCCCCAAGTCTGCTAACACTTTCGATTATGAATTGATTGTGTTAGCAGACTTGGGGCCCAGTTAGTTTTCCGTTACTTGAACGGCTCGTGCACCGCCAAGTGTTGAAAGAAACAGAGCCTTGGTTGGTAATAATAATATCACCAGACCAACACACCAAATTGTACGGTCCCAAAGTAAGCAGCACTTGTATAATGGGTACCGTACAATGGACCGGGGGCGTACAGCTATTCATGCCTACAGCTACCGGGATTCTAACAGTACACTCAGCACAGAAGGCAGGGTCACTAAAAACTCTGCCAATCGTACGGTATTATGAGACAAGTAAACATATGTGTGACCTCAGCAGCAAGTTTATGTAGCAGTGATGCCATAGAGAAGCCGGTCTCGGCGACCATCTTGCGGAAGTACCCCTTCTTGTTTTGCAAGAGTATATGTGGATGGTCAAACTCCATCATGCGACCTGCGTCCAGCACCAAAATCTAAAATCATAATATCGCCGTTTAACAATAGGGGCATATCCCATATCGCTAACAAACAAATCATATTAAAATTTCCGAAAATCCCTTAATTTTGGGTAAGGGCTGAAACTTGGCGTTGGCTTAATGAATATTTCAAGCGCCAAAAAGAAAAAAAATATACGTTTAACATAATAATAGTGTGGCATGGTGCTATCTTCTAAATTTTATCAAAAATATATAAGGGTAACATTATAATTTTTTGATAAAATTTAGAGGTGCATATTTCGCTAAAAGCAAGCATATATGTTAATCCAGATTATAAAATTCTCTATAGCAAATTTCATTCAAATCTCTTCAGCCGTTCTTGCGTGATGCTCAACCAAACATACAAACAAAAACACGTATAATAGTAAAGATTGTAGCTCAAGTATAAATAAATTTGTAATGGCATTACTATCTTCTATAACTTTGAGGGTATGATTGTAGGTGAGAGCAAGGGCGTAGCCACAATGGGTCAGAGGGGGCAGTTGCCCCCCCCTGCCTTATGGAGATAAACAAAATATACAAGACTTCTTCACTACTGATATGAAGAAATTATGTGCCTCTAGTATCTTAGCAAAGGAGAGCAGTGACTTCAGGGAAAAATAGACTTTCTATTGGTGTCAGAATTTTTGACAAGCAAAAGATAATTGTTAAATTCGAGTGACAATTCTTTGCTCCACCTTGGGGCGAATCTTGGCTATGCCCATGGGTGAGGGATCACCTTATCAGAATCGATAACAGTATTCAATCGATGCGCTATAGTGAGCACGGTGCACAATCGAAAGTGTTCTCTAATAGCGGTCTGTATAAGCGCGTCTGTCTGCGCGTCCACATTCGCGGTCGCTTCGTCCAACACGAGGATCCTGTGGTTGTGCACGATAGCCCTGGCCAGGCAGACCAGCTGACGCTCCCCTACGCTGAAATTGGAGCCGCCTTCGGATACCTGCTTGTATAGAGCACCTGTTTGAAGAAAGGGATAGTTCCAGGTTAGTAGGTCCTTGATACTATATATAAACTATATATAATGATCGCGATATAACTACACACGCGTGATATTCAAGGGCCTACGATATATTGCCCCCACCCCCCCCCCCCTCAAACAAATCCTGTATCCGCGCCTGGTTGCAATAAATAATTATCCCCAAGCGAGCACATCAACTGTAAGGACTCCCTTAGTTACTTACCTATATTAGATATCCCCCCCTACTAAACGAAATCCTGTATCCGCGAAAGTTGTTTTTTTTTTTTTGGGATGCTTTGTTTTTGCCAAAGGCTTTTTTCTTATGATTTACATTTTGGCAAGTGTTGATACAATTAACCGTTATAATGGTGCTTAATATTTTTTGACTCTTTGCTAGTGGATACAGAGAACGGTCCTGTATCAGATAGTAGTCCTGTATCTGTTTAGTCCCGGGTAAATACAAACATTCGTTCTGAACACACTTGTAACGGGATTCGGACCCATGGGACGGCGGGTTATATGTTAACAAATTGTAACGGCACTGGTCGGAAAATCACTCACCCAAACCTTCGGCTTCCGCCTGAAGCTCTACGTTAATCAAAGCATTCAGTAACTCAGCATCTGGATACTGATCGAACGGATCTAAATTTTTTCTCATAGTACCGCTAAACAATACAGGCTCCTGAAACATTTTTTGATATGCACCCACTTTCATATTGTAGCGACCACGCAGTCAGACCATAGGCTGCTCGGTTACTGGATCGATTGGTCAAGGGTTCGATTACCGAAAAGGGTGTTTTTGTAATTTACTCTGGTGTCTTGAGTTCGCTCACTATCCATTGAGAACCGCCTAGTCTAGTGGTTTCAACGTGGGTCGCTCGGCTCGAAACCGTAACCCTTCCAGAAGGGTCGAGTCCATTCAGGGCAAATTTTAGATATATCCGTCTCCAGACCGACCACGCAGCCACGCGAAGCCAGGTCAGGCACAAGCTGCGCGCGGACTTACAGCGAACCAAATGACAATTAATAACAGCGGTTGGAAAAGGCAGAGCAAATGTCTGCTTCCAACCTTGAAGGCAACATTTGGTGACGGCCGGAACAAATGGAACAAACTCTTTTACATCCCCAATTTTCAATGACAGCATCTCATGCAGGTTAGAATCAACCCCTTGGGGATCGATATAGAAAACATCGGGAAGGACTGACGTCACAAAGAGTTGTAGCATACTTGCGGAATAATAGATATCTTCTCTCGCAAATCGTGTAGCCCGATGCTGGTTATGTCCACACCGTCAATGGTGATGGCACCCTCCAAGTATGCTAATCGGAACAGGGCTTGTATCACGGATGACTTGCCAGCACCTGTTCTCCCGACTATACCGATCTGTAATTTGTTTGTATCGTTACTTACTTGTAATATGAAGCTATTACTTCGCCAGTAGGCACTCTCGTTACCCTTAGTTAAGTACCAACATCTATACTTCTATACTATAATACTTACTACTTACTAATATTATAAATGTGAAAGTTTGGATGGATGGATAGATGGATGGATGGATGGATGGATGTTTGTTACTGAATCACGCCAGAACGGCTGAACGGATCTGGATGAAATTTGGCACATATATAGATTATAGTCTGGAATAGCACATATGCTACTTTTTATCTCGGTAAAATGTATGGTTCCCGTGGGATAGATTTGTTTTTATTTTTCATAGCGCAAAGGATCGACATGATTTTTTGCGCGGGTAACACCGCAGGACTTAGCTAGTTCTTTATATATTTACTAGCTGCGCCCCGCGGTGTTACCCGCGATTAAAAATAATGCCCCTTTTACCGGGATAAAAAGTATCCTATGTGCTATTCCAGATTATAATCTATCTCTGTGCCAAAGTTCATCCAGATCCGTTCTACCGTTCTGGCGTGATTGAGTAACAAACACCCATCCATCCAAACTTTCACATTTATAATATTAGTGTGATGATCATCGGAAGACCAGGAGTTAAGTACTCGAGATGATCGATTCAATCTCACGTATTATAGGAACTTAGTTCTTTACACTTATTTTTAATTAACCCGTTAAATTCGCGTCCCAGTGTATTTGTTTCTCGACAAAGATTTGTAACCTTACCTTTTCTTGTGGTTGAATATTGAGTTGTAATTTATGTAGCACGTAATTTCCATCTGGAGAGTACTTCATGCTTAGATTATCAAAGTGTATCGCGCCTTCCGAAGGCCAGTTCGGGGGCGGTTTTTTCTCTGTGGACTGGAAAATTATATTTTTTTTAACATCAAATGAACTTAGGTCGTGGATGTATAATCTCGATAACCATACTACATTTCTTCATATCGTAATAAGAGTATGCTATTCTCAATTATGAAAGCAGTCATATAAATAAATTGCTCAACATCCCGTAAAAGTGAACATTTCCCGTTCTAAAGCCTTTTTTCATACATTAGATTACATTTATAATAACAACAAGTTAACCAATCCACATATATCTCATGAGTGACTCTAACAGATAAGTCCAGATTTACTGGTAAAAAAGAAACAGTCAATCACTCGAAAGGTATTTGAATCAGATAAATTAAAATTAGATGTGACACTCATTCTACACACCATCCCTACACTGAATCACAACACTTAAGTGCTGTGTGCGCACGCGCAGCTAAGAGCGCCAATGTCATATCTACTCATTTTGTAGTCCTTACACTCCTTAAAGCCGGTTCTTGCGGTAACTTGGTGTACTCCAACACTCTCTCGACACTGGTCATCTGGTTCTCCATCTCCGCGGACTGCCGCATACCCCATTGAAAGATGCCCGTCAGCGATATGGATTGAGTGATTGCTAGGCCTACACTGGCGCCGTTCATATCTGATGCAAGATTTGATGACTTAATAGCGATAGGGACAAACAATGTAATATTCTGAACCGCTTACTGTTAGTTGCGGGATGCGAGAGGGATGACGGCGATGAAAGCACTCGCGCGATACTTACGTGACGATTTTAATGGTGTGAATGTTAATCTTTCTGGAAATTTACTAGCACTTTATCGAACTGGCTGGCCGTGAGTCTCCGAAAATATATATTTCCTTCGATATCAACCTAAATATTTTATACAAATAAGAGATGTGAGTAACTTAGTGAATTCTATACTAACCGGTTTTCATCAAGCAGCTGAATGTGACACATATAATAAACATCAAGCAGATTAAGTCCAGGAAGTATCCGAAGGCGCGGCTGCAAGTGATGAAGAGGTACCAGGCGGCGCTGTGCAGGTCCTGGTGGCGGTCGAACTCCTCGACGAGCAGGAGCTCCGCGCCGAACGAACGGATAGTAGCCAGACCGAGGATGGTCGCGTTCACGTGGCCGAAGACTGGGCTGCGGGCTGGTGAGTGCGTTGATTATTTTTGTTTTTTTTCCTAAAATGCCCATAATTAGCTGACAACCGCGAGTAGCCTTTAGAAGGGAGTATGCGAGCGTTTATAGCAGCCAAGGGGATGCATGACTAATTTCAAGTTTTTAAGCGTCGAGCTTGAACATGATAGGTAAGTTTAACTTACGTACTTATAGTTCTGGAGATTCCACGATTGGTGAGTTAGGCAATGATAACTTTTTAGATACATAACAATACCTACCACTAAAGCATGATTTATGTTCAATGTACAGTGAGGTAGTAGTCCCCATTTTGCCTAATAGAGATTTTATATGCGCACACAATACGGAATGTCGCGTCGCAACCACCACTATCGATGGACACCACAGAAATTCCAAGTGGGATTCGATGTTTCAACTGTAAAAGCTCATGACATTTAAAGGTTACAATAGACTTTTCTTACTGATTCCCTCCAAACGTTTAACAGCTCCTGTAGTTCTGATGTAAATAATACGGAAAAGATAGAATATTATGAGTGCAGCAACTATCGGTATTAAAAGTGTAATGTCTGTCATCAGTATCACTATTATAACTCCGATTAGGTTCAAAATTATCTGAAAATCATACTCAATATTAGAGCATACCTTAGTTAAACAATTCGTAGGGGTAGATTAATGGAAGCTAAGTACGAGATTTGACAGCATCAAATAATAATCGAATGTTTCCATTGTTCATGTTTCTGTCGTTCCAAACGATCGGTATTGAATAAGCACTTTCAAAATACAATACCTGAAAGCAGTCAATCATAGCTTGAGGAAGCATCTCATCAACGGCTCCCATGTCCTTACTAAATCTATTCAGAATTCTTCCTGATGGATTCGAGTGAAAGAAACTCATTGGAGATCGCGAAATACATCCAAACATTTTGTCATGCAATCTGAAAAAACTCTTTCATTAACGGTTTCTTATAACTTTAGGAAATTAATAATTTTGAATGGAATACTCACTTAATAGAAGACTTCATACACAATGAAAAAAATAAGAAAGCTCTGATTAAAGCGACTACAATGGTTGCTATTGTGATCAGCCCGAATACAAGAACGAAATCGTTTCGCACCAATCCTTGTTCCGACCAAATAAGGTTGTCTATTGTAGTGTCTCCCGTCAGACGGTCTTCAGCGTTGCTCCTATAAATTAAAGAACATTAATTATTCTTGCCCCAAACCTTCCAAAATATCATTTTTTGTAATAAGGAATTACAAAGACCCATTTATAGTGTCAAGTGTCTAAGCCACGAGTTAGACGAAAGTCTCCAAAAGTTTTTTACCATCGACTGATCCAGTAATCGCAAGCGCTTGCGCAAAACTGCGCCAATAGGAACATAAAACTGACAATGATGACGAAAATAAATGGAGCCCCAGCCATGAAGTATTCGCGGTAGACGGATCCGTGCACACGGCCTACAGCCTGCACCTCTGCGTCGGGCTTTTGATCCTGAAACAACACAAAACAAATGGCTTTTGCCAATCCAATGTTGGGCAGAGAGTCTCAAAATATAAGTTTAAATGAGCATTTTGTGTTTCATTTTCAATTAAGAAGCAATGATAGTAAGTATACCCCGCTTTGCCAATGGAATAAATTGGACTGAGTGGCTTCTTAGCTAACCTTCAATTGGCATTCAGAGGAACTTAAAGACCGTATGAGATGACTATTCCCTACGTAATTTGCTCTAGTTCAACTTACCGCTACACTCGTATCGAGGATCATTGACCAGTGGCGTCGGTACAAACTGACCGTGCTGTGCTGCACTAGAACCGTTGTACTTTGTACACTCGTAAGATTGTCCTCTTCATGTACCTCACGCACTTTTTCATTCATCAGGTGGATTATCTTCAATTCCGTCTCCTTCAAACACAGTGAATACATTGTTATTATTTACTTATATTCCGTTCTTTATATGGTAAGTAAGTATATTTACATCCAATTCTTCAAATGGTCCTTCAGCGAGTATCTTCCCTTTATCCATAATCACCACTTGGTCGACAGACTTTATGAATTGCAGTTGATGAGTGACTAAAACGACTGTTTTGTCCGCCAAGAATCTATAAAAAAATCTTAAGTCTTTTATAAGAACTTAAAGTGTAAAAACGTGGAAGTTGTATGTGGCATTAATACCTTTTAATGCATCGTTCAAAGATGTGCTTAGCTACTTGAGTATCCACCGCCGAAAGTGGATCATCCAATAAGTAAATATCAGCCTGCAACAGAGTATGCCTTTTTTATATTATTCATTCATAATACTTGCGATGCAATCTTACCTCTTTGTAAACTGCTCTCGCCAAATTAATTCTGGCCCGTTGCCCTCCGCTCAGGGAGACTCCTCGCTCACCCACAATTGTTTTATCGCCATGCGGAAATAATGATATGTCTCTCTCCAGAGCACACACCTTACAAACTTCCATATAACGAGACTTTTGAAATGGCTGTCCAAACAAAATATTTTGGCGCACGGACCCTAAAATTGTACGGTGTCTATAGAGACTGTGAAATAAAGAGGTAGTTTTTAGAGGTACGGTTATTGCAGATGTTTTCTTACCAACAAAGAGCCAAGGGTCTTGGCTTGCGTAACTAACTGTTCCGTTAACCTGCATGCTTCCACTAGAGCAAGGCAGTTCATTTAGCACCATGTGAAGTAACGTAGACTTGCCTGCGCCAACTGCACCGATTACCGTAGTTAGTGAACCAACGTGGATCTAAACAACCAACATTTCAACTTTTAAAATCACTATGATTATTATTTGGATGTGCTATTAAATGCTGTTTTACCGTCAGTTCAATGTCACGAACATCATTAACAGTTGCAGACTTAAGCCATCGACTTGACGCAGTGTCAAATTTAATGGCTATTTCATCTTTGCGAACTTCTACAAATTAAGGAAACATATTTATAAGATAAACATACATATTTGATTCAAACAAATTATAGCAGCTCGGCATTTTGCTTACCTTTAACTTTATCTTTCGGCTTGTCCTGCGATGTACTTGGTTCAGGAACACGTTGTGGGATTGTATGGAAGTTTTTAGGTTCTGCTATAAAAGAGAGATATGATGGTGAGATTAGTTATTGGGATCAGAAGTACCTGGAGTCATAGTAACGAATATAAGGACCTATTATAGTTACTCGTTTCTTCTGCACGGTTTGCGGTACGTCAGCGGGAACTACACGACGCTGTCTCGGGGGGAGGTGACATTCTTCGCTCAATAAATAATCCCTAATTCTTTGGACAGCCACATTCATTTCTGCTATCTACAAATAAAACATTTATTCGTAAGCCACAAAAAGAGGTCTCTTATAAACTGACTTGTTCACACATTGGGATAACTAATATTATACGGAAGTATTAACATGTCATATAGCTGGATATTCCTCAAATATTTGATTCCTAAGTCGTAATTATTTTGTTTGAGGCGATCTTTATCTTGCTCTTTTTGTACGAGGCGTTAAATGCCCTCAAAATCATGTTGCGTTTGAGTATTTGGAGATTATGTATGTGGGCAACACAATCTTACCTGTCCAACGGCCTGAGGGAAATACAAAGTCATGGTCTGTTTGCTGATGTTATAGAAGCATGTCAAGAAGAATACGTTCTCGACGGTGATGCGGTTCACGTAGGTCACGTACAGCAGCACCGTGACGAAGATGCCGAACCGCGATGTGAACATTATGAAGGACATTATCACGCCGCGGATGTACGATGTCATCTTTATGAAGAATATCTCATGACTGTTGAACATCCATCGGTAAACGAAAGGTAACGTTAAGTTTTTTAAATTCCCATACGACTTTTACGATAGTCAGATTATTTAGTTTTCATACTTTTTTTAGCAGCCTATTGAGAACCATTAAGTATGCCTACAGGTTTTTATGAATTCGAAATCGAATGAAGATTTAGAAATATACCTAACAAGACTTCCAGGACTCATGATTTTATTGCACCTTATTTTATAGATCTCAAATATTTTGATACTATACTGACGAGCGTAATCTTTTCTGTTTTATACCTCGTTCCACAAAAAAACCAAGAAAGCTAACATTGAATTAAACTATGGAAAATTATCTGGATTACCGTCGCGCTGTATCAATGATTATTCGAAACGGTTTTTCCCATGTGTACATTTTGATAACTTCCATTCCCATTATGATTTCTTTCATTAATCTGACTCTCTCGTCCGATTTGATCGCCGTACCTTTTCTGTAGTAAGCTGTGCGTGTTCCCAAGAATACTATAAATATATACAATCATTATCAGACATGTAATCATCATATTTTTTTTCAACTGCTTACTAAGATAACTGTTTCAAAAAGCAGATTTGATACTTCTCTCTTTGAGTTAAAGATAATAATTTTAATGTAACGCTATTCTTTGCTTTATCTATCAGTTTATACGTACTTTGAAACGGAATTACTGCAATAATGATCAAAGATCCATACACCGCTGGCATCCCCATCTCTCGATACAAATATACAGTCATTAACTGCAAAAACATACGGAAATTTAGCTATTTTTGCTATGACTGAGCCATCGACTATCATCGTTTTCAAGCTTACCACAGTTTCCAACGGTCCTATCCAAAGATAATGAGCGAAGAGCGGTCCCGTGTCGAATCGATTTACATCATTTGCCATTAAGTTGACTACCAATCCTCCGCTGCTCTCCGACATGGCTTGTGTGTTTACTTTTAATGCCTTAAACATTAGCGTTAGTCTTTACAAATGTTGTCAAAATTGGCTATTAGATATCAGTGATTATTTTCAAATCTCATATTTTGTATCACATTTCTTCTTTCTTTACGAAATGATTGCGACGAAATAAAAAGAAAATGAATATGGCCTCACCCACAACTTTGTAGGTATTTTGCCAATGTCAAGTAATTAATAGCGATAACACATCAATAAATACATATTTTAAATAAAATAATAGATGTGACCTGAAGGTATGTAAATGGCGTGTCTTGTATCACATTTATTGAATTTATAGTTTAAAGAAATTGAGGTATGTCATCACCTTTCTATAAATAAGACTGCATATGCCGACTCTCATCTTCATGCCCAAATGCATGACGCCCATCATGAACGGATGCTGCACCATCACGTTGACGCTACTGCAAAAGATGATGCCGAACGAGAAGAACACAGCCTCGCCCCACGAGACGGTACCCTCCATGTCGTAGTAGTTGAACAAGCGGGATATGTAGGTGGCGTTTGTTCTGGAGCATTTGTACTTATAACTATGTAGCGTGATTCAAAATAGGCACACTTACCTTTGAACCTGTGTTTCTTGGACGCAATTGTAATCATTCTGTGAAGACAGACCTTCGATAAGAAGTTATGTGTCAATTTAAAAAATAAATTTTGCTTTTTACGTGAGCATTTCCTTTTTTTTAAATGACGTAATATGGAAATTCTGATATTGATTGCTTATATTTACGCGAATACTACACATTGAAATAAAACTATTTTTAAGGATTCTATCGCGTTTATTTTTTATTTTTACGTTCCCGACGTTTCGGCTGCTTTACAGCAAACATGGTCACGAGAGGACTGAGGTGGTTGACGTCCTAGTGTCATAGTTTGACGGGGGTACCCTCATATTTAGTTGTTACTTGCGGTCCGATCTACGCAGAAAGAGCTCACTGTGTCTTGAGGTCTTGCAATGGTACGCTTGGTTTTGGATTTTATGAAGTTTAACTGGATCCCAAGTCGGTGGTAGCACTCAGCCATTTTCCCTATTGAAATAAGAATGTATTTTAATTTCAATGGCCTCGCGTATCATCCTTGGTCGGAATCGGTGTTCTTTTGCGAGGATCTGTGGCTTATCAAATCTGATATAATGGCGGGTGCGATCTTGTACAAGACACAGTGAGCTCTTTCTGCGTAGATCGGACCGCAAGTAACAACTAAATATCAAACTATGACACTAGGACGTCAACCACCTCAGTCCTCCCGTGACCATGGTTGCTGTAAAGCAGCCGTAACGTCGGGAACGTAAAAAACAAAAAATAAACGCGATAGAATCCTTAAAAATAGTTTTATTTCAATGGAAATTCTGACATCACATAATGATTACAAATGGACTAAAGAAGCGCAGGTTTAAAGGTTAGCAGGTATAAACTTTCTGAATCATGCTGCATAATGTAGAGACAATGGAAAAACAATACCTATTCGTCCTAAATTGACTTTTTCTAGAAGAAAAAAAAAGAGTAAATTTAAGAAGTCAAATACCCGTATTTTGAACTTTATCTTTTGTCTGCGTAACACTTTTTAATTATTATTTTTCACCTTAAATCTCATCCATTCCATCGTAGATCTCATCGTCACTTACCATCAGGTGAGATCGAGATCAAATACTTGCCTATAATGTAATAAAAAAAAAAAAAAAAAAAACCTAATAAGACCTATTATCACACTTCACACTAATATTATAAATGTGAAAGTTTGGATGGATGGATGGATGTTTGTTACTCAATCACGCCAGAACGGCTGAACGGATCTGGATGAAATTTGGCACAGAGATAGATTATAGTCTGGAATAGCACACAGGCTACTTTTTATCCCGGTAAAAAGGACAATTTTTAAACGGGCGCAGCTTGTGTGATTATATAAGATCATTATCAAAGCTTTATTATAGGTATTGAAAAAAGTGAGACTGGTTGCTAACAACTTTAAAACTTTATAAATCTTAAACGGTCATCGAATTGAAATTTTTTAAGAGATGATTTTCAAATTACCTATTCAATGGTACTCCACTAAACATAGTTCGTCAACTTTATTTTTTTCCTTTCTATATATGGCGTCTAATTGTCGCCGTATTGAATTTTGATTACCGTCATGTTTTTAGTAACACTCGCAAAATTAAGATAAATTGATTGATGTAAGAATCACCACAATCGGCCCACGCGTTCGGTCTCTAGAGGGTCACAAAGGAACAAACATACATACACACATGTCACGAGCACATTACCTTCCTTTGCATGGTGCAGTCGGGTGAAACAACATCAATGCTACTAGATTGAATGCCTAGCACCATTGGTGTTGAGAAATAATTGGAATGATACTTAATTTATGAAACTTCAGACGGCAAGCGTGTTTACTCACGTATTATTAAAATCTTGCACAGGACTGTAGTATCGCAGTAACAGTCCGAGAAACAGCGGTTGCTGCAGCCTGTTATAAAACATTATGAAATTAATTATTAGGGCAACGCATAATAAGTTGGGTAATGCTACCGACAGTAGGTAATATACCTGATAAGAAACTCCATAGAAGCGAGTAAGAGGCCATAAAGCATGAGCTCTGGACCAAACACCTTGAAGAGAACCCGCCATAGGCTTGGTTTATGATCATCTCCACGATTTCGGCTATGTTGAACCTCGCGTTCCCATGCTTTTTGGACTGCATCACCTGGGCGTTAATAATGGTTGTTAAATTATGGAATCTCTGCTTATTAGTATAAAGTTTGATTTCGTTTGTGTATTGAAATAAACCTTATTTTATAGATTTTATCTTATCGTTTAAATTATGTTTTTACGTTCCCGATATAGCGCAAACTAAAAGATCAATAAAAACTTGGGTAAAAGAACACATATATAGCTGATATCAAACACCGGCGCTCCACGAAGTCTGCAATCTGGCCTAAAAGACTGGACTGGACTGACTGATTGACAGGACCGACCTGAAGACACTGAGCATGTTCTGCGTAGATCGGACTGCAAGCAACAACTAAATATGAGTGTACCCCAGTTCCAACTATGACACTAGGACGTCAAACATCTCAGTCCTCTCGTGTCCATGGTTGCTGTACGCTGTAAAGCAGCTGACACATCGGATACGTAAAAAAAAAAAAACGCGATAAAATCTATAAAATAAGTTTTCTATCAATGTGTAGTATTCGCGTAAATATAAGAAATCAATATTAGTTTGTGTATTTATGCAGGGTGAATTGTTACCCAACACATCGGAGCGATGTTCGGGCAGGGGCGCGTAGAGGTCGCCGTCTTTTATATCGCGACTATATCCAAGCTTAAACGTCTCTAGTGTCCACCTGTTAAATTGCAACTTATATGAATTACTTGGTAATAAAACCAATATTTGACAGTTAATATTCAAATGCTTTGGTATTTGACTGCATGCTATTAATTTATAGCAGAAGTGATAGCCAAGTTGGTAGAACACTTGCCTCGATAACGAGGATTGCTGGGTCAAACCCCGGCTCGCACCTCTGAGATTTAATGTGCCAATCACATTTTTAACCATGATTATCACTTGCTAAACGGTGAAGGAAAACATCGTGAGGAAACCTGCATGTCTGAGAGAACCCGCCACCCGCACTAGGCCAGTGTGGTGGACATTTTCTCACATTAGGGGGAGGTCCGTGCCCAGAAGTAGGACATTAAAAAAGGGCTGGAATTATTATATTATTATTATAATCAATTTATCCGATAGGCCGAATAAATCTTCCTCAGTTGTATTTGTTTTGTATTTACATCCTACGTACCCAAATGTAAGACTAGAGAACCAGTTCGCTCTGTATCGTGGATTTATTTCCCTTCTCTGTTTTGGCCCGGTATCCATTTTAATAAATTATATAAAATGAAATAGGTGCTTAAGTAATTTAAATACTTGTTACTAGATTTTTAGATAATCAGGTTGGTCATGATAAAAATTTTGCCACGGCAGACCTACGCCTTGCGCAAATAAAATTTTTGGTTTGCTATTACATTTTTTAATTTCTCGTACCTATTGGTTTTTTTTCCAGAGCTTTATCCTTATTGGCGACTATAAAGTATACAGTTAGCTTACGAATAATCTCGCACTTCATGTACGGCACGTGTTAATATCTATAACAGAAAAAAATGCAATGGTTACAGTTAGTATCACAAAGCACTAGAATTATGTCATCACCAGTAAATCTGTTCTATTAACCTAATAATACAATTTGTTCGGTTCAATCAACAACACCTGTCGAACAAGCGATAATATTATTATTCACAAGCCTTTGTCTAGTGGAGCTTGCGTCCTTAACAGATAATTACGTGACTGTACGACGCTTTGCCACTTATAAATTACTAGGAAACGCAATGATTTAGTAATTGTTACAATTTTACTTTGTCTGATAAATTTTATATAGGCCTTGCGTTTTGAAATTTGGGTCAATTTTTACATGGATTTCAGTTTCAAAATTCGAAGCACTCAGTTTTTATAAATAAAAAATGCTACCGAATATTCTTGATCCCTACTCGTGAGACGGCGAATCGGGGGTTCTAGATGTTATGTGCGCATCTCATTATCAACCATGATTATCACTTGCTAAACAGTGAAGGAAAACATCGCGAGGAAACCTGCAATTATGAGAGAACCGCCCGAAAGACGCGTGAAGTCCGCCAACCTGCACTGAGCCAGCGTGTTCTACATTATTATTTAGTAGATACAAGCTGACGACGTGCCGTAAGGAATATAAAAACCTATCCCGTTGAATGTGATTCCGATCACAACTTACTGGCTACTAGCGATATTCGCACTTAGTCTGAGGGCTCCGAGAAAAACTGCAAAACATGCCCTCGAGGTTGTTACTGAGGTTTAAATGATTGCGTCACTTCCTAGAAGACGTAAAAAAGTTCTTGAGTAATCTTTGCATTTTCAATTGAAAAACCATGCACGGACCTTATTCCATGTTGCCAGGTATATAGATTTAAGAAGGCATAACCATATTCTTAACTCTACATACTACCACCATGGTTGCCTTTGAAAGATATTTTACCAACGATTAATGCCCAATGATTTTACGAATTCGAATTCTTTTTTCATAGTTAACGGTCGACTACATCGATAATTTTTTTTTATTTTTTTTATTACATTATAGGCAAGTGTTTGATCTCGATCTCACCTAATGGTAAGTGACGATGAGATCTACGATGGAGCATACTTGCCTAGGTAGGAAGGCGGCAGTAGATCGAGACGCTACATTCACTAGGCACATGCAGCGCAACCGATCTGACCCGCCATCCATGAATGGCAAGCATCTGCTTTGTTACTTTAATTCAGGTGTTGGCTAATCAAAACATTGTTGTTACGTGTTTGTCATAAGGATTATTTTTGAAAGTGGCTTACTCTACGTGACTATTGACTTTTTTATCCATGTCACAAAAACTGACACAATAATGAAATATCTTAGACGATTTACGCATCTGTCGCAAGAAATAGGTCCATATATAAAGGCGGGCTTTTTTCTGTATACTTATTCATTTGGATATTTTTGGATCATAACTCACAAGAATGTTGATCCAGATTGTTGTCTTCGTAATCCTCGGCTCGATATGTGGGGTGAGTGTTAAAAAAATATAACTAGATTAGGACATTGGTTTTCCTTGATGCATTTACTGAAATAACTATTTTTCTCAGATATCCCAAGGGCAATGGATGCGGCCTTACCCAGCTAGAGGACTCGGACGATACGACAATTGCAATACAGCGAATCTAGATGTCAGCGCGTTGGCGCAAATTTCTAAAGATATTGAAGAAAAGGAGAAATGCGCACCACAAAGCAACAGTCTCAGTGATGAAGTCATCATGAAATTGGTGAACGCTTTGATTTACATCAGTACCCACAATTATCGGAAAAATGACGATGATATTGATGATGTCTACAAACCCACCGGAGGAAACAATAGTGGTAGCGGTGGTGGACAAGGCACAGGTGGTGGAAAAGGCACAGGTAGTGGACAAGGCACAGGTGGAGGACTAGGAGTTGGTGTAGATTTAGGTGTTGGTTTAGGCTTAGGTGGTGGTGGACAAGGCTCAGGTGGTGGGAAAGGTACTGGTGGTGAAAAAGGCACAGGTGGAGGACTAGGAGTTGGTGTAGATTTAGGTGTTGGTTTAGGCTTAGGTGGTGGTGGACAAGGCTCAGGTGGTGGGAAAGGTACTGGTGGTGAAAAAGGCACAGGTGGAGGACTAGGAGTTGGTGTAGATTTAGGTGTTGGTTTAGGCTTAGGTGGTGGTGGACAAGGCTCAGGTGGTGGGAAAGGTACTGGTGGTGAAAAAGGCACAGGTGGAGGACTAGGAGTTGGTGTAGGTTTAGGTGTTGATTTAGGCTTAGGTGGTGTTCTAGGAGTTGATGGTGGACAAGGCTCAGATGATGGGCAAGGTACTGGTGGAGGACTAGGAGTTGGTTTAGGTGTTGATTTAGGCATAGGTGTTGGTGGACAAGGCACGGGTGGTGTTAGACACGGCAGAGGTAGTGGACAAGACACAGGTGAAGGATTAGTATTTCCTTCAGATTTCATTATTGGTTTAGATCTTAATGGTGGTCTAGATGTTGGTGGAGGCTTAGATGGTGGTTTAGGCTTAGGCTTAGATGGGGGTCTTGAAGGAGGCTTAGGTTTTGATGGGGGTCTTGGAGGAGCTGGAGGTATCGCTGGGTCTGGGGATACAAGCGGAAATGATGGTGACCCTTCAGGTGCAGTTGGAGATGTAGTCGGAGGAGATGAGGATATTGCTGGATGCTTAGAAGGTATTGGCGGTGAACTAGCAGATTCTGTGGCCTTACCTGGAAGTCTAACCATTGCCGAGGGTGAAATGAAATGAAATGAAATGAAAATGAAAAAATGAAATGAAAAAAGTTTATTCGACACAGACACGAAGATACACAAATGGGTACATTTACATGAAAAAGTAGAAGTAAAGAACACACAAAGATACACAAATAGGCACATACATTAAAAAGTGAGGAACATAAAGTAGGTATTGTTGATCTCAGTGTGAGCTGTGCCGAAAGGCGTTTGGCTCAGCATGAGCTGGTGGGGAACGGATTCGGGTGCTGATGGTATAGCCGGAGCCGGGGCTTTAGCTGGCAGCACAGGGGAAACAGAGCTATAGCGGATAGTTTAGCGGAAGCCGAAGCTGTATTAGTGAATTAGGAGGCGCTGGTGCAAGTAGAGTTGATAAGGCAATTTAAAATAATTTGTTTAGACATATGTTACAACGAACTATAACCAAGTTTGGATAGTTACAAAAACTATAATTTTAATATAAAGACGGTTGTTATAATGTAAGTACTCGTTTTGTACCTATCAGTATATTAGGCTGATACCTACTTTTATAAAAACATCGTTTGTAATTAGTTTCTAAAGTTCTTACTTACTTACTGACATTTTTTTTCTACAATATATTTACTAAACTTTTTGCTTCCATAACATGTTTAATTAATTATTACAACAGCAACAAATTGTTTTATTGAAAGAATGACACATATCATGAAATACACCACAGCCACCGGCAATTTTTTTTTTTTTTTTTTTTTATTACATTATAGGCAAGTAATTGATCTCGATCTCACCTGATGGTAAGTGACGACGAGATTTACGGTGGAGCATACTTGCCTAGGTAGGAAGGCGGCAGTAGATAGAGACGCTACATTCACTAGGCACATGCAGCGCAACTGATCTGACCCGCCATCCATGAATGGCAACACCGAACATCATGCCGGAACACGGCTAGGCCGCTTGGCGACATGGCTTTGTTCAGTGGGTGGTGACTAGCCACGGCCGAAGCCTACCACCAGTAGAGTTGTCACCTGGTTGGCACCACCCAGGGTCACGTGTAGGGTATCTCGAGGGTACTCAATTCTCCTCGGACGAAGGTGACTCGACCCCAAAAATACCGCTATTTCGTAGCTGATTGCCAACCTTAATAAAAAAAAGAAGAACGTCACCCACGCACGTCTAACGGCTATGGACACGCCATTTTCATATCATCATGTCACATCCATTATTTTATTTATAACCCGCGACTTCGTTCGCGTGGTATTTAACAAAGACACAACCGTTGGCAACAGCCTGCTCGCGCTTTCTGAGCCCGCGGGACGCATTTCAGGTTGTTGCTATCAAACTTAATCAGGCGCAACGCTGCAACATTGGTTTTAATTTCTTTTCGTGAGATCCTATGTTTTTTTCTAAAATAATAGTAGCCTAAGTTACTCCTTGTTACATCAGCTATCTGCCAGTGAAAGTCCCGTCAAAATCGGTCTAGCCATTTCAGAGATTAGCTGGAACAAACAGACAGACAGACAGACAAACAGACAGACAGACAGACAGACAGACAGACAGACAGACGGACAGACAGACAGACAAAAATTGTAAAACATGTTGTTTCGGTATAGGTAACGTGTATACATCCAAATGCACTTAGTAAAAAGCGGTTATTTTAATATTACAAACCGACACTCCAATTTTATTTATATGTATAGAGTATAGATGTGTATTTATCACTGACGTCTATATATACAAGTACACGATCTGTATATATTGAGGTCAGTGGTATTTATTGAATGTTTTATCGCTATTAATTACTTGACATTGGCAAAATACCCGCTAAGTTGTGGGTGAGGCCATATTCATATCCATTCTATTTCATCGCATCACATTTCGTAAAGAAAGAAGAAGAACTACGTAAGACGAGGCGGCAGAGTTACCAGATACACGGTATTTACCGTAGATGCACGGTAATTTTGAGCAAAACACGGTCTACGGTAATGAGCTATTGCCGTGTTATTTTCTACAGTATTTTAAAATATTAATAACCGTGTATATAATACTCAAATTCGTACTCCAAAACGTATGTTTTTATGATTAATACTTAATTAACAACACTGGCTGTCGCTGTTGGGGAAATCCCTAACGTTTTCATTACTTGGTAGATAATAGTGTTTTTTTCATGTATACTCGTGAAAACAACATTACCAAAAATATTTTTATGTTAAAAATAGTACCTACTATATTCAATACTACTATTTTTAACACAAAAATATTTTACACGAAAGGAATGTTATTACATTACTTGAAAAAGTTAGTTGCGGTGTAACTGGTGTTTAAAATATTGTAATTATTTACAAAATCGTACGGTTACGAGAATATAATGAGCTGACGATGATTATGATTATGATACTGATGTTAGAACTGGACCACCATCCTCCAAAATAGCGAGAACTGGACAAAAACGTAAGCATTACATACAAAAGTTAATTATATAACAGTGTTATTTTTTTTATCGACACGGTAATATACACTGTAATTTTAAAATAAAATCAAGGTAATTATACTTAGAACACGGTAATTTTAGTCTGCAGAGAAGGTAGTTTAAAATGTTCATCTGGTAACACTTTGAGGCGGTATGGTCATATGACGTTAGCCTGCTCGAACGAGCGAATTAAAAAAAATCACTGTCAAAAGTCAGCCTGCAAACTATCTGTCAACAAAATACGTTACTGGGCTTGTCGTAGACATTTGTTTGATTAATTATTTTGTTATAGTAATTGTAATTTAGTTATGCGATTTTATGCTAACGAATACGGTTCACTTGTTATAATATTTACTATTTAGGTGACTTTTGAATGTGAAGTAGAAGATACAATTTGTCAAGATTGCGGCTGTATCAAATGTCACTATGACTTCAGAGATTGAATCTTTGAAAACAAATGAATTTTTACGACGACGAAAGCTGCGGCTTCAGCAGGTTTGAATTTTGGTATTTTTATAAATAACGGATTATTTTTAATTTATAGTATGAAACGAAATTACTGAAGTACAGTTGAAAGATTACAACAGCGAGTGGGTTTTTAGGTAAGGGAGCAATCAAAAGACTTAGCAAAGAGAGTAAGGCAGCGCGCCAATGTTGAAAAGTTACGGCAAACCGACATTCTAGACGCGAAGAAACAAAAGGAATATTTCGATAAACAGGATAAACTTGTTAAGAGGTTGGAAGTGCTCTATGCAAGAGGGGTGGACAATATTGGTGCAAGTCATAGGGGTGTTTCTGAAGTGAGACAAGGTAAGATATAGTACTTGGTCGGATTTTACATATTGTTATTTTTTTTTATAAAAGCAGGTATTCATTTTATTACCATGTTTTAGATAACATAGCAACAGTTGATATATCTAAGGTTCGAGCCAAAGAAGCTGCAACTGAATTAAGAAAAAAAAAACAGCAGAAGCTGGATGAACAGAAAAGTCTGCTAGATAGAAAATTACACGCCAGGTCAGTTCTTTGTGAAAACTAAAATTTCAATGAAGTTGCTTTTAAATGTAGCATAATATAAGATCTTGAAGGAGATGCCATAGGACTTAGCCTAATACCAATCATATCTATTGAATTGAAATATAATTAAACATTCTTTATTTTACAGAGTAGCAGCTAATGAGCTAAGCAGAGAAAAATCATCTGTTGTAGCAACTAAATTACTAGCAAAACCTTCCACAACTAAAGACAACACACAGAACAAAGCTGACAGACTGCCACACCAGGCCACCGAAGAGAATGATGTGCAAACTGATGTAGCAAAAAGTGACCCTCAGATAGTGACAACAACTGACATGGGAACACAATGGGATTATGAGAAGCAATGCAGTGAATGGGAACCAGCAATACCAACTTTATCATTGCCTAAAGATGACAGGGACAGTTTAAAAGAATCTGAGAGCATTATTATAGACAGCAAATCAAGCAAGAAACTAGACTTGTTTGCCCTTAGTAAAGAGATGCCGTCAAGCCTACGAGGTGGAAACAAGAATACTCCCGAGGAAAGAATACCAGTGAAACCATCATTAACTCTTGTTTCCGAGTACTTGCAGAGTAGAAAGTTACGTTTACGGGAATCTGATTCTTCAATCTTCAATAAGAAGCCTTTAGGTGATCTGCACAGTATCAAGCAGACTATCCAACATACAAGAGCTACGAGAGCTGAAGGTAGTTCTGTTTGTCACGTACTTGACGGTCAAGTGATTCCAGCACCGTCATGGCAGCAAGTAAACCAGCCCAGGCTTCATAATAAGCATAAACATACAGTTGAAAGCAGACAGTTCAATTCTGTCACCAATTCTCAAATTAATAAGATCTTTAGTTCTATAAGGCCTGTACAACAAGAGCTACTTCCAGGACCACTGTTAAGAGGATCTAGTCCATTTAGAAGGAGTAAAGTTGGTCAAAAAACTTGTAAGCAACTCTCAATATGTTGTAAATGCTTTGATGGTAATGCAGTGTGTGGATTGGTTCATCAGTTATATTCGTGTGTCACTGTATATAGCTCCCATTTCTATTGCTTCATGTACATTTGTAATTGTTCATTAATCTATGTATTTTGATGGTGATGTAATGTGCTTTGCAATCATTACTTGTATAATTACAAACATAGTGTCAAGCTGATTATTTTTTGTGGGTACGGCAATCCTTGTTCTTTGCTTAAACCTCAGAACTTATTAATCATTCGAGGTTGTGATGTACCCTGAGGGCATTATTTGTATTGATATCCATGATAAATTGTTTGTAGGAATAATCACAATTATTCTGTTTACGGCAAGTATATATCAAACCGTCAATTGAGGAGACAGCCATAGGCTACTATAACTGAATTAAAAATGATGAATCAGTTTCAGGCAAAGCCAGCAACAACTTGGAGAAGTCTAGGAGCAACAGTCAAGACACTTTGACTAGAAAGAATTCTGTGACTATGTACAACCACTCCACAAGAAACACTCAGGATATCCCATGTCATGATAACAAGCTTGTCGTGAGAGACCAGCAGACGGATGAGGATGCATATTCACAGGCTATGAGAGAAGCAACCGCTGATAGTATACAAGATAAAGAACATCACAAGAAGATTCAAGATTTGAGAAACAAATTTGCAATGACTAAACAAAGTGTTGAGAAAGAATATAATGATACTATGAAATTTTTGAACTCTGTACCTAAAGATAAATGCAGCAAAGCTGTGGTTAGTGTTGTTATTAGAAATAAGTATCTCATTCATAATTGTATAAATATTTCTTATTGTTTATAACATAATATTTTTATATTATAGAGAAATTCATATACGGACGATAGACGCCGCCAAATGGTAAAGGAAAATCGCCAACATAAACTGCAACACGAATATAAGAAAATTGAAAAGGAATGCAAGCGGCAACATCACTGTGTACGTAAATTTTATTAAATCCTTTCAAAGACAAATCATTTATTTTGTATAAGCCTTCGCGGCACTTGTCTTTGTCAATTATATTTTTTATCTTAACACTTCACTACAATCGTATCGAAACGCGATTTCAACTGAAGAAGCCGCAAGAGACTCAGCGGGCTTATTTTTTTACCCGCCTGTGCGACGCAAAGGAGGGTAATGTGTTAATCAGCCTATGTATATATGTATGTTTGTGCCTCTGTGGCGCTCTAGAGACCAACCGCGTGGGCTGATTTTGATTATTCTTCTGTCAATCGATTTTTCATAATCTTGCGAGTGTCACAAAGATATGATTTAGGATCTATAACGATCAAAAGTTAGTTTGCAACCATTCAGGTTTATATTTAGAATACTTTTAATAAAGCTGTGTTAAAGTTCTTATATAATTCATAGTAGGCATATTAATGTGAAAAATAATAACTGAATCTGAAAATTCATAAATCTAAAATCTCGACTGCGTAAAAAAATAACGTGGAATGAAAACTGAAAGAAAAAAACAAGCTTTAATAGTCGAGACCCATTAAAAATATAAACCGGCTTAAATAAGCCGTCCGGTTATTTCATTTGTTTTAATTTAAACAAAAGTTTTGTTATTTCCAACAGCTCCAGTGTGTTGCCATTCGAGGGGCACACACGCTACACTTTGACACTAAATATGTGAGCGTTCAGTCTCTAAATGCTTTATCGTCCAATCCATGTGTACACCTTTTGCCAAAAATAATTGTTTTCTGTATTTTTTTAGAATAAGAGCCGAAGTAAATCAAAGTCCCCCACTAAAGTTAACATTGACGATGATTTCGAGATCAGAGACTTCCAGTACTCGTGGATGCCGGTCCCCGACAGTGATGGCAGCCTTGCCATTCACACCATACCTATTACAACAAAAGAGGGAAAATCAAACAATACTGTAAAATTTAGCAAAGTTGATAGCTACCACGAATACAGATCGAGACACAAACACACTCCACCCACTAAAGACACGGCTAGCCCTGAAAAACCACGTAAAAAAGTGATTGAAGCCGTCATAAATGACAAGACCAGTAGTGACTCCAGAGACAGCGCCTCTTCATCATCAGACACCAGTTCCGTTGAGAATATGGGAATTGATACCCATCAAAAAAGAAAAAAACAACATAAACACACAGATAATAACATTTCTGATGCAGAAAGAATTATAATTTACAAAATCTTGGACTCACGAAGTGACAAAAAATCTAAAAAAAAATCGCAAAGAGTAAATGACATAGCAAAATCTTTTAACTACAATGAAAAGGATCGACAATCGAGTGAATATGATAATATTGAGCTAGCAAGGAAAAATAAATCTAAAAATATTAGCAAGGAAACCGAAAACAGAGTATCATTTGAACAACTGAATGAAGGTAAAGCACATGATGATTATTAAATTGGGATTAAACTGATTTTAGTTATCGTATTTGTAATAATAATGAAAATGTTTTTATTTTGCTTTCAGGAGTCTATAAAATGAATGATAAAGGGTGAGTCTGTTTTATCATCATCAAAATCCCTCTCCCATCCCGCTCCTATCCTATTAATCCCTCGCGTCGTTCACCAGGGTCGTGTGCAACGTAATGAGTTGTCGCACCACTAACGTGGAACTGTGGCAGACGACCAGTGAACGCAAGCCTTGGTGGTAAATATAATAGTGGATATTATGAATACACTATGCACTGTATCTATACCATTAGGACTTAACTATATTCTTATGTTACCGTAAGCTTTTGGGAAATACCACATTTTATAGAATTTATGACCAAGGAAATATGTTTAGTTCTGTAGCTGCTTTGCGGTATCATAATAATCTAGACTAATAGAAACTATTGCGTTACAGGAACAACATAACTTCTATGTATTTCACTGATAACCAACAGGAGAATGAAAAAGTTGTCAGAGCTGGTGATGAATTACAAAATGTTGAGTCTTGTTCCTGCAAAAATCTAACTAAAGAACAATGTGATAGAGGTATGAGTATTTTTATTCATTCAAATATGCTTTTTTTTTAATGGAGCCTGTGTATCTTGTTAACACACATGCTTTATTGTTCAAGGTAATATCCCAAGTTGGGACTGTGGAGTTGATCTGCAAGCAAGGTAACAAATCCATTAAATTTAATAGTTTTTGATTTTTTTTTGTATTCAAAGCAACAGAAATATGCAATTATTTTTTTGTAGAATCCCCAATGTCACTTGCCAAAGTGCTCACACTTCAAAGGCAAGGGAAACACCCGCTACCCAGCCTTCAACTGCTATTTCATCAACTTCTTTTAAAACTGTAATTAATGACAAGCATAATGTTTTATCCAATGACGGGCTTATTAAACTAGTTGATGAGGCAGGACAGGAAGCAGGAAAATTCTACATTGGGGCAACAGGTTTCTTCGATGACGATGCTTACGAAATGGTCATACAACTGAAGAAAAAAAGTGGGAATGAGAAAATAGCTCCGGATACGGAATCGAAAACTGTGGAGTTAACGAATACAAAGGAAGATATACAATCAGCAACTGATATGAATGATATTCACAAAGTTGCAGATGAAGTTCATGATATTTCGGCTAAGACGTCTCCTATAGCGACATCTAACGTACCATTGCTCCAAAGAATATGTGATGATGTTCCTGACGCGAATATCCAGCAGACAGATACATCTGAACAAAAACTAAATAATGGTGTTGATGTAACAAGTGGTAATGCATCTACTGCGAAAGCTGCTCAATATAAACATAATTTTGTTGATAAAGGTGTGTGCACATCTTTCCAACTTTCATATTCCATACCCGCGCACATGCCGAAAGGTGAACCAGTCCTCAAGCCCGCTACCTCAGCTTGTACACAAACAAGCCTGAACTCACCGAACCACAGACCTGTACTTTTCCATATGAGTTCATCAACGTCCACTGCTTATATGAGCCCACCAGAGATGGTTCTACCCAAGTTTTTAAGGAACGATTTCTATTTGCCTGAAAATGAAATGGTATATGAGCCAGTACAGAGGGTGGAAATTAGTCAAAGGCAAGACACTTGCCAACGTTATCCAGACTGTAATTGCAAACGATGTACACACTGTAGAAGAGTGTTAATGAAATTAAATGGACCTGCAAATTACAGAAGTGAATATGAAAATAAAATTATATACACACCACCTAATACAGCTAGAAGTTGTAGAAGTGGACACAGGCACGATCTACATACGCATAAACATAGGGTGGATGCAAGCTCTGTACCCAACATAGCTAAATGTAAACGTCATAATATGCAAACTGATTCACAAAAATGCAAAACCAATGTTGGTGGGTATAATAAAATTACAAATACGCGTATCAGTTCAAGCAATGCTCCTAGAACGAAGCAGAAAATGACAAGTTCGTATAATAATTCTAAACTTAATCCTGTGATCAAAGATTATGTGAATAGATTACTGGATTTAAATAAAGAAGGTCTGAAAGTTATTGAGGTTGTGGATCAAGAATGCAGTTCAGTAGCCACTCCAGGTAGCTCTGTTATTAATGTACCTTTCAATATTGATGAAAGAAAAGGTCCCCTGGAGAAAAAAATATCATTACAACAAATTAAACATATATTGAAAAAACAAATCATTGAGGAGCATACACAAAAGATCGAAATTAAAACTAAAAATACATCAGTACGCGGTAGAAATAGTAGTGGAATTTTCTTGAAACCTATTATTTCGCGAAAACCCCGTTTAAAACCTGTGCACAAAGTTAAATCTTTAAATATATCAAAACATTTATTGAAAACTAAAAACACAGAAGAAGTAAAGAAAGTTATTACTAAACCTATATCTGCATCAACCACCGACGATAACGCAAATTGCCCTCTGCGGAAACCGATTCCAAGTAAAATAAAGTGTCGTAGTAAAAGCTCACCGACACCTAGACAAATATACGCTGCTGAACCGGCGTCCAGATTTACAGACTCCGATAACATAAACCCAAAAAAATCGATAAGGCCCCTAAAACCTAATGACAGAAGAGTAAATAAAGATAACAAATATACACCAAGTGCTATCAAAACGAAACCAGGCATTGAGCACCCATTTAATTCTATATATCGATCACATCGCGCCACTTTAACTTCTACTTCTCCAGATTCAGAGTCAACTGGAGTATCACAAAAATATAAACCTGAAATACCTATCAGCATGTCTACTCAGACTAGTCAAAATGTTGAGAGCGAAGGCAGTTTCATGAAACTAGCTGAAGAAAAACTCCATAATATGGAAAAGATTGCAGATTTAACTGAAAAATGCACACAGAGACTGTCTAATCTTGCAAAAGTTTTAGAGGAAGTCCGAAAAAATAAATCTTTAGCATACAGCGCGATATCAACTTCAGATTCCACATCAGATTCAGATCAAAAATCAGATAAGGCGGTGGCAGTGACACCTATTTCAAGCGATAATGTTAGCATACAACTACCTGAATGTAAATCACAAGAAACAGGAACAGAAACCGAGAAATCAAAAGACGATACAAATTTAGAATTTCCTCCGTTTTTGTCGGACATACCTAAACCAGCTGCACTTAAAGTACCCAATTCTAATATATTGCAATCCTCAAAATCAGTCGAAATATTAAATTTACCATCGGATTTGAATGTAACCCCAGAAACTGGTCCAAAGAGTCGACCAAAGCCGCCTCCAGCATTATCGCGCCTTCATTTGAAGCATGGACAAGAACCGGTAGTACCTCATGAACTCTCAACTGTTCTAGAAGTGGACTCGCCCATGAGTTTAAAACATAGGAACCAATCTTCTCGGTATGAACTAAAAAACGATGTTCCTCACAATGCAAGTAGGGCATCTAATGATTCCGAGCAAAACCAAGATTCTGCAGATAAAAATAATGAAGAAAGATGTCAAGAACCTAACGTAAACCCTGATTTACTTCAAAGCAATATGGACTTTAACAAACAGAAACAGGAAACGTCTGACGACTCCAAATTTGAGATGATAGATTTGAAATCCTTTAATAATATTATGTTGGAACCTTTTATCAGCATTCACGAGTATGCACAAAAATACAATGTTAAAACCTTGGATGAAGGTTCCACTATTGAAGAAGTCCATAGAAGTGAGATCAACGATGATGTCAGTTCCTTGCATTCGGACGGCAGCTTGCCAGATGTGATAGCAGAGTTATTGAAACGAAATATTATTACTGAACCATTTAAATTCGACACGGCATCTAATTTAAACTCGACTACTATATCCTCCGAATCAACGATGTCAGTGTTAGCTCTATCGAAAGTGCGTAAGGAGAAAAAGAAATCAAGTGTGTTGTTCCAAAATAAAGAAAATATTACAGAAACATCGGACTCATTGAGCATTTCTTCAAATCCTGATCTGGAAAATGCATTCAAAAAGCTTGGTATGGGATGGGCTTCATCTACTTTAAAGAAGACAAAGGAACGTTTGGCATTGTCTTCGTCGTCGAATACATCCAGTTCTAGTGTGTCCCAATTCAAAATCAAAAGCTTTAATCCAGACGTACCAGCCCTCGTCACAGATTCAGTATCATCTGTATTAAATTCTTCGAAAAAATACGTGAGGAGTAAAGCCCCAAATGAGAGCTCTAGAAATGCGGAGCAACAAACTTCGTTGATAAATTCTATGACTGTAAAGGAGTTCTTAAACAATGAGTTATCTCATAAAATCACCTTCACAAACAAATCTAATAGAAATGATACTGAGGAAGAGTTTGTTTCTTTGTTCGAAACTAAAATGCCTGAAGAGTTGAAGGAAGAACATTCTATGAGCATGCAGAGTGCTGGAAATAACAGAGCCCGGACATCCACTCCCGTGCAGCTGTTTAAATCTATGACATATCACTCCAGTTCTAGCTCAAATATATCTAATGGATTGTTTAGCAATGCAGATGACTTGTCATCAGTGAAGATGACTTCGAATTCCATGAAAAATCATTCCACATCCGACAAGGATGACTTGACAGTTCCTAATTTCAGTTTAAGAATGAAGAAAAGTTCAGATTGTAGTAAAAGTGATTGAAGAAAGGTAACTAAATTTTAATATATTTTTAGGAAACAATTCGGAAAACTAAAACGAGAGTACCTATGTTTAAATGATATTGTTTTCAATTATTGTGTATATTATGAATAAAATTAATGTGATTTTTTTTATTTATACAATGTTTATTCTTTTTAACAAATAAGTCACATTTAGCTTCAATAAATATAATTGTTTTAAACAACACATCTGATAAATCTTAGCTATATATTTGTATATATACTAATCAAACTCTCAATTGAATGGTGTAGTTGCATTGTTTTTGAGATTTCCAGTTAATAAATCCAACATCTATTGCATCTTCAAATACATTGTACCTAGCAGAGCTGGTGCTTATTCAGTAGTCCTATTGTTTATGCCATAGTGCTCAAAGGTCCATTGATATTATTGTAATTAAGTTTATTTATTTCATAGTTATAACATAGGCAAATAAATAACACAGCATAAGATCATAAAATTAATAACATCAATGTAATACCTGCTAAAGATCACAGAACATAATTAGCTTCTAAACCTATGCTAATGTGGAAAACTTAAGATCACAACAATATTTGTGAGTTCTATGTTTTATGAGATTACAACATTACCAAGATCTACACATGAGAAGTTTTCCAATCTGAGCTTCTAGCCATAGATATTATTATTTACACAAAACATACTTTATTCTGTTTTATCACTTTTAAGTAGGTGTTTGGTGACTAGTGTGTACGCCAGGCCGAGTGTGAGAGCTGCGACTGCAGTTCCTTGAGCAGCCACTCGGAGTTGCATAAGATACACACTGGTGCTCATTTTGCCCCTGTGCTTGTATTTGTAGGCTCCAACACCACATACACCCAATAAACCAATGATACCTGGAAAACAAATACTATTTTAGAAAGTTAAAGAACACATAACACCCTAATGTAATCATATTTTGAACAAAGTTAAATGTACCCCTTGGATACTACATATGCCTATGTGTACAACCTTTTTGGTCTTAAATACTTACCAATAATCATAAAAGGGGAATCCTTAGACTTCCTTGCCAATTTATCTGCTTGAGATTCATCATTGTATTCGAATATTTGCCGTGTGTTAGACATCTTTTCCTGTAAAATATAATTAAATATATTGCAATTACCACCGAATAACTAAATAACCTTCGACACGAGGCACAAATAGATATGGAAATCTTTTTATAAAATCTAAGCTTTTTCCTTGAAAAATAAGGTCAGTTAGTAGAGACATTGGGCCATGCTGCATTTTATATGCGAAAATAAATTTATAGGTATAGGAAAAAAACTATTTTATTTTGCTATGACATTAAAGTGAAGTTCAACTATAGAAACCTACGTACACGCGAAAGTTGTGTTCAAAATCGTTAATAATAAATGCAGAATCAGGACTTACGTTTTAATTATTCCACTAACGAAATTATATAATTTTTAAAACATTTACAATCATTGCATCACAATTTCGCGCACTACACACACGTATGGCAGCGCTATAACTGATGTATGTACGCAACACACACACACAGTACTTCGTATTGGCAAAACTCGATAAAATGTTTGGTCTCTATTATTATAGCAAAAGAAGACAAGGATAGAACCAGAGAACAGTCAATGTCAATGACGCGACTCGTTTTTTCCACTAGTCTTCCATGGTGTTGGTTGAGTTGGTACCGTTTTTGAAGGTCATGTCAATCATTCATATCATCCGTCCATAGAGCTTTATGTCCGTCAGATTGTCAGAATGTTATTTCGTGGACGTTTATTTTCTTATTACCCCTCTCGTACTACTCACGACATTTTCCTATGTCATGTATAGCAAGATAAACCACTAATTTGCCTACATGCGTGGGTCGAACGACTGGCTGGCCTTATAACGTAAATTTGCCTTATGAATGGCCTTCCTCGTAGATAGTGAATGGTTTTGAATCAAAATAAAAAAAGGAAATTTGTCTATTAACGGCGGGTATGTCATTTTCACATCATCATGTCACATCCATTATTTTATTTATAAATGTGTATTTATTGAATGTTTTATTCACATGGCAAAATACCTGCTAAGTTGTGGGTGAGGTCTATTTTATTTCATCGTATTTCATTTCGTAAAGAAAGAAGAATAAGAAAATGGAATGGGTTATAGTAGGCCAAATTGACCACAGTTCAGTCGTTTCAAAATACAATCAAAACCCCTTGATAGGCTTTCCGGTTGCGTCCCGTTCACAAGAGGTCACTTGCTACTTGTAACTTGACCAAGAGTAATAAAGTAAATATATTACATAGCTACTGCCCTCATTACCGAAGCGAGCAAATCATAGACTTTTATCTGAAACTAAGACTAAAGTCTGGAACATAGAGGAACTTATATAGATTGGTTGGAGCAATGCAAAACAGGTTGTCTACATGCGATCAAAATATACTTGTCAGTAAACGATGGAGCCATAGAAATAAAATAATCTGAAAATAAAATTACAGTGGTGAGATAGGATATGTAGTCTTAGGATGATATTTCTAACAAATAATTATAAGATACTTACTACTTAACAAATTAACATATTCGACTTAGTAATGCCAATACTTTGAGTATCTAGCTAGCAATAGAGTTGATAGATAGATTCCCCTGAGCCTTGAGAAGCCTAGTACCTATAGGATTTTTTATGAGATTTACTATCATTGCGAATGTATTATACCTATCTGACTTGTGAGATGATATTCAAATTAGTGGACATTATACGAAAAGTTTATATATAAAATAATAAGTATCTTAGTAGAACTAAAAAAATCTAGTTTTATAAAAACAATCTTTTTTTAACGGGTTTAGCGGACAGGAATGGAAACCTTATGAAATAAAATACAAAATGTTATTCACATATCCTTGGTAAAATTTTATCTTGTGGTCCCATCTTCAGAAAATAATATACCTAATTAGTTATAGAATATTGAATCGGACGTCGTAAAAAAAATTAAAGATGCATCTACAACCCTTGCTTTACATTATTTACCCTCGTAGACTATATTTGTATATGAGAGGAGTATGAGTTTTTAACGTACCTATTCAAATACTTTATAAAACGTCATATAGTACTGTGCAAAGCAAAACTTTTATGCGCACTATATGACGTTAGATAAAGTTATAAAACGTCTATAAATTTGGGGGAAAATGTTTTGTCTAGTGTGTAGCCAAACAATAGCTAGAACTTTTTGAAACAATATCTTCTGGTCTTTTGAAACAATATATTTTTCCCAAGTACATTCTTCCTACAAGAGGGCATTATAAAATGCTACCCGCTTATAGTTTAAATTCACAAGAGTTTCGCACGCGCGCTCCTGTAAAGAATAGTTCTACAAGTTAAATTAATATTGATTAACTTGTAGAACTATTCTTATATTCATAGTATAAAAAAATAAAAATGTTACATTATGTTATGTATATAAAGTATAAAAATAAATTACTTATGAGGCTATTACATTAATGTTGATCTAAAATAATTTATAGGATCCTTATTCATATCTTGATCGTAAACATTATCATGTATTTAAATTAATCATATATCATCTTATCCTTTATCCGTACCTCATATATAAGTGATCCTAGTTTAATGGTAATGATTATATCCCTATTGCTTATTTTATTCTTATATTAAAATAAACCTGCAAAATAACGTGATACTCAATAGTGTGTGTTGGTCGGAATCAAATGTTACCGAAAATGATTTATGAATAGTATCTTCTAACTTCGGAGAGTATAGTTTCGTAAGTAGACTCATCAATAATGATGAACTGCTTTGCGCGTCGGCTGAAATAGTAAATATCTCCCGTGTAGATATCAAACCACAGGGCGTGGATATGTAAATCATGTTTCTCTAAGCGTTTTTTTAGCATTCCATAAGATGCGACATTTTGTAACTGTTGAAGAGTGTTCACCTGAAAAAAGAATTATGTAAGTAATTCACTAAAGGATGGCACTCGCGGCCTACAGTAGATTATACCTACCCGGCTGGGACTTAACAGACTGAATCAAATATAAGTACCTGTGATAATTTGTCTTCTATACAAAACTTATTATCAGGATCTATGTAAGCAACAAATTTCCGTTGTGGAGTTTCAGCTGTAAACAACATTGGTTTTTGGAAATCACCATTCATGTCAAGAAATTTGTTCAAACTTGTCTGAGCATGAGTACAAAGCCAAGATTTGAGTGGAGATAATCTTCTTTGTTCCTGTAAAATAAAATGAACCTTTAAACCATTGAATAGAATGACTTTAGTTGGTTCGTCATTTTATATTTAATTAGAGTGGACTTTGAGCGATGCTATTTTTTCTCCGAGAGCCAGTGGTGTGGGAGTGTGACTATCGGTAACTTAAGAGTAAGAATAAAAATTCTGTAGTAAAGCTACTACAGAATTTTTCACTCGTTTCACTGCTCGTAACGATTGTCAATCGAGACTGCCTGTTTATCGTGAAGCTTCCGAAGCACGGAGGAGGAGATCGACCAATGTCCGACTGATGACTGATAGTAGAAACCATTAAATAGTTTTAAGTATTTGGATTAGAAGGTAGGTACTAACTATACTGGATTCCTCTTTACTCTTCAGCTTATACAAAAGATTCATTGCTTTGCAGTCACTGTGTCCACATACTATGATGTGTCGTATATCGTTAATGATACAACCAAGCTCTAATGCAGCCGGCTCACAGCTGGTCATTTCATCAACAAAATACTGGGAATGAGGAACAACATTACCAGCATTTCTTACTGAAACAATAGAGCCCTTATCATTCAAATCATCAATGATCAGTAAACATTAGTTTATAAAGTGTTTTGTATTAAAATGTTAGGTTACCTACCCACAAACATATCACCAACACAGGTTTCAGTAAATCTAGTTGGAATCATTCTGCTGTCCATGCAGGTATAGAATACTGCTTTAGGCTATAAAAATGAAAAAAAAAATCATTAAAAATATAGGTAAGTACCACTGTTTTATCTAAAACTGAGTACTATGTAAAGACAAAGGTACTCGTTATGTTACTCGGTAAGTACAGTCTGTTCAACTTTTCTTCGTTTGTATACTGATTTATCATTTTCCTTGAATACATTTTATTGTATTCAACGCTTTACAATTTCATTACAACTTCAATAGCTAGTCTGATAGAAAGAACGAATACAAGTCATGTTCAATGAGTCAGTTAATATGATTTTTATTTTTCATAATAATATAAATAGGGAGCCGTCGCCATCTTCGGGAAGCACTGAAATACTATTTATTTGTGGGCTGTCTTATTGGATGCTGTTTCATTACATGTTATAAATAGATCGATTTCATGGTGGTAACGATGAAGTTGTGTATAAAAATGTTTATTTTATAACGTCAGTTATATCGATTGATAGTATGTGGGCGCCCTAAAGAAATTGTTATGGTAGAAAATGGTCAAATGTTTTTTTTTCGGTTTATGAACGATTTTAAACTTCTATTAGGTTGGTAGTTGGTCGCTATCTAACTGTCAAGCAAGTGTCAAATTAATGAAATACCAAAATAAATAGTTGGTTTGGCAAATAAATTTGAAAAAAAAATACATTGAATTATTGAAATTTTTCAAAAGGGATGAGTTTAAATTTGAGCACAACCAGTGAAAAATCATAGAAGAATTGTCTATTCATAAATTTAACCTAAGTCTGAGTTCTGTGGAAAATAAAAGGTCAGTTTGACTTACCGTTGGGTTGTCTTTTACTTCTTGAAATTGTTTTACCATGCTTGCCCGGTCTAAAACACGGTATCTCATAATCCCTCGTAATATCCGCTCCATGTTTATGTTATTTGTGACTCACATTAAGTTTTCACTGTTCTTAAAATTGTACAAAATTTGTAAATAAGTCTGCATGTGGTTATGACATGATTGACATGTGTGACCTTCGTGCGTACCGTAGCTTATCGTGCCCGCAGCGTATTACTTGTTTCACGGAGCTAGAGTGGAATTATTGTGGGTCAATGTACATACACATGTGTGAAGTAAATGGTAGTAGGTATTTAATGGAGCATATATTTTGTTAAAATTATCTAGATTCTGTCTGCATGCAGATAGTAAATGTATTAGTTTTGTACACAATTAGGTGAGTATTAAGTATTGAGGTATGATCAACGATTAATGAATATAAAGTTCATTCAAATATAGGTAAATATTTATTAATTGTTTAATCATATTTTTTTATATAAAATAAGCATAATTTGAATGTTTCATTAAATCTAGATGAATGCTGAAAGTGTTATTGGTGATGGAGCTAAGAAGGATGATAAGGCAGGTTTTCTGCCTCTCAATCATCGCTTTCTGGAGCCTGAGAAAGCTATTAAAACCATCACAGATATGGCTACATGGGAGAAATCTGAAGCATACATGGAGTACACAGGGTTCATTGCAACACTTAATGAATCCATCAAAGGGAAGCCATTATCTGTTGACTGTAGAGTGTCTGATAATGTTAAGAAAATTTTAGATATGCTAGAGAAGATTGATAAAATTATAGATGAATACCCCCCTGTGGAACAACCACAAAGGTTTGGTAATACTGCCTTCAGAGACTGGCTAGTTAAACTCAAGGCCACCAGCACGGTCATTTTACAGGAAGCCCTAGACCTTAAAATGCATTTAGCTATCCCGGAAATTAAAGTTTACTTAGAGGAGAGTTTTGGGAACGCTACTAGAATTGATTATGGAACTGGACATGAGATGGCCTTTGTCATGTTCCTGTGCTGTCTCTACAAAATAGGTGACTTGCACCCTGAGGATAATGTTGCTACAGTCTTCTTGATCTTCTCTAAATACATAAATATTGCTAGGCGTTTACAAACGACATATAGAATGGAACCTGCTGGTAGCCATGGTGTGTGGAGCTTAGATGATTACCAATTCATCCCATTCATATGGGGCAGCTCGCAGCTCATAGACCAACCGAGAATATATCCACCTGCAAAATTTTTGGATGATGATATTATTGATAAATTTGCTGATGAATACATGTTTTTGTCATGCATAAAGTACATAAAAGAAGTTAAAAAGGGCCCATTTGCAGAACATTCAAATCAGCTTTGGAGCATCAGTGCAGTTGGTTCATGGACGAAAATCAACCAGGGTCTCATCAAGATGTACAAAAAGGAGGTTCTGTCAAAGTTTCCAGTAGTCCAGCATGTGCTGTTTGGTTCTCTTTTGCCAATTAGGAGGTTCCCTATTAATCACTAAAGCCTGAGCCTCACTGTGATTTTGGTTGTTTATTTTATATTCTTATGGTATACAGAGTAAAAGAATGAATATTTTAGTTGACACACACCTAACTAGTCCAGTCCAATCAAGCCTATTAATTTTAGGTGAGGAAGTTTGATCTAACTTTTTTTTCTAACAGTTAACAATCATGTATTAGTAGGTATATGTCTTCAATATTTACGTAACTGATATCAGTATTATAAGTTGGCACTGATAGTCTGAACAAATAAATTAACAATTTAAATGTGATATTAAAATGTATGTGGATTAGTACTTATGTATACTTAGTATACATACAATGGAGGAGAAACATCTTGTTTTCAATATATTGATACTTAAATTAACTATTAGAACATTATTATTATAATAAGTTGTATAAATAATCAGATGGTAGGTAAGTATTAAGTATATATACTTAATTTGCCTTCTGGTCACAATTTGAACTTGAATGTGTCTAATTGTGTTGTGTGGGGCCTACTGCTCCTAACAATATATAACTATAGTATTTTGTGCGCTTTTAATGTAATATATTTTTGTCATCCCCCATTTTAATATAGCACACATGTAGCAGTTGATAAATAAATTAAAAAAATATACCAGACTTGTTTTATTTATTATCATAATTAATTTTATGATCACATATAAAATTGCAGGTGTCATCGAAAGCTGGTTAATGAAATACCTAATAGATAATTGAACCTACCAATGTTAACATTATGAAAAATAAATAGATCCACATTATATCATAAAAAATAATCCTGTGGATTTATGTGAACTTGTCTTATAAATAACTTGCCCATCGTGAAATTTAACTAGCATAAGAGTACCTACTCAAAGGTATGTTCTTTGATGTAATTTTATTATTCTTAAGATAACGATGTTCAATAGTTTCCTACGGGAACATTATCTAGATATAACATCCTAATATATACGATACCTACTAAATAACTCTTCACTATATAAGGTATAACAATAATAGTGTACAATATTATGACAGGGCCAACCACAGTTACATGATCTATGGGGCCAACCCTAGGTTATAAAGATAACATTCCCAAAGCAATAAATCCAATTATTAGACATTAAAAAGGACACGCTATTATATGAAAATAGCGTGTCCTCAACCTCATCATGTCACAACCATTATCTTATTTATAATGTGTATTTATTGAATGTTTTATTGCTATTAATTATATTAAGGGGGAAGCTCAGGGTCAGGGCGCGAAATTCAAAATGTCAATGGTTTTTATTTTTTTACGAAAAATGTAGACATCTTTACGATGTAATTTAGTGTTTTGCGATATTAGCATTCTGCATTGGATGTCTGGATGTATTAAGTTTGCTTAAAAAAGAACCTAATCCGATACAATACCATAAGGTTTGTAAAAACCGCTACTTTTACTAACTTAATGGTATTGTATCGCTTTAGGTACTTTTTTAAGCAAACTTAATACATCGAGACATCCAATGCAGAATGTTAATATCGCAAAACACTAAATTACATCGTAAAGATGTCCAAATTTTTCGTAAAAAAATAAAAACTATTGACATTTTGAATTTCGCGCCCTGACCCTGAGCTTCCACCTTAATAATTATTATTATTACGTGACATTGGCAAAATACCCGCTAAGTTGTGGGGTCATATTCATATCCATTTTATTTCATCGCATCTCATTTCGTAAAGAAAGAAGAAGAAGAAGTTAATATATTTTACACAATTTTTTTAAACGTGATATTAGATGGACAGATGGACGTGTATATAGTCTCTACACATCGACATAGATCAGTGTTCAATTGGTTTCAGCACTTTCATGACGTCATCTTTGGGTTTGTTGAAGTGGTTGTTGTAGATGGTGTAAAGCGTGCCCAGGGTGAGAGCTCCGACGGCGGTGCCCTGCGCGATAACTCTGAACTGCATCAGGTAGACGCTGGTGCTCATGGTGCCGCGGTGCTTGTATGCGTACGCGCCGTAGCCGACAGCGGCCATGAGGCCTGCTATACCTGCCCAGAAAATATACATTAAATTAGTAAATATCGCCAGAAGAATGCACCGAGTATACGGTCCATACTAAGCAACGCTTGTATTATGGGTGCCGTACAATGGACTGAGGGTGAACTCCGTATATCTATACATATAAATAAAAGTGGAGTGTCTGTTTGTAATATTAAAATAACCGCTTTTTACTAAGTGCATTTGGATGTATACACGTTACCTATACCGAAACAACATTTTTTACAATTTTTGTCTGTCTGTCTGTCTGTCTGTCTGTCTGTCTGTCTGTCTGTCTGTCTGTCTGTCTGTCTGTCTGTCTGTCTGTCTGTCTGTCTGTCTGTCTGTCTGTCTGTCTGTCTGTCTGTCTGTTTGTTCCGGGTAATCTCTGAAATGGCTGGACCGATTTTGGAATCCGACCGATTCGGGAATTTCATTGGCAGATAGCTGATGTAACAAGGAATAACATAGGCTACTTTTATTTTAGAAAAAAAAATGGATCTCTCGAAAAAAAATTAAAACCAATGTTGCAGCGCTGCGCCTGATTAAAGTTTGATAGCAACAATCTGCAATGCGTCCCGCGGGATCAGAACGCGAGCAGGCTGTTGCCAACGGCTGAGTCTTTGTTAAATACCACGCGGACGAAGTCGCGGGCAACAGCTAGTAATACATATATACATATTAGACATCCAAGACTCGGTTAACAACATTATAATATGCGCAGAAAGCGGGGCTACATCGTTAATACGGTCGTTGCGCTAATATAAATAGTGCGCTGTGCAAATATATATCCACAGAGTACTTTGTATATACGGAAATAGAGGCTTATCTTAGGGGCTAAAATAGGCAACACCGGTAAAACGCCATCTGCATCAGTTTTATGGAACTATTAATACTATAATCATATATATATACTATCGGCAAAAGTTCCGCATGACCAGTCTAAAGGCGATAATTGTATACACGGCTCTCGGCGCGACCCGCAAAGACAAACGCCTTCCGACCAATAGGATGTGCTAATATCCTTAGCTGTGTGCGTGTGAATATTGTAATGATTTTTAATAATGTGGCGCATGCTATTACTGTAAACTTTGCTTGTGTGTGTGATAAGTTCTTGGAATGTGAAACATGAATGGGAATGGCTCATGATTTTTACGTATTGTTCCCATGTTGTTAACATTTGGAATTCTTTTCATACGCAATTCATATATTTAACTGTTTCGTCTAGCAAAATGTATTATCTTGGTTTTCTAATATTATTCTTGATTATGTATTTAATATATGTATAACCAGAGATTATTCAATAAATTATAAAATACTGTTGAACACATATAATTAAAACATTTAAAATAAATCAATATACCTAAGTGAAAAATACACAATGGATTTAAACATACTTACTATAGTATTATACACAAATATTTGCATTGTTTGTAGAGCAAACTGTCCAGGTAAAATTTGACTACTTCAATGTGTAATTTGGTTAGTCTCATTAAAATATACTAAATTTTCAATTATATTTTTTTAAGCTATAGATTGTTTTTTTCAAAGTAGTAATTATTTACCATAATTATAACAACAAAATAAGCAAATAATACAATATAACTCACTTGCTAGTTATGAAAATGCACTTTGATGGTTTTGCTATAAGGTTGAACTTGATATATTTTTAATTCTGGCGACTGGTAGAATATGGAGTTGTTTTAGTTGTAATAATATTAAGTTGTAAAGATGGTAATCTAATACAATAATCGTTGTCCTTTTTATACCTTTATCGACATTGTATAAGACACCCTGTCAGGCGATACTATGCCTTTAACAATGTAGATAAGGTTTTAAATGCAATGTAATGTTCGCTTCCATTTCAATCGCAATTGACTTATTTTAATTCTTTATCGGAACCATAAAAAAAAATAAAAGCTCATAAAATAGGATTGAAGTGGGGATGATTTTTGAGGATTCGGCGTATAAAAGAAAACTATTTAATTCATTTAAATAATAATTTACACACGTTATTTTTTCTTAGTGTCACAAACCATTTTAAATATAACACATTGTTTTATCGCATACATTTATTATAAATCAAATTCGTCCTCATTATCTAACTGCGGGTAAACAATTTAACAACATAAGTATAGTTTATATAACGCAGGTAAATATTATTTTAAAAAAATCATAACAATAATTATATAAACGTGCTTGGTAAGAAAGTTATCATAACATAATTATAGTTCATACAACGCAAGTAAATATTATTTGATAAATTATGTAAAAATAATTATGTAAATGTGCTAGTTACAGTAGGCGCTATACGCATTCATTGTAGTAGCAGAGAGATCGACAAGACGGCACGGACGCGGTCGTCAAGAACTCCTTCCTGCCGCACCGGTTGATCGCTGCAAAAAATGTTTTGTTTCATCAGTCAGACACAATTGATTGCAAGCCGCTCATCACTTATCATTATTATTGCACCTTAAATTAAAAACAATAATGTGATTTGGAACATTGATATTTTCTAACTGAAGGGTAATAAAAGCGTCGGCTGTTACAAACAAAATGTGTTTTCGAATGCCACCACATTTTTTTAAACAAGGCATTGTCGGCAACTTTATTAGCCCATTATAAATCTTTTAAATATAAACAATGGCGCTTCTGTTCGAGTAGATATATAGAATAAGTGGGCCGCAGATTTCATTATGAAAGCATTAACGCACTTATTGGGGTGAAATAAAGCGTAAATTTGCTTGGTAGCGTTATACACCGTGTATGTGATCTAAGGAAAAACACATTTGTTTGTAGTAAATTCCATTGCATTTAGGGTTATTTTAGAACAGTGGTCGTTATGTTATAAAAAACATGAATAGAGTTTGATAAGAACATTCAGGATATAAAATAGTGCAAGTTTCTAAAGTAATTATTAATAATGATATTCAAAGACTCGGTGCATATTTTTTATATCATTAAAAAAAGATATGAAAACGTAAACGTATTAAACATGTTGCGTTATTAATACGGTATTTTACAGTTCACACAAAATATATTAAAGAATTTAGAGGGTTTTTCAAAATGCAATGAATTTTTATTTAGTTTGTATAGTAACATTACTATAAAACAAAAAATGGATTATAAAACAAACCAAATTATAAAATATACATATAACAACTACTAATACTAAAAGCAATTTATTTATTTAAACAAAATAGTACTTACTTGCATATTTAACTCCACTGCTGTCCGATGGATATAAACAGTTCGTAAAAGCAAAAATGGCGATAACACGGGACGCGTCAACAATTAGCAGGCGCAAATAGTTACCTCATTTCACATGGAAATAAGGAACTAACAATTAATAATTCATAAGCATAATATACCTAAATATTAAATAAAACTACGTAAATACCAGAAAATAGTTATTATTTAAGTCTTGCTGGTCTTTTACTGCATTTTTTTAAATTCTCATACAATCTAATTCACAACACAAAACTACGAGTCTTTTTCTCACTAACTTCAAAACATACACATAAAACGCACAATTAACCACTACCCGGAGGAGAAAACACTCAACTCAACGGGCTAGTCAGTCAAACATATGGTTTATTAATATACTTTGTTGAACTGAAGAAAACTAACGAAAAGTTTCGTAAATCACCGACCAGTATAAATACAAAACAAGACAGATTTTTCTATTCAATCAGTCTTCTTCTTTCTTTACGAAATGAAATGCGATGAAGTAAAATGTATATGAATATGGCCTCACCCGCAACTTAGCGGGTATTTTGCCAGTGTCAAGTAATTAATAGCAATATTAAATTCAATAAATACACATTATAAATAAAATAATGGATGTGACATGAAGAAATGAAAATGGCGTGATCTTGATTCCTACGTTCATTCAATCAGTCAGATATGACAGATATAGATTCAGTGTTGCCAGAGTTACCAATTTAAACCTACTACTACAATATATCACATTAACTATTTAGCATGTAATGAAGAACCAAATCACTTGTTTATATCAACACTTTACCAAAGATTAAATCATTATAATGGAATATATTAAAATTCCGTTTCTGCATAGTATTTTTTTATTTGGTCTATTCGAAGGTCATTAAATATTACCAAAAAAGCAGAAGTCTAATGCATCGTCGCAAAAATTAGCGCCACCTGTATTAGATTTATGGAACAAGCACATTATAGTGCTGTTAAATGGAAAACATATAAGTTTGAACTAAACTCGATAGAATTGCTTGTCAACCAAATTTAGTACAGTTGCAGTATCTGTATTACCATGTATTTTGTTCTAAGATTGAACAGCCTGTATATATCTATCACTTAGTATCTGGTTGGTTCCAGCCACTTCCGAAAAGTGCCCATAAAAATTCAATTGCTGGAAATTTTGCCGATTCTATATATCTGAGTATAGTAAAAAGTATCCCTGGCAATAATGCTCAGTTATTGCGGCTAGGTAGCTTTATTGCTAGCGATACTCTTGGTGCAATATTATTGTCAACAATTTTAGCATTGATTGCGGCAAAGTGCCGCGCGATATTGTCTTACGACCTCAAAATAAAGGATTTTTGCTTTTCGGACAGATTATGTTGATTTGTCATTATTCATTAATATGTGAAGTTGTTAGCAGGTACCGTATCGACCCATGGCTAGCAACTCCTCGTACCGAGGCAAGCGAACCTGCAACATGCTTCTTTATAAAGGTACCTAGTAAGGTGAAAGTACCACCAAACACTTACCCATAATCATGAAGGGAGATTCCTTAGATTTTCGCGCTAATTTCTCGCTTTGCGACTCCTCGTGATAGTCGAACGTTGGTTTTTCGTGCGACATGCTTGCTACTGTAACAAGGCAAATGTGAAATGGGGTAAGCAACCGCAACAAGGAAAATGAGGCTACGATATAACCCGAGGAACAATATTTATGGGCAAACTAAGTACGTAAGTAGTAGAAAATGCATAAAGGTAGTAAAATAAATACGGGTTTACCCAAGTGATCAGTGTGACCGTTTTAAAAAATGGTGATCTACTAAAACTACAAGGTGCCAGTACTAAATAATACCAAAACACATACTGAATTATACTAAACATATACTAAAAAAAAAGTAGAGGAAAAATTGAATTAAAACACTTATTATCAGTTATTTTTTTTTATTTTACCCATTACATACCTTCATTATACAGAAATATTAAAATAATAATAAATAATTCAATAAGTTTTATTACAAATTGTCATTATTCGACGGATTATTTTTTGCCATATCTTTCGATGGGTCAAATGAGACACAACCTACACACCTTTCACATAGACCTTGCTTAAGGTGGAAGCTCAGGTCAGGGCGCAAAATTCAAAATATCAATGGTTTTTATTTTTTTACGAAAAATTTGGACATAAAGATGCCATGTAATTTAGTTTTTCGCGATATTGGCATTCTGCATTGTATGTCTCGATGTATTAAGTTTGCTTAAAAAAACCGCTGCTTTTACTAATAAGTTTCTGCCGATGTTTTTCAGAATCTGCATAACTTTAAATTGTTTCGATTCTGCTAAAAAATGGTGCTCCACAAGTTTTACACAAGGCTTTCTCACTATTTTTATCTTTTGTCAACCATGACGAAAATTCAGGATTTTGTTCCCACTAAGATCTATATTTCTGATCGTATTTGCGCTTCATTATCTTCAGTACACACACACGATAACACAGAGAGACATAAATAAAGAACAAAAAAATCCGTGGTCCCTTTTATACTTATTGCTAGGAATCATTTTTTAAGTTTCAGTAATTCCCAGCGACGTAGAGCATGTAACGTAGTTATGTAGCTAAAGCACGATTCGCGGTTTTGTTAGCATTAACCGTTCGAAAGAGACAAAATGAGACAGTTGCGGTAAACATCAGACAAAGACAAAATGATGTGAACGAAATACGAACGAATGGAAATTAGTGTTGCCCGCCCAACCCAAAAATATATCAATAATGTGTTTAAAAATGTTGAAAGTTACAAATGTACCAAAAAATACCAGAATATGAAAGGATACCAAAAAAATACTAAATTAGTTTTACGGAGCCCAAATTATACCAATTTGGTACTGAATATACTAAAAACTGTCACACTGCAAGTGATAGTACCTCGTAGCAGTAAGTACATAGTTAAGTAGGTACCTATTCAACCAGATTTTAATCGAGACAAATATAAGCCTTATGATATCAAACCAAAGGTAGGTTTTTCTTTGGGACCCTTTGCTTTCCAAAGGGTTTTCGTTGATTTAAGAGGATCTTAATGTTATTTATAAATTTTCGGCTCATAAGAATATCGTTTTATTTGTTAAGGTTATTTATCTTTCTGCGAATGGATACAGATATTACTATAGATAGCTACTATTATAAAAATACTAATAGGTATCTAGGTACCTACTAACAAAAATGTATAGACTGATTGACAATATCTTAGCTACATAAGGGCTAGGTTATGTGGCCGATAACTCAGTATATAATACATATATAGATATTAAACATGGACTCGGACTCGGGTACAAACAATCATGATCATCACAGAAAGTGTGTCATGTGTGAACAAATATAGCAACCGTTAAGCTAACTTCACAACTGACACTCAACTGTCTACGGATAGGATACGGTCCATTAGAGTTTTTAATTTATTGCGGTTGTTTGTTTCACATGAGTGGGTAAGAGGAAAATTCTATACATTGTTTATATGACCGAACTGGCAATTGTTTATTATTACTAAAATTATTAACCGATATGTCAAGAATATCTACGCCGCTAACCGTGATTAAAAATTATGTCCTTTTTAACGGGATTAAAAGTAGCCTATGTGCTATTCCAGACTATAGTCTATCTCTGTGCCAAATTTCATCCAGATCCGTTGAGCCGTTTTGGCTTCATTGAGTAACCAACATCCATCCATACAAACTTTCACATTTATAATATTAGTGTGATGATATTGCATAATTCCTGTATTCTGTTTTTTCATATTTGTGCAATCCCAAACTACGCACTCACCGCTTGTATGTAATATCTAGGGATATCGTTCAAGGACTCGGGCGATCCCAGTATATAAATACTTTATATAGGTACATACTCACTTAGGTATTAAACGTGCATGACTCGGGTACAACAATTCATGCTAAATCACACAAAGTTTTCCCGTACCGAGTTTTCAACTCGGGACCCACGGCACAGGAAACCGCGTACACTAAGTGCAAATAGATACGTCAAATTGATTGAGTAGGTAAGTAAGTAGGCGCCTAATAACTCAAATACTGATAGCAGGTTAGTATGGCAGATTCTAATATCTACTTACAGTTTTATAACCTATCCGAAAATGAAATAAAACACCTACGATTTAGAACGTCACTGTACTGGACCCGCCGGACAATTCAAAGGCAGATTAATTGTTCGAACCACTCACAGGATAATATCACCGATTGTCACTGGGGAACTTCTTTGTCAATGCTAAGGAATAACGCAGCCAGAGATAATAACTAGTAACTCAGCAGCTATCGTTATCTTATCATACCTACCTTATTTCAATTTCCCGTGCGAGTGTTACTTGTTAGCTCTATCGATGAATGCTATGAACACTAAACAATAATCAATTGTGTATAAATCTTGCGTACACGAGACGTGCACTACTACACACGACTATAAGAAAACAAAATAATGACGCGATATTCGATCGTCTCGATATTGCATCGGAGGTGCGGTAGTGTGACCACCAAGTCGAGTCAATATACCTTGGGAATTTTTTTTAGTCCCATCTTATCTGCACGTTGTACCCGAGGGTACCCCTGGAACTTGGTGGCTTTGTAGATTCTGTCAATTACATATGAAACTGATAAGTGATAGGCTATCTATGAATAACGATAAAATTAAATGCCTGCGCCGCCTCCGGTAGCCAACTGGAACTGTACATAAACTTTTATTTATCTGTTTATAACATAATACTTTAATTAAACCCATTTAGGAATGAGTTATAGTACGATGAGCATAATAGTAAACGAAGGTCCTATAGTTAGCTATTGCACTTAGAATAAACAGTTTTTGCCAATTGCAATTGCCGGCCAGTAGTGCATGCCAGAGTTAGATCCTGCGGCACTCGTTTCCAAGGCAGGCGTTCACCAACTTGGCTATTACTGCATACGACATTGGGAATAAAATAAGAAATCGTGCGATATGAAACATAAATTATATATTTAGAATAATAAAAATATGCTAGCTATAGCTATTACGGTCAATAAATCAAACAATCAAATTTGAACACAGACAATTTGGTTAACATTGAAATGTCTAATGAATGCTGAAATATTGTTGGAATTGAGTGTAGGTATGTATAAGTATATTATTATTTTTAACAAAATTGGAGATCGCTGCGTTGTCAACCTTTGGGATTACCTACATAATGACATTAACATATATACGTATACTTTTGTAACTTGAACTAATGTGAATTTTTTTGTAGAGAAACATTATTTTGGATAATTAGACTTATAAGCTGACTCAACATTTTCACCTGTCTGCGCACGGTAAAAGTACTGAATGGATTTTGATAAAACTTTGTATGGTAATGATGACATGGCTATAAGCTACTCCATCATAACAAGCCCCCGGATAAAAAGTGTCTTAGGATATACTTTTGGGGACAGTAATAGATGAGTTCCCTAGGGATATCCAAGAATATATCTCAAAATTAACGAGACAGATGTGAGTGAAAACGGTGATAGTATATAAAAAGATAGACACCTAGAAAAAAAAATCCGATATATACACGGGTTCCCCGGGATAGACTAAATACTAAAGATCGCGAGTACAAAGACAGGGCCCCAAGTCTGCTAACACAATCGATTCATAATCGAACAACAACCGCATAGTAACTGCCACTTTTGACAGATATTGTATGGGATATCTGTCAAAAGTGACATTTCGGTTCAGATGCATTGTTTTGTCGACACTTTAACTGGTAAGTAACTAACTAGCTTTATTTAAGACTTATTACTTTACTATAGATGAAACCCTCAAATTTATAGACGTATTATAAACTTTATCAATCGTCATATAGTACTGCGCACAAGTTTTTCTTTGCGCAGTAGGTACTATATGACGTTTGGTAAAGTTATCCAATGTGTATAAATTGGGGGGGAAAGCTTTTATGAAATTATTAGGCGACTAAGTAGATAGGTATATCTACTTAGATATATCTTTATGTTGTGAAGTAGGTATTAAAATAACAAGCAGACGCGACGCAGATCACAAGGAATTATTGATTGACCTTTTGCTTATAAATAAAATAAATTACACTTGTATTTTGATATGTTGATGGTGATTGAAATTTGTATAGCATTCGAAATGAGCAAAGGCCGTCTCGTACTCAATCAATTAATATCAGTTGGGCTATATGGTTTTGCGTTATTTCACTAACAGTGTGAATGTCTTTTTAATAAAACGGTGCCAATTTGTCTTGGAACACAGATCAGAAATATAATGTGCTATCTGATTTCTACAAAAGGATGCAGATTGATTTATTTGTTGGGACTGATTGGTGACAAATGACATGGTGATAGTTATTTATATGTATAACAAAAATAATGCCAAATATTTTAAGAGATTAAACAAGTAGGTTACTGCGATCACACTTACGTATAGAATAAATGGGAAGGATGGAATTGATGGAGTTTTGTTTTAAAGATTGTGAATTGACAATGTTTTAATGAGCTTAAGGGGGAAGCTCAGGGTCAGGGCGCGAAATTCAAAATGTCAATGGTTTTTATTTTTTTACAAAAAATTTGGATATGTTTACGATGTAATTTAGTGTTTTGCGATATTAGCATTCTGCATTGGATGTCTCGATGTATTAAGTTGCTTAAAAAAATACCTAATCCGATACAATACTATAAGGTTTGTAGAAACTGCTACTTATACTAACTTTATGGTATTGTATCGCTTTAGGTATTTTTTTAAGCAACTTAATACATCGAGACATCCAATGCAGAATGCTAATATCGCAAAACACTAAATTACATCGTAAACATGTCCAAATTTTTCGTAAAAAAATTAAAAACCATTGACATTTTGAATTTTGCGCCCTGACCCTGAGCTTCCCCCTTAATATGTGGTATTATTCTCTGATAAATTTATAAATGAAACATTCTTAACATATTCATTTAATACATAAACATGAACAGTATGACCTACTTGTTAACTTCTTCAAATGTTTTTTACATTTTTAGTTACACATTGTACAGTGTGACCCGGAAAGGATATACTACCTTTTGAACCTTCGCTTCTTACATATGGCCTTTTGTGGTCACTCTGTATGTCCATAAGTTTATTACTAGGAATATTGTCACCCCTTCCAATAGAGCTAGAAATGGGCACACTTCTTTAGAATAAATGTCAGTGGTCGGATTACAACCTGCGACCTTGTCGCGGTAGTACCCCTTGCCCGCATGGCTATCAGCGCTTATTATAACAAAGTCGTACAACAAATTTTCAGAAATACTTGAAGGGCTATAGCTGTATGTTTAATGAACTTAAAGAAACAATTTGTTTAATTTATATCAAAATAGATGTGGCTGTGATATTTTTTTCCATATAATTTGTGGGCATGACCACAAATTATATGGAAACATATATGAATTTAAGATTATTTTACAAACTAAACTAATAATATTTGGATTAGAATTTTAATATAATAACTACCGTTTTTAGTGTTCTTATACCGTACACTTTTAAAAAAACAATAATGTGTACAACCATATTATAAAATTGGCGGGAACATTAAATTGTAAATATAATCGAGCTATTTTACACTATTCCATACATAAAGTCCCGCTGAAAGAAATGTACATAACATAGATTAAGATAAATTATATACAGTCTTCTTCACACAGTGCTGCAAGATATACGGGACTTTGAATATGAAATTGTTTGTAAGAAATCACAGCTTAAACCGGTCCATCACCAAGTATCTTGCTGTGGCAAGACATTGCTTCATCCCTTGTGCTTTGCACTATTTCACTGAACCGTTCTGTTCCACACTGCGTTGCACTTTCAAAACCACCACAGATAACGGACAGAATGTCCGCTGTAATATGTACATTGACGCGATTGCGAAGAGAACAACGTAGGACGGCACTACGTATGCGTTAATCTATTAGAAATTCCGGTGTTCACATTATGTTTGTCCGCCGGTGTACGCAGTAGGGTTGTCCGCCAGTGTATTCTTCAGTAGGGTTGTGCGTCGGTTGCCAATGCCCTCATTGGTACTGGTTGGGCGCACTTGAAGACACCTTCTCGAGTTTCTCGAAGTGCTTCCGAGCGTTTCTGATGTTGATGAGCGTCGCCTCAGAGGGTATGTTGGGGTCGGACATCTCGACCATCACGTATGTGTTGCTCGTGAAGCCGTCTATGAACGCGGCGAACACACTGTTGCGTACCTGGGGAATAAATAAACGAATTTAATTAGGTAGGTAGACGACTGTGATCTTTATAAGCCATCAATGGACCTATTATAGTATCTTATGTTATCCCAGCAGACGTGTCGCACAAAATAACTGTAAACTACAGGAATAAGGAGGTTTCAATGTTTTGAGCTTATTCTAGTTGAGAATGTATTATTTGTTAGTTTATTAATTTTATTGTTTTTTATTATGTTTATTCATTGTGAAATTTTCAATATACGTACTATGGACTATATCTGTAATATATAAAATTTTAATTTATATAGTGGAGACTATTCGAAATCAAAAATATATATTTTTTCTTATAGGTCAAAAAAGCACTTATTATATCTGAATAGTCAATAGTTACCACCGGTTCGGAATGTTACGTTTATTGAGATGAGCTGGCAAGAAATTCAGTGGTTAATCTTTTATTGAAGTAGGTCTAAGAATGATATACCTCCATGCTCTGAAACTGTGCAGCGAGCTTGGAACAGGACAGCTTGAACTGCTTCACGATGTTGGAGACCTTCTCGAAGCGGTGCGCGTCGCGGTGCTGCCGCTGCTGGCAGTGCGACACCACCAGGAACGTGGCGCGCTCGAACAACAGCACCTGCCGGAACAAAATGTCTAAGTCAAATCATGTATCTCTTATAGGCTACTTATAATTTGTCTTTTTTTATTATTTTTTCTTAATTCAACAATTGAATCTGGAAGCGAACTCAACTGAAAAGATGTGACAATCTACTTAAAAAGTTTAATTATTTTCTTTAGCTGCAGTGTGTTGCCTTCCGAGGCGCACACACGCTACAATTTGACATATAAATGACGCTAAATAAATATGTTTTATTACTTACTACATCTTGGATACAGCTTTTGGTGAAATAATTTATGCTAACTTATATTATTCAGTACTATTTAAAACGAATGTAGGTACAGATATAACAAAAAAATTTATATCATTCCATTGTTTTTCAACTAATATGAACGTATAAAAAAACGTTTAGTAATAGACAAAGTAAAACCATAAATTTACGACAATGCTATCATATGAAAATGTATGAAATTTTTCAATGGCACTTGCACATTTACACTTTTCTTTTGAATATTCCATTGTGAAGCCATTGCAAATTGATTAAAACATCTATAAATTTGGTGCTTAGTGTCATAGTCAGTCATTAGTTGCGTTACTTACCTCATCGGCATCCACTATTTCTGCAAACTGTTTCAGAGATGACTCTAACGCCTTAACGTTAGGTATTAACTTGTACACTATGCTTGACCACGCCCTGAAATAAAAAGCATTATTATCAGTTTGAAGTATCATCAGTGCAAAAAAAGTTAATTTAAAATACATATTGCATATTCCTTGGGCTGTAAAGACTAAACTCAACCGCCATAGTTCTGATTATCTCAGAATATAAAAGTTAATAAGGAAATAAATGGTCCAAGATAATGTCTCTTAGTTGAAATAAACAACTTTTTTTTCCGATTTTATTGCTATTACTTTATGTTTTTACCGATTTTATTGCTATTACTTTATGTTTTTACCGATTTTATTGCTATTACTTTATGTTTTTACCGATTTTATTGCTATTACTTTATGTTTTTACGTTCCCGATGATGGATTCCCAATAAAAATAAGTTTTATTTCAATGTATAGTATTTGCATATAACAAATCAATAATGTCTATTAGTGTTCAATTTGGTTTGTACGTACTTGTATAGTGTTTCGTCCCATATGCTAGTCCTGAAGCAGGTGCACTCAAGTGGTTTGGAGAGCCGCTTGAGGTCCTCCTCCCTCTCCTTGAAGATCTCCTCCCGCTGCTCCTCCGGCACCAGGTCCATTTTGTGCACCAAACAAAATATTCGCGCTTCTGGAGAGTTCTGAAAAAATATATTAACCAGTTGTTTTAAGAGCAATCGAAAAATTATGTATTGGACTCGGTAATAGTTCTAGAATGTTCTTTCTAGTGAATTATTTATATCAACCTATCCGATGCAGCACAAATTCTAAAATTGAAGGACAATGATACTCATTTTATTTTTATAAAAGACCACTGATGAATTTCTCCTATATTGTAAAATATTACAAAGTTAGTAGAACTAAATGTGTAAAACTTATGTTAATTTTTATTATTGTACATTATATTGTACCTGTAATATGGCTTCCAAACATGACTGATAATAGTGCATATCCTTTTCCATCTCCCTGCTCTCAACGTCAAACACATATATCAGCACTTCCACATTCCTGAAGATGTTGTCCCGCTGTGACGCAAAGTAGTTCTCCATGAATGCCTCCTGCCCGCCGCAGTCCCACAGGTTGAGGACCAGGTTGCCGAGGAACCGGACGTGTGAATGTTCCACATCAACTAAAGTTGTCATCAGTAATATTAAGGTCTGATTTTGCATTCAGGCTTTGCCAATAGAATACAGGCTTGGACGATTTCTATTTTTATTGGAATCATCCAATTCAGGGCCACAGGTTTATAGTTTCTTTAAAATATGTGGTATTATATAGAATGAAATCTTTGATGTTGTATAAGTAGGTATATAGTTATACCAATAATAAATCACTACTTTTACATTATTACAAGGATTGCCTACTTTTTAAAGCTCTTATGTGAACTTTAAGCAATATGAAGATGTAATTGGTATACATTTATAGTAACAAGGATAGGCACTTGTGGTTACTTACTTGTAGCTCCCAGTCGCCTTGTGTCTCTGGCAATGTAGTTGGCGAATATAATGGACCGCATGCTGGTTTTGCCTGAACCACTCTTGCCCATCAATAATACCTGATCACAAAGAAAAAAAAATCCTCAAAATCACATACGCGCTATAATCGTTCATTTTAAGTAACTGTACTATCGTCCACCAATATGAGTTATCGGATTATTATTGACTAATAAATAGAAACAAGTTTATCTATTTGAATACGTACCTTTTTCTTCATGTTAACAAGATCTTCCAGGTCAAGGGCCTCAAATTTGTAGTCCTCGGTACTTATGTGCCACTAATAAATTAGCAAACTACCTACTTTAATTGCAAGTAAAGTTGACGGAAATACGGAATAATCCCAATTCTACGTCGTATGGGATACAAGAATAATAAATTAATCCGCAAGAAAAGAAAAGTAGGCGTAATTCCACAGACGAACTAAGTAATTCCCATAGGTAGTTCGGAATCACGACACACGACAAAGTAGAGATGTGTAAATCCTGAGTGAATTGAAAAAAAGATTTACTTTTTTCAATAATACATCATGCATCACTAAATCAGAAGTTTTTGGAATACATCTTTAAATCACTTTGCATAAGATTCAAATTGATTCAATTGAGACCATTACGATGTGGAGTGAGAAGACTATAGGCTGGTATTATGATTCAGAAAGAGATAGAGAAGGATGTGTAAGTTCGCGCGTGCGTACTGCATACGACGCGTCGCCGGATAATGTAGAATGCAGAGAAAACTATTCTTTCTGTGACTTATAATTAAGTGGAATGTATTTTTTTTTAATAGGAAATCGAGTGACGGTTTGTTATGTTTTAGTTTTGATTGAATGTTTCGATGCTTTTAATTGCGTACTTATGCGAAATTATTTTGAGAGTGTAAATAGTGAATTGAACCAAAAACTATAAATAATAACTCTTTATATTTATCTTTATCAATGATATGTTGACTTTTGTAAATAATTAAAAACTTTAATAAATGTAAATAATTAGGTAGTGATCAAGTGTGTTGGTACAAAAATAAGTACGTTCTTATACCTCATTAGTACTAAGTAGGTATTTAATAACGCCAACCTAGTCCATTGTATGTTTGTTTAGTTAATTATGAAAGCTAGGTTGACAGTCCTAAGCCTGATAAGAATGAAGGGAAATCAGTAGTATATGTATCTTTTTCTCCTTCCGAATCTCTTCGAATCATTTACGATGTGTCGTATGAATGACTCTTTAAATCTTTTAATTCCGACACACACGGAATTAAAAGATTTAAAGATTTAAAAGAGTGATTTAAATCTTTTGAGTGAAAAGATTTATAAATCTGTAATCAAGTAAAAGATGTAGTTTGCGCATCTCTACGACAAAGCAAAACCAATGGAATATCAAAAGAGTTTTATAGTATGTATAGAGAAATATGAATATGAATGAACGAATGACAAAAATCTGAAAGTTGTCACTTGTCAGAAATGAACATGTAACCGTACCAACCAACATTATTACCACAGACTAATAAGAGGATACTACGTTTATTCATACGCACCTATAATGAAACAAATAGTCGCTTGTTAAGGTGGAAGCTCAGGTTCAGGGTGCGAAATTCAAAATGTCAATGGTTTTTATTTTTTTACGAAGAATTTGGACATCTTTACGATGTAATTTAGTGTTTTGCGATATTAGCATTCTGCATTGGATGTCTCGATGTATTAAATTTGCTTACAAAAATACCTAAAGCGATACAACACCATAAAGTTAGTAAAAGTAGCGGTTTTTACAAACCTTATGGTATTGTATCGGATTACGTACTACGCCTCACCCGAATAATAACCTATTCGGACACGCCATTTTCATATCATCATGTCACATCCATTATTTTATTTATAATGTGCATTTATTGAATGCGTTATTGCAATTAATTACTTGACATTGGCAAAATACCCATTAAGGTTTGGGTGAGGCCATATTCATATTCATGTTAATACATCTCATCTCATTTCATAAATACAGAAGAAGAAGATGGCCTCACCCACAACTTAGGGGGTATTTTGCCAAATGTCAACAAACCATCATATATTGATGGCTTGTTGTTTGTCACGAGGTTGTCATTTGTCAAGTTAAGTTGACATCTTTCTTTATCTACGTACGACGCTTTTGATGCTTCTTCGAATGACCCAAGTCCATGGATATCAGATTTTATTGATAAATTATCACCACCCTTTGTTCCCTCCGATGCTGATCTTCCTTTCTTGCCTTCTTCTACTCCGTATCTTCTTCCTCACCTCTCCCATCCTGAGAAAATGAACGAGCCATTTTCGTACTGTGAATTTGAATGCGCCATTGATCATCTAACTGACTCCTCTCCGGGCATCGATGGTATACCGTATTCTTTTATTGTCAAATCATCTGTTGCATGTAAACATTTTTTTCTTTCTATTCTTAACAATGTTTTTATGACCAGCCAAATTCCTGTGTCCTGGAAAACACAGTTGGTTATCCCTATTTTAAAGCCAGGAAAAGACCCATGTCAAGCTTCTTCTTATAGACCTATAGCGTTATCATCTGTCCTGGCAAAAATATTGGAACACTTAATTAAGAATCGTTTGGAGTGGTTTCTAGAAAGCAAATGTATCTTGTCCCGTTCACAATTTGGTTTTAGAAGAGGTATGGGTACCTCTGATAACCTGAGCATTTTTACTACCGATATTCGCACTGCGTTTAGTAATGGTGAAAGTGTTATAGGGGCATTCCTAGACGTCTCTTCTGCGTATGACAATGTTAACCTAGGTATATTAAGACAAAAAATGATTCGACTGTCCATTCCATCGAGATTGATTACCTCGATGTGTAATCTCCTCATGGCTCGAGTAATTCGCATCCGTACTCAGGGCTCCTCTCTTCCTGATAGATTGGTATGGAAGGGTCTTCCTCAAGGTTCCGTTTTAAGCCCGTTATTATATAATCTCTATACATCTGATCTTGACACTTCTGTTAATTGTTTCTGTCACATCTTGCAGTACGCGGATGATATCGTCTTATATGCTAATTCATCCTCTTTTGAGGACTGCTCCAACCGCATAAATTCAGCATTATATTATCTCAATCAATGGCTTATTGATCACGGTTTGGCATTATCCATCCCTAAATGTAGTGCGGTTATATTCTCGCGTAAAAGGAATATTCCTCCAGTCGTCATAGCGGTTGATGGGGAACCCGTCCCTATCAACAATAATGTTAAATTTCTGGGTGTATTTTTGGACTCAAAATTATCAGGTATCCAGCATTTAAATTACATCACCAACAAATCTGAAAAAAACATTAACATAATCAGAGCATTGTCTGGTGTTCGATGGGGCTCACATCCCTATAGCCAAAAACTGCTATACAACGCATTAATTAGAAGTCACTTTGATTATGGCTGTTTTATATTGGAACCCTGTAATAAAGCAGCCCTAATCAAGCTAAATAGAATACAATCTAAATGTCTAAGAATCATAGCTGGTGCCATGAAATCGTCTCCGATAAACGCCTTGCAAGTTGAATGTCTCGATTCTCCTCTAACACTCCGTCGGCAGTACTTAGCTGATAGGTATTTCTTAAATATATATCAGTACTTCTGTCACCCTTTGGTAAACAAGTTACAACGTCTTTCAGTTTCATCCCACAACTATGGACCGATAACAGATATGCCCCTTTACAAATCATTCAAGAAATTTTCATCCATTCCTGTTGTTCAGTTTTCTAAAAATCCCATGTTTGAATTCGACTACGATTCCCTGATATTTAGGCCTTCTATAATTCTTAATTTTAACATCCAAAAACATTCTCCAGGTGCTAACAAAGCGCTTCATCAGATCTTACAGGAACACTGGTGCGATTGGCTGCAGGTTTATACTGACGCATCCAAACTGTCAGATAATTCTACTGTAGGTGCTGCAGTTTGGATACCTAAGTATAAAATAATTTTAAGTTATAATGCCCTCCACAAACTTCCGTTTTCACTGGTGAATCTATTGCCATTCTCGAGGCGGTATCCTACATAAAATCCCATAATATTAATAAATCCATTATCCTCTCCGACTCGCTAAGTTGTTTACAGGATTTACTTAAACGCCCATTTCACGCGAGGGACAACTTCTGCATCTCTCTAAATATCAAAACAATGTTACGTGAGTGTAAATTAGCTGGACTAGAGGTTGTACTGGCGTGGATCCCCAGCCATAGTGGTATTGTTGGCAATGAGTCGGCGGACTCATATGCCAGGGATGCCGCTCAGCTGGGCGTGGGTGTACATAGTAACGTTTTCTGCCGGGATTTACGGTCATTGGCTAAGCCCCAGATGATGAAATCTTGGAACGATTCGTGGCAATTATCGAGGAAATTAAAAGGCATCCACTATGGTAATATTCAACCCGAGCTTCCCACTAAACCCTGGTTTTGTAAAATTCGAAATTTATCAAAATTTAATACATCTATTATAATTCGTTTACGCCTTGGACACTACTGTTCCCCGGTATTTTTGAGGAAAATTCGGATACTGGATAGCTCCTTATGTGAGTGTGGACTAGGAGAGGGCTCTCTTGAGCATATATTTTTTCATTGTTCCAAAATTTCAGTTCCTCTTTACGATATTCTCCCCAAGGATATCGATCGTCCTATTAATATAGATTTTTTACTGACATTAGTATTTTCTCCATTGATATACATCCTAGATAAATTTATATCAAAGAATAAAATAAAGTTATAAGGTTTTTTTTTTTTTTTTTTTTTTTTTTTTTTTCCATTTTCGTTTAATTTACATCCTCCATTGTCTATCTGTAGATAGATGTCTTTGGTTCATCGCATCTTTTTATATTATGAGCTTATTTTGTGTAAACACGTATTTAAGTAGATAGTTTTTAAAGAATTTTTTTTTTCAGAGTCTCAACGCCACTAAAATTTATTCTTTATTGCTCGTCGAACACTCAATATGTGTATTTTTTCCTTTTTCACCTTGACACTGGCAAAATCACCGAAGATCGGTGGAGCCATTTATTTTAAAAATTGAATTGAATTACGCGAATTATTTTAATGTCAAGAAAAGGCGGGAAACCTTTAAACCAAGAGGGCGCGTTTTTTGAACTAAAAAAATATTTTATATTATAAATATAAAGTGAGTGAATTTAAAGGGGCCTTGCTGTGGCCGGAATGACGGCGAAGCGGAAAAAAAGAAAGGCGGATGGGGATCTTCCCCCGTCATCGCAGTCTTCGGAATCTGATGATGACTCGGGAGTAGATAAATTTAAACCTTTTAAAGTTGACAATTATTCTCGACAATACCCTGAGGACGGCGGAAATTTTGAATATATTGTCATTTATGAAAGTACCGAGGTGTCGAAACCCATTGGGGACCGAGATTTGATGGCGTTAGGCGCGGTCCTGAAGCGCCATCATAAAGGCATCAAGCGCTTCAAACGAATTAATAGGTTCAAGGTTGGGGCAATCTTTGAGCGGCCTGGTCTTGCAAACATGGCTTTGAATAATATTAAGGTGCAAAAAGACCTGGACTTAAAAGCAACAATACCTGCTACACTCACGGAAATTACAGGGGTAATACGTGGTGTTCCCACATATATGTCTAATTCTAATATATATACCGGCATTTCCAGCTCCAAAGATGTAGTGTCCGTGCGTCGCCTGATGCGCCGTGGACGCGATGATGATGGCAATCCCATTTTATTACCCACGCAGACGGTGGCGATAACCTTTTCCTGTCCTACACTTCCTGATAGCGTCGATATAAATAGCTGGTATTTCGAGGTAAGCGTATATATTCCACCTGTTAGTCAGTGCCTGCGATGCCTACGCTATGGACATATTGGCAAGTACTGTAAAAACAAACAAAAGTGTTCGATCTGTGGAGAGGATCATCATTACAAAGAATGTCAAAAAGCAGCCAAAGATGCCGTATGTGTGCATTGCAATGGCAATCACATATCCATTTCAGCAGAGTGCCCTAAACGAAAGGAAGAAATAGAAAAAAACAATAACAAATACAAACAAAAGAAGTATGTTGATCTATTCAATAACACAAATTTCCCTGACCTTACCAAAACTAAATCTGACCATCACATAACACAGTTTTTACAATCAGATCGTATTCTTAATTTAATAATATCCACCATTGTTAAAATTAGCTCACAAAAATCTAAAACAGACAGTCCCATTACATCTGAGACTATTAAATCAATATTGCTGGATAATTTTAATACTAGTAAAAAGAGTACAACTAATAAAAATGGATAAGCTCAATATAGTTCAATGGAATGCTCAGAGTTTGCTTAGTCATAAACATGTCTTTTCACATTATTTATACGAAAATGATATACATATAGCTATAATCTCCGAAACTTGGTTGCAATCATCAAAAACTATAAATATCAAAGGATATAAAATAGAAAGATTAGATATTGGATCTAAACATAATGGTGTTGCTATACTAATTAGAAATTATATTAATTATAAAAAGATACAAACTTATTCAGATAGTTCTCTACAAAATATAGCCATTCAAATATTTATAAATAATGAAACTTTGTCTATAGTTAGTTTTTACAGTCCTACATCTGCTTCTCCTTCTAATTTCAATTATACACAGCTTGACAATTTAATAAAGTCTGTTCCACAGCCATTGATACTAGCTGGTGATTTTAATGCACATCACACTATGTGGGGCTGCACATCCACGGATTTGCGTGGCACTACTCTCTTAGATGTAATAAATGATAATCATCTGTGCTTGCTGAATGATGGTTCTGCAACAACTGTTGGTTCCCATACATGGCAGCCAAATGCATTAGACCTTACTATTGTTTCACCCTTGTTAGCCTTAAGATGTAATTGGCATGTGCATGATGACTCATTTTGTAGTTATCATCTTCCTGCAGTCACTACTCTTTTATGCAATCCTGTAAATATAAATAACAACAGCTATGTTAATGCTAATTATTTCCGTCCAAATTATAAGTGTGTTGATTGGCAGAAATATCAACATGTGGTAAGTTTAAAACTACATAGCAGCAATTTTGATTTATCTAATCCAGAAATGTGTTATGACATATTATATAAAATTTTGTTAGAAAGTGTATCTGAAGCAAATACTGCTAATAAAATCTTTAATCCAGTGTCTCAGATTCACAATAGACCCAAAAGGAAGTTATGTTTACCTTGGTGGAATCAAGCCTGTACACAGGCAGTTAGTAAATGTAAGTCTGTTTATTTGAACTTCAAAGCTAATCCTACAATAGAAAATTATTTATCATTTAAAAAACAACAAGCTTTGAAGAAATTAATCATTAATAGAGAAAGACAGACTGCTTGGACAGAACTATGTAACTCATTCAATCGGCAAACTTCAATATCAACTATCTGGTCCAATATTAGAAAATTTAACAAAACTTATAGTCATTCACATAATTATGCTAATGATGATAGCTGGATACAACCATTTCTGGACAAATACACTTCCAATCCTCCTAATATGCCAACATTAGATCTTTATGCCAATAATATTGATTTCCATGTTGATAATTTCTTCATGAAGCCATTTACATTTTCTGAGTTTACAGGTGCTATATACTCTCGTAGGGATACTGCATTTGGTTTAGATCATGTATCTTACAAAATGTTCAAATATCTTGACTCATTTAGCCAGCAAATGGTTTTAAATATTTTTAATTCATTGTGGAATAACATGGTTATTCCTAAATCATGGAAGATTGATTGTCTTGTTCCTATACTTAAGCCTGGTAAAGATTCAAATCATCATGACTCATACAGACCTATAGCTCTCACTTCCTGTACAGCCAAAATATTTGAACAGTTAATAAAGCAGCGTCTTGAATATTTCATAGAATCCAAGAAGTTATTACCTTGTAATCAGTTTGGTTTTAGGAGAGGACGCTCTGCTTCAGAAAGTTTAAATCATTTAAACTTGGATGTGCATGATGCATTTGCTAGTAACAAGTTTTTAATTAGCATTTTCTTTGATATCACTGGTGCTTTCAATAATGTAGATCATAATGTCCTTGCTAACGAATTGCATCTACTTGGGTTGCCTGTAAAATTAGTAAAGTGGATTTTCAATTTTCTAAATGGTAGATCTGTATATGTAAGAAGGAGAAACAATTTGTATGGGCCTCAGTCATCCCATAAGGGTGTCTGTCAAGGGGGGATATTAAGTCCTTTATTGTTTATTTTGTATATACATAGGTTAAATAATATATTAGGCACTGATGTTAATAGTCTGCAATATGCAGATGACTTAACAGTGTATTGCACAGGTACTAACATAAGACTAGTAGAGAATAAGTTAAACACTGCTTTAAAAGGTTTAAAAACCTATTTTAATTACTTGAAACTAGATGTTAATTCAAATAAAACTAGAGTCATAATATTCAGCAGATCCAGATCTTTACTCACCAACATCATTTATGATGGTAATTTACTTCCTGTTAGTGATGAGGTCAAGTTTTTGGGAGTTACATTTGTCAAGAATTTATCATGGCAAAGACATGTTAATGGTTTGGCAGACAAAGCCTTGCGAGCTTTTAATATATTAAAATCACTTGCCAGAACTTATTGGGGAGCTGATCCAAAAATTTTACTTATGTTGTACAAATCCATAGTCCGCTCTCATTTTGAATATAGCTTTTGTTGCTATGCTTCCAATTCTGTTCTAGTAAATAAACTGGAAAAAATTCAGAATAGAAATCTTCGTTTAATTACAGGGGCTATGAAGACTACCCCTATCATTTCAATGCAAGTTGAATGTAACATTCCTTCATTGTCTTTTAGATTTAAGTATTTAAAGTTCAATTTCATTTTAAAGCTTCACTCTTTTGACAATCATCCTCTTTTAATTAAATTAAATGACTCCCGATATTTAGCTTCAACTCCTCTATCTTCCAAATATCCATATATTCTTCGTGATTATACTGAAATATCAACATACATTAAAAACAACAATGTTTATCATGCTGAAAATTGGGCTTGCTATCATGGAACCTTTGAAGGTAAATTTCCTCCATCAGACATTATAGAAATAGACCATAATCTGAGAACCAAGCAGGATGTTTATGAGAAGCTTTCATGCTGGACAGACTACCAGATTATCTACACAGACGGGTCGAAGAATGAAACAAGTGTATCTGCTGCATTCTATGATACGGATAAAAAGTATGGTCGAGGATTTCGATTACCTACCATTTACACAGTTTTCTCGGCAGAGGCCACAGCGATTTTGGAAGCATTAAAATATGTACAAAACGACGTTTTGTGCTCCAGTGCATCACATTTTATTATTGCGTCTGACAGCATGTCTGTTCTGAAATCTTTGAGACATCCAGGTTATAAGAATGAACACCATATTATATATGATATAAAAGAAATCCTGGTAAATTTGGCGATATCTCGTAAGCAAATTATACTTCTTTGGATACCAGCGCACGTGGGCGTGATTGGTAATGAAAGTGCAGATTACCTTGCCAGATTAACAAACACTTTGGGTGGCAATATTACAAATATACCAAGTCCGTGGAAAGATTTGATACCTGTTTATCGTGCAGAAATCAATAAAAAATGGTTAGAAGAAAGAAATGAGATAATTCGAACCAAAGGAGCATGGTATGCCGGTATTAATAAAGATGTGGGCAAAAAACCTTGGTTTGCAGTTGACAATGAAAATTATTTAAAGCGAAAATTTTACACACAGATTATGAGACTGAGATTCGGACATTGTCGTTTTAATGCTCATTTACACCGCATGAACATGATTGCTTCCCCTAAATGTAGTGAATGCAACTCGCAGGAAGATCAAACATTGGATCATATATTCTTTAAATGTCCGGCCTTTAACATACAACGCCTATTGCTCATAGATCAATTGCTGGAAAAATATCAAAACATCCCGCCTTCCCTACAGAACCTTTTAGCTTGCCCTGATAATTTTACGCCTATCTATGACTTTATCAACTCCTCGCTTGGAGATATTTGAAGAGACAAAATAAAAATACAAGACAATTCATCAAGGACTAGACTAGTTTTTACTTTAACAAGTAATCAACATGGATATATAATTACTGAACTATTTAAAGAAAATAATTATTCAAGATTTGGCACTTGTGCCTTTATATTTAAATTGTATACCTGCAAGTAAATTTGATCAAGAAAATACCTATGACATTGACAACATCAGAATTGGCAGTATGGATTGATTCCTTCGCCTGTCCTACTGGACGAATTAAACTACTACTACTACTATTTTAATGTCAAATGCTGCTGTGAAAGAAATCTGGTAGAAACGTGTAAATTTTGATAAATCCAAAGCCGCAAAATGTTTTCTTGTAAGTAAACACTCTGGTTACGAAAAACTCAGAATGGCTCGCCACCGAAATATTCGAAACAGAAGCTTTTCTGAAGATTACGACGACGACGATGTGTATGGACATTCCGTCGAAGATGAGAGTTATTTATCGCCGAGCGACACGGCGCAGTGGATATACGATCGCAGTCGTAACCAGCAGGCGATATCGCACTTCATGGGAAGCCACAATGACATCCAAGAAGAGGCAGACGAAGACGTAGCCCACGCGAGGCTTCCGGCACTCGACAGACGCGAGTCTATGGACTTTCGAAATCTCAATCTCGATGAAGAGGATGAGATCAAGCTTATGTCGTGTCTAGATGAGTTGAGGAATGTTATTGGTGACACTGTTTCAGAAAACATACTAGTGCAGACTGTACTGAAGCATAACTTTGACTATACCAAATCTCTCGATGAGATATTGAATAATAACAAGAGTAAACCATTAGAGGCACCCAAAACCGAGCCGGTAAAACCGGCACCTATCGTTGTTATAGACACTGTTAAGGCTCCAATTATCACAACAGGTAAGACTCCTAAAGTTATAGCTACTAATCTAGAACCCAAAAAATTGGCTATTGTTAAAGGGTTCAAGGTCAATCGTGATAGTGGTCCCAGCAGTCAGCCACAGACTCCACGAGACCAGTCCCCATGCACAGAGAGGATATCAAAGACTGAACAGACTGATGACATCAAACCATCTAAAGGGAAAGACAAAATTGATGCCGATACACATTATTCAAATGAAAGAGGATCAGACAAAGACCATTTGTATGTCATTGTGATCGGACATGTTGATGCTGGCAAGTCAACACTCATGGGACGGATACTCTGTGACCTTGGTGAAGTTAGCAAAAAGACATTACATAAGTATGAACAAGAGAGCAAAAAGATTGGCAAGCAGAGCTTCATGTATGCATGGGTGCTGGATGAAACTGGTGAGGAGAGAGTCAGAGGTATCACGATGGATGTGGGACGAGCTCAGTTTGAGACAAAGACGAAGAAAATTATAATCCTAGATGCCCCGGGTCATGCAGACTTCATTCCTAATATGATAACAGGAGCTGGCCAAGCAGATGTTGCACTTCTCGTAGTTGATGCGACTAGGGGAGAATTTGAGTCTGGATTTGACCTTGGCGGTCAGACAAGAGAGCATGCACTTCTTGTTAGGTCACTTGGAGTCAGTCAACTAGCCGTAGCTGTTAATAAGTTGGACACAACAAACTGGTCACAGGAACGGTTTAATGAAATCACTAAAAAGCTTAAAGCATTTTTAAAGCAGGCCGGTTTTAAAGACTCTGATGTTACATATGTGCCCTGTTCAGGACTAACAGGAGAAAATCTGGTGAAGCTACCATCAGAAGCTGGATTGCTTCAGTGGTATAATGGACCTTGCCTTCTAGATGTTATGGACAAATTTAATGTACCTGAAAGACCAGTATCCAAGCCTCTGAGAATGTCTGTGAATGATGTGTTTAAGGGAACTGGCTCAGGGTTCTGTGTCTCAGGGCGAATTGAGAATGGAATGATCAGTAAGGGAGATAAGATACTAGTTTGTCCAACTAAGGAAACAGCTGAAGTAAGGAGTTTAAGTATAAATGATATGTCCAGTAATGTTGCATTCGCTGGGGATCAGGTCAGTGTAACATTGTCAGGAGTAGATATGCAAAATGTATCAGTAGGTTACATTTTAAGTGATCCAGTACAGCAGGTTCCTGTCACTTCAAGATTTGAAGCTAGGATAGTAGTGTTCAATGTCAAGGTTCCAATAACTAGAGGCTACCCAGTGCTGATTCATCATCAGTCATTAGTGGAGTCTGCAAACATAGTTAAGCTGAAGGCTTTACTAAACAAGAGTACAGGAGAGTTGTTGAAGAAGAAGCCCCGATGTTTGGGAAACAATTCTGTGGCTGTGGTGGAGATAGAAGTATGCAGACCTATTTGTATTGAGCGATATAAGGATGTAAAGGAGCTAGGTCGAGTGATGCTCCGCGTGGCTGGCGTCACGATAGCTGCCGGCCTTGTCACTGACATTGTTAACACCTGACTGATCTGAAAATAATTATCACAATATTGCACCGCACACATATACCTATTGTACTTGCGAGGCCTTCCAACATGAATACTGTTATAGGCATTTGAAAATTAGATGTGAATTAGCCATTGATGATGTGTAAATAAGGTCTGCATTGTATAAAATCTGTAAATAATGCTTGATGCTCATTTTGTTCATGTTGTACTATATAATATCGACCTTATGAATAAAATTAGCTTACTACAAGGATAAAGGCTCCAATAAAATGTGTGAGAGACGCCAGAATTATACCACCATGCGCATTGAAATTAAATTCTGTATAATATCTTATCTATAACAAATGGTTATATTTTAATTATTAACTGATATTATTTATAATTCAAATAAAATTTGTTGTAATATTTGTTAATTTAGTTATTATTACTGCAAGGGATGGTTGGAAAGGAAAGACTAGATTATCTAGACAAAAAGTATCTCCTCTGAAACTGAAATATTATTAAGTAAAATGAAGCAAGAAAACAGTTTCCAGTGGAAGGACCAACAGATTTAATTTAGATAAGTAGCTTGCCGGCGACAGCCCGTAATGGCAGCTGCAATCAACTTCAATAGCCATTTTGTTGGCATCTACTGCAATATTATTTTTATACTTATTAATTTTTTTACACACTGATATGATTTCGGACAGAAGGACCATGTACCACCATATACAGATAAATAAGACACAATTGTCGTCTAACTGTTATTTCTTATAGCTCTGTCTCAGTTAGGCTTCCAGATTGGTTATATTTATTGACCAAATCCATCGATAAATATAAGGTGTAACGAGATTATTATTACTACACCCTGTCATGGGTTTGGTAAATATTGTTTATTTTATTTTTTTATACTATGATGCTGCCTAATTTCTCGGGCCCAAGAAGTCTCGGCATCTGCCCTCAGAGGGTGGCGCCCCTGACGCCTTAGCGCCCGGATGCATCGCATCCCTTGTACCCCTGGCTAGAAAATCCCTGGGATCAACCACCCAAGAGAAAGACAAAGTTATAAGAACCAAAGACAGATGTGTATGTAGTTAGGTGTTTTTTTTATATCGACTGCGGTGGCCAGCCCTTCGGTGTTACTAGGTCAAAACTTAAAAACTGGGCGTGCACTAATCGGGTCGTGTCGAAGCGTCAGCGTCTATTTACTGAACTAGTGACGCTGCAGCGGCGGTGCTGTGACATTTAATTTCCTATTAATTTCACACCAGTCGGGTCTAATAGTTTACCCGTTTCCCGTTTCTTCCTCGCCCCCAGCCATTGGATTTCAATTCTTTATATTGATATTCCATTCATTTTTGGCGGCAGGCCATTTTGCTGTTCGTAAAGTATATATTTGTATGTATATACCATCAAGGCAGTAATCCCCGATACAGTCGGGAGACATTTCAAAGATTTGGATTTGAATGGCTTTATGTCGAGGATTTTCAGACATGCTGCAATACTAGTTTTGCGACTGCATTTCAAAAGTCCTATAATAAATTAAATTTTACAGCCATTTACGTGTATCTAAGTACTGAAAGTTTTTATGGATCATCTGAAACTTCGATTATTGAGAGCGCCTCTTTAAACTCTGTCAGCAACAATGATCATGGCCGCTTCATAGCTTAAAGCTATATTTTTTAATACTTTCTTTTGTTTGTTGTTATTTCAATGTTTTGAAGGACTATAAAAAAAATGAATTCGTCCCTGCATTAGTTACCTATCTAGATACTACTAAGTTCTTTATACAAATTACAAAACCTAAATTGTTGTCTATGCTAGTAAATACCGCATGAACTCGTCCGACATATACCTTAAGGTACCATAACCATAGCATAGGGATACCATAGAGTATCTACACACAATTCTTTCAAAATAGGTACCTACAACAATGGAGTATTTATTAAATTTTATGATCAATACCATTACACCTACTTAAGTTTGTTATCTTCAATATTCTATCTCCACGGAAATATTTAATTAATTTTGGAGCTGTAATCACAAAATAGATCCTGAACGGACAGAAATCTTCGCCGGGGCACTGTAATTCAATTTTAGGTGTAATAACAAGGGTCGTCTGTCGTAATGTGATGCCTTCCGGCTCAGGCTAACTGTTCGAAATGGCTGTTCTGTTATATGAATTGAGGCCGCGAATAAATCAGTGTCAGGTAACAACCCTATATAAAGGCTCTTCACTTCGTTGGAGTAAAGTTATTAGTGGGGAGTAGGGATCGGACTATACTAATGCAACATAAAAAGTTCATGATTGAAATGTTCATGCAAATTTTCTAGACGACTTTGGACCTTCGATATGACGCTGGTTTCTTTCGGTGATTCGCTGAAGTTGAATCCTGTAAGCATGCAGTATGCATGAAAAGAAAAACCTTCATTTGTAGTTTAAAAATATGCATATTATGTAATTATAACTAGTAGATGCTTACTTACCTAATATGGTTATCAAGAGTACCTGAGCTTTGTAATACCGTGGTAAATCGACGAAAACTTTCTACGTTAATGTTCCAATTTGTAAAAGAATCTAGGTAGGTAAACACAATCATTTAATAAACTATCCAATGCATAATATCTCATTGTCTATCTATCAGCCGAAAGATGTCCACTGTTGGACATAGACCTTCTCCCTTCTCTCTCTTCTTCCACACATCACGGCCATCCGTCACTCGCATCCACCGGCTTCCTGCTACGCGTGTGATATCATCGGTCCACCTTGTGAGGGGTCGTCCTACACTACGTCTTTCGGTTCATGGTCGCCATTCTTGAACCTTTCTGCCCCAACGACCATTGGTTCTGCGAACCATGTTCCCTACCTACTGCCACTTCAACTTTGAAATTCTTTGAGCTATGTCGGCTACTTTAGTTCGTCTACGGATCTCCTCATTTCTGATTCGTCGCGTAGCGAAACCGCGAGCATAGCTCTCTCCATTGCGCGTTGTGCGACCTTGAGCCTTCTATCGATAGATAAACATACGAAATTAGGTTGACCACGAAGCTGGAATCCCGAGGACACGCACCCCGCTAGATCCAAGATGAGGTTACGTTACGTTCCGTAATGTCTTTTTCATTAAAGCGAACGTAGATACCGAATAAATTTATATTCTTGAAACATATTGATCTTTGCCAAGCTGAATTCATGAGTGTATCGTATGCCTGCGTAATAAGTAGGTACCCACGTAACTCTCCAATTGATTTTACCTGTTGAGACTGAATCAGAATCAGAATACTTTTTATTCAGTACAGTATTGTAGGTACTTAGGAATTGTCAAAACAATACTAAGCTACAACTTTACCACCCGTTCGGAATGCCGTTCCTATGGAGAAGAACGGCCAAGAAACTCTATGGTTATACTCTTTTTTTTTAAATCCGTTACATTTTGAGCAGTACATTGTTATGGGTATGTGAGAACAATGTAGGAACGGCTAGGCAGACTTTGGCAGCTGGTAAAAAAAATACTAACTCTAAGTATATCATTACAATTTAATGACTACATGGTTCCCACATTTACAGACAATCCGGAATACGGGTATCCGTATTCCGGACTGTCTTGTATTTTTGTAACTCCATATGCTGGAGTTACTAAAATGCAAAGAAAGCATATCCGAGTAAGGATTAACTCATTGGTAAAACCAGAACAATAGAGAAAGATAAATAAATAATTATCTGGAAGGGTCGGTAATGATGACATAGCAACCTTACTAACTCTAAATGCCTGCCCTCAGCACCCCACACCAAGAGAGCTATTATTTAAAAAAAATAACGTGGTCGCTGTGTACTCTCATATTCTTAACGTGGCTTAAACTGGATCGGCCACTATAGTGGTACTTGATTCCTTTCTTATAATTCATCTAGCGCAAACTTTGTTTCGTGAAAAAGAGGATTCTTAAATAAAGGCGTCGTTTTCTACCCAAGCGATGTAGCTTCTACGCCTGGCGTAATGGCGCCTGGCTTGGTATTGGATCCTTTAATTCTTTTTAAAAATTTTAATAACTTATAATATTTGACGGCTTCATTGATGTATAATAAATTATGATAGTTCTATGGGATAACAATATTATCGTTTAGAGTTAACGAGAACCAATCGATTTGTATATAATATTCATAATAAAATATACATAAAAATACATGTCTTTATTGAATTTAATGTAAACACGCGGTGTGTGATTCCCGCACTGCTGTAAAAATGTTTGCGCACACAGGGTATGTGTTTTTTAGCACAGTTGGTAAAATGTTCGCACACGCCTCGCGCGTAATCCCGCACACCTGTACTGACTGATTTTTTTCTTCAACGACTGTGCGGCGCACACGCCCTGCGTGTGAAGTCCCGTACCGTGAGATTTATAAGCTAGAGCGTCCGCAGCTAACGTGTTAAAGCCAATGTATCTTCGGTTATAGTGCTTTCTTGGGTCATTAGGTAGTGAAGCTACTATAATATGTACCTACCGATTTATTGAATGTTCAGATATAAATCTAGAAAAAAATCAAGCGATACTAACGATGTGCTCTTAATTCCAGTCAAGTATCCACTGTGTAATCCAATTCTTGTAATTCAATTAAATTAAAGGCGTTGTTTTCAAGAATCGTGCGCGTGCGCCGGTCGGTTCGCTAAAACGCTTTTCGTTTCACGGAAACAAACGCGTGAGAGTTGTGTAATAGTAGGGTATGACATAATAGTATTACATTTAATTTGCATCTCTTGGGAATTGTATTGGGAATGTTTTAGATTTGATTATTTTATTTGGTTCTCTATATAGTGTCATGAGAGGTTATCGCTCCATTTTAGTACTATATGTCCCACTCACAATATATCTGTGGTCCCACTAATGTGTTAGAACAAAATTAGCATTACATACTAACCCCCAAATTTATAGACGTTATATAATTTTACCAAAAATCATATAGTATTGCGCACAAGGGTTTTTTTTTTATAGGGACCTCCTTATGTTACAGCTAGTCGTTCTATGGTTTTTCCAACTTTTTATTAATCTACAGGTGTATTCAGAAAGGGTATATACTAGCCTTTGAACCTGAGCTTTCTCATAATATGTGAAGTCAGAATTGCGATATGTCAATTATTAACAAAAATATTTGTTTGCAAAAAAATAATACCATTTTGGTTAGGTAAAAAAAAAACAAATTCTAATCATTACAAATGCGCTAAAGAAGCTCGTTTCAAAGGTTAGTAGTTAGTTAGTTACCTTTCTGAATGAGCCTGTATATATATAATACATCACTTGAAATCGGCTGTTTTTTTAATGTTCGTTACAGTCCGAATAAGCTTTTTAGGATAACATCTATTGAACGAGCTAGCTATTTAATCTACATAGTTTATTTATTTTTTTTATAGTGATCTGTCTTGACGTCCTTACTACCAGGCGGTGGTTATTATAAGTGAGCTCATATCAGTCATTTAACAGGCGTCGCACGCGCAGCTGCTGTAATTATAGGACACGTACTCACTAGGCACTTGTTTATGAATATTTATAAGTACATGTTTCCATTAGGAGCAGTTACTAATATCTTGTAGCAACAACATCAACCGCGCTACAAGCTACACAGATGGCGCTGCAGACGCATTCAGAACAACTGACAAATCTCAATACAATCCTGAAACGCGCTATGAGAGTTTTCGGAGCATGTAACATATATACAACATCCAGACTAGAACCGTGGGGGTATAGCGGCCGCCTCGCCAGGCATATCATCCGCCTGGCTGGAGGATCTTCTATTTTCCGCTGAAATCTCATAAAGATATAAGTAACAATTTACCTAATCTGTGTATATCTTAGTTAGGGCACAGAATACTAAATAGTAGGTTGAGGTTTCGCCCGTATTTCGAAAGACACCAGGAGGGCCCCAAGTCTGATAACACAATCGATTGATAATCGAATATCCATACAATATCTGTCAAAAGTGACAGTTATGGTTGCTATTCGATTATCAATCGATTGTGTTAGCAGACTTGGGACCCAGAACTATTGACTCCCTAACGATTGAGCGTGGCCTGGTACACAATGCAATTCTCTCAGGGAGCGTCCACAATGCTCGGAGGCTGTAGAGTAAACAATACTGATTACATTGACGGCCGATGGTACGACTTGATTGGAGATAAAACAGAACTCCGGAGATGATTGTAGACTGGTCATCTTTGGTGTCCTGGCAAGACATAGAATATTGCCATGAGAATAATGAAGGATGATATTGCAAAGTATCTATGTAGAGCGATCGTCCTAATATAGGACTTTTACCCTACACGTTATCCAATTTCAACCGATTATTAGGATCGCATCGGATAGAATCGGAAGGTGTGGAGCCTGCTTAGCGTGATAAATTTTAAAACGTGTTCCGAATTGGCATGTTTTCGTGAAGGCCAATTCGGCGACTGGATAGTCGTAAACAGAGAAGGAGGCCTCCCAACGCGCGGGACATTTGACACCGACGACAATTTAACGACATTGCCAAATTAACTTTGGCACATTTGGTGTTACATTAGTATATATACTTATGGGTAAGTGTCTTGGATTTTACGTAGTATTACAATCAAATTCTTTTAAATTTGGGTGCCAACAAAAATTAGTAAAATTATTTGCTATCCACGAAATTTAACCTTAATTTACACGACGTTAAGACGTAAAGTCATAAAAAAGGGACTCTGGAAATATATCTTTAAAATAAAAGAGATTTTGTTTATCAAACTCCACGTGTATTAATTCGCATTGTTGAACGAACATTGGTGGCAGAAGCTACTCTATACATATTTAAAAAAATAAAAGTAAAGGTAAGTATAACAAAACTGGAGCGTAAATGGAAATCCCAATAAGTAAATGGGAAAATCATGTAACATTTGGGAGAACCGCCGAGGGAGGCGGCACCGTAGCGACGACAAGGATTCTCTGCACGGCGCGTTCCAAGCTTCTGTAATTTCTCACCGGTCAACTTACCTACCTAGCTATAAAATCAACTAGGTTTTCCTGTGGATTTCAAGGATCAGAAGTACCTATATATATTATCACATACGTCATTTTTTTTATTTATTATTACTAATGTAATAATAAATAAAAAAAAATGACTAGGCTCGTATTTGATCTCGATCTCAACTGATGGTAAGTGACGATGTGATTTACGATGGAGCATACTTGCCTAGATGGTACCTGTTCACTCTCGACTTGAAAATACCCAGATTGTAGTCGAACGGGGAATAAGGACGCCGGCAGCGTGTTCCATTCCATGGCAGTTCGCACGATGACAGTAGAAGCAAAACGCTTAGTACAAACCGGAGGAATGACAACAGTCAACGGTGTACTCAATGTTATTATGTTATAGGTACTCTGGAATTGAAACAAGCAGTGTGCAGCCAAAGTGGGTAAAATATTGAGTAACATTTATATGTTGAAATTAAACTAATTTTACAGATTTTATCGCGTTTATTTAATGTTTTTACGTTCCCGGCGTTTCGGCTGTTTTACAGCCACCATGGTCACGGGAGGACTGAGGTGGTTGACGTCCTAGTGTCATAGTTTGAACTGGGGTAACTTCATATTTAATTGTTGCTTGCGGTATCTACGCAGAAGGTGTATCACAGTGTCTTGAGGTCTTGCAATCGTGCCTTTGGTTTTGGATTTAATTATTTTAATAACTTACATAAGGTTTATTTTCTATTCAATTAGAGTATGTATGTATGTTTATAAATATGATTTAATCAATATTGTACTTTCAACAACGTATAAAAAACGCAGTATCTTATAGACAAATCAACTGATTTGATTAAAGTTTATAATGATTACGAACTAAAACTTTAAAAGCAAAAAAGATAAGCTTGTAAACGGCTTTTGTACGAAATCCATTCCATTTAAGGCCGTTTAGGAAACGCTCTTCATAGAGATGCAAAAGGTTTTATGAGTCAATTAACACTATAACAGCGTGCACTTAAACGATAATGAGTAAGTTAGATTGCTCACTTGGAAAACTATATACCTACTTAACTGTTAATTGTTAATTGGAACTACCGAGCTTGTACTTCACTTCAGTGTTATTAGCGATGGTTAGACTATTGGCTTGCATCTTATTTTGGTACCTCTTTTATGCTGTTACATGGTTTTGTTTTTCGGCCATAGTCAAGTGATTATATGATATTAGTATGAGTATTGTCAATGTTTATTTGGACTAGTTTGGCGTAGGTTTTAGTAGCTATGGTTTACATCTGTCATATCAAACTACAAATTGACATGTAAGTAAGTATATTAAAATACGTATTATTAATGATGAGACTAAGTTATTTTTGCGAGTTTTTGAATACAACAATAAAAGTTGGTTTAATATTTAAGCATCTTACATTAAAACTGGCACTTGCAAGAAAAAAAGAAACACCACATCAGCGCATCGGGAGTTCTGAGTCTGTGGTAGAAAAAGAGGCGGGAATTACAAAGGAGAAAAGTGGTTGTACTGGTGAATAAAATTGTAAACTAAAACTAATTCAATTACATTTTATATTCTTTAATTCTGTGGTGTATTATTGGAAGTCTAACCTCAGGATATTTTTTATAAATAAGACAAAAGAGTATTTAGGTAGTTCTAGTTCTGTGAGTTTTTAGGAAATAAAAAAAGGTTTAGTTAGTACTTACACATACACATATAACATAAAGTGCTCTACAGAGAAACAATAATAATCCCGCCGAGACGCGGTTATTTAAATCCGTCGAAGTGCGACATTTACATTGAAACTTTAGCTTTGCGAGCAAATTGAAGCACTTGGCTGGGTGTAGTCACTCTGTGAGTTACATTACGAGCGCTCAAGTGAGGCAATACTGGAGTTTCTGATGTTTGCTTTAATAGCACCGCTGCTGTTTTATGGCACTTTGGTTGTTCAAGTTAGTTTGGTGTCGCCGCAACTAAGCAGCGGTCGTTGACCTGATTTGAGCCTGCCATTCTGATTCTGGAGCTTTATGCTGGCGTCAACACCTAGTACTTATCGCTAGACGAACACACTAAACCTGTACGGTCCCAAACTAAGCAACGCTTGTATTATCGCTACCGTACAATGAATTGTAAGGAGCCCTGTATATTATTATAACACATAAAATTTGCGCCTACTGGAATTCGGACCCAGGCACAGAAGGAAGGTTATTAAATTCATCTTAAACTTGTCTAGGTGACTGAAAAATTTAAGTAAGTTTTATTGGCAGCTTCCAAAACTGATAAAGGGCATATAAGCCGAATCTTTATTGGTCATAAGCAAAATGTTGTGTACAAATTACCTAAGTCGAGAGTTCAAATTTATGACCTGAACAAAAATATCGAGGAAATAAAATTTGAAATGTCAATAGATTTGTTAAATTTATTTCGTCATATTGGTACTACAGCTATCTATCTATCGCCCGGGGCAATGTGTGGGCGCCGGAAATGCGAGATTTGAATGAAAAATGACAAACACACTTCGGCCCGGGTTAATTGTTTCATGGTGTCGGTGCTGCGAGGTGGCCGAGGCTTTGTTTAGATAAATAATAGCCATATTTAATGAAATACCCGTGTACCGCACACGAACTGTATGGGAAATTAATTTAAATTATGAAAGAATAACATAAGTATTTTGATTTTTTACGTGGGAAGGCAACTAGAATATTAATTAAAATTATGATGATGTAATAAAGTAATTTCACAAGATAAACCACTTCTGGACTATAGCGTACATTTTTACTATTCTACGTTAAATCATCTAGGTTTATCGCAATTGCAGGTACAACCGGTGCTTTAGATACTACTACAGAGAATTTAGAGCCCCGACACACGGGAGGGTCCCGCGTTATTTAAAATGCGCTGACCACCGGCTTTTTGCACAGACACTACAAAACCCACACATTAAAAAATGAGGAACGAACAAGACGTAAAGTGGAACACCGCTGCTATTTATGTTGATGAGATTCCAATGCACAGTAATTTTGCAGGTGCATCTATCAATTATTCACATCCAGTGGCCATTCACAAACCGCACATATACTACGAACCTATTATGTGCTTGAATTTATCAATGGCGAAGATATTACACTGAAGTACTTATAAGCTCCTAGTTGCATCATGGTGCTCGGTACAATACAAGGACCGCTAATACGTGGGTGCTAATTAATATTGATAAGGCTAATTTGTCTGAGGTATAATGTTAGAAATCTACTGAACTAAAACTTTTTATTATTGTTTTTCGCGTTTATTTCATGTTTTTACTTATTTTTATTTCATGTGTTAATGGGAGGCCGCTGCCGCTGCCGCCGCGCCCTCTACTGCACCTTAGCTCGTTTGCATAGAACTTCAAAGTAATAGCTGTAACGATAAGAAATTGAATTAAAGGTTAGAGTGCTTGGGAAAATGGGTTCGATAGCATAGAATATAGCTTCCAATAAAGCGTACATTAGATACTTAAGTAATGATATAGGTACACATTATATTTTTGTACGACATACCTTTGTTTTTTATTGATATGCGCTGTTGGCTGATTAAGGCTTTTCAGCTTCGCCGGTTTTTTTTTTACAAAATTTTGTTTCCGTGTAAATATCGTAATATAGTGGATACGTATAAAATTAAAGTACAAGATTTATAAAAGGTTTTACCATGAATTTGGCCGTGCGCTCAGAACAGGTTGTATTTTTTTTAAATGCCTTATAATTTGATGTATTTCTTTGGGCATGGTATCTTTATAACCTAGTATTGGCCCTGATAAAATATTTTACAATATTATTGTTACAACATGTATAATTGCCAACATAGTAGGTTAAAAGGGTGCCAAATAAAGGTATGTATACATCATCAAATAAGGGTGTAGTTTCAATTAACATTCATGACGATAAAGGGTTGTCGACGAAAGGCGGAAATGGGCTATTCGACCGTCCGAACACGCGTTCCCGAATTTCCGGATATGGGGAATTTCCACGTTTTTCCTTACATATCCCTGAGGACTGTAATTCATAGACCTACAAAATACACGTAATCTATTTCCATTTATATTTTTCCTTCTTTATAAAGATTACTAGTGATGTATGATAAACGAAGCAGGTACTACTACTGAGTCCTGTTAGCCCCTCTGAGCTAAAGCTATAGTGCTAAGTGGGCTCACATCAATAATGTCTATTTTAAACCGACTTCAAAAAGGAGGAGGTTCTCAAATCGTTGTTTTTTTTTTTTTTTTTTTTTTTCATGTATATAGTTGGTAGGTGCAATATTACCTGGGATCATCTATAATTTAATTTATGTATAATCCAAGCGCTATTTATGGATATATTTTTGGATATACTTAATGAATAAATTAATGCTAAAAATATCAACATTCCATGGCAGCTCATTTCACCGTAGACTTGTCATAATATTTGGAGAATATTTCTGTTTTAGAAACGTATTTGAATAAAACGCGTAGGTGTACGCACGAATTATGTCAAACCAGTACGAGATATGCACAAAATTTATTAGCATTTGGACGGGTCCAGCGCCAACCATCAGAAAATACTGCGGATTATTGCAAACAATTTGTAGTCAAAAACTGTAATTATGTTTACAAAATCCATGTTCCATTTACGAAAAGTCCACGAGGAGCGAGGAGTCATTCAGGGCCGGTTGAATGGACACTCGTGACTACCTTTTTTTTTATCACAAACCAGTTTCGGGCGTTCGAAGGACGAGACGCTATCAGTCGCGAAATCTTGCTATCGATAAAACCTCGCACATTATACATTGTCATTTGTACTATAAGATGTGCTCAAGCGCAGGGATAATATAGACGGAGTGTCGGGAACAACATATTGAAGCAAAAACATACTATGTGGATTTGTTTAGGGACCACTTTGTAGGTGATGGGACAGTGAGGAAGAAATTAAGAAAAAATAAGACGGTTCGTTAACAAATGTCCGTTGAAACGTCAGCTTCAACAGCAATCTTTATTCAAAAATAAAATATAAAGAATAGACAATAAAATAAAAATATAATAACTATGCGTCTAGAGCATAGCTATAGAGCGAATTTCGAATTGAAACTAAAGGCACTTATAAGCAACCAGACACACAATTATGTTTTATTAAAAAAATCAATAATGATACTTATACAGCCAAATTGAATTATACTTCTGATAAGCAGCATTCAGCAATAAATTATCTGTACACATACATGTTTACGTCGACAAATTTCACGTTATATGCATAATTAAAGCTCGTTATAACTTCCTAATGGGCTATAGTGTCGGTTAAGAAGGATGTGTCGGCTCAACGTCGTGGGAGCGCCGCTCGGCTTGATCGACGGCTTACACGAGGTGAGCCTTCCGCTCCGCTATATCGACGTTATAACACTATGAGTCATATATTAGGGGAAGGTGATGAACATCCAGTTTTCAATTACATAATAATATAATAATACCAGCCCTTTTAATGTCGCACTGTTGGGCACGGGCCTCCACACTAGCCCAGTGCGGGTTGGCTGGACTTCACACGTCTTTTGAGGGATTCTCTCAGACATGCAGGTTTCTTCGCGATGTTGTCGTTCACTGTTTCGCAAGTGATAATCATTGATGAAAATGGGATTCGCACATTAAATCTTGAAATCCCAGAGGTGCGAGCCGGGGTTTGAAACTGCAATCCTCGTAACCGAGGTAAGCGCTCTACCAACTTGGCTATCACTGCTTATATTACAGTTCTAATCGATTTGAAGGTCTATGATGAAGAATGTTTGAATCACGCGGGTTAAGAGTAGAGAGGTTGCTTGTATTTAATCAGACGTATTTCAGACGATGGGTTTGAGCCCGAACCGTACATATATCTTTATCTAGATAAGTATGTGTTTTTTTTCTAATTATAATTTGTTGACGCACAGTTGCGATAAAGTTTTATATTCCAAACTAGTTGTAGAGTGTTCATGGAGATTATCTTGTGAACTAACGACGAAGTTGCAATTACCACAACACAGTGTAGTTAGGTTACATTTCCAGTTTTAAAATGTATTTTGTAACGGAGATTCTTAATCCAATTCGCCCTCCGGCATGTAAATACTTTTAATCTATATCGACGCCATGTTGTTTTTGTTTAGCAGGCCGTCGGAATGTTAATTGATTCAACGTTCTTCCTAGGTATGTCGACGTAGCGGTAGCGTCAATCCGATTTATTTCCATTTAACAGCGAAACTAATTAAGAATCGGTATAAGAATTTCATTTTATATGATTGTATATACTGGGCGCCTATAGAAAGAGTTGTTGAGGTGAGTTCAGCGGTCAAAAGGTGGGTATGTGCATAAATAATAAAATTATTATGTGGTGGGCGCCGCGCTCGTCTCCCGCCTCGTCTCTGCCTCGGCGCGCGTCGTTCGAAAGGCTATTAACACAATTTCTTAAGGCAGACGAAAATTATCATCAGTCACATTATAGCGTGCACGTGCCACGCACAAAGTAATTTAATCTAGCGTGTAGAAAGAGAATTTATTGTCAAATGATGGAAATAGCAAAAGGTCAAGATATAGGCTCGGAGTTTTACAAGTTCCATTATTAAAGATTATGGCTTCTTTTTTATTTTTGACATGTTATAATGTATGTCGCGTCATAACTGTCGATATTGATGGCAGTAGCTGTATTGGGAATAAGTATTGAAAAGTTTACTGCACTTAATATAACATCTCTGTCGTTACGAATTTCAAAGGCTCGAGATGGACATAATTTTGATGTTACCTTTTACACTGATGCAAGTAGTAAACAATAAATACTATAATAAGTATTCTAGATCGTTTCTCTGCTATTAATGTAATCAACCCTCTCGCTCACTCTCATTCACAAAATTGCTGTGACAACAGTTTGTTAATTGGTTTGTAATACAGTTGCATGATTGAACTAATAAGCAAGCGAAATTTTGACCGAAGGTTCTTTTTATGAGGTCGTGCCACTATAAAAGGATTTATGAAATAGCGATCCTTCGAATTGAAGATTTGAGAGAACAAAATGTTTTTTTCTTGGTATCTACAACCATTCAATCGACGCTCCTCAGAAGCGTTTGTAGATTAGCAGAATTGGGCCACAGTTTTTTTTTTAATTTGGCATCACCATCGGTATTTTGCCAGTGTCAAGTAATATAAATTATTCCTGTTTTTGAGCATATGCACAAGCCCAAAGGTTAGGCACAAGTAAAATACCCCCCCATCCCTCAATCAGTAAAGTGATGGATACGTTACTAAAAGATTTTTCATGGATTTTTTGTGAGAAACTGAAAAGCCAAGTTTCGTCACTCTGTTTGAATTACCTACACTTGTGCACTTTACCGAACCTATAATGGTTAATATTCCACTTATATCACTCACTATAACTCGCAGGAACACTAGTTTTAGAAATTAAAACATAAATGACGCCATGACTTTTCAGTTTCCCGCCAAAAAGTCTGGGCCACAGTTCTTGGTTCAATTTTTAAAACTGACCAGAGACTCGCATAATCCGTGGCCTTTTTTTTCATGGACACCGAAGTCTGCCTTGCCCTTTATTCGATATCTCAACAGATTATGTTTCACACGCATTTCCATCCATCATATTACATTGTCAACCCACAGGATAGGCACATCCTTCCCTTTGTGCCAAGGTTACTGACCCCAAATCAATATACATGCTTCATAATAGAGCGCTGACTTGTAATTTCTAGAGTGTGGGTATAATTTTCACGGTTCTTAATGATTTGAAACAATGGACGACGGGGATCCAGATCGCATCTCTGAGTGGGTGTCAGTCTGTGCGCGTGAGTGGGTGTCAGTGCACATGCTTCATTACAGATGAGATGTGCTTCTTGCTGCCCACTCAGTGCTTGTGATGAGTGCCGACTATTATCTGAATTTGCGAGTTCACCTCTAGAGTGGGCTTCGAAAATGGGATGAGAAATTGTTGTTAAATATAAGTATAGGAAGTACATGTTCAAAATGTTTTATGGCAGTGACGTTGGTACACATGTTACGGGATATGATTTGAGAACAGTGCCCTTAGTAGAAGTTTTAAATGTATTGAAATAAATACATGTATTTATTTATACAATTTATTTATTATTTATAAAATAATAAATAAATTATATTATGTATTTATTTATTTATACAATACATGCATGTAACCGCTCCTGTGCGTGAAATGTATTGAAAGATTACTGCATTGGTGGGTTTGATGCTTTCAAAAGTTGTCTATGCTTGCAGGAGGAGTACCATGATTGTGACGAATAATCACGTGGGTGTGACGTCGTAAAAAAAAAAGCTGGCTTGAATTATGATAGCGTTACGCAATTAGTTTGTTCACATCAATCAATAACTCGAAGCAAATTCTTTGTGCTTGATTCTAAATAGACTATTTACAACTTATCACCTTACGTTAAACACATAAATGTCAATACCGTATGCATTTCTACGATAGAGTTTGAATATCTCAATATTGAAGCGAACAGGCGTAGTGATTTACGATGAGAGGCGTACCAGAGACAATTTATGTATGTATGTTAAGGAGACATCAACAAATTCATTGTGGACGGTTTACGGAGCGTCGTTCCCGCGCCGGCCATAAACAACGCGAGTGTTTCCTTAATAATACACAGGATATATTCCCATAATGCACTGTTATGTGCTTTTACTTAGAACAGAAACATGGATTATTTGCTTACACAGTAAAACCTTATTTTGGAGGTGATACGTCTGTGAACATATTCTTCCCACCTTTATCCTATTTTTGTAATTGTATCCATCCAGTTCACCCTGACTAGGCTGGTGATTGATATTCACATGCAACTACCCTCCTCATCATCAAAAATGCTTTATTTCGTCGTATATTTATAATCACAGACCAATAAGAGAACATGTTTTATAATATAATTTTGATATCTCACTGATCAGAAGTGAAGTGAAGAAATATAAACATTTTTGGATAGATTTGAAATGTCTTTTGAGCCACTGTATTGCTATGTGAGTTGGAAACGCAATTTTCATTTCATCATGTCACATCCATTATTTTATTTATAATATGTATTTATTGAATATGTTATTGCTATTAATTACTTGACCAATGTCAAGTAATTAATTAAGTGGCGGGTATTTTGCCAATGCAAAATACCCGCAAATACCCGATAAGTTGTGGGTGAGGCCATTTGCATATCCATTTTATTTCATTGCATCTCATTTCGTAAAGAAAGAAGAAGAAGAAATATGTTTTCTATAAATACATATTTGCTTTTATGATCCTATATTTATGTCATAGATATATGATAATATCATACTTCCCTGGTCGATATTTTAAGTACGTCTAGTCTATGGTCTTGGCACGTATTTAATTATTCCCACCATCTGTCCACGTTGGCCGAATATGGTCTTGTTTAATATCGCGGCGCGGGCGTCTCCTCCGCGTGCCGACCAAGTACGGTGAAGTGACTCATTTACCCTTGAACTTAGGATCTAACTGCTGTTCTAATCAGTTAGCCTTTTAACACGAAAGTAACTAGGTGTCTGCTTTCTTTATCTTATGGTTTGACTCAAGATATAGGCAAGGTACTTATTATTACGCTATGACTGTAAGGGGCGTGCAAAATTGATGGTCGCCAGCGAAACCACAAGAAACAGCAAGGACGTACTAAAAAACCCGACTCACGCCAAATAATTTTCGTTAAAACAATGTGAAGATATCAGCTATCTTTAAAATGCTGCATATTTACCCACGCTTAAGTATGGTTTACACGTTTACACAATTAAGTTCCTGAGCCAAGTCAACAACTAGTATCGTGTAAACAGCTTGGTAAGCAAGTTGCTACGGGTACATCAGAAAATGATTTGAACTTGGAACATGTATGCTCGAGTAATACCTACGCAGAGCTCTCCCCACCTTTTGCTGTTTTGTTCCAAGTTCAATTTCATTCAAAATTCGTTCATTATGTGAACCATTTTTTAAATTTCGAAACTGGATTCCAGGTTTTTAGCCGAGGTGTTGAAGCGAGATAAGTCATTAAACTCCTTTAAATCGGAATGGCTGCCTACAAAAACGAGACGCTGCCAACTTCGATCCGGTTCTACCGATACGCGATGCTGCATTTATGCCGACCAATTGTCTTGTAATAATTACAACGATAATTATAGTACGTACCTACTCATTGTGATTTCGACTGACCATTAATAAAATGGTATTGAATAATAATCGGCACCGGAAATGGGACTGCATGAGATCAAAACCACTGATTTACTATTGTAATAGATACTTAAGCTTATGCTCGGTTTACACGAGGACAATGCGCGAGTAAACAAGTAGCGAATGTTCTTGTGTACGAGTAAACCGCTCGGCAAGTTCGCAAGTAATTTCCAACCATTAGTTGTTAACTATATAAACAAAGTTGTTAAGGGGCTTTCAATTCTAAATAATAATTATGCACTTAAACGACAATTTACTAGCTTTTTTTCCATACATTTTTGAACATTAATGTACTTATCAGTTACCTACGTCCTTTCATAGGTTACACAACGATAAACAGTAGATTTTATTTCTATATTTTTTATTACAATAATATTTCCGAGCAAAACATATCATCACAAATTTTCTGGTGATATGAACAAGTTTGAAGACATTGATATGAAAAGATATCAATATCTTAAATCTTGTTCATATTACCAGAAAATTTGTGTAGATAAGTATGTTTTGCTCGGATATTGATATCTTTTCATATCAATATCTTCAAACTTGTTCATAATTAAATACAATTATCCAATTTTTAACACCATCAACCTTAATTTTACACCTGCCAATATGCATAAATTGTCGATATCAGTAGATACCGCGTTACTTTACAACACCAATTTAGGCATTTTTTTAAAAGGAGAAAATTAAGATTAAAAAATAGCAACGCTTGTGCTCCGTGGCTAGGCATCAAAGTCGATTCGATACGGTTTTTGATCAATCTTAATCGATATAATATGGACACATAGGTAGTCAGGAGTCAATGAACTGACTTTTTATTATGGAGATGAGATATATTATGGAGAGATATAGAAAATAAAAAAAAAACAATACAACTGTCAAATTGGTATAATAAAATTTTTTGTGAAAATGCATAGACGACGTTTAATGTTGAATTTCGAATTCCATTTAATTATCGAACAATGCATATTTTTTCTTGTCGTTGCAAACGATGATCGTTCATAAAGTACTAACCTAGGCACGTAGGTACCTTGCCAGCCAAGACTTTTTTATTTGCACTCCTTTGCTGATTTTTGTTCGCCTGTTTACCTGTCTCATTTCCCCCGTGGTTCCATCATATTACGTTTATGTTTGATCGACAAATACTTGAGTAGGTGTTTATTTTTTTGCTCAAATTGAACTTCCAAATATGCAGTCATGTTTAGTAAAGTAAGCGGTATTTACGAAAGGCTTTGTTTTTTAAAGGAAAAGAAGGTAGCGTTAAGTTACCTATTAAGTAGGTACTTGGCTTCGCTGCGCTATTATGATAAAATTGTTAGTAGACACTAGTAATTTTTATTTCTGTAACACCCTAAGATGTAGTATTTATATTATTGATTTATTTCAGAATTAAAAATTACAGAGTTTCGTAGATACAACAGTGTTATCGTGGTGTCTGCTTTAAAATATTATGTAAAATTTCAATAAACAAAATACATGACTAATGTAATTTATTCTCGTACTCAGCAAACGCGAATTAATCGCGTGGAAGCCATTAAAGATTGTTGGAATAACGGGAGCGCGCTCATTATAATTTTTGCCACGCAAAATACACAAACTTGAGAGCACCGATGGAAGTAATTAGCATTGTTCCGGTCCCAGAAAGCGTACGGGGCATTATAAAACTGAAAGTTTAGTGAACGTGACCGAGTAAGGAGACGCTATTGAAGGATATTTATACGAAAACTTCAGAAAAATCCTTTAGAATGTCCTTAGTAATCTGACAATGAAGTGAGATTAGTAAGCGTTAAATATTATACCTAAGATCAATTTCATTTTACCCGTATAAACCATTTGAAAAAGATAAGTAGGTAGTAAAAGAAAGAATGATAATGCCACAAACTATAATCAAACACGCGTGACCTAAAAAGTGAACTCTTTTTCATGTTCTTCCTCTCCCGCGCTTTTTCTTTCAATAACTTCTTTTTTCTCACCCGTCTTCCACCTGCCAGTGTCAATTTTCGATGATGCCAGTCTCTTACGACATCATTAACCATTTTCCAGAAGCCACGCCATTTGCACATCATCATGTCATATCCATTATTTTATTTAAAATGGGTATTTATTGAATGTTTTATTGCTATTCATTATCCATTTTATTTCATCGCATTTCATTTCGTAAAGAAAGACGAAGAAGAACCATTTTTCAACAGGCCTATTTTTTTTTCTTATTCTTTTCTTAATTTTAGAAAAGCTTTTAAAAATGACGATAAATAAGCTGATGTGCACCAGTTATCGTTAAATTACACTGCCGTCTCTACAGTTATATATAAAACTGGCTGCTACCCGCGACTACGTTCGCGTGGTATTTAACAAAGACACAACCGTTGGCAACAGCCTGCTCGCGCGTTCTGAGCCCGCGGGACGCATTTCAGGTTGTTGCTATCAAACTTAATCAGGCGCAACGCTGCAACATTGGTTTTAATTTTTTTTCGTGAGATCCTATGTTTTCTTCTAAAATAAAAGTAGCCTAAGTTACTCCTTGTTACATCAGCTATCTTCCAGTGAAAGTCCCGTCAAAATCGGTCCAGCCATTTTAGAGATTACCGGGACAGACAGACAGACAGACAAAAAATTTAAAAAAGGTTGTTTTGGTATAGGTACCGTGTATACATCCAAATGCATTTAGTAAAAAGCGGTTATTTTAATATTACAAACAGACACTCCAATTTTATTTATATGTATAGATGTATAGATGTGTAACCAAAATAGTTTAAAATATGTTAATAGATGAATCAGTAAGTTATATGGATCGCGTTGATGTATAAAATAATGAATTGAATGATTTTTTTTTTTAATAAGGTTAACCAGTATATGATGGCCGTGCGCTCAGTACAGGCTGTATTATTTTAAATGTCTAATAATTTGATTAATTTCTTTGGAAATTTTATCTCTATAAACGACTGTTGGACCTGTTAAATTTTTTTTACACTATTATTGTTACACCTTATATAGATTTGCGGTAGTTGAATTTAATCATAAACGGTGCTCTCGGCAGTAGGAAAATAGGCTATTTTTTGACATGTAGGTATTTTAATTGTGTTTGCTATGGGGCTGGGCATTACTGCTATGTTGTTAATGTCTAAATCAGCCTTTCCCAAAGTGGGCGATAACGCCCCCTTGTGGGCGCTGCAGGCGGCAGTAAGAGACCCAGAAAAATAATTAATTTCATTTGAAGTTATGGTGGTTTTTAAGTCTGTGAGAAAAAGGGGGCGCGAAAAAATAGTTAATTCTCAAAGTGGGCAGTAGACAAAATAAGTTTGGGAGCCCCTGGTCTAAATGGTAGCACAGTGGGCGTGCGTTATCATTATTGAAAAGGTACCTATGCCACCTCGGTGACCCCATATCGTAACGGCACTTAGCTCTCATACTTACAAGGCTTTAAAATATGCGTAGGTACTCAAAGCCTATAAACTTTACGGGATTAAGTGTAAAGGTGAATGAATAATAATTAAGTATTGTATTTTGAGGTGGATAACATTCGCAAATGGCTTTATTATACTTTTATAGCTGCGACAGACTATAAAAGCTTTTTAATTCATTCGCTATTCAATAGAAAAGTGCTTTGTAATGTCATTGTTAAATGAAACGGTAATACTAGGACGAAAGCTATCTATAATCAATATGTTTATAAACGTTTAAACATCGAGAAGACGCTTTGAATTCTGAAATTAATAGATCTTTACATGGCATTTTAAATATAATTTAAAAAGAGTATTCCAACGGAATAATCTATTTAATAAAATATTATGTTCCATAAATGTATATACTTAAGTAGATTTAAATAAATCGCTCGTCAAACGAAAATTGATATGAGCTGTACGGCTGCACCAAACAACAAGGTACCCACAAGATCTAACAAAAATCGGAGGAAGAAGTCAATCAGTAAGTTATAAAGATAGTATTACAAAAAAAAATATTCTTGTACATTTTAAAATTCCACCACGTAGGTGCTTACTAACTGCACAGTTCAAAGATTGTGAGTGTTATCTTATGTTAATACCTTTGTACATATATTATAACCAATCCCCCCTTACCTCTTACCCCCCTCCCCCCCCCCCCCCCCTTTATAAAAACGAATCCATTGTAATATTAACAACACTAGTATCATTATTTCATATGCTTGCGTGTTTTCTCTGCTAAGTAGCTGGTAAAGATAATTACGGCTACGGGTATAAAATTATTATTATTAAGATACATTTTCTCTATATGATAAATATTGACCGTTGTTCAGTTATTGATTCAGTCCCAAGAGACGCCCGTATTTGAAATCAACCTCTTAAATTGCTCTCATTAAAACTAAAATGGTAATTTTATTGTTCTCGTAATTGGAGTATTTATTACCTACTGTTATGTTCGAACCACCATTGAATAAAATCATAAATAACTTACTTTGGGTCGATCACATTAAAAACCTAGTAAAATATTTATGGTAAGTATTTCTTCTGAATGAATAAAACAACATAGTCGATGTTTTGGCGGGAAACTGAAAAGTTATGGCGTCAGTTATGTTTTAATTTCTAAAACTAGTGTTCCTGCGAGTTATAGTGAGTGATATAAGTGGAATATTAACCATTGTGGGTTCGGTAAAGTGCACAAGTGTAGGTAATTGAAACAGAGTGACGAAACATGGCTTTTCACTTTCTCACAAAAAATCCATGAAAAATCTTTCGGTAAAGTATCCATCACTTTTCTGATTGAGGGATGGGGGGGTGTATTTTACTTGGGCCTAGCCTTTGGGCTTGTGCATATATTCAAAAACAGAAATAATTTACATTACTTGACACTGGCAAAATACCTATGGTGACGCCAAATAATAAAAAAAAAACAACATAGTCGACATGAATTTATTCACTATTTTCTGCTTGGTGGTGGAAAGTTAATGGTCTCAACAATATTGTTTCGTTATTATGCACAGCAGGTTGACGTTTTTTTTTAGCTAAAACAGCATGAAAATAGTTGTAAGGTCACGCCAGTAATTAGTCCTTCGATCACCAATTGTTCATCGAGAATTAGTCAGATAGGCATAAAATCTATATCAGAAACAAAACTCACTAAAAGAGTCACGATCCTCAGCAATGAGGGAACGATGGTGGAGGAATTAAAACCAAAAGCTAGATCATAAAAAAACCTTTTGTGCTTTCCTTTTAATAAAACTTTGAAAGCGTTTTACAGACAAAATACTTCTACTCAGTATACAAAATTATATAAATTTCGGTGTTCAATATTTATCCAACTTATATTATAAATGTGAAAGTTTGGATGGATGGATGTTTGTTACTCAATCACGCCAGACCGACTGAACGGATCTGGATGAAATTTGGCGTAGAGATAGATAATAGTCTGGAATAGCACATATGCTTCTTTTTATCCCGGAAAAAGGACATAAAGGAAAAGGACATACTTTTTAATCGCGGGTAACACCGCAGGGCGCAACTAGTTATATATATATATATTCATTGCTTATATTTACGCGAATACTACACATTGAAATAAAACGTCAACGTAATTGAAACGTCAGGAACGTAAACACAAATAAACGCGATAAAATCCAAAAAAATAGTTTTATTTCAATTATTATATATAGTTTAGTACCTTGACTACCCTTCAACCTGCCAACGATCCCAGCGCCACCTGGCACGCTCTGTACAAATCTGTTTGGCACGTCGTCGGCGTCCGCACACGAGGGCCAAATTATTTATGTGGGAACACGTTCCAGAGGTGCGTTGCACGTGATGGGATTGCCTGAGTTACTGGATACTGTATAGGAGATGGATAAGGTCCTTTACTTAGAAAGGTAAGTGCTATAAGGTTGCATATAGCTTAGCATGAATAGTTTTGCAATCCAAAGCCATAGCGGAGCCAGCAGGATTATTATATTGTCTCTGGATGAAGTTAAACAAGATACTTAACTCAATGCGGTTTTAGAAACTAACAAGGTGGAATACACGTATTTTTTTATATATAGCTTATATGATATTAGAAAGGACATTGAAAATCGTAGTTGGATATTTACCTATTTATATGTGAATTGAAAATATTATAATTTAAATAAAAAAAAAAAAAAAATACTACATCATATCCCGTGACTGGAAAGATTTTTATACAGAGCATGAAGTCTCACAATGCGTTTTGTTTTTATCTCTTAGTATTTAGTTGTTTTGCATCGAAAGTGAGGTCATTTAGACGCATAAAAGTATATAACGTTTTATTGTTTTTTTTTTTAAATAAGATGAATTATATTTTCAATAAATATTTTTTTATGGTTTATTAGGCATGCAAAAGTATTTGCAATATTTTGTTGACGACCCTATTCAGTACGAAGTGGACATATAATTCTATAGTATCTATGTCTGAAATTACAAATGCTATCAAAAACATTTTTTTAATCGTTTTCATATATGCTCATTGGTAGTGTGCTTATATGCTACTAGGTAGCATGCCTACGATTGTAAATGTCAAATACCTTCTACCTTGGATCATTTGTACTACGATAGACGATGCGAAGTAATGTCACACCGACATGACGTACTTTCACGGTATTGGGTATCCATCTAGATAAATATCTGAGCAGATAACATTGCGGTCGAAAAACATGGCCGCCGATGCTCAATTTGACAGTTGTGGTGACGACTCCATCGTCCAACGTCATGTTAATGCACAACACGTAACATTCGAATTATAAGCATTCGCTATTGAAATCGATACTTTACAATTTAGACAGTATAATAATTTAAAGTTCATAAATTGTGTAACCTGTGACACTTTTTTTATTAGGGTTAGAAACGTTGTTGATTTGTATCATGCCAGTTGCATTTTATAATTTCATATAATTTAAATAAACATATATTTGTGCACAGAATGCGGAATATTAAGTAATGATATATATTCTTTCTTGTTAAGTATCTCTGTTTGTTTATATGTCGAATAAACATTTTCTTTTTAAATTTAACATGCACATCCAGGACGTTGTGACGTCACAACGTCGTAATCATTGTCAGGTTGGCAATACGAGTTTGGTAATATTTGGAATTTTAATGTGTTTTCTGTCATTTGTTTTCACAAGAGTAACGTGACAAATTTTATTTCTTTAAACTTGATCATCGATTTTTTTTGGAAAATACTGGAATTTACAATGAAATAACTATATAGTTAGCATCATTTTTAACTAATGAACAACTTAAGATTGTTTTTCAAACATAATCAAATAGTTTATTATAACTGCTTCATGATAGAAGCATCTACAGATTATTTATCCTAAACAAACCACCGTACAGTTTACCTTACATTTTTTGTTTCCCCAAAATCAATGATCATTACGGAGGTGTTGAACGCTCCAACCCCGCGGCAGGGTCGTCGATATCCAATACCTACGAGTCCTAATTGAATTAGTTTCAGGTTCAAATTCAAGCATCCTGAAATTTGCTGCGGGTAAGGCGATTACATATAGCTATTCCGAAATACAATTCCGAACTCCTTTAGTTAATGGGTTATGACCTATAGCATAACCCATTAACTAAAGGAGTTCGGAATTGCGTCTAATTTAAATGAAATTACTACAAAGGTAACGCTTGTGTTGTGGGTACCGTACAATGGACTGGCGAACCCAGTATATAATACTTATATAGACATTAAACATCCATGACTCAGGCACAAAAATTCATGTTCATCACACAAAGTTCTCCCTAACAGGATTCGAACCCGGGACCCTCGGCGCAGAAAGCTCACTACCAACTGAGCTCATCAGGTCGTACACGTAACAAAATCTCAAATGTAGTCGCACGTGTGATACATTCCGTTTTACATGTCAATCAGCGCTTTAACCATGTCCCCATTCATAAGTCCATCAAAAGAAGAATGATTGTAAAACGATCCACAAATTAATGTGGCCGTGGGCGTCTTTAGCTTATAGCAGTCGTTCGGGGGAAACCGGAGCCGCACGAGCCCTCACGATCATTGATTACGTATCATCGCACGAGTCTCATTAACCTAACAAAGGCATTAATCAGTTGCTTTCACGGCGGATTAGCGTGAAACAAATTGTGCTGGCGGTGCCGTGGGCGGCCGAGGAGACATTTTTACGACTCAAAAACGGTTCTAAATGGTGGACGGATAGTTTTAAAGCACGGATGTCAATTAACACCGTTGGCCGGAGTGGCGTTTGTCATGCGCGCGCGCAACGCTCTGCCCACGGGCCGCGCGCGCGCCGCCTCGTGTTTACATTTGACACGATTGAAAAATTGCTATTTTTGTGTAATCCTCTTACTGTCTTCTTGACAAAGTTGATGAAAACAGTATTCTCGAATGGCCTCTGAGATCGAAGCCGATTTTGTGAGTGTTGAGCCCACACGGCTATTCTTAATACTTATTCTTATTTATTACCGCAGAGTATGCTTACATATCGAGTAGTAGACTTTTTATTTGGAGATAAATTCCTGTAACTTTTTTTTTTTTTTTTAATAAGTGCGTTGTTAAAAACCAGTGCGCCTAAAGAATTACGAAAAAGAGGTGTTAAGAGGAATTACAATTTTCTGTTAAATTTCAAATATGTCTTGTGACACGATACCCAGTAGACAGTACATATCTAATGGCCTTCACAATATGCTGATCAACTCTATCTACAACTATTTGACAGAATTTGTATGGGTCATCTGTTGGAATTTATCTTAACTCAGCTGACACGACACAGTAATGTTGCCCTGTATTCTGTATTTCCATATAAAAGTCCAATCAGTTTATGCCGAATTTATTTTCCAGACAACCTAATATTTTTTTATTTCTCTACAAAACAGATGTGGACTATTAATGCAGCGCGAACAGTTTAGTGTGAACAAACGAGTACTGTACTTCATCGGGGTAGAGCTCTGTCAATTGGGGCGATAAGTTCAAGAGAAAAATATGGAAGAGCTTGCAAGTTCAGCGGGTAATCTTCGAAATCGTGGTTTAGAAGACGCCGGTTCGGACGCAACACAACGATCGAATTCATGATGATAATGATATGTGTGTGTGTATGCAAATTTGAACCAGTTTGTGAACAAAGAATGGTTTACGGTTTTTTTTAAATCTTTTCTTTACTAAATGAAATGCGATGAAATACAATTTTTAAACAAAAAATACCAGAGCCGTTCATCATATTTGTATTAACACAGCACATTTGTATTAATATAGATTGATCATATAGGTACTTATGCTCTATCTTTATTCATTATTCCTATCAATTGCTCGAGAAAGCTAATTTTCTTTAATTTTATTATGTATGTTACTTTTCTGTTTCGAGCTAAAGAGGAAATGATATGACCAGTGTAATATCTGCTATTTCGTCGGGTTTCAAACTATTTGGAACAGAAATAGACCATCTTTGTGTAGCATATGTTGTAAATACTGAATTCATATGGAACAAGAGCGGAAATGGAAACGGCGACATCATGTTTGCTTATATTCTGTGGCCGTTTGAGTTTCCCGGTTCAGCCACTTTGATTTTCGGTAGCTGAAAAAATATTGTTATGAATGTAATTTTCCATAACATAGATGTACAGCAAAAAAGAGTCATACATCTATCTATACCAATATTATAAATGTAAAAGTTTGGATTGATGTTTGTTACTCTTTCACGCCAGAACGGCTGAACGGATCTGGATGAAATTTGGCACAGAGATAGATTATAGTCTGGAATAGCACATAGGCTACTTTTTATCCTGGTAAAAAGGACATATTTTTTAATCGCGGGTAACACCGCGGGGCGCAGCTAGTAATATATAATAACGTTCAAAGTGATACTTTACCGAGAAATTACCTAATTATTGTCATTATTTTTTTTATTTTAATTCTAGAAGCATCGCTCAAATTTTGAATAACTATTCGGTGTCCATATATCGTCGTAGTATTATTTGATAACTATCGTATTAACATTCATTAATTCCGATATAATCTTCAAAACTCTATCTCAATTGTTTGACTCCTATTTATAAGTCCATTAAAAATATTTTTATGAGCTCAGTATCGGGCCGTCTGTTGTTCCGAAGCGTAGGTGTTATACTGACATGGCTGCACTATCTTAGTCATTATAAATAACGTACAGATAAGCAACTGAGACAATACATCTCTGGAAGGTGGGTGGTAGGCGACGACCAAATAACGTCGACCTTTGTAAAGGCACAATTTCCTAAATTTTCTCGCGGAAATGGGAAGTGAAACAGGTCTATTTACAATGGCCTGTAAAGCCCATCTCGTGGGTGCTTGTCCACGAGTCGTGGAGAAATGGAGTTGTATTCATTGTTATGATCGACAAACAAAGTGCGTTTAAGCATTGTGATATAAATAAATTGTGTTATTTAGATATTAATCTTCGTGTGTATATTTTCGTAGACGCACGGACCGAATGCCAGGATGAGATGAATGTATACTTAACAAAGGCATGCCACATTTACTGCTTTTTGCTCATGTAAATAATATAAGTACGTATCTACTAACATAATAATCAGCCCTTCGCTCCATTGCTGGGCACGAGCCTACCCTTCGTGGCAGAGGGATTTAGATAATAGTTACAGACACTTCCATCGAAAGCAATAAGCAATTGGTAAGGTTGGGCAAATAATATTCATGGTTTAAAATGAGAATTGCCAATGAAAATTGGAATATTGTTTACTTATTAACTATAACCAAGGACTTTTCTTCCTAGCATGATTCCTATTTTCGTCGGTTTCCAGCCATCCCTGATTAAGGTAACGCTGATATTTACACAGATTGCGACCTGCCTTCGGAGTTCCAACAACAACAATCTAGCGTAACACTAAATTTATCAGTAATATTTGAGGATTCTGAATGCCCCTAACGACAGTCAGGTGTTAGTAAGACAACGGGGACAGCTTGACGTGCTCTCCGAAGCATGGAGATGATCAGCATGGTTATCTTAAATCATTCGGAATCGATATCGAAAACGAATTTCAATTTTCCGATGTTGATGTCGCTCCCGACGAGTTTTCCGACGGAAACTTTTTGAAAAAACGACTTGGTTTTGTCATCGAGATACATCGAAGATAATCAAAGTCAAAAAATTGAATAGCGATTGCGGTAATCCAGCCCGGAAATTTTTGATTCCGTTTCCGATATCGATTTCGAATGGTTTAAAATAACCCTGCAGATGCTATAGTTCCTCCCAGTATGGTCCAATCGAGTCATGCGCTGATCTATAGAGCGTTTTACAGTACTAAGTTACAACCTCTTTTAACTAAAGTACGTACATTGAAATGATACTCCACTCTACACGGGTCGAGGTTTCATTCATTATTCAGAGTCGCTCGTCCCGATTTCGGAACTGCGCCGATGATAGCCGAGATTCATCTTAACTGCGCCCTTAGGACGACGAGGGAGGTAGTAGCGGTTAGTTCATGAGATGATTATGTGTGTTAGATGTTAACTTGTTTTATCGATGGTGTAAATGTGTTTCAGGACGGCAAAGGTGATGTAATTATTTTATAATAGTAAAGAGCATGCGTATTCAGAACTTTGGCTATTATTTTCTTGTAGGTAAACGAACTTTTTTAATTATTTTTTTATTGATGATATAATTATAAGCTTGCAGCGACATATAATACAAATTGTCCAATTAACTTACTATTTTGATAAGAAAATAAATAATCAATAAATTATTTACTAAAATGGTAACTAACTTTTTGATAAGTATTATTTAGGTAATGATAGACTGAAAATAACATTTTTAAATAATGTTGATAAAGTTATGTTAATTAATAACAGGTCATTAATTTAGGTACTTCTAATCAGTATGTACGAAGAATTTTATGAAAATAAATCGAAATAATATAAGCTAATTAATGTATATGTACTTATTTAACTGTAGGGTAACCAGGAATTTCCAATGTAAATCGGGAAACATTCTGTCACTGTCATACTTATTTATAAGATGTATGGTATGACAGGGATGGCAGACTTTACGTTACCGAAACGGTGCGTAAAAAGGATTGCGCTTGAGGGTTAAATAAAGTTGCAATAGACTTTTTGGCGGGAAACTGAAAAGTCATGGCATCAATTATGTTTTAATTTCTAAAACTAGTGCTCCTGCGAGTTATAGTGAGTGATATAAGTGGAATATTAACCATTATGGGTTCATTAAAGTGCACAAGTGTAGGTAATTGAAACAGAGTGACGAAACTTGGCTTTTCAGTTTCTCACAAAAAATCCATGAAAAATCTTTCAGTAAAGTATCCATCACTTTACTGATTGAGGGATGGGGGGTATTTTACTTGGACCAAGCCTTTGGGCCTGTGCATATGCTCATAAACAGAAATAATTTATATTACTTGACACTGGCAAAATATCTATTGTGATGCCAAATTAAAAAAAAAAAGTTGCAATAAATGACTCGTGCCCAGGGCCTTAATAAAAGATCATTGTACATAGTAACTCTGACATTTCTTACTTACTTTCTAAGGATGTATAAATAGTCAAAAGTGACATACTATATTGATTTCTTATATTTACGCTACTACTACACATTTAAATAAAACTAATTTTACGGATTTTATCGTGTTTATCATGTAATTTTGGGAACGTAAAAAATCTATACTAATATTATAAATGTGAAAGTTTGGATGGATGGATAGATGGATGGATGGATGGATGGATGGATGGATGGATGTTTGTTACTCTTTCACGCCCGAACGGCTGAACGGATCTGGGTGAAATTTGGCGCAGAGAAAGATTATAGTCTGGAATAGCACATAGGCTACTTTTTATCCCGGTAAAATGTATGGTTCCCGTGTTTTAATTTTTCATACTTTTTATCGCGGGTAACACCGCCGGGCGCAGCTAGTGAATAATAAACGCGACAAAATCCGTAAGATTACTTTTATTTCAATCAGACATACTATTATATGATGGTACTGACACAAGGTTCAGCCCGCGGTTGTCATCGGCAACATACTCGAGCAACGGCTAGCACTGGAAATAGATTAAAGAGCAATAAATAAAGCAATATATTAGAGTTGTGCAAATTAATATGGAACGCTGTGTAATGAATTCGTCCTTCCTGTATCATGTAGGGCTCCCACTCAGTAATTACCCTTTTTATTTTGTTTTCGCTGGGAAATGCATTTACGCATACCGCCCGAGTCCGGGGAACTTGAGCGGTTATGTGGGGCTCCTGGACAAGTCCAGACTACCCACTAAAACACAGCGCTGCCCTCTCTGCCCATTGTGGGGCGCCACGGGATCGCTCTACGAGCACACTCATTAATTACCTACATTATCTTGTTCGAGAACACTATACTTAGATTTTTTTGATATCTTCTTATTTTCATTTACAAAAGTAATTTGTAAATGTGTGAACCATGTAGTAATGGCTACATGGTTCACACATTTACACTTGTAATGATATTGAGTTAGTACATTTTTCCACCAGTTGCTATAGTCTGCCTAGCCGTTCCTACATACCCATGACAATGTACTGCTCAAAAATGTAACGGGGCTTTTTAAAAAGAGCAACCATTGAGTTTCTTGCCCGTTCCATCCATAGCAACGGCATTCCGAACGGGTGGTAATATTGTAGTTCAGCATTTTGTAACTATTTTGAAGATTAATAAGAACTGTAGTTAATGGTTTACATGAATGAAGAATATTCTGATTCTGATTCTGTTATAGTTTGTAGTTTTCAGTAGTTAAGTCTCCTGTCGTTGTAGGTACCTATCTACTGAAACCGCCGCACGATTTTCATAGGTACATTTGAGTGCCTCAAAATCATCAGTGTCTTGTGGCACCTTTCAAAGAGCAATGTGACTTATGACGCGTTGCAGTTGCAGGCCAATCAAACTTTTGTAAATATTGGGGTTCTCGATGGGATTTTGAAAAGAGATGATGACATGTTTGTATAATTATTTAAATTATAGCTACATCAATGATTAAACAAAAACAATATTTTGTTCGTGACGATATAAGTACTTATAACAAAGAGATTAATAAAAAACATAAGTGTAATTAAATCCAACGTGCCTTTTTTTGTGATTTTTCGATTATTGCCTCTTAAGCGTTCTCCTTCTTTTTTAAGTAAGTACCAACCAACCTATTATTTTTTGCATTTAATGTCAGCCCTGCATTGCCGCCATAAAGGGTCGCCATGTACCGCACATGTAAGCGTTCAAATTTAATTGGTTCGACACTTTATAGATGCGTGCTCGTAACGAGCGAGCATATGAAATTGAGCGGCGACACGTCATCAATCACTCGGTCATATCAGTTACGTCATCTATCGCGTGTTGACGAACCGGGCCGACGAACGGCAATTTTATATTAGGTGGTACGACGTAAGAAAATGTTCCGTATAGATAGGTAGGACAATTACATATCATTTATAACGATTTTTTTACTTAGTACCCAATGTTAAATTTTACTCCCGTTTCTCTGTATTTAAAACATATTTTTTTTTTCTAAACAAGATATTTTTTTTTATCTCACAAATTAATAATACGGTCCCTGACTAAGCAACGCTTGTATTACGGGTACCGTACAATGGTCTGAGGGTAAACTCCGTATATAATACTCATATAGATATCAAACATCCATAACTCGGGTACAACAGTCGTGCTCATACAACAAAGCTTGTCTCTGCGCTAATCAGTCAAAATAAGTAATGAATATAAAAATGATGTATACTCAAGTTTCTTTACATTATTATAGTGATTTCTTATTTATTATGTTGATTTTGTAATAACTATGCATATATTATATAAGTAAACCTACATAGATTTATTCAACGACATCGTTGGGGGGTTAGTTAAGAAAGCATAATTTTAAGCTTCAACAGGCCCTGAATAAATGCGGCCATTTAGTTACCGTTGTATTTAATTCATTTCCTTATTTCCAATTCCACTGAAAGACGGTGAAGCAAATAAAATTTAATATTTCCACATTTCTACGAGCTCCCAATTAAAATCTCAATTTGTTGCGACAGGCAGAAATAAATTACACACTTATCAAATACAATCGTGTAACTTTTAGTGAGGCTTAATTAACATTGAATATTTCTATACCAACTATTAACATCTCGCCTAGATTGTATCTTCGTATTTTACAACACAGTTCAAGTTCGTTATAGCGACTTATAGATGGATATTATCAACCATCCTACGTATAATATTGTACACCCATCGAGACATCAGCGCTGCGGGGACCTACCTTTAAAAAACTATAGCTACACAATTGCTGATAAGTGCGGTAAAATTAATTTTAATTACCGGCCCAAATATAATTAGCGTGGGCACTGTAATTGACGTCGTAATGTACTTATTGATTCGGGATTTGTCTCGAGACATTATCTACGAAGATGATATCTTTCATTTATTTAGTCGGGAGACACACACACGCACAGGCTTGTTTAGGAGTTCGGACGTAACGTTGCCACTAACAAAGTAAAGCAAGTTTTTAAATGCATTTGTAGTGGTAAATGTTATTACATAACTTATCTTCATGGCTAGTAAATGGTCCGGAATAGACCAAGGAGTTTTGGACATAGATTTTTTATAAATGTGTCCATGATTGCGTGTTTAATTACATGCTAGAACATATTTTTTGTAGGCTTCACATGTAGCGCACGCTGTCTGAATTGAAATTTGAAAATTATGGTGTTTTTTCGATATTAAGTCAACATAAGATGAAAAAATAAATATTTCAATTAAAAAAAATACAGTGTCTCTAGGACTTTTTTTTTCCATAGGACTTGTAGTTTTGCCGGAAATCGAGATACACCAATTTTTACCCTTAAAAACTCACCCCAAATTATTATTTTTCCTTTCATTTGTGTTATATTCTCGTCCTTTTTTAACGGGTTTCATCCTACTATATTTTTTTTCCACTTTTTACCATTTTCAAACCTATCGACACTGGTCTAATTGATATTTTCGATTCGATTAATCGATTAGATAGGATATCGAGATGTAGGTAGTGAGGTAGAGGCGATGAGTGGTGTGCAATGCGAGAAGAGTCTGTATGTCACGTACGTGACTTGTCGGTGCAGCCGTGAGACGCACGACCAGGGCCACAGCGCTCTAAGGCTGAGTAGATAGGTACTGCGATGCGCCTGAATAACTGAATAGATAATATTTAGCTTCAAAGGTAAGTAATGATAGGAATAACTCGCCACGAACCTGTGTTATAGTAAATTTCTCGAAATAATGACAACTTAATTAGTACAGCTGGTCTACAAATTCTTACTTTACATTAAGTTAGACGATGGATTGCATATACGCATTTTATTTGTCTACGCATTTGTAAACATATTTGGCAAAACGTTCAGGAAAGCCGTCTCATCTTTTGTGACATACCTACCATTCATTGCCAATCAAATTGTGAATCACAACTAAAATAAACCGCCGTGTATAAACTTTTTTTTAGTAAGTTATAGGTACTTTCATTTGTAGGCCAGACTGTCGGTGAAATAAATATAGCACTTTAGTTACAAAACGTTAATCCCAATCTCACATTTGTCACTCAGTAATTCCAGTAAGTCGTGGTCAGTATTGTGTAACTGAACGCACCTGTCCCGGTAACTGGCAGGGAGCGCTCGACTGTACTTAATGAATGACCGCTCGTGCGGTTAATTAGAACCACCACTATCTGCGTTCACGTCAGAATGTGTAGGTACTTGCATGTAGACAAGTCACTCCACGGATACAAAGTGTAACTTAGTACTTACCTATAAAAATATAAAGTTTCGTTAGATATTTTTCGTTGTTACTTTATAAAATCTACCTTAGGGTTGTATAATGTACCTAGCTGCTTTACTTAAGTCATAAACAGTCATATTCATGCGAAGTTTTTATCCATTTAAAATAGTTAAGTACTACTTATAAATTTTTTTATGAATGGATGTTTGCTTTAATATTTTTTGTAACTTTTATGGTCTAACAGCGATTTTTTTAAAGAGATTTTTTTTCAAAACGAAATGTTCATCTTCACTACCATACTAGGTGATTTAAAGATTTTTTTTTATTTATTGCCTGAACACCTTTTTCGGGCTGTTACTAACTTCAGGCCAGGTTAGGCCGTTCTCGTGCTGCACTTACCTACTAACATCATGACATTCTTTTTAATTTTTCGAAAACGAATAACTTTGATGCCTATGATTCGTTAAAATACGTTCCGTCAATTTTTGTTAGACATTAAAGTTATCAAATTGAAAATAGGTAGAAACTATTTCTCAACTGCGCCCATGCATTTAAAAGGCATTAATCAAGTCGTTCTAAGCGGGATCTGCTGAGGGCCTGCCTGCAACGGTATCGCTCATACAATGCTATCGATCGTAATCGTATCGTCCAGCGTCTAAGTAGTCTATAGTATAGTCGTGTAATAGTGTAGTGTAGTCCGGTCCGATCGACGCAGAAAGAGCTCAGTGTTTTTTTTTATTGCAAGACCTCAAGGCATACATCTATTCTATCATAGATAATAATATCTGCCGTTCTGTATAAAAAATACGAACCTTTATCATATTACACCGGTCCGTTAGTTCCGTAAGACCTTCCAACTAAGCAAAATTCTTGTACTACTAGAAGGCTCTCGTCAATCGCTGGTTAAGGTTTGTGTGGGATTGAACCGAAACCAGTCGATTATGAGGGCTGCCCCTTCTAACCACAACACTCTTGTAAAGATATATACGCAGATTTCAGGCATAACAGGTGGTATAGCAGGTCTTATCGTCATTATTTATGTGCTATCGTTGAATAGTTTCTCACAGTTGGTTCAATATCATATAAGGAGTTACGCAATGTGATTGATGCAGCATTCGAATATAATTGAAAACCAATAAGTGAGTATTGATGGCGTGTCAATGGTATCACGGCGCCGGCGCATGTGATAGACGGAGAGTCCGTTTACAGATGACATAGTATTTTGTTTACATAAAATACAAACTAAAATACTAACACGCTTGTATTTTCTGAAGGGGTAGGTAGAGCTGCATTTTGATGTCAAGAGACGAATACATTTCTAAATAAAATTAATTTTAATTCGAACGCGACACCTTCTGCACAGAAAACAGGGACTCTACCAACTGAGCTAATCAACTAATGGAACTTAAATCAATGGTAGTAGAGATGTATTTTGAAATGTTTTTAAAACTGGTCTCCAGCTCATGTATTACAAGCCGCTCTATAAATCGAGTAGAGTTCGACCTCGACGCTAAATGATCCGTGAAACGGTCGCTTCATATATTGCTCTTGACTTATTCTATCCATTATTCGATCGGGCGCAGACGATACGAGATACGAATAAGGAATGTTTTCAAGCGTACGTGAAATGTGAGAGAGTCAATTTTAAAATTGAAACTATTGGAATGACTATGATACTTCGTAGATGAATTCTAAAATAGTTATAGCTACCTGCCTACTCTACCCAGCTACTCTGAACAAACTAATTAGCCAAACTATTTTAGTTATTTACAAAATAACTTCTCTCTCCTTTCTTTACGAAATGAAATAAAATGAATATGAATATGGCCTCACCCGCAACTTAGCAGGTATTATGCCAGTGTCAAGTAATTAATAGCAATATTAAATTTAATAAATACACATTATAAATAAAATAATGGATGTGAAATGAAGAAATGAAGATGGCGTCCCCACAAAATAACTTAAATTAACTGTAAATCTTAACCCCCAAATTTGTAGACGTTATATAACTTTATCAAACGTCATATAGTACTGCGCAAAGCAGAACTCCTGTGCGCAGTACTATATGACGTTTGATAAAGTTATAAAACGTCTATAAATTCGGGGGTAAGTAGGTAAGCTTGTAACATTTTATTTTGTAACTGAACTTTGATTAAATTTATAGTTGAACTAGCTGTTGCCCGCGACTTCGTCCGCGTGGTATTTAACAAAGACTCAGCCGTTGGCAACAGCCTGCTCGCGTTCTGATCCCGCGGGACGCATTGCAGATTGTTGCTATCAAACTTTAATCAGGCGCAGCGCTGCAACATTGGTTTTAATTTTTTTTCGAGAGATCCAATTTTTTTTTCTAAAATAAAAGTAGCCTATGTTACTCCTTGTTACATCAGCTATCTGCCAGTGAAATTCCCGTCAAAATCGGTCCAGCCATTTCAGAGATTACCCGGAACAAACAGACAGACAGACAGACAGACAGACAGACAGACAGACAGACAGACAGACGGACAGACAGACAGACAGACAGACAGACAAAAATTGTAAAAAATGTTGTTTCGGTATAGGTAACGTGTATACATCCAAATGCACTTAGTAAAAAGCGGTTATTTTAATATTACAAACAGACACTCCAATTTTATTTATATGTATAGATGTGTGACTTGTTTGTTACTAGTAACAAACTGAGTTTAGATAGTAACATATAGTTCGCATGTCACAATATGTGTGCAACTAGTAGTCAAAAGTTATGTTTTTTCGGCAATAGATGCTTTTTATGGACATAAGATTCTCGCTTATAATATATTGCGATCATATCTGCGCTTTTTAAAATGCTTTTTTTTACCAGCAGTCTTTGGACATTTATTTTTTGGCATTCAAGGAAAACCCGTCCATTTTGCGGAATGATAAATAACGTTCATCACAAAACTGGTTATAAGCTTCCTCCATGTCAGCATTGTCAAAGTCCGTCAGTATTCTCGGTCAGTTACATACGATCAAGTTACACTTTTATTATTCGTATATACAGATTACATCGCTCATATCATTGCTTATATCTATAAATTCTGAAGCCTTACTATCTTGGAAGCCTTTCAATAATTAGTAGGAAGGCACGTGTCTCTCTAATTGGTTTATTAGGCCTAATCTACGGATTAGGCCTGGATAGAATGTCATAATCGATATTTAAAAAAAAAACATTACACTTGACATTGGCAAAATACCTACCAAAAGGTACCTACCCATTTTCTAAAAAAAAAATCAATGACCTAATGTGTTTTTTAAATATTATTAGGAAATAGAACTGTAAATAGAGTTAATGACAAAACTATAAACATTTAAAGTAATTTTCCGTTCACCTAAATCTTCCAAGAGATCAAATACTTTTGCCAGGGCTCAAACATATCTCAGACTTTCAAAATATAAAAGGGACTAGTACGATCGTAGCAAAGTATGTGTATTGTACGGAAAATGGATCTTTAGGGTTGTGTAGTAAAACAAAAAAACTTGTAAGTATAGTACAGAATTTATTCTCATTTTATATACTCAGATATAACAGCAATTGCCTCCTTTCCACACGATATCGTCGCCTAGAAAATATTTACATAAAATTTCTGGATTCGCGTTATATTGAAACTATTTTCGTCAAATTATTGCCTTTATAAAGGATATAGCCACAGTATCGATAACATTTATAGATATAGAACAATTCTTTTATATGTATCCTAACACGAAGAAATAATATCGCCGGAATGTTGCGAACAACATTTTGAAGCACGTACAACCAAGCCGATTTGTGTAGTATACGCTTATTTTATACTTGGCTTGAGGTTGCTTCAACATTTAGGCGTCAAATTCCGTCTATATCATTCGAACAAGATTTTGAAGCACGTACAACCAAGCCGACTTGTGTAGTGCACGCAAATTTTATACTTGGCTTAGGTTTTGTGCTTTAAAATGTTGACGTGACATTCCGTCTATATAATTCTTCGTCTAAGCATGTACCTAAAATATTTTGTAGTGGCAAAAATATGTTGTATACCTATCTATATGTTGTAGCGACTGTCCCGCCGTGTTCCTTGCCTGGTCCTCACGCATTCTCAACACCCCCTATAACTACGACACACACGCCACAGCGGTCATTAGATGCCCGCCGTCAACTAACTCAAATAATATCCACTATTTTTTTAAAGCAATTTACAAACATACTTTATTGCTACAATTTACATATTTTTTTATAAGTATAACATTGTCTTGTAATTTTTGTTTGTCCTACTATTAAAGTATGATCCGAAATTATAGTTATTGGTATTTATATGCAAACGTTACAAGCTTTAGGGCCTTTCATTATTTACGAGAATAAACAAAGTTTAGGCCATTACTAAATGTGCCTGTATTTGACAGGCCGTCAAGTTATAACTGAAAGCTATCTATTTAAATACCATTCAAAATAGATTTATATGCGTTTGATACAAGCCATTCATTTCTACGTTTTACATCACGTAAAATGGGAATTATAAGTTTCTAAGTAAGTTCTTTTGACAGCGATTGTACATTTAAAATTTGTTTGCGAATGTAAACAAAGGAATCTAATACGAGAACCACAACGCGATGCAACAACAGCATCATCTTACCGACTAATATGTATCACATAACATAATATTAGTTTAAATTATGACTTAATTAATATTATAAATAATAATATCGGTAATATTAATATGGCAACGAAATATATTTACTAGCTAAGCACCTAGACCAGTAGGATTTCAGGTATTTACACAATCTGTACACAAACACATTATTTAAAGAGTCGTCGTAAGAGACTCGCGTCTAATCGTTATACATTTCTCTTAATACGATTATTGCCAATCAGCTAGGGCTCAACAATAATTAAAGTTTCTCCAATAATTTATTTATTATGACGACAAAATTTCACAATCACCTCCAAGTTTAAAAGCAGAAGTATAACTCCGTTACAACGCACCTAAGTATATAAATCAATGTATAAACCGTTTAATACTACTGAGATTTATAAACATAAAAAAAAACATATTTACAAAATGAAGGCAAAATGTCGATATGCAATGTACATTTACAAAATTTAAACATTAGTTAAATGCATCAAGATCGCCGTCTGCATTAGTTAATACAACGAGATTTTTTTTTATTAAAAATCTTACTACAAACAGCATCGCAAATACATGAAAATCTGGCATCGGAATCTGTTAATAGAAGTTCTGGACTAGCCACGAGTAACATTCACACTATTGCGACCATCTCACGTGTCTTTTATATCACTAAAAGGAAACTCCGTAGTAACACTACACGTGTATAGAGATAATGAGTCGATGCGACGTGTTTCCATATACAGAGTGATTCAGAAAGTGTATACTAAGTCCTGACCCTGACCTCCTTAAACGCATTTATAATCATTATGTAAAGTCAGAATTACGAAAAGTCCATTTGAAAAAAAAATTTGCACAAAATATCACAATTACCATTTGGTTGTGAACAAAATTTATTCATTTAAATCTACTTCACATATTGATTATTATAAAGCGCAGGGTTCAGGATTAGTATACCCTTTTTGAATCACCTTGTCTCCCAAACCAAATAGACGGTCTATGGCAGTTTCTCAATAAATAAATCAAGATAGCCCGGTTGCAAGCACGGTTTATTTGCGATTCGCGCGAGACGACTTTTCGACAAACCACACCACCGTCATGGCGAGTTTAATTCACATTTTTTTTAAATGCTGACGTGTCATAAAAAAAGTAAACGGTTCGAATTGACGTGTAGGTTAACCTACAAAAAATCACGAGGTTCAACATAACTCCTATTTCTATATTTACTTTAGAGAATTTGTTTCTGCAGTTAGTAATTGAATGCGTAAAATTAGCTATACGAGTACATATCAATGAAACGGAGATTATTAATTAAAGAACTCGACATTATATTTGGAAAACGGGAAGATAAAGACTAGCAAACATAAGTGTCATTAATAAGTTCAAAGTTCAGCTATCGAACTATCGGTTAATTGCCATCCACTTACTTTTTTTTCATTCATCAACGTGTCGTTGAAAAAATCATCGGTAAACGATGGAGCCATAAAAATCAATTGGAATTGGAAGTTCAAAGTTGCGTTCTATTCCATCAGTAATAGCGTTGTATACATAATATAATGTTATGCCAACTATTTACGAATTTTGCTTTTTTAAATATTAAGTATGATGGCACGCGCGCCTCGTCCAATATTCCGTTCCATCTTGATTTATTTATATGTAGGTATATATGTAGTTTCGTAGATCGCGGACGCTCGTCATTCCTCAGTATCACTATAAACTTGTGGCTCTTCAAGCAGGCCTGACGCGCAAACACACGGAGTCATTTATTATTCTGACGGAATGTCATTCGGTGCGTACTGACTCATCGCGTAGCCTCCAGTCCCAGCCCACATACCACACGTGGTATGCAGGTGGAATAACTGCTGGGAAAATGTCAAATTTAATTATAGCGCTCAGGTGCAGCAGCTTGAGCCTATGCCTCGAGCGAGCCATGTCCTGACCGAGAGTTAAAAAGCAGCCCTCGAGGCTATTCGGTTAGTCAGTACGCGGATATTCGCGTATGTTTTACAGCCGGGTCCTAGACGAGCTCCGAGTGTGTGCGCGGCCGGCCATGCTCTGCCGCAGAGTTTACCTACTGCCCTAATTATTTGACTGTGCTACAACTATGTCAGCAGTTAAACGCACGTTCACATACACATCACGTTGTAAAATTGATATGGATATTCCTTTCGTGTCGGCGTAGGCGCAGCGCGAGCGCGGCGCTGAATCCGCTTAGGGGAGGCATCGCCGCAGCACAAGCGCGCCCATCAGTAGAGTCACCGTCGGCGATAGAGGCTGCGCAGTTTGCGCTGCGCTCGTTCGAGGCGTGGACGAGTCAGGCGGCGGCTCGTCGACGAATGTTCTGCTTTCTGTAGCAAAAATATATAGAGCTATTTATATAGGGATTTTGTGTTTTCATGAACGCGACTTTGTACGTTCGAACATTCGTTAACTTACTATATACATACGTAAGTTCGTCTATATAAAGTATACTTATGCACCAATTTCTCGGGCTATAAAGTATGTTGACCCGGGCTATAAACTACACCATGCCCAGTCAAATTCGTGTGACGCGCGAATAGACAGACAAAAAAAACAAATCATATTGCATCGTTTATACTTTAAATGAGTAGGTACTGCGATTGAAAACTCAAGTCACGTCCATCTACTAAATGGTTTATTTCTGGATTAAGGGTGGTAATAAAGGGCACTGACCCATGTTTAAATTTCTAATCCCATCAGGGACGCCTGTTTAACAACCCTTGTTCGTAGACTAGGCCATTGACCGCGATGACACGAGGTCATCATCAATACTCACCAATAACACACCTAAATTATGGTTCGCTAAATAGTACATAGCCTATCATCTTCCTACCACAATTGGACCAAAAAAAAGTGAATTTATATTTTTTTCTATGCTAAGACCGTGTTAAGTCTAAGCAGTGATAACGAAGTTGGTAGAACGCTTGCCTCGGTAACGAGGATCGCAGATTCAAACCCCGACTCCGGGATTTCTAGATTTTATGTGCGAATCTCATTTTACACCGTGATTATCACTTGCTAAACGGTGAAGGAAATCATCGCGAGGAAACCTGCATATCTAAGAGAACCCCTCGAAAGACGTGTGAGGTCCGCCAATCCGCACTGGGCCATGATGGTGGACTATGGCCTAATCCCCCTCGCATTGAGAGGAGGCCCGTGCCCAGCAGTGGAACATTAAAAAGGCTGGTATTACGAATATTATTATTGTATTATTTGACGGCCTGATTAGCGCAGTGGTAGTGACTCTGCTTTCTGCGCCGAGGGTCCAGGGTTCGAATGCTGGTAGGGAGACAAGCTTTCTGTGATGAGCACGAATGTTTGTACCCGAGTCATGGATGTTTAATATGTATAATAAGTATTATATACCGAGTTCGCCCTCAGTCCATTGTACGGTACCTATAACACACGCGTTAAGCTTAAAGTGGCACCGTATAGTTGGTGCGTTCGTATGGCGATATTTTTTTATTTATTATAAGACCGTATTGACATGTCCAGTAATGTACTCACGTCCATCGTGTGAGCCGGAGCCCTCGTCCCCGGAGCCCTCGGAGTCGTAGTCGTCGGGGTAGCTGCGGCCCGAGCCGGAGCCCTCCTCGCCCGCCTCGTCCCCCTGCATGAACGCCTCGGCCTGCGCATCGCTACTGCGGGAGTACGACACCAGCAACTGTGAACAATAAAACATTGGTTAGATTGAGACGACTTTAAGGTATAGTATATAGACTTTAACCCCCGAATTTATAAACGTATTATAACTTTATCAAACGTCATATAGTACTGCGCAAAGCAAAACTCTTATGCGCAGTGCTATATGACGTTTGATAAAGTTATAAATCGTCTTTAAATTTGGGGGTAAGACTTTAAGGTGGTCCCTTTTGTCTCATTTTATGCTTAGTTAGTACTTTTGTTGACCTGCTGCTAAAGTCTGATTAGTCGCTCCTACATTGTTTTCACATACCTATAACAATGAACTGCTAAAAAATGTAAAAGATCTTTTAATAAAAAAGAGCTACCTTGAAGTTTCTTGCCCTATCCTCTCCATAGGAACGGCATTCCGAACGGGTGGTAAAGTAGTAGCATAGTATTTTGTAACTTATGACGATTCATAAGTACTGTACTTAATGGTCTACGTGAATTTTTTCTCACGTTTTTTCACGTTACAAATTTGTTTTCTTACTCTTTCACAAGTAGTTCTCCGGACTGAATTACGGTCACGGAGGCCATTATCCTACGCAGAATATTTTATATAGTGCAGAAGCTTCTGCGCAAGCACAAGTGCACTCTCTCTTCTCTAGCTCTCATACCCCGATGGGGCGCTCGGCTCTCCGACCCGATCAGACATCAGGCCCAGAACTGCCGGCTCTACGTGCTCTTTGAAACACGACCTAATTATATGTTAGCTAAAGTAAGAAATAGTACAACGTACCTGTCTAGCTTGTTGCAATCTATCCGCCAAAGCGGCGATTCTCGGGTCGTGCGGCGGATTGCCGGTGATCTCCGGGTTGTATCGCTGGTCGCTCAGCGATGCCGACGACACCAGTGGCTTCGTGTAGCTGTGTGATAAAAATAAATTGAACTCTATTCCGATTGAAACAGGATTCGTATAAAAAAATCCGCGTTGAAGTCGGCCTAAGTATACCGGCCACACTATCACTGAGGGTGAGGCATTTTTGGCATGTTCTTTGATTGGATAATCTAATAAAATAATATATAAAACATGGTTGCTTATTGGTTAAGAAATTTTAATGGTTTTAAGCGATATTAAGGCACCACTGTAACTTAAGTTATGGCATTTTAATATTAGAACTGCACCAAGTGTATAATCACGAAAGGAATTTAGCGCGGTATTTCTATTTATATCCAAAGGAGGGTGTACTTTTGTACACTTCTCTGGCTTTATACTATAACTAGCTCTTACCCGCGACTTCGACCGCGTGGTATTTAACAAAAAAAGGTTTTCTAAAATGAAAGTAGCCTAAGTTACTCCTTGTTACATCAGCTATTTGCCAGTGAAAGTCCCGTCAAAATCGGTCCCACCATTTCAGAGATTAGCCGAAACAAACAAACAGACAGACAGACAAAAAAAATTAAAAAAAATCTTTTGGTATTGTACCGTGTATACATCCAAATGCACTTAGTAAAAAGTGGTTATTTTAATATTACAAACAGACGCTCTAATTTTATTTATTTGTATAGATTGTACTCACTCTCCAATCGCGTTGCCGTTCCAGCATCGTTCGTTCTCCTCAACGGCGAAGTCAGGCTGATCGCACAGTCTGTCTGACAGGCCGGCGAACAGTTTCTTGGTAGAAGCCAAGGTGGCGGCGAATTGTAGCAGTTCCGTGTCCGGGGGCGGCGCTCGCAGGTTTTCTCTGCGAATCGTCCCGGATGTCGGGTGGGGGGTCGTGAGGGTGGGACTGTCCATTGTCGATGGAGGACCACACTCTTGTCGGACCTGAGGACAAAGGAAATATGATAAATAAAAATTTAAGACTAGAAGATTCGAATTTAACCCTTAGTAGCCTGATTTACGAAAGTGATTTATTTTTAATATTACTGTGTTTAATGTTACTGTGTTTAATAATAATGACATTTAATTTTTTTAAATTTCGTTGGAAAGAATATTATACAACAGTAAAATACGTACAGCCAACCTATAAAAAAAAACTAATAGTAATGTGAACATTCGGTTTAAAAGATTGGTATCAAAATTGAAACGCCAGGCTATTAAGGGTTAAGGTCACCGCATAAGATAAGACGGCTTAATGTAGGTACACAGGCTTTTTGGGTTCAGGACCGAGCTGTAAATAAATAAGAGTGACTAACTTAACGCTCCTCGACGCTATTAAGGATCAATAATTATCGTTTGAAAACCAATGCACAGATTGATTTCTTATATTTACGGGAATACTACACATTGAAATAAAACTATTTAAACGCGATTAAATCCTTAAAAAAATATTTTATTTCAATGCACAGATATTATTATTATTACTTTTAAAAGGTTTGTTTTGTGGGGGTTTTTTATTTTTTTAAGTTAATGTCCCTCTTGATACATACCTGTTTAATATTTTTTAACACCATCTCTTTATTTGTATGCCGATAAAACCAACCCATGTAATAAGTACGAGGTAATGTCCTGTCAATTCTATATAACGTTATTTATTTATTCAACTCTTTATTATACAGAAATATATTAATATAACAATAATCAAAGGCAACAGATAGATGTGACAGACAAATTGCGGTCTTATCACTAAAATCTCTCTTCCAGACAACCTATAAGTAGAAGGATAAAATAAAAGATGGGTAATAGTCGGCTTACCAATCATGTATGTAATGTGCGTGATCGTTAGCGAGTACATTATCTAAACAAGGAATCAGTGACGTAGCATAGGTCATTAGCACCCGGTGCGGATTTAAAATTTGCCGCACTCTTACTGTTACTATTCATTAAAAAAAAAATGGGGCATGGTAACGATAAAAAAATGACGAAAAAAACACTGAAACAATTTTTTATTTCATATCTAAAATTATATTTTTTTTCTCTTACTGCTACCTGTGAAATGCTGCCCCCGGCAAAGTGCCGCCCGTTGCGGACCGCACCCTCCGCCCCCCCTATGCTACGCCACTGCAAGGAATGTACCACCGCTAACTTTGTACGTAGTCCGCGGGAGATGAAGATAAATTTACTGAGCGGTTCCGATGAAGCCGTCTCATTTGTCAGCGAGATGCCGTATGTAGCCTGAATTAATGCCATCATGCAAGCGGTATTTGTACGGCAATAGATGAAAGCAGTAAGGGCTATGTTCCAATGGCTTCAATGTGCAAGATAGTGTAATTGAAAACGGGAATAGGTAGCAATATTCAGCTTCCATTTGACTACTACAATCTGTACCTTATTGCATATAATAACCCGATATGTAGAATTAATTAAACCAATATGTACGAATGACATATACCTGGGTGAGAGTTAGAATAGGTATTATCGATAATTGTATAATTTAACTTAAATTTGTTATTATTTGTGTGCAATAAAGATTATCTATCATTTAGGGTGCTGCTTTAAAAGTGTTTCCATTTCATCTATTATCAAGGTATCTACTTAATCGTTGTGTATTCTTAGATACAAGCCGATTTGCGTATGTACACACAAATTAGCGAGTACGTAAGGACGTAATTCGCGTGTAGGTTCTACACAAATCATAGATTGTTTTTTTGGTGATTCAATATCTCGTTCGCGACTATCCGTCCGTCTGTTTTATTTCTCCGGCTAAGTGTGGATTAGTATTATTAATTTGGCATGTCACATGCTTTGGCGGATTTAGCGAATGTAATATTGTGCAAGCCGCCTCGGGTATTGACTCTGTGCGTTCCTCGCGCGTGCTTTCGCCGTGTGAACGTCCGCGGCGACTCGCGACAAGCGCAAATAAACCACGAGGAGCCGCGGTGCCGCCGACCGTTCGCTCCGCGACGCAAATAGGCGCATAGTTTAGCGCAATTATTACAAAAACGACTTTCAGCCGGCGGCCAGTCGTATGGTGTGAGAGTGCTAATAAAGAAAGCTTCTATTCGCTAAATCTGAAGTATTGATGGGTTGTTAATTTCGCTCAGCTTATTAAACTACGTCGTGTGGATATTTTAACAAAGTGTGAGAGTAGAAGATTGAAGTCGATTACCTAATGACATTTAGGTCGACCTATGCCTAGCATTTGAAAGTGTTTTATAATTTTGAAGTAGGTACCTAAGCCAGTTTGAAGTTCTCAGTTCGGTATACAAAATGAGTCGTTTTTTTATGTTAACCTACCGTAAAGGATTTCTGCGAGCTCAAGAGAATCCCTTTTTATCCTAAAAACTTCTAAGTATATGTAGATTGTGTGTTTGTTGTGAGGTCGTTCAACTTGGCGCTTCGCTTGCCTATCTTGATTCCCGCAGGAGTCGACGGAAAACTCTATTATACGAGTCTGACATCTGTCGCGACTCGCGATACGACCGTCACGAAATGGGTTCAATATCCCTACTTTTATTAATACTAAGAATTATGTCGATTTGCGAAAGCATTGAAACCGAGTTACTGTTAAAATTTAAATCCAAAACCAAGCGCACCATTGCAAGACGTCAAGACACTGAGCACGTTCTGCGTAGATCGGACCGCAAACAACAAATTAATATGAGGGTACCCCAGTTCAAACTATGGTTCTAAGTTGTCAAACACCACAGTCCTATCTTGACCATGGTTGCTGCACAGAGTACTTTGTATATACAGGGTTGCTGTAAAGTAGCCGAAACATCGGGAACGTAAAAAATATACTTAAAACTAGCTGTTGCCCGCGACTTCGTCCGCGTGGTATTTAACAAAGACTCAACCGTTGGCAACAGCCTGCTCGCACGTTCTGATCCCGCGGGACGCATTGCAGATTGTTGATATCAAACTTAATCAGGCGCAGGGCTGCAACATTGGTTTTATTTTTTTTTCGAGAGATCCTATTTTTTTTTCTAAAATAAAAGTAGCCTAAGTTACTCCTTGTTACATCAGCTATCTGCCAGTGAAATTCCCGTCAAAATCGGTCCAGCCATTTCAGAGATTACCCGGAACAAACAGACAGACAGACAGACAGACAGACAGACAGACGGACAGACAGACAAAATTTTTAAAATAGGTTGTTTTGGTATAGGCACCGTGTATACATCCAAATGCATTTAGTAAAAAGCGGTTATTTTTATATTACAAACAGACACTCCAATTTTATTTATATGTATAGATAAACGATAAAATTATATGCATTCGCGTAAACATAAGAAAGCCAAACTCTTCAGATTAATAGTATAAAAATACATCGCAATACTATATATAAGTTTAAATACCAATTTTTCGTTGGATAACCGCGAGTTCTCAAGATAGGCATAAAAAGTGCCGCCCGCTGGATATAGTAAATATTCATTAGCTCATTGCTTTTGCACACCGCAGTCGGCTGGTGATGGTTTCGGATAAAAAATCTATACATACAAGTAAATAAAATTGGAGTGTCTGTTTGTAATATTAAAATGCCCGCTTTTTACTAAATGCATTTGGATGTATACACGGTACATACTTATACCAAAACATTTTTTTTACAATTTTTGTCTGTCTGTCTGTTTGTTTCGGCTAATCTCTGAAATGGCTGGACTGAATTTGACGGGACTTTCACTGGCTATATAGCTGATGTAACAAGGAGTAACTTAGGCTACTTTTATTTTTGAAAAACATTTTTGTTAAATACCACGCGGACGAAGTCGCGGGTAACAGCTTGTAATAAGAAATATAAAACGACCAAGTCTGGTTGTATCGTAGCATTTGCTTGCCGCGAGTGGGCACCCCGTTATTACAACCTGATAATGGAGCGCCGAGATGCTGATTAAAGATCAACACTTATTATCACTTCGAAAGCAACTATTTTACAATTACTACACCGTTGTGCAGTAATTGTAAAATAGTTGTGCTACTGTATTTCATTATGCTGCATATTTTTTTATAGATAAGTAAAGATGGTGAGAACCTATTTTGGGGTCTACGAGGTTCCCGGACTCAAAAATTGATTGGGGCAAACTTTGTGTAAAGAGCACGAATGTCCGTACCCGAGTCACGGATGTTTAATATCTATATAATTGTTATATTCTGGGATTATTCTAGACGTATAGTTATAGTTTTATAAATAATACGATAAGGGCCTGTGAATATATTGAAACTGGAAAAAAAAACAAATCCGAAGTCCGAAGTTAAATTATGGCATATCATATCTCAGCAATGTGTGGAGTACCGCCCGCTATCAGAAAGTTCTCAAAGCGATCAGATATAGTTTTGTTACGTAGGTATAAGTAATCTTTCAAGTCTTCTTAGAAGACTACTTTTTCTTCTTTCTTTACAAAATAAAATGGATATGAATACGGCCTCACCCACAACTTAGCGGGTATTTTGCCAATGACTAGTAATTAATAGCAATAACACATTAATAAATACACATTATAAATTAAATAATGGATGTGACATGATGATATGAAAATGGCGTGTCCATCCTACTGCATCCTACATTAGAATGGCCGATAAAGACAGATAAGATCCTGACACTTATTCAAGTGAGGAACTTTTGGCGCTATTGAAAATGCAGTTCGAATAGCGGAGTCCGAGTTGACTCATATTTAATTAAGCTATTAAAGCTTCTATAAGACTTTTAATTGTTCATATCATTCCAAAATTAAACAAAGCTACTGTTTACTGTACATTTTTTGTAGCGATAGCAAATAAGAATTCGATGTACCTACATATATTAAAGATACAATGTCATCAAAACGAAACATGGATTTTATCGGTACTGTCAACATCAATAAATAGTTAAGCGTGCTTCAGTCTGGTAGGCGGACGGACTATACAATACAAATCAAACAATGCCCATAATATGGGGCGTAACATCTTAAGCTAGCTACACACACGCTGAATTAGTAATAAGCAATATTAGTGTTCCGCGCGGGCCACCACCTCAAAGTGAGTCCACCCCGCTGGCTTAGTGCAGGTTGGCGGACTAGACACATCTTTCTAGGGGTTCTGCCAGATATGAGGTTTCCTCACGATGTTTTCTTTCACAGATTCGCACATGAAATTTAGAAATCCCAAAGGAGGGCCTGGGTTTGAACCTGCGGCGTTCGTTACCAAGGTGAACAATCACCATCACAATTAAAATTTCCGACGTGGTTGTAAAGGTGCATTGCAGCGCACCCACATCTCGCCTACCAATGCTATTCTGCCCTGCAGTGGGATATTTAATTGGCAGTAATAGAAAAGATAACTTCTCACGGCATTCTCTTTCCGAGAGATAGACTTTGCAAGGCTGTGTCGGGCAATTTCCGCCCTATAGCCTCAGCGCGAGCCACCATTTGACATACAGTCCGGCTATCAGCGAGCTAAATGACAAATGATAGCGCTCGGACGAGGCAGCGCGAGCGTTTGCCTCGGGTGATCTACGTACGGACTGAGCGAGCAGAGGCCGCCTCGTAGACTGCAAGCACACCTTAGTCGATATTTCCACCAGTCCTCAACGCTTTTTTACAGCACATTGTTAATGGACACCCAGCCTTATAAAGCTAACAAGCGCAGGTTTTACTTTCACGTATATCTTAGTGAATCTTATAAATCCCGGCGTATGTTAGAGTCGTAACGGAACGAATCTTGTCGTAAAATTTATTGGTTGGATTAACTGATATTGCTAGGGCCGCGGCTTTACGACACCTTAGCTTCAGGAGGCGGGCTGCGTTAACGTTACCAGTTCTTAACAACAGTAATATATGATCTAACGCTGAAACAATTTCTGAAATAGTTACAAAAAGTACAACATACACTTACAGGGGGTGTTGTAGAGGTTTTGATCAATCTACAATGGCGTTGCGAAACTTTTTCTCATAAATATGCGAATGCTATCTGGATATTTGGGGGAAGACGAACTGAGTGACAGGCATGTGACGTCACCGCCCTAAATCAACGCGCGTGCGATTGAGAAAGAGCGCAACCTTACTCACTCCCCTTACTACTCCAGACTGAATAATAGATAGGTTAACAATAAAATAAAACGAGGTTTCATAACACATTCTCAATATTGCGATGGCCAATTGCTACAAAGCTTAGTTATAATAATGTTGATTTATTTTATGACTGCAGCCATAGTTAGGGGTATACTACAGCTTCTTCTAATTGTTGTTATATAATCAATATTTATATTAATCACGGCCATTTCTAGTTGTCAATGAGACTGGTGCTGGCTGAGCCAAAAAGGTGCTTTGCTGTTATAGGGTATGGAGGAAGCCTTTTACGCACCGAAACGTTACAAAAAAGGTTCTACTTGAGACTACTACTTCCATGTTTTTTCGTGTACAAAGTATGTGTGTGGGTAAGAAGAAAACAGTTAAATTTATGTGCAATAGTCGGAAGTCATATATCGAGTGCGCGTACGCCATTACGTAAGCGGTTGAATTACGTTTAATCTCGTTAGAGTAATGACGCCAATTTCTAAAGCAAGTTAGTTCCATATGTCTTGCAACATGTACCTACAAGTACTTAGGAATACTCAATTTAACAAATTATACAAACATGAAGATCCCAGATGCTGCTATTTTAATATTAATTGCAATATTGGCTACAAAGAGACCGCTTTAAAGAATTAAGATGGAGCAATAGGATAACAGCTTTGGGGTAATCTTCATCGAACTTAGCGCAAAATTTAATGAAAATGTTAAATTAAGTCATTGCTAAAATAACAAGTGGCGATAATTAAAAATAAACGAAAACTTTTCGCAACCTCGATAATGTAGTGGTTAGAGGGTCGATCTCGCAATAGATAGGTCCCGGATTCGAATCCCAACTATTGACGTGAACCCGCTCCCAACACACGCGTTTTAGATTTTTTCGAGAGGCCAACATGATTACTAGTAACATAATAACCTGACAGTGAGTAATATTTAAAAAAACTCTTGACGTCAGAGTTCTTGTAACACTCTTTAGGGTTGCGGGCAGCCAATTGCAGGGAATGACGCTATTACAGCCGAGTGGCTCCCATTCGGGAAGTTTACTTAATAGAAAATGGGAAAAGTTTCCTTTGCCGATCGCTTCTATGTCGCTTCTATTTGAAATTAATTAGATTTAAGAAGTTCTTAATGGCTTTTTTAAGTGCACATTCGGTTTGGTGACAATTTGACGACTATTCTGTGGAATGTGGTTGATATTCTGCTGTCAAATTGAAATGACTAGAATAAGTTAAATAGTTAGTTAGTTTATGATTTTCCTAGAGTTACTGAAATAAAACGAATTTTAAGAATTTTATCACCTCAGTCCTCCCGTGACTGTGCTGTAAAACGGCCGAAACGTCGGGAACCTAAAAACATAAAATAAACGCGATAAAATCTGTAAAATGAGTTTTATTTCAACGTGTAGTATTCGCGTAAATACAAGAAATCAATATGTGAACTAGCTATATTTTTTTATTACATTGGCCTTTCGAAACAAAAACACATCATACCATAATGAAAATGTTTTTTATTCAAACGAACTCTTACATAACAAACAATAGTCACTAGCATTACGTGAGAGATGCCGATAAATAACGTATATTTAAAATCTTCTTAATCGTCGCAGCAAAAGTTATTAATAGCGAACATTTATTTAATTTCTACTTCAGTATTTATAGTTTAAAGACAATATTAAGCAGTACAGCAACATTAACTGCGGCTAACAGGGTCATAAATATAGCACAATGGACTTGGGACGAGCAGTTGTTCGACATTAGCGCCACCACTCGTAACGGTGTTTAGTTGTTGGGACTTATTTATTGATAAGAAATCAATATATTTACGCGAATACAACACATTATAATAGAACTATTTTTTCAGATTTTATCGCGTTTATTGCAGTTGCAACCGAAACGTTGGGAACGTAAAGACTTAAAATAAACGCGATCAATGTTTTATTTCAAGAAACTTATTTATTTTAAAATTACATTACCCTTGAGCAAGCGAGTTATCTATTTACCGTTTACTTGAAATTAATTTTGTTGAGTGTGCTTGTTTTATCTTAAATGCAATGAGATATATAGTGTGGGTATAATAATCCTCGAGTATGCGCTTCTCTAACGTACGAGTATTTTTAATCATTGTTCGAAGTTGAAATTCTGACGTTAATGAAGTTAATAAAGGTTCCCTCCTATAGGTAGCGAAATGTGTGTTGTCTGATAATTTAGCGACCATAACTCAATGCCAACCTATCGCCAGACAAACCACCAACTGTACGGTCCCACACCAAGCAACGCTTGTATTATGGATACCGCACAATGGACTGGGGGCGAACCCAGTATATATTACTTATATAGATATTAAACATCCATGACTCTGGTACAAACATTCGTGCTGATCACACAAAGTTTGTCTTTACCAGGATTCAAACCTGGGAACTGGAACCCGGCAGTGGCATTACCACTGAGCTAATCTTGTCGTCATGGATCATTACCTGACATATTTTTATGACGGAAAAAACATATTTACACATACTATTTAATGATGGGGAAGGTTGATCTAGTTACGTAAGCTGCTCAGCTGACTTCGTAATTTTCCAAACTGCAACCCACCAGACAACAACCAAAGCCTTCCAATAAATAATAGAACATAATCTACTAAATCTCCCGCATCCCATAACCAGTAGTCGTTAGTTCCATAAACAAGTGATTGTAAACCAATAATTAAATTTGATGTAGCTATATATTATCGGTGCGCATCTCCGATTGGTCGGCATCGAGGCTGTAAGTCTGCGCCCACGCATGTCATGACCCAAAGCACGAGCGGCCAGTGATCCGAGCACACGCCCTGCCTACTCACTTGACCTATGAGACTTGTAAGTTCTGTTTCAGAGGAGACTGGACGTAATAATAAAATTTTGTTTAATTTTAATATAAATGCCTGAAATGGACTACGTATTTTGTGTTATGTTGATCAATGGGATCAATTCCATAATTCACCACTAGAAGCACTAGAAACGTAACCACCCCAAAAATGTAGTATGTAACCAATGATTATAAAATACTTGTTGTTGTCCTCGGCTTCTTCCATGTAGATAAGTAGAACATTATAATTATCCACATAATAAATCTTGAGCCCCCCCCCCCCCTTTAACCCTAACCTTTAATATTTCCTAAAACCCTTTCTGCGTACCTGGCCAACAGAAACCCGCGTGCCAAATTTCAAGTCCCTAGATCTCATAGTTTCGGAGATTTCGTGATGAGTGACGGAGTCAGTCAGTCCGTGGATTTCGGTTTTATATATATATATATATATATATATATATATATCGATCATATATGATGCGATTACAATCTTGAGATTAAAAGGATCTTGAAGTTAATAAAATATATTGAAATAGAAACGAAATGCTGCCAGGCTTCTGGGTATGTATCCCACCATGCGCCGGCGCCTGCGGCTAGCTCAAGAAATGTTATTATTTAGTTTATTTTAATGATTTTATTCTTGTTATTTACATATAACATTGTAAAACCGATCTAATAATAGTAGTGTCAATAGACATGTACTTATATCCAATAGTATTTATCAACATTATAAACTACGCTAATCTCAGCGCGGCTTGTGCCATGTAATTTCGCGAGGAGAAAGCGCATGCGCCGCGTGGGCGAGCGCCGGCGCCGGCGCCGCGGTACAGCCGACAGTCGGGGGTAACCTGCTGGAATATGAGACGCGCCGATTGTATACGTTCTATGAACTTGAGTGGAACCTGTCGCGAGGTCACTGACCCTATTAATATACAATGCTAAATGCCATTTGCACCATACAAGTCGCGAAGTGAAAGCATCAAAGCACTCTTGACGCGGGCTACTATCGCTTCTGTAGTTCTTCATGCGTCGAAATTACAATAATTATGAGACTCCATACCAACTCTGCGTGCTGAAAAGTTTTGCAGAATCCAGGGCATAATAACACCACGCCCTCTCCTTTAAATGCGATAACTTAAACGAGGTCCCTGTTTAAGGAGAAATCTTTTATGAAATCCTGACAGCTTGGTCTAGGTGTTTAAGTGTTTGGCCTAATGGTCTGAAGGTTCGATTCCCGTCTGTGCTAATTGCGAAAAGGTTGTTTTTGTAATGTGTTCCAGCCTGGGTGTTACTGAGATCGCCTCTGGTGTTTTGCATGGTACCAATTATGTAGGCGTCGCTAAGCTTGGGGCCATAGAGTTGGTATGTTCGTCTGGCGATAATCAATCATAACGGCACATCACATCACATTTCATTATTTTTCATCCCAGTCTACCATGATGCGGCTAATTACCGTTAACACAGCGCAACTCCCATCTCCCTTTACGGTCTAAATCTAATTCATCTTTCGTGGTAAGGTATGTTAAAGATATGAGAGTGAACAGGTACCTGCTAGGCAAGTATGCTCCATCGTAGATCTCATCGTCACTTACCATCAGGTGAGATCGAGATCAAATATTTGCCTATAACGTAATAAAAAAAAATTGGTCACAACACAACTTTTCAGACTTCTGCCCATAAGTAATCATAAAAAACCCCTAAAGTATTCCTTATTGTTAATTCCCTTAGAAGTACGATTTCTATCATTATCTGATAAAAAATACCTACCTATACACAAGTAATTTTATGTTTTTTTTTAACATATATCGCACGTCACTTTCTATAACTTGCAAAACTTCGTGCAACTGACAGCTCCTTATAAGAAAAACCGGTAGGAGTTTACATCAGCGATGTCACTCAAGTGAAAAGCAATAATGCGGCAGCTGTACCTATACAAGATGATTCAGAAAGGCTATACTAAAGCTTGAACGTGTCCTTCTTGAGCGCAATTGTAATCATTAAACGTGAAGTCACAATTTTAATACCTCCATTTATCTTTTATTTAGTTTAGATAAAATTACTATTGTAATTTTGTTGGGAACCAAATTTATATCTATACATATAAATAAAATTGAAGTGTCTGTTTGTAATATTAAAATAACCGCTTTTTACTAAATGTGATGTATACACGGATGTATACACGGTACCTATACCAAAACAACCTCTTTTTAAATTTTGTCTGTCTGTCTGTCTGTCTGTCTGTCTGTCTGTCCGTCCGTCTGTCTGTCTGTCTGTCTGTCTGTTCCGGGTAATCTCTGAAATGGCTGGACCGATTTTGACGGGAATTTCACTGGCAGATAGCTGATGTAACAAGGAGTAACTTAGGCTACTTTTATTTTAGAAAACAAAATAGGATCTCTCGAAAATAAATTAAAACCAATGCTGCAGCGCTGCGCCTGATTAAGTTTGATAGCAACAATCTGCAATGCGTCCCGCGGGATCAGAACGTGCGAGCAGGCTGTTGCCAACGGTTGAGTCTTTGTTAAATACCACGCGGACGAAGTCGCGGGCAACAGCTAGTTTTTAAATAATTCTAAACATAATGTATACAAATGCGCTAAAGAAGCTTAGGTTCAAAGCTTAGTATAGCCTTTCTGAGTCATTCTATATAAGAGCTCCACAAAAGAGTAGTCTCACGATATGTGATTAGGCCAAGCGGTCTTCACACAGCGGTCGTGCCGTGGGCAGGGGATTAGATTCACCGTCGTTAGGAGCAGCATTAGAGCCGCGGCTCAACAAGCAAATTGCATCGTAGGAAGCGATCATTACGCGATCTTGACACAGATACGTGATGCGTCGCCTGTGATCCGACTTGAAGATAATTTAGAAGCTGGTGTATAACGTGATATTGTGCAAACAGTTTTATATATATAAGAAGGAAAGACTCTTATAATAAGAACAATTGTAGACGAAATAACTGTTTACATAACATTCATCAATCAATTCCTATATTTCGGCACAAAGAATTGTAGAAACGGGACCTATTAATTTGATGACGTCACTGATATCATACTAATTTTATAGATTTCATCGCGTTTTTTTATGTTTTTACGTTCCTGACGCAACAATAACTAAATATAAGGGTACCCCAGTTCAAACTATGACACTAGGACGTCAAACACCTCAGTCCTCCCGTCACCATGGTGGTTGTAAAGCAGCCGAAACGTCGGGAACATAAAACACAAAATAAACGCGATAAAATCTGTAAAATTAGTTTTATTTCAATGTGTAGTATTCGCGTAAATATAAGAAAACAATATTCATGACGTCATCTTTAACGATTAAAAGAATATGGGATGTACCCCACTTAATATTCGATTATATACTCGTACCTACAGAACAATGGAAATAGCGCAGTCATCAAGTGATAATAGATCTAAAAGGTGCGGCGTAACCTCAAGTAACTGTTAACCTAGTTTCAGCGGTGCTAAAATACCTAATCGTTTGTTTTAATCACCGTAGAAGCTATTAAAGTGAATGCAGTAAAATTAAATGATAATAAAATATGATTTTCCTTTGAAATTGTGATGAAAATATTTCTGTACCTACTCAAAGTTGACCTAGCATTTGTTTTATATAGTTCTATGGTTTGATGCAACCCGCGCTTGCTTCGATCGATGAAGGTGGCGCGAAATTGAATGTCAACATCCCTACAACGTAAGAGTTCGCTTAGGAAAAAGTTATTATGAAGTAAACGAGCAAAGTATTATATGAGAGCACCCCTGGTTTTATGAATTTCGTAATTCGTTTCGAAGATGATCCTCTTGCGAAAGAAAAATATACCTTGTGTAGTACAATGTAGAATTTAATTAAAACTCAATATTTTTGAAGTAATACTATTTTACTACGAATACATGAAAAGTTACGTACATAGATTGGACTACATTAAGAAAAAGTTGTAGTATTAGTTACTGAATATAGGAATCCTCATATATATATTAAGGTTCTTCAGGTCTAAGACCGCTCCCTAGGCCTACCGCCAGCAAAAGGCCGCGATAGGTCTAAGTAGCCGTAGCCCTAGTAAAGCCTAGAGCTACAGTGTTTCAGGCCTTCCCTTCGCCGGCGCACACACAGCAGTCAGTCCCCGACATACTGCCTATTATACTTTCGAAAAATATTAGTCAAAACGAAACATCCCGTAAGCAATAAAAAAAATAACATAGAAACGGTCCCAAGAATGTCAAAAGGTTAATCTTTGTTTGTGTTTCGATTCCCACTTGCCGTTACATTATTGACATGGAAAAGCAACATTATAAACACGTTAACATAAGACAAGGGACATTATAATAATACTAGTATTTAAATTATACATAAATTATTGGATTTGGGGAACAACGAAATCTCCGATCTTGTGGTAAAACTCGATGAGTGACCTATATAAATAAATTAAGATAAAAATTAGAATTAGGCAGGTATGCACTTAGCAAATCCCTACCAATAAATCAACGTTTGTATACGGGAAAAATCATTGACCGAAATAAGATTATCTATATTGGCAATATTGTCCAGTCTGGTTCATGATTACGCTGAGAGAGCGGAAAATAAATATAATCCTCCGAGAAGGAAAATATATTCGCAATACTACTTTATTTATTGTTTCTGTCTCATGTTTCCCGATCTAGATTATGTTCATGAGTCAGCAAGGACAGTGTTTTGTTGACGGTTAAGGCCATGCGTACAATATATATAAGTCTATTAATAAAGGAGTCGTGGCATGTGTCTTTCAACCTAGGCCGATTTTTAAGGTGAGAGAATTAAATAAATTATCTGAAAGTCTATGGGGCCTACAGAAGCAGTCATGTACGCATTTTGTGTAATACCCTTAGAGACAATAGGATATGATGCCGGAGAGAGTAAGAAATTGTAAAATCTATATAGAGGAATAATCTGACAATATAAATATTCAATCAATATTCAATAATATATAAATAAATAATATAATTAAATTAATAAGACAATAAAAATATTCAGATTCAGATTATTATATATCTATTTCAACCAATATGTACCCGAGTACTGTACCAAATTTAATTAAAATCTGTTCCACTGTTTTTGCGAGATACTCTATCATAATTATTTACAACATAAATTACTGCGAATTATAATATATTTTTTTGTCTATTTACATTGACATTACAAAGCGCTTTTCATCCGGAAAATTCTTGGATATACTATTGAACATTTATGGAAATTTGGAGGTTAGTTTGTGGTCACCCTAAAGTGTGTACAGATCCTAACTGGCACTGACGGAAATGTTGTCCTTGGCCGTGGACCAGTAATGACATAACCATAGCGGCATATCTATCCTCGGGCGGTGACTCAACGGGATGTGCAGTGTCCGCAGTTTGTCTCCCGATGTGGCCATTGTCTCGTTTTTAACTATATGATCGCGAACTATACGAACTGTGACTGTTAGTTCATTAGAATAAGGTCGTATTTGTTTTAGTTTGGTATATTTATAGCTAGGAAGTATAGTGTAATTAGCGTTGAGTAAAATTTGTGACAAAATATACTACGTGTAAGTGGAGTTACGCAAAATCCGAGGAACACTGATTTTAACTACTTATATAAAAGAAATACACACGTCATCTCAGTTGGTAAAAATAACATGCAACATATAATTATTATCCCAAATATTCGAATCAATTAATAACTCAAAGATGTGCTGTAATGTAGGTAAAAATATTACTCGTATTAAAAAGTAGCGCAACATTTTATACTTACCTTCGCAGGCTTCGCAGGCTTACTTACCTTTTGCGTTTATTCACAAACACGTTGTATACTACTGTCACCACAATTTTACAATTATATTTTGTATTAGATATAATATAAACATAATTACAAAGCGGGCAAGAATAAAATTTTAATGTTTTTCACGCACACCAAATAACTAAGATATGAAGTAGGTAATTAAATAACACTTCACAACAAATGGTGTAAGTACTTTTGCAGTTTTAATATTCATGAAACGAGGCCTATGTTTTACGATATTTGAACGCGACATTAATGTAATGTTGATTACACGGAATACTTTACGAGCATTTTTATTTTCTACTAGCTGTTGCCCGCGACTTCGTCCGCGTGGTATTTAACAAAGACAACCGTTGACAACAGCCTGCTCGCCCATTCTGAGCCGCACGCATTGCAGGTTGTTGCTATCAAACTTAATCAGGCGCTGCGCTGCAACATTGGTTTTAATTTTTTTTCGTGAGATCCTATTTTTTTTTCTAAAATAAAAGTAGCCTAAGTTACTCCTCGTTACATCAGCTAACTGCCAGTGAAAGTCCCGTCAAAATCGGTCCAGCCATTTCAGAGATTAGCCGGAACAAACAGACAGACAGACAGACAGACAGACAGACAGACAGACAGACAAAAATTTTAAAAAATGTTGTTTCGGTATAGGTAACGTGTATACATCCAAATGCACTTAGTAAAAAGCGGTTATTTTAATATTACAAACAGACACTCCAATTTTATTTATATGTATAGATGTATAGATAAAACAAGAGAACGAGGGATATTCAAGTCGCAAGGCACCGTCATCAGGCGTGGATACAGCATTTACTTCAGTGGGTCAATTTTGTGTTATTTCACCGATCTTTCAGAAAATTCATTATCAAATTTTCTGAGTGAGTCAGGGGGACATTGCACCCATTGCCCCCCCCCCCACCTTTGTATCCGTGCCATCCCGTACTTGTGCGATCCAAAAATCGTCTGCCGTCCGCGAACTTTTCTAACGACATATGCACCTTAATCGCTATAAAAGGCTATAAGTTGAAGCCAGCGCCGACCCGAGGCAATTTGTAGTATAGAGCGAGACCCAATTATGGCGCCCGTTGCTTGCCCCTAATATACCAGTTCTAGTATAATTTACCAGTTGTACATGCATGGCAATTGGAAGACGTCGACAGCATCTTAAGTCTCTAGTGAATTTGTATCACTCAGGCGCCTGCGTGACTTGGCGCCTGAAGCGGCCGCTCCTATGGCCCTATAGTAGGGCCGGCCCTAAGCTGAACGTTAAGATAAGTTACCTTAATTCCTAAATGGCTGACTGAACTATGAATCATTCGACGTTCACAAAAGCTGAATTAATTTCCCGCGAGCAGAATATTTATAGCGACAGGAAAGCGATAATATTTTTTTTTCATTTTCGCCGATTATTCTGATTCGAGGCTGAGAACTAGCTCCCTTAAAGCATTCGATACCTAGTTGAAAAGCTAAGTTTTAAAGCAATTTTCTCGTTCTAGTGTAGGTAGGTACCTATGGGAGTGTGCGCCGAGGCGGGCCCGACCCTCGCCCACGGGTGACCTGCACATCCTACATTAGTTACGACCACGACTGTTTATAGTCTTGTAATATGTTTTAAACATATTTAGAAAGAGATTCTACACTTTACGATCGCTGAATGGGTATCGGCGTCGTGATAGTAATTTAATTCTGGGCCGGATCGCGTTTTATAACAGAAATAGCTGCACGCCAATCGTGGTGACATTATTTGTATATATAGTAATTGAAATAACCCATTGGAAGATTTCGGAGGCACGTGTGGCGAGGAGCCAACGTGTACTCCGGTCACTTTATTAAATCGGAGTTCTAGTATGTATTAGGGCGGCCTTATACATCCGGAGAACTCAGAGCCAGAATTCATATTATGAAACCAAAACGGCCAGAATAGCATACAATTATATTCTACATAACAGACACTATTATTTTTTCTAATTCTGTTTTTTTCTCAGGATGATACTGACGAGCGTTATAAGAGATGTGTGAGGCAAGCGTCCGTTTTTAAGATTATGACATCCAGATTATATATTCCGTATGTGGCCGCCCTAAGTGTTAATTCGAATGTATTTTATTATCTTGTTTGGTTAATATGAGGGAGCGGGCGACCGCCGCCCCGGTGGTTGTTATAACAGCCAGTTTATGCTAAAATGGCGTGTAAGATGTACAACTTCTGTTACTTGGTATAGTGCAGCGGTAAATCAAAGGAAATTATAGCTAGTAGGTAGTTGTGAGTTCAGAGCAATGTTTTATTGCGGAGAAAATTATCTTGTTCAACATGAATAAATTGAGGTTGCACGAGGAAGGAAATTAGAATTCCGGTTCACGATTATTTGTAGGTTTTCGTTTAATGTAACTGCGAGCTAAGTAATCATTTTCAACAGTTCTCCATTGAACATTAATTATTTATTCAGGAATAATTGAGATGTGTGGGAGCCATTGCGATAGGCGACGTCCAGCTATAGACATCTTTCGGCTTGATGGATGTTAATGAATTAAAATTTATCTGAAATCAATTTGGGTCAATGGATATATAACTGAATAATGATCTTGGTGACTATACGAGTCAAGGAATGTAGTCAGTTGTGTTCTGTCCTGGTTAACTGGGACCGTAGTCCCAGTAGACAGCAACCCGAGTTCACTATAGAGCGCTCGCTACGGTAACTAGGGGGTACAGCAGTTAAGAAGAAAATAGTTCTTACCTTGTTCTCAGAGATGGCGCGATTTTCGATCGAGTACATGATGGCGCGCGACACCTTGGTCTCGAGGTCTCGCAGGGCCAGGTCGGCGTCAACCTTGGTCAGCCGCTCCACGCCCTCCACGTACCCCGCCCAAGGCCCGTCCAGCTCGGATAGTAGTGATCCGAGACACCTGCCACAGAGAAAGGTACTTGGATAAACACACTACCTCTTTATATATTCTTTAAAATTACAGTTATGGAACCATACAATCCATCTATTTTGTAATGTTTGTGTAACAGTTTTAACAAAAATGGTGGCTAAGGAATATGTATTACAAGGGTGTAGGAAAGATGATGATTTATGACGATGAAATAGAATAGAGATGATGATAGCCAACCTCATGACACAATATGTCTTCAAAAATAACATTTTAAAGAGGAATCTACAAGGAAAGCGTGGAAGAGAAAGACCAATAATAAACGGATACAGGAGTCAGACAAAAGAAAGTAGTTAGTACTTTTTTTACCGACTGCTAAAGTCTACTTAGCCGTTCCTAAATTGTTCTCACATACCTATAACAATGTACTGCTCAAAAATGTAAAAGATCTTTTTTAAAAAAGAGCAATCATGGAGTTTCTTCTCCATAGGAACGGCATTCCGAATGGGTGGTAAAGTAGTAGCTTAGCCTTTTGTAACCTTTGACGATTCATAAGTACTGTATAAGAAATATTCTGATTCTGATGTATTATTTCCTGTTTTGTATCAATTAATTATTATTGAAACATTCGCGGTGCCCTTGTATAGCTTCAACTGGCTTCAAGTATCCAGTAACTCGTCGTCAACTTTTCCACCAAGTTTTGAGATTCATTAAACTTGCTATTTGTTTGTTAGCAAGTTTTGCCAACTTAATTAGTACGGTGGTTTTTACATTATACAAGTTTATGTATAACTTTGATCTACTGTTAATTATTTTAGTATTTGTTATTTAAAAGACGTTTGGCAACTTAGTTCTTTATTTACGCAGAATAGGTACTAGAATATATTCTATGTACTCAATAAATAGGTCACAATGGTACGTATTTTTGTATTTTCGTTTCCGTTTCTACCTGATTCATGGATGTTTAAAATATCTATAAAAGTAATTAAATACTAGGTCCGCCTCAAATCCAGCGTACGGTACACAAAGGATAGGCTTTGTTTAGATTGGGACCGTACAATTGGTTTGGTCGGCTGGCGATATTTATTATATAAATCCACTCACCCTCTCGCCACATTGAGGCAGTAGTTCCTGCAAGGTCTCGCGTCATGGCCGTGGCACCGCGCACAGCCCGCGGCCCGCAGCAGCTGGTCGGAGCACCTCTCACTTGCGCTCGCCAGCACCTTCTCGGTGGTCTCCAGGGCTTCGGCCCCCACTGACAGCATTTGGAGGAGGGCGCGCGCCGCCTCCAAGGACCGCGATAGGGATGTGCCCATCTGTGTTTGAAGATGTCTTTGTTATAAACCATTTAGCGTCACTTTACAAGAATAAGATGTAACAGAATTAATCAGTGTAAATTATTTTATGTGGTTATTGAGTGATAATCATCGTGCACTTAGTATTTGGTGGTATATTCAAATTTCTAATATTTAAATATATTTTTTTGGGATTGTCAACTTATAATTTACCGATGGACCTGTTAGACGACGATTCTATCAAATAGGGTTGCCAAATCTTTTTTACTGGTGTTTTTTTAGTAAACACTACTACATATAAAGCGTTATACAGATAAAATATTGATGAATAATAAATAAGCGTAAGCCGATAACGCACTGCGGCCGACGCGTACGCGACGTATGACGATGTGCAAGCAATACACAACTCACGTCTAGTAAATATGATTTAGGATCGCAACTACACAAAATCTTGATCTGTCATACTTATAACGTACGTAGTGTATATACACTGCTTCGGATTGGTGGCATAGAGGTCATAAAATAGCGCGAGTGTAATCCACCAAGTGTTTCGCTAAATGACACAGGTTTAATTCTCGTAAGTTGAATTTAACCCAGTTACGCAGGCGTTACGGTTGTAAATTAAACTGGCGTAATGCTTCATTCATTTCATTCATTCATTGCTTTTAATGAATAGGACTGATTGCTTGCAATGTTTTATTTTACTATAACCCTGTTTTTTTTATTGTGTCTGCAATTATGCCATTGTAAGCACACGAAACCTATAAATTCAAGGGATTTAACTATAAGCATAGCCATTATCACCGCTTGTTCTAACACACAGCCTTATTTTTTACAATCGGACTATTAAGCAGTGATATAAAAGTAATATAAAAGATAGTTCTATTACCTGCTGCGGTACTTCTCCAAACGGTTGCACAGCATCGTAGGCGTCCTTCAAACACGCCTCATACTCCGGCGTGAACTGCTTTGGATCCAGCTTCAGTACATTATGGTACGCCACTGGAAATATATCCCTGAAGAACTTTTTGGCGCTGGCCGCAAGGTCTCTTGGCGGGCTGGTACCAAACCTGTCGGCTGACACGTCTCGCTCCGAATTTGACCGAAGTACGATTCGGATATCATCGTAGAGCGAGGCCAGAGGCTGTACTGTTCTGGTCGCATACCCTCGGTATAGCTGCGTGAATAGAGTTGCTGTCTTGTTCTGCGACTGATGTGAAAGCCCCGTAAGGTGATCTGTACGGACAAACAAAATAGTATTAAGTAGATGAAATGTGGCCTTAGAAGGTAAGCCTAATGTAATCGAAACGTCATGGACAAAGCATGCATGTCACTGTTGTTCTTATTCATGAGATATGTGGTGAGAGCAGGACGAAACAGGCTTACGTTAACGTAAGGTAACGTTTTTATCACAATAGGATGATAAAAGGTCTTGGAAGGTTACCTTGATTATACGATTTGTGAACGATGACTCTGCTCTGGTCTGCCTAGTATAAATAAGCTCAAGAGCTCAAGAGATGGGGTACATAGAGCATCTCATAAAAATGACTTGACCAATTTCTTCAATGAGGTTTTCGGTACGAGTATTTGCCTATGGAAAGAAAGTCTATGGTTGCCTCAAGAGACTGGGTACATATATTCACACCATATATTCATTGTGGGTCGAGCAGCAGAACATAATCGATGCGACCTGCGGCCGCAATATCACATCCAAAAGCGACCCTTATCGACACAAGATATGATCTTACTGTGACTATAAGGAATACGAAACGGCGCTAGCATATTAATAAGGTTCTATCTAATATTATCGCGTATCATGAATATTTAGTATATTTATGTACGTCCTTATTTACACACGACAAAATTGCATGGCTGACGACGACGGGTAAGAATAACGGGTATGTTTGGCACGTTTAATGGGATTTGCCCGCCACTGCGACGGGTTACCACAGTATATAAATACTATTTGACATATTACATTTATTTGACGGAGATTGTATGGACCATAGCCGATTTTCCATACTTTTTTTTTGTTTGGTCGTGTTCCAGGTTAGCCTGATTTGAATGATTACTGACATTTACACGGGAGTGCCATCTGTCTCTTAGAGACCCAACTAGTGGGACGAAACCTGACGGTAATACCATTTGACAGAATTTTTCAGGCTTCGGACTGTCCGTAACAAATGTCCAAGATGTTGGAATGTTCCTGTACAATAAATACGTCTATACAAAGGTCAGGCGACATGTTTCGGTGAGCCTAAAAATGGTTTAAAAACTTATCGTAACAATACTGCTTATTTTGTATTTTATTTTAGAAAAGAACTAAATTTATTAAAACAATATACATCCAAAATAGCTCTAGGGCAAAAAGCCAACATCACGCGGTGTTCCCAAGCGGTCACCCATCTAAGTACTGACCGCGCCCGACGTTGCTTAACTTCGGTGATCGGACGAGAACCGGTGTATTCAACGTAGTATGGACGTTGGCAATTCCTGACTTGAAATACACCATCCATTTACGTAAAAGCATCTAAAGATATAAAATATATATAGATTTTGAAATAAAACTATTTTTAACCGACTTCAAAATGGAGGAGGTTCTCAATTCGGTTGCATATTTTTTTGTTTGTTACCTCAGATCTCCGTCATGTATGAACCGATTTCGAAAATTATTTTTTTATATGAAAGGATATGCTTACAGATTGGTCCCATTTTTTTTAAGGATTCTTTCGCGTTTATTTTTTGTTATTACGTTCCGTATCTTAAAAATAGTTTTATTTCAATGTGTAGTATTCGCGTAAATATAAGAAATCAATAAGTATATAAGTACAGATTTGTTCAACAAAAAACATGTACAATATTGGAAATTGTCTGTGTCCTCTGCACTAAGCACAAACTTGTATCGCAGAGAACAGACAACAGAATTAACATGCGGTATAATTATTATTTTTTAAATTAAAATTGTTTCATATATAATTGCTACATTAGACCTTTTAATGTTCCGCGAAATATATGTGTGAGTACATGTATCTATGTAATAAGTTAAGCCCTAACATTACCGGGCCTGTGTAAATAAGCTCAGTCGAGCAAACATCCCCTGTGTATTTGATCTCATAGTTCGTGGCACCTGCGTTCCAACAGTAAGTATCCGCCGTTATCTCGCCGGAATGCTGGCGGGATCAACGCCTCGACGCATTCCTCGGAGATATATAAATTAATTCGTGTTCTAAGCGTAAATAGTTACACTCCCTAGAGATAAATAAATAAATATCGCCCGACGAACACAATTATACCGTCCCACACTAAGCAACGCATGTATTATGGGTATCGCACAATGGACTGAGGGCGAACTCAGTATATAATATTTTAAATAGATAACTAGCTGTGCCCTGCGGTGTTACCCGCGCAAAAAATCATGTCAATCCTTTGCGCTATGAAATTTGAAGCAAATCTATCCCACGGGAACCACACATTTTACCGGGTTGAAAAGTAGCCTATGTGCTATTCCGGACTATAATCTATCTCTGTGCCAAATTTCATCCAGGTCCTGGCTGAAAGGATCTGGATGAAATTCTGGCGTGATTGAGTAACAAACATCCATCCATCCATCTATCCATCCATCCTAACTTTCACATTTATAATATTAGTATAGATATACATCTATGACTCGGATGAAAACATTTATGCTTATTGCACAAAGATGTCCCTACCAGGATTCGGACCCAGGACCCGCAGCACAGAAAGCAGAGTCACTACCCACTGAACTTATCAGGGCTTTCGCTTCTGAAAGGCGGTCCATCCTAATTGTCAGGTAGTTCTTGCTGTTTTAAAGTGTTGAGCCGGTTGGCTATACGCCAAATGTCTAGTTTTTGTGTTTTGGCAAGGGCTGGAGTGATCAACTACCGTCTGCTGTAATCTCTAAACTGGAAAATACTTTTCAGTCGGCTCTACAATGTTGAAGTCAATGGAAACCGAAATTGAGGGTTGCTTTATGGTGTTTTTCAACGGTGTGCAAATAATAAATGTACTTTAATGGACTTTATTGCTTATAGCAAACACAAAAATAAAATATGTTTAGTTAAGTTTATAATAATACCAGCCCTTTTTTAATGAACCACTGCTGGGCACGGGCCTCCCCTCAATTCGAGGGGGATTAGGCCATAGTCCACCACGCTGGCCCAGTGCGGTTTGGCGGACTTCATACGTCTTTCGAGGGATTCTCTCAGATATGCAGGTTTCCTCACGATGTTTTCCTTAACCGTTTAGCAAGTGATAATCATGGTTGAAAATGAGACTCGCACATCAAATCCAGAAATTCCAGAAGTACGAGTCGGGGGGTTTGAACCTGCGATCCTCGTTACCGAGGCAAGCGTTTTACCAACTTGGCTGCTTTTAGTTTAGTTTGCGAATCTTTATATAGAACATCGCCCGGGATCACTGGGTTAACTTATTGAGCTTTCGCGTGAAAAGCTACATATTTATGTGAATATACATAATATAAGTGAAGGGTAAAAGCTCCTTTGATCTGCGAGCCCTCGACGAGAAGCTCTTTAGTCGGCAGCGCGGCGACAGCTCTCGTGTCTACTTTAAATGTAAAGCTTATACTTCAAGTAATTTTCACGAAGCGCAGATTTTAATGGCCTGTAAAGTGTTTATGTTTTATGTGTTTAAAATTCCAAGTGAAATTTGGCGATTGAAGAAAGAATTAGCTGTATGAAAGTGCCCTTTTCAATTTTGTAATACCGAGTTCGTGTAATAAACCAAGTTATAGGGTCTGGTAGGGTGATCTTCGTCACAGTTTCAGTAGCTATAAGGAGGAAATTTTTAATGCTTTGATGTTCATAGATTCCTAAAGTTTTCAGAACTAAAATTAACCACGAATACTGTATTTAATACTGGCAACCTGCAAACTCAAAAATGGCGTAAGCTTACTAGAGATATGAACCACATTTTTAATAGCTAGTTTGTAGTTTATACAGATTATATCCCTGGTATTCAGCGTGCCAATGACACGACTCGATGGTTCAATAAATAATAAGTGTCATTCGTCTTTCAGAACGCAATGAGACCTCCAGACACCCTTTAAAGCGCGCCCGCGGCTGACGGACTTGCAAACTTATTACCACCTACGTTAAGTCTGCACTACAACTGAATTGTATTGATTGGTGAACTTTCTCGTTTTGATTAAATTGTATAGCTTTTTTTTAAATTCCAAGTATCATATATTAATATATATTTTTCGTGTTTCAGAGAACATTAAAGCGTCGACAGTTTATCAAGGAAATCCTTCGAAGTTTATACATTCAAATGCTTCATTTATTCCGTACGACCATTGAAAGATGATTCGTAAGCTAACCATATACTATATAGTCTACATATTTAGACATATTATATGGAGAATTGTAAAGCGCATCTAACGGGCAGTATTTTAAACTTTAAATACTATATGCAAAATGTCTAGACTATAAAGTATACGGTTAGCTTACGAATAATATCGCTCTTGACGTACTGTTCTATGTATACAGTTTTGGTGATGAAGATTTCTAAAGTCAAGACTATTATAGTTAAATTAAATAATGATTGATGTACATAAAACGTTTGTACATAGATTTCTGTGAATCTCCTGATTCCGGCGCTAATATAAACTGTATTGCAGGAGACAATCTACTATAATAATACTTCACGCCTTTCATTCGTATCCAAAACTAATTTAGTGAAAGAATATTAATTGCATGCCGAGAGTCAGCTCGATGTGCGAATAGACGGCACTGAGTAGACTAATTACTTAGTTATGCAAATTGTACCAGAGGTTGTTTCAACTAATGAACTCGGAGGATGCTCAGAATTTTTTGCGCTTAAGCAATCTCATTTGATGAAAAGTAAGAAGGTAACTACAGCAATGGGACGCCAGGGCAGCGGTAATTTAAAGGAGATTAAGTCGAAAGAAAAATGTCTTGGAATATTTAACTTTCAGACAGTTTTTAAACAATTTATTTAAGCAGTCGAGAATGGTCTCTGTAATAAATTCGTTGTGGAGTTGCCTGGTTTTTTTTTTCACTTTAATATCAAGTTATTATTATCATGTATTTGACAGAGTTCCTTAAGAGATCTAAGTATAACTTAGACTATTGTTTGTATGTGTATTATATTTATTATCATCAAAATAATTCGCTTATAATCTTAAAGTGTGGTCATAAAATAGGTAGATATGTCTTGTATTAAATACAAAGAAAATCATATAGCATAGACAAAAAGAATAGAAAACATTTGAGCCATGTGATCCCTTGCGCAGGTTCCGATAGTTGCGCTTAAAATATGGATATTCCTTCTTATCCTGTTTCTGTTAAGGTTGAATGTTACCATATAGGGAATGTTTTTTCATAATCTAGTATTCAGTCTGTGACTGGCAGGTATACGAATAAGATTTTTTGCTATCAGTACTGAAACCTAATTTAGTAATTTGATTTTTATGAAAACATGTTGAATAAGTACTTTGCTCAAGCTTCATAACATGCTAATAACCGCGTTCCAGGAAATTCGCCGTGAAACTTTATGTTGAGCATCCGAGGAAATAATATCCGGGAGCTACCTGTCATCACGGGCGCCCCTGCTGCAATATCTGCGTTTAAAACCCGTTAAATGGAGCCAGCCGAGCACGGTAACTGCATCTTCGGAGGGGGGGGGGGGGGGGGGGGGGGGGGGGTAATTGTGGCTTTACTAAATTTAGGACCAAGTACAATGAGAACAGTTGTATTTAAAAAAATACCAGCAGAATATATTAGGTGCAATACAGAACATACTCAATGTACAGGTACATTCCCAGAGTTATGAAAACTATGAACGCAAGCAATATCATTGTTATGATAAAAGATCAGAGGTAAAGTCGCGGTCTTTGATTTGGGACGCATTTAAGTTTGATCGTAAAGCAAAAGTACTAGGAGCAACTGCTCTCAGATAGAGATATATACGACCTTATTGCATTATAACTATCATTGAAGAAGTGGACCATCGGAAGTGGGTCCCATACCGTATGGTATGGGACCGAACCCAGGTGTACTCACTTAGTTTTAGCACACAAATGTGTGTTGATTAATTAGTTTTAGCAAGAGTAACAGAAATTAAGTCGTACAACCGAGAATCGGAATGTTTATCAACTCTTTGATAGTCAGCCTATTTCAGATTTATCTCCACGTTTCATTGCCAGTCCCGTGTTTCAATGAAGGCTTTATTAATATTAATAATTGGGTTGCATTTACTTTAATGCGCGGTGGGTTCATAAAGCACAAAGGTAAATTGTTTTAGTGCTCTAATGAGGGTCCGCGCGTGTGGTCTCCTGGGTTCGCAGGCATCCCTCGAACAATGGTATAGAGACCCCTTCACGTCGAGCACACTCTGATTATTTCCTCCGAGGAGCGGGGGGTTGAGAGCTCATTATTTCTCGCTGGTAGCGGGGTCGACGCACCCGCCTATATATTTTTACAAATATTAAATGTTAGTTAGTACTCGAAAGCGATGAAATTCTTTTGAAGCTAGCAGATATAATTAATTATATTAGCACCATTAATTTTGTAGAAAATCTTTCTATAAGATTGGTCGACGCAACCGGCGACCCAAGGGCTGGGTATTTCCTCGCTCAGCTTTGGCTATTCAGCGAGGTAATGCGGCCAGCATCTTGGGCACGCTACCGCATGGGCCAATTTTTTTACACATTTTGTAGCTTTTGTATACTCTTTTTAAGTTATATTAGTTTGTAAATATGTTTACTAAAACTGGATTTCAGTAGATCTATAAATGACCGTTTCATTAATTATATTAAAAAATATTTCTGCCAACTCTTGTTAGTCATATCTCGCAAATAAATTAATTGGAAATACGCCGAGACATTTAATTAAGAACATGTGGAATGTTTAAATAAAAAAAAATGATAACGAATAATTTTACCTAAAGTAAACGGAGATAACTAGTTCTGTTTAGTTTGCCTTAATATATTCTTGAGTACTTATATCATGACTTAGCAATTCAAGTACTAACGCTGTGCTCGTAATGCAGCATTCAGGGGCGAAATCAGGATTTCGTTCAGGGGGATCTTTGTTTGATTTAAAAAATATGGGGGGGATTGCAACCCCCCCCCCCCCCTATGAAGTGAATGTATGTGGAAACTGTTCAGCCACCAATACGAAAAACCATTTCACCAATGTTTGCTTTTCAGTGATACATAGCTAAGGCTTGCTATACTTAGTTATACCGGGCGGTTTGTTTTATAAGAAACTTTTAAACTCCTTAACCCTGTAGCGTTAAATCTCTCATAAAAGTCAGTAATCAAATAAATGAATGACTCTTTAAACATTTATAGAGTCTTGTACATATAAAATCTAAGTATGTCACAAAATAAAGAACTCTCAATAAAATCTTTAGTTAATAATGTTAATATTACCGCTAATGACGCCGTATACGAAACCATGTCGGCGACTTAATAGCTCCAGCCATCACGATTTATAGAATATAAACTTGCACTAAATTAAATTGCGTCGTGTTTGAATAACCAGTACCACGTTGAACACTTTTATATTTCAATTATACGCTATAAATCTTTACAGCATCATTAAATCTATTTCTGTGCAATCTCAATTTTGCTTGAACTCAGTTTTTACTAACATCAATATCTAGTCAATTTATTTGCGAATCGAGTTCCAAACGAAATCAAAATAATGTTTCACCATACAGGATACTCATAAATTAATTACTTTTATGTTCTGAAATGAAAGAATCGTGATGTGGCGGTTTTTTTAATGAGAATTTTACAAGCTATTATATTCACTGGATATTATTATGAATAAGTGTACCTACTCTTGTGTGCAGGAGAAAGATGCTTATAGTTCATTGGACGAAATGCCAGACCAATGATACTTACTCTCCTAGCTTACATTTAGAATAGGTAACATTTTCACCTTTCTCTAGTTGTTTTTTTTTAATTCATTGGCTATATTTCCCCCTAGAAAGGTATTACCTTACCTTAATAAATAACTGTGTGCCCTAAATGATAGGACGTAGCGTGATATGGAACACTCGAAGATACTTTATAGAGATCACAACCCTTAGCATAGAGTAATTTATTTAGTTGACTCTAGGCAATGAAGTCGGACGAAGCATAATAGAAGTAGGGTAGGAACTTATTCAACCTTGCGAACCGATATATAAACTGATTTTTTTTATCTGTCATATTTTCTTTCCAACTTCTCCTATAATCTTTTTGGTTTATTTCGTTGCGGGTTCCAAGACAGATAGCTTATCCCCGTTACTCGTCAAGGATCAAACCACGGCGTGTTCGTTGGTCACCGCTGTAAATCCTACCTTACAGGAGTAACAGTGGTGGGAGTCTATAGCGGGCCTAATCCCAAAAAAAATACCGTTTTTTTTACTATAACTATACTCAGTTGCAGAAGACGGCACCATAACAATCATGAAACTCATCGACTGAAACAATGGAAAGTGTTTGCCTCATTTAGATTTTGCCGGGTTCAAGTTGTTTAAAAAACTTTTTCAATTAATATTCCGCGTCATGTTTATCCAGAGCTTTTGTATCGAAATCGTTGGCATAAGCGGGTGTTCGGATTTGTTTACACGTGCTAGGGCGGAGCTAGAGTGTCCAATTTGTATGAGCGCGCCGCCGCGCCGGGAGTGTTTGTTAAACAAGGTTTCGTTCGATAGCTAGTCCTGGGCCCTCGGTCCGCCTGCTATTTATTGTTCCAGGAGCGTGTTGGACACATGTTGCGGTAGGTTTTGTTTGTGTTAGTGATGCGTGGTGTCTGCTTATTGTAATATCGATTGATGTTGCCATTGGTGTAATAAATAAAGACGCGTGCACGTCTTATTAAATTTCTCCCATTTATGAGTACAATCACAATACAATCGTGCTAAAGATTAAACTTTTAACTATAAAATATAAGTAATCCCATTTCTAGTTTGGGACCAATAAATCAATAGAACATATTGGTCTATGACGCGCTACTACGCTGCAGCAGAATATCATATTATAATGTAATTACTTACAATATAAAAGTACATCTTAGATCTATGATAATTTTATGTTGCCTTAATGCATGGAATGATTTGCATGCTGACCGTCCTCTTTTGTTTTTTGTTTCAATGAATTTATTTTTTCATTTATTTTATTAGTTGCTAAACATGATATGGTTCAATGTTACCTTGCAGCGTCCGCCGTGTGGACAGCAGCAGCTCCGCGGTCCACTTGGTAGAGGCAGCGGCGCTGGCTTCGGCAGCTCGACCCAGCGCCGGGCGGAGCTGCGCCTCGCGCCCCCGTCCGCAACATTGCCCGCCGCAGAGAGAACCTTGAAAAACAAAAATAAATATTATATTATATAGTAAATAAAATGGCTCTATTTGTAACCAATTGTCGACCTAAAAATAATAAAGGGAAGAAGAAGAATGCAATGCTGGCATTGAAAGACACTGGGACTATAAGTTATAATCATCAGAAGCAAAGAGGATATAATCACAATTTTTTTTATTAAAATATAATTGGCAGGTGAAACCGGTAGACAAGAAAAAAATACTTTGATTTGAATAAATTTGAACTTAGTTTTCGAACAGGTAAATATTTTTCTATGCAACAGTCTGTTCTGCGACACGGTGAGAAAAGGCAACATGTGCTCGTGAACGTTACATGAATCAATTCGAAAACTGACGAAACTTTTTCATTCCACTACTGTTAGTACGTACGTACACCTAATATAATACCCGCTGAGCACTATTAAATAACCTAAAATACAAACGCAATAATTAACCAACAACCAGAGAGCTTAGAACAAAGAGCCCGCACAACTATTGCAGCAACCAATTATATTATTTAATCCGGGGTCAAACGTAAATTGTCGAGGAGTGAGGTCGTAGTGACAGGTGACCCCGTGACAAGGGTGCCCTCTAGCTAACAGCCTCTGAAACACTCTTAATCAGTCCCGTTAAGTAATGCAGAGATAGCGACGGTACACAATGTAAATGTGTGAATGTTTCCGTACATTATTTAAACGAGATTTTTTCTCAGTAAGCAGGTGGGTTATCTCGTACTTATCGCTACTCAGCATTCCACAGGAGTTCAATGAAGAGGATTGGTCGCAATACTGGCACCTTAACGAATAAAAAATATACGAAAATGTTACATAATTATATAAAAAGGAAGTAAAATCATCAATCCAGTTATAGTCACAGTCCGGGTTCGCGGACTTCACACGTCTTTCGAGGGGCTCTCTCAGACATGCAGGTTTCCTCACGATGATTTCCTTCACCGTCACCACTAACGCAAATGGTGTGTTAATGAACAGTAGCTCTACTTTAAATAGGGCTAACAAGATTGTCAAATGCAAATATCACACCCATAGGTGAAGTTAACGATCCGCTACTTCAAACGGCCCCGTCAGCGGTCATGAGCTATTTACTTCAACGAAGTATTCTGATCTCCAGTATTTCAAACGTTCACGTTGGAAGCTATCCAACACCGGTTATTGTATTTGGTGCGTAAAAATTGTCGTCCGGTCTTACGAGTGCCAATATATTTATACGTAATGAAAATATAATGTGTGTCTGAGAAGTAATGGGTCTTTTATAACAAGATTATATATTCGTAGGTCTTTGAGTTTGAATGATAAAACATATGTGTGTGGATTCAGATTTATGTGTTGCAATGAGGACCGTGTAGTAAACATTTGCATGTTTACCATGAAAGCGTTATGTAGTTCTTATTTAGCTAGCAACAGAATGTATAATATAAAAAGTGTGCCGAATCCAATAGCTACCAAATTTCCATATTCTCCTTATTCTGTTGCAACCAGCGCATCATATACGGATATCTAAGCTACCCAGATATACGTCGAATTTACTATCGGGAAAGTCCGGATAGTATTCGCTTTATTATCCGAATACGAATAAAACAGATAGTTACTTTATTAATATAGCGCAGTCATGATAATTTGAAAGTTTAATTAAGTACCTACATTATATCACTCAAATAATTATAACATGTTACAATGTATTTTAACACATTGAGAACGATATTTATCATCATTCGTGTACGTTAACTACTTCACACTCAAACAATGAATCCAAATGTGCCCAAATAATAGTCCGGGTATTTTTGTTCGTAGCGATACCGTAGGTTGATCGGTTTTTTTTATATTATTTCAATCATATATAAGTCTGACATGTTCCATAATTGTCAGTTAGTTAGTTTGATAATTACTGTATTGTTAAAGTTTTTTAGTAATCAAAATGTTGGTTTGGGAATCATATAAGTTCCATTTATCTTTTTTACAGAAGTATTCCAGACATCCGTATTATCCGGATAGTAAAAGGAGGCGGATAATTGGATACCCCAATCGCAACATTTAGAATTCAATCGCTTGGCATCTGATCGTTATCTTTAGTACCTGAAGTTTTCCATTTTTCCGGAATCCTAGTTAATATCAAGTTTCAGAGTGAAATATTGGCGACATGACAGCACGCTACATCCGCAGCGATCAGCGAGTTGAACGCTCTATCGATTCACTACCCATCGGAATGAAATGTGACGTAAAACGTTTATAGGTAGAGCTTTTATCGCTACAGTGTTTCGATATGCTAAAGCGCATTTTACGAAGGCAGTAAAATAACTAAATCGATTGAATTTTGATTTGGAAAATATGGACACTAAAACCGTAATGTATTTGTCTCGTTTTAGAATTAGCTTTTATTAGTTTAGTTAGCTAAAGTCAAGTGCGGTTCTGTATAAACTAAGTTGGATACTATATTTTTAATAAACTTCGGTCCAATTACCTGAAAAACAAGTAGGTACCTACCATGTACTGTTTAAAAGTCTTCGTATGATTCTGGATTAGACGAAGAATTTTCAACAGCACATTATAGTCAGCGCTAGCTATATACATACTTATTATGTTACATTTGGCACAATGTCGTGCAAGAGAGCGACGCCCGCGCAGGTTCAAGGCTGCCGCGCCGGCGCATTGTTGTGTGACAGCTAGACGAGGCCGAAGCCCGCGCACAAAGGCCCCCTGAATACCAGACTCGCGAGTTTTTTTATTAAAAAAAAACATCTTGACAAAAATGCTACTTATTTGTTTTTATTTCACAAAACACTTTGAATACGACGCCGACTACACGAGAAATAAAATAAAAGCGTGGCACTATACAGGATTCTGTTTTACGTTCGTTTTATTGCACGAGACGGTTGTAACAGCATTGCAACTGATTATTCGACTGTTTTATATCGGCTATTTGCGTCAGCGAAACTATCACATGATTATGGAGTATAATTGCGAGTTTCGTAAGTTAGAATAATGTTCTCAAATACCGTCTGGTTGAATTACTTATGTAAGGTGTAGTTCGGGCGGCGCGGGCGGCGAGGCGGGGCGGGCGGGCGGCGCGCCGTACCAAGGCCGCCCCGCCAGACTGTACGCCGACTATCAATACATACATGCTGCATCTCTATAACCTATAACATGGTTGAACGCTAATATTGAAAAGAACAGAGTTGTGTGAGTGTGTTACACAACAATAAAAAATCGAATCAGCTGATCCCCGTGACAGCTCTATAATAAAAAAGCCAACAAGTATGTTCTTAATTTGAGAGCTGAGGATTATATCCACAAATTTTACTGAAAGCAGAACCTTGAAAAGGCAGACATGACAAAAAAAAATATCGGTATAAAATAAACGCATTCTTATGCGTTCCCTTTCCAAGTATCTACCATAGTTATAATAATATGCCTAACTATAAAGCATACTTCAATCAGGTTTATAAGATACAGGCTTTCGCCTAGTTTGAAACCGCTACTCATAGGTTGAGTAGCGGTCATGTCAATGTCTAAATTTTAATGGAATAAAATTTACTGTACCTTACTAACATTCAGTCATTTTTTATTAGATATTCTATTGCCGCGACAGGAAAATGTTACAGCAAATATAATAATTACCTCATATAAATTCATACAAAAACCATTGAGAGCAAAAACCACAATCTAATATATATAGCTCCCGTTCAAATACGTTTTGAAAACTATCAGGTAACTGCAACTGTCGATGTATCTCATAAATCTACTGCCACATTTACGGCAAACACATCGGTAATAAAGTTGTCTCGGTAAATTGCTGGCAGGCCGGCCGGCTCAGCCAATCAATCATTCGTGATTATGTAAGTGTTGCTTTAAACTTGGGATTAAACCGAATAACAAATGTAACATATCGTTAATACTGTGATATATTTTGTTTATACAATAATAAAAATTGCTGCGATAAAATAAAACCTCTTTCGCATGTTCCCAATTTAATTGATATCAAATATCAAAACGTATGGTGATTATATTACATTGTTACATCCATATGAGGACAGTTGTTTAACAATGAATTAACTCATATTTATATTGTGTAGCTGTGGCGATACGTTAGCATATCATATACCTCCAAAAATGTGTGTAGATATTTAGTGTAATGTAAAAATGGCTGAGACCTAGATAGAGCCATATAGTGCAAAAGATAAACTGCAAGTACGAAACTATTTGAATTGACACGTTTCTGTGTGTTCATATCTGTATAATATTATTTTGTGCCTTCTTATAAGTCGCGGTTTTACTTTTTTGAAGATTCAAAGCGGCCATCAATCACATCAAAGTATCGTGTCAAGTGGTAGGTCTAACAGAAACTAGGTCTGCTTGAGTCTAGAGACTCGAGCACGTGGGCGACTTCGCGTCTAGACGCTTGGCGCACGCTATGTCATTGCTAAGTGTCTAAAATGTAAAAAACACAAGTCATTTGAGTAATTAACCGCACAGGCGGTTTGTTAAATCGATGAATGCTTGGATTAACTTACGCTCCGGTTTTTACGACTGATTTTCGACCAATGTGCATTGAAGTTATCAGTTGATGGCAACCTTGATAGTCCTTATAGTCTTGGGGCATTATCGGATGAGAATATAAGGCGTAGCATATGATAAAACCGTGTTTTTTTTTTTTAGCCCGGGCGCTATCAGGCCCGGCCCGCGAATCCCTCTGACATGGGGGTCTTTATTTAAAATATATGTACACACCAGTTTTTTATTTAAATAAAAGTAAAAGTATTATTTATTGTACATATTATAGGTTATTGTGTCTCTTTCTTTGTGCAACAAAGCAGTTTCAATTCTAACAATATAAAATAAGGTCCAACATAATTTTGACATCTTTTGGGCCGGGCATATTCCCTCTGGCCACTACACAAATCCGCTAACCGGTGTAATCAGGTGTATAGGGTTAATAGGATGGTGGATTTAAATATTACCATAATATTTATACAGCCATCTTCTCTCTATTTACGTCTTACGATTAAATCGAATTCGGGTGTATAAGATACTGGCATCTTTGAAAAATAATGTGTTTTGAACGAAATGTTTTAGACGTGAAGCTTTATAAGGTTCGTATTCATAGTCACGTCTTCGAAAAATAATACCATCGTAGATATCGTGGGCCCAGCACCGTTGCGTCTCATGAATATGCTCGATAGTCTCGAAGATGCAATTAAATTAAAACATAGTGTCAACAACATCCGCTATTAATTCTTTTACGATTATTAAATGATGTCGAGAGCGTCCCTGTTGCTTTAGTTTTGAAACGTTATAATAGTGGACGGCGCGGGCGCAGGTGTGCCGCCGCGGCGCGTCGCTAGCGACCGAGCGATAAACATTTATTGCTTTCTTTGATTGGCCTATTTTAAAACAATGCTTATACGATGCTAAAAGGTATGAATAATACGCAGATTGAGCCCTTAGTAATTGGATTGTAGCTCCTATGAATTCTAAAGGTGATGCTATACCAGTGTCTTGGTGCACCGTCTTAATGTCACTAAGCAGACGTGGCAAACAGTTAAACACATTATTTTGCTAATGTCATTACTAATGACGTTAGACATTATGCTATAAGAGCAGAACTACATTAATCTAGCATAAGCGTTTAACCTGGTATTTTAATACCTTAATTAAGGCGTATATTGGCATTTTCATGAATGCTTTCATTAACCCAGATGCAACTATACCATTACGTAAGCAAACAGTGGAACTGCAAAGTAAACGTTCTGAATACTCACAAATTATTTGGTGAAAGAACTTTATTTCCTAAATGTTTGTGCTTTTAGCTGGGTAATGGCGGTGTGAAAAGTGCGAGCGCGGAAGTTGTTATCGAACAACAATAAATAAATACGGCCGAATGAATAAGTAAAGCGTTACCTAAAATTTCGCTGTCATTAACTTTCGAGCTTTATTTAAAAAAAGAATTCAATTTGAAGTGCTTTTTTTCTTTTATCTGGCATGTCTATGTTATTTATATTCAGCCAGGAATTTTATTAAAATTACTAAGTACCTTAAAAGTGAATACTCATGACTAAACTATCGAAATTATCAGAGTTGGTAGAATCGTAATATTTATGGTCGATATTCGAAATTTAAAAATAAACCATTTTTTTATGTATCCATGTCGTTATTTAGATTGAGTACCCACTTCTATTCTATTATTAACAGAAATCAATGGATGTTTGGTCGTGTGTTAGCTCTCAATACGAGTGGTAAATATCAACACGGGAACGGGAGTCGAACTCACAGCTTATTTGTGCACTGTAATCATGTTTCGTTTAGCACTAATTTTAACTTAAAATAACATTGGTTACCCGGAGTTCGGGTAGCGGTAAAACTCACTTTACGGTTCGTATTTATAGAATAACATAACGTATGCCTTTAGTCTCAACTCTAGGTATGTCATGTCCATGGAATATAGTTCGAGTTAGGGCTAATAAATTTTAGTGTAGTAATTAAAAGAATTACATAACTAAACATTGATTACAACGAACTGTTCTAAGGTGATTTTTGACCTGTAAGTACAGGCTGATTCAGAAATATTTGTGATTATTATATGAAGTCAAAATGTAAATGTCGCTTTTAAAAAATAAAACGTGTTGTGATTTTTTTGAGCAAAATTTAATTGATGTATCGAAAATCTGACTTCATATAATAATAATTACAAATGCGTTATAGATTCTAGGCTAAGTATAACCTTTTTGAATTGACTGTATAATTAAAAAACAAAATTGACTGGGTGAGAATTGTTCAATGAGGCAGGTGACCATCAAACAAGTAATTATAAGTAACTACATAGTACATACTAGGTGAATACCGATCCAGTGACACGTCCGCCTCCCGAGCCCCATTAATATGGATACCTCGCGTCCAATTAGCGAACATACTATAAATATTAACAACACCCACCGGGTTTTATTACTTCGCACAGTTCGGAAAGGAAATTGGATAACTGGACATACAGATTAAAAATTTAAATTATTGTTTTTTTTAAAGGCAGTATGCATTTTTCTTTCTTTTATTGTAACTGGCTGTCTTGGTGAACATCGTACCAGAAGCAAATATATGAAAAAATAGTTTTTTTTTTAATGTTATTCGGGTATTCGGTGCAGAGAGAAATTCAAAAAATCTAAGATAATAATAATCGGCCCACACATTATTGAGTTATAATTGGTGTTACTAACACGACTTTTTTATTTTTTTCCGTATTCTATTAAGCGTCTGTAATTTAAAATGTACGATAAAACAAATTGTTGGACATTCATTTATTGTTCCTCGTTTTTACTTTATTAAACAAGTTTTAAGTGCCTAGATGGAGCTCGGCGGGAAATTGAATTGTTCCAAGAAATGCCTTTGTGTAATGTCCAGGTCAATAGGAGTTAGAGTAGTACAGCAATAATGTGCTTCAATCTAAAAAAATATTGTCAAACGCTAGGCTAGACCTTTTTTATGGAGCTACCATATTGAATACTTTTTTTGTATAGCAAATTTTGCTAACACTAAGTTATATATTTTTTTATAGTTTTGAGTAGCCCTAATGATAATGATGACTTCGATCAACTACGATGATGATGATGATAAAATGATCCCCTACCCCTTTGTTTTAGTAGATCAATGCCTACCCCTATCAGTGAAGTGGTAGTTACAATACTGAAAAAATGTCAATTGGAGAGAACTTGATACGTTAAGCTTATTTTATTTTAATTTTTCACTGATGCATATTCTACAATATGACACATTATAATAATGAAAAAACGCATATAAAAAAATAAAGCTATATTAATAATAATATCGCCGGACAAGCACACAAACTATACGGTCCCACACTAAGCAACGCTTGTATTATGAGTACCGTACAATGGACTGAGGGCGAACTCACAATATCGTACTTATGTAGATATTAAACATCCATGGTCAGGGTACCAACTGCGCTAATCGGGTCGTCAACAAATCACAACCTTAATACATGGTCGATCTACTGCCGCCTTCCTACCTAGGCAAGTATGCTCCATCGTAGATCTCATCATCACTTACCATCAGGTGAGATCGAGATCAAATACTTGCCTATAATGTAGTAAAAAAAAATAAAAAAATGGTCACAAACTAATTTCCGACTAAAAATACTTTTGTTTACTTACACATGCACATAACTTTAAAGTCAAGGATAAATTAACATACAAATAGCATAATATATTTATATAATATATTTAAACTTGCACGCTCTTCCACTTTTACAATACTACGCCGCCATTGCGAAAATGCAATGCACCGCTATCGGCCGGATAATGCCTTATCAATTACTCGCCAAGCAATATTAAACGTTAGTGCAATAGCAACAGGAGTTGTTATCGTGTCGCAGTCCTCGGCAACAGTACAGTAAAGAACGGTTGAATGCAAATTATTTTATCAGGCTGCGCAATAAAGCCTGTTTTATTTGATTTGCGCTGAATATTGATGGGGGAATAAAATGCAATGATTTGTATAGAAGTTTTCCAATTACTAGAAATGTCTAAGTAATTCTATAAGTATATCCTGTATATCCTATATAACATTTAAACTTTTTAGCTTTTTCATTTTTTGTATAATGATAATGTCTTTTAAAAAATGACAAGCCCACTGAGTTTCTCGCCGGATCATCTCAGTTGAGGTCGCGTTCCGATCCGTTTGTAGATTTAAGAAAAAAAAATATTAATGACAATTTGTAAGTGCCCCCGTAGGCCTATACGAAATAAGCGATTTGACTTTGACTTATGTATAACCTACCCACCGATATAATTATGTAATACACGAACATTACAAGGAGATACGAGGGATGCTTCGTACAGCCTTGCTTTAAATAAATTGACTTAGACTCTGAAAGCAAACTTATAAATGTCATTCTTAGTACAAAGTGATAGCTTAGCAACACACCCAAGTCTGTCCGAAAACAGCAGTTTTCATATCACCCGCGCGGGCCGCGAAACATACACGCATCCCCAAAATACCTATATACAGTAGGTTCCTTTAGCTGATGTATAATCAATATGTGAAGTAAAAATTTCGATAAGTCAATTAAAAAAAAGAAAACATTCACAAAATATCTCAACTGTCATTTTGTAGGCAATTTTTTTTTTTATTTGACATCCTAATTCTGGCTTCAGATTATGATTACAAATGTGCTAAAGAAGCGCTGGCTTCTGAATCATCCTGCCGGTATATGTACAACAGTATGGTATGCTACCAATCCATTAATCATACTAGCATAAGGAACCCCAGTTTTCTAGTTATTACAACGGGCCTGCCATAAAAAAAGTTAACTGCGTATGCAAAGACTATAAATGGCGGCTGGCTTATGTAACATAACACTACATAAACTGTTCCTGTGCCGTGTCACAGCAAAAACTGTGATTTAGAAGGGACCCGCACGCGAGGCCGTATCTGTTACAGAGTTACGAATACAACACTATTGTTTGGTCTTTTTTTTTATTACATTATAGGCAAGTATTTGAATCTCGATCTCGCCTGATGGTAAGTGACGATGAGATCTACGATGGAGCATACTTGCCTAGGTAGGAAGGCGGCAGTAGATTGAGACGCTACATCTGTGGACGCTACATTCACTAGGCACATGCAGCGCAGCTGATCTGACCCGCCATCCATGAATGGGAACACCGAACATCATGCCGGAACACGGCTAGGCCGCTTGGCAACATGGCTTTGTTCAGTGGGTGGTGACTAACCACGGCCGAAGCCTACCACCAGTAGAGTTGTCACCTAGTTGGCACCACCCAGGGTCACGTGTATCTCGAGGGTATTTAATTCTCCTACGGACGAAGGTGACTCGACCCCAATGGTGGTGATTTTGGATTTTATTCCAAAGGTATAATACCCCGGTCCTAGATTACGATATTAGTTGGCAATTTTTTTTTTTTGGGTTACATTTAAAAAAAGAACATCATAACTTTTTAATGAGGTTTTATATCTTTTCGATTGAATTCTTCATAAAGTTTGTAATGCGCAATAATAATATAATATACATAGACAATGCAAATCATACTTTTATTTGCTATGATGACATGTCGTCCTGTGAAGTTGCCATTCGCGGACGGCGGAGCATATATCGGTGCTTGCGGCTAAAAAAAAACGAAGTGCACTATGGACTTGGCCAAGGTATGATCCTCTTTTTTTAAATTTCAGTAACTAACTACCTACCTAACATTCCTGTTCCATCATAGAGCTATTATCATTTTGTCATTCATATTCGTTACCAAAATAGCTGATCAAGATAAAAAAATATAAAAATAAACAAACACGCTAATAATACATACTTATACTTACGTGCGGCAATTTTCGACAATGAACGTAGCATAATAGCATACGCGCGATTCTAATCTTTATGACCTTCGTAACATGGTTCCAATTCAGGGAGTTCCTCCAGTAGTAGCTAGGGTTCGTATGCTTATGCGATAAAAAATGGGACACGATTTAGAAAGACTAAGATGGATGATATTAATACCTAATGAAAAGTAAGTTTGACTTAACTCGATCTTTCAACACCCCTCTCACACCCAATCTCATGTAAAAGACCTTAATTTCAGCTTACGAGAGTACATTGTATTGAATTTAACTGAAGAATTTGTCTGAATTTTAGATTTTTACTGTAAATATTATTCCCGATAATAGTTTGAAATTATGTTGAAGATTGATTCTGAATCAGTTAGTAAAAGCTAAGAACACAAGTTCAAAGGCTGAACTATTTGTATGCCAATTCAAAATGTTAAATTGTCGTATTATCTGTAATTACAAAGCATTAAAGTTTTAATTAAATGATCGCATCGTATATTTCTGGCTCGGGCTGATAGTGAGATAAATGACAGATGATAACGCTGGACCAAAGAAAACGCTCGCGTTGCGTCACTTCAGCGCTGACATCTGTCAATCGCCCGAGCATGCCTCACGAGGTTGCCTGATCGGCCTTTCAAGGCCCCTTTTCCAACTGTTCAGGAATAATCCGAATAACTGGCCACCCGTACGGTAACTAATACAATGCCGTGTCGGGCCGCGATAAGCGAGTCGTTACGATCGTATTACATATCGGAAGTACGGGGTTCAGGGTTCGGTCGGCGACGTGAACACCGCTAATTCACCTGCGACCTCGCGGTTGTTAGGCAGCACGGAGAATGGGTAATTCACTACTTTGTAAAATACGTTGTAATGTAAGTAAATTACTTATTTTTGGAGTTGCTTCACTATTGGGCAAAAGGCCTTCCTCAACTGGTCTTTGTTGTGCGCTAATGGAAGCCAGTTCTTCGTACAGCTGTCAAGTGTTGCGCCATTTACGTCTAGGCCTGCTGCGTGGCCTTGGACCTAGTTGGTAGTGGTTTTTGGCCAGTACGCATAAACTATACACAGTGAATCAGAAAGGGTATTCTAAGCCTTGAACCAGCGCTTCTTTAGAGCATTGTATGAAGACAGAATTTCCATACGCGAATAAAAAAAAATACAATTATTGCGCAAAAAAGAATATTCAAGGTTCAGTACTTATAACCTTTCTGAATCATACTGTAAACTGGATATAGCCTGAACTGTAGGTATAACTTAAAAAAAAATTGATTTAATAAATTTCTTCCCGATTCAACCTTTAACCAGACGTTATCTGGTACAAAATACTGAAATAGTAGGTTGACTAGCTATTCCATTATCGTTATCAACCTCGCCACATTCGCACTGCATTATGCAAATTACAAGCGATTGCAGTAAAGTAGTGTTTTAACTGCATTACAGCCGCACCGTCGACGCTAATCTTTGTTGTTACTCCATACAAGTAATTGTTTTGTTCGCACATAAGTAATGTCAGCTTGATTTATTGAATTAGCTCGCGAGATATTTTTAGTTTCGGAACAGATTACAAAATAGATCAGACACTCTTTAGAAGATTAATTTAGTAGCAATCCTGTAAACAGTGTTTAATCTTGTTTAATAATGTATACCTACCTATCAGCCAATAGACGTCCACAGCTGGATATAGGCCTCCTTCAATGATTTCCATACATCACGGTCCTCCGCCACTCACATCCATCGGCTTCCTGCTACGTCGGTTATGACGGAGCTATGTCGGTTACTTTAGTTCGTCTACGGATCTCCTCATTTCTGATTTTATCGCGAAGCGAAACCCTGAGCATAGCTCTCTCCATTGCGCGCTGAGCGACCTTGTTGAGTAATGTATAACACCTAATTAAACACATACCTAATTCAATTAAACAAGCAAACAGGTAAACAAAACTGAACAATGGCGCGCTCCATCGCCTAAGAGGATTAATTAAAGTTTCAATCTATTTAAGTAATTAAATGTATTAGAATTAGACGATTAATCCAAATTAAATGTAAATTGGTTAACGATATTTAAGATTCAAGTAGTTACAACATATCATGGAACGAATCAAATATTAATTAATTTCAATTAATTGTTAACTATGTATAATTGGTCAGAGTTTGATTTAATTTTAACCATTAACTTTTAAGTATACCGAATCGTCGACCACTTAATTGGTTTAAGATTAATTCGATGCTAATTAGTATTTAAATTATAAAAAAAACGCATATTGATTGTGATTTATTAAGTTTTTGGAATGAATATTAACACATTTAAACATTACAATCGTATTTATTTGGCCATAATATTTTGGCTGTTCTATTTAACAAGAAAATAACAATCTAATCTAAAATCTCCGCTAAAACCATAAGTCATTATACATAATTTAGACAAAATGGGTGCACCCATTACGGAATAACTAGCGTGATGGATGGCGGGTCAGATCAGCTGCGCTGCATGTGCCTAGTGAATGTAGCGTCTCGATCTACTGCCGCCTTCCTACCTAGGCAAGTATGCTCCATCGTAGATCTCATCGTCACTTACCATCAGGTGAGATCGAGATCAAATACTTGCCTATAATGTAAGAAAAAAAAAGATGATATTTTTAAGTCTTGTCTTGTTCCGCCTGATAACAACGACCTTGGACCGAGTTAAGATGACAATGATATCAAGAAAAGAATACTGAATGAGTTCATCCCTTCGAAATCCGTAAATAAACCAAAATTCTTGACCTGTTTACCGCAATATAACCCTTATTATTCGCTCCGCGTTCCTTATTCAATATTCAATGCAATATCCAACCAATGTTTCAATACTCATCCATCATGCTCGTATCCCGCGAACGAAATAAACAAACGCCGTACACCCCGAATATGTGTGCTCGCGAACTTTTTTCCAGCGGCTTATAGAAGAAAAATTACGTATCGGATTCCTGAAACTTACTCAACTCATATCGTAAGGCCTCTGCCTCGAATTTAGCGGGCAGCGCGGCGGCGCGGCGGCGGCAGCGCGGGAGCGGGGCTCGTTGACCGCCCCGCGCCGCTACCACGCCGCTGTTTTTGAGAACCGGTCCATTTGATTTTACGCATAAGATCCTGCCGCTCCCGCGCCGCCCCGCCGCCCCGCTGCCCGCTAAATTCGAGGCAGAGGTCTTAGTGATTGACGTAGATACATCATGTGAGGGTGTTTGTATAGGAGTTATTCGACCACGTGACACGTGATGTCTCTGTGCCACCATATGAGGGTGCATTTTTGTAAAGGGAAGCAGACTATAGATAGATAGATAACTGTTTATTGTTCCACCACATAACATTAATACAAAATTACACAAACCTACTGAACTTATACAGAGAGTGTCACAATGGGCCTTATCACTAATAGCGATCTGTATAGTGAATTAAATACCTGTAGTTCGACTTTATTATTTGAATATATAACACAAAAATGGCTGCCATATTTCGAAAGGGAAACCGCTAGGAATCCGCTCCCTTATTACGTATCTTGTCTAGCCTAGCGATAGCATAGCGCGGCGATAATCTCGCAATATTTGCTTTCAAATCGCTAACTTGTGTTACATCGCAGCGCTACGTAATACGAATAAGAGATTTAAGTAGTAGTCTTTTATTTAACAATATGCTCATAAAAACTATCCACAACTAATTTGAATATACGAAGGTATTTATGGAAAGAACACAAATATGCCTTTTCGGTTGAATTTTCAGTAGCACAGTTAGCCGCTAACGTCCTGAATTCAGATTCGTGGAAGTGTGACTGCAAACTAATTCACATTTTCTATTAAAACACGTTTCACACTTCTTACTGTTATGGCTTTTACATAAATATACTCATCAAAGATTACAGGCTCGCCCTCTGTCATTTTTATATCACCGGTGAAATTTGCGAATTCACGCATGGTATATTTTTAATTTATTTCATTAAAGTTGAATTAAAAAAAAGTATGCTTCATGTAATACCTAGATAATTAAAAACCTATCGTAAAAGTATCCCTACCCGCAAGCTAAGCGACTATCGATCGTAGCGGCACTACGAGCCTACGAGCCTCGGGCTACGCGCTACGGCGCTACGCCATTATTCATCGAACGAGTAGCAAAACAATCAGACGGCCTGCGGCAGCCGTGGGCGCTGTAACTTTATGTAGATGGCTTCTGTGCCGCAAAAAGCCGGAAAATTAAAGTCGTATGTCTTGTGGCCGAGGCCGTTGAAGGAAATAAAGCTGAAAGCACATACAACTTACGTTCGGTTTTTGTCTAGCGATATTTATTTATTTGATGAAATCAGGGAACTGTTTTGGTCGTTGAATCCTATATTCTGGTTCTTTACAAGTTTATTGAACCTCAAGGCCAACGGTAAAACGACAATATTTCACGCACTTACGATTAACTTTCAATAGTTACCAAGAATACTTATGCCAGCCAATTACCTGAAAGAATAACAAGAATGTGGTTAGTAATATCCAATCAGAAGTTCGCTTTAAGTGGTGGCGACGTGTAAACGAGCAGCATGAGGCAGACTGTGTGGCGAGGCGCGCCGCGCCGGCTGCGATCTAAATCGGGCGAGTATGCGCCCGCGCACTCGGCGACGAATGCGAAATTAGCGACTCGCCCGCAACCCTGTAGGGCTGGCGCGTGTAAGTAAATGAAAATATAAATATTTTAACCATCTTTATTTGTAGAATCAGTGGTTTTAAATGTCATTGATATAAATTTACTTTACCAAGAATTTGCTGCCGTCGATACCAACACGCTCATAATATAATATAATAATACAGATTTTAAAATCAATATATTGATTTATTTATCCGAAATAACGACTTGTACATAACTAACTAGGACAATTAATCGTACTAGTTTAGAAGATTTGACACGTTTTCACACCTAGAGGAAAAAAAACCTTACTTTTTAAACCAAAACCTCAACAACTAAAATCTTTGTACATAAACTGTACATTGAAATAAAACTAATTTTATGGCGAAACAATGGTCACGAGAGGACCGAAATGTTAGACGTCGTAGTGTCATAGTTGGAACTACGGTACCGTCATATTCAGTTGTTATTTATGGTCTGATATACGCAGAAAGTGCTCACAATGACTTGAGGTCTTGCAATTGTTGGTCGGCAACGTAAAAAAACATGAAATAATCGCGATAAAGTCCGAATAATTAGTTTTATTTCAATATACAGTATTCGCGTAAATATAAGAAATCAATACATAAACATAAGGAAGCTAAAGAGCCAGACGACCATAAAAATATATAAATGTAATACTTAAAAATGTTTTAAATGTCATTATTAATTGATTAAAATACACGATTATTTTGTAATTACTACAAATCGATCAAGCAGTGTAAATATTTAATTTTCTTTTGTAGGGTGATGTTGTAAATGGCAACCCTGCGTCGGTGTCGATACCCCGCCACCGACACATAAAATTATTTTGAGAACGCACATGCTTCTTGTTCGCCAAAGTTTACACGTTATAAACTTAAGCTCACACGCGGTGCGATTGGGCCGCAATTATCGAGCATGAATTGCAAAGGAAGTTGTTCTGTCTAGAGTAGCAGCGTCTGTCAGGATATATCAGCATATTTTCCTAAAAAAAAATATCCATGAAGTCCATAATTTACACTAAAGAATATTCTTATGAATAATCAGAAGATATATTTGGTCAGAATGTTGTGTCCATGAATGTTGGTAGCGGATACGAAATTTAATACTCAAATAGTTCTTAAATCAATATGTTGAACTTAAACTCGCTCAGATTAATTTGAACTTGCAAGGCAATTTTGTGAGGTATGCATGCATACTCCCATTACAAACTATTCAAAATCTCATTCAAATATTTTTGGAAACACAATGCGTATTTCTAATACGCGTCCAGTCTGTACACGGTTATTGCAAAAGGATAAATATGTCTTCTTTAAAGATACTTAGATCTTTATCGCTCGCAAGTGCGTTCCTGCAATGCGTATCCCGATAAAGAATCGCGAAGAAGATAAGTGTTCCATCCAGTGACGTAGCTACCGTAGGGCTAGGCGGGGCAGTGCCCCGGGGCCCCCAAATTAAAGGGGCCCCTCGACAAATACAAACTCACATTTATAATATTATTACAATTTATATTTATTTAAATATTATCTGCTGCGCTGCCACCACAGTTACTACTAAGTAACTATTATGTATGTGTGGTGGTGATTATAATAAAAATATATACAATGACGTCTAAGGAGTTTTATTATTTTAATATTGGTATAATATGTTCTAGTGCTCCAGTTAATGTCTATATCTCGGAAACGAAAGTTATGTCTCTCACTAGCGATGTTACATTATTACAATAACATTATAGCTTATACCCTGCAGTGGGCGCTAAGGAGCTGACGATGAAGCAGTTTTACACCTTTAAAGTATACAGTTTAATTTAAATATAGGGCCCCAATTTCATTTTTGCGCCGGGGCCCTAGGTTTCATAGCTACGCCACTGGCTCCATCCAGCCATTATTACCTTATTGCGATTAGGTACTCCGCGATGTGAAGTATCGTAAAGCAATCTACAGGATAAATAACTTTAAGGGCTATTTTTGCACCGGAGGCATTCGCGACAGCGCATTTACAACTTGCATCTTTAATAGGCGCCCGCACCGCGTCCGGGGACAATGGAACGATAAATTTTAATATCGATGCGGTAAATTTATATCAGTTAAATAAAATGACGACGTTTATTGGTGTTATTGTATAAACTTTTCGAATTTGGAACGTTTTTTTTATTAATTAATTATCATTTTTAATATATTATTTCCAAACGAGCACAACAATTGTACGGCCCCAATTTAAGCTACGCTTGATTAATGGGTACCGACCATGTAATGGGGTTGATTCCAGCATAATATGATACTTATTAGATATTATTAAATACCCATGACTCGGTACAAAAAATCGTGCTCATCACACAAAGTTTGCTACTAACGCAATTTATAAATAAAATCATTGATTTTATTGTAACTTACACTCGTAATATTGAACGATAGGTAGTTTAGTTTAGTCCTGAACTATTCTTCTACAACCGCTCCCACCAGACTTATTAGAGTAGTGTAACTTCCCTCAGTCTTGGATAAATATTCAAAGCCGTAACTCGAAGTAGCCAAGTGAAACATTTCCAAAATAAAAGTAGCCTAAGTCACTCCTTGTGACATCAGTTATCTGCCAGTGAAAGTCCCGTCAAAATCGGTCCAGCCATTTCCAAGATTAGCCGGAACAAACAGACAGACAGGCAGACAAAAATTGAAAAAAAATATGGTTTTGGTATATGTACCGTGTATACATCCAAATGCACTTAGTAAAAAGCGGTTATATTAATATTAAAATCAGACACTCCAATTTTATTTATTTGTATTGATGTATAGATTAACAAGTCGGCCATAGCAACTAAACATCGATACAGAGGCAGCGCGCGGAGGTTTTTTGAGCGTTGCCGGCGCCCGCGCAAAAAGTCAACCAAGCGATCCAGCGCGCGGATCTTTGTAAAGAATCACCGGGACAGGAGCGCCGGCGACCGGCTCTGGACAAGTTCCTTTCTAGTAGGGTAACCATAGGAAATGTAGGATGATGGACTGTTTGCTTTTTATTCATACACTAAATGTGTAAAATAATAAATGAATGACAACATTTTTACTCATAGTCCATCACTATTAACATTTTTTTATGAAAAAAATGAACAATGTGCATAAAAATACGTAATACGTATTTTTTTTACCTAAGCATTGCTAAAGACATTTAGATCCAAAATAAAGGTTGAATTAGGTAATAACGGGTACCGTTATGGGCTTATTGTAACACCAAAATGTAATATAATGCGTAATTTTGATCAGTATTCCATGCGCGTTTTGACTACCGCCAATATGGATACATTAAATGCCAAATACTACAAAAACATTACCAAGCATTCATCAAACAGTCTCTCTAAATTTTTAGTACGTCTAGCTATATAAATTGTATTTATTTATCCTACATATAAATGTCTCTAATCTGGCCACCCCTGCCGTCGTGAGAATGCAAGCTAATGTATTCCGCATGAATACAATGCAGGCCGCGCCCGGCTCGAACGCCTTCACTAATACGAGCCTTATACGCGTCACTACCAACTGATTTATGAACCCTCGCCGATACACGACTATGGCATTCCATAATTATAGCTCTTTCTGAGCTCATAAAGTCTACTTTAGTAACACAATTATCGCAAAAAAAAAGTCAAAGGAATAATGTTGCAATTAAACAAATGAACATCTATGAATTTGGAGGTATCTTCGCGTCCTGACTGAGAGTACTGAGGAGTTTTAATACTTACATAGTATTGCCGTGCGATTACCCCTAGCACAAATATTAGATCATGGTATAAAAATACGTATACTTTCGCGTGACAGCTAGGTCATATGATTGGCTTATGACTACGTTGTTGTCGGGCATCTCCAGTAAACGCTGTTAATTTTATTAAATATGTCAACAATTTTATAGCCACATTTTTCATCACAGGTCTAGGTATCATAACGAGTAATAACACACATGTGTAGTTGGTTCATCCGCTTAAAATAAAAGCGTGAAACTCATCATAACCCGCTCACAGCCACATCCCTTACATGTACCCAGGACAGTAAGGCATTGGAACATGATGTCAATACGTCGTAATGACGTCATATGTCCTCTATGCGAAGCGTGCAAGTGTCAACAGATTACTGTGGCAAGTGATCTCATAGCGATTATGGTACAAATGACAACAGCTAGGCCCCGTCGCGACCCACAACGAGAGTTCGCTTCGTTAGAGCCGCAGATTTAAAATAAAACTCATCGCGGCGACAACAAAAAGAAAAACCTGAGCCACGAAGTAGGCGCTTGACCTGCCAGATGGAATGACATCACCTCACGTCGCTGCACCTCTAAAACGATCCTTGCGACACAGCTGGTAAGAATTAATTTAGAGTAACACTCAATGTTTTTACATCTGTTAGCCTCGTTGCTGGCGCAGAGACGCTTTATTTCAATTGTCCGTGCGGGTGGATTGCCCTATTTCGGGAGTGCATTCGCGAACAATTGTCGCCCAATCAGATCTAGTGCACTTTTGACTACGGCAGCACGGCGCGCCCGCACGGGCAAATAAGTTTGAACAGAAAATTCTCATAATTGTTTGAGTGCATCCCGATTTGAACAACGCTGGTGTGATTAAAGTTTGCCATTGTTTTATAATTACGTATAGATGTTGAAATAAAACTAATTTTAAGGATTTTGTCGCGTTTATTTTTATGTTAGTTTTTTACGTTCCCGACGTTTCGGTTGCTTTACAGCAACCATGGTCACGGGAGTACGAGGTGGTTGACGTCCTAGTGTCATAGTTGAAACCGGGGTACCCTCATATTTGCAAATCCATTTTATAATCCAATTGACTCGACAATATTTCTGGTGGATGAGGTTCACGTAATCTATTATACGGTATATAGCGATGGACATTAAAAAGAACGTTTTAATGACGACTCCAATAACACAGTTGGTTTGATAGTGACCCTACCTTTAATACCGATGGTCGCCGATTCGAATCACGGCAGGGGTTAACTTACTATATTACTAGAAATGTTTGGACCTTGGTGGATATCTACATAATTAATTATATACTGGGCTCGCCTACATTCCATTGTACGGTCCCATAATAAGCATCGCTTTGTTTGAGACCATACAATTGATGTGTTCGTCTGACAGCAATATTATTACCATCGAAGTAGAGCGTCACGAGGATTAGCAGTTGCAAATCCATTTAATTATTCAATTGACCCGCCCCCTGATTACGAAACTTGCAATAGCCTAGCGATAGCAGTATTCGCGCAATATTTGCTTTTAAATTGCTAATTCGTATTACGTAGCGCTGCGACGCCATACAAATCTGCGATTTGAAAGCAATTATTGCGAGATTATTGCTGTCGCTTTGCTATCGTTAGGCTAGGCAAGATACGTAATCAGGGGGCCGATTACATTTCCGGTGACTGATCACGCGAGCAATGCTGATCACTTTTGTGATGGTCGTCATCACAGGAGTCGAGTGCACATTAAAAAGCTCTTTGTCTGCACTTGAGATATCAAATGATGAAGGTCCAGCTGGTTTAATGGGTGACAGGGCAGGATTAAGCCAATACAAGTCTTGGGGCCCCTCTCCCCTTTAGGTATGAAGTCTTAAGGTTGGGAGTACTTAAACTGTGTTGTTGTAACTAATATATAGGCTTCTACAAGCTGATTCTGCCTCGAATCTGATTAATCTATACAAATAAATTAAATTGGAGTGTCTGTAATATTTAAATAACAGTTTTTTCGGGACGGGACTTTCACTGGCAGATAGCTGATGTAACATGGAGTAACTTAGACTACTTTTATTTTAGAAGAACTATGTTGTTAAAAACCACGCGGACGAAGTCGCGGCTAACAGCTAGTATAAAATAAATACCTTCAAACTTGGGTATTCCACGTATAGTGAACATGATTGCATGTTTAAAAAGTTAACCGTAAGCTTTTGTAAAAATAAAAAGAAAGCATTAAAATCAAAATACTTTGACTTATTTTCTGACGAACCGCGGGGCCCCTAGCAGACGCGGGGCCCGCAGGCAGTTGTCTACATTACCTATATGGTTAATCCAGTACTGATGGGCTGTGATCTCATGTTACGGCGGCCGTCCCCGGTTGATTGAGTCAAATTAGTCGTGATTGCAGATCATGTTACCAGCCCGCAGACATCCCGTCCCGCCATTCGCTGCTTTGGTGCTTTTTTTATACCCGCCAGACAACATGGCGGCGTCCGCATCGCGCAACATAACTGACAAGATTTCTGCATCTTAATTACTCTTGTAATTTGCAAAAATATAGATATAAATGTGCTGAATAACAGCAAAAAATAAGATTTATGATTTCCATGTTTATTACGTGAGTTAAGTCAAGGCGTGGGAATAATTATTGGTAGTACATAACAAGACACGTTTCATAAAAAAAAACGTTACAAAGAATACACATGAAACTGAATACCACACTAAGATCAGTCATCACCAGTCGACCCGAGAGACGTAGTCCTATCCCGAATTTTCCAATTTTTCCCACAACTTTTTCATTTTTTCCGTCCTAAAAACCTTCTTGAACTCGGACTATTGCGAACACTTAAAATACTATCCTAATTGATCTAGCCGTTCTCAAGTAATGACGCTTACTAACGAACCCCATTTTTTTATATTCAAAGGACCCACAGACCTATATTTTTTACGGTACATCCCACATTTATTGGTAGAACAGAAACATCTCAGCTCTCCGCAAATTTATAGAAAGATTTCATCTTTTTATAATGGCCTTACAATGCTAATTTCCTCTGCAAAATGACTTTATGATACTCTTATCAATTACAAAATGTACCCTCAGCTTATACATTTACGGTATCGATCAGCAATTAAGGGTGCCAGTACATTCAACCTGCGACTGCAGCGCCATCCCCCTTTAGGCAATGCGCGGAACCATTCACCCGTGTACCCTTTCTCTTTCTAATGGAGCCCAATGAAAGACTTTCGCTAATAAAAGACTTTCGTTAATGATAGAGGAAGCGCACGCTTTTGTGATATTGTAGATACGCAGTAATTGATTTGGATTTTAACCGAAATTCTTTTTTTTAGATACATTTTCGATATAGTTTACTTAGATATAGTATTTCTATATCAAGTTGTAATGTGCTTACCGCAGCCAAAAGGTAATGTCAATTTCAGGTTTCCATTATATACACAGTTGTGTGAAATTTCTATTCATTTTCATCCAAGCGGTACCTTTGTTCAACTGACATCCCTGGACCTATCGTGTTGGGGTGCAGGCTAGCTTATAAGTAGCGACGACACCAATTTCACAATCAAACAAAACGGCGTTGAAATCAGTCTATCCGTTTAGGAGCTACGTTGGAAACTTATAACAGCCCTTTACACTACGTTGGAGGTTAAAATTAAATAGCGCAGAATACATGGCACGGTGTCGCCATTTATTCTATAGAGCGATCTTTATGAGAGAATAAACTAATATATGTGTGCGACATTCGCATTTATAATGTACTCATGAATGATTAATATTAACAATATCGTTATTCTGCGATGCGCGTGCTCATTAAAATTGCACAGATACGCTCAACTGATGGTTGACGATTGTTCAACCATCAACATATTGGAATTATTAACCTACCAAGTTTTGAATCAATCATAAAGTTAGTAAAAGTGACGGTTTTTACAAACCTTATGGTATTGTATCGGATTAGATACTTTTTTAGGAAAACTTAATACATCGAGACATCCAATGCAGAATGCTAATATCGCAAAACACTAAATTACATCGTAAAGATGTCCAATTTTTCGTAAAAAAATAAAAACCATGAAATTTTGAATTTCGCGCCCTGACCCTGAGCTTCCCCCTTAAGCGAGCGCTTCTTATTGGCGGCGCCATAAATAGCTATTATTCCAGTAAAAACGTTTATACAGATCTACCCACAGATAGGTCTAAATAGAGAAGTATCTAATCAATCTAAGGCAGTCAAATAATTGGTGGTACTTGTAAAGCGATGTTTCATTGGCCCACACTCATGCCCATTTATGAACACAATTAAAAATATTCCAAAAGTACTACACTTTATAATGAACAAGATTTGGAAAATAAAACAAAATTGACAACATCAAATTTAAATTCCCGCCATCAACCGCGCGCCGTATACAACTTATGCGCGAACATATACACATAACAACAACGCTCGGTGTTCATAATAATCATAACACGCTTTTAAAACGTTCCGCCATGTTCCTAAACAAGTTGTTGAATTGTTTTCAGCTCGCTCGCACTCGTCGTTGCTGCCTACAGCTATCGCTTTCACACACTCGCGCACGCGTGATCGAAAGAGACAACACTGCAGTAGCTGTCAAAAACCCGGTGAGAGAACACGTTTTGTTTTGTGTTGCGTGTATTACTTGTGTTGCAAAATGAATCCAAAGTGGAATATAGACTTGATTTACAAAATGATCGATTTGTATCGTGAGAAACCTGTGTTATGGGACACTTCTTTGCACCAATATAGGGATAGAGACATAAAGAATAACGCATGGGAAGAAATTGCACAAGCTCTTGACATTGACAAAGATGCAGTGGAGAGGAAAATGAGAATACTAATATTCCAGTTCCGAAGAGAGTTAATGAAACCGAAAATGTGTTCTGGTAAAATCAGCAAATGGTATGCATTCAAACAAATGTTGTTTTTAAAAGCAAAATGGGCGCAGTTAGGTAAACTTCGGGTGAGTAGTGATTCTGAACATATACCTACCGACATGTATGAATTAAGTACGCTACGTAGGTACGTACGTTACAATATAAATAAACATGTTTCATGTTTTCGAACAAAACAAAGGTGTTATCATGGTATTTCAATAACAGTATTCCAGATAACAAAACGTGGGTTAGTATAATTGTGTATCATAAAAATAGTTTCATCGTTTTTCTTCTTTTTTATGCTGTAGGTCCAAAGCATTTCACCCGAAGTTAGTACACGAAGAAATCGAACCAAGAAGTTCGCTCAGAGTAACACGCCAACTTATGTAAGTATTTATACCGATACATGTCACCATTATTAGCATTAAAGACCTATCCACTTATTGCTTTTTAATATCACACTGCGAGGCGCGCCTCAATGCGAAGGGATTTTTGGCCCTAGTCCACCTCCTTTGGGTGGTTTGGTTTGCCCAGTATCGGTTGGCAGACTTTGTACGTCTTACAGACTTGCAGATTTCTGCACTGTTTATCAAATCATGGTTAAAATGAGACTCGCAGATGATCCGAGCTGACCGAACAAGCGCCAAGGCTGTTTTGCCTCGAGCGGATGCCTCGATTAGTAAGACGTGTCACGTCCGAGGCAAATGCTCGCGCGCCAGCTTCCCGAGCAGTGGTATCACTCTTTTAACACGGTGACAACCCGACATAATTATGATAATTTCACGTGGACCTTTGACACATATTACCCGGTATTTGTAGGTGAGGCATATCTTATCGAATTTCATTTCGTAAACAAAGAAAAAGTCCCCTTTCCTTAGTTGTGCGAAAGGGTTAGCGCGATTCAAACGACCTCATACTGGGTAATAAAAAGGCATGTTGCCGCTCGTCGGTACATAGCCAACGATTAAGTTACATTCTACTTTCACTGATGACAATAGTCATAGTATCAACTAAAACAATTATAATATCAGCCACGGAAACGTAACATTACTTAATCTTTTCCAGAATAATAATGCCATTGAATACTTAGAAGAAGATCCTTGCATAGCCAATGGTACCACGCCACCTAAACGAACACGGGCCGATTATAACACTGAAGAAGAGCCTGTCAGACTTAGAAGAAACAAGGTCGCTGATCCAGAAAGAGATCAATTCGCTATTTTCGGTGAATACGTAGCGGCGAAACTGAGGAACCTCAATAACACGTTTGCTAGCAACACAGCAGAATACCATATCAACAACATACTCTACAATGCTGATATTGGTAAATATGACAGGATCGAAAGAAGACAAAATGAGAATGAGAGTGAGGAGAACTTTAAAAATGAACAATCTGAAGAGGAACTCGCTTTTGAGGAGGTTAATACACTGCAGTGAAATTAATAGAGTAACACACCAACTGTACGGCTCCAATCTAAGCATCACTAGTATTATGGGTACCGTACTAGGACGAAATGACCACGTACCGTACAATGGACTGGGGAGACCCTAGTACATATTACTCATCTATTTAATAAAACTTAACACTAACTGACAGATAACGCAGAGCCAAAACCACTGGACCTAGATCTTTGAAATTTAGATAATATATTCCTTGGGAACCCTACAGGTGCATTGATGAAGGATCTTTGCAAATTCGACCTCTAAGGGGGTTAAACTGGTGATCAAAGTTTGTACGAAGGATTTTTTTTATGTTGCGATCGGGCACATGGTTAGCTAGTCATGGATGTGTTATTTATAAAGATATTAAACATCCATGACTGGGGTAAAAACATTTGTGAAAATTACTTAGTTTGTTCCTAGCAGGACTCGAACCCGGGACTCTCGGTACAAAAACCAGGGTACTACCAATTGTGTCGAAAAACTTATTTATCTCATATCCTACTATTTACCACTGATTTTCGGATGTATAATATCTTAATGAGCAAGTAGTTAATGTTTATTAGGCTTGGCTCTTCCTAGAGCGTTTTTTATACAATACATTTATAAAATGGACCCGTCTTTAATTTTGAAAATGTATCTAGAAACATGGAAATGGCCTAGGATTAAATAAGTCTAATCTGAACTAAATCTGTTACTACCTAAGTTAAGATTAAATCTCTGAGACTAAAGACAATGTTAGACAACAAAATCATACTACTGGGGTCACCATGCCGCCCCCACCATGTCAAAGAACCTCTATAGGTACTTCTGATATAAGGGCTATGAATATGGAGAATTCAATTTAAATAATAATTCACAACGCAGGAATATGGTAATGATTAACGGGATACGTACAATCCATAGTCCCAATCATATTTTCATATTCCTGAAACAGTTCCTCCGCCTGCTGAGGTCAATTCGCAGTTTATGCTATATATAAAATAGTTGGCCCCAGCGGGTGGCTAACATAACATTAAAATTCTCAAAAAGGGCCTTTACGTGTTGGATCCGATACAGCCCGTGTCGTGAGAGACAAAGGGATACATTATTATTACCAAGACTTGATATATTAACCTATACCAAAGTATAATAGTTACTGTCTTCTTAATGGAGACAGCGAAATGGATTACTTTCTGTCACTTAACTGTTAATGGAGTTCTTGTACATATCATTGTTTTAGCCAATAGTTGACATTTTTCTTTTTAGTCCTACCTGTACTAAGTAGGTCGTGGAGATATTTTTTTAAACCATGGCAGATGCCGTTTATTAAAATAACAACACTAAATTATTCAGTTACAAAGTATACAGGGTCTTACCGGAGGTCCTCATACTGACCCATCTACATATAACACTCTGTAATACCTGCTGATATTTACGTATAACTGGATTCTACGCAAATAAAAGTCCAATTTATACATTGTTTCCAGTTTTAAATAAAATGAAAAGCTACGTTCAGACCAGCTTTCGTCGCACGTCGCAACCAAAAAAAAAACAAAGTGTTGAAAACAGGTCCAGGTGACGCACAGGTCGGCGGGGAAACTCTCTGTTCTAAATATAAACGAAAAGTTTCGCGCGCGCTCATTCACTAAATTATATTTTTAAAACGTGCAACTATACGTAACCCGCCCACGGTGCCATAAGGCTGGCGTTCCTCTGAGTCTACGCTCGCAACTAGAGATAAACGCACAACGCTCCGACGAATGTTCCGTTTTAGCAATTATTTTTGGTTCCCAACAAAGAAGTATTCGGGTAAATATGTAGAGATTGGTATCTATATTTTTCAGCCCTTTTGTAGATCTTTTGTTTGTATTCCCGTGGGCATCTATAACATTTCATCCCGACACACCTCATCTCAAAACTCGGCTATGTATTTATTATTTATTCGAACCTAGTTACGAAAATAGATAGAAGTCGTCGGCGTGCATCGCGCGATTCTAGTTTAGTGAAACCAGCGCCTAACAATATTTTAGTGTCAAAATGTCCCATTACCGATTCTGTACTATTTGTACTTTGTTGCTGTTGATTTAAAGCTCTTTTACGATTGTTATGACAGAGAACGTGTTTCTCTCAACGAATGTTTCCTTAAAGATGGATATTCGATTTGAATTGTTATCGTTACATGTACCTACATTTTTCGAAGCTCGATACATCTCAAAAGTGACTATTCATTTCTTTTTTTTATGTGATCAATAACAGATTGATTGGTTTTTTTGTTGAATGTCGTATTATCATGTAAATATCCACACGAATTTGCGCCTTTTGGGTAACATTAAAAGTCAAATCTGCCGAGACCCTGCCAGTCTTACATAGACCTATAGCGAAATTATGACGTAACCAATCAATATAGAAATAAATATCTCAAGGCATATATAAAGCGGCGCTGAAGCATACCTACTCTCATTTCAAATAATGTTCTTTTGTTAGTGTCAACGCTTTCTTCATTCTTCGACGTCCAGGGAAAATGTTCATTGTGATATTAATTTACACAATGTACTGTGGGGCTCCGAGATTCGCGGACAGTAAAATAGTACCACAAAAAGAGTAATGGCAGCGAAATATCAAAGACCTAACGAAAACACCAAAGTAAGTACCTAATAAAAATATTACTAAGCCGGTATCTGCTTAGTCATGTTCTATATAATTACGTTATGTAAGTATTACGTATAGGCAATAAATAATCAGATTTATTCAATGTCTGGTAAGTATATTCTTAGACATTTTAAAATATTTGTTTACGTACGGTAAGTAATACAGACTCACCTCAGACTATATTTAACTTTTCTCGTAATCATGACTCACGCACGATCCCGGAAGAACTTTAGCCATATTTTTTATACGTCTCAAAAGTTTGTATGAATCTGTGACTGACATCTTTACGGTATACCGTAGAGTATTCAATCCAAAAGAAAAAAAGTAATTCCTGTGAAAACTGCCTAATCCTTTCGCAGTAAGAGCACATTGAAATCAATCTATTCTAATACGAACTACTTACTCCTATTTTGAACTGAGGAAAAATGGAGAAGGTTCTCAATTCGACGCGAATACTTTTCTAAGTATAACAACACAATTTAGTATTTTATTACATAACGCAAGGAATAATGTAGTATAAAACAAAAAAATGAATTCGAAATTTGAATTCAAATCCTTGTATTCTTTTATAACATCATTTATGACATTATGCCTGTAATCGTCGTTTTCATGGCTCCGGCCTAATAGATATCAGCGAGTCATTCCACTGGGGCGTCATTACGAGTCGAAGCAATTCCGACGGGAGCGGGCGGGGCGGGCGGGGCGGGGCGGCGGCACTCCGAACCTCCTTGAAACAACGCCAGCTTGCAATGACAGTTGTAAATGACACCCCAACAGATACGCACATCGAGGAATATTATTAAAAAGAATCTCAAAAGAAACACTCGTTTGCATTAACGAAGAAATACCGATTTTCTTTTGTTATATTTATTACTAGCTGTTGCCCGCGACTTCGTCCGCGTGGTATTTAACAAAGACTCAGCCGTTGGCAACAGCCTGCGCGCGTTCTGGTCCCGCGGGACGCATTGCAGATTGTTGCTATCAAACTTTAATCAGGCGCAGCGCTGCAACATTGGTTTTAATTTTTTTTCGAAAGATCCAATTTTTGTTTCTAAAATAAAAGTAGCCTATGTTACTCCTTGTTACATCAGCTATCTGCCAGTGAAATTCCCGTCAAAATCGGTCCAGCCATTTCAGAGATTACCCGGAACAAACAGACAGACAGACAGACAGACAGACAGACAGACAGACAGACAGACAGACAGACAGACGGACAGACAGACAGACAAAAATTGTAAAAAATGTTGTTTCGGTATAGGTAACGTGTATACATCCAAATGCACTTAGTAAAAAGCGGTTATTTTAATATTACAAACAGACACTCCAATTTTATTTATATGTATAGATAAAATTGCGCGATCAATTTACCCGATCTTATGTTTTCAATTAATTAAAGTTAGTTTCTAACTTTTTACTTTTTGTCGATATTTTTACGTTCCCGACGTTTGGGCTACTTTACAGCAACCATGGTCACGGGAGGACTGAGGTGGATAACGTCCTAGTGTCATAGTTTGAACTGAGGGACCCTAATATTTAGTTGTTGCTTGCGGTCCGAGCTACACAGAAAGTGCTCACAGTGTCTTCAGGTCTTGCAATGGTGCGCTTGGTTTTGGATTTAATTATATTAATTACTGGATCCCAAGTCGGTGGTAGTACCCAGCCATCTTCCCTATTGATATTAGGATATTTTTTAATTTCAATGGCCTAACGTATCCTCCTTGGTCGGAATCGGTGTTCTTTTGCTAGCTATAATATGTAATCCTGTCAAAATGGAAAAGTAATCACTATCTCATAGATAATATTAGCAATGATACACGAGACATTGGGTACACTAATAAAATATTCAAAGTGCACGATCAGCACGCGATGTTTGATTGATATCATCCTCGGGGCGACACGTTTGTAATTACAACTAAGTTCTCGCCTCCCCACTAGTTATCCTCTTGTTTTATTTATGAGTGTTGCTGTCCCTTGCAGTAAACAAAGGTTCAAGCCATGTCCGTATGATACACGCGATATCAAGGTTCTGCGAAGGCCAAGCTGATGGGCACAAAGTGATAGCTATAAAAAAAACATCTATCTATGATCATTTAAATAAATAATCGTCACCAGACGAACACACCAACTATACGGCCCCATACTAAGCAACGCTTATATTATGGGTACCGTACAATGGACTGGGGGCGAACTCTGTATATAAACATCCATTACTTGGGTACAGACATTCGTGCTCGTCACACAAACTTTGACCCTACCAGGATTCGAATACGGAACCTTCGGTACAGAAAGCAACGTCACTACCAACTGCGCTTATCAGGCGTATCTAAATTAATACACAAAATAATAGATTTACGTACCTACTTTACCTACAAACTGTATTGCGACACAAATCTTAGAAAATAATTGTCATTGTGTTATTAAATGCGCTCAAGTAGGTTGGTTCAAAGTATAGCATACGCTTTCTGAATTACCTTGTATTTAAGACCTCGTAACTCTCCAAGGCTCTCAGTATTGTAGTGTTTACGCAGAAAAAAATGGTCGTGTACTTCGACAGCACAAATTTCAATTTGCGATGTCCCATCTTTTATAACGAAAGCCCTTACCTCACGAGGCCGCTCGTAAAAATACTGTAAAAGATTTTCCTTTCCTTTTTATTATGGGTTATTTTACATAACCGTATATGCTTGTGTCCTAGAAATATAAACCATATAATAAATACGTATATTCCGTCTTAAGCCAGCAAATATATTTACCTTTGGTTACATAAGGGCTCTTCAGTTCAACTTGTTCTCTACAATTTGTAATAAAATCATATTCATTATATTAGTTACGAGTATGTAAGCCAAATAATTAACTATGTAACTAGTCAGAATCGGCTACCGATTCGGAAAGTCGGTTCCACTACGAAGAAACGGCGAAAAACAACCATACATAGAGTTATAATAGAGTCGCCTTCAATCTACCCTTCTATTGAATTTTTGTTCACGGATGGAAAAGGGTATTGTTAAGAAGATGTAAATCTTGGACACTCGCACATCTCACCGCCTCTCCATAACTAGCGAGATTAATTGAAACCTCACAAGTGTTCATCTCAGCTACTACGTGCTAATTGGCTATCGAGGGCGCATCCGTTGCTGCCGAAAGATAGAGACGCTGGAAGGAACAACCATCTATTAGTTCTTTATTTTTCGGTTCAACTTCTTAAACCTTGATGCAAAACGAGGGTAGTTAAAATGTACCATATATACATACCTTCGCGTTTTCCACATACATAAAGTGTTAACGTGAACTTTGAATTTTAGCGGTCAGTTAACAGATGTAATTACATTCTCAGTGTCAGAAGACTCAGACAAAATAATCACCATCACGGCTCTATATCCTTGAATCGGTATAAGGTGCGGTATACTGAGAAACCCGTGCAAAAAAGCTGATCTTGAATGCTCATATTCTTCAGCCTAAGGGTGTATTGTAGAGTCACGAGGACCGTCCGTGCGGACCAACAGCAACATAACAAACTGCGTAGAAGATGACGCAGATCGTTAGGGCTCAAGGTCACGCCACGTCCTTGAATAACAATCTGCATTGGTGCAGACTGCCAGCATCGGTTAGCGTGTCTGCACTCACCATTGGTATCACATAGCTCCTCCATAGACAAGTTTATTTATGACAAGTGGAATCACAACTGATTATCGCATCTAGATATAAGTTCTACAGCAAGACGACGGCCGTAATTGGTCGGACACACAGCTGTGCGGTGCGCGTGAGTGCACGCGGCTCTAATGCAGGCTCGTTGCATACTATAGACCCTGCCCATTCGCGCTGAGATAGTAAATAGTCTCAACTTTAAACTCTACACTAGTCTTTTCGTATCCAGTAGAACATGCTTAGTGAATAGAAGATTATCTACAGTACTGCCTGCTGAGGAACAGCTTGAAAAATGTGTTACTACTTTGAAAAGCTCTCTAAAAAAGTCAAGCCCGCTAAGTTTATTGCTTGAGTAGCGTTCCGAGTCGGATGTAGAGTTAAGGAAAAAATCAAAGAGACGATTTCTAAGTGCCATAAGTTTAATTTGACTTTGACTTTGACTCTGCACACTGCGTCATACGCTGCGAGTACCACTGCGCTTATCAGATAATATTTACAAGGTGTATTCATTCATTTGTACCTATATATTACATTCAAGAGCTTGCCGCGCAGAAAACAACGGCCCGTCTCAGTGCATTGAATTTACATATATTATTATCTGACATACACGACGAGAACATATAGACACTTACCATACATTGCGTTGTGTGACATGAGTCACATTATCTTATTGTCGACAACTTGTCATTCGCGATTTTACACTTAGTTGCAAAAACCCTTTGTACAGTAAAATTCTTCTTCTTAGTCGGGCACTCTTGTCAGAGTGGTCGTGGTAATGGGTTGCACTGTTCGGACATGGACGCGGCTCTAGCTATTTTTCTCCACGTATCTCGGTAGGGCATTTCGGGAACATTATATCTAACTTAAACAGTAAAATATCTATTTATAATTTCAGATATTCTTTCCGGAGAAAATTGCTTGTAAATACTGTTTGTAAATGGATTTAAAATGAATCTATGAATGTTGTTCTATGTAACGTGTGTGAGACCGTCCTAACTCCTAACTGATGCATGCACAGCGGCGCAAGCGCAGCGGCCGGTGCGCTCACCGGTGGCCTTAACATAAATCAACACAGTTACACAAAACCATGTCATTCTCACATAACGTATCTATCAGAATTCCGACCTTACTCACATAAATATAACTCATAAAATCATCCTATCCTGTAAAGTGCGGATAACATATTATGGCATAGTTTATTCTATACTGACCGCGCGGGCCTGTTTGTCGATAAATGTAGTACTGTAATGTGTCATAAGAGATATATCTTATGGAATGTCTGTGCATATAATTGTTGAGTTCGTAATTGAAGTGTATTTAAGTACAAATACGCTCAAATGTTCTAATGGGTGTATAGGCCTAGCCAAAGGCCTGCGAATGTTTGAAGAATTCTTTTCATTTAGCTATTCCGTACCTTAAACTTAACACTGGCAAAACGCATGAGATGGTGCCATACTTGTTTTTAAAAGAATTGACTAAGTTGACAAATAAATAAATTAAAAATGAATACCAAATATATCAACTGCGTCGGAAAGTCGAAGCAGCATCACAACCTTGTAGTTATTTACCTTTATCAAATCTCCGCATCACCTACACACACTGAAACTAGTTTGTGGGATACGTGATAATTTGCAATAATTCGGGATCCGAGCCGTCCGCGCAGCCTCCCAATCACAAGAGGTCTCGTAATAAATTATCTCGCACGTGTCATTAATTACAATTGTTTTGAGATGAGAATCGTTAGCCGGCTACCATTAATATTACTGATGACTGAATTCGTTTTTTTTTGTGTTAAAATGTCGAACAATATCAGAAAGGTATCGTACCAAAAGATTTGAAAGAATATAATATAGAAATGTATTTTTTTTATATTCTAATAAAGTGACCGAGCTTCTCCGATGCTTGAAGTCGAAGGCCGTACCTCCCTCAAGGTGTCATAAAGCTTGCTGTAGTCTACTAACCGTCTCTAAGTTATAAAGTCTAGAGCGTACTCTTGCCAGCGCGCAGTTGGATCCAGCAGTAAATACTTGAAGATTATAAAAAACAGCGATCGAGCGAGTTTCTCAAGAAAAAGAAGACAAAATAATACCAATTAATATGTCATAATGAACGCAAAAGTCATTATTTATTTCTATGTTCACATTTAGTATATTTTATGAATGGAACACTAGCCAGTCCATGTAAACAAAATAAAATGAACGCACTTGTGTTGTAATTAACGCCCACATGCTCACTGATAGAGTCGTCATATATTATGTGTTCACAAAAAAATGCTACTACCGTGAGATGACTCCATATAATATGACATAGAGTTTGAAATATGATGATGACGTGTACTTAACTCTTTTAGATATTTTGTATAAAGAGGCGCGTGTATTTATTTAAAACCTTAAACTCTACATTCAACATCAATATATAGATTCTTTCCGATGACTCAATTTCATTCGATAAATAGAGTCCCATACAGGACATCCGTCGTGTTTCAAAATCGGAACGTCTCTCGAAAATCGCGCCATCTGGCAACATTGCCACCGACTCGGTCCCATTACGTCAATAAAATAATTACGCGTTCCACGAACGAGCGATGCGATCGACATCTTGATGTAATCGGCTAGCTTTTCCTGTCACGCTCCCGGTAATCACTAGCAATTAACATCTAGTCGACGTATCATTTTTTTGTCTTTTTGTTCTATATTACACTGATTTGTTTGCACAGATATAAAAAGTTAAATAACCTAAAGCGCGCGTAATTTTTTTTGTGAGCTAATTGTACTCGTATGTAAATTAAAAAAATAAACTTGTTGTGTTTTTATCGTGGCTTTTATCGCGATCGTGGGTCATGATTATGACAATTAAAATTGTAATTTAAAAAAAAATATTAAAATATAATATAATGATTCGGTTTGAAATCAACTTTTTTGTTTTGCCTTCGTTTCAACGAAGACAAATTAAAGTTGGTATATGTTGTATAGATGTGTTATGTATAGATGTGTTATGTATATATGTATGTTATGTATATACACCAAACTCGTTTTAGTTACACCATTTATAATTCACGAATGGATGGAACGATTTTTTTTTATTTGTCTCCACCCCGAAATGCAGAATAACTATTAAAACAAAGGAAAATCATTAATAAAAAATATATAGAGATAATTAATTTTCTCATTCATTTGATTCGGAGGCGGTACCAAATACAAATATCTTGAATTATATATAATAGTAATTATTATTAATCTTATGTCTTACGTACATCACTATTCTCTTCAAGTTTTATTAAGCTCCGTCTTACCTGCAATAAAATACAAAAATATACATTAGTACGTGCGGTATAGGCAGTATTTTAAATTAATATCAGAATCCTTAAATAATATGACTCATTCCCTTCAAACCTTAATTAAAATCTCGTTCAATCATGGCGCCAGATTTCGAATAATTCGGATCAGAAAAAAACGTTGAAGTTCTTAATTAGTTGCGAATTCACACGGTGGCCGAAAAAGGTATGGAAAAAGAAAGAAATCAAGAATGTTGCCAATTTACATAAAATTCCTTCGGCTAAAACTTATCTTAATGTCTGGTTCGCGAAGCGGCCTGCTGTGGGAGGTGTCAGATTATTCCGCCGTGTTGTGAAATATGCGGCGCGCCTGACAAGGGTTGTTTTAATTTAATACAAAGGATACGCCGCCGACCAGTATTGCCAGAGCCAATATTACAAATTATCAAGTCTGATGCAACGACCGATACAGTTCGTAAGATAATAATCATAAAGATGACTTTTTATTAGCTTTTTATTTTAATTAACCTTGAAAAATTGAGGAGAATTAAGGATTTACCTGCATACAACCAGCAGGTCTTTTCCGTAAATAGACGTGGAGCTTACGATATGTTGTACTTATTTAGTCGAATATAGAATATTATCGAGGATTTAATCTAACTTAAAAATCCTTATGCCGCAAATATATATCTCTGAGTGTATTTTGTCAACAATGATATTGATCTCGAAATGGCTAATGTTGACAACCCTAAAGGTGTTTGTTTGAATATAAATCGCGGGTAGATAATGAGCGCTATAATTCTCGCGCTAAGGGCCATGTTCGGGCACTTAGCCATAACTCCTGGTTCCTTTGAAATCAAAACAAAGCAAAGGTTGAATCTCTACAAACGGAAAATTATTCAGAATTTGATCTTATCATAAATTTTACATCATCGCCGAAACGCACAGCTTTTATTTAATGTATGAGCACATTCAATCCGTCCATTGGTTATTAATACGTTTAAACTCTTACTTACTACGGTTGCTTTTTGCGTTAGCAGCTAGCGTGCACGCACACATCCATGCAACAAAATGTTCATATACATAATTATATTCGAAACATTACATTAAAAGGAAGGTACCAAAATGTACATAAGTAGGTACAAACATTAATTTATTATTCACATGGAAATATTACATTCAAACATTCTCAGTCTAAAATATTCTAAAGGGTATGTTCATATTAATAATTAAAGCCGCCCTTCACGGAGTTCGCAGACTTTAAACACAATTATGGAAATATTTACATTATGCTCGACACACAATGTTCGGGTAACCATCCAACATGATCCATTTTGTTTTTCGAAATGGACATATCGAATTTGTGAGTTTTTAAAATTGCGCAAAATAATCTCAGGTTCCAGGCTAAGTATACCCTTTCCGAATCAACCTGTTAATATAACAGAGATACCGAGATGTAGAATATACCTAAGCAGACTCACAAGGTATCATACCTTGATCCTGAGTCGAATAAATATTTCCATTTAATTATATCACTCCAAATAAATGTTGGCAAATGTTGTCTTCGAAAAAAAACGACAAAAAAGCCATCAGTCCGTCTACGTATTTGCTTTTCATTGTTAGTTATTTTTGAAACAGATACAAAAACGTTAGAATCAGCAGACTACACGTAATCATGACAAACGGGCAGACGGGGTCGTTATCCGTCCTGTGTGAAAGTGCCCTTCGCCGTCCTAAACAAACCCCGCTAACATACATATTTATGTAACTAAATCAAGTGTCGGTACGTGTATCGTACCAATATCGCCATTCGCCAGTGATAAGAGGACCTGAAGAGATCATGGTTTTATAAACATACGAATTTTATCGCGTTTATTTTATGTTTCTACGTTCCCGACGTTTCGGCTGCTTTACAGCAACGGTGGTCACGGGTGGACTGAGGTGGATGACGTCCTAGTGTCATAGTTTCAGTAGTAGTAGTAGTTTAATTCGTCCAGTAGGACAGGCGAAGGAATCAATCCATACTGCCAATTCTTGTCATAGTTTCAACTGGGATACTCCATATTTAGTTTTTGCTTGCGTTCCGATCTATGCAGAAAGTGCTTGCTCAGTTTCTGTGCAAATCTGACATAATGGCAGGTGCGATCCTGTACATGTTCACAGATTGCAGACTTCGTCAGAGATAACATCCTTAAGATTAGTTTCATTTCAATATGTAGTTTTCGCGTAAATATGAGGAATCAATAAGTAAAAAATTCAAGCGAATATAGTCACTAGTGCAGATTTAGTTTTCAATGAATTCTTAATATTTTTTATCTATTTCTATGTTGATAATATTTAAAGTATAACCAAAACAGATTCTCCAAAATGCGATGAAATGAAACGATTAGCATAAAGATACGGACGCAACGGTCTCTTGGGCTTAATTAAAATCGCAGTGGGTGAGATGATGAGGCCGAATTACGGAGGGCGACGCCCTCGAGTGGGTGGCAGAGGTGGATGCGACTGCACAATTAGCAGTATTATAGTGAGATATTACAAAACATGTGAGAGCGGAAAAATATTCGAAGATTTTCCGCCAATGTTTTCGATTCTAAGCGTAATGAAACTGTGATAAAACCAGGAACAACAGGCTTATCTAACAGTCGCATATATGAAATCCGGTATAAAATCTATTGTACACTGCCTGCCACTATAATCTTCTCAGGTGGCCAAAACTGGAACTAACATTCATAGTATGTAATCTTTTTTTATTATTTCCTCTGTATCTTTCTTTCTATACCTATAAAGTATTTGTTGAATTACGCAAAGTTATCCCAATAACATAAAAATATAAAATAAACGCGATAATATCCTTAAAGTTGGTTTTATTTCAATGTGTAGTATTCGCGTAAATATAATATATCCCAATCATTTTAATACCCAAGCATTTAGCTATTAGTATCCATGATTGTAAGGTACCTATATCCGTATTTTAAATTCTACTTAGTATATTTTAAAATTATCCATTTAACCCTTGATTCTGAACCAACTAATTTCAAATCATGCCTATACTACTTTCATTGAACATTTTATAGTTAGATAAATATCGCTACATTTTCCTTCACTTACCTGGCAAGTGACAGGCAAGGAGAGGGCAATGCCCTTGCGTATGCGATCAGCAATTTATATGTAAGTAAGTAAGTACCTATCGAGGTTTCTTTTGCAATTCAACGTGTCAGCTTTCAATGACGCTATTACGATAATGGCGCCAACGAACGACTTCAAATGAGTGGTCATTTGACTTGTTGTTACGTGTATGTACTTAACACGCAATTTTGGAAATTATGTCTGTCACAATAACTAGGCATGCATAAGCACATTATTTAAAAAATAAGCCATGAAAATTTCGTGACTAAATGCAATGTTATATTTTATACGATAAAAAAAACTCAAAAGCTGCTTTTTTAAAGTAAAAGTAGAGACAAATATAGTATCAAATTCTTCATGACGGCTCGACGACGATGCAAAGCATAGTTGGCAGTATATTAGCATAAAACCAATTACAAAGTAAGCCCCCTTCCTCTGGCTGGCATATAATAGCTATTTTAGAATTTACCGCAATTATTTTAATTCAATATATTCTACGGTAACTATGATATAACTCGCTACAAGAGCTTTTTACTGTTTTTTATGAAAAGCAGTGTGTTTAGCTAATATTATTTATATTAAGGGCGACCAAGCTGACAATTAATGTTTGTCATAGGAAATAAAAAAAATGATAGAGTAATCTACACCCAAATTACGATCGATATTTATCTTGCGTTCATTGTATAAGACCAAGCCTAAAAGAATAAGCTAGGCTAGCGCGACTCTCCTATATAGCTTTAAAAAGTATTTAAAAAAATAAATAGCCTTTGTAATGCCATTGGAAATGGCCGAAAACTGCCTACAAACTTGAGGGAAAATGTATAATATCTAATAAGTAGCCAGAATTCAGATCATTTTTTCAGTCGGTTTTTTTTTCAGGTAAAATCGCTAGAACTATCGCTGAAAAGTATCAGGAACTATAGAACTCTCCTGCATGCGGCCAGAACTCCTTTTTTTTTTTTATCTGCTGGGAAATGATCTGCTAAGTTCACTGACATAATTTAAGCGAGGTTTGCATAAATCAGAGGGCTGGCAACAATAGTGCAGACAGGGGCAGACAGGGTAGCACTGGGGCTGTAGTAAAATTAATAAAATCACTGCTTTACTACGCGCGCTGAATGATAATGAGATCGGCCCTCTTGGGCCTCGACAATTTCGGGAGCGTCTTCACGGCGTACAATAACACAGTTTAAGGCTTTTCTTCGAGCAAATTTATCTAGGATTTAGAAAAAAATATAACAATAGAAAAGGATCTTTTACATTACTATAATAGAGAAAATATTAGTTATTCCACTCAGCAACCAACCAACAACCAACCAACTAATTTGTCCATAGAACTATGTATATTGTATAATATGCAAACATTCGCATAAAATTATTGGAAATTTCATTAACATTTTATGCTATGTACATAAGCTCGGGAATATTGAAGTCGTAAAATTTGTATTTTAATACATTTTCAATATATTTGCCTCTCCGTGAGTTCGCGGCGACGATATAAGTATATATAAATAAACACGCTTATATATATTTATTGAACTCGTAGCGGTGTATCTTACAAATATAACGGTAATATCGATATTGGTTTTTCGAATTGATTCTATTTTTGAATTAATTCAAAAAATCAATACACCTTCTATTCATGTCATTATGTTACACATCGATCGACAACAATGGGATAAAAATATATTATTATGCGTAATATAATTCTACATGTTTATAATAGAGTTCCGATAGCAATGCCGGTATTCAGAGTAGTGGGTGTTCGAACAATAAAATATATTTTATGTTGATACCTTTTACAATTCACACATATCTGTGGTTATTAAATAGTAGGCAATGGCGGCAATAAAATGGCCCCGTGATGGTTGGTTGCGCAAGTTTCCTTACAACGAAAGTGTAGGTGCATGTTGGATCTACACGCTAGGTCCATACAAATCGCATTACAAGTTTAAAACGATTACAATTGAATTGTTGTATAACGTTTCCGAGTGTAACAAAATTCATTTCTTACTAAAAATAACAGCTTAAGGGGGAAGCTCAGGGTCAGGGCGCGAAATTCAAAATGTCAATGGTTTTTATTTTTTTACGAAAAATTTGGACATCTTTACGATGTAATTTAGTGTTTTGCGATATTAGCATTCTGCATTGGATGTTTCGATGCATTAAGTTTTCTTAAAAAATTACCTAATCCGATACAATACCATAAGGTTGGTAAAAACCGCTACTTTTACTAAATTCATGGTTTTGTATCGCTTTAGGTATTTTTTAAGCTAACTTAATACATTGAGACATCCAATGCAGAATGCTAATATCGCAAAACACTAAATTACATCGTAAAGATGTCCAAACTTTTCGTAAATAAATAAAAACCATTGACATTTTGAATTTCGCGCCCTGACCCTGAGCTTCCATCTTAAACTATAAAAAATATTCGTGTGGAACATTACAAATACTTTCATTGAATGTATACCTACTTAATCGTGTATCGAAAAGTCATTGACATTTTTAGTCTATATTTTTACAACCACTCAAAGACCATTTTGAGGAGACCTGCATCCCGGCGAGAACAACGTCTCGAAAGTCGCTTAAAGACCTCCAACCTGCACTGGGCCACCGACCACGCTGATAAGGTCATTGTCCCCCAGGACTATGGCCTAATCCCCCTCGCGTTGACGGGAGGCCCGTGCCCAACAGTGGGACATGAAAAGGGCTGGTTATTTTGTTTTTTGCAACCATATATATAAACAGCTGCCAATGCAAGACTATAATCAAACGAAATATACATCAAATATTGCACAGCACCACACACGTTACTTGCCTAAAATTACGACAATAATTGAGATATCGTATCGCTCGGTATTATCGCGCTTAATGACGGGGAGTGACTGCAGATATAACCGAGGTGAATGATAGCCTGAGTCATCGTGACCTCACACTCGCAGCGCAGCGCGGACGTTCCGAATCATCAGACCGCGCGCGTGGTCGCCGACCCCGTCTCGCGAAAATTAACTTAACCAATAATCGTGAATAGGATGATATAGCAGATATGTGTACAGATTAATACAGTCACAAGTATTGTTGTTACTGGCATCAAAAAAATAATTGCCACAATTAAGTTCTTAAATGTGGAGTGGGTTCTACGATGTCTCAAAGAGTCTTATTATAATTAACACTGCAACTTGATCGTGTCTATACATGGATTGAAAAAAACAATGTTTGTATAATAAAGGAGATCATTTTCAAAACAGAGAACTACGTAATACTACAGTTATATCCACCTCACTACAGACAAGATTTGATGACTCACAAACATTATTTCCATACGTCTATTTCTATGTAATGTATCAGATTTAATTAATACTGGATTGAAAAAAAAAAGGTTTTATTACCAAGGAGAATATTTTCACAACAGAGAACTACGTAATACTACAGTTATATCCAACTCACTACAGACAAGTTTCGATGACTCAGAAACATTTCCTTGTCCCTATATAATGTATCAGATTTATGTAATACTGCAACTTGATCGTGTCTATACATGGATTTAAAAGAAATAGTTTTATAATAAAATATATTATTTCGATACATACTACGTAATACTACAATTATATCCAGCTTACTACAGACATGATTTGGTGAGTCACAAACATTGTTTCCTTGTCTCTTTTTCTATGACATTTTTAGACATCGGTTTAATACTCATAGCCTTCCGATGTAAGACTGTACAAATGTTTTTACTTTCTTTCTTTTTACATTTAAATATGGCAATGTATATATGTTGTTAAATTCAGAACTTTGAGCTTAGCTAGCTTATATCTTGTGTTACCTTATTCCTCGAATACAGGCCAGGACACTAACATTCCTGCTAAAGTTTATGCTCGTAAAACACACGACAAATGAGCGAACAGTTCAAGTTCTGTATACAAAATTAATGTGCAATTCCATTAAATACCAGAACACGAACATTATCTCAGCGTGCCAGCGCTACAGGCCGCGGCAATAACGTTGTCGGTTCTAACCTATATAGAAAGGAATAACTTTACAGAACAAGCTTATGCCCGCGCCTCCGCCCGTGCAACCATAGATTTTGTTCTGTTGCTCGACCCCTATTGCTCAACCATAAGCTATCTAATAATGAAAGCCCAGCTAAAATCGGTCCACACTTTTTTCATTGATTGATTTCTTATATTTACGCGAATACTACATATTGAAATAAAACAGTCCATCCGTGACCATGGTTGCTGTAAAGCGCCGAAACGTCGGCAACGTAAAAAATATAATATAAACGCGATACAATCCTTAAAATTACTTTTATTGCGATATTTTCATTGATTCTTAAACACGAATACACAGAATACAACATTTAAAAATACACTTGTTTTGGATGACCAAATATAGGTACTATCGCATTTTGTGTCTTCAATGTACAAACACCCTCTAGTTGCTGAATTATAATACCTAGTAGAGAAATATAGCCTGGCCCCTTTCTGAAGAATCACAGCACTATCTGAGTTTACTTACGACTTGCACGACAGTAATATTTCGCCGATGTTATTTGGGCTCAATGTTATTGAGGGGCAAGTGTCTTGCGATTATACTATGGGCACTCGTTGCGAGGGAGATTCGGGTCAAAATCCGCCACGCTGGCCTGGTGTCGGTTGACAAACTTCACATGGCTTTCAAAAGATGTTCATCTTGATGTTTCCTCCAGATATACGCCTTCACCGTACAGCAAGTGATAATCATTATTAATACTGTGACTCTAAACCTTTCGAAATCGAACATTTAACCAATTTGGCTAACACTGTACTAGGTATTTTACTATTAATACTACTAAGAGTATTAATAATCATATAGTGTAAGATCAGTAAATTATGCCGAGATCTCCGAATACTCTTATAAAAATTGTTAACAAAATGTTCGTCACTAGCACATGTTGAAATTTCATATTTTCTCGTTATCACGCCTCAGTAACCTACAAATGCATTATTTCCTAGCAACTGCAACTCGACCCGGTTAAATTTTATGTAAAACTTTAACGGCTAAACATACATTATTTCAGTTTCCGTGATAAAAAGTACCGGCTTGTGAAATTATCGCGAGCTCAGCGCACACTGAGCTCGTAAAGGCTACGCAGACGCGCGACGATTACTTTTTGTCGTGTCGCACAAACCTTTTGAAAGTCATTCAAATTTAATCGAGAGACCAGTCAATAAATGGCCTACCAACCTAATATCATTTTCGTTAGGAATCGATTATCTAATTTGATTTAGTGCTTATCTCACAATGTACTGGTAAATCCTGACTCCAACTTATTTGAAATACTGCCCATTCATACTTTGCCCAAATAAGTTGTGGATTGTGTTTATCAGCACATTGATAAAAGGCCAAATAGGTAATACGGAGTATATTGTAGCCCTAATAGTAAGGTGTATGTCGTATGTCCAACACCTCCTATTTTCCTTTCGATTGATTTCGTTGCAGATTACAACACTACTGAGCTTTTACCCGGGAATAGCCGAGGGTCAAATCAACGAAGGCGTTGATCACCGCTGTGACACCAGACTTACAGGAATAATAATGATAGGAGAGTAGGGCGGGCCTAGTCCCATTCAAAAGCAGTGTAGAACTATGTCTAAAAGTCTATTGACAGAGTCTTAATCGATTTACCGCAAGGATAAAGTAGCTCGTCTACGTATTTCCCAACACTGCGCCCTGCGCTACAAAGGAATGTGAAGCATAGTTGCTTCGCGTAACGCTGCAGTGCTGCTGCGAATTCAGATAAGTGCATTTTAATATTGAGCATACATGCGGGTCTCTCTGGCGAGCTTTTAAGAAATATAACATTAGCATATCTATGACATATATCTATGATCATATATTACGTAATAATTTACAAAATGTATGAAATTATGATGACACATAAAATCACGTCTAAATTACATAAAAATAAAAATATGACGTCATATATCTATGTCACAGATAGATATATATGTAATATTCTCCTAACCTGATTTGAGGTGGCCATGGCCTAATGGGTAGAGACACTCGATTAAGCGGTGCATATCTCGACCGGGCTTTTGATGGGTGACCGAAGGTGTTCTCTGCTGGATAGATTAGTATTTAATCATTGTTACACATTATTAATGTGTTTTATAAAGAAATCAAGTGTGTATGACATCAAGCACAGGGTGATTGTATCATGCTTATAAACAATATCCAATAATAGAGGTTCGCTACACATTAAATAGAGTAGCTAACCAACTTGGATAAGACGGCAGTGTACTGAGATGCTTTGACATCGCGCACAAGGATGCAGTGTGAAAGACTGAAAGGTCAGGAATGGAATGCGACGGCAATAGTGCTGCCAAGAGACCTTTTGATAGGTCATGTCTTTAAACGTACATGCTCGTCATAGATAATATAAAGTATATAATGATTAGCTGAACTGTTAAAAATAAAGCTTTTATTAAAAGACATATTTGTTGAAATAAAACTAATCTTGCGGATTTTATCGTGTTTACGTTCCCGACAAATATTAGGGTACCCCAGTTCAAACGGGCACGTAAAAACCTAAAATAAACGCGACAAAATCCGTAAGATTAGTTTTGTATTCGCGTAAATATATGAAATCAATGGGCATATTTGTATTTTGAAAGCGAGCTTGCGAGCGAGTGTTTTTTAGAAGATTCTATATCTACTCTCTCTCTATTCTATATCTTACCTACAAAAAAATATCTAAGTCTGTCTTATTTATCTGCTTACTTACTATTATTGACTTATTATATTATTATAATTGCTATATTAAAAAAAATAACTACTAACACGAATATTTTCGTGGACGATTCACGGAACGAGGAAGAAACAGAAATGTCATTTCTTTTACTACTTAATTAAGTGTGCTTCTAAATTAATTCACCATTAAACCGCTTCTACAATTATTGTATACCCACCTTAAACAATACATTGTGTGGCTCCTCGTCCTCCCCATGCACGGCACGTATGTAACGAGCGCTAAATTTAATTTCTCGCTACTTGGAAGCTGTCGAATTATGTAAATTCTTACTTGAAACGATAAAACAATATTTATGTATCGTATATCTTAACATAAAACACGCTATCGATTAGGAGATTGCATATTAAATACTTAAAGGTAATAGAATCTGATAATATGTAAATGTTCATACATATAAATATCGCCAGACGAACTTACCAATTATATGGTCTTCAACTAAGCAATGCTGGACTAGGGGCGATCTCAACAATTCATTAGATACGTCTATAGATTTCAGGTCAAAAATCCGTGACTCAGGTACAAACGTTCATGCTCATCACACAAGGATTGCCTCTACCGGGAACCAATCCCGGGAGCCTTGCTACAGAAATCTGGGTGAACTGTACCAATCGAGTGGCCAAAAATAAAACTATCCCATTTTTTGTAGAGCTCAATGGTTCCAATCACAGTTAAGTACAACCCATGGTTGTAGTACGCGTAATTGAGGCTTAAAATTACACAATCACAGATTATAAGGGCATAAAACACACAGCTTAAAAAAGTCATGCATCGGTCTTTACCATATCTGCGTTCATACGCCTTTGTTGATACTTCATAGACAACTCATTCAATTGAATATATACCATCTCCTTGCTTAAGGACATTATCATTGTTCGAGCATGACGTTACAACACATTGTAGTGGTATTAATAAATATTATAACAGTACTAACAATAGTGAAATTACGATGCAGCCTTAGTATAGGTCCATATGATTTCATAAACATCGCTGTGACAATTCAACACGGGTTGATTAATCCTTACTGCAAAGTAAATTCAGAGTAACTTATATCAAAAGATGATGTATATATATCAGCTTTGTATCGAATTGCATTCTTGATGCCGTGTGCTTTGTCGGCACCTATCTAAGTTGCTCTAACAAAACCTTGACACGATCTTAAAGGAAGGCACTGAAATGTCAATGATGATGAAAATTATGATGACATTATCATTATATTGCGAGTCCATTATAATAGAAAATTTGGAGTCATTCATGTCAGACGAATGAGCAGAGAAATGAATGTCAGAGATATACCTAGTGTATACTTTACGTTCGCATGCAGTAAACTACTTCTAATTAAAAATCTTTGATGACTCCACATTATCGGACGAAGATGCACATTTTGGTTGAAAAACCTTAGATGCTGATTTCGGAGGAGCACCAGATACCTATGGGACAGCCGTCTCTAGGGACAAAAGAACCACGATGATCACCGACCTCCGATAGGAGCCCCATACCCTCAGGTGTTGGAGGGCTGTATCAGTGACATTAGCAGCTGTATTGACGAATAAAACAAGGAGTAAGTATATGTCCAGAACCAGATATGTAGTCGACATAAATTCCTTGTTTTGTTTAGCGATACAGCTGCCACCGACACGTCGCCCTGGGCATCACAATCAGCTAAAGCTTTATTAGGTTCTATCTTTAGACGTGATCCGCAACCGATAATCAACCCTTTGTCAACTTAATATAGAGTCAAAAATAACAGTGATAAATTATTATAAATGATTTCCTGCAATACTTCAAAGCGTTCTGTATTGAGGAGACATTGGCTGGGTTCCACGGCGCGCGGCGCTCGGCCCACTCTGGCGAAAGGTCAGCAACTAAACAGTTTATACTGGCTATCGATGTATAAAGATAAACGTTTCGTCCAGAAGATGAATAGCACATGTTCTACGATTAGTTCTTCTTTCTCTGCGGGAGCTCGGCCAATAATACCGCGAAACTCCCTCACGCGCCATTGTTATTTCACATTACTGTTAATGAGTAAAAGATGCATGCATGAATCGAAAAAGTTTGTTCAACTATGAGTACTATAATATCGGCAAGGTTGGATCCAAGGTTTAGAAGGTCATGACCATCCCCTGCTCGGAGTTAGTCGTAATACACTTCAATATTTTGAGTCAAGATTTGGGAATAAAACGAATGCTATGCAATCGAGTGTTTTAAGCTAATACTACTTTAACGAATGCATAACCTATTTAGAAAAAAAAATACAGTCACCTTATTTTACTGGTCAATTCACCATTGAATTCTGTTCTATTGGTGAGCGATTATTTTTTTCTAGTTATAATCTAGTAGTCTACTAGACAATGAATCAAAATAAGAGGTCAAGCGAATATCATCTCCAACAAGCATCATTGCACACAAGTTTTTGTACCTTTCACTCTGCACTTATAAACGTCATATTGCAATACCAATGACACTGATATAGAGCCCTTCAAATGACATTATCTGCAGAACGTGAACTCATCAACGTCAGTCCATGGGTGGCGGCAACCTCTTGCGCCACACTAAAATTGCTACCATTAGTTCCCTCGCCCACTTTGCTCATAAAAAAATACTCGGTTCGCTCACCGAAAGTTGACCTCACTAAACAGAGACCATACTAAGTAATCTGACCGTACAAGGCAATCGGCGTAGGCGCATACAATCGTGGGTGTCCGAATTGCTGGACACTAATCCCCGTATCACGATATAACTGACAAGTATAGTGTATTGAAAAAAAAGTTTTTGCGTGTTAATTTGAGAGACGGATACCAATTTGAGTTGTATTTTAATTAGTAATAGTGACTAAAATGGTGTACATTCAATTTTGTTGCTAATTGCAATCGGTAGCAGGTAGGCGGGAGTGTAGTAATAGCCATGTCAAAACAAGCAAAATATATACACAGCAAATTAAATGTCGTATAACTATGAAGATTTTTGACTGTATAGATTTGATACATCCAATGTTTATGTAATTACGGTCATTCCCAATTCGAACATAACTGCTAACATAATTATTATATTTGACGAAGCCTTGAGACATTTTTAGAACGTATAAAACTTCTAATCAACCATTACCGTCCCTGTTTGACTTAGTTTGGTAAACATATTTCAATATTGGGAACCAGTAATTAATATTATTAAATCCAAAACTAGACCATTGCTAGACCTCAGGACACTGTGAGCACTTTCTGCGTAGATCGGACCACAAGCAACAATTAAATATGAGGGTACCCCGTCTCAAACTATGACACCAGGACGTCAACCACCTCAGTCCTCCCGTGACCATGGTTGCTGTAAAACAGACGAAACGTCGGGAACGTAAAAAACAAAAAAATAAACGCGATAAAATCCGTAAAATTAGTTTTATTTCAATATTGCAAAGAAGTTAATAAGCGTTCATGTATCAAAAAAAAATTACGGTTTGACCAAACAAACCTTCTCTACTATAGATGAAGGGTTAGTAATTGCCGTTTTATTCAAAATCACATGCATTTCAGTTGTTATCTAACTTTTAAGTAATGAAGCTGAGATTGAATTTGAAAATGTACAGATAATTAACGAGATATCTACACAGAGTGCATGCATTAAGGTAATTCTCATTTGTATTATCAAGAAACTAATAACTTTGTGAGTGAACATTAACAAAAAGCTTTGAGCATTAAACTGAAATATGGCAGTAAATACATATTGATTTTCGTAAGAGGTCGCCGCCAGTTAGCTACATTACGACATGCACATAGGTAGGCTCCCGTAAGCGGTTCCATACATTACAAAAACGTTTAGTTCCAGCTATAAATATTATCTAGAAAATGTTTTTTTTCTTATAGCCAGGCATCGTAACCAGGCAGTTAAAAGTTTTATGGACTTTAATAGATTATAACTCTCAGTCTAGTAGAAAACTATTTTATTATACTATTATTACTAATCACTTATTAGTAGTTTGGGTTATATACCGGGTGTAACATAGAGATGGGTCAGTATGGGGCCCTCCGAAACTATAAAGATAGAGAAATATGTTCTAAGGTGCCATGTCATCGATTTAAGAGAAACTGTATACATAGATAAAAAACTCATCCGTGAATCGGGAATCAAATCCGATCATTTTGGAAAAAACACATTATTATTTTATTGCGATATTGATTGTGTAGATTGTAAGAAGTAAACATTCCTATCAACTCTTGTATCCGAATTGAAAAGATCAATATCGCAATATGGTAACGATGTTTCTGTTTATCAAAATGACGGAGTTCGATTTCTAAGTCATGTATCTATGACCTTTTTTTTCTATGAAGTTAGTTTTGAAAACTGACCCATCACGATGATACACCCTGTATATACCGCTCCCTGTTACCTGCTCCTTATAAATATTAAATTATGGCACATTTTCGTACAATCTTAGGCAAAGCTCTTAAAGGGATCTTTTCAAGGTTCGGCCTCCAAACTTCCACGGTTTCATGAATTATTCAACGTTTTTAAGGTTTCTTGTTTCTAACGATCTTTAACTGGACTTAAAAAGTAAACCGTCTTGGAAAAATACTTGAGCTGTGAATTTGCAGTGGAGGAATTAAATATAATTTTATATCGATGCCACTTAGAATCATTAAACAGTGAGTATAAATCTGTGCAATTACATGATTAATATACTCACATAAATACTCATGTTTAAGTAAGTCATATTGCGATGTAGAATAATGCATAACCATTAATATTATTGTAACCTCGAACTTTTATAATGATCGAACAAAATCTACTAAGTACTAAGTAACTAAGTACTAAAAGTCACTCCCAAAACCCACTAATTATCGAAGCTAGTTAATTGTGAACGAAGTTTATTGGCGTAAACACGGATAACTAAGTTTTTAATGACCGGGTTCCGAAGACACTTGGCACAATTACCGCCACGCCGACCGAACCGCCTCCACCAGAACTTCAACACTCTCGTACACAAATTGTATTATAGCCTCTTGATCGGGAAACTTTAATCGTTAATGTGTATAGACACTTTTTGTTTATCTTTTTCAACTATCCCCCTCTAATTATGCTTATTTACATAATGTAAAAGAGACACACCACAGTTTTGGCACTGCGATTTCACTGACCGCCTGCGAAGATATTTTGTAGTCTTTTTTAATTTAATTCTATCGTGTGTAAAGTTAGGATCACAGTCGCAGGTCTAGTTGTTACCTGGTCATATGCGCGGTCCCAAGCTATAGCTACCATCCACCACAACTGTCATTGGAATGAAAATCAAAGGAAACTTTAATTAAGACTTTGTCACGTGATGTGATATTCCTACTTACCTGTGACTATTAACATATCTTACTGAATGAAGTACGTAGTACTTCGGTACGACAAGAGCGAGATTATTCGTAAGCTAACTGTATACTTTCTAGTCTACCGTATTTAGACATATTGTATGGAGAATTGCACAGCGCCTCTAGGGGACGGTATTTAAAACTTTCAATTCCAGGTAGACTATAAAGTATACGGTTAGCTTCGAGTAATCTCGCACTTGACGTAGTATAACATTGGTTAAGAACATAATACATAAACATAATATATGATCAGATCAGAAAAAAAACACATCAGAGGTATTCACTCGACACGGCAGGTGCCTCCTACCGTCTACCAAAAACCACCTCGCGGTGTAACATACGATTCCATTATTATTACATATGTATGTATATATAATAATATATGATAAATAAAATTGGAGTGTCTGTTTGTAATATTAAAATAACCGCATTTTACTAAGTGCATTTGGATGTATACACGGTACCTATACCAAAACATTTTTTTTACATTTTTTGTCTGTCTGTATGTCCGTCCGTCTGTCTGTCTGTTTGTCTGTTTGTTCCGGGTAATCTCTGAAATGGCTGGACCGATTTTGATGGGACTTTCACTGGCAGATAGCTGATGTAACAAGAAGTATTTTAGGCTACTTTTATTTTAGTAAAAAACATAGGATCTTACAAAAAAAATTAAAACCAATGTTGCAGCGTTGCGCCTGATTAAGTTTGATAGCAACAACCTGAAATGCGTCCCGCGGGCTCAGAAAGAGCGAGCAGGCTGTTGCCAACGGTTGTCTTTGTTAAATACCACGCGAACGAAGTCGCGGGTAACAGCTAGTGTATATATAAGATGTAACAATAACAGTGTAAAATATTACATGCCCAACAGAAGGTTATAAAAATAACATTCCCAAAGAGATTATTAGACATTAAAAAATACATCCTGTATTGAGCGCACGGCCTAAGGCTACTTGGTTCGACTCATTAAAATAAAACAATCATAATTTTCACAATTATTTCATACATGAACATGATCCATATTACTTACAGTATTTTCTGTTAAACTTATAATACGTATTCATATTGAAACATGCTCCGTCAAATCTATACAAATAAATAAAATTGGAGAGTCTGTTTGTAATATTAAAATAACCGCTTATTATTGTGTGCATTTGGATGTATACACGGTACATATACCTACCAAAATATATTTTTTTACAATTTTTGTCTGTCTGTCTTTCTGTTTGTCTCTCTGAAATGGCTGGACCGATTTGGACGGGACTTTCACTTTCACAGATAGCTGATATAACAAGAAGTAACTTAGGCTACTTTTATTTTAGAAAAACTTTTTTGATAAATACCACGCGGACGAAGTCGCGGGTAACCGCTAGTATATATAATAATAATATCACAATACGGAGTTATCAAATGTTTAATTGAGATGAGATCACCGCGGAGCAAATGTTGTGTCTTTGAATCAAATGTGAGTAGCCGTGCCTACAGCAGCTGCTCAGACATCGCTTTGATGTAGTAACAAATACGTATGGAAGATATATTAATTGATTTACCTTATATGTTTTATAGTAAAACTCTATATTTGTGGTCTATTACTGCATGTTATAAAAGTAATAAGCACTTTTAACGTCCCAAAGTTGGGCACGGACAACGAGGTATTAGATAGGCACGGGCCTTCCTTCAATGCGAGGGGCATAGTCTACATTGCTCGTCCAGTGCGGTTTCGTGGACTTCCCACATCTTTTCAGGTTCTGCTTCACCGTTGCAAGTGGTAATTATGTTTAAAAATGAATTCGCATGTGAAATCTTAGAGAGGCAATCCGAGGTTGGAACCCTTGTTTTCAAGGCGAGCATTCTACCGACTTAGAAACTATTTTACTATATTGCGGTAGAAGGATTTTCTTTTTTTAATACATATTTCAGATCCCCTAAACATAGGCATCCAATAACCATTAAAAGTTAACAAATGAGATGCAAACAGTTAATGAAAAAAAAAATTACTAAGAACTTGGTCTGACTATAGCTTGCAGTAAATAAAGCAATTTTAACATTTGCTTGTAATATTAGGTCGTTTATTATGATAAGCTCGAGTCCACGGGACACATTTTTTGCGTGAACCCACCGAGCAGAGTCAGCTGGGCAGCCATTTGTCAAACATTTTATACGTAATGCTTGACGTTAAATTTATTAGATACTTACATCTCCAAATAATATCAAATATACAGGAGCTTAAGGGTACTGAATCACAATTGTTTATAATGATCCCGGGACATCGAAACAACAAATTCAGCATTTTACTCTTTGTTTTTACTGAACTGTGCGATACTTACTACTGATAGGCTCCAAAGGACTAGTACCCAGAGCCGTAAGCCAAAATGTATAAAAAAAAACAAAATCACCTTTGTGCGATTTTAGCTAAGTTTCAGAAAAAAAAATTGAAAGGTTACCATTGTCATTTCGCCAATGTCGAGCACTGGCAAAATTGCACTATTTTGTAGCCGGTAGCGAAACTTAGCAAAGCAGGAACGTTTATCTTATACTTTCTATGCCGAAGATGGTTCAGCCCACAATCCATCGAAACGGCTATAACTTTTCTATTTTTAAGAATCAACCTAAATCAAGTAACCTAAGCCAACAACTCATTACACTGAGGTAACCTGCTAATATTCAGTTGCGCTATCGCAATATCCAATATACCACATCCACATAACCATAGGTCCACGAAAACGCCGGAAAAAGTGCGATAATACCCGCACAAGCGTTGGTAATAACTTGAAACGTGTCACGAATGTCTTATACAGCGTATATACGACTTATAAAGGAATGTCTCAATGTCTCCCTGCCTTCAAGTCCGCCCACACTTGCCCTGGATAATGCTCCCAACACAACGCACTTAAAAACACCATTTATAACGCCCTTATTAGTATTAAATAGTTACCGATTAATGGTGACAAATTCTATAGATAAAATGGATGTAAGAATATTAATGCGGTTTAATGAAAATTCTTTTTCGAACGTGAGGCAATGGTGAACGAGTTAAATTTGTAAATGTAGAATTTATATATCGTTAATATTCATTTGGATGTGAGTGCCTATTTGATTTTTTTATCTAGATTTTATCGCGGCCTTTACTCATGTTGTAGAGGTATTGGAAATAAAACACAGCCTGGCTGATTTATAACATAAAAAACCTACCTTTAAGTACCAATTTTCGTCAATATCCGTTGAGCCTTTTTGCGTACTAGTCTGACAAACATGCACAAATATTTGCTCTTGAAAATTAATATTATGTATGGAATGTTTCATTGCCCAATTGTTTTACGGAAATCTGTGTATGGTAAACATATTGTTGATTCAGAAGCGGACTCCACCACGCTTTGATTTTTTTAAGCTTCTAAAAATTTGGGGTGTACTTTATATTCCTAATACCCAATTAATATCATTCATTTTCGTGGAGACTACTACAAATTGTCCGTACGGTATGTCCGGACACGTTCGGACCGAATACGTCCAATATCAGCACGTGTCAGTTTTATTAATGAGCTGCTGCAGCGCCTTTGATCGCGGCGGCGGACCGTGGGACTGCGCCCGCGCCGGCGACACCCGTCCGGACAGTGCTGCCATCTTGAATACCTTAGAATTACGGGATCAGACACGATTGAACATGTTAGAAGATTTTTTTCTCTCAGGCACCTTGGTACGAGTTTTGACGCCATCAAAAAAATACCGATCTAGTGACCCAGTATATCCATTCATTGCACAACAGCAGATAAACATTTATAACAAGTTAATCGACTTTTACACGGCAAAATACCACATGTTTTTATCGTTAATTACGATTGTTAATGGTCACACTGTATACGGGCAATACAGTGATTTGCCGTGCGAATCGTGTTTTTTTTTATAGTTGTAGATACAGAGTACCATAGCCAATTCTACTATACATTTTTATCATTCATTAAATAAAAAGAGTACATTGTTATTGTGGATGATCGGATCCGATTCCCAAGTCGCGTAGCCTTATTATGAAAAACAACGAACGCAAGTTTTCTTATACATATAATCGACGCCACGGTTCATTTATATTTCTCAATCTCTTATACATTCAAATTTCCATCGTACCGACCGGTCTCGATGAATCACGCTATATTCCCGGATATCCCACAAATATCTGACATCACTAGTCCCAAAGGGCGGCCGTCGACACTGATTGATATTGATAGGGACAGTGTCGGGCACCGAGCTGGCCGCCGCGCCCAAGATTGATACGATGACCGGACGAATTCTGGTCGAATAGTCCAAAGCTTTTCATTGATTAAATGCCATCATTATGGGCGCTAACTATAGCTACTTTATGCTATTCGCCGTACAGTCCTGGATAAATCGACTCTTAAAAATGTTCCACTCTTGTGCGCGGTGGTCAAATGCAAGGTTGCCACCAAACATCGTGAAAATATGCTCCTCTACCACTTACTATGATCCCCACACCATTATGTTGGAACCACTACGCGTGAACACTTATTTCGTCGCCAAAATATCCTATATTAGGGAATATTATAAATCATACAGGTTTGAGTAGGAGACATCTTATCATCGAAGACAGATCACCAACGTCAGACACAAAGGGCACCCTGTCATAGCATAGCAAGTATGTGAGAACAATATAGGAACGGCTAAGGCTATATGCATAATTGATTAGATCTCACGCCAAACGAACAAAAATGCTTGGACACGTTTAGTTCGCATCTAAATTGTAAGTTCCTCTGATACAACTAAGCAGTAACTAAGTTACCGTAGGTAGAAACGCAAACCCACAAATCCAATGAGAATTAAAAAAAGATAGCGTAAGTAATCAGTCATGAATGTTCCTAGCCCCACTGAAAGTTCAATCAATCTGATTAAAGCCTGGCTCAGCGGTACATCCATAATGGATGTTGTATTGAACGCAAAACAACTGGTATTACGTAAAACAAACCCCGTAATTCTGTATTCAAGGCCCCAAGTTTGTTCCCATAAAATCAGTAGGTACCTTGTTGATTACGATACTTTTATGATGACATATGAAAGGGAAAGTGGGCACTGGCTCTGACTCAACTGGGAATTGCAATGTTTCAGGAGTAGATTACTAAATAATGACTAATTATGTCCCGGAGAATTACTCCTGCCCAAAGTATTACACTCGGCCTCCACTCAGCGTCTTCCAAGACAAGAGTTTTGTAGTTTTATACTCTGCTAGAATCTTGGTCCTTGGTCTTGCAAAAAATCGAGAATCCCACTAATATTATAAATGTTTATCTGACAGTTTGGATCGATGAATAGATAGACGGATGGATGTTTGTTACTCAATCACGCCTCAACGGCTCAACGGATTTGGACAAAATTTGGCACAGAGATAGATTATAGTCTGAAATAGCACATAGGCTTTTTATCCCGGTAAAATGTACACTTTTTAATCGCGGGTAACCACCGCGTGGCGCAGCTAGTAGTATATAAATATCAGTTCTGCTTGAAAATGGAACCAGAAAATCGTTAAGAGAACTGCTTCATCGGTCATCTGTCTGGTCCGCGTGCGCGACGCGACGTCTGTCTACACCCCGTCGGCTCATTAGCATTGTTTGTATCTAGTCTAGTTATAATATATGTAGCTGTTACCACAATTGCGACGGACGGAGTGCGGATCCTTTTGAAACAAACGAATGCCTCGTGCGATAGCACCATGGTCCATAGCTCGTTCTGATTTCAAAATACCAAACTTTGCAAAAATATTGAGTACAATTTTTGTTTGGATTGTCTATGAATTATATTTTTTGAATAGCTGACTTACATTACACAACTGGCTGGCACTAAAAGCTGTTTAAAATAAAATAATGCTGAATCATTTTATTATCAAATCACGAATCTACTCAACGGAGCATTTAATTAGCCAGTTTTTGTACACTTTAAACGTAGTAACAATATCAACACTATTATTCCATATTGGAAGTTTAATATGTACTCACCTTTGCACTTGGCCCATACAGCCTTTATGTAATAGAAAAAGTTTTATAGAGCTTTCTGATAAGAGTTTGCCTTGCCGCAGCACACTGAAAAGAGACACGTCGTGTCGCCCCCGCCCGTATCGATTCCCTCTACTTTTTAAAGCAAAACGCTTAGAAGTTAAAAAAGATAGGCAGTCAGCACTTTTACATGAAAATAAGAAAAGTTATAAGCCACGAGACTTTCCCCGCTTCAAAAGATGGCTTACTTGTCAAGGATATGAAGGCTGTCCCAAAGATTACCAATAGAAAAACTTACAATTAAAAGATATAATTATTTTTTTCCCTAATGGCCTTTTGACAGAAATTTTACTTTTAACTATTGGCTGACACTGACTTTCAATGACACAAGAAAGAATAGAAACTAGTGTTTCAATTGTGGACTGTAGGGCTGTAATTTATAATAGAGAAGCCGTTTTATGAGAAAAGGTTTAATGTGGATGTAATAACTGATGATAATTGACAATACAATAATTATTAGTTAAAGGGTACAAACAGTCTAAATCGCGTCCATTTTGTCTGTGATAATGTTGCCATACTTTTACATTTTTTATAGTAATTAAAAGGTGTTGTTGGGTTGCCAACAACTAGGGTAGCGTAAAAAATAAGTCTGTAACAAAAACATACACTCACGCCCCTCCCTTATACACACCCCCCACTATGTCTACATGTTTCCTATAATAAGATTTCAAACATTGATGTCTATTAAGAAAGACGTACACATAGATAGGTTTCGTGCGCATGGAAATAGCACCACACAACTGGGCTGCGCAGCGCACCTGCTACTCCGTCAAATTAATCTAGCGACATCGAAACGACGCAGGACAACATATATCTATCTTGCTTTAGCTCTTGCTAATTGTCATGCTATTTCGTTTAAGCTACCATTGTCGTTTAGTGTGTTCAATCAAAGTACATTATATTATTATACCGAGCACGTGTGTGCCTCAGCTAGGACATTAATAACAATGCATTAGTAATATCAAATCATATCTAACAAATTTTGCATCAATAATTTTAAATATACTGTAGGTACATTATATGTTCAATTCATTTCATCGTTTATTTAATAGCTGCTCTACTGATTTACCGTTATGTAAGTATTTAATAATACCAACTTTGTTATTTATATAACAAGCCTATGCTTACTGAATAGACAAAATTTAATATATGGTTCACGATAAGATACGTATGTAAAGTATATGTAAGAATACAACAGTATAAGTCTATTTTGAGTGGAAGCCACCGCTATTATGAGATACTAATTCTAAAAAGCATTGGCTATTCAGATCTTATCCAATCATAATATTTTCGTGCTATATTGACTGTGCCACCGCCACGAGAGCCGTGATGATACGTCAGAATTATATAGCATCGGTCAACTAGAGCCCCGTTGAATAATTTACGATCAACGATATTGAAAGCGAGCCAAAAGGAATTAATAAATTATTAAATTACTTGACGACTTTCAGTTAACGTAACGTAACGTAACGCGGCGATCCCAAATTTCGTATACAGAATGAATGCACACAACAATCATTTACAAGATTTATAAACACGTTTAGATAGCGATGACTGCTTACAAGTGTCAAATCACGTAACATCATTGATTTCTACATCTATCTATCTAACAGCCGAAAGACGCCCACTGCTGGACATAGGCCTCCCCCAATGATTTCCACACGTCACGGTCCTCCGCTACTCGCATCCACCGGCTTCCTGCTACGCATGTGATATCATCGGTCCACCTTGTGGGGCCGTCCTACACTACGTCTTCCGGTTCGTGGTCGCCATTCTAGAACCGTTCTGCCCCAACGTCCGTCGGTTCTGCGAGCTTTGTGCCCCACTGCCACTTCAACTTTGAAATTCTTTGAGCTATGTCGGTTACTTTAGATAACTAACTATACGAATCTGATCAAAAGCTAGTGTAAGCTAAATGTGAAATGATTGCAAATATCACGTACTAAGGCTAGTTGGACAAATTTGCGTCCCCAGAAGGCAATGGCATCGCCGCCTGCGCAGCCTAGGTGACGCAAACAATGTGCATTCAGGCCGCATTGCGATGCACGCACGCATCCACTTACGCACTATAGGATCGAGGATGCAATAATAATGATCAATCAGTACTAAGTATAAAACATATGAATGTAGCTGGAATAAATATAAGTGTATCTGTAACTCTGTATGTATGTTTAGCGTAAAAGGGAAGATCTTCCAGCCAGACAGGTGGTACGCCTGGCATGGCGGCCGCTATGCCGCAACGGTTATTGTCGGGATCTTGTATATATGTTGCGTTCTCTGAAAACACTTAAAGCGCGTTTCAGGATTGTATCGAGAATTGTATTCTTTCTGAATGTCCGTATGTAGCGCCATCTGTGTATATTGTGGCGAGATTGAAGAGGTCATGTATATTGATGTCAGAAGTCGTACAATTTTAAAAATAATATCTAGGTAAAAAGCTAGATATTATTTTTAAAATTGTATACCTTTAGTAGTTTCGTTACGTCGATTTGCTAAATAGATTAAATAGATATACCCGAACATGATACCTTCAACTTTATAGCCCAGTCAATAAGCTCATTCTCACCATGTTTTTTTTATATTAGTAATCCAATTATAAAATCAACTAATTTCTTGAACGTCAAATAATGCGAAAATAAAAAAAAATGTGCAAAAAAAATCGGTGCCTACCAAAGAGTTGCTCATAGTTATGAATTTTACAACGCCGACTATAAAATTTAAATACTTCAATAAGCATTTATACCTCTATAGCAATGTAGCGAACGATTCTTGACTAAGCAATTTCATGGCGTGTCTATAAGTAAAATAAAAAAAACGGTATTCATTGGAATCGAAGTGACTCGAAACGAAGTATTCGAGATATCGCAATATTATATCGAATAAAATGTCAATTTGCTGGAAATAGCTCGCCGCGCACATATTTACATGCCGTGTTTTTTTTTGTTCGTTTTTGGAATCACACACACGTTTGTGTATTTTGCTAGTGTCAAGTGTTAAAGGTCTGAATCTGAAAAATACTAAAAAAAGGTATAAGGTGGGTGACACATGGCTCGTTACCTGTAGGCTGTCGCATTATGTACATAATTTAAATGTTATGTTTATACACGTGTAATGACATAATGATATTCCAATTCTCAAAAACACTCCTTTATATGTAAACTTTTATGCGTTAAGTGGGAGCTGTGCGCAACACCCTCCTACGTACCAAAGATTAAAAAGTTCTCGAGCAAAAAGGGTCTGAATGTAAAATATTATGATGTATCCCCATCTGTTTTGTAAGCTTTTTACAATAATATCGAACCATTTACAGACAACTTTAAACTTACATTCTTCCTTTAAAAAAAGGGTTCTTATTTCATAAAATATGACTTTACTATTTAAAAATGGAGCATTTAAAAATAATAATGTATTTTTGGGCATGGTTATTTGTGACGTTTCACACTGTCAGTATTATCACGATTATGGTACGATACGTTACCGGCCGACAACCAAACTTCAAAATCTATCACGCGTACGTACCTAGAGCTATTCAATGATATCTACACAATTCCTATTCTTCGCTTTTACTGTTACAATATCTTCAATTTATTGTTATAAATTGCTCAATTCATTAAAATAAAGCGTCGTAACGGTATTATATAGTAGATTTTTATTATCATTGGGAGATGAGAAGATGCGCTATTTCTTATCTTTATTCATTTTCTGTGCCCACGTGACTTGTAAAATTCGAGAAGATTTTATCATTGAGCGAAGTACGAGACACGAGTTACGACTATTGTTTATACATCAAAGGGGTAAGCAGAAATGCACAGTTGTATATCTATAATTTGTAGATGATATAATTTTGGTCCGCGCCAGTGCACTGCAAGCCCAGCTATATTTACCAGGCCAAGGTACACCATCAAAATTTCAGCCAAATACTCAAGAGCAAATTTAAAGGAAGCAAACTAAAATGCAAGATAAAGATAACGCGAGGTAAATACATAGATCATACACATACTACCACCACGCCAGCGGTGTAGGCCGCCATAAGTCCAGCATTAGGGCCTCAATAGAAAAAGGCCAAAAAAAAAAGTCCAGCATCCGTCATGTTGATTCATCGCGGCCTATCGTCTAAAACGTCACGGCAACGCGTTCGCACCGGTGGTGGTGAGCGGAAATATGAATATTTATACGTAGGTTCGCAGCCATACGTGACATTTGATCAGATCAACGCCAAATTTCTAGTACTAACTCATACATAACCCCCAAATATATTTAACATTCGTTCTGTACAACCAAGTGGCCTCCAGATATGACGTGCAGTCGTTCAAAGGCAATTTATCGCATGATTAGATTCATTCAATTTATCCGTGACACCGAAATCGTTCTCTTCCTGGCACATCGGAACCCGCCATCATACATCGTTAACGATAAGAATTCGACGGAAAACGTAGGATCGAGCATGAATAGATTGAAGGAGGGATTTCGACGGTAAGAAGAGTTATTGAAACTCATTTTGTGTGGAGATAATGTTGGCTTTGCAGCGAGCAGCGCGACCCAACACGTCACGGTAAAGCTGCCCTGCGGTTTGGGGTTTGTATGCTACTATTATCTATGGCTGGTGTATTTTTTTCAGGGAGGTTTGAATGACGTGAAAGCACTGTAGTTAAACTTGACACTGGCAATAAACACAAACGTGTGATGCCAAAAAAGAAAAGAAAAAAAAGAAGTACTGTAGGTAGAGGGTTTTGGCGGGAAGTTGAACAGTGTAGTTGGCAATTTTGTTTTTTTTTTTTAAATGTGCTTGTTTGATAAATAATGTGTAATATTAGTGGGAAATAAACCATTTCAGTTCATAAACGTGCACGAGTGAAGGAAATTGAAATAAAATAGTATAACTTGACTTTTCAAGTTCTACCAAGATATCCGGTAAATTTTCAGTATAGTATCCACAGCTTTACTGATAGGGGTAGGGGATTCATTTCATCATCATCATCGTCGTCATCAACATTATCATTATCATCAGGGGTACTTATAACTCAATAACAATCATTAAGAAGTACCCGACACTGGCAAAATGGCACTATTTTGTAGCTGATTGTCAGCCTAACAAAAAAAGGAGAAGTACTGCATTCAAAGTCAAAGTCAAAGTCAAATCATTTATTTCGTATAGGCCTACGGGGTCACTTACAAATTGTCATTACATTTTTTTTTCTTAAGTCAACAACCGGATCGGAACGCGACCTCAACTGAGAAGATCCGGCAAGAAACTCAGCGGGCTTGTCTTTTTTTTAAATTCATTATTTTTACAAAATAAAATATAAAAGTAAGCTCCAGTGTGTTGCTATGCGGGGCGCACACTCGCTACACTTTAACATTATATATATTGATATTATGCTCCCTTGTTTCTGGCTATATATTATATTATTACTGAGACACTGCCAGTATCAATTTCAATATATCTTCATATTACGTGTGAATAGCAAACATTGTTTATGGTAACCCCAGCCCACCGCAACGCAAATCGGTATAAACCATCTAATTGGCTAAGAGGCACCAATTCCTAATAAATAGAATTCAACACGAAGCTTTGTTTCAAGAACAAGTCTCCGGGCATTATTACCCAAAACAATGACTACGTTTAAAATAAGTTTTATAATATTTTAAACCTCTTTCAAACTGTTATCCTGAGTGCTATTATGTTAGCGATATAATGGAGAGTCGAAGAAGTCCTCGGTATTCCTACCACGCCACACTTAGTCATAACTTACAGGTAGAGTGATTATTTTAACAATCTATTGTTCATTTCCAATGTTTTGACAAAGTAAGAGTGGTTATTGTTGGAAACGGCTGACGGAATGCAGAGCTGATGAGAGAAAGAGCTAAAGGCAAGAGTGTTAATATATTGTTTTATGGGTAGGCGATATATTTGTCTTCATGGTATTAACATTCGTTAACTAGGAAATAAGGATAAGGAAACGGAAAGCGTCTGTAATAAATCGGGTAATAATATTGCGTTTTCAGGTAAAGAAGCCGTTCCGTCTAATTTAACTTGTATTGTACTTTTACAGTTTTTTTATGGTATGTTTCTCTACATTCCTATAAATCCAAATAAAAATGTGTACGTAAGCAGGATGAGACCATTTTTTTTAATTTTAAGTACCTACTTACCTAGTAAGATTTTCTATCTTCAATTCAGACCATACAATGTAATCCATTTTTATGCAAACGATACGACGGTACCAAAATTGTAATTTAAACTTATTTACTAAGTGATGAATTTATACTATTTTCGTGCTATATGATAACGTATTAAATATTGAATGATTCAAAAATGCAGATCGGCATCTCTCGCCCCGCAACACACACACACACGTACACTACACACATATCTATATAAACGGGTTAAATGGCTATAAAAAACACGACCGCAAAATATTTGCGGTGATCGCTCATTGAACCAATCACTTTGTCGGAGAGATACCGACGTGATCTCGAACCGAGCGGAAACGCTGGACGAAACTATGCAGCGGCTCTGTGTGTCTACATTGAAACGGTAAACACTTCGCCAATTGAGACTAATGGTCAATAGCGCGAAGATTAAAGAAATAATCACACTTCCTGAAGAAAATACCGTCAGTCCTTACGAAGAAATGAAATGACAATGTTACATAAACAAACTCAATATGAATAATTAAGATATCGATGAGCGTACTGCACATAAGCTGATCCAAACGAAAATAAAGGACCTCTAGACTGTAGTTGAGAAGTAGGGACAATGCAGCCGAAAGCTCCACTGCTGGAAATAAGACTCCGTGATGACATCCATCCATCACGGTTACGCTTCTAGCAGACACCACCATCAATGTTTTATATGCGGGAAATGTATACCGCCTGTATTTTATGTCGTAATACGTCTTCGTGCAAGTTGCAAACTAAAATATACCTCATTAGGTAGAATTGCCTTTCGCCATTATTTCACCCAATGTTAAGCAACACAGCAATCGATGATAGAGCACGCTTGCCTCACATAAAGCTCTCTGTAGGTATTTACTCTGTTCCTAGAAGATATCCGTACGTCAATTGCGAGATTACTCGTAAGCTCACCGTATACTTCATAGTCTACGTAATGTCTAAATACGTCGATTTTAAAGTATACGTAGCTTATGAATAATCTCGCACTTGACGTGCTGTTCACTGGTGACTTGAAAAAGGTTTTTTTTTATTACGTTATAGGCAAGTATTTGATCTCGGACTCACTTGATGGTAAGTGACGATGAGACCTACGATGGAGCATACTTGCCTAGGTAGGAAGGCGGCAGTAGATCGAGACGCTACATGCACTAGGCACATGCAGCGCAGCTGATCTGACCCGTCATCCATGAATGGCAACACCGAACATCATGCCGGAACACGACTAGACCGCTTGACGACATGGCTTTGTTCAGTGGGTGGTGACTAGCCACGGCCGAAGCCTACCACCAGTAAACAAAGTAAAGTTAATAGGTAACATGACAAATGAGAATAGCCATACAGTCGCTTTGGTAGATTACAAGGAACACTACATTGACATGCCCGCACTAAACGCACTACGTCATCGTACATGCAGCTAACCACGTGTCGATTTCCATAGCCGCAACACTAAAGTTAGTAATCGATATATAGAGTCGCTCGTAAAACAGGTGGTCGATTAGAATGGGCGGTGACCCGAACACTATCGGTTTCGCATCCGACCCGCACTGGGGCTTCCCGATTCCCGTCTCTAGTTACTGACCACATGACTCATAGTTCAAATCGAACGTCGAATCGATAATAACAATAGAATCAGAATCAGAATATTTTTTTTATTCACGTAGAGCATTAAGAATACTAAGTACTTATGAATCGTCAAAAGTTACAAAATACTATGCTTCTACTTTACCAGCCGTTCGGAATGCCGTTCCTATGGAGAAGAACGGGCAAGAAACTTCATGGTTGCTCTTTTTTTTTAAGTTTTTTGCATATTTTTAAGCAATACATTGTTATAGGTATAATTTTGGTGAGAAGCATATTGTTGAGAATTGAAAAGCCTGAGCTTTGAATATTTTATACCTAATGCCTCCTAGTCGACAAAGAAAAGCGTACCACAAGAATTGGTGATAAGTCGCAGCCGAGTAGCGACGCTCCCGACTAGCGATAGAAGATCATGTAATTTGTTTTATAAATTAGTCTACGCTACAAAATGTTACTGAAACTATGAGGAACAAATACATTAAGGTCTTTGCCACGGAGTTGTTTTAATGTATCCTTATCATAGAATTAAAATATGTATATAGACATATAATAAGTCCGATAGTAAATCCGTAAAATTTACACTTTTCTTAAAGTTGCACTTGAGCATAGATAAGTACCAACTCTATTATCCTCTCATTACAACCATAGTTGCGGGCGGTAATATCGTGTAGTGTAACATATATATCCAACTAACATACGCATAATGTCAAACTGCTCCACCTCCGGCCAGCAACGGAGCATAAACAAACAAATTAACCTTTCTTTATCGTGCATCGATACATCACTTATAGATACAGTACACTTGGATCGCTGACCCGGCGATAACCCGCCGGTACCCTCAACAGATACAAGCCCAAGGGAGGTAGCAAAATAATTAGCACGACCTCTTATCGCACTTTAATTAATTCCGTTCGAGTCCGACTCGCCCCGAACAAATGGACAGATTAAATTCTATTCCGAAACTATACTTGCTCTCATAGTAATACATCATCTATTTTAATTAGAATTAAGTAATGAAATCGTGAGATTCATATTATTATGTTTTTTTTTTTGAGACATGCTAGTAATTGGTTCTGTAGACAGCTATAATCCAACCGGCGCGCCACGAAGTCTGCAATCAGTGAATATGTACAGAATCGCACCCGACATTATATCAGATTTGATGAACCACAGATCCCCGCAAAAAAACACCGATTCTGACCAAGGATGACACGAGAGACCATTGAAATTAAAAAACACTGTGAGCACTTTCCGCGTAGATCGGACCGCAAACAACAAGTAAAAAGGACACTAGGACGTCAATCATTACAGTTTTCCCGTGACCATAGTTGCTCTAAAGCATCCGAAACGTCGGGAACGTACAAAACATAAAATAAACGCAATAAAATTCGTAAAATTTGTTTTATTTCAATATGTAGTATTCGCGTAAATATAAGAAACCAATACAGCTACACTACTAATAACGTTTTGTGTTGACGCAGGTAACACAGTCCCATTTGCCTTACGTAAATAAACACATATTTCCAAACACAAAGCGAACACGCAACCTGTCACTAAACGCCTCTATCCATTCACAAAGTTAACCAATAAAAAAGGCCGTTAAAAGATTTAATCACTCGTAATCGCGCCGTTAAGGTGGAAGCGATCAGTCGCATTCCCATACAAATTTCAACATTGTAATACTCGATACACATACAGTTTTTTAGTTGTACAAGCATTGTTATCAATTCTCTATAAATTAAAGAGCTCGCAGAATGAAATATCAGGCAAAATCTTATAGTAATAACATCATAAAACGATATTAAATTTTAGGCTTGTGTGCGTGAATAAAAGCGCCTCTGTCCAAATTAACCCGTAACTAATAAAGCATCCGATTCTTTGTCTTTCAGTATTTACGGCGACAGATGGCAGCAGGAGTTTTTACTTATAATACATAAAGACATAACATTATAATATATAGAGAGATATAAATTTTCTATAAATAAGTATAAAGATTCATAATAAAAAATTTAAAATAAAAAATACATATAAATTTCGTTCGTCCATCGAACCTACGAACAATCGCATGTACCTACGTTTTTCACTTGAGCCACTTGGGGTGTGTTATTATCTGTGTGTGCAGATCGTCATGTATCCCTATTTCCTGTAATCCAAGTTTTTAGGATTTGTCTGCACCCAAAACATATTTTTTCGGGTTATTATAATAAAATAACCTACATACCTACATAAGGCATGTATTTATTTTTTTAAATAATCAATGAATGAATGAATATGTCATGTTTCAATTGGTTGTAAATATCATTGAAACCTATCAAAATATTCGTCGTCTTGACTAGTGGTCTACGTAGCCTAATGTTCTACACGGTTGATGCAAACGTGTACTATAGCAAGTTCAAATCTTGCCGGTGGGCTTGTCTTTTTGAATGATTGATATTGTTTCTGTAAGTGAATATTAGATTTCCAAAACACACAGCTCGGCCGTGTTACTCCAACATGGTGTGGTAGTAATATAACGAAAATATATATAGGTAGTATGTACACCTTCCAAGGCCATAGCTAGATGATGTCGTGTTACGAAATATGTCGCGCGAGTCTTTGTCGATTTATTGATCAATTTATCAAACATTTTTTTAGGCACTGCCGGGTGTGCTACTGATATATATATACTAGATGCGCCCGGCGGTGTTACCCGCGATAAAAAGTATGAAAAATTAAAACATCTATCCCACGGGAACCATACATTTTACCGGGATAAATAGTAGCCTATGTGTTATTCCAGACTGTAATCTATCTCTGTGCCAAATTTCATCCAGATCCGTTCAGCCGTTCGGGCGTGAAAGAGTAACAAACATCCATCCATCTATTCATCCATCCATCCATCCAAACTTTCACATTTATAATATTAGTATATATATATATATATATATATATATATATATATATATATATATATCAGTAGCACAGCCAGCTGTGACTAGAAAAAATGTTAGAATACATCGACAGCGACTCGCGCGACATATTTCGTAACATCGGTTTTTAGTAATTATTCAATATTGAATCAATCTGAGAAAATCTACATAGCGACCTATATGTGTACCTATCTCTTCTTCTTACTTACTGACTAGCTATAGGAAGGTACCAACCAGCAAGGCATGTATGTATATATATATATACATACATATATATCCAACCAACTAACCTAACACGATTGGCGATACAAGAAAGCAAGCCCCGGCACCTAGTATGAACGGGTTTTTCGAAATTATAGGGAAGCCTAATGAATGGGATACCCCTTGAACGTTTGAACAAATCAAGTGCGACATAGCTCGTAATTGAATAAATCTAAGAAAACATACCTATGTGCACCTATTTCTCTTCTTTTTACTTACCGATTTATTATAGAGTAGCTATAAATTGGTACCAACTAGAAACCTACTTAGTTTTAGATATATTGATATTACTTTTTTTTTCGTTTCTGAACGCAAAACCTTATACCTCGGATACGAGTACTCGTCTACATAATAAATAGGTGCCTAGGCCGAAAATAACTGGTTTTGATGCACATACATTCTGTACTTAGATATTATGTATGTGCTTACCTACTGTTATATTTTTTAAAATTATTCTCTTTGGATTCTGTTAATCTGAGGTATAGATATTTAATAAATATAAAAGTCGGTAAGCACTTACCAAGTTCTTAGAATGTATAGAATAGTGTTACTTATTTTGTTCTGGGTGTCTACGAAGTTAATTTATTATATCTTGACCAAATTGGCAGCATGTCTATGGTATGCTGATGCCAAATTCCAGAATTATAAAAAAAAATGGACTCACTACTCTGCTGCGACCGATTTCATGTTGTTTGTGATTATGTATGTAAAAACTTACTTCAAAATTCAAATAATAATTGTGTGGGATTTGCGATTAGTTTTGTTTTAATTTGTGTTTTGTTTGCTATTTGAATTGTAATGGAGATACTGATGGAATGTGACGCTGGTGAAAGTCGGGACAACTTGGTAACAAATACCTTAGAGCATAACTCGTATTGTAAAGTGGCTACACAACACAAGTTCAATTTCATGATTATCACTTGCTTGTGCTTCGGACATTGATCATTGAGCCTGATCTCTCTGATTGTATCGGATTGCCATCCCATCGTATTATGAGAGTGAAGAACATCAGCGCATCTAGTGGAATCTATTATATTAGTATAGATTCCAAAGTTGTACAGCAGTGACAGCCTCGTTGGCAGAACGCTCGCCTTGGAACGAGGTGTTCAGGTTCAAACCCTGGCTCCCATCACTGAGATTTCCGGATTTTCATGTGCGAATCTTATTTTCCATAAAAAATATCACTTGCTGTACGATGAAGGCAAACTTTGTGAGGAAACCTGCATGTCTGTCAAAAGTCGTGTGAAGTTCACTAAACTGCACTGGGCCTACGGCCTATATGCCCCTCATATTGAGGAGGCGTGTGCCCGATATAATGGCGATGGGCTCACCCTCTATTACATTGGTACCAAAATACCATCGGTGAAATGTGGGTGCATTGCAGTGTGACGGTGTATGTTGGCCCGTCTCTGGAACGATGATTGAATGATTGAATCTATACATGTCACAGCAGCATTTACATTATAATAAGTATGGATACAGTAATGATTATTATTGGACTAAACAATTATTTTTTTCTTTTTAGCGGAGGAATGAAGCACAGGAGGTTGCAAGAATCAAGATGACTGTAAATTGTATAGAGTCGATTCTATATCATAATATTAGTATTTGAAACAATGTTATATTTACCTAATTTTAGAATACCAACAACAAACAACATTGTTTCAAAGAAATTTGGAAATGTAGCTGTATCCCTTATTAGGTATAGAACTACATTGCCAAATTTCTTATTCCCTTGTAAATTATAATAAATATTGTTCTTGTTGTTGATCTGGTATATTGTAAAGCGTAATACTTTTACAGTTATCATGCAAACCTTGCTATATTTATAAGATCTATACAATAAACATTATATTTACGAACATGAAAGTATACATTTTTCTTTTCTATCTTTTATTTCTGAAACTTTTAATATTGCAAAGCTCGCAAAAGTATTTCTATTATTTTACAACCGATAAATAAGTTTTTTTATGATCGCTCTACCTGGTGGCATAAAAAGACAACTTTTAGTATGCGAGACTTTTAACAAGTGCTGCGCTCTAGCGGCACAAAAAAGACGTGTATTTGTCTATGTGTGAGTGCCTATTTATACAAGGATTTTAGAAGCCATGGTATCTCATCCATTATAAATGATTTCAGGTTAATGTTTTTTTGGATATTTCAATGCAATGTCGTAGTAGTGCTCGCAATTTGCAACATCAAGTCTCATAGATGCTCGATGTTCGTGTAACTAGTTGCAGAAAAACAGGACCATCTATCGAAAATGTGCGGCAACCGACCCTGAGCATTCACCTTAACTAGTCTTTATAAATGATATAACACACTAATGCAACTACAGAGATATACTTATACATCTGTCCCGTGAATAACAATAACACTTCCCCTGCCAGGAAGCGCTTAATCGGCTATTAGGCGCGACTTCCGTTACGAATCTACCTTCTTAACGTATTATACGTTCAATTTATTCAGTTAATAGCTGTTATAGCAAACGTTCCAGAAGCGAATTCAGAAAAAAACAAAGGAACAAGTGGTAGGGAGATAATGCGAACAATAGGCCGGTGCCACCCTGTTGATAATAACACTTTTTAACTTACAAAAGTTTGTCAAAACGTATAAACAAAAGTGTGCTGAGGGAGCGCAGCCGTGTACCTGCGGATCTCGAGGCCAGGTAGAGTCGGCGCCCACAATGGCATTCCGAGCATCCGAAATGAATCAAAATTCAAAGCACCAAACGATGACTAACGCCTCGAACCCTTGCTGATAAATTACAATCATAATAGCCACCTCTATTGTTGTTATTGGGGGATGATTTCATTAGGATATGCGCCAGCGCAGGTGCAGAAGAATAGCTCCTAAACGTTACTGTTAACTGTCAAACACATGATTAGTGTTTCGAGTTAATTGGATAACAAAAACTAGCAGCCGTGACTTCGAATTACGAGGCTCGGACGGGTCGGGCCGCACCAGCGCCGCCGGCCGAATTAACAAGTGTATCCCTAAATGTCATTTATGGACAGGTCGGACGTGTTTATTGGAGTGAGCCAGCGAGTCCCCACTAAAACGACTGGTTCCATTATTTGTGCGCGGCGACCTCCCGCGCCGACGGGAACAATGAAAGTGAGAGAGGGCAGGAATGCAGGCGCGGGGGTGACGAGGGCAGGTGCGCGGCACGGGGCGGGCGCGGCCCGTTCCCGGTTCCCAGGCGAGGAATGCCAGCGCGAGCAACAAAGCCTACTCGCCGCCATTCACCCCGCACCGCGTTCCGCCCGCCCCGCTAGCGGTTCCAAAACGCGTAATTTTTCGTGACTTTCCCCTAAGTAGAATCGTTACAACGACGACTTGAATCGGCACTCGATATTCAAAATCGTCGCGTGCCTAATCATCGCAGAAAGTAAATGAGCTTTATTTTAAGCGACTGATAAATATTGTAGAGCGCCGCGCGGACCGTAGTATTCATTATGAATCGGCGTAGAGTTGGGTCAAGCGACATAAAAATAATATTGGTACTGTGTTATTATAATAAGTGTTATTGTTCCATGCATGCGGCCGGTTCAGGGTCGGGTGTCGCGTCGATCAGCTGATTCCTCACAATTTAAATATGGTCAAAGTACAAAACATTGACTGTTAGCGCTATTACCTATGTGGTGGAAATGTGACTCTTATAATAAATATGACACATTACTTACAATTCAACTGATTATGAATATTTCGCAACTACAATTTACATCCTGTCGTTCATACCACACTGTTCATATATTGTCAACAAAAGACGAAAACGAAAAAAATACTTTAAGAAAATTATAATATGATAGAGACGCCTCTACTTTAACAGAGTGATTATTTTAAAGAAAACTATTTAAAACTATTGAAATAGCGTAGCGTTGTTTATCGTGAACTGAAATGAGATTAAAGTAATTATGGTTAAAGCGCCATGCCACCGTTAACTCGGAAAATTAAACATTCTCTACTAAAGTGGGAAAACGAACTTCAATACAGAAAGTACCTAGTTGTAACGAAGAGATCGATATTGAAATACCTATGTAATTAGGTAGTACGTAGGTCGATCGTCACAGTCCTATTAAGTCAACTTAAATAATGATCTTAAAGATTTTCGCCTAAATTGACTAAATAGGTACAACGAATCAAGGCAACATGTCCCTTAACTACGAAATCACAGGATCTTTTGAAAATTTCTACATACAATACTACAGAGAGCAGATTAGGAGTTTGGACAGCGTGAAATACCGATCTGTTGATCGATTTTTCCATACATTTCGTCGCCGCAGTATTGGAACAAGTTCAATAAGTATAAAGACTCAGGCAAATTAATTATTGTTCAAACAGTCACCACAACAAATCACATTCGTAATCATTTTCAAATAAAAACGTTTGCTAGAGGCAAACAAAAGTAAATACAGCTATAATCTAACTTAACTCGATGTATTTACTAGTGTTTTAACGAGAGCGCAAGCAAGTTTGTTATCCAATGTATTACTCATACATTTAGGTACATACTCGTGGTCGTTTGATTAGGCTACCGTACACATTTGGACTGCCTTGAACCTCTTTGGGTATATAAAAATAAATATCACTAGGTACGCCGAATGTCGGCAAAGTATAGGCTTACATACCTACGTCTTCAGACACACAATGTTCGTCACATTGATTGTTAATTACTGATAAGAGGCTTTATTGTTTTTCAAATAATGTTGCAAATACATAACATTTATTTATTTAAACAAAATAAATCATATATTTTTTTTTAAATGTTGCTACTTACTTAACAATTAATATCTCATATGGGAATGACCCCAAACCTTGGATCATATTTAGGTTCTTAATTACTGATATTTTTTGTATTAACTATTTTTTACCCTGCATTTTTAACGAATCTTATCTGTATTTCACCACAGAAATAAATTGTAAGGGTTGTAATTAAATTGTAAGGGTACTCGTAATTCTATAACCACAATAATTAACCGAACTCTTTAACAGTCTTTTGATAAAAAAATCTAAAAATACGATTTGATAAAGGTAACGGGGGAAAATGTATGTTGGCGAGGTGAATATTAAAGTCTTCGTAGGCAATAAAAATGTCCTTAAACAAAAAGAGTAATGGCTGTTTTACGAGGATGGATACAAGCTACAAGTAATGACGGTTTTATCGACAACGATAGGTTACTGACAGGTCGATGAAGGACCCCGCGACCTTTACTTTTTATAGACCTATTATAGGTACTGTAAGAACCATTTAAAATAGTTAGTGCACGCACGACTCATGCCAATCATTAGCAATGACGGAACAATATCTTTATCAAAGTGTCTATAAAAAATTCGTACTAACTAAGCTCAACTAAATTTATGAGAAATAATTCCATCAATCAATGTGCCAAGTACATGGATAAAAATATCTTAAAATTCTGAATCGTGAAAGCAATGCTACTCTAACACTATGTGAATAATTTGTATGTAACTCGTACTGGTGTTAAAAAGGAGAGTCGAAAGCTTTGTTGTATTGAAATGCAGGGACACAAATATATGTTTGAAAAGTTAATCTAGGTACAAGGAATGTTGCCAATTAGGCAGACTATCCATATTGAATGTCCACACTTATTAATATGTAGAGAAGCTCTACCGACTTTTCTATATAGATTTCTGTTTCGAGATTCCTGAAACACGTCTCATGAACCCCATTAAGGCCTTTGAATGTAATAAAATAAATTACCACCATAGATCGTTTAACCAATAGGAACTGCATGTTTGCACCCGACACTTACAAAATAAGAGGAATGCAACGCATGCACGTCTGCCTACCCCTCTGAGGATTACAGGTTCAATAGAGTTTTTAAAAGTGTCTAATATTTGAGGAAAAATAAGTCTTTGTCCCACCTCTATCACCTGTGTGGGACGTTAGCATTTATTGCTCTCTCTATGTTGTATCTTCTATATTAAACATTCTTAACACTGCCTGACAGACCGCCCACAGCCTGTGCCAGTGGATTTGAGATATGCAGGATAAATCCTTGAGTACTCTAGAACTCCATGTTGGAGGGATTTTTGGAAATTCAACGTTAATAGGATCATAGATTGTATGAAGGTTTTGTTTAGTTACATATGTCTGACCCACACGAAGTGGGTCAGATATATGGCTAGGCTTGTATGTATGGAATAAATATCCTCGTAGAGTCGCGGTGACCGACGCGTGCGCCGCCACCTGACACCCCCTACTTAATTTATACTGAACACCGGCTTCAGATACATGATACACCAGTTCATTTGTTTGATAAATACGAAATAGCAAGTAGGTATAGTATGTACCTACACATAGACTCATATTTTACTTTTCGTTGATGCCATTAGATACTAGATAGAACCTACTTATGGATTTAGTAGATAGCACGCAAAGTTCAATAGACAAATTAGAAAATAACTTGACAAATTTTCATAAAAATCTAGGCACTATGTAAGTACCAATAATACCTAAATATTTTTATAATAAATACAATAATGGATGTTACATTATCGTATCTATGACATAGATATAGGATGTGATATATATTTAAATATGAGTAATTGAGAACTCTAATATAACTGCCAACTAAGTCAAACGATTTCTCCATCAATATCACATTTCAGCCTGACGAGTGCCGCACATCACATTACACCTCTATGTGAAGGACTGTTACCGCAACGACTTTTTAATAAAAATGTAGAGTCAATTACACTATAGTATCTAAGCGCTATTTTCTAAAATAAAAATTGTAAGTTACTTAACTCTACACATTTGGCAGCAGTAGAGTTATATAAGTCTGTTCCTAAGCAATCATAGAAATAAGGCTCACCATGTAAAATATTATTAAAAAATAACAAGTCCGGCCTATACAAACTCTACCTAAACTAATATTATATATCAAACGCAAACTTCGTAAGCCCATTTTTGCGAGTATTATTTTCCAAGTGATCGCCTCTTTCCCTGTCAAGATGAAGGCATCAATATTGTAATTGTTTACGTATGGATCCGCACCTGGTAGATCGCTATCATCAGCTGTTGCGTTGTGTCTCGTGAAGAACTCCTCGGCCTGGGCGCACGAGCTGGCGGCCGCGCCGGCCGCCACCCTCGCACACGCCACTAGGGTCAGTAACAACACTAAACACCTCATGGTCACAACAAACACAACTCAGAAAATTCAAGTTTTCAAATTTCGAACGCGTCAGTTATTGTGCGGTACACTCGCGAGCGCGCGTTCGTGGTTACGGTCGGAGAGCGCGACGCGTGCTCCCTCATCGATGCGCCTACCCGGACTAACCGCCCGCGCCGGCCGCCGCCGCGGCCACAGACCGCACAAGTTTTATATTAGGAACTGAAATAAAATTCCGAAGCTTTTCCAAACTGGAATTGATTTGGCGATTATTCGATTATCGGCAATGACGTAATGGGCCGTGTAAAATTCGTTAAAAGTCGCTAATCCAAGGATATCAATGCCGTCGCGAATCGACAGTTTTTTAATTCGATACGAATCGTGTGTACCTATAATATCCGTGATTATCAAAGCTTTTTATGTGCTCATAAAAGTCGCAAAAACTCTACGACCGAGGTATTTTGCGAGTAAAAGGTTTGTTGGTCTGGAAGGGATATAGGAATATTTTTTGTACGTATAGCTTTGGTAGCTTTGATGTGTCTGTCTAGGCAGTTGAGTCGGTGGCGTGTGTCGCGAACTGTGTCTCGGTGTATGCGGTATCGATGCGCGCGCATCGATATCGAGCGCTGCTCACCACTAGTCGCCCGACTGCTATGCGAGGCGAGCGCCTGCCGATCATATAACAAAACAATGCAATAAATCACGATATAAAGTCACACGATATATTCCTCGCATTCGTGTACTCAGTGATGGTAGAGCACACTGCACGACTGAAAAATAAAATTATAGTAATCACTACCTACTGTGCAATCACAAAGAAATATTACTCTACCGTGAAACAATTGTCATAAATGAGAACTCTATGAAAATTCAATGTTACCGTATAGCAATACTCAATTCATTGTACTTACTTATCTAATAAGACGTTTTATTTTATTGCAATCGCGATATTGAAATATCATGCAAGAATATTATTCTTGCAATGCAGCTCTGCATAAAAATGTAGGTACTTTATCTCAAATCTGAGTTCCAGATTCCTTACCCACCTAAATTCACGAATACGACAGCACTAATGATGCAGCCCGAACGTGTTCAGAATACAGCGCGGTACACTCGCTGGCAATTAATTGTTCCCACTATACCCAGTGTCACGGCGACCTACCTACACTTGGGGCGCATACAACGATAGTTTTTTATTTATTAGACAATGGTGCATCTTGAAATGACCCATTCCGATGATGAATGCTGTTCAAACGCCATATTTTTAATTTATCACCCGATAGATAGCGCAGGTAGAGCGTTCATTGAGGCTCTTTGGCCGTCGTCCGCCGACTAGCTTTGTTGCGACTGGCTCACTGAACCGACTCGTTCTGGTTCTCAATTTACAGGCGACAGCAAAAGCGTTTTATATAAATAACTAGCTGTTGCCCGCGACTTCGTCCGCGTGGTATTTAACAACGTCTCAACCGTTGGCAACAGCCTGCTCGCGTTCTGATCCCGCGGGACGCATTGCAGATTGTTGCTATCAAACTTTAAGCAGGCGCAGCGCTGCAACATTGGTTTTAATTTTTTTTCGAGAGATCCAATTTTTTTTTCTAAAATAAAAGTAGCCTAAGTTACTCCTTGTTACATCAGCTATCTGCCAGTGAAATTCCCGTCAAAATCGGTCCAGCCATTTCAGAGATTACCCGGAACAAACAGACAGACAGACAGACAGACAGACAGACGGACAGACAGACAGACGGACAGACAGACAGACAGACAGACAGACAGACAGACAGACAAAAATTGTAAAAAATGTTGTTTCGGTATAGGTAACGTGTATACATCCAAATGCACTTAGTAAAAAGCGGTTATTTAAATATTACAAACAGACACTCCAATTTTATTTATATGTATAGATGTAAACATAATTTTTATGTTTTGTCGATGAATGTCTTGGAATTGTACCTAATTGTTGAAAACATGACTCTATATGATGATATAGGAGTATCACAAACATTTTGTTATATTATATAATTACAGTAGGTATTTTAATACGGATAAATTATGAATTATAGCTCAAATATAAAAGTTAAAGGCCTGTTTTTTTATCAACTTTTATACCATCAAATTTTGCACCGCCAATGATTATACCGTCAACTTTTGCACCGTCAACTTTTATACCGTCAACTTTTGCAACGTCAGCTTTTGGACCATAAACTTTTATACTGTTAACTTCTGCACTGTCAACTCTTGCACCGTCAACTTTTGCACCATCACCTTCAAAATCGGGGATATCGGGTTCTGTCAACTTATTTTTAAGGCGATAAAAAAAACTTCGTAACTCATGTATCTATGCAATTCTTTCAATTGCATAGATACGCTATGCCGCTATGCTATTCCTATTTTAACAGGAATGATAAACCTTGCGCCTGCGACTCTGGCATTTCGTACCTGACCCTAATTTATTAATGTGGTCCCAAACTTCACTACACACCGGCATAAATGTTGCCAGCAATAAAAGGGACGTCTCATTTATTATTGACAAATATTTCGCACTGGAAAAAATCTTTTGTACAGCCCTAACGGAAGGCGCCAGATTCTACATTTTATTGTATTTAACGTTTACAATGTATACATGGCACTTTGGCGGCGATGGTTTTTATAACACGAATAATAAAGGACAGGAAATTATATCAATTCTTAGTTGCGAGTTTGTAGGTGCGGAGGCAACGTCGTGTGCGCGTTTATGTCTTTTGTGCGTGGACGCGCCGGCGCAACCTTGGAGGTATTCGACAGTCTTTCTAATGACTATCATTGAGCTTTTATCCATCAATAAATGCTTACGATCTGTGCTTATTATTTAAATTTTAATGATGAGACGATAAATTGTTCCAAAGTTCCAAAGTTATCGAATGAGTACTCTGCCACTCGAGCCGTCGGCGCTGACCCCTATTTAATGAGTAGTACTTTTAACAATTTAGAGTAGCATTAATTAGACAGGTGTCTCACGATTTATTTAAAACGTCTATATCAAGGCAAATTATTTAAGTTAATGACTATCAACAAAAAAACGTACATGTTTATAAAAATCTCCTTTTATCAGATTCCATATAACATCTACATATATGACCAAATAATTCTAATACGGTATTACTCATATCGTAGGATCACATCGCGTGAGGCGTGTCTCTTCTTGTCGTCACAAGTCGAAACGATTAGCACTGGCCACAAAAAAAAGGTATAACATAAAAAGGCAAAAAGTAAGCCGCGCCACAATAGCTTGTGATACCGTGAAAAATCTTTACAAATAAAACAAGTCTTAGATCACCCGGGCAGGTTGTAACCGCTTACCGAGAGGTTACCGCTCATATATCTTACCATTTACTTTTTTATATAGCTTTACCATATTGGGTGTTTTGCCACTGTCGAGGTAGGTAAGTGTATTATGAATGAACAATATTCCAAATTCAAAATTCATTATAATTTAAAGAAACATACATTTAAGAAAAATACGACGTCTCTTTTCAAATTGTCGTCAAAAACTTAACGAAACGAAACGGGAATGGATAGTATAATATTAATGTTTTTTTGGATATCTATAACACCAACGCATTATAAAATAATATTAATAACTCAATCATCTGAATAGTTGGTTCAATATTGGTTTAATTGATAGAACTAGGCGATACTTGGCGGAAATCCATTGTTAAACAAATGGGGGAAGAGGAACCCAGTGGCCCTCGCCTAGTTAAATTTCCAATTATAAACCAAACAAGTTGATCGATAATTAAAGACACCAGCAACACCTAACTCCCCTAAGATGTTAGTCGAGAAACTATTTGTCACGAGTGTCGGGCCCCCAATTTAAATGCAATTCTCCGCGAAACGACACGAATCTAAAAAAGTATAATCTATACTAATCTATACTTCTATACTAATATTATAAATGTGAAAGTTTGGATGGATGGATGGATGGATGGATGGATAGATGGATGGATGTTTGTTACTCTTTCACGCCCGAACGGCTGAACGGATCTGGATGAAATTTGGCACAGAGCTAGATTATAGTCTGGAATAGCACATAGGCTACTAGGCTTTTTATCCCGGTAAAATGTATGGTTCCCGCGGGATAGATGTTTTAATTTTTCATACTTTTTATCGCGGGTAACACCGCCGGGCGCAGCTAGTATTGAAATAAAACTATTTTACGGATTTTATCGCGTTTATAATACTTTATTACGTTCCCGACGTTTCGGCTGCTTTACAGAAACCACGGTCACGGGAGGACTGAGGTGCTTAACGTCCTAGTGTCATAGTTTGAGACAGGGTATCCTGATATTTAATTGTTGCTTGTGGTCCGATCTACGCAGAAAATGCTCACAGTCTTTTGACCACACATAAAATTCGTAAAATTAGTTCGCGTAGATATAAGAAATCAATAAGTATAATATTGGTTTGGAAATAGTTGCGTATGTATGTGCAACCCATTCAAATGTGCTGCGTCGTCATTACACCTCCCCGAACAGCGCTTGTGATGATCTCAGAATTGGCCGTGTAATGCTAATCAGGTATATATTACCTACCTTCCTCGGTGAACACCTACCTGCCCTGTTAGGGTTGCCAACCGTACAGTTTTACCCGTAACAGTGGAACATATTATGAATGTAGGATTTTATTAATACTTAGCTAACTACTTCGGACATTTTCATCAAAACGCGATCACCAGCAAGTCCATTCCTTTTCTATACAGGCTACAGGCACGTGTAGTATAAAGCCAATGATTTAGATTTCATCCCGTACCTATATTAAGGTGAAATAATAATAGTGTAAAATATTTGAAGAGGTCCATCGATAGTTATAAAAATAACAAAAAAAACTAGAAATTATAACATTCTATCCATTTACCCTTATTTAGAATTACTGGAGAAATATTGTTTGGTAGTTGGTAACCCTCGGTTGGATCGCTCCTCGGTCGCTTGACTCAACGATTTCCACGCAATTAATCATTCGGCTATTCGAACTTCGATTTTGACAACCAAAGGAATTTTAATCGAATTCAATAAAAATTTAAATCGATTTTAGAATTCTTATCAATCACGATCGATTGACCGCCCATTTCTATACATATTTATTGAGATTTATATTTATGTCATGTAGTTTCTTGATCTCTTGACCTGAGTCTACAATCTAGATTATTGTAATAGTTGCATGAATTAAAAAAGATAAGTCATCCACACCTTACCGTGCGGTCAGGTTTTTTTATTTGATAATATATATAATAATAATATCGCCAGACAAACACACCAGCTATACGGTCCCACACTAAGCAACGCTTGTATTATGGGTACCGTACAATGGACTGAGTGCGAACTCAGTATATAATATTCGTAGGTATATAGTTATTAAACATCCATGACTCGGGTACAAACATGCTCATCGCACAAAGCTTGTCCCTACCAGGATTCGAACCCGGGACCCTCGGCGCAGAAATCAGAGTCACTACCAGCTGCGCTAATCGCGGTCTTCAAAACGTGATATTCTTTTCATCCATATCACACAGAAAAACAGAAATCAGGTCAGATATTTCAGGTCGTATCTTTGTGCCTCAGAATATTACTTTTACCTTTGTAATGTAAAGGTCCGTGATACATCACGACGGCGGCTCCGGCCGCGTTGTGGCCGACAGTTAACAGTTACAAATGCCACCCATTGTCAGGTGAACTGAATCATTAGTTCTTAGCCAGGGCCCGGGGAGCGAGACGCGGCGCTAACTCGACGAGCCGTTTTATTTGGGTCGACGGAGGGTCCTTTAGTAATGTGCTTTACGGAATGAATATCTATATATACATGCAAATAAATAAAACTGGAGTGTCTCTTTGTAATATTAAAACAGCCGCTTTTTACCAAGTGCATTTGGATGTATACACGGTACATATACCAAAACAATTTTTGTCTGTCTGTCTGTTTGTTTCGGCTAATCTCTGGCTGGACCGATTTTGACGGGACTTTCACTGGCAGATAGCTGATGTAACATGGAGTAACTTATGCTACTTTTATTTTAGAAAAACTTTTTTGTTAAAAACCACGCGGACGAAGTCGCGGGTAACACCTAGTGGAAGATAAAACGAGTGAGACAATTTATTTATTAAGTGTTAATGTGTGGAATTCAATCTTAACTCCCGCGCATTGAATTCCCACCGAATACAACTTGCGAAATGTGCCGAGCACCTCTGCCTACCCTTCAGGTATAACAGGCGTGATGGTGTTATTTTTTTAAGACTACACACTATACTAATACGCCGGGTCCTCTCAGGCGCAAATCTATCCATCGTCGACTGAGGCCCTAACGCCATAGAAACTCATCGTTTAATCAAAACTTAAACAATATCCTTACATTGGACACTTATGCTTAACTCTCAAACTAAAAAATATAAAAATATTTCCCCACGAAAGAATGCAAAGAACAAACAATAATGTTCGGCAAATATTGTCACACGGAGTTTCAATTCCCACCCGCAGCCATTATCGCCTCGCCGGCCACGATTTATGACGTTCATTTATCAGAGCCTGCGTCGGCGTCACATAGGTAATACCCGTTCATAACAAACGATGATATAGCACGAATACGCTCTGTTTAAACCTGGGCGGTAGCTACAAGCGCGGGGGAGCTATGTACCGAAGTCAGCCTCGAATTTAGCGTGCTGCGGGGCGGCGGCGGCGCAGGAGCGGAGCTCTTTGGCCTCCCCGCGCCGCTGCCGCGCCGCTGTTTTCGAGAACCGGTCCATTTGATTTTACGCATAAGATCCTGCCGCTCCCGCGCCGCCGCCGCCGCCGCCCCGCTGCCCGTTAAATTCGAGGCTGAGGCCTTACACGGCCGGCGGCAGATTCTACCCATATCGGAACAGGCTAACGGACATCGTAGAAGACCGACAGCAGGCATAGGTGAAGCAATATGAATGGCGAACGGATTTACAAAACTCAGACTCGACTTTTGTATGGATTATTATTATTATTATTTTTTTATACATTATAGGCAAGTATTTGATCTCGATCTCACCTGATGGTAAGCGACGATGAGATCTACGATGGAGCATACTTGCCTAGGTAGGAAGGCGGCAGTAGACCGAGATGCTACATTCACTAGGCACATGCAGCGCAACTGATCTGACCCGCCATCCATGAACGGCAACACCGAACATCATGCCGGAACACGGCTAGGCCGCTTGGCGACATGGCTTTATTCAGTGGGTGGTGACTAGCCACGGCCGAAGCCTACCACCAGTAGAGTTGTCACCTGGTTGGCACCACCCAGGGTCACGTGTAGGGTATCTTGAGGGTACTTAATTCTCCTACGGACGAAGGTGACTCGACCCCTACCTACCTACCTATTATCTACGAAATCGGTCACGTGTGCGATACCATGACCATGTATCGGGTCGGGATAATCCCGATTGCTCTGTGATATAACAGATTACTATTATCTAATCAGGTTGTGTACACCTCATCTGTTATTAGAGTATCTTAATGATTTTGTGATCGGTTAATGATGATTAAGAGGTTTACCAAAGTAATATAATATCGCCAGACGAACACACCAACTATAAAGTCCCACACTAAGCAACGCTTCTATTATGGGTAGCGTACAATGGACTGAGGGCGAACTCAGTATATTATACTTATATAGATTTTAAACATCCATGACTCGGGTACAAATATTTATGCTTATCACACAAAGATAGACGCCTACCAGGATCAGAACCCGGGACCCTCAGCGCAGAAAGCAGGGTCGTACCAACTGCGCTAATCAGGTCGCCGATGCTGTAAATATTACACGGACTATTCCTAATTTCGCGTGTGTCCGAATGGAACGGTTGTTAGTGAAGTGCTTTTTGTACCGACGATCTCGGGTTTAAATCCATGTAGGGGCAAACGTTGAATTATGAGCATACGAATGTTTGTGCCCGAGTCACGTTTAACATTTATATAAGTATAGTTAATTATATACTAGGATCGCCCCCAGTCCATTGTACGGTAAGTACCCATAACACAAGCGATTGCTTTGATACAGATATATTTATTTGTAACCACATAACTGCGCATACATAATGAAAGATGGTGAGTTTTGTTTGAGACCTTACTTCTGGGCCCCAAGTCTGCTAACACAATCGATTCATAATCGAACAGCAACCGCATAGTAACTGTCACGTTTGACAGATATCCCATACAATATCTGACAAAAGTGACAGGTGGTGTGTTATCCGGCGATATTTATTTAAATATCTGCCGTAATAATGTTTATAACGGTACGATTTACAACTTTCCCGAAGTGTTGAAAGAAGCCCTTAATTAATGAACATTTTGATCGGTTTCGCCGCGGAAGAACAAAGCGGCCGCCGCCGCCGCGCCGTGCAGCGCCGGGGCCCCGTGGATGGAAACTTGAATCTCGGAGTTCATCAACTTTTACAAACTAATTAGGGAGGCGAGCGAGCACCTGGCGCAGTACGCGCCGGTCATTGCGCGCAGAACGTGAGCTTCGTATTTAATTGCAACATTGATATGAGCTTTTGGGAACGTGGAATGTAGTATATCTATACCCATACATAAGTCAATTTTAAAGATTTCCCCGGGCTATTACACTGTGGTCAAAATATTTCAACAGGGCTTATAGTAGGTTATGAAGATAAAAAACCCAAGAAATGAATCAAGTTATTAGACATTTAAGAAATGACACACTGTAGTGAGCGCAAGGCCAAACGAATAATACCGATATAGTATTACAAGCATATATAGATTATACAAAATTTCTAAAATCCCAAAATCCGGTTTAAAAAGCTTGCTATCTATAACTTATGGACTTGATACTATCGGTTTAATGCGTTTGTACAATTAGTCCATCTTTTCTTACCTCGTATATACAAAGAAAATAATGGTATATTAATTTAAATAAATATTCCATGTATTCCCACCTTGGCGCTAAACGCAGAATAAAATACATTATGACTCAAGATTCAGAACGGCAAACTCCAAAGATCCCATACCATGACTCTCCATGGAGTAACAACATTGTTAATAATAAACATTTTTCACTGGTGGTAGGCTTCGGCCGTGGCTAGTCACCACCCACTGAACAAAGCCATGTCGCCAATCGGCCTAGCCGTGTTCTGGCATGATGTTCGGTGCTGCCATTCATGGATGGCGGGTCAGATCAGTTGCGCTGCATGTGCCTAGTGAATGTAGCGTCTCGATCTACTGCCGCCTTCCTACCTAGGCAAGTATGCTCCATCGTAGATCTCATCGTCACTTACCATCAGGTGAGATCGAGATCAAATACTTGCCTATAATGTAATAAAGAAAAAAAAACCGAAAATAAAGATTAATTGAGTATTTAATTTAATTGAACCTTGTGACAGAATGGGAAGAAAATGAGAGCGAGAATCACAGATAAAATATAAAAACTATGGTTCTTAGTTCTTAATACTATGTTAACTCTAACACATAATACCAACAACGGCGGCTCTGAATGGAGCCGGTTCAAGGAAGGCCTACACAAATCATCGTGACGTCACGCGCGTGTAATTATCCCGCGCCGATAACATCTCTATCTCTAAACCAATAGTGATGGCTCGAGCACGTTGATCGTACCGTTAAAGTTTTGATAACAATCAATGGTTACGTTTTTCATCCCATAAAAAAACTAGCTTTTGAGCCGCCCGCTGCATATTTTCCTTGATACTCGAACACGCAAACAAGAATCCTAAATTATTTTGAATTTAGAATCAATTCACTAATTGCACCTTTTTTATTTATAAAATTCGTGTACAGGCGCAACAAACTGAAATAGTTTTTATTGTAATATAGATAGATTATGTTATTGTATCTATAAACCGCACTGCACCCAGGCCTCTCATGATGTTTTTTTCGGTAAGAAAACCTATATTTAGCTGAGCCTATAGTTCCAACACATTTAGGCTACAAAGTTTTCACTACCTAGCTTCAACTAAATACAAATAGGCCGTAGACATTAGCCCATAGAATAAAGTGAAATATATAGCCGCAATATCACTTACTTCTTTATTGGTTAGGCGGTAAGATAATTATTGATAACTACTATATAAAAATATGCTTATGCAAGTATGCTCCATCGTAGATCTCATCGTCAGTTACCATCAGGTGAGATCGAGATCATATACTTGCCTATAATGTAATAAAAAAAAAACAACGTTGTTTTACAATCCCTATGCGTGAGTGAGACGGGCGGAATGCGCGCCGGGGCGACGACGGGGTGTTCCTACCGCGGGAGCTGCGCCTGCGCAGCCTGCGGGACTGAGATCATCGCGCATTCCATTGCTATCAAAATATGGCCTTGATAGCGTAAAGACTTTCTTGTCATAAAATCTTAAGACTTATTTTTTTATATTTTGTTGAAATAAGAATGATAGATATAAAATTTTAGAGGCAAGCTAAGCCAATATTGTGCATGTTTCGTTATTAAAATATTGATAAGCAAAGGCAAATAATTCTTATTAATCGCGTTTTCACATTTTTCAGTTTTAAGATAGAATTTCATGGGTCAGAATATCAAATCCTTTGCTCACATAGCACGCAGAAATGAGCACAGACTTTTAAGTCATCCATAAAGGAGGCAGTAAATCGCGGCACCATCCTTAATTCATGCACTTGAAAGTTTATTTAGACACTATCTATAGGTTGCAGGCATCTCGATTTCCTCCCGGCCTTTCGTCCGCCAACTAAACTCCCTAACTCCCAGGAAAATTGACAGACCGCCAATATGGTGTAGAGTTCTCCCTTCAACGGCCACAAGTCTCATTTTGCCACAAAGAGCATCCGTCGCGAGCGCGACCGACAAACTCCAGACATAACAAAGCACATAATATATGTACGTGCGGTGTAAAATATGATGGGGAGAGCAACGCGAACAATAGAACTATAACTCGTTGGAGTTGTGACGCTGTATCTTTCAAACAATCACAGAACACAATTACAATGGTACGGGGCTATTGCGATATTTATTAACCGCTTGGAGCGATCTAAGAAATATCTAGTATTATCTTCCCGTGACAGCTATAGGTCACGTGGTTGGGTCAAGACTACGTCCTCAGCTGTGGTGCGGTATTGAAAATATCAATCAAGGGCAACACTGATCGCGGCGTAGTCTTCAGAGTTTAGCGGAAAAGGGAAGATCTTCCAGGCAGGCGGGTGGTATGCCGGGCGGGGTCTTATATATGTAACGTGCTCCGAAAACTCTCATAGCGCGTTTCAGGATTATACGGAGAATTGTCAATTGTGTAGCTTGTGGCGAGGTTGAAGAGGTCGCTACAAGAGAATACCTGGCGTAGCATTTTATTATTACGAATCAATAATAACTTCCTTTAAAATATTAATAAATAATACCTACACCAACTGCAAAAAAAAACAAATTAAACATACCATTATTTGCCAGTGTGTTGATATGCCTTTTTTCTAATTAAAGTCGTTGGACCTTTTTTTATCACCAAACTCACACATTTTCAACTCAACCACAATCTTAAGAACATTGTCCAAAATACCCATTTGCCTAAAAAATGTTGATATAACATTTCCCCACGGATAAATAATGGGTGTAAGAGTTACCGTTGTGTCGGCACTTTTCACTCGGGAGAGGGTAGGGACCTCTTATGACAGGGTCCACACCTTCCGATAATATGCAGAGCATTCAGCCGCCCTAAATTAGGACGATTTCCCAACACATTATTCTGCATGCTACATATTCCCTACATATTATTATGATTTATCTGATATTATGATTCATTTTCATCTGATTTAGGATCGGATAGGAAGGTGTGGAGCCTGGTTTATATTGCGGGGCAGGTGAGCACGTGGCGCGGCGCGAGGCAATAGCGAACTTTCCTTGACGCATTAATCATTACCGAATCCCGTTCCACGCATTTCTTGAAAGGCGTTCAGCTGCGTCAGGTTATATATTTAATTTTCAGCAGCTTAGTATATTTTTAATGGCCTCACCCACCGTGGGTTATTTAGGCATCGTCAAGGAAGCATGAATAACTTCCAAAAATGAAAGATTCTATGCAGGCCTAATCCTTAATAAACCGCCCTCTAACCCTATCACTAAAGTGGAGGAAAATTTATTCACAACATTACTGGATTTCATAGAACTAGAAAAGTAAAGTGTCACCATTTCATTATAAAATTCCTGCACTTATGGACGTTTATGAACACATAATGGGTTATACTCCACCAAAACTAATCATTATATATCAAAGAAACCAAACAAAGCATATTTTTTTTTAGTGGAAAATAAAACAAAATTGACAACTTTTCTATCCGCATACACCCAAAAAGTCAGCATAGTATTTTGATGTGTTAGACTTTGGGTGTTTAAAATCTATATAACTCCGCACGTTTCCAGTTGGGTAAGTAAAAACAATCAGGCACCTCTTTACCGACATGTGCCTTGTTTCTTGCCACTTCAACTTTTTCTTTGGCCTTTTTCCATTGAGTCAAGTCCCACTTCATCTTTATGACTCACTTGCATGCATACCAACACGTCCAAAGCGTCTTGATTCCCTGAACCACAAGTTTCATCATGATACGAATACGAATTTAATTTTCAATATTTATGAGTGTTGAGATCAGATAAAATAATCAGTGTTGTTTAAATTTAATTAGCTTTATATAAAAAAAACTTATATCAGATGAAACATATTTTTTTGTGATTTTATCTCCCGAATGAATTAAAATTCGCTAAAAATACAAATAATCCTGACTGAAAATTTTGCGTAATTAATTAATCTCACACTGTTTCCTAAGCCGTAATGAAGTTTGTATAAAACAGGGTGGCGGGCAACGATATCAATGTGCTACCATTAATTTCAATGGTGTAGAGTGTCGATGTTAGATCCAAAGAAACATCCGTGGTGCGAGGAGCGCAGAGCCAGCCGGGGAGGGCAAGCGAGCCCCAGACGGCGGGGTGCCAAGCACATAAAACATCTTGAATTGCTTCCTTTTTACATTTGAATAAATGGTCGTTGGAAATAATCTATATTAGACGGGATTAAGGCGCCTGTCTATTCGCCACATTATATTAGAAACAAAAATTGTTTAGCTTTAAAAATACGCTCTACGTACATATACCATCATGAATAAGGCACCAGGCACCATTAAAAATATATGAGCATGTCACTGCTTAGCCAACACTAGGGCTAAGTTTGTATGTTGAGCTACTATGAATACTATGGACTCTACTCTCTATCTATCGATTTCTATGATTGCCAACTTGTATTTAGACAAAAGCCACAAAAACTAAAAGAAAACAAAACCAACAACGTTTCAAATGCGGCTCTATGGTAGCGGCCGTTACAGCCGAAAGGCAAAACTCTCCACGTTTGAACTTTCACAATCCCCGTCGGCTTTCCACCTCGGGGAGTTTTCTTTTCCCGGCAAGTTCGCATGAACCGCTGTGTGTAATCCATTCGACTCGTGACCTGATTTTATGCGCCACTCCGTCCTAAATATAGGCCATTCTTTGTAACGTACACAGGTGAATGCGGTAACATTCATAATGTTGCTTTTTTTATTATCTAGTTCTATTCTAATCTACTAGGATTTTACATTACCTAGGTATAAAAGAACCAACTGATTTTAACTTACGGCTTGGGCAATGGAAGATATTGCCTTCTCCCCCTGTCTCACGACAGAGTACATTTAGTTTTTTTTCTGAAAATTAGGTATAATCACACAAAAATTGCCCCCAAACGAAATTGTTCCACCCCTAAACGAAAGCGTGATCAAGAACTTTATCGTCAATCAACGTAAGTATTTCGATATACCGAGTATGTCTCCTTGTCCGTAGTAAATGGTCGTAATCGTAAAAGAGTAGTAGACAATATAGACGTAACACGAGCCGGAGACTCGTACCGTCTGTCTGGAGGACAGCCAATGTCGGCTTGTGGACGCTTCGTTTACTTCAAATTTTATGATAAGCAACTTTTCGGCCTTCAGAATGGGATGCTTTGAGATATTGCAGGCACCGTGAACGTTAAGGGAAAGCAAAGCGGATTTTTTTTATTTAAGCTGAATAAATACTGAATTCACAAACGTATCGCGTTTGTGAATTAAGCAGTTTCAAACGAGGGTAAATATTACAAAGCTATTATTTATATGTTTTGCAGACTGTTGATTGTCTGTTTGTACAACTACGTTTTAGACTAAAAATTAAAGTAACATAATTGAACTTACATAATCTGATCATTTCGTCCACACGGAAAACTTAGCCTTATTAAACGGTTGAGTTTATTTTTGTAAATAGCTTGACAAAAATAAGACTTCATGTTTACGATAAGAAAATTCGAAAAACGTACGAAGCAGCAGGAACGTGACGTCACTGCGATAAGTCAGTCAGCTCGTGTGCGACAGAGAAAGAGCACACTCCACTCTACTAATTTCTTTTACAAAACTTGTATGGAATATACTAGTTTAAATATTGGTATACGAGCCATCACCATTCTCATCAGGACGGTTACATATGTTCCATCCGTGAGCCGTAAGACGTCCACTGCTGGACATAGGCCTCCCCCAATGACTTCCACACATCACGGTCCTCCGCCACTCGCATCCACCAGCTTCCTGCGACACATGGCTATAATCTATCGATCATGGGTCCACCTTGTGGAAGGTCGCTTTCGGGCTCTTCGTACCTAGGGACAGTCGTCCGTCGTGAACCCCTACACTGGCAACAGCCCAGGTCGTGCCTCCAGAGGCGCCCTTGAATTATTTTCCCCCTACCCTCCTGGCTGGAGTGCCTTTGGCGCCCACCCCCTCGACCGATGAAGCTGTTAAGGTCATCTGCGACCAAGATCATTTGACAATTCATAAAAAATCACCATTCTAAAACCATTCTGTTAGCTTACGTATTTACTTTGAAATACACAAATCGGGGAAAACAAATTAATCTTTTATAAGTTCTCCGCGCGGTAAGTATAAATATGTCAAAGTAATGGTCAGAGTATTCGTGTTAACGAAAAAGTTATTCATTCGCCGTAGTAGAGAACCCCTTGTAATAATTTAGTCAGAATGAAATTATGTTCTGCGCTCGAGTTTTTCCGATATCTTTATTTATGAAAGTAATTTCGCTCAATAAGATTTGCTTTTGTAAACTCTGGCATAACATCATATCTTGACTTTACCAATAGGCAAATCATATTCGGGCGTAAAATCCCTTACGCGATTACATATTAAAGTTACTGAAAATATATTAAACTAGCTGTTACCCGTGACTTCAGACTTCAGAGATCAGCCGAAACAAACAGACAGACACAAAAATTGTAAAAAAAATTGTTTTGGTATATGTACCGTGTATACATCCAAATGCACTTAGTAAAAAGCGGTTATTTTAAAATTACAAACAGACACTCCAATTTTATTTATTTGTATGTATAGATAATTAGTATGGGGCTGCGCGAATATAGACCAATTCAATATATTGAAAATCATCTTTATTACATAATTCGCAGTCGAGTCTTATTAACTAGCTTACAATTAAACCAAAATCAGGCACACTGGTTCACTTATAACTATAATGACGCTAACACATGCTGGTCTCCGAGGCTAGCACAAAACAAAAACTAACTAATATAGCGGGGTAATATAGTGGGGTGGGAGCTCTAGCTGTTTTCTTTTTTATAATAATCTTCTGTCAAACGTCTATCAAAACATGTGTGAAGACCGCACTGTGCCGGCGTGGTTAACTATGACATAAATCCTCCTCATATTGAGGAGTGTGGTAGGTATAATGACAATAAGCTCGCTCCATATGGAACCAAAAAATAATACCAGCCTTTTTTGTCCCCCCTCAATGCGAGGGGGATTAGGCCATAGTCCACCACGCTGGCCCAGTGCGGGTTGGCTTGGGACCAAATACCATCAGTAAATTGTGGATGCACTGCAGTGCACTTCTGCGTACCCCTGCTAGGATTACAGCCGTGATGGTATATAGGCCTATGACTCGGGTGCAGATATTTCTGTTCATCACACACAAAGTTTATCCCGATTTGAAGCCAGAATAATCGACGCAGAAAGCAGAGTTCCATTTATCCACACGTTGGCTACTCATCTTCTGCGATAGGACTGGACCAGCATGTGCATGCGACATAACGGGAGTCGAGTTTATGTTCACATGAATGTTATCTTGGTACGCACTTGATTTACTTGCCATACATTCAAGTTTTCATACTCCTCAATGCAGGCGTCCACCTGCGAAATAGAAGAAAAAATTATATCTTTGGCTCGAACAACAGTAGATTGTACAACAAGTGCATGAATTAGGTCATTTTATCCGTGAAGTTTGTCTGCCCCAGCCGAAGGCAAGGGTAGTTATTTAAGTCACGGATGAAATTTTTGACTTTTTGAACGAGTTATACACTCGTTTTCGAGCTTTTCAAGAGTATCTATTTACGTAGCCTTACTGTAACGTAAGCGTCTTCTACCCCGCTCACATCACTAATTTGGTAAATAAATATGACAGGGACAGCATACTTTCTCGATGACGATAAGATACAATTTAGAATTCCTGCTTTTAACTATGTGCTTACCCTACTGAGCTCGTAGCACGTAATAGAAAGGTCAAAGTCAAAAGGTAATTGAGATCAATAATCAGTATTGTCATAGGGACGGAACATGCTTACGTTAGCATAACGATACGTAAATAGTTTGTAGTTGGGTTATAGCACGTAATAGAAAGATCAAAAGATCGAGAATCAGTTTTGTCATGGGGACGGAACATGCTTACGTTAGCGTAACGATAAGTAAATGGTTTGTGATCGGGGTACAGGACTCACCTGGTCGGGCTTGAAGCCCTTGTCGACGCAGCGCTCGATGACGTCAGCGACCTTCACGGTCTGGCTGGAGCCGGCCAGGTCGCGGACGATCGCGAATATACGGTCCGTTGAACTTATCCCCCTGCACGGTAACCAACACGTATCGTTTAGTAAAATCTACCGTAATTAATAAAAATGAAATGCGGCCGGACCGACTTGGCTATTTTTTAAATATCACTTTTATATATGGTTTTAAGAAAGAAAAAAAAAATTAATTATCTATATGTTTTAGAAATTGATACATGATAAAAAATATGTTTTCTTTGTTTATCAGATTGCGATAAAGTTATGTGAGTTGTTCACGCGCCCGCGAAGGTGTGTGTGGCAGCCGAACACACTAAGCGTACGGTTCCAAACTAAGCAACGCTTGTATTATGGGTACCGTACAATGGACTTGGGGCGACCCCAGAACCACTCGCTACAGTGAGCCGAACGGCCTAGTTTAAACTTCTAGACCATGCTATGGTCAATATGTACATGACTATTACCTCTGAACGTTTTCGTCGACAGCCTGCAACGATTGCTTTGACATCTCGACGAGTCGTATCGCCTCAGACACGTCTTCTTTCTCAACCACATCCGACAATCTAGAGCAGAAGAAAGTTTGGAATCATGAATGCTGCAAGACAGTGACGTGACGAGACGACACAAAATGCGAGGTATATTGCGTCTCATTCTGTCCTATGAAATAAGAAAGTGACTCCCATTCGCCTATACTCACCCTGGAGTGACGTTATTTGTATATGTTTCCATGTAGATCACCCTGAGCAATAAAAAACCTGTCCGCTGACTGATCCTTTTACCATGATGACAAAATATCAATTTGTTTATTTTAGAATAGACAACAAACCTAAACAAAAAAAAAATCTAACAATATCATCAAGTTTTAAAGCATTTTTCAGACGTGATTTGTAATTAGGGTTGCCACCCGTACTTTATAATAAAGTATTGTACGTTATTTCAGGCTATTGTACTCTATACTTTATGAGAACAATAAAGTACACGAAAATACTTTATTTCGCCTGATTTGATTTCTTTGTGTTTTGGAAAAGTTTTGTCGTAAGAATTTTATCGATTGGTGCTGAATCAATGTCGCCACTCACTAGCGCCACATCAGCACTCGTTTTTAACAATTTCTTAACACAACCTAACCTCAAATGTCAACAATGTCATCAGTCAGTCATTGTCACAATTTCTTGTTTGTTTTGCGCGGTTTGAGTCCAATAACTACACTTGTTGGCAGAATTTAAACATAATAATAAAGAAAAATTAATTGTACTTTATTTTGATACTATGTACTTTTTTTTCTTACCTATAATGACAAATGTACTTTAACTGCCAAAAAAAAGGTGGCAACCCTATTTGTAATGTGTATTGTAAGTATACGAAAACATTCTATAAATTAGGGGTGAATGTATTACCTGAGCCGCGCCAACGCAGTGGAAAGCCGAAGTATGGCGAGCAGGTTCCTCGCCGACGTGAACGTCACGTCGCGCGCGTTGCGCGCCTCGCGCCGCAACTCCACGTACGAGCCTGCAATAATAACAGGCTATTCTCACGTGTTGAAGAAACATAACAGGTTATTTTCACGTGCTGAGGAAAACAACAGGTTATTTTCACCTGTCGAAGAAAAATAGCAGGTTGTTCTCACGTGTCTAAGAAAACATAACTGGTTATTTATACGTGCCTGAGAAAACAGGTTAATTTCCCGTTATGAACGACGATACACTGTAGACATTCCTTCGGTACGTACTAAGCTGTTTGCTTCTACTTTTATCGTGCGAACTGCCAAGGAATGGAACACGCTACTGGCGTCTTTGTTCCTCGTTCAATCTGGGTGTTTTCAAGCCGAGAGTGAACAGGTACCTTACGGTACCTATACCAAAATATTTTTTTTTTAATATTTGTCTGTCTGTCTGTCCGTCTGTCTGTCTGTTTGTGGGTAATCTCTGAAATGGCTGGACCGATTTTGACGGGACTTCCACTGGCAGATAGCTGTTGTAACAAGGAGTAACTTGGGCTACTTTTATTCTAGAAAAAAACATAGGATCTCACGAAAAAAAATTAAAACCAATGTTGCAGCGGTGCGCCTGAATAAGTTTGATAGCAACAACCTGAAATGCGTCCCCCGGTCTCAGAACGAGCGAGCAGGCTGTTGCCAACGGTTGTGTCTTTGTTAAATACCACGCGAACGAAGTCGCGGGTAACAGCTAGTAATGTAATAAAAACAGTAAGAAAATGTATGTTCATGAAGTGTGAGGCTCGTGTACGTACCCACGATGTAGTCGGCGAGGTGCGTGGGCACGGCGGGCTGCTTGCGCTTGGTGAGCGCCACGTAGCGCCGCACCAGGCGCGAGGACAGAGCACGCACGGCGGCCGGCGGCTGCGCGCTGTGCTGGTGCACGTACGCGATGTGCTTCGCCAGCGCCAGGTCCTTCTCGCTGCACCCACACAATATCCACATCAATATATGTTCAACTTCAAAATAACACACGATATACCCTACACGTGACCCCGGGTGGTGCCAACTAGGTGACAACTCTACTGGTGGTAGGCTTCGGCCGTGGCTAGTCACCAACCACTGAACAAAGCCATGTCGCCAAGCGGCCTAGCCGTGTTCCGGCATGATGTTCGGTGTTGCCGTTCATGGATGGCGGGTCGGATCAGTTGCGCTGCATGTGCGTAGTGAATGTAGCGTCTCGATCTACTGCCGCCTTGCTACCTAGGCAAGTATGCTCCATCGTGGATCTCATCGTCACTTACCATCAGGTGAGATCGAGATCAAATACTTGCCTAAAATGTAATAAAAAAAAAACTGCTTTGTCTGATAATCTAGACCAAGGATACCCAAACTATTTTGGGCAAGAGGCCAGGTCCCCAAGTCTGCTAACACAATCGTATCATAATCGAACAGCAACGGCATAGTAACTCACTCATTGACAGATATCCCATACAATATCTGTTAAAAGTGACAGTTACTATGCCTATTGATTCCTTAAAAAAAAAATAGTTTTATTTCAATCAGTTACTATGCCGTTGCTGTTCGATTATGAATCGATTGTGTTAGCAGACTTGGGCCCAGTTTTTCAAAATGAACTTATACCTCAGACCCCCATAGAGAAATTACTTTAAATATCTTATCTCTAGTCTTTTCCTATTGATACAAAATAACTACAAAATAATACTTCCAACTTGTACGAGCTTGTGCACGCTTATCGACTTGAGTTTTTTTTTTTAAATAGAACAATGATACTGCCTATCAAAATCAGCCATTCTTATAACAAGTTGGTACACGTAACACAACGTATACAATATCTTAAAAGTTTCAAATAAGAACTTATGTTAATTATTAATAGGGGTCGATTTTTAGAACTCGTCAACCCCCAAATTCAGCTATCGTTTATGTCACGATAACCTAAAAATAAAAGGCGTCAATATGCACAAGTTTAGCTATGCAATTGTCAGCTTGTGAGTGTTAAGGATTATATTAAATAGCTCGAACAGTATTTTATTGGGACTAGGCCCGCCACACACACCCACCACTGCTACTCCTGCAAGCCAAGATCTACAGCGGTGTCCAATGATGAATCAGAATCAGAATATTTTTTATTCACGTAGACCATTATGTACAGTAGGTACTTATGAATCGTCAAAAGTTACAAAATATTATGCTACTACTTTACCACCCATTCGGAATGCCGTTCCTATGGAGAAGAATGGGCAAGAAACTCCATCGTTGCTCTTTTTTTTTTAAAAGATCTTTTACATTGAAGAGCAATACAATATAGGTATGTGAGAACAATGTAGGAACGGCTAATCAGACTTTAGCAGCAGATCAAATAAAAACAAAACGTACTAAGTATAAAATTACATTTACACCGAGGTTTGACCGATGACACCGAGGTTTGAGCCTCGGCGAGTCCCGGGATAAAGGTCGGGCAGTGTGTGTGTACTGACCGGTTGGGCTTGTCCTGTATGAGCCACAGCAGGTCGAAGCGCGACAGCAGCGCGGCGGGCAGCTGGATGTTCTGCTCGATGGTGCGCTTGGGGTTGTAGCGGCCGTACGCGGGGTTCGCGGCCGCCAGGATCGACACGCGCGCGTTCAGACACGTCATTATCCCCGCCTGGGCAGGACCACAACATGGCTCGGTCATTGCGCGAAGTGCAACATTTTGACAGATTTATTTAATAAATAAATGAATAATAAATATCGCCATACGAACACACCAACTATACGGTCCCACTTTAAGCTTAACGCTTGTGTTATGGGCACCGTACTGACGGAGGGCGAACTCAGCATATAATACTTATATACATATTAAACATCCATGACTCGGGTACAAACATTGGTCATCACATGTACATCACACAAAGCTTGTGTCCCTATCAGGATTCGAACCCGGGACTCTGCGCAGAAAGCAGAGTCACTGCCACTGCGCTAATAAGGCCGTCGATTTAAAAACTAATTGTAATCATGAAAAGATAAGGAACCTGAAAAGGCTAGGTTTCAAATAAACGTGGGTGTAAAAGACCTTAAGGTGGAAGCGATCAGTCGCATTCCCATACAAATTTCAACATGGTAATACTCGATACACATACAGTTTTTTAGTTGTACAAGCATTGTTATCAATTCTCTATAAATTAAAGAGCTCGCAGAATGAAATATCAGGCAAAATCTTATAGTAATAACATCATAAAACGATATTAAATTTTAGGCTTGTGTGCGTGAATAAAAGCGCCTCTGTCCAAATTAACCCGTAACTAATAAAGCATCCGATTCTTTGTCTTTCAGTATTTACGGCGACAGATGGCAGCAGGAGTTTTTACTTATCTATACATCTATACATATAAATAAAATTGGAGTGTCTGTTTGTAATATTAAAATAACCGCTTTTTACTAAGTGCATTTGGATGTATACACGTTACCTATACCGAAACAACATTTTTTACAATTTTTGTCTGTCTGTCTGTCTGTCTGTCTGTCTGTCCGTCTGTCTGTCCGTCCGTCTGTCTGTCTGTCTGTCTGTCTGTCTGTTTGTTCCGGGTAATCTCTGAGATGGCTGGACCGATTTTGACGGGAATTTCACTGGCAGATAGCTGATGTAACAAGGAGTAACTTAGGCTACTTTTATTTTAGAAAAAAAAAATGGATCTCTCGAAAAAAAATTAAAACCAATGTTGCAGCGCTGCGCCTGCTTAAAGTTTGATAGCAACAATCTGCAATGCGTCCCGCGGGATCAGAACGCGAGCAGGCTGTTGCCAACGGTTGAGACGTTGTTAAATACCACGCGGACGAAGTCGCGGGCAACAGCTAGTAATACATAAAGACATAACATTATAATATATAGAGAGATATAAATTTTCTATAAATAAGTATAAAGATTCATAATAAAAAATTAAAATTAAAAAATACATATAAATTTCGTTCGTCCATCGAACCTACGAACAATCGCATGTACCTACGTTTTTCACTTGAGCCACTTGGGGTGTGTTATTATCTGTGTGTGCAGATCGTCATGTATCCCTATTTCCTGTAATCCAAGTTTTTAGGATTTGTCTGCACCCAAAACATATTTTTTCGGGTTATTATAATAAAATAACCTACATACCTACATAAGGCATGTATTTATTTTTTTAAATAATCAATGAATGAATGAATATGTCATGTTTCAATTGGTTGTAAATATCATTGAAACCTATCAAAATATTCGTCGTCTTGACTAGTGGTCTACGTAGCCTAATGTTCTACACGGTTGATGCAAACGTGTACTATAGCAAGTTCAAATCTTGCCGGTGGGCTTGTCTTTTTGAATGATTGATATTGTTTCTGTAAGTGAATATTAGATTTCCAAAACACACAGCTCGGCCGTGTTACTCCAACATGGTGTGGTAGTAATATAACGAAAATATATATAGGTAGTATGTACACCTTCCAAGGCCATAGCTAGATGATGTCGTGTTACGAAATATGTCGCGCGAGTCTTTGTCGATTTATTGATCAATTTATCAAACATTTTTTTAGGCACTGCCGGGTGTGCTACTGATATATATATATATATATATATATATATATATATATATATATATATATATATATATATATATATATATATATATATATATATATATCAGTAGCACAGCCAGCTGTGGCTAGAAAAAATGTTAGAATACATCGACAGCGACTCGCGCGACATATTTCGTAACATCGGTTTTTAGTAATTATTCAATATTGAATCAATCTGAGAAAATCTACATAGCGACCTATATGTGTACCTATCTCTTCTTCTTACTTACTGACTAGCTATAGGAAGGTACCAACCAGCAAGGCATGTATGTATATATATATATATACATACATATATATCCAACCAACTAACCTAACACGATTGGCGATACAAGAAAGCAAGCCCCGGCACCTAGTATGAACGGGTTTTTCGAAATTATAGGGAAGCCTAATGAATGGGATACCCCTTGAACGTTTGAACAAATCAAGTGCGACATAGCTCGTAATTGAATAAATCTAAGAAAACATACCTATGTGCACCTATTTCTCTTCTTTTTACTTACCGATTTATTATAGAGTAGCTATAAATTGGTACCAACTAGAAACCTACTTAGTTTTAGATATATTGATATTACTTTTTTTTTCGTTTCTGAACGCAAAACCTTATACCTCGGATACGAGTACTCGTCTACATAATAAATAGGTGCCTAGGCCGAAAATAACTGGTTTTGATGCACATACATTCTGTACTTAGATATTATGTATGTGCTTACCTACTGTTATATTTTTTAAAATTATTCTCCTTGGATTCTGTTAATCTGAGGTATAGATATTTAATAAATATAAAAGTCGGTAAGCACTTACCAAGTTCTTAGAATGTATAGGATAGTGTTACTTATTTTGTTCTGGGTGTCTACGAAGTTAATTTATTATATCTTGACCAAATTGGCAGCATGTCTATGGTATGCTGATGCCAAATTCCAGAATTATAAAAAAAAATGGACTCACTACTCTGCTGCGACCGATTTCATGTTGTGTTTGTGATTATGTATGTAAAAACTTACTTCAAAATTCAAATAATAATTGTGTGGGATTTGCGATTAGTTTTGTTTTAATTTGTGTTTTGTTTGCTATTTGAATTGTAATGGAGATACTGATGGAATGTGACGCTGGTGAAAGTCGGGACAACTTGGTAACAAATACCTTAGAGCATAACTCGTATTGTAAAGTGGCTACACAACACAAGTTCAATTTCATGATTATCACTTGCTTGTGCTTCGGACAACACAGCCCGATCTCTCTGATTGTACCGGATTGCCATCCCATCGTATTATGAGAGTGAAGAACATCAGCGCATCTAGTGGAATCTATTATATTAGTATAGATTCCAAAGTTGTACAGCAGTGACAGCCTCGATGGCAGAACGCTCGCCTTGGAACGAGGTGTTCAGGTTCAAACCCTGGCTCCCATCACTGAGATTTCCGGATTTTCATGTGCGAATCTTATTTTCCATAAAAAATATCACTTGCTGTACGATGAAGGCAAACTTTGTGAGGAAACCTGCATGTCTGTCAAAAGTCGTGTGAAGTTCACTAAACTGCACTGGGCCTACGGCCTATATGCCCCTCATATTGAGGAGGCGTGTGCCCGATATAATGGCGATGGGCTCACCCTCTATTACATTGGTACCAAAATACCATCGGTGAAATGTGGGTGCATTGCAGTGTGACGGTGTATGTTGGCCCGTCTCTGGAACGATGATTGAATGATTGAATCTATACATGTCACAGCAGCATTTACCTTATAATAAGTATGGATACAGTAATAATTATTATTGGACTAAACAATTATTTTTTTCTTTTTAGCGGAGGAATGAAGCACAGGAGGTTGCAAGAATCAAGATGACTGTAAATTGTATAGAGTCGATTCTATATCATAATATTAGTATTTGAAACAATGTTATATTTACCTAATTTTAGAATACCAACAACAAACAACATTGTTTCAAAGAAATTTGGAAATGTAGCTGTATCCCTTATTAGGTATAGAACTACATTGCCAAATTTCTTATTCCCTTGTAAATTATAATAAATATTGTTCTTGTTGTTGATCTGGTATATTGTAAAGCGTAATACTTTTACAGTTATCATGCAAACCTTGCTATATTTATAAGATCTATACAATAAACATTATATTTACGAACATGAAAGTATACATTTTTCTTTTCTATCTTTTATTTCTGAAACTTTTAATATTGCAAAGCTCGCAAAAGTATTTCTATTATTTTACAACCGATAAATAAGTTTTTTTATGATCGCTCTACCTGGTGGCATAAAAAGACAACTTTTAGTATGCGAGACTTTTAACAAGTGCTGCGCTCTAGCGGTACAAAAAAGACGTGTATTTGTCTATGTGTGAGTGCCTATTTATACAAGGATTTTAGAAGCCATGGTATCTCATCCATTATAAATGATTTCAGGTTAATGTTTTTTTGGATATTTCAATGCAATGTCGTAGTAGTGCTCGCAATTTGCAACATCAAGTCTCATAGATGCTCGATGTTCGTGTAACTAGTTGCAGAAAAACAGGACCATCTATCGAAAATGTGCGGCAACCGACCCTGAGCATTCACCTTAAGTTATTGTATTTTTCTTTTGTTTACGAAATATGGTAACATAAATGATGCTGTTTTCGACAGTGGAATATTGAGTCCAATTTATTTGTGTAATCATTTCACTAGAAATGGGAGTTTTTTGGAGGAGGTTCATTGGAGTAAAAAAAATAAAAGTATGATTATGCGACAATATAAAAATCTGTAAAAAGAAGACTAGCACACTGAGTTTCTGATTGGATTAATCTGGTCAGATCAGGTATGCTCGCGTTGTGATCCGATTGTAGAGTAAAGAAAAACAACAATTTGTAACTGACCTATACAAATTAAATTTATTATGATTAGACTTTAACGCTTTACAATTAATTTATAATTATACAAAGATTCAAAGATTGGCACAACTAAGAAACTAAGCCAAGAACAAAAATACACATATTACAATTGTTCACAAAATGCACTGACCTTGGCGATGCTGATGGTTTGTTGTTCCATGACCTCGTGTATGGCGGTGCGGTCGTTCTCGGCCATCTTGTCGAACTCGTCGATGCAGCACACGCCCTGGTCGGCCAGCACCAGCGCACCTCCCTCCAGCATCATCTCACCAGTGAACGGGTCCTGGGGGAAATATTTTTTAAGGTGGAAGCTCAGGTCAGGGCGCGAAATTCGAAATGTCAATGGTTTTAATTTTTTTACGAAAAATTTGGACATCTTTACGATGTTATTTAGTTTTTTGCGATATTAGCATTCTGCATTGGATGTCTCGATGTATTAAGTTTGCTTAAAAAATACCTAAAGCGATACAACACCATAAAGTTAGTAAAAACCGCTACTTTTACTAACTTTATGGTGTTGTATCGCTTTAGGTATTTTTTACCTGAGCTTCCACCTTAATATACACTGGTTCATTTACATACCAGTAAAGACAGACATAGATAGACCTTGTGACCGTAACGCCTGGCCACACTTGCACCTAATGAAAAATAGTAACATTTAATATCGACTAACGCATTAATGAAGGCAGATTGGCACGTGCCGGTCGATGTACGTGAGCAGCTGCGACTCGCCATCAGCCATCAGGGCCCCAAGTCTGCTAACACAATCAATTCATAATCGAAAATGCAACCGCATAGTAACTGTCACTTTTGAAATATATCCCATACAATATCTGTCAAAAGTGACAGTTACTAAGCGGTTGCTGTTCGATTATAACTCGATTGTGTTAGCAGACTTGGGGCCCTGGCAGCTGTCGTATACCTTGAGCACGGCAGCGGTGAGCCCCACGCCGGACGAGCCGCGGCCGGTGGTGTACTGGCTGCGCGGCGCCAGTCGGTCGATGTACGTCAGCAGCTGCGACTTGGCCACGCCCGGGTCGCCCATCAGGCAGATGTTGATGTTGCCACGGATCTTCATGCCGTTGGGACGCCTGACACATATTTATAATATAACATATAACAACTGTTTTGTGATAAATGCTAATTTTGAAACCACTGAACCGATTTACTTAATGTAAATCGGTTCAGTGGTTTCATATTGCAGTACCAGTCAAGAAATCGGTCCATCCTTCAGAAGCTACGATGCCAAACAGAAACAAATTAACAGACATAATAATATTTATAATACTTCAGCTTTTATAGACAATCGCTTTAATTGTATCGGGTCAAATGATTTCAAGATTTTGAAATGATAAATACCATAACGAGCTGGGATTACTTTTAGTACACAATAAACTGAATATAAATATCAGACTATTAAAATTAAGATCCTTACTATAATACCAGCCCTATTAATGTCCCACTGCTGGGCACGTGCATCCCCTCAATACAGGGGGGATTAGGCCATAGTCGACCATGGACTGATGATCTTTATTAAGGAGAAGATAAGGTAACTAACTTGTCGACCCCGCCCACCAGCAGCAGCAGCAGCGCTTTCTTGACGTCCTCGTGGCCGTAGATCTCGGGCGCGAGGCTGCGCGCCATGCGCGAGTACAGGTCCTCGTCCGCCAGCTCCGCCAGCTCCTCCTCCGCTAGCGCCTCGGCCATCTCGCTTTCATCCGCTTGGTTTAAGCACGTCACACTCTAAGTAATCCCACTAATATTATAAATGTGAAAGTTTGGATAGATGGATGGATGGATGGATGTTTGCACGGTGGATGAATGGATCTGGATTAAATTTGGCACAGAGATAGATAATAGTCTGGAATAGCACATAGGCTACTTTTTATAGATTATATATATAGAGGTATCGCGGGTGGAGCCGCTGGAAAAGGCTAGTATATAATATTTATGTAGACGCCATATTAGATAGATGGATTGGGCAATGTATACGCTTCTACAATAAACTGCATAACTCAGCAATTTGACACCTCAAAAGGCAGCAGACTGGTGTTGAAAAAAAATTTATAGCCCGAAATTTCATTTTCGACAATGATTATCACTTGCTTAAACAGTAAAGATAAGCATTGTAAGGCAACCTACATATCTCAGGACCGAATCAATTCCAAGAATTCCTGCAATACCACTCGCATTGAAGAAAGGGCTGTGCCAACAGTAGGACAAAAATTATAAATAAATAAATATTGCCATACGAACACACCAACTATATGGTCCCACTTTAAGCTTAACGCTTGTGTTATAGGTACCGTACAATGGACTGAGGGCGAACTCAGTATATAATACTTATATACATATTAAACATCCATGACTCGGGTACAAACATTCGTGCCTATCACACAAAGCTTGTGTCCCTACCAGGATTCGAACCCGGGACCCTCGGCGCAGAAAGCAGAGTCACTACCACTGCGCTAATGAGGCCGTCAGTCATTATAATATTGTTACCCATGATAAAGGGGTGATTTAACAGCAGCACGTACATGCGCCTCGAGATAAGTGTCGGAGAGCAGGCCCTGCAGCATCTGGCGGAAGCCGGAGCTGAGCAGCGGCAGGAACACGCCGCTGACGGCCACGTGGTCGCCGGGCTGCGCGCGCCGCGTGGCCTCGCCGCGGCAGTACACCGCCAGCTGCCGCGGGATGTGCCCCACCGGCACCTGGTCCGACTGGCACAAACAGATTCATGGCTACAGTGGCTCATACGTCGTTCACTCTACAGCATTATCCTATACCTCACACTCAAACAAAACAGGTTATTTTATTCATGCAGACCAAAAAAAGCACTAATTGGAATGTTGGTTCCACCGGGAAGAGCGAGCAAGAACTTCAAGTTACTCATACATATATATATTAATGTTATGTAATGTAATTTACCCAGAAAAAAATTTAAAGAGTTTGAATAACACATTAGCCCTTCTTGTTCATAACAATTGGGAGCTACAGCTGGCCGGCTGCCCTGTTGAGTGTTGGCGCTGCTCTCGACGGCCGAGAGTATAGTGACTCACATGCTCCTGAATCTTGATCTCCTGGAACTTCTGGAAGCGGGAGCCGCGCGTCTGCAGGTGCAGCTGGCCGGCCGCCCTGTTGACGCGGCACTCGTCGGCCGAGCAGGCGGCGGGCGGCGTGAACTGCAGCGCGCGCACCGGCTGGTAGGTCTCCGCGCCGCACGCGCTGCACGAGTACGTCGCCACCACCAGCAGCGGCTTCACGTCCGTGCAACGGGTCACTATTCCTGAGGAGTAAATGATTTATCTAGAAGCCTTCAACTTCGACTCAAACTTGAAGTATTTGTCTTGAAGTAGTTTCATTCAACAAATTATATACGAACAAACTAAAGTAAAGAGTATCTAGCGCTTAATTATATCACAATGTTACAGGCTAAAATGTACAGCCAACATTATTGTAAAAAAGTAAACAAATTTTAGATCTTTATGGTGATCTGTGAATTCAATGTCTTTTGGAAGAAAAATATAATGGGTACTAAGCTTTTAAAAGATTTTCTTACCTCTGACTGTAACTAGTTTGCCAATGTGCTCAGCCTTCACTTCTCTGATTGGCACTGACTTGGATGTTGACAAATCTTTGAAGTAAACCTCGCTGAAAAACAATGACACATAAGCAACATCAACTATAACTGCTGATTGGCTCAAGGGATGCTGATCTAGATACAAGCTGAATAAGACAAACAGAAGGAGTAGGTGCAGGAGAGATCTACACCATCAAAATTACTAATAACAAGATAAGAACAAGTATGTGACAGAACTCCTCTGAACAAAGGGGCATTCAGACCAGTCCTAAGACATTAAGAGCCTTAACAGACGGAAATATCTTGCATTCTACAATCCACATTCTATGTATTCTATGAAATGTACAGAATCATCCTACTGTTGTTCGCCCAGGTGCCTTTTAACCATTACAAAGAAGGGAGGAAAGAAAAGAGGAAGGTACAATGCTAAATATTCTCCTGCATATTCGGGCTAATACTCACAATCGTCTGATCAGCTCTGGTGGGTATCTGTTCCTTGGATCTCTCATCTCACCAGGGATCCGGTGGTTCCTGGCTTCCAACATGATTCTGTGCTCAATGTACACATCCAGAGCATCTTTAGCAGCCACCTGGGTAACATTATCGGTATCACAAAATACTTACAAAACAAATACCCCAATTGCATCTGTTTTAAGCCACCCATCAATAATTTGTTACTTACTTAGATCTAAGAAAGTACTGAAGCTTTCAAGCTTCTGAAGATTATGTTTGTAACTCACCTCTCTGTGTTTATAGTCAGGCAACATCTCGTACACCACATCTGACACCATGTTGGTGTATCTGCGCGCGTTCTGCCTCACCGCTTCCGCCAGCTCCTCATTGGTTTCGTTCAAGTCATCTAGCTCCACAACGAAGGCAATCTGTTAAAATACCACAAATAAGAACTACCTCCTTACCTACGCTGCTGTCTCTTATACACCCACAGGCAGCATAGTTAGCACCTATCTAGTTGCGTACACAGTAGTTTCTATCAAACGGGTATCGTAAAAAATACAACCGAATTGAGAAGCTCCTGCTTTTTGAAGTCGGTTAAAAAGAAGGCCGACTATTGGTGTTATTTTCTCAGCACTTACTTGTTCTCTGTGTGCAACTCGCGTAAGTTGCTCCGCATATTTGAAATTTTTATTCCCTTCATCGTCAGTTTGACAAAAATCCACAAAGAAATTTTTGAACGATTCTGTAACAAGTTTTTGGGAGGTTAGTTTACAAACATAAAGTATAAACAACCCACGATATCTTAATATAAAATTCACAAACCTTTGTCTGCTGCGTAATCACGCATAGCCATTTTTATAGAGTATAATAAAGATTTAAATTCACTAGACTATATGCAAATGCTATAATATTTGCTTTTTATTCGACTGTCAGTTCAGGAGAAATTAGGCGCGAAAGTTTTTTTTTTAAGATTGGTACATTGGTATATGCTCGGATACAACCTAGTATATACAAGTTACTCTGTGGATACAACGTATGATTATATATTCGTTGTTCGGATTCATAAATATGAGATATGACGTATGAGCATGCCATGGGAATTTTATATCTATATAAACTCCAACTAATACGATGTCATCATCTGAATGCGTTCTCTATATGATATTTCCGAAGAATCACATTTCTTTCTTTTTACATATCCTCATTTGACGTTGTTATCGGGAAACGAAGGCCTTTGAAAAGAGAGAGTACAGAAAGGAAAATCAGACGAGGAGTAGGCACTGCACACAACAAAATTACTCAACGGGCACTGATATTTCGTCTATAAGATAAGATGAATTTGACTGTACCCCTGCGATATCTGCACAAAACAAAACCATAAACGTTATATTAATCTATGTAGAATCCACTAAAACCAAGTAGGTAGGTGTCGGTACAACACTATTGTTGTCAACCGGTCTCACACCTGTTTATTATTTTCCCGCCAAATCAAAACGTCAATCAAATGAAACTCAATAGGAAAAACCTTTAAACCAGGAGGGCGCGTTTTTTGAACAAAAATTTGTTTTGTATTATTAATTATATAGTGAACGAATTTAAAGGGGCCTGGCCGTGGCCGGAATGACGGCGAAGCGGAAGAAACGAAAGGCGGATGGGGATCTTCCCCCGTCGTCGCAGTCGTCGGAATCTGACGATGACTCAGGACTAGATAAATTTAAACCTTTTAAAATAGATAATTACTCTCGCCAATACCCTGAGGATGGCGGGAATTTTGAGTACATTGTAATTTACGAAAGTACTGAGGTGTCCAAACCCATTGGAGACCGAGACTTGATGGCGCTAGGCGCGGTCCTGAAGCGTCATCATAAAGGAATTAAACGGTTCAAACGTATTAATAGGTTCAAGGTTGGGGCAATCTTTGAGCGGCCTGGTCTTGCAAATATGGCTTTAAATAATGTTAAGGTGCAAAAAGACCTGGAGTTAAAAGCGACAATACCTGCTACACTCACGGAAATTACAGGGGTAATACGCGGTGTTCCCACATATATGTCTAATTCTAATATATATACCGGCATTTCCAGCTCCAAAGATGTTGTGTCCGTGCGTCGCCTGATGCGCCGTGGACGTGATGATGATGGCAATCCCATTTTATTACCCACGCAGACGGTGGCGATTACCTTTTCCTGTCCTACACTTCCTGATAGCGTCGATATAAATAGCTGGTATTTCGAGGTAAGCGTCTATATTCCACCTGTTAGTCAGTGCCTGCGATGCCTACGCTATGGACATATTGGCAAGTACTGCAAAAACAAACAAAAGTGTTCGATCTGTGGAGAGGATCATCATTACAAAGAATGCCAAAAAGCAGCCAAAGATGCAGTATGTGTGCATTGCAATGGCAATCACATATCCATTTCAGCAGAGTGCCCTAAACGAAAGGAAGAAATTGAAAAAAACAATAACAAATACAAACAAAAGAAGTATGTTGATCTATTCAATAACACAAATTTCCCTGACCTTACCAAAACTAAATCTGACCATCACATAACACAGTTTTTACAATCAGATCGTATTCTTAATTTAATAATATCCACCATTGTTAAAATTAGCTCACAAAAATCTAAAACAGACAGTCCCATTACATCTGAGACTATTAAATCAATATTGCTGGATAATTTTAATACTAGTAAAAAGAGTACAACTAATAAAAATGGATAAGCTCAATATAGTTCAATGGAATGCTCAGAGTTTGCTTAGTCATAAACATGTCTTTTCACATTATTTATACGAAAATGATATACATATAGCTATAATCTCCGAAACTTGGTTACAATCATCAAAAACTATAAATATCAAAGGATATAAAATAGAAAGATTAGATATTGGATCTAAACATAATGGTGTTGCTATACTAATTAGAAATTATATTAATTATAAAAAGATACAAACTTATTCAGATAGTTCTCTACAAAATATAGCCATTCAAATATTTATAAATAATGAAACTTTGTCTATAGTTAGTTTTTACAGTCCTACATCTGCTTCTCCTTCTAATTTCAATTATACACAGCTTGACAATTTAATAAAGTCTGTTCCACAGCCATTGATACTAGCTGGTGATTTTAATGCACATCACACTATGTGGGGCTGCACATCCACGGATTTGCGTGGCACTACTCTCTTAGATGTAATAAATGATAATCATCTGTGCTTGCTGAATGATGGTTCTGCAACAACTGTTGGTTCCCATACATGGCAGCCAAATGCATTAGACCTTACTATTGTTTCACCCTTGTTAGCCTTAAGATGTAATTGGCATGTGCATGATGACTCATTTTGTAGTTATCATCTTCCTGCAGTCACTACTCTTTTATGCAATCCTGTAAATATAAATAACAACAACTATGTTAATGCTAATTATTTCCGTCCAAATTATAAGTGTGTTGATTGGCAGAAATATCAACATGTGGTAAGTTTAAAACTACATAGTAGCAATTTTGATTTATCTGATCCAGAAATGTGTTATGACATATTATATAAAATTTTGTTAGAAAGTGTATCTGAAGCAAATACTGCTAATAAAATCTTTAATCCAGTGTCTCAGATTCACAATAGACCCAAAAGGAAGTTATATTTACCTTGGTGGAATCAAGCCTGTTCACAGGCAGTTAGTAAATGTAAGTCTGTTTATTTGAACTTCAAATCTAATCCTACAATAGAAAATTATTTATCATTTAAAAAACAACAAGCTTTGAAGAAATTAATCATTAACAGAGAAAGACAGACTGCTTGGACAGAACTATGTAACTCATTCAATCGGCAAACTTCAATATCAACTATCTGGTCCAATATTAGAAAATTTAACAAAACTTATAGTCATTCACATAATTATGCTAATGATGATAGCTGGATACAACCATTTCTGGACAAATACACTTCCAATCCTCCTAATATGCCAACATTAGATCTTTATGCCAATAATATTGATTTCCATGTTGATAATTTCTTCATGAAGCCATTTACATTTTCTGAGTTTACAGGTGCTATATACTCTCGTGGGGATACTGCATTTGGTTTAGATCATGTATCTTACAAAATGTTCAAATATCTTGACTCATTTAGCCAGCAAATGGTTTTAAATATTTTTAATTCATTGTGGAATAACATGGTTATTCCTAAATCATGGAAGATTGATTGTCTTGTTCCCATACTTAAGCCTGGTAAAGATTCAAATCATCATGACTCATACAGACCTATAGCTCTCACTTCCTGTACAGCCAAAATATTTGAACAGTTAATAAAGCAGCGTCTTGAATATTTCATAGAATCCAAGAAGTTATTACCTTGTAATCAGTTTGGTTTTAGGAGAGGACGCTCTGCTTCAGAAAGTTTAAATCATTTAAACTTGGATGTGCATGATGCATTTGCTAGTAACAAGTTTTTAATTAGCATTTTCTTTGATATCACTGGTGCTTTCAATAATGTAGATCATAATGTCCTTGCTAATGAATTGCATCTACTTGGGTTGCCTGTAAAATTAGTAAAGTGGATTTTCAATTTTCTAAATGGTAGATCTGTATATGTAAGAAGGAGAAACAATTTGTATGGGCCTCAGTCATCCCATAAGGGTGTCTGTCAAGGGGGGATATTAAGTCCTTTATTGTTTATTTTGTATATACATAGGTTAAATAATATATTAGGCACTGATGTTAATAGTCTGCAATATGCAGATGACTTAACAGTGTATTGCACAGGTACTAACATAAGACTAGTAGAGAATAAGTTAAACACTGCTTTAAAAGGTTTAAAAACCTATTTTAATTACTTGAAACTAGACGTTAATTCAAATAAAACTAGAGTCATAATATTCAGCAGATCCAGATCTTTACTCACCAACATCATTTATGATGGTAATTTACTTCCTGTTAGTGATGAGGTCAAGTTTTTGGGAGTTACATTTGTCAAGAATTTATCATGGCAAAGACATGTTAATGGTTTGGCAGACAAAGCCTTGCGAGCTTTTAATATATTAAAATCACTTGCCAGAACTTATTGGGGAGCTGATCCAAAAATTTTACTTATGTTGTACAAATCCATAGTGCGCTCTCATTTTGAATATAGCTTTTGTTGCTATGCTTCCAATTCTGTTCTAGTAAATAAACTGGAAAAAATTCAGAATAGAAATCTTCGTTTAATTACAGGGGCTATGAAGACTACCCCTATCATTTCAATGCAAGTTGAATGTAACATTCCTTCATTGTCTTTTAGATTTAAGTATTTAAAGTTCAATTTCATTTTAAAGCTTCACTCTTTTGACAATCATCCTCTTTTAATTAAATTAAATGACTCCCGATATTTAGCTTCAACTCCTCTATCTTCCAAATATCCATATATTCTTCGTGATTATACTGAAATATCAACATACATTAAAAACAACAATGTTTATCATGCTGAAAATTGGGCTTGCTATCATGGAACCTTTGAAGGTAAATTTCCTCCATCAGACATTATAGAAATAGACCATAATCTGAGAACCAAGCAGGATGTTTATGAGAAGCTTTCATGCTGGACAGACTACCAGATTATCTACACAGACGGGTCGAAGAATGAAACAAGTGTATCTGCTGCATTCTATGATACGGATAAAAAGTATGGTCGAGGATTTCGATTACCTACCATTTACACAGTTTTCTCGGCAGAGGCCACAGCGATTTTGGAAGCATTAAAATATGTACAAACCGACGTTTTGTGCTCCAGTGCATCACATTTTATTATTGCGTCTGACAGCATGTCTGTTCTGAAATCTTTGAGACATCCAGGTTATAAGAATGAACACCATATTATATATGATATAAAAGAAATCCTGGTAAATTTGGCGATATCTCGTAAGCAAATTATACTTCTTTGGATACCAGCGCACGTGGGCGTGATTGGTAATGAAAGTGCAGATTACCTTGCCAGATTAACAAACACTTTGGGTGGCAATATTACAAATATACCAAGTCCGTGGAAAGATTTGATACCTGTTTATCGTGCAGAAATCAATAAAAAATGGTTAGAAGAAAGAAATGAGATAATTCGAACCAAAGGAGCATGGTATGCCGGTATTAATAAAGATGTGGGCAAAAAACCTTGGTTTGCAGTTGACAATGAAAATTATTTAAAGCGAAAATTTTACACACAGATTATGAGACTGAGATTCGGACATTGTCGTTTTAATGCTCATTTACACCGCATGAACATGATCGCTTCCCCTAAATGTAGTAAATGCAACTCGCAGGAAGATCAAACATTGGATCATATATTCTTTAAATGTCCGGCCTTTAACATACAACGCCTATTGCTCATAGATCAATTGCTGGAAAAATATCAAAACATCCCGCCTTCCCTACAGAACCTTTTAGCTTGCCCTGATAATTTTACGCCTATCTATGACTTTATCAACTCCTCGCTTGGAGATATTTGAAGAGACAAAATAAAAATACAAGACAATTCATCAAGGACTAGACTAGTTTTTACTTTAACAAGTAATCAACATGGATATATAATTACTGAACTATTTAAAGAAAATAATTATTCAAGATTTGGCACTTGTGCCTTTATATTTAAATTGTATACCTGCAAGTAAATTTGATCAAGAAAATACCCATGACATTGACAACATCAGAATTGGCAGTATGGATTGATTCCTTCGCCTGTCCTACTGGACGAATTAAACTACTACTACTGAAACTCAATAGTTCGCAGAGTATTTGATTTTTACCAAATTCTAAACGTATGTTGGAATAAGCAATATAAGTTATGGCAGATTCCATAGGTAAGTTATTAGTACAGTTACTAATAACATCACATTCGTTTAATCATCTATTCTTTGTTTGATAACATAACCTGGTCTGCCTCTTTTTCAGCGGGCCAAAGAGCCAAGAGGCAGAAAGTCGACAAGCACGGTCGTTTGTCTGCTTTTGAGAGATTAAAACAACTAAAAGGAAAGGGATCTAAGAATAAATACGATGTTGACGAGCTGGAGAATGTATACGACACGGTCGACGAAAGAGAGTACACAGAGCGCGTGTTGCAGCGCCAGGAGGATGACTGGATCGAGGACGACGGTATTATCGTGTATATTTATAATCATCAGCTGCAAAAATCCTCTGCTAGGCCTCCTTCAATAACTTCTAAACACAACTGTCCCCCACCATTTGCATCCAATGGCGTCCTGGGACATGCCATTTTCATATCATCATGTCACATCCATTATTTTATTTATAATGTGTATTTATTTAATGTTTTATTGCTATTAATTACTTGACATTGGCAAAATACCTGCTAAGTTGTAGGTGAGGCCATTTGCATATCCATTTTATATCATATCATTTCATTTCGTAAAGTGAGAAAAATAGCGTCCTGTGACGCATTTGATGCGATAGGTCTACCTATTTGTCTATAGGATTGGTAACAGCAATTTTTTATTCAGGTGGCACTGGCTATGTGGAAGATGGCCGAGAGATATTTGATGATGATGAAATTGAAGACTCATATGTGGCTACCAATAAGGAGTCGGGCAGAGGACAGAAGAGGAAGGCCAAATTGGCTCCACAACCCTCGGGCAAGGGAAATATTAGAAGCCTTCTGGGTTCTATGCCAACTAAGAAGAAAGAGGTTTTTACCAAATCATAATTTTATTACTAATATTACTATTTGATGACATGGAATGTTTTGAGTTTCGTGTCTCTCCTTTTATCTGATATCTCAATCTCTTTGAGGCAAATCCATATTAATATTATAATATGTTTTAAAAACAATAAATATCCTGTTTGTATACACACCTATATTCTAAAGGTTTTCCCTGGATAATGTGCAAAATTGATCCCCGTATAATTTAACAGGATGTAAAAATATCTGAAGACAACATTTTATCAGACATCATGTCAGACTTAGATGGGAGTACTTCAATGGCTCTGAAACCAAAACCAGTGGCTGTAACAAAGATCAACATGGTAGAGTCCAGCAAAAGAGATGCACAGAACTACTTCAAAAGCTTGTCATCCACCGTTAAAAAACCAACAACCATGCTACTCAATACAGACACAGTGAAGCCAGACAAACAAGAAACTGTAAGTTGATTTACTGTTGAACATTGTAAGCCTTATTTCCATCTTTGCAAACATCAAAGAAAGACTCCCACTGCTGGACAATAGCATTAAGCATCACAGCTTCATTGCATATCAATATTTAATTCCTATGTTTGTCATATGGTAAAAATCAAATATAAATACTATCATGCCTGATATTCCCAAAGGTTGTAGACAGAAGTGTAAAGAAATTTTGCCAATGGTGTCTATTCCCAATATTGGGAGGCCTTTTTGCCTGTATACCCCCAGGCACAAACTATAATGTGTGTTTCGGCAAATTTCAAACGACTTTCGAAACCATACAGCAAGTAATATTCATATTTGAAAAAGAGTTTGCACAAATAATGAAAGTACTAACAAAAATAATGATAATGGGAAGTAATCAAATAAAAAATATTTATTTTTACAGAAAACAAATATTGAAGTTCATGATGAACCTAGTCACAAACAAGCTGTAAGTATACTTGAACACACATACATTAAACACCACAGCCTCAGCCCCTGAAAGTTACAGAGACTTGAAACAGTCAATCATATTTGAACATCCACTAAAACCAAGTATTCTATTCTTGGTGTAGCCAGGATTTGCTTACATTTACAATGGTAGGGATCTATATATGCGCCTGTATTTAAATTGTTTTCCATTTCAAACCATCCTGGAAGCCATAGGAGACAAGCAAAACGTCCCACTCTGCCACTTACAGTAGTAACCATGATGTGTGTGTGATGTTCTTTGAGCAAAGTCTCACTTTGCTTGCCAAAAAGTTATCAATCATTATAATTATTAACATAAAGTCCTAAAACTAGGTTTCAATGCATTTTTAGAAACGAAACGGCGAAACATCTAAATCAGGCACCAACAAGGCCCAAAAAAAAACTGAGTGGAAAATAGACAGAGAGATTAAAAAAGAAATAGAAGACTCGGCTACACAGAACATTGAAGAATTCCACACACAGGACATCAACTTCGATGATGACTTCAGTAATGATACTCCTGCAGCACCACAAATAAAGCAAGAAATACTTCCAAGCACATCTGAAACTATAACCGATGTTGCTGAGGAGTTCCTGAATGAAGACTTTGAAATATTCCCATCTAAAAAAGAGTCTCCAAAAGAATTAAAGCCTTTAAATAGTAATTGGGCGGCCCAAATGGGGGAGAACCATGTGGCCACTACAGTACAAACTGACGGACAACTCCCGCTAACAACCAATGAGAGTGGTGAGAAAACCCTGAAGTTCTATTGGCTGGATGCATGGGAGGATAGGTTTGTGAAGCCAGGAGTGGTGTATTTGTTTGGCAAAGTTTATGTCAATCCGTCAAATAAAAAGGCGGGCGCGGTTTCGTGCTGCGTTGTTATCAAGAATGTCAACCGCCAGATGTTCCTGTTGCCAAGAGAGTATGTAAGTAGACCTGTTGAATCAGTAAATAAATATCGCCTACAAATGCACTGCCTGTATGGTCATAAACCAAAATTTAAAAAAGTCTATGAGTATTGTTAAATGGACTGGGAATGATGCCAGTTTATAATTACCTACGTAGAATGGAGTACATAGCAAGCAGAGAAGAACAGAGTTATATGAAGGAACAGCCTGTGCATCTTATTGTATCATATGTTTATGCAGATGCGGCTCCTCGAGATATCGCCACGCAAACACACCAATATAGAGATATTATAGTGAGTTATAACAGCCTTAGCAAGTGTGTGGTCATAATATCTGTTTCAGAAACTGGACCCAGTGACGTTAGAGGCCACGGACCAGGAGGTGACCATGATGGACATGTATGAGGAGTTCAACAGCACAGTGGCCAGCCAACTGGGTCTAAAAGAGTTCAAATCGCGCAAGGTTACTAAGAATTACTGCTTCAATCTACCGGACATACCAGCTCAATCGGATTATTTAGAAGTTAAATATTCGGTAAGTAATGAACTAACCTAATCAAGTACCGAGTAGAATGATTAAGGACATTACTACCTGCCTTTAAAAATGTATAGTATGGGCCCAGCAAATTGTGGCGTTAGATATGGATACTGTCCACAGATAATGATTGTGATACTGAGTTAAAAGAACAAAAAATATTTGAACCAGCTAGCTGTGCTAGTAGAACGCTAACTTATTTTGCTTACACATATGTCAACAAACCTTTTTTTGCGTAACTTAATGCAGCAGGAGGGGTAGCGTAAATTTGGCAACTCCCGACTTCCCCATTAGTATAGCACATGAAAACAATTGTATATACTAATAATTCAGAAAACAGCACCATTTTATTCTAAACGTAACTAAACACAAGCAATATATTTTCAGGCATCTCTCCCTCCACCACCGAAAGACAAGAAATACCTCACCTTCTCCCACATTTTCGGCACGAACACATCGTCTCTAGAGACGTTCCTACTGGAGAGGAAGATCAAGGGTCCGTGTTGGCTGGAGATCAAGCAGCCGGAGCACGTGCAAGCTAAAGTGTCGTGGTGCAAGCTGGAGGCCGCCTGCGACAAGATGGAGCATGTCAGTGTGATCAGAAACGATTCTGACTTGGAGCCACCGCCTGTTGTGGTCGCTACTGTAAGTTATTTGAAGCTCATTGTACTCATACATGAAAAAGGTGACACTCGGGTAGAGTGAGCACAGTACGTCAAGTGCGATATTATTCGTCAGCTAACCGTATACTTTATAGTCTACCGTATTTAGACATTTTGTATGGAGAATTGAAAGTTCTAAGTACCACTCGCTAGAGGCATTGTTCAATTCTACATACGAAATGTCTAAATACGGTAGACTATAAAGTATACGGTTAGCTTACGAATAATCTCGCATTTGACGTACAGTTGATGAGAGCACTGAGAATAAACTTTTTTCGCAGATACACACGAGGACAACAATGGACCCTAAAACGAAAAAGACAAAAATATTAATGCTGAGTTGTCTTTCGCACACGAACTTCCCAATACACAAGCCACCGCCGAATCCGCCGTTCCAACAGCATTTCTGCGGTAAGCTGTAACATTTTTAATCTACAAACTTGTCACATTCCTGAAATTCTTTACATTAAATGTTCACTTTGTGTTGTTTCAGTAATGACAAAATGCAATGAGATCTGGCCGCTTGATCTGAAACAGTCCCTACCTCAGTACAAAGCAACAAAACTTACCAAATGCGACACGGAAAGAGAACTACTTAATTACTTCATGGTACAGTTTTGGAAGCTGGATCCCGATTTAGTAGTAGGTCATGATTTGCAAGGGTTCCAACAAGATTTACTCATTGGGAACATACTTGATCTCCATATTCCGAACTGGTCTAGACTAGGCCGGCTCAAGAGGTCTGTGCCTCCTCAGAGAAAATTCGCTGCCAAAGATGCGTTTCTAGGCCGCTTAGTTTGCGACATCAAGATCTCAGCAATGGAACTAATTAGAGCGAGAAGCTTCGACCTTGAAACTCTTTGTGTTAACATCCTGAAACTGAAGGAAGGCGAGAGAGTAGATGTGCCCCTCGAAGATATACCGCGCTATTACGAAAACAGCAGGGACCTATTCCAACTTGTCTCCCTAAGTATGCAGGATGCCTCATATATACTCAAAATGTTGTGCGAGTTAAACGTCATACCACTCGCGCTGCAGATCACTCAAATAGCTGGTAATGTTATGTCTAGGACATTACTAGGCGGCAGATCCGAACGAAACGAATTTCTTCTACTCCATGCCTTCACCGAAAAAAATTATATCGTACCAGACAAAGTTTATGGTAAAAAGACTACAGCCGATGACGATAATGACGAGCACGAGGAAGGCACGAATGTTTCTAAAAAACAAGGAAAGAAAAAAGCGGCGTACTCCGGTGGCCTCGTCTTAGATCCCAAAAAGGGATTCTATGATAAACTTATTCTTCTCATGGACTTCAATTCTCTATATCCCAGTATTATGCAGGAATACAACATTTGTTTCACTACAATCAAAAGAAAAATGGCTGCTGCGACTGATGACGATATTGCCAACCTCGTATTGCCGGCGCCGAATACAGATCTCGGCGTTCTTCCAACTCAAATTCGTAAACTTGTTGAGAGTAGACGAGAAGTTAAAAAGTTAATGAAAACGCCGGATCTGTCGTCCGATCAGTATATGCAGTACAATATACGACAAATGGGTTTGAAACTTACAGCCAACTCCATGTACGGTTGTCTAGGTTTCACTCATTCTAGATTTTATGCGAAACCGCTGGCGGCGCTCGTCACCATGAAAGGAAGAGAGATACTCATGGATACTAAAGAAATTGTACAAAAATCAAACTATGAAGTGGTGTACGGTGACACCGACAGTTTAATGATCAACACAAATTGTTTAGATTACGATAATGTTTTTAAAATTGGTGTAGACCTGAAAAAAGAGATTAACAAAAAATATAGACAAATCGAACTCGATATAGACGGAGTGTTCAGGTATCTGTTACTGTTGAAAAAGAAAAAATACGCAGCCGTGTCGATTAGCAAGAATAAGAACGGTGAATTTGTATATACACAGGAGCATAAAGGGCTAGACATCGTGCGTCGTGATTGGTCACAATTAGCCGCTGAAGCGGGCAAATTTATTCTCAGTCAAATACTATCGGAACAGTCTGCAGATGAGAGACTCGAGAGCATACAAACACATCTCAACAAACTCAAGGAAGATTTAGTTAACGGGAAAATGCCACTGTCTATGCTTACAATAACCAAACAACTCACCAAAAACCCTAATGAATACGCCGATAAGCATGCACAACCTCACGTGCAAGTAGCCCTAAGACTTAACAGCAAAAACAGTCGGAGATTCAAAAAAGGCGATGTTGTGCCTTACATAATTTGCGAAGATGGAACGGCCAACTCGCCAACACAGAGAGCGTATCACATAGAAGAGTTGAAAAACTCTGAACACCTTAAGGTAGATTATAATTATTATTTAGCTCATCAGCTACATCCAGTCATATCGAGAATATGCGAGCCCATCGAAGGCATGGACCCGGCTCGAGTGGCTGACTGTCTCGGCTTAGATCCCTCTGGATATAGACAAATACTAAAGAGAGAAGCCGCAAATACCGAAACATATGAAGTAGAAAACGAAAAGGAGAAGTACAGACAGTGCAAAGATTTCGTATTCGTGTGTGTCAACGAAACGTGTAAAACAGAGAATAAGATAAGAGAAACCATTGTGAAGTTGGATAAAGAGAGTGTACTGTTCCTGGAGAAATGCCAGAACGATAAATGCAATTTAAAACCCTTTGATTACTTGCCGAGTATTCAGAATCAGTTGAGCTTGCAAATCCGTCAGTACCACTCGCAGTACTACGCGGGCTGGTTGTCGTGCGAGGACCCCGCGTGCGGACACCGCAGTGCGCGGCTGCCGCAAACATTTGCCGGTGGGTACCCGCTGTGCAGGTTGTGTGAAAAAGGAGTCATGTTTAGGGAATACACTGAAAAGGACCTGTACCTACAAATAAACTTTTTCCACTTTCTATTCGATCTCACCAAGAACAGTAACTCAAGTAAGTTTCGAATCACACATCATGACAGTAGATATAAGGTTTTGATTTAGTTATTATATTGCCCTCACTTTTGTTTCAGAAGTGCGTGTTTCACCTCAAGTTGCATCAGCTTTTCTATTGCTAAAGGAGATGGTCGAAGATTGGTTGGCCCAATCCGCGTACTCGATCATAAGTTTGTCAAAATTGTTCAGATTCTTTTCTTTAGATAATAAGGCTGGAAACAAAGTGAAGTCGGAGTCGATTGAAATCGACATTTTACCTGAGACTGAACAAATAGACGCCTTGTTAGAAATGGGAACCTATTGAACTTAGTAATAAATAGATTAACATTTCAATCATGTTATAATGGTTTTAAATTGTATATAAATATAGCACTTTGTTAAAAGTTTTGTGTTTTAATTACTAATTGACGGATGTAATCTATTCTTCTAGTTTAAGCAATGAGAAAAATACATACATTGTTTTGGGAATTCACGAGTAGACTTAAAAACGGATATAAAATCATACTTTATTGACATAAATCTTAATACCTAATATAGAAATACATTAGAATTACATTCTGTAAGTCTTAATTAAAACAATATTATCTAAAAAATACAGTAACTGCGCACACAATGGAGAGCAAATCCATTTTTCTAGAGTTAATGATAGCCCCGGCCGCGACCTCTCGCATTCCCGCCAAAGTGCCCCCTGCCTCGACCCCTGAAGTTATTATTATTCTGTTTATCAAAGTTACCAAATTGCTGGTTCATATTTTGTGGTCTTATGTTACCTCTATTATTCATGAAATTACCTCGAGGGCCTTGATTCGGACCTCGAGGGCCTTGATTCGGACCTCGTGGGCCTTGATTCGGACCACGTGGGCCTTGATTCGGACCTCGAGGGCCTTGGTAGGTATTTTGACCATAATTATCTGCATTTGGTGCCCTCATAGGTGGACCCCTTTGATCCATCAAGTTATTCGGGATTGGGTTCCAGGGCCCCTGATTGTAGTTGGGATTCCCTGTATTGAAGTTATCATTGCCTTGATCATAATTGGGGTTCCCCGTATTAAAGTTCTCAGTCCCCTGATTGTAGTTGTGATTCCCAGTATTGAAATTATCGACTCCTTGATTGTAGTTGGGATTGCCCGTATTGAAGTTATTGTTGGCTGGATTGTAGTTGGGATTCCCAGTATTGAAATTATCGGTTCCTTGATTGTAGTTGGGATTCCCTGTATTGAAGCTATCATTGCCTTGATTATAATTAGGGTTCCCTGTACCAAGGTTATCAGCTCCCTGATTGAAGTTCGGAGGCCCTGTATTGAAGTTATCAGTTCCTTGATTATAGTTAGGATTTCCCTGATTAAAGTTATCGCTCCCTGGATTGTAGTTGGCATGCTCTTGGTTGTAGTTATTTCCTTGAGAAAATTGTTCATTTCTTTGATTGAATTGCGTGTTCTCTTGAATATATTGTTCATTTGGCATGTTCTGGTTTTCGAAGTTGCCTTGAATTTGTGGCGGTCGTAACAAACTTTGTTGCTGGTTATGGAACGAACCCATTTGTGGTAAAATTGGTGCCGCGGCCTGTAGCGTATTTTGTATTAGCGATTTCGGGCTTGGGTTGGATTCAAAATTTGGAGACTCAGGTAGATCACCAAAAGACCTCGGTTGGGTGTTGCTAACAACTATATCTAAGGCGGGGGTGTTCGGCGCAGGTGTAGGGGCAGGCGTCGACTTCAGCGAGGCCTGCACCATGGCGAAGAGGCCGGTGGCGGAAGACAAGTTTTTAGTGATAGGATTTTCGTCGGCGGGCTTATCGGCTGCCGGTTCCGCCTTTGACTCCTCTAAAGATTTCTTCACAATTTCCATTTCTTGTCGAATCTGGTCCTCTTTGACTTTTTGCGTTGCAGACTTGAATACCTAGTAAAACAAAAGGAATAATGTACAAATTTGCTGATTAGATAGACTGGATCCATACTAAGTTGGAGTTGTTTAGTATTTAACACCAGTCAAGATGTCCATCCTTTAGGGCTTAATTCGATGTATAATTTATAATAAGTTCTATTAGATATGTGCTTTAAACATGAGATTTTAGTATAACAGTACTGACCTCTTCAACGGCATAATCGTCATCGTCGCTCTCAAGCGTGACAGTCGGCGCTTGTTCCCCGGTCTCCGGTGCATCTTCCTCGGGCTTGGTGGTGCTGGAGGCGGCCTCGCTCACGTACTTGCGCAGGCGCTCCACGCGCACCGGCTCGCGAGCCTCGAGCTTCTTCAGGTACGCGATCAGGCTGTGCTGCTCCTCAGCTGATAACTCGTTGAAGTTCTTGAGTAGCGTCTCCAGATCTGAATCTGATAGACCGTCCATTGCGTCCGGTGCGTCTTCTTTATCAATCCTGTACATAAAAACTCTCCTGATTGCCCGAAAGAATTTAATTAAATGAATCCTGTATTTATGATTATCATAAGCTGAACCTTTGGGTATGTTAGGGATAAAAATGCTATCAGAAATATATTTAAAAGTAGATTCATGTTTGAAGCAATAACTGTGTATAATAGCATGGAATAATGGCATAATTGAATGAACGCTTGTTTTGGAAACAAGGTATGTTCGAATCCCCCCGAATGCTTGTTGTATCGAAATTTGTGAGAAAATCTCCGTTTTTATTCTTGAACGATTTAACAAAAAATCGTGAGGAAACCATTGGAGTGATAGGTGTTTATTTATTAAGACAACAATTTCATTTTAACCACACTAAGATGTATTTACTACCAAATTTTTCATGTAATCTACTCACTTCTTATCGTTCTCGTCATACGCGGACTGTAGCATCTGCAGCGCTGACGCGGTGCCCGACATCCTCACACTTGGCGATTTAGGCTTTTCGACGGGCGTTCTCTTTTCAATTACAAGGGCCTTTTTCTTCTCGGCCTCGCGTTTCTTCGCCTCGGCCATGCCGACCACCGCATCAACCAGTTGTGCGAGTTCTTCCGAGGAGACGTCGGTTTTGCCTTGAGCGATTAGCGCCTCGGCCATTTGTTTGGCGATCTGCGCCCGATCCACTTCGCCCACCCCTACCACCGGAACGGATGCAGGTTTGGTGGACGTACTGGCCTGTTGTGAGAGATATTGTAATCTTTACATAATGTTCTTATTTTTACGAGCCAGTTTCGTATAGCTGAACTGTTACATGTGATACACGAACAGAAGTGAAAACCACAATACAATCTGTAGTAGCTTCCTAATATTAGACCAAATAGGGCGACACAGGATACTTCTTAATGATGATTCAGGGGTCTTCTATCCTTTGAACCTATACTTCTTTAACGCATTCGTAATCATTGTGAATTCAGAATTTCGATAGGTTAATAAAAAAAAAATATTGCATGTGATTTTATCTGCACATTATGAATAAATCCGCAAAAAAAGCACAAATACCTTTTTTAATTATCCTGTATAATAATGTAATGGTCTAAGTTTCTAGGCTCTTGTGAGTGTTTCCCCCACACACTTCGCTGACATGTAAACGATCGTGTAGTGTAAAGGCAGCTTATTGTTGTACCCCGCCCGCAGCTACAAGCTACCTGCTGCTACCTGTTGCTTCCTGGCGCGCGTGTCGGCGGCGTGCAGCGTGGCGGCGACGCGCACGACGGCGGCGCGCACGGCGGCGGCGGCGGCGGCCGGCACCAGCCCCGCCTGCACCGCGCCCTTCAGCTTCTCCTTCGCCGTCTCCAGCAGCACCACCGCGCTCTCGCGGACCAGCAACTCCTCCGACGAGTTCGCCATTTCCTTAAACATTTTAACCCTTAGTAGCCTGATTCACGAAAGTGATTTATTTTTAATATTACTGTGTTTAATGTTACTGTGTTTAATAATAATGACATTTGTTTTTTTTTTAAATTTCCTTGGAAAGAATATTATACAACAGTAAAATACGTACAGCCAACCTATAAAAAAAACTAATAATAATGTGAACATTCGGTTTAAAAGATTGGTATCAAAATTGAAACTCTAGGCTATTAAGGGTTAATTTATAAACACTCGGCAGTATATATTTTATGGCTTCGACAAACGGATCGCGACTTGGAGTCGGTGAGTTCGTCTGCCGATATTATTATTTACTAGCTGCGCCCCGCGGTGTTACCCGCGTTTACATTTTACCGGGATAAAAAGTAGCTTATGTGCTATTCCAGACTATAATCTATCTGTGTGCAAAATTTCATCCAGATCCGTTCAGCCGTTCTGGCGTGATTGAGTAACAAACATCCATCCATGCATCCATCCATCTAAACTTACACATTTATAATATTAGTGGGATCACATACCTTTTCCATCCTAAGCGCATCGGTTAGCAGGTCTACAATCTTCGGTCCCAGACTGCCGAGATAGTCTTCGAGGGCCACTAGCAGTCGCAGCGTGGCCACCACGTTCTCCGGCGGGCCCAGCTCTTGCGGGTTAGGTCCGCGGTTGTCCCGCAGGTCCCACGAGTCGCGTGCGTCTCGCTTGTCGCGTGCGTCCCGTAAGTCGCGTGCGTCCCGTAAGTCACGTGCGTCTCGTAAGTCGCGTGCGTCTCGTAAGTCGCGTGCGTCGCGTAAGTCGCGCGAGTCGCGCGTGTCGCGTCGTACGCGCGAGTTGCGCGACACTCCGCTACCCGCGTACGAGCGGACCTCGGGCAAGGAGCTAATGGAATCCATGTCGTTGTCCGAATTCCACGGGGAGAGGCCGTCGTCCCTATTACATTCAATTCATGGTCAGCATTTTCTAAAATCTAGGTCACCTATTATTATATATTTAACTGCAATCCAATAGGAGGGTAGCAACAGTGTTTATATCGCAATGCAATGAAAAATGTATACAGGTGATTCAGAAAAGTTATACAAAGCCTTGAATTTGCGCTTCTTTAGCGCATTTGTCATCATTATTAAAAGTCATTTGATATGACAATTTTTAAAATATTTTTTGCAAATTATCTCTGTTTTAATTAAACTTGGCATAAGGGAAATCCGTTTTGAGAAGTTACGGATTCTGATTCTAAAGCCCAACAGGACCGGGCTGTGGTAAGCGGGGGGCGTATCGACGATCGTAAGGGAGCAGTACTGACGGTTTGAGCTCGTCGTCGGAGATGAGCACGGTCTGCATGGAGGGCGTGGGCTGTGCGGGGTGGGCGGGGGGGCGCGGCTCGGGGCTGCGGTTGCGCGGCTGCGCGGCGCGCTGCGACAGCGGGCTGCGGGACCCGCGCGGCCCCGCCCCGCCCCCACCACCGCCCCCGCCCCCGCGCGACTCCAGCGCGATGTACGTGCGCGCCGGGCTGCGTCTGCGCACACCATTATACCCGCTTCAGACCAACTCATCTGCCACTCGACAGAGATATCCGAAACAATAGGTGGACGACAACAGTGAGTTTTATTTTTAGGGTACCGCAGTAAAGTGATAAAAACGGAACCCTTGTTGTGAGAGTATGTTCGTGTCACTGTCACACCTGATTATTTTGTATAGCTTTGTCCCGCTTTTTTAGACATTCGATAATGACGTCTTGCCAATTCGTATACATTACACCGACCGTTAGACGGGTCGGCTAAATGAACAGATATTACAACCCCGTCACTTCGAATCTCAATACATTAAATTATTTCTTTGCCATAAGTGATCAATTCAATGACGAATTAAAAAAAAAAACCAGCGATCCATCTCGTAATAAGAAATTTAGGGGCTAAAAGATGCCGCAGGCTGCAAATGGCACAACAGAATCAGGTAGTCTGATAGGCGAGGAAGCGCTTTTTAAACTGGATATATAAAAGAGAAGATAGTTGGAATATATAGTACCGACCTGCGCACGGGGCTCCGCGACCGCGCGGGCGGCTCGCGCGGCGCCGGCGAGGGGCGGCGCGGCGGCGAGCGACGCCGCTCCATCGACCTGCCACCAACACATGCACATTACAACGTTGCCCCAAGTCTGCTAACACAATCGATTTATAATCGAACCGCAACCGCATATTAACTGTCGCTTTTGACATATATCTCAAACAATATTTGTCAAAAGTGACAGTTATGCGGTTGTTGGTCGATTATGAATCGATTGTGTTAGCAGACTTGGGGCCCTACCCTATAATACTACTGGCCTGATGATGAAAATCGTCGTTTTGTGCCTATTTAATTGTCGCCATTTTGGCGCTGATGGTAGTGACAGCAGGTAGTGAGTGTCCACGGAACTACTAATAAAGACTTGACATGTGACAACTGTCAACATTAAAATTGATTACTTTATATTATAGCATTAATCCTACACATGTTATACCTATTTATAAAAATGTGTTCTGTGAGTGTTTTTTTAACTGAAATATATAGATACACTCCACACAACGCGACGGCCACTGAATTAAATGTCAAATGTAGTTCCGGGGACGCTGATTGTAAGTCCTGTCGCTTATTGTAAATGACGGCAATGCATATTAAATGAATGGAATGATTAGCCAGGTAATGACAAACAAAATTAACCAAAAAAAAAATGTGAATTGAGTTTGATTGACGTGAGGAATGAAATTAAGCTAAGTGTCATGGCGACCTCAGATATACGACATTATAAAAATCACGGCTCCGAAGTTCCTGTACAAACAGAAAAACAGCTACAAAAACAACTCACCTATGATCCTGTCGATAGTCGGGCGTCCTCCTTCGCGGTATCGGAGACATTCGGCGGTGCTCGGGTGACCTCCGCCTGGGTTCAGGCGACCGCCGCCTGGGTTCCGGCGACCTCCGCCTGGGTTCCGGCGACCTCCGCCTGGGCTCGGGCGAGCGACGCCTGGGTTCAGGAGACCGGCGCCTGGGCTCGGGCGAGCGCCTGCGCGGCGGCGCCGGCTTGGCGAGGTCGGGCGGCGGCAGGCACAAGCGCCGGTATATCTCGTCCACCTGCACGCGCAGCTCCTCGTCGTGCAACTCCTTGACACGCCCCGTCCAGAACTTTATCCACTCCGGCTTGAAGTCGTATTTGGAGGGGTCCTTGCCCTCTATGAATTATAATAAATAATTATAGTAACGCGACGCAACCCTTCCAATATTCCCATCCCATATCCACCTCAATCCATAGTCCCAATTATCTTTCCATATTCCTGCAATAGTTCCTTCGCCTGCTGAGGTCAATTCACTGTTTATGCTATCATTTTCGGCTGTTGACCCCAGCAGATGGCTAACATAACATAAAAATTATCAAAAAGGACCTCTATGTGTTGGACCCATGTCCCCGCGCAAGCCTTCCAAAGGTCCGGGTATAGCCCGTGTGGAGAGAAACATATAATAATATCGCCAGACGTATACGGCCCACGCTTAGCAAAGCTTATATTATGGGCACCGTGCAATGGACTAGGAGTGAACCCAGTGTATAATACTTATACAGATATTAAACATCGTACAAACATTCGTGTTCATCACAGAAAGCTTGTCCCTACCAGGATTTCAAGCCAGGACCCGCGGCTCAGAAACCAGGCTCACTACCAACTGTGCTGATCAGGTCGCCTATTATATAGGTCACTGTCGAAACTACGTGCAGAATCGAGAATCAATGCGGCAGAATGGGACCACAACAAGAAGTGTACGTAGCGCGTGCCACAAAAAAAATTGTAGTTGTACATACAGAAGTTGATCGTGAATAAAACCAATGTACCTAAACACTTCGCGCTGGTTTCGCTCACAATAATGATCGTGGAATTGACGAATGTCCGACTCGGTGGATGCGAGTGGCCGAGGACCGAGAGCGAGAGGAACCGAGTTATGTGCCCAAGAAAGTCATGGGACAAGGCGTATGTCCAGCCGTGCACCAATCCCATGGACTACGTTCAGGAAAATTTGTTTTCATTATCGAATAGTATCTAATCATGTCCGCTTACTGCACACGATTTCTTAATGTGTGTAATATATACCAACTACCCATCCCACTTCCCACTAATATTATAAATGTGAAAGTTTGGATGGATGGATGGATGGATGTCTGTTACTCAATCACGCCAGAACGGCTCAACGGATCTGGATGAAATTTGGCACAGAGATAGATTATAGTCTGGAATAGCACATAGGCTACTTTTTATCCCGGTAAAATGTATGGTTCCCGTGGGATACATTTGTTTTAATTTTTCATAGAGCAAAGAATCGATATGATTTACAGAAAAGGACATACTTTTTTAATCGCGGGTAACACCGCAGGGCGCAGCTAGTATTACATATTTAGTATTCAACTCACCAGCTTGGATCTCCTTGTACCGTCTGTTCCAGAACTTCTTCCACTCTTCGGGGTAGAGGGGATGTTTCTCCGGATTCTTCTCGTGATACGCCAATGATTTAAGGGCCGACTCCTCCGCCATTTGACGTTTCTCCTCGGCCAGCTTTATCTTGTATTCAGTGTTAGGCGGCCTGTGCTGGTAACGAGACTCGGCCTAAAAAAGATTAGATAGACATTGTTCCGCATACTCATATGTGACGCAAGCCGCAGGTAAACTATCTGGCGTCAAATCCCACATCAAATTTTCGTTTTTTTCGTAATGACCATGAAATTAATATATTGTAATTGTCACTTTGAACAGTTTCGATAGAGGGAACACGCCATTTTCATATCATCATGTCATATTGAATAATCTTATTTATAATGTGTATTTATTGAATGTGTAATTGCTATTAATTACTTGACATTGGCAAAATACCCGCTAAGTTGTGGGTGAGGCCATATTCATATCCATTTTATTTCATCTCATTTCGTAAAGAAAGAAGTTTCAATAGGCCCCTAAAATTGCAATGAGCGAATTTGTAATTACCTTAGTATTTTTTAAGTTTTATTCATATGGCAATACCACAATATGATTGTATGCTACAACTCTAATGGTAATACAACGCCATTGCGTAAAATTTTCGACTTTTGGTACAAAACATTTTATGAAATTACGGGACTAGGCCCCAGAAAGGATAGGCTCTATCGAATGTAGTCCGCTACGAACAGCTTATTAGAATTGTGTATAGCATACCCTTTCCTGAGATTTTCTCTTGCCGGTGGTGTTCCTGATGGCGAACCGGGTGCGGAAGGGGGACTTCTCGTGCGGCGCGGGGTAGGGGGCGGGGCGCGGCGACCGTCTGACACAAACCATTATATTTTACTTCACAACTCTTCATACCATTCTGCTCGGAATCGATTATATGCGTTTTTATCACATAACGGTGAATGAAAACCTGCATTTCTGAGAGAACCCCTCGAAAGACGTGTGAAGTCCGCCAACCCGCACTGGGTCAGCGTGGTGGACTATGGCCTAATCCCCCTCGCATTGAGGGGAGGCCCGTGCCCAGCAGTGGGACATTAAAAAAGGGCTGGCATTATTATTTAATAATTATTATATCACATCACTATTCTAATTGTATGCTATAGCTACTAACAGTGAAACAATATTCGGAGTAACTCTAAAATGACCAAAACACAGACATATGAAGTGTCCCATCTGGAAAATAGTAAAGCATGGGTTTCAGTGTGAAGTAACGTCACTGCCACGACAGATAAAGCACAGCCCTAGTGTCTCCCTGCTACCTACTTTTGCCAAACTATAACAATGATAGTCCATGGTGCTAATACCGAGAACCACGTGGAGATTACAAGGGATCCACATATGGAAACACATATTTGCGGGTCCTATGTTTCATCATGAGCGTTTAACGCCTTCTGCAGGGGAAATCATTCGAAATCTGTATCGAAAGGGATTCAAAAACTTTCCGATGTTAATGTCGCTCCAGACAAAATGTCAAAGGCTATTTTAAATAATAGTCTAAAATCAGTTCGTTTTTTTAACGCGTAACGATTATATGCATTTACTAAGAACTCATTCAGAGAAATTCAGTAAGGGTTATCTAACAAAATGACAATCGTAACTATAAGGTAAATAGTAAGTAGTAATTCCAGCCCTTTTTTAATGTCCCACTGCTGGGCACGGGCCTCGCCCTCAATGCGAGGGGGGATTAGGCCATAGTCCACCACACTGGCCCAGTGCGGGTTGGCTGACTTCACAAGTCTTTCTAGGGGTTCTCTCAGGCATGCAGGTTTCCTCACGATGTTTTCAATCACCGTTTAGCAAGTGATAATCATGGTTGAAAATGAGATTCGCACATGAGAAATCCCAGAGGTGTGAGCCGGGGTTTGAACCTGCAATCCTCGTTACCAGGGCAAGCGTTCTACCAACTTGGCTATAAGTATTAATTAATAGATAATGCTGGTAATGTACTTTGATCGGATGCCGGCTTTGGCTTGCTCGCGTCGCGCGACTTGCTCGTCGTCGCTGATGTCGGACAGCGAGTCCATGGACCCGCCGCGCCGCTCCTGCCGGCCCGGCACGCGCTGCAACACATTCGCAACTCAAACAAACGACCGACACAAAAATAAACGATCAAAAAGTCCGAAATAATGTCTGCTTATTCGTTTTTAAACGATTATTGATCCGGAGACCGCTAAGTTAGTCTCCTTATTTTGTTTATTGGGAGATCCCCAATGTCATTAAGTAAAAGAGCTGATTAACTTGAAACGGCTGAACATTTTGACTGAAAGGGATCTTCACCAAGCATAGCTCAGAACCAGGCCCGAGGAAATTTTCAGGATGTACCGTGTTCGGATTATGACGCCTCCCTTCCCGGCTCCTAATATATATAAGTTGTGAGCGCAAGTATGGAACGTTGACGTATCGATAATATCTTAAATCTCAGACAAGAGTCAGTCCGGCTCACTGAGGCACCTGCGGAAACATGGCGCCAGGAGCGGCCACTCTGTTAGCCATTCAGTTATAGTACGGTCGGGCCTGCTCAGAACCCTACCGAATAATTAACCATTCCAAATAAAAAAAACCGCATTGAAATCTGTTTTAGCATTTGGGAGCCACGGACAGCAGGCAAACAGACATAGGCCTTAAACTTTTAACACCCCATTTCGCGGCGGGAGTTGAAAACAGGGCACGTACTGCTTCCCACGACCAATGTCATTTGTTGAGGCCCCATTGTTATTACTAGCATTACCTTACTAGCTTCGTCCTTCATCTGTATGGTGCTTCCATATGATCTAACCGATATAAACAAATTCACCACTTACAGAGAACCTGTTGAAGTGCGGCCTCGACGGCGCCGCTACGACTGGCGGCGAGGGCTCCCTGTGCGCCACGCTTCTGCACGGAAAAATGTATTATAACATTTCTATGAACCCCAACAAATTGTTTTATCACCATAAGGTCGAATATTATTTGCACTTCGAATAATTGCAAGATCTATTATCGTTAATTATTATTAATTTGAAGTTCAAATTCCAAATCTAAAAACTAGGGCCTGTTTCACAATGCGCTGAGATCCTATCCACAAATTATTTGATAAATGGCCCCTACAAATACTGTACGCGAAGCAGACAATGTGTATTTTCATTATCTAGCATTTGACGTAGATTTCCCATTGTTTTTTTTTTACTCTACCAGACCTGTACTAAGGTCTACAGGTGGTCCGTATTGCTAGAAAAAAAATGTTGTCCTAAATAAAACATACCTTGATTGAGTCTTGGCCTGGCTATCTATATCTGAAACAATATTGAAGTTTTTTTTTTTTGTAGTAAGTATGTAAGTCATGCATGCGAGTGCGCATGGTTGCCCAAAAAAATCATAAAAGCCTTTAAGTAAAGAGCCCATCTTTTTTTTTTTTATTATTACATTATAGGCAAGTATTTGATCTCGATCTCACCCGATGGTAAGTGACGATGAGATCTACGATGGAGCATACTTGCCTAGGTAGGAAGGCGGCAGTAGATAGAGACGTTACATTCACTAGGCACATGCAGCGCAACTGATCTGACCCGCCATCCATGAATGGCAACACCAAACATCATGCCGGAACACGGCTAGGCCGCTTGGCGACATGGCTTTGTTCAGTGGGTGGTGACTAGCCACGGCCGAAGCCTACCACCAGTAGAAAATCCATCTCCATCCATCCATCTCCATCCATCTCTACCGATTAAGCGAGCGAGTAAGCCCCCGTATCTCGCTCGGGTCTAACCTCTTGTTCTTTGTATGTTCTTGACGCATATATATATCTCACGAATATTTATAATGTGCCACCCACTGCCACTTGAACTTTGAAATTCTTTGAGCTATGTTGGTTACTGTAGTTCGTCTACGGATCTCCTCATGTCTGATTCTATCGCGTAGTGAAACCCCGAGCATAGCTCTCTCCATTGCGCGCTGAGCGACCTTGAGCTTTCTTATGAGGCCCAGAGTAAGCGACCTGTCAGTCTACTACATAAATAAAAATATTCTAATTCTGAAGAGACATTATTGTACAACTTACTGGATTGATGCAACGAGTTGATCAGTCCAATATCGACCACTTCCTCGAAGGTGGGGCCATCCTTCTCGGAGAAGTGATGGCCTTTGTATATCCACTGGTGTATGCGCTCCCTGCGGCCAAGCACAACGACAAGTCAACACAAGCGAAGCCCATATGAATTTTGGAAATGCCTCGCGTATATTCACCCCGTCCTTCTAACCTCTTTCCCGTTCCTTTGAATCGGCTTCCAGTATATCTTTACTTGGCTGATTGTGAATATGTACAAGAAGCGATTGCCATTTGCCCTCCGAGGGTCGACTAGTGGGATTACAAGTAAGGGTAGGATTGTTTGTCAGAATTTCTCAGGCTTCCAATAGCCCGTAACGACTGTCAAAGACGTTAGAATGGCAACAGGAATCACCTCAGCTTAATGTGTCTTCGAAAGCAAGCATGGAGGACATCAGATATTATAATTCGGTCATCGACCCTTGATCCAACAGAGGGAAGCGCTGATCTATTGCGCGTTTTTTCCAAAGACAACTTAGTCTCGCGTTCATACAAAATTGAATGGAAAAAAAACGCTCGCGCACACACATAATAATAATAACTGCTGATTTATAATAATAATAATTCCAGCCCTTTTTAATGTCCCACTGGGCACGGCCCACCCCTCAATGCCAGGGGGATTAGGCCATAGTCCACCACGCTGGCCCAGTGCCGGTTGGCGGACTTCACACATCTTTCGAGGCGTTCTCTCAGACATGCATGTTTCCTCACGATGATTTCCTTCACCATTTAGCAAGTGATAATCATGGTTGAAAAATGAGATTCGCACATGAAATCCCAGAGGTGCGAGCCAGGGTTTGAACCTGCAATCCTCGTTATCGAGGCAAGCGCTCTACCAACTTGGCTATCACTGCATTTATTAAAAAAGAAATATTGACACTATAAGCATTATTTAAAGAAGTTTATGTGTGTGCTCACTTGTCCTTCTCGTACACGTCCCGGTCGATGTTGACGGGCCGCTTGACGCCGTACTTGTCGACGATGCGCTGCGCGAGCCGGTTCATGATGATGTTGACGCCCTCGCGGTACTTGTTGTGCACGCGGTACGGCGTCAGCAGCGCGCCCGCCTTCGGGTAGTGGTACACCTGGGGGCGGTGGTAGGAGCTGTAGCGTGAGGCTACACGCGACACGTGCCCAGGGCTCTTAGTCTCAGGGGATCCCGAAATGACAACATATTCGTTCACATAGAAAGGGGGTATATTTTTACTAAGAATTACTGTAAATCCCACTTATATTATAAACTAGCTGTTGCCCGCGACTTCGTCCGCGTGGTATTTAACAAAGACAACCGTTGACAACAGCTTGCTCGCCCATTCTGAGCCCGCGGGACGCATTGCAGGTTTTTGCTATCAAACTTAATCAGGCGCTGCGCTGCAACATTGTTTTAATTTTTTTTCGTGAGATCCTATTTTTTTTCTAAAATAAAAGTAGCTTAAGTTACTCCTTGTTACATCAGCTACCTGCCAGTGAAATTCCCGTCAAAATCGGTCCAGCCATTTCAGAGATTAGCCGGAACAAACAGACAGACAGACAGACAAAAATTGCAAAAAATGTTGTTTTGGTATAGGTACCGTGTATACATCCAAATGCACTTAGTAAAAAGCGATTATTTTAATATTACAAACAGACACTCCAATTTTATTTATATGTATAGAATAGATGTGAAAGTTTGAACGTTTCACGCCAGAACAGATCTGGATGAAATCAGGCACAGATCGGCCCGGTAAAATGTGTGGTTCGCGTGGGGTAGACATTATTTTTAATCGTGTATAACAGCGCGGAGCGCAGCTAGTATATAATAAATCAGAAATAAGCCACATTTTTAATATTTTCGAAACAGCAATAAATTTACTTCATTGCATTAAATTCAACTCAGATATTCATATGTATGATTATATATTTTTTATACTTTTTAAAAGGCCCCAATTTATGTGCCCAAGGCCCTGGATATGAGCCATATGAGGTGAAATGTTGGAGCGGGGCGTGGGTCCCTGCTCACTTACCAGGTAGCGGTAGCGGTGCCAGAAGCAGGTCATGTGGTTGATGATGGTGCGCGGGTGGCCCTGCTTGAAGCACAGCGTGCACATGTACGACGGCTCGTAGTGCGACTCCTCCGGCGGGTGCTCCACCAGGTACTCCACGCCGATCAGCGGGGTCCTGACACACGCCACATTATTACCACTTGTACGGCCAGTTTTTTTTATAACCTACATCTTTCAGAATTCTATACTTTACATCGCCAGACAAAGACACTAACTTTACGGATCCAAGTCGAGAGTGAACAGGTACCTTGTAGGCAAGTATGCTCCATCGTAGATCTCATCGTCACTTACTATCAGGTGAGATCGAGGTCAAATACGTGCCTATAACGTAATAAAAAATAAAAAAAAAACAAACTAAGCAATGCTTCTTTTATGGGTACCATACAGACGATCCCAGTATAAAAAAAAACATATGACTCGGTAAACATCACATGTCCCTTGCAGGATTCGAACCTGGAACCCCCGGCGCAGAAAATCCACTACCAACTGCACTAATCAGGTTGTCATGGTCGTTATTGAAAAAATCTTCTCGCATTTTTTTCTTAAGTGAGTTGGTTCTCAAGTCTACAGTAATATATACTCACTTAACAGTGTCGATAGAATCCTGTATGTGGCAGGTGACATTCCTGTACTTGTTGTACAGCAAGTCCAAGTCCGACGGGTCCTTGTTGTGGAGGTCCACCTCCTCGGCCATCTTCTGCAGAACTTTCTCGGTTGCTGCGAACGAATATGAAAAGGCCTATAGGGTATCTCAAAGGCAATTAAATACAAATTGGTTTTTGTGATATAGGCCAATGTGATTGACTATGGACTGTATCCCCTTCGCATTGAGGTTGGGTGTGCCCAGTATAAGGGCTCAGCTTTTGGTACCTTGCATAACGCAGCAGGCACCTACATTTCGCCGATGGTACTTGGACGCTATCTCAATGTAATAAGGGGTAAGGCCAGTGGCGTTTTATAAGACTTGGCACCCCGGGGCTAAGAGCTCTGGGCCTATGAGGATTGCCGCCCCATAAATTAACAAAAGATAGGTAAAGAACATCATAGAGAGGAAAATCGAAGGAAAGCGTGGACAAGGAAGACCAAGAATAAGCTACATGAGTCAGCTAAAAGAGGAACAGTGTCATGTCGTATAGGGAGGTGAAAGAAGCTGCTCTAGATAGAGACAGATGGAATGAGCCTCATCAGTTACACCGACAAGGGTTTAATTAATCTTCAGCTACTACAGGCGTGATGTCGTTTAACGCTGCCCTACTAAAATACATACCCGCAGTTTTGTTAGCACCCTGTACTAACGGATGTTCGTCAAATATGCTGTTAGGCCAAACATTGCGCATTGTCAACTTATTCTTGTGTTTTTTTCCAGATATATGAGTCTGTAACAAAAGGTTTTTTTAAATTATATTTACTCCAAGTGTTTACAAAATTCACGTGAAATTAAAATCATTTTTTAAAAAGCAGCCTAATGACAGTTAAAATAACATTCGATCGCTGAAACATGGTGTGCATTTACGAAGAATTTATAAAGCGATTTTAATTGGGACTAGGCCCGCCACACACTCCCACCACTGCTACTCCTGTAAGCGAGGATCTAAAGTGGTGTCCAATTAAGACACCGAGGTTCGACCCTCGGCGAGTCCCGGGATAAAGTTAATTGTCTTGGAACCCGCACGAAATTAATCAAAGATAAAAATAGGAGGAGTTGCAAGAAAATTATCCACTTCCCTCCATTGCAAAGCGGCAGACAAAAAGATCTGGTAGACAAATTTCCACAGAAGCAAGACTCTTACAGCTGGACTAATATATATAGCGATTCCCGAAATCCGTCTCGGGGTGTTTTTGATTCCGTTTTCGGGGTGTTTTTGATTCCGTTTCCGTCCTATCCCCGTTTTACGAGCCCCCCGCTGATGTCAGAGACTATCTCACGGTTGCAGCCAGTCCCCCGTGAACTGGGAGGATGATAACCCCCCCCCTTCCAAACCAAATCCGGCCTTACCTGCAGTATACTCTCGCCGCTGCACACGGCCGCGCACGGGAAGCACAAGTAGATCCACTTGCCAGATATGTCGCGGCCCCGCCGCTCGACCATGCGGCGCGTCGACCCATCTTCGAGTTTGATCTTCAAGCTGTTCAGATGCTCTTGAAACTCTAGCTCCGCCTGTAAGCCATTAGGACAACGCTGTTTATCATGTTATGGTAGGACAAATAAAAAAAACCGTGCAGGTACGCTGTGGAAGTGTTTTTATAGTTACAACGGTCGACACCTCACAATATGCGTAATTTACGCCGCTTTAATGCCCGGTTTACGCGAGTGAGTAGCAGGAATCATTTTGGACATTCAGACAGGCTCCACACTATCCTATCCTAATTATCGGATGAAATGGAACTAAGTGTAAGGCAATCGGACGTCCTCAACGTCGAGTGGCCTGCGCTATATACTATAATAAGGTTTGGATCGGAAAGTGTCGAGCGCGCAGTATGGAACTTTATTCCAAATACTTTTGGGGTCGAGTCACCTTCGTCCGTAGGAGAATTAAGTACCCTCGAGATACCCTACACGTGACCCTGGGTGGTGCCAACCAGGTGACAACTCTACTGGTGGTAGGCTTCGGCCGTGGCTAGTCACCACCCACTGAATTAAGCCATGTCGCCAAGCGGCCTAGCCGTGTTCCGGCATGATGTTCGGTGTTGCCATTCATGGATGGCGGGTCAGATCAGTTGCGCTGCATGTGCCTAGTGAATGTAGCATCTCGATCTACTGCCGCCTTCCTACCTAGGCAAGTATGCTCCATCGTAGATCTCATCGTCACTTACCATCAGGTGAGATCGAGATCAAATACTTGCCTATAATGTATAAAAAAAAAAAAAAAAAACTTTGAAATAAAACAAATTCTACGGAGTTTATTAGTATTCGTGTAAATATAAGAAATCAATATACTTGCCTACTTGTTCATTCTAAACTTGCCGACCTAATTACACGAGAACACCTGCTTCTTGTCAACTAGCGTACTGTGCTGTCTTAGTGAAATCCGAGCATTAATGAGTCGTGCAATTTGAATTATATTCATTTTCTTACATTATTTTAGGTCTTAATGAGTTCCACTAAGAGTTATAATCGATAAATATACTTAGACTAACTTGTGCGTGATTCATTATTATTTTTTTGGAAAATTGAAAGATTATTATTTTACAAAAGGCGACATTATTTTCGATACAAACGGAGAACGCGCCTTTTATTTATCTATTTGCCTGAACGCGCATCACGTGATTACTAATGTAGAGATTTTGATGAAAAATGCCATGGTAAGCTTATATACTGTATCAATGTCCGGGACATTGATCCTATTCCAGGAAATCCACGCGCACCAGGTTGCAAAAGTAAATTGTATATGAAAATTAATTACACTACTCAATGCGAACGGCGTAAAGCAGCTTAAATTACGCTATTGTGGTAATTGATCGATGTACCGCGCCCTACGCGTTGCACGTTCCGGGATAATTCAAAACAAATAAAACATAGTCTCAATTTGATTTTTATTATTAAATGTATTATACTTGTTAAATTGTTATCGTTTTTCTCTAATATCACTTACCAGAAGTCCTCGTAATAAACGTACACAACATATATGTTTGTGTTAAGTAGATGTCTTAACGATAGGATAAGGGCGAAGCACACAACGCGAAAAGTATCTCAAAATCTAAGCACCACTCAAATTTTCAACGGACCGTCCAAAAAGAGTTCCGATAAACTACATTTTAATTTGAATGTTTATAAATCGAATACAAGTAAAAAAAAAACTAGTATCCTCTTCTATAACACTATTACTCGAGGAAACTGACACTCGAAACTTATGTCAACGAACACTAGGCGAACACAGAAACGAGATTTGCAATTCAAAATTGCTACGGTGTAGACACTCGACACTTGGTTTAATAGCCTGTGTAGGTATGACAAGTAGCCGTGTATACGTTCCCTATGAATAGAATATTGCTACCCTGAACACTGGCTTCATACCTCCGTCTCCGATGCTGATTATCAGATGAATTCGGATAATGTGTAGGACAATCGGGAAGGGCATCTCCCAAGATGTCTGACCAATTTTCTGATAAAAAAGTTAAGGAGCGATTTTTTACTAGTTTTCATTTAAAGCATAGTTTCTTTTCCTGTCATAGAATTACCAGACAAATTCATTACGTTTATCAGATTTTTTTTTATTGTTTATATTCTGTCAATTAAGTCTCAAATTAATTTGATAATAACCTTTTTTAACGAGCACTTGCAAACATAAATAGCTTAAATAGCTAAATGATACCTTTGCTTTTCAGTATGTAGGTTTTAATGTTCCGTCGAAACTTCGGAATGAGAGTAATATTTGGTCTCTTATAGGTATAAAAAATTGAATCATACGTATCATTTGGTAAAATGGTGAAGGTTAGAAACGTGAGGAAACCTGCATTCATCGCGTAAGACGTGTCAATTTCTCCAACAGGCGTGGGTAAAATCACTCTTAAATCAATAGAATCTTTCCGAAATAATAACGATAGACTCGCTTAATACATAAAACCCTAACACTAACGACAAAATATGGCTCAAAACAAAAACCATATTTCCAAGATGTTAAAAACTCGAGCTGGAAGCCACCCATTGATGGACGTAGACCATCCTTCCATCAAGGACTTTCACACACTACGGTCCACCGCCATCCACCGGTTTCCTGTGTTACTTGTGGGGCTGGTTCCCTAACTATGTGTCCATCACTGGGGGGTTCTGATTAGTCATGGGTTCTGGCAATGTGTTGTTAACCACAGTAGTGTATTTGACAATACATCCAAAATAATTACACACAAATGCAGCTCAACATTCAATCATTTCTACTTTATTCATCCATTTCAACCAAAATTGGTCTTAAAATTAATTTTAACTCTTAAAAATTATAATCGCAGAATCTCATAATAACTCTGGCTGAGTATTAATGGTTTGAAAACACACTTACGACCGAATATTCAACGCTGCTAAATTTTTAAGTACAACTACATAATGGTTTCAGACGATTTTATTTTAATGTTTTATGTATGTCGCGTTGAAATTAAGAAGTACCTACCAATCTAATTTGCCCGCTTCAGTATTTGGTGACTACTGTGTTATGCATTCAGTTGTCGCAATAATACTATGGAGGTGAAAAAATACAGATTTTTGCCATAATTTACATGATCGTTTAAATGCATTTAAAATGGCAAAGAAATTGTTAGTACAAAATAGTGTCGTATTTCATCATGCAACACCCATGGTCTATTGGTTGGAGAGGCCTCCTGGCCCCACTAGTTTGGGTAGCTATGGATTCCATTCATCCATCATCCAGGGCTAACATAGAAAACAGATTACATATTTTGCATCATGTAGATGTATCTAAGTTCACCCTCAGTCCAGTTTATGTTACCCATCATTCCATACCATATAGTACTCCTACAGCAAGGATTGCCAAGATGAGACCCACATCAAGGTTTTTATCATGATATTTATTGTTTTCTTATGAGGCATTATTTTATTTTCATATAAGTATTAAAATTATTTGCCTAATATAAATTAAAAATGTAAATATAATTGAAATTATATTAAAATGTTGATCTATTCAAATATAGGTTGTTTATAAGCATGTTTATTGGAGGGTATCATTAAACTTATTACTTTACTATATTCAATAGAAAAGTATGGTGTAAACTTTCAGCAACAAGGATAATAAACAATTCGCAAGAATAACTAAATTTATTTGTGTTTAAGTTACTTAAGTATTTTGTAGTAAATTAAACTGCATATTTACCTTGGTACAGTTGGATTCATCAAGATCTGGTTTCTTGGGCACTTCGGTGACTGAGTCCTGATAGCCCTCTGCCCCCGGGGGGCAGTCTGGGAGGTCCATCTTGAGGCACAACACTTGGTAGTTTATGACCTCAAAACGGTCATAAACTCTTGGTCACAATTGTTAATAAAATCTTCAGTCTTCTAGTTCGTGAATCACGCACAACTGTAATGCAAACCATTCAAAATCAAAGTATCTTTTAAGCAAATTATGAAAATTCTTAAAAAACTTGTTTATAAATAAATAGATACTTACAGATTCCACATGATGTACCATACTTACACTGAAGAATGCTCCTGATACCACAATTCTCATCACACAAATTCATTGTGTGATTATTCTGCATAATACTTAAGACTGATATGACATTTTTCAACCATATCATTTTATTTCTACACTATAAGAGTAATGCCTAACTAGGGGTGATTATGGGAAACAATCAATCAGGGCCACATATAGATCTGATCACAGTGTTAAAATTCCCTTGTATAAGGTGCACACATCACAAAAAGTTTGAGATTACTTTCTCCAGTAACTTATAATGTAATAAAATCCATTGCCACCCACTTAATTTCAGATTACAGAACCTTAAAATGAAGACTTGTGTCTCCAGTTAGCCTTGCAAAGGTCCCGATGTCCCTTGATATAAGTAGGATATATATTCTGAAACCTTCTGTGTTGTGTGTATAGTATTAAAACCAACTTTTGTTGTTTCCTAAATAACCTCAATCTTATAATCTTCTAAGAAAAACAAATGTATGCAACTCGATTACAGCTTCAGTACTACAGACAGCACTAGCATAGAGTTTAACTATATAATTGAATTATAAAATAATAAGAACTTACCGATTTTATTTAATTGAATGGCAGACTGTTTGCAATATCTACAAAATAGTGTTTTACAAGCAGCTAACTTACTTTCTTTAAAGATATACAAGTAGGTCTTTATGAAGAATATTACAAGTATAAAACCTAACGTTTAGATGCACCACGGATTCATCTCAATTTTTTCTACAGAGATCGCATAAATTAGACTAAGGTGTTTTTTTTCTCCTACTGTTATTTTTGTATCTATAGAAGTAAGACCTGCCGTTATGAAATCGATTCTATCCTTGCATTACAATTTAATTTTGCATTGCGTTTTTGTAGCATTCATAAAAAACTTCGTTTATCATAAATTATTACGATTTGTAACGAAAAAGGATAATTGATTCACTTACCGTAACAAGATGAAATGTCGTTTTCAAACAACGAGATTCTATTGAGCCGTTCTTTAAATGCTTACACTAATTGTGGTGATAAATCATTTCCGAAAAAGCAAAATCTACCATTGATTCACAAAATAAATTTTAATGCACAGACGCGTACGTCGTGGCCTCCATCCATTGCTTTTTATAAAGTCATTGAATTATATGTTACTTTCATTTTGTTTGTAACACCAAGAACAGAGCAAGATGGATATAGCATCTTTCCTGGAAAAAGTGGGACATAATGAGTTAGCTGTCAAATAGCTCTCCACTACATCCATATTTTGTAGCATTTCAAACGATTTTTTCTGTGTTTGGCACTACCATAGTGGCATCTTGCCAGTGTGAATTATATTATTATGTTTAAATAATACCTCAATCAGTAAAATTGTGGATGTGATGGGACGTCTTGGGGAAACTGAAATGCTAAGTTTACGTTTTATCCTTTCATCACGCTATTTTGATTACCTACATGCGTTGAACATTGCCGAACACCATAAAGGTAGTAGAAATTAAAACATTTGCTATTTTTCATGTTGTTCATTCGTTCTTTCTTTTTCCAAGAGCTCAGAAAAATGTAACAACTCTAATACCGCTTGCGTAAAAGCAATTAAAAAAAAGTAAAGAAAGTAAAACATTTTTTATTATTATGAACTTTATTATCATAATCACAAATTAATTACTTAATAATACAATAACGGCCCACGGTGCGGCTCCTGTTTTATTAGAATCTCCTTTGCCTGCGATTTCGTATACTTGGGCCTTAGTTTTTTTACTATCCCGGGGAATCTTTCCACTTCCCGGGACCCAAAATATACCGTAAGTAGGTTACTCATATACCCTAAATATACATTTACCCAGTCGATACGTTAGAAACCATTATAATTTAAATCAGTGAAATCCGCCGAGTGAATTATGAGTTAAAGTAGGTTTTCTATTCCAGGGTACGCTTCCTTTTTCTGGAATAAAAATATGCCTAGTGGATTTTCAGATAAGTACCAACAGTTTTTCGGCCGAGTACCTATAACTAGTAGATAGGTAGCTATTTTATCCGACATTATATCTCTCTTTGCCCGCGGCATTAAAAGAACCGGTGGAATTGCCCCGGTCCGGTTACAAGATACCAATAAATGTCCACACTTACATGTAAACTCTCAGTCAGACAGATAAATCAATCACAAACCGAAGTAATCGGTCAAGAATCTCATAACTCCTACCAGGAATAACAAACAATGCAGCATATTTCATTTCGCATAAATTCGCGGAGGGCATTCACCTAAAAGTTTGGGGTCTTAATGCTAATTAGACACGAAGATTAGCCTAAAGCGACTCGATGGGCCCGTGGTCAGTGAGGCGAGTTCACAAACGCGAGCATGATGCGTGGAGACAGACGCGTGCGGAGTATTCATTTCGCGGCCATAATCCCGCGCGTAATTTATATTTTTAAGTGTTTGAATGTAGCCGCCGCTTCGGAATACGGTGTCCCAATAGAAATAAAACTTTGGGACACGGGGCGAACACCGCTGTCGCATATGGTGGACGTGACCAACGAGTTCGGTCTGAAAGTGCTCGCGGAACATAATTTTTTAAATGATAATAACATAGCGTTCTCGCCTTACGGCCTGATGGGGATCATGGTGGCGCTTTACGAGGGGGTGGATGGGGCTTCCTCCTACCAGATTCAACGCGCCATGCAACTACCGTGGAAGAGGAATGTGATGAGGATAGGATTCAGAGATATACATCGCACTTTAAAAGTGAGTCATTATTGAGCGGTAAAAATAAAATATTTATCGCTGCACTACAGTTAGATATTTATTTATATGTTTAAGAGGCCTTTTGTTCTTTCGGTGAGCGCTGAGCGCAAAGAGCTTCTATTGACTTTATCGACAGCTAGTAAGGGAATATTTAGGAACATATTTATATCCTTGCTTATACACAATTCTATAAGTATAAGGTATACTGACATCGTAGAAGTCACCGGACCGCATAGGATAGGACCGCATACAAATACTTACTACTTACTTACTATAACTATGTAAGTAGTTATTTATGTAACTTCCATCTAATGTTTATTACTAACTTCTCTAATGTTTATTTGTTTCTACCTTCTGTTGAATTTACTTTGAAATCTAGCATTAGGACTCAAGATATAATATTAGATAGATACTTAGGTACTTAAAATGTTATTTGTTTCAGACATACTTTGTTCCCGAGGAAGGGTTTCTTGCTGGATTAGCCTTAAACAATGAGAATGTTACGTTTAATGATCAGTATAAGAAGATACTCCGGTTTTATGGGTTTGATCTAGAGAACGATCAACTACCAACATTGTCCCCTGACTCTAACAATACAGCCAATGCAACGTCGCCAGGGACAACAGTGAGTCCGCTAAATCCAGGCGACGCCACCACTGCTGCAATGACAACAGAAAATAAAATAACACGTGAAGACGCAACAACCCTCTCGACTAAGGAAGAAACTACACCTACAACAAATCCAAATGTCGAAACAATAAGCACGATTGCGATGGATATGACAGGAGGAATAACATCTACAACCGCTAGCCCGTCATTAGCACCTAATGCTGAAGACAAATCCGTTAGTTCCGCTATTACTGCAATTGAGCAAACTACGACGCAAGTTCCTTCTAGTCCTGAAACTGAACCAACTGTAACTACGGTAGTCTCAAGTGCAACCCCCATTACTACGACAGCTGCAACTGAAACGACTATGACAGCGGCTCCGATGACTACTACGTTCGCCCCAACTACAACTACGTTTGCCCCAACTATAACTATGTTTGACCCAACTAATACAGATTCCCCAACTATAACGACAGTTGCATCAAGTACGACTACAATAGCTACAACACAAACTGATGCAGAATCATTTTCTCAATCCTCGCAAGTTACGAGTGCATTAACAGGCGAACCTACCGTCAATAATGAATTAGATACATCAACATTTGAAATGAATACAGTAGAACCGTCTACACAAGAAATGAATTCTGAAACAGCATCGTCGACTGTTGTTGATAGTTCTACGGTTACTTCTACAACGGTCATTGAAAGTACAGCAGGAACACAGCAAACTGGACAAATGAGTACTATGGAAGATATGACCACCGTGTCCAATTCTGTCACGTCTTTGGTCAATGAGTCTACGTTAGAGACACTGGAACGACGCAAAAAGTCAATTGTAGACTTTATCATTACGAACCCCCCACACGTAGACGACTATCTGTATTACCGTTCTTTCGACATTGATTCGGAGATACCGATCCCAAATCCCGATACAATGTTTATGGCAAACGGTCTTAGAAGCGTTCAGGTGAGTCGGTGTTAAAATTAATTATTATTTATTCAGTTTTATTTGAAATACAGTTACAGTTATTACAGACAGTCTTATGTCTGTCTGTAATAACTGTAACATCAAACTTGTGATATATTTTTTGCGGTGTGCTTGAATTTTGTGTTACCCAATTTATTTACAGTTTAATGATAGGTCACACATAATTTATTAGATACCTATCGACATACCCTAATGGATATATGACTCAGTACGTAGATACTTTATAAGTTACTAGCTGCGCCCCGCGGTGTTACCCGCGATTAAAAAGTATGTCCTTTTCAAACTTTCACATTTATAATATTAGTGGGATTGACTTGTTCAAATTGTTGTATCGATTTACTTTAGAAGTAGCTTATTTAGCTATCTCTTGGTCCTTCCTCACTCATTGTGGGAGTAGTGCAAATTGTAACAAATTCTCCACAGCCGCACGCATCCTCACATAATAGGTAGGTGTCGTCGGTCATAACACAAATATAATATAATAATAATACCAGCCCTTTTAATGTCCCACTGTTGGGCACGAATCTCCCCTCAATGTGAGGAGGATTAGGCCATAGTCCACCACGCTGGCCCAGTGCGGGTTAACAGACTTCACACGTCTTTTGAGGGGTTCTCTCAGACATGTAGGTTTCCTCGCGATGTTTTCCTTCACCGTTTAGCAATTGATAATCATGGTTGAAAATGAGATTCGCACATGAAATCTAGAAATCCCAGAGATGCGAGCTGGGGTTTGACCCTGCGATCCTCGTTACCGAGGCAAGCGTTCTACTAACTTGGCTATCATTGCTTCTAACTTCATAACGCAAATGTATGATGAATTTTTCGCTCCATACAGGTGACATACATGCATTACGACACGGTGCTGGAGCATGCTTACCTCCCTCATTTGGAGGCTTCAGCGCTACGGTTGCCGCTTGACAGTGATCGTTATTACCTTCTCGTAATACTCCCAACTAGGGGAGGTGCCACAGAATTAGGAAGGCTGTTGGCAAGAATGGCGCGGGAGTCGGATTTATCAGACGTCTATTCGATGCTGCGCCCACGCCGTGTCAGGGGCATCGTGCCTAGCTTTATTGTGAAAGGTCATGTGACTTTGACTACAGATTTACAAAAGGTGAGCCGTTTAAGTACGATCAAAAGTAGTATACTTAGCTACGATTTGTATTCCAATTACAGCTTAGGTATGTCAGTGCTTAGCGACATTTCTTAAAAAAAACTTGCGCTTGCTTTTACGAACTTCTACTGAGTATCTAGGTATCATCCAAATACGTCAACAAAGTGATTAATGTAGCCCTTTCCGTCTATGACACGGTATGCAATAGCAGAGCTTAAAACAACATCAAATTAGCATAATAATTAGTTTTGTAGGCTACACAGCAGTTGACACAAATATTTGCCACTCACATCCACGTGGTAGGTGAATACGATCGCGACTATTAATATTTGATGTGACCCATTCCCTTAATATATGACTTATAATGCAATAAAGTCGTATATCCTCATATCAGAGAACAGTTGCTCCTAGTAACGTCAGTCGATATAATACCCGTTATGGTATATCGTTTGCTGTACAATATTAGACGTTAAATGGGTTCCAAATGAAAGTCCGCGATTGTACCTACTTATATTGGTTAGTATTGGACAGTATAGTTGGTGTATTCGTCTGGGGATATTATTATTATTACCTACATAACTTGGTATAATTATACCTAGACACCAAGCTAGAGATACTACTAATTACAAGGTCTTAAAACAAAAGATTTCTCACCAAATAGTTTTTATATAATCTGTCAAGTTCATCGTTTGTATCATAATATGTGTACCGAGGCTAATGATGCCGTTACAGCTGGGCATAAGGGCTGTATTCGAGCCTCGCCAGCGGGACTTCACCCCGATGACCCAGCTGCCGGGGGTGTACGTGCGCAGCATCGAACAGGCTGTCTCCGTCGCAATACGCAAGTATCGGCCAGATGATCATAAGAAGAACAGTAAGTGCCAACTTAAAATATATAATGATTATCTGTAAGTACCTTTTGAACATGGCCGAAAAATTCGATGGTCAAGTCTATAAAATTCACATTTGGAACCATACACGCTCATCTGGTTGCGGCTGAACGAGAGGTCATCGGTTCCCCGGAATTCTAATTCATCATTGCTATGATTCCTCCAACTAATTAGTGAGTGGACGAGTTCTTACTCGTGCGCGGTAAGTTAGGCCCACAAAGCCGTTCCGGCATGATTGACTTAATTGCTCACATCTGACATAGCGACCGTGGGACCTACGCTAGTTTACAGCGCGCCGTAGGCTGCCGCAGGTACCTGGGGTCACCCGCAAGACTGGGGTCGTACATCGCCGGGTCACGGATCGACGCGTCGCCGCGCGCGCCTCCCGCCGGAAAATCCTTGAGCCACAATGATGTGCTCCGAAAATCCATAAAATTGATTTTCCACAATTAATTGAATTGGCAACCGTAAAGGTCGCACATTATACCTGCGTCCCGCTACCTGGCAAAAGATTTGCGCACACAATTCTCGACAAAGCACTGACGAGTGATGCAATATAGTAATCACTGCATCATGTAACTGCTCTTGTTAAGTGTGCGCGAAAGCATTTTCATGTCCTCCTTTTGACGCACGAGCTGAGATAATTGTTGGCAAAACAGCGCAAAGTAGAGGTGTCAAGTGGCGAGAGCGTGGCCGCGCCGCAGCCATTGTCTCCTGCGGCCGGTGGCGCAACGCGGCGACACGCGCATTTGCGTTCATTGATGCGCCGCGGTGGATGGCGCACTTGTGTCTGCATGCACGCGCCATCGACAATCATGGAAATCGCCGGCTGCAACATTGCGCCGACCTCAATGCCTAATCGCGAGATGAAAATGATGACTCGCTGATAGGTCTCTATCATTACAATTATGTATACGAGTTCAACTGAAAAAAATACTACGTGATTGTTTCCTGTTGCTACAATTTGATTGTTTTTATGGTTATTATGATAAGCGTCAATAGCGAGCTTTGCAAGGCCAGCCATTACAAAATCTAACCCTAAGCCTAAGTCATAGGTGAGATGGGAAATTATAATCTTTGATTAGTCTGTATAATAGCCAAAATTAGTGCTGGTTATAGCAGTTCATGTCTACTCTTCATGGTGGGGTGTCAGTTATATCCCACCACTTTCTTCAATTCAATTCAATTCAATTTTTAAAATAAATGGCTCCACCGATCTTCGGTGATTTTGCCAGTGTCAAGGTGAAAAAGGAAAAAATACACATATTGAGTGTTCGATGAGCAATAAAGAATAAATTTTAGTGGCGTTGAGACTCTGAAAAATAAATTCTTTAAAAACTATCTACTTAAATACGTGTTTACACAAAATAAGCTCATAATATAAAAAGATGCGATGAACCAAAGACATCTATCTACAGATAGACAATGGAGGATGTAAATTAAACGTAAATGGAAAAAAAAAAAAAAAAAAACCTTATAACTTTATTTTATTCTTGGATATAAATTTATCTAGGATGTATATCAATGGAGAAAATACTAATGTCAGTAAAAAATCTATATTAATAGGACGATCGATATCCTTGGGGAGAATATCGTAAAGAGGAACTGAAATTTTGGAACAATGAAAAAATATATGCTCAAGAGAGCCCTCTCCTAGTCCACACTCACATAAGGAGCTATCCAGTATCCGAATTTTCCTCAAAAATACCGGGGAACAGTAGTGTCCAAGGCGTAAACGAATTATAATAGATGTATTAAATTTTGATAAATTTCGAATTTTACAAAACCAGGGTTTAGTGGGAAGCTCAGGTTGAATATTACCATAGTGGATGCCTTTTAATTTCCTCGATAATTGCCACGAATCGTTCCAAGATTTCATCATCTGGGGCTTAGCCAATGACCGTAAATCCCGGCAGAAAACGTTACTATGTACACCCACGCCCAGCTGAGCGGCATCCCTGGCATATGAGTCCGCCGACTCATTGCCAACATTACCACTATGGCTGGGGATACACGCCAGTACAACCTCTAGTCCAGCTAATTTACACTCACGTAACATTGTTTTGATATTTAGAGAGATGCAGAAGTTGTCCCTCGCGTGAAATGGGCGTTTAAGTAAATCCTGTAAACAACTTAGCGAGTCGGAGAGGATAATGGATTTATTAATATTATGGGATTTTATGTAGGATACCGCCTCGAGAATGGCAATAGATTCACCAGTGAAAACGGAAGTTTGTGGAGGGCATTTATAATTTAAAATTACACCACTTTCTTAACCAATTAATACAGGTTGACAATCAGTGACCAATAGCAGCATAGACAACTCGGGGCTTCTACACAATATAAGTGCGAGCTTATACAACCGGAATTTTATATAACGAAATCAAATCGGTCAGAATGGCATACAATTCTGTTCTACATCACACATGCTATTATACCGTTTATATTTTTTTTCAGTTCCATCTGATAGAATGTTACAGAGGTGTGATGCGTTTTTTTTTAAGATTATGAAATCCCGGGTATATAAGCCCGCCCTAAGAAAAACTAACTTATTCGGAACTAGTGAGAACGATCGGTTGATCGATCGATCTTATCGTGTAGAAACCTTTTTACATTGTTACTAGATTACTAGTAACAGAACACACAACACTACCACTTTACCTGAGCTGAGCGCCGCCACCGGGGTTCCCATCCTCCTATTTAAAATTATTGATGTTTATTGCAGGATACGTGACGAGCCGCGAGCCAGTCGTGTTCTCCGCTAAGTACCCGTTCCTCTACTTCGTAATGGACGCCAACATACACGTGGCCCTTATGGCCGGCAAGATGGTGGATCCGCTTAACTCGAGGATATTATAGTGATATCAGCAACAATTTGTTTTAATGACGCTTTCCTTGGTTCTACGCGGGCCCGTCTTGGCATCAGTGTGACAGTACCACCACTACTGTTGACTGACAGCTGACTCACGCTCATTCAATTATCGACATTTCAAAGTTTGTTTTTAAGACTGCGTGTGCGGCACTACACCCTAGCATGTCAGTCAATAAACAAAGGTCCTAAATCAGGGGTTCCCAAACTTATTTTGTCTACTGCTCACTTTGTGAATGACTCATTTTTTAGCGCCCCCATTTTTTCACCTACTTAAAAACCAGTATAACTTCAAATTAAATTAATTATTGTAAGCCTCTACACAACGCCCCCATTTTTTTCTGGGTCTCTTACCCCCTTTAGGCCTGTTATGGGCCACTTGGGAAAGGCTGCCTTAAATGAATAACAACTATTCATGTTGTTTATGTGCGAGCTGTCTGAGCCGATTGGGCTGCCGCGTAATAATAGAACTGGACCCTAAGAGGAATGTAGGTATTTTCAATGTCCTCAACAGTGTAAATATCATCATCGTGATTTGTTAATCGAATGATTAATGGTGTACCTACATCTGAAGATGGTCGCAGTACTCAAATAAAATAGAAAATAGTTTTTTAAGTTTATTTTTACATTACACCTCTCACTTCGCCCTCTTGGATTTGATCTTTCTTAAGTAGAACTCGAGCTCTTTACCCTCAAGGATGTAGCCGTCGGCGCGGCCGCACTGGCCCGGCCGACTCGCCACACACGCTGAAAAACATATAGAAGTATTAGCAGTGAAACAAAAATGGGAAAATATAGACAACAGGGGCATTTATCTCAGAGTAACTATGACAAAGTAGATCACACAACTGCTAGACTATTCCCAAAACGGTCACAGTCATTAATGCAGTCTCAAAACTTCTCGATTTCATCATTGAGGGTTACATGTCTACATAAAGTAAATATTAATTGGATACTAATCATATTTTATTATACACTTGGCAATCTGATTAAATGTTTTAAATCATTAAAAATATTCTCTTCTCTAAACCGCATTTTAAATTAAGAATTTAAATGGGCTAACCATTTAATTAATATAAATTTGAGGAATATATCAACAGATGTTTTTATCTCAAATTCATTCCAACAAATTTTCTATCATTTATTCATCAACATAGTTAAACAATATTATTGAAGATATGTCTTGTATATAGAACTCACCTAACAAACGTCCAGTATGGAATTGCTCTTCAATACCACCATCAACCTTGGACAGGCGCTGCCTGCCCAGGTACTTCTTGGCGGTCTTCTTGCTGCGTTTCTTGTTGATGATGGCATCTTCTGCCTCAGTCTGCAAATATTCAAGTGATCAATTCTAAGTTTTGTAACTATTATTTCATATTTGGTGATAAGTTAATATGCTCCTCAGTTAATGCAAAAATCATTGCTATAATCATTTGACACGCAAACTATCATCATTAGGGACAGAGCAATAAAATCAAACAATTATATTAGCAAAGAAGGTTTCTGCCAAGTTCATAATCATTTAAAGGAAATGGTACATTCATTTGGAATGTATGGCATTGGCATTAATGGCAATACAATGCAATTGTTTAACCTTTTAAATTCTGGGAAGAGTATACAGAAAAGTCTAATGGTATGGTTACACCTCTGGCTTAATGAACTAAATGCCTTGATAACTCCACTAAGCAGATATTGCCAACAGTTTAACATATTAATATACTGACATTAGATATTAAACTATAAGAGCAGAACTACATCAATGTAGCCAAGCACTTAACATGGGACTTGTTAACCTGGATGTGACCACACCATTAAGGGAAGTGCCTTACAGTCCAAATTTCACCTTTTCTCCTAATAATATGGATCAAATTCAACATTACTCTTATAAGTTTCATAATTTACACAGAAGATATTTAACTAACCAGTTTAGCACCCTTCTTTCTTCCAAGGGGCAGCAGATAGTGTGATTCATACCACTGCCTGAATGGTGTAGCATCCACCACAACAATGGCGTTCTTCACCAGGGTCTTGGTACGAACCAATTCGTTGTTGGACGCATTGTATACCACATCAATAATACGGGTTTTGCGAGTAGAGCCTGGAAATGAGAGAAATTAATAAATATATATGTAAAAACTTTGTCAGGTTTTTGAATTATACATCAAAACTATCAGCCAGGAGGCCAGATAGGTACTGAAATCATATGTGATACTACCTGAAAAGCATATGCATGTAACTTGCACCATAGCAAAACAGAAACATGAACATGTGCTACTCTCAATTTAATATTTACAGATAAAAGCCTGCACATATATTGAGTACTACGTAAGTTACTCATTATTTGAATAAATCTAGTGAAGACAATTTTTTTTAAAAGCATTTGTTATGCAATGTACTATATGATCGCTTCCAGTACTCATAATTAGAATTAGATTAATTACAAGTACTACAAACTAAAAGCACTTACATTCTGATCCCCATGAGAAGTTTCCAGTGTCCAGACGCAGGGCACGGTATTTCACGTTGCCACCGCGAGAGCGCACCGAGTGGATACGCTGGGGACCAAGCTGCCACACAATACGGCATGTGAGTACCTCATCACATCACAAACTTCATCATACTTATTATAGGTTATGTATCATTGTGCTCACCTTTGTGTTGGCAGCCGGGCGACCTAACTCATACTTCCTCTTCTTGCGGATGGGGGCGCGTTTGCCGCCCGTAGCCCTCCGCTTATGCCAATGATCACGACTGATACCTGCATCACATAGTGATCATAAATTTTCATACAACACTTCACCGACTACCACAATATTACGTTCTCTCGTCGATAAACAAAATACATATATAAGGCCAATCACTTAAAAAAACGCGATATAATGAGCATCATGATTGATTATAGAAATTAGCCGCGACAAGGATATTTTACGATAAAAATGTAGTAACACAACACTGATATTACTCACCCATCTTGGCTGGGTCAGAAAAGAAAAGGTTTGTTTGACAGACGGAACTACTATACTTCTACTACTCTGTAGTCTATGGTTGGTAGTCTATGCGATCCAAGCACGATTTCAAACGGGTTTTTTCGTACACCCCGATATTATATTGCAGAGACGATAGAAATTATATTTTCTTCGAAAGTTCTTATAGTAAATTGTTACCAAGAAATAATATTTCGAAGACATTAAATTATTCTTTTGAGTCAGAAGAGCAAGGACCGCGTTGACAGGGCGCCCTTATGTACCTAGTAATATTATGCTTCACCTAAAGTAAAACTTCAGCTTAGATATTAACGCAAAACATAATTACGACACTATATTCTAAAATTTTACTTAAATTAAATGCACAAAACTCAACACGAACAGTTCGCAGACGTTCAGGCACTAGAAAAAACAGAAGAGGTCTAAAACTGTAACGTCAAGTATGATTTAAATTAGGAACACTGAAAAAAGGCAATCTAGTTAGGTACACAATGGTAACGCCTTCACGGTTATTATAATAAAAGAAACAAAAAAATATAAGGCTGATAGGCTGATGATAATTTTGTTGAATTAGGTACTAATTATATTTTGTATACGGCCCACGGTCATATATTATTTTTACATGGCCGTCCGTACTTCCATTTGCTTGTTTTACAACTCGAACAAAGCCAACGAGCTTGCCTAAAGTCCTTTAAAAAGGTAAGCAATTTAAATGGTCCTTCCAAAAGGTAAGTAATACTGTATGTCAAATCTGACAGAAGTTAAATCGTTAAAAATAACGTTCTCAGGCTTATCGAGTTCCAAGCTGCAAACCTACGGCCTACGGCCAATTTATCTGGGCTATCCAGGCTTAGCACAGGAGAAACATGTACAAACGTAGGCTACACATTTTCGACTTGTGTAAACCAGGCATAAAATAAAATATATTGTCTATCAGTAAGGTCTATCATTCGTTAGATTATGTTCACCATTCGTTCACAAATCTCATTCTTTCATTTTTAGCGTTCCGTAGTCTACTAAACTAAATTCCCAACCTACAATTTCGATAATTATGTACGTCCGCGTATCCCTGATCTATCATAGATATTCTATTCAGAGACTGTTAACATTATAAAGTGTACTACACACACACAATATACCTGCCGCCAGTATTTCTAGATGGATAAAACCGTTACCAGCGATTGGTGGCAAACATTAGGTGGGTTGGGTAGGAGACGGCGCTTTACGCTGAAATACGACATCTATACATATAAATAAAATTGGTGTCTGTTTGTAATATTAAAATAACCGCTTTTTACTAAGTGCATTTGGATCCTATACACGGTACCTATACCAAAACAATTTTTTTAAAAATGTTTGTCTGTCTGTCTGTCTGTTTGTTCCGGGTAATCTCTGAAATGGCTGGACCAATTTTGACGGGACTTTCACTGGCAGATAGCTGATGTAACAAGGAGTAACTTAGGCTACTTTTATTTTAGAAAAAAACATAGGATCTCACGAAAAAAAAAACCAATGTTGCAGCGTTGCGCCTGATTAAGTTTGATAGGAACAACCTGAAATGCGTCCCGCGGGCTCAGAACGCGCGAGCAGGCTGTTGCCAACGGTTGTCTTTGTTAAATACCACGCGGTCGAAGTCGCGGGCAACAGCTAGTATGTAAATATATTCACTATCCCTGTAATAACGAAGTGTATTATAATCTAGTAAAAAAACTACATGACTGATAAAAGGATCAAAATAATCATGAAGATGTTAAAAAAAATATCACAACGATTAAAACTTATCAAGATCACAAGCTATAGCCAAATAAGCAAATAGTATAAGCAATATCTGCAACATAGTAATCAATCTGTATATGATTGTATTTTTTTTTTGTGAGTATTCATGTCTGGTTCACCCAGATATATTTACTTGATTATTTCCAAGAAAGATAGAAAATAGTTTTTATTTTATTAGTTCCTCACCAAACAGCAGGTAATCTGCCAATTTCATGTATTTATTATTTAATGGTCACCAGTGTTGCCAGATTGGGTATTTTTTTCGCAATTCTGGGTAAAAATTTAGGCTCTGGAGAAATTTTGGAGAAATGAAATTCTTGGAGAAAAATTTGGAGAAAAAAAATATACCATGGAGAATTTTGGGTACTTTTTAGTTTTCATTCTATTCACTCTGTTTTTTCTCTCTATGGTATGTCATACCCGTCAAGCAGTGGGGATACGTAACGTAAAAAAAAAAAAAAAAGCTCATTCTGCTGTTTCAGTTTGTAAATTAGAACAGTCTTTCAAGGAAAAAATAAGAAAAATTAACCGATATTAACAACTTTTTGCCTTTGGATAAAACTCAAGCAAATTGTATCATTTTGGAGAAAAATAATTTCAAATTTGGGTAGAAATAGAAAATCACATCTGACAACACTGATGGTCACAGAACCCGACCTTGTACGTTTTCCGACTCACACCTAACTGGTTTTACTAACAAAATTATTCATTTCATTCAATCGTTCTCTTGTTTGTAGCGGTATCACTTGTATCGTCGGCGTGGTGTTAAAAATTCTATGATTTCAAGAGTTAAATCTGCAATTTCTACTCAATAATGTCGTCGGACTTTTACATTCGTTATTACGTTGGCCATAAAGGAAAGTTTGGTCACGAATTCTTAGAATTCGAATTCCGCCCTGATGGCAAACTGCGGTATGCTAACAACTCAAATTATAAAAATGATACGATGATTCGTAAAGAAGCGTATGTGCATCCTTGTGTTATGGACGAACTGAAGAGGGTAATCGTAGACTCCGAAATCATGCATGAAGACGACCGCCTTTGGCCACAACCAGACAGAGTCGGCAGACAGGTATGTAATCATTCACTCATCTAAATGGAGGGAAATGCGACCCAGACAAAAACAAATTTGTTTAGTTACAGTTCAGTCAATATAAAAGACTATCTGGACATAATTAGGTTTGTTTTTCATTCCTTCTGTAACAATAACTTTACTTCTTACCTTGTGCAAACATAACCATGATTTTCATTTGATGTTATAATAAGTTATAAAAAAATGTATCTAAGTAAGGTAAATATGTAGTAGCTGTCTACACAAAAACAAGTTATTAAATTCCCTATATATGTAACTAAATATGCTCTCATTTCAGGAACTGGAGATTGTCATCGGTGAGGAGCACATTTCTTTCACCACATCCAAAACAGGCTCATTAGTTGATGTAAACCAGTCCCGTGATCCTGAAGGTCTACGTGGTTTTTACTACTTAGTGCAAGATCTCAAATGTCTGGTATTTTCACTTATTGGTCTTCATTTTAAGATTAAACCTATATAGTCTTTCATGTAATAAAAAATGCTGTCAATTTGGGAGTTTTATTGATGTAACAGCTGCTACACAAAGTGAATATGAATAATAGGGCCTGCATTGTGTTATTTCTTCTATGGAGACTTGTGAAAAGCAATCAATCGATGCCCTATTCTCAGAGAAAATAGAGTACACAGGATTCTAAACACTAGAATGTAATGATCAGATCAAAACAATTTTATCTCGCTGAATGAGTAACCAGTGCCTGGACAAGTTCAGCGAGCTGCATTCGTTCAAGGATTCCCCAATATTTTACTAACCTATAGACTTAGCCTGCTATGATTGACTTATAAAGTTACTTGCCTATATGATGGTATTCCTGGGTCTTAGATCGGAATTAAAAAAAAAAAACTTGATGAAGAACAGGTGTATTTTATATAGGAAACCATTTCGACCGGGTTTTACGTTATTAACCCTAGCCTAGAGATCACTATTTGAAAGTCATGGGTTACAAATGTTGATGTTTTTGAGTGCGCAATGCATTGCAATCCAAGAGATCCCAACAACGCTCCGCATGAAATGTGGTATAACATTAAAATTGTTTCGTTACGGAGCCATCCAATATCGGCACTAACACCTGTAAAGATTTATCAATGAGCTAACTACATCCTTCCTCTCTCTCCAAGATACATTTAATAAGAGGAGTTTGTTTGCAAATTTGATGTATCATCACACAAGCCCAGTCGTTATAAGTAGGCGGTACTTGATACCGGATACCGCTAATACCGTGGCGATATGGATCAATGGGTCCTGATACTTTTCATAATACTGACAGTGTGTACGCCACTTATACGGGATAATAAGGTCGAATACGCACTACGGCCAACTAGCGTGAGCTGCTTTTGGCAAGAGTTTATATTATATTATTTCTAAAACACGTAGGTATTCACGCTTTTACTGATTTTAGCTATTAGTCATAGCCACTGGGGTATAAAATGCTCCACAATGCACTGCAATCCTGTTTATTTAATAGTCGTTAGGTACCTTTAAATATATTTAGTACTACACTGACTACCAACAATTTTCCGTTCAAAATAAGTACCTGTAGTATTTTATGTATTTTATTTGGTTTGCGTTTCATTTCACCAAACATTAAGGAATTTTTATAAATGAAATTATTTTAAATAATTATTTCTGCAAATTAAGTGTTTTATCCCGCCCGCGACCTGCTTTCGTAAGCTTTATTTCAGAAAAGGCCGCATCTAGCTATCTGTAATATTACCAATCCAGGACATTATTACCTACTGAATCTATTCCGATTTTCACCTGAGTCAGTAGACAATATTATTTTACTCTTCGGACTATACACAAGAGTTTGCTTGCGCAGGATAGGTATAGTAAAGTAATATACTTCCCAATAGAAGCCGGGGCGGATCGCTTGTGTTGTTTGTTGACTGATCAACATTCTCTTCCTTTCAAAATTTTTATGAGCATGAGTTTTTTTTTTGCTTATGGTTATTATTATTACGAAGTTATTTATTGAGCTATGCGATTTAAAAGCGATCGATCTTCAGAATTAAGCCAAAAGAATGCTAGATGATCGAACAGTATATAATGGAGACCTATATGACCCGAACGAATGTCGTTAAAGAGTAGGTACCTAGTACCTATCTAACATACCTATTCAAAAGAGAGTAGCAGGCTGAATGAAATTGTAATACAGTATTGGTTATTAGGTTTATGCCGATTTAAAATTTATAAGCCAGTTAGGAGATAGAGAGAGAGAAGGAGAATACAAATTAAGTTTAATAAACTTTTAGTAAACATCAGAATTATTGGTGTAAAATGATTTAGAATTACATTATCTCCTTAGGCTAAGCTTTATCTTTGGTTTTTTAACAAATTTCGTGTAGAGGAATGTATTCGGCATTGTATTTATGTTTATAGTATAGCTTTGCGCGTTGCGCGCGCATCGCATCTGCCCGACCGACCGACCGATTATGGCGGACAGACAGTGAAGAATGTTTGTCGTCTTTTCTAAATCAGAAAGTATCGACAGCAGCCAATGGCATAAACCGGGTTTTTTGTAAAAATTGTACATTGTAAATAGTTCTGTGTACATATAGTAATTATATTTGTGCTCGTTTTGTTTAAAAATTGTGTGAATAGTGTATTATTTTGAGTGTTTATTCTGTTCAGTTTTCGACGCCGACAAGTCGCTATACTCTAAAGTTAGTACATTAGTAAAGCCTATCTAACTTCAAAATTCGAAAAATTTCCAAATTCATTTCCTTAAAATCATTGATTTCACTTCTCGCCTTTGTTTCGATCCGTCAAGACCGTTGCAGTAGGTGCAATATTTTGGTTTCCTATAGCGGCTGTCATCGTGCTTCGATAAAACTACTGTCATTACAAAGACAAAAAGGCAGTTATAATCGCTAAATGGCTTTAAAACTGAGGTTTGTTTGCCGTATGTAGTTTATTTGATAATGTAAGGCTGTTTTATTAGTCATCTGACTATAATAATCGAAAACGCGCTGTACATCTATAAACGGGAAGATCGTTAGACATTTTGTTTACGGTTGCGAAGGATCGGAGTTTAGTGAAACTGAATGCTCGAACCCCACGGTAGCCCAATGAAGTGGCCGGGCACGGGGGCGGAAGAAGATGCGGGTGAAGCTGGGTTGCAGAGTGCCCGCGCCTCCCAGGCTCGCAGCCAGGACGATGCCGCCGTGCACTACGTGTTTCAGCGAGAGCCCCAAGAGGGCGAGTTGCCCTCCCTAGCTCCCAAACAGCGCTGGGCCGTCGGCGACGACACCATTGCCGAGGTTTGTTTACATGTTGTTGCTTATTGGAATATGTAAAACAAACAGATATCATAAATATAACCTAAAATTTGTCATTGTCATGTAAATGTTATTGAACTATGTCTGCTGTCATAATGTACAGTGATATTCTCTCATTAGCTAGTTTGGTATTTTGGTGTCAAGATTTTGCAAGTTTTAATATGTATTAAGGTAATATTTGTTTTGTTTATTATAAATAGTTTTGCTGCAGATTGGTATTTTTGTCATTACAGAATCAAGATAAATGGAAAAATCCAACTCCAATTACTATTCACAATATGCATCAACAAGGTCAAGCCATGCATCTTAAAAATTCTCAAACCAACCAACAGCAGTTCTACAACCAAGCCATAGCCTCATCAGTCGGAACTATGGCTATAAATCCTTCAGTGATTGGAAGTCATCAGGCTCATTTGACTACTAATATGGTGCACACACAACTGGCTCCACTGCAAAATCCAACTCTTGGCAACAACATGACAATCCAGAACAGTGCTATGATGCTACCACCGTTGCAAGGCATGCAAAATGCACCACAGCTTGGACAACAAGGCCTCTATGATATCCACCAACATCATGGCAATCCAATGCAAGCAATGAATGGGATCGGCAAAAGTGCAGAACATTTGATGTATTTGGGTCAGACTGGGATGCTTGCACCAGGGACTAACCAATTTCTTCAGCAAGGACAGAATCAACTAGGACTTACACCAGTTGCTGCCATCCGAAACCAGGTAAGTGATCACTTTTTGAAGTGTACAGTAAGAGGAAAGTATTATGGATGGTTCACTTTTTTTTTATGGTTGTCATAATTTATCAATGAAGTAACAATGTAATGTAGATAACCAATAGTTTAATATGAAAACATACAAGCATTGTAAACAAACATGTTTGTATTTCACTCGGTACAAGATAGGATTGTTCCATCCATGGTTTCATAGTTCCTGAATCTTATGCTCTGAACTTGAATAAATCAAAATAATTATCAATAGGCTCTGGCAACTGTGTTTACAAAGTACTCTTTACGTCTGGACAGTGCACCTCAACTCGATAGGACTTAAAAAAATAAAACCATTGACATTTTAAATTTCGCGCCCTGACCCAGAGCTTCCCCCTTAATTCATCCTTATTTGGTTATCCTAATTTCTGATATGATTCCAATGTAGGATACCAGTGAAATTGTGAAAGCCATTCCTATGTGTGGTTTTATATTTGTCCCAGCTGCAGCCCACTACAGTTTAAAAAATAATTTGGTTTGGATTTGGGGTTGGATGTGAGTTTGACAAAAAATACGTTTAATGAAAGGAACGACCGACATTTTTATATGTTCCCAGATAATGGAAATTAGTGAGGAGGATGATGGTGTGCACACCGAGAAAAATTGTTGTGCATCAGTCTTTTTTGGTTAAATCATAACAAGAACAGGATTATGGACTCATATTAAAATTAGTTGTGTTAACTTTTACATTAGATCCTCCTCAGAGTTAAGGTAGCCATCTAAATTGTGATTGGATGATTTTAGAAACAACCACTTCATTGATTTCTTATATTTACGCGAACACTACATATTGAAATAAAACTACCACTTTTTGTATACGCTCTAAATATTTAAAAGAATCTTTTCTTAATCTTCTGGTACTCAAATCATAATCTTTTTATCGTTATATTAAGGTCAATAATGGAACCAAACTTGTATATCTGGAATAAGAGCTCTTTGTACCTTGTTGATTGGCCCTTGAACTTAAATGGTGTCGAGTTCTTCTTGTGTAAAGAAATGCTCTCTTCTATTACGTAAACAAACCTTATCTCTGACGTTCTGCATGCTGCAGTCAGTTATGTCAACCGACTAATGTGGATGCATCATGACGAATTTGCATGATTTGTCCGCAGCACTCAATACAATAGGATACTGCTGCAAGATAATTGAACAATCTATATTGAATTCAATTATATCTGAATTAATATAAGGTTTTTGCATTTACAATGGTATTACCAGCAATCTCCTTCTGATACTAGTGAAATTAATTAAATAATCTATAAATTTGGGGATAGGCTATCCCAAATGGCATTAGGGCTTATTCCTGGCATGCCTGAATTGACTTTACAGTTGAGAGTAGTACGTAATAACGAAAAAATCTGCTCTTAAGCCTTCAAGACATTTCGTAGCAAATAGGAAAATAGATTCATTACTACTCTGTAGCACAAAATTGCTTGTTAGCATCTATCTACTTATCACCGGGCGCCGATCAAATTTTAATAAAGTTTAAATACCGGTCTAAATTCTAGGTCTAGTTCTAGTTCAGGTCTAGTTGCACCTACCTACCAAATAATGGGCTGTAAACATTTGAAGTTTTCCTACACCACGAAACAAGACCTAGGTGCAACCTCAAACGAGTCTTTAGGCGTAGCCATGAGGAGCACTATTGGAGATAGACCAACCTCTCATTTACAATCCTCCTAATATCTTGCGAAGCGGGAGTTTTTAGCAGCATTTATCTCTATAATGGTATTGACGAATATAGTACGCGCAATGAATCTGAATACCTATTGTAGTTACGAGGTTCTCGTCCGATGATTTAAATTCTGGCTCGAATGTCCATCATGATATCCCACCCACTTTAAGACAATCAGTGCCTATATATTTTGAACTTGCGTCTCTCGGGTTTGATTTGTGTTGTAAACAATATTTTGTTTGCGACATTACTAAATGTGTGAATATCTGTATCATGCGAATGGTTTGCCAGACCCGCAAATAATAATAATCCAAATATCGTTCCATAATTTTCATAAGCACTTAGTTTACCCATCAGTGGCACCATTGGACCTGTATTCTTCGAAGAGACATGCACAGATGCACTGCAGTGCAACCTCATTTCCAGATACCGTTGATTTTTGATGCCAATGTAATGAGGCTCGAAACTATTGCAATTGTACACACTCCCCCTCAATTTGCGGGGGACTGGAGGTCTCTATTTTTACCAATTTATATTTTAGCTCGACAACCTGCCGCCAATACCGATTGCCTATAGATATGCCATGTCCTTATTTTGCTAACACTAGTCCGTTGACACATTAAACTAGATATTGTTAGAACGCATATGCAAACTTGCAAACGCCTTAAAGCTTAATAGTGCGCCATTGAAAGTGCCAGATTACATCTTTGACTTAACCATACATTAAATATTTTTGGAAACAAATGTTTTATGAGTCTTTATTTCCGATAAAGTGAAATCGTTCAGTTTTGGAATTGTTGACAATCTGTGTCTATCTTTTTGAGCACGCATCACACAAAAACTACTGGACGGCATTTGATATATTTTGGTATGGTGGTATCTTATAATAACAACAACATCTAGGATATTGTTTGCGTTAAGCCTTTTTTACTGTTTTAAAGTGTACGTCTGGCAATATTATTATTATTACTTACCCCATAATTTAATATCTGGGTCTTACTGAAGCTGGGATCAGAAATCCGATAATTGTAGGCCGGGAAATGAAAATTATTTAAGGAATTATACATTTGGGGATATTCTATCCCAAATGGCATCAGGGCTTATTATTATTTCTGGCTTACTTTAATTGACTTGGCAGTAGAGAGTAGTCTTCAGCCAGAGATGCTGGAGATATCTATACATATAAATAAAATTGGATTGTCCGCCGCTTTTTACTAAGTGCATTTGGATGTATACACGGTACCTATAACGAAACAACATTTTTTACCATTTTTGTCTGTCTGTCTGTCTGTTTGTTCCGGCTAATCTCTGAAATGGCTGTACCGATTTTGACGGGACTTTCACTGGCAGATAGCTGATGTAACAAGGAGTAACTTAGGCTACTTTTATTTTAGAAAAACCAATAGGATCTCACGAAAAAAAATAAAACCAATGTTGCAGCGCAGCGCCTGATTAAGTTTGATAGCAACAACCTGCAATGCGTCCCGCGGGCTCAGAATGGGCGAGCAGGCTGTTGTCAACGGTTGTCTTTGTTAAATACCACGCGGACGAAGTCGCGGGCAACAGCTAGTTAAAAATAAACACAAGTCAAGTGCGCAGACAGTTAATAACATTTTACGCAATACTAGCCCATGTGAAGTTAGCCTACACAATTTAGTATTGGTTCGATAAGAATAGTCCAACATGATGGAGTAGTATTAAGGGTATAGACCCATTATTTTTTGCAATAACATGCAGATAAACAACCGGCCTTACTTACATTAGCAAAAGATAATACATGTCTTATACCTACTATAGTTTATTTACTATTCAACCGTAGCGTTATTCAATTGGGTATCTGTTCAGAAAAGCTGGTAGATCGATCAGTGAACATAAACGAAAACATTTCTACCGACCGCGTTCGTAAAACGGCGCGAGTGTACGTACTAAAATAAAAAATCTCGAAAAGTTTACCGTCTATGGTTGCCCATTTTTAGTTTGCGCGCCATCTATCAAATACAAACTACAAACTTTGCTTCGTGCGACAGACGCTCCCCTCGCCTCGTATGGGGAATTTTAACGCAGGCGCTGTGATCGGCGTACGTCCTTTGTTCGAAACAAGTCAACATTGTAATACATATTTGAGTTTGGATCTTTCTAGTTTATTTCGCCGCTTATAAACATTTTTGTGTTAGAAATGTGTTGTATTATTACCTTAATCAGTGCAGTTATGATATAAAACTAGTGGTTTGTGTAAAAAGTGGTGATTACCTATCGTAAAGCTTTCGTTGTAGTACATGATCGAGCTTTAGGCGGATTGTACGCATGAAACCCTTGGGCGACTTTTTTTTCGAAACTGATGTTAAGAATATGGGCCCCGACATGGTGAGTTGTATGGTTTTAAATCGTAGATAGTCATTATTAGTCGTCGATTTAAGTCATGAAATTGTGAAAAATCGCTTTATTGGCGCAACAGGTCCGTTTTTGTTTTGTTTACTTGTCACCGGCGTCCGCCATTTCTGATTCAGAATTTGTTCACCCGGTGTACTTGTAGATACCTACCTATCTAAATATTTTTAAGATTATCACGGCGGGGGAAGCTTAGATATAACGTAAATGTTATTGTTATTTAACGTTTCATTCATCGATTTAGTAGGAATGTCATAGTATTTGTTAGGATCGTCTGTTATTGTCGCCAATCGCCATTATAGGTATCCCAACAACGCTGGTGTGACCAATTAATTTGATGGACTTAGCTACATCTCAGCATACCTCTACTCATAATCGTTTCATGCGCCGTCAATATTATCGTCATGCCTTATTGCATTGTTTCAACGAATGTCCTCTGTTCATAGTCCATCCATCCTCTGTCCTCTAATAAACCATCCAAAATAGCTAACATTCCTTTTAGGTTAAGTATAATAGGTATTATAGATACCACATATATGCGCTCAGTGCTCATTTGTGTAATTCACTTATACACAGGTAGGAAGTTACTATTTCCCTTTCTATGGGTGGCTGTGTGTATAATATCTAGATACTATATTATGAAGTGTCAGTCATAATGGTATGGGTGTGCTGATTCAAATGTTATGGCTAGCAAATTATCCTGAACCATTGAATTAATCTAATAAGTAAATAAAAATACAAAAGTTAACCAGTAACTTGAACATGCATGCTACTCATATGTGTAGTTCACTTAGCCGATAAAGCATATGTCAGGTAAATAGTGTGCGAGTAGCCCCTGGACACAGGGAGTGTGTGACAATTAGACCAATGTCAAATGCCAAGAAACCATCCCGCATCCTAGCTGGCATTTTATTGTATCTTATTGACATATTAAAATACTATGTTAATAGCATGCAAGCTACACACTTGCATGCATGTTACTGGCATATGTAAATATCAGTGCAAGGGGTACTCAAGCCTAATCTACATTACAGGATGTAACATTGAGATGGGTCAGCATGAGGATCTCCGATATTATGAGAGATAGAAAGACAATATGTTCTAAGGAATTATGTCCTTGATTTTAGATATAAGAAAAACTGCATACTTAGATAATAACTAAAAATTCAAAAATGAATCATGAATCGAACCCAGTCTCTCAAACCATAAAAACAATGACCAGACTGTATTTGAAATTCTGTGATAAGTGAAGTTAAATGCAAATGCTAAATTCTGTGATAAATTGAATTAAAAATGTATGCTCACAATTTTAATGTTTCAACTTGCCAAGGTTTCACCAGAGGTTGCCATTGTGCAAAATTTCAACGAATTCTTAAACTGACATTACAATATATATACATTACACACATTACAATAAAGAATATTGTAGTAATATGATGTTTGCTGCCATTTAATAATGATGACCTTCTTGTTCTTCTTTTTTTATGTTGCCCATCGGCTAAAAACAGTGCAATTTGTGCCTGTTTCAAGTAATCCTTGATAATTGTTATTGAATATGTTGTACTCCTGATGATAATGATAATGTTGATGACGATCATGAAATGAATACCCCTACCTCTATCAGGAAAGCTGTGGATACTTTACTGAAAATTTACCGGACATCTTGAGAGAACTTGAAAGAGTTATACTCTTTTATTTCAATCTCTTTCCCTTGTGCACGTTTATGAACACATAATGGTTAATATCACACTAATACTATACAGTATTAATCAAAGACACATTTTTTTTGGAAAATAAAACAAAATTGACAACTTCACGGTTCAACTTCCCGCCAAAGAGCCATGTTGACCTTTATTATGAGACATGTGTGCTAATCTAAAAGATTGGTTAAACATTGACAAAATCATTTTAGTTTTTTCTCATAACAATAACTCATAGTAAAATATTTTAAAGTTTAAAATTATCATTAGTAGGAATTTCCAACTAATCTTGCAATGCACAATACTCACAATGTATAGGATGCAGTTAGTCCTTTGCCAAGTGCGGAAATCTAACACGCAACCTGCAGCAGTCGAACCCTTAAACCATCTTGCAAGCTTATTATATATAACTTATCCCAGGGTTGCTCAACCCTGTTATGGAATTCTCGTTTTCATCCCAAATTCTCGTTAATATGTGAATCAAGCAGGGCCAGAAGGGTCTATAAACTATGCAAATTTATCAGACCGTTGATTTGCCAGTTACCTCATGGTTATTTCTTTTTAGATTGCACCTGCTGCAAAAAAACTGTGGGACAAGGGCCCAGGCGCTGGTGGCGACAGCAAGGGCCCGCCGCACCTGCCGCCGCTGCAGCTGAACCACGAGCAGATGTGGCGCGACCCGACCTGGTCCGCGCAAGGTTCGTGCTCCTTCGATACATAACTATTCCCCTAGGTCAAAACATCGGAGCATACCTCAATGCCCACCAATTTGAATCGCACCAATATTATTATTTTTCATTATATTTAGCATATAAACGGACTTAGAGTACATATAGAGAAGGGTGTTATGTTTCATACATGAAGTTTAATTATATAATACGAACATTTCTAGTCTGTACTTTAGAATTTTAGTACAGCTAACTTTTAGTACTAGCAACAGCTTAAATGATTGTGAGTCGTAAATAAACGTCGTAGAATAAGAGAAACCAGTATTAAAAAACAACTGCGGGAGTCTTGAAATTAGATTTTCGTAGTATCCGCCACCTGCCTATTACTTTACGATCAATTATTATAGTCGTCTTGTGATATTGTAAAATACCCATTACCTTGAAGTGCAATCTTCGTAAAATACTACATTTAGATACTTTTGAGACGATACTTATAGACTAGTTTTTTTGAAACTGTGTTATCTTGTATTATTTCAAATCAGAACCAGGAGCGCTTAGAGCAGAGGCGCCAAACCATTTCTAAAGTGCCGCCCCCTTTTCAAGAGAAATATTCTGACAGGGATTAACTCTCATTATAGTTATGTTATACCAAATATTATTTATTTTTATCTACCTGTTAAATAATTTAGAAATAAAAAAAGTCTTAACAAGCCCCCATTAATTCGTCAAAACATATTGATTGTGTAAATCGCATCTGGTTCCCAATTTTCAAGGACTAATGTATGCTTATAGCGGTGGAGCACAATGTGATGATGAGCACGCGTCGCGGCGTCGCGTTCCCCGGCGGCGACGCCGGCAGCATCCTGTCCCCGCGCGACACCGCCGGCCTCGGCGTCAAGATGGTCGAGTACGTGCTGGGCGGATCACCCACAGGTGAGAACTGTGCCCATACTGAACACTCAACGTTATCTTACCATCCGCTGGAAAACACGCTGTCACTCCCATTCTTATTCAAGTTATCTGTGATGTAAGCGAGACGGAAAACGCTTACATTAACGTATCGTAATACGTAATTATTATGTACTTAGCACAATTACACAATTCGTTCTTAAAACGCAGGTCCCTCTGCGGAGAATTAATGTTGTAAATAGTTATTTCCTTAACGTCAACTTGATTTTGTTCCTAGTACATATTGAGAACTGTTATTCAAAAAGCTGTCTTTAGAAACATTGAAACTAGTTAAACAAATTTGGAACAATCATTTTTCATTAAACATACTATAGGACAATCTCCTTCAAAAATCACGAGGAGCCTAGGAGTGGTACTGTCTTAATCTAGCACAACATGGGTTTGCAAGTCTCCAAAACGGTTCTTTTAATTCTCCCAGAAGCAGGGGTCGCAACTGGAGGAGAAAAAGTGGCAGGAGTGGTGGCTGGGTTGCGCGGAATGGTTCTGGAGGAGCGCCCCGAAGACAAGTCTGCTTCTCCTTTTGAGAAGGATCTTCACGAACTGCATGAGCATGGATCTCTACCGAATGGACTTCACAATGGGCAAGAAGATGATAAAGCTTTCAAGTAAGTATTATATAATTTTGTATTCATTCTATCATATGACAACATTAAATATATTATTCTGGGTATTTATTGAGTATTTCTATACTATTTTTCATTAAAACCTGGATGCTGAATACACTTCTTATTCTTTCAACTTAGTTGATAATAGAGATATAAAATGTTAAATAAAGAGACAGATCTCTTGATTTATTAATATAACTATAATAAGGATAAGGAATCGTTTAAAAGAGTAAATTAAAATAAGTGGATACGGAAGATCGTCGCGAAGGTCATCGCTTGGCGAGCGTTAAAACGTTCGCATGTGCTGCGCTGCGGTGGCGCGGCGAGTGTCGCGGGCAATAACCGCGCGCCGTCGATCACGGCCTCTGTCAATGCCACTCCCCACACCGCACCGCAGCGTCGCACTATCGCGAGGCTGCGCCGGCGCATGCCGCTCGCTCAGACGATGATTAGACGCAATCTTTATCAAACTATACTCATGATTCACACAGTTAACAGATTTCCTCAGATAATGTATCGTGCTGTAACGCCGCGCTATATAATATTCCATACAAAATGTTAACTGTCTTTTTCTTGATGTTTCAGTTCCCCGTACAATTTACATTTACTATGTAGCGTATTATGTAAAAATAATTGAAGCATTGTTTTTGTTGATAAGAGTATAGAATTTAATAATACAGCATTAATAAATAGTTATCAATATTTTGTGAAAATGATTCGTAATTATGGAATATAAGAAGCATGGATTGGGTTAAAGATAATACATTTTAATGAAAACAAAAGTGATTCTTTGATTTACTTAATACTCGTATAACTTAGCTAATCAAGTTTTGGCATGAGTATGTACTTATATATATTTACGATATCTTAATCATAATTTTAAAACTTGTTTCTCACTATAAGTAATACAGTGCAAATGCTTCAGTCAGACCTACATAGTCAATATTGCGTATCCTGTCTACCCGAAACAGAGTCCAACAAATGAAGTAGTAATAGTTATGTTTTGTACGTCAGCCGCACCCCCGGGTCCCGGCAGCCGTCGCCGGCGGAGGAAGAGGGCGGCGCGGGGGCGGGCATGGGGGGCGCGGGGGTGGGCATGGGCGGCGCTGGGGTGGGCATGGGGGGCGCGGGCATGGCGCGCAACGGCGACGCGCCCGCCTTCCCGCTGCTGCCGCCGCACGCGCTGCCGCAGCCGCAGCTGCACCACCAGCTGCATCTCCAGCACCCGCAGGTAACCGCCTCGCAAGGGACTGCATGTACCAACGCCACCTACCATACATCGCACCTAGTGTTGATGCCACCACACTGGTGGCAACGCATCAAAAGTAAGCACTGGTGCGATGGTTATTGACGCACGGCCGCACTCTGCCAACTATTGGCCTTGCAAGTATCTTTGTAATTATGTAATATTACGAAAATTCTGAAAAAATAATACGGATATCCCAATGGTTAAAAACCTTCGAGTTTTAGTTAAGAGATTGCCAGTAGCAGACAAACAGTACTTTCTGCTGAGGTGCTGTTATTGGTTTTTGATAGGGATTACCGGAACTTTGGTAAAGAAACTGAATCAAACAAAATGTTTCTGCTGATAGATTTTTACATCGCCCACAGGTTTACCTATTTGTAATGTATGTCCACCATCAGAAAGACACCCAATGCTGGACAGCTATGTAATGACAATTTCATAAATTTAAACTTCTATTAATTTAACGTAAGGACTTATTTGTTTTTTATACAGCTGCCTAACCTATATTCATGTTGGTATATCTAGTGACGTTGTTTAAAAGTAGTGGCCCCTTCTCACTTCTTAAAAAAACATGTTCTATTTTTGCTGGTATTAATATTTGTTGTATCTATTTCAGCATCACCCAGGGATGTTAGGCGTAGCCTCACTGCAAGGCTTGCCACACCCGCAACATCCTCAGATCCACCCCGGTGAGTAGTGGTAGTCCCTGCTTCCATCATATCAATAGATCTCAGATAACAGAGTATATTACTTATCGTATGTATTGCTTGCAGGTATGACACTGAACGACTCTATGAATCAACACATTGAACTCGTTTTACAAATGGAGCAACATCCTCAGTTTGACAACAACAGTTTTGCAAGTACACAACAGGTTGGTACATACTTTTCAAATTATATTGGAATATAACCGGTAGCTTGAACTTTTAATATCATAATTGGCATCATAACGCCATAGCCCTTCTTCAGATTTGACGCGCAGCGCGCTTGTCTCTCCCTGCTGTCTTCTCACCAATCTGTTCGCAAAGAGTTGTAGCCGCTTGTCCCCCAGCCGTAACCACGCTGTTCACTGACCGGAGCTGTCTTGTCCCCTTGGTTATAGCTGCGCTATCCCCTTTGCCGTAGCCGCGGTGTTCCTAAGCTGAAGCCGCGCTGTCCCCTCAGCCGTAGCCGCGCTGTTCCCTTAGCCGAAACTGTGCTGTACCCTTAGCCGTAGCTGCGATGTCCCCAAGCCGTAGCCGCGACCCTTTGTCGCCAAAGCATGTAGGGCAGCCCCCCAATTTACGTTTGATAGTTTGGCTTATGATTCGATGTCGCTTAGTTAATTGATATGAAAAGACATTAGACAAAAAGGATGTTTCTCCCGAATGTATTATTTTTGTATCCAGGTGTGGCATATCCTCTAGTGTGATGAACGTTAATAGTGTTGTGTTGTTGACAGTACGGCGGTGTGGGCGGCGTGGGCGGCGTGGGTGGCGTGGGTGGCGCGAGCGGCGGCGTGGGCGGCGTGGCGGCCGGCGCCGGCCTTGTCAACGGCGCCGCCGCCGCACCCGACTCCACGCAGCACCACCAACCCTTCGATGTGCAGGTCAGTGCGCATGTCCATAAGCTAAAACTAGATACTATTGTCTGTGCAGTACACTGGATCATAGGTTTTATCTCATGGAACCGTTATGTTTGTGCCAATTTGAATTAAGCGACACTGCCAGGCCTGTTATTAAATTTTTGGTAATAGCTTATACGACTATCCCACTTCTTTTCAGCGGCCTCCCGTTTTCTCCTCTATCTAGAGCTACATCCGCCGCGTATTTCCTATAACAATTATCTAATTACATGGAATTTGAGTGAATTTTTGGCAGGTTTGTCCAATATCTTATATCGCTTTCCCGGAATCTGAAAACTCAATTCTAGTGCCTAATTCTGATGCTGTATTATGACTATCTGGTGTATTATACAGATCAGCGCTAAAACTAAATTTAGTCTAGGTGTTCCACGTACGTCAAACTCAAGACAGCGGAACGTATATTAAAAAAAAATCTTGTTACTCAATTATACACCCGGCGATGTGACGAACTACTACGGCTGAAGACTGCGATTTGCTCCTGTATCACGTATCGTTAAAGAATGAGGGCATGTACGCTATGTACGACTTGGCGGTTTGCGCCATAGCTGTTGGCAAGTTTAGTACCGAGCGTCATACTATGTACTTATTGATTATTTTTTTAAATATATTTTAGCCGTACGTATTGTACATGTTGTACTGGCGATATTCGTAGAAATATCTGTCAAACAAAGTGCAGAGAACACTGCATTTTTCTTTTCCCTTTTTTATTGATTTGATATAGGATACTGTTTTTAATTTTGGAGACATCACAGAACAGATTGAAAGGATACAGAGGGAGTTCTATGCAGACTGCCGTTATTAGGAATGCCGCAAGAAAGGCGCAGGCAGGATGTCCAAGAAATTGAAAGGTTACCTGGAAAATAGAAAATCTACGATACCATTTTAAAAACCACGATACAATTTTTATGCAATAAATATAATTTTTAAATCCCGAGCGCTAAATTTGGGAATACTGCTCATCCAGTGAAGCCGTAAGGCCATTACGGTCAACAGCACTATATATATTTTGTTGTGTCGCATGTAGCAAGTAAACGCAATTCGCCAAGTAAATTCGGGTCAGGTGATAAAAGTAAGGTTCGTAAAATAGGTTGTTCTGGATGGACAAGTGGAAATAGATTTAATACCTACACCTACAATGGTCTTAACGCTTTAATTAAAATAAGTTTCTAGGTTCTAGTGGCTCTCGTCATGCTTTGCCTTAGGGCCTGAATATCATGACTCCGTTAATTAATCTGTTTGATCGTATGCCATTTACTGCGATCGTGGCCTGGCTGGATGTAGCGGCTTGTCAGTAACATACCTGATCTAAAGTATCCTATTGTCTCTGCTGTGTCCGATGTCTACATCCGTCGCCAATCAAGTCGTACTTTTGCTGTCTACATCCATCGACAATCAAGTCTTTCTGACACAATCCAATATGTTTATTATGTACTACTAGTATTAGGTCTTTATCTATGAAATTTCCGTTTTGTTGAACCGGCCATTTTGAAGTGAGCGTCATGTATGCCGACAAAATAGACTTGTAGTGAAATGGCAGTGCCACTTTTATATTTGTTTATATAACAAAAACTGTTAAGTCATACAACAAAGATTTAAATTTTCTGTGTTCGTTGTTTTACCGTATAATGTATAGTTACAAGCATGAATGTACATTTCGTGTAATAATAATTATTCATGATGAACTGCAGTGGTCGTATTAGCATAACAGGTATAACGCACTGTGTTATTACGGCCCAGTCGGCGCATTGCATTGTCGTGTACGCGCCCGCCGATGTCGCCGCCGGCACATAGCTAGTGTTGCCGTTAGCAACGCGTGCTCCGCTAACGAGCGACATCTCCGGCCCTCTTCCCACGGCGCGCGTCACTAGGAAGCAATAAACCTACACCTTAACTGCACACGCCATTACCGATTGTAACGGCTCACACATGTGATACAATCTTCACGATCGCGCACTGCCGTCGACCGACAATGCGATGTGTCAATAACGTCTTATCGATATTGGCGCACCGTCACGCCACCTCTGGGGAGCCATATCATAATCTCGCGTGGTAGTGGTTATAGCCTGATCTAGTTTTTACATGGCGGTGGAGCGGTTGGGCCACTACCACCAATAAGTTGAATTAATAATTACAATATTTTCACACTTCGAAATAAAAAATGTAAATAAATCGCGATAAATTTGTACAACTTGTGGCAGCCGAATTCGATTGGAGAAATAGTTTCAAAACAATATTTGCAAACTCGTGTAAAGCCTAAATTGCTTCGAACGAGAGACAATTGCGCTTCTAACAAGATTGCAGGGTCGTTGAACCGGCAGCGACAATGGAGCTAGAGCTACCTGTATTGTTCCAAGCTGCAATCCGTGTGAAAACTGCAATCTGGGTTACAAAGCGAACGACACGACATATAACGTTTTCATATACACAGTAAATCATTGCTTTATCGTGTGATACAGTGCAATGAAAGCCATAACATGTAGATTTCGAAACGAACGAGAAACGCGATAGTAATTCTTAAAAGTATGTTTTTTTAAGATGTTGATTGCGTCTTAAAATTTCAGTATGGGATGTACATAATTAACGGACGTTCACTTGACTATTCATTACTGGCAATTAATTCCCGCGGGTTGCGCTCCGCGGCGCCGAGATCGACCTCGTGGGAAATTAAACTGCGCGGGCCGTCTTCTGCCTCCCGCCGCCTCGCCCGGCCTCGCCCCTCGCCCCTCGCACATATGAACACTTTCTCTACCAGATTTCCCGATTTTTCCACAAGCACTTAGCTATGTTAGCCGTTTCACGCGACGTATTTGATAAGCATGTTTGTATTACCAAATAAATATTTTGGTCTATAGAATATACATATATATATTCTTCTAATTGATAATAATATGAGTATTCTCGTTTCAATAACTGCGCACGTGGCGCATGCAATATCTAATGCGTATTGAAATTAGTTTGCGGGGTTGTTGCTAGTTGCCAGCCCATGTGAGTGGCTCATTAAATATGAAACCGTAATCAGTGTGGTGCTCCCAGAGTCCTCTCGGCCTCGGGTCTCCCGACAACCGCATATGCGTTCGTTGTTTATTTTGAATTTGGATACACACGGTCAATCGCATCCTCTAAACGACTATTTTGTATTAGGCACGTACCTAACTACTTATAACAACTCCAATTCGCAATTTGAATTGGTAATTTTAAAAAACCAATTGTGAAAAAGTGATAGCATAACGATTAAAACTGTACCTGTAAATGTATAACGGTTATTTTTTATTAATTGCCGTGTCAATTGAAATCCGTATTATTGAGTTTTATCGTGACGAGCGATGCTTTCATTCGTTCGCCTTGTCTTGTCGGAAGGGGCACGTAGTCGAATGTTGCAAGAGGCGAGCGGCCGCTGCGAATCGGATCGGAAACGCTGAGCCGCGCCCGATTGCGCCGCCACGCTTCACCGACCGCGGAGAAATTGAAGTGTACGAGCCGCTAGAACACCCGCCTCGGCTGGCAACCATTTGCGAAACTTATAGCCGTTTAATTGTCCCGCCTTCGCTGAGCCGAAATTGCGGAGAATTCAACGTAACGCTAACTTCGATGCGCACGAATACTTGCGGACTGGAGTGCGACCGATTAATTACATAATTTTTAAAGTTATTATATTCTGAATGAGATGCGAAGTGTGCTTTGTTATACATAAATTCGTCGTCGTTCACCCACCGCGCTGGTGTTTACTCAAAGAACGATCCCGGTAAGCCTGAGGGCGCTCAGCATAAGCTGGCCGTGTCGTCCGCGCCGCGGTTATGAGATTACTCTCGCTTTGACAGCTGCCTTCTCGACACTCTGTATGCACTGCGTTGCGCTTTTACGTTCCGCTCGCTTAACTGGAATTAAAATCCTAATTGCCCATTTAGTTATTCGTTGTTTGCCTTGCCTTGCCTTGCCTTTGCAACACGTCATGAATTGTTATAACGACGTTCGATCCACAAAAATCTTTATCACAGCAGCGGATAATAAATATTCTAGACGTTGGATCTTATATTAAGCAATGAACGTACTAAATTTTATTGAAATAAGCCTATTGGATTTTGACGTATATTTTTTAAATCCCACGGATATTCTTCCATTCCCTGGGATAAAAGGTATCCTATATCATTATTCCGAGTATAAGTTATCAACATGACATGTTTCATCAATATGCCTAGTATTTTGGTGGTGCGCGAGACATAAATAATCAAAAATTGTAAATCGAAAATAATTCTCTCTTTACCAAAATTCTTCTATGTACAGACACGACCTAGTTCGGTCTTATTATTAATATTGGCATTTATTGCATCAGCTCTTGTATAGTACGCGCAGGAGAGATTCGCTAATGTTAAAGGAGTGTGAAGGACTAGTGATGTGTGTGATGCAAGCTGGTGCAATAATTGGTAGGTCGCGGCGCACCGGAGATAAGTCGCGTTATTGCCGGCGCCGCCGCCGCCGCCGCGCCCTCGCCCGCTAACCTAAAGCTTATTAAACTTCAACAACGCTCCCGCTGATCACTTCACCTTCTTGTTTACTCTCTAAACTTAGATTAATCGTTCGACCGGCCTCGCGCGTGCTGCTATTTATCTTAGCTAATAAAAATGTTGTTGGCCATACCTGTTTTAGGTTCCCTTTAAAAATAGTGTGCTAATCTAAACCATCAGTAAGTTAGTTTAAATAAATCGAAAGATTTATTTTGAATAATTTCAATAAACATACATTTTAGCCGTGAATATATAACATCGTTTTCTGTAGATACCGTTTGGCATCACGCGCCGCGGTTACCAAATAGTGGAATAGATTAACATATAAACGGCCGACCCCCGACCGTTGCGAAGGAATCGTGTTTATTGTATGTCAATTCACAATCATAGTTTGGTGAATTCATTATTTTAATTTGCTTAAGCCTTGCTACCTTGCTTCCGGTTATCGGTCGTATCGCAAAGGTAAAAGAGAACGTCATTGCGGTTTCACGTCACCTTTGTCTCATAAAAACTTGAATGTTGTTTATTGGTCGATTAGTAAAGAGAGCGAATGACCCCGACGTACACAGTTTTGATCTTATTTTGGAATTTTTATTTTTTGTGGAACTTGTGGGTTTACGGTAGTTTGTATATTGTATATACAACTGACGGCCCGGATATAATACGAGTAATGTGCCCCTAGACTACTAAGGGCACATTACTACTACTACTAAGTAAAACTACTAAGTTTTGAATGTATTGCAATACCGAGGGATCTAACGTTTTCATACATTTACCAACATATGTAAAGATGGATCCTTTAAATTGCACGCTTTCGCTAGGAGCTGTGAATTATATGAAAAAATTAAATCACTTATCAGTATTGGTTGCTGTCTAAACGTGTACTAAAACATCCAATATCTTAAGGTTTTGTTTTACAATAGGTTAAAAGGTGATATTTGAACCATAGGAAACCAGTTTTATTTAATTGATTGTGCCTGACCACATTAATGAGTATATTGAACCTACCTACTCTATCATTGTTAAGTTTAAATTCACAGCCACGATTGTTTTGCTTTTTTATTGTGGCATGATGGACAATGTCCTTCTCGGGAAAGAAATAGAAGCGACCATTGTTGTTGTTTTTATGTAACTTTCTACTTTGTTTGTCATCTTTAGCAAACTGTTCGCTTAACTTCCTATTAATCATAGATAAAAACGTAATAAAACGTAATATTACTTGTATTCAAAGATAAGTATTGTGATAGTTTTAAATAAGCATATTTGGATTTTAAAACAATGCTGAACGTAAACATACCGCCAGATTTATACTTTGATTCATAGTTGACATTAGATTCTCATCAACACTATCCATGCGTACGTAGTCGAGTATTCCAGACTTATAAAATTGACCATTCCAATAATTATGTCTCATGCAATGTATAAGACCTTACAGACATGTAAAGTCATATTATTACACCAATAACGTATCTACTAACATTTCTAACGCGGAAACTATAGTTTCATTTAATTGTTTCGCCTACATTAGTATCGACCGTTAGGTTTTTATAGCATAAGTGATATTGTTCGCGCCAGGTAAATTGCCACTTTACAAAAGTTGTGATTTATGTTCGGCTTTGAAAGTGTGCGATGCGAGCTATGTGAAGAAACAAAGGAAGTCATTTAAACCGCCCGCGAGACAGTCACGCGAGGCGACCGACCTGCTCAGTGGCGGCTTCACTATCTGCGGTTTATTCCATATTCGCTCTATCCTTCTTGGTATAATAAACCTATTTCCAAACTTTGATCCCTGAAAACTTACGTGAATAGATTTAGTTCCACTATAATAATGTAATAGGTCGTAATTATTATTAATAGCAAGGCGGACGGTAGAGTGTGTTGACTCAGGGGTGAGTTTGCGACTCCTGTGAAACATGGGCTACACCGTCAAGGCACCGACACGCACAATGGCCAATGTGTTTACTCGCCTCGGCCGTGTTGTGCTGTTGCATCGTTTTACTATAGCCACGAGCGATCGCCACTGTTGTGGGCAGAACGTGATTAAATGTCTCGTTATACATTTAGTTATTTTATGTGCACGGAATTGGGTTATAGACTTGTAGAGTTTTGTATACTTTTGTTATATTATATCATAAGTACTTATTCTTCTATGACATATTGTGAAGATTTTTTGAAATATATTACTTTATATTTCAAATATATACGGTGTTAAACTTTGGTAAAAGCAATAAGTTGGGGTGAGTCCGGTCGCGCTCTCTTTCTGACGCACCCGAGTTGACTAATAGCGGTGATATCACAGTGTGCCGTTAAGTTTTTTCTGATCGCAAACTTGCACGTCTATACGTTTATCGATATTTGTAAACAACCCAATTAATTACACAAATTTATTATGTTGCATTGCATTTTGCGAAATAATCAATACTTTATTGTGTACACCTCTTTGGTTTTGTACCTGCATTTTCTAGATCATTGCAGTATAATAATATTAAGCACGTAGGTATATTATTATTGCTGAGAATGTACATTTCGTTCCCTCGTTTATGACATATGTATATTGTTCTTATGTTATATTTGAAAACAAAATTGGTACTTGAATTATGGTTATCGTGTGGTATTTGAAAACCATGATAGGTCAAGAGTGATATTCGACGCCAAAGCTTCAATAAAATCTCGCCTTCGCGTAAGACTGATGTAGGCTGCGCCGCGCACCTCTTTTTATTATTCGCCGTAGATTTCACGAAAGGATTTGTCGCCGCCGACCCGTGGCCTCCGCGAGGATTCCCGTTGTCACCATCGGCACATCCCGGCTTAATGTGGGAACCCAGATTAATGAGATGAGCCTCGCCGCGTCGCGCGCACCGCTGTGCCAGTCTGTTATTTGTAGATGGCTTTATAAGATCTACAAATATTTGTTGATTTCACTAAAGTCATTGCAATTATGTTTCTTAACCAAAATACAATACTGGATGTAACACGAAGATTAAACAATATGTCTGTTGTACTTGCATGCTACAAATTGCCAGGGTTGTACGATATTGATGAATTGGCGTTGTATTTATATGACTGTTTTTCTTTTCATGGCACTTGCGAACAACTAAGTTGTTCCTTAATAGAATTGGGGACGGCAGTTTACAATAGGCACGTCGAAACTTAACACGTTTCCATTTCACGTGTTGTATTAAGTAGGATTCGGGGATCAAATTATTTAGGGTGGGACTTTTGATATTGTTCCCCAATCGTCAGTTGGTATCGATTGAATTACGCGTAAAGAATTGTTTCCTTCTTTCTTATTAAACTGGTACCTAGATAAAACATAACCTATAGCGCACTCAGGGATAATGTAGTTTCCTTTTAGTAAAATAAAATTGAAGGTCCAGAAATTACCCCCTACATTCAAACTCACAAAATGTACCTCTTTAATATACATATAGATGATAAACGAATGACCTTACGCTTTATTTAGTCTCTTATACCTAAGTATTCATAAACAATGATATGAAAAATATCTACTCAATAGTAACTTTACCGAACGTAATATTGTAAATTTATGTAGTGCTTAAATAATTACGTTAACCTGTAGAGAGGTTTTCAAGCCCATCATCAAGTTTACCTTGTCCAGCTCCAGTTGTACCTACCGGGCCGACATAGCGATCTGACCGTGACTCCATTTATTGGTTATGCGAACAAAGCAAATAATATTTTGTCAAATGAATCACCGTCATTTTATTGCAATTTCTATATTGCAGCACGTGAATAACCACATGTTTATATATATATTTTTAGTTCATCTACTTTATTTATATTATACAAAGCATTTATAAATATACTGGCCATGTGCCCGATGGGATTTCCAATGGGTAACATTTAAGAACCTTCCGACGTAACTACTTGTTACCAAAGTCATATTCAAGACCGTTGTAACGAACCAAAACTCGGTGGGTCTATTTGATTCCCTCATCGATTTTCAATGACCTTGATTCGACTTCATCATCAGACTGGTCACCACGGGCGAATATAATCCTCGTCTTATACCATTCGAACAAACCCAAACTCGATGGGTCTACTCCGCGCCTTCACCGAATTATTGTGATACAAACAATAAATAATGATTTTGAATAACTGGAAAGATGTCCAATTATTTATGTTCAAGAATAGTTTTACCGTAAATTTGAACGTGACAGCACTATTTCTGTCTTTTCCATACAAAGCTTGACCCCCTTCGAGGTCCAATTTCCAAAAATACCGCCTTAGTGCTCACCTTCGTTAAATATGGAACTCCTGTGCAAAATTTCATACTTCTGGGTCCACCGGTTTGGGCTGCGTTGTCCGTCAGTGAGTCAGTCAGTGTTGTACATAGATATAAGAACATTGTGGATGGTTTTGGGACCCAGTTTACTGTCTTGGTTCCCCAGACATTTTTGTTCGTCTATTGTTGTCACGAATGACCGATTTTGACATTTAAAGTGCACGCTGATATTTGCATGGACTTTGATGAACTCATTAACGAACCATGACGACGGTCTTAACATTTTTACCCGAAAATATTTCTGTTTATCCTTAACATTTTCAACTGGGATAACCTTTTAACAAACTTGCTTAATTTAGGTACACTTGTTAGGTTTGGCTAAAGGCCTGTAGTCGGTTAAGCCACGGGACACAATCGCACTAATTCGGCCGCGGCTTCAGATCTGCGCTGCCTAATTAGCCGAGCGTTTGCGCGGCCCCCGTGCACTCGGTCAAAGGATTCCCCGCTCATTACGCGCGTTGCCAACGTCCCTCGGTCAACCTGAATCTGCTACGTTTTAACTAACTGCGTTTTACAAATAACAGCTAAGCCGAATTAAAGCTTTGTGGAAGTGAAAGACTCCGGGCAAATTTAATTGATGGCTGTAGACATAACTTGGGCAAACCGTCAGTCACGGCAAAGACAGACGGGCAGTGCGATGCGATGTTCGCGGAAGGCGCGATAAGATCGCGTGAGAGGCGGGCACGCGGGTACGTTCCGCCGCGCCGCCGCCCTAATCCTAGGGCTGTCTTAAACATTTAAATTTAACTATACGCACACCTATTCTAATATAGTTAAGACTGCAAAAACAAAGCACAATTATAAATCGGTGATTGGAAATCTGCTTGAAATATAAAATTGGAAACGTTTTTGCTGTAACATTTCGTAAGGAACACGTCATACCGTGTTGCAGCCGAGCCCGGCAACCCTGGGCTCGTGCCACACTCAGCCGGACGATTCGTCACGCTGCGTTAATGGTCGCGCAGCACGCCACACTTGACTATCTGCTTGCACCGCTATTCTGGTTCTAGTTATCGATTCGTAACAGACATTGCACGCTGAAACAATTTTTGAATAAAAATTAACTTAATCACGCCAACCTGAAAATAGGTTGATTCTTGCGGACACTGTAATTGATTGATGAAATACACCTGCCTGTAAAGGCATTAAACCTTCCTCCTAATAAACTTTTTGTTTGGTGGGTAATAAAACTTAGTTTGGTTTTACTAGATAATTATAAAGTTACACTACATCATTTCATGTTAACATAACTTGTAAACTGCTTATGTTGTAGTTCCAGCTATTAGATTCCCTTGCCGTATTATCGCGATCGTAAAATGGGAACTAAATTTTGGACAGTAAAATGTTATCTGATTTAAAACGTCGATTTATCAGCCTATGGTTACATATTTAAGTATTTATAATTGTCTATACATGATTCCTATTTAATTCATTGGAAAAGTAAAACCATTCGAAAGAATAGAGTGAGCCAGTTAGAATAAAATTTTAATGATCACTAATTGAGTCGAATCGTGTTTATTGTTGGATCCTTACCCTGTCTTCATTTATTTTATTTTATCATTTGTTTCATTCAGTTGAATACCATGATGTGTTTTTATTGATAAGGACGTACGTGTGTTTCATATCTATACATATAAATAAAATTGGAGTGTCTGTTTGTAATATTAAAATAACCGCTTTTTACTAAGTGCATTTGGATGTATACACGTTACCTATACCGAAACAACATTTTTTACAATTTTTGTCTGTCTGTCTGTCTGTCCGTCTGTCCGTCCGTCTGTCTGTCTGTCTGTCTGTCTGTCTGTTTGTTCCGGGTAATCTCTGAAATGGCTGGACCGATTTTGACGGGAGTTTCACTGGCATATAGCTGATGTAACAGGGGGTAACTTAGGCTACTTTTATTTTAGAAAAAAAAATAGGATCTCACGAAATAAAATTAAAACCAATGTTGCAGCGCAGCGCCTGATTAAGTTTGAAAGCAACAACCTGCAATGCGTCCCGTGGGCTCAGAATGGGCGAGCAGGCTATTGTCAACGGTTGTCTTTGTTAAATAACGCGGACGAAGTCGCGGGCAACAGCTAGTTGGTAATATAATATGTGGGCGTCAATCGATTGGCAGATGTTCGCCGACTGCAGAACAGAATAGCACTGATTAAATTTAATTAACTGAAGCCATTTACACGGCACGGCAGAGGGTGCGACGCGCGGCTGTCGTGCGTCGGTAGTCGCGTGTGGCGACGCAGCGCAGCCGTATTCGTCGCCGTCCGGCACACAGAACACTATCTATGCGACGTAAGGCATCGGTCACTGACACCACTCATCTCCAATACTGTTAGGTTTTCCTGCGAACGACTTCTTTTTGATATTTATGACTATGCAACCAGTGACTCTAAGCTGTATCATATTAAACAGCAGCGGGACAAAATAATAACTCTCCAGCAGGGCGGCATCGGTACTCATAATATTGTATTTGTTTGTTTTTGTATATGTTTTTGGGCAAGGGGTAGTACAACAGTCCAGTAACTGTATTGTACGAGAAGAAAATTATGTTTTTGAAATGTACATAACGTATTTATTTATCCAAGTTAAAGAAAAAAAAAACCTCATTACAAATGTATTCAGGTCGGATTCACCTAGGGAGTTGAAAAGTTAGGGGGTAAGGAAACCTTAGCGGGTAGAACACGGTAGTGCTCCTGCAGCGATGTAGGGCCTCTGCGGCGCGCGGGTCCGTCGGACGCCGCCCGCGAGATTTATCGCGCGGCCGCACGCAGCTGGCGCATTGCCCATCGCCCTCGCGCCCTTTTATCACCGAGTAAAACACGACCGTCGCGTTAATTTGTTTGTTCTGACGCGGTCGAGCTAATGAATCGCCCGGGCTGGACCCGTGTCCACGCGCCGCCTCAACTGAATTAAACGTTTACACCCCTAAATTGGTATAGGCTTACAAATAAATCATTAATCACACACGTTTGATGTATTCTTGGTACGGATTTTATCGACATTGCCTTAGAACATCACTAGAATTGACTAAGTCGATTGGGTGTCTCAACAGCTTCGCTCTTGAGTAGTTTAAATGCGGCATGAAAAGTAGGTGATGTCTAATAAACATGTTGAGCTCACTGATTTAGCGCGAGTGAATCAGACGCGCTCAGGTGAGGTCGCATTCCTCTGCGCGCCGCCCTACCTGCGCGCCAGAAATACTCGCGCGCAGCGACCGCCCGCCCGCCCGCACCGATACCGCAACTGATTTTATTTTCGGCAGACACTCGCTATTTGCACAAACATTTCTGGATTTGATAGCTTTTGTTATCGCAGAACTACATAGTCGTAACGACTCACACGTTATTTACACTAGTAGGTACAGTAGATACTTTAAATTTCTTTGCGATGTTCTATAACAAACCGTTCTAATGTTAAAATTGATTACATTGATGTCAAATGATAAACCTGGTATTTTGGTTTTGGCTGGGGCAAAGTACCAATCTGCTATTGACATACTCAATTTGCCGATCACCGTTAGCAGTTTTATTCGGTAATAAAACTGCTAATAATGCAACAGTTCCCAAAGCCTTGATTCGTGATATGCGATGCTCGGATCAGTAATATTTATGACTAGCTGTTGCCCGCGACTTCGTCCGCGTGGTATTTAACAAAGACTCAACCGTTGGCAACAGCCTGCTCGCGTTCTGTCCCGCGGGACGCGTTGCAGGTTGTTGCTATCAAACTTAACCAGGCGCAGCGCTGCAACATTGGTTTTAATTTTTTTTCGAGAGATCCTATTTTTTTCTAAAATAAAAGTAGCCTAAGTTACTCCTTGTTACATCAGCTATCTGCCAGTGAAATTCCCGTCAAAATCGGTCCAGCCATTTCAGAGATTACCCGGAACAAACAGACAGACAGACAGACAAAAATTGTAAAAAATGTTGTTTCGGTATAGGTAACGTGTATACATCCAAATGCACTTAGTAAAAAGCGGTTATTTTAATATTACAAACAGACACTCCAATTTTATTTATATGTATAGATGTCGTAGTTAACGTTCAATATTTTTATTCGTTTGCTAATTCCTCTTCTATAGTACTTATTCTCCTGTAAACGTTTTCTTCGTCTTGTTTGGTTCACCACTTAATTAGGTGCTGCTCGTAAAACTGTCTTCCTCATCTTATATTTACCGCGTTTGCCCTTTTTATTATCCGATTACATGGGCCGCGCCGTTTGTAAAGCGTTTTCCTACGCGAGGGGAGCAGTTTCATTTGTTTCTTCAGAAATTACTTCAGACCATCTCGGCCCACCTCGAAACTCGTCTCACTTGCGAGAAAAACGACTCGCTCTCGCCGAACACAAATTAACGTTATAATTAGCTAAGATTATTGTCGCACTCCCTCGTGTTGTTAAAACAGGTAATTAATGTTCACACCGATATGATAGCGGTCGGTCAGAGCTTATCAGGCCGCTCCGTTGGGAGATGCCCGTTGCGCAGAATACAGATAATGAAACTTCGGTTATTCATTTCCCTGCGCCACTGTGCTGCGCTAGTTGACGCATATGATTAATAAATAACGACCTCGACGTTTAATGTTTCTGTTAGAGGCGAAAATATAAATGTACATATTGGATGATCGGCGAGGTGTCGGTCGAGGATAGCGTGGCACTGCAATTAGCAGGGTGCTTGACGCGCCGCTGCCGCAAGCCGTGGCACGGACTCCACTCGTGTGTCGTCGCGCAAATTAAAACGCGACACTCGACCCGATCGCGTCCACAAAATGCAATTCGTTCATCGAATGAATCGGTTAAACAACCGAGGAAAAAAGAAAACAACCCCGATATCTACTTTTACGGATTTATAAATTTTACATTTATGCATTTAATTGGCAATTTGTTAAAGTCTTAGCTACTTTCTCTGTGTGTCATGGATGTTAATTTATGATGAAAATACCACCGAGTAAGCGCGTTCGTTTAAAAATATTTGAAATACCTACTTTACTGTTGTTTTAGTCATCGTGCGTTAAGTAATTAATGTGAAGTTACACATCACATAACCCATTAAATTTATGGTATTCATGCGAGGATATTCGGTTAGGAATAAGAGCATGGAAACACTAGTAAATTTCCAATTTCAACTCTTATTCCGAACCCAGAGTACTCTTTTCTTTTGGAGTTAATCATGAGATACATTGAGCTTTAGATTTAATTTCTATTCCTATTTGTTGGGTTGGGCGTAAGACAGTAAGGCTAAGAGATTTGTGGTTGGGCCCGGTCGGTTCGGAGGTGTTCCCACGGGCGCGCCTCTTCGTAATTGAGAGCGCCCGCGGGCCGATAATTGTGCTCGCGCGCGCCCGCCCGCGCCCGAGCCGCCGCGATGCCGCGTAAATCATGCCCGTTACTCTCCATTACCTCGTAATATCAAATTGACTTGCGAGGATTTTCGCCCTATACACTGAGCTTTTTTTGTCCGAGCACTTTTCTTCTATGACATTCGTACTGAAGTGGCTTTTCGCCGTAGATATGAGTCTCAATATATCATATCTAACATATGATATATTAAATACCTATACAAGTTAATGAAAGTCTAACAAGGCAAAATTTTTTTGTCATAAATCTAAACATTAAAAATAATTTAAATTGATTAAAGTATTAACTATAACGTAGTTATTTGGGACATCATACATTACAAAGGCGACACAATTTTGTATGTTCTGAAAACGTTGGGATTCACTTAGTAGTCTTAAGAAGAAGTTCCATGTCTACTATAAATTATAATACAGATAACATTATAGAAAATACAGACATGAAATGCATGTAATATCATAATAATTTTCTCTACATAGCTAATTGAATAGTATCGAAAAACCTGTTTTGTTCATATTAGGATGTCGAGGGTTACACCACTCGTCACGAGGAGGACGTCAATGTGGCGGAGACATGCGAGCTTTTTAAACAAACTTTATCTGTCTATAAAACAGAAAGAAGGTGTGCGATAAAACGATCGCGTGACTGAGCCTCGTGCCGTGGCGTCTGTGAATGCCTTGATTAGACCAGACTACAAAATATAAAAAATATAAGTAACAAACGAACATCTATTTTCCATAAACTTGCACCCGAATTGTATCGATCGAGTGTGTATCGGCGCAATTTTAAAATTGCATTGATATCGTCAGTCTTGAGAAACCTAGAGCAAGTGGTACCAAGTGGTTAGCTGGCACTATGAGCTTATGGGCGTGACGTCAGTCCAGGGGCGGTGCCGACGTAGAAGCATGTAGATCGCGAAATTGATTGCATGTTATCAGATGGGGCACGGGTTCTTCGCTAGCGTTTAATACGGGCGTCCCTGGCTGGCACGCGATCTTTTTGACAGGAGATGGTCCCCCCCCCCCGGCCCCGCAGAGCGCGGTAATTACCAGTGCGCAGGCCGTGTGCTGCGGCGATGTCGCCCCGGCCGCTCCTTGATAGGTCCTGCTAATTATCGCAACGCATACGGACCCACCACTAGCTTAGAATAGTCACATAAAATAATCATCTACATGCTCATATTAGCAAGTCAACCACCCTGTTGCAGAAATAGGTACTCAATATGATAACGTGACACTAAATTAAACTGAGCTGAGTTGAAAATATAACAATACAGTTGCTGTGAAAACAGAAAAATACTAGTATATTTTTTCTTTTCATCATTAGTTGAAGTGTCGATCTTGGGATGCGACACGAATTGGAAGGTTTGGGAGGGTGAGTGGCGGTTTTCTAGCAATTTGATTGGCGAGAGCGAGCACGGGACGGCGGGTACGGGCGGGCTGCGTCCGAGTTGCGCTAATTGCCCCGCGCAATATAGAAACAATGACAAAACTTAGGACCGCCTCGGCCGCCGTAGACCCTCGACGTCTCGCTCTTTTATTTAAAATTCACTTACCCGACTCGCAGATTGTTATTCAGCCAAGTTGCGTCTGACGTTATGAAAACAAGAATAAACTTAATTACATTTCTATTTAAACTGAAACCTTGCGACAATTAAATTTTTCAGCTAAGATTGTTTTTTAATTAAAATTAACAAATGTTTTGCTAAAATTTTGTAACTGATACAAGTACAAATAGCTACCGATAGACCGTTTAATTGGTTTATAGGTATGGCATCCGCGGAGCGTGAGGCTCGGTGGGTCCCCGCCTCGCGGTTAATTGATTGTGACGTTTGATGGACATGTATGAACACTTAACGTTTATTAAGTTACTATCCACTGGGAGCTAATATCAGATCTCCGTTGCACTGTTTGTATAATGCTATTGCAAATCGAGAACAACTTCTATTAAGAAATCAATTGCACTTGAATTTGTGCTTACACCTTAACAAACAAATCTTTTTTATTTAACAAAAAAGAGTAGTCAAACAGAATTAGGCTGTTGTTGCTTGATAACAAGTTTTTGATGGAACAAAAGAATCTGTGGTAACAAATAGAGTTGTCGTCCGCAAGCGTAATGAAATATTTAAGCATGTTGACTTGTTTTACGGCAATGAATATAAACCATTTTAATCATTCTGCAGGTCCGTTACTTGGCCATGTCCTGTTGACATTGCCACAAAACAAACTCACCTAGCCTAACCTCGAGCTTACCTCTGTAAACTAAGCCCGCCCCAAACTTTTAAGGCCCGCCTAATAACGCCAGCAATTTGTGGGTCCCCCTCTGTTTACATTCTTGCTTTACTAAGGTGATTTGATGATTTTGACTTATTCAACTTGTTGGGATTGTGTTGGCCTGACTCGGAACAGCTACCGCTGTCCGGCTCCACAAATTATTAATGATGATAACGTTGCAATTGTTGAATTTAGATACTTACATATTTTCTGTTAGTACACTGGTAAGAATTCAATGGACATGGGCATCTCTACAAAATATGCCACCGACATCCCTGATAGTTTCATTGAGCCTAAGACTCGACCTATTAGCAATCTACAATGAATGTGTCACTTTAGTGATTATTAAACGTGCAGAAGTGGGCAGCGGCAAACTCGCGGCGATATTAAAGCTCGGTTTCACCGGCGACCAACGAGTGAAACTAAGAACATTTCTCCCGCGAAAGCCACGTAACCAGTCTGTGCCACGTTTGTACCCATACACCCATTTTATATATATTGAAAATGTAACACCTATTAGAAAGATTTGAGTGCCTAAATATTTTCAAAGCCTTAGAAGTATACATATGTTAATAATAAAAACTAAACTATATTATATCCAAGTAGTATTTCAATGATATCAGTTAATTCTGGGTCTGATTGAATTGATTTTTAACAATTATTGAAGAATAAAACTGGATAGTGCAGTTCATCCTTAGTCTTTTTACGAGCCTTTATTTCATTTAATTTTGTGTTGAGGTCGGCTTAAAAAAATTCTTTTTTTGTCTGTTCACCGATGATATTGACTTAGTCTACTGTCTACCAAGAAAAAATGAGGTTAAATATGTCAGAACGACACACCGGACCCCCACGCTTAAAGTCCCCTCTGAAACATAGATCAGATGTTTTAATTCGGTTACCATCCATATTCTGATCGACTCACGCGCTGATCTTTCGGGCGTTTTTACTAACTAGGCTACGAATTCGTGATTAATAAAATTTCGATAAATTATAGTCTGTTGTTCATAATATTATCCGAGGAACGCGACGTACTATCATATTCGTGCTACCCAGCAATAAAAAATGACATTGTCTCGCGTACACTAATACCGAAACAACATACGGAATTCGATAGGCGTGAATTCGATGACAGCTGTCATAAGGCTGATGCTATATTTAATTAAGTAAACTTAAATTCTATCGTTGTTAGGTGTACAGACTTATAGAGTTAATATATCTTGAGATGCGGTGCAAGTAATAAATCCATCCATAAAAATGAAAAGTAAAAATGAATTTGTGATGAAGCTGCGGAGTCGTATTTTCAGTGACGCGGGTACATAAAGATAATGGTCACATATGAGAGGTCGCAGTTATTGCTAAGTGATATTGATTGGCGGCGGTGAGGTCGCGCGTTCGCCCGTTCCGAGAGCACGCGAGGTGAGATGTTTTTATTCGAGCGACACGTCCACAGCGCTCGTCTCGGCGATGTGTCGTCCTCCCACGGGACACTGGCCGTACTTCCGAACGGAGATATTTATAGCCGCCCCAGAAGCCGCTGTTACCTAATGTAACGTTTTATGGTAGCCCTTATTACGGTTCGCACACCGATCTGAAGCCTACCTCGAGTCCGTAGTCCTAGCAAGAAATATTTACTTATTTCAATCGATACAATAAATATTGCGTTTTGTTTTCCAAATAAAAAAGTTTCCAGAGTACCTATCGCTTGCGAGTGAAACGCGGACGCTGGCCACTAGTGGCTCGCAAAAATGCCATGTCGAAGATATTCTTTGCGGCAATCGTAAATTGGGCTCGTCCCTGGGGTGCTTCGCCGCCGCCTCCTGTGCCGCATACGCTAATCGCTGGCTACCACCCGCCGCGCCGACGCCGCCTGTGCTAGCGCCTCGTTTTCCTCTGTGCATCCCGTCGTAATGGCCGCGAGAAAGCCTCCTTTGTTACGCTAGCGATTTGTTATATCTCGCCGCGCTTTTCCGAGATACCTGCTTTGACTCGCGTAATTGTTCTTTCGAATTGGTGGTTTTGTTGTGTATAAAATGCTTTGTCACATAAATCTGTTAAGTCGCCCTTTATAGACGTTTATAGACTGGGTTCCATTGTTAATAATCAGAATTCATTATCATGACTCGGGAGTTAGTTTTGAGCCCAAAGTCAGCTGGTTGTATTATTCCTGCCTGTTTAAAATGCTTATAGAGATACTTTTTAATAGTTATACGGATGCAGCATATGTAGATCTGTACTTTAAATATACTTCAATTTATTGTATTCAGAAGCCAAATCCATATTTTTTTGAATTTTTATTTGTCTACTAGCTGTTGCCCGCGACTTCGTCCGCGTGGTATTTAACAAAGACTCAACCGTTGGCAACAGCCAGCTCGCACGTTCTGATCCCGCGGGACGCATTGCAGATTGTTGCTATCAAACTTATCCTATTTTTTTTTCTAAAATAAAAGTAGCCTAAATTACTCCTTGTTACATTAGCTATCTGCCAGTGAAATTCCCGTCAAAATCGGTCCAGTCATTTCAGAGATTACCCGGAACAAACAGACAGATAAAAATTGTAAAAAAATTTGTTTTGGTATAGGTACCGAGTATACATCCAAATGCACTTAGTAGAAAGCGGTTATTTTAATATTACAAACAGACACTCCAATTTTATTTATATACTAGCTGTTGCCCGCGACTTCGTCCGCGTGGTATTTAACAAAGACAACCGTTGACAACAGCCTGCCCGCCAATTCTGAGCCCGCGGGACGCATTGCAGGTTGTTGCTATCAAACAATCAGGCGCTGCGCTGCAACATTTTTTTTTTTTTTTTTCTAAAATAAAAGTAGCCTAAGTTACTCCTTGTTACATCAGCTATCTACCAGTGAAAGTCCCGTCAAAATCGGTCCAGCCATTTCAGAGATTAGCCGGAACAAACAGACAGACAGACAGACAGACAGACGGACAGACAGACAGACAGACAGACGGACAGACAGACAGACAGACAAAAATTGTAAAAAATGTTGTTTCGGTATAGGTAACGTGTATACATCCAAATGCACTTAGTAAAAAGCGGTTATTTTAATATTACAAACAGACACTCCAATTTTATTTATATGTATAGATATAGATTTAATAGACAAAAATCCTTTCCCTTTATAAGCAAATAGACTATTTGCTCATAAAGGGAAAGCTACTATTATTATTGACTTATGACGGAAGGATTATGATTAAAGTTCAACATCCTTAATCTTGGATCAGTTTCGTCCCGGAAATAGAAGGGTTCCCGGCATAACCACAAAACTAAAGCCCACGCGTACGAAGGCGCTTGTAGATATATAAAAGAACAATTCGTTAAAGAAGTCTGAACAAGTTGGCTTAGTGTAATGTGTGCTAGGTGCGAAGCCGTACTCGCCATGCTCCGGTACGTTCTCGGCCGTTCAACTCGGTGTCGTGCTCGGCTTGCTGTTTGCTGCTCGAGAACCATCACTTCCTACATTCCGCTAATTATATCTGTCGTTTTTAATTATACCAATCACGCGAATTTCTATATTTATTAATTAAATAGAAGTTGATTTTATATAATGGATGTGTAAATTTATGGTAGAAAATTAAACCAACCTCATTCCATAAAACCAGAGTCACATATGACTTGTTAGAGCCGTGTTTTAACAAACGTTATCATTCAAGTAACAGCTTAATGTTTTTTTGTTGTTTTTGTCGAGCAAACGTAAGTATGTCAAAATAATGATATAGTCCGTGACACACTTTGCTTTGTGTCAATTTTCGCCGCAAGGGGTTGGTCTCGTACCTCATGATGACTTCACGCCCGCTCGTTACCGCCTCGCCTGTCTTACACGACAGGCACCCCACGATCCGCACCGTCCAATGTTGTATCACTAATGATGCAACTATCCACATATTATTTTAAAAACTCGTCGGTTTGTTATATTATGAGCTAACTAATCTTCTAATGCGATGCTTAACCATTAATTACTTAGCTGCGTGCAAACACGCCACATCAGTGTGTCTGCAGTTTTTATATTGTTGTACCAAATATGCACACGATGTAAGTATACTTTTTACTTCGGCGCTAGTATTCATCCCAGTTCATTGTTCTTCGAAATCGCTATCGCTGAGAATAGTGCTTTTGGGGCTAGCTGCGTGTGGTTTTTTCGCCTTGCTAACGATGTATGTTGTAACATATCAAAAGTTATTTTGTTACACAAAAAACATGTGTACCAAATATTTGTATAAATTTTTCATAATCGTGTTTGTGGATGAGAATGTATAACGTATTTATAATTGTAGCTTTACATAAATATTCTATAATTTTGAAATAAGAAATAAACAGATAGCTTAATGTCTTATCAAATAAAATTAAGTGGTCAATCTGTGATTTTACTCGGGTTGTTTACATTTAGTGCTCGCAATGATACAGGCTCAGGTCCTCAGCCTGTATCATTAAACATTTTCGAACATGCTACTCTACCCATATAATATCTTTCATTATGTTTACATGTGCATATTTCGCGTTCAGCTGTTTTATCTGCATTCGCAAATAGATAGCCGATAGAATGATGAAGTGTGTTTAGCTGTATCTAGTTGTTTGCTCGACAACGGTAAAAGGTTTGCGAGTCCCAAGCGGCGCGGGCCGCTTGTTTTCATTTCGTTATTTACTTTTAATTTGGCAGCAAGCGAATGATGCTGCGGGTGGGGCGTGTCGTGTGAATAATTGAGCCAACACAAAGCCCAAGTGTCGGTCCGTCCGTGTCGTGACGGACGCGCGGACCACATTAACATGTCGTCCTCACATCACTACAAATCATTTCTTTTGACTAATAATAATCAGTACGATCATTCTCATTTAATTGTCATCTCTCGCACTATTTCCATATGTTCTTTGGTCTTCTCTCTTTACACCCATCATCAATCATGTCTATTACTTTCTTAAAAAAAATAATATCAGGCCATTTAATTTCTCACAGCTGGGTCTCCCATCAATGCCAGGCGATTTAGGCCATAGTCCAGCACTCTGGCCCAGTGCGGGTTGGCGGACTATTACTTTCTTGGTTAATCTTTATTACTATCAGGTATTAATAAAAACTGTCAATCATCATTACACTCTTATTAAGGCGTATTGTTCTCAGTTGCTCAATTACATTGAATGGACTCTTTGTGCTGCCCTTTACCTTTAGTACTCTAACATACCTGACTTCTGAAATACTCGTATTAGTGGATAGGCTCTCATTTCAGTTAAAAGCCCCATTTCTTCATAAATATAGCGCCGCAGTAGTAAATATACGTTTGCCGCATTGCACATCCTTCATGGTTACAGTTCTACATTACACGTACAACTTATAAAGCAGTCTTTGATTACTTTTTGAGCTGTTTATTGGCTATCGCTCGGTCTTGTTCACTTTGCCTATGATAATACAATAATAGGTGACGGATTATACATTGCAGTCACAATGGCTAATCGAAATGCGTTTCAACAATACGTAATACATTTAAGCTTTACTTGACTTCTTGACTTCAAATTACCGAGGAAGAGAAAGTTAATTATATTCGCCAGAATGACAGTCACTGTCGAGACGACTCTGCTTCCTAAAATCCTTTGAACTGTGGAATAATTGATGTTACCTACTTTATTCCGTCTCATTGTTGTATTTGTTTGTTTTCGTTTTAATGACCTTTTTGTAATCATTATTTCCCCTGTTCATTATTAACTTATTCCTTTATGAAGTGTATTGTCACGGTGTCGTAACAACCTGATATATAATAAATGAATAGTGGTCAACAATCCAGTTGCGGTTGTCGTACTTTTTGAAAAAAGAATGTAAATATCCTGGGAGTTCGATGAAAGAAGTCTAATATCGCAAGGTCGTAACTAGTGAATAACGAAATTATTTTGGCAAGATTCACAATCTTCAATAAAAACAAAGTGACAAGAGACTGATTTCTAACATCATCTTATTTATAGGCGCTATATGCAAACGGAAACCACTTTTTGGAGGTCGGGGGTGCGACGACGAGGACGGCGGCTCGCGTGCTGCAAGACATTAGATCGCTGACTCGGAGTTCACGGGGGGTGGCTTATTGTCTCGTGTCTATTAATATCAGTGTTTATGACAAATTAATTTCTGCGGCATACACTTTCAACTTGTGATTGTGTATTAAAATATTACAAACATTTACTTCATTGGTGCCGTTGCCTAATTTTGTTTCTTTTCATATAAAAGTTTAAATGCTTACAATACTTTTCGGACGCATAGATTGATAGAATCGAAATGTTTCTCAAGTTCTATCATTGTTCGGAAATACCTCGAGGGAACAGTCTCATAAATTGGATTCGAGTTTGGATCACGCACGTCGATGACATTTTGTTTTGTATAGTTTATTTATTTATTTATATTGGGGAAACTTAATTTTAAAATGTTTTAACAATTTATGTATTAACGAATATTGCTTCTTCAAATACGAAGAAAGTTGTTTGAGGATCGTTAATTATTGAGAGGTCGTTAATTGTTTGGAAGTTTGTGTTGTGTTCAAAGACGAAATCTTTGAATTATTGAAAGAAGGAGTGGCTATGGAATTCTTGGTCACGTGCCGAATAGGACGCCTCGTGCATTGCGAACTTGGTTGGACTAATTTTCAGGGCCTTTATTAATGGTAGCGCTATTGTCTCTATAATTGTTAGCAATATTTCGATTATCGGTTGAGGTTTCATTTATGATTAAATTGAGACTACGATAGCGATCTAATGTTTGCTCTCAAATATATTTTTGAACTTCACCTTTTCCACGTGTTTCACATATTGCAACCGGTCGTCACAATCGCGATGGTTTGGAGTTGGAAAAGTGGAACGAAAGTAGCGTGCAAAGCTTTGTGGATGCAGGGCGACCGCTGCAGCAACGGTGTTTGTTGACGAGTCTGTAGGCGGCGCGAGCGGGGCGGGTGGCGCGGGTGGCGCGGCCGGCGGCAGGTGCGCGCCGAACCGCGCCAGTTCCGCGACTTACGCCGCTCGAATGCCACGCTGTTCGCGACAGACATGTAGCTCCGGCCCGAGCTCGCCGGCTGTGAAGTGACTCGGATGTTGTGTTGTTGTTAACTCAAAGTGAAGATACTGTTATAAACATGGTGGTGTTAGAGGGTGGCGGGGCCCTGCTCGAGCCGGCGCTCGCGCTCGACGGTGCGACTGCTGCATGCCTCGAACGCGCATATGCACAGGCGGATGTTTCACTAAAACTTTTACCAAAACGTTATATTAACTTGCACCAGTGGTTGTCTCCGGTGACGACCTCTGTCACGGCTGCTGCTGCCGCAGGGAAGGATCTCAAATTACAAATTGTAAGATTTTTTTCTCTAGCTGGAATTTAATAAGTTTTTGGTGACAAATTTAGTTAAAAACTTTCATAGCAAGTCAGTCAGCGGTCAGTTCGTAAAGTTTCGTTTATATATTATTTTAATGTATAATATTCTATACCTTGCAAAAAGGAAAGTAGCATCCGATCAAGATTAGGACATATTGTCGAAATTTAACTTAGGGAGAAATTATTACTTAGAGCCTAGGTGGTATTTGGAATCGATTAATTCAGACACAATATTATAGCATGTATGTGCATTAAACAACCTTTACTTCCTATTAAAAAGTGACTTGGTTATTTATTTAAAAACCAGAAACCTCTTTATTCAGCACAAAGATATCTAACGTAATCAGATGGTTTGAACATATTTGCATATGGGCACGGTTATAACTTGTCATAAGTAGGGTAAACTATCTACCGATCGAAGAATCCTGTTTGGCTTATTATTCAACATACTAGACTCGACCTGTTTATTAGTAGACGCATCATACAATAACTTGTTTCCACTGCCTATCATATTATAAATGTATCGTAAACATTTACCAATATTGTCTTTAAAGAAATTATTAGTACTTTAAAGGTTATTCAAATATGAGTTTTGTTAGCCAGCGCTTGCATAGGTAGATACAGATACTACCTATCACTACACTGAGAAAAAAGATAGGTAAATGCAAACCTAATAATGTAGGTAATGCAAAAAATAGTTGAATACAACCTAATTTAGGTTTTCTGAACCTAGTGTAGGTAAATAGTTTTACCTTCGATTGGGTAAATACAACCTACAGTGTTTGGTAGCGTACTATATTACGTAATTTTAACCTATTTTACGTTAAAGAAACCTTTTTTTTTACCTAACTGTTACGTTAACGGGCCGTCACCTAATATACACATTTAATTTTACCTATCACTATCAGTGAATACTACCTAGTATGATTACACATATTAAAAACACCTAATAATAGGTAGCTTCGATTAAATTGTACTTAACCTAAATAATTATTTGGAATTAAAATTGTACATTCGGTTCCTATAACCTAATAAAAGGTTGTAATAACCAATAAATTGTTTTGTATAAACCAACTACATTAACATTTTCATAAAGTTATCGCAACTGATTGCAGTTGTCTCTAATTAACCTTGGCAGTAGGTTAAATAAGCCATTTTAAAGGTTTTCGTAATGAAAACCTGTGGTACTAGGTAAATATGCAAAACAAAAGTCTGTTGAAATAACACAATCCTGTTATAATATATTTGTTATAAGGTTTTAAGATATAAAACCTAATAATACCTAGTTATGCACAAGTTAAGTAAAACCTACTCATAGGTAAAATATATAAGATATACATTTAAGGATTAAATGGAGATGGTGCAGCTCATTAGGACCACGCCATGGCCTTATTTATACCTACTTACTCTGTGGCAAGAGCATAGCAAAAATCACATTTATACATGATATGCACAGTCACAGATTATCAAGTAGGTACATAATTTGGAGAGCACATATTTTTTATGCTATGTTTTTCTTTTGGTATGTATTTACCATGCTAATTTATTTAGACGGCCAATCTCGTTACACAACATTTGACGCCAGTTTTTTGGCTATTACCCGAATTGTGTGTTGCCACATCTCTATTAAATTTACCTCTATATACAAAATTTTGTGACACTAAATAAATGATGATGGATAGGGCGCCACAATGGAATAGACTCTATGCTATCTTTTTTTATTATTGAAATACTTAACTTATACATATTTTTTTGCTTTAAAAGTATTACATAAACCATGATTGATCTGTAGTGCATAAGTCATTTTTTGTTATAGCTTTCTTCCCGAAAACAAAACAGATGTAGTTGGTTCCAGTGGCCACATGACATAATCCATATTTATTATTGGTGATAAAGACATGTTTCATTTATAAAATATGGTTATAATTACAAGAATAAGTTTTTTACGGCGGATCTGGCCATCTTTTAAAAATTGTGCTAGCAACACTGGCCACTGTATAGACAGACAGTCATTTTTGCGTTCGCTTCGGTCGGGCCGGCTGCGACAGCGCGCTGTGCTGTTGTGGCGCCTTTTTTATTGCTTTCATTATACTGGGTTCGTGAAAATATGTACTGGGTTTGTGAAGTGAAGTCATGGAAGTGCTACTCAACGATTGGCAAATGCCAGAAGAAATTATTGTAAAATTACTGGTAAGCTATTCACAACCAATTACATTTAGCCCTAGTTGCGTTAGATTTACCTATTTTGTAAATGTTGATGGTAAAATATGATTTGGGTATTGATTATATGGTTAAATTTATGTTGGTATCTGCTAATATTGATGTGGTTTTAGAGCAGCAAACTCCAACAAATATTACGCGTCATCTTATCGGATGGTATGGATGGGGTCTTAGGATTTAACCCCGGTACATCAGATACCTCCTGGGTTTGTCACAAACGTCTGCGTAAATAAAAATATGGCATAGGTAAATTAGGGATTCCAACAATATTAGCTTTATATGGCTTTATTTTGGTTGTTTGTAGGTTATTTAAATTTTATTATAAAGCCTGAGGTTTTGGGATACTTATTTGTCATTGCATGGTTTCTGCATTGTTCTTGTATTTGCTGTTTACAGAGGAAAATATTGAATTGAATGCAATAGAACACCTTATCGAGGAAGATTTGGTAGCGCTGATTCCAAGCACCAGAGTACGGGCTAAATTACAAAACGAATAGAGAAACAAAAATTTGATGTTGGCATGCTTTCTTGTTTATGATGAGATTGTGACAGCTGGTGTATACAAATTTAATTGATTTAATGTGATTTCAGAATATTAGCAAAAGTACAGCATCTTCAACTACTGAAGAAAATCCAACATTTGATTAAGATGTAAATATGGAAAATATGTCAATAGATTTAGAGAAAGCACGAGAAGTATTTGAAAATGTGATGCATGAAAAGTAAGGGGCTGAAGTTAAAAATGCAAATTATTATTTTATTTTTATTTTGTGTCAATTAAACACAACTATATTGCTGTTTCAGAGAAAATAAATCTATTTTAAAAATAGTGGAAGACTTTAAGGCAGGGAAATACTTAATGGATTATCTTAAAAAAATGTGGAAAAAATTAATTAGGTACATAATACCTATCATGTTGGCATTATTAATGTACTTTAACGTATCCAGTTGATTACCGTTACCTATTAATTATTTTGCTATAATCAAGTAAATACTTAGTTACTACCTACTACCTATGTACCCTACACCTATCGATAAGGTAACTCTAACGCAACTAAAAAGGTGCAGACAATTCTCAGTAGGTTATATTAAAGCACTTATTAGGTATCCAATACCTACGCAGTACACTACCGGAAACTATAAATTAGGTTATTTATACACATTGAAAAGGTTACAGACATCTAACCATCATCTAGACTAGGTTTAATTAAATCATTTATTAGGTATATATCAAAATTTATTTGGTCAAGTTTAACGTATATTAAGGTAAAATTAACGTAAAATACTAGGTGTTATTAAATGTTTATTAGGTTATAGTATCGAACCTAATATTAGGTTTTTGTCGGACAACCTAGTCACTACGTAACTTTAACCTACTATTAGGTGATAGTTACCTTACTAGAAATAGTTTAAAATAACCTAATGAGTCGGTACAACATAAGTTTATGTAATAACTAGTGCACTTGGTTGTTGTTACCTAATGCACTACGTTGTCCGACAAATACGCAATATTAGGTTAAATATTAGGTAACCGGGACCTAATTTTTTTCTCAGTGTATAAAGGCAAGAAATAGCTGAACGTTTTAAAAACAGTAATTCTGTTTTATTGCATTAACATTCCGAAATGGTGGTAGATTATTGTGAAAGCTAACAGTCTGTATTAAGAGAAATTCGGAAAACGGCTATCACCATCAAACATTTGTTTTTCAATTTGAACTAATATTGAATTGTATTTGATCTGTAAAATTACCCTACCTCAACAACGATTTCTGGATATCCCTACGAAAAGGGCATAAATTAAATATATTTCTATATTATGACTCCACTATTTACATCGATCAAACCATCGACGGAGTGTAAGAGTCCGTTAGCAGGAGTTTAAAATCAACGAAATTGCGGACCTCTGTCTTTACTCACCAACCTGCTTGCCCAGCGGCAGTGCGACGATTACGGGCCGCACTACTTCTCCTTGAATATTAATTACGTGACGCTTTCACAGGCAACAACGGGGTGAGTGGAAAAAAAAAGTTGTTTTATTTAAGGTTGCCTAAAGTTCACGAATGGACGGATCTATGCTTGAGCAAAAAAATGCGCCCTAGCACAACATTATGTTAGCTACTTTTTATCCTCGAAGTCCACGCGACCGGCCAAAATGCGTCAATACCATACTCATTCGTATTGTATGAAACCTACGCGGCACATAGAAACACATTTTTTTCTTGTATCTACAATCGGATCGAAAAGCGTGTCCCCAACTTAGAATAATCCGCAAGAAACTAAGCGGGCTCTTCTGTTTAGTTTTTTTATTTATTATATAGAAAACCAAGTAGTACAACGTATAATAACTAATGTAAAAGTATAGCCAATAACAGGTTTCCCTCTATGACCCAATAGAAATTTGTTGGTGATATACAATATATACGTAACCTAGGAGAAATCGAGTGATACCCACAGTAATCGTATAAAATATGGAATATAAAAATTAATGCCGTGATAAGTATATAATGCAATATGTTTATAAATAATAATTAACAATAATAGTATTTATCTCCAAATATTGTGATAAATCAATAATAACCTTTATGTAATCATCGAGTTCCAAGTTGTACACCTAAGATTTTTCGAAATTCTCTTTCACGATTTGAATTTCATTATAATGATTATCACTCGCTTTTAAAGTGAAGGCAAACATGACAATCTGTTTGGAAATCACATCGGAATGCCTCAACCCGCACTAGGTCAGTGTAGTGGACTATAGTCAATATTTCCGTAGTTTTAAGCAACGACCCAAAAAGTGTTTAATAAAATGTTCCACTTAAAATTTGATATTGTGATTGCGGCTCTTCAAGATGGAGAAGAATTTACGAAAATCTTTACATTACAACATCGTTTTTTATTTAAATTGATGTTAGTAAAGCCCCCCATATACATACCCCAGATATGGTATTAATACAATTTAAAGCTATCTAAATGTTTCTGCGTGAACAATTTTTTTTCCGCGATTGCAAAAGCTGCCTTTTACGCGCCAAGCCGCGCGTCGGTCGCAGACGCTGTTGGGCGGCCGCCGCCCGCCGCCGGCCGTATCGCACCGCCCGATCTCCCCGTATTCATCGCAACGCCCGGAAAGCGCTAAATGTAAAGATAGCCAGCCCGACCACCTTACCTCCGTGCTTTTTGAAAGTTCACATTTACCGTCGAAAACTTACATTACACAAATTGGAAGATTTTGTATTTCTATATTTATTTATATCGAATTCCAAGTAAAGACCGTCATTGATACACGAATTGAACTGAATAGTTCACCGTGGAAAATACTTTCACAAAGCCAAATGATAATGATAGAAATATTTTCAGGCATTATGTTCAGTTAGACCTTTAGGTCTACGAGACTACGGCGTAGGCGGGCAGGGCGTGCGTGCAACTTGTGCGCCGCCGCCGCGCTCGTTTATTTGCGACGACCTAGCTCTTTTGTTGTGCTCTGTCGCCTGTGTCTGCTTTGAAAAATTGTAATGCAGCGCCATTGTAGGAGTGGGTGCCGCAATTGTGCATACTGCAAAGGACCAACTACCTATTCTATTCGCGGTCGCGAATCTATGTTTACTACAAGTGCCCTTTGATTTGAAAATGAGATAATTTCACGAAAATATACATTTATATCTGGTGATTAACTCTCATAGAAATACCATCACATATTAACTAGGAATTTACAGATTGATCGTTGGAAAAAAATATGTAAATGATATGTAAAAGATTCGTCAGGTTATGGCTAATTTGCATTAGACGTGTGTATCGTGTTGTAGGTGGCCAGGTACCGACAACGTACACAAAGACGGAGTCGTAGTCGAGGGCGGGCGGCGCGGCGCACACGAGCTGCGGAATACATTAGCCGCCACCAGCGGTGTCGGCGTCGCTACGCCGTAATATATTTCACTCGCGGTCATTTTCGACAATTAACCACATAAAATAAGTGAAATTATGCATGCGGCCGACGACGGCGTATATCACGTCCAGTTACGGGCCACGATACCTACCTACATTCATTATTCAAAGAAATGTTTCGCTCGACCAGGCGGTGTGGCGCGGCGTCCGGAAGCGCCGGCTCTGTTCACGTGATTGATGGAGACCTCTTTATTTTTATTGTTCTTTTTTTTGTCAAATGCAATGTTCGTACATCCACTAGGTTTTAGCATTGTTTTGACAACCATTTAAAACAAATGTTTCGATTCATTAATAATCAGGTAACAGTGTACGCATATACACTTACGATTGTATACGTATGTTTAAGTATGCCAAAATCAACGTCCATCCCGTAATCCTTCAGCCAGCCGGACCTCTGAAACGGTCGGCTTCATTTTCTCTTGCAATTTCCTACAATTTCCGGACAGCGTTCAGTATGTTCGTATGTTGCAAAATTATTTTCACATAAATTTTACTTATTGTTTTTATATACTGCCATACCATGTGAACGCTTAATATGTATATTGTCATGAGGCACGTAAAGTGTTTCTTAAATTTGGGAATATTTATCTTGGTTTAAGTGTTAAAGCAAAGTATCTTGCCTCAGCTCAAGTTTCAAGTTCAAGCACGAGATCAACGTCCTGGTGTCGCGTCGTCGATGGTTGCGTAACGCCTGCGAGCCGCGAGCGGCGGACGTCGCGCATGCATGCTCCGTGCGTGAGCCTCCGCTTTGTGGTCGCTATCGAACAAACTTGTTCGCTTGATTTACATTAAATTGATCGACACACATACACACCACATGTTGCTGCGGATAGTTCTATTCCTACATATTGTTAGATAGCATTTCTAGTGACAGTCCTCATAAGGCGTCGTATGACGACATAGTTTAATAAAAAACAGTACCATTATTAATGAAATTACGTAGATTTAGTGATCTAGAAGCGTGTGCAATAGTGCACCCAAGATTTGCTCTCGTTGCCGGCAGGCTGGCATCACCTTGAGGTGTGCGTGTGAGTCAGCAGACGGCACGCTCACCGGTGTGACGGCAGGTCGAGAATAGCGTGCGGGCTATTTAGGAGTCCTCTCTGTTTGTTTGCCAGCGATATGTGTCATTGTTAACTAATTTAAGTAACAAGCACTGCCAGATGTTACGACACCCCAGTGCGTGGATGTGGTTCATATGCGAACTTCGATACACTTATTAATCACCTTGTGATTTGTACAACTGAACACTTGTCCGAACTTTCTCGACGAGACGCGACGCCCTAATACAGACAGAAATACAAACGGCGGCAGCGCGCTTCACCCTGAACATTACGAGCACAGTAATTCACGAGCCTTGGCAACAGTAAAATTTGAGACACTTCCGTTTTATAGCTTTCTCGTTCATCCTAAACTTTGTATTTTATTCATTCTCTTGGATATCCAAATTAAAAATGAGTCTTGTAGTTTTGACCAGCCCCTTGGCCCCATCGCATCGCATACACTCATCAATGCCCTATGTTGATTAATGTTTTCTTACTTTACCTTATTTAAGTAAGCAATTTATATGCATGAACGTTACCGGGCCATAACGAGCTCGATAATGAAACTCTTTAATTTTTTAGTGCGGCAGGTCATGTTGATAATTTATTAATTAATATGAGCACCACCGGTGGCGCTGTCATTCCGATAGCCAGCGACATTATCGCTGGAGAGTTGCGTAAACATCAGAATGTAAAACACGATACCGTTTAGCCAGTTAATTAATTGCGGAGACCGGGACCCGGGAGCGGAGAGCGCGCTGCGGCCGTCGCAAGCTCGTTATGGAAATAATGAGTGCGACCGCTGCACAAGTTGGTCCAGGTCGCGCGCCGCCCGTACCCTCAGCCTTATTGTGCCGCATTCGATCCTACCTAGACCTACCCGATTTACAGGTTTACTCAACTACGCTGAAAACTTATGTTTCATATCGATGCTGGACTCGTTTTTATCATTTAACAGCCCTCTATACATAAAATCGTCAAATTTGTCGGGTAAATGAGACGTGAATCGCTACGTAATGGCGAGACGTGGGGTCGCATAGACGAGGGCTTATTAAGGTGAGCTTTGCCTGCATACACTATAATACAGTGGAAATACATAATATATATTTGAAGAGTAATATTTCTGTTATTTCCTGTTAAGGTTTTGTTGGAACAGTGGGATATGCATGTACAAAATGTATATAAACATAAATTTTGTTACTGCATACTCGCATTCGGTTCAGTGGGTAATATGACATAATATAAAACATTTTCGTTTGGTACATGGGTTTATTGGGGTCGTGTGATTGAGGTAACCGTCGACGAGACGCGTCACTTGATTTAATTAAGAGCCGCTTTACCGCCCGTTCCTCCAGCTAACACCTCGTACGGCGCCCTGGTTAATTTCGAACGGAGTCGTTCCACAAGAGATTTATTTCAATATTGAACACGTCTCGCCATCCTAAGGTGGCAACTACGCGCTGCGACGATCCCTTTTACGTCTTGTCTCCGAGCATTGAGTTTACGAAGTGCAAAATCTTTCTAGTCCCTTTTTTAAGTTAAGCATATGTATTGGATAGTGAGTGTAGTGTTGTTGCCATCACGAAATACCTAAAACAAAGAAAACTTTGCGCCTTTCTTGCAAATTCTATGAGTGCTGTTTAGGCTTTGGATCCTGAGATGATAAAGATAATTTTTCTTTATCAAAATAAAAAGGGTTAAATGGCGTGACCAAGGTGGGATCTCTTAAATCCGCCAGTGATTGCATCGTTTAGCCCGAACAGTCCTCATATTTCACCGCAGTATCTCCGACTCACAATTTTATAAATTGGCTCTATTTGTTACAAGTGATCCTGGTACAAACACACCTCTCTCGCTGTTCTCCTGTTGCATTTTAGTTTGATAACAGATTGTTTTAGGATTTGATATCACAGAACTTGCTCCATTTTACATTTAAAATGCCTTTGAATGGTTAATAGTAACCATGATCTAGTTCCTTACACAACGATACAAACTGTAAGTTACTCTGTTTCATTAGCACCATCTAAGTTACACTTTTTATCAATATCTCATTTTATATTAATTTATTGGACGAAGCTAACATTGTTTATTGCAAAGATTTTGGGGTTTATTGGTACCTAAGTTAAATTAACTAATTTCTCGCTTTTGCATTTTGATTTGTTTAATGGATCATTGAGTAAAAAGTTGGCTTTGCTCTTTTGAATAATATAACCAAAAATCTTTGTTGAGAAGCAGGCGATAATTACTTGGCTGCAGATTTTTTTGTAAAATTCCAGTGCCGGCATCTAATGCGCTACTCGTGTCGGCCGTCATCACGCGTCGCGGGAGAAGTTCGTTATTAATTCACTGCCTTTTAAACTTGGACGCTTTTACCTTCTTAGGGCCTTCACTTTTCACGAATCAAGTACCATTTTAGATGATAACGGTAAAAATCGCGTGTCGTAACATATTGCTATGGCACATATACGATATCTATCATATTATTTTTATAAACGCGTAATCCTTTGAAATGTGTAGGACTCCCTGAACTTACAATTATTATTTTAACCGATTGCGCTATTGAAACATGAATAATTATCGAGAACGTTTAAAATTCTCGTGTTCTTGGTGTTTATGATGTTCCACAATCGGCAATCACATGTTGGCCAAAAAGCGTCCACGCGGTGTTGATTGTGACATTGTCTGCGTCGGGTGGGCGCGGGCGCGGGCGCGCGGCGCGTCGCGCTCGCCACCCGCATTTGTAATGCAAATTGTAGCGCCCGCCGCAGCGCGCCTCTGTGCTTCGCGCACCAGGTGAGCTGCTGCAACCACTGTAATTATTGTGAAAAATATTCATTTGTCCGCTTCTAGATCCGCATTTCCATAATGCAGTTTTCTGTTAACACGTCTAAAACTGATTTACAATGTTTTTCTCTACACTTTTATACCGTGCCTCTTTCCATCCATATTAGTTGTCGTGTAAGTTGATATTCACGACAAAATATCTACCCGTTAGCCGTAATGGGAATTCAATAGCTAACAGAGCCGACTGCAAGAAGTTCGTGTGAAGTTTCGTGAGAGCCTAGAGCAGCTCGGCAATCGACTGAACGTTATCATATTACAAACGGTTTCGCAAAACGAATAAATAAGAACGAAGGCAAGAAGCGTGCGGTGAAACCGAGTCAAAGCGTGGGTATTAGAAACGCTCCGATTACCACGCCGAGACAAGCCGCTGCCGCAGCCGCCGCCAACCTATGCGGGGCGGCACTATGTCCTTTGAATTTAATAACAACCACGTTGACTTCGTGCACACACACTTGTTGCTTTGGTCGACCGTGGTACTTTTAACTCTGCTTCCAAAGTTTCAGATCACTTTGTCTGATCAAATATTCCATTGGAGATTATTATTTCACATGATATCATAAAATGTTATGTTACATGTTATTAATATGCCAATATGATTTACACTAATATGTATAATGAGACAATGAATCGGAAATGTAGGCAACTAGCATATGAAAGGTGATGAGGTGGCGAAGTGGCAGAGTCGTACACGGGTACCGCTGCTGGCTTGACCGCGATCCACTAACGGTACCCGCTCCGAAGTATTTCTCCGGCCCGTGGCACACTTCTTGCGTGCGTTCACCTCGCCCATCTCGCTGTCTCAACACTGTATACGTTGTCGCAGCGACACTGTCTACTACTACTCTTTTGTCTTTTCGCAATTATGTTGGACGAGATACATGCTCAAATTTGCAACTCAAAAATTGCAATTATTTTCAAGAATACAAAAACTAGCTTATCACTTAATACTGCGTTGAGGCTTTAGATCATGCATTTACAGAATTATAAACAGAAAAAGCAAAATACTTCACTTGTAATATATTTTATATGATGAAATTATTTTATACTTGTGCAAAACGCGTTTACACACAAAGTTAACTTCCCAAATATTTTTTTTCCTTTTTTTTATAGCGTTTAATTTAGAACACTCGCCTTTGTTTTATTGTGTAATGCAATAAAACAATACCAACGTTGTTTTCGGGATGAACATAGCTCGCTCAACTAATGAATTCGGATCAAAATACCGTTAGAGGTTGTCGAACTATTATGCGGTCTTCAAAAATGCAAACGGTAAAAAAAAGGTGGTGCTCAACATTTTTTTTCTCATATGTTTTCTTTATTGTCTTATTTACCTTTGCGATATATCATATGTAGGCTTAGTTAAAATTTCAAATCCAATGATTATTGCGTGTTAATATTTTTGATAATTTATTACTATAGGTTATTATTGTAGTACTTACTATTTATTGACTACACTTATTTGTTCGCCTATTTCACACGTAACAGTCGCCAAATTTTAGATTACTAGTCGTGGTCAGTCAGTGTCTTTTGATCGTGTTATTATTCGTACAAAGGTTGTGGACATATGCTGCGTCGCCGCCGTCGTCATGGTTTTAAGCAAACACGCAAATATAATATTTCTTACCAAACCTGTAGCGCTAATGCTGTACAAATTGCACATCTATAAGTTGTTGACTTTAATATAATACTGTTATAAAGTACGTACTTATCTAACTGTCGTGTAAAATCGCCATGTTTAAAAACATATTTGATCATTACAAAATAGTGGGCGTTATGTGTAAAAGTGTTTATTGCTGCGCAAACGAAACGCTGTGTGAGATGCTACCTATGTAGAATTCTTGTTTTCTATCCTGAGACAGCTACCTTGAATTATAAATAGTTTCATAGGAACTTGTAAATTCCTCGCTTGCAATATAATTTCATCTTCGAAACATTATTGAATGATAGATACTAATGAACCTACTGTACTATTGTTTATGAGCAAAATTAGTAAATGTTCTTATAGGTACTGATCATAACAGTCGGCATATAAATCTCTGAGAACAATTTTATGTTTTGCATAAAACAAAGCTGCCAAGCAGCAGAAGAATTAAGAAGCTATTTCGCTATCCCTCCACCACGTCAAGCGGCATAATTAGATTGACGTAGCTCATTCTCCTTTCGTTTATTTTCTGAAATGAGTTGGCGATTTTAATACTTTGGGAAAATTATTTTTTGCTCACCTAAGACAAACTTTTAAACGTCATCAAAGCGCGGGTTGTTTCGTCTATTCGAATGTGCGAGACAACATTAAACTTGCAGGTGTTCTATGAAAAGTAGTTAGATATTTCATGACATGATTTTAATTAATTTTACCGTACCCCGAATTAGTTAAGAGCGACATCCACAGTATGCCAAGCAAGTGTATAGCAGTAAAAGCCCGGAGGTCGTTGCGTTAAGGGTCCAGTTAGCGCGAAATTGGAGCGAAGGTGCGACCCAGGTCCTAACGCGCCACTTCATTACGCGGGCGCGTTACCTGACCATGTCTCCATACCATCACGTGCAATATTATACATACTTTTTTTCTATGTTTTAACATGCTGAGAAACGATTGTATGTTTATTTTATAGTATGTACCCACCTAACACACAACGTCCATTCAAGTCCTAAAATACGTTCTGTTCTATGGAGCTTACCGCGTATATATATACTTATTTATTACAGGCAATATATACTTATTTAGAAATTGCCTAAATTAAACTGTATAAAAATGAATTATTGGTTTTATAAGAATTATTCCCGCACCGTTATAAGCCGCCGCCCGTTTCTTGCGTGCGTGTGATTACATTGCCGTGTAATATATTCACATTTTCACCACCTTCGCATCCTCATTTCGTTTCCCTCTTTGTTTACTGTGTGCCACTGCGCGGCTAATATCAATGTTTTCAATGCTTATTTTTAATATAAATGACCCTTGCATTTTTTCGTTAGAGTTAATATGGTAATCGGAATTGCACGTGGGGAATTTATGACTTGGTAGTCTCTCGCAGGCTGTTGCTCAGAAATTGGTGAAATAGACAATTTAGTTATTTATGAAGCAGTGTGTTTAATCACGAATACTAAAGTACCTATGTATCTATGGAATATATTTGCTCTATTAAATAATATTTCCAAAAAAAAGGCTGTAGGTACGTACTACCGAAAGTATCCATTGCTCACAAAGAATTCTTCCAGCTGTAGATAAGCAATATTTTGGTTCCGTAACTTCTTACGTGTTTTATTGCCTACGAGCCGAGCTGGGCAAATGACGAAGCTTCTTTGCTAGTCTGCCAAATCGACTCCTATCATGTGTCATTTACCAACAAATTTCTTTGGCATTTCGCCAATGTATTGCACTCATAAATTACCTCTAGCAACCTAATTATTACGTGTTTATTTACAAATCAAGAGTAATACTATTCATTTTCTTAATTTTTTCGCCCACGGCTATTGTAATATTTTAACAACAACAAAACTTTTACAAATAGATGTGTGTGATTGCTAATTGAAATCTTAATTCAGTAAAACTAAACGCAATGGGACAGTAGGAATAAATAAAGTGTTTGCGGGTGCCGCGCATGCAAATGACTGTGATCAACGCATGTAGTGCAAGCCCTTGCCTCGGCCGCTTACGCGTGACCAACTTATTGAGTCACACGTGCATTTCGGTCATTGATTGAGCACCATTACTATTCCGCTCATCTATTGAGCATTGTTCACCTGAAATTAGGATAAAGCTATTATTGCGAAATCTAACGGGCTACTTACTGTACTGCAATCTTTCAACATAATGATAAACGATATTTTAGTAAGTGAAACGGGAGTACTCGAGCACGAGAGCATGCAAGCACGGAATTACTGAAGCTCGTTCTGAACTTACCTACATAGGATAAGTGGGACCTTGCTCTTGGTCGGGCCCAATAAAAGTAGTTCTTATTAAAGTGAAAGTCTCCCTGCAAAGCGGTCACGCATGTCGCCCGAGTTTATATAAAATAAAGCCATTTATATTGTTGCGTACTTGATAAATAGACCTACGCCGCTTTCTTCTTTACTTATGGTGTATAAAAATGCGAAACAATATTTTTAAGTTTAATGCTCGTCATGTTCTTGTTTATGCTGGGTGTATGCGGATTAAAAATGCATTTTATACTCTAGTACATAAAAGTGTTTACGTCTTCTAAGACAATTACGTCATGAAGCCAAACACAATTGGACTCCATAGAAAAAAACTTGTTATTTTACCCATTGTGGGATCCCGGCACATAGCTCGAAGAGCAGAGGGCCGTTGGGGCAGATAGGTTCTAGAATGGCAACCGCGAGCCAGAAGTAGTAGTGTAGGACGCCCCCCCCCCCTCACAAGGCGGACTGATGATATCACACACGTCGTAGCAAGCCGGTGCATACGAGTCGCGGAAGATCTTGTTGTGTGGAAGTCATTGGGGAAGGCCTATGTCCAGCAGTGGAAGTCTTTTGGCTGAAGGATGGATGGTACGCTAAAAATCCCGTGAATACCTGTACGACTTAAAGTCGTGCAAGTATTCAAACATGTTATTCAATCCGAACTGGGCCTATGACTATGGTTGGAGTGCCCATGACATTGAGGGGCAGCGTAACCGATATTATGGCACTAAACTCGGCCTCTCAAACTACGACAAAACACTCGCCATTGTTATCAAATGGCGTTATTATATTTAATTTTCATGAAATACTCATCCATATACGTAAACATTATTTCGCATTTTCGAAACTTTCTGTATGTATTCTGGTCGCGATGTCGGTAGAACATTAAGCATAATTTTATGTTTTCTGTAAATCTTATTTACTCAAATTCGCGGTCCGGTGGCTTCGCGGCGGGCACCAGAGCGGTCGGAGAACGTGCCCGACTAAAGAAAGCGGATACTTTTAACGGCGCGAACTGATCCATTTAAGTCGTCGTGCTGTTGGGTCTCAAAATCTGCCTTATAACTATTCCAAAGTCTTTTTCTGTCATCTTCTCGAGTCCGGCTTATCCGTTTTTGGACCCTCCATATAGTCAGTTAGGCATTAAATGAGGTGATGTAGCTATTTTATTTCTTAATTTACAAACACATTGTAGATTGTATTGCTTTGGATATATAGACGTATGGGGTGAGTTGTTGGGGTGCGACAGCTAGGTGCGGCTCCGGACGGAGCCGTCGTCGATGCGGGGCCGGTGATGGTGTTTTTACGAGTGGGGTGCGCCCCGTCGCGGGCGCGGCGGCTAATTTTGATAAAAGCACCATCCGACCGCACCCGGCCGCCGCCGTCACCGCTGCGACCAATAAATACTCATCCATACCACAAATGTATGCTTGCCATACATACTTGTGCCAATATCGACTCTAATAGCTCCCGAGCTTTTAACATGAACCTGCTGATTCGGACGTTTGATTCGGAATCTACTTAATCATATTCGTTTGGTGTTCTGGATTCCTATCCGCTGTTATATGGTTAAGGTTAAGATAAACCAAAGAAGAAGTTTCAATGAATTTACTGTATTAATTAGTAGGCATTACTTAGTATTTTTCAGAAAAAGTGCTTTGAAATGGACGAATGTTTACTCTAAGGCTGTGTAGGCAAACTGTTAGCGGCCGTCTGAGTGAGCCAGAAATTTGTGGCGAACTGCAATTCGAGTTAGCTGCAAACTCGATCAATTTGCGTGTGTCGCAAGCAAACGTCAATAGCTTCTTTCCAATTGTCCACATGACAGTTTGCGGCGAACGGCCTCACTACGCCCGGCGTACAACCATATCGCCGCCGACGACTGGAACCGGTTTTGCTGTGAGTCGGCCGCTCACTGAATCAGTCGGCGCGCGTAAAGCTGCAAACTGCGTAGAGTGAGCTCAAACTAGCAAACTGTGAACACTCCATTTCAAATATATGGTACTAAACCGATACGCCGAAAACTCAGTCGGCCGCTAACAGTTTGCCTATTACGGACACAGCCTAACGCTGGCCATACTTATAAAATCGGCTAGCACCCAGGGCCATAAACGAAAATTTAAAAAAAACCTACCTACGCTTGCGTATGAAGCTGCCACAAGTACACTTGTACAATCGTTTATTGTCGGAATAAGTTCAAAATTGTTCTCGGTACCCTTTTGTCTATTTATTTTCTGAATTGGAGTCGGCTTCCAGTCTACCCTGCTTTTGCTCTCAGCTAACTAGCTGAGAAGGATTCCTTGAATTCCTTGTCATTCCAAGGATTCCTTGTTATGAACTAAGGTTATTTTAAAATGTTGACTTAAAATAACCTTTGATCATAACAAGGAATCCTTGTTCTAAAAGCTATAGTGATGAATGTTCAGTGGCTAGAAGTGTTTAATATATATAAGAAAGTCGTGTTAGTTATACCATTAATAACTAAGCAACGGGTGGGCTGATTTCATGATCTTAGATTTGTTGAATTCGTCTGCGACCGGAACAGCAGTAACATTACTAAAAACATGGAAAAATTCACTATTAAAATATAATAAAGATAATTTCTTCTCATAAATTTGATTCTAAGATGGCACGAAGTTTGCCGGGAAAGCTAGTTGTATTATAACGGGAAACTGTGTTAAATATATTGACAATATTTTGTTCACCTAAATTTACCGACCAGTCTATTTACTTACATGGAATAGTTAATTTTAATTTAACCTAATATCAGTATAAAGAATCAAGGAGAAATTCGGGCAGGGCGTCGAGTATGTGGGCGTGGCTAAGTCCCGCCCAGTCGGGGCACGCCCTCGCCCTTTGCCACCTTTTCGCTGAAAATCTGTAAGCGCTGTTTCGTGTAGGTATTCAATCAACTAAGTAATCAGGATTAAAATGAAACCTTTATTTTGGCAAACACTAACTCGTACATACCACTAGCACTCGAATGTATGTAAATAGTAATATGATTTTATCCTCCGACAGTCGTACGTTCGACGACTACTTCTACAGTAATACCTTCCACTATGCACACCAGACATTCTCTGCCTAAAATACGTGTTTGATAGCTCGCGATGACCAATGCGACACCTTATTCCATACGAATAGACGCTGAATTGGTGCGAGATGTTAATCTCCGCTTGCGGAAACCTTTTGTTGCTAGAACTGCTTATTGTGTTTCTCATTAGTCTTCTAAAATTGTGTACGATGAAAATTGATTACATTTAGTGGCTGATAAGAAAAGAGATGAGAATCGTCGGGGTCGCAGCCCGCGGGGCAGATAAACTCGTTACAACAAGATACGCCGCCGACGTCGACACGAGCGGCGGCGGCACGCCACGCCGCAAGGATCCCTGTAATCTCGTTGTGACTCCCGGCCCCGTCGTTTCCGATTCGATCCAAATTACCTTTTGTACGTACCTACTCCATCGACAATTTGATTCGTTACGATCTAAACTGTTTGCCCCTCAATTTAAAACACTCCTGACTGTTTGGAATACAACGGCTATATAGAGTAGACATAAAACGAGGTGTCGGGTTTGCATGAAGCACGTAGCACCTCGTCGGCGCCGGTAAAAGCTTCTTGTTGACGCAGCGTTCGATTCAAGAGGCATGGCTACGTTCTTGTCCTTGTAATTGATTGCTTTGTCGCGTAATTTGTTTGTCGTCGCCGGGTGGAGCGCGCGATCCTCGCGGGAGCACCGGGGCGCTCGTCCTCTCGTCATCTTGCACGTAAATAATAAATACCATCCGCTGTGGACTAGCGGGCAGAGCGCTGCGACCCTCGCCGCCGCCGCCGCTTCTGTCACTCCACTCACACCTGCTGCATGACTCAGCATCTACATGTCTTTGTTATCGTTGATGAATCGTACTACCTTAATGGTGAAATGTCACAGTGAATTATTACTCCTTTAAGGTGAATGCTCAGGGTCGGTTGCCGCACATTTTCGATAGATGGTCCTGTTTTTCTGCAACTAGTTACACGAACATCGAGCATCTATGAGACTTGATGTTGCAAATTGCGAGCACTACTACGACATTGCATTGAAATATCCAAAAAAACATTAACCTGAAATCATTTATAATGGATGAGATACCATGGCTTCTAAAATCCTTGTATAAATAGGCACTCACACATAGACAAATACACGTCTTTTTTGTGCCGCTAGAGCGCAGCACTTGTTAAAAGTCTCGCATACTAAAAGTTGTCTTTTTATGCCACCAGGTAGAGCGATCATAAAAAAACTTATTTATCGGTTGTAAAATAATAGAAATACTTTTGCGAGCTTTGCAATATTAAAAGTTTCAGAAATAAAAGATAGAAAAGAAAAATGTATACTTTCATGTTCGTAAATATAATGTTTATTGTATAGATCTTATAAATATAGCAAGGTTTGCATGATAACTGTAAAAGTATTACGCTTTACAATATACCAGATCAACAACAAGAACAATATTTATTATAATTTACAAGGGAATAAGAAATTTGGCAATGTAGTTCTATACCTAATAAGGGATACAGCTACATTTCCAAATTTCTTTGAAACAATGTTGTTTGTTGTTGGTATTCTAAAATTAGGTAAATATAACATTGTTTCAAATACTAATATTATGATATAGAATCGACTCTATACAATTTACAGTCATCTTGATTCTTGCAACCTCCTGTGCTTCATTCCTCCGCTAAAAAGAAAAAAATAATTGTTTAGTCCAATAATAATTATTACTGTATCCATACTTATTATAAGGTAAATGCTGCTGTGACATGTATAGATTCAATCATTCAATCATCGTTCCAGAGACGGGCCAACATACACCGTCACACTGCAATGCACCCACATTTCACCGATGGTATTTTGGTACCAATGTAATAGAGGGTGAGCCCATCGCCATTATATCGGGCACACGCCTCCTCAATATGAGGGGCATATAGGCCGTAGGCCCAGTGCAGTTTAGTGAACTTCACACGACTTTTGACAGACATGCAGGTTTCCTCACAAAGTTTGCCTTCATCGTACAGCAAGTGATATTTTTTATGGAAAATAAGATTCGCACATGAAAATCCGGAAATCTCAGTGATGGGAGCCAGGGTTTGAACCTGAACACCTCGTTCCAAGGCGAGCGTTCTGCCAACGAGGCTGTCACTGCTGTACAACTTTGGAATCTATACTAATATAATAGATTCCACTAGATGCGCTGATGTTCTTCACTCTCATAATACGATGGGATGGCAATCCGGTACAATCAGAGAGATCGGGCTGTGTTGTCCGAAGCACAAGCAAGTGATAATCATGAAATTGAACTTGTGTTGTGTAGCCACTTTACAATACGAGTTATGCTCTAAGGTATTTGTTACCAAGTTGTCCCGACTTTCACCAGTGTCACATTCCATCAGTATCTCCATTACAATTCAAATAGCAAACAAAACACAAATTAAAACAAAACTAATCGCAAATCCCACACAATTATTATTTGAATTTTGAAGTAAGTTTTTACATACATAATCACAAACAACATGAAATCGGTCGCAGCAGAGTAGTGAGTCCATTTTTTTTTATAATTCTGGAATTTGGCATCAGCATACCATAGACATGCTGCCAATTTGGTCAAGATATAATAAATTAACTTCGTAGACACCCAGAACAAAATAAGTAACACTATTCTATACATTCTAAGAACTTGGTAAGTGCTTACCGACTTTTATATTTATTAAATATCTATACCTCAGATTAACAGAATCCAAAGAGAATAATTTTAAAAAATATAACAGTAGGTAAGCACATACATAATATCTAAGTACAGAATGTATGTGCATCAAAACCAGTTATTTTCGGCCTAGGCACCTATTTATTATGTAGACGAGTACTCGTATCCGAGGTATAAGGTTTTGCGTTCAGAAACGAAAAAAAAAGTAATATCAATATATCTAAAACTAAGTAGGTTTCTAGTTGGTACCAATTTATAGCTACTCTATAATAAATCGGTAAGTAAAAAGAAGAGAAATAGGTGCACATAGGTATGTTTTCTTAGATTTATTCAATTACGAGCTATGTCGCACTTGATTTGTTCAAACGTTCAAGGGGTATCCCATTCATTAGGCTTCCCTATAATTTCGAAAAACCCGTTCATACTAGGTGCCGGGGCTTGCTTTCTTGTATCGCCAATCGTGTTAGGTTAGTTGGTTGGATATATATGTATGTATATATATATATACATACATGCCTTGCTGGTTGGTACCTTCCTATAGCTAGTCAGTAAGTAAGAAGAAGAGATAGGTACACATATAGGTCGCTATGTAGATTTTCTCAGATTGATTCAATATTGAATAATTACTAAAAACCGATGTTACGAAATATGTCGCGCGAGTCGCTGTCGATGTATTCTAACATTTTTTCTAGTCACAGCTGGCTGTGCTACTGATATATATATATATATATATATATGTATATCTATACTAATATTATAAATGTGAAAGTTTGGATGGATGGATGGATGAATAGATGGATGGATGTTTGTTACTCTTTCACGCCCGAACGGCTGAACGGATCTGGATGAAATTTGGCACAGAGATAGATTACAGTCTGGAATAACACATAGGCTACTATTTATCCCGGTAAAATGTATGGTTCCCGTGGGATAGATGTTTTAATTTTTCATACTTTTTATCGCGGGTAACACCGCCGGGCGCATCTAGTATATATAGATATATATATATATATATATATATATATATATATATATATATATATATATATATATATATATATATATATATATATCAGTATATATATATATACTGATATATATATATATATATATATATATATATATCAGTAGCACACCCGGCAGTGCCTAAAAAAATGTTTGATAAATTGATCAATAAATCGACAAAGACTCGCGCGACATATTTCGTAACACGACATCATCTAGCTATGGCCTTGGAAGGTGTACATACTACCTATATATATTTTCGTTATATTACTACCACACCATGTTGGAGTAACACGGCCGAGCTGTGTGTTTTGGAAATCTAATATTCACTTACAGAAACAATATCAATCATTCAAAAAGACAAGCCCACCGGCAAGATTTGAACTTGCTATAGTACACGTTTGCATCAACCGTGTAGAACATTAGGCTACGTAGACCACTAGTCAAGACGACGAATATTTTGATAGGTTTCAATGATATTTACAACCAATTGAAACATGACATATTCATTCATTCATTGATTATTTAAAAAAATAAATACATGCCTTATGTAGGTATGTAGGTTATTTTATTATAATAACCCGAAAAAATATGTTTTGGGTGCAGACAAATCCTAAAAACTTGGATTACAGGAAATAGGGATACATGACGATCTGCACACACAGATAATAACACACCCCAAGTGGCTCAAGTGAAAAACGTAGGTACATGCGATTGTTCGTAGGTTCGATGGACGAACGAAATTTATATGTATTTTTTAATTTTAATTTTTTATTATGAATCTTATTTATAGAAAATTTATATCTCTCTATATATTATAATGTTATGTCTTTATGTATTATAAGTAAAAACTCCTGCTGCCATCTGTCGCCGTAAATACTGAAAGACAAAGAATCGGATGCTTTATTAGTTACGGGTTAATTTGGACAGAGGCGCTTTTATTCACGCACACAAGCCTAAAATTTAATATCGTTTTATGATGTTATTACTATAAGATTTTGCCTGATATTTCATTCTGCGAGCTCTTTAATTTATAGAGAATTGATAACAATGCTTGTACAACTAAAAAACTGTATGTGTATCGAGTATTACAATGTTGAAATTTGTATGGGAATGCGACTGATCGCTTCCACCTTAATAAAATCCTTTGTCACACAATTATAGTGTTATTTCCATCAACCAGCTCCAGCCTCTCTTGAGTCTATGCATTTATTAGATTATACGAGTTATATGACATAAACAATCCATTGAACTCATTCCTTTTAAAATCAAAGATCGTAACGCAATGACGTGTCCGACCGTGCGGGGGTGGTCGGGTTGAGCTAAGCACGAGCGCGCGTTCCGTCACTAATAACCCTGTAATTGGTATCGAAGCTCGCCGCAGCCGGATTACTGAACGTCTAATTGAATGCGAGACGCTTCCTCGCCGCCGCCTCCTCCGCTGCCACCTTCCAGCTACATTAGTTGCGAGCGATTTAATTTTGTCGCGGTCAAGTTAGTCTGTTTTGCGCACGTGTGCGGCCCGCATCGTAGTGCCGTGCCCGCACACTGCTCAATTACACCTTCTCGATGAATTAAATTGCCATGGAGCTGGGAGCCCGCGCGGCCGCGTCAGGAGATCAAACGACTCCCCCGGCCGACGAGCGAGACTTTAGATTTACCCATCACGCGGCCGCAAAGTTTACGACGTCAGATAATCATTTCGTGTCAATTAGCTAATGAAAAATAAAATAGGCTCGTCTAATGTAGTAGCGCCGTAATTAAAATTACGATGATGAGTCGCTCACTGGCGTCTGTTTTTAAGTCTTGAGTGAATGAACCGAATTGAATTTCAACGTGTCAGTTAAATGATATAACGCGCCAAAAGTACCACTTGGAGTTACATCTTATCTTACAATAACGATCATAGTTGACAGTATATTTATAAATTCGTGATGAATCATTTGGGTAATTATACTCTCCGGTGCCCCACACTAATAAAAGCTTAGGGCGCGCTGCCACCGGCAGGTGGGAAAATCAGTGACTGTCGCGTACGCCCGCGGCGCACCGCACACGTATGCGATGTGTTTACAATGACCACGCTCTCGACTCTCAGCCCTGGACGTGCGCCAACTGATCTCCTCGCAACAGGTAGATGAAGTCCGCGCGTTCCTAATGACATCACACTCTATACCTATTCTAATACTGATTCACCTCATTCAAAATATTCACGAATACCTACTCGCCACTAAAAATATTTTCCTAGCGTTTCTTACGCAACTGATATGTTTTATTGTTTCTCCTCAATATTGTGTGTAAAATACGTCATTTCTGAATGTATAACGCTCGATTATGTTCTTCGAAATAAATATTTTTATCAACATACATATTTTAGTGGTGGTTTTGTTTTATTTGCGGATTAGATTAATATGAAGAAAGAAAATATAATCGCGGTACAGTTAGCGGCATATGCGTCGGACAGCACGAGGGCTGTTATTAACTTTTTAAACGATTGTGTTAATTAGCGCACTTCACGAGGAGTCGCCCTCGAGCGCTGTGCCGCAATGCGCCGAACAAAAAACAATAAACGATACGTTCCGCTATTAATTAAACTGCTATAGGGTGCACGTTGCTTTGCAAATAAACAGTAGGTAGATGAGACGCAATTAAGATTTATCCGTTTTAGGTGTCGACATGAATTGACACAACTGATACGTACATTTGTACTCACATACTTAATGTCACATTACTATCAGCGCATATGCTATAGGCCCACCTGCTTTATGCAGAATCGGTGTGAAATGAACCGTCGATGGTAACAGAGGTGCGTTCTGTTGCAGCAATTGTTCCGGTCGCAGCAGGCTGCGGCGGCGGGCGGTCAGGCGGCGGCGGCGCAGCTGCAGCTACTGCAGCAGCAGCAGCAACAGCAGTTTCAGCTGCAGCAACAGCTGGCCGCTCAGCAGGCCTTCACGCAAGCGCCGTACGTGATCAACGCCGGCCAAGAGGGCGCGCCCTACGTGAGCGCCCTGATCGCCGGCGTGCCGCCCTACTATGGCGTGGCGGCGGCGCCGTGGGGCGTATACCCCGGGCTGGTGGCGCAGCCGGCGCAGCAACAGGCTCAACAGCCGCGCAGGCCGCTGACTCCCCAGCAGGGGGAGCAGCAGGTGAACGGACAGGGCCAGTACGTGATCCCGTACTACGACCCCGGCTCGCTGGTGATGGGCGGGCGCAACGGCACGCCGCTCCGGCTGGTGTCGCCGGGCGGCGTGCTGGCGCCGCGGCAGTACCCCGCGCCCGCGCACCCCGCCGCCGCACCCGCGCCGCCCTCGGCCGCGCAGCCACAGCAACCCGGTGAGTGCGCGACCCTACACCCTACTCGGAAACCTTACAACCCGCCTGACACACGAAACACCAGCCGCTCACTGTGTTCACTTTAATTTTGCACCTCTTCTAATCATCAACATATCAAACTTGGTCTAGCCTGATATGAAACGGGGTTTCTAAAAAACTTTAAGCTTCAGATATTTTCGCATCACACACTAATTCATGATATTGTTCACAAACTGATAAATGATACAAGGATTCTGCATATAAAACTATTGTTTTACTGACAGATAAATAGTTTAATTCTGAAATTAATTTTATTATAAAATCCGAAAGACTCGCTGATGTGTCAGTACTTTAATTATCTGATATAGTGGTCATGAAAATCTTAGATAGTGAGTGGCTGGAATATCATGTCAAGCTAACATGTAAATATTAAAAAACAACATGATTTCATTAACATGGCATCAAGAACAATCAATTAACAAAAATCATCTAATCAATTCATTACCATCTATTTTTTTTACGCGTGATCTTATAACGTCTTATTATAATCATGTACGTTAGCTTTCCAATAATACTTTACCAACCTGTAGATTTGAAAAAATATTTTTATTACTAATATCTAGTAGAATAAATATGATGTTAATCATCATTTTTAAATCTTCTCATAGTCTTCGTTTGTAGATATATTTAATATACATACCTACTTAGATATTGTTGATGTAAGGACGTGTTGTTGAGTTTTCCTGTTTTGTAGATATTATGATCGCGCCAACGTCTAATAGATATCTTGAGGCACATAATATAGGCTGCTTGCAAAGTATGTACGCTCTGAGCCCCTGTATCATTATCATAGTTTTATTATTGTTATTTGTACTTATTTATTTATTTTAATAACTCACGATATACTAGATGTATGTATATACTTACATGTAATTATACTTTTTTGTGAATAATATAATATAATCTGAAACGTTATTGAAATAAGATTTTAAATCTATACAATTTTAATTATTGAAATTGATGAATACCGAGGAAATGCCATCCGTCGGCTATATTTGTATGACATTTGCTTTATAATTTTATGTCTGAATAATACCGGCACTCATAGATTGGTACAATGTACATAATACGATGGACAAACGGCATTAACATGTTGTATATTATTAAAACGTCACTAAATCTTCTCGGCCCACTACACCAAGTCCCGCCAATCAACCAAATTTATCCTTCGACTTCTTTTTATTAAAATCGACATTTGAGGAATAATAGTCCAATTTGTCGTACGTGATAAATTAGTAATAGTACAAAGCGGTCGAATATAGTAAAATAATAAAAGCCAAAAATTAGGCGAACTAACTAAGTAGGTGAATATTGGCGAATATAAATATGCAATTTCCAACAGAATTTTAAAATATATTTTATTTAATACTACCAAACTTAAAATATGTAATAAGACTTTACTTATATCACCAATCAACCTCAATCACAAGCCCTTTTACGTAACGTTCAGCATCGTGAGCGTCTTCAATCCATCTCAAACCACAGATTTCAGAAATAAGTAAGTCAGTGATAGCATGTTTTCTCGATGACCTTACGATTAGATCAGAAGTTCCTGCTTACTCTACTGAAGTTTTGGAATCATTTACATCATTTAATCTATTTGGTTCTAAGTTCTCTGTTTGGAGATCCTCTCGAATCCTAAAGCTTCATCGACGCTATCAAATCATAGCACTTCCTTCAGTGTCTACGCCCAACCTCTGCTAAGTCTCAATACTTCATTCTCAAACCGGTTGATTTGCAATCACGATCGCATTTTAAAAGCAAATAATAATGAAGATGCTAATGTATTAATAGTTTATATGTTAGGTCCACCTAGAATAGTGATTCCGGTAGTTGCTTTTTTAATAGAGTTTTATTTTTTATAATATTAGAGTTATTACAGACAACTTGTCTTTTCCTTCAACCAGGCAAATGATTAAAACCCTATTTTTTTATTAAAAAATCTGTAGAAAGTTGTTATTCAACATCCGCAAACGCGGTCTTTCGGAGTTCCAAGCGTAGGCTATTGAATGAAACAAAATTATTAAACTTTATATATCTTTTAACATTATTAAATAATATATTCTTGGATTAGAGACGTTGTAAATAAACTGGTATGATAGTGTGGTTGGTATTTACGTTGAACTGGTAATTTATAATGCATTTAGTTGGTAGGTACCTACATATATTTGGAGTGATCTTATCCTAGATGTGTATTTGTAAATAAATAACACACACAACATGTTACTTCTTTATGAATGATTAAATTGCAATTAAAATTGAGTTATGAGAAGAGTAAATAAACAATAATCAAGAAATATTCGTCCAGCTCGTATAATATCTATTATATTTGACATTATGTACATATATGACGATGTCCCTGAGCGATCGTACCGTGCGACGTGGTGGGTACAGAGTTGGTGCGCTCGCACCGGTCGGACCGCGTCGGCGCACGCAAGCGAGCAGTCAGCTGGAGCGCGGAGGTATGTCGTGTTGCAGGCGGCGCGACGGGCGCGCGGCGGGACTCGCTGGAGTTCGGCGGCGGCGCGGCCGCGGCGCTGCAGGAGTACGCGGCGCGCAAGTGGGGGCCCTCGCCGCTGTCGCCGCCGCTGGGCGCCGCGCTGGGGCCCGTGGGGCTGCGGCCCGTCTCAGCCGCGCCCGGCGCCGAGACCGCCAAGTACAGGTGCGAGCCGCCGGCCGCCGGCCGCCACGCGCTCTCCTCTCGCTTCCAACGGCTCCACCTCTGCCTCAACACGTCACTGTCGTTGTTTCTCTGCGGACTAGCTACTCCCGAATATCATTATTTCTCCGGTCGATTCACTCTGTCTGTGTTAAGTTGAGGCCATATCTCCTAGATTATTAAATCCGCACTCTCTGACGACCCGCCATACGCCAGCGTCAATTGTGTGGACGTGGTGAGCGCAGCGATACCCGCATGTGGATCCGAAACGAGAATGGAGCAGACTCTAGCGGGAATTCGCTTCAGTGCGAGCGGTCGATTTGTACATTGTAAATACTCGTATGCCATCATTGTTAATTAATTTTGTACAGTTCCTAAATAGGCGTTTGAGCATGTTCACGGATCGGTTACATTGAAACTCATATGCATAGAGCGTGAACGTTTTCTTGAACAACGTTGTTTGCCTTTCAGAGCTGTGAGCAGTTTAGCGCAGGGTCTTACATCGAACGGAATGTTCGGTTCGTCATCGTCGCTCCTGAGCAAGTTGAGCGGCGTGGGAACCATCTCAGGTCGGTACCGCGCGGCGCTCTCATTACCAACATTCAACCATTATTTTGTGTATATATTGTAAATAGCTTGTATGCATCGTGTAGGTATATTAACATTGTAAATTATGTAACTTATTCCTAATCCTAGATGTAAATGCTGACTGGTTCTTTATAGGTATTTACAATTCAAAATAATATTTATCGAGTTCGTATGCTTATAAATCACAGTCGATAGCCGACTCCTGTTTCATGTCTAGTCGGGCTATTTCTCTAATAAAAAAACGGCTGAACACAAAATTGTGGTTTCTAAAAGCTCGGATGCGTTATGTATGTTTATCGTAAATGTTCTTTCGCACAGTATGTGCTGTTTTACACCACTTGATACGGAGATGTTTAATTAACTACGTTGTTGATCGCCGACATAATTTTGTTATACTTTTCTCAAACTGGTATTTTTTTGATAAGTTGGCGAATATTTGAATAACAACACCAACCTTGAGATAAAATATAGTTTCTAAAATAATTTCACTGCTTTCTCTTCTGAAAGATAGGTAGTGTTGACTCGTGAGCTCCGTTCATGAGTTGCTTGTGTACTTACAGAACTAGTGGGTGGTGGCGTGGGCGTGGGCGGAGTGAACGTGGGCGTAGGAGGCGTGGGCGTTGGTGCGCTGGTGGGCGACAAGCCGCCGGCGGGCCGCTCGCGACTGCTCGAAGACTTCCGCAACAACCGCTTCCCCAACCTTCAGTTACGAGATCTCGCCAACCACATCGTTGAATTCTCACAGGATCAGCACGGCTCAAGGTGTGTGTTAAATTCATAATTAAAAAACGTTTAGGGAACCAGAGATGGTGATATGGCGCGCGCTGGTGGTCAGCTGCCGCTTGCTCACGCTTATTAGATCGTGTCCCTACTACTGCCTACCTACCTACTACCCCCTAATGACTGTAACAATACTAATACCTCGGCCAGCGTTAGTAAAAAAACTTTATTTCTATGTTTTGAATCTATTTTCATGTCAGTTTTGTAATATATGTTTTTTTTATAATTTTTATATAATTCAAATTTGCTATTGCATAAATAAATTGAATATTCGACTGAAAGAACGTTAAAATATCAGTATTAATGTACACCTCGTGACGTCGGAAACTTTACGGAGCGATCATTATCGTTTTCTTATATGTAATTGGTTTTTAAAGAAAGTAGGTACTTAAACACCTGACATCCAAGGCTAGGACATGTTATCAATACGCACAGATTTCTCTGATTATGAAAATTAGATTAGTGCGGGTGAACGATTAACATTATGTACAAAAAAAAAGATTGGCCTCTCCCGGTCCCGCCGCCTATGCCGTATGTTTGACTGGTCCATCAATATTCGCGCAGTGCTTTATGTATTGTAAATTTTAATAATCTTTAGATGAACAAGTTTTCTTAAGAGTAATATTTACCACATTGATTAAATTTACTACTATGACAGCCTGCAATATAGAACACGATATAATTCAACTCAATATTTCTATGCTATAAATAATAACTTAACCTAACCTTACGTTCCACTCTACATCGTACAATATATTTTTATGTATTTCGCTGATAATTACTGTTAAACGAATGAAGTCATGCGTCTCGTTGCGTAGGAGAATAAAATGTTGCAAATAATCCGTATTGTGTAGTAGCGTGCTTAAGTTTTTCATAGATATGACAATTCGGCACAAAACTACGCCTGTTTTTCTATTCGTATCATTGTGCCAGATTAACTAAAATGAGATATAAATTGACTTTAACCCAAACCCCACTATATTTTCAGGTTTATACAACAAAAATTAGAGAGGGCCACAGTTCAAGAAAAGCAAATGGTGTTCAATGAAATAATAGGAGCCGCCTACAGTCTAATGACAGATGTGTTTGGCAATTATGTCATACAGAAGTTCTTCGAGTTTGGCACCACCGAACAGAAAACAACGTTAGCACAAAAGGTAATTATAATTACATTAATTATGCCTTAAATGTCTCCACATGGAATATTTTCATAGATTTTCTTATATTTATTTAAAAAATTACTTTATTCAGTTGATTTCGTTGTCTAAATCTTTTTTGATAGATATAGGTTTTCAGATCGATCCAAATGTATTCCTGTATCATAACTCGAATTTGCTTCATTGCGTTGGTGTGTCAGGTGCGCGGGCACGTGTTGAACCTGGCGCTGCAGATGTACGGCTGCCGCGTGATCCAGAAGGCGCTGGAGTCCATCCCGGCCGAGCAGCAGCAGGAGGTGGTGCGCGAGCTCGACGGGCACGTGCTCAAGTGCGTCAAGGACCAGAACGGCAACCACGTTGTAAGTAAACGTTTGTGTGCGTATTTGTGAAATAACGACGGCCTGATTAGCGCAGTGGTAGTTACTCTGCTTTCTGCGCCGAGGGTCCCGGGTTCGAATACTGGTAGGGACAAGCTTTGTGTGATGAGCACGAATGTTTGTACCAGAGTCATGGATGTTTAATATCTATGTAAGTATTATATACTGAGTTCGCCCTCAGTCCATTGTACGGTACACATAACACAAGCATTGCTTAATGTGGGACCGAATAGTTAGTGTGGTTCGTCGTATGGCGATATTAATTTATTTTTATTTATTTATAACTCAATACCTCAACACACACCGCAACCATTTTAGGTGTAAGAAACTGAAACATTCACATAATCATTATTATTTGTTTGCTTTCTTGCACATGAACTACTTTCAGGCTTTGCGTTAGGTCAATAATGCGTTGTAGTGTTACGCTCTTGTTTTGTAGTATTTTGCAACGCAAATTCTCGACGGTGTGATCTGGTTCGCAGGTACAAAAGTGTATCGAGTGCGTGGAGCCGGTGGCGCTGCAGTTCATAATCAACGCTTTCGCGGGGCAAGTGTACGCGCTGTCGACGCACCCGTACGGCTGCCGCGTCATACAGCGCATCCTCGAGCACTGCACGCCCGAGCAGACCGCGCCCGTGCTGGGCGAGCTGCACGCGCACACCGACCAGCTCATACAGGTGAGCACACACGCGAGCTGCTCAAATACTTGTTATTATTATCTGGATCCCTTTTCACTCAAACATATCTCTCAGACGTGTGTGCCATTTTGAATATAGCCTCTGGCAATACTAGTGAAACGGTAGTAATGTATGAGTATGGTCGCAGGACCAGTACGGCAACTACGTGGTGCAGCACGTGCTGGAGCACGGCGCGGCCGAGGACCGCGCGCGGCTGGTGGCCGGCGTGCGCGGCAAGGTGCTGCAGCTGTCGCAGCACAAGTTCGCCTCCAACGTGGTCGAGAAGTGCGTCTCGCACGCCACGCGCAACGAGCGCGCGCTGCTCATCGACGAGCTGTGCGGCTTCAACGACAAGTCAGTTGCACCAACGTACTTCATTACATCCTATATTATACTAAGCCGTAGTTTCATTGCGTATGTGATCATCTTTATTTACTGTGTATTGACTTGACTTAATTTGATATTTACATTTGATTGTCACACCACCGAATATTTGAACTTAACCTTTCGTATGCCGGATCGCAGATTTGCGCGCCAATTTTGAAAGCTTTAAATGCCGGAGCGTAAATCTGCGCGATGATAACTGCACTCAAAAAATCGCCTAATTTTGTTAAAATAAAGCCCTTAATCGCCTGAAAGTGTTGAAAAGAGTTAGTGAACGAATAAAACCATTCGAAACAGCCGTTAAAAACTTTCATTCCTAAGTGACAATGTCAAATAAAATTGAACGAAAATTCAACTTGTTCGTACCTTTGCCGCGTAATTAGCTTGGTGTTTTTGTTGTGATATTTGGTGAATAAAAGGAGAAGACGTGAGTATATCTTTGTTTTTCGATAATTTGATAAGTGTTTGATGATATTGCAATATAAATAGCCTACGGTAGGAAGATTACGAGATGTTTGATGAGTTTACAAAAGTTGGTTACAAGCAGCATGATGGACACATAGTTTTCAACTTAGATTTTTCTAATTGTTAAATTTTTTCACATGTATATTGCATAAGTTATGTGGATGTACATTTTCCGCGTAATTGTAATGAGTAATTTTCAGTAAAATTATATTTTCTCATTCATGATAAGAGTTACAGTACATACGATGTGTGTACAGCATGTTCAAGTTTAAATTGAGGTACTAGGAACCGGAACGCATATCTACGCGTTCATATTTCGGCGGATGATCTAAATGTTTTTTTTTTGATAATGTGTTAAATATAATTTAGAATCAGCCGATTTTGATTTTGTACCAATTGAGTGTAAATAAATACACTTACATTGAACTCATTGTCAAAAAATCGTTTAGACCAATTGAGCCGGGAAACCGTTGATTAATATTTAGTAGCCGACTTACGATCAGAATTATGAAAGAATAGTAAAGATTTGTTGATTTGTACAGTTTATTTTAATACGGCGGCGAAAACAAAAAGAAATGGTTGGACTCAAATGAATAGTATGTACGTTGGTACATTAATGAGACGAAAGGAAATGATTGGTGTTTATTTATTACTTATTCTCTCTTTTTTTTAGTTACTGAGCAAACAAGTCAGACATAAGAAAAAAAAATATAGCTTACCCTCAAATATTGTACCCTCTAATATGGTACTGTTAATAGACATAGATGATTATTTGCATCAAGAGGACTACCGCTTATTTATAAATGATTATGTTTGGCCATGGGAAGTTACTCATTTTATAAAGCGGGTTAGGTGCTTCATGTGTAATATGCCAACCCGAACAGAGGCTCCTCCTCATTTTATTATTTTAACTAATGCCGTCGCAATGGAATTATTGCTAAGCACTGAAAACTTTTGGTGTCAAAATTGCAAATATGCGATATATGAACATTACCTACCAGATGAATGTGAATTCTGTGCTTTGTAAAAATATTAAATAAAAAAAATTGCATACCACTAGTTCTTTTGAGTTTTTACCTAGAACAGCTTTATTGATGATTTTGATTTTTATAAAAAAAAAAAAAAAAAACGATGTATGTTTTTTTTTTGTAGTTTAGTTCATTATGTATTTCAATATGCGGTTTTTTTTACCTAAATATCCTCATTATTCCAGATGGATTGCGACGAAAATGTATCTGGCACACAAACTCCATTACATCGACAAATAGTAACTGCATTGGTGGTCGAGAGAACTCCTAGCGGAACATTGCGCGTTACAACCAATGATCAAGTCCTTTTACAACAAACTTCATCGGGTAGCTTGCAGCCTTTGCGACTTGAGCAGTTCGATTTTACAGACCACGAAGATCACGAAGAAATTGCTAATCCTACCTCGTCTGTTGACGAACAACTAGGCATGGGTATCTTACCACCTTCTCTTGCAGCGACATTGGAAGTCGATACAGGAAGCGATATCGATGATGAAGAAGATTACACGGAAGAGACAATCCGGCAAATTTTAGAGGCCAGTAACGAAGATGAAGGGGTTGAAGAAGAAATTCCTCCATCCCAATTAAATGACTTCGTATGGTATGACAATTTTGAAAACTTCACTGGAGAAGAGGAGATTTATAGAGAACTACCAGGACCTAACATAACTTTCAAAGACCCTTTAGAAATATTTCGCACTATTTGGGACCGTGGCATCATGGAGAAGATTGTTATGGAAACGAATGAATATGCATGGCAAGCGATCATGCGTCAAGCCGAAAACGTTAATAATGTGCCTCTTCATTCCCGCATATGTGATTGGGTCGATGTAACTGTAGAAGAAATGTATAAGTTTTTTTCTATATTAATTTATATGGGGCTGTGTTACAGGAGTAGAATCGACGAATATTGGACAACGGGTGTTTTAGGAATGCATGAATTTCGAAAAATTATGAGTAGAAATCGTTTTCTTTTGATTTTGAACGTTTTACATTTTGTAAATGATTATGATAACAATGGGGCCCTTCGGGTACATAGACGTAAAACTGCTAAAATTGATCCAATTCTAGCTCATTGCAACCAGAAATTTCAGGAAATTTATACTGCTAGAAGATATTTAAGCTTGGACGAATCTCTTCTTCTGTGGAAAGGCCGGCTCAGCTGGATACAATGTATCCGATCTAAGGCTGCTAGGTTTGGAATTAAAACCTATGAATTGTGTGAAGCTGAGACGGGATATATACTTAAATTGAGTATATATTCCGGCAAAAGCACCTCTTCTGAACCAGTTCATGGTTTTACAGGGGCAACTTCAAAAATCGTGTTGACTCTAATGGATGAATACTTAGATAAAGGCCACTGCCTTGTTATGGATAATTTTTATAACAGTGTAGGGTTAACGCGATTTTTGAAGAATCACCACACTGATGTATTAGGCTCGCTTAATCGTAGGAGAGTCGATAGCCCTTCCGACATCAGGAACCTTAACGACAGGCGCTTGCAGAGGGGTACTATAGTTGCGCGTCACTCTAGAGATATTAGTGTATTATCGTGGAAAGATGTAAAACTGGTAACTATAATTTCTACTTTCCATAATGCCGACACATCAGAAGGACAGCGAGCTGGACAACGGTGCCTAAAACCGCTAGCAGTCCACGCCTACAATAAGTACATGGGCGGCGTGGACATGAAAGACCAAAAGCTGTCCATGTACTTATTGGAGAGAAAACGTGCTTTGAAATGGTATATAAAAGTATTCAGGAGGTTGCTCAATAACAGTATCCTGAATTCTTTTATAATCCATTGCGAAAACAGCAGAAACCAGCGGAAACTAACTCACAGGCAATTCCGCTATGCACTAGCCGAAAAACTCTCACAGCAGCACCTAACAATACAACGCATAAGACCCGCTCGTGCTGTTCAACAAGACGAAGCTAGATTTGACCATGTAGACCATTTTCCAGACCGTTTAGAAAATACCGATCGTACTCTTAATACCAAAGTGCGATATAGACGCGGTCGCTGTGTGCAATGTCTTACAATGAAGAAACGAACTGAAAGTAATGTTATTTGCGGAAAATGCCATGTATTTCTGTGCATAGGTCCATGTTGGGTTCAATATCATACCATCTAATCATATTCACTAAAATGATAACCTTGAAAATTATTATTTTTATGTCATACCTACACTTGAAGCAATTTTATAACAAATTATTGACTATGTTTATATTACATCTTTAGATATTATCTATTGATACTTGTCCCTAAAATACTTCAATGTTTACTACTACAAATGATTTTAGAAACATCCTGTAAGTGCAGAACCGGAACGTAGATCTACGCTCAAGTTGGTCAACCGGAACGTAGATCTACGCTCCCTACTGTAACCTAGATAAAGATTTTGAAACTCGTTATTTTATTATTATTATATAAATTAATACCATTTAATTTTCGTCTATAGTAAATAATGTATCCTATACTGTAATTTAAAATGAATGAAAACTTGAAACTTGTAAAAATGGCTTTTTATTTTCTAAGTTTCTTCCAAAAAACATATTATTCAAGAACCTTGAAAGAAAAGCATCGGTACACAAAAATAGAATCGCAATAAAAATGTGAAATATCTACTAAAATTAAGTATATGCATCTATTTATCTAATATATTGAAATGAATCACGTAAGTATTTATTTTATCAACAAAACTATATTATGAAAAAACACAGACGCACCGCGTTCGCGCGCTTAAATGACGCGGCAGTTAGGACATTTCTATTGCGGAGCGTGTCGGCATACGAAAGGTTAAGTCATATCAGGGGGGGAAATATAAATTAATGCGTCACTGTTTTCCTCAGTCAATTATACTGATATATACTAACGCGACGGTATGTTAGCAGTGCTCTCCACGTCATGATGAAGGACCAGTACGCGAACTACGTGGTGCAGAAGATGATCGACGTAGCGGAGCCCACGCAGCGCAAGGTGCTGATGCACAAGATCCGGCCGCACATCGGCTCGCTGCGCAAGTACACGTACGGCAAGCACATAATCGCCAAGCTGGAGAAGTTCTTCATGAAGGCACCCGAGCTGGGCCCCATCGGCCCGCCGCCGCCCAACCCCGTGCTGTAGTCGGTGTAAAGTATTAACGTCCGCGGGACTAGGCTGATGCGACGGCGCGGGTATCCCCCCGCCTATTATAAATTTTGTGAATATTTGCGATTGTACATTTGTAAGTATAGAGCTCGCCGCTTCGTCGCTCGCCGGCCGGCTGCGCGGCGGCTGCGGCGGCTGCGGCGGGCCGCGGCCTGTACATACGCAGCGGCAGACTGATGTACAGAACGATACGATTACTGTAACAATAGTTGTATAGCGTCGACGCCGACCCGGTGCTCGGCCGTCGCGTCACCGCGGCGTAGCGTTTATTGCGTTTTAGCTCTTAAGTGTTCTAGTATTATTCGTTGTTCGTATGAATCTTATGTATAAATATTTGAACGTCTCTCATTCTCGTGTAATTTATGAATCGAAGGAGAGGACGGCTCGGCGGGCCGTGCGTCTCCGTAATTTTAGCTCGTTGTAGATTTACTATTAGCTGGGCTAGGGGACCTTGAATCTTCTGAAGCGTTGGAGAGATGCCGCAGGCAGTTCTGGACAATCGGCACTATAGTCGTGATTATATTATTATTATTTTGTACTATTCTTCAAGTCGAGCTCTCGTTTAAGTTTTAAACCGGCTTTAAATCGTACATAGCTTATCGAATATCGCTTAGTGCCGGAGTGTATAGTACGTCGATTATAATTTTGTGAAAATGATATTTTTGTATATTTTTATGTAATTAATTTAAGTTATTTAGTTAATGCGCCCCCGCGCCGGCGTGGCCGGGGGCGAGCGCTTGTCGAGTGGGCGATGCTTATGTTAGTGTAGGTACTATAGGTTATAGTGATGATTGTAAAGTCCTGTACTGATAGTTGTAGTCCCGAGGTCTACCTTGCCGGTTGCACGTCACAAGCGTAGCTACTCCTCATTCCCCCTGTGTAATTAATTTTTATAGGAAGCGTAGTTTCCTACGACACCTCAAGATTTTTTACGTTTAGATGTAATTGGAAATAAAATTATTGTATATGGCTGTACAAAAATGTTAACAAAATGATTTGTAAAACCCGTATGTGATGGAATAGGGTGTGGCGTCGAGCGCGGCGAGGTGCGCGGAGTGAACGCCGCCGCGCTGGACGCCCGCTCGTAGGTTGTACTAGATAACATTTATATGATGATCCATCTATTTAGACATTAATTATAATAAAGCATTTCTGTAATAATATTACAAAGAATCTGTCGTTTTATTTATTATTTTCTCTTGTGCCTGCGACTTCAATTCGCGAGAGCTTAAACCAGTGTTCACTTCGCTTATTATTTTTGCAATGATTTTGCTAACAGCAGAGTGAAGGCTGATAGTCTCACAACAGGTGGGTCTTAAAATGAACATGGACAAGACAAAGATCATGTCGAGCGTTCATGTTCAACCCAGAACAATAGCCGTTGGGAGCACCTAGGGCAGATTGTTCAGCTAGGTAGACATAACTTCGAGAAAGGGGTCAACCGTCGAATCCAACTCGGATGGGCAGCGTTCGGGAAATTGCATGATATCTTCTCGTCCAAATTACCTCAGTGTCTGAAGACAGGTTTACAACCAATGTGTGCTGCCAGTGATGACATGGTGCCGAGACGTGGTCGCTGACTATGGGCCGCATAAGAAGGCTCAAGGTCGCTCAACGCGCAATGGAGAGAGCTATGCTCGGGGTTTCGCTACGCGATAGAATCGGAAATGAAGAGATCCGTAGACGAACTGGAGTAACCGACATAGCTCAAAGAATTGCCAAGTTGAAGTGGCAGTGGGCAGGGCACATAGCTCGCAGAACCGATGGCCGTTGGGGCAGAAAGGTTCTAGAATGGCGACCACGAATCGGAAGACGAAGTGTAGGACGGCCCCCCACTAGGTGGACTGATAACATCACACGCGTCGCAGGAAGCCGGTGGATGCGAGTGGCGGAGGACCGTGATGTGTGGAAGTCATTGGGGGAGGCCTATGTCCAGCAGTGGATGTGTATATCGGCTGATAGATAGAGTGAAGGCACTATAAAACAAAGCAATTTATATTTTTTTGTGTTACGAGCAAAAACCTAAACAATGAAACGTCACTGTTAACATGGCATTCCAGATAATTGAAATCTTTTTCTTGAATTTTTACTGATATTGACGTTGAGACTGGTATATTATTGTGCGTAAGGTTAAGACCGAGCGCCCATTACGACATCATTTTGGGTCGCCATTCTTGCTGAGAGCACCGTAGTGCGTGCTCGACCCTAGAACTGCAGATTCAAATCGCTACAAAGGGTGATAGTGGCTGGGCTAGAACTGCACAGGAGAAAGCAGACCTGCTCGCTGGCCACCTGGCAAAGGTCTTTTCGCCCAAAACGTCTACTGACCATGGACCGGAGAGACATATAGACAAGGCTCTTAATGAGCCGCTTCAGATGGCGTTGCCACCGAAGCCTGCTACGGTAAAAGGAGTTTGGAGACTCATCAAAAGCATGAATGGCAAGAAAGCTCCAGGGTTTGACTTGATAACCAAAGAACTATTAACGCAGCTACCCCGAAAGGCTGTAGTATACCTCACTACTCTATTTAATGGTATAATGAGGTTGCAGTATTTCCCACTCATGTGGAAGGTGTCCCAAATAATGATGATACACAAGATGGGTAAACCCCAAAACGAAGTCGAGTCATACAGACCGATTAGTCTCCTCCCAGTTCTGTCCAAATTCTGCGAAAGAATAGTGTTGAGAAGAATACAGCCCATCCTGACCAACCTCAAGGTAATACCTGACCACCAATTTGGCTTCAGACAGCGTCATTCAACCATTGAACAAGTCCACCGAGTGACCAACAAAACCAGGAAGGCCCTGGAAAGGAAAGAGTATTGCTCCTCAGCCTTCCTAGACATACAACAGGCATTTGACAAGGTATGGCATAAGGGCCTACTATGGAAAATAAAGAAGAGCCTTCCACACAGCTATTACTTCCTAATGAAATCGTACTTATCGGATAGGATATTCCACGTCAGAGAAGCAGGAGAAACATCCAAATTCCATGAAATCAAAGCAGGCGTACCGCAAGGGTCGGTACTAGGGCCCGTACTGTACTCAATCTTTACCGCAGACCTACCGGAGATGGTGGGGATCACAACAGCAACCTTTGCTGATGATACCGCCATATTAGCCAGCAGTGAAAGCCAAGAGGTAGCATCACACATCCTTCAGAGGGGATTAGACAAAATAAGTACCAGGCTGAACAGATGGAGGAGAAAGGCGAGTGCCTCCAAATCAGTTCATATAACATTCACCCTAAGAAAAGGAGATTGCCCGCCAGTAAAGCTTGGAGACAATACATTACCCCACCGCGATAGTGTCAAATATCTCGGTATGCACCTTGATCGCCGATTAACATGGAAGAATCACGTAAAAGCCAAAAGAGAAGAGCTCAATATAAAGTACAAAACCTGGCTCTGGCTACTAGGTCGTAACAGCAAACTAAAAGCCGACAACAAGCTGCTTATATATAAAATGGTTCTCAAACCTATATGGATGTACGGCGCTCAACTGAGGGGGAGCGCCAGTGACTCTAATATTGCTGAATGCAAAATGTCATCCTACGCACTATATCCAATGTGCCATGGTTCATCACCAACAACAAGATCCATGACAACCTGGCAATGAACTCAGTAAAAGAGGAAATAAGATCACTCTCCAGAAACTACCAGCATCGTCTGGCTGAGCACCCAAATTATCTGGCAACACAACTACGGATCCAAAATTATCCCAAACGCCTTAAACGGCATGACATACTGAAGCTGCAAGAAAGAACGTAGCTTCCCAGAAATAGGAGTAGTGCCCTCAATGGAGTGCACACTCGCCACGATAACCTCCAACAACCAATCCGCTCATAGTTCTAGGACTGATTGTGGATGTTAATAAAAAAAAAATCGCTATATATTGATGCACATTCCAATACCAAATACACCCACTCTATAATTAAAAAAATACACTTTTGTCACTAGATCTTACGTCCCTTTATTCAAGTTTACAACAACATTAGTGCATTCAAAATATAAGCCTATCATTATACTTATTAGAAGTACCTATTTAAAATAATACAGGTCTACACCTAAACTGTCATTATTTCTCCTCTTCTTTATCCTTGTCCTTCGTTTTGGGCTTGACGCTGCGTTCCCTGTCCCGGGATCGTTCTCTCTCCCGGGAACGCTCGTGATCGCGGGACCGCTCGCTCGAACGCTCGCGCGGCCGCGGCGAGCGCGAGCGCGACTTGTGGCGCCGCGAGCGGGAGCGAGAACGCTCGCGTCGATAAGACCTGCCGGACAATGCACATAAATTAACAACAGCTAGATGTCCGATTCGATACTTCACATAAAAAAAACTTAAAACTAATACTTACTTGCGGCTTCTATAAACATAAAAGATCAAATATATTTTTTTATAACCAACTGGTAAAAAAATGCCATTTTACTTAAAATTTTGTTCCAACTTACTTTTCCCTTATCCTATCCGGTTTTATAGAACGAGAGCGCTCACGATCTCTGTCCCTTTCTCTGTCGTCCTGGAATAAAAATTTGATTTCAATATTGCGAGCAAATATGTAAGCGTATATGTGCTCATAGTGTGGGAACATCTATGATTCATAAACAAAAGCTTTAACGTGTACGGCACTGACATCTTCTCTCCTGTCGCGTTCTCGCCTCTCCCGTTCCTCGCGCTCCCGCATCCGGTCCCGGTCGCGGTCCCGGTCCCGCTCGCGGTCGCGGTCCCGGTCGCGCTCGTGCGGCGCGTGCGGCGTGTGCGGCGGGTGCGGGCGGTAGGGCGCGGCGAAGGGTGGCGCGGGCATGAGGTGCGGCGGCAGGTGCGGGGGCGGCAGGCCGGGCGCGGCGGCCGCGGCGGGCGGCAGAACGCCGGGCGGGGCCGCGGGGCCCATGGGACCCATCGGCCCGGGGCCCATGGGTCCGGGACCTGGCGTCAGCTCCTTTATATCGGTCGGTGCCCAGCCTGTTTGTTCCGGATGACCTGATGATAGAAAAATTGATGTTAGTTTTTTGTTTGACGAAATAATGCGCGATGGCTGACTATCGGTCACTGTAGATTAATGTTTGCATGAGCGACTGTTAGCAACTATAACATTATTAATTGGATATCCAAAAAGGATCATTGCCTGTGTCCATATACTCGCGAAGCTGACTAGGGCACATGCCACACGTCCGCTGATAGAGAGGCCAGATAAAAACGATTGCTTGAAACAGCACGAGTGTTTGCCTCGAGCATTTGTGACAGCACGGTTAATTGCATTTGGATACTTAAGTAAATTTACACCTATTCGCTAACAATAATCACTCTCTAGATAGAAAATGGATAAATGGCACAGTATGAGCTCATCATAATAAATCAGCAGAGTAAATGTAAATCAGTACCCCAGGGTTCCTCGTAGGCTACGTGTGGGGGCGGCTGGAAGTAGTGGTCAGTGGGCGGCGGGCCGAAGTAGTCCGGCGGCGCGCCCAGCATGTCGCGCGGGTGGCCGCCGCGCCCGTACTCGCGCCGCTCCGCCGTCATCACCTGCCGCACGAGCGCGCATCAACAAACATCAACACATCACGCCTATCACATACGGACAGTAAGCAGTGGTGCATATACATTTTAACGACACAATTTGGCACTAATCCAGCAGGGGGCAAGCCCATGGTCGGTCATAATCCCTCTCAATACAAGAGGCCATTGAACCATAGTCCACCACTCTGGCTATGTTTGGTTTTGGCGAACTTACGATTTTTGAAATATCTGGTCTGCCTTCATCTTACACCGAATAATAATAATTATTGAAAATCCTGCTTTCTTGATTACTCAATAAAATAGCATACATTTTAAGATGAGAATAGATGTGACACTGTGAGTTGGTACTGGGCCTAAGTTGTAACACAATCGACTGATAATCTAACAGCAATGCAACGGCATACTGTCACTTTTGTCAGATTTGCAATACGAAAATTACCCGACTGGGCTTTAAACAAGTGACTGGAATCTAGAACATTTGAATGCTCCATAAGCGTTTTGCTGCTGCTCAATAACTAGGTAAGCCAAACAATTACAACTCTCCAGGAGATTTTGAGTTTCTTCAATTCCAAATATAAATATAAATTTAATCGATTTATACATATGCTAAAGAAAATTCATATCATACCTGGATCGTATTCTCTCTAACTTGATAATTATTTGACATAATGGGTGGCATGCCGTCGTCATGTCTACCAGGACCTGTTTAGAAATCACATGAAACAGTTGAAAATCGATAGTTAAACATTAGTACATTCAAATTTAAACTATAACTTTATGAGAGGAAGAGGAATCCTGGACGTTTTATATACTAACCCAATAATAATAATATTGTACTAACTGGCGGGAGCTTAAGTCGCCCATATGATACACCTGCCAGGTTTTATGCTGGGAGGTGAAATGTCTGGAAATAGTTCGTAATACGCCCCATGGACTATGCCACCGAGATTGATCGCGGCGGACACACAATCGACGGCACAACGGTCTAAACTAGGTCCGAAATATTTTCGTTTCTTGGTGACAATGGTGGACGAAGAACGCTTTCTGAGTGTGGGGGCTTTTCGTGACCTGGCGGGCGGCGCATGTCGGGCACGGGCGGGCGCGGCGGCGGCGCGTGCAGCCCCACGCCGGCCTCGCTCACGCGCATGCGCCTCTGCCGCTCGCAGTAAGCGCTCCACGTCACCTCGTTGAACCCGTAGTTGAAATAATCTGCAAAGCATACGATTTTGAAACAATACTTTCGGACATCTTTACACAATGTCTATGACACGAAAATCAACATTCCAATAATCTGTAAGTTGAAGTAAAACATGTAACTTTATAAACATCGAAGGACAGAGCTTTGGGAAAATTGGAAACTGACATATTCATTTATCATAATAAATGAGTAATCCTATGATTTTATATTTGTTCAAAATATGAATTCATTATTAAAAGGCTTCAATATTGAATGTATATAACATGGAATATTTATCAAGAAATTGGTGATGTTGACTGCACATCTTAGTTAAGTAGCTCTGCAACAAATTACCAGATATATCTGCACCAGGCTTGTTCCAGGGCTTGTCCTCAATAGTATCAATGTTGAACTCTAGAGCTGGCACACCATTGATGCTGCCTGGCCCTTCAAAGTCTTCTAGTGTGACTTTACCACCTGTTGCTGTGATTGTGCGAGGCTTTTCAGCTGCCCCAGCCACTAATCCTACTCCACGCTAAAAAATATATGAAGGATTAAGTATATTGGGAAAGCCCACAATTGGCATGGACATACATACATATTGTAATGAAGCCTACCTGTGCCATTAGAAGCAAGGTCTAAAATATAGTATAGGGGCTGACCTTTATGTGTGTTCAAGAGTTCAAATATGACTTTCAAGAACACTTGTCTCATCTTCATGATAAACAAATGCTACTCACCTTAATGTTTAAACTAGCATACGCCTGCGGTCCCGACTTAATCTCTCCGATGGTGACTTTGATGTCGTCACTGTCGTCGGAGTCCGAGTCGCCGTTGTTCTGGCTGTCGGCGTCTCCGTTCTGGTCCTCCCCCTCGCGTGCCACTTCTGCGAAGTGCTCGTCGTTGAAGTGAGAATCATCGTTGTTCGCTTCGCCGTCCTCCTGCTCTTTACCTTCGCCCTCCTATACATAATAAAGTTTATTTACTGATTATTTGCGTCAAATTATTTTCGACTTCTACATAGGAAAAATAAAGCTTAGAAAAAGAAATTTTGAAGATGAACCTACACTTCACTTTTAAAAAATTATGGCTAAAATTCTCAGGGTGTTTGACTTAGGTTTGTATACGTAATTTTGGTAAACTATGTTAGTGATGTAGGTTATGTTCAACTTACAGCAGCTCCATCTGTCGTATCATCAGTTTGCTTCTGCTCCTTTTCATTAGTCGCAGATGGTTTATCACCTGTCTGTTCTGCGATTGAATCGCCGTACAACCAATTATCGTCATTTTCATCACCTGGCGCCGCTTCAACCTCAGTGTCTGCCATTTTTGTTTCGTTTGTTTGATTGACCCACAGCACAGACAAACAAGAACTGCTACGTTTAACCATAGAGCGTACATTATATTCAGTGTTGCCAACCCCAAGGAACTGAAAAACAGCAGCTCACCAATAAAAAAACAGGAGAAAACAGTAGGTAAAGTAAAAAAAGGCAGATTTCATACTTTCCTAATATAATTAAAACAATTACCCAGTGTCTCCAACCATGCCGTAATTACGGTAGAGCTACCGTAATTTTTGTAGATCTACCACCTACCGTAGACATGTTATTACGGTGACATATTCTACCGTAATTTCGTCCGTGTCCATATTTCTATAATGAACACTTGATTTAGCAAAATATTACTGCAACATTGCATTGAGATACGCGTAACGTAAAAAAAAAAAAAAAAAGGTCATTCTGCTGCTTCTGTTTGGAATGCGCAACGTAAAAAAAAAAAAAAAGGTCTGACCTTTTTTTTTATTTTTACGTTACACATCCCCACTGCATGGGTATTTTAGCTGCAAACACTGGTCTGCCGTAATTTTCCACCATCTACCGTATTTTGAGACCAGTCAACACCGTAATTTTGACAAAGAGAGTTGGAGACACTGCAATTACCCAATTTTATTAGTTACCAGGACTCACATGCATTGTTATATTATAATATTGATGACAAAAAAATAAAAAACAAAAATCAAAGTAAAATTATTTTCCACTTTCATCCTCAATTGCTATTTTCAGACTCATTTTCTTATTTAAAATCATACATATTTTTGATAAATTTCTTCATTTGCCTTTCTGTGGCTTAAAATGAGTAGCACTCGGTTATTTGGGATTTAGTGTTCAATCAATTCTGTTGCGTAATTTGGTTTTCATAATATTTATAGCTGAAAATAATCGTTCTATGGTGGCGCTGCTATGTGGTATGCACAAAAGTTTCTTCACCAATTCACACAATGTGAGAAATGTTTGAGACCCGTCTCCATTTTTAAATTTGTGTACATGTTTCCAGTAGATACTGCCATCTAGCGTCAATGCGTTTTATTACATAGGGGTTATCACAAAATATTTGCATAGAGTAATAGGTGGTCCTGAACGCTAATTGAAAAACAGTAAAAATTTGGAGTGAAACAGAAAACAGGGGAATCAATGTGAAAACAGCAAATCTACTGTTAAAACAGTAGGGTTGGTAACACTGATTATATTTGAGTTTGAGTCAGAGCTCTGACAAGTCATTCATTGAGCCATTCAAGGGGATACCTATCCGTCGCGATGCCATAGAATTTTTACAATACAATACTCCAAGGTTTGTAAAAACTAACTTTATGGTGTTGTATCGCTTTAGGTATTTTTTAAGTAAACTTAATACATCGAGACATCCAATGCAGAATGTTAATATCGCAAAAAAACTAAATTACATCGTAAAGATGTCAAAATTTTTCGTAAAAAAATAAAAACAATTGACATTTTGAATTTCGCGCCCTGACCTTGCGCTTCCACCTTAAACCCAAAAACCCGTTCGATTAGTTATCCCATAATACACATGAACAGTGGACAGTATAGTAGTAGTTTAATTCGTCCAGTAGGACAGGCGAAGGAATCTATCCATACTGCCAATTCTTATGTGTAGTCAGTAGAGCTAAAAAATACCCTTGGTCCCTGGGTCTTCGTATTTTTCGTTAAGTTTAGTCGTTCAATGGGCAAAATTTTGCAGAGATACTTGTCCGGCGCTAATATTCTCTATATTTTGTCCAGTTATATTAAAAAATGTTCATAGAAATAAAACATTTAATATTAAAAAAATATATTCTTTAAATATTTTCAACCGCTAAATTATTAATTTTCAAGCTGTAATATTACTTCATCACAAAAAATAAAATCAAATCGCTGATAAATCAATATGCGAGCTAGTCGAGTCCATTCCTCCTCCTAGGGAACATCTTTTCTTCCGCCTGCTCCACCTTCTGAGCCACATTAGCCAGTTGTTCAGAGGCATTGGAAGCTGCCATGCCGCATGTCTCCGCTAGCTCCTGAACCCCATGAGATACCTGCACACATTGGAAATATTTTAGTAGTGGAAATGGGTAAAATCGAATTATAAACAAGGGAATGGAATGCCTCCTCATCTCTTAACCAAACATTGTGGGACGGCGCAGTTTGTGTTGATAGCACGATTATTCCTTTGTTCTGCGCGCATGTATAAGGATCACTGAACAGCATACACCTGGGCCCTTAGGATGCCCTTTGAGTTTTGAACGTATTCAAATCACGACCAAATGTTGCCATACATTTACTAGTAAAGCTGTTAGTTTCAAAAGGGTGCTGCTGTGAAGGCTTTTTTTTCCCTAGGATAGAATTATTTTGTATATATTGCATTAACATTGTGATTATGATAGTTGTTTGAGCAAGCTACCTACATATGCATATGCAAAAAGTATACTGGTCTTGGTCAGCATTTCTGTTTTTCAGTGTTTGCCACAAATTTGTCAACAAAAAAATACCAATGAGATTTCGGCGAATTGGTTGTTAATTTATGACCAGTTTTATCAACTTTAATAAGTGCTATAGATGCACTCCTCTCTATAGTTAAAATTTGCTTAAATTATTATGATATGTTTACATTCTGTGCCTAAGGTGTGTTCACTGGTCTGGTATTAGATGTAGTCAAAACTCGAGGCGCCCTGTCCACATGGTTGGACATAATCAAGCATCACCACAATGTAGATGCTTCTATAATCTTCTAAGGATGTATGACAAATGCACATAGACACCCAATCATCTAAACAAAGCGTTAGGAAACTCTAAAATTAATTCTCACTGCATCAGCTTCGGCCTTCACTTCGGCAGCAGCTGCATACATGTTATCCACCACCTCCCGCATTTGGGAAGCATTTTGTATTGGCTCAGACTCCATCACCGGCTCTGCCTGCAATACACAAATACATACATATGTTTTGTCAAATGGGAGCTATGTAGAGAGAACTCACACAGTTCAGTTGAAAACTAGAGAAGTAAGTTGTAACATTTATTTACTCTGAAAGATTTTTCTTCAAAATGGCAATGGCAGTTGTGTCAAACGCTTTTTCCAGATCTAAAAGATCCCCAGACATTTTTGCCTTGGCCCATATTTGAAACAAGTTTATTGGTAAGGTGGCGTATAGCTAGATCTGTCTATTTAATGATGCAGAAGCCTTATTGTTTGCAGCTAAGAAAGGATTTTACTTGGAGGGCACATAGTCACAGGGTACAGATATTCTAAAATGAAGAAATACTGAATTTTGTAACTACCTACCAGCTGGCAATGATGCATGCAGTGGCAGTGGTGCTTCACAGCGGACTCAGCGGCAGCAACCTCACGCATATGCATCTCATTCTGCTGCATCTGGAAAAAACCAAAGTGGATATTTAATTATGAAATATAGGTTCAAATATTTTTTTTATAATTCATAATTTCTTAATCATAGAGTATAGGTTAATATAGGAATGTAATTCTGATTATTGGGCTTACAAAAGACTAATACTATCGGGCCGACCCTTAAATAAAATGTGTAAATTGTAAGACATCGATTTGGATACTCTAAGAAATCAAGACAGACTCTACATAGAGACTAAATAAGTTGTGGCGCAAGCATAATATTCATTATGTAGATAATGACATAGTGCCAGCGGAGGGTATATTCTTCGTTTTAAGCATTATGAAATTGTAGTAAGTATAAGTTTATACATTTGTTGGAAACTACAAAAACAGGTATTAATTGGGTTTGTGTATGTAAAATGAATGTAAAGGGATTAATTATTTATTCTTTACATCTAAGACAAAGAACCAAACCAATTAAGGTGAAGTTATGTAGTTACAATTGTTATATTTCACTACTCATAATTCCTAGGAAATTAGGGGATGAGTACTTACTACAGGAATAGAGAAGTAAACCATCAGGTACTTCCATTTATATACTTCCATGTACTAGGCATCATACATTAAAGTAAGTAGGTGTACATGGCACTTACTTTTTCAATGTAATTCGGGTCCGTGTAATTGTTCAGTTCGGAGGCGACGGGCATAGCTTCTGTTAATTTTTCATGTCCCATGGTGGCATTATTAAATGCCTGAGCGGTGTTCAGCAAATTTGCCGTGGCAGAATCTCCTTGTTGCCCATCCATGGAACTATTATTTGCTGCTAAACCCAATTTTGCTTCAAGTTGTTCTATTCTACTTTGTAAGACGGTAATTGGGTCCATTTTGTGGACGGGAGCTATTTAGAAAATTTCGACAAATCAAATAAATTACACACTATAAGAATATAAAAATAATTGAATATCGAGAAATTCGAACGCGAAATGCGAAATTTGACGTTTGTGTCATGCCAATTGCCAACCACATACACAGAGAAATTATTCACTTACACACACAGATTAGTTAGTTAATGCAAGTTGTATGTTTACCAACTAATGAAGCCAACCAAAACAATGTTTCATTCATCGTGATTTGATGTGCGTATGGATGATGTATGCGATTGCGAATGAGTATGAATAACAGACCAATAAGAGAACCACTTATGAATCAATTAATTTATCTGAATTATTTACTAACCCATATCCTAGTTAGATTTCACGTTCTTCCTTATTATTTTGAAAATAAATGTTTGCAAGTATATTTTTTAACAGATAAATCCAGTATTTCATAAAATCAATTTCAGTACGAAGTTCCATCTGTCAAGTCGACGCCACAAAATAAATTGATTGGGTGTGTGTGTGAAAAAAAAGGCGGGAAACCTTTAAACCAAGAGGGCGCGTTTTTTGAACTAAAAAATTATTTTATATTATAAATATAAAGTGAGTGAATTTAAAGGGGCCTTGCTGTGGCCGGAATGACGGCGAAGCGGAAAAAAAGAAAGGCGGATGGGGATCTTCCCCCGTCATCGCAGTCTTCGGAATCTGATGATGACTCGGGAGTAGATAAATTTAAACCTTTTAAAGTTGACAATTATTCTCGACAATACCCTGAGGACGGCGGAAATTTTGAATATATTGTCATTTATGAAAGTACCGAGGTGTCGAAACACATTGGGGACCGAGATTTGATGGCGTTAGGCGCGGTCCTGAAGCGCCATCATAAAGGCATCAAGCGCTTCAAACGAATTAATAGGTTCAAGGTTGGGGCAATCTTTGAGCGGCCTGGTCTTGCAAACATGGCTTTGAATAATATTAAGGTGCAAAAAGACCTGGACTTAAAAGCGACAATACCTGCTACACTCACGGAAATTACAGGGGTAATACGTGGTGTTCCCACATATATGTCTAATTCTAATATATATACCGGCATTTCCAGCTCCAAAGATGTAGTGTCCGTGCGTCGCCTGATGCGCCGTGGACGCGATGATGATGGCAATCCCATTTTATTACCCACGCAGACGGTGGCGATAACCTTTTCCTGTCCTACACTTCCTGATAGCGTCGATATAAATAGCTGGTATTTCGAGGTAAGCGTATATATTCCACCTGTTAGTCAGTGCCTGCGATGCCTACGCTATGGACATATTGGCAAGTACTGTAAAAACAAACAAAAGTGTTCGATCTGTGGAGAGGATCATCATTACAAAGAATGTCAAAAAGCAGCCAAAGATGCCGTATGTGTGCATTGCAATGGCAATCACATATCCATTTCAGCAGAGTGCCCTAAACGAAAGGAAGAAATAGAAAAAAACAATAACAAATACAAACAAAAGAAGTATGTTGATCTATTCAATAACACAAATTTCCCTGACCTTACCAAAACTAAATCTGACCATCACATAACACAGTTTTTACAATCAGATCGTATTCTTAATTTAATAATATCCACCATTGTTAAAATTAGCTCACAAAAATCTAAAACAGACAGTCCCATTACATCTGAGACTATTAAATCAATATTGCTGGATAATTTTAATACTAGTAAAAAGAGTACAACTAATAAAAATGGATAAGCTCAATATAGTTCAATGGAATGCTCAGAGTTTGCTTAGTCATAAACATGTCTTTTCACATTATTTATACGAAAATGATATACATATAGCTATAATCTCCGAAACTTGGTTGCAATCATCAAAAACTATAAATATCAAAGGATATAAAATAGAAAGATTAGATATTGGATCTAAACATAATGGTGTTGCTATACTAATTAGAAATTATATTAATTATAAAAAGATACAAACTTATTCAGATAGTTCTCTACAAAATATAGCCATTCAAATATTTATAAATAATGAAACTTTGTCTATAGTTAGTTTTTACAGTCCTACATCTGCTTCTCCTTCTAATTTCAATTATACACAGCTTGACAATTTAATAAAGTCTGTTCCACAGCCATTGATACTAGCTGGTGATTTTAATGCACATCACACTATGTGGGGCTGCACATCCACGGATTTGCGTGGCACTACTCTCTTAGATGTAATAAATGATAATCATCTGTGCTTGCTGAATGATGGTTCTGCAACAACTGTTGGTTCCCATACATGGCAGCCAAATGCATTAGACCTTACTATTGTTTCACCCTTGTTAGCCTTAAGATGTAATTGGCATGTGCATGATGACTCATTTTGTAGTTATCATCTTCCTGCAGTCACTACTCTTTTATGCAATCCTGTAAATATAAATAACAACAACTATGTTAATGCTAATTATTTCCGTCCAAATTATAAGTGTGTTGATTGGCAGAAATATCAACATGTGGTAAGTTTAAAACTACATAGTAGCAATTTTGATTTATCTGATCCAGAAATGTGTTATGACATATTATATAAAATTTTGTTAGAAAGTGTATCTGAAGCAAATACTGCTAATAAAATCTTTAATCCAGTGTCTCAGATTCACAATAGACCCAAAAGGAAGTTATATTTACCTTGGTGGAATCAAGCCTGTTCACAGGCAGTTAGTAAATGTAAGTCTGTTTATTTGAACTTCAAATCTAATCCTACAATAGAAAATTATTTATCATTTAAAAAACAACAAGCTTTGAAGAAATTAATCATTAACAGAGAAAGACAGACTGCTTGGACAGAACTATGTAACTCATTCAATCGGCAAACTTCAATATCAACTATCTGGTCCAATATTAGAAAATTTAACAAAACTTATAGTCATTCACATAATTATGCTAATGATGATAGCTGGATACAACCATTTCTGGACAAATACACTTCCAATCCTCCTAATATGCCAACATTAGATCTTTATGCCAATAATATTGATTTCCATGTTGATAATTTCTTCATGAAGCCATTTACATTTTCTGAGTTTACAGGTGCTATATACTCTCGTGGGGATACTGCATTTGGTTTAGATCATGTATCTTACAAAATGTTCAAATATCTTGACTCATTTAGCCAGCAAATGGTTTTAAATATTTTTAATTCATTGTGGAATAACATGGTTATTCCTAAATCATGGAAGATTGATTGTCTTGTTCCCATACTTAAGCCTGGTAAAGATTCAAATCATCATGACTCATACAGACCTATAGCTCTCACTTCCTGTACAGCCAAAATATTTGAACAGTTAATAAAGCAGCGTCTTGAATATTTCATAGAATCCAAGAAGTTATTACCTTGTAATCAGTTTGGTTTTAGGAGAGGACGCTCTGCTTCAGAAAGTTTAAATCATTTAAACTTGGATGTGCATGATGCATTTGCTAGTAACAAGTTTTTAATTAGCATTTTCTTTGATATCACTGGTGCTTTCAATAATGTAGATCATAATGTCCTTGCTAATGAATTGCATCTACTTGGGTTGCCTGTAAAATTAGTAAAGTGGATTTTCAATTTTCTAAATGGTAGATCTGTATATGTAAGAAGGAGAAACAATTTGTATGGGCCTCAGTCATCCCATAAGGGTGTCTGTCAAGGGGGGATATTAAGTCCTTTATTGTTTATTTTGTATATACATAGGTTAAATAATATATTAGGCACTGATGTTAATAGTCTGCAATATGCAGATGACTTAACAGTGTATTGCACAGGTACTAACATAAGACTAGTAGAGAATAAGTTAAACACTGCTTTAAAAGGTTTAAAAACCTATTTTAATTACTTGAAACTAGACGTTAATTCAAATAAAACTAGAGTCATAATATTCAGCAGATCCAGATCTTTACTCACCAACATCATTTATGATGGTAATTTACTTCCTGTTAGTGATGAGGTCAAGTTTTTGGGAGTTACATTTGTCAAGAATTTATCATGGCAAAGACATGTTAATGGTTTGGCAGACAAAGCCTTGCGAGCTTTTAATATATTAAAATCACTTGCCAGAACTTATTGGGGAGCTGATCCAAAAATTTTACTTATGTTGTACAAATCCATAGTTCGCTCTCATTTTGAATATAGCTTTTGTTGCTATGCTTCCAATTCTGTTCTAGTAAATAAACTGGAAAAAATTCAGAATAGAAATCTTCGTTTAATTACAGGGGCTATGAAGACTACCCCTATCATTTCAATGCAAGTTGAATGTAACATTCCTTCATTGTCTTTTAGATTTAAGTATTTAAAGTTCAATTTCATTTTAAAGCTTCACTCTTTTGACAATCATCCTCTTTTAATTAAATTAAATGACTCCCGATATTTAGCTTCAACTCCTCTATCTTCCAAATATCCATATATTCTTCGTGATTATACTGAAATATCAACATACATTAAAAACAACAATGTTTATCATGCTGAAAATTGGGCTTGCTATCATGGAACCTTTGAAGGTAAATTTCCTCCATCAGACATTATAGAAATAGACCATAATCTGAGAACCAAGCAGGATGTTTATGAGAAGCTTTCATGCTGGACAGACTACCAGATTATCTACACAGACGGGTCGAAGAATGAAACAAGTGTATCTGCTGCATTCTATGATACGGATAAAAAGTATGGTCGAGGTTTTCGATTACCTACCATTTACACAGTTTTCTCGGCAGAGGCCACAGCGATTTTGGAAGCATTAAAATATGTACAAAACGACGTTTTGTGCTCCAGTGCATCACATTTTATTATTGCGTCTGACAGCATGTCTGTTCTGAAATCTTTGAGACATCCAGGTTATAAGAATGAACACCATATTATATATGATATAAAAGAAATCCTGGTAAATTTGGCGATATCTCGTAAGCAAATTATACTTCTTTGGATACCAGCGCACGTAGGCGTGATTGGTAATGAAAGTGCAGATTACCTTGCCAGATTAACAAACACTTTGGGTGGCAATATTACAAATATACCAAGTCCGTGGAAAGATTTGATACCTGTTTATCGTGCAGAAATCAATAAAAAATGGTTAGAAGAAAGAAATGAGATAATTCGAACCAAAGGAGCATGGTATGCCGGTATTAATAAAGATGTGGGCAAAAAACCTTGGTTTGCAGTTGACAATGAAAATTATTTAAAGCGAAAATTTTACACACAGATTATGAGACTGAGATTCGGACATTGTCGTTTTAATGCTCATTTACACCGCATGAACATGATCGCTTCCCCTAAATGTAGTGAATGCAACTCGCAGGAAGATCAAACATTAGATCATATATTCTTTAAATGTCAGGCCTTTAACATACAACGCCTATTGCTCATAGATCAATTGCTGGAAAAATATCAAAACATCCCGCCTTCCCTACAGAACCTTTTAGCTTGCCCTGATAATTTTACGCCTATCTATGACTTTATCAACTCCTCGCTTGGAGATATTTGAAGAGACAAAATAAAAATACAAGACAATTCATCAAGGACTAGACTAGTTTTTACTTTAACAAGTAATCAACATGGATATATAATTACTGAACTATTTAAAGAAAATAATTATTCAAGATTTGGCACTTGTGCCTTTATATTTAAATTGTATACCTGCAAGTAAATTTGATCAAGAAAATACCCATGACATTGACAACATCAGAATTGGCAGTATGGATTGATTCCTTCGCCTGTCCTACTGGACGAATTAAACTACTACTACTACTGGGTGTGTGTGTTGTTTATTTTGTTTTTGTTTGCTTTTCAATTTTGCTCTACGTTTTCAATAAATATAAAGTTGAAATCTAACAATAATGGATGAAGAATTAGGAGGGCTTACAGAAGAGGACTATAGCTTACCTCCGATTAAATATGAATGTAAGTTTTTATGTATGTACTCGTAACAAAAGCTTTATAGGTTATGGTGTTAATTGTATTGTTTTTTATTAATTTTCAGATCTGGATCACACAGCTGATGTCCAGTAAGTACTGTACAAAGTTTTTAGTTTTTTCATCGTAGGTATATACACATATTTTAGTAAATTACACCTATTTTATTTTTAGTTTTGTAATATTTATAATGGAATACCATAATTCTAGGACGCATTTTTTTTAACCAGCGATATTTAATATATACTCACTGTAAACATGAGGATACATAAAAAAGTAATTAGTTTCTGTACTACTGTGTCCATGTCATAATTTCAAACATTCAGTATTTTACACATAAATATAATCTTATGTATTTGTCATATGTTCAAATGTAATATGTTATGTTAAACCAGATTGTTGTATCAGTATATGATTGATAATCCACCTTATTTATTGCTATTACTTATTGTAATAGATCTACACACACTATATTTGTAATTCATTGTTTTTGGTTATAAAACATTACCTAACCATTAGGTTTTTGGTGTGATTTTATAATGCGGTGCCCACACTGTATTAATGTCGGGTGCAAAGCATGACTGAGACTAAGTCTGTGACCAACATTGTGGAATTGTTCCCATAATATTTCATCTATATTATTGTTGTTCTATTTTTAAAGGTTACTGTTTTAATACTAACAAATTAAATTATTCTACAGTTTAATTTGTTAGTATTAAAACATTAACTACAGGCAGACTCAAAGGGTGGCTCCTAAGTGTTTTGCCAGTAATAACCATTGTTTCTTCTGACTCAATTGAATTTCTGGTTGCATAGCAAAACACTGCACATAGACATTATTTATTTTGCAACCCATATCTCTTATTGTTTAAAGGCACTATATTTTTAATACCGATCTAATATTTATTTATTTATTTTCCAGATTGCATGCATGGGGGGACACTTTGAAGGAAACATTCGAACAATGCGGCATGGCTATGTTTGGTTACATGACTGAACTTGACTATGTTCAGATAAAAGAGGTCCACTCGGTAGAAGCCAATGCAGATGATATGATGGGCCTACTGTATCACTTCCTAGATGAATTATTATTCCTCTTCTCTGTCGAACCATTCCTAATATGTAAAAAGTTAGTGATCACAGAATTTAATACTGAGGAATTCAGGATAGTATGTAAGTGCTTTGGTGAAGAGTTTCAGATTGGGAAACACCCTCAGGGTACCGAGGTGAAAGCTATCACATACTCGGCGATGCAGATTATCGATGAACCCAAAGATAACAAGTATGAAGTGTTTGTAATTATTGACATTTGAATAAGTATTATATTTGTTGAATATTTATCTTTTTATTTTTTTAAGATTTTCTAATAACGTACAATAATTATTATCCTGGGTAATGACAAGTATTTATAGCAGTGATAGCCAAGTTGGTAGAACACTTGCCATGGTAACAAGGATTGCAGGTTCAAACCCCGGCTTGCACCTCTGGCATTTCATGTGTGAATCAAATTTTCTACCATGATTATCACTTGTTAAACGGTGAAGGAAAACATCATGAGGAAACCTGCATATATGAGAGAATGCCTCGTAATATGTGTAAAGTTTGCCAACCCGCACTGGGCCAGTATGGTGGATTATGGCCCAATCCCCCTCGCATTGAGGGGAGGCCCGTGCCCAGCAGTAGGACATTAAAAAGGGCTGAAATTATTAATGACAAGTATAATGGAGTAGACCTAATATAAAAGTTCTGGCACTGTGCATCAGAATATTAGGTCAACACCGGTGCATCTGTACTCCAGCAGGACTTGACCAATAAACCATGGAGGGAATATTATATCTTCCATGGAGGGAACAGACAGCACACCATATTATTTTTTCATGTAGTGGTCTCTCTGCTTGTCATACTCTTGGTAAATATATAGTTTAATAAGTGAATACCTTTGAGCATTAGCGCCACTTGCAATATTATATCTGACGTTTCATACAGACATACTCACGCCTATATCCCATGGGGGTATGCAGAGACCACCGATAGCTATTCTATGATCCTGGCATACTGTTACTGAGGTTTCAATATGGTCAAAAACAAATACTTTACATACACTTAGAAAACGTTATCGTTATTGAGAATATAATATCGTGGCTTCGGGCACTACGTCACTGGCCGTGTGGCGGCCATGCCATTGACGGGAGCCGCTGTCTCAGTCCATGTGAAACTGCCCTTACGAGTAGCAATTATGGTTTATTTTATTTTATTTTATTTTATTAGGTTTACCAACAGTTGTTACATTCTTTCAAGTATTCAATATACAAATTATTTGTCTTATGTCTAATGCACAACTAATAACAGGTAAACACAGCATGTAATTTTAACGTAACGTCGTACTAACTATAATTGAGAAAGAAAATTAAAAAATAATTAAACCTACAGTTAGTTTAGTACAAGAACAAAAAAGGTCTTCATTCTTGAGCTTAACCCACTCACTTAAGTCTATCATCTTTAGTAGTATATTGAATGCGTAGTCAATGAGGTCGTAGTGCGCATAGCAACACTGCGGCAGTGGATAGCCGAAGCTGAAGCCGGTTTACAAAAATACCAGTTATCTTGTATAATTGTTTGGTAAACCGCAAATGCGTGTACTAAAATGCTTGTTCACTTAACTATTCGATTAACCGCCGCAATACTAAAACGTTATAGTTTTCATATTTATTTGGAGCCGTAATTAATGGTGGCTCAGCGAGACATGCAGATATGCTGCGGTTTTTGCATAGAAATAAAGTCGGAGCGAAGTAATCTGTCTTTGAACCAGAGTGTGGAGTACTCTGGTTCAGTGGGAGATTACATATGGGGTTACTAAACTGAAGAAGCTGTGGGATCACGTGTCCCGATGAACTAACAACTGCTGGACTCTCCATATCATGATTATTTTTTTATCGACTTCTACACAGAGAAGGTTCTCAATTCGGTTGTATTTTTTTTATGTTTGTTACGTCAGATCTCCGTCGTTTATGAACCGATTTGGAAAATTCTTTTTTCATTTCAAAGAATATGCTTGCTGATTAAGGGATAAACGACAGCTATTTTTGAAATAAAACTATATTTTAGGATTTTATCGCGTTTATAGTTTTATTTCAGTGTGTAGTATTCGCGTTAATATAAGAAGTCGACAGCTGACATCTGGTATCTACCTATCTCACAAGGGGCATGTGTGGGCATAATGTTTTGCATACGTACTTATCCCACATAACAATAGTATCTACCACGCCAAATCCCTTCAATAGTTACGTAGGTATTGAAAAAGTGCGTCATTCTCTACGTCCGTGTTACGCTTTGCCAACTTTTGTCGTCAAATGCTACCTACTTGGTTCTTGGCATTAAAAATAAATATAATTATGTAAGTTAGACTATTTAGTAACTAATATAATATCGCCAGACGAACTCACCAACTATACGGTCCCACACCAAGCAACGCTTGTATTATGGGTATCGTACAATGGACTGAGGGCGAACTTAGTATATCGTATAGTATTTATATACATATTAAACATCCATGACTCGGGTATAAACATTCATGCTCATCACAAATATTGTACCTACCAGGATTCTAACCCGGGGCCCTCAGTGAAGAAATCAGGGTCCTACCGACCGCGCTAATCGAAAAAGTCGTAAATAACCAAAGAAATGTGTTTCAAACTTAATCCTCCGCCGGAGGACGTTCTTTGTTGGAATATGTAAGAGCCTCTCCCTCAGAACTTAAGTACCTATAATATCGCTAGACTAAAACACAAACTGTACGGTCCCAAACCAAGCAACACTGTGGGTACCACACAATCAATCTATGACGGGGGTACAATCATTCTGCTCATTATATAAAGTTTTCGCTTACCGGGATTCGAACCCAGTACTCTCGGTACAGAAGGCACGGTAACTACCAACTGTGCCATAATCAGTATGTTCATATAGGTGTAACGATATTGTTAAATAATATTTTAGGCGATGAAAGGACTCATAAAATCGAACGAGTTCCCGTAGGAACTTCGGGCCGTTATTTTCGACAGCGCAAGAAGAAACTATGGTATAGAGGTCGCTATATATAGAATTTAGGTTCGCCTGTCTAGTCTACACGATAATCCTACAGGACGGAATTTATATAACATGGTACGGTGATAGACTTGGATTATGCTTAGTCCAGGAAAGGGAAGGCTCCCCGGGCTAGCCAATAAACTAAAGCTCATGCGTACTAAGGCGCGGGCATTGCTAGTAGTAGGTATCTAATATATATGTGGACACAATAAAACAGACCAGAGCTAAGTGTGAATGAGACGACGCTCTACAAAGCCAGCGTGAAATATTTACAGGCGTATTCTGTACTGTAGATCACGCAAAACCAGAATATGGTTTACTGTATTGCACCATTTTTAAATTCCAAAAAAAGTTTACTGGACATCTTGAGATCCCACTAAAGCGGCCTTTCAAGATGTATGATACAGTTTCAGTGAGTATCGACTGTGTACTGATAGGGGTGGAGGATTTCATTTCATCATTATAATCAGTGAAGTGAACCCCTGATTACTTAATTTGTTTTATTTTTGCCAATTGCCAGCAAAAAAAAGTTGATCAGAAGTTATTGATGATTGAATCAATTAAGTCCGTAAAGTATTTTGTAGATTGTGCAACAAGTGCATAAAATAGATAATTTTAACCAAATTTTCATCTGCCTGAGCCGCAGGCGAGGATAGATAAAATTGTTGATTTTATATACGAGGTACCTATTCATTCTGGTTTTCACTTCCATTGCGATCAAATGAAACTGATAAAAATTCAACGTGAAATTTGAAGAATTTTGTATTGTAGCACTGACGTCCATGATACAAGTACGCTAGACTAATGATACCCTTTAAAATGACAGCTATCTATTATGCATATTTGAAGCGCCCCCATCGTGGGGAAAGGAACTAAATCTGACGTAAAATGCAAATGGCCGTTGTTTTGTTTACATTGTCTCCGTGTTTATAAAGTGATTTTGAAGGTTTAACGCGGTTAAACTTGTTTGTTGTGTCGTATTAATATAGTTAATACATAAATAAGTGGTGTTAGTTAATAGGTAAACCATGAAAGAGTGCGTGTTATGCAAAACTCTTTACCAGAAGGGAAGTGGGGTTACATTCCACAAGTAAGTGAATTTACGGCTAATATTCAAGAAATTATAACTTCTATTGATATTATAGGCATTTAAAAATATGTTACTAATCTTATTTATACGTGATTACAACGCATTTGTCGTTGTATTATCGGTTTGTTATAAACAATAAAATTCAATAGTGCTGTAAAAGTTCCTTGTCGATAAAATTTATCGATATTTTTTCTATCAATATCTTAAATAGATAGAACGTTCAAGAACGTAAAAATCGCCGAAGACAGATTTGTATTATCAAATACATATTATTTTAAGACAATGTTTACTAATTCACAGGTTTCCGACTGACAATAGAAGACTAGAATTATGGCTCAAAAACATTGAAAAGCCTAGTTGGCGTCCGAAAAAATATGATTACATCTGTTTAAAACACTTCTCTGATGACTTTTATTAAACACTAGCTGCGCCCGGCGGTGTTACCCGCATTAAAAAGTATGAAAAATTAAAACATCTATCCCACGGGAACCATACATTTTACCGGGATAAAAAGTCTATGTGCTATTCCAGACTATAATCTATCTCTGTGCCAAATTTCATCCAGATCCGTTCAGCCGTTCGGGCGTGAAAGAGTAACAAACATCCATCCATCCATCCATCCATCTATCCATCCATCCAAACTTTCACATTTATAATATTAGTATAGATAACTCATGTACTACTTTGATGATTTTTATTTTCTATTAATACCTTACCTACTCCATTGCTTCCCAAACATCATTACATTACCTGATTTCTAATTAAAAAACAATCCTTATTTAAGTAGGATCTAGCTAGTCACACACCACCCTTTAGTCCGGTTTCGGCTTATCCTAAGATTACCTACCCTACCCATAAGCGATTCGGCTAATCATTATCATTATTTGCTTCATCTTATTATTAACCACTCGACTATTTTGGACTTTAGCCATTGTTAAAGGAATGGATCATAATTATTTTCATTTTACTGCATGGGTAGGTTTAAGCATAAACATTTTTATCGATGTATCATATCACTGTCCCATCGCTATTATTAGTTCCATTCCCCCTCACTGCCGCTATCAGCGCCAAAATGGCGAAAATCAAATAGGCACACGATAACCGGGCTTATGATTAGTCCAGCGATGTATACCATAGAGGTCAGTGTATTGTAGCCACACAGACCTAATATAAAGTTCTATGAAGTCTATGCTTACACGTCGTATTTTTTTTAACTTTCTTCATGAACAAAGACCGATACACTTCTTGATCCTAGTACATGATACATTGGTCTCGGGTCCGAGACTTTAAGTATACTGGCTAGTCATAACTACAGTTTTAAATATGTTTGTTAGTAATTCCTAGTTTTTAATTTTAATTTTGCTATAGAGAACAAAATGCCTAATAAAATAACATGTTTTTCCTATGTGTATATGTATAATGTTGCATTGAGTTTGGCTTCATGGACTAATTGTCTCAGTCTGAGAAGAAGTAAGACATTTATGCACTAGCTAGAGCATGAAATGCAGTTTTAGTTCGCTTACACCTAGCATAAACAGAGACTTTACGAGCATGAGAAGTGAAAATTCTATTATTTCCGAACGATTTTTGTCTATGAAAGACATTTTTATTGTAAGTGGTGAAGTCACTTCCGTTATGTTCGCGGTTTCATTCATCAATTTCCGTATCCTTTTCGATGGCTTTTTTTTTACTATATGCTATTGTAATATTCTAGTGGCAATTTCATAATTTCACAAAAAATATACAATTTAGACATACAGGTACAATATTTATTGAAAATAATTAGGTAGGTAAGTACACCGTATTTGTAGAAATTATGTTTTATTTAATTCTTATCATAATTTAAAAAGGATGGGATAGGTAACTAACCTATCCTAAGACAAAAATTATACCCAGTCGTTATAAGTAATTAATTACAAAACCATAAAGTTATGTTATATTCATGAAATAAAGATGTAAGCGTATAAGTACTTATAGCTTATTCTATTCTAAACGATCTAATGGAATTAAAATAGATACTTAATAAGTATGTATCTAACATTTTCAATCGCCTGCGGCTTAGCCCGTATACCCATCAATTTTGCTATACAGATGGATCCCCAATCGTCATATTGTGATGGCATGTACTTTTCTTTTTTGTCTAACGATAGGTAATCTTATAGTGAAAATCCCCTGTTCAAACCGAACAGTAGTTTTTCCGTGATAGGCTGATTGACCAAACCGACCTTAGACATTAAGTTTATTCTGAAAATACCTGAACCAAATAGTCTATCGCAGATACTTACCATTTATTTTTACATCCCTGTCTAGTACAAACATATACAGCCCAGTTTTATAATAGTAAGTACCTAGCTATAGATCGAAGATATACTTATTTGTAATGTTTTCGCCTATTTACTATGGTATTACAAAACACTTTTCTTTTAAAAAAATATTTAAAATACCATTAAATATTTATTTAAACTCCAATGAATTTTGATTTAAATTAAATATAGTACATAAGTACACACTTCATAAAATAATAGAGCTTTTATTTCCAAAAAAATCAACACTTGTGCCTGCCTAGCCTACCAAAACTTAACACACGACTTTAAAATAAAGACGCTACGCTCCTCAAAACCGGTCGAACAATGAAAAATTTAAAATTCGTTATATTTTTTATGGCTTCTCAACGTTACGGGGGGAGGAATTTGGATCGCGGAGAGCGGCGTCATCCGCTAGGGGATGCTCTTGCTTGGGTTGCTCGTTCGGCCGCTCCGCGCCTGCGCGCGTAGTTCGCGCCACTGCTACGTCGCTTGTGCATGCAAGCCAGATGTTCTAAAAAGCTTCCTGTCGCTGCCGCCGTTGCAATGCTCCGCATTTTTATCTAATAAGTTACTGTAAAATGCGGACTAGGACCTTTTTATTATTTTATTTAATGAGTGAAGTAATCAGTGAATAAGTATCATGTGTATCGGATAAACTGTGTGTAATAATTGAAAATTATCGAGCGTCTCGATGTCCACGAGTTCAATCGGGACCAACAAAGCGGCGGACATTTTATTTTGAGTACTCGATAATGTAGCGTTTGCGTCGAAAACATTAATGTCGTTTTATGGTTATACATTTAGATATCGTTCGCTTACGCCTATTGTAAGTATTGCTAAATTGTAATGCGTATTTTGTGAGAAATCCTTGAATGTACAAGGGGGTTTAGAAGCGGCCTGTCTAGGTATCACCGCTAGGCTGTCGATATTTTGGGGAAAATGTCGTTGAATAAAGTGACGTAAGCGAAACCGGACAGCTGGAGGTGGTGCCACGAACCTTCGGTGGCACTTAGAGGTTAATATATCTGCTATCGACCCGCCCCGCTTCGGAGGCTTCTCACTTGTGATTTCCGCGCGCGCGGCGCCCCTAACCTCTTCACTAATTGAATTGTGATGATTACCATTCGTCGCTTTAGAAAATGGAGATGTCAGATTGTTTTATAATATGTTTGTCATGTTGAATAACAGCGATGCCGAGGGGGGTGAAGCGAGGGCCGGCGGAGGGCGAGGCGGAGGTGGTGGTTCGCGCTGCAGCGTCTCCCTCTCACACCACGCTGCTGGATGACAGCCCTAGCCAGCCCATCAGCTATCACCTGCTCGACCACGGTTATGGCGCCACGCCGCAGCATCAGATCCGCCGCGAGGCGCCTACGGCACCGCCGAAAACGTCTGAAGTAAGTTGTGATCATTGTAGTTATCTGAATGAATGAGGGATTTCATCAGGAAAAGGGTGAACACCCTTACAAGGAACTGGCAAGGGAGACGCAATCATCCAGACAAAGTGGATTGCCCTACATAACAATGTCAGCCACATTTATGTTTCAGCTTTAGTGTTTTCTACAGCTGATAAATTGATTATCAAGACTTCATATTCATAGTTCATTACTATTAGCTGACTAAGCAGCGTATGCCACATGGATTCCATATTATATTTCTTTCTGTGCACTTAAACTAATCTCCATTTGAGTGCTCAAGCAGCATGCTAATTAGCTCACTAATGTGTGATTTCGAAATCAAGAAGGATGTGGCAATAATTGAAGTTTATGTGGCACTGCTGATGTTACAAGTTGATAAATTCACTGACTACTGCCTAACTACATAACTATTAGACCTTTAGGGGGCCTGTATCAAAATTTGCTGATAAACCATATCCACAACGTATGTGATGGACAGATTCTGTCAATTATGTTCCTTAAAACAGTTTTTAGAACGCCTGTAAGTTAGTGGTCACCTGAATAGATAATTAACAATTATTCTGAATCATCACTTATTCTGAATTTATTTACATCAAGTCACTAAAGTCATCATTGTTGACATTTCTTTTATGTATTTCCTTGTACATTGGACTGTCTACTTTTAAATACCGAATGATCTTATATTTATTATGAATGCTTCTTTTCATATATTTTTTCTTTTCATGTATATATGGTGTTATGTAATGATAACATATGATAACAATTCTACTAATGTTTATAGAAGGTATCTTACTAGTACCTATAGTGGTTGATTGAAGATTATCGCATCCTCCAATTTGCATTTCATATTGCATTTACAATGGTAGGTATTTGTTATGAGAAAGTTAAGTCTCTTGAAAGTTATTAGTTTACATATTGCAGTAAAACAGATGGAGTTAAAAGTTAAATCAACATTAAAAGTTAAACACAAGTTTGTTTCTTTGGTTAGGATTTAATTCTATGATCATATAAATGAATAAGTTTCCCCAAATGATATTTCTTCTTGATTTATGTGGTCATACATGTTATGCATGCAGATGAAGGTTAATATTTTAGGTTAGGTGTAAGTCTCATATCCAGCTTATCCATGTTGCTTAAGTTGTTGCTGAGAGCTAATTTTTAATGCTTGGTTACTTGTTTTGAGTATCATTAATGTAAGTCAAGGTAAAAATAGTGAATAAGCAAGTTATTTTATGATGTCCTACATTTGGCTTGAAACTGTTACTCAATTGTTTTTATTTTATGTTTTTTATTATTTTAAAGGATTTTTTATACATTATATTAATTCTAGATAGGTACCTACTACATTCGTGATAACAGAATCTTAATTGTAGATAAATGAATGCACACAAAGTTAGGTTAACTATAACTGGTTTCCATTGAAGTACCTATCTATCACATATATTTTCAAGTGTTTTACATTTTTAAGGATGTTATGGCAAGAAGAGTAACTAATAATAAGGTCAATAACCTCTGTAGGGTCATTGCTCTGGGCAAATAGAAGTAAGTATGGATGTGGGACATGGTTTTTGGTTTGGACCACAAGATTTTACCTCCAAAATTTGTAGAAGTTTTTATCTATTTACCATGTCATTACAAAGCACTTATCTTATAAAAAAATCTGTGTAAGTCTATTGAAAATGGATTAGAACTTCTATGAATTAGGACCTTGGTTTGTAGCACCATTCCATTGTAGATAATATTATTTTGAAATAGGTATTGTTATACAGTGTGGTTTGAGCTTAGACATTTAAGGATGCAAATATAGAAAGGTATTTCTCCTTTGCTATCTCATTGGTAAATTGATTTTAATATCTATAAATTTGGGGGTAAAAGTTATTGAGTTCTGAATGTTTTTATTGAACTAGGAAGTAGTGTTATAACTACTTAGAATGCTATCTATTTAAACTTTATCATATACCCTGAATGGACTGCTATAGTTGTTTATTTTTTTCTTTTATCACTCTCCTATTTATTGTGCATACCACTGAGTCGATCATTATTATCATAAATTCCGTGAGTCGAATCGTAAGCCCAAATCAAAATGGCGGATCCTAGACGACACGATTTTGATTGAGTCCAACAGTAGCGTGTGCTCTGAAAAGTGTTCAGCTGGCGGGACCCGTAGCGAGGCGCAGCCGCCCAATCACAACACGGCTACTGCCGAGCGCATTAGAATAAGTTGATTTTTAGATTCACACTATAAAAATCATAAATAGTAAAATTTACTGGGATTTATGAATCAGTGCAATTGTGCCCGCGAGTTCGTCTTGTGTAGATTCGGCTGTTTGTATAATTATCTTGTGGGATACAAAGAGTTCCAGACTATAGGTATATTGACCCCGGAATGGAGCTATACCTTGCCGGATTTTAGTAGAATCTATCCAGTTATTTCCACGTGGTGCGCGTACAGACAGACAAAAATGTTAAAATTGCTGCATTTGGCAATAATGTTTTTTCGCAAATACCTACCTACTCAGATACGGTCCCGTTACAATCTTATGACATCTAGAGTATCTATAAATGTTTCTATATCACTGTGCGGTATTAATTTATAATCTAAAAAAAACCCTACCATGGTTAACAACATATACAGTAATGGTAACACTGCCAATGAAACTACTTGCAATAATTAGGCCTGGTTCACACGAAGATATAGGTAGGTTCGACTCTCGAGATCTATGTTTTGATTGTTTTTTTTTATCATACACTAGCTGTTGCCCGCGACTTCGTCCGCGTGGTATTTAACAAAGACAACCGTTGACAACAGCCTGCTCGCCCATTCTGAGCCCGCGGGACGCATTGAAGGGTTTTGCTATCAAACTTAATCAGGCGCTGCGCTGCAACATTGGTTTGATTTTTTTTTCGTGAGATCCTATTATTTTTTCTAAAATAAAAGTAGCCTAAGTTACTCCTTGTTACATCAGCTATCTATCAGTGAAAGTGATGTTTGTTACTCAATCAGGCCAGAACGGCTGAACGGATCTGGATGAAATTTGGTACAGAGATAGATTATAGTCTGGAATAGCACATAGGCTACTTTTTATCCCGGTATAATGTATGGTTCCCGTGGGTACTTTTTAATCGCAGGTAACACCGCGGGGCGCAGCTAGTTATTTTATAATTGTAAGCAAAACCTCTATCCATAGATTCTGTAGTAAACGCGTCAAAACCATGTCATCAAAAAGCGCAGCATTTATTGAAATATTGGCACTACTGTCTCTTGCACTGGAATGTTGGCATTTCGGTTCTTGAATTCTTGCAAGTAAAAGTCGCCTTTAAGGTGACGATTTTTTTAAATTCCGCAACTGTACAGACTTAGTCTGGAGATTCGTAATGCAGCGTCCGTTTAACGGACATTACTTTATTAATCGGGTAGGTAAGTAAGTAAACATAATTATACATTACTAAAAGCGTCCGAAAATAATAACTACAACCTAATGCGGGTTTGTGTAAGTATACTTAACAGTTTTCAATTTAAAAAAATATTGATCGGTATGTCAGGATTCCGTTAGACACCTATCGTGTGGATTACCGGGTCGGAAAAGTACAAAATGGCGGCCGCTTGCTGCTAATATTGGTGGTAACTTGGGTGTTTATAATAATATACTGTTTAAATGCTTCGCATTGTTACATTTTAATAGCTATCCCTTGCCCTCGTGACCTCAGTTCCTTAATTTTCTAAAGCGATCTCAATCGGGCATTGCCTCGTGAAATATCAAAAACGCTTGAACTTAGATTTGATATATATGAGTACACTCAATAGAACCTAAATGTATTCCATTTGTTAGAAACAAAACAATCAACTGCTTTAGACCACCCTCGAATGTTATTTCGGAAACTTTTTAGAGTTCCGTAACCAGAGTCGAAAAAGAGCCCTTATTGTTGTGGCAACTTTGTCTGTTCTACTGTCAGAGGCTATTAGCTGCTAAACGAAAGAAAATAAAAATAATTTGTATATTATTTATCGTAAGATAAATATTGTTAATTACTATATTGTTCTCACTTACCTATAACAATGTACTGCTCAAAAATGTAAAAGGTTGTTTAAAAAGAGCAACCATAGAGTTTCTTACTCTTTCTTCTCCATGGGAACGGCATTCCGAACGGGTGGTCAAGGAGTAGCCTAGCATTTTGTAACTTTTAACGATTCATAAGTAGTTTTAAAATATAAAAGATTCCAGGCGTGAGTAGTAGAGGAATTTATTATTTGTTATCTAACGGTTACCTACGATTTTAGGCCGATATTTATTCAATTTCACTAAGTTGTTATAGACGCTATAGTTCGAAACCCTCAATGTGTAAGTCCCGATTTGCGCTTGGCCCGTTTTTTGTTTAGAGTGCACAACCGAGGATCGGTTAGGTAGTTTTTTTTTATGAAAGCTTCGAATAACCGTTATTATTTAGTTTGTCTGTGACATTGAACAAAAGGCTTTACTCGGTTTTGGTTACGTTACACTGTGTGAAAAAAAACATGTTTTTCGTATACAACATAAAAATTGGACGACAAGTGTAGTCGTAGGCACAGATGTTAGCAGTTTGTCATGTCTCGAGTGGCGTTCACCCGGCGGCGGCCGTGGTGCTGCCGGGCGCCGCTGCCACCACCATGTGGCCCTAGCACTAGCAGGTCACGTGGTCAGGTAGTTGGCCAAGAAATTCCTAAAGGCCTTTAGGATTGGCACGATTTTTTTCCACAATCGGTAGGGTACCCTACCAATTGGCATGTTGGCTAGTCATTGAGATGCCAATACTGCCGTCCGTCAGTCAAATTGTGCCGTTCGTGGAGTCCTTTAGTAAGCATAAGATCGAATATCGTTTGCACATCATAGGATGGCAAGGTTTTCGTCGTTTGTTATTAATTTGGACGTAGGATATACACATACATATCAGCCTGAGTGCCTGTTTCACAACGTACTGATAAACACTATCGACAATTTATTGGGATAGAATTCGACAAATAATTTGTGGATTCATCAGCACCCTGTGGAGTAGGTCCTAAGTTAATTTTTCATATTGACCACCACTTTCAGTGCCTAATTTACTTCCTTCCTGTCATCACTTACGTTGCCCATTTTCTTTCAATGCGCCATGTAACCGCCACTTAGGATAGATATGTCAACCCTCGACGCAACCACCCCATTTCATCCTGAGAATATGTTTTTTTTCACGTTGTGATTTTTCGCTAATCTATTTTATTTAATGTGATCCTTTGCGGCTGCATCCCTTATTATTATGCCAAGACGAAGCGAAGGGCTGAATTTGTTATGGTAATAGCGGCAGGAGATTGCGCTGGCGCAGGGGTCGTTTTCTACCTAGATAGCGGTCACAGCTGCTCTGCTGTACTCGTTCGGCACACAGCATAAAGGCGCGCGGGGCTCACAAATCCAGCAAATTAACAATAGCCCGTAGTTCACTTAATAATAACACAAATACCTTCAGATAAGAAATTGCCATTCTTTCGCTAGAGGTCCCTTCCGAGAGCTCGGCGGCTTTTGTGTTGATTCTAATTTATGTCGTGTATTGTTGCCGGGTACCCTCCCCACACACTTCCTTTCGGGGGCTTTGGCCCCGTTGGATGTTGAAATTGAATTTGTTGCACGAGCTTATTGAAAATGCCTCGTGCATCTTCCTCTCTGCGCTCTGTTCACTTTGCTGCATCTTACTTTTGTTTCTCTAAATAAATTAGCTAAACGTTTCCTACGTCGCGACGGTTCGCGATTATACTTATCTATTAATTAATATGGGGTCAATGTACAGATTAAAATTGAGACCAGTTATTACGAATTGCTCCATTAAAGTGTTATGAGTGTGGTCCTGTGCTAAGTTCTATGGTGATCTTCAATTGAGGATATTAACATGGCTTAATTTGTGTTGAAAGTGTGTGGGAGTATTATACGTCATCTGGGATAACGATAGCCAGTGTGGTCAATGTCTCTTTATAAGAATAATATCTAATCAGGTGTTTTTCTACTCGCAATTTTATCTTCATGCCCTGGAGGTGAGTAAATTTACTATGTTCATTAAATTTTGCCGGTTTCATGATAGACTTCACGACATTAACCTCTGAGGTTTAATAAAATAAATTACTATAAACGCCTGGGTGGGCTCATTATTCGACGCTCAGTGGACACGCTGGGATATATTCCTCTAATAAAAATCTAAACCTTTATTGACTAGGTTATTAGTTTGAAGCCTTCGCATGTGTGTCTGTGACATTTTAGCTCCCAAACGGATGGATCGATTTCTACGCGGATTTATGTTCGTAGGTTACTTTAAATTGAATAGTGATTTTCTTACGAAATGTTTGATAGAAATAAATTGGTTCAGCCATAGAAAAGGGCCCTTTAAATGACTTGTGTGTGGTGTTTAAAATTTTTATTTACTGTTTTTATTAGGGATGTCACGCAACCAATACTTTTTTTTCCTGGTTGTATATTATCTATACAAAGGTTGCCCCTTTCCTTGTTTCTATTTTTGGATGCGCGTGTGGAGCTCACAAGTGATCGGAGATGAATAAAATAAACATCGCTTAGCCATTCATTCATCGGCCGAAAGACAACGACTAATGCTTGGCTTGGGCCTCCCTAAAGACTATCACTTGTCACGGTCCTCCGCCACTCGCATCCCTCGTCATCATGCGACGCGTGTGAGGTCATCGGTCCGTCTTGTGGGGCGCATCCTTCGCTACATCTTCCGGCTCGTGGCTATTCTGAAACCTTATTTATACCTGATCAACGTAAATAATACAACTTAGGCGAGTTTCGGTCTACTCACACTTCATACTTTAGTAGTAAGAAGTATTACGCCCGATAGTCACGCATTGAACTCGCAAGTCGCTAATTCATGAACCTCTAAATGACCTTTGTTAGTTGTTATATGAGAAATCTGCTGTAAATGTCGAATTATAATGCCTTTTGAATATAGAGACTGATTTACGGCTTGTGAGTATATACAATGAGGTGACGATGTTTTTTTTTTATTTTGTGTAGCTCTCGCTTATCAGATGACGCTGAGGTTTGACAGTGACAGCGAGAATTGACGATCCAGATACTAGATTTTTTCAACGGACAAGCCAATCGTGGTATTAATATGCCGTGTTATCCGCAGGCGGTGAAAAGAAGACTGAATCTGAGCGAGAGCAGCTCGGGTAGCCAGGGTCACGTGGTGCCCATGAAGGCGGACTTCAAGACGCCCAAGCAGAAGCGCGTCAAAGTCCTCACGCCGTACAGCCGACCGTCCAGTTCTATGAAGAAGTACACCGAACGTTCCAGGTACATGTCTCACTGACAGGTAAATTGACATTCCATAGAGCACCAAACATTTGTAGTTAACGTTCTTGCAGGAATTTTTATGAGGTATAAATGTAAAACATCTGATGTGCCTATAATGGGTCAATGAACTTCAGCGTGTTTTATTTAATTAAAAGGATGGTATTGATTATGAACTGCAGTAGATATAATGTTTGATAGAAATACCTGATTGTATCGGGCTGTGTTCTAATGCGGTGAACGTCGAAAAGGACTACACGAATAATGTTTTCTTCATTGGTTCTCTATACGTGGGTCTGGATTAAAAACAAAAGGGGTTTTCGATAACTCACTCATGTGTTTTAACTGATCACAAAACTAATTGCCCAATGAAACAACTAGCCGTGGAGCACTTGTGAGATATTTGAGGTTAGTTTGAGGAGAGATATCGCCCACCCGACGTGGTTCCTATTGTGTACGATATCACTCTGTGGTAGTAAGACAAGGACCCGGACTTCTACATGTGACATAGCTCGCAGAACTGATGGCCGTTGGGGCAGAAAGGTTCTAGAATGGCGACCACGAATCGGAAGACGAAGTGTAGGACGGCCCCCCACAAGGTGGACTGATGACATCACACGCGTCGCAGGAAGCCAGTGGATGCGAGTGGCGGAGGACCGTGATGTGTGGAAGTCGTTTGGGGAGGCCTATGTCTAGCAGTGGACGTGTATATCGGCTGATAGATAGATAATACAGCCTAGGTTGTTCGAATTGTACCTAACTGCTACTACCCAGCTCTTCATAGTTATTTAAGTCTCTCCAGGCGAAAACACCTACGGTATGGTTCGATAGTAAGCAATGCTTGTATTTTGGGTATTGTACTGCCAATAATTTGCCCAGAAGCGAGCGACCTGCACTCTATATAACGGTTTAAGCCAACCAAGCTGTCCACTCAAGTCACGATTCCTTGTTTCAGGTTTGACACATCATTAGGTTTACTTACAAAAAAGTTCGTCGCACTGTTGAAGTCGTCGCCGAACGGCGTTCTCGACTTGAACATAGCGGCGGAGCACTTGTCGGTGCAAAAGCGTCGCATATACGACATTACGAACGTACTCGAGGGCATAGGCATATTAGAGAAGAGGTCGAAAAATAATATACAATGGAAATATGGTGAGCATGTGTGTTGATTTCTAGTATTAGCAACATTGTTGCCATGGTTTATTACTTAACTCGTGATTATAGTGGCTGGAAGTACGCCACAAGCAGGATATGATTATGACGTCATCATTTGGGTGGTACTTACCAATTATAAAAAGCAGTGGAAGCCAATTTGACTGAATGCTTGCTTTGGTAAATAAAAGCATGTTGGCCCATTGGCTTGCAGCTTTGAGATTGTTGGATGGCATATGCACACCTCATTTGTAATATTTATTATTCTTAATGTATGGTGAATACAAAGCTTGTGGTTTTCGAATGCTGTATGAAGTTCACCAGCCTGCACTGTCCCAGGCATGTGAATTCACCTCGTATTAATGGGAAGTGTGCCCGGTTTAATGGCAATCGGCTCGCTATTTATTACATTGGGACTAAATATTGGCGAAATGTATGCACTGTGCGCTTATGTTTTCGGAATTTTGTTATAAGCTTGAAATAATTGGACTCGTTTGTCTATTGGAAATGATAGGCTAGTCGCTAGTTATGAGTTTTCTTTTGGAATTACCTACGTCTACATACAAATTTGCCGATTCGGTTACTTTGAGTAGCGACGTGGTGAAAATTGTATGGCTGCATTATCAGATGAGAATTAGTTTGGCTTTGGTGTCGCGAGAAAGAGTAACCAAATAATTTATAGCCAATTTTAATCTATTTACAATTGCATTACAAATATGTTTTCTTTTTTGGGGGACAATTTTATGCGTCCGCCACTTCTAGTAAGCGGCTAGTCGCTACATATTTTTGATACTTCGCTGAGTTTCGATCATCGGCTGAAGGGTGTCAAAATCGTTAGCGCTGTCTCGAGATGTTCTAATTCGGAATCGGCCCTTCAAGTGGTGCCGTTCGGAGAGGCTTGAAGGTGTTGCGACCCGCATGTGCAGGCGCGGAGGGTTGCGGCGGGGCGGGGTCGGGGCAGGGCGCGGGCTCGCCGGCGCGGCGGCTGCGGCGCGAGGTGCGGGCGCTGGCGGCGCGCGAGGCTCGCGTGGGGCGGGCGGTGGCGGCCGCCGAGCACGCGCTGGGCGCGCTGTCGGCCGGCCACGGCGCGCGCGCCTACATCACGTACGCCGACCTGCGCTCCATCCGCGACTTTCGGAACCAGACCGTCATACCCATCAAGGCGCCGCCCGACACCAGGCTCAGCGTTAGTACACACACACACTTTGACACACCGTGCGATAGCTTTATTAGGCCGTGTCCGCACTTTTAAACTAATGTATTGCGCTATATTATATGATACTTAAACTACTATATTTCGTGCTATTACTAAACATACAATTTTGTGTGGGAAATCGTTCACGGCGATCCAATTTGTACGTTGTTTGGACTAACATTGACACAACGGTTGTTTAAGAACCTAGGTCTATCTTTTTTTGTTCTCTTTGAAATAATCAATCATTATGTCTGAAAGTACGTATACGGCTCCAACCATGTGTTATTATAAAAATAATTTATGTAACTGAATTTGCCTAGGCATGGCAAAACCACAAATATAACAAAACACTAATTTGAACCTGACTGATCCCATAGTTATACTATATTAATGTTTCGTGCTTATAAATACTTCGCTTATAATGAGACTTATAAAAAATTACAGGTACCTCATCCGGACGAGAAGGGCTACATGATTCATTTGAAGTCTTCAGGTGAAATCGAAGTGTTTCTCTGTCCGAAGGAACGTCCACCATCACCTTCGTGTGAGTATATCTATACATCTATACAAATAAATAAAATTGGAGTGTCTGTTTGTAATATTAAAATAACCGCTTTTTACTAAGTGCATTTGGATGTATACACGGTACATATACCAAAATAGCATTTTTTACTATTTTTGTCGGTCTGTCTGCTTGTTTCGGCTAATCTCTGAAATGGCTGGACCGATTTTGACAGGACTTTCACTGGTAGATAGCTGATGTAACAAGGAGTAACTTAAGCTACTTTTATTTTAGATTTTTTTTTTGTTAAATACCACGCTGACGAAGTCGCGGGTAACCGCTAGTCTATAATATTATTCATCAAACTATTATCCTCTCAATCATTTATGGCGGGCACGGTGATGAGTGTACTTGTGAATGTTTGTTTGCAATGCTACAGCACCCGGCCGTAAATATTTGTCGTAGAGCTTTAGAAAAAGACTATCGGCTAGATCAGGGGCTCCCAAACTTATTTTGCCTACTGCCCACTATGAGAATGAATTATTTTTAGCGCCCCCATTTTTTCACCTACTTAAAAACCACTATAACTTCAAATTAAATTAATTATTGTAAGCTTCTACACAACGTCCCCATTTTTTTTTCTGGGTGGTAAGAGAGCTTTTAGGCCTGTAGCGCTCACAAGGGGGCGTTATCGCCCACTTTGGGAAAGCCTGGGCTAGAGGCACGCTCTACAAAGCCTAAACTTTTTCTGTCGCCCGTGGGCAATATTTACGGGCCGGCGCTGTAAGTGGTTGTTTCGAATGTTGTTGTGTTGCAGCGTCGGGGTTGTTGCCCGCGGACCCGCTGCTGGAAGACAACAAGGCCCTGCTGGCGCCGCTCATAGCGCAGCTGCAGGCCAGGCCCTCCAGTTCCATCACTGCGGACTTTACGTGAGTGTACCTCTGTTCTTAACATTAATCCTTACATATAAATTCACCACTTTCAATGTTGAAATTGGTACACCATTGAAGAAATTAAATCTTTCAGTGTACCTTGATTTGAATGGTTATGATAGGATAGTTAAATGCTGTGGCTGCCGATTGTCCGAAATCTTAGTAAAACTACCGGTAACTAAACGAGAGTAGTTGGTAGTTTTTTTTTGGAGGGTTTTGCCTTTTTTCATCAACAGTATTGTTCTTTTTAAAAACGTTTACTTGTCACATTCGGCCAGTGAGTGAAATGAAATGTCACAATTTAATCATTAAAATGGATAGGAATGAACGGTAGTAAAATCAATGTATCGTTACTCTTTCAGCACGCCCATTAAACGCGAGCCCGGGTTGGGTGCGAGCACGAGCACGAGCACAAGCACGAGCGCGAGCACGAGCGCGACCCGCAGCGGCTCCGGGCGGTCGCCGGCGCGCGCGCCCTGCGTGACGGACCCCACGCTGCCGCTGCCGGCCGCGCCGCGCCCGCCGCACCAGCCGCCCTCGCCCGCCCGCCCCGCCCGCCCCATCAGCCCTGACGGTCAGTACGCACCCCCTATCGCGCCTATACACCGACTCTTGAAGCCAACGGTAGCTACAGACGACGATCCCTGGTTGGCATGGCCGTAGCTCCGGTGGGGCAGAGTGGGACAGCTCCGGCACATGTAGTTTGCCGAAAATAGTAACGCCACATCCCAAATGATTTTATGAAATAATGTGTCTTTAGCATATCAGGAAATGGGAAACTTTGATAAAAAAAGATGATGGTTCAAACTTAGCAATGGTAATGAAACGTGTATTGGACAAATAAAAAAATATGCCATGTTAGTTTAAATGAAGGTGACGTCACGTAGGCCTCATGAAGGATGTATTGGCAAGTTCGCATCTAACATGGAAGTGCGAGCTGTGATAATGTAACTAACGTGCGATGTGTGGTGGCTGCAGGCGGGTCGGCGCGCGGCCGCCTGCGCAACGCGCTGATCGCGGACAGCGACGACTTCGCGCCCACCATGGGCGGCGGCCGCTTCCAGCTGCAGACCGAGGACCAGGAGTCAGGTAGCTACCGTCCTAAACACTGGTTCACATTTGCATTCAGTTAGATGGCGAGCTAACTGCTTAGGACGCAAGGGGTCAGGCGCTACTATTAATTAGTTTGCTGACCAAATAACATTTTTCACCAAAAATGTGGCTATAAAGATTTCTTACAGCTTTCAATATTATTTCAGTGATTTTTATCATAAAAGTTGTAGTTGAATTTTAATATATAACACCAATATATGGTTGTTAGATATTTTTTAATGGTTATGTAGATATATCTGGGGACACGACAGTGCCCCGACATTGCGAGCATTTATATTAAGAAATTTGACTAGAAATAATTGACAGATAATTCTGTTTAGGCTTAAGTCCTGTTACGAGTATATGGTAATAACTAAATCATATAGAAACTCAAATGGCATCCATTACTCGTATATTTCTAGTAAGGAAGGTACCAACAAATACATTGTAAATGCCTTACTAAATACTAAGAGCGTTCATATAGGATATTCTATACATATCGCAGCAAACTCGTTCGTCGTCCTATTCTTGTAGTTTGGCCTCTGTTTGCGCGGCCCTTTGATGATCTGCTAGCCCAACCAGTCTGGTGTCTAATCTCGTTACATTCCTGCATCCCGTAGTCTATCCGAGGAGCCGCGCGTACAGCTTTTGGTACACAAGGGTCATATTCATTTTAAAAATAATTTGAAGAGGGTGCTACGCTAATAAAGCGATTTAGGGATACGACAATAACATATGATCAAACAAACTGTACTTCATTCTGTAGACACGTACGATTCTCGTACATTTGAGTGTTCCAGCGGGCCTAATTTGGTTTATCGTAAATCTATAACGGAAACGAAATCGTAAACTTTCCGAGACGATTTTCCCCAATCGTATTGAATAAATTCTTGGTAAATGCGCCACATCTTGTTCCGCGATCGATAGTTTTGGAATAACCATCCAACCCTTATTTTTTTAAACTATAAACATCAAAAAATTATATACGAAGTTAATGTTGCTCCCTACGAGATATTGGCATCTCGTCGAGAGCAACATTAACATCGGAAAGTTTTGGAATCAGTTTCGGATAGTTTTAAAATAAGCCCGCGGAATCGCCAGCGTGTCAGTTTGTTTACATTTGTTTAATCATATGCCAATACTGTTAAGTGCGGCGTGGTACAGGTGGGCGGCGCTATATCGTGTGGCACAAGGAAGCTGGGAGAGGCGCGCCTCGCGGCTGGCACTCTGGCCGTGACCTGTGTACACTCGCACTCACATCACAGTCAGAGTTCTAGCTCTGCGGCGCGCCGCACGCCGACATTAACCATCATACGAATATATCAGGGTTCTGGTCGATCTGTACTCGATAATATCATTGTTATGTTGTCTGTGATATTTTGAAGACGTGACGTTCTTTAGTCTCTATATTCAAAACTTTTTTCTTAGGTTGTCTAAAGAGAACCAGTGGTTTGTCTTTGACAACAGCTTGCTACGTACTTTTTTTAAAACTACACTTCAATATATCACAGATAATTAATATATAGTTTCATATACATTTTTACTGTCGTCGCAGTCGCATACGCATGCTTTTGTCCCTCACGGTGCTCACGTCATCATCATCATAAGCGAAGCTTTACTAACTATACCCTTACTTTTTTGTACTGCAGAGTGTACTCTATTTTATCATGTATAAATACTATATTTAATTGCTTATGGTAATCAATTTTAAAGAAATTCTTCAATGCTTTGTCACAACTTGTAGATAGCACATTATTTGCCATTGGAAAAAGTACAGTATGAATCGTGAAAACTATTACAAAATGCTAAGCTAACTTTACTACCCTGTATTAGTTAAAGGGCAGTAAAGTTAGTATTATATGACGCAGAAGCATTTTAACGGTGATACAAGTAATTTTATATTTGAATCTATGTGCCTTCTCTGTATTTTGTATAATGTGACATTTTCATTGTAAATAATTTGAAATAACTTTCTAATAGACTGACTGCAGTGAGATGACGCCGCCGACATGTACAGAACAAGTGAATCTATATTTCTAAAGATAATCTATAAGAGTTCATTTGTATATATGTGCTGTGTTATGTTGACATCAAGACATTGTTTTTCAATTCACACCCAAGTTGGACTATTTGACATATCAGCTGGAATGCGGGATAAAGATGAACTATTACATAATCCCACAGCGCAGCCGCACATGAAACACCAATATTTGAATTTAAAATTCGAAAATCATGAAGTCTTATTTCTTGTGGGGAAAAGTTCATATTGCAATACATTGGACCACCGATATCATCAACAGGATTCGAGCATAACTAAAAAAAAAATAGTACTTACAAGTGAATTGGTATGTCTATCGACTTTTCGTTCACAGCCAGTTACATTCCAATGCAAAGTTCATCTTCGTTACCTAACAGTATGCTTGAGATATCTTTCTCTACATAATCTTCTATTGAGTAAGAGGATATATGATAATTTTGGTGTCAACATTTCACAAAAGCTTACAGGGTTTTCCGATGTCCGGGTAGCGCGGGTGTGTGGTCGGGCGGGGCGGGCGGGGCGGGCGGGGCGGGGCGGCGGCTGCGAGCTGCATCCCGTAGGGCTCCAGTGTTCGCGTGTAGCACCATGGGATTCAGCTCACGGCCGCGCCCCACTAACACCAACTCATCTACTAATACCACGTAACCATCGCCACTGTAACCGCTATCATGTCTAACTATGCGTTTTGCACTGTGTCTTATACAGCGTGCTTCGGAAAGAGTATACTATCGTATGGACCTACGCTTCCTTCGCGCATTTGTGTTATCAGTATTTGTAGGCACTATTAAATATGTATTTTTTTTATTTTACTCCCCTTCGTTGAGAAGTTTTTTTTTTAAATCGACTTGTCGAAATTTTGATTTCACACAATGATTAAAAATGCACTAAAGAAGCGCAGGTTCAAATGTTAGGATACCCTTTCTTAGTCACGCTGCGGAGGTGTCGCTACCAAAACACTCCACAGTTTATAATTTAATGGCAATGCTTAATTGTCTCCTCACGAATTTTTTAAGTGCCTTTTTTTTTACTAATCGATTACATAATTAGATTATACGATTTTATGGAATGTCGGGTTTTTTTGGGATGCGACACTTCGTGAGCGTGTACCCCAGTTTGAATTAATTGTGATCATATGTTTGCAATACTTACACCAATACGTAATATATTATAATGGATGATGCGATTGTAAAATAACAAAAAAATACTACACCTTTTTGTTAAAAAGTTCCAAGTTTGTACCTGTATCTGTATCATTCGCCTCCGCTTCGTCTGTCAAAATTCGCTTCTGTGTCGTGTTTGCGTGTGTCTGTACAGATTTTGCAGGTATTGTATCGACAATATCGACTATCAAGTATCGATATTGTATCGAGTGTTCCACCATCGGGTGGAATGTGTATTAAGAAAATAATAAATTCCCTATGACTGTAATATAATAAGGCAAAACAGACTAGATTTTTGCACACTGGCTTGGAATTCTTTTAATTATAGTTTTTAAAAGTCGGGATATCCACGTGTGTAGACGTGTACTTGACTCATTGGCCGTTTTGCCTTTACTACATTGTGAATTACGATTATATGTGTATAGCTTAAGAAACCGTGTTCTATTGAGATATGATTACAGACAAAACAGTATTTTTTTTAACTACTTTCACACACTACTTTTAGAAATGGCATACTTAAGAAGTTACTGAACGTTAAGAAGTTACTTAGGGGAATTTTTGAACTGTGGTCTTATCCACGATTGACGTGTAAGTCTGGGCTAGTATGTGATGTTAACCGCCATCCCGCACACGGTGTTTCAGAACCGCTGGAGTTGGAGCCGTTCCTCGCGCTGGAGCCGCCCATGTCGGCCACGGACTACGGCTTCTGCCTCGACCACGACGAGGGCCTGTCGGAACTGTTCGACTTCCAGTTCTAGTGAAGTGCCGTGACGCGGTGCGTGACAATACCACTCGGACGTGTTGCTAATACGTTATTTACTTCCTGATATTTTCTACTGATGGTGTCGTTTCGTGTAAATGGATGTTTGGGTGCTCTCGCATTTTAATCAGTCCCCTGCTTCGACATAAAATGATCGCGTAACGACAAGAGATAGGATCGCGCTCGAGCAACGGGTGTGAAAGAGATGATAGCTGCTGCACACATCTACGCTCTGCTCGGCGCCGCGTTCATATTGGCAGGGGGCATCGTGAGTCCATTTTGTACGTATACTATTCATTATAGTGCGGTTCATGTTATGCCGGCCGCTCACTCAACGATTCACTTGTGCAAATCTAGCCACTGTACAGAAATATATACAGTAACTTCTCGGCAGTTTCCTAGAAGTGATTACTTACTACGCTATTTATTATACATACATACTGCATATATTTCTGTACAGCGGCTAGATTTTTGCGAGACAATTGTGTGTCTGTCTTTATGACTGAAACTGTTATATATCACGTTTCAAAGCGAGCTTTTCGGCAAACCGAGCCGCGACTATCGGACTGAGTAGACGGTTGGATTATACAAGGTCTGGCCTGGTGTGATAAACAAATGTGCATTGACATAGTAAATATCCAATGGAGTTTTGATAAAGGTCTCTGATACGTGATACGTCCTACTTATTGTACAGTTTATAGTATCCTTTCTACTTGTTCTACAGTTCGCGACCATTCACTATGCCGCTCTGAAATAGGCTGGAAATTCGTTCGGATAGTCTGGTTTTAGAACGGCACAGTTTCACGGCACGAACTGTAAACCATTTAAATTGTCTGCATAAATGTGAGAGTACTCTACATTCTACATCATGACGTGCAGTAATACATCTTTGTTAACATCTAAGTTAAGTTATAATCTTCTAATTGGTTGCGATGTAAATTATTTTAGTTCCTCGACTGTGACTTAAAATTATCAAGTATTTAACTGAACCTGAAACGTGTAAAACTTTAATTGGTGACGCAGTGTAAGTGATAAAATCAGTAGGTAGCATTCGGATCTTGGCGCCCGCGTCGAGCGACCGAGGCAGCGCGAACGCAATATGGGACCTTAAGAGCCCACCTTGACATCGCAAGGGTAGTGAATCAAAAGAGGATCGTGAATTGCTTCATCGTAATATAAACAGGGACGGCAGATAGTGCTTGCGCGCTTGCATTAATCTTAATATCAATAACTAAACCATATCTACCAAATTAGATAATTTATCATCGTTTATTACAACAAATATTATCTTAAAATATCTGGTTTCTAAGATCTGAACAGGAAGTGTGAGATACCACACATGAATTCCAAGATTAGGTATGTCTTCATGATTCATGGGTCCAAATTTTCAAATTCCTAGTTGACACTAAGATGCAGATCGATGAATTATATCGAAATAGGCACAGATTAACTCTTAAGTGTATTTAGATCCTTATAGGTCGCATCAAATAAAATGAGTAAAGACCAGCTCTGCGCATGTTGAATTTATTCAAATAGGTGGATACCTAAGCATAGAGCAAAGATGGTGGCTCAGTAGATGCAGAGCATTGTTCGATGCGATTGTACCTAGGATACCAGGAGCCGTGGTACGCCATGTAGGTAGCAGAGTTCCGCATCGCGTTAAGATCCGAAGACTACCTTAAGGGTCAGCGCACACCGACTGAATGTCGGCCAAGCGACCACGTCTACGTGAGTTCACTTTTGATTGTGTTCTAATAAAGTCAACTGTCGGTATGCGCTAACCCTTAGGCAGTTTGGTTTAGAATTTCCTTATAAGTTCAACTTTATCAAAAGTAAAAAAAAAATGTATCTTTATACATGTCATGGTGCTAATTTCCTTTTTTACTATACCTATCATCACCAATTACAGTCTTACATCGGTATTTTATGAACTAAACGCTTATAAAAATTGTTCCTTGAAGGTGATCCAATTAACTCATTTGTGGTATTACCAGGGCTGGTACCGGAGTAGCGGGGACTACTGTTCTCGGCAACCCGTGTTCAGTATCTCATTATTACGGGTAACACTGTTTAGGACGGTCATAGCGAGGCTGAGTGTATTTTAACTTGTATCTCACAATTAACTGATAGCTTTTAACCATTTACAACAGAATTATAAAACACTTTTCTCTGATAACGATTTGTAATCCCATTGTAAATTTATTAGAAACCTTAAAAGGAATTCCTACAGAACTATTCAATCTCCGTAAAAAGTTATATCAATATTTTTTATGTCATCCTATTAACAACTGGAGTGATTTTTTATACATGATCCAGGTAACAACATTATTTGAACGAAACTTCTACTATTTCTTTGGTGTAATGTCCAAGGTTGAACAGACAGTTATTGATATGCAAGCAAATAAAAATCAACATTGAATACTTTAAGAATAAGCCTACAAACCTAACAAACGAATTCCTTGTAAGAATAGACGTGAATTAATGAGAAAAAATGTTGAACTTGAAATACGAGACAAATTAGTACCGTGTTTGGGCATTAGTCTTGCTGTGACAGACCGAGTCTATTCTGAGATACAAGTTTTGTCTCGATTGTAAAAATGAACTGGTTCCATCCAGGTATGGAATATTTGTAAGCGCAGTAGTCTCCGTCGCGTGACGGCCGGAGTCGCGAATACTATAAGAGAAGCCGCGCGGCCGCCGGCCCGCCTGTACATAGTCTCGCTCAAATCACTAGAGGGCGCGGCGGGCGCGCACACGCGTGTACATATTACGATGTAATGAACGGTGATATCTTAGCGGCCTTCGATTTTACTTGTAAAGCTAGCTCTAGTGTCCATACGTCATACGTGCACGCCGTTGAGGGCTGTCGTTCGCGCATAGCATCGTTCCGTTGTCAACTGATTTGCCAAATATTTAGTTAATACCTGTGTTTGTCGGTTTAGTTGTCATTGTAAATAGTCGCCGAGCGGGGCCGTGGCCGGCGCTGTCATTTTCGATATGATTGGTGCAACTGTGCCTACAGTCCACCGTGTTCACAGTCCACTGTGCCCACAGTCCATCGTGTTCACAGTCCACTGAGCCCACACTCCACCGTGTTCACAGTCCACCGTGTGTACAGTCCACTGTGTTCACAGTCTGCTGTGTCCACAGTCCATTGTGTTCACAGTCCACTGTGTCCACAGTCCATTGTGTCCACAGTCCATTGTGTTCACAGTCCACCGTGATCACAGTCCACTGTGTCCACAGTCCATTGTGTTCGCAGTCCACAGTCGTGTAAGTGCAGTAGCCCGCCGCCACCGGGGCGGCCCCGCTCGCCGTTTGAATAGTGTACAGCACAAACGTCATTGTAAAAAAACCCTATTAATAAGTGCATATCAAAATAATTTTAATGTTAGACTTAATTTAAAGACGTGAGAGCTGTCGGTCGAGGAGGGTGGGCGCGGCGTGTCGGTCGGCGCGCGGGCGGAACCTGGTTGCAATAGTAGTCGATGCCGAGCTGAGAGGAGGCAACAATTTACCTTTAAATATTTGTACATTGTCGTACTGTTCTTGTAAAGACACGTGAATTGGTTGCAAACCCAGATTACGCTCTCGTTACGTGCAGACTTGTCTCATTATATAATATTTTATTTGGCTGCGCGACGTCATCCCGCCGGACATCCCGCTAATAGTATTAAATCAGCAATTTATTTTCCTTATTTATAAATTTAATTGAGTCGTTAGTAAGTTTTAAGTTTCCGATATCATTTATTTCACCACAATTTAATCTTATATGGTAAGCTCTAGGCTAAAACCTCAAATGAAATGAAATCTTGCTGCCAATGAATTAATTTATAACATTTCGATATCGTTGGATTAAGTTTTATTTTGGGTTTGAATAGGATTTTATTTTTGTTTTAATATTATTAATGTTTCCGGACAAAGCAAACTCTGTTGACAATGACATTTATACTTTTATTACAAACATAAGATACAGAATTTGCTTTTAACGGCACTCGTCAAGTACCTTATGTTAAAAGTCGAAATTCCAAATAGTGCGAATACTTTAGTTACCGTTTGTTAAGTTCCTTAAACACCGATGTGAACTCGCCATATTATATCATAAAATAAATGTTCGTCGACTCGATTGTACGATGTTTCTCTATACGATTATATATCGATTTTTAAGGAACTACAGCCATTTAGTTTGCTAGTGGCCTATACAAATAATTCGGTATGAAACCGCTTCGAGCTTGAGGCGAAGTTTTTTTTATTTATAATGAAATTGTTTACCACATAAATTCTGGGGCCAAACGTACGAGAAAAAGTACAAATTATAAAAAGAAAATTGTAATTTAGTTAAGGGTTTCTACGCGACTTCCATTGTTGACATCGATCGATGTTTCTTTTTTAGGATGATTTTGTGGAATCATTTACCAAATCTTTGTGATGTACATTAAGTACGATTTCAATTACACGTAGAAGGTATACATTTATACCCATATTTATAGACGTTATATAACATTATCAAACGTCATATAGTACTGCGCACAAGATTTTGGCATTGCTCAGTACATGACGTTTGATAATGATATATAATAGCGTCTATAAATTTGGGAGTTTGCCGTCGCCACACGATACAACCAAGTTGTTGAGAATGTTCTGTTGATATAGTATAATATAAATCATCATGTTTCACTGTTTGTACGCAGCATTGTGACGACTTGATGTATAAATCCTTGGCGTGTCCGTATTCAACTAAACCTTTCGTTTTTACCCAGCAGTGATAAGGAATTAATGTTCATAATAGCACACAACAAGCTTAACCTGCAATCAATATTAAATCTTATTTGTTGACTTAGAAAGTTGAGTATTAGACGCGTGCGGTTTGGATAAGAATGACAATGAATGTGTTCCAAGGAATATCAGTATCATTAACGTGGATTGTTCCATTTTGTTCAGACAGGTGAACAAAGTGGAATAAAATAGTTTCCTTTGTTCGCCTCGGACATATATCACCCAGGTGAGTTTACAAAAGGCATAAGGACGATAATGTAATGGCAAAATTAATTATAAACGCAGATTTGTGTAACTTGATCGTTACCGATGCTGTCAATATCAACATTTTGATATTAAGGCATATTAACGCCTTATAAGGAATTCACGCGAGTGGAATCCAACTTTTTTTTTAAAGGTTATTTAGAGAAAAATGAAAAAACTGATTTAAAAAAAACGTGTCAATTTACACATCTCTGTGTTCGCATAACACTGTTATTGAGCACTCAACGGCTGCTGGTGTCTGGTAAAAAAATAAGATAACCTCATCTTGTTACGCTTAAGCGATATCTGCCAGTATTTTGCAGTTTATTTCGACTGCACGACGCAACCGTCGATGAGATATCGATAATTTCTGAAATCCTTTGTATCGATAGTTTCAAGGTGGTCGCATTTGCAATGCGCGAATACGATGGCCGGCAAAGAATTGTGACTAAGTACCAACAAAATGATTTCAACACCTTGCTGTAGTCAGGCGATACATGTATTTGTAGCTTGTTATCTGTTGTATTTTGCGGAATTATTACTTTGATCTTCACATTTATTCGCAAACTTGTCCAAGTTTATGGTGAACTATCGATACAGGGGTACAACTGTTACAACGATTTTAGTCCGTACGAAGTTGCATAATGCGACGGTCCACAGGGTCCTAATGTAGTATGTATTCCAATACAGACAATATTTGTTATTTATTCGAATATCAGTTTGTAAGCGAGCCGTTTTAATTATTCCTTATTTTGCAATGTCTGCGGCGGGATTACATTCGGAGGTTTCTTTTACTGTTCGGGACTGGTGATTTCTACGATCGATTTAGCTATTTATTTGTTGTATTTATGCACTCGTGACGCAAGACTAACGCGAACGTTATCAATGAGCGGTACGCAATCGGAGACATTGAAGATTTCATCGTACCTGCAGACGAACTAGAGCTAATGGGTTCGAGTCGAATCGAGTCTTTTGGACGGCATGTTTTTGTGTAATTTATCTGGTTTTGTAATATAACAAATTGAAGGTGCAATGTTATAAATGTACATATTATACGAGGTGCGCGAGCGGGCCGGTTGTTGTTGGTGCGGCGCCGGCGGCTGTTTGGTTTGTATTCATTTGTGTTGAAAGACTGAGGTTGATTATTCCAGTTTCGACGAAAGTGCGAGTTATTTGTTGATTGAATTTAAATATAAAGTCATATATATATAGTTAGGTTATATTTTTTAATAAATATAATATTGAGATATGTAATTATAATTTGTGTTTGATTTTCACAAACCCAACTCGAGAAATTCATCGTAATAAAACACATGTAACATGAATGACTAGTTTATTAATTCACACAAACATCTAAATACAAGAATAAAATTATGTACTTTCCTATTGTACTGTTATATTCCGCCAAAATGCTCCCTATACCTACATACCTATTTACACACTGGCCACTTATACTATGTAACAAAGTTTACCTCTATAAAATATCACCGGTTGTCAATCCTTGATAAAGTTTTGCACGGGGAAGTTCTTAAAGGAGTTACTCCAGATGTCGGTGAAGGCGGTGCTGACGAGCTCGTTGATGAGTGGCCTGATCACCGCGAACCCTGGCTTCCACGACACATTGATGACCCGGTCCAGCATACGCTCTAGAATTACATATTATTGGATATTGTCATAACTGAATAATGATTTGAAATATTTTTTTGTGTTAATGAAAAAAATATAGCTCCTAGCCTGCTTTTACTAACTACCAACCAACCTTAGGAACATTAAGAGTCTAGGTACCATAAACTAGGTAGCGTCAAAGAGCACGGGATGGGAATGTTCTCAACGAAATATAAGTGTTAAATGCAAGGTACCAAGGATGCCATTGCCTCGCAGCAAGTTGCCGACATGTATCTCCATGTCGCCGATGTGGTCGATCTCGACGTGCACGTCCACGCCGGTGCCGTTTCGCTTGATGCGCGTCGTCTGCGAGTAGTCGCGGAGCGTCAGGTTCCAGCGGCCCGTGCGCAGCACGCCCAGACCGAACGCGTCGCCCTGGGAAAATAATCTTATAACTCCATATGTACCTAATGTTGTATCAACCTATTCAATGTCACCTGTAATTGGTGAAAATACCGAGGGCCCTGGTGTGAAATTATAAACTGTGGTTTATATAAATTAGTATTTAATTAAATACTCAAAACACTTTAAAAAAAAACGATGTCGAGGAGACGCCAAAGAGAAGAGAGACCACAGATAAAATATAGAGAATTTTGCACAGACTACTGTTCAATAATATCCGATATATATAGTGCCTGGAGAGCGAGTCGATCTATGGTGTGGTAGGCTGGTGGTACAACGAGGAAATGGAGTGTTCCTAAAGGTTACAATGATGTGGCTGGCTAGAATGCGTCCGAATAAGGACAGTTGATGGATGCCTTTTATGGGTCGATGAAAAATCTTTTTAAGGAGGGAACCTACCTTAAATTCATAGTCTCCGTTGAGCCATTTCTCAGGAAAGTATTGAGAGTAAATGATGCGCTGGTTGTCCCAATCAGTTCTGAAAATAACATTCCATATTAGAGTGTTATCTACTGAGGCGGACTAGCAGTCTTGGCCGCCCTAAGCCGTTCAATATCTACAAGCCGGCCCTTAGTGCTAATTTGGTCGAGAATTACCGGCCGCAGGCGCAAGCTAGCTAAGGATCTTGTATAAATGCTACGTGCTCCGAAAACTCGCATAGCTCGTTGCAGGATTGTATGGAGAATTGTTCTGAATGTCGTCTGTAGCGCCATCTGTGTAGCTGGTGGTGCGGTTGTAAAGGTTGCTACAGAACTTTGAAATCTAATTATGAAAGAGTAACAGTCCATACTTGTACTTGGTGACGGTGGATTGTGACCACCCTCTTTCGTAGACATCCTTGAGTGTGAGCGCGTAGCCGACGCCATTGATGGCGCGGGTCTGCTTCACCTCCTTCGCGTAGTGAGGGTCGAACGGCGCCACGCCCATTTCTGGAATGCCTGCAGGGAAATTTGGATTTGGATTCCAACACTTAGCAGCTTACCAATGCAGCTGTTACCGCGAAAGTGTCAGGGAGCAACCTGAGCACAGGATATATTTTACATAATCTGCGGAATGATATTTTAATGCTTTAGCCAACCATTTTATCAAAGGGACTTTAAAATATTTTCAGGTTGATATTATCTCTGCTCCAGAGCTTGACCCCCCGAAATGAATTCCTGGCTTCAGCCTTGTGTACTCTGGGTGCGCCCCCAGTCCATTCTTCGGTGCCCATAATTACAAGCGTTGCGTAACTGCGTTGTAGTTTGGGACCGTACGGTTGGTGTGTTAGTCTGGCGATGTTGTGTTGATTTACACAGGCTAGACCCTGATAGCCAAGTTTATGTTGTGTATTGCGAGATCTATGTTGGGTATATGTGTGCTCATAAAATTGAGTGATATAGTTGTATGTAACTCGTACGCACTTACCTACTTTGAAATAGGGTCGCATCTTGTTGAAAGCTCGCTTCATGCATCCATCGAAATCCAGCGAAGTTTTCTTACACGCCGCGAATATCTTCTCTGAAAAGAAAACCCCGATTACATTGTAAATGTAACTATAAGGTTTTGTTTCATATGTATGCCATCGTTAACTCTAAAACGGCTGAACTTGTATCAATACAGTAATTTTGTTCGATAGCTAAAATCGACGAAACAATTCTTAAAAGAATCTTCTAAGAATGAATATTCGCGCTAATATTAGCCATCGAACAAAATTAACGCATTGAAATCGTTTCAGCTGTTCCAGTGTTATGGCATAAAGTCGAAACGAAACCTGATTATACCGTCTCCATCGTCGGGAGTTGCTATTAAAGTTGTTGTTAGCCAACCACATCAGTGTGCGTCAGTTTACAACCTTGGCGGTGTAGCAAGCTTAGACCATTAGATTGATGTTATAAACGTTATGGGCGAATTATGAATGAAATATCTTTGGGTCATTGTTATTTTGTGTGAGCCAATGCTTGCGGTCCTGGCAAATGGGTAATTTCGTGAAACATTGTTATGTTTGTTTGGAGTATTTTTAAGTGTGTCCAATGTATTAGAATTATACAAGTTTTTCGGTAGGTACCACAGATATATGAGAGGAGATATGTTATGAAAGCGGTGGGCTTGCGCTCACATTTAGCCAAAATTATGCTAACATAGAGTTTTCGCCGTCAGTCGACTGCAACTGCACGTCGGTATCGGAGCTCTAACTTTTTTTTTAAATGCCGTGTTATTCCGTGGTTGTGTGCAAAAATACTAGCAGCAAAGTGAACTACGCGAAAGATGGAATCTCATTTCACCAGCCAGTATTAAGTATTTTATTTATTCGTCTTTAAAATCATTAAAAACAACAAATCAAAAAATATTTAATGCCTTTATTATGTTATTTTAGGTTTCATGTAGCACAACGACTTTTTTATTTTTGTACAAAATACATGTCTCTTTAAGTACCACCTATGTTCGCTACTGAGTGAATGTACGAGGCAATGTATAGATCGTCTAACGATACTTTGAATAAACTGGTGCGTCGCGTGGTACGGCCGCTGTATACGGCGACGACGCAGCACGCACCGAGGAGACTTCGTATTGGTTGGTTTTAGCGAGTGGTTGGGAACAAAACGGAGACAGCGAGTTCCCATACATTTTGAACCGCACGGCATATCTCTCGTGATCTGTGGTAGGTACCTGTACTATTGAAAAATCTTCTACTAATTTGCGTTTGTTTGGTTAAATTAATTTTGGTATTTCAATAATGCTCGGTCCTTGTATTATTAAAATCATGTCTGGTTTTATATATAACACCTTGTCCTCTTATCATTTCGTTATATGTTTGTTTTAATGTTTGTTGTACATATGCCTAAGTAAGAGGATTGGCTAGCTGATCAGTAACACGAACAGTCTGTCAACAAATCTGAAAGAAGCTTAGTTGACTATAAAGGTACGTAGGGCACCTACGTATAAATGTAGGTGGCGCAAAAGTAACAGACACATACATTACTATTAAGTCTTTACATAAAAATACTGAGACTCATGAATGTTGCAACGGCAAAACTATACAAATATTAAGGTCAGATTGCACCAGTCAGCGATTGTAGTAACTTCGAAGAATTTTACAAGATTTACTATCTCTTAATGAACTCTTAATCAACATAATATTTCTACCTAACGTCATCTCATAGTGCGCATAGCTTATGTAATCAGACACGATATATGGTGCACTTGTATGGGATATCTGTCAAAGGTGACAGTTACTATGCGGTTGCTGTTCGATTATGAATCGATTGTGTTAGCAGACTGGGGCCCAGACCTTTAGACATGATCGATCTATAGAGATTTAGTCCCACTATCCCTCTAATCCCACTAATCCCACTAATATTATAAATGTAAAAGTTTGGATGGATAGATGGATGGATGGTTGTTTGTTACTCAATCACGCCAGAACGGCTGAACGGATCTGGATGAAATTTTGCACGGAGATAGATTATAGTCTGGAATTTTTATCCCGGTAAAATGTATGGTTCCCGTGGGATAGCTTTGTTTTTAATTTTTCATAGAGCAAAGGATCGAATTGATTTTTGCATAGGTAGTGGTAGTTTAGGGGCCAGAAAATGACATAGGGACATACTTTTTAATCGTGGGTAGCATCGCGGGGCGCAGCTAGTACATACATAATCTGACTGGCAGTTTGCGTCATTGTTTGTTGATGCTGACCCGAGTTTCAAGGACCTTTCTCAATGCGTACGTTACGAAAATTGTTTCGTGGGTATTCTTAAATCTGTTATTGCATGTTGCACTTATTGGCTGGTTGGTTTAGAGGTCGCAAGCGCAATGTTGATCATGAGGTTTGGGATTCGAGGATTCGTAGCGTTATTTCAATTTTATGTTTAACTGAAATGTTTAATTTTGTGTATTAGTGACTCTGTGTAATAGAGATGCGTTTGGTGTACCTACCCTGGGCCCCAAGTCTGCTAACACAATCGATTCATAATCGAACAGCAACCGCATAGTAGCTGTCACTTTTGACAGATATTGTATGGGATATCTGTCAAAAGTGACAGCTACTATGCGGTTGGTGTTCGATTATGAATCGATTGTGTTAGCAGACTTGGGGCCCTGGTAAATGACAGTTGGTCTGCCCTCTTTTAGAACATTATGACTATTTAAATAAGATTTGGCGAAATGACTGTAGGCCTTGAGGAATATGTAATCCTTGGGGTAATACGGGCTGGATGGTGTCTCTTGCTCCTGCTGTATCTACAGGGTGAATATTTAAAGCGTGCGTGGATGGCCAATTCGGAAACTGTAGGGGCTATCGAAAAATGCTTAAAAGACTTTCGAGACCGATAAAAAAACTGAATCGTTCGATTTTTTTAAATAATTTCTCGGGAGCCGGTAACCGGAATTCGGTATTCGGTTCGGTTTTAAAATCCATGTCCGGCGCATCTTGAGTTCTTAGCTTACAAAAACAAATTGTCAGAAGCTATAATCATGAATATACAATTAATATGACTAATTTACATTATTATATGAATAGGACTTCCTAGATCAAAGATCTAGGAAGTCATAGATACCTATACAATAATATCATATATCCTTAGCAGTTAGTTATTCTTCTATTGTTACAATTTGTCAAATGCTTCATAGCCTAAAATTTTGCTTCCTCAGTACCGGTCCTATCCTAATTATACGAAGTGACATTGCTTATGGATCGAAAGCAATAACGAGCACATTATAGCTTGGTCGGCGCATGCGCCACTATGCCAAGGATATACAGTAATTATATTTTACACAAAATATTGAGGATGTTGCCTTGCATTGCCAAAATGGGCCTGAAATAAATTTTTATATGAGCTCTACTATTCGTACCGATGATTTTCTAAAGCCCCAAGGGTTAAAATTAATGTACTTAAGTATTGAAATAAAACTAATTTTACAAATTTTATCGCATTTATTTATTTCATATAGTATTCGCGTAAATATAAGAAATCAATATGTACTTAATTAGCGAATATGTGTTGTTTACTCGAATTGAGAAGTGCTAAAATTGGATGCAGACGGATATACAGCGACCTGACGAAATGTCAAGCACTTGCGTTTGTTTCAGTATGACTCGTGGGGGGGGGGGGGGTAGAACATCAAGAGCTTAGTCTAAGGTCTATGGTTCGGGTCTTGCTTGGACAACCTCAGGTACGCAGTTCGTTGGGGTAATTGCTGGTATATATCCCCTGAGAATAGTTTATTTGTTCCTGCACAGCGCTGAGATAAAATATTATAATGACCTGATACTAATGAGACAATTTTTGCTGACTCCATCAGGGAGAAGAAGAGAGTATGGATTCTTAATCTGGTCAACTTGATTACATGATAACAAAATTTAATTAAATGAAACATGCATCTGTTTCAAGTTTTGCACAACATTCGCCAAATGTAGCCGCAGTTATGCAATCAGAATCTGATACAACATAATAGTGTAAAGAAATCATTATCAAGTTTGATAGGACGCGGTCGGTAGGCCAATCAAACCATGGCATATCCCTCAAACTGGCTTCAGCGAACAAGCTCGTCATTCGTGCCTGATACGATAAGAGGTCCCCTCTGGTTGGGTCTCTTACTGAAGGACTAGTCTTATTTAGATCAAACATCTGTCTGTATCCAAATTGGCCGCGAATGATCAAACTTGACACGAACGAATATTTATATAGCTCGTCATTGGTTACATTAGAGGGGTAAGTTACATATTTCCTGAATAAATAAATACAGTAATTTTATTAAGTACTTATAATAATTGTTGTACGTACCAATTTCGTTCATTTCATTTTTAGTACTCGTCAATTGTATTAAACACAACACTATGGCACTTATGCTATTCAAATATTGAAGTGAACGCATTTTCATTATTTGTGTATTAATTATTGAACTATTTATAACTTTACTATTTTCTATACAATTTGAACACTTCACCGTCACAATGTGTGTGCATGTAGTTTAAAAAAGAAAAACTACCATAAAAATACGAAAATAAAAAATGGCGCCAAACTAGGCAAGCGTTCTATATTTGAAATTCTTTCCACATTGCTTGTTTCTGTTCGAAATGTTTTACTTTTTTTTTGGCTAAACGCACAGTTGTATGGCCAGGCGGAGTGTGAGCGCGGTCCGCGAAAGTGCATGGCTGCAAGCCCCTGGCGCGGCGCGGCGTGGTGCTTGCGACACCCAGCCGGTGTCGTCAATGCTACTACTAACCGTTCATAAGTCGATGACAAAGTTATTTTTTAACAGATGATCAGAATTAGGTAATTTTAAGTCATTTTACGTTCAATTTAATTTACTACTTTTAAATTGTCCATTAAAATGTTTATTTTAATGAAGTTATAGTACCGATATGGAACTTACAAAGTTATGGGAATCAAATAAATCAGCATACTTACTTACTTCAAGATATTTATGGTAGTTATCGGTGGCATAAAGGAAAGCGATTGAAGGGACTAAAAGAGATAATTAATTAAGTCACCCCTACGCAAGGGATTTTATTTATGAAAATTCAAACTAAAAAAAATACGCGACGAATTGATGGCCTACTACATTTAGATGTAATTTTAAAATGGATGTAATCGTAAACAATCACGACCTCGAAACTATCTTAATAGTATTATCAAAATAGTTTCCCATGGGGACACTTACAATCTGTTTCTATAGTGAATTGCTCAAGCCCATAGCCGTTGCCATTGGAGCCGTGAGCAGATTTGCGTAACTTAACATGTACGGCCATAACGATGGCCATAATATATTATCACATATCGCAACGATATGCTGAGTTGGGTAACTCTTGATAGTCTCACAGCATCTCCGTCGCACGAATAAACTAGTCAAAGTCGAAGTCAAATAATTTATTTCGTATAGGCCTACGGGGCACTCACCTCTTAACTCTGCATCCGGATCGGAACGCGACCTCAACTGAGAAGATTCAGCGAGAAACTCAGCAAGATTGTCTTTTTTTATGTATTTTTTTGTAACATTTTCTTTTATGTAGGTACAATCAACCATGAAAGTGGCTTATCAGTTTTGAAAACAACTGTTTGTTTATAAAAAAAAAAACACGAGGTTTGATATTTGGAATGTTCTATATTCAAATTAATAATAAATGATGAAAATAGACTATGCTATCCTACGATGTGCAAATGATAATCGATGCTTAACCCTTATTAGCCTAGAGATTCAATTTTGATACCAATCTTTTAAACCGAATGTTCACATTACTATTAGTTTTTTTTTATAGGTTGGCTGTACGTATTTTACTGTTGTATAATATTCTGTCCAACGAAATTAAAAAAAAATCAAATGTCAAATAAATTAAAAAAAAAAATTATTAAACACAGTAATATTAAAAATAAATCACTTTCGTAAATCAGGCTACTAACGGTTAAGGATAAAAATGCTTGGTTAGATGCAGGTCCGGCTCCTCGGGAATATAAATGACCTTGTTCGAGCAGACTATGTATTTAGATTTGGTTTTTCTCCTCTTCCTACTTATTTTCATTTACGAAATGAATTTGTAAATGTGGGAACCATATAGCCAATAACTTGTAATTATGTACTTAGAGTTACTTTTTTTGACCAGCTGCTAAAGTCTGCCTAGCCGTTCCTACATTGTTCTTACATACCCATAACAATGTGATGCTCAAAAATGTTTCGGGTCTTTTAAAAAAGAGCAACCATGGAATTTCCTGCCAGTTCTTCTCCATAGGAACAGCATTCCGAACGGGTGGTAAAGTGGTAGCTTAGCATTTTGTAACTATTTTGACGATTCATAGTCATGTACTTAATGGTTTACATGAAAAAAAAAAATCTTAATGTGATAAAGGAATTTCTTGGCCGACTTTACTTTTTCTGATGAATAACGCGAAAACAGTAACATCGGTTGCAATTATGGTTTAAGGGGCCATTCCCAACATGATACCAATTTGTCTCATGTTTTAAGATGAAACTAATATCAATTTCACTGCCATTCCATTGCGTGTCAATTGTGCTATCAGACTTAGCGCAGAAAATTTTTTTTTTCGTCTGTCAGGTAAACAGCCACCTTTTATGGGCCGATAAAAATAAAATAACATTTCTAAATTAAAACTTTATTAAATGTTAACTTAAACTTAAAATACAAGATCTCGCACTCGCACGAGTTCAGAGACGTTTTAACTCCGTTTCATAATAAATATTCTATGTATCTACAATTTTAAGAGACAAAACGTTACTTGAGCGATAATAAATATTAAAGACCCTGACCTGTATCACTGTAGAACTAACTAAACTAATTAAAATTCATGGTTTAATATTTTTTTATATAGCAGTACTTGCATAGCAGTGATAGCCAAGTTGGTAGAACGCTTGGACCTCCGTCCCAGCGGCTCGTTACTGAGGCACACATGAGATTCGCACATGAAATCACAGAAGGGATTTCTGGATTTTATGTGCGAATCAGGATTGCCTAAACTGGCTCAATCAGCGCGAACGAACTATTCGTTCAGGAATACCTAAGTATTTAATTTTTATCACTGGGTGTGTCACCGCTTTCCTCTGCAACCAACATGTCATGGGTTACAGGTGCCAAGAAAAAAAAAGAAATACACATTTTGTCGCCTCGTAAATATAGAGTAGGAGATTCTGTGACAAGATCCGTGATAAGACACGGACTCTGACACAATAACTCCCGTGATATATTGTCACGGAGTTTTAGTCAACGACCCACTCGTCGTACGGTATCTGTGCCAGGATTCGCTCCAGGAACCGTGACATCTTCTCTCCGAGGTCCCGCTTCAGCTCCGGCTTCATCTCTTTCAGCAACTCCTGGGCGTTGGTGTTGATGAACAGGTTTAGTGCTGCTTCTGCAATATATTGTTTAGTATTTGAGGTTCGTAGCTACCGTAGGACTAGGCAAGGGCCCTGAATCGATGTTCTAAATACCAACATTGAAAATTATCTGATGCGGTACACATAATACTTAGTAGTAACTAGTATTGATTTATTATGCTCTGTAGTGGACGATAAGGAGCTGATGATGAATCTATACTAATCTATACTAATATTATAAATGTGAAAGTTTGGATGGATGGATGGATGTTTGTTACTCTTTCACGCCAGAACGGCTGAACAGATCTGGATGAAATTTGGCATGGAGATAGATTATAGTCTGGAATAGCACATAATCTACTTTTTATCCCGGTAAAATGTATGGTTCCCGTGGGATAGATGTTTTAATTTTTCATACATTTTATCGCGGGTAACACCGCCGGGCGCAGCTAGTACTTTACATAGGGACCAAATTGATTTTTTGCCCCCGGGGCCCTTGTGGCTACATAGCTTGAGTTTGGTACAGAGCTTTGAGTTATAGGTCTTAGCAATCGAGCTAGCAACAATATATTCGTGTTAGCCTAAAATAATTGCATTGTTGCGCGTGCGGTGTCACGCAATTTTAATTGTTCTTTACGCTATGATCAACAGAAATGTAATCATAGCGGACATTATTTTCAGTACTACTCGTAAGTTCATATTCGCAATTTTATGGAATTTTTGTCCGCATCATAAATTTACCGAAAGATATTTTTTATGAAACTTGGCATGATTATATCAAAGGGATGGGTCCCCCCGGAATAGCTGGTTAGCTATTCCGGGGGGACCCATCCCTTTGATATAGGTAGGTACCTGGTTAGGTACCTACCTAAAACTCATGCGAACCAAGTCGCGCGCAGTGCTATTGTGCTAGAGTAAAGCTGGGTGTGGCTACTCACGTAGAACGGAGTTGCCGTTGTTCAGGTTCTCGACGCCCATCTGTATGTCCTTGACGGAGAAGTCGAGCTTGAGCTGCTGCAGGCGCAGGTGCGTGCGCCCGGCGCGCTCGTACGGCTCCCCGCGGAAGTACACCTTCGCTTTCACACCGTCTGTACAAGTCCAACATTATAAGTACCTAAATAATAAGTACAAACATCTTGGACACTTGGCTCCGGCCCGTGCCTTTGGATTTACCTCCCTTTAAACAAGGAGAGAGATAGACAAATCAATAAAATAACATAATAACATGCATAATTCAGGAACCGTAGTGTTTTTTGTTCATCATATATAGTATTCAGGTACTAAGATCGTAGTGTTGATGGTGGTCCTCATATAAGTATATAGTAGTACATAGACGCGATAAACCGCCATTTCTTCTCCTTAATTAGGTTGGTAATCGGCTACAAAATAGTGCCATTACGCCAGTGTCGAGTGAAAAAATTATTCCGACCCGCCATTTATATCCCATTCTTTATTCGAACGAGTAGTAGTTACATTCATTGGCTCGAAATAGTAGTATTAATTGTACATATTATACAGAATACAGTGTGACTTTCAAGTTCACTCAAGACGGCCAGTTTTTTTTTAAGTATCCACAGTTTTCCTGATAAGGGTAGACATCATAATTACCATCAGGGGTACTTATAATTTATAACAATGATCAAGAAACGACACTGGCAAAAATGGTTCTATTTTGTAGCCGTTTGCCAAGCTAAAAAAAAAGAAATAGAATCTGTGGTATGTGGCCGTCACTCACCGTACTCGCCCCAGTAGTCGCCGCCGCCAGACGCGCGCACCAGCAGCAGCACCCCGGAGGAGCGGTAGCGTGCGCGCGCGCTGATGTGCGGCCCGAACAACGTCAGCTGGAACTGGTGGCTCTCGAGGTCGGACCTTCAAAGCGAGAACTCATTACACCAGCTCTTTTGCTATACTCCTTAGATGCCTAAGCCCCATAACAAAATAAACTCTACCAATACCATTTGTATAAGGTTAAAGCCCGCACGTACACCACAAACAAAATAACAATGCAAAATAAAATCATCCTTAAAACAACCTATTGAGGAACCGCGTTTTCTATTTTTTAAAGACAATCATTAAAAGATAATATTTTTCCGAGGTCTCGTAAAACCAACAGCAATCAGCAGCAAATGTTTTCATCGGTCACCTTGAAGTAATGTAAATATAATGTCTCTCTGTCACTCGCTCGTAAAGCGACAATGAAGACCCTCGTTACTGCAACCATGACATCTCCCTTTGTCTCCATTGACCCCGGGAATGGATGAGCTGGCTGACGGCATGTCATCAACGCTCTACGTGTGTTGAATATATTAACGGCATAATATTCATTTCCGAATACTTCGATGTTTGTAGTCATACATATTGTTGACTTGCATATAGATATACCTAACAGTACTCACTATGCGAATTAATTATTTGACACACACAAAATTCCTAACTTTTCCGATTGCGAAGCTGTCAATAAATACAAAGGCTGGGGATGCGGTGGAATTGAGAAAACTCACGACATGAATTAAGAATATTAAATCAAATAATTGCTGTCCGATGACCACAGAATAGAAATTGTTTTAATAAAAAAATATTATGAGACGTCATAGGAATAACAAGAAATACCCGCTCAATAAGTTCATATGTAAGAAAATAAATTATGTTACTTAAATATTCTAAAAATATCTGCATAATTGTTAGTCTTGTGAACGTTTTTAGATATGTTTAAAGAATGCTTTTATCTCACAAGTTAATCACACAAAAGTATAAGTAATTGCGGCAATTTAGTGTGGTCTTTGTATTTTTATTCGTGTGCAAAAGAACTTGTACTTAAGTCAGCTGTTATACGACAATAGATCATTCTGTATTCGTTCCAATACTATATCTTTTTATTATCCTATGACTAGAAGTCGAGAACTACACAAATCACGTGGATACAACATCATGATTGGGCGTATACAGGTTGCCTTAGGGTGGGGCAAAGCAAGGAATCTTCAATTAACCAATCATCTTTTCTTCGTCAAAAAATCTGACACCTTAGAAAGTTGCTTTGTTCCAAATATATCACTGATCTCATTTGCGAAGTTCTGTTTCATTCTCTTGTCTCTTTCCAGGATTTGACCGTAGTGATGTGGTCCCATGAGTCAAGGTGGAGTAGCTGCCCCCTCTGTCCCACCGAGGCTGCACCCATGAAGACGGCACCACATTCTATCGTAATCCATACACTGTGACGCTCCATGCCGACCATAGTTAACGTTTGTTGTGTTGGGATCAACTCTGCTCTTACCTGACGTTTGTGATGGTCATGTTAGAGGCTCCGGTGGCGTGGATGTCCTTGAAGGTGGCGCGGTACCCATCGGGCCCGCCGCCCAGCGCGATCGACAGCTCGTCTATCACGATTGCCCCCGACTGGAATAGCAGACAAAATAGCAATTAATTGCATGAGCTATGCAAATGTAACATCGGTATGTAAAGTGCGAGTTTATTAATAAGCTAACCGTATACTTTATAGTCATTTAGATACTTTGTATCGGGAATTGACTGTTTCAAACACCGTTCGCTAAAGGGGCAGTTCTGTATACCAGATACAATGAAAAATCCATAGTTAAATAGCAAGAAGACCATATTTTTGATAAAGCTGAAACTGTTTTACGAAATATCTACATAATCCCACTACTGTGCAAAAGTTCCTCAGCCTTCCACATGTTTGAAGAGGTATACATATAAAGTCCTAAAAATTATCAAACAAACAAACTATTTGTCAAATTAATTGGTAGTTTGTGGTTTAATTTGTTATTTGTCAAAATTGTCAAAACGTGTAATACATTTTTGTTTGTTGTGTTAGACAAGTAAATATAAAATTGCAAAAATAACTCGAACGTTAATAGGGACTTTATTTGTTTGTACAATTTTAGATTCACTCGTCATGTATTTGACAAACTGACACAAACATTCAAACAAAATTTAAAAAAGTACAGATCTATACATATTTTGTTTTGTAATGTTTTCAAAGCTACCGTAACCTTTTAACGCTTGTGTTAACCTTTAAATATCTTTGTCAACACGCAAAACTAATAACAAATTTGTCGAACACGTCGTTTGTTTGACAAATAGACCTTCTAGCTAATATTTTGTACCTCTTCAATGCCAAGTTCCGGCGCCCCGCCCTTCAGGTGATCCAAAAGCAAGTTGAAGCTGCGCTGTAAGCACGCGTCCACGTTGGGGTCCTGCCGGGAACACGGCCCCCCGAACATGTCTGTGGAACAATAATATGTTATTAGTAAATATCGCCAGACGAACACACCATCTGTACGGTCCCAAACTACGTAACTTGTTTGATGGGCACCGTACAATGGACTGGTAGCAATCAGTATATATAATAACTTATGTAGATATTAAACATCCATGTCTCGGGTGCGAACGTTCGGTACGGTACGGTCAGTACAGAAAGCAGAGTCACCGCCAATTGTGCCAATCAGGTCGACATTTGTTACATGTACACCATTAAATTCCTCATGGTACCGATTAAGCCATGTATAGTACCATTCACATTCCTTCTGTGTCACCAACTTGGATAGACCACTTAATAGGTACTGCATATTGATTTCTTATATTTACGCGAATACTACACATTGAAATAAAATTTATTTTACAGATTATTTCGCGTTCATTTATGTTTTTACGTTCCCGACGTTTCGGCTGCTCTACAGCAACCATGGTCACGGGAGGACTGATATGAACTGTAAAAACATAAAATAATGATAAAATCTGTAAAATAAGTTTTATTTTAAGGTACTGCATGTTTGCAGCGATAGGCTTATCGCATGTAAGTTACCTAGGTACATACATGACTTAATTCCAAACCTTTCAACTCATTCCAAATCCATCACAAATCTTTACAACTTTCTGGTATGTTTCTATGGTATCTTCCTTAAATCAGACACCTACCCCAAAATGCATAGAAACCACTTCTAAATGCTGAAAATGCTTTTTAGTATCATGGATAACTCATTAAAAGTCTTCAAAATTCGTAGGACAAGGTTGCTTTAAAGAACTTTCGACGTAGTTACCCCAAAGTTATGGAAAAACAAACTTTTCTATTGTATGAAATATCTAGTCCAATTCCATTATTGTTATTTCCATGATCATTATTAGTCAGCTGTGTAGCTCATAACTTTCGTCCGGCTACGGTTATCCCACATTTGTATGCTGTGGGCAGCGCATAACGGCACTACTGAACAGTAAGTGGCCGGTGAAAACAATGGGCCGAGTAGGGAGACCTCGTGGATACGTGTTAAGAGCGTTTCTGTTCAAGGATGAGGTGGGCCCGGGTTGCCGAGGTTAGTTATTTCCCTGTGAGCAATTTTATTTATTTAACGGCTAATATAATTAAATCCAAAACCAAGCGCACCATTGCAAGACCTCACGATACAGTGAGCACATTCTGCATAGATCGGACCGCAAACAATAACTAAATATGAGGGTACCCCAGTTTAAACTTTGACTCCAAAACGTCAAACACCTCAGCCCTCCCATGACCAGGTATTATTATTATTAATAGACATTGAAATAAAACAAATTTTATGGATTTTATCGTGTTTACATTATGTTTTTTACGTTCCCGAAGTTTCGGCTGCTTTACAGCAACCATGGTCACGGGAGGACTGAGGTGGTTGACGTCCTATATAGTGTCATAGTTTGATTTAAAATAAGTTTTACTTCAATGTGTAGAATTCGCATAAATATAAGAAATCAATATTAATAGACTTTTTTATATCACTTAATACCCTAAAAACGCGTCTACCTATTTTATAAGAGTGTGCCGGGCTGATTTTAGTGTTGTTTATCGATGCCGAACTCGGTAACTGTGTGAGCTAACAGTTTGATTATTGGACCCATGAAACTTGAACTCATCATATTCTAATCGATAACTGTTAAAACACGATCAATAAAACTATACATTTTTTTTTTTTTTTTTATTACATTATAGGCAAGTATTTGATCTCGATCTCACCTGATGGTAAGTGACGATAAGATCTACGATGGAGCATACTTGCCTAGGTAGGAAGGCGGCAGTAGATAGAGACGCTACATTCACTAGGCACATGCAGCGCAACTGATCCGACCCGCCATCCATGAATGAAATTTCAACCGAAAATCCTTGATTCTCACACATTATTGGTCGGGAATTCTCGGTTATAGTGATTTAGTTTTCTTCCAAATAACAAGAATTTGATTCGGCGTTTTAATCTAAGCGCGCAAGCACTCTTAATTTTAGCTCGCGTTACGATGCACAGGTGGGGTCTTAACAGGTTGTAACGGCTGATTACGGCTCGTATGCATCGGCGAGGTCAACGACCATGCGCGGGACCTTGCCCGCGAAACTCGATCTCGCAAAAACTATACTGTTAGCCGCGGCTCGCGCTCGCTGTGTTCATCAAACTGGTTATAGTAAGTGATCATTTGAATTAAGATAAATGAATAAAAAAAAGATATAACAGCCATGACGTATGTTTAGGAATCTTGATTCATTTATTTTTATTATCTTATGCCGTTAATGTTGTTGGCAATAGGCCCCATTCTAGGGGAACGCCTTCTCCCCGTATCCGCGGTGGTGAATCTTATGGAATAGAGTTCGTGAGACTAACCACCGAATATTTAAACGCAGCTCAAATCTGGGAGCTGTTTAATTTAAACGCTACTCGCGTTTAAATTACATGCAAGGCAATGACGTCACAAAACGGTAAGACCTAGTACGTGTTAGTGTCAAGATTAATTATTATCATGAATAATCTTGTTTTCTAAAAGCTAAAGGTAGCCTGCATTAATTTATTTTCCTGCCAGTATAATAGCCCCCACACTGGGTAATGTGTAGCTCAATATATACTACGTAGGCAAATAGTCTAAGTCAAATAATTTATTTTATATAGGCATTTTTAAACATTATTTTATATATTGATTCCTTATATTTACGCGAATACTACACATTGAAATAAAACTATTTTTTTAGGGATTTTATTGCGTTATTAAATGTTATTAAATCGAAAACCAAGCGTACCATTGCAAGACCTCAAGATACTGTGAGCACTTTCTGCGTAGATCGGACCACAATCAACAATTAAATATGAGGGTACCCCGTTTCTAACTATGACACCAGGACGTCAACCACCTCAGTCCTCCTGTGACCATAGTTGCAGTAAAGCAGCCGAAACGTCGGGAACGTAAAAACGAAAAATAAACGCGATAAAATCCTTTAAAAAATAGTTTAATTTAAATAATTTTATATATTTTTCCCGGATCAGATTACACCTGAGAAAAACCAACTAGAATCAAATATGTTTACATGCTAAAAATAATATGTTAATATATTTCCACGAACGATATAGATATTATTAGTGCGATAAATAATAATATATTCATGGAAGGATAGCCTTCTCACAAAAATAGGACAAAATGGCGTTTAATTGTGAGTTTGCTAATGAACGACCCTTTTAAGTCGAAAGGCGCATAAAATTAAAGGTTATTATTGTATATGTGTATATATTCTGCAATACGAATTAAAATGTAGGTACAAAATGCAAGTATTTTCGTAATAATATTGTGATGAGACAATATGTAGAGAAAAGTGGTCAAGGGCAAAATGTTTCGTACCGCTGAAAAGTATGTACTTTATCGAGATTGTTGGTACATACACATAGGTAACGTGCATGTAACTTACCTACATACATTAAGCAATGTTTCCAAAAATGTCATACGATAAAAGTGCCTAAGATGAAATGTAAATGTCGCAGTCGGATTGTAGAGTCCACTTTGTTACAAAACGCCTCAGTTCTGTAGAACGGCTGGTTAACGCTTTAGCGGAATATCCACACAATACGTTAAACAAAATAAAATAATTATAATACAACTTAATTGAGAACCTCCTGTAATACAGAGGCCTGTATTTTGAAGTCGGTTAAGAACTCGGTCGGTTATTTTAATAAAGCTTTATTGTTAAAATTACTTCTATAACATAGTGCTACTATATAAGAAATTAATTAGTTATAAGTAATTACTCATGCAAGAAATCTAAATATAGGTTTGGGAGTACCCGGAAGCAATACAATCGGTCAGATCGGAATGCATTGATCATCAAAGCTCTGACTAGAACAATGTTACATTTTATCAATCTATTATATGATAATTTTTGGCATACATAGTTTGTGTTGATTATTTTAAATATTAATGACTAACTACAAATAAAATAACTTTAATATTTACAAATGGCAGATATAAAGAAAATTATATTATTATTCAAAACAAATATAATAATGTAATGAAAATTATAAATAAATATAATATATTAACATGAGGAAATAAAAAGCGCTGTGATGCCTTGTAAACGAATTAAAATATTTCTATGAATTTAGAGTCCATTTGTGGGGACCTCATCGAGAATGTTTAGCTATAATATAATATAATATAATATAATATAATATAATATAATATAATATAATATAATATAATATAATATAATATAATATAATATAATATAATATAATATAATATAATATAATATAATATAATATAATATAATATAATATAATATAATATAATATAATATAATATAATATAATATAATATAATATAATATAATATAATATAATATAATACAATATAATATAAAATACATGAATGATAAACTAAAATTTGAGGTAGGTAAGTACTTTTAATTGCTAGCCATTGATCTATTTGCTACCTATTTTAAACACGCAAATGCAATTACGTCAAGAATTAATGTAATTTAAGGAGGTAACACAATCCATGTCAGGGTAGGATGCCTTATACTGATTTTATTTATCGAGACAACCTTGACATAGCTTAGATAGACTTTATAATTATATCTTGGTACGCACTTGGCAATATTCAGCGCAGTTTCATAGAGAATACTTGATACATATTGATTTCTTATATTTACGCGAATACTACACATTGAAATAAAACTACTCTTACGGATCATATCGCGTTTATTTTAAGTTTTTTACGTTCCCGACGTTTCGGCTGCTAGCAACAACTAAGTTTAAAACAACTGTGAAAAGTTATCTATGTCCTAAGGATTATTACAGGATCTTGGATTATTTGGATGATAAAGCAGCCTGAGACTGATCGCTCAATGTTAAAGTGTAGCGTGTGTGCGCCTCGCATGGCAACACACTGGAGCTTACTTTTTAAAATAATGGAATTAAAAAAAAACAAGCCCGCTCAGTTTCTCGCCGGATCTTCTCAGTTGAGGTCGCGTTCCGATCCGGTTGTAGAGTTAAGAAAAAAAACGTAATGATAATTTGTAAGTGCCCCCGTAGGACTATGCGAAATAAATGATTTGACTTTGACTTTGACTAAATACAAGACATTCAACCACACGGACGGTGGTTGACGTCCTAGTGTCATAGTTTGACTGAGGTCTCAGTCCTCCCGTGACCATGGTTACCGTAAAGCAGACGAAACATCGGAATCGTAAAAAAACGTAGAATAAACGATATAATCCGTTAGAGTAGATTTATTTCAATACTTGATACGTTCAATTTAACCACCAATCAAGATTTTACGATCCAGCATGCCGGATGAACATTAAACTTGATGGTTGAACACGTTTCATACGTTGAGTTGGTAGGCATAGATAGAGATGATAGAGACTTTTATATAGCGTTTTGGAGCCTGGGAATCTTTAATTTCAACCTTGTATGGACGCCTTACCATGTATTTTTGTCCAACGCTTGCTGCGTCGTCTAGAATACCTACCCTCAGCTGAGAAACACGTGTGTGACTGAATCTATGTTAGTCTTAAAATACCCACGAATAGGTGCTATTTTCCCTTGCGAGTCTGTCTATTGCTCAATACGCGCGATAGGTCATTTCACTTCACTAAGCTGTACATATTGTTCTTTTCTCATTGCTGTAAGGTATTTTCAAGAAGATTTGAACGTTATTTTTACCCCTTTTAGAGTCCTAAAACTCTTGGGCATTTCTGTTCTTTCTTTAAAAATATTACGTTGCCATAAATAGGTATTATGCCACAGTAAAAAAAAAATGTGATTCTTTGATATATAATGTGTGTTTATAACCCTGCACGAGTGAACGAAATTGAAATAAATATTATAACTTGACTTTCAAGTCCTCCAAAAATGTTCAGTAATTTTTGAGTAAAGCCTCCACAGCTTTTTGATAGGGCTAGGCGATTCATTTCATCATCATTATCATCAGGAGTACTTCTAATTCAATAAAAAATATCAAGAGATACTCGACTCTGGCAAAAATTACACTATTTTGTACCCGATTGCCAACCTAAAAAAAGAAAAATGACAGAGTTAAAGTTTGTTAGTATGTGTATGGATGAAGGGGGTAATCTCCGGAACTACTGAATATTCTTTCACATATCTTTCATCGAGATACCACGGGCATGAGCTAGTTTTAAATAAATAAACATTGCTAATCACGATTGGACAGTTGGCCGGTACGGTTGCGGTTACCGCGACATAATGACAACACGGTTGGGCTGAGCTGCGCACGCGCCGGACACCGCGTTACTCAACGATCGCTATATGCGCATTTCTCCTACTTTCCTCGCTCTACCGTGTCGGACTGCATGCGTCCTTTACGGTATAATTATTTGTTAGGATGCGTTCAGTTTGTATACTCACACACTAAATAGTATAAACATTATTGAAGTGTGTCTATAACAGCACTTAAGGGCCTAGATTAGAAATGAATAATTAAGTATTACATCGGATGGTAACAACAAAGTAAACGCTGCTGCGCGTTTTAATTGATGATCCCCGTTTTCGGGGATTGCAGGTTTTTCCCAAAATCCCCACGGGCCGCGCTTTAATTTGGGACCCATTTAAGGTTGAATATACTACAGCAAACGTATACCATGGGAAGCATTATGTTGACTGACGTTACTAGGAGCAACTGCTCACGGATATGACGATAACCACCTTATTGCATTATAGGTCTCACTGAAAATATTACGGGAATGACCGTACTTATTTCTTCACCGACGGGTTCTAATCCTGGTTGGGTCCGACTTTGTGAGATGAGCACGAATATTTGTACCCGAGTAATGGATGTTTAGTATCTATATAAGTATGATATACTGAGTTCGCCTTCGTTCCATTGTACGGTACCCATAATACAAGCGTTGCTTAGTATGGGTCCGTATAGTTGGTGAATTCGTCTGGCGATATATAATTGTATCTTTGAGAGGATTCGCGACTCCTTGGTACATATGAAAGTGATAAAAATCGCGTTGCAGAGAAAGTGCCAAACTACTTTCACTGTATGTCTATTGTTTACAAAGCAAATGTGTGTAATTATCAATGTATACTAAGGTATCGTTGTCTGTCTGTGAAGCCATTTTTCGACTTGATTGGTTCAGTTTTTCCTTTCTGTACGTAGTATATATATATCCTCTTTACTATATGTGTCAAGGGTCCCGGATTGGAAGTGATGTTAGTAAAATTAACAGTAAAATTAGGGCTTAGCTTTATTCTGCCTGTATCATGGGACCTATGGCCTAACATAAATGGCGTTCTCAGACCATTGATCAGCGTTTTATGTACGTAGTAAGAGTTTATATCGTTAATTAAAAAGTGAACATTAAAAAAATACTCATGTTACATAATTGTTGGAAAAAATGTTGATGAGGATTTTTAGTGCTTTGGGTTTATGATATTATATAAGGTGTAATAATAATAGTGTCAAATATTTGAACATTCCCCACAGTAGGTTATAAAGATAACATAACCAAAGAAAGAAATCAATTAAATACACATTTAAAAAAATACACCCTGAACTGAGCGCCCGGCCTAACGCTACTGATTCGCCACGTTAAAAAAACAAAAAAACATTTACTCGATTATTTTATACATCAACGTGATCCCTATAACTTACGGATTCGTGTATATTATATTTTACACTATTTTGTTACACCTTAATTCCGCGAATAGTTAATTAACTATATAAATATGATACTTATAGCGATATCAGTCACTCAGTTAGTTCTTAAATAATTAAATCCCAAAAAAAATTATTACCAACTACTTATAACAATAATGACAAAATTGATATTAATAATTTATTATATTTTGATATTAGGAACATTTAATATGTGATTAATATAAATAATATCCGAAGTACACTTCGGGAATATGTATATGACTATTAAAATTATTTATACATATACTTATCCATTTAGTAGTACAAACCCTGCAAGGAATGAATCGCGATGTTAACATCGATTGTTTTTTTTAAAAGCCCGCACAACAAACTTTCTCCATAAGATCGCAGGGATAATCCCTGACAGCTGCCTACTATTGTCATGTACGGATAGCAAAACGACACAGTTATAAGTACTCGTCCGTCTACTTTCATCTACTTACTTGCGTTCGAAGCGCCCGACGCCACAGCAACGATAAACAATATTAACACTTGATAATTCGCCATTTTCGAAAATAATTACGGATAATGTTTTGCGGTTTGAACGTTCTAAAAAAAATATTTGAATTTTACGGTTATTGTTTTTTTTTTACCGGCAAACGCAAACGTCCGCCGCGTGCTGCCTCGGCGGGGGCAATGGTGGTCTGCCTCCGGCCACTTCACCGTAGTGACGGTTTTCAATGTATTTAATGATGACTTTCTTCCTTTGTTTTGAATAAAGAAAATAATTTTTTTCTTATATTTGCCACATTTTTGCTTTCTAGTTTGCAAGAAATGTTATGTACCTGTGATCGTTAAAGGATTTTATTTCTTGTGTGCGTTTACATGTGATTATTTAAGTAAAAAAAAAAAAGTGTGTAGTTACAATAAAAAAAATTGGTCTCAAAGGATCTACTTATTGGTATTTTATCTCAGGATGAGTTAGTTTGACATCTTATAAATAGATTAAACCTTCATTCTTTTACAATAGCCAGGTATATCTTAAATAACAATTATATTTTTAATCATTTTTTTAATCGATATTTCATATCAGTAGGCGTACTTATCGATTAAATAAATGAAACGGGTAATTCGGTACAAGCCATCAAACCAAATATTAATACCGTTACTACCGGTTTTTGTGCAGTTGAACTGCCTCGGTCGTCCAACGTTACTTTAAAAAAAATATATAGGTACTTAATTTTTTTTTCATTTATGGTGAGATGATTGGTAAAGGTACCTTTATACATTCGATGAGGAAAAACAATCGCAGGCTCCCTCCTCTCTATGAATCTCAATAATTTTCTTTTACACAAGGTAGATTGTTCTTTGTTTTATAGTTACTTTTTCAATTCTATTAACAAACTTTATGTATAAAAAAATACCTAATGAATCAACTATGTCTTTGTTCGTCGCTATGGTAATGTGCGTACTTAGATAATGATTTTCCAAGAAAATATTGAGTTCCACGACTCTACGTATATATTATTTCAAACAAAGAAGTGTGATTGAAGTATTATTTGACACAATATGCCTCACTAACTTTATCAATACGTTAGGTGAATCATTACATACCAAGTTTTTTAACAAAACGACTCAAAAAGTATTTTTATTATATACAGTGATCAAAATATCTTAGTTTTGAGAAACTGATCTATTATCCTATCGTTAATAAGTGGTTTTAAAAATTAAAGAACTCATCTTCATCATAAGTCTTATTCGCTATTTCTGGTGGCTTAAGAGCCGACAGTTTCAATCCTGACCCCTGAATTTCATCTAACTTAGGTAAATTCTTCTTGATCATATCTTCTACATCAATTTTATCTAATTCCTGCTGTACTCTCTCTTTGAGAGGACCTTCTAGAGCATCCATGATTTGGTAGCGAAGTAAATTTGGTAACACGTTCACAACAAACTCGATGACGTAATCTAGAGTACCAGCACCATTGCACCTCACTTGTATGTTCCCTACTTCAAGGTCTATATCCCTGAATTGTGGGTGCTTTCTGGTGTCCAGTGGCTGCCCTAGAATGATCCTAGCTGTTATATACTCGACGGAAAACGACGCAGTTCCCGCTCGGGACATTAAGCCACCTATAGCAGAAATATCCCATTGAGTTCTCCCTTCGAGCTTTTGGGTCCCGATGTCGAAGTCAGCTATAACTGTGTTGTTTTCCATCTTCAGGGTGATATTTCCGACTCTTTGGAAGGACGATATTCCAGTCAACCAAGTATTGGATAGCGCTACAACAAATATACTAACACTTGTGTTGTAGTCCTTGATTTGGTAAGGGTCGAACTTCATATCCTGTACTTTTTTTCGCACGTCAATTATTACCATGTCTAATGGTGAGATAGAGTTAGGGAATTGCATATCACCAGCTACTTCATCCAATTTAGCGTTGATTTCCGCTCTCACTTTAGTATATGCCTCTTTGAGCACGTAAGGTTTTATGGAGTCGAAGAGGAAATTGCCAACTGAGTTTATAATTCCCTGGAACATGCCACCGAAGAAACCCAAGTTTTGGAAGTCGACCGCGATGGTGCTGAAGGAGAGGTCGATGACTATGTTCTGGGCGCGGAGTTTTCCGTCTCTTTCTACACCGAGGGTGGCTCTAGCTATGACGTTGAGGCCTGTGATGTCGACGGTGTAGGGCCCAGCTGCTCGGTTGAACCATGTGGATATGGTGTAGTTACCACGAGCTTGCAGTACGTCTATACTCATAGCGGCTTGGACCTGGAACATGAGATGATTTTCTATGAAAAGCTGAGCATACACGTTCTGAATATGTATTTTCTAGGTTTTATACTTTGGCTAGTTATATTTCTATAAACATAGGATGTAAGTATATTGATCAGTGGCTCAATTACAGTAGTTTAACGTAGCATTACTTTATCCTTAGCGTGTTAAGTGTGACAGTGACATTTATCTTTTTTTAATGGCGTTACGATTATATTATGAGTTCCTGCTTACCCTACAGTTCTTATAAACCAGAATCTTGTACCGTGCACTTGGAACTAGCTAGAGTTGTACTTATGGCTAACAAGTAAAATGGTTCTATACCTCCATAGATCCTATTTCAGCGTTGACATACAGGATTCGGAACTTGCTGATCCCATACACGGATGTGTTCTTAAAGTAAATTGTGCCGAAGGACTGTGATTGCTTCATATCTGGCACGGGGTAGGGGTCTGGGACACTGGCGCCGGGCAGCCCCACCGGGTCCGGTTGCTTGAAGTGCTCCAGTATCGCTATGATGTTGTCACTCATTTTCTTTTCACCTTCGACCAGTTTCATTTCTTCTGAACTATCTTCCTCGGGGACATCTTCTGAAATTGATGCGCTTTGGTTATTCATTGGGTAACAAGAAAATATTGTGCGACGTCTTAAATGCAATCAAGGTACTTTCATTGTATGGTTCTCGTTAAAATATAATATTAGATTGGATAAGTGGATTCTTTTCACAATTGACCTTTTATTAATTCTCTATTGTTCTGTCATATAAGTACATTATATGAGTAACATATGAAACGAAAAGAAAGAGAATTTGTTACTCTGCCAGTAACAAATTATGTCTTCCTCTTTGTCTTACGGCTGCGTTTGATATAATCACCAATATGTTAAGAGGCTCGTAGGGACAGATAATATTTGCAGTCACTATTTGTTTAATACTTGTTACGTTCTAACCTAGGTCTATCACTACAATGACATAACGTAAGGAATGCAATTGGTATTTGAAGATGTCCTGTCAATTACAGTATTTGGGGCTAGCAAACAAAACACTTATTTATCTATCTTCCAGCCATTTTTCATCTTACTTGGGATGCCACAATTCACTTTTCTCTCACATTGCTTGCTTCACACACTAGTCTAGTTTAAAAAGAAACACACCTTGGCAGTGTCCCACGATGAGGAGGGCTAGCAATATTAGTTTAAACAACCACATGTCGACTGCGCGATGTATACTGAGTAATGAATGAAGTTGTCCCCAAGGCGAGACTGGGGTCAGTAATGTCACAATTTTATCTGGAGCTTGCTCATTATCGCTTGTTTAGATCGGTCTATAATAAATAACTGCGACAGAGTTGTTTGTACTTTATGATTGGGTATTAAATCCGTAATTAATAATTTAATTAATCCCATTACAGTTTTACAGAATTTGTTGTTTTGTTTTTAATGGCAAGATGTAAACAACACGTTGGATTACAAACCTACTTGTCAGAATGTAATTAGCTAATGGTTCGTGATTATGATGGTGTAGGGTAAGTATATACTGAGTTGTTCAGATTATTTAGTTTTGGTCCGATCCTTGGAAAAAGTAATCTTAAATATTCCGTGTTTGACGTTAGTATTCTGCAAAAGAAAGTGACTCATGCCGAAACACTTTGTAAGATTGACAAACAAGCGCATATTCCTGTATAATATATAGTTATACAGGTGAATCAGAAAGGGTATACTAACCTTTGAACCTGCGCTTCCTTTTGTGCATTTGTAATGATCATATAAAGTCAGAATTTAGATATGAAAATTAAAAAGAATGTTCCCAGCAATATGAAAAACGTAGGTTTAAAAGTTAGTATACCCGTTCCGAAGCACGCTGTATACATATAGTAGGTAAATCGTAGTAGATTACGTGCTTATATCCTTTAGTTGTATATTTATAGTTCAGTAGGTTAGGCGTAATTCTTATCAGAACATTCCCCGTATCATATTCGCAAGTTAGTGGCAGCCAATGTAATATGGAATCAGGCTTGACTCTACAAAGCAGGTAGTATTTCACACACCAACTATACACGATAGTATTATATACTTAGTTCGCCCTCAGTCCATTGTACGGTACCCATAATACAAGCGTTGCTTATTGTATAGTTGGTGAGTTCGTCTGGCCATATTATATTATTACTAGCTGTTGCCCGCGACTTCGTCCGCGTGGTATTTAACACAGACAACCGTTGACAATAGCCTGCTCGCCCATTCTGAGCCCGCGGGATGCATTGCAGGTTGTTGCTATCAAACTTAATCAGGCGCTGCGCTGCAACATTGGTTTTAATTTTTTTTCGTGAGATCCTTATTTTTTTTCTAAAATAAAAGTAGCCTAAGTTACTCCTTGTTACATCAGCTATCTGCCAGTGAAAGTCCCGTCAAAATCGGTCCAGCCATTTCAGAGATTAGCCGGAACAAACAGACAGACAGACGGACAGACAGACAAAATTAAAAAAAAATGTTGTTTCGGTATAGGTAACATGTATACATCCAAATGCACTTAGTAAAAAGCGGTTATTTTAATATTACAAACAGACACTCCAATTTTATTTCTATGTATAGATATAGATATATTTATTGGAATAAAACTTTATTTCAATACTAGCTGTTGCCCGCGACTTCGTCCGCGTGGTATTTAACAAAGACAACCGTTGACAATAGCCTGCTCGCCCATTCTGAGCCCGCGGGATGCATTGCAGGTTGTTGCTATCAAACTTAATCAGGCGCTGCGCTGCAACATTGGTTTACATTTTTTTCGTGAGATCCTATTTTTTTTTCTAAAATAAAAGTAGCCTAAGTTACTCCTTGTTACATCAGCTATCTGCCAGTGAAAGTCCCGTCAAAATCGGTCCAGCCATTTCAGAGATTAGCCGGAACAAACAGACAGACAGACAGACAGACAGACAGACAGACAGACAGACGGACAGACAGACGGACAAAAATTGTAAAAAATGTTGTTTCGGTATAGGTAACGTGTATACATCCAAATGCACTTAGTAAAAAGCGGTTATTTTAATATTACAAACAGACACTCCAATTTTATTTATATGTATAGACGACCTGTTAAAATTATTTTACACTAATAAAGTTACACCGTACGTACTGGTATCCCCAGACCATTGTACGGTGTACAGGATACAAGCGTTGCTTAGTTGGGACCACACAGTCAGTTTGGTGTCTATTCTGAAGAAAACAACATAGAGTAAAGTATAATACCTAGCTACCATAGCATAAGTACTGCTACCTCTATGAGTAGTATACGTTCTATGTGAATAGAAACAGAGCCATCTATGAATGACTGAACTAAATATTACATTTGCTAGTATTCGAATCTTCTTACGAATTTATATTCAGAAGATTGTGTTAACAAATGTTTACAATAACTAATAGATGGCGCTGTATTTTCTCACAATAAACTAATGAACTCTGAGATTTCTTGATTTCATGTGCGAATCTCATTTTCAACCATGATTATCATTTGCTGAAAGGTGAAGGAAAACATCGCGAGGAAACCTGCATGTCTGAGAGAACCCCTCGAGAGATATGTGAAGTCCGCCAACCCGCACTGGGCCAGCGTGGTGGACTATGGCCTAATCCTCTCGCATTGAGGGGAGGCCTGTGCCCATCAGTGGGACATTAAAAAGGGCTGGTATTATTATTAAGACTGCATAATAGCATCCAGTTTATAAACAAATCAAACCTTTCTTGACCGATATAAATTTAATTTTCTTGTCTATCACGGGTGACACATGAAGGTTTTCAATTCATACAGAATAATAGAGACATAATTAATGATAACTTGACACAAGATGTTTATCAATCCTCCTACATGTAGGTTATACATGCATTACATTAATGGTAATTTTAATAATATAATTCTTGTTATATATTATGTAGGTTGCATATGCAGCTCTATTCTAAGATAGAGCCACAAGATAAGAGTTAATAAATATAATTTATTTTTATACTTGAGATTAGTTTATTTGATATAGCTATGCACTTAACTAAGTCTTAAACGTCAAGCTATATTGCCAGTTGTACAAAGTGAGTCAGAAAGGGTAAACTGATCCTTTACCTGCGCATCTTGTCTTAATTCATTATGAGAAGTTATAATTTTAATATATTAATTTTTATGAAAAAAAATCTTTGCGCACAAAAAATCACACTTGTTATTTTCATGGGAAGACAATTGTATTTTTCCATACAATTTCTCACGGTACTTTGGGAGGATGCTTAACTAAGGCCGTACGTACATTATCAAGAAAAAAGAACAGATAGAAAACTTCCCCGGAAGATACTTCACGTATACACTTAGCAATATACTCCACATTATCGGTCGGGTCAAAAATATTGATTTCCTATACTTACGCGAAAACAATCAATAAAATAAATAAATAGCACTAATCTTACGGATTTTTACGTTCTTTACTTTCGGCTGCTTTACAGAACTGTGGTCACGGGGAGCAAGTTTTTTTTATTTATTTTTAATTACATTATAGGCAAGTATTTGATCTCGATCTCACCTGATGGTAAGTGACGATGAGATCTACGATGGAGCATACTTGCCTAGGTAGGAAGGCGGCAGTAGATCGAGACGCTACATTCACTAGGCACATGCAGCGCAGCTGATCTGACCCGCCATCCATGAATGGCAACACCGAACATCATGTCGGAACACGGCTAGGCCGCTTGGCGACATGGCTTTGTTCAGTGGGCGGTGACTAACCACTGCCGAAGCCTACCACCAGTAAATAAACGCGATAATATTCGTAAGATGAGTTTTAGTTCAAGGGATCAAAATATCATCAAATCATTGTGATAACGCGCGGTCGGTCTATAATTATGAGTTACGACTAAGTTTTTTGAGAAGCGCCAACAAATTAATTACTTGGAAGTTTCTTGAAACGCAGCTCATCGTGACTCGCATATTTGGCACTTTTGAAAATGTTGCACGTTAATTGCATAAAAACATAGGAAGGTACTTATATAATCAGTTATTCAGTATTCTGTCTAATGTTATCGTATATGATTAATTTAAATATTATTGCAATTAAGCTTTCAATATGTTATTCGTGTGTGTTGGAGGATCCTGCAACACACAGGTTAAGTATCTACTGAGCATATTCCGGGCATATTGGGAGAACTTATTTTATTTCAATTTGCTTCATTCGTGCATGCTTATGAACACACAATGGTTAATATCTAGCTAATATTACAGATTATATATCAAAGACACACATAGGTTTCGTTTTAAAACGTATAGGGTTGTCTATGGGATTTGTTTACTCTCTAGATATATATAAGTGCCTTTGTGTACTGCAACTGTCCCACAGCGGTTCGGAACTTTTCTTTAGAACCCGGTATAGTTGGCCAGTTTGTCCATAGGCCACGAAAGGGGGGATTGTGATGAATAGAAGAAGCCTTTGCCCAACCAATGGCAACAATAATCTATTAAACTGAGTAGGTAAAACATACATATATGTATACCTAATCATAAGTAGGTAATGCTCAAAAAATATGCATAATCCTTGACAGCCAACGTGTTATTTTTTTATAAACTAACTTCCTACAATGCACTAACCAGCAATTCAAAACACAGCTAGGTACCTAGATCGTGTTTTATTGACATTACAATTAAATGAATCTAAGTTTTTTCCTGTGTTTTGACGTTTATATTATGGTTGCTGTATTTTTAAATTTGCAACTATTTGATACGTAGTTATGTATGTAACTTCGGGTCGAATCAACGTTTCGATTATCCGAATCGATTCGATTCGACATTTTCTCGTTTCCACGACGATTTTTCGGAGCCATTCTTCACGACTACGCAACCGAATTGTTGTTCGACCACTCGTGTTTACAAAGTACATTGCATAATGCAAGTCTCAATTAATAACCGAATCAGCCGACAAAATTATTGTCGAAAGGTTGTGAATTGAGGGGCTGAAGCGCATAATTTTAGGTATTAAAAAAAAATAGTGGATACTTATTTATATAAACTACTAGCTAAGTCCTGCGGTGTTACCCGCGCAAAAAATCATGTCGATCCTTTACGCTATGAAAAATAAAAACAAATCTATCCCACGGGAACCATACATTTTACCGAGATAAAAAGTAGCCTATGTGCTATTCCAGACTATAATCTATCTATGTGCTAAATTTCATCCAGATCCGTTCAGCCGTTCTGGCGTGATTCAGTAACAAACATCCATCCATCCATCCATCCATCTATTCATCCATCCAAACTTTCACATTTATAATATTAAGTAAGTATAGAAGTATAGAAGTATAGATTCACTTGCCACTTATTATTTATGACAAGTATAAAGGTAAATAAAAATGATTTAAGTTGGTAAATGAGTCCCTACTACTGTAAATGTATACGAGTACATATAGTTAGGTAACGTACTTGAAATAAATGATTTTCTCTATAGAATCTGGACAAGTCACATCTGCCGTTATCTGGTAATATGGGTCATTGCTTTTCTATTTGTTACTATAGGGTTAAATTGTACTGCATAAGGTACTAGCTTCTGCCTACGGCTCCGCCCGCTGGTCGATAACATAACACTCAGGGATCATGTAGTTTTCGATTAGGAAAAGATTTTTCAGAATTGGATCAGTAGATCCAGAGACATTGCATTCAAACTAACAAACGTTACCACAAATATTAATGTAGAAGGATAGATAATTAACCATCCATCTAGAATCAAACCGGCATTTTATACAATCTATCACTTGAACGCGCTGTACAAGGCTAAAATGAATTTTGTTTTTTTTTATACATATATTTAGACTGTAATTTGGTCGTGTCCGTCTCTATGTAAATTGATTATTTTTGGAAGAAAAATATCTTTTGCAGCATTATTTTCGATACTGGACGCGTATTATGAACTCTTATTTTAGACAGTCCACATCCCGGACTAAAAATTGTCATCTGTATCATGTTAATGACATAGGTTCCCGCTGATTGGTAATTGCCATAGTGTGTAGTCGTATATTTTACCGAAAATAGTATTAAGAGAGCTGGGTAGTCTAAAGTACATTCCTGCGACTTAACAGGGCCCCAAGTCTGCTAGCACAATCGATTCATAATCGAACAGTAACCGCATAGTAACTGTCACTTTTGACAGATATCCCATACAATATCTGCAAATGTGACAGTTACTATGCGATTGATGTTCGATTGTGTTAGCAGACTTGGGGCCCAGCTTATCAAAACCATTTTAATATATAATCTGTGCCGCAACATGTGAGATGGCGAACGGGGAAGCATTTCAGGAACTAATTATTGTAACACTAACAAAATGCCAAACAAGTTTATTATATGAACGAAATATCAATCAATCTTTGTCTTAAAATGCAATCAATTTATTCATTGTTCATTAAGATTAATGGTTATGCCTACGATAGTTTTGTTGTTTTGTTATAAGCTTTGCTTGCTGCAGTTTAGTTGTTAATTCAACTGTATTTAGCTACTATTTCATGGTTAATAATAATATCGCCAGACGAACTCACCAACTATACTGTCCCACACCAAGCAATGCTTGTATTATGGGTACCGTACAATGGGCTGGAGGCGAACCCGATACTTATACATTCATGACTCGGGTAGTACACAAAGTTTTTTTCTACCAATATCCGTACCCGGAACCCTCGGCTCAAAAGCAGAGTTATTACTAACTGCGCTTATCACATTGTCAACAAGTACTAAGTTTGTACGTAGTTAGGTATATGGTTCTTTTTACTACTATGATACGAGTATGGTGCGGGCGAGCGGGAGACCGCAGGCATCTGTCAATTGTTTCAATGTGCGGTATACTCATATAATTTAGCCACGCAAAGCGGCAGCATATGCTTGAGAGACTCGCGAGGCTGCTCAGTCGGTCTGCACACGGCTATTTAGGACCGACTTAATTACATTTGATAATCACGTTGCGATCCGACGAAACAATTTGCTAGCTAGGTATTTTGATGGAAAAATACTCGTTGTGTGCCGGAAAATGAATAAAAAAAGCTTTGTCTATAGATACAGAGTGTCCATAAAAGTGTGGATACAATGTAATCTCGTTAATTGTATGTCATTTTGTTATAATAATATCCGATCCTAATGCTGACTATATAAAATATTTTTTCGAATTTAGTTAATTAAACCCATTTTTGAAGATGTGCCTGAGCGACCCAGTATGGAGGTACAATAATGCATGAACAACTGTAATACAGGGTATTACCTTAACCTTTTTCTGTTTGTTATAGTTGAATAAAAAAGATTCTACAACTTAATTTAATACTTATCATGAAAATAAGTGACAGCTTGGTACATCCCCATTGTCCCCATACGTTTGTTCCTTTGTGGCGCTCCAGACACTAAACGCGTGGGCCGATTTTGATAATGCTTACGTCAATCTATTTATTTCTTTTTTTTCTCTCTCTAATGGCCTTTTTACGTCAATCTAATTGTCTTAATCTTGCGAGTGTCATTAAAGACATGACAGTTATCAAAATGTAATATGGCGGGAACCAGACGCCATATTTTAAAAGAAAAAAACTTGAGTCGACGTACTCCGTTAAATGGGGTATCATTGAACAGGTATTTGAAAATTATCTTTGGGTTTCTCTTGTCACTTTTCATTTCGAATGACCATTTAAGATTTATTACGGTTTAAAGTTGTTTGGCAACCATTTTTTACTAAAATTTCCAATACTTATAATAATTCTGTAATAAGTTCTTATACAATCGCATAAGGTCTTATCAACGAGATAAATTATAATCATAATATTATTCAGTATCTACGTATACGTCTTAGAATCCTAACTAAAAAAAAAGAATTTCAAAATAAAAAAGTCGACTGCGCAGTAACCTGAACGTGAACTTTAAGGTGGAAGCTCAGGGTCAGGGCGCGAAATTCAAAATGTCAATGGTTTTTATTTTTTTACAAAAAATTTGGACATCTTTACGATGTAATTTAGTGTTTTGCGATATTAACATTCTGCATTGGATGTCTCGATGTATTAAGTTTGCTTAAAAAAATACCTAAAGCGATACAACACCATAAAGTTAGTAAAAGTAGCGGTTTTTACAAACCTTATGGTATTGTATCTGATCAGGTAATTTTTGAAGCAAACTTAATACATCGAGACATCCAATGCAGAATGCTAATAACGCAAAACACTAAATTACATCGTAAAAATGTCCAAATTTTTTGTAAAAAAATAAAAACCATTGACATTTTGAATTTCGCGCCCTGACCCTGAGCTTCCCCCTTAAATAAAAACTGAAAAGAGAAATCAATTCCAGAGTCAGTCCGTAGTCTAACAGTCTCGGGACCCATTTAAAATCTAGACCGGCTCATATATTCCCAATAATGGATCGCGACTTTTAAACTAGTGACTCACTTTTTACGCGGTCGGGTTTATTGATTTTTAAAGCGACTTTTATTTCGATTAGGTACCTTATACGTCTGTAATAGCCACAATTTCCATTGTACCTTGAGTACACGCGTCACAGCTCACAAATAAGTCGACAAAAACAGCACTGTTTTTATAAAGTTTTTGTTTGTAATTAGGCAAATACTTATATTGTTTTTGTACAATGAATAGCACAATAAATTTATTAGCGTCAACGAATTTTCTTTATGACGTTTTTTTTTGCCAATATTTGTGATCGTAATTTACATATGGGTGGGAATAAGTTTACACCCAACAGAAATAATATTGTCACTCAATTCAAATTATAATGAAGAAGTTGCAATCAATTTACAAAATGGCATTATCTATACATATAAATAAAATTGGAGTGTCTGTTTGTAATATTAAAATAACCGCTTTTTACTAAGTGCATTTGGATGTATACACGTTACCTATACCGAAACAACATTTTTTACAATTTTTGTTGGTCTGTCTGTCTGTCTGTCCGTCTGTCTGTCTGTCTGTCTGTCTGTCTGTTTGTTCCGGGTAATCTCTGAAATGGCTGGACCAATTTTGACGGGAATTTCACTGGCAGATAGCTGATGTAACAAGGAGTAACATAGGCTACTTTTATTTTATAAAAAAAAATTGAATCTCTCGAAAAAAAAATAAAAACCAATGTTGCAGCGCTGCGCCTGATTAAAGTTTGATAGCAACAATCTGCAATGCGTCCCGCGGGATCAGAACGCGAGCAGGCTGTTGCCAACGGCTGAGTCTTTGTTAAAAACCACGCGGACGAAGTCGCGGGCAACAGCTAGTACATTATAAATGTTGTTTGTATAGTTTATAAACTCAAAACAAGTTTTAGTTCATGCATAATTGTTGTAGGTCCAATTGTATTTCTAAATATTATAAAATGAAGTCAGCAGACGGCAGATATCATCTTGATATATTATTTAGTTTTATGATACGAAATCTACTATATAAAAATAAGTCGGGTTTTCCTTCCTGACGCTATAACTCCAGAACGCACGGACCGATTTCCACGGTTTTGCATTCGTTGGAAAGGTCTCGGGCTCCGTGAGGTTTATAGCAAAGAAAATTCATTCATCTGGTGGCGAAACGGAGTTCGCCAGGTTTGCTAGTTAATTATAAAACCTCTTGAGTGTCGAAGCATCGAAGCGTGCAAGGAACATTTTAAGAGAAATAAGTAGGTAAGTATTTGATTAAAATTAGATGAGCGATTTTAAAATTTGAATTAAAATATAGATCCAAGGTTACGCTAAATTAGTGATTTATAATAAACAAATAAGTGAGAAGCATTTTTTTTTATATTTAACTAGTTGTCCCGAACAGCGAACTTCGTACCGCCTTAGAATCAAACTTGCGACAAAATGAAATTATCTTTATTTTTATTTTATTAGTGTTTTTTTCCATGTTCTAATAGCCAAACCCGTTCATGAGCTATAAATGGTGTAATTAACACTATTTTGTTTTATACATGTAAATAAAAGATAGAAATTCTTAATAAATTTAATTTGGTATCAATATTATCCTCATACCTAAAGACGCAGTGGTTTTGCTTCCAAAATTTAAAAATCCTGTGCTTTTTTTTCACCTACAAAGTAGCTTAGTCATTTTATTTTACTTATATCTAACTATGCATGAGCTAACCAACTTTGAGATGCCGGTGGGCAAATCTGGAACTAACGTAATATCTTTATAATTTAATAATAGTGTTCTTTGGTATTGGTGGCCAAGCAGCGCCGCTGTGAACTGCAAAGTTAAGTGTGTGGGAATATATTCACCTTGGTCTTCGTATGTGAATCGGCATCTAAGCCCAGGTATATAATATCACTGAGCTGAGGTGCCGCGGTAGTGACCCGCGGGAGTTAACGCCTGACGCACTATTAATATTGTGAAAATGTCTTTGGGATTCGCATCCATCTTGGTTTTCTTATGTGCAGTACATATTGGGTTGTTGAAAGAAATACGTAAGTGCCGTATTAAAGAATGTACTTTTAATTATTTTGATGTTCTTAATGGCGTTACCATTTATGCCTTTACCTCTTGAAAAAAAAGATATCTGCCGATTTGGTTCGAACCAATTTAGTATACAGCTAATTAAATATTTATAAGGATAATAATATTGATACAAAACAGAATTTCTATCTTATATTTATATATAAAACAAAAGAACGAAAGAAAGATCTTGGATTTTTTTATAATTTGTCTCCGCCCCGAATAGCACGATAACTATACCTACAAGGGAAAAAAATACTAATATAAATAAAATAAATTAGAGAAAATTGAAAAATCTGTATGTCATCATAATGGTATATTAGACCACTTTATTTGCGTAATGGTCAAACAAACAGGCACACAAAAAAAAAATATTCACTTGTCTTTGATTCAGAGCGGTACAAAGTAATTATCACGATTTTTTTAAATATCTTTAATGTGCCTTGTTACAGATTTATAATAGTTTATTGTATAACCAACTGTATATACAAGGTTTAACAAAAATAGTGTAAAATATTTTAACAGATGTATAAGAAAGTTATATGGACCACGTTTATGTATAAAATATAACTTAAAAAGAGTATAGAAAAGCTACAAAATGTGTAAAAAATTTGGCCCATGCGGTAGCGTGCCCAAGATGCTGGCCGCATTTCAATTTTTATGTATAAAATAATTGTGTGAATGATGTTTGTTTTTTTTAATCAAGGCGAACCAGTAGCGTTTGGCCGTGCTTTCAGTACAGAGTGTCAATTTTTTAATGTCTAATAACTTGATTTTTTTTCTTTGGTAATGTTATCCTTATAACCTACTGTTGGGCCTGTTACTATATTTTACACTATTATTGTCATATCTGACAGATGTCATTTTTATTCTGTGGTTATGGCATTGACATAACAAACAGACATGATAGTTTTTGTGATGTTAAAAAAAAGACGTGCGGGTGAGGCCATATTCATATCCATTTTATTTCATCTAATTTCATTTCGTAAAGAAAGAAGAAGACGTCAAGATTCGAATCGGTGTATTAATTCATTACTGCTGAAATATCGGGCGAAAAGCCTGATATAATAATTATTTTACACCTTATATACTATATGTTAAGGTACATGTTAAGTCATGGTCTTGGCTAGACTATATTAAAATGAGCGACTTGTAAAGGTTAAGTAGATTCAAATTCAATCAATTATAATCTAAGGTTTTATTTAACGTCTGTCTAGATTGATGCATCTTTTTAAAATAATGGCTCCAGTAACCGTGGCTTATAACTTTGTTTGTTAGTGTACATATATATAGCTACCCACGTTTCAAGGTTACACCGAAATTTATTAAAATGTTGTTTACCGCGTGATTCAGAAAGACTACATAACTATATTCGGAACCTGCACTTCTTTAATAATAATAATATAATAATTCCAACCCTTATAATGTCCCACTGTTGGGCACGGGCCTCCCCTCAATGCTAGGTGGATTAAGCCATAGTCCACCATGCCCAGTGCGGGTTGACGGACTTCACACGTCTTTCGAGCGGTTCTCTTAGACATGCAGGTTTCCTTGCGATGTTTTCCTTCAGCTTTAGCAAGTGATAATCATGGTTGAAAATGAGATTCGCACATGAAATCCAGAAATCCCAGAGGCGCAAGCCTAGGTTTGAATCTGCGATCCTTGTTACCGAGGCGTTCTAGTAACTTGGCTATCACTGCTATCTATACTGAATATTAATAGCAAATAATTTAATAAAATAATAATTTCGAAAATTCCTTCACATTAATTATGTCACATACTTTTTAATCGCGGGTTACACCGCGGGGCGCAGCTAGTATAAATATATAAAATAACAGCAGTCACTGGAAAATATGAGTTTATTGTTGTACTTCAAGCGTCCCATGCGGTGTTCACATCATGTATCGTCTAATAATTATATATAATTAAATATCTAGTCAAGCAATTTGCTTAATGTATACAAGTGACTATACACAGGCACAGTAAGTGGATAAGCTAGTTGTATATTTTTATAAAATTCATGGACATAGGTTCTTATGTGAGTACCTAGTACTATTAATATGGAGTCTTTGAATGCTTTTGTAGCGACCTCTTCAAGCTCGCTACACAGATGGCGCTGTAGACGAACTGGCTGGAAGATTTTCCCTTTTCCGCCAAGCTTTTAAGGTTCCATATTCAAATTAGGAATCCTTGGGTGTAGTTTCGCCTTGTCTGTCAGTACGTCAAGTGTGAGATTATTCGTGAACTAAACGTATACTTCATAGCCTACGTATTTAGAAAAATTGTATGGAGAATTGAACAGCGCCTCTAGCGGGCGGTATTTAAAACATCCTACTCACCATAAAAAAAATCTAAAAGCGTAGACCATAAAGTATACGGTTAGCTTACGAATAATCTCGCACTTGACGTACTGATTTGTATATTTTATAGGTATATTTTGTAAAGTCAGAGGTTATAAATAAGCTAATAATCCGCTGCAACTATATTTGTTAGCCTCAAACATTTTTCCTCTATAATCTGTAGGATAATAAACAACAGACCATAAAAAAACGTATAATAAACGCGATAAAATTCGTAAGATTCGTTTTATTTCAATGTGTGGTATCCTCGTAAATATAAAAAAAACAATATCCTTAAAATTTGTTTGATTTCAATATATTTATTTATTTCAGCGGAATACATTCACGTATGCAAGCGGGACCCGAACACGATCGAGGAGTGTGCCACCAAGTCGGTGGAGGAGCTCCGCTCTAAGCTGGTCTCTGGCATCCCCGAGCTCAACGTGCCCAGCATAGAGCCCTTCTTCATTCCTGAGGTAAGCCACTTCAGCCCACGGGCTAGGGCTTAGGTGGTTCAGGATAACCGCAAACCGAGTATTTCAGCGGAGCATGCCATAATAATTGAGATATTTAAAAAAGATATTACATAAGATTTTTTATCATATAAATTATGTTTCACGATTAGATACTAATTAAGTATATCTATACTAATATTATAAATGTGAAAGTTTGGATGGATGGATAGATGGATGTTTGTTACTCTTTCACACCCGAACGGCTGAACGGATCTGGATGAAATTTGGCACAGAGATTATAGTCTGGAATAGAACAAAGGCAAATTTGTATCCCGGTAAAATGTATGGTTCCCGTGGGATAGATTTGTTTTAATTTTTTATAGAGCAAAGTATCGACATGATTTTTTGCATAGATAGCGGTAGTTTAGGGGTCAGACAATGACATAGGCTAATTTCTATCCCGGAAAAATGAACAGGGGTACACAAAAGGACAGACTTCTGGCATGACTGACTTCTGACAACTGGGACAGACTTCATAGTCTGTACCAGTTGCTGTCCACCACCCTAGAGTCGTGACTCTTTGTATTTAAGATAATTACCTAATTCTGTTTCATAATCATTGATTTATAATACAGCTCAAGCCTTCCCCCGACTTTCCGATCAGCGCTTCTGCGTACAACGTGAAAGTTACGGGAGCTAGTGATTTTGTCATCAAGAGTTTGAAGTGAGTGTCCTAATATTTTATAATAACTAGAGCCAGAGCTTGCCGGTCGGTGGGGCGTAGGAGGGGGGGGCGGGGGGGGGGGGGGCGGTGGGTTGAACATACCTATAACAATGTATTGCTCAAAAATGTAAAAAATCTATTTTAAAAGAGCAACCATGGAGTTTCTTGCCCGTTCTGCTCCATAGGAACGGCATTCCGAACAGGTGGTAAAGCAGTAGCATAATATTTTTGTAAATTTTGACGATTCATAAGTACTGTACATAATGGTCTACGTGAATAAAAAATATTCTGATTCTGATTCTGAACCCGCAAATAGTTGCGGTATAAGAAAGATAGGTGTAGGTAATGCGGTAAAGGAAAAGTGCTAAAGGCCCTACCTTTAGCACTTTTCCTATACAGTGCTAAAGGCCCTAATATCGCGACATATATGAGATATTGGCGATACTCGTATGATAAGAAGGTAGATACATAGGCCTGTTTGTTTTATTACAATATACTTGTGAACTAAATATTAATATATACTGATGAATCTATGCACAATTTATTTGACAGAATGTGTATGCCCGATTTGTTGAAAAATGTTGTGGATAGGATTTACTAGACCATTGATACAAGCCCGTATATCATAGATATAAATAAAACCTACAGATTACAACCAAACAAAAGATAAAGTAATAATAGAAACAAATTAAAAGAATACAAAAGATAAAGCAATAATAGAAACAAATTGAAAGATACTTATATTCATTTTTCTCTCACGAGCGAGCCCTCTCCAAAGAGGCTTCCACGGCTAAATGGCAAAGGCTAAATTAATGAAAAAAAACTATTATTTTATAGTGTAGACTTGGACACGTTCAAGTTCCGAGTAAAGGTTCGCTTCCCGAAGCTGCACTTCGAAGGCGAGTACAAGGTGGACACGCAGCTGCTGGTGGTGCCGCTCAAGGGCGAGGGCACGCTCAGCGCTGACGCTGGTGAGTCACGCGACCTTCTCTGGTGAACTCTTCACGTTCAACTTTTAACTACATGAAAAAAAAAATTGTTCTTGATTAAGAAAAGATTTTTCAGACGAAATTTGCTTTGTATTCCTGTTCTTGCACGACTTGGAGAGAACCTAGTTCTCTAAATATGTGTGAATTCTACGTACTAGTACTGGCCCGTCGTAGTAGACTGTAGACTGAATCCTCCTAGCGTTAAGGGGAGACTCGTGCCCAACAGCTGTTTATCTCCATTTTCTTGTTAAGGGTTAAGTAGTATTATAGTGTGTTTATTTCCAGTTAAGTGCGACGCTGAACTAGTGCTACACTCGAAGGTCGTGCAAAAAGATGGCGAGGAATTCATCAAGTTCAAGAAGATCGAGTCAGACATCAACATGAAGGACTACAAGGTCAAACTCGATGGACTCTTCAACGGTGACAAAGCTCTCGGTCAGTTCAACCATTATTGTACATGTAGCGACATCTGTAGCTCGAGGCAAGAAACATATTCATTACGTTGAAGACAGATGGCGCTGTTTTAAACTCTACCTCTAGACGTAAGATTAAAACATGTCCCCAATAAAAAACACAGGCCACAATCTTTCCCTTGACGCTAAATAAAATTCGAAATGAGTAAAGAGTGCCTAATACTATCTTCTTACTAGAACATAATATAGATTACGAAAGTCGTCCCCGTTTGTAACATCAAAGACGTTTCAAACAGCTATCGATCACTTGGAATGATAAGGGAATCTTCTTTTTTTGACGAAATAAAATGGATATGCAAATAGCCTCACCCACAACTTAGCGGGTATTATGCCAATGTCAAGTAATTAATAGCAATAAAACAATCAATAAATACACATTATAAATAAAATAATGATGTGACATGATGAAATGAAAATGGCGTCCTCGTTTCTGATAAGGGAATATTTCCATGCGAAATCTTGTCTCTGGGTTTCTAAATTTAAAAAGCAAATGAAGTTACGGTGACACTTGGATGTATGTTATATTATGTCAGGCGCTGTACTTGTCTATAAAAAAACTGGACGTTTTAGTTTATAGGCAGCCAGTAATAATACATATTGGTGTAATATGAAAGATATATAATTTACAATAACATACTTAAATGAGAGTTTGTTCGTCAGTTAATATTGCCGCATACGCATAAGGATTAGATCTTTCCATTGTCTTTGCAGCTTGTCTATGGATAATTTATTTTTTCATCGATTTATAAAAAATAATGATTCAACTTTCGACTCAATTTCAGGTGAAGCCGCCAACCTGGCGCTCAACCAGAACAGAGGAGAGTTCCTGAAAGCAGCTAAACCTCAATTGGATAAGGCCGTCTCCAGAATCCTTCTGGATCTGGCCAACAAAATAGTCGATGGTTTACCCCTAGCAAAACTGCTCCCCAACCCTTAGAGATAACATATTATAGTTCCTATAGTACAAAATAAATGACATTCAATTTGGATAATTAATTTGTTTCATTTACATTTGAAGAACTTACCAAATGTATAAACGTTTTTTTTTCAATAAACAATACTTTTTTATGTACTTAGTTTTTATACGACTGCGCCAGAAGATCAGTAATGTTTTTGGTTTCATTAATTAGATCGTTGTAAGTATTTTAGATACAGGTATACATTATTTATCGCACTTAATAAAATTTAAATATTATTTACTTACTGTACAAGAACATTTAGATTTTCTTGGTACGTTTTTAAAGGCCATAAGACTTTTATAGGTCAATATCTATGACCATAGCAGAAATCTTCGATTCTTCCATTGGATTATATTTTAGATTCGTAGCTACTTACTATATAATATATAAATGGTTCTAGATAAATGATAATGTGATATTGCGTATTATCCCTGTTGTAATGTAACCCTATTTCGCGTTAATCGTTTTTTTATTCATAAAATCGTGTACTTTATGTAATTATTTTTCATAAGTTTAACTTTTTAGTGTTCTACATTTCACATTATTTTATTGCCTTTTATACTAGCTGCAATCGATGAACAAAATATCGGAAGCTTTTTAGGATGCAAATAAAAAATATTTGTTTTTTTATTGATTAATAATTCACATCGCCGTAACTTTTATAGCTAAAACAGCCAGTTCTTACTTTTTTACCACTAATCCTTTTTGTGTTTTTCGTACTGGCTGGAATTGAAGAAATACACTTCACATGCCATTAAATAAAAAAAAATACGTTTTTTAAACAGCTAAATGACATTTTCCATAGCAAAAATGACCAGTTGTTATTTTTAATTATATTGGTGACATAAAAACTTTTTATTTAGAATATTATTAAAAAGAAAATGGCGGATATTGAACTCATGTCATCGGCCATGTTTTATTTTCTCAGAGGAAAAAAATCAACTAAGAAGCCAACTTAGTACCGGTGCATTAATATTACCAATTACAGTAGGATGTTATAAAAACATGGTAGTTTTCAGCATAATTGCTTTGGTGTGATGCCTTTCAAGATAAGATCATGCAAGAAAAATAATTTTAGCACCCCATGACATGACAGGCATTGAACGGGATGCATTCTACGATGTATCGCATTGAGTATTTTTTGTCTCAGCCTACTCGTATAAGTTCTTGACAGTTTCCCCCCGTACGAAGGTACCTATAATCAAATTCCGATAATTTCGATTCATATTAAAAGCGGATGGTAGCCATTATAATCATCGGTTGCTAATAATTCTTAGGTTTTCATTCGACATCCGACATCGCGTAACATCCCGGTGGACCGGGGTGACCTGCCTGAACGCGTACGAGTCGAGATAGATATTTCATTATTTCTATATTATTGACGCTGAATTACTGTATGGGCAGAGGGGTCATGAATAATAACTGTACATTGTTGAAAATATAATGTGGTTGCTGTTATATAATGTATTAGTTATCTGTGGTAGACAAATGACAGACGTCAAGGGATGGTTCCCGCTTGTAGGGAAAGTGAACCAAGTTCTCTATTAATAAAGTATTGTTTTATAACTCTTCGTTTGTATTATGGAATATAAGGTAATAAAACAGTGTACAACACAACTTATATGAGTTTTCGTGGAGGAAGGAAAAAGGCGGGAATTTGGAAAAGTAGAAAAAGTGGTTGTAACTAAAAACGAATTCAATTACATATCTAATTACATTTTATATTCGTTAAATCTGTGGTGTGTTATTAGAAGTCTCACCTCAGTATATTTCTTTTAATACTTACCCTCAAATTTATAGACGTTTTATAACTTTATCAAACGTCATATAGCACTAGAATTTTGCTTTGCGCCGTAGTATATGACGTTTGATAAAGTTATAAAACGTTTATAAATTCGGGAGTAAGTCTTTGGATAGTAGGTATCCAAGTCATTAGTTAGCGTTTTGTAAACACAATGATAGCGCTAGATAATATTGATTTCTTATATTTACGCGAATATTACACATTGCAGCAATGGTTGCTGTAAAACAGCCGAAACGTCGGGAACGTAAAATGGAAATAAAATCGCGATAAAATCCTTAAAATTTAGTTTCATTTCAAAGCATAAGTAAATCTCTTGCTAACAACTTAAATATGTTGCACAAAACAAATCCAACGCATAGGGCATGTTTTAGTGGTTTCCCAAATGCTAAACCATACCATACAATAATTTGCCCACCGTACATTTGTTGCTCATTGAAATTTAAACTGTATGGTATCAAAATTTAGGTATATAACCGCCGTATTGTACTAAACAGGGTTGACACATTTTGCACTATCTATGCTAACACCCAAAAACTAACTACCAAACATCAAGCTCAAAGTAATTTGGACTTTATTATTATGTTTCTGGTTATAAAATCGCATTGTTCTCACGAGTGGGCTTGACAGGTTCTAGGGTGACAACGATGTGAATCAACGGTTGCCAATCTACGCATGCGCAGTCAAGTGGTGCGGCTTGCCTTGACCACTGGATGTGGTTGCTTCATCGACTCTAGTGGCCGTTGCAAGCAAAATACTTGTTAGGGTTGCAAGGTTCAAATATAGAGTCAATCCCTTACCATGTACTATGAATGCGACATTGGGATATATTGTCGCTTAAAAAAATCTTGGATACAAATTTCTGATGCAGACCAATAATTGAGGTCCTGATTTACGTCGCATAAGCACTCAGATAATGGAAAATGGATGTATGCTTCTTTATTATTGTGTGTCAGACGTCAACATCGAATTAATCAGCATCTAAGGAAACATAAGGATCTTAGGAATCAGGTTCAAAGAGACCCTAAGAGATTGTGACCTAAGAGTAGAATATAATATCAACGTCACATCTATACATATAAATAAAATTGGAGTGTCTGTTTGTAATATTAAAATAACCGCTTTTTACTAAGTGCATTTAGATGTATACACGTTACCTATACCGAAACAACATTTTTTACAATTTTTGTCTGTCTGTCTGTCTGTCTGTCCGTCTGTCTGTCTGTCTGTCTGTCTGTCTGTCTGTCTGTCTGTTTGTTCCGGGTAATCTCTGAAATGGCTGGACCGATTTTGACGGGAATTTCACTGGCAGATAGCTGATGTAACAAGGAGTAACTTAGGCTACTTTTATTTTAGAAAAAAAAATTGGATCTCTCGAAATAAAATTAAAACCAATGTTGCAGCGCTGCGCCTGCTTAAAGTTTGATAGCAACAATCTGCAATGCGTCCCGCGGGATCAGAACGCGAGCAGGCTGTTGCCAACGGTTGAGACGTTGTTAAATACCACGCGGACGAAGTCGCGGGCAACAGCTAGTGTAACTTATAATTAAGTAAATATACTCCGTGTAATTGCCACTGCATTACTGTGAATTAATTTCTTGCGAAAATGTAAGACAAAGACCAATTTGGGAAACACGTAGCTGTAATTAAATATACCTATCCTATCATAATTCCGGCAGTTTGGCCGCCGCCTCATTTGGCTTCCATATTTAAATTTCTAGAAGGGACCATTCAACTCGCCAAGGTTAGACAAGTTGTGGTTGCTGGAGTTTGTTTAAAAAAGTAGAAAAACTACTGTACGTATTCTACGTTTTAAACCGTAACTAACAAATATGGGAACCAAATGTGCTTTTTATGTTCAGTATCATCATATACAATTACAATAAATTCTGGCTAGTGACAATATTTACGAAAAAAAAATAAGTCGGGTTGCGTTTGAATTTATACTAAAAAAACATGCGATTTTGAATATAGAATTCGTATTTTTTATTTAAAAAAAATATTGTAACCAGAATTTATTGCCAGCATTCTTGATATATAATGTACCCCAGAAAAAAAAATCGGTACACAATGGGGCCTTAAAAATAATTAATTGGAAAGGGTAGTATGATTGTAATAAGTATTAAAGACCTTTCGACGAAAGCACTAAAAGGGAAAATAGTCGTGTAGGATAAAAATATAGTTCACTAGCCCATAGTATTAAGGTTTATTTAAATGTATCTTTTGCGGGTACAAACAATATAAGTACAGGGCATGGTCTTGTTTCCCAATAGTTCCGAAATCTGCCTCGACCGGAATCAAACCGTTCAGAAACCGACTTAAAAAAAGGTATTAAGTACGGATGTTGAATTTTGTTTTTTTTCCTTTTAACATAACTAGTAATTACAAAACTAGCTTTTCCCCTCGACTTTACTCAATTATCCAGTTTGCTCTACAACGTTATCGCAATGGTCAACTCGAACAAATCCAAGGCTTTATTTTGAGTCCAACTAAACCCGATGGGAGCAAAGTTTGTTTGATAAGCACGAACGTTTGTACCGTAATCATGCATGCTCCATATATATATTTAACTATATACTCTCAGAGCCCCCCATTCCATTGTACGGTACCCTATAATTTATTGCAATTTCTTCTTTTTTTTTTAGGTGGCAATCTGCTACAAAATAGAGCCATTTCTTGCCAGTGTCGAGTAATTCTTGAAAATGGTTTTTTTTAATTATAAGCACCCCTAACGATAATGTTGATAACGATGATGATGTTGAAATGAATCCTCTATCCCTAAAAGTAAAGCTGTGTATACTTTACTGAAAAATTACCGGACATCTTGGAAGAACTTCAAAAGTTAAGTTAAACAATTTTATTTAAATTTTCTTCACTCTCTTAGAAGAACTTCAAAAGTCAAGTTAAACAATTTTATTAAAATTTTCTTCACTCATGCACATTTATGAACACACAATGGTTAATATCCTACAATACTACACATTATTCATCAAAGAAGTACAGTTTTTGGAAAATAAAACAAAATTGACAGCTTCAAGGCTCGAATTCCCGCCAAAAAGTCTCCTTGATGTTTATTTACTAAGCCTGTTTGCACGTTGCTTAATCAGTGCGAATTTATTGCTATGTTTAGCATTCATTATCCTATTAAGATGTCGCAATCGGTATCTCTGCGTACCCAATAAAATACTGATGTGGTATATATTTAATTAAATCAGATAAAGTACGTATCTGTATCAAATGTGCGATCGGAAGTATGTGAGCGCGCATCCAGGAAAACGGACAAGATCGCATGTTTCGCTTTGCTTAATTAAATTTTGCAACAAATTGATTACAATGTAAATTTATACTTGTAATAGTCATGTACCTGAACGTATCTTAGAAAAACAAAAACTTCGCGAACATTGATCACTTAGAGACGAATCTGGAAGACTCCCTTCGTAATGTACCTCTGGTAATCAAGGAGTACATTTCAAATCCCTAAGTTTAGGTTGTTCGTAACGATGTGTGTTTCAGGATTTCAGAATCAGAATCAGAATATGTTTTATTCATGTAAACTATAAAGTACAGTACTTATGAATTGTCAAAATTGTTACAAAACGCTAACCTACATCTTTAACAACAGTTCGGAATGTCGTTCCTATGAAGAAGACAGGGGAAATTTCAATTAAATAGAATGTAAAAAAAAAAAAACATTCAAATAAAATGTTGTGCTATAAACTAAACGAGGGGGGAGTGACGTTTATTAACGATTACGCATATTGGTGAAATAGGGGTGCATCGGGCCTGGTAATCTATTTTCAATTAATATAAATTTACATAATCTAATTGGTGTATATAAGTAAATATTAACCCCCGAATTTATAGGCGTTCTATAATTCGTCGCCATCGTCATCTATAAATTAAATATTTCAAAAGAAAAAATGTTTGAGATGATACAGAAGCTGTACCCGCAATTATTTGATTTTTGTCTGATTGCCAGTTCATGCATTATGCACTGCAGAACTATTAGACGGATTTCGATGAAAATTGGCATGGTGATAGCTCCCAAATCGTGATATAAGATAGAGGATAGGCACACAAAGATAAAAAAAAATGAGTTCGACATCTACGATTTTATTTTTCAAAAATATTCAACGCACAGACAATTATATTATAGACATATTTTGATAAAAATTAAATTGTCTTCCTGAAATAAATTGCAGTATTTAAACACGTCTTATGCACAATCTCAAATGTCAAGGCTGCCATAAAACCGGACATTTTTTTTTAAATATACGATCAAAATATATACTATATAGTCCAGAATAGGGCTGATGGACGTTCACATGTCCTTAGCTGAGTGCAGTGGTGGTGGGGTGCGCAGGCGCAGTGCTAGCCGACGTCGCGACCCAGCTGGCCGATACCACGGCTTTTCTATCGGTTTCCACATCATAGTCATTTACGAATCATTCTGAACGTTCGCTGTGCAAGCCGTATCGAAATGTTGGGGATTTCGGTACTCCTGGTCGTGCTGCACTTCGTCTCGGCCGATATCCGTAAGTACGACATATAAGGTGTATCAAAAGTAGTGTTAAATATTTTTTTGGGGTTATCGTGTAGTTCTGAACGATCACGGTTATGTATAAAATACATGTGTTGTTTTATTTTTCTTTGAGAAGGCAAGCCAGTACTGTTACCGGTGTGAAGTTGGCGGCCAAAAGCTGGCGGCGCATTATAACCCGACTAAATTAAAATGCTCACAAAAAATAATGAAAAATCTGTACAGAATGGCATGTAATGCGGAAAATAATGAAAACTAGGAAATTTTCAGTACATATTCTATGTGGAAATAAAAAAAATCAATAAATTTTCGTTATTTTTCCAATAAAGTAAGACCATTGTGTTTATCACATTTTGACCTGGACAGCACCCAAGGACGGCATGGGAGTACATGTTTGATAGCTCAAAAGGTAGGTCTAGATACAAGCATCCCGCCACCAAAAGCCTAGAGTGGTACTCCGCTCGGTTTAGGTTTTATGAGTTCAGACATAACTGACGGCCGAAATTTTTTCGGCAGATTTTGACTTAGATAACATCCAAGGACGGCATGGGAGTACATGTTTGATAGCTTAAAAGGTAGATCTAGATACAGGCATCCCGCCACAAAAAGCCTAGAGTGGTACTCCGCTTGGTTTAGATTTTATGAGTCCAGATATAACTGACGGACGTATTTTTTGGCAGATTTTGACTTAGATAACACCCAAGGACGGCATGGGAGTACATGTTTGATAGCTCAAAAGGTAGGTCTAGATACAGGCATCCCGCCACCAAAAGCCTAGAGTGGTACTCCGCTCGGTTTAGGTTTTATGAGTCCAGACATAACTGGCGGCCGAAATTTTTTAGGCAGATTTTGACTTAGATATCATCCAAGGACGGCATGGGAGTACATGTTTGATAGCTTAAAAGGTAGATCTAGATACAGGCATCCCGCCACATAAAGCCTAGAGTGGTACTCCGCTTGGTTTAGATTTTATGAGTCCAGATATAACTGACGGACGTATTTTTTGGCAGATTTTGACTTAGATAACACCTAAGGACGGCATGGGAGTACATGTTTGATAGCTCAAAAGGTAGGTCTAGATACAGGCATCCCGCCACCAAAAGCCCAGAGTGGTACTCCGCTCGGTTTAGGTTTTATGAGTCCAGATATAACTGGCGGCCGAAATTTTATCGGCAGATTTTGACTTAGATAACATCCAAGGACAGCATGGGAGTACATGTTTGATAGCTCAAAAGGTAGGTCTAGATACAGGCATGCCGCCACATAAAGCCGAGAGTGGTCGAAATCTGCCAAAAAAATTTCGCCCGCCAGTTATGTCTGGACTCATAAAACCTAAACCGAGCGGAGTACCACTCTGGGCTTTTGGTGGCCGGATGCCTGTATCTAGCATTCCTTTTGAGCTATCAAACATGTACTCCCATGCCGTCCTTGGGTGTTATCTAAGTCAAAATCTGCCAAAAAATACGTCCGTCAGTTATATCTGGACTCATAAAATCTAAACCAAGCGGAGTACCACTCTAGGCTTTATGTGGCGGGATGTCTGTATCTAGACCTACCTTTTGAGCTATCAAACACGTACTCCCATGCCGTCCTTGGGTGTTATCTAAGTCAAAATCTGCCGATAAAATTTCGGCCGCCAGTTATGTCTGGACTCATAAAACCTAAACCGAGCGGAGTACCACTCTGGGCTTTTGGTGGCCGGATGCCTGTATCTAGCATTCCTTTTGAGCTATCAAACATGTACTCCCATGCCGTCCTTGGGTGTTATCTAAGTCAAAATCTGCCAAAAAATACGTCCGTCAGTTATATCTGGACTCATAAAATCTAAACCAAGCGGAGTACCACTCTAGGCTTTATGTGGCGGGATGCCTGTATCTAGATCTACCTTTTAAGCTATCAAACATGTACTCCCATGCCGTCCTTGGATGTTATCTAAGTCAAAATCTGCCGATAAAATTTCGGCCGCCAGTTATATCTGGACTCATAAAACCTAAACCGAGCGGAGTACCACTCTGGGCTTTTGGTGGCGGGATGCCTGTATCTAGACCTACCTTTTGAGCTATCAAACATGTACTCCCATGCCGTCCTTGGGTGTTATCTAAGTCAAAATCTGCCGATAAAATTTCGGCCGCCAGTTATGTCTGGACTCATAAAACCTAAACCGAGCGGAGTACCACTCTAGGCTTTTGGTGGCGGGATGCCTGTATCTAGACCTACCTTTTAAGCTATCAAAGATGTACTCCCATGCCGTCCTTGGGTGTTATCTAAGTCAAAATCTGCCGAAAAAATTTCGGCCGCCAGTTATGTCTGGACTCATAAAACCTAAACTGAGCGGAGTACCACTCTAGGCTTTTGGTGGCGGGATGCCTGTATCTAGATCTACCTTTTGAGCTATCAAACATGTACTCCCATGCCGTCCTTGGGTGTTATCTAAGTCAAAATCTGCCAAAAAATACGTCCGTCAGTTATATCTGGACTCATAAAATCTAAACCAAGCGGAGTATCACTCTAGGCTTTATGGGACGGGATGCCTGTATCTAGATCTACCTTTTAAGCTATCAAAAACGTACTCCCATGCCGTCCTTGGGTGTTATCTAAGTCAAAATCTGCCGAAAAAATTCCGGCCGCCAGTTATGTCTGGACTCATAAAACCTAAACCGAGCGGAGTACCACTCTGGGCTTTTGGTGGCGGGATGCCTGTATCTAGACCTACCTTTGGAGTTATCAAACATGTACTCCCATGCCGTCCTTGGGTGTTATCTAAGTCAAAATCTGCCAAAAAAATTTCGCCCGCCAGTTATGTCTGGACTCATAAAACCTAAACCGAGCGGAGTACCACTCTAGGTTTGTGGTGGCGGGATGCCTGTATCTAGATCTACCTTTTGAGCTATCAAACATGTACTCCCATGCCGTCCTTGGATGTTATCTAAGTCAAAATCTGCCGAAAAAATTTCGGCCGCCAGTTATGGCTGGACTCATAAAACCTAAACCGAGCGGAGTACCACTCTAGGTTTTTGGTGGCGGGATGCCTGTATCTAGATCTACCTTTTGAGCTATCAAACATGTACTCCCATGCCGTCCTTGGGTGTTATCTAAGTCAAAATCTGCCGATAAAATTTCGGCCGCCAGTTATGTCTGGACTCATAAAACCTAAACCGAGCGGAGTACCACTCTAGGCTTTTGGTGGCGGGATGCCTGTATCTAGACCTACCTTTTAAGCTATCAAAGATGTACTCCCATGCCGTCCTTGGGTGTTATCTAAGTCAAAATCTGCCGAAAAAATTTCGGCCGCCAGTTATGTCTGGACTCATAAAACCTAAACCGAGCGGAGTACCACTCTAGGCTTTTGGTGGCGGGATGCCTGTATCTAGATCTACCTTTTGAGCTATCAAACACGTACTCCCATGCCGTCCTTGGGTGTTATCTAAGTCAAAATCTGCCAAAAAATACGTCCGTCAGTTATATCTGGACTCATAAAATCTAAACCAAGCGGAGTACCACTCTAGGCTTTATGTGGCGGGATGTCTGTATCTAGACCTACCTTTTGAGCTATCAAACACGTACTCCCATGCCGTCCTTGGGTGTTATCTAAGTCAAAATCTGCCGATAAAATTTCGGCCGCCAGTTATGTCTGGACTCATAAAACCTAAACCGAGCGGAGTACCACTCTAGGCTTTTGGTGGCGGGATGCCTGTATCTAGACCTACCTTTTGAGCTATCAAACATGTACTCCCATGCCGTCCTTGGGTGTTATCTAAGTCAAAATCTGCTAAAAAATACGTCCGTCAGTTATATCTGGACTCATAAAATCTAAACCAAGCGGAGTACCACTCTAGGCTTTATGTGGCGGGATGCCTGTATCTAGATCTACCTTTTAAGCTATCAAACATGTACTCCCATGCCGTCCTTGGATGTTATCTAAGTCAATATCTGCCGATAAAATTTCGGCCGCCAGTTATATCTGGACTCATAAAACCTAAACCGAGCGGAGTACCACTCTGGGCTTTTGGTGGCGGGATGCCTGTATCTAGACCTACCTTTTGAGCTATCAAACATGTACTCCCATGCCGTCCTTGGGTGTTATCTAAGTCAAAATCTGCCAAAAAATACGTCCGTCAGTTATATCTGGACTCATAAAATCTAAACCAAGCGGAGTACCACTCTAGGCTTTATGTGGCGGGATGCCTGTATCTAGATCTACCTTTTAAGCTATCAAACATGTACTCCCATGCCGTCCTTGGATGTTATCTAAGTCAAAATCTGCCGATAAAATTTCGGCCGCCAGTTATATCTGGACTCATAAAACCTAAACCGAGCGGAGTACCACTCTGGGCTTTTGGTGGCGGGATGCCTGTATCTAGACCTACCTTTTGAGCTATCAAACATGTACTCCCATGCCGTCCTTGGGTGTTATCTAAGTCAAAATCTGCCGATAAAATTTCGGCCGCCAGTTATGTCTGGACTCATAAAACCTAAACCGAGCGGAGTACCACTCTAGGCTTTTGGTGGCGGGATGCCTGTATCTAGACCTACCTTTTAAGCTATCAAAGATGTACTCCCATGCCGTCCTTGGGTGTTATCTAAGTCAAAATCTGCCGAAAAAATTTCGGCCGCCAGTTATGTCTGGACTCATAAAACCTAAACCGAGCGGAGTACCACTCTAGGCTTTTGGTGGCGGGATGCCTGTATCTAGATCTACCTTTTGAGCTATCAAACACGTACTCCCATGCCGTCCTTGGGTGTTATCTAAGTCAAAATCTGCCAAAAAATACGTCCGTCAGTTATATCTGGACTCATAAAATCTAAACCAAGCGGAGTACCACTCTAGGCTTTATGTGGCGGGATGTCTGTATCTAGACCTACCTTTTGAGCTATCAAACACGTACTCCCATGCCGTCCTTGGGTGTTATCTAAGTCAAAATCTGCCGATAAAATTTCGGCCGCCAGTTATGTCTGGACTCATAAAACCTAAACCGAGCGGAGTACCACTCTAGGCTTTTGGTGGCGGGATGCCTGTATCTAGACCTACCTTTTGAGCTATCAAACATGTACTCCCATGCCGTCCTTGGGTGTTATCTAAGTCAAAATCTGCTAAAAAATACGTCCGTCAGTTATATCTGGACTCATAAAATCTAAACCAAGCGGAGTACCACTCTAGGCTTTATGTGGCGGGATGCCTGTATCTAGATCTACCTTTTAAGCTATCAAACATGTACTCCCATGCCGTCCTTGGATGTTATCTAAGTCAATATCTGCCGATAAAATTTCGGCCGCCAGTTATATCTGGACTCATAAAACCTAAACCGAGCGGAGTACCACTCTGGGCTTTTGGTGGCGGGATGCCTGTATCTAGACCTACCTTTTGAGCTATCAAACATGTACTCCCATGCCGTCCTTGGGTGTTATCTAAGTCAAAATCTGCCAAAAAATACGTCCGTCAGTTATATCTGGACTCATAAAATCTAAACCAAGCGGAGTACCACTCTAGGCTTTATGTGGCGGGATGCCTGTATCTAGATCTACCTTTTAAGCTATCAAACATGTACTCCCATGCCGTCCTTGGATGTTATCTAAGTCAAAATCTGCCGAAAAAATTTCGGCCGCCAGTTATGTCTGGACTCATAAAACCTAAACCAAGCGGAGTACCACTCTAGGCTTTTGGTGGTGGGATGCCTGTATCTAGACCTATCTTTGGAGCTATCAAACATGGTCTCCCATGCCGTCCTTGGGTGTTATCTAAGTCAAAATCTGCCAAAAAATACGTCCGTCAGTTATATCTGGACTCATAAAATCTAAACCAAGCGGAGTACCACTCTAGGCTTTTGGTGGCGGGATGCATGTATCTAGATCTACCTTTTAAGCTATCAAAAACGTACTCCCATGCCGTCCTTGGATGTTATCTAAGTCAAAATCTGCCGAAAAAATTTCGGCCGCCAGTTATGTCTGGACTCATAAAACCTAAACCGAGCGGAGTACCACTCTAGGCTTTTGGTGGCGGGATGCCTGTATCTAGACCTACCTTTTGAGTTATAAAACATGTACTCCCATGCCGTCCTTGGGTGTTATCTAAGTCAAAATCTGCCAAAAACTACGTCTGTCAGTTATATTTGAACTCATAAAATCTAAACCAAGCGGAGTACCACTCTAGGCTTTTTGTGGCGGGATGCCTGTATCTAGATCTACCTTTTGAGCTATCAAACATGTACTCCCTTGCCGTCCTTGGGTGTTATCTAAGTCAAAATGTGCAAAAAAAATGTGCTGCCAGTTATGTCTGGACTCATAAAACCTAAACCGAGCGGAGTACCACTCTGGGCTTTTGGTGGCGGGATGCCTGTATCTAGACCTACCTTTTGAGCTATCAAACATGTACTCCCATGCCGTCCTTGGGTGTTATCTAAGTCAAAATCTGCCAAAAAATACGTCCGTCAGTTATATCTGGACTCATAAAATCTAAACCAAGCGGAGTACCACTCTAGGCTTTTGGTGGCGGGATGCATGTATCTAGATCTACCTTTTAAGCTATCAAAAACGTACTCCCATGCCGTCCTTGGATGTTATCCAAGTCAAAATCTGCCGAAAAAATTTCGGCCGCCAGTTATGTCTGGACTCATAAAACCTAAACCGAGCGGAGTACCACTCTAGGCTTTTGGTGGCGGGATGCCTGTATCTAGACCTACCTTTTGAGTTATAAAACATGTACTCCCATGCCGTCCTTGGGTGTTATCTAAGTCAAAATCTGCCAAAAACTACGTCTGTCAGTTATATTTGAACTCATAAAATCTAAACCAAGCGGAGTACCACTCTAGGCTTTTTGTGGCGGGATGCCTGTATCTAGATCTACCTTTTGAGCTATCAAACATGTACTCCCTTGCCGTCCTTGGGTGTTATCTAAGTCAAAATGTGCAAAAAAAATGTGCTGCCAGTTATGTCTGGACTCATAAAACCTAAACCGAGCGGAGTACCACTCTAGGCTTTTGGTGGCGGTATGCTTGTATCTAGACCTACCTTTTGACCTATCAAATATGTACTCCCATGCCGTCCTTGGGTGCTGTCCAGGTCAAAATGTGATAAACACAATGGTCTTACTTTATTGGAAAAATAACGAAAATTTATTGTTTTTTTTTATTTCCACATAGAATATGTGCTGAAAATTTCCTAGTTTTCATTATTTTCCGCGTTACATGCCATTCTGTACAGATTTTTCATTATTTTTTGTGAGCATTTTAATTTAGTCGGGTTATAATGCGCCGCCAACTTTTGGCCGCCAACTTCACACCGGTAGTACTGTTTTACTGTGGACTTAGTATGTAGTGTTATTTTTTAAATTTTGATCAATTTTGATTTTATTTTTTCTGGAATGTGACCTTTATAGTTTAGTGATAGAACTGTTAAAATAGTTTACAATATCATTGTTACACCTTACCTATATTACATCGATAATATAATCGATTACTTAAATCGTTTTTATATTAAGCTTAAAATAATTGCGATTGTTCTATATTCAAATCAAGAAAACATTATCAAACATAATTAGAATTTATAGGTAAGTGTGTGCTAGCCAGTAAAAAAAAAGATTATTTGGAAAAAAGTATAGACTGCTTATCCATTAAATTTAAAAATAAGATTAAATTCAAATTTAGTAAAGTATAGGCTGGGTATAAATTTGATGTTCCATAATTAAATCTAAAAATAATATGGACGTAAAATTATTTTGATAAAGTAAAGCTCTTTTCCAGGTAAAGTATTTTGATTTATTATTAAAAAACTAAATATGTTTTATACAATATAGAATATTTATTTTTGGACTATCCCAGTACCTACCTATATAATAATTATATAGATATGAAACATCCGTAATTCGTGCTTACATGGCAATATATAAGAAAATTATTATTGTGGGCCTTCATCAATGCAATAGAACCTAAAACAATGATTGTTAGATTTTTATATGTTGATCTGTGCGTTTGTGCGCACTAATCTCAGGAACGCCTTAACCGATTTGGCTGCGGCTTTCACTAAAGTATTGTGGTAAGCTTAATTTAGTGTTTGTTTTATTTCGATCAGTTCATAAGTAAAAAAGTTATATTAATTTAAAGTTGCGGTAAAGTCGCGGGCCGCATCTAGTGTATAATAAGAACGGTCTATAAGTGACGAAATAACAGCCAATTATTATTTTTTTACGCGCGTATCACATCAATGAATGGAGCGGTTTCAACATTTCATCTCACGCAGATCTCGTAATTGTTTACTTCACTGGCGTACAACCAAATTGTCTTTATATCTACCATAGACAATGCATTGTTATTTTAATAACTTACGACTACAGACATCCCATACAATATCCCATACAATATCTGTCAAAAGTGACAGTTACTATGCGGTTGCTGTTCGATTATGAATCAATTGTGTAAGCAGACTTGGGGCCTGAAAATGTTCATATAAATTATTTTGTTCCAGCATCGTACATCAAAGTATGCCAGCGCGATGACCCTAACGTGGACAAGTGCATCATAAACTCCGTGGAAGAGCTGCGGCCTAAGATGATCAAGGTATATCAAGTCAAAGTTTTTGAGTTTTTTTTTTTACGAAATACTTCATATTGGTATAGTTATAATATGTGGTAATCATAATTTAATATTTAGCATAAGGAGCTATGGAGCAATAGCCAGCATTCCGTATTTAAAAATCGGGATCCAGCGATAAACTTTTTTTTTTCTTATATTTTTTTTTAATATTCTTAGCGATCAAATGGCAGCGAACGACAGTGAACTAGTTTTATATACACCTTATGGACAAATGAGCAATGTTTTTAGAAGAGTAGTACGCCTTTTGATGTTCCCCGGTTCAGGCTTATTAGTCATAGTAAATCGTTAATTTAGTTTTTTTAGTTTCTATTCCCCATTAGCCTAGAAGTTACAATTTGTTTTTATTCTAACTGTAATTATCTGTATGTTCCCATAAGTGCGCTCTGCGAACATAAAATTCGATCGAAAAACTATTCAATAAGCTGGGGCATTATACTAAAGGTTATCAGTCAAGTCATCTTGTCCGATGATGGTGTAAGTACGTTCCTATGCAGTCCTGAGGTTTAAATATTATACTTGAATTCTATAAAATAAAAGAGATAAAAATCATAAAATAAAGGTTTACCCCCAAATTTATTAACGTTTAATAACTTTATCAAACGTCATATAGTACTGCGCAAAGCAAAACTCTTGTGCGCGGTACTACGAGTATATGACGTTAGGTAAAGTAAAACACGTCTATAAATTCGGGGGTAAAAGTATAACTATTATAGTACAGCTGAATAGGGGAAGTGCGAGGTTATATGTAAGCTGCCCGTGTACTCCATAGTCTACGTATTTAGACACATTGTATGGAGAATTAAAAGTTTTAAATACTGTCCGCTAGAGGCGCTGTGCAATTTGCCATTCAATGTGTCTATATACGTAAACTATAAACTGTACAGTTGGCTTGCGAATAATCTCGCACTTGACGTACTGCTCTTACACATGTTGTAGTTACATTAATTGCTAGTAACAATGATAATAAATTCAATGCTTGAATGTGCGAATGGTGACAACAATGCGGATAGTAAGGGAAAAAACTTCAGGGGCACTTTTTACAACTTCTGAAAGTAATTTAGAAATAGGTCCGTAAGTAACCACCGACAAGGATTATAAAACATTATTAGCAATTTATGTTTTTTGTGTATATTTCCATTCACATTTGACAACATCGTATCGATACAACGAAGTACTTTGTATTTAAAAAACAGATCTCAATAAATAACAGCAATATACTTATCCATATTCTAAAAAATCTCCAAGCAATGTCTAGAAACTATGAATTATCTGCGGCTGCTTTTCCATCAGATAAATCATCCGTAACAGCTTTGCTTAGTTTATTTCGTTTTTGGCGCTGAGGCTTCACCCTCGGCGCCGGCCACTGCTGCTGCATTATTTTCATCAGCTGCAGCTGCTGCCCCTGCATTTGCAATAGCCTTGGGACCATCACCTTTAGATTGCGATTCAGGATCACCGCCATCTTTAGACTTGTTTACAGCATCACCGTCTCCAGGAGACTTCTGTCCAGCATTATTATCATCAGTACTGGCTGGTCCTGAATTCACTGATTGGCTATCGTTACCATTATTAGATTTGGGTTCGGAATTATTGTCACCAGACTCAGTTTCACTGTTTGTTGTAGATGCGGGTTTTGCGTCTTCACCATTAGACTTGGGTCCAGTTTCACTGTCTTGCGCGTCTCCCGTCGGTGCAGGATCGGTGCCACCTCCATTAGAATTGCCGTCACTGGCAGGAGCATTTCCCTCTTTTCCTGAGGCAGTATCATCTTGTGATGCCACATTGCCATCGTCGCTATCATTAGTCAGGTTCCCATTATTTATTATTATAGTATCACCGTTATTATCTATTGTTATATCTTCGTTACTATCTCCATTACCATTATCGTCTCCTTTATTTCCAGGTTCTTGGTTGCTACTATTGTTGGCGGATTGAGCAACGTCTTGAGAGACATTGACAGACAAATGAGAATTGCCGTTATTAGAGTTTGTTGATGACTGGCTCGTCGTGTGCGTTCCATTTTGTGTGTTGCTCGCAGTTGACTGAGCGTCTGTGGAGACTGAAGGGGCCCCGCTAGTTTGATTATCATTATCATCATATACTATGTTTACCTTAGTATGTACTTTTTTGTTAGTGTGACTATCGTTGGTAGAAGCATTGTTATGTTTTCTCAAATGAATAAAGATGTTAGTTCTACCTGATTTGGTGTTTGTCGGTATTGTTATCTTTATATCGTCGGGTTTTATCGGTTGTGTATTTTGGTTGTTATAAGGAAACGGTATTATAAATTTGTAGGGGTAGTTTAGTTGTTTTGAATATGATTTGAAGGGAATCCGCACTTGCAGAGTGGTCGACTGGCAGCTCTCAGCTCTATAAAGGTCACACTGAAATAATATAAAATATTAATTTATTTTAAATTGTAACTTAAAGTTGATTGTGGTAATGTATTTGTGACGACCTGAGTGACGCAGTTGGTAGTGACCCTGCTTTCTATGCCGAGGGTTCCGGGTTCGAAGGGACAAACTTTGTGTGATGAGCACGAATGTTTGTGCCCGAGTCATGGATGTCACTTGAAGTAGTGACATCCATGATATACTTAATTATGTATACTTAACAAAAATTATCATCGTAATCTGTTGGTACGGATAAAAAAAAAATAAAAAAATACGTATCTTAAGCTCAAGCTTAAGCATGCGTATCTTAAGCTCATGTGTACGAATTATGTATTAGATTTATGAAATGATGATGAAAAAAAAAACCCAATGAAATGACAATTGTGATTTTTAGAGCATTTATAAATTGACATTTCTTAATTCTGACATCACAATAAGATTTTAAAAAGCTCTAAACCTGTGTAGGCTAACCGAATTTATAGACGTTCTATAATTTTATCAAAGTCATATAGTACCGCGTAAAGCGACTCCTATGCGCAGCACTATATGACGTTTGATGGCGTTATAAAACGTCCATAAATTCGGGGCTAGAATACTCTTTCCAAATAATTCAGCATAACATAGGATTCACTATTCAAATTAATAATAACAAACTCACCTGCAAAATACCTATATAGGTAACAAAAACAATAACTTGATGCCACCCCATATTTCGATCTATGTCCTACCATATCAGTACTGGCTTATATACCGTCGTAGAGTACAACAGATAGATGTTATTGACGTATTCGTCACGCTGGCTCAAATCATTGTCAGTCGAATATTGTAGAGTCGGAGGCACGTAGGAGCCGTTAGCCTGACACATGTCGATAACTGTCAGGTGTTTTTAATACATTACTCTACGTCACAGTCATTTTATCTCTGGAAGTACACTCATTATGTTACTTATTACAGATAATAATAATAATACTACTACCCTACGCAAAGCTTGTATTAGGCCTCAGCCTCGAATTTAGCGGGCAGCGGGGCGGCGGCGGCGGCGGCGCGGGAGCGGCAGGATCTTATGCGTAAAATCAAATGGACCGTTCTCGAAAACAGCGGCGCGGCAGCGCGGCGCGGGCCGGCCAACGAGCTCCGCTCCCGTGCCGCTGCCGCCCCGCTGCCCGCTAAATTCGAGGCTAAGGCCTTATGGCTACCGTATAATATACTGAGGGCGAACTCAGTATATAATACTTATATAGATATTAAACATCCATGACTCGACTACAAACTTTCGTGCTCATCACACAAAGCTTGTCGCTGCCAGGGGCTCTCGGCACAGAAAGCAGGGTCACTACCAACTGCGCTAATCAGGTCGTCAGATAAAGAGTGCTTGCGATTGAAATTATTGAGCGTATGGTGAGCAAATTGCTGTTTTATGGACACATAAGTTTGTAGTTCTGTTGTTCGTTATACGACACATACGACAACACGACACATGCTCTCTCTCATGCTCAGAGCTCAGCTCATCAGTTCTGCTGCTCAGGGGCGGATATATGAGGGCGGGGAAATGGATGCAATCACTCCCCCCCCCACCCCCAAACAAAATACATTCGTAGCCCAGCCGTCCTGAGGATGCCTCGTTTAGAGGCGAAACATGTATCGAATATAGATAGTTTCTCGACTAACATCTTAGAGGTGTTCGGTGTTGCTAGTTTCTTTAATTATCGATCAAACTTGTTTGGATTATAATTGGAAAGTTGACAAGCCGAGGGTCAGTGGTAGGTTCCTCTTCCCCCATTTGTTTAAAATACATTCTGCCCCAACCTAGACAAATGGTTTTATAATAATTATTCTATTAATAAAATTTTGTAACTGGCTTGAAATAGAATCTCTCACAGTTTTAAATCTACATCTAAAATGTTGCCAATGTTTTCAAATATACCATGTAGTTGCAGCAGCGATTCTAAAAGTGTTTAAAGATATTTTATATGATATTGGCAATACCACTTTACTTGAAGCGAGCGTGACGCAAGGAGCGAAGGGACTACACACGAGGCGAGCGTTGTGCAAAACTAAACGCATATCCTTGGGCCCGGAATTAGGGAGAACGGCGGAACCGGTGTGACGAAACTTGTAATAACGATAACAAACTAAATAAATTGCCTACCTTTTGTTCATTATTAATGTATCATGCACAATATTGATTGAGAAAAAGTGCCCGCACAATTAAAATATTACTTGAACAAACTAAAATTCTGACACTGACTGACTGATAGACAACGAACAACCAAAACCGGTAGATCTAGACATTAAACATTTGAAAGATATATTCCCAGAGTACCTTACAGGTGCACTACCTAAGAAGGGCTTCTTGGAAATTTGACCTCTAAGGAGGTCCACGTTTCTGTGAACGAACATTTTCAATCTGGGCCAAATAGCTCATTGCACAATTTTTTTATCCAATACGTATTGTCGGGAAGAAAAATAAACAAATTTTGTGCGGTTGATGGCTTCGTGTTTTGATCATAGACTATTTTAATAAATAAGTATATTGAAAATAGATAAATTTATCGTGTTAATTACGTTTAATAAATACTTACTAATCACCCTTTCACGGAATAAACAAATACGAAGTCACTAATTATGTATTTTTTCACGATAATAATCTGTGAAGCTAAGACAACAATCACACCTCATTGTGATCAGTATCTATGAAACAGGTCGATTCAAATCACATTACAAAAATATGTTCACAATAAAACTGTATTCAGTGAGGCGTTGGAAACGAATCGCCCTAACACATTTTACATACAACATTTAGCGATTGGATGCATCTGCAATGGAAGCCAGACTTAAGTGTTTATTTGTCCCCATTGAACTTGTCTTAAGCCTATTTAAGTTTAGTCTAGACTTGGTTAGTCACCACCCTCTGAACAAAGCCATGTCGCCAAGCGGCCTAGCCGTGTTCCGGCATGATGTTCGGTGTTGCCATTCATGGATGGCGGGTCAGATCAGTTGCGCTGCATGTGCCTAGTGAATGTAGCGTCTCGATCTACTGCCGCCTTCCTACATCGTCACTTACCATCAGGTGAGATCGAGATCAAATACTTGCCTATAATGTATAAAAAAAAACACACGGGAACATAGCAGCAAAAAATATTTGCTTCACAGTTCATTCGAAAGTGTGTCATTGTCAATCGTTTCATAACTCACACAAGTGTGTCAAGATGATATCTGTCAGTGCAAACTGTAGTGGAATTTGGTGATTTGCTCTATCATCGTAAATCATTCATGAGTCATTGTGCGCTTACGATTTATTGGCATATACTGTATGTTTAAGCCGTTAGCAGTTTTAAATTGATTGAACGTGCGCATTGGAAAAAAATGCCTGGGGACTTTTCTATTTCCAATTATTTCCAATTTTCGAGATACGTGAGGTGGACTATGGCTAGAATCCCTATTGTTTTGGCCCAAATTCAAATGGCTTGATAACATTTGTCCTGTATCAATAAAAATGCCAATAAGTAATTTGAATAGTTGGGATCCAATACCGATTCGGTCGTTAGTTCCACAGAGAAGAGCCGGCTAGTAACTCTGTGGATACTCCCATGTCCCGTGACCATGATTGCCGTAAAGCAGCCGAAGCCTCGGGAACGTAAAAAACATAAAATATACGAGATACGACATCTGTAAAATTTGTTTTATTTCAATGTATGCATACTCTTTTCTCATTTGAGATTTAACCTACTAACTTATATGTTACTTGCTTCATTGTTTTACTAATAAGCTAGCAATGAGCTGGATAGAACCATGTAGGTATTTTATACAAGTATTAATTAATAGCGATCATTATTGCTTGGTCATGCTTACTGATCTTGACTTATCTATACATATAAATAAAATTGGAGTGTCTGTTTGTAATATTAAAATAACCGCTTTTTACTAAGTGCATTTGGATGTATACACGTTACCTATACCGAAACAACATTTTTTACAATTTTTGTCTGTCTGTCTGTCTGTCTGTCTATCCGTCTGTCTGTCTGTCCGTCTGTCTGTCTGTCTGTCTGTCTGTCTGTTTGTTCCGGGTAATCTCTGAAATGGCTGGACCGATTTTGACGGGAATTTCACTGGCAGATAGCTGATGTAACAAGGAGTAACTTAGGCTACTTTTATTTTAGAAAAAAAAATTGGATCTCTCGAAAAAAAATTAAAACCAATGTTGCAGCGCTGCGCCTGCTTAAAGTTTGATAGCAACAATCTGCAATGCGTCCCGCGGGATCAGAACGCGAGCAGGCTGTTGCCAACGGTTGAGACGTTGTTAAATACCACGCGGACGAAGTCGCGGGCAACAGCTAGTATACTCATAATCTTATTGCGATACGAATGAATAAAAGCCTTGATCAGCTAACACGAGACATATGGCATAGATACCAAATAAATAAATCCATCTAGCTATATCATGGTCCTCTCTAAGGTCCGACTTTCTCGCCAATGGCCTGGTGGCTAGAATGGTCACCCGCAAAGCGCTCCGCCCTACCCTTTAAATTACTTACAAGAATCTATTTCTAGTCAAAGCTGCGGGTTAGTTTAGAGGTGCACAAAATACAAAATGCATGGAGACATTCCAAGAGTCAAGTGTAAAGGAGTTCTCTCAATATTTTCAGGGTATACCCGAGCTCGACGTGCCCGGCATCGAACCCCTGAGTCTGGGTCAGATCGCGCTGGCCCGCGGGCCACAGGGCGCAAAGCTGACGGCGGTCGTCAATGACGTAAAGGTCCGCGGCCCCAGCAACTTCGTCATTGAGGAACTTAAGTAAGACTCTACCTATGTTTAAATAATATTCCTATATTAAGAAGTTAAGGATGAAAGGATAGTATACTTTTTCCGAATAACTCTGTATAAAGAACACCCTATATTTTATTGAGAACAGTTACCGTTAAGTTTATGTCAAATTATCAAATAGCAGTGATAGTCAAGTTGGTAGAACGCTTGCGTCCTACTAAGGGCCTACTAATTGCAGTAGGTACTGATTGGGGTATAAATTTATATTTACGTCACGTGGTACTTAAATCTCGTCGTCAGCCCCCATATTGGCAACAGCCCAAGCCGAGATCGTGCCTACTAGGGCGCCCTTAAGCTGGTTGCCCTCCTACCCCAGTGGCTGGAGCTTCTTTAGCGCTTGCCTTGTGAAGCTGTAAAGGTCATCTGTAACCAACAGCATTTTAACCATTTCGAAAAATATAACAATGACATGGTCTGCCATTTCAGGTCAGACTTGGCAAACAACAGGTTCGACTTCAAGTTGCTGCTGCCGAAGCTGGAGTTCATTGGCCAGTACAAGATGGACATCCAAGTGCTGTTGCTGCGACTGCAGGGTCGAGGGAACATCACTGGGACATTCAGTTAGTATAGTTTTCAAAACTTTTTTTTAATAAAGGACGCCGCACACCTTCCACTGTTCTTCTAAGCCAAGATCTACAGACGTGCCTAATAAAGACGCCGAGGTACTTTTGGTGACCTCCAGGTAAAAGATGGTCAATTGGTATTGAATCCTTTAACGAATTCCATGTAAGAGATTCTGATAACTGGTCATACAAAAAAAAAACAAATTGGGAACCTCCTCCTTTTTTTGAAGTCGGTTAAAAAATTACCCACTAGTTAGGTCTTTGTAGGAAAACAGTGTGCTCAGCACAAGTTCCTATCATTATCGTATCGCCAATGACAGAGCATGCTATCTCTATCATTTTTATTTACGAAACCTGCGGTGTGAATGGTACGGAATACAGTAAAAAGATTGTGCTTGAGCCACAGAAGTCGCTCCGCGTAAAACATAGACAAGCAGTAAAATCAGAGTAGACTTTGCAATAAATAACAAAATAAATTCACGTAACAATGGTTATGTGAAAAAACAATGCTATATTTGAAAGCAAAACCGTTGATGGCGACGTAACAGTTAAAATATGGAACAGTTATCCAACGAGTTACTTATATAATTAACTTCTATGTCAAGATCAATTAACGGGCTTCGGTTATCGGAAATATGCGGAAATTTGTCTACCAGTTTTTTTTGTCTCGCGCTTTGCAATGGAGGGATTATCTTTTTCGAACTCCTCCTATTTTCATCTTTCGATTAAATTCGTGCGGGTTCCAAGACAATTAACTTTATCCCGGGACTCGCCGAGGGTCAAACCTCGACCATCATTGGACACCACTGTAGATTTTGGCTTACTGGAGTAGCAGTGGTGGGAGTGTGTGGCGGGCCTAACCCATTAAAAAAAATCCCTAACTTATTTGGGATTGTCAATTTCACGCGAGCGTGGAGAAGGAAACACTGCATTCCTTAAGATTGTTTAAATACAAAAACCCATTCACCACCATACTCAAAATGAATGAATACTACCCACTCCCAATTCGTAATTTTATTCAAATGCGTTTCTTAATGAAACTCAATAATGTCAAAGTGTATTGAACTGTGGTTGCGTGCGCGCCGCGCGTGGCGAGGCGCGGTGCGGGGCGAGGCGGGGGCGGGGCGGGGGTGCAGGGCGGCGCTGCATCGCACCTGACTGTTGGCGTCACGTTTTACATTGCGGTCAGCACGACGTGTGTCTAACGCACAAGCTGTAGCGGCAGCGGTCGCCGCACCAATATTTAACATATCAATAGATAATTGACGTTTTTATATATCAAATCTGTGCACAGGTGCATAATAATGTAACAATAAATCAATTATACTTCGATCGGTGTTTATAAAACATACTTACTTTATTTTCTTGTATGCCACACTTTTGGTATGTGCCTCTCTGTCTACGCCCCGAGCAATATTTGATAATACATATTCATAATGTATAAATAATCTCAACTAAGTAATTCTCAAAGTCACTAAATATTTATTTTCTATATTTGTGTATTCAGTCCACTATTTAACCTTCACCTCAATACTATTACGTGATATAAGTATTAAGCTTCTATGTAATATGTATTAAGTTATTATGTGTACTAAGTATATTGAGCCAATAAAACGAGGGTCATCGACTGATGCTTCTTGATGGTCACCACGCTCCTTCAACAACAGTTTGTCTGAACGATGTTATTAAAATTTAATTATAGAACAATTGGTAAAATTCTAGACTGGATTTCAGATTAAAATTCTGGATTGGCATAATTATTAATCTTAGCTTTAGCTTGGGCACCATGGCCCATGGTTCCATGGTCAAGACGCACGGGGACAGGCAGACGGGCGGTGTGACTTGGAAGGTCTATGCTAAGGGTGTAGGACCCAAGCTATAGATTTATACTGTAAAAGATTTAATCCAGTTTTATAAAATGTTCTTTAATTGCAAATGGAATTTAACTTAATTTAACTATTTAATTATTGAAATTGAACGTTTTAACGAGTCCATATTTCCGAACGCACCATACTGCTCCCGTCGCCTCACGTACCTCCGCGCCGAATAACCGCTCTCGGTCTTTGAGAGAGCGAGAGAGAGATAATCGAGAAAACATGGCGCGCGAACGTTCGGCCCCGTCGCATACGCAGACCGCTGGCTAGATTTAATTAGTTTACTTCATTTTTGAAATACTTCTCTGATTATTATACTTTACTTCAGTGACTGTGATTTTCATTACGCGACCACAACGGCCCGCCGGGCACGCTAAAACGTTCAGCTTGCCTCTAGTCACTTAATACTTGTACCAAACCGGCTATGCAATGTTTAACACACGTGTTGAATAAAACGTTGCTAATCTGTTACGAATTTACGTTGTTTTAGAATAATGAACTAAACAATAAACATGCTCCATAAGTTATATTGCTGTTTGCAATAGCGCGCACAACAAAGCCATTGCTAAAATACCTTTTAAATGCACCGTCACTACGCTACGTTCACGTTGTACCAGTGAATGTTATTTAATTTATACAGGCCATTTAGAAATGGATTAATGTTGGATCGAAATGATTTAAAAAAAAGTTATGTTCCCGCACAAAATGACAATTGTTTTTTGCAAAAAAAAGTCTATCAATGAAATTTTAACTTCACTTAATGATTACAAATACTCTTAAGAAGCCCGAGCCAACGCTTAGTATGCCCTTTCTGAATCATTCCGTATACACGGGGAAGTAAATTCATTATAGAGTCACAGGGTAATAAGTATACGAACCTGACAATGATGTTAATTGCAATTTCTTGTTTTTTTTAATTTGGCACCACCATAGTAGGTATTTTGCCAGTGTCAAGTAATATAAATTATTTCAGTTTTCGAGCATATGCACAGGCCGAAAGGCTAGGCCCAAGTAAAATACCCCCCCATCCCTCAATCAGTAAAGTGATGGATACTTTCAGCACTTTGGTTCAATTCCCTACACTCGTGCACTTTACCGAACCCATAATGGTTAATAATCCACATATATCACTCACAGGAACACTAGTTTTAGAAATTAAATCATAACGGACGCCATGACTTTTCAGTTTCCCGCCAAAAAGTACATTCCTTGTTTTGTTACAGAGGACTACGCTTGCAATGTCACAATGAAAGGACAAAAAGAAACGCGAGGTGAAGATGAGTACCTGAAATTCGACCCTTTCAAGGTGAAGCTTCGCGTCGGCCAGTCCTCGATCTATCTCACAAACCTGTTCGACGGGGACCCAGTCCTCGGGACCGCCACCAACAGGGTCATCAACGAGAACTCCAATGTGTTCATAGAAGAAATAAGACCGGTCCTAGAAAAGAGCCTTGGGGACCTCTTCACGGAAATGGCAAATAAAATAACATCGAAATTCACTTACAAAGAATTGTTTCCCTGATTAGTGATAAGTTTGTCTATGGTAAGTTTTAAACTAAACAGTTTTGTGATTTATAATATGTGTTTTTGTGTGAGTCAAGGTCGAAGTGGTCAAAGGCTTATGTAAAATCTGTAATATTTATTTTTTATTTTTTTGTCTCTCTTCACACGGGCTATACCCGGATTTTTGGAAGGCTTGCGCGATGACATGCTTCCAACACGTAGAGGCCCTTTTTGAGAATTTTAATGTTATGTTAGCGACCTGTTGAGGTCAACTGCTGAAAATGTTTTTTTATATTTCATGTTATCATTTTGTAATATTATGTTGCTTATAAGAGATGTTAAATATTTGAAAATACTGATAGTTATGATTATTTAATAAAATACTCCCTCAAATGTATAGCAACTTATAATGGATTTTAAAGCCGTTATAACGCACTTTTTCCATCTGAAAAGTTCTTTTTAATGCCATTATAATCCATTATAACTGTGTATAAATTTAGGGGTTTATATTTTCAACAAAATTTATACTCAACAGCTTATTCCAATTTTTTTAGAATAGTGCTAGGTTTTAACTTGACTTATTTGGTTATTTGTACGTAAGGTTGTAAATAATGTATAGAATAGTTTTTTTAATGGTTATATTTAAATTGATAAAATTAAAAAAGCGAATAATTATTTACTTCATAAATGTTTTTTTTACCTTTAAGTATTAAATTGATCTAGTAGCGAATTTTTATTTGTTAATTATAGTCTACATAACTATGTGAATTAAATTGTGTGTATCCAACCATAATAAATTTGTCAATCTTTAATTTGCTATTGTTTTTTCCGTGTTAACCAAATCTAAATAAGTTTATAGTGAATAAAACAAAAAGAATTTTCCAAATCGGTACATAAATGAGGTAACAAACTTAAAAAAAATACAATCGAATTGAGAACTCCTTTTTGGAAGTCGGTTAAAAAGGGACCACCTTGATTCTACGTTGTAAACCTCCTATAAAAAGTACCGTGGAACCCATCTATAAAAAAGTACACGAAATGGTACCTTAGTAACGATCGATATTACTTCAAAGTTATAGTATTAGCCAAAAGATGGCAGCATTAGCTACTTTTCTATTACTTAAAAATACTTGACAGCTCCACAGAGGGCGCCAATAATAGACCTTTCATGAGTTTTTTTAATATTTACTACACATTTAAATAAAACTAACCTTACGGATTTTATTAAATCCAATTTCATTTAATATTATTAAACCCAAAACGAAGCGCACCATTGCAAGACCTCAAGACACTGTGAGCATCTCCTGCGTAGATCGGACCGCGCAACAAGCAACAACTAAATATGAGGGTACCCCAGTTCAAACTATGACACTAGGACGTCAACCTCCTCAGTCCTCCCTTGACGATGGTTGCTAAAGCAGCCGAAACGTCGGGAACGTAAAACCATAAAATAAACGCAATAAAATGCAAAAATTAGTTTTAATTTCAAATGTATGGCTATTGTACAGCGCCTCTAGTATTTAAAACTTTCGATTCTCCGTACAATGTGTTTTAATACGTTGACTATGAAGTATACGGTTAGCTTAAGTGTACTAATGCGTGTCGAATTACTATTTAAACTAGAGTTATTGACGCATTTGAAGAGTTGTAATGAATGTCCATTGTAAAATGGATCGTATGTCCTTAACCGATAGGTTGAACACACAATACCATTACGCCGTCATTTTATGTAGATTAAATAACTCTTATATAGTTATAAGCTATTTAATACTAGCTTGTCTTGATCCTTTTTACCGAGTTAGTTACACACATTAAACAAGTGACTCGGTCAAGGAAACCGGGCCTTTGGATTAGCATAATTGATACGACATCAATCCTAATCTACCTAAATATCGTAATATGTACAAACACCGTCAATATTTACATAGTATACTGGGCGAATATATCTATGCTAATATTATAAATGTCAAAGTTTGGATGGATGGATGGATGTTTGTTACTTAATCACGCCAGAACGGCCGAATGGATCTGGATGAAATTTGGCACAGAGATAGATTATAGTCTGGAATATCTTTTTATTCCAGTAAAATCTATGGTACCCGTGGGATAGATTTGCTAAAAATTTTCATAGCGCATAGGATCGACCTGTTTTGTTGCGCGGGTAACACCGCAGGGCGCAGCTAGTAATGTATATACTTTGGACGAATCACGCATTTAATGTTAAGGTTATTGATGGATCAGTAATTATTATGTTGGTAATTACACAGGGCTTTATAACGAAAAACTGATGCCATGCATACACTGGACCCCCCAGATTTGGAATTTTCCTTCGATCTTGGCATACATTATTCGCAATTGTTTTAACTAGTTTAAATTGATTTAAGCATGACAGAATTTGTAAGGGCTGTCAAATATGATTTGGATAGGTGGTGTTTATAGGCACATTAAAATCATCGTAGCAACCGTATGGCTTGGCGGGGCAGAGCCTCGCGGCCCTCAAGCTCAAGGCCCCTCGGCCTCTATGAATGATGTTCGAAAAACTTATAAAATATCCTAGATTAATAAAAATTTTTTTTTTACTTTTTAGACCCTGACCAACAAACCTATTAGGAAATACGATTAAATATTAGCTACTGCGGTACACATAATACCTATTTAGTAGTACCTAGCATTGCTTTGTTATGCCCTGCAGTGGGCGATAAAGTAGCTGATGATTAAGTAGTTTTGCACATGTAAAGAATTAAGTTTTATTTAAACAATTACATTTTTGCCCCCAGGCCCATGGTTACATAGCTACATCACCGATTATAAAACATGACCCTAAATGAAAAGTCAAGCAACTAAAAGATCCGGTAAACAGTTACAAAATGATGAATATAAAACGCAGACTTCATAATAATTATGGTAAGATGAGTTTCACAACCGTGGAAGGATGGATTGAAATGGATTCTCCATAACGATTACGTTCGTAAGAGGAAAACCCAATTTCAAATATTTGTAACCTATATTACTAGCTCCCTCAAACCCCGGCTTGCACCCCTGGGATTTCTGGATTTCATTTGCGAATCTCGTTTTCAACCGCTTATAATATGCTAAACGGTGAAGGAAAACATCGCGAGGAAACCTGCATGTCTGAGAGAACCCCTCGAAAGATGTGTGAAGCCCGCCAACGCGCACTGAGCTCCCGTGGTAGACTATGGCCTAATCCCACTAGCATTTATGGGTTGTCTAAAGGGGCTGGTATTATTATTATACTACTACATATTAATGAATTTAACAAAATTTGTAAATGTGTTTCCAAGCCGGCTGGCTGCTATATGTAGATATACTGGGGGTAGGTCAATGGTACGGATTTAAAATTATGTAATGTCATGAATATGTAATAGGTATACTTGATCTTGTAGTGACTTTTACACAATCCATGATTTATACATTATTTAATATTGCAAAATTTTAACAAAATTATAGATAGTTATAATGGCTTTATAACTAACTTTTCAGAGGAAAATGTGCGCTATAATAGCATTATAACTCTCTATAAATTTGAGGGTTAGTTTATTAGACTTAAAACTGTACACCTAAATTCAGGTCATCTGCAAATTTAGTTACAATAATAAAACTCTACTGCAGTCCACAATCACATTCACCTTAAAATAGGTTTTCATATATCACTGTTGTGAAACTCTAAGTCATATTAGGTAACATAAATGCTTCTAAATGCCTCGTAATCGCTTTGTCTGACAACCTAACAAATCTCCATAAGAGGTTTTTAAATTATGTTCTTTTGGTTTTTATTGTGGCCAGTAGCATTTCGACATAAACAAATTTTTGTTGTTTATACCCTAATACAAGTTACTTTTTAGTGGCTCGGAGTCGTTCTAGATTATCATAGTAATTAATCTCGTACCTATGTGGAGTTTTTTAGGGTCTTAACAAATCCCTTTTAGTTTATTTTTTTAGTTAGTTAACTAATTACAGATGTGCTACTGAGTCCAGTATAATAGGATGACTATGATTTGGTGGGTATATTTTGGGAAAGTATTATTTTGTTAATGTTTATTTTTTAAGACTTTTCCTTTAATGGCCTTTAAAAAGTAGAGTGTTATTATACCTCCAGTGTGTTCGATCAACAAGAGATTTCTTTTTTTATCCATAAATATTATAACTTAATGTTTATATGTAGATCCGAATGGTTCGTTGAAAATCAGAAAGAAAGGAACCAAGCACTGTTAGTAGGTCTCCTATAATTAGTATATTTATTTCTTATATTTACGCGAATACTACAAATTGAAATAAATATATTTTTTCGAATTTTATCGCATTTATTAGCCGAAACATCAGGAACGTAAAAACATAATCTTTAAAATATTTTCTTTCAAGTATATTTCCTATATGTATATTAGTTAGTAGTAGTAGTTATATACATAATTTCTTGTAAGTGCGCATATTGCGTTGCGATACTTCGCAATTTGTTTACATTTTGCTGTGAGATAACAAGGTTGTGTAACTCGTAATTGGCGAGCAATAAATGCGATCGGCGTCGCATGCGCACGCGGTTAATACCCCAACCCTCCCATATCATTTCCTATCTGTAACTGTTTCTCCTGGTAACCGGGATCCAAAGTGGTGTCAGAGGAAGACGCCAAAATTTTACCGTCTACATGTGCGGGGAAAACGTTAATTGTACTTAATTCTTGACTAGACACTTAGCTATAACTGCTGTAACAGTAGATACGTTTTGTGCAGCTTATAGTCATACAATAGCTTTCTAAATCGATTTCGATGGAAGCGAGGATTGAAGACAAATCTTGACTTGACGTTACGAGTATCAACGCATGACCTAGTATAAACTGGATCTAGAAACTTACACTGTACAAGACTAGATTACGTCACAACCCATTGTTGGGAGATCTAAAGTAGTCTAACCTTGTGGCTACAAAAAAATACGGTATACGCTTCAACCGCCAAGCTTCAATACAATATTAACAGCATCGATATAAAATTTGTATCGTCAATATAAGGCCTCAGCCTCGAATTTAGCGGGCAGCGGGGCGGCTGCGGTGGCGGCGCGGGAGCGGAGCTCGTTGGCCAGCCCGCGCCGCTGCTGCCGCGCCGCTGGTTTCGAGAACGATCCATTTGATTTTACGCATAAGATCCTGCCGCTCCCGCGCCGCCGCCGCCGCCGCCCCGCTGCCCGCTAAATTTGAGGCTGAGGCCTTAGGCCTAAAGCTTTAGCGTCAATGTAATATTTATAGCGTCAATATGAAATTTATATTTATCGCTCACGCTTGTTTATATAGCTGAGAACGTTATCCACTAGCAACTTCAATTGGAACCATTGATTTATGCGAATCAAAGATTAGAACAAACATGAGTCTTGCGTTTTATATTGACGCTAGGTTTATGAGGCGTAGAGTATGGTCACCGAGGGATCGAGGTGTAACATCTACAGAGTGTATGAACATTTCTAAGGCAATAAAGTACCTAAATAGTTTAAAAATCAAATATAAATTTAGCCTTGAAATAAAACAAATATTATATATTTTAGATTATTTACGTTCCCGACCTCCCTCGACCATGCTGTAAAGCAGCCGAAATGTCGGAAACGTAAAATACATAAACAAACGCTGAAAAATCCGCAAAATTATTTTTATTTTTCATGGATGGCGGGTCAGATCAGCTGCACTGCATGTGCCTAGTGAATGTAGCGTCTCGATCTACTGCCGCCTGCCTACCTAGGCAAGTATGCTCCATCGTAGATCTCATCGTCACTTACCATCAGGTGAGATCGAGATCAAATACTTGCCTATAATGTAATAAAAAAAAAACATATTTCAATGTAAAAATGAACTAGACATAATCGATCTATAAATGTATTTTAAAGGTGAGTATCTTACTTTTTCTTACACATGTACCGACTGGAACCGGTATCAGTGACCTTGGGGCCTAAAAAGCCCTAAAAAATCTGATGCAGAAGGCTAGGAGGAAACCACTGCACTAATTTCCCAAGAGAAACATGTGTAGCAATGTCCAATGGAGACAAATCATATATAGTCACGATCCTCATTGGTGAGGGAACGACAAATAAGAGAAGAAGAAGTACTTACCTTTGTTATGTTAGGTACACTCACTATAGAATAAATAATAAGTAGTCAAAAATACGTTGAATATGTATGTTTATATTTTTCTTTACGCCTTTGTTACTGCTTTGTGAGTATCTTTAAATTTAATAACACTGAATTATCCAAGAAAAAGTGACATAAAGGAAAATGAAATCATGCTAGGTCTTTTACTTCCAATAAGGATAAGTGTAAGTTATTCTTAAGTGTTGATAAATAAAATAAACAAATGAATAACGATACATCTTGAGAAATATTTTCCTCTTTTACACGCGTAAATTCTACCTTACTTATATTATTTCTACTATTGCAAGGAAGATGTTAATTTCTTTAAGGAAACGGCATAGATAATAATCTTTAATTCCATGAAAATCCCCATCAGCAATTCTTTTTTTTTTATTTTTTCCTGTGGTTGCCCAACGCGTGCGCTGCACTCCCTCCCTCCTACAAATATCGGGCTATTTCGGCGCCTGCTCACACTCTCGTCCGTTCACTCGGTGCAACTGAACAAATTTATTGCACCCGAATTTTATATTTTTATTCATCAGTTAGTTCGAATAAGTGAAAATGAAAGTGATCATTTTGTTATTGTGTGCCGCGTGTGTTTATGCGAAAGTCACTCGTAAGTAATTTTAATTTAATTAAAACATCAAGTTTAGTGTTTAAACCCACAGTTTTGTGCTATAGATAATAGAACCATTACTCATACTTAATTTATAAAGTTAATGAAATAGATATTTTATGACAGATTATTTAGACTAGCTGTGTGAATTAGTTCGATTTTATTAGTAAAAAAATATGGTTTGTTTACATAAAAACAAATTAGACATATTTAGGTTTTCGTATTATTGATATAAAATTAATTTTTGGGATTCTATCGCGTTCATTTTATGTTTTTTCCGTTCCCGACGTTTCGGCTGCTTTACAGCAACCATGGTCACGGGAGGACCGAGGTGGTTGACGTCCTAGTGTGTTTTCGTATAATTTAACAATTATTCAGTTGTTCTTATTTATTCAATTATTTGTTCCACTTTGAATTTGTGCTCAGTTCATTGCATTGAACGATCAGACTTGGTCCGTGTAACAGATTACGTTATTGATTTCATAATTGCTCTCACTTCTATTCCGTTCGTACTCGATCGCGTCAACAAACCTCGTGATTTCATAAAATCTTTTATGTGCTCAGAGACAAAATTTCCAAATTTATTAACGAAATAATTGGGCTCAATCTATTTTATATAGTTTACAATATTTCAGTTGGTAATTTTTTTAAGACCAAAACATTAGAATTCATTTATTTTGCTTCTTACAATAAACGAACAACTTCGATGAAAAAATAAATGATGTTTTGTAATTAATTTGTGGTAACTTGTAAAGAAGTGTCTAGGTAACTACTGTAATTGAGATTTCTCTATTAAAATATAATTGATGATTTTCTCTTCTACCAGTTTATGGATTTCTAACATAGGCCCCACCGCTATCATGAACAGTACTTTATATCGAATCACAAGCTTAATCCTCTTACCTTTTCAATTCTTGATTGCCTGTCCCGGCGAACTTCGGACCGCCTCAGCATCAAATGAGAAAATGTTTTTTGCCCATATTTTAATAGTTATTCTGCACATTGAAAAAACCTAATCGTACGGATTTTATTTATATTAGTTTTATTTCAATGTGTAGTATTCGCGGAAACATAAGAAAAGTTATTCTTTAATTCGGGGCGGAGACAAATCCAAAAAAATTAAGTTAATATCAATCGGCCCTCCCGTTCTTGAGTTATTAACGGTGTAACTAACACGACCTTGTTTTATATAAATAGATTTAGGGTGGAGTGCACCATCCACAGTTAGCTTTAACTACAGTCAAATCTATAGAGAATATTAGACGGTGGTTAGGTAAATGTAACAATAGATGGTGAACTCCAGCCTCGGGCTTCCATAGTTAATGTAGGAGCCCTTATAGCTTCGCCGTGTTTATATATAACTAGCTGTTGCCCGCGACTTTGTCCGCGTGGTATTTAACAAAGACAACCGTTGACAACAGCCTGCTCGCCCATTCTGAGCCCGCGGGACGCATTGCAGGTTGTTGCTATCAAACTTAATCAGGCGCTACGCTGCAACATTGGTTTTAATTTTTTTTTCGGGAGATCCTATTTTTTTTCTAAAATAAAAGTAGCCTAAGTTACTCCTTGTTACATCAGCTATCTGCCAGTGAAAGTCCCGTCAAAATCGGTCCAGCCATTTCAGAGATTAGCCGGAACAAACAGACAGACAGACAGACAGACAGACAGACAGACAGACATACAGACAGACAGACAGACAGACAGACAGACAGACAGACAGACAGACGGACGGACAGACAGACAGACAAAAATTGTAAAAAATGTTGTTTCGGTATAGGTAACGTGTATACATCCAAATGCACTTAGTAAAAAGCGGGTATTTTAATATTACAAACAGACACTCCAATTTTATTTATATGTATAGACTAGCTGTTGCCCGCGACTTCGTCCGCGTGGTATTTAACAACGTCTCAACCGTTGGCAACAGCCTGCTCGCGTTCTGATCCCGCGGGACGCATTGCAGATTGTTGCTAACAAACTTTAAGCAGGCGCAGCGCTGCAACATTGGTTTTAATTTTTTTTCGAGAGATCCAATTTTTTTTTCTAAAATAAAAGTAGCCTAAGTTACTCCTTGTTACATCAGCTATCAGCCAGTGAAATTCCCGTCAAAATCGGTCCAGCCATTGCAGAGATTACCCGGAACAAACAGACAGACAGACAGACAGACAGACAGACGGACAGACAGACAGACGGACAGACAGACAGACAGACAGACAAAAATTGTAAAAATTGTTGTTTCGGTATAGGTACCGTGTATACATCCAAATGCATTTAGTAAAAAGCGGTTATTTTAATATTACAAACAGACACTCCAATTTTATTTATATGTATAGATTGAATTGGTGACCCAATTGGCACAGTTAGCGGTGACCCTTCTTCCGTACCGAGGGTCTCGGGTTCAAATCCTTGTCGGGGCAAACTTTGTATGATGAGCGCGAATTTTTAAACCCGAGTCTTGTACGTTTAAGATATATATACGTATTTATAGGTATACTAGGATCGTCCTTAATCCATTGCACGGTACTCATACAATTGTTTCTTAGCTTGCGACCGTACCGTTGGTGTGTTCGTCTGGCGATATTATTGTTATTACTTTCAAGTGCACATTCATGTTGAGAAATGGTACCTTCATTATTCAAGGAGAAGTGAACTAGCAATCACGCGCATGTAGGACAATTGCTGCACACTGTTTACGCTGGCTGAACTGTGGATCTGCGCATATAAACGAGTACGGTACCAATAAAAAAAAATCTAACCGGTACCTTAATTCATTGGCCGGACTATACTTACGTGTGGGAACGTATAGCGGTACAATATGGAACCCTATAGTCAGTGCCCTAGAACAAAAAATAGGATAGAGCGAGATCCAAGTTGCGCTCCCTACTTGCTTGCCCCTAATGTAAGTAAGTATATAATGTATGTATCTAAGTAAGTGTAGCACTTGGAACTTATTGGTAGATCTTAAGTCAACATTTTAAGTCTCAGTCCGCCCTTTTGGACCTGGCGCCTGGAGCGGTTCTCTTCGCCCTATGGTAGGGCTGTTCCTGCCTATAATATTTATAATTACCACACCATTTGTTTTTTATGAATATGCGATATAATACTACTATGACGACAGTTGCAAGTACCTATTAATACAACGGTACTATTGAAATAAAACTAATCTTATGGATTTTATCGCGTTTATTACACGTTTTTCTATGTTCCCGACGTTTCGGCTGCTTTACAGCAACCATGGTCACGGGAGGACTGAGGTGGTTGACTTCCTACTGTCATATTTGGAATCAGGGTACCCTCTTATTTTGTTGTTGTTTATGTTGTAAGATTGGTTTTATTTCAATATGTAGTATTCGCGTAAATATAAGAAATAAATATGACACCGGTACTATTGTCAAATAAAAAAATAATGTAATACGAGTATATTGATTTCTTATATTTACGCGACGCGTCTGCGACGCGCTGCTTTACAGCAACCGAAACTTCTGGAACGTAAAAATCATAATATAAACGCTATAAAACCCTTAAAATTAGTTTTATTTCAATATTGTGATATGTTATGTTATCGTCGAGTAAAAAAGTCACAGGTTCAGTTCAAGATTGGTACTTGCAAAGGAAGTGCATGCAGCCCAAGGCTGTGTACATTCACTGTAGGCTTATTTTAATGGCGACCTTTTCAATTAGCGTAATATGGAGACAGGACATCCAGTGTATGGTTAGGTGTGTACGGTTGGTTACCCATCCCGCTAAAGTGTGTCACGGTGATAATCTGTAATTATTGGGTGTCACTGAAAATGGTACCCATACAAAGCTGTAATTTAAAACTATGCAACTTCGTAATCCATCCATCCATTGTTTTTAAAGACGGCGGCCAGCATCTTGGGCACGCTACCGCATGGGCCAGATGTTTACACTTTTTGTAGCTTTTCTATAACCTTTTTGATGTATATTAGTTTGTAAATATTTCAGTTATTTTCTTTTTAAAGACTGACATTAGGCTGCTTATGTAATAGGAGGATATTAGTATCGTAATCTTCATCACTAATTCTAACCATTAATATATGTATAACTTGTAAAATTGTCATGCATTTATTTATTCATTAAAATTGCTGTATTATTAAACAACACTCCGAAGTTACTAGAAGTAAGGTTTTTTTACAATATTTGTATTATATTTTATTCTAACCAAAATCTTCCGCAGCGGATTACTTCCCGTCCTGCAAACGGAGCGACCCTCAAATCGACAAATGCATCCTTGACGGAATAGAAGCCATGAGACCCCGGATGAAGGAGGGCATCCCGGAACTCAACATCCCTCCACTGGACCCCTTCATAGTACCCACTCTGAAGCTGGACCGAACTGCTTCCAACTTAAGATTGAAGGCAACCATCAAACATGCGCAGGCGTTTGGCGGCAGCGACTTTAAAATCGAAAAGCTGAAGTGAGTTATTTAGAATATACAGGTCATTCAGAAAAGGTATACTAAACTTTGAACTAGCACTTCTGTAGCGCGTGTGTTGCCTTTGGGATTTCTGGATTTCTTGTGCGTATCTCATTTTCAACCATGAGTATCACTTGCTAAACGGTGAAAGAAAACATCGCGAGGAAACCTGCATGTCTGAGAGAACCACTCGAAACACGTGTGAAGTGCGCCAACCCGCACTAGGCCAGCGTGGTGGACTATGGCCTAATCCCCCTCGCATTGAGGGGAGGCCCGTGCCCAATAGTGGGACATTAAAAGGCCATTAAAATTTATATCCACCATAACATCTTATTTCTAGGTTGAACCTAAACAACAAATACGTGGGCGAGGTGAAGCTGGTGTTCCCGAAGCTGTTGGTGAACACCAACTACGACGTGCGAGGCTCCCGGCTGCTGACTCTCGACATCAACGGCAAGGGCAAGCTCACTGGGACATTCAGTAAGTGGCAGTGGCGGGTTTAGCCAGCGTGGGGCCTGTAGCAAATGCGCGGGGACTGTAGAAAATGTGCGGGGAGTGTAGCAAATGCGCGGGGACTGTAGGAAATGCGCGGGGATTGTAGCACTGCGCGGGACCTGTAGCAAATGCGCGGGGCCTGTATCAAATGCGCGGGACTATAGGAAATGCGCGGGGCCTATAGGATATGCGCGGGGCCTGTAGCAAATGCGCGAGGCTATGTAACTACTACGTGTTCTCATTTGACGGCAGTTGGTATCACATAAGTATCTTACTTGATAGATGTAGTTGCGCAAAGGGCCCAAAGCATTTACGGTTTAAGATTATTTATTATCTCAAAAGATTAAGAATCACTTATCGAGAAATAGAACTACACTAAATGAATTCGTGCAAAGCACAGGACTAACCTTAATACAAATTATGTAGTTACATTTAAAAAACAACAAAAACAACAATTAAAAAACACAAAAAAACGATTATCTTCATGCTTACGCATGTTATTAAGTCAATGCTCAAATTTATTCACATTTAACATATTTTTATTATACAAAGATGTTGCTAACACATGCTATATAGCTAATCCAAGCCTGGGAATTGATCATCTAACTAGCAGTTACAACGACACTCCTCTCTCGGACCCCATGCGGCCCGATCTGACTAACCGTCACATCTGAGTTTCTGAGTCCTAGAAACTCCACACAATACCTCTCTTGAAGTGGCTATGAGTCTCCCCCTAACCGACAGTTACTAGACTATCAGGTAATTTAGCCCAATACATTACATAAACTCATATATTCAAGTATGAATGAGGCATGAGTAGCCCGACATGCCTTAAGACAGTATAACGAAATTGTGCAAAATTTTCGTTCGCGTTTAACTTTCGGGGAAAAAAACATGCTGTGTCTGTTTTCAACGAGTACGACTCAGCGTTACCAATTACACTCGGAAGCAATGAATCCGGTTCACCGAAATCAACCTTAATATATAAGGATTATCTTACATTCGGCGGGGTTAATTAAGTTACATATAATGCCTGCAGAAAGAACGATTACAGAATAAGCTAGCAACCATAGTTTCTGAGATGTTAAAGTTTATTTGGCGACCCAGATTCCTTGCTTCCAAGTATAATTTTTTATCCCTAATTCCCTCAATTTAGAATCGTGGACTTTGGACCTTATAACTAGCTCTCTAATCTGATAAAGCTGTAAAAAAAAACCCCAACCAAGTAATTTCCATACAAATAGCGTATTTCGTACGCATTGTGAATGGTCATACCAATGTTATTAATTTAATGTTCTATTGTTCACAGTATATTTAAACGTGATGATGACAATACCTACTTATATTTGTTATGTTCTTATAATCATAAAATATGCTATGGTAATGGATTTTGTATGTGATTTTTCCTTTTACCGTAATCATCAGGGCCCCAACTCTGCTAACACAATCGAGTCATAATCGAACAGCAACCGCATAGTAACTGTCACTTTTGACAGATATCCTATACAATGTCTGTCAAAAGTGACAGTTACTATGCGGTTGTTGTTCGATTATGAATCGATTGTGTTAGCAGACTTGGGGCCCAGTTTGGTTGATTTTATTACCGAGACGCCCTCATTAATATGTTAGGGGACATTAGATATATTCATATCTGTGTCATAGATCTGGGACCCTAATTAACAGCCAGACAAATGAAATGTAAGAAATATATATAAAACATACTCATGTATGGGTAAGAACTAGTTTCAATCAGGACATGTATAAAGTTTTCCACTTAGACTGAATTATTGCTTTAAATGCCTTTGATATAAATAGATTGTTATAAGCCTACCGTAAAATGTCGTCTACCTGTATCTTATGCAAAGTAGGTATGTAATTGCGGTGTCGTACTGACTGACAAGGCAGCCTCACAATTAGTCGCAATGTCGGCTCTGCTAGTTCAGTCAGTAAGTGACTTGCCCGAGGGTAGCTGTACTGCTTTCTCGTTCGGGAAATGTCATATCCAGTAACCTCACTGTAATCACATCTATTTCAACTACACATTTTTTTAACGAGGTGTTATGTCTTTCTCCACACGGGATATACCCGGATTTATGGAAGGTTTGCACGGGGACATGGGTTCAACACGTAGAGGCCTTTTTTGAGAATTTTAATGTTATGTTAGCCACCTGCTGGGGTTCAATTGCTGAAAAGTAACGAGGTGTTATTATTATAATGGATGCTCGCAAGCCTTTGGGGAGGTGAGCGGGTTATGTCGGACTCTTACTGACTCAAAACCCATGGTGGTACTTCTCCCACCTTGTAGTCATAGGAACGCTTTCGCTCACCTATCTCAACTCTTCGTGAGCTGGTTGCTCGGGTCAAAGTGTGGCTGTCGCACCCACCTTGCCCTCAAGCTAGTCCCGCGAGGTGTCGCGGCTAGTCAGTACACGACTATCGATGAATCTTAATTATATTGTATCACGTGATGTATTATATTTTATTCTCAGCTTTTAATTGTCCAAAGCTTCGAATAAACATTTTATTATTGAAGGAAGGTCCAAAGTGTAAAGTTTTACTTTATTTTTGTGCAATGGCTTCCGTATAATTTTGTAGTAATCTATATATAAAGGCTCGTTTTAAAATCTATGTGTTTTTGTTAGGCTTTTTGTAGTAGCTTGTCGTCGACCTTTCATCTTTTAACGGCTAACCTTCCTTAGATTCCTCTCTATAATCTAATTATGTGCGCTAAGTATATATGAATAGTATTATGTTTTTTCTTACAGCCGATATCACAGTAGTGGCTAAAGGTGCCGCCAAACCGCTGATCAAGGACGGCGTGGAGTACTTGCAAATAGAGAAAGTGGTGACCAGGGTCAGAATAGGTAACGGCCAGATTGCCTTCGAAGACACTGAGAGGCCTCTAGCTGGTAAGATTTTTAATTTTGTTAGTATAATAGCTGTATTTTAGGCCGCGTGGTCTATTAGCGATAACGTGCAGTAATCAGCGAAAAATACTGGAGGAATTTAGATGATGCTTGGCATGGTGATAGCTAGATTTAGGGTACGTTTCGTCTCGACAAATGGATGGTTACCCGCTGGAAAGCTAGAAAATTTGTTTTCTTAAAATCTATGAAAAACTTGACTTGTCAAGTCCTCCTAAGAAGTTTGGTAACTTGTCAATTAAGTAACCTCGACTTTACTTATAGGGTTAGGGGGGTTTTTAGGCTTAGTCCACGGTTTAGGCCTGCATTGGCCTGCATATCCTTCTGCCTGACGTTGTTAAATACCTACAGAAATGTGGGTGAGGTTTTTAAAAAAAACTTGACCAGAAAATTGGGTCGAAAAAATCGAAGTTTTCCCGGGATATTCAAACACTGAATTCCACGCAAACGAACAGCACAGCTGCAGGTCATATTTGATTCGATTGTCTGGCAAAATTCCCAATTCTGTTGGTTATTCGAACACAAACTTAATTACCGAACTTTCATGGTTGTAATGAGCAAATCCAAATAATTTTAGCTGTATCAAATTTAGTTCAGATGTAATCTATAGACAATAGAATTAGACACTCATATTTATTTATTTCATTATCTATTTCCAGCCGCTTCAGCCGCTTCATTCTTCAACTCCAGCCCCGGCGTGGTGCTGGACATCCTGACGCCCCTTATCGAGGAGACCAGCGCCGCGGTCATCAAGGCCTTCGTCAACAAGATCCTGGCTACTATACCCCTGAACGAAGTTCTTATTGAGGACTCACCAGCCGCTTGAAGCGCTTAAAGAGTGTCGGTTATATGTAATTGAAATTCGCAGAATATCTGCACTAGACTGATATTTTTTTTTTATTTCTTGGAGATTTTGTGGCGCAATCAATGTCACTTTTTGAAAAAAAAAAAACTATTATCTTTTTAAGACTGTCTCCTAGGTCTATTGGTTTTAGGTAGGTAGTGCTATTTTTATTTGTAATTATCTATTATATTATCCGTTCGATCATTATAATAAAATCCATTTTTGTTAATCTATACTAATATTATAAATGTGAAAGTTTGGGTGGATGTTTGTTACTCTTTCACGCCCGAACGGCTGAACGGATCTGGATGAAATTTGCCACAGAGATAGATTATAGTCTGGAATAACACATAGGCTACTATTTATCCCGGTAAAATGTATGGTTCCCGTTTAATTTAAATTTATCCCGATTTTGTTAACAACGCGATCTCCTTGGAAGCTGTTTTTTATTTTTTTGTAAACTTTTGTTTTACGCCTTGTAGCCTATAATCATTGAAACGATTAGTAAATATATCTATGATCTTATAAAAAAATAAATAAGTAAATGTTTATGTTATATCCGCTCTTAATAGAACAGCTCCATCTATAAATCTCATATTAATTCGAAAAGTTAATAATATCAATAAATGTAACTATATACAAATGATTGAAATTAAGTGTTCAAGTGTGGCCATCTTTTTCATTTAAAATTTCCCAATATTGGGTCTAGAATATTCAAGATATAAAACAGATTTATTTAAGAACAATACTAATGTATATTCGTATTACCTGGGCTCTTAGTATAAGTTTTACGTATTCAAATACTTATCGAACGAATGGTGCCGCTGTGAAAGTTTAGATCACTCGATCGTTACTGATAATGTCAACACATGTAACTAGCCTCGAAGGGGCTAACTAAGTAGCTAAGTAGTTCTGCAGACACGGTATAGTTTTTATAGCACTGTGTTATACCGGTATAGTTTCTTTAGTCCTCTCACTGCACTGAACGTAAGAATCGTTTGTACTTAATAAAAATATTTATTTTGGGTTGTCCCTTGATGTACTAGGGAATAAGAGACCTCTCCACCAAATGTTATGTTGTTTTTATTTCATGACGCTAAAACCGTTATAAAGTTTGATTAATAAATAAGATATTTAATGTGCATTAATATCTATTGTAAATGTTTAATATGCATAAATATCTACTGTAAATTTACTTACAAACTGGTTATGAGAAAGTTATTTTAATATCTAAATCAAGTAGTATGCTCACTGAAATACTCCTGTGCGAATGTTACCCAACTAAATCAAATAAAAAATCTTCTTAGTATGCACTTAAATATGATATAAAAAATTAAAATTGTCTCTTTGGGCACCAAAGATCAATCGCATTCATGTAATTACAGCTGTCGATTGGATTAAATTATTTAATAAAACGTGCTTTCACAAATACATATTTCATTTTATTCTGATACCAATTCTAGAAAATATAATTAAAAACCATTCACAAACTGGTAAAAATATTGCTCAGCATTATTGGCAAGGTGTGAGTCATTTGACAGATGAACATTAAACAACACAGGACAGGACCCAGCGTTCACCCGCGACTTGCCAGCCTCCCCGATTATAAACCAAACAAGTTAATCAATATTAGAAGAAATTCCCCAAATTATTTTACAATGAATACCTACTTACGTGAAGTCGACGACCTGCTTTCTGCGCCGAGGGTCCCAAGTTTATAGTACCAAGGTAGTACCAAGTTACCAAGAAAAGCTATATCAATGCTTACGCTTCGTGAGCCGCGTGTGAATGCTTGTACTCTGTTTAAAAGCCCATTCTTTTCTGATTTATGCTAGAAAGGGTATCTAAAAATACATACTAATTTCATTGAGGATGTAAATAATGTATTTATGTCTGATCTTGCCGGATAAGGTTAAGGTCAAATACCAGTCGTTTCTTGACATCTGGTGCACACGCATTTCCTGATGCGTTTACATACCTATATCTATAAAGCTATCAATACACTTTTATTTCTTATTCTAAAGGTACCTTTACGTGTAGGTCTAAGTGATCGTCGATTGTTCCTTTTGCCCGTTTTTTATGTTGTTGTAGACCAGGGGTTCCCAATCTATTTTGGGCCAGAGACCTCTTATCCAAAATGAACTGATACCTCAGACCCCCATAGCAAAATTCCTTTAAAAATCATATCTCTAGTTTTTTTTCCTATATTCCCTATCCTATAGCATGCTTATGATACGTCATTCTTATAACAAGTTCGTACACTTAAAACAACTTATACAGTATCTTGAAAGTTTTAAATAAGAACTGGTTTTAATTAATAGGGGTCGATTTTTGGACCTCGTCGATCGCCAAAATCAGTTTTTGTTTATGTCGACCCCTGGGTAACCCTGTTGTAGACGATCTGTAGGCGACTTGGGTTACTGCATGATGCTACTCACTGCGTGATAACGGGTTTGTTTCCCTTGGAGGGTAAATTTCGGAAATGATCTTTTGAACGGTACCAATAATACAACCCCTGCATGGTTTGTGACCATATATACATACAGAACTGATTTGAAAATTAAAATTAACTATAGCATGTGGGTGTTGTTGCTGCCTAATATTAGTTAGCTTACATTTTAAAACCGAAGAAGTGAATACTTTTAAAACGAGACCATCTATGAACTATAATTAAATAGGTACCTAGTGTACTCGCGATGTTAATACAGACGTCTCATCAATGTCAACCACATTTTAACTCAGAGTTAACATGTCGACCCAAGTAACTTAAACTCTAATACAGTATAATTAGATCACAAAATCACCTTACATCTGTATAAACTATTATAGCATAACATTTTTTATATATTGTCAACTCTGCCTCATACTACAAGTACGAGTATTTATAAAAAATATTTACATAATCCTTAATTGAGGCGTTTCCCCTTATGGCATGGTCAGTTCACAGCGTGGCTATTTAAAGGGACAATTCTATGTTCAACCTTTTACTAAGATGGAGTTAGGTTCTTAGTCAGGTCCTTATAGATTATTTTATAATGATTACTTTGAAGATTGTACTGGTGATCGGTTTCGTTTGTTTTGTGTTCGCTAGGCGCGTGGAACGTAGAAATGGAACTGATTATGAGGATTACAACGCGGAAATGGGTAAGTATAAGCTTTGTCTTGAAATAAATCTGATATTTAAATATTATTAATGGCCTTAGTCAAAGTCAAAGTCAAAGTCAAATCATTTATTTCGTATAGGCCTACGGGGGCACTTACAAATTGTCATTACATTTTTTTTTTCTTAAGTCTACAACTTAGGTTTTTTTTTTCAAATATATTTAATATACAGACACGACCAAGTTACAGTACATAAGGTGTACAGCGTGATTCTGAAAGGATATACTAATGTTTTAACTTGAGCTTCTTTAGTGCATATGTATCATTAAATGAAATGAGAATTTCGACGTCAATTGTCAAATATTAATTTTATTTCTAACAAAATAAAATTGACTTATCAAAATTCTGATTCAAATAACAACAAATGTGCAAGAAATAAGAAATGCACTTAATAAACACAGGTTCAAAGGTTAGTATACCCTTGGTCTAAAATACATGGTATTTTATTAATTTATTTATATATATATAACCAAAGAAAACTTAGGGGAGGTATCAAACTATGCTTACGCAAAGGGGTTTCTGATCTATATATTTACTGCACTGAGTACTGAGTATCCTCCATATACTACTTGGTTTTCTCCAGCCAAGTCAGCCTGCCACTACACGGATCCGAACGTCGCCGACTGCATCCAGCGCATCGCAGAGCAAGCGAGGGACCTCCTCGCGCAAGGAGTGCCGTCCCTGAACATCCAGCCGCTGGAGCCGCTGAAGATACCAAGCATTCGCTTGAGGCAGCACAACATGCCTAAACACGGCTTCAAGTACGACGCCTGGCTGACCGACGTTAGCTTAAACGGCCTAACTAACTATACATTTAATAAGTTAGAGTAAGTATTTAGTATTTTGAGTGTAATCTAAGAATATAGGCCATAGTGCTGATAACAGGCGATTCAATCAATCCTAAAATAAGATTTAAACAATAGATTTTGCTTATATTGTGAGCGGTCCAATTCATCTAAATACAAAAATAGTCGGTAAATAAATTAAGTTAGTTAATTGGGACCACGGTCCCAGTTGACCAACGTCATCATTATAGCGGTCCGAGTTAACGAAATTTCCTTTGATACATCACGCAGAGAGGATGGGTATTTGAGCTAGGTATATTATTTAAAGAATTATATTATTATTATACACAAACTACTTTTGTAGTCATTTAAGGTGCCCTTAATAGTTTTCATATGGTTGCAGCGTGTACCCTGAGGAGTTAAAGGTGAAAGGAAACATCAGCTTGCCGCACTTGCTCATGTCTGGTGATTATGTCGTGCTCGGCGAGTTCCAGATGCTGCCAGTGGAGTCTACGGGGAAAATGAGGGCTAATTTCAGTAAGTGATCTAAAGGAAAAGCACGAGGACAGGCGAAATTAAATATTTCGACGGGTTCTAGATGTATTAAATTTATTATACATAATATCCCGGCGAACTTCGTACCGCCTCAGAATCAAATGTATGAGAAAATGAATTTATTTGTATTCTATGAAAATTTTAACAAATCTATCCCACGGGAACCATACATTTTACCGGAATAAAAAGTCTATATGCTATTCCAGACTATAATCTATCTCTGTGCCAAATTTCATCCAGATCCGTTCAGCCGTTCTGGCGTGAAAGAGTAACAAACATCCATCCATCCACCCATCCAAACTTTCACATTTATAATATTAGTATAGATAATATATCTGTTGTTTTAAATAAATTTGTATTTTTAAATGGGTAAATACTCACTCATTGATGTCATAAGTTTTATTTGTGATTAAATTGATGCCTTAACATATAATTTCATTTTCTACTTTTTAAAGTATACATAAATATGGGATTTTAGAGATTTTTTTTTATTTGACTATGACTAATATATAATCATCTTACACTTTCAGCTGTATGCACAGCGGCACTGGAAGCTCTTGGAGCGAGGGTGCACAAAAGGATAATAATACGTGATGCGACTGTGCGCCTGCGCTGCGCCGGGCCGATCGACGCTGATCTTATGGAGGCACATTCCACGACTGGGGAAATGGGTTTGTATTGTAATTGGTTTATTACAATAATTTGTTTACTACAATCTTCGCCAACTCGGACCGCGGTCCCAGTTAATAAAATAGTGGTAATAAGCCGACAAGGATTCTTGGAACATAATTGAAACAATATATTTTTTTATTTAAGCGTCACAAGTTAACCAAATAAAATAAAATAAATCGGTCAACTAGGCCCGCGGTCCGAGTTAATAGTGGTCCGAGTCGCATACCGTACCGACTCAGAATCTATTTTCAATTTATTTGTTCTATTTCCAGAGATGATAACAAATCATATAGCGAAGATGCACTCGCCAGAGATAGCGAAGGAGGTACAGCCCGCCGTGGAGACCGCCCTCGCCATGGTGCTGGAGGACGTCGCCAACAAGTTCCTCAAACACATCCCTCCGGACATGGTGTTCCCCAACTAACACATACTATCTAACTAGCCAAATACTTCATGCCCTCATCAGCACCCCTATACCCTGATTACACCTTTATATCTTAAGGCTTAAATATCAGTTTAGAACGTATTCAAATACAGACCGAGCGGTCGAATGTTGCCAAGTATTTACTAGTAAAGCTGCACGGTATCACGAAGGGATAAAATAGGAATAATAATTATATCGCCAGAGAACACACACCAACTATACGGTCCCACACTAAGCAACGCTTGTATTATGGGTACCGTACAATGGACTGAGGGCGAACCCAGTATATAATACCTATATAGATATTACACATCCATGACTCGGGTGCAAACATTCATGCTCATCGCACAAAGCTTGTCCCCACCAGGATTCGAACCCGGGAACCTCGGCACAGAAAGCAGAGTTACTACCAACTGCGCTAAACAGGTCGTCTTATATATGAGGAATATTTAAGATTACTCGATCAGTATTTTATGCTGTCAAAACTTGTACTAAGGCCAATGACGTTATGTTTACAACATGTCTACTAATTTTGACAAAATTACAAATATAGCTGTCTCCTTCAGACATTACAAGCATGAGAGGAACGGCAATAAATTAGGTCAAGTTAATTTATGTACCACTAACTGCGCCCCGCGGTGTTACCCGCGATTAAAAAGTATGTCCTTGTTACAAGAATAAAAAGTAGCCTATGTGCTATTCCAGACTATAATCTATCTCTGTGCCAAATTTCATCCAGATCCTTTCAGCCGTTCTGTTCTGGCGTGAAAGAGTAGGTAACAAACATCCATCCAAACTTTCACATTTATAATATTAGTATAGATTATACCTATAGTAACACTATGCTATTGTTAATTTATATAAGACTTAATTTATTGTTACTAAATAATTAAAAATAATTTTGCAAGTTTGTTTTGTTTTATATCAGTTCCAGCAACTGCTATTTTCGTAGCTGTTTGCAATATTATATTTAACTGACGTAAATCTTATAATGGTATTTACCACGGTAATTAACCAAAGGGTACTTTCTAAATGAAGGTACTTCATAGTATAATAAAAAACAAATAAACTCTAGTTGCGTCCAACAGAATTTATTCAAAAATGAACTCTATTAAAACAGTAAAGAGCCTCCTACAGAATGTTGCGAAAGTTGCCTTAAATGTGCCAATGCGCCGGAGTCGGTCACGCGGTCGGGCCTATGACCGTCTTACGTCACAAGAAAGGCTTACAACATACTTAAGTAACCCACACAGACAAATTCGCACTTAAAAGGAAACCACTTAAAGTGTATTTTGATGAGAGTAAATATTAATGTTTATTAGGTCGAAGATTCGATGGAGGAAAATAAAAGTGCATTGTCACTCTTAATTTGTTTTTATTTAATAATAATGTAGCGTGTTTGACATGACATATGGTGCTAATTGATTTTTAAAAAGATGTGAAGAAATAAGTATGATTAGACTGTCTGAGTATGAGTTTCAGCTAGATACATTTCAGATTTCTTACGCATTTGATGATACTCGACGCAGTGGCGTGCCTATCGTAGGGCGATTAAGCGGGGCAGTGTCCCGGCCCCTCTAGCACAAAAAATCCCTGTGCCTCCATGATCAACATTCAAAAAGTTATATAATATCATAGATGAATTTTTGTCTTTTATCTTTTTAGTGCGAGATTATTCGTAATACTAACCGTATTCTTTATAGTCCACGTATTTAAACACTTTCTATGGAGAATTGATTAGCGCCTCTAGCGGATGGTATTTAACACTTTCGCTTCTCTATACAAAATAACTAAATACGTAGAATACAATGCATACGGCTGGCTCACGAATAATCTCGCACTTGGCGCTCTGATCAACAAACCTTGAACGGCTCAAACTGAAATCCCTGCCACCTCCAGAACATAAATATTTATAAAATTAGGAAATACGATTAAATATTAGGTTTGCGTTATCGCCCACAGCATATGGGTGATAAGGAGCTGATGATGAATTAATTTTGACGGCTTTAAAGAACTTAACTTTAAATACCCAATTCTCTTTTGACCCGGGGCCCTTGATTCCATAGCTACGCCACTGACCTGAAGTTCAAATTAGGGTTAACGATCATACTCATAACCTCTTTTCATTGAACATAGGCATTTATATACCCTTCATCTGAAAGCAACAATGATATAAAAGAGATAAGTATATTATTTATACAAGTGGTTGAGCAAGACGAAAGATAACATCAATACGTTATTACAGATAAGGAGATAATTTTTTTAAAGATTGATTAAACTTTATCGCCGCAACCCTATCGTCACGTTCAAACTGATATTTAAAATAGAGACATCTTGGAATATCTCCTAATGTATATTTAGTGATCTGATTGTAAGATGCGGACCATCGTATGGTTGGGTATCTTCGTAGGTTTCGTTTGCTGTAAGAAAAGCTACATTAACTGTAAGTACCTCCACTTGTTGATATAAAAACTAATTTTAAAGATTTTATCGCGTTTATTTTATGTTTTTTACGTTCCCGGCGTTTCGGCTGCTTTACAGCCACCACGGTCACGGAAGGACTGAGGTATTAGACGTCTAAGTGTCATCGTTAGAACTGGGGTTCTCGCATATTTAGTTGTTGTTTCCTTAAAGCTTAAAATTTGCTTTATGTCAAAGTGTATTATTCTTATAAATATAATAAATCAATATACCTCGACTAAGTTAATTTTGTGCAGTTGCTCTTTTCTTTATTGTTTATTGAATGTAGATTGACGGTTTTTGTTTAACGGTAAACGTTGGTAAGCATTGTCAAAAGGACGAGATTGTAAAATGGGCACATTCCAATACGTTTGCGTATATTTGTATCACAATTATATCATACGTATCTACGTACCACTAAAATTGTCCTAGCACAATCTCTTCTACTCCCCATTCTTGATTACGCGGATCAACTTAATAAGCTTGAGCGCCTTCAAAACTTATGCATAAGATTTATATTTGGCTTGCGCAAATATGATCATGTCTCTCAGTTTCGCACTAAGCTCAAGTGGCTTCCTATTCGTCTTCGCCGGAATACTCACATTCTTTCCCTTCTTTACAACATTTTGTTTAATCCCTCTTTCCCACTCTATCTCAAGGAACGTTTTGAGTTTCTTCAAGACTCCAATAAGTACACTTTAAGGTCATCAGAAAACCTCTCCCTTAAAATGCCTTCTCACTCAAGCAGTTTCTATGATGCTTCATTCACCGTAGAGGCTGTCCGCCTATGGAACTCCCTACCCGTCCCAATCAGACTCGCTCCTTCCTTGCACATCTTCAAAGATCGGGTAAAGTCGTTTTACCTCACGGCATAACTGCAACTTGTTTGCTCACTATTTATTTATCTTGTGTAACATAGGTACCTAGGATATTTATTATTTATATAGAGTATTTATGTATGTATTTGTAAGTATGTATCTGTTATTAAGTACACCCCCGTCGTAAAAATGTCTTTAAAATCCTCTCCATCCAAAGGTTGCCTGGTAGAGATCGCTATTAGTGATAAGGCCGCCCATTGTGACACTCTCTGTATAAGTTAAGTTTTTTAATTTTGTATTCATTTTATGTGGTGGAACAATAAAGTGTTATCTATCTATCTATCTATCTACGTATTAATGTTTTTTTTATCAGTTGGTGGCTTCATCTGTCCACGCGAAGAAAAAGCCCTGGGAAGGTGTCTCCGAGATGCTCTGAACGCCTACATACCTCAACTAGCTACAGGTACTAACATATTTATTATAGGAGCTGCTTTGGTAATTATTTAATAATATCGCCAGACGAACACACCGACTGTACGGTCCCAAAAGAAATATAATAATAATACCCGCCCATTTTTTTATGTCCCACTATTGGGTACGGGCCTTTCCTAATGCGAGAGGGATTAGGCCATAGTCCACCACGCTGGCCCAGTGCAGGTATCCCAAAATAAAAACCGCTTGTATTATGGGTACCTATCGTACAATGATATATTATATGAATATCACATACTGATTTGACAAACGTCTTGGACTCGGGTACCAACATTTGTGCTTATCACACAAAGTTTATGAATTTTCTTGAACGAGATGTACTGCCATAATATGTTAATTATATGTAGGATTGCCCGAATTCGGAATCCCATCATGCGAGCCCTTGGTAGTGCCAGCGCTCTCCATACAGCAGTCCTCTGGTCCTATATCCGTGGTGTCGAGCTACTCCGATGTAACAGTCCGAGGACCAGCTAATATGCGAGTCAAGGATGTTGCGTGAGTAAAAGTTCTTAACACAATAGCAACTCTTATTTGAATGACTTGTATAGAACATAAGACAGAGTAACAGAAATAGCTCAAATAATTTCATAGTTGATGTGGCAGTGGATGGGGCACAGCTCCAAGAACCGATAGCCGTTTGGGCAGAATGGTTCTAGAATGGCGACCGTCAGCCGGAAGACGTAGAGTAGAATGGTGCCTCACAAAGTGGACCGATGATATCAGGCGCATTCCAGGAAGCCGATTGATGCTAGTTGCTGAGGACTGTGATGTGTGGAAGTCATTGGGGGATGCCTAGATCTAGCAGCGGACGTCTTTTAGCTGATGGTTGGATGGATCAGACATCTGTTGAATATGTTGTGGATATGGTTTATCAGCACATTGTGAAACACGCCCCGAGTATTATTGTAAAAAAATCAGTAATGAGTCGTTAGAAATAGCATAAAAGCCAATCAAAATTATTAAGATAGATCCAGCTTACAATTTTCTACTTGCAACGGTGAAATTTTTTCAGAGTTGACTCTGTGAAGCACCAAGTGATCGCGAAGCTGTTTATCCCAGAGCTTAAGATGAAGGGGAACTACAAACTGTCGGGACAGGTGTTGATGCTGCCTATCGATGGAGATGGACAGTTCTCTGCTAAATACGGTGAGTGTAAATTAAAAGTTCAATCTGTAATGAAATGCCGTGAGATCAAAGTCATCTTTTATACAATAGAATTGAATACTAAATACAATACAATAGAATAAATCAGGGGATATGTATGTAATCGAACAGTTTTTAGATTACTAGAAGGGCTAAAGTCCCATACAATTATTCAGGTCCGGGGAAAGAATTTAAATATAATATTTTAGGTAGCACTTAAGGTTGTATAGTTCTAGAACGTTTTAGATCTTTGATTGATCATATACTTTTAAGAGACTTCATGATGATCGTTTGGAGAGATACAGAAAAGAAAGGCATCTAAGAATCATGGTGGAATACTATAGCATATTTTATCGCATAAGGACCATCACGAGCAAATTAATTTACCTACATATAGCTATGTGAAGTTTGGCACCATCTGTCTGCGCCTCGCATGGCAACACACTGGAGCCTATTTTTGTTTTTTTTTGTATATACACATGGTTGTTAAAACCTCTGAGCCTTCTGAGTTTCTCGCCGGATCTTCAAAGTTGAGGTCGCGTTCTGATCCGGTTGTAGAGTAAAGGAAAAAAATAATAATGACAATTAGTAAGTGCCCGTGCCGTAGGCCTATACGAAATAAATGATTTGACTTTGCCTTTGACTATGCCATAAGAATCTGAAGTGTCCGACGTGATTACGTAGGTGACATCGACGCGGTGGTGACCATCGTGCTGGGCCGGCAGCCGCGCATCGACGACGTCGACGCGCTGACGTGCGAGCGGCTCGACGTCCGTTTCCACGTGGGATATGCCTCCATGCAGCTCGACAATCTCTTCGGCGGAGAAGGTGAATTAGGTAAGGGCGTACTACTGGCATTCTATTTACTTGTAAGCGTATGTTAATTATCTTATGACAGGAGGTCTCTCACCGGTCTTTAACCGGGATGGTAGAGCTACTGCATGGCCCCAAGTCTGCTTCGTGATGATGAGGATGCGTATTTGATATATAAGAGCTTTTTATGACCAATATAAAGGGATTATAGCTTCTATAAATTCGACCGTAAAGCTTCAATTTGTATTTTAACGTATAGTTCTCGTATAATCTACTTTTAAACTCTACTCCCAATAACAAATATCATTAGGATAATGATGAGTCCTTCCTTGTTCCAGGTGATGCAATGAACAAGTTCTTGAACGAGAACTGGCAGAAGTTCACAGAAGAGCTGCAGGCGCCCATGGAGGAGGCTCTACGCGACTTCCTCAAGCCGTTAGCGGATCACTCTTTTGGGACGCTCAATGCTGATGATATACTGTCCTTAGGATCATCAGGAGAAGACTAAAAGGATATTTAATGTATAAAAAATGTAGATCTTATATGTGCCTAGTCAGTATTTAGTTCATAACGAAAAGTTTAAAGACCACTTCATTTTTTTTATCCCAAGGTGACGACTTTTTATGATGTGTTTATTTCCGTATCAGCTATTTGATCGGTGGGTGATTTCAGATGTCAACTAAGAGCTCTTCAAAAATTTGCAAGTTACAATGCTTGGAGAGCATCCTTTAAAATGGGTTTACTTAACATGAGTAGCTACTTATTCTTTCGTAAAGGATTTCTTAGACACTTATGAGCGGGCTAGTATAAAATTGGTGTCAAGACCATTTAAAGAATGGATCTAGAAGATAAATTACATTACGTTAAGAGCAAACACACAGGGGTCCTTTAGATCACACTTAAAAAATAGTAAACACAAGTAATCTGAACGCTCAGGGTAATTCTGTATTTTTTATAAACTATGAAAATCAGACAACAGATTTTTTTTCTCTATTTAATGTGTTTAATATATTTCTAGATGCATTTAGTCATCACAAACATCATTATATGATCGATATACAACTAAGTACAGTTTCCGAGAGTTGATCACTAATATACGAGTAACTGGTCACTTAATACTTAAATAAATAAATCTTAGTTATACATGCCCATCAGATGGCGTCAGTGTTAATTGAATGAAATTCTAATCACCAGGTACTAAAAACATTTGTTTTACGACTTTTTGACATAAATAATTTTTATTCTGTCACACAAAACTCAAAATTTTAAAAAGGGTATGAAAAAAAAATACAACCGAATTGAGAACCTCCTCCTTTATGAAGTCGGTTAATAATGTCAACGTATCGGCCCCCTGATTACGTAACTTGCTTGTTTATAGCCTAGCGATAGCAGTAATCGCGCAATATTTGCTTTTAAATTGCTAATTCGTACTACGTAGCGCTGCGACGCCATACAAATCGGCGATTTGAAAGCAATTATTGCGAGATTATTGCTGTAGCTTTGCTATCGTTAGGCTAAACAAGATACGTAATCAGGGGGCGGATGCCTGCCGCGAGATTGCAAGACGATTCCCAAATTTACGTAGTCTAAAATCTTCGACAATATTGGCCCAACTGCGCTTAAACGTAAAAACGAAGTATATTGAAATAAAACAATTTTTTAAGGATTTTATCGCGTTTATTTTTCGTTTTTACGTTCTAAATCCCCTAGTTCTAAATCTAATCCTTAAAAAATAGTTTTATTTCAATGTGTAGTATTCGCGTAAATATAAGAAATCAATAAACGAAGTATATATTACATTGTAATAATGTATTAAGTTTTTTAAATGTCACAGAGCATTAGTTGTATTTTTAAATAAACTCCATATATATATATAAGGTGTCACAAAAATAGTGTTCAATATTTTAACTGATGAAAGTTCACGTTGATATAAAAAATAATTGTGTAATTAAAGTTGAATATTTTTTTAAACAAAGCGAACCAGCAGCGTTTGGGCGTGCACTCAGTACAGCTTGTAATTTTTGAAATTTTTGATAATTTGATTTATTTAATTGCAAATCTTTATAACCTACTCACGTACCTTTTAAAATATTTTACACTTTTTTTTTATTACATTATAGGCAAGTATTTGATCTCGATCTCACCTGATGGTAAGTGATGATGAGATCTACGATGGAGCATACTTGCCTAGGTAATAAAATTACTCCTTACATAATATATAAGGTTTAATAAAAATAGTGTAAAATATTTTAAGAGGTTAAGAAGTAGGTGATAACGATCACTTTTATGTATAAAATACATGTGTATACAGTGTTTGAATTTCCGTGGGAAAGCAAGCCAGTACAGTGTCACCGCGCACTTAGAACATATGCTGTTAATTTTATAATATTTTTTCGCAAATTTGACCTCTATAGCGTACCAATGGAACCCTTAAAATATTTTATTTACTATTATTGTGAAGCCTTTTATATATATTTGTAGGTCAACCTCACAATAATCGATACTAGCCAGACGATAAATGTCACGATATACTGATTATCGATTTTGCGAGTAGACGCTCTTCTTCATCGCTGGACATGGTAGACTCAAGTTAATTACTACTTACTATCTTGTAATTTTCATTAGCTTAACAGACTTAAGTAGGTATTTGAATTTCTATTTATTCTCAACTGCGGTATACTTTGTTAAAGATTGAACCATAGAGAAGGTAATAGTTTTTTTAAAATTACTGTATAGTATATACATTTTAAATCACATTAGGTCGTCGAACCGAAATAAGTATTTTGAGACGCTGACGTATCAGTAAACAATAATTTTATAGCTCACTGAGTTGTCTGTCATCTCAAGATTATAAAGATAATATTTTATTATGCGATTTAATACCCAATTAAGTGCAACATAGAATATCTTAACGCCCATCACGATTCCCGAAGAATCATGACGATGAAGTTTACAACTTTTTAAATCCATATAAGGGGACACTCGCACTTAACAGCTGTTCTTAAGGTTTGAGCCACACGTCTATCGGGATCTTGGTGAAGGCGGCGTTCACGAACGCCTGGAAGTGCTTGGCTATGGACACGGCGGCTGCGGGCCTCATCTCCTCGATGATCTCAGCGGCATTGTTGTTTAGGAACTGGTTCATTGCTTCGCCTGGAAAACGGAGAATGAAATTCGTGCATTACTGATGGCAAAGATTAGGACAGAAGGTTCCAGAATGGCGCTACTAAATAACCCTTGTACAATCGACTGTGCTACCCCAGCGACACAGATCAGTATGCCTGCAAACATTAGTATATTTAGCATATTATACATCACAGACTATGTAAAGAATATACTTACCAATAACACTTCCATGGTTAACAGTATCGTGGACCTTGAACCTGGAACTCCTTAGTTTGAAGTCCACCAGCATCCTTTCAGCCATCATGTACTTAACGCTGTCTCGCTCTATCTCCTTACCAAAGATCTTTGCTATCGCAGCCACGTCCACTGAAATATTTCAATTGGAATGATATTATCATGTGGTATTGTGACATCACTTTAAATACGAAAGGAAAGTAAATACAAAAGGACTCATAAGGGGCCATCCATAAATTACGTCACACGTTAAGGTGGAGGGAGGGGGTTGACGAAGTGTGACATTGTGTGACAAGGGGCGGGGAGGGGTCCCAAATTTTGTGACATCACATTTTTTCAAATCATAATATTTTATATCTAAGTATTACAACTTGCAAAATATGTGACATCACACTAGGTAGGGGGGGGGGGGTCTCACAAATGTGACCTGTCGTGACAAGGACGGGGAAAGGTCAAAAATTCATGAAATTCGTGTGACATAATTTATGGATGGCCCCTAATGCTCGGTTCACACGAAGAAAGTACAAGTAAAAGTAGATACATGAGCACACTAATTGTAAATTATGTAGGTACTGTCCTATTGTAAACCGAGTGTAGGATCAAGTTCCTGTTTAATGTCTTTGTGGGCCTTTTTGGCGGGAAGTTAAACCGTGGAGTTGTCAATTTTGTTTTTCTATTCCAAGAAATGTGTTTCTTTACTATTTAATGTGTTTATAATCGTGCACCGGGAAATTTCAAGTCCTAAGATCCCCTGAGATGTCCGGTAAATTTTCAATAAAGTATCCACAGCTATACTGATAGGGGTGAGGAAAAAAGAAAGAAGTAAGTCTTCGCGGATTTTTTTTTACCTAAAGTATTCTGCCATTTAAAATTCACAACTATGTATATAGTTGTACGGCATAATTTCATATACAAGAATTACACTGACATTAGCATAATAAGCAATGGGCACTGACTCTGATTCTGTCTATAGTATAACTAAAGCTTATTCTTTATGTCTGGGTTCTTTATATCCTCACATAAGACCATAAGTCATTTCAAAGATACACATTCTGTAAATTATATATTTAAAATGGACAAACTTACTAAACGCAGCCCAGAAGTCTCCCTGCGACCTGACGGGAAACAGGAGAACTTGCCCGGACACCTCGTAGCGGCCCGTGATCTCGATGCGCGGGAGCACCAGCCCCATGTCAATGCGCAGCTTCTTCAAATCCGACCTGTAAGATAAACGTAGTGTTCGTCTTCCGACATTTACTGGGGGATGCTGATGAGCTTGCGGTTAATATGACTTTAACTTTTGCAAGGAATTCGATGGGATTACATAACGAAATAATTTATCAAAACTCGGACAAATTGCGAATAGGTACTGACATCAATGTGTGGAATGACGAGATTGGATAAGGTGACAAATTTTCAGAACAAATCAGTGAAACAAGGTAAGTCATTAAGAAGCGGAAAGTTGGAAGGGTTCTTAGAAGGGATGAGAGGCCAATGATTAAAAATAGACAAGAGTAGGAATGTTGATGTATACCGAGCGAGGGGAAGACGGAGGAAAAAAAACAGATGGGATTATATTGAGAATGATATGAAGGTGGTTGAAGTCGACGTGAATAAGGCAGAAAAGCAGGATGAATAAATGAAAAAGACATATAGCGTCAATCAGAGATGGTCATCAGATAAAGATGATCAAAATGACGAGTGACACTTAAATGGAATTTGCATCGTGTTGCGCGATCTCTGAGGTCACCGGGGTCTTAAGAAATATTGCAATCATAATGTCATCATAACGGTCAAACGGGAAACTAAGGTTACAATAATTACTCTTGTCGTATTCTTTTGTAAAGCTACTTGTCAAATACGTGTGACTATTCAAAAGTAAATGCATTCCTAATTATATTTTAAATGTGATAAAAGAGCATTGCAAAAAATCGCACATAAATGTAATGAAGGAAGTTCAAGCAGCCGCTTTGAATTACACACGGAAATGAGATAAATAGCTAATGCGAGTTTTTTTACTCTATCGGGCTACAAATGGAATGTCGCAATTTTAATGTCTCGAAATTGTCCCCAGCTAGTCACCACAAATGACGCCATTTATCCAGAATTATTACTTAACCCCTGAACATATTTTTACACTATATTTGTTACAAGTTATATATCATACTAGCTGTTGCCCGCGACTTCGTCCGCGTGGTATTTCACAAAGACAACCGTTGACAACAGCCTGCTCGCCCATTCTGAGCGCGGGACGCATTGCAGGTTGTTGCTATCAAACTTAATCAGGTGCTGCGCTGCAACATTGATTTTTTTTTTTCGTGAGATCCTTATTTTTTTTTCTAAAATAAAAGTAGCCTATGTTACTCCTTGTTACATCAGCTATCTGCCAGTGAAAGTCCCGTCAAAATCGGTCCAGCCATTTCAGAGATTAGCCGGAACAAACAGACAGGCAGACAGACAGACAGACAGACAGACGGGCGGACAGACAGACGGGCGGACAGACAGACAGACAAATTTTTTAAAAAATATTGTTTCGGTATAGGTATCGTGTATACATCCAAATGCACTTAGTAAAAAGCGGTTATTTTAATATTACAAACAGACACTCCAATTTTATATATACAGGCATTAACAACTTCAGGCAAATGATCATCATCAGTTATTCTATATGATGATTATGTTTCCATATGACCTCGATTTTATTGTCCGCAACAAAGTGCAAATTGCAAAATCATTTTGCATATAGGTATCCATTGTTTCAATTTACCTATTACAAGATATTGCCAACAATTCATTTATTTATATTTCGAAAAGCACCAGCGCAATGTTTTGTGTGGCTATCGTGATGTATATGAAATGGCAATCGTTCAAAGTCGACACAAATCAAGCAATCGCGCTCAACAGCCGGTCTACCATACAATAGAATTAAGATGAATTTAAAATGCAAAGTAATGTCAATGATATCTCGTTAATAATGGTTGAAATTATATTTATGCTATAAGAAAATACAAAGCTAGACTTGTCTGCAAGAGTGCAGACAAACCTAGCTTTGTATTTTCCTCTATGTTAGCTATGTCCTCGTCTCTACGAGGACAACATTTCAGAAGATAGTACTGTGTTATGAGTTAGTTCGGTCGTTACACTTACCACAGATTAAAGGGACGGTTTTTATGGCTAAATATAGGGGTATTCGGTGCTTTTTAAGAAATAAAACGAAACCTCTCTCTGGTGCAAGTCCGATATTTTCGATCCGATATTTTAGTTATAGTAACTCGTCATGATATGGACGAAATTGTTTGTTCTGTTTTATGTAACAATTGAAGATATCAAATTTAATACGAAGTCTCACCTTATCTTAGTAATGGTATAATTACTGGGACCCATAACGGTGATGTTGCTGAAGGCGGCGGTGACCCTCACGGGGCCGGCAGAGTTCTCCATCACGAGACGGTCTATGAGCAAGGGCTCCACGGGCGGCACGCCCAGCTCCTTTATCCCCAGGGACAGGTAGGGGCGGAGGTGGTTGAAGGAGTCCTTGATGCAGTTGTCTATTTGAGGATCGCTTTTGCTGCACGGCTTGATGTATTCCGCTGGAAGGAGAGAGATTAAGAAATATTAAAAAGGGGATTTTTTTTTCTCAGCTTTCTCTAACACCCCCAGTTCAAGGCTATTGTTTGAAAGTCCATCACATTTGTTCGAAGGGATGCTAAGGAAGCATAGAGCAAATAATGCCATTCTCGAACTAGAACCAGGCAGGTCATCAGTGAAATAAAACTAATTTTATGGATTTTATCACGTTTGTTTTTTATTTTTACGTTACCGACGTGTCGATTGCTCTACAGCAACTATAGTCACGGGAGGACCCGGGGTAAACTGATATTTAGTTGTTGTTCGCGGTCCGATCTACGATCTAAAATAAACGCGTTAAAAACCATAAAAAAAAGTTTTGTTTCAATGCGTAGTATTTACGTTAATTTAAGAAATCAACAGGTCATCAGTGTTCATTTACACATTTCATCATTTAGAATCAATAATGTCTACGATTATTCAGATTGGACAGATAGAAGGAGAGAAATAAAAATGGCTTATTTATAAAACAGCTACTTAAAACAGATGTAAATATACATAAATAAGCTCGTCATATGATAAATACTGTCGATATCTCTGTCATTAAATAGCCCATACCTATTCTACACATGCATACTCGTACTATAGTAGAACATGACATATATATACTTATATAATCAATGCGCAGCACGTGCCTCCATCCACTTGCGCAAGAACCTACACTATTTTAAGTGTCACAGTGATAGAAAACCTGCAGACTATGACTTGACTCTCTATTAAGATAAGACTAGAATTTGCAGCTTTAATAGCTTAGCTTTTAAGACATTTATTCTGAATGTAACATGACCTTACAACTTCGGAACACTGCTTTTTTAATTTCATAAATTTCTAAATGTAAAATTGCAAAATATGTGACAACACACTAGGTAGCGGGGGTCTTTCAAATATGACCAGTTGTGACAAGGACGGGGGAGGGGTCAAAAATTCATGACATTCGTGTGACATAATTTATGGATGGCCCCTTAGATCGTACAGCTATACCTATAACACTCAGATTTAGTTACAATTTCTTACATGCCAACATAAGTGATATGCGGCCTCCAATTAGGTAAATGTATAAAATAAACTTTTCGTATTTATTACCTGATAGTCAATTAACCCTGAAATTGTATTCATCAATACAAAATGCAAGTTAATTAACAAAGCTTATAGTCATGAAAATTATAATAAAATACAAGGAAAAATATAAAATACATTTAGATTTATTTTAAAGGAAGGTTGATCACGCAAATATATCACGCATGCCAATATTGATTAATTAAAAAGTATAATTGAATATATATATTATATTGCATGGAAATGTATTATTGTTTTCTCGACTCGCTTGTACAAAGTCAAATCATTTATTTCGTATAGGCCTACGGGGGCACTTACAAATTGTCATTACATTTTTTCCTTAACTCTACAACCGGATCGGAACGCGACCTCAACTGAGAAGATCCGGCAAGAAACTCAGCGGGCTTGTCTTTTTTTTATCCATTATTTTTACAAAAAAAATAATTATAAAAAGTAGTAGTAGTAGTAGTAGTAGTATAAAAAGTATAAGTATAAAAAGTAAATACATAAATACGAGTTACGAATATTCCGCAAGAAAAACATTGGAAACAACTTTCTGATGTGCACCCGAGTTGAACTTGAATACGCGGGTTGCACAAGGTCAGTTGTTTTGTAACCGTTATATAACAGCTCGGCATAGTAGCCTACATTATAATGTTGAGGTAATTTACGCATATTTGAGTAACCATGGTAAATTACATAGTTAGTCCATTATTTATGATGGAATGTTGATCATAGCGGCGCTTTCACTAAAACTGCTACTTCTTTTGTTTGTTTCACTATTGTTTGAATACAATAGGGTGTGTGACATTTTTTTACATAATTAAATTAAGAAATAACTGTGCAAATTGCGAAACAAAACAAACCTTTTATGTTTCAAAGCGAGGAAAATAGAGATACAGGTATGTGACGTCACAACTCAAATCCATAAGTCAGTGCGCTTACGTCACCGAGATCGCGGTCCCAAAATGGGGTCATTTTAAAATTCTAATGTGTATTTAAATAATATTTCCTGTCGATTGTAGGTACCTACTTAAACAGCAATGCAAGTTCAGTCCATCTTTTCTTAAGCTCTCTTACGGGTATGGTATTGAGGTCAGGGTCAATGAGGTAATAAATTCGAACAATTTTTGTACAGACATGGATTTGGAAGTTATTTTTAAAGTTGAGTCAGCAATAAAAACAAATAATAGCTACTGTTTTAAATCAGTGCAATGTCAGTAAGATTCGTGCTCATCACAAATTGTCCATACGAGGATTCGAACACTTGGCACAACACGTCAAGTGCGAGCTAACCGTATACTTTATAGTCTACCGTGTTTAAACATGGAGAATTGAAAAGCGCCTCTAGCGGACGGTATTTAAAACATTCAATTCTCCATACAAAATGTCTAAACAAGAATGCAGGGTCTCTACCAACTGAGCTAATCAGGTCGTTAAAAAAACTATATGTACTATCGTACCAGTTTCGTACTTACAATATCGGTAAGGTACCAATTATCGTCTGTGCTATCCCTTACAACAAACAACGATTGCACTAGCAATATTATTTCACATTCATCTCGTCGTTCATAATACGCGTGCCACTTTCTACACGCACTGACGAAATTTTTCCGTGCGGGGGTAGCCCGAATCATTTCCAAGAGTTGTTTCGCAAAACGACGGCATAGCGTTCATGGCAATTGGTTTGGATTCTTGATTGCAATTATGAGGTGAAATTGGATTGCAACTAGTGGTGGATTGCAACTGGTGACCAGAACGCTGGCACATATTTTGGCCGACACATCAGCATTGCCATTCAACGTGGCAATGCTGCCAGCGTTTTAGGCACCCTCCCGGCCGATGGTGGTAATCCCCACCACGTTGCACGTTGAGTGCATTTTGAAATCAGCCTAATTTAAATTTTAGTAAATAAGTTAGTATATGATCCATGGTCGCTTAAAATGTTTTAATGCGACCAGATCAACGAAATCAAGCAGTCTTCTGTCATTCATGAAGGCGTCGCGTCGCATAGAGGCGTTTTTAAGCTAACAGGGACACTGACCCTAATTAATCTAATCTTGACGGACACTGAGCAACAAATAAACGAGATTTACAACTCGGTCTCGGTGCGGTGTTCACTCTTCAAAATTCGGTCTAGTTTCTAGTGTCATGTCAAACATCCCTTCGTTTTACACACAGAAGTAGCAAAATATGTTCAAATAGTAGTCGAGCCCCTAGAATATTCAGCAATCTTTATATAAATATGATAATTTGTAGCTGGCGCTTAGCATTAAGTTTTGACTCCAAATCACCTACCTACCTAGGTTGGTGCTGTAATATCATTTGATTGCACAGCCAGTTAATCCAGCCTCGATGTTTCCGTGGAACTAAAAATATATTTTCAAGGTACTATGTTGGTTGTTGTCACCGCGAAGGTTTTCAATTATAATAATATAAATCCTTATTAATGTTCATGTTATTTTAACTGGTATTTTTCTTTTGTAATTAGTATACCTAATTTCCCTCAACTCAGAACTGCAAGGAAATATTTTTCCTTGGTAGATTCATACATGATAGGGTGGCATGTTCGAAAAAATTGATTCAGTGTCATCCTCATTGATTTCTTCCTCATCTGCAAGGTTATTAAATAGGGGTACGATCAGGTCATGGGTAGGGGGAGTCGTCGCAACGTATGACGTAACCCGTTCGAAGTCAAGGCTGCGCCCGCGCCGGTTGCGCCGTAGTTTACCACCATTTCGAAAATATTTTCGTTGCCGCTAATTTATTAGCAACGATAAAATATTTGGCGAATTCATTGATGGAATATAAGATGAAGTGTTGATGGAATCGTAATGCCTGAATGTAATAATGATTAGATTCATTTGTTTTAATATTTATTGTAAATTCATTATTTGTTGCTCAAGTATTTTTATAGGATGTATGTTTGAAGTATTTGGATAAGTCAATAAATAATACATAGAAAACGAGGTTTCTATAACATCGCAGGCCATGAATATGAAAAAAATATCCAAAACAAAATCCATTCCATACCTAATCTTCAGAATATCATAAAGTACTTACTTATATGTAATAACAACAGTTTCAATAATAGTTAATCCCATATATTATACATATCGTTATAATGTGCGTAAGTGACTACGTAACGAAAACTAATAGGTACCATGGATTCACCTCATGATTCTGGACCCCTCAGAGTTGAAATTTTTATCAATATTTTCATGAATATACGCATTTTTTTAAATCGACTTTGCTTTCAATCGTAGTGGAAGACTATCTCAACGTCAATTAAATATAAAAATAAAACGTAATTACAAATTTAGGCCTTACTTGTTTACCATAGATCACGTGTCAAAAATTACTATACTTGCAACCCATAATTTTGACATGAATTATTTCTATAATTTTATTTAAGTTATCAAGCGTAATTACCCAAAATTGTCGTTACCATACCACGCTGTATAAAATTTGCAATATTATTTCCTCATTTCACAGTAATCAAAGGACAAAAAGTCATTTCCCTTTCATTGGTTACATTGTTTCCAATAATCCTTCTAAGAACTATCGATCCCCGTATTGCCCAACACCATTCAATTCGTCCCACGTACACTGCCTGCCATTAAAATTGTATATGGATCACAGAAGGTGACACAAGGCTGTGGCTGACTATCTTCGAGTGCCATATTCATGTCACGCTCGTGTAGGTGATCTTTCATTGTCACTGGACTAGCCGCAAGGATAATCGTGTTCATAGAACATCGGTTATGTGCCATTGTTGTGGGTGACTGTACAACCTTCTGACATAATATATTTTTTATAGTTTGCATAAAAAATATATTATGTCAGAGTATTACAATTTTTAATAGATATATACTTTTTTTAATTTTTTTTTTGTAATGTAACTATTTTGACGTTTCATAAATACTGTACGGCAAGTGCGAGATTATTCGTAAGCTAACCGTATATGCACTTTATAGTCTACCGTATTTAGACATTTTGTATGGAGATTTGAAAGTTTTAAATAGCGTCCGCTAGAGGCGCTTTTCAATTCTCCATTGAAAATATCTAAATACGGTAGACTATAAAGTATACAGTTAGCTCGCACTTGACGTCCAGTACCTAATGGTTTACATTAATAAAAATATTCTGATTCTGATTCATTACAAAATTGAGCAATACCTGATTTTGCATGAAATCATACTTGAAATCATGCATCTGTATGCAGCTCAAATCATGATGACAAATAATGAATAAATCATTTATTGAATGTTAATCGTAATCAGTCGAAAGATGATTGAGCCTCTATGAAATACATGTTGTTGAAATCCGATCCAAGCACGAGTTTTGACACCATCGAGTACCAATAGGTGATCGTATCGTAATCTATACGAAACAAAGTCGTGTTAACTACACCAGTAAGTTGACTCGCGCGGCTGGACCGAGTTTTACGATCTTTGTCTTCTCCACCCTGAATGGCAGAATAGCTATCATCAAGGGACAAATTCACTATGCTCTCATACATTTGATTCTGAGGTTATATGAAGTGCGCCTCAACTGCTAGTATTTAATACATTTCAGGGGTGCCTCTAAAAGACACGTGCAGATTTACTGCTGGAAACTTTCGATCACTGGATTGGTAACTCAAACCGAGAGCTGAGAGAGTAACTGTGATGCACCAGACAAATGAAGACGTGAAATTGTAACAACCAAACATATAGGTACTTAGCAATGCGTGTGGGATTCAAATGAAGAGGTGAAATTGTAACAACCAAACATATAGGTACCTAGCAATGCGTGTGGGATTCAAATGAAGAGGTGAAATTGTAACAACCAAACATATAGGTACCTAGCAATGCGTGTGGGATTCAAATGAAGAGGTGAAATTGTAACAACCAAACATATAGGTACCTAGCAATGCGTGTGGGATTCAAATGAAGAGGTGAAATTGTAACAACCAAACATATAGGTACCTAGCAATGCGTGTGGGATTCAAATGAAGAGGTGAAATTGTAACAACCAAACATATAGGTACTTAGCAATGCGTGTGGGATTCAAATGATATACTTAATATTCCTATCAATCAATTGATAACAAATTTTTAGATTTCCGTGTTCTACGCTCGGCAATATATTCAGCAAACAACTTAAAATAATAATGGCAATTTATATTCTAACAACACTTACAGGAAAACATTAGTTTATGCAAACATTACTCTACTGTGTTATGGTATTGTCATGGTGCGTCTGTGAGAAGTTGCCATTATCAAGGCTCTACTTCGTAAGGAAGTAAATTCATATATCCGTAATTTAAAATAGTAGAGTAGTCTGAGGACGAAACCTGAATAAGTATCATTGAGCAATATCACTTCTGTCTTTTTATGATACGTACATCAAGATTTTAACTTATGCAAATATTTAAGCCTACGAAGTAAGCTTGGAAAATCTCGAAAGAAAAATCTTAATATTATAGAGCACTTAATTTCGCCGCTAACAAAGTCAGCAGATATACCCAAGTTACCCAACAGTTGCTTAAGAAGGTAGTGTAATGCAGCACGGCGGCAGTCCGCCCGTGACGGCGAACGAGTTGTATAACTAGGAAGAGGATGGCTGGCGAATTGTCACGACGACAGTTGCTCAAAGATTCAAATCAAATAGTTTATGTTTAAGAATGCCTAATTAAAACAACATTTTGCGGTATAACGTTTTGCTCTCACGGTATTTGACATAACTTAAAGCAACACGGTAAAAGACCTTTTGTTTTTAGAACCATCTGATGCGAAATGGTTTAGGTTGTGTCGAACTAATGATAGGTCATATTATTTTGATGTCAAATATTTCCGTAAAAAGAGTCATGGAGCTTGGTCAGTTTTGGGATCACAATTTAGCGAGTAATGCACAGTCCATTTTGTCAAGCCCCAATGTGAGAATGATTGTGTAAGGCTTATAAAAAAATTTGAGACAAAACGATATTTACAGACTACAGTATACTAACACGTGATAATTATGTTAAAGTTGAATTTTAAGCTGAGTATTATGAACTAGCTCAACTAGCTTCGAGATCTTCTTAACCTGCCCATCAAGATAACATGCCTACTCCAAAACAAACACAAAGGTGTCTGGTCGAACATATCAAAAACAAACAGCCACATAAAATGTTTGCTAATGGCTCGACACCGGCGATTGTGACAGCGGAACTTCTGATGGACCGGCGACCTTGACATGAATGATGGAATCACACGATGGGCAGACAGGAGAATGGTGGGCGCTTCGTCACTAGAAATGAACTGAGAGCGTGTGAACATTCATTATTATTCTGCTTACATTTAAGATTCGAAACAGCATCTTGTTGGTAGAGGTTCGTCCAGTCTTTTGTTTTCTTGCTAGCCCTTTGACCATATATTACGTCACGTCATATCCCTTTTTCGTATATCTTGTTCCAATGGCTTCTACGCCGTCTTCCTCTTCTCCTCTTTTTTCTTTCTCTACTTTTTTGTAACTTCTTCTTTCTATTTCTTTCCGTCTCTGAGCGTCTCCATAGTCAATAATCTTTCCTGTTCTATATTCTCCTTTAGGTTAGCAGGCTTCTGCTTTTAATACTACTAAGTTAGTCACTCTTCCTGTCCACCTTCAATTTTCCATTCTACTCCAGTTATCCTCAGTCTTTCCCTTGTTCTAAGTATATAATTACAAATGAATTAAAATCTGGATGTGAGTTCCTCGCCAGAGGAAAACGCTCACGTTGCCTTGTTATCGCTGTCATCTATTATATGCCATGCTATCAGCCTGAAGTGTCATATCAGTTATGCGTGTACTGATTCCTCGGATCAAAACTGAGGCTGTCTCGCTTGGCATGTAACCGAGGCAGAATCGAAACGCTACCCGGTCAGTACAAGGGCTATCACAATACCTTCTCTGGATTCTGAAAGGGATGTTTATACTATTGCAGAGTTGCATCCATACTACGCAACTTTTCTTGAACTCTGGCAGTCTTGTGAAGTATTTCATTCAGACGGTAGGATGACATGACCGTTAAATGAACACAACCTTGGCACGTAGAAAGGGAAATGAGTGTAATTTGTTGCCAGTCTGTGTCTAGCCTCACCTCGTAAGCAATTACATTAGTTGTCAAAATAAATGGACACGTCCCGCGAGCAGTTAAGATGAAACCCGAAACTGGGTTAGTTACGAGGTGTGAGAATTATAAATGATAACATTAGTAATGAAGATTCTCTGAATAATGTTATTATTCATATGTATATGTTCTAGTTAATATTTAGAATTACTTTGGGTGGCGTCTACGAATAAATCTCGTAACACATATTGTTTTCATATTGATTTCTTATATTTACGCGAATACTACACATTGAAATAAAACTGCTCTTACGGATTATATCACGTGTATTCTACGTTTTTTACGTTCCCGACCATGGTACCTCGCTGTAAAACAACCGAAACGTCGGGAACGTAAAAAAAATATTATAAACGCGATATAATCCGTAAGAGTAGTTTTATTTCAACATATTGTTGTGATTATATTTAGTACCTTTCAAAGAATTCCATATGGACTTTGAACAGATTAATATTTCGAGATTAATAGCGACTATTATTGGCCAACAACAACATAAACAAATTAAAATTATTCGAAGGTTTGGCCATAATATATTTATGGTTTAACCAAAGAGAATGAAATTTTGAAAAGTGATCTGCAGCTCTAAGCATGGAGATCGCTTGACAAAATATGAATTTAAACGGCAAATGTAATTGTAGATTTTGTTTTAGATTTCAATCCCCAATAGTTATAGCGTGATTTTAATTCTAATAACACGTCAATCTAGCAATAAATGTATATCAAATAGTATTAATCTCCATTAGGTTTGAATCAGTAGTTCATCACGAACAAATAGACAAATAATATGTTAATTAAAAATATAGACAAACATCTGTTACTTGACGTCATTTGTTTAAACAATTCTAAGTTCTGTGACACAGTGTGATGTGTTCAATTCATTTCAAACTTAGCATAAAAACGTGAAGATTATAACTTATGTTTGTGCTAATTTTACAATAACATAAGTAGCCGAACGGAATTTTAAGTTGGCACGGTTCTACTTAAATACAATTTGTTAAACTAATTACGTATGTAGTTATCGTGCTAGCAATGTAGTAAATCGCCGTACCTGTTTTAATGGAAAAATACCATTAGTTTTTTTTTATCTACTTCACCCCAATGTTACAGCCAGTCAATATACAACCTAGGTAAAATAAAATATTCTTATAAATTCTATTAAATGGCGGCACCTATGCAATCTACAGTGTGTCAACATCAGATTCTGGCCTCACACCGCTAGTGCACCGAGCAGGTAAGGTCAATTTTCGAAAAGCGCGTAGTTGCCCAACACAGTTGCACCACACCCCGAAATACGCCGCCGGACAATCTGATTCGCGCTTTTTCATACAGCTGTTTGTATCCAGCCTATGATTGTTTTTTTTTATGAGTATTATTTTTTGTTTTGCACTTATTGCGGTCAGCCAGTGTCATTTTTTTTAAGAATATACGTTTATGGTTCATGGATGTGGACTCATTTTTTTTTATAACCTATTCTTGGGTCTATGCACGACCGTTTCCTCCGAAAGGGTTGTCGGTAATATTTAAAATATTTTTCCGCTTACAGTAGCATGGTGGTTCCTAAATGAAATCCCATAATTTAGTTATTTCAGATAGCTCTTACGATGTCTATTCATTCGTATTTAAATTACAGAACGTCCTCGCTATCTCTTTCGTAAAAACGGCTTTTAAAATTAAGTTTATTGATCATGCGAGATACCCGATCGATTGCAGCAACGTTTGTATCCATTCGCATTAAAATTCCTACGAATGTGAGGCAACCAGTGTCATATACTGGGACAATGCTAGGCAGAAACACGGCTAATTTCTTCCATTCGGATTATGTCACATAGTACGTAGGTATTTCATATACAAGCACACGCAATGACACAAAAAATTGAGAGCATAATATTGAGTAGGTATGTAGTTATTATGGTATGTAGGCAATGTGTTGAATTAATGTGTTTAGGGTTCCGTACATCAAAAGGAATAAAAACGAACCCCTTATGAGACCACTCTTGCGCCACAGCCATTGATCTCTATACGTGTGAGGCGTAGAAACTAGAAATTTGTTATCAGTGATGGATCCTAGTGAAGCGCCCATATTCCGATGCCTAGTTAAATTATAGATTTTTTTTTGGTTTTATTGTGTACAAAAGAGGTAAGGTAGCATCCTAGTTCCTTTTCCAATTTTTTTTATTAAATTTAAATAAACTTTTAGAAAAAAAACTCAGCAGATGTTCAAGGAGGTTAAAAATTATTGTCATTTAAAAAGAATTTAAAAAACAATTAACCATGTATAAAACAAAATGTTTAATTAAATTAGCTCAAATACCTAAAAGGAATGTTATTTGAGACACAAAACAGCCTTGTTATTTTTTTTTAAACTAATGAAATCCATTTGTTTTGGGATTAAAATATTTATTATCTATAAATATAATCTAGTTCTTCATCAGTCAATTTATTAATTTACTTCTTATGTAATAATATCAACTTACGTATCGCAACTCCATTATCGCTTTCCGCAGCTTCACCATTATGGCATAACGCAGTCAAACATAACAGCAACAACGACATTAAGCAACGACCGGCCATTTTCATTTTCGTAAATATATTTTCCAAATTGTTTTTCTTTTTAATTTAATAAACAAGCAACTATTAATTTTTTTATAATTTCTTTTTTTTATTCAACTCGAACAATCCATTTTCCACTGAACCGTTTTTTCACTATTCGTATTTCGAATTCGGATTAAAAAAATATATATTTGACAGTTCGTATTTTAAATTTGCCCGCGTCCGTTGTTCGGCAGTTTTAAGTTGGCAATAGGCGCGCACGGTGCCGGTGGGCGGACGAGCGCGCCTCTCATTATGGTTAAGGTGAAAGCAAGGAGCTATGTATTTAATTCGTTCAAGGTTTTCGTCATCCCTCAGTGGGCTCCCCACCGCTGGGGAAGGATTAAAAATTATAGGTCTTGGGCTGTCAAACTGCATGGTGTATGAGTTTGAGCGTTATGTCATGTGCGCAAGAGACCGTAGCAAAGGGAACGCGACTTAAGTCTTAGCTAATAGAAGTTACTTCCTCTATTGTTTGTCCTCAAAGTACAAGAGCGTGAATCGCGCATTGTACCGAGGTGAATATTTAAATAGTTATACAATATGGTTGTGTGTTAAGTGCCTTGTATTATGGTACCAATTTTGACTTGAATATAAATTACTGTTCATGTAAAGTCAAAGAGTTATTAGAATATTCATTCAACACACGGCGTACGCTAAAAGTGGAGCCTAAAAAAACTCTGGTCTAGCATGTTATTTAAATAGTAGACCAGAGTTTTTTTAGGCTTCACTTTTAGTGTTGTCTGATTATTCTAACAAGTCTGTGTCTAAAGTATACTCCTTTAATAATAGAAACTGTATACAGGTTGATTCAGATAGGTACGGTCAAGTTCGAGAGGTAAGGTTAGGCCTGGAACCTGCGCGTTTGTGATCATTATGGTAAAGTCAGAATATCGATGAGTAATTTTAAGGAATGGCCCCTGAAGGCTACTTTACCCTTTCTGGAACACGTTATATAATACCCACCGATCTTAGCCGGTCGCCACTGTGAATGTGGTAGTTTATTATTTTCAATTTAAAAATTGGGCTAAATTTTTTACACTTTTTATAGCTTTTCTATACTCTTTTCAGTTTATATTATTTCGTAACTATTTAATTTATTTTCTTTCTAATTATTGTAGTACATATCATCTTATCTTTTTTAAATTATAAACAAAATAAAAATGATCACCAGTAAAAACGTGATTACAGATAGCAACTCTAGCAACATTTTTACTCTACAAATTAGTAAATACTTATCGAGGTACAATGTGATCGATAACTTGTAACACGATGACGTCACGTGGCGCCCGCGCCGCCTGACATAAAATATGTATGAGTCGTAACATCTCCTTTTGCATGTAGAAAGAGTATGACACTTGGTTACCGTAGTAATTGCGGTAAGGATTGGTTCATTCAATTCGTAAAACATATAATATTAAGGTAGAAGCTCAGGGCGCGAAATTCAAAATGTCAATGGTTTTTATTTTTTTACGAAAAATTCACATCGTAAAGATGTCCAATCTTTACGATGTAATTTAGCGTTTTGCGATATTAGCATTCTGCATTGGATGTCTCGATGTATTAATTTTGCTTAAAAAAATACCTAAAGCGATAAAGTTAGACAACACCACAAAGTTAGTAAAAGTAGCGGTTTTTACAAACCTTATGGTATTGTATCGGATAAGGTAGTTTTTATGGCCAAATTTTTTGTAAAAAAATAAAAACCATTGACATTTTGAATTTCGCGCCCTGAACTGAGCTTCCCCCTTGCGAGTAGGAAAAAAATGGCCCGATATTTTTCACTTTTTGTAAATATTATGTAGGTAAGCTTTTCTTTTTTATTCGCGTTGTACATTTAACACAGGTAGGTACGTGCGTATACATAATTATTCAGAAAAGGAGCCTTCTACCTGTGCTTCTTTAGTGAATTAGTAGATAATAATTATGTGAAGTCGGGATTTTGTACTACGTCTTGAAATAAAACAAGATCTAAGGATTTTATCGCGGTTATATTATGTTTTTTGCGTTCCCGACGTTTCGGCTGCTTTACAGCAACCATGTCACGGCAAGACTGACAGTCTGACAGTCCGATAAAAATATTTACAGTAGTGTTTTTGTGTGCGTATTTTTTTATCGTCATATTGAATTTCTGTCTTTACATAATACGCTAAAGAAACGCAGGTTCAATGTTTAGTATAACATTTCTGAAGCACCGGATGTACTTACTTGGTTTACTTACAGGTGGTAAATTAAGGGTTTCTACTTCATTCCCTTTTTCCAAACACACCCGGGTCAAAGCAATTGACAAATTTTAAATACGTAAATAATTGTCAATAAAAATTACGATAAACACTTGTAATTGTTATCAGTGCCTACAAAGAAAACGTGATAATGATAAACACTTCAATTTAATTGTCTCGTAGAGCCACAGGTCACGGTATAGATGACAATACTTCAGCCTATGATTTTTAACCAACGAAAAATAAGGAGGACGATCAAACATGTGCATTTGTTTTTTTTAATGTTTGACCAAGAGTAAATCATGGATGGCGGGTCAGATCAGCTGCGCTGCATGTGCCTAGTGAATGCAGCGTCTCGATCTACTGCCGCCTTCCTACCTAGGCAAGTATGCTCCATCGTAGATCTCATCGTCAATTACCATCAGGTGAGATCGAGATCAAATACTTGCCTATAATGTAATAAAAAAAAAATTATAGATTTTTTTGTACTTAAAAAAAATCAAATGTCTTTAACATAATTATTTAAGACGCCAACGTGATCCATATCAATATAACTAACTGATTCATGTGTTAAAATATTTTACACTATTTTTGTTACTCCTCATATATATTGATACTAGCTGCGCCCCGCAGTGTTACCCGCGATTAAAAAGTATGTCCTTTTCCTATATGTCCTTTTCTGTAAATCATGTTGATCCTTTGCTCTATGAAAAATTTAAACAAATCTATACCACGGGAACCATAAATTTATCGAGATAGATTATAATCTATCTCCGTGCCAAATTTCATCCAGATCCGTTCAACCGTTCTGGCGTGATTGAGTAACAAACATCCATCCATCCAAACGTTCACATTTATAATATTTGTGGGATTCAAAATCCATATATCGGGTACAAACATACGTGCTCATCACACATAATTTTATCTACACAATGTGACTCCACCATTAATTAGGATTCGGATTATACAGGTTCAGTTCCTGTAACTACCAGGTTCAGTTCCTGTACCTACATTTTAATGACCTATTGTTTACTTCAATTAACATTAAAAATAACAATTATAATTATCTCGTCTCGATATTTCAGTCCCATTTATCTTTTGTTCGGTCATTACTACTACGCTACCGTGAGACGCAATCTGACCTTGAGTTGTCATGAAAACTTCTAGAATGTGAAATACATTGAAGGTTTCGTATGGTCCAGCATATGGTGTTAACAAAGAAACTGAGCGATGTAAATTTGTTTATACAAATATGTCTAAAGTCCGTATTGTCGTAAATTACATCTTAATGATGATAATAGAGTAATCATTTATGAACTATCCAGGGTAATGTTCCCTGCTGTCGAGCGCGCATTCAGTGCTTCTTGCGATTTTAATGAGTAGCCTCAACTAAGTGATTGTTAAATAATTAATTTGTAATTATTATTTAATATTTAGTTTAAAACAGATGGAAACAAAACTAGCATAAGTATAAAATCCATATAAAAAATAAAACAAATAAATAATAATAGTTGTATAAATTAATTTTGAATGAGTCAAATTTCTCAATTATTCAGTAATATAAAAAGTTTTTAGACCTCAAAAATATTTTTTATACCGTTTAAATAAAACATATACTAATTCAGAATAATTATATCGAAATGGGTTTGGACTTTTCTCGACGGCAGTGGTTGACCATCGTTGTAATATCAATAGCAGATTTTTGTAATGCAATATGTGTAGCATTACAAGCGCCGTTCTACCCTCAAGAGGTGTGTATATAATATGTTTTTATATTTTTACTATTCGTTTCTTTTATTTGTGAAAGTTGTACAAGGATAATTCAAATTATTACATGATTGACGAATAAATTATAATATACTAGCTGCGCCCGCCGGTGCTACCCGCGATAAAAAGTAGGAAGAATTAAAACATCTATCCCACGGGAATCATACATTTTACCGGGATAAAAAGTAAGTAGCCTATGTGCTATTCCAGACTATAATCTATCTCTGTGCCAAATTTCATCCAGATCCGTTCAGCCGTTCGGGTGTGAAAGACTAACAAACATCCATCCATCTATCCATCCATCCAAACTTTCACATTCATAATATTAGTATATACATTAACTTATATACATGCAAAAACAAAATGAATCGGCCGCATTTTGTGTCAAAATAATTGCATATTTTCCATTTGTTGATTTCGTATAAATTCTAAATAAGAAAATATTATGATATTTATTTGAAGCAAGAATTTATATGAGCTACAAAATAGTTATACGCAACTCTAACTGAATGTATTTAACGCCTAATACGAAAATGCAAGATGACTGATGACGTAGCTTTAGGGCACGCTAGGGTATTCAGCTGTTAGTGTTATAAGAACCTACCAATTGTCATAAGTACTACGTACCAAAATATCTAGGTGTGTAATATACCTAAAAAAATGGTACTTACTGGTAGTATCTAACTGAATTGCTCAAATTACTATGAAAATAAATTACGTATCAGAAACACCTTGGCCGCTTGGAAAGGTGGCAAATATGCCGGCTGCATTTCCTCGCTCTGTCATGCTGATTTTTTCAGCGAATAATAAATACTTAAAATAAAATTGATTGATGTTTTTTTTTTCTAAATGATATTTTAACGTTCAGCAAAACATTTACCGATTTTATATTTGTCAAATTACCTTTTGTGAAGTGATAATATGTTTGTGGAATACAATGTTTGTGACCTCCATGGTTTTGTTAAAATGTTTTATAAAACAATAGAGAACCTAATACACTACGTCTAGTTAGCCGCTTCGTCATTACGCGATAACCTCGCGAGCAAGTCTCCGCTTATCAACAGTCGACATTACAATCACTATAGGCGCAATGTGCGTGCTCTACACTGTAGAGCACGACTCTATAACATTACAATTTACATACCAAATGCATAGGAAAACTTTAGTTAGAGTCCAGGCCATGCAATTTTTAAGCTCTACATTGTGTAATGCAAACTTTTTGTCATGGTTTGAAACTTACGAGACAAATTTAATTCTGAAACTGAATATATTTATATGTAGCCGAAAACCCTTTCAATATGCGCCGGTGGTGTATGATGGTTCTGTCTGTTTGAAAATATGTCCCCAATAGCTGGTAGAGACACATAAGAAGTGATAGCCAAGTGAGCAGAACGCTTGCCTCGGTAACGATGATCGCATGTTCAAACTACAGTCGGCACCCCTGGGATTTCATGGATTTCATGTGCTAATTTAAATTTCTACCATGATTATCACTTACTAAACGGTGAAGGAAAACATCGTGAGGAAACCTGCATGTTTGAGAGAACCCCTCGAAAGACGTGTGAAGTCCGCCAACCCGTCCTGGGCCAGTGGTGGACCATGACCTAATCCCGCTGACATTGATGGGAAACCCTTGCCCAATAGCGGTAGTATTATTGTTTATACAAGAATCGCCCCCATACCATTGTACGGTACTAATAATAAACGCGTTGTTTAGTATGGGAAAGTAAACTTAGTGTGTTTGTCAGGAGATATCATTATTATTATTAAATTGTACACTATATTTAAGTAACCTAGTAGCTATATGAAGACAATGTAATTTGAAGCATTGATTGCAAGGACTTATCTTATTCATAAATAATAATATTGTTTACTCGTGTTGAGTAATTGGGTCTTGATCATTCAATCGAGGTTTTCTAAATATATGATAAATATCCAGGTTTCACTTCCACAATAAAACGCTACACATTGGACAATAATCTCCCGTATTTTATTGTTTCCTTCGATTAAGTTACGTGTAGTTCTTGAGTCGAAAATATCGCTAGTCCACGACCGACGACACAATAATTAAAAGCCAATTGTATTCCACTACAAGTCATTGTCTATTAATATGTCAGCCTAAATTCGCTCTAATTGTTAATTTTCGGCTTTCATTACTTCCAGGCCGAAAATAAAGGCTGTACCGCTACGGAATACGGGCTGGTGTTCGGCGTGTTCGAACTAGTCGTGTTCCTCGTGAGTCCACTGTACGGGGCACACCTCAACCGAATAGGACCCAAGGTGCTATTCAACGGAGGTATACTTACAACAGGAACATGCGCCATATTGTTTGGGTAAGTATTTGCCCCGATTAAACCAGTTGTACAAAATGGTACCAGTATTTTTGAAGATGTAACAACTAACGATTTCTGAACGCACAATTACCACGGCACAGACAAGTGTGCGTTCAGTTTAAATAAATAAACCTAGAATCGTTTGGTTACATTAATTATACCTTTAGCTATACGCCACAAGCCACACAGATGGCGCTGCAGAAGATATTCAGAACAAATGACGAGGCTTCATACAATCCTCAAACGCGCTATGAGAGTTTTCGGAGCACGTAACATATATACAAGATCCCGACAATAACGAGGATTGTAGGCTCAAACCCGGCTCGCACGTCTGAGATTTCTGAATTTCATGTGCGAATCTCATTTTCAACCATGATAATCATTTGCTTAACTGTGAAGACAAACTTCGTGACGGAAGCTGTATATCCGAGAGAACCCCTCGAAAGACGTGTGAAGTCCGCCAACCTGCACTGATGCAGCGTGTTAGGCCCGAGCCAGCACTGACGGGACCTACTTATATGACTTAATATACCATCAGGTTGCTGGACAAATTGGAGGGCCACATTCCCTTCATCACGCTCAGCTTCATCATCCGCATCGTGGAGGCGATGGGTAACGCTGCTTTCCTCACCGCCTCCTTCGCCATCATCGCCAAGGAGTTCCCCGACAACGTTGCGACTATGTTTGTAAGCAATTTGAACTTTAATAGCCGTTAAAACTCGTAATCATAAATTACCTTATTGCCCTCTCGCTTAGAAGCACAATTCAGCTTATCAGTGCAAATGACGTTAAGGTACTATATCCCTCGGTGACATCAGTCTTCCTCGTAGCCTTTTTCTTGGGGCCGGCTTCCAGTATAAGATGATACGACCAATATTTATACAAACCGAACTTAATTCATCCTCTGAAACCTAACTAGTTGGACTATACCGGTAAATTCGGATAGCTATTTATTTTAATCAACTCAAACATGGCAGCACAATAATTTAAAAAGGCCAAAATTAACCTATATGTATATAAATAAAAATAAAATGATGCTTATTGGTAAGCGCAACATGTGAGAACGCCTGCACCCATTTGGCTTATCTTTTAAATGTTCGTAAAAGCCCGAATCAGGTTTGTAGAGAAAGAAAAATGTAAAAAGTTGTCCGAAAAATATCGGGAAAAACCGTAGGTGCTTTTTTTCGATAGGAATTTGAACAGGGCGACGTTTGTCGGATCAGCTAAGTATATTTATAAATAAATTAGCTGTTGCCCGCGACTTCGTCCGCGTGGTATTTAACAAAGACTCAACCGTTGGCCACAGCATGCTCGCCCATTCTGAGCCCGCGGGACGCATTGCAGGTTGTTGCTATCAAACTTAATCAGGCGCTGCGCTGCAACATTGGTTTTAATTTTTTTTCGTGAGATCCTATTTTTTTTCTTTTTTTTCAAACTGACAGACAGACGGACAGACAGACAGACAAAAATTGTAAAAAAAATGTTGTTTCGGTATAGACAACGTGTATACATCCAAATGCACTTAGTAAAAAGCGGTTATTTTAATATTACAAACAGACTTTCCAATTTTATTCATATGTATAGATATCACCAGATGAATACACGAACTGTACGTTCCCAAACCAAACAACTCTTGTTTTATGTGTACCATACAATGGACGACCATGTCTCGGCAACAAATATTCGTGTTTATCACAGGAAGTTTTTCTGCTATCACTCATAATACTTACAGTAGGTAATTCTCTGTTTACACGACGACAGTACCATATGATGAGATTATGTATATTGTATGTACCATATAGTAAATAATTGCTTGTGTATTTACCTCGTATAAGTATACCTTTTATCTTCAGGCGTCTTTAGAAACGTTCTTCGGTCTCGGCCTCATAGTAGGACCGACATTGGGAGGGGCTCTGTACGGTCTTGGAGGGTACTCCTTGCCCTTCGCTGTTCTCGGATCAGCGCTGTTCTGTGCTGCTGTGATGAGCTGCATGGTGCTGCCGAGGACTCCTGATGATGAGGACCTGAAGCCTAGTGGACGTGAGTTGAACGTATTCAACTTTCTTCCTACTTACTTCATTTGTGTGCTCGATAAATATAATAAGGTTAAATGAAAAATAAAAACAATCGAATTGAGAACGTCCTTCCTTTTGAAGTCGGTTAAAATAGTTTGAAATATTTCAAGAGCTCAGTCAGTAGGTTGTAAAGATAACATTTACAACAATAAATATATTCCCAGATCATTGACACTAATTACTTATACGTTTGTTTATAAAATAAAACTGATATTACTTCAACTCGTTGACCTTTTGAAATGAAAAAAAAATCACGTTATATTAACAACTTAACATTTATAACTGTTTACTATCTAATGGTATTTTTATGGTTGTTTTAGCGACTATGATCACCCTGCTGAGGGTGCCTGGCATTTTGTTGGCGGCAATCAGTATCATATCAACAAGTATGAGCATCGGCTTCCTACAGGCGACTCTTGAACCACACCTTCGAAAAGAAGTAAGTTTATAGTCGGTGTCAACTAGCGAGTCATTCTCATTGAGCTTGAGTAAAAAATGTACTATTATTGCCTTCCTTCCAAAACATCCCGGCGATTGTTACAATAAAGACAAATACACAGAAGGTCAATACCGAATAGACCCGATGATAGAGAATTTATTGCTCTACTGAATCATGGTTTGTTTTTCAATTGATGCAGTAAAATTGGTATTAAATAATGCCCCATTGAGACACCTTATCTGCAGGATAACGATAAGGCTTAAGCGTCGAATTTGAAAGATTAATAAAATCGAACCAGATTGAGAAGAAAAAATCTATTATTATAATGACCTTTATTATTGGTGGTTTTGGTTCCATAGTTAGAGTTTTATAGAATTGATTAAAATGAGAGCCTAAATTATATCGTACAATAGTATCTATATTCTTTATTAGCTGCGCCCCGCGGTGTTACCCGCGATTAAAAAGTATGAAAAATTTAAACAAATCTATGCCACGGGAACCATACATTCTACTGGGAAAAAAAGACTATAATCTACCTATCTCTGTACCAAATGTTATCCAGATCCGTTGAGCCGTTCTGGCGTGATTGAGTAACAAACATTCATCCATCCAAACGTTCACATTTATAATATTAGTGGGATGTGTTCTTTGTTTAATAGATTGGCTTTACTGTCTTGTTCTTCTGTCTCCAGTTCCACTTCACCCCCATGGTTCTCGGGCTGATGTTTGTGATCAACGGCGGAGTGTACGCGGTGTCGGCCCCCGCCTGGGGCTGGCTGTGCGACCGCCCCTCCGTCAAGCCGAAGTGTGTCATCGCGGCCGGCGGCCTGTGCGTCGCCGGTGGGTTCCTGCTGATCGGACCGGCGCCGTTCTTTGATTTTCCCACGTAAGTAAATCAAGAGGCTAATCGGACTAAGGTTTTATAGCCCCCCCCCCCCCCCCCCCAAAGCAGGCGGGTTGCTGCCCATGTTCACAATGTTTACAATATGCACAATATTTGACGTAGAACTAGGCTTTAGTCACAAATTAATAGCACTAGAGAACCTTCTCGGAACAATATTGCTTTAAAATGTGCCATTGTAAATGAAGTACATTTTATTTTTAATCAGTAGTGACTCTGTACCTGAGTGAGTGCTTTCTGTACCACAAGTCACAGGTCGGAAGGAGCAAACTATGTGTGTAGAGCACGAATGTTTATACCCGGGTCATGGACATCTGATATAATAGTAGTTATATACTGCATCGCCCATAGTACATTATACGGTACGCCTAATCGTATAGTTAGTTGGTGTGTTCGTCTGGTAATATAATAATTATTACAGTTTAAGATCGATTGTGCAAGAATATTTACTCCTGAAATCATAGCATTCGAAGACGAAAAACGAAGGAAATGGATTTGCAATGCCATTGGATTAAAGATTTGCAAACGTTGTTAGGGTTTATTTTTTAATGTTCTGAAACATTTGAAATCTGTATTACAGGCAGTTGTGGATCACGATCTCGGGGCTGGTGCTGCACGGACTGGGGATGGGGAGTCAGCTGGTGGCGTCGTTCTCGGACGCACTGGGCACGGCGATGTAAGTCCATACTTGTTATTTTTGTAGCAAGAAATATTAATTCCCTCAGAATATTTTTTTTTTTTTATTTACACAATATGTACAACGCAAATAGAAATTAAAAAGAGATTACCTTTTTTGTATAGTAAAAATGATTTATTACCTAACGGCTATAGGAGTGTGTGTGATTTCTTTTTTCAGTGGAAGTGGTTTACCAAACTCCATAGAAACCTACGGCCTGGTGTCAGGAATGTGGACTTCCACCTTCGCTTTGGGAGCCTTCATAGGGCCCACTGTCTCGGGGATACTGTTCGACTATATCGGCTTCCGCCATTCGACGGTCGTCATATCCATACTCCATATTGTTGTGGTAATAATATTGTATTAATTCCTTCGACACGTAGGGCTACAAATTTACTTTATGTAGTCATATCGTATCTTACGATCACGTACACATCTGTCTATATATTTTCTAGTTCACTGGGTACTCTTTAAAACCACAGACTATGCAGTGTGATTCAGAAAGGGTATACTATAACGTTTGAACTTTCACAAGTATATAAAGCCAGATTACCGATGTAAATTATATGAAATTAATTTAGTTACCAACAAAATGACGATTGTGGTTTTGTACGTTTTTTTTAATATAAGGAACAAATATAGATATATGAAGTACAACTTCATTTTTCTCGGTTGGAAGGTGAACGCAGTCGACAAGATCGCGGTCGCTTCGTACACGATGCATGTTTTTTTTTGGGCGCTTAAGCCGAGTTCGCACTCCGGCGCCAGGATAGATAAGAGACGGCGCTACAAGCCAGTGTTCTTCCAGATGGTGCTGATGTTAATGTACGTGTGCACGTGCGACCGCTCCAAGATGGACGTGTCGGTGTCCGCGGGAGACCTGCTGCAGATCGACGGGACCCTGGACGAGAGTGTCCTCATCGGAGACAAGTACCTGCCGCCTCCTAGGACTAGGAGGTGAGTACCGACAATACCCTCGCCACTCGGCCTAGTCTACGCCTTCAAAAGTGACGTTTATTATGCTATTGTAATTCGATTATGAGTCGATTGTGTTAAAAATCTTTGGACCGTTATTATGAGTTGCGAGTATATAATTTCTGTGCTTATCCATTCGGGAACTAGAGGCGGGCAGTTTTATCTCTCTGCTTGACGAAATAATCTTTGAAATAACTTCGTCCATCCATCAGATCGTTATAGCGGGCCTCGTATGGCGCAGAAAACTAGGAGAGAGGAAGCAGAGAGCTTTATTTAAAAAAATATATTATTTATTGCAATAAAACAATTTTTTCGGATTGAATCGCGTTTATTCTCACGTGACCATGGTTGCTGTAAAGCAGCCGAAACGTCGGTAACGTAAAAACATAAAATAAACGCGATAAAATCCAATAAATTTGTTTTATTTCAATGTGTAGTATTCACGTAAATATCTTCTTCTTTCTTTACGAAATATAATGCGATGAAATAAAATCGATATGAATAGATATGATGAAAAGATATTTTAAAAAAAACTTTATTTCCAAGCATGTTCATTAATTTACTGCTACATTCTTCGCCTTTCGTTTTCTCCAGTCGGCGTTGCGGTATTAGTCTCGAGCAGTCCCGCCCGCCAGCTATGAACAGCCTCATCGCGTGCTCCAGCTACAAGAACCGCCGGAGCCCCTGGAGCCAGCGCACTCCTCGCTACAGACCCACGTACGGAAGCCTCGACCACAGATACAGAGGAGCCTACGCCACATAACCTGAAAACTACCAGCAGGATAAAGAACGTAGATAACAATAAATTATACTGTGACACTCATAGCATTTTGATAGGTACGAGTATATATCACAAATAACTATTGATTGATTTATTGTCTGCGATTGTAATGTAAATATGTTTACATTATTGTACATACAGATTTTAACATAAAGAATATATTTTATTGGAATCTCAGAGTTGCCTCATGTTTATAAGTTCATGTTGGTTGTAATTATTACGCGTACTTACGTAAGTATATCCAGTTTCTCGCATTACACAATACTAAAGAACAGCGTTCTTTATATTAAGGGTCATGCTCAGGGTCATGGCGTGAAATTCAAAATGTTAATGGTTTTTATTTTTTTACTAGCTGTTACCCGCGACTTCGTCCGCGTGGTATTTAACAAAGACAACCGTTGACAACAGCCTGCTCGCACGTTCTGAGCCCGCGGGACGCATTGCAGGTTGTTGCTATCAAACTTAATCAGGCGCTGCGCTGCAACATTGGTTTTAATTTTTTTTCGTGAGATCCTTATTTTTTTTCTAAAATAAAAGACATCCAATGTAGAATGGTAATATCGCAAAACACTAAATTACATCGTAAAGATGTCCAAACTTTTCGTAAAACATAAAAACCATTGACATTTTGAATTTCGCGCCCTGACCCTGAGTTTCCACCTTAACTAACTCAAGAACGGGTGGACCGATTTTAATGATCCTTTAATTTGTTTCCGCCCCATATAGCAGAATAACTATTAAAACATGAAAAATATTTACGAATATGGATAATTTATTTTCTCATACATTTAATTGTGGCGGTACGGAGTTCGCCGGGACAGCTAGTTTTAATTAGATAAGAAAATAAGTTCTTTTAATTTTAGGGAAAACCTGTCTGTTATATTGTAAATAAATTATGGATACCAGTTTTTAGTTTTAATTTACCCTCTTAAGCTAACGAAAATCAGAACCAGTTATAAGTACAGTTGAAAGACCATTGTATAAGTATTTTTAACAAAAGCAATAGATACTTGATGTCTCAAGCAAATATTGCATGAAGACACTATAATGCAGTCACAAAAATACTATTTATAAAATAGGTCCTAAAAGGGAACCTTGGGGTACTCCAGATGAATTTGTTGTTGATAAATAAAATAATAATAAACGATATAGGTACCATACAATGACCTTGGGACCATCACAGTAATACATTTTCTGGGAATAATCACGAAACGTCTGAAAGTGTTTTCGGCGGTTTTGTAGTGACCACTCACAATCTCGCTGCGTGGAACAAGTTCACCGCACTGATACACAGATGGCGCTGCATACAACACCCAAGAACAAATGACGATTCTCCACACAACCATGAAACGTACTGTAAGTTTTCGAAAAAGGTTAACATATATACAAGACTCCGATAGTAACCGTCGCGGGTTGTGGTATAGTGGCAAGCCCCGCCAGGCCAACTTTGTTCTGCTAGAGAATTTTCGTTATTATAGATTTGGTAATGAGTTTGTTATCCAACGTCATTAGGACTTATGAATCTAGGGCAAGTACCTGCTAGGCTGAGGCAGCAGTTGCTTTGCTTAAAATTCAAGAATACTCATGTAAGTATTACGTTCAAAAGTTATAATGACTATTTTTTTTTTTTTTTTTTTATTACATTATAGGCAAGTATTTGATCTCGATCTCACCTGATGGTAAGTGACAATGAGATCTACGATGGAGCATACTTGCCTAGGTAGGAAGGCGGCAGTAGATAAGAGACGCTACATTCACTAGGCACATGCAGCGCAACTGATCTGACCCGCCATCCATGAATGGCAACACCGAACATCATGCCGGAACACGGCTAGGCCGCTTGGCGACATGGCTTTGTTCAGTGGGTGGTGACTAGCCACGGCCGAAGCCTACCACCAGTAAAAATAGAAAGCGATTACATTCACACCTACATTATTTTAATATTTCAATACACAGTAGGTATATAAGACATACGAAAAGTACTCAACTGACGTTGCATAAAACTGTAATCATCACATCACATTAGAATTTAAAATAAACTCTACTATTAGCAATCACAGGCACACTACAAATTGCGCCGACATTCATTTAGCAATCCACTGCGGCTGAACTATCAAAAAATATTATATTGAATTCAATAAAAACGACATTGCATAGTTAACTAATCGATACTATTGTTAATGCTCAGCCTATTGGTGAATATGAAGATTTTTTTGAAAGCAAGGACGTTAGCGCAATTGGTAAACTAACTCGTTCACTGTTTACGATTAATCGAATACAGCTTTGAATCGATACCTAGATTAACTGTTTATTTACGATTAGAATAAACAGATATTGAAACAGCAATGACCTAGTAGTTAATGATTATGCCAGGTAAGCGAGTTTGACGTTCATTTGATTCTAATTTATGGATGTTTGCGACATTAAAAAGTTTTTTAATAGATACCTATACGTATCAGACTTTCCTTTATCAAAAAAATACTTTCAGTTTTAACTGTGGATGTGACTGGCACACCAAACTCGTTACTTTAAGAAAAAAAACTCTGAACGAGGATCGAACGACAAGCTCTAAAACATCATCAAATGAGACTTTTTGGCGGGAATTTCAACCTTGAAGTTGTCAATTTTATTTTATTTTCCAAAAAAATAGTTTCTTTGATATATAACGTACTATAATATTAGTGGGATATTAACCATTGTGTGTTCATAAACGTGCACGAGTGAAGGAAATTGAAATAAAATAATATCACTTGACTTTCAAGTTCCCCAAGATGTTCAGTAAATTTTCAGTAAAGTATGCACAGCTTTACCGACAGGGGTAGGGGATTCATTTAATTATCATCATCGTCATCAACGTCATCCTAATAACAATTCCAGACACTGGCAAAAATGCCACTATTTTGTAGCTGATTGTCAACCTAAAAAGAAAAGGCAGAAGAACATCAAATGATCAAAACATTACCAACACATACATTTCCCATTTCCAACAACATCCCATGGTCGATCGTTAAAGACAACTCGCATTGTATGCTTCACACTGACATCTTCTCATAGGAGCAATCATTTTAAGCACAAAGGTCGCATTCCGAACGCGTCTCGGTAAAGGTCGCGGGCCCACCGACGTGAACTCCCGGCATACCTTCGCTATGTCTACATAATAATTGAACGTATCATGAATGAGAAGCAGTGATAGCCAAGTTGATAGAACGCTTGCCTCGGTAACGAGGATCGCAGGTTCAAACCCCGGCTCCCACCTCTGGGATTTCATGTGCGAATCTCATTTTCAACCGTGATTATCACTTGCTAAACGGTGAAGGAAAACAGCGTGAGGAAACCTGCATGTCCGAGAGAACCCCTCGAAGGATGTGTGAAGTTCACCAACCCGCACTGGGCCAGCGCGGTGGACTATGGCCTAATCCCCCTCGCATTGAGGGGAGGCCCCTGCCCAGCAGTGGGACATAAAAATGGGCTGGAATTATTATAACATGAAAGTGGAAAAACAAACTCCACCACGCATTGATTCCCTGAAATGTTCAGCAGAGGTACAGTACAGTGCACCCACGTTTAGCCGGTGTAAGAGGTTTGGACCCAACGTAATAGGGGGGGCAAACCTATGAATAAATATTTGAGGTCCTTGCGGAAAACCTATTGTTACTATACCGGGCACATTTTCCTGTCATTGCGAAGTAGGTTCGCGAGGAAGTTCACCATATTGATCCAGTGCTGGGCCCCAAGTCTGTTAACACAATCGATTCATAATCGAACAGCAACCGCATAGTAACTGTCACTTTTGACAGATATACCATACAATATCTGTCAAAAGTGACAGTTACTAATCGGTTGCTGTTCGATTATGAATCGATTGTGTTAGCAGACTTGGGGCCCTGGTTGGCAGACATCAACTGGCTTTCAAAAGACCATTTAAGAGGTTTTTTTTCTTTTATCTATGCTGCGCGTAGCTTAACTAAACTAAGATATCGAACGCCTGACTGATTCCGAATAGCTTCAGAAATTGATTTATGGCACGCGTAAAGTCCGGCTCCTCATCAAAATGATCTGAATCAAGGGAGTCATCATCGACACACTTCACTCCATAAATTGGGAAGTATTTATGAAAACAACATTATGAGTTTATTTTATAAATTAATTGTAATTATTTACTTTGTCCCGCCGAACTTCGTACCGCCTCGGAATCAAATGTGAATTTAAGCCGTGTTTTAATAGTGATTCTGCGATTCGTGAACAAATTCAAAAAATCTATATCGGAGAACCCGTTCTTGAATTATAAATGGCGTAACTAACACTACTTTATCTATACATACATACATACATACACATATAAATAAATTTGGAGTGTCTGTTTGTAATATTAAAATAACCGCTTTTTACCAAGTGCATTTGGATGTATACACGTTACCTATACCGAAACAACATTTTTTAAATTTTTTGTCTGTATGTCTGTGTGTCTGTCTGTTTGTTCCGGCTAATCTCTGAAATGGCTGGACCGATTTTGACGGGACTTTCACTGGCAGATAGCTGATGTAACAAGGAGTAACTTAGGCTACTTTTATTTTAGAAAAAAAAATAGGAAATCACGAAAAAAAATTAAAACCAATGTTGCAGCGCAGCGCCTGATTAAGTTTGATAGCAACAACCTGCAATGCGTCCCGCGGGCTCAGAATGGGCGAGCAGGCTGTTGTCAACGGTTATCTTTGTTAAATACCAAGCGGACGAAGTCGCGGGCAACAGCTAGTTTTATATAAATATAGATTAATAACAGGCGAATGCACATTATATAATCGAACATATCAAGATTAGAATTATTTTGCAAAATTAGTCACGATTCACATTCTAGTTTAGGAGATCACGGAAGCAGGCAGACCGGTTGTCAGAGCATAATGACACAACCTTGTTATCTATAATGCTAATATATAATTAAATATATACTTACCTATGTATATCAAGTATCAACAAAGCATTTAGCTAAGTGAACGTTTGCTTCCAATTCCTTCAATCTTCTTTTAGATTCATTTCATTGCGAGTTCTGTCTGTCTACCCACTAAAATAAAATGATGTTACAGAACTAACGAAATCTGTATTGAACATTAAAATAAAACTATTTTTAAGGATTTTATCGCGTTTATTTTTCGTTTTTACGTTCCCGACGTTTCGGCTGCTTTACAGCAACCATGGTCACGGGAGGACTGAGGTGGTTAACGTCTTGGTGTCATAGTTTGAGACGGGGTACCCTCATATTTAGTTGTTACTTGCGGTCCGATCTACGCAGAAAGAGCTCAGTTCCAGTTCAGTTCAGCTAGTTTTATTTCAATGTGTAGTATTCGCGTAAATATAAGAAATCAATATGTATAGAACATCTTTAAAAACACAATAGTGTGACCGCTTCGTAATGGATAAGATCTGGATGAGTGGGCAACCGCGCTTATGACGTCACGGAACCGGTTGCTACAGATGAGTTAGGGCGGTTAAAAATATTTCGCATAGCTTTATGTTTTTGCACGCTAATGTGAGACGGAAAAAAAAACTTTGACATACCATCGCCTTTATAATAGTCATAACATAACACGGTTATGTTTCATAAGTGACTCCAGTGTGTCTAAGTGTTAGATGACGTTATTAGTGGATAACAGAATTTTAAGGGCTCGGGAAACATAAGTCGAGGGCAAGGCGCAAAAAGGTCGCTGATAGAACAGGCGAAGGCAGAGGATTTACGGTAGAAGCAAGCAAGAAGATCTGTTGTGTTAGTTGTAAAGAAAAAAATATCTTGTATCAAAGTTTTCGAGGCATTGACCAAGGGTATTCCACTTAGAGCACCCGATGCGACGGGTACGCTAATAATATAAATAAAAAAATATTCCACAAGGACTGACGGTCATACCTAAAGGGATGTTTATTCGGTAATACCCATCTCTATTCGCAATTACGTCACTAGTCGGATTTGATGCTTGATTAACATCGCACGAAACCATATAGATATTTGTATATTCAAGTAAAGAAATTAACCAGCGTCGAATATACAAACGCAATAATTCTTATGTGAGATCATCTTTATTTGAACGCGTCTCACACAAAATGGTAGGTATTGGTAACTTCCATTTTTATTTCATTCACAGCTAAATTAAGTAGGACATAAATTGTTATGTAGATTTAAGTATTTCGCAGTAGTTAAGGTCGCTATACTACGTCCGGGTCGACCCTGATTCGACCCGTAATCGTTAAAAAATATAAAATTAATTAAAAACGGTTTTTAGTACTCAGTTACCAACAATAACGAGAGAAATTCACAAAATATGTACAAAAAAGGCGTTAAACCCATTATAGTGAAGTGACTTTTTATATGTTATCTCGTTAATTTTGTAAAAAACACTTCGCACTACACGTTATTTCGGGCTAAGAGGCGCAAATGAAACAAAAAGTTGGTATAAACAGCCTTTATTTTGGTAGAGACGACGAAAACTGGAGCTTAATAAAGCTGCGAGTACCAGGGCAATAGGAAACTGTAGGATACTACTTATAGTCTAAAATCCGCTGTGTAGGGTCAAGAACACTATTATCAGCTCTTAATTTTATTTCAGTTTTGTATCTGATTTTATTTAGACTTTACTTTAGACGTAACTTTCCATGCATGTTGAGATTTAGTATTATGGGAGTGAATAATATGCCTAACAAACTTATAATGTTCTGAAAAATCTTGTGTGGCAACGGAAATAAATCAAATTATCTGTAAAATATTAAAGCTTATCGGCTGCATAGACGACTGCTTGGTAGATAGAGGTTTGAGCGCAGGCAGTCCGGCTTACCGTACCGGGCGGTAGCGGGTTCGATTCTCGTCTACATACATTTTTGATAAGATCTTTTCCTAGGTAATTTGCCCTAGGCCCGGTGTTAACAACATCGCCCCCAGACCTTTGTATGGTTACACACGCGTAATACAAGCGTTACTTCGTTCGGGACCTCACAGTTGAAGTGTTCATTGGCCAATATCTATTCACATTATATATATTTAAACAACAACTTCAACTAAAGTCCTTTCCTTGATTAAAATAATAAAAATAAAACCAAGGATGCAAAAGGCATTCTGATCCAAAGTCACAAAACTGTTTTTTTTTATATTTCGAGCTTAAACAAAGCCGTGACCATGCCATTAAAGGTGGCAGCCAATCGGGTGTGCCGGCAATAATACAGTTCACCTTACAACTGTACAGGTCCCGTCGGACGGGTACAGTCACGGCCACAGCTTCGTATTTCGTGAAAACACCGGGAGCAAATAAAACCTTAGAGCTTAAATACTCGGTGCAAATTTCAAGGTTTCTACTAATAAGCAGCTTACCATCGAAGTCTGCTATGCAAGGTGCATTTGAAAATGCTAAGTAATGGCATTTTATAGGTTACTCTTTTGTTCTAAGGTTAAGCGCGCGTCGTAAGCTATTTTCTTATGCTCGCTCATGGCTCAACCGGCAACATTGCATGGAATTGCACCTGAGATGTTACTTTGGTGACTTTCCTCCTTCAGAGGTGCACAACTTTTGGACACATTTTTACGTTAATTTAAAACGAAGTTTTTTTTTGTAATACTCTGTATGTTGATATTTTAATACACTCAAATTATAAAAGATTATGCACAACAGTTGTAAAGATGAGTTATAAATGTATAACAAAAATAAGTAATCTATTTACAAAAAATAAATTCACTGAGAACTACACTACTACTTTTTGATACATAATTTGTTTTGATATGATGTGTTTGTAAATATTTAGTGAGATTTTAAAAATAAATAAGTGGTACTGACAACTAAATTATGATATATTTATAAAAAAAAGCATGAATGAATTTATCCTATCGTCGCTTAAATATATTATTTTTTATGATGCGTTATCGAACAAAACCTTTATTATAAAATGTCTGTCATTGAGAGTCCTAGATGTCTTATATCCATAAATTATATAATAATATCGCCAGACAAACGAATTATGACAGACCTAAACAACATGTTCGCAAATTATTCCAGTTTTACATAGGTAGGTACAATTATAGTGATATTTAATACATATATAGTGATACAAATAATGAAAAGCTAAAAAAAAAAATCAGACTTAAATCATTGACCAGTATACGTCACACAATAAGCAAGTAGGATTAAATATTACTATATTAAAAAACTTCGTATTTTTTTTCTGCGTTGACAACTAATTAAAAAATTAGCATCGACACGTATCTACAATAAAGTTCAGTGGACCGGTTTAGCGGACCTAAAGAGGATCAGTTCACCTTGACACCACCGGCTCAAATGCCAGCTCGCACGGTATTTACCCATAACATGTTATACGCCAAATTTGTTATAATAGAATAGCAAATGTGTCATGATGCTATTCTAATTGGGATGTGGATCCCATTTTCATATCATCATGTCACATACATTATTTTATTTATAACGTGTATTTATGAATTTATTATTGCTATTAATTACTTGACATTCGCGAAATACCCGCTTAGTTGTGGGTGAGGCCATATTCATATCCATCTTATTTCATCGCATCTCATTTCGTACAGAAAGAAGAACAAACGTTTCTCCACAAATGTCGTACCTGCTTCTTATAATCTTCCCCGAATGTATAGACCTTTTTTTAACTTTATCAAACGTCTTAGGCCACTGCGCACAAGAGTTTTGCTTTGCGCAGTACTACATGACCTGTAATAAAATTATAAAACGTCTATAAATTAGGGGATTAATTTTCTAGTATTAAGGTTCATGTTTGAGCCATCTTTAATAAACACTTGGTAAAGTTCATTGCGTCCTTCGTAACTATGTCAACTTAAGGTGTTATTCTTCAGCATCGAACAAGCTGTTTTTACAAGCCACATTATGGTACCTATGTGTAGTTATAATTTACAAGAAATATCTTTTGACTAATTAAGAACGCCTTTTTTACTACTTTTTATTAAATAATAAAAAATAAACCCAATGGTATTATTTTAATCCAGCATCAAGCGTTGAAGACCCCTGCCCCGTATACCTACTTGCTTTTTATTTGATTTTCTTTCCTGCTCTGCTAAGGGTGTGACGTAATTGGTGTTTCAAGGCCTCAATAATAAAATTTAAAGGTATGAGGTGTATGTAACAAACTTTATAATATCTGATACTGACTAGGACTTATGTTAAAATGCAACTTTTTCAAGGATTATTTATTTTTTCTTTCAATAGTACTATGTTACGCAACGCCAAATGTATGATTGAAATAAAAGTAATTTGTAGGATTTTGTCGCGTTTATTTTATGTTTTTACGTGCCCAGTATTTCCCAGGAGCCAGTAATTATCCAAAATCAAGTGCACCATTGGAAGACCTCAGGACACTGTGAGCATTTTCTGCGTAGATTGGACCGCAAAAAACAACTAAATATGAGTACCCCTGTTCTAACTATGACACTAGGACGTCTAACAACTCAGTCCTCCCGTAATCATGGATGATATAAAGAAAACAAAACGTCGGGGACGTAAGAACATCAAATAAACGCAATAAAATCCGTAAAATTAGTTTTATTTCAACACACATATTGGCGTAAATATAAGAAATCAATAATCCAAACGTATTATGTGCAATTCAAATGTAGTCATAATCATGTAGTACCTATGTATCACTCAGATGTAAGTAAATCTAACTCTAAAAGCAAATCATGAAGCATCAATAATAGCGATCAAAACAATCTAACATATCCAACATGGATTCCGAATTAGCACCAACACGAGAATAGGATTTATTTAGTTACCTACCATAATATCGTCAATATGTGATGGCACTACCGGTTACCACTAAACTGAGACACACTCAATAACTAACTCTACCACAACTCACTAAGATTCAAACAAGATTGTTCAGTTTTGAGTCATACCGTAGTTTGTATGAAAGCCAACTCTTTTATAAACCAAATAAGTTTCAAATTCGACTACCATTCAAATTAAGGAGATGCAGCCTATTTTTTCAATTGCCCTTTAAGCCCTTTTATTGATGGATCATGCCCAATACGTGTAGTTATTACCTACACTACATGTGGCTATAAAATGAATTGAAAGGCTTTAATGGCGGTCTAATTCAAAATGATGTGAATATGTAATGAAAAACTTACATTTTATTGCGATCCCGCCCGTCACAAAGTAATTTGGGCTCTATTTTCTGTGGCTTACAAGCACATTTACTAACGGTACTTATAATAATATATCGGAAAATGAAAAGACCCCACGGTATAGACGTATTACGATAGCGTACTGCAATCGCGATCGCCGTTATTCGATTGTCTTCTATCTAGCTATACATATAACTTAGAAATGTAACTTGGTCTTGCCTGTACTTCAAATATTGAAGAAGAAAGATGGGTAAAAATATTTTCGTCTGTCGACTGTCCGTTAACGAATCGTGGGAAAACCGTTGGACGATTTTATTCAATCTTGGTATGGTGACAGTTTATACCCCGGATTAACATATGAGATAATGTTTATCCAGTGAAATGTATTTTTTATTATGGATCTCTCATATAAAATTATCAAAATTTGGGATAGTGTTTATCCCGGGAAATGGGTGGTTTACTGCGAGAATGCCAAAAAACATTGTCTCCGGATTTAACTGAAACATGCATTTATTATCACGAATAAAGGAACCTTCGCTGGGATAGGTGAGAAAATAAAGTCCACACGTCCGAAGTCACGGGGACAGCTAGTTTTATATAATAGTCAATGGTGTTTATATCGTCATAAGCTTATTGTTGTTGGAATGACATGCGGGTAGTTACGATCGCTTTTAGCGACAATCTATATATATCTGCACGAATAAATAATAATGAAGAATCAGTCTGAGAGTAGGTAAATCTGAGTGATATGCATGTTGATTATTTAAAATATGTTGTCTGTATGTCTGTCCGCTATGAACATAAGAAATATTCTATAGATATGTGAAGCTATGACACGTATAATCAATCATACAGCTTAAAACAATTTGTAATTAAAACCAAAAAATAATTTGAAATTTGTTAGGACGAAAATTCGTCTTTTTTTGCGCAGAAGCACAATATTTACGATCTTATTATTAGGTAGTAGACAAACTTATTTATTTTAATACAAAAAAATAGCTTATTTTAAGTACTAAGTTAAGTATGAGTATGTTACGCAGATCACTTCCAAAAAAATTAAAAAAAAGTTAGAAATTAAAAACTAACCCCACATGCTAATTGCACGAAAGTACTAAAAAAAAATCAAATGTCATTTCCACGTCAATTATTTTATAAATTATCGGTAATACCTACTTTTTAACCTGTTATAATATTTGACTCTATACTTTTGCTACATCTTATATATGTATTATATGCAGGCGGTTTTGCGCAGGAAAATCCGGGGAAATGATGTAGTGATAACTGATGACCCCATACGCATCTTAACTTATATTTTAATGTAGCTCTCATGTTGGTTTATCTAAGCTCAAAGTTATGGGCGGTCCCGACGCGGCCTTAAAAAATAATAAACAAATCCTTTTACGCGTAGTATTATAATTTATCTCGTAACTTGTAACACAGAATAAATCTTGTAAGGTATGGCTTTTTTTGGCGGTAGTTCGAACAGTGAAGTTATCAATATTGTTTTATATTTTCTGAAAATTGTTTCTTTGTAATATTAGTGGGATATTAACCATTGTGTGTTCAGAAACGTGCACGAGTTAAGGAAATTAAAATAAAATAGTATAGCTTGACTTTTCTAGCTTGTAGATGTGTGGTAAATCTTCAGTGAAGTCGGAAATTCATTTCACCATCAACATTTTTGTTATCATCAGGTATATATTTAAAATATCAAAGAAATATTTTTCTTTGACACTGGCAAAATGACAATATTTTGTACCCAATTGCCAGAATAAAAAACAGAAGAAGTTTGTCAGATATTTGAAATAAGAATGGCGATATTCCTTTGACAAACAGGAACTAAAAATTGGTTACTACCGGAAGATAGACAAGGCAAAGGGTTAACTTTTACCTTGTTTCCTTCAACTTGTTTTTGTTTTATTAACGTTATACCATTTTTTACCTTGACCATGGTAGGTAGTTTATTTAAAAATGTTTCTTATTCAGATGTTACCTTGGTCGCAAATGAGTAAACAAAAAATAAAATAGTTAATACAAGTGTGCTTAGTCTTTACTGAAGACTCGGATGATGGAAGCAAATGACAGAATATTAGTTTCTGAAACATTATTCCCGAATTCATAGAAGGTTCTAAACTAGCACCATAATGACGTCATTGAAAATAACCGCTTCTTCAACTAAACGTTCGACGTCCACGGTAGAGTCGATGATCCCGCGATGAGTCATCGTGACCGTGAATCCAAACCCAATGCGCGCCGGGTCCAGATTTTTTTGCCATAAAGCTCTATTCAGACTACCCGCTACCCGCCAAGAATATACCAGGCGATTCAAAAACGTTATCTAGCAACCTTTAAACCTGCACTTATTAAGCATGTTTGTATCTTTATGTCACATCAGAATTTGAATATTTCAATTAAAACAAAAACTATTCGCTCTTGAAAATCATAAGTGTAATATTGCTCGGAGCAATTTGTTTTTTTTTTAATCCATATAGAAATTCTGACATTACATAATCATTACAAATGCGCTTAAGAAGGGTAGGTTTAAACTTTAGTATTGGCAGAATCGCGTTGAGGTCAGGCTCAACGCGAAAAAAGTCCATTAGACAAAAAAAAGCTTTAGTATAACCTTTTAAGAGACAAGTTGATAGATCTCGCCGCGGGCTGGTGGTGGTGCCCACGTACTTACATCGGGTAGGCACAAGAATACGGTCTAGGTTTAAACGGCTTATTATTGTGACGTAACCACAAGCCGCTTCGGTTCACATGGGATTCAAGCCCGTTTAACTGATACTTAACTTCTGTTTAGTATCATAAAATGGATTTTAGAATTTTTATCAGTAGCTAAGGTAGTAGACCTTCGCAAACCTTCAGGAATTAATATCTTGATGGACTAACAAACACCTATAAGCAAATATCTTAACTGGGTACTATTAAATTATTATAATATTAAATGTTTAAGAGTCAGTAGGTACACATTGGTCGATTTGAAACATGTGCTTTGGAATCGCGCGTTTTAAAACCAAGTAGTTCTTCTTGTTGACAAGCTCGCGCGCCGAACGCGCGTTGCGCATATGCAAGCCGCGCGCTTACAGATACATGAGCCGCCATTTTGTTATATACATTCGCGCGTTTTCTGGTAGAGTGGACACTACACTTCCACGTCCACTTTGAAACTGGTGCCCAAGTCTGCTAACACAATCGATTCATAATCGCACAGCAACCGCATAGTAACTGTCACTTTTGACAGATATTGTATGGGATATCTGTCAAAAGTGACAGTTACAATGCGGTTGCTGTACGATTATGAATCGATTGTGTTAGTAGACTTGGGGCCCTGAGCTAGTGCGCACGGCGCCCTACTATAGCGCGTCGAATGCTTAACGCGCAATGTACGATGCTAACGCACACTTAACGCAAGCCCCTAACGCCTTGTATAAACTAGCTCATTGAATTTACACTGACCAATAAGAAATTGAATTACTACAGAAACCTAATACGATCCAGAGATATAGGCTGCAATGCAGTCATCCCGTTTAAATAAGAGATCTTTGAAGTTAAGTAGAGATCTTTTCCCGGAGTAAAATTACCAGTATTCACATTTGACGCAAATATACGTCATAGGGAATCCCTTACCTTATCAATGAAGAACCACATTTGTTAAGCAGTGAGTCATATCAAATACCACATATTACAACAATGTATTTCTATAGATATATATTTCAGTTGAGAGTGAACAGGTACCTTCTAGGCAAGTATGCTACATCGTAGATCTCATCGTCACTTACCATCAGGTGAGATCAAGATCAAATAGCTGTGTATATCGTAATAAAAAAAAAATAACACTCGCTTTTGCTTTTGCCCGCGGCCCCGCCAACGCAACAATCGATTTAGCTCTGTTGGTCGTCCTCCAATAGACATAGTGTGCTGATATGTATCCTATACAACTGTAGGCTGTACAATAGTGAAAACTCCAACTAAATTAGATGCTGGTTTTTTTCGTTATGCTCGAACAAATATACAAAAATTCTAAAGATATTCGTTTGAGATAAAAAAAATTATTCAAATATAATTTGGAACCATTTTTAGGTCAGTTGTAGTATTTAGTATTAAAGATGAGTCATTTGTTACTAATCCTTGTCTATGGTCGTAATGAGTAATCAAAGCTACATTGAATAGACAAGGAGCTAGTGAAGAACATTTGAACGATAAGTAATAATTAAATTATTCGGTAATCTTAGAAAAAAAAATGATAATATATTTTTGATTATATTAATTCCTTGTATTTTTTTTTTGTTTAACTTAAAACGAATCCATTAAAAACATAGGTTCACATATTACTTAGGGTTTAACATTATTTCATTGATTATGTCTACGAATAAAGATGTAATAATCTCGTTGGAGAAAGTTCAATAAGAGCTTCTATGCACCTAACCTTTAGGGACATAAAGTCGTATTATAAATTATAAGACTAAACTATTATTTCAGCAAGCTCTTTGCATAACCCCCACAGATATCATTGAGATGAACACAGGTCTCTCACATCCTTTCATTCATGCGCTCAGGTAGGCGATATGCGTCAGATACGTTGCGCTTGCGCCGCTACCGCCCCACCGTGGGTTTATTGTTCCTGTGGACAGGTAAAGATGTGAATATATATGAAGCCGTGGTATTCTGTTAGTTTTAAGAATTAAGATGATAGGATAGTCAGTATAGCAATACATTGTTTGAGCTGTGAACCATGGCATTTCAATCTTATTTATCTTTCTGTACTTTGTAAATTCGTCTATCATTTTATTGATAGAAAAGAATATTACTAGAAGTATTCTTATTTCAATTTCAGCATTTTAATGTTCCAATAATCTATGGTCTTTAAGAAAAAAATATCCAAGCGTGTGTTGCGCTCGCGCCGATTGTTCGAGTGCATGGTTGCATATATAAAGACAGCGGCGAGCGAATAATGTAGACTGACTGGGCTGATGCGAATGTTCGTTCGCGTAAGTCATTAGTCGACCCAATGTCAATCCAATGTGAATGTCTTCTACCTTGACTTAGACATTTAAATTGACAAAATATAACTCTGTGGGTAGATGAAAATTTGTTGTGATAGAAATAAGCGCACACCCGTCTTGTAGAATCAGCTTTACATATGAGGTCATGATGTATTTGAATAGGATCTGGAGAGCGAATTTTGCTTACCTTACGAAACTTTGATGAGTAAGCTATGAAGGTTCTTTTAAGGAGACGAGGCCCTACTACCCTAAACATTCCCACTACTGTTACTCTCGGGATCCGTAGTGGTGACAAAGACGCCGAGTTGTAACCTTCGGCTAGACCCAGGGATGGCTAACTGTCTTGGATCCCAAGACGAAATGAATCTAAATAAAAATAGAGGGAGTAGAAAATAAATGTATCTAGCTATGAAGGTTCTTAAGGATAGTGCGAACCCACGTTCAACATTTTGAACTATCTCCAAACCCATTTGAATATCTTTGGGTTTCTAGGAATGTCGTGGCTAGCACTGTCTCGTATGCAGCTCTATATGTAATTTTAATGACAAAATTCAGATCCAAATCTGTTCAACAGTTATCTACGAAGGTACGGGTCATAGTTATTGCTAACTGTTTGGAATGTCCTCGACCACTCTTTGGAAAATTACGGTTGTAAACTTTTGTGAACAGTATTAAGTACGGAAATTAGTCCAACGATCGAGTTTCCTATACATAATCAGAATCTCTAGGTAAGTGCCGAGGTTCCCACCATCTATGTGGTTTATGCCAGATCAGCAACTGATAATCTATATTAACAATAAATGTATTTTTTTCTGAAAATCATTAATGATCATACCCAAGACCCAAGGACTCGGATAGGTTTAAGACGACCATGATCAGAATGTAAGCACTCAAGTTAGTATGCCTCTCTAAAGCCATCGCTTCACACATCTTCAAGGTTACAGGTCCCCTCCTGAGAAGTGTGCCACCATGTGACCGGTTCGTCTCGCTCGAGCGCATGCGCGTCTCCCGCCCCGCGTCGCTTCCTGCCTTGTTACACATCTGACCCCGAGTCATGAGTTAGGGACTGATTGTTATGTGGGCAAAGAAAACCTGATACTATGTGAGCTGGTTGTAAGTCAAGAGCTACTTGCTGGCAAGAGTTCTGGGCCCCAAGTCTGCTAACACAATCGATTCATAATCGAACAGCAACCGCATAGTAACTGTGCGCGTTGGCCGCAGGTCCGCCACACGCCGGGATGAGAATAATAAGCAGGAGGATGGATGGAAAATAATAAATTATAATATGTGGAAAATTTTCCGGGCGGACATATCAGGTGACAGTAATAGACTTTTAAAACAAAAGATTACAAAAAAAGAACATAAAATTACTCCTAAGGAGATCGCGTCGTTAACAGTAACTGTCACTTTTGATTGATATTGTATTGGATATCTGTCAAAACTGTCAGTTACTATGCGATTGCTGTTCGATTGTGTTAGCAGACTTGGGGCCCTGAGGGAGAGTCTGATTTGAACCACGAAATGGGATCGTCAGACAATTTAAATTATCCAAAAAAAAGGTGTAGCAGATATTTTTAAAGACGTACTTATTTTCAAAATTGTGAACATGATAATAAGTATAGATAGTAGATAACACTCAACTTAAGTGCAAGTAAAATGATTGAGCAAACAAATATTTAATCTCAGAATTTTTGTTAACTTTATCTTTTTTTCTTTGTTTGGATATTCCTTTGTTATCTAAATATAAAAACATAACCAGCATAGATTATTCGAAGCTGCTTTCATACAACTTTATGATTTTGTGAGAACGATTGCTGTGGAAAAATAATTTTCGGATTGCATGTGCGAAACGCACTTTCGATAATAATTATGCGACTTTTTGTGCGATGAAGGTTAACACCCACCGTGAGGAAGCGTGTACATTTTGAAAGCTCTGTGAGGTTCCGTTACCCATACTGGGCCAGCGTGATAGACAATGACCTAAATCTGGCTCGCATTGAAGGAGAGTATGCAGTGGGCTCGCCACAATTACCATCATGCCTTGGGCCAGCAAAATGTGGGTTTTTTGCGGTGCATCTTGCCTGCCCCATCGTGTATTTTCGTGCTCCCACTAATAAGTAATATATTACCGAAAAGTCGTACTATAACGATGTGCTATTAAGTACTGCTAGAGATGCCTCTACATTCCGTCTTTTTTCATTTTTAAGAGCCAAATAAAACTGCCCCATCACAATTTTCGTCGTAAATATAACAATTGATGTTACACAGTTAGTTAATCATAATTACAATGAATTACGAAGACTCGTGATAGAGCGTCGGATATTTGAAAGCTTTTCATCGTTTGCAGCGTGACTCGCTGACTATACCAATTACTTTGATTGAAAACAGCTAAGTAGGTACGTACATGAAGAGTTTAGATGTAATGAAAATATTGTTACCGCTGTAGAACATGATTTTAGGAATATAACAGAAAACAGAGCATAATATGTTTTTTCTTTTAATTGAGAGTATCAGTATTTCCCTTTACTTTTTTATATGCTTTTTTAGAGAATTTAAAAGTATTTTTGGTTACATTTGATGTCTTAATAACTGAATAGTTAGTGGACCACCTGCGTCTTGATTTATTTAAACACAAGCACATATATTACACGAATATAGTTTTAACTACAATTAGCAATTTTTAACCGGCTGCAAAAAAGGAGGTGGTTCTCAATTCGATTGTTTTTTATTATTATTATTTGTTACGTCAGAATTCCGTCGTTTTAGAACCGATTTGGAAAATTCTTTTTTAATGTTCCGCAATGGAGCACAGGCCTCGTCTGAATCCGAAGAAGGTTCATGACGTTGTGGGTTAGTAAACACGACCTTAGGTTAGGTTCACAGTCATGCACGATGGTTCTCTGTACCATTTAGCAAGAGTAATCATACATAAAAAAATAATTTAAAACTCCCAGAGGTGAAGAGCTGTAGGTTTAACCTGTGACCCTAAAGCAAGCATCTAACTGTCTTAGCTAACACTGCTTTACAGGAAGAACCTTCAGAAAATATCCTGACTTATATACTACAGTCATTAGAATAATTATTTCACATTGATCTGGTTCCGTGATAATTAATATTCTAATTTCCCTATCGACTCATCTATTGTGATTTATTTTAATTTTAAGAGCACAATGATAACACTATATAGAATTTACATAAAATGATCTTAAATCAGTGATGAGTCATTGGTTTTATCGGACAGATGGAACAAAAGGCGCGATTCCGTGAGAATCCGCGTTGTTTTGCAACATTTTAAAAAATCTGGTCAATTGTGTGTCAGGTCCGGGGATGTACAAAGAAGGGTTCTGTAGCCATGTTTTCAACGAATACTCATCGTAGTTACTTTGTCAAACCAAAGCCGTGGATATCCAGAAACGAAGTTGCATTTGCAGTTGTATTCGTTTTCGAACATGACTTCATTTTGACAAACACACTGAAAGACCAAATAATTATTTTGAAATACTTGTTCAGTAAATTTCAATTAGGATGGTTGTAAATAATTATTTATTTACCACCGTCCTTGATGGAGACATGTAAAATATGTGTATATATAAAGTAAGTTGTAACATTAAATAACATGCTTTTATAAATTAATCATATTTAAGTCTCACATTTTTAATTCATAGATGTAAATGGCGAAACTATAAGGTTTACTAGTGTGACTGCGGGACCCTAAAAAGGATGTAAATTGTTTCTTACCAAAGTTTTTTTTTTTTTCAAAAAAAAAACTACAAATATAGTCGGTTGTGAAATCAACATGGGAAACTACCTAAAATATGTATTTCGTTACCACTAAAGGTACACATATAATCATTATACTATACTTATACACGTAAATAAATCTGGATACCTAAATGAGAAATATATTTAAGATTTTTAGGGCAGTTACCTATCTCCCTCCTCCTCACTTCTCCTTTCATATGAGTAATGATTATTCATTTCTATGGGATTTATAACAGCCCTCTATTTCAAAGTGTACCATGTAAATAACATAAAAAGGTTTACTCCATATAACCCTTATACCATTAGATATAAGGTGCACTAATCTACCCATTGGTACTTAAAGGCTGGTGGTAAATAAATTCCAGAAATCCGTAATTCAACTAGTTTTCAACCCGACAATGCCAATCTGACTGGACCGGTTCAACGTGGGCGCAGTTCCGAGAACGTCTCATACCTGCCCGAGCTTTTGCTGCGAATGCAATAGACGTTAGAACGCTACCCGTGCGAATTGAGAAGTTAGTGCGTTAATGGAAAAGAAAATACTATTCATTTCGTCAACAATTGGTCATATGTTTATTTAAGTGGAAAATTGTTATGTTAATTAAGTGACCATATTTTGGTCACACAATATGTTTTTTGTTTTCATATTGTTCTCATAGTATATACCTAGATAGATGTTGGCTCAGACTATATTAGTTATATATTATTATAATATACTTTAACTTAGGTATAACAATGCTGAGTTTCTCGCCGGATCTTCTCAGTTGAGGTCCCGTGCCGATCCGGTTGTAGAGTTAAGCAAAAAAATATAATGACAATTTGTAATACCCCCGTAGGCCTATACGAAATAAACAATTTGACTTTGACTTTGAATGTATTACTGCAAGCCAGGAATGAAACTATCTATGACCAAATAAATAACCTCATGACTGACTTAACAGTCAAATCTCCGTGTTTTCGATCGATACGACTCTGATGGTTTTATTTAATCTCATGGATAAAGCGGTAAGCATGTAGTACCTTTTAAATTATGTTTCATAAGGGTAAGTATTATCCGGAGGGTACTTTGCCGACAACATTTTCATGGACATATCCTTGAGTATTGATATGGAATACTCAAGGGACAATTTACCAATTTTCATGTTTTTTAAATGAATTTAATTTTAATAAAAAATAAAAAACATGATTGACAAATAACGTCGGATACAGGGTGTTTATCTATCCTCGTGTTCATCCACTATAAACCACAGAACCGATTGCAAAAAAATACTTGTAATGAATATTATATTTCCGCAATAAAAACTTATTGAAAGTGTTAATTGAGATTCGACCTTGCTCCGTTTTTTTAAACGCTATTTAAGATAATTAGAAAGGATTGATCGAAAAATACTACTGTACTAACAATACAATGAGATGAAACTAAGCTCAAATGATCTTCAATTACCTTCGTGACTTATTCATGCAGGGTAATCCATGATAGGCCGTGTTCAGACCAAACGCTCAGTCGCAACTACTGGCATTCTTTCAGATGGTCGCTCGAGTATGCGAAAAATAGAGCTTCCAAGAACACAATGGATTGATTCTCCAATTCCTTTTATAAGTAACTAGCTGTCCAAGCGAAACTCGTAAACGATAAGTAAATGAATTAACTTTATTCAATACTTTTTTGCTAATTATTCCCTTATTTTAATAGTTATTATGTTGTTCAGAGCGGAGATAAATAAAAAAAAATCAAAGATCATAAAAATTGGCTCACCCGTTCTTGAGTTATAAATTTTTAAACTAACACGACTTTGTTTTTTATATGTATATATAGATAAAGTGTAATTTTCAATAATTAAGTGTCATCAGATTGTTTATAGCACCTACTAAGTAATGCCGTCGTAGTATTTTTTCCAATGTCGTAACCAGCTCGTGTTTATTTAAAACAGAAGCTTGTCCTCAACCTGTCCCCTTGGCGTGTTTCCTTCTCATCAAGTACAAAGGAAGCGGAAAAGGGAAAAAACTCGCCCCAGCCGGGGTGAGTACCTTCGACACTCGGTCGGGTAACAGGTGCGGCCGGTGTGGGCGCGCGCACGTGACTGGCCGCCACTCGCGCGCGCGCCGTCACCGCCGCCACTACAAACGTGCTACGTTCCAGATTTTTAAAAATTCCATTTTTAAAAGTGTCAGTGTAACGGACGTTTTTCAAAGGATTTTGTGCCAGTGTTTTGTATTTTTTTTTCTCTGTTCTTGTGTGCGTCTTTATGTACAGGTCAGTATTTTTTTTTAATTATGTTCGTTCTCGATACTGATGATATTCTCACTGAATTGCATGTCTTATTTTAGTATAAAAGAATAGATATTAAATGAGTAATCACGGATATAAAACTAAAAATATCGGAGTATGAGAACGTGTACTGGATTTCTTAAGAAAAGATTTCAACGGGCATGGCGACAACATGAATAATAAGCTTCAACGTTCTCCAACGGAAATCTCAAGCGGCTTTACTTAATGATACACGTTTAGTCGAGCGTATAACAATTTAATGAATTTGACAATCATTTCAATTATGTAACTATTATATTACGCAACGTTATTATGTGATTAGTATGTTTTCGCCTAGAACAATGAACGTTAATGAGAGTTTCAAACGAAAAATGCAGCTAAGAAGCCATCAAAGTACCTATTACTCATTGTCTAAACTTTTTGAAAAGTCTTAGTGAAAAGACCTTTCTTGGAAGGTTATATGTGAACAATGGAACTACGCTGTTCGTTATGAAACTGGTCTGGCTAGGTAAATGTTTATGCCTTAAGTTCGCATTTAGTTTATGGAATGGATTTTATAACCTGTTATATAAATGACATGACATATATTAATATAATATGCGCATGCATAAAATATAACGAGTGGTGAATAAGCACAGAGAAGATTTCCAGATCTATTGTTGCGAAGAAGGAAGAGATACCAACGGTGGAATCTTAACGAAATTCCATGGGTCTTCCGACTCGAACCGCTGTCGTCTGGGACCGCGGTCCTAGTCGTTCGAGTGGGACCACTTCTATAATTGTAGAGATGCAATGAAAAAATACCTTACGTCTTTAGGAGGTAGAAGTATTAGATTCACAGATCATAGATTTTGAACGATGATAGGTACAAAATGGTTTGATATTAAGTTTTTTTTTCTCGTACCGCTTACATTTTATCGAGAAACGGAGTAGATTGTAGCTACAGGCAACTTTCAGACGACTCGCACTCAAAAAAGTACCAGGATAACATAAATTTGTAGGAATGCAGTAGTAAAGAGGAAGATAATTCAACTATGCCAATTCTGCTGTCAGAGGCCGCATGACTGCCGAGTTTACACGCGTTCGGTTTGGATACGACTATTAGCTTACAATTAAACTTAATTTAACACAGCAAATGTTATTGCTGTCTCGTTCATATATTATGACAATGAAAAAGACGGCAATACTTCAAGCTTAGTTAAGTTTACTTTCAACGATTTGGATTCACTGTCTGACATTTAAAGGAACTATTTTTTTTGCTAAGTGTAGTAGTCAATGTAACCACTAATGTATTAAGATTCGTTTTTTTTTAAATATAATAGCTGAGTATTCAATATATCTGTATATACACGCATATACAAGATGATTCAAAAAGGTTATACTAACTATTGAACCTGCTCTTCTTTAACGCATTTGTAATCTATGTTAAGTCAGGGTTTGGAAATATCGGTTTAAAAAAAAACACTCCTCACGTTCGTAAAGACCAGGAACTTAAGTATTACTAACAAAAATATTATAAAATGCACCTATGATAAGGCAGTATCAGGTCTCCGTCTTAAGCCTAATGGTCCAAGTAGAAGATAAAAAACAATACAATGGCTAAGCATAGACGTCATAGATTTTTTTTTAAAGTTTACTTTTAGGTCTGTGGCTAAGATACGAAATTATTTAAAACTAGCTGTTGCCCGCGACTCCGTCCGCGTGGTATTCAACAAAGACAACCGTTGACAACAGCCTGCCCGCCCATTCTGAGCCCGCGGGAAGCATTGCAGGTGTTGCTATTAAACTTAATCAGGCGCTGCGCTGCAACATTGGTTTTCATTTTTTTTCGTGAGATCCTATTTTTTTTCTAAAATAAAAGTAGCCTAAGTTACTCCTTGTTACATCAGCTATCTGCCAGTGAAAGTCCCGTCTAAATCGGTCCAGCCATTACAGAGATTAGCCGGAACAAACAGACAGACAGACAGACAGACAGACAGACAGACAAAACTTGTAAAAAATGTTGTTTCGGTATAGGTAACGTGTATACATCCAAATGCACTTAGTAAAAAGTGGTTATTTTAATATTACAAACAGACACTCCAATTTTATTTATATGTATGTATAGATTCAATTTAATTTTTTATCACCGTTTCATTTCCTCGCAATTGAAATGAAAAGCAGAGTGTATAACTCGTTCATAAAGTCAGCAGTTTTATCCTCGACTTAAATATCCACCTTCGACTCGGATAAAATGACCTACTTTTGCATTCGTTGTAAATATACTATTCCAACAAGCTGACAATTATTATATCGGTTTTTTTTTATTGACATATTTAAGTTCTGACTTTACATAAGGATTACAAAGGCGATAAAGAAGCGCAAGTTTTACGGCTAGTATACCATTTCTGAATCATTCTGTATGACTACAACATATTATAAGTGATTAAGTTTTTGTGCGCACCGTCTAAATGATGTTACGTGACTTATCTTCACGCTCTCATATCCACTGCGTATTTATACAAGTAATAATTACAATATTTACCCACACTTAGTACTTATGCAACGTAATGTAATAGCCACGATGCAAAAGTTCTTGTGAAAATCTAATTTATTGAAATGTTATGGAAGAAACACATCGGTGTGTGAGCTAGATTGCTTTGAACGTGAGTTTGAAATATTCGCATAAACTTTAGAGCTATTGATATACAGCCTATTTTTGTTATTCAAGTTACAATATGTATATATAAAAAACAGGCGTGTTAGTTACACCAATTATAACTCAATAACGGGTGGATCGATTTTTATGAACTTTGATTTTGTCTCTGCCCCGAATAGCAGAATAACTACAAAATAGGGATAATTCATTGTCTAATACATTTGATTCTGAGGCGGTACGAAGTTAGCCGGGCCATCTAGGTAAATATATTATTAATTTTACTGAAAACGATCCACGTACCAACTATAAATTTCACTATTTTCTAAATGTATTTATGGTATGCATTATGTAGCTACCTATAGTATTAACTTCATTGCTGTGATTTGGAATCATAAGTAGGGCACTCAAATTGATTTATAATAACTATTTAAGGGATAGGTTGGAACCTCACCAAGCGATGTCCTGCCGAATGTTTTTTTTTTAAACTGTAGTACAGCCCTATCTAGAGCCATTTACCTACAAACTTAACAGTATCATTAATCAAATCGCAGAGCTCTAATAGGGTTGGCAAATGCGGATTTTTGTATGATTGACACGTGTCAAAGGTAGGAGTCACGAGAGTGAAGTTGCGTCACATCCACTGCGCACGAAGTTCACTTATGTGCGTATTCATCTCGCCGTCTGAATGATTCCAAATAAAACTATTTGGCGCCGTCACTAAATTGGATTCCTAGTCAAATTGTGAAGCGAATAGATAATAATAAAGCTTTAAAAACCTTATCTTTTGTATAACACTGACAGCGTGTTATTGAAGCTCGACTTTGCAGAGCACAACCATGCAGTAGTCTGTCAAAAACATACCAATGTTAAAATTCTCTTTCAAAATTTCTCTTTCAAAATAATCAGTCATCACACGGCGTCCGCTGATAGTGAAACTTATAAAAACTTTAACCAACATGCTAGACCATAGATTTTTAGGCATAATTTTTAGCGTACGCCGTGTTTTGTCTGAATATTCTAATAAGTCTGTGACTGAACAATGCATTTGATTACTCGTAAGCAATGGACTAGACAAGCCTACTTTACATATTATAGGTTAATAACTGGTTATTAAGTAACTACACGCGTTGCTACATGAAAAATATTTATTTGGTTTATCTTTGAATAAAATATGATGGCCGGAAACTGAAAAGTCATGGCGTCAGTTATGTTTTAATTTCTAAAACTAGTGTTCCTGCGAGTTATAGTGAGTGATATAAGTGGAATATTAACCATTATGGGTTCGGTAAAGTGCACAAGTGTAGGTAATTGAAACAGAGTGACGAAACATGGCTTTTCAGTTTCTCACAAAAAATCCATGAAAAAGCTTTCGGTAAAGTATTACTTACTTATTACTCACTTTACTGATTGAGGGATGGGGGGTATTTTACTTGGGCCTAGCCTTTAGGCTTGTGCATATATTCAAAAACAGAAATAATTTATATTACTTGACACTGGCAAAATACCTATGGTGATGCGAAATTTAAAAAAAAAATATGATATAAAGTAACATTATGAAAATAAATTATATATTTATAATGTCACTAATAGCGTAGGTGCTAAAATTGTTTAAAGATGTGTCCCTACAGTATAAAATTAAATTAAATTCCAATTCCGAAATGACATGAAGGTCAAAAGTGTTTGGACTTCAAAACCTGTTTAGTGTTTTGATGGAAAATTTTCGACGCCATGACCAAATCCATAAAAGAGCAATGAGAGAGGTTTTTTTGCCTGCCGCACAAAAGTAAAACAACAATCTATAGAACGACTTTTACTTATTTCATACGAACACCGAGTATATTGGAAAATACTCGGATATATTTTTTTTCCAAACGCCAGACAAATACACCGACTCAAAGTCAAAGTTAAGTCGTTTATTTCGTATAGGCCTACGGGGGCACTTACAAATACGGTGCCACACTAAGCAACACTTGTATTATGGGTACCCTACAATGGACTGAGAGAAGAGAGTACTTATATAGATATTAATCATCCATGACTCGGGTATAAACATTCGTACACCTCACACAATGTTTTTCGCTACCAGGATTCGAACCCAGGACCCTCAGGGCACAAAAGCAGGGTCACTAATGACTGCGGTAATCAGGTCGTCAAACTAAAATATGTATAATGGTGCTCCAACGTTTAATATTATTCTTGTAATCGGCTAATGTCTCCAAAAAGCAAACACTATCAACACCAAGTAGGTATTTATTTCATATTAATTTAAATAATGTAGACCTTAAAATAGCGTAATAAGTTACGTCATTTCGCTTTCTGTCCAATAAAAGTGTAGAGAAATATGAACCACGTTCAATTTATTTGCAACAGCATGATCATTGTCGACGCCCCCTGGCGCTCTACTTCCTGTATTGATAAAACAACAGGTAAAAATTCACATGTAGAGTCAACGCTGAGGGTGGTGTTTGTTAAATTTATATAATTTTACACGATTGCATTAGATTTAATGAAAGTTATTAAAATAATAATAAAAAAGAAAAAAAATAAGTTATGTAGAGTCAACGCTGAGGGTTTTGTTTGTTAAATTAATATAATTTTACACGAATGCATTAGATTTAATTAAAGTTATTAAAATACATATATAGATGAACTATTGTTATTACATAAAACAACTAAACAAAATAGGAACTAAATACTTTATTGCATCTCTATAATAGCGTGCAAGCGAACGAGCCATTGAAGCTAGACAGGAACTTCTGGACATGCATATTACCTATATATCTGTCTGAAGAAGATTGCTTGGTTTCTTAGAACTGTTGTACAGGCTAAATTAGACCCTATCGTTTCTAGAATCTCAGCACGACTGAAGTCACAGCGACTCGGTACCTATCGTATAAGATCGTAAGAGAGTCATAAAGGTTATTATTGAGTGCCACCGCGGTCGGCAGGTAATAATGCCAAACCAAATCCCATCACACGTTCAAACGTTTCTTACATTAATTTACAAACAACCTCGTACTTTCGTCCCAGCCCGTGTGATAAGGACATGCGCATTCGTGTCCTGTGTGTTAGAGTGAGAAGTGTAATGTTTCGGTGGTACCAAATGCACACTATGCGTTTTTGCTGCAGCATTTCTGCAGTTTGAGCTGTCGTGCAAGTTATGAGAGGTAGGCGAATAATCAATTGGATTATGCCGTTATGTTATTTATAAGTTAGAATATATTTATAGATAAGCCTTCAAATTGATGGAAAGTTAAAATATATTATAAAGCCATTTTAATGCACTCTATCCTCTAAAAAGTTCCTTATCATGCCATTATAACTGTCTATAAATTTGGGGGAAAGTATTTAATAATAATATAATTTTACATAAAAATATAAATAATATACTTATTGTTATATTTTTATAATATCTTCTATAATAATATTTCCTTACCCCATCATAAATATTTGTGTCTTTCTGAACATGTTGTCAAATGCGCTAAGGATTTGACACCATGCACCATCCAATAATACCTACATCCAAATTGTAATGAAAAGTGGATACTCATATTAATTTTCCACTCCATTCAAATCAATTATATTGGCTACATATTTTTGGGGCTATGTCATATACATTCAATCCCGCCCCGCTATCCTCCCCGCTGCCTCCTGTGTCCCATCGCTCGGGGCGGGCGGCCTTCGCTCGACCGGTTGTCCGGCCGCTTACTTTCGCATTGCATCCACCGCGCGCCTGCGCAGAACCACCTCGTTTCTACTCAATCAATAAGGGTGTCCACAGACGACTGTCAAGATATTGCAAAATTGATCACTTCAATAAATTGACGTGTAGGGGAAAGTCAGGTGGCTAACGTAGGATCGTCAATATATAAGTCCGCATCTGTCTGGCATGAAATATATATGTCGTGTGTGTCGGCCCTTATTGCTCTAGCCGTATTTGAATACTCACCTTTGGTAGAATATTACTCGTGCAATCGTAAATATAGAGTCACATCATGATAGAATGATCATCACTTAACGTAACTGTAGGATCATACTTTAGATGAAATCCATTTTGAATGGGGATTTACGCGGTATGACGTCATTAAAGCTATCGAAGCGCACGCATATATAACATAAGCATATGAAATTCGAAACCATAATGTTGGACAAAAGTAATATAGGTTGTAGGTCGTAGGTGTATTCGGGGTCGAGTCACCTTCGTCCGTAGGAGAATTAAGTACCCTCGAGATACCCTACACGTGACCCTGGGTGATGCCAACCAGGTGACAACTCTACTGGTGGTAGGCTTCGGCCGTGGCTAGTCACCACCTACTGAACAAAGCCATGTCGCCAAGCGGCCTAGCCGTGTTCCGGCATGATGTTCGGTGTTGCCATTCATGGATGGCGGGTCAGATCAGTTGCGCTGCATGTTCCTAGTGAATGTAGCGTCTACTGCCGCCTTCCTACCTAGGCAAGTATGCTCCATCGTAGATCTCATCTTCACTTACCATCAGGTGAGATCGAGATCAAATACTTGCCTATAATGTATAAAAAAAAAAAAATATATATGTTGTATGTTTTTTCTATAAGATGGGACTTTTCGAATAAATGTCAATTTCTATACTGTCTGAAAACTGAAATGTGATCAGCCTAGAGCCTTAGGCGGCTCCCTGCAACCTACGTATTTTTTAGTTTCTGTTACTACTTAGCAGTAGCGGCATCTCTTCAATCATTTATTTATGAATAAAGCAGCAAATATTACTATTCTGTTATGCTTCCCTTGAATAAATACCTAGGTCTCGACCGAGGTCTGGTTGCGCAATGATTTAATAATGACATTGTTTTACCTCAACTCTATATAAAAAAATAAAACAAGAAAACAACGGCTTCCATTTCAAATTATTAGTCAGTTGATCTCAATTAATTTGTACAAAAACACAATTTGAATTATATAGTCATTAACCAGTGAATCTATCACCAAGCCATTATCTAAACACAATACTCAAGGAAATGAACTCTACTCAGTACTCTACATACATAAGGAACAACATAATATAGCCTTCTTAACAAGTCGTTGCAATGCGGTCCGCCTTCGCCACCTCGCGGCCGCAAGCGCAACTAAATCGCGTGAACACGCTCGTTGCCCAACTCGGCTCCAGTTTTAGTTATATGTTGCCTTTCGTGGGCGACCTTCGGTATGCACTCGCAAGTATATCGGTCAGCTACTAGACGGTATTGAAAAGTACAAAACACTTTTTTATATGACGTGACAAACGAAGGCAATGATAACAACAAACATAAAAACTAAAAATAAACGCGATAAAATCCTTAAAAAATTGTTTTATTTCAATGTTTAGTATTCGCGTAAATATAAGAAATCAATAAAACAACAAACATACCTCCCGATTAAGTATTTGTGTTTACATTTTTTGCAACGAATGCGTAAGTAGGTAATTATTTTTTCAGGAGTTGATTGCTAAATTGGTCGAACGATCTTTATAAAAACAAGGTGTATAGGTTCAAACCCGGGCCCGCATCTGGGTGATTTTCGGACCTGAATTTCCCTTTCTGTGTGTGGTATGGCAAATTGAGGAAACGTCTTTTGAAAGCCGTGTGAAGCTCGCCAACCTACACTGTGCCAGGGTGGTGGAAAATGACCCGACTCCTGATCGTATTGATGAGAAATATGCCCGGTAAATGGAAACACTATTAGCGAAATTAGCGCTTACCCCTTCAGAGTCTACAAGCGTATTTAATTTGGACTCGGTATATTTATAAAGTCATCACATGTCGTCCATTGCTTCAAGCATTTCACTTGCTCTGAATATCGCAACGCACTCAATCGAATTAATCATACGACGCGATCACTGAGAGTTCTCTCACATAGGTGTCGCTGGTAGAGATACGCGCTTGCGCAACCTAAGTGGCAGATGCAGCACGCAGGGAGAAACGCGTGGACCGTAGATTGTATTTACGTTTTAAAAAAATAAATAAACTGTAGTGAATGGCCCTGATTGATTTTAACGCATACGTTTTAACTATATGGTCTTCTTTTTTCAAATGTAATAAAGATCATTCACGTACTCTACAGTGAGGTTTGAGGTTCTAAATTATTATAATTTACAAAATTTACAAATTATAATAATTGCAACTTTTGACGATTTATAAGTACTGTACGTAATGGTCTACGTGAATAAAAAATATTCTGATTCTGATTCTAATGTCGCTCTTAGATCACTGTTTCAATTGAGATTTAATACTGCAAATAGTGAATGCAATCATGTGATTTTGACACTTAAAGACAATGCTTATAGTATTAATAGTCAATCGAAATTGGTACGGCCTGAACCATGGATATGGTCCCCTCCGTACCAAATCTGTTCGTCAAGAGAGTAGTCTGCGGACCATACGCTGATTGGTACGGGGTGGACCAAATCCGTGGTCCGGACCGTACAAAAGCCCAATCGTCTGTTAATACTATTAACGCACAGACAAGCTTCGTTTATGGCTCAATGGCTCTTAACAAACATCACGCACGCGCGCTTGTTTCTTAAGCCACGTCCACAGATAATTACGTAAACTTCAAAATAGCAGGTGCTAAGACAGTAGGTCAACAATTTCGACGCAAGGACGACCAGTCGCAACTGCCAAATGACATTTCAAATTTGGAATTAATTGCTGGCTACATACAATAATACGTCACTACAGAGTATAAAAACCATGTTCTGGAAGCCAGTAGGGCTATGCAGTAGGGTAAGCAAGTGATCGAAAAAGCATGCTATTAGGTGTATTTATTCTGTGGTGTGAACAGGATGGTAGATGCTTACTTTAAAAAACGATAGTGTTTGAACCACCGTTCAGATTTAAAAAATAGTTTCAAAACAAAGATGGCCGCCGTGACCTTGTCTCGCGTGATAGAAAGCTTAATTGTCCTTTTTGTTTAATTAAAAGTATCTAACTGTGTGTAAAATACCCGTGAATAGTATTGAGTAAGTTAACAAGCGTCTACCGTGCACAATGAACGATTCGCAAAATATCGCAATGTTGACACGGGTAACCTTTGCCGTTTAAAATTACGATGTGAATATGAAAAAAAAAAAATCGACGAACGAACTGGAATCGTATCTTGGAGAAGTAATATTATTTATGAATCATCAATTGATAGTCCATTCATCGTATTTTATGTTCTTATTTGTCTGCAACAGACGAAAATGATCATTTGAACAAGCGTTTATTTTGTTGTGACACATAAAACATCATGGACAAACTATGTGTTTTTTTGTGCAATCATCCTGGCAAGCAATTGTTTATTTTTAATAACATAGGTAGCTATAATATTTAAAAAGCTGATGTGAAAACAAAACTTTAACCATGGTCTGCGAGTGCAGTGCAAAATATTTTTTTTAAAGTGTCGAATTAAAAAGTAATTTAACGTTAATGTAATAGTGCAAAGGATACACTTCAATTAAGCTTAACACATAAGTGCTATTTCCATCTGATTGATCTTCTCACTATTAAATAAATACAATTTAATTTGTATTATAATGATAAATTAATAAATAAATAATACCTATCTAACGAATTAAACCACCTCTGACACATTGGACCACAATCAGTTTATAGTAAATATTGATAGCTAATTTCAAAGAGCGTTGCCATGGAAACCAACAAGTATTATCTTGATTTATCGACCCGTACCATAGTACCTGTTTATCCTGTAAATTGATCGGTGAGCAATACGTCAAAAAGGGCGTCACTCTTTGATCGCACTATATGCGAATTTAAATACTTTGAAAATAACAAGGTACAATCAAGCGTATCCCCAATGCATTCGTTATTATTACCGACGCTAATTAATAGTACCACACAAAAAATTGTATCGTAGCAATTTGCTAACCCTACCAGCTCATATATGTATTATATATACGGGTCATATTCGCAACAGCAGTTTTGCCGCATCGACGTATTGTAAAGCATGCATCTAGTGCAAACATAACGCAACTGATTGCTTTGGCAATTGCAACATGAGATTTAGTGCTCGGTCGTGCGTTACATAGTGTCTGTATGCCTTTAAATATCGATGAGAATATTAATCGATTCGTATTTCGATTTTCATATTTGTTTAAACTGCGAATCGTGCATAGTCTTATTAAAAATCGCGCTTATAATAAGGTATGTGTGAAAATTACTCTGCCACTAATGAAGCTGAAATAATAGCCATATTCGCACATTGTGAAATAGGCCCTAAGTATAATATAAACAGTTGGTAGTGCAAGGGACCGACATCTCTCCTCCCGTGGCGATGAATAAAAAAAATCTTTAATATTATACAGGCATGATAACGAAAACTTTGGTTAAAGGTTACACTCAATGCCTATAATAACACTATATAAATCATTTATGTCAATGTCATGGGTTAGAAATGTTGTCATTTTTAAGCGCGCAATGTATCGTATGCAACGCGATCCCAACACAGCACTCCGCGCGATACCCGATGCGTGCGAGTGACGAGTGCGCTCAAGCGTATTGAGTTTTAATTTACATTGCAATTTTAGATCTAAATTAGTAATTATGGTTATTTTTATTTGTAATCACGTTGACATAGATCTTTATTATGATTTCATGTCAAAATCAATTTGAAAAAAATGCGTAAAATTCATGAAAAGATCGAGAATCATGAGTTGAATCCATAGTATAAAATTTCGTCACGAGGCTGTCTGTATATGTTCCAATTCCATTTAAAAACTATGCCTCCATCGTTTACTGATGATTCTGCCAAAGACAAGTGTAGAGGAGATGAAAAAACACAAAAAAAAAAAACGGTTACATAGACAACCGGTAAGTGGAGCGCTAATTTCAATTGAACTTACTGAAAAATGTTAAATTTAAACTACTACTACTGAAAAATGACCAAATACACGTGATAGTAAGGCCTGTATATGTTATAAAGGCAAATTACAATGTTAGGTAGGTATAACGACAATGGGTCAACCCTGGCCAGGCAGTTGACCCGAATTATCTGTGGCACGTGCAATTATCCTTAATTACTAGCAAAACGCGGTAACCCTGATCGGTTTGTACCGGAATACCTCACGTATGTACTGTCAGCTCCAAGTGTATAATACCTACGATAATACCGATTGTTATATGAAAATGTTCCATCTTTGAATAAATCATTGACGTAAGACCTGTAATCATTATACCGGGATAAAATAGCCTATGTGCTATTCCAGACTATAATCTATATCTGTGCCAAATTTCAACCAGATCCGTTCAGCCGTTCGGTCGTGATTGAGTAACAAACATCCATCCATCCAAACTTTCACATTTATAATATTAGTGGGACTGACGTACCTGTTAAGATATTTTACAATAATAAGGTTACACCGTCTATATGTTAAAGCAAATAATCCGAATACAAATAAACTTCTAAAATTATAATCATCCTAAGATAATATTTTCTTTTCCAATTATGCTGTGTGTGAGCCGTCGAACCGACAAACAACACGTATGGTCCGATGACCGGGATCTTCGCATCATGTGAAGGTTATTTTGGGAACTGCAAAGTTGCTGAACTTATTATTTGCGTTGATACTCATGCTGTGATCGATTTTATTTACTTATTTATATACAGCCTGTAAGGGACATGGTTACAGAAAACTTTGGTAAAGGTTACACATAATGCCTGTAATAAAATTATAGAAATCATTTATGTCCAAAGTAATGGGTTACTAATGTTTTTATTTATAAGCGCGCAATGAATCGCAAACAACGCGACCACAGCGCAACGCTCCGCGCGATACTCGACGCGTCCGAGTGCTGAGCGCGATCGAGCGTATCGAATTTTAATTTGCATTGCAGTATATGATAGATACGACTGATATAATGATTTTATGGCCGATTCCCTGATGGATATGTGCCCCACGTCTTCTCATAATAAATATAAGCCCATTAATGTCCCAGTGCTGGGCACGAGCCTCTCATTAATGTGAGAAGGATTCTGCCCATAGTCCACCACGCTGGTTCAGTGCAGATTAGCGGACTATGACAGATATTCATGATCATCGAGAAAAAATAATTAATTCTCTAGAACACACTATCATGACTTTCGGTCTTTACCAATTAGATCGTATACACTATACGACAAGCTTCAAGGTGATAACCGCACTAGGAAAGCAAAAAATAAGCTGCGCAGGCGCACCATTCTCCCGCATGCCAGTGTTAAGTAGCGGCGTAACAAAGGTTACCCCACTTGCTATTGACAACCAAAGAGTTTATTGTTATGGTGATTCACGAAGACTGTATGTGCACTTCTAAAGGGAATTTTCAAGACCGTTAGCGTGTACTATTAAGCGGGCATGCTCGGCTATTGATCTACTTTCTAAGAGTTGCTACCGATTCGCCCCGCAATAGCCCGCTGACTCTCTTAACGCAAAATTAACATAGCGTTTATAATATAGCTTAGCTCTCTGACATCGCAGAGCATAGTTCGCAAAATTCGCGACTCGAATCTTTAGTGGCCTTAATATTCGATTGTATAGGTAATAGGGATATAACTTGAATGTTCGTCTTTAACTGTGATGTCTTTTGACGCAGGGTAAGTACCCGTTAATATGGTCATTATCGGGCACTCATAGGTACCATATTGAGATACCATCGGCAGAGGTTAATGGCAACATTACAGGCGAAATGGTGTTTTGGTTTCGGGGTTCTCAGGTAGGGCTATATAGTTCCCTTATAGCCTTGATATATACCTACTTAGAGGATAGTACTATGAAATCCAAAAGTGTTAGATATTCTGCCCGCGGTACCGCTAAGAAACATAATCATTAGGGAGATAATATAGCTTCTTAATACTGAGAGAATTTTTAATATTTTGAATTGGATCAGGAAGTAGATCCGGTGATCATCCCCTAAACTTTACATATTAATATTATTAGTATAGATAATATAAGCTCTGTCTCTCTCTGGTGATGAACAAATCCATTGAAAGGGAGTGCTTTAAATATCTCTTGTTATGGTACCTAACGGGCATGATTCTAAGTACTTCTAATCGAAGGAGATACAATAAACGGTCGAATCACGCCAGCACTGTCGCGTAATAAGGTTGACTTGCAACATCGACGTTTACCGCGAAAATTAACATAAAAACACGAACGGTACAGTTTTAAAAAGGTATCCATGGCCATAGATTAATGTTCCACTTTTTAAATTATATTAGACATGAGACGTTAATTTTATTCTCGTTGATATCATAGCATGAGGATATTTAATTATCATATTTATCTATGACATTATCATAATAATAGACTGTATCTACATATTAAAAAAAAGGTTGCTTATTGTTTTTTTTTATCTTGTTACAGATTGCAAAGGAACGTTGACTGTGAAATGTAAATAGTGTTGGGAATAACTCGTGATAGTAAACTGGTGAATTAATCGACTAAAGTGTAGTGCTGTTCTGTGTCCTGAATACATTGGACAACGCTTCTTCACACGCCAGTATTGCCTTGGTGAGTAACTTTTTTAGGTTTTTTAGCGAGAAAATTGAAAAATAGCTTTTAATACTGTTGTATTTTTCACAAAAAAAAATGAATCATTACGTTTTGATAGACGAGCATAAGTTCTGCCAACTTACTGATAAGGGTAAGTAGGGGATTTCCTGTCGTTATTATCATCGAAATCATTATTACCATCGGGTTACTGAAATGTCCAGACAGTGACGTGTAAACTTTTCTCGATACCAGCTAATTGGTTCAAATCTAAAGCCGATGGTCAACAAAAAAAAATTACCTTTCATACTTTTACATAAAGTTAAAAAAAACTCTTCGTTGACATATTTATCCATTTTAACTTATTAATCAATATAATAAAAATGTTATGTATGTCGCTGTCTCTCCATGGAAGATATGTGAGAAATAATATTATTATGGGCATTTATCGACGCAATAGAACCGCGCTAATCTCAGAAACGGCTAAACGATTTGGGTGCGGTTTTCACTAATTTAATGTGGTAAGCTTCTAACTTAAAATTTAGTATTTATTTTATTTCAATCAGTACATAATTAAAAAAAAAAACAGAGTCGCGGGCAACAGCTAGTATTTACTGAACCACAATAATTACATAAGTCGACTTAAAGTATAATGTCGTATATATATATATTACGTTAATGTTTCCTAACACAATGAGTAAATAACATTTTATTATTATCCCTCCGTGCCAGTTACATAACTGAGTACATAACTTAACACACTCACCTTGCTTCACCAATAAGTATAATGTTTTCGTTAATTTATGCAAAAATGTATGCATTACTGTGCCATTTTGCAATCATTGCCTAATGACAAAATTACATTTATTTTAACGATTATTATTCGACACAGCCGCACTGTTACCGTACCGCATTGCTTTTACCCGATCGCGCCAGAAGGAGGGTAATGTTAATTTGAATGATCTCAACACGAATCACTTCTATCAATCCATTTATGGTCGAAATTCGAATACAATGTAAGTTCGCTAGCCCGCACTTTGGCAGCGTGGTCGACTACGGCCCGAATTGCGCTTGCGTTGAGGTTTAGTATGACTATAATGGCAATGCTCACCCTCTATGAGGTTGTCACCAAATACCATCGGCGATATGTAGGTACACGCACTTAGAAACACGCCTAACCATACATTATGCCAACGAGAAAAGTGATAAATTGAGAATGGCGTTAAAATTTCTAATCTAAGGTGTTATGTAAGCTTGAACTTTCGCAATCGTTGCCATATTGATGAGCCACACACGACATCTAGTTGTGTAGCTATGCACACACTTTTCCATTAGACACATCAAATATGTGTGTACATAGATAATCAATTGATAACGACATAGCGTTCGCGTTATTTATCCATGCCGCTGTGAAGTTGGTTAAGTATAGCGACACCCCTAGAACCAGCTTTAGTACAAATAAATTACGCAGACTACGTCTTAATTAGTCTATTTCTTGGGTATGCTATGGGCGGAACAGAGCACCAAATCTGCTAACACAATCGAATCATAATTGAACAGCAACGGCATAGTAACTGTCAGTTTTGACAGATATTGTATGGGATATCTGTCAAAAGTGACAGTAATCGGTTGCTGTTCGATTATGAATCGATTGTGTTAGCAGACTTGGGGCCCAGGTCGTCGGATCAAAATCATTATTTGTAATTTTAATATACATGCGCTTTATTCAATAAAACACATTTCTTGTTACACGTCTTTGTCGCTCATTTTGTTTTAACAACTTCTGTTCCATATTCAAAACTACATTCAGGACATAGACTATAAACCTAAAGGTTTTATATTTCCAACACTACGCAGTCCTGATATAGATACGCTCACAAGAATACGTCAGCTCATTAATAAGTTTACTGTCATATATCAATTAAGAAAACAAAGTAAGTAATTAATTTATCTCAAAAATTACAAAATATTAATGACAATAATCACAAAAGATTACTAAATAAAAAATAAACACTTTTAAAATTACGTTGTTTAGTTGAACACTCAACCCTAATTTACCATAACCAATCATGTGACGACACGATAATCATCCGATTACAATAGCAATCGAGTTGAGAATCGATTATGGAACTCGGCATTCGTTGACAGGTAAAGTTTTCCCGCAAATTTTGCTATGGCGGCCAATATGGCGTCATGTCAGCGTGATGGGGCTGTTCCGGTCGCGTTTCCTGTGATCAGTGATTGCCGACCTTGGTCACAACAGCCAAGATCATCGACGTATGACAGATTTTTTGGACAATCACGAAAATATGGTAAATGATCGAATGAATGAAAATATTGCTACACATGTGAATTTTAGGACAAAACGTATACAGATATTATTATATTTGTAGATCCTGGCTTCCAGGAGTATCAGTCGTGACAGTGTGGAGGGCTAAGCCTACTTGAAACAAACATCACAATATTTGAAGATCTGTTCAAATTCTTTTGAAAATTTCTCAAAAACCAGCGCTAAGAACTTATCTCAAATAACTCTAGAACGAACTCTACTCTTGTACATGTTTAAGATAACTCAACTGTAGCACATATTCCTATGACGTCATCGCTGCGTGTGGCCCAACACACCCCTAAGACAAATGCATGATCCTCTCCACGTTATTACAAGGCATTATTTTGCACCCAGTGGGGAGAGTGAATCGCGGACCTGAGTAAATTTGATTTTGAAATTCGCCGCAATTGTGTTTAACTGCGAGGTTAATGAATTGGAACAAGGATATTCAAGATGAACGTGTAAATTTTCGTATAGATCTTAGAGAGCAGTCTACAGTACGGACGATAGTACGTAGCGGACCATCCTCGTGGTCCGGACGGTACCAATTTTGATGGTAGATTGACACTTTTAAGTTACTGTCCATCTCATTATCCCAAAGTCCCAATGTTTACAACACTACAATCTAAACTAAAATGCACCTTGACTATCCCATAAATAAGATCGTAATTCAGTCCCCTTCCTATACACACCTCATATACTTCAATAATTTACATGTTAAGTACCTGTCCATACATTACATACGAGTCCCAGGATCGTAAAGTACGGAGCGCGTGGCGGGGCCGGGGACCTGCGCGTGCGTTCGAAAGCTCGCCGACCGCTTGCCAACCCAACCCGTTGATAGCTTTACATAACCGACTCTCGATACTGAAGTCGTCTCTATAATTAAGCGGCTTCATCCGTGTTCAAAGAATGCGATAATTCCCGTGTAAGCAAAAATGTAATGAACAAGAATCAGCATATTTTTTATTCATGTGTACTTATGAATCGTCAAAATAGGTAAAAATGCTAAGCTACAACTTTACCCCCCGTTCGGAATGCCATTCCTACGGAGAAGAACGGGCAAGTTACTCCATGGTTGGTCTTTTTGAAATGATCCGTTGCATTTTTGAGCAATACATTGTTATGAGTATGTGAGAACAATGTAGGAACGGCAAAATAAACTAATCCTACGGATTTTATCGCGTTTATCATACTTTTACGTTCCCGATGTTTCGGCTGATTTACAGCAACCATGGTCACGGGAGGACTGAGGTAGTTGAAGTCCTAGTGTCATAGTTTGAACCGTGAAAGAAATCAATAGAGCAGTCATACCTATTCTTATAAATATTTTCTGAATTTCCCATCCACACAATATACCAAAATGCCACCAACCCGGTGTGCATGCAACCTGCAACCAGCAGGTTTCGCGGATTGAGCAATGTGACGTTACAACGTGAAAGCCGATTGAATGCAGCCGTTGTGGAAATTTTCATGGCTACAAACACCGCAAATATATTGGAATTAAATTAGTTTTCAAAGAAATGTTTTGTGGTAGCCTTGAATTCTACTTGCAATATTGACAAGTGTATCGCTTCTTAAACACTTCAACCCATTTTCAATCAATTATTCTAAGTTCTGAGCGGAAACATTTCCTCAACTCTACCGCAAAAAACACTTTAATGAAAACGAGAAATGTGGAATCATTCTACACGGTTCACAGCATCCTTTAAAGTAAGTTGAAAATAATGTAATTGGCCTGCAATTAGTCGTGCTCAAAAACTGATCATAGCAGCTAAAATCGGGCACTCAGTCTATCTATACATACATACAAATAAATAAAATTGGAGTGTCTGTTTGTAATATTAAAATAACCGCTTTTTACTAAGTGCATATACAAGAACAATTTGTTTAAATTTTTGTCTGTCTGTCTGTCTGTTCCGGCTATTCTCTGAAATGGCTAGACCGATTTTGACGGGACTTTCACTGGCAGATAGCTGATATAACATGGAGTAACTTAGGCTACTTTTATTTTAGAAAAAAAAAAAGCCCCAAACCCCCCGCCAATCCGGTCGCGCGGGCTCAGAACGCGCGAGCGGGCTATTGCTAACGGTTGTGTCTTTGTTAAATACCACGCGAACGAAGTCGCGGGTAATAGCTAGTTTCTTACTAAAACTCAACGAGACGTCGACCTCGGGCCACTTACTATGCGATTTATTACGAGCGTTGTGTAAAATACCGAGTAGCGATGAAAAATCTGAGTTTTTCACTTAACGTTAGATTAATTTCATCAAAGCAGACACTGAGTTTTTTGTGAGAAAACATAACAAAAGGTGACTGCACTATTAAATGTCTACTTAATTGAAGTAACAGTAGTTTTCGATATAGACGGAAAAATAGGAAATAATCGTTAGATAAGAGAAAGCAAGGAATAGAAAATATAAATACTGATAAGTAGGTAGTTGTTATAACGTTTTAGTGTTGTTAGCAATATATAATTGATTATTCTAATTATGTTGAGTTTAGCTATTTCAAAGTTTAGGGTGATAATTCAAACATCAACTCATCATCAACATCATTATAATATTGAAATAAAACTAATTTTACTATTTTTTTTTTACTGTTTATTTTATGTTTTTTGTCCTCCGGTGACCATGGTTGCTGTAAAGCAGCCGAAACGTCGCAAACGTAAAAAACATAAAACAAACGCTATAAAATTAGTTTTATTTCCATATGCAGTGGTCGCATAAATATAAAAAAAAACAATATCATTATACTAACGATACTAAAATATATAAACTTCCCACATCTATACATATAAATAAAATTGGAGTGTCTGTTTGTAATATTAAAATAACCGCTTTTTACTAAATGCATTTGGATGTATACACGGTACCTATACCGAAACAACAATTTTTACAATTTTTGTCTGTCTGTCTGTCTGTCCGTCTATCTGTCTGTCTGTCTGTCTGTCTGTCTGTCTGTCTGTTTGTTCCGGGTAATCTCTGCAATGGCTGGACCGATTTTGACGGGAATTTCACTGGCAGATAGCTGATGTAACAAGGAGTAACTTAGGCTACTTTTATTTTAGAAAAAAAAATAGGATCTCTCGAAAAAAAATTAAAACCAATGTTGCAGCGCTGCGCCTGATTAAAGTTTGATAGCAACAATCTGCAATGCGTCCCGCGGGATCAGAACGCGAGCAGGCTGTTACCAACGGCTGAGTCTTTGTTAAATACCACGCGGACGAAGTCGCGGGCAACAGCTAGTTGTATAATAAATTCACGGTGTATAAACATATCTATCAATTTTGAATGGCACATAAATCTTCGTTGGCGAAATTTTCGCAAAAAATGCATTGATAACCAGTGCGCCGCGGCGGTCGGCGATACCAGGGCAGCAGAGAGTTAAGCCGGTTCCGAATATGGTGGTACTGCTTTCACAGCTGCAGCTTCCCTGTTCAACGGCACTTGAGAAACTGATGGAATGTTTATTCATACTTAACACTTTTTTGGTCACATAATTAATGATTATTCCCACTATTATGATGACCAAATTAATAGAAAATGTGGTCTTGCAAAAAAGTGTATTTTTAAATAAAAAGGGGCATTATAGTAATGTTTTCTCCAAAATAGCATATTTAGACGAAGCATTTTGTTCTATACTGTACCTCGATGAAACAGTACTCGAGAATAATCTTCGTAATAAGGATCTAGTCACGGACTTCCTAATAGTAAAACAATTTTTAGAATAAATTTTCATTCAAATACATAAACTAACAAAATTTTACTTTTTATAATATTATATAGAGTGTAAGTGTCTTCGTAACGTAAACTGATACCATGGGTAAAACTCATGGCTCTGGACTTCTGAGTGTTGCAATTTTCCGTTGATCTTTTCTTGAATATACGCTTTTTTATCAGTAATTTAAAAAATAGATTTTAGCATCTTATACAGTTAACATAGTTACAACATTTAAACCTAAACCAGCAATGTTAATTAAAATTTTATACGCTCGAGCAAACTCGCCAATAGTACGAGTCGCGTATCGCGCGGAGCGTTGTGTTGTATTCGCGTGCATTGCGTTACATTGCGCGCTGAAAAATAACAACATATGTAACCCATGAATATCGACATGAATGATTACTATAATTTTATTACAGGCATTAAGTGTATCCTCTACCCAAAGTTTTCGTCGCCATGTCCCTTACACCCTGTATATAAATGTAAATGGTTCGAACTTTTCAATATTATGTTTGACCAGGTACATTTTGTTACAATTGTTTTTAAATATTTTCTGTATCTATAAAATAACTCACTTGCACGTGATCGTCTTTCGAAATACCTTCCTATACAACTACGCAATACACTGTTTCGTGCGTATTCTGACGACATTCACCATTTACTTAGACGTGTCTGGACAGTCTTAATTTGATTTCATTTACACCGACAGTGGTTTGTGTGGTTGGTGGTCATATAACATATCCGTATCCTGAAAATCCTTGGAGTTGTCGTCGGAATAGTGTCACGCGGGTGTGACGTATTCGAATTCGTGAACAACTGTTTAGCTTCACTCAAATTGGAGGTGGTAGCAAACAGTGAAATCGCAAATACGTGGGTCGTGACTGGCCCTCATGACCCGTCTACCTTGCCGACATTATACAACGTAATCTTTCAATATTTGATGGGCTAGCACGCAGGTCTAGACAAAACTTAGGTCCCGGATTTTGTCACCCCCAGTCGTTCTCTCCTATCTGTAACTCATATGAGGGTGTGAGACAAAATCGATTTATATCATATTTTATCATGTCACATCCGGGTGTGCTACTAAAGCTTTAATTAGTTGTTGACGTGCAATTTCACTTAAATTATTAGAATAATTTTCAACGTCTTTTTTAATGTCACCATCTTGATTTAGATTTGTATTATTACATACAGAAAAAAAATTTAGAACTTAATCTTCAAACCGTTTATCTTTATCTGTTACAAAACACCATAATATTCATAATACATAATAATTTTTATGTTAATATATTACCTACATGGAATTCGGAATACCTGTTCGAGAACTCGATCCATAAACTAGTTTAGATCCGAGACGAGGTCCACACGTGTGCTCGGGCGAAAGTGATGTGTTATCGCTCATTAGCTGCGCGAGCGCACTTTTACTGAAACAGCCAATTACAATCCATTGTACCGTCGAGTAAATGATAATTGAGGCTTTTATTGAATGGTTAGACTCCGTAATTGATATTTAGATCAATTACAATAGAAACACTACTATATCTACCCTATTCTACTATTATACAAATAAATTTATATTAAATAGTATATTTTTCTCGCTAGGTTCGAACTAAGGCTTATTAACGCTTTTTGAATGTTTTATTTGTAATAATATCGAGTTTGAATCAGCTCCCCGATTCACAACCTTACGACAAGTCTTGTATCGACCGATTCGGTTATTATTTGAAATTTGCATTATGAAACTTACTACGTAAACACAACCAGTGGTCGAATCGAACCGTTCGGTTGCGTAGTCGTATCGAAAAACGTCATTTAAGCGAGAAAAAATCTAATCGAATCGATTCAAAATGACAAGTATATGATCGATTCGATTTTAGAATTTTACCGATCCCGACAATCCATTCTCTATACGGAGGCTTTCTATAGGTGTTATTATACAACTTGTTAAATCAATTTGTGTGTGCAAATTATATAAGTAAATGAATGAGTCCAACAAACATCTGGGCAAGTAGTAGAGTGGGCATACGATATTATTATTAAATATTTTAGATTCTGAAATCCTATTTAAAAATTATCCATATGCAACATTGCGATCCAAATCTGTTCCAAACATGAATATTATCTATACTAATATTATAAGTGTGAAAGTTTGGCTGGATGGATGGATGGATGGATAGATGGATGGATGTTTGTTCCTCTTTCACGCTCGAACGGCTGAACGGATCTGTATGAAATTTGGCACAGAGATAGATTATAGTCTGGAATAGCACATAGGCTACTTTTTATCCCGGTAAAATGTATGGTTCCCGTGGGATAGATGTTTTAATTTTTCATACTTTTTATCGCGGGTAACACCGCCGGGCGCAGCTAGTGAACAATAAAATTAAAATTATAGCTCAAGTTTGCGATAAGTTTTCACAGTGAATAAAATTGTTTTATAAACGTGATGCTGCTTACTTGCACTCAGCACGGAAAAACGGTTTAATTTATAAATAAATTTATTTAAAAAAAAATCGTGCTTCATTTAATATCGATTTTAAAAAAAAACTATATTCGTTCTATTCGTGTGCTAGCTTTTTATTTATTTGTCTATACGTTTTATAGGACGTGACGCGAATATAATAATAAGTGTATTTGCACTCTCAATACTATGGTTTGAAAACAATTTGTATACTAATGTGTGTGTTTTATTAATATAAATTATCTACAATAGGTATACACAAAGATATTTACATGAAACAACAAAAACACCAATAGATACTTATTAATCAAAAAAATAAACAAATTAAATTAAATAAAAATGCGGCTATTAAATTATATACATAAAATTGCCTCTACATCGTCGATACCAAAAGTGCCAGTACCAAATGTGTATTGGAATTTATTATTATTTAGTTCAATATATTTACGTCCAACAGTGTATACCTACGCTCCTTCAGATACCTTACCTCAAGATTAAAATGAAACCAGTTCCCTTGTCCTGCCAACGCAAAATGAGTACAATAAGCTTTTATGAATTAGCATAGCTCGAAACGCACCCAGCTACTTAGCATAAAGCGACAACGGGTTGCGACAATCGCTAAATTGATTGTATAATACTCGATCTGTCGGCACTGTTACTGGTGCCGAATGACGTAACGAGGTACTTTCTACGGCATGCGATCGCGGACACGACAAATGGAGATGAGATAAAAGCACACCACTTGCGACGACTCGATATCTTGATGCGGTTAGTGTTTTGTTTCACGGTGGTAATTCCTACGTGCCTTTCTCTAATTATTTCAAAAAGCTTTACAGCCTGTCAGTTAAATGCTGCTTCATTTGTTTCCATTCCTATCGCATATATTATTACAGCAAGCCCCAGCAGCCCCAAGCCACAGCAAGGCCAACATTCTAGCCAATTTATCCACAAAGGTTTTAACCAATATTTTAGCGTTATTCTGGATATTGTTAGTACCTATATGAAGCCAAGTCACCGATCATAAAATCGATGCATGAATGAGCTTAAAAATTCATGAAAATATATTTAATTGTCACTAGCTTATTATAATTGATAGAACTAGGCGATACTTGGCGGAAATCCATTGTTAACCTATGGGGAAAGAGGACCCACCACTGACCCTCGGCTTGTCAACTTCTTCGATTATAAACCAAACAAGTTTGATCGATAATAAAAGAAGCCAACAACACCCGAACTCCTCTAAGATGTCAATCGAGAAACTATCTATCACGAGTGACGGGACCTCAAATAAAATGCAATTCTCCGCGACACTAAGCGCATCTATAAAGTATTCGACACGTGTTTCGCCTCTAAACGAGGCATCCTCAGGACCGCTGGGCTACGAATGAGCTACTAGCTCACTACACTACAACACTACAATGAGCTACTAGACTAGCTTATTAGCCAAAGCGCCAAGCTATTTAATTAAGAAAAATCATCCATATTTTCAAGCTTTCATATTTCAGGTATTAGTATTGAGAGATGTAGAGCCGGAACGATTTACACACACGAGATATTTGAAGTAATTAAATGGGCGCTTTTATTATTCTTGTTAACTAATCAATAACATACATTACAATGTTACATACAACATTAAACACAGACAATGCTTTACGTCCTTCCTTTAATTGACTTAATAATTTTTGCTTTAAACTATAAAAAAACTACCTTAATACACTTAAACATGCACAAAGAATGAGAACGTTGTTATCTCATTATAAAATGTTTCCTTCCGCCGTACACCTTGTATTGAGCACATACACAACGTCTGAAGCCAGGATGCTGAGTGTCATTGCTTATGACATTGAGGTGTTTCGAAACTGGGCAAGGTTAAGGCGATTTCGATTGCATAGGTCGAACGGATTAACGAGTACAATAGCCGAATTAAGAATTGAAATGTAAGCATTCAATCTTCATAAAAAATAAATTATCATTACGCGCCAACAGTATTGACGATCGGTACGTCAAGTGCGAGTTTATTCGTTAGCTAACTGTTAAGTTTATAGTCTACCGTATTTATAAGTTGTGTATGGAGAATTGAAAGTTTTAAATACCGTCCTCTAGAGGCGGTGTGCAATTCTCCATACAAAATGTCTGAATACGGTAGACTATAAAGTATACAGTTAGCTAACGAATAATCTTGCTCTTGAAGTACCGATTGGAACAGCAAGCGATCATTAACGAACCTGCTTTCTGTTCCAGGGTTCCCGAATTCGAATTTCAGTATGAGCAAACTGTGTGTGATGAGCACGTACGTTGATACCCGAATTTATTTCATATCGCAGTTCATTGTAACCCATAATACAAGCTTTGCTTAGTTTGAAGCCGTACAGTGGGTGTGCTTATCTGGCTATTAGTTTATTAGCTGGATAATTATAGGCACTACAAAAAGCCGGGTCACTACCAAGTGCGCTATTCCGGTCGCTAAAAACTAAATACTGGTGGGTTATTTTAAATCATTTGGAATCGAAATCGAAAACGGATTTGAATGTTTCCGCTGTTGGTGTCGCTCCTGACGAACTTTTTGAAAAAAACTAATTGGTATTTGCATTGAGAGCCGTCGAAAATCATCAAATTCAGACATGTTAATAGCGATTGCGGATATACAGTAAGGAAGTTTTCGATTCCGTTTCCGATATCGATTTGGAATGATTTAAAATAACCCTGCAGATCGCGTCTTTCAAGTATCTCCATATATACCTAATTATACCACAGATTAACCTAGAGGCACCAGAAAAACGGAACCAACACACGAAAGATCAACACTTCGCCAGAACTATTGGTCAATCTGTGACTTCACTATACCGGAACACCTATTGAGTGTACCAAAATAAAGTAGCATCCTCAAACATCACTTTCACTAGACTCTAAACAATCAATCGTCAAGTACAGAACGGTGTTATGCAAATATCAATGCATCACGAATGTTGTGTAACAGAGGTTAGTGTAAATTTACACATATACGTAAATATACTTCCCTCATAGCCGTTCCTACACTGTTCTCACATACCTATAACAATGTATTTCTCAATAATGTAAAAGATCTATTTAAAAAAAAGAGCAACCATAGAGTTTCTTGCCCGTTCTTCTCCATAGGAACGGCATTCCGAACGGGTGGTAAAGCACTAGCATAATGTTTATGTAACTTGACGATTCATAAGTACTGTACAATAATGGTTTACATGAATAAAAAATATTCTGATTCTGATTCTGATTCATAGACATAACTTTTTTTATCACAGCACAAACATTAAAAATTGCATTCCTAGCGTGCGACGGCAAAAAAAACTCGGGCCTTCAACACCTCACCGTAAACAGCTCAACCTAGTAGACTTTACATACGCATTTTCCCAATAGGATTTTCCAAAAAAAAACAAAATGGTTCACAAATAAATCTACCAATTCTGTATTTCTAGTTGTGAAACATGCTTGTGCCAAAATTTACATTTATATATTTTTTTCCGTTTATGAAGTTATATATTTTATGAAGATTATCTGAAGATTTTCCGTTTATGAAGTTTATTATTATATGAAGACGCACCACGCAGAGTTTAGTAGTTTAATTTTCATGAATCTCGGTATGGTAATATATGGATTCAATGTTGACGTAAGTTTTTTTCGAAAAACGAAGCACTTCTACAGGATGGTCATAGAACTATCTATGAGCATTCTGTAGAGGTGCTGTAGCCTGTAGAGCCGCGCATGTCACCGGCCATGAAATTAAATATGAAAGCTTTCGCAGTTAGAGATTCATATAAGGGGTGTTTCTTTCATAACATTAATTGACTCATACGACTAATCTTTATGCTAATTATAAATTTAAAAAAATCTCGTCTATCTCTGTACGGAGGTGGCTCAGGGCCACGGCACCCACGTACCACTCTCGTTTTCAACATACCATGCGTAAAACGGAATGCTTCTAATAAAAAAACTTTAATATTATGTACGATATTGAGAGTTATGTCTTGCAGCTATTGGAATGAGAAAAAATATAAGAGAAAATGAATTTTTCTATTATAATATTCGCGATATTTATGCATCAATCAAAAATCTAATCAGTTAGATAATAATATTAACTCATGCAATTGATTCTCATTAATAATATTCGTAAGTGAAGGTTCCTTTTTCAAATTAATAAATTTCGTAAAAGTGAACGTTCCTTTTTCAAATATTTATCTAAATGTTTCGTTACTTGAATAAAAATTAAATGATATACATATTGGCACCTATAGGGTACACACAGTTATCTTTGTTTATATTTGTTAAACCTATTTTATGTCAAACTGTCGTCGAGATAAAAAAGAAGTTTAATTTACACAAAACCGTTCAGACTAGTATAATATCAAAAGATTGCACCACACAAAAAAAAATACTTCAAAGTATACCAGTAGAACCAAGAAATGATTTTAAACTCATCCTGTATTGTTAGTTGCTTTTATTAGCAAGCAACAATCGCCAATTAAGCAGCAACAGTTACAAGATTTCGCGTGCTTATGTGAAAACGAGTAATAAAATGATTGAATTCAATGGCCGATGTCTGTAAGAACGTTCACATTTTGAACTACATCCGGTTGCGGAAGTAACGGTGAAGCGTCGCGTGCGCCGATGCCAAAGTGTCTAGGGTTATCCGTTTTAAAAAAAGCTTGTAAAAAGTTAAATTATATTAAAAATTTAAGATAAGAATTGAAAGATAGACCTATAGCGTTTAGTAGGTCTAGGCTAAATATGTGCCGTTTAAAAAATAATATAATATAAAATACTATACGATGTGATATTTTTTTCTATCATAATCCTAAGGACATCCACTTTCAAGGTAAACATGTAAGTTGGACAAAGGTCAACCTTGAGTAGAAGGGGAGGGAGCTTATTTTGCGAAACCGCCGGATATGGATCGTGGTGCGGTAAGACTTTGGATGGGTTACTGTAATCTTTGACAGTTGTTACAGGTAGATAGAAGCCCGAAAAATTATCTTATCCGTAGGTTAGAGGTGTTAATTGCTCCGTGTAAATAGCAGTGATCAGCCACATTAACGTAAACTGAAAGCTGACACGAATATAAACAATAAATGAGAAAAAAAATATTAAGCAAATTCTTTTAATATCACAAAAAATAGCAAACAGTTTTCTCTATGGCCAACACATCCAACGACATTGATAAACCTATGCGCGGACGCCGGTCAAGTTATAATAAACGTAGATATAATATAACTAACCGTGAGGTCGGTCGGTAGGAAACCGCGCAGTTCATTGCCAAGTAAAAGTTGCTTATTTCCTTATGCAACGCCGCTGAATGTCTGCCAACTGTATAGGAACTCGAGTTAAATTGTCGAGAAATATGCAAAGGCTGGGTCTGGTTCCCCACTCAGTTGTTCGCTTCGACAACTTACTAGTAAAGGTACCTATACCTATTGATTTCTTATATTTACGCGAATACTACACATTGAAATAAAACAAATTTTAAGGATTTAATCGCGTTTAAGATGTCTGTAAGCATGTACAATATCGCACCCGCCATATTACGATATACCTTCTAAAACAATATCTAAAAGCAGCCAAAAATGTAACTCAATGGATGTCGTCAACCACCTCAGTCATGGGAGATGACCATGGTTGCTGTAAAGCAGCCGAAACGTCGGGAACGTAAAAACATAAAATAAACGTGATAAAATCTGTAACATAAGCTTAATTATTGATTTCTTATATTTACGCGAATACTACACATTGAAATAAAACTAACTAACGTCGGGAACGTAAAATCAAAAATAAACCGCGATAAAATTCTTAAAATTAGTTTTATTTCAATAAGCTTAATTTTTTTTTTAATCTTAATTGCGAACCAACCTTTATATAGTATGTCATTTTGATACTTTGGCGTCGATTCAGCGATGTCGCCTTCTAATTGAATGACAGCGCTAAATCCGCGCTGCCTCAGGTGCGAGTAAGAGTCCGTTTGCAGAATAGAACACGGCTGAAGATATTTCAAGATACCTTTAAGGCTTTACTGGCATTATCGGTAGTATTTGTTCTTTTGAAGTCATAAATTCGATAGGATATATTATAATGTTGAACGAAAATAGTGTAAAATATTTGCAGGGGCTAAAAAGTAAGTAATAACGACCATTATATATAAAATGCATGTGAACAGTATCTGAATATTAGAAAGCAAGCCAGTACCGATACAACCCGCACTTGGTACTCAGTGTTCTTTTGATAATTTCAATTAATATGTATATATCTTTACGGGAATGTGACCTTTATGGCCTTTACAGATCTTTTAAAATAATGTACACTATTATTGTTACACCCTATATTAATAAAATAAAAAAAGCTCAAACAAAATCAAAATCGCAATGTTGTAAGAAACCATTTTTTTAAAAGGTGATTTTTTAATAGTTTTCGGGGTCACGACCCAAACTTCCTGCGACCAATTAACGGCAGTGGATCTCAGTAATACCAGCGTGCCTGCAGCTAATACGAGCGTCTTCGATCTTACCTGCGTAATCAGTTCGAGGCAATTCTATTGTGTGCGCAGGCGCAGGGCGTGACACCCGCGCCCGAATTCTTGTGCGCTGACAGGTACAACTGCAGTGTCATAATCATAAGCTTGTTGTGATGCTTTTAATACATTTAATTATTATCTACTCCGCAGCAACTGACAGTACATATATAATGAAATCATTCCACCATTGCGGCCCGATAAAATACCTTTTATTATAAGTAATGATTATGAGTAATTCATAAACATATTTACTTATAACACTTCTGTCTATGGTATAATTATAACATACTTATATCGTAGTTCATAATGAGCACAGAAAGACAGACATCATAGAGAAAAATAAACACACTCATGTCGTAAACTGTGCGATTATAAAGACATTATTAGGCTGTATGTTTATAAGGTTAAAACACAGACCATGAGCTTAATGGTCTATGGGTTAAAATCATCAATAAATTATTGTGATGCACGTAATGAGGGAGAGAGCAGAGAGAGAGAGCGAGAGTTACCAACTCTGAATATAAATATCTTATATTGTTGCTAACTAAACATATTAAATATTGTTTATGCACGTTGTGTACACCTACATAGCGCTCATCTATACCGACATAACATCTGCAACTTGACCCAGTGACCGACATTCAAACCGCTGACGTCAGGTGGATACAAGCATTATTATATACATTATAACACATAAGCAAAATCGTAATATGGAAATATATCAATAAAGAGCTACTTCTTACCCACTCAAACCGAGACGTCGCTCTAATGTATAAGATGTAATAATTGTGTAAAATATTTTAACAGATCCAAACAGTAGGTTATAAGGGTAACATTCCCAAAGTAATCCCACTATCCCACTATCCCACTAGATAATATATACTAACTAGATGACCCGCTGTACTTCGCATCACCTATCCTAACGACATTAAAATTCTCCCTTCGTCTGACGTTCGACAGACCGAATGACAGTAAGATAAAATAAAGCACAAACTCGCAACTTTTCCATATTTCCTCACCGTGTAAACCTTCCCTGGACTACGGCAAACATTTCAAGACCAAAATCAGCTAGACCGGCCCAGCCGTTCTCGAGTTTTAGCGAGACAAACGAACAGCACTCGATTTTTATTATATAGAAGATAATATAAATGTGAAAGTTTGGATGGATGGATAGATGTTTCTTACTCTTTCACGCCAGAACGGCTGAACGGATCTGGATGAAATTTGGCACGGAGACAGATTATAGTCTGGAATAGCACATAGATTACTTTTTAAAACCAACCTAGTTACTCTCACTCAGATTTTAATATCTATTTTGGCAATTGAACGCCATATTAATCGTCATTCAGATCGAATAGGTAGTCGAGGCTGGTTGCATGCATTCGATTGTCACATTGTCACGATCGAGATATCGGTACAAGTCGATCGATTGGAACGCGGGTGTCGGCCTTCGGTCTAGAATAGGACGGCAGCCGGATATAGCTTGACGACGGACCGAAGAAAAAGTTCCGGGAGGTTATTTATTGATTGATAACAAAGGCAAATCATTACCCCCTATTACATTGGGACCATCATATCATCATCATCGTCATATCACCGGTGAAATGGGTAAGAGATCAAAAGGTACCGGCTAAAATCCAAAAGCCCCACATTATAGTGTATTTAACTATTTATTTCTTTTTTTTATCAATCAAGAAGAGATTTGCAGAGATTCTTTACATTGCGGTTACTAATTTTAATAATAACAATGAAAGTAAACGGCGACAAAGAACCTGTTGTCTGCACGTCAAGTGCGAGATTATTCGTAAGCTAACCGCATACTTTATAGTCTACCGTATTTAGACATCTTGTATGGAGAATTGAATGTTTTAAATACAGTCCGTTAGAGGTGCTCTTCAATTCTCCATACAAAATGTCAAAATACGGTAGACTATAAAGTATACAGTTAGCTCGCGCTTGATGTGCAGTTATTAACACAATCTTGTACATTTGATTTGCCACGTTATGCCAACGGTCTTATTTGATTGATGCTGAATCCTCGTAAATTTGGCTTAATTATGTACTACCGAGCAAATAAACAGGCCTCGTAACCCTGCAGTAGACTTTAGTACGCTTAGTACGACCTGACCTTAGTACGCTTATGGCTGCTAAGAATAGATAAAAAAATGTTATTGAGTCAGAGCGTTAGAGAGAAGAAACGATGACGACATTATTCATTCATTTCAAATGAGTAACTGGGATACGGTTCACATGATGATGAGGTAAACCTTTTTTTTCGATCTACAAACGATTTTTTTTCATTCGATTATAGTTCAATAAACGGTCAAGACATTTGAAACAGCTTAGTTGTGATTCATAATTAAACCGCATAGCATGACTCAATTCCATATCGGTGGTGCTTGTTAATTATCTTACACCATTTATGATTTCCTTCATCATTATTGAATTCAGTTAAAACACTTACCTTATGACTTCCTATAAATATTAACAAAGGATCGGGTAGAACAAAAGAATTGCGGAAAATCAGTTTCCTATTATGGATTAATTTAAATAAATAAGAATGGATTATGGAATGGATAATGGAATTAGTTTAATACAGAAAAGTTTGATTGCAATTCAAATGGTAGGTATTGCACAATGCAATACTGTGGGTAGGAATCTTATATCTTTTTTTTATTTTTTATTTCATTATAGGCAAGTATTTGATCTCGATCTCACCTGATGGTAAGTGACGATGAGATCTACGATGGAGCATACTTGCCTAGGTAGGAAGGCGGCAGTAGATCGAGACGCTACATTCACTAGGCACATGCAGCGCAGCTAATCTGACCCGCCATCCATGAATGGCTACACCGAACATCATGCCGGGACACGGCTAGGCCGCTTGGCGACATGGCTTTGTTCAGTAGGTGGTGACTAACCACGGCCGAAGCCTACCACCAGTAGAGTTGTCACCTAGTTATATCTTAATATTTGTATGGTCTATGGTAAGTCACAGACTACCGTCCCTCGTGTCATCTACTCGCAGCATCCTAAGAGCATCTTTTAAATCTTCAACGCGAAAATCGTTCATACCCTTTTACTGTTTGACCCTTACATGGCGTACTAGATACTGCATCGTTAATCCGGGCCAAACACATTTAGTCTATACAACTATACTCTATACAAATAAATAAAATTGCAGCGTCTGTTTGTTATATTAAAATAACCGCTTTTTACTATATGCATTTGGATGTATACACGGTACATATTACAAAACAACATTTTTTTTAATTTTTGTCTGTCTGTTTGTTTTGGCTAATCTCTGAAATGGCTGGACCGATTTTGACGGGACCTTCACTGGCAGATATCTGATGTAACAAGGAGTAACTTAGGCTACTTTCATTTTAGAAACACTTTTTTGTTAAATGCCACGCGGACGAAGTCGCGGGTAACAGCTAGTTCCCAATAAAACCCGATGGCTCTAGATGTGATTTCCCGCGGGCTCCCACGCCGGGTCGTTGGCTTCGAACCTTGAGGTTGGTGGCCTTAATACACTATACTAGTTGTATATGACCTTAAAGTTTACAATAATTATAGACAGACAGACATTCATTGATTCGAATCACTTGCAGAGAGTACTTGGATTTATAGACCATAAATTTGGGGTCAACATTAATTTCAGATAAACAATTTCAAAGCAGAATTAAGTAATTCCCACATTTTTTTTGACTTTTGAAAAAATACATATACATTTTTAAATAAATATCGCCAGACGAACACACCAATTATACGGTCCCACACTAAGCAACGCTTGCATTATGGGTATCGTACAATAAACTGAGGGCGAACCCATTATATACTACTTATATAAAGATATTAAACATCCTTGACTTGGGTACAAACATTCGGGCACACACAACACAAAGTTTGTCTCTAGCAGGATTCGAACCCGGTACCCTTAGCATGGAAAGCAGGGTCACTACCAACTGCGCTAATTAGGCAGTCATTTGTTCACACTATGATTTAATTTTATTCGAAATGTTAAAATAGTCTAACATCATATGATAGGAACTGACATCCACCCCTTCTATAAGCTACCTTGGCTAACAAGATCACCGAAAAATATTTAAGGAACACACTAATTTGACCCTACACGACACCCAGAAAAGCACCGACTTATTTCGCACTCCAAGGAGTACGAAAAAACATTATCCACGAAGATAATTAAGCTCAAATTGGCGCAGTGCGTCGCGTGGCCAATGACCACAGACTACAGTTAGCTCCCGATAAGGCTGCGGAACCGCTTCCGATCGGGTACGTGACTACGACGCTACCATATCGTAATGCCATACTACTTAGATCTACTCGATACCTTTTTTTTCCTAATGGCCTTTTTCGATTCAGTCAGGCTCACTACTCGATACTGTTATTTGATTCACGATTACTTAAAAATATTGTGACTACAAATTGACAAAGATATTGACTGTTTTCTAAATTTAAAAAGTTTTTATCAATTTACAGCCATCTGAAGATACCCTATTGCCATGATTTTTATGTATATATTTACTAGCGGTCCCGGCGAACTTTGTACCGCCTCAGAATCAAATGTATGAGAAAAGGAATTTATTGGTATTCTATGAAAAATTTAAACAAATCTATCCCACGGGAACCATACATTTTACCGGGATATAAAGTAGCCTATGTGCTATTCCAGACTATAATCTATCTCTGTGCCAAATTTCATCCAGATCCGTTCAGCCTTTCTGGCGTGAAAGAGTAACAAACATCCATCCATCCATCCATCCATCCATCCATCCATCCAATCTTTCACATTTATAATATTAGTATAGATGCGTACGTCTAGATTTTGATGTATACACTGTATTTAATGCTGCTAATAGTTCTCAACAATCTGATTTACGAATCTACCTCATAATTATACGCACGTAGAGGTGGAAAGTTCACATCCAGACGGAACATAGTGTAAGTACTTACCTCATAAATAAATCCTGTTAGCTGCAGTATCCTAAGGCATTATTGAAAGCATGCCAGTGAACTGTGACGCATGATTCATTGCGGACTAGACCCTTCATAGTGGCAACGAGGTCGGCCGGTGCGGTGTCGCGGTGTCACGACACTTGACGAGCGACCGAGTTGCGCAACACACTGTCGCCAGATAATAGACCAATAGTGTAGAAACACGACTAGACATTCCGCAAACTGAATCATGAAATACTTAGACGGGATACTTTGATTGCAAAGTTGTTTTTTAGCCAATTTTGTCAGACTTATTAAAGTTGTCAGAGATAACATTAACAAAATGCTGTCAGGATTACTGGCAGCTGGGATGAAGTAAAAATCGTTAGGAACTTCCACTTAAATATTCAAGTTTGTAAAAAAATAATACAGTTCTGGCCGTTTATTATCTTCGACTTTTTAAATAAAAAAAAAACAAATTTGCTATACGTACCCACATAAATTGTAATTTATATTCATCATAGTTCTGTATTCTGAGCACGCGTAATAGGAACCACATATTTCCTTAGTTATAACAGAGAATAACAGTTCAACCGTGTGTGGGCTACATAAGGGAAATCGTTTAAATATTTTCGTGAGCAGTCGGCGAGAGTCAAGGTTTAGCGCTATGAGTCAGTCGACCTCAAAGTTGCTAATGTACTCGCTGAAGGGAGAGAGGTAGAGGCTTTCATAGCTTTATCAAAACCGCATACGTGAACTTTAACGCGATACTCGTTCCAAAATGTGGGCTAATGTATTGACATTAGCCCACATTTTCAAATAACTTGTTTGTCCTTCTTTGGCGACCGTTACACTTTGATACAAACATACATGAGTCGCGAAGATGTTCGAGTGTACTCTTGAAACTGATAATTACTAGAAATATATCATCCTTTTAACTGACGCAAGTTAGCTGGCCATATATAGCTGGTCTATGGATGATTTAGTTTTATTTTGACATTTAACAGGTGGCATGCATACAAATTTAGTATAATAAGTTACGGATAGGGTTAATACATTACTAGCTGTCCCGGCAAACTTCATAGCCCCTCAGAATCAAATGTATGAGAAAATTAATTATCTTTATTATTATTTTTTTGTGATTTTTTAACATGTTTCAATAGTTATTCTGCTATTCGGGACGGAGATAAATCCAAAAATTAAATGTACATTTTGTACCTAGCTTTCCCTTTGGAGAAAAAAACGGACCGTCATGTGAATAAAATATAGCCTAACGTTATTGAAATAATATATCGATGTATATTAAGTATCCACCCAGTATTTTTCTCGGTCCATCCTCAATAAATACGGGCTTCGACTGTGTGCATACTTTTGTGATTAGGACGAGACCAACTTCAAAATTCTCAGCTTACATATAGATAATTGCTTAATATACACGTCATGTACAGGTCTCGAAGCGTGTAGAGCGTGGGCATACGCTGCGCAGGCGCCGATTCAAAGCGCTCACAATTAAGTGCACTCCCACGCGTGGGCCGCTATTTAGACAAGACCGCTTTTGCCAATTGTTTTCACTGAGGTCGCTTCTAAAGTCCGCTTTACACCATGCAACTTGGTGCGCTAGCTAGTGTACGGGATGCGCTAGTGCGGCAGAGTCCATGCGATCGCGCTAGATTGGATCACTACCTGTCTAACTGCCTTTACACAATACAAATTTAGCATGCTAGCTCATCTAGCGATCTGCAAATTGGATAATGTAATGGGCGCTTTAGACTTAAAACATTTTGTCTGAAAATACCGAAATCAAATTAAATTACAATATCAAGTGTGTTCTTTTGTTTGTTCCCACAAATATTTTGTTGAATTACTTACTTTTGAGACATTCGGGTGCATAAATAATATTTTTTTTATTTCAAATCAAATAGTAAAAGGCTACATTAATAACTAAGCTATGATTATTCTTAACTCCAACCAAAGCAGCGAAATTCCATACAGCCATTGTACAGACTTGACGATTGTATGTAGATGTTTCATGTCACAACACAACGCATGATCGGAATTGCCTAATATTGAGCCGCAGCGGGCAGCGCGGTGAATCTCTGATCGCTTCGTTTGCAGACAATTTGTAAACAAAAGCCATACTAATGTAGACCTAACGACCTTGGGGGAGCATGCCGGGAATTCAGAGCAGACTGGCATTGAAGGCTGGCGTGCTTTAAGGGTGATTGTGTAAAGCTGTGCGGACCGGAATATCCTTAATAGTGCAATAAATTGTGTCATTTATATATTATATATTTTATGTATTTAATATCTGGAAGGCACAAAAGCGGTCTTTGACATATATTCTGTTAAACAAATGGGGGAAGAGGAATCCATAACATTATAAACCAAACAAGTTGATGGTTAATAAAAGAATCAAAAAACTTTTTAGAGGAGTTCGGTATTGCTGGCTTCTTTAATTATCGATCAACTTGTTTGGTTTATAACTGTTATGGGTTCCTCTTCCTCCATTTGTTTAACAATAGATTTTCGCCAAATATCGCCTAGTTCTATCAAGTATACATTTTGTATTATAGGGTAGGTATCTCTTATTTTGTTTACGTGAATCGACATATCCATCTCTACACTTATATTAAACAACCTATTAACCTCTATCTATATGGAAGCCTCGGTTCATGTGTAGGAATAATTCTGACCTCCATTAGGGTCCTCTGACACGTATCCCCTGGTGGATTTCTATGGATGTGTTATCTTACGGATCCCCTAGGCCCTAGGGCATGGGCAATGATAATTCCTTATTGATTGACGAGGATAAGTATCTATTAGCAATTCCTCACAGCACCTGCTCTGCCTGTTTGTTACTCACAACCCGTCAACACGTACAATCTTTTTTTTTCTTGAAGGTTTCCGCTGACGTGCGCCCGAGTTGACTGGGTTTTCCTCACTTTGTGATGCATCTTACTTGAATGGTATTTCCAGGATATCTTGTCGTAAACTATGGGTCTTGTCTTGTTGAGAACCTGACAATTACCTACCTACAAGTTATATGTTACTATTTTGATGCCTATCTATACAAATAAATAAAATTGGAGTGTCTGTTTGTAATATTAATAACCGCTTTTTACTAAGTGCATTTGGATGTATACACGGTACACATACCAAAACAATTTTTTTTACAATTTTGTGTGTCTGTCTGTCTGTCTGTATGTTTGTTCCGGCTAATCTCTGAAATGGCTGGACCGATTTCGACGGGACCTTCACTGGCAGATAGCTGATGAACAAGGAGTAACTTAGGCTACTTTTATTATAGACTAGCTGTTACCCGCGACTTCGGCCGCTTTTTGTTAAATACCACGAACGAAGTCGCGGGTAACAGCTAGTTTGAAATAAATATATAGGTATTTAACAATATTTTCGTATTTCCACCGGGGAGATATAGAAATGAAACTACATTATATTATACATTCTACAAGCCTTCGCTGCGAATCTTTTCAAGGTTAAAATGTATTATATAAAACTCGTATCAACCAAAAAGTAAACACGACACCTCAACTTTCGCGCAGGAATCTTAAAAACACAATAGCCTCCGTACCATATGACGTCACGTAACCAAAAAAAAATATGCTACATGCAATATTCTGGTACCACCCGGATGCGGTCAGCTCGATACCAACGGGTTTTTTGAGTAAATCGATAATAACTACATGAAATGTAGCTTTTTTTTTTCATTTCCAAATACCTCAGAATAACCCACTTCTTACCTTATATATGGAATCGTCTTCAATATCCCACTAATATTATAAATGTGAAAGTTTGGATGGATGGATGTTTGTTACTCAATTACGCCAAAACGGCTGAGCGGATCTGGATGAAATTTGGCACCGAGATAGATTATAGTCTGGAATAGCACATAGGCTACTTTTTATCCCGGTAAAATGTGGAATAAAGGACATACTTTTAATCGCGGGTAACACCGCGGGGAGCAGCTAGTGTATAATAATAATATGAAGACTATCTTCATTGAAAAACAAAAGTTCTCTGAACCATATTAACTTATGTGTATACCTAGCTGCGAGTATTAACATAGTAGGCTATTAAAACATTAATTATTAATGACATCTACTGGCTTGTATATTATTATGTATGGTAAACACATCATCACATCAGTATTACCATCCGATAGTGGTGGGGAATAACTTGATTCGTAATGAAAACCCATTTTATTTCTATAATTACTATAAATACCTGCTTCACCGGTCATAATACTAATTACATAATACTAAAGGAACGGCATTCCGAACAGGTGGTAAAGTAGTAGCTTAACATTTTGTAAGTTTTGACGATTCAAAGTACTGTACTTAATGGTTGAATACAAAATATTTTGGTTCTGATTCTAAATCATATCAGACCTTTGAATGTCCCACTGTTGGGCACAGGCCACACGTCAATGCGAGGGGGATTTGTCCATAATCCACCACGCAGGCCCAGTGCAGGTTATCTATACATCTATACATATAAATAAAATTGGAGTGTCTGTTTGTAATATTAAAATAACCGCTTTTTACTAAATGCATTTGGATGTATACACGGTACCTATACCAACACAACCTTTTTTAAATAAAATTGTCTGTCTGTCTGTCTATCTGTCTGTCTGTCTGTCTGTCTGTCCGTTTGTTCCGGGTAATCTCTAAAATGGCTGGACCGATTTTGACGGGAATTTCACTGACAGATAGCTGATGTAACAAGGAGTAACTTAGGCTACTTTTATTTTAGAAAAAAAAATAGGATCTCGAAAAAAATTAAAACCAATGTTGCAGCGCTGCGCCTGATTAAGTTTGATAGCAAGAATCTGCAATGCATCCCGCGGGATCAGAACGCGGGAGCAGGCTGTTGCCAACGGTTGAGTCTTTGTTAAATACCACGCGGACGAAGTCGCGGGTAACAGCTAGTATAATAATAATTCTATAAAGCTAATCTTCTACAGGTGTTATTGAAGTCATAACGAACGATCTATCAAAGAAATTATCCACAAAATAACCGCCAATTACATAGAAATTATAACCAAAACTTTAATAAATCTCCTGAAAATAACTGCACAGATTCATATAGCTAACAACAGGCTATATGACCTCAGTGCCTTTCACCGGCGGCCGGAACCGCAGCAAACAACGCCACGGTTCACTAAGCCAGCACAAAGGACTGCACGTAGTAACATCTGCGGGAGTAAAACCAGATGCATATTATCAAGGAGATCAGGGGCCCAATTCTCCTAATTTAAATAAAATGACATAAGATTTCCATTCCAGCGACACACTATTGAGGTTCCATTACGACTGTGTTAGATTGGCTAATCTGCTAAAACTTTAATTTCGTGTTGATGGAGTCTCATTTCAGTGTCAATGGTTGTGTATCGACTGCTAGAAACGTCAGATAACAAGTAGAATACCATTACATAGCTACATTATATTGATACACAACTGAAGTACACAATACTAAATAGTTCAATGGCAGTTGAATGGCTGGTCAGTGGAAAGCCGCTGGTCTTGAAAAACTAGTAGACTACCAAATGTCTAAGATTATCAATCGACACGCTATCGACACTCCACTGAAGCGTTTGTAAATTTGCAGAATTGAGCCCCAGGAGATACGTGGTACTATTGGTATTCTAGCGGATGGACCATGATGTCATGAAGCCATGCTGCCACAGATTCATAAACGTCCGCGCCTGAATACTAAAGAGATCTGTTGAAATTTCACGTTGGCTGTTATAGAAGACTTTTGATCTGAATCTGATAAGTAGCGAAACATGAACCTCCCAAATTATAGACGTTTTATAACTTTATCAAACGTCATATAGTATTGCGCACAAGAGTTGCGCTTTGCGCAGTACTATATGACGTTTGATAAAGTTATACAACGTCTATGAATTCGGGGATTAGAATTTACCAGCCGCATTGTAAAAGTCATAATTCCGCAGGCCGTCATTTCGCAGGTCGTCATTGCGTCACAAATTTGTCATAAATTAACTAAAATATGATACTATACTAAAAGATTAAAATATGAATGGTAGGTTGGTACTTTCTCGGTTCTTGTATGAAAAACAGTGAGACACATTCCTTGGTATACTCGTACTTTGTAACTAGCTTGGACAAAACCTGCAACGTTTAACATAATTTAAAGCTGTGGTCATAATATAAAATTGTTATTTTTAGTTAGTAACATAGACCAAAATTGTCTGATAGATTGAAAGATTTGATTGAAACGAATGCAATCCAATTTGCAATTATTGGGTGTTATTATAGTATATTTCATACTATTAATATTTCATTGTAAGATCGCCACAAATAAAATATGACGTTGGCTGCCTTAGTCTGCCCCAAGGTAGTCGATACTAATTAAATTTCCAGAAAGGATGTAGTAACTACTACACAGACGCGAAATCAATGTTAAAGAAATGGAGTGTTTTGTCTATGGTAGACTGGCGTTCTGATTTTTTTGTGCTCCCGCCAATATAACGTCTTTAGTTTCCAGCTACTCTTTGGTTACAAGCCTTTATCGTCGGTTTTAATATCGCAGTTTTAATTAAATAATATTTAAAAGGTTTTTTTTTTTCTTTTAGTCTTTGACGTTTAAAGCAACTAAAAAACTAACTCTTAGATTTGGTTTTTACGCTGGAAGCAATGACCTGCAATTACCTAGCGGAAGTCGTGCACCTAAAATGTAATTCGTATAAAACTCAAAACTGCCGCCACACATTATCGCGAATCTAGCCTAGGTAGCTGCTTTTTTAACTTGATAAATATATAATGGAGATGATCCTAATAAAACATTGCGGTACCTAAGATTAATAGCTTAGGAACATACATCTAAATATGTACTTTTGGCGGGAAATGGAAGTGAAGCTGTCATTATTTATTTATTTTCCAAAAAAATCATTTCTTTGATAAATAATGTATAATATTAGTGGGATACCATTGTGTGTTCATAAACGTGCACGAGGAAAAGGAAATGGAAATAAAAAAAGTTTGACTTGATTTTTCAAGTTCTCCCAAGATGTCCCGTAAATTTACAGTAAAGTATCCTACACAGCTTTACTGATAGGGGTGGGGCGTTAATTCCATCATCATCATCGTCATCGAAATCATTATAATCACCTGGAGTACTTATAGTTTTATAATAATAATCAAGAAATACTCGACACTGGCAAAATTGGCCATTTTGTAGCCGAATGCCATCATAAAAAATAATAAGCAATATAAATATTTTTAGTTGTCATGCGAGGATACAATAACGTCTATTTCCCACGTCTAGCTTGCTTTGCTAAAACTAAGTTTAAAAAAAAATAGTACTTACATAATACAATTCACATTAGTACTATTTATGTAAGTAATTTATTTACTCTAAATATTTTATCAGGTATACCTACAACAATTTTCAGAGAAAAAGACCTGTTAAACAACACTAATTAGCAATTCATCAGTGAAATTGTGAAATATTAGCGTGTTAAATGATATATTTCGTACACAATGTACAAGAACTTTGTGAAACAGGATGTAAATTTCACAGTTTATAAGTAAGAACGAGTTGGGCAATACGTTGGCATAACTATCGCGGACTGAAAACGATTTTCAAGTCGATTACTGAAAATAATCGAATAACTACTCGAGTATTGAGAATAACACTATTTTTTTTAAAGCGACAAAATCACTATGAAGCTGCTATGATATTTTACCTATGCATGCGTGTATCTACTTAGTATGGACACTTTTTTTAATACTCACCGACGCTGCCGCCGTTAGTTTTCATAAAAAGAACACAACGAGGATTGCCCCGATTCGCAGCCACCCAAGCGATGTTATTATGAATTCACCACGGCAGGCAACGGCGTCGCATGATAAAATACGGCTAATTCACCATTGCAATCGTGAAAGTGCAGGTTACAATGGATTAACATGTCCCTGATGCAGCCAGACAACGTTCCACATACCTACCAGTATTGCCATTTTTTTGTATTTAAAATAGTAAAGATGCTGAACTAATAAATTCACCTGTTTATTGGATGGTACCGATAATAATAATATCTCATATCGTCAGAACCTACTGCGGTCCCAAACTCGGGAACGTTATATTATCGGTACCGTGTAATGGTTGTACTTAGGTACTTATATAGATATTAAACATCCATGCCTCTTATTCCCTCCGGTCCTCAAAAGACACGGCTTGACAATTTATTTTAAATTTAAGAAAAAAAGTTGACTAAGACCATGGACTAAAAAAGTTACAACATAACAGCCAAACAAAATAATAAAGTGAATGTTATTACTGAATGATTCTGGCCGATACTAATGCAAACAAAATTAAAAACCTACCTATTTATTTAGCACTAGCTCGTGGAATGAGTATTAAGTAATAGGTACCTATTATGCTACATCTATAGACTGGATAAATATGTATATGGCAAAGACTTTTTACGGCGACGGGGGGGGGGGGGGGGGCAGTATAAACCATAGATTATTTTTATGGTGTTCTCACAAATTTTAAAAATGTGAACCTAAACGTAACCTCAGTGTGAAAGCACACCATTTTTAACCGCACGTGTCCAGCAAAGGTGATTTATTTAAAAACATTATTCATTTTAAATCAATTAACTAGTACACAGGTGGCATCGGCCATCAGCACCCAGATCGTAATGCAGTCGGTCTAGTGTTTGCCAAGGCGGCGTGTCTTGCGCCTTTCACAACATCATGGAATTCTGCAACGAAGCCAAATAAAGCCGCGCCTGCCGCTAATTGAGCGCAACTAATTGCTTATTTCACACTATTGAACGATCGAGACCTATTTTTTTATGAAACTTTTTTCTTGAATGAATTTTTAAAATATTAAATTCGTAGATTTGAATAAATATTTAAATTTTTAATCTATGCTCAATTGATAGATTGTATGAAAGTTACTTATAAAAAGCTAGAAAAAGAGGTTTTAAAAAAATCTTTTCTCTTGTCTATTTCGTGGATTGTATTAGTTGGGACATGACTTGGAGGAACGCGTATAGCCATAATGTTAAGATCACCCAAACACACTTATGCGCAATAACATCAAAATAAATTAAACTTACTTCTAAAAGAAAGACTGATAATGCCACAAACTATAACGAAACACCAATAATCCGTAATGTTAACCATTTTTTCTATTCTTCCTCTCCCGCCTCTTTTCGCTAATCCCTTCTTTTTTTCGCCCGTCATCCACCTGCCAGTGTCAAACTCCGGTGATACCAATCTCTTACGACATTGTTAACCATTTTCCAATAAACCTATTAATCTATTTGTACTAACAAAAATAGACTAAACAAACGAAAATCTAAGCACACAAAACTTTATGCAGGAATTGCTAACACTTCTATACGCAGGGAGTGTCAACTGCACAAACTAGTGGTTGCATGTCGAACTGCAGTGCCCGAGGGTGCCTCTGCACTCTCAAGCTATACGTGCCTCGTTTGAGCCTTGTCATTTGCCTCGCTCTCATCAGGATTGATTATCAGGTTTATCAAGATTGAGGCTGCCAGGCGCCCCATATGCTTGAAGGGCCTCCTGTGGCTGCGGAACAATTACCTAGTACACGGCCATTGACCTTGCGGAAAGTTTCAAACTCTCGGGTTGGGGATAACGCAGCATCAATTCAATCCACTCAATGAGGATCACTGGCCTGCACGCCAACAAGTCTGTCCGAGGTTTGCTGCGATGATCTTAAAAAGATACAGACGTTTAAAGTTTACCCGTCAGGAAAAACGAAACCAATACAAAAACGATGGGCTTATGTAGATACCGCCATAAGTCAGCGCGCGTATGACAAGGAAAGAGTGCGACTCTCTTGCTTATACTAAACTGTAATAACAAATGCACCTGCCTTTGAAATAATATAATTTATTTCGAAAACTAAACAAGGACGAGAATTAGTAGGACACTTATGATTTAATATACTTAATTAAATAACAATAAAACACCCTATTGTGCGTCAAACATCTGAATTAAGTACCCATTAGTAGCAGTACTTGTCAATTAGTTCCCATTAGTAGTGGTAAGTGTGTGTAGTTACTTGTCACTTTGTCACGCATCGCTGGCTCGTTCGCGGACGAAAAGAATTTTCGCATGAAGTCATTCTTGTTGAAAGTATGCGTTGGTACAGGATGATATATGTCAATCAATACATTAATTATTTAAACTCCTCTGAGTTACATTGCTGTATTATAGTTCTGTAAATCAATTAAATAAGGAACCTACTTTTTGTGTAGGTTTTTTTATTAGGTACTTGGGTGCCAACACAGTACCTACGTAGAATATGAAATTACCAATTTAGAAGTCCTTGCGTAATCATAGCGACAGGGACTGCATAGTCAATTGATTGATGGAATTCGTGGTTTTCTTAACGATACTGTCATAATGTTGGTAATGATATTAGTATGAAATGTTAATTAAAACAACATTAGATAACCGATTCATCCACTGACCGATTCCTAAAAAAAATATAATTATTTTCTTACGCATAATTCTATAACAACCGCACTATAACAAAATGTCTAGTGTCAAGCCGATGAAAAAGTTAAGAGCATTATATCTTGTCATTGTTTTCGATTGCTAATTGATTTAATCGATACAAATTCTTTAATCGTTTGATCGATAGCAATACTTAATTGACTTAAGTAACGTACCCCTCGTTCTACGTACACTGAAGAGAAATTTAATAAACAAATGTAGAGCATCCCGTACTTCATAAACAAAATATTTATTGTTTACCTGATTGTTTATCATAGTCATGATCGCGGCTCGCGGTCCGCGCGGCGTCAGTGCGCCATACAATATCGCTCAAATCACTGCGTTTTAGCAGAAAAATGTGTATATTGTGTGAAAGGTAGGATGTGAGTGGTCGCCATGACGGGCGGTGGGAATCTGGTGAGATGCGAGAGGTACAGGAAGGGCCCGCGGACCCCGCGCTCGGCCCACGCGAGGTACTACTACACGAGGTCCTTGGTGCTCGATTCCCCGATAAAGAGGAGACATATCGCACCGATGATAAGGTTAGAGTATACAATTATAATATTGTATGAGGTATGAACATTATGTAGTTGATGCCGTATAATCTATAGTAAATGCGGACTCTATGGTTACCGATCAAAAATATAAAAAAAAAATCATTTTATATTTAAAAAGTTATGACACGTCAAAATTCGTCACTGTTTGAATTTGAAATTCGAATGCAGCACCTACAAGTTAATTTTTAGTCAATTGTACACCATTGTCTAGAAGGCACAGATCAAACTAATTATTTCAAAATTATGCGCATTTTTTATTAACGATATAGAAATACCTTCACATAAGTTGCAGTAAATGATAGTATTAAATGTAATTGAACATTCAGATAGCTTGAGTCACGCATCCAACAATTGCAACATCGTTAAAGACTCCAACAAACAGACCTATTGTAAAGGTTATTGTTTGTAATGCAAAATCATGACTATAGGTACCTACGTGATACTATCAAGTCATCTTCAATGATTATGAAATACCAATAAGTAAAGTAGAACAGATGTAAGTAGATACCTACTATCAAGATCAAGGCCGTGGGTAGGGAGGGATTAGGAGTTTCAACCCTCCCCCCCCCCCTCCCCCCCCCCCCAACATGCTTCAGCCAAGCTATCGTTTTATACATTTATACTTACTAGAATATTTTTGGATTGTCTTTGGTCCTGGTCCAGAGCTCGACACCCTGAAGTAGCTCAACCCCCCCCCCCCCCTCACCCCTCAGTGAATACCTGGCATCGGCCTTGCTATAGATTCGTTGAGGTATATGTGACTGGCACTTGATTTAAGAGCCACGAGTGAATGAGACAGCTGTTCCATTTCTAAAGGTACCCATCATTTAACTAGTTACGAAAAAATCTTACACAGAAGCTCTCTACTCTTCTCATTCTAAATACATATGTAGCGACCTCTTCGACCGCGCCACAAGCTACACAGATGGCGCTGCAGACGCAGTCAGAACAATTGACAATTCTCAATACTATCCTGAATCGCGTTATGAGAGTTTTCGGAGCCCGTAACATAAGTATATACAGGAGCCCGACAATAACCGTTGGGCATAATAGCCCCCCTGCCAGGCGTACCTACCGCCTGGCAGGAAGATCTTCCCTTTTCCGCTAAACATACAATAAGACTGTATCCTGGTCGCGTGACAGTACATTATATTTAAAAAAAAAAAATTAGACGGGACATTATTAACAATTCAGATCTTTTTCCTACATTCAGATTAACCTGACTTTTGTCGTAAGACCCGTAGAATATGCTTGCCTATAATCCTACACAATAATTGCCTCCTATAAATTCGCAATTATTTCGCAGCATTCTTGCCAAACTTCTTTATAAGTAAGTGAGAAAGATATCGTTAAGACATAAATTTATTTTAATCACAGACACTTCGATGTGTAACACAATGTAGGTAAGAGGTGGCTCGCCTCGGCGACACAACGTATTGGGTCTAAGGCCAAACCGGCGCCGGGCGGCGTGTGCCCACCACAATACATTAGACACCGTTTCTCTGTTGATACCTACCTTACGATGCATCCAATTGCTGGCCTAGGTTGGCCCAACGAAGGCCAACACCAACTTGTGGATTAATATGTCGTCACGGCTGGTCTATCACGCTTTGAAACAATCTGAGCGCTCCTAAAGCAAGCAAATGTCTGTATATATTTTGTTATCCCCGTGATTTTGATATGCTGGCTCTATTGCTTTTACCACACATAAATATTTATTGATTTCTTATATTTACACGAATACTACACATTTAAAAAAAAACTTGTCTTTTCGGATTTTATCGCGTTGATTTTATGTTTTCACGTTCCCGACGTACCACCTCAGTCCTCACATGACCATGGTTGCTGTAAAGCAGCAGCAACGTCAGGAAAGTAAAACCATAAAATAAACGCGATAAAATTCGAAAAAAGGTTTTTATTTCAATATGCAAGATACTTACCAAATTCTTAAAAAATTCACGCACCTTATTATATATGTGTGTATTATATTCCTGTAAATATTATACCCAACTACTTTTATATTTATTTTTTTTAATTCTTAAGTTTGCCAAGATTATATACATACGACACGTATTGACCGAAGAGTATTTAAACTCATTATATGTTCACTTACAGGGTTATTGTGTTTACCGATGGAGCGTGACCAAAGTGTTTCTGTCTCTGCGTTATTCCGTATTGTAACACGCCGATTTTGTACGCCGATGCCTTGTCACATGCTCTTTGTTTCCCCATTTCAATAATACAAACTAAATCTGGATAAGTTATGTAGATTTATGGTATATTTAGCTTGTACATTAATACCGAAGAATAGCATAGAGAGCGCAATGCGCAAAGCGTTCGAAATATAAAAAATAAATGATTTAAAAAAAACTAGTAAACGCAGTAACTTATTCTGCAAAATTGGATTCATTATTCGTGTCAATATTATTGTTGGATAGCTATCGATAATATTTATAGCTGAACCTTATGCCGTCTTTGCGATGATATCAAATTTATTAAGTAACTAGCTGTTACCCGCGACTTCGTTCGCGTGGTATTTAACAAAGACACAACCGTTGGCAACAGCCTGCTCGCGCTTTCTGAGCCCGCGGGACGCATTTCAGGTTGTTGCTATCAAACTTAATCAGGCGCAACGATACAACATTGGTTTTAGTTTTTTTTCGTGAGATCCTATTTTTTTTCTAAAATAAAAGTAGCCTAAGTTACTCCTTGTTACATCAGCTATCTGCCAGTGAAAGTCCCGTCAAAATCGGTCCAGCCATTTCAGAGATTACCCGGAACAAACAGACAGACAGACAGACAGACAGACAGACGGACAGACAGACAGACGGACAGACAGACAGACAGACAGACAGACAAAAATTGTAAAAAATGTTGTTTCGGTATAGGTAACGTGTATACATCCAAATGTACTTAGTAAAAAGCGGTTATTTTAATATTACAAACAGACACTCCAATTTTATTTATATGTATAGATTTTATAATGCGATAGAACAACAGGTATTTCTCATAACAATTAAAAATAAATTAACCGCACACGAATAAACTATCTGCCTACATCATTAACACAAACCGAATCGTTTATATGAAAACCTACGAGTGACCTCATCGTAATTACCCATATCTAAGCAAATTACCGTTGATTTCTTAATGACGTTGGCATATTAATATAGCTGTATCTATTCATTTCCAGATGTCAGTCTGCTCCGAAAGTAATGGACAACCACAGTAGATCGGCGTCGCCGCGCGAGCCCATGAGGCCCCAGCACCGGCCGCCCTCGCCGCCGTCGCCGGCCGCCTTCGACAACCGGGCGTACCAACACGACGAATCGGACCCGAACCACAACGACTCCTTCGCATCGAACGGCACGCAACAGAACGGACACACCAAGGAACCGAATGGAGTTTCCGACACGAAAACGTTGGAAGCGGTGAACTTGGAACTGATCAATCTGACCCCGAAGAATGGGAACGTGAAACAGAAGAAGGATGTGGAGGTGGATATGAACACTGGCAACCCTTACGATGAATACTTCGTGCCGGTGAATGAGCACAGGAAATATATGAGGTTAGTTCCTTTTTTCACAACACTCGATTTTTTGCTACGATATCTTTTTTCACGATAGTCGATTAAACGATGTTCAGGGCTTTTCAGCTAAAAGTTGAACCGTGAAGTTGCAAATTTAGTTTAATTTTCCAAAAAATGTGTGTCTTTAGTAAATCATGCGTAATATTAGTTGGATGTTATAACCATTGTGTGTTCATAAACGTGCACGAGTAAAGGAAATTGAAATAAAAGAGTATAACTTGACCTTTCAAGTTCTCTCAAGATTAAATTTTCAGTAAAGTAACCACAGCTTTACCGATAGGGATTCAGTTCGTCATCATCATTGTCTTAAAAATTATCATAATCATAAGATAATTTTTAATTTAGATACTGGCCAAAATGGCACTATTTTGAAGCCACCTAAGAAAAAGAATACGAGTTCTTTTTTTTTTCAAAAAATCAAGTGATTCTTTTCGCCGCGAAAAACAAAATGTTTTGTCTTAATAGTCATTCAGTCGACATCAATCTAACTCTAAATAGAATGAATCTGAATGAAATTCTAATTTTCAATTAATCCGTTACTTTAATTCAAATAACATTGCAAAATATATTATTGATCGTGAAATTGATTCGGTCAGTTTTGCAAGTGAAATTAGCCAACCATAAATAAATTTACTATATATTTTAATACCACGTTTCATAATAAGTTTATTGACTTTAAGACTAGCGGGGTCTGAAACTGGTACAATAGCTTGGGGGCGCTTTCTTTAATTTCACATGAAATTATAAATTTGTTACTATACACGGCTGGGTCCACTAATCCAACAGAAAAGGACAAGCACTTTTTTTCTAGCTCTATTGTCCAAAACTCAAAAGCTCTACATGCTTGGCCTACATTTACTTAAAAAAAAAAACAATTACGTTCCCACATGCTATCAACACCAACGGGCTTCTTAATTTAAATTAAATCGAACCGCAGAGCATACTCGCAGGTGTATTCGATTACAAGTACCGAATAAAAGATGGTTATCGATTCAGTACCGTTTCGACACCGGTACACTGAGTCTACTCTGAGCCGGCACAGATGTGTTTGACCTCACCGAACCGCACGTCGGTCTTACAATTGGTTGTAACCGCACAGATTTAAAATAGAATACAGTAACACTGCGTTGAAAATGTCAAGAGAAATCCTACAGATTCTTCAATCAATCCTTTATACTTTTACTAGTACTACTAGTACTTTAATTGGTACTCTCCAATGTCGATAATATTGGTAACTATTCCTTAACAAACACCTTTACTAAATTACAACACGTAATAACTTCATAGGATTGTAATTCTAAGGACATTTTAGATAATTTATAATTTTATAGCATGACAACACAAACTACGGACCAAATATAAATTCTCCTTGATGTTACCGTAAATCTGAGAGCTACATTGAAATTGAAAAGCTTCCATAATTTCCGCAATTGCACGAAAACTGTTTCTAAATTCGTTTCGCAACCATCAAAGGAGCACCAATCAAACAATGTGAGGATGGTTGATGTACATTCTTGGTAAATGTCTTGGGTCTGTTTCTTAGAGTTTAATGCCAGAGTTTGAACGTTTACCGAGTGTTAGGTTTCGTACGAAATCCAGCGAATATTATTGGATATAATCCAGTCTCTAACACCACTATATGTATAGTTAGACCATTTGTATAGAAGATTGTGCTACACTTAGACAGGCTCCACACCTTCCTATCTTATCGTAATTATCGGATAATTAGAACAGGATCGGAAGGTGTGGGCGTGCTTTATTGAAGTTTTTACAGTCTATCTATACACCAGACTTAGATACAGACTCATTTAAGTGTTGCAGTTGTACTCAAATATCACAACAGGATGAATATAAAAACATTGCTCTCATATGAGTTTTTTTTAAACCAATACAATAAACTATATATGCAATTTATGCATAAAATATTATTATTAACTGACGAAAATTGAAGATAACATATTTTTATGAGTAATCATAAAATCTACGTGCAGTCTCCAGTCTTGGACTGCCCTAATGAAATTAGGATGTTTTTTTTAATTTCAATGGCATCACGTCTCATCCTTGGTCGAATCAGTGTTCTTTTGCGAGGATTTCAATAAGTATAAGTATAATAAGTAAGTAGTATTCGGTAAATATAAGAAATGGATATACCTACTCTTAATTTGTTGTGTATACCTACGCGGTATTTTTTTGTGGGTAGGTACGTACTTACAGAACTTTAGAAATCCGCGAAGCGTGTCTCGCGTTAGTCACAGGCCCGCATTTCCGCTTCGCTAGCGCTTCCAATCACCTACTGAATAGACAACCATCGTCCTTGAGGTGTACGACCTAAGTGTGAAATTCAAATTAGCAATATACTTGTTTTAATCTTTACCAATTTTCTGGAATGTTCTGTGGGTTAGTTATGCTTGTAGGTACCTCTCTACCTAGTTTTAACTTTATCGCGATTTGACTAAAGAAAATCTACTTAACAGAAATATGTGGGGCTTAAAATGGCAATCCCTGAGTAATCGGAAGAGATTTCATTTTGTATTATGAAAATATATACTTCCCGCGTCTAACTGCATATATCCCGTTATTAACGAATAAACGTTCGACAGGTGGTTTCCGAACTACTAATACATGTATAGCTATCCTTTATATAATTAGGTAAGTACATACACTTTGATGTAATTGCGTACATCCGATTGTTTAGACCTATAATTATTTTAGACATAAGCACCTACGTCAAAGACAATTTCTAAACAAACGGTTGTAATTTTCAACAAACAAAGTGGAATGCAGACCCATCTGACAGCTACAACACTTCTAAATAGACAGCCTAGTAGTAAGAAAGTGGGCCTCTCAGCTTACTGGACCGGGTGGTTCTACTGTACTTTTCGTAATTTGCACAGATCTGCGTGTCGCTGATAGGCTACGTCCATGTACGTACGGTACCTATTATCCTGCAACTCTAGTATGGTTAGTTTGGAACCATACAGTTGGTGGTGTTTGTCTCCCAAAATATTAGGCTAGTGATCATGCGCATGCGTGCGTAGCTTAGTATAAACATACCTAGACTTCGTCATAAAATTAAAAATCTTCGCCTAGTGCCACTTCTTAGATAGCATAATTTATTTCGAACATTACATGTGAAGTATAATCTATCTCATTTAATTCGCACATTACATGTGACCAAATCGTCATTGCGCTTTCGTGCGCCCGCGCCGCCGCCGCCCCGCCTGCCCGGATCCGTGTCATATTACGCAACCCGCCCACTGAACCGTGACGTCACTCAATAAGCTGGCTTATTATCAAAATCGCCTATTGTGTGTTACAGTTATGAATTAAAATTGTGTCGTTTGTCGTAATAAATTGCGTTCACACCATCGCGCAACTGTTATAATAATCGTGATTTCTCAGCTGAACGATGGAACTGAAATTTGAAACCTATAATCCCCCTTATAAAGTCCTAACTCATCAAAGTGCGCTTAGTTCTAAAATATATGAGAATTTGAGCGAAAATTATTTAACAGATCACATTGTGAAACGCTGCCCTTAAAAATCATACCTAGTCATTGACTGACAATCATTTTAGATGATACCGAATAGTTTTATAGAGGCAGGATCTTATGCGTAAAATCAAATAGACCGGTTCTCGAAAACAGCGGCGTGGCAGCGGCGCAGGGCAGCCAACGAGCTCCGCTCCCGCGCCGCCGCCGCCCCGCTGCCCGCTAAATTCGAGGCTGAGGCCTTATGCCTGGCGCGGCTATGCTCTGAGGGTTCTTGCCGGGATTTTGTATATATGTTATAATAATTCCAGCCCTTTTTTATGTCCCACTGCTGGGCACTGGCCTCCCCTCAATGCGAGGGGGGTTTTAGGCCATAGTCCACCACGCTGGCCCAGTGCGGGTTGGCAGACTTCACACATCTTTCGAGGGGTTCTCTCAGACATGCAGGTTTCCTCACGATGTTTTCCTTCACCGTTATATATATTACGTGCTCCGAAAACTCTCATAGCGCGTTTCAGGATTGTGTGGAGTATCTTCATTTGTTATGAATATCGTCTGCAGCGCCATCTGTGCAGCTTGTGGCGAGGTTGAAGAAGTCGCTACTACTCCGAACACCATTAAATTATTTAAGTCCCAACGTGTTCAGTCATCATGCAAATATTCCAGTCGTTAAATCGTCGTAACCTTGACATGTTTACAACATTCCGAATCGACCACCATCTACATATTACGCCTATCTACAGAATTGCAAATGAGCAACGAACGCAAGACGAAACGTATTCGAGAATTGCTTTTGCGCCTATTAGGCGTCGTTACCGACTGACAGACGACGGACAGATATCAAAACGAGTCGACTTAGAGACTTGAAATTTGAAGCTTTTATAATTCCCTGATTTGTCGTTGGATTTCCAAAAAAACCGTCTTAGTGCATCTCTAGGGTGCTTAAGAAATATATGCCCTCCAAATTATGTCTCCACCGGTTTAGGCTGGGCGTTGTCCTTTTTTTGCTGAATAGATAGATGAAGGAATTAAGGTAGTATAATTATTTCACAATCAAATGAAGCAAAAGAAAATATAAACATTTACACAGCCTCCATAAACACTGAGCAGATAAATTTCGCAAGTTTATCTGAGTGAGTAAGACGCAGATGCGCTTATCGCTGGACGGTAATTACTCCGCTTCTAACTTAGTGTAATTACATGAGTCAGTCAGGTTATCTCGAGTTGATGACACCTCAGATAATGAAGAAACGGCCATTACAATGTTTGGTTTTACCTTTACCTTTAGCAATTGTATTAGTTACTCTGTATAATCTGAAGAAATTAATACGGATCAAACTAGAATAGATAAAAAATGATTTTTTATTCCGCATTGATTGAATACCCGCGGTATATTTTTATTATTTGTGTGTAATTCGTTGAAAACAACAATGATGCATAAGAATAGATACTGCAAAGCCAATAAAAATATAATCCATAAAACCAGTCAAGTTAAAAAAAAAACAAGTTTCATTTATGGAATGCTGATTTTTTTCTGCTATTTAAAAATACGTTCGATTTTCAATTGATAAATTAATTACAAAGTAAAGGAAACGGACGGTGGAAGCGGCCAGTATCCCTTTCCTCGTCCAATTCGTAAGGATATATAATTTATCATTATTTGTGAAATCCGCTATTAAAAATTTCCTTTCTTGACTGATTGTTGTAATACCTACCGAAATTTTTAATTGATGAAAATCTTCCGTTTTTCCCGTCGTTTGACATGCATTTCTGTCAGGTATGCAACCTTAATGTCTTCAAAATCAGTTTGTTTAATCATCGGTCCCTAAGCACGAGTGACATGTATCACTCTCTATGGTAGTAATAGTAGTCAACGTAGGTACTCTATGGTAGTCAACGTAGGTAGTAATAGTATCTGACTCCTATTTCAAAATAGTGCCAACGAATTTCCTCTTGGTTCTGAACAAACTAATATCAGGAATATTATACTAACACACTTGGCTAACTTATCACAGATTCTCCAGAAATATAACCTATGAACTTGAAAATAGCGCAGAAGTTACTGGTTTCTCAATAAGGAAAGCTTTTTTCTTCACGAATAAAGTCAAGACGAACAGCTAGCTATTAGCTGTGTACTACTGACAAGCAGCCTAAAGATTGCAGTGCCTCGGCCGAGTCAGGCAGCGCAAATGTATCTTGGCGATCACTGTTCGCTCGAGCTACGCGGCTATTCATACACTCTTTAAGTTATTTACAGTCGCGCTGAAGGCTGTAAATTTCAATACAAACGTCCCAAGGCCGCCCGCTCTAAATATAATTAACGATCTAAAATCTGGCGTAGACACATTCACTTGAATAAAATTGTTTCCTTAATAATTGCTCCGTTCGATTGGACTTTTTCACGATAAGTCTATGCACAAACTGATATAATGATTGTTCCTCATAACACCGATGATTGGATTCCGTAAATAAAACTTTTAAGTGTCGATTTCACTAACTGTTTACAACACACGTTGTTTACCTTAATTCTAGTCTAAAGGATACTACCTATCTAAAGAGATCGGTAGTAAATACTTAGGTTGGTGCACATGGGCGTTGCCAAGGTTTGCTTCAGGGTAGGGCAAAGCAAAGAATCTCGAATTAAACCATTACCTTTTAGTCGTCAAAAATCTGGTACCAATACAATGTCGCTCTTTCCCTGAAGTCACTGCTCTTATTCGCGAGGATACTTGTAGAGGTACATCATTTCTTGACATTAGCAGTGATACGGTCATATATTTTTCGTTTGACTCCACATGTGAGGGGAGGGCAGGGGGGGAGCTGCCTATGACAGATGCCTAGACTTTTATGGAAAGACCACGATATATAGGAGACTTATTGACCGCAAACAACAACTAAATATGAGGGTACCCCAGTTTAAACTTTGACACTAGGACGTCAAACAAGTCGGATCTCCCATGACCATAGTTGCTGTAAAGCAGCCGAACCGTCGGGAACGTAAAAACATAAAATAAATGCGATAAAATCCGTAACATTAATTTCATTTCAATATAAGAAGACTCTTTTTTGTAATATGAGTAATATGACCAATGTTCGGTCGTATACCCATCCGCATTTAGTTTTACTGCATCTCATTATCTTATCCACGTAAGTAAAAGGTGATTAGTCTGGAATGCTATTGGATTTTAATGAAGTCATTTAAAACGCTAACTAGATACCGGCACGTAGTCGTAAAAAAAACGGTCAAAAGACATTAAAAAAAAACATATCAGCCTACGCGGAATCAATGATTACATTGAGCAAAATCGCGGCATTCAAAATTTATAATGACTAGTTTTACCTATCGTTCGTTTATTATGTTTTTTTTTTGCCATTACTAAAAAAAGTATTTAAAAAACCAATAAGAATGAATGAAACTTAGAGCAAAAGAGTAAAACCATTTAATGATCTGTAAACTAAAAAAAACAACTGTGTGTGTCTAGTGAATAAAAAAACAGACTATAGTATGTTTTTTTAAATAAATATTTAGCGCGAATAGATTACTATAGTGATGTATTCGCGCCAAATATTTATTTACTGGTCAAAGGCGCCATGTTTAATTAGGAAATATCGTTTATAATTTATCAAAACCACGAGCTTTCACGTACCAAAATAGTGTAATATTACAACGTATTAATCCCACGACGACAGGTGACTATTGTTAGTAAGCGGAAGCGAGACGGAAGTGCACATCACGAAGGTGCCTCTTTATTATGCAACTAGCTGTTGCCCGCAACTTCGTCCGCGTGGTATTTAACAAAGACTCAGTCGTTGGCAACAGCCTGCTCGCGTTCTGATCCCGCGGTACGCATTGCAGATTGTTGCTATCAAACTTTAATCAGGCGCAGCGCTGCAACATCGGTTTTAATTTTTTTTCGAGAGATCCAATTTTTTTTTTCTAAAATAAAAGTAGCCTATGTTACTCCTTGTTACATCAGCTATCTGCCAGTGAAATTCCCGTCAAAATCGGTCCAGCCATTTCAGAGATTACCCGGAATAAACAGACAGACAGACAGACAGACAGACGGACAGACAGACAGACAAAAATTGTAAAAAATGTTGTTTCGGTATAGGTAACGTGTATACATCCAAATGCACTTAGTAAATAGCGGTTATTTTAATATTACAAACAGACACTCCAATTTTATTTATATGTATAGATATGGCCGATTCGGATTCGCCATTGGTCCTTGGCGGTCGTGGCAAAACCTTTGAGTTCTTTAATAATATTATGGAACTCATAAAATATTTTTTTTAAATCGTTTCAGTTTTTAAGACGTAAAATAAATACAAAATCGTTCCTATTGGATAAGGATAACATGAAATAACTTGGAGGCCAAGAATTTAAAACTAACTGCATATAAAATGTGCTACAATTAAATTAATATTTTCTGAACGCAACTTCATCCAAGACATAATGGAATTAGTTTCCTTCACTTTCAAATTACGCGCTCAGACGGTTTCAGGTTGCACAACCGTTGTTTTGTTAAACATCAATGTAGAATCCGGCAGAAAGTTTTTTAAACATAACAAACGGCGCGGACCAGTTGTAAACAAAAAATAACATTTTACCCGCTAATATTGTACACGTATTGTTTCAAGAAAGCCGTTTCACATTTAAACTGGTGGACTAACAAAGCGATGTCGTTGCCTGAAAGAAAAATATAACAATACAAATGAAGTCCGACGTGTTCTGGGGCCATAACGAAATCATTGGCATTGCAATTCAAAACTGTGGATATACTTTTGAATTCAGAATGAAAAAAACTTTAATAATTCAATTTAGAACCTTTACCAATTGATTGATCAGTCAATTAGTTCTAAATGTTGACTAATTCAATGAACGCGCGATTTAACAAAACCAAAAATGTTATCCTATTCGATTTTTAAATCTGCCGCCTAAATGTGCAGGAAAATCGATTACAATAATATCCAAGAGGAATCACAACTAATAGATGTTTAAGTTTTTAATAAATATTATATTACTTTCATTATTTTAGCATCAATAAAAATATAAGAACTTTTTATGCAAATAACGTTAAAGAACGTAAAAACGAATGTAAATAAATATTTAATTATGTAATAAGAGTTGTTTGTCCAGTTAAAGCGATTCCGTGCGCGTGGGCCGTGGGAGCACGACTGTCGAAGAGTGCGCTTACACCTCGCCATGGCACGGGAATATAAAACAGACCATTTACAGACCCCACATTGCGCTCGCGGCTCATTTTCAACTATATTATACCTCGTATTTGTCGGAGATTTGATACGAACCAGTTTGACGGCATGTACGGACATAATCTGTTTTGTATATTTTAGGCTTACCAGGACCGGCTCTTATAAGGCAACTGAACTTCTTTAGTCTAGTCGGATACATTGTTGTAACCTGTTTTGTACAATACCTATATGTGTATTATACGTACCTACTTAAAACGGTGAATTAGTTTTAGAGACACTAAAATAATCCTGAAATTACATGTACCCACAGACCAAACTATGTCCAAAAGACAACTTAAAAACACCGGCAAAGAACGGGACTTTTTGGCGGGAAGTTGAATCGTGAAGTTGTCAATTTTTTTTTATTTTCAAAATGTGTGTCATTGATAAATAATGTGTTATATTAGTAAGATATCAACCATTGTGTGTTCATAAACGTGCACGAGTAAAGGAAATTGAAATGAGACACGCAGTATAACTTGACTTTTCAAGTTCTCCAAAGATGTCCGATAAATTTTCAGTAAAGTATCCACAGCTTTACTAATAGGGGTAGGGGATTCATTTTATCATCGTCATCAACCTTATAATTATCATCAGGGGTACATTAATTCAATAACAATTATCAAGAATTACTCGACACTGGCACAAATTGCACTATCTATTTAATATTTTTAGCCGATTGCCAATCCAAAAAAAAGGAGAAAAATGATAGCAAAGAACCAGAACCATAACTCCAGATACCATATATCAAACAAAAAAGCGCTTTAAAAATGGTTTATCCATTCTGGACTTGTAGCTTCATCTGTCTTTGAAAGCATCAATCATATTGCAACTTTTTTGTGTTGCAAATTATCACGCATACATACCGTCTTAATAAACATGCTTTGCTCCATCCCAACGTATCGAGAACATACTTTAGTAAACCAAGTCTCGCGTTATTTTTAAACAATAAAGCTCATCGGCCTTTGGCCTACAAGATACTTACAAAAGCTCTTTACTCCATCGTGTAGTCCATTTAAAATCGTAATTATTCTAATGCGGACTTCGTGTCACGGATATTTGAACAGTCATGTTCCGTTATAACGAATGGACAATAACTATGCAAAATGGTACTCTTAACAATATCCTGTCTATACCTAAGTCGGCCTGACTCGGGCTTACTAACTAATAGCAAAGAGGCGCTGACCTTTGCATGAAACTCATCTATATTATGATCCTCTGCCTTCTGACTGGTTTCTTTAAAACCCTTTCTCTCGCTCTATGGTCGGTCCCTCGTGTCTGAGGATCGCGATCATCGTTGGATACCTAGTCCACACTTAGATCGAACGATTAGCCTCCATCGGTCTCTTTTCATGGCACTTCTGACCACCGAGCTGAATTTGGTTGAAGATGAGACCTTTACTTGATCGGTCCATCTGGTTGCGGACCGTTCTCAAGCTCTCTTGCCCACGGTGTTCCCAACTACAATCAGCTTTTCGAGGTTCTCATCTCCTCTCCGTACTACATGGCCGAAGTATGAAAGAATGCGCTGCTGACAAATTGTGAACAGGCGGATTTTTATTCGGAGCTGCGCAAGAATTTACGCATTGGTGCACTTGGTAGTCCAGGGTATCCGTAACATACGCCTGCAGGACCACATCTCGAATGCATTAATTCTCCCTACAAAACCCTTTATATATGGTTAATTAAAACTAAAATGAATTGATTTCTTATTGTGATCACACCTCTCTCACGTCTATTCCAACACGTGGCAATACACAAACACACTGATCTAACACCACAAACATTACCGTTTTCTACATTACGTAACGAGACACACTGATATTTAGGATCATTCATCGTTTGAATAGCGTTACCCAATAGCTCGTTGACTTATTGATCATTGATCAAAGCATCTGGGTCAACGGCGTTGACAGCTCGGGGTTTGAACAAAACAGGTTTTGTGGGCTAATTTGATGTTTAATATCGCATTTGTCTAGCATCTAGGATGTGCTTTAGAGGAAATAAGAAATAAAATCCCCTTGCTTCTTTGGTACGAAAGCTGTTTCGGGATTAACATGAAAGATGATTGTCTACAACTCATTTAATAGGAGTTTAATAATAGGTAGTTAGATTTTAGCACAAAGATATTACAAGAATTGTGCGGCGATCTAAAATCTGGGCGCGGGACAGAGATAGTTGACACGAATGAAAGAAGGCTTATACCCAGTAGTTGGTAATAAAAAGAGAACGATGCTGAGTACAATGAAGAGTACCTAGATATTTGCTAAGTACTAAATAGAGCCAATGGCTGGTACCACAGGCTGGTACAGAAAGGTTCTAAAATGGCAACCACGAGCTGCCTGCTTTAACGTAAAAGGATTCACAATGTGGACCAATGATATCACAGGTGTTGAAGGATGCGAGTGGCGGAGGAGGAACGAGTTGGAGGACCGGGATGTGTGGAAGTTATTGGAGGAGGCTAATGTCCGGATGTAAACGTTTTTTGGCTGAAGGAAGGATAAAGTAAACTACCTACACTACATGTAACTTTGGAATGTATTTGGTAGTTCTTCTATCCTCTATGCACGAGCCCCTAGGTATTAATATGAAGCTTAGCTCAAATCTAATACGCAAATTGCTGGAAAAGAAACGTACAAAGCAATAACGACGAGAGTAGGTAGTACAACGACAGCAACCTAACTACGACCTAACAGGAGTGTCGCGTCAAAATGCAAGCTCTAGGACCATAACAAAGTCGATTGTTCCGCCATAGGGCCAGCGGGGGGGACGGGGAGTGGAGTGAGTCAGGAACAAAGCTGCGGTCAACGACCCCCGACCGCACTACTCTCGGACACAGCAACCGGCGATTTTATTATAACCGCCATGTCTAAGTTGCTCTGTAACTACCTATAATGTTGTCCTTGTCGGGAAATATTAGTGTGAAAGGGATGCGTATGCCCGCAAATATGGATAATGTTTATCATAGGCGATTTACCTGCGTGTTGAATGATAATTATGCCGATTTCATTGGTGTTTTTAAACGGAGTAAATAGGTAGGCATATTTCAAGATTGATCCCTTGGTTGGTATAATATGTCCTTCTCCGAGAAAATCTCTAATGGGATACCCTATTAACTCTTGCGACATAAATGTCTAACCAATCAAAACTATTTGTATGGCACCTACCTATTCCTGAAGCTGGTATGCGACACACCTCAGCGCTTGCCGTCCGTGCCCCGAGCTCCCGACCTTCAAATAACTCAAACCACGTATTTGCATAGGTGCATTCGAAATCAGCTTAAGAATTTAAGTGCATTCATACATCACCGAATTATCAACCTTATGTATGTGTATTTTTTTTTATTTGGGACAACAATAGGTATGTCATGCATGATACAAAGTTTAATTCAAGACAATTTCTGGTGATACCTACAAGCCTTTATAGCCATCAACAATAACTTACCGAACCTATTATGAGATAAGTATTAACTTAAAAAGATAAACTAAAAAAACAAGGACCTACATACCTTGTAGGTATATACTTACGTTCTTTCTCGTTGATAGTTGGAAAAATAGCACAGGGTAAATGTCCAAATTAGAAATATTTAGGTACCTACTTGTATGTTAGTATCTCTTCCCGTCATAATATATTGATTAAAAAGATAAGTAGGTACTTAGTCAAAATATTTTTATGACGAAGATTAATATCAAAAAGCAGAATCCAAGACCACCGTTTCGACAATCTTACTTTCAAACAATCTTGACGAAATCGTTTGTTTGACCGACATACACAGGTACGCCAATTTAACCACACATTTATTTAAGACAATAAAAATATAGGGGCTATACACGGCATCCATATTTTGTTAGTTCTATTCCCCTCGACATCAATAAGAACGGCAAGTAGATAGATTGAAAACGACTTTCCGGACCGATTGCCCGCAGTGTTGTAGGTAGGTACCTAGAAGATCTGCCCTGCCTGACCCTCGCAAAATAATAAACCGCCTATACATGACAGATCATAAGGATTGGGTGTGAAATCCGGGTGTGAATAGCGTTATTTAAATATTTTATCAAATCTTAATGTTGGTAGACCGTGCGAAATATAAAAAAGTGGGTAAGTAAAAAAAGTTGGTTAGCCGTTGTAAAATACGTTATTAGATTTCAAACTTGTTTAGTCACGTTGTAGCTGTTGTGAGTGATGGAGATCACTGCTGGGGAACCTATATTACCTGAGGATAGAGAAGATGTGGAACAGTGCGTATAAATGTAGTTTAGTTAATCTTCGTAAATAGGTACAAAATAATTTACGATCAGATGAGTATGCTCACACTCACGGTAATCCGACAACTTAATTTGTGTTTTATTTTTATTTCATAGACAATTTATCGGTTTCGTTTCGATTTAATTCGATTTTTTTTTATGAAAATATTTGAATTAAGATTCTTTAAAAGGTTCTGTGCAATTAGGAAATAAAATCTCAAAGTAGCAAAATAGATACAGGGATTACTATGTTAATTTCCATACATTTTGGGATATCTACCTACCCCCATATACTCCAATAACAATAAGTAGGCTGCTATGGAAAACTCTGATACTCAATTGCATCTACTTGAATATACTAAAGCTACATAGTGCACCGTTATATAATTCTATTTAGGGCTACAATCATCCAATCTTCTAATACCATTGCGAGGGGCATCCATCCGCGGCTATTTCCAGTAGCGGTTTTATAATATTTTAGCTACCTTTCCTGAATAAAGTGGCTACACATGATGCGTATACTTCAAATAAAAACAATATTAACCGGTGCACACGGAAAAATTATATAGTCTTCTGGGGCACTTTTATAATTGGATATTATCATTGTTGCAGAGGCGAAAAGCTATACGTGACAGCCGATAAGCGAGGTGAGAAGGGAGGCTGCAAGCGACCGCTGTGCTGGACCCTGCTAGGGCTGGTCGTCGCTGCTATAGTAGCTGTCATCGTACTGGCAGCCAGTGAGTACCCACATTTTTTTTTAAATTTATGTTAGGGTTGTAACGGCTCCGCAAAGTTTGGTACCAAGGACACAGCAAACTGTAAGCGAAATTTGATTTGCCCCGATACTGATAAATGTTAACGATGCCTTCGATGGTTGAATTTGTCAACATGAAACCGCATCTTGAATTTCTCGGCAGCCCTCTATTTGAATGAGTGCCTATAATTCGTATTCTGATGTTATTTATAACACTTTTGATATGCGCAACTAGTAGAGGAAGAAAGGCGCTACTTGCAAGGATCCTAGCGTCGTAGGTTACCTACAGAAAATTTGGGACTCATCTCCGAATTAAATCTCTTAATAACTGTATCGTAATAAACCCATATTTGTTATACTTACGTAAGTACTACATCGGCCCGCTGTTACACACATGAAGTATTTGTAGCTTAATGACGATAAGCTTATATTCCTTTGTCTTGTCTATGCTACATTGTTGTACTTTTCGTTTTTCAGCCGGCGTTCTCTTCACGAACTCGCCAACGCCTCTGGAGCAGTACAATTCTTCTATCAGCACTGCGCGCGCGCTAGGCGGCATTGGTAACGTCCACTCCCACCACCAAGAAGACCATAGCCAACATGATCACAGCCAACATGATCATAGCCTGCACGACCATAGCCAAGAAGATCAAAGCGAACATGATCACAGCCAACCCGAGCAAAGCGAGGAGCATGGCACGGAGCTGACCAAGGAACACGGACCAGAAACACAGAACGATGAAGGCCACGAACATTCGATTGTATCGGATGAAGCAAGTGATTCAGTTATGTACGGTATGTGAAGGAATTTTACTAACCTCTTGAATCAGTCCTTCCAGTACCTCAGCAGTAGCAAAACATACAAATGTTATCCTTATAGCTACGGGAGACAATAGTTTCTTACCAACAAGTTAGTTTCTTCTACCCTCGAAACATATAATCTAAAATCACATTCAACATTCTTATCAATGTCTCGTACATTTTCCAGTGCCCAGTACAGTGGAAGGTGAACTAAAGGTAGATAATAAAGAGTTCACGCCCGCACTCGAGGATCCAGAGAGCAGTGAATACAAGGAGTTTATATCCAGCTTCGCTGACGGGCTCAAGCGAGCGCTGTTCAACCGGGATCAACTTGAAAACGGCGAAAATGAAATCACGGTGGAAGTTGTGCAACTGAGGTGAGTGAGACACCGACGATGCCTGAATCGGTAGTTATAAAAAAAATATGATTCTGAAATGTTAGCAGAATCAGAATCAGAACCAGAGTATTTTTTATTCATGAAAACCATTAAGTACAGTACTTATGAATTATCAGAATAGTTACAAAATGCTAAGCTACAACTTTACCACCCGTTCGGAGTGTCGTTCCTATGGAGATGAACGAGCAAGAAACTCCATGGTTGCTCTTTTAAAAAGATTCGTTACGTTTTTGAGCATCACATTGTTATGGGTATGTGAGAACAATGTAGGAACGGCTAGGCAATCTTTAGCAGCTGGTCAAAAAAAAGATCTAACTCTAAGTATATCATTACAGGTTTATGAGTACACGGTTCGTAGAGATATACCTACAATTCCAATAATTTAACGCCTGATCCTAAACCTTAGACAATGAAGGTCCTATGTCAAATCAACAACTTATTGTCGCGCTCAGCAGTTGTATTAATTAAACAAAAACTCAAATAGTATGATAACATAATTCACTTACCTATTTATTAACATTGTGTACGTTACATTTGGCAGCCTGTTTTTTCTGTGTTTACTTTACTTTATTGATTCATGTGCCATTTATTCGACACTTGTTACATCAATGCCTTCACATTAAATTTATATAATTTATCTTTACAGGAAAGGCTCAGTGATCGTCACCTACAGAATCCACTGGAAGCCGAAGGCGCAGGCCGAAACAACCGAACAACTCCTTAATGATAAAACGTTAAAAACGAATCTGAACGAATACCTCACGTCCAACAATAGGATGATCAGCGTCTACCATATCGCGGATGACAAGATGGCCACTAGACAAGTGTTGAACATCTGCCAGATTAACAAAAACGGCTGCGAGTACGGATGCGAGTTTGATGAAACAACACTCGATTTCACTTGCACGTGTCCACATGGACAAATGCTAGACATGAATGACATGAAGAGATGTATGCCCATACTTGAAAACACGCCGATAGAGAACGCACAAGACAAGCAAAAGGATCTCAGGGTCCTCACGATAGACGCGAATCCCACGACGACCAGAACTATGCCTGATGAAGAAAAACCCGCAACCGAATCAGTCCATATCTCAGACAATACGTTCGACTGGAAGGAGACACATCACATGATGCCAGACACGACAACTGACGCAGATACTGATGTTAATTTCTCACACATCTACGGTTATCCGACTGAAAAACAGCATGAAGAATTTGATGGCGATGAAAATACCGAGCCGGAACCAATAGCGGAGCCTAAGCCCGAACCGGAACCTACCGCAGAGCCCCAACCAGCAGCAGAACCTTCGCCTGAACCCACTCCCGAACCAGAACCTGAACCAGAACCAACATCTGAACCCGAACCGCAAGCGAAGCCAGAACCAGAACCAAACTCCGAACCCGAACCCGAACCAGTAATTGAATCTGAACCAGACTCTGCAACAAAAACGGAACTGGAACCAAAGTCTGAGCCGGAACCGGAGCCCACAGTTGAACCCGAACCCGAACCGAACACTAAATCTGAGTCGGAAAACGAGGAAAATTCGGAGCCAAAAGCTGAACCAATGCCACCAACGACGTCAACTGAAGAACACGTGCATCTGATTCATAACGTAGAACCAAGCGAACCAATAACAGATGGACCCCATGAAATTTCTGAATTAGCACCAACGATCGCACCTCAGGCCGAACCTGAACAGCAAACTACAACAAATAAGGATCATCTTATTCAAGAGATACACTCCGAAATAGAACCGGAATCGATTCAGCCTACTGAACCTGAAATAGAGTCGGAACCTGAAGCCCAACCGGTCACTGAGTTATCCAAACCAACAACAATGTCTGAATCAAACCACGAGTCAGAATTAAACACAGATAATTTAACAACACCTGAAGAAAAATCTGTTTTATACACAAATGAAGGCAAGTACGAGTACAAACCGATCACCGCAGTTCCAGCGGAAACGACCACTATGAGGATTTCCATATCGGAGCCCAATATTATTAATGAGCCTTCTTATGAACCCAAACCAGAAATCATTTCAATTTTAAGCAACAAAAGGGAACCAATGAACGTACCGACTGGAAGTGAAACCACCACTGAAAGTAACGAATGGCTCGAAGATCATTCCCCAAATAACACTGAAATGCCTTCGATGGAAGCTGAAGACAAACCTGAAGCTCGTAACAATACGTACGAAGATATTATAAATAACAGTCTAAAGAACAATATTCTACATGAATCTGAACAGAGATCATTCAATGATGACTTTGTTTTTGAAACAACTACTACTCAAAATTGGAATGAAGTTTTTCCATTGAACCAAATGAATAAGGATGAAGAACCTGTCACGGTCGATTCATTAAAAATGCATGAGGAGACCTCAATGCCGTCAATGACAATTATCCCTGTTGCTTCCACAGAAAAAGAGAATGAAGCAAATATAGAAACTGCAACAGGCATGACAAATAAAATGTCTTCCGCTGAATATGGAACCTCTGTGCTTAACACTGAAAATGAACCAACCGTTACAAATGACACAAGCATTGAAAGTGGAAATGGGTCTATGATTTCTTCTTTTATTGAGGAAGCAAAAAATCTAGATTCTAATAACACTGAAAGTGAAATGGCTACTCAGATCCCAGAGCTTATTACTGAAGCATATTCTATCAAGGAACACGTTGGAGACTCGGGCGAAGATAAACTGACGGATCTTCTGGAAAAGGAAAATCATTCCGAGCCAAACAAAACATCAACCGAAAGCGAAATACCGGAAGGCGCGGATGTTACATTTGATGCTATTAGCATGCTTTTCAATCGCTCATCCAAATCTATAGAAAACGAGAATAACACTAATAATGTCTTGAATGAGAAAAATGAAGCTATGAATGAAACTATAGGTGTCACTACTGATTCAGAGTGGTTGTCTGAACCTTTCACCGAAGTAAACTATAACGAAGCTATGAACAAAATGGAAAAACACGAAACGACAGAGTCTATAAGCAAAATAGGGGATATAATACCACATGGGCTTTCTAAAGAAGACTTCGAACCAGATTACTTGAATAGTATGGGCTCTAATACTAACAAACCAGAACAAGAAGTCCCATTGTATGGCATGGTCAACGATTACGATAACGAAGATAACCGTTTCAAAAGAGTTAACAAAGAAGGAACGATGGAAACTACAATGGAACCAACCGTGAAAAATGTTACGAATGAAGTTGAAGATTCTATAAAAATTAACTCTTCTCCAGAATCAAATGAAATCACAACTGAAGTGAGCCCAGCTACGACCGCCCCTATACAATTTACTACTGTGAGTGAGTATATCTTCAAAGTAGCTGATAAATCTAATATAGAACCAGAAGTTGTGCTGGAAATGCAGAACACCACTGATATCACAAATGAGCAATCGCCTATAGTCGTACCTTCATCTATTATGAATGCTGATCGTGAAACAAACAATTCAGTATCCCAAGCCGTAAGTGAAAGCACTACATCGACACCGATTGCTAAAAGTGAAACTGAGACAATTCCAACATCGAGTTCATCCACACCTATTGCAACTATAATACCAGCACCAGTATGGGAAGAAGATGACTCCGAAAAAGATTTAACCGTAAAAGAATTACCTAAAAAAGAAGGTGAATACAACATCACCAATATGACTGTCTCCATACAGGAAATGCAAACCCCCAATACTATAAATACTACAACTACCACTACAGAGCCAGTTTATGAAGTGAACGCGAAAGTTGACACAACGAACGCAGAAACTACGGAAACCACTGATGGTTCAGCTCAAAATTCAACTCAATTAAATAATCTAAACGTAACTATTTACGAGATATCTAGTCATAGTGGTAATAACTCGTTCCTTGTTGCAAAACCAGCGAATACACAGTCAACAGAGTACGAAGATCACGAAACAGATATGAATCCATTTTTACCAGAAGTCGAAAATAATAAAAGCTTGGTTAAAAAACTTATAGAGGGGCACGACATCGAACCAGCTAACCTCAATGAAACTCAGAACGAGAACGTAGAGGAGCACACAGTGAATTTATCAGAAGGGAATGTTCTTTCTAGCGCCGAAACTACAACCACGTCGGCTAATGTAGAAGAAACTAAGGAACACAGTGATCCTGCACCAATCACCCCAGATGAAGACGCATCATTCAATGAATTGCTACATTCAGCAAATGCCAGTCCAAACGCAAACGAAAAGGAGACCGAAGTTAGTAGGGAGGGTAACAGTACAACTATAACTACGCAAGGAAATAAAGACGAAGGTACTAGCAACATCACTAAATCAGAGGAAAATCAAATTCAGCCTATCTCTACGTTTTTGATGGATACAGATGACTTGATCGGTAGCAAAGATCGTTCAACTACCATAAGTGGAAACAATCTAGTTAGCGACACCTCTAATTCAGCAACAACAGAATCGAACAATGACAACGAATACCTCAGTGTTGTACCCATTACAGAAGAAAAAGAAGAACTAGAAAAGAAGCACAAAAGTGAAAACCTTGACGAGGTCAATAATATAAGTGATTTGCCAAAAAAGAGTGACGAAAGGACATTAGATGCTACCAAATTTGATTCAGTAACTAATAATGAAGCGTAGTTTTCAGCTCGCAGTTTTAGTTTACACACACACAATTAGTTTACGTAGGTACTGCTATTTCATCACCTGTGATGCTGTTGATACTGATAAAATTTATTCATACAAAAACAGAATATTTTATACCAATGTAAATGCAATATTATTATAATGTGTAATTAACATACGGAGTAGCGGTCTGCAGAAAACTACACAGTAAGTAGGTACCTATAATTAAAATATTTCTGTATCAATATTGTGAACAATTTATTCGTTAGACTAGTCAAACTATAAGAGAGTCATTGTCTCGAGGAATTTTAGATTTTATTTATTGCTTTGTCTGTATAAAACATGGTTGAATTGCGCAGAAGGTAACTGGTGAACCGTAGTGTTCTGAATAAGTAATGTGCGCGTACAAGTTCTTAGCAAAGGGTACACTGATAGTGTTGCATCTTCAAATATGTTGAAGCTTATGTCCTCAAGGATTACCTGACAGTCCTATATTTTATTTGTTACCATAGCTAAATGTATAATAATTATTTTATTTGATTTGATATTGTTCTTGAATCGGACGCTGTAACGAGTTCGAAAATAAAATGTCGTAACCGTTGGGTTTACGTGGCAAAATGTTATTTTCTTGTGATTTTCTGCCATGCCGTAATGTGATAACTCGAAAATAAAATACATTCCATTTGTACTTATTAACTTAGTGATATTACGCAGAAGTGAGGTCTGATTGTAAAATAATAATTAATTTAGTACTTGTTAACTAAGATAAATATTTTGTATAAATGGTTGAATTGTAAAATAATTGAATTATGTTGTAAATAAATTTAAAGTTAATAATAATTAAACATGCCTATTTATTGCATATCCTTAAAAAAACGACGGAATAAAAGACTGAGTCAACATAGTAAATAATATATATTTTATTACTCAAAATTAAATGTCTGTAATCTTAAGAACTATAATAACAATAACATACATTATAACAGTAAGGCTTACTCTACATCAATCTTATACCTCAAGCTCGTCCTTTGGGTGTGGTGTGATGTCTTCAATATCTTGCGCATTTACTCTCTCCTCCAGAGCCATCTTAGCACACAGACATCCATCGCCTATGGTGCGATTTCCACTTACAATACAGGTACCCAACACAGCCATACAACTGTTATATGGAACTGATTTAGTACGATTCTTACCGTCTTCATCTTTAATCTTCATAACACTTAAGTCTACATCAAAAGACTCTTTTATTTTAACGGTACCGTCTGTACAATAATCCATCTCTGGCATCACGCCTAATGTTCCCAATATTATCTTTTCGACGTCACAATGGTCGGAGCATGCACATCCTTCGCAAGGATTTTGAAACTTAATGTCATTTATACTTAGCTTATTAAGTTGGACTGTTTCAGTTTCTATTGGTGTGAAGTCTAAATCTTCAGTATCATTACCTGATACTTGTGTGCAGACACATCCCTTATCCTTCTCATCCATAATACATTCTATTATAGTTTTACAACTACCATTTTCAGTATCTTTAGATCTAACGTTAGTTTTCGCCAGTGACAAGTCCTCAGGAATATCATTTGTTTCATTTTGGTGGACACTATTTGGTTTACTTTTTAGCGTTAAATCTATGCATTCGTCTTGATTTACTTCTTGGCCAGATGTGTAAAGAGTACATCCTACGATAAGATAAATAATATAAGTTTTGAAATTTTAAACATTTCTAGGGAATCCAGTGTAAAAACCGCAAAAAAAACATACCTCGCTCAATGTATGAGGAACTAGAAGTATCACATGCTGAATTTGAATCAGATGAAATACCGCTGTCCGGTTTATTTTCTGAAATAAAAATAAGATGGAGTATTTACTTTTTCTGCACTTAGGAGAATAAATGGAGTGGACAAAGCCCCATAGACTTGTACTTACGATGTGTAGACATATGTCTCTTCCTGGCATACTCTGTGGCAAATTTCTTATTGCAGTCAGGAAAAGTGCAGTACACTGAGAGTTTCGGGTCATGTGTCCTCAGATGAGTTTTCAGATGATGAGATTGGATAAAACCTGTAACCAAATAGTGCATGATAATTTTGTTTTGCAGTAAAATCCGAATAATAAATACCTTATACCTTTTGGCAACAGAGCTTACTTTACACTGACGTATTTGCTTACCTTTACCACAAATCCCACAAAAGTGTGGCTTAAAATTTGTATGAGTCAACTCATGGTGTTTCAGGTGATGTGGAAAGTTGAATGCTTTTTTGCATCCGGTAAAACTACATTGATACTTTTTCTCAGAATCGATTTTATGGGTCTTCGTGTGGGTCTTGAGGGCTGCCTCACTGCTGAATGTGGTACTGCATTTTGGACAAGCATGGTCACCTGAAAAATGTCACAGATCCCAAAATTCATTTTTAAAAAAAAATTTAGACCCCATCTTATGTATTTTGCCAGTGCCAAGTATGACCCTTTTGCAAATTAATTCATCCAGCATTTTTGAGCTTAGGCTTAACACCTCCCTTAGGCTTAAATACACCCTCCCCATATGCTAGACAATCTAATCAGCTCAATTGTGAGTGAATCTCCTTGCTGTGTATTCTTGGTTCAAATCATGATAATGACAAAATATTTGTGATAAGCATAGATGTGTTTAACAGAGGTATTCATGTTTATCATCTTTATGAGAAGGTATTTATACTGTTGTCTAGTGCACTAGATACACGGAATCCTGGAGGCTTAGTACAAGATTTAAAAGAAACTAATATCTATTAAGTAATTAAATCTTTCAATAAATTTCAAGGCAACCATCCAATCAAAATGTGTAGTTTTACTGTTAAATGTATAAAAGCATTCATATCATATGTATATTCGTAAATATTTACATAGCTCATTATTAGGGCCCTAACTATTCAGGGCCTAGCCAAAGTTAAGTGTATATTTACCACCATGTGCATATTTTGTATGTCTTTTCAGGAGTGTGTGATCCCGAAATATCCGACGGCATTCATCACATTTAACATTTTCGGTCCGTTCATGCTGCTTCTCGTGACGACGCAATGCAGATCTAAAAGAAAAACCTATGCATTTACAGAGAGTATTGATACATTCATAAATGTACTTATTGATATGGTAGAAATGTAAAAAAACACATTTAACAATGCAAAACACAAACAATGCATTAGGTATAAACAGATTAAATATATGTATCTGTTCACCCTTTACTTCACAGTCGAATAGCTTAACAGATTGGGCTGTAAGCGCTCCATGATCCATGGTGTTAAAACAGCGATCGAGTACTCGTTAGGTAATAAGTCAACACATCTACATACTTACATAAAACTAAAGTTTTTACTACAAACTTTACAATGGAACTGAGGATAATGACTTTGTTCGTGTCTCCTTCTCTCGCTGTCGTATCTAAACTCTTTGGAGCAAAGTTGGCACTGCAATGATGTTTTCTCAGCAGTCATTGTTGTTAGTTTACAATTGCACTTGTAAATAAACAGAATTATTTATCGTATCGTAGAACACAGGACATTATTGCAACAAGAGGTCGATTCTCTATCTATAACCTACACAGAATAATATCAATTCTCTATTTAATATAAAAATATAAGTTTCGTTCGATAAACATTCGATACATTTGCATATCTCTTAATTCTCTTATCTGTATACTGTATACATTTTAGGCATGGGCAAAAAATATAGATATATTAAAATATCGATATTTTTCCGTACAATTATCGATATATATCGTCGATATTTTTAATCACGATATATCGATATTCGATATTTATTTTAGAGAACCGAATTTGTATCAATTCCGATTTTTTTTCAACAAATGAATTACAAAAAAAAAATACAATACCTCGATCAACCTCTCCTTGAGAGAAAAGCTGATCCATTAAAATATTGGATAAATTGCCAGCATTTCACACCGGTTCTTTCAGAAGTCGCTCTTAAATACCTAATTTACCAGGCTTCTTCGGTGTCTTCCGAAAGGGTTGCTTCAGCCGTGAATCTGACAGTACCCGACAATATAAGCCGTTTGACAGGCGAGCACATCAAACAGAGAGTGCTCCTTGTTGAAGCCTAAGCACTTCACTATTAAAAAAGAAGATGCTCTTGCCTATGGCAACCTAGAAGTTTAATTTTTGTTTTATATTCTCTATGATTCAACGATTAACGCGATGCGGTGCGCACGCGACATTTTTATATAATTTTAATTTAAACTTAACATAATTATTGCAAACTATAATTGTAAACACGAAGAAGATTAAAACACCGTCAACAGTGGAAGCACTTTTTTTATTTCTTTCACTCGTAATGTCCATATCTGATGACTACTGGTTTGATTACATCTTATATAATTGTTTTGGTTCGAGAATTAATAAAAAATACTATTTTCGTCTATTCTTTTTTACGAAGTTTGAATAATCATGGGAAAACTGACGATATATCGATATTTTTCACTCGATAATTATCGATACTGTTTAAAAATATCGATATATTTTTTTCACTTGCCCATCCCTAACACATTTAACAACACAGAACAAATATTTACATTATATACCACAGACTACAGAAAATTACTCCAAAAACACTGGAGCTATGGAGATAGAACGCTTGATCTGTACACTGTGTATATATAAGCTCGTGATACTCGCCCCTTTGGCTCGCCCCATTGAATAGTGAAGTTGTTAATTATATGTTATTTTTCCAAAAAAATGTTTTCTTCGATAAATAATGTATAATATTATAGGAATATTAACCATTGTGTGTTTATAATGAGGAACAAGTTAAAGAAATCTAAATAAAATAGTATAACTTGACTTTTCTATTTCTCCCAAGATGGCCGATAAATGTTTAGTAAAGTATCCACAGCTTTACTAATAGGGGTAGGGGGTTAATTTCATAATCATCATCATCATACTTATAATTTTATAAATACTCGACACTGGCATAGATGGCTTTATTCTGTAGCTGATTGCCAATCTAAAAGTTAGATGAGTAACGTTGTTATTTCATTTGATAAAAAGGACAACAATACCTGCTTGGCTGTAATATGTATGTTGATCACTGACCTCTATTATTAAGGGGGAAGCTCAGGGTCAGGGCGCGAAATTCAAAATGTCAATGGTTTTTATTTTTTTACGAAAAATTTGGACATCTTTACGATGTAATTTATAGTTTTGCGATATAAGCATTCTGCATTGGATGTCTGGATGTATTAAGTTTGCTTAAAAAAGAACCTAATCCGATACAATACCATAAGGTTTGTAAAAACCGCTACTTTTACTAACTTAATGGTATTGTATCGCTTTAGGTACTTTTTTAAGCAAATTTAATACATGGAGACATCCAATGCAGAATGTTAATATCGCAAAACACTAAATTACATCGTAAAGATGTCCAAATTTTTCGTAAAAAAATAAAAACCATTGACATTTTGAATTTCGCGCCCTGACCCTGAGCTTCCACCTTAAAGACATCAGTGATACGTCTAATATAAATATTTCTTGCTTGTTCCATAAAATTTATGACTAGTCTGTGGGCTTTGCAGGTGAATGTCAAGTCAAGTGAATGAAACAGACAGACTGAAGATAATAATATTTTTCGTATAAATTACTGATCTATGGGTGTTTTAATCAATGTTTTGATTGATTTGATAAGAAAGAAGAAAATCTAATAAGAATTTGGGCGAAAAATCGAAGACTGTAAATTACGATAGTCTAATAACTCCTAAATCGTGGAGTAGAACATGATATAAGATGAGGCTAATAAAATAAGATTTTCACGTGATAAGTCTACAAGGGTGCTACCTACCAAAAAGCGCTAAATCTCAATTTTTCTTCTAAAGGCGTATATGAACCATGTGCTCCGCTCAGCGGGATGTTCAGCACGTGAGAAGACAAACACGAATGCATCAGTTTGCATGCAACACGCGACCGCTCCGCACGATCGCGACAAGGATAATCGTCGCGTATTCATTTATCGTTTGATTGTTATAACATAAAACAAGCATGAAAATGCAAGGTTGGATCCAAATTACGCTTATCCTGTGCGCGTTTGGATTCTTACGCGAGATACGTCCGTCAGAACCTTTCGTTTCCGAGTTCCTCACCGGCGAATGGCGTAATATTACGGGAGAGCAGCTTACCAGGGATGTTTATCCGATCGGAACATATTCTTATCTCGCCCAGCTGGTTGTGGTGTTCCTAATCACTGATTTTCTGAGGTTCAAGCCAGTTATCATTTTGTCGGGTAAGTGAATTTTACTTATAACTTTTTAGACTATCATCATAAGGCTTGACTTAGGTATATAATCACTTACCTACAAGTTATTTAGGTGTATCAATTTAAGCTCTGTAGCTATTTATTTTCATAGTTATTGTAGTGTATTACATAATATTTTTGTTATATTTCTTTCATCATCTTCCGGTTCTGTGAGGTAGTTCTGTAGTCTAGTCCAGGATATACTGGCCACCTACCTAACATCATCATGGCTGGTGGTTTGTCTCTCTCCCTATGTCATCTATTAGGCCACCACTGTCTATTATTTGTTGTAAATTAATACAATGCATGAAATTTATTACCATTGATTGTCTGCCATGTTACGTAAAAAAATCAGGAAATACCATCCAATTCCGTGTATAGTTCCTTATTATGTACATACTTAATCAAATATATTTATCATCAGGGCCATTATCATTATCTTTATAGTATTTGGTCTTAAATTTATTAAGGATAGTCATTTATTTTACCAGACATAACATAAACATTGATATGATAAGATCAATATAAAATGTTGTCCACTTTGTTAATCTTATTGTTGTATAGCCATTATGTTGTTGATACATATTCACACTGGACACAGTTCTCTGAAAATGAACACCAAGCTACTGAAAGCAATTGTGTACAATGCAAACAGCAGCAGCAACAGGTTGACAAACTGGTGGAGATTTGTAGATTTTATTTTATTTATATATTCTATAGTTGGTGAGCAACAATAATCACTTAAATGTTCAATACTTATAATAAAGCTTTACTATTGTTCTTATATAATCACATTATAAGTCTTATTAATGTGCAAAATAATAACTAAAAAAACTGGATTGCGTATAATATAAATATAGGGACCATTATAAATCTAGACCGGCTCAAAACTTCCCAATAATGGTTTTTTTATCTATCATTTAGAAGCCCATTTTTTTCAAACAATTTTATCATCCTGACGTTGAAATGCATCAACAGGATAATATAATTTTATTTAATGAATCATTATTAACACGCCTGGATTCCCCCAAAGGCAGGTAAAGTTGCACTGCTATTTTAAACCTACATTATTACCAGTGGTATTAGGGCCTACTGTGTGAGAACAAGATTTTTACTCTTAACAGCAAATCCACCCTGAACTATCTGGGAATCTATTCGACTTCGTCATCGGAAGACCGCGCTGGCGACCACTAGACCAACGTGATACGTACTAGAACATAGAACGTGGACATGCCTATATTTGACCTGTATTTGTGTGTTAGGCTCGAATAACATCGTATTCGCGACCCTGATTGCGTGTGAGTCTTTAAAAGTGCCACTACACGTATTTCGCGTTTCGGATGAGCTGGAAAAGCCAGAAAGCGTTCTAGCTGTTTTTAACGCTCAATTAACTGGTCCATCGCTTAGACTAAGTTATGCAAATAAATAAATCATCAAAGTACTTACTGTTTTAAAAAAGAAAGCAACAGTAGGCACCTTGTTCATAAAGACAGTCCGTGAACGTTTCAATTCATCAATCATGTACTGATTCAAGTTCAATGCCGTTTCGCGAAACATCACCACGATAACACGCAGGTGGCAATAGACTACACGGTTCACAGATCGAGTTTAATAAACTGGTTTTAGCATAAGCATTAACGTCAAAACATAATTGTGAGCAGGCAATTTTGTTTCTATCCATGTTTTTGGGTAACAATAAATAAGGTAACAACAAAAGTAAATAATGCAAAGTAATAAAAATGGAGAGAGCCATGTTCTTAAAACGCTCGCTCGGGCACAAGGATTTTCGTGAAACTTTAATTATTTACTAGCTGCGCGCGCGGTGTAGGCAAACATCATGAGGAAACCTGCACGGCTTTCGAAAGACGTGTTGTTTTTTTTTTTTTTTATTACTTTATAGGCAAGTATTTGATCTCGATCTCACCTGGTGGTAAGTGACGATGAGATCTACGATGGAGCATACTTGCCTAGGTAGGAAGGCGGCAGTAGATCGAGACGCTACATTTACTAGGCACATGCAGCGCGGCTGATCTGACCCGCCATCCATGAATGGCAACACCGAACATCATGCCGGAACACGGCTAGGCCGCTTGGCGACATGGCTTTGTTCAGTGGGTGGTGACTAGCCACGGCCGAAGCCTCCCACCAGTAGAGTTGTCACCTGGTTGGCACCACCCAGGGTCACGTGTAGGGTATCTCGAGGGTATTTAATTCTCCTACGGACGAAGGTGACTCGACCCCGAAAACCCCGTGTGAAGTAAATTAGCCCGCACTATGCCAACTTTGGGGACTAAGGCTCGAATTTACCTCTCATTGCGGTTCAGTTTACCCGATATCTCGTAAACCCTTCCGTTTTCTTGTTATTAGCCTTAGACAAAGCTAAATAAAGAATACAGACGGAGTGTCACGAAAAACATATTGCAGCTCAAAAAAGAACCTTAAAAAGATCACACTTACATGCGAATTCGCGTGTCCTACACAAATCGGCTGGGTTGTTTGAGCTGCAATATGCCCAGTTTTATTGAAATCCGCCCAATGGATTTTGAGTTTCATTTTTTGACCATATTCCGAGAATCCATCCATTTGCCGGTATAAAACTAGGTACGTGCCTATTCTAGCAGTTTTTCCATGACGTGCGCTCAAGCCATGGACTATAGGCTCTCAAACAGACGCGCCGACGACGACGATTAATGACGATAAGAGTTTTTAATTTAAAAAAATACTCAATTTACAGACAAGGCCAAGTTACGACTTATAAATAATGATTGTTGCAGGACTAAGCGGCATCACAGTATACGCGATATTACTATGGACCTCCAGCTTGGAATGGCTGCAGGCGTCGCAGTTCTTCTACGGTCTGTACATGGCTACAGAAGTCGCTTACTTCACTTACATTTATGCAAAAGTAAGTCTTATTCATAATAGGATAAGTATACCTATTGTTTGCTTTTTTTAATAGATATTTATTGTCTTCATGTAATGAGAAATGTTGATGGCATACTGAGTGTGAACCCTTTTAGTTTCGACACACTTTTGTCTGTCCCTTGTTTGTTAATTTTATTAATATGGTCGTAGAAAGTTCTCCCTCCCAGATTCTCTTGTTATAATTCCAGCCCTCTTAATGTCCCACTGCTGGGCAAGGGCCTCCCCTCACACGTCTTTCGAGGAGTTGTCTCAGACATGCAGGTTTTCTCGCGATGTTTTCCTTGACCGTTTAGCAAGTGATAATCATGGTTGAAAATTATATTCGCACTTGAAATTCAGAAATCCCAGAGGTGCGAGCCGGGTTTTGCCCTGCGATCCTCGTTACCGTGGCAAGCAATCTACCAAATTGGCTATTACTGCTTAGTATAATTAATAAATTAACTTATTTAAAATTAATTTGAGCCCGGCAACTATGTGTCACCAAAGTACTCTTCAAGACTGTTAAACTGCTTTTCATTCTCCTTGTTAATGTATACTAATTATAAAATTACTTCGTGCCTTCAATTTGCAGGTGGACTCAGCGAAATATCCTCGGGTGTCCTCGTACACTCGGATAGCGGCGCTCTCGGGCCGCTTCGTGTCCGGCCTCAGCTCCCAACTGCTCGTACACTTCCACCTGATGGACTACCGGGACCTCAACTACATCACATTCACAGGTGTCTACCGTAGATCCACTAGGTACATACCGCCACGTCATATGTTATTCAGCATCCGTTTGTACCGTGCGCAGACCGAGACAATACCACCGAGATAAGAGAGCAGTGAATCAGAGTACAATTCAACATAAAATAAAATAACGGTGAAGGAAAACATCGTGAGGAAACCTGCATGTCTGAGAGAACTCCTCGAAAGATGTGTGAAGTCCGCCAACCCGCACTGGGTCAGCATGGTGGATTGGACTATGGCGTAATCCCCCTGGCATTGAGGGGAGACCCGTGCCCAACAGTGAGACATTAATAAGGGCTGGTATTATTATATTTTATTTCGATGGCTACATGTATTGTCGCGGTCGCTGTGCTACAGATGCAGTTATGTAATGCATGGTTGGTGTCTTGTGCTTGTTGGCATGTGATTTCTATTTATACTCTTGACCCCGGCTCCGTCTGCGTAACCTTTAGGAAATCTGGGGAAGTCCTGTGTCCCAGAAAAGGGCCGCTTATCTTTATTATCCATACTTAAAATAACAATATTATAGACTTAATGTCTTAATTAATTATTATTAATTACTTTTTGAATAGGTATTGATATCAGCTACATAATTCACAAGACATTGGTGTGATACCATGTTTTCGTTAATATCTCATAAACCTTTAGATATTTCAAGATGATTTTGCGCTTCGATGTACAGGTAGGATCGTAATACTAGGTCCTACTATTTGGAATTCGAAGGTTTCATATCCAGTAAATAAATATCGCCAGACGAACACACCAACTATACGGTCCCACACTAAGCAACGCTTGTATTGTGGGTACCGTACAATGGACTGGGGGCAAACCCAGTATATATTACTTATATAGATATTAAACATCCATGACTTGGCTACAAACAATCGTGCTCCTCACACAAAGTTTGTCCCCACCAGGATTCGAACCCGGGTCCCTCGTCACTGAAAGCAGGTTTACTACCTACTGCGCTAACTAGGCCGTCACTTATATATTTTGCATGTTCTAAATTTAAGGATCGAATTTTTAATTTTATTTCTTTTTGGCTTCTTTCAGCTCAAATTCTGGCGACTCTGTGGGCGTTTGGCCTTCCCTCCGTGCAGTTCAGCATATACTTCCACCGGAACGCGGCGGTTGCCAGCCCGCCCATAGGCAAGCAGCTAGATGTGCAGACCAGTGAGGTGAGAGCTTATAATGTGGCTGCCGACACAATCTTTGTTTTGTGAAGACTAACTAAAATTCACTTATGTTACACACCAACGCCTAATGCGTTAATTAACAGTACTAAGCGCAGGTATAGCGGGAGCGTTAGATATATAGTTCTTTGGCTTAAAAAAAAAACATAAATTTCTGGCTAAATTAGGATCATGTAATTTTTATTAAGAATCCGTTTTGTAGATATTTCCCGTGATACGTAAACAGATGAGAATTTCAAAATTCGTGGATTTGGCTCTTCGTTCGAAAGTAATTAACGATATTTTTATTTTAAAATAAATAGCCAATATATAGGTACGACAAAACCAAGTCGAGAGTTATTATGGCTATAAATGTTGGTAGTGACTCTGCTGTCTGCGCCGAGGGTCCCGGGTTCGAATCCTGATAGGGACAAGCTCTGTGTGATGAGCACGAATGTTTGTACCCGAGTCATGGATGTTTAATATGTATATGCGTATTATATACTGAGTTCGCCCTCAGTCCATTGTACGGTACCCATAACACAAGCGTTGCTTAATGTGGGACCGTATAGTTGGTGTGTTCGTATGGCGATATCAGAATCAGAATCAGAATATTTTTTATTCACGTAAACCATTATTGTACAGTACTTATGTAATCGTCAAGTTACAAAAACATTATGCTACTGCTTTACCACCCGTTTGGAATGCCGACAATTAATTATAGGATACTAGCTGCGCCCGGCGGTGTTACCCGCGATAAAAAGTATGAAAAATTAAAACATCTATCCCACGGGAACCATACATTTTACCGGGATAAAAAGTAGCCTATGTGCTATTCCAGACTATAATCTATCTCTGTGCCAAATTTCATCCAGATCAGTTCAGCCGTTCGGGCGTGAAAGAGTAACAAACATCCATCCATCCATCTATCCATCCATCCATCCAAACTTTCACATTTATAATATTAGTATCATTTATAATATTAGTATAGATAGGATATTTATGTATTTATTATAACCTAGTATATATTGTGCGATCCAGAGTTCAGTTCGCTCGAGCGTGGTGGAGGCGTGCGCGCTGGTGGCCGGCCACGCGCGCGCGGCGTACGCGCGGCCGCGGGTGCTGGCGTGGTCGGCGCTGTACGCGGCCGCGCTCGCGCTCTTCGTGCAGGTGCAGACCTACGTGCAGCTGCTGTGGAGCCACGTACAGAAGGAGAGCCACGCGCCGGTCAGTACAAATTCGTTTTTTTTTTTTTATATATTACTAACTGTTACCTGCGACTTCGTCCGCGTGGTATTTAACAAAGAAACAACCCTTGGGAACAGCTTACTTGCGCGTTCTGAGCCCGCGGGACGCATTGCAGGTTGTTGCTATCAAACTTAATCAGGCGCATCGCTGCAACATTGGTTTTAATTTTTTTTCGTGAGATCCTATTATTTTTTCTAAAATAAAAGTAGCCTAAGTTACTCCTTGTTACACCAGCTATCTGCCAGTGAAAGTCCCGTCAAAATCGGTCCAGCCATTTCAGAGATTAGCCGGAACAAACAGACAGACAGACAGACAATTTTTTTTAAAAATGTTATTCCGGTATAGGTAACGTGTATACATCCAAATGCACTTAGTATAAAGCGGTTATTTTTATATTACAAACAGACACTCCAATTTTATTTATATGTATAGATGATAAACATTAATCATGGTTCGCCTTCTACAAAAATATTAATTTTATTTAGTTCATGTAAGATGTAAGATATTGTGGGTAACTAAGAATATATGTGGGATATTTAAAAAGAATGACATTTTGTTTACTTGCTCTGTGGTTTTTAGTTGTGTGTTGGTATCTGTTAACGATGGCTGACGAGTGTAAAATTAATAAATAAAATATGAAGATTACTAAGAAAATCGGCGTTTTATCACATCCTTTCACTACATATATATAAATACTAGCTTTCACGCCCGAACGGCTGAACGGATCTGGATGAATTTGGCACAGAGATAGATTATAGTCTGGAATTGCACATAGGCTACTTTTTATCCCGGTAAAATGTATGGTTCCCGTGGGATCGATGTTTTAATATTTCATACTTTGTATCGCGGGTAACACCGCCGGGCGCAGCTAGTATCTATATAAGTATTAAATACTGCGTTCGTCCCCAGTGGATTGTACGGGACCCATAATACAAGCGCTGCTTAGTGTAGGACCGTATAGTTAGTGGCTTTGTCTGGCGATATTATTGTTATTATAGTATGCATTTCTTTGTCCAACAAATTTGTTGAACATAAATAAAGTTATTTTTAGAAGCTTGAACATATTTGTCTTATCTTTTAACTGTTCAAAGCTTATCACAGCTTAAGAGAACTTAAGTACATATATATATTTACATAAAATGTACCTACGTATAACAGTCAACATCTTTAATGTAATCAATTCCCTTGCGTTTAAAATATGAGGATATGAAAAAAAAATATACAGGCTGTTTTTTATATATGCATGGATAGTCAAATCCGAAACTAGAGTGAATAGCTATATATAAAATCGGTCTTGAGGGTCCTTTAAGCATTCTTCGCTATTCTTTATAGTTTTAAAAAAGAGCAACCATGGAGTTTATTGTCCGTTGTTCTCCATGGGGACCGCATTCCGAACGGGTACTAAAGTAGTAGTTTAGCATTTTGTAACAATTTTGACGATCCATAAGTACTATACTTAATGGTTTACATGAATAAAACATATTCTGATTCTCATTCTTTCGGATTTTGCCATCCACACCCACATGAAAAAAACACTTGTATACAGCACATGGGTATGCAACGGATGGAAATAACTTCAAATATTGTTGATAGCATAATTAACTTTATGTAGATATTTATTTGACTTTAATAAGTAAATAATAGACCCGAGCCAGACAAATATTGAAACAAAATAATCCTTATTTTTTTGCGATTCCAATGGAAAGAGTCACTTATAATTAATTTAACATAGTATCTTAGATTAAAGGAACACCATGAATTTTCTCAATTTAAATAAGAGAGAAACGTTCTTGAAACAGTTTTAGGGGAAAGAAACCCCTATTTACATTGTCAATCACAACCGGTTTAATTAGTAATCACACATAAAAGATACACATAAAACAATCACTTATATGTAGGGAAAAAACATAACGTTGTATATTATCATAACTGGCTTCTGGGGACCGCCAAAAACGCTCTGACAGACTTCCCCGTCTACCAACATTAAAATTCTCACGGTGCGTTCGGAAACGCGAACGCCACACAGTCTAATCAATATTGTAACGGATAGTGTAGTAGGGGTTTTGTATTAGCGTTTTTAAAGCAGTGTCTCCAACCATGCCGTAATTACGGTACTACTATACTACTACTACCGTAATTTTTCTAGGTCTACCACCTACCGTAGACATGTTATTACGGTGACACATTCTACCGTAATTTCGTCCGTGTCCTTATTTCTATAATGACAACACTTGATTTAGCAAAATATTACTAGTTTATAACGGCAAAATTGCATTGGGATGCGTATCGTTAAAAAAAAATAAAAAAGGTCATTCTGCTGCTTCAGTTTGGAAGAGCAGGGATGCGCAACGTAAAAAAAAAAGGTCATTCTGCTACTTCTGTTTGGAAGAATGACTTTTTTTTTTTTACGTTACGCATCCCCACTGCGTGGGTATTTTAGCTGCAAACACTGGTCTGCCGTAATTTTCCACCATCTACCGTATTTTGAGACCAGGCAACACCGTAATTTTGACAAAGAGGGTTGGAGACACTGGGTTAAAGCCATGTCAACCGGCAGGTGGCGTACAACGGCGCTGTTGAAGCGGCGCAGACGCTGTTAGGCGCGGGCGGCGCGCTCGCGGCGTCGGCGTGGCGCGGCGCCGGCGTGGCCGCGCCCGCCGCCGCCGCGCAGGCCGCCGCCGTGTTCCTGGCCGCGTGCGTGCCCAACGTGTTCGTGTCGTACGCCGGCTACATCGTCGTGGGCATGCTGTTCCACTACACCATCACACTTGCTAGGTGAGTGCGCTATTGGTTGGCACGATGCCAGCTCGCCAAGTTATACTCGTGTACGGATGCTGCTTGTGCTTGTGTGCTTGTCAAATAAAACATCGTCCATGTATCAATAATCGTCTATGTATATAAAAAAAAAGTTGTTATTTCCACCATTTATTACGTTTTAATAACTATTAAAACATGAAAAAATAAAACACTTTAATTAAAATAATTCATTTTCTCATACATTTGATTCTGAGGCGGTACGAAGTTCGCCGGGGCAGCAAGTTCATGATAAATTTTATATAACGTTTTTATTTGCCTACAAATAAAAACGACACTACGACACTACGACACTACAAATTATTCTTAAATCTATTATGTACATTTGTACTATGCGTTTTAGGACTATATATAAAGATTCGTATGTGAGCTTCCACTTATATAAGACTTATTATATTATATATCGGAATCTTGGTTGTTGAATATTCTTGTAATAAAAAGTACATTATTTTCTCAGTGGGAGGATGGGGGTGTGTAGGCAACTAAAAACGTTATATAAAATTTATCATGAACTTGTTGCCCCGGCGAACTTCATACCGCCTCAGAATCAAATGTATGAGAAAATTAATTATTTTAATTAAAGTGTTTTATTTTTTCATGTTTTAATAGTTATTAAAACGTAATAAATGGTGGAAATAACATAACTTTTTTTTTATATACATAGACGATTACTATCAGTAATCTAATTCAATAACATATAGAATATTCAAATATATCATACGCTTACACTAAGACATTGTTAAAACTTATATATTTTTTTGTCAGTGCAAAAATAGCGAGCCAGCTCACAGACGACAGCTGTTTCGGTTTAATATTCGGGATCAACACGCTCGCGGGCACCGGCCTCCAGTCCCTCCTCACCCTCGTGCTGATCCAGGGCCTGGAGCTGCCGCTGGTCTCGCAGTACTACGCGCTCAGCGCGCTGTACTTGCTGCTCGCCATCGCCTGGCTGCTCGGCTGGATACTCAACACTTGCAGACAGAAGCAGACACTGCAACTAAATAATCAGTATTAGATTCCAATTTGGTAGAACCTCAGGCGAGGAAACCCTACAGAGCCCCAAGTCTGCTAACACAATCGATTCTTAATCGAACAGCAACCGTATAGTAACTGTCACTTTTGATAGATATCCCATACAATAGCTGTCAAAACTGACATAGTGACAGTTACTATGCGATTGCTGTTCGATTATGAATCGATTGTGGTAGTAGACTTGGGGCCCAGACGGAGTGTAGTGAACGGCATATTGAAGCATAAAAACCAGGCCGATTTGTGTAGTGCACGCAAATTTGAGGACTTAATCAGCTCAGTTGGTAGTGACCCTACCTTCTGAAAATCCGGAATCGAATCCTGGTATAGACAAAATGTGTGATGAGCACAAATTATAGTACCAGAATCATGGATATTTAATACGCTTATAGTTAATATATACTGGGTTTACCCTAGTCTATTGTACGGTACCCATAATACAAGCGTTGCTTAGCGACCGTATAGTTGGTGTGTTCGCCTGGAGAAATAATAAAACAAAAAAAGGCAAATTACGTACTCGTGAATTCGCGTGCACTACATAATCTGGGATTTTTTGATTTAAAATGTTGTTCGCGTTATTTCATCTGTATGTTTTCTACGTCTAAGGGTAGACGCTCGCCTTCGAAACTAGAGTTACCGGTTGCACCTCTGGGATTTCTAGATTGCATGTGCGAATCTCATTCTTCTGAAAGAAAATATCGGAAGGAAACCTACAGGACTAAAAGAATTTAATCAATTCTTGAAAGGCGTGCGAAGACCTACCACCGGCACTGGACATGTGTGGTGGACTATAGCTTGACTCCCAATCGCATTTATGGCAGGGCCATGCCCAAGAATAAGACACGAAAGGGATAATTATTATTGATAAGGGGTAAATAATGGGCAATATGGATGAGGTCGTATACTGCGCGGGCTGCCTCCTTGGCAGACTGGAAGTTTTTTTTTCCAAAAGAGTATTTCTTGAATGAATATATTTTATATATTGATAATGGATATTAACTATTGTGTATTTACATATAATCATTCTTGAGGGAATGATATTAAAATAAAATGGTATAACTTGGCTTTAGAGGTCTCTGAAGCAATATAACTGTTGAATTTTCAGTAAAGTAGAGTTTTACTGATAGGGGGATTTAGTTTATCTCTGACTTGCAGGTAAGTAACAAGGTTCGCATGAAGTCACACTCATGTCTAAAGAACAATGATACAGCCTTGGGCAATATTTATTTTGTCTTTTTAACATATGTATAAACATGAAAAATATGGTTGCTATAAGAGTAATTATTTGTCTTGAAAATAAATAAAATTTTAATCCAAGGATGCGTGTTCAAAAGACACTTGTGAAACTGTACTACATATTATGTAGTTATTTCTTGTTAGTTTTTAAAAATCAATATAGCCGCCGATTAAGACACCACTTGTGCATCTTAGCATGACCGAATTATAACAGCAATGGAGAGTTAAGGTGCTTTTATTGTTCTATGAAATAAAAAAGCTGGTTGCCTAATTGATGATAGGGCTCAAATTAGCTCGGAAATATTGCTGTACAAATAAATAGTTTGTTTTGTATACATATAAATTTAGCGTATTTGGTTAGGAACAATAATTATAAGTGTGACTAATAGTTTATTTTATTTGACTTACCTCTATGGTTGTGCAATATTTCCCACTAATTCCCTTAGCCGGAGGGACAATAGTGTGGTGGAATTATGTAGTTAAACTGGTATTTATTATAACTGTATGTGTATATTTGTGAAAAGTGTACCTCATATTATTTATTGTCAGCTCTGTACCGCCATGCTGGCCAGAGGTGGTGCAGGTTATTAAATATGTTTTGGAAATGCTATATGATTTTTTTTATATGTTGTAATAAATGTTTTTTGTTTTATCTGGTTTTTTTAACAATGTGTACCTATTAAGTAAATGTACTTATACCCTGCAGTAACATGTATTATCAAAATGCCCTATTAGACTCCCAACTAGTGTTGGATGGAGAATTTTAGTAACTTGTAGATATTAAGTTAAAATGAAATAAAATATAATTATTTAATAACTTTAATATAATCTAATATTTACATAAATTTTTAATGCTGATATGTGGACGAATGTTGGAATGTATCTCAGTACATTATAATATATGTATCCTACTGCACATTGTGAATTCGGTGGTTGTAAAAATGTATTGCACTGATAATTTCACCGACTCACATAATAGTAATCTTGATGGATCTCACAACCATAGAATGTTTCAAAATAAACTTCTCCCAAACCAATAAATACAATTCATATCATACTTTTCTATGTACCATCTCTATAAAGACAGGATTATTTACGCTACGCATACTGCATGGACGTGGGCCTGGTCTTCAAATATACGTAAAAACATATGAACAGAAAAATAACCGCGAAAGTCGGCAACACTATTGTGTGTATTTGTTGACGCATTTTAGCGAACTCCTGTTTCCTCTCACGTTTCTGTCTCGCCGTTTCTTTCACTGCTCCTTTAAGCTTTCTCATTTTGCAACTGAAAAACAAAATACTGCATGGAAAATTGTAGAAATTTGCCACGTACAAATACGTTCAAGTATAAAGATTGACCGATAACTGATAACACACATATATAAATGGATTGAAAAAGTACCTTAGATTCCGAAGTATATACTATATACGTAGTATGTATGTATTATCTATTTAATAATTTACTAATAGATTATTGTTAAAATTTTATTATGAAAAAAATATATACACGTCTTCCGTCAAAACCGCACACAACATAATAAAATAAGAAAACATACAGTGTCTCCAACTGTCTTTGTCAAAATTACGGTGTTGACTGGTCTCAAAATACGGTAGATGGTGGAAAATTACGGCAGATCAGTGTTTGCAGCTAAAATACCCATGCAGTGGGGATGTGTAACGTAAAAAAAAAAAAGGTCATTCTTCCAAACAGAAGTAGCAGAATGACCTTTTTTTTTTTTTTTTACGTTGCGCGCATCCCTGCTCTTCCAAACTGAAGCAACAGAATGACCTTTTTTTTTTTTTTTACGTTGCGCATTCCAAACAGAAGCAGCAGAATGACCTTTTTTTTTTTTTTTTACGTTACGCGTATCCCAATGCAATGTTGCAGTAATATTTTGCTAAATCAAGTGTTCATTATAGAAATATGGACACGGACGAAATTACGGTAGAATATGTCACCGTAATAACATGTCTACGGTAGGTGGTAGATCTACAAAAATTACGGTAGATCTACCGTAATTACGGCATGGTTGGAGACACTGAAAACATATTAAACATACGTCAATGTTCCTGCGTGACATTGACATTGATTAATTCATAATCAGACTCATCTGACTGGCAGGTACGTAACATCATCAAGTACACGTCATCATGCCAGCAATGTTTTCATCATTGAAACCAAGTCTTTTTAGGTTAATAAAAAAAAAGGTGAAGTGCGTGTCGAACGCATACCACAGTGTAGAATTCTGTAGATATTACGCGGTTTTCAAGTCTATGTAGGTACTCTTAAAAGCTGGCGCCCATCTGGCGGAATTTACTAGACAATTATTAAAAGTGTTTGATACCTATATATTGCTATACCTTTACCAGATTAGATGATCTTACAAGGGCTCCGCCCGCGTAGGAGGAATCCTAAAATAAATAAGTATTTTTATTTTATTGTTTTGAATCGAATTAATAGATCTTGAAAGAAAGAATCAACCTTTATCTTAGGCTTAGACAAATAATGAAACAATAGATTTGTCATATAGGAAGCGCTTTCGATGAAAACCCGGGATTTTTCGGTAAATCTAGAATACTTCTTAATCCACGATATGGCAACACCAGCTTTAGCAAAATTTTGCGGGTTACAAGTCTTGGTTAGGTATACAAGAAATAACATAATTTAATAGCAAGTATATAAATGAATATCCACACGCATAATACACAATTTATAATAAAAATCAATAATTATAATAATCACAATGATACATAATTCCTTATCACATTACTCAAAATACCTAAATAAGTTTTTAATTTGACTTTTATAATATTGTAACATACATTTTATCGCATTCACTTCGCTACACCATCAATATTTGGTCTTCTTAGCCTCTGTGTTATATTTAAACATGGTATTCACCACCATCAACCTTTTCATCTGTCAACGAATTCAGGATACTCGCTGACATGCTCTGAGAGAACCATATTAGGCTCATCAGGAGGCCTTCCAATATACCAACTCCTATTCCACCCAGTACATCCAAAATATAGTGTCTCTCAGCCAGAACCCTCGATATGGATACTGTAGTGACCCACACGAGGAGCGGAGGGTAGAATATGATGGATATTGGATCCAAGTACATGAGTGTGAATGCAATCAGAACAGCCCTGCTGGCGTGGCCGGAGGGGAAGGAGTACTTGTCGGGACCAACCGTCAAGAGCTTGTTCATAGGGACCGGTCGACGTCGGCGGACTAACGCCTTGATTACAGCTATGATTACTATGTCCAAGATGAGTGCTGGAAATAAAAATATTAGTTACTTAAAATTATACTTATTTGAAAAAATAAGATACTTGTGTTTAAAGTGGATTCTAAGTTAAAGCCGATGGTGTAGAAATGTGCCTTATGAATTACAAACTACTACCCGTATTTTGTCATTCATAAGGCACATTTCTATGAAAGATTTTACATCATTTTAATAATTAAATAGTTAGTACTATTAGCGAAATTATGGTTTACAATAGTCATCAATATGAGACAAAATTGTGCACCCATGCATATCCCCATGTGGGCAGTGATAGATGTGAGAGCACTCTATAAACATCAATGTTCATCTAAAAGCTAGACTCATACATATTTATAACTCAGTACTTATAAATAGATATGACAAATGAATTTAAATAAGCTGAGTTCACTATTCAAGATGGATGGTGATTAGTCACTCCTATTTCGCATTCATTGAATATCCAAGAACAGAACCACTTTAAACTACATTACCTATTACTTGTATTTATCGAAAAAACTACTGATACTTCCTGTCTCATCGTTGTGACATAAGAAACATACCTGATAATGAATGTAAAATACTGAGTAATCACTAATAATAATTATTGTTCTTGTTAATTCATTTCTTTGCTCAGATAACATACCTATAAGCATATTAACTTGTAGTTGATATAGCTCCTTGTTGTTGAACAACCAAATGAAAGTAATCCACCCCGCCAGCCACACAATACCGTGACATGATACCTGTTGAATAATAAGCATATAAAGACCAATTATAATAATATCACCAACCAACTATTTAGTCTAAGCAATGTAATATGGGTACTGTGCTTTAGACTGGGGGTGACCTTGGTATATAATACTTGTCTCAAGTGTTTGTACTTGAGACTAGTATTATATACTTAACATACTTTCACTCATCTTACAATGGTTTTCCCTACTAGGATTCAACCCGGGACCAACACAGAAAGCAGATTCACTACCAACTGCACTGATTAATGTTCAAAACTTTATAAATTTAAAATTTATTTTATGAACATTTCATTATCTTATAGATTTCTGGTGGTTACAGTTATTGAGCTAATTACCAGTATACTGAGTGCACATCACCCTCAATGGGAGGGATTCATGCCATACTTAAACATGATGGCCCAATGTATTCGTAAAACTTTTACAGATGTTCCATTCTTACCATACATTTATGACACGAGTATTTATAGGAGTCTTCTAATTAAAAATTGTTTAGTGATTTTAATTCGCAGTCGCAGCATACATATGCAATGCAATTCGCCTTAGTGATTAATAGAATAATGTTACCTCAAACAGTTTGCTCTGGTTGCGGATGGACCTCAAGGCTGTGACTTTTAGAGCCGCCTGTACAAATTTCTTTGTAATTTGTATATCATAGTGTAATACTTTTTGCAACATTGGTGGGACTTGCCTCTTTGGTTCTATTTCACCGATCTGAGAAATAAAATAAGTAACTAATTAACAATCAGTTGTAGTCATTTCTGTGAGCATTCAGTATTTTCATGTTTATCAGTTGTTTGAAAAGTAAACCAACTTTACAGTTGATGACTCATAGATATGAAACATATAAGTAAACTAAGATTTGGTGATAAGTCTATAACATAGTGTGTGTAGGTTAGTGTGTACAAGATATAGGAGTCTGCCTTAGGCACACATCATATAATAATGTTTAGTATTTATATGGAAGACAGACTGTAGATGGTCACATTGACTGTCATTGACATTGACTAAATCCAGGCCACACCAGCTCTCAAGCACTTATTTTGAGAACAAAATGACTGCCTAGGAAAATCAAATTCATTAAGATTGATAAATTAGTCTTTCAGATTCGTATGAGATGCATTCTTGGTGGCAGCACAGGCCTAAGTGAGCAATGACAGTGTACAGCATAGTTGTGTGCATGTCTAGGCAACAGGTATTGCTAGTAGGTGCCACCATCTAACCTGTATATGTTGTATGTATCGAGATAAAGCGCAGTCTGTACTGATACTGTAGAAAAAGGTCATAAGGGCAACATGCCTAAGTAAGCTACCACTTGCTTGCGGTTTCATGGGGAAGTGTAACTATGTGTAAACAAGCCTATTCAAGTAGGTTGATGTAGTATATGTTCTATAGAAATAACTAAGGAATCTTACCATGTCCATGATGAAAATGTAAGAATGGTCTCAAAGCTCACACCTGTGCAAACGAAAACATCAAAGTACATGCGTATTATGTGTGTTAGCACAAGATTTAAATCGCAACGAGCATACGATCAACGGTTAAATGCACTATTATTATATAATTAATAATCACAAAATCATCAGATTTACAATAACCTACCGAAGTATGAAACCCCTAAAACGTAACTATAGAAAGGATAATGGCATTTTTCCAAAAATGTATTTATTGTTTCTTTCATCTTTTTTTTCGGTTGGCAACCGGCTACAAAATAATGCCATTTAAGCCAGTGTTGAGTGTTATAAAATTATAAGTAACCCTGATATTCATGACGATATTGATTACGTTGATGATGATGATGATGAAATTAATCCTGTACTCTATCAGTAACGCCGTTGATACTTTACTGAAATTTTACTGGATATCTTGGGAGAAATTGAAAAGGCAAGTTGTACCATTTAATTTCAATTTGATTCACTTTTACAAGTTCATGAACACACTATGGTTAATATCTCACTCATATAACTTATATATTATGTGGGTATTTTGCCAATGCAGGTGGAGGCCATATTAATATTTATTTTATTTCATTTCGTAAAGAAAGAAAAATGCTACAAGCAATGATTATTGCTACAAGTGTGAAATAGCCTGTATTGTATGACTTCTGTGTCATTTTTCATTTATCTTCGTCACTCATTATTTTATATTCAACAGAAATTCTTGCTTTTATTGAAGCTACGTAAAATAACGTGACGCTGTTGTATTAAATAATTTACAGAATGGAGTTCTTTGGAATGACTTATTATGGTCCTCAAAATTACATTAAGGACATGATGAGGGAGGAATATAAAGAACCCAGACTTAAAGAAGATGTCAAACCTTTAATGGATAAAGTCAAACAATATTCTACACTTCCACAGAAGGTAAACTTACCTAGCCGTTCCTTCATTATTCTCGCATACCCATAACAAGGTACTGCTGAAAACGGATATTTTTTAAATGAGCAACTATCGAGTTTCCTGCCCATTCTTCTCCGTTTTAACTTAGCATTTTTGACGCCTCATAAATACTGTATTTAATTATTCACACGAATAAAATATATCTCTCATTTTTATTATAGATACAACGTCCAGATTGTGATGTTATTAGAGTAATCGATGTTTATATCGGTAGAGTAAATGGATTCGCATACGGTTCGACTCAAAGATTTATTAAAATGAAACGAAAGGGAGTTATAAAACCTGTTGGCCCGTGTGATATTTATAGGATGTCACCGACGACATCTGTGGAGGTAAAATAATTATCGCTACCTATTGAATTTACAGTGACGGTACGTACGGCAGAGTATGCAAGGGAATACTTATTACCAATTGTTTTATGTTTTTGATGCTTCTAGTTTGGTTGGTGGCAACATGATCCAGTATTAGCAAATGCCAGTTGGTACAAAACTGATCCAAGATATCCACAACCGGCTTCTCCAAATACATTGATTCTAGATAAAGTTCGCAAAAATGACAAATATGCTTCATTATTTTGAATTTGGTAATTTATACCTTATGTTTATCAATAATAAATTAAACTGTATTACCAATATAATGTATGTTTTAATTCGTGTTGTGTCAGATAACGAATGCATAGCAATTAGCATCCAATATTATATGAGTGTGTACTATAGGTAGTAACTCGTGCTGTTGTTTCATATGCCTTAATAATTATATCATGTATTCCTGTAAATAGTGTCACGGCTTTTCTTTTTTCGATTTCACGAGAATCTCGACGGTCGCGAGTGTTCGGTTACTTTTGGATTCGACCGACAATTAAGCGTAGCATTACCTGCTCTGCTGATAACCATTGGATTAAGGTGATGCGCCACTCTTCAAGCATCTCTCACGTATATACTTATGTTGATTGAGCTCAGGGAGCTGCGTAACCGAGCGAGTTTAAACAACGTTTAAACAGCCTTAAAGACGGCCTATGGTTTTGCCGTAGTGTGTTCTAGACTTAAGTCGACCGTCACGTCACTCAGTGACAGCCAAACAATCTGTCAAATTCAGTCGGTCATCATTCTATTTTGTTCTCCGTTTTTCATTCTTTCTTTTAATTCGTTAGTTGACGTGAGGAGGATCATTTTCGACGATGTCGTAAGTAATCTTTTTAATTTATTGAAATCATGAAAGTATGTTAATAAAATATTTTATGAGTATCCTTAAATAACTATGTGTAACATTTTACAATGATTATTTTGCAATTATTTCATATTTTTGTCACATAACCTCACATTTTCTTATGGCAGCGGATACAAATGTTAACTGTGTTTAATACATTTTAGGTCTAAAGTATCGCGTGATACGCTCTACGAGTGTGTTAATGCCGTCCTCCAAACATCAAAAGATAAGAAGCGTAACTTTTTGGAGACTGTTGAGATACAGATCGGTCTGAAGAACTATGACCCGCAGAAGGACAAGCGTTTCTCGGGCACCGTCAAGTATGTTTACCTGGAAAGAGCATTTTTGTGGTATACTTGATTATTAAATGCCACCAAAGTGTGTCTGGACAGGGAGTCGGTGTTACACTGACGGGACTTTACCCAGAGTCTTAAAAGAATGGGTAGGTAGGCCTCGGCTTACCGAACTAGCTTTAACACATGGAGTTACTTGAGGTTGGTATTCACGAGAGATGTGGGAGTGAAGTGTGAGGCTAGAAAAAAAACCATATTACAGCCCCTGGGGTCCAGATTTTTCTTGCACATTGACCTGACCCCCCTATGGATTGTTTTTTGACTAGCTATAGTATGAGAAATCTGCCAAAGATGATAATTGACTAGGTAATTTTGTGTAAGCAGACAAACTCCTGATAATCTATCAGTTCCTACTATAGTAACACTAAAATCTATGAATGTACATGGCAACATTAGCCACAATCCAGACCATTTTATCATTAGGCCGCAGATATGAAATGATGTCAAAAATTGCATGTATTATCTGTTGATATTGATGACAAACTAATAACTGATCTTTGGATACAAATCATTTATGTAAACTGTCTTAATTTTTCAGATCTAACAGTTGTATGAATGTTTCAGGCTAAAGTACATTCCTCGGCCGAAGATGCAGGTGTGTGTTCTCGGTGATCAGCAGCACTGTGATGAGGCCAAACAGCTGAATGTACAGTGCATGGATGCCGAGGCTCTCAAGAAACTGAACAAGAACAAGAAGCTTGTCAAGAAACTGGCTAAGAGGTTAGTATTGGTGTACTGAAACCATAAATTGGTGTTATATTGAGTAACCAGTAGACAAGATTACATTATCAATTACCAATCAATATAATCATCCAGAGGGTTTCGTATTGGTATATTATTATGAAATACTAGGAAATTTTGATGTGAGCAAGATGTTGCATGCTTGTGGTAATGTGATGATGCTATATTTATTTTCCAGGTATGATGCTTTCCTTGCATCGGAGTCACTCATCAAGCAAATCCCACGTCTGCTTGGGCCTGGTCTTAACAAGGCTGGCAAGTTCCCTGGTCTCCTGTCTCACCAGGAGTCTATGACACAGAAGATTGATGAAGTCAAGGCTACCATCAAGTTCCAGATGAAGAAGGTATGAATCTATATCAATCCATTGTTTTTAGAACATTTTGTAAAGTATTGGGCATGGATCTGTTGGAACCAAGCAAGTTCAAGATAAAGGACTACCACTCACAATAATTTTACATTGATATTATTAAATAAGTAGCTGTATTTTCTCGAGTGATCAGCGAAAGTCACTACTTGCGGATCCATCTTCGATTTATAGGGTTGCTTGCGTTACTGAATAATTCATTAATTCACACATTTACCCTACTATACCTATTTTTTTCCTATCTTACAGGTGTTGTGCTTATCTGTGGCTGTTGGCCACGTGGACATGACTCCCGACGAGCTGGCGCAGAACGTGCACCTCTCGATCAACTTCCTGGTATCCCTGCTGAAGAAGCACTGGCAGAATGTGAGGTCACTCCACATGAAGTCCACCATGGGCCCACCCCAGAGATTGTACTAAGCCTTTTCCAATAAATTTGACTACTATATTTTGCATTTTATTTTGTGTGAGTTCTATGATGCTCTTCAATGAGGCACCCGCACGGTACAGGGCTGTGGTTCATTTGCATTAAGGGGGAAGCTCAGGGTTAGGGCGCGAAATTCAAAATGTCAATGGTTTTTATTTTTTTACGAAAAATTTGGACATCTTTACGATGTAATTTAAAGTTTTGCGATATTAGCATTCTGCATTGGATGTCTCGATGTATTAAGTTTGCTTAAAAAATACCTAAAGCGATACAACACCATAAAGTTAGTAAAAGTAGCGGTTTTTACAAACCTTATGGTATTGTATCGCAAAGCACTAAATTACATCGTAAAGATGTCCAAATTTTTAGTAAAAAAATAAAAATCATTGACATTTTGAATTTTGCGCCCTGACCCTGAGCTTCCCCCTTAATCACAACATGAGGAAATATAGTAATGCCTGCAGAATAAACTACTGCCGAGCAGAAATATTTTTAGACTAAACATCTTGCTAGCATTTAACCCAGTGGCGCTGCTTATTTAGTTATGCTTATAACCATAGAGCGCTCATAAAATATTGAAAATAAACCACACAAATAGCAGAATTTGGTATAATAATTACACAATATCACTGATACTTTTAGAATCGGGATTCAACTCTTCATCGTCGGAGTCATTGCTGTCCTCGTCTTCGGGTAGTTGTTCATCACTATCTGCTGCAACAGATTCCTCACTTTCCACACTCATTTGTGTGGCTATCACTTCGCCGTGTATGTCTTTGTTTTTGAGATTGCCCATCCAAAATGCTTCGGAGCAATTGTTAGCCGCCAATGCAGCCTTCACTTTGTAAATAAGAGTTTCAAGTAACTGTCTCATGTGCGGCACCTTGCTCATTAGCACCGTATCTTTCTTCAATCTTGAATGGCAACATAACGTTTGCAGAAATCTTGTTGACTGTTGAAGAATTTTCAAAATTTCTAGCACTTCTTGCGTTTCATTTTTAAACTGCATTTCCAAGATAGGAATCCCTTGTGACAAAAATAGCTTGAGAATCGGCAAGGATTTTTTAAAAAACGCCGATAAGTTATTCCTGTTTTCGAGTGTTTTGGATATTTCCGACATATTCTTCAATATCGTTGCTACGTCTTTCCATAATTCGAGATGCTCCGAATTTGTCATACCTTGGTCTATTCGATGTTTTGTCGCATCATATACCGCTGATCCAAGATTTCTGTATAAAATTGGAAAATTGGCTTTGTTAATGCACTTAAGGGCGCTTAATGTATCATTACGTGTTTTTAACAATTTAATATCATGTGTCAATTGTAGAGCCAAGGTTTTCAGTGATAATATTTCATTATTCATAAGGTAAATGGACGCCAACCGGTCGACGCTTTGATTGAAATGCAATCCTTTTTCCAATATTCCATCTACAGTTTTCCACTTCTGTGATAAGAAATTTTGCGCCATATATCTTAAAATATTTAATATAATCTTGTTGTCCGAATAGCTTTGAATACATTTTAATAATTCAATCAACGACATGGCTGTAGTGAGCTGCAGACAGAGGTGTTCATGTTTTTGTAAAAGCTGAGCTACAGCTATAAGCAAGTCTTTCAAAGAAACAATAGCAGTGTTTGAATTTGCTATACTTCTCAGTGAACTCTTAAATAAAGCATTGTGCTGATGATTTCTAAATCCAATCCAATTTAAATATATTGTGAGTAAATTATATATTTGTTCCAAACAGGTAAGGTAATTAATAACGTCTGATGTATATAACAGTCCACTTTGATCTTGCGTTTTATTTTGCTTATCAATACAAGATGTCACGAACATTAAATGATCCATCAACTTTGGCAATATTATACTTATAGATTTAGCACAGTCTTCAGCTTTGTTAGGGTCATATACATCATTCACTTCTTTTGTAAGAAACGTATTTCTTTTAATTTTAGAAATTAATATTTTATCAATATTTCCATTGACACACTTAAGTAGGAAGCTTAAAGTTTTTACTGTTAGTTCAACTTCTGTTTCTCGCGCATCAGTTATATCAGTGTTAATTAAATGAAGCAAATTCAAGTTTAATTGCCTCAGAGGTATATTAAGGGAAATTTCGAGGCTATTCTTAACAGACACATTGTTGTTTTGTGTTGGTTGAGTTTTCGCAGTCTCAGGCAAAACACTATCTTCTTGAGCAGATTTTTTCTGAACTTTTTGTTTAGAACTTTGCGATTTAATAGGCTTTCTTTCGGTGTGTTCTCCGGTATACTTATTTATATTGAATGTACAAACAGGAGGCTTATATGATATTTTACTTCTAATCAAAATTTCCTTAACTAGTGTTTCTAATTCTTCAATATGTACTACCCTCGTCAGTGTTTTTGTTTTCAAACCGTCATCATTTTGAGTGGAAAAACCATTAAGTAATTCTCTGAACCAATTGATGCTATGTATCAGACAATCCAAAATTTTACTTATTGTTGTATGATCCATGTCTTCAATAGAATCAATATCAAATTTGGGTAAAACAATAGGACAACCTAACAGGGCGTCTATACTTGCTAAATTCCCTTCCTGATGCTTACAATGTAATGTTTGTACGAGTTGAAACAAAGGTGATAGAATTGCAACACACATTTCAGACTTAGGCATTAAAGTCAATCCTGCTATATTAATGGCTATGATTTCATCCATTTCACTGTCTGCATTAAGACAATATTGAAGCGCAAGTTTCAATTCACCAATTTTATCAACTTCAATGGAATCAACTATAAAGTTCTGTTGTAGGTCATTGGTGACGGCATCAGTCAACCATGTTAAAAAGTTCTTATTAATATAAGCTGCTGAACTAATTATTTTAGATAACTCATCATAGAAAAATGCAATCATATCAGGGAACTGTTTAATACTGCGACTTGTAAGCTCTATAATCTGAGCCGCTTCGCGGAGATCACCCTCTGACAGATGTGTTACAGAACCATAACTAATATCATCTGGCATTTCTCTAGTCTCTTCCTCATCTGTATTCACCATAAGGTATTTCACAGCATGAACTGCAGCTAGAATTCCTTGGACTTTGATACTTGGATTAGATGATCCTAATTCCTTCCTTATTATCATGTGTATATCATCCCTTATAACTGAATTTTCATAACTATATGCAAGTCCACACAACAAATTCATGATAGCTCTTACTTCTGTTAAAGGCATGTCATCCATCCCGTCTAATAGTGTTAACATCTGGACACTTTGGGGTTTCAACAGAGACATGTCTTTAGATGCAACATTATTCAGGATAACCAAAATGTTCATAGCACATTGCTTTGAATCCAAGCCCAGTTGCAACAATTCTGCAACTGTGGTTTGACTGCATTCTTCCAATTCTGCAAACATGGAGGTATATAAATGAGAAGCAAAGGACTCTACTGCTGGATCTCCTTTTGTTCTTAATAGGGAATTATTAAGATCAATCAAATTTTTCAAATAATTCTTCAGAATTGGTTTAAACTTTTTAAAGGCATCATCTATCAAATCCTCTTTCAGTATGTTCAATTTTATTTGTTTTCTAATTAAATTTTCAATTTGTTTCTGTCTATCTTCTGATGTTGAAAATAAGATTAGCATTAATATGAAATCTATAGGCTTGTGATCGGTGTGGACTTTACATGAAGCTATGGTTTTGAACCATGCATTTGAAATAACTTTTGATGAAACTATAGAGTTTCGTACAGCTGATGCGGTTAGTACTTGACTTGATGCTATTTCATGTGGCTGAGCAGTGGTTGGCCAACCTAATGCATTCCTCAATCCTTGAACTGCCTCTAAATAAAAATTGTCACTTAATCTGCCGGGTAAGAGAAGGAACTTTATAAAATTAGGAAAATAATTACATTTTGATAGACTTGCCAGTAGCATCAGTGTCTTCTTCTGCAACTGCTCATATTGTTCATCAGAGAGGCATAGATAGGATAAACATTCTAATATGGAAGGGATCAACACATGATCTTCACTAAGTATCCTACTCATTTCAGCAGCAATATTGTCATGTTCTTGATCTCCAATGATATCAGGGATAGCAGCTATTATCTCAAGCTTCACCATCTTCTCAGAGGCGATGTCCAGTAAATTGATGAGATTTGTGGATATTTTGTCGGTGTTGACAATGCTATCTAGAGATGAAAAGCATTTTAAGATCATTTGTATCCATGGCCCACATTTAGATTCAGCTGCCAAATCTATTGCTTTCTCAAATATGTAATCAGTTAATTTATTTTGTAGAATAGGCACACTAAGTAATATTTTAATAACACTATCGCTTACTGGAAGTTCACTTTGGCTGTCTCCCGCGATCCGTACAATGTTTGGGTAGAGATAGTGTTTAAACACATTCAAATCCTTAAATTCCTTTTCGAGATTTAAAAATACATCTGCTACATTTCGTGGGTAATCGAAATGTTTTTCAAGACTCTTCTTAATATTACGAATAACATGGATTACTTCGTGAGAAGCGACGCACTTATCTGGCGGGTGTTTCAACATAAGACCACTCTCTTGTAAAGTCTTGTGAAGGTAATTGTTAGTATCCAAAGCTTTTACCTTCTTACTTTGAACTCCACTTTGTTGAGATGTTGATAATAATTGTCTCTTAGAACTTAACATTTTCTCACTGTACTTTTAACTAGTTTAGTCTTTGTCTTTGAACTGGAACTTATTTGAATTACAAAGTTTGAAATTGAAAACTTTATTTCAATTTCTTCTTCTTCTTTCTTTACGAAATGAAATATTAGAAGTTGAAGTTTTACTACGGAGAAAAATTCAAATTCTCACTTCTTGTTGTTTTAAAAAGATATGGCGCTATGACTTTAAGGTATTTTGCCAGTGTCTACCCATAATGAGTAAGTAATACTTATATTATACAATTAAAACAAACGCTTATTTCCTACTGTAATACCCGAAGGAGTAGGCCGAGGTGCAATGCAGTGCACTCACATTAAGACGATGGTGTTTGGCCCCAATATAATAGAAGGCGAGCCAATTGCCATTATAACGGGCACATTCCTCCTCAATATGAGAAAGACTTAGGCCATATTATAGTCCACCATGCCACATACCCAGTAAAATTTGAAAACTTCTCATGAATTTCGACAGATATGCGGGTTTCCTCAAGGTGTTTGCATTTACCGAACAGCATTTGATAATCACTATTGAAAGTGAAAATTTGAGACATGCGAGCCGGGTTTTATCTGCACACCATGTTTCCAGGCCGAGTGTTCTAAATTAATTACATCACATTCCTTTTCGTTAAGAACATCTAGCTAGGTGTAGATAATCACATAGCATAAATCAGTATCCACAACATTTTACCAATTGGGAGAGAGGAGTATTTAGGTCAAGACAAGTCTTGAAAATTCTTTATATATGGTTTCGGAATAGCTCTTTTAGACTATAAAATAATTTTACGGTAATTAATTTATTCTTTACCTTAAACTTGACACCGTGATACAATAATATAACTAGTTCACTTATTAGTCTGTGAATAATATGTTGTCGTCACTGGCAAAACACCTAAGATGGCTGCGCTATATTTTTTTAAGAAGAAAACCTAACCTTAAAATTCGTTGAATTTTGGGATAACAATATTCAAAATGAATTTAAATATCAGTGGAGTTGCAAAATACATATGGAAATCCCAAACAGTAGCCGGATTTGGGGTAGGTCTTATAAAAGCAGGTAACTTTATTGTTAAAAATGTTGCTAAATTCGTAATTATTTTTATTTATTTTCAGTATCAACAAGTAAGAAATAAATGGGCTAATTGGCTCATGATTCGTGATGTGAAGAGGCGCAGAATGAGCGCCGAGAACTTCTTAGAGAGGACACGGATTAACGCGATGAGAAAGAATGACATTCTGCCAGTTGAGATTCGAGAGCTAGCTGATAAAGATCTCAATAAATTCGAGATGAATGCAATCCCACTAAGAATCAACAACAGATGTGTTATTACTTCTAGGTTTGTCTCTCTGTTTTTTTTTACATTGCATGAAAATTCTCAAACATTAAATATATTACAATAGTATTTTATTCATGTCTCGCAATGGATATTGAAATAAATTGCTCTATTTTGAAAAAGTATACTCGCATAAAATTTGATCTGTCATGTCCCGGTGCTGGGCACAGGCCTCTTTGATAAGCAAGGGGATCCACGCCATGGTCAATAATAATAGTAATATCACTAGACAAACACTCCAACTATTCCAGTACTACACTACAAAACTTGTATTATAGATACGGTACTATAGACTGGGGTAAACCCAGTATACAATACTTATATAGATACTTAACATCTGTGACTGGTACATTTGTGCTCATGTCCCTTAGGGTCATGCGCAATGCTTGATTAGGTAACCGAACATGGTTATATAGTGTACAGGTTCAAACCCCAGTTGCATCTTCAGGGAATTTCAAATTTCATGTGTGAATTTCATTTTCATAATTAGCTCATGCTGTATGGTGAACGGGAAACATAATTGATAACCATGTAAGGAACCATAATCGCTATAATGGGCCCACCTAAGTAGACTTACCGAGGAGCTTCTTATCTTTGGTTCAAGTAGGTACTATCTAGTTTCTCATTAATTTTCCAGACCCCGAGGAATAGTGAAGGAATGGCGCATGAGCCGTATTGTGTGGCGCCATCTAGCCGACTACAACAAGCTGTCTGGAGTGCAGCGAGCCATGTGGGGATAGAATAATACACTAGATATGTTTAGTAATAATATATAAATAGATATGTTGTGTTCATTTTAAATTATATTTGTTCATAGTGAAGTTTGTTTTAATTGTGCCATTAATTACAATAGAAGTAGAGAGATAATCAGTGTGCTAATAGTATTAGGCTTGGTTCTTACAAGGATAGTACGCAAGAGTGAGTATATGGAAATCACTGTCTTGTCTATCTATATCCAGAGCTGTTATGGTTCTAGCAGCTGTGGAAATAGACAAGTCAGTGATTTCCATATACTCAACTCTTGCATTCTATGCTCCTTGCTTAGTGTCCAAAAAAACTGAGCATTACGACCAGGGGGAAATTCTAGAACTTATAGTATTTATTAAATTTTTGAAGTTCACAGAATCTGGTTTATATTGAAAAAAGTCCTATAGATGCAACTTCGGAAACAGGATGTAGTAGAAAAATCATCAATATTTATACAAAAATACAGACATTACTAACATTCTATGAAGACATCCTATATTATCATCCAGTCCTATATTGATGTGAAATAAATTAATTGGGCTCCGATTACAATGGATGGGTAATAGTAAAGAGAAAATCAATTTAAAAAACTTTATTATAAAGTTATTTCCTTATAACTAAGAAAGCTTCACGAAGCTTACAATGGAATACCATAGCTTATCATAAAGCTTTTTAGTCAAAGAGACCTGAAACAAGAGAAAAACTGTATTAATACGAGTTCCTTAATACCTAGGGTTGACTAGAAGCCAATTATTAAGTACTCAGTAAAATATGTTTTCGATCATTCATTTTCTGAAGCTAATACATGTTAAATAAAACATCATTGTTGGTACGGTGGGATAGGTAGGTATGTATAAAATAATATCACATCAGCTTATGGCATAGTACACAAGTTAGTATTGTCATTTTGTAATAAACTACAGCAAATATTGCATTACATTGTGACACTAAATGTTAACGATAATATCATTAGGAAATCTGCATGTTTGCAAATATTTTTCATTCATAAGTCCACTTTGGGCTTGTGTAGTGGACATGGATACAGGTTAGCCCCCTGTTATTTGAGGACCATCCACCTTTAGCAAGATATAGGTACAACTTTGCTTATCCCTTTAGATACATGCATGGTGTTATATATTATGAGACTAAGCTTTGTGTGATTTAAAATGTGAACTCACCGAAGCCCATGTCATCATCGGACTCTTCAGGTTCTTCCTCCTTCTTCTCCTCCTTAGCGGCCTCGGCGGCCGGGGCAGCGGCAGCCGCGCCACCTCCCACGGCACCACCTGCGGCTGGCGCAGCCCCGACGCCTGATCCGATGTTGGTGATCAGGTCGCGGACATTGATGCCCTCCAGCGCTTTAGCGAACAGACCTGGCCAGTAAGGTTCCACGTCTACGTTGGCGGCCTTCAGGATCGTGGAGATCTTCTCACCCTAGACAACACATCAACCAAATTTCTTATAGAACTCCGTAAAATTATAAGTTACCACCGAAACATGATGTCAACATTCGCGCCATAACAATATAACGCGATATTCCATAAATATAATACAGCATGGTTATAGCGACGTGTAATTATGCATTTGATAAAGTTTCGCGATATTATTTATCACGGATAACCGCGATGTTTTCGGATAAATTCACATTGAGAACATAACCTATGTATATGCAACGATATTGAAATAATAGTTAATACTTACTGTAACGGCGACATCGTCGTCAACAAGGATGAGAGCGGAGTATACGCAAGCTAATTCAGCCTTTGATGCCATTTTTGTTATAATACGTGCAAGTCGCCGAAAGGCCTTAGCTCCAAGAGAACAAGCACGTTTGACTTCTTGACTTGAAGAGAATCAAGAGAAAGAAAAGTAACCTAAACTCAACCTGTCAAACCATAGATGTGTCAAACAAGGACGTGTCATGTCAATGAATAATTTTTTAGAGTAAATGGCTCCACCGATCTTCGTTGATTTTGCCAGTGTCTAGGTGGAAAAGGAAAAACGAACGCATATTATGTCCGGTGAGCAATTTATAATAAATTTGAAGGGCATTAAGAATCAGTAAAAAAAATTGAAACTATATGTGTACACAAAAAAAAAAATGCGATGAACAAAAGACAGATAAAGATAGACAAATGAAAATGAATACTTAAAGTAAATTTAATGTAATGTAAATGAAAAAAAATATTATAACTTTATTTTATTTTTGGATATAAATTTATCTAAGATGTATATCAAAGGAGAAAATACTAATACTATAGAATTTTAGGACATTCCGATGAATGGGGTACCTTTTGAACGACTGCGGCTCGCTGAAAGACTTGTCCTGGCACTTGCTCCCGATACTGTCATAGTCCCTATGTAAATCGAGCATAAGTTGTATACAAAATGCAGTGTAAATTAATGCAATTTTGCCTACGAATATTACGTCCCAAATAATACCGTGTATTGCCATTTACATTTAATTAAAAACTTCTGGTTAATCTCCTCTTAAGATAGGTACCTAATTAGCATTAAGAAAATGGAGCTACATACGTACAAAATGCACGTATGTACCTCCATTTTCACAAGCACTGCTGAGTTTTGCTCTAACGTGCTATACCCTCAGACATTTAACGGAACATGTCTCAGTCAGACGAGGAAATAATTATAAACGGAGTGTCACGAACAACATATTAGAGTACATTAAACCTAGCAGACTAGACACGTATTGCACACACATACACACATCAAGTTCATTAATTTCATTCGTCTAAGATACTACCTTACTGCAAATTATTTTACTTCTAAGTTTACATAAATAAATCTTCTTAATTCGCGTGCACTACACAAATCGGGCTGCGGTTTGTGTTTGTTCAATAGGTGTATTTTGACCATTGGGTCAACCGCCTCAAAGATTGAAGATAGTGCACTCAGCTGGTCCAAGTCGCTATACTATGATACTAAATGGTAATACCAGTGTTTTTGAATTTCGATTTTCATTTTTAACATCCCACAACACCAACAAGTATTATTAATCCAATTTTATTGAAGTATCTCCATCCGAAAACGTATAGTTTGACTCAAAACATTTTTACATATTATCACGCTAAGATCATTGGAGTCGAGCTGAAAAACTATGCAAATGGTATATGTAGGCGGAGCTGCAGGCTAGTGATGCAATAGTTTTAGTAATATACGGGTAAATAAATATACAGGTTGCTGGTGAATACGTACAATTTATAATTAAGCTTCATTATGCGACAATGCTGATATAGGAAAACAGTGCAGGTACATATTATGAACAATATATTCATATAAGTGAATTGCATAAGCGTTACAATAATGTTAACGTTATGAAAACGCTATTAAACCTTATATTTAGTCTAAACATTATTTAAAGATCCCAAGAAAATAAATGATGTTTAACAAGCATATCTCTTACTCCTTCCTTTAGAGGTTGATTTTGGGTATCTTTCTTCAATGGAAGTTCCCAGTCTGGATTTAAGTTAAATCCAAACTGAGATAGTATTCTTAACTCACATTTTATTTGCACCCACCCAGGAGAATTTATAAAAGACCATGGATGATACCACTTTTGGACAACATCAACACACGAGCACAGAACCTCTAGCCAGAGATGCAAAGCTTCTTCGTTTAGGCCCATACATATTAAAGTACGTAACTTTACATCCATTTGAGCGTGGGCATTATCATGTGATAGGTTAATGGCTTGAACGCATCTATATAATAATTCTTCTGGTGTGAGGACTTTTCCATCTTCATCTAATCGATAAGTTTTACACAAAACTAAGCGACTATATACAGAATTGAAATCTTTTTCAACTTCTCGTGATGACGCCTCTTCTATGAATAGCCATGGATGACATGGACCATCCAAAAAACTTGGTCTTTTTATGCCATGTAAAAGAACTCGTTTGAAAGCTGGGGCCAATACTCCTCTTACCAAATGCGCTGCTTTCTCTGTTACCGAATCATCACCTGCTCTGCTATACTTAACTCCTTTTTCATCTAATAATTTGACAAATCTAGCCGGGAACCATCCCCGTAAGCCATTTAATTCTCCAATCCAGCAATGTTCATCTCTAGAGCTAATTACTTCGATGACGTCATTTTTTCTAAAACCCAATTCATCTCCATCCCTTCTTTCAAAATCAAGGAGAGCTTTCGCTCGTCGTCTTTTACTTCTAGATACATTGACGTATCTCTCCCTGTCAGCTGCATGGCTTTGCATGGTGTAATCTGCTGTTAATTGAACTTCTGATGCTAATTGTGGCTCAAGAGCCAAAAAATGTCGAGCTACTTGTAATATTGCTTCCCTAAGATCTACAAGAATCTCGGTTTGTTTAACATTTTTTGAAACAGCATCTTCATTATTGCTCTCTTCTCCGAATAAAATTGTTTGTATGACCGACTTGTTTTTCTTTATTTGTCGTCTTTGAAGCTGTTGCTTTGGGAGATTAGGCACAGCACCAGGATTACCCACAAGGGCTCCTTGATCAGCCATGAGATAAGCTAGATGTCTCCTTCTATGAGTCTCAATTAAAGTGGGGCTTAAAGTATCTCCACAAACTTCATCAATTGTTTTGATTAGGAGATCGACATCGTCAATTTCACCAGGGATGTCTGATAGTGCATTAAAAATTTGCGCTGAATTGGATATTTCATTAAATCTATTTTCTTTAATTTTAAGCATTGCTAATGTAACTTTGAATAACACTAAAGAGCCATCTAAGAAGAAGAGATCCCAAACTCTTAGTAGTATTTTCATATGAACAACATTTGCATATAGAGTCAAAAACCAATGCATTGTTATTAAAGACAGCTCAATGTCATGGGCGTTTAAAACTTGATCAATGCCTGGAAGATATGTCGAAATCAGACTTCTCAAAACCTTTTGATCAGCTTGAATCCCAATCAACGTAGATGAATAATAAGAAGCAGGTAAAAGATCCTCTACTGTAGTACACATTATCCAGAATGCATCTTCTTCTTCCATCAAAAGTAATAATGATGCTGCAATCATTCCAGTACCCTGGCAGTATCCAATATCGGGATAAAGCCATGCCAGTGCCCTCAAAATTCTACGAAGCCTTGGAACACCAGTGCTCGTAGGATGTGAAAAACAAACATTATTTGGTAAAATCTGTACTAAATCTTTTTCAATTTGTTTACTCGTTACTAATCCGTCATCGCTTGATGCTCTTACAATTTCGTGATAGGTGATTTCAGTTGACGATCTTTTTTTATATGCACCACAAAGATGCATCCAGACTTGTGAACGTAATAAGTGTGGCACACCATCCTTTACCATTTTTTGTAACTTATCTGTTTTTTCTAATTTATCTTCATTCTCGGAAAAACTTATTTCTTTGCTGTAGAATTCCCATTGGAGACGCTGTTGATCATCTTCAACAAAAACATTTGGTAATAACTCATTAGAATGTTGTTCCTGTCCATCTTCATCTTCCATACAAAATCCAAACTCGTCAAATCTGTAGTCAGGCAACCCTCCACCATGACCTTCAGATTCGGGTTGCGCTAATTTAGCCATAATATCTTGAGGAACCATACTTGGTGTGAGTGCTGAAAAAGGACCACCAGGTGCTGGAAGTAACTCGTCAGCAATATTTAATCCTCGTATTGCATCAATCACATCTTCTGGGTCGTCATCTGCTATCGCAGCACTTATTTTACGTTCGTGATCCTCACGACCAACGTAACCGACATGATCGCGCGAGCTAAAGATAGATTTAGCTAAATCCATCTTATTTTACAGTTATGACTTGTGTTATGAACCCTTATCAAATTTTCACACACTTTCTCTTTACATAGTTTTACGAACACTTTGTTGTATTTGTCGTAGATATGTCGCTTATGTAGGTTGTAATTGTATTATCTTTGGGTATCTACGTCAAAATAAATAAAGGTCAAACGTCAGTATCGTTTTGTCCCGTTTTGTGAGTGCGAACAAAATTTTATATCGTTGACAATTTCATCTCTATAGACATTTCTATGTTTTATCTTTGTTATACTTGCTTGTAACGTATCTGCTTTCTCTGTCGATAGTGAGTATTGACAGCACCGATTACTCATTCAACTGCATTATACAGTTGCTGTAAGTGTTGCCATTGGTGGAAAGTTTTTATTTGTTCACTATTTTTTTTATTTAATGTTGTCGATCAAAATTCAAGATATTCTTAAATTTTGTTTGATGGAGTGGTTGATTTACCGAAGACAGACAGAGCTATAAGAAAAATACTTGCACCTACGCTTTTGTCCGAAAAAGCATACCAATTGAATAGTACAAATATCAAACTCGTGTTTACCAGGCCTAATGTGACTAGTATTAGGGCGGGCATATACATATTAAATAATACTATAATACATTTCTTAATCTTAAAAACGGATTTACGCCTCCCACCTCCGCTCGTCAGCCGCATTATTCTGCCAGATCCAAAGAGTATTATAATATGGTCTAATCAAACTGAAAAAATCATACCTGGAAAAAACATTGAACTGGGCCCGCCCTTATAAAGCTGTCTGTATTTTGTTCTGTGGCCTACCTAACTCTTTGGCATGTTGTCAAAACACATGTCAATAATCCATATTTTTCCTACAGCATTTTTCTAGCTGTTCACGAATTTCGCTCAGATTTGATAAATTTCGTTACATGTTATATGAAAAACTACATGAATCTGATACCGATCTATTGTATATCGAGTGATATTTTAATGTCTATTATTGTGTTCATGTATAACACATTCACCTGAAATCAGGTTAGTATAGTTTTAATCTTGAATTGATTGGCTACATACATATGCAAGGTACCTTATGGAAAAGATAATTAAATCGGTGTGTTTACATTCCGTCTTTAGAATATGATGTGTGTATTTTGAACCCTGTGTAATATTCCTCTGCAGATACCGTCAATAGTTGTATGGTTAGACCACCCTCGTAACCGAGGGTGATATAAGGTTCCAGGTTCGATCAACACCCCAGTCATACTACTTGTGTGAGCTCTCTCCTAGTACAAGTTCTAGCTTAGTTGGAGGGGCTAACGGGACTGCTAGTAATGTGTTTATTACACATTTCTAGTTTTTTTTAAATACACATGGCTGTGTTCTTCCATTCTAATGATGCAACAATTCCATGATATATTATTAATAGTTTTAACACTGCAGGGTAGACCTTAACCCATTTTCTTGACAATTTAGACACAAGTTAAATACTGTAATCCTACTAGGAATGTATAACCTACAACCAATGGCCACATTTTAACACTTAAATATTAACAATAGGATGGCAGTAAAAAAATGTTGCATTGACAACTGTAATTCATGTTCAACAAGAAAGGAGGATAATGGTGTCACATACCACAAGTTCCCAAAAGAGCTTACATTACGTGACATTTGGATATCAGTTACACATTGTAAATGCACAGACACAGACTCGCCAATGTATGTGTGCTCTCGGCATTTCTGTATAAGTGATTTCAAAATGTACAAGGACTCTAAATACATATTGAAGTCAGGTATCTAATAGAATGTCCTTATTGCTTGATGGGTTGATATTGATTGTGATAATTGGTTTTTTGTTTATTATATTTTATTATGTAGACACCTATGTATGTTGGTGTATCAATGTAGTTAGTGATGGCTAATGAATTAAAGTGCACTTTAGGAGCCATTTCTTTGATATTTTTTATGTATTTTATTTAATGCACAACAAAAGATAAGTACTTCTTTTTTTTACCTTATCCCCTACTCTTTTAAATGAATTAAATCAAATAGATGTGAACGCAGTTGTATATAATTTGTAGATTTGACATAATCCTGTTAGGCACATGTTATTACATTGATTTTAACTCGGAGAGCAAGCTTACAACACTCAAGATTTTATAAAACAAAATTGTGTCTTAGGAGCACACTTAAGTTCACTCGGACTTAAGATCAATATCAATTTTATTCAATACTATATCTCCTCGGTGCACTTTATGTAGTACATAGCAATATATGACAAGCTGCATGTTGGATATGTGAGCTTAATTCACATTTCTTATCCCTTAATCACTTACAGATGCAGTACCATCAATATTCTCCTGGGATACAATAAAAACAGACAAAATGGAGACTCCAAACAATACTAACACTTCAGTAGATGTTGCTAGCCCTGATATTAATTTGTCAACGAGCAGCAAAGACTCTGAGGTTGAGAACATTGATGCAATTAAAAGGTTTATTGAAGCGCAAGAGAAAGAAATAGAGGAACAGAAGATGGCAGCATCTGCATCAATAAATAGTGATGCAGACAAATGTCCAGAAGACACCATGGCTATGGCTAGTAGCGTGATGAACATGATATTGGAGCAGTCTGAAATGGAGATTGAGAAAAAGACTGAGCAGTGTTTAAGTACTATTGATAAAGGTAAGTCCATCAAAGCAATTTCAAGAAAGCTAGAACATTGGGTATAAACATACTATGTACTTAGATCTGGATCTTTTCGGTCTGGTAAAGAATGAATGGACCCTTTCTGCATTAGACTAACAATAAATTGATGTGATACAACACTACTTGGGTAACAGTAAAATAAACTTTAGGACTTATATATTTGAACTGAATGCTGTCTAACAAGTATGCATTTGTTCGGTGAAATGATCTTGACTAGAGATGCACAAACATGCACTTTGGTCTATATGTAAAAACTTCATGATTTGCTTAAAAAAAAATACTTCTTTGTCAAACCGTTCAGTGGAGTTAATGATGTTATTTTTTTTTTCCTTACATGCAAGAATTTCTTGATATATTGATTAGCAATGTGTATGTCTATAGCAACAATAGTGAACCATTTCTCTATTTCGTAGGTAATAGCTGTATGGCACTGTCAGTGGGCTCAAAAGTAGAAGCAAAGGATTTTGGTGAAGAATGGTACCCAGCACAGATTACGGAGGTTGATTACGACGAAATGGAAGTTCTGGTTCACTATGAGCATGATTATAAAAAGTAAGTATGATGACAAATCTAAAAATAAAGGCCAAGACGTAAGGGTCCCATAAAAAAAATACAAAAAAAATAGTTTTCTTTTTTCTAAAGTCCGCGTCATCAATATCTATAAATGAACTGGCAGTCTTAAACTTTTTTAGTGATCGCAAATTGTTTTAAAAAATGAAATGTCACATAACAAAATTAAAATCGTATTTAGAGTGGACAAAGTTTTGTTTAAAAATGTCTTTCCATTATAATACACGCAAAAAAACTTCACACGGCGTCCGCAGGTAACCTCGTTACTAATTAATAACCCAATAATACATTTATCTACGTTACCTAGGTAATGTTAATTGTTTAGCACGATCTTTAACAAAAGACACTACTATCATAATAAAAGCAAAGTATTAAGAAAAAATACTGTGTGTGTATCAGTAAAGTGGTTTTGTTTATTTGCATAATTTCTTTTGAAGACTGATATGTTTTAGTAAGCCAGGCGCGTCCCCTCCAGCGATAGTGACTCATGACAAAAGTTATTATTTATATTTAAGAATACTGTAATCTTTATGATGTAGGTACCTACCTAACATACTTTTTGATACCTAGTTTTAAACATGTTTGTGATTGCATATATAATCCCACATCTTTGTATTGGATATAAAATAGTAGCATATTAACCCTGTATGTAATAGGATCAAGTGTCAATCTGAAATGTTTGATTCAACTTCATTTTTTGCCGGTAGCAGTTGTGTACTTAATGGCCCTAGCGGAATCATGATGATAAGACAACACCTTTATTTCTCACCATCATGTGCATAGATAACAGAAGTTGATTAACATAATAATGTATAGATAATATTGTGAAAGACTTGTGTATCTACGTGGCTCCAGTCCACCGAGCCGTTCCTAAATGGTTCTCACATACCCATTACAATGTACCACTCTAAAATATATAAGATCCTTTTAAAAAAGCAACCATGGAGTTTCTTGACCATTCTTCTCTATAGGAATGGCATTTCGATTGGATGGTAAAGACATAGCTTAGCATTTTCCATTTATATTTTTGACAATTGATAAGTTTGGTAATGGTTTAATGAATATAATATATTTTGATTCTGATTTTAAGGTAGACTATAACATCTTTATTTTAGCATAGCAGGTCTTCATACATTTATTATTTAGGTACTTATATATATATATATAGGATCAGGGTGCCAGTTTAGGTTTCGAAGCAGGAACAATATAGTTGAGCATGCGTGGGTATTATCATAGGGGGTATACAATTATTAATATCTATTACATTGAATTGATGAGTATATATGATCATTTCAAAATTGAAACTATCGGACACATCCTACATCTATGTCAAAGATTATTAAAGCTTACAGCTTACAATGCTACAAAAGCATGGCATGAAATAGTATGTAACTAGTTACATACTATTTCATGCTACTAGTAGCAGCTGGGAAATGATATTTCAAACCTTCCTATTAGTTGAAATTAAATGAGCTGCCGCTATTATTGATTGCAAAAAAAAATCGTATCGAATCGAGAACCTCCTCCTTGTTTTTTTCTTCAGTCATAAATGAAAGCCTGCTCAACTTATGTTCTTATTTCCAGACACGATGAATGGATAAGTGTAAGCAGCCCCCGCTTACGACCGATAGGTACTGCGACAGTATCCCAAGGGCCTAGTTCTGCAGACAGCGCGCCCGACACCCCCACTATCAAGGAGGAGACGCCAGCAAAGGTGGATGAGAAGGGCAAACCGACGTTTACTGCGGGCGAGCGATGCCTCGCTAGGTGGCGCGATAATAGACGCTTCATGGCCACTATTGAGAGTGATCTGGGGGATGGTGAGTTACGAGTGGTTCTCTATTAAGAAGCTTGCTCACTGCAAGCATTTGCTCTTAATGAGCATAAAAACAGTAATCACGACAAGCTGAGCAGCCGCGAGCATTAAATTCCTTGGCTGTTTGCAACAAGCGCCGTTCAGAAAAATAAGGAAAAGCTCGTAGAATAATGCTAGGCGCGTGTAATAGTTGATAATGAATCCTCGCGTGAAGGATACCTTTTTTACTAATGTAAAAAGACCCTTTAGGACTTAACTTGTTCAGGAACTGACCGAGACTTCAATGTTTACATTGTTAATATATAAATTATATATATACATATTTTGTAATCTTCGTATTGTTTGCTTTACAGGTAAATACGAAATAATATTCGATGACGGATGCAAATGGTCGTGCACCACATCGAGGCTATACAAATTGAAGGGTACCGATAAAGAGCTGACATTGGACACGTCGCATCAGCCTCTCAGCACCGCCGTGTCCTCCCCGGGACAGTACGGCCCCGGGCCGAGCGAGGTCACAGCGCAAGTGGCCCCAGTCACCCCGTACCCAGCGTACCACACCCACCTTTTTGACCCCACTCGTGATTATTTAGGATCCAAAAGCGAGCGTCGCGAAAAGAAACGTAAATTAAACATTAAGGAGATATTTAACATAGGTCAGAAGCGACAGAAAACACAGAAGGAGCCTAAAACACCGGTTGAGAAGAAGCCTAGAGTTGTTCAGAAGAAATTGATATTGAAAGAGGAGAATGATGTGAAGTGTGAGGTAAAGACTGAAACTACGGGTAAGTACCCTAACAAGTTCTTTCTTTAAGGTGGAAGCGCTAGGTCAGGGTGCGAAATTCAAAATGCCAATGTTTTTATTTTTTTACGAAAAATGTGGACATCTTTATGATGTAATTTAGTTTTTGGCGATATTGGCATTCTGCATTGGATATCTCGATGTATTAAGTTTGCTTAAAAAAATACCTAAAGCGATACAATACTTCAAGGTTTGTAAAAACCGCTACTTTTACTAACTTTGGAGTGTACATCGTACATTGACATGTTGAATTTCGCGCCCTGACCTAGCGCTTCCACCTTAATTCAGTTTCATTAGACCCATTTGGTGCTGCAATGGTGCTTTAGTGACTTCACAAGGTCGTTGCTTCCTTAAACCTCATACCGCGGATACCAACAGCTTGCAGACATCGATTCTGCTGTTAGATTTCGTCGGGAGTTAGAAACGTGTCTTACGATTCGATATTAAAGCTCTTTTTACCTCACAGCCGCGAACGCAGTAGCCTCTATCATCGGAACAGTTGATAAAGATGAGCCTGCCAAGAAAGCTTTGAAAGAAGAGGCTGTTGAGGTTAAAGAAGAGGTGGAAATAAAAGCAGAAGTCAATGAGAGCGATGACGTTGATTACGTAATACCTGATGACACGATTGAACCGATGGATCTTGATGACACTAAGCCTGATTTGGATAAAGTAAGTTGTAAATTATAAGCTGTGCCCATGTCTATGTTCGTCTGGACCTTATTGGCGGGCGTTGCTATGACTCAACGATTAATAATAATAAGACCGCAGGGCAGCTTGTGGCGAGCTGTTGGTGAGTAGTGACGCAACGGAACTGAGTGCCTAAAAGTTATAATTGCCTTATATGTGTGGACTGGTAGCAAGAGGAGTGGTTGGGTGTTGGTATACATAACACAATACAGTATTTTGACTATCCCATAAAACCTTTAAATTTTAGGGATCAAAGTATACAAATACACGTTATTGATTTAGGTGCTGGAGGAGGAGGTGAAATTAGAGAAATTCGATAAACAAGACGGCGACAAACACAAGGAGGTAATATTTAAGATGAAGGAGGTCATCAACAAACTGGAGGATGGCTTGAACCAGGTGCAGGAGCAGAAGGCAGATATCCCGCAACCAGCAATCAAGGAACCTGAGCCTAAAGCCCCAGAAACTCCTGAAACGAAAGACGTCAAAGTCGACGAGGTTAAACCGGTAGAAGAGGCATTTAAAACTACAGAAAATGTTGACAAGGAAAGTCCCAAAAAGAAACCGAAGAAAGGTAAAAAGTTGAGATTGTTACAGGAGAAAAAAGTGAAGAAGCAAGTGGAGAAGGTGAGGAATGAGTTAGAGGTGATGAGGAAGCAGGTGGAGGAGATGAGGAAGCAGATGGCGATGAAGACGCAGCCGTACAACCCGGAGCAGGGCACCATGATGCCGGAGAGCTTCCTGCTGCCCGGGGAGTGGTGCTGCAAGTGGGTGAATGGCCAGCCCGTGGGGGCGGTCAGCGAGATGGAGTGCGACATGAAGCCGGACCCTAGCGGCAAGCTGCCGTTGCCCAGGAGAAGCGTGCAGGTATCTGCTTATAATTATAATAATAATTCCAGCCCTTTTTTTTAAAGTCCCACTGCTGGGCACGGGCCTCCCCTCAATGCGAGGGGGATTAGGCAATAGTCCACCACGCTGGCCCAGTGCGTGTTAGCGGACTGGGCCTTCTTGGTATCTTCTTAAAACTAACTAATGACTAATTTAATTTTGATGATTTGTCGTATATGTTTTTTTACATAGGACTAGCTGTTACCCGCGACTTCGTCCGCGTGGTATTTAACAAAAAGCTTCTCTAAAATATAAGTAGCCTAAGTTAATCCTTGTTACATCAGCTATCTGCCAGTGAAACTCCCGTCAAAATCGGTCCATCCATTTCAGAGATTAGCCGAAACAAACAAACAGACAGACAGACAAAAATTTGTAAAAAATGTTGTTTTGGTATATGTACCGTGTATACATCCAAATGCACTTAGTAAAAAGCGGTTATTTTAATATTACAAACAGACACTCCAATTTTATTTATTTGTATAGTTTGGAAGGATGATAACATTTGAAGTCAATTCTGGCTCTCATTACAGGTTGACGACAAAAGACTGCCTGAAGGTTGGACGAAGCACATGGTGCGCAGAAGTTTGGGCCATTCCGCCGGGAAATGGGATGTGGTTCTTGTTAGGTGAGCTTAGATATGGATTTCTTATATTTACGCGAATACTACACATTGAAATAAAGCATTTTTTCCGGATTTTATCGCATTTATTTTATGTTTTTACGTTCCCGACGTTTCGACCTCGCGAGACACTGTGAACACTTTCTGCGTAGATCGGACCGCAAGCAACATCTAAATTTGAGGGTACCCCGGTTCAAACTATGACACTAGGACGTCAACCACCTCAGTCCTCCCTTGACCGTGGTTGCTGTAAAGCAGCCGAAACGTCGGGAACGTAAAAACAAAATAAACGCGATAAAATGGTTTTATTTCAATGTGAGTTTAGATCACAAAACCCCTCGCATATTTATATATTCTTTACCAAGTTTTAGCCCTTATCCGCTCGCGAATTTTCTTTTTCTGCAACTCCATTCGGTACATTGTATTTCAGTCCAGACAACAGAAGATTCCACACTAAAAACGAAATGCGCTCTTACCTAGAGAATAGGCCTGAATTCAAAGCCCACGAGCACGCGCTCACCGACTTCGGGGCTCACTTGAAACTCTCCCGACGCATGGGTTGGATCGTTCACACGGCGGACGGTGCGACTGACGGACCATCCACACCTCTACCAGCCGGTACGCTGAGCAGCACGTCGCCGCTGGTGAAACGCAAGAAACTAGGCCTTAAAAGGAAGGGAATAAAGGTCAAACAGAGCAGGCCAAAGTTGACGCTCAAGTTTAAAATGCAACGGCGAGGGGACGCTGTGAGTTTCAACTTTCATTTTCTTTGTAATACACCCTTTTGATTTATCGTTTGGCCATCATTTGGCAGTTGGTTAAACTAGGACCTATTTAAGTCCTGAAAAAGCACAAATAAGGTTTTGTTTTCGGGTTTGTATCAGTTACGTTTAAAGGTTTCGGATTAATCAAGGGTAGAAGTGATTTTTAGAGTGGGTATCTTTTCAAAATTGATCCTGCTAATGGATACAGGATGAAAAAACCTCTTATGTTTTCCTTACAGCATCCGACCATTGGAGATGATGTTCCTGCGTCTGCGCAAAGTGTGACAGATGAGAATGTTGTGACCACAACCGGTGACGAGACCATCTGTCCTACTCTAGAAGATGGATATGGTATAGTTGACACTACTGTAATTATATATATATGGTCCCGACCATGCCAAACGAATATTGCACCTAGATACAATAAACTAAGTGTGAAAATATGTCTTATATCGACGTTCCTTTTTTTTGCGCTCTCTTTTGACTGTTGTCCACCTATATCATAATTACATAATATAATAGGATATTCATAATATTTCCCATAGGTATCAGTAAAGAAAGAAATACCACTAGCATGGTTTATTAAGTGGTAAGGGCGTGCAATTTTTATGTTTGCATTTTTATTTTCAGTGTACGTGGGATCATTGAAAGTCCAGATAATAGATAATTTACTCCGATGTCCCGCCGACGGTTGCTTCAAGAATTTCCGCAACAACACGCTCTTGCAAATGCACATTAAACACTACCACAGGGAGATGCGCAAGATGCTGGGTTCGACGCCGAAAGTGCTAGACTTGGCGTACGCTCGAACAATGCCTGTTGCAACCGAAACACCGCGGCACAAGGACGAACAGAGAATCCTCAAAGTTAGAATACCAAGGCTTAAACGGGAAGATCTTAAAATCGAAGTACAGGACACACAGCCCGACTTGCGAGTCGATACACCGCCACCGACTACAGAATCCGAAGTAGTAATACCAAGAAGTCAAGATTCGCCTAAATTACGCCAAGCCCTAGCGCCCAAGCCAGTTAAAAGGCCGAGGGTATTGTTACCTGTACGAAGGCCTGACCCCGAAGAACCAGTTCCCGATCCTACAAACGAGGACATAGATTTCGGGACTGTTGAATCTATGGATCCTCAAGTTGAAATGCCCATGCTAGAGCCATTAGATTTCGAGGCAGAAATATCGACTCATACAGTCACAAGACCTTTCCTTGATAAGAAACGGATAGACAAACGGCGTAGGCCTTTCGTTCTACCTCCGAAGCGGCCGATGAGCGAGGAGGACGACTGGTTCGGGGGGAACTCTGATGTTGATACGAGATCCAGTTTCCCGGGGTCTGGTACGCCCGATTCGAAGGATGTTAAGCCGGTGCCGATGTCGTCGGAGTCGAATGAGGATAAGGAAGCCAATAACATGTACATGTTTACGGAGAGTAAGTTTTTTGAATACACATATTTTTATAAGAGTGATTTTGGTGGTTAAATATTCCAGCAGTGCCGGTAATTGATTTCAACATGAGAGCTATGTTGACTGCGCTCCCGAAATATTATATTTCATATTACAATTATGTTAGCTGACATTTTTATGTTCGCTATCAGTTTGCAGGAATTATGGACTTTAGGGGGACGTTGAAATTTTGTCTGAGAATTTCTGGCGTAGCAAATTATTATACCATGCCTCGACTCAGGGAAATGAAACAGTATATTGTACAACAAGTACATAAAGTAGGTAATTCTTGTAATGTAACTTTATTAAATAATGTTTAGATGGCGAGCGCATAAAGATAGTGCACATGAAACGCGAGGAGATAATAAACTGCCACTGCGGGCTGCGCGAGGAGGACGGGCTCATGGTGCAGTGCGAGCTGTGCCTGTGCTGGCAGCACGCGCTCTGCCACAACATACAGCGCGAGTCCGAGGTGACCACAACCATCCCGGGTTCCAATCCTGGCAGGGACAAACTTTGTGTGATGAGCACGAATGCCTGTACCCGGGTCATGGGTGTTAAATATCTATATATATATTCTATTCTGGGTTCGCCCCCAGTCCATTGTACGGTAACCATAATACAAGCGTTGCTCAGTGTGGGATTATATAGTTAGTGTGTTCGTTGGGCAATTAAAAAAAAAATATAAATATACATTCACACACATTATCTTTCTATAAGCTAACTATAACAAATAGCTGGTAATTACTCAAAATATTATCGATTACAAAGCGATTCGGTTTTTTTGTTTCGAATAAATCTGTTATAATTTGTACGTAATGTGTTCATTCCACCAATAGCACACGAAATAAATGATTTGTCTTTGGTACCCTCACAGTACCTTTTTGGGTTTTAGCCGTTATCGTCTTGCGTGTTGGATGGGGTGGGCCGAGACCACAGATATATTAGAGGAGATATGTTATGAAAGCGGTGGGCTTGCGCTCACCTTTAGCCAAAATTACGCTAACATAGAGTTTTCGCCGTCAGTCGACTGCAACTGCACGTCGGTATCGGAGCTCTAACTTTTTTTTTAAATGCCGTGTTATTCCGTGGTTGTGTGCAAAAATACTAGCAGCAAAGTGAACTACGCGAAAGATGGAATCTCATTTCACCAGCCAGTATTAAGTATTTTATTTATTCGTCTTTAAAATCATTAAAAACAACAAATCCAAAAAATATTTAATGCCTTTATTATGTTATTTTAGGTTTCATGTAGCACAACGACTTTTTTATTTTTGTACAAAATACATGGCTCTTTAAGTACCACCTATGTTCGCTACTGAGTGAATGTACGAGGCAATGTATAGATCGTCTAACGATACTTTGAATAAACTGGTGCGTCGCGTGGTACGGCCGCTGTATACGGCGACGACGCAGCACGCACCGAGGAGACTTCGTATTGGTTGGTTTTAGCGAGTGGTTGGGAACAAAACGGAGACAGCGAGTTCCCATACATTTTGAACCGCACGGCATATCTCTCGTGATCTGTGGCCGAGACCTTAGTTGATAGCTAGTTTGTGGTGCAGGTGCCGGAGAAGTACACGTGCAGCATCTGCCTGGCGCCGCGGCGCGGGCGGCGCGGGCGGCGCTTCGTGCACGACCAGGACCGGCTGTACGAGGGGCTGCTGCCGGGCGCGCGCGCCTGCCCCGCGCTGCGCCGCGCGCACGAGCTGGCCGCCAACCTGCTGCGCCTGCGCGACGCGCTGCACGCCTTCGCCCTCAACTACCACGTCGCCACGTACGACATATACACCACCTTTTATTAACTCCCAACGCACGCCTCCGCGTCGTATAAATTTAAGGTCTATCTCTGTTTATATGTCCGTGGCATCGTAGCACCCAAGTTGGCAATCGGCTACAACATACAGCCATTTTGCCTACCTATTATACCCAGTGCACACGTCATATGAATTTGAGGTCTATCTCTGTCTGTGTCCGTGGCATCCTAGCGCCCAAGTTGGCAATCGGCTACAACATACAGCCATTTTGCCAGTGGCGAGAAAAACTTTTTTTTTTAAGTAAAGTACCCGTAAATTAATCCCCTATCAGTAAAGCTGTGGATACTCACCACACATTTTGGGAGAATTTGAAAAGTCAAGGTATACTTTTAAGTCAAGTTATTTTAATTTCCATGACTCGACTATGTTTACGGACACGCCATGGTTAATATCCAACCAATATTTAACATTATTTATTGTTCCACTCATTTAGCTTATACCTGCTCGACCACATTGTAACAACATTGTTCTTGTTTCTAACTAGTATTTTGCTTCAGTGATATTTTAGTGGATTCTGAAAAAAAAAATTGACGTTTTAGTTTTAGAAGTCAAATCTAATAGGTAATCGGTTAAACGATTAGCAACACTATCGGGTCCCCTTTTCACAGTCCCATATGCTGACAATATACTGTTCAGACTCCACTAGCCGGCATACACTGCTAGGGGATCTATTCTAAAACATAACTATGATAAAATTATTGAAATAAAACCAATCTTACGGATTTTATCGCGTTTATTATACATTTTACGTAACGTCGAGAACGAAAAAAACGTATAATAAACGCGATAAAATCCGTAAGATTAGTTTTATTTCAATGTGTAGTATTCGCGTAAATATAAGAAATCAATATTATGATAAAATTATTTGACAGTAAAAAAGATCATCCCAAACTGTACCTGTGGGCCAAAGACTGGGAGCAGCTCGAGCTCCAGTATACACAGGAGAAGCTGAACTCTGACTACTCGGACCTGAACATCATGATCAGTTCCATCGGGAAGGAGAACCTGCCGCTGAAGCCCGATGACCACAAGGACATACAAATGGATATAGACACGCTGCCATCGGGGGAGCATGACAGGTATTCCTTTGTTTATTCAAGGAAAGAAAGAAAGAAAAAAAACATTTATTTAGCAACAACACAAGACACAAGATTACATAAACAAACTTATAACTATAAATGGCTTATCATTATTAAATTTAAACTTAAGTGTGTCAGATACAGTGGGTTACTCATGTGTGTCTGGCTGCGCCAAACAGGTGTCCAGCTCAGCATAAGCCTGGCATCGAAGACGCCAGGCGCTGATTTTTAGCTGGAACCCACAGTGATTCTTCACGGATGTCAGTCAATGTCTCTTAGTATAATTTTTTTTTGTGTTTCCTGTAATTATTAAGTATGTTAAATATAGGACCATTATAAAGTCCTGATTCTACCTGATTACTATCGTTGGTATGAAAATAATATTTCATGGAATTAGACTTAGTCTTCTGTCTAGATTTTAAAATAAAATGGTCCTTACATCCGAAGTAAAACAAAACGGTCTATTTTATTAAGTTTTTCGACAACACACGCTTGTCTGAAAAATTGTCTGTGCAAAAATGGTTTTCACAAGAATACATCTAATGGTTCCTAAGACAATTGCCTATATCTCTTACTATGATTTCCTCAAAATGTCCCAGATAAAAAAAACTATACTAGGTTCAAGGGTTGCTTAGTTTGGGACCGTACAGTTAGTATGTTCGTCTGGCAAATATAATTATTATCAATGCTAGCTGGGCTTTTATAACCAATAAACGAATTTTTATTTATTTTCTTTTGACGGCCTGGATAGCGCAGTTTGTAGTGAATCTGCTTTCTGCGCCGAGGGTACCGGGTTCGAATCCTGGTAGGGACAAGCTCTGTGTGATGAGCACGAATGTTTGTACCCGAGTCATGGATGTTTAATATGTATATGCGTATTATATACTGAGTTCGCCCTCAGTCCATTGTACAGTACCCATAACACAAGCGTTGCTTAATGTGGGACCGTATAGTTGGTGTGTTCGTATGGCGATATTTATTGGAACGAAGTTCCTTATCGCGTGTTACGAAAGGGGGCTAGACGGAAAAAAATCGGACGAAAAGTTGTAACGACACTTTTTGCTATCTTTGTCGTTTGCATTTACATAATGGTCAGTATTTTCGAGACATTGTACAAGTGCATCCGTGGCGCAATTGGCTAGCGCGTTCGGCTGTCAACCGAAATGTTGGTGGTTCGAGCCCACCCGGGGCGATATATTTTTGTTTCCCAAAATTATTGATTTTTTGTACATAATAAATAATAAAAAAATATAAAGGAACTTCGTTCCATCCGGGTGTCCCTTGACACCTCTCAAGTTTTTTATTTATTATTATTCTAAGGTATGCTCAAAGGGAGAACCAACTCGGGCCGCAATCTCTGTTGAGCGGGTTGCTGTCGAGCCCGGGCGGGGGGTCGTTGGAGCTGCCCATCAGCACATCGGAATTAGAACGCCTGGCCAAATCTGTGCAAGGTATGTATGTAATGTCACCCACATTACAGTGGTGGTATTTGCCACACTGTGATGTTAATCCTATCCCAGATTTTGGTAACAATAAACCTTGAGTCTTTTTATGATTTTTTTTTTTATTTGGTGCTTCAATCTAAGCATCAAGCATTGTGAAGTAGTTTATTACACGCAGAAGTTAACGCTATCACATTCGCATTTTATAAGAAGCGCGGATACAGGGATGGGGGATGGGGGGGTTCATGACTGCGGCTGCGATTGCACCTACTTTAAGTACTTTTTAACCGACTTTTTTTTAAATATTTGTTACCTCAGATCTCCGTCATTTATGAACCGATTTGGAAATATTTTTTTTATATGAATAGATATGCTTACAGATTGGTCCCATGTGTTTAAATTTTTTTTGAATGAAGGAATTTTAAAATGTTGAAATAGTCTCGTCGTTTCTTTTAGACTGGCAATCAGCATTATGCAAATGTAAGAATTACATGGATACCAAACATCCCCCCCCCATCGTGTTATAATACCAGCCCTTTTAATGTCCCACTGTTGGGCACGGGTCTCCCCTCAATGCGAGGGGGATTAGGCCATAGTCCACCACGCTGGCCCAGAGCGGGTTGGCGGACTTCACACGTCTTTCGAGGGGTTCTCAGACATGCAGGTTTCCTCGCGATGTTTTCCTTCACCGTTTAGCAAGTGATAATCATGGTTGAAAATGAGATTCGCACATGAGATCCAGAAATCCCAGAGGTACGAGCAGGGGTTTGAACCTGCGATCCTCGTTACCGAGGCAAGCGTTCTACCAACTTGGCGTGTTACTATGATGTGAATATTTGTCCAGAGGAGAGTGAGGCGCGGGCGGCTCCGAGCGCGCCGCAGCCGGAAGCCGCCATCGAGAACAGCGTGTGCCGCGCGCGCCTGCTCAAGCACATCCGGCGCTGCCAGGCGCTCGCGGACGCGCGGCTCGACTCCATCGAGGCGCAGGTCGCAGGTGGGACTTCACATCATGATTTTTTTTTATTACATTATAGGCAAGTATTTGATCTAGATCTCACCTGATGGTAATTGATGATGAGATCGACGATGGAGCATACTTGCCTAGGTAGGAAGGCGGCAGTAGATCGAGACGCTACATTCACTAGGCACATGCAGCGCAGCTGATCTGACCCGCCATCCATGAATGGCTACACCGAACATCATGCCGGAACACGGCTAGGCCGCTTGGCGACATGGCTTTGTTCAGTGGGTGGTGACTAGCCACGGCCGAAGCCTACCACCAGTAGAGTTGGCACCACCCAGGGTCACGTGTAGGGTATCTTGAGGGTATTTAATTCTCCTACGGACGATGGTGACTCGACCCCATAATTCTAAGCTATCAGCCAATAGACGTCCACTGCTGGACATAGGCCTCCCCCAACGACTTCCACACATCACGGTCCTCCGTCACCTCGCATCACGTCGCAGGAAGCCGGTGGATTGGTGCCATGATCATGTTTATAAGCTACAAACACTAGTAAACAATAGCCATTGATATGTTATTATCATAAAAAAAAATTTGATTCATCTAGGACAAGGGTTCCCAAACTTATTTTGTCTACTGCCCACTTTGAGATTGAATTATTTTTTAGCGCCCCCATTTTAATCACCTACTTAAGGGGCACTATAACGTCAATTTACATTAATTATTGTAAGCCTCTACACAAGGCCCGCATTTTTATTCTGGGTCACTTAGGCTGTGTCCCCAGTAGGCAAACTGTCAGCGGCCAACTGAGTTAGCGGCGTATCGGTTTAGTACGCCCTTCCATATATTTGAAATGGAGTGTTCACAGTTTGCTAGTTTGCGCTCACTCACGCAGTTTCGGCCGGCCGGCTGTGATCGGCCAACTCACAGCAAAATCGGTTCCAGTCGGCGGCGGCGATATGCTTATTCGCCGGGCGTAGTGAGTCCGTTTGCCGCAAACTGTCAGTTCTGACAGTTGACAGTGAAAATTCAGTCGGTCGGTCGACCTAAATAAGCGGCTAACACATAACAGTTTGCTTGCGACGTACGCAAATTGATCTGAGTTTGCAGCTAACTCGAATTTCAGTTCGCCACAAATTTGCGGCTCACTCAGTCGGCCGCTGACAGTTTGCCGACTGGGGACACAGCCTTATGGGCATTGTGCTCAGCGCTGCCGGCGTGGTGTAGCGTGCTTAACATTGGCGTAATTAAATTCATCCATCAATTTTGGTATGCTATACATTTGTCTCTCTCTCTTTCCAGAACTAGAATCTCAGGACCCGTCGTTCGAGGACGACGAGACGGCGGACTACTTCCCGCGCACCAAGCAAACCGTCCAGATGCTGATGCGCGACCTGGACACCATGGAGGAGCTCGGCGTCATCACATAAATATGCCACCATTATATTGATTTCTTATATTTACGCGAATACTACACATTGAAATAAAACTAATTTTAAGGATTTCGGCTCGTCCCGTGACCATGGTTGCTGTAAAGCAGCCTATGCGTCGGGAACGTAAAATCTTAAATATAAACCGCGATGAAATCCTTAAAATTAGTTTTATTTCAATACCATGATTATGTTATATTGCTTTTATGCAGCCAATCGGTTCCATTTCACGTTCTTTCGTATTTGCGGGTATTTTAGTTATAACCAACCATTGGTGGCCATATTTATTCTTCTTTACGAAATTAAATGCAATGAAATAATATTAGATATCATCACATCCACAAATTAGTGTCAAGTATTTGTAAACATAACAAATTCAATTAAAAATTGGTGGCGACATGAAAATAGCGTCGTAAAAGCTGGCCATTTATTACTTTTCCTTAGTTTGTAGGAACATGTGTGAATGTGAGCAGAAAGTACGAGGATGATGAGTCTAGTAAGCAAAACTATTTTTTTAATGTAGGGACCGAAAATGTTCCTTATTAAGTATTAATTGCGAGTAATTTTAAGAATTAACATTATTTTAGAATAGATATTGTTATAATACGCTGAAATAATGTTATGCTGTAACAGCTTTACTTTTTTTATTGTGTAATATAAAAGTGAAATAAATACTTTATCCTTATTCAGATGGTTTCATTTTAAAACTCCATTAATTGTTAAAAGCTGCATCAAATTCAGCTACAAATAAAACAAAAACAGGACTACGAACTGGCAAAGTAAGCAATTTACAGTCTTTAAGTACGCCACATTCTGTACAAAATTAAAACATCAATTGAGAAATACATCACAATTTATTAGACATCTTAACGTAACACATCAACCCTCGTAAAACTTGGGCAGTTGGTCGCCCAGGATCACCGAGCGCTCCACACCCGCCTCTGAAATCACACCGAGTCTGACCACACCTCCTGAGGAACCGTCCCGGAGCATAGCCAAGGTGAGAGTGTTGGTGACGAACTTCATAGCCTGGTCTTTCGTCATATTGGGCTTGAAGTTGGCGTCGACGTAACCGTAAACGTACGATGAGCCGGACCCGCCGATTGAGACCGCTTGACGTTGGACCATACCACCGATGGGTACTGAGTAGATTTGACCTGGAAATGGAAGAACAGGATACATTTCTATTTCATCATTCAGCGGTTGTAACTGGTCAATCATGAGGGTCATATGATGTGAGCGGTGTTGAGCCTCTTGCTCTGTGCTGTGTGCTCCACCCAACAGTGTCGGTGGGCCGGTACGTAAACATAATTTCGTGCTTCTACAGCAGCCAGCAGTGGTTTCAAAACAGATTCGCCCAAATTATTACAACAATGTATGTAACATTGTTGTGACAATCCTACTCCACAATTATAACCGCATTACCTTGCAACATGAATGACAAAGCAATTAAATAAATTTCTACGAAATGTAAGTAAAGTGGGACAAATATTCAATATTCTGATATACTTATTGGCTGTTTGCCGATTTCTGATTGGGTGTTGATATCTTCAGTATTAAATGCTTCCTAATGTGTCCTAATCTATATAAAAATGTTAATACCTCCATTCTTCTTATCCCAGCCAGCAACTAGGATACCGGCGACAAGTGAGTCGCGATAATTGTAGCAGAGCTCACGGAATATAGCCGATGCAGTCTGCACTAGCGGAGGCTCACCCAGCTCCATCTTGTGGAAATCTGGAAATAGATTATTTGAGAAAAAATAAATATCTTTTATAAATGGTGTATACAAAATTAATGTTAAATGCTCTCTGGGCCTGCCTCTATGGGTAGAGTTTAAAAATAGACATAAGCTAAGTGATTATTTTTAATTCCAATACCAAGTAAATATTTTACACATTTACTAAGGCCTATCATTTTCCTGCAATCTGAGTAAGAGTAGTCCAACTAGATATGCTTTTATCAGTCAATATAAGTAAACCTGGACAAATCAGGGTACACTAAAAGCTAACCTTAATTAAAATGAAGACAATGTATGGAACAATTTATTCTATACTTACTCAAATGATACGTAACAATATCAGCAATGGCCTGTGTATCAGCGGCTGAGCCAGACCGGCAGCAGTAAATGTGGTCAGTGACCTTAGTAAGCTTATCAGTCACACGGTTGGCGATGTACGAGCCAGTGGTGGTTCGGGAGTCAGCACCGATGACAACCCCTTTGTCATATTCACATGCCATGATGGATGTGCCGGTGCTGTGGGGCGCGTTCATCCAGCTCATGCTGGGGTCGGCGTATGCGTTCACTACTGACGTCGCCATATTTCTGGAATATAGAAATCATTGTTTGGATAACAATGTAATACACAGGTAATCCATTTTGCTCGTAGGGTTGAAAAGTATCTTATAATGTTGGCGGAGGAACTTATTAACTTTCACCATGCAGCATTTATTTTAATGAATTCAATCCTAATTTAAGTTTATTAATCGTAGGTATTTCTAATTCTAGTTTTTGAGAAATATATATAATCAATGTAAAGCAATTTATACCTAATAAAGCCCAAATTTATGATTTCGGTCATTTACAAAACAGTTTTCTTCTGAAAAATGTTCTGTGATGCTATTGTTGACTGAATACACTACTTGAAAGCGGTACCTAAATAAAATTGTTTATTGTAGCGTCATCCTACAATAGGTTATAATCTAGAACTTTTAAAAGTAGTATGTTGAGGATTTAAATTTCGATAGTACTTACTTATAAATTCTAGTCAATTAAATTTTTTGGTGCACCGTAAATTAATTGTAGCTTCAAATTATTCGTGAAACTAAACCAACAATTTTTGAAAGTCACGACTTGATTGATTTGCCGGATGAAATGTCACCGTCGACGTCAAAAAAATGACAAACAAACTGAAACGTCAAGTCAAGAGAAAATGAAACTCATAGTGTTCCGATCTACGCAGTTAAAGATATTTATAGAGATCAAAGAAAATAATTCTGGAATTCTCCATTAATTCTTCTCTTATTTTTTCTTTTCTCGTTTAAATGCAGTTATAAAATTGAGCCTTATGTAGCAAGTATCAAATTTAGTTTTTGGTTCGATCTTGGATTTTGTTCGTAAAAGGCTTACCCCAAATTTATAGACGTTCTATACCTTTGTTAAACGTCATATAGTACTGCGGACCAAAAATTTGTTTTGTGCAGTACTATATGACATTTTATAAAGTTTTATAACGTCTATAAATTCAGGTGTTATAATATTATGTTGTCATCAACGAGCTAAGATTAGTTATTCGCAGGTTGTTACTCATGAGGTCGATATATAAATTTAAATTAGAGGTAACATCAAAAAAAATCTTGGGTACCTCAAACTGACGAGTATGGAAATTATTTTTGGTTTCATGATGGCTTCATGCTTCAGCTTACTTTACAAACTAATATGAAAGTGGACACCTCAAGTTTCCATCCTTCCTATTTGTAACTTTCTATTACGTGTGTGCTATTTGTTCACAGTACCTATTGAATTCGCATACTTTGTCCACCTTTAAATGAAAACGCATCGTCATCATAGCGTGGGTGTCCTCCACTCATTAGCGTCCCTTGTCCCGCTAAAAACATACAAAAAAATATGAATTCGCTACGCATCATTTTGTACGTCATCCCAAAAATGATGTTTATTTAAAAGTTATAAAAGACTACCGGCTTTGTATCCGAGCGACGTTTTTGATAAATCGCCTTTTTATTCTACGATTTCATTCAAAAAGAATATCGAATTTATATTTATTCATGAAGTTTGCGATTCGCCACCGTTGTTCAATACGATAGCACACGTCTTAGAAAAAATGTTTATTCAATAACCAACAGCAGTCTTGATACTTGAAAAAAGGCAACGGACTTATATATTCTTACTGAGCTCACTGGGTTTGTGGTACATTATTTTACTCTTTGGTTTGTGGTTAGATGATTACGAAATGTCAGGCACAGAAGTTGTTGTTGTTGTTTTGAATGATTAGTACGCTGCTGGCCGATGCGGCCTTTGCAGCTTCACCGGGTTTTTAGGCGAGCGCAGAGTGCGCTCTAGCCGGAGGGGCATGCAACTAGCTCAAGGGCGCCACATGGGGCACGACCTCGGCTTGGGCCGTTGCTTGGGGGGAGATTGTCGGATTGCGCGTAGGTGCGAAGGCGCACCTGTTGGTGGCGGCGGACGAGAGGACTCTTCGACCTCGCCGGCGAGGTCGGTGTCTGTTCGGTTGTGTACGAGTGTCCGCCTCTTCGATTTCCGCATCGAGGAGAACGGTGAGTGGGTCGGGGGGGTCTAAGAGTACGTGTCGCGGGCGACGACGTCTCGTCCTAGTTAGGTCGGAGGGACATCAGGCACAGAAGTGAACTTAGCTCAGTGCTGATGTCTTTCCAAGATCGTCCAATCCGAAGTCCGCATATTTTCTCGAGATGTCTTGCACCTTATTGCAGTCTTTTAAACCCTCCAAGTACTATTTAGGCTATTTAATTCAATATCTTTTTGAAGGTCAACATTAGTTTTTTCACAGGGTCGTTTTTAAAATTCTTAATTTAATTAAAAAAGCGACCCTGTGAACAAAACTAAATTGTTGAATAAATGTTTTTAAAAAAGAACGTGGAGGTAATCGGTCTTTAATTTTTTAAACTGTCAATTTATAAACTATCAAACCGACCGAGTCGTTGTATACGCACGGATTGCTCATCGCCAATAAGTAGGCGTATTATTGAGGCCTCGCGATCCGACCTCACCGGGGCCCGAACCCGGGCCCGTGGAAGTGGCTGTCGATCTCACTTGAATAATGACGCGTGCGGTGGCGACGTTTTGTCCTCTATTTATTCCACCCCCGCGCTACATAATGGCCAGATGTTGATATTTTTTTCGATATTACAATGTATTTTAAGTTTCGATAGCCATTGTTGATGTGATGCCCGTTTCCGTTACCAACGACCCTTATGAAATGTCACGTCAATTCGTAGGTGTCTATATTTTATTTATTGATTTCATATACTACACATTGATATAAAACTATTTTATAAAAAAATATTTTATTTATATACTCGTAATCTATACATCTATACATATAAATAAAATTGGAGTGTCTGTTTGTAATATTAAAATAACCGCTTTTTACTAAGTGCATTTGGATGTATACACGTTACCTATACCGAAACAACATTTTTTACAATTTTTGTCTGTCTGCCTGTCTGTCTGTCTGTCTGTCTGTCTGTCTGTCTGTTTGTTCCGGGTAATCTCTGAAATAGCTGGACCGATTTTGACGGGAATTTCACTAGCAGATTGCTGATGTAACAAGGAGTAACATAGGCTACTTTTATTTTAGAAAAAAAAATTGGATCTCTCGAAAAAAAATTAAAACCAATGTTGCAGCGCTGCGCCTGATTAAAGTTTGATAGCAACAATCTGCAATGCGTCCCGCGGGATCAGAACGCGAGCAGGCTGTTGCCAACGGCTGAGTCTTTGTTAAATACCACGCGGACGAAGTCGCGGGCAAGAGCTAGTTAAATATAAAACCAAGCGCACCATTGCAAGACCTCGAGACATTGTGTGCACTTTCTGCGTAGATCGGACCACAAACAACAACTAAATTTGAGAGTACCCCAGTTCTAACTATGACACTAGGACGTCTAACATCTCAGTCCTCCCGTGACCATGGTTGCTGTAAAGCCACCAAAACGTCGGGTACGTAAAAAACATAAAATAAACGCGATGAAATCCGTAAACTTAAGTTTTATTTGTATTATGTATATACATATTAAAAGTTTTAAATACTGTCCGCTAGAGGCGCTGTTATGGCTGCATACCTATCTTTTAAGTCTGATACTGTACAGTACACCTAATCGACGCCCGATAATATATGGCCCAATGTACTATCGGACACATAATTACCTTGTCATCTAAGGATCTATTTAGCATGGCAATACTTCACTCTAGATCAACGGCTTGCTACGACAATGTACCTCTACCGTCCAAACGAAAAGTTACTTACGTGGCCAAGCGGATAGAACCTATATGATATTAACCAGACAAACTTCCATGTAAGTTTAAACATATATAGGTAGCCTTCGTAAGAAGTATACGAAATATGACGAAGCAGATAAATGATAAATTGCGAAGCTGTTGATAAATAGAGATTTATATAAAAACTATATAGGTCGTTGGGTGGCGAGGGGCAGCCGCCATTACACCAAGTTAAATCCAGGCTATATTATAGCCCGCTTGGCTTCTGCTCAACGACACGATACGTCTTCACAACCCAGTTATGATGGCTTTCCGACTGACTAGATACCTACTGGAAAAATCTATAGCTACGTATAGGATACTAGCTGCGCTCCGCGGTGTTACCCGCGAACTTTTACAAAACCTTTTAAACAACACGGTTCCTGTACGCTATCCCATGGGAACCGTGCATTTTTTGGGGATAAAAATTAGCCTATGTGCTATACCAGACTATAATCCGTTCCGTTCCGAAATAAGATCCGTTCAGCCGTTCTGGGGTGATTGAGTAACAAACATCCATCCATCCAAACTTTCACATTTATAATATTAGTGGCTGATGAAGTTTTTTTTTTCAGAAATGTGCTGTAATTTATATTTTACGGTACTACTCTAGGTGTTACAAATCTTCAAACTGTAGTTATAGGCAACAATTCTAGGACTAAATTTCTGTTATCTGTCCGCGTGCGTTTAGATAGAAATTTCGACGTAGGTAGGTATATAGATACGCTACTAGCTACGTTTCGTCACGATAAAAAAACCTAGCTAACTTATGCTAAACACACGAGAATTAAGATACGCGCAAAGCACAAACTACTGAAGTTGAATAATCAACCTAAATACATACCTAGGTGATAACTAAAACAAAAAAAGTTTAGTGTATATTTTAGTTTTTTTTTGTTAAAGACATACGCAATGTGGTTCAATTATGCTGCTATATGCACCCGCGTTTCCCGATCAATCCTAACAATTCAAATCATTCATTCACATTTTTATCCCACAATACCACTTATATAAATTTGATTCGATATTTTATAGCGCATTGTTAGCACGCGCTGAAGCTCGGCCGACGATATTTTATTTATTTTTTATATATATTTCGGTAGGTGGGACCGGCGGCGCGGGCCGGGAGGCCGCCACTGCGAGGGGTGGCAGGGAGAAGGCCGCCCCTAAAAAGTTATGTATTTTTTTTCCTCTTTTTTCCCATCGCCGTGATGAAACGGCTAGCGATATTGATCCGAGACTCCTCGGACTATATTCTTGAAAGCTTTCATATTATACTGGAGATATTTTCTCAGATTCTCATTACAGTTGAGATGTTTGTCGTTTGACGGAAAATATCGCATTAAAATATGAAGACGATAGTTAGACTTTTTCATTAACTTCTTAATGGGTACCTTATATATAATCCAATGTATCACATATCATAATAGGTATCTAAAGTTATCGTATATAGTTGATACTGACATGACGCTAAGTACCTTGAATAACAGATGTAGATACTTACTGACGTGGGTACCTAAACATATTGATTATGCTCTTATACTGGTCGCATTTAGCTTAATCTTAGTCCCTAGCCGGAGCCGGATGCCCCGGGATCACTGCTTTAAGTCTAAGTCAGATGATTCTAGCACACACTTTTCATGCGACTTGAATTTTTCGCATAGTTTCTGAGATTTCGTGATGAGCGGTAAGCAGCACTAAGCTATTTTATTTTAATAAAAAATATTAACAATAAGATATAAATTGTATTCAGAGTACAGTGTCCAACATGTAGTCACATTTATAATAACATTTCAATAGGTAATTACTGCTATTAACTATTGCTACGTAAAGTTCCAGAGTGTAATGTAACTACTATTGTAACCAACCTGTGTATCTCATTTTAAGTGAACTGTAAGTTCTTATGAGAAATAAAGTCTTTAAATCTAATTAACTAACTAAAGTTAAACTAAATGATGACATATTGATTTCTTATATTTACGCGAATACTACACATTGAAATAAAACTATTTTTTTTTAAGATTTTATCGCGTTTATTTTTCGTTTTTACGTTCCCGACGTTTCGGCTGCTTTACAGCAACCATGGTAACGGGAGGACTGAGGTGGTTGACGTCCTGGTGTCATAGTTAGGAACGGGCTACCCTCATAATTGTTAAACTGGTTGCTGTAAAGCAGCCGAAACGTCGGGAACGTAAAAACGAAAAATAAACGCGATAAAATCCTTAAAAAAATTGTTTTATTTCAATAAATGATGACACTTTAACACATAAGTTATGTATACCATCGGTATGTCCCACCAATCTGGTGAATGTACCGCGCTATAGTAATGTCTCCCCCGGCCGGGGGGGCAGGTGTTGGTAGCGGCTCGCGCGCGTCCATCCCTTTATCCCATTGTGTCCATAGGACAAGCTGCTCGATGGAGTGGGCACGGTACGATGATGTACAGGATGTTACGCTTTTCACAACTTGGAATATATGGTACCACTGCTTAATTCTTAGAACCTATGTTTATACAGTGGAAGGACCAATTATAGTAGTCGGTATCGCCAGTCAATTATTTCGCTCGCGTCGGTATCGCCAGTCAATTATTTCGCTCGGGTCGGTATCGCTAGTCAATTATTTCGCTCGCGTCGGTATCGCTAGTCAATTATTTCGCTCGCGTCGAACACGCCAGTCAATTATTTCGCTCGCGTCGAACACGCCAGTTTAGAGTCTACTTACTTCGCTCGCGCATATTTTGAGCAGTGAAGCATTTACTAAAATGCAAGCTAGCACGGTTATTGTGAGCGAACATTCACTCGCTCAATTGCATCAGCCAAAGACTGTTGAGCGGAGACTACGTCAAAATCTTAGGGACGATTAATATATGAATGATAAAAAGTGTGCAAACCTTAAGAACCTCAATAACAAACCTTTATACGTACTGTTTCCGTAACATAACGTCTTCCATCCCGCCCAAACCACAGATCTCATAAAAAAGTATGACAGTGACAGCATGTTTGTTCCATGACGCTACGATTACATTAGAAGTAGGCGATCTTTCGAGCGACGCATTTGTTCTGTGATTATAAAACCTCGCCAAAGAATAACGAAATACAGTATTAATTATCTTTTACAGGCTTTGATCGAGTCGTTTAATATTCAAACACCTGTTGTTACATTAATATTGATCAGGTAAGTAGTATGGTAAATTATAGGAATTTTCCAGTAAAATATAATTATACACATACCAGTTGTAATTTTAACTTGTGTAGCCTATAGATTTTGATTGTTATTATGTATACATTTACAATTCTAATGTGTATTTTAGTAGTAAGTACTTATTCGCAGCATACAACACGTTGCACACTTGTGATAACATTAGTTCTATAAATAGTGTGTGCTTTATGTTTCTACCGATCGTACATAACACGTTACATGAGCAATTTAAAAATACACATTAAGAAATACTTAACGTTAGCGAACCAAACCAATTGTTGGCAATAATTATAACTTCGTAAATACCTAAGTATTTTTTCGGTATAATTTTCAAATTTTTTGAAATACCACTGTTGATACAGATGATTTATTTCTTTAGAAATCTTTAATACTTAAGTACATGTTTAGTTAAACAACTGCTACTTTGATAGTGTCAAACATTCAACGCGACGGAACAATGGGAGGCACATAATTTTTCCACCCTCAAACTACATACATACCTACCTAAAATATGAAAATGTACAAACAAAAATTGGTCTGAATAGTATTACTTCGAAATCATTTATAATAAGTAGTTCTAATTTCAAATTGACGTTGGCAACCAAAGACGAGTGAGGCCATTTAAAAAAAGAAAGTAGTTCTAATAAACGTAATTAAAAAAGTATTTTAAGGTAAGTAATGTTTTTAATAATATTTCGTTGCGTATAAGTGCAAGATTGTTCGTAAGCCAACTGAATACTTTATAGTCTACCGTATTTAGACAAGTTGTATGGAGAATTGAATGTTTTAAATAACGTCCGCTAGAGGGGCTATTCAATGCTCCATACAAAATGTCTAAATACGTTAGACTATAAAGTATACAGTTAGAGTGCTGTTCCCGTGACAGATAAGTCACGTGACTGTCCCAAGACTACATCATCGGCCAGCGCCTAATGAGCGCTGAATATCTAACATCTATTGTAGATATAAGTTAAAGGCAACACTGATCGTGACGTAGGCTTAGGCCACAGTCGACAGAGACTATTGTACCACGGGTACCGGTAGAATTACGAGAACACACTGTATCACACATAAAAACCGTCTATTTCCAAATACACGTATTTTTTTTCTCGTGCGCACGTTCGTTTTGTCCGATCGTAGGTTATTCATGCGCAGTCGCGAGCGCTCTTTGGGGTCACTTTTTGGAGATTATTTTGCATTGTGGGCCGAAGTCGAAAAAGCTGGACAAAGAGCTAAGAGGCCCTGTTGACTGACCGAACGGTTTTGTGCGGGGATGCTGTAACGGCGGATTAGCATCGCCGGATCGGTTACATCTTGATCATGACGAGTGCCCGGAAAATTACTTAGTTGTTAGATATCAGATAAAGATATTTTATTACTCGAAAAATTTGGTTTAAAAAAAAACTAAAAGCATTGTTAGGATTGACTGTTTACAGGCACACGTTGTGCGGCAGCTGGTGGAATGGTACGATGGTGAATTAACATATCAATTAGATGATTATGTCATCTGTTTTAGACGGTATCATTTATTCTTTTTCTTTTTTTTAGGTTGGCAATCGGCTAAAAAATAATACCATTTGTGCCAGTGTCAAGTATTTCTTGATAATTTTTGTTATACTATTATAAGTACCCCTGATGATAATGATGATCTTGATGACGACGATGGTGATGAAATAAATCCCCTAAGCCTATCAGTAAAGCTGTGGATACTTCACAAAAAAATTACCGGACATCTTGTGAGAACTTGAAAAGTGAAGTTATACTGTTTTTTTTTTCTATTTCTCTCACTCGTGCACGCTTATTAACACACAATGTACTAGTCCCGATGTACATAGTCGTCCCTCTCATCTATTTGATTATTACTAACACTTACCTCAATAAAATCACTTAACAAATAAACACCAAGTCAATTTTTTTTATAAATAAAAACCATAAAAAAAACTCCCCTAACTTTTTAAATGTAATCTTAATTGCTGTGTTACATACAAAGGGAATGTTTTTTTACTAGATTACCGATGACGGATGTAGGGGTGCGAGGTGTAAAATAAGGTATTTTTTTATAGATTACGGCGTAAAAAACTACAACGTGGGAGACCGCAGTTTTATTAGGGGGTTGGTTAAATGTAATAGCTGTGTAATTAGGATGAGCACATGGAATGTTGTTTATCTTTCTTCTTCTTTTCAGGTTGGCAATCGCCTGCAAAATAGAGCTATTTTAGCCAGTGTTGAGTAATTCTTGAAAATAGTTTTTGAATAATTACCCATGATAATAATGATAGGTAATGTTCATGACGATGATAATGGTGATGGGATGAATCCCCCCTACACTTATCAGTAAAGCTTTGGATACTTTACTGATAATTACGGACATCTTGGGAGAACTTGAAAAGTCAAGTTTTATTATTTCATTTCTATTTCCATCAATAAACGTATAAATGTTTAATATCCCACGAATATTACACATTATTTATCAAATAAACACATTTTTGGAAACTAAAAAATAATTGACAATTTCACGGTTCAACTCCCGCCAAAAAACATGATTATACTTTTTAAATGATTTCTAAAAGAAGGCGGTTACGCATATCTCCGACATTTCTGAACAGATTGCAATAATCAATTCTCTTTTCATTTGATATGGAGCTAACTCAAGAGTGGACCTATTAAAAAGTATTTTAAGAAGTCAACCTAAAGCTAGCACACATTTGCTTGGATTCCAAAAAAAAATAGGTAGGTTAAATTGTAAGCATTCATGTTTTTTTTCTTTTTAGTGTACCTTTTGAAGTCACGGTTATTTTTAATAAAATATATTTACATTCAATTATCATTATTACTTAGATTGTATTGCTTCAAAATATCGCTTTCTCAAAATGAACCGCACACCGACATGTCACAACATAACATCCACTAACAACCCCCAATCAAATCGAAATACAATTGCACGCGTTCACTTTTTTTTCAATAAAAAACCACCTCAAACCGCAAAGGGCCACACGAGCAGCACGTTTAAAAAGTTATAAATAAAATAATTTGTGTTTTTTGGCGGTCGCGTGCGCGTTCCTACCCGCCGGGCGGGAATTTCAAGTGTGCACGCTTCCGGTATTGTGTGCTACCCTCCTTACTGGTAACGAGACGGTAACGAGGGTCATAGGCCATAGAGCTTTTGTGCGGTTTTTTAAGAACAGTTTTTCGAATTTCAAAGTAGGTAATATGAGGTAGCGATCACTCTCTGTTTGGCGACCGCTTGTTTCAGTGGTTTGTGCGTATGATCTCGTAATTGGCCGTAGCTAGGTGATAGATACTTAAGTCACGCTGCTTAGTTTAGGAGTATATAGTTAGTGGGTTTGGCTGGCTGTTATGTATTCTCGAACTTGTTATGCTTCGGTGAGGAGAAGTGTAGTAAGGCTTTGTGTTGGACAGCGGCGAGGGGCGAAGCACTAGGCGGGGCATCTGAGATTTCTTCGTCCGGGCGGGATCTTTTTGGGCATGAATCTACCTTGTATGACGTCATGCTTAAATTCATTTTTAATGACACGTTACAAAAAAATATATGCTACATTATAATCGTTCATTACGCGCAGTTTTTCTTAAAATTATTCTTCGGCCATGTCTGGAGTGAGGACCTCATGGCCCCGAATTTGGTTCTATAACGCTATTGAATCATTATTAAATGGCTATGATAGAGTATTATGGGAGAGACTTACTGATATCCCCGAGTATTTGGATTAACAAACAAAACATATAATTGATAGAATATAATAATATGACATAGGCATATAATTAATTGAATACTTTCTTAGATTCGCTTCGTTTCGCGGAGAATTGGATTTTATTTGGAGTCCCGTCACTCGTGCTAGATAGTTTCTCCACTAACATCTTAGAGGAGTTCGGTGTTGCTGGCTTCTTTAATTATCGATCAAACTTGTTTGGTTTATAATTGCAAAAGTTGACAAGTCGAGGGTCAGTGTTGGGTTCCTCTTCCCCCATTTGTTAAACAAAAAATAACATAATCCCATTAAAAAAATATACTGTGAATACAAGTCGGTGATATTTGATTGAACGTTCAAATAAATACCGTTGTTTAAATCCGCATTGGATTGTTGTTAACTACAGTTCGGAAATATTAAAGATGGCCGTCCATCGCCGCTACGCTGCGCCGCGCCTAACTAAACAAAACGTCCCAAAAATTAATGCCATTGTCCATTAATCAAGTTAAAAGGATTCCCAATCGCAAAAACTGTCCGCTTTTGATGTCCAACCCTTTTTTTACTGATGCCGGTCGCTGGTGCCGTTACCTCGGTAATATTTAGAACAATTTCTTTGTGTATTTTCTAAGCTTTTTACGACGGGCCACGACGTCGGGTGCCGCTCTCCTTTTGTTGTCAAACTTAGAGCAATATATTTGCATATTCAAACATTCGGATTTGCATTTTGTGCCCGTACTACTATTGACGGGTTAAATACATTTTATTTTGTCCACGTCTCCAACAATGAGTTGAAATAATAAAATGGTGATTATTCTGAAAATGGGCTAGTGTTTTACTGTTCCGCTAATTGTTTTGCTTGACACAGTAGTAAAATTGTGTCTGAAACGAAAGTTTTAATTAGATAAGCACTATCTATACTGAAGATGATGTATTCTAAACAACAAATGTATATAATAATACTTTTTATTATGAAAAAACTAATAAGGATTACCCCAAAATCCCTATATTATGTGCAAATGCTAGCTAATTGTGGAAGTAAAAATATGCTCTCGAATGAAAAGTTTAAATGAAATTTAAATTCGCCATTTTTATTTTGTTTATCGAAGCGAAATTCTAGAGTGTTTTGTAAGAAATTCGTTACATCCGTATACGACTCGCGGCATAAAAGGATTAAAATTTAGAACACATTTTTTTGAATTCTGAATGTAAATGCACAGATGAAATAGTTTATATAACAATAGATTCCTCGTATGCCAAAGATGGATATTATGAAAGATATTTTTTTTTTGATGTGGCAATCACTGGAATAACATTTAAAAACGGAATGCGCATGTGGCGGTGAAGGGACAGTGCGGGCAGGTACTCGCGTTTTTGCATTTCCTCTCCTGCCTTTTTACATTAAAAACTTTCTTTTAAATAAATAATCCCGACATCGCATGACAGCATTTTAAAATAATAATTGCTGTTTTAATTTTGAGCGTCGCACAAGAACTTACAGAAATCAAAAAAGGGTACCGTATTTCCAATTTTCAACTGACTACGTACATATAAGGTAGGAGGCTGATATAGTACTACGAAGGTACTTAAAACATAAGCAAATAAACTATGTTTTATTTCATCTTTTTTTTTATTGGCAAATGCCAAAAAAAAAATATTTTAGTTCCATTCTTCACCTAAATAATATCATCGATAAACATATTTAATTGTCTAATGTTTTCGGGTTTTTTTATTGACTGTCAAATTTGATTCGCCATTTTCCTCAGAACATAAAGTCTATCGATCGCGATGTTTAATGAAACTAAAAAAGAGGGTGAGCAGCGGGGGTGAGCGGCCATAAATTCGGCCAGTCTCATTTGAATTTCGAATCAGTGCATTTATTACAGCTTCCCTTGGATGGAAGGGCAAGACGAGATACGGCGGGAAAATGTTAGGTACGGAAGAAGAAATACGATTGGCCATGAATCTTTAGGGTTTCTTGTGCAATGAATACAGAGTATAAAACATCATAATTACACCTGCATTGTCGTAAGTGTTACTAATGTTACAATAGGGAATGCAAAACAAGCGTGTACTGAACACCAGTTTCTATTAAAGTGCCGTTTTTGAGCGAGTTCGGTAGCTGTACTTGAAAGCTTAAAAACAATCAAAATATTTGAGCGACCCAGGACAAGACTGGGACTCAAACATAGGACACTTGTTACTACTTTAGAAACGTAAGATAGGTATACGTTCTTAACTTATTGATTAAATCGTCAGTTCCTTTGTACCATATTTTTTTATAGGCTTCTACAGATAACTTGGAAGAGATAAGATCTATGTTGTTATACTGTTTTATTGTGCGTATCTCTGTAATGGCTTAATCCTTAGTGAGGTCCGGGTTGTGGTGTCGATTGCTGGCAAGATATTAGTTTACTATACAATAAGATTATAAAGCGTGACTGTTGATTTTTTAATGGAACACGACGTGTTGTTAATCCTTATAAAGTTGTAATTTGAAATGTATGTTTGTTTTGTTCATGGCTCATTGGATGACCAACCTAATACAAAATGGTCATTTCCTAATTTGAATTTCCATTTTTTATGATCCGCTAAATGTAAGTGTATAAATGATCGGATTATACACTTACATTTATCGGATCATAAAAAAATGGAAATTCAAATTAGGAAATGAGCATTTTGTATTAGGTTGTTTTAAAGCTAAACAGAACGGTGTTGACTCGTAGGAAATATGGCTGTTGCTCTGCCTGGGCTTGCATTCTTTTTTTTTCGTGATCATGTTTTCTCTATGATCGCAATTTTCCGTCCAGTTACATGTTCTGTTACTATTTTCGGCGGGAAGTTGAACACGGAAGTTGTATTTTTTTCCAAAGTGTGCTTCATTCAAGTTTCTTTACTAAATAATATTACATCGATTTTATCCATTGTGCATAAATGAAGGAAATTAAAATGTAATAGACTTGACTTTTCAAGTAACCCAATATGTCCGGTAAATTTTCACTAATGAATTCATAGCTTTAATAAGGCATTCATTTCATGATCATCATCATTATTATCATCAGGAGCACTTATAATTTTATAATATTCATTATGAAAAAAATGACAATGGCAAAAATTGCGCTATTTTGTAGCTGATTGTCAACCAAAAAAATAAAAAGTAGTTCTGTTACAACTTTGCTACATTTGGCTTCAAATTCAAACACTGCCGAGTGCCACAGTTGCAGGCAAAGTTACCTACTCGTGCACAAATACATATAAAAATATAACCTACATTTTATTAATGTCACGTTAAAACTTCCTCAAAGACATGTTTATTATAAAAGAATCAGTGAAATTATAAAAAATGGCTAACGCGGAACACGTGTCTGCCAACAATGTCGAATGCAGATCAGGCAAGTGTCGCATTCGATTCCGAGAAGGCGACGAATCGATTTTTAAGCTCTATTCAGACATCACTAGTATCTCTAGCTAGTACCACCAACCTATTAACTCGCATTTGTATTATTGACAATTTGTTGGTAATATGGTTAATGCCTTCACATGCCATTAGACGAAATTTAATGTTTTTTATTGGATTTGTTGCTAAACTAAAGTGCCCCCCCGCCTCAAAAAATACTCCTCTCATTTACTACTTCTATTATTTATTTGACTATCGATGGTTAAGGAGTACAGATTACTCCTTGTTCTGAACAGACCTTATTCCAATATTATTACTCTTCGCGTGTTTTGGGGATTAGAATCGTTTTTATGGTCGTATTGGAACAAAAAACATATTTTTGCATGGCAGCATTGATATTATTTTTGGCGTTCGGGATTTAAAATATGGATGCACCTGGTTGGTTGGTTAATCCTGGTATAACGATAATTAAAAAAAAAATTTGAAAGTCCATGGAATACTTTTTATTACTTATTTGTTTACTTTCTTACAGTGTATGAGGTCAGTGAACACTAAGCCGGACAGATACTTTATTTTTGTACTAGTTTTTTAAAAAGTGGACGACAAACATCGCCGCAAATCTTCGCCAGCCATGCGTTCTTGCATCTGTTAGGATCTTTACCCAGGATCCACTTCAATCATAGTATCATTTAACTTGAGCCGGCCGATATGAACAAAAAATTGGCCAGTACGAGTGGTCAGACAACAGCTGGCTTCTTTGAACACGAAAAAAGTAGGTACTCGATTAAAAAAAGTAGGTTTTAGAGGAGAAAAAAATGGCGCGGTTTGAGGTTACCGAAGCGTGCCGCCCCGTAACGCCTACTGTTGCAGTATTGCTTTTTTTCACATATAAAATGTACTGTTAGTGGGTCGATGCGGGTACGCTGTGGTCACCAGCCATATGGCTTTGTTCTGGATTTACTGAAATTATAAAATATACCTACATTATGTTATATCACTACTGTCTACTCACCGTAGTACTTAGGATAAAATCTTTACACCTTGGAGTGAACATCCATTTTTGTTCCTACTCATAATGCCAATAGTAGGTACTTGAGTGTGGAGTTGTGGATCTTTGTAATATGAATGTGTAAATATCTTACATAAAAAAAAAGAAACAGCACATCAGCGCATTGCGAATTCGGAGTCTGTGGAGGAAAAAGTGGCGGGAATTTGGAAAAGTAGAAAAGTAAAAGTGGTTGTGACTAAAAACTAATTCAATTACATATCTTATTACATTTTATAATCTTTTAATCTGTGGTGTGTTATGGAGGTCTAATCTCAGTGTATTTCTTATATATGCGATAAATATCTGTACCTACCTACCTAATAAGAATAAAAAAGCGATTAAATTAAAATAAGACAGATAGTTATTTAAATTTACTTCATCGTATAATATGATTTATTTATTTGGGTAGTTAACTATTTTTTTTTTATTCATTGTTAATTTTTGTTACTTAAACATTTTATTCACATTTATTATCTGCTTTATGTATATTTTTTGTTCAATTGCAAAAAAAAATATACTTAAATTCTTATTTATGATTCAATTTGGTGTAACCAAGTGTTTGTGTTAGTTTAAATTTATATTGTTTTGGGGGGAAATACGGAAAATATAACTAATTTAAAATCTTCGTTATGAGTCGAAAAAAAAGTGATGGATAGTTTTGCTTGTGGTTAATGTGTTTTTTTTTTAATATTTTACGCCAAATATCTGGTGGGTGTGTGTGTAAAATCACAAATTAGCAGTCGATTGTTGCTTCAAAGGTAAATTTTGAAGTTTGGCGCCGTTTTTTGATAAATATCATGAAAGATTAATGGTAATATATATTCGAAAGGTAGACATTTTGTTAAAAAGCCGACCTTATGCTTTTTATTAGTATAGCTTCTTATGAAATAAACGATGAAAATTATATTTCCGAGATAGATTACTACAGAATACATTTTATCCTTTTACAAATATAGATATTAGTTAAAAAACTAAATATATCGTTGGTTTGTTTATATTACCGACTTGATTAGCGCAGTTGGGAGCGACCCTGCTTTCTGCGCCAAGGGTCCCGGGGTGCAATCATGGCAAGGACGAACCTTGTGCGATAAGCACGAATGTTTGTCCGAGTCATGGATGTTTAATATCTATATAAGTATTATGTACGGGGTTCGCCCTCAGTCCATTGCACGGTTAACATAATACAAGCGTCGCTTAGTGTGGGACCGTATAGTTGGTGTGTTCGTCTGGCGATATTTATATTATACTAGCTGTTGCCCGCGACTTCGTCCGCGTGGTATTTAACAAAGACTCAGCCGTTGGCAACAGCCTGCTCGCGTTCTGATCCCGCGGGACGCATTGCAGATTGTTGCTATCAAACTTTAATCAGGCGCAGCGCTGCAACATTGGTTTTAATTTTATTTCGAGGGATCCAATTTTTTTTTTATAAAATAAAAGTAGCCTAAGTTACTCCTTGTTACATCAGCTATCTGCCAGTGAAATTCCCGTCAAAATTGGTCCAGCCATTTCAGAGATTACCCGGAACAAACAGACAGACAGACAGACAGACGGACAGACAGACAGACAGACAGACGGACAGACAGACAGACAGACAGACAGACAAAAATTGTAAAAAATGTTGTTTCGGTATAGGTAACGTGTATACATCCAAATGCACTTAGTAAAAAGCGGTTATTTTAATATTACAAACAGACACTCCAATTTTATTTATATGTATAGACTAGCTGTTGCCCGCGACTTCGTCCGCATGGTATTTAACAAAGACTCAACCGTTGGCAACAGCCTGCTCGCACGTCTGATCCCACGGGACGCATTGCAGATTGTTGCTATCAAACTTAATCAGGCGCAGCGCTGCAACATTGGTTTTAATTTTTTTTCGAGAGATCCTATTTTTTTTTCTAAAATAAAAGTAGCCTAATTTACTCCTTGTTACATCAGCTATCTGCCAGTGAAATTCCCGTCAAAATCGGTCCAGCCATTTCAGAGATTACCCGGAACAAACAGACAGACAGACAAAATATTTAAAAAATGTTGTTTCGGAACGTGTATACATCCAAATGCACTTAGTAAAAAGCGGTTACTTTAATATTACAAACAGACACTCCAATTTTATTTGTATGTATGTATAGATGTATAGATTATATTATATTTACGTACGCATTGCGATCAAAACCGTATTCTAAATACGAATACTCTAAATTCCAATACGTTACACATAAGTAACCAGCACCCATTCTGCGAAGGGACCATTATAATATAAAAGTACGTTTTATGCAGGTCTTCAAAGGTTTTTTTAATGGTTGCCAACAACCACCTGCGTGGCACGAACCGGGCAAAAAACCAACGCATTATGTCTCTTACAAACCGATTCATGGATGTATTTAAACGCATGTGGGACGAAAAACTATGGAGTTTCAATTTATTAAAAGTAGGTACAAATATTAATTCAAAAAATATTATTAAAATAAATCCTATTTTTAAAATTGTTCTTTTAGAATAAGCCTATTTTTTTAAATCATTTTTTTTTGTATCTCGATATTTTTATGGTACCTAAATAACACTAGGTGAATCTAGAACACATGACAACATAGAATGTAAGCCGCAGTAACGTATGCACGATATTTTTTGTAATATCTATACATATAAAGTGAGTCTGTTTGTAATATTAAAATAACCGCTTTTTACTAAATGCATTTGGATGTATAGATCCTATTTTTTTTTCTTTATTTTAGAAAAAAAATAAGATCTCTCGAAAAAAATTAAACCAATGTTGCAGCGCTGCGCCTGATTAAGTTTGATAGCAACAATCTGTAATGCGTCCCGCGGGATCAGAACGCGCGAGCAGGCTGTTGCCAGTGGTTGAGTCTTTGTTAAATACCACGCGGACGAAGTCACGGGTAACAGCTAGTTAATAAATATATTTAATTGAAATACATATCATAACAAACTTAGAGTGTGTATTTTGATAAAGACAAAACCAATTTACATAACAAAAAAATATAAATTACAATGGAAGGTCCAGTTATGTTGTAGGTACGACGTCACAAACAGAGAAAGATCAATAAATAACATCGCTGTTTGTTTGCGATGCGTCCAGGTTTTAAATATATTGATGATTTAAATTATAATAATAATTATAAAAACTGTACTTATAGCGACTCCACTCACTTTGTGTGCCACTTGTATAGAGTTAAGTCGAATTCTTTTTCGCATATTTTTTATCTAAGTAAAGATGTGGTCCATTGTGGTAACTGCGACATCCGCTAGAAATAGGTTAGTGCGTCGAGTGCGAGTTTATTCGTACTCGTATACTTTAAAGTTTACGTTTTTGTCCACTTTGTAAGGAGAATTATGTTTTAGATACCGTCCGCTAGAGACGCTGTTACATTTGCCACACAAATTGACAAATACCCTGGACTATGCAGTTTCCCTTAGTTTCCTTATGAAAACCTCATATTTGCAGCTCTGTTTGTTGGAAAATTGATAGAAAATAAATATACTTTTAAAATGTAGTAGTTTACAGTTACGAGTGATGGATGATCGTACTTATTACAATGACGGCATTTATTCTCGAACAAGATACGACTACATCAAGAGTTCCTGCTGGGCACAATTATCATCAAAGTGCACTTTCCGCAAATTTTTCCCGCATTTACCAAATATTAATAGCGGATATATTTAAAATAATGTAAAATATTTCAAAACATCTTTCTCAGTTGCTATTGGGATGTTCTTCTTTTTATCGTGTCGATGGTATTCTTTTTCCATCGTCGATGTGAAATAATTTACCAATCGACAGATTGTTGGTTGCTCAGGATGCCTCAGAAGCGGTAACTTACTTAGATGACGCCACTAGCAGGGGGAGCTCGTTAAATGCACCTATTATTGGAATTATTCCTTCTTATTAACAATTCCCTAGCGCATGATAAAACATAAAATATCTTAAACTATTCTAGGCTTTCCGTGTACTGACTAAAAACTTCACAATATGAAACTCTTAGGCCCGGTTTCCACGAAGGCGGAGTAGCGGAGCGGAGACGAATATACTATTCACAGTTTTTTTTTAAAACAACCGCTAGGTATATGTTATGAAATAGCATATATAAAAATTTAATAATACGCATAGATACCTGCACTCTATTACAAAAGCAAACGCGAACTTACACGAAAATGTGTGACGCAATTATTATACCTACTAGACATAAATCAAACAAGTAGTATTGTTTTAACAATTGTTTTAATAAAAAAAACAATTGTTTTCGGGGACACAAGTGTATGAAAAATTTCCATAGGTAGGTACGTAGGTACGACGGCGATCGGCAAACATTCAAATTATGTTGATTTGACGTTAGTTTGTACATGTAACACTGTAATATTGTATAGTTGATGAAGTACTTGAATATAATCTTCATGCCCAAATGCTTTGGACAGTAAGCAGATAGAACTGTCTATCCAAGAGCTCGGTGCCTGTTTAGTAATTATAAAAAAAAAATAAAAAAAAAACCTGTATAAATCGGAGGATAGTTTTGAAATGAAACTAATTTTAAGGATTTTATCGCGATTTTATTTCGATTTTACGTTCCCGACGTTGAATCGCGATAAAATCCTTAAAATTAGTTTTATTTCAATGTGTAATATTTGCGTAAATATAAGAAATTAATACGGAGGATAGTTTGTCAGAACTAGGTATAATAGGTAAATATTGTGAGTTTTAATGCAGAATGTAATCTCCGGATTTACTGATCCGATTCAGAAAACTATTTCACCTATAAGTAGCAGTGCTAGCCAAGTTGGTAGAACGCTTGTTTCGGTAACAAGGATCGCAGACATACACCGGCTCGCACATCTGGGATTTCTGGATTTCATGTGCGAATCTCATTTTCAACCATGATTATTACTTGCTAAAAGGTAATGATAAACATCGCGCGGAAACCTGCATGTCTGAGAGAACCCCTCGAAAGATGTGTGAAGTCCGTTCGCGCGCACTGGGCCAGCGTGGTGGACTATGGCCTAATCCCCCTCGCATTGAGGGGAGGTCTGTGCCCAACAGTGGGTCATTAAAAAGGGCTGGTATTATTAATAGAAGTACAATCTATACATATAAATAAAATTGGAGTGTCTGTTTGTAATATTAAAATAACCGCTTTTTACTAAGTGCATTTGGATGTATACACGTTACCTATACCGAAACAACATTTTTTTAAATTTTTGTCTGTCTGTCTGTCCGTCTGTCTGTCTGTCTGTCTGTTTGTTCCGGCTAATCTCTGAAATGGCTGGACCGATTTTGACGGGACCTTGACTGGCAGATAGCTGATGTAACAAGGAGTAACTTAGGCTACTTTTATTTTAGAAAAAAAATAGGATCTCACGAAAAAAAATTAAAACCAATGTTGCAGCGCAGCGCCTGATTAAGTTTGATAGCAACAACCTGCAATGCGTCCCGCGGGCTCAGAATGGGCAAGCAGGCTGTTGTCAACGGTGGTCTTTGTTAAATACTAGCTAGTTATAACTAAATGCTATAGGCTATGTTACATCGAGGTATCGCGGGCAGAAGTTAGATATAAATAAAGTTATAAGTCATATTGGCAAGTTGACACAATTAAAAACAAAACTGTTCGCGTCAAAAACCGCTTATTGGCATTCGCAGTTCACAATATAGCGATAGGTATTCGACATTGTAATCTTAGCTAGGTAACATTTGAGTAATTCATGAAAAAAAAAGTAATACCTTTTATTTTAAATTAAACAGCGGTAAAATTAGGCAGACGGAAATAGAACTAAAGCGATAAATACAGGTAGGAGTTTGAAAAAATGCGTACTTGATAGTAGAGTACATACTTATGTACCTACTAGCAAAAGCAACGATAGCACTGCAGTACTTAAAACAGCAATTAATTCGAATTAACGTTGAACCTGTAATTAATAAGCAGTGATAGTCAAGTTGGTAGAAAGCTTGCCGCGGTAACGAGGACGGCACGTTCAAACCCCGGCTAGCACCTCTCGGATTTCTGGATTTCATGTATACGAATCTCATTTTCAACCGTTATTAACACTTGCTAAACTGTGAAGGAAACTGCATGTCTGAGAGAACCCCTCGGAAGATGTGTGAAGTCCGCCAACCCTCACTGGGCCAGCGGTGGACTATGGGCGAATCCCCGTCGCATCGATGGGAGGCCCGTTCCCAACAGTGGGACATTAAAAGGGCTGGAATTCTATTATTATTATTCTGTAATTAATTTCCTCAGTATTGAGAGTAGCTGGAATCGATCGCACTGGGTAGGTAAAAAAAATACGGATAAACTACCGGATCAATTTCTATTGGGTTGTCGTCATTAGCATATGGGTAGACTTACAAGACGGGGCACATGTAATTACGATCATATTTGCGTTACGACTTTGACATTGTAGCGACCTCTTTAACCTCGCCACAAGCTACACAGATGGCGTAGCAGACGAACGTCCAGAACAATTGATCATTCTACATACAATCCTGAAACGCGCTATGAGAGTTTTCGGAGCACGTAACATATATACAAAAACCTCATAAAACCGTTGGGGTACAGCGGCTTTAGCGCTCGCCCTCTCGTCCGGTGAAGCTGTAAAGGTCATCTACGACCAACAGCATTTTGTCAATCAAAAAAAAAAAGAAGACTGCCCCGCCGGGCTGTAAGATCTGCCCTTTTCCGCTAAAATATATTTAAGGGGAAAGAGGTAGCCATTTGACCTTTTTTTTTTTTTTTTTTTTACAAGGGGAAATGCCTTACGCATCCCCTCTCGCCCGGGGGGACGAGAGGGGTATGTGGGACTCCCCGGCAGAGTGCCGGTATACCCACTAAAACCCCTTGGTCCGCCATCACCGCCTTTGAGTGGGGCGCCACAGGATCGCACTCGGCATACCTACTACTGTGGCGCCCCAGCCTGTTAGACCTAAATCAATAGCGAGAAATGTTCCCCCTTTTTATCCAGGGGGCTGAGGAGTGGTGCATACACTATAAGCATTTAGAAAAGTAATAACCTAATTCTTCTAAGTCATCTGATAAGTATTAAACATGTGTTTTTTTAAACAATCGACATTCGTACAGACGACGACGTGTACCTATACGAACGTAACACTCATGAATATTCATTTGCAGTTTTTACCCGTAACGGTGACATAAAAATAGGTATTGTTTCGTAAAAAAATATAGTCGCTTCATAAATAACAATCGCGTGGAACACAAAAGAATATGTTATTTTTAGACGGCAGGTTTCCACTAGTGTGCTGCCTTCGCAATAACAACTGGTAACGTTAGCTACTTACTTGTTTTTTTTTTTAAATAGTTAGATTTGCACAAACATTTTCGTAACCCTGAACCAACGGGTGAATTAAGTTGAGAATTTTAATATAATGAACAAAATTTTAATTATTGTAGGTACATTAAAACAATAAATATAATAAAACGAGTGATGTGTGCATTCATATTTGAATTCGCCTCCAATTTATTGAAAAAAATATACCTAAATTAGTATTTTTTGTTGTAGTAAGTAATAGGAAATGTAGGTTTAAATGTCATTAAAATTTTGTTTATGGTTAAAAACAAAAAAAATGGGAGTTCATACACCTCAGAATCCCTTAGAGTACCTACCTACTCGTTAATGTCTCTGGTTCAGACGACCCCCACCCTAAGTGAATTCCTGGCTACAGCCTTGATAAGGTGTGTCTGTATATTTTCAAAGCACAGAACGAAGTCTAAAAGCTTAATGAAATAATACAATTATGATTAATCTTTTCATGTTTATTATGTTTCCAGCACACAAAATCATACCTCAATGATTTACATACAATATTTTATAATAATTTAATCAATTTTTGGTATAATCTATTATGACAACAATAATTTTATGTTTCTAATAATTATTATAACTAAAGCATACAGACATTTTTGGATGTAGTACTTCGTAGTTGCTAGGTACTTAATAATTTTACAAATTTACTTTATTGCAACTAAAAATCAACTTATTATTGTACACAAAACTATAATAATAATGTATCCAAGAAGACTATGCACCAAACAGCAATTTTAAATACAAACTATAAGTACAACTTACACAATAAGGATAAATAAATAAAATAAATTCTTTTTTCGCAAGTTATATAAATACACTCTGATTCAATTAAAATATACATTAAATTATTATTTTTAATGTTTTACCCTAATATTTACGGCTATGACTAATAGGTAACTTCACCGTTGTCTTGAAATTTACACAATTACAAACTAATTTGACACGCTGTGTGTAATACCGAGTAACTACAAAATATTTATATTTTTTTTTGTAGAAACGGGCTGTTGCTACCTTGTTCTTACTGTTTAAATATTTGAATTAACGGCTTACATTATGAACGCAAACGTGCTTGTGTGCACAACAGTGCCCATAGTAACAGTTTTACCGATCTAGTTATCGAAGATTCTATCTCTCGATCTTTATTTGTTGCTGTCAAAACTCGTACTCGACGCAATGACATCTATTCCAGAACTCCAGCCCAAAAACAATGAAAACCTAATCTTTCAGCCTCTATGAACAAAAATTGAAGGATTCCAAAACTGAATTGATGAACCAACCGCTAATACTATACAACTAAAAAGATACAAAACACATGGAAACTACGAAATTTTTGTACTTAACAGAGATACAGTCTTGTTTACACATTGGTCACTCATAACTACATTATCTATTGCTACTTTAACACAGGGGTAACATTATACCCGAACGACTATACACTATGACTAAATGTATCTAAACTTATGGATATTTACAATTTGTAACTATCAAACAATGTTGAAAGAGAACTGTTTCGAATTGTGACTTCTAAATTATGATAATGCCCTGACTATGTATATTCTATACTCGTTATGTCGAAAATAACTGATGCGAAATTACTAAGCTAGCTATCGAAAACAACTGATGTAATGTATGACAAGTTGTAAAATTATACACAGGAGGGCATTCAATCAATCGTCATCAAAATAACATTGTTTTCTCAATCGATAAATTTGTGAGTTGTGGATACAATACAAATTCTTTGGCCGTATTTATTCCTAACGATTAGCCCCCAAATGTTGACTACGCTCTGAGAACAGCTAGGCGTGCTGTGCCCTTCCTAGATGGATGAAAAATGCAACACGATCTGGGCTTCTCTCACCACATTTGTTACACATAAATGGGTCGTTATAACCATGGAATCCCATGTGGATGGTATGCATCGTGAGATCTCCGAACGTGATGTCACAATACTGACATGTATAGGACTGCGTTGTTTGAGAAGCTTCTACTGAACCCTCAGATTCGGAATCCGAGATTTCCATATCTCTAGTCTTCTCATCTTCGTGTTGGAGCCGCAGCGCTGCTGGTTGCAATTTGAAAGCGCGACCTTTTCTCCTATTCTTCAAGGCTGTGGTTGGAGTAACTGGAGTTGCTCGCTCTGCAGGCGGGGGAGTGCCAGCTTCACTAGTTTTAGCATTGGTTAGGTCTAGAGCATCATTGGCAGGGGCTGGTGATTCCCGGTGGGTCGTCGGCGTCTGCGGAATACTGGGAGGGGACTTAGCGGGTGGCGACATAGTTCCAATTGCCGGTGGTCGCTCGTATGCAAGACGCTGATGGAGGAGGGAAGGAGGGGGAGTGATTGAGTGCGGTTTTTCAGACGGCTCGTGTTGTTGAGGCGACGTTCTGTGTTCGTAGTTATTATTGGGTGGGAATAAGAACGAGTGAGGCAGAAGTGGCGGAAGGTATGGCAGGTTGACGGGGAAATGGCCCCCGAATAGAGGATGCGTGGGAGGAGGCGGCTGGGGCGGGTTGCCGCTGCTCATGGGCGGTTGGTGCTCAAACATCTTGGATATCGGCTTCTGTTTAGGCCCACGGCGAGTGCCGTACACGTCAATAATCGGCAGCGGGTTCGGCGAACCATCCGGGTTCAACACCATCGCCGGATTGTGTTGGTATTTACGCAAGTGTAGTTTCAGTGAATGGCAGTACTTCGTCGCGTAGTTGCAGTCCGCACAACGGTATTGATACACGTTCGAGTGTGATTTCAGATGGGAGTTGAGCATCGATTTGTTGACGCACGAGTACGAACACTGACTGCACTGGAACGGCTTCGATCCTAAATGATTCCTCATATGGTACTCGAGGTGGTGCTTATATTCTGTGACAAAGGGGCACTTTCTGCAGCAGAGCATTTTCTCCGGTTTGATGTGCTCTTTGCTGTGCTCCCAGAAACTGAGCTTTGTGACGGCAACGAATTCGCACTGCTTGCATTTGAAGGTTTTTACTTTGCCATGCGAGTTGACGGCTGGGACGCGGAGGCCGGGTTCATCATCAAGGTCATCATCCATGCCGGAGCCGTCGCGGCCATCATCGCCGTCGATCTTTTGTCCATCGAACCCTGAATCGTGGAAACGCTCAAAGGACCTCCTGTCATGTTCCCTGTCCGGAGATGAGGGGGTCCGCGGCGGCGATTTAGGAGGGGTGGCATCGGCACGCGTTAATGGGGTGGACACGTGCGCAGGGGGCGCTAAATTTCTTGGGGAATACGATGTTTCATAGCCGGGAGACGGCTCACGGCCATCATTGTTCCTATGCTCGAAGCCGGGCGGCGTGAGCAGGCTGTAGGGCAAATTGCGGAATGACTCCAAGTGCATGCCCAGGTTAGCTTTAGCTTTCAGAGGCATGTTGTCGTAGAACGGCGAGGGTTCGCCTGAGCTTCCGACGCTGCGCGGGGAGTGACCGTTGGAGTCCTTACTGGACGACGATGGCGACGCGCTGTGGAAGCCTTCAGAGTAGAAGCCGCTGGTTTGATCCTTCATAAAGCTTCCATCTTCCATTGGTTCCGATTTCTATAAAGAAAGAATGAGCTATAGACATTGTGGTTTATTAATAAAGTATATGAGTGTAAGAGTTATTGATATTTACCACTGTTGGCGGTTGCAGCAGTGCTCCCCACGCCTGGGGGTGCGAGGAGTGCGTGGCGGGCGGCATGCCAGCGGGGGAGGCGCAGCTGATCATACCTGGGGGGGAGTGGAATTGTTAGCAAGCCTCAATTGCCGACGGTACAGTTTTTTTTTTTTGCAATATTTTGTCACAATTGCATAACAAAGTGAGCAATCCGCTTGCGATGCAAATAAATGGGTAAGAAATGCGGAATGCTGCAGTCACGTACATTGTTTTCGTAATACAACCGTCGGACAGTGCGAAAAGTTATCGATATGCCACGCGATTAGGTTGATTATGTGTATTGCCAGTCGGCGCGCTAAAATAAAACAATAAGTGAGCGTTATTCGAAAACGCTTGGGTCAGCGATAATCCGAGGCGAAGAAGCGAATGTTTGTTTGTGTAAAAAAATGTGGTATTAAACTTTTTGTTAAATTAAAAAAATACCGGCACTTTAATTGAAAGTTATGATCCACTAACAACTACATTATACGTCTATTTTGTTCAAAAAAATATCTCCTAGGCTGAGTGGAATGTAATTTCTATGAATGTCGGGGTTAATAGCCCTTGAAAATGATTCTAGCTTCAAAAGTATGCATTTAATAATATTACCCACTGTCGTTTATCTTAAAATATGAATAAAATATATGTGGTTTTATTCGGTTCAGTTAAAGGAAAATTTGAACTAAAATTGGCTGCAGTTTTGGCATATCAGGTTGGAACAAATTGTGCTGAGGTACAAGCATAAACAGTATATACTTATTTATATAATTACTGAAGTTTTTTTTTCCTTAATGCATCACCTAACGGCTATAATTAATTTTACAGGGAAAATTCAAGTTTAGGTTACTGTTTGGTTACTGAGATATTATTTATAATGCAAAAACATAGTTAACAGGTTAGGTTTTTTTATCTTGCCGCAGTAAATTAAGAATTACGTCTGTAAATTATATTTAGTAGGTATAACCTAGATTATTAGACTTAATATAGGTAGTTTAAGTTATTTCAATAAGTCTAGTTCCAAACTAATGAGCAATATTAATAATAAGTGGGTTTTTAATAGTTAACAGCGATGAATATTTAAATAAATTGATTACTTAGTAGTTATTGAATAATCTTAGTAAGTAAGTAATTACATAGTTGAATACAGTGTTCAATTGAGTTAAATAATGGGCGCCTAATTTGTTCTTGTGTCTTTCTTCAATTTTATTAGGTATGTCTAAGTTACGGATGAATAATGATATATATATATATAAAACTCCTACTAAGCTCACAAAAGTTTAAAATTATAAAGAAAAGAAACATAGCTTATAAAATGATAATAAAATTATCCTAACAAATAAGGTAAATCTATTACATACCTTCCCCTTATATTATGTGAGTAGTAACCTTAACACAAAACACAACTTCTCATAAACCGATTAAGAACTTCACTTTTCACAAACAAGTCTATTTTTCATTTATCGCGATGATATTCAGACCTTTTTTTGGGACAACCCTTCACGGCAGCGGTCGGGACGCGTCTGGCCGTCACTGGCGTTCACAATGAACTGAAAAAAAATCTGTCAATTTTTATGCTCCAAACATCGATAAATGTATTCCACATTTGAAGGCGACGAGTTTTCTTGTGGGAGCGAGACGACACGACCGCTAGATAAACGCGTCACTCTCGCACCCCCACACAGCCTATTTTTACCAGAACCAATACGGCGCGAGCTACCGCGGGTGGGGAGCGAGATATTAAGTTATTGTTTATGCGATATTAATAATAAAAAAATAAGCATCCCTAGCTCTTGCTGCCAGTTGTTATTGTGCTCTAGCACATGCATATTAATATCGGTTATTATTGCCGATAAAACTGCAGGAAAATGAGATTGTTTTCGTATTGTATCACTTAATGTTTGTGGTTATAATGCGATTTTTATATTTGTTCATCCCATTTATCAAATGTACGACAATAAAACATTGGATGTTAGCTGTAAATATAAATGGGTTGTTTGTTTAACGGTAATTAGATACAGCACTATCATTAAGACGAAATTCACCGGAAATATTTAACGGTATCATTAAAAAAGCAATGTATGTATTTATTTGCTTTTGTGTTGGTTCCCCTCACGATCTTGTATGTAGCTATATTTGGAATAAAAAAAAAGATGAATGAATAAAAAGCATCGTTGCGGTAGGCACGGCGAGGGGCGTTGAGCTTTTTACGTCAGGCAGCCAGCCAATAGCAGAGTGAAGATTAAAAAAGGAACGCCACATACTTTTTTTCGGCTGCGCGCGTATCGACCAATTAAACGGTATTTCTATTTTTGTTAACCGGGGGGGGGGTACCGTTAAATTGATAAAGGGGAATGTTTGAAATGTTTAATTCAAATTGCGAATGTTATTTGTTTTTAATGTCATTGCGTGTAAAATGTAACTGTCGGTACCTAAGTACATAATGTTATTTCAGAGACTTGGCCCGTAATAGAATAAAGCCCGAAATGCGTTATTTCTGTACGGAACGAGTTAAACTCGGAAACCTATAAATAGTATCTAGTATCACAGTGTAGCATAGAGAATAGATTAATGTTTTTCGTCCTTCCAATGATGAAACAGACTAATATATTGTTAATTTGCATCTTTCTACCGTCATAATGCCATTTTTAGAGTCCGGTAGTCTCTACGAGGACGGCTCAATGTCTCGCAGATTTATTGTTTTTCCTATAATTAGGTGCAAAATTAAATTTAATAACAGGTGATTCAGAAATGTTATACTAACCATTAATACTGCGCTGCTATAAGAGTGCAAGTAAGAAGTTAGAATTTCAATATGTCAATTTAAAAAAAATGCTTATGACATATCACAAAAGTCATTTTATTGGGATTTTTTTTTTTAAAAGCTTCACTTCACAATTTTCAGACCCGCTAATGAAGCGCACGGTCGCAGTGTTCTTTAGTAAGTAATAAGTATACACTTTCTGAATTACGCTGTATAATTCGGTGTATAACATTTAGGTAACACTATCACAACTTGCGGTGTGCGGTGTCACAAGTTAAAGCTGTATTCATATAAGGATTGCGCTGTGATTGAGTCAGCTTGGTTTTCACATAAAAGATAACAAACCCTAGTCACTTATACCAATATCTATATATTACCTTTATGTATAATACTATTAAATAACGAAACAGAGTATGTTCATGAAATAAGTATAAATTATTTATATCAAGAAATTCTTGTGGCCCATCACTAGTATTGTTAAAATATCTTAATAAATAGTTTCAAGCAGTCAGTAGTTGGTAGTAATAAAAGGTTGCATTTCGTATACCTACTACAGATATTTTGGATCAGATTTTTTCGCTTCAAAATGTTAATTTCTTGTTCTTTATTTCATTAAATTAAGTCGCCCATCCAATGGTAGGCATTCTCACAATTTAATTAATCAGTAAAAATACATTGTAAAATAAAATCATGACAATCATGGATTGGAATTTGTCTTAAAACCTTCAAAATGTTGTTGGCAACATTCTGTCTATATGATGTATATTTTTTTTAAACTGCGTGTATGCAATAAAAAAAAAAGAATGACTACGCACTCGTGGGTTCGTGGCACTCGTAGGTGGGTTTATAGTATTACTCGCATTACATAACACACAATAACCAAGTAGATAATAGTTATTCCAATAATTAATTAATTATTTAGTCACTGACATGATTCATCATTTTGTTTGTCTGGAACTTTTGCCTGTTAATACTACTAATTATATTTTTGATTCCCTATAAACCGTACAAAATATAATTTATTATTATATTTTTTATACATTATTAATAATAATAATAATATCGCCAGACACACCAAGTATACGGTCTCACACTCAGCAACGCTTGTATTATGAGTACCGTACAATGGACCGACGGCGAACTCAGTATATAATACTTATACTAAACATCCATGACTCGGGTACAAACATTCGTGCTCATCACACAAAGTTTGTGTCCACTAGTAATCGAACCCGGGACCCTCGGCGCAGGAAGCAGGGTCACTATCAACTGGATTATTTATTACTAGCTGCGCCCGGCGGTGTTACCCGCGATAAAAAGTATGAAAAATTAAAACATCTATCCCATGGGAACCATACATTTTACCGGGATAAAAAGTAGTCTATGTGCTATTCCAGACTATAATCTATCTCTGTGCCAAATTTCATCCAGATCCGTTCAGCCGTTCGGGCGTGAAAGAGTAACAAACATCCGTCCAACCAAACTTTCACATTTATAATATTATATATAGTATAGATGCTTTTAGACGTAGTACGTCTAGTAAATAGATGATTTCTGGATCTAGGTATATTGTAAGAATTATACCAACACCTGAAAGAATGTGATATAGTGTAAATATGATTTGAGGAGTACATAATGAAGTCATTAAAGTGTTTTTATCTGACGTAATGTCCCCGTATAAACGCCTTGATGTTGCCGCTCGGCTATATATCTAACTAATTAAAAAACCATAAAATTAGCTTAATTAACCCTGTACCCATTTATTCAATCGATTCTACCATAAACATTACGTTCTCTTTTCAAAACAGGAATGTTTTTATTGTTTTTTAATTAATACTCTAATGACTGGCCCGATAAATGATATTGTCGGCGTGCTAAAAAGAAAAAAAAACTATTTAAAAATGTTTATGCTGTAGCTATTAGTGTCGTTACATAAGTGACCTATCTCAATACGATAATGAATGTTATTCACCTTGTAAGATGTAGTAGGTAGGTAAGAACTATGGGGCCAAAAATTGTTTTTAGATCTTTTATTAATATAATGTAAAATTAGCAAATCTTTTATTGATATGGTAGGTAGATGAAATCTACACCAAATAAATAACGACTAGAATATAAATTTATTTCAGATTATCAAATTAATTTAGAATAAATACATCAAATTAATTTAGGTTAATGGCTTCACACATGAACAACATAGACTTCAGAAAAAAAATAAGTTGGTAGGTTTATTTTAACATACCTATAGGTATGTTTTAACATTATTGTAAACATGATTTCTAAGTACTAATTGATAGTTATTAAATAAGGTAAATTGTTCGTTTTATTGATAAGCAAAATATTGTTATTTGCAGAAATATGTTTTTAATATTAGGCAAGTAAGCTACTTAGCTTGGTATAGCCGTGACCGGACTAACCGTGCCGCCTCACGAGTTTGGTACGAGGAGGTGCATGCTCCGCAGTCAAGCTGTCATCCGGGCATTTGATTCGCGAGGCAGCACGATCAGTTTGAACACGGCTTGAGACATTTAAAGGGTTAGCTACGGCTGAGAAGCGTGCAGTCAAGCTGCAATAAATAAACATGCAGCTCGTTAGGAAGCACATCGCTTGAGAATGGCTGAACCGATATAGCATGGTTTAATATGTTCTTTATAGTTAGAACGAGGCCTTAAGGAAAAGAAAAATATATTTTTTATCCGGAAAATTTGAAGAAGAAAAACTGACAAACCTTTTGTCTATGGGATTTGAACAGGACAACGTCTGTGGAGTCAGATTGTAAAATAATAAAAAAACTGATGTGTTAGGTATTGCTTAAGGTATTATAGCAATGTGAGTACTGCTCATATAGCGTTGATTTTCCTTAAAAAGTATATAATGCTTACCTCATTTTGTTTTTAAAGTAACCATTGAGTTACTTGCCAGCTTTTCTCTGTGAAACCAACGTTGCGCAACCGGTGGATGATTCTGGATAATCAAAAGAAAAAAAAAGTATTTTGATTTTGGAATTGTCTTTGAACATTTGTTTAGATGTGTCCGTCGCTAGGTATGTGTCACACCCGTCCAATAACCTATTATCAATTCTCACTAATTAGTTCTGACTATGGAATTCTTACTATCGTAGTAATGTAACCCAATTTTTTATTTACCCTTCCCAGTTTGTGTGGTAAACAAGAAAAATAATGTGTGTGGCTTCGACACGATAGCGATGGCGTCTACGTGTTTAAACATTATACACAATCAACAATACGCAGTTTGTATTGCCACGTTGGTCTACACAAAAGTTGTTATAAGAATAATTTTCGAATTGACATTATTACGGTTTGAGATTAAACAATATGGGGTCTGTATCGTCTGTAAAATACTTAATTATGTGGAGATATCTGAGTCACACCAGGCTAGCGTATTAGCACGCAAATTATGAAAATAAAAGGCAAAAGTAATGCTTGGTGAATAAATGCTTTATAAGTTACTTGTAAACGCCTTATAAGGCATTTATAAAGGACATACGTAAAATATGGCGTAAATCCATGTTTTATACGCCTAAAACTGACACGAAGTGTAAGTGTCTACTATTTCTAAATTCAAATTTTGAATTTCGAATACCTTTTCTAATTTAATAGTTTTACTATGGTTCTATTGTTGTTTTAGTTCGGATTGTTCTTAGTTTTGATTGGTAGAAATCGTTACCACTGTTGATGAAGATCGAGTATTTTTACCATCACTTCAAAAAGCAGGAGGTTCACAATTCGGTTGTATATATTTTTTTTCAGAATTTTGTCGTTACATTTCTGTTATTGTATACCATAACGAAATCAAGTTTATTGCTTTGCTGTACTTAGCGTTGAACCTGCGTTACTTTAGCGCATTCAGAATCATTATGTGAAGTCATAATTAGGATATTACAATTAAAAAATATATATTAATGTGAATGTTAAAAACAAAATTTATTTTTTCGTCAGAGAAATATTATTTCTTATTTCAGATAGCATTTACAAATACGTTTAAGAAGCCCATATTCCAGGCTTAGTATACGCTTTCTGAATCCCCTGTATTGTGGCCATCATTTCGCATACCGACGGATAGACTCCGATATATCGCCAATATCAGAACCCATATGATCGCTGTTCGACCAAAATTCCTATTTTGTGGTCAACGGACTGCATGTTCGCGCAGATATGCGCACGATTAAGGAGATGGCACATAAGCAAATGGCATTGCAGTGACCAAGTAGGTATAACGCTCGACCTAGAAGAAAGTGTCACAGGCCCCAGCTCAGACCTTTGGGATTTTTAGATAGTGTGCGAATTATTTTCAACCATAATTTTCACTAACTAAATGGTGAAGGCTCTTTGCGAGTAAACCTGCATGACTCCATGTTTGCTCTTTTTTAAAAAAGATCTTTTAAATTTTTGAGCAATACATTGTTATAGGTATATGAGAACTATGTAGGAACGGCTAATCAGACTTTAGCAGCAGGTAAAAAAAAGTACTAACTAAGTAAAGAAATACACTTAATGGCTACATGGTTCCCACATTTACAAATTACTTATGTAAATGAAAATAAGAAGGAAGAAGAGAAAAACAAAATTTTAATAGTCTGCTCGAACAAGGTCATTTATATTCCTGAGGAGCCGGACCAGCATCTAACCAAGCATTTTTATCCTTAACCCTTATTAGCCTAGAGTTTCAATTTTGATACCAATCTTTTAAACCGAATGTTCACATTAATATTAGTTTTTTTTATAGGTTGGCTGTACGTATTTTACTGTTGTATAATATTCTTTCCAACGAAATTAAAAAAATAAATCAAATGTCATTATTATAAACCCAGTAACATTAAACACAGTAATATTAAAAATAAATCACTTTCGTAAATCAGGCTACTAAGGAGATAAGCATCTAGTGTATAGTATGCCTCCTGACATTAACGTACGCTTTATGCACGTTTTATCAGAATAGCCAATCTGTCGTAATGTGTGTGTGACACACAGTCGTAATGGAACATCAATAGTGTGTCGCTGGCATAGAAATTGTATGTAATTTTATTTAAATTTGCAGAATGGGGCCCCTGGTCATTTACCACTGAAGACGCACTCGACGCGACGCTACGACGTTCGACTTTGTTTTTAAACTAATGAACTTGATATTGTGTGTGCTCCCTTATTGTAAGGGAGAAAGCGTTCTTATCGCGGCGTGTAAAAAGTAATGCGTCCAGCCTTTATGGCAGTTTCGAGACACGCTCTTTATTACTGAGGGCTGGGCTTAAGGATAGGCTGGGATCGCAATGAGAGGAAAAAATATAGCCATTATGAAAGAAAATGTTAGTTAATTTTGGTCCCTTTAAACTAGTGTTGCGCAAAGTTTTGGATTACCGCAAAAGCTAGACCATATCCATCGAATTATAGTAAAAACATGCGAGAATCTTGCGCCTTGGTCGTTCGGAAATGCAACACCAAAGACGAAGACTTTGGGCAAACATTAAAATCATATACACCCGAATTTTTAGACGTTTTGTAACCTTATCAAACGTCATATAGTACTGTGCACAAGAGTTTTGCTTTGCGCAACACTATATGACGTTTGATAAATATATAGAACATCTATACATTTGGGTATAGACTTTTATTTTTAACCGACTTCAAGAAAAAGGAGGAGGTTCTCAGGAATTCAACTGTATTTTTTTTTATTTGTTATCTCCGTCTTTAGTGCACCGATTTGTTTTTTTTTTTAATTTTACAGGCGAATTTAACACATCACCCCCACCTGTTGTTGTTCTTTTGACATAATGTTACCGGGTTTTAATTATTCTGTTTGTTGACTCCAAGCTACGTGATTTTAATCACGAGCCCCATTTTATTATCTTCTAAACACCGGGAGAACAATAATTAGGTGCCTAACGGTATTTATATGTTTTGTTTGAACATTAGTAATAAATATGTATTTTATAAATGAGAGGCTGATAAGGGGCTTTTGTTCGAATTTACAATGCCGCGTCTATCACACTTCACACTCATATTATAAATGTGCAAGTTTGGATAGATGGATGTTTGTTACTCAATCACGCCAGAACGGCTGAACGGATCTGGATGAAATTTGGCACAGAGATAGATTATAGTCTGGAATAGCACATAGGCTACTTTTTAACCCGGTAAAAAGGACATACTTTTTATCGCGGGTAACACCGCGGGGCGCATCTAGTATATACATATAATGAGAGTTACTTTGTTGTTTGTACCGACATTGGATTTTAAAAGTCGCAAGGGACACTATTTTTGGTATCTTAAACTGCCTTTTCTGGATTCTTTGTCTGACTATCTTATATACATATTACGGAAAATCTATGACACGAGCTTATAACAAGATCAAGGAAGGATAATATTTCGAGAATGTTTCGTTTAGTTCTTTTGTCTTTCCAGAGACTTTGTCCAGAGATAGGGCAAAAAACTAAAGTCAAGTCCAGTGTGAAGTCGCAGGCACTGGTAACCTGAAATAAATAAAAATATATAAATTTCCTCAAAATTTATAACAGTTCACTGCTGCTGCTGTTATATTTTTTTTATCGTGCAAAGTTATTTCTCGGAATACATCTCCTTAAATTTAAAACAAAATCATAATTTCCCACTAAAAAGCTCAATTAAAGTCGGAGCTTATTGTGTGACCAGCCTTAGCAGCATTATTTCCCCTCGCATAAAAAATGATTGTACCTTCAAATCTATCCCGGGCGAGGGCCGCTCCCTCCGGCCACTCCGCCCCTCCCGCCGGCCGCCTAATGTCCTCCCCTTGCGAGCCTATATGAATGACTTGAAATTATACCGCTGTATAAAATGATGTTTTTGAGTGCCACACAGAAGATTCTGGACCATATTGAGAGTGGTTATGTACTAAACCCCGAATTTATAGATGTTCTATAACTTTACTAAACGTCATATATTACTGCGCAAAGCACAACAGTTGTGCGCAGTACCAGTACTATATGACGTTTGATAAAGTTATAAAATATCTATTAAAGAGTGGGGTAAACTCTTTCTCCGTCCCTCTCGCACCGATTAATGATGGTAACTACTTTGTACTCTATTTGTTTTTTCTTAGAAAGGAAACATCAATGTCTTTATTTTTGTAATTATAAGAGTTGTAATGAAACATATTATTGTTCGAAATGGTACGACCTTAAATATTAAAGGTTAATATTAATCTATACATCTATACATATAAATAAAATTGGAGTGTCTGTTTGTAATATTAAAATAACCGCTTTTTACTAAGTGCATTTGGATGTATACACGTTACCTATACCGAAACAACATTTTTTACAATTTTTGTCTGTCTGTCTGTCTGTCTGTCCGTCTGTCTGTCTGTCCGTCTGTCTGTCTGTCTGTCTGTCTGTCTGTTTGTTCCGGGTAATCTCTGAAATGGCTGGACCGATTTTGACGGGAATTTCACTGGCAGATAGCTGATGTAACAAGGAGTAACTAAGGCTACTTTTATTTTAGAAAAAAAAATTGGATCTCTCGAAAAAAAATTAAAACCAATGTTGCAGCGCTGCGCCCGCTTAAAGTTTGATAGCAACAATCTGCAATGCGTCCCGCGGGATCAGAACGCGAGCAGGCTGTTGCCAACGGTTGAGACGTTGTTAAATACCACGCGGACGAAGTCGCGGGCAACAGCTAGTGTAATATAAGATTACAAAGTATTCTATAGGTAAAGTTGGGGAAGATTATATTCATAACTAGCTGTTGCCCGCGACTTCGTCCGCGTGGTATTTAACAAAGACAACCGTTGACAACAGCCTGCCCGCCCATTCTGAGCCCGCGGGAAGCATTGCAGGTGTTGCTATCAATCTTAATCAGGCGCTGCGCTGCAACATTGGTTTACATTTTTTTTCGTGAGATCCTATTTTTTTTTCTAAAATAAAAGTAGCCTAAGTTACTCCTTGTTACATCAGCTATCTGCCAGTGAAAGTCGCGTCAAAATCGGTCCAGCCATTTCAGAGATTACCCGGAACAAACAGACAGACAGACAGACCGACAGACAGACAGACAGACAGACAGACGGACAGACAGACAGACAGACAAAAATTGTAAAAAATGTTGTTTCGGTATAGGTAACGTGTATACATCCAAATGCACTTAGTAAAAAGCGGTTATTTTAATATTACAAACAGACACTCCAATTTTATTTATATGTATAGATTATTATGTAATAAAAACAAACGCTGACTTCAAAACATCTGTTTCACTATCCTAGTAAATGTTGTCATCTCCATAGAACCATTTTTTTACTTTATGATTCGGCTTAAAAAAACAAACAAAGCTTAATTATCTATGTATTTTGACACATAATTACTGTTGCCTTGTCGAACAAATTTTATATTTAGACGATAATTTATGTTAACTTACCGACATTATCTGCGGCGGACGAGTTCAGACATTGTCTTGATCGCTGCGTGGTTTTCGATTTGTAGGTAAGAGACCTTTATCATGTTCTGTTTGAACTACAAACTGGATGTGGCGCCTCATGTCTGACATTACTATAAATATGTACACAGAGTTAAGGGACCTTGTTCTTAGTGATAGTATACCTTTTGCGACCAAATTTCTTCATTTTATGTGTGACGTTTGTCCGACGGTTTTTTTAATATTTTAAACTTATTTTCGTCAATCAAGGAATGACGAAACTGATGTACCAGATTGAGCGTGTAATAGCAGACCACATACAAAGCGGTATATAATGCAGAGGCTTCCAAAGTTTACTCAAGCTCCGCCCCTTTATAAAAAAACAGAACTCCAACGCGCCATCTTATGTAGTAGGAATTATATATTAAAAAGCCGTTGCATGATCTAACTGGATCGGTATTTAAATACGTGCAAAGCCTGAAATTATAAAATGGCGCTTATATGTGTGTGTGTGTGTTTGTGTGTATGTCTGTGTGTGTGTGTGTGTGTGTGAATGAGAGACCGAATGTTCGTGAAACAATCCAATTTTGTTTAAATCGATCGTTTCAACAAGTGTTAGGCAGCCACCTACCATTTTTTATGCGAATTTGGATATACAAGTCATAAGGTAAATATGTGTAGACGTAGGTAAAGAATACGTAGAATATTTGAAGTTCGTGCGTCATTACACATGAGTATCACTTGAATAAATATGTACCTACGTATTAAGTACATATAACATTTTATATTTTGGAAACTATTCTATTTATTACCCACTCACTCTCTGAGAGCGTTCTTGAGTGCACGCTTGAGATGTTGTTTCTTACAACATCTACATCTCAAGTTAGCTCTAGAACAAATGGTCGCGACTACGCGCTCATGTTTCAATATTATGTAGAAGGTACATAACAAGGGTATAAATCGGAGGTTAAAATACAAAAAAGTATCTATACTTCTTTGTATTTTAACCCCCGAATTTGAAGACGTTTTATAACTTTATCAAACGTCATATAGTAATAACTCTTTTGCGCAATATATGACGTTTGATAAAGGTATAAAATTTGTATAAATTCAGGATAGAAAAATACCACAAAAAAACAAATGTACCACAAACAACCAAATAAAATTGAAACAACCGCCACGTGGTGATTTTTGCTTTAAATTAGACCCGGAAGCAAAAAACGAGTAGCAAAAATTGGCCTGAAATTATTGTGCTAAAATAAAATAATTTATTACCCAGTCTTGCAATGAGACTATTGTCTCGCGGGCCCTTTTGACCGTATTTGCCACGTTTTGCGACGGACCATTGTGGAGACACCAGTTTTATTTGGTACAGGGTGCTACTGATTCTTACCTGTTTATAACTGTAGCAGCTAGTTAAGGAATTATTTTTATGATTGTTATATAGTTTCTTTTGAAACTACGCTACTTTTCTTTATGTTTGTGGGCAGGATAATTTAGGTATATAAAGCTATTCTGTCCCACTAAAAATATAATGAGCCAAGTCTTTGAGAACGAATCCTAAAAATATTTGATAGGCATAGTTATTGTATGCAAGTTTTCGTCAATTTTCAGTGCATTACAAAACAGTTTTAGTTAGAAAACAGGTTTGTAATACCACTGATAATTATTATAAATACAGGAAATATACAGGCAGATAATAGCTATACTCGTATGATTCTTAGCAATATTAGCAATATTTCTTTGTGCAACTGTCATACGAATTAGCAAAAAAAGAAATAAGCATTTACATAGTTTTTCTTTCCTGCACGAAAGTAAACAGCCTGTACTGATTCCAAACGAACTGACCTATGAAAGTGAGCGTCGTTTTAGTGCGATTTTTTGCTCGCGTGCCTGCAGAGCGACGGACTCAGCTGCCGACCACCATAAATCAAGGAGCCCATTCAGAAGCCCAAATTGGCGATGCATTGTGGCATCATTTGGACCTTCAGAAAGTTTAATTGTTTCATTTGCAAATTTGCTTGCACTTTCGTGGGTTCGGTTTCACTTTTAGGGGTATGTATTTTAGGGTTGGTTTTAGAACATTAAAATCAGTTACTTAACTATAGTATAAGTATACGTTAACTCACTTAATTAGTATAATGTAGATGCATAGTTTAAATCGTATACTATTTAATATATAGATTGATGCTGGGGACCGTGATATGTGGAAATCATTGGGCGAGTCCTAGGTCCAGTAGTGGATGTCTTTCAGCTGATGAATGGATGGTTGGAGGATTATGAGATGTTTCAAGTAAAACTTGGTTCGCTAAGGTTTTTTCTATGATAAATACAATCTATGTAACTAAAAACATTATTTTCATAGAAAACACGTGACACACTGTAACGTCTTATTTTTCGGCATAGCAAAAAACAAGTCTACCAGTAACGTTGGAAAAACAAAAAAAGTGAAAAAAAAATTGGCTGCTAGTTGGGCATGCAAAAAGCTGCGCGGGCGCAGGTCGGCGGCACGAGGCGCAGCTGCCGAGCTTCCTCTTCCGAATGTGGCGACCGAAAAAAAGGCCAAAGTATTGGTTCTCGAAAGCTGTCACCGAAGAAATCAATGTAAACTTGGTCCATAACTTTTTTGTAATTTGATACTTTAGACAACTTATGGCGAATTCTGTTTAAACCATTGCCAAAGAAACATTTTAGTTGGTTAAGCCAACTTGATAAAACGCTCGCCATCGAAAAAAGTGTCTCAGGATCGAACCTTACCTCAAATCTCCGGCATTCCTAGACTTCATGTGCCCATTCATTTTCAACCATGATGATCACTTGCAAAACGGCGGCGAAGGAAAACATCGTGAAAAAACCTGCATGTCTAAGAGAACCTGACTTGTTCTTAAAAAACTTGCAAATTCCACCAACCAGTACTGGGCCTGTGGCATATATTTTAGAGACTCGATCCCCTTGAATTGAGGGGTTGCCCGTGCCCAGCTGGTATTATATTGAATGGAGACCGTGACAGAACACCAGGCCAGGAAGGTCACCCATGTGATGGAGCGACGACACAAATAGGCACACAGGGCATAACTAGATGAGCAAGTCGAAACACAGGGGACAGGAGAGGCATGTCTAGAGATGGACTCTTACAGGCTGAAGGAAGAAGGTATATAATTTTGGCTTGAAATCGGCAAATTTTATTTCCATCAAATATGTGTAACAATAATACTGTAAAATATTTTAAAAGGTCCTTCAGTAAGTTATAAAATATAACATCCCCAAAGAATAAATATATTTTTTTAAACTTCAAAATGACACCCCGCACTGAGAGCACGGCCAAATTGTAACGGTTTACCTTGTTTAAAAAAAAATAAACATTATTTACACAGTTATTTTATACATGAACGTGATTCATATAACTTACTGATAACCTTTAAAATATTTAAACCATTTTTGTTGCACCTTATATAACATAATCATCTCACCGCAACGGGCTCGTAAAAAGAATACAACAAAATCGGTGCATCCGTTTCAATTCATTTTTACTCTCCAAACTCTTGTATGTAAAATCTTTGTTGGCTACTCACTTACACATTGAAGAACAAAAGATGCTTTTGCATAAAAGTAAAAGCTTTACGTGTTTTTTTTTGTTGTTTCCAACAATTTGCCACCGTTGCTGCAAACGATTTTTAGCGAAACAATGGCCGTAACAAAGCCGGTAGCCGATTTGCGCAATTCCTAGAAGGACTTTGCACAAAACAAAAAGCGAATGTAAAATAAAAAAGAGGAAATTGAAAGTTGTCAACATTCTGTAATACGTGCTTATTACTTTTTATTAAAAAAACTAGTTGTCCCGGCGAACTTCGCACCGCCTCAGAATAAAATCTTAACTTTATTATTATTTTTCTAGTGATTTTTTCACATGTTTTAATAGTTATTCTGCTATTCGAGGTGGAGACCAATTCCAAAGTCAAAGTGCATATACTTCGGCTAACCCGGGACTAACTTTGTTTTTCAAATATAGATACCTCTTTTACTCGTTTATTGCGATCGCAATCGGCTAAAAAAAATATGCCAGTGTCAAGCAAAAGACTAGGTAGGTACTTACTGTTGTTCGCATCTTCGTTCGTGAGTTCGAAAATCGAATGTGTATAACGATTAAAAAAAAGGTCTACTTATGTGTTAATCGACAATCTAAATATTATATCATATTTAATAAAAAAATCCTGACTGATATAATAAAAAAAAAACCAGGACCTCTAAAAAATGGAAAAACCTTGATTTTTTAGGATTCTTCTATTCACTTGCAAAAAAAAACGATACCTACCTTATTAACTGTGTATTCTGAATAACCTCCACTTATAAATTTGCATACAATGCATGCTAATTATTATGAATAGCCAAAAAATATTATAAAACGCAGAATCTTTGTTTCCTATTTTCATTATTCGAATGTCTATGTAAAAAAAAAATGATTCACCTCTAGTCCTCTGTAATAATCATACATTCTGAATAACACGTGAACCATTGGGAATATGATTATGTAAATTGAACTGTATCACTCAGATATTACAGTCTACATTCGGATATCTGATGTAATGTGAAATAACACATTATTGCATATGATTGAAGCAGGTTAGTAAAAAGCGTTGGCACGTTTTTTAAGGTGCAGCGATTTGTGTGACCCGCGCGGTGTTTTGGGGTGTTTATTGGAGGGGTATTTTTTGTCGAGACACTGATCGCTCTCACGTTTTTTAAAAGGTTTTTGTGCAGGTATCGCGTTAATTCCAATTGATTGGGGAGCTTTGAGTGTAAGCTTTTTATAGTGATGTTTTACCGGTGTTATCGATATTATTTTTTGTATCACAAAAGTAAAGGCCTATAATAAATGGCTCGTGAATTAGTGTGTTATATTTTTTTATTTGGGATTTAGACTTTTATTCTTCACACACTATCTTTGTATCTTGTATTATAGTAAGTTCTTTTTAGATTTGTAAGAAAAAAGAATTTGGATGAATAAAATTTGATACAGAAAGTGACTACTGTCCAAAGATAACGTTCAAGATATTCCAGCTTGCTATAAGACTGCCCAATGTACAAGACTGTTCATTCCTTGCTTTGGCCATTTTGTAATGTGCGTTTAATACTAGCGCATAATAGTGACCTATCTAATTACATAAAAATCAATTCAAATAATGATCTTGCTTGATGTTAGGTATAGCATTTTTGTGACTGTCTCGTTATTTTCCATAGGTAAAGATTATATGTTTTGTAATGTACATATTATAAATAGTTTAAAAATAGCTACGACCATTTTGAAGACAGAAATATATAAAGTAAAATTTTATTTAAAAATGTATACTTATCTAAATTCAATATTGTCGTAACATCGCACGGCGCAAGACCAGAATTGGACCAATGATTGCTCTACGAATGATTTATAATGTTCCCATTTCTTTTCAAATTCCGTTAATTTATAATTTATATATTCTCAATAACTATTATAATTGGCGTTATTATTACGGGTCGGGACCCGAAGATGCTGCATCCATTGTTCGGTCCACGGTGGGGTCAAAAAGGTTGGGGTCAAATGATTTATTTTATTTATGTGCAAAAATTTCACCCTTAATAGTGTTGTCAGATTATAAAATGAAATTGTTCGCTGCTTATTTATTTATTGTTTAATTTTGAAGTTGTAATTTTTGTACGAGTACCAGGGTATGCACTCCTATAACCTATAACTAAACTGAAGGCTCTCGTTACAATCTGTGTAACTAAACTAAATATATGTAACTAAGAGCCCGGTTACAATAGTTATAAAAAAATTGCTTGAGTACCTTCTATACAATTCAGTATGCACCGAGTTCGTGCACTCACATTCGCCGTAAAATCTGAAAATGCCAAAACTGGAAGTCAGGGGTTTGAACCATCGCACCTTGTTTACAAAGTGAATATTTGACCAACTTAGCAAGTATAATAATACCTTTTTGTATATCCAATTACACACATTCTATGTACTTTACGTGACTTGGACTATGATCTCGGTAACGTACCTATATGTAATGAAAATATCGATGACAGTTACTAACAATGAAATGCCATAGAGAAATCTTTACGAGTCCATTCTTATGTAGACCCGTAACCTCTACTTACCTAAGACGTGCGCGACCTTCTGACCGTTACACAATTAATATCGCAACACAATCGACACCCATTGACCCGTAACCCAAACATCTTCCCATCCCTAAGCTCCAATTTCAAATAATCCGCAGTTTCAAACATAAATCAACTTTCGAATGTTCGATTTTCGAAAATGTGTCAAAAACTCGAGCCCAACGGTCGACTGGACAATGCCTGGCCGCCGCGTTTACGCTTACATTTATTTTATTTCGTAAAATGTAACAATGTACAATTGTTATCATGGAAAAAGGGTAGATTTTAGTAATCTTCTTAATGGCGTGTGTGAAAAGATTATAAATTAAGTTTCTGCAACAAATAAAAGTGACCCCTGGCTATTGTCGGGGTGTCAATATGTGTGACCGGGCCTTTGTGAGTGACCCCAGCGGGCTTAGCGCCAATTTGCGACCGCTCCGGTTCACAGCCGTGATCGGCTCCAACCTACGTAGATTTCGACAGATTTACAATTCTGTGTCATTACAATAATGGAAACCTTTTTTTTTCAACGATATATTTTGGAAACTTTATATAGAGTCTCGAAAAACGTGCCCAGGTGTGGATTTTTCATTTTCGTTGATACCATTTGTTTAATATTTCGTTAAAAAAAGCCTCAGCATGCTTAGGTAATTCCAATACATAGGTACCTACATAAAGCAAAGACTATTAAAATTTGAAATATAGTAGTTACAAAAGACGCAAAGAGCGTCTAGAGGACATTTTTTATTCGTTGTTAATAGGTACCCACCTAGACAAATTTAAAAACTAAACATACATTTCCATTCATTAGAATAAACTAACTTTGTATATTCAACTGTTGTCTACAATAATTATAAAAATAATAAATTATTTTGTACAAACACACACACACACACAAACCAATGTCAATTCGAAATATGTGTAGCAAAATTTCTAAAATCAGCAATAAAATGCACTCAGCGAATGAAACACAAATGGCCGGTCATTGTGCTTGACCCCTCTCTGTAAAATAAAAGCCGAGGGCAGATAAATTAAAAATGGCTCAAAAATACCCCTTGACGTCACCAAGATTTATGGCAGAACACACGTTTCCGAGAGGCGGGGAAACGCGCGGAACCAATGGCGATCGCAGACCGTTACATCGATTGTCGATACAGATATTTTTCAAAGAACCCCAAAAAAAAATGTGTATATAATTTTATTTTTATTTTATTTTACAATGTCCTATTAATAATTATTTTTTAGTTTTTTGTTTTTCCATGTAAATAACTATTGTACATAATTTATTGAAATAAAAAAATCCTCTGTAGGTATTAAAATTAAATTAAAGTAGATTATTGTAAAGCTTCCTTCATATGTATGTACTCAACAAAAAAAAATCTAGAACTGAGCACTAACACTATAGCTCAGAATGTATTGCCAGCGATACTCTCTAGCAACAAAGTACGTTATTCTTAGACAACTTATTGCCGCGCGATATGGATGGCAACTGGACCTGACGGCTCTACCTATAGCTAGAAATTGCCATCAAAGTAGCCCGTCTACGAGAGCCTTTAGGTACGAAAATATAAAAAGTAGAGTACTATGAAAAAAGTGCTTATCCGGTATCTAAGTTACAAATTAGTTTTGAACTTGATTTTGAACTATTTAATATTGATTTACGCGAATACTACACATTGAAATAAAACTAATTTTTTTATCGATTTTATTTCAATTTATACTATTTAATATTAATTTACTTAACTCGTACACGTTCATGAACACACACTGCTTAATATCCGACTAATTAATATAAACTATTTGCCTATAGAATACAAAGTTTGGAAAAACTAAATTAACAGCTTTACTGTTCGACTTCCCGCCAAAAAGTCCGATAGCAAAGTTGCACCTGAAAAAATCCACCATCACCATAAACAAGTTCAAATTATTTTTAAATTATCATTTTTAATCTGAGTTTTTAATAGCGACAAAAGTTCCTTTGAGCTTGTTTATACAATATTTAAAAAAAAGGAACAAATACGCCAGGTACACGCACAAAGCACGTACCTATGATAAGTAAATCTTTTCCTGCCACAAAATGCAAGATCGATGCGATTTTTTACGTTTTGCCATATATTTTTTATCTATACCCACAATACATCAGGTAACAAAGTACAGAATGTAAACTCTATAAACATGAAAATAAGAACATCTGACGTTTCAACTTACTCGATATATTTTGTCGTGTAAAGAAATGAACTTTTTATTGTGGAACTCTTTTGTTATTTTTTAAAAGGACAAGGCGATTAGGAACGTCCATTTTGTGACGTTTTACCGTCGGCGGGAGACATCGGTTGCCGTAAATGCCACAAGTGATCGATGACCGAGTATCGCACCTGCAATTTTCAGAATTACTCGGTAATGACGGATAATAGAAAGAAAGAAAAAAAAACATTCGCACAGGACAGACGATACGAGATTTAACTTTACCATAAGATAATTGGTGTTTTTTTCTAAATTAACATATCCCTTACCCCGTACGTAGGTCTACGTATCCCGATACCTACTAGGTACCTAATATTCGGTAACATAACGTTACGTTAAAATATTGTACTGCTCGGGGCGCCGCTGCTGGTCATACCGATTATCCCGCTATTTGGGTCCGGACCGTAGACATCACTCAGTCCGAATAAATATCGGTAGTCAGCCAAGGACAGTCTGGAGGCCGACCCCGATCATTGAGTACATTATACTTTAACGATGCTGATACAAGAGTAGGAAGAGCCAAGTCGTAAGTAGGTAAGTAAAGGCTAAGTCACACAGTTGGTAAGTAATACTTTAAAATGCCAGTCGCTATGCAAGGTTTAGGAACCACAACCTTGGTATTCGACCTATTTGGTTAGTTTTTGCAAATGTCTACATCCTTAATAAGTAATTTCCATACAATTACGAACGCATTTAATCATAATAATTAATTAATCACCATTGCCATTGTATAGATCAAACATTTAAATGTATTAGTTCGATTTTTAAGTTAATTTATACATTCATTCGTCTGTCCGTCACATTTCTATTTTTTTTTAGATTATTTCTTTCTTTAAAACCATTAACGACATTTAAAAAAATAGCCCAATAGGTCCGTCCCGCCGTTCTTATTTCAATTTTATTTATATACTTGTAGATTATATTATATTTTTATAACGATAGAAGAAAAACTTGCAATTCTTCTACTTCTTTTTTGTGAGGCAATTGGCAAAAAAAAATTTCATTTTGCCAGTGTGTGTGTGTTTTCTTGATAATTGTTAGATATCAAAATATAAGTACCCCTGATGATAATGCTGATATTGATATTGATGACTATGATCAAATAAATATATATAATAACTAGCTGTTGCCCGCGACTTCGTTCGCGTGGTATTTAACAAAGACAACCGTTGACAACAGCCTGCTCACCCATTCTGAGCCCGCGGGACGCATTGCAGGTTGTTGCTATTAAACTTAATCAGGCGCTACGCTGCAACATTGGTTTTAATTTTTTTTCGTGACATCCTATTTTTTTTCTAAAATAAAAGTAGCCTAAGTTACTCCTTGTTACTGCAGCTATCTGTCAGTGAAAGTCCCGTCAAAATCGGTCCAGCCATTTAAGAGATTAGCCGGAACAAACAGACAGACAGACACACAGACAGACAGACGGACGGACAGACAGACAGACAAAAATTGTAAAAAATGTTGTTTCGGTATAGGTAACGTGTATACATCCAAATGCACTTAGTAAAAAGCGGTTATTTTAATATTACAAACAGACACTCCAATTTTATTTATATGTATAGATCATCAACACTCCACTATGAGTAAAACTGTGTATACTTTTTTGAAAATTTACCTTACATCTTGGGGGGAACTTTAAAAGTCAAGTTAGACTATTTTATTTCAATTTCGTTTTCTCGTGCACGTTTATGAACACACAATGGTTAATATCCCATTCAACTTGTTAGACTGACTGAACATAATGCCCATGATGGTTGACATCCATTTAAGACTATAGAATCCAAAAAATAATTTAATTTGATATTATTTTGCTTGTCTTTTCTGAGGCAGAAATATGGTCATCCGCCTTTGATATGCTTAGGGATACGATTATATTGTGAACGTTATCTATGGTATGTCCCTACTTAAGAAAATTGCACAAAGACAAATAATTTTTTAACAAAAGATAAACCTCATCATTTTAAAAACAATATAAATAATACCTTGTCTATTATTTAAGTTATATAGATACTAAACATAACTTATGCGCTCTATTATAATACAAAGGTTAATATGGGTGCAGCTTGCAAATACATTTGCTGGCGTAATTATGTAATCAATCAATTTTGGGTCGAGTCATCTTCGTCCGTAGGAGAATTAAATACCCTCGAGATACCTTACACGTGACCCTGGGTGATGCCAACTAGGTGACAACTCTACTGGTGGTGGGCTTCGGCCGTGGTTAGTCACCACCCACTGAACAAAGCCATGTCGCCAAGCGGCCTAGCCGTGTCCCGGCATGATGTTCGGTGTTGCCATTCATGGATGGCGGGTCAGATCAGCTGCGCTGCATGTGCCTAGTGAATGTAGCGTCTCGATCTACTGCCGCCTTCCTACCTAGGCAAGTATGCTCCATCGTAGATCTCATCATCACTTACCATCAGGTGAGATAGAGATCAAATACTTGCCTATAACGTAATTAAAAAAAAATCAATTGTATCACTGAATTATAAATTATAAATTTGATTATCATTGTAAGTGCGCGTGCCTATTATAATTTTGATTTGCGAAATGCTAAAATATGTACTGACCTAATTGGATTGTTAGCTACCTTTAAAAATCGTTTGCGGGTATATTTTTTTTAAACCTCCAGGAAATATACGCGGTCGTAGTGGGTGCATAGACTAAATGAGTATGAGCAAAAATATTAAAACAGCAGACTATTTAAGGTGGAAGCTCAGGGTCAGGGCGCGAAATTCAAAATGTCAATGGTTTTTATTTTTTTACGAAAAATTTGGACATCTTTACGATGTAATTTAGTGTTTTGCGATATTACCATTCTGCATTGGATGTTTCGATGTATTAAGTTTGCTTAAAAAAGTATCTAATCCGATACAATACCATAAGGTTTGTAAAAACCGCTACTTTTACTAACTCTATGGTGTTGTATCGCTTTAGGTATTTTTTAAGCAAACTTAATACATCGAGACATCCAATGCGGAATGCAAGATTTCCAAATTTTTCGTAAAAAAATAAAAACCATTGACATTTTGAATTTCGAGCCCCTGACCTGAGCTTCCCCCTTAAAGGAGGTTCTTTACCATGGAGGACGATGTATGAATACTTTATTGCTACATAGCTTTTGGCTAGATAGCTAGCGCGCATGCGGCACATTTATGGTACATTTTTGTTTCATAAACTTTCATAATTGTGGTTCGGATAATAAAAGAACCAATATGTTTTTTTTTTGTATAATAATGAAAACGTATTCCAAGACCCAATTAGATAACACTTTTTGTCAACCGATCGTCGTAAAAAAAGTAAAAAAACCACATAGAATTCTAAAATTTCCCGTTTTGATAGTAAATATATTGTGTATATTTTTTGACAGGCTCCATAATGCTAACAAATACAGTTTGTAATTTAAGATGAATAATAAACATGGAAAGATCGGACTCCAGGACATTTGGTACGATTATTCGCAAGCTAAACTAAATATGCTGCATAGCCTATTCAGACACATTGCATGGAGAATTGATAGTTTTAAAAACTGTCCACTAGGGGCGCTATTCTAATATGTCTAAATACGTAAACTATATAGTTAGGTTACGAATAATCTCTCCCTTGACGTACTGTTTGCTATTAGAATATTTAAAGACCGACAGTGAGTAGGTATAGTAGTCCTTCGGACTGCTCATACGGCGTTTAGCCCATTCAATTATATTTACATAGATTGACTTTATTATTTTATATTTACATAGATACACTTACTCGGTACATGGTTGTAAATATCTTTGGGTAAATAACAAAAAAGATTTGATCGGAATCAGCGGTACGCTACCCTGATTCGGGGTCGACGAGGCATGAATAAAACATGCCCATTTGCCGGGGGAGAGGGGGGCGACCAACCCTTTCCCTCGATTTAATAAGTGCGTTCCATTTTGCCGGCGCTCCCCCTACGTTTTTTTGTGACAATTCGTCCGAAGGGGTTGGAATTGGGATGGGGTGAATATTGATTTTTTTTTTCGTAAAATAATGTTGGTATATAGAGGGTGGATATATCAATAAAATACTGTGATCTCCTGAATCGTAGAAGACTACATTCATTTTGTATTTATTGTTATATGAAAAAAGTATTATTAAACTTTATTTAAGACACATGTATTTAGTAATATAATATCGCCAGAAGAACAAACCAACTATACGGTTCCACACTAAGCAACGTTTGCATTAGCGGTACCGTACTAAATCTCAACTGATGGTGAGTGACGATGAGATCTACGATGGATCATACTTGCCTAGAAGGTACCTGGTCACTCTTGACTTGAAAACACCCAATAATAATAATGTACCAGCCTACCCTGTATGTTTCGGTACACTACAAGAAGTTAATCTTAACAAAATGTTATTTAGTTAGACAAGATAGATTTCAAAATTAGATAATTTTTTGCTTTTTAGTTTTTTGAACACAGTTTTTTTTTATGTTAATTTTTTAAATTAAAATTATTATTGTACACAGTCGTGATTTCGTTTTATTTTCTTTTCAGTTTTTATTTAAAGTATTTTATTTTCACATTCGAGTTTTTTGTTTTTTTAAGTATTCTTTTTTACTACCATACTTAATAATATTTCATAAAACTTAGGATTGGCCTAACGTGTTTCAGTCATGTTGTTGGTGGCCTTACGAACTTCATGTCGGTAAGCGGCGTGTCGGTAAAAGGGATTTATTATTTCAATACCTAATTGTAGCATTTGAACCAGGAATCGACAAGCAACTGTTGCATAGACAAGGGAACAGACAATAAGACCTTGATCAATACAGCAATAATTTACATACATTAATGAAATAGGTATGCACTTATTGATGAATTATTTATGTAGGTATAGGTATGGATACAGTATCAGAATGAAAAGGTTCGTCATTTTCAAATTCATTTAACGTTCGCGAACACATGATACCTTTTCAAACTATGCCACAGACAAGACAATTGCATAGAAAATTATGTGGAACTAGTTAAACTTTTAAAATCAATTTAAATTTATTCAAGTCAAAGTTGTTTTTTTTTTCATGTCTGAAGGTTTGACGTACTACCTATATATATTTTAACATAAATAAGTGATTATATCTTCTTTGTCTCTGATGATTTGAACTTACAGTTTCAATAGTTTATAATTGACAGGATGGATTAAGGGAGTAAAACAAAACCTTTAGCGAAATCGAAAATCTACTTATGGTACATTACTCACGCAAACAATAGAAGCCGGAAAAAACAATACCTGTGAATACACAAATAATTTCAAAAACCTTTTATAATAAATGTAGACTAGATCCCAAATTAAAATATTAGGTACTTAATAAAATTGGTGTTCTGCAGTACTGGCCATCTGAAATCACAATATTTTTTGTTTGGCTAAGAATTCTAATTTCAAATTAATTATATTTAAAAACGGGATTCGTTTTCAAAATTAATAATTTGTTTCTTGATTACCGTTATGTTTTCATTGCATTTGAACCTTTTTGTCATCATGGATACGTTTAAAATTCGAGTAATTATGGAATATGAATATGAATTTTAATTTTGAAAGGAAGCTGTCAGGTATCTTTTTTTATATGGACCTTCACTACTGTTACTAACTATCTCCAAACGCTAATGTTATGAAACGGCATTCACAATAGTTTATAAATCAAGTTTTCACGCGAGTGATACCGCAAAGCATTGATTCAGAAAGGGTAAAAAACTAAGTCCTGAACTTGCGCTTCTTCAGAAATGGCATTTGCATATGCCATATTTAAAAGAAATTGTTCGCAAAAAATCACAACTGTCATTTGTTTGAGAACAAAATTAGTTTTTAAAATCGACATACGAAATTCTGACTGCACATAGAGTTCACAAATGCGCTAAACAGGCCGGCTCCCCGGCTTAGTATATGCACTCTTTATGAACCAGCTTGTATGTATTACATACCAGTCCCGAGGTTTATTTTTTCATCAATTCGAATGGAGCAATGGGGTGATTGACAATAGAGTCATCATTATCTAACCCTTCCATTGATATGCCGTCAGACAGACACCCTTCTAGTGGCGTGCGAATATTCAACATAGACATTTTGAAAATAATACAATAGTAGGAGAATAACGATTTTGATGTAGGTATATCAATGTAAAAAGTACGTTATTAGTGGATAAATTAGTTTTAATATTATTGATTATTTCTGAATGCTTGTATACTAAAAGGTTTTTAAATGTACTGGCCAATAACACAGATATGGAACGCAACACCAAAACGTTTTTAAATGTCAACTGAGTTGAGCTATTGGCTAAAATTTTTGACCTTCTAAATTTAAAGGTAACCAGCCGACTCTACAATAAAAGTAATAAAACGTAATTCATAGACAACGAGACGGTTTACCAAACAATGCTATCAGCATAAATCCGTCAAAAGATTTATGAAGCGATAAGACTTCAGATTTCCTTTTCATATAGCTGCGTACCGTATAAAACTTTCCTCCCGCGCTCATAATTTTAGATTCCCTCCGAGGATATTTTTTCCTCCGGCGCGCGAGAGGGACGGAGTTGCGCGCGGGAGTGAGAGGGCTATAAAATCCATACTTATAATATTTGCAGCCTCCACACTCGACACTCACACACGCGAAACACGATTTAGCACTCCATGGAGAGGTTCGGACAGTGTATAGGATGTGGCTTTTATCGAAAACTTGACTAATAAAAAAAATATCTCTGCCGTAGGTAGGACCTATTATAAGTTTACTCATTTGATGGCTAAAATAGTATATCTTAGTCGTAATAATAGGGGCAGTAATATGCAGAGCCCATTATTTGCTGGAAAAACTTGAAAACAAGGTCAGGGCTGCTATTAATTGTTTTGCAGAAAATATAAGAAAACTCAGGATCTCTAGGCAAAGGTATATTATGAAATTGTCTAACTTATGTCCTTAAAACTTAGACAGCCATCTCGTTTCATAAATTGAGTTAAGTAATCGCGACTACCAGCACCATTTCCCGAAAGACGTGTCCATGGGCCCCCGGCTAATATGAAATAAATACATTGAGATGTATATAAAGACTTTTTTTTCCGCAGTAGTGGGTAATAATGGAGATGAATATAAAGGCTTTTTTTCCCCAGCAGTGGGAAACAAAAAGAGCCCACAGTGAACATTATTCCCGGTACTTTTGGCAACACGCTGTACTGTGTCCGAACGCCCACTCGGCCGTGCCCCGGGCGCCCTGCGTCGCGGCGCTCCGGGGAAAAAATGTACGATGCCATAAAAAATCACCGTTCGTCCGCGCCCGCAATTTTTACCCGTTTTTTCCCCTCCTAGGGTCGCCGGTCACCATGACAACAGGGAGACGACCCTCCCCCACCGCACCCGCCAAAAGCATCAATATTTTTATGGCTATAGCTGTGTTTTGCGTTTGATTTGAAGATGAAAATGTTTGAGAGAGAGTTGTTAGGAGTTTGTCGTCCGTAGACGCAGGAAAACGTTGATAAAAATGTACTTAGAATATTACTAGGAATAGAGTGCCATATATATAGTTACATAACCATTGTATTCTAATCATTATTTTAAATTAAACTTTGTTAACTTAAAATTAATTCTGTCTACTAGTTAGGTATTCGCACACATTTCTGCATACAATACCTAGTATATATTATTTCAATCCTAGTTATTTATTAAGTAACTGCTAACACAGAGTTTTTTATAATGGCTATTAGTTTTTTTTGGTGAGATTATATCTTCCTACATTACAATATTAATATTATTCGAAGACCTTACTAGCATAGCTGGAAATGAACCTGGGCCCCAAGTCTGCTAACACAATCTATTCATAATCGAACAGCAACCGCGTAGTAACTGTCACTTTTGACAGATAATGTGTGGGATATCTGTCAAAAGTGACAGGGCCCTGCTTTCTGTCTAGGCCCTTTTTTTTTTTGAAGTAGGAGGAAAATACGCATGCCACTCCGCCGAGGGCACGGCGGGGTGGATATGTCCGACTCGCACGGACTAAAAACCCCCTGGTGTCCTTCTACTGCCTGATGCCAGAGCTGCGGGATCGCTTGCGCATGCTCTTCGCGGCTCCGGCAGCTGTATCTACGTCCTGCCAATGTTTGTCTGATGAGCATGAATATATGTACCCGAGTCATAAGGCTGGATACCTTTATGGGTATGGGCTATATAACCAACGCTTGTATTATAACACGCAAGTGTATGGGATCGTATAGTTAGTGTTTTCGTCTGGCGATATGATTATTGTTACTGTTTAACTATGAAGATTTTTGTTGCTTGAATACTGTTACAATAGATGTCGCTAGTGTCGAATAAACACACGGTGTCTAGATCGCTTGATAAATTTATAAGTAGTTCCGTGTATTGAGTATTTTGTGTAGGTTGTCATAAGGGTTATTTTCGATTAAACTGAGATTTCATAAGCCGATACTCGAGTATTTATTACCGCATTGGTCTGCCTTAATCCCCTCCCCAGGACCTATATTTGTCGTTGTACAATTACTGTAATATTTTTCCCATTTTTCGGGCTACATCTACCGAATACATGACATAACTGTCACAGCATTGACATTTCAGAATTCAAGTTTAGTTTATTTTATTTTGCAACGGCATTTAAATATGCCAAAATCGAATAATTTAATTGTATTCAATTCCGTTTTTGCAGGTTTTTTTTTAACGAAGATCATTCATAGGTCAATATTATGAATATGTATATATGAGGCGTAACAAAAATAGTGTCTCTCGTCAATATAATTTAACAGGTGAATCCGTACGTTGTTTGTTTAAATGATGTTTGATTGTTTTTTAAACAAGGCGAGCCAGTAGCATTTGACGGTGCCCTAAGTACTTTTTTTGAATTTTTATTAGTTTGATTTATTCCTTTGGGAATAATATCCTTATAACCTACTTTTGGCCCTGTTAAAATATCTATACATATAAATAAAATTGGAGTGTCTGTTTGTAATATTAAAATAACCGCTTTTTACTAAGTGCATTTGGATGTATACACGTTACCTATAACCGAAACAACATTTTTTTCAATTTTTGTCTGTCTGTCTGTCTGTCCGTCTGTCTGTCTGTCCGTCTGTCTGTCTGTCTGTCTGTCTGTCTGTTTGTTCCGGCTAATCTCTGAAATGGCTGGACCGATTTTGACGGGACTTTCACTGGCAGATAGCTGATGTAACAAGGAGTAACTTAGCCTACTTCTATTTTAGAAAAAAAAAATGGGATCTCACGAAAAAAAAATTAAAACCAATGTTGCAGCGCAGCGCCTGATTAAGTTTGATAGCAACAACCTGCAATGCGTCCCGCGGGCTCAGAATGGGCGAGCATGCTGTTGTCAACGGTTGTCTTTGTTAAATACCACGCGGACAAAGTCGCGGGCATCAGCTAGTTTTACACTATAATTGTAACACCTTATTTATTACTAGCTGTTGCCCGCGACTTCGTCCGCGTGGTATTTAACAAACACAACCGTTGACAACAGCCTGCCCGCCCATTCTGAGCCCGCGGGACGCATTGCAGGTGTTGCTATCAAACTTAATCAGGCGCTGCGCTGCAACATTGATATTCATTTTTTTTCGTGAGATCCTATTTTTTTTTCTAAAATAAAAGTAGCCTAAGTTACTCCTTGTTACATCAGCTATCTGCCAGTGAAATTCCCGTCAAAATCGGTCCAGCCATTTCAGAGATTACCCGGAACAAACAGACAGACAGACAGACAGACCGACAGACGGACAGACAGACAGACGGACAGACAGACAGACAGACAAAAATTGTAAAAAATGTTGTTTCGGTGTAGGTAACGTGTATACATCCAAATGCACTTAGTAAAAAGCGGTTATTTTAATATTACAAACAGACCCTCCAATTTTATTTATATGTATAGACTAGCTGTTGCCCGCGACTTCGTCCGGGTGGTATTTAACAAAGACTCAGCCTTTGGCAACAGCCTGCTCGCGTTCTGATCCCGCGGGACGCATTGCAGATTGTTGCTATCAAACTTTAAGCAGGCGCAGCGCTGCAACATTGGTTTTAATTTTTTTTCGTGAGATCCGATTTTTTTTTCTAAAATAAAAGTAGCCTAAGTTACGCCTTGTTACATCAGCTATCTGCCAGTGAAAGTCCCGTCAAAATCGGTCCAGCCATTTCAGAGATTAGCCGGAACAAACAGACAGACAGACAGACAGACAGACAGACAGACAGGCAGACAGACGGACAGACAGACAGACAAAAATTGTAAAAAATGTTGTTTCGGTATAGGTGACGTGTATACATCCAAATGCACTTAGTAAAAAGCGGTTATTTTAATATTACAAACAGACACTCCAATTTTATTTATATGTATAGATACAGTGCGAACATACTATATTAAATCATTTTTTTCTACCTATTCTATAAATTAACAAATTAAATTCTTGATGAACAGCTGGCCTTGGTCTGTATAATAAATAACCAAATGAGTTAACCATTTACAAAGTAGGTACAGTCTACTAGGTAGGAACTTAATTCAGTGTTTATTTTGGTTTGTGTGCTTACATTGATTTCTTATTTATTTTATGTTTTTTACGTTCCCGACTACGTTACGCACCATTGCAAGACCTCAAGAAACTGTGAGCACTTTCTGCGTAGATTGGACCATAAGCAACAATTAAATATGAGAGTACTCCGGTTCAAACTATGACACTAGGACGTAAACCACCTCAGTCCTCCCGTGACCATGGTCGCTGTAAAGCAGCCGAAACGTCAGGAACGTAAAAAACATAAAATAAACGCGATAAAATCCGTAAAATTAGTTTTATTTCAATTGTGTGCTTATGTTACTACCCGCATCAGTAAAGCTGTGGATCCATTTACCGGACATCTTGGGGGAGCTTGAAAAGTCGAGATATACTATTTTATTTCAATTTCTTTCACGCTTATGAACGTATAATGGTTAATATCCAACTAATATTACACATTATTTATAAAAGGAACACATTTAAAAAAATAAAATAAAATTTACAACTTCACGGTTCAACTTCCCGCCAAAAGTTTCTTGCCGGTGCTATTTTCTATATTTGTAGTATTCTAGCTAGTCTATGCTATTCTTTTATATTTTTTTTTTAACATTATATTACGTTTATATACGGGCTTACAATATTATTGTAACTATGTAACATGTACATAATATGGATAAATGTATCCAGCACACGGAATCACAGAGTAAATAAAGCCATATCTATCGCAAACATCGAAATATATCATTTTCTTTCCACTGTTCTTACCCGGACAAACAAACATGGCGATTTTCCGTAACTTAATATTTGGAAATCAATTATCCATAAGAAGAATTTGTTGGTCCCGGAAAATAACGGGATTAAGGGAATATGCCGACTCTATATTCTTAATAGGGTACGGAGATGGGGAAACGATATGCTATGATCAAAAATGGTACTGAATACATCCATTTCAGTGCTGATTTTTTTCTTTTGTTCTTGTTTATTAAATTAAAAGAAAAACTAAATCATAAACGAAAATGGATAGAGTATTTTTTTTAATACATTTTAAGCTAATGCCTACCGGTTGTCGTTCGTCTGTGGTCCTAGAGTAAAGTTTATATTTCACTGAGATGTCTTTGCGCTTACATAGGATAGTATTTTTTTGGGGTCGAGTCGCCTTCGTTCGTAGGAGAATTAAGTACCCTCGAGATACCCTACACGTGACCCTGGGTGGTGCCAACTAGGTGACAACTCTACTGGCGGTAGGCTTCGGCCGTGGTTAGTCACCACCCACTGAACACAGCCATGTCGCCAAGCGGCCTAGCCGTGTTCCGGCATGATGTTCGGTGTTGCCATTCATGGATGGCGGGTCAGATCAGCTGCGCTGCATGTGCCTAGTGAATGTAGCGTCTCGATCTACTGCCGCCTTCCTACCTAGGCAAGTATGCTCCATCGTAGATCTCATCGTCACTTACCATCAGGTGAGATCGAGATCAAATACTTGCCTATAACGTATAAAAAAAAAAGTATTATCGTCATCAATAAGATAAATCTACGGTATCTAAGTCTAGGATATGTTTACCGCTATGCGTGGTGGAGACCATTGTACTACATAATATAGAAATGTGGATCGTCACGTTTTAACGACGCCCTTTTAAACACACGCCTCCAAATAAAAAACCAACACATAAGACCATATACACACGTATAAAAAACTCCCCTTACTTTTTTACAAAATAAAAACGATCTCATTGGCTGACGCTCCCCAAATAAAAAAGTTAAAGACGCGTGCTGCGCGCGCACGCGAGCCATTCAAATTCAAATCAGGAACGCGCGCCGCATGTAACACACGGCTGCAACTTATTATTAAAATTAACCATTTTCGATTGCTCTCCTTCGCCCCTAACTTTCAACGAGACGACGGAACTTTGGGGGTAAATAAAGCGTATAGTCGCGTGTCAGGATAAAATGGTTAGTGAGCGTAAAAATAAGCTCGCGCAAGGAAAAAATATAAAATGAACGATAGGGAAGTATTTTAAAAATAGAGATCGGTCTCCCTTCCGAGGGGAGTGACACGGTTGATATATCGCAGTAGTTACAGGGGATTTTAATAACACACACCGTGTGTTGGTTCACTTAGGCCGTAAGATTTGTCAATGTGGTGGTTTGTGGGCGCTATTTTAGTTCGGGCGCGTGTCGCTGTGTATCGAGTTTCTGTATTGTTTACCGTATCGGTAAGTTCAAGTTACCGGTTTCCGGATTGAGGGCTAAAACGGCATGTATTTGAAGACGCTAGGCATATAATATGTGTAACCAGAAAACTTTTTTTTTTTAGATTTAATGGCTGTTTTTTTTTAATATACTTCTGTGGTATTTTTGGTACTCAATTCCACATACAAAAGTTGGTGAGGGCATAGATTATAACCATGATGTTGAACCCATGCTGAACTGAAAAACATAACATTATTCTCCTTGTATTGGAATAATCTTCTTGCTCGGGTACGAGCTTGGTTTAGGAATACCACACATGCTTCTGATTCAACAAAAGCTTGTTCGGGCTGCACTTCTCGGGTATCCATTTAAATATGTGCATAATGGAAGAGAAAGAATTCAAAGTAACAATCAATGATCATAATTCTAAAACACAAATAGACAAAAACAAGGATCAATTTAATTATCGTTACTCACACGCTCCAAAGCCCGGTTGCGACCGACAATTTATTATTATGGACCCGTATCCAATTTAAAACAACGCACGGCCGAATGGAGCCATTAGGTACGAGGGGGACATTGTTTTGGTACCGTGAACACGGAGGGGAATCCTTGTGGAGTAGAAAAAACAATTTAAAAATAAAATGTAATAATTATAAAAGGGAGGGAGCGCGCGTGTCGCTTCAGCTTTATTTATTTCGATCCTCAGCTGCCGTTTGAATTTCGAACGCCCCGAGTTCCCGCCTTCGATGACACTGGCATGTGGTTTATGGAAAAAGTTAACCATATATGAAAAAGGTTGGTTACACCTGTTTTAAAATTAAAAAGTGCCTACATAATGTGACATGTGGCTTGATCAACATTACAGCTGTCAAGCCTATTTATAAATACAATAGCTCGGTAGGGAGACGCCATTTTCATATCATCATGTCACATCAATTATTTTATGTATAACGTGTATTTATTGAATGTTTTATTGCTATTAATTACTTGACATTGGCAAAATATCCGCTAAGTTGTGGGTCAGGTCATTTGCATGTCCATTTTATTTCATCGCATTTCATTTCGTAAAAAAAGAAGAAGAATAGCTCGGCAGATACCTAATCACTTTAACAAATGGGTGCCACAAATAACATAGTAAAAGTTACCTATATATATATTTCCGTAATTATATTATTATCTACCTAAATAAGTAAGTAATAAAAGCTCTATCATAACTATGAAAAACGATTTTTACATTGATACAGACATCAGATCTATGCGGGCATGAATTAATTAAATCAAATATGGCGGCCCGCCGTCATGTTTTAACAATACCGCCGTGATTCGGGTTTTCGATAACAAATTGTGTTGGGGTGTATCTAATTATATATTTTTAATGACAGAAGTTCAATCTCACCCCTATTATAATCTTAATATCGTGGATGAAATTGGGGATCGACATCTCTACTGCTGAATCAATACAGGCTGATTCAGAAAGGGTATCCTAACGTTACAGTATACAGTATGTTTCTTCCGTCCTGCTCACACCACAAGTTTTATTAATAAGGATGACATGTATAGTATACTTTTTGATAACGTTATACGACTACTTCAGTAAAGTAAGTGGGAATTCGTTATGTAATTGAACCGTCATCATCAAGAAGCATTCTGTTACTGTCAGCCACATTTATAAAACCATCGAAAAGCTACGTCAAAATATGCTGGCTAAGCCACTGGTGTTTTGTACTTACCCTATAACTAAGACTGAACCAAAATAACAAGTTGATTGTGTAGTACACGCGAATTGCGTCCTTCCGAACACGTAAATTCGCGTGTACTACACAAATCAGCTTGGTTTTTGGGCCTCAAACCAAGCCAACTTGTGAGCCGTGGACGACATATTTAGGCCCCAATATGTTCGGGCCACTTCATATACACTTATCATCAGAAAAATCGAAACACTTCTTTTTATGGTTTCTGTCCTAATTTAACACAAAAGAGTTTTCATTCCATGAAAAAAATCACATGATTGTATAGCTGGCAGTTTGGCCATTATAGTGATAAGCGAAAATTCAAAATTCAAAATTAGAATTTCATTTGTTTATCCTATAAATGAAATGATTCACTGTTTGGAGACAAATGTGTGTTTGGAGTTGGAGTAAATTTCATCGTTGAAAACTAAAAATTAGCGCTTATCTTAAAACTTTTTGTTCTGTTTTCTGTATACTGTGTGTGTACTGTGACTTTTTATTATATCTTCGTCTGAGTCCTACAGACACAACAGCATCTCACACATTTTGGGACAATTGTTTTGCCACCAATTTATCTTAATCTGTCAAAGTATTGGGTAATTATGGTAGCCACACGCGCCTTGGTGCTCCTATCGGGTCCATCTCGCCACCTACCCGGCAGTCCTGAGAATTACATTAACAATGTTTATGGGACAGGTAATTAACGATGGCCATCGGTTTTCGGACCACCGGAATCGATCAGTCTTAAGGCATTTGTAAGTTGAACTCAAGATATTCAAATACTGAACACCTCGTTCGCATTTTAAGTGTAACTCAAAAAATAATAAACAAAACATGGAAGCTGAATCCATAATGATTGGTTGATTCTTTGTGGGTCTGTACGAAAGCGCAACATGGTTAAACTATAAACAGATTATGATGAAAGTTGGCGACGTGACTGTTTATCACCTGAGTTATCATTTAAGATGATATTACAGAAAGGCATAGGAACACTAATAACCAAGACGCTTATTACAAAAATAAAACATTCCCATATTCAGTGCAATACATTACAATCAATAAATTCTATAATATCCTATCAGCCGAAAGACGTCCATTGCTGGACATAGGCCTCCCCCAATGATTTCCACACATTCCGGTCCTCCGCCACTCGCATCCACCGGCTTCCTGCAACGCGCGTGATATCATCGGTCCACCTTGTGAGGGGCTGTTCTTCACTACGTCTTCCGGTTCGTGGTCGCCATTCTAGAACCTGTCTCTGCGAGCTATGTGCCGCCCACTGCCACTTCAACTTTAAAATTCTTTGCGCTATGTCGGTTACTTTAGTTCGTCTATGGATCTCGTCATTTCGGATTCTATCGCGTAGTGAAACCCCGAGCATAGCTCTCTCCATTGCGCGCTAAGCGACCTTGAGCCTTCTTATAAGGCCCATAGTAAGCGACCAATAAATGTAATGATATAATTTTAGGTATGTACACCATTTTGTAGTAGTTACACTAAATAAATGATAATACAATAAATTATAGAGTCACATATTTACATAGCCGGTGTGCAAACGAACATTGTACAAAGGCTTGTGTATGTTCAGATCGATGCACTGAGGAGGTGAATAAATATACAACCAGGTTAAAAAGGTAAAAAACCTTAGTCGTAAGTAGTTTGTTGACTGGGGCCGCTGTCTACTGGGACCGCGTTCCCAGTTTACTAGCTACATGTTTTATATTAGTCGACTAGAACCACTGTTCCATTCGTCAAGGGTAAGATTATTCGTAAGGTAACCGTATACTTTATAGTCTACCGTATTTAGACATTTTGTATGGAGAGTTGAAAGATTTAAATACCGTCCGTTAGAGGCGCTTTTCAACTCTCCATACAAAATGTCTAAATACGGTAGACTACAAAGTATACGGTGAGCTCGCACTTTGATGTACAGGTTGCACCAGACGCGGTAACATATCATATGACGTCACTCGCACTAGAACCAATGATCACTTTCTATAAATATAAAAATATTATATGCCATTGTAATTTTTCCATATTCTAATCAGAATCAGAATCAGAATATTTTTTATTCACGTAGACCATTATTGTACAGTACTTATGAATAGTCAAAAGTTACAAAAATATTATGATAATTAAAGATATACTCTTCTGTGTCTTCTCTCAGCGTTTAAATCGGTACCGTACGGTTTGCGAGGCGATCTTGTAATCCACACTTTCTACTTCAGAATCAACAATGCCCGTCTCAGCTGCGCCATTAAGCATAAAGGGGGACATTTGGTGGACATCTTTTTACAATAGCCCCCAGAATTACCAGAAAAAATCCACTCTTTTTAACCAACAATAGCCAGCGAGGGTGGACGATCAGCGATCTGAGCAAAAAAACTGACCAAGTGCGGGTGTGATTCGTGTGCAGGGTTCCGTCCTTTTTTTTTAAAACTAGATTTTCTCAAAGTTTGCCAGACTAAGGAATTTTGCGATATATCAAAATGCTGCTATAAACCAACTATTATTGCGATCTTATTTTTATATTGCAATGCCTTAAGCGTGTTACTGCCCTATTACCGAGTGTATTAGCTTGACATTCCACTAATATTATAAATGTGAAAGTTTGGAAGGATGGATGGATGATTGTTACTCAATCACGACAGAACGGCTGAACGCATCGGGATGAAATTTGGCACAGATAGATTATAGTCTGGAATAGCACATAGGCTACTTTTTATCCCGGTAAAAAGGTCATTCTTTTTCATCGTGGGTAACACCGGGGGCGCAGTTAGTATTTACATAAATCAAGAGGACATGACTTCGATTGAGGCGAATATGCATATTCAAAATGCGCGGATTAATCTACTACTACGGTGTCCAATTTGAAGTTACTAATCCAAACGTTTGTAGTGAAACTCACTGTGGCGGTTATTTTTTTTACGTTATAAGGTGCGGAACCCTAACAATTTAAAAATAATAGTCAATTTTGCGGAAAGATTTATGTACTAAGTAGTCATTGTGGAATGTCCACTGCTCGGTGTCCGGTTGCAGATGCGTGCTGATAAAAAATACCATTGAATACCATAGCCAATATGAACCGTAGAGTTGAGCGTTTTTTTTAAAGACCACCGACGCTTTTTTAAAATTCGAAACGCTTCCTTGTAACCGTCGTTTTAGAAACAGCGGTGATTTGTAGGTGGCATAAGTACCTATTCAAAAATGTTCTTTTATTATTTTGTTTTTATTACCTTCGTGTAATAGTCGCAAGCGCATCTCCCTAACTTCACCTTGAGAAGTGTTATTTTATTAGTTTCTGTGCTGAGATCCTAAACAACTATAGTATTCTAAGTTAATGATATGTAATTCATTACTTCGTTAATTGCTTACATTAATTGTACCGTTCCCCTCACACCACAGATTTCAGCAATAAGAATGCCAGAGACAGCATGCTTTTTCGATGACGATACGATTGCGATGCGCCTGTACCAGGCTCTTTTGAAGAAGTAACTCTGTTAATGTCACCGACAACTGAATACTTAAACGTACTTAGGACTTAACTATTTAAGTATCGTTCGAGAATCGTCTAGTAGGAAATGTTCAAGTAGATATTCAGTTAATAAATTATAAGGAGACTAAAATAACAGACTAACAGACAGAATAGGTAAGATTAAACAGAGTTGTCTTATGTTGACCTCAGTATGAGCTGTACCGAAAGGAGTTTGGCTCAGCATGAGCTGGTGGGGATAGGATTCTACTCCAGCGCTGATTTTCAGCAAAAGCCTACGCCTCTAAATTTACCAGTTCCCTAAATACAAAATATATGGCCACCAAATTGCACATAGCTTATAATACATTATATATAATATAGAACCTCTATATACTTTCCCCTGAATTTACAGACGTTATATAACTTTATCAAACGCAATAGTACTGCGCAAACCAAATCTCTTGTGCGCAGTACTATATGACGTTTGATAAAGTTTATATATAACGGCTATAAATTTGCGGGTTTGATTGTAACAAAAGATAGTTTTCGTTCCACTTTTTGTTTCAATGGGCCCTTTTTAACATTCTCAAAACATTGTCGACTCGATTCTTAGTGTGAATTTATACCATCACCGTGACCTGACGAGGGTCAGGCTCCACTATGCTGACAGACCACGTCTACACTCTCATACCTTCACACTGACATGACTCTGGGCGGCATCCAACTTAACTGAAAGTCGACTTTATGCACCAAATTTTGGGTTTAATGTCCAACGTTGGTGTCGGTTTAACTTTTTTAAATTAACTCCAACGCGATCAAAGGAACTATTTCGGAATGTTTTGTCTCTGTTTGTTAAATAATGTTCTATATGGGGATAGAGTTGACTTTTGTTACGGGTGAAGAAATAGATCTTTTAATTTATTAAGAGCAGTCCTATTAGATAGAACAAGGCGGGTTTCCATGTAGTTCCTAGATCGTATCTTAGTAGGTACTTATAGCCAATGTCCATGATATATAATACAAATGAAAACATGTTCGTTGGTATAAGCGAATCACTTGCGAACGGCTGAACTAATTTGGCTAAATTTAGTTTTAAAATGTTTGTAATAGACCGAATCAGGTTTGTAGCTAAAAAAAAATTGAAAAAGTTGCCTGGAAAATTAGAAAATACGGAAAAACAGGAGGTGCTTTTTAGACAGCACAACGTCTGCCGGGACCGATAATTTTGTAATAAATGCCATTCATCTTCATTTGCATTGGATTCCATCTTAATTGTCTATTTGCATAACATATATAATGATTACGAGAATCATAAAAGTGTTTATTCAAACAATTGTCGGAATAAGGAATAGCTTTCTAAAACTACGAAATATCATTAAACGCTTAACTATCGCCGTCACATGCAATGGAGACGAACGATCCGGCTAATAACGAACGTCTACACACAGTTGGATCATAGATTTACTATGTACCTATTTAGGTTAGTACCTATTGCCTACATAATAGCTACAAATGATATATCATAAAATAAGTTTTGCACATTTTGAAACTAAGGTCCTATCGACCAAATACTTTCTCTACGGAAACCATACTATACTATTTTCATTTATGTTTTTTTTTTATATTTTATTATTTAAGGTTTGGAATAATAGGTATCTATGTCGATTTCAATCCTGCAGAAAAAGTTTTGATCGCCAGTTGAATCATTCTATTTAGGTACATAACAAAAATAATATAATTATAAATAATGAAAATGAATGCATTCCTCTTCCTATATGACATAGATGTTTCACATCTTATAATAGATACTCTTTGCCATATCGACTGTGATGCACTTGTTCCTACCGCATGTAGAGCCGACTTTTTATAGCACAGTTTTTATATAAGACCTTATAAAAAACATTGCAACACGAGCCTAAAGGCATGCGGATGTCGCCCGCGCATCGCTTGGAGTGACATTATAAATGATTTTGGGCGGTATTCGGGGGAAAATTACAGTAGTAAACGTTAACAAGATGTTGCCTTCTCTGTAGTTAAGCAAGCGGTATTCGGACGGTTCTACAGTTCAATGATGGTACCCCTGTTCAAACTTTGACAGTAGGACTTCAAACACCTCAGCCCTCCCGTGACCGTGGTTGCTGTAAAGCAGCCGAAACGTCGGGAACGTAAAAAGTATAAAATAAACGCGATATAATTCGTGAGATTAGTTTTATTTCAATGTGTAGTATTCGCGTAAATATAAGAAATCAATACACTAGTCGGATAAATCTGTGTGGTTAGCATTTATAATTAAGTACATTTATTGTAGATCCATTTACTATCTACTGATGTCAGTAACTAATATACAGGATAATTCATAAAGTGTATACTAATAACATAAGTGTAGATCCTGGACTTCTTTCATCAATTCGTAAAAGTGTGTGAAGTCGGAATTTGGACATATTATTCGCTAAAATTCACAATTATCATTTTGTTGGCGTTTTTATTTAAAATCGAGAGATCCAAATTCTGCATTCTGAATGAATCTAAAGTGGCGCAGGTTCAAGGTGGAGGCGGTTCCCTTTCTGAAACACGCTGTAATCTGTATGTAACTATAATCTACCAATCTCGGTGCGATTTCCTAGTCATGTAGATTTTGAGAACATTTAGATTTTCAATTAGGAAATTTAACAAAAGCAAAACGTGGGACCTTTTACAATGTAAATACAATGCGCTTCTATTGACCAATTGAAAATGTTTTCTGCTAACCTATGCTTATATATTTTCATCTAGGATATATATTAAAACAGCCCAATTAAGTATGACGTCAAGTCCGGGCCGAAAATTAAAGATATCAGACATAAGAGTCGTAAAACAAAAACATTCGGCAAGAATTTTTAGCTTGCATTTTTTCGTCATCCCTCAGCTGACTTAGTTCTTCGCTCTACCAGGAAATGACGTTCAGGAATGAGGATGCGCACTCGTTAATTTGCACCATAAATCATCGAAAATGCACAGTTTGTGGCGGGCCGCGCCCCGCGTCTTTATGCGACCTTTTTGCTGAACATCGGCGAGTGTCGGGTTACAGAGGGTTTCCAGAACGTTTTTTGAACAAGTGTTTATTTAAGTGACGCTCGGAGTTCGTTGATAGCTATTCTTAAGAAATGTTTCTGTTTTTGATCGAGGGCGACAGGTCATTTTTTTTTATTTTTTTTTTATTTATTACATTATAGGCAAGTATTTGATCTCAATCTCACCTGATGGTAAGTGACGATGAGATCTACGATGGAGCATACTTGCCTAGGTAGGAAGGCGGCAGTAGATAAGAGAGGCTACATTCTCTAGGCACATGCAGCGCAACTGATCTGACCCGCTATCCATGAATGGCAACACCGAACATCATGCCGGAACACGGCTAGGCCGCTTGGCGACATGGCTTTGTTCAGTGGGTGGTGACTAGCCACGGCCGAAGCCTACCACCAGTAGAGTTGTCACCTGGTTGGCACCACCCAGGGTCACGTGTAGGGTATCTCGAGGGTACTTAATTCTCCTACGGACGAAGGTGACTCGACCCCAAAAAAATACTTATATGTTTTTTGTTGGCCTCAACTGTGGGGCAAGAACTTTCGGCAGCTTTTGTTAATAATTGCTCACTTTTTTGCTAAATACTTGGTCTATTATAATCTATCCCAACTGTAACTTAATGACATATAGTTCTACAGGCGTCCCCAACGAAGACTCTAACCTTCGGCGAGTCTCGGGTTAATCTAAAAATTAACAGCTTTTGGCACGAATTATTCGCTTACGCGTAACAATCTACACAAGCTTATAACCTCCGTATATACACTGATTCGATACCAATAATTCCTATAGCATTTATGACAACTAAATCCACATGAGCTGATGTTTTTCGCATCTCGCGTATATTATTACGATTGTTTTGGGAATTCGCCAAGTGGCCTCTGTCGTGACTTATAGAGCCCGCGGGAGGACCCGAGCCGGAACTTTGCGGTTCCCATATTAAAACTTGACGTGATATATACGGTTTGGATGTGGGAAAAAAAGCAAGGTTCTTTTTCTCGACCGGAACATAGATAGTCAGCTTTTTGTTGTTCGTTACCGATTTGTATTGGGCCATCTTCCAGTGTAACCTGATTTGGACGAAAACTATTTTCTGCTCTCCGAGACCTATAACGAATGCCAGTAGGGATAAACCCACCAGAACTATTGTCTGAAAGGTTTAGTTATTTCGACTAAACGACTGTTATACATTAACTATGCTCCAATCTGTCAGAAGTTCAAAATGTTTTTTTTTACTACGCATCAATTTTAAATCGAAAGAAAAGTACTTTCGGTTTCAAAAGTACAATGAGTCAACTACACATACTTTAGCACCAACGCGTCATATAATGACTGTGTGTATTTTTAACGGACTTCAAAAAGGAGGAGGGTCTCATTCGGTTGTATTTGTATTTTTTTATGTTTGTTACCTCAGATCTCCGTCATTTATTAACCGATTTGGGAAATTATTTGGCACCGACTTCAGATTAGTTAAATATTTAATTTAGTTAGACAAGGTAGATTTCAAGATTAGATAATTGTTTGCTTTTTAGTTTTTTGAAGACGGTTTTTATTTTGTTAAAAAGTTTTTTATTATCAGTAATTGATTGAATATTCTATGGAATTAAATTCTTAACACGGACTGACTGTCAGACAACACCCAGTCTAAGCTCGTGGAGGTAGGGGTTCAAACACAGATCACGAGAGATATGCCGTGCGGTTCAAAGTGTATGGGAACTCGCTGTCTCCGTTTTGTTTCCCACCACTCGCTAAAACCAACCAATACGAAGTCTCTTCGGTGCGTGCTGCGTCGTCGCCGTATACAGCGGCCGTACCACGCGACGCACCAGTTTATTCAAAGTATCGTTAGACGATCTATACATTGCCTCGTACATTCACTCAGTAGCGAACATAGGTGGTACTTAAAGAGCTATGTATTTTGTACAAAAATAAAAAAGTCGTTGTGCTACATGAAAACTAAAATAACATAATAAAGGCATTAAATATTTTTTGATTTGTTGTTTTTAATGATTTTAAAGACGAATAAATAAAATACTTAATACTGGCTGGTGAAATGAGATTCTATCTTTCGCGTAGTTCACTTTGCTGCTAGTATTTTTGCACACAACCACGGAATAACACGGCATTTAAAAAAAAAGTTAGAGCTCCGATACCGACGTGCAGTTGCAGTCGACTGACGGCGAAAACTCTATGTTAGCGTAATTTTGGCTAAATGTGAGCGCAAGCTCACCGCTTTCATAACATATCTCCTCTCATATATCTGTGGGTTCAAAATTTGGAGGATGTCTTCCTCATAGGTGCACTATTAAGAAATTAGATTCCTTGGGGTCAAATATGGCATGAAGATTTTTTTGTTACGATCAGACACAGAGCATCACGCAAATACTCAAGTATCGCTCAAATATCAATATTAATAATGTTAAAGTGTAGCGGGTGTGCGCCTCGCATGCCAACACACTGGAGCTTATTTTTTTTTTAAATAATGGATTTAAAAAAAAGTCACGGCCGTTGAGTTTCTCGCCGGATCTTCTCAGTTGAGGTCGCGTACCGATCCGGTTGTAGAGTTAAGAAAAAAAAATGTAATGACAATTTGTAAGCGGCCCCCGTAGGCCTATACGAAATAAACGATTTGACTTTGACTAACACAAAGGAGGTTTTACTACTAGATAACTTATAGTTAGACATTATTACAAGCCCAGCCGTCGAGGCAAATCGAGAGATGGTAAACCAAACAAATTGGTCCAGAGATTTGCCCTCTCGCCCAGATGCGCGAAGGATCTCCCAAAACCATTATTCACCTTCATTATGACTATTACAAATGTCACATGGATACTCCTAATTAGGAGTGCGCTGGTCTTCAGGAAGTGCCACGCGGTTCAGGGTTCGCGTCCCGTGGGACCCTGGCCTCGAGGCTAGGGTTGCGACAACTGAATACCACATAATCTATACATATAAATAAAATTGGAGTGTCTGTTTGTAATATTAAAATAACCGCTTTTTACTAAGTGCATTTGGATGTATACACGTTACCTATACCGAAACAACATTTTTTACAATTTTTGTCTGTCTGTCTGTCTGTCCGTCTGTCTGTCTGTCTGTCTGTCTGTCTGTCTGTCTGTCTGTCTGTCTGTCTGTCTGTCTGTCTGTTTGTTCCGGGTAATCTCTGAAATGGCTGGACCGATTTTGACGGGAATTTCACTGGCAGATAGCTGATGTAACAAGGAGTAACTTAGGCTACTTTTATTTTAGAAAAATAAAAATGGATCCCTCGAAAAAAAATTAAAACCAATGTTGCAGCGCTGCGCCTGATTAAAGTTTGATAGCAACAATCTGCAATGCGTCCCGCGCGATCAGAACGCGAGCAGGCTGTTGCCAACGGCTGAGTCTTTGTTAAATACCACGCGGACGAAGTCGCGGGCAACAGCTAGTATGTAATATTATACTCCGGTAGAATCGAGGTCTGTTTCCAGTAAGTAGCGTATTGAAATAAAAAGTAATTTGGCGGATTTTATGGCGTTTATTTTACGTTTTTCACGACCCGGCTGCCTTACAGCAACTATGGTTATGGGAGGACTGAAGTGCTAGACGTCCTAGTCGCTTATAACCCTGTATAATTATATACTTATGTAATTATAGATCTTAGTGTTAGTACTTTTCAACTAGCTACTCAAGCCTGAGCCGTTCCTACATTGTACCCATAACAATGTACTATCTACTAAAAATGAATAAGATCCTTTTAAAGAGAGCAACCATGGAGTTTCTTGCCCGTTCTTGTCCATAGGAACGGCATTCCGAACGCGTGGTAATGTTATAGCTTAGTTGGTTGACATTTTTGACGATTCATAATGTCTTCTTCGAATTTAAGGGTTAGACCCTTGTCGGTGTAGCTGATGAAGCTCTTTCCATCTGTCTCTATCTAGAACAGCTTCTTTCACCTCCCTATACGACATGACACCGACCCTTTCTTTTATCTGACTCATGTAGCTTATATTGATTTCTTATATTTACGCGAATACTACACATTGAAATAAAACTATTTTTAGGATTTTATCGCGTTTATATTCTGATTTTACGTTACATAGTTTGACGGGGTACCCTCATATTTAAATATGAGGGTACCCCGTCGCAAACTATGACACCAGGACGTCAACCACCTCAGTCCTCCCGTGACCATGGTTGCTGTAAAGCACGGAACGTAAAATCAGAATATAAACGCGATAAAATCCTAAAATTTAGTTTTATTTCAATCATGTAGCTTATTCCTGGCCTTCCTCGTCGACGCTTTTCTTCATAATATATTGGAATGAAAATAAATCTGATTATGTATAGTTCTTAGATTTAGGAATGGATTTAGTGGCAGCCCTGGTGGCGCCACCTGCGCGTAGCACGTGGCCACTCGAGAAGTTTTTGCCCGCGACAGGATTTCACACTCTCGAGTACGACACACGGACTCTTGTTCACACTTGTGTAGGTATCTACGTTGGCTTCCTGCCTTCCCGCTTTTAAGACCTAAGAATATACCTTCATCTTATTAAAAATAAATAATATAGCTTTTCTTATATTTACGCATCTTGAGGACTTGCAACGGTATTGCACGTATCATCTTTGGTCAATGGACAATTCATTCCGACGTTCGACGTCGGGAACGTAAAAACATAAAATAAACACAATAAAATTCAAAAAAAATGTTTTATTTCAATAAACAATATAGCGTCATCATAGAGCCCAAACACACAGGAGAGCGAGGTAAGCTTTGAGCGAGTATGGTGAGGGGGGCGAGGGGCCTTAGTATTCTGCGTTCTGCGTTCCGGGTTCTTTGAAATGTATGGGTTTATACGTGTTTGTTTGCGCAGGCGTTATGTTTGGATTACAAAAGACATAAATGCATGATGTTATTATGCCTGCCCTAACACTAGCAGTGTGAGACTGTCTAGTTGGGTTAGTGGTTGTTGTAAAGTTTTGCCGAATTAATCAGAGCCTCTAAAATAAACCCAATTTTTTTTTTTCAGGCACAATAGACTTACAAAACAAATTTCGAAAGAAAAAAATATTGTATGTTAATCAAAATCCAACGTTATTTCATAACATACTATTTGAATCATAATTACGAGTGATTTGGTTTCAATATCTTTATATTATAATGAATAAGGTAGGACACACAATTGTCGTAAGTACAAATAAAAAAAAATATATATTCAAGTAAGCACCTTGTGGATGTACTGCCTACCCATAAGGCTATTTTCGCGTAACATTACTAGGCTCCAGCGCAACGGATAGTTAAGGATATGTACCCGTACTGTTCAAAGGAAGATTATCTTTGTGAACAGGGCGTAAAGTCCTCAATACATGAAAGATGATTGCAATTTCTACGGGGCTTGAACTAAAAACTGGCTTACATCAATCCTTGCCCATCTTTCTAATATTTTTTGTATGCCTTTTGTTGTCTGACATAACACTTGCGCAGCGATTATTTGACAAATATATTTCGCTGCTTTACCTGTAGCGAAAGGTGTTCTATATTTCGGTGTATGGTGAGTGTGACTGTTATCGTAATGTAGAGCAATACAGCTATATATTGTATTCTATAAAAATAAGTGCCACAATCATTTTACCTGCATTTATCTTAATTTCGATCTATATTTAATTCTTAATTCAATGCTTCCCAAATTAATTTATTGTTTTTTACGCGTGAAAATAGTGTTATAATTATATAATAACATATCACTGTAACATACCTCTTGGGTGTACAACTATAGCGTATTGAAAATTGTTAACGTGTCTAGAGCAACAATATTTTGTCTATCTTAATGAACGGCATAACCAAGCATTTTTTAGATTAAAAGTTAATTTCTATAATTTTATTTAATGACATTGTAAATTTTATAAAAGATTTTGGTTGTTAATTTTAACGTTTATAGTACGACCACAGGCGTCTTCACCCTACGTTATTTTAAAGGTGCGTTCTGCGGACGGGTTGAGGGTACATACACTCTCCAATGGTATTGTTAATAAGTGTTTATTTGCGAAAGCATCTGCGGTGCAACACATTTATAGACATATCTTTCATTATTTTTGATAAATGTTTTTTTTTTTATATTCACAGCGACATAAATGTGACAGTGAAGGGATTTGCACAATATGCTACAATGACTAGACTCTAGAATATAAGGCAATCGTTATTCTTTTTTTTAAAACATATCTGAGGAAACACCTTACCTTGGTAATTGAAATAAAACAATCAAATATTATCGTGTTTATTTTATGTTTTCCATGCCCGACGTTTCGGCTGCTTTACAGCAACTATGGTCACGGGAACTGAGGTGGTTGAAGTGCTAGTGTCATAGTTTGAACTGCTGTACTCTCATATTTAGTTGTTGCTTGTGGTCTGATCTACGCAGAAGGTGCTCAGGGTCTTGAGGTCTTGCAATGGTGCGCTTGGTTTTAGATAAAATAAACGCGATACAATTCGAAAAATAACAGTTTTATTTCAATGTGTAGTATTCGCGTAAATATAAGAAATCAATATTACCTTGGCAATTTAAATTACAGTGAAAATCCACAATAAGTAAATTTTAAAGGCCCATCTTTCGATGGATGATTCATGAATTAGTTACGGATTATATATGTATGTAGAAAACATTGACTCATTGAACGAAAAATATGTTTATACAACAGCGTAGGTAAACATTACTACAAAGAAGTGGAGACAAAAAGTGGGAAAAATATAGCTTAATTCATCCATACTGAAGAACATTAAGCTAAGATAAACTATATGTATATAAAGAGGCTTGTCCCGAAATATTCATTATGTATGACCGTATAAATACAATTACGTAAACAAATAAACATTATTTTATTCAGACCAAAATGACAGCTGAGCTAATTTTTTTTTGTCTGTTTTCTGCTTGTAAAGACGTTCAATAACATTTAAAGATGTCAAATCGATTGTAAACATATATTAAAATTGCAATTGTGTAAATGAAAATGTGACCCTTAATTAAGTCGGCCGAGAAGTAGACAAAATATTATATGAATATTTATAACTAGCCGTGCGTGATTTCGTACTTTTGGAAGATAATATGGAGATTTGTTTTTCGGTGTTTACATTATTTCGTTTTAAGAATAAAAAGTAAAAATACTTACATAAATAATTAGCTTTATGATTCTTAAGTCAAATGAGGAGATTATAGGTTTAACCCTTAACACCCGTCATTGCGGGTTTTATCAAAGAACTTTTTTATTGGAGTTGCTGAGCTAAATCCACGTTCATAATTTACTCCGATAATTTTATACAAAAACAAGCAACGAAATAATAAATGTAACAGTTATTTTGATGTTTTTTTTTAAATTAAAATTCTATGTTTTTTCAAACGTTCTGCGTAGCTAATCGGATTATCTTGAACCTTGAGATCTAATAACCTTTTCGCTTTCTTATAAAGAAATATTACCCTGTTTTCAGTAAACAAAGTGCTTAGAAATCTTTTGTTCGTTTTATAAAGTACAGTAACCGCTTTCTGTTAATGAATGGGACATCTTATTATATTTATAATTGCAACCTCGGGAATAAAGTTTTGTAAAAGAGTCCCGCTTGTTTTGCCTTTAATGTATGAAAAACCGTCTGAATAACTGCTTTGTCTAGGTAGTACCTGCTTATAACCTCTTAATTCTAAAGTATGTGGCGGTTACCTACGGAAAGTTTTATCGTACGATATATGCACCTCAGTGTGCCTTGTCCAGTGAAGCTGTTAAGGTCGTATACGACCAAAAAAGTTAATCATTTCGAAAAGAATCCTCTACTTGTAAATGAGATCACAATCAGAATATATTTTTATTCCTGTAAACCATTACAGTACTTGTGAATCGTCAAAATAGTTACAAAATGCTAAGCTACAACTTTACCGTTCGTTCGGAAGTAAGGTTAACACGCTGAAAAAAATTATTGTGTTTTCATTAGCAAAAATGTTGACAACTATTTACACAAATTTGACCCGCGAACTATGTATCACTAGTAACAAAACTCTGATTTGCTTGTTCTATATTTAAGTTACCCAAAAAGTCCGGTTACTTAATTCTTTCAAGGCGGTTAATATTTCAGTGAGTGGTATTTTTTTTCTGTAAACTGTGGGACCATTTTTAAATTTAAAAGTACCTATCTACTTGCTCCATATTCCCATCAACCTCTTTCGCCACAGGTAAACATTTTTTCGCAATGAAAAAAGTCATAAGACCCAATAATGGAACCCCCGGTGAAAGTAAAGTTTTGTACAAAAATCTGTTCTCGAACAAACACAGATAATAGTGTTTTTTTTATATAAAGGCAGATTTTGGCAAAAAAATATTCCATTTCGGACCTTTCTCCGAACCACTGGTTACCACAAAAGGGTTTTAGATTTCACAAACAGATGTAAATTTTTTTCGCGAATCCGTAGGAGTATCGAAGTTTAATTTTTGTGCATGACATTTGTCAAATGTGCTAGGTGACAGTTTTGTATGATTGAGAAACTTCTATATGATACTAGCTGCGCCCCGCGGTGTTACCCGCGATTAAAAAGTAAAGTTTAAAAAAAACACGGTTCCTATATACTATCCCATAGGAACCGTGCATTTTTCCGGGATAGAAATTAGGCTATGTCATTTTCTGACCCCTAAACTACCACTAACTATGCAAAAAATCATGTCGATCCTTTGCTCTATGAAAAATTAGAACAAATCTATCCCACGGGAACTATACCTTTCACCGGGATAAAAAGTAGCCTATGTGCTATTCCAGACTATAATCTATCTTTGTGCCAAATTTCATCCGGATCCGTTCAGCCGTTCTGGCGTGATTGAGAATTGAAACATCCATCCTTCCATCCATCCAAACTTTAACATTTATAATATTAGTGGGACTAGCTGTCCCGGCGAGCTTCGTACTGCCCCAGTATCAAATGGACGAGAAAATGAATTATTATTTTTGTATCTAATTTTTCCCATATTTTAATTGTTATTCTGCTATTCAAAAAATCAATTATCATAAAAATCAGCCTACTTGTTCATGAGTTATAATCGGTGTAACTAACACGACTTAGTTTTATAATTAACGATGTAGGCACCCACAACATTGTGGTATAAAATGTTGGTAGCTCAAGCAGTCACAACAGATGAATTTGATCTATACAATAAATAAACTCATCTTTACACGTTGGAGTTGTCAAAAAATTGTCTTGCTATTATATTCCTAACAAGATGTAACAAAACGCACCTATTCTACGCCACAAGCATGCTTAAAAATCAATATAAAATTCAGACACGAAAATATCCACTTAGCAAATTTACAAAAATAGATGGAACATCGACCGCTGACAAGAAAATGATTGTGAATGACATTTGACATTTAGATGTTTGATGGACAGTCACCTTTGCAAGCCCTTTGTGCTGTGCCCCGCACGCTTGCCCTTTCAGTACGAGCATCCAATATTTATATCATAATCTTTTTGTCAGTCAACTCATAACTACATATTGTAGTATTCATGTCGAAATTTTGGAAACAAAATGCAATATATTATTAGAAAAAAATGTCCTTGAAATAACACAAATTTCATTTTATCGCGTTTATATTATTTACGTTTACGTTCGCGACGTTTCGGCTGCTTTACAGCAACCATGGTCACGGGAGGACTGAGGTGGTTGACGTCCTGGTGTCCTAGTTTGACCGGGGTACCCTCCTTGCCAGTTTCAACCATAAAGCTAATATTTTGGAGCTTATTAGCTTAGGTTTTGAATTGAGCTTATAAGGTGGAAGACGCAATGCATAAGCCAAGCCCCGAAATAAAATATCAAATCTGAAATAAGTGTGCGTTTTACAACACTTATTTGACGCAGAATATAAATGGACCCTCTGTCCTAAGTACCTATCAAAAATGGCATCTAAAAAGCTAGTACTATAAAAAAAATTAAATAAATATCCCCAGACGAACACACCAATAGGCATGATGACTGATTTTGAAAAACTGTTCTATAATATTCTAAGGTATCTACTATTTCCAAAAAAATATATTATTTCGGCAGGAAACTAATTTTTATTAGAAAAGAACGCTATTTAAATTGTAATTTTAAAATTCGCTCCAAAACGATCGCCGGTGTCATGGCGTCTGCTTGTGACGTCACTATTATGCAAACTGACCGTAAACACATGAAATCAGTAATTTACGTATATAAATATTGTAAAGAGTATGGAGTTTATCTTATTACTCTTTGCTGATAATGTTGCGGTTGCTTAGCAACAGGTATTGTTTGTGTCAAAACTGTAAATCCTTGTTCCATGTTTTGAGAACACAAAACTATGTAATTAATCGATAGAAATCACTAAATACTTTATAAACGCAGGTAAAAACAATTACTTAGTGCAGAGATCGTCGAAGTTCGTACGAAACTTAGCGATGTTTACAATGTGTACATGCTCGTGACGTAGTTCACTCTGATTGGCGTTCAACTTATCATGGCGGACTGTTGAATTTTGTAGTTTTAATTTATTAAATAAATTATCAATCTCGCCCTAAATCTGTAAATAACCTATTAATCCTATCTCATTAGATAAACACATTATTTTAGTGATTCTTAGTTACTGTCATCATGCCTATTGTACGGTCCCAAACAAAACGCTTGTGTTTAGGGTTCCTTTTAGTATTGTGTTAGAGTATCAAATTTGGGTATCATTCATATTATGATCACGGAGTCGTATATTGGTATGGCTTCTAGACTAGCGTAGGTATTAGAATCAATAAAAATAAAAAAACACGCATTTCTTATCTCAATTATTTATTATTAGTTGACATCCAATTTTACACTTAACTTAGTATAATTTTAGCAACACTAGTAAATGCAATTCCATGTGTAATAATCAAAATTCAAGCGTCAATTAAAAAAACAAAAAAAAATGTTTTTAAGTTTTTCCGATAACTGCACCATTCACCCTATAACCTAAAATTGTGTAGTTGTCGTCTAAAAAGCTGAGACTAGCGAGCTTCGTGGACAAGAACTAGTGGTTTGCTACAACTCATAAGGTACTTAGCAATTAGTAATTATGATTGTAGCAAACGCCCCCGAATTAGGTACCCTATGCCAGTTAGTCGGTAGGTACCTTTTGTGTGTGTATGTGTGTGTGTTGTGTATGTATGTGAGTGAGTGTGGTGTGAATGTGTGTCTAAAGTGAATGTGTATTTTGTGTGTGTGAGTGTGTTGAATGACCCTATGTCATTTAGTAGGTACCTATGTAAAAAAAAATACGTACATAAATGCTTTTCATGGCTAAGACAGTATTCTTAAAACAATATAAAAAAGTAATATTCGTAGTAAGTACCCTTTTACCAATATCTTAGGGCGACCGAGTGCACACTATCATTACAGCACAACAGTACGAGATTATTCACAAGCTAAACGTATACTTCATAGTCTACGTATGGAGAATTGAAAGTATTAAATACTGTACGCTAGAGGCGCTTTTCAATTTGCCATACAGTGTGTCTGAACACGTAAACTATAAATCTCGCACTTGACTTATTAAAAAAATATCGCCATAGCCTATATTAATTTAATTATCTCGTTAATATTCTTATAACAGTCTGGCTGACTCGAAAAACGTAGCCCTAATTCCCATAGAAAAAAAAAACTTTTAGGCTTTCCCAATTATTTTTTCTTTCCCCAAAAGCCTAATACCCGCTACGAAGGAACACTGAAAAAACTACGGACATATAGCATTTAACTGTGATTTAGGTGCCTAGGACATAAGATAATGTATAAATAATGTCCGTTTCAAGCTACGAAGTTAATTGCCCGCGTCGACTTATTTTAAATTCATTTGAAATTTAAAAAAAAAGTGACTAAGATGAATGTTATTCCTCCATTTGTTGTGTGCACTGGGCCTTCAGCCAGATATATAAGTGAAGATTCCTTGAGACTTAAACTTAACATAATTTTAATACGTATACTATAGATATACCAACCGTACTTTGAGCATTTCCATTTAAAATACACGAATACTTAAATTATTAAGTACACTTAAGTAGTTAAATTAAAACTTAATTAATACAATTTGAGTATTTCTCTCAGCACCATATCATATCGTTTCTTCGGAGAATAATTTGTTTTAAACCAATCACTTTTGCTCCCTTAAAAAGTTAATTATAATAATCTAAATTGCGCATTGAAGAAAATAGTGCCAATGGAATCTTAATGTCAATTATGACGTAACAGAATAGTGACGATGATGAATGAATGATTCATCATCATCATCACTATTCTAATGAATGAATGATTTAGTAACTCACCTAAATACTAATGGGAGCACTATTTTCAACAGCACTTCGTAACTGACAACTAAGTCTAAAGTCTCAGTCTTCAAATGTACAAGTCGAAGTCGAAGCCGCCGCCGCCGCTAAGGTAGTCGTAGAGGTATACCTCCATCTCGTCGAGTGCTTCAATGCTGGGGTCCCGGAGGGGCAAGTCGCGGGCTGAGCGGGCGGAGCGGGAAATGCTGGACGCGAGATATAAAAAAATAAAATAACACCAGCCCTTTTTAATCTCCCACTGCTGGGCACGGGCCAATGATTTCCACACATCCCGGTCCTCCGCCACTCGCATCCACCGGCTTCCTGCGACGCGCGTGATATCATCGGTCCACCTTGTGGGGGGCCGTCCTACACTACGTCTTCCAGTTCGTGGTCGCCATTCTAGAACCTTTCTGCCCCAACGGCCATCGGTTCTGCGAGCTATGTGCCGCCCACTGCCACTTCAACATTGAAATTCTTTGAGCTATGTCGGTTACTTTAGTACGTCTACGGATCTCCTCATTTCTGATTCTATCGTGTAGTGAAACCCCGAGCATAGCTTTCTCCATTGCGCGTTGAGCGACCTTGAGCCTTATGACTATGTAGGAAGTTCCAAAATGCAAGCTTACCCAAATTCACCGTCAGTGTCGAAAACGTAGTCCTTGTTGAAGTGCTCGTTGATGTCCTTCATGATGCACGCCTCCAGCTTCTTGTGCTAGAAGATGATATCCCAAGTTAATTCTGATCCGTGAAAGGTTTAGATTGTGTGCTTTATGTGGGAGAAAATATAATTCTGTTTACCTTGTAACAGCGGAAGAAAAATATGGCCCTTATCTGCTCTTGAGGGCGGGGTACAATATCGCGTTTGTCTTCGGGCACGCATTGCTGTAACAAAAACACACTTAATACCTTGAAATAAATACTATAGGTAGGTACCTGCAGCGCAGCACATCACACTATGCGAATAAATACGATGGAATAAGATTTAATATGGCCTCACCCAAAAATAAGGAGGTACTTTGCCATTGCCAAGTATAGCGATAAAAACACATTATAAATAAAAAATTGGATGATGACATGAAACTATGAAAATGGCGAATCCTCATGGGGAATTTCAGATCAAAGCAACATCGAAAGGAAATGTCAACTTTCTGTCATTCTCGAGCTGGTTTTTTGGGCGTGAAAAATAAATATTTTCTTTTTTCCTTCCAATTTCCCAAAAGTTATTGAAAAAAAAAAAACTTTTTTTCCCTCAAAAAAAGTGGACCCAACGAAAAAAGTGCAACCCTACCTCCACCTTCCCTTACAGGTATTACAGGTGCGATGGTGTAAGTATACTCACCGAGAACTTCTGACAGAATTGCAAACCATCCTGTATATCAGTCTTCAGCTCGTTAGATACAGGTAGGTTGCTTATCCGCTGCGTGATCTGTTCGTAGTTGGGCTCCAGGTTGGCGTCGATGTAGCCCAGCTCCTGCATCACGCAGGTCACGTTGTGGCCTGACTGCCGGCCTGAGCTGAGGCCGAGGCGGGCGCGGAGGCCTAGGTTGCGCTAGAAGATACCGGAGTATAGTTAAGGTGGAAAGCGCAAGGTCAGGGCGAGAAATTCAAAATGTAAATGGTTTTTATTTTTTTACGAAAAATGTGAACATCTTTACGATGTAATTTAGTTTTTGGCGATATTGGCATTCTGTATTGGATGTCTCGATGTATTAAGTTTGCTTAAAAAAATACCTAAAGCGATATAATACTCCAAGGTTTGTAAAAACCGCTACTTTTAGTAGTACTCTGGTGCACCGTATACTAGCGCCATCTAGTGACATTTTATAAATATCACATTGTTTCTTTATTATTTGAATTATTTTTAAATGGTTAAACCTGCGCCCGGACAAGTCATTCAGCGAGCCGCAGTCGTTTAAGGGTTACTCTATTTATCGGGATTCCCTAAAATTTGACATACCCATCCAACGATAGATTAATATTAACCCTTATGTAAGGGTTTTCCAACAGTTTCCTAGGTTTTGAATTGAAATAACGAACCTTGTCGATGAACAGTATAGGTGTATGTTGTTTGGGAAACCCTTTCAATTGGGTTTGCGTTTAACTTGGCTGCATTAAAACATTCATTCGTGTTCATGTTATAGGTAAGCCTATTCAGAAGGAATGTAAAAGTTAATGGGTGAATAACCAAATTTAACCCGTTCATGGATTTACCTGGTTCTGGGTTTCAAAATGTCGGTTTATGTAAAACATAAACATTTTAGTTAGTGATGGCATTTTTTCTATCGTAAAAAAAATACCTATCTATCAAAAAGTGTTTAATCTCCCACTTACCGACATCCGATTGGATCCCATGTATGGTTGCTGGTAGAACCCTTGCTGGTACTGCTGCTGAGGGAAGTAGGGGTTGTACTGCACCCCCGGGGGGTAGAACATCGGCGTGTTATAGGGCACTTGGTAGAAAGGGTTGGCGTTGTATGGCCGAAACTGGGCTGGAACCACGTACGGGGGCATCCCCGCCTGGGGTTGAGGAAACTGCGAAAACTGCCCCTGAAAATTGTGTTAATCGATATGATTACTTTGATCGCTTGCTTGATTACATTTAAAAAATATAGTCTATAGGTTCTGATGCAATATTTCATATTATCACGCATCGCCTCTTTAGCTCAGTGGTAGAGCACTGGTCTCGTAAACCAGGGGTCGTGAGTTCAATCCTCACAGGAGGCATCATATGATTAGCCTTTTTGTTAAATATGATTTCACATTTTAAATTTATATTTCTTACCGCATTCGGTCTAAACGACAAAACTCCACCTAGAGGTTGTTTTTGAATATTTTGCTGTCCTTGATCTTGAACTGGCATGTCCTCATCTTTATTATGAACAGCGCCATCTGCTGGCTTTGTGATGGATTGCAAGCTCGGGTCCATTGAAAAACCGGGCGGCAGCTTGCTGAGGAACATCGGCGATATGTGCGAGTTCATCGTTTCTTTAACAGGTGGCGGTAGTGAGCACTTCGAGTAAGCATCTTTTAGCTCTTTGGTGATTTGCTTCAAGAGCGCGGTACCGAAACAGCTTTCGTATATCTAAAAGTAATAACATTTTTTTTATACCTACCTTCTTAGGTATTTTATGTAAATTTTCCAACATAATATACATGATATTTATAATTATATTTCAACATTGCATTACCTCCAAATATAGATATGTTTTACTCAATTTACTTTATATACATTTTCAGGATAATTAGATCAGTGCCTAATGATAATAGCAAATACTATAAGCATAAAATATTTCGAAATTTCGCTACAATATCACAAGCAGTCGTGGCCGAGCGGTTAAGGCGTCTGACTAGAAATCAGATTCCCTCTGGGAGCGTAGGTTCGAATCCTACCGACTGCGAATGGTTCTTTTTGTTATTTTTTAATTCTATTACCATACCTTGAGCATAGCATAATCCTTCATGAATTTGTTATCACCGCCGTCGAGCGCTTGGACCGTGGTCCACAGCAGGTACACTAAAAGCACCTGAGCCCGCATCTTGAGTCTATAAACAAAATTAAACTGATAAATCATTTAACATTCCTTCGTAGCAATCCCCGCCGCCATCTCAGACTAAGTGAGATGGACATATAATAAAAATAGGATAGCAATACTAAGTACCAGTAGCATAGCTATGTTAGGGCTAGGTGGGGCAGTGCCCCCTAGCTTAAGGATCCACTCGGTGTCCATGAAAAGTTATACAATATCGGCCTTATGTACCAGTTTAAATTGGGCCCCAATTTCATTTTTGCCCGGGGCCCTTGGTCACATATCTACGCCAATGATAAGTACTCTCCTAACTATAGAACCGAGTACCTACTTTACATCACATAGCGTGATTATAAGTAATCGAGGTCTCTTTACTCTCCAAGGTCTCTACTTCCCCTCCACATTAGTAGCCAATAAACCATGACCATGTCCCCGAAAGTGCCTCAGTTGGTCACTACCAACTGAGGTACTTTAAAAGTTATTCGCAATGTCTGCTGTGGGGGTAGAGCTTTCGACTGGTTTCCGAGAATAGTGCTCTATCACTGAGCTAATACGTACGCATTTTTTTTATCTGTATACGCCTGTACCTAGGTACCTACACACGCCTTTGTAGAGACGATCAGGGAGGTTGAAAGTTGACTCTACACTTACTGCTCTGTCGTTCGAATTCGGCGCACCCATCCTTGAGTTATACCCGTTCATGGTGTAACTAACTAACTTTGTTATACATTTAGATTTGGTTACGCTGTAGTATTGTAGACCCTGCGGGGGGTACACGGGCTTAATAAATCCATCAGATTTTAGTTCGTTAGCCTCGTGGTAACGCGCACTGCAAACAAACCGTTAGTCATGGCGTGTTGAACAAACGAGCCGTTAGTAAACATTTAACTAAGTTATTACTTTTTACATATCCAAGTGATATTATAACACGCGATGTTCCCACAACGGTAAGTTATCCATAAAAAAGTAATGGGAAAAACTGGCCAAGTTCGGTAATAAATGAGGCTTTGATGGCAAAAGAGTTGACGTACATAAAACGCAATCAGATGAAAACAAGAATACCATAGAGTTGGGATATTGACAGGGAATCTTCGAGAAGGAATTTTCTGAGTTGTTTTCTAGGTCGGCATTGGAATATTGCTATAATGCATAGAAAAAGGTACAACAATATCTAGTAATTGTATATTTTAAGCATTATGTATTTTTTTGGGGTTTGAGAGTGTTTGAGTCAAATAAGACAGTAGTGGAAAGAATTGTCAACTTTGGTGGTATAGTGCAGGTAAATTAGAGCAATTCATAGAACCCCCCTCCTGCTATAAATTGAAAGAAGCTCGTAATATTTCTCATAAACATACGGTCACTGCGCACATTAAAGCCAATTCCGCGAACTTGGTTGACTGCCGTGTGTCTAGATGAAAAAGCCCTGGGCTTATTTTTCCAATCATATATATATTTCTTTAGTACTATGTTTGGTGTAGTAGGTTTTAGTAAGCAACATTTATTATATATAACTTGGCAGCATTGTTTTATTTCTTCTTGATTTTGGATTTAAACTATCGGCAACTAGTTTTAAACATGTAATATTTACCGCAATTTAATTAAACAAATAGTCCTTTGAGTCGTTGGTAAAAAAAGTTCGTAGCACCAGCCTATCAAGTACCGGGCTGTACCGTAGCCTCGTACGTTGTAAATTTAAGGACTTTGGACCCTCGGGGCTACGGTGCGAACAGCTTTTTAGGGACAAAGCTTACCTCAAATGTTCCGATGATTAGTAATTGAAATAAAACTAATTTTACGGATTTTATTGCGTTTATTTTATGGATTTTACGTTTTCGTCGTTTCGGCTGCTTTACATCAACCATAGTCACGGGAGGACTGAGGTGGTTGATGTCCCGGTGTCATATTTTGAGACATGCTACTCTCATATTTAATTGTTGCTTGTCATCCGATTTAATCAGAAAGTGCTCACAGTATCTTTAGGTCTTGCAATGGTGCGCTTGGTTTTGGATTTAATAATATTAATTACTGGATCCCAAGTCGGCGGTAGCACCCAGCCATCTTTCCTATTGAAATTAGGATGTTTGTTGATGTCTAGCCTAGTAAGTTAAGACCATTGCAATTTGTTCTGTCAACCTGATTGGTTTGTTCTTCTATATATTTTCATACCAAGTACTTGCGGCCTTACGTATAAGTACTTATTATATCTATTTCTGGAGGAAAAAATCTAGCAAGTGAGCATAATACAGCATTCGGAGCATAGGCTATTAGCTCGACTGGGTGGCTCATTACGCAAGTGGCGCCGCCCTGCGGCAGATGCGGGCAGACCACATACTTGCCGGCAAGGCCGATGACCTATGACTCGGCCGTGTGTAATAAAAAAAAATGAAAGTCGAGTCTGTGAAAAAACCTCTATTATATATTTTTTTCACAGGAAAAAAGTTTTATTATTATGTCAGGTATATGATCGAGATACATGAATAAATAGTGGCGTTAGAGAGAGTGAGATGGATTGAGTATTTTTTGTTTCGCTCAATGTATCAGTTTTGAGATGTTTGAAAACAATTTTAAAGCACAAGAACCGCGAATTATTCCTATAACCTACAATTTCAGACCGGGCCAGTTCTTAACTTAACGATGAGCTCCATGCAATCACCCATCCAATTTGAGACCGTATTATTCGGAGTTACCGCAAAAAAAGCTATCACGTAACAACAAAACCTTAAAAGAGGTGGTATAACTATAGTACATACTAGAAGCTTTTGCGGTTCGGAATACCGATTGCAAATAAATAGTTAATACAGGTAGGTATAACGTACTTTTTAAAATAGTTTTAAGTACCTACCTACCCAACATAATAAACCATACACTACGCTACACTACTGCAAGCTGTTTAAATGATTGTCAATTTGTTTGTATCTGCGGGGTATTCCAGACAATCCAATTCCATTCCCACACCCTTCAAGTATACGACTATTTTTTGTATATACGACAATTTTACCCAACTACGCCAAAAAGATGGTCACCATTTTTATTTATTACTAGCTGTACCGGCTTTTAATAATTATTCTGCTGTTCGGGGTGGAAACAAATTCGACAATTGAATATAAAAAAAACAACCCACTCGTTCTTGAGTTAATAATGATGTGACTAGATACAACGATTTTCTTAGGTAAAACATAAAACCCAATACAAAAAATGATAAAAACATTGCAATAAGTAACAATTAAAAGGAAGCCTGAGTAAAAATATGGGACAAAGCGAACGTTTAAAAATACTTATGTAGTATCTATTTGTCGCAAATAATTCATAACATCCTGGACACAATTTTGTTATACTTGCTACCAACGAGCTAATTCGTAGCTCGCTACATAACCAAGTAAAAAGCTACGTCAAATTAAGAAAAACATTCACACAAATGTTTGTTGGATACAATTGTAGAACCATATAGGTAGTTTAATTTATTTACAGTATAGTTTTGTAAAATTACAAGTACGTCGTGTTATGGTTTGGGTTAATCAATTTTTGGTGGTTGTGTGTATAGTGAAGATTGTGCTGTTGTCATTGATTGTAATCAAGCCGAGTATCGTGCGTTTTCCTCTCCCATTTCCATGCGTTTTATACTTTTCACTTTATTTACTGTGTTTTCTTATAAATAGGGTAGGTTGTCTCCTTTTATATACAGTAATACCACTAACATGATGTTTTTGTTTTGTTGCAGTATGCCCAAATGAAACCAGCTATCGAACTACCGGTTAATTGTAATCCACTTACTGTATAATTATTTTTTTCTGTTCATTCATCAACTTGTCGTTGACAAAATCATAAGTAAACGATGGAGCCATAAAAATCAATTGGAAATTAATTAGAGTATCGTGCGTGTACTGTCAGTATACTCTGGTCTGCTGACAGCAAGCTGACAATTACGGATGAGCGCAATTCAAAATTCCATTATTTTTCCAGACGGGTAACACTTAGAATCCAGTTCATTAATCTAGCCTGGGTATGCAGCGTTCGAACCGTTTTTATAGCATAATTGAATCCCACTAAACCACAGTTAAAACGATGACATTAAGACACAACTTAAGACGTGAGAAAAGCCCGCGATCACAATTGTTTTAACCGTTACATTATAAAACAAGTAGGTAGTTCGACGCTACAGTTAAATCGTTATTGTGTTGGTAATGACAGACTGTCAGTTTGCTGAGATGTGTGAACGCACAATCTCAACTAACGGACTTGCAGTACGCGTTCAATGCACAGCACACTGGGAGCCGTCGGAAGATGCTGTGTATAATTTGAAAATCATTGATGAGAAAATTCAATGACACGATATGGAGAAATTTCTAAAAAGGTTTGGATACACACGAACCTATGATAATCATGCCTATGAATAGTTATGGTTAGACCTAATCCCTTGTGTCTATAAGAGAGATTTGTCCTCGAATGTCGATGGTAATTTAATCCCTTAAGAGCAGTAAGATGATTTAGAAAGTCGTTAACTTTCGGTTCAGGCAGTCAGATGGCTTAAAAAAATTCTTAAATTGGTCTCATCGTGTTACTAGAGAATATTATGAAATTGTCATGTCAGGATAACGACAACGTCTCTTGAGTTAAGTTTAAGTATTTATAACGGTGTTGGCATTAGACTAATGTTAATTTACATTTCAGATTTCATAATTTCCCATAATTTACTCGTGTATTTTTATCTCACTGTAATTTTATACCGTTTCAATCGCTCATCGTTAACAGTTTTTTTTATGTTTTACGAAATATCGTAATAAAATAAAACGCTGCAAATAACACCGTTTGCAAAATTGAATACAAAATATATTTATTGGTTTAAGTTAAATATCAATATAGCGTTTTTAAGATCGATTTATAAAATGGTTTCTGTCTTAACTTCTGAGATACTGTTGGCTGTTGGGGACATTACTGTCTGCAACCTTAAAGTCATTTTCGCATTCCACGCACTCGGCTCTTGCGCAACGGTTTGCTATGACCCTATAGCTTTACTGTTCAAAGGAAAATAATCCTTAAGACAGGGAATGAAGTCACCGATAGAACCTACTTATCCTTATCTGTCAATAATACTTCAGTAAGCAAACTGCGCTCACGCGCCGATTCTCACTCTGTTTCTCATTCACTTACGTGAAGTGAGTTTACTAAAGACATCCTCAGTGGCGAAGCGGATCCCGCCCATGTCTGAACAGACCTTACACAAAGAATATAATGATTAAAACAGTGTGTTATTAGCTTGGAACGCTACATCGTAGTGGCTCGTTAATTCCAAGTTCTTTTAGCGATAGAAATAACGGGACCACGTCTGTACAAGGTTATATTAGCTCTAGCGTAATTAACGTGGGCGTAAAAACTGCGTAATTACGCGTCTCACTTCCGCCTGGATGATGTTAATGTAATGGAGAGCAATGCTTATAATACTCAACTTGGCGAAGGCACAGCCGTGCCTCCAAATTGTCGATAGCGGACGGTGGACTATTTCGTCGGAGAGAAACATTACAGCGTGATATAGAAAGGGTATACTAACCTTTGAACCCGCGCTTCTTTAGTGTATTTGTAATCATTGTGAAGTCAAAATTTACATGTATCGATTTTAAAAATCAATTTTGCTCCCTACGAAATGACAAATGTAATTTAATTGAAAGCGTTTTTTAATTTTGTCATGTTGACATTCAATTTCGATTGTTATTCGATTCGATAACAAATGCGCATGCGCATACTAAACTTAGAACCTGTGCATTTTATGCTCAGGTTCAAAGTTTAGTATACCCGTTCTGAATTATTCCGTATATGAAGGAATCATTCTGTATGTAGAAATGACCTATGGATTAAGTACCTACCTAATTCACAACGGCACTATTATGGGAACACAATAAGTTGGCTACACTAACGTAACTACAAAGCTATTAAAAAAAGACTTATCTTTAAAAAAATGATCGTCAATTTTAGTAAATTCTGGGGTGTTAAACGAATGGTCGTTTTGGCTGTATAAAAAGTGATTTCAATGTACAATGGACTACGTTATAAATTAATCTACACATACCCAGATTAATTGACAAATTAAAGTCATTAGAATATAAAAAAAAATATTATTATGTCAAACATTGACTTAACTTTGTTGTAACTTCACAATGACAAAACTTGTAATTTATTTAATGGCGGCGTCGAAGGGACCATTACAGTTGTAATGGTCTACAATAACTAGACGGTATCGTAGCTAGCGACTGATGATGGAAAGAGAGACGTAAACTTGATCGCATCATCAACAATCACTTTGAACTTTTTACTAACACGCAATCCCATAGTGAAGAATAAAAAAAAACTTAACTTTTTTTGCTCGTTTAGGTTTGTTTTTTTTATTACATTATAGTCAAGTATTTGATCTCGATCTCACTTGATGGTAAGTGATGATGAGATCTACATATAGCGAGCCAATAGTAGATTATACATCAAATGCATAAATTAAGCCATTTCATCCGAGATCTTCTTTTTTAGGTTGGCTCGGCTACAATCGGCTACAAAATAGAGCCATTTTTGCCAGTATCGAGTTAGTATTTTTTTATCATTGTTATTAAATGATAAGTACCTCTGATGATAATGATGAAGTTGATGACGATATTAATGATGAATTATCTGATACCCCTATCAGTAAAGCTGTGATATGGAGGACTCGAAATGTCAATTCATAAAATTTTATTTTAATTTATTTTACTCGTGCACATTAAAGCCATGTTAATATCCTACTACACATAATTGATAGAAGACACACATTTTCTGGAACATTAAACAAAAAGCCGATCCGAGACCTTTGAGACTAGATTTTAATATTTATGTCACTGATTAAATTACTTATTTTATAAACGAGTCTCACTCTGCTTTTCATTTTGATTGCGAGGAAATGGTGATATTGAGGGAATGCTCTTTAATAACCTAAAAATAAGTTTAATTTAAGCTTTCTGCATGAAACATTAACCTTACTTGGAGACTGACTAATAATTAGTGCATTTATAATATTTTTGTGACCAATACTCACTCTTATTTCTCCTTCTCTTTACCTCTTAAAATTGTATACTCTATTGTTATTTATTTTTAATGTAGGATCCCAGTTTGGGATATGCTGTTATATCTGTCTGTCTGATCATCAGAAGGGCATCATGAGAAAACTGCGGGACAGTTTAACATGAAATTTGGCATGTTCATAGTTTGGGTATAGCAACTTGTCAATTCTCTAAATTGATTTTCAATTAATGAAATCTGATAGCTGGTCTTATTGGGCTTATCATATGGTCATATTTTACTAGGTATTACACACGCATACAATTTAAACAATAGGTTTGATAAAACTAAATGGATTTCTTTTTATTGCGTTAGGTAAAAACAACATTATTTTTCTGTTTTTTTATCTGAAAAAAATCTAAGTACTCATTCTTGAAATTGCTTATTGTTATTTCATTTTTTTTTATAAAAGCTAAGCTTTTCAAAAGCTTCCAGAGTACTTACCGCGATTCAAGTACACAGGCCACTAATAGCGCGTACGGCTGCGCAGACGCAACTATGCGGCGTGCACGCGAAGAGCAATGACTCGGATGCTCGCACTTGACCTTGCGCGCGGAGAATACACGCGAAACGACAACCCGTACTCGTTTTATACTCGCCTTGTTGAGATATACCGACCCTTACGTCGGGCAATATGCGTGCCAACAAAAATGTTGGAGCAAGCGTCTGCTCTGCTCGCGACATGCACCAATCGGAGCGCGGTACATGGTAGACATTGGTGCTCTCCGTCCAATATAAGGTGTAACAATAATAGTTTAAAATATTTGAACAGGGCCAATAATAGGTTACAAAGATAACAATCCCAATGAAATAATTCAAATTAGAAGGCATTTAAAAAATACACTATGTACTGAGCGCATGGCGAAACGCTACTCACATTGTTTAAGAAAAATCAAACATCATTTACTTACTGATTCATCGGATAAAATATTTTATATTAATTTTTTGTTACACCGTATATAGATTTTTGTAATATAAATACCTAATTTGAAGAATAAGTAATACAACTCCCTTTTATGCTTTCCACCAGATGCTTACATACTTGTCTAGTTTGTTTACAGCACTGTTTCGATAAGTGCACCGAACTTTCCACCCGTGTGTAACCAACTCAACTTTAACCATCCAGTTAACACGGACTCTAGTTCCAGATATGTATCAGATAAAATAGAAAAAATAGCAAGCAAAATAGGGATCTGACTTAACTGGTTAGCTTCTAGGCGAGTTGAGGCTGAACCTGATGTCCATGGAAGAAATCTTCACGGCCCCCATCTTATCTCAAATAAGACGTAGTGAGTCCGTTTGGATTACACATAATTACGCTGATAATGGATTTCATTGATAGTTACTTACATAAAACAATAATTCTTCAATGGTTTTCTTGAATTTTCCATTGGTAATAGGTCCAAATGTTAAGGTGAGTCTATTGCAGTGCGTCGTGCACACCTAATAGAAGCGATGGCCTTTCTATAAGATTTCATAGGTAGACTGCGATTGCTATCACAAGACAGTTACCATGGCATCGATGCAAACTCGTTACTAGGTACTTAAAACAAAATAGTAAGGTTACTACTAATAACAAATGGAAATTCATTATATTAAGATTGTTTACGATCAGACAATTTCATTTGGTACATCTCTATTAGTGTAATAATAACATAGTCTGGCCTATTTTTAATGACAGTTTCATGGTATTAAAACTTTCGTTATTTGAAATCCAAAAAAACCCCAACGAATTGTAGTCCTTACTTCAAAAAGTGATTACTCAGGTACTAACTAGAAATTTGTAATTAGAGCTCGCATGACATCAATTGGGTCAATTTTATTTCCGTCATGACATAGATACTAAAACATATTTCCGATATTTGGTAACGCAAAAGCGTCATGCATTCGATATCAATGCACAATTGTTTGATACAGTAGTGCTTTGTCTCTACAAGAGGACAAAACATAGTTCGTTGATAAGCCTTAGGTGTCTCTTAAGTTATTTTATAAACCCAGATCCACACATCCAGTTAATTGCAGCCATCATCATCGCTCTTTCAGGAGAGGAATCTTCCAAGAAGTTTGCTACGACAAGACATTAATGGCGTGCTTACAAAGTTTTCCACTGTCCCGGCAAGGATCTCAAGGGGCTAGTTCTATAACCTCTTTTTAATTCACTATCATTATTTTGTACAAAAGTTTTATATATTTAATTTCAGTTGATAAAACGATGATAAATTCTAATGTAACAGTGAAAAGAGTATGCAGTTTCCGATTTGTATTGATTGTGCGTTTTATGTTTGGTTACTATTTCGACCTGCACAAACCGCTGGTAATACGAACACTATCTAAATTCTACTGCATAGTCATCGGTTGTTTGGTGAATTACATGTACTATATCAATTCTTTAGGCATGAATCGCATTGTCGTCACTTCTTCTATCATAGAATCTATGTTCTTTATCGTGTCATCGTTGTGCAATAAAGAAGAATACATTTTAGATTTTTTCCGCTACAGACCTATTACTGATGGCTTGCCATTCGCTAAGAATACTTTTAAGATAATGGAGAAGCTATTAAAATTGTTCTGTCTCTCCATATTTGCATTCAAAATGATTACTTCATTCTTTTTCTGTATCCCTTTGAAAGATGTTTGCTATAATAGTAATCCTTTACCCGTATTATCTCACATTATTCAATCTCTATCATTGGAAGTTGCAAGTTTGTCATTCGTCCTCATATTTTCATTGTTATACTGTCGAGTGAGTATCATTAAAAGTACAATGCTGAAAAAAGGATTCACTAGTTCGCCACGAAATAGATTCAGGCCGAGGAGGTATATGCAGATGTACGAAACAGTTTTGAAAACTCTCAATGATACGGATAATCCCTTGAGATTCCTGGTGAGCCATTATTATTTATAGACATAGGCACATAGATGTTCAACAGATTCCAATTAATTCTGCTCTTGTAACATAGTAATTAATTTACTTTTCTAATCAGTGGCAAACATTTTCAGGTGTCCAGTTTCATTGTCACATATATTCCTGCTATGTTATATGGCATCTATTATTGTATTACAGATTTTAAGGAAAATGTACGTAATCTTTGACCTATACACACAGTTTTTTGGCTAACCCATGGAAACCTATTCAATTTCAAGTATTACATACGATAGATACGATATAAGGCTAAGAAGCGACAAGATTAGAATCCATTCACTAGATATTTCGTTATGCTTGCACATACAAATTTAATTATATTCAATACAATATATTTGCAATTAGATATTTCAAACTGGGATCTTAATTATAAATATTTATGGCATCACTCGTATCTATGGTTTTCAACATACCTAATCATTAACAACAAATAATGCACCGGGTATACATATTATTTTAATCATACATCAAACCAGTAATGGTATTATTCCGCAGGGACCAACTTATACTAATGCGGCAGGGTTGTTGAATGCGATTCAACCGTCAGGAGCTTTATTTATAGCTGCAATATTACAAGACAAGGCCGTGGAAGATTTAGTTGATGTCAAATGCTTTACGCTTGCTAAATGTTCGGAGAGTTCTAGTAAGTCTTTAAATACAATTTATTGATGAATAATGAAATTTGCCATTGTAATACTTACATAGAAAATGTTCATTAAAACGTTGATCACCCACCCTTGAAAGACGTGTGAAGTCTGCCAACCCGCATTGGGCCAGCGTGACGGACTATGGCCTCATCCCCTCGTATTGATGGGAGGCCTATGCCCAACACTGGAACATTCAAAAGGGCTGGTATTATTATGTATATAAGATTTAACAAAAATAGTGTATAATATTTTATGGGGTTAGCAAGTAGGTGATAACGATCGCGTTTATGTATAAAATATATATTTTCTGTGAGAAAGCAAGCCAGTGCCGTTTCACCGCGCTCTTAGCGTAGTGTAGTCTCTTTTTACGAGAATGTGACCTTTATAGCCACCCAATGGACCCTTTAAAATATTTGACACTATTATTGTCAAGCCTTGTATTAATAACAAAAAGTAACACACATGTCACAAAAAAAAGTGTATATATAATAGGGGAATATTATACGTGACAGATTGTCCAAGAGTATCGCTATTTTAATGTGCACCTTACATTGAATTAAAATAATGACCATTTTTGAAAGTGATAGAGATGCCATTCTTATTAAATTCGTTCAGTAAAGTACTTGTTTTCTTTACAGATGACCGCGAGCGATTAGAATTGGAAAAACTGTGGTTGTTGTTAGAAGAATATCCTCTGCGTTACTATGTGTTCCGCATCTTTCCTTTAAGCGTTAAGCCTTTGATTGGTTTCTTGCCGTTTTCTATCATTTCTATTCTGTCCTATCTGTATATATAGGTGTTTAAAAGTTATTATTAATAATAATATAATAATACCAGCCCTTTTTAATGTCCCACTGCTAGGCACGGGCCTCCCCTAGATGCGAGGGGGATTAGGCCATACTACTTTCGAGGGGTCCTCTCAGAAATGCAGGTTTCCTCGCGATGTTTTCCTTCACCGTTTAGCACTTGCTAAACGGTGCCACTTGGTACCACTTGGTAATCATGGTTGAAAATGAGATTCGCATATGAAATCCAGAAATCTCAGAGGTGCGAGCCGGGGTTTGAACCTGCAATCCTCGTTGCCGAGGCAAGCGTTCTACCATCTCGGCTATCACTGCTTGTTCTTATTATAGAGATACTTCTTCTTTTGACGATGAGCTACAAAATCTGTATAAAAAAGTGTATCCCCATACATAGGTACATACTTAGGTACATGAGTGCGTTTACAATTTCTTCTGTGTGATTAATTGTCTGTGATATGGCATTGATATGTTTATTTCATCGTGTTTGATTCAATAAAGTAAATAAAGCTATTTTTTCTTCCCTATTACTATATTACCAACTAGACCTTTAACTAGCTATAATTTGGAGTTAGTAGTTACCTAATAGGTAGGTACTAATTATTAGTATATTCCATTTTTTTCAAAATTTCTACGTACAAAAACTTTTCAGGTTATTTCGGTGGCTTCGAATTAGACATAAAAACGTTAAGGAAGGTGCTACTTATAATAAATAAATCGTTTAAAAATAAATTTACCGTTAAATGGAAAGTTGAGAAAAACTAATGTTTCTGTACTGATTTAACGAAATACAGAAATACATACTTTGATCTGTTTTTCTGTGATTTCTTACGTCGGTTTCCGACGCCTCGGGTCACACAGGTCGGATAAATAAAGTCCGACTTGAAAAAGAACTGTACAAATGTTGAATTAAAGTTGAGCTTCCACTTACAAATACTGTCTTTTTTATTATAAATCGACTATATTCATTTATTCTTTAAAAGCAAAAAAGATAAATCAGTATTTAGGTGGATTACCTATATCAATAAAACAGCTGCAATTTTAGTAATTAGAATTATATATTGACTTCTTATATTTACGCGAATACTACACATTGAAATAAAAAATATTTTACAGTCTTTATCGCGTTTATTTTATGTTTTTATGTTCTCGACGTTTTGGCTGCTTAACAGCAACCATGGTCACGGAAGGACTGAGGTGTTTGACGTCCTAGTGTCATAGTTTGAATTGGGGTACCTACGTAAAAACATATAATAAACGCGATAAAATCTGTAAAATAAGTTTTATTTCAATATGTAGCATAATAGGTACGATTCAAAGATATGTTGCGATATAGATAAGTATTACTGCGAAGCTATATTTGACCGCTTACCAGTAGGCAGTGGACTCTTAGCGTTATAGACAAAGATGTTTCACAGCGAGTCACCGATACTGGTTTGAAAAGTAATCATCAGCCATGCATCAAAGTAAGTATATTTTAGTGCACGGCTGATGCCGCTGGTGCACGAATTAAATACCAATGATAATGAATTAAGTACTCAGATGTAAGTGTAAATAAGGTTCCTTTTTACGTTTGTAATTTATATGCAGCATTTGACCGAGGTACCTACTTTTTTAGCGGCAAAGAATGGTCTTCCAACCAGCAGGTGTTAGGCCAGTTGGGGTCCACAACAACAAATTAGTATGTACCTGCATATCGTTATGAGGGTTTACATTGACTTAAAAAAAACATTGGCAGTAGTTGTATTGTATAGATATGTATGTTACCTACTACCTAGAAAACTTTGATACTGTGTTTCAGACTAGTAATATTTAGTGCCATCTGTATTCAGCCCAGTAAATCGCGTGTGCTAGTAGCAAGGTTATAGAGGTCGCTAGGTACATATACACACACAGATGGCGCTGCAGACGCATTCAGAACAATTGACAATTCTCCATACAATCCTGAATCGCGCTATGAGAGTTTTCGCAGCACGTAACATAATACAAGATCCCGACAATAACCGTCGGGGCGTAGCGGCCGCTACGCCCGGCATACCACTTGAATGACTATAGTTCGAAAGCCAGTATCTACCAATTTGCCAGATAGATGGATACTATCATGTCAATGGCTGTCTAATTACCGCCAAAACAAACGGTCTGGTTGGATCAGTGTGCCACTTTCACGGCGCGTCGCGAATGCATTATGCACGGTCCTTGGTTGGGTTGCAGATGGATGGTCCGGTGTACCAGCAGAGGGGCGCTATATGGGGCGGACAGACAAGCGATTATAATGCTGGAGGCTGACTATAGTAACGCTCAAGCGACCGTGAGGATTCACCATGTGGTTTCAGTGGGTATACCGGCCGCCGCCGGGGAGTCCCACATACCCCTCTCGTCCCCCCAGGGCGTGGGGGAATGCGTAATTGCATTTCCACATGTAAAAAAAAAAAAAAAGGATAGGTGCGGTTATACAACGTTTGGTTGTATATTGTTGTAAAAAATAACACCACGTACCTTTTGAGGGTTGGGACTTAGTGACTTGTGATACAGGTTTTATCACCCGATACAGGCAACAGCTTCCACAAGTAATCTCTACGCCTATTGTTATTATTATTTATAACAGCTATAGCAGCAACGTATAACAGCTTCGTAACATCGTAGCTACATCACTAGTCTTAGGACTTTACCAAGCGTTTAAACTCCCGCGTTTAAATCGCCCGTCCACCAGAACAACGGTAAAGCAAGATACACAACTCGGATTAGCATAACAAATCTCAGTACCTATTGAAACACAATGAGGTTCGTGTATACCACCTTTTATTTCATCTCGACAAATCTGTGCTAGTGGATGCTGTATTCATGTTTATTGGGTCAGAGTTCGATAGCGCGGTGGTAATTACAAAACGGTTTGTTTTACGGACGTGCAAAATGTTTTGGGTATTTTTTTGTACGATGCGTTATCGTAATTCCACCTGGCTGTGTATGAGGTTGGTTGGTGGAGGAGGTTCGTGGTTTTGGAGGGGGGAGGGGGGTTGTAGAGCTCTGGACCTGAACCAATAAGTAACAACAATCCGAAAACAATGGAAAATATTTTCCATTTTGTTCGGAATAGAAAATACTACAGGACAAAAATAAAACGGGATCTATGGATTAGGTAATGCATTTCGGGAGGGATGAGCCCTAAAAACCCCCCTTCCTACAACTTTGGTTCGACGAAAACTGCACTGGTTATATTTCGATTGATAGAGGGTATCTTACAAATATACTTACAAGTAAACGCAGGATTAAATACATGACTTATTATTTTTATCATCAAGCAGTAAGTATAGGTAGAATAGGTTGGTTTATTTCACAGGAACTATTGCATCCGCGATCCCTAAAGGCGTCAGATAGCGGAGAGGGAGATGCTGGGGTTCTAACTAGGCCATGAGGGGGGGAGGGGTGATATCAATAGTCACATTTGCCACCTAGCCTAAGTACTGGATGCAGGGCTGACGTAATCCCACAATTGGGAGTGTTCAGCAGTCGCCTCTTTAGCTCAGTGGTAGAGCACTGGTCTCGTAAACCAGGGGTCGTGAGTTCAATCCTCACAGGAGGCATTGCCAAATCAATCGAAGGGTTAAAATTTTATCCGCCCCATTTATAGACGTACTATAACTTTATCAAACGTCATAAAGTACCTACTGCGCACGCGACTATTGCTTTGCGCATTTCTATATGACGTTTGAATCAGCTATAGAACGTGATAAACGTGTATAAATTCAGGGTTACATGTATATATACATATATATAAGTATACCTTGCATAAAAGTATTGTTCTTAATTTTTTAGGCTTGCATTCGGCTGCCAAATACTTAGTTTTTGCAGTGTATCAATTGTTTTATCGTTGTTTTAGATATTAGTCGATATTTTAACCTCATGATAATGATGATAACGATGACAGTAATGAAATGATTGCCCTACATCTATGAGTGAAGCTGTAAAATTAACCGGACTTCTTAGGAGAACTAGAAAAGTGAAGTTGTAAGTAGGTACTCACTCTTTTTATAACCAGACTTTTATGAACACATAATGATCACTATATTTTATAGCTCCATGTTAATATCACATCAATATTAGATACCTATTACTTATCTTTCCAAGAAACACTTTTTTTTGTAAATAAAAACAAAATTAATCAATCTGCTTCCCGCCAAAATGTCCACAATTAATTTTTTTTTAGGTTAAATTACTCCACCGATCTTCAGTAATTTTGCCAGTGTCAAGGTGAAAAAGGAAAAAAGTATATTATATCCAATTTGCAATTAAGAATAAATTGGAAGGGCGCTGCGTATCTATACAAAATGACCTTTAGAAACTTTAGAATGTTAAAATAGCTAATATCCAGCCTAGTAAAAAACAATATTAATCTGTTTTGTCAATGTCAATTTGACTGACATTACATTATGACAATCAGTCAGCACTTGACTGTCAGGCAGATTTTAATTTTGAGGTTATTTCACGACAAATAAACAAATACTTTACCGGTAGCATAGTAAAATAAAATGTCTAGTAAACCTAACTCAAAACGTACTATATACGTCGGCGGCTTGGCTGAAGAAGTCGACGAGAAAGTTTTAAACGCGGCTTTCGTGCCCTTTGGCGATTTAGTTGATGTTCAGATACCTTTGGATTATGAGACTGAAAAACACAGGGGATTTGCTTTTATTGAGTTCGAAAACGCGGAGGACGCGGCCGCTGCTATTGATAACATGGTGGGATGTTGTTACTTTAATTTTAAACTAAGTATAAAACTTCATAGACTAAATATAATTGTATAAGTTTAAAATGAAGTTATTTTATATTCACCTTTACATTGCCTGTTAGCAGTTCATTAAGACACTAATGGCGGGATTTCACGAAACCTGCAAGTAATAAGTGCCAAGTGTACTTGTGAAAACATTTTTGCAAGTGCAGAGTGGGAAGAGCCAGGAATACTTTTTACCATGTGTTACTTGTGTTCTGTCCTCATATATCGAGCTTTAGTATAAATAATCAATCTTTCATTTAGCATAAGGCTTTAGAATGTTGGATAGTCAAGCTACAAATTATTTAAGGCTACAGTGTTTTGTATTCTAAATCTCCTTTATGTTGAACGCAAACCATGTCTGTGGACCATCCACTAAATAGTACACAACTTTGACATAACAATATATTAGTTTATAATGCATTAATTATTTAGGTATCTATTGTATGTGTGTGTGAAAATGGCTGAACACAAAAATGTAATATAGTTTTATGATACCATTACAGAATGACTCGGAGCTGTTCGGCCGCACGGTTAGAGTGAACATAGCAGCTCCGCAACGTATCAAGGAAGGCTCCACCCGTCCTGTTTGGTCCGAAGACACATGGCTACAGAAGCATGCCGGAGAAACGTTAACAGTGAATAAAGATGACAAAAAGGATGAAGATGAAACAAAGGAGAGCACAGAGACTGCCAGTGTAAGATATATTACATTTTGTTTTTTTGTACCCCAACTGGTTGGTATCAATTTTTTTTTTATTTGTGCATGTTGGTCGAACAGCACTTATATAGCCTGACACTTATATAGAATAGTCTAAAGGTACTTACTATTTACTAAGCAACGCTCATATTATGGGCTAAAGTGCCCATAATTTGAATGTTGCCATAATGGACTGGGGGCGATAACAGTATATGTATAATTAAATTCGTGTTTAGATATTAAACATCCATGACTCAGATACATACATTTGTGCTGATCACACAAAGTTTGCCCTTACTGGGATTTAAACCCAGAACCCTTAGTACAGACTGCATGGTCACTAACACCTATACTTATAAGGTCACTGATGTAATATGTATATAAATAAACTAAAATAAAGATTGTGGTATATAAAGAACTCAGACTAAGCCAGATAACTATTGGCACTAGTCGAATTGAAGTCAACATTGTAGGCACCGTTTTGCTTCTGTTTAGTTTAGTTAGATTATATTAGGCCTATCTGATTGGATTTTAAGAGATGATGCAGGCTGTGGTTGAGGCTTACCAATTACATTTTTCATAGCAAATGGACAAAACAAATTTCTATAGAGCTATACCTAGTTTGTGCTATTTCTCGTTCCAGATACCTGCAAAACCGGCTGAAAAACGCAATCCCCAAGTGTACTTCGACATCAGCATAGGCAAGCAGTCCCTGGGCCGCGTGATCATGATGCTGCGAGCCGATATTGTGCCGAAGACGGCCGAAAACTTCCGAGCGCTGTGCACCCACGAGAAAGGGTTTGGCTACCAAGGGAGCAGCTTCCATAGAATCATACCTGACTTTGTATCCTTTTTGAATATTTAATAGACATGTTCATTCATCAGTGTACTGACTGACCTCGCAAGGCTGCCTCGCCTCATTTTTAAAAAAAAAGTACATCCTTATTCTGCCGCTTAGCTTATGAAGCACCTATTGTTTATGATAATTAGGTATATACGTCTGATCGTTTAACGGGCTGACAAAAACTCTGCCATCTTCCAATATCCCCTTCTCCCTTCCACGCTATACATCTTTCATTCTAGTATACTGTGTGGCTAGCAAGAACTTCCAATCGTCATCTGTAGCATATGCTGTCACTGTCATTCTTATTTATGACAGCTGTGGTGTGGATAGGATGGAATACGCTTACTAGATTGTGCCTGAGCCACTGACCTCTACCTACCTCTCTCTCTACTCTACCTCTGACAGATCTCTTGCTTCCACACTACACACCTCTCACTCACTCCCACAAATATTATTTTTATAATAGTTTAGCGGAAAAGGGAAAATCTTCCATCCAGGCGGGTGGTATGCCTGGCGGGGAGGCCGCTATGGTTATTGTCGGGATCTTGTATATATGTTACGTGCTTCGAAAACTCATATAGCACTATCCAGGGCCCCAAGTCTGCTAACACAATCGATTCATAATCAAACAGCAACCGCATAGTAACTTACTTTTGACAGATATTGTATGGGATATCTGTCAAAAGTGACAGTTACTATGCGGTTGCTGTTCGATTGTGTTAGCAGACTTGGGGCCCAGGATTGTGTTGACAATTGTCTATTGTTCTGAATGCGTCTGTAGCGCCTACTGTGTAGCTTGTCGTGCGGTTGAAGTGGTTTCGCTACAATAGTCAAATTCCTTAATATATTCACGATCAGATGTGCCAAGGCGGCGACTTCACGAACCACAACGGGACTGGCGGCAAATCGATATACGGTCGTAAGTTCGAAGATGAGAACTTCACGCTTCGACACACAGGCCCCGGGATACTGAGTATGGCGAACTCAGGGCCCAACACAAATGGCTCACAATTCTTCCTATGTACTGCAAAGTAAGTTTGTCATCAGGCGTTACTTAATCGTTACAAAATTTAGAATATTTTTGACCATTCATAAGTATGATTGTCGAAAATGATTCAAAATGCTAAGCTGCAACTTTAACACCCGTTCGGGATGTCACCGTTCCTCGAACATTACACGTTTCGTGGATTTTATTCCTCCGCTGGCAATAGTATCGTCTGAGCAGGCCGTAAAAGGCCAGCAATACCGTAGTCCCTATAGTCCTAGAGACTCGAGAGTCTGTGATCGCTGACCCTGGGACCCTGCAGCTGGAGGCATAGGTGGTCTAGGTCTAGTGATCGCAAAGCCAAATTATAGTGCCATATTTTTTACGTTCCCAACGCTACACTACACACAAGGACTTCAAGCATTTCAGTCCTCCCGTGACCATGGTTACTGTAAAGCAGCCGAAACGTCGGGAACATAAAAAAAGATAAAATAAAGGCGATAAAATTTGTATATTATTTCAATGTTATCAACTGGTTTTCAGGACAGATTGGCTGGACAATAAGCATGTGGTATTCGGTCACGTGATATCAGGGCTCGATGTGGTGAAGAAGGTGGAAAAGTACGGCAGCAAGGGAGGCGTCGTATCAGCCAAAGTTATCATAAGCAATTGTGGGGAATTACAATAACAGTATAAACATTAAATGTCTTTTATTTACAACCATAACATTGTATAAATTGCCGGTCCCCAGGGCCCCAAGTCTGCTAACACAGTCGATTCATAATCGAACAGCAACCGCTTAATAACTGTCATTTTTGACAGATATCCCATACAATATCTGTCAAAAGTGATTGTGTTAGCAGACTTGGGGCCCTGATTACGTAACTTGCAATAGACTAGCGATTACAATAATAGCGCAATATTTGCTTTTAGTTTGCTAATTCGTATTACGTAGCGCTGCGACATACGAATCTGCGATTTGAAAGAGAATATTGCGAGATTGCTGTCGCTTTGCTATCGCTAAGCTAGTCAAGATAAGTAATCTGGGGGCGGGTAAGACTGGGACGATGCCAAAGTTCTGCAGTCAAATTCGCCTCGCGAATTTTGGGTTACAGTTTTTTGGCTATCCTGGCGGAATATTTCCCTTTTCCAATATGAAAAGTATATCCAATATTGACCCATATATTGATTTATTAAATAAAAAATATTGACCCAAGGTATCAGCTATCAACGTGATAAGATTCAATAGAATCTGTCCAATAGTTTTCCAGTGATGAGTGCACAGGCAATGCTAAAAATGGCGGAATCCATTTGTATACTGATTTTTTTTATTTATTAAGTTGTATACAGCACCAAATTAGTATATATATATACATCTACTATATAAAAATAAGTCGGGTTTTCCTTCCTGACGCTATAACTCCAGAACGCACGAACCGATTTCCACGGTTTTGCATTCGTTGGAAAGGTCTCGGGCTCCGTGAGGTTTATATAAAAGAAAATTCAGGAAAAACCAAACGAAATGTTACATAAAACGAAGCCATCTGGTGGCGAAACGGAGTTCGCTGGGTTTGCTAGTATATATATATAATAGATTATATTAATAATAATAATGACCCTTTTTTATGTCCCACTGCTGGGTCACCGTTGAGTAGTGCTAGTCATTGGTTGAAAGTGAGATACGCACATCAAATTCAGAAATCTTGAAGGGATTTGACATGCGACACTCGTACCCGAAGCAAGCGTTCCACCAACTTAGCTGTCACTGCTTTACCGCGTTACCTAATTAGAAAAAAAACCTGTCGTTTGAAATATTTCTGGTCAAACCTCGGAATTACTGTCGTGACATCCGTAATTTGCAATTTCAGTAGAACTGTCGAAGGATCTCTTGTTTTACTGAATGGGTACAAAACAGTAAACTCGAGGTTGTAATTTCAGTTAACCTTGAGGATGTTATCCTCACTTTGAGCGATGCTGATTAGCATATTTAGAAGCGCATCCGAGTGCTGTTTACTTACAATTTTAAGGGACAGAGCTTGAATGCTAACAATTCTGGGTCATGGTCCACCAATGTACTAAGTTTTAACCAGCTATTTAATTCTAGGATTTTTTTAAATGATAGTCAGCAAACACATTAAAAAAAGAATGTGTTAAGACCTCATTAGTGGCAGGTATTAAACCTTTTTTTGTTAGCAATAGATGCCATATAAGTAGAAAAAAACCTAGCTGTCAAAAATGTAACAAAATAGAAAAATAAGAAAAACGAAAAATTTGTAACCTAAACCTATCCAAAACGATGTACAATAAATATATATAAAAAAGCATCGGATTTCATTGAAGGAGTTAACATTGGTCCTAAGCGACCCGAATAATATTGAGCGTTCCTATTTACAGTCCATTTTATATTTTAAAGTTTTTCAGTATCGGTTGAGAATATGGAGTCATTTTGTAATATTCAGTTTAATTTGAATTCAACGATAAGTAAAGCGCACTTCAATTTCATGAACTCGCCGAAGGAGAGAATCACCACATCCTATGTGGAAACCAGGTTGGAGAGTTTAGAGGCGAACTGGTCGGTATTTATTGAAACACACATGAAGATTATTTCGAATGCAACGTTACAAGAATATGAGAGGTCAGAATACAATAAAACCAATATGTATGAAGTGACAGAAGAGTTATACACGGTCTACAAAAGTGAGTTGAAAGATCTATTAAAAAGGTTGATAGAACGGGAGTCTACGGTTAGAACATCTGAAAGTTCAACAAAAGGCACAAATCAGGGTTCCGTAAAATTGCCAAAAATCATATTGCCTACTTTCTCGGGTGATTATTTAGAATGGGTAAGTTTTAGGGAACTGTTCATGTCACTTATTCATAAAAACGACCTTTTGGACGACGTTCAGAAACTCCACTATCTGAAGACACATTTGTCTGGCGAAGCTGAAATCATCCTCCGTCACATTCCTATAATAAGTGATAACTATGCAATTTGTTGGTCATTGTTAGAGAAAAGGTACAACAACAAAAAGTATGTAGTCAATTGTATTCTTAAAAGGTTAATGAGTCAAAGGAATATTGTAACGGAATCTTCTAGTGCATTAAAAGAATTACTCGATACATCTAACGAATGTTTAAACTATTTGGCTAATTTGGGTATTAGTACTGAGAACTGGGATATTATTGTTATATACATCTTGTGCTTAAAATTGGATAATGATTCGCGGAAACTATGGGAGACTCAAATAAGTAATATTTCAGATAAGTTACCCACACTTGTACAGTTTCAAGAATTTCTAGAACACAGGTTTAAATCTTTGGAATTTTTAGATTATAAATCGCAGCGAAACATTCCCAATTCTAAGAACACAGTAAATTCATTGCATCTTGTTAATGTCTCATGCCCTTTTTGCCACGAGGGTCACAAGCTAGCCAATTGTAAGAAGTTTGGTAGCAAAACAATTGATATTCGTCGTGAGTTTGTTCAATCCAACAGTCTTTGCTTCAACTGCCTGGGCGCTAACCACTCCATGTACTCTTGTCGACAATCGACAAGATGTCGTTTATGCAACAAAAAACATCACACGCTTCTTCATCTAAAATATTTCAAAGGGATAGGTAATGACGATGTATCGGCTGATCAGGTCGACCAGAACATTGCTGTCAAAGCAACACCATCGTCATATAGCAATTCGGTTAAGGTTTCAACTAACAATTTCTCAAACAATCAAGCCCAAGTTTTATTGCCGACTGCCTCCATCAAGGCGATCGCGAGAAACGGTACTGCAGTTGTGTTAAGATCTTTGTTAGACCAAGGATCTCAGGCTTCGTTTGTCACGGAGTCCGCAGTACAGAAACTAGGGTTGGAAAGGAAACCAAGTAGTGGTTTGGTATCAGGTCTAGGCGATGATCACAGTGCCTCGACATCCCCGAAGTCGACGGTACTTCTTAAGGTTCAATCACGCGTAGATCCCAGCTTTGTCACAACTGTCAAGGCTTATGTTTTGGAAAAACTAACTACTGTTTTGCCTGAAAAGAAGGTAGTCACGGAGTTCCCCGCACTTTCAACGTTGGAATTAGCAGATCCTTCGTTCAATACTCCACAGAATGTTGATGTGCTATTAGGAGCTGAAATTTATGGCAAAATATTGCTTCAAGGATTATTCATCGGGCCAGCAGGATATCCTATAGCACAAGACACCAAATTCGGTTGGATACTATCTGGTAACATCGATGGAGGTATGTACCATAGCGACACGCGTAAAAATCATATGGTGAAACGCGAGAAGAAAGGTCCAGATTTGATGAAGTATCCAGAGACAAGTTACCATAAGAAGGGAAGGAAGAAAAAGTATAGAAGATGTAACTCCAAAGGCATTATGATTTAAGAAAGATACAGTTATTTATTATTGGCGTTTTTCATGCGAAGTTATTAACAACAACCTGCCAGTCTTGCCGCGATTGTCTTTTCAATTGTATTTTATCACAACTGCAGCAAAGTAAGACCGCTTTATGAGAACTTTTAGAAGATGTGGGCTTGACGCATGGGCAGTTGTACTGGATGGGTTGGACAATCTTACGCGCATAGTTTAAGTTATTCAAACGCTAATTTGATACTGTAAGTGATAATTTATGTTGTAGTTTTCTACACATGTACCTAGTTTAAATTTTAGCATTGTAATTTTTGTTGTAACTCACTAACGGTGTCATGGTGGGCGGTTAGCATAGTTTTGATGAACATGGATGTTCATGGTGGGCGGAATGTTAAGACCTCATTAGTGGCAGGTATTAAACCTTTTTTTGTTAGCAATAGATGCCATATAAGTAGAAAAAAACCTAGCTGTCAAAAATGTAACAAAATAGAAAAATAAGAAAAACGAAAAATTTGTAACCTAAACCTATCCAAAACGATGTACAATAAATATATATAAAAAAGCATCGGATTTCATTGAAGGAGTTAACAGAATGTTCTTACGTTTTTATTTCATACGTTTTAAACGGGGTATACGGAAAACTAGTTAAGCAACCGCATTGAAATCGGTCTTTCCGGTTGAGAGCTACGATGCTACAAACAGAAAAAGGTTCTACATTTATAATACCCCTTTTCCTTAAGCCGAAGGTTGATAAAGCTAAAGCTTCGCACTATTCAAAGTCGCTAGCAGTAGCGAGCATGTCTAGTTGTAATATATTAATAACGAACCCCATTACCCGTCACTCAAACGTCAGGCATACTCTTGTTTGTAAGGAAAACATTGTAAGCTTCAAGTCACGATAGCGTCACGGAGTGTGTCGTGACAAACTCCATGAGTGTCTAACGCTTGTGTATTGCATTATCATACTCCTATAATTGTGACTTCAGCATCCACAGCGGTGGCCAACAAAGACGTCGAGGTTTGACCCTCACCGAGTCCCAGGGAAAAGCTAATTTTCTTATTACCCACTACGAAATGAATTCAAACCATAGTAGGAGTTGATAATAAAATTATACGCATGCTTCAATTGCAAAGCGACAGTAATAAAAATCTCAGTAGTATATATTTATAAGAACATAGTCGATATTCGTTCAATATTCTATCCCGGCGTTAATGGGAAGCCTGATCACTAGGGTAGGCGGGAACTTCTAATGAAATAGTAACGTCATCGAGAAAACATACCGTCACTGTCATACCTATTTATGTAGTCAGTTGTGTGTGAGGGATGGAGGACGTTATAATAATACCACCACTTTTTAATGTCCCATCGCTGGGCACAGGCCTCCCCTCAATGCGAGTCAGTCAGTCCAGTCCACCACACTGGCCTAGTGCGGGTTGGCGGCCCTTCACACGTCTTTCGAGGGATTCTCTCAGACATACAGGTTTCCTCACGATGTTTTCCTTCACCGTTTAGCAAGTGATAATCGTGGTTGAAAATGAGATTCGCACATGAAATCCAGAAATCCCAGAGGTGCGAGCCGGGGGGTATGAGCCTACGAACCTCGTTACCGAGGCATGCGTTCTACCAACTTTGCTATCACTGCTTTAAGCGATGGAGGAAGTTACGTTACCAAAACAGTACAGAAATACCCAGTTCAAAGTTTCGCATAGTTATTGTGGAACTAATAAGCGAATGTTGTTCTGGCCGTGGCCTGTTGCCAAAAACCAGCAATGGATCCGATTTTGCCGTTTATTGTTTGGAAAAACAAAATGGAGCTCGAAAATTATTGACGCTCAAACAGCCTACTTTGCAGGGCAAATAGAAGTTCTAATTACACTACTAGAATATTAAGTTTTATTCAAATTAGCGATGTTAATTAGTGTTGCGGGTAGACAACGTGGCCTTGCTCCAGTATTTGTTTTGGGCATCTCTGAGCGTATCCACGGCTTAGTTGAGGGAATTGAACCATTATCTTTTCATTGTCAAAAAGTCTGCCATCAGTAGAAAGATACTCTGTCTCTGGTAAGTCACTGCTAAACGTATCATTAATACGATACTATAGAGAGACATAATTTCTTGAAATCAGTAGTAGGTGTAGTCTTATATTTTTCGTTTGACTCTATGAGGGGTAGTTGCTCCACTCTGCCCCAAAGTGGCTACGCCCAATACATAGGCATAGCCACGGTGTCCACTTGGGATACAGTAATTAAATCAAAGTATTATTTGATAGATTAAAGCATGGCCCTCATCATTCCCAAAAGTCGTCATTCGACTCTTTACGCTTCAAACAAGGTGTCATAAAACCCGCCAACGATTATCGTACGTTCACACTCTCGAACAATTTATACGAAAATGAAAACGTGATACTGCAAAAAACTGCTTCGCAAAGCAGCTTATCATACATTGCACATTTTCTTTGCGCAAATTAAAAATGTTTCGTGGTTGCGCCCGACATCCAATTATGTTCGCATTCGTTTTGCGGCTTAAAAGATTTCTGTTGCGAATATTGTCGAGCGCAAAAGAAGTCAACACTCATATTTGAATGTACAGTACAATGAGCATCTCAAGTAATCACACTAATATTATAAATGTGAAATTTTAGATGGATGGATGTTTGTTACTCAATCACGCCAGAACCACTGCACAGATCTGGACGAAATTTGGCACAGAGATAGATTATAGTCTGGAATAGCACATAGGCTACTTTTTATCCCGGTAAAAATGACATACTTTTAAATCGCGGGTAACACCGCGGGGCACAGCTATTCTGATATATTTTGCGCTGTATAAAGGTGACAGTTTTAGTAGATATCTAATATTCAAACCGTTCCAACGTTACTGCTTCTTCTTTTTTTTAGGTTGGCGATCTGCTACAAAATTGTGTCATTATTGCCAGTGTCGAATAATTCTTGATAATTGATATTGTTCTATATTTTATTCTATTGATATATGATGATGATGATGATGAAATTAATCTCCTACCCCTAACAGTAAAGCTGTGGATTCTTATTGCAAATGTAGCGGACATCTTGCGAGAACTCGAAAAGTCAAGCTATACCATTTTATTTCAATTTCCTTCACTCGTACACGTTTATGAACACACAATTGTTAATATTCAACTAACATTACACATTATTTATAAAGAAACACATTTTTTGGAAAATAAAACAAAATTGACAATTTCACGGTTCAAATTCCCGCCAAAAAATTTAATACCCAATATTTTTTTCGCATCGATATTTATAGTTTTAATAACTGTACTATATTACCGGCCAGTGCCACCAATAGCCTGCGCTACTTTTAGTATAAAATTTAATAAGGTGCTCAATATTGGAGTACTCCGCCCTTAATTGCATCTTGTCAGTACCTTATTACGTAAATTATCAAAATTAAAAAGGCTGAATATTTAGACCCCTTTCTTGTCTTTAATTAACTTAGGAATATTCAATGAGTTGACTTTATTTTTTTATTTAACTTAGAGAAAATATTAAATAGAGTCAAACGGTCATTCACCACGAATCCTGGCAGCAATCGATGCAATGTTAACGCGCTACTACTAAAAATTTTGGCTAAATTAAAAAAAAACTGCTATATACAACGGGACCTACGTTGTTGTTTGCGGAAGAAATGGCGGCATCTCGATTATCAAACGATCCAAGTTTACTTAATCACTACAGATTTATTAAGATTAATCCTTGAATCACGAAAGTCGAGATGTCTTTAATCCAGTAAGAGATTGGCTGCAGCCTTATAGCTAAATACAGAATTAGGGATGATGATCGGAATTAGTTGCTCGGAGGCTTGACTGAGAGGGCCCAGTTATTATGAAACGCATAGAGCTTGTTACTTTCATTTGTTTATTGGTATAACGAAAATGAATTCTATGTTATTTCTGGTAAAAAATTATGTTAAACTTTTTTGTGTCATAGGCAATAATCGGCTACAAAATAGAGCTACTTTTGCCAGTATCGTGAAAAAATATTGATCGTTGTCTTTAGGAAAGGATATCTGATGATAATGACGGTGTTGATGACGATGAAAATCTACCGGACATCTTTGGAGAACTTAAAAAGTCAAGTTTTCAGTTAAAGTCATTTTTTACATGTAAACGTTTGTTTATGGATACACAAATATTATATTATAGCACATTATTTATCAAAGAAACACATTTGTTTAATGAAAATAAATCTTTCGGACCAGAACAGTACCAAACCAGCTCACATCGGTAGCAACTCTTCAATTGATCACACTAATTCGATTTTCCTATTCGACTAACATACATCTTCACTCGACTTAGTGCTTGCTAGCTTGGAGTGGCTTTCAAGTGTTTCGCGTTGGCAGTGGTTTAATTGAAATACTTGCCTCAATTGCTGTGAAGCCATTCGGTACAAACTAAGTTCTTTAGTAAACACTTAGTGGCACCGCTAAGTTTATTTTTTAAAATTGTTACCATAAATTATACCTCAATGAAAAAAAAAAGTTGTTATCAAGTTGGTAGAACGCCTGCCTTGGTTACGAGTGTCACAGGGTGTAACCCCGGCTGGCACCTCTGGGAGTTCTGGATTTCATGTGCGAATCTCATTTTCAACCATGATTATAACTTGCTGAACGGTGAAGGAAAGCTTAGGGGGGAATCCTGCATTTAAAAACCCCTCAAAAGACGTGTGAAGTCCGCCAACCCGCACTGGAATAGCGTGGTCAGTCTATGGTCTTATCTCCCTTTCATTAATATTATTATACCATAAATAATTTGTTTTATATCTTGAACATAGAATGGCATGATAGTTATCCAAAATGGTAGCAATATTGGGTTAACTTTCGAAGCCTTTTTAAATTAAACAAATTTTACCGCGAACGAACTTAACGATTTTTATCGCGTTTATTTTATGTTTTAGCGTTCCCGATGTTTCGGCTGCTTTACATCAAACATATCCACAGATTACAAACATCGTGGAGCGCCGGTGTTTCATAAAATAAACGCGATAAAAACCGTAAAGTAAATCGATTTCAATGTGTAGTATTCGCGTTAATATAAGAATTCAATACGTATTTTTTTATTAAATTTCATATCAACTTTTTATTACACCCAACTACATATACAGTAACATTGGTAATGTTTACTAAGAATAAAAACTAAATATATATTCGACACCGTGGATCCTTTTGTCACAGTTTAATAAGACCGATGATTATAAAAGCAACGCTTATCTATATATCAAAAATACTTGCCCGTAAATATAACTGTACCAAGTTGCTTCAATGATAATGTTTTGCATACTACTGATAGCGCATACACCACTAGTGTTAACTCAAGAAATATACCAATTCGGTGAAGGATTGTACGGCAATCTGAGGAGACGCAATGTGATCCCACTACGCCATACTGATAGACGATGGAACAATGGGGACATGGGATTAAATTATAGGAAAAGCATAAATATTAGGCCGGACATCTATGATAAGACGTTTGAGGTAAGTATGGCTTTTATTGGAGTTAAAATTATGCAAACAAGCTGATTGCTAATTTGTTGAAAGTCTTTTTATCCCGGTAAAATGTATGGTGGGATAGATTTGTTAGAATTTTTCATAGAGTACTAATAAATTCATTCCCTCATACATTTGATTCTGAGGCGGTACGAAGTTCACCGGGACAGGTAGTACATATATATCTATGTGGACATGATAAGTATTTTCGTAGTTAACTGAAGCACAAATATGGGAAGATCAAATGAGTGAGGACAAAGACGAGCTGGAGGACTTGGAGAGGGATCTGAGCTTGCTCAACATGAATGCCAAAGAGATTTTATTGTAAACTAGCTGTTGCCCGCGACTTCGTCCGCGTGGTATTTAACAAAGACTCAGCCGTTGGCAACAGCCTGCTCGCTTTCTGATCCCGCGGGACGCATTGCAGGTGGTTGCTATCAAACTTTAATCAGGCGCAGCGCTGCAACATTGGTTTTAATTTTTTTTCGAGAGATCCATTTTTTTTTTCTTAAATAAAAGTAGCCTATGTTACTCCTTGTTACATCAGCTATCTGCCAGTGAAATTCCCGTCAAAATCGGTCCAGCCATTTCAGAGATTACCCGGAACAAACAGACAGGCAGACAGACAGACAGACAGACAGACAGACAGACAGACAGACAAAAATTGTAAAAAATGTTGTTTCGGTATAGGTAACGTGTATACATCCAAATGCACTTAGTAAAAAGCGGTTATTTTAATATTACAAACAGACACTCCAATTTTATTTATATGTATAGATGTAAACTATCATAATTGATTTCTTACAATTTGTTTGTACCAAGTTATTTAAAGACATTTAAACATTTGACGACCTTGCTTTCTGTGCTGAGGGTTCCAAGTTCGAATCCTTGTAGGGACAAACTTTGTGTGATGAACACGAATGTTCCACAATAAGCAACGCTTGTATTATGGGTACCGTACGATGGACTGAGGCCGAACCCAGTATATAATATTATATAGATATTAAGTATCCACGAGTCGACTACAAACATTCATGCTCATCACAAAACTGCGCTAATCAAGTATCGTATAAGTTTAATCAATTTTCTAGACAGACTAAATCTTTAATAAAGTACCGACTAAGATGACTATGTATCGACTTTTCATTATTTTCACAGCGATAAGTCGACCGCAACTTACCACACATGTAACTCATATGGAGTTGTTTATTTACACGGTACACACTCAGAACTAATTTATCATAGAGTTACAGCGAAATTTCAAAAGTTTGTAGAATTTCAGCGCCTCAGGGAGGCGGGCGAATTCTAAAGTTGTGTGCTTAAACAAATATTGGGTGTGTTATTGCGATCTGTATTAATAAACTCATGATTAGTAATATAATATTTGATGTTTATTAATATACTGGTGTTCTTAAAATTATTGAGAGCAGAGCTTTTTTTACCGTGTAATAAAGGGATAAGGTTCTGTTTTCAATACCCATATTTCGAATTACCCCATGTTTTAATCTCACTAATATTACAAATGTGAAAGTTTGGATGGATGGATGTTTGTTACGGCTGAACGGATCTGGATGAAATTTGGCACAGGGATAGATTACAGTCTGTAATAGCACATAGGCTACTTTTTATTCCGGTAAAATATATGGTTCCCGTGAGATAGACATACTTTTTAATCGCGGGTAACAGCGCGGGGCGCAGCTAGTAGTAGGATATAGTTATTCTGCTTATGAGGGCGCTGCTAAATTCAACAAATCGAAGATCATTAAAATCGGTCCACCTATTCATGAGTTATAAATGGTGCAACTATGTAGGTGTAAGTATATATAGATTAACCTAACTCAAAATAGACATCTGATTCGTAAATTTCATATTTTTACAAACGTAATAACTTGAGCGTTCTTAAGAAATGTCCCAATTTAAGTTCATCGATTGAAGCAAACTCGAATCCAACGAAACGCCAGAAGTGAAACGTAGCAATGAGTACGTAAGCGTCGCTCACTTATTCACCGAATTACATATTCATATATTCCAGAGAAAAAGTTTCTAAAAGTTGTTCGGTGAACGTGCTAGTTAATTTATACATTTGCGGTGGAGACGTCGTAATAACTTAGATAGGTAGAAACCTTGAGAACCATTTACATATAGTTTTATTAAAATTAATTAAATCTCAGCTCTTGCAATATATTTTTTATGAGTCTTGGCCACATTCCCATCACTGTTAGTCCTGTTACAACGATCAACAGCGATGTCCAATGGAGGCATCGAGGTTTGAGCTGCACCCTTACGCTTCAGTATTTCAAGCAACTATATTGTGGCACAACTAAGATGAGCAATATTGACTGCTATTCACAGATCACAGAAAATGCAGTGATAGCCAAGTTGGTCAAAATCAAATCAGAAATGCGGAGATTCGTAGACGAATTAAAGTTACCGACATAGCTCAAAGAATTTCAAAGTTGAAGTGGCAGTGGGCGGCACATAGCTCGCAGAACCGATGGCCATTGGGCTAGAATGGCTCTGGAATGACGACCACAAATCGGGAGTCGTAGTGTAGGACGGCCCCCCACAAGGTGGATCGATGATATCACACGCGTCCCAGGAAGCTGGTGGATGCGAGTGACGGAGGACCACGATGTGTGGAAGTCATTGGGAGAGGCCTATGTCCAGCAGTGGATGTCTATCGGCTGATAGATAGATATATTATGGTAGATAGCCAAGTTAGTAGAATGCTTGCCTCGGAAACGAGGATTGCAGGTTTGAACCCCGGCTCCCACCTCTGGGATTTCATGTGCGAATCTCATTTTCCACCATGATTATCAATTGCTAAACGGTGAACAAAACATCGTGAGAAAACCTGCATGTCTGAGAGAACTCCTCGAAAGATGTGTGAAGTCCGCCAATCTGCACTGGGTCAGCGTGATGGACTATGGCCTAATTCCGCTCGCATTGAGGGGAGGCCCGTGCCCAGCAGTGGGATATTAAAAAGGGTTGGAATTATATATTCACAGATCTATTAGTCTTACTATAAATAAGTAATTCATGAATGGCGGGTCAGATCAGCTGCGCTGCATGTGCCTAGTGAATGTAGCGTCTCGATCTACTGCCGCCTTCCTACCTAGGCAAGTATGCTCCATCGTAGATCTCATCATCACTTACCATCAGGTGAGATCGAGATCAAATACTTGCCTATAATGTAATTTAAAAAAAATCGTACTTGAATATAGCAAGGCATGATAGCTATAGTAGAAATATTATCTTGGGTTTCACTCTCCAAGTCGGTTTTAAAACTGGTTTACAACCAGCAATATCGTTAAAGTATTATTAAATTTCATACCAAGTGTTTATCACAAGTAAAGGTACAGTAACATTGGTATAATATTTACTAGGCATACGAACTGTAAAAATATTCCACAACGAGTGCGTTACTTGGCAAAGAGATTGATGCTTAAAACAAAGTTCATTCAGCTATCTATAAACGTTAATTTAACTATCAGTACCAAGTTACTGCAACGATGATGGTTTATATATTAGTGGTTATGCAATTAGTATTGTTAGCCCAAAACGTGTATCCGTCCAATGAAATGGTGTACGACAATCTGAGGAAACGGAACGTCATCCCACTGAACGGCAGATTGTGGGACAGTGAGGACAGTGCCCTGAATTACAGGAGGAGTAATAGTATCAGACCGATTATCAGGCCAGTAGATAAGACGTTTCAGGTGAGCGAAGATTTAAATGTTCAGTGCTTCAATTTGTTTGGTTTACTAGATATTGTTAGCTGATTGGTTTAAAGTACCCACTGGGACACTAAGATACGTTCGTTTAAACGCCCAATTGTTATCAGACTGGTCTCGTGGCCTCGTTTTTTGTATATACTCTCTTGACCGGTGACGCTTTAGTTTTTCTTTACGCTCTCTTTCTTAGCCACACTGTTTTTCTTAACCACGAGGAATACTAAGTGTATTCCATAAAATACGACATATTCAGTTAAATCTTTGTTGGCTTTGTGAGTTGGTGAAATCATTGACTCTAATCAAATAATAAATGTATGATCGTTATTAGGAAATATATAATATTGTCATTTATTCATAGGATCTAGTACATTGATCATATTATTATTCTTCAATGAGAAGAGAATGTAGGCTTTATTCCACTATGCAAGCGAAGTGCGGCACGGCAGACTTCACACGTCATTCGAAAACTCTTCTTTGACATGCAGGTTTCCTCTCAATTCATTATTTCTCCGTTTAGCTAAAGATAATGATGGTTATTATAATGTTAAAGTTAATTTTTGGGTACATACGTTGATATTTTAACTCTTATCCTAGTTAACTGAAGCGCAAATACGGGAGGAACAAATGGCTGAGAACAAGGCCAAGCTGGAGCAACTTCACAATGAGCTGCGCTGGTTCACTATAGTACCCGAAGATTTGATATAAATTATAATTATTGATTTCTTACGTTTTGTTATTAGAAGTCCTTCATAGTTATTAATTAGACAAGTAAGAAGGTAGCTACAATAATTATACTGGATGGATGCGGTAGATTAGAAGATTGTTAGCAATTGATAACTATGGTGTAGGTACGCATTGGAAATTTTATATAAAACGACTGTATTTATAAACACTATTATAATATTTTAAAGTCATGACTATGCTATTAGCAGTGCTTTCTATGCTGAGGGTCCTGGGCTCGGATCTTGGTAGAGACAAACTTTGTGTGATGAACACGAATCTTTGTACCCATGTCATGAATATTATATCTATATGAGTATTATATCCTGGGATCGCCCCCAGTCCATTGGTCGATACTTCTAATACAAGCGGTGCATAGTTAAGAACCGTACCAGTTGGTGTGTTCGTCTGGCGATATTTATTTGAAAAAAAAACTCTCCGTCCGTCAATGTCTATATTAGCAACTCATTGTATATATACCATCGTCTAGTTTTGTGTTGAAAATGATTATTAATAATAAAATACATTAAAACAGTGTGAAATCCTTCTTATTTCAAAATCTTAAACCAACACCCAAAGTGGGTTCGATCAGGCACACGCAGGAACGGCTCAGTGCGTTCAGCAAACAGGTGAGGGTGGGACCATTAGCACGTATTTTGGAAATAACTTCTGAACGTGTTGAAGTTACAATTGCCAACTTGACGAGAGCAATCAAGCGATATTCAGCATCATTGCAAAGTTTCGTATTTATTCAATTATTGTAAATATACTTCGTTCTCTTCTACTTGTTTTTAAAAACGCAGTGACAGCCAAGTTGGTAGAACGCTTGCCTCGGTAACGAGGATTGCAGGTTTCAACCCCGGCTCGCACCTCTGGGATTTCTGGAATCTCATGTTCAACCATGATTATCACTTGCTAAACGGTGAAGGAAAACATCGTGAGGTAACCTGCATGGCTGAGAGAACCCCTCGAAAGACGTGTGTAGTCCGCCAACCCGCACTAGCCCAGCGTGGTGGACTATGGCCTAATCCCCTTCGCATTGAGGGGAGGCCCGTGCCCAACAGTGGAACATTAAAAGGACTGGTATTATTATTTATTATTATTATAAATACTTCGATTTGAGTCGCTCTTTGAATGATAGACGATCAAAATAAACGGTGCGAAAATGTATGAAAGAGGGTGGCTATGAAGAAACTTCCATGGCCAGATTAATGGTCATGTTGAGACCGTAGGACCTCCATTGACGTATTGTGGTGGCAGTGATGTATGAATGTGGATGACGCAAAAGGCGCGTTAGAATCGTAGCATGTGGGCATCAGTGGTCACTACATATATACGCCCGTGGGATTCAACGGCGATTTTGTCTATGATTGGTTGCTGGATTATAAGTTATAATTTTCGCCCGGCACTTGAGTACTTCACGAGGTGTATCTAGTTCAACATAATAATACCATTTTCATGTACAGATTCCGATGGAGCTTAGCTTTATTTAGATTTAGAATATATTAACCAAAATGTATGTAGATTTTTTTGAGGATTCCATTATATCAGTCTAACAATACTGAGCTCGGCGTAAATTTTGAATCAGAATCAGAATATTTTTTATTCACGTAGACCATTAAGTAAAGTACTTATGAATCGTCAAAAGTTACAAAATACTATGCTACTACTCTACCACTCGTTCGGAATGCCGTTCCTATGGAGAATAACATGATAAAAATCGTCTTCAATAGCTCTGGAAAAGTCTGTAAACTGTAATACCTATATCCAGTAACCTTTTAGGCCTTATTGAATTGTTTAGTAAAATGAAAAACATACGCAATTAAAATATTCAATAATGAAAATTTGTTGGTTGGATGTCTTTAGATTCCGTATAAAAGCACACTCCAATCCAATATTATTGCCAAAGCTGTGCTTAAGCCAAGGCGACTTCTTCAAAGAACAATTTCAAATATATTTCAATCAATCGGAGCCTGTATGTCTGTGGAGAATCATAATTAATATATTGTTTCTTATAAATAATGCTCTCGATACCCGCAACGATGGAAATCCATCCATATTTTAATGACATAAAATTCAATATCTCATTTTATTTTCCATAATATGACTTAGAATCCATAACATTTTTATCATGCTTATTGTAGCTAGTAAATTACGTTATATTCCTTTTAGTCAATGGCACTGAAAATTCTGGGCTCACCGCATTTACATTAACATTTGAATATCAAACGGTTCTTGCAATTGGACCGGACGGTCCGAATATTACCTGCACCCCGCTCTTCGCGTAATAGCATACCTAGTTATCTAGAATATTTAACAATAGTGGCATTTTATAGAGGTTATTATGGTTTTGAACAAAAAAAAATGCAAACTAATATTTTGGTAATCCCACTCTCCCACTAATCCCACTATCCCACTAATATTATAAATGTGAAAGTTTGGATGGATGTTTGTTACTCAATCACGCCAGAACGACTGATCGGATCTGGATGAAATTTCGCATAGAGATAGATTATAGTATGGAATAGCACATAGGCTACTTTTTATCCCAGTAAAATGTATGGTTCCCGTGGGATAGATTTGTTTTAATTTTTCATACTTTTTAATCGCGGGTAACACCCCGGGGCGCAGCTAGTACAACGATAATTGGTGGCGTCTTAGGAGAACTTTTGGTATGCAGCTTTTGGTATGTAGTTTTTACCCAATTCAGTTATAAAAAATAACTGAATTGGGTAAAAACTACAGTATATTTGTTTTTTTTTAGGCAGTAGACAAATTCATTTGTAGGAAAAACTTTACGAGGCGATGCTTCGCTCGCAAAACATCAAGGAGTTCATATTCACTGAGTAAGGGTGTTATTGGATGTCAAGACGAAGTTACTTTGGACTTTATACCTTTTTTTAGGGTCTGGGGTCGGCCGGTAACACTGAAGGTCTGATAAGCGGCAATACGTTTATGATAAGGATTTGATATATAAGATTACTTATAGTTTTATTAATATTGCTAAGATTTTATACCTTACCTTTTTATATCGCTAAATATATTTTAAATTTGATCTTAAATGGTATTATCAACAAATTACCTATCGTTGAAATAAAACTATTTTTTTTGGATTTTATCGCGTTTATTTTATTTTATTACGTTCCCGAAGTGAGGTTTTTTTTTAATTACATTGTAGAGCTCTTTCTGCGTAGATCGGACCGCAAGTAACAACTAAATATGAGGGTACCCCCGTCAAACTATGACACTAGGACGTCAACCAACTCATTCCTCCCGTGACCGTGGTTGCCATAGATAATGTGGTTGCTGTAAAGCAGCCGAGACGTCGGGAACGTAATAACATAAAATAAACGCGATAAAATCCGAAAAAATAGTTTTATTTAAATGTGTAGTATTCGCGTAAATATAAGAAATCAAAATACCTATCTCTAATCGTTATCACAGACGATTCATCGAAACCAAATAATTTCGATCAACACACGATTTAGATACATTGTAATAAATAATACGTGTCTTCACAAATTGACAGCTGAATGATTAAATATTCATATTCTGATCGCGGCGGGGTCGCCTCCCCTTCGACGGGAGGGAGACGTTTAGTCAAACACTGCTTTTGTTGAATACATCAAGTGTCAGTTGTCATGAAGATAAAAAATATTAATATTATGAAACGTTTTGGTAAGATTTGATATTTAATCGTAGGCCGCGTTCGAAAGTGTTCTTAAGCCATACAACCTAATTTGTATGGGACTTACATCTTAACCCTTAATAGCCTAGAGTTTCAATTTTGATACCAATCTTTTAAACCGAACGTTCACATTATTATTAGTTTTTTTTATAGGTTGGCTGTACGTATTTCACTGTTGTATAATATTCTTTCCAACGAAATTAAAAAAAAAATCAAATGTCATTATTATTAAACACAATAACATTAAACACAGTGATATTAAAAATAAATCACTTTCGTAAATCAGGCTACTAAGGGTTAAAATATAAAAAAACAAATACCTATCGTATGTTTATTTACAGATATTTCTAAGGAATTAGAAGTGATCAGCTTCAATGCGTTACGAGAAAGAAAAATCGATTCACAAATCGAGTAAGTAATTGCGAATTATTTAAACGTTACTATCGAGCAATTATTTTATCGATTATTTAATGATTATTATATTTACAGAAAACCAAGTAATATTGCTGAGAAAAATGTAAAAAACTGGATGCTCGAGCACGGTGAGTATTCAATTATATTTAAATGTAAAAATTAAGTGTAAGCCAAATCGGAAGGCTTGATTAAATTAATTATGCTAATATTTAAGAAGTTCATATATTGCATATACTAATACAAATATATTACTAAACGGTTTCGACATGTTGATAATATATGTACTTACACAGGTTTTGTAAAGGACTAACCCACGGGCCCTAGCGATTGAGTAAATGAGTTTTGCGTATATACTGTGACCCTACAATAGAAACAGCTTATGTGCTAAGATTTTTTAAGTGTGAGATTCACGTTTATTACGCGATATCTCATGGAGCCGTTGCGGGGATATTTTACAATTGAGTTCTTAAAAGCATATTTTTATGTATGATTTTTTAATAAAATTGACGAAAAATTACGTGACCAACTAAGGTAAAAATTTACATGCACCAACCAACTTCTGTAAATCTTATGTAGGTTGAACCATCTCTCAATTGTTCACCCTTTGAAAGTGTGTGCGAACAGACTGAAAAGCAAATGACACAAGTTACCTTTTTTCAGAAAAGAGTTCTTTAGTTTCAGAAATGCCAGATCATAATACCAAGGATGGGCCAAAAGATCAATTCACAGCTTTCCACAGGGCGATGAGAGTGCTGCTCATTTGTGGACAGTGTGTTGGGTTGAATCCTGTTTTGGGTATTTTGGAAAATGATGTCTCAAAAGTGAGGTACCCAATCCAAACTTTGTTTTTTTTAGATCGTTGATTGAGAAATCAAATTACTCAAATAATTAATATGTTGTTTGCAGCAGGGTACAATGATATGCTAATGCAAGTATTCTCTTCCAACGGTGGTCTATATGACTACGTCACGATTCAGTAATCGTAATTGTCGGCAACACTTTGCCATTAGTTAAACTTCAATAGAATTAACGCCGCTCCTTGGTCGGAGATCGCTGGTGACTTTATCTTGGGTCAATCCTGGGGAAGCGAATATCTGGCGAAGCATATTATCATACCGTGTTTTCTGCAAGTGTTACCGGGGACTTTACCTGAACACCTTAAGAGCCCCCTAATTCTAAGTAGCATTTAGTTATTAAGGTCATTTTCGCATGGCAATACCTAGCTTAAGCGGTACGATTGACTGCAGTCATGTACCTGTAATATTCAAACGAAATATAAAACTTTCTATTGATTGGATGGCCTGTTTACTCTGCAGATTCTCATTCATCTCCTGGAGGTTTCTTTACAGCATTGTACTAGGCGTTGCACAACTCATAATAACCTGCCTTTGTTTGTACATGCTCAGCAACTCGCTCACCATTAAAGGTCTTGGTAAGTATTCAAGATATTTTTATTTGAATCGTGTACTATGTGGTAAATATATACCATGGGCCCTGGGCTGGACATTATAGACTTCTTGATAGTTATATAATCATAATTTTATTAAATACTCGGAACACTTTTTAGAACAAACAATGCCAAGGAGGCGCCATAGAGAAGAGGAGAGACAAAACCATAGAGAATATTATATAGAGCATTTTTCATAGATTATTGTTCACTATGTTTTTATCTATACTCTATACATATAAATAAAATTGGAGTGTCTGTTTGTAATATTAAAATAACTGCTTTTTACTAAATGCATTTGGATGTTTACACGGTGCCTATACCAAAACAACCTTTTTTAAAATTTTTGTCTGTTTGTCTGTCTGTTTGTTCCGGGTAATCTCTGAAATGGCCGGACCGATTTGGACGGGAATTTCACTGGCAGATAGCTGATGTAACAAGGAGTAATTTAGGCTACTTTTATTTTAGAAAAAATAATAGGATCTCTCGAAAAAAAATTAAAACCAATGTTGCAGCGCTGCGCCTGATTAAGTTTGATAGCAACAATCTGCAATGCGTCCCGCGGGATCAGAACGTGCGAGCAGGCTGTTGCCAACGGTTAAGTCTTTGTTAAATACCATGCGGACGAAGTCGCGGGTAACAGCTAGTTTTGCGTACTTAAAGCTTATGTGAGTGCGTGAGTTTACATGCTGGGTCACTGGTATTTTAGTCTTCACTTGTAACGCATCCGTGTGTTGTCTGAATATTCTAACAAGTCAGTGTTAATAATGTAATAATAACGCCCTTTTAATGTCCCACTGTTGGGCACGGGCCTCACATCAATGCTGAGGTGATTATTTATTTAAAGATCAACCGTGGAGTTTCTTGCCCGTTCTTCTATATTCGTCGGCATTCGGAACGGGTGGTAAAGTTGTAGCTTAGCATCTTGTAACAGTTTTGATGATTCATAAGTACTGTACTTAATGGTTTACATAAATAAAAAATAATTGGATTCTGATTTGGATTAATGGTTTGAAACTAATTTTGCGGATTTTATCGCGTTTATTTTATGTTTTTTACGTTCCCAACGTTTCGGCTGCTTTACAGCAACCATGGTTATGGGAGGACGTAAAAAACATAAAATAACCGGGATAAAATCCTTAAAATTAGTTTCATTTCAATGTGTAGTATTCGCGTAAATATAAGAAATCAATATCTGATTGATGGTCATTTATTTACTGTTAAAGTAGATGAATGATTGTTATCAACTTATTTTATTTTGACAGGTTTCCTGTCATTCTCTCTATCGACATGTGTGTCATCGTTTTTATTCATCCGAATTGCAACCCAATGGCCATTCCTACTTAAGTGTATTACAAGCTCAAGATTGGACAAATATATCGATCCAACAATTGTCAGACGATGTTATATCGCTACCAGTCTGTTAATGGGGCTAGCTGTATGTAAGTATGAAATAAGGCAGGCTAACAATTTTTTTTATACATTATAGGCAAGTATTTGATCTCGATCTCACCTGATGGTAAGTGACGATGAGATCTACGATGGAGCATACTTGCCTAGGTAGGAAGGCGGCAGTAGATCGAGACGCTACATTCACTAGGCACAAGCAGCGCAACTGATCTGACCCGCCATCCATAAATGGCAACACCGAACATCATGCCGGAACAGCTAGGCCGCTTGGCAACATGGCTTTGTTCAGTGGGTGGTGACTAACCACGGCCGAAGCCTACCACCAGTAGAGTTGTCACCTGGTTGGCACCACCCAGGGTCACGTGTAGGGTATCTCGAGGGTACTTAATTCTCCTACGGACGAAGATGACTCGACCCCCCCTCCCCCTCGACGACCGTCGATCGAAGGTGAAAATGCTAAAATTATATGAGACGATGCTGAGCTCAAGCTTTGGCTTAGTCGGAGAGGCTAACGGGGCTTCGTATGACGAGAACCATTCCATTTGCCATGATAAAAATAAACATTGATCCGTTGTGTTAAGATTAAAATTCGCTCTTTGGATTTTGAGACAAAGTTTCTTGGCATTCTCGAAAGCGGCTTTCCATTATCCGGGATTAAAAGTATACTTAATGTTGACCTAGCTAGCACCACGCTAAGGCTGATACAATTCCGTTCAGGAGTTTTCTCGTGTTGCGCTGTCTATATGACGGACTAAAACTCCAAAAAATGCGGGTATGCCTGTATCGAAAATAATGACCTATACTAATTTTGATCAAAATAGTTACTTTAGAATCAAATTAATGTTAGCCTAATTATGTATATATATAAAAGGTGTCACAATAATAGTGTAAAATATTTTTACAGTGCCAACAGTAAGTTATAAAGATAATATTCCAAAATAAATCATATTATGAGACATTAATAAAAAATGACACTCTGTACTGAGCGCACGGCCGAATTTTTTATTTAAAAAAGTTGTTATTTAAAAAAAAACATTAAGTTCACAATTATTTTATACATCAACGTGATCCATATAATTTACTGATTCATCTGTTAAAATATTTTACACTATTTTTGTTACACCCTGTGTATAAATGTATATAGGTAGATCCCTACTAATAATAACATGTATATCTTTTAGTGGAACACACCTTATCCATCATAACGAAAGTCAGTAGGGCTATGTATTGTTCAACAAACAAAACTGGACTATACGAGGATTTTATAAGGCTCTCTTTCCCTTGGTTATATGACTTGGACGTCCCTTATAATACGCCGTCGGCGATAATGATACAGGTACAGGCGCTTTATTAATTTGGAAATCATGAATGTTTGCATATACACCTTAAACGCAATCTATACATATAAATAAAATTGGAGTGTCTGTTTGTAATATTAAAATAACCGCTTTTTACTAAATGCATTTGGATGTATACACGGCACCTATACCAAAACAACATTTTTTTAAATTGTTGTCTGTCTGTCTGTTTGTTCCGGGTAATCTCTGAAATGGCTGGGCCAATTTTGACGGGACTTTCACTGGCAGATAGGTGATGTAACAAGGAGTAACTTAGGCTACTTTTATTTTAGAAAAAAAAAAATTAGGATCTCACGAAAAAAATTTAAACCAGTGTTGCAGCGCTGCGCCAGATTAAGTTTGATAGCAACAATCTGCAATGCGTCCCGCGGGATCAGAACGTCCTAGCAGGCTGTTGCCAACGGTTGAGTCTTTGTTAAATACCACGCGGACGAAGTCGCGGGTAACAGCTAGTGTAAAAATATACGTAACTATCTACGCCCCGCAGTGTTACCCGCGATTAAAAAAGTATGTCCTCTTCCTCTATGTCCTTTTGCGAATGCACGGTTCCTGTATGCTATCCCATAGGTACCGTGCATTTTTCCGGGGTGAAAATAGCCTATGTCATTTTCTGACCCCTAAACTACCACTAATTATGCAAAAAATCATGTCGATCCTTTGCTCTATGAAAAATTAAAACAAATCTATCCCGCGTGAACCATACATTTTACCGGGATAAAAGTAAGCCTATGTGCTATTCAATACTATTATCTATCTCTGTGCCAAATTTAATCCAGATCCGTTCAGCCGTTCTGGCGTGATTGAGTAACAAACATCCATCCATCCAAACTTTCACATTTATAATATTGGTGGGATTGAAGGCGTCAATGTGAAATGACAGATTCGCGGCTTACGCCTGCAGGTGTACGCAGCTGGAGGCGACCTTATTTTCCTAGTTAGCGACGCGACATTAAGGGGGAAGCTCAGGTCAGGGCGCGAAATTCAAAATGACAAAAAACTAAATCACATCGTAAAGATGTCCAAATTTTTCGTAAAAAAATTAAAACCATTGACATTTTGAATTTCGCGTCCTGACCTGAGCTTCCACCTTAATACGCCACATATTTTTACCAGAACCGTTCTTCGTAAAACATAATAAATAATAAATCATCGTACCATTTTCAGTACATCAACATATCGGCGACGATAAATTGGAATTATTCCGACATATTTGTTGTGTGTGTCAGCCTTTATTTGACGTCTGTGTTCACACAGATCAATAAGAAAATTGTACAAGCTGTTGACAAGGTAATAAATAATGTTTTTTTTTTGTTTTTTTTTTTTAATTTTTTTATTACAATGATTTTAATAATAATAATAGTCCCTCCGCCCGCTGAGGTCAATTCGCTGTTTATGCTATCATTTTCAGCAGTTGACCCCAGTAGGTGGCTAACATAACATTGAAATTCTCAAAAAGGGCCTCTACATGTTGGACCCATGTCCCCGCGCAAGCATTCCAAAGATCCGGGTATAGCCCGTGTGGAGAGAGACATAATAATAATGTCACTAGATGAACACAATAGAAGTACGGTCCCAAACTAACCTACGCTTTTTGCGTACCGCGTACAATGAACTGGGGGCGACCCCAGTATATAATGTGTAACAAAAATAGTGTAATATATTGTAACAAACGATTCAGTATGTTATATGGATCTCGTAGATGTATACAATAATTGTGTGAAATAAGTTTGTTTTTTTTTAAAAACGAGGCGACTCAGTAGCGTTTGACCGTGCGCTAAGTACAGGGTGTCATTTTTAAATGTCCAATAATTTGATTTATTTCTTGGTTATGTTTATAACCTATTGTTGGCCCTATAACACTATTATTGTTACACCATATATGATCATTTATGATATTAATCGTCCATCACTCGGGTAAAAATATTCTGGCACATCACAAGAATCTAAATAAAAAAAATACACACACACGCACACACACTAGCTTATTGACGCTTTTAAGTTAGCCTAGTTGGTAATATACAGCTTATAAAACACGCGTGCTTTTTACATTTACATTACTGCACTAGTTTTTTATACTTACTTACCTACATTTTTTTAAAATGGTATATTGAAGTATTCCCGTAATTTTTTTTTGTGATTCAATAAATATTTCAATATAGGTATATAAAATTATTAATTCGTCTGGCCACAGTTATTGATTTATTATTTATTTATTGCAGAGTTTCTTGCCGTCGTCGTTATGGGGTTCATTGCGCGAGGACTACACACGGGCGGCGCGCCTGGTGAGATTGTTCGACGATATTTTCAGCAGTGTCGTACTATTGTCGTTCGCTAGCAACCTCTTCTTCATATGTTTGCAACTGTTCAATATATTGACGTGAGTATGCGTGTGCGCACCATCGAAGTAATTTCAATACTCAAAGCTTTATTAGGGAGCGTCTTGCATCAAATCATAATAAAAGTCTATCCCAATGTAATTTTTTTATTAAAAAAAAATATTTACTAAATTAGACGTATAACTGCAATGTAAATTAAAACTTGTTACGTTCGAGCGCGCTCGTCACTCGCACGAGTCAGATGCCGCGCGGAGCGTTGTGTTGTGATCGCGCGTTTACGATACATTGCGCGCTCAAAAATTATAACGTTTGTAACCCATGACTTTCGATATAAATGATTAGTATCATTGTATTGTAGCCATTAAGTATAAGCATTACCTACCTATCTCCAAGTGAAAATAGGGCCTTATAGACTTACGTTTTTGTGTTTTTAATTTGTGATATAATACGCCCTTCATTTTTAGGAACGGAATTAAACCGAAAATAATTACGTGTCTGCATTTACCGACTAGGTAAGTGATCAAAATTAAATTAAAATAATAATATAGCAGTTATAGCCAAGTTGATAGAACGCTTGCCTCGGTAACGAGGATCGCAGCTGTAAACCCCGGCTCGCACCTCTGAGGTTTCTGGATTTCATGTGCAAATCAGGTTTGGGGGCGATTGCACTAAACCCCCCCCCCCCCCCCCCCCTCTTGTATCCGCCCCTACTTGTCTCTATTAATATCTCTATTAATTCCAGGTCTTTTATTGGTATCGAGCAAGCAATATACTTGGCTTACTCAGTGGTTTTCTTATTCTGCCGCTTCTTGGCAGTGTCGCTAGTGGCGGCCGGTGTGCATTCCGCTGCGCAGGCGCCGGCCGCCGCTATGTATAACATACCGGCCAGCGCTTATAGCAAGGAGGTTAGATAGTAAATACTTAAATTTATCCTCTAATCATATTATATTAAAGAAAAAAACACGACTTAATCTGATAAAATAGGGTTGAGAATCTTTGCGTATCACTTTGAACTTCAAAACTCATTCAATAGAGTCTCGTCATAATGACTGTACTAGCTGTTTTGGAAGCTGCTTATGCTCGATAAGTCAGCACTCATAACGCCCAAGCACCAGACCGGCACTACCTACCCACACAATAGTGTTGTAAAAAGGACCTAATATGTGTGGTACTGCGTATCATTTTGAAGATTTCAGTAAAAAATATTGGACACCGGGGGGAACGCGCGCCCTCCATTCAATTATAATCTCTAAAACATACTGAGCACAACAAAAATGAAGTTCGTTTTCCAATACACTCTTGTGAGACGAGGCGGTACTGATCGGTGCTGAAGCGTAAGACGACCAGCTGTAGCTCCACTGTAGCTGTAGCCGTAGCCGTGAGCATACGTACTGATTGGTGCTGATGCGTAAGACGACGAGCTGTTGTTCTACTGTAGCTGTAGCGTGCATGGCGGGACTGAACCATTCCAGTTATACGAGTATGAGGCGCATTGCGCTGACGACGAAGCGATGAGGTGAGGTGGTACCGATCCCAAGCCATGCTGTAATTTGTGACGTAAACATAGAACTGAGGCGAAGTGGGTGCAGTCGTGCAAAGCTGCGGGGTCCGTCAGTAAACGGCTAATGATATTGTTATACTGCAATGAAACGGCTAATGAAGGGTCTAGAATGGCGACCACACGTGTCCCAGGATACCGTGGATCCGGGTGGCCGATGACGTGTTTCGGCTGATGGATGGATATTGTCACCCTACTTTTTTTTTTAGGTGCAAAGATTTTTGGACCAAGTGCACAGCGATGGCGTTGCTCTCAGTGGATTACAGTTTTTCTACATCACTAAAGAAATGGTGCTCTCGGTAAGTATGAATGCTTTAATTGGTTTGTATAGTATTTATCATGTAGGTACGTTCTTCATTTGTTAATTAATAGCTAGGTGCCCGAACTTTATATAAAAAATAATATAGCAGGACGCTTGTATTATGGGTACCGTACAATGAACTGAGGCGAACCCAGTATATAATAATGATATAGATATTAAACATCCATGACTCAGATATAAATATTTATGCATATCACACAAAGTTTGTCCCAACCAGGATTCACAGCTGAGACCCCCGGCGCAGACGGCAGGGTTACTACCGACTGAGCTGATAAGGTCGTAAAAAATATCGTGGTCGTAAATTATTCTATATACAAACTTTGGTCACCATATGACCCTCTGAGGTGTCGAATTTTCAATAATCCCTCCTTCCTGCACCTACAGGATACTCAAGGAATCCACCAAATTTCAAATCTCCACTGACATTTTTTTTTTATTACATTATAGGCAAGTATTTGATCTCGATCTCACCTGATGGTAAGTGATGATGAGATCTACGATGGAGCATACTTGCCTTGGTAGGAAGGCGGCAGTAGATCGAGACGCTACATTCGCTAGGCACATGCAGCGCAGCTGATCTGACCCGCCATCCATGAATGGCAACACCGAACATCATGCCGGAACACGGCTAGGCCGCTTGGCGACATGGCTTTGTTCAGTGGGTGGGTGGTGACTAACCACGGCCGAAGCCTACCACCAGTAGAGCTGTCACCTAGTTGGCACCACCCAGGGTCACGTGTAGGGTATCTCGAGGGTATTTAATTCTCCTACGGACGAAGGTGACTCGACCCCAAAAACATAGGCTGTGTGTCTGTCAGGCAGTTTCAGAGTTAATAATGTTGTTACATCGATATCTTCTTTATTATTTTACAGGTTGCCGGTACCATTGTGACGTATGAACTGGTACTATTACAATTTAATAGCGAAGAACTAAATAAACTTTAAATAGTAATCTATACTATATAGATTAGATGAATTTAAAATGGCGTTACAATGCACTTTTTAGAAGAAATGTGCTTTGTGTTATACCAATGAAGTGGTATTTTTATAAATTTTAAATACGTGTATAATTGTCTACCGAAAAGCTTCTACGAGCTTGACATCCAAATTGCAGGGCTGATTTGTAGGGTCCCTACCGATCGGATTGACATGGGGTTTAGTTGGGTTGTCATTGACATGCCCATTGATAGAAACCTTACAAATCAGCCCGATCTGGGCCCCAGCCTGCTAACACAATCGATTCATAATAGAACAGCAACCGAATAGTAACTGTCACTTTGGCAGATATTTTATGGGATATCTGGCAAAAGTGACAGCTACTATGCGGTTGCTGTTCGATTATCAATCGATTGTGTTAGCAGGCTTGGAGCCCAGATCGGGTGTCAAATTGTGCCCTTCGTAGAAGCCTTAAGTGTCTACGGTTTTTGAAATAAATAAGAACATTCAAATTGTAGTTACGCAGAAAACGGATTCAAAGAGTGAATAGAAAATATATTAAACTTCAATTACTTTAAAGAAATTGTTTTATTCATAAAAATAACAAAATGTGTTTGAAACAAATTGAATTTGATATCAGAAAAGATTGTGAAATAAATTTAAAAAATGTTTTTATCGATGTTCAGTTTATGTATTCTTTTATGTAAGTTTTGTTTTATATAAAATGAACCTACATCATGATGTATTGAGAATGTTGGAAGATTTTACCATGTTTTGTGTACCAGGGAAACAGAAACAAAGCATGTTTTTAAAAAGAGTATTTTCGATGTCGGTATTGATTAGATTAAAAGTGATTAATAATGCCTCCTGTGAGGATTGAACTCACGACCCCTGGTTTACGAGACCAGTGCTCTACCACTGAGCTAAAGAGGCTTCGGGTTAACTACTGGATTACGGGGTATGTTTATGAAACAACTGCAACTAATATAAACATAAAGGGATAATCATTTATTTAAAATCATAAATTTCAAATAAATTATTCTTTGATTTAAAAAAATATTATGAGTTTATTGAAAAGCAAAACTTGATCCCTCACTGCGCGAGCCTGACTCGTACGTAACTTTACTGCGAAACTAAACAAGGTGAGTAAATCTAGCCTAATAGTACCTTACCTATGTGTACTTTATAGTCTCCGTTTGTACTGAAAAAGCGGTCGAGAACGTCAAAGCCTCGTTTACAGAATGCAAGCGCTGAGCTTGATCTTACTACGAAGAATTTTACTTATGACAAAATCTACTTTGTTTTCATTACGTTTGTGTTAATGGCTACTTTTCTAATAATAATACCGCCTGAGGAACACACCAACTATACGGTTTGACACTAAGGTCTCGAATTTAGCATAAGATCCTGCCGCTCCCGCGCCGCCGCCGCCGCTGCCCCGCTGCCCGCTAAATTCGAGGCTGAGGCCTAAGCACGCTTGTGTTATGGGTACCGTGCAATGGACTGGGGGCGAACCCAGTATATAATAATTATCTAGATACATCTATGACTCGGGTACAAACATTGGTGCTCATGACTCAAAATTCGTCCCTACGAGGATTGGAATCGGGGTCCCTCAGCGCAGAAAGCGGGGTCACTACCAACTGCGCTAATCAGGTCGTCAAATGTCATTCTACATTACTATATGAATTAGTTTATCATCACGAATTAATTGTTTAGTTTACAGTTTATATACAGTGGACCCCAGGAATCTGACAAACGTTTTGCAGGGCAGTGTCAAACTATCGAATTTGTTGGATTATAGAGTACTGCCTAAGAACCCCTGTAGGATTTTTTTTACAAAGGAGTACCTTGTAATCCGACAAATTACAGATCCAATGATAAGATTCTATATGTTATATGTAGGTACACGTCTTCCTCAATTGCGTGAGAAACGTAGGCGGAGCAAATCTTATAATGGCTGCATAGCTCTGTACCCCGGCGGTTGCGCCCGCAACGTGCTTACAAGAGACAGAGTGACGCGATAACAAGAGAAGCGCAACGTTACACCACAGTCGCATAAAATACACACACGTGCGAGCTAAAGTGCACTTTATTGCGTCGTGAAAATAGCCGCTATTTATTTAAATATCTCTCTGTTCGGAGGAACTGTTAGTAAATCTGTGATTATACTCTAGCTACTCCTCGCGATGGTACTTCAAGGGTGATGACCTACTTAACCGGCAGCGTCCCAGTCTCTGACGCATGCGACCGCGTGTGCGACGATCTGCCCGCCAACGACGTAGAACCAGTATGCATGATGTTCAGCAGATACAAGAAGGGTTACCAGTTCTTTGTGAACTACTGTCACGCTAGACGCGCTATATGCAAGGAGAATTTGTGTACGTTACTTTTTAAATCATAACGTTTTTTTAAGACGAAAACATCTAAGAAACCGGGTAACGTACAATGAACTGGGGGCGATCCCTTTATCGATCGATAGTCTATATATATAGATACTATTCTTATTAAGAGGTAAAGTTCACAAAGTAGTTCAGTGAGGTTTAACAGCGTCCTCAAAGTAGTTCAGTGAGGTCTAACGGCGTACTCAAAGTAGTTCAGTGGGGTCTACCAGCGTACTCGAAGTAGTTTAGTGGTGTCTAACAGCGTCCTCATGGTATTTCGGTGTTTATCGTATATTACTAGTAATAAAAATTTGGGGTCGAGTCACCTTCCGTAGGAGAATTAAGTACCCTCGAGATACCTTACACGTGACCCTGGGTGATGCCAACTAGGTGACAACTCTACTGGTGGTAGGCTTCGGCCGTGGTTAGTCACCACCCACTGAACAAAGCCATGTCGCCAAGCGGCCTAGCCGTGTTCCGGCATGATGTTCGGTGTTGCCATTCATGGATGGCGGGTCAGATCAGTTGCGCTGCATGTGCCTAGTGAATGTAGCGTCTCGATCTACTGCCGCCTTCCTACCTAGGCAAGTATGCTCCATCGTAGATCTCATCGTCACTTACCATCAGGTGAGATCGAGATCAAATACTTGCCTATAATGTAATAAAAAACAAAAAAAAAATTTAATTTATTTATTACTTTTGTTTTTTCTAGTGTTACACATCGTGCATCCCACTCGATGTCTGAAGACTCGACAATACTTCATGCCAATTGCTTAAAGAAGGAGAAATATGTATGAACAACATGCTACGTGGTGACAATTTAATTAGAAACATGCACAATCTTTTGTTTTCTTTGCAGAAACTTCTACTTTATTTTTAGACCAAACTATACGATGATTGATTTTCTTGGATAAATCTTTTCAAATGCCGTGGATAGAAAATGATTTAAATTACGATGTATGTTTCCGCTTGTACAAGATTATTCCTACATTTTCTTATAGACCCCTTGAACCTTTTATATCCTACACAGTCCTGAGACAGTTGAAGTCACACTTCTCCTCCATTGATTATCTGCGTCTGAGCTCTCCACACAAATCAACCCTGCGGTTATTTGCTGGTCCTATGCCAATAAACGCGGGAGTTATTCCAACCCGTCTGTCGGGTGGATCACCGTTCGTGGCAAAACATAAACATTTTGGCCACATTCCGTTTTCGTATTTCATTCTATTTTTTTATACATCCGCCGCGCTAACTGGCCAGTTACTTTTTAATTTAATATTTTCTCTATGGTCGCGGAAACCTTCTTCTTCTTTTTGTAAGTTGGCAATCGGCTACAAAATAGTGCCATTTTTGCGGGTCAAGTAATTTTTTTCTTTATTTAAAATATTATTTAAGTACTTCCGATGATAATAATGATATTCATGATGATGATTATAATGTCCTCGATATATAATCCCCTACTCCTTTCAGGAAAGCTAAGGATAGTTTACTGAACATTTAACGAACATTTTGGATGAACTCGAAAAGTCAATCAACTGTTTTTAAATTATAATTTCCTTCACTTGTGCACTAGCACAAACACACAATAATTAATATCCCACGAATTTATCAAATAATAAATCAAAGAAACAATGTTCAGAAAATAAAACAAAATTGACATTGAACTTCAAGGTTCAATTTTCCGCCAAAAAAAGCTCGCGCAAAATTATGAAGCAATATTCATGTTCCTAATTTAGAACTTGTTACTCCTCTATGAAGGTCTTGGATATAATACCTACTTTATTCACACTTATTGAAGAACCTTTCTTATGTTAAATTGAAGTAGGCTTCAAGTTGACTCTAATTTAATTACCCATATTTACACAGAAATATGTCCGCGCTGTAGACTTTCAATGTAAAATAAAATATAGTAAGTAGCTAATATCAGAAATGGCTGTCACGTACTCCTATCGCAGCGGGGCGTATGTGCTAACAAAGTATATTTATGGAAAACGAACTGGATTGGCAGGTGCACCCATTGCGCCTTTGGGCGACGTGCTTGCAATGAGAAATTCCTCTAATCTTAGATAAAGAATATGTAGATAGAACTAAGTTGACAACCTTGACCTGTTAGAGCGAGATAGCTAACCACCAAGAATATTTAAACAGTTATGTGTCTTCTGTCCCCGTCACAGAGATCGGTTTTATTTGTTTATCCAAATACACGTTTCGTTAATCGAGTTTTAATGATATCTTAAGGCATCAGAATCAGAATTGAAATATTTTTTATTCATGAAAACTATTAGGTACAGTACTGACGAATCGTCAACAAAGTTACAAAATGCTAAGGTACAACTTTACCTCCCGTTCGGAATGCCGTCCCTATGGGGAAGAACGGGCAAGAAACTCCATGGTTGCTCTTTTTAAAAAGATTCTTTTACATTTTGAGCAGTATATTATGTTCTTGGCTATCAAAGCAGCAGTGACTGTAAAATAAGAATATTGAATTCGTAAGTATCATTAAATATTGATGTTTCTTGCGTAGCCATGTTGTGGATTCATCCAGGAGTTTTTAATCTGAGACCAAAACTTTAATATTTACGTTGTTTTTATTAGGGTTCCATAACGAAGGGTTAAACGGGACCCTGTTAAATGTAGCTGTGGCTAGAAAGTGTTTACAAAGGGTTACAACAAACTATTTGCAAATGTGGGGTGAGCGTAAAGCCTTGCCAATTTGCCTTTTACCAACTTGCAAGTTGCAATTTGACAAGGTGTAATCAATTGACTCGTTACACTGGTTACATAATGTCTATGGTTTTAGTTATATATTTAGCATATTAGTGTTTTGGCGTATGCTGTTAGCCAATTGTGTTATGAATCAATAAATTAATAAATAATGGCGAACTACTAAACGGACAGCCCTACCGTTGATAACGATCCAATTTATTAGTTTTGGGTCCTACGAAATGTAATATCACCTTATTACGCAATCAATTTGTAGGACTTCAATCGTATCTTATGAAGTAAGAGGAAGATTTATAAGGTATATTAAATTGGTCGGTTGTAATAGAAAATCATGTTCATTTAGGAGTTTTTTTTTTTATATTCTGCATGTACCTTTAGGGCTATCCTGAATTGAACATTTGGTTTATAAATTGGTAAATGAAAAAGGAATGGAACACGCTACCGGCGTCTTTGTTCCCCGTTGACTACAATCTGGGTGTTTTCAAGTCGAGAGTGAACAGGTACCTTCTAGGCAAGTATGCTGCGTCGTAGATCTCATCATCACTTACCATCAGGTGGGATCGAGATCAAATACTTGCCTATACTGCAATAAAAAATTTTTGGGGTCGAGTCACCTTCGTCCGTAGGAAAATTAAGTACCCTCGAGATACCCTACACGTGACCCCGGGTGTTGCCATTCATGGATGGCGGGTCAGATGAGTTGCGCTGCATGTGCCTAGTGAATTTAGCGTCTCTATCTACTGCCGCCTTCCTACCTAGGCAAGTATGCGCCATCGTAGATCTCATCATCACTTACCATCAGGTGAGATCGAGATCAAATACTTGCCTATACTGCAATAAAAAAAATAAAAAAAATATTATTTGGTTACCTGCGTACTTGCTTGAAAACTAATGTTATTTCGTTATGCAGAAATGGACTAAAATCTCGGTTGCGTTCTGCAATTGCTTTCGGCTTACCTTGTACGAATATTCTTCCTTCGGCACTGCAACTTGTTGTTCAATTGTTTTGTTCGGACATAATAAAAACTCAAAAATACTTCATAAACGAACGTCTGTGTCGTCACTGAGATTAACTATAAATCTTGGAGAGGTGGAAGTATGTTTGGCCAAACAAAGGCCAACCTTCTGTATACTTCGTTACCAGAACACCAATGCCTGATAGTGTCGTAGTAATTAAAAAATACACGAGTATATAATCTTTTCAAATATATGTTTATTGTTTATTTTTATATATCCCTATGATAGAAAACATAGTTTAAACTAGTAAAGTATTTTAATATTGTGAAGCAATCTTTTTAGTTGCGTAACTATTATCTGGTAACATTCAGAAGAATTTCAGTAAATACTATCCTCTAAAACGGTTTGGAAGCACTCGTGTCTCTCACAGTATAATTTATGGAGATTTATTACGTTCAAACGTCTTCGGTGGGTTTTCTAAAGGTTTTCAGCGTACCTACTGGTAGGCACCTAAGTATACTTTTAGCAGTAATGATAGTAGAACGTCTGGGAATGTTGGTCACGGTGTAAAAAAATATTCTAACTGAAGATTGATGATTCGTTAGCTTAAACTAATATAAAACTTTGACCGCACATCTGGTACACTTGATCATACTTGGTTAGGTTAGATTTTATTTATTGCCAAAGATAACACATTTTATTCCCTGATGAGAGATGTAGTTGTTGTGACGCATTAAGATGTTCATTAAGATGAGATTAAAATATTTCATTAAAAGGGTTTAGAATGGCGACCACGAATCGGAAGACGTAGTGTAGGTCGGCCCCACACAAGGTGGACCGATGACATCACACGCGTCGCAGGAAGCCGGTGGATGCGAGTGGCGGAGGACCGCGATGTGTGGGACAGTGATGTCCATTGGGGGAGCAGTGGACGTCTATCGGCTGATAGATAGATTAGATGTCGGTCTTGTGGCGCGGAGATGTTAGATTCACTCTTCTGAGATGCGAATCTTAAGATGGATGTGCGGACAGAGACGTGAATGGAAATGGTGAGGAATACGAGGTTGTGTTAAAGTTGCAATCGTAACAAAAAATATAGAGTAGGAGGTTGGTATAGACTGCGATGGTAAAAGTTATTGTCATGCGAAAATTATCTTAAAATGGCCAAGCAGTAAGGTCTTTTTTACACTTTGTTGCTCAATAAGGGCATTGCTTAAGCCATTTTAGAGATAGGTGCACGCGTGTTTCAGTGATTTCAGTTTACTTGTTGGAATTTTGTAAAACAATTTAAGTTTCTTAGAACAGAAATATATATATTTTATATCGTCCGACGAACACAGCTACTGTACAATCTTGAATTTTCATTGGTTGCCCGTGACTCTTTAATTACTAAAGTTTTAAATCAAACCCAGAACCCCGTTCAGAAAACACAAAGAATCGCTTGTTTGCCTGATTCAGTACGACAGTTTCTTAATTAGGTCTATTGTTTTTAGTCCTGGAAACTTGGTAGTGAAAGATTGCTGAATAATGGTTGACTGAGGCTGGATCAGGAAGGGGCGCCACAGTAGTATGCCAAGTGCGATCCTGTGGCGCCCCGCTCAAAGGCGGTGACGGCGGACCAAGGGGTTTTAGTGGGTATACCGGCACTCTGCCGGGGAGTCCCACATACCCCTCTCGTCCCCCCGGGCGAGAGGGGATGCGTAACGCATTTCCCCTTGTAAAAAAAAAAAAAAAAAAAAGGCTGGATCAGGAAAAGAAACAACTGGATTCCGTTACACGTATATTGCGACTGGAGGCCATTTTACACAGCTGGGCGAACATATGATGCTGAGCTACCCACATATAATGTAATGCACAATATGCTTACCTCCATACATCACACCTCCCCGCTTAATCTCTAGGTTAAGGTAAACATTCTTAAATCAATAAATACATACGTTAGTACTTAGGTACTAAAATAACAAAGGCTACTTATACTTATTATTACTCAATCAATCAATTTCAAATCGAACGACCGGTTTACGTGTACGTCTAGATCGTGCCTCCGGCGGTACTGGCGGTGGGGCCGCCTTAAGCATCTCTGGATCCGTGCTTCCCCTTATAACCGCATCCCCTCCCAGATCCAGGCCTTGATCTGGACCTGAGGCCCCCGCGTCTATTGGAGCAGCAATTGCTGGCACCGCATCCTCATTTACTACAACTCCGGGTGGTGAAGCAGGGTTATTACTATCCGTAACCGTACTATCAGAACATGCCGTAATGTCAGACAAACGGGATCTACGTTTTATATGATCTATATGTTTCCTAGTACGTCGGCCATCCCCATAATCTACAATGTACTCCCGTGCACCTGTCCTGGCTTCAATAACACCTTTTTGCCATCTATCTCCCCCGGCATAGTTCCTAGCCCACACGGTATCCTCCGGGGCTAGTTCGCGAATCACCCCGCCAGCCCTGGCTACCTGCTGCTGCTGTACCATCCGCACTCTCTCTTCTAGCGCGCGATCACTACGCAACAAATCTAGGCGTGTGCGTAACGCCCGCCGCTGTAACAACATGGCTGGGGTCTCCCCCGTGGTAACCTGTGGGGTATTCCTATAGTTGAGCAAAAATGTCTGTAGCGATGCGTCGATATCTTTATTTTCCCTATATGCTTTTTTAATCACGGATTTGCACATCTTAACCGCGTTTTCTGCGGCACCATTTGATGATGGATGATATGTAGGTGAACAAAGTTGTCTTATTCCGTTATTTTGCAGAAACATCCTAAATTCGCTGCTCGTAAATGGTGGCCCCTGATCCGATACCAATTCTACTGGCAGGCCAAATCTAGAAAATGTGCTGCGTAAAACTTTAATAACCTGTGTGGCGTTGGTGTATGTCATCTCGAAGACTTCTAACCATTTACTGCTCGAATCTATTAGGATCATGAATGTTTTGCCACGATACGGGCCGAGAAAATCTACATGAATTCTAGTCCACGGGCGCGTATAGTACGGCCACGGGTGCGGTGGCGCTCGCGGCGGAGCAGCGCCCTCTATCGCACACGTCTCACAACCGTGACATAACGCTTCAATATCCCTATCTATGTTCGGCCACCATACATAACTTCGCGCTAATGATTTCGTCTTAACCACGCCCATATGACTGGCATGTAATTGGTTAAGGATATCTTTTCGTAGCATTTGCGGTATTATTATACGGTAACCCCACATCAGGCAGCCGCACTCCGCGTACAGTTCGTTGCGCCTTATGAAATAAGGTTTAACTAGTTCATCGGAGCATGACATGGGCCAGCCCGATTGTACATGCATCAAAACTTTACTTAACAAAATATCCCTAGCCGTTAGTCTCTTAACGTCGCCATTTTGTATAGGAAGAAAATCCTCCACAAAATTTAAATAAGTAATTTCAGTACCACTACTGCCAACTTGCTTACCCTGTGGCAGTCTCGATAAGGCGTCAGCACAATTTTTTTTTGATGCTACATATTCGATGTCGTAATCATAACCCGATAATAAAATGGCCCAACGCTGCAACCTAGAAGCTGCCATTACCGGTATGCCTACTTTACTACCGAAAATATAAGTTAATGGCTTATGGTCCGTTTTCAGTATAAATTTACGGCCGTAAAGATACTGGTGGTATTTTCTTACTCCAAACACAATAGCCAGTGCCTCGCGATCAATTTGTGAATATGCGCGCTCCGCAGCGCTGAGCGAGCGAGACGCATACGCTATGGGTCGTTCCCCGGCCGCGGTGATATGCGATATCACCGCGCCTATCCCCACACCGCTTGCGTCCACAGTAAGCACCAGCGGGAGCTCAGGCGAATAATGCACCAACACCTCACGCTAGTAAGCGTTTAATCCTACAAAACGCTTCCTCACACAAAGTACACCAGTCAAATTGAACCTTAGCCTTTAATAAACGATACAATGGTGCCAGGATATTACTGGTATTTTTAATAAATTTAGCGTAGTACATCGTCATTCCTATAAATGCTCTTAACTCTGACACATTGGTTGGCGCCGGGGTATCGACTATTGCCTTAATCTTATCTGGGCACGTATGGACGCCCTTTTTACTAATAACGTATCCTAAATAAGTTATTGACTCCGCAAAAAATGAACATTTTTCTTTCTTTACCTTGAGACCATATGATTCTAAACGGTCAAAAACTTTATTTAAATTATTTATATGGGCTTGGGTGTCCGCCCCAGTAATAATAATATCGTCTAGGAAGACCCCCACGCTAGGTAAATCAGCGAATAATTGCTCGAGTAGTTTTTGAAATATGCCCGGGCTTGACGCTAAACCATACACCAATCTATTGAACATAAACATGCCTTTGTGCGTATTAATGACCGTGTATTCTTTTGATTTATCTAGCTCAAATTGTGCGTATGCTTGAGACAAATCGATTTTCGAATAACGGTGACCTCCATGTAACCGCGCTAACAAATCTTCCACCCGTGGCAGGGGGTATCGGTCGACTTCTAATACCTTATTTATCGTTAACTTGTAGTCTGCACATATTCTGATAGTACCGTCTTTCTTGACCACCGGAACAATAGGCGTAGCCCAATCGGAACGATCGACCGGGGTGAGGATGCCATCCCGCACCATCTGGTCGAGCGCGCGCTCCACCGGCTCGCGCAGTGCGTACGCGAGGGGCCGCGCTCGCATGAACACCGGCCGCGCACCTTCCCGCACGTGAATGCTCACCGTACCGCCGGAGAAACGCCCCGGACCGTCCTCGAACACCTTATGATATCTGGAACTAAAGTTAGCTATGTTAAATTCACTGTCTTTTAAATTATTCACAGGTAGTGTAGGTACCCCACTAGAATCGAGATTCAGCAGACTAATTTTTAACTCCACCATCCATTGCCGGCCGATTAATCTCGTCTTGCCATTTTTGATTATATATAACTCTAACTGTTTACACTGATCTTTGTACTTTACAGTGGGTTTAATAACACCCATAGGTCTAACACTCTCTCCCGTATAGTATCTCAAAGCTAATTTACATTCTCGTATTGGTAAATCACTGAACATTTGCTTATATGTTTCATAATTGATACATGACACCGCGCTTCCTGTGTCGCACTCCATATCTATGTGCTTGCCGTGTACATTTAATGACATATAAATGGGTGCATACTGATCTAAAACCAAATGATGTATATCAGTCATCATTACCTCATCACTGTCCTCATTGTCCGCGACCTCTTCTAGATGGTGATGACCCGTGAACAATGGGCAGGCACGTTGCAGATTCCCCTGTTTATTGCATACGCGACACACATATCGCGTAAACTTGCAGGTTGCCGCACTGTGGCCCTTACCACACGCACTGCACAGCTCCTGTGACCGCACAGTCTCGATCCGCGCAGTTGATGCCGCCTCCCTTCTTCTGGGTCCGCGCGCACTCGCCCGCCAACCGGTAGCTGCCTCGCCTTGTCTGTTCCCTCCGGGTATCACACGAAATTTGTTACTGCTCGGCTGTCTCGACTGCGTCAATGCCAGGCATTCGGTTACCTGCGTTTTATCCGTTGACCTTCAGTGACCATCGATTACCGCTGCATTTTTCTCGGCCGCCTCCATACTCATCGCGATACTGTAGGCTCTCTTGTAGTCCAGTTTATCTTCGGTGAACAAACGCTGTCGTATTACATCGCTGCTGATGCCACATACAAATTGGTCTCGAATACTGTCTTCCAGCCACGACCCGAAATCACAAGTTTTGGTCAACCTTTTTAACACAGCTAAATAATCCGCTATACTTCCTTGTTCTTTTTGCTTCCGTTGCCGAAATTTAAATCGTTCGGCAAGTATACTTGGTTTCGGTTGCAAGTGATTTCCCATGATGACCGTTATTTGTTCAAAAGTCGACTCGCTTGGCTTCTGCGGTGTACACAAATTAACCAACAGTTCGTAACTCTCAGCGCCCATTACCGTTATTAATGTCGACACCCGCAACTCGTTCTTAACATTATTTGCAATAAAATAATGTTCGAGACGCTCCACGTACAAATTCCAATCATCTGTTTCCACTTTAAACTCTCCGATTCTTCCGATCGACATTGTATTTTTTTTATTTTTTTTTCCACAATTCCGTACGCCTGTGTAGGTATAATTAATCCGTCGTCGCCACTGAAAGATTGCTGAATAATGGTTGACTGAGGCTGGATCAGGAAAAGAAACAACTGGATTCCGTTACACGTATATTGCGACTGGAGGCCATTTTACACAGCTGGGCGAACATATGATGCTGAGCTACCCACATATAATGTAATGCACAATATGCTTACCTCCATACATCACAGGTAGGGCATTTAAAATAACTTACGTTCAATCGCACTGTAATGTATAAAGTTACAGACTACTTTTATTGTAATTCATGTACTTAATTAGATTTAAACACCAGGTGGGTTTTCACTGGTGGTAGGCTTCGGCCGTGGCTAGTCACCACCCACTGAACAAAGCCATGTCGCCAAGCGGCCTAGCCGTGTTCCGGCATGATGTTCGGTGTTGCCATTCATGGATGGCGGGTGAGATCAGTTGCGCTGCATGTGCCTAGTGAATGTAGCGTCTCGATCTACTGCCGCCTTCCTACCTAGGCAAGTATGCTCCATCGTAGATCTCATCATCACTTACCGTCAGGTGAGATCGAGATCAAATACTTGCCTATAATGTAATAAAAAAAAGGTGGGATTTTGAGGTTAATATATTAACATTATAATGTTATGTTTCCTAGGTAGGTATGGAATGCTATAAGAAGGATATCTGCAGTTAGATTATGGTTATTCTAGAGCTGCAAGCCGGAGTTAGAACTTGCAATCCTCGTTACTGAGGCGACCGTTCTACCAACTTGGCTATCACTGCTTATTATATCCTTAACTTATTATTGAGTCGGTCTAAATATTTTTAAAGGCTAAGGACTTTTCTCGATCCTGCAATGTTGACAGCTCAGTGTTACAATGTAAGCTTCACTACACGCGAGGAGGCACGGATACCATCTTAATAAGATTAGGCGTGTATTTTGCGGTAGAAATTTCTGTTTGTTAAAATATAATCTATAAACACCCCACTGTTATTATAAATGTGAAAGGCTGGATGGCTGGGTGTTTGTTACTCACTCACGCCAGAACGGCTGACCGGATCTGGTTGAAATTTGGCACATAGATAGATTATTGTCTGGAATAGCACATAGGCTACTTTTTATCCCGGTAAAATGTATGGTTCCCGTGGGATAGATTTATTTAAATTTTTCATGTTTTTTAATCGCGGGTAACACCACGGGCGCAGCTAGTATACATATAATAACAATGTAACTGATCGCTATCTATCCATGGAAGATATATGAGAAAAACAATTGCTGGGGGCTTTAGCAACGCAATAGAACCCAAAACAATGATTGTTAGAATTTTTGTCTGCGCGTTTGTGCGCGCTAATCTTGGAAAAGGGTAAACCAATTTGGGTGCGGTAAGCTTCACTTAAAATTTTGTATATATTTTATTTAAATCAGTTCACAAATAAAAAAGTTATATTAATTTAAAGACGCGAACGAAGTCGCGGGCAACATCTAGTTATTTATTTTTTTAAATAACACTTGCAACGTTGTGAAAAATAAACGCTGGTTCACGTATAGTCGGAGTTGTGGCGTGTCGACTCCCCGGGAATAAATATTGACGCGAATCATTTTAATGTTTGTCTCCTTAATTATTAATTTAGTTTCCATTGAGTGACCATATATTATTGATTCCGTTGAGTGCACCATAAAAATGTCAATGGACATCACACCACATCGAATCTGCCAACATGTTGTCCAACTAGCTGTCAAATAATCGAGGGCGACAAAACATATTGTCCGATTATAACGAATAATACTCGTATACAAAATAAAGGATATATCACACAGTTTTATTATTAAAAATACTAGCTGTTACCCGCGACTTCGTCCGCGTGGTATTTAACAAAAAAGGTTTTCTAAAATAAAAGTAGCCTAAGTTACTCCGTGTTACATCAGCTATCTGCCAGTGAAAGTCCCGTGCAAATGGGTCCACCCATTTCAGAGATTAGCCGAAACAGACAGAAAGACAGACAAAAATAGTAAAAAAAGAATGTTTTGGTATATGTACCGTGTATACATCCAAATGCACTTAGTAAAAAGCGGTTATTTTAATATTACAAACAGACACTCCAATGTAATTTATTTGTAAAGATATTTTACCAGCTTTTTTTTGGCTGTAACTGTCCCACGCGTGAAGTAAAATAGTCACTAATGCTATAACAACATTGATCTAATTCCAACAATTTCAAGTTGACTCCAAGAGCACTAAGCGAGGTACAATCAGACAAATAATGTTAATACCGTAAAAAAAACTTGCTCTATGGAAATATTAATAATTAAGTGTCGTGGTACGGTGATAATTGACACAGCTAGCTGTGTTTCCGTAGGTATCGGGGGTTCCGGGTTAGAATCCCGCTAGAGGCAAACTCGGTTGGTCGTCAATCGAGTCATGAATGTTTATAATCCCCATCCCATTGTACAGTACCCATAATTCGAGTGACATTTAGTAAGGTGGTTAGTCACCACCCACTGAACAAAGCCATGTCGCCATGCGGCCTAGCCGTGTTCCGGCATGATGTTCGGTGTTGCCATTCATGGATGGCGGGTCAGATCAGCTGCGTTGCATGTGCTTAGTGAATGTAGCGTCTCGATCTACTGCCGCCTTCCTACCTAGGCAAGTATGCTCCCTCGTAGATCTCATCATCACTTACCATCAGGTGAGATCGAGATCAAATACTTGCCTATAATGTAATAAAAAAAAATAAAAAAAGGGACCGTACAGCTGGTGTATTAATGTAGCGATATTTATTTAATGATATACTTGGATGACCCCTAGTCTATTTGTACGGTACCAATAATATAAGTGACGCTTAGTTTGCGTCCGTACAAAGGGTGCGTTCGTTTGGCGATATTGTTTCAATAAATAGAATCGTTAATGAGACCTCCTCACTCGTTTAGCGGAACCCTAAACGGTCGTCACGAAAGAGGTTCAGAACTTAGATCCATTAACTAAAGCGTGACCCCATCAACGTAGTGCTTGTACACTTAAACATTTGTGCTTGTACGCTTTACTCGCACACCATGAAGCGTAAAGACGCGAGGAAAAGCTTGTCTTTTTGGCTGCCCGTTAAAAGTACGTTTATTTTTAAAAACTAAACATTTACATAAGGTGGAACAAAAATTGTGTAAAATATTTTGACAGATGAATCAGTAAGTTATATGGATCACGTTAATTTATTAAATAATTGTGTAATAATTCCAGCCCTTTTTTTATGTCCCACTGCTGGGCACGGGTCTCCCTTCAATGCGAGGGGGGTTTAGGCCATAGTCCACCACGCTGGCCCAGTACGGGTTGGCAGACTTCACACATCTTTCGAGGGGTTCTCTCAGACATGCAGGTTTCCTCACGATGTTTTCCTTCACCATTTAGCAAGTGATAATCTTGGTTGAAAATGAGAAGAGAATAATTGTGAAAATCATGTTTAATTTTTTTTAAACAAGCCGTCCTGGTGGCATCTGTACGTATGCTCAGTACAGGATGTAATTTCATATTCTATATATTCATATTTCTTTGCGAATTTTATCTATACGAGTATAATCTACTGTTGGTCCTGTTCAAATAATTTACACTATTATTGTTAAGCCTTATATACAAAGTACTATACTACTATGGTTTAACAAGGGTATACCTTTGAACCTGCGCTTGCACACACATACAAAACCCCAACCCAAACCTTACCAATTAAACTAAACTATACTAATATGATACAAGCAGTGATAGCCAACACAAGCAGTGATAGCCAAGTTGGTAGAACGCTTGCCTCGGTAACGAGGATTGCAGGTTCAAACCCCGGCTCGCACTTCTGGGATTTTTCATGTGCGAATCTCATTTCCAACCAAGATTATCACTTGCTAAACGGTGAAGGAAAACATCGTGAGGAAACCTGCATGTCGAGAGAACCCCTCGAAAGATGTGTGAAGTCTGCCAACCCGCACTGGGCCAGCGTGGTGGACTATGCCCTAATCCCCCCCTCGCATTGAGGGGAGGCCCGTGCCCAGCAGTGGGACATAAAAAGGGGCTGGAATTATTATTATTATACTAATATGATAGTCTTACAGATTTACGTATAGGGACACTATGCTAATAGCGAAGGTTTTTTTTGCATCAAAAATTTGTGATCGTCATTTCGGTCTATATTTTTTTATAGTCTGTGCCTGAAAGCTTGTTGGGGTTCTGTAAATACGGCCTAAGTGCCTCTAATGTAGTTCAATTGTGCATTTTGATAGGCACACGCTTTTATAGACTGAAGGTTTGTTAACACATTACTTATATATTTTTTGGAATTTTATATATTTTATTACAAATACTTATGTGTCATAAAATTGGGATGTACTAGAAGTTGCTTTTCATTAGAAACAAATAAATAGAGTATGGGTAGATAATTAAATTGACTAAGAATAACCTAATAGCCCTACCTTTTTTTAATATACTAACCATAACATCTGTGCATCTTTAGAGAATTTATAAAAAAATGTTCGCAAGAACTCAAAACTGTCATCGTGTCAAAAACAAAATTTAATTAAAAAAAAACGTCAATTTAGAATTGTGTCATCACATAACCATTATAAATGCGCTATAGAGGCGTAGGTTTAGGTTTACTATACCTACCATTATTTTCAAAAAAGGGTATCACTTGCTAAACGGTGAAGGAAAACATCGCGAGGAAACCTACACGTCTAAGAGATCCCCTCGAAAGACGTGTGAAGTCCGCAAACCCGTACCGGGCCATCGTGGTGGACTATGACCTAATCCCCATCACTTTGAGGGGAGGCCCGTGCCCAACAGTGGGGCATTAAAAGGGCTGGTATTATACCTACCATATTTGAATCACGGTATCTACATATTTCCAGGGAAGAAAATCAATGTGCCTAAATCAAACCCCAAGAAAGCAATAACTGCATTCCAGGAAGCATCGAGAGTGACTCTCGTTGTGGGTCAGGTGTTCTCCCTGATGCCTGTGGTGGGGGTTGCCAGTGATGATGCGAGTGATGTCAAGTACGTAGTTAATAGTTAAAAATCCTTGGTATCAAAAAGGCAGCAGTATTTTAAGATCATTTATATAGCAATGATATCTAAGTTGAGGGAACACTTGCTTTGGAAACAAGGTATGCAGGTTCTATCCCCGACTCCGCACCCTTGAGATTTCTGGATTTTCATGTGTGATGCCAAACTTGGCACACTCGTTGTGACATTTGTGTTATTTGATTTACTAGCCGCGCCCCGCGGTGCTACCCGCGATTAAAAACTTTGTCCTTTTTACCGGGATAAAAAGTAGCCTACGTGCTATTCCAGACTATAATCTATATCTGTGCCGAATTTCATCCAGATCCGTTCAGCCGTTCTGGCGTGATTGAGTAACAAACATCCATCCATCCAAACATTCACATTTATAATATTAGTGTGATAACTATTTATGAGCTCTATGATAAAATCACTCTACTTTCAGATTTGTGAAGACATCGTGGAAATGTCTCTACTCATTCTTGTCGTTAATTGGCCAGATGTTCATGGCTTTGCTGTGTATAATGAAACTAGCTAATTCCGACGTATCACTGAACGCCACGTGTAAGTAAGAGCTTGAATATTATTTGTTCCAGGCCGTCACACAGAGTTCACAAACTTTGTAAGATTCTAGTTGCCTTGCTAGCCTTTGCTAAATCCTGCAAAACGAATGTTAGAAATTATGCCTGATCATGTGAAAAGTTCAAAGTTTTGCTTAAATTTGGGGCTTTAAGATCTCAATTTTGGGGTGGGATGAATAAAACATTAACTAACTACATGCAAAACAACTGAAGTACAACATGTTATTTGTTAAAAATAATAAGATCCACATTTAGTGTTATAAAGAAAGTAAAATACTTTTAAAAATTAAATTGTAATTACCAAATCAAATCGTTATCGTACTTTTACATATCCTTACTGTTTTAATAGACTATTAACTTTAAAAAAAAATCTCATATTGTTCCTCTCCACGCGGGCTTTACCCGGATCTTTGGAAGGCTTGCGCGGGGACATGGGTCCAAGACGTAGAGGCCCTTTTTGAGAATTTTAATGTTATGTTCTCATATTGTTATTATTAGTATTTAATCATTCTTTATTATTACTGCAACACATTCTTCTAAAAAGCAACTTACCCAAAACAAATTTTAGATTTACGTTTAATTATATACTTACACGTTGAATTCCATCCAACGTCACCATTTCTATACTATCCCTGTATTTCCAGCGCCAATAATATTTTACGTAACGACGTGCGTATCTATGGTCCTTTTCATGCAAGTGGCTCGGCGCTGGCCGGCGCTTGCGCACCATATCGCGCGCACCGAGGAACTGGACCCGCACTTCAGCGCAAGCCTTACTATTAAGTGCAATATAACTTGTGCTATTGTACTTATACTAGCATTGGGTAAGTACATTATAGGACTAAGTTTTGAAGTTCGTCTCCATAGGAACGGCAATCCGAACGGGTGGTAAAGTAGTAGCATACTATTTTTGTAACTTTAGACGATTCATAAGTACTATACATAATGGTCTACGTGAATAAAAATATTCTGATTCTGATTCTGAAACACTTCGGTTTTTTATGGAAGGAAAATATGACTTGCTACCATGCTTTCATCGTGCGTACTGCCAAGGAATGGAACACGCTACCGGCGTCTTTGTTCCCCGTTGATTATAATCTAGGTGTTTTCAAGTCGAGAGTGAACAGGTTCCTTCTAGGCAAGTATGCTACATCGTAGATCTCATCGTCACTTACCATCAGGTGAGATCGAGATCAAATACTTGCCTATATCGTAATAAAAAATAAAAAACTTTATGGGTAAGGATATAAATATAGTTAAAAAGACGTACCAGAAGATTGCCCGTAAAATTGTTCACCACTGCATTATAAAATAAATCATTTGCATCATCTTTAGGACAAAATATTGAACAGAAAAAAAGCTTAATTCCTTGCCAAATTTTCATCACTAGATTAGCCACTACCGCTGCTTTAATTTAAGTCTTTAAGTCTCATACAAAAAGGATTTAATTTAAGTTGACCAGTCTTTATTTTTAGTGGAACATATCCTTTCACTGCTGTCAGCATTCGCCGGTGCCATGATGTGTTTCCCTAATGAAATAACATACAAAAGGTTTGTCACCCACTTCTATCCATGGATCTTCAATTGTATACCTTATTCACTAACTTTGGGATTAGTTGTTCAGGTAATGACAGAACATTGTGTTGACAATTGATGAAAGAGTGTATTTTTTTACCTAAAACATAGCCTAAAGGCGTACAACCCTATGAATTTCAGTTCTTCCACATTCAATCCGTTTTCATATGGAACTATTCCGACTTGTTTGTGATATGCATGAGTTACTACTTGACATCGCGGTTGGAGCAGGTCAATAAAAAACTACTTGCGGTGCAAGGAAAGGTAAGAATTCTTCAATCTATCTTCTTTGTAATCGCAATGTGGGTGCACTGCAGTGAAGCTCTGCTTACCCCTTCCCAAAGCGTGATGGTTATCTAATTTCTCTTTTATGAAAAATTAAGCAGGCCCTCATATCTAAATATTAATACCACCTAAACATGATTTTGGGTAAGTAGTTAAACATTCTTCTATCGTCTTTGAATCATTCATTATGTATGTTTCTCATTTCATCTATGGGCTACCTTTCAACTCTGTCCAGTACTTGCCTGAGATATTCTGGAGGGCGACTCGGGAGGACTACTCTCGGATTACTCAATTGGTAAGAAAGATGGATGACGTCATCAGCGGGATCGTCTTCATATCATTCGCCAACAACCTATTCTCCATATGTCTACAGCTGTATAATACTTTGGAGTGAGTAGCCTCCTTGATTTCTTATATTTACGCGAATACTACACATTGAAATATAACTAATTTTACGGATTTTATCGCGGACTTGGGATCCAGTAATTAATATCATTAAATCTAAAACCAAGCGCACCATTGCAAAACCTCAAGACTGTGAGCACTTTCTGCTAGATTTCTGCTAGATCGGACCGCAAGCAACAACTAAATATGAGGGTACCTGGTTCAAACTATGACACTAGGACGTTAACCTCCTTAGTCCTCCCGTGACCACGGTTGCTGTAAAGCAGCCGAAACGTCGGGAACGTAAAAAAAAAAATATAATCGCGATAAAATCCGTAAAATTATTTCAATGTAGCCTTTATAAGTTGAAAATTTTAAAAATGTTATATGGAGGTTAATATATGATTTTTACAGGGATGGCTTTCAAAACACAGATGAATGTAGCAGTAATTCAAAAATGTGAGTCAAGTTACAACTTAATAAAACAGCCTTTATTATTTCTAGGTTTCCCCATATCATATTAGATAGGACTTATTCCGATAACCATTAGGATCATAACATCGACACTATCTCAATTCCTTAAACTCAGATCTCTGCTCCTAATTGGGTTCATAAAGTAAATCATTATTGTTTAATTAATTTATTCACAGTCTTTTGTCTTGCCACAATTTTCATCTCCCTTCTTTTACTCGGCCAGCTTCAAGTCAGCGACCTTTATCGTGAATACCTGTTGATGATCATATATGTCCATACTTTGCGATACCATGTGTGCTATTTCAATTACATTTCCACAGGACTGGCCCACTCGGTGGTCTTGAAGCGGTGACCTATTTTTTATTCTCGCTAGTGTATCTTCTGTCTCGGTACGTGGCTGTATCTTTGATAGCTTCGCAAATCAATTCAGCATCTTCAATACCAGCACCGGTTTTATATGATGTACCTTCGCCTGTGTACTGTGTTGAGGTATGTGTTCTAAACAAGCCTATCCCTCTTTATGTTAATAGCATTTTTTTTTTTACTTGGACACTGTTTCTCGGAGCAATGAGAATTAAGTACACTTCAATTTTAGTTAATTTATCAGTCATGATTTACGAAACTACAAATGGAGAAGTCAAAGATGATGCGATGAGTTATGAAGTCATTGTTTAAAAGTAATATTTATTTGAGTCATATCTGCTATCATCAATATTTTTAGGTTCTTTTCCTCCACCAATTGTTTATCTTCTATTTTGCATCTATATAACTTTAAATACATAGCTTTATAACGCTACATTGCTATATAGTGGCTAAAATAATTCACAAAAGCATCATTAGTATCGATATCGAGAAATAAAATGAAAATTCGCTTCAATTTCAAAGTGCTCTTCAAAGCACTCAATACAGAGCGATGCAGCAATTTTAAAACGAAATAAAAAGTGTGAATTGAATTAGAATACTCGATAGCTTATTAATTTGCACTTTATACCTTTTGTCGTAGGTGCAAAGGTTTTTAGATCAGGTTAATGGAGAGAAAGTGGCGTTGAGTGGGCTCCAGTTCTTCTCGGTGACACGAGGGTTGCTTTTGGCTGTAAGATTTTAATATTTTGTGTTTTGTTTTTCAAATTGTTGAGTGTTAAAAAGAAAAATTACATACTAACTATGTGGCGTAAAAAAAAGGAGTGATAGCCAAGTTGGTAGAACACTTGCCTCGGTAACGAGAATCGCAGGTTCAAACCCATTTCAGAGGCGAGCCGTCGCCTCTGAAATTTCTGGATTTCATGTGCGAATTTCTGGATTTCATTTTCAACCACGATTATCACTTGCTAAACGGTGTAGGAAAACATCGTGAGGAAACCTGCATGTCTGAGAGAACCCCTAAAAGACGTGTGAAGTCCGCCAACCCGGACTGGGCCAGCGTGATGGACTATGGCGTAATCCCCTTAGTATTGAGGGGTGGCCCGTGCCCAACAGTGAGACATTAAAAAGGGCTGGTATTATATCTATACTATCTATACTAATATTATAAATTTGAAAGTTTGGATGGATGGATGGATGAATGTTTGTTACTCTTTCACGCCCGAACAGCTGAAGGAATCTGGATGAAATTGGAAATTGGCACAGAGATAGATTATAGTCTGGAATAGCACATAGGCTACTTTTTATCCCGGTAAAATGTATGGTTCCCGTGGGATAGATGTTTTAATTTTTCATACTTTTAATCGCGGGTTACACCGCCGGGCGCAGCTAGTTATTATATATAATTAGGTGGCGTTACTTGATCAGTATCTAGTATTCAGGCAACTATATAAAACGTTTGTATCCTTAGGTGGCTGGCACAATAGTGACATACGAGCTAGTGATCTTCCAGTTCAACTCAGCACCTGTCTCTACAACGATACAGAGCCGCAATGACACTCCTTCTTAAATTAATATTGTAATTGTTAATGTATATGATCATAATAATATAATATTGCCAGACGAATACACCAACGATACGGGGCAAAGCTTGTATTATGGGTACTGTACAATGGATCGAGGGTGAACTCAGCATATAATACTTATATATAGATATTAAACATCCATGACTCGGGTACAACAATTCGAGCTCATCACCCAAAGATAGTTCCTACCAGAATTTGGACCCGGGACCCTCGGCATATAAAGTAGGGTCACTACTAACTGCACTAATCATGTATCTTCATCAATGTTTTTTTTAAGATTGTCTTATTATTTATATAATTATCACCTTGATATGCTCATTGTTTTTTCTTAATAAAGTTTAGATAATAAGGTCAAGTAAGAGAAAAGGTAAAAAAGTGTTAAAAAAAGAATAATAATTTTAGTAGTAAGAACTCGTGACTTATGCAACATGACTTACGTAAGATAAAGAAATAAAATAATAAATTAATAAATTGGCTTTTGATTATACATTTCTTAAGACTAAAACTTAGGGCACTTGAAATAGCGTCATAGTTAAACTTACATGTTCAAGAGAGACGAAAGATTTTTTAAAGTTAATCTATACATACAAATAAATAAAATTGGAGTGTCTGTTATATATTAAAATAACAGACACACATACATATATACACGGTACATATACGAAAACATTTTTTTTTTAAATTTTGTCTTTCTGTTTGTTCCAGCTAATCTCTGTAATGGCTGGACCGATTTTGACGGGACTTTCCCTGGCAGATAACTGATGTAACAAGGAGAAACTAAGGCTACTTTTATTTTAGACTAGCTGTTACCCGCGACTTCGTCCGCTTTTTGTGAGTCGTGAGTAACAGCTAGTACTTTAATAAAGAATACGACTTAGGCTACTAATTGGTTCAGCTCTCGTAATCCGGGAAATCCAGGGATTTGTAAAAGCAAAGAACTGCTGTGCAGTGGAGGGATTTCAACGCAGTTGGGTCACAAGTATTTGTTTAATTAGACTTCAAGTACACTAGCGACGTTGTTGGAGCATTTCTATTTGTCAAAGGAATCGTAGTTTGCAAAATGAAATAATGGACAAAACTGAAATAAAAAAACATCCTCCCGTGACCATGGTTGCTGTAAAGCAGCCGTGACGTCAGCTACGTAAAAAACGTAGAATAAACGCGAAAAAAATCCGTAAAAGTAGTTTTATTTCAATGTGTAGTGTTCGTGTGAATATAAGAAATCAATATAATGGGACAAAATTGAGAACTGAAAGTTAACAAGCTTGAATTTAATTATTATTATTATATAAAAAATATTCTAAATTTGACTAATTCATTAATTGGATAATTATTTAATTTGCTAAAATTTCTATTTAGCGGAAAAGGAAAAGTCTTCCAGGAAAACGGTTGGTATACTTTGCGGGGCGGCCGCTGCTCCCTGACATTTATTATCGGGATCTTGTGTATATGTTGCGTGCTCCGAAAACTCCCATAGCGCGTTTCAGGATTGTATGGAGAATTGTCAATTGTTCTGAATGTCGTCTACAGCGCCATCTGTGTAGCATGTAGCGAGGTTGAAAAGGTCGTTTATTTTTTTAATATATTTGTGTTTTAAAGACGTTGAACAACATTAACGGTGACAACCGGGGTCGAGTCACCTTCGTCCGTAGGAGAATTAAGTACCCTCGAGATACCCTACACGTGACCCTGGGTGGTGCCAACCAGGTGACAACTCTACTTCGGCCGCTTCGGCCGTGGCTAGTCACCACCCACTGAACAAAGCCATGTCGCCAAGCGGCCTAGCCGTGTTCCGGCATGATGTTCGGTGTTGCCATTTATGGATGGCGGGTCAGATCAGTAGCGCTGCATGTGCCTAGTGAATGTAGCGTCTCTATCTACTGCCGCCTTCCTACCCAGGCAAGTATGCTCCCTCGTAGATCTCATCGTCACTTACCATCAGGTGAGATCGAAATCAAATACCTGCCTATAATGTAATAAAAAAAAAAAAAACCTAACATTTAGAAAAAAGTCAACGCGTACCAAATATAGCACGCTGGCACTGTTTATACGTATAAAAAATATAAAAACGTCGCTTCAATAAATATTCTGATCGCTGTATCCGATCCAATGCACCCCTCTAAGACCCAGCTTATCTGTTATCCATCCAATTTTCCTTTATCTAGGTCGCAGGTGAAACAAATAACTACGAAAATGTTGGCAACATCTGGTTCAAGCTTTAACTGAGTGTACGGGATCTTGACTACAAGTAATGTATCACACATTACAATGTTGAAGTTTGGTATTTTAAACTGCAATTAGTTAACTGCTCCATTTTATATTGATTTCTTATATTTACGCGAATACTACATATTGAAATAAAACAATTTTTTGAATGACGCTAGGACGTCAACCACCTCAGTCCTCCCGTGACCATGGTTGCTGTAATGCAGCCGAAACGTCGGGAACGTAAAAACATAAAATAAACGCGATAAAATTCGAAAAAACTGTTTTCTTTCACTGTTACATTTTATTTTAAACCAGGAGAAATTGACGCCAATAATTTATATAAATTTTAAGAAGTATAAAAACTACCAACCGTCAAAATAGATTTAATTTAGTAAATTTTAACCTATGGAGATTAATAAAATTAAGTAGCGGCTACTCTCCCAATCTTTTTCTCCAGATTTAAAACGGTATTAATACAACTGTACCTACAATAAATTGGATTTTTCTCTTATCTACTCCCGCATCTAATAACAAGCCGGCCCAAATCGGATTTATGAGAATAACTATTCCATATTAATGCCATTGAGGTAATTATTATTACAATTTGGCGAGGAATCCTTATATTACCTTTATATAACCCCCAGTCGTTATTGGTGATCAAGTTATTCCACTAATCATAGCGATCGGGTTTCTTTTGTGTAGGACAAGAATATAATATTAACAAAAGAACGACTCATCCAGCCATTATAACTTAGAATCGACGCTTCCAAAATTAAAATTGAACACGAATGTTTCGCGATACGTTAGAATCCAAAAGGTTGATGAAGCTCCTAAAACGTCCCGCAGTCTAACCAGGTATATATGGCATCTATCTATCAGCCGAAAAACGTCCACTGCTGGACCTATGTCCGACGGATCATTGAGGGAGGCCTATGCGTCCCTCAATGATTTCCACACATTACGGTCCTCCGCCACTCGGATCCACTGGCTTCATGCGACGCGTGTGATATCATCGGTCCACCTCCTTTACGACGTCTTTCGGTTCGTGGTCGCCATTATAGAACCTTTCTGCCCCAACGGCCATTGGTTCTGCGAGCTATGTGCTCTGCCCACTGCCAATTCAACTTTGAAATTCTTTAAGCTATGTCGTCTACGGATCTCCTCTTTTCTGATTCTATCGCGTAGCGAAACCCGAGCATAGCTCTCTCCATTGCGCGTTGAGCAACCTTGATCTTTGAAAAAGTCTATAAAGGACGAGAATTAATTTATTATGGGAAGTATAGTGGTGTTGAAACAACAAAAAAGCTAAAGATACCGCGGTTATAAACATGTCAGCGACATTATGCTGACATTCAATAAAAAATCAAGTAAATTTCTTAGGTCTTAACGAATGTTAATCTAAATACGAAGGAACCGACATAACTCTAAGAGGAATCAAGAGCTAACTGGAGCAGAAATTTTCTAGAATAGCCATCACTGGCTGGACTGACCACGGAACATAGGTCTGGAGTAACACACTGGAGCTTCCTGTATAAACTAAAATATGCCCCCAATACAATTATCGGAAAAGGACTGGAGTCTGGAGTGATATTTTTACCCGACTACGGCAAAGCCAAAGGAAGTCTTACGATTTTAACAGTATCTATGTATTTCAGTATATGTTAGTGAGGCCGGTTAACAGAAAAGGAACCGAAGTGAAAAACGCTAGCAACATTTTAGTATTTGACTGTAATTTATTTCAGGAGCTTTCATAAGGTTACATACCGATTTAGGATTATTGAAGACTTAGTAACATTACCCACTCAAGAAATTGAATATGAATCATTTTTATTGTTCCATATTTCTTTGAGATCGGCTACTTTTTTTCAGGAAATGATGTACTTGATCCATTTCTAGGATACTTTGACGTTTTGGTACGCGTACTACGCGAATGACCGTTCTTGAACAAAAATGTGTCAGACGTACAGACCGCGAGATTATTCGTATGTTAACTGTATACTTAGTATAGTCTATAGTATACTATATTATACTATGTACAATATTAATATACTCTACCGTATTTAGACATTTTGTATGGAGAATTGAATGTTTTAAATACCGTCCGCTAGAGGCGCTTTTGAATACTCAATACTGAATGTACGGTATACGGTAGACAATAAAGTTTACAGTTGTAACTGAAGATAGTAACGCCATAAAATTTAGCTGAAGAAAAGCGCTGAACCTGTGGAGAAATATCCGCGAAACAAAAAAAAAAACATAACGAAAACATAGCTAATAAATGTTTTGTAAGTACTTAGGTCCCTTATTAAAGTACTATTTTGCTTGTAACGTATGAGTAATTTAAAAATGTAATTTCGAACTTCGACATTCAAATTTATCGTACATGTTCTTACATCGATGTTCTTTTATTTATTTAAAAAAAAAATAACGTGTAGTTTTTTATGCTTTTATAATAAAGCTACTGGCTGGTTAGGACCGCAAAAAATATTGGCATTACGTCAATATCACTTCACTGTAAAATACCGTCGACTCAGTTCTCTTAGAATTTTTCTCACTTTCACCTTTTCAAGCTCATGGCTGATCAAAATTCGCTGACTTGCTCCCAAGGGCTCTCCGTAACGTCTTGAATTACAACGAAAATTGTTAATACATTGAATTTGAATATGCCAATACGAACTTTTGTCAGTTTTATTTGGCTTTTTGGTGAGGGAACCGTGACTTAAATTAATCACGATAAAATATGATGATAAATACCTGTCCGCCGTCTAGCGATGGGCTACGGCTACGATATATTTCTCGATAAACCTCCATGCGAGTGAAGAATAAATTTTATATTACCTCACATATTATTATTATCTATGTATTTTTTTAGCTTGAAATGTGACGTCACGGACACTGTATAATATTTACATATGGAAAACCGTGATTGTGTGAATAGGGGCTAAGGGTGCGTTTTCACTGAAAGGGGAGACGAGCAAATTCACGAAACGGGGAGAATCTAATAATTTGAATGGCCTATTCCTCTTTGTTAAGCTCGTTTCGTCTTCTCCGTTCTTGGGAACTGAGAACACGCGTATTCTCCGTTCGTGGCAACTTAGAATACGCGAAGCGTCACGCTTATTCTCCGTTCGCGGCAACGAGCACGTGGTGTGTCACGCGTGTTCTCCGTTCATAGGTACTGAGAATACGCGAAGCGTCACGCTTATTCTCCGTTCGCGGCAACTAGCACGTGGTGTGTCACGCGTATTCTCCGTTCGTGGTAACCGCGCGACACAACATACTAAACCCGCTCAACGCGCTGCACCTCCCTAAACGAGCCCTTAGTATACAAAGTTGATAGGTAAATTCCACGACAATAATCACAGAAAATATGGCTTCCTGTCACGATTGATGATAACATCGACACAGCAAAAACATATCAATACATCAAACGCACGCATTGATTAACTTCACTCACGTAAAACGAGTGTACTAGGTATTTGTTTGACAATGTCTGTGGCATTGTTTCGACGTTATCGGAATGTGGATAAGGTAATGTTTGTCCTTTTGAAATTTCTGCTGTGGGTTGTACAGCGTGTTTTAGAAAGGGTATACTTTCGTTGTAAAAAAATAACTTGATATTCTTCAGTGCATCATTATGTGAAGCCAGAATTTTGATGCCAACAAAATTATAATAAACTAGCTGCGCCCCGCAGTGTCACCCGTGATTAAAAAATATGTCCTTTTTACTGGGAAAAAAAGGAGCATATGTGCTATCCCAAACTGTAATCTATCTCTGTGCCAAATTTTATCCAGATCCGTTCAGGTGTTCTGTCGTGATTGAGTAAAAACATCCATCCATCCAAACTTTCATATTTATAAATTGTAATGGTGTCAGGTTCAAAGGGTAGTATCACCTCTCTGAATTACGTTGTAGTGAATGCTGACAGGTGTTTGACGTTTCTGTTCCCAATAAACGTGTCTCTCTCTCTCTTTGACACTTACCAGAAAAAGATGTCGTATAAATACAACATTCCAGTACAATTGGTTCGCACGAAGAACTCAGTACCTGATGGGAGAAATGAGCAGTTCTTTCCTTGTATTCGGACGCCTCTCTTAATATGTAGATGTATGGGCTTGCTGCCTATTGAGGGGCTGAGAAATAACAATGGTGAGGCATCTAGGTACGTACCTTTTTATATTACACTAGCTGTCCCGGCGAACTTCGTACCGCCTCAGAATCAAATTTATGAAGATTACTTTTTTAAATATATATATATTTTTTTTATTACATTATAGGCAAGTATTTGATCTCGATCTCACCTGATGGTAAGTGACGATGAGATCTACGATTGAGCATACTTGCCTAGGTAGGAAGGCGGCAGTAGATCGAGACGCTACATTCACTAGGCACATGCAGCGCAGCTGATCTGACCCGCCATCCATGAATGGCAACACCGAACATCATGCCGGAACACGGCTAGGCCGCTTGGCGACATGGCTTTGTTGAGTGGGTGGTGACTAACCACGGCCGAAGCCTACCACCAGTATAATAATGTTTTAATAGTGATTCTGCTATTTGGGGCGGAGACAAATTAAAAGAATAAAGGTCATAAAATCGGCCCGCTCGTTCTTGGTTTATAAATGGTGTAACTAAATTTGGCAAGTAGCATTCGAAATAAGACTTAGACGGTTTACATCAGTCACTTAATTGAGCTGCTACTTTCCATTTTGATTCGTATAACCGGGTGTATAAGACTGATAATTGAGTGGCTATATCCAGACTGACCACGTAGCCTCGCTAACCGGGCTACCACGAGGAAAATTACCACGGACATTCGGTCTGGTCACGGCTAATGAATTATCTTTTCAGATTCACATTGAAGTCTTTGTACTCCATCGTTTACATACCTAGCCTAATAATACCGACCGCACAAACAGTACTACTCGTGTGTCATCTATTCATTGAGAATTCTCATCGTCAAGCCATCAGTAAGTATTTTGGATATAAATAAATAAATAATAAATAAATATCGTCAGACGAACACACCAACTATTCGGTCCCACACTAAGCAACGCTTGTATTATGGGTACCGTACAATGGACTGGGGGCGAACCCAGTATGTAATACTTATATAGATATTTAACATCAGGTACAAACATTCGCACTCATCACACAAAGTTTATCCCTACCAGGATTCGAACCCGGGACCAGCAGCGCAGAAGGCAGGGTCACTACCCACCGAGCTAATCAGGTCGTCGATATGGCAGTTGGCTGAAGATAGATGAACCAGACCACTATATAACTATTAATTATTATATCATGGGTTCACACCCAGTCAATTGTGCGGTACCCATAATACAAGTGGGACCGTATAGTAGATCTGTTCGTTTGGCATATACTTATACAAAAAACTTGAGAGGTGTCAAGGGACACCCGGATGGAACGAAGTTCCTTTATTATTTTTTATTATTTATTATGTACAAAAACATCAATAATTTTGGGAAACAAAAATATATCGCCCCCGGGTGGGCTCGAACCACCAACATTTCGGTTAACAACCGAACGCGCTAGCCAATTGCGCCACGGATGCACTTGTGCAATGTCTCGAAAATACTGACCATTATGTAAATGCAAACGACAAAGATAACAATTATTTTTGTCAGCGATAGATGTCGCTGGCATGTTTTTGAACGAGGTATCGTTATGTTTTTGGGTTTTATATAGTAAACTATACTTTCGTTTATAAAAATGCTTACAATTGGTCGTTACAACTTTTCATCTTAATTTTTCGTCTGATTTTTTTCGGTCTAGCCCCCTTTCGTAACGCGCGATCAGGAACTTCGTTCCAAAAACCTTTTGAGTTTAGATAAGCTTCCGACTGTTTTTTAACAAAGACCATTCTCATTTTAGCCGACTTCGCGGCATGCATTTTCTCATACATGATGTTGTTGATCCTGACGCGTTTTTGTATGAAATGGAACCTTATGGTGCACGAAATAGAAGCCATAGAGACATTGCTACCACCGATCGAAAACTATAAGAAGATGGCAACTATTATCAAGTCACTGACAATATTTATACTGATTATGGGATTTGGTGAGGCACTCTCTTCATTTTTAAAGGCACATCTTCTAATATATTTACTGAAGATATAAAACAATCCACTTATGATCAACTTCTAGTTCTATATTTTCCAAATACAAGCTGACTTATTAGTTAAATTAACAATTATAATAATTTGCAATATAACACATACACAACACCAGGTGACCAGAACGCTGGCACATATTTTGGCCAACATATCAGTATTGCCATTCAACGTGGCAATGCTGCCAGCGTTCTGGGCACCTTGCCGGCCTATGGTGGTGGGGATGCGCAAGGCTGAGTGCATTCTCAAATATGCTTCATTTTAATTTTAATTTTTATCTTATTTTAATTTTAATTTATTAATATGTTGTTAGACACACAACACTAATTATATTAAAATCTAATAAATATTCTTCGTTGTGATATGACAAATATAAACATTATTTATACAGCTATATTTTCATAATTTTCTTTAAATTAAACACTCATTTGATAAATCAAAATAATGCTGATGCATTATTTTCTATATATACAAATAAATAAAATTTAATCGTCTGTTTGTAATATTAAAATAACCGCTTTTTACTAAGTGCATTTGGATGTATACACGGCACATAAACCTAAAACAATTAAAGAAAGAAAATTGTATGCCTATTTGTTTGTTCCGGTTAATCTCTGAAATGGCTTGACCGACTTTAACGGGGCTTTCACTGGCAGATAGCTGAAGTAACAAGGAGTAGCTCAGGCTTCTTTTATTTTAGAAAACCTTTTTTTGTTTAATACCACGCGAACGAAGTCGCGGGTAACAAGTATTCAATATAATTACTAAATTACTACAGTTTAAATGGAAAACATGTTAATTGATGATCAACGCTAACATTATCTATAAATTTTCAGTGGAGTACGGCCTGTTTACAATGACATCGTGGATAGTAATGAACGAGTGTTCCGTGCTGAACGATTCAACTGACCAACTAAAATCCTATTACTTGTTTGTGTATCAATGGTTGTATGAATTAATACCCTTTTCATATTTTTCCGGGATACTCTGTCAAGTAAGTGATCATAGGGATTTACCATTTCGGCTTAATCAAGGTGAAGGGTGAAGCTAAGTTGGTAAAACCCTTGACTTTGTAACGAGGATCACTTGGTCAAACCCCGGCTCGCTCCTCTGGGATTTCTGGTTGTCATGTGCGAATTTCATGATAATCACTTGGTAAACGGTCAACGAAAATATCGCGAGGAAACATGCATGTCTGAGAGAACCCCTCGAAAGACGTGTGAAGTCCGCCAACCCGCACTGGGTTAGCGTGGTGGACTATGGCCTAATCCCCCTCGCATTGAGGGGAGGCCCGTGCCCAAAGGAGGGATATTTAAAATTGGGCTGGTATTATTATTATAAATTAAGGTATAGACACAATATTTTTACCGCATCCATATTTTTTTATAATTTGTCAAGTCTTTGGAAAATCACTTTTCTTCTTCATCTATCCTCTCTACATAGTTCTCCGTAGGAACGACATTCCGAACGGGCGGTAGAGTCTTAGAATATCATTTTGTGACATTTTACTGTACTGTACTGTGATGGTACTCATGAATAAACAACATTCTGTACGTCAAGTGACAGATTATTCGTAAGCTAACCGCATATTTTATAGTCTACCGTATTTAGACATTTGGTATGGAGAATTGAATGTTTTAAATACCATCCCCTAGAGGCGCTTTACAATTCTCCATACAAAATGTGAAAATACGGTAGACTATAAAGTATACAGTTAGCTCACACTTGACGAGCTGATTCCGATACTATTCTTATCATCATTGCCATTTTTCCATAGAGCCATTTTTTTTTCAAAAATCTATACGCGGGATTATTTTAAAAGCCGGTATATGTTTATGCTTTCAGATTTCAGTCTGTCAAAGCACATTCCTTTGGAACTACAACGACATACTGATCATTGTTTTAAGCATCTATCTTAACAGCAGGTTCAAGAGCTTCAATCATATACTCATGCAGAAACAGTTAAGTGTGAGTCACTCTACCGATCCACCCTCAGATTACATATCATTCCTAGCTTAGCGATAGCAAAGATACAGCAATAATCTCGCAATATTTGGGCGGTTATTGCAATTGCTAGGCTTTTGCTAGATACGTAATGAGGGGGCCGATGCTACTTACATTGTTATTTATATAGGGTATACTTACGCGCAACAGTGCTTGCATTCATAGAGCATATAATTTGTTATAAATAGCTTATGTAAGAGATGTTAGACTCAATTGGATTGGTTGGTAGGAACATAGCTGTCTGTCCCGAGAGTCCAAAAGCAATTGGTCGTATCCTCTGCATCCTCCACGCTGACTTCTTAACGATCGTTTTACAAACTAACTAGTACCGACAGTGGTTACATTGTAACGTTACGACCTCATATCCGTTGCCTGTAGTGAAACTAAGCTGTAAAGTTGTTTGGAGTTAGATCGCGTGGAATATAACATGTGAAAACACTGGGGGAGGATGTTTTATAACGTGGGTAATGAAATGCGGTAAGGTTAAGTAGGTATATATCAGACTAGATCAGTGGTATCTTTTTATGATAATAAATATTTTCTTTCCATCCATCCATCGTCAACTGCTGGAACATATTTTTTTTTTTTTTTTTATTACATTATAGGCAAGTATTTGATCTCGATCTCACCTGATGGTAAGTGACGATGAGATCTACGATGGAGCATACTTGCCTAGGTAGGAAGGCGGCAGTAGATCGAGACGCTACATTCACTAGGCACATGCAGCGCAGCTGATCTGACCCGCCATCCATGAATGGCAACACCGAACATCATGCCGGGACACGGCTAGGCCGCTTGGCGACATGGCTTTGTTCAGTGGGTGGTGACTAGCCACGGCCGAAGCCTACCACCAGTAAAAACGCGACGACCAGTAATATCACGACGCGTGTCCTTGGTCCACCTTGTGTGGCGCTGTCCACTACGTCTTCCACCGTGGTCGTCAATTTAGAACCTTTCTGCCCCAACGGCCATCGGTTCTTCGAGCAATGTATCCCACCCACTTCAACTTGAAATGATATGAGCTATGGTGGTTATTCTAGTTCGTCTACAGATTCCTTCAATTGTGATTCTATTGCGCAATGAAACCCCGAGCGTAGCTCTATCCATTGCGCGTTGAACGACCTTGAGCTTTCTTATGAGGCCCATAGTAAGTGACCACGTCTCAGTGCAATATAATAGTATAATAGTGTCATTATATTATCCGTTGTATATTTTAATGAAACGTGCAGGAAAGCAATAAAATTGAGGTATATGCAGATATTGCTTTTTCAGACACATGTTATCTTGTACTTACATACATTGACGGCCTGATTAGCGCAGTGGTAGTAACTCTGCTTTCTGCGCCGAGGGTCCCGGGTTCGAATCCTGGTAGGGACACAAGCTTTATGTGTTGAGCACGAATGTTTGTACCCGAGTCATGGATGTTTAATATGTATATAAGTATTATATACTGAGTTCACCCTCAGCCCATTGTACGGTACCCATAACACAAGCGTTACAGTGGGACCGTATAGTTGGTATACCGTATTTATTTATTTATTTATTATAGAGCAGTCCGATGCTTCTAAAAGATTTTCCAGCAATTTGTCAACAAAATAAAAGTGGTCTTATTAAAAACTAAGATTATATCTTTCATGAACATGTCGGCAGATGTCTTCAAAAAGCTATTCCAACTGGGCGACGCTGCAAGTTCATTACACCAGAATATCTCGTCTGGTGGCCATTGCTGACCGCAATATGAGCCCTATGGTTTTAATATCATACGCCTGTAACCTGATGTACATCTTCAAGCAGATACTTTATATAATCAAGTAAGAGTCTTATATGCTTACTTATTTACGCTCGTTTGTTGGTATTTTTTCATACATTCAGTACATAATAATGTTGTACTTGACAACATATTAGTAGGTACTGACGACATTATGGTAACGAACGTAATAAGAAAATAGCAAAATGTTGTAAAACTTTCTACATAAACAACAATTTGATTGACTGTTGTGACAAAATATTTTTTTGAAATAAAACCAATTTTACGGATATTATCGCGTTATATTATGTATTTTACGTTCCCGACGTTAATATAAGTCGATAAAATCCGTAAAATTTGTATTATTTCAATGTGTAGTATTCGCGTAAATATAAGAAATAAAAATTCTATTTTCAGCAATATGAAAGGACCATCTTTCATAGATTACAGTAAATGCAGCCAAAATCAAAGGTATTTTAAAAACATTCAACAATATATATATATATATATATATCCGAATGATCCGATTGGCTCAGTTTGTAGTGATCCTGTGACATTCTCTGCTAGGTTCACTAGTTCGAATCCCGGTAATGTAATACTTTGGGCGACGAGCACGAATACTTGTACCCGAGCTGCGGACTTAAATATAAAATACTAGCTGCGCCCGGCGGTGTTACCCGCGATAAAAAGTGCGAAAAATTAAAACATCTATCCCACGGGAACCATACATTTTACCGGGATAAAAAGTAGCCTATGTGCTATTCCAGACTATAATCTATCTCTGTGACAAATTTCATCCAGATCCGTTCAGCCGTTCTGGCGTGAAAGAGTAATAAACATCCATCCATCCATCCATCCAAACTTTCACATTTATAATATTAGTATAGATTGGGATCGTAATCTTAATACAAACAATGTTTAGTTTGGTACCGTACAGTTGGTGTCTTAATCTGGCTATCCTATTACTATTATTATAGTTAGATATTCTTATAAGTGTTACAGGGATTATTATATTTTCAGTTACAATACAGAAACTGTCGTATACGTTGCATTCTCGACTCTACACGCGCTAATTAAGACTGCATTTGTATCGTTCCTGGCTGCCAGGCTGCACACAACGAGTCGTGAACCTTTGAATGCGTTGCACACTGTACCAGCATCGGCGTACAATAACGACGTAAGTGGTTTAAAAAAAAAAGTTAAAAAAGGAATTCGATTTTGATCACACCTGTACCACAGAATTTGCCTCATCCATTCAAACACAAGATTCAAATAACATTTATTTGTTTTAAATGTTGGCATCCGTTTGAAAAACGAACGTGGAATTCCAACTTGGAAATTTCATTTATACTGCTTATAAACGTTGGTAATACAGTGTTCGTTAAACGTTGATTATAATTTTGGAACTCGCTCAGGCATTTTTGCGAAGAAAATAATACAAGATTTTTAAATAACTTCGTAGCCCGAATTTTTGTGAAAAAAAACGCGAAGAGTAAATTTAGGAAGATCAATTTCGTTTCCACGTGGTACGCGGGGCAAAGGTGCATTGTGTATTGTTGTTTCATACAGTTAAGTAAGGTACCTATGGATGTAATGTTTCAGATGCAACGATTAATGGATCAAGTGTACTACTCTAAAGTTTGTTTGACCGGGTGCAAGTTTTTCAGCGTTACACGTGGCATGATTCTAGCGGTGAGTCTTTCATAATTTCAGTTACTTCAGTGCCATGGGACATATATTTCTACTGTGTGTATACAGAATGTTTCAGAAGGGGCATATTTACCTTTGAACTTGCTTCATAAGCAAGAAGTAATATAACAAAAGAACGCTTACAATATATCACGGTTGTAATTTTATTAGTTGAATAAAACTTTTTTTTTTAATCGTCATATCGATATCCTATGACTTCACATAATGATCATATATGCGCTAAGGAAGCGCAGGTTCAAAGGTTAGTGCACACTTTCTATATAACATTGTACAATAATTTTGTTTTGTATCTCAGATGGTGGCAACGCTGCTTACGTATGAAATTGTGCTTTTTCAAATTTAGTTGAAAATCTTTGACCAATATTACAATTTATTAATGTATTCGTAAAACGTACAAACCTGATTTATATTATATATTTCTTATATTAACATGAATACTACACATTGAAAGAAAACTAAATGTTACGTTGCGAACGTAAAAACATAAAATAAACGCGATACAATACTAAAAAATAGTTTTATTTCAATCTGATTTATTTTAATGACATAACATCTTATAGGTATTTCGTACAGATTAATAACATAAATTATACAACGGCGCTATAAGGGTAATATAACGGTTGCTTTAATAAGTTACTGTTATATTACCATTATAACACCGTTAGGTGATAAATAAATCATTTTCAAAATACCTTTTGTAATACAACTAAATCAGTAAATCAAAGTTAGAAACTTGTCAATGTATTTTAATTATCAAATCAAAACCCAGTCAATTAGCTTAGAATGTATATTGAGTAAGTTTTTGAACTGTTCAATAAATAGCAGCGTAATTATAATCTATTCAAAAAGTCTACTGGTGGTAGGCTTCGGCCGTGGCTAGTCACCACCCACTGAACAAAGCCATGTCGCCAAGCGGCCTAGCCGTGTTCCGGCATGATGTTCGGTGTTGCCATTCATGGATGGCGGGTCAGATCAGCTGCGCTGCATGTGCCTAGTGAATGTAGCGTCTCGATCTACTGCCGCCTTCCTACCTAGGCAAGTATGCTCCACCGTAGATCTCATCGTCACTTACCATCAGGTGAGATCGAGATCAAATATTTGCCTATAATGTAATAAAAAAAAAAAAAAAAAAAAAAAGTTTCAATTATGTCCAAAACAAATGTACTTCTTTCTTTACGAAATGAAATGCGACGAAATAAAATGGATATGAAAATGACCTCACCCACAACTTTGCGGGTATTTTGCCAATGTCAAGTAGTTAATAGCAATAAAACATTCAATAAATACACATTATAAATACAATAATGGATGTGACATGATGAAAGGAAAATGGCGTGTCATAAATGTATTTACTTGTCATTTTCAGAGTTGTTTTCATGACACAACTAATGTCATCAAATTTTTGTGATTGCATGTAAAACCTGTTTTGTAATGTGAATTGATTGATTACAAGAAAAATATAAAGGTATGGTAACAAAGTAGTGTTAGTTATACCCCATTTTAACTTTAACTCTAGACGGGGTGGGCCGATTTTTATGATCTTTGATTTGTTTAATTTGTCCGCCCCGAATAGCAGGATAACTATTAAAACATTGGGAAAAAAACACATTTGATTCTGAAGCGGTACTTAATTCCCCGGGATAGCTTGTATGTAATACATGTTGCTAATGAAAATAACCGAAACTTCAAACTGTAACAGTTGTGGGATGGAAGGAGTCGCAGTGCACATATTGGCTAAATGTGTAAAATTCAAAGATGCGAGAGAAGTATTAGTGAGAGAGCTATCTTTGAACAGAAGAGTCTATGCCAATGCCAATGGTAGAAATCAAAGCAAAGAGTCTATGCCAATGGTAGAAATCAAAGCGATTATTAAATAGATTTCTTATATGAACGCGAATACTATACATTAATATAAAACTACTTTTTCGGATTTTATATATTCAGTCACTGGAGGACTGGGAGGGAGGACGGGAGGACGGGAGGACACGGGAGGACGGGAGGAGGGAGGATGGTCACCCGTGACCATGGTTGCTGTAAAGCAGCCGAAACGTCGGGAACGTAAAAACAAAAAATAAACGCGATAAAATCCGAAAAAATAGTTTTATTTCGATTAATTAAATTAATACATATGTGTTATTAGCTATATAGTTTGATGACGAAGTACGATGACGATACTATTTTATAAAAAAGTCCTTAAATTAAATACAGGAAAAAAATTAAATCTACTCAAAGCTTTTTTTAAACTTTATGTAATCGCTGCGTTAGTTACATTAACAACTTCATTGTCTATCATCAAGCTGTTTGGATAATCTGCTGATCTACTGATCTGTAGTAGTACCAGTTCATATGTTATTATATTGGCGATTACCTGAAAAGTAAAAATAATAAGTAAAACCTAAAACGGCACTGAACTCGTAAATTAATACTCGATACGCTCGAGGGCGCTCGTGTCGGGTATCGCACGAAGCTATGTTATGTTGTAATCGAATTGTTTACGATACATTGGCCGCTCAAAATTTTCAAAATTTTCTATAATTTTATTATACGCATTAAGTGTAGCTTTAGCCAAAGTTTTCATTATCATGCCCTGACCCCTATATAGTGAAATATCTGTAATATAATTTAAATATTGTTTGGGAGTACTTAAGTTACTTAAAGGAATCCTTAAAGTAGATCTTACTTTCAGTATCATATTTCGAGTCACATAGAAGAAGTAACCACACAATCCAACTGTTGTGTATCGAATTTGGAATTGAAATCTTATCACCTGAAAATTAAGAAATTAAACATTTTGAACAGGCCTGTTATGTAACTCTGTTTCAATCATTTCGTGTATCTATACACTAATTAGTCCATAGAAATACTCTAGATGATTGAAACAAATTCGATAATGTAATTCTATTGAATATAATTACTCGATAGAAATATACGAAATGATTGAAACAGAGTTACATAATACGACCGCTGATAGGTAGCGGGAAGTTGATTAAAAAAGTGGGGTCGAGTCACCTTCGTCCGTAGGAGAATTAAATACCCTCGAGATACCCTACACGTGACCCTGGGTGGTGCCAACTAGGTGACAACTCTACTGGTGGTAGGCTTCGGCCGTGGTTAGTCACCACCCACTAAACAAAGCCATGTCGCCAAGCGGCCTAGCCGTGTTCCGGCATGATGTTCGGTGTTGCCATTCATGGATGGCGGGTCAAATCAGCTGCGCTGCATGTGCCTAGTGAATGTAGCGTCTCGATCTACTGCCGCCTTCCTACCTAGGCAAGTATGCTCCATCGTAGATCTCATCATCACTTACCATCAGGTGAGATCGAGATCAAATACTTGCCTATAATATAATAAAAAAAAAAAAAAAAAACATGAATCTTATTTCAAATCAAACGTCAATTTCAATCCAAATTTGAATAATTTCGTTAGAGTTTAGTTTTAAAAGCACACACATACTTCCATATCGTGAGCAGATGCTGGGACGTCATATAAAGCGACGAGTGGCATCCGTGCTGCCGTGTGCACGTTGGCCGCCTTTTTAAACATCAATAATGTTCGGAGCACTAAGAACAGGAAGGAGTAGAGATAGTAGAGCAGGTAGCTCGGTGATGATGACGCGCTGTAAGTATAAAATCTGGTACATAGAGGGAATTGTAAGGCGTTTTAAATGTATAATCAGTACGACAAGTGCAAGATTGTTTGTAACCAAACCGTATAATTTATAGTCTACTGTGTTTAGACATTTAGTATGGAGACTTGAAAAATTGTAAAGATATTTTTGGCTTGCATTCTATCGCTTATACCGACATTCATGCCGAAGATGAGTGAATAAATTAAGTTAGGAACGGATTATAATATTTTCTCTCATAATAATATATAATACTAATCGTTACTAGTATGCAAACTTACAGACTTATTTCCGTACTACTGCATTTGGCAAATTCATGGTAGCTGCGCCTGAAAAACAAAAAAAGGTGAAAAACACAAGTGTTCAGAAAACCTAGTGATCATTAGTATTAGGAAAATTTTATAAAATATGTATGGCTTGTGACTTCTTGTATGACTTGTATATACTTATGTGTGACTTTTAGTAGCTTTAGGATTCAAAGATGTAGGGCCAAAAGAGTCCGAAATATTTATGATAATGAATGGATAACGAAATCTTTACTGCATTGAGTAACACAGCTGCATGCAGATGTAGAACAGATCTGAGAATGAGGACATCAGTAGAAAGCCGCCGATATGATCATTTATATCTTGAACCAGCATCACGAATTGAGAGTAGTGCGCCCGGAGTTCACCCCAGTTGGTCGAGCGCTGGAAACATGAAGCCCAATTAATGGACTTTATTCCCCATACAATGATATTATCATAAACAATTTTTTTTATTTTATTTAGGCAAGTATTTGATCTCGATCTCACCAGATGGTAAGTGACGATGAGATCTACGATGGAGCATACTTGCCTAGAAGGTACCTGTTTACTCTCGACTTGAAAACACCCAGATTGAAGTCAACGGGGAAGAAAGACGCCGGTAGCGTGTCCCATTCCTTGGCGTTTCGCACGATGCAAGTAGAAGCAAAACGCTTAGTATGCACCGAAGGAATGACAAGCAAGCTTATTTTACTTACTCTGCCGCACCCCATAGCTACAGTATTGTTGATATTTTTGAAATAGTCCGTTATGTAAATGCTAAAGCATATAATCAATAAGTCGGTGAAGCTCAAAAGGAATTTTGCTTGCAACGTAAACCACTGAAAAAAAATAAACGAGAATTTTTATTACCGTACCGGATACTAAAGTACAAATTTTTTGAGTACCCCACTCGCAAATAGAATAAAAAAATGTTTATCAATATGTTATAAAAATTGTAATGACAATATCTCTTGACAATTGAAAATTACTAATTAAATTTAAAAAACGTGTTTTAATAAATTCCCCAAGTAAGGATAAACATGGTATATGTAGTTGGTTCCAAGCTAGTTAAACACCCGCTTTGAACACACCTAATTTCTTATGTTCAGTTACAAATCCCAGTTGCAATCATTATTCTCACTTGCAGTGCCGCAAAGGCATATATGTTAAGAACACCTGCACCCATTATAAAATTGTGTGAAGATTAACCTAATGGGGAAAGAGGACCCACCACTGAACCTCGGCTTGTCAACTTCTTCGATTATAAACCAAACAAGTTTGATCCATAATAAAAGAAGCCAGCAACACCGAACTCCTCTAAGATGTTAATCGAGAAACTATCTATCACGTGTGATAGTAGTGAGAGTCTATCAATGTTATGTGTGAAGATTGACAAATGTTTAGTTAGATGCCCTATGATGCTTAGCCCCTGCATCGATAGAGAGTTTGAATGGCAAAAGCCTCGCCCCCCATTAACATTGGAACCAAGGACCCAACGGAATTGGAACCAACCTATCATCTGCGAGCAACTCAATCTGAAAATAACCAACTTAGCACAGTATTAAGTACTAAATATCAGGTAGGTACCGTTACCAACAAACCAGTCGAAATGTTATACGGTAGGTAGTCGAAAACGAATGGGAATCTGGATCTGAAGTGGCGTTCGATCACATGACTCGTGCTCCCTCCCTGGTGGAGGCAGTACATGATGATTGTGATCTTGCAATTGAAATATAATATATGCTCCACTGAAACAAAACCGATATTTTTTTAAGGTTCTATGTCCGCAAGAAGTAGCTGGCCGCTTCACGGCCGGCTTCGAACGTATAGTCAGCAAGACGTTCGATCAAGCTATCTTGTTGTTGCTATTGATGTGTGAATCTAAATCAACATTAATATTATATGTTTCGTCCCAAACCAAACCTATTATCATTTAACAACAAGATCACCGCGATTATATATGACTTAACAAAAATGTTATAATATATTTTAAGGGGTTGATAAGTAAGTTATAACGATCACGTTTATCTATAAAATAGATGTGTTAGTGTTTGATTTTTCTGTGAGTAAGCAAGCCAGTACAGTTTCACCGCGCACTTAGTAAAAATAATTTGTATTTTTTTTTGTGAATCTGGCGTGTATAGGCCAGACTAGGCTCGCCTCACTCTCCCACAACTGTTAGTCCTATAAGCCAGGCTCTACGTCAATACAATTCACATCTTTTACATGGGGCATTTACATTTTCTCATTAGTATCGCCCTTACCTAATGCTAAAAACATAACGCCATATGAAATGACACTTGTTTTCAGAGCTACATGCTTCGTTATTCCAATAACGTTCAAGGTATCTTCGATTTCAGCAGCCGTTTTCATCAATTTGGACCAGCGTTTAGCCAGTTTCAGGAATAGGATTGTTGACGTCAGACTTGTTGCGTATAGAATTAACATCGCTGAAAAACAAGTATGAGTGTTATCGCTACAAGATAGAATTCAATATGAGGAAATACGTCGTTGAACTAGACTTACTGAAGCCATTGATCTTAATAGAAATTGTCCTATAAAATATAAGTTGAAAGGGAAGTGGGTATATTTGGAGCAGAGTGGTTCTAGACTGGTGAGCACTGGCGACTATCACTGATTGGCGGTCATTTGTTTTTTTTGGTCGTCAGTGTTACTTACCCACAGATCCTAAATTTGCTTCGTTTTTTACATGCCAGAGCGAATTGAAAGCCAACAGTATAGTTTGACCAAGCAGGAAGGAAAAAAAGTAGAGCCCATAGACCGACTTCAATTTATATCTGGAACATCAAAAAATATAAATGAAAATGTAATAAAAAAACCAGCTCTTCTTTTTTTAATGTCCCTCTGCTGGGCACGGGCATCCCTTCAATACGAGGGGGATTAGGCCATAGTCCACCCCGCTGGCCCAGTGCGGGTTGGGAGACTTCACACATCTTTCGGTTCTCTCAGACATGCAGATTTCCTCATGACGAAAATTTACCAACACATAATTTTAGGAACTTTACCAGCGACAAGATCTACTTTTCAACTTAAGTTTGTTGTGGCCAGTATTACCTGATTTCCGATGGAGTTGAGTAACCAAGACCCTCTACAGGGAAGACGCCAGACCATCGCGCGAGGCGCATAGCATGGCGCAGACAACTGTGCATCTCACATCGTTTCCGCTCGATTGACGTGTGAATTTTGGTTTTGAAAAACTTCATTTCGTAATAATGAAAATTGATCCTTGCAGAGGCCGATTTAGGGTTTATTTTTTCGTGTAACCAGGTGCTGTTTGTTAAACCAATGTGTAGTTGCCACTGCTGTCTAATGCAGACTGATCGTTCGTCATATTTTTTACCTACTTAGGCACGGAAACTTAATGGTGCAAACAATCATATATTATTAAAATATATCTTGATAAATACCATACTCGGGCTCTTCATTTGGCTCCGACCGCTATAATTGTAACCCATTTTATTATTGTTGATTTTCTGTTTCCGACAGCTTACAATGTAAGCAACTAATCTACCGTTTGAATCTAAATGATATTCAAATAGTATTTTAGTTGCTTCTAGTACAGTCATACACCTAAAAGTTAAAGCATATATTTTCATATTTTTATTTTTCTCCTACTGTTAGAGTCCAATAGAATCATGGAGTTGCCTGTAGGTACACTCGACGCTAGTGTAAAAAAACATTAAAAAAAACGTCTTCATAAAACTAAAACGCACAAAAATAATCTAATCTTGAAATCTTCCTTGTCTAACTAAATCAAATATTTAACGGATGTGAAGTCGGTTAAAAGACAATTAATTTAATTGTAAATTAATTGTCTAAATTGTTTTAATTAAAACAATTAATTAATGACACAATCAATTTCAAACATAATGTTATTTAACGTATTAGATAATGAACCCTATTATAACAGCAAAGGGTTGATCCGAGGGTTGATTGCACAATTTCAATGGCCGTTGGACCCTCAAGACCTTGAGGATCGATTAAGATATCTTTGTTTACTCGATAAACTCATGAGTTGAGCTCTTAGTGAATTAATTGGGGATGCTGAGAGAAACAAATAGGAAGAAACTTTCGAGGCTGTTTATGGTAAGTAGCGCGAACGGGATAGCATAATTTACTTTCGCGTGTAATCAACAGCGACGGAGAGAGTCCGAATCATATAAATTGTTATTTATTTTTTTAAATAAAAACCACAAAATAATCACGGTTCCTAGCAAAGTCAGTCTGCGGTGCCATTTTAACGACAGTTAAATGTCAAAGGCATCCATCGATTCCGGCTGATACAATCGATCGATAAGTACCCATAATAAATTGATCATATCGTGTGCATAGCGATTATGGCGCTGAGCCAACAACTTTGTAAGAACATGACCGATGGAACTCCTCGAAAGACGTGTGAAGTCCGTAAACCAGCCGATCAGTGTGGTGGAGTATGGCCAAATGGCGATGGCCCTCTCGCGTTGAGGGGGTCCGTGTCCAACAGTGGGACTTTTAAAAAGGACTGATATTGTTATGATTTTATTTTATTCTATAAATGTGATTTCTGGAAATTTTTGATTAAGAATCTTGGCATTGATATAACTTGTGGATTTTTTGTTCCGGGAATTTCAACGCGTACGAAGCTTTGTTTTAGACCCCGGCCGGTTAAATCAATCTTATTATTAATGCGAACCCTAATTAAATTCAAATAGTTTAATTAAAAAGTGGCCGAATGGTCGCAAAGTAAACATAGTTAATTACACCATTAAAATGATGGTTAAAATATAACAGAGGGTCCTGGTTAACAGCCGTCAGCGGAATAAGGAATTATGGATTTAATAATACCGGCTGGTATTATTAAATCCATAATTCCAATTTCCTTTTTAATGTGTCGTTGTCGCCCACAAATTATCTTCCAACTAGTTTGTAATGTTAACACGTAACTATTTTCATATCCATACATCATTGCCGAAACTGAAATCTTTTCGCACTGAAACAACTTTTTCCGTCAGAACTTCTCCCCAAGGGTTCGCTAAACCATTAAGTAGGAAGATTATGGTGTTAGAAAACTTCCTCCATCCCATGGCAGGTGCAAACGTACTTGGATCAAGTCTATGATGATGGGAAACTAGTAAGTAGTATATTTTCTGCTTTCGTTTTTAGGGTTCCTTCTCGACAAATTACATTTATTTTGTTTTTAAATTTTGACTATGAAATAGTCGCTGTCGTCAATTTTGTATTTTCGTATGTCTGTCTAAACGCACCTTATGAGGAAAATATTACGGATTTTGATGTATATGTTTCGGGTCAATATTAGCGATACTTTAGTCCCGGGAAATAATTGAATCCTCTTGGCAGATTTTAATGAAATTCGCATCATATGATCATGTTATATCCCGGGATGATATTATGTACACCTGGGAAATGAAGAATCAGAATCTGAGTTTTTTTATTCATGACAGTACCTATGAATATTCATTGTTTTAAATCTAATTGTACGTAACTAATTACATTACATTATTCGAAGATGTAACAATAATAATGTAGAATATTTTGAGAGGACCATCAGCGGGCTATAAAGGCTACATTCCCGTAGGAAAATGTGAAATTAACTAAAATTTTAATGACAGTACCTATGAATATTCATTGTTTTAAATCTAATTGTACGTAACTAATTACATTACATTATTCGAAGATGTAACAATAATAATGTAGAATATTTTGAGAGGACCATCAGCGGGCTATAAAGGCTACATTCCCGTAGGAAAATGTGAAATTAACTAAAATTTTATAAATTTCACTATACAGGGTGTTTCAGAAGGGGATACTAAGCCTGGAACCTGGGCTTCTTCAGCGCATTTATAAACACTATTTGAAGTTAGAATGTGGAGAATGTCCATTTAAAAAAAAAACTATTGTTCTTAATAAATCAGAATTATCATTTTGTTGGGTACAAAACTATTTATTAAAAATAAACATATTACGATTCTGACTGCATAAAGTGTTTACAAATGCACTAAAGAAGCTGAGGTCCAAGGCTTAGTATACCCTTTCTGTAACACCCTGTATACATGTTCGCGGTGAAACGGTATTGACTTGTTTTCTTAAAAAAATTCAAACACTGTTTACACATTTATTTCAACCATAAATGTGATCGTTACGACCTACTTGTTAAAGCCTTAAAATAGTTTACACAATTTTTGTTACACTTAATATAATAATAACGTGACTATAATTATTATATTACTATTAATAATACGATAACATTACCGAAATATTCGCTTTTAAGTCGCCCAGAACTTTCTTAAGATTTATTAATTAATTACTTAAAAACATTATATACAGGACGATGTGATATCTTTATTAAATGAGAACTCACGTAATATCATCACCGCAGATTATATGAGAATGTTCGCGAAACAGAATGAGTGAGTGAACTTGTACAGGCATATGCCGCGTCCTCACAAGGAGTCATATCATTCATATGGGCGAAAGGGATGAGAGCGAAGCGGGTCTTTTTATATTTCACTTTACTCTCATACTCTGTGTCTTCCTTTGAACGGCGCAAATGTATCAGTTAGAAGAGCCGTCGTGGTAGCCAATAGGATCTGCGCTAGATCCCCAAATAACCAATAAGCTAATAGCATGAGTCCACTTCTAGTTGGCTTAGTTGGAAGTGCTTACGACGCTATTATTAATGTTTATTGCATATCTATACTAATCTATACTTATACTTATAATATTATAAATGTGAAAGTTTGGATGGATGGATAGATGGATGGATGTTTGTTACTCTTTTCCCGAACGGCTGAACGGATCTGGATGAAATTTGGCACAGAGATAGATTATAGTCTGGAATAGCACATAGGCTACTTTTTATCCCGGTAAAATTTATGGTTCCCGTGGGATAGATGTTTTAATTTTTCATACTTTTTATCGCGGGTTTAACACCGCCGGGCGCAGCTAGTTACTAATAAAGTATACACATAGGTAAATTCGATCAAGAAACTCCATCATCATCTTAAGGTGGAATATCATTTGCACATCGAAGAATCACAAGGCTTATGGTTGTCATTTATTTGAACATAGAACGTATCAAATATGAACCTTAGTAGAGTTATTATTTACTAGGAGTTTTTCTACAAACTGATAAATGGTTTTCATGCCGACCTTACATATTTCAGCATAGCCCATTCCATGTCTTGTCCAGTCCCGTCAGTTAATCTGTCGACTACTTGACTGTTATCTAAAAAGCATAGTTTGGTCTTGTTGATAGACACAGGTTGCTCTTCTGGTAAATTAAGACAACTTTTTGTATGGAATCTACATTTAATGACTTGTAGAATGATGAGCGAGACATCAAAGACAGTTATTGGCCAGATTTTCTGGAAATAAAACTATATAATTTCATATAGGTTTTCCACGAGCTCAATCAAGCTTAGAGCCTAAATCTTCCTTATCTTAGCCTCTACTTTTGTACAGTACAGTACTTTGCTTTGCTATCCATAATATCAGTTCATAACTTGCCCAGAAGCCGCAAGTTGGCATCTTTAGTTCGGAGAGTTCGTAATTAAATAATAACATTGGATTTGCGCGCCCCGCTGCTCCGGCGGCGGTTCCCGAGAACCGAGCTCGTTTCACACTGATACTGTTACAGAGACATTTGAGTCTATATTTCTAATCCACGGTGTTAATAATTAAGTCAGACTATTTAGTTATGTTGCGGGACTATTCAGTAATTTCGCTTATATTATATTTGAATATAAGAAAAATATTTTATTTGCATCAAAAATAATATGTATATGAATTGTATATTGTTTATCTTTGTCATTATGTTATGAAGGAAATAGAAAATATTAAATGTTTTTAGGTCAAAAAAGGGTAATAGACATGAATGAACGAACACGGCCATAATCAGGCTATATATATATATATAAAAAAATTGGTTCGTGATACGACTATGAACTTTAATGTTTTCCGTTTTCTAGCGACGTATTTTGCAACAGGGCTAAATGTTTTAGATAGAGTGGCTTGTATTCCAAGTGTAAACATGACCCAACAGAACATAATCTCTCATCCAGCGGTATTACAGGATTCCTTTGTATCTCTATCATTGAGGAAGGAGAGCGACCTCTATTATGACGGGAAGCTACACTATGAATCTCAAGGAGATTGCACTGTACTAAGATTCGTTTAGAAATTTCCTTCGCATACTTAACTAATGGTAACACAAGATTTCGAGGTAATGATTAACGGTGTCTTTCTTTATTTAGATAAGGCTTTTTAGTAAATAAAATTACATCAAAAATGTAAAACGTACAAATAGTAGTTTGACGACCCGATAGCATAGTTGGAAGTGACCTTGCTTTCTGTACCCAGGGTGCTAGGTTCAAATAAATTTAATATTTACAAAGGTTTACTTAATTATCTGATATTTATTATCCGCTTTAATTATCATACTGTATTAATACCAATTCATATTTGACAATAGCTGCCGCTACCTGTAACAGAAAATATTATGTGTTAGCCAAAAAAAAGATGAGCTAAAAATTCGGTTAAAGGTTAGTATAGTTGTATTTACCTCCAATAATAACTGTCTATTTAATGTAAAGAAACCCATCCCAGTCAGTGCGACATAGTCATTCGATAACTGATACTTTAATCTTTTAACCTGCAATAAAGTATCGTATAAGTTGCATAATAAAGTTCAAAGTTAAACATTGGAATGATAGCGATGTACGTCGAAAGGTTGTTTTGGCAACAAGCTTCACATATTTTTCGTTCATATCTAGATTTCTGATTTCACGAGCGAATCTCATTTTCAATCATGATTACTACCAGTTGCATGGTGAAGACAAACATCGTGATAAACCTGCAGGCCTGATAAGTCATGACAGACATACAAAACCCTTTGGCAAAACTAAAAGGGTCCCAAAAAAAATAAGACAGGCCTGTGGTGTGAGTGAGACAGTAGACAGTAAGGTGCATTATCGTAAAGCTACGTCAAAAGAGTCGTGCTTGGGCCGTTGATATACCAACCTCAACATTATAAGCGGCACTGGGGCATACGTTCAAAGAGTTGAGCGCTTGTATCGAATGCGCGTGCACATCTGCTGCAGCTAACACAACCCCACACGCCCGGAACAACAACCAGGACAGAGAGAGAAGGTAGTATGCGCGATCGATTGGACTACCCTTCTCTCGACTGAAAGAGGAAACAATATAGTGTTGATGTCTCATACAGACTCCCCCGTTGGGTTACGATTCTAGAATGGCGACCACGAGGTGCAAGACGTAGGGTAGAACGGCATCTCTCAAGGTGGGTCTATGAATTGAAATGCGTTGAAAGAAGCCAGTGCGTACGAGTGCTCAAGCACCGTGATATGTGGGCTTGAAGGAAACCTATATCCAACAGTAAATTTCTAATTGATGGCGAACATAGTCATGGCAACCTTTGACCACTAGTCCTTAGATACGTGCCCTGTAATGAGGTTAACTTAAATGTACCTCTCAAGCACTCAAGATAAAGGCTACTTTTCATGTACTTCCCCAACCCCCTAAAGTACAAACTGGAGAGAAATATTTACTTCCAGTCCCCCGACGACCATATTGCTCTCTTACATACCGGTCGGCATCTTGCCGGTGAGGCCGGAACCGTCTTACAACACCTAGGAATAGTCTTACGACTACCCCCCACAGCAGTCCAAGCCGAGGTTATTACTCTTTTGGCGCCATTGAGCCAGTTGCCCCCCAACTCTTCTGGCTGAAGCACCTTTAGGGTTCGCCCTCTAGTCCGGCGAAGCTGTAAAGGTCATTTGCAACCAACAGCGTCTTTGAATTCGAAAAAAAGGCTTATTATCTTATCGCCCTTACTGTATGCCAAGATATAGTTGCAAGCAGATGAAGTAGAGATTGTTGATGTTTGATAACAGCACTAGAGCGCCGAGCTTGCGATCCACGATGCGCACGAGTGCCGCTTGCCGCGAGTATGCCTCTCTCACTCGCCGCCATACTTGTGTTTGCAGGTATAATTCGGTGCCAAACTAGAAAATATACTACATGAAAAGTAGCCTATGTGCTACTCCAGACTATAATCTACCTCTGTGTCAAATTTCATCCATTTCATCCAGATCCGTTCAGTCGTTCTGGCGTGATTGAGTAACAAACATCCATCCAAACTTTCACATTTATAATATTAGTGGGTTAGTGGGATTATGCTACAATTCGCAATATGTGTGCTGTCAATTTTATTGTACCTATAATACAAACGTTTCTTGGTTTGAGACCATACAGTTGATGTATTATAATTATTTTTTTTATTACATTATAGGCAATGCATACACAGAGCATACTTGCCTAGGTAGGAAGGCGGCAGTAGATCGAGACGCTACATTCACTAGGCACATGCAGCGCAACTGATCTGACCCGCCATCCATGAATGGCAACACCGAACATAATGCCGGAACACGGCTAGGCCGCTTGGCGACATGGCTTTGTTCAGTGGGTGGTGACTAGCCACGGCCGAAGCCTACCACCAGTAGAGTTGTCACCTGGTTGGCACCACCCAGGGTCACGTGCAGGGTATCTCGAGGGTACTTAATTCTCCTACGGACGAAGGTGACTCGACCCCAGATTATTATTAAAAATTACAATTATTATTAAAAGCATTCACCTTCCGTGTTTCTTTAAGCTGTTTCTCACGTCGAACCAAATGAGCAACGTAAAGATTCAATCTGTGGTACCGCGATGTGAGCCCCATGCTGATTAAGATAATGATCAAGTCCTGGAAGTTCCACAGTGCTGTAGCCAGTTTACTTAAAACGAATATTGGAATCGCTAGCCAAATTGTGTAATCCTCTGAAATGCAAAGATGTGGCCTGAAAACTACTATTCCTTATCGAGACATAAATACATGCTAGATTAAAATATCGAAGGTATATATAATACCAGCTCTTTTTAAGTCCCACTGCTGGGCACAGGCCTCCCCTTAATGCGAGGGGGTTAGGCCATAGTCCAGTCCAGTCTACCACGCTGGCCCAGTGCGGGTTGGCGGACTTCACACGTCTTACGAGGGGTTCTCTCAGACATGCAGGTCTCCTCACGATGTTTTCCTTCACCGTTTAGCAAGTGATAATCGTGGTTGAAAATGAGATTCGCACATGAAATCCAGAAATCCTAGAGGTGCGAGCCGGGATTTGAACTTGCAATCCTCGTTACCGAGGTAAGCGTTCTACTAACTTGGCTATCACAGCCTATCCAAGGTAGCATCATCAGAATAACACGCTAACTTTTGTAATACCGCCGTCATATTCTGCAAACAAACTCACATCTGTTGCAGCGCGGATTTATAGCTGTCTTTACGTCTTGACAAAGCCAAAAAGCCTGATCATTATAAAAGTTTCTTTATGTCTTGGTGCATACGGTTAAACTTACGCGGCTCCATCAAGAATCCGTGGGAATTCAAAATGTATCTATGAAAATATTCTTCAGGCGGAATCGTCAGTCCTGTTGCTGAAATCATACTTAGCGTGTGCTCGACTGAAACATGAACACTAACATAAGATCGCTATGTTAAAATATAGAGTTAAAAATACTTCATTCGCTCATTGCTTAAATATATATATAAAGAGAAGTATTTTGGAAGTGTTTTAGCTTAAAAAGAAAATGTTGCAGATAAATCACTCACTCAAGTTTTGTAACAAGTTATGACTCTATATGGTCAAATCTTTGTATTTCTTTTAAGTATAACATAATTTAAAAAAAAAAACTCTCACTAACCAAAAGCACATATGCCAATAAAAAAAACAACAAAAATGGTTCTCTTCCGTATCTTCAAATCTGGTGAAACACTCAGCCTGGTAGCCAGTTCTGTACTCAGCCATAATGCTGATAAACTCTGCCATGACTTCATGAACCTCGAAGACAGGAATAGAGATAGTAGAGCGTTCCCATAAAATATAGAGCCTGATACACGAGCTACTATAACACCACCTGAAACTGAATTACCAATGGGATTAAGACAGACGTATTCTGTGAAAACAACCAAGTTTTGGGGTCGAGTCACCTTCGTCCGTAGGAGAATTAAATACCCTCGAGATACCCTACACGTGACCCTGGGTGGTGCCAACTAGGTGACAACTCTACTGGTGGTAGGCTTCGGCCGTGGTTAGTCACCACCCACTGAACAAAGCCATGACGCCAAGCGGCCTAGCCGTGTTCCGGCATGATGTTCGGTGTTGCCATTCATGGATGGCGGGTCAGATCAGCTGCGCTGCATGTGCCTAGTGAATGTACCGTCTCGATCTACTGCCGCCTTCCTACCTAGGCAAGTATGCTCCATCGTAGATCTCATCATCACTTACCATCAGGTGAGATCAAGATCAAATACTTGCCTGTAATGTAATAAAAAAAAAAAGTCTATTCAATAATATTCCATTAAACTACCAACCAAAATAAAACACCAAACATAAAGAAAAAAAGAGAAAGAGAATCATTTATTTGGGACAAGAATGAGACACCAGTAGAAGGTGTTAGGTACAATATGAAGTTGGTTGTACTGCTAAGCTTACAAAGATATGGTGCCCATATTTTATCCATTTGCATATTATGTACGTGTCTCAAGATTATACCAAATATTCCATTTTATGGTTGATTCGGGATTATGTTAACTTAAACATTAAACCAAGCTGTGTATGTCTTAAGTGGTATAATGCCTTCACACTACCAACTGACATTTTGTATCACAATCAATAAGATAGTAGTTTTGTTACAGCCCTAGTGCGCTATCCGAATACTATATTATTTAAAGTGAGCATACGAGAGAAGAGGAGAGAAGTCTAAAATAAGACAAATATTTATAATGATACATAAGTAGTCTGTTTTCATATCATTTTTTTATTTTTCTTTTGTAAATATTTAGTGATATTTTAAAAATTAAAATACTTAAAGTAGACGTAATAAAAAAAATACTAATAACTGTGTTATAGAATTTACATTCCGTATTACCATATGATTTTATTATCTTGCTGCTTACAAAACACACAACAAGTTTATTACGGGTTGTGTTCTATTCAACAATGTATACTTTGACTGATTGCAGTTCCAGAGACGTGTCTCTACTGCTAGAGATTCGGCAACAGCGAAAGCAAAATTGGAGAGTATGATAATTATATAATAACATCTACGACCGTTGTACCAACTTGATAAAGTTGACTGCAAAATAAATACAAACCATTCGTCAAAATTTTGACAAGTTTCCACAGCGCGCACACCTCCAGAATCAGCAACATTATGAATAGTACTATGCTGAATAACGAAACGAAATTGAGTTGATATTTTGTTATTACGCCAAAATAACGAGCCTTTGTAAATATGTTGTTTAAAGTTGGAAGAAATTCCTGAAAGAGGATGAGTAATTATTTTATAGCCTATTTTATGTCCTACTGGGCAAAGGCGTCACTTAAACTACTCAATTTGTTTTTTTTCCTCCTTTTTACATCCAAATCATCGCACCATTTTCACCTAGGTTTAAAATTCAAAATCGCCTTAAATAATCGCTTTTTTGTGTTTAATAATAGGTATTGCGCATAGCAATACCAATTATTAAACAAAAAAAAAAGCGCATATTGATTTTTTATATTTACGCGAATACTACACATTGAAATTAAACTAATCTTAAAGATTTTATCTCGTTTATTATTGGTTTTTTACGTTCCCGACGTTACAGTAACTATGGTCCTCCCGTGACCATGGTTGCAGTAAAGCAGCCGAAACGTCGGGAACGTAAAAAACGTTTAATAAACGCGATAAAATCCGTAAGATTAGTTTTGTTTCAACAAAATAGGGCGTTAAAATCGAAGTAGATTTAAAATGAAACCTACCTTTTGAAATATACTTACATCAGGTTGATTTCGATTCAGTTTGTGAATACGATATTTCATTATTGACCCGTTACGGACGGTAATTAAACTTTGAATGAACTCGTCTTTGATTGGATGGCACTAATGAAAGTCTATTATGAGGGGCAATAAGATTTTACTGGCCCAGTCCTTAATGTGTACGTGTTGAGACAATTTGTGATAATCGTATATTTCGAAATGATTACGATAATTTCATTGAACTTTTATTAAATAAGAGGTATTATAAGTTTAAACAAATAGGACTTTTTTATTTAATACCGACATTATGGATAGAAAATCTTTGATTATTTACCGCAAAACGGGACTGTTCTTATCCTCGCCGACGCGCCTAACTTATGTTAAAGATATTCGTTCCCCTAATGTTCTAAAACTACTTACTACTTCCCAAAAAGCTTTTAGAGAAACAAAAATGAACTCTGCTTATTTATTTACATAAAAATATTGTTTTTACACACTGCCATCGCATGTTTGTGAACGATTATTGAAATAAAGTTGTATCAAGACTTAGTAGCTATTATCGTATTTTGTACATTCAATATTGACATTTGTTTCCATAGCCATAGTTACTTATATGCAATGATTAATGATGTTTAACTTCACCACCTAAGTACATATTTTGGAACGGTATAGTAGAAAAAACAAGTTGTTGATCATTATTCATACTGAAACAAAATTATGATTTACACTTTGTAGATTAAAGAGAATATTTGTATAACACTAAATGTTTTTATTATATTTATTAACTGGTCAAGTAATAAACCAAGTACGAGTATGTACTCAAAGTATCTATTTCTTATCTATCTTTTTTTTTAATACTGTTGACAAAATGTGAACGTGTGAGCATTTAATAGTCGCTGAGTTAGAGGCTCGTTAGTAATAATGTAATAACCGCCGCATGTGGTATGGCCAAACGTCTTTCAGCGGGTCGATCCAGAATTCGAAAAGTATCTGAATCGATTCGATTAGAAATTATCTCGATTCGAGGACGATCTTGCAGAGCCATTCCTCATGACCGAATCGAAGATACGATACGACTACGCAATCGAATGATCAGATTCGACTACTCGTTGTGTTTACTAAATACATGTCACAATGCAAGTTTCCATTAATATCCGAATCGGTTGATACAATATTTGTCGTAAAGTTGTGAGTCGGGGGGCTGGTCTTGAAACCTCATAAACATTTTTATTGTTTCAGTGAGTCATTTACAAACAGCATTGTAAGCTACGTTTAACAAGTGTATTACTTTTCAGCAGTGCTATCATCTTCTAAATAATGTTTGATGTTTTGTGAGGGAGATGCATGGTCTGTACTGTTTATTTAATCAAACATCATTTACACAATTTTTTTATACATCAACGTGATCTTTATAACTCACTGATTCATCTGTTAAAATATTTTACACTATCTTTGCTAAACCTTATATTAAACAAAATAGTGTTAGTTACACAATTTTTAACTCAAGAACGGGTGGGCCGATTTTTAGCGGAATAATGATTAAAACAAAGGCGAATATCATAAAAAAGATAATTAATTTCTCATACATTTGATTGTAAGACAGCGCGAAGATCGCCGGGACAGCTAGTATAGATTGAAGCAAGTAACTACGTCAAATAAGGAATCTCTAACTTGACAACTCCTCAACGGTGCCCCCCCCCATCTCGAAACTTTTCCATGGTATTCGTCAATTAGTATGCCGAGCGTTACAGAAATATTATTTTCCTTTTCCCCGGGGAAAGATCGTATTTTCTCAAAGCAGCTATCCTTTATATTTCTGATTTATGTTATGTATGTGCTGTGGGAACTCGCCGATGTATGTTTAGAGATATTTATTTGGAAATGATAAAGCTTAGAGGCTTATATTATACATCATTGTGTCAACGTAATCATCATATTGTTTTCTACGCGTTTAACAATAATTTATGTGCTGATAGCTTCTTATACTGAGTCATAATTTATGCCCGAAAATGTATATGCTCGCATCAACGATATCACTGTGCACTAGATGAGCGCTCGAAACAATCACTCCTTTCGACTGAATTGAGGTTCCAGAACCACACCTCTTTCAGAAAAATATTGAATTAAATTTGCGGAGCTTGACTTATCCAGAATAATATTATAGTTGAATAATAGGTAACAAAAATATTAACAACCACTTATTATTATTAAATTGCAATAACGTACCATTACAAAAATTAAAACGGTTTTTTTGTCTGGATCTGGACAAGTCCAATAATAGACTCACCAACCAGCGTAAACATAACAGCGCATATCTGTCTCGTTCTTTCTTTTGGCTGGGCGCTGCACCTATTAACACTGCGCACACCGCGAGCGGTACATGATCCTTGCTCGGATTTGGTATTCTAGACTAAAATTTATATCAATGTTTCCCGTCGTATTTGTGCACTGAAATAAAACAATATGAAGCTATGGCCATTTTAAGAAATGTTCTTTGTGTCAGGAAGTTATGAAGTGTCGCATAGAAAACATTAAACTTTTAAGCATTGCTGTGAAAGAGTACATAGGGGCCATTAATAATGCTGACACTGCTTTTAATTTAAGAACTCATAAATTCTGCTAACGACCTAAGTTGTCTGAAAGTCTCTAGCTTTAAATCGTGAATGAGTAGAGTAATCGTGAATGAGGCATATGAGATAATTACACAATCGTATCTATGACACAGTTATAGGACGTCATATTTATATGATGACAATGGCACTCGATTCTATATATTATCATAAATTTCTAATATATGTATATAGTATGTGATCCTAGGCCCTAGGTTAGAGCATTAGTATCACTACTTATACTCAGTACTCATTTAAACACACAAAATCAATAAAATAGATTAAAGTGGGACACCAAATAATTCCACCTCACGAGTAGAATCAGAATCAGAATCAGAATATTTTTTATTCACGTAGACCATTATTGTACAGTACTTATGAATCGTCAAGTTACAAAAATATTATGCTACTGCTTTACCACCCGTTCGGAATGCCGTTCCTATGGAGAAGAACGGGCAAGAAACTCCATGGTTGCTCTTTTTTTTTTAAAATAGATCTTTTACATTTTTGAGCAATACATTGTTATAGGTATGTGAGAACAATGTAGGAACGGCTAATCAAACTTTAGCAGCAGGTCAAAAAAAAACAAAAAGTACTAACTAAGTATAAAATTACAGTTAATGGCTACATGGTTCCCACATTTACAAATTACTTATGTAAATGAAAATAAAAAGGAAGAAGAGAAATACAAAATCTTAATAGTCTGCTCAAACAAGGTCATTTATATTCCTGAGGAGCCGGACCAGCATCCAACCAAGCATTTTTATCCTTAAGATAAGCATCTAGTGTATAGTATGCCTTCTTACATAGCGTACGTTTTATGCACGCTTTGAATTTATTTTCACTAAGTTCGGTAATGTCAGAGTGTATTTTATTATAAAATTTAACACAATACCCCATGAAAGATGTGTGAATCCTTGCTAGTCGAAAGTGTGGTTGATCTAATTTGTTTCTATTTCTTGTATTATAACGATGTTGATCACCGAGCCTTTTAAAGAGAAATAAATTTTTCCTAACATACATAATGTTTTCATAAATATATTGGCATGGTACTGTCAAAATATTAGTTTCCTTAAATAATTCTCTTAGGGATTCGCGACTGCCCAAATTATAGATGGCCCTAATAGCCCGCTTTTGTAAAATGAAAACCGATTCTATGTCAGCTGCTCTCCCCCACAATAGTATTCCATAGGACATAACACTATGGAAGTAGCTGAAATAAACTATTCTTGCGGTGTTCACATCGGTTAGTTGCCGAATTTTCCTAACAGCGTAGGCAGCGGAACTAAGTCGTCCCACTAAGACTCTGATATGAGGACCCCACTGTAACTTAGAGTCGAGCGTTATCCCTAAGAAAACCGTGTCGTTAACAAATTCAAGCTTCTCATTATTCAGTACTACATCGCAATCACTACTTTTGACATTTGGTAAAGAAAACCTTATACATTTAGTTTTCTTGCTATTTAACGCTAAGTTATTAATAGTAAACCAGTTATGTACCTGAAGAATAGTGTCATTTACGTCGTCAAAATTATTTACATGTCGTCCCACTTTAAAAATCAAGGAGGTATCATCAGCAAATAACACTATCTTCATCTTATTTTGAATTATATGCGGTAGGTCATTTATATATACTAAAAACAGGAAAGGACCTAAAATCGATCCTTGCGGAACACCCATTTTTACTGCAGAGCCTAACGATTTAGTACCATTTATAAGAACACTTTGCCGTCTGTCTCCTAAATAAGATTTTACAAGATTAAGAGCATTATCTATAACACCGTAGTGCTCTAATTTAAGTAAAAGGACTTCATAATTGACGCAGTCAAATGCCTTTGAAAGATCACAGAAGACGCCAATAGCATCCTGTGAGTTCTCCCATGCATCATAGATATGCTTTATTAGAGTTACACCGGCGTCGGTTGTGCAACGTCCCTTGGTGAAACCATATTGTTGATCGTGCAGGATGTTATTTGCGTTAAAATGATGTAACATTTGTGTAAGCATTATCTTTTCAAACACTTTACTAAAAACTGGCAAGATAGAAACTGGCCTATAGTTGTTAGGATCTTTACTATTACCGGACTTAAAAAGCGGTATTACTTTACTGTACTTCATTAAATCCGGAAAGACTCCCTGATCTACACATTCATTAAAAATTAAAGCTAAATAAGGGGCTACAGTATCAATAATAGTTCTACATGCTTTCACAGACATTCCCCATAGATCTTCTGTTAGTTTAATTTTTATATCATTGAAAGCTTTAACAATAGTTCGGCCACTAATATGGTCAAACTTGAATTTAACAGGGCAATCAGCTATGTTTTTTTTAAGAAGTGAAATTGAGAGACAGGGGGAGCAGTTCAGAGATTCTGTTGTTTTTACAGGGATGTTAGTAAAAAACATTTCAAACTCCCGTGCTACCTCGGTATCTGAGCATATGAGACCGCGTGGAGTCTCCAGGGTATAATCTGTACTGCGCTGTTTCGTCTTCCCAGTTTCACTGTTAACTATTTTCCAGGTGGCCTTTATTTTATCATCGGCAGATTTTATTATTTTACTAATATATATGGCTTTAGCTGCCTGACATACTCTCCGAAACATTTTCGAATAATTTGAAACATACTGAGTGAAGGCTGGATCACTAGTCTGGACTTTTAGTTCATAAAGTTCAAATAACTTTTCCCTACTCTTACGAATTCCTCGTGTCGCCCAATCACTAAAAGTAAATTTAGGTTTGATAATTTTAGTTTTGAGTGGGAAAATATTATCAAACTCAGTGTGTACAATTGAAAAAAATTCTGAGTAAAATCTATTAGGATCAAAGTTACAACTGGGAGAACCTAATTTACTATTCAAAATGTTATTATATTTTTGCAAGTTCCCAGCTGTTACAACCCTACCTTTTATTTTTATATTTTTTAAAGTGGAGGTAGAATTGGTGGCGATCGTTTGTCCACTATGATCTGATGGTAAATAATTAACAACCGCTTGATCTAAGTATTTACAACTACAAAAGATATTATCGATGCATGTGGCGGAAGTTGAAGTTATTCTAGTCGGTTCAAAAAATACATTTTTCAAATTAAACGATTTAAAAAGGCCTAACAGTCTATCACTATAACAAGTATGTTCCAAAATATTAATGTTAAAGTCACCACACACTATAATCGACTTCTTACTAACAAAGATTTTTTTCAACACATCTTCCATTACAGTTTCAAATGTATTAAAATTCTGAATGTGTGGGGGTCTGTAAACACTCAGTATGATGTGCTTATCCAGCTCAACACAAGAAATCTCGATAACTTGCTCAATCGAGAGCCCAACTATTTCCTTTCGTTCTCTTGACTTAATATTTTTCCTAATTAATATTAGTGTACCACCATGAAGCCTGGACTTGCGGCTATAACAACTTACGACCGAATAATTTTCATAGTTTATTAACATTTCATGTTCTTTAAGCCAATGTTCGCAAATACAAACAATATCATATCGCATTCTTTCTAAAAATAATTCAATTTCTAATGTTTTGGAAGCAAATCCTTGTATATTCTGATTAAATAATGTTAAAGTTCCAGGCCTCTCTTCCTTCTTATTACAATTATAATCTGTACATTTTTGTGAAACGCCAGAGATACGAGTACTAGGACGTATCTCTATTGTCAGTCTCGGTAGTTTAAACAGTCTATCACAGCATTATTAGAATTACTAGATAATACTGACTCGTCTCTTATTCTAGGCTTTGTTATATTACTTATAACAGAGTTAATATTATAGGCTAACAATGTAGCAATCATGTTTTTAGATTTTTTAGGAAGAAACATTGCTTCCTGAGTAAGTTTAAATCCACTAATAAACTTGTTAGTGTCAAAAAATAAAATATTGTCATTATGACATGATATCGTGTGCATTAAATTATTAATATACTGAATGCACTTATTATGCCCTTCTGAAAGAGAGTCAGAGTAAGGAAAGGCACATAGCATGAGTTTTCCTATATTTAGTTTTAATAAGGTGTCAACACCAACCACAATGTCCCTTTTCCTAATTCCAAAACTATTACCTAATAAAACAATTACAGTGGTTTCGCTATCAATTTCTGCTTGAGCTATTTTGTCTATTAATAAATCGAAAGGCAAGTTATTATAGCAGAAATTAGTTACATTATGACTAAGCTTATTACATAATAGTGAGCCGAAACCTATACCAAAACTATCTGAAAATATCAAAGTTTTGCTTTGACTTTTTTGTTTGGAACAGCTTTCTACCGGATGAGTTGACTCTGGCAAAGGTAGATCATGCTGAGGTTGAGGAGATGACAAAGGGGCGCAGTTGCACGAGAGATTGTTAGTCAGCGACTCGTATCTCTCGGCATTGTACCGCACCAAGTCCATCAGTTCCCCGGCCTGCTGCATATGCTCGCTTAGTTGACTTTGAGCAGCTTCATATTTATTAAAAATATCCTTCATAGTTATTTCCCTCAGAATCAATTCATCCCGTAGATGCTGTGTATCTATATCATATACAGATTGACTGTACTCGAGATCCGTTGTACATGACTCTAATTGATTTACTAGTTGTGCACGCTCTTTCATAAGGCAAATATTTGTCTTAAAATATCTTTGCCTTTTCAATGCCTTCTTGGTTTTACGTATGACATTTTTGATTCTAATATATTTTTTTATCTTATTACTGCTTTTGAAAAGCGGACATATGTTGGAGTTGGTGTCGTCACCAGTCAAGTCAATAGTGATGGCTCGCGAGTCACACACAGCGCTGGACCCGCCACATACAACTAACTCATCATACAGGCTTTGGGTAGTAGCAGCCTGCTTACAAATTTGGATGGATTCCATCTCGGATATAGCCTTATGGGCTTCACTCAACTGAGTTTCGAGCTCAGTAATACGCTGCAGGGCCCGCCCGTGTGTGTGACTGCATTCTTCAAAGCCGGATACAATAGCACAGAGTTGTTCATATTGATCAAGTATGTCCATATGTTGAACATGTAACTCCGCCAGTTCGTTCTTGAGGTTGGTGTTCTTGTCGATGATCTGCTTAACTTCCACCTCGCTGTCATCTCTCTCCTGTAGCAGTTGTTGGCAGAGGTTTTTGGAGGACTCCAGTTCTTTAAGAGTTGCTCTTAGTTTGTCCTCCATGTCACGGGTAGTTGCTCTGCGGGTCATCATTTTGTGATTATTTGGTGTTAATCTGGAATGTGAAAATAAACCAGCAGAGTGATAATGTACAAACAGTTGGGTAAGCGACAGCTGTGAAGTAAAAATAAACAACAAGTTAGTAAATTGTTGAATTAGTAGATAGATTAAGAATTAAGATAAAAATAAAAATAAAAATAAAAATGTGGGTAGATAAGAATAATATAAGAAATTATTCAGGCAGAATACAATAATTGGATAGGACTATAAAGAATGTTGTGTCTTATAAATAAATAAGGATATTTGTGCAGTATTTTGTAGTGTAACAATGTCTGTGGCGATTCTGTAGTCGTCGCTTTCGTTTCCACCGTATGTCAAACAAAAGGAGACAAAACTATGCCAATATGTGTACTGGACGTAACTCACAAGAGTGAGTTGTGGTTTTTATATGTTGTGGAGTGGTTATAAACTTATAACAAAAGTAATAAAAACAATACTCCCCGTGAGAATTTCAAATTCTGTCCGTTTGTTCACTTTGTTAAAGCTGACAGCTGGTCCAAGTTTCAATTTCAATAAAACACCAATAAAACATATCACTGGGTCTTGAAAACTTATAGTACACGTATTTCAATTTAATCTAATTAATTTGACACTTAAATAAAGGGATAATTTATTTTTTTACAATTAATTTACACGAGAGGTCTTTTTAAGCGACCGGTGGCTAATGTTGCCAACACCAAAAAAAAGTAAAAGAAAAGACATGTCTATGATATAATTGATAGAAGTATAGATGATAGAATGTCTATGATGTATCATCTCCAACAAAGGTAGGTTTCATAAGCAAATATAAACAGATCAGAACTACAAAATAGTTTCAAAGTGACAGCCTTTATATAAAGGGTAAAAAGGTCACTGTGTTCGCAGTAGCTCTGAGGGTATCCAGTTTGTCCAACTTCCGTTTCCGGATATGTTTGGATGAGTTCGGGGTGAGCAATTGGATGAACGTTTCAAAAGTTAGTGGCACGCAACGTTTACGTAACAATGTCGAGTGTGCCGACCTTTTTGACAGCATTTATGAAAACAATCCGATTGCCACAGTTTGTTTGTTACTCTGATTTCTGGGAAAACTGTGTGACGAGCACGAATGTTTGTGCCCGAGTCATGGATAATTAGTATTTATATAAGTAATTTTAGGTATATTAGGTTACCCAATCAGCTTAACGCGATAGAATCAGAAATGAAGAGATCCGTAGACGAACTGGAGTAACCGACATAGCTCAAAGAATTGCCAAGTTGAAGTGGCAGTGGGCAGGGCATATAGCTTGCAGAACCGATGGCCGTTGGGGAAGAAAGGTTCTAGAATGGCGACCACGAATCGGAAGACGAAGTGTAGGACGGCCCCCCACAAGGTGGACTGATGACATCACACGCGTCGCAGGAAGCCGGTGGATGCGAGTGGCGGAGGACCGTGATGTGTGGAAGTCGTCGGGGAGGCCTATGTCCAGCAGTGGACGTGTATATCGGCTGATAGATAGATATAATACTCTCTCTCTCTATGGTCGGTCCCTCGTGTCTGAGGATCGCGATCATCGTTGGATAGTCCACACTTGGATCGAACCATTAGCCTCCATCGGTCTCTGTTCATGGCGCTTCTGACCACCGAGCTGAATTATAATAGAAGCGTTGCTAAGTTTATGTCTGATGACATTAGTTTCTTTTTAACTGGGTACAGTATATGTGTATGTATGTGTGAGCATATGTGTATAAGTAATACATTTTCTCGTCGGTACCACTAGGCGGCTGTTTATTTACTACGTAAGACGTTTCAGGAGTGGGGGGGGGGGAGAAGTCTGAACAAATCTTATATTTCAAATTTCTTTGTACAACTAGGTTTTAATTTCTCTTACATATTCGGGGGTCAAAAAGTGGCAAAATATGCCCTACGTTATAAACGAACAGCTGCTTGTAGAATTTATGTTGATTATTCCAACTCTTTATCTTCCTATTGTTTTGTTTTGTTTCGTGTATTGTTTTATATTGTTTAACATTGCACAATTTGTTTCCCATTTTCCCTATTCCCGCGTTGACGGTAATAACTCACACATTTCTATTTATTCTTTATACCCCTCAGCCGTCATCGTGCTATTATTACGTCACATCCAGGCCGCGGCCTTAGCTGTTACGGACTTGGCCTCACTCATAATGAAACGCGATAAACTTCCGGGACTAACCGTGTTATTGTCGAAGTTCGGAAATGTGCAGAGTTTGGTAAGCCGAAGCTGTATATGTATATGTCTCCATTTGTCGGCATTAGTATCTTCACGTTTTGTAAGATACACTCAGAGGAATTCCTGCTAGCCTTCTTAGTACAGGGGTGGGTTCATCGACCTCTCTATCTCATGGCGGACTGAAATAGGTACGTACGTAATTGAGACCAACTTCAATTGTTTTGCAATAAAAGGATTTTTTTGGATTTTATCGCGTTTATGTTTTATGTTTTTTACGTTCCTCGTGTCCATGGTTCATGGTTCCATGTACAGTCCTCCAGTGATCATGGTTGCTGTAAAGCAGCGGAAACGTCGGAAACGTATAAGACATAAAATAAAGGCCATAAAATCCGTAATATTATTTTTAATATTCGAAATCAATATTTATTTATTTTTTCTGATTAGGTCACAGGTTACACAAAAATGACCCGCCAGTTATACCACCCGTATGGATGGAGGATCTTCCCTTTTCTGCTAACAGCCCAATTTTAATTTCCATGTGTTCGGGAATATTATAAATATGTAACAAAAAAACTGCATTTGAAAATAAATATTTATTTTCTACATTACATTTATTTTATCGTACACATAATATTTCATTGAACATCCTTAAAATATTTATTTACAAAATAATACATTACTTTGTCCTACAGTGATTTAAGTACACAATAATTATTATTATGTAGGTTTGCTATGGGTTCCGTGTGCAGAGACATAATCTGTAGGTACTAAAGAAAAAAATGTTGATGACTTGATTTAAGTATTTTTTCAATTAGTTTTTGTGTCTATGATTTTTACTTACTTAATATGAACATATACATGTACTTTTCTAAATTAAAAAAAAACCCATACGGTACACACCATATTCTAGTTGAATGTATTTTTTACTCCCTGTGGGCAAGTCTTATTTTAATACATTTCTTATAAAATTGTGGGTGTCTGAACCCTATGGACATATGGTCTAGCCTCCAATCAGAATCAAATTGATATTATAAAAACAAGATGACGTTAGAACTCTTTAAGAATTTTCGTTAATTAAAGTTTTACTATAGATTACTTTCGTAGGACCATACAAATAAAGGATCGTTATTTATTCAATCCTGTGAACAAGTAGGGTAAAACACCCAGTTCTTATCCACTAAAGTGTTTCGCAAACTGGCCTCTTTAGATAACCAAGTTGCTCACAGTTTTTTTATTCAGTAATGGAAGTTACTGAAAACATTTTTAATTGGTGCTTAAGATCTGTGCCAGATTTAGGTCTCAATCTGCAGACTTTTTGTTTTAAGTAAGTGTACTTTCAGGCAAAGCTCAGTGCAAAGATTAAGAAGATATCTCACCTTTCATTTATTTTTTGTACTTACATACAATTATACGTAGAAGATGGAAGCCCAACTTGGGGCGTCAAAACGTGTATCAGAATTCGTATTCAGTCAGACGGTCGGTCAGTTAGTTGATCGATCAGTCGGTTAGCCAGTTGGTCAGTCAGGCGGTCAGTCAGATAGCCGGTCAGTCGGTGTATTGTCACAAAATAAATAGTTTTGTTTCCATTTCGATCTGTATTTATGACAAGTAAATCAAAAACTATTTCGAGTTTGGCAATAGACGCCATTTTCATTTCTTCATGTCATATCCATTATTTTATTTATAATGTGTATTTATTGAATTTAATATTGCTATTAATTACTTGACACTGGCAAAATACCCGCTAAGTTGCGGATGAGGCCATATTCATATCCATTTTATTTCATCGCATTTCATTTCGTAAAGAAAGAAGAAGAGTTTGGCAATTTTACAAAAAACTCGAATCGATAATTTCTAGGATCCAGGAATCGTTATATAACGCGGTTGGTACGCTTTTATTAGCCACCTGTTCTCAATTTAAATAAAATTAATTCAGTGACCAATTAATACAATTCCCAAGACACTGGAAGGCCTTGGTACATTTACACGTACGGGCTTCAGCCTGAGCTACAGTAAAGTGTGTTTAAGCCTTATTTCATTATTTGGCACGTTCAAAATGTGTATGTAAAATATCGATTAAAATATGAAGTTTGGTTATGGATGTTAATCCATCCATCCAAATCACGCCAGAACGGCTGAAAGGGTCTGGATGAAATTTGGCACAGAGATAGATTATAGTCTGGAATAGCACATAGGCTACTTTTTATCCCGGTAAAAAGGCCATACTTTTTAATCGCGGATAACACCGCGGGGCGCAGCTAGTATCTATATAAGTATTGCATACTGAGTTCGCCCTTAGTTCATTTTACAGTACCCATAATGCAAGCGTTGCTTAGTGTGGAACCGTTTAGTTGGTGTGTTATTCTGGCGATATGTATTCATTTATTCATTAACTTTATACAAGTTAATAAAAATATATCTTTCAGTTTTTTCTGAGAAGTAAACAACACTCTATTGTATAAATAGAAATAAGTAAATACAATTGATTGAGAATAAAATCTACATCCGGCCTCAATCGACGACACAAGAGAAAATATTTGAGCAATAATCACGGCGTCGACATTGGCTTTTTATTTGGCATCATTTCTTTGTCCATTAGTGAGCCAGCGTGTCTGAGACGCGTGGGCTCTGAGAATAGCGGGTAGCGAGCAATACTAAAAAGGTTAGGCACAAGTAAAAAATATTTGGCACACAGGGCGGGTCCTACCTTAGAGGCCGCATTAGTAGGTGCCAAGTCCCAAGACGTCGAGAGTGAACAGGTTCCTTCTAGGCAAGTATGCTCCCATGTTGGTCAAAAAAAACCTCCCATGTTTGTCAAAAAAACCATTCTACTTGACGTGACGAATGTTCATATTCGAGTCGAGTTTTTACTTACCGGAATTCAAACACGGGACCCTTAGTACAAGCAGAGTGATGATTTTGAGCATGGGAGGACAATGATAATAGGTTATTAAGGGGGAAGCTCAGGGCCAGGGCGCGAAATTCAAAATGTCAATGGTTTTTATTTTTTTACGAAAAATTTGGACATCTTTACGATGTAAGGTACTTTTTTAAGCAAACTTAATACATCGAGACATCCAATGCAGAATGCTAATATCGCAAAACACTAAATTACATCGTAAAGAAGTCCAAATGTTTCGTAAAAAAATAAAAACCATTGACATTTTAAATTTCGCGCCCTGAACCTGAGCTTCCCCCTTAACTCGTTTATTTCGGAGCTCCAATATATGATGGCGGCAGAATGAATGGTATTATAATAAAGAAGGATTGGTAATAAAATTCTTTACAAATGATGTATTTTTCAATGTAAAATATAACATGTACTGGTATTAATACGTGTATTTATTAATATGAATGTATATGAATACATTTTGAGATATATTTGTACGGTAACAGTCATATTCCCGATTATATTCCTTCATAAAACTAATCTGACCCCTATAAGGATCAAATTAAAAAAAAAAAACTCAGGTCACCTACGTTTTATAATCAACTCCTGCGCCATATTACTCACCTTATGCTGTTAAAAGGGTAAAAATGTTTTTTTTTAATAAGTAGATGTTTAAAGGATGTTACAAAATTTAGATAATGTTTGCAATAGGTACGTAGAAAAAGCAGTTAAATTTTGTTAGCCATTTTCAAAAGTATTAATGTGTCGAAATATACTTTGCATATACAGAGTATATCAGAATGGGTATACTAAGCTTTGAACATGCTTTTTAATTAGTTCCCAACAAAATGATAATTGTGGCTTTTCGTAAGCATTTTTTTTATGTCAACTCATCGGGATTCTGATTTCACATTATATGAGTTAATTGCTTATGATATACTATGTAGGTTACATACCACATAATATGTACAGTACAAAAATAAGGTACCTCAGTAATTTTCCGTATAACAAGACAATTTACAGTAATAAAGAAGCCATTTATTTTACTTTACACATAAATATAACCATTTTCTAGTTAAATTACGAGACACTATGACTAATAATGGTTATCAAAAAGCCTTATAAGTAGCTCTTTCGTCGTCTTTCGTCTGATCAATACAATGTTCCTTTGATTTTTTGAGTCCATAGACTAGATAGAGTGTTTCGTTTTCTTAAACAAGACTAATATATACATTGAAATCCATCTTCTGATAATAAATATACAAACACTTATTAATTATAAATACAGTCAATAGTAAATGATGATCGATCATATTTTTCTGCTTTAAACGATCATCACGCATCGTAAAAGACCCTTTTGTAACCCCTGAAGCATCGAAGAGGGGGGGGGGGGGAGGGCGTTGTAGATCTCATTCCTGTTGTCTGTCTGTGTGTGGTATCGAAGAATGAATAAATAACTGATTCCAGGTGAATTTAAAATGTATTCTGGATTAATTGTGAATTAATCCTACTTTAGTGGTTGCCGTCGGATTTATATATTTAACCCCTTATTTATAGATGCTTACTACGCATTTTTCTGAAGAAATTTGTTTTGTAAAGCGATTGAAATTTTTCTATTAATTTATTAATCAAGTGCTGCTATGGTGTCCAGATGACAAGTCCCCTAAATATCAATTTTTTTCATAAGTTAATGCAAAGTATGTACGGTGACATTGTCACGCGACACTTGACACTCAGGTGTCGACAGGCACTAAGTGACAAAGCAACAAGATCTGCAAGTTGGTGTCGCTAAGGTGTGCACACATCGACACTCAGTCTATAGACTAATTTTGTAGTTTCAAATTTCGTGTAAACGTGTTCTTAGGTTCTCGAAAAGTGTGTAGGTAAGTAAGATAGTAAAAATCAGTCAGAGCGAAGCATTTTAAAATTACACAACAAACCAGCCTAGATTTATAGACACATCTTTCACTATTGACTGTTGACTAATCACTACTTACCTAGTACCTTAAATTATACTCTCCTAACGGTGGTTCAATGAGTACTGTTTCAGTGGTATCCTGCGCTGGTGGCGTCGATGTAGCCAGTGCTGCTGGTCGTAACGATATGGCCAGTGGAAGAGCTGACCTGGCGCAGAGCTGGGAAGCTCCTCGCGTGGAGCCGACGGAGCGGTACCGAGTGCAGCGACCTCTCCTAGGGACAGAGAAGAGTTTGTTAACCTGCGTAACACGATCGGCATTTGTTAGGCCTACCTAAACCATACAAATAAATAAAATTGGAGTGTCTGTCTATAATATTAAAATAACCCCTTTTACTAAGTGCATTTGGATGTATACACGATACATATACCAAAACAACATTTTTTAACATTTTTGTCTGTCTCGACTTATCCGTAGAACAGAGTCCGATGTGATCATGGATCAAAAACGAGTTAAATAGCTAGACGTGATAAGGAATACGAACTCTACAGACGTACGTTTTTAGAATTTTCGTATCTTAAATAGTTTCGGAAATATAGAATCGAATAACGTTCAATCTGACATTAGCTCCGCATAAAAACGCACGGAGTGATCAAGCGACGGCGCGCGGGGAGCCGCAGCGGCGCGAGCGCCCCGTCCGTTCGTCATTCCGGCCGCTGTTTGTTGGAGGAAGGGCGTTTTGTGTCATGTGCTTAGCTTTTTTTCGGCTTGATAAAAAAAAATAACTTATGAAGTGTTTTGCATGAAATTAATATATTTTTAGAGATGTCACGATCACGGAAAATTTTAGATATGCTTAAAGAAGATGCAGAGAGGCCTGAGCTTAGTTCAACATATTTTTCAAAAGTTCCTGCTGATATGAAGAAAAGTGCAAATGTTGGTAAGTTGACAATTTCAGTTGTATTATTTAGTGATACACACTATTAAGTTCTTAAATAAATAAACATTATGTCTTTATTGCTTTTTTATCTCAGTAAACAGTTGTGGGCGATCGATTTTAATATAGGACGTTGCTTGACGGAGAGGTATAGAAACGCATTTTTAGTGCGAAAATACGTTTGGCGTAATGCATATTCACAGGCTAATCGTTATTTCTGTGATAATAAACGGTAAAAAGTAGAAGTCTTATGAAATATTAGGACGATTTTATACGAACATTATTTAACTTCTAAGCGTTTCATGTGAATATAGGACGTTTTTCTAAGGAATCTGTTACAAGATTTGTTGGTTCGATATTAAGATGGGACGTTTTTACGAGGATAATAGAATCAGTTAGGACGGTGTTCATTTAAAAATATCGTGAAATATAAATATTTTTTTTATTTAAATTGCTAGGTACATTGGTCTGGCAATATAAATATTATAACTAGTATTTTATGAATACCTATAACAACAATTTACAGTTATTTTTTTAAATTTCAGTTGTGTATGATGACAACGGCATGACAAAGCAAACGTCACCTTTGCCTCCTGGTGCAGAAGAAATCAGCCAGGAACTAGGTGATATATGGGAAGAAGTTCTGCATGAAGATAGTGGGACCAAAGAAATTACCTGCGACAGCTCAATACCGAATGTCATGTCTGATCCGCCTGCTGAGGATGTTTACAGCAATCAACCTAGTACATTTTCTTTGGAAGTGCCTTCTAGTTTCGAAAATTCACCTTTAATACAGCTTGAGGAGCTGTTAGAAGTTCCTCACGGCAGATCTACCCCGGTTAATTTGGAATTGTCAGTGCCAACTCCTATGCCGTCTCCTACTAATGCCCATTCGATCTGCGATAGCACATTCTGCCCAAATCATGTAGACAGTTTCTCTGTGATTGCTTCGTCGTCATTTAGCACCACGAATTCGCCTGCTTCTTCCCACTCAAGCTATTGCACCCTGACTCCTAAAACGAGTAGAAAACGACAGAGGCGTCCAAAAGAATGGACAGACCTTAAACGCAAATGCCTAAAGAATTTAGGTAAAAAATATGTTACAAAAAAGGGAAAAGCCATCGATGAAAAAACAATGGGGCCAGCATGCAAATGCCGCTACAAATGCCCCGATAAAATATCCAACCAGCAGCGGTTGGACTGTTTCGCTAAATTTTGGCGACTGGGAGATCGCGCTATGCAGTGGAATTTCATAATAAAATATTCCGATAAAATGAAAAAGAAAAGATGCCTAAATCAGGATACTCCTAATAATAGGAAACATACTTTTAAGTATTATCTGCCGCTGATCACAGGATCTAGCGAATCTCACTGCGAGAAAACTGAAGTATGTCAAACTATGTTTATTAATACTCTTGCCGTTTCAACTCGTATTTTAAAGACTGCGTGGAAGAAGTACGATGGAAGTGCTATTTTAGAGGAAGACAGACGAGGTCGCCACGACAATCATAAGATCGTTATAGATGACTCAATGAAACAAAGTGTTTGTGATCATGTTCGGGCATTTGTCCCAGTTGAATCTCATTATATACGCAAGAATAGCCAAAAGCTCTACCTACAAGGAGACTTAAGTATTGCCAAAATGTTCAAATTGTATCTTGAATGGTTCGACCCCGCAAAATACACCTCTAAGGCTACAAAAGAACGCCAGTATCGTTACATTGTCAACTCAAACTTCAATCTAGCTTTCCATATTCCCAAAAAGGACCAGTGCGACGAATGTCACGTTTTCCGATTGAAAAATAATCCCACAGACCAAGAAAAAGAAACTTTTCAACAACACCAGACTAATAAGAAGGTCGCAAGGAATTTAAAAAGCCAAGATAAAGAAGATGCTGAGAGGTCCAATGGAAACATGGTCACTGCTGTGTTTGATTTTCAAAAGGTATTGCAGTGTCCTCATGGCAATATCAACATATTTTATTATAAAAGAAAACTATCGTCTTTCAACTTCACGGTGTTTGACATGGGAAAAAGGAAGGCTGTTTGCTACATGTGGGATGAATCTGTGGCAAAACGTGGCGCAAATGAGGTTAGCAGTTGCCTCTTAAATTTTATCCAGGCTAATGTTGATCAGGGGGTCAAGGAGTTTCGATTTTGGTCAGACAATTGTGCTGGCCAAAATCGTAACCGCTTTGTATTTTCATTGTACGTTTACGCCGCAAAAAAGTTCAACATATGCATAACACACCGGTTTTTACAGAAGGGACATACCCAAAATGAGGGGGACAGTGTCCACTCTGTCATCGAGAGAGCTTCTCAAACCAAAACTATTTATACCCCTCGTGAATGGCGCTTATTAGTAAGATGGGCCAAGAACGAAGGAGAACCCTATATTGTCCGCAACGTAACCCAGAATTACGTATTTGACTTCAAATGTCTTGTTAACAATAAGGTTTGGATGAAAGACATTAAGGGCAAGAAGATTAACTGGAATAACATTCGAGAAGTTCATGCAGAAGGTAGTGATCCCAACAAATTGTTTTTTAAATATGACCTAACTCAACCTGACTATAATATTTTAGTAATTCGCGGTAACACGAGGAACTCGGTACAAACTGAACTAAAACCTGCATATTCTGAACCTATTATGGTTCCTGCTGCCAAATATAAAGACTTAATGGATATGTGCCGCTCAGAAGTAATTCCCTTAGAGTATCATTCATACTTCAACTCTTTGCCACATCACACCACTGTTGATGTTTCTGAAGAATCGGATGATGACCTATCGGAATAAGAAATAATTTTCTTCTTTTTTTTTTGTTGCTTCTTTTTAGACCTGAATTCTTCTTTGTCTACGTACAATTTAATTGCTATTAAACAGGTTGAGTCAGGTCATATTTTAATAAAAACTATTTGTTTGGATCCGTCCTCATGAACTTCTCGAATGTAATTCCAGTTCATCTTCTAGGTCACGATGTAAGACTGATTGATAATATTATAAAGGCCGCTATATGATTTATTTTGAAGTAAGTAACTAGTGGGAAGTTTAAATATCTTCATTTACGTATTTTCCGTTGTTATGATAAATATTTACGTAGGTACATTGATAAATTTAAGAATGCTAATTTAAGTCCGTGCCGTAGTCGTGTAAGTTACCTAGTTACCATGCTGTGATACGATATGCCATTTAATTACTATTTTTAAGTTTTAATTATTACGCCACCAAGGCAGTTTTAGGTATACGTACTGTTTAATTGTTATTGGTAAAATTATAAAGACTGAACGTTACTTTGAAAGAATATTATGTTATTGTTGATTTTATAACTAATGCGAAGTTTAAATTTCTTCATGCGCGTCTCCTGCATTGTTCTATTAAGTACATAGATCTGTAAGTTTTAGACTATGCTAATTTTAAGTCCGTACCTAACTGTGATGTGATTGCTGTTCAAAGTGATGTCAACGATGTGGGTTTTGATATCTATTTTGAGATTTTTTAATTAATAAACGATTTTAAATAATAATTTCATTTTTTATTTAGTTATATGGGAGGATTGTAATAATATGGCTAACACTATGTTTAAATGTTTTAAGGTGGTTATTCACAAAGGACTCATAAAGGATGGGTAATTCCAACAAAAAATGACCCATGATAATATGGAACGTCACTTAATTCAGACGTCTCCGTAAAACAACGTATAATGTTCACTACGGACCCTCGCTCTTCCGCCATAAAACGTCCTATGTTGATATGGAACTCAGTATCTCGAGAAATAAAAGCCTAAGAAATATACACTACATGGCATTTAACTAGGCTGGGGCGTTGTTACAACATACCAAAAAATCTAAATGTCAGGTCTCACCGTTTGAGTGTTACACAAGTTAACAACTTCTCTAACCTCTACTGAAAACTATGTACCCTACAGATCGGACTTTATTCTACGGATGAGTCGCTCTGTTTGTTACGGCTAATCTCTGAAATGGCTGGACCGATTTTGACGGGACTTTCATTGGCAGATAGCTGATGTAACAAGGAGCAACTTAGGCTACTTTTATTTTAGAACCCCCCCCCCCCAACCCGCGCCAACGACTTAATATCACAAAGGTTGCCGGTCGCGCGGGCTCAGAACGCGCGAGGGGGCTATTGCTAACGGTTGTGTCTTTGTTAAATACCACGCGGACGAAGTCTCGGGTAACAGCTAGTATTACAATATATATTCACAAAACTCTCATTCGCCCACAAATCGTAATCCCAAGTTCACGAACCGGTCAAGGGTAAGCTACTATCGTTGAATAATACCGGACGCGGCTTGTCTTTATCGATTTTTCAAATTGTTTGTCTTGGCGTCCCTCCAAAACTGTTCCAGTAACTTAGCTCCGCGGTTTCCGTTACCGTGTTGACACTGGCGCATTTCATCCGATAAATAATGACACACTTTTTACTAGAACCATGGAATGTTGATGACATTATTGCAAAGTGGTCGTGTTTGCTTTCAGGGCAACTTTAGGCGTATGCGTGTGGTATTATGGTACTTATTCCAATGTGCTGCAATTAATATGCTCATGGCTCAATTATTTACTGATTACATTTTAAAGTAAGAATCCCATCTTTAAGTTGAACTAGATGTCCCGGCAAACTTCGTACCGCCTCAGTATAAAATGGATAACAAAATAAATTATCTCTTCTTAACTCTTTTTTGTTGATTTTCGCCTTGTCTTAATTAGTTATTCTGCTATTCGGGGTTGAGACAAATTCAAAACGTTAAAGATCACAAAAATCGGCCCACCCATTCTTGAGTTATAAATGGTGTAAGTGTTAATTTGTGACTTTGTTGTAAATAAATAGATTTGTCTGAACCATTTTGTATTTAAATAATTATGTACTAATTTTAAGTAAAAACAATGGCCATTCTTAGCAAAAACATAATTATAGGTACAATATTCTGGCGTTATTACCAAAAATTTTCATTTAAAATTGTAAAGCCACATGAGACCGAATCGCGTGAATGTAACAAACATAGAATTTAAATAACTCTGAACACAGTCATCTCACGTACGAAGCTAAGAGACAATAATTTTGTGCCTACACCCTAAGGGTTAATAACGATAATTAGCTTTTGCATTATTAAAAACATACAAGAACATGAATATTCACTCTGCAATGAATTGCATTGTAAATAGGACTTGTATTTGTATATGTATTTTTACTAAAATAAAATTAAAAAGTTTATTCGACACAGACACAGACACAAAGATACACAAACAGGTACATACATGAAAAAGTAAAGAACTTAAAGTAGTGGTAGTACTGGATCGCCTTGTTTGTAAAAAAAATATAATTTACACAGTTTTTTTATAAAGCAACGTGATCCATATTAAGTAGCATATAACTTAACGATTCATCTGTTAAAATATTTTACACTATTTTTGTTACACCTTATTATGTATAACAATAATAATGTTACATGGTTTGATTATGGCAGGTGTCTACAACCTTTCCAATATTCCCATCCCATATCCATCCAATCCTCTATCCATATTCCTGCAATAGGTCCTCTGCCTGCTGAGGTCAATTCGCTGTTTATGCCATAATTTTCAGCAATTGACCCCAGCAGGTAGCTAACATAACATTAAAATTCTCAAAAAGGGCCTCTACGTGTTGGACCCATGTCCCCGCGCAAGCCTTCCAAAGATCCGGGTAAAGACCGTGTGGAGAGAGACATAATGTAACATCATTTTATGATGTTTCAAATAAGTCACACTGATCTCATAAGTGTAAGTATATCATTCCTTATCCTGTATCAATTAGCAGAATCAATTTAAAAGATACGATCTATTAATAATCACGTTTAACCTAAAAAGAATCAGAATCCTTAAAAAATAATTGATACTAATCCAAAAAAAAACATTCCTCACAACCATGTCCGGTTGCTTTTTTTTGCTACACTAAAAATCTCATCATGATTACTATTTTTTTTTTATTACATTATAGGCAAGTTTTTGATCTCGATCTCACCTGATGGTAAGTGACGATGAGATCTACGATGGAGCATACTTGCCTAGGTAGAAAGGCGGCAGTAGATCGAGACGCTACATTCACTAGGCACATGCAGCGCAACTGATCTGACCCGCCATCCATGATGTTACTAGTTAATAAATCTGTGACATGAATTTATGTACTTACGTTTTTTAATGTAAATACTATTTTTAATACCTACTGATTGACCTCTTAAATATTACAGTGTTTTTTTAGATTGTTCTTTTGTGCTCAAGTATAAAATATAGTCTCAATTCAAAGCATTGCGTCGGCGTTAACATTTACTCGCAAACGTTTGGTCTGCAGAGAACCCTTTGTTCGCGGTTCTGTCCGTAATTCCTCGGAGTTTCTGTTCTGTTTTGATGTTGACTGATTTATATCCTTTGCTTAGGGTAATTTGGCGGAGGAGTCCGCACTGGCTCGGAAGGAATGAAGTTGAGCATTTAAATGCAAAGTGAGCTTAAGTAATTGTTATTAGAAGCTATATATATGCATATAATGGAACGATCTTTCATCTATTTGTGTGTGTTTGATGTTGTTTAAGCGTTATTATTTAGTCCATAAAATATAATTTCGAGTAGCAGAATGTTACGTGATAACTGAGGTGATTTTGAAAACCCATCACTGCCCAGTTATCAACTGATTCAGTTGTAAATAGGGTGTATGGTAATTAATGAACAATCATGAGAATAATTACAAATAATTGAAGCTTAAAGCGAAAATTAAATTAACAATTTACGCAAAGCCCGGAAAATTATATTTCTCTTCAAATTAATTCATGACATCTGACTAAAGTGAATATATCATATCCAAGTAAACCTTGAAATACTCTAGATATGTACTCTAGATATGTACTCTAGAATTACTAATTATACTAAACTCATTAACATTTTAGACATAGACATGGTACGGTAATTTGCGGTCCCAAACTCGGTGGAAGCCTGTATTTTTAACCGACTCCAATAAGGAGGAGGGTTTGTTACCTCAGATCTCCGTCATTTATGAACCGATTTGGATAATTATTTTTTTTATATGAAAGGATATGCTTACAGACAGCCGACGAAGAATAATAAAAGCATACTCAGTAACGAGATGCGTGGACCAATTTTTAGGTATAGTCTTTGGCGCGGACCGGCAATACTCGACTCAGTTGTTTGTTTGGCACCAACTTCATATTAGATTTAGTTAGACAAGGCAGGTTTCAAGATTAGATTATTATTGCTTTTTAGTTTTTGAAGACGGTTTTTATTTTGTTAAAAAGTTTTTTTTTATCAATACTGAATTCAAGACGAGTTAGAAAGATAATAGAGTCGTAAATACCTAGCACAGTGACACCGCAGGAGTCTCAAAAACGCGGCTCTGAAGGTCCTGTTGAAGACCGTGTAGATGATGGGGTTGATGGTGGAAGACACGTAGCCAAGCCACAGACAGATATCCACAACATGCTCTGAAACAACATTTATTGATATTTAATTCCTGCTAATAATTGATTACACTCAGAAACATTTTGACAGGATCAGAAAAAGCCACATGATGACCGACAGAGTTGTCTTAGTCAGGTTAATCAGGCTCACCCAAGGCATATGCTCATGGTACCTCGCCCAAACTGAAGACAGCATCAGTTCTATATCTGTTCTAGAATCATCCTCAGTCCTGTATGATAAGCACATGGCAACACACTGGAGGTTATTTTAACTTTGCAATAACCATGGTAATAAAAAACAGAGTTATTTTTAATATAAGCCCACTGAGTTTCTCGGTGGATCTTTTCAGTTGAGATCACGTTCCGATCCAGTTGTAGAGTTAAGAAAAAAAATTTAATGACAAATTGTAAGTGCTCTCGTAGGCCTATACGAAATAAATGATTTGATTTGGTACCCATAATACAAGCGTTGTTTAGTTTGGAACCATGCCGTTGATACATTCGTCTGGCGATATTTTTATACCTATCATTTTTATTTGCAACTAACCTAATACCTAGAAATTATGTACATAAAATACCTCTATATTAACCTGAATTATATGTAGCCTCCTTCGTTGATTATAAAGGTAAAAAGTACACGTACTGAAGGACATAGACCTTTTCGAGGCACGGACTAATCTGGCTTTCCGCGGGATCTTGAAAAGTTTTCACATCTGCTCGGGTCTGGCGGTATTCGTATTTTTTCTCCGGCGTAAGTAAGAGCTTTTCGGCATCTCCGAGTGGGCTGCCCACATTCGTGATATAGATAACAAAGTACTGAGGTAAGTTTGGCCAAATGAGACGAGTACGCTTCGTATCTTTATTGTATCTTACTGAAGAACACCTCTCTACCTTTTTTTATAATAGGTTGGCCAGTGGCCTCATCATTGTAAGGATTTTTTTTTGGAAACGGAAAATGATGTCTTTTCATTGAAGGTATAAGTAAGTTTATTAATATTAAAAAAATATATTAAATATTAAAAAAAAAAACTACATAGATAAATAGCTACATACAACAATAAAGTTATGTTATCAATAGATCAGTTGCTCTGCCAACAACAAAGAGTCGCTCTTCTTAAAATGGTCAATTTCATAAGGTTTGAAGACTTCGTATAAGTTTATAAGCCACTAAAAAACCTGTAAACATCGCTCTATGTTGAATAGCAATTGCATGGCAATTTTCCTACACTGAAACTGGCAAAAGTGACAAAGAGGATTCTATAGTCATTGCATTGAGAATCAATTTTGTTTGCCAACTCCGATCACAAGCAATGCCAATCGCTACATTAGTATTCGTTATTCGAAAAGTTTGCGACTGCTATTGCCCGAAAACATAAATCCTCAGTGCTAGTTACTATCGATCCACAGGGGAACTGCACTGCGGTCTACCAAGTCTGTGATTGATCAGCTGGTTTGAACCAAAAGTTACTTGAAATCGGAGATTCTTCTGCTGTGATATTCCAAACAAAGTAAAGCTTAGCTATTTTATTATCGATTTGCGAATTTAAGTTTACCAAACCTATGTTTATAATAGGTAATAAAATATATAATACTAGCTGCGCCCCGCGGTGTTACCCGCGATTAAAAAGTATATAATTTTTACCGGGATAAAAAAATCGCCTATGTGCTATTCCAGACTATAATGGAAGGCGGCAGTAGATCGAGACGCTACATTCACTAGGCACATGCAGCGCAACTGATCTGACCCGCCACCCATGAATGGCAACACCGAACGTCATGCCGGAACACGGCTAGGCCGTTGGCGACATGGCTTTGTTCAGTGGGTGGTGACTAGCCACGGCCGAAGCCTACCACCAGTAAATGGGTAATCGTTCTGGCGTGATTGAGTAACAAACATCCATCCATCCATCCTTCCATCCAAACTTTCACATTTATAATATTAATAGGAAGTGGTAAGTAGGATGTAGACGGTAACAATTTATTTAATAAATTTAAATAAAAATCTAAATGAGAACTAAATAAAACAATTCAATGAGTATCCAAAAAATCCCAAACAAAATACAATTTGCATAAAGTCCCCAATAGTACAATCTCCATCCGCAGAAATACGGAAGACGGCATTAGTAATATGAATTATAATTTATCTGATCTACTTGAGGGATGCCACAGATTATGAGCTTGGGGTCCGTACTAATATAAATGAGGGGAGATTTAAAAACGTTCTGCTCACTACCTGGATTGGAAAATTGTGAACGACGTTACTGATTGCGAGATTAGATCGCGGCTTGATTGACTGTCACTGTGTTGTTTAAACAGCTTCCAGTGCTAGTAGGATATTTTCACCTTAATAGATAATAATTTACATAGTACCAAATCACTTTTTGATTAATTTGTAAATTTAAAACACAAGTCTTGTAATCGATCTGTAGCGACCTTTTCAACATCACCACAAGCTACACAGATGGCGCTGTAGACGCATTCGGAACAATTGACAATTCGCCATTCAATCCTGAAACGCGCTATGAAAGTTTTCGGAGCACGTAACTTATATACAAATCCCGACAATTACCATCGTGGCATAGCGGCCGCTCCGCCAGGCATACCACCCGCCTGGCCGGAAGATCTTCCCTTTTCCGCTAAATTGGTGATCGTCAAACGATCATGACTGTCGATGCCAAGGAAATCTGAAAGTTTTGTATTACCTGGAACTATACAAGCAGGGCACGCCGCAAACAGTATATTGAGCAGAAAGAACGGCGCCCAGCACAGCACGAACGTAAAGAACACAAGTCCAAGGACCTTGGTCGCCTTCTGCTCATTGGCGACCGCGTTGGCTGATAGAGACCTTCCTTTCTTGCGGTTAGCTAGGAATCTGTAACAAATGTGATACGATTATAAAAAAAAATCAGCATAAGGTTGAAATTGCGTGTTCAAAAGAGAGGAATAATCCTATTGACACTTAACGATTCCACCCATGATGGCCGTAACCCCCTACTCGGCTTACCTCGTAGTAGAGATAAATATATTACAAGGAAAGCAGAAGTTTACTATACATCTATTAATATTGTGCCGATGGATAGTATCAATCTCCTTGAGCTAAAAAAGGAATACCTTTCTTAGCTAGAAGTAACTATATTTTTGGTTCATTCTGGTTTAAAACAAATCCTCCGACCGTTCGTAGATCTAAGTTTATCCTTTAGTCCTCGAAAATATGTATTTATCTTCGTTTCAGTTTTATCCAAACTTCGATCTGAGCGAGCAAGTAACCTTCAAGGACACTCTTTGGCCAAGTACAAATAAAATCCTAATAAGGTCCTCTTTTCCAAACGAGAGGGTCTTTGTTGGATTGATCGGTTCCCTTATTTACCTTTTATTTTTTTACATCGGATAGATTTATCAATTGCCGTTTCCTTTGTGTGATTTTCGCAAGTTTAGCAAGCGCCTTTTTATGGATAGATTGGCTTAGGTCTTATTTGTAAAGAACCACCTCGACTTCGCTGGTTTTAGATAAGTTACCAGGTTATCAGGGAAGGCATTTACAATATACGAGTATATTGTAGCCGAAGATCACATGACGACGTTATTACGGTAATATATTATTCAATTTCCAATCTCCACGTCTGTATAGGCTACGGGTCTGGGGGGAATTGTAACAACTATTAGCAACCCGACTTCTGCCAGATCAGTTTTCGACCCCAATTTGTGTTTATCGATATTGACTGAAACTCATTATCAAAGTTCGTAATCGTTTCAGTTTTCAGTTAAATTAACGGAAATATGACTCTACTAGCAATGAACGTGCTAGCCTGTAGAATTTCTGGAGTGCTTTTATGTACGCCGGGTATTTTATCCCCAGGTAAAAATTTTACTAATGGGGCATCGCTGAACGGGGTCATAGCTTTATATCAATACTAGCTGTCAAATTCTATTGTTAAACATGGCAAATAGTTAAATTTAACAACATTTAATCTAATCTGAAAGCAGAGTATAATTTTGCGACATTTTGAGCTCGCTCGCGCCACGCCATTTTCATATCATCATGTCACATCCATTATTTTTTTTATAATGTGTATTTATTGAATGTGTTATTGCTATTAATTACTTGATATTAGCAAAATATCCGCTAAGTTGTGGCTGAGGCCATATTCATATTCATTTTATTTCGTCGCATCTCATTTCGTAAAGAAAGAAGAAGAGTAGAGTGAGCTAGATGCATGATGCAAGTATGGATCACGCCATTTTCATATATTCATGTCACATCCACTATTTTATTTATAACTAGCTGTTGCCCGCGACTTCGTCCGCGTGGTATTTAACAAAGACAACCGTTGACAACAGCCTGCCCGCCCATTCTGAGCCCGCGGAACCAATGCAGGTGTTGCTATCAAACTTAATCAGGCGCTGCGCTGCAACATTGGTTTTAATTTTTTTTCGTGAGATCCTATTATTTTTTCTAAAATAAAAGTAGCCTAAGTTACTCCTTGTTACATCAGCTATCTGCCAGTGAAAGTCCCGTCAAAATCGGTCCAGCCATTACAGAGATTTGCCGGAACAAACAGACAGACAGACAGACAGACAGACGGACAGACAGACAGACAGACAGACAGACAAAAATTGTAAAAAATGTTGTTTCGGTATAGGTAACGTGTATACATCCAAATGCACTTAGTAAAAAGCGGTTATTTTAATATTACAAACAGACACTCCAATTTTATTTATATGTATAGATGTATAGATGTGTATTTATTGAATGTGTTTATGATATTAATTACTTGACATTCATTTTATCTCATCGCATTTCATTTCGTAAAGAATGAAGACTTCACTAAAATTTACACGAGGTTTGGTTGGTTTGGGGTCGAGTCACCTTCGTCCGTAGGAGAATTAAGTACCCTCGAGATACCCTACACGTTGTGATGGACCGATATTTTAACAAATATTGATCGCTTTATTACTTTCTAAAATCCACCAACGCCTCAACAAGGGCAAGCAAAAACAATTGAAGCTTTAACACAGCAGTTATAAAAAACTATTACAAAGCCCTTCGACCCTTCATAAATTCCGGCTAAAGTGTCTATGCACTTAAAGACACATGTTTGGGTAACCGCCTACCTGATGTGAGCTGTGGCTCTTTCTCGACGTTTCAAAACTTACTTTAATTTGTTAAATTATTAATGAATAATGTTACGTGCGGGGGTAATTAAATGCCGATTACGTGAAAATTACTTTAATCGCTCTCCACACAGAAGGCAAAAATAGTACACACCAGTACACTAACTAGTAAACACTCAAATCACAATTCACCAAATCACTTAGAAACACAGTTGTCCAGAGTATTCGCTAGAGTCGCCGGTATAGTCTTCTTAGTTCGCTTCCGAGAGATGTGTTCACTATCGCTTTCAAATAGAAAACTGTCTCGTCGCTGGTCCTGCACACTATTTATAATCCGAAAATAGCGAGGGTGGATCTTTCCAGAAAGGTGTCGACAAAAACCCGCAAAACAGAAATGTTCCATAAGGAAAATGAACCTTATTTACACGGTAATAAGGAGGGGCTAGAATGTTCTAGTGTACGTAGCTGCATTCGTGAAATCGGTATTATTCCGAGAACTCCCAGTTCCAGGAATTACATTGTCCTCGCATTTGTTTACTAATAATTTTAATAAAAATAATACGAGATATATTCTGGAAGCCGGTTGCAACATTGTTGGCGATTCTAGATTTTTCTTCACAGATCGATAGGAGACCTTGGACCCGACAATGCGTTTTTGTTTCTAGAAGCTTCGATGACTATTTCTCGAGTTATCGATACCTCTTTTATACGCATCGTAACATTACCCCCCTCTTAGTCATGCTCGTCCCGAGCATAATTCGTGCCATGATATCGTGCTAACCTGTCCACATGGACTACCTTTGGTTTTCCTCTAAGTCCCTTCTTGATTCGGAAAGTTACATCATTGATCCTTGTAATGATGGTGTACGGTCCTTCCCAGCGAGATTGAAGTTTCGGAGACTTTCCCTTTTTGCGAAGCGGATTATGAAGCCACACTAGTGTTCCTTCTTCAAACCCGTTGGTGTTCGCATTCCGATCGTACCGGGTCTTCATCCTTGTACTGGTCTTGAAATTATTCTCCCGTACGCTTCTGTGTACTTCATCCAACTGGTTTTGAAGTTCACTCACATAGTCCGTAACAGGCTTAGGACTATCGGGTGGCGTGCCTGTTATTGCATCGACTGGGAGCCTTATTTCTCGACCGAAGTTTACCTTGGCCGGAGTATGTCCCGTACTATCATGTACCGCGGATCGATAGGACATCAGGAACAGGGGAATGTATTGGTCCCAATCTCTTTGATGATCGTCCACGACTTTAGCCAAGTGGTTCTCTAAGGTCTGGTTGAACCTCTCGACCATTCCATCTGACTGCGGATGCGCTGGAGTCGTACGGGTCTTATTGATTCCCAGCAGTTTGCACATTTCCTGAAATAGAGCAGACTCAAAATTCCGCCCTTGGTCTGAGTGAAGCTCCATGGGTACGCCATATCGACAGACCACTTCCTGGACCAGTTTCTTCGCCACAGTTATAGCTTCTTGATTGGGTGTCGCAAAGACTTCGGGCCACTTAGTGAAGTAATCTTGCACTACTATGATGTATTTGTTCCCATCATCTGTCATAGGAAAAGGTCCAGCAACATCAATAGCGATGCGCTCCCATGGCGCTCCAACGTTGTACGTCTTTAATTTTCCCCTGCTTCTTGTCTGCGGGCCTTTCACTGAAGCACAAGCGGTGCACTTACGGCACCAATCCTCGACATCTTCCCGACAACGAACCCAGTAGAAACGTTGTCGCACTTTAACCAGAGTCTTCTTGACTCCAAGATGCCCACCAGAAACACCGTCGTGAATGTGCCGCAGAAGAGGGGCCACCTTACTCCGAGGTACTACGACTTGCATGGTTACTTCTTTCCCGTCGTTGGACTCCCATTTTCTACATAGTACACTGTTTTCCAGAGTCAAGCTGTCCCACTGAGCCCAATAGCTTTTGGTGGTCGAACTATGAGCAGAAACATCACTCCATTGGGGTTTGTTCCCAAGTCGTTTCCAGTCCAGTATAGGTCGAAGGTCATCGTCCTCTTCTTGGGCCTTCTTCATATTAGTTCCAGTCCATTCGTCGTCAAGTTCGGGTGTCCTAATGACTTTGATCTCTTCCTGCACTTCATTGTTCTGACAGTGCTTGCAGTCTTCGGTCATTGTGACTTTCGGAGCCTTATCTCGACTAACCTGTACTTCCCTTACGGTTCTGACGACGTTTTGTTTCTGAAAGCAATCTTGTTCCGTTTGGGTCGCAACTTCCACGGCCCTTCGTTTTCTAGGACATTCCAACTGAATGTGCCCCTTTCTTCCACACACATAGCATGTTGGCTCAAACCGAAGCTTCCTCTTTCTTTTCGGACATTCCGGCCGAACATGCCCTTTGTCTCCACACTCATAGCACGTGGGGACAAACCGAGACTTTTCCTCTTCTGGAATCATCGCTCTAACTTTATGCAGCCTCGTGTCTTGTTGCACAGCTTCCACCTCAAGAGCATGTGCAAGTGCGTTTTTCAATGACTGGTGATGACCCAATTTCACAGCGCCTCGAACCTCCGAGTTTCTTATACCATCGACAAATGCCTGCAGCAGGTTCACTTCGATGACTTCTGGTGCCGACGAGTAAGCCCGACGAACCAGCCTTTCTATTTCCTGGGCCCACTGCTGGAGGCTTTCACCAGCCTTCTGTGATCGCTCACGGAGTTGCACTCGGTAAACATGTTCCAGGTGCTTATCACTGTAGCGCGTGTCTAACGCTTCCATTAGTGTCTCCAGCGTTCTTCTTTCAAGCGGTAGGTTTTCGAGGATTGATAAAGCGTCCCCACGTAGAGCAAGTGTAAGAGCTATAAAAGATTGCTCATTGCTCCAGCCATTACCACTTGCAAGTACCTCGAACTGGTACTTGAACGCTGACCACGACGAAGTCCCATCAAAACGTGGTAAGTCATGTTTTGCAGCTGATGGTGACGCCACTGCAACAGATCCATAAGTTCTTAGCTTCATCACCTCCTTATTAAGTGTTTCCCAGCGGTCTTCCATAGCCTCATTCTTGAGAGTTACTTTTTGTAAGCGTTCTTCGAGGTTCACTGTCTTCATGGTAACTTCTTTATCAAGCACTTGTACGCGTTCCTTTAAGGTGTTAACTTCTTCTCCGAGAGCTGTGATACCTAAGCTGATTTTATCTAAGACAGCTTCCTGGCTGGCCTGCACCACTTCCTTAATCTCCCGCTGCGTAGCCTCTTGGTTAGCCTGCATCATTTGCTGCATAGAAGTCATTTTCTGATTGAGCTCCTGACGACTGGCTTCTTGGTTAGCCTGGAGCATTTTTTTGCATAGATGCCAACAATACTGACATGTTCATGTCTGGCGAGCTAACCCCTGGTGCTGCCACAGGTTCCGCTGGGATCTCAGCTCCAGCCCGAGGCTCTTCCTCTTCACGGATACGTTGGCGTGCAGCATCCATTTCCACTTGCCGTCTGGTTCGTGGAGTACGCCCTTCGTCTTCACGTGGTAGTAACGGCATCCCACTTCTGACACCAATTGTTACGTGCGGGGGTAATTAAATGCCGATTACGTGAAAATTACTTTAATCGCTCTCCACACAGAAGGCAAAAATAGTACACACCAGTACACTAACTAGTAAACACTCAAATCACAATTCACCAAATCACTTAGAAACACAGTTGTCCAGAGTATTCGCTAGAGTCGCCGGTATAGTCTTCTTAGTTCGCTTCCGAGAGATGTGTTCACTATCGCTTTCAAATAGAAAACTGTCTCGTCGCTGGTCCTGCACACTATTTATAATCCGAAAATAGCGAGGGTGGATCTTTCCAGAAAGGTGTCGACAAAAACCCGCAAAACAGAAATGTTCCATAAGGAAAATGAACCTTATTTACACGGTAATAAGGAGGGGCTAGAATGTTCTAGTGTACGTAGCTGCATTCGTGAAATCGGTATTATTCCGAGAACTCCCAGTTCCAGGAATTACATTGTCCTCGCATTTGTTTACTAATAATTTTAATAAAAATAATACGAGATATATTCTGGAAGCCGGTTGCAACATTGTTGGCGATTCTAGATTTTTCTTCACAGATCGATAGGAGACCTTGGACCCGACAATGCGTTTTTGTTTCTAGAAGCTTCGATGACTATTTCTCGAGTTATCGATACCTCTTTTATACGCATCGTAACAATAATATAACCACGCATGAAATCCCTAGGATCATAAGAACATAATTAAAAGTCTTAGAAATCATGCATGACTATGCTATAATGAAATTCTTTAAGGTCGGCAAAGGCGCCTGTCGGTTTTAAAGGATCGCGGTTTGTTTTAGATTACGATTATCATTTATCTTAAATGATTATGATTTGTTAATTGATAAAGTTCGTCTTAAATCCGAATGTACATTAATTTGAATGATGATAATGTTTCAGTTACACATACGATTCTTCAGCTGACGCCATCTAAACAAAGAAACACTGCGAGTGTTCATCGGCCAATCGGTATCGCTCACGCGTAACGATTTACCAATCCCGTGACTGATGCGTGTACGCGATAGCTTGTGGGCGTGGCTTCGTCGCAAGAGTCCTGGAACCAGAATCATGAAGATTCAGGAAGGCAGTTCGATTTGAGAGTTAGATGGGGTCAGTTGTCGTGGGGAGCGCCTACGGGCACTTGTAGTATTAAGGGGATTTACGTATCTATTTGTAACTGTGTTAGAGTATAATAATTTAGATTCAGTGTTTATGGCAGTGGCTGTATTAAAAGCTAAGTAACAAATATACAAACACTTACATACGATTCGTCTGGACTTTAACGCCACACCGAACCGAATGGTTCAATAACAGATCTCTTATCATATATACAGTGAGAAGCATTCGCCTCACTTGTCCAGACTAATCGTGTCCACACGGTAATAATCACCGTGTCTGTGGGCATGTTAAATATAATATAAGCCTGACCTTGAAGGCATCCCCTTGTAGTCCCATCTTTTGGGCTAGTAATCAATTGATTACTGTAAATATTCCTCTCTTTAGAGTCTGCATTGGGTGTAGGGTATCTAGTGGCATATGGCATGTCGCTATTTACCTGAGGCGCGTTTTAGCGAAAGGGAGGTATAAGGCAACCGGCTTAACTCGGGGCCTGTCAAAGGATTCGCTACTTAGGGAAGCCAGTTGTCTAATCTGTCAGTGGTGGAACCAATGCATATAGATAATAAACATTAAATGTACATCCTAGATTAAGAATTGACTGTTTTACTGCTTACGTTATCTTGTGTGTGTGTATAAAAGTGTTGTACATTTAATAAACAAGCATTGATTTTCTATTGTTACATTTGTTTGTACTCTATGAATTCCCGACTTGCCTTGAGTAACATAATAACATTGAACAATATTAAGTTATCCAACTGGGCAAACAAATGCCACGTTCATATCATTTGCCTTAGAGATCACTTATGAGTGTCGATAAGTTGGGAAGCGAAAGCCGATGCATTAACTATTAATTAACTATTGACCAGCCTTAATTGGCACATGATATATTAATTACTTGCCTTAAAGACTTCGCCGCCTATACCCCAGTACAACGCTCCACTGACGCTTCGGCGGATGTGAGAGGTGATTCAAAAACCAATACCAATATATATACAATGCAATACAAAAGGAATATTCCACATAAATCCCGAGGCCTCGGCATACACACCAAGCTGTATGAAAAGAGCACCACATAGTGCCAAATCACGTACGTTAGAGTACTTGGACGTCACCGTTGAGCCTAAAAGAACAACCTTGTCCGACCACGGGCTTGCCCACCGTCCCGGTCTCAGGATCGGCTACGGGTGTGACATATACTACTTATACTACTTAGACTTGGATCTGTTCTAGAGGGACGACACAGGCTTTGATAAAGGTCACTAGCATCACCTTTGGGCTCTCTTCTTGTATTACCTAATACGAGTGGGCAAATTGTTCGCTCTTCGATAACTCAAACCTAGTGAAATCTATGGGGTACATGACTTTTTAAATAACAATACATTGCAATCAACTTGAGTCGTTACGTCGTGATAATATAATTTTGGTAACACTTATACCTCCTGGTATAGGCCATAGGTCGGGGCCGTCACAGTTGATGCCGTGGCCGAGGATCTAGGAAAAGAGTATTGCTTAACTGCTTTACCCCTAGAAAAATTATCTGGTTTCAAAATATTTAAAACACAACGTAAACTTAAAATTTTATTGACGATCACAAACGTTACCAGATTTTTTACGACCAAGCAATGTTGTTGGATACTTGTATTGTTCTTTGTAGCTCGCCGGGTAAAACGGAGTTAAATAAACTTCCGTTTAAATTATTTTATTGAACTACCGAAAATCAGTACTTGTATTACTTATTAAGTTAATATGTTTTTGAACGGTTTGAGAAAGAGTTGCAGGCGAGGGGTGGTTAGAAATTCTATAGTAGATCCAACTACATTCAAAATAAGCCATGTAATGGGTCTAGATACAAACATTACAAATGACCCCGCATTAAATATGCTCAGTCATAAATTAGACGATATTGATATACGAGTTTGACAACGTGGTTGACGGGCAGTGTTGAGTTAAACACAACGTATAGATAACTTGATAGATAGTTCGGAGGTACAATTTCTTTCACGTGTTAAACCCGTTAATGGATAAAATTATGAATTAGGATTAGCAACAAATGCCTTACAGTTCCAGCATAAAAATGATATAATTAATTAGTGATGACTGCGAAAAGAACTAATGTGTGCTAAATGTGAAAGCTTAGTGGAATTATTACGACAAAAAGACGGAACCATTGTCTAGGTTATTACAAAAGAAATTGTTGTTGAATGGACCCGAAAGGTTGATAAAACATTTGGGCGCGCAAAAAGAATATTTCTACTTTTAATAATATTAATACATGGCAACCTGAATAGTTCAGTAGTAGTGACCCTGTTGTCTGTACATAAAGTCCCAGGTTCGAATCCTGGTAGAGATTAACAGTGTGATGAACACAAATGTTTGTACCCCTGATTAGTTCAGTAGTAGTGACCATGTTGTCTGTGCATAAAGTCCCAGGTTCGAATCCTGGTAGAGATTAACAGTGTGATGAACACAAATGTTTGTACCCCTGATTAGTCCAGTAGTAGTGACCATGTTGTCTGTGCATAAAGTCCCAGGTTCGAATCTTGGTAGAGGTTAACATTGTGTGATGAAAACAAATGTTTGTACCACCCTGTATACTGGGATCCCTGCAGTAAATTGTACTGTACCGATAATACAAGCGTTATTTAGTTTGGGACCATACAGTTGGTATGTTTGTCTGGTGATAATATGAATATAATTACTATGAACTATTTTCTATACTTACAATAAGTATGTAACGGGAATGTATATGTACATTGTGGAGTGCATTTTTCTGACACAGAGGTGACAACCCTCATTTTCGTCATAATGATTATTTGCTTACTTGCGCATTATGGACAAATTATCGGGTATATTTTATTGAAACTTATCAAGGCCGATAATTACGATACGATACTTTAAATATCTAAATATTATCCAGGAAAAATATCTTTTGTATTTCTATAAGGTTTGCTGGGTGGTTTTTATCATCAGCCCCTCATGTCTATTATACTGATTATCTGCTTGCTTCCGCATTACGGAAAAAAATATCGGGTAAATTTTATTAAAACTTATCAAGGCCGATAATTACGATACGATACTTTAAATATTTAAATATTGTCCAGGGAAATTATATTTTGTCTGTCTTTAAGGTTTACTGGGTGGTTTTTATGAAACTTGGTATGGTGATAACTTAAACATCAGGTCAAGGTATAATATAATTTTATACCAGGTAGTTGAAGATATTCCCCGAGATAAAGGAAAGGGTTTAGCGTAAAAAGTCGTGGGCACAGCTATTTATAAACAAATAAAGCGTATTATTTACAGACTGATGATAATGCATTTGAAACAACCAGTTGTGTTTACTATTTATCAGGAAGGCGACTTCGTGATAGTAAGATTTTGTAATAGGGGACTGTCAGACGCCCAAATGCATTGGATGATTTCAGTGTGAGCGATGTGTTATAATTTATAGTTTAACTAGATTTAAAGGCATACTTGCAACGCCAAAGTGATTACCCAGACTAATCACAAAAGGTTATATACGTGGGATTTATTAGGTATGCGAATGATGAGGTGTAAGCATTATATAGGACGTATTAAATACTGTATTTGACATATTGATGAGATAGAAGATGGCATAGCTAGTGTGTTATTAGTAAAGATAGTTGAGAGTCAAATATGTGTAGATTAGGTGACGCGAACCAGTCATCATAGTAAATTAAGACAATACTAAAAGCTTTTGACAGAAAGGTATCCGAAGGTTACAGCAGGGGGACCCTCGTAGAACTTACTACAAATGAAATTTTTTGTTATTGCTTAGTGTGGGACCTTATAGTTGGTGTGTTCGTCTGTCAATATTATTATTATAATCTGAATGAAGTAGACGAAAATTATAAAGTGGAAGTGTGATTTATGAACGCACAAGGACCGGCAATAATGTGATTGCAATCTTGTAGGCCCTGCGAAATGGATTGATAATGACCCGTTCATGAAGAAATATAATTCTTTGGTAGGAATAAAGTATATGCAGAAGGTTTTATTAATCACGTATGTCACGCGAAATTGAAAGAATTCTAAGGATCTGCGTATTTTCTAAAATACAAAGTACGAGTCACAGGATATTGTATGATCTAGCCAACTATTGCTAGCATTAGAAGTAAGAGATTTTTGTGTAGACTATCTTGATGATTTGGTAGTATTCACCTCGGGAACCTTAAAAATGCACATAAATCATCTAGACAGGTTACGCGAGGCTAATATGACATGCAACTTGTCGGAATGTAGTTTTTTTGCAGACGGAGGTTAATTTGTTCGGACATATTGTGTCTGTCAATGGAATGTGAATGAATCCGGAAAAAAAAAAAAAACGAAAGCCATTAAAGAATCCCCAACGCCCAAGAACATTAAACAATTAAGGGCTTTCTTAGGATTCATAAATTATTTTCGAAAGTTCATTCATAAATACGGGGAGTAGACGAAACCGTTGTGTCACGTATTACAGAAAGGAACCGCTTTTAAATGGACTCCGGAGGTACAGAATACGTTTGAGCGGGTAAAAGATTTATTCCTAGATTCTGTAATGTTAATACACCCAGATATAGATAAATCATATTATTTACAGACTGATAGTATTGGATTGGGATAGCAGGTTGCGTTTATCAGTTATCAGAGGAGTGCGACCCCATTGTAGTACGATTTTGTAGAAAAGGATTGTCAGACGGAGAAATGCGTTGCACGGTTTCTGAACAAGAGTGTTTGTTATCATTTACAGTTTAACTATATTTTAAACATACCTGCGTACCCACGCATGTGACGTGAGATTGGAAAGGTAGTGAGGAATTGCGATATTTGTAAAAAAAAAAAAAAAAAAAAAAAACTAAAGATGAATTGCAGGTCACCGTAGGACCAATTAAACCAGTGATTCTATTGAAAGTGGGCAAGATTGTATTTGTAGACTTATATGGGCCTCTGACGGCTGGAAGGTTTGGAAAAAGATACGTTTACGTAATGCAAGATGCATTAAGTAAATTGATACGGTTATATGCTTTACACAGAGCGACAGGAAGGGTGTTGTTGGTTGCGTGAAAAGGTTTCATGATAAATTAACGATAAGACGAATCGTAACTGATAACGGGGCTCAATTCATTTCACGAGTGTGAAGACGAATTAGCAAAATTAGGTATTACACTATCACATACATCAGTGCGAAACCCGCGCCAAATTCTACTGAACTGATGTTTAGAACTTATTGTCACAAATCACATAAGAGTTGGGTGGACATGCTACTACTTATTGGAAAATGTTATGATAATGTGATTCATTCAAGTACAAACTTTACACCATTGGAATTGGTAAAAGGGAAGCCAACTAGTTTAGCGGTAGATAATTACGTTATGAAGTTAGTTTCGGAGAGTCATGATAGTGTTGAATTTATACGCGAGAGGGCCAGGGAAAATATAATGAAGTCTGCCGCTATTCGCGAAAGGATCTATAACAGAAATCATAAAATCATACAGTTTAACAATAGCGAAAAAAAAGTCAAGATACGAACTCTACCTAAATCAGACAAGGAGCGAAATATTATAAAGAAATTCGCATTGTTATTTGAAGGACTCTTTGTTATTGGTGCGATACCGTATGCAAACGTATACACGTTGTTTAACAAAGAAGCGAAAATAAAAGGCAATTATAATGCATTACATTTGTCGAGGTATTATGAAGATACTACCGGTACAACTAAGAAATTAGACTAGATTATGGGGGTGGTTGATGATCATTTACTATGGATATGAATGAATTAAGCCTAGACGAGTTAAGCTTGAGGAAGAAATTGTACATTACGAATGGAGATATTTATCAAGAATTAAAAGAGACCAGATAACGTGGTTGTTGGTCAATTAATAACCGATTTTTATTTTGATATGTGTGAAAAGTTAATCACTCGAATATTCTGCGTGTTTAATTTTCCCGGGGTGGAATGTGATGGACCGATATTTTAACAAATATTGATCGCTTTATTACTTTCTAAAATCCACCAACGCCTCAACAAGGGCAAGCAAAAACAATTGAAGCTTTAACACAGCAGTTATAAAAAACTATTACAAAGCCCTTCGACCCTTCATAAATTCCGGCTAAAGTGTCTATGCACTTAAAGACACATGTTTGGGTAACCGCCTACCTGATGTGAGCTGTGGCTCTTTCTCGACGTTTCAAAACTTACTTTAATTTGTTAAATTATTAATGAATAATATAACCACGCATGAAATCCCTAGGATCATAAGAACATAATTAAAAGTCTTAGAAATCATGCATGACTATGCTATAATGAAATTCTTTAAGGTCGGCAAAGGCGCCTGTCGGTTTTAAAGGATCGCGGTTTGTTTTAGATTACGATTATCATTTATCTTAAATGATTATGATTTGTTAATTGATAAAGTTCGTCTTAAATCCGAATGTACATTAATTTGAATGATGATAATGTTTCAGTTACACATACGATTCTTCAGCTGACGCCATCTAAACAAAGAAACACTGCGAGTGTTCATCGGCCAATCGGTATCGCTCACGCGTAACGATTTACCAATCCCGTGACTGATGCGTGTACGCGATAGCTTGTGGGCGTGGCTTCGTCGCAAGAGTCCTGGAACCAGAATCATGAAGATTCAGGAAGGCAGTTCGATTTGAGAGTTAGATGGGGTCAGTTGTCGTGGGGAGCGCCTACGGGCACTTGTAGTATTAAGGGGATTTACGTATCTATTTGTAACTGTGTTAGAGTATAATAATTTAGATTCAGTGTTTATGGCAGTGGCTGTATTAAAAGCTAAGTAACAAATATACAAACACTTACATACGATTCGTCTGGACTTTAACGCCACACCGAACCGAATGGTTCAATAACAGATCTCTTATCATATATACAGTGAGAAGCATTCGCCTCACTTGTCCAGACTAATCGTGTCCACACGGTAATAATCACCGTGTCTGTGGGCATGTTAAATATAATATAAGCCTGACCTTGAAGGCATCCCCTTGTAGTCCCATCTTTTGGGCTAGTAATCAATTGATTACTGTAAATATTCCTCTCTTTAGAGTCTGCATTGGGTGTAGGGTATCTAGTGGCATATGGCATGTCGCTATTTACCTGAGGCGCGTTTTAGCGAAAGGGAGGTATAAGGCAACCGGCTTAACTCGGGGCCTGTCAAAGGATTCGCTACTTAGGGAAGCCAGTTGTCTAATCTGTCAGTGGTGGAACCAATGCATATAGATAATAAACATTAAATGTACATCCTAGATTAAGAATTGACTGTTTTACTGCTTACGTTATCTTGTGTGTGTGTGTATAAAAGTGTTGTACATTTAATAAACAAGCATTGATTTTCTATTGTTACATTTGTTTGTACTCTATGAATTCCCGACTTGCCTTGAGTAACATAATAACATTGAACAATATTAAGTTATCCAACTGGGCAAACAAATGCCACGTTCATATCATTTGCCTTAGAGATCACTTATGAGTGTCGATAAGTTGGGAAGCGAAAGCCGATGCATTAACTATTAATTAACTATTGACCAGCCTTAATTGGCACATGATATATTAATTACTTGCCTTAAAGACTTCGCCGCCTATACCCCAGTACAACGCTCCACTGACGCTTCGGCGGATGTGAGAGGTGATTCAAAAACCAATACCAATATATATACAATGCAATACAAAAGGAATATTCCACATAAATCCCGAGGCCTCGGCATACACACCAAGCTGTATGAAAAGAGCACCACATAGTGCCAAATCACGTACGTTAGAGTACTTGGACGTCACCGTTGAGCCTAAAAGAACAACCTTGTCCGACCACGGGCTTGCCCACCGTCCCGGTCTCAGGATCGGCTACGGGTGTGACATATACTACTTATACTACTTAGACTTGGATCTGTTCTAGAGGGACGACACAGGCTTTGATAAAGGTCACTAGCATCACCTTTGGGCTCTCTTCTTGTATTACCTAATACGAGTGGGCAAATTGTTCGCTCTTCGATAACTCAAACCTAGTGAAATCTATGGGGTACATGACTTTTTAAATAACAATACATTGCAATCAACTTGAGTCGTTACGTCGTGATAATATAATTTTGGTAACACTTATACCTCCTGGTATAGGCCATAGGTCGGGGCCGTCACAACGTGACCCTGGGTGGTGCCAACGAGGTGACAACTCTACTGGTGGTAGGCTTCGGCCATGGCTAGTCACCACCCACTGAACAAAGCCATGTCGCCAAGCGGCCTAGCCGTGTTCCGGAATGATGTTCGGTGTTGCCATTCATGGATGGCGGGTCAGATCAGTTGCGCTGCATGTGCCTAGTGAATGTAGCGTCTCTATCTACTGCCGCCTTCCTACCTAGGCAAGTATGCTCCACCGTAGATCTCATCGTCACTTACCATCAGGTGAGATTGAGATCAAATACTTGCCTAAAATGTAATAAAAAAAAAAAAAAAAAAACACTTGTCAGGGGAAAACTTATACCGGCGGGCGTCAATGTAAACAGGGCATTGTACGCGGTATTTTACCCGGTATAACTATTCCCCTCGCGTAGTCTCTGAACGGGTATTTGGCATTTATCCGGTGTACGTATTACGCTGTCTGAGTACCGTAAGCGCAGCCCTAATGATCTTCAGTATTTGGAATTAAATATGGAAATGTCAGTTTTTTTTTTATTATTATAATATTATATTTACTTCGGAACGAAATTAGTTTTTGCTGTTACGTGGCGCAAAAGAGTTTAGCTCTTGCCTTTCAGCTATAGTCTAGTAATTATATTCTAATCTAATTTGACGACCCAATTAGCTCAGTTTGTAGTGACCCTATTTGGTCTGATGGGATCCCGTGTTCGATTTCTGTTAGAAATAAACTTTGTGTGTTGAGCTAGAATGTTTGTATCCAAGTCGTGAATGTTTAATATCTATATAAGGTTGAACAAAAAAAGTGTAAAATATTTGAACAGATTAATCAGAAGTTATATATGATGATATATAAAATATTCGTGAATTTTTTTTTTTAACAAAGTGTACCAGTAGCCTTTAGCCATGCGCTTAGTACGTGGTGTTATTTTTAAATGTCTAATAAATTAATAATTTTTTTTGGGAATGTTATTTTTATATCCTACTGTTGGCCCTGTTAAAATATTTTACACCATTATTGTTACACCTTATATAAGTATTATATACGTTACCCATAATACAAGCGTTGCTAAGTGTGGGACCGTAAAGTTGGTGTGTTCGTCTGACGATTTAATACTATATTATTCGTTAAATCTGCACGAGGGAGGCCGATTATTGTGGCTGATTTAATTCGAACATGTAAGACTACTAAACGAAGAACAATTAAATCTAATCAACAACTTGTTAACAACAGAATTATCTCAGTTAAATAATGTTAATCGTGACATTCGCCGCTTCAAGCCCCGCCAATAATAATTCACTCCTCCCCAACGTTTATTTTTGATAAATTGAGACATCTGTTGAAACTTTTGTGTAAACTTTCTGCTCGAGTCTGGAGCTTCATTGAAAATGTAAGAGCACATTTTATAGTTGAATGAGATTCGTTAAATTGAAGGTAATGGGTCTACCGAGAGTGGTGGGAGTCGTATTTTATTAGAGGTTTTGTGGAGACACAATTAATTAATAAAAGCGGTGGATATTTTTTATGTATTCTTATATTTTACAGGTCTTTAATTAAATTCATATAAGCCGGTACATACCGCATTGCGGTGATAAGGGAGCGTTCAAGTATTAGGTAATGCAATTTTTGGAGATTTTTGACCCCCCTGTAACGTATCGTACCGTTTCAGAAGACCCCCGCCCCCTCCCCCAAATTCGTTACGTAATACTTGAACGCTCCCTAAGTAAACTATGAAATTAAGTAATTATGCATAGAAAAACTACTCATTGGATTTAGTTACCAATAAAGAGTACAAACGATGAAAGATGTACAAAGTAGAACTTGGGGATACAAAATATCTTAAATGAGATTTACCCCAAAAAGTGTCTTGAAATAGGGTCTAACAAAGTTAAGGAACCTGTTAACAAAAGGTGCTGGAAGTTTGATAGCCGCACCGAACAATAGACCGATTGTGTCTGGACGGGCCTTTTATTAAGACAATGTGACCCTTTTACTGTAGAAAATTGGACCCAAAATGTTCCGGACACGTTGGTAAACTTTGTTAGTTCCAGCAAAATGTAAATTTCGTTGAAGGTGAAAGGCTGGCAGATAAAGTAGTTACCTAAATGTTTTCTTAAATATAGATCGGGAAATTTCGTTTCGAATTTTAGATTTTATAAAAGGACTAATAGCTAAATACAATAAAAATAAAACCGAATGGAGTTTTTTTTTTTTTTTTTTATACATTATAGGCAAGTATTTGATCTCGATCTCACCTGATGGTAAGTGAAGATGAGATCTACGATGGAGCATACTTGCCTAGGTAGGAAGGCGGCAGTAGATCGAGACGCTACATTCACTAGGCACATGCAGCGCAACTGATCTGACCCGCCATCCATGACTCCTTTTTGAAGCCGGTTAAAAAGCAAAAAACCTTCTAAATAAATATTCCCAGACGAACACATAAACTATATGGTCCCACACTAAGCAACTCTTGTATTATGGGTATCGTATAATGGATTGAGGGCGAACCCAGTATATAAAACTTATATAGATATTAAACATCCATGACTAACACACAACATTCGTGCTCATCCCACAAAGTTAGTCCACATCAGGATTCGAACCTGGGACCTGCAGCGCAGATGGCAGATTAACTACCCACTGAGCTAATCAGGTCATCGTAAGGAATAGATTTTCCAAGTCGGTTTTCTTTTGGACATTTTAAATCAATTTAAAAATTTGCCTGTACTTTTCTCTTTATTTTATTATAAGGGTCTCATGCCCGAAAAACACACATTAAATTATTTTAAATTGAAAACAATGATACTGTCTCGCTTTCTCACACCTACTTGTTAAATCCTTAAAATATTTGACACTTTGTCCAACCTTATTATTAATTTAGAATGAATAACATTTATTAATTGAAATAAAACTATTTTTAAGGATTCTATCGCATTTATTTTTGCCACCGACTTGGGATCCAGTAGTAAACATCATAAAATCCAAAACCAAGCGTACCATTGCAAGACCTCAAGACACAGTGAGCCCTTTCTGCGTAGATCGGACCGCAAGTAACAACTAAATATGAGGGGTACCCCCGTCAAACTATGACACTAGGACGTCAACCACCTCAGTCCTCCCGTGACCATGGTCGCTGTAAATCAGCCGAAACTTTGGGAACGTAAACACAAAAAATAAATGCGATAGAATCCTTAAAAATAGTTTTATTTCAATGTGTAGTATTCGCGTAAATATAAGAAATCAATATGTGAAAATTTATTAATTTAGAACTTAGAATTACATAATTTGAAATTAAAAGACGAAATCTCAAGGCGCAAAAGAAGATTTTTTTTTCAATTTCTATTGTAACGAGTGTACCCACGGGGCGGATTCAGTAAGGGCGTGCGAGAGAATTCGGTCGCGACTGTCGCCATTTTGCGTTCCAGGGAACTTTCGCCCGACACGTTCCCCTATTCCGGTCGATTGGTAACTCGCGACATTTGTATTCAATCATGTTATCGTCATTCAAGGGACTCGTACAAATTTAGATTTTAGGAATTGGTGTAGGTACCTTCGCAACGTAAAATGTTAGACACTTTTTTTTACAAGTTTGTAAAAAAAAATGCATAACTTTTTGCCGTTACCATCCTCAGGGTATTTATTCTTGAGAACTCCCCCGTAATGTTATCAGTTTAAGGGGATCAAATTAAGGCGCTTCTGATAGTCAACTGCGCGAGAGATGACGTAGACGCATTGTAAACAGGTTCACAGGTTCAAACCTCGGCTCGCACATCAGGTATTTCCGGATTTTTATGTGTGAAACTCATTTTCAGTCATGATTATCACTTGCCGGTGAAGGAAAACATGGTGAAGAAACCTGCACGTCCATTGAAAGTCGTGTGAAGTTCACCAAACTGCACTTTTATGTTTGTGTCGTAACGATATCTTACCTCAGTGTCAAAGCATTGGGCGCTGCTAGAGTCAACTTCAGAGGCCTAAGCCTCGCCCGCCTCGTCTCCGCAGCTATGCTCAGTGGAGTCTGCGTCGCGACGTCCCGACCTCGTCGCGTACCTGATGAGCCCGTACCGGTACCGTTCATATAGCTCAGTTGAGGGTGTGACACACTCATGCCGACTTTGTTGCGTTGAGCTCTGTGGGAAATTGTTTCGGTTATTGCAAATCTAGTATACAATAAGTTCTACATTTGCGGCCGAATACTGAAATGTCACAAATATTTAAAAAGTTTATAACTATTGTATATATTTATTTTTAACATGTTACTTTTTTCTCATGTACTGTGTGTTTTATTTATTACTATATAATGTGTAACAATACTAGTGTAAACTATTTTAACATTCCCAAAGAAATAAATCAAATTATTAGACATTAAAATAATGACAGCCTGTACGGAGCGCGCGCACACACGCAACTGGTTCGCCGTGTTTAAAAAAAAAAAACAAACTTAATTTACACAATTAATTTATACATAAACGTGATCCACATAACATACTGAATCATCTGTTATAATATTTTCAATTTATTTGTTGCACCTATATTTAACACAACTTAGTTTTTGGTCTGTATATATTTTTTATTGTTTTTGATTTTTCATTTGTGACCTCCAGACGTATATGTCGCATCTCGCTGGTCAAACTCCGATGTATACCGTGAATACGCCTCACATGACATTGGCAGAACTGTCCAAGAGTACAGCCATAAACAACTCATAATATATTAGGAGCGCCGCTTATCACCTATTTTCCCGAACTGTGTCCCAAATATAAATGTAAAAATATATTGAAATAAAACTAATTTGACGGATTTGATCGCGTTTATTTTATGTTGTACGTGCGTGTGGATAGTTTGGTGCATAGATCAGGCGGCAAATAACAACTAAATATGAGGGTGCCACGGTTCAAGCTGTGAAACTAGGACGTCTAACACCTCAGTTCTCCTGTGACCATGGTTGCTGTAAAACAGCCGAAACGTCGGGAACGTAAAAACAAACAATAAACGCGATAAAATCCGTTAAATTAGTTTTATTTCAATGTGTAGAATTCCCGTTAATGTAAGAAATCAATATGTAAAAATATATAATTATGTAGGCATTGTAAGACCTAATGCTCTACAACAATGGCATTTGACAATTTTTGTATGGTCCTATAAAATATCTCGTGACAAACACATACCTTGTAGCGTTGGTTATTCTCCAAGTCAGTTGTCTAGACATGTTCCTGTTCGGGGATAGGTCTGGTGAGCTTCGGATCCCTGTCCTTCTGAAGCCCTGGGATGATGGGCCATTGTCGTAGCCTCCACATTGTCTGGTCAACAAGACAACAAGATACGTCAATAAATATCGCCAGGCAAACACACCAACCGATATGGTCTGGCACTAGACTGGGGGAAATTTCTATCTATCTATCTATCAGCCGAAAGACGTCCACTGCTGGGCATAGGCCACCCCCAATGATTTCCACACAGCACGATCCTCCGCCACTCGCAGCCACCGGCTTCCTACTACGTGTGTGATATCATCGGTCCACCTTGTAGGGGGCCGTCCTACACTACGTCTTCCGGTTCGTGGTCGCCATTCTAGAACTTTTCTGCCCAACGGCCATCGGTTCTGCGAGCTATGTGCCGCCCACTACCACTTCAACTTTGAAATTCTTTGAGTTATGTCGGTTACTTTAGTTCGTCTACGGATCTTCTCATTTCTGGTTCTATCGCGTAGCGAAACCGCGACCATACCTCTCTCCATTGCGCGTTGAGCGACCTTGAGCTTGGAGAAATTTCAGTATACATACGTTTAAATGCTTATATGGATTTTAAACATCCATGACTCGGGTACAAACATTCTTGCTCATCACAAAAAAGTTGCCCTTAACGGGGTTCGAAACTGGGACCCAGATACAGACAGCTGAGTCACTACCAACTGTGCCAATCGGGTTGTCAAATAAGATCATAAATATTATTATGAGTTGTCATAAATGTGCCATTGCGTATTCAATTTAATACAATTATGGATTGAGTTTATCAACTAGTATGACGGTTTTATTGAAGTCGATAGGTATCTCGAATCGTTGCCAACACTATTTAGTAAATAAGCCATTTATCTATCGCCATTAATCTATACATCTATACACATATAAATAAAATTGGAGTGTCTGTTTGTAATATTAAAATAACCGTTTTTTACTAAATGCATTTGGATGTATACACGGTACCTATACCAAAACAACCTTTTTATAAAATTTGTCTGTCTGTCTGTCTGTTTGTTCCGGGTAATCTCTGAAATGGCTGGACCGATTTCAACGGGAATTTCACTGGCAGATAGCTGATGTAACAAGGAGTAACTTAGGCTACTTTTATTTTAGAAAAAAAAATAGGATCTCTCGAAAAAAAATTAAAACCAATGTTGCAGCGCTGCGCCTGATTAAGTTTGATAGCAACAATCTGCAATGCGTCCCGCGGGATCAGAACGTGCGAGCAGGCTGTTGCCAACGGTTGAGTCTTTGTTAAATACCACGCGGACGAAGTCGCGGGCAACAGCTAGTTCAATATATGATTCGTTATTACCAATAGCCGTGGTTACTAATACTCATTGGACATTAAATGTAATTGTAGTCTAGATACAATAATATAAATATATATATACACAACTAGCGGCTACCCGCGACTTCGTCTGCGTGTTATTTAACAATGACATAACCGTTGGCAACAGCCTGCTCGCGCGTTCTAAGCCCGCGGGACAGATTGCAGGTTGTTACTATCAAACTTAATCAGGCGCAGCGCTGCAACATAGGTTTTAATTTTTTTTCTCGAGATCCTATATTTATTTTCTAAAATAAAAGTAGCCTTAATTACGCCTTGTTACATCAGCTGTTTGCCAGTGAAAGCCCCGTCCAAATCGGTCCAGCCATTTCAGAGATTACCTGGAACAAACAGACGGACAGAAAGACAGACAGACAGACAGACGGACAGACAGACAGACAAAAATTGTAAGCAATGTTGTTTTGGTATAGGTACCGTGTATACATCCAAATTCACTTAGTAATAAGCGGTTATTTTAATATTACAAACAGACACTCCAATTTTATTTATTTGTATGTATAGATAGATTTGTATCTTAATTATTATTTATAATTCCATTACCTCACTAAAAATATGTACGGCTTTAATATTGTTTTAAGCCAAACGATTATTTATCATTATTGATGTATCTTCTTCTACATAAATTGAATCATTTTAATAGAATTTATGTTTGTTTTTATTAGAAATGGACATTCGAATTTACAAACACACATCATCCAATAAATAATATTATTACTAAGTATACGTTTATAATTTTGCATGTTGATATTCAAACATAGGCTTTATGATCAACATACTATATAAATTAGCTCCACAAACAGCTCAAGCATACATTGAATTGTCTACCATTATCCATTTATGTATATTCCGTGCGTCGATATAGACGCCAACATTTGGCCAATTTTACGGCCACACTTAGCTGGTTTACGACAACAATTTGCTATGATCTTGTTTACAGTATCCACAATTATCTAACCAGACGTCGGATTATCTATTCTGTCTGAGGTACAGACAGCAGATATTATTTTTTTATATTACATCAGTTTATTTAAGGATTTTTTTTGTACAAGCTCTCCGTGGTGGTAACTTATAAAAAGATCAACATATAGGATGATTCGTTTCCGGGAAAAGGGGATATATCCCGGGATAACTAAAAGAATTAAGTCCACGCGTATAAAGTCGCAGGCGCTGCTAGTTCATAATCCTATCGCAAAATTGTTTGATACCTAACGAAAAAGCAAGTCTCTGCTTCGGTACTGATCCCGAGTCACTGGATCGGAAGATTATTATACCTTAGGATTTAGTCTGTCCCATTCATTTTTTAAACTCGTTTAGATAAGACACTTTGAACGGCGAATCTCATGGGATTGAGATCGAAAATTCAAATCTACTTACTTTGCGAGCATCTCACAATCACTGGCGAGAGGACTTGTAACTATTATACGATTTCAGAGATAAACAGGGTGTAAAGGGTCGGAAATCATGAGTTACAAATGTTCTAATTTTTGAACGCGCAATGTATTGTAAACAAACACAGCGCTCCGCGTTCTATTATGATTTCATGCGAAAATCAATTAAATTTTTTAAACAAAATACGTAGACTCCATGAAAAGATCGAAGGTAAATTCCAACTCTGGGGCGTCCAGAATCATGGGTTAAATCCATGGTATTGTGTGTGTGTGTGTGTGTGGTATGGTATTGGTATGGTGTTTTAGGTACGAAGCCACTTACACCCTGTATAAGGTGTTACAGTAATAGAGTAAAATATTTTTAGAGGTCAACAAGAAGGTCATATCAATCAAGTTTATGTAAAAAAGTGGTGTAAGTTTTTCTTAATTCTTTTTTTTTTTTTTTTTTATTACATTATAGGCAAGTATTTGATCTCGATCTCATCTGATGGTAAGTGACGATGAGATCTACGATGGAGCATACTGCTCCATACCTGCCTAGGTAAGAAGGCGGCAGTAGATCAAGACGCTACATTCATTAGGCACTTGCAGCGCAACTGATCTGACCCGCCATCCATGAATGGCAACACCGAACATCATGCCGGAACACGGCTAGGCCGCTTGGCGACATGGCTTTGTTCATTGGGTGGTAACTAGCCACGGCCGAAGCCTACCACCAGTAGAACTTATAACCAGATTTTATTTTGGAATATGATCTTTACAACTTACATGATATTCGTCCTTAAATACTTAAAATTATTATTGTTCGACATTGTATTTTATGTTAAGCCATTGAGATCACAATTTGGAACGTAGAATAGTATCCTTACAAAAACCCAGAACCTCTCCGCTGAATAGTCCTTTGTGAGCCATTTCTCAAGGTTAAGAAACTTCTTTAAAATGATAAAGTACTGCTCAACTTCGTTCAAAATCGCCTTCGATAATGAATAAGCTAGCAGTTATTCAAAGGTCTTTCATAATCGACAGCTCTCTTTACGAAATTAATCGCTACACATCATTAAGTACGCTAAAATAGGTCATAAGCTATCGATAATTAGACCAAGTTTTTTTTCTATTGGCTTTTGTCCATTGAGCCAGATCCAACGAAATTTTTCCATAGACTACGTTTATAGATTTGTGTAAACCTAACCTATACAGTGATAGCTAAATTGGTAGAACGCTTGCCTCAGTAATGAGGATCGCAGGTTCAAACCCCGGCTCACACCTCTGGGATTACGGGATTGCATTTGCAAATCTCATTTTCGACCATGATTATCATTTGCTAAACGGTGAACGAAAACATCGCGAGTAAACCTGCATATCTAAGAGAACCTCTTGTAAGGCGTGTGAAGTCCGCCAACCCGCACTAGGTCAGCGTGGTGGACTATGCCCTAATCCCCCTCGCATTGAGGGGAGGACCGTGCTCAACAGTGGGACATTAAAAGGGCTGGTATTACTAACCTAAACAGTCATTCAATGAATAAAGTGCCTGTAGCATCCTCTTCCCGTGTCACAAGCTACACAGTTGGCGCTGCAGACGCATTCAGAACAATTGACAAATCTCCATACAACCATGAAACGCGCTATGAGTGTTTTCGGAGCACGTTACATATAGATATACAAGATCCCGACAATAACCGTTAGGGCATACGTGGCCACCCCGCCAGGCATACCACCTGCCTGGCTAGAAGATCTTTCCTTTTCTGCTTAGATATAAGCTATGATGGCAATGTTTGTGATTTTGACCCCTAACGAGGCCAAAAATTTATATCACTCACTATAACTCGCAGGAACACTAGTTTTTGAAATTAAAACACAACTGACGCCATGACTTTTCAGTTTCCCGCAAAAAAGTCGTTCGTTTAAGTAGTAGTAGTATAATTCGTCCAGTAGGACAGTCGTTCGTTTAATTTGTTGTTGTTGTTGGTTACAATTTTTTAATGTAATAAGCGTAGATTATAGAGTAGGTCATAGAGAAAATATTAACGTTTTTTACAATGGGGCGATCGCGAGTATCAGCCTTTTGAGCAGGCGCCGCGACACCTATTTACATAGCCATTATTAATTTCTCTTGGCCTTACATGTTTTTTAATAGATGGATATTTCAAGGATTATATTAGGATTTGCGTTAGTCGAATCACACGTTGTATATTTGTTTTTGATAGTAAGCAATAAAAAATCTCAGACTTGGTGTTATCTAAACAAACATAATAAAAGTCATTGTTATGTTGTCTCATCTATGTGTTTTTATATCTGTAGTCGAGTTCATGTTAATGACCACATAACCAGAAAATGGTGGAATAAGTATGCTTTATTTCGGTATTAGACCCTATTACGTTATACTATAGGGAAACACACGTGAACGTACACAGAACGAGTTCGCAGCAATGTGTGTTTGGATGAATAGAAATAAGCGAGATTGCAACAGGTTTGCAAACAGAATAACAATACTGTTGAATTTCTTATATTGACGCAAATACTACACATTGAAATAAAAAAAAAACGGATTTTATCGCTTTTATTTTATGTTTTTAAGTTCCCGACACAAGAGTCGTAATAAGAGTGTATCCCAAAGTGATTGATTAAAAAACACAATGTAAATTAAAACTCGCTACGCTTGAGAGCGCACGTCACTCGCACGCGTCGGGTATCGCGCGGAGCGTTGTGTTGCGATCGCGTTATTTACTATACATTGCGTGATCAAAAATTACAACATTGGTTACCTATGACTTTTGACATAATAATGATTTCTATAATTTAAAGTGTAACCTTTACCCAAAGTTTTTGTTATCGTGTTCTGTATATGTACATATATCGCTCGTACCCGCACCACCTTACCTTCCCGTATGTGCCTGTATTAATACGACTTGGCCGTCGGCCAAACGGCTTGTGGGCTTAACGAAGGATCTGGATCGCCACCAGCATTGATCTCAACGAACACTGCCAAGTGGAGTAAAAAACCTGCACGTTTTACAATCTATTACTCAGCCTTGAAAATTGTGTCGTAAAATAAATAAAAATATTTGTTTTTAAATAATAGATAAAAAGACATATAATATAAGTAAAAAACTATCATGTGTTGTTAACTTTTGTTATTGGGTTTTAATTAAATATATTTTACCGTAAGGTCAATTAACAATAAGTCTACATAAAAAATATCCAAAGCTCAAATTGCAGAAGGTACATGTGCTCGCGAAAGTAAAACGAACACATTTGAAAATTGACGAACCTTTTCATATCATACTAATAGACTGACCTGCTAACAAAGGTCTCTTAATTCGTGTGTAGCTTAACGAAAATTACTGTACTGTATCTATTTCGTCCAGAAATGGAGGTCGAAAATAAAAGAAGCCGTCTAAAATACCACAGACAGAGGTAGGTAACGTAGTAATTATGGAAAAGGTCCCTAAAGACGAGAAGCCAAGAGTTACAGGCAGACACTGAATTTCAGATTTATATTGTCCATCAGGTCCCTAAAGAAATTGGCTAAAAGACTCGGCTACGTCGACCTATAATACCAGCACTTGTAACGTCCCACTGTTGGGCACGAGCCTTCCCTCAATGCGAGGGGGATTAGGCCATAGTCCACCACGCTGGCTCAGTGCGGGTTGGCGGTCTTCACATATCTTTCGAGGGGTACTCTCAGACATGCAGGTTTCCTCACGATGTATTCCTTCACCGTTTAGCAAGTGATAATTACAGTTGAAAATGCGATTCGCATATGAAATCCCAGCGGTGCGAGCCGGGGTTTGAACCTATAAATCCTCGTTACCGAGGCAAGCGTTCTACGAACTTGGCTATCACTGCTATACGTCGACCTAATTAGAACAATTAAAACACAATGTTCAGTGGACTGCTGAAGGCGCAATCTGTCAGATCAAAAGGTGTTTGCCCCACCCTTTAAGTTCCTAGAAATGGTTGATTACAAATTGATTTACTCTCCGCTGGGGCGCTGTTATTTTGTTTACTTCAAAGTAAATTTATTAATGGGTAATATTTTCGGAAATAAATGGAATATAAAAAAAGAAACTCTAATGTGCAAATCATATACTATACGTATACCTAAAGTCGATCAAATAATTCCATTATCACCTTAAGATCGAATATCGTTTGTACATCTTGGGATGTCAAGGTCGTTTTTCGTTTGCACGATCAATGTGACAGTTGCTGTCTTTGTCTTCTTTTTTAAGTTAGAAATCAGCTACAAAATAGTGCCTTTTTTGCCAGTGTCGAGTAAATTATTATATGAATTATATGTACCCCCAATGATAATGTTGATGACGATGATGATGATGAAATGAATCCTCTACCCCTAAAGCTAGCCTATCAGCAAAGCTGTGGATACTTTACTGAAAATTTACTGGACTTCTTGGGGAACTTGAAAAGTCAAGTTATACTATTTTATTTCAATTACCTTCACTCGTCCACGTTTGAACACACAATGGTTAATATCCCACTAATATTACACATTATTTATCAAACAACACATTTTTTGGAAATAAAACAAAATTGGTTCGGTTCAACGGTTCTCGCCAAAAAGTCTGCTATCTTTGTCAGTGACTTTATTTTTAATTTGAATTTAGAACAGCCATAGTGAAATTTTATAACGTCGAAGTTATTGTAAAAACGCCTTTCGCCCGATGTATAGAAGTTACAATTCTAGTCCCATGTCTTAATAATTAAATATTCATGACAATTAAAAATGTATCCAACTAATTTAAGTACAGGCAATGACGAAATATCTAATAAAGCAACGCTGTTGGTCTCATCTCAAACCGGGGATACTTGGTCGCGAGCCAGCTATCCAATTTAAGTGCAATTAGGTTTATCAACTCAACCCTAGATGGCGTAAGTAGATTTAGCTCTCATCTACACAACGTGACGTCATCATGACATGGCCATCAAAGCTCACCATGTGTCTATAAAAGCAATAATCTAGGAACGCAGCCGGGATAAACTAGCCTATTTGACTCATTTCATTCGACAATGTGACTTATTTCATTTGACTTATGACACGATAATTTAAGATAATAGTACATTACGATATAAGTTAGCTAAGTTGGTAATTATAGTCGAAGCGGGGTTGCAGCTCTAGTCGAAGGTGAGGGCGTAATGGAGCCAAAGTGTATTGACTTACTCACGTGTGTAATACGATGTTCTCCAACACACTTGTGAGGAAAAACAAAACAATAAAATTTCATAAAAACATTGCACTGACATCTGTGGAACATGGCCACAGAACAAAAATGGCGCCCATTTTTTTTTCGCGCCGGTTGATGCACGGTAACAAAGCCGTAAAACCGCCTAATTTTAAAAATATAATTAATTGAATACTTTTGTAATGATTATAGCGTAAATTAAAACTAAAAATTTTGTACAAATAAAATGTTTATTTATCATACTTCAACTGACACGGTTTAATTAATCTCAAAATTGTAAACATTTTTTAGACATGAAATCTCTTTTCCAACATTAAAAAAAGTGTGAAGTTTAACGAGTGTAGTAATTTAAAGTGAAAAAACGCGTGTATAAAAAGCTGCATTATGAACCTAAAATCAGTGCAATAAGAGCCATTTTACGAGCAAGTGTGTAAAAAGGACAATTATATATTACTTCAAATATCCCACAAGATCTGCACAAATAAACGCAATGTAACAACTATGACAATCCGCACGAGTCCCACTCGACTCAAATGGCCCAAAAAGATTAACCTTAATATGATTCGGTTTCCGTTCCCCACAGCTTCCAAAAAATGATCTATGTGAGTCGTTACATTTAGAAAATCTCATCGGACAAATTGTCCGGATTGATAATACGCGGCTATACTCACGACGCTGGTTACATATTGAGTGTACGTGCCTTTGCAATAATAGGATTATTGGTATGGATTTCATTTTTATAATATTACCAGTGATAGCCAAGTGGGTAGAACGCTTTTTTTTATTACATTATAGGCAAGTATTTGATCTCGATCTCACCTGATGTTAAGTGACGATGATATCTACGATGGAGCATACTTGCCTAGGTAGGAAGGCGGCAGTAGATCGAGACGCTACATTCACTAGGCACATGCAGCGCAACTGATCTGACCCGCCATCCATGAATGGCAACACCGAACATCATGCCGGAACACGGCTAGGCCGCTTGGCGACATGGCTTTGTTCAGTGGGTGGTGACTAACCACGGCCGAAGCCTACCACCAGTAGAGTTGTCACCTAGTTGGCACCACCCAGGGTCACGTGTAGTGTATCTCGAGGGTATTTAATTCTCCTACGGACGAAGGTGACTCGACCCCAAAACCTCGCTTGCCTCGGTAACGAGGATCGCCGGTTTAAAGCCCGGCTCGCACCTCTCGCATTTCTGGATTTCATGTGCGAATCTCATTTTCAACAGTGCCAATCGGCTCCTCGTTATATTAACGTGAAGTAAATATAAATTACTAGCTTCGCCCCGCCGCGGTTAGAAAGTATGAAAAATTAAAATAAATCTATACGACGGGAGCCATACATTTTACCGGGATAAAAAGTAAGCCATGTGCTATTCCAGACTATAATCTATATCTGTGGAAAATTTCATCCCGATCCACATCCATACATCCATCCAAACTTTCACAATTATAATATTAGTGGTATTAAAACTCAACATGTCACCAATTATTATAGAGCACTTCAAATCAATACGTTGCTCCGGGGCTGAGGGATTTGTCGCGAATATCCATTTAATTTTCATTCCCGCCGCAGCGCGTACACTCAACATGGTAAAATTTAAAACAGCCCCAAGGCTCGACAGTCGTGCACCAAACACGGCTCGCTGCACAAATCTGTACGCGACACCAGATTGAATGGACTGCGGTTTTTACTATTCCAGTATTTATAGTGACAGAAAATAATGATAATATCGCAAGAAGCACGCACCAACTATACGGTCCCATACTAAGCTACGTTTGTATTATGGGTACCGTGCAATGGACTGAGGGAGAACTTACTCAAAGATTGTCTCTGTCAGGATTCGGACCAGGAACCTTGCGCACAGAAAGCAGGTATGTAGTAATATGGAGTATTAATTATGACGTATAAAAGTTTTTTTTTATTGAAGATTGTGATATATATCTGGTCTAATACAATGCTGTAACCAGCTTACATGGTGTTGATATCCCTGGGAATTTATAACCACCTATTTTTTTAATATGTAATGTAATACTTTTTAATTTCTTGCCGGTTGTTCGCAGAATTTTCTCGGTACCTTATTTATTATTATTGTAACCACAGATTACTACCGCCATTAATCAGAGTATTCACAGTACCATTTTTCTCGTATAATGGTGAACTCTTGTAAAAGATTGTTCTTAATATATTCTATTCTGCGACGTCAGTAATCCCATTGCAAAGATTCAGTTCTTTATAACGATCTTAATTCCATAAATCTTTTTTTAAGACGGTACCAAAATGAAGAAATTCAGGATAACAAGAGCCAAATCTTAGATTGGTAAAAATGGTTAGCGGACATCTTTTTTTGGCTGACTGTATTATATCCTCTTGTACGTGGTGAGGTAAATTGATTCTACGAAAAAAAAAACTCCCGCCAAGGTCAAGAAAATGACTTCGCCATTACTTAAGAAGACTTTCAACTGTTTTTGCTTGCGAAACTTTGGTAAAAGTTTGTCAAGAATTCTACCAAATGCGAGTTCCTAAACTTTTAATCTTGCGTCAAGCAGTCGCCATTACATTGCCTTAAAAGAATGCTTAAAGAACTAAAATTCTTTTAGATATGAACAAAGTAGCCAGGTGTGTGACGGACCAATTTCATTGGAATCGTGATCCTAAGGGAACCCGAAGTTTTTCATACACAACTGAAACAGTTTTCATTATTCTACGTCAATACGCTACGCGTGTGATATCTTCGGGCCCCCATCGTGGGGGGCCGTCCATCACTACGTCCTTCGGTTCGTGGTCGCCATTCTAGAACCCTATCTGCCCCAACGGCCATCGGTCTTGCGAGCGGCCATGTGCCCTGCCCACTGCTACTACAACATTGAAATTCTTTGAGCTATATCGGTTATTTCAGTTCGTCTACGGATCTCCTCATTTCTGATTCTATCTCGTAGCGTAACCGAGCATAGCTCTTACCATTGCGCGTTGAGCAACCTTGAGCCTTCTTATGAGGCCCCTAGTAAGCGACCATGGGGAAGGGACAATGCTTGCATGGGTAAAATATATTTTTTTATAAATGATGAGCTGTTTTTTTTTAAATTACCTTCTCTGGGTTCCCCCTGGTACCGGTGTCGCTGCTAACCTCGCTTGCCGCTTCAGCAGCTGCACCGTCAGCGCGAATGACACCACCATCGTCAGCATTGGTATGTAGAATGCGACCAGGGACCCGAAGATCCAGAACAGACGGTTATTGATCACGCAGAGGTCGGGGGTCGGCATTATGTTCGTGCGGTTTATGAGACCTGTAAAGAAGAATCGATTTTAAGTTTAAACTAAAAGTATTAAAAAATATCGGTGGAGCGGAGTTATAGTAGATATGAGACGGGTTGGCACAAGAGGGGCACTAGTGCGTTCCATTTGGAGATCCCGGAGCCCCTCCAATATGTGTCGAAGCCGGCCACCGGGGGGTTTTAGTGGGTAAGAATCCCACATAACCCGGCCCTCTCCCACACAGAGGCCGGGTATCTTTCGAAGATTTCCCCCCAGTCAAAAAAAAAAAGAAAGATATGAGACGGGTAAAGCTGGCACGCAGAAAAAGTCAAGTGGGATAGAGTTGAAACGGGTGGTTGCGGATCCAAAAATCAATCCTAATGGATTGTCATTAAGTCCAAATTAATTAATAGCACGCTGTTGTACGGACGCAATATCTTGTAGTAATAATATGGATCCGAGAATCATGAATTTTAGCGTGAATTTTATAACATGATGCGAGTATATACTCACATCCATATTTATTATATTGCTATTACGATAAAAAAACATTATCTTTACATTTGCTTCTCTAAAATGATATTTTAGCCCTTTTAATAATTTTGCAGTGGTCTCAAATAAGTGACGTTATTCTTTAGTATATAACATTAAAATTGAGTCCTTCCAATTATACGTAGTCGGATCGATATTAAAACTAATTTCAGATGATATGACGTGTCAGAAACTCTACTAGTTAAACACCGGCGCTCCACGAAGTCTGCAATTTGTGAACACGTACAAGATCGCACCCGCCATTATATCAGATTTGATAAGCCACAGATCCTCGCAAAAGAACATCGATTCCGACCCAGGATGATACGCGAGGCCATTGAAATTAAAAAACATCCTAATTTCAATAGGGAAGATGGCTGGGTGCTACCATCAACTTGGGAACCAGTAATTAATATTATTAAATCCAAGACCAAGCGTACAATTGCAAGACCTCAAGACACTGTGAGCACTTTCTGCGTAGATCGGACCACAAGCAACAATCAAATATGAGGGTACCCCGTTTCAAACTATGACACCAGGACGTCAACCACCTCAGTCCTCCCGTGACCATGGTTGCTGTAAAGCAGACGAAACGTCGGGAACGTAAAAATAAAAAAATAAACGCGATAGAATCCGTAAAATTAGCTTTACTTAAATGTGTAGTATTCGCGTAAATATAAAAAATCAATATACTCTACTAGTTATTTTGAAATTCCAACAAAAATAATATAGTTAGTAGAGCTAGAGGTTAGCTAGAGCTTTTCTCTACACTACCTAACATACACGTAAACACGTTTATCAAACGAGAGGTTGTGCGAAAATTAATTCTAAGTATTTCTAAATACAGTTTAATTTCAAAAGTCCTTCAAACTTCCATCCAAAATGATGAAGGTGAGAAATTGTTGGATAACTTGATGCGGACGGTTACGACTTTACGAGTGGTAATTGGTTTGATGGCTGGCGGAAATTCGTGCAAGAATTACAACTAATTGAAATATACCCTTAAGGGAAATTAGACTTTATTGAAGTTTTAATGCTTCTTGTATACAGGTTGTAACATCAAAATGGGTCATTGTGTGGACTTCAGAAACTACAAGAGATATCAAAATATGCACTTAGAAACCATGTCGATTTGGAAGATAAGGAAATCTGCAAGTTTAGATTGAAAAAAAATAAACTCAAACGTGAATCAGGAATCGAACTCGGACCTTTTGAAAAAAAAAACGATTTATTATTGTAATATTGATTGGGTAGATTGTGAGGCGTAAAATTTTATTTGAAACCTTGTATTCAAAATGAAGAGAACATGCTGTATTCAATATTATTTAATTTAATTTAGTGCCTAAATGTTCTAAATGACAGGCATTTTCTTGATAATTAACTCTTAATAACCTTGATTAACTTTAGGTAATGATTGCTTTTAATTTCATTTTAGACACAAGGTTTCATCTCCTACACAATCAATATCGAAATGATATAATAGTGAAAAGGTAGCTTTACGTTTTGAAATGACCGGGTTCGATTCCCAATTCATGTAGGAGTGTTTTTTTTTAATCTATAAATGCGGTTTTTCTTATCTCTAAAATTTACGACATGGTTCCTTAGAACATATTTTTCCATCTTTTTTAGTTTTGGAGGTCCCCATACTGACCCTGTTTCGATGTTACACCCTGTATACACATAAATATCCTCCGCTGTAAAATGAACCTAAAAGATAAAGCAACAAAGTCTGCCTCTGCTTCTTATACATTTTAATTCATTTAGATTTTTTCAGAAGAAAAGTGCTTTGCTATGCTATTGTTATTGGATCAAAGCAATACGAAAAAAAAGAAAATCAAAGAATAATGACTCTAAACCGTTATGCAACAGGAAACAATATTACTTGGCATACAAATGCAACAGCAAATTTTCCATTTCAAAACCTTGTGCAACTAATAGGAAACGAGAGACAGCGAGATCCGAGAGTTGAATCAAACGTAATAAACGAAGGCAAGTATAATGAGGTATATCTGTAAAGGGTGACCATATCATTTGGAAAATAATGGACATGAAAAAATCTCTTTTTTTTAATTACATCATAGGAAGTATTTGATCTCGATCTCACCTGATGGTAAGTGACGATGAGATCTACGATGGAGCATACTTGCCTAGGTAGGAATGCGGCAGTAGATAGAGACGCTACATTCACAAGGCACATGCAGCGCAACTGATCTGACCCGCCATCCATGAATGGCAACACCGAACATCATGCCGGAACACGGCTAGGCCGCTTGGCGACATGGCTTTGTTCAGTGGGTGGTGACAAGCCACGGCCGAAGCCTACCACCAGTAGAGTTGTCACCTGGTTGGCACCACCCAGAGTCACGTTTAGGTATCTCGAGGGTACTTAATTCTCCTACGGACGAAGGTGACTCGACCCCAAATCCAATCCTCTTCCATCCAAATCTCTTTCTTTATGTCCCAACATTAGAAACGAATTGTCAAATATATATTGATTTCTTATATTACGCGAATACTACACATTGAAATAAAACTAATTTTATGGATTTTATCCCGTTCTTCTCTATAGGAACTGCATTCCGAACGAGTGGTAAAGTAGTAGCATAGTATTTTATAACTTTTGACGATTCTAAAGTACTGTAGTTAATGGTCTACGTGAATAAAAAATATTCTGATTCTGATAGTATACATTTGCAGGACTGTCCATTTAGGCACTGTAGAGCTGGTCACCCGAACGGATCTCAGTTCTGATACAGGGTCCAGATGTTTCGAGCACCAATCGATAAGGTACTCGAGAGCATCACAAGATTCCATCTTTATTAATAGAACGCTTCTTATTCAATTAATTATATATTTTTTTGCTGAATATTCTCGCTATTAGTGATAGAATCAGAATCTGAATATGTTTTATTCATGTAAACCATTAAGTGCAGTACTTATGAATCGTCAAAATTGTTACAAGTTGCTAAGCTACAACTTTACCATCCGTTCGGAATGCAGTTCCTATGGAAAAGAACGGTCAAGAAACTTTGTAAGTCCGCCCATTGTGACACTCTCTGTGTGTTTGGCGTGTATATATATTTTCTCTACCCAATATTTAATTTGGATCCAGTATACTTTGAGTATCTAAGCTCCTAGTATGAGTATTTGACGTTATAAAGTACACATTGTCTAATTATTGTTTTTTTTTACATAATTTTTTGTAAAGCAGCGCATTCTACTTTTTCTTCCTCTAAAAATACGATGTATGGTATTGTGTTTTAATGCTATGTAAACTTGCACTAAGCCCCCTGATATTTATGACACCTTACAATCCTGTTAAGTTACGTATATAAGGTGCCTGTATATTAGTTACATACTATTTTGGCAACGTTCAATGACATTATGACAGACAAGTTAAAAATAAAATTATTTATATATATATATATATATATATATTAAAAAAAACTTGCATTAATTAATATATATTATAGGGCTTACATGTCTGTTGCTGTTGTATTTATTGTCGACTAGCTTCACCCCGCGGTGTTACCCGCGATTAAAAAGTATGTCCTTTATCACACGGGAACCATACATCTTACCGGGATAAAAAGTAGCTTGTGTGCTATTCTAGACTATAATCTATCTCTGTGCCGAATTTTATCCAGATCCGTTCAGCCGTTCTGGCGTGATCGAGTTACAAGCATCCATCCATACTTTCAGATTTATAATATTAGTGGGATGGTTTAAATTCAATTTTCGAACAATTTTGCAACAACATTAAAATCTTCTTACCCAAAACTGTGATAGAACTGGATACAAACATGCTGAGCAGCCACACCAACACGATCTTGATCAGCACGACCCGCTTCGTGGAGTGATGACGGCTCTTCAGCGGATTCCTGATGCCCAGGTACCTGCGAACAATGGTTTGTTTGAAACATACTCATACTTTATCGTATTTTTGATCGATCTTGTTGTAAGACTTTCTTTACATGAGACTTGGACTGATACACACCTAACACTATATCCACTTCTATACTACAAATTATACAGAGTGGTTATGATAAGGTATACAAACCCTTGAATTACTTTTTTATATTGCCTTTTCAGTATTCGGACTTCACAAAACGCGCTAAAAAAGTACCAACTCAAGGTTTAGATACTCTTTCTGAGTCACTCTGTATATCAACTGAGGTTCCACGATAAAAAAGGTTTCACCCTCAGCAAGCCCCATTTATATTTTGTCATGTTTCAATAAGTAATACTTAATTATTAACTTGCTGCTAGCCATAGAAAAAAAGACAAACTCACTCCGATTTTCCTCATGACTTAACAAAACTTAAAGACCTATTAAGGGGCATTGAAAACGATTTTTCAAGTTTTCAGAATTGATTGCTCCGAGTTTTCCCAAAAAAAAAGAGAAGAAAAACGTCGATTCATCAATCGCGTGTCAATAAATGAGTAAGTTGTCGAAAACTTCCAACAAAAATGTTAATTGCTTTCCAATTTCATTTACTTTTAATTATCTTTTGATGAGTGATCAGTCAAAAATTACTTTAGAAACTTGTTGATTTTTTTATTCCGCTAATATTTTTATTCCTTTTTATATATATTTTTTAATTACTCTTGTAACGCGCGCCTTTACCACACTAGCTAGTTCAGCGACAAAACGACCAATGAGAACGCTTCGCGCTCAGTCGCTGGCCGTGAAAGCGCGCTGATTGGCTCTTTCGTAGAACCGGCGCGTATCTTATGTGATTGTCTGTGGTTCTTCTTCCTCTACGTTCTTTTATTTTTTTTCGAGCTGATTTTGTGTGTGCGCTTTGCAAATGTAGCTCGCTAACCTAAGTACTAAGTCATAATACAACCCTGAGAGAGTTTTGAAGTCTGTATTATTATCTATATTTTAAGGTTTATAGTAAATCTGAGATAGGTAGTATGGATAGGTATAACAGAAAAGTGCCGCACGTTTTTTGCAGTATCCATTATGAAAGCGATCGACAATCATTCGGTGAGATTCCCCACCTAAAACATGCTTGGGATGAGGTTCTATTTTTACATAGACAATCAACCTTCATTTTAACGAACGTATTAACATTCGAAAAACGTAACAGTTTCAATTTTACAGCAGTCTTATAAAGTATTCTGTTTTCGTTATGTGAGCCTGTAAACGTACGTTTTGATGCATGAAAGCAAAGTGAAAACACAGCGGTGAATATTGCAGCCGGTAGCGCTATATTCGAAAAAAAAACAAAGTCATTCACCTGTTGTTAACGGCTTAGGGTCCGCTTTCCGGAGGTAGAGTGCGAGTTTATTCGTAAACTGACCATATACTTTAAAGTCTGCGTATTTGTTCACTTTATATGGCAAAATTGAAAGTTTTAGATACCGTCCGCTAGAGGCGCCCTTCAATTTGCCTTAAAAAATGACAAACACGCGGACTGTGACTACACGTTTGGCTCGCACTAAAAGTTTAGATGTTTTGACAGCCAGTTATAATGATTAAGTATTAGTGTCTTTTCATTTAGTGCACTCATCACAGCTGCGCACTTATATGTCTGGTGAAAACATATAAGTTTTCTGGTAAACGTTTGAAAAAAATCGATGACTTTATTGATATTTAATTACGTTAAACACTCATGATTTGAGTCGTCAGATTTAAAGTAGAATTACTGGTTGAGCGTTCACGTCTAAAATATGATTTCGTATGTTTTCAATCCGCATTAAGGTATTCGGTCCACGGAGAGCGCTGCGATTGGACTGCATCCTGCAGTCAGACTTATTGCCATAAAATCTTTTAGAAATATCTTATTTCCTGGCTCAAGGTGATATTGATGACTTCTGTATTCCCGATAGGTCTTGTGGAAAATAGGATATTTTTATGCTAAAATATTTCATGTAAATAATTTGCCAGAGAAAGATTTATGCTAAAAACTCATTTACCCACGGCTTGGTTTGCATAAAAAGATGAACCATTTTTATGTTATCGCGGTTAAACATTTTACCTTGCAATTTTACCTCAGGTTTCTTTTTCCATACGAAGTTAGAAGCACTTTATTTACGAGCCTTCGTATAAAAAAGTTTTCAGGGATTCAATATTATATAATCTACTTAAATCTTATATCAGGAATATAATATGACTCTAGAATATAATATGAACGTTAATTCAGCTGTACTTGCGACATCCGCTTTGAGTCAGCTGTAAAATACGAGGAGAAGATAAGGGGGCACTTCTGAAAACTGAAATAAAATTATAAGACCATCTGTGGTACCAACCTACAAACTATAGCTGTGTATACAAGGACGCGGAAGTGAGTATGATTAAAGGTTTTTATACTGGCTCTGGGCCCCAAGTTTGCTAACACAATCTAACAGCATATTAACTGTAGCTTTTGACAGATATCTCATACAATATCTGTCAAAAGTGACAGTTACTATGCGTTTGCTGTTTGATTATGAATAAATTGTGTTAGCAGACTTGGGGCCTTGGTCTTATTCTTATCAAAAGAAAAAAATATAATAAGCAGTGATAGCAACGATACCAAGTTGGTAGAACGCTTGCCTCGGTCACGAGGATCGCAGGTTCAAACCCCGGCTCGCACCTCTGGGATTTCATGTGCGAATCTCATTTTCAAACATGATTATCACTTGCTAAACGGTGAAGGAAAACATCGTGAGGAAACCTGCATGTCTGAGAGAACCCCTCGAAAGACGTGTGAAGTCTGTCAACCCGCACCGGGCCAGCGTGGTGGACTATGGCCTAAACCCCTTCGCATTGAGGGAAGGCCCGTGCCCAGGTATGGGGCATACAGAATGCAACGAGTCAATGACATGAACTGTATCCTACCTTTGTTCCATTGTATTTGTTGTTGCCATAAATTCCACCGCAATCGTGTTTACAAAAACACTTATAAGAATATTCTAAAGCAAGTCCAAGCACGTCATTTCACCGGAACCCGGTTAATTACGGCCGGGCGAACGTAAAGTTTATCCGGCTGTCGTGCTGTAACTTTGTAGTGACGCTATCCAGCTTTATCGTCCGTAAATAAAACATTCATTTTATGTGTACTGTCAGTCTCCCTTAGTTCATTAGCATTAGTGTAAAAGGGTTGTAATCTCAGCTCTTTTAGGTGCATCCATTCCAAGAATATTTGATCTTAGTAGAATTCCACACACAGCGACTACGACAAGCGACAGCGACACGCGACAAAGACAGGTGTAGCATAGCGACAAAAACCTGCAGATCAATCAACAACCGGTCATATTATTTTGTCAAGAGCTAGTAGGCTGGCAGCTACAGTTTCCAATCTATTTTTGCCTGTCTTATGTCAGTCGCCTGACTTTGTCGCTGTACGAGGAATCTTTTTTGCGAATATATGCGAATATTTATCTAAGCCGAACGTATGAATAAATTTGTGTTGTTCAATGAGTGATAGTGAGGTAGCCATTGCTGAAGTGAGAAATTAATAATATTACTTCCAGAGGTATTCGGTTTATATATACTTCAATAGCATTATATATATCAAGTAAAAACGCCCCGAAATATAAAAGACATCAAATAAAGTAGCTATCCAAAATCCAAGCGACATTCATACGTTATCTCAAGCTGGGCATAAACCAAGTATACTAGACCCTCGTGCTAGGGTTTATCCAGTAAATGCCGGGTTTCAAGTAAGATGTTCATAAATATTGCTTTGTGGTCACTATATTAAGCCGTGTGTTGAGGACTGGGCCGTTTCAATGGTCGAGACTCTCTGGAGATGTATTATGAGTCGTTTGGATATTGATATAAGACACACGATATAAGATTTAAGCACAGACTATAAAAACTATATTGACAAAAATATCTAAAAAAAAACTTTCAAGCTGAAATAACATATCGGTTCAGTTTACATTATTAACACAAATTATTTAATTTATTAACACGCAGTAATCCAAGCTTGTTAGTATGTTACTTACTGTTAGTTTAAGGGTAACTCGATTGATCAAAATTGAACCTTATCAACATGGTTTAGATGTGCATGTATGTATATTCTGTAATGTGGAATGCAGTGGCGAAGGTAAAAAATCGTCCAAGAAAAAAACTTTACCTATGAATGCCCAAACAATTTAAAAAAAATCGTGCAAAATGTGGCTAGATCTCCAAATAAAATACTTTATTCTCTATAAAATCCGTTAATAAAGTCCGTTTCGGCAAAATAAAAAAAAAACGTTTTCACGCAAGTAGGTAGGTACCCACATTTAAATTTAGAAAGGGTAACCGATAGCCATAGTGTTATATAGAGCCTTCGCCACTGTTGAGATGATGTTATAGTGGAAACGGCACCTCAAGAATACACTCAAGGGCGCTCTCAGATATGAGATCGTTATATATACCCAAGTAATGTTGCTAATTCATTAAGATAATTACAAGATGCAAGCCGAACCCTGGAACACGTAACGTCCAACAAATCCCCAGTCATTGTCCGCAGGCCCCCCCTCATTTACCAAGCCATTACACACGAGTAAATTCCAAATCAATCCCACCAGACATTCCCCAAGTTTTTGTTCTAAGTCACGTACGAAGTAGGATTAACGCCGTTTATAAATCGAATTGTAAAAATAAAGCTGAAGTCCTTTACACATTGATGTATACTAATACTACAAATTTATAAAAGTTTATTCCAATTGCAATGCCATTATAATATAGTACTTTTTTAGAATAAAAATGCACTTTAACGCACAAAATTTGCAAGATATATCTCAAGTACACACTACTAAAGTAATCGTATCGTCGTCGAGAATGCATACATATGAAATTTGCGTGAGAGCGGAGCGGTATATGACGTTAAAGTAACGTTACGTTAAATATTGTACTTGAGCTACTGTAGCAATTTAACTTTACGTTAACGTAAGTGAGTTCTGGACGTCAAGTGCGAGATAATTTGTAAGCTAACCGTGTACTTTATATTCAACGTATTGAGACACATTGTATGAAGAATTGAAAGTTTTAAATATTGTCCGCTAGAGGCGCTGAACCATTTGCCATACCATGCGTCTAAATACGTAAAGTATATAGTTAGCTTACAAATAATCTTACACTTGACGTACTGTCCTACTCACATATCCTACTACACAAGTGTGAATGGTAGTGATATTACTTTATTAATTACGAAACTATTACATATTAGCCTGAAAATACGGTATGCCCCAGGCTTCTGACCAGATCGTAAGTAATATAAAATAGTCATGTATAAAAGATTTTTAGTATTCGTTATCCCACTAATATTATAAATGTGAAAGTTTGGATGGATGGATGGATGGATAGATGTTTGTTACTCAATCACGCCAGAACAGCTGAATGGATCTAGATGAAATTTGGCAAAGGAATAAATTATAGTCTGGAATAGCACATACTTTTTATCCCGGTAAAATGTATGGTCCCCGTGGGATGGATTTGTTTTAATTTTTCGTAGATCAAAGGATCGACATGATTTTTTGCATAGGTAATGGTAGTTTAAGGAGTCAGAAAATGACATAGGCTAATTTTATCTCGGAAAAAATGCACAGTTCCTATGGGAAAGCATACAGGAACCGTGCATTTGCAAAAGGACATATAGGAAAAGACATACTTTTTAATCACGGGTAACACCGCGGGGCGCAGCTAGTTAGAAATAAAACACAACGGCGTATTATGAATTGTGTGATAAAATTCGTTTCAGGTTTCAGATAAGAGCCGTTCGCTTGGACAATAAAATCATAATTGGTTTTTTATAGCGCTCGAAAGGATGGTTAGGGCGCGCGCTTGCGCAAACAGATAAAGTAGGCAAGGGATAAGGGCTAAGACTACGGAATAAATATGTGCTATTGGATTTCTTGACGATCTGATAGGCACAGGTGACCCTAAATTCTGTTCTGAGGTTTGAAAAATGGAGTAGATGTAATTAAAAAAAAGGGAAAAGAATTCTAAATCTATTTCAATGGATTTTATCGCGTTAATTTTTATGTTTTTACTAGCTGTTGCCCGCGACTTCGTCCGCGTGGTATTTAACAAAGACAACCGTTGAAAACAGCCTGCTCGCCCATTCTGAGCCCGCGGGAAGCATTGCAGGTTGTTGCTATCAAACTTAATCAGGCGCTGCGCTGCAACATTGTTTTTTTTTTTTTCGTGAGATCCTATTTTTTTTTCTAAAATAAAAGTAGCCTAAGTTACTCCTTGTTACATCAGCTATCTGTCAGTGAAAGTCCCGTCAAAATCGGTCCAGCCATTTCAGAGATTACCCGGAACAAACAGACAGACAGACAGACAGACAGACAGACAGACAGACAGACAGACAGACAGACAGACAGACAGACAGACAGACAGACAGACAGACAGACAGACGGACAGACAGACAGACAGACAAAAAATGTAAAAAATGTTGTTTCGGTATAGGTAACGTGTATACATCCAAATGCACTTAGTAAAAGGGGGTTATTTTAATATTACAAACAGACACTCCAATTTTATTTATATGTATAGATTACGTTCTCGATGTTTTGGCTGCTGGTCACGGGAAGACTAAGGTGTTTGACGTCCTAGTTTTATAGTCCCAAAATACCTAGATTTTGGGAGTTTTCAAGGCCCTTCGGAGATACTGCAACATTAACCCCCGAATTTATTGACGGTATATAACTTTTCAAAGGTCATATAGTACTGCGCAAAGCAAAGCTCTTGCGGCGCAGTACTACTAAGTTATAAAACGTCTATAAATTGGGGGGTAAATACACCAACGTTTGCAATGTATTATCGCTCACACATTTTATTCTCAAGTCCATATAAAAGCTTAATGTGTCACAAGTACTAGAAGTGTTTATAACATTAAAGTTATCGAGGTTGTGTAGATATATATAGTGTCATCCGTACACTGTGGACATTCCTTCGGTACGTACTAAGCGGTTTGCTTCTACTTTCATCGTGCGAACTGCCAAGGAATGGAACACGCTACCGGCTTCTTTGTTCCCCATTGACTATAATCTGGGCGTTTTCAAGTCGAGAGTGAACAGGTACCTTCTAGGCAAGTATGCTACATCGTAGATCTTATCGTCACTTACCATCAGGTGAGATCGAGATCAAATACTTGCCTATATCGTAATAAAAAAATAAAAAAAAGATACCGGGTATGACAAGTAATGTTTGAGAGGACTTACCTCCCGATGCTGATGAAACACATGTGCATGATGCTCGCCGAGCACGCGAGCACGTCGCAGGTCACGTAAACATTGCACCACACCACGCCCAGTGGCCAGTATCCTGATGCAAACGATAATAGGTTATATACGTATATAATCTATACAGTGTAGTTACGCTATTAAGACTCAAGAGAGTATATAAAAAAAACAAAAGACCTGTACCACTTAGTTACGATAATAAGTTATGTTGTTTACTAGATGACCCGCTGTACTTCGTATCACCTATCCTAACGACATTAAAACTCTCCCTTCGTCTGACGTGCGACATACCAACTGACAGTAAGAAAAAATAAAGCACAATAAAGACTTATTTTTCGTCCTGGCAACTTTTCCATATTTTCTCACCGTTTAAACCTTCCCTGGACTACGGCAAACATTTCAAGGCCAAAATCAGCTAAATCGGCCCAGCCGTTCTCGAGTTTTAGCGAGACAAACGAACAGCAATTGATTTTTATTATATAGATTAGCTGCGCCCCGCGGTGTTACCCGCGATTAAAATTATTTAGCCTATGTAATTTTCTGACCCCTAAACTACCACTGCCTATGCAAAAAATCATGTCGATCCTTTGCTCTATGAAAAATTAAAACAAATCTATCCCACGGGAACCATACATTTTACCGGGATAATAGCCTCGGCCTAGCCTAGCCAGCCAGGTATATGAGAACAATGTGGGAACGGCTTATCAGACTTTAGCATGTCTAAGTAAACCGAAACAAAAGTATGAAACCTTACAACACTCTGTATCATTATTATTGTCTGAAACAGGGGTGGCGGTGTGAATACAGCATCCATTCACAAGTTTCAGTACCGCCATCATTGTATGTCATACATTTTCATACAACTAGGGGAGGAAATTGCTGCCTGCTGACAAATATCCCGAATTCAAAGTAACAGGAATTTCGAATAAGATTGTGTATTCTCGCGATAGTGACACACGGGCACACAGTCTTGTACAATAAAGCAATACATATTCTTGTAAGGAGCAAGTCAAAAATAAATAACAAGGAATATTAAGAGAAACCTAATTCAATAATCAATTACAAAGTCGGAATTCTATTATTTATATATTTACTAGCTGTAATAAGTTTACCGGCAACTTATTACCGCCTCAGAATCAACTAAAAGAAAATAGTATTTTTTTGCCATGTTTTAATAGTTATTCTGCTATTCGGGACGGAGCCAATTTAAAAAATTCTAATCGGCTCACTCGTTCTTGAGTTATAAATGGCGTAACTAACACGACTTTGTTTACATGTAGATTATGATAAAGTGAAAGATTCAAAATTAATTATCAGCAAAACATTGTTTGTATTTTTTTTTATAAACGACGATAAAAAAAACTAAATTCTCAATGCGACACGTACTTTTTTTTTATAGGTCAATATTTTTATTGGCCAGTTCAAATATTTATTAAAATGGATTATCGGCAATAACAGAAATTAAATACATCTATAATAATAATTCCAGCACTTTTTGGCCTCCCCCCAATGCGAGGGGGGGATTTAAATAAATTTATTAGACAATTATTATCATGTATGTGTGTCACACCAGGTAATATTAGACAGCCAACGCTGAACGCACTCAAGCAATTGGTTGAACTTCCGCTCGTAAAAAGGATTGAACCCCGAAAACAGGTTCAATTCAAAGAACCGATTACATTAAGAGGACATAAAATTTATTGACATGGTAATATTAGATCAGCTTTTAATATCTATCCATTCCAAGCTATGGAAAAAGTTAATAAAAAGAGAAGTAAATAAATGTTTTTTATAGCTTTTTAAGACTGTTAGTTTGTTTGGTATTCTTTAGGTATGCGCGTCAAGTGCGAGATTATTCGTAAGCTAACCGTATACGTATAGTTTACGTAATTAGAAATTCTGTTTGGAGAGTTGAAAGTTTTAAATGTTGTTCGCTGGAGGCGCTGTTCAATTCTACATACAAAACGTCTAAGTAAGCAAACTATATAGTATACCGTTAGCTTAGGAATAATCTCACACTTGACGTACTTTACTACTTATGCTTCAATTGGACATACAAGGTGTTAGTAAAATAACACAAAATCAATCATTGTAGTAGTTTTTTTTTGTATCACCTTTAGAGTTGTGCAACAGATTTCACTCTTGATTATTTACAATCTTTAGGTTTTGCGTTAATTAACTTGTACGTTGCAATAATAAATATGCAAAAACAAATCAAATTCCGAAGAAATCTTACCCAAAAATCCAGGTATCGCCCCCATAGGCATCACGAATAGGCTGACCAACAAATCAGCTATAGCTAAGGATAGGAGAAAATAATTGGTAACATTCTGCAACCTCTTATCTAAGCACACAGCTAAACACACCAGTATATTTCCGAGGCCCCCGGCTATTATAAATAATATCACAAATAGGAAAGTCCACTCGTAACCTACTTTATTGCTAACCACTCTATCAGTCACATTTCTATAATCGAAACTACATTGAAAAGTTTCCACAACACGCGACAAAGAATTTTCATCCGCATCGTCAATGTACAACGTCCGATTTGTGTTCTCGCTAAAACACAATAGGGTGTCCAGATCACAGTACAAACTTGGCAATCGCAACCACAAATTCTTCAGCGCGCTCTCGAAAATTATTGTCACCATATTCAGCTTGAGTCTAGCACTACATAAAGTGTTGTTGCCACTAAAGTCCGTACTATTATAACACGAGTGGCAGGTGAATGATGTTTCATTTTGTATATCGATATTTAGATCACAATTGTAATCTATTGTTGTCCCATCACTATTACAGTCGAGACCGAGGAGTGCTGCACCGCACCCGGTGCCTGGTATCAACTGGCATTGGAACTCTTGTAGTGCTGTGTCGAGATATGTGAAATTCATGTCCGATGCGACCATGCTAGGTCACATTTGGTGGCATTGTTATTTGACATCACTGGCTCGACATTGCTGGCTAGTGACCTGAAACAAAAGGAAAACATAATAATATTAGACCTTTTTTTAATATCCTAATGTTGGGCACGGCCCACCCTCAATGTGAGGGGGATTAGGCCATAGTCCACCACGCTAGCCCAGTGCGGGTTGGCGAACTTCACGCGACTTTCGAGGGGTTCTCTCAGACGTGCTGGTTTCTGCACTACGTTTTTTTTCAACGTTTAGCAAGTGATGATTAAGGTTGAAAATGAGATTCGCTCATGAAATCTAGAAAACTTACAAAAATGGTTAAAAGTCACAATCACGGAGCCATTCCTCTTCGATTACGCGGCAATTGCTTTTGAATTACCACTTCCAGCCTAAAATCCTTGGTAGAAAATCAAATTTCCGTTTCTGGAATTAAACCCAAGTCCTCAACTAGATATGACGTAATAACATTAAAGATGACTGATTAGATAAAAATCACTCAAAAATTTTATATTTTCCTATTACGTAGAGAGATAGATGTTTATGGACCAATGAATTTGAACTTTTACTGCCATACCCAGAGTAATAGCTTCTTGCTGTACCATTAAAAGCGGTATTCCATTCGATTTTAGTACCGACACGGAAATTCATAAGAGGATTTTCATTAACATAGAGCAATCCATCATAATCATTTGAAAATGCTCATTAGTCATCATAATATTGCAGTTATCTCCGGAAATTGAGTCACAAACATGTAGTCATTTGCAAAGAGCAGAGAACTTCTTCGAAAATTGAGTCACAAAAAATGTAAAGTCATTTGCGAAGAGGAGAGAACATCTCCAAAATTGGAGTCACAAACATATCCAGTGTGTACGGAAAGAAAATTGAAGTGGGGTGCGAAGCATTTGGTATTGTAAAGAATAAATCAATGGTGGAGGCCACAACTTATGATATTGAAATAATTTTATTGAACTCGCACTAAGCGGCAAATAATTAAACAAATTTCTGATTCAACTTGGCATCGCAATATCGCGGCACATGATGGGTTAATTTTAGCCCGAAAATTTTAAATCGACGCGTACGAAGTCGCATGGAAAGACATCCAAAATTATACCAGTGGTAAGTACTAGTAGATTACCGTACGTACTACGTGCGCGGTGAAACTGTATTGACTTGATTTCTCACAGAAAAATCAAACACATATATTTTACTTGTTAACTCCTTAAAAATACTTAACACATTTTGTTTTGTTTTGAGCCGGCAAAGCAGGGAATCTGTATGTGTTATGCTCGATGCACACATCTATTATATTCTCTACAATGCTAAAAGCAGTACACACACCTACACCCGGCTTTAATCTTGGTGCCACGTCACCCAACATTAATATGCGGAGTTAAGTGTACTTGACACTCGTTCCTTTGAAAGCCATGGAGTAGACGCTTATGGTAGATTGAGAGTGAGGAGCAATTCTCTGTTAAGGTCACTATTTTATATGTGCTTACAGATTTTAGAGGTCACATAATGGTTACTATTCGATGACTAAGTTCAGTAGAAAATGGATTTGAGACTAGATTAAAGAGCCATCTATTGATTGGTGTTGCGCTCACGTTTTTCTAGCACGCAATGGTAATCGTAAAAAAACAAAGTCAAACATTGTTTTGTCTATAAAAGACAGAAGTGAGAACATTACTTTGTCGTCCGTCGTAAAAAAAGGAATTCAGCGCGCTAGGAGTCGTACACGCCAATTTCATATCATCATGTCACATCCATTATTTTATTTATAACTAGCTGCGCCCGGCGGTGTTACCCGCAATAAAAAGTATGAAAAATTAAAACATCTATCCCACGGGAACCATACATTTTACCGGGATAAAAAGTAGCCTATGTGCTATTCCAGACTATAATCTATCTCTGTGCCAAATTTCATCCAGATCCGTTCAGCCGTTCGGGCGTGAAAGAGTAACAAACATCCATCCATCCATCCATCCAAACTTTCACATTTATAATATTAGTATAGATAGTATAGATGTGTATTTATTGAATGTTTTATTGCTATTATTTACATGACATTGGCAAAATACCCGCTAAGTTAAGTCATCATATTTCATTTCGTAAAAAAAGAAGAAGTCAGTCAGCGCGCTAGACGCGTGCGTCCGACGCTACTACACCTGTCACAAAACAAAACAAGTTCTGACTTGTTTTGAAACATGTTTTCTTGTTACACAAACCCTGATCCAACAAAAGACAACATTAAACAATTTCTTAAACAATGTCACATGTAAGTAGCTGTCTAGTTTAAAACGAGATGCATTAGTATATGTAGTTGTCCTTTATAAAGCACATCTATAGAATCTATTGTGGCCCTTAGACGTGTTATAAGGTGATGGCCTTTAAGTACCAATGTACCCTTATTATATTGTTTTATAATATAATATGCATTTTCTATAGAATCACAATATGTTGCTAATCTCTATGAAAATATTAGCTTACCGGACAAGTTGGTTTAATTTCACTCTAAATACAAATTATTAATCCTAGCAGCAGTATTAGATAGGGATAATTAATATTTTGATGGAGGTTTATATAATAGATGTTATTATAAAGCGTTTGAACTCTATTAACCCTTCTTAAGTTCACGTATGTACCTAATACACTATACATGTATATTCGCAAACTAGGTTAACTTAGATCTAAAAAACAGCCTAGTGCATGATGGGTTTACGCGAATACTACACATTGAAATAAAACGAATTTTGCGGATTTTATCGCGTTTATTTTATGTTTTTAATTTTCCGACGTTTCGGCTGCTTTACAGCGACCATGGTCACGGGAGGACTGTGGTGGTTGACGTCCTAGTGTCATAGTTTGAATCGGGGTACCCTCATATTTAGTTGCTGCTTGCGATCCGATCTACGCAGAAAGTGCTCACAGTATCTTGCGGTCTTGTAATGGTGCGCTTGGTTTTATACTTAATTATATTAATTCCTGCATCCTAAGTGCATGGTAGAACCCAGCCATCTTCCCTATTGAAATTAGGATGTTTTTTTTAATTTAAATGGCTCTCTGCGAGGCTCTTTGCCGGGATTTGTGGGTGATCAAATCTAAAATAAGCGCGATTAAATCCGCAAACTTAGTTTTATTTCAAGGTATTTAACATCCAAACATTCGTGCTGATCGCTTTCTATTACTGAGTCGAGTACATAAGACTAATATTGACAGCTCTACCTTCATCCGCTCCCCGCATTGACTGCGGATGGCGGGAGAATTGATGTGGAAATGACGCGACGCCATCTTGCACTGTGTAGTATACGAAGAACGCTTTTTTGCGTTGATTTATTTGTCCTTTATTTGTGTTTTATGTAACAAGTGAGTGACAATATAGAGACATTACTAATGCATTTTGTGTGATCGGAACGTGTATTTTGAAGAGGCCAATGAAACAGCAAGATGACCACGTAGAAATGTTTAAATTGAAACCAAAATTTTGCATGATAATTGTCTATTTGGAAACTTTTAAAAATATATTTTTATGTCCGCCTATTTTTGACATACTTTTTTGTTTCACTTGTTTTTTCCATCGCAAGAAATACAAGTTTATTATAAAATATATACTGAGACTACTCACAACTGGGTCGTTTCTATGCATTGATTATTTTTGGTTAAAAAAAATCTATACTATTTTGGGGTCGAGTCACCTTCGTCCGTAGGAGAATTAAGTACCCTCGAGATACCCTACACGTGACCCTGGGTGGTGCCAACCAGGTGACAGCTCTACTGGTGGTAGGCTTCGGCCGTGGCTAGTCACCACCCACTGAACAAAGCCATGTCGCCAAGCGGCCTAGCCGTGTTCCGGCATGATGTTCGGTGTTGCCATTCATGGATGGCGGGTCAGATCAGTTGCGCTGCATGTGCCTAGTGAATGTAGCGTCTCTATCTACTGCCGCCTTCCTACCTAGGCAAGTATGCTCCATCGTAGATCTCATCGTCACTTACCATCAGGTGAGATCGAGATCAAATACTTGCCTATAATGTAATAAAAAAAAAAATACTGAAGACAGGACCTGCTATAATTGACAGAAGATACTTGGCCGTTGGAAATCTTTTGCTAAACAAATGGGGGAAGAGGAACCCACCACTGACCCTTGGCTTGTCATCTTTTCCAATTATAAAACAAACTAATTCAGTCGATAATTAAAGAAGCTACCAACACCGAACTCCTCTAAGATATTAGTCAAGCAACTGTCTGTCACTAGTTTTGTTGAGTATGTTTTGATTCAACAATAAACAATTTCATTAATTAAGATTTTATTATTAATCAATAAACATTTAATTGTTCCGAAACAATTAATAATCGTTGCGTCGATCCGGGTATCAAATATATACTCAATTTTGTTGATCAAAAGTAAATATAATTAAAAATGGTTAAGTAATTTAAATTCTGAGTGGAAAATAAATTTTGTAACACTATATAAACTGCTATAATTAAAACTCTCACCGGGACTACCCGATGCAGAAACTCGGAGCTTTCGTTTCGGCCATTTTTTAGCAGCTAGTAAATCTATAAGCTTTAAAAAAATGAACATTGCAAAAGTCTATGACGTATACATAATTTTCTGGAGGCGTCTTTCTTCAATTCCGCCATTATGTAATAAAAGCGTGCAAATTAAAATGGCGATGTCAAGGGCATACGCGTATATTATGAAGTGAGGTCACAGTTTACAACGATATTAAATCGGAATTTATATAATAATAAATAATAAGACCAGCCCTTTTTAATGTCCCACTGTAGGGTGCGGGCCTCGCTTCAATGCGAGGGGGATAAAGCCATAGTCCACCACGCAGGCCATGCGAGTTGACGGACTTCACTCATCTTTCGAGTGGTTCTCTCAGACATGCAGGTTTCCTCACATGTTTTCCTTCACATGAAAATGAGATTCACACATCCAGAAATCCCAGAGGTGTGAGCCGGTGTTTGTCTGCGATCCTCGTTACCGAGGCAAGCGTTCTACCAACTTCGCTATCACTGCTACGGAATCGGAATATAATGTAATCTTATTTTCTTTGCGTCGTGTAATAATGTACTGTGCTTATGTACAGACGCGGTCCCGATACGGGTTTTTGGGTCTGGTTAATTTGTACAACTATAATCGAAGGATTTTATATTATTATCTACGAATATATTTGTTTTGCTATTTCAATTTTGGCTTATAACATTAATTCGTAACTGTACAATTGGAACAAACTTTGTTTGTCTTGGGATACCTATTTTATACTGAGTTGGCCTTCAGTCCATTATACGGTACCCGCAATACAAGCGTTACTTAGTGGGGAACACACCAACTATTATTATTATTTATAGTCTATATAAGTCTATAGTCTATATTAATAATATATTAACGTCCACTGGACGTCAATATTAAAAACTAAAACATTCCATTTGTCGGTGGCCAGCACTACTGTGGGTAACACATGCATGCACTTTATGATAATGATAAAGCTCTATGTAGAAATTTAAAACGCTCGTGGAAAGTGCTGCGTTTAATGAACTCCAGAGCTGGCTATATATTAATGGATAGCCAGAAAAAAAATAAAAAGGCAAATAAAAAAATACTCTTTTAAAAATCATAAACACTAAATTAAAAACTTTTTAGTCAGGCCTTTTGATTACTGCAGGATCATATTGCAGTTTATTGTTCAGATTGTAATTGGAATTGACTTCAGACGATAGTAGACCATACTATATGCATCGAGTATTTTTTTTATCCAGTTTGGTACCATACTGTTAAATACACCGTGTCTGGCGATTTATGTCTTAAGTAGTAATGCGCTTCCACGGATGCTGCGAATGCTTGGCTGAATATAATATTTTATCACCTCATTTTAATAAGCAATTTTATTTTACTACTATTGTTTCTGGAAAATGCAATGTTTACGAGAAGCTTTCATGAGTTTCTAGAATATTTAGTTTAGTTAGAATATTTAGTTCACTAAGGAAAAGTAAATTATGTAGTATAAGTCAAAGCAAGATGTAGGTTAAGTTATTGGCAGGTTGGCGTTGTACGATATTTGTATACAGGGTGATTCAGAACGGGTATACTAAGACTTTAATTTGGGCTTCGTTAGCGCATTAGAAAATCATTATATTATCCATTAAAAAAAAATTGTTCCCAACCAAAAGGCCATTGTGATATTTGTAGTTTTTTTATTAACTTATAACGCAATTCTGTCTGCAAATATTGATTACAAATTTAGTAAAGAAGCTACGCTTATCACCCTGTATACTGTATATTGCATTTTTTTTTTAAATTTGACAATATACGGTCGGTCAAACATTGACTTTAACCCAACAATAAATATGCCAGATTTATTTATCCAAAAAATAAATTGTCATATTTTGAATCGAATCAAAAAGTATCCAAATTAATGGAAAGACTACCTGTCGAATCTGTTATCAATACCCGAAATCGTTTAATACATTTTTATGGGAAAATCTTTTCCACGTTTCAATATATAATCCTCCTTTACGCTGAAGTGTGAGGCCTCAGCCTCGAATTTAGCGGGCAGCGGGGCGGTTGCGGCGGCGGCGCGGGAGCGGAGCTCGTTGGCCGGCCCGCCCCGCTGCCGCGCCGCTGTTTTCGAGAACGGATTTTACGCATAAGATCCTGCCGCTCCCGCGCCGCCGCCGCCGCGCGCCGCCGCGGCGCCGCCCCGCTGCCCGCTAAATTCGAGGCTGAGGCCCGATAGAAACGCTCAGCTACTCTGTGACTTCATAATGACGTCACAGAGTATATTTGATGGAGTGATTGATTTTTGAAACTCTGTAAAATAAATAATGATATTATATTTTATTTTAAGTGTGCTACATAAACCGTGTCCTACTGAAAAGTTTATTAAAAATACAAAGTCATCCATCCATCACCCAAAATACGTCCACTGCTGGACACAGTCCTCCTCACATCAAGATCCTTAGTCAATCAAGTCCTATGACTTCCTGGGACGCGTGTGATATCATCGGTCCAACTTTTCCGGCTCGGGGTCACCATTCTAGAACCTTTCTGCCCCAACGGCCACCGGCGGATAAGTAAATAATATTTAATTTATACATTATTTCCTTAACTATAAAGGCTATGTGCGTACCTATATCAAAGCGCCACCTCACCATGACACGTGATATAATACGTTATACGAGCAAATTGAATCCCGTAAGTAAATGATCACTAGTGTTGTGACATTATTTTAATAACGACTAGGTATCGATACTATATTTAAATGTTATTGAAAATACTTCTGGCACCCGTTCGGTATATTCGTTATAGTCATAACTGCTATTGGAGTGATATACTACATAAAAAAAACTGGAGCAGATTTAGTTTAGTTTTTGGGCTATGCCGCGGGAAGACATATGACACGTATGTGTAGCAGATTTACCGTGATTTACAAACACATAGACAGACCGACAAAAATTACCAAAAAGGTGGATTCTGTTTCGTTAATAATGTTCCCTACGAATATATTTTTTTCAAAAATATTAAATGTACTGACACAACCAAGTTACAGTCTTGTTATAAGTAATGTAAGATATATTTTTGATTAAACTAGCACAGTAATACGAACGAAAGAACAATACATGAGAGGATAGTTCCACGCGATTATTATTCCACACACATTACTCAACTTCGTGGTTTCGATGTTCCACTTTGTACGCACTTGTTGAGATAAATTGAACGAGTGTTGGAACATTCGTAAAACTAAGACAAAGGCAGCTATTGTCAGGGAATTTTGTAAAATAATGACAAATACAACCTGAGTTGTAAAGTTATACTCCTATGTTACTTAACAACTTAAGATGTATCTTTTATTACTACTAATGTAAATCACGTGATTCAGTGGATGGTCAGTATATGGAGTCTGAAACTATGAAAGATGTTTCAGGGAACCAATATGTGCATAGTAGCGATATTTTTTTTTTTTTAAAAAGTCTATGCGCCTCGGGAATGGAACCCGGTAATGGTCCAAAAAAACGTGTTTATTAACAACTAGCTGTTGCTCGCGACTTCGTCCGCGTGGTATTTAACAAAGACTCAGCCGTTGGTAACAGCCTGCTCGCGTTCTGATCCCGCGGGACGCATTGCAGATTGTTGCTATCAAACTTTAATCAGGCGCAGCGCTGCAACATTGGTTTTAATTTTTTTTCGAGAGATCCTATTTTTTTTTCTAAAATAAAAGTAGCCTAAGTTACTCCTTGTTACATCAGCTATCTGCCAGTGAAATTCCCGTCAAAATCGGTCCAGCCATTGCAGAGATTACCCGGAACAAACAGACAGACAGACAGACAGACAGACGGACAGACAGACAGACGGACAGACAGACAGACAGACAGACAAACAGACAGACAAAAATTGTAAAAATTGTTGTTTCGGTATAGGTACCGTGTATACATCCAAATGCATTTAGTAAAAAGCGGTAATTTTAATATTACAAACAGACACTCCAATTTTATTTATATGTATAGATTACTTATTTTATTCGCAAGTCACTTAGTTATTATGAAAATCGATCGATTTTGAAAGTGTATCTTACATTCCATATTTGTAAATCTTTGGAATAAGACATTACTAAGTAGGAACTTGAACAGTAATACTATAATCTTGAGCTAATAATAGTATACTCACTGTTTCTGTCAATTTAGCAGCATATGTTTTTTAAGACTTGTCTAAAATGAATATTAACATTATCGATATAATTATATCGATAGAAAAATACCCAGCACTAATGCACTCTACAGTGAAGCCGGCGTCACGAGAACTAGAGAGTGTGAGTGCAATGCAACTTGACGTACCGATATGCACATGACTTAGTACTTATACTCTAGTGCCGAGCACGACAACAACGGATTAATTAATAGAAACATGAGTTATATAAGACATACTTATATAACCTTTAGCTGCACAAGTCAGTGAATCAACACTTTATTTTATTTATATTTTACTTTATCATATCCCACTAAATATTTACAAACAGGAAAATAAAAAAAAACTTAAAAATAATATGAATACAAGCTGTGTATCAAAAAGACGTTGTCCGCGTGGAATGGTGGCAAGAATGCTGGCTGCATTTTCTGGCTGTATAATTATTAACATTTTTGGAGCGAGGAAAGAGCCAGCCCTCCTGTCACCTGCGGAGGCAATCAACTCTTGTAAGCAACTTCAAACAATATTCCGCTATAATGTGTTAAATCAACAGGAGACAGGCAGTGATAGAAACACTGAATCTAAACCTATATGATGTAATTGCCTTCATTACCATCTTCAAATGAAGCGCGGATGTTATGACGCATGACCAGTGTCCATGCAGTGACATTTACTGTGATAAGTAACTTGTAGCGACCACTTCAACCGCACAACGAGCTACAGAGATGGCAATGCAGATGCATTCAAAACAATAGACAATTGTCACCACAATCCTGAATCGCGCTATAAGAGTTTTCGGAGCAAGTAACATATATACAAGATCACGACAATAACCGTCGGGGCATAGCGGCCCCCCAGGTATACCGTCTCTATGACTGGAAGATCTTCCCTTAACCGCTAAAAACTCTTAAGCCTTGTATTTTCAATGCTAAAGCCTGCCAACTGTTACCAGTGATCGTTCACTCGCTGTGCAGCGGGACGTCACTAGCGGCGAAACTCTATGGTGACAGGAGAGTGTTTTGACAGTTCGTGTGTGCCTCCAAAATATACAAAGTATTGCCGCGTTGAATAAAAGTATTTATTAAGTATTCCCGTGTTTATTATTCTATTTAACACAACGTATTTACTAATCCTCTTAACAATTTTTTTTATACTCAGCTTGAGCTTTGCGCGTTGACCAATGTGCACAAATCCTAAGTCGTCAGCACGTCCAAGGCTACTCTACAACAAACAACGCATTCCCAACGACCACCGCAATGGAAACTTGGCTTAATTCAACACAACCCGCCCCTAACTATGTAGCAACGAGTTATGTAAATTAGACAGATACTGTACACGCTAAGTATTTAAATCCTGTAGGAATTTAATCTAAGGACATTCGTCTGTGTTCATATAGATACTAAATTAACACACAAAGTAGGATAAATAATAATTGAACCGCTTGTGAAGTAATCTTTTTTTTTTTTTTTTTTTTTTTTTTGTATTATGGCAATCTGCCGATCTTGTTGGACTCAGCAATTTCTGCCAGTGTCATGTGATGGCTACTCATGTGTATGTATTTTTTAAGTATAAGATTTTACATGACAGTTATTTTTGGTATCTGAAACAAACATTTATAATTGTTAGTGAATGAAATGCTTATACTAAATAATATGAACAAACAAACATAGAATATACATAATTATAACTTTATATTGTTAGAAGACAGAAACTTAATAAATGCATAAATAATTATGGGATTTGGGAAAAAGGATAGGAGATGGCGGACATTAACTGGTTTTTGGATTTTAAGTTTGGAAAAGACTTGATCAAGAGGGGCTATATTATGTAATGGACAATTGAGGATGATGTGATCTAGCGTACCATCGTCTAGGCCACATTCGCAAAGGGATGAGTCCCGGACCCTTATTTTATGTAGAAATACTGGAGTGCAGCAGTGATTTAAACGGATTCGGCAAAGAACGGAGATAGTGGTTTTCGGTATCTTTTTGAATCTATGGAACCAGGGTTTAGGCGGGATGGAAGGTTGAATAGAGGCATATGAAGTGCCTTTAAGTTTGCTAGACTCCTCCCAGCAAGTCTGCCAGGACTTATAGAGATCAAATTTAGCTCTGTGTATCAAATCGTAAATTTGTATTTCGCGGTATTTCCTGTCACCAAAGTTGTTACAGGCAGCAGCTTTGGCAGCTGCATCAGCACACTCATTACCACTTATACCCATATGAGCCGGAATCCATACTAATATAACCTCGACGTCCTTTACAGAACAAGAATACAAAGCCTTTTTAATATCCAGAATGATTGAACTATGGAGACAATCCTTGAATGGATTTTTGACGATAGCCTGAAGGGCACTTCTGGAGTCTGAGAAAATTACCGCTTTACTAATAGCACTATGTGAAGAAATAAATAAACATGCCTCAAGGATGCCAATGCATTCTCCTGTAAAGACCGATGTTTCCGGAGGACATTGGAATTGAAGGAAAATTTGGGAGTTGGGACTATAGACAGCAATTCCAGTATTGCCATCTGAAGTTAACTTGGAAGCATCCGTGTAGAATTTATAGTGGTTCTGCCACTTTTCATTGACAATGGAGGAGAATTGAACATTAGCTTGAGCAGATCCTTTGTTCAGGCCTATGTGGTTATAATTTGGGACAAAATTTAAAATGTCGTATGGGGTCATATATATCGGCAATCTATTATATTGGGCAATGGGAGAAGTTTCTTCCACCATATGTATTTTCCGCAATGAATTTAGTATTAAAGGGGGGGCTTTGTGTCTCCAATATTCGTTTTGTTCAATATTTAGCGAATCCAAAGTTGAAAGTTTGGCTAAAAGTTTGTGGTCCCTTTGGAGGTAGATTTTGAAGGTATATTTATCAGCCAAATATTGCCTACGTAGGGAGAGTGGAGGTTCACCACTTTCCACCTGCATAGCATTGATAGGTGTCGATCTCATACAACCCAAAATAATGCGGAGGGATTTTGACTGAATGGAGTCCAATCTAGTTATTGCAGTTTTATTACACGGCTCTATAAGGAAAGTACCATAATCCAGTTGGCTTCTAATTATGGCATTGTATATTAATTTTAGAGTGAAGGGATGGGCCCCCCACCAAACCCCTGCAAGAGCCCGCAGCAAATTTAACTTTTTTTCACATTTACTCATGATGGAATTAATATGTGGAGCACCAGATAATTTTGAGTCTAGGAAAACACCAAGAAATTTGACTTTATCCTCAACCTTGATGGGAGAATCTTCAATTTCAAGGTGAACTACAGGGATGGCTCGTTTACGAGAGAAAATTAAAACGGAGCTTTTAGGGGCTGATAAACTAAGACCGTGGGATAATAGCCAATTATTTAAAGAGTTGAGGGATATTTGCATGGATTCCTTAGCAGTTTCAATGGACGAGTCCGATACATACAGGCAGAGGTCATCCGCATATTGTAAAATCTGACAGTCTATATTGAGGGATTCGTGAAGGTCGGCAGTATAGATGCTATACAGCAAGGGGCTCAGAACTGAGCCCTGGGGTAGTCCACGCCAAACAGTTCTGCAACCAAAGTCCTCACCCGGGATATGAATCTTGACCTTGCGACCAGAAATGAGATTGCATATACAATGAAGCATCCTTGCCGGGATACTCAGCTGGCGTAGTTTACTTCTGAGTACGGAAAGAAGGACATTGTCGTAAGCAGCTGAAATGTCAAGAAAAACAGCAAGGACAGATTCGTTTTTGCTGAAGGCAATACGAGTATCTGAAATTAAAATTCCTATACTATCCATAGTACTGGCTCCCTTCCGAAAGCCGTACTGTGAGTTAGCTAGTAGTCCATGGTGCTCTATATACCAATTCAATCTATTTTTAATGAGATGCTCCAGGATTTTAACTAAGACAGGGGAGAGGGCAATAGGGCGGAAGTGGTCAGGGCTGTTGGATGGTTTCCCGGGCTTAGTGATGGGGAGGATTAATTGGGTTTTCCAGGAATCAGGGATAAAACCAAAGAGGAAACAAACGTTAAGTAAAGAAAGGAGATATTGACGAGTACGGTGGCCAGTATTTTTAAAAAAGGAATAAGGAAAGCCGTCAATACCAGGGGCAGAATCTTGGACATGGTTGAGTACTCTCTCTAACTCACAAATAGAGAAAGGGGAGTCTAAAGGATCATGGGAGACGATAGGGGAGTCATGTGAGGTAGGGCATTCACTATTGAAGGGGACAAAAGGAGGGGCTACTTTATTAAAGAAGGATAGCGCAATGTCGCGAGACATAGCAGACTGATTACGGGGCGTAGAGCCACAACTATATCTTTTAAAATTTTGCCAAACTTTAGAGGATGGAGATGAAGGAGAGAGGGAGGAGCAAAATTTCTTCCAGCCTTCATGTTTTTTCTTATTTAAAAGTCGTTTGGACTGAGCGACTATTTTATTATAATTAACTAGATTGCAGACCGTCATGTTATTGATATATTGTAGCTCGGCCTCTTTACGGGATTTAATAGCTAAAGAGCATTCACGGTCCCACCAGGGAGGGGATGATAACTTCCCTGTAGCTGAGTTCTTTAATGGGATATTTTCTTCAGCAGCTGCCGAGATAGCTTCAGAAAAATTAGACAAACATATGTCTATGTTACTGTGGGAAATTTGGGGGAGGCCCAGGACTTTGTCTTCCAGATATTGCGTGTATAGATCCCACTTCGCTTCCTTAAGTCTGTACTTCAAAAGGGGAGCTGTGTCATTATGGGGGAGAGATCGGTCTAATAGTGTGCTACAGATGGGGTAGTGGTCACTGCCATATGTCAGATTTAGGCATTTCCAATCTAGTTGGGATGCCAGGATAGGTGTACATAGGGTAAGGTCCACACAACTTTTTCCTTGGCCGGGCCTTGGGAGGCGTGTTGCTGAGCCATCGTTAACGACATATAAACCTACCTCGTCCATCAAATCGACTAAGTCGTGGCCTGCACTATCACTATGATCAGATCCCCACAGAGAGTGATGACAATTAAGATCACCTAAGATAACAATAGGTTTATGGGAGGAGCATATATTTTTAATGAAACTAAAGCATGAGGCATTAGGGGAAGGGATATAGATGGAGATATAACTAATACCCAGGATCTTAACTCCAACAGCATTAATCTCATCACCATGTTGGGGTAAGGAGATAGGGGACATAGGTAAGGAATTATTTACAAGTATAGCGGCGCCGCCATAACCGTCAGCACGATCATCACGGAGAACGCTATACAGGGGAAAATTAAAACGGAGATGAGGGGTTAACCACGTCTCCGAAATGGCAAATATAGCCGGATGGTATGTATTAATCAAGTGAATTATATCATGTTTTTTCGGGAGTGCACTCCTGGCGTTCCATTGCAGAAGATGGAATTTGACGGGATTGAATAGTTGATATCAAAGTGTTAGCAACGTGGTCTGGTAAGGAATAGCTGGACAAAAAGGAGGTCAGCAACAATATTAACGATTCTATGGTGGGGACATCTTCATTGGGAGAGGGAGGATTATTATTGATAGCGCATCCATTCGCGGAGGGAGCGAATGTGTAGCTGTTAATTATATCCTGGTGGACCCTGCGGTTGTAACCAGGAGCAAGAGGGGCATGGGTTTTGGGTTTAAGGGTGACCGTTTTCCGATAGGAGATTGGGGAGGGAGCTTGTTGATGGGTCATTGACTGCTTAGAGCTGGGAAATATTTGACTAAGAGGAGGGGGAGAGAGTGATGATGAGGAGGTGACATCAGCAAAAGATTTATAAGAAGGTGGGAATTGTTTGGATGCCTCTGAATATGAGATGTTATTCTCAGCCATGGAGACTTTAATGTTTTTCTGTCTGACAAATTCAGGGCATAGTTTACTGTTTGCTGGATGTGGGCCTGAACAGTATAAGCATTTGAGGTCCTCAACAGAACATCCGTCTCCAGAGTGGTCACCACCACAGCGGAAACATTGGGGCTTAGACCGACATTGGGTCTTGGTATGGCCATATTTGCAACACCCAAAGCACTGCACAGTCGGGAAATGATACAGGGTAACTGGGAGTGAGTTATAGCAACAGAAAACTCTCTCTGGAAGGATCTGACCGTCAAATGTGAGCACTACAGTGGAGGTAGGAACCCACTCTGTATTGCCCGCATTTATTGATTTTCTGTTCATACGTCGAATTTTAAGGATCTTACCACATCCAACTGGTGTTTTTAAATTATCTGATATTTCTAAGTCTGACCAGTCGTTTGGGACACCTTTCACTACACCCATTCTGGTTATATTATAAGTTGGGATTAATGTATTATAACCTTTATTTTTTAGGCCCTCGTTGTCAATAAATAGATTGGCATCCTCAAAGCTTTTAAATTGAACCGCAATACGGTTGCGTCCTATTTTTTTAATTCCGTCCTGGAGAACATTGCGTACATTCAGTTTGAGCATCAGTTGCCCGAACCGAACTGGATGGATAGATGTACCTGAAGCTGGATCGGACTCGACCATAGACACATGGACTACATAAGGTGCAACATCTTTGTGTGTATATTTTGACCTTGAGATCAAAGATGGGGCCGTTTGTCTATCTCTTTTGTTTGATGTATTGTCGGATGTTTGAGAGTTTTCATTTGGTAATCCACGTTTACGGTTGTAGCTTGTTTCCAATTTTTCAAAGGATGCTAACGGAGCCGTTAAAACTGGGGTAATATCTAAATAGGTATTTTCATCGGAGGACGAGGAAGGCTGTAAATTCGGTGGGCGGCCCGGAGGGCGATTGTCACCCTCCATGATCGGCCCGCATACGCCTCACAATACAAAAGAGGACTAACCTTGAATCCGGAAGGACGAACAAACAAACAGATATGTAAACAAAAACACACACACAACAGACACCCAAAATATCACTATAAATTCAATTTTTTAAGCCAATACAAAAATGAAAAAAAACTCCACATGTGTTCGTCACCAACACCAGCGCGCGAGTCCGTGAAGTAATCTTGTTATAATCCTTACACTTAATTATAGGCGTCATTATAGTTCCCAAAAAAACACAAATATGGCATTAACATCATTCTTTGTTTTGCCAGTGTTGTGTACAAGTTATAGATAATTTAAATCAATTTATCAAGTACTAGCCGGCAGACGTTGCCCCGTCAAAATTTTCATAGATAAAAGCATATATAAGTTTTTTTTGTATTTTTTTCCGATAAGTTTTTAAGTTTTTATTTTTCGAATATGTGAAAAAAAGTTCAGCCGTTTTCAAGTGGTACGCTTACCACCGATCACCATTCATCACCATAGGTATTTATACAGATTTTAGTCTATTTGACAGTTCTAAATCTGCGCAACAAATGCAATTTTTTTTTCAATCAGTATGTTACCAGTAATATCGTTCCAAAATAAAAATCATAAATGATACCAGCTGTCCCAGGAAAATACCAACATCTTTTTATAAATAAATATCTACTTAATAAGTTTGAAATTAATAATATTGGGTAAGAAATTTAAACGTCATTGAATTAATAAGTTTCACAATATGCATACACAACGTCTGGGGCGGGGGTTGAGATCGTAATTTCGACCCTGGCGAAGTGGGAGGTCAACTGATAAACTACAGTAACACCGATCGCTCCTTCCAAATGCTCAATAACCGTGCGATTATGAAGTACAGTCAGCTGAGAATATATGAAACTAATTTGACTTTTCGTGATGGACAATTACACATAGGTAAATATTGAATTCTTATATTTACGCGAATACTACACATTGAAATAAAACTATTTTTTAGGATTTTATCGCGTTTATATTTTGATTTTACGTGCCCGACGTTTCGGTTGCTTTACAGCAACCATGGTCACGGGAGGACAACCGTCGACTACAGGTACAGTACAGGTACTACAAAATATAACGCGATAAAATCCTAAAAAATAGTTTTATTTCTACACATAGGTAAATTAAGCCATTGACACAGCCATTTATTTTGACTGACTTTAATTTAAGTCTCTTAAAGATAACATACTTATTTTATCTTAAAATTGAACTTTAACTATACAGATATTTTTTTTATACTACCTACAGTATAGTATTTGTTGCATAAAATTAAAAAACTCTATCTGAATATTGTAAAAAAAATACCAAATGAAACACAACATTGAATCTATACTCTATACTAATATTATAAATGTGAAAGTTTGAATGGATGGATGGATGGATGGTTGGATGTTTTTTACTCTTTCACGCCAGAACGGCTGAATGGATCTGGATGAAATTTGGCACAGAGATAGATTATAGTCTGGAATAGCACATAGGCTACTTTTTATCCCGGTAAAATGGATGGTTCCCGTGGGATAGATGTTTTAATTTTTTATACTTTTTATCGCGGGTACCGCCGGCCGCAACTAGTAAGCCATATATCATTTTAAAAAAAACTTTCAACAAATGCAATTCGTTTTCCCGACCGGTGTCCAAGTAATGGGGCAATAACTGCCATACGAACGGTCAGAGGATACCATAAACCTTCCATTTTTTCCTCAAACTTGCTAAAAGTACCGAAAATTCGAGGTGTGTAGGGCCTGTGACGGTTCTGGCTGAGTGGCCTGAGATTATGTGTAGGTACCGTAGATGATAAATAGAGCTGTCAGTTCAAGATTTAGACTATTGTGCTAGTTTTTAGCACCACATTTTTTTTTTATTACATTATAGGCAAGTATTTGATCTCGATCTCACCTGATGGTAAGTGACGATGAGATCTACGGTGGAGCATACTTGCCTAGGTCGGAAGGCGGTAGTAGATAGAGACGCTACATTCACTAGGCACATGCAGCGCAACTGATCTGACCCGCCATCCATGAATGGCAACACCGAACATCATGCCGGAACACGGCTAGGCCGCTTGGCGACATGGCTTTGTTCAGTGGGTGGTGACTAGTAGAGTTGTCACCTGGTTGGCACCACCCAGGGTCACGTGTAGGGTATCTCGAGGGTACTTAATTCTCCTACGGACGAAGGTGACTCGACCCCAAAAAACCATATTTAAGGATGCAGTTGTAAATTCGATAACCAGGATATATTAGTCTAGATCATATATGGGCAACAACCGGCCCGCGGGCCGGATCCGGCCCGCTGTAAGATATGATCCGGCCCGCGAGACATTTTGAAAAAACCCAATAAAAATATATTACATTAGGTACTTATACTCACGGGAGTGACAGTGAGGCGGCAAACGTCAAAGGATTTGATGTTTGCCGCCTCACTATTTCATAATCGCATTCATGTCTAATATCTATCGCAAAAAATATTATCATTACTTTAAAATGCACTAAGTACTTTTAAACGCGGCCCGCGAACGTATTTGCACGCTAAAGTTTGGCCCTCAACATGTCAAAGTTTGACCACACCTGGTCTAGATTATAGCTCCGCAGTAAGTGTTCATTTTCCGCGCAGCGGTCAAAACGATAATGGAAACATATTTTTTTTAACGTGATTCCAAGTTACTCTCACTGCATTATACAGTACATCAAGTGTGACATTGTTCGAACGCTTACTGTATAGTTTATAGTCTGCCGTATTCAGACATTTTGTATGGAGAATTGAAAGTTTTAAATACCGTCCGCTAGAGGCGCTGTTCAACTCTCCATACGAAATGTCTAAATACGGTAGACTATAAAGTAAACGGTTAGCTCACACTCAACTTGCAGACTAGGCTTACCACACTCTCTCACTACTGTTATTCCTATAAGTCAGGCTCTATGTCAATGCAATACACATCATTTACATGGGGCATTGATATTTTTTCATTAGTATCGCTGATATATATGAAATGACACCGTTTTCAGAGCTACATGCTTCGTTATTCCAATAACGTTCAAGGTATCTTCGATTTCAGCAGCCGTTTTCATTAATTTTGACCAGCGTTTAGCCAGTTTCAGGAAAAGGACTGTTGACGTCAGACTTGTTGCGTATAGAATTAACATCGCTGAAAAACAAGTATGATGACGTACAGTACCCATAGAAAAATGCATACTTATAGTACACACATATATTTACTCCCGACTGTACCCAAGTCTACAGGGTGTGTCTTGTAATAAATCTGACGGGGCGGCGCAGCCACCCGTGGCGTTCTCATTTACCTACGTGGAATTTGTAATAAAGTGCCCGTTATTGTGGATAGGTATGTATAACCTCTGCTTGTACGAAGTATCCTTACGATTTATTGGCATTCAGTGAAAACTACATGAGTTATTGTAATTACCTCAAAATAACAGAATGTAGACGTTTTTATACATGCCATCAAACAAATAATAATAATAATTCCAGCCCTTTTTTTTATGTCCCACTGCTGGGCACGGGCCTCCCCTCAATGCGAGGGGGGATGAGGCCATAGTCCACCACGCTGGCCCAGTGCGGCTTTGCAGACTTCACACATCTTTCGAGGGGTTCTCTCAGACATGCAGGTTTCCTCACGATGTTTTCCTTCACCGTTTAGCAAGTGATAATCTTGGTTGAAAATGAGATTCGCACGTGAAAAATCCCAGAGGTGCGAGCCGGGGTTTGAACGTGCAATCCTCGTTATCGAGGCAAGCGTTCTACCAACTTGGCTATCACTGATACTTGGCTATCACTGCTTATATATTTTATTTTTGAATAAAGATGTCTATCAAACAAATAGACATCTTTATTCAAAAATCAATGCTCTATTTTCGTATTTACCTGAGCTTATATTTATTTATATAAACAAACAAACAATTACATCATGTGTCAATACATAGGTAATAACGCGACCACCACCAAAATAAGTAAGAAATATTTTTTATATATCCATCTATATATAAAACAATGCCGTTTTAGTTACACCATTTACAGCTCAAGAACCGGTGGCCCGATTTCTTGATCTATATTTTTTTTAATTTGTCTCCGCCCCAAATAGCAGCATAACTATTAAAACACTGAAAAAAAAAAACACAAAAATAATTCTAATAGAGATATTTAGTTTTCTCATACATTTGATTCTAAGTCGGTAAGAAGTTCACCGAGACAGCAAGTTGTGCAATAACATTTATCATATCAACTTATCTATGTTGTTTTTAGGAACACGTTTAAAGTCCTGTCAATATTTCAATTTTGAAAATAGAACACAATTTATAAAACCAACCTTTCGCGAGCGGGCACATGGTTGGTCATCTAAAAAAAAGTTTCTTCATACAAAGTTTGAGCCCCCTTTGACCCCTTAAGGATCGAAAAAATTCCAAAAAATCCCTCGTTAGTGCGACTTTAATTTCAATGAATAGAAGAAGATAGATATAACTTTGTGCGTTCGACCTTAACGCAGAGCATCTGTTTGCTGAACTTTCTAAATATATCGTAGTATTATCTAGTGTGTGCATTAAAATGAAAAAAAAGTAAACATCGCCGCCATGTTTCAAATCATCGCGAGCGCTGCCCAGTAATGTATTTAGGTGAATATTTTAATTCCAGTGTTAAAGTCTGTATTCAACTTTTTACCTGGCGCAGTACATACATAAACAGCTTTTTGCCTACATTTTAGTTTAAATTTTTAGGGTCCGTAGTCAAACGTCTGTTCGGCGTTACATTCATTTTATTTAGAGACTGATAGGGCTAGGAATCTGACATTTGGTACATTTGTAAATATGTATTTAAAATACTAGCTGAAGAACTTATATATATTAAAGCCAAATTACTTCACAGTACCAAATGATCAAATCAGGTTGAGATTAACTCTTACAAGGAATTTCTTGCCATATATTCGCATTATATATAAGTATACTATTATAGTAGGTATAGAAAAAAATATACTGTGTGGATGGGCTATACTACCGCTTTAAGACGGTGTCTACCTGAGAATAGTCATTGCTTAAATCACAAACAAACGTGACAAGCTTACCAACTTCAGCGCATCAATCGTAGCCAGGTTATATCAATTTGGAGTCCCTAATATCTCTTATATCATCTACGCATAATCCATCTCTGGTTCAAATATCACATGGCCGTATTGGCAATAAATTCACGCGGCAATGAAGCAGTAAATTCCGCGCTCTGCCAGGTCCCGGCAGCAGCGGGGCGCTGCCACGTGGCGTGGCGTTCGTCAATCCAGTTGAAGGTGGCAGTTTTTTTTTTTTCAGGGAGAATTATTATAACAGAGCTGTGACTTAATTATGTTTTTTTTTATGGGAGAAAAGAAGTTCGAAATTCAAAGCATAAAATAATTGTCAATTTTAAAACAATATACATGGCAATGATCGCTACTATCAATTAATTTTTATAATAACGAAATAGTTTTTGAATTTCGAAGTAGCCTGCCTGACTTTTCAATTATGTGTCACTATAATTAAACAATATTCTAAATATAAAACACAATCAAACTACTTTTGACGTAGTACCTGTGGCAATGATGTATCTTTAATTCAATACGAAATACTCCAAATGAATTTGGATTTCATCGGGCAAGAATTCGTCCAAGATTTCCTACTGGAAACATCAGTAATTTCCTACAATTTTATTATTTAGCTCAGCATTCGATTACTCTTTCTAATGAGGGCAATAAAGATTGTTAAAAACTTTGCACGAGCTCACGAAATGCACTTTTCAAAAGACCATCAGTTCCGAAACACATTTAACAAAGCACTCAGTTAACTTAACCGTAGTTAGTTTAACGGCACACGTCCGTAGAGTGTTTTATTTCGTGTCGAAAATTGTTATGGAGAGCGAAATATGTGTTATGTTGGAAAACATGTGCGCTGACTGAAGTAATTTCGGAAATCTAAAGCATAACTTATGCCCGTGAAGACGTTTGCGTGATCTTCACTTTCTGGTTTAGGAACGTTTTGTGTTGTCTATGAAATGTTGTCTTTAAAATTGGAAAGTTACGTTTAGAAATCAACTAGCTGTCCCTGCGATCCTCATTTTTTTTTTTGATGTTTCAATAGTTATTCTGTTATACGAAGCGGAAACAAATTTAAAAAATCAATGATCACTCAAATCGCCCCCCCCTCCTGCCACCCTGTTTTTGGGTTATAACTGGTGTATGAGTATGAAACGGTATTGTCTCACTTTCTCACAGAAAATCAAACTATATTTGTTAAACCTTATATTTATATAGATAGTAAATTTTTAAACAATTGTTAAAACACTTTTTATTTGTGTTTTTACAACCACTCAAGAAATAGCACAAAAATATTAAAAAGTACTTATAAACTCCATCGTAAGATACTCAAAAAATGCATCCGACCACTTTGTTTTAATCACCATGTATGCATTTTCTAGATATTTTAATGGCGCTGAAAATTTCAGAGCACTTAGAAAGTTTACATGAAAACGTTTGCTGAACAAAATCGCAAACACTAAAGCATTATTCGCTTCGTAACTGACGACCGAGTTTTCTGTGAAAATGGTAGCAAGAATTTCTCGAATGAAGAAATAATAATCAGTGGTAACATTGTAAATGGAAGGTATCAATGATAAATCTGATTAGATTTTTTGTAGGTATGTACTTAAAATGGTTCACTTATAACATTTAAAAAAAGTCTACGGAAAAGTACTACAAAGAAGAAATAATGAAGAAGTTAAGGCTCATTATCATTTTTAAGTGATGTTTCAATCCAATTTATGATCTGTTTTGGCCAAAGCCAAGGTCAGCTGACACGACATACACAGCATCATCAAGCTATATCCCCAAGGAGTTGGCAGGGGTGCACCGTAGTGCAGACATATTTCCTCGATGGTCCCAATGCAATGAATGGCATATTGTCATAATACCTGGTAAACACTCTATAATCAATTTCTAAATGAATGAGAAAAAGGTAATTACAATGGCATGTTGGTACCTACTCTTATCGACTGCTGTGAATGTTAGTCAAAATCAATCACTTAAAAAAAATTTAAAAAAAGACAAGTCCGCTGAGTTTCTCGCTGGATCTTCTCAGTTGAGATCGCGTTCCGATCCGATTGTAGAATTAAGAATAAAAATAATGTAAATGACAATTTGTAAGTCCCCCGTACGCTAAGTTGGTTTTCCCACGTTGAGAGGAAGAAAAAGAAGAAGAAGAAAAAACATTTATTTGTGACAAATACAACAGAACACTACACACAACACAACCCATCTTTGAGTATCTCCTCAGGTAGACGCTCAAATGCTTGTCACAAATCGGCCTCCACTCAGCGTATGCTGATGGTGGTGGAGAGGACGGGTGAAAGATGACTGACAAAAGAAATATACCGAGGGAATGTGAGCGGTAGCGTCGGAAGAGAGCGTCCAAGAACCTTTCACGACCAGATATAAGGTCTCTTCTAGGAAGGGCAAGTCTGTAGTACCTTCAACCGACGGCAGTGCATGAGGCAAAAACGGGTTGCCAGGATCGTAGCAAATGGTAATCAGTGGTCTCTACCTACCCCCCATGGGATAAAGGCGTGAGTATATGTACGAATAATTAATTAATAGTATGTAGGTAGGCAGGTATTTATAGTAGAAGTCGTAGTCGATATTGCCTTTCTACTTAATAGCAATAGATATGTACTTAACATCCAATTTCTAGTTAACGATGTAGGATCATCTTTGTCTGCATAACAATATCTCAACGTAAACGTACCGTTCTCATATATATTGATTTATGCCGATACTCATGTACAATATTTGCACAGCGATGCATTGGAGCTCTATCCAGCTCTACCAGTCTGCTAGACACACAATGGTACCCGGTAGAGCGTAAATTCTGCACACAAGGACCGGTTGTGAGCACAGGGGTTTAAATAGAGCATAACAGATCGGGTTGCAAGGCAGACTAGTGGTCCTTAGACCTTAGTTCAGGTAGAGACGGCACTTGATATGCATTGTGGAATTCTGTTAGAGATGTTATTGAGGTTGTATTTCGAATAAAAAAGCAGTTGTTGTTATATCAAACAAGGTACGGTGTACCCTTAAAACATAACAAAGTATGACTTTGTTATTTTTATGTGTATCTTCATCAATTTCACTCTACTGAGACGTGTATTTGAAAAAGCTTTCAATCATTGTATTATGCTTTGATGTCGCCGTGACAGATCGGATACAAACATTTCATCACTTATTTATGATATCACAAGACGAACTAGAGGAGTCAATACGATGTTGGGTAATTAAGTATCACACATTTTTGGGGTCGAGTCACCTTCGTCCGTAGGAGAATGAAATACCCTCGAGATACCCTACACGTGACCCTGGGTGGTGCCAACTAGGTGACAACTCTACTGGTGGTAGGCTTCGGCCGCGGTTAGTCACCACCCACTGAACAAAGCCATGTCGCCAAGCGGCCTAGCCGTGTTCTGGCATGATGTTCGGTGTTGCCATTAATGGATGCCGGGTCAGATCAGCTGCGCTGCATGTGCCTAGTGAATGTAGCGTCTCGATCTACTGCCGCCTTCCTACCTAGGCAAGTATGCTCCATCGTAGATCTCATCATCACTTACCAACAGGTGAGATCGAGATCAAATACTTGCCTATAACGTAATAAAAAAAAATAATTAACGAGTGATTCAGAAAGAGTATACTTTGCATTGAACCAACGCATCTTTAATGTATTTTTAATTATTATCTGAGTCATAATTTCACATGTCCAATTTAAAAAGGCATTCTCGCCCCTTATGTGACAAAAGATGCTATGGTGAGCTTACTTTTAAAGGGCGCTTACACTACCACGCATATTATCAGATGATCCACTGGCCTAGACTAGGTCAGTGTGTGTACAACCGATTCTAAAACAATAATCAATTGGATCCGAATAAATTTAAAAACACCATGTTCAAATAACAGCCACTGATCGATTGATCTCTGCATTAGAATGCCGTAGATTATTATGGATCCCTCCATTTTTTCACGCCAAGGTTAGCCCAGAAATATAAGCCTTTGACATACGGCCGACCCATTTCCATATCCCATAAATCAAAACTGTAACTCCATCCTTTTAGATTATTGTTTTATGATCTACTAACTATTGAACGCGGATTTACTTGAATAGTTCTCAAGTTTGATATAAAGGGAGCCTTACTGTTGTGCGAACAGTATAAAATGAAAATTTGTGACTATCTTTCGCTGACGCGTTCGCAAAAGGCCGTGTCATCCCAAAATAACATCAACATTTTGGTAATAAATTATAACAACAAAAACATAATGTATGTCCTACCCTCCAGCGAAAATCACGAGCGCTGTTGACAAAGCCTTTCTTTAGTGGGACACCCAATTGAACTTCACGAGTCAACGGTTATTGACTCTCAAAACTTGCGCTATATGAGGGTAGGCGGAGATAACCGGACTGTCTTAACATTGACTTAATTTTATCCTGAATTTACATTATTTATGTGGAAGTATCATGAAAGGAAAATATAGAGACTATATACTATAAGGATTTATACCCCTTTTTTAAATTTTTCGTTTTGTTAGTATTTTTGTTACTTTGTTACTTCATAATGAAGATAGGACCAGAAAATTAGTTTTTACTTTTGAAGTGAAGTCTATCGACCCGCTAAGACATAACTTTTTAAATTCGTGTATTGTTTCAAATATGGAACGATTAATTTAAATCGTGTCATTGCCAGTGATTAAAATAAATTTACAAACGACCAGTAATATTAAAAGCCGCTTTGTTTTTGACACGATTCAAATTGAATATTGAAGTTAATAATATGCCTATAAGATAATAAATAGGTACAGAATAGAGTTAGGAGATTTATTTTGGCAATAACTAAAAGTTAAAATCTTACACGTACCAAGATGGTGACGCCATGTATTTTTTTAAGTGACTTTTTTTTCGTTGTAGAAAAAAAAAACATCAAAAGCACTTAGAACAAACAACATTTTTTTTTCGTAAATTATGAACCAAACTTTTTATATCACAAAACCGTCAGAAAAAACTCGTTCAACTCGCAGAGATTATTTTAGAAAAACAAAAAAAAAGCAGTCCCTTCCGGAAGTCTGTTGGCTAGAGAATCGTTATTCGTGTTTGGCTACCGGCCATAACCAAATTGCCGCGGTAATCAGTGAAAATGAGCAGTTGAGTTAATAGCTCCTAGATATACTTTATCTTTTTTCATGCTCTTTGTGTTATAATTGGCGACGTTTTATGTGGGAATGTGACAAAACACACCATTTTCCAATTAAATGAAATTCGAATCAGAATGTTTTGTTATTCATCGTCAAATATGTCACAAAATATTATTGTCATGTATGTATATGCACAGTAACGAGGGACGCGCTCCAGATCAGACGTTTGTGGGTTCTCTAAGGTATTTGGGAGAGGTTAAAACCTTCCTCACCCCCCCTCTACCGACGGCCTTGACTGGGATCTATAAATATATTTATCTGTAAAAGTTAATGCCAATTGGTTCAGTTGATTAGTATAATAGCAAATGTCCTTGGCTCAGTGATAAACAAGCAAATATATTTTTTATGCCACATTTTTATGTGTTTAGTCGGATCAGTTTTCAAGTTATCACATTTTATTTTATGGTATTAAAATATGCTACGCCAGATAGTATGTAGTATTACGATCAGTGTTGCCATTAATTGAAATCTTTAGTAGAATTAGCGCCGTTGATTGCGCGGATATGGCCGACATAGCTTGGGCCAATCACGTGACCTACCTGTCACGGAGGAGAATATATATTTTTTACCACACATTCGATTAAATAAAATATTCAGTTAACGATGTCGCGTAACTTAAATAGTTTATCGCCTAACTCGATAATCACTGAAGTTTAGGTTTAGGGTCAGGTCACACCGACACACGACGCGAGCGCGAAGCAGCTTGAAGAGGCCAGTCGCTTCGCGCTACGCAGCGCGACCGCGCCGCGAGTCGCATCGCGACGCCTCGAGGTTCATCGTGAAGCCGCTGGCAGCGCCAAATCACGCAGCGCAGCGAGACGCCGCGCGGCGTAGCGGATCGTGTCTAAGTTCGCTACGAGCTCCTGCCCCACAACGAAGTCTGGACGGACTTTTCACTTTCACTTCATATATTGTATCGCTATCTTAAAATGTGCGCGTGCCGTCGCGTCGCGTCTCGGTGTGTATTGAGCCTTAGAGCTATCGAAACTGAAACTCGAGTTGTAAACTTGGCTGTCAACTCGTAAACAATAATATCATATTGATTATGTAATGGCGGGATACGCTATGGCCGACATTACAATTTGTTTTGTAGTCTGTTTTAACCTCTGACGCAATTAAAAAAGTGGTGCTATTATTTTCACCCCTATTTCTGTCTGTGGCTTCGTAGCCTCTGGACTGATGGATAAATTTCAACGATAGCTAGTACCAACAAACAGCTTAAAAAGTGTAATAAAAGTAATTTACAAATGCAATAGAGATCGCTCAGATAGACGGTATTTTTTTTTGTTAAGTAGGTGTTTACCAACCGTACACTGTTTAGTCGTTTGGATGACATATAAAAAACTAACACTGGCTGCATAGAAATTCTAAAATGATTAGGACAATATTTAAAAAAAAGGAATCCAGATACACGCAATGAAATGATCTGAAGTTTTTTAATTTGAAATACCTACTACGTTTAGTTGTACAACGAATTTGAATTTCGAACGAGCCAAAATATTTGTTCTAAAAGTTGACCGTCGCGTGTGTTAAGTGGCCAGTGAGTGCGTTTTTGTGTGTTGTGTACCCAGTGTGAACAGTGTGCTTAGTTATTACTACACAAAGTACCATCCGGGGAACAGCCGCCTCCTACGACGGGAAAGGACAGTTTCAGGTGAACAGGTAAGTCAGGTAAGTGCTAATTGTTAGCTTACACTTTAAACTTGTTTCAGTGCGTAGCTCGTGCGTTCTTAGTAGGTAGTTAAACGATACAGCGCAGTGGTAGGTTAATGATATTCATACTTACCTGATTATACCTGATATTATACAGTACAATGAGGGTACATTATTATTAACGACGTCTATACTTACTATAAACGTAGGTAGGTTTCAGGTAAAACAATTGGGGCCAGACTATAATTATTATCAATAGTATCCCGCGAATCACGATTCGTATCTCCTATGTAAGGATCGCGATCCAGTCATATCTTATCAGATTATATGAAAATATTAAGTCTAATATCGATCTTGATTGACGTTGTGATCGGTGCTATTTAAATAATTTATCTGGCAGTTCCACTAATAATATGAGAGCTCGAGAGCGATTTATATGCACATGTTTTTTGATGACTTTGATTTATTTGAAAATGGAACGTTCAGTACTTTCTACCACATTTTTATTTCTGTCATTATAAGGTTCGGTCACTAGCATGAAAGAAAAACTGACGATACTAATATCCTAAACACGTACAATAGACATAGAAATTAAAAAGAAAAACGACCATAAATAAAACCACTAAGTAATATATAGTAATAAGTCTCCATAATTCCGAATATCCTCATCAATATCGTATCTCAAGAGAGGTTTTTGCCTTGAAAAAAAAAATAAGACCTTACTCCAATTAAAACGTCAATCAGTTGAATCCTAAGCTGTTTATCAGGTCCTCAATATCTGATTTCACTTTCAGCAGAGATAGAAAAAAAAAGATTTTGAGTCTGATGGAAACCGATTAAAATAATCAGAAATTTGCGATCATTGCTTTTGGAGGATCAATAACTTTCAGTAATTAAGTATGGGTACCTACTTCGATAGGATTAAGTATCTACTAATGTTACCTGTACGACCATCTATTTTTTTATATTCTTTTTTTTATGTCACGACTAAAACATTATGCCAGTAAATGATAACATATTGACTGCCTACCTACGCCATATAGCATTTATGGTATCCATAGATGTACTCTTCTAGTCAGTACTATACAATCATGATTGCCACTTAACTATTAACAAGGCACCAAAGTATTGCCAGCTACACATTGTAGCCTTGTCTATGGCGTTAATAGGGACATGATTTAAAAAAAGAGCATCTGACAGCTGATCGGTTCATTAATCGCGAAGCTCAAAGTGTGATTCCAGCTATTCATCCTATAGCAGGATTGGAGGATTTCATTTACTTTAAAATTCCTTTTTCAACTCTGCGTCATCTGGGTGAAAAAAAACCCTAATTTACATTTGCGTAAATCATACCGCGTGCCAACGGAGTGGGGTCTTAGAGTATTTCAGCACTTACTCTTTAAATTCATTAGGCAAGCATTCATTATGAGAGGCATTCGCTAATTACTGGGGTAAAAGTTTAATTTCAAATTATGTCTAATGAAAACGTACTTCAGAATTTTCTATGAGTACGCGTTTTCATCCCCTCAGTGTTATAATTTCCCCTAAGTGTTATAATTTCGTAGCCTATCAGACGAAGCGTATACTGACCGTCTTCGATGGTCGCGAGGTCGATGCCTGTCCGAATCAAAATATAATATCTACCTTATTAAACATTAATGACTTGGTACTTTAACGGAAAAGAGAAGATCTTCCAGCCAGGCGGTGGTATGCCTGGCGGGGCGACCGCTATGCTCCGACGGTTATTATCGGGATCTTGTATATATGTTACTTGCTCCGAAAACTCTTATAGCGCGATTCAGGATTGCGACGTAAATTGTCTATTGTTTTGAATGCGTCTGCAGTGCCATCTGCTTAGCTAGTGGTGCGGTTGAAGTGGTCGCTACAGTACCTACAAACATTCGTGCTCATCACACTAAGTTGGCCCCTACCAGGATTCGAACCCTTGGTACAGAAAGCAGAGCACAAGTAGGTACCATAGCTAATGTTTTTCACACGCATAAAACATATTCTAACTCCGTAGGATACGACTTGACTTCTTAAAAAAATAGATAGGTAGGTACTTCTTCAAGCCTTCATCCTCCTGGAGCTCGCATGCCCATATTCGGGAAGCTGCATACCTAAACTAGGAAATAAATATCAAAATACGTGTCACGTGTGCCTGACGTTGATTGGCCCCACTAATAACGTACCAGCGCTCCCCAAACACGACGAATTCAAACACAATTTATTCAAATACGTATATACTAGCTTTAGCCTGAAGGTTCGCCCGCTAAACCTTCGACTTTTCTCTGCAGATGGGATACCAATTAGTGTTGGCCAAAAGTATTGTAAAAGCACGTATACAGGGCGGTGGCCCTGATTCATGTCAGAAGCGATGATTGACCAATTTGCATGTTTTTTTAATATGAGTAAAATTTTGCAAAAACATCCGGCGCCGAACTATATTGCCTGAGGACACAAATCCTGGCTGAAACACTTCAGTCTTATATTTACGCGAATACTACACATTCAAATAAAACTAATCTTACGGATTTTATCGCGTTTATTATACGTTTTCTACGTTCCCAACGTTTTGCTGCTTTACAGCAACCGTGGTCACGGAAGGACTGACGGTTGCTGCAAAGCAGCCGAAACGTCGGGTACGTAAAAACCGTATAATAAACGCGAAAAAATCCCTCAGTCTCATTCGGGTGGAATATCAAATCCTTACTTCAGGCAGCTATCTCTAAAGCCATGATATATTATTCGCACTATTTCAACAGTAAAATCATTGGGTAACTCGATTGTTAGGTTTGTTGATTGTGAATCTGTGGTTAGTTAACCACTACCGCTGCGGACTGACCCGAATGCGAATAGTAACTACCCTAAATAATAAATGAATTATAATCCGCCGCTGCAACCGATCTGGGTACAAAATAAATAAGAACACTCAATTAGTAGTGGATATATTTATATTCCTTCACCGTTATTATATTAACGGTGAAGGAAAACATCGTGAGGAAACCTGCATATCTGAGAGAACCCCTCGAAAGATGTGTGAAGTCTGTCAACCCGCACTGGGCCAGCGTGGTGGACTATGGCCTAATCCCCCCTCGCATTGAGGGGAGGCCCGTGCCCAGCAGTGGGACATAAAAAGGGCTGGAATTATTATATTTATATTGGATACGTACATCTATACTAAGTATCCAATATAAATAGATCTATACTAATATTGATTTCTTATATTTACGCAAATACTACATATTGAAATAAAACATTTTTTCCGGATTTTACGCAGAAAGTGCGTAGATCGGATCGCATGCAACAGCTAAATATGAGGGTATCCCAAAACTACGACACTAGGACGTCAAGCACCTCAGTCCTCCCGTGACCATAGTTGCTGTAAGGCAGTCGAAACGTCGGGAAAGTAGAAACATACAAATAAACGCTATAAAATCCGTTAAATTAGTTTTATTTCACCGAGTCATAGATGCGTAGTCAATCAGAAGGTTGCGTGTTCAGATCACGTCGGGGTCACCAATTTAGCGGAAAAGGGAAGATCTTCCAGCCAGGCGGGTGGTATGCCTGGCGGGGCGGCCGCTATGCCCCCAACGGCTATTGTCGGGATCTTGTATATATGTTACTTGCACCGAAAACTCTCATAGCGCGATTCAGGATTGTGACGTCACTTGTCATTGTTCTGAATGCGTCTGCAGCGCCATCTGCGTAGCTTGTAGTGCGGTTGAAGTGGTCGCTACATATGTTTATAATCCACATATAAGTATTATATATACAGATTTCGCACTCAATTCATTGTACGGCACCCATAATACAAGCGTTGCTTAGGACCGTATAGTTGATGTATTCGTCTGGCGATATATTATTTATATATATTTTTTTTTTATTACATTATAGGCAAGTATTTGATCTCGATCTCACCTGATGGTAAGTGATGATGAGATCTACGATGGAGCATACTTGCCTAGGTAGGTAGGCGGCAGTAGATCGAGACGCTACATTCACTAGGCACATGCAGCGCAGCTGATCTGACCCGCCATCCATGAATGGCAACACCGAACATCATGCCGGAACACGGCTAGGCCGCTTGGCGATATGGCTTTGTTCAGTGGGCGGTGACTAACCACGGCCGAAGCCTACCACCAGTAGAGTTGTCACCTAGTTGGCACCACCCAGAGTCACGTGTAGGGTATCTCGAGGGTATTTATTTCTCCTACGGACGGAGGTGACTCGACCCCATAATATACCTATTCTGATTATTAATCCCAAGTAGCAACAATATTGTTATGTTGCCGTGACACAATTGTATTGGAACTTAATATAATTTTTATTCAACGCTGTCACAAAATAATTATATTTGTCTTACAAATATGATGTACGTAAAATTGGAGTGTCTGTTTGTAATATTAAAATAACCGCTTTTTACTAAGTGCATTTGGATGTATACACGATACCTATACCGAAACAACATTTTTTACAATTTTTGTCTGTCTGTCTGTCTGTCCGTCTGTCTGTCTGTCTGTCCGTCTGTCTGTCTGTCTGTTTGTTCCGGCTAATCTCTGTAATGGCTGGACCGATTTTGACGGGACTTTCACTGGCAGATAGCTGATGTAACAAGGAGTAACTTAGGCTACTTTTATTTTAGAAAAAAAATAGGATCTCACGAAAAAAAATGAAAACCAATGTTGCAGCGCAGCGCCTGATTAAGTTTGATAGCAACAACCTGCAATGCGTCCCGCGGGCTCAGAACGTGCGAGCAGGCTGTTGCTAACGGTTGTGTCTTTGTTAAATACCACGCGAACGAAGTCGCGGGTAACAGCTAGTATACCCTATAGGTTATCGTTTAAGTGTGTATTAGATTGGCGAACATGGTATTCATACCTACATAGCTTAATCGTGGGCTCTAAAATATCAGACAGAATCATCGCCAATAAATTGATCATTTCCCGTTTGATGGCATTAAAGCTGTTTAAATTGCCGCTCACAGCAAAGCCGAATCAACTTCCGTTCACATTTCTCAGAAAGCCGTCGCATTTCCCACGATAATTAAAACCATAATTCACGTTTATTTGTTTTGTACGAACAGAATCAACTTTTAATTATAGTCTTGTCTGTTTGTTGAGTCGTTCAATTATCCATAAATTGGCGATATTTAAATGATTTTAAATCATGAATCAGAATTATACATAGAATGCAGATTATAAGTCATAATATATTTTGATTGATGGCTCCGCCAGAAGTTAATGTTTTGCACGGTATAATGATAAGGTACCGTCTTATAATCTTAACTAATAAGGGTAAAATAAAAAAAAGTAAATTTCAAAATCCGAACCTAAAAAATTAACCATTAAAGATCTCAAATTTACCCAATAATGGGTCCCGACTGTTAAACTACTGACTACTAAATTTATTTTTCGTATAAATTTTTGTTTAAGTTCACTTTATACGCCGTCGGGATTTTTTTTTTGTAATTTGTAAATTTCTGACCAACATAAATCGCCTGTCGTTGAATTTCGCGCCCTGACCTGAGCTTCCACCTTAAACACGGCTTAACCACATCTGAGGACATTTATCCGATTTTCTTAGAATCTATTTAGTAATTGAGTACAGAAGGGTAAGCAGGAGCTCCTAACGTAATCGTAACATCGTCGAGAAAGCATGCTGTCACTGTCGAACTTGTTTATGAAATCTGTGTTGTGAGAGGGATGGAAGACGACAACGGTGTGTAAAAAGGATTATGCTTGACGTACTATTCATCTTTTGACCTTCGATATACTCGAAACCTATTTATAGATACCAAGAGGTATTTTCGGAGCCTTAACAAAGCTCCTTTAATGGTGTAACTGCTTGGATTTTAGGGTTCAAGGATTTTTCGTCCGATTTCCTCGCAAATATTTTGCTAGCTAAAACTTTGTTTACTTTCAAGTAGGCATAGTGTAAGTTTATGGAAAGGAGTCATTAGTTTACTGACTGCTTTATGCTTAACTAGTTTCAAGTTAGATCCAAGGAATGCTTTTAGTAACTTTTTAAGAATAGGAAAATTTCTTCGCTAAATATTGAGTTAAATTATGCTTTATCTCCTAAAAAGTCCGAAATTAAGCTTTTCTAGTAATCCATGCTGACTTACTAGTTTGTGTAGGGTTAAGATGTAATATGGTTGGAGTCTCATGTAGGTAAATTGCTCATAGCTGGACTAAGCTTAACCCTTTCGTATGAGCTCGAGGACGGTCTCCAACCAGATGGACCGATCAAGTAAAGGACTTATCTTCAACCAAATTCAGCTCGGTGGTCAGAAGCGCCATGAACGGAGACCGATGGAGGCTAATCGTCCGATCCAAGTGTGGACTATCCAACGATGATCGCGATCCTCAGACATGAGGGACCGATCATAGAGAGATAGAGATAAGCGGAGTCACTAATAAGCGTCAAGTATTTTTTTTCCAGTAAGCATAAACAAAACCTCGGTAAACCAGACAAAAAATCTTGAAAGGACTTTTTGCCGGGAAGTTGAACCGTGAAATTGTCAATTTTGTTTTATTTTCCAATAAATGTGTATCTTTGATAAATAATGTGTAATATTAGTGGGATACTAACCATTGTGTGTTCATAAACGTGCACGAGTGAAGGAAATTGAAATAAAATATTATAACTTGACTTTTCAAGTTCCCCCAAGATGTCCGGTAAATTTTCAGTAAAGTATCCGCAGCTATACTAATAGTGGTTGGGGACTCATTTCATCATCATTATCGTCATCAACATTTTTACTATCATCTGGGGTACTTATAATTTAATAACAATTACCAAGAATTTCTCGACACTGGAAAAAATCTCACTATTCTGTAGGTGATTGCCAACCTAAAACAAGAAAGAAGAAGAAATCTTATTACGGCTATGTTACTTCTTTCTGATTCTGTAACATAACTTTTTCGACATTTTAACGTTTGGACATTGCAATTTCAGCTTTCGAATAGTCTTCAACGTGATAATCGGCTATTTAGTGTTCAGTGAAATATACTAAATCCCTTTGAAACATTGTCTTAAAAATTCCATACCTAGTTAAAATAGAAAAAAAAACGTGTCGGCTTTAGCGTTGAATGAACGCTTCGACTGCGAGTAACCGTCGCGGCCGGAGTACAGGAGTAGTATTATATGAGTGACATTTAGTCTTAGGTTTGTAAGACTTCGTTTTGGAATAGGTTTTAGTCTATGGTAATTAGGTACCCATATTTACAACGTGACATGGATCTTTTCTTTTAGTGTCATGACGCCAGTGGTTATAAACATTTTGAATATATTTTTATGAAATATACCAAAGCTCAAATTCAGTTGTTGGCAACATTTTTCGCATATTTTCTACAAAGTACTGTACGGTTTTTACACGTTTCAAAAAAAATGCCTACCGGCCTTATCAACGTAAAAACATTCCACATGAATGAAACGCCTTCCATTCAGCTCACGTGTATAAATAGAACAAGCTTGTACATTTTTAGCGGCTCAGTCCGACCGCGTCAAAGGTGTGTGCGGTTTTGGCGTTAACTATACCCTCTTTACGTGTTTAGGATTTTGTTATTAGATCTTTTATCCTTTGCTTAGGGTTGTCAAATCCATACTGGTTTTATAACAGACTAAATTTTTGGTAAATATCTATACTAATATTATAAATGTGAAAGTTTGGATGGATGGATAGATGGATGGATGGATGGATGGATGTTTGTTACTCTTTCACGCCCGAACAGCTGAACGGATCTGGATGAAATTTGGCACAGAGATAGATTATAGTCTGGAATAGCACATAGGCTACTTTTTATCCCGGTAAAATGTATGGTTCCCGTGGGATAGATGTTTTAATTTTCCATACTTTTTATCGCGGGTAACACCGCCGGGCGCAGCTAGTATTGTATAAATTGTAGTAGCGAGATGGATTAAGAAATATTTTTTTTCCTTCACATGGCAACCATGGTTGCCAGACCAACGAATGGTTATTTATGAAATTTTAGTGGATATAAAAATACAGTTATTATAATGATACATTCGTCCCACATCAAGAAACGATAAATTTCATCTGTCACAAAGAGAAATATTAATACATATATCTTAAAGTCTGTGAATTTCAAAAACCATATGCAACACTTCACGTTGTTTATTCGTTTGAAAAAGTACAACGCGATACTATTGAGGCAATCGATCGAGCGTTTCCAAGTAGCTTTTAATATGTTTACACTAGCTGTTGCCCGCGACTTCGTCCGCGTGGTATTTAACAAAGACAACCGTTGACAACAGCCTGCTCGCCCATTCTGAGCCCGGGACGCATTGCAGGGTGTTGCTATCAAACTTTATCAGGCGCTGCGCTGCAACATTTGTTTTATTTATTTTTCGTGAGATCCTATTTTTTTTTTCTAAAATAAAAGTAGCCTAAGTTACTCCTTGTTACATCAGCTATCTGCTAGTGAAAGTCCCGTCAAAATCGGTCCAGCCATTTCAGAGATTAGCCGGAACAAACAGACAGACAGACAGACAGACAGACAGACAGACAGACAGACGGACAGACAGACAGACAAAAATTGTAAAAAATGTTGTTTCGGTATAGGTAACGTGTATACATCCAAATGCACTTAGTAAAAATCGGTTATTTTAATATTACAAACAGACACTCCAATTTTATTTATATGTATAGATTAAATGCGAGAATACTTTGTGTTTCAGTCTTCGCGAACGAATATGGGTAAACAAAGGTGTGTTCATGCGTGAACAGTTACGGAAAAAGCTTTGTTTCACTCGGTTCGGTGATAATCTGTTATTTGTGAGTTAGCTTAGCGTCCCCGCCCTGCTAGAGGTACGCAAATGCGATAAGGCGACAGAGACAGGTGTCGCCCGGTGACAGCGACAGTTGATATTATTCCCAGTTCGCGGGTAGCGGTAAATGTTGCGCAACAAATCTAGTCATTGAAAATTATTTTATGTTTTTACGTTCCCGACGTTTCGACGAGAAACTCCAGCGCTCCAAGAAGTCTGCAATCTGTGAACATGTACAGGATCGCACTTGCCATTATATCAGATTTGATTAACCACAGATCCTCGCAAAAGCACATCGATTCCGACCAAGGATGATACGTGAGGCCGTTGAAATTAAAGAAAATCCTGATTTCATTAGGAAAGATGGGTGGGTGCTCCCACTAACTTGGGATCCAGTAATTAATATAATTAAATCCAAAACCAAGTGCACCATTGCAAGACCTCAAGACACCGTGAGCACGTTCTGTGTAGATCAGACTGCAAACAACAACTAAATAGGAGATTACCCGAGTTTAAACTGTGACACTAGGACGTCATACTTCTCAGTCCTCCCTTGACCATGGTTGCTGTAAAGCAGCCGAAACGTCGGAAGCGTAAAAACATTAAATAAACGCGATAAAATTCGTAAAAATAGTTTTATTTCAATGTGTAGTATTCGCGTAAATTTATGAAATCAATGAATCTAGTTATGTCTTTGTCGGTCCGTTTCTTTGTCGCCTGCCTGTAGGAGTGAAAATTATTGTACCGGTGGCATATCAATCAAAGTCGGTAATAAGAAAATAAAGCAACTTGTATCATAATATCGACTTTATATAATAATTAGAACGGGGACGAAGCGGTTCTGTTGATGGACGAGTCGTTTCCTTTCCTGTCACCCCGCTTACTCACTTCGATAAATATTCAAAAATAGATTTGGACGACGAATTTGATCTTAGGTACACAATACCTTTTTTTTTTTTTTGTTGATGGGGGGGAAATCTTCGATAGATACCCGGCCTCTGTGTGGGAGAGGGCCGGGTTATGTGGGAGTCTTACCCACTAAAACCCCCCCGGTGGCCGCCTTCGACACATGTTGGAGGGGCTCCGGGATCTCCAAACGGAACGCACCGGTGCCCCTCTTGTGCCTCGCCCCCTTATGGGGGCCCGTCTCGGGGGAGCAGATGTTTGCTCCCCCTGCGCCCTCGCTGCGCACGGCGGCGGGGAGCCACGCCCGCCGCCGTCCTCCTCAGGAGTCGTCATCGTCACCGGGCGTCCGGGGCCCACACCCCAGTCGTCCTCGACCCCGAGGGTAGCCCGTTATTTAAGGCCCTGGGCAAGGTACACAATACCTATGCTAAGTAGACACTAAACGTAAACAAGTACATTTTTCATAGTTGTAGCGACGTCTTCAACTTCGCCACTAGCTAGACAGATGGCGCTGCAGAACACATTAAGATCAATTGACAATTCTCCACACAATCCTGAAACGCGCTATGAGAGTTTTCGGAGCACGCAACATACTCGTATATACAACAAGATCCCGACAATAACCGTCGGGTCATAACGGCCGCCCCGCCAGCCACAACACCCGCCTGGCTGGAAGATCTACCCTTTCCGCCAAATATTTAATAATAATCTATGCACATTTATAAAACAAAGTCGCGTCAGTTGCACCATTTATAACTCCAGAATGGGTGGGCCGACTTTTACATGACTTAGTTTACTCAACTAACAGATATACATAAAAGTAGCTATTACCGAAAATATGTGTATACAGTCCCTAGCAAAAACTAAAAACAAGAAAAGACAGCCCTCGTTTGCTGGCATTATAATAACATGGAATATATTGTTAGACATTTGGAGGATTAGGTGACCGACCCTTTATTACATAAGCGTGGGTAGCTATAGTTATTAAAAAAACCTCATATTTTTTCAGGTCCTTGACCCTTGTAGATGATAATATACGAACGCTGACAAAGAGTTAAAAATCATGGATATTTAGTGCGTAAACAGATTATATCTTGAATGATCTAGTGATCCAATTGTTAATTATAGGGTCTAAACCCTATTATAATTTGTATAATTTATATAGTATGACAATGAAAGCAGGTTTTTTCGACGACGTTACGATTACATAGTTAGTTCTTGCCTACACTACTGCACGTTAAGTGCGAGCTAATCGTATACTTTATAGTCTATCGTATTTAGACATTTGGTATGGAGGATTGAAGAGCGCCTTTAGCGGACGTCATTTAAAACATTCAATTCTCCATACAAAATGTCAAAATACGGTAGATTATAAAGTGTACGGTTACTTTACGAATAATCTCGCACTTGACGTACTGATCCTGGATTCGAGGATAGCCCATTGTGAAATCTATATAATATGCGTTATCATTGGCGCAGCATAATGGATACTCAGAACACAATTAGATTGTATTGTCATTCTGAAACTAACCTTGGAGGAGAGGTCTAAGACATGGATTCGCGTGAATTTAGACGTGTAGACTGAAGTTTTATATTTGCAGTCCTTTTCTTATTGTTAGCACGGACTTCTAATGTAATCTTATAAAGTCATCGAGAAAGCATTCTGTGAATCTTCGATTTTTTAACAAATAAAGTCTCCTACAGACAAAGATCTAAAAAGCAAAAAAAAATGTATGAAAACAAACTATGTATCAAAAAGTCCCTGTCCGGGTGGATATGTGTACTGTATTTTTTTTACTATTCTTGAGGAACAAGGAGGGGGGGGGGTATAGTATGACGGCGATCCAGAGTGAACTAGTTTTATATTATATACCTACAGCTTGTGGTCCCATGGCACTTGTTTATAGCTGAAGGTACGCCTTTCGATGGCATGTCCAGGCTTTTTAGTCGGAGTATCAAAATCATTATTATTTATGTAATCTGTGGTGTGACCTGAACAAAAAAGCTTACGGTACTGATAAAAGAATGCTTGAGCTAGAATCATCATCCATAATATACCGATAGTTCTCATTAGATCTTGGCAAAGGGATTTGTAATTATCAGTAATAAATCAAGTCAAAGAAGTAGAGACCAAAGACATTTAAAAAAGTCAGGAAGATTGTTTGTTTAAATTTAGAATGATTTCTTTTTAAGACTCGAGTGTTGTCAGAAATAAATTGGCCATAAAACCCTTGTGTGACCGCTCATTTCTCGCCCGCTCTGGTGCCGGCCCGCCATCGATCAATCACACTCCTCGCGTCTGTCAATGTACGCAACATTATTAAATAACACCGGACTGAGAGCACTTAATTTGTGATGTAGGGTTCGGCATATGTTTTTTTAAATTGCTTTTCTAAATATGTTTATATAGAACATTCGGAAGGATGATACTCAGTTTTCTAAGTAGATAGCATTATACATATTTTGTAATCAATGTTGATGTAATTTTTATAATTTGCTCGCAATAAATCGCTGTTGTCATTAAGTTGGCAACAACATTTTAGGTTTTAAATTCAACATATTAAAATTCTGACTTCACATCATGATTACAAAATAAAAGAAGCCCAGGTTCAAAGTTTATATAGATACCTTTTTGAATCCCATATGATCCTAAATTAGGGATCGCTTGCATTATATGTGCCGAACAATGAACTGGGAGCGATCCAAATCACATCAAAGCAAATTAGGAAAATATTATTTCCAAAGTTTGTCCGCGCGGGAAACGAACCTGCTACCATCCGAGTAGCCTGTGCTCAAACCGTTAGACCAAGCTATCGATGTATGACGTTTTTTTTTAATAATATGCTTCTAAAATATTTAAGGCTCATTCATGAGCAATGTAAGATTATCATGATAAGGTAAGTATACCTATTTATTTTTAACCGACTTCAAAAAGAGCTTATAAATCCGTTGCATACCTATGGTTTTTTTTATTATTGTAATCTATACCGTTAAGACGCAACTAAACCTGACATATCAATAAATTATGGTAGGTACTTAGTTTTTTTGTCGTTGAGAAATTATATGTATATTTAATTAATTGTGGTAGTTTTTTGGTCGCTCGGTTAAATGTTTCCATGCTTTTTGTACCAACATACTTTTTTGTCCCTTTGTGCCATGTTATCACTGGCGACTTAGAAAAAAAAAACATTACTAAACATTATAGTTAGATGCCGATTCTATGTACTCATATTCATATTGAGAACGTCTTTTTCGATGTTCTGCTTTGGGCCCCAAGTCTGCTAACACAATCGATTTATAATCGAACAGCAACCGTCACTTTTGACAAATATCCCATACAATATCTGTCAATAGCGACAGTTACTATGCGGTGGTCCTGTAGAGTTAGCAGACGGGCTAAGAAAATTGCTAGCGTTGTCTTGTCAAATCATTTACAAAACAACACTACAAGGTCTTCAGCCATGAAATAATGGTACCTGAAGCTGCGCTGCCTGTAATCGGCACTCAATGTTTGCCTTTATTATGAATGGAAATTTATCAATTCGTAATTTATAAATTTATGTAATTTAAACTTTTTTTTTTCTGTAAGGAATCCCAGTATTTGTAGGTAATCCTAAAATTGTAGCAGACAGATGTGACGTTACTATTGCAGGCTCGTTTTTAGTTTTCTTTAATCAACAGTATTTAATTTGTGTTTCATTATTAATTTATTTTTAAAATGTAGATACTTTTTCAATATCTAATTTTAAAAACTTTACTTAAGTAAGTGTATCTTTAACATATTTAAAAAAACAGTTTTGATCTTAACTTTAAAGTACGTACTTATATTTAAAAATACTAAGATAAACCACATACCTTTTTCAGTTCGGTGTTAATTATCCCATTATATCTTCATAATAAGTATTGTTATTAATTAACAAGTCCAACAACACATAAAAATACTTAAACAATGTCTATTCAGCTCCAAGAAGGCCGGGAGTAAAATCCACTTTCTATATTCAAACACCGAAGAACAAACTTGTTCGAAAGCTCGAAGTACCTAATAGTTCGCGCGCGAATTTGTAGTGACGTCACGGCGACGCGTCCACAGCATTCGATGTCTCGTGGGAAACTGGCGGGAAATCTTCGCAAGCAAAGGCAAAGGTGTTCGAATTACAAACCTAGCTAGCACAGCTTTTAAACAAAAACGTTATACCTGGAATATTATGAATGAATTTTCCTAATGTTACGGCTACATCTGGTCTAACGTTAGTATTCATGATAATGTCAATATACGAATTAAATAAGGCATTAAATTACCATGCTAAATGCTTGGCTATATTAATGTAGGTTTGTTCTTATAGCTTAATGCCTAACGCCATTAGTAATGACATTAGTTAATTAATGTGTTTATCTGTTGGCCATATATACTTAGTGACATTATTAAGGAATTAATTAGTGCACTAAGCCACATATATTATGTAGCCGTAGCATTACTCAAACTTGTGGAAACAGCACTGATTTGGATGAAACAGCTTTGCTCAAAAATGTAAGAGATCTATTTTAAAAAAGAGCAACCATGCAGTTTCTTGCCCGTTCTTCTCCATAGGAACGGCATTCCGAACGGGTGGTAAAGCAGTAGCATAATATTTCTGTAACTTTTGACGATTCATAAGCACTGCACAATAATGGTCTACGTGAATAAAAAATATTCTGATTCTGAAACATTTATTTACGAGAAGAATTAGCAGACTCATAGTCTTTTGAGTTAGAAAAATGAATGCGCCTCCTTGCTTCGAAAACGAATATACGACCAAGTTAGATAATAATGTAAGACCTGCGGAAATAATTATAGTAGCCAGTTAAATATTATTTCCGAGATAAGTATATGCTTCGCTTAGCGAGCGTTACGGCTATGACGCAAATTTAAATACGTTATCGCCAAATTTGTATTGATTTTGATAAGCTTACTTAATCCGAAGTTCAGGCTAACTGTTGTTTTAGTGATAAATTTTAAATAGGTACACATGACGTAGTACCTGGTATTACTATACATAACTCACCCGGCTTCGGGCAGATGGAATTATTTTCATATCTATATTATCTAAAATCGTATAAATACCAAATTTAAATTCTTTCGGTACAATATGACCAGACCATACAGAACTACAAAAGATGTATATAAAATACTAGCTGCGCCCCGCGGTGTTATCCGCGATTATCAAGAATGTCCTTTTCCTCTATGTCCTTTTGCAAATGCATGGTTCCTGTATGCTATCCCACGGGAACCGTACATTTTACCGGGATAAAAAGTAACCTATGTGCTATTCCAGACTATAATCTATCTTTGTGCCAAATTTCATCCACATCCGTTCAGCCGTTCTGGCGTGATTGAGTAACAAACATCCATCCATCCATCCAAACTTTCACATTTATAATATTAGTGGGATAACGTACGAGTATATTAAAAAAACATTGCAGGTTACGTTGTTAGGTACGTATCTACATTATGAAAGTAGGTGATATTTTTTTTTTTTTTGCGATAAATATTTTTCGGCGTACAAAACCCTTTCCACAAAGCCTGTTTACAATAAGTTGTCTCCAAAACGACAATGCCTAAACCCGCCAGTATAATAAATTTAAAAAGAAAATTCTATAATCTTATACTTGGCGCTTTGAGTATTGAACAAATGGAGGTGCCTACAGCCAACCTCTGCACTGTAATTTTTGTGCCAATTCTAGAGGGGAGGGGGCGGGAACATTCATAGTGAATCAGAATGACAGGAATTGAAAAAGGAACTACTTTAATATATTGATTTCTTATCTTTAAGCGAATACTACACATTGAAATAAAACTATTTTTCAGGATTTTATCGCGTTTAATTTATGTATTTACGTTCCCTCACCTCGCGTATCATCCTTCGTCGCTTATCAAATCTGATATAATGGCGGGTGCGATCTTGTACGTGTTGACATATTGCAGACTTCGTGGAGCGCCGGTGTAGTTTTATATGGTCATATGGCCATTGTTTTTGGCCAGACGAGTTGGTCTTTCGATACCATGTCCAAGCTATTTTGTCTTACACTTAGGGTAGCACCGGAAGCCTTCCGAGAGCCCCCCTGGTTCCGTTCAAGGCGTTCCGGAAGACGACGCTTAACGTTGAACGGGTACAGTTTTTTTACTTACAAAGTCTTTATAGGTTTTTGTATGGTTGATGAAGATACATTTCGGGGGCACATCTATCGATACAGAATAACAAACACCAAGGAAGCGCCCTAAGGATACCATAAACATAACACAATTTTTTAAAATAGACATCAAAGCACTGAGTTGTTACTAAAAACCATAATAGTGGACATTGATTGAAAGCAATTAAAGATCAAACGAGTACCGATGACTTGCATCAGCAACAATGGATTATGAGATTTTATCGTTGTTTTGGAAAATCCATCTATATGTAGACCACCCGATTGGTACAATTCGTAGTGAATCTGCTTTCTGAAACGAGGATCTGGGACTCGAAGCCCGGTAGGGTCATAATCAGTACGAAGTTTGTGTCTGAGTCATGGAGCTTTGATATCTATAAGTAGTCGTACGATAGTTGTATTATATAAGCTTTGCTTGGTTTCGGACCGTACAATTAGTATGTTACTCTGGCATTATTATATAATCATAAATACTACCCTCCAATTTTCTGCCATTTCTATAGTTATTTGTTTTAAAGACTGAGTACTCGCTCGGGATTGCGGAATGTATGCCAGCATATGCACTCAAAACTCGCTTTACAAACAGATGCATATAACCAGCAGCAACACACAGGTGGCAGTCGCGTATAGCCGTGAGCAGCAATTTGCTAAATGTCACCCCTATTCTGGAGCAATCTCGGCAAGTCGGCGGATTCCTTATTGCTGTAAGGGCAGGCACTCACCGAGCGCATTTGTTTTTCGGTGATTGGTTAGCGGAATGTTTTTTTTTTAAAGTAATTTTGAGGATTTTATCGCGTTTATTTTATGTTTTTGCGTTCCCGACATTTTGGCTGCTTTACAGCAATCATAGTGACGAGAGGACAGTTAGTAAATGACAAAATTGGTAAAATCAGTTTTATTTCAATATGTAGCATTCACGTCAATATAAGGAATCCATATAGTTTTTTTTTTCCAAACCAAACATATTATTGCGAGCATACGATCCGGTTGCAAACTTTTTTTTTTCAAAATGTGATCACGCGACGCGATTACACACAGCCGCTTTTCCGTATTTTTTCATCATTCAACCGAAAAACATACACAACACATTTTGTTTCCATACGATTGCGCGCCGCGTCGGGGAAATATATTATGCGGATTTGAGATAAACACGCACTGGAAACGCGGCTTACGTTTAACTTGGCCTCTTGCGTTCAACAAGCTACACTCATCCAACGTATATTCGAAAACAAACATAAAGTTGCAAACCTGACGTCCGATATTCGAAATAACATAGTCAAGAAATAATTGGTTTGCGAAAGCATGCTCTTAACTTTGTTACGCGAGCAAAACGCTTGCGCGACAAACGCTCGTTCGCACAACGAATACTCTTGGTGGATACCGACCTTTTATGAGATGAATGCGCGCTTTATTTTTGCGTGGTTGTAGAGAGTGCCTGTAGAGTTTTAAAAGTAATGCTTATTCGTCCGTTCACATACTTAACTTGTATTACTATTTTTTTTATTGCCTGTCAAACACCGAGTCATGTGGACGAGACGGCTATTTTATTCAATCAAAGGTTATTGGGCAAAATCTTATGAGACTTGGTATTTATCTATACTCTATACATACATATAAATAAAATTGGAGTGTCTGTTTGTAATATTAAAATAACCGCTTTTTACTAAGTGAACGTGAAACAATATTTTTTACAATTTTTGTCTGTCTGTCTGTCCGTCTGCCTGTCTGTCTGTCTGTTTGTTCCGGCTAATCTCTGAAATGGCTGGACCGATTTTGACGGGACTTTCACTGGCAGATAGCTGATGTAACAAGGAGTAACTTAGGCTACTTTTATTTGAGAAAAAAAAATAGGATCTCACGAAAAAAAATTAAAACCAATGTTGCAGCGCAGCGCCTGATTAAGGTTGATAGCAACAACCTGCAATGCGTCCCGCGGGCTCAGAATGGGCGAGCAGGCTGTTGTCAACGGTTGTCTTTGTTAAATACCACGCGGACGAAGTCGCGGGCACCGGCTAGTAATTAATAATAATAACACCGCCAGACAAACACACAAAATAGACAGTCTCATACTAAGCAACGCTTGTATTTCGGGTACCTGACAATATACATGCCCATGCCAGTATGTTATTACTTATATAGATATTATCTAAACATCGGGTACGAACATTAGTGCTCATCACACAGTCTGCACCTACCAGGATTTGAACCCGGGACTCTCGGTACAGAAAGCTACTGTGCTAATCGGGTTGTCAGAGAGCTACTACCAAATGTGTCAATTGTTTTAGTATAGTATACGTAGATTATTCTCAGCTCTATGAACAAACAAAGTTGAAATTGCACTGATTCCCTGGCACAACACAACCAGCAGTACAACGTTAGCGTGGAGCTTTTGCAAATTATAACTTGGCGGGCCGACCATCGCACCCGCGCTCCCCGTAATGCGTCGCGTTAATTATGTTAATCACAAGTTGCGTAGCTCCAGGGATTTAGGCCTCAGTCTCGAATTTAGCGGGCAGCGGGGCGGCGGCGGCGGCGGCGCGGGAGCGGAGCTCGTTGGCCGCCCCGCGCCGCTGCCGCGCTGCTGTTTTCGAGAACCAGTCCATTTGATTTTACGCATAAGATCCTGCCGCTCCCGCGCCGCCGCGCCGTCCCGCTACCCGCTAAATTCGAGGCTGAGGCCTAAGAAATCCACAGAGAAAAGTAGCGCTGGCGTACGATCTCGACCTTCGATTGTGTCAATTGTGAGAAAATAGTAACGACATTTTTTTAATCGCCAATAAAAAAAAATGCTGACCAGCAATATTGCCACTAAAATAATTAATATTTTTATTGACGTGCGACCTACTGTCATTTTCAGCATAAAGAAATTAAGCCATAAACTTTATTGTGTCCGCAACCATAAATGATATCGAACTTTTATTTAATGGCTATCGTAAAACTATTTTTTTATTACATGTCTGAAATACACGAAATAACTAAACCATTTATATCCAGTTTTTTTTTTTAATTGTAGTTAGTAAGTAGAAAATTTCCCTTAAGTAGACAGACTCTAGGTCTAATGTCTTCGATAGTATGTACATACTTAGATTGTATATGGGTAAGTAGTCATTTATTTTAAAGTACCTTGTATATTACTTAGATGGACCTCTTACATAATAATTTTAAGGATTTATTGAATATAATCAATCTCTATTGAACTAAAACTAATTTTAAAAATTTTATCGCGCTTCACAGCAACCATAGTCACGCGAGGATTGAGGGGTTATATGTCCTAGTGTGATAGTTAGAAACTAGGATACCCTCATATTTAGTTGTTGTTTGCGGTCCGATCGACGCAGAAAGTGCACACAATGTCTTGAGGTCTTACAATAAAATTCGTAAAAGAACTTTTATTTCAATGTGTAGTATTCGCGTAAATACAAGAAATCAATATGTTAATCATCTCTATATAATATAAAATTTGTAGCACTGATCGACTGGCACACAACGCACAGCCAAAACCGGTGGACGTAATTTGAATAATAGAGGAATATATTCCTAGGTGCACACAGGAGGGATTGAAAATGGATCAAAGAATTTAAGAAATAAACTTTTATAAAATTAAAATCGCACACACGGCTATTATAATTTTGTGGGGTAATAACTACTATCTCTCGTTGGGTAATAATAATTGCACTGACCTACCTAATTTATCATCGTTATATTGTATTGTTGATAGAAGTGCCATCTTGTAGATGTTTGTTTTAATATCGAAACTTCTAAACTCTTTTAGCTATCAACAAATAACAACTATGTGCTAGTCAGAAGTCTTTCAAATTATTACTAGATGGCGCAAAAGTAGGTAACTTATTTTATTTTCAAATATAATCCAGAATTATACAATACAATATACTGACTCAGGTATTTATTTAAATATCACATTGGAGTTGGTATAACACAATTCCTATACTTATAAAACATTAAGCAGCTTTGAAAACATTTAATAAAAACTGTCGATATTCTTCTGTTTTAACTGAATAAATTATTCTGATATTAGCGTCCTCTTTACCAACGAAGGTGTTTGTGTTCATTCCCCTTTTGTTACCTGAAAAAGTAATAATATACATGAAAATAACAAAGGTAACATATTTTTTGTTATATTATTTTTTATGCCTTATTGATGTGTTCTGGAATTGCATGCTTTATAAATCCATACGATATCATAGTTCTTATTGTACACGTTGGAAAGATTGTATTGCGAGACTTGAATTTATTTTCCATTTTATGTTTTTATGATATAATATTCATGTCTCACCACAAACAATAATATCGTTCTTTGAATACTTGTACTCTTGCACCAAGTCTGGTCTGAGGTATAAAGCTACAGTGGCGGGGTCCAACGCTGCCCAGAAGTCACTCCTCTGCAATGACACCTTCTCATATTGGTTCTGGGCTTTCATAATGTCTGTTTGTATGGCTCCTAATACTGTTTCTCTCCATTCCTGCAAAAAATATGAAGTATGTAACTTATCAATTAAATTGGTGTGCATCAGTAAGCAGAAGCAAAGTAAAACATATGCCTCAGCTACTAGAATGTTTAATCTAATGGGATCTTTAGTAAAATAGGTTATATGGAGTGCATAACAAATAACATCGATAGCCAAGTTGGTTGAAAGCTTCCTCTGGACACAAGGTGTTCGAATTAAAATTCCATCTCAAATTTCTGGGATTTACGGATTTCATGTTCCATAATAATTATCACCTGTGTTACGGTGAAGGCAAACATCGTGAAAGAACCGGTATCTTTGAAAAAGCCGTGTAAATTCTGCTAACCAGCACTGTTCTTGGGACTAATTACAAATTCCTCCCGCATTGAAGAGAAGTGTGCCTAGTTTAATGACAATAGCCTCGCCCCCTATTAGATTAGGATTAGTGAAATTGGGATGCACTGCAGTGTATCTCTAGACTTTATCAGGAAATACTGTTGACGCATAGTAATCTTAGAAACAATGTCCCTGAAGTAGCACTTACCTTAGTGAAGTTGAGAGAAGATTTGGTTTGTGAGAAGGGAAAAACGGTCACTTTGTCAGGATTCGCGTTTTGTGCAATAATGTGATACGCTTCTACATCCATGTGTGCGTTGAACTCAGGGTCCGGGTTCTCTTCACCTATTTAGAATATAAGAGATGTTCCAGTAACATTCCAAACAACGATATTATTTTTTATCAATCCATCAGCAAAAAAGCCACCAGCACTAACACTGCTGGACATAGGCCCCCACTAACGACTTCCAAATACCGCGGTCCTCTGCCAATTGCTGCCTACTGCTTCTTGAGACGTGACATCTTATAACAGACCGTCCTACACTATGCATTTCGGCTTTTGGCCGCTGTTCTAAGAGCTTTTGTAAGGTACTATTGTTGGTGTTCCACGAATTTATTATATTATTATTCCACGAAATTTGCACACAGTTTAGAAAAAAAATATGGCTGACCGGTCTACAAATACAAAAGGCTTATGATTGACCTTTAAAATTGGATACTCAGCACCTAGTATTGAAAGAGCACTTACTATGAATATGACCAGCACCAATATATAGATGATTCAGTCTACCCAGAAAGCCAGGGTCCATCTTGATCGCCAGTGCAACGTTAGTCAATGTCCCTATTGTTATCACAGTCAGTTCTCCTGAAAGAAATAGGCATAAAAATATTCTACGTAGTTCTTTTTAACTATATTCTTGCTTGTGCTAGCAGCTCAACTCAATAGTGGCTGGGGATAGAAACTCATCCAGAACCTTCGATAGACAAACCAAACGACTATCTCCTCTTCTTAGTTTGAGACAGAGCGTTACTTAGTTAGGAACTATAAGATTGTTTTGTTTATTGAGCGGTACCTTCAAAAGTTTTCGAGTATTCAATGAGGGCGTTCACGGCACTTTCAGTTCTCGGTGATACGAGATCGGACACCACCTCACCGATATCCCCCAATCCATCTTCACCGTAGTAATCACCAGCCAACGGTGTTGTCACAAGAGATGATTTTGAACCTCGATATATTGGCACCTGAAAATTACAACCAACTTATCAACCCTGTTTTTTTTTCATTCAATTTTAATTCTGAAGAAATCAGAAGAAAATATTGCGGACGTTTTGATGGGGCCTAGTTTTTTGCGACACATTCCCTTACAACGTTGGGATAGAAAGGTTGTAGAATGGTGACGTCGAGCCAATAGATGTGTAGGATGGCTCCTTGCAACGTGGACTCATAACGTGAGACACGTGCCCGGTAGTCGGCACATGCGAGTTGCGGAGGACCATAATGTACCTATAGAGCTAAGAGTATATGTAGCAGAGGACCGTGATGTGTGTAGCAATTTTTTTTGTGAGTATTACTCCTACACCTCATAATCATTGTGGAACCTTTAGTAATCCAAGTGTTGACTGATGTGATTTAAATCATATAGTATGCGTGGCGACGCCTAATAACGAGCGTCGTAACGCCATATAGTGAGCGTCGCGACGCTTGATTGCGTGCGTCACGACGCCTAATGGTGTGCATTACGACGCCGAATAGTAAGCGTCGCGACGCTGCATAGTAAGCGCCGCCACCTACGTCGCGAAGGAATGTACGCAATTGGAGCCTCTGTATAAAAATAGTTGAAGAACGCTATTTCTAATTAACTCATTCCAAGTCTGTCTGCTCTGTAAATATGATGATATTGTTCGTGATGAGCCAAACTGGGCCGGCAGCCAAGGCATCACAGCCGTATGCCTTGTGCTTTCCTGTGGCGCCCCACTTTAAGGCATTTAGGGGAGACCGCTGGGTTTGATTGGGAAGTATGTACGTGAACAGGAGTCCCACATAACCGTTTGAGTTCCCCAGTATCGAACGCTATGCATAATGCAAAACAAAAAAAAACTACCAGTGCAATCAACTCACGCGCCGTTCTTTGATGTAAGCAAAACGGATTAAAGCAATCCGCTTGGGTAACATTGTTACAATAAAATACATATAAAAAAGCCAGTGTTCAAATAAGTACATGCCTTTTTTAAACTTATGTCTCCTTCGCAATACAGATATTCGGCTTGGCTATCAACGCTAGTGTACTAGTTATTAAAATTTAGGACCCGACGAATTCACCGTTTCAAGCGATAAGAAATGTTAACCTAACCTTTAACCCTGCCAACATACGTTTTGATAAGAATGCGTAATGAATCATGTACCTATCTATCGACAACAATCTGATACAATTGTAATTAACGGTTGAATTATCATTATTATCCAATCTTGCATGTCACGAATAAATGTAGTAATTATGCTGATGCTAGAAGTTCGAGTACAAATTCCAATAATTGACAATAACACATGTTATGAACTAATAGTAAATTTCATGCACTTTTTCGCTGCAGTTACGTATGGATCGAGTTTAAAGAGACTATGATAGAGTACTATAATAACTTATAGGTACTATGAAATATATTTGGATTGCATTTGGATTGCATTTGGATGGTATTCAGATGCAAAGGTCCGCGGCTGACATTAAAGTAGTCGGCTCTAATTGTTAGATTTATATAATTGCATCCTTCCAAGACCTCAAGACACTGTGAGCCCTTTCTGCGTAGATTGGACCGCAAACAACAACTAAATATGAGGGTAACCCAGTTCAAACTATGACACTAGGTCGTCAAACTCCTCAGTCCTCCCATGACCATAGTTGCTGTTAAGCAGGCGAAATATCGGGAACGCAAGAAACATAACATTCGTAAAATTAGTTTTTTTTTCAATTGCATCCTTTGCAAAGGAATTTGACATATTTTTTACAATAGATTCACTTACATCTTGTCTCTGCGCAACCTTCAGTATCCTCTGATTATTATGGCACACGCCATCTTCAACTGTATTGCCATTACATGTAGTTAGTGCAACTAGTTTTGGTCTGAAAATTATCAATACAAACCACGTTAGGTATAACACTGTAGTTTAGCTTCACGCAAAATTCACCCGTAGGTATTTGTTATAAGACTGGCTATTGCATCAAATTGTTTCTACCGATTTCTAGTTTTTAATTTTAATCAGCTTAAGTTGCTGTGCCATTAATGCGCATGCGCTGCATGTCCCCTGTGTGCTTAGGTTGTAGGGTTGCCATTAAGATTTCCTACCGCCCTCTCGGCCCTATCTAGAGAGGCAACCTCATGATCAGTCATATTTTAGCTTTAAGGAGAAGCGGAGAGAAACTTACCCACCGAAGTGCTTCTCAAACAAGAGACCCAGGAATATAGCCATTGCGTCGTCACCGCCAGCGTCATTGTCTATGATAAACTTTGGACCGGGTTCCTTGGAACTGAAATCATGCTTGGGTTGAACTATTTGCAACAAAACATGCTTTAATTAGATGGTTAACTGAATAAGGTATCCCAACTTCTTGGTAGGTTTTTTTTTCGCATGAGGGTATTGTTAATAAAAATATAATGTGTTAAATATTCCTCCGCCGCGGTGGCTTTGTCTGTTGACATTATTTTAATACTAGCTGTCTCGGCGAACTTCATACCGCCTCAGAATTAAATCTATGAGGAAATGAATCATATTTTATAACTTTTTTTTTTTAAATTTTTTTTCTCATGTTTTAATAGTTATACTGAATCGGGGCGGATACAAATTCAAAAAATCAAAGATCATAAAAACCGTTCTTGAGCTATAAATGGTGTAACTAATATGACTTTGACGGGTAGAAGATTTATGAACTAATATTTTCATTGCGTTATTAGTATAACCGGCATCCGTCGTCACAACACTAACATTGATTGAATTAACAACCAAACTGAATCAGCTGATAACAATTATCTTCAAGTATAAAATGTATCATTTATACCACACAAAAAAAAATATTTTGAAGTAATTCTTCAAATAGAATATCTCATTGATCTCATCTTAGATCATTACAATATGAAAATTATAGCAAAACTACTGTGTATAGGTACTAACCAGTAAACACATGAACAGACGAACAAATAAAAGAAGAAAATCACTTTATCCATTACACAAGAAATTTATATACAGTTCACAATTGTAGACGGCCGGTATAAAACGCGCCAGTAGATAAACTACATATAATCTCGTGAGATACAGAATCTCGGGCCGGCCGTCGAACTGTTTAATATGACCATGTTTTATGATCTACTCAGGTCATAAAACGTCATAAAAAATATTCAAAACCCACATACAAAAATAAAACAGTGGACCTCTTACAAGGCGCGAGCCTGTCACGAGGAGACCAAATACGTATTATTAACAATAAGGTTTATTGAAAAGTGGGAAACGTGTGCATGTTGAGTGTGTGTGTGCGTGTGTGTGTGTGTACGTGTGCGTGTGTGTGTGTGTGTGCGTGTGCGTGTGCGTGTGTGTGCGTGTGCGTGTGCGTGTGCGTGTGTGTGTCAGTGTGTGTGGGTGTGTGTGTGGATTTTGGAGTCTCTGTGTGTGTGTGTGTGTGTGTTTCTGTGGGGTGTGTGTGTGTGTGAGTGTGTGTGTGTGTAGGTGTGGGTGTGGGTGTTGGTGTCTGTGGGGGTGTGTGTGTGTGTGTTTATTATGTTTAATAGGTAAGTTAGGTTGTCTGGTCGAGAGACATTGTGGGTAACTCCCGAGTTCATATCTTACAGTTTAATTCCATTTGCATTTGTATGCTTTTCTGATATCGATGCTTTGTAATTCCAATGTAAAAGGATATGTGTATTTTTAAGAATTTGGGGTCAGTATGTTTATTATTCAAAGTATAGATTTGTTACCGTAATAGCTTGCGTGCTTGGCGTGATCCAAAAAGGATAAATGTAATTATCCATTTAACTTACACTTATTTAGTGCTATTCTAATCGTTAAGTGTAACCAGAATTTGTTTATGTCAATTTAAAACAAAAAATGTTCACAAATAATCACAATTCTAATGACGGTGGGAATATTTTTTTTTTAATTGACATCAAATATCGGACGTCTCATAATGATAACAAATGATCTAACGAAGCGCAGGTTTATCGTTTACTATATCTTTCCTAAATCACATTATATATCTAACTATAAGCTATTCAACTGCCCTATTTAAATAGGATCAATACACATATGTAACTAAATAAAATACTTACATGTCTTCAAACATTCTTCCAAATGTTAAAAAACAAATTGTGTACAATTGTTTCTTAAACAAAAGTTACTTAAAACAAATATAACGTTATCTGTCGTTGATAAACAAAGGTTTGTTATCGTCGCGACTAACGCCCTCTCTATTCGACTAATAGCGATACACTAATGTCTAAATTGAGGATAAATGGAATAGAAATATGCGCACACGCATGCTCAAAGCATAACAAAGACAAGAAGTGTTACTCACTCGTTTATTTCACAACACCCATAATAAATGTAAATATAGGCGATTTTAACAATATCTTAATTGAAATAAAACTATTTTGAGGATTCTATCGCGTTTTTTTTTGTTTTTACGTTCCCGACGTTTCGGCTGCTTTACAGCAACCATGGTCACGGGAGGACTGAGGTGGTTGACGTCCTAGTGTCATAGTTGGACGGGGGTACCCTCATATTTAGTTGTTACTTGCGGTCCGATCTACGCAAAGAGTTTTATTAAATATCAATATCATCATATAACAATCAAAATAGTTTTATATCAATGTGTAGTATTCGCGTAAATATAAGAAATCAATGTCTTGATTTTTTAATTCAGTGCTTAGAAAGTGCTTTAACTATACAGGGTCATTCAAAAAGGGTATATTAACCTTTGGCGCATTTTTAATCATTATTTATATAAGTCTTTTCTGAACCACTCTGTATATGTTTTTTTTTATATTGAACTATATTAATACTGATTGATACTTTCAATTGCCACTGAATTCTTGCACACAAAACATGACTAGACGCGACTTGTGGACATCAATGTTGTAGAAAGTAGACAATAATGTATGTTTTTTTTGCACTTTATTAGCATTTTTTAATACAGTAATGATCGATGTCAAGGTGAACCAGTTTTGACAGGCAACACTAATTCGAAACTGTTTTTAAAATAAATGTAACTAACCCACTAAATATAAATCACCTTCATGAGTTCGTTCGACTTTGTTCCAACGTTTCAAAATACCTGATACATTGAATATAAATTCAATTCAAACCATTTTCTTTCTAACATATCAATTTTATTGGCAGCATAAGATACGTTATATTGTTTGAACGGTTGTCTAATTTTGTTTTCTACTAATTCAATTTTATATACATCAGGTAATTGGATCGATTGTATAAATATATAGAGCAGTTTATGAGAAACATTCTAATGTTTCTCATAAAAACTGCTCTATTTATGGCACTCATAATATGTTTAGTCATAATCATTATTACTCATAATGTACATATTTAGTTGTATCTAATGTACTTTCGTAAGCTCATAACTTATAATGATAAATAACAAAAGATAAACAGTAAATTTACATTCATATAGTACTCATAGCATAAATCCTAGACATTAATGGTAATTAGCTATAACTGACACCTATAAACATAATTTAAGGTATCACTCCATCGTTTTGGTCTCAATTGTCTAAATTAAATAACTTTAAAATAGTGATGCCAAGTGTATTTAAGGCCAAAGATTTATAACATAAGCTGTAGGAGACTTGCAAATCAAATGACCAACACTGTGAAGTTGGCTAAAAGATTGATGAAAAGCAAGTCCAGCATTGTTCATATTTTAGAGGTCCAATAGTGTTGTTACAATCGCCATTATCGATCGTTAATTCCTTATGATAGGTCTGCCGAGTAAATGTCGATCAGGAGTTGTTTGTAAGTCTCTATGTTCGCAGAATACACCAGTTTTGAATTCGGCGAAGCGCTGGCGAAGTCGTTCGTATTGATTCCTCTTTGATCACCTAATAACAAAATTATTGTTGAATTTAGAATGAAATTGATACACGTTGATGAATCCTCTTCCTCGTGTTTCCGTCACCGTTCAGCAAGTTATAACCATAATTTCAAATGAGATTAAAAAATATAATATAATAATACCAGCCCTTTTAACGTCCCACTTCTGGGCACGGGTCTCCCCACAATGCGAGGGGGATTTGACTATAGTCCACCACGCTGGCCCAGTGTGGGTTGGCGGGCTTTACACGTCTTTCTAGGGGTTCTCTCAGACGTGCAGGTTTCCTCGCGATGTTTTACCTTCACCGTTTAGCAAGTGATAATCATGGTTGCAAATGAGATTGGCAAATGAAATCTCGAAATTCCAGAGATGCTCTACTAAGTGGCCTCCCTAGGCAGGCTACTATTATTATAAACTTACCACACAAAATAATTCCATGAGTAGTATTCCTGGTCTCTTGTACCACAGAGCTATTTAAAGTGATAGCGGCCACTGCCGGGTCCAGTAGAGTCCATGAAGTGCTCTGTACAAACGACACCCTCTCAAAGCTGTTTAAAGCTTGAACTATTGGCGTTTGGATCTTGCCTAGGACGTTTTCACGCCAGTCCTGGAATAAGAAATGTGTTTTTATTGCCTTTAGATCTTTCCACTCGCGGAAAAAGGCCCATCTTTTTATCTTCCATATATCTTCTATCTTAATTTTCCAAGGATCCTATAGGATGCTTATATCCTATTCAGTTCCCGTGAGCGAGATGGAGCATGTTCCGCTATGTTAATAGATCGTGCTTAGGATATGGAACAATATTATGAAAATATTGTGTCCTAAAATGCTCTGCAACTTTCGATCCAGCAGATCTATGCTAGAAGCTACATAGGTGGGATGAGCTACATGGCTACCAGCATAATGAGGAGTGAGGTTTGGTTGCATTCAACTTACATTGGTTATGTTCAGTGAGATTTTAATCTGCGAGAATGGTACAAAAGTTACTTTGTCCAATTTTGCCGCATCAGCGACTATGTAATATGATTCTACGTCCATATCAGCATTAAACTCAGGCTCTGCAGCTGTTTGTGGATCTAGAAAATGATTACAAATAGAATCAAATACTCGCGAAACATTATCAACTTGTCCGAGTACTTGGTTATTGCTGTTTTTTCTGTCATGTCTGTTTACCATTAAGTTCATGGAAGATTCATATGTGGCTTCACAAAGTATTTTTTTGAAGCGAAATGCTTTATAATATCGTGGAGTAGATTATTGCTATCTATGAATTTGACGGCTACTTTTGCATCTACTCGTAGTAAGTATACCATCTAGACGATTTTCTTCCTTACTGCCTTTAGCCGTGGACGCACTTTGGAGCAAGTTTGTAGCGTTCCATGGTACGGAATAACCTTATTGATTGAAGTTTTATTAGCACCGTGTTTGCTCGCTGAAGACGTTCTTGGCAATCCAATCAGTATGCTCTGTATGGACAGTGTTTTAGGAATTTAGATAAACGAGTATGTTACATCTTTGCTATCGTCCGCATCCAAGGGTGGAGCCATGGCTACTACTACTGACAATAAAAAAACAGTTGTTCATGAACTTGGCCGAACTGTCACCGTGTTCTCTTTGCCAATTTCCGTCCATACATACATAGGATTCAAACATTCCTGATCAACGTCAAAGTGTGTATTGCTTCTAAATGTAGCAATATAAGGTTGTCTGTAAATTGAAGTGAACAAAAAAAAACACAAATCCACCTACCGTAGATATTACCACCACCAACATAGAGGTGTGACAATCTGCCAATGAAGTTGGAATCCATCCGGATTGCCAACGCAATGTTCGTCAGAGGACCAATCGCCATTACGATCAGTTCTCCTGAAAATGTTATCAAAAGTCAAATTAAAAACACGTTTGATACTTTTATCTTAACTCATGTATGTCTCTAAATTTAATGCCCCAGAGGTCCTTGTTCAACGATTAAATCGTGTGTGAAGATATCTGATGAATTTAGTAGGTATTTTTTAGATTTTACAACATTTTTTATTTTTTTTAAATTTTAGCATGGGTTTGGCTTGCCAAGGAATGTGTCTCTATGCTAAAGCCTTACTGGGCCAGTAATGGCATATGGCACTGACACGTGGTCGCTTGCTGAGGGCCTCATAAGAAGCATCAAAGTAGCTCAACGCAGAATTACATGCGTTGAAGGAAGCCGGTGGATGCGAGATTCGGAGAACCGCGATGTGTGGAAGTCATTAGGAGAGGCCTTAGTCCAGCAGTGGACGCGTTTGGATGGATGAATTAAAGCCTTATTGTATTGGCCCGAAGGCATTATATAAAACTAGTGATTGTGTGTGGGCTTTTCCTAAATGTGTGTACATACATGATTTGGTTTTGCACGAAACTGCACGTATTCGTAGTTATGACCTATTCATCTTCCCCCTCTCTCTCAAGAATTGACATAAAATAATCAATAGCAAAATTAGCTTTAGCTTATGAAGAATTCACGTTATCCTGTTTGGCTCACGCTAAATGTAAAGTTTCTAGTACCTACTCATCGTGAAAATATTTAAAATCCATTACCTTCATACTGCTTAGAGAGTTCGATGAGACCAACGGCTGCATGCTCACTCTCCACTTTGACCTGCTGACTGGCGACATATCCGTCATCTCCTAATCCATCGTTACCGAAGTAGTAGTCAGAATCGATTCCTTTGATTAACGTTCGATTGGCGCCAGCGTAGATTGGGACCTGAAAATACATTTTCAGCTCTATGTTTTAGAACTTACGGAGTCTTTTTGTTGTTGATACACTACTAAATTCTCCTTTGGAAAATACAAGGCCGGTAGTTAGAGAAATTTACAACTCAAGTTATATGTTTACATATTTCATTAGGACTTTTTTACCGTCATTAAGAATTAACGATGTTGTGACGAGAAATGATTTCATTGTGTAGATATGGCCTTGATTTTTATAGAATGAGGAGGAAAATTATGTTATTGAGACGAGTGTTCTAAGATACTAGTAACCATGTATATTATGATCAATATGAAGTGTAATTACATCTTCGTCATCATCATCAGAGATAAGTCCAGATTAAGTATAAGATAGCATTTCTCGCTAACGTTAATTATTATCACACAGTTATGTTTATTTTATCTTCGTATAGCTTCAGTTTTCAGATTTTTTAATAATTTTACAAATAAATATTTCCAACCGTTGGATGTTAAAATGACTGATACGTGAAAATCAGCCAAATATATTTCGGTAGAAAGTGAAATGCATCTAAAACATGTACACAATAATAGATAAATACATGAACAATCTACAAACATTAGTTCCGTTTCTTTTACGTATAGACAGCCAGCTGTATCCTTGAAAGAACACTGCAAACGGCACAATTTTACTCCCAATTTGTAGGATCGATTGGTAGGCTCCCTACAAATTGGCTCCGCAATAAGGCAAGTTGATTCGTCATAGACATATTAATTGGGACGGACCGGTCGGCCCTACCGGTCGGGAGTGAATTTTGCCGATCGCAGAATTTTCAACACTTATTAATACTCACGTCAGATCTGTCAACCAACTCGAGAATCCTTGCGCTGTTGATGATCACCTGACTCTGGTTCACATTGCCGTATGTGGTGGTCAACGCGACCACTTCAGGCCTAAAAAATATCGTTATTATTGAGGCTTTTATAACTTTATTAAACTTCACAGAGTACTGCGCATAAGAGTTTTGGTTTGCGCAGTACTATATGACATTTGATAAAGTTATAAAACGTCTATAAATTCGGGGGATATACTTAATTTTTTCAAATCTAATAATAACTAAATATTCGATAAAAATCTCCGCTCGATTAATACTCCAAGGTTTGTAAAAACCGCTACTTTTACTAACCTTATTGTGTTGTATCGCTTTAGGTATTTTTAAGCAAACTTAATACATCGAGACATCCAATGCAGAATGCTAGTATCGCAAAAACTAAATTACATCGTAAAGATGTCCAAAATTTTCGTAAAAAATAAAAACCATTGACATTTTGAATTTCGAGCCCCGACCTTGCGTCACCTTATGTTTATTGCCAGTGTCAATATAAGCAAAATAATTTTAACAACACTTGTTTTGGGTTCAAGGTCATCCAAATAGCCCAATGCATATTTTTTATATCTTCAAAGTGCTGACACAGCATTAGCTTATTATTGTAGTGCTTATTATCGGCTCGATAGCTGATAGATAAGATAATTGGTTTAAGATCGTATCTCAAAGTTTTACCTACCCATTAAAATGGGCTTCATAAAGCAAGCTCATGGTGATGGCCAGGGCGTCGTCTGCTCCTCCATCATGGTCTATCACCAATTTCAGGTTGGACGAGGCTGGGGCGGTTCCAGTGCTGAAAACATGGAATTCCTTATTAGTATACTGTTTGGAGATCTGTAGATCCGTAGACTAACTAAAGTAACCGACATAGCACAAAGAATTTCAAAGTTGAAGTGGCAGTGGGCAGGGCTCATAGCTCGCATAACCGATGGCCGTTGGTGCAGAAAGGTTCTAGAATGGCGACCACAAACCAGAAGACGTGGTGTAGGACGGCCCCCCTCAAGGTGGACCGATGATATCACACGCGTCGCAGGAAGCCGGTGAATGCGAGTGGCGGAGGACCGTGATGTGTGGAAATCATTGGGGAAGGCCTATGTCCGGCCGTGGACGTCGTTCGGCTGATAGTATAGTATAATAGAATATTAAGTCCAACGCCATTTGGGCTATGACAACCTGATTGTCACACTTGGTAGTGAACTTGCTTTCTATATATCTTGTAGGTGTACTGAGATATCACGTGTCTTAATGTCTGTCTGAACATTTCTTTCAATGTGCTTATTTTTCCAAGAATAAAATTACATTATACCGGTTTATCAAGAAAATATTCTGAATGTTTTATGATACTTTATACCAAAAAAAATATACGGGATTTAAAACTTCACCACGTGTCACTGGAAGGGAGGGGTGGGGGTGCGAGTATCAAAACATGCTAATAGCATCACGTGATTAATGAACGACCCCTAACTCTTACCTTCTTATATGAATATAAAATAAGAATAACACGAAAAGATTGGTGCGATACATTGTATGTACTCCGCCAGGTCAACACTGTAAAAGCTAATGCACGCTAATGTAGGTTTTAAGGTAATACTGGCGTTATATACCCTAACGTATCTGCGACGATATGATAATATTTATTTAATATCGGACACATCTCGTGGGGCTTATCAATAATTAAATACATACGGAAAAAATAATAATGATAACATTTGTTTACTCATCTTAACCCGGCATTATGTGAAAAATTAACATTTTAAAGAAATTGATAATGACATGGACACTTTTAAAACATGTCACATCGTAATTATTGAAATAAAACTATTTTTAAGGATTCTATCGCGTTTATTTTTTGTTTTTACATTCCGTTCCTTCCTTAAAAATAGTTTTATTTCAATGTAGTATTCGCGTAAATATAAGAAATCAATATGTCGTAATTAATTAAATAAATAGGTACACACATCATATTACGTGCGTATACCTCTGAAGAGACCCTTAGCAACGCTTGCGCCTATATGGACTCGTACGATTGGCACCGTACAATGGACTGGAGGGGGGGATGATCGTATATACACGGTGATTCATAAAGGGTATACTAAGCTGACCCCGCGTTTCCTTAGCGCATTTATATTCATTATGTGAAGTCACAGAATTTGAATATGTCGATTATTAAAAATAAATTGTGTTCCAAACAAAACGACCATTGAGACTTGGGATCCAGTAATTAATACAATTAAATCCAAAACCAAGCGCACCATTGCACGACCTCAAGACACTGTGAGCACTTTCTGCGTAGGTCGGACCGCAAGCAACAACTAAATATAAGGGTACCCAAATTCAAACTATGGCACTAAGACGTCTAACATCTCAGTCCTCCAGAGACCGCATGGTTGCTGTAAAGCAGCCGAAACGTCGAGATCGTAAAAACATAAAATAAAGGAAGAACTGTAAAATCAATTTTATTTTAAAACAACAATTGTTTGTTTCGGAGCATTTAATTGAAATAGACATTGAATATCGTTTGAAACAGCCTATATAGATATGACTATTAAATCTTAAACGACTGTGCGGCTATATAAGATCAGATAACTACCTATAGTATATAATGTGAGTCTTGGTAACACAACATTTCAAGGGTGAATGACGACAAGGTTTTTTTTTAAATGAGGCGTTTGGAAAAACATCAAATTGTTGTCGATTGTCAAGTTCGTTTAAACAAAACGTTGAATTTGTTTTGGTTTTTGTTTCATAAACACGTTTTAAACTGACATTGTGTCCTACGGCTATTGGTGTTGTTGACCGTACACGCGGTTTACGACATGACTGTTGTTGTGGACAACACTTGTTACAACACTCAGGACAATTAATATTATTACAAATGATGTTTGTCAATCTTAGGGTTCCGTAGTCAAACTCGGAAAAGAGGGGAAAATATTTCAGGTGTCCCTCGCCTCTATGAAATAATAAATTTTCACACCAGCATGTTAGCAATATATCATGCAAACCTATATTTAGTTACATCTATTTATAAACAATAAAGTCGTGCTAGTTACACCGTTTATAACATAAGAACGGGTGGACTGATTTTTAAGTTCATGGATTGTTTTATTTAAATTTGGAATCGTAATTGACAATTTAGTAATTTGAATTTGGAACCCCTTAAGCTTTGTACTCCTTAAGCCATAGTGGCTTGTTTTTTTTTGTCGCGCAGAAGATGCAACAACGAGGTTTATCTTCGCTGTCTCCATGTCAGGTGACCGTGTCTCGCTCTTCTCAGAATCCTAGTCTAAGCTCCTTCATTACGCCCGGAAGTTCACTCAAGAATCCTTCGATACGCTAGGGATTTAATATACCTCCGTGGGTGATGCCATATTCATAGCCATCTAATTTCGTAAAGAATGAAGTAGAAGGTCATGTGTGGTCGCTCAGTGACAAAACTTTTTAAATAAAGGTCATTATTAATTACGTTTATCAACTGGCTCAATTAAGATCGTGTGAGTGCATGTGTTTTAATTAAAGAGTATGGGGACTCATTGTGCATTTTAATTATAAGCATATGTTTCCTTATACGTCATTTCCAATGTATGCTAATCTAATTTGACTCGGCAAACTACTTTTTTATATACAAATTTATCCAGAAAGGGTATACTAAAGGTATACTTTATGTAATAATTATGTGAATTCAGAATTTGGGTATGTATTGATATAAAACTTATTTTACACATCTTATCGCGTTTATTTTATGTTTTTACGTTCCCGACGTGTTGGGAGGTCCGAGGTGTTTGACGTTCTAGTGCTATAATTAGTAAAATCTGTAAAATAACTTTTATTTTAATGTGTAGTATTCGCGTTAATATAAGAAATCGATATTTGGATAAGTATGTCATATTAAAAAAAAACAATGCTCACGGAAGAACACAAATAGTCATATTGTTGGACAATTTTTTTTTTTTAGATCTACATATCTTAATTCCGAATCATTCTATATCCATAGCAGGTTCCTCCGTCTATTCCATAGAGAAATAGACGCGTGGTACACGGATTACTTTTTTCTTTCAAACCTCGATATAATTAGCATATATCGACCTTCGGCAAAGAATACTGTAATACAATTACCGTATTGTTTAAAATCCATTGGCTTGTCACGTAGTGAACAGATTTATTTGAATGTGTTCAGTATAGATAACTCACCTTGTGTGATAAAATATTATCCATAGAGCTATACCAGTTACTAACAACAAAGCAACTAGTGGAACGGCGACAACTATGTAAATTTTCCTCATTATTAAAGCAAATATTTTTTCTAGATCATTCTGCTAGTAAATGTCCTCTTCTGGATCTTATTTCCTTGATATTAATAAGGTTGTATCTTAGATTGGCTGATTAGTGACATATAAACGTAGATAATTCCGCATCAATTTGTTGGTCCAACTGGACTGACTCTTGGCGGGTAATTAACTCGAATGTCAGGTGGGTTCTGGAACATTCAAACTGAGTATAAATAAAAATGTAAATCATAATAATTTTAGTGTACATGTGTGTAAATAATTAGGCTGTTGAAGGTGAAAATATCTTTATCTATAGGATTATTTTGGAAAATCTGAAACTATAGTGATTATCGAAAAATGTAATTACCTCTCAGAACTTGATCTTTATTAGCGACATTATCGGATGGTGCAATAATATAGTGTTGTTTTTTTTTTTGGAAACCAACAGTTTCAGTTCAGTGTCGCAATGATAGTGTAAACAAATTCTACACGGCTAACAGTAGGTTATAAAGACAACATTCCCGAAAGAAAAAAATCAAAAAATTATACCCTGTCCTGAGCGCATAGCCTAACGATACTGGGTCGCCATGTTTTAAAAAATATAAAACATAATCCATATAAATCACTGATTCATCTGTTAAAATATTTTACACTATGCTTGTGAAACCTTATATAGCCTTACATACTAAGTTTAATACAACATATTATCCCGAATAAAAATAATGATAATAACCATGTCCCAAGTCCCTTCGCAAGCCTTCCAAACATCCGGGTATAGCCCGTGTAAAGAAAGAGACAAATAATATTAATACTTACACAAATATATTTTATTTGCTCGTTAAATTAAATAAAGAATACTATGCAATATAATTCAGTAAATATCTTTTTCAAAGTCAAACATCACTTTTATAGAGTAACCATGATTTTCCTTAACTATAACCACTGTTATCACATTAACATAGAAAATTAATCTACTTAATTAATTTGTTTCAATAGTTTTGCAAGAGATAACACGTTACATTGTCGTCAGCTCATCGCAGATAAACGATAATCTAATGTTTTCTACGACTTAGTTTTTGTATACACAACACAAATTGTACACTATGTTAGTATCTATGTCACAACGAAACTGCAGTACAACTGTAAAATGTCCTTCAGTGATAACGCGGCTCCCATTGGCCGCTCTATTAAACAATTAACGCGATAGGTTGATAAGATATTAAATAAACTATGTAATTAATGGGACTGGTAACATTTTTAAGAATTATTCGTTAGATACAATTAAACGTCTCACGGCTGGGCTCATTCGTAGCTCAGCTGTCGTGAGGAGGCCTCGTTTACAGGCGAAACACGTGTCGAATACCTTTTTTAGATTCGCTTCGTTTCGCGCAGAATTGTATTTTATTTACGGTCCCGACGTTCGTGACGGATAATTTCTCGACTAACATGTTAAAGGAGTTTGGTGTGTGGCTTCTTTAAATATCGAACTACTTGTTTGGTTTATAATTGGAAAAGTTGACAAGCCGAGAGTCAGTTGTGGGTTCCTCTTCCCCCATTTGCTTAATTAAACTTCTAGTCATTTTTGCCCGTCATTTTCAAGAATTGGTGTCAGTGATATAAATGATAATGTATCTATTAATCCAAAACATACTTTTTACGTAACTTTACTCCGCTAAAATGAGATTTCAATACATGAATTTTTAAAACAAAATATCCTAAGAAGGATTTTATAATTTCGCGCATTATAGGAATACTTCTAAACAGATTTTGATGAAGCTAAGAATGCTGATAGCTTGTAGCCCGTGTCGTGATAAAGGATTTTTTTATACCGGGATATGTATGAGTTACCCCAGGTTAGCAACTAAAAAGGATATAACTTAGCATGGGTATAGTTTACATATCGGGTCAATGTTTACGAATTTTTTTTATTGTTGAATGCAGAAGAGTTAGTGGGATAGTCAAAAACCTAAAGTCTATGCATAAGCAGGCGTGGGCACAGATAGGAACATTTTTTTTTTAATAATAAAGTATAAGAATATCGGTATCAACATTATATTTTCCATTGCCACGATAAAAAAAATATAATGTTACTGAAAATAGAAAATGTCACATTCGATCAGCAGTAGTTATTATAAATGGTAATTCGAGACAGCGGAGAGAGTTCAATGATTGGTATTTTCTTATCGTGTTTGATTTTAGATTATTTATTAACTAATCATTCCAATGTTATTGCATTTTTGAAGATAAAACATACTTATTTATAGACATTTACACTTTTCTGTAACAATCTCACCAATTTACAAGGCACATGATGGGTACAATAATCTTTTCCTCAGACACATCCTTAATTACATCACAGGATTGTTATATAAGTGATTTACTGCCATCTATCAAACTGAAATGGAACTAATATAAATGCGGAAAAACAACAGCTGCTACGTTTTCACACTGCACCGTGTTTTAGGAAAATGTAACTAGATGGCGATACTGGTTTTTCCAGAATACGTAATTTAATGTCTCCTTCATTTTTTGCAAAGAAAGAACGAATGTCGTCTTTCTTTCTTTAAATCGACTCACCCATCAAACAGTATGTATCTGGCCAATGTCGAGTATTAATAGCTTGTAACAAAAATAAGATCCTCAGATTAATTCGAACATAAATAGAAATAACAAAGTGAAAATCTAGATCCTCTGTTGAATACATCTACAGTAGCTTAACTAGCGATTGTAAACCTTCTTCAACGTAGAGGAATGTAATAACATGAACGAAAAAAGTCATTGTGTCAGTCTATCAAGTTTCTTTTACGTTCAATTGCGCCATCTCTTATGGAAATTTGGTACCTTGTAGAATGTGTTTCCAACCGAAGCAGATGGATGGCGCTGTGAGTCTCAAATGCTATAATGATGCTGAAGATTGGTTACATGCTGTCTACCCTGCAGCTAATCAGAACGGTTGATATAAATACCTACTGTAAAGTAATAATAAAGATCGACTAGTCATAGAATATGCGGGAATGGAATAATAATTATTAAATATTAGTTCCATAAATAAAAATGGTAATAGCCAAGATGGTAAAACGCTTCCCGTTGTAACGAGCATCACTAGATCGCACCACGTATCGCCCCTCTGGGATTTCTGGATGCTAAATGCACTTGCTAAATGGCGAAGAAAAACATTGCTAGGAAACCTGCATGTCTGTGAGAGCCCCTCGAAAGGCCAACCCGCACTGGGCCAGCTTGGTGGACTATGGCCCAATTGATGGAAGGCTCGTACCCAACAGTGGGTCGTTATAAATGAATGTTTTTTTTTAATAATACCTTGCCAACCTAGTAATGTTGGCATACCTTTTTCTCAGAACAATAGATTTGCGCCAACGACGAAAATGTTTTATTTTTAGCATTTACATTATGAATTTTATTTTGAATAATAAAATTGATTCCATCGGCCTTCCGACAAAAAATACTGATCGGAATTATAAGTAGAGTATTCAGTTAAACGATATACAGGATTGTCGTTACCGAATGTTGCTACCTTCTCACTTTTATGGATATTCGTTGCAGAAGCGGCTTATCTATACATCTATACATATAAATAAAATTGGAGTGTATGTTTGTAATATTAAAATAACCGCTTTTTACTAAGTGCATTTGGATGTATACACGTTACCTATACCGAAACAACATTTTTTACAATTTTTGTCTGTCTGTCTGTCTGTCTTTCTGTCTGTCTGTCTGTCTGTTTGTTCCGGGTAATCTCTGAAATGGCTGGGCCGATTTTGACGGGACTTTCACTGGCAGATAGCTGATGTAACAAGGAGTAATTTAGGCTACTTTTATTTTAGAAAAACAAATAGGATCTCACGAAAAAAAATTAAAACCAATGTTGCAGCGCAGCGCCTGATTAAGTTTGATAGCAACAACCTGCAATGCGTCCCGCGGGCTCAGACTGGGCGAGCAGGCTGTTGTCAACGGTTGTCTTTGTTAAATACCACGCGGACGAAGTCCCGGGCAACAGCTAGATTAATATATAATATATGTAGGATTGGAACGGTGTGATGAAACGTGAAATGGAACGGTGTACACGGACAATGTGGATTGGACAATAGAAAGGAATGAATGAATGTAGGAATGAAATGGAATGAAGAGAGGGCAGGGGGGAAAGGTAAACGGACGAGGAAAGTCGTGTAAAACTACGAAAAGAAGAAAATAAAAATATGTATAGCAGTATCACAGTGTTGCCGTTTAATTAAGTTTTCAATTACTACATATATTTATTTAGTCATGAATACACATGTATGTAAACATAATTGTTGTACCTTAAAGTACGACCTACTAATAAATTTGTAAGCTCATTTTGATTTTTTATATCTACGTGAATACTACACATAGAAATTAAACTTATTCTTCGGATTTTATCGCGTTCATTTTTTTTCGTTCCCGACGACGCTGCCATCGACGTCAAACACCTTAGTCCTCCCGTGACCATGGTTGCTGTAAAGCAGCCGAAACGCCGGGTGCGTAAAACCATAAAATAAACGCGATAAATCCGAAAAAATAGTTTTATTTCAATCTGTAGTGTGTTCTTTAACGATACGAAAATACTTTATGACATAATATGTTTTTTTACTGTATTAAGCCTCCGATCAGTTTCAGATCGAATCACTGGCAATCTCCCATACACCGCGACCGATATGAAATCGATCCAATACACCAGATATTGCCATCGATTCCAGCTGATCGGTGCGTCGGTCGATTTATCACTGTAGGTTCCGACGTGTAGTAATTTCGCTGACAAATCACGGGCCCTACGATAGTGAGAGGAATACGTACATGAATAGACTGGATGAAAGGTTCTTTTGATTCTTTAAAAATCGACTGTTAGATGAATCTCGGGGACGGGCTTTTAGGAACCCTAAAAGGATCTTGGGTCTAATAATTTGATTAAAACTTTATTTTAGAAAGGCTCTATCACAGCCATATCCAAATTTACATTTCGTACCTCGTCATAATATTGTATAGACAGCACTAATATATCAATAAGCAGCTCAACATATCATTGATAAAACTAGGTTCAACATGTAGAGCAACTTATTGCTCAACATTACTTACAATTCCTTACCTTCTTACGTCACAGTAATAGATACAGGCAGAGGCGTCTGATGATGACAAGCCGTGAAATTAAATGATTTTGTAAATTATATGTGTTATAATAGTGTTACGATGCGTATAAAAGAGGTGTCGATAACTCGTAAAATAGTTATCGAAGCTTCTAGAAACAAAAACGCATTGTTGGGTCCAAGGTCTCCTATCGATCTGTGAAGAAAAATCTAGAATCGCCAACAATGTTGCAACCGGCTTCCAGAATATATCTCGTATTATTTTTATTAAAATTATTAGTAAACAAAAGGCGAGGACAATGCAATTCCTGGAACTGGGAGTTCTCGGAATAATACCGATTTCACGAATGCAGCTACGTACACTAGAACATTCTAGCCCCTCCTTATTACCGTGTAAATAAGGTTCATTTTCCTCATGGAACATTTCTGTTTTGTGGGTTTTTGTCGACACCTTTCTGGAAAGATCCACCCTCGCTATTTTCGGATTATAAATAGTGTGCAGGACCAGCGACGAGACAGTTTCTATTTGAAAGCGATTGTGAACACATCTCTCGGAAGCGAACTAAGAAGACTATACCGGCGACTCTAGCGAATACTCTGGACAACTGTGTTTCTAAGTGATTTGGTGAATTGTGATTTGAGTGTTTACTAGTTAGTGTACTGGTGTGTACTTTCTTGCCTTGTGTGTGGAGAGCGATTAAAGTAATTTTCACGTAATCGGCATTTGATTACCCCCGCACGTAACAATTGGTGTCAGAAGCGGAATGCCGTTACTACCGCGTGAAGACGAAGGGCGTACTCCACGAACCAGACGGCAAGTGGAAATGGATGCTGCACGTCAACGTAGCCGTGAAGAGGAGGAGCCTCGGGCTAGTGCTGAGATTCCAGCGGAACCTATGGCAGCACCAGGGGTTAGCTCACCGGACGCGAACATGGCAACGCTGCTAGCCTCTATGCAGCAATTGATGCAGGCCAATCAAGAGGCCAATCAGAAAATGGCTTCTATGCAGGAAATAATGAAGACTAACCAGGAAGCTGTAGTAGGAAAAATCGATGCCGGCATAATAGCTCTCGGAGAAAAAGTAAAGTCTCTTGAAGACCGCGTGGAAGTGCTTGACAAAGAAGTTACCATGAAGACAGGGAACCTCGAAGACCGCTTACAGGAAGTAACTCTTAAGAATGAGAATTTGGAAGACCGCGTGCAAGAACTAAATAAGGAGGTCATAAAACTAAGAATAAATGGACCTATTGCAGTAGCTTCACCATCATCTGCAAAACTTGACCTACCACGCTTCGATGGGACTTCGTCGTGGTCAGCGTTTAAGTACCAGTTCGAGGTACTTGCAAGTGGCAATGGTTGGAGCAACGAGCAATCTTTCATGGCTCTTACGCTTGCTCTACGAGGGGATGCTTTGACAATTCTAGAAAACCTGCCGCCTGAAAGAAGGACCCTGGATATATTAATGGAAGCGTTAGACACGCGCTACAGTGATAAGCACCTGGAGCATGTCTACCGAGTGCAACTCCGTGAGCGATCACAGAAGGCTGGTGAAAGCCTCCAGCAGTGGGCCCAGGAAATTGAAAGGCTGGTTCGTCGAGCTTACTCATCGGCACCAGAAGTTATTGAAGTGACCCTGCTGCAGGCATTTGTCGATGGCATAAAAAACTCAGAGGTTAGAGGTGCTGTAAAATTGGGACATCACCAGTCCTTGAAAAACGCACTCGCTCATGCTCTTGAGGTGGAAGCTGTGCAACAAGACACGAGGCTACATAAAGTAAGGGGGGTGTTTTCCGAAGAGAAAAAGTCTCGGTTTGTCCCCACGTGCTACGAGTGTGGAGAAAAAGGGCACATTCGGCTCGAATGCCCTAAAAAAAGGAGAAGGGTCAAGGACTCCGCGACCCAAGACGATCAAGAGATTCAGTTAAACTAAAGGTCGCCAGGGCCGCGGGGCGGGCGCTGGCTGGTCAACATAAAGCCCCTACAGTAACCATAACTCAAGTTTTTCATGGGAATAGTCTGATCCTCGAGGGCACCATAGATAATAAATCTTGTAGTTTGACAGTGGACACCGGTGCATCGCGTACCATTGTGAGACCAGAGCTACTAAGACGCACCATAATGTGGAATAGACGGTCTCCAAAATGTCATCTTCAGACAGCCACCGGCCAGCCAGTTTCCGTCCTCGGCGAAACAGACGTAAAGTTTAGAATTGGTGACCGAGTATATCTCCAGGCAGTACTGATTGCTAATATTACCGACGATTGTATTTTGGGACTAGATTTCTTGAAGAATCAGCATTGTGTTTTGGATGTTGCTAAAGGAGTTTTAAAGTTTCCTGACCAAGAAGTTTGTTTGCAAGGATCACGACCGTGCAATATTTATTGCCTGAAGGACACTACACTGGCGCCGAGATCAGAAAATTTGATAAAAGTGAAATTCCCTCGTAAAATCAAGCAAAGAAGATGTCTCATCGTTGAAGACTCTGGAAATTATCCACATTTAATAACAGCAAGGACCTTACTAATGTCGAACGGTATTGCTAAGGTGAGAATCCTTAACCTTGGTAATGAAGAAGTTCACCTGAAGAAGAATAGTGTGGTGGGAAGATGTGAGGAAGTTAAGTACCTGAGGCAATTGAATAGTGATACTGTTAAACAGAATGGTACCCACGTGAAGGAGGATCACATCCAGCAACTACTGGAATTTCTATGGAGAATTTATCGGCAACAGAAATACAGCAAGCCAAAGAGCTCTTGCTGAAATTTAGTGACATCTTTGCCACTGGAAATGACTGTGGAAGGACGGGGCTCGTAAAACATCGGATCGACACAGGCGACGCCAGGCCTATAAAACAAAGACCACGACGCATACCATGGGCAAGAGAAAAGGAGGTGACCGATATGATTAAGGATATGGCTGATAACAGAATAATTGAACCTTCTACGAGTCCATGGTCATCACCCGTGGTGCTGGTGAAGAAGAAGGATGGCAGTACAAGGTTTTGTGTGGATTACCGGATGTTGAATAACATCACAAAGAAAGACAGCTATCCCTTACCTCGGATCGACGACACACTGGACATGCTCAGTGGTATGAAATGGTTCTCAACTATCGACTTAAAAAGTGGCTATTGGCAGGTAGAACTAAGCCCAGAAGACAAAGAGAAGACAGCCTTCAGCACTGGAATTGGAAACGGATTGTGGCAGTTTAATGTTATGCCTTTTGGGTTATGTAATGCTCCAGCCACATTCGAGCGCCTTATGGAAAGAGTGATGGTGGGTTTACTCGGAGACGTATGCCTGGTCTACCTTGATGACGTCATTGTAATGGGTCGTAGCTTCAAGGAGAACCTGAAGAATTTAGAACGAGTGTTCACTCGGATCCGTGAGGCTAATCTAAAACTTAGTCCAAAGAAGTGCGCTCTATTTAAAAAGGAAGTCAGTTACCTTGGACACGTCATATCAACGGAAGGAGTACAAACCGACTCTGAGAAGATAAACGCTGTCCAAGAATGGCCTGTCCCAAGAAATAAAACAGAAGTGCGCGCCTTTCTGGGATTATGCGCATATTACAGACGATTCATTAAGAGCTTCTCGGACATTGCAAAACCGTTGCATCGACTTACAGAAGAGAAACGCGATTTTGTCTGGGACCGGACTTGTGAGGAAGCCTTCAATGAGCTCAAGCAACGGTTATGTGAAGCCCCTATTTTGGGTTACCCAAATAGAGAAGGAAGATTCATCGTGGACACAGACGCCAGTAACACAGGAATAGGTGGTGTTTTATCTCAGATTCAGGGAGATCGTCAAGTTGTTATAGCATATTTCAGTAAGTCACTTTCCAAACCCGAAAGAAATTACTGTGTTACCCGCCGTGAACTACTTGCTGTGGTGAAGACCCTACAACATTTTCAGAAGTATCTTATAGGAAGGGAGTTTACTATAAGAACGGATCATGCTGCGTTAAAATGGTTGTTACAATTCAAGAACCCAGAAGGTCAAGTAGCTAGATGGCTTGAGCAACTACAAGAATTTCACTTTATAATAGAACACCGAAGTGGAAAAGGACATAGCAACGCCGATGCTTTGTCACGAAGACCGTGTGCCGAAGACTGCAAGCACTGTCAGAAGAATGAAGTACGGGAAGAGGTTAAAGTCATCAGGACACACGGACTTGATGACGAGTGGACAGGAGCTAACATGAAGAAGGCCCAAGAAGAGGACGATGACCTTCGACCTATACTGGACTGGAAACGACTTGGGAACAAACCCCAATGGAGTGATGTGTCTGCTCATAGTTCGACCACCAAAAGCTATTGGGCTCAGTGGGACAGCTTGACTCTGGAAGACAGTGTACTATGTAGAAAATGGGAGTCCAACGACGGGAAAGAAGTAACCATGCAAGTCGTAGTACCTCGGAGTAAGGTGGCCTCTCTTCTGCGGCACATTCACGATGGTATTTCTGGTGGGCATCTTGGAGTCAAGAAGACCCTGGTTAAAGTACGACAACGGTTCTACTGGGTTCGTTGTCGGGAAGATGTCGAGGATTGGTGCCGTAAGTGCACTGCTTGTGCTTCAGTGAAAGGCCCGCAGACAAGAAGCAGGGGAAAGTTAAAGACGTACAACGTTGGAGCGCCATGGGAGCGCATCGCTATTGATGTTGCTGGACCTTTTCCTATGACAGATGATGGGAACAAGTACATCATAGTAGTGCAAGATTACTTCACTAAGTGGCCCGAAGTCTTTGCGACACCGAATCAAGAAGCTATAACTGTGGCGAAGAAACTGGTTCAGGAAGTGGTCTGTCGATATGGCGTACCCATGGAACTTCACTCAGACCAAGGGCGGAATTTTGAGTCTGCCTTATTTCAGGAAATGTGCAAACTGCTGGGAATCAATAAGACCCGTACGACTCCAGCGCATCCGCAGTCAGACGGAATGGTCGAGAGGTTCAACCAGACCTTAGAGAACCACTTGGCTAAAGTCATGGACGATCATCAAAGAGATTGGGACCAATACATTCCGCTGTTCCTGATGTCCTATCGATCTGCGGTACATGATAGTACGGGACATACTCCGGCCAAGGTAAATTTCGGTCGAGAAATAAGGCTCCCAGTGGATGCAATAACAGGCACGCCACCCGATAGTCCTAAGCCTGTTACGGACTTTGTGAGTGAACTTCAAAACCAGCTGGATGAAGTACACAGAAGAGTACGGGAGAATAATCTTAAGACTAGTACAAGGATGAAGACCCGGTACGATCGGAATGCGAACACCAACGGGTTTGAAGAAGGAACACTAGTGTGGCTTCATAATCCGCTTCGTAAAAAGGGAAAGTCCCCAAAACTTCAAGCTCGCTGGGAAGGACCGTACACCATCATTACAAGGATCAATGATGTAACCTTCCGAATCAAGAAGGGACTTAGAGGAAAACCAAAGGTAGTCCATGTGGACAGATTAGCCCGATATCATGGGTCGAATAATGCTCGGGACGAGCATGACTAAGAGGGGGGTAATGTTACGATGCGTATAAAAGAGGTGTCGATAACTCGTAAAATAGTTATCGAAGCTTCTAGAAACAAAAACGCATTGTTGGGTCCAAGGTCTCCTATCGATCTGTGAAGAAAAATCTAGAATCGCCAACAATGTTGCAACCGGCTTCCAGAATATATCTCGTATTATTTTTATTAAAATTATTAGTAAACAAAAGGCGAGGACAATGCAATTCCTGGAACTGGGAGTTCTCGGAATAATACCGATTTCACGAATGCAGCTACGTACACTAGAACATTCTAGCCCCTCCTTATTACCGTGTAAATAAGGTTCATTTTCCTCATGGAACATTTCTGTTTTGTGGGTTTTTGTCGACACCTTTCTGGAAAGATCCACCCTCGCTATTTTCGGATTATAAATAGTGTGCAGGACCAGCGACGAGACAGTTTCTATTTGAAAGCGATTGTGAACACATCTCTCGGAAGCGAACTAAGAAGACTATACCGGCGACTCTAGCGAATACTCTGGACAACTGTGTTTCTAAGTGATTTGGTGAATTGTGATTTGAGTGTTTACTAGTTAGTGTACTGGTGTGTACTTTCTTGCCTTGTGTGTGGAGAGCGATTAAAGTAATTTTCACGTAATCGGCATTTGATTACCCCCGCACGTAACAATAGAATGCCATATTTGTATAGAATAGTCAATAGGCTATTTGACTGTGTTTGAAACACTATCTTAAATTAATATGATGCTAACGATATAGTTGTTTTTCGATGAGAAAGTTTAAATAAATACAAATACCGCCAATCGCGGCCTTCGGGTCACGTGACCCTTGTGAAAAAAATTACTGAAAACGAATTAAAATCCTAAATATTACCAAATTCGTATTGACAACCTGACACTCATTACGACGGTGTGACGTCATAACGCATCAACCATCAATCCAGAACGTTTTTGATCACGGGAGCGAACCAAAACGGAAATATTATTTTATTTTATGACTATTTTTTTATATCGACTATTTTTTTTATAAAAAGCTATACTCTGCTTTAAAGCTTATTTTTCGTACAGTCAAACACGCTAATGTCACACTTATTACTGACGAGTGACGACACACGTTGTAGAATGAATAATATAATAAGTGTTATTAATGGTGCAACAGACTGGCTCGTTACTTACACCTTTTGTGTTCCAACAATGCAGTTGCTCGTCGCTATACCCGGATAATAAAGCGTAATGTCTGGGTTACACGAGGCAAGTTTGTAAAGCTATGATAGCGAGCTAATATTTTTGTGTCTTATTCTAGCTTAATGTTTCGGCGTGGCATAAACTAGAGCGTATAAAATGTTGAGCCAGGATTCTTGGAGTAACACCACAAACGTCATGTAAAAATATTCTTTGAGAATAAATATTTTTTTATTCATGTAAACCATTAAGTACAGTACTTATGAATTGTCAAAATAGTTTCAAAATGCTAACCTACAACTTTACCAAACATTCGGAATGGCGCTCCTATGGAGAAGAACGGGCATGAAACTCCATGGTTGCTCTTTTTAAAAAGATCCGTTACATTTTGAGCAGTATATTGTTATGGGTATGGGAGAGCAATGTACGGCTAGGCAGACCTTAGCAGCTGTACTAAGTCTAATGTTAGAAAAGACGAAACGTGCTGTTACAGCACACTTGTCAATCATTTAGAGCTTCATCATGCAGTTACTAAAGGGGCGTAACAAACTTAAAAATAGAACAACTTACTATTAATCCATCCATTCACAGCTTGAAATGTTAGCTTATCAACATAAAAATGTAGCTTTAACTGTTAACATCGAGCTAAAGTTAAGCTTGCTTGATGGTATCGTATCTTTTAAAACTAACCTCGTGTAACTTAGGCATGAAAGATAGCACTCACCAGCGATTAATCGGTGCGACTAATAGGTTTATGCCCATACAAACACATCTTATGTCGGGTTACCGATACCGCAAACCGCGGGGAGTTGCGATGGATTTTATACCGAATACATTTTGCTACGAATAGTTCGGATAGCTACGAATGCGTAGCCGTCCGTACACAAATCTGTAGCTGTGGCGTAGCGCTGCTGCCTCGTAGGATCATATCACTGAATAAGTCAAGTCGACAAATCGCCTGTAACTTGCATCAGTTCTTGCTACGTCCAACGCTCAACTTACGTAGTACATTCCGCCGACTGCTCGCTGATTAAATAGCTTTTGTTGCACATAATTTTACTGAATACTATTGTACTGAATACTGGTAGAAGAGGCGTGGTAAAGAAAACTTTGATTTGATATATTTTTCGAGAATGTGACCTTTTTAGCCTACCCGAGCGACACCTTAAAATATTTTACGCTATTATTATTAAGCCTTATATAGAGCCTCTTCAACGCAACTTTTTCGAGGCAGCACGGTAAAGTTTGCCTCGTAGCATGTTCGAGTGCATTGTATTTCAGAATATAATGGAAAACTTGGTAACGTATCACAACTTTGTTATTCTGTTATCCTTTCTAATAACATAATACGATCGGTTATGTTTCTTAAGAAAAGGTGTTTATGTTTGATTTTTGAGTTGAGGGAGTTAGTACTTGAAAAGATAAATTGGTTTTGCATGTTAGTCTTATAATAACATTCTTACGGCTAGGCATATGCGCTATATTATTGCGAGGAAGGTTCTAGTTAACCCACTAACCTAGCCCAGTAAAAACTGGTGTAATCAAATCTTTAGGAAATGTAATCAATTCTCTCAGAATCGCAGATCGCTTTGGAGGGTTTTTGATGGTCGTCTCCATAGTCTACGCCCCCAACATAAGATTTTCGTCCATTTCAAATAGCATTATAAAACACATTTTTCTTTAATGCTTATGAATAATCGATAGAACTAGGCGATACTTGGCGGAAATCCATTGTTAAACAAATGGGGAAAGAGGAACCTAACACTGACCCTCGACTTATCAACTTTTTCAATTATAAACCAAACAAGTTGATCGATAATTAAAGAAGCCAGCAATGCCGAACTCCTCTAAGATGTTAGTCGAGAAACTGTCTGCCACAAGTGTTGGGACCCCAATTAACATGAAATTCTTTGCGAAACAGTGCAAATCTAAAAAAGTATTCGATACGTGTTTCGCCTCTAATCGGGCCATCCTCAGGACGGCTGGGCTACGAATGACCATTCGTATCGATCAACTTGTTTGGTTTATAATTGGAAAATTTGACAAGCTGAGAGTCAGTAGTGAGTTCCTCTTCCCCCATTTCTTTAATGCTTAAGAAGAAATTCTATTGAGTTCGCTGTTATCAAATACGCTTCTTCAATAATAATTTAAATACTAACAATATAAATAAGCTTTGTTCCAAAATGTTTTCACCTGCCTACGTTCTCAGACCAATTAGACATAAATTAATTAAAATTACTTATGTAGTATTCGAATTTCCCTGACGCACCCACTCGCTAATAACCCGAGGTAATTAATTAGTTCTTACCAAACTCTCGGGTTAAGATAATTTCATATTAAATTGCCACGCGCCGCGTGGGGTGTTAAGGAGAGAGCAAAGATAAGCCTTATCAACATTAACCAGGTATCGTATAAATTGGAATGTTATGCCTGCAACTTAATTTTTTTTGGCTTTTAGTTTTATGTATTCACTAGTTGCGCCCCGCGGTGTTACTCGCGATTAAAAATTATGTCCTTTTTACCGGGATAAAAGTAGCCTATGTGCTATTCCAGACTATAATCTAACTCGGTGCCAAATTTCATCCAGATCCGTTCAGCCGTTCTGGCGTGATTGAGTAACAAACATCCATCCATCCATACTTTCACATTTATACTATTAGTGGGATTTCCCAGGATTAAAATATTTTAAAGTGAGCAGTCAAGTTAATATCAGTAGTTGAATTTCACTAAAATGTATCAAAAAACTTTTTATATGGTTTGAATTATGACAATAAAATTTCTATATAAAAAGTTGCCTAGCGACAATTCCGTCTTTCGATGGAGACCTCGAGGGATGAATTTTCGATAAAGGATTAATGTAAAAGTGGATAGCGAATGTAATAGACAAAAATAATATTTTTTATATCAAAATTAAATTTAGTAAGCATTATACATACATTATACATACAAAATTCAATAATATAATAACCATTGATCTACTTAACTAATTATTTTAAGTAGTATTGTTTTTTTTATAATTTTACCCCAGAATTTATAGACGTTATAGACTTTAATTAAACTTTATATAGTACTGCGCAATGCGACATTTTTGTGTGCAGTTACTGTATGACGCGAACAAAAGTTATAGAACGTCTATAAATTTGAGAGTTAAAGTATAGTAAATGATTGGGTTCGTTCTGCTTGTGTCGCCGCGCTTATTTATAGATATGACGTCACAGCCCTGCAACTCTGTACTGTTTTCGTTTGTTTTTTCTATTCGGATACGTTTTTTCTTTTTGATCTCAAAATATTTATGATTATGCAGTAAAAAACATGTAGAAAACAACCTCACTTTATTATAATGATGATTCAGAGAGCATATTAGCCTTAGAACATGTGCTCTTCAGAGCATTTGCAATAATTATTTTATATCAGAATTTCGATATGCCAATATTAAAAAATAAAATCGCAATATATCGCAATTATCATTGTTTTAAATCGTAATATTGAAATTCTAATCTCATATAATGAGTACAAATGAGCAAAAGAATCTTAGGTTTAAAGGATAGTATACCCTTTTTGAATCAACCTGTATAGCATAAAGGATAACGCTCTACCAGGAAAAGACTTTTCATTTCTTTGTAATCGTCGTATTCAGAAAAAAACAACCACTCGTTCACACTCACAGTAAAACCTCATGTGTGAGTGGGAGAGACAATGTAAAGTACCCAAGTAGAAGATTACTGTCGCTTCTGCTTTTGACTTGACTGCGTCTCTACCTAGAGATACAATAAGGAAAAGGAAGGGGGACTCACTTGATCTGACCCTCAACACTCTATACGTATGTAACGTTGACTGTTATTCATGAGGGCTTCGGACGAAATGAAAAGTGGATTTCTCGTAGAGTTATTATATTACTTTCTGATGTAGCTGTCAACCGCTGTCAACAGTCAATTACGTACGCATTTTTTTCAATAACCGTCGTCCACCAAGTTCCATTTATATTATTTACTTATTTCTCATACAACCTTATTCAATTAAACTGAACAAATTTATTTCTAATATTGCTGTGTTTCGATTTATAATAAAAACATATAGCGCCACGATTCCTAAATTGAATAAAAAATCCACTTGGCATAGGATTATCTTTGCCGATAATAAAAAAAAATTACCCACCTACATTTGGGTCGCACCTGGCATTTTATGATTCGAATATTTGGATATGGAACGGGAAATGCGTTATTCAAATTATATTTCCAAACGGTAACCGCGTTTGCTGGTTTTATTTTTTGGTCTACCCTTTTTTTTATAAAATACTAATTATGATAACAATAAAAAAAAATGAGATGTTATTGAGACAAGTTCAATTTGAACTATTCCTAGCGTTACATGTAATTGTTTTCTTCTAATTCCTGCTAAAGCAATGTTATTATTTCCAATACAAGTTCAGGTGATTTGGCCATCGAACACATTATTTTTTTTGCTTTATTAGAGATATCCCCTTCAGTATTACATAATATAACCACCCTTAATAATGTTAATCGTCTTTGGTGGAGGCGCTGCCGCACCTCCAGATTTATATAGATGTTTGTTGTAAAGGTTACATAAAAATAAACTTTTTTAATAATAAAATACAGTCTCAAGTAAGATTGACAGGCAAGGTTGCATAGCATTGGCGTTCAAAAATCCATTTATATTAAAAAAAAATCGTTAGATGTATACGCATCCTGAAGGGAAAATTCCAATTCAAAGGATTTAGTACAAGCTCTCAGTGCAAATATTTACCCGTTCGCAATCCCAACACGGCCTAAGGACAGACCCTTGTCTCGTCTAAGACAGTAATAGACCATTAGTGGGACTTACCGAACTTGACGGTCAAATTGAGATATTTTCGTGTCGTGACTTTATACCTGAAACTATTGAAATAATTCGTTATATCAGTGCTCGATAGATGTCGCTAATCTAAAATTAGCTCGCGGTGTTAAGATGTTTTGGTCCTGCATCTAGTCTCTAGAGATCATGTTTACGTACCCCACATACTGTAGTGTTTTATTACATAGTAAACCTAGAGGTAGGACACCTTGGTTGGGACCTATACCGGCGATGTACTCGTACAACTATCATAGTTTTTTTTTTTTTTTTTCCAGGTTTTATTTATATTCTCGTCACTATTTATATTGTGACGGTTTAGTCTTTGTATTGTTTTGAAACTGTGAGTTTTTTATTCTGTTTACAGCTAGGTTTATTCACAACTTTAGTATTTTTATTCTTTTCTTTATTACTGGGTATTATATTATTATTATAAGTATTATTATTCTAAGTATTTTATGCTATTCTTACACTTTTTATTGTTTTACTTGCTTACTTACAAAGTATTATATTACATTATTATTATTATAAGTACTATATGCTATTCTTACATGCTAATTGTATGTATTAATGTATGTTTTTGTATTTTTTTTTTTTTTTTTTTTTTTTCCGTAATATTATATTAAAATCAAATATGTACAATAATTTTTACGCCATTTTTGCTCCATTTTGGCGGGCGCACCTTCGCACGATGGCTTCCACGTAAGTGAGGAAGCGTTTTCGTGTTTTCTCATTATTGATTAGATCCGGGTAGTTTGCGGCGCAGATGGTTTTGTCCATCTGGCATTCCGCATCGTATCTTTCTTTAGCGTAGCAGGGACATTCGTCTATAATGTGCACCACTGTTTGTGGTGTCCTGTCATCGCATCCGCACGCGGATGAGTTTAGTAGTTTAAACCGATGTAGGTATTCTTTAAACCCTCCATGTCCCGTGAATGTTTGTGCCATTATATTATCCATTTCTATGTAGTTTAACGTTTTGTATGCGTCTTTTATATTGGGGAAGAAGAGTTTAGTTATTTTGCCGGTTGTAAGTTGTTCGTATCTCTGCTGCCAGGTGTGTATAGTGTTTTCTCTTAGTGTCCTTTTTATGTATGATACCGGTATTGCTTTGTAGGTTGGAGCTACCTTTCTGTGAGCTGCTGCCTTGGCAAGTTCGTCTGCTCTTTCATTTCCTGGAGTACCTACGTGAGCCTTGGTCCAGTACAAGAGTATCTCGCAACCCTCATTCTCGGTCTGGCGGATTAAGTTGTGTATTTTGGACTCTAGGGGATGAGTGCTATTTGGGTTTTTTAGTGCTTCCAGTGCGGCTCTGGAGTCACTGATAATGTTGACCCCCTCGCACTGGGAGTCTGCTGCCATTTCGATTGCTTTATATATCGCAACTAGTTCAGCCTGATAGACCGAACAGTGCGATTCTAGTTTGAAGCTTGTATATGTGGACTCTTCCGCGCCGTCCCACCAGGACACCGCACCACCTACCTTGTCATCAGTTTTACTTCCGTCGGTAAATAGTTTTGGGTATGTGTTATTAATTTCATTTACATGTTGGCTATTAATTAATAGTTCGAAGTTCTTTGGAATTCTGTCTGCTGGGTGTGGTAGTGAAAAGGGGCTTGTTGGTTTTTCTAGTTTATGATTAGGGAAGAAGTGGTACGGGTTTTCCTTTTTTGTACTCGTAAAGAGCTGCATTTTCTTTAATTCTTAAGTCCAAAGGAAGGATTCTAGCTAGGCAGATGCTGGAGGGAAGGGAGATGGTACGATGTCCCCTGCATATGAGAATAGCGAAGCGTCTGGTTATTCTGTTGAGTGTATCAACTGCATACTGCCTGTTGGTGACCGAAACCCACGCACTGGCGGCGTAGGTTACTATGGGTTCGATTACAGAAACATATAGTAATCTATTTATTTCTGCATTCAATCCCCAGTTGGCGCTAGTTGCTCTTGCAATAGATTTGTAAATATTTGCCACTTTGGCGCTGACTTTATCCAGATGGGGTTTAAACGTAAGGGCAGAGTCTATGGTGATTCCAAGTAGTGTTAGCTCCTTGGAAATTGCTAAGTCGGTGTTGCAGAAGGTGAATTTAGGGGTGTCATATTTAAGTTTTCTTGTGACTATAATGCATTGAGTCTTGTGAGCTGCAAATTTTAATTTGTTGTTTTTTCCCCATTGGGCTATGATGCTTAAGGCTTTATTTGTGATTTTATTTAGTTCTATTGTATTTTGTGCTGTTGCTATGATTAATATGTCGTCCGCGAAGGCTTGTATATGTGCTTCAAGTTTTCTTGTTTGTTCTAGTAGTGAGTCCAGTAGTAGGTTCCACATGAGTGGGCCGCAAGTCGAGCCTTGTATGCATCCCCTGTTGGTTGCTTTTGTATGGTTCGCTCCTCCATACTGTACTGTAACTGAGCGTTCCGACAGGTAGCTGTTTATAAGCAGAAGAAGTTTCTTTGGGCAGTTCTTTTTGAGTAGTTGGTATTTTATAGAGGGCCACCATGCGCTATCAAACGCGCCTTCTATATCTAGGGATATAACTGCTGTGATTTGTTTTGTGTCTATTCCGTTTCTTATTTTAGTCATGGCTTTGGAGAGTGCGTCTTCGGTGCTAGTCTGAGGCATGAAGCCGTATTGTCTAGTGCTGAGGAGATTAGATTTACCTAGGTGCCACAGCAGCCTGGTTGTGAAGGCTTTTTCTAGTATTTTACCTAAGACTGGCAGGAGCCCTATTGGTCTGTATGATTTTGGTGTGGTATAGTCTTCTTTATTAGGTTTTTTGATGATGCGTATAACGGCGGTTTTCCAAGGGGTAGGGAAGTGATTAAGGTGTAGACATTTATTATATATGGATAGTAGGATTTGAGGTCTATTGTGAAAAGCTCTTATACAAATGTCGGCTGTTAGTCCATCTGCTCCGGGGGCTTTGGTTGGGTGGACTTGCTTCAGGATATGGGTAATTTCATGTATTGTAAAGTCTTGTTCATTTTCAATTAGATTTGGGTGATTTGGTATTGTGTCTATCATTGTGTTTACTATGGTTCGCTTTGCGCAGTGTTCGGGGTCATCTGTATTCCTATCGTCGGCAGGGTAGAATATTTTTGAAGGAACCGAAAGCATCAATCACTACTTAGAGCAAGTCCACCATGTCCTCGATAGAATAGGAACCCCCAATGTGATCATAGCAGGAGACGTCAATGCAAAGAGCTACGTATGGGGAGCAAGCGAAGAGGACGCGCGGGGTATATCCTTCACAGAATTCTTGTCCCAAATCAACTTCACTGTCATCAATGAAGGCAATACACCCACATTCAGCGTGTACAGAAACGATAGGCTATATCAAAGCATCGTCGATGTTACAGCGTGCTCCTACTGTATTTACGATAAAGTAAGTAACTATCATAGTTGTACAACGCCGGTATAGCCGTATAGGTACACATTTGAGGGTGACTTAGGTTTTTTAATCTTGATTGTTATGATCAGTAATTTTGATGTCTAAAAACTGCTAATTTACATGTTCCTGATCACAGTAATTTACTGTTTAAGGTGGAAGCTCAGGGTCAGGGCGTGAAATTCAAATTGTCAATGGTTTTTATTTTTTTACGAATAATTTGGACATCTTTACGATGTGATTTAGTGTTTTGCGATATTAGCATTTTGCATTGGATGTCTCGATGTATTAAGTTTGCTTAAAAAAGTACCTAATCCGATACAATACCAGAAGGTTTGTAAAAACCGCTACTTTTACTAACCTAATGGTATTTTATCGGATTAGGTACTTTTTTAAGGAAAATTAATACATCGAGACATCCAATGCAGAATGTTAACATCGCAAAACACTAAATTACATCGTAAAGATCTCCAAATTTTTCGTAAAAAAATAAAAACCATTGACATTTTGAATTACGCGCCCTGACCCTGAGCTTCCCCCTTAAGTGCGCGTGAGCCGGAGAATGGCGACGGATTGTTAAGCGTGCTACTGGCCCTTAAGTGATGACCACGGCCACTCTGCCAAGAGTGTAATGTCGAAGAAAATTCTGGACACTGCGGCTACTATTTTAAACCATTCGAAATCGATATCGGAAACGGAATCGAAAACTTCCGACACCAAAATCGGAAAGTTTCAAATCCGTTTCCGATATCGATTCCGAATCGATTAAAATAACCCACCACGTCTCAGCAGTTCAAATATAAAGTACCTTCTAGAATAAATTTGTCAGTGGATGTTTCTTTCCCTTAATAATAGTTCAGTAGTGATCAATATGTCGTAGGCACTTAGTAAAGCTCTTCTAAAAGGAATAAAGTCAAGTAACCACCTTGTAATTATTTGGGCTATAACTGGGTTGATATTTCTATCGTTTGGTAGGAAATCTATATAAGGTGTAACAATATTTTAACAGGGCCAACAGTAGGTTATAAATATTACATTTTCAAAGAAGTATATATGTATATATTTACATACATGGACTGGCGGAGAACTCAGATTATAACACTTATGTAGGTTTTAAACGTCCATGACTCTGGTACAAACGCTCGTGCCCATCACACAATGTTTGCCCCTACCAGTATTCGAACCTTTCACGCAGAAGGCGGGGTCACTACCAACTGAGCTAATCGGGTCCAATGTATGTTAGTAAAGTATTTATCGCTTGTATTATTGGTTGTATCACGTGTAATATTTATATGGGGTCACGTAAATCAATAGGAGTCATGGATGTGTGGGAAAGCGCTTTCGAGGGGGAGAATGCGGGATTTTTTTTTATTTATTACAGTTTTATATTACATTATAGGCAAGTATTTGATCTCGATCTCACCTGATGGTAAGTGACGATGAGATCTACGGTGGAGCATACTTGCCTAGGTAGGAAGGCGGCAGTAGATCGAGACGCTACATTCACTAGGCACATGCAGCGCAACTGATCTGACCCGCCATCCATGAATGGCAACACCGAACATCATGCCGGAACACGGCTAGGCCGCTTGGCGACATGGCTTTGTTCAGTGGGTGGTGACTAGCCACGAAATAGAACGGAATAGGACTACCGTGGGTTAAAGTCGATAGGAGTCCAACATAACCCGCTGGCCTCTCCCCGGGCATGCGGACCTTCTTTTTCGTCGTTAAAAAAGAGTTACGACGAAAAAAAAAATTGTAGATAATATGTATAAAATAGCTTTCATACTATCCTAACTATGGTGTGGTCTCGAATCTACTACTAAGAACGGTTTTCTAAACAAACTCACTCAAGTAATGTTCAAAATCAATCTCAATATTATAATCAATTCATAAAATGTTTGGACAGCAACTTGTAGTACTCGTATAATGTTGCGTTAGTGGCTGGCAGCCAGGGCTCGGAAGTTTGCTCAAACTCTGGGTACCTGTCTAATGAACTGAAACGAATCGGGCTCTCGGGAGTCATCGTTGTACGCAAAGAAAAACTATTCGCAATAGATTGGATAAAATAAGATAAATTAAAATATTTAGTAAGATTTACGCGAATTGAACATTGAAATAAAACGAAACGTCGGGAACGTAAAAACATAAAATAAAAGCGAAAAAATCCGTACAATTATTTTATTTCAATATTTTCTAAGTATAAAATTAGCGCATTATTCGCTGCACGGTGAATGCAACCATCGTGAAAAAAACCCACTCTGGGCCGACACCGTAGTCAGGGTTGGGGTTCAAACCAGTCGTGATCATCACACCAAGTCTACCTCTTCCGAGTTTGGATCTCGGCTCCCTCGGTACAGAAAACAGGGTCACTATCAACTTTGCAAAAATTAAAAACATTTATGAAAAACTAGAAAAATAAATAGTTCCTTTTATTCGTCATTAAAGGTACTTAAATGTATAGAACTATATTTATTTTAATGTCACCCAGGTATAATTATTCAAGACCTTCCAAACTAAAATAGACCTTTAATAACAAGTTGTTGAAGCCACTATCGTTATTTCTTATAGCCCTTGACGTAGCCTGAATAGCTTAGCAATTACCGCTCTATAAATATACCGAAGCCAGCTATGTCTACACAAACTTTAACAAGAACTTACCGATTGTGCCGTAAATTAAGTCACGGTCGAAAACCTGCCAGATCTCTAATAAGCTCCAAGTTTTTGAATAGGTATCTTGAAACCAGCTAAATCAATTTCCACCCAACATCTCGATACAAGTTATCAAACAACCAAATCTACGGTAGAGTAGTTTCATCAATTTAAGTCGACACAAAAGTGTCAAACTTATAACACATCTCAACGTTGCATTGGCGGTTAAAAATGAACTCTACCTCGAAAGCTAGTTTGAGAACTGCATCGGATCCATTCTGACGTCTGCTCAGTTGAACGTTAAAACTTAACTAACATGCTGAAAACTAAAAGCCAACACAGATTGGTGCTCGTAAATTCGGTTGGAACTGGCCTGTGAAAGGTTGAATCCCTTCCATCCGTCGGATGGAATCGATTGTTCGACCTCAAGCTCTGAAACAAGTCGGGCACTGGATGTGGAGTTGTTATGGCAGCGTTGAGCGATTTTGTTATTACTGGCGACTTTATTTGTATACAACATTTTTAGGTGGGTTTCTATATAAGTGGGCTGGACTGGACTGGACTATAATCCAACAGATACACGCGATAACAAATTTCTACGGCGCGTGGGCCGCGCTTCCTTCCTTCCGGATTCGAGCGAGACGCAAGATAGTGCGTCCCTCACTTACCATAAAAACTGTGCCATAACTACTTAGTTATGAATACTTGAGACTTATGTTATTACAGGACACTGTCTTTTTTATTCTTACGCAAGTTTATAAAAAAATACGCATTTGGTATCGCGTTACCGATAGCAAAATAATCTTTTGTATTTTGTTTTTTTTTCATTAGTACACTTATCTCGCAATATTTATTAACGGTTCATAACGTTTCATGGTGACAGTAATTTACAGTTATAGCCTGAAACATTTCTGAACTAAACCAGAACGTCACTCTAGTTTCGTTCAGCAACAAATACTCGTACCATATACTGTCATACAAACTCGTGCATATGGCAGAGGAAATAGTTTCTTTTTTTATATGTCATGATTTATAAAAAAAGACATAGGTCCGGATCTTCAACGCAATGGTTTGAATGGATTGTGTAGGCTTTCACTAGATAGATGAACTTAAAAGTGGCTTTAATAAACGATATAAAATCTCTGTCACTGGCACCACACCGGCAAGCAGAAATATTCTGAACCAGGTAACGTTCGGGCTTAAAAGGCAATCCGGCCAGAATTGCCGCGCTGCGGTTCGGCTAGAGTTTTTACTCTCTCTTATACACGTTTTCTTCTTTCATGGAAGAATAAACGTTCGAGGATAAAAGTATGCTAGGTATTATTTTAGGGGTCCAGTCACCTTCGTCCGTAGGAGAATAAAATACCCTCAAGATACCCTACACGTGACATTGGGTGGTGCCAACTGGTGGTAGGCTTCAGCCGTGGTTAGTCACCACCCACTGAAGTCATGTCGCCAAGCGGCCTAGCCGTGTTCCGGCATGATGTTCGGTGTTGCCATTCATGGATGGCGGGTCAGATCAGTTGCGCTGCATGTGCCTAGTGAATGTAGCGTCTCGATCTACTGCCGCCTTCCTACCTAGGCAAGTATGCTCCATCGTGGATCTCATCATCACTTACCATCAGGTGAGATCGAGATCAAATACTTGCCTATAATGTAATAAAAAAAATGCTTTGGAACTGAGGGCTGATTGAACATAAACCTTGTACATTTTAAATTGGTTAAATTAGAAACTGATCACAAAGGCATCCCATAGAGAATGTGTTGATAACTTCTTCCGCAGAAGATTGAGCTGAAGACGAGTCTGCACATAGATTATTATGAATAGACTTGGAGAGGAGATAGATTACATCTATTGCTTTTAATGAGGGTACCACCAGGTTCTCATCCGGGTAGGGGCAAATATATTATAAGTAGTTATGTACTGGAATCGGTCCCAATCCCATGTACGGCAACAATTTAGCGGAAAAACGAAGCTCTCCTAGCCAGGTGCGTGGAATGCCTGCCGGAGCTGGCCGCGCTATACCCTGCCAGTTATGGTCGGGGTTTGCAATTATGTTACGTACTCCATAAACTCTCATAGCGCGTTTCAGGATTGTATGGAGAATTGTCATTTGTTCTGGACGCCGTATGCAGCGCCATCTGTGTATAAGTGCGGTGAACATGTTACTTATATCGAGGTTACAATATTTGTTTATAATACAAAATCTTTATATTACCATTCGTTTCACAGGTACAGTCGTAGGCGATAATTTATAACCCACTTAAGGTTGAATATCGTACAGCAAACGTATACCATAAGAGGTACTATTTTGACTGACGATAAACAGATATACGTCCTTATTGCATTATGAGTGTCATTAGAAAATATCAAGGAAATGGGTGCCTTAATGTTCGCGACCGTACATCAACACATAAACTCGCAAAGAATTCTCCCAAGAGCCCGAGGTGTGAAAATTTCAATTTGGAATTTCCCCCGGCTGCGGGCGCATACCCATAGAAAGCAATGTAAATAGGTACGAGGCTCAGATATTGAAAAGCTTCATGGCGGTCCCCGGAACATTTCCATTTACATTCGATACATTCAGGCTCCTATTGATAATGTTTATAGCCTGCATTTGCTTAAAAGCCAACTTTCGGGTGTAATTGTATTATCAATCTACGAAGACACCAATTATGGTCCCAGACTAAGCAACGCTTGTAATCAGAATCAGAATCAGAATATTTTTTATTCATGTAAACCATTATTGTACAGTACTTAGGAATCGTCAAGTTACATAAACATTATGCTACTGCTTTACCACCCATTCGGAATGCCGTTCCTATGGAGAAGAACGGGCAAGAAACTCCATGGTTGCTCTTTTTTTTTAAATAGATATTTTCTTTAGGAGTACCGTCAATGGGTTGAACGCAATATATAATACTTGTATAGATATTAAACATCCATGACTCATTTACATACATTCGAGCTCATCACACTAAGTATGTCCCTACAAGGATTCGAACCCAGAACCTTCGACACGGAAAGCATGGTCCCTACCAACTGCGCTGTATACGCCAGTGTCCTGGATTAAACGAAGAAGCAATTTAGCACACGTGTGTGAGACATCTGGGCCCTAATTCTGATCGCATTATCAACTCAAAATCGTATAGGAATGGGATCATAATTGTCATTATAGACAGTTTCTTAAGTAGCATTCCCTTAGCGAATACGTAAATAAAACTGACATAGCTTCAAATTTAAAATTAAACTAATTTTACGGATTTTTCGTATTTTACGTTACGGAAAACATAAAATAAACGCGAAAAAATCCGTAAAATTCGTTTTATTTCAATGTGTCGTATTCGCGTAAATATAAGAAATCAATATTACATAGCTTCACTTCGAATCGATCCCGTGTTATCATCGCCTTATCATTTTACATTGAAAAACCATTTCAGTAATGACTCGACCTTTTATTGGCAGTGAAGTATCTCTGTGCATTAATCTTTCAGGTGTTCGAGTGTTCGATGGGGGTTCGTTAAATTAACACGCGCCGCCGCCTCTACTCACTGCGAAATAGAGGTGTTATGTGTTTTATCATCATTCGAGGTTTTAATGTGCAGGGTTTTCACGAAACGATGTTGTGTTTTGAAAAAAAATTGCATCTATGATGTGTAAGAGCCACCTCGTACGTGGGGATTTTGTTAGCGATCCCGTGGAGATCCTACAAATTGCTGGGATAAAAGTTATTCTATGCATTATGTCTGGGTGTGTAAGATATCATCCTAACAGGTTCTAATGCCATCGTAAATGTTCTATGAATTTGAGACTTAGATTGTTGGATATAAAGTATGTACTTAGAACTTTAAAACGTTACAGCACGATCTAAGAATCAAGAATTAAGAATCATGAATCTCAAAATCGCAGTTACAAAATATTCTGTTTGCCTTTAAATGTCAATAGCTTAGTGCCCACTCGTAGCTTCAGCGCTTTAGCTTAGTTTAAGGGGCTAAAGCGACGAATACTACACAATTAATACGACGTAATTTTTGATAAAGAATAATGTTTTTTTTTTTAATTTTCATCGAACAAAACATTAAAGTAGGTACGTAACGAAACCTTTCCTGTAATTCACCATTAATTTCATACGAATTATACACCCCGAGATTGTAATTATCACGTAAGTGGGCAATAAAGCTGTATAAGGCTCTTATAGCACGAATGTGCTGCATCGTGGTATAAAGGCTAAAAGTATAAAATTTCCCGAGGTAGACATTTACGAGCCACACGCTAAACTGAACTTTGGAATAAGGAGTGTAAAGTGTCCGTTCGTATGGATAGCAAATGTGCCGTGATTTGATTTAATTCGTTCCCGGGTACCCTAATGGTTGGTTTGTAAGTATTGGGAATCGTCGGTGTTGTTTGACGACTGCATTGCGGGTCCATCGCTTCGGTTGTATTAAACTGGGTTCCATGTTACAGTAAAAGCGTTAGGTCTGAGCGTAAAATGAAACAATTCGACGATATTCAAATAAAACAAATTTAACGGAATTTTTCGCGTTTACGTTTTGACCTTCCTGAGGTTTCGGCTGCTTTACAGCAACCATGGTCAGGGGAGGACTGAGGTGAGTGACGTCCTAGTGTCATAGTTTGAACCGGGGAACCCTCATATTTGGGTGCTGTAAAGTAGCCGAAAAGTCGGGAACGTAAAAGCATAAAATAAACGCGATAAAATCCGTTAAATTATTTTTATTTACGTAAATATTTGCGTATATATAAGAAATCAATATTTTGTTTACAAATAAGTCGGGCATTTTTGGGATGTTTTTTTTTTGCTACGGTAAATATTATTGCACTGAATGTCTTGAAATAAGTATTAGGTTTGCTTTAAAAATGATCTATCACAATACAATACTGAAAAGATTTGTAAAGTCTGCAATTTGTTGAATAAATAGTAATATGCTACAGTCGTAAAAAATCACCTATGCTCCAAGTTGTTTGTTAAAATTTAAAACCGTTGCAATTTTGAATTTCGCGTCCCGACATATTATCACCAGAAGAGATACCTTACCTTAATAGGGAGCTCATTCGTAGCCCAACCTTCCTAAGGGCGCCTCGTTAAAATAATAAGCCCGTCTTACTTGGTAAACATTTCTCAATATGTACTTTTTTAACAAAATAATCTTTTTAGTATCCGTAAACAAATGACGATATTGTTATAGTTGTTATTTGATCGCTCCTTTTCTTGTAATTATGGAGTAACAAACATATTTTATTTTATTGGTGTATTCATTACGTTCACATTATAGATATGATGGCTTTTTCCTTTTTCGTACAAAAATTACACAGACAAACTTACACTTTTTTTAAACATTCGTTCCGGAGTCTAACAGATATTAACTAATATTTACCGGCATTTTTATAAAAAGCTCACAGCCCTAATAAACATAATGGTAGCTTATATGCCTTTTTAACTTCCCAAGGTGAGTATGCACTTGGCTAGCCTTTTCAGTCCTGAAACAGTAAATTAGATCAACACAATTCGAACCAACTGAAGCGTTGAAACTCACGCGGCCCGAAGTGAAAATCCTGAAAGTTTCTACAAGCGCATTTAACTTGATAACTGAATTGTCGCCTCGTTCAGATGGTAATGGACTACTTCCATGGTCCGGTTTGGACACTAATGGGATCATGTTATGGTACTACGCATTCGAATAGTTAAGACAACAGCTGATCTAAAAATATTTAGAAAGTCGTTAAGGCACCATCTAGCACCTTATCAATACTTTTTTACAAAAGCAAAGGTTATTATTATTTTATTTTTTTTATTTATTTACATTATAGGCAAGTATTTGATTTCGATCTCACCTGATGGTAAGTGACGATGAGATCTACGATGGAGCATACTTGCCTAGGTAGGAAGGCGGCAGTAGGTAAGAGACGCTACATTCACTAGGCACATGCAGCGCAACTTATTATTGAATTTGTTATCTTTATTTTTCTCTCTGGATTATTGCAGCAATCATCATTATTCATGATTTAAGTGAACTATCTTGAGACAACTGCAAGACGAATCCATCTAATTATTTTTTTTACAGTACTTGATCGGTTTACACGAAATATAGGTTAAGATTTTAAAATAAAACGAGTTCAAAGCGAGATGATATTGCTTGCATTTTACTAACACAAATAAAGTTCAAATTCGATTGAAAATATTCCCACAGCCAACAAAAATGTAAACGCTTCGGAAAAATCAAAGGAAAATCGAACAAAACGTACACTCGTTGGAAAACGAATTCAAATCTCGCATTCTAGTTCCATATTCAAATATTCGAAATTCGAATCAAAGAATGCCAGTCGTGCTCTAAAGAATTTTTGTTTTTACAAGATTTTCCGAGTGCATTTACAACAGCTGTTACTAATGTAGCAAATATTTTATGGTTGTGAAGAATAAATTAGGGATGTTAACAATATTTTTAATGCTGGTAACCTAGGTATAGACCTTTTTGCAAAAAAAAAAATCACAACCGGGGATGCAAGTTTCACTGAAGCTCAGATATTGTATTATTATTAAAATAACCATCCAACCCTTACATGAATTAATAAATATCAAATAGCAAAGTACTTACTGCATTCTTAATCATATTTTTTTAAACAAACTTTTTTTTAAATCCACACGTGTCGACGCTTTTACACTCTCAAGAGTGTGCCTTAAAGATTTGAATATCAAAGTGAAGTTTATACAATTTATGTGCAATTTTTAACATTATCCTTTGAAGTTGAATTCCCGAGAGTCGCATACAAATGGTAGAGCCACGGTAAAAAAAAGTTGGTGCAATATTTATGCTCTTGTATAAAATAGCTTACTTTATTATGTTGGCGTATACAGGTTGATTTTTTCAAGTGCGCGTGGATGGCCAAATCCGATACTATATGAATAGCAAAAAAATCTTAAAGGATTCTTCTTTAGATTGCCGTATGTACTTCCCAGAACTTGAACCTTATTAGCGACACTTTAATGGTACTATAATAAAGTTTTTTTCGTCATGAACGGGTCCAATTCCTGCCTAGGGAATATATTTTTTTTTCAAAAATCGAATAATTCAATCATAATTGTCATCAAAATCGATCTCGAGAGACCTTTAAGCATTTTTCGATATTTCCTATTGTTACGGATTTGCCCATCCGCGCACGCGCACACGTCGAAACGCGACGCGTCGCGACGCATCGATGTTAGTGTCGGGATGCAATCGCTATATAGAAAGCGTCCCGACGCGTTATAGTTAGCGCCCCGACGCCTAATAGTTAGCGTCACGACTTATATAGTTTTGAATTTAGAACATTATACTATTAAAAATTCTTACTCATAAAATATATATTTTTAGAACAAAACGGGGTAACTGCCCCAACGTAGAAGTTTGTTATCATTTAAATGAAGCCAATGTTCAACAAAATGTTATATGAACAACTCTCATATAACATTTTGTTGGACATAAACATAATGGCGTCACGGAGTTCAGTTATTTGAAACATTAAAATATTCAACATCGCTTAAAAATTTCAGTAGCTGTTGTATGCGCAGCGGGGGCGGGCTTTGTGCGAACACTTCACAGATTTGTTGATCGCTTCTATTCTATATAATGAACTAGCATTGGCCCGCGGCTTGGCCTGCAACAACCGAATTACTCTGCAATAGCGTGATAACATTTTTAATAATTATGTAATACCAGCCCTTTTTAATGTCCCACTGCTGGGCACAGGCCTCCCTTCAATTCGAGGGGGACTAGGCCAAAGTCCACCACGCTGGCCCCGTGCGGGTTGGCGGACTTCATACATCTTTCGAGGGGTTCTCTCCACAGACATGTCGGTTTCCTCACGATGTTTTTCTTCAGCGTTCAGCAAGTGATAATCGTGGTTGAAAATGAGATTTAACACATGAAATCCAGAAATCCCAGAGGTGCGAGCCAGGGTTTGAGCCTGCAATCCTCGTTACCGAGGCAAGCATTCTACCAACGTGGCTATCACTGCTTCATAGCCAAGTTGGTGATAATATTATTATTATGTTATTAACAAATCTTACTTATCAATTTTAGGTGACAACACTAGGGCAGTCATCAGTTAGTACCATATACCAATAACCGTTCATAACACGATAGGATGTGTACGTGGGGTGAATGCTCCAATAGGCGGCACGGGGTCCTGAACATACCGGACATGAGCTTGGAAAAGGAAGCCACCGTCACGTGGGACGTGGGAAATGAACTGCGACGATGTCTTAATTGAAAATGACGCAACGCAACCGTAGTCCTGTATGTAATATTTAAGTGTTGGGTATGATAGATAGGCCTATGATGATAGGGCCTTGTATACTCCTGACTGGACCGTCAACACATAATTTCTTAATACAATTATTTTTGTTTATCATATTAGGCTGTGTCCCCAGTCGGCAAACTGTCAGCGGCCGACTGAGTTAGGGGCGTATTGGTTTAGTATATTTCCCCTTCCATATATTTGAAATGGAGTGTTCACAGTTTGCTAGTTTGCGCTCACTCTGCGCAGTTTGCTGTGTTGCGCGCGCCGATTGATTCAGTGAGCGGCCGATTCACAGCAAAACTGGATCCAGTCGGCGGCGTAGTGAGTCCCTTTGCCGCAAACTGTCATGTGGACAGTTGACAGTGAAAATTCAGTCGGTCGGTCGACCTAAATAAGCGGCTAACACATAACAGTTTGCTTGCGACGCACGCAAATTGATCTGAGTTTGAGCTAACTTGAATTTCAGATCGCCACCAATTTGCAGCTCACTCAGTCGGCCGCTGACAGTTGGCCGACTGGGGACACAGCCTTAGGATCACACACACGCAAACCAAATTCATTATTTTAATAAATATAATTTAATAATTATGACGAATAAAACCAAGCATATATATATATAAAAGCTTAACCCTTCCTATAATTCTAAAGTCAAACTGGGAATTTTAATTTAGGGACTTGGCCCGCCACACACTCCCACCACTGCTACTCCTGTAAGCCAGTCTACAAATCAAACTGGAATAAATAATAATAGTTTTATTCATTCGGATCTAGCTCTTGTCAAAATTAGGATAGCTAATTTGCTTCGACATTATCGTAGCCGCGAATAATTAAAAATACAATCTACAGAAAGCCTCCCAATTAATAACCGTCAATTAAAATCTCCCCATACACCTCAAATTAATTGACTGCTTAATGAAATAATTATTATTATTTAACTAGTTAATCGACGGTGAGAAGCCGCTGAACGGCAATAATCGTGACCGGTATAACGTCACGTCCGAATAAAAAATACGGCGAGACCGGGCTTTATTGCGGCGCTATTAGCGAGCCGACCGGTCGGGCATTGCCGGCCTGAGTGACGGCAATTGGAGCTCCCACCCTAACTGCGGGGAAGGCTTAAGTGGGCAATATTCCTGAAATATATGCGAGTAGTTTCTTATACGAAATAACAGCCAGTAGGCAGGTTTATTTTCTCGTAACATGACTGTATCTTGTATCTTCAGCTGAGTTTAAACTTTATTTTGTGTGTAGTAATTCTCAAAATTAGTGTTAAAATTTCCACAGTTTTATAATCCATGTAAAACTGAAGTATTACTTTTACTTACATCCAATACGAACGGATTATGTATGGTACTAACAAAGTTGCCGGCACACTTGTAAAAACTTTCCCCATATATTTTGAGGTAACAGCACTCGACGATGTTTCTCCGTAAACTTTCCGTGGAGAGCAAAAACTTGAGCACCGACGTGATATTTGAAAATAAAGCTATCTTTGGGTCATTTGTGAGATAAAAATCCAGATGAAAGTAGCTGGAGTATCATTCGTCAAAAACACTGCCAAAATGTATGTCATAATTCTTAAATACTACCATAGACCATTATATACAAATCAATTGCCAAATTTATTTGTTAAAAGTGACTGACTTCATAATATAGTGTCCACAAATGCGCTAAAAAGCCCAGGTTCCCGACTTAGTATACCCTTTATGAATTTCTCTGTATAAACATTAAGCTATAGTTTAATAGCTTAAGCCATAATATAGTATTAGCGATATGGCAACACAGTTTGACAGTTCGCGCCATCGTGCCTATATAAGGCGCGCGCACCCCGACATTGCGCTCATTTGCTCTCCGGATTTTGTAGCGATAAGACGTGTTATAGCTCGTTGGCATTGTTAAATTTGAGTTATTTATGTTGGATTCAAATATTGAAGAATTGAGTTAGTTAGTTGTGTAATTACATGTATTCATGTGATTTTATTCTTATTAATTAATTAAATCTACCCTCGGTTCCTCGTGCATATATTCTTTTAATATAATTCTATAGGAACCGCTAACATCAGAAGTGGGATAGGCTCCTGTAGCCTACATCTGCTCTGGTCGCAAGCGAAAAATAATCATTAGTTGATTAGATAGCTTGGGTTGAGTTTTAAGAGAAATTTTAAATGTTTGATCATGGCTGATCGACCCTTCACTCGAAGTAGTACTAGGAATAGGCGTGGTCAAAAGTGTTGCAGGAGATCTTCAAGACCAGCTCAGCATAATTCTAGCACACATTGACGCGCTAGAAAATAGCAGTCTACCCGCAACAAGCAACGAGTCGGCAGAGGTATCGTCGGTGGAGCGTGCAATCGTGGCGCCGGTTGACACCGTCGTGTCTGTACCTCGACCGCCCGCGCCACTACCAGTTACTGCCAGATCGAATGACGGCACCATCGGTGAATCGCACGCAAGTACTTCGACTTCGTTGGATGTCACCTACCGCCTCATTGGTGCACTGAGCGCGTTGACTAAGGTCAGATCAACCCATTATTATATTTCTCATTTTTGATCAGAGTGTCGCTAATTTCAAAAGCTGTACTTAAATATTTTGAATGTACACAACTACCCACATATCAAGTTTTAAGTTGTATGGGTGACCAAAATATTGAGTGTACTAGTTGTGTTACTCATAAATGTATGAATGTACCTGTACTTGTTGGGACCGATGTCTTAAACCGTGACGATGTGCAGTACATTCGCGCAAACAATGAACAACGAATTACTCGAATTCCTAGGTCGACATTAAATAGTGACCGCAGTGTGTTCCTCATTAACTTAGATGATCAATCACGAATTAATACACCTTTCGAGGGTAATGATCGCGAAAGATTATTGGGTATCATTAATGAATTTGAGGAGTTTCTAATCGTTGGCACTGTGTGGACAGCGGTAACGACTGGTCATATGCATTTTGAGATAATGAGTGGAACACCTATTTGTTATGGACCTTACAGACTTTAATATCTCTCGGGGAATCCCCCTATGCCAGACAATTTTTCTTGTAAAGAAAAATGACGGTAAGGATCGTATGTGTGTCGACTATCGTGCACTAAATGCGATCACTGTTAAGGATCGCTATCCATTACCGCTGATGGAAGACCATATTGATCGCCTTGTACTTTTGTAGCCACGGAAGTGGAATATTTAGGTCGTACGATTTTAATGGGTCAGGTTAGACCGAGCAAGTGTAAAATCAAAACCCTAGTAGATTCACCAGTACCCACTAACGTATGGGAGGTCAGATAGTTTCTTGGTTTGGCAGGATACTTCCGTAATCCGCTTATGCATCTATAACCGTACCCATAGCTAGGTTATTACGAAGTAACGTTGTTACTGTAGTTGCTGTTTTCGATCGACTATTGCCAACGGAGCTGCAAACGGACGCGTGCTCAGTCGGTTGTGGTGCAGTTCTCATTCAGATGCATGGGTACAGTAAAAGACTGGTTGTGTTATATTTTAACAAAACAACTCAAGGTGCCGAGCCACGATATCATTCATACGAGCTTGAAACTTTGGCAAATATTAAAGCTTTACAAAACTTTAGTCATTACCTATTGGGAATTTCTTTTAGAATTGTAACAGACTGAATAACGCACTTAAATTAACTGAGCGAAAAAGGGACTTGTTGCCCCGTGTTGCGTGTTGGTGGATGTACATGCAGGATTTCAACTTAAAGTCGGAATATCGTAAGGGCGTAATGATACAACACGCGGGTTGTCTGAGTGGAGCCCTGAGACATGTGCTGCATTTTTTTGAGGGTAAGTGAAGATATGTTCAAAAGTTATACGGATCCCTGTGGTGATCCTGTAGGGTGAACCACAGACGCACAACTACTCTCTCTGCATAATATTCCTCATGTGTATGACTCGCTCTGCACACTGAGATGCCTCAATACGTGTGATTACGGTCAACGTATTGGGAAGCCTCGACACGTCCGAATACGGTCGGCGTGTCGGGAAGCTTCACACGTTCGAATACGGTCTTCGTGTGGAATGCACTCGTACGATTGAATACGGTCATCGTACGAGTGGGTCTGATCGACAGGCCACGTTATAGGTTTCACTGGATTCCTCATGTGTATGACTAGCTCTGCACACTGAGATGCCTCAATACGTGTGATTACGGTCAGCGTATTGGGAAGCCTCGACACGTCCGAATACGGTCGGCAGTCGGGAAGCTTCACACGTTCGAATACGGTCTTCGTGTGGAATGCACTCGTACGATTGAATACGGTCATCGTACGAGTGGGTCTGATCGACAGGCCACGTTATAGGTTTCACTGGATTCCTCATGTGTATGACTAGCTCTGCACACTGAGATGCCTCAATACGTGTGATTACGGTCAGCGTATTGGGAAGCCTCGACACGTCCGAATACGGTCGGCGTGTCGGGAAGCTTCACACGTTCGAATACGGTCTTCGTGTGGAATGCACTCGTACGATTGAATACGGTCATCGTACGAGTGGGTCTGATCGACAGGCCACGTTACAGGGTTCACTAGTAACTGAATGACGAAGTCGACTAGCAAAATTGAAGTATACGGGTCTTTAGACACTAACAGGAATATGCCTTGACTCCCTTGCGGCTGATCCATCTACCAGTTTCTCTAGCTGCGAGAGCCAGTTACTCTCGAGCACTCACACTGGAGATGGACAACGGGGTTCAACAAACGTCGCATCCGACCGGCATTGAAGACTGCAAGCTTCCTGAGCCCACTAGCCGAGCAATGAAGACTGCCAAGCAATGAAGACATGTTCGAGGACGACCAAGTGTCAGGAGAGGCCGTATTAGCGATATGGCAACACAGTTTGACAGTTCGCGCCATCGTGCCTATATAAGGCGCGCGCACCCCGACATTGCGCTCATTTGCTCTCCGGATTTTGTAGCGATAAGACGTGTAGCTCGTTGGCATTGTTAAATTTGAGTTATTTATGTTGGATTCAAATATTGAAGAATTGAGTTAGTTAGTTGTGTAATTACATGTATTCATGTGATTTTATTCTTATTAATTAATTAAATCTACCCTCGGTTCCTCGTGCATATATTCTTTTAATATAATTCTATAGGAACCGCTAACAATAGATATATCTGGGACACTTTCATAGACATGATCTGTACCGATTGGCAAAATAACGGGGAAACGGAAAGTCGTCAAAAGGAAATCCTGTCTCAAGAATATAAACGAGTAGAGAGTGGATGTTTTTTTGTCAGTAACATCTTCTATGTACAGACATTATTTAATATTAATATCAAAAGCAACATAGTAATTAGGTAAAAGCTGATTAAGGCAGGTGTTCGCAACCCTTCCAATATTCCCATCCCATATCCATAGTCAGTAGTTCAGCAGGTGGCCAACATAACACATTCTCAATAAGGGCTTTTCGTGTTGAACCCATGTTCCCGCGCAAGCCTTGATCTGGGTATAGCCCGTCTGGAGAGAGTCATAATAATATTATTATTATTAATAACAATGTTTATTAATATTAAAGGCAACATTGTTATTAAAATGCTTTTGAGTCCACCGTACTATCATATTACAACATGATTGCCCGTAATAATAGCTGCATGCTCCCTCACAACAAGAGTAGAGCTATTACTATCCAAAGCATAATACTTTAAGTATTCGCGTATTAAATTTTCCATGACGTCATATTGCGGTTAACTTTAAACCTTAGGTATCATAACATTTTTCAATGTTTACTCAACAATAATTACATACGTTTATTTTAACCTCAGGTCAAGATTAAAGATTCAAGATCCCTCGGCAGTGGTTAGCTACACCACACACACACAAGAACACACACACACACACACACACACACACACACACACACACACACACACACACACACACACACAAATAAAATGTAATGCTTAATCAGACATGGCATATAATAAATGGTGTGAATTAATTACGCGATAGAGAAGCAATTGAAAGAGAATCAGAGCGAAGGATAACGCGTGAGTGAGTGGGATAACAGATTTTATCGCGGATTCCGCGCTCAATGAGTTTGATTAGACTTGGATTAGACGAACAATGTTGATTGCAAGTTGCACAACAATTTTCCCGGGACTCGATGAGTTGCAGGTCATTTATTTCTATACACGGTGTAAAGGGCATGTTAACTAAAACTTTGGGTAAAGGTTACTTAATGTGTATATTAAAATTATAGAAACCGTTTATGTCGAAAGTCATGGGTTACATATGTTGTAATTTTTGAGCGCGCAATGTATGCTAAACAACGCAAGCACAACACACCGCTCCGCATGACACCCGACGCGTGCGAGTGACGAGCGCGCTCATGCATATCGAATCTTAATTTACATTGCAGTTTTAAGTTTCAATTAGTAATTATGTATTTTTTTATATACATAATCACGTTGAGATATACTGCTATTATAATTTCATGTTAAAATAAAAGATCAACGGAGAATTTCAATTCAAGGGGGTTCACAATCACGACTTGAATCTATGGTCTCAGTTTTCGTTACGAAGCCACTTACAGCCTGTATAATGTAAGCTTGGTTGCAAGTCATTTTTAACCGACTTCAAAAAAAGGAGGAGGTTCTCAATTCGGTTGTTTTTTTTTTTTTTTTTTTTTTTTTATGTTTGTTACCTCAGATCTCCGTCATTTATGAACCGATTTGGAAAATTATTTTTTTATATGAAAGGATATGCTTACAGATTGGTCCCACTTTTTTCAAAAAAATGTTCAGATCATGGGATCCATGAGGAATTGAGAGGACTCCTCAAATTTTATAGGGAAACCTATAGCAATTTTGGTATTTTCATCAAGAACTCAAGCATTTGCATTCAGAAAGTATCATTTGCTGAAGTGAAAGTGATGAAGAAGACCACAAATGGCCACCGGAACTTGTCAGTGATACGTATTTCACGGGTTGCGCCAAGATAATCTCGATTATGTTCGTTAAGCGACTATGACACAGCAAATTTAAAGAATTGGTTCTGAGGAATATGGTACCATCGAACTGATCTGATGATAAACCCAAGAGGAAGCGGAACATTGTAATAAAACAATGTATCCAAGCCGTGTTTGGGCTTATTGAAATTGTTATGGGATGCACTTTGGCTATAAATAAAACTTTTTCGTGGATGTTCCGATTTGGATTATTCTTTTTTTTACAGAATAAGGTATACCCTTTTAAAATTCAACGAGATTGATTCAATGGTTTTTGTTTTATCTTGATTTCTTTGAATCTATATTTATCTCGTGATGATGTTGTATTTGGTATACCTATTATCCAGTAAAATTATTGATATAAAATACTTTTTAGTGACAAAGAATAATAAATATATCCACTAAAAAGTGTAAAATAAAAAACTTTTTAACAAAATAAAAACCGTCTTCAAAAAACTAAAAAGCCAAAAATAATCTGATCTTGAAACCTACCTTGTTTAACTAAATCAAATATTTAACTAATCTGAAGTCGGTGCCAAATAAACAACCAACGAAGAATAGCAAAAGTATACTCCAGTAGCGAGATGCGCGGACCAATTTGAAGGTATAGGTCTTTGGCGTAGACCGGCAATACTCGACTCAGTAGTTTGTTTGGCACCGACTTCAGATTAGTTAAATATTTGATTTAGTTAAACAAGGTAGATTTCAAGATCAGATTATTTTTGGCTTTTTAGTTTTTTGAAGACGGTTTTTATTTTGTTAAAAAGTTTTTTATCAAATCTCGTTTAAATCACTATAATACTAAATGTGGTGCAGGAAGCCATGATAAATCATCATGAATACCTGCCATCTCCCCGGGGACGGCAGGTTATGTCGGACTCCTTGTGGCCTACCGACTACGACTCAACGTAGAGCCACTTCCAGCTTAGTGGCTGGGCCACGGAACGCTTTTTTTCACATCTACTAGCACCTGTTCACAAAAAGAGGCATCTCGTGCTCAATTGTTCTCATTATATACAACGAGAATAGAAATCTATACATACGAATAAATAAAATTGGAGTGTCTGTTTGTAATATTAAAATAATCGCTTTTTACTATATGAATTTGGATGTATACACGGTACATATACCAAACATTTTTTTTTTAATTTTTGTCTGGGTGTCTGTTTGTTCCGGCTAATCTCTGAAATGGCTGGACCGATTTTTACGGCACTTTCACTGGCAGATAGCTGATGTAACAAGGAGTAACTTAGGCCTTTATTTTAGATAAGTCTAATATACCTTTAAGAATAGTAACCGCGAAACTCTACGGTAACTTTTTTTTTAAATAAAATTCCAACTGGGGATAAAAATTATTAAATACTCGAATGCATACAATTTTCTTCAATTCACAAGTACTTAGTTAATATGAATGAGAAAAAATCTAATTCAATTATTGAGTGCGTAAGAGTCTTACTGAGTCATTTGCTTAAACATGACCACATTTTATAAGACAACTAACTTTCACTTGAGACTCCTAAAGTGGCCCGAGTCAGTGCGGCTTCAGGTCAATGGCCAGATAGTACAAGTGTCGAGTCGAGTGGCTCTTCGCGTTCGAGATTACAATTTACAAACTTACCACTCGACATGTCTACTAGAGAATGTTAAGAAAACTGTGTACAATAAAGGCTTTAGTGACAGCGATAAAGTGTTGTGAAATTATTTTTTTAATAAATAAATTTATGAAACAGACGCGGTCTCAATAGTTTCAAGACTCATGCATATGAATTTAAAATGTTAAATACTTAGGGATTTGGCGTTACCGTGGTTGCCCATTAGGAAATAAGATACCCATTCCTTATTTGAATAAGACTGAGTTGGTACTGCTCTCTTGTAGAACAAACACGTCAATGAAATCAATAATCCGATACTATTAAGAATGATATTGGCAGATTATACAAAGTGGTAGGAATTAAATAGCAGAGCCATCGAATGTCAAACAAATTGTTGCTAGGGCTCTATTATCATTACGAGATCTAACCGGTTGAGAAGTTGTATCTCCTTCAGGGTAACCATCAACTGTGCACCATAAATCTTCATGTATTAGGTAGTTTCTCATTTTAAACTTCCATGAAGAGTAAGCTTCTTTATTAAATAGATGCAACGATGGTATAAATGAAAAATTCCATCATCTGAACATTCCTCGGAATAGGGAGAACGAAAAAGAAGTTATACATCTTCAATTTATTATTTTTATATAGAGACGTTATAAGCCTATTTCTTGGCTTTAAGCAAAGTGATTATCAATAAGAGATCTTTTTAAATTTCCTATTAAAGTGTTTCAAAATTCAGGTAAAATATTGTTCAAGAACCGCGTGTACAGAGTCAGAGGAAAAAACTAGTATATTAAAAACTCCAGCTATAGGCACCGGCTGATAGTGTTTGGCTCTGAAACCCATGCCAATTACTTAGGTAGTAATGATAAAGTTTATATTTGAGTATGGTGAAAATAAACGCTAATATTTACTCACTCCCAATCCCAAAGGCCCCAACGACAGACCCTTGTCTGTGCCCTTGTCCCATCTAAGACAGTAATAGACCGTAAGTGGTACTTACTGAACTCGATGGTCGAATTGAGATATGTTTATTCAGCGGACTCGTGAACTATACTGCTCCGTTGGTCTAGTGGACACGCTTATACTAGTGAAATGACATATTAATCTCACTAATATTATAAATGTGAAAGTTTGGATGGATGGATGTTTGTTACTCAATCACGCCAGAACGGCTGAAAGGATCTGGATGAAATTTGGCACAGACATAGATTATAGTCTGGAATAGCACATAGGCAACTTTATATCCCGATAATATGTATGGTTCCCGTGGGATAGATTGTTTTTTTATTTTTCATAGAATACCAATAAATTAATTGTCTCATACATTTGATTCTGAGGCGGTATGAAGTTCGCCGGGACAGCTAGTTCTACACTAAAAACCTACTGGCTTGGTAACAGTTCTTGTACGATTTTATAACCGTAGAGATAATGTAGGAGATAATGCTCCTGACCTAGTGCAGGATTTTTTTGTCGATACCTGGTAACAGGTTCTTTATCGACGGTATGTTCTCAATATTATTATTAAAATTAGTAACCGCAATGTAAAGAATATTTGTAAATCGCTTTTTGGTTAATAAACATTTATTTATTATTATTATTATGAATACCACACAATGGATTGGGGGCGATCTCATTGTACTTACAATCTATACTTAATATTATAAATGTGAAAGTTTGGATGGATGGATGGATGGATGTTTGTTCCTCTTTCACGCCCGAACGGCTGAACGGATCTGGATGAAATTTGGCACAGAGATAGATTACAGTCTGGAATAACACATAGGCTACTATTTATCCCGGTAAAATGTATGGTTCCCGTGGGATAGATGTTTTAATTTTTCATACTTTTTATCGCGGGTAACACCGCCGGGCGCATCTAGTTATTGATATAAATGTTAAGCTTCTATGACTCGGGTACCTACAAACATTCGGGCTCATCACACTGAGTTTGGTATTCGAACTCGTAATCCCCGGTACCGAAATTAGGATCACTATCAAGTGAGCCAATCAGAAGATTCAACCGGCGACCCAAGGGCTAGGCATTTCCTCGCTCAGCAAGTAGCTTTTGCTATTCAGCGAGGAAATGCGGCAGCATCTTGGGCACGCTACCGCATTTTTTTTACACTTTTTGTAAATATTAAGTAAAATAAATAAATATCGCCATACGAACACACCAACTATACGGTCCCACTTTAAGCAACGCTTGTGTTATGGGTACCGTACAATGGACTGAGGGCGAACTCAGTATATAATACTTATATACATATTAAACATCCATGACTCGGGTACAAACATTCACGCTCATCACACAAAGCTTGTGTCCCTACCAGGATTCGAACCCGGGACCCTCGGCGCAGAAAGCAGAGTTACTACCACTGCGCTAATTAGGCCGTCAAAAAAAGGCAGTAGCATTTCTATTCTCTTTTAATTTATATTTGTTTTGTATCAGAAGATAGATAACACATATTATTCAACGACTTCGAGTTGCCATTTTATTACTGTTATTTTTGTTACCTTTATAAGGAAACTACAAACTATATTAGTTTTTATCATAATCGAGAATGTCCGCTAAGGTCCCGCTCTCCCGGACCCGGTGACCATAAATCATTACGCATTAATGGCGTATTGTTTACGCAATTAATCATTATTGCTTGCCCACCGGGGTCTTGCGATAATCGACCCCGTCCGAGGTGGGGTCGCTGGGGTCGCTGGGGTCGCTATTATTACATTAATACTTCTCCGATTCACCGGCCTATTGTCTTGTAAATGTGCCGCGTAATTCTAGTACAAGGTTATTATTAGACTTAATATCTAGTAGAAAACTGTGTTTAGGAAAGTGGTGGTATATGTTCTTCTCCTATATTTTCTACTTCCACTCCTGAGGAAAGGCGCTTTTTTTACCTGATTCTTCTCAAACTCTGATGGATTTAGTCATTTCTATAGCTGAGCATTTAGCTAATAAGTACCTCATTGCATTGTATCTTTCCCTAGCCTTGATATTTGATTTCGCTATGTGATAGAATCACAAATGAGGAGATCCGTAGATGAACTAGTAAACGACATAGCTCATAGCATTTCAACGTTGGAGTGGCAGTGGGTGGCACATCGCTCGAAGAACCGATGGCCGTTGGGACAGAAAGATTCTAGAATGGCGATCGCGAGCCGGAGGACGTAGTGTAGGACGGCACACACAAGGTAGACCGTTGATATCACACGCGTAGCAGGAAGCCGGTGGATGCGAGTGGCGGAGGACCGTGATGTGTGGAAGTCATTGGAGGAGGCCTATGCCCAGCAGTGGACGTCTTTCTGTTGATAGCTTAGCATGGCATAGCAATCAAGAGAAGAGAAGTAAGGTAGGAAAGAGTGATGAGGATAATACAGTGTGAATGTAGGCGTGATTTTAATAGAATTAATTTTAGAAACTGTTCTCCATATACCTATTACAATGCCGCCAACGTTGGTCCCACGAGAAATCATTCGCGATAGATCCCTTCATTATTTTACAGACGAATAGCTTTTAATTCTAAGAGAATATATTTTTGCCGACCTCCAATTGGAGCAGAATGTATGTTTAGCCTTTTAATGCCTTTATCTAAGACACTTCGTGCTTTATCGATAAATATACATACAAAGAAGAACTAATAGATAATAAGCACAGGACAAAAATGGGCATTTTTTCATATCACAGCATATCACAGCACATGGGGCTGCCTTTAAGTCAGTCAGAAAACATGTATTCGAGTGTCTGGTTTAATTTAATAGAACTTGACATAGTCTACTGAAAGGACTTTATGGCACGTGACTAATCTAGTGATCTTTCAAATAATATACTCGGGAGCTATGAATCTGTGTCACCAAATACACGTTTATATTTCTATAAGAATTCTTCTAAGAAAAAAGTAGAGTAATTACACATTGAATAAAAAGGCTTTTTTTATTCTGATTTTATTTCTTTTCTTGTGGTTTTTTTATAACTGATGAAATAAACGGGGAAGGTTACATAATTTTTTAATGGATGTTTCTATTTTTTCTTTAACTGAAGAATAGAGTATATTGAATTAAAACTAATTTTACGTATTATATCACGTTTATTATATTTTTTACGTTCACGAAAATTTGTTTTATTTCAATGTGTAGTATTCGCGTAAATATAAAAAATAATATGAATAAGATTATACTCCAAAGATAGTCCAATTTTAATATCATCAAGATTTCATTGAAGTAATGATTTTAATATTAATATTATTTGGTTCATTTATGGTGACCCGGATTCATTGCTACCAAGTGTAGTCCAAATCACCATTTGTAACTTCCAAGAAATTATTTTTATAAGTCTTCCAATTTTATAGCATTCATTATAAATTCCTTAAAATTTCTAGATAATTGGTTGTCCTAAAAATAGCTACGTTATCCGATAAATCCAATTTACTTTCCAAGCTATTTGTATATACTGAAGTTCAATAAAAGTGGTTTTTTTGTAGACTTCTTAGTAATAACTAACTTAAGACTTAGAAACAATCTGAAGATAATGATTTGGATCTTAATAGAGCTACATATCTGTTGTTTGAATGACTGTGTCATTAGTAATTTTGCATTCACCGATTGGAGTATTCGGACTGAGAAAACAAGCATTCAGAGATTTTAAAGATAAAAATCCAACTCATTTAAATGGATATAATTCCTTGCCCCAGTTTCAAATGTAGGCCTTATAATGGACTCCTAGTTTAGGTAAGCACTTTAAATCGTCTAAATTGCCTCCAACTTCTGACAGCTTATAATTCCCTGGTGCTTTTGCGATGAGCTACGTACGAATTATCTTATGATAAACTACCATAGTTAAGCAGTGATAGCCAAGTTGGTAGAACGCTTGCCTCGGTAACGAGGATCGCACGTTCAAACCCCGGCACGCACTCTGGGATTTCTGGATTTCATGTGAAAATCTCATTTTCAACCACGATTATCTCTTGCTAAACGGTGAAGGAACACATCGTGAGGAAACCTGCATGTCTGAGAGAACCCCTCGAAAGATGTGTGAAGTCCGCCAAACTGCACTAGGCCAGCGTGGTGGACTATGGCCTAATCCCCCTCGAATTTTGGGGTCGAGTCACCTTCGTCCGTATGAGAATTAAGTACCCTCGAGATACCCTACACGTGACCCTGGGTGGTGCCAACCAGGTGACAACTCTAAAGGTGGTAGGCTTCGGCCGTGGTTAGTCACCACCCACTGAACAAAGCCATGTCGCCAAGCGGCCTAGCCGTGTTCCGGCATGATGTTCGGTGTTGCCATTCATGGATGGCGGGTCAGATCAGTTGCGCTGCATGTGCCTAGTGAATGTAGCGTCTCGATCTACTGCCGCCTTCCTACCTAGGCAAGTATGCTCCATCGTAGATCTCATCGTCACTTACCATCAGGTGAGATCGAGATCAAATACTTGCCTATAAGGTATATAAAAAAAAATGTACTTTATGTTTGATGCTAAATACTTTTCATTGCCATATAATTATCATTGTGAAATACCTATCTGTTTTTAATTATTATCAGAGTAATTATAGTTAGATTAATTTGTCTGTCCGTATCTAGATAAAGCCGTAACCGATTATAATACATACTTAGTCAATGTGTACTCTTTGGGGAGTTGTGACAGTGAATAATTTATGTCTGGGACTAACACAATTTCGGGGTAATTTATATGAAATAATTCAGAGTAAAATAACGTTAGTCCATCTTTATAATAGAGCAAAAACGGCGCCCGAATGGGTCAATTATTTATAGCAATTGAATTAGCTTAGTACCTAAAATTGTATTCCTGACTGTAGTAACTCAACGTACTAAATACTAGTTTAGCTACATGACCAAAAAAAGAATACTTATTTATATTCTCTTCCCAGCTATTTGAGTATTATTGAAGTGATCTAAAAATAATAATTTTGGTTTTATATTTTACTAGATGTCCTGACAAACTTCGTACCGTCACAGAACGAAATCCGATACATGGAACATGTTTTTTGTTTCTGAAAATTTCTTATGGTTTAATATTTATTCAGCTATTCAGGACAAATAAAAAATCCTTAATATCAGCCCACTCGTTCGCGAGTTATAAACAATATAACTAATACAACTTAGAAATAAAACTAATCTTACGGATTTTGTCGCATTTATTATGCTTTTTTACGTTCCCGACGTTTCGGCTGCTTTACAGCAACCATGGTCACGGGAGGACTGAGGTGGTTGACGTCCTAGTGCCATAGTTTGAACCGGATTACCCTCATATTTAGTTGTTGCTAACGGCTGATATATATGTAGATAAATCTAAACTCTATCGAAGATCTAATTTAGTGCCAATATTGTGTATATAGTCGAGCTATTTCCGAAATTAACAGGTCACATTGTACAGGTTACAGGTGGATAGCACAACACTGGCGTGCGACACAACGCGGCACGTTTGACCCGAATAGGTAATCCAATTTCGTCCGTGTCTAACATCCTATTAAGTGTAAACTACGGCCATGGCAAGCTTGCGTTGCGGCGCTCCATCGATTTGTATAGCTGTTATTAGTATAAAAGCAGTGATAGCCAAGTTTGTAGAACGCTTGCCTCGGTAACGAGGATCGCTTGCTCAAACCGCGGCTTGCACCTCTGGGATTTCTGGATTTCATGTGTGAATCTCATTTTCAACCATGATTAGCTCTTGGAAAACATCGCGAGGAAACCTGCATGTTTAAGAGAACCTCTCGAAAGACGTGTGAAGTCCGCCAACCCGCACTGGGCCAGCGTGGTGGACTATGGCCTAATCCCCCTCGCACTAAGAGGAGGTACGTGGCCAACAGTGGGACATTAAAAAGGGCTGTATTTATATATAGCTGGTTTATTTATGCTATCGAATAGCATAGTTGAGTAGAGGAATAAACGCTAAGTTAGTAAAACGTCGCCTTGCACCTCTGGGATTTGTAAGTACTGAAAACATATTAGTACAGTACTTCATCCATGACAAATCCTTACTTATAATCTTTCCGCCCGTCGGTTTTTGTGGAAAGTGGTGACATCACCGGTGTCGTAATTAGCGGAATCAGCCCACGCTGAACAAAGCTAATGGCTGATATATTCACGTTTTCAGCCAATCCACGCCCACATTTTCTGTGAACGTAGAATCATTTTTTTTATAAATGACTTTGATATAAAAAAATTCGTGGATACGACAGATTGGATTGAGCCGAGACTGTTTTAAGAACTCAATTACAGAATAGTATTATTGCAATATACCTGTAGTATGTACTCTATAATTGTGTTTACATAAAGAGCGATTATAACACTGTTTTAGTGCTCTGGTATTAATGTTTTACGACTTTAGGTCATAGAGCACAATCTAAATAAAAATATCATTCCAATATAACAATTTTTGCGGATTTGATCACGTTTATTTTATGTTTTTTTTACGTTCTCGATGTTTCGGCTGCTTTACAGCAACCATGGTCACGGGAGGACTGAGATCTTAGACGTTCTAGTGTCATAGTTTGAACTGGGGTACCCTCATATTAAGCTGTTCTTTGCGGTCCAATCTACGCAACCAAACAGTTAAGTGTCCTGTTATTTCAAAGCAAATAATGAAACAGACACTTAAATTCCCTCAGTGCCACTTCAGTTAATCTATATATCTATGTCATTCGTCACCCGTACCCTTGCGACAATGATAAACCAATGGGGAGTCTGGTTCGAGGATGAAATATGAGTCGAAGCAGGGTTGCTTCTCCCTATCAAAGGAATTTGTCTTCGTTCTTGCCACTGTTACGAGGTTTTTTAAGTAGGTAATTTTAAATTAAATTTTCAGACAGATTTATAATTACAATTTCAGGTTTTCAGATAGGCGTGAAATTCTCTAGTTACGAAGTGCCACGCCCAATTGATATAAAACTAATTAACGGATTTTATCGCGTTTATTTTATGTTTTAACGTTCTCGATGTTGCGCGATAAAATCCGTTAAATTGTTTTTATTTCAATGTGTAGTATTCGCGTAAATATAAGAAATCAATATGCAATATCCAAGTTATATACTGGTAAAATATAAAATGATTCTTAAAAGATTCATTATCTTAAAACACAATCATCCACAATCGATTCTTTCTTTTAAAAGTCACTCAACTCATAACTAAAATTACATAAGTATGCACTTATGTACATATAACATTACCCAATGCCCATGGAAGTCCCGACGGTAAAGGTCCCTAAAAGGTACATAGTACCCTACAATTGGCGATAATTCGCCAGCTCTGTTGTGCCAAATGGGGTGCCTTGCTTTTGGCACATTTCCTTATCCTTAAGGCGAAGCAATTGTTTGGTAAATCTTCGCCATCCGTGAACGTGATTGCTGAACAAAAAGTAATATTCGACGATTTTTATTCTATAAATGGTACTTTGCAAGTAATTTTGGCATAAAAGGAGTGCGGCGCGTGCGATTTACTTTGGAAATTGATTTTAAAGTGTGTTCAGCACAAATTTACAGTTCGCATATTGATTTCTTATATTTACGCGAATACTACACATTGAAATAAAACTTATATTACAGATTTTATTGCGTTTATTTTATTTTTTTACGCTCCCGACGTTTCGGCTGCTTTACTTTATTATTCTTTGTCGGTTGTTTATTTGGCACCAACTTCATATTCACGTTAAATATGTGATTTAATAAAAAAAAAATTCTTTTGATAACAATTAGAAAGAAAATAACTGAAATAATTACATACTAATATATATTAAAAAGTGTATAGAAAAGCTACAAAAAGTGTAAAAAATTGGCCCATGCGGTAGCTAGCCCAATTTTTTTTTCAGTTGGCGACAGAAGTTGCGATCTTACTGTTATATGAGGCTTAGTTATAAAAATGTAAATTATTTAAAGGGTCCATTGGTAGGCTATATGGGTCACATTCTAGAAAAAAAAACCACTACGTACTAAGTCCGCGATGAAACGTTTCTGTCTCGCTTTCTCACACAAAAATCAAACATAAATATTGTATACATTTACATGATTGTTATCACCTACTTGTAAACCGCTTAAAATATTTTACACAATTTTTGTTAAACCTTATATATCATTGAAATCTTCTATGTTACCCACCGAGCGTACCGTATCCTAAGTTAATTAACTTAGGGTACGGTACGCTAAAGGATAACCCGTGCCGACGCCAGATTAACTTGATACCTATGTAATTGTAGATGCGTGCTTTTGTGTAACAATTGTCCCAATTACTGTATATAATTAATAATAATAACTCTAGTCCTTTTTAATGTCCCACTGCTTCGCGCTGCCTCCCCTCAATGCGACGGGGATTAGGCCATAGTGCACCACGCGGGCCCTGTGCGGGTTGGCGAACTTCACACATCTTTCGAGGGGTTCTCTCAGACATGCAGGTTTCCTCACGAAGTTTTCCTTCACCGTTTAGCAAGTAATAATCATGGTTGAAAATGCGATTGGTGCTAGCCGGGGTTTGAACCTGCGATCATCGTTACCGAGGCAAGCGTTCTACCAACTTGGCTAGCACACCAAAACTATAAACAAATCAATTACTATAAACTTAGTTTATTTCACGCGTAATGAAATATAACCGAGTCTGAATAGAGAGTCTATGACAGTATAGATTCAGTGCGCCATATCCTCATTTTTTTTTTATACATTTTAGGAAAGTATTTGATCTCGATCTGACCTGATGGTAAGTGATGGAGCATACTTGCCTAGGTAGGAAGGCGGCAGTAGATCGAGACGCTACATTCACTAAGCACATGCAGCGCAACTGATCTGACCCGCCATCCATGAATGGCAACACCGAACATCATGCCGGAACACGGCTAGGCCGCTTGGCGACATGGCTTCGTTCAGTGGGTGCTGACTAACCACGGCCGAAGCCTACCACCAGTAGAGTTGTCACCTGGTTGGCACCACCCAGGGTCACGTGTAGGGTATCTGGAGGGTACTTAATTCTCCTACGGACGAAGGTGACTCGACCCGAATTGAGTGTTGCTTTATTTTAATGAGTAACGCGATGTACAATAAAAAACAATTATGATGTCCCAAACAGTATAATAAGACTTCACATTAAAATGTTCTTGGATTTTTTGAAATAATTAAACTATGTGCCCATATAATATTTATGAAATAAATACGCACATATATCTAGTTGGTTACGACTGTATTTGGGGGTTGACTGATCATGTTGCCATTTGTCAATAAAATCTTAATTCTTGACAGTACAGTTTTCTAAAGTCAAAACAAAATCCTGGCTAAGCTATAATGTATGTCCCATCATATTCGGAATGATTAATACTGGAAAACATGACTAAACCATACACAAATTATTAAGTGCTGATTAAAATAAAATACAAAAGCAAAGCCATAATAGTAAACATATTTTTTTGTCATAAATAATTTATTTCTAAAGTTGTAACTACGTAAAGTTTGACGTCTAGCTTTCTGCGCTGTTGGTCTCGGGTTCGAATCCTGGTAGGGACAATCTTAGTGTGATGAGTATGAATGTTTATACCCAAGTCATGGCTATTTAATATAAGTATTATATACTGAGTTCGCCCGCAGTCCATTGTGCGGTACCCATAATACAAGCGTTGCTTAGTGTTGGACCGTATAGTTGGTGTGTTCTTCTAGCGGTATTATTATAAAGTACTATACATACATACAAAAGTGGTACGAACCATTTCTCAAAAACCCACATTCCCTTCAATGTCACCGCAATCAACCCAAAATAAACTCCACTTTATATTCCAGTGGAGTGTGCCGAAAATCCTAGTAGTTTTTCTGGCGGCCCCGGACAGCGGACCCCTAACAATTATTTATAAGTATACGAAAGAGGTGGTCCCAGCTATGTGTGTATCAGCATGTTTTTGTGACGGAGACTAATCTACAGAGGCCTGCTAGCAAAACCAAGAGAAAAACTATCGCGTTGTGGTCAGTGTATTAGATATTAACATTTTACTGTTTTAAATTAAAGCGATGACGTTAATTGTGGTTGTTTAAAGGAGAAGGATTTGAATAAATAGTAACAATAGAACAGACTCTTTCGGTTACCTATAGGTATTAAAATAAAACTCATTTTACAGATTTTATCGCGTTTATTTTATTATATGTAAAATAAGTATTATTTGAATGCGTAGAATTCGCGCAAATATAAGAAATCAATATGTGTACCTATAGCTAGTTAAAAAAAGATATAGGCTTTATCGCTTCAATCGTGTATTACACAAAGTAGGACTTTTTCTACTTCAACTTTTTCTAATAGCGTCTGTTCTAACTGTCGATAAGATTCGGGTTCTGTACCGGATTAAAGCGCACTTTATTTTCTTACTTGGTATCGAAGGCGCAGACATCAACAGGAGTACAGACGTCCCGCATCGTGGTAACGTTTTTGCTTCGGCCTAATATAAACATGCCCAATTCATTTATTTTATCGCGATGCGAGCTGCCCAGAATAAAATATTTTGTAAATTAATTCTCATCCCCTACTTAATTATTATCTACTCTATCGTGGCTCGTGATGTCTGTAATGAAGTCTGGTGATATTTTTACATTACTATACTGTCCCGGACATTATTAGCCATTTCCACATTCATCCGCTATATCTAAGATCTAGAGTAACGTTTAAGCAGCAGGGAGTTGTGAATATCGCTTATCTATATAAGCGATATTACTACCATACGGCCACTACTACTATGGTACGGTGGTATGGTGGTGGTGGTATGGTATGGTACTACTATGGTATACGGCCATACTTATTTGTTATTTGTCTGTACCGGATGGAGATGCAAGAAACTTCACGGCGGTGTGCTGCAGACTCCTTTCTCCTATTGTTCATGTTAGTTTCCTCTAATTACCATTACCAAATCTCTTGAATATTTGCACAATACCCGGCTTTGCATATGTCACTAGAACTCACTCATTTATGTAGTTCAAATGATGTTGACATCTTAATGATTGAATGAAATAAAACTTATTTTACGGAATTTTATGTTCAGTCCTAGGGTGACCATGGTTGCTGTAAAGCAGCTGAAACGACGGGAACGTAAAAACATAAAATAAACGCGATAAAATTCGTTAAATTAGTTTTATTTCAATGTGTAGTATTCGCGTAACTATAAGAGATTTTCCACTTATTTATAAATAATTTTATCTCTCTTTATAAATAAGGCTGCCTGTCTAACTACTAACTATCAAATGCACCATTCATTTGATAGTTAGAAGTGAGAAGTCAGATCAATTTGTGTCATTTTATTCGCTTCGCTCCAAGGAGCAGGCTAATGACGTCACATCGTGTTGCTTGTTAGGGCGCTACAAAACGCTTTCAAAGCAAGGCAGGAATGACGTTGGATGGTGTACCGTTATTTCAAACTACTGACAAGCGATAAACTTAAATAAATCATTTAATTATCTGTTAACAATTAGAAAGAAAATAACTGAAATATTTACAAACTAATATAACTTAAAAAGAGTATAGAAAAGCTACAAAAAGTGTAAAAAAAATTGGCCAATTTTTTACACTTTTTGTAGCGTAGCGTGCCCAAGACGCTGGCCGCATTTCCTCGCTGAATAGCCAAAGCTACTCGCTGAGCGAGGAAATAACCAGCCCTTGGGTCGCTGGTTATAAACATGTTTCATAAAGATCAATATCTTAACCTAACTATTATTCTACTATGTAATTACTATGGAACCCCTGAACATCTTAAAACTTCCTTAAGTCTACAATTCTTCTTCACAAATGAATAAATAATAGTCATCCATCCGGATCTAACAAACGATAATTTCTGCGTCTGACAATCTTCAACACAAAAATAAACCTCGTTACTCCAATCTGTGTTCGAAAAAACTCAATTGTATTCTAAACAACGTTTATTCGAACATAAAAATGTTGGCATTTTCATCCATAATACCGGTGCCTCGAAAAAAAATAACATTAAGCCGCCATTGCGGCGAGTAAACTTGCACTGAGGAGAAAATCGCATTCTGTTGTTCATTTCCTGATAAAACAGCGGCAATGGCGGGTAATGGGCGTCCTGTCATATTTAACCGACTTCAACAAAAAGGAGAAAGTTCTCAATTCGGTTGTGTTTTGTTATCGCCATTTCTGTTCAGTAGGCCGGGAAATATGTGCGGGAAGTATGCAAATGTTGGTATTTTTTTCTTGTTTACGATTCTTTTCATGTAGTAACATTGCCCTATAGGAAAAAAATATGTATTTTCTTTGAAGAATTCTTATATTCTTTAGCCAACCTGGTGGGAACAGCAACCATGGTACAAACCTTTTTAAGCAAATTGATTAACCGTAGTTATATCATCTATACTATATATATAATATATAATATTATTATTGTTCTCAGCCATTTGTTCCTCCCGTATTTGCGCTTCAGTTAACTAGGATAAGAGTTAAAATATCAACGTATGTACCTAAAATTATCTTTAACATTATAATAACCATCATTATCTTTAGCTAAACGGAGACATAAAGAATTGAGGGGAAACCTGCATGTCAAAGAAGAGTTTTCAAATGACGTGTGAAGTCTGCCGTGCCGCACTTCGCTTGCGTAGTGGAATAAAGCCTGCATTCTCCTCTCATTAAAGAATAATAATATGATCAATGTATTCGTAGATCCTATGAATAAATGACAATCTATACTAATATGATGAATGTGAAAGTTTGGATGGATGGATAGAATGATGAATGGATGGATGTTTGTTACTCTTTCACGCCCGAACAGCTGAACGGATCTGGATGAAATTTTGCACAGAGATAGATTATAGTCTGGAATAGCACATAGGCTACTTTTTATCCCGGTAAAATGTATGGTTCCCGTGGGATAGATGTTTAAATTTTTCATACTTTTTATCGCGTGTAACACCGCCGGGCGCAGCTAGTAGTATCATAAATTGAATAATATTTTGACCACCCGATTAGCTCAGATGGTAGTGACCCTGCCTTCTGTACCGAGGGTTCCGGGTTCGAATCTTGGTAGGGACCAGCTTTGTATGATGAGCACGAATGTTTGAACTCGAGACTGGGATGTTTCATATTAGTGTTATATACTCAGATCTCCCTCAGTCCATTGGTACCATATAGTTGGTGTGTTCGTCTGGCGATATTTATTTAATATATATGGACATTGTAGATTATTTCACATAACAGTTTATTGGTACGATAAGGGAACGTAAAATCTTGCTGCGGGATTATGGCGGTACCGTGCTAACAATAATTCCGCCATAAACATAAGCTTTATGACAAAAATGGCGGTAAACATGCGTAACAGGGTGTTATAACAATATAGGAAGTCCATGTTTGACGATCGCATGATCTAATAGATCTGAGGGCCGCTAGACATATTGGATCAGATGGTCGTCCAAAATACTTTGGGAATCCCTGCGTTAGAGGTTAAGTTACATTGATACGTATTTCGGGGTTTAAAATATTCATTATTATATTGTAAACCTACGCTTTTATATCAAAAACCGCTTAAATAGAGATCGTTGAGAATTTAATTTTGAATCATTGAATGAGGAAACAAGTATGTGTAGGGCTCAGCAGTCTTCATTCCGACGAGTCACCGTAATCTGAGATATTATATTATTAATATATTTTGTATAAGGTGTAACAAAAACAATGTAAAATATTTTAAAGGTTAAACGAGGTCATACCTAGGTCATACCGATCCGGTTGTATAAAACAAAAATGGCGGCCCAGTAGAGTTTCACCGCGCGCTTAGTAAGTGGTGCTATTCATTTTGTATTATTATCTACTATTCACTATCAAAATTTCTAATAATTTTATTTATTTCTTAAAGCATGAGACAAAAAACACAAAAATAATAAAATTCGCCGGGAGTTCTAGGTATTTAAAAATTCCTATTCTAAATTATGAATAGTACCTGAAAAAGTCTTGCTAATGAAATAAATAAACACAGCCACGATTTAATCGTTTTATTGTTTTCAACGATTAATTCAGAATATTGACTCCATTTTTCATTTAAACATTTTCTATATAATATTTATATTTATTTACATCCATTACCATTTATATTTATTATATTTACATTTATTCGCATGAAATGACTAGATATTTCTTCATGTTCTAGCTAGAAAAATACAAGAATGTAATTTTGTAAGCTAACATACATTATCATAGCGCTAATGAATTTACAGACAAAATATCAACTAGATTGATGGCCTCCACAGGTGACAGGAGGGCTGGCTCTTTGCTCGCTCAAAAAAAAAAATAGCTTGATAATACAGCGAGGAAATGCAGCCAGCATTCTTGCCACCATTTCACGCGGACAAGGTCTTTCTGATACATAGTTTGTTGTCATACTATTTTTAAGTTTTTTTTATTTTACTATTTAGTTAAGGTGGAAGCTCAGGGTCAGGGCGCGAAATTCAAATTGTCAATGGTTTTTATTTTTTTACGAAACATTTGGACATTTTTACGATGTAATTTAGTGTTTTGCGATACTACCTAAAGCGATACCTACCTTGCGATAATACCTAAAGCGATACAACACCATAAAGTTAGTAAAAGTAGCGGTTTTTACAAACCTTATGGTATTGTATCGGATTAAGTACTTTTTTAAGCAAACTTAATACATCGAGACATCCAATGCAGAATGCTAATATCGCAAAACACTAAATTACATCGTAAAGATGTCCAAACTTTTCGTAAAAAAATAAAAACCATTGACAATTTGAATTTCGCGCCCTGACCCTGAGCTTCCCCCTTAAACTGTTATTGTAAATTTTATATAGTATTATTAGGTAATCAACAAATGTTATTTTCAGTGACTTCGTTATGTTTGCACAGACGAACCTACGTGTGCATTTGAAATTGAGACTTTACATAATCGTTACAAATGCGTTAAGGAAGCGCATGTTCAAATAGCAGTAAGTATACCCCTTCTGAGCCACGCTGTATAGAGTAATCACCGGATTGTCGGAAGTAACGATATATGTACAAAGGCATTACAAAACAAATTACATTGCCATTGTAAACCAATTGAAACGTTCGGTGAATTCGAGAGAATGTGCCTATTTTGTTCGCATTTATTTTTATAGCTGATTAAAATATTAATTTTATAATTTGATGTAATTTTTGGCCATCATTAGCTCTGCTTCAATTTTATAATTGGAAGCAAATAGTCACAATTGAATACAGATAAGTATTCATGTCACTATGATCGTTTCTTTTCATAATTTGTAAGCATGTCGAACGCTCTTTGGTTAGAATTACCTACAGTCCGCTGGTCTCGTAGAAGGTGGAATGCATATGATATGCTTATAATTTATATTATTATTTAATGTCTACCTATCTATAGTTAAATGTAATATAGTTAAGACTTAACATCACATTGATTCTAAATATTATGAGGGTGTTCTGAATGGACTATAGTAAACGCTTGCAAAATATTATTCTTGCCCCCGAATTTATAGACGTGTTATAACTTTATCAAAGGTCACATAGTACTGTGCGGAGTTTTGTTTTGCGCAGTATACGCCGTTTGATAAATTTATATAAAGTCTATAAATTCAGTGGTTACAATATATAATTATGAACAAAATAATTGAATCCTTGTTTGTGGCTAGATCAATATGTGTAAAATAATTCAGAATAAAAAAACACACTGCACAAATTTTATAAATAATACAATATATTTAACTCAGACGAAGACATAATACGGACGGAGTGTTGCGAACAACATAATAAAGAACAAAAAAAAACCAAGCCGATTTGTGTAGTACACGCGAATTGCGTCCTTACGAACGCGCAATTTTGCGTGTTCTGCATAAATCAGCTTGCTTTTTTGTGCGTCAATATTTTGTTCGTGACATTCCGTCTAAGATCTTAAATTGCGTATATTGACAAACAATGCCAACATTTGATGTACATTACGTCAATTACTTACCAAACAATTTTTTTACTTAATCTTGCACAGTTCACAATTATTGCAAAGTTAATTCACCACAAGTACCACTTAAAAATCTAATCACACATACTCATTTGTTTTCATAATCATTCGCGACTCATTATTCAAATTACTATTTTTAAAAACACGGGACAGTTGATATTTAAAAAAAACCTATAATGCTTACCATGATCAGTCTTAAGAAATAAGTCCGTTTTATAGATATCTGATACAATACAACCAAAAACACGCATGGCCATATAAATGCATTTACGTTGTTTCCTGATAAGAGTATCCCCCCGACGACCTCACCGCGCTTCTGGGCCCCAAGTCTGCTAACACAATCGATTCATAGTCGAACAGCAACCGCATAGTAACTGTCACTATTGACAGATATCCGGTACAATATCTGTCAAAAGTGATAGCTACTATGCGGTTGCTGTACGATTATGAATCGATTGTGTTAGCAGACTTGGGGCCCTGGACACCTCGAGTGACCAGACCAACGCACCTACCACAAACAGATACCGACCTCGCCGGCCAGGTCGACGAAACACATCCTCTGCCCACAGGTGCGTTTTCGCTCCTAGGAACAGTCGTCCATCGTCAACCCCCACATTGGCAACAGCCCAAGCCAAGTTCGTGCCTCCGGAGGCGTCCTTGAGCTAGTTGCCCCCCTACCCTTCTGGCTGGAGTGCCTTTAGCGCTCGTCCTCGTCCGGGGAAGCTATAAAGGTCACCTGCGCCCAACAGCACTTATCATTTCGAAAAAAAACTTGTTAAGAGTAATTATAATAATTGTATATCATCAAAGTGCGTTAAGGTATCACTTAGCCCATATTTATAACCTCAAAACAAATCCATAGACTATAATAAGTTTATTTGTGCGACAAATTACAGTAGTGGTCGGTAAATTTAATCACCTAGAAAAATAAACGTTGAACCATAGATTATGGTGGGCGGTGTAACTCTTCGATTTTTTTTTATTTCATTACGTCACTTAAGTTATTTTCTAGTGCCACTCATAAATGTATTATGTATCTACGTACATAATGAATAATACAGCTTATAGGAAAAAAAAAGTTTGAGCATTTATGATATCGTCAAGTTAGAAGACTCTGGTTGGTCTCCCGTTAACCCAAGTGTCTTACATTGTAATGACAATGGCATAGTAGCAGACTAGAACCTTAATCTGATAACCCAGTGAAGGACAGTAAGCTGATATTTTTTCTTATTCTTCGGTATAACTCCTTCTCAGTTGGGTCTCAAGCATGTGAGACCGGTTCGGACTTGAAACATGTCTCTACTAAAATTAAATGCTCTAATAAAGCCACTAATACAATTCCATTATGACTAAGTGATGTGACAATGAAGCGTGGTGTTTCTTTTCCCCATTACCTTACTTTTAAAGCATAACTTGAATTATAATCTCCAAAATTCAAACAACAGTTGACACGTACTAAAACTAGATGGGTAATACTTAAAGCTCACCAATTGATTCATACGAATTGAGATCGAACGATCCTGTTTACTGAGAGCGCTCCAAAACCAGGGTCTGAGGAGGGACGAACGCGCTCCCAGGGTGCCGGCTACCTCCTGGACTTGAAGTACTGACACAACAGGACCCTCTTAAACGCTTGCCTGAATACCTTATTAAATATTGTGTAAAAAATTGGATTCACCATTGAACTAGCGTACCCTAACCAGAGCGCGCAATCGAAGACCCAGTGAGCAATCTTCCCTTCGCAATCAGGGCATACGACCGGCACCATGTTGAGAATAAAAAATGGCGCCCACAGAATGACGAATGTGAAAAACACGACCCCTAAAACCTTCGTCGCTTTCTGCTCCAATCGCAGTATTCTCCCGTGGCGCGAGGAATTTCTCGAAATGACACTGGAGTTTCTCGAGTGGTGAGTTCTCGGCGTTTGTCTTTGAGGACTTGCTGTTGCATGCTGAGATCTAGCTATAGTCCTTTGGGCTCGGATGTTTCTAACTGGCGTGTTAAGTGTTGTTCTTGCTCCACCAAAACTGGAACCTCTTCTGAACCTCCTCGCTTCATCCCAAGTAACCATAGACGACGCCCCGCGACTTGACCTTCTAAAAAACGGCGTTGACGGCTCATCTTTTATATTCCCGTTCCGAGGGTACCCGTTACATCCGTTTATATCCCCACCAGGAACTATGATAACTTCTGTGGTACGTCTGGGAGGAGTTGAGTCCGATCCGAAGTAAGGGCAAGTGCATGGAGGTGGTAGGAGTAGACCGTCTTCGGAACTTCGTGATTTGGCAGTCAGGGCCGCTGGTGCAAGCAAACCATCGTTACTCTCATCATCTGATGCACTTCTAGGTCTATGCATTGGTGTGTGTGGGTCTCCAGATGAGGAAGGTCTTCGCCTGTCTTGCAGCATCGATGACGGAGAGCTTGATGATACGCTTAAAGAGCCAGGGGTCAACAACCCGCCGCGTTCTGATACATTCGTCCTGAAAGAAATATGAATATTAAGATCATGTTAATTGATTCGTCAGCCAATATTCCTATACGGGTGTAATTCGAATCTAGCGAATAAATACCCTCTGTATTGTGGTTTTGTCCCAGCAGAAGCTTCCAAGCCGCGAGATAGACGCAACATCTCAGCCCCAAACTGGTGCAGTGCGGTCATTGCCGACGGGGCGGGCTCGCTGTGCAACACAACACGTAACGTATGAGGACTACACATACACATACACATACACATGGACTCATGAAACATTTATACGATATGGTTATGGGGAACTGATTAGTTAGTTTGGGTGCGTATTGATTCATATGCTTGGGCGAGCGTAACTTGAACTTGATAATCTTAAAACTAATAAGGCTGTAAATGTGATGTATATATATAAAAAGCAAAGTCGTGTTAGTTTATAAGTCAAGTCATTTATAAGTCATGAACAGGCGGGCTGACTTGTATGATCTTTAATTTTTTTTAATTTGCCCCAATAGCAAAATAACTATTAAAAATGGATAAAGATAATTCATTTTCTCATGCATTTGATTCTGAGCCGGTTCGAAATTCGCCGAGACAGATTTTGAATATAAAAACTCATGATCTGAATCATTCTTTAGATTCAGAAAGAGTATACTAAGCAGCCTATGTTGTTTCACATGTACCTAATACTAAGTCATTATAAACTTGTACAGCTTGTATTCCGAGTACACGCACGTTCAAACAGAGATTTCAATGAGAATTAAATTATTCCCAACTCTCGCCATTTCTATACATTCTGGGAAATTATCCACGAATGAGGGCTTTAAATGTAAATATTGGAATAAAGGCTGCCGGGAATAACATCCTATCATCGAAGCAACGGCGTTTGGTAATAGGCACATTTAGGTCACGACCACAGATATAATAAAATGGTACGGTACCTCAAAGAACACCTTTCTGATACAAATAAAGTGTTCGGATACAATACCAAGTCAATCAAGTATAAATCATTGTTTTATTGCATTGATCTATTTAAATTGTCCATCAATGGGTAAATGTAGAAAATAACATAAAAAAGTATTCAGTCAATGATTTTATAAGTTTGATCATGTGCAAAGTGGTTATATTTTGTTGCTGTCAATTACGAAACAAAATAGTAATAATAAATATCGCCAGACAAACACACCAACTATACGGTACCACACTAGCAACACTTGCATTGTGGGTACCGTACAATGGACTGTCGACGAACCCAGTATATATTACTTATATACAGATATTAAACATCCATGACTTAGGTAAAAACATCCTTGCTCATCACACAAAGTTTGTCCCTACCAGGATTCGAACCCAGTACCCAAGGCACAGAAAGCAGGGTCACTACCAACTGCGCTACTCAGGCCGTCAGGTTTTGTTTTATTCGAAATGTTCAAATAAAAAGCTACTGTTTTTGAGATACGCAATACTATAGATCTACTGTGGACACTCCCTTTTCATGATCATGTAGGTAAGGTTAAATAGAATCTCTTGCCTATGGTCTTACACAAAACTAATTGTCTATTGGTTTGACTTAAGCATAGAATATAGATTAGTTACAGTATTCCTATTAATTTTTTGCTAGCGCCATCTAGTGTTCATTTAAGTAAGCGTCTCGAGAACACTAGATGGAGCTAACAATGTATTTATATGTCTTTGTCCTGTTACCTGTAGCTGTACCTACCTACAGATGTTGTCTGTGATTTCTTTCTTTCTTATGTGCATTATACTTTGTTTTTATTATTATTATTTATTTATTTTTTTATATTTTTTAAGTTCTTCTGTTTATTTTTATATTTTTTTCTTTTTGCGTTCACCTACGGTTACGACTTTATATAATACTGTTAAATAGTACCCAGTAGGATGTCCGTGACATCACTAAACGGCTTCCACGAAAGACCAGCGCTGGTTGTTTGCACAACCAGCATACGCTGAGTGGAGGCCGATTTGTGACAAGCATTTGAGCGTCTACCTGAGGTGATGCTCAAAGTTGAGTTGTGTTGTGTGTAGTGTTCGGTTGTATTTGTCACAAATAAATGTTTTTTCTTCTTTTTCTTCTTTCTTCTTTTATCAATGGCGTTTTGGCTCAACGGCAAACGAATACCACTTAAGCTCCAAGGAATATTGTGCGTTATGCAGGCCACATAAAATTTACAATTCAAATGAATATGCTTCGATTTGGAGGGATCGAAGAGTTATGGAAATATAGGGGACGGTACTATTATTAGAAATATACCTAAGGTTGTTTGGTTTTATGATGTCTAGTGAAATCTCGCAGTGAATCTTAATATAGTTGCTACAGCTACATAAACATGCAACAGGCCGTTCTATGTGCGAGAGTGTTATGTACTAAGTGATCAATATTTATAATGCCCGGGCAATTTGAATGATGAAACATCAAAACAGACAATTTGACATGATTAATATGTGATATATGACAAATGATCCTTGAGATTTTTTTGGGCAATTTCATAATAGTGTCTGCTCATTTTGGGTATTATTCAAGGACTCTGGGCATTATTAAGGTGTTGTCCTAATGGTGCGGCCACATATATTAATGTGGTATTTGTAATGCCTTTATTGAGGCGTATATATTGGTATTAATATTAACACTACGTTAACCTAGATGTGACGGCACCATAATGTAGCACTTGGCTCATAAAAAAATACATTCGACTTTATGAGTTCAAAATCTAAAATGTACGTATTCATAAGTCAGTGTCATCGACCTAATTAAGACTGACCTCACAGCCTCGCAAGGCTGATTAAGGCACATGCCACGCATGAGCTGACAGCTAGTCAAATGACAGATGCTAGCTCGAGCGAGGCGTCGCAATCCTTTGCCTCGCAAGAAGAAGAGGGAGACACGCCATTTTCATTTCTTCATGTCACATCCATTATTTTATTTATAGTGTGTATTTATTGAATGTTTTATTGCTATTAATTACTTGACATTGGCAAAATACCCGCCAAGTTGTGGGTGAGGCCATATTCATATCCATTTTATTTCATCACATCTCATTTCGTAAAGAAAGAAGAAGAGGCCGCGCCGCAGTTAAGGCGATATTTGGGTTTGATACGCATAGCAACACACCAAAAGTAGGTTAAAACAATAAATAGCAAACAGACATACGAGTGGTAGGTACACATAGGTAGAACACGTAATCTTTTAAAGGTTACATTCCGATAGTTCACGAAAGGGTGAGTTAGGGCGATGCGCCTCACAGTGTTACTATATTTTTTTTAATAACAAAGAGGAAGGTATACGAGTTGAACAAGCTTTGAAAGAGTAGAGCGATAGGCCAGCTTATAATACGTATTAATTGCACGATACGAGGCAAGCCTAGTGTAGGGGTCATAATCACAAAAAAATGGGGTAGGAGGAACCCACCACTCTATTTTTTTTCAATTATAAACCAAATAAGTTTGATCTATAATTAAAGAAGCCAGCAACATAGAAGTCCTCTAAGATTTTACTCGAAAAACTATCTATCACGAGTGACGGGGCTCAAATAAAATGCAATTCTCCGCGAAACGAAGCGAATCTAAAAAAAGTATTTGACACGTGTTTCGACCCTAAACAAGGCATCCTCAGGACGGCTGGGCTACGATTGAGCAATCATAATTACTAGTTATTTAAATTATTGGTTAATATCCCACTAATAGTACACATTATTTATCAATGAAACACAGTTTTTGGAAAGCAAAACAAAATGGACAACTTTATGGTTCAACTTCCCGCCAAAAAGTCACAACACGCCTCACGTAGCCCTCAACATTGACACCTATTTGGATTTATTAAGGTTATATTTTACGTTCTTTAAGATTACTTGCGCGCACCTGAACTGTTTACTGAAAACACATTATTAATCAACTAAAAGCAGCCTGTCTATCTTTGTATCATATTTTACACGCTGAAAAAATAATGTCCCTTATAAAACATACCACTAACAACACTCTCGAAATGGCTTTCAATACACTCAGTGTGGTTCTAGCAACAGCTGTCGCACTTGAGATATAAGAATATTATATTGTGGCTAAAACTCGTTGCTGTGTATATTTACATTATGATGTACTCAGCATTCCTCATATACAGTCAAGTGAATAAGCTACATATCCTAGCTTTTAAAAGTCATTTGGCTGCTTACTGATAAAGCTATTAGCATGTGAGACCCAACAATTGGGACTACCGCTATTCCTAATGGTACTGCAACTCATCAGATTCTTTCAGCTTCTGCCTGTAATGGCCTCCCTTATTATGACCTGGCTCCGATTCACAACCTTACGACAAGTTTTGTATCCAACGATTCGGTAGTTAATCGAAATTTGCATGCTGAAATGTATTATGTTAACACAGCGACCGGTGGAATCGAACCATTTGTTTGCGTAGTCGTATCGAATCTTCGATTCGGCCATGACGATTGGTCGTTGAAACAAGAAAATTTCTGAACGAATCGATTCGGATACTTGTCAAAACGTTCTGAATCGACCCGCGGGTTTTTTCTTTGATTTAGATTTATGTTTAAAAATTTAGTTTTTGATTACCGATAAGAGTATTTTTAAACATGGAGCACGAAAAACCTTAAATTTTATTAAGTGCTTATTAGGACAAGTACTTACCGACATAATTTACACGCACGAAAAAATACAAATTGGTTCCGCATTCCAGCGCCATGGTTATGATAGCATAAATGTTAATCCAAAATTATATATCGACGATTGAACCCAATTAATTTATCTTCAGAAAATAAATTAAGATAAACATTGTTATGACAAAAATAACAAAATATAGGAGTTCCATTAATTAACAACTTTCCTTGTTAGGTGATGATTAAGAGTTTCATAGTTATTTTTATTATGTCTTTACGTAAGTAAATTATAGCTTGAAAAGTTACTTATTTAAAGTTTGTTGTGTAGGTCCACCAAAAAATATAATGATGTACAAACATTTACGATTCGGAAAATCCGAATTGATGTATAATATTTGAAAATAGTTGATTCAATTTCTATTAAACATAGACCAGAATTAAGCGATTTAAAAGGAATTTAGGACTTGTGACATGGCTAAAAATAATCCCTAAGTGAGTGAGGAAAATAGTAGATTGTACATCAAGTGAATAAAGTAGGTCATTTTATTCGAGACGTTGATCTGCCTCTGCTGAGTGTAAATATGGAAGTAGAGGATAAAAATCCAAATTTTATGAACTCTGCTTTTCACTTCGATTGCGAGGAAATTAGTAATATTTTTTTTGTATCGTAGTCACACAGATCTAATAGAAAACATAAACTTTTATGACGACTTTTATTACGAAGCTGTATTAGTTTAAAATCGATTTACGAGTATGAGACCTGAAAATGATATTGATTGCTTATTTGGAATATCTATATCTTGTTTAAAATATGAATCAGACTGCGCGAGAGAAGGAGAGAAATAAAGACTTTAACCAGATTTATGATACTGAAATTGTTAGTCTGATGATTAAATATAATATTCATAAGCTACGGGAAATCAAACCAACTTATTTTACTGAGGCGATTAATATTATATAAATTGAAGCTAGTTGCTAAGCGTAAACCCAGTCTGAACTACAAATTCAATAGGCAATTCGAATACAACTGGATTGTAAATTGAAATTACTAAGTAACAATTGGCAGCGCATTACAGGGGTAAAAGCAAATGAGACATAATTGGAAATTGGTTAGAATCTATTTAAAGATGCAGATACAATTACGCCTACCTCATCGTAGGCTCCAGTTTCAGATACATATTACGTCACTCAATGGTTGTTTAGTCTCTCATGGCGGAAAATAGAACATTTACTTGTGACTATTGGCTGACACTAACACTTATTTCACTTTAAAATAAAACTATTTGACGGATTTTTATCGCGTTTATATTATTGTTTTTTTTACGCTCCCGTTTATATTATTGTTTTTAGTTGTTGTTTGCGGTCCCATCTACGCAGAAAGTGCTTACAGTGTCTTGAGGTCTTGCAATGGTGCGCTTGGTTTTGGATTTTCTATACATATAAATAAAATTGGAGTGTCTGTTTGTAATATTAAAATAGCCGCTTTTTACTAAATGCATTTGGATGTATATACACGGTACCTATACCAAAACAACCTTTTTTTAAAAAATTGTCAGTCTGTCTGTCTGTCTGTCTGTTTGTTCCGGGTAATCTCTGAAATGGCTGGACCGATTTTGACGGGAATTTTACTGGCAGATAGCTGATGTAACAAGAAGTAACTCAGGCTAAATTTATTTTAGAAAAAAAAACCCCAACCCCGCCAACGACTTAACAAAGGCTGCTAGTCGTGCGGGCTTATAACGCGCGAGCGGGCTATTATTAACGGTTGTGTCTTTGTTAAATACCACGCGCACAAAGTCGCGGGTAACAGCTAGTATTATATAAATTACTGGATCCAAAGCCGGTGGTAGCACCCCGGCATTTTCTCCTATTAGTAAATTCAGAATCGGACTAGTAGTTCCGGATATTACCGCTTATATCCAAACTTACAAAGCTTTACCCCTTTATAATATTAGTACAAAAGTGTAGAAGTGTCTATTCGACGGTCTTTTTTGATTTACGAGGTATTCCACTCTTAAATTAATATCTATTACTCCACAAGGTAAAAGCTATGCAAAACTACAGATTACCAAAGGTCACGGTCGAAGAGTCACGCGATGTGCCTAATTACAGAACTGATTGGGGGAGAGATTTTATTTTAAAAGCGGTGTGGACAGGTGGAAATGTTAGTTTTAAGTGCAAAACTAATAATGGTGGGACTCGCGATATCGCGACGATTTAGTATGGAGGGATGTTATCTTTGCCAGCAATTGCTTGCTTGGGTGCTGTATACATATAATCTATACATATAAATAAAATTGGAGTGTCTGTTTGTAATATTAAAATAACCGCTTTTTACTAAGTGCATTTGGATGTATACACGTTACCTATACCAAAACCACATTTTTTAAAATTTTTGTCTGTCTGTCTGTCTGTCTGTCTGTCCGTCTGTCCGTCTGTCCGTCTGTCTGTCTGTCTGTCTGTCTGTCTGTCTGTCTGTCTGTTTGTTCCGGGTAAAATCTGCAATGGCTGGACCGATTTTGACGGGAATTTCACTGGCAGATAGCTGATGTAACAAGGAGTAACTTAGGCTACTTTTATTTTAGAAAAAAAAATAGGATCACTCGAAAAAAAATGAAAACCAATGTTGCAGCGCAGCGCCTGATTAAGTTTGATAGCAACACCTGCAATGCGTCCCGCGGGCTCAGAATGGGCGGGCAGGCTGTTGTCAACGGTTGTCTTTGTTAAATACCACGCGGACGAAGGCGCGGGCAACAGCTAGTTTTATATATATAATTCAAGCCCTTTTTTTTAATGTACCACTGCTGGGCACGGGCCTCCCCTCAATGCGAGGGGGGATTAGGCCATAGTCCACCACGCTGGCCCAGAACGGATTGGCGGACTTCACACATCTTTCGAGGGGTTCTCTCAGACATGCAGGTTTCCTCACGATGTTTTCCTTCACCGTTTATACATAATCCCACAAATATTATAAATCTGAAAGTTTGGATGGATGGATGTTTATTACTCAATCACGCCAGAACGGCTAAACGGATCTGGACGTAATTTGGCACAGAGTTAGATTATAGTCTGGAATACCAAATAGGTTATTTTTGATACCGGTAAAATGTATGGTTCCCGTGGGATAGATTTGTTTTAATGTTTCATACTTTTTAATCGCGGGTAACACCGCCGGGCGCAGCTAGTATAACTATATAAGGATTAAAGACAGCGTGATTCTGAACCGGTATACTTGTATTTGAACCTGTGCTTTTTTAGGGGATGTGTAATTTAAGGCAGAATTTTGAGATCACAATTAAAAAAAAACTGTTTTTTAAGTCGGCTTTTTTTATAAGTCGACGTATCGATATTCGGACTTAACATAATGATTAGAAATACATTTAAGAAGCTCAGTTTCAAAGGTTATTATACCCTTTCTGAATCACTCTGTATAATACCAAAAATGCTTCTCAGCAATTTGGATAGGTTCCGTAGTTTTTTATTTATTCACAAGTATAACTTTTTTATTTTTTCTATATTATTTTATCCTGTAATAGTATCATCATCGAGAAAGCATACCTTCTATCACTGTCATTCTTATTTATGAAATCTATGGTGTGAGCGGAACGAAACACTATTACGTTATACCATGTTTTATATTGTTTTCCTAAAATGGCTGACTACTGGTCAATACATCCAACATTGTTAGTCCAATGACCAAAGCCGTCAAATTCATGGAATGCTACAATACATTTACACGGGTATTACACAAGAGTTTTCTTTAACGAGTTTTCTTATATTTATTACTAGCTGTCCCGGTGAACTTCTTACCGCCTCAGAATCAAATGTATGAGAAATTGAATTTATTGGTATTCTATGAAAATTTTAACAAATCTATCCCACGGGAACCATACATTTTACCGGGATAAAAGTAGCCTATATGCTATTCCAGACTATAATCTATCTCTGTGCCAAATTTCATCCAGATCCGTTCAGCCGTTCTGGCATGAAAGAGCAACAAACATCCATCCATCCATCCAAACTTTCACATTTATAATATTAGTATAGATTTATTATGACAAGGGATAAATATGTATTAGTAAGTATATCTATATAAATAAAAGCTTGTAATAAATGACTGTATGTTACGATTCAAGGAACCAAAGTAATGTCTCTCTAATACATTCGTTTTAATATTGCAGTTTCAATCCAATTAAAATTAAAAGCATAATGTACGTTCGCCTTTCACAGAAGTGTGATTATGCGGTGATTTGCTTCAAGTAATTTTGCATTATGAAGGTACACGAATACTTGAAATAAGTTTCATACTCATAGTAATTTTCCTTGTGAAGGTTGTTTGACGGTGAGCGATACTGTTTATTAAAGGTTATAATATAAATTATGTTTTATATGCATTTTGTTTATTGCTATTGAGTTTGTATTGAAAGATTTCTTTGATCTAAATAACTACATCAATTCCCGCGAGATAGTCAAAAATCTGAATCTCAAATGTAGCACGAAGATAACCTACAGTAAGATCAACATCTTGAATAACTTTGACCCGGAAAATGGAAAGGTTCCCACAAAATAATCAAAACATCTTAATCTCAAAATTCACTCGGCGGATAAAACTGAATCTTGTTATGGTAATAGCTTAAATACCGGGTTAATGTATACATTTTTTATCCCGGGAAATGAAAAGGTTCTACCGGGATTGTAAACAAATGAAAGTCGAGGCGCAAAAAGTCGCTAGCACTACTAGTAGTTACATAGTATGTGGACACTGATCGAGGCAAAAAAGCATCTAAAAACAAAGGACTAAATGCTATTATCGCACACACATACACATTTACTTATCACTTACAACTCTCTATCACGTCGTAGTACATACCTGGAGTCCTGAATCCACAGATCTCTGGTATCAATAGGTGGAAGTTCGGTTTCGGTAGAGGCAGCCGAGTGCTGTGGGGTACCTCGAGGTCCTAGAAACCTTCGCCACGTACACCGACGACCTGCAAGGATAATTGGGTCAAACGATTTTTTACTTTAAACTTGTTGGCGTAAGATTGGGTTTTAATTGTTACGATTTATAGAGTCAGTATAGTAGCTGACTTGAAGGGAGATTTGGATAAATGATTTTTTACTTTAATTATGTAGAAATAGAGCCGGGTTTATATTGCTACGATTGGTAATAATGACATTCATACCACAAACCATCATAAGACAATTATTATAGATCTAGGGCGGAAGATATATTTTATTACGATTATTGTTGCTACAATAAAGTTATCATTATTTAGATATATGAGCCTATCTTTGATCAAAGTTTAGTCACATTTATCTATGATCCTAGTCCTATGCTCATTTAGTGTACTTCGACATATGATAGTGAAACTAAGATTTGCTAAGGTTTTTTTCTATTTCAGTAAGTAGCCAGTCCTTTTTTAAATGACTTCAAAAAAAGGAGGAAATTCTCAATTCGGTTGTATTTTTTGTTTCTTATCATTAGCATAGAAGATGGTTACACAACGTTACAACATAGGGATATGTTGATATTTAAAGGCGAACAACATTTTCAAACCATAAATATATTAACATTACCTCCCCAAATTCCCATATTGCGACTGCTACAAGCGACGCTAAGAGGATTCGCGACGAGTTGATCGTGTTAGCGACACTTTATACTCGTACCTAACATAAAGCTAGCGAGCTATATTCATCAACCAAATGAATATATGTGTTAAGTAGGTACATTAATATAAATAACGCGGCCAGCCTGCTGGACACTTTTGGCATCGACGACGATGTGGACGCATTTTTATGTATATATATAATTTTATTTTTATTTTTATTATACTACAATGTCGCTATTTTATTTACTTTGTTAATTTTCCAATTAATAAGTATATTTTAGTTTTTTGTTTTTTCATGTAGATATCTTTTTAAATAGCTAATATAAATAATGTAAAGAAAGCATGACACCTAAGTGATACCAAGGCCACATTCGTTGAGAGTGTGAGCGTTGTCGAATCCAACAAGTCAAAAATAATTCAGGCTGAAAGCATATCATACTACCAAATCAAGTTTATCTTCGACGGCCTGATTAGCGCAGTTGGTAGTGACTCTGCTTTCTGTACCGAGGGTCATACGTTCGAATCCTGGTAGGGATAAACTTTGTGTGATGATCACGAATGTTTCTGCCCAAGTCACGGATATTTAATATCTACATATATGAGTAATATAGACTGGGTTCACCACAAGTCCATTGTACGGTACCCATAATACAAGCGTTGTTTAGTATAGGACCGTATAGTTGGTGTGTTCGTCTGGTGATATTTACTTATTTATTTATTTTACAAACCTCAAAATCGATTTAAAATCATCGACTACGTCATCAATGTACAATCGAATCGAAAAATGAATCTCGCCAATTGGTATTTGAAAATCCCGTTTGTAATTTTCCACTGTGAAGAGACATAATTAAATTGATTCTCACTGGACTGCGTTTGGAGCAGTCTTTAGTTGTGACGTGACGTAACCGTGGCGGCGACGGGACGGGGACAATACTATGATAATCAATAATTTATGTTTTTACTATGGGTAACCCTATTGAAGAACTATAGACCCATCTCACTTCTGAGCCATGTTTACAAGTTGTTTTCGAGAGTCGTCACGAATCGTCTCACGCGCAGGTTCGACGAATCCCAGCCACCCGAACAAGCCGGGTTCCGAAAAGGCTTCAGTACCATAGACCACATACATACGCTGCGGCAGGTTATACAGAAGACCGAGGAGTATAACCGACCACTATGCTTAGCGTTTGTGGACTATGAGAAAGCCTTTGATTCGATCGAGACATGGGCAGTACTACAGTCCCTCCAGCGTTGCCATATTGACTACAGATATATCGAAGTGCTGAGATGTTTGTACAGAAACGCCACTATGTCGGTCCGGATCCAGGATCAGAGCTCGAATCCCATCCAGTTGCAGAAAGGTGTGAGACAGGGAGACGTCATATCTCCGAAACTGTTCACCGCTGCACTGGAAGATGTCTTCAAGCTTCTGGACTGGAAAAGGTCCGGCATCAATATTAACGGCGAGTATATCTCTCACCTTCGATTTGCAGACGATATCGTAGTCATAGCAGAGTCGCTGGAGGACCTAAGCTCAATGCTCGAAGACCTCAATAGAGTCTCCCAACAGGTGGGTCTTAAAATGAACATGGACAAGACAAAGATCATGTCGAGCGTTCATGTTCAACCCAGAACAATAGCCGTTGGGAGCTCTATTCTCGAAGTTGTGGACAAGTACATTTACCTAGGGCAGATTGTTCAGCTAGGTAGACATAACTTCGAGAAAGAGGTCAACCGTCGAATCCAACTCGGATGGGCAGCGTTCGGGAAATTGCATGATATCTTCTCGTCCAAATTACCTCAGTGTCTGAAGACAAAGGTTTACAACCAATGTGTGCTGCCAGTGATGACATATGGTGCCGAGACGTGGTCGCTGACTATGGGCCGCATAAGAAGGCTCAAGGTCGCTCAACGCGCAATGGAGAGAGCTATGCTCGGGGTTTCGCTACGCGATAGAATCAGAAATGAAGAGATCCGTAGACGAACTGGAGTAACCGACATAGCTCAAAGAATTGCCAAGTTGAAGTGGCAGTGGGCAGGGCACATAGCTCGCAGAACCGATGGCCGTTGGGGCAGAAAGGTTCTAGAATGGCGACCACGAATCGGAAGACGGAGTGTAGGACGGCCCCCCACAAGGTGGACTGATGACATCACACGCGTCGCAGGAAGCCGGTGGATGCGAGTGGCGGAGGACCGTGTTGTGTGGAAGTCGTTGGGGGAGGCCTATGTCCAGCAGTGGACGTCTATCGGCTGATTGATTGATGGGTAAAAGCCGTGAACAGCCAATATACTCGCTTTGATACATTTATAAGTCGTTGATGATGAGAAAAGTTATTTTGTTATTACATTTTTTTTAAGAATGCCCTTATAAATATGTGTCACACGTAATGTGTAACCGAAAGAAAATACGTTGCAAAAGATATTGATTTCTTATATTTACGCGAATACTACACATTGAAATATAACTTATTTTACTTTCAAGACACTGTGAGAACTTTCTGCGCAGATCAGACCGTAAATTACAACTAAATGTGATGTGGGTACACCGGTTCAAACTATGAAACTAGGACGTCAACCAGCTCAGTCCTTCCGTGACCAGGGTTACTGTAAAGCAGCCGAAACTTCGAGAACGTAAAAAAGTAAAATAAACGCGATAAAATCCGTAAGATTCGTTTTATTTCAACTTTGCGGATGAGTTTTTTTTTTACAAAACATCATCCATTTCCCAACTGTTGTGTGTCGCGAAAATGGATATAACTCGTTTAGATCTGGCAACCGACATCGCGTCGTGTGAAGCAGCGTCTGCTATTATAAATGGCACATGCCAATTGCGAGCTCGCACGAAAACGCCCCGCGGGATTATATTAGACTATATACGGAATTTGGGTGGCCAGGTGGAAAAGGCTTATGCTTGTATACATCCCACTTATCTAACTTAATATTATAAATGTGAAAGTTTGGATGGATAGATGGATGGATGGATGTTTGTTACTCAATCACGCCAGAACGGCTGAACGAATCGAATGAAATTTGGCGCAGAGATAGATTATAGTCTGGAATAGCACATAGGATACTTTTTATCCCGGTAAATGTATGGTTCTCGTGGGATAAAGGACATACTTTTAATCGCGGGTAAAACCACGGGGCGCAGCTAGTATTAAATATTTTGTATGTTTACGAATATGAACAGCGTTCGAAATATGTGACCGCCAGTTTTTTTTTACATTTCACGAAAAATCTTATACTTTCATTTATTTATATTTTTGTCATTGATTTCCGATTCAACGTTTTCCGTAATACACATCACCGTGAATGGCGAAATAATTGGCTGAACCCACTTTTTGGTTCCAATCTATGTATATTTACTATGTATGGGTTTACATGTCAAATAAAAATCTTTCAATGGATTAATATTTGATGGGATGACACTCGCTTCGTATACCTACTGAGTGTTTTCTGTCCCAGAGTAAAAAGTAACACGCAGCAACTGAGTGACGATTCGCTGACTATTAAAGATTATAATATTGATTATTGACTATTAAAGATAATATTTAATATTGATTTTGGGGTCGAGTCACCTTCGTCCGTAGGAGAATTAAATACCCTCGAGATACCCTACACGTGACCCTGGGTGGTGCCAACTAGGTGACAACTCTACTGGTGGTAGGCTTTGGCCGTGGTTAGTCACCACCCACTGAACAAATCCAGGTCGCCAAGCGGCCTAGCCGTGTTCCGGCATGATGTTCGGTGTTGCCATTCATGGATGGCGGGTCAGATCAGCTGCGCTGCATGTGCCTAGTGAATGTAGCGTCTCGATCTACTGCCGCCTTTCTACCTAGGCAAGTATTCTCCATCGTAGATCTCATCATCACTTACCATCAGGTGAGATCGAGATCAAATACTTGCCTATAATGTAATAAAAAAAAAAGAAATTGACGACCTGCCCCCTGATTACGTAACTTGCAATAGCCTAGCAATAGCAGTAATCGCGCGATATTTGCTTTTAAATTGCTAATTCGTATCACGTAGCGCTGCGACGTCATACAAATCTGCGATTTGAAAGCAATTATTGCGAGATTATTGCTGTTGCTTTTCTTTCGCTTAGCTTGAAAAGATACGTAATCTGGGGGCTGATTAGCTGAGTTGGTCTCGTTTTGCGCTAAGGGTCCCTGGTTCGAGTTCTGGTAGAGACAAACTTTGTGTGATAAACGCGAATTTTTGTACTCGAGTCATGGATATTGAATATCTATAGGTATAAGTATTATATACTAGGTTCGCCCCAGTCCATTGTACGGTAATGCAAGCGATGCTTAGTGTGGGACCGTATAGTTGATGTGTTCGTCTGGCGATATTATTAATTATATATAATTTATGCTGTCAAACATCAGAAACATAGCCGATAACTTCAAAAGTCAACTGAATGGTACTTAGCAGAGACTATGTTGACGCGATACTTAAACATGAGTAAGCACTTAATCTATACATCTATACATATAAATAAAATTGGAGTGTCTGTTTGTAATATTAAAATAACTGCTTTTTACTAAATGCATTTGGATGTATACACGGTACCTATACCAAAACAACCTTTTTAAAATTTTTGTCTGTCTGCCTGTCTGTCTGTTTGTTCGAGGTAATCTCTAAAATGGCTGGACTGATTTTGACGGGAATTTCACTGGCAGATAGCTGATGTAACAAGGAGTAACTTCGGCTACTTTTATTTTAGAAAAAAAATAGGATCTCTCGAAAAAAAATTAAAACCAATGTTGCAGCGCTGCGCCTGATAAAGTTTGATAGCAACAACCTGAAATGCGTCCCGCGGGCTCAGAACGCGCGAGCAGGCTGTTGCCCACGGTTGTGTCTTTGTTAAATACCACGCGAACGAAGTCGCGGGTAACAGCTAGTATTTAATAAAATCAATTTAATAAACTTTCTCAACATTTAATGTAGAGTTTTTTATCCGCCACAATCCATGGATATACGCGCCCCTTCGGATGCTGCAAAAAGTTGACGAGATAATCCCACGGATCGGCTCGTATATCCTCCTCTAATCATGAAACGTAAGGGAATTTCGGGGAACACTTTTTAATGCAATAATTATGAATCCGCAAAGGTTCATTATACAAGGAGTCCTGACAAGGATTTACTTATGAGATAAATTTAGGCTTACTCCACAAATTTTAATGAATATTTTACTGGTTTACCATCCATTTTCCTTTAATAAACTCACGAATGTAGGATTTTATCCTCTGTGAGACCAGTTTTAGTAATAATATTTTTTGATAGCTTATCTTCGTCAGCTGTTCATTATTATATGATGGTACCTATGTTAGGGAATTTAAAAAAAAACATACAAGTTAAATCATGTTGAATTATTGAAATAAAATTAATTTAACGGATGTTATCGCGTTGATTTTATGTTATTTACGTTCCCGACTTTTTTTTTATTTTTTTTTATTACATTATAGGCAAGTATTTGATCTCGACCTCACCTGATGGTAAGTGACGATGAGATCTACGATGGAGCATACTTGCCTAGGTAGGAAGGCGGCAGTGGATCGAGACGCTACATTCACTAGGCACATGCAGCGCAGCTGATCTGACCCGCCATGAATGGCAACACCGAACATCATGCCGGAACACGGCTAGGCCGCTTGGCGACATGGCTTTGTTCAGTGAGTGGTGACTAGCCACGGCCGAAGCCTACCACCAGTGAACGTTTCGGCTGCTTTACAGCAACCATAGTCACAGGAGGACTGAGGTGTTAGACGTCCTAGTGTCATAGTTTGAACCGGGGTACCCTCATATTTAGTTGTTGTTTACGGTCCGATCTACGCAGAAAGTGCTCACAGTGTCTTGAGGCACTGTGTGTAGTATTCGCATCATTTCGCATTCGCATAAAAATAAATCAATTCGTGAAAATAAATAAAAGTTAAGCCTATTTTATTGCAAGTAGTACTCTACATCGCCGGCGAGATTTTGAACGCTTAAATACACTAAGGTACAGATTGCAAGTATTTAACTAAGCTCAACTAAGAACTGTTTCTTTACCTTTTACTCTACATTTGTAACTTGTTATATAGTTTTTATTTATTAATTAGTTTTGACAAAATATTTCCTAAAAGCAGCCTATGTCCATATTATTTTGGTTCTCAAACTTGATCTATCAAATTTGACTACTCACACACACCCATGCCACAATAACAACTACAAAATATCCACTACAATATACCGATGGGAGGCGCACCGAGCCACCCAGGAGCCCAGCCAGCCCCGAGGCCCTTCCGCTGCCGCGCCAGGAGTTGGATAGTCAGCGCGTAGGTGAGCAGCATCACACCCAAGGGTATGTAGAAGGATACGATAGAGCCTACTGCCTTGTAGAGCGGGTCGGGGACATTGCACGACCCTCCGATGAGGACGGAGTCTGCGTTCTGAAACAAAACATTAAATAAATAAAACAAAATCGCAATACCAACATCTACTCCCCCCCCCCTCCCCCCAAGACCTTACCACGCTTCTGGACACCTCGAGTAACCAGACTGACGCACCTAACACAAACAGTCGCCGTCCTCGCCGGCAAGGTCGACGAAACACATCATCTGCCAACTGGTGCGTATTCCGACCTAGCAGTCGTCCGTCGTCAACCCCCACTCTGGCAACAGCCCAAGCCGAGATCGTGCCTCCGGAGGCCCCATGAGCTAGTTGCCCCCCTACCCTTCAGGCTGGAGCGCCTTTAGCGCTCTCCCTCTCATCCGGTGCAGCTGTTAAAGTCATCTGCGACCAACAGCATTTATCATTTTAAAAAAACATTACTGCGAAGACCCAAGCATATAAAAGCTTTTACCTACAATAGGTACCCAACAAAATGGAATAGGGAATAAGGAGATAGGATAATCGTATAATCATATGTCTAATAAATTTGTGATAGTAAACGAAGCCTTATGCCGTAGAATATAAAGATACGTGTATATAACACACAAAGAAGAAAGAGATAACTTTTTTTTTAAATCGCTAACGTCTATTTCCATCCTCCTTTTGTTATCTTAATTGAGTTAACTTCCACAAATGTCTGTTAACCGCATCTGAAGTGGTACAATTAAATTGATGTAATCCGATTTCCAATTGATTGAAACAAACAATGAATAAACTTTATCAATTAATTGGCTATCGATAAGTTTTTGAAGTTTAATATTGAAATTAATTAAGTACTTTATATTCAATGGAGTTCATTGAGTTATAGTGCACACAGACAGGTTGAACTGAGGTTAAATAATAATATTTTTTTAATTTATCTTGACTTATTATGAGTCATCATGGATGGCGGGCCAGATCAGCTGCGCTGCATGTGCCTAGTGAATGTAGCGTCTCGATCTACCGCCGCCTCCCTACCTAGGCAAGTATGCTCCATCGTAGATCTCATCGTCACTTACCATCAGGTGAGATCGAGATCAAATACTTGCCTATAATGTAATAAAAAAAAATAAAAAAAAAGTCAACCTAATAAAAAAAATAATGTAAGCCTTTAAATCAAAGCCGCCCCTTTGAATTTTCAAGGCTATCGCATGATTCTCAGCTCGTATCTCAAATATTAGGTGAATCATGCGCATTTGATTTCTTCATTTGAGTATATACTCGTACTTGTTTCCAAGGAGAGTTTCCTACTATTTTCTCAAGCACTGCTTTTTAGGGCTCCGCAATCAAACAAGGAACCCTTATCGTTTCACCATGTCCTACGTCACAGTTATTTATCAACATTATATTTATTAATGTTGCTTTTTTTTCAAAGAAACCATGGCAAAACAATCCGTTTTTTTCTGTATAAAATTATGACAATATAAAAAGCAAACACATTTATTACTCATAAAACATTACTTACATACATAGCGAAAGTAAACATTCAAACAATGAAGCGATCCATAAAAACAAAGCTGCAAAAGTTGTCTCACAAACTTATCCTGTTCTCGGATAAACAAAGATGTTTTGTTTCCTACGTTCAAGTTATGACATAGTTGTAGTCATACGGTTTTTGTCAAACAGTTTCACCAACTAATTGTTAGGGTTCCTCAGTCCCTTTTGAAGACCTAACGTTCTTCCGAGTCTGTCACTACATCATAAACTACCTATATAATTTCAACCAAAATGCATAAATTTTAGTGGTAATAATTTCTGAACTATTTAAAGACAATAATTATTAATGGTTTAACCTATGGGGAATGAGGACCCACCACTGACCCTCGGCTTGTCAACTTCTTCGATTATAAACCAAACAAGTTTGATCGATAATAAAAGAAGCCAACAACACCCGAACTCCTCTAAGATGTTAATCGAGAAACTATCTATCACGAGTGACGGGACCTCAAATAAAATGCAATTCTCCGCGACTCTAAGCGAATCTATAAATACTAATGACATTGGCAACATCAGCATTAGCAGTATGGATCAATTTCATCGCCTGTCCTACTGGACGAAAATATAACAACCACTTAGAGGGTTGTAAATATTTGATGAGATATTTTTCGAGTACACATTGATGTGTGACTTTATCTATACATATAAATAAAATTGGAGTGTCTGTTTGTAATATTAAAATAACCGCTTTTTACTTAGTGCATTCGGATGTATACACGGTACCAATTTTTGTCTGTCTGTCTGTCTGTCCGTCTGTCTGTCTGTCTGTCTGTCTGTCTGTCTGTCTGTTTGTTCTGGCTAATCTCTGAAATGGCTGGACCGATTTTGACGGGACTTTAACTGGCAGATAGCTGATGTAACAAGGAGTAACTAAGGCTACTTTTGTTTTAGAAAAAAAATAGGATCTCACGAAAAAAAATTCAAACCGATGTTGCAGCGCAGCGCCTGATTAAGTTTGATAGCAACAACCTGCAATGCGTCCCACGGGCTCAGAATGGGCGAGTAGGCTGTTGTCAACGGTTGTCTTTGTTAAATACCACGCGGACGAAGTCGCGGGCAACAGCTAGTTTAACATATAAATCCAAACTAGGGCCATAGACTACAGTCCACTAGATGTCTGGCATGACGCGTTTTCACATAAAATCAATGGTTACCCATGCACCGTGAAATTAGTGCCCTCTCTCTATTTTCGTTGGAAAATTGATTCTTCTAATTTATTGTAGTCTAGAGCATTGGAGTGGAATAAAATGTGATGGAAAATATTACCACGGCGGCTCAAGACGGTACCTGCGGTTGATTTTATAAGTGAAATAATAGACCATGATATTTTATTAAAGACTAGCTGTTGCCCGCGACTTCGTCCGCGTGGTATTTAACAACGTCTCAACCGTTGGCAACAGCCTGCTCGCGTTCTGATCCCGCGGGACGCATTGCAGATTGTTGCTATCAAACTTTAAGCAGGCGCAGCGCTGCAACATTGGTTTTATTTTTTTTTCGAGAGATCCAATTTTTTTTTCTAAAATAAAAGTAGCCTAAGTTACTCCTTGTTACATCAGCTATCTGCCAGTGAAATTCCCGTCAAAATCGGTCCAGCCATTTCAGAGATTACCCGGAACAAACAGACAGACAGACAGACAGACAGACGGACAGACAGACAGACGGACAGACAGACAGACAGACAGACAAAAATTGTAAAAAATGTTGTTTCGGTATAGGTAACGTGTATACATCCAAATGCACTTAGTAAAAAGCGGTTATTTTAATATTACAAACAGACACTCCAATTTTATTTATATGTATAGATATATATTCTAAAGCGTGGTTCAGATGGGATATAGCTCACGTTAAATCCATGCTTGTTATCATTTTTTGTAGTACGTTCACATTTTGTCTTGACAATGATTATAAATGCAAGGGCTGGGCATTTTCTCGCTCAGCGAGAAGTTTTGGCTATTCAGCGAGGAAATGCGGCAATTTTTTTACACTTTTTTGTAAATATTAAGTACCTTTTCTATACTCTTTTTAATTTATATTAGTTTTGTATTATAATGTTATTTTCTCTATATCTGTAGTTTGTAAATATTTAAGTTATGTTCTTTGAAATTATTGTTTATAATAAATACTTGATTTTATAAATCCTTTGAAGAATCGAAGATTTAAAGATTGATGTGCCCTTTCTGAATCACGCTGTATATACAACAATGTCGCCAAAAACTTTTTGAGAGTTTGCAAGTAGCTCTCTCCAATTATTTGGTTAAGTTAAAAATTGTATCTATACATACACAAATAAATAAAATTGCAGTGTCTGTTTGTAATATTAAAATAACCGCTTTTTACTAAGTGCATTTGGATGTATACACGGTACATACACCAAAACAAAATTTTTTTGTCTGTCTGTTTGTTTCGGTTAATCTCTGAAATGGCGGGACCGATTTGCACGGGACTTTCACTGGCAGATAGCTGATGTAACGAGCAGTAACTTAGGCCACTTTTATTTTAGATTTTTTTTTGTTAAATACCACGCGGACGAAGTCGCGGGTAACAGCTAGTCTAATTTATAGGTGGCCGAACTTTGCTCATCTAATTTGCTCGCCGAACCTTCGAACCGTGTAATCGTTACCAATATTTATTTCGGTAAAACCTCAAAAGTTTGGAAAATTTTCTAATTTCGTTCGACCTTGCCATCATTTCAATCTCAGCTATATTTAGATATACATAAAACCTTGTATGGAACGGCATCTATATGTTTTGGAAATAGGCACGTAAAAAACAAAAAAAAACGCGATAAAATCCGTAAATTTAGTTTTATTTAAAAGGAATATTTTTTTTTTGTCACACGTAATAAATAATACTATGTATATTGATTTTTTATATTTACGTGAATATTACACATTTAAATAAATGTAATTTTATAAATTTTGTCGCGTTTATTTCATGTTTTTTACGTTCCTGTCGTTTCGGCTGCTTTACAGCAACCATGGTCACGGGAGGACTGAGGTATTGGATGTACTGTTCTATCTATCTATCTATCTATCAGCCGATACGCACGTCCACTGCTGGACATAGGCCTCCCCCAACGACTTCCACACATCACGGTCCTCCGCCACTCGCATCCACCGGCTTCCTGCGACGCGTGTGATGTCATCAGTCCACCTTGTGGGGGGCCGTCCTACACTTCGTCTTCCGATTCGTGGTCGCCATTCTAGAACCTTTCTGCCCCAACGGCCATCGGTTCTGCGAGCTATGTGCCCTGCCCACTGCCACTTCAACTTGGCAATTCTTTGAGCTATGTCGGTTACTCCAGTTCGTCTACGGATCTCTTCATTTACTGTTAAATAAGTTTTTTTTCAATGTGTAGTTTTCGCGTGAATATAAGAAATCAATATATTTCGATTAGATTATCTTTTGATTTTTTTTCCCGAACGTTATGTTTAAATATAAATCAACTTTAAGGTACATTTGATTATTCAGCGATAGGCTACCATATGCTGTTGTATTTGAGTAATTACCAAAATTTTCATGTCGAGAGTGAACAGATACCTTCTAGGCAAGTATGCTCCATCGTAGATCTCATCGTCACTAACCATCAGGTGAGATCGAGATCAAATACTTGCCTATAATGTAATAAAAAAAAACCAGTTAATAATTTTACTAGTCACTGCTAGTGAATACTTTTAGAAGATAATTTTATAAATCGAGTATTCCATTTCGAATGATCTAGAATTGTTAATCGCGCTGCAAAATATTCAAACGGTTGAGATTACGTTCTGAAACTAAATAATTTATATCGGGCTCCATTGAAAATAGTGGCGTGCTAAATTATCCCAATTACTCAGTCTGGTGTGGGCTACCATTTAAGATGAGTACAATTAAAATTAAGATATATTGTAATCTATTGCAATTATTTAGTTTAGAATAAGAAATTTTTTTTTTCAATCTTATAGAATAAAGTTGCTTTACGAACACAATCTTAAGTGCTACTCTACAGAAGTAAATGAAAATATAACAAAATTTAACATATAAACGGCCTGAGTACTGCAGTTTGTGATGACCGTGCTTTCTGTGCCGCGGGTCCCGGGTTCAAATCTTAGTAGGGGCAATCTTTGTGTGATGAGCACGAATCTTTGTACCCATTTAATGCATGTTTAATATCTATATAAGTAATATATACTGGGTTCAGTCCCCAGTCCATTGTACGGTACCCACAATACAAGCGTTGCTTAGTGTGGGACCGTATAGTTGGTGTGTTCGTCTGGCGATATTATTAATATTATTATACATGTTGCTCATATTTGCCTATATTTCTCGTGTGATCAATATGGATGATATGTAAGTTTTTTTTTATTTTATTACATTATAGGCAAGTATTTGATCTCGATCTCACCTGATGGTAAGTGACGATGAGATCTACGTTGGAGCATACTTGCCTAGGTAGGAAGGCGGCAGTAGATCGAGACGCTACATTCACTAGGCACATGCAGCGCAACTGATCTGACCCGCTATCCATGAATGGCAACACCGAACATCATGCCGGAACACGGCTAGGCCGCTTGGCGACATGGCTTTGTTCAGTGGGTGGTGACTAACCACGGCCGAAGCCTACCACCAGTAGAGTTGTCACCTAGTTGGCACCACCCAGGGTCACGTGTAGGGTATCTCGAGGATGAGGATGAGGAAGTTCATGTGCGATATGGATAAAAATAATTACTGTAAAATGATGCTTACCTTCGAATACTTAAGGCTCAATGGGAGACTCATGGCAGTCGATAGTATCCATACAAAGGCGATTTTGACGGTCACTCGTTTTCTTGTTTTATTTCGCCCAAATCTCATGGGGTAGCGGAGAGAGAGGTACCTGTAATTCATATGACGTAAGACTCCCAAATTAAGACATATCTATACTAATATTATAAGTGTGAAAGTTTGGATGGATGGATGGATGGATGGATAGATGGATGGATGTTTGTTACTCTTTCACGCTCGAACGGCTGAACGGATCTGGATGAAATTTGGCACAGAGATAGATTATAGTCTGGAATAGCACATAGGCTACTTTTTATCCCGGTAAAATGTATGGTTCCCGTGGGATAGATGTTTTAATTTTTCATACTTTTTATCGCGGGTAACACCGCCGGGCGCAGCTAGTAATAAATAGTTTTTGCCCCGCAACTTCGTCCGCGTAAAAGGTAAAACATAATAAATGTAATGATAATAATTATCAGCCCTCTTTAATGTCCCACTGCTGGGCACGGGCCTCCCGTCAATGCGAGGGGATTAGGTCATAGTCCACCACGGTGGCCCAGTGCGGGTTGGCGGACATCACACGTCTTTCGAGGGGTTCTCTCAGACACGCAGGTTTCTTCGCGCTGTTTTCCTGAGATTGTCAGAAAAATATACCTGTCAACACTAATCGTGCACAGATGCATGATTGAAGCAGTGCAGAGCAGCACGTCCAGGCAAATCCAGGTCAGGCAGTACACAGCCGGCAGCGGGAAGTAGCCTACAACAAGAGAAACAAATTTCTACATGAAGTATTTCTCCAGAGGAAATAGGTGCACCCTCCCCCTCCCTGATTCGCGACTTTACTGCGATGATTTTATTTTCTTAAAGTAAAATAACACAAAAATCCCACCCAACACTCCCCCCACCCACACCCTTACTGAAATCCTGGATCCACCCTTGAGTGTATATATATCATCATACTTAGTTATACATTTATCACATTTCCTATAATTGCCCACCCTGGCCATTGATCTATTGACGTGGGCCTAATTCTAATTTAGAACTAATAATCTCTAAAAAAACAGCTGTACTAGATACACAGTATTTTTACATCTATACATATAAATAAAATTGTAGTGTCTGTTTGTAATATTAAAATAGCCGCTTTTTACTAAATGCATTTGGATTTATAGACGGTACCTATACCCAAACAACCTTTTTTAATTTTTTTGTCTGTCTGTCTGTCTGTTTGTTCCGGGTAATCTCTGAAATGGCTGGACCGATTTTAACGGGAATTTCACTGGCAGATAGCTGATGTAACAAGTAGTAACCTAGGCTACTTTTATTTTAGAAAAAAAACCCCCAACCCCCGCCAACGACTTAACAAAGGCTGCCGGTCGCGCGGGCTCAGAACGCGCGAGCGGTCTATTACTAACGGTTGTGTCTTTGTTAAATACCACGCGGACGAAGTCGCGGGTAACAGCTAGTACAAAATAAACATCGCTTAAAAATCTGACATACAGGGCCCACACCTTGAGGGATACTTGTAGGTATACTTGTATGTATACGCCTTGATCACCCCTAGGCGATCCCAGAATTTACTTGAATATAAACAAACAATCCAGAGCCATTGAAAATTCACTTTCAAAAGACAATACGAATGTGAGATGTTTATGAATGCCTCTTCAATTACAACGCTACCCACTTAACCAGTCGATTTGCATAGTTTTTAATTGAAATTTAAAAATAATTGGCCGGCCGCACGAAGCACACACAGAGAGTACATTAATATGCCAATTCAAACAGCGGCCAAAATAAATTTGCTTAACTGCCCCTATTTTTAAACGCATATCGTTTTTCGGGGCTTTCAATGTATTTGTGGACAAAGCCCACGCATGGCCGCGCCCCACTCCCCACGCCTGGTAAACCAAACATGTTGTGGTGCTTACATCGTTCATTAACTTCTAGCTGATTTTTCGAGCCCGTAATAGATTTTTCAGGAGTAGGTTAATTATTACGGGCTGTTAGAAAAGAAAGAGAAAATAAAATAAAAAAAGAGAAGCCCGTTGAGTTTCTCGCCGGATCTTCTGAGTTGAGGTCGCGTTCCGATCCGGTTGTAGAGTTAAGAAAAAAATATAAATGACAATTTGTAAGTGCTCACGTAGGCATATACGAAGTAAAAGATTTGACTTTGACTTCGTGCTCATCATACAAAGTTTGTCGCTACCAGAATTCCAACGCAGACAAAGAAAGCAGGGTCACCACCATCTTCGCTAATAAGCTCGGTAAAAGTAAAAAATATAGCTATATTAACTTCCAATTTTGTGCGTGACTCTGACTTTACCTCCGTACAAAAGACAAAAAGATTGTTCAAAATACATTGTAATTTCACGCGGATTACACCACGCGCTCATATCTTATTACAGTTGTGTTCTCAGCAAGGATTTATCGTTCCATTTATATTAATACTGTAGGCCCTGTTGTACCCAGATCCGAAGCCTTAGCTGGGAGCTCTGCAAGTGTGATATGACCGTGATTTTATTAAATCTGGGTAAGCATATATACAGACCAATCAGACTAAGCTACGCTTTCGTTAATGTTAGCGTTCCAAAAAAAAAAAAATCCAGAAAAAAACTGAAATTGGATATTTCAATGGGACATTGAAGAGTGAATTTTATTATAAACCAGCTGTCCCGGCGAATTTCGTACCGCCTCAGAATCAAAAGAAAATGATTTATCATTATTATTAGTATTTAGTGAATTTTCCCATGTTTTAAATTAAAAATATCAAAGATCATAAAAATTGGCGCACCCGTTTTGTAGTTATAAATGTTGTAACTAACACGACTTTATGTTATATATACCTATAGATAAAAGATAAACAAATAATAGTTGTAATTGGATAGTACATACCCGTTCAAATCTGATAATTACAACTATATTTTGTAAAATACTTTTAGAAAAAAAGTTGCAATGTTATTTAGATAAATAATTTCATAAAAAAATATTCCCGCCAATGATTTCCCGGTGGATGTATTTAATCTGTGACTTCCATGGACGGTGTTACTCAAGTCATAATAATCTTACGAGTTTATATGTACACAAGATGTGATCTAATTCTATAGGCATGCGTGTATTCACTAGGGGACAAATAATCCACGACAGGTGTATCCAGAAACATTGCACGACGTCGCCCGACTTCTCCCGACATTGCCCGACTTCGTAGGACATGTCTGACTGGATAATATAGAAGAAAAAGGTGTTTCGCGACATCGCTTAAAATTGCGTGGCTTTCGGGACACATGCCTTATCAGTAAACAACAAATTCCCAATAAATACTTTTTACTATTAGCTATTAAAGTATTTTTTTCTGTCCTGCTCGCATTACAGATTTCATAAATAAGAAAGACAGTGACATTATACTTTCTCGATGATAATACGAAGCAGTTTGGGAAACAAACCCTCATCCTTAAGGCCATAGTAATTATGACATCCTTCAAAATTATAGCAATTTGATGATAAGGTGATACAGCAGGGTGATGCTCTACCACATATAACTTAATTGAAACCAGCGCCCTCTATCCCTTCATAACAAAGACCGAGTGTAATCCATTAATTTAGTTGGTTGTAACGAGACACCGACGTGATGTGTTTCAATTAGCAAGGGTCCGCTAGTTAATTCAAAGCACAAATATCCTAACGGTTGGAGGGGCAGTTTGGTCCCGAGAGGTTCCTGGTTCGATCCTCAATGGACCACAGCTAAACCGACAAGCGTTTTTGCCATGTATAATCAGTATACTACTTAAAGGAAATTTAGACCAGTAGGGGAAAAATCTGTACATTAGCCACACGCGAATACAGGTTTTTGCTTTGGAGAGAGCAATTTCGTCCAGGAACGGGGGTACGTGCCAGTCATTAGCAATTTGGTGCTTCACAACTGGACTTCATCCAGTTGAAAGAGTCATGTGTCTGTGGCAATTAGCCTTATACTTTTTTACGTCTCCCACCTTACAATGTAGGGAAGTGGGTAATTTTCTATAAACCTCTGTTATTTTTTATCTGCAGCTACCAAGAAAAAAAAATTCGCGGTACTCGTCATATGGAAAACTATGGCTTATCTATGGGACACCGCTACAGATTCTAGTTTGCAGGAGTCACAGTGATGACAGTTAGCGGGCCGTACTACAAAAAATAAACAGCTGAGTCATCAGCGTAGGAAATTAAACGATGCAAGCATTTGATAGGTTGAACCAGGAAGATACTGAATAACCTCGAGATATTCCTCTCAAGCAGTAGGTATAAGGATACAAAAAAGATTTTAGCTGTTCAAATCAGTCTTTTATAATTACATCCCGGTGATCGATCGATCTCCTCAGTCCATTAGTGACTCGTACAGTTGTCGTGTGCCCTGGTGCTCTGGTACACTCCTCACAATATCATCCATCAACGCCAGCTTCCCTTTGATCCGGCACCGTGACAACGAGTAGAGAGGAATTATGTCCTCGTACTAAATAAGTAAATATGTAGAGATGTTGTTTCAGGAATATCGTATCATCATGCCTTTTTCTTTGAAGGTACAGTGCAGTCAGGGGTGAGAATATTGCAATTTACCAAGGACGCTTCCAAACTGAGCATCCATCCAATTTTAAATTCGTTATTCTCAAATTGAGAACACAATCAAATTCTATAATTACAACAAATTGAACGATTAAATCTAACCACTTTTCCCCGAAAGGCTTCCACTTCGTAACAGCCCCGCTCAAATTACATTAATTATAGCTACCTCAAAATAATTGCATTGTTTCTATTCAATCAAACCCAAAATCATTGCCAACAGAAAACTCATTCTACGATGTTTTGTACCCCCCTTCTAAGTTGAGGTTATCATCTTAAATTTAATTGCCTTCACAACTTGTAATAAGATTCCAATACTATTAAATATTTATTGGTAAACAAAGACAATTAATAGTTCACAAAGTTATGAGCAGTCGATTTTGTACAAAATTCGATAATGACTACCGCATTAATTGGAGAACTTTGATTAACATCGTCGCTTTTACCGCTAGAAACTCAAACGCAACTTTTTGAGTGCTACTTACGACACACTCAAAGTGCAAGATAACGACCACTTAAACAGTAAGTGGTGCTTAAAAAGTTGCATTTTAGAATTTTGCTGTTGAAGAAGTGTATAGTTGTATGTAGATGACTTGTTAATATCTTGTTTTTATATATATATATATATTTCAGTGTGTGTACTTTCCTCCTCTAAACTATTTATAGAGTAACCATCATAAAAAATACTGAATGAGAATACAAATAAAACATGAACTAAAGACGTTTTTATATACTTTTCAATATTCTGGTTTTAAACCTGCGTAATTCACCTCATAAAAAAAATATAGATGAATCTGTGAAGTCCCAACCTTAGCATTGCTTGTATTATGGTTACCATTTAATTAAGTGGGGTTGATTCTTGTAACACTGCAGAAAATTAAGCCAAGATCATTTCAGTAATCAAACGCGTAACCATCAGGTGATCTGAGAAGAATGGTCCACGTTTAAACAATCTACTAGATCAAGCTGTCATCATTACATCGAAAAATGGCCACGGCATTCTGAAAACAAAGATTTGCTTCAAAACAAATGCCTTGTACCAGAAGCCATTAATAAATGCCTACGGACAGACGAAAGCGATTTGCGCCAAGGTTATTAGCACAATAACGGTTAATTGGTGGAACCACTTCGTACAAATGTATCAGGATTGAGATTTCGAGAGTTTCTAGATTCATGTTCTTATGATTGTCGTGTGAATCGCGTACGATTAAACCATTTTAAACGAATAGGGGAAAAGGAACCTATCACTGACCTTCTTCTTGTATTTTTTTCCAATTCTAAACCAAACAAGTTGATCGATAATTAAAGAATCCAGCAACATCGAACTCCTCTACACAAACAATTAAACCATTTGTTTATTTTATTATGCAACGACATATTATATATTCATTTCCAATAAAAATAACCCAGATAGTTCTTGTCTCTAATCTAATCTATCAGCCGATAGACGTCAGCTGCTGGACATAGGCCTCCCCCAACGACTTCCACACATTTAGTTCATTTGAAATTAGAACATTGACATTAGGACAAAATATATGAAATAGTTGATATTGACAACCGACGGTTCATTTAATGTTGTATCAGACAGGTTTTTTATTTGATTGGAAAGTATAAGAAAGGGTTAGACGTAATCAAAAATAATCCCAAGATCGTAAATCAATCTTTAGGCCGAGATAGATCAACAACTTGTACTTGTGAGTGGTCAATAACCTCTCCTTACCTAACAAATAAATGATAAGATACTCACCTCTAACCAGCGTTAGAATTCCAAGCGGCATCACCAAAATTGCTACCAGCAGATCCGTTATCGCTAGCGACATCAGGAAATAGTTCGTCACATTCTGCAGCCTCCTCTCCAAGTAGATCGCTAAACACACCAGCACGTTCCCAGCAGCCGTGCAAACCACTAGCATCAAAGCTACTAGCGCCCACCAGTTATTCACAGCATCTTCTTCTATCCCAGTACCATTCCTGCTTTCATTGACAAATGGTCCAAAGTAATCTATCGAAAAGTTGATTGCCACCTCATTATCAGATCCATTCTCAATTGTTGACAGAATATAGTGGCTATGTTCATGCATTGTCGGTCGCGTGTGTTTGCCGTATCTCCAATCTCATCTTCGTTGTTCCATTCATCTTATTTCGTAAACGTATATTGTGGTTTTGGGGTGCATTTTTCTTTGAATGTTATTTCTGTTTGGTGAATATGATCTGTAACAAATTTTTTTTAGTTATTAAATAAATATACCACCAATTGTATGGCTCCAAACTAAGCAATGCTTGTATTTAGGTACCGTACAATGGACTGTGGGCGATCCCAGCAACACAACCCGGGCAAATCACGAAAAGAATATTTCCGAAATTTGCCCAGGAACCCGCAACTACCCGGTGCATCTGACCGGCCTACGCCCAAACCACTAGCCCAAGCTGTCGTCTTCTGTATTGATACAAAATAATGTGCTCACATAATTTTGGATCTTATATATGAACTAGCCATGTTCACGCGTAACTCAAAACCAAATGTTACGTCATACAAACTTTGACCCCCCATTTAACCCTCTTAGGGGTTGAATTTACAAAAATCCTTTCATAGTGCACCTCTAACGAACTCAAAGAATATATCGTACAACCTTCAAATCGGTCCACCGACTTAAGCTGTGCGTTATATGTTGATTTCTTATATTTACGCGAATACTACACATTGAAATAAAACTAATTTTACGGATTTTATAGTTTTTTTATTATGTTGTTTACGTCCCCAACGTTCGACGGCTATAAAATCCGTAAAATTACTTTTATTTCAATGTGCGTTATATGACAGTCAAAGTTAAAAATGTTAATATTTATTACTAGCTGTTGCCCGCGACTTCGTCCGCGTGGTATTTAACAAAGACTCAGCCGTTGGCAACAGCCTGCTCGCGTTCTGATCCCGCGGGACGCATTGCAGATTGTTGCTATCAAACTTTAATCAGGCGCAGCGCTGCAACATTGGTTTTAATTTTTTTTCGAAAGATCCAATTTTTGTTTCTAAAATAAAAGTATGTTACTCCTTGTTACATCAGCTATCTGCCAGTGAAATTCCCGTCAAAATCGGTCCAGCCATTTCAGAGATTACCCGGAACAAACAGACAGACAGACAGACAGACAGACAGACAGACAGACAGACAGACGGACAGACAGACAGACAGACAGACAAAAATTGTAAAAAATGTTGTTTCGGTATAGGTAACGTGTATACATCCAAATGCACATAGTCAAAAGCGGTTATTTTAATATTACAAACAGACACTCCAATTTTATTTATATGTATAGATGCCAATGTTATTTTAATGTGTATGATAAACGAAACCCTATGGGATCTACGGCGCTTTATTCAGCCTTTTGGTAATATAACGTTTCCAATATGATTAAGATCGCCAATATCTAGGTTGTGGTCCCAAATCGGAAACCTTTTCGACCTTTCCAAATCCTTAGATATTAACGATCCACTGTATTTTTTTATGGTAAAATAATCTTCATGTAACTAATTCATAGGATTCACTTCTCAATATATCAACATGGATATGTGAGATTGAGTTTGAGTTTGGTTGAGTTTTGGTTATTAATAGGCATTGAAATAAAACTAATTATACGAATTTTATGCGTTTATTTTATGTTTGGATTGGACCGCAAACATCAACTAAAAATGAGAGTACACCAGTTCTAACTATGACACTAGCAAGGCTAACACCTCAGTTCCCCTGTGACAATAGTTGCTGTAACGCAACCGAAACGTCGGGAACGTAAAAAACATAAAAAAAACACAATAAAATCCGTAAAATCAGTTTTATTTTAACATTATAATACTGTTGTAGAGCTGTAGTAGCCTAACAGTAGTAGTAGCATGAGATCAAAATCTCTGGAACATCGCATTACTAGAAACAATATATTTGTGTGGTTTAAAAATTGTAACTGTATTAAAAATGGCTTTCGGTTTTTTGCTTACTATAGGTTTAGGTACTTACGAGGGCGACAGTCTGAATAGAGCTCCGATCGCAAATACCTTTTGAATTTGCTCATTAGATCGTAAAGATTCGCAAAACAATTTACTTTGCATGTCTTCGGTCGACGTTTTTTACTTTTTACTATCTGTGTGACGTACGATTTGCATTTGTTTGTTGGGATGGCTGTTCCGATTATTGAATCGTAATAAAATAATAGAAAAATGCTGACAAGACTTATAGCTTCCTTTGTTTTTGTTCTATTTACTTACAGGTTTTAGTTCAATAGTACCATTTAGAGTTTAAATATTATGACCATAATTTTTACTCTATATTAAAAATATTTTGATTATTATTAAAATACAAGTCACTGATCTTAGCTCATTAAAACAATGTGAAGCCGTACTTTTCCCTGAAAATAATTTATGAGCATTTACAACTAAGCTTTTAAAAGGATGAAAATGTTCATGAAATCTGTCATAGCGAAGGGCGGGCGCTTTGAACTTCCGTTATAGCATTACAGCCGTGATTATTTGAAATGGATTTACTTACTTTAAGGGGTTTTGCAATTTATAAAAGGTAAGAGAATTACTTAGTAATTTATGGATTAATAGCATTTAGCTGCGGCTTTGCGTATATGTATAATAATGATAATATTTCTAATAATAATAATAAGTTTTACTGTACAACTTTCGGGTACGGGCTGCCCAACAATGCGAGAGGGATCAGGCCATAGTCCACCACGGTAGCCCAGTGCGGGTTGGCGGACTTCACAAACCTTTCGAGGGGTGCTCACAGACATGCAGGTTTCTTCGCGATGTTTTCCTGCACCGTTTAACAAGTGATAATCGTGGTTGAAAATGAGATTCGCACATGAAATCTAGAAATCCCAGAGGTGCAAACCGGGGTTTGACATGCGATCCACGTTACTGAGGCAAGCGTTTTACCAACTCGGCTATCACTTTTTTTTTTACTTTTTGTGACATATTAAGTAAAAGATTTTTTTTCTAAATTTCTAAAATATTTGTATGGTCTAAAATAATTCTAAAATAATGTTATAATAAGATTTTAAGATACCTATGAGTAATTAGCGCCCACTATTGTATCTTTGTATTTGAACATTAAATTTTTATGAGATCATTTATATCTGTTTAGCAATTACCCTCATTCCAGAGAACAACAGCTCTGAACGGGTTGAGATGATTCGGCACAATTCGCACAACAATGTACCAAACTTATCCATTAGTTGCTGCTATAAAATACAAAGCGTCGGAGGTTCTAAAGCCTGGTTTGCGGTACAGACAGAGACTAGAATAATTTTGAAATTGCGTTTAAACATTTTTCGTCACGAACATTTTGTTAAACCGTCATAAATTCTACATTGTTTTACCTGCGACGGACTTAGACCGTTTATTGCCGACACCCGTAAAGACACCATTTAGGGGTGTCTTTGACAACGAGAGTATCAAGATTTGTAATGTCAAAGTGTAGCGTGTGTGCGCCTCGCATGGCAACACACTGGTACTTACATTTAATTGTTTTTGTAAACGGTGATGGCTTTAAAGTATTTTTTTTTTTGTAAAAAATAATGGCTTAAAAAAAAGCTCGCTGAGCTTCTCACCGGATCTTCTCAGTTGAGGCCGCGTTCCGATCACGATTGTAGAGTTAAGAAAAAAAATAATTAATGGCAATTTGTGAGTGCCCCCGTAGGCCTATAAGAAATAAACGATTTCACTTTGATTTTAACGAAAGACGTAAATATAACTCTTCTTCTTCTTCTTCTTCTAATTTAAGGGTTAGACCCTTGTCGGTGTAGCTGATGAAGCTCTTTCCATCTGTCTCTATCTAGAGCAGCTTTTTTCACCTTCCTATACGACAAGACACCGATCCTTTCTTTTATCTGACTCATGTATCTTATTCTTGGTCTTCTTGGTAAATATAACAAGATATATTTTTTAAGTATACTATGTGGCGCTGCTTTATAGCGCAATGCTGCGTCATACTCCGCTACGCCGCCGGTAGCGAAGTCCAAGAATACCTGTTATCCGCTACACTCAAAGATTTATTAGAGCCATCACGCAAAGTGTCACAACTTTAAATCCATGCATTCTGATAGATAATTTCGCTACGAAAACCTTTTTCGTAGTCGTTTTTAAAGGTTACTTTTATCTGAAGGGCTTCAGGCAATTTTAGATAGTCGAGTGTTTGCGGAAAACGCGGTCATAAATTATTTGGCAGTAACGAGCTTTGGACATCCTGGGGATTTCCCCTAGATGTATTTAACTAACGGACGCTTGAATTGTTACGTTTTTTACAGCATACAGAAAATAAAGTGTATATTTTAAGGACTTCAAGATCTCATGTGCGAATCTCCACATCAATAGTCATTATCAAATATGTACGGTCGAGGCAATAACGTCTTTCGAAAGCCGTGTGAAGTTCGCTAACTCGCACTGGGACAGCCTGGTAGACTATGGCACGAATTACCCTCGCATTGAGCGGTCAGACTCTCCCCTAATTACGTTGAAACCACAGATATATTAGAGGAGATATGTTATGAAAGCGGTGGGCTTGCGCACAAAGTTAGCGTACATTTGGCTAACCTACAATTTTCGCCGTCAGTCCACTGCAACTGCACGTCGGTGCCGGTGCTCTAGTTTTTTTCAAAATGCCGGGTTGTTCCGTGTTTGTATGCAAAAATACCAGCAGCAAAGTGAACTACGCGAAAGATGGAATCTCATTTCACCAGCCAGTATTAAGTATTTTATTTATTCGTCTTTAAAATCATTAAAAACAACAAATCAAAAAATATTTAATGCCTTTATTATGTTTTTTTAGGTTTCATGTAGCACAACGACTTTTTTATTTTTGTACAAAATACATGGCTCTTTAAGTATCACCTATGTTCGCTACTGAGTGAATGTACGAGGCAATGTATAGATCGTCTAACGATACTTTGAATAAACTGGTGCGTCGCGTGGTACGGCCGCTGTATACGGCGACGACGCAGCACGCACCGAGGAGACTTCGTATTGGTTGGTTTTAGCGAGTGGTTGGGAACAAAACGGAGACAGCGAGTTCCCATACATTTTGAACCGCACGGCATATCTCTCGTGATCTGTGGTTGAAACCAAACAATATTGGTGAAATGTATGTACCTCTGACTACCTTTGGAGATTTTCGGCGTAATGCTGATGCAAATGGGTAAGAAGATATACAATTTGTTTCGTTCTTTTTCATGCATTTACTAGTATAGTGAATCTTTTTCATGCATTTACTAGTATAGTATAGTGAATGTCTCGCTCCCACGTTTCAAACTTTTTAAAATTAATTTCTTATATTTACGCGAATACTACATATTGAAATAAAACTTATTTCGGAGATTTTATCGCGTTTATTTTATGTTGTTACGCTCCCGACGTTTCGGCTGCTTTACAGCAACATGGTTACGGGAGGACTGAACGTCGGGATTATAAAAACATAAAATAAACGCTATAAAATCACTAAAATAAGTTTTAATTTCAATGTTGTTAAAATTGTTACATCCATGAGTAAAACATTCAACCAACGTTAGTAAGATTTATATATTCATTGATGGTTATAAAAAAAACTACCCCGGGTTGCGTGTTCGAGCCTTCCCCACGCGAGCTATTACGTGCTTCGAAAACGATACACTCACCAAAACCTGTTCCATACTGGCTTGAACTTTAACAATTCCATTCAGTTGGCAATATATAGTCACATAACAATTTATAGCTGAAAGCAAATGCCATCGAGAACATGTATGTGAGTGAACTAAGCGAAAATGAATGAATACATTTGCCGAACAATGCTACGTGAATGCTTCCAAGCTTAAAATGCTTGGTGATCGATAAGTACTTTATTGCGTAGTATTAATGCTACGGCGTAGCGTGGCGAGTGTCTGTTTAAGGTGGAAGCTCAGGGTCAGGGCGCGAAATTCAAAATGTCAATGGTTTTAATTTTTTTACGAAAAAATTGGAAATCTTTACGACGTAATTTAGTGTTTTGCGATGTTACCATTCTGCATTGAATGTCTCGATGTATTAAGTTTGCTTAAAAAAGTACCTAATCCGATACAATACCATAAGGTTTGTAAAAACCCCTACTTTTACTTATTTTATGGTGTTGTATCGCTTTAGGTATTACCTTAACATATATAGGCCGCTACGACGTAGCCTACAACAACGGAATTACGTTCAAAATGTTTTTACAGTTTTGGTGTTCAAAGGTTTTGCAACTGAAAGGTAAGCAGCATGCTGTCACTATCATTCCTATATATAAAACGTGCGGTGTGAGTGTGACGAAAGAATATAGCACTACGTACTAAGGTTATACGGGAGTCACTGTTCTCCAGCGTAACTAAGTGAGGTAAACCACATCCCAGACATAGTAATTTCGAGCCCAAGTCGTCCAGTAGGTACAATTACGCCCTGCACCAATCAGACGGGCGGTAGAGTTGCAGACTTAATTAGGAACAAGGCAATGATGAAGAAACCAACATTTCGCATTATGCGGACGTACCCTAAGGTTTATGGCAGCGCAATATCACTATACATCATTCACCGAAGTGGAATAAGGTTTGCTGATAGAACTAGGGTTTATAAAATAAAAAGTAAAACTGAATTAATATGTAACTGTAAATAATAACTGCGCATCGGGTGTATGTCGGGTGTCATTAAATATCTTTGAGAATAAGTAAATGTAAACATCAAATACGCCTTTTTTTTTTGTGTCTGTTAGTTTGTCTGAACGCGCGTTGTGGGACTGCTACTGAAAATTGACATGGCATAGATGACAAGAAATGACTCCACTATACCCAATGCGTACCCGTCACTCGTCGATCCCACATAATACCTAGAACACGTTGTACCCCGGCGGTCGGGACGGTAAGGCACCCGCAATATATAGAGCTACACGATAAAAACAAAAGCGCTTAGTTTCGTAATAATAATTTAAAAAACTAATAAAATTTAGCAGTATGCGAACTGAAATGTACTTTATTCCTTCGCAGCAAGAGTTGCGTTTTATTTAAATCACTTTTCGGAGGTATCTGTTTGCAAGATCTATTGGCTAATCTGTGACGCAACCCTATTCTAATGTACACTTCTGTAAAAAAGTCATTTAATATTTTTAAATTTGTTGGTGTATCAAAAAGCAGCAAGGCTTGACAACAATGATGATTTTGTAGCTCAACTGTTGTGCAACTCAGTGGATTCGAAAATTAAACAAATTAGAACGTCACCAATCATTTCCCCTTCCGCGTATTCGTTGAAACGAACAAGCGAACAATACGCCGCGCCGTAGGTACCTCCGTTTCCTTTATTTCCCGTTAATCTTTACGCTTCAAGGGCTCCCAACAAATGTTGATTCAGTCCCTTCCTGCGATTATAGCTTAGCAGATGAGGGTACCGATTGTACATACCTATCTATGAAATGTTTTTACAGCTAGGTACTAAAAGATATCCATATACGGAAGATAAAAAAATATTAATTCGATTTTCGACTTAATATTAGGTCTTGTTAAAGTTTAAACTGGTTATCCTAATTTTTTTTTATTATTATTACATTATAGGCAAGTATTTGATCTCGATCTCACCTGATGGTAAGTGATGATGAGATCTACGATGGAGCATACTTGCATATGTAGGAAGACGGCAGTAGATCGAGTCGCTACATTCGCTAGGCACATGCAGTGCAGCTGATCTGACTCGCCATCCATGAATGGCAACACCGAACATCATGCCGGAACACGGCTAGGCCGCTTGGCGACATGGCTTTGTTCAGTGGGTGGTGACTAACCACGGCCGAAGCCTACCACCAGTAGTAGAGTTGTCACCTAGTTGCCACCACCCAGGGTCACGTGTAGGGTATCTCGAGGGTATTTCACAACTTAATATAACTTTAACAGTAAAACATTTGGTTGGCGGACACGAAATACATATTATAAATACAAGCTTCGACGTAATATAGTTGAAGTTTAAAGCCTAAATAAATAAATACATGCTCACAACTAAATATAACTATAAATAACTGTTAATATAACTGTAACAGTAGAATATTGGCTGACGAACACCAAATGCGTAATAGAAATACAAGCTTCGGTGTAATATAGTCTCGTTAAAAATTAAAGCCTAAATAAATAAATACACGTTCACAACTAAATTTAACTATTAATATAACTACAAATAACTGTTAATATAATAGAAATAACTGTTAATATAACTATAAATAACTGTTAATAACTATAAATAACCGTTAATATAACTGTAGCAGTAGAACTAGTGTTCACCTAATACATATTAGAGCACCGTCGTTTAGCAATCCTTTGAGAGTAGACGAACGGACGGACATCGTTGATTCAGGATTCACACCGCACACAGGTCGCCAGATTAAGCCACCACTTAGTACCATTAGGGTAGAATTAATGCTATCGATTCCACCTGAGTGCTACCAATAATTGGTAATTATCTATACATATAAATAAAATTGGAGTGTCTGTTTGTAATATTAAAATAACCGCTTTTTACTAAGTGCATTCGGATGTATACACGGTACCTAGACTAAAACAACATTTTTTACAATTTTTGTATGTCTGTCTGTCTGTCTATCTGTTTGTTTGTTCCGGGTAATCTCTGAAATGGCTGGACCGATTTTGACGGGAATTTCACTGGCAGATAGCTGATGTAACAAGGAGTAACTTAGACTTTTATTTTTTTGCAGCGCAGCGCCTGATTAAATTTGATAGCAACAACCTAAAATGCGTCCCGCGAGCTCAGAATGGGCGAGCAGGCTGTTGTCAACGGTTCTCTTTGTTAAATACCACGCGGACGAAGTCGCGGGCAACAGCTAGTTACCATATAAAACTCACTCGCCGGTATAATAATGAATTATTCGTTCAGTCCCTCTTCGTACTCTCTTCTTTTTATTCTCCGATTACCGTGAAAGAGATCCATCGTCACGATACGTAAAACAACATCTTCTTCTGAGACTTGTCCCGACGAGGCAGGTATCATGTTACACAAATAATTATTTATTTTTCCCATTACGGAAAAATGTTGAAATGTAAAATGATATTGAATAAAACTCGAAAAGACTTTTCTTATTGAAAACTTCACAATTCCGCCCTCTTGTGCGGATCTTGCGAGATATTTCGTATCAAATTAGCATTTCGCTTTATAGAATTGAATGACAACTTTTGAGACACGTCGGAAATTTTGTATCAGAAATAGATCTATTTAATTTATTTCGAGGTTCGTCCGTTAAGTTTCGGTTGGTGAAGGTCCCTATTTAGGTGGGGTGTGCTTAAGTAGCAAACTTTAAGTAATCGTATTCGGCTGTAGTTAAGTGGTCTACGTCTATAATACTGTTATAAAGTGGCAACATTTGTAAGTTCATTACTTATATTTACTCGAATACTAAACATGGGAATAAAACGAATTTTATAGATTTTATCGCGTGTATATTATGTTATTACGTTCCCGGCGTTTCGGCTGCTTTACAGCAACCATGATCACGGAAGGATAATAACATTTGTAAAATTGGTTTTATTTCAATTTATATGTTTATGAATTTGGATGTTAGGTGGTAATAATCTTTCAAGAATAGGAAGCTACATTGGCGCTGAGTTTTATTATCTATATTCAGCGAGGCACAGTGGACGGAGCCGGGGGTAGGAGCTACACTCTATTGTGATATAGGTTTCAGGTAACATTTTCAAACTCTGAAAATAATCGTTCGCCGAATAACAAATGATCTGAAGAAAAAAAAACAAATCTCGAATAAAATGTTAAATATAGATTACTATCCAGATACTAATTAAAGACTCCCCCTAAGACGTTAACTTCTTAGTACTAAGTGCCGTACTCGCAAATGGGATCCGATCCCTCAATGATCAGAACTGATTACATTTCGATACTTATCTCCCATTATTCGGTGTTCCGAATTAAATTCGAATCAAATGACAATGAAAAACGACGAATGATTTTCGTTAATGGTTCGAATTCAAAAGTCGAAATCCAATTGGATTTGAATGCCACATACGACGAACGGGTAGGTAGATTAAAAATAAATGAATAAATATCGCCAGATGAACTCATCACACAAGGTTTGTCCCTACCAGGATTTGAACCCGGGCCCTTCGGCACAGAAAGCAGGGTCACTAGCAACTGTGCTAATCAGGCCGTCAAAATAAAATAAAATAAAAAACGTGATAAATTATTACAGAGGTTATCTATAGAAGAACCTAACAAAACTATCTCACCGTGGTATAATATTGTTTTTATATTATTTGAACTCCTACTTTTTTCTGAGTAATATCGATACGGACTTAGAGTTTTTTCTCGGGCCTTATCGATGAGGATTTTTTGTGTATTTATTAAAAGCGACTGTAGACTTAGTTCATACAATTAATATTGGCTATATGCTCTTTAGAAAAGTAACTACAGAAAAAAGAGATTAATAATTAGATCCCCAAAAGTGAGTTCTTGAGATAAATAACTTTACAGGAGAGAGCCTAATCATTGTTCCCCCAAACTAGGCGTATTTCTTACATCTTTCATTTCCTCCTAATCTTCCTTCACGAAATCCAACTTATTTTTTCCGTATTTACTCGTTGCGTATTCATCTTGAGGGCTTTAACAAAATTACAATAAAGATTATCTCCAGGCGCGCCGCCTTCTCAATATTGAAGTATTTACATTTCTTATATCGCGCTAGATGTCGCTATAATGCAATTTACATCGCGCTAATGATTATTTCACGTTCTCGATATAAGAGTTCATTTGTATATGAATTACGTATTACAGGCAGAGTTACAATGAAAAGCCAACATGGTGTGTTCAGTGCGAGATTAGGTATTTAAATGTTATGTAAAAAAAATACGATAGAAATAAGAAAGAACGTCTTCTATTTTTTGAAGTCGGTTGAAGACAAGGTATTCTCTTCCAGTGACAGCGATGTCACGTGACTGACCCAAGACTACGTCATCGGCCATTTCAATCAAAGACCAATGTTGTGACGTAGTCTTTGGCCGTCGTCGGAAGGTGTAACATATTATTGCATAATGGGTATTTATTTTTAAAAAACGTACATCAAGTCTGAATATCCTTAAAGTGGGGTAGTAAGGTGCACTGTAGTCCACACACATTCCGCCGAATAAAAGTAGTTAATGACATAAATTGAAACAATAGCTCCATCATTAAAACTGGAAATATTACAATTTGTCTCCAAATTTTCATCAAATATTCCGACCTTAAGTTTGCTACGATCCCATTGCAATGTAATTATAAAACAATTGTTTAATCACAATTTGGGCCCGTATCTAATGTTCGTAATCGCAAACCCCAGCCAGTAACAAAAGAAAACAAATGTCTTCCGCCATATTTCAATTACGCTCAAAGTACAGTTAATTATTTATCTCGCTCCCCAGATATTATGAATGATTTAAGAATTATAAATGTTTCTGTAATGTAGTAATTTGTCATGCTAAGAGCCTCTTTTGTCTTTTGAAATGGAGGTCGGGTGGGGGGGCTGTTATAATGCTATGCGCAACAAGTTAATTAAGATGTTGGTAAAATTAAAATAAAACAAATTTTAAGGATTTTATCGCGTTTATTTTATGTTTTTTACGTTTTCCACGTTTCGGCTGCTTTACAGCAACATAGGTAGTCACGGGAGGCCTGAGGTGTTAGACGTCTGAGTGACATATTTAGAACCGGGCTACCTCATATTATATTCATTAAAAACATAGAATTAACGCGATGACTACCTTAAAACTAATTTTATTTCAATGTGCAGTATTCGCGTTAATATAAGAAATCAATAAGTGAAGAAATTTGGCAAAACCCGTGCTTTCACAATCTGTATAAGCGGACGTTGATATTTCGAGTAACTAAGTAAGCCTACTTAAAGTTCTTTGATGGTAAAGTAGTTCACGTCAAGTTTGAGGATTACGCTTGGCAAGTTCTATGAAGTACTGTCTACCTTCGTCTACGTAGCGAACGTAAATGTACGCTTCGTTTTGTTATAATTTCTCTGATATTGTCATTTTTATAAGTACATGTTTTTTTTATAACTCTGTGTTCGGATTTTTTCGCGTTTATTGTTCGTTCTTTATTTTCCAGACGTTTCGTTCGAACTCCCGTGACTATGGTTGCTGTAAAGCAGCCGAAACGTCGGGAACGTAAAAAAACGTATAATAAACGCGAAAACTCCGTAACATGAGTTTTATTTCAATGCGGATACTTTAGTGAAAACTTACCGGACATAGGTGAACTTGGAAAAGTTGTACTATTTAATTTTAATGTAATAAATTAAAATTATGCACACACACAGAATGGTTAATATCCCACTAATATTACAGGGTAACACATTTAATGGAAATTAAAACAAAATTGATAACATCGCTATTTACTTCCCACCAAAAAGTCTTTAGCTAATTTTATGCAATATAATTATATTTTACGATTACTATCAGTGAAACAATTTATCAAACAAGTGTTAGTTCTTGCATTTCATATAGGTATTTGACGAAATACAAATATTTAAATCGTTTATTTTTTTTTTATTCCATTATAGGCAAGTATTTGATCTCGATCTCACCTGATGTTAAGTGCGATGAGATCTACGATGGAGCATACTTGCCTAGGTAGGAAGGCGGCAGTAGATAGAGACGCTACATTCACTAGGCACATGCAGCGCAACTGATCTGACCCGCCATCCATGAATGGCAACACCGAACATCATGCCGGAACACGGCTGGGCCGCTTGGCGACATGGCTTTGTTCAGTGGGTGGTGACTAGCCACGGCCGAAGCCTACCACCAGTAGAGTTGTCACCTGGTTGGCACCACCCAGGGTCACGTGTAGGGTATCTCGAGGGTACTTAATTCTCCTACGGACGAAGGTGACTCGACCCCAAATCGTAATATTTAAATATTTGTATTTCGTCAAATAAAGAAGGAAACTAAAACAGCACAACGTTGCAAGACCGTGACGTCACGGCTATAAATCATTGCATGTGCGATGGAGACAGAACACAAATTTCCCATCGTATTACTTTTCCTAAACTATCTTCGAAATTATGCGATTCCACTTTAAATATATAAAAAAGGACATTGCATACTACATTCCATGATAGAACGTTAATTAGCAACTGAGATTACAACTCATTATAATTAACAGCTGAAGATTAATCCAATGTACAGCTGTTCTACCGCAATTCATAATAATGAACAAACGATGAAAAGTCCTTTGTACAGTTGTTAGACAAATTTCAGTGGCCCAGCCTTCCACTCATGTGTAGTCGCGCTAAGTGCCTCTTGACTATGAATTTCAAAGTAACTACCCACAGACCGGAAATTTACCTCGTAAATGGCAAAAGGCCCTCAGACCTCGTCCTATTACGGGACCTCATACCAACGGTGGCAAAACTAATTAGTTTTGGAATGTTGGTATTACAGCCAGCCCACACAGCACCGGTATCACAATAGTCCCATTCAATTCAGTTCTCGAAGGCGATAAATATACAAGAATTAAGCCGTCTATATGTAAGGTACCTAACAGCGTAAAAGAAAAGTGGCGGTAATTGCCTCGTGAAGGAAAGAGAGGGGAATAGACACGTAACTGTCGGAGTCACCCTGATGGTAATTGGGGCCATGAAGTGAGCGTAATAAACGTCACGTTCCGCACTTCAACTCGATGTTTCTTTTAAGTGTCGTTTTATGGAGGTATCGGCTTTTGTGGGAGGACAGAAGAGCGACTAATTTTATTGGGAGTAAGGAAAATAGAGCTCTTTGGCCGTGATCCTTCTCAGAGAAATTTAAATAAAGAATAGCAAATTTTGGAGTTATTCGCCTGTCATAAATGTTTCATATGAATATATTTACGCGAATACTACACATTGAAATAATACAAGTTGTACGAACTAGGACGTCTAACACGTCTTTTCCCATGTGACCATGATTTCTGTAAAGCAGCCGAAACGTTGGGCATGTGCGAGTGGTCGAATCGAACCTTTCGGTTGCGTAGTCGTATCGAATCTACGATTCGGTCATGAAATGGCTCTGAAACATCGACGTCGAAAGGAAAACACATGTCGAAACATTCTGAACTGACCCACAGCTTATATAAAAAAAGAAAGTACGTCATAGAATCGCTAGTTTTAAAGCCACACACCGCTTAGCTAAGACCACAGATTAAGTACTAAAACAACCATTGCGCCGGACGTTCGTGTTTTTAGAACCTAAGTACCCATAAATGTTCGTGCCAAGTACCCTAGTATGTAAGACACTCAATTTCCAGACACATGCTATCATAGACATAGGCTGTGGAAGTTGCGATCAAAAAATTGGGCATCATATGAAAAATCTACCAATAGGCGCATTTGGCTATGACGGGATTATACAGCGATGCTATTGGTCCAAAATGTATGGTAAGTTGATAGCCAACTACGCGGGCGCATGACGGGCTGCTATACAGGGTAGTTCATAAAGGGTATACCAATCCTTTAACCTGCACTTTAGCACATCCTCAGTTATTTTTAGAAGCCGATATTTTAAAACGTCAATTAAAAAAAAATCTTGAAAAATTGTTATTTTGTTGGAAACATTTTTTTTTTAATTCGACATGTTGAAATGTTGAGTTTACGTAATTATTACCAATACGCTATAGAAGCGTAGATCAAGACTTAGTCTACCCTTTCTGAATAACTCGGTATAAACATAATATCGTCTCCATATCGCAAAGGTGTCGCTTTAGTATCGTTCACACCTATACTGGACGTATCCTTACAGCCGTAATAAAAGTTTGATGTATGTAATTTCGTTTTTGCCCTAAACCTAATAGTATTTTCTTAGGTGCTTTTATATAAAGTAGATTTTCCTATGCCAGATTAAGTGTCGCCATTTTTTCTATTATTAAATGGTTTTCGCCCGCAGCTGTTGGTAAGTAGGTACGTGTTCCTAAAACGATGTGGGAATAGCTTTATTAAGGCTTTTCTTTCCTATTTTTTTTCTTTTATTTTTTAGTGTTAATGCCGATCGTTATATAACTTAATTTATATCCTTTATTTTATCCATACCCATTTTGATGTACTCTTGATTTTATATATTGATTTCTTATATTTTCGCGTATACTACACAGTGAAATAAACTTATTTTACACATTTTATCGCGTTTATTTTGTGTTTTTACGTTCCGTCCGTAGATCGGACCGCAAGCAACAACTAAATATTAGGGTACCCCAGTTCAAACTATGACACTAGCAAGTCAAACCCCTCAGTCCTCCCGTGACCATGCTGTAAAGCAGTCGTAACGTCGGGAACGTAAAAACATAAAATAAACGCGATAGAATCTGTAAAATAAGTTTTATTACCATTTCATGATTTTATTTGAAAAAAAAAAAAAATTCTATAGCTAACAATTACGATGTTATTCAAAGCGTTCAGGCGTGTAATTTGATATTTTATTTTAAGCGTATACCATTCATACTATAGTTCTTCTTAACGATAATACTGAAATCAATATTATGAACCGTAAATATAGTTATAAGGTCTCCCAATACTCCAATTTCGCTTGTAAACATGATAAATAAAGTTAAAGTTTGTAGGCGTCGTCGCTTCAAGAATTTAGTGAAGAAACTCAAATACCCTTTACCGACCTAGAAAGCCGCCTGTCGATGTTCGACACAGACATGCGACATTTTAGTCAACAGCTTTTGTCTTTATAACCATACTTTACTATTTCCAAAAGTAACTAATCAAATGAATTTATTAATAAAAATGTCACAAATATTACAAAATGTTGACCTAAAAATCTATACTAATATTATAAATGTGAAAGTTTGGATGGATGGATGGATGGATGTTTGTTACTCTTTCACGCCCGAACGGCTGAACGGATCTGGATGAAATTTGGCACAGAGATAGATTATAGTCTGGAATAGCACATAGGCTACTTTTTATCCCGGTAAAATGTATGGTTCCCGTGGGATAGATGTTTTAATTTTTCATACTTTTTATTGCGGGTAACACCGCCGGGCGCAGCTAGTATTTAATATAATCTAAAATATATAAAACAAGCCGTGTTAGTTAGGCCATTTATTACTTATGAACGGGTGGGCCAAATTGTATGGTTATTGTTTTTTTGGATTTGTCTCCACACCAAATAGCCCCATTAAAACATGGATTTTTTTTCGCATGCCCATAGCAGGCGAGATATGCTGTACAATAAATTGATTTAACATCGTAATGTAAACCAAACTATATCTCAAGTGAACAAATAAATTACATTACATTTAAAAAAATCACAAAAAAAAAATCTCATACATTGATTCTTTAGCGGAAAAGGGAAGATCTTCCAGCCAGGCGGGTGGTATGCCTGGCGGGCGGCCGCTATGCCCCAACGGTTACTGTCGGGATCTTGTATATATGTTACTTGCTCCGAAAACTCTGATAGCGCGATTCAGGATTGTGACGTCACTTGTCTATTGTTCTGATTGCGACTGTAGTGCCATCTGCGTAGCTTGTGGTACGGTTGAAGTAGTCGCTACAATTCTAAAGTGGTACGATGTTCGCCGGGACAGCTAGTCTATCATAATCCAGAATGTAAATACGTAGAAAACTATACATATACAACTATTTTATAACATTTAATGGAAAAAAGTCGCTCGTTTACCTCCCCCGGGTACCCAGAACATTAGAAACCGCAGACACTAATGAACTTCTCGAAACTCTGTACGTAGGTCTTAAAAATAGTCCATTTAAGCTCACACCAGGTGAGGTTAGGGCGGGGCCACAACTAGCGAACTGTGAACGTCTGATTAGGGTGCGACGTCACTTTTATCGCGTCACTGCGTTCGTAAGTACTTGGGTTTAGTGATGTAGATACAGTAATCGTTTTTAGGTTAATATGAGTTCAAATGGTTTGTAAAGACTAAGCCCTTTTGATTCCCGACGCAACGTAGTCATACGGTTCATGTATTTGTCTCTCTTTCTTTCTTTGTGTTGCTCTATTTTCCTATCGAAGTGTGTATATATTTTATTGTGAAGTATGAACAAAGAATCTGGTAACGAATGAAATCTGGGTGGAGTTTAGCTTATATTTTTTTAAATCCGATAAAGGCTCAGATCATAGACACTCACGTACAAGGTATAATAAAGTATTGTATTCTTTTATTTGTATTTGTATCGCAATAAATTTGATTATTACCTCACATGCAATATAGGAGGAGAGAAATATGCGAACTGCACCTAAAATAAGCTGTATTACTTGCATGTGTTACTTGGGTTCTTAATCTAATTATTAATTAATTAATTTCACATTAACCTTACCTCGGCTACCCATGGGCCCAGGTGAAGTGAATAAAGAAATAATTTATATTACTTGTAAAGAAGGTTTAGTGTGCCTCGAATCTTATTTGTATGTACAAATTCAAATATCTTCTATTGTGATCGATACAGGGATGTAATTAGGTAAGTATATGTATATGGATCTGCTATGATGACATCTAATATTGTATATAAGGTGCAAAATAAACAATTTTAAGATGGTAACAAGTAGGTGATATCAATCACGTGAATGTTCATATTCGTCAGTTAGTTACACTATTTCCAACTCAAGAAGAAGAAGGGTGGGCCGATTTTAACTCGTCTCCACTCTGAATAGCACAGAATTACTATAAAACATGGTAAAAATTCACAAAAAAATACATTTTATCATACGTTTGATTCTGACGCGCTACGAAGTTCTCCGGGACAGCTAGTCGTATAATATATTATACGATTATCTAGCCCATTTGTGTGAGTGTTTATTGTGAGTGTGTGTGTGTGTGTGTGTGTGTGTGTGTGTGTGTGTGTTTAGTGTAAGTTTATTGTTGTGAGTGTCTTACAGGATATTCTAAGACGAGCATATGCGGCTTGATCCAGTTGTAGAGTAAAGACAAATTATAATTAAAGTAACACATATTGAATGCTACGTCGACTTACCCAAAATATAATAATTCGACTTTGACTCAGGTAAGCTTTGGCCATGACGATAATTAACATGTAACAATTTATAAAAATATTTCGTAATAATTAATATTATATTAAGCACATTCAATTAATTTTATTAACTTTTTTCCTAGCAAAACATCAATTGCATTCATATTAAATTGATTTCGTAAAAAGTGGTATGTCAAGTTTTTTTTTTGGAATAACACGGATGTACACTGACTAACAGATTTCGTTAATGAGTGATATCAATCTTATAATCTGCCAGTGGGATAATGAAAAAGTTATATTTTATAGGCTTACGTAGGTACCTATGTAAGTTACAAAAATAGTGTAAAACATTTTAACAAATTAATTGCTAAGTTACATGTAAAACTTATATGTGTTTACATGTTTGATTTTTCAGTGAGCAAGCAAACCAGGGCACCAAGTCTGCTAACACAATCGATTCATAATCGAACAGCAACCGCATAGTAACTGTCACTTTTGACAGATATCCCATATAATATTTGTCAAAAGAGTAACAGTTACTACGCGATTGTTGTTCGATTATGAATCGATTGTGTTAGGAGACTTGCGGCCAGTATCATTGCGCACTGTTATTTAAAAAAAAAAATTTTTCGAGAATGTGCTCTTTACAGCCTGCCAATGGATTCCTTAAAATATTTTACAGTGTTTTAACCTGTATTATTAAGGTTTATATATTGCTTCTACTATGTAACACTGTTGATGGCAGTTGACAAGTGCAGTCGGCAATTACCGGTCTCGCCCGAGGCGTGACCCCACTCAAAGGCGCGCCCGTATCACTGCTCATATAAATTAACTACACGTTTTTAAACTAAATACTTTGTGGCACGCCAACGTTGTAAAACCTCTGTGTTTATTTTTATTAGGCTTTCATCTTACATTTTACTAACAGCCAGTGTTTGCATTTTCTTGATAGCTTTTCACAACTATTCATAGGATTCGTTTCTAATTAACTCGGTAATTATATTATGAATGTCCCACTGTTGAGCACGTATAGCAGGGTAAAAAAAAAGGTTTTCTTCAAAAGACGTCATGCAATTTTTTAATTTTGATATAATACGGATCTGATTTATAAAACAAACTTGCACATTTCTCGGGCGTTTAAGGCCTTTTTATGTGCCCACCGTCCATTTCATTTTCATGAGTTACCTTATCACTTGCTATTAACAAAAACAATATTGCGTTTAAGGGCTCGCACTTCCGTAGCCCGCACATTGCACCCCGCATCTCCGTAGCCCGCATATTGCGATTCGCACCTCCGTAGCCCGCATATTGCGATTCGCACCTCCGTAGCCCGCATATTGCGATTCGCACCTCACATCACATAAACAGAGGTCATAATCCTGGCACTGAAATATTCCACGCAGATAAACTACGTCGGAAATAAACTCCACTGAAATACAAAACGTGTTTTCGCTTCAAAATAGGTAAAAAATGGAACTACAATCTACGTTCCAAGGTTAACATTTGTAAACAATATTTCAGTAACGAGTTGTTAACAAGAAATTTAATTTCATAACACTTTAAAACTCATTAACCATCTAATTTATTCTTACCATAGCGGAAGACTTATGAGAAGGAACCTTATTACCATAGTATTTTAGTATCTTATTAAGTGAAAACTGTTTAAAATTTAAGGCTTGCTCTAATTAAATTATTCCAACGTTCTTACAAAGTTGCGTTACTGTCCGCTTAAGTGAGACGTCGTTTCTCGAATGACGTCATCGTATCGATTTCGACGGATTTACTTTGTAAACACCTTTCAAATGTTATTTAAAAGTGAACATAGGTTGAAATAAAACAATTTTACGGAATTTATGGCGTTTATTTTGAGTTTTTTACGTTCCCGACGTTTCGGCTGCTTTACAGCAACCATGGTCACGTGAGGACTGAGGTGATTGAACATCCTAATTTCAATAGGGAAGATGGCTGGGTGCTACCACTGACTTGGGATCCATTAATGAATATTATTAAATCCAAAACCAAGCGTACCATTGCAAGACCTCAAGACACTGTGATTACTTACTGCGTAGATCGGTTTGACATTAAGTTAGTTCCTGTTATCGCTACTTAATCGTTTTTGGCGCTATTGTCGCTGCGAAAAGTGCATGGAGCCATCGGTGAGCCATAAGGAAGCGATCTCATACGTAATACGATTTTTTTTGACACGAAGCGATTCATCGCGCGTCGATGGAGCCATCACCGCGCGATTTTCTGCTATCGCAAATTCTTAGCTAATAGGGCGGCGGACCAAAAGCAAAAATTAAATATGAGGGTGCCCCGTTTCAAATTATGACACCAGGACGACAACTACCACAGTCCCCCCGTGACCATGGTTGCTGTAAAGCAGCCGAAAGGTCGGGAACGTAAAATACATAAAATAAATGCGATAAAATCCGTAAAATTAGTTTAATTTCAATGTGTAGTATTCGCGTAAATATAAGAAATCAATATCTGGAAATAGGTATTGTGCGCCGTGTACAGAATGAGTGAGGTGCCTCGTGAGGCTGCCTCGCAGTTGAAAAGCTCGCTTTTCAGTATGAGCCAAGCCGTGACAGTTTGGCCATCACACATAATTTATGAATTGTTAGTTTAATTGAACACCATGGTTGGATAACCATATACAGAATGTAAGTAAGTAGCTTCGAATTGAAACCTGATACCATAGATTCAACTCATGATTGTAGACTCCCCATAGTTGTAATTTACCGTCGATCTTTTCATGAATTATACGCCTTTTGTTTTCAATATATTGAAAATGATTTTAGCATTAAATCAGAATAGAAGTCTATTTCAAAAAACATAAGTAATTACAAATTTTGACGTAAAACTGCAATGTAAGTTAAAACTCGATACGCTCGAGCGTGCTCGTCATTCCCACGCGTCGGTTATCATGCGGAGCGTTGTGTTTTGATCGCGGTGTTTACGATACATTGCGCGATCTAAAATTACAACATTTGTAACCCATGACTTTTGACTTTTGAAATGATTTCTTTATTTCTTCTTATTTTCATTTACATAAGTAATTTGTAAATGTGGGAACCATGTAGCCATTAACTGTAATATTCTACTTAGTAAATGCTTTTTTTTGACCTGCTGCTAAAGTCTGATTAGCCGTTCCTACATTGTTCTCACATACGTATAAAAATGTATTGCTCAAAAATGTAAAAGATCTTTAAAAAAAAAAAACTACCATGGCGTTTCTTGCCCGTTCTTCTCCATAGGAGCGGCATTTCGAATGGGTGGTTAAGTAGTAGCATAATATTTTGTAACTTTTGACGATTCATAAGTACTGTACTTAATGGTCTAGTCTAGCCTACGTGAATAAAAAATATTCTGATTCTGATTCTTTTAGTTATAATGCCCTTTACACCCTGTATAATGCACAATCCCCGCTCACACGATTGATGGTTACTTAATTGACGGTGACAAATAACGGTGACAGTGTCTAATGGCCGCCATGTTTCTTGATCCCCATCGACCCATGCTCACTATTTTGCTATCCTTATCAATAATCTGTTACTAAACTTTCGCTGTGTGGTCAGAAAGTTAATGCGAAGTTTGCATTTAGAATATTCGCTTTTGAGCAAAAGTTATGCATACTATTGCTTGCTTTGGCCTGATTAACGCAGTTGGTAGTGACCCTGCTTTCTGTGCCGAGGGTCCCGGGTTCGAATCATGGTAGTTTAATATCTATATAAGTAATATATACTGGGTTCGCCCTCAGTCCATTGTACGGTACCCATACTACAAGCGTTGCTTAGTAGGAGGAGTAGGAGTAAGGATTTGGTGTGTTCATCTGGCGATATTTATCTATTGATTATTTGTTTACACGAGGATAATGTCAACGCTGATAAAAAAGCAGTCTAGTAGCAAATTCGCTCGTCAAATTGGGTCGTCAAATTTTAATTACACACCAAAATTTTTCTGTGTTTTCTTTAGAATATCTTCCCGAAAAATGTCGGACAATTCGTACCTTGAAGAAGCCGCCGAAAAACTGTAATCAGTAACGGACGCCAGTAAACACGTCTAAAGATGTCTCGAGTGTCACTCGTACAAAAGGCAACACGATCAAAAGACGGAAACTGCGACCCGGAATCTGGCTTTTCATACACCTGCATTCATACTCGGCGTTTTTTTTCCACTTTTTTACGAATACTTATACGTGTCTGTGTGTAGTGAAAAAGAAATTAATTAAAATTATAGATAAAGATTGGTGCAATAAAGTATTTGGAAGATTTTGAATCCAAAATACTTTTTTTAACCAGCGAAAAAAAGGAGGTTTATACGAGTATACGTATACTTTTTTATGCTTGACCGCGCAATTTTATTTTCCGATTTTTCAAGTAATACTGAAAGACTAATGATTTACGGTGGTATCATCACACTGTTACCATTGAGGGTCGAGCAGCAGAGCAAAATCGATGGTAGCGCGGTTGGAGCCACAGACAAGAGCTTGTTTTTTTAATCAATTTATCACCCAATGATTTATAAAATGATTCGTCTTTACCGTAACCCTCTGTAAATTTTATCAAAATAAATCAACCTTTTATCAAGGATCAATAAATAAAAACATAAGCAAAGTCTTCTATTTTGAACTTAATATATTCTAATGTTTTACGGTTGGATTCCGCTTCTCTCCCTCAGGTTATTTTAAACGTATTAGCATTCCACTTTGGACTACAAAAGCGACGCAAATCAGCACATTTCCATGTACCGATTTGAATAAAGGCCCACACAGAAGGCTTAGGAAGAATAAAACTTTAAACCAACTTAATCCGCACTGAAAGGTATTAAATCCTCCTGAAACAAACACAGAAAAAGCATCGTCCTAGAGGGAACAAACAACGAGAGGATGCGAGACAGCACGACGTGAAAAGGGTTCAAATAATGGGAGTGACAAAGACAGCGTGATCATTCGAAAGCAGTTTTTGAACGCTGAAAAGGATGAGGTCCATTTATCACGGTCTGACATCAAGGGTCTTGGCAGGTCTGTGACGTCACAAAGGTCCGTAACATCCCTAATGAACGGGGAGATTATCAGTGCATTTTGAGGGTTTCGGAGAGGAATTACGTCTCGCCTTTGACATCGGCCGACTACTAATTAATATCATTGGAATCCTACTTGTAATTTTTTCGATACTCGCCTCATAGGCACAACACCGTCATACAACACATACATCATACACATAAGAAATGTGTAGCGACCACTTTAACCACACCACAAGCTACCCAGATGGCACTGCAGACACGCATTCAGAACAATAGACAATGACGTCACAATCCTGAATCGCGCTATTAGAGTTCTCGGAGCAAGTAGCATATATACAAGATCCCGACATTAACCGTCGGGGCATAGCGGCCGCCCCCGCCAGGCATACCACCCGCCTGGCTGGAAGATCTTCCCTTTACTGCTAAATTGGTGACCCCTGACAATGAACAACATCCTTCTGTGAAGACTCAAGCACCAAAGTCATCACTACTCCATACCAAGACATCAACGTCGACATCCAAGAGCAAGCAGTCAGTCCCACAGCAAGCCAGTCGTCACTCAGGACCATCACAGCCGACTCACCGCGCTCCTGGTTCTGCTAGCTTCCTGGCCCTTGCACACAAGACGCTGCCATTCAAAGATATCGACCTCCGGTCTTGGGGGGGAGTACTGTAACGACCACTTTAACCACACCACAAGCTACCCAGATGGCACTGCAGACACGCATTCAGAACAATAGACAATGACGTCACAATCCTGAATCGCGCTATTAGAGTTCTCGGAGCAAGTAGCATATATACAAGATCCCGACATTAACCGTCGGGGCATAGCGGCCGCCCCCGCCAGGCATACCACCCGCCTGGCTGGAAGATCTTCCCTTTACTGCTAAAAATGTATTAAAATTGTAAGAAATATTTGAAGTCGACAACGACTACCTTGTAAATGGAAAACCTGGTGTATCAGTTTTTTTTAGAGAAAGACTGCCTAGCCGTTCGTACACTATTCTCAAATACCCATAACAATGTACTGCTCAAAATGTACAAGATTTTTTAAAAAGAGCAACCTTGGAGTTTTTTTCCGTTCTTCTCCATAGGAACGGCATTCCGAACGGGTGGTAAAGTTGTAGCTTAGCATGTTGTAACTATTTAGACGATTCATAAGTATTGTACTTAATGCTCATCACACAAATCTTGTCCCTACCAGGATTCGAACCGGGGACCCTAAACGCATAAAGCAGGGTCACTACCAACTGCTCTGATCAGGTCGTCAGTAGAACTTAAGAAGTTTAATGACTTAAAAGTCCTTTTATTACTTCCTATTTTTTTTAATCTAAAATCAACAGCAAATTTAAATCTATCCCAATAAAAACGGTTCTAATTTTGATTGGCCACTGCCCGATTGAAATCCTTGGTAAGTAAGGTATATAGTATACAAAGGACTTCGCTCCTGAACCGCTGGCGATAGGCACAGTACCTAGACAATCATTTGTCGGTAGATTAGGCAGGGCCCGCTCGCCCCCGGCCAGATTGCTATCTAAATCCCAAAGATTAAGCCTCGACTCATCTTTGACCTTATAATTTCGCATACCCACGTGTGATATTGCTTTTGGTATTTAATATAAAATAACATTAGCCTTTCTAAGGCATGTAAGAATGAAGCAGTGATAGCCAAGTTGGGACAACTATTGCCTCGGTAACGAGAATCGCAGGTTCAAACCCCCCGGCTCGCACCTCTGGGATTTGTGAATTTCATGTGCAAATCGCATTTTCAACAACGATTATCACTTGCATAACGGTGAAGGAAAACACCGTGAGAAAACCTACATATCTGAGAGAAGCCCACTAAAGATGTGTGATGTCCGCCAACCCGCCAGGCCAGCCTGGTGGACTATGGTTTAATCCCCTTCGCATTGAGGGGAGGCCAGCGCCCAGCAGTGGGACATTAAAAAGGGCTGGTGTTATTATTATTAGTCTTTAATGTGCCACTGTTGGGCAATTGCCTCCCCTCGATGCGAGGGGATAAGGCCGTATAGTTCACTACGCTAGCCCAGTGCGGATTTTCGATCTTTACACGTCTTTCCGATTTAGTATCTATCGTACAAACATTGCTGAGACACACATACTCTTTTAGGATCTCCTTCGTTTTCCGGGATAAAAGGTATCATAGATGACTCGAATTATATGTCCCAGGTTAACTATAAATAATAATAATATCGCCAGACGATTACTCCAACGATACGGTCCCACATAAAGCAACGGACTAGGGGCGAATCCAGAATATAATAATTATTATATAGATACTAAATATCTATGACTCGGGTACAAACATTGATGGTCGTCACACACAGTTTGCCCCAATCGGGATTCGAACCGGACCCTCAGCACAGAAAGCAGGGTCACTCTCCACTGAGCTTATCAGGTCGTCAAATAAATATGATAAGTTACTGAAAATTATCAGAACTGCGTGAATACATTCTTTCAGCATGGATAGATATTTTATATTTCTAAATGTACTATCCCGAAATGAGAGGAAAATAAAGTTGAACCTGAACCTTTCAGAAGCACAATTATTCAATCAAGAAAAACAATGGATACCATTTTTTTTTAATTTTTGCTTGTCGAATGATGCTGACCGTATTAACTTTAGAATTCAAGGACTCCGAACTCTATTGAAAGCAAATTACGATTCAAAGCTCGATAAGTACTTTTATTAATATTTTATGAAATTCGTTTAATGAAATGAAAACAAATGATAGATTACTGAAAAATATTGGCAGATTAAAGAATCTGCATAATGTAAATCGAAATATCTGATACTGAATCGCATATTTTCTCAATAAAAACAAAAAAATCTCTGATTCGCGTTCAGTACGTCAAGTGCGAGATTATTCGTAAGCTAACCGTATACTTTATAGTCTACCGTATTTAGACATTTCTTCATACAAAATATGTAAATACGGTAAACTATAAAGTATACGGTTAGCTCGCACTTGACGTGCTGACTTCACTTAAACTGCCAACCTCTCCAGTACGTCGTAACCAGGTTTGTTATAAGAGTCATGTTGTACAATTTTCCGATATCTAATTTTTAAAAGCTGAACCAATACTTTATGGTCTCTTAGTCAAGCTGATGTATAAAGCACTCAGCTTGTTTATTGATAGCTAAGTTCATTCATTAGCCGCGTATTGACTGCTCGCGTACCGCGCTCCAGCCACATATTTGATGCGAGCAATCTGTTCACGCGATGTTTACACATTGCAGGCTGATAGTGGGGCAAACGATAAATTGCAGCGCTCGGCCGAGGCAATGTGGCCATTTGCCCCGGGTGAACCACGCAACGGGGCCAAATAGACACGCGAATCTACGCGCTCAGAACAGAAAATAATACATAATCAAGCATTTCAAAATTAATGATACGATCCTCTTTACGTACCGTTTTGGTAACGTCACATCTCCCATCTCTCTCGCAACACTGATTTCATAAATAAGTTAAACAGTGACAGACACAAGTTCCTGCCTACCCTACTGATTAGCACAGTTGGTAGTAGCCTTGCTTTCTGTGCCGATGGTCCTGGGTTGAAATGCTGGTCGGGACAAACATTACGTGATGAGCAAGAATGTTTGTAGCTGAGTTATGGATGTTTAGTATATATAAGTACTAGCACCACCCCGCGGTGTTACACGCGATTAAAAAGTATGCCCTTTTTACCGGGATAAAAAGTAGCCTATGTGCTATTCCAGACTATAATCTATCTATGTGCCAAATTTCATCCAGATCCGTTCAGCCGTTCTGGAGTGATTGAGTAACAAACATTCATCCATCCAAACTTTCACATTTATAATATTAGTGTGATTATATACTGGGTTCGCCCCCAGTCAATTATACGGTACCCATCATACAAGCGTTGCTTAGTATGGAACTGTATTGTTGGAATGTTCGTCCAGTGATATCATTATTATTTCTCTGCAACATTAATAAATGTAAGTTAAGGTAGCCCCTCACCACATGGCGGGAGAAGGACCACCGTGGGGTTTTAATGTGTAGGAGTCCGACTTAACCCGCTTGTCTCCCCCGAGGCTTGCGGGTATCCATGAGGATTTCCCCACGATAAAAAAAAAGTTTCTCTCTGGTCGGCGCTGTATATTACAGAAAAAAAAACTAATAATATCCCTGTGACTGGCGTGGAGCGTCAAAAATAATTAACGTATCTATTCTAAACGTCGCAAAAATGTTCTCAATGGAAAGAATGAAGTGATAAAAATACCGTCAATCTAACTTGAAAAGACAGCCGTCCCTTTGTCCTGTATTGTCAAGGGACACCGAATATAATGACAATATAATTGGAATCTTTTGTTTGTTTTCGTGGTATGGCATGTATCAGTCAGATTATTTTTTAATCATGTAAACCATTAAGTATAGTTGAAATAAAACTATTTTTTTGAATTGTATCGCGTTTATTTGCAGCACCCGTGCAGCACCACCAGCAACTATGGTCAGTCCTCCCGTGACTATGGTTGCTGTAACGCAGCCGAAACATCGGGAAAGTAAAAACATAAATAAATGCGCGATAAAATCCGAAAAAATAGTTATATTTCAATCTGTAGTATTCGTATAAAACTTATAAATAGTCAAAACAGTTATAAAATGCTAAGCTACAACATAACCACCCGTTCGGAATGCCGTTCCTATGGAGAAGAACGGGCAAGAATGTAGGAACGGCTAGGCAGACTTTAGCAGCTGATCAAATGTAATGGGTAACATCTAGAAAGGTAACGTAAAGCTGTACCTCTGTTAGATCTACACGTTTTAATGTCTCTGTAGAAATTATTCACATATAAGTAATATAAAGCAACGTTCATTTTAATATGGAGTACAAGAACACATTTTTTGGACTTATGTCCGTCTATCCGCGCATGCGTCTCTTGGAAAGCACTGATACAATTTCGTAGTAGGTTGTGTATTTTATACAGAAACATGCAAAGGAGTCTACGGAAAATCTTTAAATATATTCCGGCGCAAATGAAGTCGCTATTAGAGATAGTCCTATACTTTTTAGGGATCTAGATCACAAACACAAAAGCTATTAATAGCTTTAAGCTAATACTTAGTAGTAGCTTGATTGGCTTGATGTGTGTGCAACTAAACAACAGGAGGAATCGCGTGCCCGCCTCAGAGTAAAATTTCCCATATGAAAAACTGTCGGAATTCCTCGAATTCCGATGCCGTGTAGAATTTAAGTAGCGGGTTCGTTTTTTTTAATGGCGTCATGTCACGCTATGAACGGGAAAAATACTAGTAGAGTGCGTTCGCTTGGTAAACCTATTCCAGCGAGACTCTTGGGGTGAGATCTTTTAAAATTCTGTGCTTGTGGGTGTACTGCACCTTGCATGGCTACACATTCACAAATTTAAAGTCGACCTGATTAGTGCAGTTAGTAGTGGCCCTGCTTTCTGTGCCGAGGGTCCCGGGTTCGAATCCTAGTAGGAGCACATTTTTTTAGATGAGCACGAATGTTTGTACCCGAGACATTGATTGTTTAATATCTATATGAGTATTATATCTATACTGAGTTCGACTTCAGTCCGTTATATGGTACCCATAATACAAGCTTTACTTAGTGTGGGACCGGATTGGTGTGTTCCTCTGGCGATATTGTTATTAAATAAAGGTATTTGTAAAGCCTTAAGCAGTGATGCAAGAACCACCCGCCATTAAACATAATTTTTAATTTTACAGAACACAAAGTCACGGTTCGTTACAGTAACTGCTATTTAAAGAACAGTTGTTTTCATAATTTAAAATACTTTTAAACCAGCAAAGTTTGTTCTACTCAGGAATTTTAAATGTTGAAAATATTTGGTTTAGATAATGTTTAGAAGGAAAAACGAATAGTTATTTTTTTCTAAGTTTTATGGATTATTTGAAACCAGTCATATTTAAGCCACAAATTTTGGCTTAAATATGCCCGCATTAAACCATCGTGGCTACAATGGTTAATATAATTAGTATGAAGTGTAGAAAAAATAATCTAATCCATGTCTATAAATTATATTTTATTAAATTCGTAAAAAAATAATTTTAAGGATGGGTACAATGCACAGCTACTAACGATTTGATTGTATCTATTTAATTTAAATTTCAGTATTGCCAGACCTCAAGACACTGTGAACACTTTCTGCGTAGATAAGACCGCAAACTACAACTAAATATGAGGATATCCCAGTTCTAACTATGACACAGGGACGTCAAACACGTCGGTCCTCCCGTGACCATGGTTGCTGTTAAGCAGCCTAAACGTCGGGAACGTAAAAAAACAAAAAATAAACGCGATAAAATCCGCATAATTAATTTTATTTCCATTTAAGTAATACATTAAAAAAAACTCACCATTATTTTTAAGTCATGATTAATTATTTTATTACGAACAATGTAAATAAAGAAAACTATTTATAGCAGACGTAATAATGTATTAATTTATAATTACGTACCTCCATCGTTCAGTCCATTTTCAAAAATGGTACACCATCACCTTTCGAACAAATATTTACAAAAAAAAACGAAATACTTTTTAAAAATTAAATAAATACTCAAGTTATTTAATCACAGACACAAAACACACTTTTTAAGTTTTTGAATTTCGAATGTTTGGAATGCGAGGAGCTCGCGACACACGCGTCGTGGACGACGCTCGGAGCCGAATGGCGGGAGCCGCACCTGTTGTGTGCACAGCTTAAGTGCGGGACGAATATTCTTCCTGAAATGTTTTTGCGAATAAAGTGATTAAATTAAAACTCATACTGGCAATAAATTGTTTGGTAATTAACATATTAGGTACATTTGCTTCGTTATTACTTAGTTTTTTTTGTTATATACTTACGTTAAGTTTTTACCAACATTCCGATGATTTTTCTTAGTTTACTGCAACTTTATATACTTAAGAATGTGTGGAGACGAAAAGTATATATATGTTGTTGTTTTTTCATTGTTAACTACTTATTAAGTTAACTCATAAGCTATGACCTCAAAATTAATATATTGTTGTAAGTAACTACTCAAGTTTTTTTGTCCAGTTATTACATCGTAAAGAATCAAACAAATATTATTAATGTTTTTCTAGGTTATTGCAAATCTAGCTGCGGTAATACTATAGCAACTCGCGTGGGTATAAAGCCAATTCACGACGGCGAATATCTTTGCCAAGGTGTTGGCACCCATATAAATATTGGCCTAAGAATCCATCACCATAATTCCGTCAAACCAGATCGTAGATTAGATTTCACGCCAATATGATGACCAACACTAAAATGCCTCCCAATGCATCATAGGACAGAGCCAATGGCACAAATATTGGCACTGAGCAATGGCACAAATGTTGGTTCTGGGCAATGGCACAAATATTGGTATTCGGCAATGACACAAATGTTGGTTCTGGGCAATGGCACAAATGTTGGCTATCGTGAACTTTAAGCAAGCTACTGTAGGAAGCGAACGCCAACGCAATGAAAAAGCTGAAAGATTATTTTGAGCGTGTTGACAAAATAGGCTTGTTTTAGACCAAGTGGGTGTTCATTGCGGGTATTAGAGGAACTGACGTATTAAGATTTGAATACTTACTTAATTCTATAGATTGAACCGCTCGTCGCCGCAACCAATGGTGGTACTTCGGTTCTGTACGGCAAGTGCGAGATTGTTCGTAAACTATCTGTATAGTTTTTTTTTTTTAATTACATTGTTAGCAAGTATTTGATCTCGATCTCACCTGATGGTAAGTGACGATGAGATCTACGATGGAGCATACTTGCCTAGGTAGGCGGCAGTAGATAGAGACGCTACATTCACTAGGCACACGCAGCGCAACCGATCTGACCCGCCATCCATGAATGGCAACACCGAACATCATGCCGGAACACGGCCAGGCCGCTTGGCGACATGGCTTTGTTCAGTGGGTGGTGACTAGCCACGGCCGAAGCCTACCACCAGTAGAGTTGTCACCTGGTTGGCACCACCCAGGGTACTTAATTCTCCTACGGACGAAGGTGACTCGACCCCAAAAAAGTTTACGTATTTATACACATAGTATGGCAAATATAATAGCGCCTCTAGCGGACAATATTTGAACCGTTCAATTCTCTAAACAATGTGTCTAAATATGTAGTCTATGAAGTAGACGGTTTGGTTACTAATAATTTCGCACTTGACGTACTATCTTACTCAAATTAATGAAGATATTTGATGTTGTTGCCAGTGTCCAGTAAGGCTATGTCAAATCATTGCGTCCTTTGCTAGGTTAAAATATTTGTATCCAAGTCATCTACGTTTAATATCTGCAGACCTAAATTATAAGTTTCATACACGGATCGCCCCCAGTTTATTATACGGTACGGTACCGTATTTATGAGATTTTTTAACATAGTCTGTTTTATTGCAATTATTTATATTTGTAACAACAGTAATTTTAAAACAGACAATACAAACGTTTTTGGCAAGTTATAGATATTTACTTCTTTTTTTTTACTTGTCTTTATGATTATGCAAATTTATTGCCAGACGAATAAAAAAAAAAAACAGTGTACAACAATTTGTATTCTGAATAGACTAGCTACGTGCTCCCAATTAAGTCCACTACGCGTGCTACGAATAAGCTACGGCGTAGGCGTTTTAATTGACAATCCTTTATCAAAAAGTTTTGATTGAGTCCAAGTGTCGTTCAAAGTTATGATGAATTATAAACTCTTGAGTGTTAAGTGCGATAGGTCTGTTTATAAGTATGACGTCAGCTGCTACGATGTTTTTTTGTTTTTTTTTTTACATTATAGGCAAGTATTTGATCTCGATCTCACCTGATGGTAAGTGATGATGAGATCTTCGATGGAGCATACTTGCCTAGGTAGGAAGGCGGCAGTAGATCGAGACGCTACATTCACTAGGCACATGCAGCGCAGCTGATCTGACCCGCCATCCATGAATGGCAACACCGAACATCATGCCGGAACAGGGTTAGGCCACATGGTGACATGGCTTTGTTCAGTGGGTGGTGACTAACCACGGCCGAAGCCTACCACCAGTAGAGTTGTCACCTAGTTGGCACCACCCAGGGTCACGTGTAGGGTATCTCGAGGGTATTTAATTCTCCTACGGACAAAGGTGACTCGACCCCATTTGTCACCCGTTGAGCATAGACATAAAATATGATTGATGAGAGCGATGGGAGCTCCTCATGACATGTCGTGTGCTGGCTTGCAAGGATTGGTCCACCTATTTTCTACTTGAAATGCTTGTTTTTTTTCTTATCTCCTTAACTTATGGCATGACCCGAGGTGAGAGAAAATTATACTGGAAATCTACCATATTCTTTAATAACCACCTAATTTTTGTTGGGATGTTACTGGGAGTATCAAATGGTCATACTCACCACGCTAGCGTATGCTGCTGAGCAAGTTTTTATTTTTTATAGAGAGTTAGAGTGAGTAGAGACTTTTTTATATGGTGAGTATGGTGTAAATTTAATTTGCCTAGGAATGTATGAATACCTGTAATACTTGTCCATACAACAGTAAAGTTGTAACAACAATACACATACAATACAACAAACAATGTAAATAAGAGTACAACCAAAAAATATTTTTGGTTAATAAAATGTCAATAAGAGTACAACCAAAAATACTAATGGTTCATAAAATGTCAATAAGAGTACAACCAAAAATACTTTTGGTTGTACTCCTATTGCAATTGTATGTTGTGAGGCGAGCTTTGCAAGTGACACATTATAAAACTTTTATTTTTTTCATGGCTTGTGTACCCTTAAATTTTAATGTCAAAGGTTCCAGACCCCGTTGAAACTCTCAACATAATTGGCTCGAGCAAGAAAGGAGTTTCCACTAAGCGGATCAAAAAGTTAACGAAATATAAATTGAGATTTTTTTTTTCATGTCGTCCTTTTAACAACACAAATTAACGCAGTAATTCTATTAAAACTTATTCCCTTGTTAGCTTGTACTGATTAGCGCAGTTGGTAGCGACCACGCTTTGTATGCCGAGGGTCCCGGGTTCGAGTCCTGGTAGGGACATACTATTATGTTTACCACTATGAAGTATCGCCACTGGAACTATGAAGCTACTTAACGCGCGCCCCTTTGGTGGTAGAGGAGATGCATAAAGTCCGGGTTAAACGATATGGAACTTTCACTTAACTCCATTAGTTTAATCGGATTAGATCTAAAGCTCTTATGCAGCTGGTTTGCATTAGTTTCGGTGAACACAAAGTTAGTCACGTGTGCGTAGCGAGTAGGATTTAAATTATTTGACTTAATATGTAAACTTTCCGTTACAATTTTAATTAAAAAGTAACTCCTTATTTTTTTTACGAAAATTGCGCCACCCACCTTTGGGTAGGTGTTTTGCCAACGTCAAGTGGAATGATTTTTTAAATATCAAACATGGTAGATTTAATGCAGGTCTAATCCGTAGACTAGGCCTAATAAATCCCCCCTAACCCTATCAGTAAAGTCGAGAATACTTTACTGACAAATTACCGGACTTCTGGGGAGAACTGGAAAAGTCATGTTTTAGCATTTAATTTTATTTTCCTACACTCGTGCACGCGTATGAACACAATGTTCAATATTCCATCAAAACTACACATTATATTCCACACAAACACATTTTACACAAAATAAAACAAAATTATATAACCTTTCTCTTCGACTACCCCCAAAAAGTTCAAAGTAGCTCTTATTGTATAAACAAAATATGTGTAACCCTTTTAAACCTATTGGTATTCGCATCGAGGCGTCCGCTGCACCCTGGGGAGGGTTAAATCAGAACAGCTGTTCTGATACGATGGTCTGAACGACCCCCGACCGCGTTATTGGAAGATAATATGCCACGAACGTGCTGGTAAATAATTTATTGTGGTACCATGTTTTATAGATTCCTCGGGGTACCACCAATGGTTCGCCCCGCGGTGTTACCCGCGATTGAAAAATATGTCATTTTCCTCTATGTCCCTTTGCAAATGCACGGTTCCTGTATGCTATCCTATACGAACCGTGAATTTTTCCGGGATAAAAATTAGCCTAGGTCAGATTCTGACCATCTACCACAACCTATGCAAAAAATCATGTCGATCCTTTGCTCTACGAAAAATTAAAACAAATCTATCCCACGGGAACCATACATTTTACCGGGATAAAAAGTAGCCTATGTGCTGTTCCAGACTATAATCTATCTCTGTGTCAAATTTCATCCAGATCCGTTCAGCCGTTCTGGCGTGATTAAGTAACAAACATCCATCCATCTATCCATCCATCCATCTATCCATCCATCCAAACTTTCGCATTTATAATATTATATAGTATATAGTATAGATATGTAACGTTAAATGTACATAATGATAACAGACTGAAAAAAATATACCTAGATGGAGTCTGGCCAAAAACATATTGAAGCCTCAAAAAAACAAGCCGAATTACGTCTTTACGAACATGCGAAATGCGCCTTTACATACATGCGAAATGCGCCTTTACGTACATGCGAATTGCGTATTTACGTACACGCGAATTCGCATTCACTGCACAAATCGGCTTAGTTTGTTTAACAGTCCGCCTATTTTATTGTTTCGTCTGATTAATTAAACCGTAGATATGTTGTAATCCAATCACATTATTCCTTTTGTTCAAATATCAACCTAAAGTCGATTCTAACCAAATTCACATTCGCATACCGCTAGAGTAATAGAAGTGAGAATAGTACAGACTTGATACATAATCTATACTAATCTATACTAATATTATAAATGTGAAAGTTTGGATGGATGGATGGATGGATGGATGTTTGTTCCTCTTTCACGCCCGAACGGCTGAACGGATCTGGATGAAATTTGGCACAGAGATAGATTACAGTCTGGAATAACACATAGGCTACTATTTATCCCGGTAAAATGTATGGTTCCCGTGGGATAGATGTTTTAATTTTTCATACTTTTTATCGCGGGTAACACCGCCGGGCGCATCTAGTAAAGTCATAAATCGGCGGAATGAATCTTAAATGTGAATTTATTTTGAACGTATGGTGACGAAAACTGTCTAGTCTAGACAGATTTGTATGTTATATATTAGACATCGCTACAATTGGATATTTTTGTATCACTGTTGGAGTTATTTTAAATTTTTGGATTGAATTGGATTGGCTATATTTTTAAATGAATCAATAAATTTATTTACGCAATATTTACAACGATTTTTTTTATATATTTTATTACTAGCTGCGCCCGGCGGTGTTACCCGCGCTAAAAAGTATGAAAAATTAAAACATCTATCCCACGGGAACCATACATTTTACCGGGATAAAAAGTAGCCTATGTGCTATTCCAGACTATCTCTGTGCCAAATATCATCCAGATCCGTTCAGCCGTTCGAGCGTGAAAGAGTAACAAACATCCATCCATCTATCCATCCATCCATCCATCCATCCAAACTTTCACACTTATAATATTAGTATAGATGATAGAAGTATCTACCTAATAATTACTATACAACAAGCTACATATTAAACACTTTTAACATATTTGCTACTAGCTGCCCCCCGCGGTGTTACCCGCGATCATAAAGTATGTCGCTATGTCATTTTCTGACCCCTGAACTACCACTACCTATGCAAAAAATCATGTCGATCCTTTGCTACATCTATCCCACGGGAACCATTCATTTACCGGGATAAAAAGTAGCCTATGTGCTATTCCGTTCAGCCGTTCTGGCGTGATTGAGTAACAAACATCCATCCAAGCTTTCACATTTATAATATTAGTGGGATTAAAGATTGGCAAAAGCAAATAGTGCAGAGAGAGTGGGCTACCTACTATTTGCTCACTTTTCAGGGAACGAGAATGAGCTCTTTCGCTGTATCAAACGCGCCGACATATACCAGTGACGTCACGGTCCTGCAGTTTTTAAATTAATAATGTTTTTAATACTTTACTGTGACTAATCGTAAAACATAAATTATGCAATAAAACATTAAGCCTACAAGCCATTTTATGCGAAGATCAGAATCAGAATATTTTTTATTCACGTAGACCATTAAGTACAGTACTTATGAATCGTCAAAACTTACAACATATTATGCTACTACTTTACACCACCCGTTCGGAATTCCGTTCCTATGGAGAAGAACGGGCAAGAAACTCCATGGGTGCTCTTTTTTTTTAAATATCTTTTAAATTTTTGATCATGTTCATATGTCTTATTACTACATCTCTTAAAATTGTAAACCATCTTTGCCTTTAACGAAGTTAGAAGTATTATTTTAGGAGAACCAATAATCCTAAAACAATAGCGTCGCCTTTCCATGTACGAAAAAACGTCAAAGTCTCGTTTCAATAAGAGTCAATCAAATGGACCTTAAATCCAGCAAACGATATTAAAGGGGGTGGCCACATGTGACCGACCCTTAATGGGAAACGAATCAGGTCATGGGGTCATGATGTGGGGCTTATTCGCGATGTCATAAGTTGCCTACACAAAGAAGGATCAAACTTAAAATAGGGCCCGAAATAAGAGATTGAACAATTTCGCGCCACGTATTGAGGAACTTTCTAGAAGTATTTAGTGAACTCGGACCACTGCTTTGACTACGGTGCTAGTTATAAATCGGTCGTCCGTTTTCGTCTGACACAATAAAGTTATTTAGAATGTGTTAAAAAATAAAATGAAAATTAGCAACACTTGGAATGCTCCAAATAATTTGAACCCTTAAATCTCGTTCAATAAAATTTAAAATGGTGGATTAAATGGGGTTGGTTTGAAATATGAGTGTTTAAGCAAAAGGGGCGCGAATTTATGATGTTTGGATATGGTAAAATATTTGTTAATTAACCATATAATTATATAATATCAATAAATACAAATAACATCGATGAAATGAACTGAATATCTAACTTTCTTCGCTTTTCGAATACTACATTCTAACTATTTGTAGAAACCTCATCAACTTCGCCACACGCAAAACAGATGGCGCTGCAGACGACATTTCATAACAAATGACTAGTCACCATACAATCCTGAAACGTGCTATAAGAGTTTTCGGAGAATGTAACATATATACAAGATCCCGACAATAACCGTCGGGTCGTAGCGGCCGCCCCGCCAAGCATACCACCTGCCCGACTGGAAGATCTTCCTTTTAGGCTAAATATTAATGTCCCTTAGCACCGTTGTGATAGTAGAGTTTATGACTAGTATAATAGTAACAGAAAAAACGAAAGCTGTATGATCGTAATTTGAAATTACATGTTATTTTAATGTCTATATCTTCAATCTATCTGTAGAATATCAATAAGATTGAACACTTGCGTTAATAAACCTGGTTCAATTATGTCTTCCATATATTCAGTAGAAATATAATAAAAGGATATTTTCATCGAATATTACACCGCCTCAATCCATTCGTCGTTCGGTCTGCGCCGGACACCAGCTGTCCGGTGCCGTCCGCCCACAAAGCTATACCGAACCGTTGTTACTCACACCGCACTGTCGTATATTAAGCTTATTTTTTTATTTTGACATACGTGTTTACAGTGGCGTAGCTATGTTACCAAGGGCCCCGAGTGAAAATGAAATTGGGGCCCTATTTGAACTAAACTAAATAATAAAATAGGAATAATTAAGCAAAGCTAGTTATGACTAAGTATTATGTTATGCTACAGATAATATTGATTTCTTATATTTACGCGATTACAACATATTGAACTAAACTATTTTTAAGGATTTTATCGCGTTTATTTTAAGCAGAACATATAATTGATCGTACTTCCTTCTAATGTTATAAAGGTTATTATAAAAGACTTGTAATTCCGTTCCAGCCGTTTAAGGGATTTGGTCAGGGGCCATAACGTTAAAAGTCGAAAAATATTTATTCAACTAGGATATTGTATAACTTTTTCGAACGCAGTGGCCGAGGGGCCCCTTGTACTTAGGGGCCCCGGGGCATTACCCCTCGTAATTGGTAAGACACCTAGTTGTTAATTATGCATTTGTTTCCCGATACTAATTCACACGGTGTAAATACTTTTTGTAGGAAAACGATTATTAAAAAAAAAAAATCTGAAGCTTCGACATTTATATACAAGCATTGAAAATAACTACATTGCCTACACCTACAGTGCCTACCATTATTTCCGTACGTATCTATTACTTCAAAAGTTAATATTAGCTCGAGTTGACAAAGTAATTATTTTTGAACGAATCCAACTTCAGTAGTAACCTAGTACCTACTAGCCATGCTCTACTTGCCAGCTCTTCTGTATTTTTTTTATACCGGATAGGATACTCCTCCCGAATGGCGACCGCTTGTCAAAGGAAAACTGCGTTATATAGTGAATAGTTTCGCCATTCAAAAAGAGTCTGCATTGAAACTCGGGCTAGGTATAATTAAATTGCACTTCCGAGACCCGAGTTTCTGTTTTATAGCTTGAAGATTTCGCTCAATGGGGGATCAGCAAAACTTGAGACGTGCTTCGAAAGGCTGTACCTTTAAATTGGATGCCGTATATGACATTTACAAAAACATGGCTGGATAGAGCTACAATTATAGCTTTTACGAAGCATCGCTGTCCCAGACACGTACATTCGACGCCTGCCACAGTACCCTACGAGTTAAAACATTCAACAAATTACTGCAACAATAATAAACTCAATAACGAACTCCGATAATGATATAATCTATACATATAAATAAAATTGGAGTGTCTGTTTGTAATATTAAAATAACCGCTTTTTACTAAGTGCATTTGGATGTATACACGTTACCTATACCGAAACAACATTTTGTCAATTTTTGTCTGTCTGTCTGTCCGTCTGTCTGTCTGTCTGTCTGTCTGTCTGTCTGTTTGTTCCGGGTAATCTCTGAAATGGCTGGACCGATTTTGACGGGAATTACACTGGCAGATAGCTGATGTAACAAGGAGTAACATAGGCTACTTTTATTTTAGAAAAAAAAATTGGATCTCTCGAAAAAAAATTAAAACCAATGTTGCAGCGGTGCGCCTGATTAAAGTTTCATAGCAACAATCTGCAATGCGTCCCGCGGGATCAGAACGCGAGCAGGCTGTTGCCAACGGCTGAGTCTTTGTTAAATACCACGCGGACGAAGTCCCGGGCAACAGCTAGTAATTAATATTAATGTTGAATATCTGCACGCTGTTATTGTTCATGGACAATAGCTTTCAATTTGTGTCAGGCGCTTCGTAAAAACAAATCCCGATAATTCTTACATTGACAATGATTAAATTGAATTTACTAGAATAACATTCCATTACAATAGCCCGTAGAATATTGTAAACGCGGGCGTGATGAGCAATTGCACTACCCCGACTCACGACTGAATTTCTTTATGACGACCAATTTCAATTTACTTTTCCAAAAGATTGGTAAAAAATCACAAAAATATGGCCACCTCAAAACGGAAGTCACCCCTCCCTTCCCTCTTATCGAAAACCTAGAAGCGCCCCTGACCTGTATTCAAAATTGTGTAGTCCTATTTCCGCCATTTTAGTTTCTGAACTTACCATTAAAATGGTAGGGACCCACCTACTTTAGTCAATTTCGTGTAAGCCGCTTAGAGTAGCGCACGAGGGAGCGGTTACCTCAACTTTCCGAAGTCTCCTGATAGCACTTGGAAGGTACAACTGCGAAGAATTGAGGAAATGTCACGCCTAACGATACTTACCTTTTATTTTACGTATACCTATTTGAATTTATAGACCTAATTGGTGTTATGGCACCGTGAAAACTGTTTCATTGAGACCGTATCCGATTAATTTGATGATTTGTTGGTTCAGTACGTTAGTTGGGTACCGTTTATAGGTTTCGAGATTCGACTGGGACTAGTGCCATTTGCTTCTCGATACATAACTAGTGGTGCATTGGCAACGTAACAACTGGACCACCTATCAGAATATTTCAAACTCCTTACTGCCTATATCGCAACGTTCTCGTCGAATAATAATCATATCGCCAGACGAACACACCTACTATACGGTCTCACACTAAGCAACGCTTGTATTATGGGTGCCGTACAATGGATTGAGGACGAACTCAATATATAATACTTATATAGACGCTAAACATCCATGACTCGGGTACAAACATTAGTGTTCATCACACAAAGCTTCTCGCAAACAGAAGTCCAAACCGGGAACCTTGGCGCAGAAAGCAAGATGACAACCAACTCCAGCTGGTACCTTCCGAGTTAACTCAGAATACAGCGATAGGCCTACAACAGATCGTATCCAAAATCAATCACAATAGTATGCCGTAAGGGGGAAGCTCAGGGTCAGGGCGCGAAATTTAAAATGTCACTGGTTTTTATTTTTCTACGAAAAATTTGGACATCTTTACGATGTAATGTAGTGTTTTGCGATATTAGCATTCTGCATTGGATGTCTCGATGTATTAAGTTTGCTTAAAAAAGTACCTAAAGCGATACAACACCATAAAGTTAGTAAAAGTAGCGGTTTATACACACCTTATGGTATTGTATCGGATTAGGTACTTTTTTAAGCAAACTTAATACATCGAGACATCCAATGTAGAATACTAATATCGCAAAACACAAAATTACATCGTAAAGATATCCAAATTTTTCGTAAAAAAATAAAAACCATTGACATTTTAAATTTCGCGCCCTGATCCTGAGCTTCCACCTTAACCGTTTCCGTGAACTTACAATCGCGGCTGTAAAAAGATTGAACCGTATCTATCCAGGTCAACTTGCCCACATTGTGCGAACCCCACCATGGTTCGGTGTTATAAATCACTGTACAAGTAATTTCCTACCATTACATCGTTCTAACGATCCGTATTGTTCGCTGCTGGATGCACGGCGAAAACGGGTAATGCGGTACAAATTACCCCCATGTGTTTTGCGAAGGTTTTCTATCGTTTATAGCGGGGATTATGAATGCGGTTCGAGGTTGTGGGAATAGTGTTCCTTTGAATTTATGACGTCATAATTTCAAATATTAAACCACCATGCATTCTAATTGAAGTATTACGTTATAGATTGATGGCTATGCGTTTTAAAATCAGCCTGATTTGTCGTCAGAAATATTGGTGTGTACTCATATTATTATATGGTTTACATTTAGCTTCAAGATGTCCATCCAAGGTGTCCACACTTTTTTGAAAGACAAACCTTGAATAATTTGTTGTGTGTGAAATTATGATTGTTGGAAGACTGTCTGGAGTCCTATGATGCTATTTATCATACGTATAGTATCATGAGATTTTATAATATTTTATGAAATCTCCTCAATTTTATGGTACCTAAGTACCTAGTAGTAAACTTTTTTAAACGGTGGCCTAAAAATATACGTTTCGTAACGGAACAATATTTCGGATGTTCTAAACAAATTGGGGCAAGTACTGAACGAGTTTATAAACAGAGTTATCCATCATTTTTTTTGTATTATTAACTTAGATTGTAGCGTTAACGTCTTTATGTACGGTTAAAAATAAACCCCGTAAAATGGGACGCTCCATTTTTTTTCTTTTGTACAGGTTTTTTTCTTTTGTGAAGGTGTTGCCCTTTTTATTGTGTGGGCCACGCGAGTTAATTTTTCATACATTTATTATTAGATCATAACAACGATGAATAAATAAGGTCCCGTCATTTCTTGTTAGACCAAAATGAGATGTTATTTTGGTTGCTTATTTCTGGTAGATTCGTTTTCAATATGTATCCATTGGTACTGAACGATATTTTTAGTGAAACGAAAACAAACTATCCCATTTGAATAAAGCCTGTCACACGCTAACATCTATAAAACCGACATATAACTTATAATATGAGGCCAATATGTTTGAGCAATAAAACCTTGATTCCCGATAACTTTACGACCCAAGTTTTACAACTTCCTAGCGTAAACCAATAAATTCCACAGACCTACGAAAATGGAAGACAGCGTTGTAGGTATTAGACTATTTTATTTGCCTGTGAACCTCGTTGCTCAGATACAGATTGCTCGATAAAGGTTATGTTCGGCGCGTAATAGGATGATTGAATTCTATTTCAGCCTATTTTCAGCTGAACGTTTTTCATCAATGGATTCAATAGGCATGATGACTGATTTTGAAAATCTGTTCTATAATATTCTAAGGTATCTACTATTTCAAAAAAAAAAATATTATTTCGGCAGGAAAGTAATTTTTATTAGAAAAAAAACGCTATTTAAATTGTAATTTTAAAATTCGCTCCAAAAGATCGCCGGTGTCATGGCGTCTGCTTGTGACGTCACTATTATGAAAACTGACCGTAAACACATGAAATCAGTAATTTACGTATATAAATATTGTAAAGAGTATGGAGTTTATCTTATTACTCTTTGCTGATAATGTTGCGGTTGCTTAGCAACAGGTTTTATATTGTTTGTGTCAAAAATGGTAAATCCTTATTCCATGTTTTGAGAACACAAAACAATGTAATTGATCGATAGAAATCACGAAATACTTTATAAACGCAGATAAAAACAATTACTAAGTGCCGAGATCGTCAAAGTTCGTATGAAACTTAGCGATGTTTACAATGTGTACATGCTCGTGACGTAGTTCACTCTGATTGGTGTTCAACTTATCATGGCGGACTGTTGAATTTTGTAGTTTTATTTTATTAAATAAATTATCAATCTCGCCCTAAATCTGTAAATAAATACATTTTTCAGAACCTATTAATCCTATCTCATTAGATAAACCCACTATTTTAGTGATTCTTAGTTATTGTCATCATGACTATTGTTTCATTTTTTTTAATCAGCTTATAAGAATAATATAGATTTTTTATATTTACGCGAATTGAAATAAAACTAATCTTTCGGACTGTATCACGTTTATTATACTTTTTTAACTGTTTTACGTTCCCGACGTTTCGGCTGCTTTACAGCAACCATGGTCACGGGAGGACGTTAAAAAATATAATAAACTAGATCCTTGCGAGGGAGCTTTGCCTTGTACAAGCAATACAGAAAGGATTTTTCTTTATTAACATGCGTAGTTGAAAGACGATATAATATTATCATTAGCTTGTCCAATGATGGATCTGGAACTATGCTGAAGCTGGAAGCAATAGTCAGACAAAGAAAATGAAACTTTTTAGTACACCTAAATAAAGCTTATTTTCATAAAGTCGTTTAAGAATTGTGTGATGCACAAATGCTTAGTTATAAAGCCAATATGTTGTATAGCGATTATCTCGTAGGGTATCAAGATGGTGATTACGATGCCTTAATGCGAACGAAATTGCTTGGCCTGATTTATTTAGGGCCCATAACGTGTCGAGCAGTTCAGCTTGTTGCATGTTAATTAGACGGCTTTGTAAGCTAGTGTGATAGCAATAAGGGAGGTTTTTGAAGAGAAAACAATATTGTGTATATATAAAGTGTAACAAAAGTAATGGAAAGTATAAGCTAAGCGTATCCATCCGTAGGTTATAAAAATCACATTCCCTATGAAAAAAAAGATGTTTATTTTTGAAGATATATATACTTTGAGTTAATACTTTTTTTTGACCAGTGCAGTGACCCGACCGGCCTACGGTCAAACCACTAGACCAAGCTGTCGACAAATATGCGTAAAGTCACACACCATATTGACAATCATCCAAGCTATAACACGATACAGTGAATCCCCATAAATTAGCCCATTTCCCCAAAAGTATGTTCGTGAAATCTCTTCAATCACCAAATTCACCGGTAACTTACAACAATAGCTGTTCGTCACGATACGCCAGAGGGAGACAGCGATGTTATTCACATAAGACAGAAGGAGATGGAGATAATAAATAACGGTTTTATCTTTGACGTCTAACGCTGAAACGGTTTCGGAGTCGTATAGGCTATCAGTGATGGAATACGGATATATCTATCTAATGTTAAGTATATGTTATAAATATCTATGGGCAACTTCTGAATGAGTTTATTCCATAATATATTGGACATGGCTATTATGGACTATCAGATTTGTTGCTTCGTGTCGTTAGAAGCGAATAAATGGTAGACAGTAACTACAGTAGGTAATATACCTATGTAAATAAAAAAACCCTCTTTAAGTACGTTCGACGGTTGCAAATGTATTCTCTGTTACAATTAATTTAATAAATTATAATTCGAGTTAGTGGACGCGTAGCGATTGAGTGACGACTCAAATGCGACTAAATGGCTTGCTGCATTTTTACTCGGGTGAGGCACAGCGATGTTTGGAGCGGCTCGGGTGGAATCGGCTCTGAGGCCGAAGCACAATCTCTATATTCGTAGTACGTAGCGAAACGGTAACGTAAGCGTTTTCCGACCCCCTCATACTATAGACTTTATGAATAAGTATGATAGTGATAGCATGATTTCTCGTAGACTTTTTCATTTCATTAGCAGTTGCTTACCCTACTGGTCGCAGTTTTGGCGCGAACAGCTACTTTACTAGCGTCAACTATTTCTGCTATAATTTTTATATATGTAACAAAGTCGTGTTGGTTACATCATTTATAACTCAAGAACGGGTGGCCCGATTTTTATGATCAATGATTTTTTAAATTTGCCTCCAAATATCAGAATAATGATTAAAACATGGAGAAAATCACTGACATAATTTGATTCTGAGGAGGAAAGAAGTTCGCCGGGACAGCTAGTATTTATCTACTATATCTATCTACTATAGGTATGATTATACGTAAGGCTATCCGTCAAAAAGTTTATGGAGATGTGTATCAACTAATTGTGATACACATCCCTAGTTATATAATAGGACTTCAATGGACAACCCACGATTGGGTGTTTTAGCCAAATAACCTACACAGTCTGTCGAAGTTGTGGATAGGATTTATCAGCAGATTATGAATCTGATACTATTTCTTTATCTACATTATATCAGCTGTCATATACAGGCTAAAGTGTTATCCAACTACACTGCAAGTAGGTAGGTATTCATAAAAACAAACTGTTAACCAACTAAGTGTAGTTTGAATATTTTTATGTATATCTTCAGACTTGTAGTGACAAGTCTAAATATAAACATAAAAATATTCATTTCATTCTACACTCAAACTGAATTAAACTGTTTTGTTTTATTGCATTTGTTACCATTCATAAGACTTTTAAAACAAATATTATACACCACGGCTTCCTTCTCTTTCCAACCCACTATAAATCATGGATATTACGTAATCTGTCATCGTTAATTTGATCTACGCAAACTATATAGTAATGTTGTAAATATCTTCACTTATCTGATATATTACCATATTACCAACGTGTGCCTCGCGGAAGGACAAATATTCTTAACTTTAATACACGGAGATAAGAACGTGGGGCGAGTTATAAGCGGAAGCGAGTACAACTTGTATCATTTACACTTGCAAAAATTAACGAGGTCGTAGCTTGGGCTTAGCCAAGATGGTGATAAAAAGCCCATGCGCTTAATGTATACATTAATCTGACTTGAGATACGGTGCCAAATTAATGTTTTTTTTATATGCAAGTATTTGATCTCGTTCTCATTTGATGGTAAGTAACGATGAGATCTACGATGGAGCATACTTGCCTAGAAGGTTCACTCTCGACATTTACTTTATCACTCTAATAGCTATGACAATATAGTCATTAAATGATATCAGATGTGTTAAAACGCTTTAGTTGGGGTCGAGACAGCCACCCTTACCAAACTTCAGTAGACTAAAGACTGACCGCGATATACATTGGGAAAATGCCTAAAATCAGACGCTCGCTGTCGCTCCCGCTACAGCTCATCACACCGCTGAAAGCTTATAACTCCCACCACACCTTGTTCGTCACTTATCTTAAAATATAATATCGTGCAGTATCATCGGCCGCGGGATGCGGTCGGTTTTAATTCTAAATAATAGTTCCATCTTTCAAGATCTGTGTTTTAAAATAATTAAATATTTAGTTTAGTTTTATTTAAATTCAATTATGAAGACGCCTTGCGTGTTGCCAGGATGTTCGAAACTCGTAAGTACCGTGTTTATCTTTATTATGGTAGACGATAGATTATACAATATTTTATTTAAATTGATAGATTAAAATCGCGTTTAATTTTAAGCAATTGATGTTATTTAAAATTAGAATACATTGGTGAGTGACTAATATTAAGAACAGAATTCTTTGTTACGTTCTTTTTTAATTCTTTGATCTTGTCCGAGCGGAGGATTTCAAACAATCTGATTGGTGTAATCCTCTCGACCTTGAAACGTACACTAAGGTCCCATAGACTTTCATTAGACATATTGCCAATGTCTACATTTATAAAATGTTTTAAAGAGCAATTAGGATAAGTGACATGACACGATAACCAGAATTAAGTGAACTATACTTTAATTAGTTGTCAGAAATATAGCAGTGCTAGCCAAGATGGTAGAACCCTTGCTTCGGTAACGAGGATCGCAGGTTCAAACACCGGCTCGCACCTGTGGGATGTTTTTTTTTTTTTTTTTTATTACATTATAGGCAAGTATTTGATCTCATTCTCACCGGATGGTAAGTGATGATGAGATCTACGATGGAGCATACTTGCCTAGGTAGGAAGGCGGCAGTAGATCGAGACGCTACATTCACTAGGCACATGCAGCGCAACTGATCTGACCCGCCATCCATGAATGGCAACACCGAACATCATGCCGGAACACGGCTAGGCCGCTTGGCGACATGGTTTTGTTCAGTGGGTGGTGACTAACCACGGCCGAAGCCTACCACCAGTAGATTTCTGGATTTCATGTGCGAATCTAATTTTCAGCCATGATTATCACTTGCTAAACGGTGAAGGAAAACATCGTGAGGAAACCAACATGTCTGAGAGAACCTCTCGAAAGACGTGTGAAGTCCGCCAACCCGCATTGAGTCAGCGTTTTAGCGGAAAAGGGAAGATCTTCCAGCCAGGCGGGTGTATTGCCTGGCGGGGCGGCCGCTATGCCCCGACGGTTATTGTCGGGATCTTGTATATATGGTACTTGCACCGAAAACTCTGATAGCGCGATTCAGGATTGTGACGTCACTTGTCTATTGTTCTGAATGCGTCTGTAGTGCCATCTGCGTAGCTTGTGATGCGGTTGAAGTAGTCGCTACAGTACTCCCCCCCAAGACCGGAGGTCGATATCTTTTGAGTGGCAGCGTCTTGCGTGCAAGGGCCAGGAAGCTAGCTCGAAGGTCTGCAGTGAGTCGAGACCGAGCTGTGCGCGTCGCAGAACCAGGAGCGCGGTGAGACGGCTGTGATGGTCCTGAGTGACGACTTGGCTTGCTGTGGGACGAACTGCTTGCTGTTGGATGTCGATGTTGATGTCTTGGTATGGAGTGGTGATGACGTTGGTGCTTGAGTCTTCACAGAAGGATGTTGTTCATTGTCAGGGGTCACCAATTTAGCGGAAAAGGGAAGATCTTCCAGCCAGGCGGGTGTATTGCCTGGCGGGGCGGCCGCTATGCCCCGACGGTTATTGTCGGGATCTTGTATATATGGTACTTGCACCGAAAACTCTGATAGCGCGATTCAGGATTGTGACGTCACTTGTCTATTGTTCTGAATGCGTCTGTAGTGCCATCTGCGTAGCTTGTGATGCGGTTGAAGTAGTCGCTACAGCGTGGTGGACTATGGCCTAGTCCCCCATGCATTTAGGGGAGGCCCGTGCCCCTCAGTGGGACATTAAAAAGGCTGGTGTTATTATATATACTTTAATTGTCAGATCAACTAAGTTCTAGTTAAAGTAAACCGTTGTTTTGAAAACGGGCTTGACCTGTAACTTAATAACTGTAATATAACACTTAAAAGACACTAATTAGAAACTAGGTCGCCTTAAATCATTCGTGAATGACTGCATCTGTCGTGCACATGTGTCGAGCAGTTTCTGAGATGCGCAAATAAAAGCACACTGTTTGTACATCCTTGAATGAATTATCATTTGTGTAAACACATATTGAATATGTTTTAATTGAAATGAGATCTATTTATGGGAGATGTGGGATTAGTTTTGATTACAATCCCACTTAATATTATAAATGTGAAAGTTTGTATGGACGGATGTTTGTTACTCAATCACGCCAGACCGGCTGAACGGATCTGGATGAAATTCGTCACAGAGATAGATTATAGTCTGGAATAGCACATAGGCTACTTTTTATCCCGTTAAAATGTATGGTACCCGTGGGATAGATTTGTTTTAATTTTTCATAGAGCAAAGGATCGACATGATTTTTTGCATAGGCAGTGGTAGTTTAGGGGTCAGAAAATGATATAGGCTAATTTTTATTCCAGAAAAATGTACGGTTTCTATGGGATAGCATACAGGAACCTTGCATTTGCAAAAGGACATAGAGGAAAAGGACATACTATTTAATCGCGGGTAACACCGCGGGGCGCAGCTAGTTTGTTATATACAAATCAATAACATTTCACCAGTATATATATAGTAAAGGTACAACTGTCTACCCAATCAGGACATAAAGGCGTTATAGTATTGTTACTACATATTAAGGAAATACCAATTTATAAGTATTATTGCCGAAAGTTTGATGAGCAATCAATAAGAAATTAAGTATCTGGGACAAATAATATGTTTCGTAATAAGTCACTAAGTACCCAGGCAAATGAAACAAAGAAGTGGTCAAGAGTAATATTGGGTTTATTTTGGAAATGTTTTTTTTTTAATACGTTAGTATATAAGCAAATAGTAATATGTCCGGGCTGTGTGCTTGGGACCATGTTACTTTTGATAGATATTGTATGGGATATCTGTCAAAATTGACAGTTACTATGCGGTTGCTGTTCGATTATGAATCGATTGTGTTAGCAGATTTGGGGCCCAGTTGATCTGTTCGTCGGGCGACTTTATTTATTTTTTTATGGAAAATAAAAGCAAATTACTATGTCACCTCGATCTGATACGATCCTCGTTCGATGCATGTTTTTCCTCTATGGTTGGCGTTTGTGATAGCCAAAATAATATATTGGTAACAACGAAAGTATATTACGAAGTGTGTTTAGGCATCCTTGTGGAGTGTGGATAGGATTCCGATACAAAATAGACATTAAAATGAACAAACACAAATTACTTAATGTTTGTGTGTGTCTACGTATCTGCGTGTGTGTGAGTGAGTGAGTGATTATATCGACTTTAAGATACGTTATTAGACCTACCCACAGGTCATTAAGGTCTCAATTTGCGCGTTAGTAGCTCTTGAGGATATCTATGCCCCATTCCAGCCTAGTTACGCTAATTAATAGGTACGTGTTCCTTATCTGATAAAGAGTATACGGTCGGTACTTAGCGTGGTCACTTGCGATCGTAACGTGGTGTATCTAACGCTCTTATCGATGAAGCGATAAGAGGTATGAATGCTGTGTAGGGACGAGAAATTGGTGAGAATATTGTATTTTATAGTATCGGGAATTTAATACTAATATATTATAAATAAATAAATAAATATCGCCATCCGAACACACCAACTATACGGTCCCACATTAAGCAACGCTTGTGGTATGGGTACCGTACAATGGACTGAGAGCGAGCCTAGTATATAATACTTATATACATATTAAACATCCATGACTAGGGCACAAACATTCGTGCTCATCACACAAAGCTTGTCCCTACCAGGATTCGAACCCGGGACCCTCGGCGCAGAAAGCAGAGTCACTACCACTGCGCTAATCAGGCCGTCATATTATACAGGATGTAATAATAATAATGTACTATGTGCACCTGTAAATACAAGGCAGATGTCGGCCTCACCCTTTGTGGATCGCATCACAACAAGAAACCACCTGCAACGAAACAGCTAAAAACAAATGAGCATAAGAAAAAATAAACTCTTTAACACAAAACAAAGAGAACCGAAAAAAATATATATTTCTTAGTAGACTGATACCAATAGTTATGCGTGCTCCGGATCCATTTGACCCATTTCGTAACTCCTTTAATAGCAAACGAGTCTGTAATAATAGAATCCACAATTTCCTACGATTAAAAGATAACTGGCCACTTCCACGAACGGCCGCGAGTATTCCCACAATTATTAAGGTTAACGTACGATCAAAAATATGACGGTTTAATTGACCCGCCAGTCAGTTGTTTTAGGCTCCCCACACACAAGTTAATGCGATCAAAACTCGCTCTTATTTACACGAGGGTGTTCGTTAATTTTTATTGCGAATAGAATTAAATTGCCCCCGTTATATCATTACAAATGTATATTGGAAACGGAATCGAAATCCCGGGAAAGATTTCTGCAATCGATATTATAAACTCTTCGTAAATGAACACCATCTTTCCGTAACCGAATGTTTTCGAACTGTCATCGGAACGTAATTTTTTCTTCTTCTTTCGGGAAATTTAATTTATTTAAAAGGTACCTATATAACAATTTACAATATGTACAATAACTAGAAAGAAAAATAAAAAACTTATATTTTATGTTGGCAGTCTGCTACAAAATAGTGCCATTTTTGCCAGTGTCAAGTTCAATATTTCGTCGTTAAAAAATGCCTTTTGACAGCTCGTCGGTAATGACGTTCTGTTGTTGTGTTGTGTATGTTTTCAAATTTGTTCTTTAATATGAATTTCAAATTATTTAAAATGACAGCACTGTAAGACCTAATTAATTAATTACCTTATCTTTTATATTTTATTAACGGCATCCCAGTCTACCGATGAATATTTAAATGATAATCGTATGATATATGTGTGAGTATTAAATTGCATACGAAAATGTAAAATATGGTGACACTACAATAAAAAATGCAGACCTCATGTATCAATCCATATTTAACAATAGGTAACTAATTTTGGATTTAAAAACATATCATACTCAATATATATTCATCCGCACGTATTTCCCACGACCTCACTCACGGTCCTTTTAATAATTATATCACAAAATTATTGATTCATTGTCTCCACCAAATATAGTTAGTGGCCTCATAAAAGGCCCAACAACCTCGATCGGTTTTAGGACATCTTGCCTTGTCCAAGGTTAGGTGTACAAAGAAAGCACTTAACATTCTTAGCGGCACACTTGCATTCTTGTTGTTAGGTATGCAAGCGATGCAAGTCCTACGACCAATTATGCTGTACATTGCAGTTTTAAAGTAGGTAAGTGTAACGTTATATGCAATACTAATGTTATTGGTAGTGTTGCCCAAGACTTTGCTCTTTCATATGCTTATCTATCTGGATATTGGGCTTGAAAAGACCAAGACCAAGACCAAGACACACATTAGTCAACACTAATTATAGGGATACCCTATACAACACAACAACTTTAATAACACTTATTTTAAGTATTAGATGAAAAGCGAAAATCTTCCAACTAGGATGCTATGCCTGGGTGCGGGGGCGCTATGCTCCAACGGTTATTTTCGGGATCATGTATATATATTACGTTCTTCAAAAACTCTCATAGCGCGTTTCAGGATTGTATTGAGAATCGTCATTTGTTCTAAATTTTGTCTGCAGCGCCATCTGTATAGCTTGTGGCAAGGTTTTAAGTAGTCGTATACGTTTTGTAATTTCTTATCATAATCAATTTTTATGCTTAACTCAGAAAGATTGCTCCTACTAAGATACAACCTCGAGACCTTCGGTGTAGAATGCGGGGTTACTAGCAACCGTGCCGTCCTATCACAATGGACTATCAGCGTTTTCCCGATTGTAATCTGCCTTATTTTTATTTACCTAAACGTCAAACAATGGACGCTGGCGCACTGTTCCGTAACGACTCGTCATTCTACGTGTGCTATCAATTTGCGTGACACTCTTTGACTTTATTAGGGTTCCGTAGCTAAAAGTGTAAAACGATACTGTTTTAAAACTATGTTGGGGACACTGGCTACTCACCAAATGCTTGCCCACTATCTCAATTATAAACTCAGAGAAAGAATTAATGTAGATATGTACATGATTACTTTGTCTGACCAAGCCGATTTCTGTAGTAGACACGAATGACGACCTCACGTACAGGCGATTTTGGTTGGTTTTTGAGCTCCAAATTGTTGTTCACGACACTCCATCTGTGTTAATTTAATTTAGTTAATATAAGACTAGAAAACCCTTTAGTGATGTAGATAAGGTGCAAATTGGAATAGACAAATGGCTATTAAGAAACAAAAATACTAAATAGCTAATTATGAAAGACCTACGGAACCCTTGTGTAACCTTTAGTGTACGTGTCCGACACGCTATTGGTTGGCTGCTTGTTTAAGCCATGTGCATTGTTTGACCATTACCAAGAATCATAGCAAAATACTTCAGCAGTTTCGCAAGGAAAACGTGGTTTAGTGTGATTCTAATATATTAATCAGTGAATATAAAAGGGGAACAGTTGTTTTTTTATATAGCTAACGTGTAAATCTTGTGTTTTTTAAATTAAAAAATTAAATTCATAAATAGGGCAACGACTTTTTTTAATTTAAAAAAAAATGAGATGTAACAATAATAGTACCTATAAAATATTTGAACATAGCCATCAGTAAGTTATAAAGATAACATTGCCAAAGAACTCAATCAAATTCATAGACATTTAAAAAATTACACCACGTACTGAGTGCATGACCAAACGCCACTAGTACGCCTTGTAGAAAAAAAAAATTACACAATTATTTTATACATCAACATGATCCATGTAACTTACTGATTCGTGGATTAAGAAATTTTACACTATTTTTATTATACCTTCTATATGTCCAAAATTTTCTTGACAAAACCGCGGCAGTTATTTATTTGTCCCGCGCGACTCAGCTTACTCGGTTACCCTTCGAATGGTCGATTCATTTGTACATAATTCAAAAACACACTATCGGTCACGCAAACGATAACTTATATCAATTTTATATCCAAATTATACATTATCAAAAGAGTTATTGTGTTTCGTAAACCTCACACCATTAACGGTGGATATTATTGTTAACGATTTGACAAATTCTGTTCTTTATAAAATATAATTTCCATTTTTGTAATTGTGATTCCATCAATAAATTTGTTCCCTACAAATTTAATACGAAAGATGAAAATTTAAAATGATTGTATATACTTATTTCAAAAATATTCTCAGTTAAATTATGTTAATATTTAACAATTTTAAAATTACATTACTATAGTATTGAATAACAATGGTATCACAAGTGTTTTCGCGTGCAAACATTATTCGAGCAGAATTTAATTTCTTGCCACAAAATTAATTTAAAAAAAGAATATCTCTCAATTAGTCAAATTTCAAATTTTAAAAAAGGAAGCGCGTTAAAAAGAATAGTGAGCACAGGTAAAAAAAAAGTCTTATTCTGTCACATCACGTATAAATATCAAAACTGTGATTGTAATCGACATTCGCGCTTAAACAGCTACGTACTCTTCTTATCGCGATAACGTAACCATTTGAACAGTAAGGATAAAGTGGAACACGTCAATTGGGCAGGATATATCGCGGCTCGGTGCAGGGGGGACGTGTCTCATTGTATATTTTTTTTATTACGCCATTATTGTATCAGGCCTGCGTGTATAATGGTAAATATTATTTTTAAATACTACTCTAGTGAATGTGAAATTAATTTGAGCAAGTGTTGAAAGAATAGGTATGTGCGTTTGTTGCTTTTGCTTCGCTGATTGTAAAATGGATTTGAAAATTCTCGCGGATATAATGAAGATTGATAGTTTTTGCTTTATTCAACAAATCATATTGCGTTTTGTTTAATGTTTGTGTGTTCAAAACATAGTTGCAAAATATAATGAGGCTTTGGAGTTTTAGTTTTGTTGGAATGTTTCAAAATAACATATTTTTGCAAATGCAACAACTATAAACATGCAGAGCCAATATAGAGTAGTTATAACATCCAGTTCTGAATAAAAAAAAAAACTATGCTGTCAAAGTTTGCATTATTCGCCCTTAAAAACCAATTTTGAAAACTGTACCCGATAGAAGTAACTAGACATATTTCACAGTATGTTCTTTTTTCACGCTCACTTTTAATATGTGGTATGCAACAAAGTTTTTTTATTTTTATTTAACATCTCTTTGTAACAGCGCAGCGATAAATATCCATAAACATGCTTAGTTATTGCCTTAGCCCTAATAGTCCTTGGTTGATAAAATTACTGTAACCTGGACAAAAGGGCACCTAAAAATTTCCAGGATTCCTAATAACACAATATATAATTTTTTTAACTTTGAAAAATCCTTTATGGATCCCCTTCGTCGTGGGGGAGACGAGAGAGGTACGTGATACTACCTGCAGAGCTAGGATACGGGATGTAGGAACGCGAAGTACCGCAATCAACCGCGAATCACTAAGTAATCGTAGGTAGGTTAATGATAGACGTTCAATTGACGATAATAAGTGCACATTAAGGACACAACGCATTGAAATTATTGATTGAACAAAATGATGAAATAAATATATATAACTAGCTGTTACCCGCGACTTCATCCGCGTGGAATTTAACAAAGTTGGCAACAGCCTGCGGGCGCGTTCTGAGCCCGCGGGATGCATTGCAGGTTGTTGCTATCAAACTTAATCAGGCGCAGCGCTGCAACATTGGTTTTTCCTATTTTTTTTTCTAAAATAAAAGTAGCCTAAGTTACTCCTTGTTACATCAGCTATCTGCCAGTGAAAGTCCCGTCAAAATCGGTCCAGCCATTTCAGAGATTACCCGGAACAAACAGACAGACAGACAGACAAAAATTGTAAAAAATGTTGTTTCGGTATAGGTAACGTGTATACATCCAAATGCACTTAGTAAAAAGCGGTTATTTTAATATTCCAAACAGACACTCCAATTTTATTTATATGTATATAATAGTATTATTCGTTTCGAATAAATAAACAAAGACGTAATTGCGTTTCTCTGAAAATACAAGTTTTATTTAAATTAAACACTTACAACTTAATATAATTAATAACATTAGCAGTAAATAACAAAGATATTTACCTGAAAATACAAGAAACAACATTTAAAGCCTTTATTTCGGAATTTGTTACTTCTTGATATTAATATGAATTCACAATTTCTAAATCCTAACCTCAAATACACATGGCTCATGACCTTTCGGATCCTGTCAGCTGTCAGATGTCAAGTATAGGATCTGTCACTTTGAGGCTGTGTCGCAATAGCGGTAATATTTAAAAATAAAGAAAAGCTACTTTAAAAAAACAAGTATTAAACATGATGGAGGTTTTCTTTACATGTATAGATGTATAGATACCAGCCCTGTTGGGCACGGGCCTACCCTTAACGCAAGGGAGATTAAGCCATAGTCCACCACGCTGGCCCAGTGCGGGTTGGCGGACATAAATATAGTACGGGTATACGTGAAATAAATATTGTATATTGTAGTCATTTATTCCATCAATTCCAATCCCTTGGGATTGTTACTAAACATAAATTTTCATTGCTTTATCATCAAATTGTATTGAATAAGTACTTACTATGCCTATGTTATTATATGTCATGGTTAAATACAGTCTACAAGGCCTTAATAGGTATAGTTTTTATCATGTTTATTTGAACGGAATTTGAAAAGATTTACGGATTAATATATTACACATAAAACGGTATGATATATCAAGATTATAGACAACAATAACTATAAAATCTATACTAATATTTTAAATGTGAAAGTTTGGATGGATGGATAGATGGATGGATGGATAGATGGACGGATGTTTGTTACTCTTTCACGCCCGAACGGCTGAACGGATCTGGATGAAATTTGGCACAGAGATAGATTATAGTCTGGAATAGTACATAGGCTACTTTTTATCCCGGTGAAATGAATGGTTCCCGTGGGATAGATGTTTTAATTTTTCATACTTTTTATCGCGGGTAACACCGCCGGGCGCAGCTAGTATATCTCTATATAACTTCTCTTTAAAGAAAAGCAAAGATAAATAAAGTTGGTAACATAAAACATTTGATGAATGTTCTCGTAGGTTACATGAAAGATTACTTAATATTGCAAAACTAGGTATAATGAATTATCTCGTAACGGATGCATATGCAATACACATATGTGATAATAATGAACATTATAAGTACCTACATTTTAGTTTGATAACAGATTCAGATAATCATTAGTGTGGAAATGTCGGCTTGTGTTTACGTGACATTTGGCATATAACAGAATTTTTGCTCAAAATCTAATATAAAATACACGGTTTATATAAAAAACAACAAATTTCAACTACTTCAAACAAGGAACAGCAACGGGAAAAAATAAACTATTGAAAAACGCCCAAGCAGCCAGTGACATCAATAAAAAAACATTTTTTCAAAAAGATCGCTTATTCAACAAACTGACCTACTAAAATTCACCCAGCATATGTTTCAAGAGGTCTGGGGTAAATTAGATTGACCTAGTCTGAACTGGTTTGTTATAATGCTCTTCAAACTACTCAAATACATTTTCATCCTAGGACGTAATACTCGTAAGCTTATCCTTTTAATGGAGCGAGTGCCTACTTATAATAAAATACTGCGGGTTATGTTCATAGAGAAAACAACTTAGTCACTAAATAGTAAATAATAATTTCAGTCGGATTATCAATTTGTGCCATAGTTGCCAGATTAGATAAGGCTATATTGTTATACTAGGCACACAGATCGCAAGTAAGAAGAAACGCAATGAATGTGAGTGAGACAAACACATACGTGGGTAGCGGTATTTGACAGTAAGAATAACAACATAATGAAATAACATGATCCGGCATGATGTTCGGTGTTGCCATTCATGGATGGCGGGTCAGATCAGCTGCGCTGCATGTGCCTAGTGAATGTAGCGTCTCGATCTACTGCCGCCTTCCTACCTAGGCAAGTATGCTCCATCGTAGATCTCATCGTCACTTACCATCAGGTGAGATCGAGATCAAATACTTGCCTATAATGTATAAAAAAAAATTGAGGTAGAATTTACACAATGTTAACATTACATTTGATTGAAATAAAACTAATTTTAAGAATTTTATCGCGGTTTATTTTTGATTTTACGTTCCCGACGTTTCGGCTGCTTTACAGCAACCATGGTCACGGGAGGACTGAGGTGGTTGACGTCCTAGTGTCATAGTTTGACGGGGGTACCCTCATATTTAGTTGTTACTTGCGGTCCGATCTACGCAGAAAGAGCTCACTGTGTCTTGAGGTCTTGCAATGGTACGCTTGCGCTTAGTTTTATTTCAATGTGTAGTATTCGCGTAAATATAAGAAATCAATATTACATTTGATGTTGATTCTCATTCCCATACCATGCTGAGGTTATCCTGTGGGAATATGGGTACCATTATCTTGAAAATATTTCCATTGCTATAAAATTAAATAGGTATATAGATTTTTTGATCCTAAGACTTTATATAAGTTTTACGTTATTTTGTTATTGTAATGTCAATGACGTAAATAATTAAATTAAAAAAGTGTGTATGTGGGTGTGAGGGAAGGATGTAAAGGAAATATCAATGTATATGCTTGAGAATGTATGTACGCCTATGTACTTATTTGTATCTTTATGTTAAGAAACAACTCTATTCGACATTATAATGTCGTGATTTTTAGAGACAATTTAAATTCAACTGGGTTTTATGCACAGATTATTTTAATTCACATAAATCCGCTAAATTTTATAATGCATAAAAGGAATTATGTTTAGTTTTAAGAACGTTGTAAAATGCGTGAGAAGAAATAGCACTTGTGTGATATACGTTGAACCTCTTGATCGCTGTGCCACTAGGCGAAAATACTATAAATGAAATCACTCTATGACTATGTCTAAAATAGCGGAAATAGTACTTATACTCGTTATCATTACCGGGAATGTAAATAGTATTAGTGTAACATGTTTTATCAGAACAAGATAAAAAGTTAACGACAAACATAAAACTAATAATGGTGAAGCTAGATTTAAGTTTATACCTACTACTACTTGTATATGAATCATACGAACACATAAATTTGCTTTTAGCCTGATATAAATGCTTTGAGTTGAAACCACTTTCAATGTGACCCAAATTATGAAAGGATTACAATATACTTTACTAATTATAAACATTTATATTTTCCAGACTAAACTCTTCAGCTCCAAATCAAATGCATTTGAACTCGAAGTTTTAGAAGTGCACAATGAATACAGATCAGAGCACGGCGTGGCGCCACTGGTGCTTAACAAAGAAATATGCAAATACAGCCAAAAATGGGCCGAAGACCTCGCCAAGAAAGATTCTATGGCATACAGCCTGAACCAGAATTACGGAGAGAGTATCTATTGCGGCTGGTCAGCCGACCCAAGCACAAAAATCAAAGGCAGAGACTGCGTAGATAAATGGTACAGCGAAATAAACGATTATTCCTTCGGAAAGGAACCAGACATTTTAAGCTGCGGTCACTTCACGCAAATTATTTGGAAGAACACACGAGAATTGGGAATCGGTAGCGCCAAAAGCAAATCTGGCAAACTTTACGTCGTAGCAAATTACCACCCACCGGGGAACTATAGCGGACAGTTCGCTAAGAACGTCCTACCTCCTGGAGCTAATGAATTTAGGACTAGTTATAACAATTCCCCGAGAGAATCTAACAATAACTTGGCTCCACCGTCGCCAGGACAAAGGAGCAGCAAGAATCTAAGTGGCATCGCTTCTGAATTGGTCAGCAAATTCAGAACGGTTTCTGTATCGAGCGAAAAATTCGAAGATGAATTTCTGAGCGCACATAATGAGTACAGAAAACAACACGGAGTTTCACCATTAGAATTGAATAAGAAGTTGTGTAAATATGCTGACGAGTGGGCTAAAACGATAGCGAAGAAAGGCGAAACGGATCATAGGGATCAGAATGATTATGGCGAAAACATCTACTCGGCTTGGTCCAGCGATCCTAGCTTCACAGTGTCCGGGAGGGATCCAGTAGATAAATGGTACAGCGAGGTGAATAACCATAAGTTCGGCAGAGAACCCACCGATTTGAATTCTGGACATTTCACCCAAATCATATGGGAGGACAGTAAGGAGCTTGGGGTTGGAGTAGCCAAGTCCAAAGAGGGTCGAATATTCGTGGTTGCGTATTACTCGCCCCCGGGCAATGTAATAGGCAGTTTCGCCAGCAAAGTACGGCCGCCTATTAATTAAGTTTTTGTAAACATTCTGCCAAAGAAACATTCCTTAGTAGTTTTAGGTTAATTGTAAATGCCTCACGAAGTATTGTTCTTTTTATATTCAATAGTAAGTAACTAACTTCGTATGTTCTAGCGGTTAACTATCGCGTGGGAAGTTTTCACTTGAAGGTCTATGACATGTATTATGTTAGGAAGGTCCAGAGGTCAGTTGAAAATGCTTCTAACGGTCACCCATCCAGGAGTTTATCATATAGCACATAGTTGTTTTTTCAAGTGAAAGAAAAACTATTTATTCAACCCATGACGTTCGGATCGCAAGTCAGGGCCTTTTCCTCTGTGTTACCACGGTCAAATATTCCATGTATGAATGGGTTATCGAATTAATTTATACTTCATTGACATTGTACTGCACATTTATTCAAATACGTAAATTTAGGATTGAAAGAATAATGTATTGACTGAATATAGTAATTGTAAATTTATGGAAAAACTTTCTTTTTTTTAAATATAAAATATTCCCAGACGAACAAACTAACTATACGGTCCCACACAAAGAAACGCTTGCATTATGGGTACCGTGACTATGGGTGAACTCAGTATATAATACGTATACAGATATGAAAACATTTATGGCTTGGGTACAAACATACACAAAGTTTGTCCCTACCAGGATTCAAACCTGAGACCCTCGGCACAGAAAGCAGGGTCACTACCAACTGCGCTAATCAGGTCGTCAAATTGAGACCAAATTGAAAAATAAGCCTACAAAACAAAGACAATCTCTGATACATATAATTCTGATCCATCTCGGCACTAGCACTGGTAGCAGATATATCTGATTTAAAAAAAATGGTAAGGGCATTCCTCTTGAGACATCAAGATTTCACCACGCAATATTGTTTAATCTAAAAGCAACCCTATACGCAATAGTGAATTGTGTTCATAGAGACGTTAATAAAAGGCACTCCATATCGGCCTTCAACTACTCGGTTCAAGAGAACTTGGCCACGAAACAGATGGAGATAAAGCATGAATCGCTGTGAGAGTATCCATAAGCACACTTCGGCAAATAAATTTGATGAAAAACTCACTCAATATATATGAACTCCTATGTCTTTTCGAATAGAGTTCAAGGTGTGATGGATATTGGTTTTATGAATGCAAAATTTGGTATGTCGTTTGGAGTTCGTATCATTAGTTTTGAAAAGCGTGTTCAGTCTAGGGGAGTTAACTAAGCTCGTAAAATACTAAGCGAGAGTCTTTTGTTTCGTACAAGATATGTTTTTTTCTACGTTAATTATGTTTCTAATGGATCCTGTAATGGTGGCATAATATTTGATGTATATGATATCATTAAGTGTAATGCTTTTACATCACATATAGGCTACATTAAGTATAAAAATGTTTTTAATAATTATCTGTGCGTAGCACTCTCACGACGACGTCTATGATATCAAATTAGTTTTAGTCTATGATGCGCAGAAACAAAATATTTTACTTATGAACCGTCAAGAATGTTAACCTTCGACCTTCAACTCGTTCGGAATGCCGTTTCTATAGAGGAGAACGTGCAAGGAACTCTATGGTTGCGGTGTAAACCGGGCATTAAATATTGCACATTTTGGATGTTTTTTTTTTAATAAAAATGACAATAATTTATGCGATTGCCACACCAAACTCTTCCAATTCAGTGTTTTTTTTTTATTTAATGACATTAGGGTAGGCTGTTACATGACTCCCTGAAGCTACGTTTTCATCAGTCACCATTCCATTTCACGGTATGAATCCAATATTATGCCATCTGACTGGCTGATAAGAAAACTTTTATTGCTTTGTTGCAATGACGCGGGGTGTGATATGACTGAAATTATTTGCTTCTTTTTTTAAATATCGTGATGAACGAAATATGGGCTTTTCTTGTGGTAAGCATGACTTTGGTATTTATTGTTTTAAAAGCTTTAATATGTAAGATGTTGTACATAAAAAAAATATGATATCTGATATCGAACCTAATTGTACATTATACAGACGCTAAAATACTATGCACCCCAAAATAACCAGATTTAAATATCCTACAAACTTGTGAGGCATGCGTTTCTTTTGAGAAGTAAATGTTTTTGGCGAAATTCAATCCATACTTATAAGAATGTAGGATTGTTTTAAAATCAAATACTTCATCAAAAATTTATCTTAGTAGGTTTGAGGTTTGAAAAGTGTTCCAAAAATTTTCTTAAAGTTACTTTTAAAACTTATCTTACAGTTTGTAATGACAATCATAGAAGCCCACAAATTGGTGGAACAACACACAATGGACTTCATCCCGGTAAGAATTTCCTTGTCTGCATAAATATATAAATGCCCAATTTAATAGGTGAGCTATTGGGCACGAGAGTATTCGACTTTTTTCTAGCCTTGCCCCATATCGTGTTATAAAGCAGTCGACTTGTAATTAGCCTTCATTCTAATTACCGATATTTGACGTCCCAAATGGAAGAGTTATAAAAACTGCTTTCTCTATAGAGGCTTCCAAATTCAAATCCTGGTAGAGTCAAACTTGGCTTTAATCGCGGTTTATTTTTGAATTTTACGTTCCCGACGTTTCGGCTGCTTTGCAGCAACCATGGTCACGGGAGGACTGAGGTGGTTGACGCCCTAGTGTCATAGTTTGACGGGGGTACCCTTATATTTAGTTGTTACTTGCGGTCCGATCTACGCAGAAAGAGCTCACTGTGTCTTGAGGTCTTGCAATGGTACGCTTGGTTCTGGATTTTATGATGTTTACTACAGGGTCCGTCAAACTATGACACTAGGACATCAACCACCTCAGTCCTCCCGTGACCATGGTTGCTGCAAAGCAGCCGAAACGTCGGGAACGTAAAATTCAAAAATAAACCGCGATAAAATCCTTAATATTAGTTTTATTTCAATGTGTAGTATTCGCGTAAATATAAGAAATCAATATCTCTTATCTAGTTGGTAAGCAATATTGTAGGTAGTACAGCGCACGTATTCTCCCCATATTTTCCCCATGTTATATGCCCCCTATTACCGTTTATAGTGTGGTTAGGAATGACGGAACACCACAACTAAGGACGTGACTAAACTTTGGGGGAGCCGGGAGCTGCCCATTTATCCAGGCGATGACGTATTAACAAATTATTTGTGACTGCGCGAGGTTAGGAGGTGTAATATTTTTAGTAATTTTTTGTTTAAATTATTTCCATATTTTCTCTGCGATGGGCTATTTTTGACGGTTTAGAGGCAAAACACATGTCGAATACATTTTTAGATTCGCTTCGTTTCGCGGAGTATTGCATATTGTTTGGGGTCCCGACACTCGTGATAGATAGTTTTTCCACTAACATCTTAGAGGAGTTCGGTGTTGCTGGCTTCTATAATTATCGATCAACTTGTTTAGTTTATAATTGGAAAAGTTGACAAGGCGAGCGTCAGTGGTGGGTTCCTCTTCCCCCATTTGTTTAACACTGCATTTCCGCCAAGTTGCGCCTAGTTCTATCAATTATAATTCTAAGATTTTTTTAAGTTCAGTATACAGCGAGATTCAGAAAGGGTATACTACTTTTAAGCCTTTTTTGTTTTTTGAATATCAATATGACTGGTTTTACGTCGACCTATCGAAATTCACAATCGAATCAGAAGAATAAGTCTAGCGGGAATTTTGGTTTACCTACTGCCTGCATGTTATGAGAGTATGAAGGTCTGACATTAGAACCCCATGAATTATATGACTTCCTAAGACCTAAGTACACGATCACACTACCACAGCAAAACTACTTGAAGAAGTCAAGTTCAACATCCAGATATTTCTCCATAACATTCTTGATATTCTTTTTTCGAATATCAAGTACGTGTAGATAAATATTGATACACTAGCTGTCCCGGCCAACTTCGGACTGCCTCAGAATCAAATATATGTGAAAATGAGTTCATTGATATTCTATGAAAAATGTAAACGAATCAATCCCACGGTAACCATACATTTTACCGGAATAAAAAGCCTATGTGCTATTCGAGACTATAATCTATCTCTGTGCCAAATTTCATCCAGATCCGTTCAGCCGTTCTGGCGTGATGGAGTAACAAACATCCATCCATCCATCCAAACTTTCACATTTATAATATTAGTATAGATGTATGTAGGGGCTTTATCGTGGATTTTCGCATCAAGCCTCGCAAGCTAATCCGCGGTGCCACGTGGGTTTTTCAAGATCAGATACATTCGCGGATCCCTCAACCTGAGATGTTTGAGCAATATTAGAAATGAAAAGAGGCCTCTGAATAACACGCTTGCAAACACCTTAAGACGAAAAAAAAATTATTTTCATATTCAAATGGATATTGATGAATATAATAAGCGTCAATAGATTAAGTAATTTAAGGGAGTTTCAGGTTCAATCTCTACCACGACTATTAAAACTAGATTTTTGGGCCTCAAGTCTGCTAACACAATCGAACAACAATCGCATAGTAACTGTCACTTTTAACAGATATCCCATCCAATATCTTTCAACAGTGACAGTTACTATGCGTTTGCTGTTCGATTATGAATCGATTGCGTTAGCAGACTTGGGGCCTTGTGCCGAGGATCCCGGGCTCGAATCCTGGTAGACCCAAACTTTGTGTGTAAGAGTTTGAATTTTTGTACCCGACTTATAGATTTTTAATATCTATATGAGTATAATATACTGGGATCACCCTAGTCCGTTGTACGGTACCCAAAATACAAGCGTTGCTTAATATAGGACTTACGAATAAATATACAAATATTTCCGTTCACCGTATGGGACCGTACAGTTGGTGTGTTCTGTCTGGCGATATTATTATTATTGTATGTACACTGTCAATTTTTTACGGTACCTATTATCCTCATCTTTATCTGGTACAGTACCTGCTTAATTTACGAGGAAGGGCTGTAAACATAAATTTAAATTGTCTCTTGTATGCATTAAAATTCCTTAGGACGGGGTGTACAATTTAATTTAGTCGCATAGCAAATATGAGCTCTCCCACATCCTGTAAGGTAGTCGAGTTAGCGTTAAAATCGATTTTATTATGGGGTGAGGTGCACAGTTGTCGGAACATGACACTGTTTCCGTAAAAAATAATCAGAGTTGGTATACACAGATATTAAATTAAAAAGTTATATTTGATATCTGTGAAACAATATTATCTAGATAGTTAACGTATTTTTAACATAACAACAATTGTGTTGTTGTGTGTTATAAAAAGAAATTACGATAATAAAATAATATCTCATTAATCTGTGCTGTCACAATATAAAAGTAATGAAAAATCAGTTGTTTTGGTTGCTTTTTATTAAAACCTACTACAGTTTTACTATGGCATATAATCGTAAGAATATGTATGTAGGTTATATTGTACGGGCAGAATAAAAATCAAGAGGAATATTTTTAAGGCTAAATTCAACAGGTCCTCCGACTGCCGATAATCATACCTCTCACCCCACGTAAACTTGTTATCCCGCTTCTCAGATATGAATTTATATGCATCGTATGTACAGAATATAAATCTTAAAATTCTAAAGCGACATATAAGTTGCTGGCCTGTAGCGTTTTAAGTGGGTCATGTTTAAATATTCTACGCAAAGCCATTAGTTGTATGTTCTGAAAAAAATTGGCAGAGGTCAAGTTATACACAGAATTGTTGCTAATTGTATTATCTGACGGTTCGAGCATGCTGATTGCCAGATGCATTTTTTTTGTAGGCGCTATCCGGCCCGCGAATCCCTCTGACATGGGGATCATAAAGTCTCTGATCCCCATTTAACTAATTCTTTATTTAAATAAAAAATAAAACAATATTTATTTATATACATATTACAACATACTACATTTCTTACAGCCATTAATATTCTAATTTGCCAGTTGCCCAAGCTGAGGTCTGTTAGTACTACCCCTGAGATACCTTTGATTTTCACTCCTCGACACCGCCCCGCATACCTCGGATAAGGAAAAAAAGACAGCTGCTATGGGTTAGCTACATTCCTCGCTTATTAGCTTTAATATATTGGTACATCCTCCTCTTAACTCTTAGCCAATCGACAGGTTGTAGATCATCCAGGGTGCACCGGGTAAGAATTTATAGGAAGTTATAATGGATTATAAAGTCATTATAACGCACTTTTTCCTCTGAACAGTTTGTTATAATGCCATTATAATCCATTACAACTGTCCATAAACTTGAGGGTTACTATTGGATTTTCGCAATACAAGAACAGAGACCACCTAATTATAGACAACAAAAGACTGACTGAGTTCTGTTGAACATGATTAAAAGCTAAATTTTGCCGTAACTACGAGCCGCATAAGCTTAGCAGAATGAGTCTTGTTCTTGCTATAGTTAGGTGGTCCTGCCTTAAAAAAGGCCGGAACCAAGACTGCAAAACCGGACCTTTTTTTCGTACCCGGCCTTTTTTGCCTCATTTATGGGCAACGAAATTGCGGGGCACGTTCTGAAGAAAATTTTCTCATCATTAAGTGCCTTACTATAATCGCTTCCATTATTCTAGCTGGCTTCTCTCTAGCAATAATATTCATAGCAAACTAAAATAACACATAAAATATTCCATCTCTCAGTTACCATATATATTGATACGCCGGTATAATGGCGACTCAAAGGAAACTTGGTTCGGACCGCCATGTTTATTTATCGTTAGTTTGAAGGTGCACCTTCAAAATTGAAACTGTTGCCATAATGTTTCGTGTAATTTTGGTATATAACTTTTAACTTTGTAGAAATAGTATATAACTTGACTTTTCAAGTTCTCCCAACATATCCGGTTAATTTTCAATAAAGTATCCACAGCTTTACTGATAGGAGTAGGGGGATTCATTTCATCAACATCATTATCACTACTCGTGGATATTAAACATCTATACAAGGTGTAACTATTATAGTGTAAAATATTTTAATAGATGAATCATTAAGTTATATGGATCGATGTTTCAAATATTGTTGAGACTGAATATATCTTATAACGCTTCGCTGTACAGCTTCACCCGAAGAGAGGGGGAGCGCTAAAGGCGCTCCAGCCAGAAGGGTAGGGGGGCAACTAGCTGAAGGGCGCCTCCGGAGGCATGACCTCGGCTTGGGCTGTTTCCAGTGTGGGGGTTGACGACAGACGACTGATCCTAGGTGCGAACACGTACCTGTGGGCAGAGGATGTGTTTCGTCAACCTCGCCGGCGAGGTCGGTGTCTGTTTGTGTTAGGTGAGTCGGTCCAGAAGCACCGTCCCTATATATATATGCCGGCCGTTTTCCTACCATTATAAAAGAACACAATATAACCAACAATGGCAGGGCCGAGCGCACAATCCGTCACCTTCATAAAGTGACAACCCGCGCGGAACGCCCGGAACACAAGCAAAACATAACATAAACGGGAACTGAATACCAAACAACATATAGGTATTCCGTGTTAGTGTGTACATGGTTATAGAAGGATTTTGAACTGTATTAAGCAACACATGAAGTTCATAATCGCATGCTCTTGAACGGCTTTCGCTTTGTATCACGACGCATTGTGCAGCTTATAGGGACGTTAAGATAGATTTTCTTTTAATTTCTGGTCAAAATATGTTTCTGTTATCTGTTTTATAAGCATAGAGAAGGCTTGTTCTTATTTCAATTGACTGATACTTTACGGATTAAAGGCTTGACTGAATAGATGCTGAATTATTTTAACATATTTTTTCAGTATTTGAGAAAAAAATATGTTAATACCTTGCGATAGTTTATAATGATTAGATACGAAATTCTCAGAAATTCAAACATTTTAGATTCTGAGAAAATCTCCTAATATTGCACAAGGCTTAGGCGCCGAAAATATTAATTTATTTTAAGCAAACAGTCATTAAATGTGTAATGGAAAAGCGAAATTAATTTTGTGTTCTGTAATTAAAAGCAAACCATAAGCGTTTTAGTATAAAAACGAAATTTATCCCCTCCGGGTACTTTATTATGACACTAATGAACAATAAAAATATTTAATGCTCTATATTTTCTTGAGATTTCTTTTAGATGTTATCTATTCGTAAAATTAAGTAGCATGGCGTAACTGGTTGCCGAATATTCAGTTATTGCTTGCGGTCCGATCCACGCAGAAAGTGCTCACTGTGTCTTGAGGTCTTACAATGGTACGCTTGGATTTGGATTTACTTATATTAATTACTGGATCCCAAGGCAGTGGTAGCAACCAGCAATCTTCCCTATTGAAATTAGGATGTTTTATTCATTTCAATGACCTCACGTATAATCCTTGGTCGGAATCGGTGTTCTTTTGTGAGGATCTGTGGTTTATCAAATCTCATATAATGGCAGGTGCTATCTTGTACATGTTCACAGATTGCAGACTTCGTGGAGCGCTGTTGTTTTACATCAGCGATGTGTTCTTTTACTCGGATTTTATTGATCTTAAAATTCTTGCTGTAGAGTAGCCGAAACGTTGGAAACGTAAAACATAAAATAAACGCGTTAAAATCCGTCATATTAGTTTTATATAAATGTCTAGTATTCGCGTAAATATAAGAAATCAATATTTTCACTAAACTTTATGAGAACGATACTAAGAGGTAAAACTATGAACAAAGCGAACTCATGCATTTCTTTGTTTCATTATCACTGTCTAGCTAAGGGTGTTACCACATTAGCGAATACGCTGACAGCTACGGGCTGTCACTGCAACCGTTATTTTAAATAAATGCAGATATTTAATTGTATTTCCCTTTTACGCAAGGCTCGGGAAATGCATACGTCCAGTAATTTTTTCTCCCTAAAACAACCTTCTGAGGCACAACAACAATTATTTTTGGCAAATGTCATGCATCCTGCTCGCACCTCACAGTTTCCATTAAAGTATCTCAGTGTCATCATGATTACCCTACAGTATCTCGAGCACAATCCTTTTTACGTAGCATTTTGGTACGTAAGCGTCGTCCATCCCGCTCATACTACAGATTTTATAAATTAGTATGACAGTGACAGCTTGTTTTCTCGATGACGTTACGATTACATTAGGAGATCCTGCTTACCCTACTGTTTTAGCTTTGCTGGCACCAGTTCATCTGTTGAGTGGAATAGATTGCACTACGCAATGGCCACGAGATAAAAAAATACAAACAGTCGTGTTCGCGGCATTTTCGCCAATGTATCCGAGCCCTAATATGAATATGGCAAAGTTAAAACATCCATTCAAGCAAGTTTTCAGAATAAACGACTGACATTGACAAACTTTAGTAAACAAGATGCACCATTTGTGTCTCTTATAATCAGGCAGCTGTTTAATTAAATGCAAAGTTTGGGAACGTCAACTTTGTTTGATGTCGCGGTTGTTTTAATTCAAAACGTTCGTGTAAAGTTGTAGTGCCTTTTAACAACGGTTAAGAGAAACTGTTTCATATTAAAATTTTGATTCATAGAAGAAATCTCCCTATTTCGGATGAGAATACGAATGTATGGTCGCCTTAAAGAGCTGCGTTCCTAGATTGGATGCTCTTTTTTTATTGATCGTCATTTTTATTCTGCTGTAACTTGGCGTGCGCCATATTGAAATAATCTTTCGGCAAAATTCGGAAAACACGAGGCGGACATTTTAATTTATAATATTATCATTAAGGGAGCAATTTCACACTTACGATTTTTTAAACTATTTATAATTACCTATATATTGGATGCACTGACTACACAACGTCTAAAACATGTTTTATCAATATCTAAAATTGACTGTTAATTCTTGCCACCAGTAGCTCAAGCACTAGCTCTTTACGTATCGTTACGGTAAAATTACCATCTTGCGTCTCGCTCACACCACAGGGTTTATTCATGTACATGAGAGTAACAGCAAGCTTTCTCGATGACGTTACGATTAGGTATCCCTGTTTACCCCACAGGAAAGGCGAATAAACATGGAGGATATTAACAACCTCGACGAGTTGCCAGAAGCGGAACCAATGTTGCCAGGTCACACGTTGCTGAGACCTTCCAACACCATGCTGAAGTCGGCCGCCAAGTTCCCCAGTGATGACACCAATGCTGTTTACGGGAACCACGATAACTTGGGCATAACGTACGTTGATTTACTTTTATCGACCATCTGATTGACGCAATTGGTAGTGGACACCGCCTCCTGTGCCCAGTATCCCGGGTTCGTGTCCTGGTGAGGGGCAACCATTTGTGGGATGAGTACGAATGTTTGCAACCGAGTCTGGGTCACATTAATTGACAAATAAATCGAAATGAGAACCTCCTCGCATTTTTCATTGGTTAAAAAATGATAACGAGTCGATTGCGACAGCAGGACTGGGGCCTTAAAACACCTTAAAACTGTTGGAGCCCTAAAACAACTGTACCTATTTTAGTAATCAATTCATTTGTTGCAAAATCAGAATATATTTATTCATGAGAACTTTTGCTGTACTTATGAATCATCAAAATAGTTACAAAATGCCTTAGCATTTTGTAACTATTTTGTAGTAAAGTTGTAGCTTACTACAACTTTACCACCCGTTGGGAATGCCGTTGCTATGGAGACGAACGGACTAGAAACTCCATGGTTGCTCTTTTTTAACCGACTTCAAAAAGGAGGAGATTCTCAATTCGATTGTATTTTTTTTCTTAATTTTTTTGTTTAAATGATCTAGAATAAAATACATTATTGATTTTGACTTGATTTGTGCTTCACAATATTCCTTCTTTGACAGTTTTGGAACCACCAATAATCGTGTTCTATACACGGGATTCAGAAAAGAGAACAACATGTTGGTTCGTATGTTAATTTTTTTGTAAGTTGGAATAACTTAAATATAATTATATTTTAAAATTATTTTTTTCAGGCAACAATAATGAACGCTATAAAGAAGATGGACCCGCACAATGGGCATAAACAGTAAGCTACGAAATTCCTTGAAATCATTAATATTATTAATAAATAATTTTATTTATTATTTGGTATTAATAGACAACATTACGTTATAGGAAACAAGCTATTGTAAGTTTCTTTTTATTCTTTTTTAAGCACTTTTTAATGTTTTTTCCCCGGCTCGCACCTTTGGGATTTCTGGATTTCATGTGCGAATCTCATTTTCAATCACGATTATCACTTGCTAAACGGTCAAGGAAAACATCGTGAGGATACCTGCATGTCTGAGAGAACCCCTCGAAAGATGTGTGAAGTCCGCCAACCCGCGCTGGGGGACCGTGGTGGACTATGGCCTAACCACCCTCGTATTGAGGAGAGGCCCGTGCCCAGTTGTGGGACATTAAAAAGGGCTGGATTGTTTTTTTTTTGTTTATAAATATGGAACTTGAACCTCCCTTCATTTCCATCACTGCGGATCCATACGCTATTTTAAATGGAAAATAGTGTCCCAACTTAAAAAAATATAACTATTACATTATATGTATATACATATTTTTAAATTATTACTGCATTACAATAATTATTTCGCCACAGATTTTAATAGATACTGACGCAAAGAGGCCGAAATCTTTTTCGTAAGTGCATTATATACACAAAAATATTACTTAATAATATACAATTAGTTTTAAGTTAATTAATAAATAAATAAAATTAAATAGCCTTTGAAATAAAACTTACTTTACAGATTTTATCGCGTTTATTTTATGTTTTTACGTTCCCGACGTTTCGGCTGCGTTACAGCAACCATGGTCGCGGGAGGACTGAGGTGTTTGACGCCCTAGTGTCATTGTTTGTACTGGGGTACCCTCATATTTAGCTGCTGCTTGCGGGCCGATCTACGCAGAGAATAGCCATTGTCCACCTATCCTACTTACCACCTAAACTTCTTAAAGAGTTTTTAGTAATTCTAATATTGTATAATATGCGTTTATAATTCCATAACACCAGCACCACTGGTGGCTTCGGCCGTGGATATTCACCACCCACTGAACAAAGCCATGTCGCCAAGCAGCCTAGCCGTGTTCCGGCATGATGTTCGGTGTTGCCATTCATGGATGGCGGGTCAGATCAGTTGCGCTGCATGTGCCTAGTGAATGTAGCGTCTCTTATCTACTGCCGCCTTCCTACCTAAGCAAGTATGCTCCATCGTAGATCTCATCGTCACTTACCATCAGGTGAGATCGAGATCAAATACTTGCCTATAATGTAATAAAAAAAAAAAACCAGTTACATGATTAGGTTGTCTATCCTGGACATAAGCCTTATCTAGAGATTGCATTCTTCTCTATGCTTCGTTTTCTGCGCCATCCTCTTTGTAAATCATAATATTAAGTTTACTTTTTATAAAATTACTGAATATTTACAGGAAGGCAAAAAAAATTGAATACCTTCTAAACAATGGTGATATTGTAAGTATTTATTTCACATTATATTAATTTCATTGTATTAGTGTGTGTGTGTGTGTGTGTGTATTGTGCATTTGTGTATGAGTATTAGTGTGTTATAATTCTGGTAACATTATACGACTGATCAATTTTCTCCTGTTATATACTTAGGTGCCTGAAGAAAACGCTGCACACGAAATATTAGATCAGTATGTATATTTCATAAATATAAATAATTATATTTTCATGCAAGCACATCAATAGTACAGATATAGATCGTATGTTTTATACTTATAAGGCACATTCCGATCAGCGAAAAATAAATCTGATATTTCGCGACTATGCGGCTTACACAAAAACCAAAAACCAATGATCGCATCACATAAATATAACTTTTTTTTATTAAACTGTCCGGTCCCGGCGAAATTGGTACCACCTCAGAATAAATTACCTTAATTTTTTTTTCCCCATGTTCTATTAGTTATTTTGCTATTAGAGGCGGACACAAATTCAAAAAATCAAGGAACCCAAATATCGGCCCAACCGTTCTTGAATTATAAATGGTGTAACTAGTACGACTTTGATTTCTTATATTTACGCGAATACTACACATTGAAATAAAACTAATCTTAAGGATTTTATCGCGTTTATTATTTGTTCGTCTCAAACTATGACACCAGGACGTCAACCACCTCAGTCCTCCCGTGACCATTGCTGTAAAGCAGCCGAAACGTCGGTAACGTAAAAAACATATAATAAACGCGATAAAAGCCTTAAGATTAGTTTTATTTCAATAGTACGATTTTGTTGTATATATAAAGATCATCATTTATTGATTTTTAAATATATATTGATTTTCAGAACATCAGATCAGAATCAAGCGGATGATGATGTAAGAATATTTTAGAATACTACTCGGCTACAGAAACGGCCTGCAACAATTAATTATTTTGTAGGTCAATGACATCTAATGAGAAATGATGGTGATGATTTTTTGTTCAGTTCAACTATCGACGCAGAAGCAGAAGGGATAAGTATAGAAATCGCGACGACATGTACAGCAGCTCCTCCGACAGCGACACCTCCAGTGATGCTTCTTCAGGATACGAGAGGAACCCTGGCAACCCTTTCACAGTACACAAGAATAAATACAAACAGAATTGGCTGTGGAATCATAAGGTAAGTCCAATTAAACATATAGGGGAAGAAGCACCTACCACTGACCCTCGGCTTGTCAACTTTTCCAATTATAAACCGAACAAGAAGCCAGCAACACCGAACTTCTCTGAGATGTTAGTCGATAAATTATCTATCACGAGTGACGGGACGCCAAATAAAATGCAATTTTCCGCGAAACCAGGCGAATCTAAATAAGGATTCGACACGTGTTTCGCCTCTAACCGAGGCATCCACTCTAAGAATGCATTGGAAGTCCAATTCATAACTAACGATTGACCGCAAGTAAAACGCGCAATTCTCTTCTGTATCTTGGCCGCCAATGGTCTGAGGATTGGCCTTCCAATAGTTTCTCAATGTTGATATGTACCTCGTGCTTGTAACATTATCAACTCATGTCTGTAGCCCTGTTTCACTTTAAAAAGAATGTGTGGAATACCTGTTGGAAAACAACCTGATTAGCGCAGTGGGTAGACATGATTGTTTGCATAGGTAGTGGTAGTTTAGGGGTCAGAAAATGACATAGGGACATACTTTTTAATCGCGGGTAACACCGGGGCGCAGCTATAATAATACAAATATAGTTATATCAAAACACGCCAGGGCTTTGATTGTTTGTATATAAAACGTAGATTATACCATTAAGCACCTTGGGCTCAAACCCTCTCTGGTTCAAGCCCAAGGTTTGATGATTTCCGTCAATAATAATTTCAAAGGGTTCATAGAGCATATTATCTTTTATAGATGGACGGTGCTCACATGAACGTAAACCCATACGCTCCAGACTTAAATAGTATGGGACCAACAGGAGCTCAGTTGTTCTTTAATCGGAAATGGTGGTATTTCAATCAGGTAAAGTGGGCCATGAAAATGGTTTATCAGTTTTGACAACAACTTCTAGCTGATGATAATAAAGATATCTCAGTAAAATAATGAGACCTTGCCATCTATGATGTGTAAGATTGCACATGCAAATGAAAATACTTAAACCTTGCCAGCTTATGATGTGCAAAATGATTATCGATTTACCCGACTAATAATATATCAATAAAAATAGATTTTTTTGTTTTCCAGGATGATTACAAGCCCATGGGATGAATTGCGACTTTATTTAAATCAGTTAATTAATGTTTCCAGAATAATTTAATAAACTAAAATCCATCTACCACAGAAATTCCTATGATTGGCTGATCTTCAATGTCTAATTTAATTATTTAAATACCCTAACTATTTACTATGATTTCTTTGCATAAGCAAGGGACTTCTCTTGTGCTATGCTAGGGGGATTTATGACATAGTCTACTAAGCTGCAGTCATGCTTTTTAATCGCGGGTAACACCACGGGGTGCAGCAAGTATTCTATATTCTGACAGGAATAAAAGCGTCGTAAATGAGCAACATTCCTTCAAAAAGATCGTTCAGAATCTTAGGATATTGTCAATACAAAACTTTTCAAGGAAATATCAACACGTTCCCGCCACAGTTTCCTTTCAACCCGTTCTATAGTAAATCTATTTCCCGTACACGACGTGTATTTCAAAAGGCTGGGTACGTTTTAACTTTATGCTCAAGTGGTTTTACCTGTGACGTCACACGCCCAGAAAATGGCGATAGGATTTTTACTACAAAAATGAACTTTGCCACACGAAATACTGATCGTAATGGTCAGAAAATATAGAGTAGGTTTGTTATATTGACGCGAATACTACACATTGAAATAAAACTAATTTTACTTAATGTTACACTTTCTGCGTAGATCGGACCGCAAGTAACAACTAAATATGAGGGCACCCCGATTCAAACTATGACACTAGGACGTCAACCACCTCAGTCGTCCCGTGACCATGGTTGGTGTAAAACAGCCGAAATGTCGGGAACGTAAAAAATATAATATAAACGCGATAAAATCCGTAAAATTAGTTTTATTTTAATGCATAGGGTAGTTATTCATAGTGCTACTACGAAAATACTACTTTCAAAATGGGACTCCGTAATTTAGTCATCACGACTATATTTCCCGAAGATAGGTAAGCAGAAGACCACTCCTATACCCCACATTTTCCTGATGCTATTTTCAGCACCATTACGTTATGAGGGTCACCCTATTTATTTGACGGCCTGATTAGCGCAGTTTGTAGTGATCCTGCTTTCTGTGCCGACGGTCTCGGATTGAAATCCTTGTAGAAAACTTTGTATGATGAGCACGAATGTTTGTACCCAAGTCATGGATGTTTAATATCTATATAAGTAATATATACTGGGTTCGCCCCCAGTCCATTGCACGGTACCCATAATACAAGCGTTGCTTAGTATGGAACCGTGTAGTTGGTGTGTTAGTCTGACGATATTATTTTTTCTATAGTTTGGAGTTTTCCGCTTACCCGCTATAGTCCACCACTGATCAGATGGCGAACTTCACATGACTTGAAAATGGTGCAGCAAGTTTAGTGATAACAAAGAATCTCAGAATTAAAATCAAGTAACAATACATCTACTAATTGAGGCATTAGTGCTAAAAGTTGTAAACCCTAATAGCCATTTCTAAATGTAAAACAAAGACTTAGGTATAACCTCGCTCCGACCCGCATTAGTTATTAGCAAAACAAAGCAAGGGAAGCAATAATTCATGTCATGAAAAACTGTCGAGTGTGTAGGGCACACACGAGGTCATGTTATAATTATTAAGTCAGTCATTTGAATGTCGCATGCGCTGTGCAGCAATCAGCAGTGATAGCCAAGTTGGTAGAACCCTCGCCTCGGTAACGAGGATCGCAGGTTCAACCACGGCTCGCACGTCTTCGGTTTCTGGATTTCATGTGCGAATCTCATTTTCAACCATGATTATCACTTTTTTTTAATGGTTCTAGGCCCGCCACACACTCCCACCACTGCTACTCCTGTAGGCTAGGATCTACAGTGGTGTCCAATGAAGACACCGAGGTTTGACCCTCGGCGAAGTGAGTATCACTTGCTAAACGGTGATGGAAAACATCGTGACTTACATGTCTGAAAGAACCCTTCGAAACATGTGTGAAGTCCGCCAACCCTCACCGGGTCAGTGTGGTGGACTATAGGCTTAATCCCTTTTGCATTGAAGGGAGAGTAGTGCCCAAAAGTGGGGCATTAAAAAAGGGCTACTATTATTATCATGCGCTGAAGAACAAGTTTTTTGTATGTTGTCAATGGAATACAAAAAAAATTCATTCATCTTTGTAAAAATTCATATCAGCAAAAAACCTTCACTTTTACATTATAAGAACTTTTTTTTTTTTTTTTTATTACATTATAGGCAAGTATTTGATCTCGATTTCACGTGATGGTAAGTGACGATGAGATCTACGATGGAGCATACTTGCCTAGGTAGGAAGGCGGCAGTAGATAGAGACGCTACATTCACTAGGCACATGCAGCGCAACTGATCTGACCCGCCATCCATGAATGGCAGCACCGAACATCATGCCGGAACACGGCTAGGCCGCTTGGCGACATGGCTTTGTTCAGTGGGTGGTGACTAGCCACGGCCGAAGCCTACCACCAGTAGAGTTGTCACCTGGTTGGCACCACCCAGGGTCACGTGTAGGGTATCTCGAGGGTACTTAATTCTCCTACGGACGAAGGTGACTCGACCCCAAACTACCGTAAGATGACGTCTATCTGAAATTCATGAACTGATAACCATTCGCACGATTATTGGATAAACTCCCAATACGTTTTGAACTCTATTTTATTAATCGCAAAGTAGGTTTTCATCTTGCTTGATCTCAACGAGACAGCCGCGATCACGTTATCGATCGATATCACAATTTGCATTAAACAGGTATTCCGGACCAAACTTTTAGCTGTATTTTGTTCCTCAAATGACTTGGAAATCACTCTTTTGCGATCTGTTTTAAAGTCGATTGACATTAAAACGCAGAATATAAGTATGGAGTTAATGGCATTTAAACAAACTAAACGACCAATATAATAACAGTGAACAGGACCTCTCTATATTAGTGTTACGTCAACGAAAAAAAATCTGTCACTGTCATTAGCATTTATAAAACCTGTGGTGTGAGCGAGATGGAAGCTCCTTATGTTACCGTAAAGCCTTGTAAAAATATGTTACTTGAGCCACTGAACAAAGGAATGATACATATACTTAGATATTTTAAAAAAATATATAAAAAAAGAAAATCTTAACGCCTCAAATATTTGAATAAGTAATGTATAATAAGGAAAGAGGTTAAATAGTTCTTTATACTTTGGTTAGGGACAGAATCTTTAGGATCCCATGCTTTATAGGGCCAGGAATTATATTACGTAAAAGTGAACAAGAAACTCTGAAAATGTAGTTAATGACGATTATATTTCAATTTAATTAAAGTGATATTATTTTAACGGCAAAGTGTGTTTCACCCTTCAATCAATATGAAAGTAGCGGAATCCAGTGTTTTTTCATGCAAAACGTTGAAGAATTCCGATTTTGTTTGAACGTTTTCAGGGGGATTATTTTGAAAAGAAAAGTTCAGCTTTTGTTCCAAATTGCTGCTTTCGACGACGACCTCTATATTTAATTTTATTTTTTCAAAAAAATGTCAACATATTATTGCTAATGGAGAATATTAATTTACCACATTTTTTTAATAATTATGAATATTTATGAAAATACAAACCGGTTCTTGAGTAATAAATGGTGTAATTAACACGACTTTATATATAAATAAAAAATATATATACGTATATATATAAAGTCGAGTAAATATATATAAATACATTATATACAGAATACATTATAAATTATAATGAGTTAAACTCTGTGATTACACAAAACCGAGTAACGGTAACCAAACTATAACCAAACTTAACAATAACCAATTTCATGGTAATTTTGTTATAGTGTTAGTAAAAAAATAATTGACTTGCTTTTTGGCTTAGCGGTATTGGCTATAAAAACGCAAGGATGGTGACAAAAATGCAATGGAGCTGATTATTTGTGTATTTACTATAACAATTGTGAGTTATTTTTTTTTACTTAAGCTTATTTTAAGATTTTTTTTCATTAGCTTCATTTTATAAAACTTTGTATTCTGGAAGATTCGGCCGGGGTTTGAACCTGCGATCTTCGTTACCGAGGCAAGCGTTCTACCAACTTGGCTATCACTGCTATGGATGGCCATGCAATAGTTCGAAATAGACCTCCCTGGAGTCTTAAGTCGTCTTTCAATTGAATAATATATAATTACATTATAGTGCTTAGCATAACAATGATAATACATGACAAATACATCTCAAACATATCTACAGAACCCTATACCGGGTACAAATAGTTAATTCACTCGAACAACCATTAACGGAATTGATGAATTTACCGCGGAGCAATCCCATTTGCATAATTACTTTATCTGTCGTAATCATTTTTCGCATCGCATTATTCAAATCAAGTCACATCATTTTATTTCAGATAGGGTTCACATTAAAATGACAATTTATCAAATAAAATAAATTGAATTGAAGTCGTAAATAATAAACAAAAAAGCTTAAATCCTTGTTTTAATTTTGATCCTTTTACGACAAAGATATTCAGTGAGATATAGTTGCATCCCCCTCTAACCCACAGCACCTCTAAGCTAATCTCGCCGCTCACACACCACGATACACTAGATTCCGTTAATGCTATCCTGCAGGTGACTTATACTTGGGGAACCCAATGATGACACTTATATCAGCTGTCAATTCTTCGAATTTTATTCGATTTGAACAATTACTAGTTAAACATAGCTGCACTTTTATTGGTCTTTATCGTAGCAGGCTAAGCAATAAAAACAAAAGAAGTAATAAAAAAAATGTCGCCAGTACCATTGATTCGATGCCGTGTATTTGGAAGCGAAGAGCTCTGGTTTAAATGAAAAACATACCTATATTTACGGATAATTCGGTGTAACTAAAAGCGGTAACATTATACAATCCTAGATGGCAGCAGTATATCATAGCAAATTATATAATGCTCTCGGCATCAGACACACGGTATAATAAGTGCAAATCATTAATTTTAGGATAAAACCTATTTCAGAGCATTTGGCATTGCAATGGCGTCAGTATTCAAGAACAGTTGGAACACATTGCGGTAAATATATTTTTTAATTGACATTTAATTATATACTTATCAAAATTGGAAGAAAGAAAGAAATAACATTTATTTCATAAAAAAATCACAAGACAAATAAAGTAAACAATAAGGAAGTGGAGACAAATAAAGCAGCAAAAAAAAGATATTAAAAAAGTAATACAAAATAAAAATAATTGGATATTTTTAAAATTTATTTCCACAGGCAACACGCAAGGAGAGTCTAGGTATACCTACTGATTTTATGCCATCGGTAAGTTCCAAATTTAAAAGACAACATCCACTTAGTATTGAATACTTCAAACCTTCTCAGTCATAACTTTTTATGATCAAGAATCCAAAAAGTCCAGATGGACCAGTCAAATTTTTTTTAATAAAATTTTAACCACCTTCAAACGTGGGAGTACTATCTTACCATTTTCCAGAGGCGAGACTATGACTTCCATCCTGGAAAGTCGTCGGTCATCCTCGGGGTTCCCTCCATGGTCAGTCACCTGCCAGAGGCGGAGCCCATCCTGCCAGGACACACCCTCATCAGACCCGCCTTGGACATGCTGAAGTCCGCAATCAAGTTCCCACACAGGGATATGGACAATGGCGCTGGGGTGTATGGGAACATCGATAATTTAAGTATAAAGTAAGCGATTTCGTCATCACTAATTTTAACTAAAACTTTCAACCTTCTATAACCTAGTTAGAGCTCTTTAGCGGACTCGAATCGATATTAAATAGGACCGCTATCCCAGTATACAGGGGACCAACGACTAAAGATCATTAGTGCCAGTAAACAAAATTAGACTCTAAACAGCCTTAGTGCTATTAAACTAAATCACAAGATTAGGGCAGCACTCTATTTTTTAGAAAAGCTCATCGCATATATACCTAGCTCGAAAAATCGAGTTTTACTATTTTATTTTATGTCCTGTACTTTTAGTTATACAATGGCTAATTTTCCAGCAACATTCCTTCACTGTAATTTAAGATTTTTTTTTGCCTAACTAAAAACGAACAGCGAAATATCATAGGCAAGTTCTATAATATCCCGCCGTTCGTTTATAGTTATTTAAATTTCATTTTTTTAATATTTATGTTTAAGATGGGACGGAAGAAGCGAGAGAGTTCTGCACACTGGGTTCCGCAGAATGAATGACCGCTACGGAACCATGAAGGTATTACAGTTTTTAACATAAGTAAATTCCTCCATCGCTTTTACTCTCTAAGACCTTATCTTACTTTGACCGATCCCATGTAATAATAAGGTATTTGCTTTTAAAGCACTCCCTAATTGAGGTTATTTGTGGCCACCAGGACTTTGAGCCGCCGAGAAGAAACGATGGAAAAGAAAAAAGGTAAAATATACACATTACTCTTCATTATATAACGTGTAAAATATTTTAACAGGGCCAACAGTAGGTTAAACAGATAATATTCCCAACGAAATAAATCAAATTATTATACGTTTAAAAAGGACACCGCGTGCTGAGTCAATTATTTTATAGTCAAAGTCAAAATCGAATCGTTTATTTCGTATAGGCCTACGGGGGCACTTACAAATTGTCATTACCTTTTTTTTTTCTTAACTGTCAACTCAACTCTATACATCAACGTTATTCATATAACTTACTGATTTATCAGTTAAAATATTTTACACTATATTTGTTACACCTTACTAAACAACTTAACAAAAAGGTGCAAATTCGTATGTCCGTTAATTTAAGAAAAATGGCTTGTCGCATAAATTAATACAGCTTAGCAGGCTTAGTGCTGTAAATTACTGAGTAATTTACTAGTAAATGTTTTCTAATAAATTAAAATATAATTTAAACATTAAAGGTTACTGCTAATTTTGCTTCGTGGAGACCAGGTAAGTGATCAAGAAACATCGGCCTTGTCTATGCACGGCTAATTTCAAATTAGGAACACTAGCCAAAACGATATTTTTTATGGGACAGCCCGCCACAGCCGCGCTATTTTTTTTCTCCTGACAACGTGCTCAACTCCGCTGATCAACGAAGGGTTTGACCCTCAGCGAGTCCCCGGGAAAAGCTAATTATCTTGGAACCCACAACGAAATTACTCGGAAGGAAAATAGGAGTTAGCAAGAAAATTAAGGAAACAAAACGAGACACTAAAATAAGAAGGCTTATAAAGAATCTTAATAATAAACTACAGCATTTGGTTGTCATTCTGAAGATACTAATTAAGTAATCTGGTCGTGTCTGCCCACAAACTTTAAAAAATAACCTTACCCTTACCTTAGATAAAAATAAAAATAATAATCTTTAGGATTATATAGCGTTTATTTTCAATCAACAACTAAATATGTGGGAACTCCAGATCAAACTATTACACTAGGACGTCAAACACCTCAGTCCTCCCGCGACAATGGTTGCTGTAAAGCAGCCGAAACGTCGGGACCGTAAAAACATAAAATAAACGCGATAAAATCCGTAAGATTATTTTTATTTCAATTTTAAGTTGTTTTTTATTTAACTTATATTTTACAGCGTGGTTATTTGGACAAAAGCAATAGTAGAAGGTAAATTAATAGATCAATGATGTTACATTCAAGTTATTTAAGGAAATTATTGCTATTATTTACTGAAACTATTATTTTTCACAGGCGGCCACGTGCTTCAGCCACAGTACGTACCTTTACAATTTCAGTCTTGTAATAATTACCCAGATATGGTGCGATGTCGGGGAGTTCTTAGCCAAGCCGTATGGCTTATATAATAAGGGCTATAATAAACAAAATATAAAAACAATATCAAAGTATTAGGTACCTAGGGAAGCTAGTAATACTCAGTGTCCACAGCGTACATAATTTTTTTTTTCGATTAGGGACCATCCATAAATTACGTCACACGTTAAGGGGGAGGGAGGGGGTCGACGAAGTGTGACATTGTGTGACAAGGGGCGGGGAGGAGTAAAAAATTCATGAAATTCGTGTGACGTAATTTATGGATGACCCCTTAGCAACATTATGACATATTTATGTCGAAAACTGGCAACTCTCACTCTCTCGCTCTGACCTCTTTATCCAGGAATGAATGTCTTCCCGTTTATAAATTCCTGGATATTGTAACCTCACTTGAGGGCTACAATATCCAGGAATTTATAAATGGGAAGATATCGAAAGACGTGTGAAGTCCGCCAACCCGCACTGGGCCAGCGTGGTGGACTATGGCGTTATTCCCCTCGCATTGAGGGTAGGTCTGTACCCAACAGTGGGACATTAAAAGGGCTGGTATTATCAGGAAACCTCACGAATAACCTACCATTTTGATAAGCAATTCTATGCTCTATATAAATTTCAGTATGCATACCTGAATATGGATAATATCGATGAATTACTAAGATCAATTCCTGTACGGCAAAACGTGCTTGAAGGCAAAGATGTAATTGTTCTGCAAAACTCTAATGAGGATTCTTCAGATAATAATTATGGGCATGGAGACATGACAGACAACAAGCCACAAGTTAAGTATAATAATGTCGGCAATGATTCGAAGCTCACATGGTTTTGGAATTCTAAGGTAACCGATATTATTTATGTATATCTCGTATACTCGTATAAGTGAATGAATATACACTCGTATAAATGAATCCCACTGAATACTGACTCAATCACTCACTCACTTATCACAAAATCTCGGAAACCATGAGACTTAGGGACTTGAAAATCTGGCACGCGGGTTCCTCTGGGTTCCAAGGTGCTCGCTAAGAAATGTTTTTTGAAGATTCGACCCCTAGCTTAGAAGGGGGAGGAGGTAACACAGTCTTGACAAATGACCTTTCTACTTTACATAGTGACGGTTACTTAAGCTAACTGCACAAACAAATTAGTAATAGGAATTAAGTTCACGGCAAAATAATTTTAATCTATACTTATAAATAAAATTGGAGTGTCTGTTTGTAATATTAAAATAACCGCTTTTTACTAAGTGCATTTGGATGTATACACGTTACCTATACCGAAAAAACTTTTTTTACAATTTTTGTCTGTCTGTCTGTCTGTCCGTCTGTCTGTCTGTCTGTCTGTCTGTCTGTCTGTTTGTTCCGGCTAATCTCTGAAATGGCTGGACCGATTTTGACGGGACTTTCACTAGCAGATAGCTGATGTAACAAGGAGTAACTTAGGCTACTTTTATTTTAGAAAAAAAAATTGGATCTCAAGAAAAAAAATTAAAACCAATGTTGCAGCGCAGTGCCTGATTAAGTTTGATAGCAACAACCTGCAATGAGTCCCGCGGGCTCAGAATGGGCGAGCAGGTTGTTGTCAACGGTTGTCTTTGTTAAATACCACGCGGACGAAGTCGCGGGCAACAGCTAGTAAACCATAAACTAACTCTTATACAGTGTGTTATAGAACTTTTATATTTTCTAGGATGCTTTTAATCATATAAAAATCAACCCAGAGGCGCCGGAGTTAAATGAACTGATACCTTCTGGGGCTCACGAAGATAACTCGAAAAAATGGTGGTTCTACCATGAGGTAATTTTATGTTTACATCTATAGTTATATGTACTACGACTACTACTACTTGATCGTTTCTGTTAATTGAATGTTTTTGAGAGAAGCATTGGTAAGAGGATTTATTTGCCAGAATCCGGTACTTTTTTTAAATTTAATCTGTCTGCGTAATTGCGCATCACGGATTTTTTTCTAGTCGTGCCATGATGATAGATTTTCATCCCGGTATATAGGATATATAGGATCCCGGAAAGTAGATGAGATCACTCTATGGAAAAAAAAACTTTATCATATATTCAATAATGAATATTTTTGAAAATCATCTTAATCTTTAAATATAAGATTCATGCAATTCTAGACCTACATATGATTTTAAATAATTTTGTGAAGAACTATCTCGCTAATATAACTTAATATTTTTCAGGCTGACTTTGAACCATTCGAGAAACTTGATTAGATAATAAAGGGTTATTCTGTAAAAAAAATCGTTCTTTATTCAGTCTAATCATATCATAGCTACCAACTCCATTATCCTAAACATTTGTTGAAACCCCACCCCACGCCTCTAATCCCGGAAGGGGTAGGCAGAGTCCACTACAATGCACCCAGAAAATTTAAACATTCGTTAAGTAGATAATTACAACATTCACTATGTTGGAATTACTAATTTAAACATTTCAAGCTGATAAATCCATCAATTCCAGTAGCTTCTAATAGCTTCACTGCACTCGTGCCAAAAATTCTCAGTAAATAATCTTCTCAAAGTTTCCCAACATTTTCAATCTCCAACATCTCCCAAGTTCACAAGCAATGCGAGAAATGTCACACCTGAAATTACTTTTCGGTCTAACAAAAGTAGAATCTGGTGCACTACTTCAGTAGGGCTCATAATTAAACAACAGAGTCACAGGTATTTAAGTTATTAAAATCTTCTACAGTATACCATAAACTAACCAGTAACTTTAGTGTAAAGAAATCCTATATGTATGTAGGTACCAATCAAATTAGTGTCAGCAATCATATTCTGCATTTTCAAGAACAGGTTGTAGACAATCGTAGGAGCAATGAAACTTATTGTTGTCGCACTCACACGCAAGTACATCTACCGCAAGAAAGTAAGTGCTGACATAAGGTTTCTCCCAGGAGGCTTGGTCATCCATTACCGTCCGTTCAAAATCGTTACATAAATGAAGTCCATCAGGGGCAGTTTTGTTAATTTTGTTGGAGTTCGAAGGCGCGTAATAACACCTTCGGGAGTGGAAGGACCGTCTCACGGCGTGCCTCATGCACTATTCATGGGAGTGGCACCTCGCTCCATTAAGGCTGTTCGGTGAAAAATTGTGACATTATCTATACATATAAATAAAATTGGAGTGTCTGTTTGTAGTATTAAAATAACCGCTTTTTACTAAATGCATTTGGATGTATACACGGTACTTATACCAAAACAACGTTTTTTGAAATTTTTGTCTGTCTGTCTGTCTATCTGTTTGTTCCGGGTAATCTCTGAAATGGCTGTACCGATTTTGACGGGAATTTCACTGGCAGATAGCTGATGTAACAAGGAGTAACTTAGGCTACTTTTATTTTAGAAAAAAAATAGGATCTCCCGAAAAAAAATTAAAACCAATGTTGTAGCGCTGCGCCTGATTAAGTTTGATAGCAACAATCTGCAATGCGTCCCGCGGGATCAGAACACGCGAGCAGGCTGTTGCCAACGGTTGAGTCTTTGTTAAATACCACGCGGACGAAGTCGCGGGCAACAGCTAGTTTTGTAAATAAAATTGAAGTAATGACCCAATTACGATGGCCTGATAAGCGCAGTTGGTGGTCACCCTGCTTGCAGTACCGAGTGTCACTGGTTCGAATCCTAGTAGGGGAAAACTTTGTGTGATGAGCACGAATGTTTGTACCCAAGTCATGGATGTTTAATATCTATCTATGTAATATATACTGGATTCGCCCCCCGTCCGTTTAACGGTACCCATAATACAAGCGTACCTACAATTATATCTCTGAAATAAAACGATTTTTTCAGATTTTATCGCGGTTTAATTTATGTTTTTACGGTTTAATCCGAAAAAATAGTTTTATTTCAATGTGTAATATTCGCGTATATATAAGAAATCAATATTATATATCTGACCAAAAACGTGATTTACCGTTCAGATTGTTATGTACAATGGCGTTGTATTATCTACCTGATACACCTATAGTCCTGGCAACATAATTGATCGCCACATAATTCAATTAATCTGCGTGCATTATAATGTGCGTACCCCGGGGGTGTCGGCCGAAATGCAATTAGGCATTGCCTGCGGATGCAAATGTTTGAATCAATGATGCATTGGTTGGGGAAATAATGGCGTATGCTACTAATTTGATGGCTAATTAGGATGACGTGATTGCAAGATGGCGGAGCCGATAATGGGGCTACATGTTTATTTTTCACATGTTTTATTCGGTGAACTGTTTCCAATCATTGTTTTTGTATTTTGTTTTTTTTTCATTGGAGGCTAGAAGTGGTCTGAAACAAAATAAATTGGTCTCAAATTTGGTTTAGGTTGAGCTTAGACTGACACTGCTCCATAGTTTTTGTTTTTTATTTAATGTATTTTTTGTTCTCTACCGTCCCTTTTTTTATTCGTTAAATTAACATGAAGGTATATTGCGTTAATATCTATTGTTTTAATAATATCTTTATTGTTAAGTAACATTTTGGACTTGACTTACATTTGCGTCTGTAGTGACTAAGGACCCGTTTCACAATGTGCCAATAAACCCTATCCACAACTTAACTGGCGAACTTTATGAAGGCCGTCCGTCTATTAATCTGGAGATAGCGTTTATCAGAACATTGTGGAATTTCCTAAGTCACATTGCAAGATTTTTTGTGCCCACGACAACGTCAAGTTTTATAGCATTTTAAAATAAAAGCGCATCGCGAGTTATTCCTTAAAAATGGCCGACCTCTTTTGTTAGAGTGACCTAGTTTAAAAATGGTAGTACCGTCTAGTGTTTGCTGCACAATGGCGGGGGAAATAAAATTTAATACTCCCAGGCCTTTTTAATGCAAAAGTAAGTACATCAATTTTATAAAAAAGGTTCGCTACAAAAGTTTATCGTATTGCTTCAAATCGTATTGCATTTCAAAAATAAATAATGATTAAAATTTTGAATAGTCATCTTATTTGGTAGGTAAATTTATAAAAAGTAGGTGTAAAAGTCAAACATTCTCTGACGACGCCAAATGATTTAATAAATCATTAGACGCAATATCCCATGAAAAAATATCACATTCATTTGTTTATAACAAAACTAGATTTCAAATTAGAAGAATACCTATGAACCTTACCTCATATATATTTTCTATAATCAAAGTCTGCTAAAGGACTAAACTACTTGCCTAAACTAACTCAAAAAGGTGTCCAAACTAGGTCGATTAGCCTTAGTCTATTTCAAACCAAAATGAGTTGCACAACTGAAATAATACCGACGACCCTATCCAACTATTTTCAGTAAGATTACAAGCCAAGTTTGAATTAACCTCAGGATTTTAGGTAGTTACTCGCGTTGACCTTAAGAATAAGCATTGGTATATAGGACTTATTCAGCGGGGAATACCACATACTACCATAATAATGAGCACAGCACCTGACAAAAGTAATATCCGAAGGCGCAAGATGTTATTGCTCTGAATAGTTAGGGAGAGGACAGCTATTTCGACTGTTAAACAGCTGTTAGGACTAGTTCTGGCAAAAAAAATAGTTGAAGGAGTTTATTGCCTAGGAATAATGGAGTAAGGCTTACTTCTGCTTCCAACGTTGTCACCGAAATCTGTCCCAATAAATTAATAACAATAAAGCACTTTTAATGTCCCACTTGGGCACAGGCCTTCCATCAATGCAAGGGATTAGGCTATACTCCACTACGCTGGCCCAGTACGGGTTGGCGTACTTTACACGTCTTACAAAGGGCTTTCTCAGACATGTAGGTTTCATCACGATGTTTTCCTTTACCGTTTTGCAAGCGATAATCATGGTTGAAAATGAGAGTTGCACATTAAATCCGAATAGTGAAAGCCGGAGTTTGAACTTGCGATCCTCGTTACCAAGGCAACCGTTCCACCAATTTGGCTATCACTGTTATTATGTGTCCCAAACAAAGGCATTTTTAGATCTGCAATGAAATTTACCATAGCAAAAGAAAGGAAGAAGGATATTCCCCAAAGACAAGGGTGCCCTTAGTTCACATACATTTTATTCCAAAAAATACTCGTACATGTGAGATGTTTTCTTGAAGACAAAACTATTACTTATACGAAACCAGGCCAAGCCGGCGTGCACAGAGTAAATTTAACACAATAAAAACACTGTTTATTGATACTACACCCGAACCCGATGTTCGAAGATTTCCGCAAATATTTGTGTAGCCACTAAAATATTCAGAGAGCCCCCGGGTGTACAATTTTATGGGCTCAAGAACAAAGTACCGGTGTATGTAATAGGAGCACTTTATTGCTGGCGGCCTGATTTCAATATGTATTACAAACAATGAGAATTACAAACTATAGTGCTTGAATAATTGTAATACCTTCGAATTTACAGAAGTTGCACTACAGTTTTTAATAGACAAGTAAGGATACTAGTTTTTTAATAACGAGTCAACTGGTACCTTCTGCTGCGAAGAAACCAAGTTGAACCAAGGTTTATTGAACATAGTAATGATGGCTGTTGATGTGATTTGCTTATATAATTCCAGCCCTTTTTAATGTCCCACTGCTGGGCACAAGCCTTCCCTCAATGCGAGGGGATTAGGCAATAGTCCACCACGCTGGCACAGTGCGGGTTGGCGGACTTCACACATCTTTGGAGGGGATCTCTCAGACATGCAGGTTTCCTCACGATGGTTCGTTCACCGCTTAGCAAGTGATGATTATGGTTGAAAATTAGATTCGCAGACGAAATCCGAAGATCTCAGAGGTTCACGCGGGGGTTTAACCCGCGATCCTTGTGACCGAGGCGAGCGTTCTACCAACATGGCGATCACTGCTTATAATACCTACTATATAATAAGTTAACTAACAGCTAGTGATTGCCAAAAAATATAAATTTTATGTATCGCCAACTCCCTATTCGATGAAAATATCGATAGCGTGTTTCACGTCATACCTTACCAACAATAACTGCGTCATATATCACTAGATGTCACTGTACGCAACATTGACAATTATGGAGGGCGCCAGGGGTGTCCCTCATCGCCCCGCTCAATTAAAACTTGCCCAGCTACGTACCGGGACGTGTGCAGGAAATTAATATAACTTTTTTGAAATAGGAACCCGAGCACGATATTGTGGAGGCACTGATTCACGTGAAATTATGAAAGCTTTATACTTGTTTTTTTTTTCTGTAGACACAAACATGTAGGGTATTATTTACATAGGGTAATATCATTACCTTACTAGCTGTTACCCGCGACTTCGTCCGCGTGGTATTTAACAAAAAAAATTGTTCTATCATAAAAAGTAGCCTACATCAGCTATCTACCAGTGAAAGTCCCGTCAAAATCGGTACAGCCCTTTCAGAGATTAGCCGAAACAAACAGACAGACAGACAGACAAAAATTGTATTTTTTTTTTGTTAAGGTATATGTACCGTGTATACATCCAAATGCACTTAGTAAAAAGCGATTATTTTATTATTACAAACAGACACTCCAATTTTATTTATTTTTATATGTATAGATTATTTATTTGTATAGATAATTTCCACGACCGTGATTGTTCTAAAAAAAAAGAAACCTAAACCTTCTGGTCTCTAATCTTATCTTACAATAAATAAACCTACGTTAAAATCTTATAAGTAAATTCATTTTAATCGAAGTGCAGTAATAAACCTTCTAAGTTTAACTTGCTTCTGATCCCTTCAAGTGCGTTTCACTTAATATGCTGTTATTTTTATTTCGAAACGAATCGGTCATTTTAATTTTTATGCAGTCGCGTCGGCGAGCAATCTGAGTGGCAATCACCTTAGCCAAGAATAGGGTGACCGTGAGATTTGATGTATGGGTTACATTTCCGAAAAAAAATCACTTAACTAAAATAAATATTTTTGAGTCTATTAAGCAAGATCATTAGGCTTATGTGCCGCCTTTAACGTATTATTGTGCATTTGTAATTATGGTGTGAATAAAAAAAAATATACTAGGTGTTAATGTACCGCTAATTGAGTCAATAGTACTTTCATAGGTCGTAAGTTTTTTTTGTATTTCTAACATAATGAGCCTTTGCTACCCAGCAATAAATAACATGTATTATTATTATATTAAATATTGGATCATTAAAACCATATATAGTAAATAGTCCGGTCAATTTAGACCAAAAAATGAGAGTGAAGTTACATAAAGTCCCAACAAGCTGAATTTCAGTGAAATTGTTCAAAATATAATTATAAACAATGTCTAGAAGTTTCCCATCATTCCCCTGTAAGGAAAAAAAAATATTCAAGGTCAAAGGTCAAAAAAATGAGTTTTTCGCGATTTTCAGCAAAACGGTAAGTTTTATCATAAAAGTACCTCAGACAAAAATTGTAGAACATAAAATTATCTATAAAAAATGTATCAATACTTTTTTCTAGTGAATGTAGCGTCTCGATCTACTGCCGCCTTCCTACCTAGGCAAGTATGCTCCATCGTAGATCTCATCGTCACTTACCATCAGTTGAGATCGAGATCAAATACTTGCCTATAATGTAATAAAAAAAAAATAAAAAATAATTCTTACGAGCCACCGTTTCTGAGATATAACGATTCAAAAAGTTATAAAAGTTGTAAAAAATTCTTAAAAATATATGCTATGTTATTTCTATTAATAATACTTGTCCTTTAATACATTAAATCATTGTTACACCAAATGAGAACACAAATTTCAATTTGCTTTGAGAGCAAAAAAATGCATAGAATACGGCTTACTCACAGATAAAAAATATTTCAGCTTACAGAACTAAAAATAAATGAATTTCGCTTTCTTATTTAATCCGGTTTGTTGCCGCAGTTGCTAAGTCTATAGATTATGGAAATTAAATTTATTTTCTTGAATATAGAACGTGGTAATGTATTGCTATTCTTCTCACGGTCGTAAGGGACGAGCAAGTAGGCATTGTTTTTGTTAGTAGTTGGCAAATGTAGTTTAGAAGACTCGACGTCGATTTCTCACACCAAACTTGTATCACTCTGGTCTAACCAAAAACATATGTGAGAAAGCCGAGAATCAGTGAGAGCTTGGTCACCCGTCACTATTCTTCTTTCTTCACGAAATGAAATGCGATGAAATAAAATGGATATGAATATGGCCTCACCCACAACTTAGCGGGTATTTTTCCAATGTCCAGTATTTAATAGCGGTATAAATTTCAAGAAATACTAATTACAAATAAAAAATGGATGCTGACATGAAAAGATGCAAATGAGTCTGGTCAAATCTCATTATTCTTGTCAATTCCTATAATGAAAAGGAAACCATCCTAGAAGTTCTTGACACGAATTGTTGACACCAGTAAACAGTTCACAGTTCATTTTCTTCTTATTTTCTATGGTTGGTAATCGTCTACAAAATAGAGCCATTTTTGCCAGGGTCGAGTATATCTTGATGATTGTTATAAAAATATATGTAACCCTGATGATGAAATAATTCCCCTATCCCTATAAGTAAAGCTTTGGATACTTCACTGAAAATTACCAGACATCCTGGGTGAAGTTGGAAAGTCAAGCTATAATATTTTATTTTAATTTCCTTCAATCATGCACCTATGTATGAATTGGTTAATATCCCACTTATATTACACATTATTTACCAAATAAACACATTTTTTGGAAAATAAACCACAAAATTTACAACTTCACTGTTGAACTTCCCGCCATAAAACCTCCCTTTTGGAGTTGTAGTAACTAGAAAAAAACTACTGAAAAATACAACACTACAACGCGGAAGACCAAAGAGAATATTGCAATAGACTATCGTCAACATTATATTAGGTAGAATGTGGTGGAATTATTGACACTACCTACTACATAATCCCTATTTTACCCCACATCAATCTACACAGACGCAATAATGCTGATAACACACAGTTGTAAAGAGATATATTTTATAACCGGCAAAAAGCCGCTTTGGGCCATAAAATGTTGCCATCAGTCGGATGGCCGCCCATTATCGTCAAAAATCATCTTCACCCTAATATCGGCAATTTGGGCCGAAACACTGAACCAATAAACGGGTAACGATGTCGGCCATTCTTAAACTTTAACAACTGCGTGTAAAAAGAAAGAAAAATACAAAAAAAACTGTAATGTCATAGATCAATCGGTGGATGACGTCATAGATTTAGGAATTACGGCCATATATGTAGGATATACTCCATTTATTGTTTCACTAATTGGAGTCACACTTAGATTTTCGTAATCCGTATACAGAGAAGGATAGTGATAGCTTTCATCTCGTTCACTCAAATTTGAAAATGACTTACGACTAGGTTATATGATGATTGAAATAAAACTAATCTTACGGTGTTATTATACGGTTTTTTATGATCCCGACGTATCGGCTGCTTTACAGTAACCATGTTCACGCGAGGACTGAGTTGGTTAACGTCTTAGTATCATAGTTTGAAACGGGGTACCCTCATATTTAGTTGTTGCTTGCGGTCCGATCTACGCAGAAAGTGCTCACAGTGTCTTGTTTATTCGTAAGCTACTTCATAGTGTACCGTATTTAGACATTTGTATGGAGAATTGAAAGTTTCAAATACCGTCCGCTAGAGGCGCTGTTCAATTCTTCACACAAAATCCCTGAATACGGTAGACTATAAACTATACGAATTATCTTGGACTTGACGTACAGAATAGACACAAATACATTTAGGCTGTGTCCCCAGTCGGCAAACTGTCAGCGGCCGACTGAGTTAGCGGCGTATCGGTTTAATACGCCCTTCCATATATTTGAAATGGAGTGTTCACAATTTGCTAGTTTGCGCTCACTCTACGCAGTTTGCTGTGTTGCGCGCGCCGATTGATTCAGTGAGCGGCCGACTCACAGCAAAACCGGTTCCAGTCGGCGGCGGCGATATGCTTGTTCGCCGGACGTAGTGAGTCCGTTTGCCGCAAACTGTCAGTTTGCCAGTCGACCTAAATAAGCGGCTAACACATAACAGTTTGCTTGCGACGCACGCAAATTGATCTGAGTTTACAGCTAACTCGGTTTTCAGTTCGCCACAAATTTGCGGCTCACTCAGTCGGCCGCTGCCAGTTTGCTGACTGGGGACACAGCCTTATAGCTGAAGTACAACTACACGTAACGATTCAGAAGACACGCCAACTGACAATTTCCTTCAGCACACACACGCCAGCTAGAAACACATAGGCACACAACACAGTTCGGCGGAGTGTATAATTTATCGCTCGCGTCTCGTGTTTGCGATGCGATATACTTGAGCGCATACGTCGCAAGGCATTCGGTTTGCTCGCTCAACGCTGGGTCCCACTGAGAGCGATTAATTAATTTGTCTCGAGCGGTTTGGTCATATTAAGGATCTGGTGAGTTAGATCGTCACACTACTAGATAAGAGTTTAACAATATTGAACATATGAGATGACCTTATTAGCGCAGTTGGTAGCGACCATGCTTTCTGTGCCGTGGGTTTCGCGTTCGAATCCTGGTAGGGACAAGCTTTGTGTGATGAGCATGAATGTTTGTTCAATATCTGTATAAGTATAATATACTGAGTTTCCCTCAGTCCGTTGTACGGCACACATAATACAAGCTGTGTTAGTGTGGGACCGTATAGCTGGTGTGTTCATCTGGATATGTTATAAAAAAAAATATGTTGAACTTGGTTACTATTGAATTTATTATGTTAGATTTGCCTGTCAAGAATGTGCATATGCAAAATTGATAATGTCTAATATCGCTTAGCAAACTCAGTATGATAGGTACCTTACAATGGACTGGTATGATCATAGGTACATTGAGTGTATGAGTATATGTTCGTTTGTCTTAAATATAAATACCATAAACATACAATAAAAAATTATAATATTCTTTTTTCAAATTCAAAACACTAAATTTACTAAAATACATATTTTTTATGCATGGAGTTTGGCTACCTGTCTTAATGTGTCCGCTTCAAGTGGCACCGTACCCCAATCTCCTCGCTTCCTGTCATGAGTGCATAGAAGCCATGCATAACATATGCCAGTACGGCGGAGAGCCAGGGGGCGCCGGCATAGGATATCCGCTTCGAAATTCTTCACACCTTCGAAATAACCTTATTTATAAGCGTATGTTAACTTGTAGCTTCAATACAACAATATAGTGTTAATAAAATTTATATCAAATTAGTATAATGCTCTGACTCAAAAATATTTAATACAATTCGAATAATACATTGTATTGTATTGGTTATACATAATAATAAACGCTTTTATGCTTCTTACTGAAACTAATATCACCAATTTGTTGAAAAATCTCGCCAAATACAAATCAATTTCATTTAAACAATCTTAGTGGCACCATAACACTTTGTCCTAAAACCGGGATAATGCCCGCCTAAAAAGTCGAGTCACCAATTCTATAATAATCTTGAGCCCACTGTATGCAGAAGGTAACAGAGTGCTCTTTAACACGGCACGGGTCCGGGACGATATATCATTGAAATTGGCAACACGAAACGAGGCTACGGGGGCAATGAGGTCAGGCAAAGGAGAGATAAATGTATAAAGTCATATGACTGCATGTATATAAAAAAAATTGCATTTTTACAAAATGTTTTGTAGATACCACGCAAACCTTATTTCCTCATTATGAAATCATTATCTTACTCCGAGAACTTTTCCAATTTATATTAAGGTCGGCTTCTGATTGACTTATCCCGATATTTACAAGGAATGACTATAATCGCCCATTGAATCCCAAGTAGTGGACCTATTAATATCTAAAGAGATATTTCAAATAGTCCCTATAAAAAAAAGTTTTAACGAAAAAAAACCATCTTCAAAAAACTAAAAAGGAATAAATAATCCTACCTTGAAATCTACCTTGTCTAAATAAATCAAACATTTGACGGCCTGAGTAGCGCAGTTGGTAGTGACCCTGCTTTCTATGCCGAGAGTCCCGGGCTCGAATTCTGGTAGGGACGAATGTTGTGTCATGAACACGAATGTTTATATCCAAGTCATGGATGTTTAATAGCTATATAAGTCAATTATACTGGGTTCGCCCCAGTCCATTGTACGGTACCTATAATACAAGAGCTATGCTTAGTGTGGGACCGTATAATTGGTGTGCTCGTCTTGCGATATTTATTAATTTATCATTTCCCAAACGATTTAAGTGAAAATTTTGACTAAGCATAATGCACTTCTTTATTATTCAACCAACATTCAACATAATTCCAATTCCAATTATGACGTCATATAAAAAACGTATTCATCTATTTATTTGAAACTAGCTGTTGCCCGCGACTTCGTCCGCGTGGTATTTAACAAAGACAACCGTTGACAACAGCCTGCTCGCCCATTCTGAGCCCGCGGGACGCATTGCAGGTTGTTGCTATCAAACTTAATCAGGCGCTGCGCTGCAACATTGGTTTTAATTTTTTTTTGTGAGATCCTATTTTTTTTTTTCTAAAATAAAAGTAGCCTAAGTTACTCCTTGTTACATCAGCTATCTGCCAGTGAAAGTCCCGTCAAAATCGGTCCAGCCATTTCAGAGAATAGCCGGAACAAACAGACAGACAGACAGACAGACAGACAGACAGACAGACGGACAGACAGACAGACAGACAGACAGACAAAAATTGTAAAAAATGTTGTTTCGGTATAGGTAACGTGCATACATTCAAATGCACTTAGTAAAAAGCGATTATTTTAATATTACAAACAGACACTCCAATTTTATTTATATGTATAGATAATTTGTAATACAAAAAATATCTCCAAAATATCTCATGTCAATGTCCCCTTCGTCATAATACGTAAGCACGAGCGTTAGCCGGGATTTATCACAACACGTACTAACGCGCTCGGGGAAAAGGGAATAAATATCCAACGGTACATATTTCAAGGAATCCTGTCTGTCTATACCCCGCGCATAATAACTCACATCACACCCAAATCTAAATAGATTTTTTTTTATCACATTTTAGGCAAGTATTTGATCTCGATCTCACCTGATGGTAAGTGATGATGAGATCTACGATGGAGCATACTTGCCTAGGTAGGAAGGCAGCAGTAGATCGAGACGCTACATTCAGTAGACACATGCAGCGCAACGGATCTGACCCGCCATCCATGAATGGCAACACCGAACATCATGCCGGAACACGGCTAGGCCGCTTGGCGACATGGCTTTGTTCAGTGGGTGGTGACTAACCACGGCCGAAGCCTACCATCAGTAAAATATTTATAAATATAAAGTAAATATATTTATTTTTATTCACTCGTACTCACACACACGCACTCAAGTAAGTACTTACTTACTTACGGAATGCTTAAGCCGAAATTCTTGAGTCCTCTAAATCCAATATAATAAATAAACATCCTTTAAAGTTTAAATGAAATGTTTTTTGCAGCATCCATGATCACGGGTGGTACGTGAGTGAGGTGCAAGACGTCCTGGTGTCATAGTTAGAACTAGGGTACCCTGATATTTAGTTGTTGTTTGTGGTCCATAAAATATAATACAATAAAAATAAAACAAACGGGACAAAATCCGTAAAAAAATTTTTTATTCGAAGGTAATTAAGTAGGTATTCGCGTAAATACAAGATATCTATATCCCTATAAAGTCTTAGAAACCAAAACAAACTAATTTGCTTACGATGATGATAATGCATATTTTGATTCAAGAATAAGATGATTTTACTTCTTATTATAATGTTTTACGTTGCTGCGGGTAGGCTGGAAGCCGATGATCAGATGAATTATTGAAGTTTTTTTGTACTATCGACCACTTACACTGATAAACTACAAAAAGAACAGCATTCCTCTTTAATGGGTCCAAAAAACTTAAAATAAAATGTCCTAAAATATCCCTTAATACCCCGCGAACCGCATCAAGAGAACTTGTACCATCACAGAGACAATTTACTACAGCTTAAATTTTTATCACACCCTATATCTGTAGACGGTAATTACGGCCAGAGACGAGCCGTGACGACACTGGCGCATTAAAAACGATTTATCGTCTTACTTATTTTGCCCTTTCAACCCTTATCTGTGTACACGGAGCTTTTTTGACGGCAGAAAAAAAAACTGTGATATTTATGATGGTCCACTGAAGTCGTGATGAGTTGTTGGGTCCACGGCATGCTATCTCGTGATTCAGGATGCCAATGTCCACCCAGGTAGCCTACTGGCTAGCAAACTTGGACTTTCAAAATTACGAAATACTTAAGCGCAACTAATTAATTATTAAACTCCTTCAACTGTTTGAAGACGTCGTTGCCTTTAACTTACATTCTTAGGCTCTATTATAGGAGTCAAACTTATAACAGCCCTCAAATTTGAGTTGCATTTAATTATTCTGCCGAAATACATTTAAAAAAAGGTCTCATGAATGGAAGTACAGCCGAGTTCAGCCAGTATTAGTGAATAGCAAACTTTTCGCTTACGTGTCTCGCAATAAAACTTGCTGGAGGAGGCCGGTTGTATCAATTCGGGGACAAACTTGTCAGCCAATGTTTTCTCGTCGCATTTTCTCGTTCATTTTCCTTATTCGGGTTCCGCATAAGACAATGTGGTCCCCAGAATGATGTCGTGTTTTCGAATTTATCTAAACCTTTACCGTTTGGCAATTTTGTAACGGAGGGTAAAGACAAAAATAAAATGTGATTTTTTAAATTCTACATAATTGAAAAGAGATGATAAGTTTATTTTTTATTAGGTATTATATTTCAGAGATAACCCCGTACAACTTTTATTAGGATATACTCATGAAAACTGGCTCCACTTGAATATAATATTAGCAGTTTTTTTAATGTTTGCTTACTTATTATCACGCTTGTAATCCCCCGTAGGAGTAGATCGTGGTGAACTAACAAATCAAGTAAGTGCCAATATCGTTACAGAAGATATACGCGGTTTTGTACCACCAGAATCAAGATAAAGCTCCCTTAGAATAATTATAGCGGCCCAGTGTTGCGGCAGCCACATTACATTGAAATAAAACGAATTTAACGGATTTTATCGCGTTTATTTTTATGTATTTACGTTCCTGACGTTTTGGCTGGTTCACAGCATCAATGGTCACGGGAGGACTAAGGTGTTTGACGTCCTAGTGTCATAGTTTGAACTGGGGTATCTTCACATTTAGTTTTTTTTTGCGGTCCGATCTATACAGAAAGCGCCCAGTGTCGATAAAATCCGTTAAATTAGTTTAATTTCAATGTTTAGTATTCGCGTAAATATAAGAAATTAAATGGCCTCATTATACAAACCTTACAAATAATATCTTTCTATACCATCATAGTTGTCCAAAAACTAAACTTATATGCGGAACCTTATACATACAGTTATATTTACGTGGTCCCCACTCGTCTCCGTATTTACATGTGATACAATGAAATATTCGCGTAAAGAAACCGTGTAGGCGTGTCGAGAGCACATCCGAAATACAAATTAGGTGGATATTTCGCCTGCCTAAAGTTCCAGTTGCTATATCAGAAGATATATCTTCCTTCACACCCGGCTATATACGTACCTTTACCAATTTCCCGACTAATAAATTATTATATATTTGCATGTAATAAATAAAATAGTATATTGATTTCTTACATTTACACGAATACTACACATACACAATATGTGTATATTGAAATTAAACTAATCTTACGGATTTTACTACGGACGGTTCAAACTATGACACTAGGCCGTCAAACACCTCAGTCCCGTGACTATGGTTGCTGTAAAGCAGCCGAAACGTCGGGAACGTAAAAAAGTATAATAAACGCGATAAAATCTGTAAGATTAGTTTTATTTCAATAATAAAATAGTATCTTATATTCGTATTTCCGTTCCAAACATATTTATAAAAAAACTCGTTATGATTTTCATAGAAAATGGCCACAAAATACATTGTATACTATAACTTTTTACATTATTACAAGTGTATACGTGTCTACATAGATGCTTTTTAATAAACGTCAAATCGTTTTTGAGTAACGTGACTATTTGACAACCGGCCGCATGAGTGATCTTTATAAGGTTTCGTTTTCATCTTTTGAGGTACGGACACCGCTCAGATCATACGTAGGATCTTCAATATTAAATTCTCTCAATCTTCAACACCCAAAGCACATAAGTAAATCGAATTCCAACAATAACGTCCTCGCAATAACAGTCGATCCGATCCGAACGCAAATTTAATCACAATCAATTCATAATCGATTCTTATTCCGAGACCGTTCCCCGCCCGACTATATTGGCTCAATAGTTCATTACGTCATATGGCGAGAGGGTCAAATTCGAATCGAGAATATTCTACCCACGTCGAGATCTTGGATGTGGGAAGTGAGTTGATGCCTGTTTAATAATGATGGGACTGCGATGGGTATATTTGGGTACGAGGGAATTTGTAAGTAAAATAAAGTTTACGGTGATATTTTGGAAAGTTTTAGTGACATATGTCTATCTGTGTGTTGGTAGCTGTGTGGGTGAACAGATGCTAGATTCTGTAAAAATTAATACCGTCGACATACTGACAAAAAAAACTGCATAGCTTCTATATGCATGCATAGTTTTCGACTTATTTTATTTAAAGCTATAAACAAAAAAGTCCCAGTCTTTGTAAAGAATCAACTCATCTAACAAAAATATTCTCCATTTAATCCCGACACTATTTAAAAGTTTCGACACAAGTCGAAATGAGACGAAAATATTTTTATGAAAATTGGAACTTGGCATCTGTCAATTTAGAAATAGGTAATTTTACTTTTTTTCCGGTACTGACTTTTTGTGTTGGCATTAAAAATGTATAGTTTTAGGCCCAAGCACCGAAAGTTGGAGCGACAGATTTTATGTATAGCACTCAAAGTGAAGTAAATTAAAATAATGCCACGTATAGTTGTTTTTCGCTGCATAATAACAATAGTTATATAACAGACAGGTTTTCCGCCAATGACGACAACCAAATACCATAGCTGAAATGTCAATATATAGTTATGCACGTCTACAGAAGCTTTCCATATGGCTGACTAGGCCTGAGCCTAGGGCGGCCAGATATTAGGGACAGCTAACTTGCGGCCGCAGCCAGCAACAATTGACAAGAATCAACAAAAGGGGCAGCTGGTACTAGACCGTCTAGAGTGGCAAGAAATGCTAGTCCGCCATTTTCACTTTACCTACTTACCTCTTCAGATAATACGATGGTAGAGATAATACAACATACCTGCCAAATACGTCCACACGCGAGATCGAACAGTAATCTACCTAGACCTTTCATCAAAGAAATATGAAGCTACGCATTTGTTTTCTCGCTTCCTAAAATACACATAGGCCAAAATTAAAAACCAAATCTTCCGAAGTACTTAATTCAAACATTATCTCCAATCTTCATAGTTTTTAAATCGTTAATAGCGTTATCATCGTCTTGTAATGCCAATATCGTCGGCTAATATTCCGAATACGGATTCTCTTTTTTATTTCATCATTATTTCAATTGTTATCTTTGTAATTTCTCATTTTTTTATTTTTTTTATTTTAGTGTTTCTATTGTTTTTAGTGTTCAGAATTATGTATCTACCGATCTTGGAATCTGTTTTGTGGTGAAATTCCACTAGCATTCCACGACACAGGGTCGACCTAGTGTATGGTTACTTAGGTAAATAGTTACGTAGTCTAGTTTTAAGCGTTCACCTAACCGATGTAACTAACCTTTTCTTTTGGAAATAAATTATTATTGCTATACTAATCTACTAATCGTGTATAAATTGCAAATATTACATCCAAAAATAAAAAAAACCAAAGCATATGTACATTGAAGTGTCGAGGCACGTCACCGCCATAAGTAAGCATGGGTGCGACATAAAAAAAAACGCCACCCACTCTCTTCCCACTAATGGCTTTTATCAAACTTTAATGGCGTATTGAAATAAAACTACTCTTACGGATTTTATCGCGTTTGTTCTACGTTTTTTTACGTTTCCGACGTTTTGGCTGCTTTACAGCAACCATGGTCACGGGAGGACTGAGGTGGTTGACCGTGAGAGCACTTTTATTTCAATGTGTAGTATTCGCGTAAATATAAAAAATCTATATTTAATGGCGTAGATGTATATGTAGGTGTATATGCAGGGAAATCATTTATATTTCGATTTTTTTTTGTATAGTTTGTTCTTTCTTCTTCTTTCTTTACGAAATTAAATGCGATGAAATAAAATGGCTATGCAAATGGCCTCACCCGCAACTAAGCGGGTATTTGACCAATGTCAAATAATTAATAGCAATAAAACATTCAATAAATAAACATTATAAATAAAATAATGAATGTGTCATGATGAAATGAAAATGGCGTCATATAAGATTGTAGTATCTATCTATGCTGTTTTAAGAGATCAATGTATCTCCGATTTGAATATTAAAAAACATATGAAAATTTAAAAAACACTCCCATTCGCTATTATGTGCTTCATAACCGTCGAATCGTGCCCCTACTTTATATTCCTAGGGATTGAGGTCGGAATTAAGCGGAATTCAATATAATCTGAAATCGATTCGGAAATCATTTATCACCACCCTCGCCTTTGGTCTTCGCAGGGGTCGCATCCGACTTGGGAGGGTGCGTTAAAGTATCTTAATTAATTACTGTGATACTATTTTATAGTACTATTAATTTCAGTCGGAAAGTTTTCTGTGACAGTTTTAGATTTGTCTATTTCGAGTCTTAATACGATGTGCTCAAATATATTTTTGTCTAGAATGGAACATTATTCGGTTACACACCATCTACTTACACGGTCCCACTCTAAGCAACTTTTAATAGGGATCTAGTATCTTTTCCGGGTTGGCAGTGTGAACGCCGCCAAAACCATATTGCGGCAGCATTGATAGTGAATCTAACTTTGGATCGTGATTCTAGAATCGTTTTCCAGATTGACAGTGTCAACGCCGCCTAAACCATATCGCGGCAGTATTGTCAGTGACTCTAACTTTGGATCATAATTTCTAGAATCGTTTTACAGATTGGCAGTGTGAACGCCGCGCCGCCAAAACCTTCGTTATCAATTTGGCATAGTATGCGAGATTCTAATTTGATTGCGAGTCCGAGCGTAATACCGCGGCTGGTACATACTCCAATATTAACATAGTTGTGGCAAACCGCGAATGTTCAACTATAGATCAATGGTTAATTATAGGCGAAGGCTCTATATTAACTACTTGAGGTGATGTTCAGATATGATTAAGTCCCTATGGAGACAAATATCAGAACGAAGAAGAAAATAAATTTATTTAGAAAAAATACTGATATTGATTTCTTATATTTACGTGAATACTTCACATTAAAATACTCGTAAAACTAATTATACTCGCAGAAGAACACCGATTCCAACCATGGATGATACTTAAAAAATATCCAATTTTCTTTAGGGAAGATCTTGGTGCTACAACTGGCTTGGGATCCAGTTATTAATATAATTAATCTAAAACCAAGCGCACCATTGCAAGACATTAAGGCATTGTGAGCATTTTCGGACATCGGACCGCAAGCAACAACTAAATATAAGGATAGCCCAGTTCTAACTATGACACAGTAAGTCCAATACCTCAGTCCTCCCGTGACCATAGTTGCTGTACAACAGCCGAAATGTCAGGAAAACCTTTGAATGTTTTCAAGAAACTATAATTGAAGTGAAGTAACTAAGTGTATAATTGGGTCTCAGAGGATAGATGATCATAGATCCGAGTAATCAGCCAAGTAATAAGTACAGCGGGTCTTACTAAATCACCTAAAACTTAGCTCTTAGGTCTAGTCACAGGTGGCGCAGACGTATTCCGCGCTAGGCATTACAAATGGAATTTACATGTCAAAATGAAATACATTAGGATTATAAATGGTTGCGCATCGCGACAAGTGTTACATTCACTTCATACATTAATATACCATTCTGTTTATGTTCGAATACTTTATGCGAATATAACACGAACAATCCCGGAGTGATGAAAATAAATGATCCTAGCTTACGCTTACTTAGCCGTACCATTTTCATTTAAGCTGTAAATACTTAAATATTTCTGAAGAAGATACGCTAAAAAGAAACTTACTTAAGCGGTGTAATGTTATGACAATAAAGGGCTATTCTGGGTATTATTTTTTATATATCTACATGAAAAAACTAAACTACACTTATTAATAGAAAAATAATAATAAAAGTTTAAATGAAATCATTGGTACTATAAAGATACGAATATGAATCTTATTTATTTCATATAGTTGCAACAGGCTAAGCTTTGCTTAATTGTATCTGCTTGCTTATTAAATGTATCCTGTAACAAAATCATTCTTAATATAATATAAGGTCTGACAATAATCATTAAATAATTATTGTTAGACCTTATTATTAGTGTTGTGACCTATTCATAGTGTTAAATATTTTAAGATATCCATCGGTAGACTATAAAGCTCATATTCCCGAAAAAAAATATTAAATTATTTTAAATTATAAAAGTAACCCTACGTACTAAGTACGCGGTGAAACTGTACTGGCTTTCTCACAGAAAAATCAAAAACTGTATACACTTATTTTTTATACATAAACGTGATCGTTATGATCTACAATTTAACAGTTTTTTTTGTTACACCTTGTATATTACATAGCTTAATAATGAAACTAAAATTAGCGCTGGTATATCAACATATTGTTGATTTACCAGCCCTAATTATTATATCGTTTAATACAATTCATCCGAAGTACGGACTATAGTTGATTCGTAACGTGTGGGCGGCGGATTCGGCAGAGTGGGCGGGCTGCGGCGGCAAACCAGATACCATAACATGACTTGTGGTAATAAGTTACGAACTTGATAACTTAGCCACTAGTTTAAGTAACCAAATTCTAGAGATGTTTGTATTGAATATCTGAGCAAACAAGTTTCAGGGGTTCTCTTTTGAAAGAAACTTTCCATGAATACATATAATATGTCTATTATAATGTGATTTATAATTTAAAAAAAATTACTTAAAAACTTAAAGATGCATTATGACAAATTTTCACAGAACGTTAGCTGAATACTGTGTAAAAATGTTTATAATACCACTTTGGGTAATGCAATTCGCCATTGGTTACATTATCTCGTCAGTTAGATGAAAAACTGAGCGGTGATTAGCTTTAGGGTATCGTAGATATTTATGAATATCCCTACATCAACATGTAAGGGATACGAGACAACATAGCAGGAATTGATTTAACACAGGTAAAATCAAGGAATTTGGAACATCGCTGTGTATTTGTAGAGAGCCGCATTCGTGCCAAGGAGATACATTGCTGTAGTCGCCTCTTATGAGATTCACAAAACGATCAAAAAAAGAAAAAAAACTCGTATTTATTTATTCGCAAAAAACTCCATAGGCAGTAATATAAAAATCATAATATAATAATATAAGAATCCATAATATAAGAAAGGCCCTGCGAGAAGTGGAGAAAAAGAAGATAGACGCTCTAGAAATGTGGTGCTGGAGAAGGTTACTTGGAATATCCTGGACTGAGTTTCGCACCAATATATCTGTGCTCCAAGAACTCGGCATCAGACAGCGTTTATCCACGCTTGTACAGACTCGCATCCTTAATTTCTTTGGACACGTCTCAAGGCGCGAAAATGACTCCATAGAGCGGTTAGTTATACAAGGCAGAGTGGAAGGCACCAGACCACGTGGAAGGTCGCCCATGCGATGGACCGACCAGATTAAGTCTGCCACTGGTGGCCCCCTGCATAAATACACCAGGATGGCATCCAATAGGGAGAGATGGCGAGACTTCGTGAGGCAAGCAACACCAGTCCCAAAACCAAAACATGACGACCACGACCGCTCTGACAAGAGCGTCACGACTTAGAAGAAGAATATAAGAAATTGTATACGGAAAATTGGGACAAATCGGTTTTGTGTGACTCAGCATAGCTGGTGTTTATTGAAACGGTGATACCTTTCGGACCTTATTAAGGTTCGAAATGTTCCCTCAAAAGTGTACCCTAAGGCCTCAGCCTCGAATTTAGCGGGCAGCGGGGCGGCGGCGGCGGCGGCGCGGGAGCGGAGCTGGTTGGCCGCCCCGCGCCGCTGCCGCGCCGCTGTTTTCGAGAACGGTCCATTTGATTTTACTCATAAGATCCTGCCGCTCCGCTGCCCGCTAAATTCGAGGCTAAGGCCTTAAATATACTTTTGTTAAATTTTATGAATGATTTTAAATTTCATGAAAAAGGGTGAAGTGAGGACGTACGCATATTACCCTTAAGTTTTGGTCAAACACCTGATTCTGCCGGTTCCCGGAAGAGGTCTGACGACACTCGATGTCGTGCTTCACCAATTTTCATATAATTAACACGTTGAGTGCGGTGCCATTTTCAGAGGACTTTCAGCCAGTGCGGTAGAGACCTATTCGACCTCATAACCGAGCTTCACTGTAGTGCGTATGAGACCTAATCCATCTCCTAAAATAAGGTATTTTAAAAAAACTCATATCTTTATCAAAAAATAAGATACAATCTATGTTCTTTCTGTAAATAATAGAGAATTAACTGTTCTATCTCAAGTTTGCTACGCATGGGGATATGAAAAGTGGGTTATGAGATATAACGAAAAAAAAATTAGGTATCCATTGAATCTCGCATCGCAACTAAAGATAGATCCGTTTGGGTTGTGACTAGTAATGGGATTAAACTAAAACCCCAGTTATCGATAGCTAAACTTTTTATGAAGTAATCATTTAAACATAGTAATATTGATTTCTTATATTTACGCGAATACTACACATTGAAATAAAACTAATCTTATGGATTTTATCGTGTTTATTATTTGTTTTTTACGCTCCCGTCGTTTCGGCTGTTTTACAGCAACCATGGTCACGGGAGGACTGACCATGGTGACTGTCCTTCCGTGAATGATGAATTATGATAATCCATAAAATTAGTTTTATTTCAATAAACATAGTGACCTAAAATATATTTAAGAAAAATGTTCCTCATTGAAGCATGGTAAACACATTTTTTGATCGCATTGCACACATAGTTGTAGATACACACACATACACATATTTATTCGTTTGGCTGTTTTGGATGCATCTGTGCTACTAAATGTAAGCCGTAATTTACTGTGACAGCCTGTGCAACGACTTTTTTTGCTACCACGCTGACAAAATATAAGAGCGTATTTTTTTTACATGGAGTGCGCAGGTACACATTATCGACATTTGAACAACACTAAGCGCGAGCTAACGGCGCCCGCGCCGCCCGCGCTCCGCTCCTTGCGTCTATGACGCCTGTGTTTTAGGAGGTCCGAAAGATCTCTTCACGCAACAGATGTATATTATTACAACTCAGTGCGTTAGAGACCTCATCCATCTCCTATTTTTTTTATTACATTATTGAATCAAACTCGCAGCGGGAAGTAGGTATGTATATTTGTCTCTGTCAAACACATAGAAATAAAGAAGTTACGACCTCCCGCACAGAGGTGGAGAACACGATTTTCGGCGCCGCACCAGCTGAAAGTCACGTTAGAGTTCTTTTAGACCTCCTAACGCAGTCAACGTGTTAATTGACATCAGGGACCTAACTCGGGCGCCTTCGTGTTTATTGACATTGTTTATACTGGACGGAATTCCGCACAGTATCTTTGCGTGATTAGAATATCTTTGTGATTTTGTTTTTTTTTTATATTTACGCGAATACTCGTCATTGAAATAAAACTAATTGACTATGGTTGCTGTAAAGCATCCGAAACGTTGGGTTCGTAAAAACATAAAATAAACGCCAAAAAATCATGAAAAAAAATCTGTAGTTTTAAGGTGTGTTTATTCCGGTTAATTTATATGCTAAGCTCTCCTGCCTACACGCGTCGGGAATTTAGTTGTAGGATTTTGAAGGTGATTTTATTTGTTCTACTACTGACTCGTCAACTTACTGCTTGGCCAGAAATTTTCTGTCCAAACAGTGATAAGGTCTTAACTTGTCAGTTTTGCAAGTTAACTCGCAACTTAACTAACACAAATGTAAACCAGTCCTTAATAGTGATGACGGGTCAGATTTTTTATTGTTATCTTTTTTATGTCGTCCTTGGTTATTAGACATTATTTATTTGGATATATGACTCTACAATCGGCCAAAACAAATGCAATATCTACCTTTTCAGTATTTACCCACAAATAACTTGCCTTATATCATTGAAAAACTCAATGTATATTAGGCCATAAACCGTGTTCGTATCTTTCTTAAATAATAAAATATGAACCAAAACATATATGTAAGCAACTAGAGCAGCATATTTTAAGGCCGTATATTGCATTTCATTAAAAGATTCTACATCAACCTTGCGATATCATCAATAAACATCAGATTTCGGATGCTGATTCACAAAACCTCCTTTTGCTCACCGCATTTCGGCGCAGAGGCTTTTTACATCAAAGTGGCGCGCGATCTCAGCCGGAACCCGTTCGGTAGGTACGTGCAAATTAATTAATCAACCCACCCCTAACGAATAGGCGCAATAGGGCTGCCACCTTTTCAACTGGAGATAAAAAGCAAGCGCATGCGTCTCTTGTTTATGGGATATTGTATTTGGTTTCAGATAAATTCGACTTAAATACTTACTGAATCTATGACTGAAAAAAGTCGGTTCATATAAATTATCTCTTTTGTGTATAAAATTTCATAAGCACCAATTAAAGTTAACATAAATACAGAAGCAATCCAATTGGATTTTATTTTCATAGTATTAAGTCTTATATTAACTGCAATGACCAAATCCATATTGCAATGTTTTTTTTTTAATTTCACTATATTCAAAACAATTTAATATTGGTTCCAAGCCCGTGTTAACTTGTAGGTAGCAACCCTAACCATCGAGCTTCAGTGCGCTCAGTTTTTGCCGACTCAATTCTCTCAGCGGCGTGTAATAAAAGGGAAGTTGTAAGTTTTACGCAACGGCGAGGCGCCGGCGCGGTGATTCACCAGTTTTTTTGCTTGATTTACATCATTTTTAAAACCAAAAATGATACCCACAAAGTATTGCATTCTTAGAGTTTGCATAAAATTAAAAAAGCCTGAAAAAAAAATAGAGAAACCAAACACTTCTTAGAATATAACTTTTACAAATCATCTGACTTTATGGCTTAATAATGACACGATAGAGTCAAGAAAAAATTTACAGTTAGCACTCAGCTAGACAAGTAAACATTGAAACTATAGCATGCTGCTACTAAACGGTAAAAAAAAAATTTTATTAAAGGTCAATCAACGACAATCGTTCCACCCAAAAGTCACTATACTTATTAGTTACTAGCTGTCCCGGCGAACTTCGTACCGCCTCAGAACGAAATGTATGAGAAAATGAGTTTATTGGTAATCTATGAAAAAATTAAACAAATCTATCCCACGGGAACCATACATTTTACCGGGATAAAAAGACAGACTATAATCTATCTCTGTGCCAAATTTCATCCAGATCCGTTCAGCCGTTCTGGCGTGAAAGAGTAACAAACATCCATCCATCCATCCATCCAAACTTTCACATTTATAATATTAGTATAGATAAATCCTATTGTTATCTGTACCACGGATCAAGTAACGTTTTGTAAGAGAGCTGATTGGATCGCTTAAAGAAAATTGAATCAGTAAACTGGAGATCGAAGGGTGAAGGAAGATTTAATTAATTTCATGACACTTTTGTTCCGATCCGAAGACATCTCAAGGGATTTCTAAAAATACTATAGACAAGATAGACTTTATAAAGCTTTTGTTCAGGACTGTAACTTCAAATGCCTTGGAACCAGCTGGCGTTCGTTGAAAATCGACTGTTCTCTAAGAAACTAGACTACTACGATAAAGATATTTTCTTTATTGGTAGAGCACAATTTATCTGAGTAAATAAGTAAAAAAACGGTGAATGATTAAGTCTATAGCAGCTGTGAAGGGTGTATTGATTAAGAAAATGCAATGCGTAAGACATTATTAGAGATATTAAGCCATTAGAAACTTCAGGAGTACGAATACACTTTAATCGCTCCAGGCTAGCCAATCTGAGTGCTATAAAAACTAAGTAAAATAATAATAAAAACGGAATGAGATCTCGCAGCGAGGATGAATTCATAAAATTTTCCTCATTTTCCCTTCTAACTTCACTTGCCCCACCGAATTTCATTTAGAAAAATGTCTTGCCCCAGAATTATTGCAGAGATGTATTTCAGCTGAGTGAATTTAGTCGTTATTTGGTGCACTATAAACTATTGAATATAGTATATAACAAGGTGATCTTTTGATTTTTTTTACGGTGGCTTTGCAGTTCAAAAACCAATATTAATTTATATTTATTATTTATTTATTAAGCCTCTTTTATTTCCATGGCATTAAAAGAATTTAATGGATTTAAAGAAATTAAAAAAGAAAATATATATGTCATGACCCCTTTGGGGTATAGGCCTCCTCCATTTGCCTCCACTTTTCCCTGTCACCAGCTGCATCCATCCAGTCTCTTCTCGCCAACCGAAGTATGTCGTCCCTCCAGCGAGCTTTTGGTCTGCCCCTTTGTTAATATTAATTATTGCAACGAATTATATTCAATTTTGTTCGTGCAATAATTTAAATCGAACCTAACCAAGTGTATGTATCTAGTTTCGGCTCATACTTGTTGCAATTCCTAAAATGTACGATTTGCAAAATTTACTAACTTTAGTATAGATAAGTACTTGTACAATAGTCAAATAATATCTCCAATACTCACTGGGTAATTACGAGAATTTAAACGACACAAAATCTAGTAATAAAATCCTCATGCACCTTACATTGTCACATAACAATATACGCCAGAACTAAGAGATGTACTAAACAATACTCTAGAATGAACGTGTTTAAAATTAATATTAGAAGTCACATAAGCGATCCATTCACCTTAGCTCAAGTAGTCAGAACCGAAATTGCAATTTTAAATGCGCAATTCTTAAAAGCTCTCTGAACAAATAATTCTCTCAAAAAAATTACTAGAAGACTACTGAAACTTTTAATTCATCGCAAGAATTGTCAATCCATAAAAAAATCTGCCCGAAAGAAAAATTCCATCAAGCACATTACCTACCACAGCCCCGCAGCCATCTTGAACTCTCAATTCTGAACTAACTTTCCGTTCCATTTGTTTTCTTAACTTTTATTCAAATATTTACATCAAAGAAAACGAAATAAAGTGAATGAGTCTGTCTTCATTAAAAAATTGTGAGCGCCGAGCTGCTGAATAATTGGATGCAACCAAACTTAATACATCAAAGAACAAATTATTTAGAGTATCTAATATGCTAATGATGTTAGACAGCACGCGAAGGCGCTCATAAGCGACTGGCGTGCTGAGAAACAGTAATAATGCGACCTCTTCAACCGCGCAACAAGCTATACAGATGGCGCTGCACACTCATTCAGAACTATTGACAATTCTCAATACAATCCTAAAACGCGCTATGAGAATTTTCGGAGCACGTAACGTATTTACAAGATCTCGACAATAACCGTTGGGGCATAGCGGCCGCTACAGGCATACCAACCATCTGGCTGGAAGATCTTCCCTTTTCCGCCAAAAGCTATAAAGACCCAAAACGGCAAGGAATTTATGAAACATATTTTACGTTAGTAACTAAGCTTCTTCAGCGGATCGATACAGAACGTTTCGACAAGTATCTGAATCAATTCAATATACTAATTTTCGCGTTTCACCAACGATCGTTAAAATTAGTATATTAGTATATTTCTGAGCAATTCGTCGTGACCGAATCGAAGTTTCGATACGACTGCGCAACCGCATGGTTTGATTTGACTACTCGCTGTGTGGACAATAGTATATTTTATAATGCAAGTTTCAATGAATAACTGAATCGGTCGATACAATATTTATCGTAAGGTTGTGAATCGGGGGGCAAGTTTACGATAAAGGAATTAGTGCGTGTATTTAGAAGATTTTCCGAATAACGAATAATTTAGATTACTAGCCGTGAAGTGCATTTCAGTACGGATACCTAGTATATTCGGATACCTAGTATGACGTGTAGTACGGAGAGTATCTATTATTTACCGAACATATCAGTGAAATATTGGAATCGGCCATGATGACCTGGCCCGCGCTTAATCGTCAGACTCACTATTCGTTCTGAAACTGAATCATTAATCGTGTCCGCAGTCTAAAAATAAACTTTAAGAGGTATCTTTTCAACTGTTTGCCAACGCTAATAATTCATCTTGGACGTCTTAATAAAGAATTGAGAATAAAATTACGTCTATCTTTTGAAATGAGAGAATGATAAAAGGTAACGGAGCGTTTTAAAATAAAAATTAAAATATCCCACAATAAATAGCTTCTCAGAAAGTTTAAAGTAATATTTAATAATATTCAACTGCAGTGTGTAATTGAAAACAAAATGTCTATAAATAGATACAATTTTCCCTCTAACAATGATAAACAAAGTTCCAACAGTTCTCAGAAACACGATAGGGCTTTGTTCAACTCGGACCGTCTCGGTCCCAGTAAATGCATATTTTGAATCGGTCGATTGGGACCATTCACTTTCAGTACTCCTGAAACTGTACATTCGCAAAGAAATAAATCTCAATACCTTATCAAAACCATTGTTCCGTTGACACAAATTAGTTACATAAAAATATATAAAAAAATAATGTATCCACAGACCAATCTTATAGATATTTACTTGTTAGTCATCTTTTTTTACGTTTACCGAGTAATAAGCAGGCAACTTTCTGACTTGATGTTTTTAAATTAAATTATAAGTGATCAGAGAGAACTTGGTTAACTGGGACCGTGGACCCAGTTAACAGCGGGCCGAGTCGACAGAGGAGCCGTAATAATCAACGTTTCAGTGCTGAAGATTTCAGTTTCAGTGTCCCATTATCTCTCTTATTAATACAACAAAGGAGAGTAAACTTTACAGGGAAAGTTTGGGCGTTTTAATCGGATACACGCCTTTTATCAGTACTGTGACCAAGTAATATAATGGCTGAGAAACTCGAACCGATAAATATATCGTTAATTCAAGTTACATTACGTCAAGTGCGAGATTATTCGTAAGTTAACCGTATACTTTGTAGTCTACCGTATTTAGACATTTTGTATGGATAATTAAAAGTTTGAAATACCGTCCGCTTGAGGCGCTTTTCAATTCTCCTTATAAAATGTCAAAATACGATAGACTGTGAAGTATATAGTTAGCTCACACTTGACGTGCTGGACCTAACAATTTTTTTTTTCGATTAACGGTAAGTTAACCGATTTACGAAGGAAAAAAGGATTTTGTTTTATTATAACTGACTAGTTTTTGGAGTGATCAGAAATTGTTAGACGAAATAGGAACGAGTTGTTGAATGAACAGATTAGTTTTGACATTTCATTTGATTTAATATATTTTCACGTCATCAACAGAATCGTTCAATTGATTCACGTAGTAGCGAGAGTAGTGGGGATGGCGGTCGGTTGCATTTATAATGCGGGCGTGCGGTGCTTCGTCGCTCAGCTAACGCAAACAGACACCGACCTCGCCGGCGAGGTCGACGAAATACATCTTCTGCCCATAGGTGTATCTTCGCACCCAGTAGACGTCTGTCGTCAACCCCCACACCAGCAAACAGCCCAAGCCGAAGTCCTGCCTTTGGTGGCGCCTTTGAGCTAGTTGCCCCCTAACCTTCTGGCTGGAGCACCTTTAGCGCTCTCCCACTCCTCCGGTGAAGCTGTAAAGGCCATCTGTGACCAAAACCATTTATCATTTAGAAGAAAATAAAAAAAAATCCTCGCTCATTCGTAGCCCAGTTCGTTCTGAGAATGCTTCGTTTTGAGGCGAAACACGTGTCGAATACTTTTTAGATTCGCTTCGCTTCACGGAGAATTGTTAATTAATTAGGGGCACGACACTCATGACAGACAGATATTCAACTGACATCTTAGAGGAGTTCGGTTTTGGTGGCTTCTTTAATTATCGAACAACTTGTTTGATTTATAATTGGGAAAGTTGACAAGCCGAGGGTCAGCGGTGGGTCTCTCTTTCCCCATTTGTTTGGCAAGTTTTCCACAATATTTGATTGGCGAGGACTTCGGCTCGCGAACAAATATCCACAAAGAATCTATAAATTAACAAATTAAATTACATGGACGAAAATTGTTCGGCGTATTTTTGTAAAATAAACAGTTTTCATTTTATGTAAATACCTATTATGAAATCTCGTTAGTGAACCAATTAGCCAAATAATTAAAATCCTAATTGACATTTTTCACATCGCCCTATCATTTATCGCGTTCAAATTGATTAAAATGCCAACATCCAAACTCCAATCGGTGCGGCCATCTTTAATTACTCGATTGACTATACAACGAATTTCGAGGTGCAATTATTTTCACCTGTGACCCGCGAATTTCGCATGAAATGTTTACTATATGTATGAAACAGCTGAAAGATGTCATTACAAATAATGGAATTCAGGTTCCTTGTGGCTCCATATTAAGTGTCTTTTTTATTTAATCTGCGAATAGCATTATCTGCAATGGTTAACCCTTATTAGCCTAGAGTTTCAATTTTGATACCAATCTTTTAAACCGAATGTTCACATTACTATTAGTTTTTTTTTTATAGGTTGGCTGTACGTATTTTACTGTTGTATAATATTCTTTCCAACGAAATTAAAATAAAATCAAATGTCATTATTATTAAACACAGTAACATTAAACACAGTAATATTAAAAATAAATCACTTTCGTAAATCAGGCTACTAAGGGTTAAGATCAAGAACTTCATTATTCAATTAAGTCATAAAATATATTTAAAATCACATACAAAAGATATAAATGTCTTTTGAGTCTTCATAAGTAAGGAGACATTACAATTTTTTTGCATGCGAATATGGAACTAGATTTGTCGCTGTATTTGCAAACCATATTGTATACATATGGATGTGAATGCGCAGGTGATCGTGGTCGCGGTGAAAGATTTATAGATTACGGGGGGTGGGGTGGGGGGGAGGTTGGGTTTTTATATACTCTTCTAGGTAAAGAGTATATAGAATCTCAGTCCCCCGGCGTAAAATCTGTAGTCGCGAGGCAAATTCAAATCAAACCTTAAGTAGGTACTTGATTAGGTAGGTGTTACCCGCGATTAAAAAGTATTAAAGTAATTAAAACAAATCTATCCCACGGGAACCATACATTTTACCTGGATAAAAAGCCTACGTGCTCTATCTCTGTGCCAAAGAACCTGAAAATGTGAGCCCAAATAACGATTCGGGAAGAATCATTGCAAATATGTGGGGCTGGATGAGTGCTGCTGGGCCTAGCGAACTAGCATTTATCTCAGGAAGTCTCTCCAAACCTATCTAAAGGTACTCTATTGCATTGTTCTGACTGAAGTGACACACAGGACCATCGCCGACAAAGTCAAATAGACCGCATGTTACTAACACAAAGGATAGCCGCTTCCGTAGCATGCTACCGATCAATTTCGATACAATGACACTTAAGAGTCCCCTGGTGCACCAAAGCCTTTGCTAGTATCGAAGAAAAGTTCGAACAATAGAGTCGCTTCCAAATCACTGCATAAAAGTGATTTCAATCAATATTAGCTAGGTATCCTTAAATATCTCTATCACCATAACATAAACTTCATCTCTATATCTTTGTTACGACCACATTATCTTTTTTTTGAGATACTATTAATAACAGATTTCAATTCAAATGGATTTTATTATATTATTATGGGTTAACAAAAATGGATAAACTACATTATATTATTAAATTTCGATGTTTTATAAAGTGTTCTTAGATGGCACATACTTGCACTCTACATTCCGTACATTTTTTTTTATTACATTATAGGCAAGTATTTGATCTCGATCTCACCTGATGGTAAGTGACGATGAGATCTACGATGGAGCATACTTGCCTAGGTAGAAAGGCGGCAGTAGATCGAGACGCTACATTCACTAGGCACATGCAGCGCAGCTGATCTGACCCGCCATCCATGAATGGCAACACCGAACATCATGCCGGAACACGGCTAGGCCGCTTGGCGACATGGCTTTGTTCAGTGGGTGGTGACTAGCCACGGCCGAAGCCTACCACCAGTGAATGTAGAGATTGCACAATTAAGCGTAGATTACAACGTTTCTCAGTTTTCAGGGTTCCCTTTGTTGCTCTAACGAGACGCCTCCGTTTGATCTTTCCAACAATTAATTATCTAAATGCGTTTGTACACTTCATGCAGGGGCAACCATCAATTTATGTATATGTAGGAAAGTCTCGACTGAAACAATCAGGGCTTCAGTTGTAGTATTAAATATAGGACGAATCTATACATATAAATAAAATTGGAGTGTCTGTTTGTAATATTAAAATAACCGCATTTACTAAATGCATTTGGATGTATACACGTTACCTATACCGAAACAACATTTTTTACAATTTTTGTCTGTCTGTCTGTCTGTCCGTCTGTCTGTCTGTCTGTCTGTTTGTTCCGGGTAATCTCTGCAATGGCTGGACCGATTTTGACGGGAATTTCACTGGCAGATAGCTGATGTAACAAGGAGCAACTTAGGCTACTTTTATTTTAGAAAAAAAAAATAGGATCTCTCGAAAAAAAATTAAAACCAATGTTGCAGCGCAGCGCCTGATTAAGTTTGATAGCAACAACCTGCAATGCGTCCCGCGGGCTCAGAATGGGCGAGCAGGCTGTTGTCAACGGTTGTCTTTGTTAAATACCACGCGGACGAAGTCGCGGGCAACAGCTAGTTATTATATAAAACAGACACATCCATTTTGAAAATAACTTAAACACATGGCAAGTAGGTACTTAAGCTACTCTGTTAGTGTGAGATAAGTGTGTTTTTTTAATCCATTACAATTCACAAGAAACATGAAAATAATAAAAGTCAGTCTGTTCACTGCCTATTATAAACATACATTTATAAATGTAATAGGCTCGAATGATACAATAAGTAGAATAGCTTGGAAGACGATTCTTTATTACTATATATATATATATCTTTGATAGTGATGACATATGGTACCGAGACGTGGTCTCTTAGGGCCTCATAAGAAGGCTCAAGGTCGCTCAACGCGCAATGGAGAGAGATATGCTCGGGGTTTCTCTACTCTATAGAATCAGAAATGAGGAGATCCGTAGATGAACTAAAGTAACCGACATAACTCAAAGATTTTCAATGTTGAAATAGCAGTAAGCGGCACATAGCTCGCAGGACCGATGGCCGTTAGGGCAGAAAGTTTCTAGAATGGTGACTGTAAACCGGAAGACGTAGTGTGAAAATCATTGGGGGAGGCCTATGTCCAGCAGTGGACGTCTTTTGGCTGAGAGAGAAAGAGATATGTATCTTTATACTATGTAGTCCCGAGTTTTATAAACGAATTCATGGCGACACGAAATGACAGCCTATCAAAGGCTTTCAAACACAAATGGCGACCGCATTATTCAGCAGCGAGCTACTGAGCCCGTACACAAGTAGTTTAATTACGCAACTAGCAATTGATATAAACAGTGTTTATTGTTTAAACAAGTATCAATAAATTGTTTGGTAGACCGGTATGATTTAATTATCATTCATCGTTGTTCAATCTAATGGGCCGTAATTCTGAAATCGCGGATCATTATGCAACGTCACGGGGCGGCGTAGGCCCCAAAAGTCTTAGTGAGAGTCGACCCCCGAAGATCATAGTATGTTAATATACCAAAAGAACCCATAGGCTGTCATCCACCAGTGAGAACCCCATGACAATAACCCCAGTGGTTTTTGTATTAGCTCGAACCAAAACACGCACGAAATACGAATCTGAATTCTATAAACACGCATGTTTTGCATTCAAATTCAGAATAGCTATTGTACTTTTGTAATAAGCTACGTACAGACACGGCCAGTTTACAGTTTTGTTATAGTTAAACGAGCTCGTATGGATGTAAGTGACACGGCGGATCGCCGCTGGTATCTGCGGTGTCCGCCGCGAAATTGCGGCTTGGATTAATTTTGCAGACAATTATACTAGTGGTGTGCATGTGTGTGTGTTGGTGTCGACCGCATGCCGAGCCTAGACTCTCCGTGCAGGCTTGTTCAAGCGCATACTTATATAATTCTTTATGAAATAAAATTAAATCACCCAAGTAGTTCAATAGATTTATCAAATTAAATAAACACACTTCTATATAATAAAAATGAAGTGATGGTCGTTAATAATCGCATCACTTGAGAACGTCTGAACAGATTTGGTTTATTTTGGTTTTGAAACGTTCGTAATAGTCCGAATCAGACATGTATGTCAATATGGATCGAAAAAGTTGTCCAGAAAATTTAAAATTTTTAGACAAAACTGCGCGTGCTTTTTTGATAGAACTACATCTGCCTGGACAGCTAGTAATAAATAAAAAATGGATGCTGATATGAAGATGGGCTAGCCAGAGTCGAGCTCATGGTTAATGCGGACAAGGCGTGGTCTGTCAGTGTATCAAATGACAAAAGACCGCGCTTGCCTGTGTTGGCAGTCCGCGTGGGGCATGGGCCTAGCCAGCAGTCTACCTGTCTAGGCTCCACACAATTGCGTAGATTTTTTTGGGTTTTCGCATTACCCTACAAGTAAGTATAGCTTTGTTGCAATAGCAATGCCAGGCTTTATAAAACAGCCATAAAACGGTTTACCAATAAACCCATTTTTAATTCAGGCTACTTTTGCAGTTACCCATAATATTTAACCTCATTCTTCTTTGCATAATTAAGTTACGATTTATAATTAAGAATCGCAATATTCAATTACAGTTTATAGTACGTGCTCAAATGTTTGAGGTTGGGATGTGCCGCGGGCCTATCAGGTATGCGCCGGTAAAATTGAATTAAAGCCGTTCGTACATATGCCAGACTCATATGTTGATTTAAGATGAACGCCTCAACAACCTTAAGCTTGAGCTGCAAAAATCTCAAAAATACATGGCACTTACGATTCAGTTTAACAAATTTGAGTTATTTATATCCGATCATACTAAGCCAGACTCACAATCAAAGTACATACAAGTAACAAAGGAAAGAATAATAGCTTTTATAAGTATCAAGTTTAAGTTGATTTTAAACTAAGCTTTTAAGGAAAACGGGACGAAATGTTTGTTCTTAAGTAGATGTAAATTGAGTCTCATTAAGTATGAAGTCGGGTAATGAAGACGGAGGCGGGGCTGAGAGCTTGTTTTGTGAAGATAAGACGCTTTACGGGACCAGGTCACCTGAACTGGAAGACAACATGCATGGAGGCGATCTCATTCCAATACATTTTAGGACAGTTTGTAAGATTGTCAATCAATCAGCCGAAAGACGTCCACTGCTGGACATAGGCCTCCCTCAACGAGTTCCACACATCACGGTCCTCCGCCACTCGCATCCACCGGCTTCCTGCTACGCGTGTGATATCATCGGTCCAGCTTGTGGGGGGAGGGGGGCGTAAGAGTGAAATAAAAATAATTTTACAGTTTTGTTTTGACGTTCCCGACGTTTCGGCTGCTTTACATCAACCATAATATGTATAATTAGTTTTATTTCAATGTATATTCGGGTTAATATAAGAAATTTATGCAGTTTGTGGGGTTCTTACGTGAATTATAATATAATTTGTCATTAATTGAGTTTAATAACTTTGACAAAAACATACACAGCAATAAAACAGGGTGAGGCACAAAGAAAAACATTCCTAATCAATTCTACAAATTACTTACATGTTTACCATTGAGTCTAGACGGAGATCAAGTTATACGTAGAAAGGAGATGCTCTGGACACTGTCAATATTTTTTTGTAAAATATGACAGACTCCACGCAAAGGAGCAACATTTTTAAGTACCGTCATGTAACTTCTTCCATCCCTCTCACACCAAAGATTTCATCGGGTCACGAACCGACAGTCCTCCCGAGACCATGGTTGCTGTAAAGCAGCCGAAACGTCGGGAACGTAAAAAACATAATATTAACGCGATAAAATCTCTAAAAATAGTTTTATTTCAATCTGTGGTATTCGCGTTAATATAAGAAATCAATATCCGTTCTCCACAGTTTCGCTGTGCCATCATAACAGTACAACTAGAGCGATCACAGTAATGAATTCTTAGAGGGCAGCTCTTAAGTCGATGCAGTCCAACGATGCACAATGGCGAATCGGAGCTAGCTACTGAGACACTCGCTTGATATAACAGACGAGCCGTTTGTTTGAAATATTAATACTTAGGTCACAAATGCAACTGAATTATACACTTAAAATGAGGTATACTTATTATTTAGATTTTTCTGTATTAAATCATTTAAATTATACTCGTTATTCAATTATACGATTTCTCATCGAACTTTGAAAATGATAAAAATATAGACCTTTATAATATGACCAGAAAGTTCAAATACAATACAAAGATATGACGTCACTGCCATTACTCAGCGCGTGTGCGATAGAGAATGAACGTACTCCTCCAGTTATTCGTTCCCACTAGTTATTGCTTTAACGAAATTTTAATCATGAATCTCTTTATAATTTTCTAATATTATATGTACTCAATGAATTTAAAGAATGAATTAGATTGACGATTAGCTCAGTGGGTAGTAACCTGCGTACGGTGCTGCGGGTCCTGGGTTCGATTCCTCGTACGGACCAACTTTGTGTGATTTGCACGAATATTTGTACCCGAGTCATTGATGTTTAATATCTATATAAGTATTATACCGGGATCGCCCTAGTCCATTGTACGGTACCCATAATACAAGTGATACTTAGTGTGGGACCGTATAGTTTGTGTGTATCGCCAAACAAATATTTATTTAATTTTACATTTGTCATAATTAACATACACAATATGATTTACTATAAAACATATTTTAAAATTCAATAATTATCAATGTCCATTTTCATCTGATCTTTCACACACTTGCCACTAACTGAATTTCTATAAATAAATATACTTTTCCGACGCAAAACAACGCATAAGCTCGGTAAGAAATGGCCGGGTCGAAAATCCCTTGGCGGGCGATCCTAAGTAAATATGTACTACATACTGTTAAGTGTGCTTACGTCGACCCAAATGGGAAATCATAATATGCGATATCGCTTTTAAGGTGTTTTATACACATTATTTTTACAAAATGAGGAGACTGTACGAGTTTCGACAGCCATCAAACACCGATCGTGTGATCGTATCTTCCCACACTGAATGGTGCTATTAGTAAATGTAAGAAAAAATTTGAACGATCGATCGGTTTTTGAATATGCTCATATCAAAACTCATACTAAGGGCCCTGTAATTAGCACAGTATAGAGAAGTCCTTTTTTTAAACTGCTGTTAGTATTGTATAAATGTGTCTGTATTTCTTTACATTCGGAACGATAAAATAGGTGTTCCAATTTCAAAATGAATTTTATATATGTTCAGAAGCTCAATCTATTGACAGCCTAAACGTGTTGCATCTTTCTTCCACCTCAGATTTTACAATTTAGGTTAAAAGTGACAGATTAGGTTACTATTACCATTAGGGGTACATATAATTCAATAACCATTCAAAAAAAAAATTCACTGGTGGTAGGCTTCGGCCGTGGCTAGTCACCACCCACTGAACAAAGCCATGTCGCCAAGCGGCCTAGCCGTGTTCCGGCATGATGTTAGGTGCTGCCATTCATGGATGGCGGGTCAGATCAGCTGCGCTGCATGTGCCTAGTGAATGTAGCGTCTCGAGCTACTGCCGCCTTCCTACCTAGGCAAGTATGCTCCATCGTAGATCTCATCGTCACTTACCATCAGGTGAGATCGAGATCAAATACTTGCCTATAATGTAATAAAAAAAATTTCACTATACAAAAAAAAATCACTATTTTGTAGCTTATTGCCAACCTAATAGAAGATTTTTTTGCCTAGAAACATTCGTTTGAATGGATCTATGATTTTTCAGAAAGAAACTTCAATCGTGATGAAACATGCCTGAGGCAATTTCTTTGTAGTTTCAAGATTGAGTATCCCGAGGGATCCGACGACAGTTATCAACACGTGTACCCTGATCTAGTTTTCGTAAGCATTTTTTTACACCTTCTAAATATACCTACTTCACACACATCGCTGATGTTAAACACCGGCTCTCCACGAAACCTGCACAATAGGGAAGATGAGTGGGTGCTACCACCGACTTGGGATCCAGTAATTAATATTATTAAATCCAAAACCAAGCGCACCATTGCAAGACCTCAAGAAACTGTGAGCACTTTCTGCGTAGATCGGACCGCAAGCAACAACTAAATATGACGGTACCTCGGTTCAAACTATGACACTTGGACGTCAACCACCTCAGTCGTCCCGTGACCATGGTTGCTGTAAAGCAGCCGAAACGTCGGGAACGTAAGAAACGAATAATAAACGCGACAAAATCCGTAAGATTAGTTTTATTATAATATATCTACTTTTCTAACAAATAAGTCTATAGAATCCTTTGATAATTATCGCTGATTCTGGTTCAACGTAAAGGATTATTTATATCTCGGGAATCGGAAATACTTATTTCTAATAATTTGATGGCCGGTAATCTTATTTTTCTTCGTATTCTGTGCCCATTTCTCATTATATTTTGGGGTCAGCACTCCTAATCTTATTACGCGATTCTGGACGTATTGCGTCATATTACTCAGGATGTGAATGTTGGCGACGCATAATTATTATATTTTTAATTAGATTGTCTTTTTTTGTAATTAATTATTGAATAAAGATTGCTGTTTTAGCAGATGTTTTGTCGCACATTGGTGACCGAACCGTCTTGTTTTTCAATTCCTCACTATCCCATCACCAACAAAGTGCCCTAGCCTATCGTCTTCACACCTCTTTTTATCCTTCCCATAAAGGTGGTCTGCCGAGACTTCTCGATCTCATTGATAAACATTATCCACTAATTGTAAATCTTTACTATAGATGTAACGTAGTATCTACAGCAGTAATGTTGACAGAATCAAAAATATTTTTTTTTATTCAGATAAACACTCATGAATAGTAAAATTTGACCATAGGCTCACAATCTTAGTACCATTGAAAAGAGCGGGCTTGAAACTCTATGGTTACTCTTTTAAAAATGTGATTCGTTTTTATTCCCAGGAACATCAAAGTCTTGTTAGGAGGCAGCACTATGGCCACGAAATAATACGGAAACGGTATCTAGTGACTAAGTTAAATTAAAAATAAGAAGAAGAGTACATAAGAAATATGTGTGCTCACGTATTGTAGCAAAAGTGTGCTCTGGTCACGCGATGGGAGCATTTGTTCACTTTTTGTGAGGTTTAATAACAAACATAGAGGTGGGTTTTGCAATATTTTTAGAGGAAAATATTTTTTTTTCTTCAGTTTGCTTTTGTTTCTGCGATCTACGAAAAAAAAATGCTGGCCACTTTTATGTTTCACTGATGCACACAGGCACGTATCTGCGAAAATCGTCAAAACAGCACAAAATAAACTTCCGCACTTAATATGGGATTATTAATTTTTACTATTTTATTGGACATAAAACATGATAAAACAGTAAAACAAAGACACGAATAAAATCGTGGCGACGTTAACTTTTTTTTATCTTTTTATTTTTGTACTGGCGAGCTCCGACGCTGCCGCCGCGGGCGGATGCGGCTGTTGGCAACATTGCATAATGGGTGCATCCTTACGCTTCCAGCTCAGTAGTTAAGGATTATCAATTCATTTAATTAATTGCCTTTGTTCTTGCTAACTTAAGCATTATTTTCCAGTTATTCTTGTATTACCTGCTGTGTGTTTTTCTTTCTATATTTTCGATAGCTATGATTTTTGACCTCTACCCACAGAAGTAACAGTGGTGGGAGGTAGTATAAAAACGCGCCCACACATTGCCAACAAAAATTCAAACAAACTCCGTCCATTCCATTTGCTTTCACTTATTTTTATTGCGTTTCAAAGTTATATAAGGGAATTGGAACACTACAGACTGATTACGACATAAATGGACCTAGGTTTCGTAGTATGACGACGCGTGCTATATGCATCTTATAGCGCTATTAAAGTTGTTTAAACGTTATTTATATTACTTAGATTCATATTTCTGATAACTACTGAATCTTGTATTCTCATTTGAGAAGTTAGTATCAAGCGGATAAGGAAAATGGTGTAGTGGATGGTTTAGTGTTTTAGGTGTGACTGCTCGACTTACTGCACCAAGTAGGTTTTCCTCTCACACTTATTAATTCCCAAGCCAGGATTTTCTGTACCTTGGGGACAAACATCAAATGCAAATTACTTGAGTACAAACATTCATACTCATCACACAAAGTTTGCCCCCACCGGGGCTCGAACCTGGGACCCACGGCACAGAAAGCAAGACCACAAACATGTGAGCCAATCTGGTGGTTAGGTTGTGGGTAAGATACAGAAAATATTTGACTTTAACTTTATCCAAGCGATTGTTGTATTTTTTCAGAATATATAGCTTATTTAATTACTCTCAGTCGCGTGCATTGGGACGAAAAAAATAATGAATTCGGGCTGTTTGGCTCGTTAGCCGAATACGCTAATTGAGTATAAAACAGAAATGAAAATACAATTTCGTGCTAATTGATGCAATCAGATATGAAAATAATATTCCATTTGGATTAAAACCTTTTATTCTGAACCAAACTACTTATTTTAAGCTAGCTGCGCCCCCCGGTGTTACTCGCATTTACATTTTACCGGGATAAAAAGTAGCCTATGTGCTATTCCAGACTATAATCTATCCCTGTGCCAAATTTCATCCAGATCCGTTCAGCCGTTCTCGCGTGATTGATCCATCCAAACTTTCACATTTATAATACTAGTACCAGAGGGGAACCCCCTGATCCGGATTATCCTGTATAGTAAACGTCGTCTCAGGGACAAAAACTACTTTCAAACAACGAGGAGCACTTTTGAAAGTTTTGTAAAGGAATGAACACAAAAGATTGGATAGTGTAGGTAATAGAATTTATTCAATTTCTCACTTCGCCAGCGTAACTTCCGCGGTCGAGAATATTAACTTTGTTGGTTTCAATACTTGTTTTTATAGAATACTTTAAAGACAAATACGGTGCTACCACCACTACGACAGATAAAAAAAAACATGAGAGGTGTCAAGGGACACCCGGATGGAACGAAGTTCCTTTATTATTTTCTATTATTTATTATGTACAAAAAATCAATAATTTTGGGAAACAAATATATATCGCCCCCGGGTGGGCTCGAACCACCAACATTTCGGTTGACAGCCGAACGCGCTAGCCAATTGCGCCACGGATGCACTTCGCACGCTTAATAATAGACTGACCTAACTCAAAAAAACTGTTTGTTGGGAAATCGCAAAAACGTTTTGTCATTTACAACTTGTCTGACATTATTACTTATATCTCAATGAAAAGAAAAGATAACAATTATTTTTGTCAGCGATAGATGTCGCTAGCATGTTTTTGAACGTGGTATCGTTATGTTCATGGGTTTTATATAGTAAACTATACTTTCGTTTATAAAAATGCTTACAATTGGTCGTTACAACTTTTCTGCTTAATTTTGCGTATGATTTTTTTCCGTCTAGCCCCCTTTCGTAACGCGCGATAAGGAACTTCGTTCCAAAAATTAACACGGTTCAATCTTTACGTTTAGCTAAACTTTGTCTAATTTTGAAGGCATTATTCTATCACTATGGAGTTTACATCTAAAAAGTGTCCAAACTGTGTTTTGGATTGAGAAATTTATAAACGCATGTTCAACACGTGTTTATTTTTGTGTGTTTAATCTGATTAGACATAGCATATCAATATGAAACATCGATATAAAAACTTGGGAAGTCATCTGGGAGATAATAACCGCTGGGAGATAACGACCTGCGTCGCGGTGTTATATGTTTGAAGCTTATTTTCTTCGTCTGTCTGTCTGTGAGTCCGTGGCATCGTAGCACCTAAACGCATGGGCCAATTTCAACGCACTTTTTGTTATTCAATAGCTGATTTAAACGGTATGGTACATAGCTGTGTTTGGTGAACATCTGTTCAGCCGTCGGTGTAAGAATTTTTCATATCATGGGTTATTTTTAAATATTTGTTATTTTTTCTAGCATACTTATCACTATTACGTAACGATATTTATATAAATGATAAATATGTTTCGTTAAATGTTGATCCGGCTGTTCATAAACATAAATGCCCATGTTTGACAAGAAAATTCACCTTTTGTTTTTGCTATCTGCATTTACAAAATTTCATTTATATAGTGTGTGAACCACGGAGCCATTAACTTGTAATTATATACATAGGGCTAGTACATTTTTAATCAGCTACTCAAGCTTGCTTAGCCGTTCCTACATTGTTCTCACATACCCATAATAATGTACGACTCAAAAATTTATGAGATCGTTATAAACAGAGTAACCATAGAGTTTCTGCCCGTTTTTCTTTATAGAAACGGCTTGCCGAACGGGCGATAAAGATTTATCATGACATTTTGTGTATTTTTGACGATTCATACGAACTGTATGGATTTCATGAAAAACCATGTAATTGTAATTTTAAGTCTTTGTTGAGGACATGATGATACAACGAAAAAAAACAAAAAAATATATACACGTCGAATTGATGACTTTCTTTTTTTGTCGGTTAAAAACTAAAAGCACAGATAGTTAACAATTATATCACGTTCGTACTCCCTTTAACTTTACACTTTACCGGCATTATGCGCTAAACGCGACGCCTCGCGGAACATTTACGCCGTTTTCATGGCTGTTTTATAGCGACAAGCGGTGCTGGTGAAACAAAGCTATACAGGCTGTAGGCAGCATGGTAATGCCTTTTATGAAATTATAGAAATCATTTAAGTGCAACGTGATGGATTATAAATGATGTAATTATCGAACGCGCAATGTATCGTAAACAATGCGATCGCAACACAATGCTCTGCGCGATACCCAACGAAAGCAAGTGACTAACGCGCTCAAGCGTATATGGAGTTTTAATTTACATTGCAGTTTTAGGCCTCAATTATTAATGACGTATTTTTTATTTAAAGTCACATTGAGATACTCTTATTTTATGATTCTATGCTAAAATCAATATAAAAATACTGGAAAAGATGCGTATAATACATCTCAGTAGAATCCATCGTATCTGGTCCCCAAGTCTGCTAACACAATCGATTCATAATTGAACATCAACCGCATAGTAGTTGTCACTTTTGACAGATTTTGTATGGGATATCTGTCAAAAGTGACATTTACTATTCGATTATGAATCGATTGTGTTAGCAGACTTGGAGACCAGCATTCGTTACGAAGCCACTTACACCCTGTATATATGCTATAGTATCACACATTTTTTTCGCAATTTGAGAATGTATCTAAGTGAAATTACAAAGATACTGTTGAAAGGGTTGCCTGTAGGGTGAGAGGTCCAATTATACTACCGCCACCGATCTTTACACTATTGAGAGAATAAGCTCCCGATAATACCTGTTTAATGGAAAAGGGAAGATCTTCCAGCCAAGTGGTATGCCCCAACGGATATTGTCGGCATCTTGTATATATGTTACGTGCGCCGAAAACTCTCATAGCGCGTTTCAGAATTGTATGGAGAATTTACACTTGTTCTTAATTGCGTCTGCAGCGCCATCTGTGTACCTTGTGGCGAGGTTGAAGAGGTCGCTACACCTGACTACATTTAAAGCTAACTAGCTGTTGCCCGCGACTTCGTCCGCGTGGTATTTAACAAAGACTCAGCCGTTGGCAACAGCCTGCTCGCGTTCTGATCCCGCGGGACGCATTGCAGATTGTTGCTATCAAACTTTAATCAAGCGCAGCGCTGCAACATTGGTTTTAATTTTTTTTCGAGAGATCCAATTTTTTTTTCTAAAATAAAAGTAGCCTATGTTACTCCTTGTTACATCAGCTATCTGCCAGTGAAATTCCCGTCAAAATCGGTCCAGCCATTTCAGAGATTACCCGGAACAAACATACAGACAGACAGACAGACAGACAGACAGACAGACGGACAGACAGACAGACAGACAGACAGACAGACAGACAAAAATTGTAAAAAATGTTGTTTCGGTATAGGTAACGTGTATACATCCAAATGCACTTAGTAAAAAGCGGTTATTTTAATATTACAAACAGACACTCCAATTTTATTTATATGTATAGATGTATAGATTATCTTAGCTTTTATGAATTATTATTCCGCATAATAGTTTTAAGTATTGGTTTAGCCCCAAGCCTGGATTACCATATCTAGTGCACTCAACTATAAAAATACTTAGGTATACAAGGTGTAACAATAATAGTGTAAAATATTTTAACAGAGCCAACAGTAGGATATAACGATAACATTCCCAATGAAATAAATTAAATTATTAAACATAAAAAAAATCACTCTGTACTAAGCGCAAGGCCCAACGCTACTGGTACGCCTTGTTTAAGGAAGATCAATAATATAATCCATATAATTTACCGATTCATCTGTTAAAATATTTTACACTATTTTTGTAACACCTTATATAGCTATTGAACACCCGTGACTTGGGTATGAGCGTTCATGTTCATCAGTGTTCAAGTTCACCCATATACAGATTCGGCTTTCACAAATAAATAAAAAAAAACCCTTTAGTTAAAAATATATACAAAATGTTATGGAGCACATTTATTATTGCTTACGATATTATAAGATTGACACGGTGTTTTACAATCAACATTCATAGTTATCCGAGAATACCGCCAAGGTTCAAGTCTGCCAGTATATCATTGCCGACCTCCAAAACTGTTGCGCTCAGGTACTCGGTGATGTCGTCCTGCGAAATATATATATTTTAATATTAAAATACAATCTATACAAATAAATAAAATTGGAGTGTCTGTTTGTATGTGCATTTTGATGTATACACGGTACATATACAAAAGCAACAATTGTTTACAATTTTTGTCCGTCTGTCTGTCTGTGTGTTTATTCCGGCTAATGTCTGAAATGGCTGGACCGATTTTGACGGGACTTTCACTGGCAGATAGCTGATGTAACAAGGAGGAACTTAGGCTACTTTTATTTTAGAAACCCCCCCCCCTCAACCTCCCGCCATCGACTTAATATCACAAAGGCTGCCGGTCGTCGGTCGGGCTCAGAACACGCGAGCGGGCTATTGCTAACGGTTGTGCCTTTATTAAATACCACGCGGACGAAGTCGCGGGTAACAGCTAGTAAATAAATAAATATCGTCAGACGGACTCACCATCCCATTCAGTTGGTGTGTTCGTCCGGCAACGCTTATATTATGGATACCGTACAACAAACTGGGGGCGATCCCATGGCTCCCGTGGGAGGAATTATACGGATATTAAGCATTCATGACTCGGGAACCAAGTTTTCCCCTACCGGGATTCGGACCCGGGACCCTCGGTACAGAAGTCACTACCAATCGAGCCGTCAGTTAATTATATTACCCCTAAATGTTTAGACAGTTAACGTCTATATACAATGACATTACAAAGCATCTATATTCTAAAATATGCTTTGTATGTAACGCAGTTTGATATTTAGGCATGGCCACTTGCGCACTTGAATCGTTACGGATAATTATAGACTTTTACTGTAATTATTCGCTGACTTCAGCAGAATTTACTAGAAAGTAATTAATAAATACATACAAGTATGAAAATATATATAAATATATAAAAAATAAAAATAATATAAGTAGATTTGAAATTTTCACATTTCACTAAAATCTGTTAAAATTTCATACTTCCACTAGTTAACTGTTCAAAATTTGTAATAGGTATTATCAATGAAGATATATATAGGTAGGTACTCGAGACTTGCACAAATACTATTGAGTAGGGCTTTTACAACTGATTGAGTTAGGCTGTGTCCCCAGTCGGCAAACTGTCAGCAGCCGACTGAGTTAGCGGCGTATCGGTTTAGTACGCCCTTCCATATATTTGAAATGGAGTGTTCACAGTTTGCTAGTTTACGCTCACTCTACGCAGTTTGCTGTGTTGCGCCGATTGATTTAGTGAGCGGCCGACTCACAGCAAAATCGGTTCCAGTCGGCGGCGGCGATATGCTTGTTCGCCGGGCGTAGTGAGTCCGTTTGCCGCAAACTGTCAGTTCTGACAGTTGACAGTGAAAATTCAGTCGGTCGGTCGACCTAAATAAGCGGCTAACACAACAGTTTGCTTGCGACGCACGCAAATTGATCTGAGTTTGCAGCTAACTCGAATTTCAGTTCGCCACAAATTTGCGGCTCACTCAGTCGGCCGCTGACAGTTTGCCGACTGGGGACACAGCCTTAAGTGTCAGGTGACTTATAAAACAAACGTGACAGGTCGTGAGCCCATCGCAAACAAAACAGCTATCAGATGACGGATGGATGGTGTTAATTCCTTAACATTCGTTTTAGGTTTCCAAGAAAATCTGAGATGTTGACCTCGATGACCTTTTCAATCTCAGCACAATGATAATCAGTTACTCATTCATCAAGCGACATACCTCGAAGAACTCCACCAACTCCGGCAGCAAGTTCTTCAGGAACAAATTGATAAAATCATTGACAGCCACGTCGTTCATCATACCATTGATATGAGGCTGGAAAAAAGTGACAAAATAAACAACTGAGTTCCTACTCATGCATAGTGTCGATAATGACGTCAAACTTAAGAACGTAAGCATTTAAAAAGTTCAAAACTATTTTTTAATCCAGCCTTTTCTGATAGTATTTCCTAGTTCAGATCATATAAAAAAATAAGGCCAAAATGTTGGCAATGCATATATAAAAATACACGTGAACTATCGCGTATCTGTTCAATGCAGAAAAGCTATGAAAATTAAATGCCATTAAAAAGGAGGGTAACTACTAAGGACATCTATTGGTCATGATCACACCTTTGTTCCTGAAACAGGATCCCGTAACTAATTCCTCAACCCCTTAGAATGATCTCCAATTTAGTATTTAAAAGTTGTTGTGGCCAAGAGATGGCGCTAAAGTACGGAAAATTTTGATATTTGTCATTTGGTAAATAAATTCTGACATATACTAGTAGAGTTTATATACAGTATATACTAGTAAAGTACAATATAGTAGGTTTTATGGCTGTATTTTGTAAACATGGTTGTTAAAACACCATATTAAAACAAGACTAGCGTACTGAGTTTCTCGCTGAATCTTCTCAGTTGAGGTCACGATCCGATCCGGTTGTAGAGTTTAGAAAAAAAATGAAAATTACTAAAAATTTAGGCCTATACGAAATAAATTATTTGTATTTTACTTCGACTTACCTCAAACCCACCCAATGTGAATTTGACATTGCAGTCTACAAGACTGATAAAGACGCCGTTAATGATAGAGATCCTCGGCGCTACCACAAAGGTAGCCGTTATACGGGGCTCAATAATTTCGAATCTGGAAAAAGGAGAGACAGTGCACCTCGCGTCATATTATGTCATGTAATAAAACTGACAAGTATAATTGTGTCAAAAGGCAATGTTATGCCAAAAATACCCAGATACGTCTTCGCCATTTTCATATAGCCATGTCACATTCATTATTTTATTTATAATGTGTATTTATTGAATGTGTTATTGCTATTAATTACTTGACATTGGCAAAATACCCACTAAGTTGTGGGTGAGGCCATATATATATTAATTTAATTTCATCGCATTTCATTTCGCGAAGACAGAAGAAAAATACCCATTACGACTTTTTATAGCACGCACCTAAAGCACCCTATAGACACGATGCAGACAAAACCACACCTTATCGACTTTATCACCCGCTGTGCTATTGCCAATAGCGAGATGCGTGCGCATGCCAAGAGCAAATAAAGCTTATAATACAATTAAAATTGTACTCTAAAGAATTTAACAAGGAGACTTACTTGCTATCGCCATTACCAAATATGTTGGCGCCCATAACCGGTGCGATCAGATCATATTTACCTGTAATTAAAAAAAAAACATGCCATATCGTTCCCTGGCATGGACGAGGATGTCGGTAGCGAAGTCACTTGCCTGGCAGTCAGCAAGCCGAGCTCGTGAATCTCAGGACGTCTAGTGTGAGATTATACGTAAGCTAACTGTGTACTTCATAGTCTACGTAATTAGACACGTTGTATGACGAATTTAAAGTTGTAAATACTGTCCGATAGAGGCGCTTTTCAATTTGCCATGCAATGTGCCTTAATACGTAAACTATAAAGTATACAGGGCGTCAAGTGCGAGATTATTCGTAAGCTAACTATATTTTTTATAGTGTACCGTATTTAGACATTTTGTATTCAATCCTGTGTAAACGATTTAAGGGTTGAAGAATAGCAGCCACTTTTATACAATAACTAGCTGTCCCGGCGAACTTCGTACCGCCTCAGAATCAAATGTATGAGATTTTTTTATTTTATTATTATTATGCTTCAGTGATTGTTTTCCCTTGTTTAAATAGATTATTCTGCTATTAGCGTCGGAGAGAAATTCTAAAAATCAAAGATTATAAAACTCAGCCCACCTGTTCTTGAGTTATAAATGGTGTAACTAACACGACTTTGTTTCATATTAGTAACAGAATGTTCCGAATAAAGCAAATTTTATTTTGGCCCTGAGGTAGAAAACAAATTAAGAGCTTTCTTATATCTTTACGTGTATTATTTCGTTCTTTGCACTTATTAAAAACTCTATATAGCTTGCGGCTGCTTAAATAAATATTTTAAGTTAGACTTACCAACATCCACAACGAGGCGGGGTATGTATCCGTCAATGTCTAGCCGGTATCTCTGTGGCAGGAGCGATACGAGGTTCAAGCTCACAGAGTCAATTACAAACGTGCTCATGTTGAAAATCATTAAGTCCGCCACCGACAGACGGAAACTGAAAAAGATACGTCATAAAATAAAAGTACTTGAAATAAAACTAACTTTTCGAATTGTATTGCTTTTATTTTATGTTCTTACGTTCCGGACGTTTCGGCTGCTTTACACCATTAATCATAATGGTTAATATTCCATCAATATTAGAAATGATAATGCAAAGAAATATATATTGAAATTGTGGTCCGATCTACGCAGTCACGTAGATCGGACCACAATCAACAATTAAATATGAGGGTAGCCCGTTTCTAACTATGACACCAGGACGTCAACCACCTCAGTCCTCCCGTGACCATGGTTGCTGTAAAGCAGCCGAAACGTCGGGAACGTAAAAACGAAAAATAAACCCGATAAAATCCTTAAAAAATAGTTTTATTTCAATGTGTAGTATTCGCGTAAATATAAGAAATCAAGAAATATATATTTTGGAATTTGTACATAATTGACAACTAAGTAGGCCAAGCCCTAACTTTCACGAAGCGTTACTTTAACGTAAGCATTTAACGTCCCTTCACATTACAAATTTCATAAGTCAGAATTACATGGTTTCTTGATGATCGTCCTTTAGATTATCGTCCCTATATTACCCAGAATAAATGAGATCATGTTGCGATCGAATACTCAGGAATGATAAGTGTTGCTCGTATATGAACGAAAATATACGAATACTATTGCAGTGATAAAGCTTACCCAGGTATGTCGGGCACCAACTCATCATCAACAGAGAAGCCATCCACGTGTAGAGGATCCAACACAGGTATATCGTCGGAGCCAGTTAGCATGATCTGTCTCAGCTCATCCATCGCTTCGAGCAGTAAGCTCTCTAGAGCACTGTTTCTGGTTTCCACATCTATCATAAACAAATTAGTAACATTAACTCGACTATGTGTCCATCATTCGTCGATCCCATCAAGATAAATACCTACGCGCGGTACCCCGGCGGTCCGGGCCGCAATGCGCTCTCGAGAAATAGAACGAGAAAGGCATAGTAACGTAATAATCATTTTTAAATCGCATTAAACCGCAGAGGTATGCGAGCTAAAGTGTACTTATTGCGTTCTATCAAGAGTCGTTATTTGTTTAAATGTATTTGCGGTTTGAGATATCTTTTCTTAATAACTATTACCTAATCTGTGGCCTTACTAGCTCATTGGCAGTCTGTAGTAGTGACCTTTCTGTACCGAGGGTCTTGGGCTTAGGAACATGGTTTATGTGGTGAGTACGAATCTTTACAGGTAACTAAGTCATGGACGTTTAATATTTTTATTAGTAACTAGCTGTTGCCCGCGACTTCGTCCGCGTGGTATTTAACTAAGACAACCGTTGACAACAGCCTACTCGCCCATTCTGAGCCCCCGGGACGCATTGCAGGTTGTTGCTATCAAACTTAATCAGGCGCTGCGCTGCAACATTGGTTTTAATTTTTTTTTTGTGAGATCCTATTTTTTTTCTAAAATAAAAGTAGCCTAAGTTACTCCTTGTTATATCAGCTATCTGCCAGTGAAAGTCCCGACAAAATCGGTCCAGCCATTTCAGAGATTACCCGGAACAAACAGACAGACAGACAGACAGACAGACAAAAAATTTAAAAGATGTTGTTTCGGTATAGGTATCGTCTATACATCCAAATGCACTTAGTAAAAAGCGGTTATTTTAATATTACAAACAGACACTCCAATTTTATTTATATGTATAGATGTATAGATGATGTACTGGGATCGCCCTCAGTCCACACGGTACCCATAATACAACCGCGGCTTAGTTTGGGAGAATACAGTAGGTGGCAATAAGTATCTATAATTGATTTGACCGGATCCGGACCGGCTTACGTTTTGATAGAATTGGTAAAGAAAGTGAACTCTCACCATTAATGCGTAATGCTTCACTGAGTTTTGAGACTTCAACGTCAACGGGGACCGCAGTCGCGAACCCAAGAACCACTAACAATATCCAGGAGCGCATTTTGTAATCTGAAAAAATATGTGACATTCTCCTGAAACTTTATTCAACCTATTCTTTAAAGTACCCCACTACAATATCATTTCATTTGGCAATCATCATCTTGTAAACAGTGACAGCCTAGTAGGTAGATCGCTCGCGTTGGTAACGAGAGTGGCAGGTTCTAACCTCGACTAGCACCTCTGGAATTTCAAGATTTCATGAGCAAATCTAATTTTAAACCATGATAATTACGTGCTAAACGGTACAGAAAAACATCGGAGGTGACTACTTGTCTGAGAGGCCCTCGAAAGACGTGTAAAGTCGAACAATTCGCACTGGGCCCACGTAGCGACACATTCCCATCAGTTGGACATTAAAAGGGGCATTATTATTAATCTCTCTCTCAGGGGACTAGGGCAGGGGGTCGGGGGACCACCTGCCCACGCAAAGTCCCCCAGACGGAGGGTGCCTGTGGATAACAGGCACCCCTCCTGATGTCTGCGGCCTGGGACCAACACCCGGGCCGGCCGCCGGGGCGCCACAGTAGTATGCCAAGTGTGATCCTGTGGCGCCCCGCTCAAAGGCGGTGAAGGCGGACCGTGGGGTTTTAGCCGGTAAGAGTCCGGCATAACCACATCGTCACCCCCGTGGCGGTGTGGTATCCATGAGGATTTCCCCACGATAAAAAAAAAAAAAAAGGTCTACATGGGGTGGTACCATCGCGGGTTTTCGGGGGAGAGTGAGTGAAGAGAGAGTGCACCTCTCGCTCGTGAACTATAATATCTCCTTCGTAGTTGCCTAGTCTCTGATGAGATTGACCGGCGTGACCGAAATTCGGTCAGGAGGATTATTATTGCCATGACTTATATTTAGTTTGGTCTACTTACCTCACGTACACCTCACGTTAAAATGTTAATGAATATCTATCGAATGATGATAAATATACAATTCATTATTGAGCTAGACGATAACGATTATCGATATAGAAATCTGACGATACAGATTAATTTTATTGTAAGTCTTGAAAATGTATTGCCTAATTAAAAGTATATACATTAATGCCTACACTCCCAATTATTGTATGAAGGGCGTAAATCGTAATATCTATAATCTGTAATCAATATGATTTCTTATATTATGGGGTCGAGTCACCTTCGTCCGTAGGAGAATTAAGTACCCTCGAGATACCCTACACGTGACCCTGGGTGGTGCCAACCAGGTGACAACTCTACTGGTGGTAGGCTTCGGCCGAGGCTAGTCACCACTAGAGATGTGTAAATCCTGAGTGATTTGAAAAAAAGATTTACTTTTTTCAATAATACATCATGCATCACTAAATCAGAAGTTTTTGGAATACATCTTTAAATCACTTTAGATAAGATTCAAATTGATTCAATTGAGACCATTACGATGTGGAGTGAGAAGACTATAGGCTGGTATTATGATTCAGAAAGAGATAGAGAAGGATGTGTAAGTTTGCGCGTGCGTACTGCATACGACGCGTCGCCGGATAATGTAGAATGCAGAGAAAACTATTATTTCTGCACCTTATAATTAAGTGTAATGTATTTTTTTTAAATAGGAAATCGAGTGACGGTTTATGTTTTAGTTTTGATTGAATATTTAGATGCTTTTAATTGCGTATGCGAAATTATTTTGACAGTGTAAATAGTTAATTGAACCAAAAACTATACATAATAACTCTTTATATTTATCTTTATCAATGATATTTTGACTTTTGTAAATAATTAAAAACTTTAATAAATGTAAATAATTAGGTAGTGATCAATTGTGTTGGTACAAAAATAAGTACGTTCTTATACCTCATTAGTACTAAGTAGGTATTTAATAACGCCAACCTAGTCCTTTGTATGTTTATTTAGTTAATTATGAAAGCTAGGTTAACAGTCCTAAGCCTGATAAGAATGAAGGGAAATCAGTAGTATATGTATCTTTTTCTCCTTCCGAATCTCTTCGAATCATTTACGATGTGTCGTATGAATGACTCTTTAAATCATTTAATTCCGACACACACGGAATTAAAAGATTTAAAGATTTAAAAGAGTGATTTAAATCTTTTGAGTGAAAAGATTTATAAATCTGTAATAAGTCAAAAGATGTAGTTTGCGCATCTCTAGTCACCACCCACTGAACAAAGCCATGGCGCCAAGCGGCCTAGCCGTGTTCCGGCATGATGTTCGGTGTTGCCATTCATGGATGACGGGTCAGATCAGTTGCGCTGCATGTGCCTAATGAATGTAGCGTCTCTATATACTGCCGCCTTCCTACCTACGCAAGTATGCTCCATCGTAGATCTCATCGTCACTTACCATCAGGTGAGATCGAGATCAAATACTTGCCTATAATGTAATAAAAAAATTAAAAATTATCGCGAATACTACACATTGGAATAAAACTAATATTACGGATTTTATCGCATTTATATTTTAATTTTTACGTTCCCGACGTTTCGGCTGCTTTACAGCAACCATGGTCACGGGACGACTGAGGTGGTTGACGTCCTAGTGTCATAGTTTGAACTGGGGTACTCTCATATTTGGTTGTTGCTTGCGGTCCGATCTACGCAGAAAGTGCTCACGGTGTCTTGAGGTTTTGGAATGGTGCGTATTGGTTATTTTTGTTGCTTGTCTATTTTGTTTTCCTAATCTATGTAATTAGGCGTGAATACGGCGTGATGGGTACATATTTTGTGTTATCTGCTAATACAAAATCAGTGTTCCATTTCATTATCTTCAAACTGTTAATCTGCACTCCATTGATATTGCTACACATGTGTGTCATGATTGGTCCGTGATGTTGACGATCCAATGAGCACAGTTGGTAGTGACGCTGCTGTCTGCACCGAGGGTCCCGGGTTCGATGGGTAGTTGCAAATTTTGTGTGATGAGCTTCGTGTTTATATCCGAGTCATGGACGATTTATAACTGTCATAGGTAATTATATTCTCGGATTGTCCCCTGTCTTGTACGGTACTCATAATACACGCGATGCTGCTGGGATAGTACCGTTGGTGTGTTGGGGTAGAAATGAAAAGATCCAATCATCAATCAATCGTTCACTGATTTTAAAAACTCATGATGACTGCTTATTTAAAACAAAACAGTTTAATTCAATTCATGAATATTATATAAATAAAAAATAAACTTGTTTTAATAAAAAAAATGATTTATTTACAATTATTGAGCTTATCTTATGTACAAGGTTTCATTATTATCTACGCGTTTCAGTCGCTCACAAGAATTCATTGATGATGTCCAGAACAACAATCTCGAGGAGGTCGTTGACTTCAGACTGGAAATAAAAAACAAATTAGAATTATATTTCGAATTTAGATCCAAAGATAATTGGTATTTTTCTTTTTAGCGGGAAATTTAATTAAACATTGAAGTTATCACGGTGAGCCTGACTCAATGGAATACAGCTATTACGGGAAAAAAAGATTATTTTGGACACGGGGCCTCCTTAAAACGAGAGCGGCCGATCGCGCCGGCCCATAGCGGACTTCACACGTCTTACAATTTCTCTCAGACATACTGGGCCCCAAATCTGCTAACACAATCGATTCATCATCGAACAGCAACCGCATAGTAACTGTCACTTTTGACAGATATCCCATACAATATCCTTCAAAAGTGACAGTTACTATACGGTTGCTGTTCGATTGTATTAGGCTACTTGCGGTCCTGTTTTCCTTCGCCGTTTCAATATATAGAGGAAATCCTACTTGCACCTATTGTTTCAAAAGCGAGCTTTCAACCTACCATCACTGCTAATAACAATTATTTTCTAATGTCAAATATTAGAATAAAATAATAATATTTACTTTGACTCTGTACTGACTGTCTGACTGACTGACTGACTCTGTACTGACTTTGAATATGAAGACATTATATTGTACAAACACTTACCGAGTAAGTGTTGAGGGTCGCAGGGATCGTGATGCCGAGGAAAGTATTTAATAAATTGGAGTAGTCAATGCCCTGGACGACCAGGTCTACGTTGGACTGCAAGAAACAAAAGAAAAGTATATTAGGGGATAAGTCTCATATAATTCACTATACTATAATTGTTTCCACCGTAAAAAGTCTTATGGGCTCGTTTAGAGAGACGCGACGAAGTGCGCGTCTTGTGGTGCGTCGGCGTGCGTCGAGCGTGATTTATAACGCATTGAATCACATATTAAAATCCAGTTGTGTCACAGGACAACGCAAAATGAGTCCAAACTTTAAATACCTATATTTATATATTTTTTCTGGATTACCACATTAGCGGATAAGGCATGACTTGGGTGTGTGTCGATAGTGCGTTTCAGTTTCGTATAGAGAATCGTCATTTGTTCTTGAACGACACACGCAGCGCCATCTGTGTATTGGCGTAGTGAACGTGTTTCTTGTAGCGAAGTTTAAGAGGTCGCTATTAACATTAATTATGGAACTGAAAACCGCGACTAACAAGTCACAAAGCCAGCATAAATCAGCTAGAGCGAGCCCTTAATGAATGAACCCAATTATACATTACCATATTATGTTTGAATTGACCGCATGATGAGACCTAGACCACCACCTTCATTAAAGCTGTCATAAGTAGTACTTTTTTTATTATTATTTGACTAGGCTGCCACACACTCCCACCACTGCTACTCCTGTAAGCCAGGATCTACAGTGGTGTCCCATGATGACCGAGGTTTGACCCTCGGCGAGTCCCGGGATAAAGTTAATTGTAGGAACCCGCACGAATAAAATAGAAAGATAAAAATAAGAGGAGATGGAAGAAAATTATCCCCTTCCCTCCATTACAAAGCGGGAGACAAGAAAGATCCGGTAGACAAATTTCCACAGAAGCAAGACTCTTACAGCTGGACTAAGTCCAGGTGTGAGGCATCACGGAGAGTTTAAATACTAGGTGGTCCTTTAAGTAGTACTTACAACAATACCACCGAGGGTGAAGTTGATGGTGAGACTGCGTATGGAGATACCACTGATGATGCCAACACTGACGCGAACCACACCCCTCGCTCGGATGCGCTGGATGCCGATACTAAAGAAAATGACAAAAGAATAATAATAATATCGCCAGACGAACACGCCAAATATACGGTCCCACACTAAGCAACGCTTATATTGTGGGTACCGTTCAATAGACTGGGAGCGAATCCAGTATGACTCGGGAACAAACATTCGTGCTGATCACACAAAGTTTGTTCCTACCAGAATGCGAACCCGGGACCAGCAGTACAGAAAGCAAGGTCACTGCCGAATGAGCCAATCAGGTTGTGATAGTAATCAGTATTTTTTTTTCATGTAAACCAGTACAGTACTAAAGACATGTCAAAAATGTAACAAAATTTTATGCTACGATTTTACCGACCGTTCGGAATGCCTTTACCGACAAAAAATCTCCATGGTGTCCCTTTTATAATGACATTTTTGTGTAGTGCATTATTGTGGGTATATGTGAGCAATGTAGTAACAACTAGATAGGTTTGACTAGGTGGTTAAAAAGTACTAAACCTACGTATATAATTACAAGTTTTACAAATCACTTTAGTAAATGATTTGCGTATAAGTAGCCGTTCTATTTCCACTGACTACCATTTTTCTGGTGAGGCAATTAACGTAATTAAGATTTTTTATTTAAGAACTAGACCGAATGTCTTTAATACTAAAAGGGTAGGATAAGATATTCACCCTCCAGTTGCTTGTGCTTCGTAGACAGTACCGAAGACTGTAGCTTTGGCAGAAGCAGCATCTGCAACAAGCATAATCGAAATTAATCAGTATATACAGACTGGTAATTTTAGACCAGTCAGTAAGGGCAGCTACCTTAAAGTTTCAAGTCTTTTGAGTTATTGCTGTCTGAATTTACAGATTTTCGACAAAATAAACAAAATGCTTAATCGTTTCTGTCCCCAAGAGAGATTAAAAAGCTCTATGAAGCCAAGTTAGGTAAGGGTATTAGAAATGTCATAAATTGGTAAAAAAATTTGTAATAAAACTATTTCTTAGGATTTTATCGCATTATTTTTATGTTTTTACGTTCCCGGCATTTCGGCTGCTTTACAGCAACCAGAGTCACGGGAGGACTGGCTGACTTGAAAAAAAATGAAAAAAACAAGTCGTTTCTTTTGTTTCTTAATTGTGAACTTGGACTCACCAGCCGTAGCGCTGATAAATGGTATTTCAATGTCGAACGTAAGGCGGGACGTGAGGACGCCGTAGTTGATATTGTTGATCACGATGTTACTGAGTCCGGTGCTCAGCAGCTCCTCCACGTAGCCAGCAGCGTTGAAGATGCTGAGGAAACGATAATATTAAGATGGTTTAGATATAGCGCGTTTGCAGTGAGGCTTTGCGCTTGCCTGATTCATATAACCAGGCAAGCGCAGAGCCACCATTTTGATCCAAAATATTTACCGGTCAATACACTAATAACACCAACCGAACTTTATTATTGATTATGACAGTGGAGAATTTGAATTATTGAAATATACTAGTTAAACGAATATTATTGTATTCCGAGAGATTATAATAATAAAAGTTGTAATAATTTTAATTGGAAATTTACCCCCAAATTTATAGACGTTCTGTAACTTTATAAAACGGCGTATTGCATATTTATTCGTAGCTTATAGCATTGGGCCAAGAGATTTGCCTTAATGCAGTGATGTGCATGTGAAATCTGATAAAGTTATAAATATATGCGCTAAAGAATCGCATGTTTAAAAGGTATACCCTTTCTGGGTGACGTTGTATAAGGTTTATCGAAAATAGTGTAAAATATTTTGAATATTTTATATTGAGTAGATAGCACTCACCTTGTTTATGAAAAAAAATAATTCAAGTTTTTAATTTTTTTTAAAGAAAGTGATAAAGTGACATCGAAAATAAAAATCTATGAGAAATTGATTTATGAACCAATTAAAATATATCACACTACCTATATATTTTTATTATATGTTATCTCACACGGGCACGGGTAGAGCGTAGTCAGCGACCTCTCTCTTGATATAGAAGGGATCGAGCCCAGCATCCTTGATGCTTTGGCTGACGTCCTCGATCGCGCTGACGATCGCGTCGGTCACCAGTCGCTGGTCACGAAACATCACTGAAATTATAAAGGTAAAAGAATATTTATATTGGATTCCCAATGGAGATCACCGAAGAAAAGGCCGACCGGGGAAAATATTGGAAGATAATTTAACACGTTTTCATCAGCAACATGGCACGAGATGCCGAGACAGAGTCGTATGGGAAGGGAAGGAGAGGCCTTTGCCCAGCAGTGGGGCATAAAAAAGGCTATAAAATAAATAAATAATTATTCCATATGTCGAATTAAAAAAATAAATTGTTACAAAACTTTTGTTAAAAAAAATTTGAGAAAAGATTCACATTTACTTCGAAATTCTGACTGCACATAATTATTACAAATCAGGTCAGGTTCAAAGGTTGGTTTTCGCTGTCTGTAGCATCCTGTATACTGAGATCACAGTGCATTGTTTCGTACCCATAATACAAGGTATATTTAATTTGGGACCTTACAGTTTATAACTAAAAAAAATTATAAGTAAAAAAAACATTGAGATATATACATATTTTTTTGCTGTCCCCGGACCATAACTCCACGCCCGGGTATTGGTTTGCGCAATATTGTACACTAGCTGCGCCCCGCGGTGTTACGCGCGATTAAAAATTAAAACAAATCTATCCCACGGGAACCATACATTTTACCGGAATAAAAAGTAGCCTATGTGCTATTCCAGACTATAATCTATGTCTGTGCCAAATGTCATCCAGATCCGTTCAGCCGTTCTGGCATGATTGAGTAACAAACATCCATCCAAACTTTCACTGGTGTAATGTACGTGGGGGTTATAATTTTAACTTTAAGAGACGTTATGGAGGTCACATGCCCTTAGCTATAGGTATATATTTCGTATGATATGTAAGTACTCACTTTGATTTATCTCCACCGATGGCAGGGCACTGACGCCCGCAATCAGCATAACGAGCGAAAACAACACGAACATTTTAATATTTCTGCAAAAGAAAATTGTATTCACTGCAACAATTTTAGGTTTTTTTATTTTTATTTATCCAAAGATATTCAGACAATATGTAAAACGCAAATAGAAATTGAAAAAAGGAATAGAAAAACTTACCTACTTATTTAGAAAAAAGTATAAAAAAATTGCCAATCCGATAGGGTACCTAATTTTTTTTTTTTATTTTGATCTACACAAATATAGGATAGTGATTAGACCACAATAACACTAAGGTAGCACTCCTCGAAATATGCAATGATCACTAGCAATTATATTGTGACCTTTTTATACTGGCTTTGGGGAACGATTAGGTTAATATTCCCTTATCAATCGTCCGCACACTTCATTGCAATCTAACGTAATTATCTGAATGATAAACGAACACACATTTTAAAGGTGCTTTTCCACTGGCGAGTCGAGGCAAGGCAAGAGGTGAAGCCAGAATTTAAAAAAAACATGGCATAAATATCTAAAATATATCTCATGAAAATGGTCTGCAATGTTATCATATTAAAGTGTATCGCGGCGCGCATGTATTATATATTATCGCTATGCCTAAATAGCGTTGAGTTCCCACAGCCAAGGATGTGTATATCAATATAGTTTAAATATAAAGTTTACTTATCTAAAGCAATGGAAAAAAAAAACAAAATAAAAACGAATCATTCTGAAGCTTTATCCTTACAGCTACATTATCGCGATAATATTTGTGGTGCGTGCACTTTGTGAAAAAACTTTGGCGATAAATTAGGTGAACCAGACGCGGATAATGGAGAAGGCGGTGGCGCTATATATATATATATCGCTATGATATCTCGGCATTTATTTTTTTCCTCGGCTCGCCGCCTCATTACTCGCCTCGCCTCGCCGGTGGAAAAGGACCTTAATATGAAATATTCTTAATACTAGATTAATTTATAATAATATTTTTTCAAGGAGATTTTCCACGGAAATGGGGAGCATTAAAAATGCCTTATGTTGTCTTCCGCTCTGCATAATTGATATTATTGTTAACCTAGATAGATAAATTTATACATGGTGTAAAAAAAGCTGATACCATGGATCAAATTTTGACGTAAAACGGCAATGTAAATTAAAACTCTATAGGCTCCAGCGCGCTCGTCACTCGCACGCGTCATTTTTCGCATGGAGCGTTGTGTTATGATCGCGTTGTTTACAATATATTGCGCGCTCAAAAATTACAACATTTATAACCCATTTTTATATTTTGCCCTAAGTTCCTTGAGGAAACTTGTTTGGTTTTATGAGCATATTTGTCCGATAAATATTTATTTTAATAATTTTGTTACAGGCTGTATATGGTGAAAAAAATCCTTGTTTATACATCAATGTCAATTGATATTTATCTAACAAAATTTGCATGCCCCTGGAATTGTACTTTGAGAACTGATTACCGAAATTTAATTGCGTAGATCTAATTTATCCGATAAAAGATAACACGGCAAATCACACAAAAAAATACGTGTGTTATTGTAAACATTAAAAACATACATAATATCGGTAGATTGTAGATTTAATAGCTGGTAGGAATTACTGCAATAAATAAAATTTTCTGAAAACGACTCTTCGTCTTATAGCACTCGCCTTGAAAATAATTGCATCATTTCTATTACTTCTTTTTTTCTGTCGCTCTTTCTATTTCTATTAAATTTTCTAATCGAGGCATTCGAAACAGAAAAATTAAACAAAATCTAGTATTTTGCTTTATTTTTTATTGTTCCTAAGTCCGTCAACATATATAAGTCGTAACATACTCGTAAATAGTGCGAAATATGTGAACAGGTATTTCGCTAAGTTATAAAGATAACATTCTCAAAGAACTATTAATTATGAAGGATTATTAGAAATGTCCCCCAAAATGTCCTATGTATGTAGAATCCCGTTCGCATTGAGGGTAAGCCCGTGCTCAACAGTGGGACATTAAAAAGGGCTGGTATTATTATTAGAAATGTGCGCGAGGATACGCTTCTGGGTCGCGTTCTTTATGAAACATCAAACTTCATTTACAATTTTTTTTTATACAGCAACGGTATCGTCTGTATCTGTATGACCTACTCGCTCAACCTTCAAAACACTGTGGACATTCCTTCGGTACGCATTAAGCGTTTTGCTTCTACTTTCATCGTGCGAACTGCCAAGGAATGGAACACGCTACCGGCGTCTTTGTTCCCCGTTGACTATAATCTGGGTGTTTTCAAGTCGAGAGTGAACAGGTACCTTCTAGGCAAGTATGCTACATCGTAGATCTCATCGTCACTTACTGTCAGGTGAGATCGAGATCAAATACTTGCCTATATTGTAATACAAAAAAAAATTGTTGTTGCACCTTATATATTCACAACCGAAATAGTCATTTGCTAGTCCACACAATCTTGGCCGACGCACTGCCGTGTGCTGTAAATAAAAAAACCTTCATATATACAAGCATTTATTTTTATAATTAAACACAAACATTGCAAACATTTATCCAGTAATGCAATCATAGCACTAATTTTATAAATTACTTGAATCACTATTAGAATTGAATAAAGGTAACTGTGAATTAAAAACAACAGATCATGTCGTAGGCCGCTTATGCACCGCCGAATTATAGGCCGCTAATACATTGAATAGGTACTTTATTTTACATGACAGGTTATAGCCAAGCGGAGATATAAGCAAAGTATCAGTGTATATAACAATAATAATCTATACATATATATAAAACAAAGTCGTGTTAGTTACACAATTTGTAACCCCAGAACGGGTGGGCTGATTTTGTATGACTTTTTTTATTCTGTCTCCCTTTTAAAATATTGAGAAAATTAATTAAAAAAATTGTGTAAAAATAATTTGTTTTCTCATATATTTCATTCACGTATTAACATATTTAATACATGATTTATTGTTCAGAATATAACTCAAAAATAAGTGTAAAAAGTTACAACAGTAAAATAATAGTGTCACCAGACGAACACACCAACTATACGGACCCACACTAAGCAACGCTTGTATGTTGGGTACCGTACAATGGACTGGGGGCGAACCCGGTATATAATACTTAATTAAAAATTAAACATCCACTTGTAACAAACATTCGTGCTCATCACACAAAGTTTGTTCCTACCAGAATTCGAACCCGGGCCCGTCGGCACAGAAAGCAGGGTCACCACCAACTGCGCTAATCAGGTCGTCAAATAGATTACAGTTAAAATAAAAAGTAAAAAATGTATGTTCAAATGTGTGAGTGAATATAAGAACTACAAATAAAAAAATACAAGTTTTGTTATGTTTATCATCCATAATAAATGTATATGGCACAAAATAGTTGCGTTTAAAAAAATGGCTGTAACTGCCATAGGATAGTCATAGCAACACTGACCTCTATGTACGTACTTGTATCATTGACGTCAGTGCATAGCAATAAATATGTCGTAATCCAAAACGAATTATGACATTCAGACACGTGAAGCCATTGAACTAGGACGATTTTTTTTAAAACCGAATTTTACACTGACATGGCATTATTAATAAACACGTTTTACAATAAAACATCGTTTTAAAGAACAAAACAAATAAGCACGACAGTCAAGATAAATTATTTTACAATAATATCTGCATTAATTCACACATAATATGATCTCTATAAGCTTTATAAGTAAATCCGTTTTATATATTCGAAAATTAATTGCAATATATCTGTTTCGCAAAATATATTCATGTATGAATCATTCTATCTCGTCTCTCGCTTCCCCCGTCTCATTTGGCACTACGCGACTATCATTGGTTAAATAAACAGCAAGTAAAACAACTTGAAGTGTGCACTGAGTGTAATGCAACTCTACGACTACCAGTATCACCTACATTAGTGTATCAATATATATAAAAGTGAATAATAGGCACTCTATAGGTATATATACGCAGGTTGAAAATAAGCGTAATCCGTGAAACATCGAACTTGAACTAGAAACATGAATACTTTACTATACTTAAACTTAGCGAATACACATTACGTTACGCAAACGTATATTTGTAAACGCGTAGCCTATCCAACGTAAAACAACAAAAGCCTCAAGTACTACATAAAAATTACATTTAGCATCTAAATCTCATATGGTATCGTCTTTCACAACAGGTTTATTTTTAATTTTTTTTCGATATATATTACGACATAGGCACCCGCTTGACTTGCCCTTTAAAAAAAAGAAAACTAAGGGCGACACGAGTCTCTACATTAAATACTAACACTCAATCGTTTATTTACATTTAAAAAAATGATTCCGTTGTCTATTTGGCTGTCGCGGGAAAACGTACCGTATTGTTCTAATTTTTTTTTTGTATCTTAAATCTCGAATTGTAAAGATTCATCTATCGTCCACCAATATTTGAAAGCTGGACCGCTGGGCACTACGTTGTCTAAGCTAGACGTGTCGAATCTAAACATAATGTACTAAAATTTGTATGCTCTAGTTCAGTAAACTACATGCTGTACATCTTCCTTTAGCATTGTCATTGCTTTGATCGACTTTAAATATTTCAATTCGGATTACTATTTTGTAATCGTTTTGGTTGGATTATTATCTCCTATGTCTTTGAGTGTGTTGTCGTTATTCTCTGTCTCAACGTCAGATCCAATCTCATAGCGACTCTCTATTAATTCCTTTGCTTTACATCGAACCACTATAACTCGTACAACTTTCTAATATTGGTCCGCTACAGAGTTGTGAAATGTTCTAGCTTATATTACTTAGTATATCTAAGGCTAGAATGAACTTAAATTTCTCTATGCCTTGCGTGATATGTATTGCATTAGAGGCGCGTTAAAGCTTACATTTTTAATCATCTTCATAACCTACGCCTTCCTAATTCCACATCATAGACGTTTCACTTATATTTAGTACTATGAAGACAAAGTTCACATATTGTACGTCACAAAACGTGGCTGAAGTTGTTAAACCTACCCGAGAGATATGTACTTATACTATGACCAAATTATATCTACCAGTATTCTATGATTTGTTATTAACAAGTGATATGTCAGTGGAGCGATCGCTCCATTTAAAATATAACATTAATCTTTAAACAATACAATTAGATCACTTAATTTTAACTATGAACTTAATGGCGATCTCTTGGCGAATATTAATGGACTTGGCGCAATCAAACACTTGAGGTGGCTTACAACTAAAATATACAATCTTCGATACAAAAATAACTTCATACGACAATATTCCAGGGATTCATTTATGGCAACATATCGATTGATATAATCATTTCTATAATAATATTTAAAATGAAAAAAGGCAAAATTTGATGCTACGAAAATCATCTACCATCAGTTTCAGTAGAATTGACATTATATATATTTTTAATGAAATTATGATTGCAACTGCTATTGCCACTCTACCTACTCCAAATAAACCTAAAAAAGTTTTATTTCTTTAAAAAATGCGACAAAAAGGCTCATGGAACCATTTGGATTGGACTCAGTGGTTTAATCAAACAAGCTGACTCAAGTTGCCTACTTAAACAGAGCTTGGACTCAAGTAATGTACTTGAAGAGGGTGGCCTGTGTCCAGCCGGCCGCGATGACTATACTGATCCCCATGAACTCGTAAGGTATGGGCATAATGGAAGCGCTATCCGTGCAGTTCTTCGGAAGTTCCGGCTTATCTGTAAAAAAAAAAAACCACACGTAAAATTTAATTTTTGAGAATAACTTAAATATTTACAAACAGGAAAATAAAAAAAACTTTAAAATAGTATTACAACAAACTTTTCTTATTCATATAACCTTATTTTTTATCGTTACCATAAAGTAATTATAGGCGACGATTCTATGCAGAAATATCTAATACCGACATGTTTCAAATCTTATTTGTTGCAACAAAGGTTTTAAAAATGCTCGCATATAATCAACGCCATTGCTATTAATTTTTTCTAATATACACATTAACACACCACTAAATAATAAGAACAAACACTCCAAATGATTCAAACTTAAAACACCTCGTTTAGCGTCGTCAGTGAATAAAATGATAGGACTAGAAGTTCTTCTTATATTTTTCAGAGGCATAGGAGAGATAAAAGTTCTACAGTTTGCTCTACAGAACAGCTCTACAAGAAGAATCGTTGATTACTTACGAGTAGCCGTCATAAGCTGTGGAAGGTACTTCTGCCAGAAGGCGCACTCTTTCACGCGCAGGCCGCGGCCCACTGCGGTAGAGTTCACCGCCAGCGTGAGGTACTCCCGGCCTAGAGCCGTGTGCACTGGCCACGCCACCTTCGTCGTCTCGCCGTTCGCGTTTATTGATGGGTTCCTGAAAAGAATAAAGCAGAAGATATCATTTTGGTAAATTAAAATAAGATACAACTCATTTTGTCATTTAGAGACTATTGGGAGCTATAATCTAGCTAACCAGTCTTTTCGTAGTAATTCGCCAAATATAAGGTTTTAAAGAAGACATAAAGGTTAAGAAAGTTGACATTTACTGCAGCAGCTAATATTGTATGAAATAAATGTGATACAACTCTTTTCCAGGATGAAGGTTTCCCTGTCATGCTCTGTGTAGGCCTGATTACCTTTTCACTTTATTTACTAACTAGCTGTTACCCTCGACTTCGTCCGCGTGGTATTTAACAAAAAAGTTTTTCTTAAATAAAAGTAGCCAAGATACTCCTTGTTGCATCAGCTATTTACCAGTGAAAGTCCCGTCAAAATCGGTCCAGCCATTTCAGAGATTAGCCGAAACAAATAGACAGACGAACAGACAAAAATAGTAAAAAAAAAATGTTTTGCTATATGTACCGTGTATACATCCAAATGCACTTAGTAAAAAGCGGTTATTTTAATATTACAAACAGACACTCCAATTTTATTTATTTGTATGTACCTATAGATGTATAGATAAATTAGTATGTAAATAAGAATTACTCACCCGCTTCTAGCAAAGTTCGCCCAATATCTCATCAAACGCTTACTGAACTCCACCTCCTCTGGCGAGTAATTCTTCCCCGGGTTCAAAGGCTCACCAAATACGTAGTTAATCTCATCTGCGTGCATCACCCCAGTCCACGACGGCCACGGGTTGTTCTTACTGCGGTGCTTATAGTAATAGGTAAACACATTGTTGCCAGTGTCAGCGTAACGGTGCGCTAATTCATTTACCCCGCAAGTGAAGTGGTAGTCTCCAACCATCTTGTCTAACGCATTCCGGTTCTTCACAGGGTCTTCGGGATGTAACCAATCTGTATACTCATAGATTATCGCCTGCCTTGCGAGGTCGTTAACGTACGGATTCAATTCTCTGACGGCTTGGAGATATTGTTCCCTGGTAATCCCTACGTTCTCTTCTTTCGGGAACAGCTCAGTGAGATAGTAAAGTATGAAGTAGTAACCCTCTTCAGTGTTAGAACCCATCAGGAGGTTTGTCTTCTTAAAGTTTTGATGAGCAAGTGATCGTATAGGCAGCTCGTCCAGGAAGGCTCCGTCAATTATTGGGACAAATGGGAACTCGCATATCCCCAGGGTGCCCCATTCGTTGTTGACCAGCTCATCAGCACTCTTTTTCCTTAGACATTCGATCATAGGTCCTACATCTGTTTTGGAATTTGGACAGTGGACTGCCTCGGCCAAGCGAATGCCACGTAAGATACTCTCTTCTCTAGAAATAATTGCCCATGGCACAGTCGCGGACCCAGACTGCATGATAGCTTGAGAGAACAAATTCCGTGAAAGCGGAGATAATAGGTGTAAGGACACTGACACGGCGCCAGCGGACTCTCCAAACAATGTAACATTATGGGGATTTCCTCCGAAATACGCTATATTATCTTTCACCCAATGCAACGCCATCAGCTGATCGAACAAACCAGCGTTGCCGGGCACATCAGGAGTATCGAAGAACAGGAACCCGAGGGATGCAACTCTGTACTGCATCGAAACGTAAACTATTTTCTCTTCGGAGACGAGTATTTTCGGATCATAAACGTCTAAAGTGGCGGTCCCTGAATAGAATCCGCCTCCAAATACCCACAGCATAACGGCAGCGTTTTTGGGACGCGGCCGCGGCGTCACTATATTTATATAGAGACAGTCTTCCTGCATATCAGTGTTGGGGTTCCACATCATCGCACCGGGGAAGTCTCCGAATACGGTATCTACAATTTGAACGCACGAGTGTGGAAGTGTCGTGGTATTGAGTATCTCGTCACCCCAGCTCTCGACAGGTCTGGGGTGTCTAAACCTCAAGTCACCTAAAGGCTTCTGGGCGTACGGGATGCCGAACCACGCGTCAACTTTCTTCCCCGTCGCTGCGGTCAATGTAATCCCTTTAACCCTGCCCTTCGTCGTGCGAACGATCAACGGATCATCCTCATCAGGTCCGAGTTGTGGTTCGTCGGCCATAAACTCCTCGGCTCGCTCATGATTGGAGTAGAACTCGTCATACTTTGCTCTCTTGGAGGAGGTCTCTGCGTCCTCGAATTTTGCTCGTTTCGAGGATGTTTCTTGGTCCTGGATGCGGGGAAGGATGGTGTCGAGCTCGGGGTTATACCGCACGGCCTCGCCGTGTCCGTGGTAGGGCTCGGCAGGCGCCGGCGCAGGGAAGTGCGGCGCGTGCTCGGGCGCGTGGTGGCGCGCGCGGTGCTCGTGCGGGCCGGCCAGCGCGCGCGCCGCCAGCGCCGTCAATGCTGCCAACACTACGCGCATACCGCCACTGTCTCCACCTGGAATTAACAAGTAGATTTATCGTTTTAATTAATTTTAAATAAATATATCAGAGTGCAATTGACAGAACTAAGCGATACTTGGTGGAAATCTATTGTTAAACAAATGCGAGAAAAGGAACCCACCACTGACCCTGGGCTTGTCAACTTTTCCAATTTTAAACCAAACAAGTTGATCGATAAGAAGTCAGCAATAACGAACTCCTCTAAGATGTTAGTCGAGAAACTATCACGAGTGACGGGACCCCAAATAAAAAGCGATTCTCCATGAAACGAAGCGAATCTAAATATTTGACACGTGTTTCGCCTCTAAACGAGGCATCTTCAGGACGGCTGGGCTACGAATGAGCGTCGAACAACGCACACCCGCCTTATAAATGTATCCGACCGCCATACCCACTAATCTCGCTACCACAGGAGTCAACTAAGCGACTTCGTTCAGAAACTCGTTCCTATTTCGTCTAACAATTTCTAATCGCTCCAAATATGTGAGCAACATTAAAAGTGTGACCATTATTCAAACTATGATAGTATTACAAGAAATATAAAACAATTGTATATCAGGTGTTTAATTGAAAATCGTATATTGTGTACTACATACATCATTCGTTCAGTTATTTTTTTTTATATTTGACAGTTTAGCGGAAAAGGGAAGATCTTCCAGCCAGGCGGGTGGTATGCCTGGCGGGGCGGCGCTATGCCCCAACGGTTAATGTCGGGATCTTGTATATATGCTACTTGCTCCGAGAACTCTAATAGCGCGATTCAGGATTGTGACGTCATTGTCTATTGTTCTGAATAGACGCTACGCAGATGGCACTGCGTGTCTGCAGTGCCATCTGCGTAGCTTGTGGTGTGGTTAAAGTGGTCGCTACAACAGGATTCTCTTAAGACACAAATTAAAAATTGTACCCGGATGAAATTGATCTCCACTAAACCAGGCCGAGATTGCCATCGAAGGATAAACATCCCGTTACCTGCGGGGTGTTTATCCTTTGATGGCGGGGTGTTTATTTAAAAATTAGGATTTCAAAATACTAAGAACAACAACTAATTAATTACCCACTCCGCCGTACTATGTGACAATGACAGATGGTTGTACCGAGTTGTTTATAGTTTCGAACAAAAGGTAAATGTAAATTGAATTTATATCTCCCCGCGAGACTGATTTATTAGTGCGAACGAACAGTCTAGACGAAATAGGTCTGGGACGGTAGATCTCAGACTAAGACAAAAAGGGCAGACAGACTTCCGCGAGCCTTGCGTGATTCGGATTGGGTATACTAAGCCTAGGACCTGGGTCCTAAGTCTGCTAACACAATTGATTCATAATCGAACAGCAACCGCATAGTAATTGTCACTTTTGACAGATATCTGTCAAAATTGACAGTTACTATGCGGTTGCTGTTCGATTGTAGTGTATTTTTTTTTAGAAAAACGTGTGTTTATTACGTTACTATCGGGCACATGGCTAGTAGCTGTAATAACACAAGTAGTAGGTACACTAGGTACTTACCTATCCACATATTTTTACTAATTTTTTTTTTTGGTAAGTAAGTACTAGTACTAGGGACACAATGTTTCCCTAACAAATCCTTACTACCTATCCTCTATAATACAACATATTATGGGATATAAATTCTCATGATGCGTCGTATTTTTTTATTTTTTTATTTTTCATTTAAACTGGACCAGATATTGGATGGACGATTGTTTATGTTGACGGTCGACAAACACTCAGTTATTGCGACTGCACTGCTGGTGTTTGTTAAACAGAAACTAGTATTTTAATCTACCATCCAATATTCTCGGAATAAAATACGAAATAAAGCTGTATTAGTAATACCAGCCCATTTTTAATCTCCCACTGGTGGGCATAGGCCTCCCCTCAATGCGAAGGGGTTAAGGCCATAGTCCACCACGCTGGCCCAGTTGATTGGTTGGCGGACTTCACACGTCGTTCGAGAGGTTCTCTCAGACATGCAGGTTTTCTCTCAATGTTTTCCTTCACCGTTTAGAAAATGATAATCATGGTTGAAAATAAGATTCGCACATGAAATCCAGAAATCCTAGAGGTGCGAGCCGAGGTTTCAACCTGCGATCCTCGTTACCGAGGCAAGCGTTCTACCAACTTCGCTATCTCTGTTTTTTCTTCCTTGGCTATCAAAGCTGAATTGTGTACATTCAAGTTATTTTTTTTTTACCAACACGTAGCTATAGAGATACTGAATGAGTTGTATCACAAAGTGATACAACTCATTCAGTGAAGTAAGTTGATATAGCTTAGCTTAACGAGGCAGCCTCAATTGTGATGTGACTAATCAGTTCACGCGAATGATACAAATATTTGCGCTAACAGCAAAGCGGCTGATAGATGATAGCGCTTGAGCGATGGCCTCGGTTAAGCCAGCTACACACTGAGCGAGGCAACGCAGTATGACGAGGCTGCTCGGTCGGTCAGTACGCGGCGAATAGTCTAAATTCTCCCCTAGATGTTGTGAATAGGAACAGATTCAAGCTCTCAGATATTGTATGGGATATCTGTCAAAAGTGACAGTTACTATGCGGTTGCTGTTCGATTATGAATCGATTGTGTTAGCAGACTTGGGGCCCAGACCACCCAACAATCTCGTCCAATAAACAAATGAGTTTCCGTTGCACCCATTTGCCATGAACAATGGGACCGCCGGCAACTGGGAGCCTTTGTTACAGAACTGACAGTCGGGTGGCGTATTAACGAAATGTTATTGGACTTTGAGTATTTGTCTGAGTTATTGGGTAAGTATAAGTTCGTAAGAACTATTATATAATCTGTGCTACAGTGCTTAGCCATTTCCTCGGGTTGGATATATAGTGTCCGCAAGTGCGGTTTGCTTTAGTCCCGAATTCTATTCATGGGGCATTGAATGAATTTTTTTTCCGACGAAAAAAAATTGGTAGGCAGCTCAGTTTCTTTTTCTGTAACCGATTGCAATAAAACATTTTAGTTTGACAAAGGATACTTTCACTGTGGTCCCATTATACTTATTAGGTTAATTAACTTTGTCATAAATAATTTTCCTATCTTCATTATTAAACAATCATGAAAATAACATAATATACGCAAATAAATGTTTATCAGCCTATTACAAGAATAGAGCGATACAATAAGTTCTCTTTATCTGATGCTAATTTACGCATCTGCTCTGAATTATACAAGGGTTTCAAACACGTCACAAATTATTATACAATAGATTCGTTATACGCTGAAACAGTCCAGGAGGAGGCGGATGTCTCTAGCGGATATTATCTCTACAGCTATTTACGATCGTAAGGGCTTTGTTTTATTTGTATTATTCTCTTCCAACTGTCTTTTTCTAATGCCATCGACACACATTTATTACAAAAAGTTTTGTAGCAAATCATTTATGGATTTACAGTATGGCTACGTGAGAACGAATTTAAAGGTGTACAATAAATAACAGCAACTTTACCGACCGAGAACGGCAAAACATGTGAAGGTAATTGAACTTGCCCCCTGCTGTCATCGTCATTTTAATCAATCGATAAATAACTCATCAATCGATAAATAACTCATCAATCGATAAGTAACTTATGTAATTAATTGAAATAATTAATCGTTAATAAGTAATTTATCAAACATACCACAGTTTTAAATCGGTTTTGTTTTCAATTATCTATAGATATAAATAAAAATGGAGTGTCTGTTTGTAATATTAAAATAACCGCTTTTTACTAAGTGCATTTGGATGTATACACGTTACCTATACCGAAACAACATTTTTTAAAAATTTTGTCTGTCTGTCTGTCCGTCTGTCTGTCTGTCTGTCTGTCTGTCTGTCTGTCTGTCTGTTTGTTCCGGGTAATCTCTGAAATGGCTGGACCGATTTTGACGGGAATTTCACTGGCAGATAGCTGATGTAACAAGGAGTAACATAGGCTACTTTTATTTTAGAAAAAAAAATGGATCTCTCGAAAAAAAATTAAAACCAATGTTGCAGCGCTGCACCTGATTAAAGTTCATCTGCAATGCGTCCCGCGGGATCAGAACGCGAGCAGGCTGTTGCCAACGGCTGAGTCTTTGTTAAATACCGAAAGGACGAAGTCGCGGGTAACAGCTAGTTCTTAATAACTTTATCGTTGATCGAATATTTGGATAAGGCGTAAGAACAGTAGCGAACGTATACAGGTATTCATTATCAATCTTGCTTTCGGAGCCAACATAATAAAAAAGGTGATACAAACACAACAAGTGGTCGAGCTAAAGGCTCGGTTGCGCAGTCGCATGGAATCTTCGATTCGTCTATTAAGATTGGCTCTGACAGATATCTTCGACACGTGAAACCTCTGCATCAACCCGCTGGTGCAGAATTATTTATACTATCATCTTAGCACAGTTTACAGATTTATTCAGACTTCTAACCACTCGTTACGACAGCCACAGATTTTGGAATGGCAGCCAGTTCTGGCCAGCTCCCTGATTCACACTCTTACGTCATGAAGTTTTGTAACAACCGATTAGGTTATTCATTGCAACATGCTTTATAAATTATACTGACCGGCGGACCGGCGGTGACCGGCTATTAACCCCTCGTCTCCACTTTATCTCTTTTCCAAGTCAAAACAATACAAGGAGCTGTGTGTAAATATTTACAATTCATATCATCTGTGTTGCAATTAACTACAATTGCCAATTACGTGACAATAAAGCGCTTGCAGTGCACTCTCGCGGAATGGAGAAAGAGCTTGAGCGCTGATATCGCAGCGAGGCCCGCGATGTCTCGGTCTCGCGTGCCCGAAGGTCGGCTCTCGATGCAGATACCGCGTATTTGCAATTCAAAAGTCGGCGCTGAGTGGTGGCGCTGCGACAGCTAGCACTATCAGCGCCCCCCGACGGCCTTGGCTTAATTGGCATCTAATCCGGAAGGTCGGACATTCGGACACGGATTTTTATTTGTTAAATTTGATTGGAATTCTGCTGAGCTGTTAGAATTAAGAGAAAGGAAGAATTAAATCCCTAAAAAACTACCTAAAGCCGTGTACGCGTGTTGTGTACATATGCGTGCTGTGTACCTAGTAGGAGCTCTTAACGTAATCTTATCGTCATGGCGACAGCAGTAAAACTGATATCCACTGAAAAATACGATATAAAAATTATAAAATATTTTTTTTCTTTATTTACTAATAGCTTAATGTGGGGCACGCTTACCACTGTGTATCCCTTTAAGAATAAGGGTGGATATTCTAAACAATCCCACCCATACCTCAGTTTAGGTATAGTCAAAACATGGGCGCCACGGTAGTATGCTAGAGCGATCCAGTGTCGCCCCACAAAAGGCCGAGAGGGCGGCGCTGGGTTTTAGTGGGTAGTCTAGACTCTTCCAGGAGCCCCACATAACCGTCCAAGCTCCCCGGGCTTGGGCGGTATCCGTAAATACTTTGCCCAGCGAGAAAAAAAAAAGTATAGTCAAAACATAGTCTAATAAGATAACAAAAGAATACTTAGAGTACACAACTTGACTGTAAAGCTTCCAGAAATAATAGCTCGAAATACCACAATGCAATGTGAATATAGGAAATACCCGGTGTTGAAACATTGACGTCTTTGCAACTCGTAAATGCTCAAAACGGAATTTATAGGCGATTTAATGTCCCGCGGGAGCCTATTACCGACGTGGCCTCCCGCGAGCCACCGTAACGAGAATACTGCAAGTACAGACACCACGCATTTGATGGGAGAATGGATAAATATTCTTGAAAACATCGAATTACCACCTAAACTAAGTATTGAAAAAAAAACTAATCTTACGGATTTTATCGCGTTTATTGTATTTTTTTCACGTTCACGACATTCAATTTCAATTTTTTATTTCAATGTGTAGTATTCGGGTAAATATAGGAAATTAATATGTAAATTAATCACACTAATATTGTAAATGTGAAACTTTGGATCGATGGATGTTTGTTACTCAATCACGCCAGAATGGCTGAACGGATCTGGATGAAATGTCGCACAGAGATAGATTATAGTCTGGAATAGCACATAGGCTTCTTTCTATCCCGGCAAAAAGGACATACTTTTTAATCGCGGGTAACACCGCGGGCCGCAGCTATATTTTAATAAATCTGACTGTTACCTGGAAAAAATTGTAAGCTTTGCCAAAAATACCGAGCTCATTCTAAAAGGTGTCGTAGCAAACGACGCTGCAGTATATAAACGTGATTGTAATTCAGAACTTATCCTGTAGGTTTTAAGTGTTGAGTCTTGCTACACATATTAAGAGCATATTAACTAGGGACGGGTCAGTGTTGTCGATATTACTGACTTCTAAGTTTAGTTTTTGTTTGAGTGAGTGCTGCTATCTCTCTTCGGTCTTTCCCTCGTGACTGAGGATCGTGATCATCACAGCAGCGCTTTAGATCGGACGAATTGTCTCCATCGGCTCCGGTCTGTGGCCATCTTAACCGCGGCGTAGAAGCGGGACGTTGGTGTTTCTTTCAGTTGGTCAGACCACCTGGTCGGGGACCGGCCTCGTGAACGTTTCCCTTCCACGTTTCCCACCACAATGAGCTTTTCTAAGCTGCTGTCGCCACGTCTGGCGATGTGGCCAAAATAGCTCAGTAGTGCTGTTATAAACAACCGATAATTTAAGCATTGTAAAACAAATTATATACTGTCACTATGTATTCATTTGTTGGAAAGAATGCAAGTACTAATTGCTAATTGACGAAGTGGAAAATATGATAACATATACATTTTTTACAAAACAATTTTTATCAGTTTTTTTACAAATTGAAATAAAACTTATTTTACAGAATTTAACGCGTTTATTTTATGTTTTTACGTTCCCGACGTGTCGTGGCTGCTTTACAGCACCATGGTCACGGGAGGACGCGATAAAGTCTGTAAAATAAGTGTCATTTAAATATGTAGTATTCGCGTAAATATAAGATATCAATATGGTATACAATTTTTTTAAATTATAATAGTTGTAAATAGTAAACTCTTTGCAAATGTTATCATCACTAAAGCATGTTATTGAATCCTAGTCATAATGCCGATTTGAAAACTCCCGTGGCCCTTTTTTACTATAAAAGTATCGATATCGTCCCTTCCCTACTCGAAACTACATAAAGTCCCCGCACGCTTCCTCCGTGCTGGAACGTACAAACGACTTAATTATATTTTACCCTCACCAACTACTGGTAAGATTTTCACAAGCCGTAACGACATAATATGCCATAGGACATGACATTCCAAACCTAATTCTTAGCGCGTATAAATTAACAACGCCAAAATATGGCATTCATTCACTAATTAGGGCTTCGATTGCTTGTGGTCAAATGCATTGCCGTTTTACACTTTAGCCATTTAAATGTGCTTTATGATCAAGCAGTATTGGATACGCAGTCGTGTAAGTGTCACTTTAACGTTCTATTTACCTAATGCGAAGGTTATGAGAATACTAAAGTTTTTGCATCATGGTTGAAGGTGATCGTTGGATTACGCTATAACTTCGTACTGGATTGAGCCGGCGAGGGGCATGTAATAATTACTACATCTTACTATTGACCTGTATGTATATCGTACCTATGCTAGTGAAGATTTGCGGGACAAACGCGACTCCCCCAAAGACGTAACAATTGGGTTTCTTGCAGGCTCTTCTCAGTGAAAGCAACGGTTCGAACTGAAGGTAATCTATACATATAAATAAAATTGGAGTGTCTGTTTGTTATATTAAAATAACCGCTTTTTACTAAATACATTTGGATGTATACGCGGTACCTATACCAAAACAACCTTTTTTACTTAGGCTACTTTTATTTTAGAAAAAAAAATAGGATCTATCGAAAAAAAAATACCTAATTATTAAACCAATGTTGCAGCGCTGCGCCTGATTAAGTTTGATAGCAACAATCTGCAATGCGTCCCGCGGGATCAGAACCCGCGAGCAGGCTGTTGCCAACGGTTGAGTCTTTGTTAAATACCACGCGGACGAAGTCGCGGGCAACAGCTAGTAAATAAATAATATTAACGATTCATTCGTGTTTTTTTGGTCTCCATGAATAAAATGTTGGGAATTGTATTTTTTTTAGTTTTATCACCATAATAGTAGTTTCAAAATATAGTGGTTATGATAGTGTACCATATTTCAACAGGGCCAATAGCAGGCAATTTCAGGATGATTAGGTTAGTGTTTTTCGTAATGCGTCGATTTCAAGGTCTTTTATATGTCACACTTTAAAGCATAATATTGGAGCAACTACTGCCTGGACACCTGTCTGTAGACCTAACTAGACGTCGGCCAGAACACCTGGATGCCTGGTACCTGCGAGTGCAAAAATATACTCCGTATCTGGTACCATACCCGATACTTACCTAAACCGTTTAAATAGAGGACGTATATAATTCTAAACACTTTATAATTATTGAAATAAAACTATTTTTTAAGGATTTTATCGCGTTTATTTTCCGTTTTTACGTTCCCGACGTTTCGGCTGCTTTACAGCAACCATGGTCACGGGAGGACTGAGGTGGTTGACGTCCTGGTGTCATAGTTAGAGACGGGCTACCCTCATATTTAATTGTTGATTGTGGTCCGATCTACGCAGAAACTTTATAATTAGGTATCAGGTACAGTCAGTGGTATGAATGTGGCTTTTGTTACGTACCTAGGTATATAGATATAGCCATGTAGTAAATACGTCTGGTGGAGACAACAGGTGACCAGAACGCTGGCACATATTTTGGCCAACACATCAGCATTGCCATTCAACGTGGCAATGCGCCAGCGTTCTGGACCGCATAGTAACTGGCACTTTTACAGATACTTTATGGGATATCTGTCAAAAGTGACAGTTACTTTGCTGTTGCTGTTCGATTATGAATCAATTGTGTTAGCAGACTTGGGGCCCTGGGATCCTGCTGGCCAATGGTGGTGGGGATTTGGAAAGCTGAGTGCATTCTCAAACATGCCTAATTTTATTTTATTTCTTATTTTAATGTAGTAAATATATTACCTGGCACTATCTCCGAGACGCCATGACCGCTGTTAGCGGCGGCTGTGCACAGTGCGCGGGCGCACCACTTCACATTCTACCACCAACAACACCTGCAACAATAAATTAATAAATCATTATCGCCAGACGAACACCCAACTGTACAGTGCCAAACTAAACAACGCTTGTATTATTGGTGATTTGGTACCGTACCATGAATTGGAGCCGAATCCAGTATATAATTACTTTGTAGTGACCACGTGAACCACACAACAAAGCTACACAGACGGCACTGCAGACGCATTCAGAACGATAGAGAATAGTCGTCACAATCCTGAATCGCGCTATAAGAGTTTTCGTAGCAAGTAACATATATACAAGATCCCAACAATAACTGTTGGGGCATAACGGCCGCCCCGCGCCGGGCGTACCACCCGTCTGCTGGAAGACCTTCCCTTTTCCGCTAAAACTTACATACATATTAAACGTCCCATCACACAAAGTTTGTCACTACTAGGGTTCGAACCCTGGTCCCTAGGTACAGAAAGCAAGGTGACTACCAACTTTGCCATCGGGTCATCGGATCGTCTTTCCATCTCGCTCGTTGGCATACCAACATCACATCATAAACTTCAATTGACGATTCACGAGCAACGATTCCACGAATTCATACCCTTTCAGCGCTATTCAGCGCTCGACAAGCGAAAGCATTATAAAGCGCTCTCAGCGCTCTTAGTGCCAAGTGCGCACTTGGCACTAAAAAGCGAGGGAGCGTTTCTAAACATTAACCTAGCTTTTACGACTGACAGTTTAAAACGCCATTTAAAACTCGTTACGATTCGAGCACCCCAAGTATTAATGTGAGTCGCAAATACTATTACAATTCATATTATTAAACTAGCAAGATCTACTAATAAACTTAGGTGTATTTTTGGAAATTCAACCCTTAAGGGGTCAGTTAAGGGTTGAATTTCCAAATATAACTCCTTAGTGCTGACTGCCGACCTACGTTGTATAAGAAACTCTGAAAATGTTCTTGCTTCAAGGTTTAAGCTGTGTTTTAAAAAAAAGATATAATAAGATTGCATGATCACATTTTTTCTCGGTCTACATACGGATAGTAGGTACACAAGTAACCAGCATTACATGGGTCATCTTTGAAATAAAACTAATTTTACAGAATTTATCGCGTGAATATTATGTTTTTACGTTCCCGACGTTTAGGCTGCTTTACAGCATTAAATCACGGGAGGATTGAGGTGTTTGCGAGGTCCTAATGTCATAGTTTGAACTCAGGTACTGAGTGCAAGTGATTACCATAAATTTGAATTTCTTACATTTTGCATCCATTTTTTTTTCATATCATTCACTTTTAGTCGACAACTTTTAGCGTACCAATGCAAGACCTCAAGAAACAGTGAGCTCTTTCTTCGTAGATCGGACCGCAAGTAACAACTAAATATGAGGGTACCCCCGTCAAACTATGACACTAGGACGTCAACCACCTCAGTCCTCCCGTGACCATGGTTGCTGTAAAGCAGCCGAAACGTCGGGAACGTAAAAACAAAAATAAACCGCGATAAAATTCTAAAAATTAGTTTTACTTCAATGTATATATATTGCTAGTTATATTGTAATTTGGGTTGTTCAAATAAATATAACGCTATACTACATGTTCATGGCTAAGAAAGGAACCAAGAAATAAGGGTTGTACGTACCCATTTTCAGCTATAGCGCCTTATAAAAGTTTCCTAGCGTCTATTATCCTTCAAATAAACAAAGTATATAAAAAAAACATGTCTGAATTTCCAGCAGGGAGGGAAATATAACGCTTAAGCCCTTAGAGAGTCAGCGCAGCATTTGAAATTTAGAGGGAATGCGGAAAATGAAGGCTTACAAATGGAAACACAAGGGAACCAGTTACGGACGGACACGTCGCATTTATTGTGTAGTTCAAAAGCGGCTACTTTTCAAACCAGCCGGATTCCTCGTTCCGTTTTTACTCAAAATCAAGTAATTTATTTCGAATAGTCCTATCGGGGTATTTACAAATTGCCATATAAATTTTTTTTCTTATATAATGTCTCTCTCCACACGGGCTAGACCCGGATCTTTGGAGGGTTTACGCGGCGACATGGATCCAACACGTAGAGGCCGTTTTTGAGAATTTGAATCTTATGTCAGCCAATCGGATCAACTGCTGAAAATGATTTCTTATTATTATTATGAAGTTTCATATCGTCGTACGTTTTGTATGTCATTACAGTTTATACGCCATTACTTGTACATTGTTCAGCATAGATATTCCTGGTCACCTGTTCCTGTGTTTCATCTTGATTTTTCAGCAAAGATTGATGGCGCCAAGATTCAACGACAAACAATTAAATAAATACAGGCGCTAGCGTCAATTAATATTAAGTTACTCGCAGCTTCGGGAACGTAAAAAACATAAAATAAACGCGATAAAATCCGTATAATTAGTTTTATTTCAATGTGTAGTATTCGCTTAAATTTAAGAAATGAATATTCTCTCGCAAGAAGTTACAATAGTTTCTTTTTTATCATTATTTGATCATTACTTTTTAGCAATAATTTAAAGACATAGAGGTATATTATTGATAAAAACATAATAACCGCAGCGTCTGGTTACACAAACTACTTGCCGTGTATACTCACAGCCCACTCGAGTGCAATTTGTCCAAGCAAGCCCGACGAGGGCTCTCCGAGGTGAAACTAAACTGAACTTGTAGTTTTGTAAACGAATGAGCTCCGAGGATTTTTTACGGACTTTTTTTGTTGGAATTGGTCAGAGTGCCCGGCTGATGAAAATAGTTGGCAGCATTGGCCAGCTATCGTAAAAATAAGTTAGCTTTAGTGACCCTGCCTTCTGTGCCGAGGGGCCCGGTTTCAAATCCTGGTAGGAACTAACTTTGTGTGATGAGTTGTTGTAGAGTTTAATATTTATTTAAGTAATATATTACGGGTTCGCCCTCAGTCCATTGTACGGTACCCATAAAAAAGCGTTGCTTAGTGTGGGAGGGTGACTGTTTTCGTTTGGCGATTTTTTTTTACGCGTGATATAGTTTAATTCTTGTCTGATCATACATAGCGTATAGTAGGTACATACAATACACAAAACGAGTTCCTAAACCCATCCAAAGATCAAAACCAAAACAGCTATAGAACTGACAAGCAATTTAAAAAAAGTCCCTATTCTAACATCATCACTTTATACAAAATTAATCTTCTCAACCCATAATATAGAGCTCAAAATTCTGTAAAGTATGGAAGTCCCATATATTATCGCTAGGAGGCCCGCGCACCTGATACCGCACGAGAGGCAGTGGGTTCGCGACCTTGGAGCAGGGGGTCAAGGATCAAACTCCCACACCAGCCTGACACGCCCCCAGCACCTTGTGGCTTGGAATAGGTATGTGTTGTTTATTTTTTTTAGTTTTATATCACCTTTTTTCCTGATGATCGTTCTTTATACAGCTTATTTTCCTTCCTTATACAGCTTAGTCGTTCGTTATACAGCTTAGAAAGGATATACACATTTTGGACCTGCGCTCCTGTAGCGCTTTAAATTGGTAAATAATAACACAATATAAATTTTGTTGGGATTTTTTTTGTAATATCAAATTGGAATATGGGAATTCTAATAACAATTAATTATTACAAAGGTGCTTTAAAAAGCGTTGGTTCAAAAGTTACTATACTTTTCTGTACACCCTGAAGATAGGTACACTTACGGAATGAGTCAAGTTAAATGCTGGGTACATTTTGGTGCGGCAGGCAATATATTTATCGCTCAACACGTTGGCCGACTGTTCCAACAAAGCAACCGAAACCCGTTGCGTGCTGAGAGTGTTTCAACATTAGTTGACGCGTCCTCAAAATTCCTAAACCAAAGCCATAGAAATAGAGTTGTTTATCTCTCAAAATTTAAGCCGCGACAACCAATAAATGGCATAATTTCATTTGGTTTCCCGAAGTGACGACGTACGAGACACGTGCCCGAGATATTGATTTTGGGCCGCGCCTCCCGACGCTGGGACAGACGGGACCTTTATCTACGCGACTACGGAAGAATTTGCTTCTACTTTCATCGTGCGAACTGCCAAGGAATGGAACACGCTACCGGCGTCTTTGTTCTCCGTTGACTTCAATCTCGGTGTTTTCAAGTGGCGAGTGAACAGGTACCTTCTAGGCAAGTATGCTCCATCGTAGATCTTATCCTCACTTACCATCAGGTGAGACCGAGATCAAATACTTGCCTATAATGTAATAAAAAAGGACATCTGCTTTCATGGAATCCTAAAAATTCTAATATATAAATATAAAAGTGTGTTTGCAATAAAACTTATGTTACAGAATTTATCGCGTTTATTGTATGCTTTTACGTGGTTTTCCCGTGACCATGGTTGCTGTAAAGCAGCCGGAACTTCAGGAACGTAAATAATAAAATAAACACGATAGTAATATATAAGTATTATAAGTTAAGTTAAAGTTAATATATAAGTATTATATACTGAGTTTGCCTTCAGTCCTGAGGTACCCATTATACAGGCGTTGCTTAGTGCGGGACCGTATATTTCTTGTTCGTCTGACGGTATTATTATTATTTCTAGCATTTGCGCACCGATTTCGATTGTTATTTTTTTATTAATAATATATTAGAATAACTCGAGAATGATGCCATTAAATTTATTTTCTGAACTCAATATAGTAGTTTAAAATGTGTTGATAAAAAAAACAGAATGAGAACCTCATCCTTTTTGAAATCGATTAAAAGCACTATGGACTCTGTTTCATGATGTGATCTATTCGTAACTTATTTGACAAAGTTTCAATAATTATTTCCAAAGTCTGCCATAATCATAATTTTTGTAAGAAATATTACGGCTCATCAATTATTCGGAGCTGTGATAAGGTTCAGAGTGATTGATGGCCGCCCACAGCCGCATAATGGTTACAACTATTAATAATTGATAATAGGACACCTAAGGATAATGACGCAAGGTACAATGATAGCTATCTTCGTCCAGGGCCATTGAAATATGAAAGAATGTTAACATTTCTTTTCTTATTTTAATGTTTGAATTACAACAAGGACCGCTGGCCTTGTTGTAAGCATATTCACAACTTCGGCTGTCTCATAAAATCACACTGAGATTTACGTATCCTGAGTATTAGGGCATACGTTTAGTTATCATAAATGTCCTACTCATGAAAACCAATGCTAAGCTAATAGCTAGACTATGCGAATTAACGACCGCTTACTGTGATTTAGGTCACGGTTTTTTCCGTCAATAACAAACTGGAACGACAATTTCCGAGTCAGGAAGCTGAAGTAACCACTTCACTGTTCAGTTCGTCGGTGAATCGTTGAGAAATCGTTTAAAATGCGATCTGTGGCCCGACTTAATTTCCTCTTCGATTAAGTCTAGAAACTTATAATGGATGGCCAATTAACTGTCTACGAGCTGAATATAAGCACAGCGGTACTTTTTTTTGTATTTCCTAACTATCGCGTTCACTGTGACCCCCATTTCGTTCGCTTAGGACTTCCACTTCTTAAGGCTGTGTCCCCAGTAGGCAAACTGTTAGCGGCCGACTGAGTTTGCGGCGTATCGGTTTAGTACGCCCTTCCATATATTTGAAATGGAGTGTTCACAGTTTGCTAGTTTGCGCTCACTCTACGCCGTTTGCAGTGTTGCGCGCGCCGACTGATTTAGTGAGCGGCCGACTCACAGCAAAACCGGTTCCAGTCGGCGGCGGCGATATGCTTGTTTGCCGGGCGTAGTGAGTCCGTTTGCCGCAAACTGTCAGTTTTGACAGTTGGAAAGAGGCTATTGACGTGTCCGGACGTGTTTTTTTGCATCGCTTACATAATCTCTACGCACTCAGCAATTATAATATCCATCGTGATCAACACAACCACTCCCTTCGAACAACAATAGTAAAGTGAAAATTCAGTCGGTCGACCCAAATAAGCGGCTAACTCATAACAGTTTGCTTGCGACGCACGCAAATTGATCTGAGTTTGCAGCTAACTCGAATTTCAGTTCGCCACAAATTTGCGGCTGACTCAGTCGGTCGCTAACAGTTTGCCTACTGGGGACACAGCCTAAGTATTCTGGAGGAACATCAATATTAAAGTGCCGTTTTTGCCTATCTTATGAAAACCCATGAACTTTCCTCAACACATGTCCGTACGATATCTGTTATTATTTGCTAATTTTTGTTTTAATTCTTTCACAGTCGTAACGAATTTGTACATTTGATTTGATGCAACAGATATACTAAATTTAAACGACCTACTCAATTTGGAGTGCTGTAGGGTGAGCGCTGGCGATCATTCAAAGCTCCAATTGTATTTCCACATGTATTCAATATTAGCAAAATTTCGCTTTTTTGTATTCATGTGAACCATTCAGTACTTATGAACCGTCAAAATATTTACAAAATGATAAGCTACAACTTTACCGCTCGTTCGGCACGCCGTTCCTATGGAGAAGAACGGGGCAAGAAACTATATGGTTGCTCTTAATAAAAATACATTTTTTATTATCGAGCAGTAGGAACTGTTATGGGTTTTGAGAACAATGTAGGAACAGGTAACAACAGAACTAGGTAGGCTTGAGTAGATGCTCAAAAAATAATTGAGTTTTCGAACATTTCGTACATTGCCTCTTACACGTTACCATCTGTTCACATACTTGAATATTCTCAAAGAAGTTTCACATCAAACTATAGCCACTTAAGAGTGTCTTCTGAACTCCCGGCCGCAAGTCCCGCCGCTCGCCAGGCCAATTTCCGGCCGGGGCGACGCGCTTCCGGCGGGTATAATTTACAAGTTGCTCTGTTGCAGTTGCGTATAATACGACTCCCTACGAGTAGGTCTTCGGCGAGAAGTCGCATATCTTAAGAATTGCCGTTTCTATATCTCTTTGTCTGAAGAGAGGCCAGCGCCCAGAAGTGCTTTATTCTACGCCTATTATTGATTTTTAAATGACTAGAGCACAAATAATTAAATGTACAATTTTTCCATCACCTTGCTCATAAGGATGAGCGGTTTTACAAAATACCATCTCGTTGGTAAACCAGAACTTATCAACATACAACTACATATTAAAATTCTTAACAAATACTGACAGACAGACAACGCAACCCCTTGCGTTATATAACAAACTCCTTATATAACATATATGTGTGCACAGAAAGGATTTTTGGACATTTGACCCCCAACAGGGTTAAATGGGAGGCTTTTTTTATGTAACGACTTACCATCAGGTGAGATCGAGATCAAATACTTGCCTATAATGTAATAAAAAAAAACGATCGAGCACATGGCTAAAATATAATAATGATAAATCCCACTAATATTATAAATGTGAAAGTTTGGATGGATGGATGGATGTTTGTTACTCAATCACGCCAAAACGGCTGAACTAAACTATTTATCCCGGTAAAATGTATGGTTCCCGTGGGATAGATTTGTTTTAATTTTTCATAGAGCAAAGGATCGACATGATTTTTTGCATAGGTAGTGGTAGTTTAGGGGAAAGGACATAGAGGAAAAGGACAAAGCCGCCGGGCGTAGCTAGTAAATAATATATACAAGTAATATACGCGCCTAAACGTCAAAACAATAAAAACTAATATACAACATAACTATTATTGGTAATAAAGCGACAGCAATTGTCAGAACTCATTTATCTTGACCGAACTATTAATTATCCAGTAATTTGTGGCAATAAAAAGCTGTGAATTACTCGAATTAAAGGAATAAAAATCGTATATAATACATAAATCACTCGCACCTATGAAACATCGCGTGACCCGCTATTAGGACATAACCACCACTTTTTATAACAAATATATATTTACCGTCGTTAATATCATCCAAACCTTAAACCTTCTAGCATACAGTCCAAATTCCGACGAAATGCTATTCCGCGATACGTTAAAGTACTTTGGTAATAGTAAAACACTGTTTTTCGGAGTTATAGTGTTTTGTTGTGTGTTATCGCGGCGCTCATAGCAACTCGTTCAATTATGGCCGGGCTACGGCCGCTGGCAAGTTATAATCCAATGAGATTTTTAATTCTCATTTAATTTGTTTGCGGCTTTCGTTGGACCAGTTCGGGGAATAGTTTCTGGGTCAGGTGTTTCTGTACCTCTAGAATAAATTGAGACTGCTAACACAATTTTGAGCTTTTTTTAATATATATGACACAATTGCCGTTTGATTATGAACTCATAATCGAGTGATTGTATTAGCTGCCTTGGGGCCCTGATGAGGTAACTTTTCCAAGGTTTTTACCATTGTACAGAATTTAAAAAAAAATGAATGAGGTGGTTAACGTCCTAGTGCCATAGCTGGGATACCCTCATATTTAGTTGTTGCTTGCGGTCCAATCTACGCAGAAAGTGCTCACAGTGTCTGGAGGTCTTGCAATGGTGCGCTTGGTTTTGGATTCCAAACATAAAATAAACGCGATAAAATCCGAAAAAGTTTTATTTCAAGATTGTTATATTATGAAACTTTGAATGCTTCTTCCTATAACCCTGAAAATTGTATTGTGATTTATGACGCCAGTGTTTGTTTTGTAAAGTAAACGTCATTTGTAAATAAATTCGATAAGTATTACGAAGGACACGCCATTTTCATTTCATCATGTCACATCCATTATTTTATTTATAATGTGTATTTATTGAAAGTTTTATTGCTATTAATTACTAGACATTGTGCAAAATACCCGCTAAGTTGCGGGCGAGGCCATATTCATATCCATTTTATTTCATCGCATCTCATTTCGTAAAAAAGAAGAAGAAGAAGAAGAAGTATTACGAATAAAGTTCGAATTGACGATCTGATTAAGGCAGTTGGTAGTGACCCTGCGATCTGCGCTGAAGGTCTCGGAGTCGAATCCTGGTAGAGCCAAACATTGTGTGATGAGCACGAATACTTGTACCAAAGTCATGGATGTTTAATATCTATATAAGTATTATATACCGGGCTCGACCCCACTCCATTGTTAGGTACCCATAATACAAGCACCGCTTAGTATGGGACCGTATAGTTCGTGTTTTTCAAGTAATATTAAAAACAAAAGTACAAGAAAATTAGGAACACTTTTACGGCATTTTGGCATGTCTTTCCATCCTCTATCCATCCTGATGGGTAGGTGCCTTTACACGAAATACAATTGAGTAAGTTCCATTATTAGGGTCTTAGTTCGATAATAAATCATCACACTAAGTCCTGAGTGGGTTGCGCAGCAATTAAGGTGTCTCACTCACGCCAACGGAATAATAATAACGAATGGAGGGAGTTTCGGATCCCGTGATTTTTGGCAGTAATGGCGTTTTGAAGTTTCTTATAGGCATTTAATGCGAGACTTGGGGCATAGTTGGCCCATTATTCACTTTTCCTAAATAAACAAGGGTTACTTTGATTTGCATTTTTTTTTCTTTGTATCTATAATTGTACGAGTACAACCCAACCATATAATAATTGTTGTTGGCCAGCAATATTTATTTCTTTATACTTAAGAGTTAGTACATTTATTTCAACACATGCTAAAGTCTGCCTAGCCGTTCCTACATTGTTCTCACATACATGGGTATGTGAGAACAATGTAGGAACGGCTAGGCACGGCTACATTGTTATGGAACAATGTACAGCTTAAAAATGTAACGGATCTTTCTAAAAAGAGCAACCATGGAGTTCATGGCCCGTTCTTCTCCATAGGAACGGCATTCCGAACGGGTGGTAAAGTTGTAGCTTAGCATTTTGTAACTATTTTGACGATTCATTAGTACTGTACTTTAGATTTTTTTTTTCTCTAATGGCCTTTTTCCATTGAGTAAGGCTCAACGCGATTCTGACAATGTCGACGTAGTGGCAAAGAAATAAAAAAAAATCTGAGTATATTCTATTAACAAAAAAACAACGGGCCGACCACTCTTTTAAAAGTAAAAATTGGTATGCATCAGCTCACCGTTGACCTTTCGTGCTGTTTCAGCCGCATCGCAACACAGATGAGCCAGTCCGATGCATACTGCATCAAACGTCCAAACAAAGCTTAACTTAGACACGATTTTGTCCGAATGTGACCTCGGCATAATCGGCTTAGTCCAAATGTGATTTGTCATAATACGCCATATGGGTTTGGTAGTGAATGAAAAAAGTTTGCCAAATAAATTGGTTCAAAGTTCATTGAAAGGAATAGACGTAGAAATTGAGTATCAAAAGAAATAATAAAATAACTTTAATAAGCCATCCGCAAAACTATTAAATGTTTTTTTAAGTACTTATTAAACTGCATTATTTGCATTCAAATCATGGTATTTATAGCTGCTAGATTAGAAGCTTGAAAACATACTTTTTAACAAACTGAAGTCCACGGACTTCAGTTTGTTTCATTTAGGAGAATTGGCACCAGAGGCGTTTAGTTCGGTGAATGAAATTTCACTCAAAATTAATATTACTGATATTTCAGCCCGGCCGTAGGTCTGCTGAGAACCCAATTGAGTTCTCAGGGGAGCTACGGGCTCGCACCTTTTTCTACTAGCAGATCAATGCGGCCAACCAAAACCAAAATGTTGCCAGCGTTCTGGAAACCGTACCAACATCAACAGCTCTACAACAACATTTTTACTTATGATAGTTTTCTGTTCTTTTTTAGTTAATCAATTAAGTTATATATTCCTATTAGATATATTGTTTATGTTTCCGACAAAGTATTTCTTTTGATGCCACTCATCATGTCCTGGCAGAACGCCAGACCGTGACTCGCTGACCTGGTTTATGCACATTCAGGGTAGACACAATAATTGGAATAAGAGCGCCGCCACTGCAGTGGAACTGCTCGGAACAGAGTATTAGCATATGTACCACTTGACGAATGACATTAGACCTGCATTGGTGAATTTATAGCAGTTTTGTTGCATTGAAAAGATAGCAAACATTTCTGCAGGTCACCGCGCCGCTCCCCCAGGCCCCGAGTCTGCGAACACAAACGACTTGCAAAGATCTACTATGGCATTGTTATTATCTCTTTTGATAGATCATTTCGAACTGTTTGATGTTTATCGATCAGAAAATCAGTCTCGTGTCGTGTATAATGTATCGACATAATATTACAATAAGGCTGTGCCTTGGTGTTATAAGTGCAATGAATAGGAATTTTAGAAAGATAAAATGTTAGGGTAGTATTTAAGAGATACTACCCTAACATTTTATCTTTCTAAATAAATTGTCATCTAAATAAATTAATAACTTTAAGAGATAATTTTGAAATTATTATAATGACTCTTGTCATGGCGATAGTTTGTAACAAGATAACATCCAGAAAAGACACACCATTTTTATATATTCACCTCACATCCATTATTTTATTAGTAATGCGCGTTTATTGAATGCGTTATTGCTATTAATTACTTGATATTGGCAAAATACCTACTAAGTTGTGGGATATTATATATCCATTTTATTTCACTCCGTAAAGAAAGAGCATCCAAAAAAAGTATCCTGAGATATAGCCCAGAAAATATTGTTCTATGGATAGTCCAATTACTAAAGGCCATGGGCACGACGTCGTGGGCACGGCAAGTCAAAGTCAAAGTCAAATCATTTATTTCGTATAGGCCTACGGGGGCACTTTCAAATTGTCATTACATTTTTTTTTCTTAAGTCTACAAGCCAAAACTAACCCCAAAAATCGGAACACGCTTGATAGATACATTAAAACATATTAAGGTGTTAGAAAGATGGCAGTGTGTTGATGTGTAGCCTAGTTCTGGGGTCAACAGCTGCATACCATTCGTCCAATTGTTCATTTATTTCCACCAGATGTGAGCTGGAGTACAAACATGCGATGGCTCGCTGCCAGGAAATAGTACAGTGCATCGCAGACCCAGATCGTGTATGTTTCCAAATGTATCCGACGTCCGTAGTAATTGAGAAATGTACTTTTCTACTGCAATATTACGCAGAATGCTTTTAATATAATATCGCGAGACGAACACACTAACCATACGGTCCCACACTAAGTAAGCTTGTATTTAGGGTACTGGGAACTGAGTATATAATATTTATATAGATATTGAACATCCGTGACTCGGGTGCAAACATTCATGCTCATCACATAAAAATTGCCTCTACCAGGATTCACACCCAGGACTCTTAGTAAGCACTACCAACTGTGCTAATCAGGGCGTCGAATTTTGGAGACAGGGGTCAGTTTGATATGGTTGGCGTCATTGATAGATGACAGACAGAATCTCGACTGAAATTGTAGAGGACTTCGCTTTCGATGGCCTCATCATCGCTCATTGTTTGGGTCCCGTTCGGCAATTGTTTAGGGTTGGTGTGGTCACGGTCTTGGTTCTGTTGATCACTAACTAGATCGATCATGAAAACACTATAATACTGACACAAATCTACTTTCAATCACAACATGCTATAAGTATTTATCAAATGAATTAGACGTTAATTTATGTGCCTGAGTTTTTGGGGTTTGTCGAGTTTCATATTCATTGTAACATATTTAATATAATTGTTTTAATTTGACTGTATATGAAAAATAAAAGAAGGCTTATTTGACGTGACTGAATAGAGAACCAGTTTTTTTTAATTGTGTTGGTCTCTTCATTCTGGAATGATGGCATAAAATACGGGTCCAATTGGGGGTTTTCAATACGATTAGGCTCAAATGATAGGATACATAACAATAGAACTAGGACCGTAGCCGGTTGAGCTGCAGAGCCGCTAGTAAAAGTAAAAAGTAATCAATATATGACTGTTGATGCACTACTCCAGATATTCACATCACTCAGCTAAAACAATTCCCAACCAACAATTCCGTTAAATTGTTTGATTCAATCTAATTTGCGGCGATCCCTCCGAAAAATCACAAAACCGGTTACAACCGGTAAAAAACGGTAATGGCCAGTTCGCTGCGGTGCGCGTGACTGTATTCGTCATAACAAAATTATAGTTGGTCCCGTGATAGGGATTTGTTCGGCCGAATTGGCACTGTGAGTACCGCAATGATTGCGGCCCCACCCGGCCTAGGGGGGACCGGCACAAGTGACATCTTTATGACTGCACGATGTAGATCAGGTGAATAAGGAAGGCGGAATAAACATGCTGAATTGGAACAAGCAAGGAATGGCACTGACTGGCAAAATAAAATAGGTAGGTACCTATAACACAGAGCTGTGTAAAAGTTCATACGTAACGTTGCCACTGGCAATGTGAAGCCACTTTTCCAATTTATTTGTAGTGGCAAATGTTACCATATAAAAAAAAACATTTTGCCTTGTTAATGGTCCTAGTAATAGACTAAAGAGTGCTGGAGATCGTATTTATATATTATATATGCGTGAGATTTTATAGCTTTTACTTGTAGCGCACGCAGTCTTTTCTGAATATTCTAACAAGTCTGTGAACTATAACGACTTTCTTCCTGAGACAAATCAAAATTTCAAGAGAAAGAGATTGTAACATTAACAGACCAAACGCCATTTGTCTCATAAGGTGATTGTACTAGGAATAGGCTCATGTCGTATACGGTCGAGGTCGAAGTCGAGGTCGAGGTCGAGGTCCGCACAAGGGTAAATACCCTTGTGAGGACTGGACTGGACTGGTCAGAAAATGACATAGGGTAAATACCCTTGTGAGGACCTATGTATATTTCGTCACTTGCCAAGATAAGATATTACTGGAATAACTCCTGGTGCATTGCAAGGTACCTAATACAAGCGTTGCTTAGTGTAAGACCTTATATTTGGTGTGCTCGTCTGACGAATATTTATTTATTTAAATAATTAAGTTTTGTAAGTACAAAATTGATCATTTTCAAACTCCCCAAATCTATCGAAGAGTCACGTAATAACGCCGTGCTTTGTACAAATGGGGCTAATTTGTGAGGAGCTCGGCGGCGACACACACATCCATCACACTCGCACAGAGATAGATTATAGTCTGGAATAGCGAATAGGCTAATAAGCTTGTTTTAATTTTTTTATTTTTTATTATTACATTATAGGCAAGTATTTGAACTTACTTTGTAAGTAACTTAACTTTGTATCTGCTTATTCGTTACATCACAGTGGGTCGTTGTAATTCGGTCAGAGTCCCGGAGCCAGAGTCCCGACACAGATCGCTTGGCCATTATACATGAGCCCTTGTTACCTGACCGGTCCAATTGAAGGATAAATGCGGCCTTCGCGAATTGCCCGGCCCGCCCGCGCCATTGCGCTTGGCTACTGTGTAGAATATCCATCAATACTTTTGTCCTGCGAGTTTTGGCCTGTGTTATTGATATGTCGATAAGACACCACCTGGGCATCGTAGCGTGAAAGGGATAGCGTGATTGACTCCCACGTGCTATAAACAGAGGGAGTAGGTATTTGTTTTTAAGAACGATGCGTCAAATCAAATAACTGTTATATCTATACAATATCGATATGAAAGCTTAACTAGAGAATTTTTTTTTATTACATTATAGGCAAGTATTTGATCTCGATCTCACCTGATGGCAAGTGACGATGAGATCTACGATGGAGCATACTTGCCTAGGTAGGAAGGCGGCAGTAGATCGAGACGCTACATTCACTAGGCACATGCAGCGCAGCTGATCTGACCCGCCATCCATGAATGGCAACACCGAACATCATGCCGGAACACGGCTAGGCCGCTTGGCGACATGGCTTTGTTCAGTGGGTGGTGACTAGCCGCGGCCGAAGCCTACCACCAGCTCAATTTTTCATAGAGCAAAGGATCGACATAATTTTTTGCATAGGTCTTAGTAGTTTAGTGGTCAGAAAATGACATAGGCAAATTGTTATCCCGGATAAACGGCACGGTTCCCATGGGATAGCATACAGGAATCGTGCATTTTCAAAAAGACATAGAGAAAAATGACATACATTTTAATCGCGGGTCACACCGCGTGGCGCAGCTAGTATTATTATAAATATGTCTCTTTGAATGTAATTGAAATTAATTATATTTACAGATCTAATATCATATTTTTTTAAAGGGACTACGCCAACCCCACTCGTGACACTGTTAATCCTGGAAGCCATATCCACAGCGGTGACCGAATAAGGCTCCGATGTTTCCGAAGTTAAGACCCTCAGCGAGTCCCGAGGAAATGTCCGAAATTCAGATGGCATAGTTTTTTTTTTTTATTATTACATTATAGGCAAGTATTTGATCTCGATTTCACCTAATGGTAAGTGACGATGAGATCTACGATGGAGCATACTTGCCTAGGTAGGAAGGCGGCAGTAGATCGAGACGCTACATTCACTAGGCACATGCAGCGCAACTGATCTGACCCGCCATCCATGAAGTAACACATAAGCCCTGCCCTCATTATGATCAAGCTTTTACACGCCTACATTTTAAAGTACTAATGGTAGCTAGGTCTGTTTCCCGCCATGTTAGATAGATAGTCTAGTTTCCCGACCGCGCCCGACAGTTTGCTTAAGCAATAACCTGTTTCCGACTTTTATAATGCCTACATATATAGGTACATAAATAGTAGTCCAGCTCTTTTAGGCGAGAAGTTGAACTGTAAAGTTGTCAATTTTGTTTTATTTTCCAAAAATTACGTTTCTTTGATAAACAATATTAGTGGGATATTAACCATTGTGTGTTCATAAACGTGCCCGAGTGAAGGAAATTAAAATAAAATATTATAATTTGACTCTTCAAGTTCTGCCAAGATGTCCGGTAAATTTTCAGTAAAGTATGCACAGCTTTACTGATAGTGGAAGGGGATTAATTTAATTCTTATCATCGTGATCAACATTATCAAGAATTACTCGACGCTGACAAAAAATACACTATTTTGTAAGAAGAAGAAATTTTAGTCTATTATTTTGACGCCTGAACAGTGTAAAAACAATATCTTGCATTGTCACCTTAACGTAGCCTCAGATAAATTACTAGACTTCGCTTCCTAACGCATATATAACCCTCTGCCAAAGCCTTATTGGGCTATAAGCGTTGTATACAAAAATTTGTGATTGTGTGTGTGTAGGTTTATCCTTATTTGTGTGCTATACATTCTCTCAAGAATTGGCACAAATAATTCGGGATACTCAAAGTACGTTACATAGGATAAGCTATTGCCCGATAAAATTCTAGCTGAAGGCAATTAACAGCTCATTTTGCTTATAATAAAACCGTTAGGCTCACGATTGTTAATGCGTATTTCCTTATTACAAGTTGTTCAAAAACAAAAGCCATGGAAATGACCCATTTATTAATTTCCTTTAAGCACGGAAAGAGGTTATTAAAAAAGTTTAAGAAACAGTTACTCCGATAATTTGATGGCGCGATAACGACGTTTGTGCATTATATTAGGTAAATACCGAGTCATGCTTACGAAGCTAAAACGATATCGAGTCGAGTTACATTTAATTTCAGACGGCTTAAATACTTAGATACTTAATCTCTACTATAGTCTATCTCTACTTTACTTAAATCTATAAGAAAGGCTAAAAACTAAACTAAAGCGTGAACGCATCTTTGCGGGTTTTTTGTAAGCGAACTTTGTACATTAGTCTACGGATTTGTCATTCGTATGGCGAATTGAACAGCGCCTCTGGCGGACCGTATTTAACATTCAATTCTCTATAAAAAAGTGAACAACAAAAAACACTGAAAATCTAAATAAACTCAATGTTACTTCGTTATATTTTCCGCGTGATCGTTCCCACAAAACAAAAACAATAAACGTCACCCGACGTACAAAATCCAAAATCCCATTATTTCATTTAAACTTCGAACGAGAATTGTTTGTTAAAAAAACAAACGTCACACGTCATAAAATAAATTCATAAACGGATAAAACAAAGGCAAGGGGCGCGTCACGTATTAAATTAAAATTAAAAAATATAAATCCCGGAGCGTACAATCACGTACAGAGTAGAACGAGATATTAATGGCGCTCGGCAATATTCGCTTACACGTAAAACGAAACAGTGCCATTTGAATTTAGACCATGCTGTCATACAATGAATGTTCGTTTTGCCGAACATAAACGGAAACAGCCGAACTGCATATTTGTCTCGTACTAAACAGGCGTTAACACAATCGGTTCAAGGTCGGTATATCAGTGTGTCAGTTGAGCGCGCGGGTGTACCGGTCGGCAGACGGGCTGGCAGGGTGTCGCAGTGCGACGTGCTGCGTCACTCGACCGGAGTCGACCGCCTCACCCGCGGCCTACGACTCGACAACCCTGGGAGCACTGGGACTTGGGTAATAAAATCCTCTACGATCAGCCTAACTTGGCACCCAATCTACAGGGCCGATTTGTAGGGTCCCTTGGTATGTCAAAAGCCAAGTTGGCTAGTAACTTTGCTAGGAAGTTATCGAAATTGTTTCGATCATAATCACCAGTTGCTTGAGCACAATATTTTACGTATCGTAAGCGTAATTCAAATATAAGTATGACAGTGACAGCATGCTTTCAGGATGACTTTACGATTACATTAGCAGTACTTGCCCAGGTTCCTATAGGATGTTATGAGGTGGATTAAAAGCCTCATAGCCGTTTCTGTAGAAAAAAAATATCGATACTTGTTGGATTCTAATGTTAGTAGATGTTGAGTTCGTGATGAAATTTTCTATTCAAATAATGTACCATCATACATAGTTTTTTTTTTATTTATTTTTTTATTTGGCATCACCATAGGTATTTTGCCAGTGTCAAGTAATATATACTTTTTCTGCTTTTGTGCATATGAACAGGCCCAAAGGCTAGGCTCAAGTTAAATACCCCCCATAAGCTTCGTATTTGAGAAATCGCAATAAATAAGACGTACCAAGATAGGTATCGAGTAACACCTTAAAATAGATTTTATGACGTCTAGATTTGTTTATGATTCCTGTTCCAAAACTATACATAAAAAAGCAGTTAAAATTTTAAAATTCCAACCAAACTTAAGTTTACAAATGTTGCCTAAAACCTCTTTATACACGTATTGTGTGAGCGAAACCTCTGCAATAAAAACATTAATAAAAAATCGTGGCTATAAAAAAAAACTACAATACCAACCTTCTTAATTCAGACCTTGGCGGAGTTCTGATATATCTGTAAAAAGTAACAAAAAAAAGCATAAATAAATGGCGTCGGCGACTATCTGCGGACGGGGACTAGTGATGTATTGTGTTGGATCACGAATATCAAAAGGTCAAGTACTCTTGAAGAAGAACGACTATTTACAGTTGATATGGATCTTGCATGAGTATTTTACTGACTGGGACATATCTATCTATCCATATACAGTATGCCCCAAAAAGTATACAACAAACGATACAGGGTACAGAATGCATCACACTAATATTATAAATGTGAAAGTTTGGATGGATGGATGTTTGTTACTCAATCACGCCAGAACGGCTGAACGGATCTGGGTGAAATTTAGCACAGAGATAGATTATAGTCTAGAATAGCACATAGGCTACTTTTTATCCCGGTAAAAAGGACATACATTTTGCGGGTAACACCGCGGGGTGCAGCTAGTGTATTTGTAATATTAGGTACATTCACAACGCGATTTTATGAAAAAAAAAACAAAGTAAGAATTCATAGCCCTCTCTATTAACGGTTCGCTGATCCATACTGTTAAAGCCGTTTTATAACTTTATCAAACGTTACTCGTACGAGTATATAGTACTGCGCAAAGCAAAGCTCTTGTGCGCAGTACTACAAGTTAATCTGAATATTTTCGTTTGTACTAGGAAGCAATAAATCCAATCCACGTTATCGTATCGATATTACCGTACCAATCGCTCTATTAACCGTCCCGTACCAAGTACCGGCAGGTGCTCAATATTTTTTATGTCATAATAGTTTGTTTGTATTACACTTAACAAAACCAGCGCATCAAGGAAAGTCCACAGAAAATATATTTTACTAAAACTCAAAATCGTGACCTGGATCCGCGACTATTTCCCTTTCAAAAGTATTCACCTAACTTAGTCGTGTTTGTAACGACAATGTTGGTTTCTTACTTATAACAGCAGGTATCTCCGTGCTAAATAGACGAGCATAATTAAAAGAATAAAAAGCAGATTTTTTTTTAATTACAAATTATTTGTGCCGCGGTCCCAAACTAAGCGTAAACTTGTATCTTGGGAACTGATGGACCTATTAGTTACACTGTCGAGCATGCTAGTAGCAAGGCGCTGGCGCGGGCGCACTAATGGGGAACGATTAATAACATAGTATCGTGAAACGACTCGTGTTATTGGGACATAACTTTACGTTTGACAGTTACAGCGTACTTCACGACTCAAAGACAAATAAATACTTAGAAATAAAAAGTTAAAATGAATACATTTTATTTTATAAATTTAACATGTTGATCGATTTAGAGGATGTTCCACGATTTCTAATGCATTACAGATTTAACAAAACAAAAATATAACCCATCTTTCTGGTCACACAACTAACAACAAATATGTTTCTCCCTCCATCCCCATCTAAACGGGAAACAACCATCTACTTAAACACTAAACCTTGCTTCATAAAACACAAATTACTAACGGTATCGTATATTAGTTAAAAAGAAATCTAGGTCAAGCATATAAAGTTGCTTATCGCGCTCGATCAGCTGGCGGCGCGGCGAGGTGCGTGGGCGCCCACCAAAATAAAGCTCCCAAAATTGTGGGCGATGAGTTCAAGGCTGTTTTACCCTGTAACAGCTCATACAGTTGTAAAGGTCGTATCTTTTTTTTTTCTTACATTATAGGCAAGTATTTGATCTCGATCTCACCTGATGGTAAGTGACAATGAGATCTACGATGGATCATACTTGCCTAGAAGGTACCTATTCACTCTCGACATGAAAACACCCAGATTGAAGTCAACGGGGAACAAAGACGCCGGCAGCGTGTTCCATTCCTTGGCAGTACGCACGATGAAAGTAGAAGCAAATCGCTTAGCGCGTACCGAAATAATGTCCACAGTGTACGGATGAGACTTGTCCGTGCGTCTTGTCGACCGACGATAGAATGGAGATGGGGGAAATTAATTCGTGTAATTCCTCTGTAATCTTAGTTGGTAAAAACTCCCTATAGAATAACGCATGTCTTGGTTGGGCCTTTGATGGGTGATCAATTTATAACATCCTTCAGAGCCCACGTTGAGCTTGCGGTCCCAGCTGTCAGAAAGCCTGAAAGGTTCTGAATATTGGTCTTTTTTAGGCTACCGGTAGTCCCTTATTTGGTTGTTGGGTCTTGGAAAGCAGATGGCAATCAATATTTGTACTTAAATGCGGTGTGTGGTGCAAGTGTGTAATGTCCAAAGTAATTAATCGCTTACTATTATGCTTGTAGTATTTCCAACAGCTGACGAGTTGTGTGGGCGCTCACCAAAATAAAGCCTCGAGAATGGTGGGCGGGGCGTGTTCAAGGTTGGGAATTTGTTTAACTAAATGTTGAGCAAAGAATTTTGGCAAAAATGGAAATGTTATCTACAGTACTCTACATGGGGTAACGCTATATTGTACAATATTTAAACGCATCAATAGAGAGTGGGTCGACCAATATGGCGAAATTGAAATTGCTTTTTTCCGTGAGAATATAGACAGAATGACGTCTGTCGGGTAAGCTATTGTAGCGACCTCTTCAACCACGCCACAAACTACACAGATGGCGCAGCAGACGCTTTCAGAACAATTAACAATTCTCCATACAATCCTGAAACGCGCTATAAGAGTTTTCGGAGCACGTAACATATAAACAAGATCTGTCCTGTTATGGTATACCACCCGCCTGGCTGGAAGATCTTCCCTTTTCCGCAAAATTATTAACAAAATAAAAAAAATATTAGAGAGCGAGACGTCAAACATCTCAGTCCTCCCGTAACCGTGGTTGCTGTAAATAAGCCGAAACGTCGGGAACGTGAAAACATAAAATAAACGCGATAAAATCTAAAAAAAAATAGTTTTATTTCAAATTATGAAAATAAAAAAAACTACCAGGTATTATAATTTGTGTTTTTTTACATATTTTGTCACTATACAATGTATGATAACTATAGAAAATCCTGTTCACATTTTTAACTCAGATCCTAACGACTTCGTCGCTACTTCAGCAACGACACGTCTAGAATACATTATAACCTCCTTCCACAGAGCAAGCAACACCTTTTCTAACAGACAGCGCACTGCAAATATTTGAGAAGAGGTGGTCGTTACGCAAATGTCATGGCGGACGGTAATGAGCCGCGGCCGCGCGACGGAAAACAAACGGTTATTGCCGTTCATGTAACGGCCGGCACAAGGTCAAGCTGGAAACGCTACTGTCATGTCTATTACATTCATAATTCAACGCTATTTAAGCTGCATAAATTATGGGCAGTTAGCGAAGAATTCATTCCATTAAATATGTGCGTATAGCAGTGATAGCCAAGTTGGTAGAACACTTGCCTTGGTGACGAGAATCGCAGGTTATAACCCCGGCTCGCACTTCTGGGATTTCTGGATTTCATGTGCGAATCTCATTTTCAACCATGATTAGCACTTGGAAAACATCGCGAGGAAACCTTCATGTTTAAGAGAACCTCTCGAAAGACGTGTGAAGTCCGCCAACCCGCACTGGGCCAGCGTGGACTATGGCCTAATCCCTCTCGCATTGAGGGGAAGCCCATGCCCAACAGTGGGACATTAAAAAAAGCAGGTATTATTATAATATGTGAGTGGTGGGGATTAGGTGGTCTCATGCTTAGCTATAGATGCATATTGCCTTAGCCTGTGAGCCCAAAGGATATGTGTCGCAACATTACATGTGACACTCATTATTTTTTTCACACACCAACCACATTATACGGTCCCACACTAAGCAATGCTTGTATTATGGGTACCGTACAGTGGACTGGGGTCGAACCCAGTATTTATAAATTAACATAAATTACTCGGGTATAATCATTCGTGCTCATCACACAAGGTTTGTCCCTACCAGGATTTGAATCCGGAACCCTCGGCACAGAAAGCCGGGTCACTGCCAGCTGCACTAATTAGGTCGTGAATGTATCGTATCTACTATTTATTATGTCTATGTAGATCACATTTCTTGTTTAAAGCCTCCAAATAAAATAGGTTCTCGTCTTTTTAAGGAACTTGACGGCTGATATTGTAGATGGATTTTGTTAAACAATTATGGTATATGCATTTGTCTAGAAATGCATAAATTGTAGATAATACTAAACAATAAGGGAATGATTATGTTGAGTCGTGATCATTCCCATCTACAAACTATGTTCCCGTGTTATGCTTATGTAATTTGAACATAATATATTTTTGATGTGATGCAGGCGTATCGTAAGTAACATAAGACTCCGCCTGTGCATCGCAGCGCAAGAAAAAAAACTATAGCCCGAATTACTTGCGTGTGAAATAAAAAAGCGACGAAGAGAGTGCTTGCTCCCTTAGGATGAAGCGCAGAATCAAGTCATCGTTATTTATAGATTGAATATACAAAATCAATAAAAACGCGAAATTCGTTTTCAAATATTTAATAAATTCCGAAATCTTTTCAAAAAGTGTACGAAATAAGGTAGTTTTTTTTGTTTGTTTTTTTTTTTATTCTCGCATTTTCTTTTGATTAAATTTTGAGTTTAATTATGTTTTATAGGTACACATTTATTGTTTGCAAATATACCGAGATCTAGATCTATAGAAATCGTTGAAACGAACACAGGCAGCCTCTTAATATCCTGTCGATTTTGAACGAAAGCTCGCAGTATTTTTGTCACGTACCTACTGCGGAAGCAAGCCGGCAGTCTTAGCTCGTTGAGCCACTGATTCTTAAAGGAAGTACCACTTACTAGATAGTTATATAAGGTGTAACAATAATATTGTAAAATATTTTAATGGGGCCATCGGTAGACCATAAAGGTCACACTCCCTTAAGAAATAAATATTTATTTTTTAATTTTAATTGTAACGCAACGTACTAAGTGAGCAGTGAAACGGTACTGGCTAGCTTTTCAGAGAAAAATCAAACGCCGCTAACACATCCATTCTATACAGTTCAGATCAGTTGCGCTGCAACCGGTGTGAAGTTGGCGGCCAAAAGTTGGCGGCGCATTATTACCCGACTAAATTAAAATGCTCACAAAAATTAATGAAAAATCTGTACAGAATGGCATGTAACGCGGAAAATAATGAAAACTAGGAAATTTTCAGTACATATTCTATGTGGAAATAAAAAAAAATCAATAAATTTTCGTTATTTTTCCAATAAAGTAAGACCATTGTGTTTATCACATTTTGACTTAGATAACACCCAAGGACGGCATGGGAGTACATGTTTGATAGCTCAAAAGGTAGATCTAGATACAGGCATCCCGCCACCAAAAGCCTAGAGTGGTACTCCGCTCGGTTTAGGTTTTATGAGTCCAGACATAACTGGCGGCCGAAATTTTTTCGGCAGATTTTGACTTAGATAACATCCAAGGACGGCATGGGAGTACATGTTTGATAGCTCAAAAGGTAGATCTAGATACAGGCATCCCGCCACATAAAGCCCAGAGTGGTACTCCACTTGGTTTAGATTTTATGAGTCCAGATATAACTGACGGACGTATTTTTTGGCAGATTTTGACTTAGATAACACCCAAGGACGGCATGGGAGTACATGTTTGATAGCTCAAAAGGTAGGTCTAGATACAGGCATCCCGCCACCAAAAGCCTAGAGTGGTACTGCGCTCGGTTTAGGTTTTATGAGTCCAGACATAACTAGCGGCCGAAATTTTTTCGGCAGATTTTGACTTAGATAACACCCAAGGACGGCATGGGAGTACATGTTTGATAGCTTAAAAGGTAGATCTAGATACAGGCATCCCGCCACATAAAGCCTAGAGTGATACTCCGCTTGGTTTAGATTTTATGAGTCCAGATATAACTGACGGAAGTATTTTTTGGCAGATTTTGACTTAGATAACACCCAAGGACGGCATGGGAGTACATGTTTGATAGCTCAAAAGGTAGGTCTAGATACAGGCATCCCGCCACCAAAAGCCTAGAGTGGTACTGCGCTCGGTTTAGGTTTTATGAGTCCAGACATAACTGGCGGCCGAAATTTTTTCGGCAGATTTTGACTTAGATAACACCCAAGGACGGCATGGGAGTACATGTTTGATAGCTCAAAAGGTAGATCTAGATACAGGCATCCCGCCACATAAAGCCTAGAGTGGTACTCCGCTTGGTTTAAATTTTATGAGTCCAGATATAACTGACGGACGTATTTTTTGGCAGATTTTGACTTAGATAACACCCAAGGACGGCATGGGAGTACATGTTTGATAGCTCAAAAGGTAGGTCTAGATACAGGCATCCCGCCACCAAAAGCCTAGAGTGGTACTGCGCTCGGTTTAGGTTTTATGAGTCCAGACATAACTAGCGGCCGAAATTTTTTCGGTAGATTTTGACTTAGATAACACCCAAGGACGGCATGGGAGTACATGTTTGATAGCTTAAAAGGTAGATCTAGATACAGGCATCCCGCCACATAAAGCCTAGAATGATACTCCGCTTGGTTTAGATTTTATGAGTCCAGATATAACTGAAGGACGTATTTTTTGGCAGATTTTGAATTAGATAACACCCAAGGACGGCATGGGAGTACATGTTTGATAGCTCAAAAGGTAGGTCTAGATACAGGCATCCCGCCACCAAAAGCCTAGAGTGGTACTGCGCTCGGTTTAGGTTTTATGAGTCCAGACATAACTGGCGGCCGAAATTTTTTCGGCAGATTTTGACTTAGATAACACCCAAGGACGGCATGGGAGTACATGTTTGATAGCTCAAAAGGTAGATCTATATACAGGCATCCCGCCACATAAAGCCTAGAGTGGCACTCCGCTTGGTTTAGATTTTATGAGTCCAGATATAACTGACGGACGTATTTTTTGGCAGATTTTGACTTAGATAACACCCAAGGACGGCATGGGAGTACATGTTTGATAGCTCAAAAGGTAGGTCTAGATACAGGCATCCCGCCACCAAAAGCCTAGAGTGGTACTGCGCTCGGTTTAGGTTTTATGAGTCCAGACATAACTAGCGGCCGAAATTTTTTCGGCAGATTTTGACTTAGATAACACCCAAGGACGGCATGGGAGTACATGTTTGATAGCTTAAAAGGTAGATCTAGATACAGGCATCCCGCCACATAAAGCCTAGAGTGATACTCCGCTTGGTTTAGATTTTATGAGTCCAGATATAACTGACGGAAGTATTTTTTGGCAGATTTTGACTTAGATAACACCCAAGGACGGCATGGGAGTACATGTTTGATAGCTCAAAAGGTAGGTCTAGATACAGGCATCCCGCCACATAAAGCCTAGAGTGGTACTCTGCTTGGTTTAAATTTTATGAGTCCAGATATAACTGACGGACGTATTTTTTGGCAGATTTTGACTTAGATAACACCCAAAGACGGCATGGGAGTACATGTTTGATAGCTCAAAAGGTAGGTCTAGATACAGGCATCCCGCCACCAAAAGCCTAGAGTGGTACTGCGCTCGGTTTAGGTTTTATGAGTCCAGACATAACTAGCGGCCGAAATTTTTTCGGTAGATTTTGACTTAGATAACACCCAAGGACGGCATGGGAGTACATGTTTGATAGCTTAAAAGGTAGATCTAGATACAGGCATCCCGCCACATAAAGCCTAGAATGATACTCCGCTTGGTTTAGATTTTATGAGTCCAGATATAACTGAAGGACGTATTTTTTGGCAGATTTTGAATTAGATAACACCCAAGGACGGCATGGGAGTACATGTTTGATAGCTCAAAAGGTAGGTCTAGATACAGGCATCCCGCCACCAAAAGCCTAGAGTGGTACTGCGCTCGGTTTAGGTTTTATGAGTCCAGACATAACTGGCGGCCGAAATTTTTTCGGCAGATTTTGACTTAGATAACACCCAAGGACGGCATGGGAGTACATGTTTGATAGCTCAAAAGGTAGATCTATATACAGGCATCCCGCCTCATAAAGCCTAGAGTGGTACTCCGCTTGGTTTAGATTTTATGAGTCCAGATATAACTGACGGACGTATTTTTTGGCAGATTTTGACTTAGATAACACCCAAGGACGGCATGGGAGTACATGTTTGATAGCTCAAAAGGTAGGTCTAGATACAGGCATCCCGCCACCAAAAGCCTAGAGTGGTACTGCGCTCGGTTTAGGTTTTATGAGTCCAGACATAACTAGCGGCCGAAATTTTTTCGGTAGATTTTGACTTAGATAACACCCAAGGACGGCATGGGAGTACATGTTTGATAGCTTAAAAGGTAGATCTAGATACAGGCATCCCGCCACATAAAGCCTAGAATGATACTCCGCTTGGTTTAGATTTTATGAGTCCAGATATAACTGAAGGACGTATTTTTTGGCAGATTTTGAATTAGATAACACCTAAGGACGGCATGGGAGTACATGTTTGATAGCTCAAAAGGTAGGTCTAGATACAGGCATCCCGCCACCAAAAGCCTAGAGTGGTACTGCGCTCGGTTTAGGTTTTATGAGTCCAGACATAACTGGCGGCCGAAATTTTTTCGGCAGATTTTGACTTAGATAACACCCAAGGACGGCATGGGAGTACATGTTTGATAGCTCAAAAGGTAGATCTAGATACAGGCATCCCGCCACATAAAGCCTAGAGTGGTACTCCGCTTGGTTTAAATTTTATGAGTCCAGATATAACTGACGGACGTATTTTTTGGCAGATTTTGACTTAGATAACACCCAAGGACGGCATGGGAGTACATGTATGATAGCTCAAAAGGTAGGTCTAGATACAGGCATCCCGCCACATAAAGCCTAGAGTGGTACTCCGCTCGGTTTAGGTTTTATGAGTCCAGACATAACTGGCGGGCGAAATTTTTTCGGCAGATTTTGACTTAGATAACACCCAAGGACGACATGGGAGTACATGTTTGATAGCTTAAAAGGTAGATCTAGATACAGGCATGCCGCCACATAAAGCCTAGAGTGGTCAAAATCTGCCGAAAAAATTTTGCCCGCCAGTTATGTCTGCACTCATAAAACCTAAACCGAGCGGAGTACCACTCTAGGCTTTATGTGGCGGGATGCCTGTATCTAGACCTACCTTTTGAGCTATCAAACATGTACTCCCATGCCGTCCTTGGGTGTTATCTAAGTCAAAATCTGCCGAAAAAATTTCGGCCGCCAGTTATGTCTGGACTTATAAAATCTAAACCAAGCGGAGTATCACTCAGGGCTTTATGTGGCGGGATGCCTGTATCTAGACCTACCTTTTGAGCTATCAAACATGTACTCCCATGCCGTCCTTGGGTGTTATCTAAGTCAAAATCTGCCGAAAAAATTTCGGCCGCCAGTTATGTCTGGACTTATAAAATCTAAACCAAGCGGAGTATCACTCAGGGCTTTATGTGGCGGGATGCCTGTATCTAGATCTACCTTTTAAGCTATCAAACATGTACTCCCATGCCGTCCTTGGGTGTTATCTAAGTCAAAATCTGCCAAAAAGTTCGGCCGCCAGTTATGTCTGGACTCATAAAAGCTAAACCAGGCGAGGTACCACTCTAGGCTTTATGTGGCGGGATGCCTTTATCTAGATCTACCTTTTAAGCTATCAAACATGTACTCCCATGCCGTCCTTGGGTGTTATCTAAGTCAAAATCTGCCGAAAAAATTTCGGCCGCTAGTTATGTCTGGACTCATAAAACCTAAACCGAGCGCAGTACCACTCTAGGCTTTATGTGGCGGGATGCCTTTATCTAGATCTACCTTTTAAGCTATCAAACATGTACTCCCATGCCGTCCTTGGGTGTTATCTAAGTCAAAATCTGCCGAAAAAATTTCGGCCGCTAGTTATGTCTGGACTCATAAAACCTAAACCGAGCGCAGTACCACTCTAGGCTTTTGGTGGCGGGATGCCTGTATCTAGACCTACCTTTTGAGCTATCAAACATGTACTCCCATGCCGTCCTTGGGTGTTATCTAAGTCAAAATCGGCCGAAAAATACTTCCGTCAGTTATATCTGGACTCATAAAACCTAAACCGAGCGGAGTACCACTCTAGGCTTTATGTGGCGGGATGCCTGTATCTAGACCTACCTTTTGAGCTATCAAACATGTACTCCCATGCCGTCCTTGGGTGTTATCTAAGTCAAAATCTGCCGAAAAAATTTCGGCCGCCAGTTATGTCTGGACTTATAAAATCTAAACCAAGCGGAGTATCACTCAGGGCTTTATGTGGCGGGATGCCTGTATCTAGATCTACCTTTTAAGCTATCAAACATGTACTCCCATGCCGTCCTTGGGTGTTATCTAAGTCAAAATCTGCCAAAAAGTTCGGCCGCCAGTTATGTCTGGACTCATAAAAGCTAAACCAGGCGAGGTACCACTCTAGGCTTTATGTGGCGGGATGCCTTTATCTAGATCTACCTTTTAAGCTATCAAACATGTACTCCCATGCCGTCCTTGGGTGTTATCTAAGTCAAAATCTGCCGAAAAAATTTCGGCCGCTAGTTATGTCTGGACTCATAAAACCTAAACCGAGCGCAGTACCACTCTAGGCTTTTGGTGGCGGGATGCCTGTATCTAGACCTACCTTTTGAGCTATCAAACATGTACTCCCATGCCGTCCTTGGGTGTTATCTAAGTCAAAATCTGCCGAAAAATACTTCCGTCAGTTATATCTGGACTCATAAAACCTAAACCGAGCGGAGTACCACTCTAGGCTTTATGTGGCGGGATGCCTGTATCTAGACCTACCTTTTGAGCTATCAAACATGTACTCCCATGCCGTCCTTGGGTGTTATCTAAGTCAAAATCTGCCGAAAAAATTTCGGCCGCCAGTTATGTCTGGACTTATAAAATCTAAACCAAGCGGAGTATCACTCAGGGCTTTATGTGGCGGGATGCCTGTATCTAGATCTACCTTTTAAGCTATCAAACATGTACTCCCATGCCGTCCTTGGGTGTTATCTAAGTCAAAATCTGCCAAAAAGTTCGGCCGCCAGTTATGTCTGGACTCATAAAAGCTAAACCAGGCGAGGTACCACTCTAGGCTTTATGTGGCGGGATGCCTTTATCTAGATCTACCTTTTAAGCTATCAAACATGTACTCCCATGCCGTCCTTGGGTGTTATCTAAGTCAAAATCTGCCGAAAAAATTTCGGCCGCTAGTTATGTCTGGACTCATAAAACCTAAACCGAGCGCAGTACCACTCTAGGCTTTTGGTGGCGGGATGCCTGTATCTAGACCTACCTTTTGAGCTATCAAACATGTACTCCCATGCCGTCCTTGGGTGTTATCTAAGTCAAAATCTGCCGAAAAATACTTCCGTCAGTTATATCTGGACTCATAAAACCTAAACCGAGCGGAGTACCACTCTAGGCTTTATGTGGCGGGATGCCTGTATCTAGATCTACCTTTTAAGCTATCAAACATGTACTCCCATGCCGTCCTTGGGTGTTATCTAAGTCAAAATCTGCCGAAAAAATTTCGGCCGCCAGTTATGTCTGGACTTATAAAATCGCGGAGTATCACTCAGGGCTTTATGTGGCGGGATGCCTGTATCTAGATCTACCTTTTAAGCTATCAAACATGTACTCCCATGCCGTCCTTGGGTGTTATCTAAGTCAAAATCTGCCAAAAAGTTCGGCCGCCAGTTATGTCTGGACTTATAAAATCGCGGAGTATCACTCAGGGCTTTATGTGGCGGGATGCCTGTATCTAGATCTACCTTTTAAGCTATCAAACATGTACTCCCATGCCGTCCTTGGGTGTTATCTAAGTCAAAATCTGCCAAAAAGTTCGGCCGCCAGTTATGTCTGGACTCATAAAAGCTAAACCAGGCGAGGTACCACTCTAGGCTTTATGTGGCGGGATGCCTTTATCTAGATCTACCTTTTAAGCTATCAAACATGTACTCCCATGCCGTCCTTGGGTGTTATCTAAGTCAAAATCTGCCGAAAAAATTTCGGCCGCTAGTTATGTCTGGACTCATAAAACCTAAACCGAGCGCAGTACCACTCTAGGCTTTTGGTGGCGGGATGCCTGTATCTAGACCTACCTTTTGAGCTATCAAACATGTACTCCCATGCCGTCCTTGGGTGTTATCTAAGTCAAAATCTGCCGAAAAATACTTCCGTCAGTTATATCTGGACTCATAAAACCTAAACCGAGCGGAGTACCACTCTAGGCTTTATGTGGCGGGATGCCTGTATCTAGACCTACCTTTTGAGCTATCAAACATGTACTCCCATGCCGTCCTTGGGTGTTATCTAAGTCAAAATCTGCCGAAAAAATTTCGGCCGCCAGTTATGTCTGGACTTATAAAATCGCGGAGTATCACTCAGGGCTTTATGTGGCGGGATGCCTGTATCTAGATCTACCTTTTAAGCTATCAAACATGTACTCCCATGCCGTCCTTGGGTGTTATCTAAGTCAAAATCTGCCAAAAAGTTCGGCCGCCAGTTATGTCTGGACTCATAAAAGCTAAACCAGGCGAGGTACCACTCTAGGCTTTATGTGGCGGGATGCCTTTATCTAGATCTACCTTTTAAGCTATCAAACATGTACTCCCATGCCGTCCTTGGGTGTTATCTAAGTCAAAATCTGCCGAAAAAATTTCGGCCGCTAGTTATGTCTGGACTCATAAAACCTAAACCGAGCGCAGTACCACTCTAGGCTTTTGGTGGCGGGATGCCTGTATCTAGACCTACCTTTTGAGCTATCAAACATGTACTCCCATGCCGTCCTTGGGTGTTATCTAAGTCAAAATCTGCCGAAAAATACTTCCGTCAGTTATATCTGGACTCATAAAACCTAAACCGAGCGGAGTACCACTCTAGGCTTTATGTGGCGGGATGCCTGTATCTAGACCTACCTTTTGAGCTATCAAACATGTACTCCCATGCCGTCCTTGGGTGTTATCTAAGTCAAAATCTGCCGAAAAAATTTCGGCCGCCAGTTATGTCTGGACTTATAAAATCTAAACCAAGCGGAGTATCACTCAGGGCTTTATGTGGCGGGATGCCTGTATCTAGATCTAACTTTTAAGCTATCAAACATGTACTCCCATGCCGTCCTTGGGTGTTATATAAGTCAAAATCTGCCAAAAAGTTCGGCCGCCAGTTATGTCTGGACTCATAAAAGCTAAACCAGGCGAGGTACCACTCTAGGCTTTATGTGGCGGGATGCCTGTATCTAGATCTACCTTTTAAGCTATCAAACATGTACTCCCATGCCGTCCTTGGGTGTTATCTAAGTCAAAATCTGCCGAAAAAATTTCGGCCGCTAGTTATGTCTGGACTCATAAAACCTAAACCAGGCGAGGTACCACTCTAGGCTTTATGTGGCGGGATGCCTGTATCTAGATCTACCTTTTAAGCTATCAAACATGTACTCCCATGCCGTCCTTGGGTGTTATCTAAGTCAAAATCTGCCAAAAAATACGTCCGTCAGTTATATCTGGACTCATAAAATCTAAACCAAGCGGAGTACCACTCTAGGCTTTATGTGGCGGAATGCCTGTATCTAGACCTACCTTTTAAGCTATCAAACATGTACTCCCATGCCGTCCTTGGGTGTTATCTAAGTCAAAATCTGCCGAAAAAATTTCGGCCGCCAGTTATGTCTGGACTTATAAAATCTAAACCAAGCGGAGTATCACTCAGGGCTTTATGTGGCGGGATGCCTGTATCTAGATCTACCTTTTAAGCTATCAAACATGTACTCCCATGCCGTCCTTGGGTGTTATCTAAGTCAAAATCTGCCGAAAAATTTTCGCCCGCCAGTTATGTCTGGACTCATAAAAGCTAAACCAGGCGAGGTACCACTCTAGGCTTTATGTGGCGGGATGCCTGTATCTAGATCTACCTTTTGAGCTATCAAGCATGTACTCCCATGCCGTCCTTGGGTGTTATCTAAGTCAAAATCTGCCAAAAAGTTCGGCCGCCAGTTATGTCTGGACTCATAAAAGCTAAACCAGGCGAGGTACCACTCTAGGCTTTATGTGGCGGGATGCCTGTATCTAGATCTACCTTTTAAGCTATCAAACATGTACTCCCATGCCGTCCTTGGGTGTTATCTAAGTCAAAATCTGCCGAAAAATTTTCGCCCGCCAGTTATGTCTGGACTCATAAAAGCTAAACCAGGCGAGGTACCACTCTAGGCTTTATGTGGCGGGATGCCTGTATCTAGACCTACCTTTTGAGCTATCAAGCATGTACTCCCATGCCGTCCTTGGGTGTTATCTAAGTCAAAATCTGCCAAAAAGTTCGGCCGCCAGTTATGTCTGGACTCATAAAAGCTAAACCGAGCGCAGTACCACTCTAGGCTTTTGGTGGCGGGATGCCTGTATCTAGACCTACCTTTTGAGCTATCAAACATGTACTCCCATGCCGTCCTTGGGTGTTATCTAAGTCAAAATCTGCCAAAAAATACGTCCGTCAGTTATATCTGGACTCATAAAATCTAAACCAAGCGGAGTACCACTCTAGGCTTTATGTGGCGGAATGCCTGTATCTAGACCTACCTTTTAAGCTATCAAACATGTACTCCCATGCCGTCCTTGGGTGTTATCTAAGTCAAAATCTGCCGAAAAAATTTCGGCCGCCAGTTATGTCTGGACTTATAAAATCTAAACCAAGCGGAGTATCACTCAGGGCTTTATGTGGCGGGATGCCTGTATCTAGATCTACCTTTTAAGCTATCAAACATGTACTCCCATGCCGTCCTTGGGTGTTATCTAAGTCAAAATCTGCCGAAAAATTTTCGCCCGCCAGTTATGTCTGGACTCATAAAAGCTAAACCAGGCGAGGTACCACTCTAGGCTTTATGTGGCGGGATGCCTGTATCTAGATCTACCTTTTGAGCTATCAAGCATGTACTCCCATGCCGTCCTTGGGTGTTATCTAAGTCAAAATCTGCCGAAAAATTTTCGCCCGCCAGTTATGTCTGGACTCATAAAAGCTAAACCAGGCGAGGTACCACTCTAGGCTTTATGTGGCGGGATGCCTGTATCTAGACCTACCTTTTGAGCTATCAAGCATGTACTCCCATGCCGTCCTTGGGTGTTATCTAAGTCAAAATCTGCCAAAAAGTTCGGCCGCCAGTTATGTCTGGACTCATAAAAGCTAAACCAGGCGAGGTACCACTCTAGGCTTTATGTGGCGGGATGCCTGTATCTAGATCTACCTTTTAAGCTATCAAACATGTACTCCCATGCCGTCCTTGGGTGTTATCTAAGTCAAAATCTGCCGAAAAAATTTCGGCCGCCAGTTATATCTGGACTCATAAAATCTAAACCAAGCGGAGTATCATTCTAGGCTTTATGTGGCGGGATGCCTTTATCTAGGTCTACCTTTTAAGCTATCAAACATGTACTCCCATGCCGTCCTTGGGTGTTATATAAGTCAAAATCTGCCAAAAAGTTCGGCCGCCAGTTATGTCTGGACTCATAAAAGCTAAACCAGGCGAGGTACCACTCTAGGCTTTATGTGGCGGGATGCCTGTATCTAGATCTACCTTTTAAGCTATCAAACATGTACTCCCATGCCGTCCTTGGGTGTTATCTAAGTCAAAATCTGCCGAAAAAATTTCGGCCGCTAGTTATGTCTGGACTCATAAAACCTAAACCAGGCGAGGTACCACTCTAGGCTTTATGTGGCGGGATGCCTGTATCTAGATCTACCTTTTAAGCTATCAAACATGTACTCCCATGCCGTCCTTGGGTGTTATCTAAGTCAAAATCTGCCGAAAAAATTTCGGCCGCCAGTTATGTCTGGACTCATAAAAGCTAAACCAGGCGAGGTACCACTCTAGGCTTTATGTGGCGGGATGCCTGTATCTAGATCTACCTTTTAAGCTATCAAACATGTACTCCCATGCCGTCCTTGGGTGTTATCTAAGTCAAAATCTGCCAAAAAGTTCGGCCGCCAGTTATGTCTGGACTCATAAAAGCTAAACCAGGCGAGGTACCACTCTAGGCTTTATGTGGCGGGATGCCTTTATCTAGATCTACCTTTTAAGCTATCAAACATGTACTCCCATGCCGTCCTTGGGTGTTATCTAAGTCAAAATCTGCCGAAAAAATTTCGGCCGCCAGTTATGTCTGGACTCATAAAACCTAAACCGAGCGCAGTACCACTCTAGGCTTTTGGTGGCGGGATGCCTGTATCTAGACCTACCTTTTGAGCTATCAAACATGTACTCCCATGCCGTCCTTGGGTGTTATCTAAGTCAAAATCTGCCGAAAAATACTTCCGTCAGTTATATCTGGACTCATAAAACCTAAACCGAGCGGAGTACCACTCTAGGCTTTATGTGGCGGGATGCCTGTATCTAGACCTACCTTTTGAGCTATCAAACATGTACTCCCATGCCGTCCTTGGGTGTTATCTAAGTCAAAATCTGCCGAAAAAATTTCGGCCGCCAGTTATGTCTGGACTTATAAAATCTAAACCAAGCGGAGTATCACTCAGGGCTTTATGTGGCGGGATGCCTGTATCTAGATCTACCTTTTAAGCTATCAAACATGTACTCCCATGCCGTCCTTGGGTGTTATCTAAGTCAAAATCTGCCAAAAAGTTCGGCCGCCAGTTATGTCTGGACTCATAAAATCTAAACCAAGCGGAGTATCACTCTAGGCTTTATGTGGCGGGATGCCTGTATCTAGATCTACCTTTTAAGCTATCAAACATGTACTCCCATGCCGTCCTTGGGTGTTATCTAAGTCAAAATCTGCCGAAAAAATTTCGGCCGCTAGTTATGTCTGGACTCATAAAACCTAAACCGAGCGGAGTACCACTCTAGGCTTTTGGTGGCGGGATGCCTGTATCTAGATCTATCTTTTGAGCTATCAAACATGTACTCCCATGCCGTCCTTGGGTGTTATCTAAGTCAAAATCTGCCAAAAAAATACGTCCGTCAGTTATATCTGGACTCATAAAATCTAAACCAAGTGGAGTACCACTCTGGGCTTTATGTGGCGGGATGCCTGTATCTAGATCTACCTTTTGAGCTATCAAACATGTACTCCCATGCCGTCCTTGGATGTTATCTAAGTCAAAATCTGCCGAAAAAATTTCGGCCGCCAGTTATGTCTGGACTCATAAAACCTAAACCGAGCGGAGTACCACTCTAGGCTTTTGGTGGCGGGATGCCTGTATCTAGATCTACCTTTTGAGCTATCAAACATGTACTCCCATGCCGTCCTTGGGTGTTATCTAAGTCAAAATGTGATAAACACAATGGTCTTACTTTATTGGAAAAATAACGAAAATTTATTGATTTTTTTTTATTTCCACATAGAATATGTACTGAAAATTTCCTAGTTTTCATTATTTTCCGCGTTACATGCCATTCTGTACAGATTTTTCATTAATTTTTGTGAGCATTTCAATTTAGTCGGGTAATAATGCGCCGCCAACTTTTGGCCGCCAACTTCACACCGGTTGCGCTGCATGTGCCTAGTGAATGTAGCGTCTCTATCTACTGCCGCCTTCCTACCTAGGCAAGTATGCTCCATCGTAGATCTCATCGTCACTTACCATCAGGTGAGATCGAGATCAAATACTTGCCTATAATGTAATTAAAAAAAAAATACATAAACGCGATCCTTATGACGTAGTTGTTAGCCCTTTAAATTTTTTTCAATTTTTTGTTACACCTTGTATTGTTTCGTAGAACTTCGTACCGCCTTAGAATTAAATGTATGAGAATAAAAAAAAATATGATTTGATAGTATTCTGCTATTCCGAGCGGACACAAATGTAAAAAAAAACATAAGAGCCGGCCCACCCGTTTTTGAGTTATAAATGGTGTTACCAACACGAGTTTAATATATATGTAATAAGATTTTATTTATATATTATAAATACAAATTGTAAAATGTACATATTTTTTTTATATTAACTTTTCATAGTACAATCACTATAATGATCTTAATAATTCAGTAATATCTATAATAATTACTCTTAACTTTATTTATTATACAACACTATAAATCAGCGAACATTTAATCGACGCGTGATAACCTATTGGTCCACGGAAACAAAGGGCAGTTTCTGTAGCGGAATGATGGAGATTTGCAAGACCATTATAGCAAAATAACAACGCTTGCGTCGTGCTGTGGGATAATCGCGAATTGTGCCGCTCACCCTACTCCAACCGCACCGACCATTTAAAAGACCTTGGTTTGACCGTGAAAAAACCACTGACACTACTGATATTTAGCACTTTCACCCTACATTTCGCTCACACATACTTCCGTGAAACCCAATTTCGTAGCGAATCGTCAGAATCCCCAGCCTACGCGTGCTACGGCGATCGCTACGAATTTCGTAGCGTCGTAGCAGCCAATTACGAGACGATTGTATTCTGAATACGCGGTTCGTCTCGGATAAAGATGTCGATGCTGTCGAGGGGGATAATTAAATGATATTATATAACTATTCCCACGGAGTCGGACGAAGGAGAGCCAAAATAAGTCGCGTTCGGAAGGCAGACCTAATTTTTTTTTTAATAACTCACCTGATATAGACGTCTCGTTCCCACGGATTGAAGGTCGGAATGACAGTGTTTGTGATATACGGGCACAGGTGCACTCGCGGCGCGGACGACTGCGACGGGCCGTGGAAACCGACTGAGCCCGGCCGGGAGCCCCGCCGCCCGCGCCCCGCGCACCGCGCCCCCGCGCCCTAGCGGATAAACAACATGCATTGTGGGCCCGATCTGTGGGCCTACCCTGATCTACACACACATGTTCAACTCTCCCGAAATAAACAGGTATCAGGACATCCATTGCTCATTTTTTAGGCAACACAAACTTATTTATAAGACATAACCAGCGATGTATGTGATATTCGGCGATAAGCGATGTTAACGAATTTAGTTATAATGATTATCAAATAAATTTTCCGCCCAGATAGTCGTCTAGCGTTATAGAGTTTGAATTTCAGTCTCCCGATAAAAGAGGTCTAGGGGAAGCATTATCTTAAAAGGGGCATCATAAATGCTGAAAAGCTGTATAAAATTTCCTTATAAAGCTTCCGGAGTTATATTTGATTATTAAACAATGCTGTTATTTGTCGAGAGAAAGTTGTAACAAGATAGATATAGTGGTATCGTTATGCGATGTGTGGTGAGGCCGCGAATTGAATGGGGTTCGGGATAAATATTGCCAGACGAACACACTAACAGTTCAGTCTAAAACAAAGCAAATCTTGTAATATTTTTTTTTATTTTGCCAAAAAATATCTATGGTAAAGTGTTCCACCAGCCTTACCGGCTAGTTCGTAGTGCCACGTTTCAATAATGTTACAATAATAACTAAAATTAACCGAAGAAGAATATAATAAATTAAAAAAAAACAAAGCATGGTCAGTGCATTACTAAGAAAAAAGAAATTCCTCGTGTTGCTGACGAACGGTACTGATGGGACTAGCCATAACCCAATAAATTTTCACAAGTAAAGTCAGTGGATAATTTTCTTCCAACTCCTCCTATTTTTATCTATCGATTAATTTCTCGCGGGTGCCAAGACAATTAACTTTATCCCGGGACTCACCGAGGGTCAAACCTAGGTGTCTTCATTCGACACCACTGTAGATCCTGGGTTTCAGGAGTAGCAGTGGTGGGAGTGTGTGGCGGGCCTAGTCCCATAAAAAAAATAAAAATTAAAGTCAGAGTTCATAAAACTCACTGCATTTTAATTCCTGAAAAGGGTCAAACGCTGGTTCAACAAAATATATCACACCGCGACGCGTGGCTGTGAATAAATTTCGCATAGCCTGAAAAGAAAATGGACGACTCGGATGTAGGTTGCCAGTGGCAATATGTATCATCACAACATCGACTTGATAGCCGCAGGAGTAGGCAGAGGTGAACAAAATAATGCCAATACTAACCATTTTTAAACAGTACATCAAGAGCGAGATTATTCGTAAGCTATCCGTATACTTTATAGTCTACCAAATTTAGACATTTTGTATGGAGAATTGAACGTTTTAAATACCGTCCGCTAGAGGCGCTTTTCAATTCTCCATACAAAATGTCTAAATACGGTGGACTATAAAGCTTACAGTTAGCTCGCACTGGATCTGCTGGCACACCCACAACACATTCGAAATCAGAATATTTTTATTCATACTGTTACGTGCGGGGGTAATCAAATGCCGATTACGTGAAAATTACTTTAATCGCTCTCCACACAGAGGGCAAAAATAATACACACCAGTACACTAACTATTTAACACTCCAACAACAATACACCAAGTCACTTTGAATCGCAGTAGTCCACAGTCTTCGCTAGAGTCGCCGGTATAGTCTTCTTAGTTCGCTTCCGAGAGATGTGTTCACAATCGCTTTCAAATAGAAACTGTCTCGTCGCTGGTCCTGCACACTATTTATAGTCCGAAAATAGCGAGGGTGGATCTTTCCAGAAAGGTGTCGATAAAAACACATTAAACAGAAATGTTCCATAAGGAAACTGAACCTTATTTACTCGGTAATAAGGAGGGGCTAGAATGTTCTAGTGTACGTAGCTGCATTCGTGAAATCGGTATTATTCCGAGAACTCCCAGTTCCAGGAATTACATTGTCCTCGCCTTTTGTTTACTAATAATTTTAATAAAAATAATACGAGATATATTCGGGAAGCCGGTTGCATTATTATTGACGATTCTAGATCTTTCTTCACAGATCGATAGGGGACCTTGGACCCAACAATGCGTTTTTGTTTCTAGAAGCTTCGATGACTATTTCTCGAGTTATCGATACCTCTTTTATACGCATCGTAACATTACCCCCCTCTTACTCATGCTCGTCCCGAGCATTATTCGAGCCATGGTATCGTGCTAACCTGTCCACATGGACTACCTTTGGTTTTCCTCTAAGTCCCTTCTTGATTCGGAAAGTTACATCATTGATCCTTGTAATGATGGTGTACGGTCCTTCCCAGCGAGCTTGAAGTTTCGGAGACTTTCCCTTTTTGCGAAGCGGATTATGAAGCCACACTAGTGTTCCTTCTTCAAACCCGTTGGTGTTCGCATTCCGATCGTACCGGGTCTTCATCCTTGTACTGGTCTTGAAATTATTCTCCCGTACTCTTCTGTGCACTTCATCCAGCTGGTTTTGAAGTTCACTTACATAGTCCGTAACAGGCTTAGGACTATCGGGTGGCGTGCCTGTTATTGCATCCACTGGAAGCCTTATTTCTCGACCGAAATTTACCTTGGCCGGAGTATGTCCCGTACTATCGTGTACCGCAGATCGATAGGACATTAGAAACAGCGGAATGTATTGGTCCCAATCTTTCTGATGATCGTCCACGACTTTAGCCAAGTGGTTCTCTAAGGTCTGGTTGAACCTCTCGACCATTCCATCTGACTGCGGATGCGCTGGAGTCGTACGAGTCTTATTGATTCCCAGCAGTTTGCACATTTCCTGAAATAAGGCAGACTCAAAATTCCGCCCTTGATCTGAGTGAAGCTCCATAGGTACGCCATATCGACAGACCACTTCCTGGACCAGTTTCTTCGCCACAGTTATAGCTTCTTGATTAGGTGTCGCAAAGACTTCGGGCCACTTAGTGAAGTAATCTTGCACTACTATGATGTATTTGTTCCCGTCATCCGTCATTGGAAACGGTCCAGCAACATCAATAGCGATGCGCTCCCATGGCGCTCCAACATTGTACGTCTTTAATTTTCCCCTGCTTCTAGTCTGCGGGCCTTTCACTGAAGCACAAGCGGTGCACTTACGGCACCAATCCTCGACATCTTCCCGACAACGGACCCAGTAGAACCGTTGTCTCACTTTAACCAGGGTCTTCTTGACTCCAAGATGCCCACCAGAAACACCATCGTGAATGTGCCGTAAAAGAGGGGCCACTTTACTCCGAGGTACTACGACTTGAATGGTTACTTCCTTTCCATCGTTGGATTCCCATTTTCTACATAGTACACTGTCTTCCAGAGTCAAGCTGTCCCACTGAGCCCAATAGCTTTTGGTGGTCGAACTATGAGCAGACACATCACTCCATTGGGGTTTGTTCCCAAGACGTTTCCAGTCCAGTATAGGTCGAAGGTCATCGTCCTCTTCTTGGGCCTTCTTCATGCTGGCTCCAGTCCATTCGTCATCAAGTCCGTGTGTCCTGATGACTTTAACCTCTTCTCGTACTTCATTCTTCTGACAGTGCTTGCAGTCTTCAGCACATGGTCTTCGTGACAAAGCATCGGCGTTGCTATGTCCTTTTCCACTTCGGTGTTCTATTACAAAGTGAAATTCCTGTAGTTGCTCGAGCCATCTAGCTACTTGACCTTCTGGATTCTTGAATTGTAACAGCCACTTTAACGCAGCATGATCCGTTCTTATAGTAAACTCCCTTCCTATAAGATACTTCTGAAAATGTTGTAAGGTCTTCACCACAGCAAGTAGTTCACGGCGAGTAACACAATAATTTCTTTCTGGTTTGGAAAGTGACTTACTGAAATATGCTATAACAACTTGACGATCTCCCTGTATCTGAGATAAAACACCACCTATTCCTGTGTTACTGGCGTCTGTGTCCACGATGAATCTTCCTTCTCTATTTGGGTAACCCAAAATAGGGGCTTCACATAACCGTTGCTTGAGCTCACTGAAGGCTTCCTCACAAGTCAGGTCCCAGATGAAATCGCGTTTCTCTTCTGTAAGTCGATGCAACGGTTTTGCAATGTCCGAGAAGCTCTTAATGAATCGTCTGTAATATGCGCATAATCCTAGAAAGGCGCGCACTTCTGTTTTATTTCTTGGGACAGGCCATTCTTGGACAGCTTTTATCTTCTCAGAGTCGGTTTGGACTCCTTCCGTTGAGATGACGTGTCCAAGGTAACTTACTTCCTTTTTAAATAAAGCGCACTTCTTTGGGCTAAGTTTTAGATTAGCCTCACGGATTCGGGTGAACACTCGTTCCAGATTCTTCAGGTTCTCCTTGAAGCTACGACCCATAACGATTACGTCATCAAGGTAGACCAGGCATACGTCTCCGAGTAAACCCACCATCACTCTTTCCATAAGGCGCTCAAATGTGGCTGGAGCATTACATAACCCAAAAGGCATAACATTAAACTGCCACAATCCATTTCCGATTCCAGTGCTGAAGGCTGTCTTCTCTTTGTCTTCTGGGCTTAGTTCTACCTGCCAATAGCCACTTTTTAAGTCGATAGTTGAGAACCATTTCATACCACTGAGCATGTCCAGTGTGTCGTCGATCCGAGGTAAGGGATAGCTGTCTTTCTTTGTGACGTTATTCAACATCCGGTAATCCACACAAAACCTTGTACTGCCATCCTTCTTCTTCACCAGCACCACGGGTGATGACCATGGACTCGTAGAAGGTTCAATTATTCCGTTATCAGCCATATCCTTAATCATATCTGTCACCTCTTTTTCTCTTGCCCATGGTATGCGTCGTGGTCTTTGTTTTATAGGACTGGCGTCGCCTGTGTCGATCCGATGTTTTACGAGCCCCGTCCTTCCACAGTCATTTCCAGTAGCAAATATGTCACTGAATTTCAGCAAGAGTTCTTTGGCTTGCTGCAGTTCTGTTGCCGATAAATTTTCCTTAGAAGATTCCAGTAGTTGCTGGATGTGATCCTCCTTCAAATGGGTACTATTCTGTTTAACCGTATCACTATTTAATCGTCTCAGGTACTTTACTTCCTCACATCTTCCAACCACACTATTCTTCTTCAGGTGAACTTCTTCAGTACCAAGGTTAAGAATTCTCACCTTAGTAATTCTGTTCGACATTAGTAAAGTCCGTGCTGTAATTAAATGTGGGTAATTTCCAGTGTCTTCAACAATGAGGCATCTTCTTTGTTTAATATTTCGAGGGAATTTCACTATTACCAAGTTTTCTGATCTCGGAGCCAGTATAGTGTCCTTCAGACAATAAATGTTGCACGAGCGTGATCCTTGCAAACAAACTTCTTGGTCAGGAAACCTTAACACTCCTTTAGAAACATCCAAAACACACTGCTGATTCTTCAAGAAATCCAGTCCCAAAATGCAATCGTCGGTTATATTAGCAATCAAAACTGATTGGAGATATACTTGGTCACCAATTCTTAACTTAACATCTGTTTCGCCGAGGACGGAAACTGGCTGGCCGGTGGCTGTCTGAAGATGACATTTTGGCGATCGTCTATTCCACATTATGGTGCGTCTCAGTAGCTCTGGTCTCACAATGGTACGCGATGCTCCGGTGTCCACTGTTAAACTACATGATTTATTACCTACGGTGCCCTCGAGGATCAGACTATTCCCATTGAAAACTTGAGTTATGGTCACTGTTGGGGCTTTATGTTGACCAGCCAGCGCCCGCCCCGCGGCCCTGGCGACCTTTAGTTTAACGGACTATCTTGATCGTCTTGAGTCTCGGAGTCCTTGACCCTTCTCTTTTTCTTAGGGCATTCGAGCCGAATGTGCCCTTTTTGTCCACACTCATAGCACGTGGGGACAAACCGAGACTTTTTCTCTTCTGGTATCATTGCTCTAACTTTATGCAGCCTCGTGTCTTGATGCACAGCTTCCACCTCAAGAGCATGAGCAAGTGCGTTCTTCAAGGACTGGTGATGTCCCAATTTCACAGCCCCTCGAACCTCTGAGTTTCTTATACCATCGACAAATGCCTGCAGCAGTGTCACTTCGATGACTTCTGGTGCCGATGAGTAAGCTCGACGAACCAGTCTTTCAATTTCCTGAGCCCACTGCTGGAGGCTTTCACCAGCCTTCTGTGATCGCTCACGGAGTTGCACTCGATAGACATGTTCCAGGTGCTTATCACCGTAGCGCGTGTCTAACGCTTCCATTAGTGTCTCCAGCGTTCTTCTTTCAGGCGGCAGGTTTTCTAGAATGGTTAAAGCATCCCCTCGTAGAGCAAGCGTGAGAGCCATAAAAGATTGCTCGTTACTCCAGCTATTACCACTTGCAAGTACCTCGAACTGGTACTTGAACGCTGACCACGACGAAGTTCCATCGAAGCGTGGTAGGTCAACTTTTGCAGACGATGTTGAAGCCACTGCAATAGATCCATGTGTTCTGAGCTTCATCACCTCCTTGTTAAGTGTTTCCCAGCGGTCTTCCATAGCCTCGTTCTTGAGAAGAACCTCCTTATTCAGGGCTTTCAGGCGGTCATCTAGGTTTCCAGTTTTTTGAATTACTTCCTTGTCTAGGACTTCCATGCGGTCTTCAAGAGACTTTACCTTTTCTCCAAGAGCTATTATGCCGGCATCGACTTTCCCTACTATAGCTTCCTTGGTTTCTTTAAGCTCCTGCCGACTGGCTTCTTGGTTGGCCTTCATCATTTCCTGCATAGAAGTCATTTTCTGATTGAGCTCCTGACGACTGGCTTCTTGGTTAGCCTGGAGCATTTTCTGATTGGCCTCTTGACTGGCCTGGATCATTTTTTGCATAGATGCCAACAATACTGACATGTTCATGTCTGGCGAGCTAACCCCTGGTGCTGCCACAGGTTCCGCTGGAATCTCAGCTCCAGCCCGAGGCTCTTCCTCTTCACGGATACGTTGGCGTGCAGCATCCATTTCCACTTGCCGTCTGGTTCGTGGAGTACGCCCTTCGTCTTCACGTGGTAGTAACGGCATTCCGCTTCTGACACCAATTGTTACGTGCGGGGGTAATCAAATGCCGATTACGTGAAAATTACTTTAATCGCTCTCCACACAGAGGGCAAAAATAATACACACCAGTACACTAACTATTTAACACTCCAACAACAATACACCAAGTCACTTTGAATCGCAGTAGTCCACAGTCTTCGCTAGAGTCGCCGGTATAGTCTTCTTAGTTCGCTTCCGAGAGATGTGTTCACAATCGCTTTCAAATAGAAACTGTCTCGTCGCTGGTCCTGCACACTATTTATAGTCCGAAAATAGCGAGGGTGGATCTTTCCAGAAAGGTGTCGATAAAAACACATTAAACAGAAATGTTCCATAAGGAAACTGAACCTTATTTACTCGGTAATAAGGAGGGGCTAGAATGTTCTAGTGTACGTAGCTGCATTCGTGAAATCGGTATTATTCCGAGAACTCCCAGTTCCAGGAATTACATTGTCCTCGCCTTTTGTTTACTAATAATTTTAATAAAAATAATACGAGATATATTCGGGAAGCCGGTTGCATTATTATTGACGATTCTAGATCTTTCTTCACAGATCGATAGGGGACCTTGGACCCAACAATGCGTTTTTGTTTCTAGAAGCTTCGATGACTATTTCTCGAGTTATCGATACCTCTTTTATACGCATCGTAACAATACTTATGAATCGTCAAAAATGTTAAAAAATGCTAAGTAACTTTACCACCCGTTCGGAATGCCGTTCATTTGGAAAAGAATGGGCAAGAATTGCATAGTTGCTCTATTTAAAAGGATGATTTACATTTTTGAGCAGTACAATCTCAAAAAAAATCTAGTTGTGCAAACAGATACAAATGCTCACAAAGTAGCGATAGGTAGATATATCGGTCCTGGGTTCCAATCCCGGCACGGGCAAACTGATTGTTATTTCGACGAATTCCCGTACCGAGACATGGTTATTTAATATATATATACGAGTATAAGTGAATTATATGATGGGATAATGCTAGCGTTGCTTAGTTTGGGATCATACAGTAGGTATTTTCGTCTGGCGATATAATTATCATTATTATAAATTAATTATTTCGCGGGCAGAGCCGCCAGTGTATTACATGAAAGGTGCCTGTGCCGATATTTAATCGGGTATTGACATTGCAAAAGATAAAAAAAGATAAACGAAAAGGACAAAAGATGCGAGATCACGGAGGCTACAAAGCGCAAGTCACTCCGACTATTAGTGAGACGGTACACTTATATTTTGATTGTATTAATGAAAAAACTCACGGGGTTTCTTACACGTTCATTGGAAATAATGAAAACCTAATATGTATTTGCCTTAATATATGTCTTGAATTATTAATTCTCAATGGAGTCGGGCTTTGGGGTCGAGTCACCTTCGTCCGTAGGAGAATTAAATACCCTCGAGATACCCTACACGTGACCCTGGGTGGTGCCAACTAGGTGACAACTCTACTGGTGGTAGGCTTCGGCCGTGGTTAGTCACCACCCACTGAACAAAGCCATGTCGCCAAGCGGCCTAGCCGTGTTCCGGCATGATGTTCGGTGTTGCCATTCATGGATGGCGGGTCAGATCAGCTGCGCTGCATGTGCCTAGTGAATGTAGCGCCTCGATCTACTGCCGCCTTCCTACCTAGGCAAGTATGCTCCATCGTAGATCTCATCGTCACTTACCATCAGGTGAGATCGAGATCAAATACTTGCCTATAATGTAATAAAAAGAAATAAAAAAATTTCTTTAGTTAAGCTTTCATATCGATATTGTATAGATATAACAGTTATTTGATTTGACGCATCGTGTCAAAAAAACAAATACCTACTCCCTCTATTTACAGCACGTGGGAGTAAATCATGCTATCCCTTTCACGCTACGATGCCCAGGTGGTGTCTTATCGACATATCAATAACACAGGCCAAAACTCGCAGGACAAAAGTATTGATGGATATTCTACACAGTAGCCAAGCGCAATGGCGCGGGCGGGCCGGGCAATTCGCGAACGCCGCATTTATCCTTCAATTGGACCGGTCAGGTAACACGGGCTCATGTATAATGGCCAAGCGATCTGTGTCGGGACTCTGGCTCCGGGACCCTGACCGAATTACAACGACCCACTGTGATGTAATGAATAAGTAGATACAAAGTTAAACTAATACAGGTTTTGTGCTCAGTGTGAAACGGATAAAAGGTCCTTATAAGGTGGTCGACCTGGTTAGCGCAGTTGGTAGTGACCCTGCTTTCTGTCTGAACAATCTTTGTAAGATGAGCACGAATGTTTGTACCCGAATCATGGATGTTTAATATCTATATAAGTGTTATATACTGAGTTCGACCGCACTCCATTGTACGGTACCTATAATACAAGCGTTGCTTAGTGCGGGACCGTATAGTTGTTGTGTACGTCTAAAAACTCTTATAGCGCGTTGCAGGACTGCATGGAGAATTGTTAATTGTTCTGAATGTCGTCTGCAGCGCCATCTCTGCAGCTTGTGGCGCGGTTAAAGAGGTCGCTACATACCCATGGTGTTTCCATGTAATAATCCATCCGATGTAAGATTGAGAAAAAACTAATGCGTATACCCTTGTAAGGTATTAATTTAATAAAACTCGGTTCACAGAAAGCTATGTTCCGAAATCTGAAGTACATGATGGATGCAATAAACTTGAAATATTTCTCGTGATATTCATCCACTCCTAGCCTGCTGGGCTACGAATACAGAGGGGCCCATTGTGCTGCTTCCGGGTATACACAGCTGACCCAAGACCGAACCGTTTCGCTAACGTGACTATAATAATACGTTACGATTGTGTGCCGCAGTCGCTGGCACGTTTCATGCCACGAAGTTGTGAAGGAGATAAATATGTTTGGTTTTTTTTTAAGATTAACTGAAGCCAAAATATTTATGCCAGCCAGATACATATTCGACGGCTAAATTACGAGAAAAATAAAAATAACATGCTAGAAAAAAAAATGGTGTGATATAAGAAAAAAATAATTGATGCAGTCAGTACGTTTTTCATTATCGACTGCCAGTTGTTTTTATAATTCATTTCAAGTCTTTTTTCTTTTTAAGTATCGGCCTTAGTTAGATAACCCACTTGCGTTACATCGAAAATCGGTTATATAATATTACCTACTTATGTTTAGAAGTCATAAGTCAGTCAAATCTGGTATATTCAACATAGCTTGGTATTTTTAAATTTATCGTATAGATATATAAGTATGTACTTAGAGCTTATGCAAAACGAAATATTAAAATGTAAGATTTTCTTGATTTGAAACATCTTGTTAAGGGTACGAGCGGTATAGGAGCGTAAAAACGTACAATATTTTACAAACTAGGTCGACGAATAAAACCTCTATTAAAAATGAGCCGGAACAATTTTCATAAAAAAAATCTAATAAACTTTATGGCTGCACTATGCTACGGCGTAGCGGCGTAGCCCAACGTAGCACATGTAACAACCGAGTATACGGATATCTGAAAAAAAAGTTACGCTGATAAGGATTTACACCAAAAAATAATAACAGGCAACTCGACATATTGGCAGAAAAAATCCACATTCCTGATATTATAATTTAATTTCAACGTATACCATATAATTTTAATATTTAAAATCTACGTACAAAGGCACAGAAGCGACGGGAAATACAAATAGCAATCCAATTTGCATTCAATGCGATTGGATCATCTGTACTGTGAGTAGTGGTGGCTTACGAAATAGAAAACAATGGTTTATTTAATTCTCATATTTTTAACCCGCGACTCTACAACTCACGCCTTAAATAACATGGGGTGATCATCTCATCTTTTAATTATATCTTCCGCCACCGAAAAGGTCATCGTACCTAACGCTGTTAAATATTGAATGCTTCATTTACTACAACTACACATACTGGCACAAACAGATACTAATTCCAACGCACAGCTTTTTAAAAAGTATGCAACGTTTTTGTATTGCCTTGATAACGTATTATTGAATCATCTCTATATCAAAAAAACTAACGTGCCTCATCTCTAGCGGTCTTAATTAAAAACAGTTCATGCAAAACTGTGTGGTAGATCGGATGAAATATAATATTTAATTTATTCTTTATTTCTCGGCATCAATGAATTTAATTATCCATTCACAAACAGTGTTATAAAGGCAATATTTACACAGATATATGGTATTATTAAGATAATTATTTATCTGCACTTAAATACGTGATCAAATTTTAAAACCAGAACTCATTTAAGTAGTTATTCAATAAAAGTTGCTGGCTGTTACAAAAAACCTTTTTTCGAATATCGAACGAATGAAATTCCGTCGCTTCGTATGGATCAATCTTTCGTATACGTTACATTCTTAGAACGAAAATAGTCTTCATATTCTTTTCCAGATCAGCATTTAAAAAAATCTAACGTTATCTCCATAATTACAGCAATGCAACGACGGGAATGAAACAATTCTATTTCGAAACCAAATTGAATAGAAACCGCTTCCACGTGAATGGAGCGGCCAGTTAGCTCTGACCTCTGGTGTTTCATTAGATATGCGGTGTATCTTTTAAAGGCGCTTTGCACGGGAGGAACGGTAGACCAAGGTATGTTGGACGCCCGCTGAATCAGCCCCCGGCTATTGGCAGAGGTCTTTTTCACTTTTTTATATTTAACGTATTCTTTTATGTTAAAATACTGATTCTGTTACGTTGGTGAGACAGATTGTAAATGGAGTTTTAATTTTTTTATTAAGGGTTGTCTTAGAAGTGTACAAGCAATGATATTGTATGATTTGCTCTAATCGTCAACTCAGCAATAATGTTAAAGAACACCCTAGTGATCATGAGTCCATAATACAGATATTAGGCCGTAAGATTGGTGTCATATCCGGAATATTATAATCTACCTACTAGTAAAATTTTGAGTATTATAAATCAACTTAATACCCGCGATATTACGAGCTAGTATTAGTATTCAGGGCCTGTAGTACAATGTGCCGATAAACCTTTATCCACAACGGGTGATCCATTCAAATTGAATCAAATGGAGTCCATAATAATAGATAGTTATGTGATAATTAAACATATCCTCAGTATGTCAGTATAGTCAAAGACATTTATTTCATATAGCTCGTCGTTTTTTTTTCGTAATATAGTGACATAATATTTTTTTTTTCCTTAATGGCCTTTTTCAATTGAGTCGACATAATATTCTTAGGGGGAAAAAAAAAAATATTCTTACCCCCAAAATTTTAAACGTGTTAAACCATATCAAACGTCATATAGTGCTGCGCAAAGCAAAGCTCTTGTGCGCAGTACTAGATGACGTTTGATAAAGTTATAAAACGTTTATAAATTCAGAGGTTACAGTATATATTACTGGATAACATGTACAAACGAAAATGGGTGAATCTAGTCAAAAATTTATCGACAAATAGTCTAGTAATAGTTTTTACTGGTGGTAGGCTTCGGCCGTGGCTAGTCACCACCCACTGAACAAAGCCATGTCGCCAAGCGGCCTAGCCGTGTTCCGGCATGATGTTCGGTGTTGCCATTCATGGATGGCGGGTCAGATCAGTTGCGCTGCATGTGCCTAGTGAATGTAGCGTCTCGATCTACTGCCGCCTTCCTACCTAGGCAAGTATGCTCCATCGTAGATCTCATCGTCACTTACCATCAGGTGAGATCGAAATCAAATACTTGCCTATAATGTAATAAAAAAAAAAAAAAAAAGTTACTGCTTATACCTATATATTAAGATATTTGTCATGCTATTTCAATGGATAGCAGCTCTATTAATTCATCGATAACACTTACTTCAGGCAATCGTTTCCACGCCTTCCTAATAAATATGGCTAGCCAGGTTCAACTCTATCGATACACGGGCTATCTCGCGCCCACCTGGCTCCGCAAAGCCAAATAATAAAATAAACAACATTTAAACAAGATTGGTCGCGGTGCCGATCCAAATATTTCCAATTAAGTAGGTACTGATAAATATCGCCTGGATTTATTCAGGTCACTTGGGCTTATTATGAAGCCGAGCGATATGATTACGTATGCGGTTCGGAACATATTATGAAATATATTCCACCGATTCTATCTGCTTATATCAATTTAAAAAAAAGCAATGCTATTTGTTGGGAAGCTTTGCTTCAGAAAAAATGTCAGAACCCTGACATTTTTTTTAAATAATCGTACAAGTCCGGATAAGGTTTTAAGAGAACGAATAATGTAAAAAGTTGTCCGGAAAATTTGAAGATTTGCGAAAAAATTAAGTTCGTTTTTTTCGTGGGAGTTCGAACAGGGCCCCAAGTCTGCTAACACAATCGATTCATAATCGAACAGCAACCGCATAGTAACTGTCACTTTTGACAGATATCCCATACAATATCTTTCAAAAGTTTACGATTGTGTTAGCAGACTTGGAGCTCTGGACAACGATGGTCGGTCAGCTACTATTTTTTCTATAATAATTTGAATTGTTGTATAGAATAATAGTTTTCAATAATTAATAATAATAATAATTCCAGCCCTTTTTTTAATGTCGCACTGCTGGGCACAGGCCTCCCCTCAATGCGAGGGGGATTAGGCCATAGTCCACCAAATAATTATTAAACTTTATTTTCTGTGTTCTCTAAATGCGAGAATACACCTAAGTCTTTCCCGGCACCGAACCATTTATATGGAACATCTTTATGGCTGGAATTTTCGTGGGGTCTCTAATTAAATTTCTTGAAACCTCGACAATGGGACCCGCGACGACAGGCTGAGCCTGAAAGAAACTCCCGCTGAAATTGGACAGGTACATTTTTAATTACGGTTTAATGTACATATTTATTGTCATTTATAAGTCTTTCTTGAGGTAATGAAGGTAAAAGTAATGTAACAAGTTCAATAAGAATCCCTTTGAAGTTTCAGATATATTTTTTGTGGAAAAATAATTTTAGCTGATTACTTGAGATTACATTGTACTTTCATGGTGATGAAATTCTGATAAACACGTGATATTTACTGCTACTAGTTACTTGTTATTTTTTAGATGTCCATAAATCTATACTACAAAAAAATATAATTGGAGTGTCTGTTTGTAATATAAAAATAACCGCTTTTTACTAAGTACATTTTGATGTATACACGGAACTTATACCAAAACAACATTTTTTTAATTTTTGTCGGTCTGTCTGTTTTTGAATTTGAATTTGACGGGACTTTCACTGGCAGATAGCTGATGTAACAAGGAGTAACTTAGGCTCCTCTTATTTTAGAAAAACTTTCCAATTTTCCTACGTATCTAGCTGCAATAATATTTATTTTAAAAAAGATGATATTAATTTTGTTAGATTACACTGGCAGCCCCGGCGCTAATGCACTGGAAGAAGGCAGTTACTATAAAAGCTGTAATTACTCGCCGGCCTTTCGTCGGCTCCCGATGATAGTAAAGTTTTATTGCCAGTAAAAATAATGTACGTACCTACGTCCAACTGAATCGATAGTTACCTAACGTTTACAGTTTGGCCTCCGTAACCTACATAGTTGTAAGTGATAGGTTTACTGGTCAACATTTTAACGAGTAGGTAGGTAATGCTACTGACAACATGCTCGTAAAAAGCATGCTGGCTACCATGCTTTCACAGAAGCATGCTCTTCAACTTTTGTTAGCAATAAGCATAGTAGTTTGAACCATACTTCGTGTAATACGTATTAAGCGAACAATTGAATATTCGTGCTATTTCTCTTTGTGTTAGAGGCAGGTCTAATTAGCCAAAGCGTCTCTGGTCCTCTCCTTTTTTTCTTCAGCTACTTTTTTTGTTTTTGGACAGAAACTCTAAAACCAGTGTCTCAATTTTATAAATCGGATTACTACGAACTATGTAAAGATAATTATGTGCTAGGTACCTACTTATATGCTAGCGTTTTATTAAGGCAGGTTTACTTATTTTATGCTGCTAGTAATAACTACCGCTCAATCACTTATTTCCAGAGATCTCTCCGAGATTTCAACGGATTTACTAACCAGGTTTCCGTGGAGAGTTGATTTTGTTGGCGAGCGAGCGGCGCGCTACTGTAGCTACGCTCCGCACTTAACTCAATTCAGTTTTATTGCAATGCAACTTCGTCTCTCCCGACGTGCAGGAACGAGCTATTACAAAGTTACGGCTCCAATATTAACTTGGGATTTTACTTGATATTGAATAAAGGTACGGTCGTAAGCCTGTCCGTAACGTTATCAGCATTTTGTAATGTCAAGGTATCTGCATAATATTTTGAATATGAACCTAACACCGTGATAAGCCGTTAAGTTGACTATACAGAAAAAACACGTAGGTTATAGTTAAAAAAATACCTACTTATTCTAGGACAATTACCATTTTTTTTCCATTTTTTTCCCCTCAATTAAAATATCAAACACACCTCAATGGTAGGTGTAAACTAGATACGGGAATCCCAATATATACAATTCATAACATTGATTTGGTGCATTCAGCAGCAGTAGGCATGATAATTCAGTAAATAAGTGAATTATTTTACTTATAATATTATTTTACATATTTTAGTCCACAATTGCGAAAACTACAGGCCCCGGACAAGTCGTTCAATGAGCTGTACAAGGGAATTCCATAAAATTGTATTTACACATCATCCGACTGGCTTAATAATATATCTTTCTCTTATTTTTCCCGGGCTTTGAATCGAATTATAAAAAGAAAACGAACTTTTTCTATGAAAGAAATATGTGTGTTATATGGGAAACCCTTTCGTACGGGTTTTATGGGGTACTGTGCTTAACTTGGCTAAATCGTCAGCCCAAATCATAAGCCGACCTCGTCAATCAAAGCCCTTTCAAAGGTTAGCCAAGTGGACGGGTAATCTAAATCAAATCCGACAGCAGTTATATCGTTAAAAATTTGTTCATAGTCTTTCCTGTTCCGGGCCCTAGAAGATTTCAAGCTGGTGAAAATCGCATCACATTCTTAAAAATATTACGACTAAAATCCTCATATCCAAATCCAAAGCGTAAATAATACGGCTGTTTCGTATGACAAAGTCAAATTGACATAAGTCAACAACAGCTGACTGTCAACGACCAACAGTCACTTTTTATTTACGTCATTGCCACAACACGTAAACTGGGAAAATCCATAATAGTTTTATGAGAAATTTGTGATTTTAACTTTGAAAACTCACATCGTTTTGCTAAAATTCAGTAATAATGACTTCAATACCTTTAATGTACGCACAGGAGGATTGTGAGCTCGGTGGCAAAGAATCTATTGAGGTAAGATTATCCTCATTCGTCGTGAATGTATAAACAGTGAATATTTGGCCTTCAAAACATAGCTTTCCATGCATGCAAACAAGCCTGTGTATAAACTATTGTAATGTTAATTCTATTGAATCAACCACTCGTCTTTCTCATTACTTACGTACATAGAAATGTACACATATATAATATGTTAGCAAATATATAAGTAGATAATTCAAATCCCAATTTACTCAAAGGCAGGCGCTGTCATTGATAAGATAAAGCCTAGTTTTTATCTTCAGAAGGTTGTAACAATTTTATAATTGTTTTTTTTTTTTAATAATGTACAATTTAATGTATTAATTACTTGACACTGGCAAAATACCCGCTAAGTTGTGGGTGAGGCCATATTCATATCCATTTTATTTCATCGCATTTCATTTCGTAAAGAAAGAAAGAAGAAGCTACTTGAAAAACATAACAGCGTAAAGGTCATAATCACGTGATAATTTTACTGCTAAGGCCTCCCAATGCTTTTATTTTTATTTATATATTTAATATTAATTTAATATATTTTTAATAAACAGATAAATCATAATTCAATACCAGTACAATCAGTATAACACACATGCCAGTGTCTTTATTTATAATACAATATAGCTGTCAACTTTAAATGGCAAAAGTGAAATTGTTAACCAAATGTATCTAAAAGAGTATTCCTTTCACCATGGTTGTTTTTTTTTGATAAGCATGTTACAAATAGAGAAATTTCTTGATCATGCGATTAATATAATGCTGTACAAACAAGCAATGATGGTAGTCTGTCACAAGCAATATTCATTGAGCTAACTTATTATAGGCTCAGTCACTACTAGAGATACTGGCATGAGTCATGATGCAAACCTCTTTAGTATGGGAAGGGAGTGCCTAAACTGCATTAGGACCTAAGACCATCTCTTATATTACATCACTGCACCTTCGCCTAATGTAATTTATGGAATGTAGCTTAAGTACTAGCTTTAACAGCATCAAATGAGATAGTATTTGTGCACTAAATAGTATTTCTATCAATAGTATACTTTAGTGACCCTACTTTCTGTGCCGAGGGTTTCTGGTTCGAATCCCGGTAGGGACAAGCTTTGTGTGATGAGTGTGAATATTTGTACGCGAGTCATGTTCAATATCTACATAAGTATTATATATTGATTTTGCCCTCAGTCCATTGTACAGTACCCATAATACAAGTGTTGCTTAGTGTGGGACCGTATAGTTGTTTGACCATATTATATATACTCATACACGGGGGCCTTGATTCTTATAACTCCCACAGGATGACTTTGCATACCGGAACAATGTCGCGAACGCCGACAAGGAGATCCGTTTGGGCTTTGTGCGCAAAGTGTACGGGCTACTCACGGTCCAGCTTCTGACTACTGTTGCCATCTCTGCAGTGTTCCACTTGGTGGAGCCCGTCAAGCTGTTCATACATGAGAAGTAAGTCATCAGGAAAAGGAATATACATACTTCAATTTACTGTCGTAGAGGACTAATTCAACATAAATAAAATGCTGTGATGATGGACAGACTAAAACTAAACGTTACTATGTTATGTTATATTCACATTGTAGGTACTGGTATACACGTAACTATTAGTAGTCATAATCATAAAATAATAAATGATATCCCCAAGATTGAGGCCAGATACATGAAAAAGCTGAACATTTAACCACTTTTTTTTTATCTCTTTTTTCTTAAAATCTATTTCTCATAAAGACATTCAGTTATTATTAATAATGTCTTTGCCTGCTTTCTAGTTTTGTATTATTTGTGACAAACAAAAATTATGAGACGGAGGTAGCAATTCAATACCTTTTTTTTATGACCTTCGCATCTATCCGCTATTAGTACGAACTAATTGGAATGGTATCATCATTGAGGGATCATACTGTCACTGTCATTCTTATTTATGAAAGTTGTGGTGTGAGTGTGATGTGATAACATTATTGGTTCATTTGTTTCAGCCAATGGATGGTGATGATAGCATTCGTCCTGAGTTTCGCAACGCTCCTAGCGCTAATAGCAAAAAGACGGGACTCGCCCGCTAATCTGTACTTACTGGCTGCTTTTGTAAGTAATAACCAACCCCTACTCAACTCCTTTATAATAAGGCTGACTTTAGCCAGAGGTCGGCGCTCACCATACGGCACGGCAAATGATTTTGTACGCCCAAATTACTGAACTGAGGTTCCGGAACCACACCTTGTTCAGTATCACATTGCCACTTGCGATGTGCGGAGCGGAGCTTGACTTACGCAAAATAATTAAATTACGCAACCGAATAGTAATATTGCAATTGAAATATAAGGTACCTCACAATAAATATGAATAACGATGAATTATTATAACATTGCTATAACGTACTATTATAACAGCTTTTTTATGAGCAAGTCCATTATTGACTTGAGTTGCACCGCACGCGAAACACGATCAGAATCAGAATTAAGTACAGTACTTATGAATCGTCAAAAGTTACAAAATACTATGCTACCTTTTACCACCCGTTCGGAATGCCGTGCCTATGGAGAAGAACGGGCCAGAAACTCCATGGTTGCTCTTTTTTTTTAAAAGATCTTTTACATTTTGAGCAATACATTGTTTTAGGTAGGGATAGTTGTTCCGATTCGCTATTTTAGTGTAACCTTTATATCAATGTTCCAGACTGTGGTGCAGGCGTACACGGTGGGGGTAGTCGTGTCGTACTACAACACGGCGGTGGTGCTCCAAGCGTTCGCACTCACCTTCGCCGTCGTGTTCGCCTTGACACTGTTCACACTCAACACCAAGATTGATTTCTCCTTCCTTGCGTACGGGTGAGTGGGACTTTATTAATGTGCAACTTGGTTGCGGTTGACCTATAATATCAACCACTCCGCGTTCGAATAGATCCAGTGTGGTATATAGCAACTGGGTTCAGAACGATCAACGTCGAATTAATTGGCAACTTGAATTCAACTATCAAAGCCGATTCAACTATCAATGTCGATTCAACTATCAAAGCCGATTCAACTATCAATGTCGATTCAACTATCAATGTAAGTTCGTTTGCTTTTGCGACGTCGATTGATGGTGATGACTTAATCTATGGCCGGTCGACCGAACGTCAGAACTACCGCGGAAAACATTGTAATGTCGCGAAAGTCGTTCCAGGCGATACAGCCTTAATGGAGAGATAATTATTAGCTGTGAACCTTGACTATTCCAAAAAGAACACAGCCAGCACGCGAAGCCGCGCGTGCGCAGAGCTCTCAGCTGCGCTGGCGACGTAGCTATATATACGTACGCTCGTGAGATACGACAATGACATTTTATTTAAAATAATATTATAAAGAGGTAACATTTGTGGATTTGGATGTAGGGGCTAATCTCCGGAACCGGCTGGTCTCCGTTGAGATCGGCCGCCGTGACCAAAGTTCGGTTAGAAGTATAATTTATTGTAAAACCGATTCACAGACTGTTCGCGGGACTAATGGTGCTCATCATCGGAGGTCTACTTCAGATATTCATACAAAGCTCGGCGTTCGAGGTGGCCCTCTCCTTCGTCGGCGCCATTCTGTTCAGCTTCTTCCTCATTTTCGACACCCAGATGATGATGACCACGCTGTCCCCCGAGGAGTACATCCTGGCCACCATCAACCTGTACCTGGACATCATCAACCTGTTCCTCCACATACTCCGTATCCTCAACGAGCTGAACAGGAATTAATTATACAGTATTTTTCGTCTTTAGCGTTATTGCACTATTATCGTTTGGTATTCGAGGCTGTGAAACGAAACAAATCTCTTCGGTTGGGCGCAAATTTCAGTTCGGAGCCCCTAGTGCGAGTTTGTAAATATCCGTTTAGCCGTCCAATTCATTATAGTTACGATCCACATTTACAAAGGCATTCCAAAACACGTTTTTTTTTTAAGAAAACTGCTCTGTCAACTTTATCAACGCGAGTAACTTCGCACTTGGGGCTCGCTCTTGTGTATGGGCTTAAGAAATTTGCTCCCGGCCAAGTTTTTTTTTCTGACACTACTTACACTTTTGTGATTTTATACTCCTCATTATGACGAGTTTTTTTTATCAGCTAGACATTTAATAGGTAATTTATCGTTCGTACGTAGTGCGAGAGCATTCAAAACGTACGAGAGTTAAATCGCAACTTTATTATCATTCCTGGTGTGCGACTATTAATATAGACTTGTAAAATATGTCTAATAATCGGTCGCAACATAGCATTTTATTTTGACTATAATATGTCCCGCAATACACATGCCAAGTCAAAAGCATGCTACTGTAAAGTAGCTGCTTCATACTCGTATACTGCCAGTCAACTGCATGGCAGCTTCCGTGCTATTTCCTGTCATTTCATATCAAAGAGATACACATACTGGGTCACATCTGGGTGTTTTGCAAGTCAAGTATGCTCCATCGTAGATCTCATCGTCACTTTCCATCAGGTGAGATCGAGATCAAATACTTGCCTATAATGTAATAAAAAAAAATATGGCAGCAGCACGCACATCTGGGTATTTTGCAAGTCGAGAGGTACCTTCTAGGCAAGTATGCTCCATCGTAGATCTCATCGTCACTTACCATCAGGTGCGATAGAGATCAAATACTTGCCTATAATGTAAAAAAATAACATGGCAGCAGCACGCAACACATTCCCAGCAATGGCATGCGTGTGTCACACCCTCGAATCCCAGCGCGGTTCCTTCCATGTTTAAAATCAAACGTCTTGCGATCTGTGGCTCCAACACCATATTTTGACGTCGCTTTTCGGTAACACAAGCACCTTCCATCCCACTCATATCACATTTCATAAATAAGTATGACGGTGACACAATGCTTGCTCGTACTACTAGCACATCTGAAATGTTCGCCAGGTTAGTTGGCGCCCGACTACGAAACGGAACAAATTTCACCGAAGCGCCATACTTAGACATAACAATAATATAGATAGTGTCGTGAACAAATTGAAGCACAAAAATACCAATCCGATTTGTATAGTTCACGCGAATGGCGTCCGTACGTACACGCGAATTATTTTTTGTTTCAATATGTAGTTCGCGACACCCTGTCTATATTATTCTTTATCTATGGTGGAATATTGCAGTATGAATAGCGCTCAGTCGCACGCATGCTTGGCTGGTTTGACGAGGTTTTTCTGTCAAATGCACACGTGCGAGTGGCACTCGTTCGAGTAACTAATACGTACGCTACCGTGCAAGTAACGCGCAAGTGTATTGCGGGCTTAATGTCCATGTGGCAGGGCGGCAAATTCGTGCAATGTCATCTTGCTCGTTGGAGTAACGCAAGTGGTCTTAGCACGAACCATCTAAGTTATGTAATGCATATTTATGCACAAATGTTAATGTATAAAATAATAATATAAAATTGTTTGGAATTTCAAATATTCTTTGATTGAATAAACTGTAGAAATGGACAGCATCAATAAATTGAATTATCGAATCTTTGCATAGGTACATTTCACAGCAACGTCCTTACCGAAAACTTGCAGCTTGACTGGAAAATGTATAGAAACCTTAAAGTTTTCAAAGCATTTTCAGTCTCTATAGACAGTCAGATTCTACCAATGATTTCTACTATGATATTGAATGAGAAAACAATAATAATTTGTCGTCTACCGTCGTATTTAGTCTGTTGTTTGAAAATACACTTTAATCAGTTTTAACAAGGTCACTTAAAAAAAATAAACAAAAATCATTAAAATGAACAAAAAAAATGTGAATGTCAAAAGTTAGACATGTCGAAGTTTTTTTTTTTTTGAAACTGGTAAATTCACGACATTCTTCAAAAAATAAAACACTCCCAAGCATTCATTTGCAAAACGCAAAAATATATTTTACAGGGAATCATTATTTCATACATCACATTTTCGTTACTTAAAATTGTCACAAAGTATTTACAAATTATCAATATACAGGAGACGAATATTTTTACAAATGAGATTGACATGCACGCATGCGTTCAGCGGATACTAAAATTATATTTAGCCTGTAGTTGTTCAATACATTCACATTAATTCATTCGTACACTGGTCTTAGCGGCAAATCATTATATAATTTACTTACTAATGTAATTAAGTGTTCACGACTTGCAGTATCATTCTAAGATACAAGATTAAAAATAGACAATTTTGACCTTTAGCATATGGCAATACAGACTATAGATTATCCAATGAGTTAAGCAAAACCACCTGTGGCACATCTGAACATCAGACACACATTTTAAACTCAGTTTACATATTGTAGGATTGATTTAACTATTTTATATAAATTACATCAGTTCCCACGACACAGGGAGTTAGTATGAGAACTAGAACATACACTACTTATTCTTGTTACTTTACCTTGTTTCAATGAAGTTATTATTAGAGAAATTACTGAACTGAACTCTGGAACAACCCCTTTCACCTCAGACAATATCACACTTGGTATTAGAGCAAGGTGTTTAGAATTTCAGTACAAATCTGGCATTTTCATCTCGAAGTTCAGGAGGCTGAAATTCTAATTATTGTTACGGCTTCTACAGGACCCCTCATCATTTATCATCGTCATGTAACGATTCAACAATATCAACATTATTTGGTACATCAACATTACTTAATGCCATAGGCTCTGCTTCCTGATTAGCGGAATGTATCTCCAAGTGAAGTTTCATACTACTATCGCTTGTGTCCTGCTCGCTTTCTACTGCGATGCTGTCCATAGACACCGCTGTCTTGATATCTTTGTCGGGAATCATTTCTATTACTTCATTATTTACTGACACCACATTAGTGTCTGCGACTAGACTAGTAGGCAACTGCGGTGTGTCTGACACAGGATTTATGTCTGAGATTAGATCTGTGTCAGATATTGCATTGGTGTCTGACAATTCATTTTCATCCAACCCCGGATTGTTATTTGGCACTGTACTGGTGTCTGACACTGGGTTGGTGTCTGATAGTGGTTTTATGTTCAACCGTAGATTGGTGTCCACAACTGAATTAGTATTTAAGTCTGATATGGTGTCTGCAACTTGACTAACGTCCGAGACTGGATCAGTTTGAGGTACTGGACCATTGTGTGTTGCTGGTGAATTGCCTCTAGAGTGTTCTAGTTGCGATCTGGAATAAAAAAACTGGATGATAGTGGAATGTTACCATTGTATTTGTTTAAGGGGAAAGATAACGAATATTGCACACTAAGAAATAGTTATTGTATAATGTCAATGTCTTAATTCGCTGGTAAAAGGTCATAAACCACTAATTGGATCGTAACAAATCACGCCTCTTTATTGCAGTATGAACATTGCTTTAACTAAATAATTATACAACTAGGTGCCTCGGATTTATCTGTTGCAATCTGAATATACACGTCGCACTTACCTTAAGACATCGTCCAATGTCTTAGGCCTCTGTGCGTCCAAGTTGAGTGATGCTTTACACCGCGTCCTGTGCTTCGAGAGCAGCTCAAACGTATCAAACAAGTTGGTGCAGCCGTAACACGAATACTTGTTGTGACACGTCTCGTGCACCATGAGATCCGTGGACGTAGTGAAACCTGGGTAATGGAAGATGTAAGTAGTAAAAGGTATAATTATAATTTGCAATGATGTTTCAAGCAACTAGCAACTTGATACCAGTCTAATGCAACTGGATTTTTATCTGAGTTCTGTAGCCTGCCATCTTGCCTGCACCGAATGTGCGCATGCGCGCCTCAATAAAAAATACTTGTCATTGAGGGCCATAATTTTTTTTTTTTAAGACAATAAACAATTTTGTGAGGTAACACACTAATGGCCCAGTTACTATATTATTTCTCCAATAGTAAAAATACTATGTGAAACTTACTCCGTTTACAAATCTGGCAAATATATTTATCGCGTTTCTGTTTCTTCTCCGGCGAGGGCCTGTTGCTGCTCCTTCTCTTCACACTCTTGTAGGAATGTTCTGCTATAACATGCGCCTGTTGACACAACATTAGGCTAATATATAGTTTTCTAAAATGTTTTACCACTTGTTCAGACTATTAGCAATCTTATACTACAACTCAACCCAAAAAGAAGTAAGCATGATCGTCAAAACCTCCTCTTTTATATGTTAGTCAAGACTATACACTATTAAACCAGAAAAAAAACTTGCACGTAATAAAAAGTATAAGTATAAACATAAAACTCAAAAATAAACTCAGCCAATAAATTACCTTCAATTAAAGTTTTTAACAGTTTAACACTCTCCATATAGCTTTTTAACAGTAATAAAGACTCTCTTATGTTATCTCTTGTATTACCTTTAATCCTGAAACTCTATGAAATGACTTAGTACACAACATGCACCCCAAGGGCAGATCAGGGGTTAATTCATCCTCCTCATCTTCACTTAAAGGCTCCTGTTTCACCTCCACTTTTAAATGCTGGAACAATATAATTGGTGATCTTAATTAAACCCTCTCATTCTGTTGATAAAGTTTATTTTTGTCTTGTCAGTAATTATAGTTGTAATATAATATGCATACTTACTTGCTCTCCATCTTTTATAATACCATTAAACACTGGATTCTTTATATTCGGGTCCAATGACATAGTTCCTGAAAATATAATAAAAAAACAACATATTTTATATAAGTCTTGTCAGTGACCACATGGCCAAAATGTTGATGGACTATCTTTTATTTACTGGGATAAACATACATTTCTTAAATTCCACCTTCAATAAATATCACTTCAATTCAAAAGAAAATCTATGAAAGAGTTTTAAACAGCCATCAACAAACCAATAAGCACATTTGGTTTTTGACTTTCTGTATTAAGGATCCTTGGTTCAATTAGAGAAGGGGCAACCTTTGTGTGGTCAAATGTTTGTAACCAAGACATTGTTTTCAAATATCTCTACATATAAGGAATAACATTATTCTTGGATCACCACCAATCCATCATATGGTTCCCATAATACAAGTGTTTGTAAAGCAATATAATTATTAGTTTTAATAAATCTGAAAAGTATGTTACCGTTTATTGCAATCTGCATAGGCGGAGGCTCTCCAATTTCTTCCGGTTCCAACTTAATATCTAAATTACTAACATCCAACTCCATGTATGCTGTACTGTCATTGCAGTACTCCTCGTCCGATATCACCTCTTGTTTTAGTTCAACCTCCATAGAATTCTCATAGATGTAACTGTTAACATTCTTATCAATTTGTATAGGTTTCGGCCAGTTGTTGTCTACGTCATACTCTGGTTTTGTATCATCTTGTGAGTACCTCTGCTTCAGTATTGTGTTGCAGTGTCGTACTTTTGCTACAAACGTTGCCGCATCTAGTAAATTCTGGTAGCAGGAGTGGCAGATGCAGTTTGGGTACAAATCTGACCCTGAAACCTGAAAGTTATATTAAATGTAATGTTGCCCATATTGAAGAACAATAGAAACATTATTTTATCACCATCTCGCCTACTTTATACGCACATGCCAACTACTGGTCATCTGTATATCAGAAGGGAAAAGGCATTGGTGCACGTTTGTTAGTACTGCTTTGTTTTGCAGAACAACATGATCTAATAACAAATAATGCTACTTCTTTTAAGAACTTCTTTAACAATTAGACACTAAAAACACTGATCAAATAGGTCATTAGCCTTTAAGAGAGAGTATAAAAGAGTACCTACGCGTAGTAATTCACGTAACAAATTCCTTGAAATTTTTTGAACAATAAAATTAAACTGGCTGGTCGAGTACGTCACTAACCTCGATATTAGCGATTTTCGCCAGGTCTTCAGCAATCGTAGCCTCCATGCCGAGCCAGGGCGGCGACCAGCCTTGGAATATATCACACGAACTGTTCACTCGCTCACATTTTCTCAAACACGCTCGACATTCGGGAATATCTCCTTCCTGTTCGAAGTCCGCAGTCGTTTCGGCAGTATCACTCATTGTTTCCAGTCTAATTCATTAAAATAACCATGTCAATAATTTGTTCAAATTTAATAGGAATAAATGCTATATTTTTCATTGATCACATCGATCACAAAACAAAAATAAAAATAAATGTAATATTTATGTTGACATTTCACCTTCAGTCAGTCAGGCATTTTATTTCGTTGAAAAACATACATGGAGTACTATACCTTTACGCCGTAAAATATAAAAAATCCCTTTTGTCGATTTTTAGGTATTTTCATAATTATATTTCACTAACCCAATAGCTTATATAGAATTAATTTATTTGTAAGCCACGCTCTAGAATTCTGATCTATAAACGTGGTTTTGTCAAGACGCAAAATGCCAAAACAGCATTCATTGACAATTTTCAATGACATTTTATGACATAAATTAGGTATCTCGTACTACCCAAGCATTCAATGCATACACTAATCTGTGATTCATCGAACACGATTTTCGGAAGTTGAATGCAGAGAAATAACAATCGAAACGTTTAAAAAATAACTTTTATCTAAATTAATTTACCTATTTATTTTGTATGTGAACTAAATTCCAAAAGATAACTTGAAAAATCACACACACCACCTTGGTTATTTGTCTGTCTCTGACCCATAGAGCTACGTAAACCTATAAGCACGCCATACATCTATAATATTGATGTGAAGTCTATGACTGGGCATAGATTATAAAATATACAAAATACGTAGACAAGAAAAAGAAATGGGATAGACTAATTTTTTTTGGCATGACATGCTTATGTATTTTGCCAGTTTCAAGTTTTAAAGGCTTCATCTGATATTGTGATATCCTTTATAATAATGAACCTCAGATAATAAAATTACTGGAAACAAGTAGCCGCGCATGAAACTGCAATATTAGCGTTGAATGAAAGTAAGAAAAGTGTATACTGTAGTATTATTACGATTGATCTGTTCTTATCAATCTGTGTAACCAGGTCTAGTCTTTGTTGTTCTAAGATAGAATATTACCTAGGTTGGAGGATTTATTTTATAAACATATTATGGTGGGGGCAGTGGTCTCATAGAATTACTAACTTGTTAAATGATTCTTCTACTATCCTATTTTCTTCTGCATGTAGCACAGCTTCTGTCTGCTTTTGGGTTGGTATCGCATTTCGCTTTAATATCTCGTTTTCTGCAAAATGATTTAAAGAAATTATTGTAAAGCTGACTAACATAAAAATAGGAATTTATTCTAATAAGGTTACCAAAAAAGAAAAAGTAAGTACCATTTGGTTAAATACAAACCTGGACCCACAAAATCAGTCTTGTTAAAGTGTAAACTGCACACCTTCATGCTTTTTGTGATGTTCTTAGTAACATTGAGAAAATCAATCCATTCCTTTTTTAGAGATTCGTTTTTAGGAAACGGGTGAAAAGTAACTCCTTCTGTAGTGCTTTTCACATTGCATTGTGGTACAGAGCATCTAAACAAAAATAAAATGTTTAGCCATACAGAATAAACCTATTACCACTGGCACCTATTTGAACTACTTTAGTTAAATAAAGCAGTCATAGAAATAATAACAGTTTACAATAACTCTACAGTGCTCGTTTTTTTTAAGGATATCCCATGGTTTAATCATTTGCTTCAGATCCAGACAAGGATTGAATCAATGTCTCATATCCATAGATAATAGTTTAATTATAGAGCTAGTCCCATCAATCTCAAAATCACAAAGTCCAGTGATCCCAATCAAGAGTAATGCTGTACAGTCCCTTAGATAACTGGTTACCTTTGACTTTAGCTCTAATCCAATTAATCCTTTCCGTCAATTATCAAATCGAATAAAGTCAGTCAGTTATAAACAAAAAAAATACGTGAAATACATACATTACAAGGGTCTTTGAACTTTCGTCATAAATTGCATTATCATTAGATGAATTGTTGGATGTTCTAGTGTGTGTACCCACGGTTTGTTTTCCTGCTGACTTAATATTAGACTTAGTCCACGAGAAAATTGATGGAACTGCACACTTGTGGAGATAGTTATGTTGATGTTTCGTGCCTGAAAAGAATGAATGAAATAGGTACTTAAATAAAACGCAGTTAGGTATCATCTAATCAATACATAGATCATATCCAACACGACTCGCAAAATGTACCTGTAAATTTACTCATTTTTATGTAGTCATCGTCCGTAAAATGTTGGCGACATAACCTAGTACCCTCATTTGGTACCAGGTTTACTCGTCGTATAGCTTTTAACCATAGATTTCTTATTCTTATATCCTTAGGAAACCTATGACCTCCCGGTTGATTACAAAAAGGTACACAGCAGCGCGTCATTTTAAACAAACAACAACGAAACACCAATATAATTAAATTTCAATCACTCAAAGTATGGAAAGGAACAAGCTACACTAACGCCGCCACAGAGAATGAACGCCATCTTGACAGCTAGTGCTGTCGACAAAGAGAATGAATTTTTTAAATTTTAATTTATGTCGTCTCATGCGTTTAGTCCGGGTAAAGAAAGTGCCTATGAACCGTGCTATGAATCTGCAATCATACAAAATAGATATGTGGGATCTAAACACTCTGCATAGCCAACATTGTAAACCATTGTTTTGACCATATTACTTACTTTACTATACTATAACCATATTACTAGAACTCGTCGACAGATAATCTATAACCCAAAATATTGTTTTCTGTGCAAATGGCGCCACCGATCTTCGGTGATTTTGCCAGAGTCTGGAAACGTAGAGAGCCGATAATATATTGCATTTGTCGGATCGTTTGATTGTCTATTATTTAATTTATTGTCTGTATGTCGTCCACAGAACATACAGTGTCAAAACACGCGAGAGAACGAGGGTTATTTACTTTATTTACGGTACACGTGATAATCGCATAAAATGGAAGAAAATACACCCACAGTTAGTTTAGTTTCGTGCATGCATTTTGTAAAACGCGGAGTGGCCAAAGCTGTACCGGAAAAGGTATAATTTTCATTAAAACTTGGAACTGCATGGTATAAACATTGCTGATTTTCGATTGTGATTTTTTATTTCTATATTTTCAGATAGAATTAACGGAAAAGGAATTGGAAAAAATAATTAAACAGACAGCTGATGAGCTACGGTAAGAATTTAGTGAAAGTTTTGCCAATTAATCTACAGCATAACACATAACATCAGCCTATATACAAAGTTTTAAATGTAAGCTTTTTTCTCAATAAGATAATATGTTTTCTAGTTTGACAGAGCGAGGTGAAGACGAGAGTGATGATGAAGAAGGAGGTGCCGCCGCAGCACCAGATCCACCTGCTGACCCCAACGATGAGTTCAACTTTGAAAAATATGACGAGGAAGATAATAGTACAGTCTTTTACTCACTAATAAATATTCATTATTGTCAGTAGAACACACCAACTGGGCCCCAAGTCTGCTATCACAATTGATTCTTAATCAAACAGCAACCGCATAGTAATGGTAATTTTGACAAATATTGTATGGGGTATCTGTTAAAGGTGACAGTTACTATGCGGTTACTGTTCGAGTATGAATCAATTGTGTTAGCAGACTTGGGACCCTGTATGCTCCCAAAATAAGCTACCCTGTTCATATGGTTACCATACAAAAACAGGATTCCAAACCTAATTTCAGCAAGAAAAAAGGTTTTACTGATAGTTACCCAGACGACAATGGAACCCTCAATCTCAACGCACAGTGAATTAGGCAGCCTATACTACAAGCATTGGCTGTCAACCAACCAACTAGTTGTGCCCTTGACATCATTTGTGTGTCCTTTTACCATACCTGCCTACTGTAGGTACCTCATACTACTCATATGGTTCTCATTTCAGTTTTGGAGATACAATGATCAGACTACTCCCAAATGAAGTTACATTAAAACATGCAGTTTCTGTATTATGCGATGTATTGTAGGTTGAGCCTTGGTCAATTGAAAACAATGGTTAATTTTTAAAACATAAAGAACTAGCAACATTCCATATTATAATTTGGCACTCTGCATTCTGTTCTTGGATAAAATTTAGCCAATGTTGTCCAAGTTCACAGACGTGTGCTATGAAAAAAATCAATTGGTTTTATATTTTTGTCTGCAGTTAATCCTGTCGGCATTGGCACTGTAGCAACGTTGCCCAACTTGGGTGATCTCAGTGAAAATGTACAGATTAGGGTAAGTATAATAATAATATAGCCAGACGAACAAAATAAAGAATGCTTGTATTAAGGGGACAGTAGAATGGACTGAGGGTCATCCCAGTATATACTTATATCATTCATGACTCTGTTACAAACATTTGTGGTCATCACACAAAGTTTATCCCCATCAGGATTCGAACCTGGGTCCCTCAGCACAGAAGGTTAGCTAGGTTGTCAATATCCATATACTCTTTAAACAATTATTTTTTTGGGTTCCATCCAGTGATAATCATTATTCAAATGAAGATTCACAAATAAGATTTATTTACCCCGGAGGTGTAATCTCGGGTTTCCTCAAATCAAATCTCTGGAGCATAGATTAAATCATATACATAGAAAAACTATACCTATGTCATAGATATATGGTAATGTAATATGCTCTCATTGTTTGACTCCAGACAGACGGACCAGATAGTGATGAAGAGGATGATATAATCAAACCCAACGACAATCTACTCCTAGTCGGGCATGTGGAGAGCGACGCTAGTGTGCTAGAGGTGTATAGTAAGTACTTGCAACACAGCCTCCAGTGGAATAACTTTTTCAGTTTAGAATTCTAGAAAATGTCAATTATTGGACCAATTATGTGTGTGAGAGAATGTTAACAGAATATATAAGCGATCCAAGATCCAATAGTAAATACCCAGACGGGATCCTGTAACTGGCCTGAACACTATATGTGTCTAAGCGGAACAAGAAATCTTAATCTCAAAAAGAAACTATAAAATTTATAGAACTAGGCGATATTTGTCCAAAATCTATTGGCTCATTCGTAGCCCAGCCGTCCTGAGGATGCCTCGTTTAGAGACATACGTGTCGAATACTTTTTCGGATTCGCTTCGTTTCGCGGAGAATTACATTTTATCTGGGGTCCCGACACTCCGAGTAACATCTTAGAGGAATTCGGTGTTGCTGGCTTCTTTAATAATCGATCAACTTGTTTGGTTTATAATTGGAAAAGTTCACAAGCTATGGCTCAGTGGGAAGAGGAACCCCTGCCCCAATTCGTTTAAGTAACTATAAATAAATTTAGTAGCATATTTATCATGTCAGTTGTGTCTCTCGCTCTATCTATTACTGGTGGTAGGCTTCGGCCGTGGTTAGTCACCACCCACTTAACAAAGCCATGTCGCCAAGCGGCCTAGCCGTGTTCCGGCATGATGTTCGGTGTTGCCATTCATGGATGGCGGGTCAGATCAGCTGCGCTGCATGTGCCTAGTGAATGTAGCGTCTCGATCTACTGCCGCCTTCCTACCTAGGCAAGTATGCTCCATCGTAGATCTCATCGTCACTTACCATCAGGTGAGGTCGAGATCAAATACTTGCCTATAATGTATAAAAAAAAAAACCATAACAGAACAAAAGAAACCAGGCAGTTTCTCGTTCTTCTCCATAGGAACGGCTTGCCGAGGTTGTAGCTTAGCCTTTCGTAACAATTTTGACGATTCATAAGTACTGTTCTTAATAGTTCACATGTTTAAAAACGAAGCGACCATTCCTTAATCATTTGCAATTTTCCAGTATTCAACAAGGAGGAGGGCTCGTTCTATGTGCACCATGACGTCATACTGCCGTGGTTCCCGCTGTGCATCGAGTGGCTCAGCCACGACCCGTCCGACCCTAACCCTGGTAAAATACCCTTACCTAAACTTCCCCCTGGAATTATTTGCGGTGCGACCCGTGATATCTTTCGCCTTGGCATGCTAGCCCTGCTGGTCTGGTTATTACTGGGATTGCCACCAGTTCATTATACGCCGATTGCACGGTACCCATTATACAAACCATACTTTATTTGGGACCATACAGCTAGTGTTTGTCTGGCGTTATTTATTTATATACTAGCTGTTGCCCGCGACTTCGTCCGCGTGGTATTTAACAACGTCTCAACCGTTGGCAACAGCCTGCTCGCGTTCTGATCCCGCGGGACGCATTGCAGGTTGTTGCTATCAAACTTAATCAGGCGCAGCGCTGCAACATTGGTTTTAATTTTTTTTCGTGAGATCCTATTTTTTTTTCTAAAATAAAGATAGCCTAAGTTACTCCTTGTTACATCAGCTATCTGCCAGTGAAAGTCCCGTCAAAATCGGTCCAGCCGTTTCAGAGATTAGCCGGAACAAACAGACAGACAGACAGACAGACAGATAGACAGACAGACAGACAGACAAAAATTGTAAAAAATGTTGTTTTGGTATAGGTAGGGTAGACTGGGTACGTTTGTGACAGTTTTCATTTGAGGGCCAACAATTTTGTTAGTGTGGCAGTTAGCTATACAAAAGATTTTATTTATTGTGAAGAGTACATTTGCCTACGTATAAATACTAAACTTGTACTTCTAAGTATTATGGTTAACCTACAGGAGCAGGTTAGAAAAAAAAGAGAAAATGTCACAACCGACCACACCCCAGGGGCGGTTGTGACAGTACTTGGGGTCGGTAGTGACAGGTTCAAAAATACACGAAATAGTTCAACAATCACTTTTATTGCACGAAATATCCATTCTTCTACGTTTGTTACACAAGAACATTGAATATTATACTCATACTTTAATCAGTCTTAAATTACAATCAGTCCAAAAAGCTAACTTAATTTTTTTTGAGGTAACAATTGTCAAAATAAAAACTAATCCACTAATAAATGCTATATCACTTCTACAACTTCAATCAACTTCTATAAAAATATGAAACATTAATGTAAGTATCAACATACAAAATAAAAACAATAGAAGAAATTTTCATTTTAAATTTTAAATCTGAACAAAAACATATTTGACGATCTAGTCAGAGTCATCACAATTATGACATATATAATGGCGACTACCATCTGTGCACTCTAAGTGGGACCAGAGATCACATTTTCCTTGGCACTTTATCCATTTTTCGCCAGGCCTACTGTCAGAATATGCGCCTACACACACCAGACAAAAATACTCTTCTTCATCTGATGACGGTGGTGATGTATTCCGTTTCTTCGCTTTGTTTCTTCCTTTTCCTTTATTTTTTCCTTTTAGTTCGTTAAGATTTTTCTTCACCTGTTTAGCCTTCAAACGTTTTTCTCTTTCTTCATATTCTTGCCTTACTGCCTCTTTTTCAGGCGTATATTCTTCTTATACTTCTATATAAGCTTCTTCATATTTTCCTATGTCACATTGGCCTCTTTCCGTCTTCCTCAAACGTTTTCTTGGCATCTAAAAGCCAAAAAAAGGAATTTTAATTTTGTCACAACGGTACCCAAAAAATATGTCACAACCGTACCCAAAGCATTCATTCGCAAAAAAACGATTACTATGGCAATATAAAATAATGTACGTACAAAGTAAGCACTGCTATTTAACCACTAAAGTTTAACTAATAATGAAAAAGAACACTCATTACGGTATCTGTACACATATAACAACAATCATTAAAAGACATTGAATAAAAATACTTACTTTTGAGTGTTAAAAAGTAATGAGGACCTCTGTTAACCCCAACGCCGCGCGTTGACTAACGCAATACTGAGAAACACGTTCAGACACGCATGGCGCTCCTTGCCCCCCGTACACCCTCCCCGGTATTCCTTATAGTTTCGCTAATATTGCGATTGTCACAACCGTACCCTGGCACAACCGTACCCAGTCTACCCTACCGTGTATACATCCAAATGTACTCACTAAAAAGCGGTTATTTTAATATTACAAACAGACACTCCAATTTTATTTATATGTATAGATTAACCTGTACCAGACAGGCGTTAAATTTTGCGATATCATGGAAACATTCGGGCGCGCGTGCGCTCAAAATTTTTTCAGCGTTTTTAAATAACTATCTCACGGTGATTTAAAATAATATGAGGTTGGTTAAAAACAATAATTCAGATCTAAAACATAAATGAAAACTCGAAACGACCGAGCGCACTCGTAAATTCGAATGTAATGTTGTGATCGCCTGTTTTACGATACATGGCGCGCTAAAAATATTTCCATAAAAAAATCTATAATTTTGAAATAAAACTATTTTTTTTTATGGATTTTATCGCGTTTATTTTTCTTTCTTACGTTCCCGACGTTTCGGCTGCTTTACAGCAACCATATAAACGCGATAAAATCCTTAAAAAAAAATAGTTTTATTTCAATGTGTAGTATTCGCGTAAATATAAGAAATCAATAATCTATAATTTTACTATATTCACCTTGTAACCTTTCCAATGTTTTCCTTACCATACCACTTACATCCTGTAAAACGAACGTTATAGATTTATTTTTCTCCCGGCAGGCAACCTATGTGCTCTTGGCGGCATGGACCCCGTGATCCAGGTGTGGGACCTGGACATCGAGAACTGCTTGGAGCCCGCCTTCAAGCTGGGCAGGAAGCCGAACAAAAAGAAAAAAACCAAGAGAGTCGGACACAAGGACGCCGTTTTGGATCTCTCGTGGAACAGAAATTTTACGTAAGTTGTATGCTCGTTCCTTATACGTACCAGCTGTCCCGGAGAACTTTGTACCGCCCTAGAATCAAATGTGTGAAAAAAAAATATCTCTGTTATTATTTTCTTAGTGAAATTTCCATGGTTATGGTTCCATGGTCCAAAATAACTATTCATTTTGGTATTCGGGGCGGAGACAAATTCATAAAATCTAATATCATAAAAATTGGCCAACCCGTTCTTGAGTTACAACTAACATGACTTTGTTTCATATATATAGATTTTTTGAAACCTGTGCTATTATAAGGCACTTATAATAATTAAGATGTGATGTCAGAGTTTCGATATGACGGCATTCAACCACTGATTTTGTTCCCAGCAAATGAAATTGCGTTTTTTGGAAAAAAATAATTCAGTCTTCAAATAATTACTTATGCCCTAAAAAAGCACTGGTACAAGGGTTACTATACTCTGTCCAATTGACCTTTATAATTTGTAACAATAATAATGTAGGGGGTACGTCCATAAAATAAGGTATTAGGGTTGATAGTCACTTATTTTTCCTAACTTCTCATGCGACTACAGTAATCCTCATAGGATTGTTCGCCTTAGTTATTCAGGCACTAGGTTTAAATTCAAATGGCAGCATGCTTATGTCTGCTTGTTATTTCCAGGCACGTGCTGGCGAGCGGGTCGGCCGACAACACGGTACTGCTGTGGGACTTGGACCAGGGCGCGCCACACACCAAATTCGATTACTATGAAGATAAAGTAAGCATTCGTATTACCATACCAATATCTATACAAATAAATAAAATTGGAGTGTCTGTTTGTAGTATTAAAATAAGTGCATTTGAATGTATACGCGGTACATATACCAAAACAATTTTTTTTCAATTGGTGTCTGTCTGTTTGTTCCGGCTAATCTCTGAAATGGCTGGACCGATTTTGACGGAACTTTCACTGGCACATAGCTGATGTAACAAGGCTATTTTTATTTAAGAAAAACTTTTTTGTTAAATACTATGCGGACGAAGTCGCGGGCAACAGCTAGTAATTTAATAAAATTCTTAACTATTGAGTGTGTGGCAGATATGGTAAGCCTAAACCTATAGACCTGGCTAGAGATTTGAAATGTGGAGGATATATTCCTTGAGTACCAGATCATAGAGTTGCACTAAGGGCGGTATTTTTTTTGGCAATTTCACCCTAATAGCGGTCCAAGTTTGTATGAAGAATTTTTTATAAGTAATATTGGGTATGTGGCCAGTCATTTTATAACGTGGTATTTGGATTGTGTCTGTACTACAGGAGGGGGGATTGCTCTTTCCCCTGATATGGCACTGCTTTCATTTTCTAAGATTTGCTTGCTCTCTTGAATTCATGTCAAAGTAAAATCATTTGTTTCGTATAGCCCTCCGGGGGCACTTACCTACTACTAAATGGTCATCTATACATATAAATAAAATTGGAGTGTCTGTTTGTAATATTAAAATAACAGCTTTTTACCAATTGCATTTGGATGTATACACGTTACCTATACCGAAACCACATTTTTACAATTTTTGTCTGTCTGTCTGTCCGTCTGTCTGTCTGTCTGTCTGTTTGTTCCGGCTAATCTCTGAAATGCCTGGACCGATTTTGACGTGACTTTCACTGGCAGATAGCTGATGTAACAAGGAGTAACTTAGGCTACTTTTATTTAGAAAAAAAAAATAGGATCTCACGAAAAAATTAAAACCAATATTGCAGCGCAGCGCCTGATTAAGTTTGATAGCAACAACCTGCAATGCGTCCCGCGGGCTCAGAATGGGCGAGCAGGCTGTTGTCAACGGTTGTCTTTGTTAAATACCACGCGGACGAAGTCACGGGAAACAGCTAGTTTGTCATAAAGCATGACATGATTGTTGCCGGCGCAGGTGCAGTGCGTGTCGTTCCACCCGCTGGAGGCGCAGACGCTGGCGAGCGGCGCGTGCGACGGCCGCGCGCGCGTGGCCGACTGCCGCGCCGCCGCCGCCCAGCGCGCCTGGCTGCTGGGGGGCGAGGTCGAGCGCGTCGTGTGGGACAACCACAACCCCTTCTGCTTCGCGGTGAGTACCGCTCATCTCACACTAAAGCCTGGTTGTAACCTATTTACCAGATTCCGTTTTTTTTTTTTTGAGTTCATAGTATAAGATAAATAAAAACGTGGTTACAGGCTACAGCACAAATGCGTAATTCATATTTTAGGAAATGTATACCTACACGAGTTAGCTACACTCATAAAACCGAACTTGTTTCGGCATTTATTCGGAAATATTAAAAGAAAAATAGAATAATGTATCACATTTTTGAAATATTAACCATTGTGTGCTTGTGCACGAGTTTAGGAAATTAAAATAAATATGATTAATTTGACTTTTCAAGATGTCCATTAAATTTTCAGTTCATTACTCAATTTTGCTGATAGGAGTAGGATAATTATGTCAGCGTCATCATCAGGGGTACATATGATTTTATAACGATTATCAAGTAATTCTCGACACTGGAAAAATGCTCTATTCTGTAGGCTATTGCTATTGCCAACGATAAAAAAGAAAAACTTAAACCAAAAGTTTAGTTTAATATTTTCGACAACCCCACTACGGTGTTAACCTTGCGTATTTATTTATGAACCCCACTACAGGACCCTCGTTCACCTTACATTATTTCAGGTTTTTTACACCCTGTATACGCTTAGTTTACACCAAATCAGTGAACATATTATTTTATTGCCAGATGAGCAACAACACGGGCCAAGTTGCCTATGTGGACTGCAGGCAGGACGAGCCCCTGTGGACCATAACGGCACACGAGAAGGAAGTTACAGGTAGATAGATAATGTTCCACCACAAAAAAGTATTAAAAATTATATAGGGAATGTGACAATGTATGTTATTTATGTAATATATTTTGCTTTGGGTTGTTTATTTAGACTAATTGAGTATGCTAATGGTATGTGCCACGAGATGCTGATAAATCTTATCTATAACATATTTGATGGAATTTGTATGGGCCGTCCGTTAAATAAGTTGAGGATACATTGTGAAATAAAACATATATATAATGATGAGGTATCCTAAGTCCATCCAAATTTAGAAATAGAAATATTCAATGTAGAATTTTAATTATTACAAAAGGCTTCTACGTGTTGGACCCACGTCCCCAAGCAAGTATTCAAAATAAAAATAAAATAATGTGATATAAACCCTGTTAATTTGTTCCAGGTTTAATATTAAGTGAAAATGTTCCTGGTTTAATGGTGACGGCGGGCACGGATGGGAAACTCAAAACGTGGGATATATCCAGGTAAACTTCATTCTTTGAAAATATGATACGAATGTTCAATCTCTAATATCAATCATAAATACATATATAATCAATCATAGGGCTGAAATTAGTATAACGAAATCAAATAATAAGCGCGGTAGAAGCCGTATGTCAATGTGACTGACGTTGACCATTAATTCTATTCATTCCCAACGCCGCTACTACAACGGTGTGCGCTAACTCGGCGGTCGGAGCCGCAACGCGCTTGCAAGAGATAGTTACGCGATTAAATCAGAAGCGCATCGGTGTGCGAGCTGAAGTGCACTTTATTGCTTTGTAGCAAGAGTCGCGCTTCATTTAAATGTCTTTGAGGAGTGAAATATCTATTCGTATGAACTATGAGATAAAGCTACCTATAACAATATATTTCTCAAAAATGTAAAATATTTTTTTTTAAAAAGAGCTACCATGGAGTTTCTTGCCCGTTCTTCTCCATAGGAACGGCATTCCGAACGGGTGGTGAAGTAGTAGCATAATATTTTGTAACTTTTGACAATTCATAAGTACTGTACTTAATAGTCTACGTGAATAAAAAATATTCTGATTCTGCCACTGGTTAACATAGGTGTAGCTAGTCAGGTCACGGACCCCCCCAACAAGGCGGGAGAAGGATCACCGTGGGGTTTTAGTCGGTAAAAGTCCGGCATAACCCGCTTGCCTGCCTCGGGGCTTGCTTGGGGTATCCATGAGGATATCCTCACGCAAAAAAAAAAGGTGTAGCTAGTCAGTCATATATTGGTCTCTGTCCAGCACGCCGCCAGTGCAGGTGAGCGAGCGAGCGGGGCGCGTGGGGCAGGCGCTGTGCGCGGCCGCGTGTCCCGAGGCGCCGTTCTCCGTGGCGGTGGGCGGCGACAACAAGCAGTGCTGCATTGAGCTCGTCGACTTGGAAGCTAGCGAGAACGGTGAGCTATGCGTTAAACGTGCTAGTTTTATAGCAATTTCTAGCTACAATTGTATAGCCGTCGTGTGGCTGTCTATATCCCGGCACTTGTCGCAATCAATGCTAAAGGTTTTGCCTGTAAAGCAAGCAATATTGTTGACCTATAAGTTGCTCAGCCAAATTTAATTTTTGTGTGAAAGTAGCTTGCATATCATTTACTGGTATTTCATTGAAAACATGCGCGTCGGTCTTGCCCAGCGTTGCCAGACGTCCCGATTTTGGCGGGACGTCCCGATTTTTAAATCAAAATTAAATGTCCCGCGCGGGACAGGCTCAGTCCCGCTTCTCGGAGATAACTCGACCAACCTAACTTGATTTTGATTACTGTTTGTTTTTTATTCTGAAGACAAATAAGACTCAACTATTTAACGATAGGGTTAATCTGATTTAAATATTATATTCTTATTGAAATACATTTTCTATGGTTATTTTTGCTATCTATTGTCACGTAAACGTAATTTTAATTCAAATAAAAACATAAATGTTTGAAAACTTCTGATTATATACGTTTTTTTTACTATGTCCCGCTTTCGACGAAAGAATCCCGCGTTTTCATTCAAAAAGTTCCAAAATCACGACTTGGCAAAAAAAAAACTGGCAACGCTGGTCTTGCCGCATATCAAACGTTAACAAAGTTGTATGTGTTATAAGGCTAATGTAATTGTAATTATTTTCAGTTACAAATCGTTTCGGATCGCGACCGCTCCTCTCGGTGGCCGCAGCAGCGAGCGAAGATTCTATGGAAACCTAGTTATTGTTTATGGACGATATTTTACATATTTATATTATAATAAATGTATAATTTACCCGTTATAATACGATCTTCATTGGTGTCGGCAAATCGATCGCTCGAGTTTAAAAGTTTATTTTTTTATATTTATTGTCCCACCATGATCACTGAAACCAAGCCAAGCCTGCCCATATCGCTCTTGCCGGTGGAGGTACCTGCCAGTTTTACTAGAACGGTTCGTTAGCCGCTCGTATCTCAGCAGAAATAATAAACGAACGGTATGCGGTGCTATTCAGTGTATTTATTTTTTATATATTATTTTGATATTATTATTTTCATCAGCAGCCCATGCAATACCCGTCACCAATACCAGCACATACCGTTAAGGTACTATCACGAGGGCACCACAGGCACACCCTCTACAATTTGGCTCGAGTTTCACTGTGAAAGAAATTATTACATGATTTAATTTTGAAAATGAGTCCGAATACTATCTGTATTTAATTTAATGAAGATTCAATTAATTTATTATGTTATAACAAAGCTTTTATCATGAGAAAAGTGTTTAACTTTCTACAAATTTCGAGTTATTTCTGGAACCTAAATAAGTTAACCATTTTCTTTTTTCTATTACGCATAAAATTTAGTTCACATCAAGAATCGAATCCAAGATGTTTTCGGGGTACCTCATAATAAGCTGATTCTTCAGTTCTATATTAAGTTTCCAAATTTTACAATAAAACAACACATTATAACAACTGAGATTATGTATTTGCAACATGACTTATGTAATAAATAAATACACATTAATAAACGCAATGAAAAATAAGCTCAATAATTCTGAACTAAAAGCTTTCAAATATTGCAATATATGCAATCCATGTAAAAAAAAAACATCTTATTTGGCCTATTTTATAACAATGATTTAATACCACAAAAGTTCGGATTTTACGAAAATACACCCAAAATTGGCCGTATAACTTATTTTGTAATAATTTTAGGAGGAATCTCGAAATGAATCACAGCCAAAACTGTTCGCAGTTATGTCGAAAAAAAAGTAAACAAATATAAAAAATATTTTATGTACACACGATTATATATGCTAAATATTGCTCATTATTTTTGTTGATTTCATTAATACTATCCGAGTAATTTCACAGTCGGCAGCCGTGTTAGTACACGTAATTAATAGTAAGTCAACCACTCCCGGCACAAGCCTTGGTTAAGAAAGTATCACTGTCTGTCAACTTATACTTGAATATCTTAAACAACTTCAAAAGTATCCAATATCTTGTTATGCGCAAAATAATCTGTAAAAATAGTAGTTCAATTATAATTATCTACAAAAAAAATACTAAAACAAACGAAAACAAATAGATATAACCAGTAAGACTTAGGTGAACTGTGTCTATAAATATCTAAGTTAAGTAGATAACTTATTTATATAAATAATAATGATCCATGATTCTAATTTGTACATTTGAGTGGTTGAGTCGAGATAATAAATAATATCTATGCACTAAGAATGTTAGTGAACAATATCGCTACATAGGCTGCATACTACTACACAATAAAGTTCATAATCTCATCGTGAAAGAGTCGAAAGTCGTGTGAGCGCAATTAGGGGAAGGTCTCTAGCTACTTATTAAAAAAAAATGCTTTTGTATCAGGTACCAAATGTGTTTTAACAGTTATTATACTGCAATCGGCAAACTCGACTCGATTGCAATGGAAAGGTACCGGGTTCGATCCCCACTAAACTATTGATGTAAGCACACTCCTAGCAAAAGCTTTAGCTCTTTTAGAAGGGCTAACGGGACTACACACTCACATTATTATTGATCTTTAGAGTAGCGTAATTTAGTACCATTAAGTGACCACGATTAGTAAACGCGCCACAGATAGCGTAATTGATGAGTCACTGGACGACTCGAACGTGGAAATTGATGACGTTAAAATACGCTCACACGACCTCACCCAGCTAAACTACTCGTATTATAAACGCAACATTTGGGTCATATATCACTGTCAATAAGGATGAAATTAGCGTAACTTGTTGCAATGTTAATCATTAATTAGTGGGGCCTTATACCTTGCGCACGCGCAGGTGGCCGGCTGTCATCAATTTATACGGCTTTAGGGCTACCCCACAATAGTATTGCCATCAAAAATTATAAGTACTCCATTCCATAATTATTGGTGTCGGCAAGACAACAAAAAATAAATCTAAGACCCAATAATTGCGTTTATAAAGGCCATCGCTCACTACGCGGGATGACACGGCAAAGTATTCAATGGTTTGCCCAGAGACGTTCAAGAATCCTTCGGGATGACAAAAAATGCCATACGATACAAAGGCACTCAATTCTTTGTCTGCCCATTCGGTTTGATCCTGCGATATGCTTTAGTGTGCTTGCCACGATATCAATGAAATATGAGGGCTAAGAGTATTAAAATAAGTTTCCAAATCATTTGCCACGCCATTCCGCGATGTAGTCACCGGCCTTAATGATCCTAGTGTACGCGGTGTAAGTGGCTACGTAACAAAAACTGATACTACAGATTCAACTCATGAATTCAAGAAATTTTCGTTGACCTTCTCATGAATTTTATACGCATTTTTTCAATTGACTTCTTGGAGTGAAATATTTATAAAAGCCTATTACGTCCACGTCAACCTGATTGTATATTTAAAGATGCCAAGACACATTAATTTAGGCCTAAAACTTCAATGTAAATTAAAACTCGATACACAACAATTACAACATTTGTAACCCACTACGTCAACTGACTTCTATTATTGAAAAAAATATATTTTTTTATGTATTTTATCGCGTTTATTTTAGTGTTTTTAAGTTCCCGACGTTTCGGCTGCTTTACAGCATCCGTGGTCACAGTTTTATTTAAATGTGTAGTATTCGCGTAAATATAAGAAATCTATTATTTTATTAATATTCATTAATTGTCACCTTCACTCAGTTTTCGTTACCATGCCACTCAAACCGTGCAATGTATAATTAATGTAATATTTACTCTTCGGCCGGGAACTTGTTGACGGCGTCGTTGATGGCGCGCGCGACGTACTGCACGTTGGAGGGGTTGAGGCCGCAGATGTTGATGCGGCCCGACTTGAGCAGGTACACGTGGTACTCCTCCACCAGGTACTCGGACTGGCGCTGCGTCAGCCCGGTGAACGAGAACAGACCGATCTGCTTCACGATGTGGTCCCAGTTGCCGGGCGTGTTCAGTCTACATGGACAAATATATCATTTTGTTGAATGATTTCGTTCATCGTTTTGTTAAATAACTGAAGATTCATTGCTTAGTACTGTGATGTAAATGTATTGAGAGTGTGATGCTAAATCCCCAAATTCATACAATATTTATTTCTTTAATTTATATTACAAAGGACTACCAAACACTATACTAAATTATAAATGGCTGGTTGTTCTCTCACTTCACTTTTCAAACATTTTGGCTCCCATCGTGTTAGTTGATGATTTTACCAAGTGTCTTTGTTTGACAACATGGCGGCGTAACTCTTTAATTCCCAGTAGCTATATATCAAATTTTTATCTGTCTTATATAGAACACATCACACTTTATTTCTATAAAAAATATGTTTTTTCTTACACAATAAAATGCATTTTTCAGAAGTGATTTTTAATGTCATTACTAATGTATAAACGCTTACTATAAATTTGAAAGGTTTACACTCACTATACTGTAGTAGTAGAGCAGTTAAACTTACTTGACAAGCTCGGACCTCAAGGCGTCTCTCATCTGTATGACTCTATTCGCCATTGTCTTGATGTGTTCCTTCCTTTAGCAAGATACACCACGAAATTAATAATTAAGATTTATTTCCCTCGCTAACGTAATCGTGTCGTCATCGAGAAAGCATTTCCTCGATTACGACACGATTACGGTAGAGAGTTCCTGCTAGACATAGGCCATAGTACACCACGCTGGCCCAGTGCGGACTTCACGCGCGTTACGGAACATTATTTTAACCCTTCAGAACGGTCGAGTAGTTTACGTTTTAAAGAAAAAAGGGGGGGTAAAGAAAAACGTTACGGCGCGGTACATGGGGGAGGGGGGGGATCAAAACTGCGTTACGTAATACTTGAACGCTCTCTAAGGTGTACTGACCACTCGTCGAAGAGCTGCTTGTTGCTGAGCACGGCGGCCACGAGCCTGGCGCCGTGCGCGGGCGGGTTGGAGTACATGCCGCGCACGATCCACGTCAGCTGCGACCTGGCGGCCGCCGCCGGCGCGCGCGACGACAGCACGAACGTCAGGTTGCCCACGCGCTCGTCTGCCGCCACACAACACATTACCTACTACACTGCCAGTGCCCGCGACTTCGTATGCGTGTACTCTAGTATTTTGACTATACCGAATTATTTTTGATGTTCTTGGTCAAATCAAAATCAGTTTTTATGAAAAATTCGATTGTTGAGAAAATAATATCCGTACCATCTAATAAGAAATTTTGTTCTGGCAAGTAATGATTGTAATAAAATTAAGAAATATTTTTTGTCCAAAATTATGGCTTCCAAATGTTGCAATCTAACAACACAACCCGCCGCGATACCCGACTCGTGCGAGTGCCGAACTCGCTCGAGCGTATCGAGTTTTACTTTACATTGCTGTTTTGCACCAAATTATCAATTATTATCGGTTTATTTTTAAATATAATTAAATAGACTTTTATTATGATTTCATGCTAAAATCAATCTAAAAATACTTAAAAAAATGCATATAATTCATTAACTTCCCAACTCTAGAATCATGAGTCATAAACATGGTATCAATTTTCGTTACGACACAACATACACCCTGTATGTAAATATAGCTGCGTATGCGCAGTAGGTTTATACTGTATAGGTACTGACTGTAAAGTCCGAAGTTCTTGGCGAAGGACTGCGCGCAGACGAGCTCGAAGCCGCGCTTGACGAAGTAGCGCACCGCCCACGCGTCGCGGTCCAGGTCGCCCGACGCGAAGCCCTGGTACGCGCTGTCGAAGAACGGGAACAACTTGCGCTCCTATAACAATAATAATAACAATATTCATTATAATGTAGCGACCACTTCAACCGCACAATAAGCTACACAGATGACAATAGACAATTGTCATCACAATCCTGAATCGCGCTATAAGAGTTTTCGGAGCAAGTACATATATACAAGATCCCGACAATAACCGTCGGGGCATAGCGGCCGCCCCAAAAGCATACCGCCCGCCTGGCTGGAAGATCTTCCCTTTTCCGCTAAAATAATATTCCGCAACCCTCACTGCCTATATAAAAAATTGAATAGAAAAAACAACAGCATAACATCATTATCTTTAAGTTGGGCTCGGACGAGTCAGTGGGGTATTATGTCACAACTGATAAAACCTGCTTCACACAATCGCAGTTTACAAGTAATAAATAAATGTCACCAGTGTGTTCCCAAACTAAGCAACGCTTTTATTTTGGATACAGTTAAATAGACTGGGAACGCTCCCAGTAACATCCAGATTAAGAATAATAAAGAAAATAACATTTCCAATATTTTTCCAGGCGGGTATCCAAAATATTTTTTCAGAAATTTTCGTGTTTTCAAAAGAAAGATGCTTTGTACTCTTCAACTTTCCGCCGAACCACGTTTCTGAACGTTTCAATATATTTTTTTCTTTAATGGAAAAAAAAAGTTAGGTACACCCGGGTACACCTTTACCACAGATTAACTAACATGTTCTTATGCATTAGTTCGACATGTTCGAAATTCGAAAAGCTTCTGCACTCATAGGATGTTTCGCGTAGAGATTTCGAACAATAAAGTATGTTTTACACTGCTGGGGACATGAAAAAAAAAATATCTGTATCTCATATATAAATGATTATATATACCGCATAAATAAAAATAATGATATCTAAATGAATGCTAGTCTCAGATTTTAGTAAGTACACGTACGGACGCAAGTTGTTTGCACGGCGATTTTACAATATTTAGTCTCGGATACTTGCGTCGCCTTGTGTATGTTGGTCTCAACGTTCTCACATATCCATAACAATGTACTACACAAAAATGTATAACATCCTTATAAAAGAATAAACCGTGAAGTTTCTGTCCCCCTTTCGTCTACATAGAAACGGCATTTCAAACCCGCGATAAAGATCATAGCGTATAATTTTGAAACATAAAAAAGTCTCGTCAGACGAACACACCAACTATATGGTTCCACACTAATCAACGCTTGTATTATAAATACCGTACAATAGATTGGGGGCGAAACTAGTATAATATTATACTAGTTTCGCCCCCTTGTATAGTTTGAAATAAAACCTATTTTTACGGATTTTATCGCGTTTATTTTATGTATTCACGTTCCCGACGTTTCGGCTTCTTTACAGCAACCATCTATTGTACAGATATTAAACATCCATGACTCTGGTACAAACTTTCGTGCTCATTTCAAGTATGCCCCTGCCATGATTCGAATCTGGGATCCTCGGCACATCAGTCAGGGTCACTATCACTGCCAACTGCGCTAATCAGGTGGGTTATTTTAAATCATTCGGAATCGACATCGGAAACGGATTTGAAACTTTCCGATGTTGGTGTCGCAACCGACGAGCTTTCCGACGGAGACTTTTTGAAAAAAAAACGATTCGGTATTGTCATCAAGATACATCGAAGATAATCAAATTCGAAAATTTTAATAGCGATGCGGTAATCCAGTTCGGAAGTTTTCGATACCGTCTCCGATATCGTTTTCGAACGGGTTAATATAACCCTGCAGGTCGTCGCTATAGCTATACGTCACTGTACCTGCATGATGTCGGCGATCTTCTCCCACTGCTCCTGCGTGGGGTCGATGCCGGTGGGGTTGTGCGCGCACGCGTGCAGCAGTATGACCGAGTTCTCGGGCGCGCTGCGCAAGTCCTCCGCGAACCCGTCGAAGTCGATGGCGCGCGACTTCGGGTCCCAGTAGCGGTAGCTGCGCGGGCTCGAGAAGCCGGAGTTCACGAACACCAGGTGGTGGTTCTCTGTTATTCCCAAAAAAAAACATCATTTACGCTGTCGACACAAAAGTATACGCCGCGTCTCCTGGGTACCAAGTCTGCTAACACAATCGATTCATAATCGAACAGCAACCGCATAGTAACTGTCACTTTTGACAGATATCCCATACAATATCTGTCAAAAGTGACAGTTATTATGCGGTTGCTGGTCGATTATGAATCGATGGTGTTAGCAGACTTGGGGCCCTGTGCGTGTTCACCCCACTCACTACACAAAAACACCAAACGTTTTATATTGATACAACAAATCATTGTACCCCGCCTCTCTTTACCCCGAGGGTTTTGCAGAGTTGAGTCACGTGGTAAACATTGTAGCTCAGCATTTTGTAACAATTTTGACGATTCATAAGCACTGTGCTTCAGAAAAAATGTTCTGATTCAGACTCGCAGATGTAGCTTCGCAGGCAGAGTTATCAGAAATCAATAACGGATACGGAATGGAAAACCCTCGGAAACGGATCTCCGCAATATTTTTGTCGGTCAGTCATACGCCCGTGATATATAAAATAACCCCTTTGACAGCTGTCAAAACTTGTCAACGACATCAACTTTGAGGTTTGTGATGCCAAAAAAGAAAAATAAAAAAGAACTTTGAGCTTTTCGAATCCATTTCCGATTTAGAACAGCACCGCAGTGCTAACTCACCCCAGGTGGGTGAGGAGTAGTAGAACGTGTTGTAGTTGAGATGCTTGCTCAGAATCTCTGCGCCGACGCGGAGTCCACCCGTGCCCGACAGCGTCTGGACACCGAAAGCCTGCGGGCAAACACTCCGGGTGTAGGTATTGTATTAGTGTACAGAACATGTTTTCAGTGAAGACTGCCTGGACTATTGGTGATGACTGCATGGTCTAATAGTGTCGACTGCATGAATGTGGTGATGACTGCATAAATGTGGTGATGACCGCATGGACAATTAGTGAAGACTGCACACTTGTGATGACCACTTCATGGTGTGGTTAGTGGTGGCGACTGCATGGGTGTGATGACAAGTGGTTGTCATATATTATCCCACAAAAGTATTAATTAAGTATTCATTATAATGGGAATCATTATCATAATATCTAGAGCATTTATGTAATAAATATAAACAGAATATTATATTATATACACCAATCTGTTGTTTATACTATCAGTAACATTTATGTCTCCAAGATCCCTACTTGGCACCTACCTAATTATCTATCTGCTGTAATTCGCGACAACACATTTGCTAATTACTATTGTACCTACATACTATATTTAGTTAAACAATTCTGCAACATGATAAAGCTGGCTGTTCATTTTAATAACCCATTAAAATAAGGTTGTTACATGGTGGTGATAACCCCTTTCCACCACTTATTTGACAGTTGGCTCATACAAATTTCATTAAATAAATTGTTAACAAAAAATGTTGAAAGATGATGTTTTGAAAGCAGATTGCATCATGAAATGGACAACAAAAATAAGTTGTGTCGTAATACTGATTATGCTGCCAGTACCATTATGCAACATTTTTAAAACAAAAGGTGAACAATAAAATATTGATTCATTTGTTTTTTTTTATGCTATACTTCCTCATTGGTATTTATTAGCAACCATGGTTAACTGGTCCTTTAACCATGAACTAAATATTATTTTTATATATTTTGTTGATGATGGTCTATGAAACTGTTCATTGCAACTTACGCGTCCCTCAGTTATGGCCGGGCTGTCTTCACCAAGCAGCATAGAGGTCGCTGCTGCAGAGAACTGTTCCAAACCTACGACCAAACGAGAACAGACTAATAAGGCACAATAACTGATTTTTTATATTTACGCGAGCACTACACATTGAAATAAAACTAATTTTAGTCCTCCCATGACCATGGTTGCTGTAAAGCAGCCAAAACATTGGGAAACTAAAACCATAAAATAAACTCGATAAAATCCTTAAAATTTGTTTTATTTCAACATAATTTACTTATCAAGTTTTGCTTATCTGTTAGTTGTATTCTATGTTGATATGGGCATTATAAACATGTTGCTGGGTAGATAGAATCCTACTTGGTGGGTTTATTGTGTTTGATAGTTTACTATCAGATATTGATTAGTTTGGCTAACAACACAATTTAATAAAAAGCACAATCTACTCCAAATTTAAAGTCATAGAATGTGTTTAAGGCCCGCATTTCAGTTGCAGGAATATTTCAGTACTGGCTCATTCTAGATAGCTCATATAATGAGAACTTATTATAAGAAACTGCATGGATTTCGAAGTCAGCTTACCAAGCACAGGCAGGTATTCGTGGAGCAGTGTGTCATCGGCTGCCATCTGCTTCTCCATCTTCCTGACCACTGGCAGCACCCATGGCTTGCCATTCTCATCCCTGTATGCTGCATGACAAATGTAATGATTTTTTTTTTATTAGTGGATTAAACTCTCAACAGACTATATTGATGTAAAGTAAGTTATTTTTCGTTGAAGTCCTAGTTATGGGTATTTTTGATTTTTATAATATACACAACAGATTTACGAGAAAATCGCAAACAAAAACAATATCGGTTACATAATAAGAACAGGTTGTAAGAGGTACGAAAACTTGTAACTATCGAATAAAACTTACCGCCAACACTTAAATTAACTTTATTTTGAAAGCTGTCCTCCGTGAATAGTTTCGATAATTGGAAAACCTCGATCGGCGGGCCTTGTTGTACAACTTCAAAACGGGAAGTCATTTTTTTATTTATCTACTACACACGACTCTTCGAACTGAATTTCGCGCGGCGAGTGCGATATCTACTTGTAGTAGGCACTTATACAATTGATAATGACTTAATTTATTGTTCAATTGAAGAAATTTGTGACTGTTTCGCCGTTGGTTAGCTGCTGACCTTTATCAAGTTTATCAATGACAAAAACGTCACCAACCCGGCGGCGATCACATAACCAAACATAACACAAAATGTGACAGATGACGCCGTCACTTTCATTAGCGTCATGTTTGATGCATCCAATTTTGGCGCAGACAGCGATTTTTAAGGTTCCGTAACAAAACGGTGAAAACGGCACCCTTATGGTGCAACTATGACCGTGTGCCTGTCTGTCACTCTCGTGGATGAGGCCATATCATCTTATTATATTTCATAAAGAAAGAAAGAAGAACGCGAAGAACGTCATAGTTATTTATTAGATCTCATACTGAATCTCATCATTCATTCTTGATTCATGAATAGGTATTATAATAGTATAGGAGACATACATCAAGATTCTTGATGTATGTCTCCTATACTATTTGGACTTGCCAGCTACGTCATGGCTATAGCCGGCATCACGTTAGCTCTAGGAACTTTGATGGAACCTGTAGATGAAACAACTAATAGGGATTACTCTAAGGTTACGACAATAGCCGCTCATCATTTGCCACTTGCTATTCACTTGTACAACTGCCGCCACTACTGCTCGCCCGTGCTCACTGCTCGGAATGAATGAGTTACGCTTCCAAAATATAATTTGACCAGACTGCCTAGCTGCCATAGCCTGAATGCCCCTAGTATTGAGAGGTAGTGTGCTTGGCGTAATGGTATGTTCACCACATATTACATTCAGCCCAAAATGCCATACAGACACACAGCTACTAGTGGATTGCACAGCCGGATTGCACCTCTGCCTAGAGAGGCCCAGGCCTGGGGTGCTGGGAATACGTTTCTGGCAACGACCCCATCCACCACAGCAACCGGTAGCTGTTGGCTATCGAAGTCGCGAGTGACCCAGTTCACAAAAATCATTGGACGAAGTAAAGTAGAAATCATACGCCATTATAATTTTTTATTTTCATGCTTCAACTTAAAAATTAATTCAATCAATAATTGGCAAGCTTTATCATGAGAGATAGAGATAGAGATCATGAGTTTACTGTGTCAAATATTTTTAGCATGTATACTGAGTGTAAACAGGGTTCTTAATTCTGCATGCTCTGGGATCATCAGTTCTCACCACATAATAATTATGTTTGAACTCTTTATTATCACCATCGTTCAATTTGTAATTCATGACTCCAAGCGTTGCCAAACCAATTCCGATTACAGCAAAAAATGATGCACCCATTACTTCTGGTATTTCCCAACACCCTCTTTTGAAGAGTCCTATCAATGTTTTAGGGAATTTCACTTGGTGGCCGATTTCCTGTGGTTCTGGTGTCATCTTGGAATTAAGTTTTTGAAAATAATTTTCACACACGCAGTAGAATAGCTCTGATATTGTCGAAAACCGTAATAAATAGCAGTGGATCTCCTTTATTTATATAAGAAGTTATAATTTAAAATGAGATCTTGCGATGCAGACAAATATCACAAATTAACATTCGAACACCAAAAAAATCTATAATGTCATGGATTGCGAGACCAAGAAGTTTATATTGATTTGGTGGTAATAATATTTTTTTCTCAAGCTAACATAGACTTGAGAAAAAAATATAATGAGCACCAAATAGACCTTTATTGAAGTACCTATCTATCGTAATTCGTATCAACCGTGTCTTCATGGTAGCCAAATAATTTTAAATCAATCTTCTTAATTGTATGATGGTAGCCTAGCCACAGAAAGGACTTATCTTTCGATGCCCGTGATGATTTTGTTGATGAGTTGATGTCTAGTATCTATTAACCCTTGATACTAGATGGGCAAATTAAATTATTATTTTTATATTACCTGTATGTAAAGTGTATTACAATTTTATGATTTAAAGTTGAGTTCGTAAGTTCGTGAAATATATTACAGTTTTATACTGTAATCGTTATTTTGCCCACCTCTATCGATCTATTCACTTCAAAGGGACAATAGGCATGATGACAGTAACTAAGAATCACTAAAATAATGTGTTTATCTAATGAGATAGGATTAATAGGTTCTGAAAAATGTATTTATTTAAAGATTTAGGGCGAGATTGATAATTTATTAAATAAAATAAAACTACAAAATTCAGCAGTCCGCCATGATAAGTTGAACACCAATCAGAGTGAACTACGTCACGAGCATGTACACATTGTAAACATCGCTAAGTTTCGTACGAACTTCGACGATCTCTGCACCTAGTAATTGTTTTTACCTGCGTTTATAAAGTATTTCGTGATTTCTATCGATCAATTACATAGTTTTGTGTTCTCAAAACATGTAACAAGGATTTACCATTTTTGACACAAACATATAAAACCTGTTGCTAAGCAACCGCAACATTATCTGCAAAGAGTAATAAGATAAACTCCATACTCTTTACAATATTTATATACGTAAATTACTGATTTGTTGTGTTTACGGTCAGTTTGCATAATAGTGACGTCACTAGCAGACGCCATGACACCGGCGATCGTTTTGGAGCGAATTTTAAAATTGCAATTTAAATAGCGTTTTTTTCTAATAAAAATTAGTTTCCTGCCGAAATAATATATTTTTTTGGAAATAGTAGATACCTTAGAATATTATAGAACAGTTTTTCAAAATCAGTCATCATGCCTATTCTATTCTTACATCTATGTAATGGTTTCCGATAGTTTTTTTTTACATATTGTCTATGATCACATGTGCTATTCTAGCAGTGTTGCCAGATTGGGTATTTTTTTCGCAATTCTGGGTAAAGATTTTGGCTCTGGAGAAATTTTGGAGAAAAAAATACCCAAGCAGTGGGGATGCGTAACGTAAAAAAAAAGGTGGTCATTCTGCTGCTTCAGTTTACCCTGTTTTACCCTGTTTTACCCAGTTTCAGTTTAAGGTTTCCAAAGGGGTACATGGTACAAAATGAGTAGATATATCCTCGTGACTCCTTCAATGCTCGTTGACAAAGAAAAGGACGCATGCCGTCTGCTATTTGCCTAACAATAAAACCAGACGAAGAGGCCAGCTGATACGATGTCGTCAGACGCACATACCAATTAAATTTCATATCACTTGAGTACATAATATTTACAAAAAGTGTAATAAATGTGGCCCATGCGGTAGCGTGCCGAAGACGCTGGCCGCAATTTCCTCGCTGAATACCTAGCCGAAGCTACTCGCTGAGCGAGGAAATGCCCAGCCCTTGGGGCGCCGGTTGCGTCGACAAAACAATAACTAATGTAACATCATTACATCTTATACGAACTTGTGCCCGCTTATCGACTTAAGTTTTTTAAAAGTACAAAAAAGATACTGAAAAGGCTACTTATATTTCAGAGCAAAAATAGGATCTCACGAAAACAATTACGACTTTACCACGCGGACGAAGTCGCGGGTGACATGAATCCCCTACCCCTGTCAGTAAAGCTAAATTCACTAAACATTCACCAGAAATCTTGGGGGAACTCGAATACTAAAATTATACTGAAAATAAGATTTTTATAATGGTCATTATTACTTGTAGATTTATATTTATCTAACCGGTCCAGCTAACATGAATGATAGGAGAAAATGTTGGCACCAAAGAGCTATGTATATTTATTCGTAGTTTGGCACTGTCAGGGCTTGGACAAGTCATTCAATGAGTTTAGGTTAATTCGGTGAAAGAAATGGAAGCGAACTTTGATGAACACTATGTGAAATTATAGCTCAATATTGGAGTATATTCACTTTTTTATTAAACTGGGAATAATTGAACGAATTGCAGAGATTGTTATTCATTACCATTCTGAAAGTTGAAAACCTAATCAAAATCAAGTCATAGGCAGTCTTGAACAAAAGCATACTTTATCTAAGCTACAAGTAGACGCCCTTTTTGAATGGAAGATGTACAATGAAGTTGTCAATTTTGGTTGACATTCTAATAAAATGCATTACTTTGATAAATATTAGTGGAATATTAACCATTGAGTCCATAAATGTGCAAGAGTGAGAAATTGAAACGCAGTTTAACTAACTTGACTTTCAAGTTCAGCCAAAATGGCCGGTAAATTTCCAGTAAAGTATCTACAGCTTTACTGATACGGGTAGGGGGATTAATTTCATCATCATCATTAACATCACGGGTACATATAATAAAAAAATACTCCGTACATGCAAAACCTTAAAAAAATTAGAAAAATAATATTTAGTTACCTGTTGTTTATTTTCATTGCTTTTTTTCTATTTTCAGGATTGCAGAGCAATTATTAGGATTAAAAACTTGTGCATGAACAAACTTGAAATTTATGAATTCAGGTGTCATTTGAAGAAAAAAATATGTATTCTACAACGTGGAATGAAAATTCCAAATTAGCAATGTTATTATTATTAAAACACTGTTTAATTAATAGCGGCACGCTAGGGAAGCCATTTTATTTTAGTAACAGACTATATCAAACTTTTTTATTATAACCTAAAGACAATACAATGAATGACAGCTTACTGGTAGATGTCGCTACTTGTACCAAATGTGTAATTTCGTTATAAATTTAACATACTCCCTTAACGAAATAACACCATAAAAAAAATGATATTACATTACAATAAGCAAATCAGACAAATTAAGTTACAAATCCGTGATACCAAACTGTTCAATAAATTTATAGTGTTTCTGAGAACATAGACTCTTTGTCAGTATGTCAGCGGGCATATCATTTGTATTCAAATAATCTATTTTTACAATATTATTCTCAACAGCTGTTCTTACAAAATGAAATCTCACATCAATATGCTTACTTCTCCTATGGAATACGCAATTTTTAGTTAATTTTTGAGCACTTTGGTTATCATTATAAAGACATACAGGTAACTCATTTCTACATTTTAATTCAAACATTAAATTTTTTAAGTAAGTGGCTTCTTTAGTTGCCTCACAAATGGCCATGTATTCAGCCTCTGTGCTGGACAAAGCTATTGTTGTCTGTTTCTTACATTCAAATGAGATTACACTGCCGGACATTTTAAACATAAATCCAGTATAAGATTTTCTGTCTAAGCAATCTGATGCCCAATCAGCATCTACATACCCTACTAAATCTAAATCATCTTTAACATATTTCAAAGCAAAGTGTTTTGTTTTCTTTAAATACTTTAGTATTCGTTTTACATGCTTCCAATGCGTTTCACTGAAACAGTTATTAAATTGGCTGAGGTAACAAACCGCATAAGATATATCTGGACGGGTAAGTATTGACAAATAAAGCAAACTTCCTATCAATTGCTGATAAGGATACTGAGTAGAGCAAATATTTTCCTTCTCAAGCTTTAAATTTACTTCCATTGGTGTACTTACTGGGTTACAATTCTCCATATTAAATTTTTTTAACAAATGTTCAATAAATTGTTCTTGATCTACAATTAAAGTATTATTTTCCTTTTTAACTCTCATACCTAAACATTGTCTGACTTCTCCTAAATCTTTTAACCTAAATTTTGAACCTAACTCAGTCTTGAGACATTCAGTTTCATTTTTACAGTCAGAAAAAATAAAAAAATCATCGACAAATAGAGCAACAAATGTTTTAACTTTCTCATTCTGTTTGACAAACAAACAAGGCTCATACAAAGATTTTTTATAACCTAAGCTTTGTAAACAATCATCTACTCGCTCATACCAAGCCCGAGCAGATTGTTTTAAGCCATAAATTGCCCTATTCAACTTTAGGACTTTATTTTCTCTATCATTACACACAAAATTTTCTGGTAAGTTCATATACACAGTTTCATTTAAATATCCATTTAAGAACGCTGTGTTAACATCAAGATGAGTTATATCTAGGTTATATTTGACACTTAATGCAAACATAAGTCTTAGTGTTGAGTAACGAAGTACTGGGGAAAAAGTCTCTTTATAGTCTATTCCGGCTTTCTGGGTGTAGCCTTTAGCTACTAAACGCGCACGATATCTCACTTTTTCACACTGGTCTAACTTTTTTTTAAACACCCACTTGCACTTTACCACAGTAGCTTGATCTGGCTTATCCACCACTTCCCATGCTTTATTTTCATCAAACGATTTCAGCTCTGAAGCAATGGCCTGCTTCCACTGCTCGCTCTCCGGTCCAGTGACAGCTTCAGCATATGTCATCTCTGCAGCCTCTGGAGTATCTGTGGTGCAACCATTAAAAAATCCATACCTCGCTGGTTTCCTGATCTGTCTCTTTACTCTTTCCTGTCTTGTCTCCGAAACATTAACTTGCTCTTGTTCCCTTAAACTGACAGGTACTGGTTCATCCAAGATCTCTTCTGGATCTTCTGGATCTTCAACATCAGCATAGTCAGATTCACTGGAACTGGATCTGTCACGCAACCTGATCTCATCTGGTTTCACCTGCACGACTTCCCCCACTGAATCTGCATTATCCAATAAAATATTAACTTTTTCTTCAGTTTCCTTTGGATTTTCAAATATTATTACATCTTTACTGGTAGTTATTTTATTCTTAATTGTATCATATATCCTGTATCCCTTTATATTTTCTGAAAAACCAACTAGTATATTCTTTTTCGACTTCTTGTCCCATTTCAGTCTTTTCTCTTTCGGTATATGTACCATAACAGGACTACCAAAGATGCGAATGTGTCCAACATCCGGTTTATTCCCAGTCCATATTTCATATGGAGTCTTCTCTAAGCCGGATACAACAGATCTATTTTTTAAGTACACAGCTGTGTTTGCAGCTTCTGCCCAGAACTTCTTTGGCAAATCTGCCTCAAATAACAGACATCTCGCTCTTTCGACTATAGTTCGATTGGCCCGTTCACACAACCCATTTTGTTCAGGTGTGTAGGGGTTAGTCTTTTGATGAATGATGCCTTCTGTTTTAAGAAAGTTCTCAAAATCCATACTGCAGTATTCACAACCATTGTCTGTCCTTAATATCTTTATCTTTCTGTTCTGTTGATTTTCAACTACTGACTTAAATTCTTTAAAATGATGTAATGCTTCACTTTTTGCCTTCAAAAAGTATATATAAGTCATTCTGCTGTAGTCATCTATAAATAATAGAAAGTACCTGGCTCCTCCAATAGAGTTGCACTCCATCGGTCCACATATATCTGAGTGAATGATCTGTAGTATATCTGAACTTCGAGTACCTGCATTTTTAAAGGGTAACCTCGATTGCTTTCCTTCACAGCAAACTTCACATACAGACTTACTTACAGAATATGTATCATAGTTCAAACCAACCACCAAACTTTTCATTTTGTTCATGTCACTGCTGTTAATATGTCCAAGCCGTCTGTGCCACAAGTCACCAGCCATTGTTGAAGATGTTGCCAGTAAACAATCTTGTTTCTTAACTTCCAGTTTGTACACACCATCATGTAATACTGCTTCTGCAACTATTTTTCCTTCCTTGTTTCTTATATGGCATCTGTTCTTATCAAACGTGACTTTATTTCCATTTCTTATCAATTCACTAACAGACAATAAGTTAGTTGTGAGACTGGGCACGCATAGGACATTTTTAATAGTTACTTCATAATCAAAACTGGTAGTAATATCTATATCACCACTACATGAAACTGGGACTTCCGTCTTATCAGCGATAATAACATGTGCTGATAAACTTGACTGCATCTTCTTCAGCCATGTCTCATTCGGTGTCATGTGCATACTTGCGCCCGAATCGACGTACCAGTCACTTCTATTAAACTTTCCACTTAGAAAAACAACGCTAAATGCGTTAGACTGTTTCATAATCGGTGGTTTGTGAACAATCTGAGGACATTGATTCCTATAATGTCCAACTTGTTTACATTTATAACAAGTTATAACCTTATCTGAAGTGACATTTGACGTTTTTGTAGTCGATGGTCCGCTGCCTTTACCGCCTTTATTTCCCAAGCTGCCACCTTTACCAAATTTTGTTCTGTGGCGTTGCCAACCTTTTACAGCTAATGCAGAGCATTCGGTTTCATTTATGGCGGGAAATTCAATATCGAGCAATTTCGTTTTTATTGTATCTGCTGTAATGCTAATCCCCGAATGTTCGATCGCCATGATCATCGGCGAAAAATGCTCTGGTAAACCGGCTAACAATAATGAGCCAACCCATTCGTCATTTATGTTGAATCCCGTACCACTTAACTTTTGAGATGTATCCACTATCTGTGAGACGTAGCTCGTCATATTCTCACATCCTTCCAACCTTATTGAAATAAGATGACGGAGTAAAGTAATCCTTCTCGAAAATCCTGAGTCGTCGAACAACGATTTCAATTTCGACCATAACTCTTTCGTAGACTTTGTCTCCTTGATGTGCACATATAATGCTGGATCAATCGTCAAAATCAATTTTGCTTTGGCTTTTGCATCACTAGCGGCACTTTCATCAGACGATTCTTTCTTGATGAAACTGTCCATTCCCTCCAACACGAGTAAGTTTTCTGCCGCAAAAGCCCAATCTGAATAATTATCCCGGCCTTTCAACTTCGGCACATTGATGACAAAACTCGAACTCATGTTTACCGATACGCGAATAATCTAGAGCTAAACTAATCTAATCGTTTATACTGCCCTATTCTAATTATGGGACTGGGCCCATAACCTATTATTAAAACACTGTTTAATTAATAGCGGCACGCTAGGGAAGCCATTTTATTTTAGTAACAGACTATATCAAACTTTTTTATTATAACCTAAAGACAATACAATGAATGACAGCTTACTGGTAGATGTCGCTACTTGTACCAAATGTGTAATTTCGTTATAAATTTAACAGTTATTTTACACATTTATTTGCAAATGAGTTTCTACGTTGCCCAAGAACCTACATTTCTTATCAAATGTATCTGAGTACGGCTATGCATCTGTGTGAATACACGCATGGGCTTTTAAGTGACCAGACCAATGAAAACTCTTGTTAAAAACATAACAAATATGAGGTTATACACCTGTGTGTATACGCGCATGTTTCTTTAAGAGTCTATTCTCGTGAAAACTCTGGTTACAAACATTACAAGCTTATACACATATTACATTATAGCTATATGGTTTATCACCTGTATGAATACGCAAATGTACTTTTAAATCTGTCTTCGTAGAACATCTCTTGTTACAAACATTACAAACATAAGGCTTCTCACCTGTGTGTACACGCTTATGATACGTTAAGATCGCCTTCGTCGTAAAACTCTTGTTACAAACATTACAAACATAAGGCTTCTCACCCGTGTGTACACGCTTATGATTCGTTAAGATCGCCTTCGTCGTAAAACTCTTGTTACAAACATTACAAACATAAGGCTTCTCACCTGTGTGTACACGCTTATGATACGTTAAGATCGCCTTCGTCGTAAAACTCTTGTTACAAACATTACAAACATAAGGCTTCTCACCCGTGTGTACACGCTTATGATTCGTTAAGATCGCCTTCGTCGTAAAACTCTTGTTACAAACATTACAAACATAAGGCTTCTCACCCGTGTGTACACGCTTATGATTACTTAAGTTCGCCTTCGTCGTAAAACTCTTGTTACAAATATTACAAGCATATGGTCTATCACCTGTATGAATACGCAAATGTACTGTTAAATTAGTCGTACTAAAAAAATTCTTATTACAAACATTACAAACATAAGGCTTCTCACCTGTGTGTCTACGCAAATGCGTTCTTAAGCTACTACTATCAGTAAAACTCTTGTTGCATACATTACAAACATAAGGCTTCTCACCTGTGTGTCTACGCAAATGCGTTCTTAAGTTACTACTATCAGTAAAACTCTTGTTGCATACATTACAAACATAAGGCTTCTCACCTGTGTGTACACGCTTATGATTCGTTAAGATCGCCTTCGTCGTAAAACTCTTGTTACAAACATTACAAACATAAGGCTTCTCACCTGTGTGTACACGCTTATGATTCGTTAAGATCGTCTTCGTCGTAAAACTCTTGTTACAAACATTACAAACATAAGGCTTCTCACCTGTGTGTGTACGTGCATGTCTCAAGAAGCTATGCCTACAATTGAAACTCTTGTTACAAACATAAGGCTTCTCACCAGTGTGTCTACGCAAATGCGTTCTTAAGTTACTACTATCAGTAAAACTCTTGTTGCATACATTACAAACATAAGGCTTCTCACCAGTGTGTCTACGCAAATGCGTTCTTAAGTTACTACTATCAGTAAAACTCTTGTTGCATACATTACAAACATAAGGCTTCTCACCTGTGTGTCTACGCAAATGCGTTCTTAAGTTACTACTATCAGTAAAACTCTTGTTGCATACATTACAAACATAAGGCTTCTCACCTGTGTGTACACGCTTATGATTCGTTAAGATCGTCTTCGTCGTAAAACCCTTGTTACAAACATTACAAACATAAGGCTTCTCACCTGTGTGTGTACGTGCATGTCTCAAGAAGCTATGCCTACAATTGAAACTCTTGTTACAAACATAAGGCTTCTCACCAGTGTGTGTGCGCGCATGTATCAATAAGCTTTTCCTATATTTGAAACGCTTGGTACATACGTCGCAGACATAAACTTTAACATGCATGTGTGTACGCACGTGTGATATTAAATTCTTCTTTCGGCTGAAACTTCTGTTGCATGTGTCACAAATGAACTTTTCCTTGGTGCTTAAACATTGTTCGTAATCATGTTCGATAACATGTTTGCTTTGTACACAATTATAATTACTTAAATTACTTTTTTTCACCAACTTTGGTTGGCATATATCATCTGTGTTTGATCTATCCTCTGTGGTGTCATATTCAAAACTATTATCTGTTGCATAATTGTTAACGGTAACATTATTGACAGTATGTGCATTAATGATTTTTTTTTCTTTTGATAATGTGTGTAATTGAGTTTTCAGTTGAGGCTTCTTTGCGATGGGAAGTTCTGAAATATCAACACCAAAATTCGTGTTTAGAAGGTGGAGGTGCGAAGCGGTTGTTAATATCCAGCCTAGAGCGTGTTGGACCTCGCATATTTCGTAGTTTTTATATTGAGAATGCCCTCACCTATCTTTGTGTAGGTATTTTGCCAACGTCAAGTGGAATGGTTTTTTTGATATCAAATATGGGAGATTCTATGATGGCCTAATCTGTAGACTAGTACACATGAACTCCCTCTGACCCTATCAGTAAAGTTGAGGATACTTTACTGATAACTTTCATGTGCGAATCTCATTTTCAACCACTATCATCAGTTGCTAAACGGTGAAGAAAAACATCGCGAGGAAACCTGCATGTCTTAGAGAATCCCTCGAAAGATGTGTGAAGTCCACCAACCTGCACTGGGCCATTAAAAAAGGGCTGGTATTATTATACATGATCAAAATGTTGATAGTATGTACAACAAAAGTTAAGATTAACTAGTACACCCTGGCCCTTACATAAATTACCTTGCTTCAATCCATTTTGTTCTTTGTCTCCAACCCTCTCTGGGTTCAGCTCTCGTACTGTATCTATATTTCTCTTAAAATTATTCAATGGGATGTCATCTTCTGAGTCTGATAAGCACTGTTCACGGTCAGCTTCTGAACCTCTACTGTGAGCTGTCTCGTGGACGTCTGCAATATTACCAAACTAGTTCACGCTCACAACTCTGTTCACATTGAAGTTATTTAAATACAACTGAATGCAAAATCTGGGATGAACATAGGTTCCTACTGTAGACATCTTTTTAAAAAAAGCAACCATGGAGTTTCTTGCCCGTTCTATTCCATAGGAATGGCATGGCATTCCAAACGCGTAGTAAAGTAGTAGCTTAGCATTTTGTAACTATTGACGATTCATAAGTACTGTACTTAATGGTCTAGCTAGATGAATAAAAAATATTCTGATTCTGATTCTACTGTATACATAGGTATTTCAAAATTAAGCCGTGTCAAAGCCATGAGAGTTAGTCTGTAGTACTAGCGGCATACCTTGCGAAGGAGGGAGAGAGTCCTCCCATCTCACATCTTCTTCAAGAGGTACTTCTTCAACTTTAACAGCTGGAGTGGCGTCAATATTTATCAATTCTACCAGGCTAACGCACAGTGGTTTGAGAGCGGATCGGTCCAGCAGGACTGGGATTTGCATCTGCAATACAATTTATTAAATGTTTAAAAATAACACTACATACTAAGTCCGTGATGTAACACGTGTGCTGTCTCACTTTCTCACAGCAAAACCTTACACTGAATACACATATATTTTATACTGTATGGTAACTACAAAAGCCTGAATCGTTGTCTCATCGTTTACAAATAAACATATAAAGATGACCTCGGCAACAACCTTGGGGGCACAGTGGCCAGCCTTGCCAGGATAACACCCACCTGACAGGAAAATATTTGTTGTACCCCAAGTCATCCATCGGCTCTATAGGTGGACTTGAAAGGGATGTTTTTTATTGCATATCCCTACTTACCCCTCAGGGGGTACGGGTGTGATAGCTTACCTCTTCCTCATTGGTCAGGACGAGGATCAGCATCTGTGTGAGAAACTCTTCGGCCTTCAGACACCGGAGCATGAGTCTCCGAGAGGCGTTCAGCTGTGCACGGCATATGCAGCACAGCGTAAGTGGTCTTATGTCAGTTGTCTGAAACTAAGTATGTTTAATATTAATTGACTAGTTGTTCTCTGTGGCTTTGTCTGTGCTATAGTCATGCTTGTGCGAGGATTATATTTTATTTCATTATGATGAGATGTGGTGCTGGAGGATGAGAGGCATACCCGTAACCGGCACCAAGTTTCAATTATATCCACTCAAGCATTGTCGCGGTTACTCGGAGCACTTACAAGTAACAACTTACCCGCGTTGTTGTTAATTTTTCATACATCTCCTGAAGCTGAGTGCTCTCTGGGGTATTCTGGACATTTTGACCAAGACAAATACGGCAAACGGACAGCTTATCCATGTTACAGGTAGTTAGCTAAACTGATTTACGTGTTGTTAGAAAACAATAACTATCATCTCTCTATACTATATGACAATTCGCCAGTCTCTCACTTGTCAGCAGTGTTACCAACCCTACTGTTTTAACAGTAGATTTGCTGTTTTCACATTTATCCCCCTGTTTTCTGTTTCATTCCTAATTTTTACTGTTTTTCAATTAGCGTTATATTATACCTACACTATGAAAATACTTTTTGATAACCACTATGTAATAAAACGCAATGACACTAGACGGCAGTATCTACTCTTGTCGAGATTCAAGGGATTTCCCACGTTGTGTGAATTGATGAAGAAACTTTTGTGGGTACCACATAGCAGCGCGGCGCCACCGTGGAAAGATTATTATTAAAGATAAATAATATGAAAACTAAATTACGCAACAGAATATCGACTTATTGTACACTAAATCCGAAATGCTACTCATTTTAAGCCACAGAAAGGCAAATGAAGATTTTACGTTGATTTTTTTTTAATATGTTGTGATCAATCTATACATCGCACGCTTAATAATAGACTGACCAATTAGGGTTTAAGCCCAAAGTGAGATAAGCACACAGATAGATTTATTCCAACGTTATCTATCTACCAATCTCAGAATTTTTACGATATCTTATTCCTAGACTGAGTTACAAATATGCTGTCTTTTTTACTTATACAAATTTTGACAAAATTTTTAATATGAAAGTGACATAAATCATAATGCGTCTGAGATTGCGACAGTCAACTCGCGGAGCTTTTATATTATAGTGACCCATTCATGTTTCTGAACTTAAAAATCAATACTACATAAAAATAATATGTTATTATTTTATCAAGTATAGACTTATAACATAAAAGAGAAAGGGTTTTAGTGAAATGTTTAATAAAATACAGACATATAACAAAAAGTGTCATCACTAGTTGTTCCAATTGATTTAGTCGATATTGTCTGCTTGGCTATAACATACTAATGTCTATGAATGTATTTTAAAACTAAAATAATATTGTCTCTGATTCTTAACCTATGAAAAAAAAAACCATGTAACGAACCTGCAAACTAAGAATAAAATTATCAAATTAATTATATAACGTTGTTATAATTGACCATGTGGACCTTCTTCGCCACATAAAAGCCAGCGACCTACGGATTTTACGACGAGTACGGACAACGCAATCCGTCATGTCTTGCAAGTCATCGCTACGTGGTTGAAGACATCGTGGCGTCGCATCATCACGCCAACCAAGAATTCATCTACGAATCATCATATTCTCGCATCATATTTCGTAAAATAAGAAGAAGAAGATTCATAAACGCATCATCGGGTACGGCTAACCATCCCATCCTAACCTAAACTTTCCGCTTCAGCTTGTGTACTGTGTCTGAACTTTTTCAGTGGCTCGGTGCATGAGGGGTGCATGCTTGCGCGGTTTCTTTGTACATAGCAGCTTTGTGACGTGCTAGCATCGGCTGCTATACCACTGGGAAACCGTAAGTACCTCTGCTTCTTAAAACCTAACCACAATGAGCGTATGTGACGGTGCTATTTCACGCAATAAATCGCCTAACAGGCTTAGCTCTGATACTAGTAATGACCCTTTTCTTCGCGACCTTATTAAAAAAAGAGGCATTCTAAAGGGCAGGCTAACTAAGCTCTCTAATTATATCACTAATTGTCAACATGATGACATAGACAGTCAGAAAAAAGTTGATTTAAAGTTACGCATACAAGGCGCATCCGCATTATTCGCCGAGTTTAATAGTATTCAATCTAAAATTGAGGAATTTGTCAGTGATAGTGAGCTTGACGATCAGTTATCACAAAGAGAACTATTTGAGAATAGTTATTACAGTTCCATGTCATTGGTGGAATGCTTGATTAACAATGGAGAGATCACTTCCAACATGTCTAGTAACAAGTCACAATCTATTAAGTTACCTACAATATCCATGCCAACCTTTGACGGTGCATATGAACACTGGCTCGAGTTTAGAGACACATTTATCTCACTAGTACATCAATCCAGTGAAATAAGTGCTATTCAGAAGTTCCACTACCTCAAGTCTTCATTAAAGGGCAGTGCAGAGCTAGTAATAGATTCTCTTGAGTTTTCCGCAGATAATTATTTGGTGGCATGGGAATTGCTTCTCAATCGGTACAACAATACTAGGCTGTTGGTACATAATCATGTAAAGGCTCTTTTCACTATACAGAAAATTTCTAAAGAGTCTCCCCATCATATAAGGAAACTTATTGATACTATTCTTAAGAATCTACGCGCTTTAAAAATATTAAAAGAGCCCACAGAGCATTGGGATACATTAATAATTTATATAGTGACCTCAAAATTGGATGAAACCACTGAGCGAGAGTGGGAGCAATACAAAGGCACTACATTATATCACAGTTCTCAAACAGCAGTTAAAGTAAGTGATTTGCTTAAATTTCTTAAAGACCGGGCTGACATGTTAGAAACATTGTTGGTGTCACATGGATACAAATTGTCTAATGATGTTAAAAAATTCACCCCAGCAGCCCATGGCAACCACAAGATTCACTGCAATGTTTCTCACAATAAGCCACAAGAAAAGATTGTTAATTTTAAAAAACCTTGTTTGATGTGTTCGGCATATCACCCAATATATGCATGCCAAAAGTTTTTAGACAGTAACTTAGAGGTAAAACTTAATTTCATTCATGCTAATAAATTATGCGAAAATTGCCTGCGCACAGGCCATTCATTAGAGAATTGTAGATTTGGACCATGCCGCAAATGTAACCAAAAACATAATTCATTAATTCACAATGACATGTCAAGCAATCAAACTGTATCATTATACGCATCAAATGTAAGCGAACAGGGGGTTAGTCCGGTTACTAGCCAAGAGAACTCTCCACAAGTTAGTTGTATTCAAGTACATAACGCGCACATAGACAAACGTTGCAATTTGTCTATGCCTTTGCAACAGGTGATACTGTCTACTGCGTTAGTCGAGATAGCTGATGATCACGAAAATTATCACGTAGCACGCGCACTCCTCGACAGCGGTAGTCAACATTGCTTCATTACCAATTCTTTATGCGATTTATTACACACAAAATTAATACAGTCCACACACGAAATTCGAGGGGTAGGTAATTCAGTGACACATTCCACGCAAGTATGTGATGTCGAGATTAAATCGCGCATAAGTACTTACTCGACACGCATCAAATGTTTTGTGTTGCCGCGCATCACATCTACTTTGCCCATTGTATGTAAACAAAGCGCACAGTTTACAATTCCTGACAACATACAGTTGGCAGATCCGCAGTTTTGCGAATCCCAAGCTATTGATATTTTACTAGGCGCTGACATATTTTGGGATTTGCTCAACAATGGTAAAATGAGGTTGAAAAATGGACCCTTTTTACAAAATACTAAATTGGGTTGGATAGTTTCAGGGCCTATCGATTTAAATCCGCATCAAAATAGGTATATCCAATGCAATTTAACTAATACGCTTGATTCTGTTGACAGCTTACTGCGAAAATTCTGGGAATTAGAAGAGTTGCCCACATTATGCGATACGCGTACCGACGAGGAGCGTGCGTGCGAGGATAGTTTCGTGAAGAATACTACGCGTGATAGTAGCGGACGATTCTGTGTACGTATGCCTCTCAAACATTCACCGGCCGACTTGGGTGAAACATTCACTCAAGCCGAGCGCCGTTTTACAGCGTTAGAGAAGCGTTTACAACGCGATCCAAATATGAAAAAGCTATATAGCGATTTCATACACGAATATGTAAGCTTAGGCCATATGACACGCGTGCCTACATACGGAACCCCGCATTATTTTATGCCGCATCACGGTGTCTTCCGCGAACATAGCACGACAACCAAGCTTCGTGTTGTGTTCGACGCAAGCGCCGCGTCTAGCAGTGGCAAGTCGTTAAACGATCTTCAGCTGGTAGGGCCGCCATTACAAAGCGATATAGTCACCATTTTATTACGATTTAGGCAACATAGGTACACTGCATGCGCAGATGTTGAAAAGATGTACCGGCAGTGTCTGATTCACGAATCACAACGTGATCTACAGTTGATTATTTGGCGCGACGACCCAGCTGAGCCGCTAGGTATTTATAGATTAAACACGGTCACCTATGGAACCGCTTCAGCTCCATTTTTGAGCATTAGGTGCCTGAAACAACTCGCGATTGATTGTCCGGATCCCGCGGTCCAAACAATAATTAATGATAATTTTTTTGTAGATGACATGATTCTCAGTATAGATGACAAAGAAACGCTGCTACAGTTATGCGAGAGAACCGCGGCGGTCTTACAATCAGGTTGTTTCCCGTTACGAAAATGGATTTTTAATTTTGAAATTGAAAAACCTATAACTTCAAGCGCTTCAGAGAAGTTAAATTTAAGCGACAACGGTCAATGTAAAACATTAGGACTGGGTTGGCACCCGGCTTCTGATGAATTTTATTTTAATACACAATTTAAATGTGATAGTTCTAAATTAACAAAGCGCGCTATCCTATCACATGCATCTCAAATTTTTGATCCTTTAGGGTTTCTTAGCCCAACTGTAATGATTGCCAAGATTCTTTTGCAAAAAATGTGGCTGTTACAGTTGGGCTGGGACGAGGAAGTGCCAGCTGACGTCGCACGGGCATGGAACCAGTTCGTCAGTGGTTTATCGGCACTTACCGTCATACGCATCCCGCGCCACGTCACAGCTAGCAACTTTACACGCAGGGAGCTACACATCTTTACTGATGCCTCGCAGGCAGCGTACGGCGCTTGTGTATACGTACGCACAGTGTGCAACGACCATACTGTATCAGTGAGGCTATTATGCTCCAAGGGCAAGGTCGCTCCATTAAAGCCTGTCAATATTCCGAGGCTAGAATTATGCGGTGCTTTACTCGGTGCCAGACTGTACGACAAGGTGCGCAGATCGCTTAATTTACAATTTGACACAACAATGTTCTGGACTGATTCCACTATAGTGTTAGGGTGGTTACACATGCCTCCTAATCTTTTAAAAACTTTTGTGCAAAACAGGGCAGCTGAAATCCACGAGTTGACGAAGGAACTTCAGTGGCGCCACGTAAGCGGGAGAGAGAATCCAGCCGACTTGGTATCGCGCGGCGTCGGTTTGCAAGAGCTTCCACAGTCCCCCCTGTGGTGGGAAGGCCCAAATTTCCTTCGTGAACTCGAGTTCAGTTGCACTGAAGTAGCATCGGAGTCAGACAATCACGCGCATGAAGAATTGCCTGAAATCAAATCAGGAATATCACACACGTTAGTGTCTACCCAGGTACCAAATTCACTATTTCCGTATAGCCGATTTTCTCAATTCAACCGCATGAAACGCGCAGCCGCTTATGTTCTTAGATTTATTTACAATGCGCGCAATAAAGGCAGCCGGCGGTCTGGCGCTCTCACTGTGGATGAATTGAGACAATCTGTATTCACACTGGCTAGACTTTCTCAGTTGGAATCGTTCCCCGCTGAATACGATTCTGTAGAGAAAAATACGAAATTAAAAAATACGCATTTACTTAAGTTGAGTTTGTTTATCGACCACGATAAAATAATGCGAGTCGGTGGTCGTATTCTAAACTCAGTCGATTTTTCGTTCAATAAAAAGCACCCAGTGCTGTTGGCATCTAACCATCATTTTACAATTTTACTTTTTCGTTATGAACATAAGCAAATGCTACACGCTGCTCCCCAGGCGCTTTTATTTAATTTACGGGAGACGTGGTGGCCATTAGGTGGTAGGAACCTCGCGAGGAAGGTTGTTCACGATTGTGTAGTTTGTTGTCGATTGAGAGGCCGTACGATCAACCCCATCATGGGGAACCTGCCCAAAGAACGTATTTCTCCCGGTTTTCCGTTTGAGCGGTGTGGCGTTGACTACGCCGGGCCGGTGCTCATACTTAATCGCAAAGGTAGAGGAGCTCAAACTATAAAGAGTTACATTTGTTTATTTGTTTGCTTTGTGACACGCTCTATCCACTTAGAATTAGTAAGTGATCTCTCTACGGATGCCTATTTATTAGCTTTAAAGCGTTTTATTTCACGCCGTGGCAAGCCATGTGAGATATTTTCCGACAACGGAAAAAACTTTGTCGGTTTAATGAATGATTTTTCCAAATTTTTATCTAAATGTTCCCCTGACATAATTGAATACGCCACAAGTCTAAATATTAAATTTTCGTTTATTCCACCGTATGCGCCTCATTTTGGTGGGTTGTGGGAAGCAGGGGTCAAATCTTGCAAATACCACTTACGCCGAGTTGTAGGAAACGCACATCTGACCTACGAAGAGTTCAGCACAGTGTTGACTCAAGTCGAGGCAATCCTTAACTCCCGTCCGTTAAGTCCTATGTCTACAGATCCGCATGACTTCACACCACTCAGCCCAGCACATTTCCTGGTTGGCCGCCCGCTGACATCACCAGCTGACGCTGACCTGACGCAGACGCCTTCAAATCGGCTCACGCGCTTTCAACGAGTGGAGCAAATTCGACAAAATTTCTGGTCGCGATGGGCGAAAGAATACATCTCTGAACTGCAAATCAGAACCAAGTGGACGGAGAACTCATCTCAGCTGCGTCCTGACATGCTCGTAATCATCAAAGACGATCATCTACCACCGCTGAAGTGGCACCTTGGGCGCATCATTAAACCCATCCCAGGGACCGATGGTGTTGCAAGAGTAGCAGACATCAAGACCGCATCAGGCATCGTGAGACGGGCATTCACAAAAATCTGTCCGTTGCTGGACCAGTAGCTGAGAACCAAGATCTACTTTGAAAGGCAGTGCTTTCAAGGCTGGGGGCATGTTCCAATTGATTTAGTCGATATTGTCTGCTTGGCTATAACATACTAATGTCTATGAATGTATTTTAAAACTAAAATAATATTGTCTCTGATTCTTAACCTATGAAAAAAAAAACCATGTAACGAACCTGCAAACTAAGAATAAAATTATCAAATTAATTATATAACGTTGTTATAATTGATCACTAGTACAGAAATATATCATTGATTTTATTAATAAACAGACGTATCTCAGGGACAACATTTTAAAAGCTATAAATAATAATAAATAATAATATAATTTCTTCAAAATTACATTTTAGTATCAATAATTACTTAATCAAGTATTCTTACAATACATCATTTATTATTATTACGCTATTTTCATTGAGATATATGCAATAATGTCAGACAAGTTGTAAATGAAAAAACGTTTTTGCGATTTCCCAACAATCAGCTTTTTTGAGTTAGGTCAGTCTATTATTAAGCGTGCGACATCTATACATATAAATGAAATTGGAGTATCTGTTTGTAATATTTAAATAACCGCTTTTTACTAAGTGCATTTGGATGTATACACGTTACCTATACCGAAACAACATTTATTACAATTTTTGTCTGTCTGTCTGTGTGTCCGTCTGTCTGTCTGTTTGTTCCGGCTAATCTCTGAAATGGCTGGACCGATTTTGACGGGACTTTCACTGGCAGATAGCTGATGTAACAAGGAGTAACTTAGGCTACTTTTATTTTAGAAAAAACATAGGATCTCACGAAAAAAAAATTAAAACCAATGTTGCAGCGCAACGCCTGATTAAGTTTGATAGCAACAACCTACAATGCGTCCCGCGGGCTCAGAATGGGCGAGCAGGCTGTTGTCAACGGTTGTCTTTGTTAAATACCACGCGGACGAAGTCGCGGGCAACAGCTAGTATTATAATATAACAGTGTATGTGAGTCCTGGTAAATAATAAAAGTAGGTGATTGTTTTAATTCTATCAGGAAATTATGAAATCTGCCCTTTTTTACTTTACCCACTGTTTTCTCTTGTTTTTTTATTGGTGAGCTGCTTTTTAGTTTCTTGAAAACGTAGTGATTATATACTCTTTGGTTTCTTGGGGTTGGCAGCACTGCTTGTCAGTTGTCAGTCAGCTCAGCCAGCTGTCAAACCTCCACGGATCGATTCAGAAGTGGTGAATTTTTTATAATAAAAACTAAACCACCAGCTTCACTTCAAGCAAATTATGGCTTCAGCTTCAAGACGAAGTCTCGGTCAGCTCCTCCAGCAAGGGTGGCACGAAATTCCTGAAGTTATAGCGTCTACAGGCCTTGCGTTTGTTGGTATCGGCTTGGCCACAGTAGGATGTTACAATTATGTGAAAAACGATGGCGACAATAAAAGGTACAAGTATACCTACGTTGTGATGAGACCAGACGACCCCAGAGCGAAGCTTATTCGCAAAGAATAGTGATAGAAAAATGTTAGTAACTTGTGCCTGTTTTGAAATATTAGTTGAATTGTTATGTAATAAAGATCGTGTCAACAAAATGTTCTATTTCGTTATTACCACAGGTATAAAGAATTGGCATGGCAGCTAAAATTAACCCTCTAACTTAATTTTATTTTATTAGTTCTGCTCAGAGTTAGAACCTTAACATTGATGACACTGTAAACAAATCGAATTCTATCAGTGCAAGAATTATCTGAATTAGACCAGTAGTTTTATAGATTAGACCCTTCAGACATATAAATTTATATCATTATATTAAACCAATGATTCCTTCTTTGTCAATTAAACTGAATATGGCCAACATGTCCTATTGAATATTTATGTATTATGTAGACTTTGGCTCATGGGCACAAGTACTGCAAACATTTCAGCTTTATACAAAAGCCCAAAGCCCAGGATTAGGAAATACACACCCGAATTTCTAGTTATTTGCTAACAAATTAACACCATCATGCTTGTAATCCCCGGGGTAAGCAGAGTACAGAACCAAGATACTCAAGAGAAGATGATGTGCATAGAAGTGTTCTCACATTTCACCAATAGTGTTTGGTCCAAATGAAATGTTGTCAATTTAGGTGTGTGTTGGTAATATAAAACACATTTACGAAATAACGAACTTTAATTAAGCACTACATATTCAACAAACAAATAGCTTTTATCAATAAGTAAATACTAAATTAAATTCTTGAGGGTGGTACATTTTAGTATTAATTATGTAATTTAAATTTAATAAAACCCATATGGATATATGATTGTAAGGAATGAACCGGCTGCTGTTGAAGAGTTTCAGGTTTAAGTTATACGCTCCATTAAAAATAATACAATGGGAAACAAAAATAGTGTGCAATATTTTAAGAGGTAAACCAGTAGCATACTGATCACTATTATGTGTACATTGTTTTTTATTAATAAGCATTGTATTGAAAGATTACCATGCACTTAGTATGTGTTGTTATTTTCAAATTACCAAACTTGTTTTTGTTTGGGAAGACATTTTCCTAAAATATTTTACACTATTATTGAAACACCTTTCAGGTATTTTACCCGTTCATGAGCATAAAAGTAGAAAAATAATGTAACATTAATACTTCACATTAAACAGGAATATCACATAATTGTTTTCCATTTGACCGATAATGGCGTTACCAATATTATTCTCATCCAATAGTGACAATAACACTGCTCTATGTAGAGCCTCTGTCTATCTGAACAAGAACGCCATAGCGGTACGCCGATGTTATTTCTTCTTTTTTTCTTTACTGGTTGATGGTTTAATCTTGGACTTTGACTTGCTCGTTGTTGGTTTTTCAGTCTCTTTGGTCTTTTTCTTCTAAAAAAGTATAATGAACTTGTTAATTTGGTGAATCTTATTTAAAAAGATATCACTATCTTGCAAATTTAGGCCATACAAAAAACTGTCAAGGGAATAAGAGTATAAATAGGTCACCGCGTTGCATCGGTCAATTTGGGGTGAGCCTTATACAAAAACAGTTTGGTTGTAAAAAATGACCCAGATCTCGGGTTAGCCGTTCTTGTCTAATATTGTCGTCTCCTTTTCGTTCTCAGTGAAAATTTTAGTATACCTATGTGGATTTTACTTTACTGAAATTGTAGACTAAAAACTTTTTTTTTATATACATTTCTCGGTTCCAGCTGAGAATTCATTATATTCTAGCCTCAGTCGGACCTTACACTGTCACTAAATCTAGTATTACAAGATCTTGCCTTAATTAGCGCATCATTCTCCGGATCGCTGTCCTCCGGCTCCTCGTCGTCCGGCTCGTCTGCCTCGTCCGCGGCGTCGTCTCGCGCTCGGCCGCGCTTCACGGACCCCGGCGCGTACGGCAGCGCCGTCGCTGACTTGTTGTACGTGCGAGTCATCGCTGCTTTCACCTGGGAAGAAACATATCTCATGTTATGCTACATCGTAGATCTCATCGTCACTTACCATCAGGTGAGATCGAGATCAAATACTTGCCTATAATGTAATAAAAAAGAAAAAAAGTCCTGTTGTTCACATGTCCTACACATTGCTGATTTATCAAGTCCTTTCCGTCCTTTTAAAAATGCTTCAGTGTTTACCTTAGCATCAATAAGTACAGTTGGGTTCCTCTGCCCGGGCCACACCGACAGCTCCACCAAGGAATCCAGATCCTCCCTCAGCAGGTGGTAGGACTCTAGTACTTCCAGCGACTGCGGGATACCGTCTGTCCTGTCCTTTATCAGCGGGTGTACTATCGCGTCGCGGAGGTGGGTGCTGTAGTCGAGGTAGATGGACGATTTTGAACCTGACGTGCTGTGGGATGGAGTACATTTTTGAATGGTGCATACACACTCATTATAATATTTTGTTATATATAATTCTGCATAAAAAAAACCTAAAGCATGTGTTAACGTCAATAGTTTAATAGCCAGACTGGGAATCGAGCCCGAAACCTCTCGGTTATGAAAGCGGCCACCTTAACCACTAGGCTATTGACAGTAGACGGTATCTTCATGAAACATAGTCTATAGCAATTAGCGACAATGTAGCTTTCTATTTGTGAACGATTCTTTATAATAGGATCAGGACACCCGACGACTCCCCCCCCCTCCCCTTCTACATCCAAACGCACAAACTTTACCTCTTCATAGTATAAGTAAAGATATAAGTGTATACCTTATTAAATCCAACCTTACCTGAGTCTGGTGTGCGCGTGTATCTCCTGGCAGAGGCGGTGCAGCTTGGTGGCGCGCGAGTTCTTCCCGAGCCAGCCCGGGAATTGAATCTGCCCCGCGACGTGGCCCGACATCGCGTGTCCGGGGATCACCGAACTATACATCGCCTGAATAACAACAATACAAAGACTCAATTGGCTTCTACTCAGGGTAGTTTTAAATCTAATGGAGGCGCTGGACACTAGGATAATTATCATTTGATATTTGTAAAATAAATATACTTATAGGTAATATCAGTTGGTGATCTGGTAGGAACTACGGGGCTCCGTGGATCGCCGGGAGCACTTGCTCAGAATGGCCTGCATCCCATCACATTCTTCATCTACAGCTCCTATGTGCCCACTACTTGGTATAGCCCACTTCTCGTGCCAATTCTGTATGGGCCATTTGTGGAATAAGTTGCGCATGAGTTTGTCAGCACATTGTGAAACAGACCCTTAATTCGACCTATATACAATACCTGCGTAGGAAGTAGGCTCCAGGCTTGGCTGCCGCGGATTCTGGCGCTGACGATGTCACCTAAGCTGATGCTGTCTGCGGCTTTGCTTATCCTTTGTAGCACTTCGTGTCTGGTGTTGGAAATCAATTTTACAGGGTGGTTCAGAAAGGGTATACTAGCCGTTAAACCTGCGCTTCTTATTATGCTAAGGCAGAATAACGATATCGATTAAAAAAAAAATTGTTCCCAACAAAATGACAAGTGAGAATTTTTGTGTGCATATATTTTTTAAATTGACATATCGAAATTCATTCTCTTTTTTTTGAACGGTAAACCAACTAGTACATTAAATACTTGTAATATTACTTTATTATTTGGTAATAATAGACACTAGTGGCTGCCATCTTTTGCAAGGGAAGCCTATAGAAATTGGGTTGTATTGTCAATCCAAAGTTTATTGTTATTCCGTCCCGGTCGCACAGCCGATTTTATAAATCAGAATAAGAGTGACAGCAAGCTTGTTTGACGACTCGCTGTATATTGTGCTGTGGACACAGTTGGCGGATCAGAATCATAATCAGAATATTTTTTATTCACATAGACCATTAGTACAGTACTTTTTTTTGGACCCTTTGGTTTTGCCAAGTTTTGCCGAAGGGTTTTGTTTGTTGGTTAACATTTATACATTTTGGTTTATGTTGGCGCAATTGATCATCATAATGGTGCTTTGATTTTTTGTCTCTCTGCTAGTGGATACAGTGAGAAAGTACAGTACTTATGAATCGTCAAAAGTTACAAAATATTATGCTACTACTTTACCACCAGTTCGGAATGCGGACTCACTTGGGGCAGTGCGGCGCGACCAGCAGGTAGTTCTCCTGCACGAACAGCGGCGCGAGGCTGTAGTCGTAGAAGAACAGGTCGCTCTTGTCGTTGATAGACATCGTCTTGTGCTCCTCAGCCGAGAACACCTTGCGGATCGCTTCCCATGGACCCTGGGCGTCATTAAAATAAATAAGAAAGCTCACTAACTTATAGATCAATCAATGTTTATATAATAAAAATACCAGCCCTTTTTAATGTGTCATTGTTGGGCACGGGCCTCCACTCAATGCGAGGGAGATTAGGCCATAGTACACCACGCTGGACCAGTATGGGTTGGCGGACTTCACACAATCTTTGCTTTTTATAAAATACACCCATCTATTGTTACGTTTTAAGTCGTATTTCCAAAGCATTTAAGTTGATAACTATGGTTGTTGTTGTATTATATTGATCTTTCTCTTACACGACATGATGATAATGAGACAATATTTAGGTTCAATGCCCTCACCAACTTGAGATCCTTCTTGACCGCCTTGGCGTCTTTCCTCAACTTCTCCACATCGGTGAGGTCGGCGTCCGCGGACCACATGGACAGCAGGTTGAGGGTCTGGCGCACGTCCTGGTTCGCCGACACTATCAGCTGGGACAACACGTCTGGCGGTATCTTGATGCCCTCTTTGAAGCATATCGACATCATAGCAGACTGAAAAAAATTTAAGAATAATGCACGGTGTAAGGGGTGTCGTAAAGATAACTTGGCTAAATGTAATGCCTATACTAACATGATAGAAAAAAAATAATAAGTGGAAAGTCATGGGTTAAACTTGTCATTTTTGAGCCCGCAATGTATCGTAAGTCACGTGATCACAGCACAACGCTCCGCGCGATACCCGACTCGTGCGAAAGGCGAGCGCGCTTGAGCGTATCGAGTTTTAATTTACATTGCAGTTTTAGGTCTAAATTAGTAATTCTGTTTATTTTCAAATTTAAAATCACTTGGGATATACATCTATTATGATTCAATTCCTAAAAATTGTTGAGTTATAATATTCATAGTTAAAATAATAATCGCACATGAAACATGAAAATCTCCGTGATGCGAGCAGAGTTCAACCTTATTTTCAAATACATAAGTGTTAAAATACCTTAATCTGGTCCACCCTAGGTCTGCTGAATCTAAGGTCGTAGCAGTAGTTGACTAGGGACCGCATCTTCTGGCTGTTCCTGTCGTTGCACATGCAAATTATCGGCACGGATGTTATCTTTATTAATCCTATTAACTCTTGGAGACCACCTGCAAGGGAATATTGGTATAGTGAAGCTTCCAAGATCGTTGCCAGCTAATATACTAGGCGGGGGGTAGGGGGGGGGGTATCCGTGGGGCGTGGTGGATTATATTCATTGAAGTAAAATAATGATCAACTGAGAGAGAGACGGAGTTAAAGGAAAAAATAGGACTGTTGACTGTTGAAATTATAACTTTGATAATTTGTTTCGTGTCTTGTTGGGGCATCTCTAGATCTAGATTATAAATCAAAGAATTAATGCATTAATTAAGCGAAACATCGACTCACCTCTATCCTCGTTCCCGGCCATGCCGTCCACTTCATCCATCACCAACACGTGCTTTTTTGTGACTGCTTGTTTGCCAGTATCGCCTACAATAGTTTCAATAAAATATAGATACTTACCAAAAAGTGCTATCTGAATTTAAATCCTGCTACTTATTTCTGAAGATAGACAAATCAGATAATTTGTGGGCAAAACACTCCTCAAGTAAGTTGATACATCGTTCAAATTTAGATGCGATTGTTGAATTTATAACTTCAGTCATCATCCAAGCTTCAGACGACTCATTAAGTTGTATAGAATCAGAATATTTTTTATTCATGTAAACCTAGCCTTTCCCAAAGTGGGCGATAACGCCCCCTTGTGGGCGCTGCAGGCCTAAAGGGGGCGGTAAGAGACCCAGAAAAAATATGGGGGCGTTGTGTAGAGGCTTACAATAATTAATTTAATTTGAAGTTATAGTGGTTTTTAAGTAGTTGAAAAAATGGGGGCACTAAAAAATAATTCATTCTCAAAGTGGGCAGTAGACAAAATAAGTTTGGGAACCCCTGATGTAAACCATTAAGTACAGTACAGTACTTATGAATCGTTAAAAAACATTGAAATAAAACTAATTTTAAGGATTTTATCGCGTTTATATTATGTTTTTACGTTCCCGACGATTCGGCTGATTTACAGCAAACATGGTCACGGGAGGACTGAGGCGTGACGTCCTATTGTCATAGTTTGAACTGGGGTACCCTCATATTTAGTTGTTACTTGCGGTCCGATCTACGCACAAATTGCTCACAGTGTCTTGAGGTCTTGCAACGGTGAGCTTGGTTTTGGATTTAATTATATTATTTACTGGATCCCAAGTCGGTGGTAGCACCCAGCCATCTTCCCTATTGATATTAGGATGTTTTTTTAATTTCAATGGCCTAATGCAAGTAATAACTTACCCTTAGCATACCCGGACAGAGAAGTGGTGGTGAGCAATTCACCAATTTGTTCTTTGATCAGGGTTTTGTTTCTGGTGTCGGACGCGTTGAACTCTACCACGTCGAAGCCCAGTTCCTTGCAGACCAGCGCCACCGTTGTTGTTTTACCTGGATTATATAAGGTGTGACAATAATAGTGTTGTAGCGACCTCTTCAACCGTGTCACAAGCTACACAGATGGCGCTGCAGACGCATTCAGAACAATTGACAATAGTCAATACAATCCTGAATCGCGGTATGACAGTTTTCGGAGCATGTTACTTATATACAAGATCCCGAAAAGAACCGTCGGGGCATAGCGGGCGCCCCGCCATGCATCCACCCGCCTGGCTGGAAGATCATCCCTTCTCCGCTAAAGTGTAAAATATTTTAACAGTTGATGTATACAATAAATGTGTTAATGATGTTTGATTTTGTTTTAAACAAGGCGAACCAGGATCTTCTTAGTTGAGGTCGCGTTCCAATTCAGTCGTGGAGTTAAGAAAATAATTTTAAGTGACTATTTGTAATGTTAGATAGTAAACTCCTCTGTGTACAGAAAAGCAAAGCTGTCACTTGCTTGTCTGTTTCTCTACGACATGTCCGTGTGTATTCTTACTTATTAAATCCATTTCTATCTTTTCTACATCGTTTACTTTGCTGCCCATAACCCATCAGGTTATGGGCCCAGGGCGTAGTTCCCTGTAGTTATGTAAATATATTTCCAAACCATTTTCGTGAAATTAAATAATTAAATTTTTCGATCGGGTGATTTTTGGAAAAGATGGCAGCAAACACATTGATTCAATGTAACGACAAATTACGAGGTATCGACAATTATTCAACATGGAAGTTCATGATGAAAATGATTTTAATACACGATGACCTCTGGGATTGCATTGAAGGTGATAGCAAAGAAGAAAAAGTCTGTCCGAAAAAGTCTCAGAAGGCTTTAGCGAAAATCTCTCTGTCTGTGCAACCAGGTGCATTTCCATACATTAGAAATGCGAAGGACGCGCAAGAAGCGTGGGCGAATTTAAGTAGAGCCTATGAAGACAGAGGACTGTGTCGCAGACTAGGATTGTTAAGATTACTATTCAGTACGAAACTGAATGAGCACAGCAGCATGGAAAGTTATCTCACCAAATTGTCAGATTTGTCACAACAATTGCAGGACATTGGCTCACCCCTGGAAGACGATTTCTTAGCGGTTGTTATGTTGAGCGGATTGCAACCCGACTATGATCCTCTCGTGATGGCCCTCGAGAATTCGAACGTCAAACTGTCCAGCGGTCTTGTAAAAAGTAAATTATTGCAAGAGTACGGACGTCGTGACAAGAAGACTGACGACACAATGGCTTTGTCAACCACTACGAAACCATTTAGATGTTTTCGATGTAAGAAAACTGGACATTTTATGAAGGATTGCCCGAAAGGAAACAAGAAGGTGACTAAAGACAAGGTACACCATCAGGCTACCTTGACAGCACTAACGGCGAATATCCAGCATGACATGTGGTATGTGGACAGTGGAGCGACGAGTCATATGTGCAACAACAGAGACTTATTGCACGATTTTGTGTGTGAGAAGCCGTTTGTAGTGAATGTAGCAAATGGTGAGAAGCTGTTGACAGCGGGTCGAGGACAGGTTACCGTAAACCTTAAAGACTGTGTAAGGACAATAACAGATGTTTATTATGTACCTAATCTTTCAGCAAATTTACTATCTGTAAGCGTTTTAGTAAAGAAAGGTTATAGAATAGTTTTTGATAAACATATGTGTTGTATATCTGATGTTAAGGGAGTTCTAGCTACTGCGACATTAAGGGATGGTATTTATAAACTCGATATCATCGCTAAACCCTATGTAGGGAGCATCAATAAATCTGTTTCTTTCAGTGCATTGACAGATGGTAAGGAACTTCAATCGGATCGCAAGACGGTCTTGCGAGCTTCATCAAGTTCGGAAGGTAAAGTAGCAGAGGAGTCTCAGGAGACGTGGCATCGTCGTTTAGGCCACTTGAACTCCAGGAGCATGACGCTTTTAAAACGAGGTATGGTGACAGGAGTGAACTATAATACAAATATTTTTCATCCGTGTACTGCGTGTATTGAGGGCAAGCAGACTAGACTGCCTTTCCCTAAGAAGTCATACACCAGAGCTACTGTAGTGTTAGGGTTGATTCACACAGACTTGTGTGGCCCTATGCCATGTGTTTCTTTTAGCGGTAAAAAGTATTTTCTGACGTTCATCGACGACTACACTAGAAAAACTTATGTGTATTTTTTGAGGACGAAGGATGAAGTATTTGAGCATTTCAAGAATTTTAAAGCGGTGGTAGAAAATGAAACTAATCACAAAATAAAAATTCTTCGTAGTGATAACGGTGGTGAATTTGTAAATTCCAAATTACAGGATTTCCTAAAGAAAAGTGGAATCAAGCATCAGACAACAGTCCCGTATTCCCCACAACAGAACGGCGTGGCGGAAAGGGCGAACAGGACTATTGTGGAGAAAACAAGGTGTTTGTTACGAGATGCAGGATTGGAGAACAAATTCTGGGCGGAAGCTGTGAATACTGCCTTTTACTTGAAGAACAGGACACCAACTAAGGCTGTAGTTGGAAAAGTTCCTGAGGAGAAGTGGACCAATCAAAAGGTGAACGTAAACCATTTACGTATTTTTGGTTGTTTAGCGTATGCAGTTGTTTTAAAGAATCGAAACAAACTAGATTCAAAATCAAAACAATATATATTCGTTGGATATTGTGACGATACGAAAGGCTACAGGCTTGTGGATCCTACTGATTCGTATAAATGTGTCAGGGCTCGTGATGTGGTTTTCTTGGAAAAGAGTTTCTACAAGAATAGGTCACATGATGATAATCAGGACTTGGTATTTATACAGCCTGATGGACCGTCTGAGCTATCTACTGTAAGTCCAGAGTTGTCTGATGACCGAGGGCAAAGGATGAGTACAAATACAGTACATGACACAGATAGTGACGACACTTTTGAATCAAATAGCTGTGCGGATCCAACATATATTCCAGGTGATACGAGCTTGGACGATACATCATACATGTCAGACTGTGAAGATCCAGAGATGGATGCGCAGTCTGTGTTGCTGGTGAAGAAATTATGCAGCGATGGTGATGAGCCAGAAAGCGTACAGGAAGCCATGGATTGTTCAGAAGCAGTTGAGTGGAGAAAAGCTATGTCAGATGAGTACAAATCTTTCATTGATAATAAATGTTGGACACTTACTGAGAGACCAAAAGACCAAAAGCCTATAAAGTGCAGATGGGTATTCAAAAAGAAAAGAGGTCTGGACGGTGAACTCTTGAGGTATAAAGCTCGCCTCGTGGCAAAGGGTTATACTCAGAAGTATGGCGTAGATTACGAAGAAACATTTTCCCCAGTGGTAAGATACTCTACTATTAGAATGTTACTGGCTATAGCTGCGGAGTACGATATGGATATCGATCAACTCGATGTGAAAACTGCGTTCTTGAATGGCGATCTAAAAGAAAAGGTCTATATGGAGCAGCCTGATGGTTACAAAATGAAAGGTAAAGAACAAATGGTTTATAAATTTAATAAAGCCATTTATGGCCTGAAACAAGCATCCAAGATGTGGTATGATAAATTAAATGAAGTTTTGTTGAAGAAAATGAATTTTAGAAAAACTTCGTCAGAACCCTGCGTGTATTTTAAAAGAATGCTAGGTGAATTGTTGATCATTGCCTTGTACGAGGATGATATTCTATTGTTTTCAAGTACTAATTCGGTCTTAAAGAAGAAAATAAAGAGCGATTTGATGAAGGAATTTGAAATGAGAGACTTGGGTCCTGTTAACCACATTTTAGGCATGAGAGTTAAGAAGAGTGATGATAAAATAACTCTTGATCAATCTGGTTATATAATGAAAGTGCTAGAGAAATTTCAGATGACAGATTGTAAGTCCGCCAAGACACCAATGGAAAAGGGTCTAAAACTTTCGCATGAAAAAGGAAAGGAAGAGAAGTATAGTTACAGAAATTTGATTGGATGTCTAATGTATATCGCAGTATGCAGCAGACCGGATATTGGTCACGCTGTGAGTGTGCTGAGCCAATTTAACGAAACTTACTCAGAAGTTCATTGGAAAGCGGCAAAACGGATACTAAGGTATCTAAAAGGAACGTCCAATTTTTCATTGACATTTGAAAAAGGAGGACTGGACAGTGTCACCGCCTACGTTGACGCTGACTGGGCTAACGACGATATTGACCGGAAGTCATACACAGGTTTTATTTTTAAACTTGGAAAGTCTTTAGTAGCCTGGGAGAGTAGAAAACAAAAGACAGTTGCTCTTTCAAGCACAGAGGCGGAGTATATGTCGATGTCAGATGCTTGCAAGGAAGCTTATTTTGTTCGCAACTTTCTGTATGAATTGTTAGAGAAAGATTGTAAAGTTTTAATGTACAACGATAACCAATCTGCTCAGAAGTTAACTATCAATTCAATGTTCCACAGCAGAACTAAGCACATTGATGTGAGGCATCATTTCATTAGAGAGGCAATAAAGCGAAATGTTATTGATGTCAAGTATTTGTCAACAGATTTGATGATAGCAGATATTTTGACTAAACCTCTGACAAAAGAAAAACATGAACAGTTTGTTAAAGGTTTATGTTTGTCTAATTTATAATAAGGTTATTAGACATAGGTAGTTAGAGTTGTCATATGCTATGACGGTTTAGTTATGTTTGTTTTTAAGAATGTTGATATGTTGTTGTTTTTTAGTTTGCTGTGAGTATAAGTTGTATGTCTTATGTTTTGAACTATGTTGGAGTAGTTTAAGGGGGAGTGTTAGATAGTAAACTCCTCTGTGTACAGAAAAGCAAAGCTGTCACTTGCTTGTCTGTTTCTCTACGACATGTCCGTGTGTATTCTTACTTATTAAATCCATTTCTATCTTTTCTACATCGTTTACTTTGCTGCCCATAACCCATCATGTAAAAGCCCCTATAGGCATATCTGAAAGACTTTGGTGAGTCCGCAGATAAATATTTTTTTTACATAAAGCATGTGAATAATGTAGGTTCAAATAAACAGATTATGCAACATACCAACACCAGGCGGACCGGACAGCAAGGCCGCCTTGAAATAACCTCCATCGTCGCCTTTGGCCCACGGACTGGGCTTAGGAAGCTTAGCCTTTCGGCTCACGTACCATTTCGTTAGCCAGTTTGTTAACCTGCAAGATTAGTATTAAATAATGTCCCAAATAAGCAACGCTTGTATTATGGGTACCATACAATGGACTGGGGGCGATCCCAGTATATAAACATCCATGGCTCAGGTACAAATATTCGTGCTATAAACTAATGGACGGATTCTGGTAAAACTTGGAATGGCGATAGCTTATTTTGACCCGCGCCAACATTTTAATATATATAAATTACGTGTCACGGTGTTTGTCCGCTATGGACTCCTAAACTACGAAACCGATTTTAATAAAATTTTGCACACTGTGCAGTTTTATCTAACTTGAAAGATAAGATAGTTTATATATTAATTTATTTTATATGGCAAAACAACGTTTGCCGGGCCAGCTAGTATAAGTATAAATTTGATCCTGAAAAATGAAACGGTTCCCCGGGTTTGCCATATAACCGCCAATGCGTACGAAGTCGCGGGCACAGCTAGTCTACAGTACATATATTACTTACTTTTTAACGTTACTCGCGTCGCCGTGCTGACCGATGATCTGCTTCACGTTTTGCGGCTTATATTTATCCACCCACATGTACATGTTTGGGTTTTTATCATGATCTGTGGTAATGGTATCTGTAAAATTATTAATTCTAACATTAATTATGGTATTAAATAATTTTCTTCGCGTCAATAGCTGATCAAGGAAACGCCCACTGCTCAAGGAAACGCCCACTGCTCAAGGAAATGACCACTGCTCAAAGAAACTCCCACTGCTCAAGGAAATGACCACTGCTCAAGGAAACGCCCACTGCTCAAGGAAATGACCACTGCTCAAGGAAACGCCCACTGCTCAAGGAAATGACCACTGCTCAAGGGAGTGCCCACTGCTCAAGGAAACGCCTACTGCACAAGCAATTTCGCTTTTAGTTCTAGTCAATAACCCAGTGGTTTGAGGGGTAGCCCTCGTAACCGAGAAGCTCTGGCATTGTTCCCGTCCCTGATCATTAAACTTTTAATGTAACTCCACTCTTTGCACAAGCTATCGCTTAGTTCAGGGGGCTGACTTGCACATGCAATATTAATATATATAAAAAAAACTAGTAGTCAGATGTTGATGGAGGGCTCCGGAAAACTACATATTTTTAAATGCAGGCAGTTTTTGGAGTATCACAATGAATTCCTTACTTTTGCCATTGCAACTTGATTCAGCTTCAGATTTCACATCATTAATTTCATCTTTGATTTTTCTAGGACTCTTTGATTTACCGCGACTCGACTTTGGTTGATCACTAGTTTCCATTTTGATCTTGCAATTTGTTAATTTCGATTCACTTTTTTTATTGTCTGATGGATTCGTTGTAGATATTTTGTTAACATGATTGTGTTTTTCCAATTTATCTTTTGGACTTATTTTATCTTTGCTCGATTTTCGATCGAGACTTTTATCTTTCTTGATTTCTTTATCGTGTTTCACGTTGCTTTGTTTCGATAGGTTCACTATCATTTTTAAAAATTCATCCTCATTAATTATTTTGACTCCTAGTTCCTTGGCTTTAGCTATTTTCGCCGGTCCTGCGTCATCACCCGCTAGGACATGAGTCACCTAAAAACCATTTGTCATTTAACTCATAGTTCCTATTTATGTATTACTTTCTTAGTTCATTTATATCCTAGAACTAGGATCCCCTATATCATGGACATAATCCAATATAAAATTACTTATATAGATACTAGCTGTTGCCCGCGACTTCGTCCGCGTGGTATTTAACAAAGACAACCGTTGACAACAGCCTGCTCGCCCATTCTGAGCCCGCGGGACGCATTGCAGGTTGTTGCTATCAAACTTAATCAGGCGCTGCGCTGCAACATTGGTTTTAATTTTTTTTTCGTGAGATCCTATGGTTTTTTCTAAAATAAAAGTAGCCTAAGTTACTCCTTGTTACATCAGCTATCTGCCAGTGAAAGTCCCGTCAAAATCGGTCCTGCCATTTCAGAGATTAGGCGGAACAAACAGACAGACAGACAGACATACAGACAAAAATTGTAAAAAATGTTGTTTCGGTATAGGTATCGTGTATACATCCAAATGCACTTAGTAAAAAGCGGTTATTTTAATATTACAAACAGACACTCCAATTTTATTTATATGTATAGATTAAATGACCATGACTTGGTAGTAAACATTCATATGCATCACACAAAGATTTTCTCTAACTGGATTCGGGAGACTTCTATAATTATCTTTGACTTATATTGATTGATCTACAATTAGGACAGTCACCATTTCCTAATTGAATTTTCATTATCATTAAACTCTTGTGGTAAAGTTAGCTAAAAAAATAAAAATAGTTTCATAGTTGTAAAGTTTAATTTCAATAAGCTCAATAGTACTTCTCATCACTTGTACATACCTTTTTAGTGACGCCAGATTTAACAGTACCTCCGTACTGGCTAATAACTGCACTAATTTCATCTTTTTCAAATGAATCCAGCACTCCGGTCAACACAAACGCACAGTCTTTCAAGCAATTTGGAGTTCCCTGAAAAATACAAAAAAAAATATACTGACTGAATTGGTCTATGGGCTATATTTCATTCAAGCTTTTGACCGCGGCTCCGTAAGCGCAAGCAGCGATTATAGTCTGCTGGTCGACCCCTAATAAATGGGCAAAAGCATATAATGTAGAGGCTTAGATCCCTCTAGCCCAGCCTTTCCCAAAGTGGGCGATAACGCCCCTTGTGGGCGCTGCAGGCCTAAATGGCGGTCAGAGACCCAGAAACAAAATGGGTGCATTGTATGGAGTTGGCGTAGACGTTGTGTAATTAATTTAATTTGAATTTATAGTGGTGTTTAAGTACGTGAAAAAATTGGGGCGCTAAAAAATAATTCATTCTCAAAGTGGCCAGTAGACAAAATAAGTTTGGGAGCCCCTGCTCTAGCCCATGTATAATGCTCAAACTAACACACAGACAAGAATTCAGTGCCTTCTGACAATACTATCCCTTAAATTATTTTTTTAAATACTATTTTAACATACAGACTAAACTAAGTTTAAAATATATTTCTACCTCTGGTATTTCTTTAGCCCCTAAATGTTTTGGTCCAGATCTGTTCAAATAATTCTTATATAACGCGGCGGAATGCTGCCTCCTCTCGTGTCTCTCTTCATCTGTGAGAACTGTAAATAAAAAATATATATATTAGTAACTACTTACCTAGCAACTTTTTCATAAAGAGTCATGACTCTTTATGAATAAGTAGTTACTTGTGAATAGTGAAGAGTAAGTAGTTACTAATATAATAATAATATAAGTATATGCCATGGTGTATAACTCACCAGAATCATTGAGACTTTTGTTAAATTTATTCTTCTTATTCTTTCCTTTACCTTCGTGATCATCAACAATTGTCATATCAGCATCATCATTTATCATTGAATGATCATCAGTTGATTTGCTTTTACCCACATCATCCAACTTTTTCTTTTTACCGCAGCTATTCTCATTAACATTGCTATTGTATTCAACAAATTCCGAAAATTTTCTTTTATTATCTAATTTGACTTGTTCCTTGATTCCAAGCTTTGCATCTTTGGGTTGCTTATAGTCTTTTATTGCCATATTTGTATCATCTTTGATGACTTTGTTTGAATCTCTGTCTGTGTTACTGCTTTTATATTTATTTTCATGTTTCAAGTCTTTTTTCGTATTTGCTGTATCTGTATCATTGAGTACTTGTTTATCTGCATTTTTCATGTGTTGCTTTGCACCTTTAGTATCATTCTTTTCTGTTTTATCTTTTTTTATGTTATCCTCAGATGTTGAAGGTATTCGATTTTTAGATAGAGACTTTTCAATGTTAGGTTTTCCATTAATTTTAAAATCTAATGACTGATTTTCATGATTGGAAATAGATTTATCATCTTTGGATGTATCGGTGTTAGCTTCTATCTCAGCATTATCAATTTCTAATAAACTCTTTTCGAATTCATCATCGGAATGTATGCCAGTCTCAGTTTTCTTCTGTTTCTTGACTAGCGGCTCTGTTCTCTTGATAGGCCCACTTCCAAATATATCAACAGCTTTAACTTCTTTCAATGATGGCTTTGATGATTTATGTGTGTGCTTGGTTGATTTCACTTCATCTTTTTTCTTATTTTTTACTGCAAATATTTCTTCCTCTGAATCAGAGTCCTTTATTACTCGTTTTTTCTTGGTGTCTTTTTTCTGCTTTAAGAGTTTAAGAGGTTTATCAAAAAGTGTATATTATAATGTTGATTAATTAAGAATATAGTTTACATAATCACCTCCCCATATATAGATCCTATTATAATTAATTATGTGCCCAAACAGTACTTAACATAAAGGTTTGGTCTTGAAACCTGTACTATGAGGATAAATACAAGATATCTTCAAGAAGCTAGGCAAAGTGTGCATCAACATGGTCGCTTCAGATAATGCTCAATTTTATAAAATATCAACCAATCAACACATAAGATAAGCAAATCTTGTATTATAGGTATCACATGGGGGTGAACCTAGTAATTCCTGGATATATCAGGGCAAATATTATGATTATTTCAGAATATTGACCAGGTGTGATTTGCTCGTACAACCGTGCAACCTATGCTCAATCCAAAACCGGATATCATCAGAATTTTATCACTTACACAAAAACTTACTTTATTCTTTATAATTTGAATGTCCGGTGACTCTGGTATAACATCATCATCTTCTTCACATTTGGGATTCTGTGTTTTCTTTTGAAAATATGATCTGATATCCTAGAATTACACAACAGCTGTTTACATAAACAAAGAGGAATACCTAACCTGTATTACACTGTACTGTGGAATATGACTTCAATTCTTTCCATGAAGATCTGTCATCAAACTATCATAACAATATGAGTAATTAGATAAGTAATTAAGCCGCATAGAAATCAAATTTTATGAGCCGATTTTGTTTCATAACGACATTTTTGTAATAAATCTTATGATTTATTACGAAGATGTCGTAATACCTACTTCCTATTCTATAATAAAGCCAGAAACGTTAATCTGTATTGTTTTCTCATTCATGAGATTTAAATATTATGGAAAACGGTATAATAGTATTAGGACAAAACAAACTCGACTCGGTTCTACTATCATTTGCTAATCCATTATTATGTTGTGACGGACATTCATTAACAATAATTTGGTTTAACTTACTTTCGACATAATGCTGCGATTTAAATAATAAACATGATTTTTTCAATTCGTACACTGTTCTCTTTTAAAATTCTAACGACAACAGAAAATTATAAAACTATTACTTTACTACCTACGCCGTTCATTCATTGATTTCACACGCGCGCGAATTCTTTTGATTTTGACAGTTTTAGGCGTTATTTTAACGTAACCTTTTACAATAACAGTTACGGGGCGCTTAACTGAATCACCAGTTGCGAGTCGATCGATAAAATAGTTATTTTTCGTAACTAGTTACAGCAGGAGTATATTTTCATGAGGTGACCAACAAAGATACAAATATTTTTTCATTTGTTTCTCGCCCACAGAGCATGTAAAGTTTATTCTTATCAACGTTGGCGGTGGGTCGAGCTGAGAACTCCGAAGTGAGCGAGCGGGTGATATGATTAATTCCGAACGAGGCATGCCGTACTAGATACTACCATAAAAAAATATAAAACGAATGCGTATAATATATTGTTATAACAGAATTAAAAAATAACCATTTTGCCTTAGATTGAGATTAGAGCTACCGCCTACACAACTCGCACTGGCACCTAATTTTATGTTTAACTGCCTTGGATACTTGGCCTTTGAAGTCTATCAGTAGTATTTTCCTATGTTCCACATATTCGATAGATCTCCTGAAGATCAACCAACCACTCTCCAAACGAATAGAGACTCGCTAGACCACCGCTAAACTTATTTTTCCCTCTTACATGTCTGCATGACCCAGTCTTTGACTACATTCCGTAGTAGGGAAATTCGTTCCGTAAAGGACAGATTTGATGTTTATCGTTCATATTTATGATCATATTTCTTCTTTTTATCATTACACTGACAGATAACATGAACACTTCTTTCGTTACATACAAATTCAATGTTATATCTTATGATTCTATTAATATTATCTAACGCGGAATACGTTAGAAGTAAAAATGTGGGTAGTACTCTATTCTATAATATACGCTTTAAATATGACTGCTGGAACCAAGATGACATAGCTAAGCTGCGTGTTCGCAAAACCTTCGATGATCTCTTAACACCCCAAGCTAATCCCGATAGAGTCAATACAAAATTCATCAAAGACACGATAAAATATTTCAGAAATGCTTTGAGCTCTGTAGAACACAGCGAAGATCCTCATAGTGCTTCGATACTCAAAGCAGCGTTATGCGATACTATTGGAGGGAGTTTGAGAAGCGAACTTCTTCCAACAGTTAGATTTGCTTACTACGCAGGCTATGTGCCTTACAGAAATGCGCGGCAACTCCACAGTTTCTACGAAGAGATTCAACATTATTTGAATACCCAGGGACTGGGATGGAAACGGCCAGCGAGGATACCGCAATGGTCCAATTTAACTGTAGCCAAAATCTCAATAGGAACTGGAAAACTTTTCAACCCTTGCGCTTGTTTAGTCACGAGACGTGATGCAAATTTTTGTATCCATCTGCCATCTCCCAGACTGGATGACAATGATTCACCTTCAGCGATAGCATTGCCATTCAAAAGAAATGGCCTGGTGAGTTTATCATCTGCGGCTGCAGAGAACATTCTTCTAAAATATTATACAACAGCAACGAGATGTATCCTGCACAGCTCTCCTCGAAAGTGTCGCCACTCGGACTTCGTCAACTTTAACAATGCGCTGTGGCACTGGATGAAACGCGACGTTGCTCCACATCTTGTAGACGAGAAGTTGTACGCCGCTTACGGAGGCGTCTTAAGAATAGCAGCAGCTGTACAGAACTACGGCAAAGGACTGTCGAGACGCAATCTCTTTGATAACGAAGATGTCACAACAAAATGGTTGCCCTGGAGATCGTTTACTGATTCCTATATTTACATCGACAAGGAATGGACGCCGCAGTTGTATATTTGTTTAGTTTTACTCGCCGCACTAGCGATATGCCTCCTTCAGATTTGCTACAATTATATTTTCGGAGATGCGAGCAGATGCCGCTGTACCGGCGGCGGCGGCGGCGGCGGGTGCGGAAATCCAACTTCACAAGTCGCTTGCGCAAAGGTTGATACTAAATCTCCGCTCACGATGCCTCACCAGAGCGCAGTGTATTTCAGCGAAAAGAAACGCAACAAGAGCACGTCTTCGAGAACGAAAAACTCATCATTAGGGTCGATACAGACGCAGAAAGTTTACGATTTAAACGAAAACACAGAAAAGATGATGGCAGTTATAATGAGCGATAATGAAAACGAGGGAAGCGATACAACACAATCGAAGACCGACACCGAGGAAAGTTGTTTTAAATTGATCGAAAACCGTCCTAAGAGTCCGCCGAAAATAGAGGCGTCCATGGCCCAATTAAAAATCCAAAGGACGCCATGTTCATCCATAAAACCATCAATACCTTACTCGACGAGTACGCTTACATGTTCCGATGTAACGTACTGTCAGCGCCAGCAGCATAGCGAGTCGGCATGGTCTGGTACATGTAGTACTACATCAGGAAGATCTTGTAGTTCCACCAGTTCCAAGTCTCAGAGTCGTCATTCGAAGAGCTCTCGGGACTTGGCGTGGGCCCGTCACGTGATCGCTAAGACTAAGAGTACTCGGAGTACTAGGTCGACTTCAGGCACGGATTTGAATATAAACAAATTTATAAAAGCGTCGTCGAACCGGTAAATATTTTAACATACCTAAGATATTTTTCAATACAAGTCTAGACCTCCCCCTTACCATGTGTTAGGACTCAGTTAACTTTGTTGTTCGTGTATATTTTGTATTGTTAGATTGTTTAATTTATAGGATGTTTAGTTAGTTATCGCTTAAGATATATTGGATATTTAAGAATTATAAGATTTCTAAGAATATATATATATTAGTTCATTATATATAACTTGTTTTATTGGTATTATTTTTTACCCTTAACTATTTCTGCAGATTGAAATAAATTCATATATTTGGGCCTTTGATTGAGGTCACTATACTAAATTACGTTTATATCCGTTTAATCGAATTTGCGTGCCCTCACTTTCTTTATAAAAAAAATACTTATTTTTAGATCTCTCCAATAGATACTTAATTGCTAATGTAATTTGTCCTATGGTATGACCTGGATGTATTACTATTATTATATATAGAAAATTTATAAAAAAAATTAAGAAGTAAGTGCTTATTTATTCAACATATTTATTTACATAATATAATTAATTACAACGATTTACATACTTTTGTCCCAGACGCACCCACGCACGTTTAAAATAATACATCCCTAAAGTACGAATATATTATAAATTATATAAATATTGTAATATGGTATATTACATTCAACGTAATTTGTACCTTGTTCAAAATCATCATTCAAATTTTTTTTTATAAATTGTCGAGCAAATGGACCACTTTTTAATTTGAAACTGGCAAAATACACAAACGTGTGATGCCAAAAAATTACATTTGGTATATCTTAAATAATTGTTCAAAGGAATAAAGTAACAAATGTTATCATTAAATATAACTTATTTAATTGGTTTATGCTAATGAACTGACTTAAGGTATTTTGGAATAATGACCATATTTAACTGTGCCTACTACTATTATTACCAGTAGAAAAAAAAATATTTTGAAAGAAACTAAACGAAATAACCATATATATTCCATAAACAAGTTTCACAAGGTCCAATTTCATTTGCTCACAAATATAATACAAGTTGTATCAATGGAATCGTCGCATATGAACCGTATGAATAAATAAAATTCAGCTATTTAAAAATAATAATTAAATCACAGTAATGTTACAAAATAATAATATCTTTAATAATATGTGTACACTTAATATAAAAAAATATATACCTACTTTAATAAAAAATAATCTGAGACTACTAGAGTCATGTCAAAGTTAATAAAAAATAAAAATTGTGAAATAAAATCCGGGCACAGCGTGAAGAGGTCCTTACAATAATATCGGGCACCTCTACTGTTGTGGTAATACTTTAGGAATACGGCGCAAATACCCATATTAGGACGAGCCCTAAGACTTATACATGATTGTTTACAAATCAGAAGTAAAAAAAATATTGTTTAGTACATTTTATGATAAAGATGTCATTTTTTACACAGCCTTTGACACAGATGTATAAGTTATTCTTATGATTAATTACAGACGGACTTAATTTCCCGTTACTATCATACCGAGTGCTTTTTAACATTGTCATATTGAAAATATTCCTTACCCTTTTCAAAAGAAAAAAAAAAGCACCATGTACTAGAAAGAACAATAATATCCGTCTTCGAACTGTGTAACTGTATATACATATAACAATTATACATAAACTACACCTGTAATACAATAACTATTAACCAATACTTACGTCTTAAAGTTATATACATCTTGGTAACAAGAAGAGAATCTCAGTAATTGTGAATAACAACAAACTCTTAAAGAAGATAACATATAGCAAGTTGTGTGCAATTAGGTCATACTTTATGGAGTCATTTAAGATACATTAAATCGCATGCCAAATAAGAAAACACCAAGAATATTGTATAAGTATACTAAGAGATAGTTGGGGATTAGGCCATAGTCCACCACGCTGGCCCAGTGGTGGTTGGCGAACTTCACACGTCTATCTAGAGGTTCTCTCAGACATGCAGGTTTTCTCACGATGTTTCCCTTCACCGTTTAGCAACTGATAATCGTGGTTGAAAATAAGATTCGCACATGAAATCCAGAAACCCCAGAGGTGCGAGCGGGGGTTTGAACCTGCGATCCTCGTTACCGAGGCAATCGTTCTACCAACTTGGCTATCACTGCTTTACGTGGTTTTCAAAACATCTAAAATAATAAAAAGCCCATGTAATGACTCACTGTCGAGGACCGGCTTCCCCGCAATCCGACGGTGATTATTAATAATGCTAGAAAAAAGAACTATGCTTGAAATACAGCCAAGAATAAGAAAAGAAGAATGAGGCCAAAAAGTCCTTACGGCAACACCAAATAAAAATGAATCATCAATGGTTAACATCATTATGTAATGATAGATGAATCAAAGTTAGCATACAATTTAACAATATATATAAATTAACTCCATATACACCTTACATAGTGTGCAATAGGGCACTTATATCCAAATTAATCACATACAAATATGAATCTAAATTTGTTAAACTTAAAGATCATTTCCTTATGTTTTTGTACTGTCGGTCGCTCCACTTTCTGTGCATATATTTGACTATGTACAGCGGCAGACACGATACTAATGTTATTACTATTACCTTCCACCAGAAGTCCCAGTGCCTTATGAAGTCCGCATCTGTGGGGGATAAAAAATCGCACTTTGTACACGGTATACTATAGTTGCGCATGCGCATGCCGACAAGGAACCTCATTTCTCGAATTATATTACACCAGCGGGGTTATTTTAAACGATTCGAAATCGACATCGGAAACGGATTTGAAACTTTCCGATGTTGGTGTCGCTCCCGACGAGCTTTTCGACGGAAACTTTTTGAAAAAACGATTTGGCATTGTCATCAAGTTCATCGAAGATAATCAAATTCGGAATTTTAATAGCGATTGCGGTACTCCAGCTCGGAGGTTTTCGATTCCGTTTCCGATATCGATTCCGAATGGTTTAAAATAACCCCGCAGGGCGGTCTTTCTTGCTATTAATCCGATTGGGCCGTATGTGTACGCTCAGTCACGTATAGTTAATTTCCTTCTTCTGAGAGCACGTAAAGTCGGTCCTGCGCCTGACCTCCTCTCTCCAATCGTGTCGGATTACTGTCCTATCAGACTATAAGAGTGAGAACCTGTGCTTGCGCACACGCTTATGCATCATATTATCTCCAGCATAGTTGTCTAATCTATTGGCCGCCGTGACCGAAATTTTGTCAGAAGAATTTTATATTACCTATTCTGAAAAGGCTATGTTCATAATTCAAAGGTCGCATACCGAAATACGTGGTGAATATGAGCAGCGTGGCGATGTACATGAGCAGGCTGGCCAGCTCGGCGCCCACCATGAGCCAGTGCCACGTCACCACGGTGAGCGCGACCATGATCAGCTCGGTGAGGATCAGCGCCGTGTAGCTGATCTCCACGATGTGGATCAGCTGGTCCTCGAACAGCACCAGCGCGCCGTACATTATTACACCACCTGGGATTTATTCATTGTGGTTAAAAAAACTCTTAGTGACCGATCTTTAGACAGTTGTCGGATATAATATGATCATGGCAGAGCATAATATCGCCAGACAAATACCAACTGCATGGTCCATAACTAAGGAACGCTTGTGTTATAGGTGAACAAGCAAGCATATTCAAATCCCGCGCTGGCCACACCGGCGGGGCGACAGCGGCGTGTGCGCGGGGCGCGGGGCGAGCCTCCACCGGCCGGGACCGGCCGCGGCGCGCCACTCGGCCTCCGACGCCCGGCCCGCGCGGTCGACGTTACGCATTATTATATTATTAACATTAAGAAACTTAAATACACGTAGTAAAGACATATTCAGCGCCTTTTAATTTAACAAATCCACTACCACCAGCTATCGAGGGAAGGAGTGCGCCCAATAATAGCTTCTGGGCGCACAATAGGTACTGTAAAATGGACAGGGGGCGGTCCCAAGTACATAATTAGTATTTAGTAGGGTTCCGTACTCAAATTATAGTATGGTTTCACCATGACTGTCTCGGACTGACAGTCATGGCGAAACCACAGTCCACACCACTTGACAGTCATTTTATTCAGAGACTATTGGATTTCGTGTATCCCATCGCTAAAATAAATTTGTATTAATATATAAAAAATATATATATGGGTACTGTAATATATGCACAGATACACATCATAATATATTCCTACTGAGGAATAGTGTTAATTATAAGCATGTCATCATTCCATCACTCATTCGTTCAACTCATTCATTCAAATGTAATTCATTCCATAGAGACCGAATAAAGTCAGTTGGAATTCCCGCCAGCTCGTTGTATTATTTCATGGTGACAGCGGTAAAAAAATAGTATTTTAAAAAGTGTTATTGGTAAAAAATACTATTAAATCGTAACGATGGAGCACGCACGGCCACCGGCGGAACTAAATCTGGTCGGAGGACCAGCGGCGCGGGCCGACATGTGGAAAAAATGGCAGCGTCAATTTATGATATTTTTAAAGGCGTCCGGAGTTTTTAAAGAATCTCCAGAAACTCAGGCAAGTTTGTTAGTTAATCTCATTGGGCCAGAAGGGTATGATATATTCTCGACTTTTAAATTCGCCAAGGAAGATGATCGGGATGACATTAAGGTGATTATTAATAAGTTCGATGAGCATTTTACAACTAAACCGAATACAACAATGGCCAGATTTAAATTTTTTACACGAAATCAGGAGAAAGGCGAAACTATTGATGTATACGTCACCGCTCTGAGATTATTAAGTCATGCTTGTGAGTTTGAACATTTGGAGGATAGTTTAATAAAAGATCGCATCGTGTGTGGTGTTCTGGAACCTTCCGTGCGTGATAGGCTGCTAAGGACAGACGACTTGACACTACATAAGGCTATTAAAATATGTGAGGCTAATGAGATGTCCAATGAAGAAAATCGCCAAATTGAAGTGGCAAAAACTGGTACGGGCGGCGTGCCGTCGGCTATTGATGCCGTTGACGCGTATTTTGGTTCGCGTGCACCGAGGGCGAGAGGCGGCGGCGGGGCGTGGCGGGCGCGGGGAATGCGCTTCGCGCGGCCCGCGAATGTTGCGGGACACGGCAGCGGGTCGGTGAAATGTTGTGATAAGTGCGGTGGATTTAGATGTGATGGCAAATCGCAATGTCCTGCGAAATATGTTAAATGTTATTTGTGCAACACGCAAGGACACTATAGACGGATGTGTCAGAGAAAATATGCAGACTCGAGGAATGTTTACGAGCTGACCCAAGGCGAGATTGGAACTACCGACGACGAAGAAGACCATAACTTGTTCTTTGTATCGACAATATCGGTTCACGGCATTGAAAATGATAACTGTAAGTGGTACGAATCTTTGTATTTAGTGTCTAATGGTTTAAAAGTTATGTTTAAGTTAGATACGGGCGCTGATTTTAATGTTATTTCAGTGGAAACTTTCAAAAGTCTAGGATTTAATATCAATGACATTACACAGCATAAAATCAACGCCCAATCATATTGTGGAAATTATATACCTACACTGGGTACATACATTATGTCGTGGCTGTGTAAGAACAGGGCTTATACAATCCAATTTGTTATTGCGAATATGAAGTGTCAGAGTGTTCTAGGTAAAGATACATGTGAGGAGCTCGGTCTGGTTAAACGTATCTTGTCAGTAACGTTGTCAGGCTATGACGATTTATTCCACGGTCTAGGTAAGTTACCAGGCAAATATAGAATTATTTTAGATAAAGATGTGAGCCCTTCCGTGTGCCCTGTCAGGAAAATACCCATGGGTGTAAGAGAAAAGTTATTAAGTACTTTGAGTGCTATGGTCGATATGGGTGTTATAAGGAAAGTGTCTCATCCTACGCCTTGGGTGAATGCAATTGTGCTAGCACCTAAAAAAAATGGCGATTTACGAGTATGTCTCGACCCGCGACCCCTCAACCGCGCCATCCGCCGGGCGCACTATCCACTACCTACAATTACGGATATAGCTACTAAGCTGCAGGGAGCTCGTTTCTTTAGTAAACTAGACGCGAGGTCAGGATTTTGGATGGTTGAACTTGATGATGAGAGCGCTGACCTCTGCACGTTCGGGACGCCATTTGGTAGGTATCAGTTTTTAAGATTGCCATATGGAATTAACTCTGCCTCAGAAATCTTTCACTGTAAGGTACGCCAATTGCTGGAGAACTTGGAGGGGGTAGATTCTTTTATTGATGACGTTATCGTCTGGGCCGATAGTAAAGAAGAGCACGATAGACGTCTTAAAAGCTTGCTGAATAGAGCACGTGAAGTAGGTATTAAGTTTAATAAAGAAAAGTGTGAGTTTTGTGTTGAGGAAGTAACATATTTAGGACACACATTTAGCGCTAGAGGTATGCACATTGATCAAAATAAACTGAAGGCAATTCTAGACATGCCTAATCCAAAAGATAGATGTGCATTGGAAAGATTCATGGGTATGGTGAATTACCTGTCAAAATTTATTTCGCAATATTCAGACACAGTTGCTCCGTTAAGATCACTGTTAAAAAAGGGCGTCGAGTGGACATGGGACTCGACGCATGATGCAGTAGTAGCACAATTGAAACACGCGCTGTGTAGTGCACCCGTGTTGGCGTTATATTCAGGTGATAAGCCAGTCTTGCTTTCAGTAGATGCGAGTGCAGGAGCGCTAGGGGCGGTGATTCTTCAAGAGGGGCGTCCAGTTGAATTTGCGTCGCTCACTCTCACAGATACACAAAAGCGGTACGCTCAAATGGAGAAGGAAATGCTGGCAATAGTTTTTGCTCTTGAGAGATTTCGCCAATACGTTTATGGTAGGGACGATGTTATTGTAGAATCTGATCACAAGCCTTTAGAGTCGTTGTTTAAAAAACCATTAGATGCAGTTCCAGCTAGACTGCAAAGAATGATGCTTCGGGTGCAAGGATACAATTTTAAAGTAGTATATAAACCGGGTAAATATATGTACGTAGCTGACACATTATCACGTGCTGCTTTGCCGGAATTAATGTCAGAAAAGGTATCCCATGACTTGGAGGAGCAGTCATGTTTTATATTAGCCAATGTACGATTTAGTATAGATCGTTTAAAAGATATTAAGGAAGCTACTCGAAAGGATAATGAATGTAAAATAATAATAAAATATATTTTAAATGGTTGGCCAATGATTAAAAATTATGTAGATGTGATAGTTCGTTCTCACTGGGCGCATAGGGAGACCTTAGAGTATTTAGATGGGGTGATATTTAAGGATAATTTAGTTTATGTACCAAAGGAACTTCGTAGTGAAATGATAAATCGCGTGCATGAGGGCCACTTAGGTATTGAACGTTGCAAAAGGCGTGCGCGAGACGTAATGTTTTGGTGTGGCATGGCGCGAGATGTGGAGCAAGCTGTGCGCCGATGTCGCGCGTGCGCGGAGCATGCTGCGGCACCGCCGCGCGAGCCCATGATCCCGCACCAGGTGCCAGAGATTCCTTGGTTGAAAGTAGGATCGGATATATTTGAACATGGCAAAAAGTATTATCTCATATTAGTTGATTATTTTTCGAATTTCATAGAAGTAAATATGTTAAATAATATTGGTTCGAGAGCTGTTATAAATGCTCTTAAGGAACAATTTGCACGTCATGGCATCCCGGAGGAGGTGATCACTGACAATGGTCCCGCATATGCGTCCAGAGACTTTATAAACTTTAGTAAAGAATGGGGGTTCTTACATACTACTAGTTCTCCCAATTTCGTGCAATCGAATGGACTGAGTGAAAGAGCTGTGAGGACGGTTAAAACTATATTAAAAAAATCGATTATTACTGGGTCCGATTTTCATTTGGCTTTACTTAATCTACGAGCTACTCCGAGAGATGATATTGGTTCACCTTCACAGCTGTTGATGGGTCGTAGGTTGAAAACTCGCTTACCGATTAAAATAGTGAAATTGGAACCAGATAGAGATAATACCATGGATTATTCTAAAATAGTTCATAATCGTATAAAGAATAAGTTATATTACGATATGCATTCGCGTCCCCTCCCAACGCTAGAACCTGGTGACCAAGTTATTGTTAAGGATGATGTAGAGAAATGTCGCATGCGTGTGCACTCAAAAGCGTTGCAGCCACGTTCTTATTTTCTTACCAACAAATATGGTAGGCTTATAAGACGTAATAGAAGGCACTTGCGCAAAGTCGAACCGGTGCGTGGGGAGACATCTTCTACATCTTGTGAGGGAAAATTTAAAGATGGTGGTAATTCAGGTGATAAGGAAGGAGGTGAAGCTGTTTGGGCTGACGCCTCTAGCCTTAGTGATGAGGAGAATCTGGTTGAGGATAAACAGGGAAAGAAAAAAGAGTTAGGTCGCGTTCAGAGGGAAGCAGCGCGAAAAGCTCGTGATTTAATCGGGTTTATGTACAAGTAGATTAATGTTTATATTATTGATGCTTTAGGTAATAAGTATCATAACTTCTTTTGTTACTTTTTAATTTCATAAGAAAATGTTTTATTTTATATAGTTAAAAGAACTTGTTTTGTTAAAGGGAAAGATGTAATATATGCACAGATACACATCATAATATATTCCTACTGAGGAATAGTGTTAATTATAAGCATGTCATCATTCCATCACTCATTCGTTCAACTCATTCATTCAAATGTAATTCATTCCATAGAGACCGAATAAAGTCAGTTGGAATTCCCGCCAGCTCGTTGTATTATTTCAGGTACCTTCCGTACTTAGGATGCGGGATTGGAAAAATATGTTTACCTCAGGGTATTGTTGTATAGGTACCTATTTTAAAATAAATATGAGGATTCTTTGACAGTTTTTTAATCTTATTAATACAAGCTGGTGCCCATAATACAAGCGTTGCTTAGTTAGGGATCGTACAGTTAGTATAATTATTACACAAAGTATGTTAAAATATTTTAAAATTTATCTCAAATACCTTATCATGCGTTTAAATATACCTGGCAGTGACATAGTCGAACTTACCTTGATATATCGAGATTCCGGTCCAAATATAGAAGGTCTTATACGACAGCTGCCTGCCGGTGGTGAGCTGCTTGTACAGCTGCGGGTACCGCAGCGCCGTGGAGCTGGGTATGTCCTTGTCCAGCACCAGCGAGAACACCGGCAGCATCGTGAACAGGGTGCCGTAGCCCACCATCAGGAAGCCGGGGTACAGGGACACCGACGAGAAGTAGAATACCACAGAGAATACAGCCTGCAGGCAACCATAGAGGATGAGTTTGTTTTTTTTTATAACAGCTTCTGCCCAGTGTGGGTGAACGTGGTAGTTCAATTTAAACCCAACAAGGATTGTAATAAAGGTCTATTTAGAATCATAATCGGAATATTTTTTATTCACGCAGACCATTAAGTATAGTACTTATGAATCGTCAAAAGTTACAAAATACTATGCTAATACTTTATGCCCCGTTCGGAATGCCGTTCCTATGGAGAAGAACGGGCAAGAAACTCCATGGTTGCTCTTTTTTTTAATAATTACAGCCTAAAGCGTGGCATGATAATATACTGCGTCGGAGAAGATAAAGGTTGGAACGGTCACATTATTTCGGAGTGCTATTATTATACGCTAGGATACAATAATATGCTATTAACTGACATCTTCAATAGTATTCGGGGGGTTCGAATCTTGGTAGGGACAAACTTTGTGAGATAAGCAGGAATGTTTGTACCTGAGTCATGGAAGTTTAATATGTATATAAGTATTATATATTGGATTCGTCCCCAGTCCATTGTACGGTACCCATAATACAAGTGTTGCTTAGTGTGGGACCGTATAGTTGGTGTGTGTGTGAGATTGAACCTCTCCAACGAAAATAAATGGAGGAAGTTATCAATTGGACTGGTATTTTATTTTTGATGTAAATTTAGTGTAGATATAGATTGTGAAAGAATTGTGGAAATGTATAGTTGAATAATGTCGCATATATTGGTGTGTGTGTGTGACCTGCATGGTGGAGACGATGAGTCCGCGGTGCACGATGAAGAGGCAGAGCGCGGCGGAGCGGCTGTGCGCGCGGCGGCCGTGCACCAGCAGCAGGCGCGCCAGCGCCGCGAAGCGCCGCACGCTCACGTCGCCCGCCAGCGACGCCGCGCGCCCCTCCGCGCCCTCGATGCCCACGCCTGCCCGCACGCCAACACCACAGCTTAGACCACCTCACCTCACGAGCGCACGAGTACACGAGTACCATTTATAGATTCACTAGCTGCGCCCCGCGGTGTTACCCGCGATTAAAAAGTATGAAAAATTCAAACAAATCTATCCCATGGTCTATGGTGCATTTATTTTAACGTCCTGGGCTGCGTTTACGGTACTCACCCAGCGTAAAATTTACACTGGATAGTAGATAACCCCAACGGCCATCGGTTCTGCATCGTCATTGCGTGATTACTGCTATCGCTAGGCTATTGCAAGGTACGTAATCAGGGGGCCGTTCAGACACACAGTCGACCCTCCCGGAGAATGTTCCACTGACCGATGTCGGCCTCCTGTATCATGGCGACGTCGTTGCCCCCGTCCCCGGCGGCGGCCACCACGCGGCGGCGCGCGCGCAGCAGCCGCGCCACGCGCGCCTTCTGCGTGGGCGAGCAGCGCGCCACCACCACGCCGCGGCAGCCGCACAGCACCTCCACGAACTCCTCCTCGTACGACTGCAGGCACACCTGCCACCGGGGAACACTGCCTGATCACGTGGCTCATGACTCTATGTAGCGACTGAGAGCGACGCCGCTACCTAATTTTTTTAGATAGAATAGCTTCGATATTGTATGAGAATGTTTTATGATATCGTTTCTTGTATCCCCGTGTTGTTTTATCGCTCTCTCTCTCTCTCTCTTATTAAGGGAAGGCCCGAGCCCCAGCACAGGGGCAGGTCTAATTGGTATTATTTGTGGTCTATTGAAATTAGGTTGTTTTTTTTGTTATTCCATTATAGGCAAGTATTTGATCTCGATCTCAACTGATGGTAAGTGACGATGAGATCTACGATGGAGTATACTTGCCTAGGTAGGAAGGCGGCAGTAGATAGAGACGCTACATTCACTAGGCACATGCAGCGCAGCTGATCTGACCCGCCATCCATGAATGGCAACACCGAACATCATGCCGGAACACGGCTAGACCGCTTGGCGACATGGCTTTGTTCAGTGGGTGGTGACTAACCACGGCCGAAGCCTACCACCAGTAAAAAGGTATTCATATAATTAATTATGTTCTTTGATAGTATATATTTGAAATGACTTCATCGTAGGACATGTGTGTTATAGTTATGGATTGGGCAATTTTAGTTAAAAAAATAAACTTCCAATGAACTGTTTTTAAAAACATGTGGTTCAAACATTTCACCCTACAAATTTAGTCCCTTTAAATCCCACTATCCCACTAATATTATAAATGTGAAAGTTTGGATAGATGGTTGGATGGATGTTTGTTACTCTATCACGCTAGAACAGCTGGACGGATCTGGATGAAATTTGGCACAGAGATAGATTATAGTCTGGAATAGCATACAGGCTACTTTTTATCCCGGTAAAATTTATGGTTCCCGGGGGATAGAATTATTTTAATTTTTCATAGCGCCAAGGATCGACATGATTTTTTACGCGGGTAAAGCCGCAGGGCGCAGCTAGTTTATGTATAACATTGTGTGGCATACCTCGAGCGTGTCCCCCTCAATTATAAGATCGAGGTGTTCGTGCGCGTCCTGCAGCGAGCGCAGCAGCGCGTGCGCGTCGCGGCGCGTCGTACAGTCGCGCGCCGCGTGCCAGCCCGCGCCGCCGCCCAGCTGCAGCGAGCGAGCGATGCACAGCGCCGTCTCCAGCTTGTCGCCGGTCAACATCCAGATCTGCGGGGCTCTTTTAATAATAATATCGCCGGACGAAAGTTTTCGTCATCCGACTGTTATTTCAAATAGATTACGACAACTCATCTGGAGCGTCATAAATATTGGAATAATCGAAAAAAAATCACCTGAGTTAATTTTCAAAGGTTTCTATCAGACAAAAAAATTAAGCAGTATGTACCAACACGGGGAAAAGAAATCACAAAAATCTGTGCCAACATCTCTGACATCTGAGTTTTGGTCTTGGGAAAATCCAATACCAAACTATGGGCAGCACTAATGTCGCCGGCGCCGTTCATTGGTTTGTAGCGACCTCTTCAATCGCGCCACAAGCTACACAGATGGCGCTGACGACGCATTCAGCACAATTGTCAATTCTCAGTACAATCATGAAATGAGAGTTTTCGGAGCACGTAATAAACATACAAGATAACGACAATAACCGTCGGGGCATACCACCCGCCTGGCTGCAAGACTTCCGCTAAAATATCAAGATACAGAACAGCCCGTTTCCGAGCCCTGGTAGTAATATACAGGGTGGTGTCACCTTGATGCCGGCGGTGCGCAGCATGGCAAGCGTGGCGGGCACGTGGTCGGCCAGGCGGTCCTCCACGCCGGTGACGCCCAGCAGCGCCAGCCCGCGCTGCAGCCGGCCCAGCGCCGCCGCCGTGCGCTCGCCGCGGTTCGGAATGCTCAGCCGGGCTTCCTTGTACTCGCTCTGTGGGATACGTGATACCATCACGAACGTATTCCTCAACAATAAGGGGGCAATACGGGAGCATTCAAGTATTACATAACGAATTTGGGGAGGGGGGGGGGGGTCTTCTGAATTACAGGGCCGGGGGAGTTTGAACTACGCGTTACGTAACATTGTTTTAACACTCCAGAGCGGTCGCGTAGACTTTGTTTTACTGGGGGGGAAGGGGGGGGGGAAGGGGGGGGAGGGGGGAGGAAGGGGGGGGGAGGGGGGAGGGGGGGAGGGGGGAATCTCCAAAAATTGCGTTACGTAATACTTGAACGCTACCTTATTGTGTGCAACCAACAACCCTCATATTTAGTTGTCGTTGTGACCACGAAACGTCAGGACCGTAAAAACATATAACACAACATTTTAATTCAATGTGTAGTTTTCGCATAAATTATAATAATTCCAGCACTTTTTTTAATGTCCCACCGCTGGGCACGGGCCTCCCCTCAATGCGAGGGGAGATTAGGCCATAGTCCACCACGCTGGCCCAGTGCGGGTTGGCGGACTATTCGCCTAAATATAAGAAATCAATACCGTTCAGATGATTACCTCAAACTCCAAATACTCATTCTTGGTCAGGGTCTTCATTGCAATGACCAGGGTGCGTAGTCCTTCGGCGGCCAGCTTGCTGCACTCGCCGCTCAGCCAGCCGGAGTCCAGCAACTTGGACAACGCCACGTCCGCGCCCTTCACGTAGTACGTTATTTTATCTGTGTTCTCTTCCTGTGGAATGTTCGAGAATGTAACGGATCATTTTAAAAACAGCAACCATGGAGTTTCTTGCCCGTTCTGATCCATAGGAACGGCATTCCGAACTGGTGGTGAAGTTGTAGATTAGCATTTCGTAATTATTTTGACGATTCATAAATGGTTTACATGAATAAAAATATTTATAAATATAGATTCTGATTCTGAATATCATCAAATAAATAATATTCCGAACACCGACGGACAACGCGCAGCCGGAATCGGTGGACGTAGAGTTTTCAAGTTTGGAAGATATATTTCTTGAGTAGCTTAGAAGTGCAGTGAGGAAGGATTTATGGAAATTCGACCCCTAAGGAGGTCAAATTGGGGTTCAAAGTTGGTATGAAGACATATTTTTTATCGGGTACATGACTAGTATGTATAAATGTATAAGTAAGATACAGGATGATACACAATATTGCACAGACGTCTTATATTAAGAGTATCATCTTAGACGCACAGCCGTGGGTCGCTCGCGCAGACACTGACCTGAACAATAATCCCCATCATTTTGCTCTCGCTGGTGAAGGGGAATATCTGCAGTATACTGAACTGCACTATCTCGTTCGCGGCCCGCAGCTTCAGAGATATATTGTGGAGATCCCTCCTGTATAACGATACACCCATCTGTAACAATACCACTGATGGAATACAACGCAACCTTGTGTTAGGTAAATTTTTTTTGGAACGAAGTTCCTTATCGCGCGTTGCGAAAGGGGGCTAGACGGATAAAATTAAGACGAAAAGTTGTAACGACACTTTTTGCTATCTTTGTCGTTTGCATTTGTAACATCGGTTTTTACTCGTTACACGCACCTATTGTGCATTCCAAATTATTAAATACATTTTTGACGTTTTATTGGATTTTTAAATTGTTTCACACTTTTAGTTCGGAATTTAGTCGATTGAGGAGTTTTCGTGTCTGTGTATTGATTGCTCTATGGTCATCTTTTGACAGCTGTCAATGTCAGATTTGACGTGACGGTTGACTTTCGAACAAGGTAGAAATTTTTCTTCACTTTCCTACCGAGCCGCAAGTCACCATGAATCTTTTCGGCTAATATCGTTTTTTTTTTTCCCAACGATTTATTCGATTAAAACTTTATTTTCCTAAATTAAAATAGATTTACAAAGAGGTTGCAATAATGACGAAAACACATTTTTTTTTTTAAATTTAACATAATTTACTTTTTATTATTAAGTTAATGTGTTTATCCTTCCCTTTGAAGGCATAGTACCTTTTTCTTGGTGTGTACTACAAATCTCCCTTGAGGCAATAAAAGATCGATACTACTTTGTCTTTTATTCCCTTTGGCTTGCGATTAAAAGCTCCGTTCCTGCCGATGACTATTCGAGGTATTTTCCTGCTTGTTTACATTTAGGGGATAGGAAGCCAGGCGCCCGAACATCATTTATTTAGTTTTTTTATTTGTTATTTTTATTCGGCAACCTTCCCAAAGCAAGCATTATGTGTTAATTAGGTACACCTTACTATTTGGTTGGTTTGCTTAATGCAATGGTAGCTTAACAACATCCATACACATTCATATGTCATTATGACATTGCACTGCTACTAGTAGTTTTTTTTATATTTTTTTTTTTATATATTACACATTACATAATGGTCAGTATTTTCGAGACATTGCACAAGTGCATCCGTGGCGCAATTGGCTAGCGCGTTCGGCTGTTAACCGAAAGGTTGGTGGTTCGAGCCCACCAGGGGGCGATATATTTTTGTTTCCCAAAATTATTGATTTTTTGGACATAATAAATAATAAAAAATAATAAAGGAACTTCGTTCCATCCGGGTGTCCGTTGACACCTCTCAAGTTTTTTGCTTGTCTTTTTTTTTAATTTGCCGAAAACAACATTTTTGGAAACTGGAACAGCCCATCGTCTGTCGAGTCAGCTATTTGTGAATGTTACTATCTCTGTCACTCACCATGTCGGTCCACTTGACGAGCGCGACCTCGTCGGGGCTGGAGGCCTGGTAGTCGCACAGCTGCTGCTGCGGCACCGCGCCGCCGCAGCTCTCCGACATCACCGAGCTGCCCATGTCTGCGGATATACGGGCTGATTCAAAAAGCGTATACGAAACCATTGAACCTGCGACTCTTGACCGCATTTGTAATCATTATATGAACATAAAATTTAGACATGCCAATTTAAAAAAAAATTGCGACAAAGAATCAAAATTTAAATTTGTTTTCTCACGATAACGACCGTAAAGTACCGCAAGTAAAGAAAATGATTGAAACTGAGATTCGCATATAAAAAGCCGAAAACCTTTGACTTTGGATCCAAGGAGACTGTTCCACCAACTTGACTATCACTGCTACCGGTATTTACCCGTTAATAGTTATAAAGTAATGGTGAAGGTGAATGTTTACCCGAGTTGAGGTCGTCGGCGTGTTGGTCGGGCGCGTCGTACACGGGGGTGACGTTGTGGCACAGCGCGATGGCCAGCACGGCCTGCCACACCTGGCGCGGGCTCGGCGCCGCCGCCTCCGCGCCGCCGGGGGACGCGGCCGCCGGCGCCGAGTCGTTCGTCACGTACTGCGTTAGGTGGGCTTCCACCTTATAAAGTTAACAAAGTATAAGTTTTTTTTTATCTTATCTTAATAAATATATAAGTGTAACATTCACAGCATACAACTTTGTTAAAGATTTATGCAATGGTATCTATACTAATATTATAAATGTGAAAGTTGTGTAAGTGTATGTTATATAAGTTGTGTAATGTGTATGTATGGATAGATGGATGGATGTTTGTTACTCAATCACGCCAGAACGGCTGAACGGATATGGATGAAATTTTGCACAGAGACAGATTATAGTCTGGAATAGCACATAGGCTACTTTTGCTAGGTTTATCGAGGTACCGCGGGCGGAGCCGCTGGAAAAAGCTAGAATTATATTTATGGTATATTTATACATAAGACAACATGATAATGACCTTGGTTTTCCAAGCTTTGAGCGTTGGTATTGATTATATACTCTGTGATTTGTCCAATGAACTTGAAGGATGACGCGATTCAAATTAAACATCAGATTAGTATGATCGTAAGTTCGTACGAGTAACGCGATTTTTAGTCGCGGATACAAGGAAGGGGTGAGGGGGGCATTCGTTACAATCGAACTCCTGTTCTAAACAAGACAAGAAGATATAATATATGCACCATCACGCCTGCAATACCTTAAGGGGTAGGCAGAGATGCGCTGCAGTACATCCGCATAGACTTTTTTAAATCTTACAATCGGACACATGGCTACTTCCACATCATTCCGCAAAGACTATCAACTCACCTCATAAAAATTATTCTTATCAAACAGGGCGTTGCCCAGGTGCAGTTTCTGGAACACCATCTCGTTCTTGGTGAGCGTGCCGGTCTTGTCGGCCAGCAGGTACTGTATCCTGCCCAGCTCCTCGGGCACGGTGGTGGACCGCATCACGGTGCCTTCGATTTTCTTGTCACGCTGTATCGTCCACGAGTAGAAGGCTTTACCCATTTCCAGATTTACTCTTAAACTGTTGGATGAATAATATATTACAGTATACGCCAGGAATTGCAATCGTAATAGAAAAGAGCGAGAGGTTTAATAACAGATCAATAAATAAATATAAATATCGCCATACGAACACACCAACTATACGGTCCCACATTAAGCAACGCTTGTGTTATGGGTACCTTACAATGGACTGAGGGCGAACTCAGTATTTTAATAGGAATAGTCCCGCCCACACTCCCACCACTGCTACTCCTGTAAGCCAGGATCTACAGTGGTGTCCAATGAAGACACCGAGGTTTGACCCTCGGCTAGTCCCGGGATAAAGTTAATTGTCTTGGAACCCGCACGAAATTAATCGAAAGATAAAAATAGGAGGAGTTGGAAGAAAATTATCCACTTCCCTCCATTGCAAAGCGGGAGACAAAAAGATCTGGTAGATTAGTTTCCACAGAAGCAAGACTCTTACAGTACGAACTCAGTATATAACACTTAAATACATATTAAACTATATATATAAACGAACTCGGGACCCTCGTCGCAGTTATCAGAGTCACTACCAACTGCGCTAATCAGGCCGCAAAGATAATATAATCGATAAAAATGAGGCGTATCACTACACCTAGGCCCATAAGAACGATCGAGAGAAATTAAGCATTTATTATAGTTGTTTGAATAACTGCATGCACTCGGCGCATCATTGTAAGCACGTCGACACTAACTCTATCACTGTTTATTACACACGAAATAAAATTACGCTATCTCTATCGCACAAATTAGCATCGGTGGCCTCTTCACTTACTTAATCATGTTACATTAGGGAGCGTTCAAGTATTACGTAACGAATTTGGGTGGAGGGGGGGAGGGGGGGTCTTCTGAAATGTTACGATGCGTTACAGGGGCGGGAGGGGGGTTTGAACTACGCGTTACGTAACATTGTTTTAACCCTTCAGAACGGTCGCGTAGAGATTTTAGGTTTTACATGGGGGGAGGAGGAGGGGGGAGGTGTGGGGGGGTAAAAACAAGAAATGGCGTTACGTAATACTTGAACAGAGAGCGTTACATAAAAATAAATATACTTCTATCTCACCTGATAGGTATAATGTATGAGAACAGCAGCACAAATCGGAACAGGAACCCGTACCACGGCCCATTGAAGCCCTTCAACACGATCAGTAGGAAGGATATGGCCATGGTCGCGACAAACAGTACTTTTGTGAGGTCGTTCATCTGCAGGTCCAAGCGGCCGATCTTGGACCGTGGGGTCGCGTTGTTCATTACACTGCGGGTCTCACTACCTTGGGGTGACAATTTAATATAGAATCAGAATCAGAATATTAGTTATGCACGTAGACCTTTAAGTGCAGTACTTATGAATCGTCATAAGTTACAAAATACTATGCTACTACTTTACAACTCGTTCGGAATGCCGTTCTTATGGAGAATAACGGGCAAGAAACTCCATGGTTGCCTTTTTTTTTTAAAGATCGTTTACATTTTTGAGCAATACATTGTTATAGGTATGAGAGAATAATGTAGGAACGGGTAATCAGACTTTAGCAGCAGGTCAAAAAAAAAGTTAATAGATTTGATTAGCGCATGTCTGCTACACCACCAGCAGTACCTCAATACAACATAGCCTATAGCTCTCAGGCATAATGTAGCATTATATAAAGAGATTACCCCATACATCCAAACTCACAAACTTTACCTCTTTATAATATCACAATAGATAACCTCTACAAAGGCGTCAACCTTCTGGACAATAATCTATGAAAAATTCTCTATCCATAATTAATATTCTCTATGGTTTTTTCTCGCTTCTCTATGGCGCCTCCTTGACATCGTTTGTTTTAAAAAGTGTTCAGAGTATTTAATTAAACTATGATTTATATAAATATTAAGAAATCTATAATTTTCCAGCCCAGGGCCCATGGTATATTTATCACCTTCTTGTAATCATCACCTACACAGTAAAAGTTACCTGTGTATATGACCAGCCCAGTGGCCTGCCCCGACGCGACAACACACCCACTCCATAGTGTGTTCTCGATGTCTAAGGAGTCGCTCTCCTCCTCATCCAGCCTGGTACACGTCCCGATGAAGGAGTGGATGTCCTTCTCCGGTTTCTCAACGAATATCTGGGCATTGATGTCTAATAAGTGAGCGTCGGTGGGCAGCTTTTGAGTCGAGGGCAGTGGTATCCTGAAAGGGATTGTCGGTAGGTTAAAAAAATATCAGATTAAAGTGAAGTGTTTGTGGGTAGTTCTCTTATTAAAGTGGAGTTTTTGTGGGTAGTTCTCTTATTAAAGTGAAATGTTTGTGGGTAGTCCTGGTAGGCTTCTTTTATCAATCAATGGTTATAAAAAAAGTGTTGACCGCATTATCTGCTGCTTGGTTTAGGTGGTAGCGAGTTAGGGATGCGGGGATAATTTTTTTATGTGGTCTTCTCGTAATTTGGTCTTAGTGTTACTGGAAACACCCATAATCAATTATTACGTTCGATACAAGTGTTGGTCCACCAACACTTGTATATTATTAAAGGTAAGGACTGAAAAAAATAATCAATGTCGGGGGGAGGGCGGTTTGAACCCCGAAACCCTGACGATTTTAATTTTCAGATTATTCAATTAATATGTCAATCGTATGTTACGCTTTTTAGTTTCGATCATATTTTAAAGGTTTATGTTTACTGATTGCGGACAATTATTCCATTATTATCATTGTACTCATTAATAATATTTTACAATTATTTTGATATAGATTATTTAGTTGAGATGGTATTTACAATTTCTACGCTATGTTACTCACCGTGCTTATCTTATTTATTGTTTGTCAACATTTATATCTGCGTGCGCGTAAGCACGGCACACGACAATAACACGAGACAGTAGATAACGGCACGTTTAATAGCACGATACTAGAGGAATCCCCACACAACATAATTGTTTATTAGTTTGATTATATTACAGATGTAGTTTTATGTATTAAATGAAGATCGCAAATTCTCTGTGAAACATTTGGGTGTTCACATAGCGTCACTAATTCGTTTTATCTAATAGTTATAGTGTAAAATAAGAGATATAAATAAAATATCGCCAGACGAAGGCACTAACTGTACGGTCCCACGCCAAGCAACTCTTGTATTATGGCTACCATGCAATGGACAGGGGGACAGTAGATAATGGATACATCCATGATTCAGGTACAAATATTTGTGCTCATCACATTTTTTTTTACCGGGATTTGAGATCTAGACCAGCGGTGTGATTTTAAAACATTCGAAATCGGAAACGGATTCGGAAAGGTAGTTTGCAAAATAATTTCGTAGACGCAAACTACCGTTCCGAATCCGATTTCGAACGTTTCAAATTCACACTGCAGAATCAGAATAAAACCGTTAACTGAGCATGGGAATATCCTCCATGGTTGCTCTTTTTAAAAAGAACTTTTACATTTCTGAGCAGTACATTGTTGTAGGTATGTGAGTACAATGTAGGAACACAGAAAGGAGGGTCACTACCAACTATGTTAATCAGATCGTCACATAATAAATTATTCCTCTCACCTCAACTTCCAATCGATCTCTCCATCCAACTGATCGGTTCTTATAAACACAGTGCCCATTGTTTCATTGGTTCTCAGTAGGATCATGTCCGCCGGCACCCTCTGTCCCTTGTGGAGCATGACGATGTCCCCCACGCGGAGTTCGGAAGCGGGGACCTTCTCCGTGACGAAGGGCCGGTAGTCATCTAACGATGCGTCGAGTACTATGCGCTCATAGCGTTGTCTATTCACTTCTCTGTCACGTCTGGTGAGGTGAGTATATAATGAAGATTGGCCTAACTCATGTGTGCTAGCTAGGTTACGCAAGCCTGCTTAGTTTACTTGCATCAGTAGCGGTTTTTTTTTAAATGCAGGCTAGCATGATCGGCGCGAGGACTAGCTCACTGTCATCAGCTTAAATGCCCATTGCACTTGTCTGTGTAAACTGGTATTTTCAATTCAGATGTGATAAAATTTTGCATACTCACTTGTCTATGCAAACTATTAGAGCATTTAGCTGAAACCCTAAACATATTCTACAAAGAGAGATAAAGCTATGAGAAAAAACGAGACAGTTGCCATGTAGCAAATATTACTTCTTTATGGCTATCCAATGAAGTCATCCAAAAAATATAAGAACAGATAGATGATGTTCGCCTCATCCACCTTATTCTTTCTTATATCTTGAAATAAAACTAATTTTAAGGATTTTATTGCATTTATAGTATGATTTTTATGTTCCTGACTTTTGGCTGCTTTACAGCAACCATGGTCACGGGAGGACTGAGGTGGTTGATGTCCTAGTGTCAAAGTTTGTCCGGGTACCCTCATATATAGTTGTTGCTTGCTTAGTTTTATTTCAATTTGTAGTATTCACCTAAATATAAGAAATCAATATGTCTTACCTATATCTTCTAAAATCGTCAACTGCCTCCCTGAACAGTGTCACAGCAAGCACAAAGCACAAGGGTCCCCAGTATGTATACAGGTAACCAATACGGATACTTGGTATAAACTGACTGAGGGCCATCACCAGAAAGTACAGGTTGAGAAAGAAGCGGAACTGCTCGTACAGTACCAGGGGTAGGAATGTGAGGATGTTGTATTTCTGTAAATAATAACATTGTAATAATGAGATTTTTAAATGTATGTATTTTTGAAGTGAGAATCACTGTTGGCAAAATGAATTTTTGCCCTGCACAGGGAGATAGGGAAGGGTACAACCATTTATACAATCAATCTACTATTGTAAGTGTATGCATAAATTATGAACAAAGTTTTGTTACATAAACTCATTCTAAACTGTATAACGACCCTCATCAACGATTCAACATGTTACTTTAACAATAGTTGTGTTATTTGTGGAGAAAATTATGTTCATACAATATTTTTAGAAAGTTTAAGCTATGGTAGGTCCTTTCATCGCAGATGTTCATAGAGGTATATAACATAAACTTACCACAATAATCTAGCTAGTATAGTATTTGCCACATGCTAATAGATATAATTGAAGATAATGATAACCTACTCATGGTACTGACCTGATTGCACACATAGTTTGGTGGGTATTCTTCATCCGGCAATTGACCCAAATATATAACCCGAGAACTTAATTCCTTCCTACGTAGTCTCCAAAATAGTAACCTAAAATAAAACAAATAATATTTTAATTATTCCACCAAACAAAGAGAACAGTACGTAATAATAAAAAAAAATGTTACCTTGACCATAAGGATTTCTTTTTTGGTCTAGTCAACAACGGGGTGGTCTCCATGATTACAATAAATAGCGAATAACAATGAAACCTATGTTTTCATCATTATACATATGCACTAAACAAAAAATATATATTCGTTATTCTCAAAGTATAGACCTCGACAAGTTTATAAACAAGTACCAACGAATGACGATCGAGGTACTGCTATGCTGACAGCCATCAAGGCGTTAACTGTCAAGTCGGACGTCAGACACTCATGTCATACACATGAAGCCTATAATCAATAGACAACGGAAAGAGTTGCACTATTCACACCTACATCCTTTATCACGATCTGGATATTAACTAGACATGCCAATTGATTTGTTCATTGGGCCGCAAACATCTGTATGGACAAGCTTCAATGCTTTTTCACATCTCTTCGTATTATGTGGAAAGTGCAACCTTATCTGCTTACCTTCACATCATAAAGTACAGTTGTATTTACGAACATCTGCCTTATATGACAACCCTTATTCTTATGTGTAATTATATTAAAACATTTTGGTCATTAGAATTAAACGTGTGCCTAACAGTCTTCTTAATTTTTTAAAGGTAATCTAAATCCCTTGTCAGTGCAGCTGACGAGGCTCTTTCCACTAATTTCCACTGATTTATTTCACTGATTACTTGTATAACATGACTATCTTTTTTGTCTAACTTATATAGCTTATTCTTGGTCTTCCTCATCTGCTAAGAAGAAGAAGATTTTTTATGATGAGGCTTATTAAACCATGTTCTCTCTTTTATCATTACCATTGTGATCTTATTTCATGTAGTCTTATAACAGGGGATCAATATTTCAGATTCTTGCAATACTGTCACTGTCCTAATATGGATCGTACTTGTAATTATACTGATAGTGTGAACAATGCTTGAGTTCGGTGGAGTTTTGGTAGAATTACAACCATTATGTTGGTAGTATTGTAAAGGTAAATAAATATGGCGGATGGCAAAATTACACTCGGGCGTCTATAAATTGCAATTTATCTGTGATCAGACTGGCTTAGAGTATGAATTATAAATAATTCCGTATTATATGTCCCGTTATATAAAAGTGCATGCACGTGCAGCTAATGACCAATTAGATAAATGACTTGGATAGGCGTACAGGGTGGTTGACATCGCGATGAGAGTTGGGGCTTCGTTCACTACGTTGTTGGTTTTCTCTCTCATCTGCGCTTGTTAGAAAGTAAGACAAGATGTGTTTATGGTAATGTTTATTTGTATGTTACCCGTAGTTCGTTAAATTGCGGGCTTCGTTTAATAATTACACGATTCTTGACGTGCAGCGCGAAGTTCTTGCCTGTATACTATTCTACATAACACTAATATTGCAAGGGATAAGGGATTGTTCAGCTGGCTAGCTATATCGCGATGCGCCGTGAGTGCTGGAGGCAGTGCGCCTGTTGTCTCTGTCGCGGCGGCCGGGCACACCTCCGTTGACCTATTTTCTGGTTATTGCATTCAAACTAACTATTTATGTCTTGGGGTGTAAAGTGGGCCGCCGGTTTTGCATCTCGTATGCAATAATTTATTTTGGCAAGGTTCTATCCGTTATAATATAAAGCTAAGTGATATTTACTTCTAATTGGTCAATGTTTTGTAGTGATGTGCTATTTCCTAATAAAAAATCTAACAGAAAACTGATTAGAATGTATTGTCACAGATACTGAAAAGGGTGGTGTGAATTAAAAAGTGCTAAATGTGTAGTGTGACTGTTGGGATGGCATCATGTATGCCGGTGTGGGGTTTGGGTTTGAGAGTGGGTGAGAATGCTGCAGCATGATGGACTCAGACCTGCCACCCGGTAGCTGCAACTCTACTGGACATCTGTCCACTCTTGGATACCATACTCTGCCAGGTGAGTTTTATACATTTATTTTCTTACTGTAATTTTGAGCTTAGGATGGACTACAACCTACTAATATTGTGACAAACAGTTTCATAAACACCTATGAATGCCTATAAATTACCTTTAACCTTTAATTGGGATAATTTGTGAATTTTTTAGCATGCAAGTCTTAGGGTAGATTTTATTTCATTTGGCTATCTGTGCTTTTGTGCAAATGAACTGAAATATTACTTTTGAATAATTTCAACACATACATTTTAAAAATCTATTATTGTATCATAATCATTCAGATAATAATAATAAACATATGACAAGATAACTATCTTACAATATCAATTCATCCTTAAATCTAGGTCATACGCATAGTAACTGACTAATGTATGTATAAATTAATAATTTTATATTTTAATAAATGAAGCATCAAACTGTAAGAAATTAAACTAAACTACCAAATTGAAGAGATGATAAGACATATCTCTTAACATAATTCATGAGCAGATAGCCCCAGAAAGATAACATCTGTCATATTTAAGTCATAAAAGTATCAGGCTTTTTGTTTATGCATGCTATACATATGGTTGTATATAAGTAAATAATTGACTTCTTATCTTAGGTTCTTTTATTGAAAAAAACTGAGATTGTTCACATAATTTATGGTATTTCATGTTACTCATCACAATCAGCTGATGGTCGGAGTAGAATTTATATTTAGTTCTTGTTAGCTAAAGAATTTGTGGACTTTGTATAGTTTTCCAAAATTACTGTAGTATAATGTACAAATTAGTATTAGCCTAATGTTTAATATGTATTACTTCTTTATATAAGAAAAACAATTGCATACAATATTTATTTTCTTATGGTCAGTTCTCAATGCTATTATGCAATCTTCAAATTTATAAGAAACCGGTTGTCCCGGCGAACTAAAATATGAGAAGATTTATTATAAATGTTTACCAAGTTTTAATAGTTATTCTACTAGGCGGGGCGAGACATATTTAAAATCAAAGACCAAAAAAATCTGCACATCCATTCTTGAGTTATAAATGGTGTAACTAACACAACTTTGTTTTATATGTATAGATAAATGATATTGGTTAATTTTCAAGTATATTTTGTCATGCTAGGTATATTAGTTTGGTGAGGAGTGATGTCATAAATATGGTCACACTTAATCAACTTCATGTTCATGTTGTTTTCCCCCACCCTAGCCATTGTTATAATGTAAATGAGGCACTTATTGTAAATTGCTTGTATCTGTGTGTGAATCGTAGTTTGGCTACTAATAATACAGTGAGTTTATTTATTATACATATTTATTGACCTTTCTAACTCTTGTGTATACATAGTAAATAATATTTTCATAGTTTACTAATAATTCAAATATAATGCCATCTGTAATCCCTGAATGGGTAGGATGGGAGATACGGTTCACATACTCTGCGCACGCGACCTTTAATTGGTAACTAATGATAATAAGTGCTATTTTCCATTGGCATCAGGCCGCATGCACCACTCCGCCAGCACACCGGCGGGGGTGGACGGCGCAGGGGGGGGCTCCCGCACGCCCCCGGCGACGCCTAAGAAGGGCGGCAAGATGCTCGCCGTCAGGGTGCAGATGCTGGACGAGTCCATATCTATGTTCCAGATACAGGTCAGTGGAATCCAGAGTCTTCACATGAACATTTACAAACCTTGATAGATACCTATGCCTATTCCGATCCAGTGATATATCCGCTGGCTGATTATCATGGTTGAACCTTACAGTATTTTGATTGGATCTACCTCTTTGGTGCGCTAAACTCATGCTAGCGTTACTGAGATAGAATGACAAAGATGACAGATTGGTCTAGTGTTTTGAACGTAGGCCGCTGGGCTTACTGCACTGGGTGGTTGCATGTTCAATTGCCGGATTGGCAACTTTTGGGTATGATCTTTCGTAATTTACCCTACTCTGGGTAACTGGGACCGCCTCTAGTCCGTTTCGGTGCTCGTAATACAAACGTTGCTTATCTTTAGACTAATTTAAGAGTTCGTCTGCCAAAACAATAAAATGAAACAACCAGTGCCCGTAATGTTAAATGAATGTAAAAAAGTAGCGCTTTAGGTTATTAGAAGTTCCCTCCACTTTTATGGGCTCACGAAGATCATCATAATTAGTAAGAAGTTACCTTAGTCCAGCACGAATTTCGGAGATCCATTAAAAAGTTACCTGGCGCGGTTTGCACCACCTTAACTTAGTGACGAGTTTTAAATTTCGAAAACGTTGTCTTAAAATCGCTAGGTGCGCATTCTTATACTCTACTACTACTACTCAATATACATATGCGTAAAATAAGCAACAAATCCATTAGAACTAATCCCTCTCTGCACCGCACCGAGCGAGATTTTAATATGTCACCATGTTAAAATCTCGCTCGGTGCGGTGACATGTTAAATGATCGCATAAAGCGTCGTAGCATACAATAACTCTTGTTCAATTTGTCCACAACTTACTCCAAAAAATCTTAAATGGTTAATAGCCACGTTAATTAATTTAACTCCAGTAATGTTTGTCACCTTGTAGAACACAAGGCAAGGCCAATTGGCTGTCAGGACAACAATTGTGAAATTATCTCCGAGTCGCGCAATTCAATATTCAATACACCTCACATAAGACTGCTACATTCGATACGTTTTATGTCAACCGTGACTTAATATGCGCAACCAATATGTTGTTCTCAATAGAGAGTGACGAGTCCTCTCTACAAGCACGACGTAAGGGAGTTTTATCGTAAGATATTCGCGGTACGGGAACAAGGAATATTCTAAAGTTCTTGGTGTGGTGGAGAAGAACCACTTATCCTGGTCCATTTTGTCTAACCGGTTCACTGTCACGAAAATAATCTTGTTCTATCCCGTCATATATCCAGCTAACACGCCTCCTCCTTTATTTACGAAGTGAAATGTGATTAATATGAATATGGCCTCACCCGCAACTTAGTGGGTATTTTTCCAATGTCAAGTAAACAATAGCAATAACACATTCAATAAATAAACATGTGACATGGAAATGTGAAAATGGCGTGTCACACACCTTCTTCGTTGTCATCGCAGGCTTTAGTCCTATTACACAACTGCAAATTTTTCCTGGCCCCAAAATTAAAGGGTAACCGGTACTTATTTTTAACTGTAACTCGTCTGAAACGGCCAGTTTGTAATTATGGTTTTATCAGAACAGTCAAGGTGATTAAGCGAAACTTCCTGTGATAAGATGGGAAGGCGGCAACCGCTCGCCATCGAATATTATTAAACTGCTATTATTGATACATCTTTGTGATGATTGATTATGACCTCCGATGTCCCATAATTTACGTATAATGGAGGTATATATTATAGCTCAAAGGGATTTAATGATGAAAACCATGGCATAGATTTCAGTTGGACATGTCGTATTGTCATCGCTAGATTTAACTTGCACTAAACAGTGGTCCATTCCTATAACTGTTATTGAAAATCACAAGCTATATCGTTTCTGCTTCGTCCAAATATATCCCTTTAGTACCTAGCCTTTCCCAGCTGTTGTACCTAATAATAATTTCAATGCAACTGCAGAACAATTTGACATAAAAGGATTGCGCTAATCGTCTGAACACTAGCCTATAGAGGATGTTAATAAATATTTCTTCGTGGAAATTGTATCTCGCTACCTACTGAGAAGGTTCTGAGGATTGACCAAGAGATAGCAACTTGTACAACTGTCGGGTTTTCCCTACGCTAAATCACTGTGATCATAGCTTTTCCACAGTCGCAATCAGGCCGTCAATTATGTTTAAATGCATAGGGCATGAATGTTGAAGACGATCACTCATTCATTGTGCGACTAATGTTGCGAAGTTCAACACTTCACTGTGCAATTTGGTACCAGGCTACTATTATATAATTATCATCATCAGCATTATCATTCTGATCATCAGCATCAGCATCATTATATAATTGTGACACCTTTTTATGGTCGTGGAACATAACATGTATCAATCAAAGCCCCATTACTCATGATTCGTCGCGAATATCTCTCTCTAGAAACTATGAATACTTATTTGTTTTTATGCAGTGAGTACCACTATGCGTAATGAAGGTGTGACCATACACAATATGTAACTACGCGAGTGGTGGTCTGCTAATTTTCGACGCTGGCTATTTTGAATTTGTAATGAGTTTCGGTGTACGGTGGCGCGACCGCTGCGCATAATGTGACCGCATATCAGCTACACTTGCCTTTGCCTTCCCAGGGGACAGACTATGTGTAAGCACCACAAAGTTTGTGTAAATAATAATAATCTTATAGAGTAACGCTGCACAATTACCTACAGAGACGGCTTGACGGCTCAATCTAATTCACTGGCGCAAGCTTCATATATAATGCCAATTGATGTAACCAAAACCATTCCGATAAGTTTGTGTTCATCTTTTGTTCCCTCCGGACAGAAATATCATATCAGCTTTGGAAATTATGAAGTTCCTTTTTGCGCAGGAAGCCCGATTCTTATCTTCATATTTATGGAGTGGGCGAACGGAGTTGGTGGGGAGCCGTGTCCGCCCTGTCTTCAGAAATTACGCGAGTTAGATCCACGGATATTTTAAGAAAATAATAACTTTTTTTACTTCCTATCAGGACGCAGTAACTTTAGTTTTCAATATTGTACCCATTCTATTAAACCAGACAGTAAATATAGCAGTATGCAGAATCTGAACCAATCTTGAAGCTATCAATATGAACAATGGGTCGGAATGCGATTTTTCAATCAAATAGTGCAGCGAGCAACTAATGAGTTCGTAGTGCTGCCTGCCCGGCTATCTTCGATCATTGACTATCGAGTCGACGGTTTATTAGAAATTACACAGATGGGCTGAGACGATAGATAAAGAATGGGAAATATGAGTCGGCATTTTGTTTCTGCGCCTTACATTTTCTATCGTCGATCTTTTCAATTGAAGTCCGGTTCCGATCCGGTTGTAGAGTTATGACAAAAAATGTAAAATGACAATTTGTAAGTCAATTCGTTTATTTCGTGTAGGCCTATGAAATAAACGATTTGAATTTGACATGAATCACGGAAAGTCTGCGCCAAAGGTAGCGAGTACTTCGTAGGACTAAAATAGTTCTGGAGTATTCGTGATTATTGAGTGATTGGTATATAGATTTCATTATATATGAATCTACTACAAAGATTATAGAAAGTATTCGTAAATTTTCAAGGCAATCCTTTTGATAAATGCTTTTTAATGCCATTGTAAATCGATTACAATCTCTATACAATTGGGCTTTAGTTTACTTTTACTAATTTGTATTATATTTTGTAAGTTTTGCAACAGCTTCTATTCAATTCTGAATTTGCCAGCATGCCGTAATAGCTTTGGCCTCATTCACAGATTCTAGTTATAAAATATTGATGGGAAGCATATTTTTTTTGCTTTTATCGTCTGCAAATCATTGCCTCCCTCGCTCGACTATCGACCATCGTTATTCCAAGCTCCGCAAAGTAGGACTTCGTCGTAGCCATCCTTGCAATACCATCGTAAGTGCTCACTTACACCGAGCCACTTGCTCCGTATCGTGAATACTCAGATTTGTGTGGGTTTCATAGAAAACTCGTCTTTATTCAAATGTAACTTATCTTGTGTGTAATACGTGGATGATATTTTGAAAAAACTGGAGGATGTACAACTTTATACATTTAATTAAAACTAACAAGTTGCTTCTATAACGATATGATTGCATTTCCAGAGTTCATTTACCCAACGAAGTCAAATAGCTTTGCTTATTTATTTACTACTAGCTGTTGCCCGCGACTTCGTCCGCGTGGTATTTAACAAAGACTCAGCCGTTGGAAACAGCCTGCTCGCGTTCTGATCCCGCGGGACGCTTCGCAGATTGTTGCTATCAAACTTTAATCAGGCGCAGCGCTGCAACATTGGTTTTAATTTTTTTTCGAGAGATCCATTTTTTTTTCTAAAATAAAAGTAGCCTATGTTACTCCTTGTTACATCAGCTATCTGCCAGTGAAATTCCCGTCAAAATCGGTCCAGCCATTTCAGAGATTACCCGGAACAAACAGACAGACAGACAGACAGACAGACAGACAGACGGACAGACAGACAGACAGACAGACAGACAGACAGACAAAAATTGTAAAAAATGTTGTTTCGGTATAGGTAACGTGTATACATCCAAATGCACTTAGTAAAAAGCGGTTATTTTAATATTACAAACAGACACTCCAATTTTATTTATATGTATAGACTAGCTGTTGCCCGCGACTTCGTCCGCGTGGTATTTAACAAAGACTCAACCGTTGGCAACAGCCTGCTCGCACGTTCTGATCCCGCGGGACGCATTGCAGATTGTTGCTATCAAACTTAATCAGGCGCAGCGCTGCAACATTGGTTTTAATTTTTTTCGAGAGATTCTATTATTTTTTCTAAAATAAAAGTAGCCTAAGTTACTGCTTGTTACATCAGCTATCTGCCAGTGAAATTCCCGTCAAAATCGGTCCAGCCATTTCAGAGATTACCCGGAACAAACAGACAGACAGACAGACAGACAGACAGACAGACAGCCAGACAGACAGACGGACAGACGGAAAGACAGACAGACAGACAGACAAAAATTTTAAAAAAGGTTGTTTTGGTATAGGTACCGTGTATACATCCAAATGCATTTAGTAAAAAGCGGTTATTTTAATATTACAAACAGACACTCCAATTTTATTTATATGTATAGATGTTTAGCAAGCGAACCGTGAGAGGAGATTTTTGACGGAGACTGAACTGCACACGCTAATATCGACCGTATGGCTGTGTAGGTGCAGTCATGACTGGGGTTCAATGACTTCGCTACGTATTAATTAATGATTTATTACGTCTTTCTAAAAAATATTATTGACGTTGTTTACAAAAGCGTCTGTACCTTGCTATGGTTGATTGAAAGCAGATACATATTTTCAAAAGCATCGTGATATTTGAAAAGTTTTATAACACTCTTTAAATATCGTTTTTGGAATAACGATCAATAGCGCGTGTTTGCGAACAATGATTTAAGTGTTTAGCTTTTAACAAAACCTCATTGTCTTCACGGCAAAGATTAATGATATAGGGATTTGTAATTGGAAATAGCTTAGCGAAATTGTAATTAACGGCGCAGCGTCATGATATTAATTAAACTCCGGCGATAATTTCATTCAGCCGTCGTAGTGTAAATAGATTAAAAGTTGCTAATTGACGCGGTAATTAGCACTAACTGCTAGTTGGACAGCTAGGCTCCACCAGCGTGCCCTGGTTAGTAGTCAGTCACCTATTAGTTTTCCAGCGATCTAAGTTGACACCCGTTTAACATAATTATGTTAAACGAACTCATTTCGTTCTTCCTTCACTTGATAGGATAAATTCTTGGTGGGTGGGTATTATTTGACAGATACAAATTCTTTGAAAGAAGTTAAGGTTTTATCAGAACAGTCACATTAAAATCAATAGCAGGCCCTTACTAAGTATTTGAGGTGTATTAAATGTTGCTGAAACTTTTGTGATTCATCGTTTGAACTAGGTTTTTGAGATATTATTATGAGTGTATCTCATCTTTCGTTCGTTGAATCGAAATCTAGGTCGTCATCATTACTTGGTGTAAAAACAAAATTAAATAAATTAAAAATCAGGCCACAATTTTTACCTTCGTTAGAAAGGCTATTTACAGACCAAACATGCTTACATACAGTTTTACGGCTATCCCAAAAAGGTTTGCCATACAAATTGTGTGTCAGAATTGGCTGTTGGATGGGCGTGATCATGTGTGGTACTGTTTGTTCAGCTAATTGCTCCAATATCTATCCAGCGTACGCGCGTTGATTGAATTAATCATTCATAATGCTCTGGTGGTCTACAAGTTTATATCGACGCTATTCAGCGGCATTATAGTTCGTCTTCGAATACTGTATTCTTTTTTTAGCCTGCTAGAGAAATATACATAATTCTGGAGTGGTGTGAAGTCCCGATACGTACAGTTGGTAGTAACTCTACCTTCTGTACTGTGGCTCCCGGCTTCGAATCCCGATAGGGTTAAACTTGGTGTGATGCACAAATATTTGTACCCGAGACACGGACGTTTAATATCTAGATAAGGGATCGCCCTCAGTCTCCATTGTAGGATACCCTTAATACAATGCGTTGATTAGTCTGGGATTGTACAGTTAGTGGGTTCGTCTGGTGCTATTATTTATTTTATTTCTGTAACAGGATTGCAAACGATATTTCAATTTCCTTTTGGCTTACATAAATTTAATATGCGAACCCACAACATTTCCATCTTACATATCATTCTGCGGTTGAAATAGGGTTGCGTAAACAAATATATAGCCCAGAGTGAAAGCAAATCCTAGAATCCCGTTTCTAATAACACTAGAATACTATTACGTAGGACTGCCACGAAATATTAGCATCGCTCCTCAATTCCAATCCGCGGCTCTGTTGAATTAGATATTTGTGTGGGAACGTTTGTACCCCGTACAATTCTGTATTACTAGTTATGTAGGTGAGAACTAAGTATACGAATTCATGTTATTTTTAGTCATGACAGATCATTTAATAAAATATGTGAGAGAATTGTATTGACCATCTCTGTGTATTCGATATTTGCAAGATTGAATAACACTTTAAAACAAGCATAATAGGTTTTCCATATCTAACGTTCGCAGGCAATTCTAAAGAGATGGACTGATCCAAGCCGGCCAGGAACCAGGAATCCCAGCAAAGTTAAAAAGTAAAATGGACTCAGGGTTTGAACTGGAATAAAAGCTTGATGCTCAACTTTTCTCCGTTCAAGGAGCTTGAGAAAAATAAAATTTGTCGAAAGTACGTAACGCTGTAGTACTAGTAACGCCGGAAGCAGTCAGTCACGGTTGCGTGGGCGAAACGACACCTGAGTGATGTCATGTTGCTATTCACGCACGTGCTTATAGTATTTCCTCATATAGGTATACACACGAAACATAACAAGCGTTACACAATGGAGTGTTGGTGCCGACCCTTTTGTTTCCACCTGCGGTGATATCAGTCACAACATTCCACAGTTTTTCAAGCGTTCGTGATGGAATTTATATCCAAATATAGTTTTTTTAATAGGTTGTTTGTGTGTTTTTATGTAAATATTTACATAGGAAGGATTAATTTCATCGTGGTCTCCCGAAAATGTATCGCTGGTACTATATTTTTTAAATTTACGAAAGCTTTTCATAGCAAATTCATTTTACATTAGGATTTTTTTTTTAACTTTTGCTCGATTGTGGATCTCTTCAAGAAATATTCTGTGTGTATCCAAAAGATGGTATATTTTATTAATTTTCGATATACGAAGCATTGCGTGTCGTAGCATCGCAATTTAACACTATTGCAAACAAACAAGTATTTTCTATGACAGTGTTTGTTGCTTATTTCCATACCATTGGAATTCTACTCAGGACCTAGATTCATTCTTTATAATAAACAAAATTGAATACTGCATTGGCTTTAATAGTAGTTTTGTGTGCCAACACTGCTAGCCTTGTATCTGGGTGCACGAATTCTGTTACTGCCGTAGACAGATTTTCGCCGATTCAATATATTGCGTCTTGTTACATTTTACAAAACATTCACGAAATTGGAATAAAGACTATATAATACAGATTAAATTTGTGAGTTTAGATGTGCTATCTCCGGTACCACTAATTTGATTCTGTTTTTTTTTTCTCTTTTATAAAGCTACATGATCCTGCACTACTACTAATCATATATCAGAATATGAAATATAACTAAAATATAAGTATGATAACTTGGTTTGCTTGGAGACGCGGACGTAAGTGTTATTTAAATTTTAAAATTTTCCGATTACAACGTGTAAAGCTGATATTGTCTTTATGATGTTAACCCCGACACAACTTTGTTTGCCATGTCGGTGTGAGGACATGTGTGGTGAAACATGATGCATTATCAGTGCAAACAATAGATAAAAGCATTGAGAATGTAAGATAATAACTCGATGGCATTGTTCATAATGTTTATGATTCATAATTTTAATGTGTTTGTGGCGAATATTCAGAGTATGTACCTTTTTAGCTCAGATCGATTCTTAAAGATTATCGGACTATTTGTAGTGTATAAATAAACTATTGCGTAAGAAGGATTGTTAATAAAAATGTGATAGGTCTGATACAATGAAGGTCAAGACTCAAGATCATTAATAAAACCTGCTTGGTTTACATTATATAACATCGCAAATCTTGCGCCACCACTGATGGATTGTTTACTAACAAAACAACGATTAATCTTGCGGTCATGATAGTGCGGATAAAAATCGTGGGGAGCGGCGCTGTCGTGTTACATCTGTGGTTGGGTCAACCCTTATCTCCACTCCAGGCCGCCTGGCGCGCCGCCAGAAATTTATTGTGGAAGCCCTGAGCCAGGCAGTTCTGATTGCCTCAATGAGTCTATTGTTCTCTTTCCCGTTCGCTGCCACCGACTTGGACAATTTAGTGCAGAATTAAGCACCGACCGTATTTTATGTTAATTCTTCGATTCACTCTGATATCTTGTTCTGTGGTGTTGTCAGTTTTCTTACTTTACTACCGTTGATAAATATAGATATATATAAAACAAAGTCGTGTTAGTTAAAGCATTTATAACTCAAAAACGGGTGGGCCGATTTTTATGAACTTTGATTTGAATTTGTCGCCGGCCCGAATAGCAGAATAACTATTAAAACATGGCATCAATTCATTTTCTCATACATTTTATCGGAGGCGGTTCGAAGTTCGCCGATACAGCTAGTATTTAATAAAACAAACTTTGTTAAATTTATATTGCTATCGCGTGGGCAGTAGGGCATATACTTGCGATAATATTTTGGGAAGAAGGCAGAAATGGGGCAGTGACCCAGAAAGGTCGGCGAGTTCCGGGTCTCTGAATATGAAAATCGCCATGGTTGGTGGCAGTGATTAATTGCTAAGCCAATTAAGCTTCTATTATGCGCAGATTCAGAGTTTTAAATAGGTAATTCTAAAATGGTTTATCAATATTATATTGTCTTTGGTTCCCATCACACGGGAGAGTTTTATTGCCTACTTGAATCCCAGGTAAAGAGATTACTTTAAATTCATTTCAGTAAGGATCATATAAATTGCCCAAATTGCCGTGGCCTTAAAGCCCCGTTCTTTATGGGAATTCGTTAACAGGCTCGGTCTGAGTAAACGCAAGATCTATTTTATATAATGATAGATAATAGTAGAAAAATAAATGTATTTTGAAAGTTCATTTGGAGGTGTCGGTGTTCAACATTTTCTAGTGCTACATTTTGGCACACTAAACTATGCATTATGAAGGATAGATCATGCAGGAAAAAGACGGTATGCCTCCAACGTTATTGTAATATTTCAGAATATAATTGAATCTAAAAAGTGTCTCCTCTTGACGTGGGTCCTCCAATTCTTCTCAAAGACGATAAGCTTGTTACGAAAAATTCTACATGTGTCCGTAAATTCAGGAATAAAAAAATAGTGCAAAAGGCTATTTGGGCGTCTCTAAATAATAAGAATGAAATCACAAAACTTAGAATTCTTGTCTGTGCGTATATGAATTTATCTGTTCCTTTAAGGATCACTGAAAATTACTGACACGATTTTAGACTATTGCATAGTTCGTCATACATAATAGGGTAGTGTCTGACGGTTGTGGGTGCTGTGCCGCCAGCAAATGCTAGTAATCCTATAAAATCGTATAAATCCCGAAAATCATGTTTGTGAGACCGTGATGTTTCTAGGTCAGTCGGTCAACGTGTCCTGTTCCAAGCTAACCAGTTTAATAATAAGCATTATTAATAGAATGATGGCGCATATTCTCCTTGAAACAATGCTAATCAATGAACTTTACTAACTAAACAATAAGGTATTAAATGCAACGTGAGCCGTTGATGTCATAGCGAATGCCTTACAGGGCCGTATAAATAAAAAGGGATGGCCTTATTGTCAGAAATAGAGCCTCCTATGTTCAGGCGTAAAATGTGACCTGCATTCAGTGAAGATAGAATCAGATAATATAAAATCAATGTTCGGGCTGGCATAGATGCAGATTTAAATGCATATATCTCTTATTAACTAAGCAAATTGAGTCCACTTTTGGAGAGATTTGTCTTGGTAACTTGGTAAAATGTAGGTAAGCTCGGACATGAAAGTGATTTATCGGTTTTGAGAAAAAAATCTATGTTATGTTCTTATACTGGTGGTAGGCTTCGGCCGTGGTTAGTCACCACCCTCTGAACAAAGCCATGTCGCCAAGCGGCCTAGCCGTGTTCCGGCATGATGTTCGGTGTTGCCATTCATGGATGGCGGGTCAGATCAGCTGCGCTGCATGTGCCTAGTGAATGTAGCGTCTCGATCTACTGCCGCCTTCCTACCTAGGCAAGTATGCTCCATCGTAGATCTCATCATCACTTACCATCAGGTGAGATCGAGATCAAATACTTGCCTATAATGTAATAAAAAAAAAAAAAAAATATGTTATAAAAAATCCACTAAGCTTCATATGTAATACATTCTAAGTTCAAATTAAATTGGCCTTGAGATTCTACGTCGTGCAAATGACATTCAACCTTAAGGTGATAAAGGTGTTCCTTGGTGGACTTTACCTATAGTTATATTTCCATACATTCGCTGCGCAAAGGTTAGTTTCGTCTGTAAACATAGATAGATACAAGACGTTAGAGTTTATTATTTTTTTATTAAAGTCAGTCAAAAAGCTTCCAATTTCGTACACTTGTATTTTTAAATATTTTTTTGTGATAAAAGCCTTTAAATTTTTCAACCAACAGTATCTAAAGGCAGCGTTTGACTCTGCAATTTTTCATATAATGGGTCCCCTTTGTTATTAAAAGGCCACTTTAAACATTAACGATCGTCCCGGCTAATGTTGCCGAGTGTTGAAACTAAGTAACACAGGGCTATTGCTCTTTCTTGTCTGTGGCGAAAATTAATGTACGCGATTGCGGGATTACATTAGGCATTATTGTGCTTAATCGTTGTTTTGTATTAGTAATATAGCTAGCTATACATCATAATACTTAGATATTGGAATAAATTATGACTAATGTTTACAAGAATTAGCAAATCAGACAGAAAAGCATAGGCACTGAAAAAAACAGCATAGGATAATTTTATATACTTTTTAAAATAATCAAAGATTTATATAACAATTTAAATTAACTTAAATATTTACAAACAGGAAAATAAAAAAAAACTTAAAAATAGTATGACAACAAACTATGTATCAAAAAGCCTTGTCGGCGTGGAATGGTGGCAAGAATTTTATATATTGTTTTGTCAAGCAAAGCGAAGCCGTAAAGTTAATAAGTATTTTATGATAGACGCAGTTTAATTAGTCATGCCTTGGAATTAACTTGACCGAATGGGTTGTGAGCAATTTTCCGCGGCCATATTCTCAACCCACGTGAACGGAAACGTGTGGTCGGCTCCGAAAAATTTTGGTCTGGTAGTACTGAATAATTTTGTTGAATTCTTTGGCAATGTTTGCCTTATATATATGTAGATTCGATTCAATTAATTTGAAAATGGAGAAGTGGCCGTTAGTAGTACGTTTTTTTGCCATATGTTGTAGCAATTACGCCTACCTGTTGGAGATTTATTAGATCGTTGCATTTTTCAGATGTATGCTAATCGTAAACTTAAGTGAGTCCACGCATTTATATAGCATAAATGCGTGGACTCACTTTTACTGTTATATTTCTGAGGGAAAATCAATATTAGCGCTTACATACGCTCTTTACGTTGAGAAACGCTTTCGCACGCAAAAGAGCGCGCGTAGCGCACGATAGACATAGAGGAAGTCGGTGCGAAAGTCTCTTGCAGGGATTCGTGCGTGATTGCCCTTATACTCTTTCTATTCTGAGCAAAAACAGAGCTGCCCCTCCTCCCTTAAGGAGATCCTGGATCCGCCCCTGTCTATAAGCCAGTTTGCTCAGCTAACATATGAGTTTTATTGGTCTGCATATTGGATCACCTCGTCATTTAATTAATATAATAGTCCATATAACATTATGGATGATGTATGCATATAGCTAGTCTAGCCTCAACCTTATAAAGGGGTTGTCAATGTCGTGAGTCTCTTTCGGACAACTAATTGTGATTACAAATAATAATTAGCGTTCTTTTATGGATCCTGACCTTACTGCAGCTACGATTAGTAGGTATGCTAATATATTGATAAATAACCTACCGTTGCCACAAAAAAATACATCTTATCGCTTAGCAGGCAGCTGGCTATACGGGTTTTTACAGAAATGCTAAAAATTGAATGTTATTTAATAATAGAAGATTATGCTATTGATATGGGATGAATCTATACATTTTTCCCGATATTTTTTATTCTTGATCTTGTTGTTTTCAGTTTGTCTCATTTGATGTATTCTTCCACTTTGTCCCCTCCATCATTGGATCGTGTTAGCACTCCATTTACATCTTCCCTTCCAATTCGTCGATAGTACTTATTTATAGGTGGTGGTCCCCCTCGCCCACGGCTCGTCGCACTCGTCGCGATTACTGACCGACAAGTGGCCGAGGTTACGCGTTTGATACGCAAGGGTTACTGCTGTTACTCCTTTCATGATTGGACGAAAGTACTATGCACGCATAGTTGGTACCTAGTTCACTATTCAGGGTTCAAAGATAGAGATCCCAATGGTGTATTTTGTTCTTATGGTATAACTAAATTACGAGAGCGTCGTTAGTTTCTGATGTTGTATTTAGATTATCTACTTTGTATCTGGGAATTGCACCCACGCGTGTTCTTTGATCCCACTAAATATGGATCCTACTAAATATTAATACACCTGGTTTATTGGTTCGTAGTATGTGTCATAGTGGCGTCACCATATCAGGCTATATCTATTGGCCATTGATAGACATCAAATCTATTCCTATATTTGGCAAAGCGATGCGGCCTTTTGTGACCATTAAAAAAATCTATCTGTATGACGTCTTTTGAAAAAAAATAATGCACTTTCCATCATATACGGTACGAGTTTCCTTGTTTACTAATGAGTAAAACGTTCGAGGGATTCTTTATTTTTGAAATCCTTTCATATTGCACAAGTTAGTTCAACAACAACAACTTATATATTGACAGCTTTACCTCTACTAACTGGATACGCCCAAAGTGTCGAAGTAATTAATACGAGCGGCTGATTGTTACGCGCTTTAGATTGGCGACATACGGAAACTTTATATTCCCAGTTTACGTTACGGGCACATCGACTCGACACACGACACGCGTATTGCGTTGCATATATTGACTTACACCAGGGGTTCCCAAACTTATTTTGTCTACTGCCCACTTTGAGAATGAATTATTATTTAGCGCTCCCATTTTTTCGCCTAATCAAAAACCACTATAACTTCAAATAAAATTTAATATTGTAAGCCTCTACACAACGCCCCCAATTTTTTTTTCTGGGTCTCTTACCGGCCCCCTTTAGGCTTGCAGCGCCCACAAGGGGGCGTTATCGCCCACTTTGCGAAAGGCTGACTTACACGATTGTGTTATTGCTACTGCTTGAGGCAGCGTGGCTTATTTCTATCCTTGAATCTTGTTGGTGAAAATGCGCCTGAAGGATTTAAGGTTAGACCTAAGCCGCATCGTCTCATAGATAATACTCCCAGTTAGTTCCTGGCTTCTGATCGTATAACAGAGTTGTAATAGATTGAAGGGCTTTCGCAAATATGCTGACTGTGTCAGGACTTGATATCTCCCAGGTACTGCTGAAAATAATTTCATGTTAAAGACAAAATCCAAAAGGGTCTCCTAGACTCGTGTCGACAAAAGGGTAATCTTTCGATATAATATAACCATGCGGTTTACTATGCTGGTCGTAAACTGCAGAAGGGTCGCGTAAAAGTATGTAGCGACCTCTACAACCTCGCCACAAGCTACACAGATGGCGCTGCAGACGCATTCAGAACAATTGGTAATTCTCCATACAATCCTGAAACGCGCTATGAGAGTTTTCGGAGCACGTAACATATGTACATGATTCTGACGGTTATTGTAGGCATATCATATAGTTATGGTGTATGTATACCATAAACCACGTTCAGACAAAATTGTCACTGTTTAGCTATCGTCATCGAATGCATCGGTTGTAAGACGTAGTTGAAATAAATAACTGGAATTGCCTCTAGTCTATGTGTCCCTACGATCACTCTCCTCTCTCTGATAGTCCATGGTACATCCATATACGCAAGTGTTTGAAACCAATTACTGACACCTGGACCCGATTATATTGTTGTCTTTACACTATAATGATAAATATGGTTGTTCCAGTCGAAGGCGCTAGGACGCGTGCTCTTCGATCAAGTATGCAGGCAGCTGCACCTGTTGGAGGCGGACTACTTCGGCCTCGAGTACCAGGACGCCAGCGGGACGAAGGTATGGGTATGTTACTAGCATTATTTATTAATTTCCACTTTTAATGACCCGTGGCGATAGAGTTGAATATTTGCTTTTGGTTTTAGCTTGATTGGCAATATGCGTTACAGTGAAGCGGCACTGAAACCTTACATAAACAGGCTGTGTCTGCATTTATAATAGGATGAAGTAAATTCTAGTGCTTGAAATAAAATATATCGTGTTTCCAAACGTTTTCGGTGAAGGCTGAGAAAAAGTAATTTGGAAATAATTTCGTTAACATAATACAGATCACAAGTTTTAGGCCGGCAAGTGCATTGCCTGGAAATCAGAGTTTTTAGTACACCCTCACGAAGTCAAATTCAGTCGAATCATTTGTGTCGTTTAGGCCTACAGGGGCACTTAGAAACTGCCATTTAATTATTTTTTTCTTAACTCTACAACTCTACATCCGGCGAGAAACTCAGCGGGCTTGTCTTTTTTCTTCTGAATGCTTTGCTCTCTGTACTCACATATGCAAAAGGAAGATGAATCAGAATGTAGCAATATATTTGTTGATGACCAGTACTGGCTGGACTCGGAGAAGCCCATGTGCCGGCAAGTAGGCCTTACCATGCTGGAGCCGGCGCTGCGGTTCTGCGTCAAGTTCTACACGCCGGACCCGGCGCGGCTCGAGGAGGAGTTCACCCGGTACCTGTTCTGTCTGCAAGTGAAGAAGGACCTCTCGCTCGGGTGCATACAGTGCAACGAGAACACGGCGGCGCTGATGGCCAGCTATATTGTACAAGGTTAGAATTATTCTATACAAAGAGGTAAAGTTTGAAATAAAACTATTTTTTCGGATTTTATAGCGTTTATTTTATGTTTTCACGGGAGGACTCCCGTGGCCATGGTTGCCACGTAAAGCAGCCGAAACATCGGGAACATATTAACATAAAATAAACGCGATAAAATCATAAAAAAATAGCTTTACTTCAAAAAGAAATCAAGAGGTAAAGTTTGTTAGTTTGTTGGAGGGGGTTATTCTCCGGATCTACACCACTGATCAGATTCTAAAAAATCTGTATAATAGGAGAAGCTACATAATCTCAGAGCGCTATAGGCCATGTTTCATCAACAAATCGCGGGTGGTGATTGCCTCAGTTGGTAAGCCTGCATTCTGTACCCCAACTCAATTCCAAGTTGGGACAAATTTTGTTTGATGAACTCGAATGTTTTTATCTGAGTAATGGAGTTTAATACCTCGTAAGTAATGTTGTTTTCAACTTCTCACTCAATTCTGCGTTCTCCTAAATGAAGTGAGTGAATCGCACTCTGAGTGTTATTCACATATATAGTGTGATAACTACATTAATACATAGTGCTATTAACTACCTTACTCAGTGACAAAGGTCGTCATTCATTCCATATTAACGTCCATTTAACTTTTATACTGTACTCTGTCCAAGTCGGTCTCCCAGGACTACCTACCAAGTGTAGTTTGAACTAACTCCAGTATAATGAGCTCACGTCTGCTATGCAACTATGATATTGGGTAAAGCCGCCAGTCTGAGATTCCTAGACGTGATTCTCAAGTATTTTTTGTTATATATCAGCCTCCAGTAAGTTGTGCCGGGTAAATAGCAGTAACGTTGCCCTCTGTAAAAAAATCTAATAAAATATATTCCATTTACAATCACATTTTTCAAACGAAAAGTGCTTTGTAATATAAAAAATGCAGCACCTGCATTACGGATAGCGTACAGTCGACTCGGGGCGAACCCAGTCAAACCCAGGCTGCTATACTGGTGTTGCTATTCTTTTCAGCGGAGTGCGGTGACTTCGTGCCAGAGGACTATCCGGATCACACCTACCTCAGCGGGTACAAGTTCTTCCCCGGGCAGGACTCTGAGTCCGAGCGTCGGATCATGGAGAACCATAAAAAACACATGTGAGATATAAATTCTGTAGTCTTGACGACAGCGTACACTATAGCCGGGGACGCAAGGCCGCACCGCATTATCGCTGTCAAACGAAATTGTGTTTTATTTCAACATCTCAAGTTGCAAATTCATTTTTTCAATGATATGCGGATACCTGGTGCGTCTATAATCAGTGCTATTGTTGAAACTAACTCAAAATATCCGAATTTAACCGAACCGACAATACCCGAAATTATCAAAGTACCCAAGTCAAAAGTTAAACAAGGAATCTGTGGTAAACAACACGCAGTCGGAATTCAAAAATGTACTATCAAATTCACATAAATGGGCCATTTTATCACTTATTACAAATAATTAGGATGCCTTATTGTCTATCACGTAAACATTCTCAAGTAGTTAATGAATGAAATGCATACAATTGTTTTTCAGAATTGAATCTGTGCGTGGGAAATATCGGCGACATGAATAGGCTTTAAATGTTTGACCCTGCTTTCGGTGCCGAGGGTCCCGGGTTCGAATCCTGGTAGGGATATATTTTGTCTGATGAGCACGAATGTTTGAACCTAAGACATGGATTTTTAATATCTATATAAGTAATATATACTGGGTTCGCCCCCAGTCCATTGTACGGTACCCATAATACAAGCGTTGCTTAGTATGGGACCGTATAGTTTAGTATGTTCGTCTGGCGATATTTACTTATCCCTATTGTTACAGAGGTCAAAGTCCCGCGGAAGCAGATTTAAATCTATTAGAAACGGCCCGGAGATGTGAATTATATGGTAAGTGGAATCAACTGATTGTATAAAAGCCTACGAACGGCACGATTCGTCGATCGGTCGGTAATATCGCTACCAATTATAATATTAATGGCGAGCCATCTTGCCTACCGTTCGGGAGAAAAACTTGTGCAATTCGTAGATTATTCCGTGGCCTGATCAGTCTCATTTGCACTATTAAAACAATAATATTAATGGTCATTCCGAATGCGCGTAGGTGAAGTAATTGAGAAAACATTTTTTTAATTGCCTAACCATCTTCCAGTAACTACAGACTGTTCTTTAATTGAATTCTTTAATCTTTTAAAAAAGAGCAACCATGGAGTTTCTTGCCCGGTCTTCTCCATAGGAACAGCATTCCGAACCGGTGGTAAAGTTGTAGCTTAGCGTCTTGTAACTATATTGACGATTCGTAAGTACTGTACAAAATATTCTGATTCTGATTCTAAATAGACCTTTATTACAATTGATGTTCGGTTTAAATTGAAGTACCACGTAATTCCGTATCCCATTTCATCTTACAGGTATAAAAATGCACCCCGCCAAGGATCACGACAATGTGCCGCTCAACCTGGCAGTCGCGCACATGGGCATCATAGTGTTCCAGAACTATACGAAGATCAACACGTTCAGCTGGGCCAAGATACGGAAGATATCGTTTAAAAGGAAAAAGTTCCTCATCAAACTGCACCCGGAGGGATATGTGAGTTGATTATCGTGGGCCTTATACATTAAGGGAGTGCTTTCCTTGAGTGTGGTTCCGGTGACTTTGTATGTCATTACTCCGTTCTCTGCCATAGTAGAGAAAATATTGTTAATTATATGTTTCCATATACAATGGTTACATTTTTTTAAGTCTTCCTAATTAATGTACAATCAAGATACAAACAAAAGTGGTGAGCAAATTAAAACCTTAGCTAGTTTTTTTTAAAATTGATTTTGAAGCCGTAGACCATCTTTCTGTCTGACTGTCATTGTATGCAGTACTTTTGACTACACTGGACAGTTGTCAGACCCTGTCAATTACTAACAACCGTACATCATATTATTGCCATGTTTTCTTCCACTTCTCTAGCAAAGTTACTACCGCGACGTGGTGGAATTCTTCTTCGACGCTCGCAACGAGTGCAAGAACTTTTGGAAGAAGTGCGTGGAAAACCATGGCTTCTTCCGTTGCACCAGCGTGCCGAGACAGACGCGCCAGAAGACCAGAGTTATATCCAGAGGATCCTCGTTTAGGTTAGCGCTCTATTTATGAGATTGGATGATGGATTCTAAACGTGAGAAGTGAGTGAATGCGAAACAGAGCGGAAAACAACCCGTGAGTCAATGGAATAATAGATTTTGACTGCAGATTCCTCGGTCACTTAAGTAAATCAAGTCAGATCAGTCATGGACTAGTGGTCCCGATGGGTTTCGGGCTCCTTCGTATATTTCTATGTCACGTTGGGTACCAGATCAAATGAATAAAACAAAAGAACATGAACATGTAATTATATCGCTGTAGCCGCCACCAATCATGCTTAAGATTTTATTTAACAATCCCATCATTCAGTGTGTTAAGCAGTCATCGCGCACATTGTATGTCTTTGTTTATAGGAGAGGAATTAAGGTCATATTACTAAACGCAAGATATATTGAAGGCTATAGTCCATCCCATTGCGTGATGTTATGGTGCTTGTTAATAAATCAGTTTTTTTTTTCAGGTATAGCGGCAAAACCCAGAAACAGATCGTCGAGTACGTCAGAGACAATTATGTGAAACGACAGACATTCCAAAGGTACTTTCATATTACATACCGTAACTATAAGCTTAGCTATTATGGCAGATATGTACTGATGTAGATTTAATATTGACACAAGATAGATGTAACTGAGATGATTTATGACGTTAGAATTCGAGGTCACGTAATTTCTTTATCAAATGGTAACTCTATGTTGTGTCAAACTATATGCATGTGTTAAAAAAACAAATATTAAAAAGCTTAAGCTGCTATAGATAAAAAATAAAATAGCTTCCTTATTGTACTTATCTTTACTACTAGCGTAGAAGCTTACAGATGTGAAATAGTTGTCTATGGTATTTAAAAGACTCAAATATATAGATCGTGGAATTAAATGCGTTAGGAACATTACATGATACCGCAGTATAGTGGTGTCAAAATTCACTAGAATGATGGTGTCAAACACCAGTTTGATATGTGACAAATATTGGTTGAACACAACACAAGTGGGACGAGTTGAGTCCTCTCCCTACTGATGTATAGCCCGTGGTCACAAAACACACGTGACGCTCCGCGCTTCCAGCGTCTAGCGTCAAAATAGAAAGTAGCGAGTGTACGCCTGACAGCGTTTTCCGCTAGCAGCGTTCAATTGACAGACTACGTAGAAGAAGAGCTGTCTATACTTACAGACTCGAAGGGCATGTTTATTAGACTGGTTGCCCTGGTTGGTTTTTTTTCAACTGTCATTACGGACAGTTAAAACTCTGAAAAATTCGGGCAAATGGTTTCACCTTTAGGTTACCGATAGTCCGCTTTGGACCTCGGATCGCAGATGGCGGCGCTCCGAGTAAATCGGTCTTGAGCTGACTATGGGTAGATTGGATGCCGACCCCAAACTAACAGAAGGGGAGGGAGGAAAAAAGCCTAAAAAGAAGTAAAACATGAGCTATACATTTTTGACGCTCGACACTGGAAGCGGGAAGCGTCCCATTTTGTTTTGAAAGAGTCCTTATTTTAACTACACATTAAGCTGATGCTAGTCTTAGATTAACATAGCATAAGTGCCGAAGGTGAGTGGTTGGCATGGACTGGGACACTAGCTTTTGGTTTTGTCTTGTGGGCGTTTGTGTGAACGAACGAGTTGGACCGCGACAGCTGCATGACACGAAAAGTCCCTAAAACTATTAATTAATACCGAAGTGGTTAGAGTGAGGCTTCGACATAGCTATGTATTCTATCGATGGTGATTAGCATAATAGGGTACTTGACTACAAAAAAATAAAAGAAAAAAGAAAATCACAAAGTAAAAAAAATTTTTTTTTGGAAGAAATTTGTTCCATATGCCAATATGGGAGCATCGCAGTGCACTCACCTAGTTAATGAGGGTTCTGTAGGAGAAAACGGACCAATAAAGCCAACAAATTTGATATTGAAATGGCTCCTGATAATTAACCCGTAACTTAAACTATTCTTCTGTTGCTTCCATAACTATCTAAACTTCTTGCAATGTGCATTCAACTCAACACGTTTAAAGGTTAAAGGTCGTCGACCCCTGCTGTATCCGCTTGGGTCGATGCCCTTTACCGCCATACCTGAACCGCGCTGATTATTATAGGTGTCAAGTACTCTATTCATGAAGCATGCGCTGTATCCGTTGAAATTTCGCTTCTTCCAATCAAACGAGCGAGTACCGCGGTAGAGGGGCGCGCGTCACTGTGGCAATCGGTCGGAGGATGGTGTTGTTATATATTTTTAGGGATTTTTTATTGTTTATCGATGGGTCTGCGCTCTCATCTCTTATTCAATACTGGTCTCACAGCACAAACATACAATAAACTGTACTGAAAATTGTATGATGGGAATTATAAACATTTGATTAGAAATCGTAAAAACCATATCTCTAAATAAAAAATCAAAGTCGTGTTAGTTACGCCATTTATAACGCAAGCACGGGTGGGCAGATTTTAGATTTTTAGATTTTGTCCCCGCACTGAATAGCAGAATAACTAAATTGAAACTTGGGAAATAAACACTTAAGAGATAATACATTTCATTTCTCATACATTGGATTTTGTGGCGGTGCAAAGTTCGCCGAGACAGCTAGTAATATATACAAAAAAAAACAGAACAGATTACACACCGCTGGCTTACCAAATCAGCACCATAGGTACAATACAACTGTAATTGATTGAATAGCCAAACGATTATGTAAAGTTTTAAAAGACCGCAGGCCCGTCCATAGAAAAATATCAAATCGACGCCAGATAAACTAAATTACTTACCAATCGTCGTTGCATACGCAAGAAACCGGTTTCTTACGAACGTCCGATGCTAGTGTAAGACCGCAGGCCCGATCCGATACGCACGATACATCGGCCGGGCGTCGGCCCCCGCTCGGGTGACGGAACCAAAAGCTGGTGGTCGGTCACCATCCTCTGCCCGACTGTCGGCAGGTCGGGGTCGTTCCGCGCGTCGCGCTCGGTGGGCGGGTCGCGCGGCAACGTGTCGGCCGCGCCGCCGCCGCCGCTCAACCAGAGCGTCTCCGCGCACCCGCTGCTGCCGCTGCCGCCCGGCTCCGATGGTACGTACCCGTGCCGATACTATGTGTCTATTGCATGGCACAGTTGCTTTCTGTACCGACCGTCCCGGGTTCAAATCCTGGTAGCGGCAAATTTTGTGTTACTACTGTGTAGGAGTAGTTAAGATTCAAATATGGTATACATGTGTTGTGCAATAATGTTAAGTAATGTAGGATAAAGAAAAGTTTTCTTTTATTAGTATCGCAATTAAGTTTCTAAAGGAATTAATGTTAGTAATCTTAACCGTGTTTAAAAACAAAAAATGCAGAATGAAATTCATATCATACATATTCATTCATTTCAAGTCTGCAATTTGAGATATTTTAGTCCTTTCCTTCTCAGAAAGTATTGATTTACGTCTACCAAAAAACTGTTTTTTGTCGTGTCTTCCCGTTTCCTGCGTCGATGTTGAACACTGTTACCAACATGGCCGCCAGTATAAATGGTGGTTAACGTTTGCGCAGCGATTTCCCTGGAGTGGGACAAGCAGCCTCACTACCTGGAGGCTTCTCTGATGATGAAGGGCTACAGCGCGGAGGAGGCGCGGCTGGCGGCGGGGCGCGCGGGCCGCCGCTCGCCGGCCGCGGCTCGCCCCCCGCTCGCAGCTACCGCCTATGCCAACACGAGGGACAAGGTCAGCGCCCTCACACCTAACACTTACAGACATAAGCAAATGGGGGAAGAGGAACCCACCACACACCCTCGGCTTGTCAACTTTTCCAATTATAAACCAAACAAGTTGATCGATAATTAAAGAAGCCAACAACACCGAACTTCTCTTAGATGTTAGTTAAGAAACTATATATCACGAGTGACGGGACCCCAAATAAAATGCAATTCTCCGCGAAACGAAGCGAATCTAAAAACGTATTCGACACGTGTTTCGCCTCTAAGTGAGTTACGAATGAGTAAAAAGTTGTCAAGCCGAGTGTCAGTGCTGGGTTCCTCTTCACGCATTTGTTTAACAATGGGTTTCCGCCAAGTATCGCCTAGTTCTATCAATTATACTTACGTAGTTGAACTTAATTCATGGAAATATTACTTGTTAGACTACCGTTTGCGCCATTATGGTTTCAAGTGTCTCGCTTCAACTTCACATAGAAATGTGTTTTTGTTTGTTTCTTTCAGCTGACAAAACTCTACTGCGATCAAATCGTAAGGGCTACATGATTGGCTTGTTTTGTCTATATTATATCGTTTCTTAACTGTCAAAAGACTCATTCTAACAGCCTTCTAGCATCGTGGTCTTATTGATGTATGCCTAGTTTGGTTATATTAAGTCTTCTACAGCCAGTTGCAATTTTTTTTTTTAAAGATCTTTTTTTTGATAAGAGTTTAGAGTATCATGTTTATAACCAAATTTGACGTATCCATGAAGCATGATCATCACGTCTCTTCATTCTCGTTTATATGTTTCCGTCAATTCATATGAAAATGTTTGTTTATTACTCTGCAATCAATGTTTATTTCGCATTATGTATATACATAATTACAACGATGGGTCAATTTTACGTTTTTACGAGGTGGCAGGGCTATGAAAATAAGACCATTAATTATCTTTATCATGCAATTTTGTGTCTGATAGTATTTTTGTTTTTAAACTTAAATTAATTTTATTCTAATATTTTTAGTGTAACGGTTTTTTTGAAATGACATATAAATGTTGGCGCACAAAGCTGTTCATCTCGCACACTGTCTGTAACGCACGCTCGGCACTGATGTATCTTACATAAATATCAGTGTTCTGAAGCCATCCTAACATCGTCCGTCGTCCATAGGCTCCCGAGCTGGTGACCCATGCAGAGGTCAATCATCATCCTACGGAGGATTCGCCTCTGCCTCATCGGACGACGACACCATTGGTATGCACTATTCACTATATCTTCGTTTCTAAATGCGATACGCTTCCAAAGCAGGCAAAAAAATAAAGCGTTGATCAATCGCGTGCAGGTTTCTCCGGAGAGTACATGGAGCCAAGCGAGTTTATCCCGTGCGAGTGGGCGCGGCCGCGCACCCACTCCGCCGCCTCGTGCCCCGCGCCCGGCGCAGCCCCCGCAGCCGCCGCACCCGCCGCACCCCTCGCACCCGCCGGACCAGCCGCAGCCAGGTGCGAGCATGCCCACGCGCACTGCCACGCCCGCCGGGGCCCACTCTAGTGGCTACCCGGACTTCGTGCTCGCCAAACACTCTTCCAGCTTTAGAAAGTCCTCCGAGCGGCTCGAGTACGAGCTGTCGCAGAGCAACATCTACTCGGCGTGCCCGAGCTCGCGCTCCAGCCGCTCCGGCGGCTCGCTGCCCGCGGACGAGGCCGAGGGGCTGCGGCGCGCGCGCCTCGCGTGGCGGCGCAGCGCCTCGTGCCGCAACCTGCGCGACCACAGCTTCGACGCGGCCGGGCGCGCCACGCGCCGCCGCGCCGCGCGCAGCCTGCTGGCCGAGCTGGCGGCGCGCCGCGCCCGCGCGCCGGACTCGCCCGTCACGCGCTACGACGACGCGCGCATGCGCGCTTTCGTGTTCGGCTCGCGCGGCTCCGCGGACTCGCAGCGCGGCGCGCTCGGCCGCGCCTACTCCGCCAGCTTCCCCGGCGCCGGCGGCGAGCCGCGCCTCGACCTGCCGGTGGCGCGCACCGGCTCGCAGGACGACCTCTCGCACGACAGCTACGAGGTCATCGACCGCTCCGACGACGAGTGCTCGGAGCTGCGCCGCTACGCTCGCGTGCTGTCGCCGGGGCCGCGCAGCACCGCGGCCACGCGCTCGTGCTCGCTCGACTCGGGCAACGACCTGCCCTCGGACGACGACCGCTCGCTCTCGCACCTGTCCGAGAGCGACGACCGCGAGGAGCACCTCGACGTCGGCGGCTTGCATTACAGGAGTGACAACGACATCCCGCTGGACCCGTTCTTGATCGACGACCCGCGAATTCTTCCGCGCGAGAAGCTCTCCGTCCGCTCGGACGGGAACTTCTACAAGGAGATCAAGCGGGCGCTCGGCTCGAGGACCTCTAGTCAGGAGTCCAAGAGTGACATTTACGATTCTAAACTGTCAAAAAGTAGCGCCGAATCTAGCAAAAAATCCCGGGATAGCGTTTACCACACCGACAGCAAGAAGTCCCGCGAGACTCTCAAGAGCAAGAGTTCCGATAGGTCGGGATCTCGAACTTCCAGTCAGGACTCCAAGTCCGATTATTACGATTGCAAAAAGAATCTGTACGAGCCCGACGAGATAAGTATCCGCCGACGTAGTGTCACTAGTATACAAAACGCGTATATCGATCCGTTTGAACCCATTTCTGCCTCCTCTAGCCCCGAATCCAGTAAAGATTTCTATGATAATCAACCCACTTTCATTGGTATGGAAAAGCCTGAATACAGGGAGAAGACTTTGTTCGACAAGTCCCACGAGGACTTGATCGCTAATCTAGCTAACTCTCCTAACTTCTATCATATTTCGACTCCCTACTCCACTTTTCCAAGCAATAATAAGCACAGGGAGCCGAGTCCTATGCATTCTGCTAGCTTACAAAATGTTGAACTCGAGCAGTATGCTCAGTTTTCAGATACGAGTCCACCAAAGAAATCTGACGAAGTATCCACTGAGGACGAAGAGGATATTCACTGGCAGGACAATATCGGACACGAAGGAGAAATAGATAGTAGCAGGGCAGCCAAGATACACAACTATCAACGACGACGCTCTTCTGATACAGTGTTCAGCTTCGACAAAGAAAAAATCGAATCTTTGACGCGTTCGATCAGCAAGGAAAATACTACATCGCATCTTGTGAAGGAATCTTCGAACGAGTCTGAAGTTAACGTGCGTATATTGCCAGCGATGGACAGTATCGAATACGCCAAAAATAAAGCTAAAGCAGCTGCTATACAGTCCGGCACATCGTCCATACTACAATCGGAATTCGACAAACGAGGCAAAGTTCATACTCATATTGTAAGAAAAGAGAATTTGAAGGAGGAATTGATGGCTAAGACTCATTTCGATGAATATAACCCCAAGCTTATTCTAGAGACGAGTTCGTCTAGCCGGCTTGCAGATACGGCTATTCCGTACACACACCCTACTGTTGAACGCACCAAGAGTGATCCAAATAGTCTTGCAAATAGACCTCGTTTCAGTAGTGTTAATTCGCGTAGACATGTATTGATGCATCAAAAGTCTATCGATTTAACGCCTGCTGAGTCGAGTGATGAGGATTACATATTCCGTCAGATACCCAGTGCTCCGCCAATAGCAACTAAACGCTCCCACTTTGAACTGCCTTCGAGACTTCCAGATCATATGCGATCTCCCTTCGATTTGCCTAAGAATTACTTTAAGGAGTTTGATGCATTCAAAGCCGGTTTCAAAGATAATAAAAAATCCATTGATGATGGGTATGACATTCCTTATGTGTTGCACAAACGTCATGTGATGAATGGAACTGCTCCATCGCCTTTGGAAGATAACAGGCAACCACCAGATATTGTTATGCTTCCACCTCAAAATGGTCGGCATATGGTGTCCGCGCATCCTAGATGCAAATATCACGACCACCCGAAATCGCCTCGCTCACCTAAATCGCCAAAATCTCCTAAATCCCCGAAATCCCCGAAATCGCCCAAGTCCCCTAAGTCGCCAAAGTCACCTAAATCACCAAAGTCACCCAAATCCCCACGTAACAGCATTCAAGTTGAACACAGTTCTAAATTTTTGGAAGTTGAAAATCGGGATTTCTTGTTCACTCAAAACATCGACTTGTCAAAAGTAGACCCGGTTACTCTGGAAGTTGATAAAAGTTGTCAATTGCAACATTTACCAAGTCCTAAAAGAGATATTTCTAAACACTTAGATCCCATATTACTTGAAACACTTAACTCTAAGTTGAGCCAGATTGAAAGTGATTCTGCTACTAGTTCAAAAACTGATAGCATCAGACACGAGCCTTTATGCCCACACGATATCAAATTCACTATAAACGGACGAAATGTTCAACAACCACCTATTTGTCCTAAACCTCTAACTGCTGCTGAAAAATTACGAGCAGACATTAAATCAAAGTCAGAAAAGTTACCTCCCAAGAGGGGTCCGAAAACCCGTGGTACTGGCAAGAAAAGTGCGAGTGGTAAGATAAAAGGGAAAAGTAATAACAAGATCAGAATCACATCATTCTCATCTGATGACGAAAGCGTTGACTCTGATGATGTCTTCGGTACTACAGAGGCGGCACCAAAGCTTGAATTCTCACCGCCGCAGTCTCGAAAAGACTTGGAACCAATACTCCAATTGGAATATGACAAAATAACTTCAGGAGCGTGGCACAGAGGTCAAACAATGAGTTCAACAGAAATCGAAGGTTCTCCACCACAATGCAGGAAGTTAGCTGAGCTTGAAGCGAAGTATAACCCTCAGATATTCGACAGTATTACAGGTAATGCCACTGAGTTACGCCGTATCTCTGAACGATCGATCTCTATTCCAAGTTCTGAAGACGACGTCGCTATAAAACTTCCAGAAATTAAACAAGTCAGTAAGGAGAGCTCTACCTGGGAATACAATGAAAATATTCCTTCGCCAATACTGGAAAGTTTAGAATTTCTAAAATCGGATGAGGAACATCTAGCCGATATGGAGATACAGAAAGTAACTGGAATACGGACACAATCAGAGGAAACAAACGAAATGCCTAAAGACGAACAGAAGGAGATGAATGAGATTAAACTTGATGTTAAAAAGAGTCTTCGAGATGAATTGATTTCCCCGATGTTACGCAAACCAGGTGGAACTCCGATACTATTCGCACACGCTAGACTTAATTTATCCGAAGGGTCAGTATTCTCTCTCCAGCGACAAAAAGCTACTCTAGATTCACCGACAGCAAGCCGTAGAGCTAAGAGTTTAGATACGCCTGTCATCCAATTACATAGACTTCCGCCGATGAACGCATTCTCTTCGAAAGATGATACTGTTGGAGATATTAACGAAGAGGGGGATATATTAGAAGAAAAACCATTAATCGATGATAAGCCAAAGGCTGTAGCCAAGAAAGACACCATAGATATTATTGAAGAAGTTGAAGAGGAACAGCCTCCTGAACCAGAGGAATTGAAGTCTGTTGTTATCGATAATGAAGAACTACAATTGTTGGAGAATCTAGTTGAACAACGACGTCCTCGATCGTTTAAACGTAGATATGACTTGACAAAACTGAAATCACAAGCGTCCCCTTCACCGATCAGTAGGTCACCATTATCTCGCTCTCCAATTTCTAAATCTCCGTCAAGATCGCCAACTTCATCGTTAAATTCACCGAGAGGCAGTATAAGGAAATTGTCCGATTTGAGTGAAGATCAAATAGTACCAGACATCGAGAGGATAAAACGCAAGGAAAAGAAGAAATTGACTTTGAAAGCGAAGCCTGATGAAAAACAAAAGATTTCTAGTAAACTAAACAAAGGTGGTTCTTTGGACACGAATGCTACTAAAATCAAGGCATTACAGACGCAGAAATCTTTGCCATCTTCGTTAAAAGAACGCCCAGACTTCTTGACAGTTCCTCCTCTTGATATTGTACGAGCTAAAAGCCAGGAGTTGGAGCAAGTTGCTAAGAAAATGGCGAGGGAAAAATCTAAATCGTTGGAAAAAATGGAAGTCAAGCGTGGTGGTAGTAAGGAAAGAACCAAATCCCAGGAAGACAGTGATACTGAGATAGCCAAACGTAAAGAAAAGCAACAGTTATTGTTCGAAGCGGCCTTGAAGCAAACCAAGACACTGATAAGTCCTGTTAAAGATACTGTGCCTTCATTTCCGCCGCCTGAAGACAAAATATTAGTGAAAACTGAAGGAGACAAGATTATTATAGAAACCAAAATTAACAGTAAAGTGGAGGACCATGTTTTCATTGCCAAATCACCTAAAAAGCTGGATAACAAATTGGGCGGTAAAATTAGCAGAAGTTTTGAAGATCAAAAGACTCCTAAGGAGCCTAATAAATTGAATAAGAGCATGGATGATAAATCAAGCCAGTCATTAGAAGATAAATTTGATGATCTTTCCACATTGCAAAAGTCGCCTAAAACGTTGTCTAAGAAACAAGAGATAAAGCAGCAAATCGAGGGTAAAGTTGTGTACCAAAAAATAAGTCCGGAATCCAAGTCAAAGAGTTTGGACCGTAAAGTCGAGATCCATTTAGACTCGAAAGCAAAATCCAAGAGTTTGGATAGAAATTACGTCACTCCTGCTTCTATGGTACCGACTGAGTCCACTGAGAAGCATTTCAAACAAGAAGTAGTGACAGTAGATGTACACCCAACAGTTCTTGAAGAACCTGAAATTGTATCTAAAGATACCAAGAAAAAGGACGTATCGCCATCACATAGTTATAAAGAAAAAGCTGAAGATGATTCGTCAATCGAGTGGATGACTAGCTCTCAGCATACTATTATAGAAAACGATACACAGACAGTCATTATAGAACGGCGAAAGATTGACATTTACAATAAGCAGCGGCAAAGCGAGTTACAAGAAAGTAGGAGTAATCAAAATATTCATGAATTAGTGACATCAGAGCATAAATCTGAAGTAACTCGTTTGACTAGTGAAGAAGAATCGTTGACTGATGTTAGTGAGTTAAAAGTTTCTGACGAAAGTCACATGTTGGGTGTTTCATTGCCGTTCATTGACGCTGACAGTTCATCAGACCAGGACCATGCTTCAAGAAAAACGAAGACGCCTCGTGGCCAAAGTGACGATTCTGGTTCTTGGGTCACCGTGGATTATGAGGAGACGACATTAGACACAGAATTACCGCTTTCCGAAACTAGTAGCAGGACTTGCGGTCGTAAAACTCTTGACCCTCAGGGAACATTCGATGAATCTTCAGCAAGTTTAGTAGAATTTTTAAAACATGAATCAATGTCTCAAGTGTTATCAGATACTGAAACAGAGCGTGACAGTAAACCTAGAGAACCACCAAGGTCTATAGACCTGAATTTTAAATGGAAAAACAAGAATAAAATTATCGTCACACCTCCACAAGAAAACAGTCCAACGGTTGAAACCATACCGTTTATTGATTCAAGTATTACTAAATCCAATAAATCCGAAGGGGAACATACAGGAAGTTCAGGCAGTGACAAATCGCCTACAGAACAAAAGCCTGATCAGAGAGGGTTCCTGTCAACGAAATCGAGACGTAACGAACTATTGAAACTCAGCGCAGAACGTTCTCGGAGCTCCGAATCGACATCCTGGACTAGTATCGAGAAGGATGCTAGCCCTTCAAGTATCATAAAAGGGAGTTCTATTGACGACGAATCTAGCGTGAGTTGCTCAATTGCGAGGCCGTTAGGCATATCACAGGATATTGAGAAACTAAACAAAAAAGACAGAGAGTGCTTGGAGGAATTGAAGCAGGCCATGGAATATGGGGAGGAACACTTATTATCCCAACATACACTATCTAGTGACCACTCCAAGTCTAACTCTAAATCTCCTTCTCCAATACCTGAAATGACTCGCATAGAAAGTCCTCGGAGTCCATCGAAATATGGAGCAAGAAAATCACCCACGCCTACTCTAGAGAAGCAAGGTCAAGTTGATTCACTAAGGGCTCCATCTGATTCAGATTCAAGTTCAGAAAGTATCGATAAAACAGTCGAACAATTATCCAGGCCGACGGTCAGAATGACTGGTTTAGATAAAATAGGGAAATATGTTATTGAAGAGTCTGAGTCCAGTCAGTCAGCGGCATCTAAACTTTCGGATGTTGCGATAGAGCTCCACAATACTGTGAAGAAGACTAAAATTGCCATCACTATATCACAGGAGGATCAAAACACTACTATTGATTTCGATGACGATGGTAACGTTATAACATCCTCGTTTGAAAGGGAACTTATGAAGAAGCGTGCTCTCAAAGACACTGATCAGAAAAGTTCTTCTAAATCTAGTGTGGATACGCCCACTACAACGACTCCTTCGAAAGGGTCACTTAGTGTAGATGACTCTTCGTCCCGAAGAAAATGCCGATTGGACGAACAAAAGAGTTCATCTAAATCCAGTATGGATTCTAGAGGTTCTCTTAGCGTAGAGTCTAGAGGCTCATTCGAAACAACGGAATCAACTTCTGGGTCTCTTGGTGAAGCTTATCGCCGAGGCGAGGAATTAAAACCAACGTGGCGCCCATTCTTTGGTGCATCAGGCAGTGAGAACAGCACCAGTATAGAAGAGGCGTGGATCCCCCAAGATCACGAAGGTTATGAGAGCTTAGCCGTCAATAAAGATGTATTTGAGTATAACAACCAAAGAATGCTGGATGACTTCCAAACTTTCTCGAAAAATCCTCCTTTATCAGCTAATACATCTAAAGATTCCACGGAGGCAGATTTTACAGACGATCTCAACGATTTTCCTGTCAACTTCTTGTATCCTGCGACTTCGTCCAATACTGCGGATGTTGTTATTGGTTACGGTCAAACTTTTGGTCGCACTTTGTCGCGTATATCTGAACGCAGTACTGCTTCTGAGAAAACAAGTGCTGATGAGGATTCAACTAAAGCTTGTTCACGTTCTGAGAGCATTAATGAGGAATCGTTAAACTCCAGTGATCATCAAGCTAGTCTCAGTTCAGATCCGCCTAGTAACGCGAATGTTGCTTACATATCGGACACAGATAGGAGGACTTCAGCAGAAATGCCAGACATACCGATAGACCAAACCAAAATCAGCGAAATGTACGAATCTAAAAAAGAAGTCGACAGAGCTGGTAAAATAATTCATGAGGCGGTAGAGCCTAAGAAGTCCGCAGACAGTCCTCTTAGATCAGGGGAATTGACACCCAAGGCACCATCTAAGCAATCATCTGCCAGCGAAAGCCAGGAGTCTGAAGACTGGCCATTACCTGAATTACCGCCTACAGCGTCCGGTAAGCGAAATATGGAAGAAATTGGAAGAAAAGACTCAAGTGACTTTGATCAATGGCCATCACTCCCATCGAGTTTACTGGAAACTCCGATTATAGAAAAAGTGCATATTTACTACATGAGTAATGAACCAGAGCAAGCTATGAAGGTGACATTACAATCTGAAAGCTCTAAAGATAATTTGGCAGGATCCGATGATGACAGCGACACTTTGAACAACGATGATGATTTAGAGAAAGATGTACCAGAGTCGAAGTCGGAGAAATCCACCGAACAAAGCGATGACAAGGCAGGAAAGGCTAAAGTCATCCCCTATGATCAGTCAGGGTACATGGTGGAACCGCTAGACAAACATGACGAGTTTACATGTCATAAGAGTGTAGTACCAAATTATGATAAGTCTTGCTTGAGTGGTACTATAAGCAAGGCCACATGTCTTATGGGCGATGTGGGCTCTTGTTGTTCCCGGGCTGAACACAAGTCATTCAATATAAAAAGCAATTTTGACGAAAAAGTCATTATAAGTCAACCTCAAAAGTCTCCAACGAATCACAGTCCTATATTTGAAGACGACCATCTTTACGCTGATGACGTATTCGGCGGTGATAGCATGTCTTTATCGCCAGATTTCGAAAAAGGTTTTTCTCAACTCGGTACGCAAAAATACTCATTTGGGTCCAACAATTCTGATACATCAATTGATGATCTTCTGTCTCCGACGAATGCTGATGAGACTGTTCGTGTAGTGACTAAGTTGAGTACTGGCAGCGCTGGTACTTGTAAGCGGTGCAGTCACAGCAGCCATTCTGAAGAAGAAACAAGTTCTTTTGGTACAGATTTAGATGGCACAGTAAAAATAGGTCTGCCACAAAAAAAGTGCACCCACAGTTCTCATTCTGAGGATACTTCTATGTGCTTAAGTATTTCTGAATGGTCAACTGGTACGAACACCGTTCGTCAATACGCAAATCTTTCAGCTTCTGAAAGTATTTCAGCCATATCTGTTCCTAAAAGTGAAAAGTCTGATAAGGGATCAACTAAAATATACTCTTCTTCTCATGCCAGTAGAAAATCAGAACAGAAACCTAAAATGAGCTCTACGGCCGAGATGAGTTCTAAAAGTAGCAGTCTCGACAAGAGCTCTGATAATATCATGTACGATAAATTATGTAGTTCCGACACTACTATCTCAAGAAAAGGTATGGATAGTAGTTCCGGTACTAAAAGTGATAGTACTCTTACTCTGGCACAGTCCATATCTGATTGGTCTGCGAGTACTAGCCATACTTTAGTACCAATAGCTCGAGTAGATCAACATGACGATGAAAATACAAAATCTGATAACACAGTTGTCATTGAACCGGTTGTTGGAGAAATACTGCCTGATACTGAAATTATTATAACTAAAGCTTCTTCACCTACTAAAGAAACTCCGGAAATCATAGAACCTGTGCTCAGATTGACCGCATCATATACGGGAAAGACAGATAAATCATCGTCAATTAGCTACAGTGACAAATCTGACAAGTCGAGCTCTAGTTCTTTGAGTAGCTTACAGAAACATGCCAATGGTGTGTTACGATTTGAAGGCTTTCAATCTTCAACGGACTTGTCACATGATCGCTATCAGAAGGCACCACCCAAAAGCATGAGCTATGAAGAACAAACGCACCGATATTCTAAACCAACGCTACGATGCCAGAGTGAAGACAGTGACTTTAAACCTTATTACGTGAGTCCACAGCCTGAGTTAGATATCGACATGCCGTCACAACTGTATAGTCAAGAAGAGAAGCATAGTGAACGCTATCAGAGTCAAGAGTTCTCGAGTATCATTCGAGAGGAAGGTGGAGTAGGCGGTAAATTCATAAGGTCTGACTACAAACCTCTTGCCAAACACGCAAGCTATGACGATAAGACTTTGTCGAAGAATCAGATAAAAGAATACAAGACGTCTCAACAATATCGCAGCAAACCTAAGAGTTGGTCTTTCCACGAGCATTACCTGACGTCCTCGGATTTGCCAGTTATAGCCGTGCCTGAAATGCCGTCAGTACACAGGGAATTATCGGAAAAACGATCCGCAGAAAGGTCAGGGAAGACTCCTTTATCCCGTTGTTCTCCGTACTACTCTAGCAGTCTTAGCTCCGAATCTCCTCCTATACAGCCATTAAAAGTACCCGTCAAAAAGTCGTTGCTCATTAGAAATATTTCCCTCAAAAGTCCCCCAAGTGGAAACGATACTGACAGTTCCTTGGATGTTATTCGTGATCCCAGGGAACGTATGAAGACGTTTAGACGAAAGAAACAGGTGACAAGTGCTCGCAAACGCCAAGAGAAAATACAGGATGTCTTGGAAGAAGACTCCACTAAGAGCCAATGTTCTTCAGAGAGCGACAAATTTCACGGTGGCAAATACCTGATTGTGGAAGAAGCTCTACATAGAATAGAAAGTTCGGAATGCTCGGATAGCTATCTGCCAGAAGTCGAATCAGGTTCCTCTGAAGTATCTAAAGGCGATTCTAAAAATTACGATATTCAAGAAACCGCCAGTTATTCAGAAGATGAGGGCCAAGAGCAGTACGCTAAATATAAAAGTGCCAATCAAGAAGCGCAGCAGTTTCCGATCAATATAGCCCCGATGCAATTCCAAGGGTTCGGTTCTTCAGCGGATGAGGACGAAATGGGTTTCCCGCGGTTCGACAGGCTAGGTCGCTTGAGGCATCCTTACTTAGACTCCCAGGAGCCGCCTTACGTGCCGGAGAACAGCCCTCCACGACTATCGTATTCTAACAAGAGTAGTCGCCAATCTTCTTTGAAGCGAGCTAAGTCTACGGCCACGTATCGGCAGTCTGATGAGTCTCTGGGTGAGTCATCTGGACAACATCAACAGCGCGTGTTCTATGAGGAACACAGCGACAGAGATGACTCCGACGACTACGCTTATCCCATTGATACTATAAAAAGGGCTCCTAAAATGCTTAAGTCGGGTAGCTATCTATTCGAACGTGGGGAGTCAGTCGCTTATTCTGATACGGATCTGCCACAGGACAAAGACGAGTACGACGAGTACAGGGGTAGCCCGTATCCGGAACATTACGAGGAAATCGAAATGTTCCAAACTCAGCAATGCTACCCACAGTACGATCTAGTTGAGCGTAGGGATGATAATCAGGCGCACTATTCTAGAGATCTCGACCAACGCTTCAGCCTCAATAATGTAGAGAGGTTCTATTCTAGTCACTATGTCGACTCGCAGGCTTCCAGCGACAGCCCCGAGCAAAAGTTTGACGTGTCTACACTGCCACCGCCGCTCTGTTCCGACGACGAGAACGAATAAACGTATTCGACTATCAAAAAGCAATTTTAGCGTCTATTTTAGTTTCGTCGTTTTTCATCTTGATCTCGGATCGTTCAGCTCTTAGTACGCGAGCGATGCATACCGCAATTATTGTTATTTAATATTCGATATTAAAATACTCATTATATTTAATATTTACATTGTCACTTTGAATATTTAGCGAAATAATTAATTAAAAAAATATCTAGTGCCAATTCCCGAATAGCGCGACCCTTTACTATCGCGAGTACGCGGACTTATACCTATAGCTTGGTAAGTAATTAGGTGTAGTTATGTATGTGTATTGATCCAAATTAAACATTTTCAGACATGTTACCCATAAAATGTTGATCTAATTACGTGTACTCGATTATACAATTCCTTCTTATAATAGTTATTTATGTTATTGAGATTTTTTACGTCAAAGCTTCCAAGGAATGTGAAACAGGTTTGATAAAACGTAGTGTCAAATTAATATAGTCGAATGTTTTAGCCTTGTCGACCGTTAATTTAAATGTATATTCGTTGTTAACAATATCCTGGGGAAATAGTATTATTGTAAAGGCTGTGATTCACTTTGTGTGGTGGGATCATAGATCTTGTTTTGTGTGAGTGCGCTCAGAACGCTGAGAGTATTATTTATCGTACATAGAATGTTGTTTGTTAATTAATTATATTTTGCAATAACGCAGTCCATGTCACCCTCGTGTGTATTGGATCCCTATTCGTGCCAATCTGCTCAATTTTTCGACACTATCATTGAATAATTTGTTATAACTTTTTTAATGACGAATTATTAATCAATATCAATTGTGTGTTGTGTGAGCGAGCAAATAAATGTCGATTTATTTAAAACGGTACTCGAAAATTTAAATTGCATGGTGAAATCAAATAACTCTATAAATTTGAAGCTCACAAAAAATTACGGAAATGATCATATTTACATTGGCTATGGTTTATGAGCATTTTGTTCTGTTCGCAATGTTCTGTGAAATTATAATTTTTCAAGACTTAGGGCCTGTTCCACAATGTGTTCATAAAGCCTATCCACGACTTATATGACAGATGGCCGATACAAATTCTGTTGATAAGGTTTATTTGCATGTTGCGAAACAGGCCTTTAATATTTAATCCGAAATGCTGAATGACACAACTAAATTGATTTCTAATTAGATAGGAATATAATGAATATCGAAAAACGTAGACGAATTGTGTGTTGGTAAAGGTGTGAGATGATTTCCAGTAAACATAGTATTAGCTTAGGGATTCCAAGAACTAAAATCTATTCATTAAGAAAAGATTGTTTGATTATGTTATAATTGTTGTTTAGGAATTATTAGTACTGAATTTTGAGTAAATTTACGAGTTTATCGGTATTTTTTCAAATGTATTTAAAAATCTTAGATTTACTACTATTAAAATGTTATTTGGTCAGAAATAATGTACTAAAGGCAATACGGAATAACTTTATTTTATTCCTGCACGAGTCGGCCTTCACACAGACCGCACATGCGCGGGGGTCGAGTTATGTTTGGCGGTAGAGAAAGTGCGCGGGAAATACACTCGAGAGCAATAAAATCGCACATATTGAGTTTTTCAAGTTAAAGCTTATTTCTCGCCTGAATATTAATTTTAATAAAAAAACAAATTATCCTATCTGAAAGCTGTAAAGCCTATCTGTACATTCATTGGTTACATACAGTCATACATACATTCATTAGTTCGTCAGCGATTCACGACTCGTGCCGGAATCTGTAACACGAGCTTATTCCTAACAGAAGTCAATTTATGTATTTAATATCCATCATTATTGCTATTAGAATTTCTCTAGCTTCTCTGAGATGCAAGTAGATTTAAAAACGATGCTTTATCATCAAATAACTATAAATTAATTATGTTTTAATAAATAAAAAATAGCCTCTAATTACATCGTCAATGTATAACATCCCTTTAAAATGAGTTTATATGCAATTCCTTGCTAATTCTGCATAAGAAAAGCACTCCAAACGGGTGGCAGAATCTTATTTTAACATCATATTTTGACATTTTTAAGTCGATAAGTCGATACGTAAAGCTCTCCCAACGGAATGGTCGCAATATCGACTTCTGCGCAATCATTTGCTTCGTCCATCATTTTACTTCAGAAGCCCACAGTAGTTCTATGACGCATGAAAAATATTTGGGTTCCGATTCCGATTCGTTGAATTGTCGGTAGGCGCGGCGCGGTGGTATTCAATGCACTGAAGCAATGCGGTTTAAGTAAACGATATCTTTAACTACTTCATCACTAAAACCACAGTTTTACAATTGTTAAACGTAACTAAATATTGTAGTCTCCAAGATGGTACCGTCGGATTTAAACCTACTTGTATATGTAAAGTTGCCGTTGTGTTGCCAATTAATAATCCGTAAACCCAGATGCTGTTATGATTTGATTATAAATAAAATGTTACCACCGTCGTGTGCGCACGAAGCAATGTTAGACTATAGCGTGTAAATGGTCGGTCGGGCCTACCTAGTTAGCGCAATAACAGTCGTGGGTACGATCAATCTTAGCGTTTAAGTATTTCGACTTTTCGATTGATATTGTACAATCCGAATAGACTGTAATGTTACGATTTCATTACGATTGATTGTGTTAACACGTATGTTTCACACGCGAGGACACGTGATTAGGGACGAAGATTAATTTTATGTTTCAAAATTAATTAAGTGTTCGATTACTTTTGAAAACCGATCGAGCGATCGATTGATCAAATGTTTCCAAACATTTCACGGAACTCTCCTAGCGGTACACATGCAGATTTACTGGTCGGTATTTGAGTACGTTTAAAACTAAAGGAAATACTTACCCCCGAATTTATAGACGCTTTATATCTTTATCATACCTCGTCTAGTGCTGCGCAAAGCAAACCTCTTGTGCGCATTACTGTATGACGTTTGATAAAGTTATAAATCGTCTATAAATTTGGGGATGTTTCTATATTCTGCTATCGAAGCATGCTAACCAAAGTATTTCAGTATAGAGGCAGGGTTTTAGAATTGCTTAGACGGCGTTCTTTGTTTTAACATTTCTCGAGAAAATCATAATTAAATTGCGTTTGATTAGAGTAAAATGGAACGAGCGCACATGCTCAGCCAAACTGAGCGTGTGAAACACGTGTGTGCGACGTTAGGAATAGTAATAAATGATATCGTTCCGATGATTGGAACGTTACTTCCTTTTTGAATTTATATGTGAGTGTGTTTGTGTGTGTACTGTGGCCCCGCAATACACGACACTCCCCCGCCGGGATCGGGGGGATAGTAAACAATAAATAAATAACATTACAAACAAAAAGAGGTTTTAATATTGTTATTTGTTTTTTTTTTATTTGAATTTTGTACCCAACTCGTAAGCTGCCTGGATATGTGTGTAAGTTTTATTATAATCGACGTATCGCAGTATCAGCTTTTATTGTCTTTTCTTTTCAGGTTTCTTTCGTTTCAGGTTCTTTTTTTTATTTGCTCGCATGACTTTACCATTAATTGCATGAAATTTTAGTTTTTAAGAACCTTATTAAATCTTTAATTTTTTTTTGTTCCTCGTGCGTTTGTCTTTTGTTTTGCCCATAGACGTTCCATGCAAATGTTAACCTATTTTTTTTATGCGCACATATGTGTTTATTTTTTTGCCAGTATCATTTACGAGTTTTATAATTATTGTTGCAAACAGACGATACATCACCTGAGGATGAAGAGAATACAGTGTCGTCGGCTAGCTTGTGCATGTCGCCAGGGTCGGTGTGCGACCGCACGGCGCCGCCGGGCGCGCCCGTGTGCGCGTCCACGCCGCTCGCGCCGCGCCCGCACGCGAACGGACACGACCACGTGGACAACACCAATGGCGATCACACCAACAATAACGATACCGTCAATGGAAACGTCCATGGTGAGTACCACTCGTATGGCAGGGGTTTTTTAGCGGCCCCATTTGTTCAGCTACATAAAAATCACTATAACTTCAAGTTAAATTAATTATTGTAAGCCTCTACACAACGCCCCCATTTTTTTTCTGGGTCTCTTATCACCCCCGCCCCCCTTCCCCCCCCTTTAGGCCTGCAGCGCCCACAAGGGGCGTTATCGCCCACTTTGGGAAAGGCTGGTATATGGCAACACATTGGGTCTTTTAGTTTGAGCGTAGGTCAACTCACTGCACCGGGCTGCAGGTTCGATTCTACGTCCAACTCTCACTTCGGTACTCCTTTTAATGTCCCCTAATCTGGATGTTGCTGTGACCGCCCCCCAATCCATTGTGAGTTACTCACAATACAAGCATTAGTATGCTCGTCTGGCGATATTTATTAGTCGATTTAAGGATCCGAATCCGCAGTCGATTTTGTTTTGTTTCGCTCATGTTGTTTCTCACCACTGGGGCACAAACCTATCCTCAATGCCAGGGGATTCAGATCCACCACTATTGTCCAGTGCGGGTTGTCGGACGTCTTTTGCATGGTTGACAGGTGCGAAGTCAGTGTTACACCGTTTGAGATAAATCTTTGTTACAGTGCATATAGTGTCGGAGTCTGTGAACAGCATGGACGTGCTGAGCGGTGGCGAGAGTGACGCTGGAGACACCCTCACTAGGCGAAATAACAACAGGTGAGCCGGCTCATGTCTATGCCCCCGCTACTTGTTTCTACTTACTTACTTTTTTATATAATTTTTCGCGGCTCTGGGTATTAGCCCTTTGGCGTTTACCCACTACTTTTTGAATTTGCACTGCGATGCCTCCCGCAGAAATATATTTTTATTCGAGTTTCACGGATTTCATTTTCTACCATGATTATCATTTGTTTCAAGCGATAAAGGAAGATATTTTAAGAAAGAACTTGCATTTTTGTGAGATTGATCGAAAGTCTCGAAAGTTTATAGACTATGGCCTGAGTCCCCTTCACCCCCAACCCTTTAAGGGGATGTTCGTGCCCATTCCAAATGTATCTGCCTCAATGTTCTGACTACATTACCTCTGCCTATCGCATTTAAAAATGTTTCCGAATCTTTTTTTTTTTTATTACATTATTTATAGGCAAGTATTTGATCTCGATCTCACCTGATGGTAAGTGACGATGAGATCTACGATGGAGCATACTTGCCTAGGTAGGAAGGCGGCAGTAGATCGAGACGCTACATTCACTAGGCACATGCAGCGCAGCTGATCTGACCCGCCATCCATGAATGGCAACACCGAACATCATACCGGAACACGGCTAGGCCGCTTGGCGACATGGCTTTGTTCAGTGGGTGGTGACTAACCACGGCCGAAGCCTACCACCAGTAGAGTTGTCACCTAGTTGGCACCACCCAGGGTCACGTGTAGGGTATCTCGAGGGTACTTAATTCTCCTACGAACGAAGGTGACTCGACCCCAAAAGTGAATGTATCGATTTGCTTGCAGCATATGTTCGGGCACGCTCGGCACGCTTCGCGAAGGCACCGGCGAGCTGCCGCGCCGGCGCTACAACGACATCACTTACTACATAGCTAAGGAACTGCTCATGACCGAGCGCACGTACAAGAGGGACTTGGAGCTGGTCACTGTGGTGAGCAAAACACTAAACAATTCATAAATACTTACAATCCATTTAAAGAGGCATAACAAAATGAAAAAAACAATATCGTTGTATGTGTATATTAAACCTATGAACTGTTATATCTAATAAATAAATATCGCCAGATGTTCCGCACCAATTATACGGTCCCACACTAAGTAACTTTCTGACATCGAATGCAGAATGCTAATATCGCAAAACACTAAATTACATCGTAAAGATGTCAATGTCAAATTTTTCGTAAGAAAATAAAAACCATTGACATTTTGAATTTCGCGCCCTGACCCTGAGCTTCCACCTTAATATGTTGGTGTGTGGTGGTGTGGGGTGCAGCAGTGGAGCGGGTGCGTGTCGCAGCTGGCGGCGGCGGGCGCGGAGGCGGCGGGGGCGCTGGCGCGCGCGTGCCTGGCGCTGGAGCCGCTGGCGCTGCCGGCTGGCAAGCTGCTGGCGCGACTCGAGCGTGTACTGACCGCGCCCGAACCCGCTAGAGGAGATAATGGTGACCAACGATTATACACATTTTAAAATCCCTTTTTAGACTTCTGTTTGGGTAATGTTTATCGGTTTGATTTCGTTATCTATGCGAGCTAAGAGTTTATTACTTGGATCTATAAAAAAAAATCGACTCATCATCTTGAAATGTGATACAAAAATCTATATAGTACACCTTGGTTTTGGTCAGAAACCTAGGAAAAAAAAACAAAAAAAAAACATAGAATACCTGTTTTAAGATAATTGTGGCTTAAGTACCATTACGTCCCAATTCTTACAATCAATTTAATATATCTCTCGAGAAATATAGCTAAGTATTATGTGGAATAATTTTATTAAATTCCTGTTTGCTATAGAATCTGAAGAACCTGAACATAGAAGAATAGCTGAATTACTGAACGATTACTTGTCCAATACGGCGGATGTGAGTATCACAACTTTTTATTAATTTGTTACGAATATAATTATATGTTTCAATGATAAACTTAATGTACATTTATAATCACGAGTTGTTCGTTACCGTTAATCATTCCTTTTTAATCTATTTTATAACATCATTTCATGAAAAATATATACTACACTGAAAAAAAGACAGCTCTGAATACAACATCATCTACGTACAAATTATCGGATATCCATACAGATTAGATACGCAGTATCAACTTTTAGCAGAACACGCAACAAAAAAAAACAAATCACCCTTAGTATACTACGAACAACGAGTCGTGAACCCGCGGAAGTTAGCGTCAAGTGGCTGCGCAGAACATAATTTACTCTTTTTTTTTTTTTTTTTTTTATTACATTATAACATTATATACTCGTATTGTACTACCCTATAGAGTGCGAGGCGAGGTGTATGAACCGCGGGCCGGGCTCTGTACGCAGTGAACTCGAGTCAATTGTGCATCTGCAATGTCATAGCATTGTGTCTGTGTCGATATGATATTCGAGTGCTACGTGGGCAGGCGTACGCGTCGTACATCGGGCGCGCGGGCTCGCTGGTGGCGCTGGTGGAGAGCGTGCGGCGGCGCAGCGCGGCGGGCGCGAGCGCGTGCGCGGGCTTCGAGGCGCGCGCGCCGCTGCCGCTGGCCTGCCTGCTGCTGCGCCCGCTGCACCACGCGCTGCGCCTGCACGCGCTCGCGGGCGGTACGTAAATATAATATAATTCCAGCCCTTTTTTATGTCCCACTGCTGGGCACGGGCCTCCCCTGAATGCGAGGGGGGTTTTAGGCCATAGTCCACCACGCTGGCCCAGTGCGGGTTGGCAGACTTCACACATCTTTCGAGGGGTTCTCTCAGACATGCAGGTTTCCTCACGATGTTTTCCTTCACCGTTTAGCAAGTGATAATCTTGGTTGAAAATGAGATTCGCACATGAAAAATCCCAGAGGTGCGAGCCGGGGTTTGAACCTGCAATCCTCGTTTCCGAGGCAAGCGTTCTACCAACTTGGCTATCACTGCTTAGGCGGTACGTGCACGCCCACTATCAAATTTTAGCCCTACTTAAACCAAACTTAAGGTGGATGCTCAGGTCAGGGCGCGAAATTCAAAATGTCAATGGTTTTTATTTTTTTTACGAAAAATTTGGACGTCTTTACGATGTAATTTAGTGTTTTGCGATATGGGCATTCTGCATTGGATGTTTCGATGAATTGAGTTTGCTTAAAAAAGTACCTAATCCGATACAATACCATAAGGTTTGTAAAAACCGCTACTTTTACTAACTTTATGGTGCTGTATCGCTTTAGGTATTTTTTTAATGCAAACTTTATAAATCGAGACATCCAATGCAGAATGCTAATATCGCAAAAAACTAAATTACATGGTAAAGATGTCCAAACTTTTCGTAAAAAATTAAAAACCATTGACATTTTGAATTTCGCGCCCTGACCCTGAGCTTCCACCTTAATATCTAAACTAATCATCGAATGAACATCCAAAATCAGAGCTAGTTACTACTAAGTATATGTTTAACGAAACAGGGCCCCAAGTCTGCTAACACAATCGATTCATAATCGATCAGCAACCGCATAGTAACTGTCATTTTTGACAGATATTCATATAATCAATACAAGTAAATACAAGTGTTAGACAACTCGACTTACAGCGTAGGTGTTAATCTAGCTAGAGACTGTAGTTGCAGTTTTTAATAAGGCTATCATTTTAGAGATTATATATCTCAGTAGAATAGCCTATGTATACGATTCGCCGAACCTAGGCTAGATTGACGATTATTACTCCCATATTCCAGAAGCTAGTATTGTTGTTAATGCTCTACAATTTCAATGATATTATATTAAATTTTCCATGAGTTTGGTGGTTAGCATGAATGTGAGCAGCACTATATATAGTACGGTTGCTGCAGAGCTATGCGGCGCGACGGAGAGCAGCGCGGCGACGGCTGCGCTGGGTGCGGCGGCGGCTGCGCTGGCGGCGGCCGCGCGCGATCAGCTGCGGCACGGCGAGCACCACGCCGCGCTGTGCCAGCTGCAGAGAGACATCGCCGGTACCGCCTCACGCACACTGCTGTATTACCACTCACTGCCTTGTTACCACACACTGCCTTGTTACCACACACTGCCTTGTTACCACACACTGTCTTGTTACCACTCACTGCCTTGTTACCACTCACTGCCTTGTTACTACTCACTGCCTTGTTACCCCACACTGTCTTGTTACCACTCACTGCCTTGTTACCACTCACTGCCTTGTTACCACACACTGTCTTGTTACCACTCACTGCCTTGTTACCACTCACTGCCTTGTTACCACACACTGACTTGTTACCACACACTGTCTTGTTACCACACACTGACTTGTTACCACATACTGTCTTGTTACCACTCACTGCCTTGTTACCACTCACTGCCTTGTTACCACACACTGACTTGTTACCACATACTGCCTTGTCACCACTCACTCCCGTATTACCATATTGATTTATTGCCACTTACTGCGTTATAACTTGCCTAACCTTTTGGGGTTGGGTAAGATGATTCATTGATGTATTTAGATATCCCCTGTCTACTGTGACCCCATCATTGTATTCCCTTCGCAGCTCTGGTTTGCCGATATGCAAGTATATGTTTATTGATAACATGTTTGTTGTGCAGGTTACGACAAGCTGCTGGTAGCCGAGAGAGAGTTCATTAGACTCGGTTGTGTGTACAAACACTCGTCGCGGGGGCTACAACAGAGGATGCTGTTCTTGGTATGTTTCTTTTATAGTGATCCGTATTTAAAAATAATGAATATAAAAGTTAATAGAAATAAAATAAATTATAAATAGAAACAAAATTATTGACCGGGTCAAAGATATCACGTAAAAATATATATAGATCTCGTTTTTTACGGCAGCGCGTCCCGCACCCCGCGCACACCGCGAGCGGAACATGATCGTTGTTCTGATTTGCTATTCTATTGTGACCTTTATTTCAATGTGCACTGCTGGCGATATTGCTGAGCATTTTTAAGCGTGTGTCAACTCAGTACGTGCGTGAATGTGATGTTTTAATGAATGTGTGTGAATGTTACAGTAAATAAATAATGAATGAATGCGAACGTTGCAGTTCACGGACGTGGTGGTGGCGGCGAGCAAGGCGGGCGCGCAGTTCCGCGCGCTGGGCGCCTGGCCGCTGCGCGCGCTGCGCCTGCAGCCCGCCGCCCTGCCGCACTCCTTCACACTCACCGGTACGTACCTTTGTTGCTTTTGGATTTATTGTTTTAATATGTATTTCTATGTGTGATGTATGAAATCAAAGACGGTCCATCGCAAACTGGTTTATTATAAGTAAGCGAGAGGCAATGGTGACAATGTACAGACTTGTGGGTATCTTCATAAAAACCGTTATTCAAATACCCTATACATGACACTATGAATATTTTTTCAAGACCGAGACTTTCCTAGTGTGGCCGAGGTGTGATGTTGATATAATCTGTTCGGCTAGATCAGAGATTCCCAAAATATTTTGGGCAAGAGACCTCTTTTCCAAAATGAACTGATACCTCAGACACCCAATGTCAAATTATTTTAAAAATCCTATCTCTAGTTTTTTTCCTATTGATACAAAATAATAATTTCATCTTGTGCGTACTTATACACGCTTATCGACTTGATGAGTTTTTTAAAAGTACAACAATGATATTCCCTACTAAAATATTTGTCATTCTTATAACAAGTTGGTACACGTAACACAACTTATACAGCATCCTGAAATTTTCAAATTAGAACTTGTGTCGATTTTTAGACCTCGTCGACCCCAAAACCAGTTGACCCCATAGAAACCGATATCGACCACTTTGGGAATCCCTGGACTAGTTCAACAATTTATGACATATTGTACGCCCAGCAAGTTATGTATGCAGCGTGATTCAGAATGAAACGGACTTTTTCATTGTAACATGTTGTTCAGGCGAGGACGTGAACGTGTTGCTGAGCGCCAGCAACGACTTGGAGTACACCGGCTGGTGGCGCGCGCTGCACCACGCGATAGAGAACGCGCGCGACAAGAACACCGACGTGGACACCGAACTCACGCCCTACGAACAGGAGATCGGTAAGCCAGCACTCGGAGACAGCCCTTTTAATGTCCCACTGTTGGGCACGAGCCTCCCATCAATGCGAGGGGGATTAGGCCATAGTCCACCACCCTGGTATAGTGCCGGTTGGCGGACTTCACGCTTCTTTCGAGGGGTTCTCTCAGACATACAGGTTTTCCCACGATGTTTTCCTTCACCGTTTAGCATCATGATTGAAAATGATATTCGCACATGAAATCCAGAAATCCCAGAGGTGCCAGCCGGGGTTTGAACCTGCCATCTCGTTACCGAGGCAAGTTTTCTACCAACTTAGCTATCACTGCTGTTATATGCGGAAACATCTACTGGAACTGAACTGGAGACTCATTAGCTCAGATAATGATGTAGCCCAGAAGTTTGAAACGACTTTTACTAACAATGCCGTCTTAAAAAGCTGCTCTCATCATCCGAGTTCTACTGACAATAAGCACAATATTTATACGTAGCGTTACGATAACGTAAGCTTATGTAAGCGTCATTACGTCCCGCTCACACCATAGATATCATAAATAAGTATGATAGTGTACGCTTTGTTGATGACGTTACGAGTAAATCAAGAGTTCCTGCGAACTTGCCTGCAATTGATACGTTTTAATTTAGTCGTATAATAGTTTTATATCATCTTGTTTCAATTGTTACTTAGAGTCGTCTCCGAGCGCGGCGGGCGGCGGCGGGAGTGGGGGCGGGGGTGGGGGCGGGCTGGCGCACGTGTGCTGGCACCGCGTCACGTCGCTGGACAGAGAACATCTACATCTGGCTATGCGGGTATGATACACTCTCACCTTAAGGCCTCAGCCTCAAATTTTGCGGGCAGCGGGACGGCGGCGGCGGCGGTGCGGGAGCGGGGCGGGCAACGCAGACCGGTTCTCCAAACCAGCGGGCAGATTGCGCGGCACTATAGCGGCATAGTGTTGTGTTCGTGGTTGTGTTGTCGAGATATTTGTTTCGCGAACGAAATGTCTGAAAAACGGCGACAACATCTATTTGATTAAAATTTATTCCTAACGCTCGATATATTTTGACACGTCACAAAAACAAATGCAGACGCGCAGCGCGGGCGCGGGTCACCGCTTGACTGGAGTGCACCGCTCGTTGCCCGCCCCCGCGCCGCTGCCGCGCCGCTGTTTTCGAGAACCGGTCCATTTGATTATACGCATAAGATCCTGCCGCTCCCGCGCCGCCGCCGCCGCCCCGCTGCCCGCTAAATTCGAGGCTGAGGCCTGAGCTAACAAATAATAAGATACATCATCAGGCGAACACGTCAACTCTCTTGCACGTCACAGTCCTTCTAGGGACTTTGTGTGATGAGCACGAATGTTTGTACCCGAGTTATAGATATTTATTATTTATATACGTATTACTCGCTAGACCCGGCAAACGTTGTTTTGCCATATACATTCTTTCTAGGAAATATTTTTATAGTTAAATATATGCAATTATAAATTGATATATTAACTAACCTATCTTTCAAGTTTGATAAAACTGCACACAGTATGTAAAATTTTATTTAATCGGTTTAGTAGTTTAGGAGTCCATAGCGGACAAACACCGTGACACGTACTGTATATTTAGTATTATATACTGAGTTCGCCCTTAGTCCATTGTATGGTACTATAGGTACCATACATCGTTACTCACCGTATAGTTATTACTATCTATCTATCTTTCCAACCATCACCCGATACCATCCTCCCGACAGACGCAGCTGTCTGGCTACCTGCTCCGCAAGTTCAAGAAGTCCCCGGGCTGGCAGAAGCTGTGGGTGGTGTTCGCGGCCTTCACGCTGTTCTTCTACAAGAGCTGGCAGGACGAGACGCCGCTGGCTTCGCTGCCGCTGCTAGGGTTAGTGTATTTCATACATACGGAAGTTCCAGTTTTACATTTTTATTCATGTTTACGTTTGTTCGTTCATCACTTTCGGTGATGGCTAAAATCAGCGATGGACATGATATTTCCCGCGGAATATATGCTACGACAGGTATTCTCTTCAGACGATGGCCCAAGACTATGCCACCATCAGTTCTGTCATTGACATCTTCTATAGGATTAACACTAGTCATTGGTCGCAGATGGCCGGTGACGTACTCTTGGGAATACCACGTGACCTAGCTGTCACGGGAATAGCATATTGTATCATGATATAGCCCAGCTAATGCTGAGCCGGTAATCCTTTCGGCATTTATATGCTAGAGACGATTATAACAGTTGGAAATTGGCTTGTTGATTACTCTGATGCCAAGAATATGACTTATGCAGCATGGATATGTAAATGTTAATGTTGCTTTTTGAAACAGGTACAGCGTCGGCCGGCCGACGCCTGATGATGGCATTGAAAAGGATTTCGTATTCAAACTGCAGTTCAAGAACCACGTGTACTTCTTCAGAGCGGACAGCTACTACACATACAATAGGTGAGCAATACAGAGCCGTTGTATATACAGCTATATATTTTTGCGATATCGAAAAGTCAGAATTTCGTATATCAGTTTAAAAAAAATGTTTTGTTCCCATCATAATGACAATTTTTTTTTCTTTTTATGATTACTAATGTGCCAAAGAAGCGCAGGTTTCAGGGCTAGTGTACCATTTCTGAATCACGCAGTATAAGAATTACTCGTTTTCCAGATGGACGGACGTTCTGCAGACAACAATGATGCGCCCTAACAATTGATGGCGACGCATCTACTTAGTGTCAATTTTTCATAAACGTATCAATAAATTAAACATATTGGTGCCATAAAACGAAACCGAACGAAGATATAATATCAAAATATATTTTTTTATATGACATTTACACAAAATCTACGGAAATATAAGCAATATGTATCTTGCCGTATTTATTATATTTATGTGACAGCTATTATTGATACGACATATATCGAAACGTGGATATTTCTGTCTTTTTAAGCAATTAATTTTAATTTGGGGCGCCAGAATGAAATTACTTTTTTTTTTCACTCCGATGCATTTCGATGTGTTCGGATATCGTTTCCATTATGCCCCATTTAACAAAATATTAATATTACTACGTGATATTTGAATCAAATGTTTAATGTCTATTGCAAATTACTATTAAAAATGATGTGAGATGTTGGGTGTCACATATGTAGTTGTAAGTACATTAAGTAGCTCACTTTGATAAGGAGTTTGGTCCTTGACATTGCTAGATATTATTATAGAGAAGCAATGAACAGGGCTAGTTGGATAATCACGAGGTGCCAGTTGTTGGGACACATTGGTGTGTCGAAGATCAGACTATTTTAGTTCTTGGAAGTGCAATGTTATTTATGAACTAAAACTAAATTAATTCCAAAACATATATCGGCTGTGTAGCATAGACTCGTATAGAATTTTAGATGTTTACATTCAGTTTATCATATGAATCATTGGTATAAAATTCGCAAACAGGCATTCCTACAAAAAAAATGGTGTGTGAAGATTGCCTAAATTTATTTCTGTCGAAGGTGCGAGAAAATTTTTTAGTCATCTAGTTGGTATTTTTTAATCATGGTTTTAATTTATGATGAGACGATAATTGATTAAGGTAGCATAGTGGAATCCATGATTGCCTCAATCTCATGATTAAAAGAATGTTGAGGTGAAAGGAAAGCACCCACTAAAACATCACAAGTTAGATATTAATTTGTATACCTAACCTACCTAGTACCTATTGAAGTATTTTTCCTTTTATGTATTAATGATGACGTGCCTGATTTTTATCCGGCAGCGATCCGGTACAAACAGTACAATGAGGCCAGTGTGCCACGAATGAATTATGTGCGATATTCGGTCATACGAATGATAGGAGACGGAATGAACGAACTTTAATGCAGATTGAATGGAAAATGTAGAGGGAAATTTCAACTTGGATATTGATGTTGATATATGAATGTTTTGGATAACAGAATCTGGAGGTTTTCGCATTATACTTAAGTATAAAAGTTTTGTAATAAGTATTTAAAAGAAAATGTTATTTTCGATAACTCGTGTGAAATACTTCCAAAGCTATTTATTAATCATATACTTACTTTCTTATAATGTAGAAATATTATCAGTGAATTTGGTTTTAAAGAATGCAATGCAGAAAGTAATAAAACAAGTAATAAATACATTCAAATCGAATCGACGTTTTATTTTATAAATACCTTTCTAAAATATTTGAAAATGTTAACTTACATTATTTGACTTTGGCAACACTGAAAAATAGGATTGCTAGACACATTAATAACCGATCTACAATATATTCATGATACAAATTTAAAATATTTCATACACAATTCATACATTTTTATTAATGCTCTCTGAGATCAAATCTTTGGCGTTAGGCTTACTGTTACGATGGCACATAAAGATTCCAATGTAATAGTGAATTAGAAATTCAACGGAAGTTTGTCTATATCTTTATTTTATTAAGCATGGCAAATAAAATAAAGCAATCAGTCGGAGGTCTTTAACTCTGAGGCGACTTACAAGATACTCAGAAGGTGACCTAAAACGATAAAAGTAATTAAAATACATTATGGCAGCCAGGACCGGAAAGCCTTATTTTATGGGTAAGTTAAATTTTAGGAAATACCGATAATTAGGAATCCCTTTGAACGACTGGGCCCTGCATTATGGTATTATATTTCCATCTCTTGTAGGCATATTTAATCTTAGTTTTAATAGTCTTACGCTTTAATTTGAGTCGACACCCACTTGAAGTTATTTATCACGATGAAAGAGTCTTGCGAATGTGAGTGAGAATTATTTTATCCACATTCCTTAGTCTACTTGTCATTGCCCGCCGCGTGCCGCGTCCCAAGTCCCGACGCGGCGCGGTGAAAACAAATTCACGTTATATTTTAAATATAGCTGTAATTTTCATGCCTAATCTCTTGTAAGCCGCCTTAACATTGCGTGGACACACGCCATTATACATCGTCACATCATTGGTCCCTTTCCAATATCTAAAGATACCGACTGATCGTATAAAAATATGTTACATTATTTACAATATCTCCTCGTGGAAGACACACATTGATATTCAATTAAAATACATTTTGTGCTCTTGTTAATAAATAATTACTTAAAGCTAATTTATTTAACTATATAATTGATCATAAAAAACGTAAGATATCAGAGTATATAGTGATATTTAAAAATAAATAAATTCTAGATTTTGTATAAATATATTATGACCTCTAAAAATTTCTTATGTACAGAAAAATATACTTAGCTACAAAATAATTTATTTTGGAAGATAAAGTCATGGCATGGTGTTTATTCGTTTTATAATTGTCATGGAGTAAAGAAGAAACTTGAATTAATATCAAGGGCTATAGTTGCTTGATCGTGCGGCATATAAATACCATCCGTGGCGCCGTTGTCGAGGAGGTAGGTAAGTACCTTTAGTATTCATGTATGGCAACAACTACATTTTGATGGCATGATTCATATCCTCAGTCATTCCCCTCCTATTCCCATTCATTCCCGCTTTCGTTAAGAACATTCCGAAAAGGCCGAGACCAAGAGACCAAGACCCAGACTACAAAGAGAACAATACTAAAAGTGTCCTCTTAAGTTTTTCTATAATTCATGGCTTGAGTTTCACCTTAATAGAATCAATAATAACTCATAACACATTCACATAAAGTCCAATACACTTTACATCTTAGTAACAGTGGAGACATCCCCGTTCTCTTTAGTCCCATCGTCCAGTTGTTCCTTGCTTCTCTTGTCCTTATTCCGGCTGCGGAAGAAGGAGGCGGTGGTGACGGAGCGGATGCGGAAGGAGCCGGGCGCGCCGTTAGGGGCGGCGGGCGGGGGGCGGGGGGAGCGGTCGCGCGGCCGCGAGCGGTACGAGAAGCTGGCGGCTTTCAGTCTGGCGCCTACAAATTATAAGTCGGGGATGAACTGTTGACTGCTGACTTTACATAAACTACATTAAAAAAAAAGTTTACAACATTCTTGACATTTCGGGCCAGGTAGTCCGTTTTGGAGATATATTAGTATCAGCAGACGAACACACCCACCGCAAGCCAAGCAACGCTTGTATTATAGGTACCGTACAATGGACTGGGGTCGATACCAGTATAATCCAGACCAGGGCAAATTACGAAAATTGGTCGAATTGGTCCTAACCCAACCGGCCTACGCTCAAACCACTAGACTAAGCTGTCGTGATGTGGAAACTAGTCATATGTATTGTCTAGTTTACTCACCTAGCCCCAGCTTCTGCTTGGCGGGCGGCTCGGGCGAGGTGGGCGTGGGCGTGTGCGCGGGTGCGTGCAGTGCGTGCGCGCAGGTGGGCGTGTGCGGGGCGGACAGGCTGGCGGGCGGCGCGGCCGCCTCCGCGCGCCGCTCCACCATGCTGCGCGAGTGCGGCCGGATCGCGCCCAGCTCCAGCTCGTTGCACGTGCTGCAATATTGCCGGCAAGAGCTCCTTCATGTCATAATATTATCAACATCCGTGGTTCTGACTTTGTAGATTTTTAGTATGCATTAGACATTATTTAGTTTTTTCAGCTATAGGGGGTCATGAATGTGGGATTGGCATTATGTGGAGTGAGGTGGGTACGAAGGACAGGGACGAATGAATGGTGGAACGGATGTAATAAGATAGTTGTTTTGAAATTGAAGAAATAAGAATAAACGCTGAAAATTACGCAAATTGTTTACTTTGCACGAAATCACACACTACATGAATTATGAGATGAATCTACGGTACCAGTTTTTGTTAGGAAGTCACTTTCACCCAGTATAACGTACTTATTAACATTCTTAAAGTATTTCAAAGTATTGTTATCACACAATTGTAATTTTGTTGAGTTTTTTTTTATTGACTGGTTGAATTTGACTCCACCATTATAATTACAAATGCTAAAGAGCAAGTTAAAATGGAAAGGTTAGTATACTCTTTCCGTATAGTACGCTGTAGCACATAAATGTATGTGATATAGAATGTTGTACGTACGCCCTGTGCATGTTGCGCGCGCGCACGCGGCGCTGCGAGCCGCCCGGCGCCGGCGCCGTGTCCGCGCGCCCCGAGCGCACGCTGCTGCCGCGCGCCGCTGCCACACACAACCACAATCAGAAACCATTATATACTTATGAATCGTGAAAAATGTCACAAAATGTTTTATTATCGTCCGATGTTTTTTTTTTAATTCGGCATCACCATAGGTATTTTGCCAGTATCAAGTAATATAAATTATTTCTGTTTTTGAGCATATGCACAGGCCCAAAGGCTTGGCTCAAGTAAAATACTCCCCCATCCCTCAACAGTAAAGTGATGGATACTTTACTGAAAGAGTTTTCATGGATTTTTTGTGGGAAACTGAAAAGCCAAGTTTCGTCACTCTGCTTCAATTCCCTAGACTTGTGCACTTTACCGGACCCATAATGGTTAATATTCCACTTATATCACTCACTATAACTCGCAGGAACACTAGTTTTAGAAATTAAAACATAACTGACGCCATGACTTTTCAGTTTCCCGCCAAAAAGTCCCGTCGTCCGACGTTGATGAGTGATGGTTGAACTCACGCATGTCGGTGTGGTCGAGCGGGTGCGTGTAGATGCGCTTGCGCGCCTGCAGCATGGTGTAGACGAGCGCGGCGAGCGAGCGCGGCGGCGCGGGCGCGGGCGCGCGCGCGGCGGGCGCGGCCGAGCGCGGCGCCACCCACCACGTCTCCATGCGCCCCTTGCCCTTCACCTCCACCTCGCCGCGCCGCTCCAGCCGGTGCCCGCGCTGCTCCAGCAGCTGACCCACCGAAACATTATTCATTTGACAGACCGAGAAGTTATTTTCAGTCCCGTTTATTAGTCCTCTCTGAAGACCACGTAAAGCCGTCGGTCCTGCGCCCGATCTCGGTCCGATCATGTGGGATTGCTGCCCCATCGGACTGTGTGTAATCGAGAGTTCATTCCTGTGCTTGTGCACTATAATTACTCCTGCGCAGTTGGCTAGTCACCATTGAGATTGGTCGCTGTGACCGAAATTCGGTCAGGAAGAGTATACTATTATGTTTGAACGCACCTGCTTGGTGTACTTGGTGACCTGTATCTTGTCCATGGCGCCGGTGGTCTCCATGCGCGAGGCCTCGTTGACCGTGTTGCCCCAGATGTCGTACACCGGCTTGCGCGCGCCGATCACGCCGCCCACCAGCGGCCCGCAGCTTATACCTAACAACGTACACATAAGGTGAGCTATACATCGCAGTGGATCGGCACATTCGGTTGAAAATGTTAGCTTGGAGACCGAAGTATACCTATGCCTTGGGTGCCAATTTCGGGATAATCTTTTGGGCTTTCCTCTCGCTCTTTCATGTACATTATTTTTATCTCTTCTCTTCACATACCCAACTGTTTCTGTTAAGGGGATTAAACGTATTCACAACTGTACAGTTTCAACTGACGGCCTGATTAGCGCAGTTGGTAGTGTCCCTGCTTTCTATGCCGAGTGTCCCCGGGGTCGAATCCTGGTACGGACAAACTTTGTGTGATGAGCAGGCGTGTTTTTACCCAAGTCTTGGGTGTTTAATATATATAAATAATATATACTGGGTTCGTCCTCAGTCCATTGTACGGTACCCATAATACAAGCGTTGCTTAGTGTGGCACCGTATAGTTGGTGAATTCGTCTGGCAATATTTATATATTTGTCTGACATTTAATAATTCGTTCTTTTGTATCTCGACAGAACGCTTGCTATCAGATTTACCATTGAATATAACTTTTAGTCCCTACGATAAACTCTGTCTAGCCAGCACATAGAACCTAAAAGAAACATAGAATATGCCAAAAAAGTGTATGCATCTAAGTACTCTGTTACTCACCCACTCTCAGTCGGAATTTGTTGAAGCTGTGTTTATTGATGTCTTCTAAAGCCTCCTTCAGAGCGAACGCGTAGTCAACGAGCGCACACAGGTGGTCACATTCATTCTCCCCAGACTAATACAATTAAGAAGTATAAATAAGGATATATATTTCCCATTTTTTTAAGAAAACACAAATTTTCTCCATAACGAATCTTACTTTCTCGAAAAAAAAAACAATCTTAGTCCCAAAACATAGTTGAGATAGCTTAAACACACTCGAATTATTCATATTTGTACATTCTATAAATATATATTTTTAAGATGATCCTTAAAAATCGTATGTGTGAATTGTTGTACGCTCCATTGCAGACCACTACCTTATTCTGGTTGGGGTTCAGTCCGGAGGCCGCCATGTACGTGGCGCCGATGGTTTTGATCTTCTCGATGCTCTCGAAGCGCGGCTGCAGCAGCAGCTTGTCGAAGTCAACTGCGAATCGAAACTGAAGTTAAGTATTAAACTGAGCTCGGCACACGAAGCGCTGTTAAATAGGCCTTTATCTTATACTTTATCCCCAAATTTATAGACCTTTTATAAATTTATCAAACGTCATACAGTACTGCGCAAGCAAAATTCTTGTGCGCAGTAAATAAGTACATACCACATATATACCGTTTGACAAAGCTATAAAACGTCTATAAATTTGTGGGTATGAATGTAGATAATATTGTTAAAATACTTCTTGGTGACCTGCTGGTAGCAAGAATAAAGACTTTTTAATTTTTACTATCGCACTCTGAACATAAATAGAACTAAAGTAATAACGCATAGTAGAAGAAATGGCGCTTAAGTAGGTGGTGCGTCTACTTTTTATTGAAGTTTTTAAGCTTTCCACAACACATTTGAAGGTTTTCTAGAACATCAACATCGGTTGGTACATTACAAATGATCTCGTTGAGGAGCCGCATGCAGTCCACAGCTTTCTGCTCCGAGTAGAACTCGTGGAAGTTGGGGATGCCAGCGAACATCACGCCCACCTCGTCGCGCCACTGCGAGTACAGATCCTGGGAAAAAGCCCTCAAATCGTTAAAAAGACTGTTCAACAGTGTCTTCCTCGAAAACCCTTCTTTATATTTTGGATAATTAGTAATTATTAGGAGCTCATTTGACACGTAAAACACACACATACACGACTAATGGCTATAATCCAATCAAAGAGTCAAATCAATCCAGTCAGAGGGGTCAAAAATCTCTAAAAATTGCGTTACGGTGTACTTGAACGCTCCCGGAGACGTAGTGAGGACAGTCCCAATTGGTTGAAAGAATTTATTTATCAATCGCAGGATGCGAGTCGTGGATGACCGCGTTTACATGTCGTTCGGGAGGCCTATGTCAAGCATTGAACTTCTTTCGGCCGATGATTTTGACCCAACAACCTCGTTATCTCACAAATAAAGGAGCACTTACATCAGGACACCAATCTTTGCTGAGAAAATGTGTCACCACGTGATCGGGCAGTATGTGCTTCAGAAGGTGCCTGTTCGTCCGCTGCGTCTCCTTCATCTCGTCGAGATCCGTTTCCGCTTGCAGCTTCCAGAGAAAATCGAGCCGCGACGTGACTTCTACCAGGCGCGCGTGGTAGATCACCACCACGAGGAACATGGTCATGAGAATCAGCATTTGAACGTAGGCGGGAAGGTGACTGGAGAGACAACATTTTATGGCGTATTATTTTATGTATTAGCAGGTGAATGGTCAGGAACCCAAGTCTGTTATCGCATTCGACTCATGGTCAACGGCGATGACATAGTTAAGTACCTATGTTACTTCATGTGCATCGGCAAGGCTTGGATGGTTATTCTTTTTTTATTATTATTTATTTGTGGTAATTTGCGTATACGAAAATCGGATTGGATCGGAGATGGATTTCGGCTTCACAATGTTTCTAGCGTCATTCTGTCTATATTTTCGAACCTAGTCTGTGCGGAGCCATTAAATCGTTCAAATCTAGCTACACTTAAATGCAATTATACGAACCCTGATAACATCCAATAATTTACTCACGTGGTAGTATCCTGGCTCGTGAAGTAGTAAACGTTGTAGTACCACAGCAGCAGCGCGCAGTACATGAGCACGTTGAGGGTCGCCAGGAAGGTCTTGATCAGGTAGTACAGCTTCAGGACCGAGGTGAGCGCGACCAGGCACAGCACCCAAGTGAACACCACGTACTCTGGCCGGTAGCATTCATCTAGCAATCATGGAGTTGGTCGATTAGATATTATTATGAACATGCGTTGTTTAATTTTAATAATAATATCGCCAATCACCAATTGTACCGTCCCAAAATCAGCAAGGCGTGTATATGGGTACCAAGCGATCCCAGTTATATTTACTTACATGGTTATTTAAACATCCAGGACTCTGGTGCATTTGTGTTTACCACATAAAGTTTGTCCCTACCGAGATTCGAACAGAGTACAGTTGGTACAGAAAGTCAAAGTCAAATCATTTATTTCGTATAGGCTTACGGGGGCACTTACAAATTGTCATTTACAAAAGACAGCAGGTATGTTTTTTTTTAATTTGACCATCTTCTTCTTTTCCGGTTTGTTTTCTTCCGATACAATGAAATAATCCTGACATGACATAAACAATTTTTTAAGAACAACTCAAGTTTGCCCAAAAAAAATACTATGCCATAATTGTTTTCACAAAAAAATACTTAAAGTTTATCTGCGGTACCTAAGACAGTTTTCCAGTCTGTATTTCCTATGGATTTGGATTTTCATTTGATTTGGGTATAGGTTGTTGAAATTATAACCTAAGGTTATAATTTCAACAACTTGTATAATAGGTCCACTCGTGACAGACAGTTTCTCGACTAACATCTTAGCGGAGTTTGGTGTTGCTGGCTTCTTTAATTATCGATCAACTTGTTTGGTTTGGGAAAAGTTAACAAGCCGAGGGTCAGTGGTGGGTTCCTCTTCCGCCACTTGTTCAACAATTTGGTATGAGTAGTTTAGCACTAGACTTACCCGGGTCAGTAACTTCACTCGTGATGTCATTACAAGTCGTGTTCGACTCGGTACCGTTCAGTTTTGTTTGCGAGAGGAACGACGATGGACACACGTACAGTTTTATTGTGCTGTAACAGGTAAACAAACGTTATAAGAGTTCAAAATAATCTCGAATTGTTTCGAGAAGAGTACTGTAGCGTCTATTTTTTTCTCGACTCGCCCATAGCTCTACATCGCAACCAGACCACATCTGCAAGTATGTATGTGATAGTGTCCCGCATTCGGAATAAATAAAAAATATGCATAGATATACTGACTGATTCAGAAATGCGCTTCTTCAGAGCTTTTGTATTTATTATTTCGAATTTCGATATGTTGATTTTCAAAAATACAAATTGATCATGGTGATTTATCGTGAACAATTTTTTTTTAATTTTAATATTGTAATTCTGACTTCACATAATGATAACAAAAGCGTAGGTTCAAGGCTTAGAGTATACTCCTTCTGAATCAGAGGACACCCTATATAATTCAAATGAATATGATATGAATTTGGAAAAGAATAACTACCAAAAAAAGCCACATCACGTAAAAGGATCAAAGACGGCCGCTCTGGGCACTACTATTTTGTATGAATTCAGATCATGCGCACGCAGAGCCACCATCTTTGTTCATTTTTCGTGAAGCGACCAATACATACCTGGATATCGACATGATCGTGATGAAACAGCAAATGTGAACGTTTCTCTGCATCCGCGTGGCAGTGAGGCTGGCGGAGATCCTAGCCAGGCGCGGCAGCACCCCGGAGAACTCCTCCAGCATCACCAGCACGAACGACAACACCAGCGGAACGCTCATCACCATCAGAACCACCACCAGGTTCCAGCAACTGCAGTGAAAAGAACCATTTCAGGTTTGCTGGCCGACTACAGTATACAGATTGTATTAAAATAGTCTGCCGTTTGTCGTTGAGACGTTAGGCCCGGAGCCATAGCGCAAAAAAATATGTAGACAAAATATCTCCAAGGTTGATTGCCACAGGTGACAGGAGGGTTGACTTTTTTCTCGCTCAAAAAATTTGTATGATTATACAGCGAGGAAATGCAGCCAGCATTCTTGCCACCATTCCACGCGGACAAGGTCTTTTTGATATATATGTATAGTTTGTTTTCATACTATTTTTGGGTTTTTTTTAATTTCCTGTTTGTAAATATGTAGTGAAATAAAAGAAGCAACCTGTAACACTTGTCACCTACTAATAGAAGGCTTCATATTTTACCCTGTTTTTGTAACACCTTATACACATATCTCACTTGTAGTGTATAACGCACTGCACGGCGACGATGAAGAGCCACAGCGCGAGGCAGCACATCACGTTGGACTTGAAGGTCCTCTCGTCCAGCTCGCCGAAGTCGGCCTCGAGCGAGCGCCGGCGGAAGCGCAGCGACACGCCGCGCATGTGCGACACGCGCATGCGCCGGTTGCTCTTCACCTCGATCGAGTGGTTTATTATGTCGTCATCCTGTACATAGCGACCACTTATCGTACATCCCAGAACATGCTCTATATTAGCTAAATTATCGGATGGTGGAATTAATGTTTTTTTTTTTCAAATTCCGTGTGTTCAGGTTTTTATTTTAAATCTCATCATGTAGTCTAACCCCCGAATTTATGAACGTGCTATAACTTAATCTTCATATATAGTGCTGCGCAAAGCAAAAGTCTTGTGCGCAGTACTATATGACGTTTAATCAAGTTATAGAACGTCTATAAATTCAGGGGTTAGTTTTCATTAAAAGTGGCCTAGCCTGTTTTTCGCTATTTCCTATAGTTTCAGATTTGGCCATCAGAATTGGAATCAGAATATTTATGAATAGTCAAAATAGTAACAAAATGCTAAGCTTCAACTTTAACAACCGTTCGGAATATCGTTCTTTCTTTATTTATTAGCATATAAAACATACTTTGTTAACTGTAGATCTGATTCAACCAGTCAGAGTACGTACTTACTCTGATGTCATAATACTACTAGAAAATAAAAATACAACAATCAAGCTAACCTCAACATCAGACAATGTGGGCACGTCATCCAATTCCTCTTGATTTGAATCGTTGTCTGTAGCGCGGCGACAGCGCACCACGCCGGCCGCGCCGCTCGCGTAATACTGAACATATATTAAATTTTTTTTTATCCATCATTTTTAAAGTGAACTAAAAGAATAGCATCTAAGTATTTGGTACAAATATAAGAATAGTGAATAAAAGGCCAAACATTATGTAAGGAGTTTACGTTTTCGCATAGCATTTAATTTTGGAAGGACATTACATTTAATTTCGACAGAGCCGTATATTTTGTGTAAGCATCACATTACGAAAGGGCCTTTTATTCTGGGTAAGCATGACATTTCGTAATGGCCGTACTTTTGTGTAAGTACCACATTACGAAAGGGCCTTTTATTCTGGGTAAGCATGACATTTCGAAATGGCCGTACATTTTGTGTAAGCATCACATTACGAAAGGGCCTTTTATTCTGGGTAAGCATGACATTTCGAAAGGGCCGTACATTTTGTGTAAGCATCACATTACGAAAGGGCCTTTTATTCTGGGTAAGCATGACATTTCGAAAGGGCCGTACATTCTTTTTGAGTAAGCATGACATTCCAAAAGGGTATTACATTTTGGAAGGGCATCTCGGGCGTCCAGTCGGTTGTCATCTCGTCGTCGATGATGCTGCTCGCGCGGCGCGGCATGCTCTCCCACATCTGCTGCGGCGGCTTACCACTGGAAATTAAAAAAAAAATAGAAGAAAGAAAAAACATTTATTTGACAACAACACAACACACGAGATTACATAAGAAAGAGAAGAAAACCCTAGAAATTTTTGGGCCTTTGTTAAGAATCGTTTAAAATCTAATGCAATGCCAAGTTCGTTAAAATTAAATGATAAAGTTCTAAGTGAGGGCGACTCTATATGTAACGCGTTCTCTCTGTACTTCCATTCTATGTTTCTAGATCACACCACTAACAACAATTCTTTAGATAATACTCCCTCAACCTCAGCACATGTACCACCATCTCAATCATCTAACCAATTGTCCGAAATCTGTCATATATCAGTAAGTATTGAGGCTGTTGTGGCTTTACTTGGAAAATTAGACACGACCAAATCAGCTGGCCCAGACAATATATCGTCTAAATTTCTTAAACATTGTGCGTCAAGTATAGCTCTACCTATCACACTCTTATTTAGGAAATCCTTATCAACAGGCGTAGTACCCCAAATCTGGAAATCGGCATATATCACGCCAGTTCACAAAAAAGGAGTTAAGACCGAAGTCACCAATTACAGACCAATATCTAAACTTTGCATTATAACTAAAATGCTTGAAAGATTGGTCTATAATCAGGTATACTCTGCTGTTGCTAATTCCTTCAGTCCCTTTCAACACGGATTCTTGAGAGGTCGGTCAACTGTGACGAATCTAACCCTTATAAATGATTACATTACCAGCGCTATGGATGCCGGCAAGCAGGTGGATGTCGTTTACACGGACTATAGCAAGGCATTCGACCGAATAGAACATAATACTCTGTTGTTTAAGCTAGAACATCATATGGGTATACGTGGAGACTTGCTTAGGTGGGTTTCATCCTATATACACAATAGGACGCAAGCTGTAGTGGTAAACAACTACATTTCTAGTTGGGTTCCCATACCCAGTGGAGTGCCTCAAGGCTCTTTGCTCGGGCCTTTGCTTTTTGTGGCCTATGTGAGTGACATCGACTCATGCTTTGAAAATTCCAATCTCCTTTGCTTCGCTGACGATATGAAAATCTATACCGTCATATCGTCACCCGATGATATGACTGCCCTTCAGCACGACCTGAGTCGCTTAGAGGATTACTGCAGCGCTAACAAACTCGACCTTAATCCTTCTAAATGTACTGTTATCTCCTATACTCGTAAGGTTAACTTTCTACCAACTACATACACCCTGCAGGGTCAAACTCTTCCTAGAAGTTATGTCGTCCGTGACCTGGGCGTACATCATGATTCCAAACTACTATTCGACGTCCACATCGACAACATTGTCAATAGAGCCTCTAAAGCTCTTGGATTTATCATGCGCATGTCCAAGTGTTTTAACGAAGTTAAGACCATGAAAATATTATATTGTACATTTGTCAGAAGCCACCTAGAATACGCTTCACAGATCTGGAACCCCTGCTATAATAAATACATAGACCGAATTGAGGGTATACAAAAGCGATTTATTAGATACCTATGCTATCGACAAAAAATCCCATATCACTCATCTAAATATAATGATCTTTGTAAGAACTTTCACCTTTTACCCCTGGTAAATCGACGTGAAATTGCTGACTTCCTATTCTTCTTAAAAATACTATCAAACGACGTTGATTCCCCCGAGCTTCTAAGTAAATTCCTTTTTAATGTTCCTCAAAAATCTATCAGATTGAACCCACCCATACGCATTCCTCACGCTACAACAAATTATAGGCAGAACTCATACACTGTGCGAGCAAGCAGATATGTTAATAGGATATGCAAACAGCACAATCTGGATATATTCACTTGCAGTATTAATTCAGCGAAGCGGTGTCTAAGCCTTGATTTTTTCCAGTAGGACTTAACCGCAGTTTTGTTGTTATTTTACTTTCTTATTATTTTTCAGAAGTTACTTACCGTACGTTACCGTAGTTCAGTGCCATTAAGATTATCTTTCAATGTTTAATGTAAGTTCACACGTCAACTAGTTACCCTATATCTATACGTGGAGACCTGTAATTGGCTCTCAGATGCTGTACCCGTATCTATTATTGTTACTTTTAGCTGTTGGTCTTCCATCAAATAAATAAATAAATAAATAAAATAAATAAACAAACGTATAACTACAAATGGCTTATCATTATTAAATTTAAACAATAGTGTGTCAGATACAGTGGGTTACTCGTGTGTGTTAGAAGAAACACCTCTCTTCATCATTTACAATTATCAATATATCTTTTCAACTTACCAGGTCCTAGATCTGTGCCTGGTGCGTCTGGGTTGTTCAGTGCTCTTGATCAGGAAGGTGGTGAGGTTGTGCTCGCGGATGTAAGGGTCCCGCGCCCCGCCGTCCCCTGCCTCCACCTCATAGGCACCGTCCAGGCACTCCCGGGTCGCGCCCGATATGTGAACGCGACTATAATCAAGGCACATAAAAATTATAGAACTTACAAAATAACATTGCCCTAAGCTAAGTTGTGCCAATATCATGTTAGCAGGGATTAGAGAGTGTTGAGATTCCGTTAATGGCGATGTTTAATATCTTTATAATTGACGGCCTGATTAGCGTAATTAGTAGTGACCCTGATTTCTGTGCCGAGGGTCCCGGGTTCGAATCCTGGTAGGTACAAACTTTGTGTGATCAGCACGAAAGTTTATACCCAAGTCATGAATATTTAACATCTATATGAGTAATATATACTGGGTTCGCCCTCAGTCCAATGTACGGTACCCATAATACAAGCGTTGCTTAGTGGGAGCGTATAGCTGGTGTGTTCATCTGGCGATAGTAAAAAAAAAAGTAAATATACACTGGGATCGACCCAGTCCAATGTAAGGTATCATACTACGGGCATTGCTTATAGGACCGTATAGTTGGCGTGAGGTCGGGTTGGTTGTTTTGGGTTGGTGATGTCGTCTGGCGAAATGGTACCCGGGCAGTCCGCCGCTCTCCATGTGGTTGGCGATGCTGACGTCATGCGACCACAGGTCGAACTGCCACTTGAGCCGGCCGAGCACGCCGCACAGCACGGTGCCGCTGTGGATGCCGATGCGCATGTCCAGGTCCACCTGTACCACAACATTGACACATGAAATCAATCTTAGTTTAATAGCGATATAGACTCATTATGGAATGGCAAGCGGAATGTAAATAATGTAAATGTCACTCTTGACAGTTTGTGTATAAAGTCATATTTACGATGTCTATGGCATTAGATTTTGAGCCGATTGTGTTAGCATATATAGCCCTGTGTATGCTAACCTGATCGTCTGACTTATTAGTCTCCAGTACGAACTGATAACGAACCATAGTTATGCCATTTTAGCAATGAATGTGTTTTGTATTTGACGAAATTCCATTTACTAGCTGTTCCGGCGAATTTTGTACCGCGTCAGAATCAAATGAAACATTTTCATTAGTTATTTTTTTCCATGTTTTAATTGTTATCCTGTTTTGAAGCTGGGTCAAAGGCAGCAAATATCCAACAAGAACTGAATGAGTAAGAGTATATTGTTATACCCCCAATTTATATACGTTTTATAACTTTATCAAACGCCATATAGTACTGCGCAAAGCACAACTCTTGTGCGCAGTACTATATAACGTTTGATAAAGTTATAAAACGTCTTTAAATTTGGGGTATAGTGTTATAAATTGTGACCTGTGCGTTGTATCGGACATCCCGGATGGCGCGGATCATGTGCAGACCCATGTCGACGCAGCAGTGCGCGTGGTCGTCGCGCGCCGCCGGCAGCCCGCTCACGCAGAAGTAGCAGTCGCCAAGCAGCTTGATACGCAGGCAGTGGTTCTCCTGGGGATGACTTCATAGTGTACAATTCTTGCAGGAAAGGTTTTAATACTTCACTCGACCCACCAAATACTCCCACCACTGTTACTCCACTAAGCCAGCATCCATAACGATGACCAAGGAGGTCGAAGTATACCTTCGGCAAATTTCGGGACGAGCTGATTGTCTTGGAACTCGCAAAGAGATTTATCGAAAGAAAAAAGGAGCAGTTGGAAAGCCAAATATCCATTTAGAAAAGGAAAAGAGTAAGGATGAAGGAAAGGTTCTTAGAGCGGCTATACGTTTCGGTGTAGAAATAATATTGCGGTATTGATAAAGAAGTGTAGACTTTAGATAATTGATCGTGTCTCACCGATGCCAGCTTGTCGAAGCGGGCGAACAGTTCGTTCAGCAGTTTCACCAGCTCTTGGGCGTTACATTTGCTTGACAGCTCTGAAATTTAAAGCAAACAAGTAAAAATGATTCTGATCGCCTATTAGGCGCTTATGGCACTATTGGCACTTGGACGGGGAGATAGCGGCTTGGATCACCGACGAAATAAAAATGTAATTGATCTAATCTTGATTGTTGGAATTGATCTAATGTTATACAAACATTGTGACTGCGACTGCATAGAGTTGGGATTTACGAAATTGAAAAAGTTGTTATCAAAACAATATGCACTGTCCCAACCAGATTTATAAGTTACCCTTATGAAACTGGTTGCGCTGAGCTCACCGGTAAACCCTTTGATGTCTGCGTAGAGTATGGACACGCCCTCGTGCCGCTGTATGTATAGGTTGTTGAACTGCTGCTCCTGGAAGTCTCCGCGCACCTTGGACACGTGGCTGTAGATCTCCCGCGCAAGAAAGTCGGGAATCACTGCGTCAAGAATCAAAACAACACGAAGAATAATAAAATCTATGATAGCCGTCACTCCGAATGCTTCTTCTATCAGCTCCACTCACCACTCTGAAACAGTTTCCACTGCCTATCGCTCTCCCGCCTCGTCTTCTCCCTGGTGACCATGGAGCGGTGGGTCTCCAGGAACGCCTTCCGCTGCCCCCAGTCGGCAAGCGACTTGGCATACATGCCGGCGAAGTTCACAGCCACGTAGAGAAGCATGTTCGCCATTAGGAGGCGCATGTTGCATCCCATGCTCTTCTGGATTTTCTTTAATCAGCGTAATAAAGGTCATTTGATTGGATTTATGATAAATTATATTTTAGCGAGTGGTTTGTTCCTGTCGCCTCGTTAGACCTTGGTCTATTTCGTATAAATTATCTAAACCACATAAATTCACAACCGATGAACTAGGTATGTTTTCCGTTTTCTCCTCTTTGATATCCAGTAGGCATGGCAGTACACTCGCACAGATCGGAAGAATTAATAGACGGATATTCAAGAATAATCTATCAAAGTACCTACCTAAGTAGTCCACCTGCTAATCCATCTTCTTCAAAAAACCTACTCTTACTTAAAGCTCAAAAGTATGTATTCTAAGTACACTCGTTCAGCTTACATCAATGGGACAGTCAGTGGTTGTGTCATTCACCAGCTCCCTGAGCACCTCGGCGGTGGCCAGCATGTGCGCGAGGAAGGACAACATGCCGATGACGATGCACCAGCACAGGGACAGCGGTAGCATCGCGTACGGAACGAACACGATGAACAGCATGTACCACACCTGGTTCTGCGGCTCCTGGAAGCCGATGCCTCGCCCGCTCAGACCTGTACACCAGGGGTTAAAAGATTTTGTTAAAAATGAATTGAGTTAATCATTTCTACAGAATCAAGTAATTAAACAAAGAAAGATCACGAAAAAAAGAAGTCAGCATACAATATCAATGAGATTTAGCCTTTATCAAAAAATAATTCAGAGCAGAAAAAACGATGGTCTATGTTTTTAAAACATAATCTGTCTCACAAGTAATTTTTATTTCTCATTCACCTGTATATTGTAAATGGACCGTGTTCTGCTGAGTGATCTGAAATACCCTTAACAATTCTAAGTGAGCACCTTGGGCGATGAGCAGGATCCAAGTGGCGGCCGCGGCCCAGTGCAGGTAGTTGTTGGCGAAGCAGCGCCACCAGCCCAGCAGGCACACGCCCACGTTCAGGCACATGAAAGCCAGCGTCCACGTCCCCTGGCTCAGCTCCAGCGTGGCTGCCGAGGCCAAGATTGCGATTTTTTATTCCTCTCCCTCTCCTTATTGACATACTTTATACAAGTAACATTTGATAAATGTAGAAACCATGTAGCTATTGACTACTGCTGCTACCCCTCATATTTTATCATTGATTTATAGGGATCACATTCTCAATCTCTGGACTAAAACACAGAATTTCCTTGTCCGACCCGGAAATTGAAGCCTTAACATTCCCCGTCGCACCATGATCATCATGCCGGTAGGAACCAACTTTGTGTGATGATCACAAGTGTGTCCAATATCTCTATAAGTAATAGAATCGCCCCCAGTCCAAGCGTTGCTCAGTGTGTGACCGTACGTACCGTGTTCGTCTGGCCAAATTATTATTTCCGTAATCATACCAATTTGATGAATTTACGTTACATAAAATACGATTAATCAATAAACATGAATACTCACTGTCTTCTTTGTTTGTAAGTATATAAATTAGTGCCAGACATACCTGGAAATAACAATCATGAATAAGATACATTGGATGGCAACAATAACGTCACAAATAAATCAAAATTAATGCGCTAAAGAATGTATCCACAAAATATCCGCTAGGTTGATTTCCTCCACAGGTGACAGGAGGGCTGGCTCTTTCCTCGCTCAAAAAAAGCTACAGCGATAATACAGCGAGGAAATGCAGCCAGCATTCTTGCCACCATTCCACGCGGACAAGGTCTTTCTGCTACATAGTTTATTGTCATACTATTTTTATATTTTTCTATTAAGTTTAACTTTAATTGTAAATTGTAATTATCCAAAGAAATAAATCAAATTATTAGTATATAATCAAAATAATAGGAACTCACTTTAAGTGCGAAGTCGACTACGTTAACCATTATAAGGGACTTCTGACGCTGCCTCCTTGAATATCTTTGGTAGGATGCTTCTAGTGCTACGTTCTGAAAAAAGTACAAAGGATCATTCATAACAAACCACTCTTTGAAGCCTTTTTGGCGGGAAGTTGAACAGCGATGTTGTAAATTTTGTTTTAATATGTTCCTAATATTTGATTTTTTTATAAATAACTAGCAAACCCGGCAAACTCCGTTTCGCCACCAGATGGCTTCGTTTTAAGTAACATTTCGTTTGGTGATTAAAAGATGAAGAAAAATTTTATTTTTGTTTTATATTTGAATTATATTTGAATTTTCTTTGCTATAAACCTCACGGAGCCCGAGACCTTTCCAACGAATGCAAAATCGTGGAAATCGGTTCGTGCGTTCTGGAGTTATAGCGTCAGGAAGGAAAACCCGACTTATTTTTATATAGTAGATGTGTAATATTAGTGGGATATTAACCATTGTGTGTTAATAAACGTGCACGAGTGAACGATAATAAAATAGTATAACTTGACTTTTCAAGATCATCCCAGATGTCGGGTTAAATTTCTTTAAAGCATCTACAGCTTTACTGATAGGCGTAGGTTCATCATCATCGCCATTGACATCACCATTATCGTCAGGGGTACTAATCATTTTATAACAATTATCAAGAAATACTCGACACTGGCAAAAATGGCTCTATTTTGTAGCCGACTCCTAACCATAAACAAGAAGAAGAAACAAGCCCTTATTCTCGCGGATATTTTAATCCATCGCATTTCATTTCGTAATGAACGAAGAAAGATGTTCTTTTTACACAATGAATGTTATTATTCGGCATTAATACGTTAAGACTTTCCTTTTAAAAAACCTGCGTTGCTTTTCCATATTACTATAGAATAATAATATGGACTCGTGACAACACACAGTTGAAGGATAAAATGAAAACTCACCTTAAAACTATTAGTGATAGACGGACAATATATTCCTTTGTAGTAGCGCGGCGCCCTCAGCATGCCTTCTGTCTCCACTGCACAATCAATAACATGACGATAATATCATATTAGTGAGCGGCACATAGCTCACAGAACCGATGGCCGTTGAGGCAGAAAGGTTCTAGAATGGCGACCACGAATCGGAAGATGTAGTGTACGACGGCCCCCCACTAGGTGGACCGATATCACACGCATAGCAGGAAGCCGGTGGATGCGAGTGGCGGAGGACCGTGATGTGTGGAAGTCGTTGGGGGAGGCCTATGTCCAGCAGTGGACGTCTATCGGCGGACAGATTAGAATATCATATTTATTATTAGGTAGAGTCGATCTAATACACTCGTAGCCGCTGCTACGGCACGGCTACGGCGTAGCATGCGTAGGCTACTTTTTATTTATCGATACATGAAAATGATTGCTTTGCATGTCTTTTCAATTTTATTTATTGGCTACAGAATTCCTTACCCGGATCTTCTTGAAATGCATTAATACTGTGTGTAGACGCGGCGTCATCGCTGCCACCATGCTGCAACTAAACGAAGGGCTTCTCAATATTTCGTTAAACAAAAGGCTCTTTAATTAGAAATTATGACGATTCAAACACCTTCATATTTGTTATGAAAGAGTTGTTATTAATGGGATTTTAATGAAAAACGTCCCATTAGTAGAAGGATTTTAAAAACTCTCTTAGCAAATGCACAAGTTTATTAAAACGAAGCAAATGTTGGACGAAAAATATTTCCGATGACCTTGCTAGTTTTTTTTTAATTATCAACATTTTTATCTCGGGTACAAACATTCGTGCTCAACACACATAGTATGTTCCGTCCAGGATTCAAACCCAACACACTTAGCACAAAAATTAGGGGACCCACTGATTTAATCGGGTCGTCAAAAGTTATTATTCTAAATGTACACGACTTGTAAAATATCCAGTTGTGTGAGCTATATAGATAATTTTAAGTACACAAAGGAACAGAATACACATAGGCAGGGTGCAACGATATAAAATGTTTTGTGTCAAATCGGAAGCAATGTTAGTTCGGCAGGGTTATTTTAAACCATTCGAAATCGTTTTTTTTTTATTACATTATAGGCAAGTATTTGATCTCGATCTCACCTGATGGTAAGTGATGATGAGATCTACGATGGAGCATACTTGCCTAGGTAGGAAGGCGGCAGTAGATCGAGACGCTACATTCACTAGGCACATGCAGCGCAGCTGATCTGACCCGCCATCCATGAATGGCAACACCGAACATCATGCCAGAACACGGCTAGGCCGCTTGGCGACATGGCTTTGTTCAGTGGGACTAACCACGGCCGAAGCCTACCACCAGTAGAGTTGTCACCTAGTTGGCACCACCCAGGGTCACGTGTAGGGTATCTCCAGGGTATTTAATTCTCCTACGGACGAAGGTGACTCGACCCCAAAATATAAATAAATATCGGAAACGGAATCGAAAACTTCGGAGCTGGATTACCGCACTCGCTATTAAAATTTCCGAATTTGATTCTTCCTCTATCTTCGACGTATCCTGATGACAATACCAAATCGTTTTTAAAAAAAGTTTCCGTCGGGGAGCTCGTTGGGAACGACATCAACATCGGAAAGTTTCAAATCCGTTTCCGATGTCGATTCCGAATGATTTAAAATAACCCTGCTGGAGGCCTACCTGGTCTTCGGGGGCCGAGCAGCTGGCTCCATCCCCCGGCACCCGCTCGTCGTCGGGGGGGCGAGCGCGGGCCTCACACCGCACGCCCTCACTGCAACCTTGAGTCTGAAATAATACATTTTTACCTGATTAGCACAGTTGGTAGTGAGCCTGCTTTCTGTGTCGAGGGTCCCGGGTTCGAATCTAGGTAGGGACAAACTTTTTGTGATGAACACGAATATTTAGCCGAGTCAGATGTTACGTGATGTTTGATGTAACATGAACATTGATCACAAATGTTTGAATCGGCCCTATTGTTTCATAAAAAAACGTTTAAGAAATTCCAATTTTACGAATACCGTTTGGTAACCTATTATGTAGACAAATAAATATTGTATTCCACTAACATAATATATTATAAAATATAATTTGGAAAATAATCAATTCGCTAATTTTTTACTTTGCAAATGTAAAAAAAATCTTATGTCGCCAATTAATTAGTTTGGTGTGTTGATATTGTATAAAATGAAAACTTACCTAATTATTTTGTCAAATGAATTACTTATTGAACTAGTAGTTTGTATAATGATAAATGTATCAATTATAATTTTGTCAAAGGTTTTTAGTAAAATGATCATTTGTCCAACGATTTTTGTTCAATTATAGGATACTGTTTGGATCGTATGAGTGAACGGAAATTAAAAACGAGAACACGAACACAATTTGACCTGTATTCGTGAACAACCGCCTCATCTCATATAGCCATAAGTACGCCGTAGAATATAGACGATTTTTAACTCTAGTGAAGTATCATAATATAACAAGTCTACAGCTTGGTCTAGTTGTTTTCGCGTAGGCTGGTCAAATCACTGCACCGGGTAGTTGCGGGTTCGATTCCCGACTGGGCAAATTTTGGAAACGGTCTTTTCGTAATTTTGCCCTGGTCTGGGTGTTACTGGGATCGCCCCCAGTCTATTGTACGGTACCTATAATACAAGCGTGGCTTAGTTTTGGGCCATACCGTTGGTGTGTTCGTCTGGCGATATTTATTATCATTATGAGAACATTTTCCAAACACCGTCGATACAGAACGTACAAATTGGATCCCCGCGAACTTTGTCACCGAACACCGTGTTCCATGTTCGTTAGTGGTACGTACAACAATTTGGTTGAAGTGTGCGTACACGGCATTACATGTACTGAACAAACAACTGAAGGCTGTGTGGTATCGCCCGCGATAGGCAAGCTCGCGATAACGCCGCGGTGGGACATCGGTAATGCGTTTACATACAGACACCATTATCGGCGAAATGCCGAGCCGGGAAACTATTTTTGTTTTTATAGGAGATGGAAATCCAATACGCTTAACATATTATAGCGTGAAACATGGCGGGAACTACCGTGTACATACTTACATACAGCACCCGGCCGAAAATATTGCACGTCAAGCTTTAGAAAGAGACTATCGGCTAAAGTCAAGAGCGAAAGAGACAACGCTCTAAAAAGCCAATTTTTTTTCTATAACTGAAGTGCAATATTTACGGCCGGATACTGTACATTCATTCGGCTCATTCGTAGCCCAGCCGTCCTTACGATTCCTCGTTTAGAGGCGAAACACGTGTCGAATACTTTATAGATTCGCTTCGCTTCGCGGAGAATTGCATTTTATTTGGGGTCCCGTCAGATAGTTTCTCGACTAACATCTTAGGGGAGTTCAGTGTTGCTGGCTTCTTTAATTATCGATCATCTTGTTTGGTTTATACTTGGAAAAGTTGACAAGCCGAAGGTCAATGGTGGGTTCCTCTTCCCCCATTTGTTCAACAATGGATTTCCGCCTGGTATCGCGTAGTTCTATCAATTATATACGTACATATGTTGAAATTGTCATTGTGCTTTTGTATCTCTCTATAGGCAACGAGCTAATAAGATGATTATTCATGGAAACACAGACATCCTCATAGCTTATAGCACCTTGAACTATTGTTTAACATTGTGGTTAGATAGATGGCGGAAGACCAAATGGATCCCCAGTGTCCGTGTATACCGCGAATCTATCCATTTTATTATTACACATTGCTAAGCCGAGCACATTCATCGACTGTGCCTATAATTCGCGGATGATAGAGCGTCTCAGCAGCAAGTAGGTACGAATGAATCTTCTTATATTTATCCCGTGATTCGTTAGCGAGACACGCGTCCATGTTGACACCCGTTGTATACATGGACATGAAAAGAAACACTTAGGAGTGTTTACTTAAGTATACTTAAGAGCGATGACTTAAGTATACTTAAGAGTGTTCACTCAAGTATATTTAAGTATCTCCTGCATGTCGTTTATTTACAAATCATGTTTGAAGAGACAGTCACATCCTGTGAAGTGTGAATGAGCCGTGGCTATGAGATGATTAATTAAATGTCGACCTAATACGAGTACATTCATCAAATTCTGTGATAATCTGCGCACGCTTCTAGTACGTTTTTAGAAGGAAAACAATGTAACATAACGTGAACAGCAGTTTATCCTTGTAACATGACTTAAACCACGTACTTAATTATTATAAACTCGACGCAGCAATAAAAGTAATTTAGCCAGAAACACTGAACTCCTCTAAATTGTTAGTCGAGAAACTATCTATCACGAGTGACAGGACCCCAAATAAAATGCAGTTCTCCACGAAACAAAGCGAATCTAAAACAGTATTCGACACGTGTTAAGCCTCTAAACGCGGTTTCCTCAGGACGGCTGGGCTACGAATGAAGCTCACTCTCATTCGGCTTTCATTTATTCAACTTTTCTTTTTGGTAAAGTACTGGACCGACCAAATAGTCCTAGGAGCCACTATTGAAGTGTTAGTAATAATTTACATTAGGGCACGGTATCACGTAGAGTGGCCTATGCAAATAGACGTTCGCTAGACGTATAAAACTACTCAATTCTATGCGACTACATAGGGACTTCTGAAGTGTCGGTCTAGTATTCGAATATATAGTACTTCTGAAGTGTCGGTCTACAAGATAGCTATTGACATTGGGAGCTCGATCTGAATTATCAATTGCTATCATTGATCAGTATATTCGATCAATACTTGCCATACATCTTATTGCAATTGTTTTAACATATTTATATGTACTTTTAAAATTATGATTTTCTCTCCCTTCCATAAGAAAAATACAAAAACGAATGTAACAGTAAATGCTTGTTGACAAGCTTAGAATTTGAGTCAGAATCAGAATCAGAATATTTTTTATTCACGTAGTCCAATAAGTACAGTACTTATGAATCGTTAAAAGTTACAAAATACTATGCTACTATTTTACCAGTGTGTGTTTTCTAGTCAATATAACCAACAGTCAGAGATACGAAAACTAAAGCTTTTACAATAGTAAGATAACAGCGCCTGTGAGTAAGTACCATTTAATGATATTAATTCTCGTGCGCGAAGCTGGGCTTTATCTGCGGAGTAGATAAGGGGACAAGTTTGGGTGGATTTATTGGACATTTATAGGCTTCGCTCCATTTATAGGGATTGGCTTCAGAGATGTGATGTGTCAACGTGTGGCGATTATGGTCCCAATTACCATGACAGTAGACACAAAGTCGTAAACACACTTGACTAATTCAGTTTGATTCAGTTGTGTTAGTTATGCAAATTCTATTAACTAGAACCCTATCTACATAAAACCACAAACTTAATTAGAGAAAATCCACATGAAAGTCAAGTCCTGTAAATGGAGTGCTTGTGTGGTCGTGGTAAACTATGGCGTGAATCTCAATTAATTATGAACTCTTTGACTTATATTTTAAAGTCTGAATCATATTTAACGCGTTCATATAATCGCAATGAATGGAATAGGACTCTGAGCTTCTCTTTTATCATAAAGTATCCAAGTCATCTGGAACTATAAACACATTAAATGAACGCGATAAATACGGTGAATGAAACTTAACGATTAAAATTGCCTTGCCTTTTTTTTTTGCCTGAAGGAGAGCGTTCATGTCTTTTACCATATCTACGTGGTAACGGAAGTCCTCATTCCTAAATCAGAAATGAGGAGATCCGTAGACGAACTAAAGTAACCGACATAGCTCAAAGAATTTCAAAGTTGAAGCGGCAGTGGACGGCACATAGCTCGCAGAACCGATGGCCGTTGGGGCAGAAAGGTTCTAGAATGGCGACCACGAATTGGAAGACGTAGTGTAGAACGGCCCCCCACAAGGTGGACCGATGATATCACACGCGTCGCAGGAAGCCGGTGAATGCGAGTGGCGGAGGACCGTGATGTGTGGAAATCATTGGGGGAGGCCTATGTCCAGCAATGGACGTCTTTCGGCTGATAGTCGTGGTCATGAAACAAATACGTTACGTATGACGTGACGACGTTAATTCACTCCCTCCGATTGGATTAGCTAGCAACGTTTGCCCCAACTAAGTCACAGATTAACTAAACTCGGTCCCGAGTGTTTGGAGCGGTGAACAGGCCAATTAGAATTAAGGCCTCGGTGTCAGGTCCAGGCCAACTGTGGACGCGTTGATTGCTTTATTAGATCCCTCGACGACTCGACCGTTCTATTATTAGAAATGATTTAATGTGGAAGAACAGTTTAAGTGACATTTGATAAACAGAATTAGGATGTTGTGTGTTGTTTTCGCAATATTCTAAGCAGTGGGTACTATTTGTAGTTTTTTTCTATCAACAGTGACCATAATATTTTAGATTATTAATTAATTGTTAATTAGTTAGATAAAATAGTAAAATTAACTAATACTAGGCTGGACCGGGCGAGGCGGCGCCAGCGTTTGCCTCTTTATAAGTAGAGTTAACCAAGAAACTCCTTTACCGCCGTAAGCATATCATAGGACCCCAAGGTCTATTTTCGTTTGCATGATCAAAGTGACAATCAGATATCATCCACTTTGCCTATGGTCTTGGAGATTCCCTTCTTCACCGTCTCGTGAAATCCATAACGTACGGTGTATTACGATATATTTAAATTCCTTGAAATTTCGCAAATGTTTTGAACAATACGATAATATGTCATACAATGATTCTTCTTTCTTTACGAAATAAAATGGATATGAATATGACCTCACCCACATCTTAGTGGGTATTTTGCCAATATCAACTAATTAATAGCAATAACACATCTATACATACATACATATAAATAAAATTGGAGTGTCTGTTTGTAATATTAAAATAACTGCTTTTTACTAAATGCATTTGGTTGTATACAACGTACCTATACCAAAACTAAAAACTACCTTTATTAAAAATGTTGTCTGTCTGTCTGTCTGTATGTTTGTTCCGGGTAATCTCTGAAATGGCTGGACCGATTTTGACGGGAATTTCACTGGCAGATAGCTGATGTAACAAGGAGTAACTTAGGCTACTTTTATTTTAGGAAATAAAATAGGATCTCTCGAAAAAAAATTAAAACCAATGTTGCAGCGCTGCGCCTGATTAAGTTTGATAGCAACAATCCGCAATGCGTCCCGCGGGATCAGAACGCGCGAGCAAGCCGTTGCCAACGGTTGAGTCTTTGTTAAATACCACGCGGACGAAGTCACGGGTAACAGCTAGTTGTAAATAAAATAATGTATGCGACATGAAGGTATGAAAATGGCGTGTCAATGCAATGATTTCTAGCCTTGCGGCAAAGCTTCCATATTTTTCATTTGAGTAATTAAAATAACGTTCACTCAACTGAATGGATGAAATTACTCTCTGTCTACGCATTAAAGTAACGAGCTAATTAGATATTAAAGAGTTTTAATCTCTTTATTCTTTTTAAAGAGATTAGTATTTTTAGGTTGGAATCCTCGTGTTTTCTAGTGACGTAGGTAGTAGGTAGTAGGTCAAGCGTATAATAAATCTTAGCCTTATTGATCTTTTATTCAAGGGTATACTCAATTTTAGCCGTAGTTATATTTTATACTAGCCGTTACCCGCGACTTCGTCCGCGTGGTATTTAACAAAGACTCAACCGTTGGCAACAGCCTGCTCGCGCGTTCTGATCCCGCGGGGCACATTGCAGATTGTTGCTATCAAACTTAATCAGGCGCTGCGCTGCAACATTGGTTTTAGTTTTTTTTCGTGAGATCCATTTTTTTTTTCTAAAATAAAAGTAGCCTAAGTTACTCCTCTTTACATCAGCTATCTGCCAGTAAAAGTCCCGTCAAAATCGGTCCAGCCATTTCAGAGATTAGCCAGAACAAACAGACAGACAGAAAGACAGACAGACAGACGGACAGACAGACAAAAATTGTAAAAAATGTTGTTTCGGTATAGGTAACGTGTATACATCCAAATGCACTTAGTAAAAAGCGGTTATTTTAATATTACAAACAGACACTCCAATTTTATTTATATGTATAGATTATTAAGTAGACGTTGTTATCAAAACTGATTAAGGACTTTCTTGGTCGACTGTACCAGCCCACATGGACATTTAGATTACAATCTAGTCAGTTAAAATATTTACATCACCCCATCTCACATAATGATGAAACAAACGAGTTCCTTGTCACCCTTGAGAGCCAGGATATTTTTTTAATGGGACTAGTCCTGCCTCACACTCTCACCACTGCTACTCCTGTAAGCCAGAATATACAGTGGTGTCCAATGAAGACACCGAGGTTTGACCCTCGGCGAGTCCCGGGATAAAGTTAATTGTCTTGAAACCCGCACGAAATTAATCGAAAGATAAAAATAGGAGTTGTGAAAAGAAGAGTTGGAAGAAAATTATCCACTTCAAAGTGGATAATCTTCTTCCAACTCTCCTCCATTGCAAAGCGGGAGACAAAAAGGATCTGGTAAACAAATTTCCGTAGACAAATAAGAGCCAGGATAACTAAAAACGTCTAAAAATAGGGCACATTCAATGACCTCTTTTTGTTCGTAGGGTACAATAGCGGTCAAAAGTGACGTCGATCGCGGCACTCAGGGCGGATCCCTTGTAAAACAGCTCGACAAATAGGAGCGCCCTCCAGCCCCGCTGTCGACCCCTTACCTTAACAAACGGGGCCGGGTGGGCGCCACTAGTGTTACTACACCTACGGCTGAATAAAAAAGGCTGCATATATTATATTATATAATAATATCGCCCTACGAATACACCAGCTATACGGTCTCACACTAAGCAACGCTTGTATTATGGGTACCGTACAATGGACTGAGGGCGAACTCAGTATATAATAAATACCTTTATAGATATTAAACATCCATGACTTGGGTACAAACATTCGTGCTTATCACACAAATCTTGCCCCTACCAGAATTCGAACCCGGGACCCTCGGCACAGAAAGCAGGGTCACTACCAACTGCGCCAATCAGGCCGTCAAATGTATCTATAGTATAGTGCTTTAAAGTACCTTAGTTCGGGACAGATTTGTAAATAACTGCAGATTACCGGTGTACCGGTCCAGGCAGACTTACGGTAAACAGAGGTGGCGCCGGCGAGTCTGATCGTTTAGTTAGTCTGTTTGTATAACAACTATTCCCAAACACAAAACGTACAGTGCTCACTAAATCACCTCTATAGCTTGTACAATAATTTAAACAAAATACTAGCAAAGATTCAATAAAATTAGTATGAATGTTCGCAAAAGATTACAATTGACATTTTGTTGGGTTTTTTTATCGACCTCTACTTCACAACGCGCTAAAGAAGCCCTGGTTCCAGGGTTAGTAAACTCTTTCTGAATCATCGATCTCTTACATTTCCTGTGGACCAGTGGTCGTCTTCCTCGCCGACGCCCGAGGGCAGCTCCACCATGGTCTCCAGCCAGTTGCGACCTGCACCAAGAAAAAAAGATATATTATAAAATCCCCAGACAAACATTAACTCTCTCCCAAACTAAGCAACGTTTGTAGACATTATGGGTTCTATACAATGGACTGGGGGTCACAGTACTCATATATAATACCTACTTATATAACAAAAATGTCGGAAAAGAGCAGATCTTCCAGCCAGGCGGGTGGTATGCCTGGCGGTGCGGCCACTATGCCCCAACGGTTATTGTCAGGATCTTATATATATGCTACCTGCAGCTCTCTCTCTCTCTCTCTCTCTCTCTCTCTCTCTCTCTCTGTCTCCACCACCACCATTCTCATACCGCGATTCAGGATTGTATGGAGGATAGTCAATTGTTCTGAATGTCCGTCTTCAGCACCACGTGTGTATCTTGTGGCGTGATTGAAGAGGTCGCGACACATTAAACGATTCAGTTGATTGTGTCATTAGACTTGGGGCATAGGTCGACGCTATATGCAAAAGCTATCTTCTCCTATAACCAAACCTTGCAAGAGACTAAGTACTACCCATATAAGTACCTAGTTACCTAAGTAGCTTAATCTTTTGTCTTACACCCTCCCTGGACCTAGACAGCTTCTTGATAGAATATTTTCTACATCAGCGGTTTTCAATTAAGATTTATCGTACGTGACATTATAGCATGCCCAAATTTAAAAGATTTCAGTTATAAAAGATATAGGTATTTGTAGAGAGTGACAATGGAACCTTATTTATAGATGTTTAATGAAAGTTTTTATTATTATAAGCGTTATAAATCGCGTAAATGACAAAAGTCTATCTTTTGAGTTTGTTACTTTTTTATTTATTATATGAATAGGCAATTATTTGTGAAGTGTTTGTTTGTAAGTTTGAAAGAGGAACGCGAAAGAGCGGCTTAATAAAATGTTGTATACTTAGTTATAGTATGGACTAAGACATGACTACTTTTTAGGGTTCTGTACTAAAATGGTAAAAACAGAATACTTATTATGGTGCGACTATGTCTCTCTGTAAATATTGAAGTTATTTGTAGTGCACGTGGATAGTGCTGTAGGTAAATATTAATATCTGATGGCTACAATAGCTACTCCTGAAACTACAGGACCTATAGAGCAGGGATTCCCAAACTCATCTTCTCTACGGTCCACTTTGAGAATGACTTAATTTAGCGCCCCCATTTTTTCACCTACTTAAAAACCACTATAACTTCAAATTAAATTAATTATTATAATCCTCTACACAACGCCCCCATTTTTTTCTGGGTCTCTTACCACCCCCCTTTAGGCTTGCAGCGCCCACAAGGGGGCGTTATCGCCCATTTTGGGAAAAGCTGCTATAGAGGATAATACGTCTTCGTCACAGACTTTAATATCACCTACGTACCATATCTAGTATGCTTTACCTCTATAACTATTTGGCTCTACCATAGATTTTTTTACTACAGGGTGTGTCACTCTATATTAATCTACCGGCTCCTACTTTTTTAGAACCCCATAAATATTTCATGCCCCCATAAAAGGTTCAAATAAATAAAACATTAACTGACTTGTTTCCATTGCAATATTGCCGTACAAAAGCTATTGAAAATAAGGTATAATAAATAAATCAATATCACCAGACGAACACACCAACTTTACGGTTCCACACTAAGCAACGCTTGTATCATGGACACCGTACAATGGACTGGGGACGAACCCAGTATATATTACTTATATAGATATTAAACATCCATGACTTGGGTACACACTTTCGTGCTTATCACACAAAGTTTGTCTCTACAAGGCTTCGAAACTGGAACCCTCGGGACAGAAAGCAGGGTGACCACTAACTGCGCTAATCAGGCCGAAGTTGCGTCCCTACTGCCATTGAGTATTGTCATAGAAAACAAGCAAAGAGTTTGTGAGTGTGACAATGGCGTGAAAGGAAAGTCTAATCACTATTCCTAACTATACAAATACATCAAGATTATGCCGATAAAAATGATTTAGTCCAATATACTTATATCCAGTGAGTTATATTAATAAACTGCTGACGTAAAACAATATGGATGCGCGAACATTATGCTGTTTTATCGTATTGTCGGCCTTGGATCGCGATGCGCCATTTGTGCCTCTTTAAAAGCTTGCGCATAATCGTGGGAACACATGAGTTTCAAAGGTCGTAGATTAATTTGGGACAAGTATGATGATTGCATGCTCTTGATAAAATAACTGGGTTAAGGAATATACAAGGTTTTCGATATTCTTATATGTATTTTAATGTGTCCCTGCTTTCTGTGCCGAGGGTCCCGGGTTCGAATGCTGTTAAGGACAGCACGAATGATTGTACCCGAGACATGGATGTTTAATATATACATTTTATATATTGAGTTCGCCCTCAGTCCATTATACGGTACCAATAATACTTGCTTAGTGTGGGACCGTATAGTTGGTGGGTTCGGCAAGCGATATTCTTATTATAATTAAAAAAATATACACTACCACGCCTGTAATCCCCGAAGGGGTAGGCTGAGGTGCAGTGCAGTGCACGCATATTACGCCGATGCAGCGATGGTATTTCAGTCTCAATGTAATATGGGCCGAGCCTATTGCTGTTAAACCGGGCACTTTCCTTCTTAATATGAGCAGGATTTAGGTCATAGTCCACCACGCTGACCCATAGCGGTTTGGTGAACTGCACACGACTTTTGTTAGACGTGCAGGTTTCCTCACGATGTCTACTTTCAACGAACAGCAAGTGAAAATCATTATTTAAAATAAAATTTATTTTATTTCACATATTTCACATTAATTAAATTTCCAAATCCTTGTTTACGAGGCGAGCGTTCTACCAACCCATTATGGTTGTCGCTGCTTTTTATTGTTATCTATGATATTAACTGTTTTATTTTTCTATAACATAGAGCCGGCAACGAATCGCGATACACTCAAACGGGACCGTTTCACAAATAACTTAACGTCATACCGTAACAAATCTTCGAGTAGGTAGGCACCTTAACATAATTGCGTGTGCCATAAATCCCGCCACCGTACCGTACCGAAATAATATTGGCACGGCCACTACGATATATATTTATGGTGTTTGTCTGTTTACGCGATATGCCGCCGTAGAGTAGTAACGACTCTCGTTAAATGCATTGGGCCAATAAAATTACACTGTAAGATGATTAAGGATGAAAGACTGAAAGCTTATTTGAAAGTTGTGAATAAAAATAAAGATTATAAATAGCTGATCATTATTTATACAGGATGTATGTAAGCATGGTATCGAAAACATTGGGAATATATTTACACTTAATGTAATACTAAAATTATAGAAATCATTTTTGTCAAATCATTGCCTACATATGTTGTAATTTTTGAGCACGCAATGTATCGTTAACCGTGGGGTCGAGTCACCTTCGTCCGTAGGAGAATTAAGTACCCTCGAGATACCCTACACGTGACCCTGGGTGGTGCCAACCAGGTGACAACTCTACTGGTGGTAGGCTTCGGCCGTGGCTAGTCACCACCCACTGAACAAAGCCATGTCGCCAAGCGGCCTAGCCGTGTTCCGGCATGATGTTCGGTGTTGCCATTCATGGATGGCGGGTCAGATCAGTTGCGCTGCATGTGTCTAGTGAATGTAGCGTCTCGATCTACTGCCGCCTTCCTACCTAGGCAAGTATGCTCCATCGTAGATCTCATCGTCACTTACCATCAGGTGAGATCGAGATCAAATACTTGCCTATAATGTAATAAAAAAAAAAAAAAACCACGCGATGACAACGCGACGCTCCGCGCGATACACGACGTGTGCTAGTGACGAGTGTGTTCGAGCACGAGCTCAAGTAAGATACCCATGGTGGGTACCTATCGTATTACCACCTTGGAAAGATTTAGTGATACAGACCCCGCGTATTTGCTACAGGCCGCGCGCTGGCTTAACCCGGCACTGGCAATCCGAGCGTGGAAATAATAACAATTTGATGCCGCGTTGTCTCAAGACGCTGTTATTCTTGAAGCACTTAATGTCGTTATTATTTATGCCTACAGCAGCGCCTATGGTCGGGGGCGCTAGTAAAAGACATATAAAAACCTCTATTATAGTTTTTACGCGACCGACCAGCGAAAAGAGATATTGTATGCCTTCAGAGGTCAGTGATACTGGGAATACCAATAAAAGTGTGAACCCTGCCTATACATTACACATTGAATACGTTACGTGATCGGATTGTTAATAAAACCTATTAAAATTCAGAGTCGGTGCACGGGAAAATTGGAAATTAATCTCGGCCTAATGAATTTAAGGTGGAAGCTCAGGTCAGGGCGCGAAATTCAAAATGTCAATGGTTTTTATTTTTTTACGAAAAATTTGGACTTCTTTACGATGTAATTTAATTTATTGCGATATTAGCATTCTGCATTGGATGTCTCGATGTATTAAGTTTGCTTAAAAAATACCTAAAGCGATACAACACCATAAAGGTTAGTAAAAACCGCTACTTTTACTAACTTTATGGTCTTGTGTATATCGATGTCACAAATAAGAAAATTTAGTTGCAATATAGACCGAGGCTTTCGTCAAAATAGTCCCGAGTTTTTAGGTCTTACCTTGTTTCCGGTTGTCTGGAGATGGCATGATGGGCCACGACGGCCACTCAGTTTAAATCTGAAACAAAAGAATTTCAGTAGAGATATAAAATAAAGTACTGTAATGAGGTACTTATTAGATTTACTACTGAGTCCGACTATCAAGAGTCGATAGTTGCCTGGACTTCAATAAAATTGGGAGTAAATATTTACGAACTTGCCCGGCCAAATACTCTCAATAAAATTATATATACAACGGACAAACTTCCTCTATGACTAGTAGTTCATATACGCACCAAACCAACTACTTACTTATGCCCTGCTTACACGTAGCGAATCAAATGGCGGGACAGTGCTCTCAGCCGAGTGCTCGGTACGCATAAACCTTGTGTACTCGGCCGAGAGCACTGGCTCGCCAATTTACTCGTGACGTGTAGTCATGCTATTACATTTTGTTTTCGACCATTTCAATAAATTTGCCGACACTACCGGCAACCCAAGAGCCGGGCATTTTCTCGCTCAGCGAGCGAGCTTTGGCTATTCAGCGAGGAAATGCGACCAGCGTCTTTGGTACGTTATCACATGGGCAATTTTTTTTTTATATATTATTTTAGCAGTAAGTTTTCGTATGCTCTTTTAAATTTCCAATTTGTTAGTAAATATTGTGTGAATAAATTTCAGTTTTACTAAATGTACAAAATAAACAATAAATTATATTAACAGGTCTTTTTTATTCAGCTACGACGTATGGCTTAAAGCAAAATCCGAGTAGCTATTGGAAACAAATGAACTGTCAAGCTGGCCTCGGGTTTCATTCATCCCGACGCGGAAGCTCTAATATTGAAAACGTCAGAAAGCCACTGTGCCATTCGGACATTTCCTTTCGTATAATGAAATAGGAAAATTGAGCTGAAAACGTCGTGAATGCTGCGTCATTTTAATAACGACCTAGAAACAAGTGTGGATTTAAAATCTGTTTTTACCCGACTGCGCAAGAAGGAGGGTACTGATTTTCGGTATGTATGTATGTTTATTTCTTTGGCACGCTCTACAACCTAAACTGCTTGATGGATTCTAATGTATGGGGTATCGTTAGATTCGTCTTAATTGTGGGAGTAACATAGGGTATATAATATTTACTTTTAGCGCCTGCGAATGAAAAAAAGAGAGGGGGAAAACACAGCAATTAAATATGTCTGATATATAAACAAATGATTAAATAAAAAACACTAATTAAGGGTGAAAAATAATAATCTTAAATCAGCCTCTATATCTAATTCAGCTATTCGAAAACTTTTTCATTTATAAAATAAATTATTTCGTGTTTTGTTTTCAAGTAGGTATCTTACAACCTTATCATAAACACACTCCATCTTCCAAAGCGTAAGAAAGTTTTATTCCGTTTACTAGTACCTATGGACCAAAACAATTTTCTTTTGAAAAATGCTTTGCTTGCGATCCCAGAGTAAACAGATTAAAGCTTCTATGAATTTTGGGATATACGTACAGTTGTAATAAACTAAGAAACTTTAATACAGCAATTAAAGAACTAACTGTAGTTTTGTATATATTTACAAACACGTTTGGTGACACAAAGTTAGGCACAAGAGTGCTTTGTTCGTTGTAATTGAGTTTCAAACTAGACCGTCTAATGAGGTCGTAAATATAATTTGACAACATTATTCTCGTGTTAAATGACTTACCTTAGGGCATGAATACACTACACTAAAGATTCTCTTTTTCTTGTATGGCTTAGCTAAGACTTATTCGGTTGGCAAACGCTGTCTAATGAGTTATACAGAAATATTTAATGAATACTGGCAAATATTTAAAAATTTTGGTTCTGCATGAGAATCAAAATATTATAAGAATACCATCTAATTAATAAATAATTACTTATTTACTTAGTAATTTTGGACATTTTTGCATAGGTACAGTATCGTCAGATCCGAAACCAAAATTCCCCTTTTTTATGTTGTTAAACATTTTTTTTTATAAAGTTATGGTACTAAGAAATTTATGTGGGATAGTTTTAAATATTACCAATATTTTCAAATTCACCCTGTCGTTAGAACACTATCACGGGTCATAACATCATTGGTTTAAAATAAAATATTTCTCTATAGTTTCATTAAGAACTCTATCTTGCTTGCCGGTAATTAGGCCGATCTCAGATTGGATTGCTAAAGCCGGGACGGACTGCAATTTCGTTTGTAATTGCCCTAATCAGGTACACTTAGACGTCTTTCCGATTGAGTTTCTCGTTTTGATTTACTTCTGAATTGATATTTAATAAGGGCACGGTTTTATACAAGACATTTTGTAGCACAGAGTTATTTGTCGAATGAAAACACGAATCACGGTCAAAAATGTTGTATCACATTTTAATTCTTCTTCAATCACAAAAACTAATGCACTAATTTAGCCAAGGAGAGCACTTTTATAATCTCCCTCACCCCCTCCTCCCCTCATCTCTTGCCATTCCCTCCCATCACGCTGACAACTTGCGACTTGTCAATACAACTAACTCTAATTCTAGCACAATTTAGAAGTATTCTTAGACACTTTCCCAAAAGCTTTTAATAAGTATGTTACACTAACAAACCCGACACCTATACATAAAATGTGTATATACCTAAGTGTCAAAATTAGCGTTGCAAATGTAGCCCTTTAGGTAAATGTAATAGACGCGTAATTTAGTTGTCTAGACAACTGGAGCCAGCGCCCCTGGTGGGTGTCAATTATATTGTAATCAGATATTTACAGCATCATTATCCTACACTGCGATCGCTAAGCCTCTATTATTTTAAGCCAACACGTCATATTTTCGTTTAGAGTTTAAATATAGAGCAATCGAATTAATCTGCCGCTAAGTAATTTAGATTAATTCAGTAGAACAAGCTCTACACGTGTTTTCAGTGCAAGATCGCCATAATGATACAAGTTTATAATATTCCAGCTGCGCCCCGCGGTGTTACCCGCGATTAAAAAGTAGCCTATCTGCTATTCCAGATTATAATCTATCTCTGTGCCAAATTTCATCCAGATCCGTTCAGCCGTTCAGGCGTGATTGAGTAAGAAACATCCATCCATCCATCCATCCAAACTTTTACATTTATAATATTAATATTAGTGGGATATATCCAGCAATTAATATAATTAAATCCAAAACCAAGCGCACCATTGCAAGGCCTCATGGCACTGTGAGCACTTTCTGCGTAGATCGAACCGCAAACAACATCTAAATATAAGGCAACCCAGTTCTCATTATGACACTAGAACATCTAACACCTAGGTCCTCCCGTGACCATGGTTGCTGTAAAGCAACTGAAACGTCGGGAACGAAAAAACATAAAATAAACGCAATAAAATTCTTAAAATTAGTTTTATTTCAACTTATAATTTCTCCCCCCATTCAATTCACCCCCCTCGCAATGAGGGGAGGCCCGTGCCCAACAGTGGGACATAAAAAAGGGCTGGAATTATTATTATAATTTCTATATGAAATCACATACCATATATAGTTACACGCGTAACGGGACGGCGGCCATTCATTTGTACGAATTTATTCGAGTGTACAAACTACGCAAGCACAATACGAGCGTGTTTTGCACAAGTACAGTCGACACCATAATTAAACGCATGAACGAGCTAACCTTAAAACATATTACCATAATATAATTCCATGTTTGGTATTAACGTTGCGTGCAGGCGCGTGTTTATGACAAGTGCCGCTTCCCTCTCTCTCTCTTATTCGGTCGACTTGAGTTAGACGTTATTTGCAAATGCCGTTTCGATTTTAGCGTTCGGTTCCTTATTCCTAATTTTTAATTTGATAGACAATATTATCATTAATCAATTCATTGTACATTTTAAACGCGTGGATGCATCTACATGATATTTATAGAACTTACCGACCTACACAATTTATAGAATTGAAAAATAAGCTTCTGAATTTTTACCGTCGACTGTACCTCAAAGGAATCCAAAGTTGGAATGTAAAAAAACCTTTTCAGCGTAGGACCGTGGGCATTCGAAGTAAATCGATGTCGCAAAACATTTCCATATGAATGAATACGGGGAATGAATGCCCTTCATTCTCCGTATTCCCCGATTGCGGGGAATGAATCGAACCGTTTGCGACCACATATTTGTGGACATCAATTGTTTGTTACTTTGAAGTTTACGTACGCTTTGCCTTGATGTAGGAAATATATATTGTTACTGCAATGCTACCAACAAGCCGTACGTCAAGTGCGAGATTGTTCGTAAGCTAAGTATACTTTATAGTCTACCGAATTTTGTATGGAGGATTAAATGTTTTAAATACCGTCCGCTAGAGGAGCTTTTCAATTCTCCATACTACATGTCTAAATACTATAAAGTAAACGGTTAGCTCGCACTTGACGTGTCATTATAAGCCGCCGACGAAATATAAAGGGAAATATTAAGTCTACTCAAAAGTAGCAATCCATTATTTATGTTACAATAATTTCGTCAAATATGTGTCAATTATTTCAATTAACGTCGACGTCTAGGCACTGCGTTCAATATAATTAATAGGGCGGCGTAGGCGACGATCGGAGGCGTCGATTAGTCGCGCAGTCGGCGGCGGCCCCGCGGCCATTTGCCGATTAGACGACCGGCGGGGCGGCCCGTCGTCGCTCGCTATACAACGTTACATAAGTACTATACACTAAGTAACATGACTTCATTCAGTAGCTAGTTGTATTGTATTATTGCAACCCCAGTTATTTACCTTAGATCGCGTTACAAGAGCGCTCTATGTTGGCCGATTCTATTTAGAACTAGCTGTTGCCCGCGACTTCGTCCGCGTGGTATTTAACAAAGACTCAGCCGTTGGCAACAGCCTGCTCGCGTTCTGACGTCCCGCGGGACGCATTGCAGATTGTTGCTATCAAACTTTAATCAGGCGCAGCGCTGCAACATTGGTTTTAATTTTTTTTCGAGAGATCCAATTTTTTTTTTCTAAAATAAAAGTAGCCTATGTTACTCTTTGTTACATCAGCTATCTGCCAGTGAAATTCCCGTCAAAATCGGTCCAGCCATTTCAGAGATTACCCGGAACAAACAGACAGACAGACAGACAGACAGACAGACGGACAGACAGACAGACAAAAATTGTAAAAAATGTTGTTTCGGTATAGGTAACGTGTATACATCCAAATGCACTTAGTAAAAAGCGGTTATTTTAATATTACAAACAGACGCTCCAATTTTATTTATATGTATAGACTAGCTGTTGCCCGCGACTTCGTCCGCGTGGTATTTAACAAAGACAACCGTTGACAATAGCCTGCTCGCCCATTCTGAGCCCGCGGGACGCATTGCAGGTTGTTGCTATCAAACTTAATCAGGCGCTACGCTGCAACATTGGTTTTAATTATTTTTTTTGAGATCCTATTTTTTTTTCTAAAATAAAAGTAGCCTAAGTTACTCCTTGTTATATCAGCTATCTGCCAGTGAAAGTCCCGTCAAAATCGGTCCAGCCATTTCAGAGATTAGCCGGAACAAACAGACAGACAGACAGACAGACAGACAGACAGACAGACAGACAGACAGACGGACAGACAGACAGACAGACAGACAGACAAAAATTATAAAAATTGTTGTTTCGGTATAGGTAACGTGTATACATCCAAATGCACTTAGTAAAAAGCGGTTATTTTAATATTACAAACAGACACTCCAATTTTATTTATATGTATAGATAACTTTACAAGGCCTACGAGTAACAGTTGGAAATACTGCGACTCTATTAGTACAAGGCATCAGGGAAACACATTGTGCGAAGAGCATAGCAGCTGACGATAGAGTCTCAAAATTACAAAGACCTATAAATTACCCAAGAAAACCATTTACATCTACTCATCCGCAAAACCAGGCTCTTCATATGGGACTTTATATTTTAAGAGATGCAACAGAGCAAAATCACTGGTAGCGTGGGTGAGAAAAAATGCTAATTTTATAATAAAAACAAAAAAATCGACACAAGACAATACGTATATCTAAAAATAATGGTGTAAAATTGTAAACATATTCTTCGGTAGGTTCTCAAAGCTCATATATATATATATATATATATAAATAAAATAAAAGCCCAAGACGTACTCTTCAAGAAAACTACTAGATATGTACCTCAGATTGCCCATTTGTACCATTGATGTCCGATCGGTTTTATCTTCAAAGGAAACTCCGAATCGCTTCAAAGAGTCCCATCTTTTAGGTACCTTATCACTGATACGGGATAATAAATTCGTCTGTCTCGGTCTTGTGGTGGCATTTTAGTGTGAATTTGTGATGACTTTTATAAACTAGAAATTCGATTGCTTTACGCGACTATACCTTCGCATTATATCTTCGCTTTTTTTGTAAATATAATGAATTTAAAAAAAAAAGACAACCCCGCTGAGTTTCTCGCCGGATCTTCTCAGTTGAGGTCGTGTTCCGATCCGGTTGTAGAGTTAAGAAAAAAAAAGGTTGATGACAATTTGTAAGTGCCCCCGTAGGCCTATACGAAATTAACGATTTGACTTTGACTTTGACATAGAAAATCAATGAACTCATATTACAATGACTGTAACTGACGGTGCTCTCTACCCAACTTATTGGACCGAATGTGTGAGGGTCATCTATGAAATAAGTTGTGGATAACAGGAATCAAAACATTGTTCAATATGCTCTAAGAAGTCTATACCGCCTTTAAAAGGCAAACCTAATTAAACAAAATGAACTTAAGTCATTTAAACACTTATTCAACGCTAATTGTTAACCCCACAATAAAACATAAAGTTGTTGAATTTCAAATTACGTTCAACTCAAACGGAGGGGAAGCGTTTAGTTTAATGTCTCTTGCTAGATTTTCTCTCGATTTATAGGAGGAAGTCAGCCTTAATTACTGGAGCAAATGAGTTGGAGGGAGAGAGTATAGTCAGATCAGTATCTTGATATTTTTATTTAAGCAAGTGTATGTACAGTCCACCAAATAAGTCCTTTATCAGTCTTGACAACAACTCCTATTACATAAATGATATCACTAAGGCTGATATTTATAGGCTTGAACCTACGTCACTAAAACCCACGAAGATTCTAACCCAAAAATATACTAATCTTTAAAAATATAAACCTCTTTAAAACGTAACCAAAAAGTATTTTCAGGTGTCTCTATCTATTAGTTTTGTAAATGTCATGTTAATTTGAAGGCAGAAATAATTTTCTTTTTAACCGACTTCAAAGAGGAGGAGGTTCTAAATTCGGTTGTATTTTTTTTTCTTTCATTCATTCAACTTGTTCAGTTCTAAATTCGAATTAATAACAATGGCCGCTAACGTTAAACACATTTTTTTGTCCTTTTTCTATTGAGACTATGCCCAATACGATTCTGCCAATGTCAAGGTGATATTTAACGACATACACAGCAAAGACGTCATAACGACATACTGTCACCTGGTTGTCACTTTGATCATGCAAACGAAAATAGGCCTTGTGACGCTATGATGTGGAAATAAAATACGATCTGAAAGCGGTAAAGGAACTTCTTGGTTGAATCTAACTAAGCATTTATGAATACCCAAAAAATACCCGAAAATATATTAAGGTAATACAAAAATATGCGCGTAGCCGAGTTGCCTACGTTTTTTTTGCGCCTCGCGAGGCGACCTCGGTTACTTGCTGGCGCTACTGCTTCAGTGGTGAACCGAGTGATCTGGTTATGCGAAGTTATATACCTTGGGCTTATGACATATGACAGCTTTCGGATGCTGCAGGTGAGACACGTACCAACTGTCTTAGCGAGACGAGGCAGCCTTGGGAGGCTGCTCGAGCGGTCAGGGCGCAAGTCTGCTAACACAATCGATTCATAATCGAACAGCAACCGCATAGTAACTGTCACTTTTGAAAGATATTGTGTGGGATATCTGTCAAAAGTGACAGTTACTATGCAGTTGCTATTCGATTATAAATCGGTTGTGTCACCAGACTTGGGGCCCAGTACACTTTGACGGCAACACAAACAACATTTCGATAAACGACGTTTCTTTGTGTTTTCACAAGTCGTATATCTATTAATTAAACTTTTCGCTTTTGTTTTATAATAATGAATGCCGAAGATTCTGTTTAATACTTAATTAATGTAGCTATGTAAGTATTTCTTTCGGTATATACACCTACCTACTGACTTCATTGTATATTAATTATATTTCTTTCAACATCCTCTTAGGAAATAACATTTTAATAGCCAATAGAATAAGTTGCTTATTCGACTTGGTAAATTTATAGGTACCTACTCCTGAAGGGCCTGAGCCTACGAAAAGCGTAGCACGCGTAGCAAGCCTACGTGAATGCACAGATTAATTAACATGTTTTTGCTCGTCTATGCTATCTTTTCAAAGAAAAAAAAAGCGTTGTTTATATTTCGAAAACAATTAAATTAGCTTTGTAATTGGCTTTTTGGTGGAAACAGTGAAGTTGTCAATTTATTTTTGTCTTTGATAAATAATGTGTAATATTAGTGGGATATAAACTATTGTGTAAACATAAAGAAATTAAATAGTATAACTTGACTTTTCAAGTTCTCCCAAGATGTCCGGTAAATTTTCAGTAAACGATCCACAGCTTTACTGATAGCGGTAGGGGATTAATTTCATAATCGTGAACGACTTTATCATGATCATCATGGGTGCTTATATTTAACAACGCTTAAAATGTTTTACTCGACACTGGAAACATTGCACTATTCTGTAGCCAGTTAGTTGCCAACCTAAAAAAAAGAAGTTCCTACATAAACCTACTTATGATGAAGAAAAAAATAACATTACACTCTGACCATAAATATTTATTGACCACTATGCGCTCCGGTTGAAATTTAAATAAAAATTAAAAATAGCACGAGAAACACATCGACCGTATAATTCCAAACTATGCCAGATTCTATTATACTCGCGTTCATGAAACAAAATGTCGCAATATCTTTAAAAAAACCATCAAGTCTAGATCACATAAAACTACTTTTTCATCGTCCTAAGGGTTCATAAAACAGGCGGCCATAAAAACGAGGAAGTAAATATGTTGTAGACACGATACGACACGTTCGCGTCATAAGCCCGTTTTATAACTCACATATTGTATTGTATCCTTCCTCGTAGAAAGCGTCTACGTTAATTGTTGAGTCAGTCGAAGGACACGCAGTAGGCGTAGGTAACCTATTTGGAAACAGTATTATTAGAGGAGGAAAAAATTCCACTTATTTAACAACTAGCTGTTGCCCGAGACTTCGTCCGCGTGGTATTTAACAAAGACAACCGTTGACAACAGCCTGCCCGCCCATTCTGAGCCCGCGGGAAGCATTGCAGGTGTTGCTATCAAACTTAATCAGGCGCTGCGCTGCAACATTGGTTTTAATTTTTTTTCGTGAGATCCTATTCTTTTTTCTAAAATAAAAGTAGCCTAAGTTACTCCTTGTTACATCAGCTATCTGCCAGTGAAAGTCCCATCAAAATCGGTGCAGCCATTACAGAGATTAGCCGGAACAAACAGACAGACAGACAGACAGACAGACAGACAGACAGACAGACAGACGGACAGACAGACAAAAATTGTAAAATATGTTGTTTCGGTATAGGTAACGTGTATACATCCAAATGCACTTAGTAAAAAGCGGTTATTTTAATATTGCAAACAAACACTCCAATTTTATTTATATGTATAGATTCCAGCCGTTAATTTATATACACTTCAAAATATAAAGCATTGTTGAATATGTAAAGTACTCGTGTTCATACGGGATTCCGATAGTAAAAGATCTAAGAGATTAATAGTTAAACGAACACACCAAATGTACGGTTCCAAACTAGGCAACGCTTGAATTATGTACCGGTACAATGAACTGGGGGCGATCCCAGTACATATTATAGATAGATAGAGATAGATGGATATATAGAGACAAAGATAATAAACATCCATGACTCGGGCACTTATTCGTCTCACAAAGTTTAGCCCTACCGGGATTCGAACCCGAAACTAGGGCCATTAACAATGGTGATTGAATTGAGTGTCATACAAATAAAATGTGTAGGCAAATTTTAACTAAAGCGAAAAAGTTTTTATTTATGTCGAATTTGGTGTAACCTAGCTATGTTATTCCATAGTCCGTTAACAATAAAAGCGAGAAAGAATATTTTAATTTTGTCCCATGTCAACACAAGTTAACTCGCGGCTCGTGCCCGTACATTCACTTAGCGGCTGTTAACGCCGCGGCCTCATCCTGTCAACTATTTATTTCATCATCGCTAATTAATTAGACAGAAAGTTATTTTATCAATTACTGTCCCCTTTTGTGCTTGTAATGAAATAACAAAAGAATGACTTGTTTCTCTTATTTGAACATTTTAGTTTAAAAAAATGGATTTTCATCGGACTGACCCAGGCAGCTCAAAACCGTATTGAAATGATAATTTTTTTTTGGATTTTATCGCGTTTATTTTATGTTTTTACGTTCCCGTCGTTTTGAATGTCATTGGGGGCCTGTCTTTCAGTGGATGTCAAAGTGAAATAATTTTAACATTTTTTTCGTAGCTCTACAACCGGATCAGAACGCAACCTCAACTAAGAAGATCCGGCGAGAAACTAAGCGGGCTTGTCTTTCTTTTTTTTTAATAGCCATGTTTGTCTATGATCAGATGGCTGGTAAGCACCTCGTATTTTATTCGGCGCGTTCAAGTGCCACCGTAGGTATACTGATGTCAGTTTATATATGACCAAAGTCCGGCCAAACCGGACATACACGTCAATTACGTGATGTATTTAATATCGGCTGAGCGGCTTTATAGATAAAACATAATGCTATAATGAAAGAACAGACGAGACCATTTTGTTCATGTAAGTACGTGTAATTAATTAATAACAGTGGAAAGAGCCACTAACCTACTTGTAATAAAATCGTAACTAATAAAAACGACGAGTTGATTGGCGCAGTTGGTAGTGAGTCTGCTTTCTGCGCCGAGGCTCCCGGGTTCCAATCCTGGTAGGGACAAGCTTTGTGTGGTGAGCATGAATGTTTGTACTCGAGTCATGGATGAATACAAGCCATGTATTCATCCATGACCAACCATTCGCCTTCAGTCCATTGTACGGTACACATAATACAAGCATTGCTTAGTATGGGACCGTATAGTCGGCGTTCGTCTGGCGATATTATTCTTATTAAAAAAAATAGTACATTTTTATTTGAATTTCATGCAACACTATAAAGGAAAACAGAATATATTTTAGTTAAATCCTCAAATGTTCCTAGATTTGTTAAATTTTACACAAATTTCTTGAAGGTATGACACCTTCAAAAACATGGTAACTGCTATACCCCCTCCAGCATGAGCGTAATAATAGCAAGCATAGAAACTACTACAACCGTGTAGGCTTGCTATTACATACCTTGTACTTCTGCTATTAGAAGGTATATTCCTTTGACAAGAATCAGACGTACAAATGTAGCGATTTTTCTTTCATGATAGAATTTATCGACCTCATTATTAATTTTTCGCTTGACTACATGACGCTGACGTTGACGCCATGGGGCAAGTGCCCCCCCCCCCCCCCTGTCCCCCATGGCCCCACCTATACCCAAGAGGCCTATTCACGGTGATATATAATATCATCTATACAAATAAATAAAATTGGAGTGTCTGTTTGTAATGTTAAAATAACCGCTTTTTACTAAGTGCATTTGGATGTATACACGGTACCTATACCAAAACAACATGTTTTACAATATTTGTCTGTCTGTCTGTCTGTTTGTTCCGGGTAATCTCTGAAATGGCTGGACCGATTTTGACGGGACTTTCACTGGCAGATAGCTGATGTAACAAGGAGTAACTAAGGCTACTTTTATTTTAGAAAAAAAAGGATCTCACGAAAAAAAATTAAAACCAATGATGCAGCGCTGCGCCTGATTCAGTTTGATAGCAACAACCGGCAATGCGTTCCACGGGCTCAAAACGCGCGAGCAGGCTGTTGCCAATGGTTGTGTCTTTGTTAAATACCACGCGGACAAAGTCGCGGGTAACAGCTAGTAATACATATCGATTGTAACATTGATACTATCACATGTAGGAGTTCTCCGGAATTCATGACAATCCGTCAATGATCACTGAAAATTGATATCGTATCGAATGTGGCGTGCGAATCGATACACTGTGTAATTGCTTAGGTTTAACGAAAGCAGACTTCAATACAACCAACACTAGAGACAGCGTGTGATAGAATTGATACATGTTTTTTTTTATTTGACATATTGAAATTTTGTCCTCACATACTGATTACATATTTATTGTCACACTAATGTTATAAATGTGAAAGTTTGGATGGATGGATGTTTGTTACTCAATCACGCCAGAACGGCTGAACGGATCTGGATGAAATTTGGCACAGAGATAGATTATAGTCTGAAATAGCACATAGGCTACTTTTTATCCCGGTAAAAAGGACATACTTTTTAACGGCTGGTAACACCGCGGGGCGCAGCTATTCCATTATAACTATCTATTAATTTGGGGGTAATAGTTAGATCGTCAGTGTAGTACCTATTTATAGAAATGACCGATTTCGTTGTCTAAGCATGATATTATTGCGACGCAACCAAATCACTGTGACTTGATGCTAAATTAATCTTTAGGTTAATAACATAGTTTATCTATTTCAAAATGTCATGTCACCTGCCAGACACTAGACAATTAAACCCAGTGTCTAGATACATAATGAGACAAGATAAATAGAATGTTTTAATTTTTTTTGAAAGGGTTTTTTTTATAACATTAATTCGTAATAATAATAAAAGCGCGCGCCAGCCGTTACAAAATATACTCAGTCGGTTTGAATGTTTTTCCTCGACATGAAACAAGCCTGTTTTAAATATTTTTCTTTTTAATAAAAACCACAGGTAAAAATAAATAGTATTTTTTTACAATAACTCACCTATTATTTTAATTCATCTCTCAAATTCTATGTTAAGAAAAATCCACCGAATAACGATTTTAATACACTCATAAATAATTATGTCATTATAATTTCAAAATTCGAACACTCGCACTCTTTCACCAATAATAGTTCGAAAACTTTCGCAGGTGCCGCTAGTGTCGATGCGTGCATCCCATCATTGAGTTCGCGGAATACTGACTGAAGCCGCGGTAGCGCGGAGCTTCGACGTTGATAACAGCCCACGCTATAAATAAATAATAGTTAATACTCATATAGGTATATATTTTTGCGTTTTCCTTGATTTAATCTGAGTTTACACCTACTTTAAACTTTATCTAACTTTGAACGAGGATCGATAAGTTCATGTGCGAGCTAAAAATATATTATTTTAAAATAATACATCCTTAATTAAATAATGGGATTTTATTGGAAAGGACCTTGCAAAACTCACTCTGATATTTTAGTTTATTGTAACATTCCATTTTCCAGGTAAAAATGTACAGTCGCCGACAAAGTTGAACCAAAATTTTGACAGGTTTATTTTTGGACACTCACCTCGTAAAGCTTTCGTTTATCTGTCGCGTGTGTGCATAGAAACATCGATAATGAGGTTTTATCGATCATTATCGACGGCTGGAGTGCTCTCGTGAACGCCATAGTTAGGGCCGCATGCGAATAATGTACCTACTACTCTAAATATAGACATTTTTAGGAATAACTTAACTCGTGTGGTGTAAATCACGCGCCCAAGCTTCTTAGCCACAAAGCCGGGCTAGCTTGATGAGCATGGCTAATATTATTAAAGTCAAAGTCAAATCATTTATTTCGTATAGGCCTACGGGGGCACTTACAAATTGTCATTACATTTTTTTTTTCTTAAGTCTACAACCGGATCGGAACGCGACCTCAACTGAGAAGATCCGGCAACAAACTCAGCGGGCTTGTCTTTTTTTTTTGAAATTCATTATTTTACAAAACAAAAAATATAAAAGTAAGCTCCAGTGTGTTGCCATGCGAGGCGCACACACGCTACACTTTAACATTATATATATTGATATTTAAGCGATCAGTCCCAGGCTGCTTTATCATCCAAATAATCCAAGATCCTGTAATAACCCTTACGACAATGATTACTTTTTACAGTTGTTTTAAACTTATTAATGGGCAAATCTCGGATTCCTTTGGGAAGTTTATTATAGAAGCGTATACATTGCCCCATAAAAGAATTATTTATTCTGTGGAGACGAGTGACATGCACGGATAGTTTATCCTTATTACGAGTGTTTATAACATGAACATCACTCCTTTTTTCAAAATTATGAACATTTTCTTAACATACATTAGATTTTCATAAATAAATTGAGACACAACAATTAGAATATCTATTTCTTTGAATTTATCCTTAAGGGAGTCTCTAGGACCCAAGCCATAAATTGCTCGTATTGCCCTTTTCTGCAAGATGAAGATAGGACATAGGACATAACACTATGGAAATAACTGAAATAAACAATTCTAGCTGTGTCTATATCCGTTAATAGTCGAATTTTTTTAACAGCATAAGCTGCCGAACTCAGCCTACCAGATAGTTTTTTAATATGTGGACCCCATTGCAATTTAGCATCTATGGTAATACCGAGAAACACTGTTGACTGTTATATAAATTATAATACGTTACTAATATAAAATGCGTAACTTTATTAATGATAAATATTTTAACACGTCGGTTATGCAGATAACTTTCTTAAAGAAATATATTTAATTATTAGACATTTTTAAATAACGCTACTGGTTAACCTTTAAAAACAAACAAACTTAATTTATACATTATTTTCTACAGCACGGTGATCGATATGGCCTACTCATTCAACCTTTAAAATATTTTTTACACTATTTATGTTACACCTCATGTAAATGTTTATCTGCGCTCACATATGTGTGACCATGTGTGTGAGTTTTATGTCTGGCTGCAGCAAAATGCATTTTGCTGCAGCCAGACATAAAACTTTATTAATACAAATAATACTTTATTATTTAATACTGCATGTAGTATTAATTAATTAATAAAGTATTTATAACTCAAACATAGGTTTTATTATATTAATTTATTATATTTACGCGAATATTATACATTGAAATAAAACTAATCTTACGGATTTTATCGCGTTTATTTTATGTTTTTACGTTCCCGTTTCCCATTCCCGTTCGGGAACGAAAAGACATAAAATAAGCGCGATAAAATACTTAAGAGTAGTTTTAATTCAATGTGTAGTGTTCACGTAAATATAAGAAATTAAAAAAAAATTATAGCCCTTTTACGGGCCCTTTAAGAAGTCGCGGCGGTGATGACCCCGATGTAACATTATACATTAGTATTCCCGCGTACATTCGCCGCGTCGCTCGTCACACTCGCTCCGCCATGGTCAGCAATTTTTGGACGAATGTCAAAGGAGTATGGCTCATTGTATTTTAATGGCTCGTCGTGTTATTATGATTCATAGGATGATATAACAGGTGGGAAGGTCGCAGCTTAAGTTGATACATCTCGGAATGCTGGCAACACAACGGAGTGGAAAAATACTGTGAAGCTAATACGATTTTTAATGGTGACTATAGTACTCTACGCGCTGGTAATCTCGTAGCTTAGCATTTTGTGATAATTTCGACGAATCATAAGTAATGTACTTAATGGTTTACATGAATAAGAAATATTCTGCTTCTGAGTTGTTTTATATCTAGTACATAGATACACTTGCCCTGCCTAGAGTAAAGCCTTAAACAGACTCTTCATTAAAAACTAAAACATAATTTTTGATATTTCAAATTATATACTTAAGTATTAAAAAGGGTACGTATGACTACTTTTATTATTTACTAGCTGTTGCCCGCGACTTCGTCCGCGTGTTATTTAACAAAGACTCAGCCGTTGGCAACAGCCTGCTCGCGTTCTGATCCCGCGGGACGCATTGCAGATTGTTGCTATCAAACTTTAATCAGGCGCAGCGCTGCAACATTGGTTTTAATTTTTTTTCGAGAGATCCACTTTTTTTTCTAAAATAAAAGTAGCCTATGTTACTCCTTGTTACATCAGCTATCTGCCAGTGAAATTCCCGTCAAAATCGGTCCAGCCATTTCAGAGATTACCCGGAACAAACAGACAGACAGACAGACAGACGGACAGACAAAAATTGTAAAAAATGTTGTTTCGGTATAGGTAACGTGTAAACATCCAAATGCACTTAGTAAAAAGCGGTTATTTTAATATTACAAACAGACACTCCAATTTTATTTTAAATATGTATAGATGTATAGACTAGATGACCCGCTGTACTTCGTATCACCTATCCTAACGACAATAAAACTCTCACTTCGTCTGACGTTCGATTGACCAACTGACAGTAAGAAACAACAGCTAAATCGGCCCAGCCGTTCTCGAGTTTTAGCGAGACAAACGAACAGCAATTGATTTTTATTATTATTTATTATATTTTATTTTTAAGATGTCAAAGTGTAGCGCGTGAAAGCCTCCCATGGCAACACACACACAAACAAATCATTATTCGTGTCATCATATGGGACTATGGATACACTCACTTTGATAAATTACTTACCTACATGAAAATATATGTCACTAAATAGCGTAGTAAGTTTATGCACCATCTAATAAAATTTACTTTAAAATTAGGAGGATCATCCAGTACTTGGCTGTGCGCTGCCGTGCCTCCTCACTGATTCGAAAAGCACAGTGGCAAAAAGTTTTGTGCAAAATAAATTGGCAATGGAAAAGAACCCGCCCGCGCCTCTCTGAACTACCCTCCGTCTGTTTCCTCGCTACCTGCCCCGAATAACTTGTGTATGAAGTTTGTTACACAACTTTCAATACTGTCATTTGATACGACACCGTATGAATAATACATCGGCATTAGCATAGACTGATAGACTTCCCCACCAGCGGGACACGGCCAAAGAAATTTATAATCAGCTTTTGATGAATATGAATATTTATGTTAGAATCTAAATTTGAAAACTAACCCATTGGAGGCAGAAGCCCGCTGTTGCTCTATAAAACGGAGACGGGGCCATTTTTGGTCTGACATTGTACCATTAATAGCCTGCTGCATATCATATTTTTTTAATTGTAGCTAAGTAAAGGTTTACTAAAGTCAAAGTCAAATCGTTTATTTCGTATACGCCTACAGGGGCACTAACTTATTGTCAATACATTTTGTTTTCTTAACTCTACAACCTGATCGGAATGCGACCTCAACTGAGAAGATCCGGCGAGAAACTCAGCGGGCTTGTCTTTTTTTTAATGCCATTATTTAAAGAAAAGAAAAAAATAGTAAGCTCCAGTGTGTTGCCAAGCGAGGCGCAGACACGCGACACTTTAAGGGGGAAGCTCAGGGTCAGGGCGCGAAATTCAAAATGTCAATGGTTTTTATTTTTTTACGAAAAATTTGGACATCTTTACGATGTAATTTAGTGTTTTGCGATATTAACATTCTGCATTGGATGTCTCGATGTATTAAGTTTGCTTAAAAAAGTACCTAAAGCGATACAATACCATTAAGTTAGTAAAAGTAGCGGTTTTTACAAACCTTATGGTATTGTATCGGATTAGGTTCTTTTTTAAGCAAACTTAATACATCCAGACATCCAATGCAGAATGCTAATATCGCAAAACCATAAATTACATCGTAAAGATGTCCAAATTTTTCGTAAAAAAATAAAAACCATTGACATTTTGAATTTCGCGCCCTGACCCTGAGCTTCCCCCTTAACATTATAATTTATTATATTATCTTGATATTTGAGCCATCAGTCCCAGGCTGCTTTATCATCCAAATAATCCAAGATCCTGTAATTACCCTATTCAGTGTATATTGATGTCAGTACTAAACAACGCCCCTTCCCCGGCCTACTGATACACTTATTCAAATTCCATCAAATAACATTATCCATTGAATATCGACCGCAGTGTCTCCAACCCTCTTTGTCAAAATTACGGTGTTGCCTGGTCTAAAAATACGGTAGTATTTTTTTTTTACGTTCCGTATCCCCAATGTAATGGTGCCGTTATAAACTAGTAATATTTTGCTAAATCAAGGGTTGTCATTATAGAAATAAGGACACGGACGAAATGACGGTAGAATGTGTCACCGTAATAACATGTCTACGGTAGGTGGTAGACCTAGAAAAATTACGGTAGATCTACCGTAATTACGTTACGGTAGATCTACCGTAATTACGGCATGGTTGGAGACACTGATCGACCGCGATAATCAGCCAACGATATCTATTTACTTACAACGAACGTATAACATTTGTTTCAATGGTGTCGATCAATAGTACATTTCTGTGAAAAAAATCCTCCAGTACATCAAGTGCGAGATTATTTTTAAGGTAATTGTATAGTTTATAGTATTACGACACATTGTATGGGAAATTGAATAGCGCCTCTAGCTTTAACACTTTCAATTCTCCATACAATGTGTCTAAATACGTAGACTATGAAGTACACGGTTGGCTTACGTATAACCGCGATCTGGCGTCCAGATATGGGTGTTAAGTAAGACTAGTCAAGTAGTCAAATTGATGGACTATATTTAACTTGACTAGTCATTAGTATATTGAAGTTGGTATAGTTACCTGGAGAGCTGTGTGTATTATTCAAATAACTGCGGAACACATCGGGAAAAAAAACCGTAATTATACATTAATTACATACCTATATTTGGATGTTTGTTGTAGGTACTTCAGTAAATATTTTTACGTCAATGTTGTAATTTCTCCTAATATGTGCTTGTAATAAAATTGTATGTTGTAAGTGTAGTTCAGCGAACGTGATTCAAATTATAAAAAAAAAACCCTTTACTAGCGCCTGTCTGACGATAAATTGCGGTATAGGTAAAAAAAGCCAACATCACGCGGTGTTCCCAACCGGTCACCCATCTAAGTACTGACCGCGCCCGACGTTGCTTAACTTCGGTGATCGGACGAGAACCGGTGTATTCAACGTAGTATGGACGTTGGCGAATATTGATCTTGAATATTCCATCCGTATACAAAAATTACTACCATCAAGGCAGCAGTGAAAATCGTAATTATTGTAACTTCTCCTAATATGTATTTGTAATCGAATTGTATGATGTAAGTGTAGTTCAGCGAAGGTGATTCAAATTAGAAAAAAATACCCTTTACTAGCGCCTGTCTGACGATAAATTGCGGTATAGGTGTCAGCCGAAGGAAACAAATATCAGTTAGTAAAATATAAGCCATTTAGCGCAACTGACTCAAAACTACTAATATTATTAAAAGCAATGTAAATTATTTTCAACTTTTTTTAAATTTCTTATTTTATGGCATCACATAAATTTCAATTGCAGTCAGCAATTAAGAAGAAAAGTGCTGTCTACATCAAGAATTAACTTTGCCAGTCAAAATACGACAGAAGGAACTCCAAAATTCAGTACCGTCTTCCAGTACCTTGTTTTTCTTATGCTACGCCCCACAAATACTATATCATAATTATGGGGCATATTTTACGCTAACACAAGAGAAAAACAAGTTGATTGCAATCTTCGTCTGCTAGCTATAAATAATAACTGGTTATGTCTCCGAGTTGTTTGTGTAAACATCTCTCAGTTTTCATTTTTAACCGACTTCAAAAAGGAGGAGGTTCTCAATTCGTTTTTTTTTGTCGAATTAAGCTCTGTAGAAGACATATCATCTATGTTTAGAATTGTGGTGACTTTTGAATGCACGGTTCCATATGCAATATTACCGCAACCTTTTACAATGTATCTTTAAGATACATTAAATTCAAATATAATCCGAGTCTCATGTAAAAACATTGTAAGTAAAGTCGCCCTTCGAGGGGGACCAATTTGTGCGCGTTGGCCGCAGGTCCGCCACACGCCGGGGTGAGAATAAAAAGCAGGACGATGGATGAAAAATAATAAATTATAATAATAGTAAAATTTTCAGTGCGGACATATCAGGTGACAGAATTAGACAATTTAAAAACAAAAGATTACAAAAAAAGAACATAAAATTACTCCTAAGGAGATCGCGTCGTTAACATTCAGGCTACGGTAGGCACCGGTAATTCTGGTAACAGTAGGTAAGCGCGAACTTCTAATGTAATAGTAACGTCATCGAGAAAACATACTGTCACTATCATAATATGTGTTCATGTAATCTGCAGTGTGTGAGTCACATTACCAAGACGGTACGTAAAAAAGATTGTGCTCGACGTACAGATATGTAGTCTAAGAAAAATACTAAATATTGTTCTCATTCTTACAAGAAACTCTATTTAGATAATATAACAATAGCTAACACGAAACGTATGTAAATTGTGAGATATTTACGCTGTGTTGTTCGCGAAAACAGAGTATCTCCAGCGAAAGCTAGCTAGAGAATGTTTGTTCGAGTCGAGGACCGCTTCATATGAAAACAGTTGGTCGAAGTGCGATTTTATGAGTTCATTGATGATGATGCGAGGTACAAAAATCTCAATAAGGAACTAAAAACAAATAATACTACTGCCAAATACTCAAGCTAATTTATCTAACGTGTCATACAAAGATATTCGTATAGGTATTATAGAAGTATATAGGAAGTATATATTTGTACTTAGAGTTAGTACTTTTTTTTGACCAGCTGTTAAAGTCTACCTAGCTGTTCCTACATTGTTCTCATATATCCAGAACAATGTACTGCTCAAAAATGTAACGAATCTTTTTAATAAGAGCAACCATGGAGTTTCTTGCCCGTTCTTCTCCATAGGACGGCATTCCAAACGGGTGGTAAAGTTGTAGCTTAGCATTTTGTAACAATTTAGACGATTCATAATGTACTGTACTTAATGGTTTTCATGAATAAAAAATATTCTGATTCGGATTCTGGTACTCGAGTGTTTCGCTTCAAATTTGTAAATAGAGTAGGGTTCTTTAATAAAACAAAAAGAAAAGCCGTGAGGCAATAATACCGCAGGAAAAGGTACGGGACGATTGTACTGAACCAATCTACGGCGGTGTTTTCATTAGCTATATTGGGCACATAAAAGATTGGGCCCGAGGAGCGGTCACACGTAAAAGAAGAATGATTTATTCAGTTGGTTGGCACTATGATTATGTTTAGGGAGATATAGAACCCGCCCAAACCGCAACTCTCACGTATTTACCCGCTGACTAACTGGTCCCGGCTAGAATCATCCTTGCCAGTCATGCTATAGTCGTCGAATAATGACGCTAAAACACATTCCTGGCCTATAAAGTCCGTATTGACAGTACGAACATCTTGACTTTCAACCCTAAAGTTGTGAGAGACCCCAAACTAGTCTCCAGCTTGGCTCACCGTTCCTATTATTCTCACATAAATATAATGTTTTGTTAACTATTCTATAACATGCTTACAAAAGCGAAGCCATGGAGTTTCATGCTCTTTGGTCTCCATATAGGAACGCATCCCGAAACGTCCATAGAATCTTTGTATATTTTATGACGTTATTGGCAACCAATTTGAAGGTTATAAAAAGTGTAGCGACCTCTTCAACCTTGCCACACTACGCAGATAGTGACGCAGACGCAGTCAGAACAATAGACAATTCTCAATACAATCCTGAATCGCGCTATGAGGCCGCTCAGCCAGGCATACCACCCGCCTGGCTGGAAGATCTTCCCTTTCCCGCATAATAGTAATACTAATAATACCACCCAACAAACACACCAACTATACGGTCCCATACTAAGCAACGCTTGTATTGTGGGTACCGTGCGATGGACTGAGGGCGGCATCAGTATATAATACTTATATCGATTTTAAACATGACTCGGATACAAACATTCGTGCTCATGTTTGTGTTCCTACCAGGATTCTAACCTGGGAACCTCGGCACAGAAAGTAGGGTCACTACCAACTATGCTAATCAGGTCGCATAAAATATTGTGATTCTAAGATATTTTAAAATCCCTATCGATATGGCACATCACAGTCTATACCGAAATAAGGTAAGCTGAGGAAGCGAATAATAAAGCCGTCTCAAGATACATAATCAGTTGAAGAAACAAATCATGGTGATAGGAAGTCCTGGCTGGTAGTCTGTCGCAGTTCGCAGTTGATGTCCCACATGTCAGCTCGTCTCCCTGATGCTGAGGCACTCATGTCGATCAAACACGCCATACAAACACGGGTTGCCTCCAGTATCAAGTAAGGCAGTTGACTTTGATAAAGTAATTAAACATGAAGTGACAAAACATCTTGCAGAATATCGAGGCTCTATGTATGAAATAAGTGTAAAATTTAATTAGACTGTAAGTAAGTACTTAGTACTGTCTGTAAGTACATTTAATAATTTGAAAAAAAAAAACTGGACATTATATTTTAGATATTTTCATAGGGTATAAAAAAGGAAAACTAAAATCTAAGCGGAAAGAGTCGCGAGTACTGCTAGAAGTATACAATTATCAATCTCTAAATGAATAAGTGCCGATCAAATGTTGGCAAGACTTTAAATGTAGTATTTTCGTCAACCCTAGCATTTTCAAGTTTTTCAGTTGAAAGCACCCAGGTACCGAATCGTTGGCGTAATTCTAAAAAGCATTTGAGCACTTAAAAGTTATTTTTATTGTATCCGCGGAGACGGTCGACATTGTTGTAATTTCCCGAGAGAACTATATATTCAAGCCTATCTTCATACCGAGTAGATATTTGCTCAGAAGAAAAGCACTTTCAACTATGTATTACTTACAATAAAATTCCGCGGGTCAGTTCAGTTGACAGTTTATTGTCGTTAAGTGACTTGCTCACCGAACTGTCTTCAAATAAACGAGGCCAGTGGACAGCCTGTGGAAGGCCAGTGACAGAACAGGCACAGCTAATTGGATTGATTCGCGAACTGTACCAGGAACTTCTAATGCAATTGTAACGGCACTGAGAAAACATGCTGTCACTGCATACTTATTTGTGATATCTTTGGTGTGAGAGGGATGGAAGACATCACGTTACCGAAACTGTACATAAAAAGGATTGTGCTTGAGGAGAAAAGAAGGTAGGTCGGGTATTTTTTGTTTTAAAGTTTGTTTTTTGTTTGTTTGTTTTTTTTTTAATGTTGTATAGGTAGCGTCAATGTTTTTTTAACAATACCACTTTAATAAATCTATTGTTGCTACAATAACCATATACGCGAATCATACCTAAAGATGTGACCTCCACAGTCTAATTTGGTCCGCCAAAATAAATGTGGTCAAACGCCATTTTTTGCCACTTGCAATAAATCTCAATACTTAAATCTTCTGTTGCAAATGTAGAGTTAAAATATTGATTTCTTATATTTACGCAAATATTACACATTGAAATAAAACTACTTTTGCCGATTATATCGCGTTGATTTTATCTTTTGTACGTTCCCGATTGTTCATTGGATAATATATCTTCCTATTAGGAAAAGTATTAGATAGGTACTTATTGGAATAAGTATATAATATGCTCCGTTTTCGCATGTTAGCTGGAATTACTTTATGATATATCGCAGCCAAGACACGCCAGTTTTTGCTTCGAAGGCACCTAAAAAAAGCCTATTCATGGGTGAAGTCATCTATCATGTACCATGACGCTAGTCTCAGTTTAATAAGGATTATTAGTAAGACGGTTTGGATTTATTCGTTCATTGTTTATTATCGGGGTTGGAAACAGTATTATTTTTGTTTCTTGTCATCTCGTTCTGCCTACGTCATTCAGTTTCCGATCAACTCCTACATCCTACTAGCAGAAACTCTACACATCCAGAAATCGATAATCACTCCTTCAGGCACAACCCCATGGTCACAGATTCTCATCACGAAATCATCCAACTTCTTGACTCTTACAAATATATTTCTATAAGAATGCTAGTAGGTTGGTTACTACTTTGTATACTGCTATCCCCAACAGAAACCCTAAACAACAACGTCTGAGCCTTAGACCTATGTCCATTTAAATTTCTGAACGGAGAATCGTACGTAGAACCTGACTATCATACACGAAGAAGTTTAAAGTTTGATTGCGTCTGCTTTTATTACTAAATTTTAATCACAAAATTCCGGTTTGTTTACATTGAAATTCGTAAAACAAGTCTAGAATCCGGTCTGTTTGTGTATATTAATAATACCTTGTACCTATATAACAATATGATAATAATCACGAATCTCGACTGATTAAATAAAACAACTTGCAATGTCATGGAGTTAGAGAAAAAATCCGTGTTATTTGAATTTTTCGTACAAGAATAGCAAATAATGTATTTACAATGGACCTGTGAGGACTTAATGTGACGTTCTACAATTAACAATGGATAGCTGACATGAATCAGAATCATTATATTTTTATTCATATAAACCATAAAGTACAGTACTTATGAATCGTCGAAATAATTACAAAATGCTAAGCTACAACTTTACCACACGTTCGGAATGCCGTTCCTATGAAGAAGAACGGGCAAGAAACTCCATGGATGCTCTTTTTAAAAAGATCCGTTACATTTTGAAGCAAAATGACGTATCATAACAAAATCGTTCCCATCGAGTGAACCAGCCGATTAATCACATGTATCGGAGGCTCTCGCGATAACTTAATGCCTGTTTACATTGATAGCTGTCACGCCGCGACGTCAGCGCGACGCGTGCTACACCTGGATCAATGCCGTGACGTGGCGGATGTTTTGTCACGGCATACAGCGTGTCGCTTTATTCCCCCCTTATGTTTATCTCTGTCTACCCACGCCGGGTGATAGGGGTGCTACTTTATTAATTTTACTCTTGGCTCTGAACGATAAACTCTCGGTAGCGCAGTATTCATTATACAGTATACCTTCGAACCTGTCAAAAGCTACCCAAGAAAGCTGCCTCACCGTCAAGTAAAACAATAATATCGAAGGCCCTAGTTTTTTTTTGTTTAAACATAAACCTATTTTTTTATTCATCGATACAAAAAAAGACGCAGACGAAGGTCCTAAGCAGCTGTAAAAACTAATGGTGGGTTCCTTGATACGTCGAATATGAATTAAACATCTGCTCCACACATGTGATCGAATGTTGTGATAAAAAACTAACTCGAAGACATCGTGTAAAAGAATCTGCGCTAAAACATATATATACTGTTTGCTATAGGTCCTCTAATCCCGAGACATCATATGATATATATATATTTTTATGTTTACTTATCTAAATTTTAGTTCAACTAAACAATGAGGCATAATAATAAGCGTGCATGTCCTCGGTACAATAGATTCGCCCACTATTACAATGGGACCAAATAGCATTGGCGAAATAGTGCCCTGCCTATCCCTTCGGGGATTACAGGCGTGATATATGTGCTAAATGTTCTGCATGCATCTGCGACCCTTTAAAACTCCAATTTGTAAGAAAAATACTTTCCGTTTCTCTTTAGTCCCAGCTACAAGTTTATTAACTTAGTAAGGAAAATTGTTTCATTTAAATAAAACTAATCTTAGGCATTTGGCGCATTTATTTTATGTTTTTACGTTCCCGACATTTTAGCCGCTTTATAGGTACCTTGGTCACGGGAGGACTGAGGTGTTTGACATCCTAGTGTTTTAGTTTGAACTGGGGTACCCTCATGTTTAATTGTTGTTTGCGGTCCGATCTATGCAGAAAGTGTTCACAGTGTGTCTAGGTCTTGCAACAGTACGCTTGGTTTTGGATTTAATTATATTAATAACTGGATCTCAAGTAAGTCGTAGCACCGAGCCATCTTCCCTGTTGAATAAACGCGATAGAATTCGTACGATCAGTTTCATTTCATTGTGTGTTATTCGCATGAATATGAGAAATCAATATTGTTTCATTCACTGCAACTTCAATATTGTTGTTCTCGGTTGGAAACCGCACCTTACTCATTGTTTACAGCGATCTGTCTGTTTTTCAGTCCTCGTGTTCAGCTTCTAGTCGATAACAAGTAGGCACGTCATGTGTTGGGCGTTGAGGATAATACCGTGTGGGATGATTTTCATTGCTGACAAACATGATTGACATAATTCAGGAGGAAAATAAATAAGTCAATGGTGAATTATGTGATTTGTAGGTACTTAGTTAAAAGCCAATTAATATTTGAACTCACGAGTATTTCCTCATTGCTGTTTTTTTTATACATATTGCCAGAAGAACTAACCAACTATACGGTCCCACATTACCGCTACCGTAGAATGAAATGGCGGCGCGCCCAGTATATGATAGGTACTTATATAGATACTAGCTGACCCGGCCACGCGTTGCTGTGGCTAAAGTTTTTGTTATATTACATTATAGTAAACAATCTAAGAGGAACAATATAATTTCACTGTATTATCTTCATTATAATATGAATTCAATTTACACTTCAGTCTAAGTAACACGTGGCCGGCTATGCTAACATCAAAAATTTTAAAAGTGGAAATAATTGAATTATACGGTATTTCGTTCACTACAAAATAAATTTAATTAATTTTATATCGTCAACAACACGTGGTAATTATGCTGTTAAAATGTAGCTTATATGACACGTTCGTAGATTTACCATAGCAGCGCCATCTATTGATTACTTACTCAACCCAGTCGAAAGGTATCGACATCTGTTAGAATCATTTGGAGTTAACAGATAATTGTGATTGTCAAATAATAACAGACAAATAATTAGCAATAAATTAAAATTGCGACTATAATTTGAGATTTAAACTATCCTATCTCTCAAGTTGGATCGAACTGCACATGGTGTGCGAATTTTATTATAATCGGTTAAGTGGTTTAGGAGTCCATTGAGGACAAACATTGTGACACGAGATTTATATATATATAGATAGATTAAACATCCATGACTGGGGTACAAACATGCTCATCACGTAAGGTATTTCCCTACCAGGATTAGAACCTGTGACCCTTGGTGTAGAAGGCAGGGTCGCCACGGAGTTAATCAGGTCGTCAAATGGTAAATAAAATTTCAATAAATTAACCAGCTTAGCCGCGAGTGGGGTGTCGGGTTTCTCGAATATATGAATTTGAACTGTTTTTGGAGGAAAAAGTTGCAATATTATTTAATTTGAAAGTGGTGTTACTACTCGTATTAATCACAAATGTTAATTGTTTTTGGTGGAATAATAGGTATAAACAATATTATTAATGTGCACGATTGTAGAAATCTATGGATTAGGCCTACATAATGTTAATTTTTTGTATGACGCTGGCAAATATGGTGGGTGACGCCATCTTGTTAAAAAAATATCCAATTCAATTAAAATATGTTTTAAAACTTATACAGGTGAATCCGCGTGCTAAATATACCTTACTTTTAAGTTTAACAATAAAAGGAAAATAAATGTAAATAATAATAATCTGAAGATATATTTTTAATTTAAGAACCAACCCAAAACTAATAACATTTAGTTTTAAAATACTCAAGTGCTGGTTTTACTAAAACGCACAGATATAATAAAATGTTCTACTTACTCTTTGAGTTAATTAAAAAGCTTCAAAATATTAGGCTTCTTTTTATAAATTCAGTTAGTGAAAATATATTTTAATTTTTCCTAACCTGGGCTCAGAATTACGAACTGAAAAAGTATTTGTATTGTTAAAGGCATTTAAAAGTAAGAAAAGCTAGAAAAGTATTTACCTTTAAAATATCGCGCCAGATATTTAACCTTCAATAGTTTACTATTCAGTAGTACCAGTCTGGTAAAATAGAACTACATAATCGATGATACCACGATGAGTCTGAGTCTTTACTGTGATTGGTGATTAGGCAGAGCTTACAATATCGAAGCTCATTTCATAGCATATAGCAGATTGATAAAAAAAAACTAAAGAGACTATACGTTTATTCATGCTAAACCTACCTTTGACAGAAGGAGTGGGATAGCACAGCTTAACTATAGCCAGTGCAAGTCATGTTTATTAAACTTGACACTGGCAATATACACAAACGTGTGATGCCAAAAAAGAAAAAAAAACTAGATTTAGTCAGTTTGAAAAAAAATATAACACGTTTTTCAACAACATAAAACTGGCACAATATAAAAGTTATTGCGTTCCGATAAAAGTAATTTTAAAGCAATGAATGCGTGACTAGCGGTGAGGGCCCTCAGGGACGAGGGCCGTTATTTGATCGTACTTTTTAAGAAAAAAAATATATACGTGACGTTTTGAGAACCTCATTCATTTTTTGTCAGTTAAAAATGTTTATGTATGATCTACGCTAATATTAGCAGTGGCTTAATATTATAGCTGATGATCAGAAGAAAATAATAGTTTTAAGTATTAAACCACAGACCAATAATAAACAGAGCAATGCAATTCCCCCCCCCCCCCCCTGACTCATGACTAAAATACAGATTATTTACCAATTTTAAATATTTTTTTCTGAGTGATCCGTCAAATCACACTTAAATTCCCCCCTAAACAAGCTGGCGCGGTTTTTTGGGCACAAAAATGTTGTTAGCGTCGTTTGGTCCATATTAATTTCTTAGTCTGAGACCTAACTCCTAACTACTTTTTACTTTAAAGTAAGAATTAATCGATTTACTTCGATTTAATCACTGACGTTTACGGTATTAACCATAGAGAATAAATAAAAAATAACATTAATGGTATATTTACGAGAGATCAATTTGCCGTAATCCTCTCCGGCCAAGCTCTCGTGTCGGGCTACTGGGTCACTCTAGCCATTAGATTACTATTGACAACGTTTTCATTAAAAGTTTTCTAACACAGTACTAGTATACTGCCACTTATGTTTTCGTTCAGGGATTGTTCTGTGGAATAGTGTATTGTTGACTTAATAAGACTATCTTACTATTATGATGAGTTTATATAACAATAATTGGATAAAATATATACATTGGTAGGCAATAAAGATCACATTCTCGAAAAGAAAAATCAAATCTTTTGAAATTTAAAATGAACACTAGGTACGTAATAAGTGCGCTGTAGCCAGCTTATTATTAAGCTGGTACCGATTTGTATTTAAATATCTAATTCGAATTCTTAAACGTGTTCTAATTAATTAGCACAGGCACAGGAAATAATATAAAGAAAATGTTGCGAACAACAAATTGAAGCACAAAAACAAAGCCAATTTGTGTAGTACACGCGAATTTATAATTTATATTATGTCTTCAGGCACGCTTTCCAATTTCAAAATGTACCTACCTATTCCATATTTGAAAAAAAAAAAAAAAAAATTAAATTACAACCCAATTTAGAACTTCTTTCTTTTTGAAATCGGATAATATACCCGCAGCTTCTTATTAAGGTTATTATTAAATTCTCACTATTGAATAGCGAAACCTGGTCACAATGTTTTTGTTAAAGCAATTTTATCAAAAGATAAGTATTTAAATATTAGCGGCACATATGGTGAATAGCATCGTGCGCAAAAAAATATTAAAACGACACACAACATAAGGGCAGTGCCATCAATCATGAAAATACAGCGTTAGGGATGGGCGGCGTAAACTCTTAGTAGGCCGATATGGAACAGATAAATAGATACATTGGTTTATGATATGAGAAGGTAGATGAAAGCTAATTCTTTCACAATACTTCAAAAAATAGTCCATAGTCTATGTTTATGCCAATGTCTTCTTTTTGTCGATGGTTGGTCGCGAGGAGACACTCGCCATTCTGGCATTCATTCATTCATTTGTTATATTTTAATATTATGTTTTAAAAACAATTACATGCGAACTAAAAAGTGTAAAGTGCTCGGCTGTATTATTTTAAAAGAGAAACAAACTCCCGGCTACTCATACCTACTTAAGTTTATACTACATAGAATGTAGATGGACTCATGGTACAATAATATTTCTCTTCCAGTGACAGCTAAATCACGTGTCTGGCCTAAGACTACTGGCGGTGTTAATTAAAGTCAAAGTAAAATCATATACTTCGAACGGGCACGGCTACGGCGGCACTTACAAATTGTAATATTACATTGAGTTTTTTTTTATACTTCCATTGAAGATGTCAATTAATTGCACTGCTCGTAACGAGATCATAGGCATCATATATATATTATACTGATTATGAGTTTATATCTACAAAAGTTTGAAATTTCTCACTAAACATTCATATGAATGGTTGAATAAAAACATTCATTTCAACGACTTTTAGAAAACATATAGGTTTCTGTCGATATCGACTTACCGATTGTTCATATCAGGCTCTCTCTACGCCGTTCCGATACATCGCCGTATTACGTACTAATCAGAGGTCCCTGCACTCTTTCAATGTCGTAAACGTAAAGACGTAAGTAACGTTGACACTAGGTTTCGATGCGTCTAAAAAAGAAATTTAATTTGAATTTGGAACCCTCCCGCCAGCCCTATTGCCAGTGTTTTTATTGGAATTGGCGCTCGCTTCTGTATTAAAAAAGCCAGTCTTGTGATGCGCGGAAGATTATTTTTTACTTTTACTCACGTCGGGGTGGGCGATCGAAGCTGAAATCGTTGGGTCAAAATTATCCAAAAATATAGACATTCACCGTTAACGTACAAGTTCGCGTAATTAAAATGCAAGGCGTATCTACAAATAATTGATAAATTCGTAATTGTTTTCGAAATGACAGACTTGATACCCCCCACGAGTTCGTACAGAATAACCACCGGCCATATCGTATCCAAATCCGTTCAATGGTTCTTCCATTCATTTAGAAAGACTCCTAGAGAGCTAGAGATTAACTGATGTTTAAAAACAAGGCATAATCGACCTTGTTGGTAGATTTCGGCTTCGTTATCGAAGATGCGTCCACCTAACACGGAAACCGACAACCCTGCAAAGCGGGCAAATAGGTAAAGCCATTATCAAAATAAAAGTTGGCACTTTAATCTTATAAAAGGAACACTTACGGGTATTGCTTCAGTGTCGACGTCGCTTGCGAGACGTACACACTCTTATATTGCAACGCAATATATAATGTGTAACAATAATAGTGTAAAATATGTTAACAGGGCCAACAGTAGGTTATAACGATAACATTCCGAAAGAACAAATCAAATTATTAAACATTTAAAAAAATTACACCCTGTAATGAGCGCACGGCCTAACGCTACTGCTTCTATCTATCAGCCGATACGCACGTCCACTGCTGGACATAGGCCTCCCCCAACGACTTCCACACATCACGGTCCTCCGCCACTCGCATCCACCGGCTTCCTGCGACGCGTGTGATGTCATCAGTCCACCTTGTGGGGGGCCGTCCTACACTTCGTCTTCCGATTCGTGGTCGCCATTCTAGAACCTTTCTGCCCCAACGGCCATCGGTTCTGCGAGCTATGTGCCCTGCCCACTGCCACTTCAACTTTGCAATTCTTTGAGCTATGTCGGTTACTCCAGTTCGTCTACGGATCTCTTCATTTCTGATTCTATCGCGTAGCGAAACCCCGAGCATAGCTCTCTCCATTGCGCGTTGGGCGACCTTGAGCCTTCTTATGCTACTGCTTGGCCTTGTTTAAAAAAAGCAAACTTTTTCGGATTCATCTGTTACAATATTTTAATTTTTTTTTGGTAAACCTAATATATAAAACTTAATAATGCCTAATTCTCACACGTTTTGTTATTCTGACCTAACTATCCGATTACGAATCTTGTGTTACATGTTCCAGCAGCTTTTGCGAAGCCGAATTATTGTCTCACAGCCGTTTTATGTGACTTTGTTTACTTACAGACTCTAAGATGCATGGAAATTGAAAATATTCTTCAATATGGCTTTCGTAACTAAATAACTTATACTGGTTTTCTTAGGTGCGAAGACCATATTATGATGAAAAGCCACGTTATCAACCAGGGATACAGGTTGCTACCGTGCTCATGGCGTCGTGGGCACCATTCCCGAGTCCTGTAAAGTTTAGATTGATTCTCTGCTAGCAAATTAGTATCTACGCTTTCCAACATTAAAGTGCAATTCGCTGATATCACAAAATTATTCAAAGATCGAAACAGTTGAAGCCGGAATGTTGAGCACTTTGTGCAATCGTTCAAAATTTCTCACCGAATTGCTACGAGACAAAGCTAAAATGCAATTATGCGCTGAATTGTATTGGACTGTCGTCGCCATTAGGATAATCAATTTATGGAAATATTTTAGAATGTATTAAAAAGCACTCTAGCGATGCTCTTTATACGTATAATTTCGCCTGTGTAAACTAAAGTGATTGAAATTCGTAATCCATAAATAAATACTAAGTGAATAGGTACTCACTCAGAAATTGTTTGGTGATTATATTATATAGTGACTAGAGACAGACGATCACAATAAGTCTGTAATAGTAATTTGTTATTAATAAGCCATTATTATTCTGGTACGAAAGCGATACAACACCATAAAGTTAGTAAAAGTAGCGGTTTTTACAAACCTTATGGTATTGTATCGGATTAGGTACTTTTTTAAGCAAACTTAATACATCGAAACATCCAATGTAGAATGCTAATATCGCAAAACACTAAATTACATCGTAAAGAGGTCCAAATTTTTCGTAAAAAAATTAAAACCATTGACATTTTGAATTTCGCCCTTAAAATGTAGAATTACTTATGCATTTTTTTTTCTATAGGTCTAGTCTAGCCTTGGTAATATCTACCTACAAATAAGATAACCTGAACATATAATAACTGACCTGATTAGCTCTATGGGTTGTAATTGTGACCCTGTTTCCTGTGCTGAGGGTCTCGGTTTGAATCCGATGATGACGGATGTTTGTACCCGAGTCATGGATGTTTAATATCTATATAAGTATAGATATTATTATTATTGTTTCGGGGCTCTTGAAAATTAGGTTACAATTTAGTGCTCCCGAATGTAGCCACAGCCACACACATTGTAGCCAGCTAGCCTGCTAGCCACACACATAATAGCCACAGAATTAGCATGACTATCGACGCAATTTATAGTCGTTTAGTTTAGGGTAACAAGCGATCGGACTGATGCTTTTGAAGTGGTTGCGTGGGTGGGGCGGGTGATCGATGTTGTTCAAACACAACGGAGTGCCTCTAGGAATAGACAACCCACACAGATAAGGTGAGGTGTCAGTATGCGCTGAGGCCTTAGGTAGGTACCTAGTAGCGCCCCGTGCACACTGTCAGCCCGGATCACGATACCGAAATTTGCGTGATACTTGTGACAATATACATAGTATGAACGTCGATACGTAACGCCCTGCTCCCTTACCATGAACTATTAACGACTCAAATCAGGACAATTAGTACAATGCCACTTTAATTGAATCCGTTGCTACATACTTATTTACAATTGAAGTTCTGATTTAAGTCGCCTTAATAGTCATGGTAAGGGGACTGCTTTGTAAAGCGTCTAACTGTTTTCTATACATTTCGGCTGCGACATATACTTAGGTATTATAATATCCAGACGTTATTATCATTATAAATACTAAATCACAATCTTTACTCATATATTATATCGAAGCATTTACAAAGTACTACCCGGGGGACGTACGTGCCCCTTCGGGTAATCAAAGACAAAATGGCCGCCCTAATCAGTGTTGCCAGATGTGATTTTCTATTTATACCCAAATTTGAAATTATTTTTCTCCAAAATGATACAATTTGCTTGAGTTTTACCCAAAGGCAAAAAGTTAATAATATCGGCTTAGCTTTTTGCCTTTTTCTTATTTTTTCCTTGAAATACTGTTCTAATTTCCAAACTGAAGCAGCGGAATGACCTTTTTTTTTTTTTTACGTAACGTATCCCCACTGAGCGAGATGGTTTAACGCGTGCGTTCGTAACATGCGTTGTGGTCATCCTACAGGTAATCCCACTGAAACTAAAAATTACCCAAAATTCTCCATGGTATTTTTTTTTTCTCCAAATTTTTCTCCAAGAATTTCATGTCTCCAAAATTTCTCCAGAGCCAAAATTTTTACCCAGAATTGCGAAAAAAATACCCAATCTGGCAACACTGGCCCTAATGGATGGTCACCACAACACGAGACACTACACGAGAGCTGCATTACGTTCCGAGTTCGAAACTAGCTCGTTAATAAATGGAATGGTCATTGTGGCTGGCCACCTGATCCACAGAGAATATAACATTTACTTTTCACAGTGCTTTAGTCGCATGCCATTGTAATGGCAATCGGAGATTTGCCCATTAGTAAGTTCAAAACAATCGTGAAAACTAAACAATGTCATAAGGGCTATTACAGAAACTTGGATTAATTGGATGATAATGCAGCCTGGGACTAATACTTCAAATATCTAGATCAATTAAGATTTATGATGTCAAAGTGTAGCGTGTGTTCGCATGGCAACACACTGGAGTTTATTTTTATTATTTTTTTGTAATAAACATGGTATTAAAAAAAAAAGACAAGTCCGCTGAGTTTCTCGCCAGATCTTTTCTGTTGAGGTCGCGTTCCGATCCGGTTGTAGTTAAGACAAAAAAATTTAATGATAACTTGTAAGTGCCCCCGTAGGCCTATACGAAATAACTGATTTGACTTTGACAACGATCTCTTATTAAGGATTATGTTCTGGAATGGGGTGTAGAGTGTAGTAGATATTATAACTTATTTTGTGCTTAAGCCAATCGCCATGGTGAAAAGTTGTGAGCTATTATAGCGCTTCGTGAAAACAGCGGACAATGCACTTTATGTAGTACTACGATCAAAACATGTTTTTCGCGTTTGCCTTGTATAAATCTAACTATACTTTTTAAATTGAAAGTTACACAGTAAATTACTACCCAATTGAATAGGAGTTTTATTCAATTTACATTCTTTGCACATTGTCGCCAAGGAATCTATATTATATACAAAACAAAATCGTGTTTTAGTTACACGGTTTATAACTCAAAATTGGGTGGGTCGATTTCATGATCTTAGATTTTTTTTAATTTATCTCCGCCCCCTAATAGCAGAATAACTATTAAAACATGGGAAACTTTACAAAAACCCTTCTGAAGCGGTACGAAGTCCGCCGGCGCAGCTTATCTTTCTATAAATTTGGGAGCGAAATCCTAGTAAACTCATTTTATTGAGATGAGCGCGGAAGGCAGGCATAATTTTATGTTGGTTCACTCAGTATTTCGCCGTTTCTCAGTGTGCATTTGGTCAATTCCCTCACTGTGGGACTCACTAAGTGAGTTTACCGAATCGTATGCTTAACCCCGAGAACTGGTTCACCAAATAATGATTTACCCAATCAAGTTGAGATATCATAACAAATTTAAAATGTTAGTGCAATTCCTTTATGATAACTGAATTCTATTTATGTTTGCGCAACCACGTCACGAGCTCATAAAACACTTGGAACTGTGACAAATATTATTTTCATACGATCATTTTCCAGAATGATACTGACAACAAGTAATTTAACAATAATGTTCATTCCTTCCAAAAATAACGATCATATTTCAAGTTACACACACTTGTTTACGTTAGATGTGACAAAAACACAAAGTCGTAAGGAATCTTTACACTTCCTGAAGAATTTATTTTAGAAAAGCATGGAAATCCTTTTATACAGTATTTCGTGGCCAAACCCTTCATCTTGTAAAAGGCTTACGAACAAGACCAGCTTATCTGAATAAAAGAAAGAACTTTATCTCTCAGACACAAACTTAAACTAAGTCGAAAGAATAATAGATCTTAATATTAGTAGGTAGTAACCGCACGAGTAACTTTATGTGAGAAGTTTTCCGAGAATCAGACACCGTATTCGGCTACCCAGGGATGCGTGAACTGAAAATAAAATAGGATGTGGGAGTCGAGCCGCCGAATAAAGTATACTAAGTAGCTTCCTGGGTGCGGATGGGCGTACATGTACTTACAAAGATGAGGAAAATTCAAATTGTGTAGAAACCAAATGCCAGTAGCCAGTATAATGGAAGAAAATGAATAAGTTAGGCGTAATCTTAATTATAACAATGTCATGTAAATACTTATTTTTGAAACTAGCTGTTACCCGCGACTTCGTCCGCGTGGTATTTAACAAAGACACAATCGTTGGAAACAGCCTACTCGCGCGTTCTGACCCCGCGGGACGCATTGCAGGTTGTTGCTATCAAACTTAATCAGGCGCAGCGCTGCAACATTGGTTTTAATTTTTTTTCGTGAGATCCTATTATTTTTTCTAAAATAAAAGTAGCCTAAATTACTCCTTGTTACACCAGCTATCAGCCAGTGAAAGTCCCGTCAACCGTCCGGTCAAACAGACAGACAGACAGACAGACAAACATTGTAAAAAAATTTGTTTTGGTATAGGTACCGAGTATACATCCAAATGCACTTAGTAGAAAGCGACACTCCAATTTTATTTATTTGTATAGATGTATAGATGAATAATAATTTTTAAAAACTATTTTAGCTTCTACTTTTAAATGTAACAACTTGGCTCTTGTTGATAGGGATTCTTCCAGTCCTAGATTATTTTTGCTAGCTTCTGGACCATCTGATGTACGACTTATTCCTTTATCTGTTTAAAATAGCTTCATATCGGTCTTTCTCTTCCTCTCTCTCCTGCTATGATCGTCTTCATCTCATCTTTCTTCTAGTCTTTATGGAGGACTAACAGGATTCTATCGCTTCTATATAAATCAATGAAGATTCTGCTCTATGTGCCTGTGCATAATTACATACACATTTACCTACTTGATTGATAGAAAGTATTAAAAGTAGTAATACCTTCAAACACTAAAAGAAACACAAACACATACTACCTAAAACACGGTATGCAAATGGAACTTGGACCATCCATTACCTATTAACATTCCTCGGTAAAGGTTAACTTCGTTAGTTACGAGCAAATGCGCCAGGAACATTACTAAACTAAATGAATTTCAGCAATCATTTAGAAGATACCTACGGAGCGATAGAAAAAGGTTATACGCACAGATATATTAGAGGAGATATGTTATGAAAGCGGTGGGCTTGCGCACAAAGTTAGCGTACATTTGGCTAACCTACAATTTTCGCCGTCAGTCCACTGCAACTGCACGTCGGTGCCGGTGCTCTAGTTTTTTTCAAAATGCCGGGTTGTTCCGTGTTTGTATGCAAAAATACCAGCAGCAAAGTGAACTACGCGAAAGATGGAATCTCATTTCACCAGCCAGTATTAAGTATTTTATTTATTCGTCTTTAAAATCATTAAAAACAACAAATCAAAAAATATTTAATGCCTTTATTATGTTTTTTTAGGTTTCATGTAGCACAACGACTTTTTTATTTTTGTACAAAATACATGGCTCTTTAAGTACCACCTATGTTCGCTACTGAGTGAATGTACGAGGCAATGTATAGATCGTCTAACGATACTTTGAATAAACTGGTGCGTCGCGTGGTACGGCCGCTGTATACGGCGACGACGCAGCACGCACCGAGGAGACTTCGTATTGGTTGGTTTTAGCGAGTGGTTGGGAACAAAACGGCGACAGCGAGTTCCCATACATTTTGAACCGCACGGCATATCTCTCGTGATCTGTGGTTATACGGAACAGTCCGGGACATGCCTCGTACAGTACCTACTCACAATATTGTAGGTGATATTCCTTATTGATTTACTGCTGTCAATAGTAAAAAAATGGCGAATATTCCCGGCAATAAAATATAAATTCACATCTATCTAAAAAGCATTATGGACCAGCCCATTGGTGTACCTGTACTAATAAGATCATCAAACCGTAGTTGAAGTAACGTCGACCATGATATTGTACAAAAGGCGACGGTTTTTGTTATTAAAAAACAAGTTGTGATCCGATGACTGGCTTTCAATTCATTTAGGTAAGTACTTACGCCTTTTAAGCAGCCCTTCATAAAGGTTCCATAAATGATGCTCCAAACAGTTTTACCTTTGCTTAATAAAATACATTTTTATATCTGTATTAATGGACGTTACAAGTAAATTTGTCTCAAGTCGGGTGACGGTTAATTTAGGCAGATATAGAAGATAGGTAAAATAGATGACTTTTTACTGGTGGTAGGCTTCGGCCGTGGCTAGTCACCACCCACTGAACAAAGCCATGTCGCCAAGCGGCCTAGCCGTGTTCCGGCATGATGTTCGGTGTTACCGTTCATGGATGGCGGGTCAGATCAGCTGCGCTGCATGTGCCTAGTGAATGTAGCGTCTCCATCTACTGCCGCCTTCCTACCTAGGCAAGTATGCTCCATCGCAAATCTCATCGTCACTTACCATCAGGTGAGATCGAGATCAAATACTTGCCTATAATGTAATCAAAAAAAAAGATGAAAACATCTAGTGAGCTGATGGAATGAAATAAATATGTCCTATTCTATACATTCATATTCTACCTATTGCAAAAAGTTTGTAGGTATCTTACGTATGAACAAAATACGATCGAGGAAATGTGAGTGCACTGCAGACCGCGGTGCATAAGAAATATGACTAGATATTAACCCGTAAGAATATTACTTGTCAATAAATGGGTGATTACAAAAAATATAGGAACGCTCGTTAAGCCAAAAGATTTTATTGTTGCTCCGAACTGGTCGTAAAATAAATCGCTCATGTTCCGCGTTAAATCGTGTGTTATGAACAAGTTGTAAGGGTTACGAGCAGCTCGTAACTGGGAGTCATCTGTGAGCACCAATAGGGCTGGCACTCATATATTATGTAAAGAATTTAATTCCATTAAGTAAGTAGCATCTCACTGACATTGTTTTATAACGTGTACATCTATACAAATAAATAAAATTGGATTGTCTGTTTGTAATATTAAAATAACCGCTTTTTACTAAGGGGATTGGGATGTATACACGGTACATAGACCAAAACATTTGTTTTTTACAATTTTTGTCTATTTGTCTGTCTGTTTGTTTCGCCTAATCTCTGAAATGGCTGGGCCGATTTTGACAGGACTTTCACTGGCAGATAGCTGATGTACCAAGGAGTAACTCAGGCTACTTTTATTTTAGAAAAACTTTTTTGTTTAATACCACGCGGACGTAGTCGCGGGTAACAGTGCATTATATATCTACTGAATAATTTTCAGATTCCTCTAGGGAACAGGAGGACATTGCCTGGCATCAAATTAAAAGCCTACGTGCGGTGATCTAACACCACGTATATTGAGGTACATACATATTATCTGGTAAAGTCGTTAGCACTACAATTACGGTTGTTTAAGGAACGATTCGCTGTTAATTATCAGATGACCGACGCGAAACGTCGCCGGCCATTCCATTAGGGACTATCACTTAACCAAACACGCACGGTGATAGTTTGCTTATACCAGGTGGTTCAAAAAGGGTATACTAACTGCAAATACCTCGTTGTATATTAATTACGATATGGCATTTTTAAATGTAAATTTTGTTCCCAACAATTCTTGCAAAAAAAATATTTTTGAATTGTCATATCCAAATTCTGACTTCACATGTGTTTAGAGAAGCCCAGGTTCTGGGCTTAGTATACCCTTTCCTTTCCTCCCTACGATTTATTTCGAACATAGTAAAAATGTTAGGTGTGCCTAGAGATTTGTTTGTGGGCAATACCTCAATCACAGGGTTCATAGACAATACTAAAAAGCTGTTAGGACTAAACTACTGACACCATAAACAACAAGTTTAGTTAATAACTTAAAAAAAATGAATTTTAAGTGGGCTCTTAGATTTCTTTGTAAATTCGCATAAAAACTAAAACTAATTAAAACGAGAAGCATTATCTACTTTTCCCTGCGGCGTGATAAAGTTTGTAGTTCATATATCTCGGCTGTGCTTTATAGGGATTACTTTACTTAGCTTATATAGCTTAGGCTACCCACGATTTGAGATCTTAAGTTTAGCGGCTTAAGGAAAAGCCTAAAGGCCTCAATATGAGCAGTTCCCCAGATCCTCAATTTACCAGACAAAAGCCCATATGAGATTCAAACAACGGTTTGCTTGAGGTATATAGTACGTAGACATTAATGAGTAGATAACATGTTTTTTTTCATAATTTTCTACAAAGACATGAGATCTAAAGTTCATCATTGCACCTGTGATGTCTCTTGAAAGACAGTTGATTGTAAACTGATCCGTCCGTATTTTTCCTTTTATTGCTTCACTTTGACGAAGATAGAAAGACATCCGACAAACGGTATTCGACCCTTAATTAAACGTCTTCCGCCACACATTGGCGTAATTAAATTGTTTGCTGAGTCAAAGGTATCTATTGCCTTTTATTTATTGCTAACTAGCTGCGCCCGGCGGTGTTACCCGCGATAAAAAGTATGAAAAATTTAACCATCTATCCCACGGGAACCATACATTTTACCGGCATAAAAAGTAGCCTATGTGCTATTCCAGACTATAATCTATCTCTGTGCCAAATTTCATCCAGATCCGTTCAGCCGTTCGGGCGTGAAAGAGTAACAAACATCCATCCATCTATCCATCCATCCATCCAAACTTTCACATTTATAATATTAGTATAGATATATGACTAGCTACATAAGTAATTTGTAAATGTGGGAACCATGTAGCCATTAACTGTAATTTTATACTTAGTTAGTACTTTTTGTTTTTTTTGACCTGCTGCTAAAGTTTGATTAGCCGTTCCTACATTGTTCTCACATACCTATAACAATGTATTGCTCAAAAATGTAAAAGATCTATTTTAAAAAAAAGAGCAACCATGGAGTTTCTTGCCCGTTCTTCTCCATAGGAACGGCATTCCGAACGGGTGGTAAAGCAGTAGCATAATATTTTTGTAACTTGACGATTCATAAGTACTGTACAATAATGGTCTACGTGAATAAAAAATATTCTGATTCTGATTCTGATTTAGCATTACTATAACTACTCGGTTGACACAAGAACAATAATTATATACCAGTATAATAACTTCAAGTTTCTTCGAAGTGAACATTTCCAAATTGAAGAATTGTTACTATGCTGATGTTACTTTCGCACTGTCTCCGTGTAAATCGAGCTTTATGGACATTATTCTCGATAATAATCTGTCTTTGAAAGCGCAAAAGTAAAAAACTAGCTAGGTACTTACTAGACGGATTTTGATGTATTTTGTTAAAATAGGTAGGAACCTACGCTGAGTATTTTGTATATATATACTACGTACCAGGTAATAGATGGGTTCCTCCGCTAAATTAAAAAAACGAAAATCCTTGTATAAGAAGTCGAGGGTACTGCTAGTCGAATACGTGACTCGCTCGCAATGTTGAAGCTTACACGAATAAATAGAATCTTATGTATTTTTGCAACTCCTTGTTTCAAATACTTGATCTTCGCCTTGAGGCAGGTTTAATAAGAACATTATTACCTACATATTATACTTTTGGAAGTGCTAAAATAGATACACTCTTCGTATGCTTCCCTATATAAAGTACCAGATAATCATATTGTAGCGATCACTACAACTGCGCCACAAGATACACAGATGGCGCTGCAGACGCATTCAGAACAATTGACAATTCTCCATAGAATCCTGAACCGCGCTATGAGAATTTTCGGAGCACCTAACATATATACAAGATCCCGACAATAACCGTTGGGACATAGCGGCCATCCCGCTAGGCATACCACCCGCCTTGCTGGAGGACCTTTCCTTTTCCGCCAAAATATGATTAACACGAAATTATTTAATAAGTGGCCATAGGCACGACTTAGTATTTACTTTAAGAAGGGAATAAAGATAGCTCTGTTTGAGCAATGGCTGGGTCATCGCAATTAACATTTGGCCTTTGATCCTTCGTAGGACGCATCGAGAAAAGGGCGTTAACTGACACATGCCTGTTAGAAGCCGTGTGCGCGTGACTGTACACTGTCTGCTAACCACATATAGGAGAACAGGCGTGATCGTAACGGAGTTCATTTCCTAGTCATTTGACCAGTAGAATGTCCCTCTTTAGCGGTATTTCGGTACGAAGTATATATAATAATAATAATATCAGCCCTTTTTAATATCCTACTGCTGGGCACGGGCCTCCCCTCAATTTGAGGGGATTAGGCCATAATCCAGCACGCTGGCCCAGTGCGGGTTGGCGGACTTCACACATCTTTCGAGGGGTTCTCCCGTTTAGCAAGTGATAATCGTGGTTGAAAATGAGATTCGCACCTAAAATCCAGAAATCCCAGAGGTGCGAGCCGGGGTTTGAACCTGCGATCCTCGTTACCGAGGCAAGCGTACCAACTTGGCTATCACTGCTATATATCACGAAGTATACAGTGGAAAAGCTTTCAAAGCAACGTAGTTATCATGTTGAGATAACGATTGATGCCTGATAACACAGCATTCGCACATAAGCCCAACGAAAACAAATCAAATTATCTATTAGATAGTTATGTAGCTTGGATACCTATGAACGTACCTAGCAACTTAATAAACGTTTAGCGGAAAAGGGAAGACCTTCCAGCCAGGCGGGTGGCATGCCTCGCAGGAAGGCCGCTAAACCCCGACCGTTATTGTCGGGATCTTGTATATATGTTACGTGCTCTGAAAACTCTCATAGCGCGTTTCAGGATTGTATGGAGAATTGTCCATTGTTCTGAATGTCGTCTACAGCGCCATCTGTGTAGCTTTTGGCGAGGTTGAAGAGGTCGCTACAAAGGTATAGGATATGCGCATAAGAACTAAAGTGACCGAGATAGCTCAAAGCGTCGACCAACGATGTGAGAGTCGCGGGGAGCCGATAGATGGAGATAAATAAATAAATATCGCCATACGAACACACCAACTATACGGTCCCACTCTAAGCAACGCTTGTGTAATGGGTACCGTACAATGGACTGAGGGCGAACTCAGTATATAATACTTATATACATATTAAACATCCATGACTCGGGTACAAACATTCGTGCTCATCACACAAAGCTTGTGTCCCTACCAGGATTCGAACCCGGGACCCTCGGCGCAGAAAGCAGTGTTACTACCACTGGAGAGCTCCTGGAGAGGAGATAGCTAGCAACTGTCCACTGTGGTGTTCTATGAGGCTTAGTTCGGCAGCAAGTGACTTTCTCTAGCTAATAATCTATATCTTTGCACTGTTTGCTTACCATCAGTTGTATACATGTTACTAATTAACTTAGCTCAGTGATAAACTGAATACATATTCAATTAGCTATCGATGTATTTATTTGACCTGTTTTGACAGTTATAGTTCAGCATCCTCGGTAAGACTACCTAAGAGCAAATTATTTACTTAAGAGTTAGCACTTTTTTATTTCTCAGCTGCTAAAGTCTGCCTAGCCGTTCATACATTGTTCTCACATACGAGTACCCATATTAGTGTACTGCTCAAACATGTAACGGATCTTTTTCTTTTTTTTTATCACATTATAGGCAAGTATTTGATCTCGATCTCACATGATGGTAAGTGACGATGAGATCTACGATGGAGCATACTTGCCTAGGTAGGAAGGCGGCAGTAGATCGAGACGCTACATTCACTAGGCACATGCAGCGCAGCTGATCTGACCCGCCATCCATGAATGGCAACACCGAACATCATGCCGGAACACGGCTAGGCCGCTTGGAGACATGACTCTGTTCAGTGGATGGTGACTAGCCACGGCCGAAGCCTACCACCAGTAAAAGAGCAACCATGCAGTATCTTGCTTGTTCTTCTCCATATGAACGGCATTCTTAACTCATATTTTAACGATTCATATTATGTACGGTACTTAATGGTTTTCATGAATAAAAAGTATTCTGATTTTGATTCTGAGCATTATGTAACTTTATGTAATGATTAGACAGGGAAAGATACAGGCGGCGAACAGGTAAATCGGTACCTGTCGATACGATACAAGGATAATCCTAATCGCCGCGTGCACTGCTCTGTTTATAATAGGGTGTTTGACTCCATGAAAAATAAGCTTTAACTTGTGGCCATCCTAAAATGGGATAGCTTATAACCCTAGTCAACATATAGGATACCTAACTTCTAATTAACCCAAAACCCAATAATTTCCCGGGATCAACCATGGCGGGATATCTGAAAAACTGAACTCAAAATCCAAGGGCATATCAAATATAGCGTAGGACACCTATTGATCTTGTAATGAGATCAACATCAAGGTAGACGAAAAAAATATCTCCGGATAATGTAAAATCCACACGCACGAAGTCGCAGGCATAGCTAGTAGGTACATAATAAAGGTTTGTTTTGAGTCACAAAGTGTCCATTAGGCATTAACACGTATAGATAAGGCAGGTAGTTGATATTAGAAATGCGTAGTCCACTGATATTAATCGACTCGTTTGAACATTTACTATTTCCAGCTAGTTTAACATTTTTTATTTACTGAATGAGAACAAAAAAGGATGATCTTACGACATGACTTATAGATATTTCTTTTTTTTTAACGAAGAGCGAGGAAGAACGTAGTCTTTCTTCGTAAATGGTCTCATCACCCATCCAACGATAAGTATTTTGCCAGTTTCAAGTAACAATGTATTTTATGGATTATTCCATAAAATACATTGGGAAACCCCCATTCTCAACCTTACGACAAGTCGTGCATCGTCCGATCCGGTTATTTATTAATTGAAACTTGCATTATCAAATATACTATGTAACACAGCGACTGGCCGAATCGAACCATTCGGTTACTTAGTCGTATCGAACCTTCGATTCGGTTATGAAGAACGGCCGGCACTGCAAGATTGTCGTCGTAACGAGAAAATGTCTAATCGGATCGATTCGGATACTTGTTGAAAAGGTTCTGAATCGGCCCAATGGTGCGAAATTTAAAAGAAAAATATGTGTCTATTTTCGACAAGCCTACGTGGTCAAGAACGCACGCACGTTAGTATGTTTTTTTTTAATATTACGCCGTTTCTTGGGGAAACTTGTTCGGTTTTATGAGTAATTTCATCGCCTAAAATACTTCGCATTTTTAATTAATTTAGTTTATTCCAAAACTCTAAGCGACTTAATACCCCCCTGTGTGTGTTCTATATGTTCCGAACTAGGATCATAGGTAGCATTCATAAATAAGGGTTGGGACACGTTTACTTATAACTCCATATAATCAGCATAGCCCACGTAACCGCATCGCAAGCTACCTAAATTATGCTATAATCTTATTACAAAAAACACACCTAAATCGATCGACCTCTACCATCAATAATATGAATATACCTACATTCACTTAGCCAATACATTTTGGCAGATAAGCCTCCAATCATCGGTAATCCTTTGGTTTAAGCTCGTAAAATGTCAAAACACTCACCAACAAGTAAGTACTTTGGTATCCACAGCACAGGTATTGGTGAACAAGGCTCTCATTGTTCAGCCATAAACTGAGAACGTTATCACTATAACACTGCGTAAAGTTTAGCTCGAAGTTTATTTAATTCGCGAACGCACGTCTCATACGTCCGTACGGGAGCGACGTTAGCGCGGTACTAATGTTTTTGTAGGTAGATGAAGCTTCTAGGCATTAATGAATAACAATATACAGGCTGTAACATCAAGATGGGTCAGTATGGGGACCTCCGAAACTATAAGAGATAGAAAACTATGTTCTAAGGAACCGTGTCGTCGATTTGTGGGACAATAAAAAGTAATATATATAAATATATTGAAATAATTTTAAGGATTTTATCACGTTTTTTATTTGATTTTACGTTCCCGACGTTTCGGCTGCTTTACAGCAACCATGGTCACGGGAGGACTGAGGTGGTTGACATCCTAATGTCATAGTAATGTTAACATTATTAATCAATTTTATACAGGAAAACTACCTCGATGGCGCGCGGAATAAGAACCAATCAATAATACTAGTTAAGTTTCTCAACTAATACATATATATCAAAACTATCTAGCAACCTACATACTGCAACTAGTTTAAGTAGCTGGTCAAAAAAGTTACTTACTCTAAGTATATAATAACAAGTTATGGGTACATGGTTCCCACATATACAAATTACTTTTGTAAATTAAATTACGAAGGAAGAGGAGAAAAACATTTATATTCCTGAGGAGCCGGACCAGCATTATCAATGTTGCCAGTGTTTTCCCATGAATATAACATAGGTACAATTAAAATGAAACTAGGTACAATTATTAATAGCGGCACATTACCCAGACTCGGCAGGTAGACCTTAACAGTGGCAATTAACGTGACAAGGCAACACAAAACAGCGCTATAACGGAGAATAATCCAGCATCTGTACGTAATTAACACAATTGAGTTTAGAGGCAAGAATGTTTCTCTTTACGCAGCTTTTAATGAATAACTAATTAGGCACCGGGTTTGACCCGTTTTTTTTAATAAACAGAACGATACCATATAAAATAATATAAGGCTACCCCGTCGTACCCTGTATATAGAGAGTAGTTGTTTCTCAAATTAGCTGTGTACTGACTGTCTGAACTACCTCGCGAGGCTCGGTACACGCGACAGTAACTGACTCGCCCGCCAAGGCCACAAGTATTCGCATTGACAAACCCAAGACCTGTAATTTGTCATATGACTTGTATATGACGAATTCTTGTGCAATTGATAGTTCAGGTCAAAAAGGAGAGGCTGCCGCGCGCAGAGAATTAAAAAATAACTATCTACGAGTTACGAGGCCGCCTGGCAAGGTACGTAAGACAGTACGCAAGCAACAAATAGCAACTGTCTTCGTGTAATCAGCTCAGCAATTACGAGGCAAGTACTTAACAAGTGTCCAGAATTGATTTCCAAACATTTCCATGTTGGCTACTTGTAAACTGTAAATCGAGCATAAGCCACGTAGAAAGAGTGTCAGTGGACAGTGGCGGAGTAGTGTACCACAGAGGTCACCGCATACAGTTACGAAATAAAACGACAATATAAACTTTCCATATATAATTCTTATAAACATTATAAATACAAGCTTCTCAGCAGTACAGGGTAAGTAGTTGCACTAACATCTATGGCGAACTGGTAAAGGCTACCCCCATCTGTCGGTAACTATTGTGACGAGACTGCTCAACCCTGATGGTGCTCGGCGAAATTATATAAAAAAAAAACTACCACAACATGTAACTAAACATACGTACCTGACATTGTACAGCAATATGCTACTCTAGGTATTCTCTTCAGTGACAGCTGTCTCAAGACTACGTCATCTGCCATCTTCAATGAGCAGTGTTAATTCTATTGAAGGTGTCAATTGATGGCAACACTGATCCTGGCGTAGTTTTGTTTGGGCCGTCATTGTAAAAGAATACCTATTATGATCGTGACAAGTTGCAAAGTGTGTTACTACAATTGTAAGTCAAAGTCAAAGTCAAAGTCAAATCATTTATTTCGTATAGGCCTACGGGGGCACTTACAAATTGTCATTACATTTTTTCCTTAATACTACAACCGGATCGGAACGCGACCTCAACTGAGAAGATCCGGCAAGAAACTCAGCGGGCTTGTCTTTTTTTTTTATCCATTATATTTACAAAAAAAATAATTATAAAAAGTAAGCTCCAGTGTGTTGCCATGCGAGGCGCACACACGCTACACTTTAACATTATAAATATTGATATTAGAGCGATCAGTCCCAGGCTGCTTTATCATCCAAATAATCCAAGATTCTGTAATAACCCTTATGACATAAATTACTTTTAACAGTTCTTTTAAACTTACTAATGGGCAAATCTCGGATTCCTTTGGGAAGTTTATTATAGAAGCGTATACATTGCCCCATAAAAGAATTATTTATTCTGTGGAGACGAGTGACATGCACGGATAGTTTGTCCTTATTACGAGTGTTAATAACATGAACATCACTCCTTTTTTCAAAATTATGAATATTTTTCTTAACATACATTAGATTTTCATAAATAAATTGAGACACAACAGTTAGAATATTTATTTCTTTGAATTTATCCTTAAGGGAATCTCTAGGACCCATGCCGTAAATTGCTCGTATTGCCCTTTTCTGCAAGATGAAGATAGTATTAAGATCTGCAGAGCAACCCCAGAGTAAGATGCCATAGGACATAACGCTATGGAAATAACTGAAATAAACAATTCTAGCTGTGTCTATATCCGTTAATAGTCGAATTTTTTTAACAGCATAAGCTGCCGAAATAAGTAGTAAGTAAGTAAATAAGTAGTAGTAATAAGTAAAAGTACAAATAGTACTAACAAATATGGAGCCCTACAAGACGTTTTAATGCAGATCACCCACCCATCATATTATCGTAAACTGAACCTACAATGCATAGCAGTCAATCATCGACAACGCTGCTTCTTTGAGCGTATGCGCAAGCGCGTGCTCCTTCCGTAGCTAATTAAAACACAATTAAATTAGTTGGATCAATTCGCCATAAAGGCGGCAGTGTGGGAAAACTGGTGATGAATTGTCAATTGTTCTCCCAACCGTGTCATTAAGACCACAACTCCGCATGAATGTAACGACGAGAAGAATTAGTAATTATCTCTTTTCAATGTGTTAATCTTAATGATCGCCGAGTACCACTGTGTATCAATCAATTCACATTGAACGTAGGTACGGTCGCAAACATTAATATGGGACCCCATTATCTATACAAATAAATAAAATTGGAGTGTCTGTTTGTAATATTAAAATAACCTCTTTTTACTAAGTGCATTTGAATGTATACACGGTACCTATACCAAAACAACATTTTTAAAAAATTTTGTCTGTCTGTCTCTCTGTTTGTTCCGGCTAATCTCTGAAATGGCTGGACCAATTTTGACGGGACTTTCACTGTCAGATAGCTGATGTAACAGGGAGTAGTTTAGGCTACATTTATTTTAGAAAAAAATAGGATCTCATGAAAAATAAACAATGTTGCAGCGCTGCGCCTGATTAAGTTTGATAGCAGCAACCTGCAATGCGTCCCGCGGGCTCAGAATGTGCGAACAGGCTGTTGCCAACGGTTGTGTCTTTGTTAAATACCACGCGGACGAAGTCGCGGGTAACAGCTAGTTATCTGAATATAGTGCAATAAGGCTTATATCTGTATATCGTCATATCTGAGAGCAGTTGCTCCTAGTGACGTCAGTCAAAAATGTACCTCTTATGGTATACGTTTGCTGTACGATATTCAACCTTAAATGGGTCCCAAATTAAAGTGCGCGACTGTACGTGAGCACAATGTACAGTGCTTAACTTCATCGAACTAAGTACTAACTAAGAGATTAATAGTTTACGGGATCGCACATAAAGCGTTAACATGTCTTAGCTTTTTATCTGTGCTGACATACCAGTATGATTCAAATGTGAATTTGCCTTAAAACTTAACAAAAAGTTACAAAAAATATCAAATATTTAGCTAATAACATAAATATAAGATCGACACTTCCATCACAGCACGGGGTAACATGTTTATATGAAAACTTGGATTAGTTCGCGGCAACAAAACGTTGCACTACTTACTTACATGTGCGTATCTAAAGAACAAAGTAACAAATGCATGTATTAAATTCACTTATATAAAAATATAAAAGACGCACCAAAAAAGTATGACTATTTATTAAAGATTTTATCCACAAAATTAATCTTAAGGATTTTATCGCGGTTTATTTTTTTATTTTACGTTCCCGACGTTACGGAACGTAAAATAAAAAAATAAACCGCGATAAAATCCTTAAGATTAGTTTTATTTCAACACAAAATTAAGTTACAAATCTAAAGGTATTTCTGGGCAGGGATTCGCAATTTTCATATTTCATGTCATCATCCATGTTTTATTTATAATGTGTATTTATTGAATTGCATACCGCTATTAAAACTTGACACTGGCAAAATACACACTAAGTTGTGGGTGAGGCCATATTCATCGTAAAGAAAAAGAAAGTTATTTCTGAAGAAGTTTAGAGGTTTTTTTTTAGAGAATGCAATTCGTTCTAAATTTAAATTACTCTTAATAACATCAACACCGTTCACAACGCTTGCGAATAGATCAACGAAAAATCTTCCAATGGTTCCGCTAATAATCATTTGGTATTATCGAATCACACCATGTTCTACAAACACGATCTTAACGTGACTAGTTATAAACGTTATAATAAATTAACAGCCGGGGGCAAGCTAAGGAGGAAGGAAAAATAAACTGTTTATTTATCTTATCTATGCCACTGCATTTGAGCGACTCAAGACCGTATAAAAAACCCACAAGATCCTTATTTCAAAATATGGTAAACTAATTTAAATAACGTTAGATCACATTAAAAGCGAATATAAATAACATACAGAGTCCTCTTAAGCTATATAATGTATCTAAAACAGCTTCACATTTTGTAAATATATAGCTTAATGTTCGCGCCTAAACGACGAACAGTGCCGACGACTCCCGAGCCCCCACGCATCGCCGTCGGTCGCCCGTGCAAGAGCCACCCGCCAACGGTCGCCCGCGGAACAGTCGCCCAACAACAATCGCCCGCAACGGTCGTCCGTAACGCCCACGCTTCCATACAAACCCATATAAAATATACAGTTAAAATAAGGAAGTTGTTTTACTTATGCTCAGACATAAGTTTTTGGCGAACGCTTAGGACATCATTATCATCATAGAACCTGCAATCTTCGGATGAACAACACGGCAGCGTACGACTCTGCGGGCGCACAAACTATAGTCAAGCAGGGGTCACCCGCACTATAGTCTTCTCTTCGGGACCATCAAGACTTCACATCAGCCACGTCAGCAGGGGTCACCCGCACGCGAAGTCTCTTCATCATCAAGACAGCAAGTACGAAGAACTACCAGCCACCGTCAGCAGGGGTCACCCGCACGAGTGGTCTTCATCGGTCATCATCATCAAGGAGTCGGCGAAGACAGGCATTATCCTTCCCATTCCTACCTACCTCTTTTCTCGTCTTGTTTGAGCTTAGTAGCCTAATTTTCGGTGTTAAATGTGTGGCATTTCATGTGTGTTTGTTAGTGCCTAACGTTATTTTCAATTTATTTGCCCATTTGCATACTTACTTACATTTATACCTATTCAGCCTGGAGCTTTTACAACGTAAATTGCACGGCAATAGGCTTTTTTCCCCATATACTAACATTATACATAATTTCCTTTTGTTTTCGATGAACATAATCGCATTTTATATATACATAATTATTTTCGTTTAAAACCATTTTCCCGCCTTTTTGCATTTTTTCCCACTAATTTATTTCCCGGGTTTTTGGTTTTGTTTGCTTTTTCGTTCCTTTGCGCATTCCAGATAGTGTGCGAACGAGTGGGATATACCATCACGCGCCTTTTCCCGTACGTGGGAAGAGTGCAACAACAGTCGAGATACCGCGCTTCGGTAGCGTCCCGGCGCGCGCACCCCACGCAGCGCAGTTTGAGCTTGACGCGTTTCGTCGCGGAAACAGCGCGAATCGCCCCGTCTCGCAACGCCAGAACGAAGGAACGTAAGCCGGCCATTTTGTTTTGGTACAATAAACTTCAAATAAGTTTGACATTTCATTCATTAGTCTGTGAACTTTTATTATTATATTGAAGTTTTGTTTTCGTGTTTCAAAATGAGTGATAGTGCAGAATTTAAAACTCTTTTTGCTAAACGTAGTGCTATTAAAGGCAGAATTACTAGATTTAAAAACTATTTAAGCAAGTTAAAGGATACTTTAGATACATTAACTTATAATGAACTCAACTTAAAGTTGAGTACAATTCAAGAGTTGTCGGCGCAGTTTAGCGAACTGCAAACAAATATCGAGGTCTTAAACAGCGACAATCTGACTAAGGAACTCGATGAGCGTGAGTTCATAGAAGGTGAGTTACATATTGCCATTGCCACAGCTCAGGAACTTCTTGATAAAAGCTCTCCTACCAAGTCTTCATCGGTTCATTCGGCAGTCTCTGTACAGAATGCAGAAAACGCTAACCACTCTCAAAATGCACTTGGATTAAGGTTATCACCCATTGATATTCCTAAATTCGATGGTACATATAGCAAGTGGCTTGAATTTCGCGATCTATTTACAGCGTTAGTGCATAAGAATAGCAGGCTGGTAACCGCTTTTAAATTCAGATACTTAAACCAATACTTGGATGGAGAGGCAGCCCGCGTTATCTGTAACTTAGAGGCTTCAGATGCCAACTACACAGTAGCATGGCAACTTCTATGTGACAGATATGATAATAAGCGTATTTTAATTAACACACATCTTAATTTATTGTTTGACTTCAATCCAATTCAGCGTGAATCTGATAAGTCGCTTCGTTACATGATGGACCACGTCACAAAGAATCTCAGGGCTCTTAAGACTTTAGGCCAGCCCACAGATGAGTGGGACACCATCATCATTTATCACATGACTAAAAAGCTTGATCATTTTACTAACCTTAAGTGGGAAGAGTTCCGTAATACATTAAAAGCATTACCTACTTTAGATGATTTTAACCAGTTTCTCAAAGGTCGTGCTGATGTACTAGAAACTGTTAACCAAGCTAAGCGGGACAGACCGCCTCGTAGCTTCTATCCTAACAATCAGGCCAAACCTGACAGAAACTCAAAATGTTTTCTGCTTTCAGCATCAAGTGACGGTAATTCCTGGAGGTGCGTCGTATGTGGGGGTGAGCACCGCATATTCGACTGCAGTAAATTCAACTCTATGACTCCGGACGAGAGAGTGAAGCAGGCCTCTGACCTGAAGCTCTGCCATAATTGCCTCCGCAGTGGCCATGATGCGCGTCAATGCAGGTTAGGTGGTTGCCGCATTTGCAAAAAACGGCACAACACATTTTTACACAAACACACAGACACAACTACAAGTCAACACACTACCAATACATCTTCTTTAACGGTGTCAGCTACCACCACAGATGGGGTACTGCTGTCGACCGCACTTGTTGAGGTCATGAATCCTCACAACAGTAAAGTACAGACAATAAGAGCATTGCTTGATAGCGGAAGTCAGTCTTCATTTATCACGAAGTCATTACAAAATAAGCTTCAACTGACTTCTCAGCCACTAAATGCACTCAATATAAAGGGTATAGGTAATACATCTTTGAACATCATACCCGAACGATGTAAAGCATACATTAAGTCTAAAACTAGTAATTATAATGCTCTTCTTTCGTGTCTAGTGCTGCCACGAATCACAGACACGCTTCCTAAGCAATATATTGATACTAGACATTTAAATATACCTAGATCTGTTAAACTGGCAGATCCCAACTTTAATATTCCCACAGAAGTTGACATGCTCATTGGAGCCGACTTATTTTGGGATATAATTGGATCAGGGCGCGTATCCCTCGGCCACAATCAGCCTACTCTTCATTCATCTAAATTAGGCTGGTTGCTTGCAGGCCCCATCACTACCAGTACTATCAGTACATATGCATAATTTTATACACTTTTATAAACACATCTTTATTTTGCAAATGTTTCAGCCACGGAGTATTATCAGAGAGCAGTCTCACAAAGTTTTGGGAGCTCGAGGACCTGCCGTGCGAGAACACACACACAAAGCATGCCTGCGAGGAACATTTTATTACTAACACATACCGGCTAGCAGACGGTAGGTTCTGCGTTAGGCTTCCACTCGCAGACACTACAGATTGCTTAGGTGACTCCTATAAGACTGCCTACAGAAGGTTTCTACATTTAGAAAAGCGATTTAGAAAGGAACCTCTTCTCAAACAAATGTACACAGACTTTATACACGAATATGCATTGTTAGGTCATCTGTCAGAGTCTAGAATTCATAAGCCCCGCGGAGCTTACTTTCTTCCCCATCATCCTGTCTTAAGAGAAAAAAGCGAGTCTACTAAGCTTAGAGTAGTTTTTGACGCTTCAGCTCGCACCTCATCAGGATTATCTATTAACGATTTGCAAATCATAGGCCCCAATATTCAAGATTCACTTTTTAATATTTTAATTAGATTTAGAAATTATAGATATGTATTATCTGCTGATATTGAAAAACAATACCGTCAAATACTTTTAAATGAGCTCGACCGCGACCTACAATTAATATTGTGGCGCGACGATGAAAAGAGCCCCATTAAAACATATAGATTAAATACAGTTACATACGGTTTTGCTAGTGCTAGTTTCTTAGCAGCTAGATGTTTGTTTCAGTTAGGTGAAGAATGTACAGACCCCTTAATAAAAAGCATAATACAAAGAGATTTTTACTGTGATGATTTGATGACAGGAGCTGATACCAAGGAGGAACTACATAATATTCAATCCTCTGTGTCCAACACATTGTCATCAGGCTGTCTGAATTTAAGAAAGTATCGCTCTAATTCTCAGTCAATTTTAAATTCGGATACTATTAATGTTAAAGATTCTTTAGCTTTGAGCAAATCTTGTGACATTCTCGGTCTAGGCTGGAATCCTGAATCTGACAGACTACACTTTCCGGTAGATATAAACACAAACACACAAATAATCACTAAACGATTGATACTTTCATTAACATTCAAAATATTCGACCCGCTAGGTCTACTCAGTTTATGTACTATTGCACCTAAAATTCTAATTCAAAAGCTTTGGATAGCCAAGCTTTCATGGGACCAACCTGTACCCATAGATATACAAAAGATATGGTTACGTTTCAGCAATAACCTACATCATATTGCAGGTCTTTTTATTCCTAGAAACGTAATCTGCGAATCACCCCTTTCAATTGAAATCCACTCTTTCTGTGATGCTTCACAAGCAGCTTATTCAGCTTGTATATATCTTAGAACTATGGATCAATTCAACCAACATCATGTCAGACTGTTATGTGCCAAAGCACGGGTAGCTCCAACAAAGGAAACTTCTATACCCCGTCTTGAGTTATGCGGGGCACTACTCGCTTCACGCTTAACGGCCGCGGTCACTTCTGCGCTTAGAAAGCCAATATCGCGCTATATACACTGGACCGACTCCAGTGTAGTCTTAGCCTGGTTGAATACTGATCAAATTAAATTAAAAACTTTCGTTGCTAATAGGGTCAAAATTATTAATGAGCTTACAGATAGCACGTCCTGGCGTTATGTACCTACATCGTGTAACCCAGCAGACCTTGCTTCTCGTGGGGTGGACCCCCAGCTCGTACCCAACAACTCGCTGTGGTGGCATGGGCCACAATTTTTACAAAAACCAGAGTCAAACTGGCCCACTTTAGCGAAAACCACAGAGTCTTCTCTAACATTATCATTGCCAGAGATTAAATGCAACCTTATGGTAGGTTCAGCACAAACTTTAGGCGTAATTGACTTCTTTAAATATTCTAAATTAAAATTTTTGCAACGTGTTGTTGCTCATATATTGCGCTTCATACATAATATCAAACATTCTACAAATAGATTATTAGGTCCATTAAGTGTAGATGAACTTAATAACGCTTTATCATCTCTTATCATACTCGCCCAGAGAGATTCATTTCACAAAGAACTAGAGATTCTTCGTCAACATAAACAACTGAAGCCTAAGTCAAACATTGCATCATTAACGCCTTTCATTGACGAACAGGGACTGCTTAGAGTTGGTGGTAGGCTAGAAGCATCGGGCTACGATTATGGTAAGAAACACCCGATACTACTCAACGCTAAGCATCCTCTTACAAAGCTCATCTTCACACAAGAACACATTACACTAATGCACGCGGGTCCTCAGCTGCTGCTCGCGTCTATTAGAGAACGCATCTGGCCACTGGGTGGTAGAGAACTAGCGCGACGCACCTTCCGTAATTGCGTCACTTGTAAACGTTTTAATGCTAAGCCAATGCATAATATTATGGGGAACTTACCTATACAGCGTCTTAATCCTGATTACCCATTTTCCACAGTCGCCTTGGACTTTGCAGGCCCCTTCATGATTACAGATCGTCGAGGCCGCGGTTGTAAAATAACTAAATGTTATCTTTGTTTATTTATCTGTTTTAGATATAAGTGTGTCCATCTTGAAGCGGTAAGCGAACTATCTAAAGAATCCTTCATTCTCGCGCTGCGTAGATTTATTTCGCGTAGAGGTAAAGTAACTGAGATATTCTGTGACAATGGTAGGAACTTTGTCGCCGCCGCACGTGAACTTAGCGATTTTCTTAAACTTAATTCTGATACTATCACTGATTTTGCGGCTGATCAAAACATTAAATTCACTTTTTCGCCGGCTTACGCTCCGAACTTCAATGGCTACGCAGAGGCAGGTATAAAATCCGCGAAATTTCATATTAAACGTATAATGGGCACCACACATTTGACATTCGAGGAGTTGGCTACTTTGTTTACTCAGGTCGAAGCTATCCTGAACAGCCGTCCCCTCTACCCTATGTCCTCCTCTCCTAACGACCTCTCTCCTCTTACCCCCGGCCACTTTATCATCGGTCGACCAATGACATCTCTACCTTCGCCACCCATGGAAGACGTTAATCCGAATCGATTAGATAGATACCAACGCATAGAACAAATGCGTCAACATTTTTGGAAAAGATGGACATTAGAATATATTTCAGAACTACAGCAACGGACCAAATGGCGTCAACGCTGCAAGGATCTTGAAGCGGGTGACCTCGTGCTTCTTAAAGAGGACCTCACACCGCCCCTCAGCTGGCGTCTAGGCCGTGTCAAGCAACTTTATCCAGGAGCAGATGGAGTGCCACGCGTGGCCGACATTACAACGGCCAGAGGCACAGCGCGCCGTGCTTTAAATCGGCTGTGCCTCCTCCCCTCCTCGGATCATAACTAATACTCTACTTTCCTTCTTTTTTGGGCCCGGAGGATGTTCGCGCCTAAACGACGAACAGTGCCGACGACTCCCGAGCCCCCACGCATCGCCGTCGGTCGCCCGTGCAAGAGCCACCCGCCAACGGTCGCCCGCGGAACAGTCGCCCAACAACAATCGCCCGCAACGGTCGTCCGTAACGCCCACGCTTCCATACAAACCCATATAAAATATACAGTTAAAATAAGGAAGTTGTTTTACTTATGCTCAGACACTTAACAATATATATATTATTGTTAAAACAGGCAGTGTTATGTACTAAGATTTAATATGATTACAAAATTCAATAGTTGGTACTGCGAGATTAATATTAAATAAACATATATAGAACAGCCATTGTCCGATTATTGTTTTTCAGAATTTATTTATGAATTGGCATGAACATAATGTACCATCTACTAGAAACCGCTTGTATAAGATTATATTCAATATAAAGTCATTTTTTGCAAGTCGATGGTCTAAAACCTTTCATCTGTTTGTATTAAAATAAAATAAACATCGCCGGACGAACATACCAACTGTATTGCCCCAAACTAAGCAACGCTAATGGGTACGGTACAATGGACTGATGCCTGATCCAAGTGGAAACCATGATTACGACGAAAAAAACCATTTCCGAAATTTGCCAAGGCGTGAATCGAACTAGCAACCACCCGGTGCAGTGAGCCGGCTACACTTAAACAACAAGACTAAGACGTTGTATAAATTACGTATATTGATATTTCAATACAGAATCAGGCCGATATTTGTGAGTTAAATTTATTAGCGAGGCTTAGAACTTAGGACATACAACACTTAAAGCTAATAAATAGTTTGGTATAGCAAACACAACGCTACGTTATAGTTTATGCTTAGGCCACAGTACGTGGGATCCTGAAGATCAGTCAAATCGACTTAGCGTACGCAATCGACAACTTTTATATTATGCATAAACACGCACTACACTACTGTTATGCGTGGGTAATGGACTCGGGAAGTATTTATTTATTTATCGAGTTCGAGATCGAGCATTTAACTTTTTTTTTTAGTTTTATAAACAAATTTTCTTATACCTCTACAAAAACCCCGTGTTCAAAACACTGAAAATCAAAAAATATCTAATCGAAATATGGTATGGTATGGTATATATGATTTTCAGGTTTTTAATTATTATTAAATCAAATATCTTGTATCTTGCTATATATATGTAAATAGCATTTCCCGCGTCCATCACATTAACTAGCGTATATAAAGTATGAAACAGTTTATAATAAAATTTATTATGTTCTAACGGCATAGTAAACATTTAAACTGTCACTGTTGCAAATATATTTGTTCAAAAATTAATTAAATTAAATACACGGATTTGTAAATAATATATCTGTAACAAAATACACAAACACGATATAAATTCTGTTGAATGAGATTCGGTTTTTTGTCTTGCGATACACAAGATAACTAGAAAGCAACCATATGGAGGCACAATTATCAAACTTTTGTAACTTTTTTCTTTTAATGTCAACTCGACATTGGCTTAATGCATACTCTACGCCAAGCGCCAAAAAAAAACTTTTGAAATAATTTGGTATCTACGATTTAGCAGCATGACTAATGCTACCCCACATAGGACACATAAAAAGCTAGCCTATACGTTATTCCAACTAATAAGTTCACCTCTATACAAATTTTAATTAAACTCCGTACAGCCGTTCTGGCGCAGTGTCTCCAACCCTCTTTATCAAAATTACGGTGTTGCCTGGTCTAAAAATACGGTAGATGGTGGAAAATTACGGCAGATCAGTGTTGCTTATTTTTCTCCAAAATGATACAATAAAAATACCCATGCGGTGGGGATGCGTAATGTAAAAAAAATATTTGAATTTTTTTACGTTACGCATCCCTGCTCTTCCAAACTGAAGCAGCAGAATGACCTTTTTTTTTTACGTTACGCATCCCAATGCAATGTTGCTGTTATAAACTAGTAATATTTTGCTAAATTAAGAAATAAGGGCACGGACGAAATTACGGTAGAATGTGACATGTCTACGGTAGGTGGTAAACCTAGAAAAATTACGGTAGATCTACCGTAATTACGGCATGGTTGGAGACACTGTTCTGGCGTGAAGCTCGCAGAAACTTACTAACACACTTTCACATTTGCATAGTTTTAAGGATGTATCGCTGACACGTATCACGATCCAATTCACGATCTTTTAAATCATGTATAACTTCATACTTCCTTCAATATTACGCTTACACTAAGTTCTCGCTATCTCTATCTCTCTTATATGAAATGGTTTCGACAAATCTGATATGTGACTTATTATATGTAAGTACATTTGTATAAGGAACACATTTATAGTTGCAGACTTCAGCAATTAAATTTGATTATAATAATAGTGCTATAGTTTATCAATCTGTGACACATCGGCTCTTGTAATGTTACGTAAATATAAAGTACACCAACAGCCAATAAAAATGTCAACCTTGTTACCATGACAACGCTTTATGTTGACAGAGACAGCTGTCAATATTGTGTTCCATTCATTTCAAATTGGCTGTCAAATTTTAGATAGGTCTGATAGGCTGGCGTGGTATGTCACAGGTGATATTATTCTTCTTCTTTGTTACTCTACTATTTATTTTATTTAGATGGAGTATTGACAATGACAATTTAAAACCATAGCAGTGGCGAAGACTGCATACAACCCGATTCCTGGCGGCTTCCTTTTTGGAAAATGGCAACCATTTTAGTGTTTATTATTGCCAATTAACAAAGTCACATTACAGGTGACAACACTCGGCCTCCCTTTAAAAAAAATATACTGCGCCACTGAACCGCTACTGAACCTAGATAAAATTCACTACAGCCTTTTGTTACCATACATAAAAGAAGTTTTGCTTATTCGCTGACTAACCTTTTGCCATATTATTTCAGGGTAGGCGTGTATGCCACCGTTTCGCCATGCTTTCGATTCAGACCAAAGCGTCAACATACACACACCTTTAAAGAGACCTTTATATACGTCAAATATATATATATAATCTTCGTCGTGGCTAAGCTTTAGATCGCTTCAATCAAAACACATGCTAAAAGGTTTTCCAATCCCTCAATCCAAATTATCTATAACGCCTATAAAAAAGAATCCTCGTCCATAGACTCTGTAGAGCAAGAAATGCTGCATGCAACACACAATTTGTAGCCGATTGCCATGTTTAAAAAAGTCTCTTAAACTTAAAAGACATCTAGCCGCTCTATTAACATCGATACATTATAGTCTCTACCGTTAAGGCACGTTATACATGCGCGGGCGGCGGTGCTTCGCTGATGTCGTCGGCCACCACGTGGTTGCTGGTGTTGTCGGTGGCCGCGCGGTGGCCGATCTCCGCGATGTCCTGGTGGTCCCCGTGCGCAGCCAGGTCGAAGTCCGACCCCGAGAGAGAGGCAATATGATTCCAGTTCTGTTCTGTTGTGTCGCCTGTAGTGCGAAAGAGTGTTAGTTCCAGACATAATAGTTAGTAGTCGACTTGATTTACAGTACAAAATTACAACTATTTTTTTCGCCGATTTGAAGCGCCTTATTGAGCGTCTCTCAATTAAATTTCCTAATAGCTGTCGCGTTGTTTGGAATGTATATTTTTTTTATCTGTGTGTTTTTTATCGACATAGTTGACACATGTCAAATCTATATAATTAGTTCCGTGGACACTCACTAGTTGCTCTCACTACGATCAGCGCCAAAATGGCCAAAAATCAATGAGGCACAAAACGACGATGTCTATCGCCACTCCAGTAATAGTTACAGGTCATTGGTACAACTATATTTGTTATATGTTATATTTCTAGATATTCGCGATGAGTTTTATGTGTCATTTGTTTCTCAACATTTTTACAATACTCTGTACGTGGAATTTGTATCACGTTTTATTAATCGGTGTCTATGGTATTCGTAAATTATTGATGAAGGTACCAAATGTTGTTTTAACTCTGTTCTAGTGTGGACGAACTTTCAAATGGTGCTATTTTACACGTTATGTTATATTTTACTACATCAAGTTTTTTATTGATATTTGTTCAAACTGCGTATAAAATTTGTAGTGTAAATACGTAAACTTAATATTTTACGTTCATTTGTAGAGCGACCGAAAAAATTTGACAATAGATGAGGGGGATAGTGTTGTTTATATGGCATCCCAGTAGACCATTTTAATTAATGTTTGTCAGGATTGTTAACATTTACAACATTGACAATTGTAAGTTGATGTTGTAGTGTTGCCCTGTGTCATAAATGTTAGTTCCTCGTTCAACTACTGTCTCCTATTTTCGGCTGCACTGTATCTTATATAATTTAAATTAATTATTAAGTTAATATGTCGACTACAAGCCGCAAAAGCTGCCTAAATACTTCAAAATGCGGAAATTATGTTAAGAATAGTTTATTGATCACTAAGTATTATAAAGAATGATTCTGAGGGTATTCTAACCCTGGCTTCTATATCTCATGTATAATAATTATTTGAAATCAGAATTTCAAAATGAAGGATAAAAAACAAAATTATGCTACCAACAAAACAAAAAGACCATTGTGATTTTGTTGGCAACAAAAGCTTTTTTTTTTTATTTAAAAATTAACATGTCCTATTCTGACTCCAGATAATGATTATAGTCGTGCTAAAGAAGTGCAGGTACAAGGTTTAGCATACCCCTCTGAATTACCCTGTAATAACGAAGTAATTTCAAGTCCCAAACCAGACGAGGTATTTATTTTTATGAAGCGATTACTGTTTTTAGTATACTGTGGCTGTATGTATTCTAACTACGTGAAAAATACGTATCAATCAAGCCATTCTTGTTATGTGTGCGTTATGTGAAAATCGAAGTACCATCGAAATTGATCATTATGGAAAGTAGAATAAACATTATTCTTGTAACCCTGCTCTGTGTCAAGAATTCCGGATTCAAATCCCAATAGGGGCAAACAGGGCCCGAGTCATAGACATATAATATGCTTTTTCCAAAAACATTGCTTCGTTAGCATCGACTGCACTTTGATTTTCTCAAAATTAGATACGTTCATCCAATCGGCGTTCATTCTATTGGCAAACAAACACGACTAAACTGTATTGTCGTCCCGTTCATCGCGGTATTGTGTGAGCAAGACGGCAGTGTTTTAAATTTTGTGAAATTTAGTTTAATCGTGTTTTGTGGGCAAAAGAATTGGCGTCATTGTCATGCAACAATTTTTATGTAAAATGTTATATGTAACATGTTTTATGTAACATGTTTTATGTAACATTTTTTATGTAACATGTTATATGTAACATGTACAACATTTTAGTGTTAAATACGTCATAAACCCAGCATGCTGTTATGTTGTGCGTGCACGGACTCACTGTCGGTGGCCGGTCGTATCGGCGCCGGCGGCGTACCTGCCGCACTCGTTAACACTTGTTTATCAACGCTTATAGGATATATGAAAGCTCGCGGTTGTTATATTAGTGGAAATATAGCGGGAACTTCAACGAAATGAATTATATTATAAAAAAAAATCCAGAGTAATAATAATTCCTTGACACATTAGGCTAAAGTCAGGTCCTGCACATGTTTTTCTCTATACACTTAACACAAAGCCAAGCCAAACCAAGCGGCCTAGCCGTGTTCCGGCATGATGTTCGGTGTTGCCATTCATGGATGGCGGGTCAGATCAGCTGCGCTGCATGTGCCTAGTGAATGTAGCGTCTCGATCTACTGCCGCCTTCCTACCTAGGCAAGTATGCTCCATCGTAGATCTCATCGTCACTTACCATCAGGTGAGATCGAGATCAAATACTTGCCTATATAATGTAATAAAAAAAAAAAAATAAAAAAAAAAATGTTTTATTTTTGTTTCATGTGTTGAAAAAACTTGTGCAGAAAACCTGAATTAAGCATAATTTAAACTGCAAACGGTTCAATTAAAATACTTAACTAAAAACATATTTTCTCTCAAATTCTTAAAAAAATATTTTAAGATTTCCATTTCATTGAATGTTCCCGCAAATTCTCTAAGACTGTATTGAACGTGTATGACACAGTTGGAGGTAAAAGTGACACCATGGTCATAGATATATGACCCAACAGTAGAACATAAATACTTACCATGTATCATATTAACTCAAAATATTGTTCTACGGCCTCGACCAATATTATAAACGATAACCAACGGTCGGTTTGTATAAAGCTAGAAAGCTAGGGTATATTCCAAGCGAGTATTCATATTTCAAAAAGCATAATTCAGGGACCATAACCATATACAAATTTAGCTTAGCACTACCGGCTACTTCTTTCTTAATAATTCCAGCCCTTTTTTCATGTCCCACTACTGGGCACAGGCCTCCCCTCATGGCGAGGGGGGATTAGGCCATAGTCCACCACGCTGGCCCAGTGCAGGTTGGCGGACTTCACACGTCTTTCGAGGGGTTCTCTCAGACATGCAGGTTTCCTCACGATGTTTTCCTTCACCGTTTAGCAAGTGATAATCACGGTTGAAAATGAGATTCGCACATGAAAAATCCGAGAGGTGCGAGGCCGGGGTTTGAACCTACAATCCTCGTTACCGAGGCAAGCGTTCTACCAACTTGGCTGTCACTGCTATATGCTTCTTTCTTATTTACTGCTATATAACGGTGTATGTAAAATTCACATTTCATCATTTTACAATTATACATACTTGAATAAGATACAAATAATAATTAATTTGTAAAGTGTTTATGTTATTTCGCACACGCTGGGTTTGATTAATGTCATCCAAGGAGGGGCTACTCACGAACTAACGTAATTAATGTAATTTCAAGTATCAAACACACAGAACACAGTCTTAAGATACGTTCTCGGTTCACTGGCACACGCGAACAATGATATGAGTACTACAAATTGAACTAGTGTTGCCTTAAAATATTCTTGGTCTTGAGGTCACAGCCACCTATTTATGGGAAGAAATAGATTGCGAGAAACAAGCATCTCGCAGAATACCAGTTACGTCTATCTTTTGTTTTTTTCAGTTAAAAACCGTACATTTCTAGCTGACACTGCAAGACTAATGCGTCAAGAAAAAAAAATGATTGTAGAATACTGAACGTACATATATATGTCACAATGACATTTGTCTTTTCTTTTTACTATTTTTTTTACTTCTATCTGTGCTGGCCATCAATGATGCAGCGTAAAGTTACAGTGTAATTTTTTCTATATATTTTCATCATATTACAGTCCATTGCTTATTATGTTGGTATTTTTATTGCCTTGTACCTAACAATGATCATGGTCTTGGATCAAGCTCTCTCGCGTCACCCGTCTATATGAGCTTCAATCTGGCAAGCGACGCAAATGTCAAAGGTCTGAGACCACAATCATGTCACTTTAGCGAGGCGATTACTAGTATCAAGTTCAAATTAAAGAAAAAAATCAAACCACATCACCAAGTCGCGCTTCAGAATAATTCCAATACCAAATTTTTTTTTTCTGTAATTCTCCTACAATACTTCCGAATCCAGTGAACCGAAAACGTTATTAGTATCGATAGAAAAGGTAAAAAACAGTGAAGCCTTGCGCGTGCGCACCGTAACCTGGCGTCTAGACGGGCGGGCGGGCACCTGGCGAGGGGGCGGGGCCCGGGTGGGCGGGGCCCGGGTGGGCGGGGCCCGGGTGGGCGGGGCCGGGCGCGTGGGCGGAGCGCGCGCGCGTCTCCTCCAGGATGAACGTGTTGATGACGTACGCCTCGCGCCGGATGCGGTCGCGCAGCTCGCTCGACATGTCCGGGATCGCCCACCGGACTATTATCATCACCAGCGCCACCACGTTCTGTCCCAACACCCCGCTCGTGTTATATTAGAGAACCCTTACGTGTTGGCGTAGTGTACGTCTTCATAATTAAAGTGTAAATAAAAAACTTTTTAACAAAATAAAAACCGTCTTCAAAAAACTAAAAAGCAAAAAATAATCTAATCTTGAAATCTACCTTGTCTAACCACATCAAATATTTAACTAATCTGAAGTCGGTGCCAAACTAACAACTGAGTCGAGTATTGCCGGTCTGCGCCAAAGACTATACCTACAAATTGGTCCGCGCATCTCGTTAGTGACTATACTTTTGTTATTCTTCGTCGGTTGTTTATTTGGCACCGACTTCAGATTAGTTAAATATTTGATGTGGTTAGACAAGGTAGATTTCAAGATTAGATTATTTTTTGCTTTTTAGTTTTTTGAAGACGGTTTTTATTTTGTTAAAAAGTTTTTTATTTTAAACTTTTTAGTGGATATATTTACTATTCTTTGTCACTAAAAAGATTTGTAAATCAATCTTTTTACTGGATAATAGGTATACCAATAATCGAGATTATCTTGGCGCAACCCGTGAAATACGTATCACTGACAAGTTCCGCTGGCCATTTGTGGCCTTCTTCATCACTTCCACTTCAGCAAATGATACTTTCTGAATGCAAATGCTTGACTTCTTGATGAAAATACCAAAATTGCTATCGGTATGCCTATAAAATTTGAGGAGTTCTCTCAATTCCTCATGGATCCCATCATCAGAACATTTTTTTGAAAAAAATGGGACCAATCTGTAAACATATCCTTTCATATAAAAAAATAATTTTCCAAATCGGTTCATAAATGACGGAGATATGAGGTAACAAACATAAAAAAAAAAAATAAAAAAAAAAATAAAAAAAAAAAAAAAAAAATACAACCGAATTGAGAACCTCCTCCTTTTTTTTGAAGTCGGTTAATAAATAAATATCGCCATACGAACACACCAACTATACGGTCCCACATTAAGCAACGCTTGTGTTATGGGTACCGTACAATGGACTGAGGGCGAACTCAGTATATAATACTTATATACATATTAAACATCCATGACTCGGGTACAAACATTCGTGCTCATCACACAAAGCTTGTCCCTACCAGGATTCGAACCCGGGACCCTCGGCGCAGAAAGCAGAGTCACTACCACTGCGCTAATCAGGCCGTCAAAGTGTACACCTTAATAAGTAAGAAAAAAAACTCGCCTACGCTACGACGCACAGGTGGAGTCTTATTTTTACAATATTATCTGCGGCCTTTCACCACATCAATGACCTTGTAAAGGACTTTAAGTTCTTCTTTTATGTATCTAGAGTATTTTTTACCTCGAACACGACGACGAAGGCGAGCCGGGCGCCCATGATGTGCCAGTACCACTCCGAGTGTTGGTAGTTGTGGCCCTCCTTCGAGTACCAGTAGCCGGGGAAACTGCACACACACATACACTCGTTGGTCACATATAACAAACCAACCAATATTGTATCTATGTACAGCACGCCAATGTTTGATCCAACAAATGTGCATGAGCATGGATCCATATCAAAGGTATGTGGTGCCAGTAATCCTTACGCGCAAAATAAAACTCATTATGCATTTACAATGGTTTTACAATGTCCTTTTGAAAAATGAAAATGAACGAAAACATTGTATAAATGTGTTAAGCCTTCATTAGTAATAAGCAGGTATTAATCCTGTTTCATTAGTAAGGCAATAGATGACATTTAAGACAGAAAAAAACATAGCTGTCAAAATGTGAGAAAATAAAAAATGATAAAAAGAGAAAACATGTAAAACCTAAACCTATCCACAAAAAACGATGTAAAAAAATATATATAGAAAAGGATTTCATTTTATTGAAGGAGTTAACAAATGCATGGTCTTTAGACTCTAAAATCGATTGTACATTTGGCGCCTCATAAAGTTCTATTCTTCAATTTTCAATGATTACAACACCTATAGCATTCTTAATTTCAAGCCAAATTTATCAATTAAATATAAACTCTTTGTATGCGAACAAATATGAACCGTAACTGTACGTATACAGAGTGTAAACTGACCTGCACATTGTCTCGTTGTAGGCGGTCCGTATGGGTTTCGGATGCAACACGGTCACGTTGAAGTCGGCGAGCGTGTGGTTCACATAGTTCTCCAGGGAGCCGTTGGAGTACTGGTACACGAGCCGCGGGATGAAATCCGACGTGAACGCGATTATGAACCCCTAAAATAGAATTATAGGATTGTAAATCGAATGGCACAAAACAAAAAAAAAACACAAACCTAGAAAACGTTTATTAGTTTAAAACCAAATTAATTGGTAACGGACATAGTCGCATCATAGTACGTTTTTACCCTGGTGTTTCGGAACACAAATATAAAAATAAAAAGCAATTACTAACACAGAATGTTATATAGTGTATAAATTAAAGAAATCGAAAAATTAATAGCATTAAAAAATGTTACCTAATCTAACATATAAATACTTTTGACTGCAAATTTGCGATTAGAAGTAGTTAAGACGTCCCAGCGCTACGTAACCACAGGCTAACAGCTATTGCAAGTTACATAATCAATTGGCGGGTCGTCAAACAGAACTAAAATTTTATGTTTTGGGGTCGAGTCACCTTCGTCCGTAGGAGAATTAAATACCCTCGAGATACCCTACACGTGACCCTGGGTGGTGCCAAATAGGTGACAACTCTACTGGTGGTAGGCTTCGGCCGTGGCTAGTCACCACCCACTGAACAAAGCCATGTCGCCAAGCGGCCTAGCCGTGTTCCGGCATGATGTTCGGTGTTGCCATTCATGGATGGCGGGTCAGATCAGCTGCGCTGCATGTGCCTAGTGAATGTAGCGTCTCGATCTACTGCCGCCTTCCTACCTAGGCAAGTATGCTTCATCGTAGATCTCATCATCACTTACCATCAGGTGAGATCGAGATCAAATACATGCCTATAATGTAATAAAAATAAAGAAATCGATGTGTTCGTGCTCACGTTGGTGATGATGCTGAGCTTGCCGATAGAGTCGAGTATCCGGTACCAGACGCCGATGTCGCGCACGCGCTGCGGCGAGGGCCGGCGGTAGCACGTGAGGAACTTGCGCGCGTCCAGCCGCATCTCCAGCACGTTGTTGATGAGCGCGAACAGCGGCGCCAGCGGGAACGCCGCCACGAATATCGTCACGAACCCGTACTGCAGGACTGCGGGACAGGACCAACATTTGTAATATTCCAATGCCGATATAAAAGTAATAATAATATCGCCAAACGATCACACCAACTATACGGTCCCAAAATAAGCAACGCTTGGGTTATGGGTACCGTACAATGCACAGAGGGCCAACCCAGTATACAATACTCATATATACTCATACTAGCTGCGCCCTGCGGTGTTACCCGCGCAAAAAATCATGTCGATCCTTTGCGCTATGAAAAAATTAAACGAATCTATCCCGGGATAAAAAGTAGCCTATGTGCTATTCCAGACTATAATCTATCTCTGTGCCAAATTTCATTCAGATCCGTTCAGCCGTTCTGGCGTGAAAGAGTAACAAACATCCATCCATCCATCTAAACTTTCACATTTATAATATTAGTATAGATACATTCAATACTCGATTACAAACATTCGTGCTCATCACACAAAGTTTGTCCCTACCAGGTTTCTAAGCCCGGACCCTCGGCCCAGTAAGCAGGGTGACTACCAACTGCGCTTATCGGGTCATTTGACCTTGTGACTTTCGGAAATTATAGCAAATGCGCCACAAAAGCGCTTGTTAAAATGATAGTATACCGTTTCTGAATCACACTGTATACTACTACGGCACTCACCCATTTCTAAATATTCAGGAAACAGTCCCATATTGCCGAAATCGACCATCTTGAAGTCCTTCACCCATTGCAGATCACTTTTTATTCTGTAAACAATCGTTTTAATTTACATACTACATTTGTTTTTCTATAGATTTTATATAAATTTGAGGGTAAATCTATGTCACAGAAACAAACTACTAGCCCCACAGTGAGGATTCGTAGCCAGGACAAGACAATAGTAAAAAAAAAAACACCAGTAAGTACCGTCGCTTCCTGCCGATGGTGCGTATGACGTACCACCACTTGAGTAGGTACGGCATCATCATCTCCACGATTGTGTTGATGAACTGCTTCCCCACCATGATGATGGCCAGCTGGATGGACAGCTCCAGCAGGCAGCCGCCGGGAGCACACTGCGGGGAACAACCAGACCGTACACACACGAGAATGTAAAATGTGCTCAGAACTTTTTCAGCGGGTATTTGGGGAGAAAGGTGTTTAATTTTGAGAGTATGGTCCAATTTTGGTGGAATATTAATAACTACCGGGCCCCGCGATTAAAATGTATGTCCTTTTCCTCTATGTCCTTTTGCAAATGCACGGTTCCTGTATGCTATCCCATAGGAACCGTGCATTTTTTCGGGATAAAAATTTGCCTATGCCATTTTCTGACCCCTAAACTATACCTACTACCTATGCAAAAATCATGTCGATCCTTTGCTCTATGAAAAATTAAGTCTATCCCACGGGGACCATACATTTTATCGATCAGAGACAGATTATAATCTATTGTTGTGCCAAAATTCATTCAGATCCTTTCAGCCGTTCTGGCGTGATTGAGTAACAAACATCCATCAATCCAATCTTTAACATTTATAATATTAATGGGATTATGTATTCATTAACATGCACAAGTATAGGATAATGATTGACTTCAGTGGTGTACCCGAAACACGAGCGTTGCTTAGTTTGGGACCAAATAGATATTTATTTGCTTTTATGCAATTGGAGGGGGTCTTTGTCCAGCAGCGAACACCGTATCGCTAATACAAGGATGGAATAGTTCTCTACTTAAAATCCGGCCTGTTTTTTTTAATAAAAAAAATAAACATTGTCACCTCCTCCTGTCTATGCCCAAAGAAGGTGATGTACGCCCCGGGCCGGCCCACGAACTTGCCCTTGAAAAACGCGATGTAGAATATGGAAGCGTAGTAGTTGACGAACTGCAGCAGGTATATCTTGAGTGTCAGCGAATCGTCGAACTCGGTCTGAGTGCGAAGGAGTTCCTTCTCGGTTAACCACTCCGCCAGGTATTGATACACCTGGAAAAAGTTGTTGGTATAATTATGGTTCGCCACATTGGGTGGACCCTCAGGTGACATAGTCTGAACGTGGCATCGAAACGAACCCCTCTGCCAAAAATCAGGACCATAAGCCCATTAGCTGTACATATATAACTAGTTCACCCTAAATAGATGTCATTTTGAATCGCTTTGAATTCCTACCCCGTCCCCACCGTCTATAAAGACTTGGCAGAAATGACTTGTTGATGAAAGTACCAAAATCGCGATATGCCTATAATATTTGAGGAGTTCTCACAATTGCTCATGGATCCCACCATCAGAACTAAATTTTGGAAAAAATGGGACCAATCTCCAAGTACATACATTCTTTTTAAATTAAAAAAACGATTTTTCCAAATCGGTACATAAATGCCGGAGTTCTGAGGTAACAAGCGTTAAGAAAAGAATACAGTACAAATGTTGGCTGTAGACGGCTCCATTTATTAAATAGTCTAAGGGTAGGCCGCATCGCGATCGCTGCGAAGGTATATATATATATACTAGCTGTCCCGGCGAACTTCGTACCGCCTCAAAATCTTCGAAAGATACTCGGCCTCTGTGTGAGAGAGGGCCGGGTTATGTGGGATTCTTACGCACTAAAACCCTCCCGGTGGCCGCCTTCGACACATGTTGAAGGGACTCCGGGATCTCCAAACGGAACGCACCGGTACCCCCCCCCCCCCCCCTCTTGTGCCTCGCCCCCTTATGGGGGAGCAGACGTTCGCTCCCCCTGCGCCCTCGCCGCGCCGTCCTCCTCAGGTGTCATCATCATCACCAGACGTCTAATATGAATTCAATTTACACTTCAGTCTAAGTAACACGTGGCCGGCTATGCTAACACCAAAAATTTAAAAAGTGGAAATAATTGAATTATACGGTATTTCGTTCACTACAAAATAAATTTAATTAATTTTATAGCGTCAACAACACGTGGTAATTATGCTGTTAAAATGTAGCTTATATGACACGTTCGTAGATTTACCATAGCAGCGCCATCTATTGATTACTTACTCAACCTAGTCGAAAGGTATCGACATCTGTTAGAATCATTTGGAGTTAACAGATAATTGTGACTGTCAAATAATAACAGACAAATAATTAGCAATAAATTAAAATTGCGACTATAATTTGAGATTTAAACTATCCTATCTCTCAAGTTGGATCGAACTGCACATGGTGTGCGAATTTTATTATAATCGGTTAAGTGGTTTAGGAGTCCATTGAGGACAAACATTGTGACACGAGATTTATATATATTAAGATATATTATTTCGTTCGTTCATGTTTGAAATGGAACGCAACCCTAATGTATTTTTAGTCTATGTATTTTTTTTAATATATATATATTGCGTCGTGCATATATTGTATCTAACTTTCCTGCCTGATTGTACCGGTTGTGAAAAACAGTGTAAATTAAATTCACGTGGTTACTAGCATCTTTCATTAAAGTAATTCCTATCAGTTGGTAATGTGCTACACTTTGCGGGCGAGTGAACCGTGCGGTCACATAGTCGTACAGAATCTCCGAACATTTAGGACACGAGAAAATTTCCAGTTGAATCGATTCAATAACATCGGCCCGCTGATGCGCCAACAAGCGAAGAGCGAGGAGTCAAAGAAACTCACATAATTGAACATGCAGATGAAACAGAGGTTGATGCAGGCGGCGGTGGCGGAGGTGAACATGATGGGGCTGTAGGTGATGAGCACGTTGTCGTTCTGGCGCAGGATGCTGGCGCCCAGCAGCGACATGCGGTACAGCACCACGGCCAGCACGGTGGCCAGCGCCAGCAGCACCAGCAGCGCCACCACGCTGAACGACATCAGCGTCGCCGGCAGCCGCATGCGCCAGAACGGGACCATCGGCTCGCGCTCGCCCGTCACCACGTTCAGCTGGGGAACACACAATAACTATTGAGATAACACAATGGATTTATAATAATATAATATCACTAGGCGAATATACAGGGTTTTAGTCAGTGGCGTAGCATGTGGGGGGGGCGGAGGGTGCGGTCCGCACCGGGCGGCATTTCACAGGTGGCGGTTAGAGAAAACAATATATTCCAGTGTTTTTATCGTCACTTTTTGCTGTCGTTACCATGGCCCAAATTTTTTATAATTAATAGCAAAAATAAGAGGACGGCAAATTTGAAATCCGCACCGGGACCTATGCTACGCCACTGGTTTTAGTGGCATGGTAACTTAAACTTTGGGATAAGGTTACACTAATACCTACAATAATGTGATAGAAATATTGTAAAAGTTATTGTCAAAGTATTGTCAAAAGTCATCTGTCAGTACATATTAAATATTTTTAAAGCGCGCAATGTATCGTACACCACGCGATCACAACACAACGTATTGCGCGATACGAATCAGCTGATATCGCAATTTATTCTGCCATGCCATAGCAATTTTACATTTATTTATAAAACAAATTGCCGTGTCTTAAAACAAAATTGTAGTAACACTTTCGTAATGTTTAATGAGTATAATGTTCGCACCTGTCTCCGCTTGACGTGCGCGAGGCGGGCGAGGTACTGCGGGCGCGGGTGCTCCTCGTACACGTCGAAGCCGGTGAGGTCCCAGCGGTGCGTCATCTCCGCCGAGTACCGCTTCCACAGCTCCAAGAAGCATGCCGCTACAAAGAAAAACAACATTGCATTCAATTCCAGTATTTTGTAACGCAACTTTTGGAGATTTTTGACCCCACCCCCCCTAGTAAAACGTAAAGTCTCTATGCGACCGTTCTGAAGGGTTAAAACAATGTTACGTAACGCGTAGTTCAAACCCCCTCTCCCGCCCCTGTAACGCATCGTAACGTTTCAGAAGACCCCCCCCCCCCCCTAAATTCGTTACGTAATACTTGAACGCTCCCTAAGCCAATAAGCGGCATACCTGAAATGCCTTTTGAGCCAAAATCGCCAGCGACTGGATCCTACAATACAGAAGACGGGCGCGCAAGTATATCAAGTGGAGATAGCCCGACAAACTGAGTATCTTTACGAAAGGCTACTTTAGTCCACGATAGAGAGAAGTAGAAAAAGAAAAGAGTAGATGGTAACGAAAAATTTTAAATCACCATTTGTACACCTAAGAATAGTGAAAAAGTTATGACTCAGAATTTTCCGAGTTCCGAAAATAAATAAATAATAAATATCGCTTGACGAACACACCAACTACACGGTCCCACACTAAGCAACGCATGTATTATGGACACCGTACAATGGACTGAGGGTGGACCCAGTATAATTTACTTATATTAAACATCCATGACTTGAGTACAAACATTCCAAAGTTTATCTCCACCAGGATTCGAACCTGGGACCCTCGGCACAGAAAGCAGGGTCACTACCAACTGCGCTAATCAGGCCGTCCAAGAAAAGCAAATCAATACAGTAACATCACACATCCGTTTAATGGTTCTCGAGATTAGCGAATCCATAAACATACCGAAAGACGCGCGGCGGAGACACTCTCTTATACCAAATTGTAAAGGGTGACACACCACCAAGTACATAGCCCTATGTTTGATCTCTATGGCCCTATGTTGGCCCTGGTCTTGAGCAATGGGCAGTCCTAAAAGTGGCTGAACACACATGAGACTCACCCCAGAAGCTCATGAAGATAGCGAAGAACACGGTGGTGGGGTTGTCGAACAGGTACGTGATCCGCGACTGCAGGCAGGTCGCGCGCAGGTCCCAGAAGTCGCAGAAGTAGTCGCATTGCGGGCACATCTTTATAGTCGAGTTGTAGTTGCACACATCCTCGCTGGAATACAATCGAAGGTTTAAAGGCACCTGCCTACAAAATGGCCACCTCCAATCGAGACCCCGCGTTGAACTGTCCAATCACGCGCTGTGCGCACGCGCAGTTATTTTTTATCGGTTTATCAGTACGGTCTTATATAACAACATTAGTACTGTACATTTATATACAAAAATATTATGTTTCTTTGTCTATTAAGTATAATTAAAATTTACAATTAAAGTTAAGCTAGATAGGAAAATAATTTAAAAAAACCTAGAAATGGTATAACAAACTATGTATCAAAAATAAGAAACTATATAAAATTTGAGCAATGGGGAAAAGACGAATAAAAATGGTACAGCATCCACTCATCATTCTCGCACAACGTCAGACATGCAAACAGATCTTAAAGCTGAGAGTATCTGAGTGATCGCGAATTTTCGACCAGGGAGCACTTCGAACATTCTTTGCTTCCTGATAAGAGTATAATCAACTAGAGCAACGATTCTACAGCGGTAACCGTATCAGAAGGTGTTGTTACCTCGGTATGTTCGAGTAGACGGTGGCAGCCGAGTATATGACGCAGATGAGGCCGACTATCGACGCCGGTATCAGCATGTGTGTGTAGAAGCCGAGCCACGCGAAGTACAAACCTGACACCATTGAAAAACATCTAAGGGAGCGTTCAAATATTACGTAACACAATTTTTGGAGATTTTTCACTCAAGAAAGGCAGGTTCATAAATAAGTATGCCCTATGTAAATGAATATGTATAGATATAAAACGTACATTAATCGGGTACAAACATTCGTGCACATCACACAAACTTTGCCTCCACATTGGAGACAAGTTGGGAACAAACTTTCAACATGTAATCGACACTGATTAGATATCCTCTTGTAATTTGGGCAGTTACAGAATAAAACGTATTGAATAAGAATTACTATTATTTATTAAATACAAAACTGATATATCTATAACGTGAAAAAGCACAAGCAATCTTAAAGCGCCAAACATCGCAATGACGAGACTATTTCATTTTCACGAGAATCAATCATAGAGTACTGTTATACAATTTAATCCAATGTATCCACTCACCAATTTTAACACCGAAGTAGTCCTTAACGTAGTCGAGGGGTTGATACTTGAGGCACTTGGAGACGGCCGCCCACTCCGTGTACAGCAGGTGGCGCATGGAGCCGGGGGTTTTGAGATCACCCTGTACGGACAATTGACCATTAAAATATAGGGCCTTTAAATGGCCTGAACCAAACCCCTCGTACCGCTTCGCAATAAATAGGATCCTTAAATGACTTGAACCAGAACGACAGCGCAACCACGCAAAGCTCAAATACTTTTTTTTATTTTTTTATTATGTTATAGGCAAGTATGTGATCTCGATCTCACCTGATGGTAAGTGACGATGAGATCTACGATGGAGCATACTTGCCTAGAAGGCACCTGTTCACTCTCGACTTGAAACCACTCGGAAACCATACGTGCTGCGCACGAGTCGATCGCGAGGTAAATGACAGAGCATACTATCATATTGTTACGATGCGTATAAAAGAGGTATCGATAACTCGAGAAATAGTCATCGAAGCTTCTAGAAACAAAAACGCATTGTTGGGTCCAAGGTCCCCTATCGATCTGTGAAGAAAGATCTAGAATCGTCAACAATGTTGCAACCGGCTTCCGGAATATACCTCATATTATTTTTATTAAAATTATTATTAGTAAACAAAAGGCGAGGACAATGCAATTCCTGGAACTACGAGTTCTCGGAATAATACCGATTAGACGAATACAGCTACGTACACTAGAACATTCTAGCGCCTCCTTATTACCGTGTACATAAGGTTCAATTTCCTTATGGAACATTTCTGTTTAGTGGGTTTTTATCGACACCTTTCTGGAAAGATCCACCCTCGCTATTTTCGGATTATAAATAGTGTGCAGGACCAGCGACGAGACAGTTTCTATTTGAAAGCGATTGTGAACACATCTCTCGGAAGCGAACTAAGAAGATTATACCGGCGACTCTAGCGAATACTGTGGACTACTGTGATTCAAAGTGATTTGGTGTATTGTTGTTTAAGTGTTAAAAAGTTAGTGTACTGGTGTGTACTATTTTTGCCTTCTGTGTGGAGAGCGATTAAAGTAATTTTCACGTAATCGGCATTTGATTACCCCCGCACGTAACAATTGGTGTCAGAAGCGGAATGCCGTTACTACCACGTGAAGACGAAGGGCGTACCCCACGAACCAGACGGCAAGTGGAAATGGATGCTGCACGTCAACGTAGCCGTGAAGAGGAAGAGCCTCGGGCTGGTGCTGAGATTCCAGCTGAAACTGTAGCAGCACCAGGGGTTAGTGCATCAGACATGAACATGTCGGTACTGCTGGCTTCGATGCAAAAAATGATCCAGGCTAGTCAAGAGGCCAATCAGAAAATGATCCAGGCCAGTCAAGAGGCCAATCAGAAAATGTTGCGGGCCAACCAAGAAGCCAGTCGGCAGGAGCTCAATCAGAAAATGGCTTCTATGCAAGAAATAATGAAGAATAACCAGGAAGCCGTAGTAGGTAAAATCGATGCCGGCATAATAGCTCTCGGAGATAAAGTAAAGTCTCTTGAAGACCGCGTGGAAGTGCTTGACAAAGAAGTTACCATGAAGACAGGGAGCCTCGAAGACCGCTTACAAAAAGTAACTCTCAAGAATGAGGCTATGGAAGACCGCTGGGAAACACTTAATAAGGAGGTGATGAAGCTCAGAACACATGGATCTATTGCAGTGGCTTCACCATCGTCTGCAAAAGTTGACCTACCACGCTTCGATGGGACTTCTTCGTGGTCAGCGTTCAAGTACCAGTTCCAGGTACTTGCAAGTGGTAATAGCTGGAGCAACGAGCAATCTTTTATGGCTCTTACGCTTGCTCTACGAGGGGATGCTTTAACAATTCTCGAAAATCTGCCGCTTGAAAGAAGGACGCTGGAGACACTTATGGAAGCATTAGACACGCGCTACAGTGATAAGCACCTGGAACATGTCTACCGAGTGCAACTCCGTGAGCGATCACAGAAGGCTGGTGAAAGCCTCCAGCAGTGGGCCCAGGAAATTGAAAGGTTGGTTCGTCGGGCTTACTCATCAGCACCAGAAGTTATCGAGGTGAACCTGCTGCAGGCATTTGTCGATGGCATAAGAAACTCCGAAGTTCGAGGTGCTGTAAAATTGGGACATCACCAGTCCTTGAAGAACGCACTTGCTCATGCTCTTGAGGTGGAAGCTGTGCAACAGGACACGAGGCTACATAAAGTTAGAGCCATGATACCAGAAGAGAAAAAGTCTCGGTTTGTCCCCACGTGCTATGAGTGTGGAGAAAAAGGGCACATTCGGCTCGAATGCCCTAAGAAAAGGAGAAGGGTCAAGGACTCCTCGACCCAAGACGATCAAGACATCCCGTTAAACTAAAGGTCGCCAGGGCCGCGGGGCGGGCGCTGGCTGGTCAACATAAAGCCCCTACAGTAACCATAACTCAAGTCTTTAATGGGAATAGTCTGATCCTCGAGGGCACCGTAGATAATAAATTATGTACTTTAACAGTGGACACCGGAGCATCGCGTACCATTGTTAAACCAGAGCTTCTGAGACGTACCATAATGTGGAATAGACGATCTCCAAAATGTCATCTTCAGACAGCCACCGGCCAGCCAGTTTCCGTCCTCGGCGAAACAGATGTTAAGTTAAGAATTGGTGACCGAGTATATCTCCAATCAGTTTTGATTGCTAATATAACCGACGATTGCATTTTGGGACTGGATTTCTTGAAGAATCAACAGTGTGTTTTGGATGTTGTGAGAGGAGTTTTAAGGTTTCCTGACCAAGAAGTTTGTTTGCAAGGATCACGCCCGTGCAATATTTATTCCCTGAAGGACACTACACTGGCGCCGAAATCAGAAAACTTGGTGATAGTGAAATTTCCTCGTAATATTAAACAAAGAAGATGCCTCATTGTTGAAGACACTGGAAATTACCCACGTTTAATTACAGCAAGGACCTTACTAATGTCGAACGGAATTGCTAAGGTGAGAATCCTTAACCTTGGTAATGAAGAAGTTAACCTCAAGAAGAATAGTTTGGTTGGAAGATGTGAGGAAGTGAAGTACCTGAGACGATTGAATTGTGATACAGGTAAACAAAATGGTACCCACGTAAAGGAGGATCACATCCAGCAACTACTGGAATCTTCTAAGGAGAATTTATCGGCAACAGAACTGCAGCAAGCCAAAGAGCTCTTGCTGAAATTCAGCGACATATTTGCTACTGGAAATGACTGTGGAAAGACGGGGCTCGTAAAACATCGGATCGACACAGGCGACGCCAGGCCTATAAAACAAAGACCACGACGCATACCATGGGCAAGAGAAAAGGAGGTGACAGATATGATTAAGGATATGGCTGATAACGGAATAATTGAACCTTCTACGAGTCCATGGTCATCACCCGTGGTGCTGGTGAAGAAGAAGGATGGCAGTACAAGGTTTTGTGTGGATTACCGGATGTTGAATAACGTCACAAAGAAAGACAGCTATCCCTTACCTCGGATCGACGACACACTGGACATGCTCAGTGGTATGAAGTGGTTCTCAACTATCGACTTAAAAAGTGGCTATTGGCAGGTTGAACTAAGCCCAGAAGACAAAGAGAAGACGGCCTTCAGCACTGGAATTGGAAACGGATTATGGCAGTTTAATGTTATGCCTTTTGGGTTATGTAATGCGCCAGCCACATTTGAGCGCCTTATGGAAAGAGTGATGGTGGGTTTACTCGGAGACGTATGCCTGGTCTACCTTGATGATGTGATTGTTATGGGTCGTAGCTTCAAGGAGAACCTGAAGAATCTAGAACGAGTGTTCACCCGGATCCGTGAGGCTAATCTAAAACTTAGCCCAAAGAAGTGCGCTCTATTTAAAAAGGAAGTTAGTTACCTTGGACACGTCATCTCAACGGAAGGAGTCCAAACCGACTCTGAGAAGATAAAAGCTGTTCAAGAATGGCCTATTCCAAGAAATAAAACAGATGTGCGCGCCTTTCTTGGATTATGCGCATATTACAGACGATTCATTAAGAGCTTCTCGGACATTGCAAAACCGTTGCATCGACTTACGGAAGAGAAACGCGATTTTATCTGGGACCCGATTTGTGAGGAAGCCTTCAGTGAGCTCAAGCAACGGTTATGTGAAGCCCCTATTTTGGGTTACCCAAATAGAGAAGGAAGATTCATCGTGGATACAGACGCTAGTAACTCAGGAATAGGTGGTGTTTTATCTCAGATACAGGGAGATCGTCAAGTCGTTATAGCATATTTCAGTAAGTCACTTTCCAAACCAGAAAGAAATTACTGTGTTACGCGTCGTGAACTACTTGCTGTGGTGAAGACCCTACAACATTTCCAGAAGTATCTTATAGGAAGGGAGTTTACTATAAGAACGGATCATGCTGCGTTAAAATGGTTGTTACAATTCAAGAACCCAGAAGGTCAAGTAGCTAGATGGCTCGAGCAACTACAGGAATTTAACTTTGTAATAGAACACCGAAGTGGCAAAGGACATAGCAACGCCGATGCTTTGTCACGACGACCGTGTGCCGAAGACTGCAAGCACTGTCAGAAGAATGAAGTACGAGAAGAGGTTAAAGTCATCAGGACACACGGACTGGATGTCGAATGGACTGGAACTAACATGAAGAAGGCCCAAGAAGAGGACGATGACCTTCGACCTATACTGGACTGGAAACGACTTGGAAACAAACCCCAATGGAGTGATGTGTCTGCTCATAGTTCGACCACCAAAAGCTATTGGGCTCAGTGGGACAGCTTGACTCTGGAAGACAGTGTACTATGTAGAAAATGGGAGTCCAACGACGGGAAAGAAGTAACCATGCAAGTCGTAGTACCTCGGAGTAAGGTGGCCTCTCTTCTGCGGCACATTCACGATGGTGTTTCTGGTGGGCATCTTGGAGTCAAGAAGACCCTGGTTAAAGTGCGACAACGGTTCTACTGGGTCCGTTGTCGGGAAGATGTCGAGGATTGGTGCCGTAAGTGCACTGCTTGTGCTTCAGTGAAAGGCCCGCAGACAAGAAGCAGGGGAAAATTAAAGTCGTACAATGTTGGAGCGCCATGGGAGCGCATCGCCATTGATGTTGCTGGACCTTTTCCAATGACAGATGATGGGAACAAATACATCATAGTAGTGCAAGATTACTTCACTAAGTGGCCCGAAGTCTTTGCGACACCCAATCAAGAAGCTATAACTGTGGCGAAGAAACTGGTCCAGGAAGTGGTCTGTCGATATGGCGTACCCATGGAACTTCACTCAGACCAAGGGCGGAATTTTGAGTCTTCCTTATTTCAGGAAATGTGCAAACTGCTGGGAATCAATAAGACCCGTACGACTCCAGCGCATCCGCAGTCAGACGGAATGGTCGAGAGGTTCAACCAGACCTTAGAGAACTACTTGGCTAAAGTTGTGGACGATCATCAGAGAGATTGGGACCAATACATTCCGCTGTTTCTGATGTCCTATCGATCTGCGGTGCATGATAGTACGGGACATACTCCGGCCAAGGTAAATTTTGGTCGAGAAATAAGGCTCCCAGTCGATGCGATAACAGGCACGCCACCCGATAGTCCTAAGCCTGTTACAGACTATGTGAGTGAACTTCAAAACCAGCTGGATGAAGTACACAGAAGAGTACGGGAGAATAATCTTAAGACTAGTACAAGGATGAAGACCCGGTACGATCGGAATTCGAACACCAACGGGTTTGAGGAAGGAACACTAGTGTGGCTTCATAATCCGCTTCGCAAAAAGGGAAAGTCTCCGAAACTTCAAGCTCGCTGGGAAGGACCGTACACCGTCATTACAAGGATCAATGATGTTACCTTCCGCATCAAGAAGGGACTTAGAGGAAAACCAAAGGTAGTCCATGTAGACCGGTTAGCGCGATATCATGGCTCGAATAATGCTCGGGACGAGCATGACTAAGAGGGGGGTAATGTTACGATGCGTATAAAAGAGGTATCGATAACTCGAGAAATAGTCATCGAAGCTTCTAGAAACAAAAACGCATTGTTGGGTCCAAGGTCCCCTATCGATCTGTGAAGAAAGATCTAGAATCGTCAACAATGTTGCAACCGGCTTCCGGAATATACCTCATATTATTTTTATTAAAATTATTATTAGTAAACAAAAGGCGAGGACAATGCAATTCCTGGAACTACGAGTTCTCGGAATAATACCGATTAGACGAATACAGCTACGTACACTAGAACATTCTAGCGCCTCCTTATTACCGTGTACATAAGGTTCAATTTCCTTATGGAACATTTCTGTTTAGTGGGTTTTTATCGACACCTTTCTGGAAAGATCCACCCTCGCTATTTTCGGATTATAAATAGTGTGCAGGACCAGCGACGAGACAGTTTCTATTTGAAAGCGATTGTGAACACATCTCTCGGAAGCGAACTAAGAAGATTATACCGGCGACTCTAGCGAATACTGTGGACTACTGTGATTCAAAGTGATTTGGTGTATTGTTGTTTAAGTGTTAAAAAGTTAGTGTACTGGTGTGTACTATTTTTGCCTTCTGTGTGGAGAGCGATTAAAGTAATTTTCACGTAATCGGCATTTGATTACCCCCGCACGTAACAATATGCAGACTTTTTGGCGGGACGTTGAAAAATAAAATTGTCAATTTTGTATTATTTTCCATAAAACGTCGCAACTGGGTTGAAAAAAAGTATAATATAACATTGAATGAACTCTAAATGGGAAAAAAATATTGGGAAGTTCGCACATAAGATTTGTATCGGTTTAAGTATATTTTCGTTTAAAAGAAAAACGGCTGTAGACAGCCAGGGCGTTAGATATAAGTATTGCCATGCGAAAAGATACCTAAAGTACACCAGCATATACACTCACATCGTGCAAGGAGTACGCCGCGCTGTAAGTACAATTGGCTATGAGTCTCGTGATGCCGAACGCGAAGTCGTCCTTCTTGTCGAGCGAGAACTTCTTGCGGTCCAGTATGAACTGCACGATGCGGGAGCGGACCGAGGGCGTCCAGAAGCACTCCGCGGCCGTGTCGAATCTAACATACCATATAATATACATATATAATAATTCCAGCCCTTTATTGTTAATGTCCCACTGCTGGACAAGGGGCCTCCCCTCAATGTGAGGGCGATTGGGCTATAGTCCATCACGCTGGACCAGTGCGGGTTAGCGGACTTCACACATCTTTCGAGGGTTTCTTCTCTCAGACATGCAGGTTTCCTCACGATGTTTTCCTTCACCGTTTAGCGAGTGATAATCGTGGTTGAAAATGAGATTCGCACATGAAATTCAGAAATTCCAGAGGTGCGAGCCGGGGTTTGAACATGCAATCCTCGTTACCGAGGCAAGCGTTCTACCAACTTGGCTATTACTGCTTACCACATACCATACATTAAAACCAAATAAAAAAACAAATATATTGGCACTACAAAAGCTTGTGTGGATCCTGGCAGTAAAACGTAAAGTCTCTACACGACCGTTCTGGAAGGTTAAAACAATGTTACGTAACACGTAGTTCAAACCACCTCTCCACTGTAACGCATCGTAACGTAACAGAAGACCCCCCCTCCCCCAGTACGCTCCCTTACGAGTAGCTGTGGTGGAAGCGTGTGGCGAGCTTAGTCTTATAAAAAAACCATGCTTACAAATATTCCTTGTCTTTGGAGTATATGGCTGTAAGGCGATGTTTCCTCTCCGGGAACATCTGGGTGTCCACCCTGATCTTGGACATCACCCGCTCCCAGCCGGCGTCCAGCCGGTCGATGAAGCTGTTCGTCTTGTCGTGCACATCCTTCAGTGCTGAAAACTGGATGAAAAAACGAAGTGATCGCTTTAATACAAGCGAGTCATAAAAAAAATCTATAAATAAATATATAGCATCATTGCAGTGCACCCACGATTCCTTTTTTAAAATAATATCACCAGACGAAGGTACCAGTTGTACGGTCCCAAACTAAGCAACAGGTACAATGGATTGGAACGATCCCAGTATACAATTATTTATAGAGATATTAAACATTAATGGTTGGGGTACAAATATTCGTGCTCATCACGCAATTTATATACCTGCCGGGATTCGAACTCTCGGCACAGAAAGCGGAGTCACTACTGTACACATCGGTGTTAATAATTATTAATATGATTGCAATGAACTAAACTAAATATTTGAGTTAATTTTGATGGTATTGTAACTACAAACATGTTATTTAATGTGTGAATTTTTTAGTGCAACTTTAAATGTTTTACCTACATGTCATATAAATGGGGTGTTAGTCTGGTAATTTAAAAGAACTTCAAAAGGTATTTTAATTGTGTTGTATTGCATAAGTGTTTAATTGAAGATTTAGATAAGTATATTAGCAAGCCCATGTTAAATTTGATCCTTATATTAACAAGGTGACAAAGTTGCCCAACAAATGTCACGACTTATGCGTTAAAGTACTGCAACACATGTTTAACAAAAAAAAATACAACCGAATTGAGAACCTCCTCCTCTCTGAAGTCGGTTAAAAAGGGCCGTGAAATATAACGTTTGCCGCCTCGTCAATACTTATTCAAGATTAAGTATCGCAAATATATTAAAAAAACAATTAATATTTTAGTCCCACACCATACATGAAACCACGGCATAATAATATGCTACGGCACGCATTCTCTTCCGACGCTGGCCTCAGACTACGTCACGATCAGTGAATTGACATCTTCACACCGCTCATTGGTCGAAGATAGCCGATGGCGCTATCTTGGGCCAATCACGTGACGTAGCTGCAAGGGATGAGAATACCTGGCAAACCATATTATTGTACCACGCATTAATCTAGGATACAAACAATGAGTTAACATCCAAGCGACAATTAGCGCGCGCAACACCAATCACAAGACATTAGTTAACATAAATGGTAACATCCAATTTTTAGTTTAGGAACTCGAGAATAACTCTCATACCAATACATATCTAATTAAAATAAATACTGGAACAACATATATTATGCGTATGCGAATTAAGATTATTGTTTATTATAATCAATCATAATCCTTTCCAGTTGGATGATGATCTACTCTTACTATACCAGAGTAGCCTTTACCCAGAATATCAAATCAATATTAATCTATCATTTTGTCAAACTATAACTCGGAGACATTGGCCTGTTTAATTTTATTTCCTTGCTTTGGCCAACCGTGCGACATCAATACTTGTTTAGAAGAAAAAAAAAGTTCTTGAAGATCGAACATCGCAACACAACATCCATCGCACCCACTCAAGCACGTGTTAGCAAGCGAGCCATGCGCCTCCACATGAGAACATACGCATACCTTTGACATATACATTGCTGCATTCAGTATCGCATTGGTCCGCCCTGATTTCCTTATTTTACTGCATTCCTATGAAGTACACACATCATGTTACTGTGCATCGCGTCACACGTGTGTTTCTATGTTTAGTTACACAACATTACTGGTCACGTGAGTGTAATTTGAGGATTTAATGAGGACTGTATTACTGTACTTTATAATTAAAAAAAAAGAGTTGCAATATTCAATGAGCTGAAAACATCTTGGTGCTGGCAACTTTTTACATTCACAGGAAAAAAACTTCATCGTTCGTGTTTCAAAATTGTGACGTTACCGCAACATTCTCAATATCTTTGAAAGTAATATTTTTCCTCGGTTTCGTTTTTTTTAATTTCAATAAGTGCTCACAACATCGATCAAACCAACAAACACTATTATACTAGATAACACACACAACTGATGCTATTAAAAACCAGAATAATTCAATAATGTTGCAAAAAAAAAATTAAAATCTATGGTCAAGTGAGGTAATACCAAACAACATATTTATGGACAACAATGTAAATGGGCACATTATCGTGCGCTTGAGTATCTACTATCATCATTTTATTACCACCTTACTAATAAGCGTTGTTCTATGACTCAGACATTACACTTTATCTGCGCCAACCAGCCAATGACATTCAAATCAATATAGTTACTTTGCATTAGCGCTTTGTAAATGGAAGGAAAACATTGTAGTTATACTGCACGTTGCTAAGTAATTATCTATTACTGCTTGATCTCGGTGCATATTTGAAGGGCTAGAGTGTGGAACGGCAATGCATGTGACGGCAAGCGATTGTAACTCAATATTGTAATTTTTTTGAGGTTTGCAATACCATTGACGCGAATTCGAACACCAACGCGCAATATTACGACGAGGATGTCGGAGGGCGGTGTTGTCCAATAGTCTAAATAATGCTTATAAACATAGAACTGAAAATTATAACATTATTTTCAGTTAAATTCAATTTAATACGAGCAAATGAACCAGTAGGATTCATCAACAGTATCTACACGCTTTGGTACACCTTGCATAAAGCATCATAGTTTTCCCCTTAATAATCCATTGGTGGATTCAAGACATAAGGTTCAGAATCGGGGAGCCGTTGTCAAGTGTTTTAAGTATGAGTGCGAGTAACAACTGTCATAGATGTTAGAATTATAGCGACCGGCAATTTAACATGCCCTGAAAAACACGGCAATCTAATAATCTGGCAACCCCTTATAGTATCACTTTTATTGCCAGTTTTGTACAAAGCGCAGTGGTGGCGGCCCGTACGATTGAACTCTATCACCTAAATCATATAAAGAACATCGTTTATTAGTAAGGACAATCAAATTTCTACCTTAAAGCGAGAAGCCCTGAGGGATATATTTGGGGTAAAGACCATATAAAGCCATAACACGAGTCCTGCGCGTCAGATTACCATTAGTTTATAATTTCAATATGGAGACAATTTACCTTCATCGGCATCCTTAGCTTTAAAATCTCACTGTAATCTCTCAGCACGGACACCGGAGCATGAATCTGGAAATGGAAAAAAAAATCTGATGTATATTTGCCTCAAAGTTCATAGAACATTTTAACTCCCATAGCATATTTACCCATTAAAACCTCTATGGTATTTGGGAGATATAAAAGCAAATGCCACTCAGAAAAAAGAGCTTATTTATGTTACGGACTTAGCCGACTACTTCATATATGTTATAGTCCATTTACAATAGCATTCTCAAGTATTTTACATGATATTGTAAGTGTATTACAGTTCCTAAGACAGCTACATGGGCCGCGCCGTGCGACTGTTCACACTTTGAATTATTTATATTTGAGATTAAATTTATAAAAAAATCCATAAAATCATAATGGCACCCCCGCGAAGCCTGAATATAGTGGCATATTTACTCTTGGGAGGGGCGGCGCAAACCGCTTCTCGCGCTTAGCTTAGGGCCGCATTTCATACTAATTACCTATCTTTCGTTAATTTATGTAGTGGCAACCCTCATAGGCTCAGACTACATAGCTCAAGGACGCCATATCTTAAAATCACCACTACCTGTAGTAAACGCGGTATCGCGACTTGTCATTCTCAAATTCACCCCAAAACTGGTAAAGCTCTAGCCAGGTATGCTATCAAACCATATATACCTTAACAAAGTTGAGGCCATACAGGTTGTCCGGCGCCGCCCTCTCCAGCTGAAGTCCCTCGAGTTCCAAGTTCTCTTCGAAGACCTCCCGCTGCGCGCGCGCCTCTGGCTTCGCTGCTTCGGTCTTGGCCGCCTCCCATACCAGCACGTAGTCGATCGAGCGCACACCATCAGCGAACGTGAGCGACGAGTTGTTGAGAATGCCGCCCATTACTATGCTAAAAATATATTTAAAAATAAACTAAAAAAAAAAAGAAGTGCTTGTTTTATAGGCCTTGAACGCGCGCCTTCAAATTAAAAGGGGTTTAAGTCCATATAAAGCAATATTCTTGATGTAATATGGACTTTGAAAATTAGATTAAAAAAAAATAGAATTCTCTCAGTCTATATCTCTCAATCTCTTAGTGCTGTGCTTCCGTTGATTTCATTGTTGGCTTGATAATCTATCTGATACGTTTATTGATCTGACACGATAGGCAACAATGGACCAAAACCACACAGAGCAGTTTGGCAGACTAGTTCAGGAACCGGCGGGCACACTGATTGAATATACAGACGTAGATACATTCGGCCGACACGTTCTTTGATCCCTACTTGACCCAATTGAAGTCGTATACGACCGTAACATATTATTATTTTGATATTCTTATTGCTAAGTATATAGGTATCACATGCCAAGCGATTCTTGTTAATAAAACGCATGCATCACCCGGAACACCCCATAGCCAGAACGAAGTCAATTGTATAAAGTATTATGAAGGAACAATGATGTGAACTTGGCAAACGATGGACGATCACAATGTGTGGCCAATGTTTGATCAAATTGTCCAAGTTACTCACGAGCAATGGTTCGCCGTTGGTTTGCCATTGCCGTTTGGACCTTGGTCTCTGGGCTGAACGTCACAGCCGCACTCCTCGGCAGGCCGCGTGGACGCTTCGCTACCGTTGTCTCTGGAATTATTCTACACTTTGGTGACATCTGTTTTATCGAAACTACTACCTATTAGTAGAACATTGGTTGGAACAAAAGATTGGCAATATTGCAACTCAGCGAACCGATAGCCATGATTGGTTGGCAATTGTATTTTGAGGTCACAGCACTCATGATCGGTTTTATTTTTATTTATCAAACAACCTTGGATAAATGCCTTCGAAGATTAAGCCTGCCCATTAAAAAAAAGAACGTAACATAAATGACATTTTTTATGTATAAGTATAGTATATATATAAGTATCTATATTTATCCACGCCGCTATGGCTGAATCAAAATCTTATTTACACGAAACGACAGCCATCTGCTCTTTATTACCAAAGTCAATGATGGCTATCACGTTGTAAGAGTTCCAATATTAAAAAAAACACAAACACCATGATTAACAGGCTCACAAATCAATTAGTCAATTGCATGGAGCTAATAAGTACATTGGCTGTATAAAGCAAAGCTCCGCTGATGTCATACCAATATAATAACAGATGAATGCATTCAGAAGACTTTTCCTGTATGCCTTCGACTGTTATTTAATTACCTCTTTGTCAAGTGTTGGAAAACAAGTCTCCCAAAAACTTGGAAGGTAAAATGTGAAAACTACTAAGGAGTCGATTAAAACTTAAACTCGTGTTACTTGCATTTTCGTAAAACCAAGATATGGAGCCTAATACAAATCAAGCCCACCATTGTACCAAATAAAACCCCATAATTACCTCAATAACTGTACATAACTACTATGCTCTTAGGTGCTACATACAATTGCGGACTCTAATTTGAGACTTGTTTAAGGTTGTATATCGTACAGCAAACGTATACCATATGAGGTAGTATTGTGACTGACGTCACTAGGAGCAACTGCTCTCAGATATGACAATATACAGATATACGAGCTTATTGCATTATAAGTGTTATGGAAATGGGTCCTATATTAATGTTTGCGACTGTACTAAATATTTCTTCAAGAATTCAACTTGAGAGTGTTAAAAATGGAAAATACATATAGATACGACGTCACGGACAACAATAGTTGGCACATACATTAAAATTAGGCTTGCGGTTTATTCTATACTAAAATTATAAATGTGAAAGTTTGGATGGATGTTTGTTACTCTTTCACGCCAGAACGGCTGAACGGATCTGGATGAAATTTGGCACAGAGATAGATTATAGCCTGGAATAGCACATAGGCTACTTTTTATCCCCGTAAAAAAGAGAAACTCTTTAATCGCGGGTAACACCGCGGGGCGCAGCTAGTTAATACATAATGTTGTAATCTGGAAACAGTTCAAGGACGCATCATATAATAGCAACGACTTTTTTTCCAAAAGATAATTAGAAATAATTATTGTGATTAGATACATAGTAGTATCGTTCATTAATTAGCATTAATACTGCCTACATCAGTAGATAACATAATTAGTGACAAGACGTTAGCTATCAACTTAACATAAACTAAAGCAAAGTGAACCCTATCATACCGAACATAAGCATTACATTGATGGTATCTCATGACCCGACCGAGAGAAAGTGAGTAAGAGCTTTACGAAAAAAAAAAAAAATTTCATCTGTCTCATTTCTTTGTATATCTCGTTAAAAGCTTCATTGCTCCTTTCCCTCTCCACGTATGAATATCGACCGAGATATGGTTATACGATCACATTTAACATAGACACAATTTACAACATAAAAGTTCAATGACACGTGAATACAAAAATTCACAAAACCATGACATAAACATTTAACACACGTACCTTCACCAGGATACAATAATCCATCAACCAGACATGATTTGCCATTTGAATTTCAACTTTATTTCTGTACCTACATAGAATATTAACAAGGTTCACTCTACGCTAAGTAATAGTGTAGATTTTAGAAATAGTGCGAAATATAGTTTGTGGTTTAACTTTTTTATGTAATATGCGCGCATTATAGTTTTACCCTTCTATGGTCACTGAAATCTGAACGCTTTAGTATTGTTTGAAATTCCATTATGATTTATCAATAGTTGTTATTGCAAGTCGCCACACGTTTCATATTTATATTTCTAAGAAAATGAGCGTGACGTTTGCTTACAACTGGGTGCACTATATTTTAGGTATTTAGTTAGCTAGCTAGCATAAAGACTTAGAATTAAGGGGGAAGCTCAGGTCAGGGAGCGAAATTCAAAATGTCAATGGTTTTTATTTTTATACTAAAAATTTGGACATCTTTACGATGTAATTTAGTGTCCGATACAATACCATAAGGTTTGTAAAAACCGCTACTTTTACTAACTTCATGATGTTGTATCGCTTTAGGTATTTTTTTAAGCAAACTTAATAAACCTAAACATCCAATGCAGAATGCTAATATCGCAAAACACTAAATTACATCGTAAAGATGTCCAAATTTTTCGTAAAAAAAATAAAAACCATTGACATTTTGAATTTCGCGCCCTGACCCTGAGCTTCCACCTTAATAGATTTATCTTTGCATCATGCGTCAATGGTTACAATATGCTCTTATGCACAGTTAGTTCTCAGATTATTGAACCCGTGCACCACCCACAAGTGGAGACACACAATTATTACATTCATACCAGTCCCGTAAATTATAATACTTATAATCTTATTAAAGGACCTCGATTTGTTAAGCCTCAATCATTTTAAAATAATAAAAAAAGCAATTATAAATAATTTGGATTCTCAATTTCTGATTCACAATAAGTACTACAATCTCGCTTTTTGCTGTCCCTAAACCCATGTAATTTTAGAATAGCCCGCGGAATAGCCAAATAAGTACATAAAGATCCACTAAGCAGATTTGTTTGGGTTAATTTAGGTTCCTCGGGATAAAGTCGCGAGCACAGCTAGACGGCTAGCAAGTGATAGTTTTAACTGTAAAACGGGACACACACCTCCGAATACAACTTAACAAAAACACGAAGTAACAGCATCTACACAACTTTCGCTTGTTCATACAGCTACTTTGAAAAGGCTTAACAAACCGACCCCTTTGACGCCTCACAACGGACATGAGTAACGATGACAAATACGCGGGCGTTACGGCTCATTTGCAATGCATACGACATGTACCAACTCACCGGTCCGTGTTCATGTCCTGCGACAGATTGTCCTGGTACGTGCTGAGCACGGACATCGCCTGGATCTCCCCGATCTTCTCCAGTTCCTCCCTCTCCGTCTGACCCAAACAGTAACATCCAATCATTCACCTGTCCAACACCTTTCTTTGGGTGACAAAGAAAAGTGCACTGTGTCATTCCAAAATGCATTTAGTGAATACTGAACATAAGATTCGTTATTGTAGTGGCAAACATTAAAATTTGTGGGTTTTGAAATTCGTACTCGTTTAGTAATTACAGTTCAAGTCGCGGATACACAGATAACATAATTATAACAAACGATAACACCGTACTTTGTTTTTTTTACACCTCACATGGGACTTGTTAATTCTGAGCAATGCCACATCGTAAGTGATATAGCAGAGCGCGTCTATTAAACACCTTAGAACCATTGCACAGAGTTTGGACTCACAAAAAATTGCAATCAGAAAAATTACGAGCACGTAGCGACTGACCTTGGTTCGTTCACTTCAGACTGATTCATCTATGTTTGGAGAACGATCTGAGCAATGATGGGTGTTTACACACGGCGCTATCTATCAAACGAGATGTATCTTCCATATTCACACTATACTGTAGTCAAGAGACATTCGTACGTCCTTTCAATCGTCACGGACTCAAATACAATGGAATTTCGCGAAGCACACGCGATGTGTTTGAAAAACTAAATGTTAATACAGGTAATCGACGCGGTAATTAGCTTAGCGCCGGTTCACACGATACGACTTTTACACCTGGCTATTTTCACTACGTAACGTCTAGATCGTATTTGGTTAATAAGTCAGTAGTGCCGGTACAGTTGAGAACGAAATACGCAAGGTAAATAATTTTAATATCGCGTACAAGGAAAGTTATTTAAAAATGTTTCGTAACACAACTGCAACTGCAAACGTATCCAAACAGTGTAGAAAATCACCACGAAATTCTACTTAATCTGGTGTACCTAGAGTTCAAATTCTTATTTTAATAAATGAGAGGAAGACTGGTTCTTCTAATGGATAATACACTTGTCTTCGCACACACTGGGTGCCAGTCTACACTGTTCAGTATTATTAAGCAAAGGCTTATTCGTCGGTGTGCGCGCCGCTTTATACTGAATAACGCAGAGCACTTATCGTTATTAGCTAAACACCTTCGGGATTAGTGACACAAATGTACAGGCTTAGGCATTTTACGTCATGTTTACAATAAGAAACAATAGGTACAATAAAATTGCTGTTATAAAAGCTATTGTGTTGAAATTAACCAGCCAGGATACAAATGCAGTCAGCCTCCGCGCGCAATCTTAAAAAAAACATAGCCCGCTGGCTGAGCAGCTACAATATATTAGACTAGAAAGTTCCGATCGAAGGATGAAACTAAAAATAATTAAATATCACCAGTAAATAAACTAATTGAATGGTCTAAAACCATGAAAAATAAATTCCAATGTTTATTCTAGACAGGAATCGACCCCACAACCAACAGGTACAGTGAGCTGAATGGACTACACTCAAACCACTAGCAAGCTGTTGTCACACTCCTGCACTAAAATAATGGGATTTTCGTATTATTGTAGGAAGACCCCTTACCTCAACTTCAGATAATTTGTTTTTTTCTAATGTTCGAATGGCAATAGATAATTGACTGCATGCAGAGGTTTCTATTCATTTTAAAGTTTCCATATAATGATATAACATTTATTTCTTACCATCTACTCTATAAATGACCACACTAAATGACCAACCATTTTTTGAGAAAAAATATCATGTTAATTTGTGTCATAATTTTCATTTTTAGCATTAATATTTTCAAGATATTGTGAGATAAACAATGCCAGTGTCATCCAACTACGAGTTTATTGTGTTGGTGGTGTTGGAGCCCCATATATCACTCAAAGGTAATTGATAAGTTGACCACAATATTCCTGTTAAATTATTCCCAGACTCTCTTATATCAATGGTTACTGCTAAACATATTCTTTTCATCAAGTAGTTTTTAATAGTTTATCTGGCACTGATACTGCCTACAATTTGTGTCGTTTCTATGCAGCATTCTGTGAATGTATGTTTTAAAAATTTGAAATGTGCAACCTTGCTCTTAAATTCACAATTTTTGGTGAATTATTAAAAGATATTAACCAAAATTAGACATAAGTTGAGTGTAGGCATACTAAAATGTGTTTGAAATTTTTATCCCTAATTTAGTGCTAATTAGATTTAGGGAATGCTGGCATGCCAACACCATTAATTAAATATTTTACCTTGTTTTCCATAAAAAGAGAGTGAATTTGTGGACACTATTTGTTAATGGTTATAATTAAAAATGAAATTTCCTCATTAACAAATAGCTGATAAGTAACTTGCACAGTAATTAGTTTGAAATATATTAACATATATTTCCTCTAACAATTAATATTTCAGTGCTGTGTTTAATCATTACAGCTTTAGCTATAATACCAAGCCCAAAGCTATTATTTACAGCTTATTAGCATATATGGCAGCAATATAAGGATACTTTCAAATCTCTATTTGAGATGTTGGAATTATTGATAAACCTTTCCTCCACAACCATCAAGTAAACATTGTTAAATTGAACCTTACATCAATAAAAATAAAGTCAACACTACATTTAAATTGAATTAAATAATGTTATATCCCAGGCTATTGGCAGCATGTTTGGCAAAAGAAACAAAAACAACCATTGTTTATAGGTTCTCATATTACAAATGCAACACTGTGTATTTCGAGGCCTTTTATATTTATAATTCATGATTTTTTTTACCTTTACTAGTTAAGTATATTATGTGATAATATGAGGCAAATGAGTCCAGAATAAAGTTAATGTATGATGCTTTCAGAAAAAAAGTTATAAATAAATAACATTTCACCTCATATTAGCAAGAATCTAGCTCCTATGCTACCCAACTTTTAATAGCATAGATGGTTTGTTTACAGCCAGGAAGAAAACAAGAATATTTATAAATATTACCTCGTGGAATGGTGCAATTCCATCTCCATCTTCGAATAGTTGTTGGAACGCTAATTCGTTTCTTTGAGCATCAGTGAGGAATGATTCAGTCTCCCCTGTATCAGATCTCTTGTGTTGCAACTTAACTCCTCCCGCGTATATAGGCGTCGTTATTTTCGGTGTGAATACATTTTCTTCTACTTTACCCAACAGAGGTTTTGGTATATCTTCTTCGAGAGATGGGTCTCCGTCAGACATTACAAACTATCGCGCCAAATTGTCACTATTTATTTTTCAAAGCGACCATATCCGAGATAATTCTTCCTTCCGATGTCTTAGTCATAAGCGGAACAGTGCTACGACCAGATTTGTCACTTATTCCAAGATAGATCTTAAACCGTGCGGGAAAAGAAGGTTGTTTTATTGTATTACGAATAACCCACTGACAACGATGACAACGTATTTTTACCCACAGTATTTTACACACTGATTTATTTCATTTTGGTATAAAGAGCAGGCAGGAACACAAGAAAACTATACACGAAAGAAGTTTTCTGTAAAAAAATAGGAATTTGTAATTTTGACATCTGATGAGATGTCTGTCAATTTTGACAATTACATCATCTGTTGCTAGAAGCAACAGATAAAGAGTGTACAATAAGATAACTGCATTGCAAAAAAACGTTCAATGAGCTGCAGTCATTCAAGGGGTACGTTATTCATCGGGATTCCTCAAAATTGTACTTACCAATCGAACGATTGGCGTAATAATATCGCATTCCCTTATAAAGAGGTTTCCCAAGTGTTTTCTGGGCTTTGAACTGTGGCTTTTATCGAAATTTGAAAGACTTATAGTGTCGGGAAACCCTTTCGAATGTGTTTTATTGGGCAATCGTGACAGGCGGGTATCTGCAGCAAACGTAGTGATTTCTTTATCTGTGGGGCAGGCAGTATGGCAACAAAAATTATGCCACGCCGCTCCTGAACTGTCGTGTTAGTTAGCGTCGCTGAAAAACCAAAAGATAGGTTGCCGGCGGCGTATTATTTCATTAAATTCACTTATTTACGTTACTATTTATGTAAAACTATTTCTAACATTGGTAAATAACACAAATACATCATGTCTGCGGAGGTGCAGAGTAAAACGAGGCTGCCACAGCTATCGTCAGACAAACAGCTAACATTTATAAAATTAGCTGTTTTATCAATGGCAGCAATATTATGTGAGTATTTTTATGATTTAATTGGCCATTCTTACGACTTAAAGCCAACGATGACCGCTCTCTATGAGTATTATACTAGTTTATTGGATTATTATTATGACTTACGTGGTCTTATTTTGATAAGCAATGGTGACGAAACGTGATCACATTTCTTAATAAAACACTAGAAATGGTTCCACAGTTCACATAGGTAACGCCTACACAACAAAATGTAGCTGCTTACCTACCCATTGGGTGGTTATATATCTATACATATAACGATAATGCTATAGTTATAATTAATAATATTTTAAAGATGTAAAACATGTTAGTTTGCATTTAGAGGGTAATCTCCTGATTTGCTGATCTGTAATTGAAAATTATTACACTATTAAGAAGCTACTTTACACTACTAAGTGCTATGCTTCATCGAAGTTCTCCAGGTGGAGCCGCAGACAGACGCTAGTTTAAATATATTTTATCATCTATCAAAAGAGTAAATAAGAGCATAAATTACGAAACATTGTTTTCCTCAATAATCTTCTCTATTTTGATTTATACATTGTGTTTTAATAGGTAATTAAGAAGATATTACAGTTGCTAAATGCAACTGTTGTAAGCCAAATCTTCAACTAAACATAATAGATGGAAATTATAAATCTTTTAAAAGTTCATAAAAAAGACTATCAACTAGAACTGATCATCTATCATAAGATCTACACCACAAAGAAAATGTCTTTTGAAACCTGTTTTGGATATTGGCTGCAGTCAGATTGCTCTACATTATGTGGCAAACTGCTAAGCAAATATTTATACTCAACTCAAGACTCACGGGAACATCACAATGGTTGCTTATTGCATTATGATCTTTCAGCATTTGCAACACGTCTGTTCTCCGTCTTACGATTTGAGAGTGTGATCCACGAGTTTGACCCCTACTTCAACTACAGAACAACAAGATATCTAACAGAGGAGGGATTCTACAACTTCCACAACTGGTTTGATGATAGAGCATGGTATCCACTGGGACGTATTATTGGCGGTAAGTAGAATTATACAATTATGATACTAGAATCTTGTATTCACGTGAATACTACACATTGAAACCACCACCATCACCATAGTTTTTTATTTACAAATTATGATTATACCTAATTTTGACAATTACAAGTATTTCTGTCCTGCTTATACATTACCATTACCATTATGCGAAAGCTAGCTATACATTTAGTTTAGTTATGTTTAGTAATGCCAGCTTAATTAGCTCTATAAATACAGTGAACACAGTTACACTGTTCCTATTGAAATAAAGTGGTTGAAACAAATTATGTAAATAGTTTAGCTGTTTGAACACCTGTGGCTGGAACACCTGTTAAAACCCTCTCAAGACACAATATGAAATTGGACTCTAATTATTCATATTTACACATAATAAAACTATATAATTTAAAATAAATAACCTGCTGGTTCTTACAAGTCTATCAACATACAAATCAGTCTAGGAATACATTTCTTAAATACTTGGCCAATAAAACCTATATGCTAAGAAAAATGGCAAGAAATGTACATTTCAAAGTATGTAGGCTTCATTCTGGTGTTTATGTGATGTGGCCTTTTAGTAAATATAAAGTCAGCCATTAAAATAGTTTATCAGTTTTGCCAACAACTCTAACGAAAATAACACCAAGGCGGAGATTTGGAATTTTCTATGAAATGACAGTAAATAGTCTTTGCCATCATATGAAGTGAAAATGTGAGATGATATAGTAAGTTCTTGTCTGACTACATATACATAAAACATCAAGTATCACACCTCTAAAATGTATGTTTCCCGACCACAGGTACCATCTACCCTGGGTTGATGGTGACATCCGCCACTCTGTACAATGTGATGCAGTTCCTTAACATCACCATTGATATCAGGAATGTGTGCGTGTTCCTCGCGCCATTCTTCTCATCTCTTACCACAATTGTCACTTACCTGCTCACCAAGGAACTCAAGGTACATCTATGGGCGGATCCATGTTTTCTAAAGTAAGAATCTCTCTCGATAAAATGGGTGTTATGTAAGTTGGTATTTTTTCGTTTATATTTACAATCAGAATATTTTTTATCCATGTAATCCATTGCCAATATTCTACCGCCCGTTCGGAATGGCGTTCCTATGGAGAAGAAGGGGCATGAAACTCCATGGTTACAAATTATTGTGCGGTAATTGAGTATGGTTATATTTGCAAACTGATAATTATTGACCTCTTAAAATACTCTTTTTTTAACCTAATATTATATCACATCAACCTATTAAGGTAAATTATTCGCAATCAGGATGAAGGCGCTGGGCTGGTGGCTGCCGCTATGATCGCCATAGTGCCCGGCTACATCAGCCGCTCGGTCGCCGGCAGCTACGACAACGAGGGAATTGCGATATTCTGCATGCTGCTCACATACTACTTCTGGATCAAAGCGGTCAACACCGGGACCATACTGTGGGCGACGATGACGGCTCTGGCTTACTTTTATATGGTGAGTTGACATAGGCTTTGTTCTGATCTCCCTAGACTGTTAAAATATGCTACCTAGGAAATCCATAACCAAGCTAATTTGAATCTGAAAATATAAATCATCAACCACATAGTTCTACCCTGAAGGCTAACGTAACAATAATAAAGTCATAGTAATAACTAACTGTCCGGGCCAAGTTTGTACTGCCTCAGAATCAAATGTCTGAGAAATTGCATTATAAATTATTATTATTTATTTATTTTAATTTTTTTATACATTATAGGCAAGTATTTGATCTCGATCTCACCTGATGGTAAGTGACGATGAGATCTACGATGGAGCATACTTGCCTAGGTAGGAAGGCGGCAGTAGATCGAGACGCTACATTCACTAGGCACATGCAGCGCAACTGATCTGACCCGCCATCCATGAATGGCAACACCGAACATCATGCCGGAACACGGCTAGGCCGCTTGGCGACATGGCTTTCATCAATCAAATGTCTGAGAAATTGCATTATAAATTATTATTATTTATTTATTTTAATTTTTTTATACATTATAGGCAAGTATTTGATCTCGATCTCACCTGATGGTAAGTGACGATGAGATCTACGATGGAGCATACTTGCCTAGGTAGGAAGGCGGCAGTAGATCGAGACGCTACATTCACTAGGCACATGCAGCGCAACTGATCTGACCCGCCATCCATGAATGGCAACACCGAACATCATGCCGGAACACGGCTAGGCCGCTTGGCGACATGGCTTTGTTCAGTGGGTGGTGACTAATCACGGCCGAAGCCTACCACCAGTAGAGTTGTCACCCAGTTGGCACCACCCAGGGTCACGTGTAGGGTATCTCGAGGGTACTTAATTCTCCTATCTTCTATTCTTCTTCTTCTTCTGCCATGTTTTAATGGTTATTCAGCTATTCGCGGCACAGACAAATTTCAAAAAAGTCCGCCCACCAGTTCTTCAGTTATGAATTGTGTAACTAACACGACTTTGTTATAAAGATAGATTATGCTTTATATTCGCTGACCTTTAGCAAAATTGGTAGTAGTGGGTAGATTGATTGTTTTTTTTTATGTTATAAAAATACCGAGACTCCAGTGACTCACAGTGGAATCTAAATGACAATCATAGAATAATTAGATGACAGTTTCACACTAATAAGTTTCAATAGCTTATTCGTTTTTGCACTGTCGTACAATGTATAAAGCCGTCATTATCTATGAAAAACCTAAAATTCAACCCAACTTGTTTGGCTCAGTTAGGTTCGAATCCCGATAGGGGCAAACATTTGTGATAAGCAGAAATGTTTGTACCGAGTCATGGATGTTTATTATATATATTTATTAGTATCTTTGTCTAGTCCCCATTATTTAGGGTATCATAGTTTTGGCAAAATAATAAATATTCTGAATTTAACAACAACAATTAAAAAGCATAGACTATAATAGTTTGAGGTTGCACTAGAAGGGTGCAAACTCTATACTCATCTATGAAAATTTAGGAACACATTATTTCATAATAACCCCGGTCTGGGTGTTATCTGGATCGCTTCCAGTCCAGTGTATGTTACTCAACATAAGCATGCCTTAGTTTGGCATCGTAATAGTGTTTGTCTGGCTTTTTTTAAACTAGTGTCTTACCACCAGTGTGTTTGTCTGGCATTTATTAAACTAGTATCTTACCACCAGTGTGTTTGTCTGGCATTTATTAATCTAGTGTGTTACCACCAGGTGTCGTCGTGGGGCGGCTACGTGTTCCTCATAAACCTGATCCCGCTGCACGTGCTGGCGCTGATGCTGCTCGGCCGGTTCTCGGCGCGCGTGTACGTCGCCTACAGCACGCTGTACTGCGTCGGCACGATACTCTCCATGCAGATCTCGTTCGTTGGCTTCCAGCCGGTGCAGAGCTCCGAGCATATGCTGGTGAGAATACTTCTACCTTTACCCATGCAAGCTCCTCCCATTTTTATCTTTCGATTAACTTTATCCCGGGACTCGCCGAGGGTCAAACCTCAGTGTCTTCATGGGACACCACTGTAGATCAGGCTTACAGGAGTAGCAGTGGTGGGAGTGTGTGGCGGGCCTAGTCCCATTTAAAATACCCATACAAGCACATAACATGTATATTAGAGTTCATTATTGGCTGTACACTTAAGGTAATTTTTCCATGGCAATACTTAGGTCTAGCGCCAAGATTAGCACATATTCTATCTATGGGGAATATTACATTATTTTAAATCTAGTACTTCTTTTTCTATGTAAAAGCTTACTACAGCCGTCTGTTTGTACCCAGGCCCTCGGCACGTTCGGTCTGTGCCAGCTGTACGCGTTCACGCAGTACCTGCGCGAGCGCCTCTCGCCGTCCAACTTCGAGCTGCTGTTCAAAGCGCTCCTCACCACGCTGCTGGCAACACTAGGCACCGCCCTCGTCGCGCTTACTATCACTGGTAACATTCTCCCTAGGCTTTTCCTGATTTAGTTGAGTTCTGATATTTACGGTATGATTGCTATCTCTCCCTGCGAGACTCGATTGGTGGGAATACTTGTTACCTAAGCATTATACTCGCCGGTAAGTAGCTAATAAAATAGTGTAAATTCTTTTGTTATTATGATAAAAAATATTGTTGTCTAACTCATAAATTATGACCATGAGAGGGATGGGAATACTTTTTGTTTGGTTTGATTTGCAAGTCATGTTTTTTTTGTGTTGATTAGAATGTTCCGAGAAGGTTACCCAAATTCAGGGTGTATAAAAATCTCAAAAATTGTGAAGTAGAAGAGAATAATATGAATGTTATAAACAGGTTTTGTTCCTTGCAGGTAAAATCTCGCCATGGACAGGAAGATTCTATTCGCTGTTGGACCCCTCGTACGCCAAGAACCACATTCCTATCATCGGTAAGCAAATATAATCATTCTAATAATTATGAATCATAGAAAATAATACTGTTTCGGGTTCTTTTAAATCGAAAAACATTGAATAATATATTTTACCCATTATCGTTCATGGTTCAAATTCCTGCAACCTCTATATTATAGACCTCCATAATTCATTAATTAATCGATAAGTATTTAAAAGTGAGCTCTGCCAGTTATGATAGAGAGTTGATAATTCTACAGCGTCCGTGTCGGAGCACCAGCCCACGTCGTGGTCGTCGTTCTACTTCGACCTGCAGGTGCTCGTGTTCCTGTTCCCGGCTGGACTTTACTTCTGCTTCAGCAAGCTCACTGACGCCAACATATTCATCATACTGTATGGTGTACTCAGCATTTACTTCGCCGTGAGTATATTTTGTCTTTGTCTAATGTTAGTTTCAGTATCTACTAGGATGTGAGAGGTTGTAGCCTAGTTGTTAAAAAAGCCTGATATAGCGGCGCGTGTCTCGGTCGGACCTCAGATGGGTGTGCGCCGAATTCTCTGACCCGTCTTTACCAACACTACTGGATGCTTATTAGGAGTTTTGAAGGTATCAATAATCGATCGAGTGATAACCATTTCACAGCAGCGTCCAGAGCAAAAACTTGGAGATTTATTGGTGATTGTGCGTAACCAAATAATAATAATATCGCCAAACGAACACACCAACTGTACGGTCCTACACTAAGCAATGCTTGTATTATGAATACCGTACAATGGACTGGGGGCGAACTCAGTATACAATACTTATATAGATATTAAACATCCATGAATAGAGTACAAACATTCGTGCTCATGACACAAAGTTTGTGGCAGGGTCACTATCCACTGAGCTAATCAGGTCGTCAAATATCACATCAAACTTGACCAAAATGATGACAAAAAAAGCTTGAGCGCGTCGCAGCAATGTCGAGCCACCTCCGTTGACTCCGCGCCGTGATCCATACACTTTGATCGCTGATACATCCATCATCGCTCGTACGAAACACCCGTCACCAACATACCTTGAACCCCCTCTCCGTCTCACATCCAGGGTGTGATGGTCCGTCTCATGCTGGTGCTGGCGCCGGTGATGTGCATAGTGTCAGGCGTCGCGGCCTCCAGCTTGCTCAGTCTACACGTGAAGGATATAGAGCCGAAAGTCGAAAAGCACGAGAAGAAGAAGAAGCATGAAAATAATTTGGTGTTCAGATCTGAGGTAAGATTTTTGTAATGGTTCTATGTTTGGTTTTAAAATGCAGTTTTTTTTTGTTTACAGCGATATTCAGACAGGTTTTACTACCATTTGAACGTGCACTTCAGCGCGTTTTAATGATTGTGTAGTCATGAAAACGATTAGATTATTTTTTTTTGTGTTGTCATATTGAACACAATTATTACAAATGCACTAAAGAAGCGCAAATTCAAATGATTTTATACCCTTTCTGTATCATGTTGAATGTAATGTCAACATTTGTTTAAATTCAATCACATATCTTGGACCTAGGTGTGGGATATTATATTTATATGATAATGTTATTTAGACGATCGTTTCATATGTTTATGTACCTATCAGTATATGATCAGTCATTTGATCCTAGATTTATGTCACAGTAGTCATAATAGTTAATGCCCCTAAGACCCGACGTTATATATCTACATTGTGCAATATATAGATCGCGTCACATAAAATGAGCAGACATGTGGGATATGCGCATGCGCATGTTTCATGGATGGCGGGTCAGATCAGTTGCGCTGCATGTGCCTAGTGAATGTAGCGTCTCGATCTACTGCCGCCTTCCTACCTAGGCAAGTATGCTCCATCGTAGATCTCATCGTCACTTACCATCAGGTGAGATCGAGATCAAATACTTGCCTATAATGTAATAAAAAAAAAAAAAAAAAAATGTTTGGTAATTGTATTGGACGCGAGCTATATATATAAAGTTGGTGAGTGGTGCAGGTGGGCGCGCTGTTCGTGTGCGTGCTGGGCTGCCTGCTGGTGTCGTACGTGTTCCACTGCACGTGGGTGACGTCGGAGGCGTACTCGTCGCCCTCCATCGTGCTGTCGGCGCGCGCGCACGACGGTGCTCGCATCATCTTCGACGACTTCCGCGAGGCCTACACCTGGCTCAAGATGAACACGCCCGAGGTAACCACACATTTCTTGTTGGGATTCACACACATCTTGGGGTCGAGTCCCCTTCGTCCGTAGGAGAATTAAATACCCTACACATAACCCTGGGTGGTGCCAGCTAGGTGACAACTCTACTGGTGGTAGGCTTTGGACGTGGTTAGTCACCACCCACTGAACAAAGCCATGTCGCCAAGCGGTCTAGCCGTGTTCCGGCATGATGTTCGGTGTTGCCGTTCATGGATGGCGGGTCAGATCGGCTGCGCTGCATGTGCCTAGTGAATGTAGCGTCTCGATCTACTGCCGCCTTCCTACCTAGGCAAGTATGCTTCATCGTAGATCTCATCATCACTTACCATCAGGTGAGATCGAGATCAAATACTTGCCTATAATGTAATAAAAAAAACACATTTATCTTGCCACATTACAACTGCATTAAGTTAGGTTATTATACGCGTTGATTTATGACGATGACGTCACATCCCCGCGGCTTTGGACGGTATATTTTTTATAGGTTCTAACGATCGTAAAGTTTAAACGACTGTATTTATATTATTTTTTTTGGAGTTACATGGAAAATTATTTCATTGTTAGTAATAGCAAAGTATATAAGAGGACTTTATATAATTTGTAAATTAATAATTGCTAATAACACGAGCGTAAAAAACTGTAATAAAAATGTTTAAATATGGCAGGACTCAAAAATCATGTCGTGGTGGGACTACGGCTACCAGATAACGGCGATGGCGAACCGGACGGTGATAGTGGACAACAACACGTGGAACAACACGCACATATCGCGCGTGGGCCAAGCGATGGCCTCCACCGAGGACAAGGCGTACGAGATCATGCGGGAGCTGGACGTGGACTACGTGCTCGTCATATTCGGAGGACTCGTCGGATATTCCTCTGATGGTAAGCTCTACGTTAAGGTGGAAGCGCAAGGTCAGCGAAATTCAAAATGTCAATGGTTTTAATTTTTTTACGAAAAATTTTGACATCTTTACGATGTAATTTAGTTTTTTGCGATATTAGCATTCTGCATTGGATGTCTCGATGTATTAAGTTTGCTTAAAAAAATACCTAAAGGGATACTCCAATACTCCAAGGTCTGTAAAAACCGCTACATTTACTAACTTTATGGTGTTGTACGCTTGCCTCGGTAACGAGGATCGCAGGTTCAAACCACGGCTCGCACCTCTTCAGATTTCTGGATTTCATGTGCGAATCTCATTTTCAACCACGATTATCACTTGCTAAACGTTGAAGGAAAACATCGTGAGAACCCCTCGAAAGACGAGTGAAGTCCGCCAAGACGCACTGGGCCAGCATGGTGGACTATGGCCTAATCCCCCTCGGATTGGGAGAGGCCTGTGCCCAGCAGTGGGACATTAAAAAGGGCTGGTATTATATATATATAAACGTAGCATAGAAGACTAATGGGGCAATAACAAGCATATGATTGTGATGAATGTCACTGGCAGACATCAACAAGTTCCTGTGGATGGTGCGCATCGGCGGCAGCACGCCGCGCGGCGCGCACATCCGCGAGGCGGACTACTACACGCCGGCCGGCGAGTTCCGCGTCGACGCCGACGGCTCCGCCACGCTGCTCAACTGCCTCATGTACAAGATGAGCTACTACAAGTTCGGACTCGTCTACACGGAAGGAGGTGAGTGTACATCTCAATCAGATTCCCAAACTATTTAGGGCAAGAGACCGCCTTTTTTTTGTTTTTTTATTACATTATAGGCAAGTATTTGATCTCGATCTCACCTGATGGTAAGTGACGATGAGATCTACGATGGAGCATACTTGCCTAGGTAGGAAGGCGGCAGTAGATCGAGACGCTGCATTCACTAGGCACATAGGCATAGGGTAGCTGATCTGACCCGCCATCCATGAACGGCAACACCGAACATCATGCCGGGACACGGCTAGGCCGCTTGGCGACATGGCTTTGTTCAGTGGGTGGTGACTAACCACGGCCGAAGCCTACCACCAGTACAAGTAGTAGTGTAAGTAGTAGTAGTAGTATAAAGGCAAGTATTTGATCTCGATCTCACTTGATGGTAAGTGACGAGGAGATCTACGATGGAGCATACTTGCCTAGAAGGTACCTGTTCACACTCGACTTGAAAACACCCAGATTGTAGTCAACAGGGAACAGACGCCGGTAGCGCGTTCCATTCCTTGGCAGTTCGCACGATGAAAGTAGAAGCAAAACGCTTAATACGTACCGAAGGAATGTCCACAGTGTACGGATGACACTTGTCCGTGCGTCTTGTCGACCGACGATAGAATGGAGATTGGGGAAAATTTGAACCCTTTTCCAATATGAACTAAACCTCAGACCCTAGTTTTTTTCCTATGATATAAAATAATAATTTCATCTTGTACGAACTTGTGCACACATATCGACTTGTAGAGTTTTTTAAAAGTGCAAAAATGATACTTTCTACTAAAATCATGGGGTCGACGAGGTCTAAAAACAAATCAGTTTTCGGGCCAATTCATTCTCAGTAAAGTGTCCACAGCTTTACTGACAGCGGTAGGCGATTCATTTAATCATCAAGAATACTTATATAGTTTTAACTAAAACAACGATCGACAAAAAGAACAAAAAAAAAACGACACCGGCAATATAAAAATATGCTGTAGCCTATTTCCAACATAAAAAAAGAACACTAAAATGTCATTCAGACCCCAATCATAAACATTCTATCTTTGTTGAATCTGTGCTCAATCTAAAAAAAATTACGTTACTTATATTTTCTCCTCAGGCCGGCCGCCTGGCTTCGACCGCGTCCGCGCCGCCGAAATTGGCAACAAGGACTTCAACCTGGATGTGCTAGAAGAGGCGTACACCACCGAGCACTGGCTGGTGCGCATTTACAAGGTCAAACCACTGCCCAATAGGGGCGTCTAAACTCTACACAACTGTAGGTACGAGCCTGATCGATAAACGTACGTCTACGTAGATTTAATCCTTATTCCCAGCCCATCACAGTCCACTTTGAGGTCTATATCAAAACTAAATGCAAATATTGTGCCTATATAACTGAGCATGTAATTCTGAAAAAGCGCGCAATCGCTAGTAGCGCCATCTATAATCGTAAATTTTTGAATTACTCTACATCCCAATTTTTTTATGTTTATTGGTCAGGCTTGAATATTGTGTTTAAAACACACTAAACATTAGAATGTATAGTTATCATTGGGATTAACTGTAGACAGATAAGACTAAGTACCATTTCGGTTTAATGTTTCTAGTGTGTTCATAGACACGTATTTTGTATATGAGTGAAGAGAGAATGAACGGTATAGGTGAGTGTGAGGTTGTGTGCAAGTCACAAAAACCAATTTGTTAACACGTTCACTGCGGCAAACACGCCCAGCGTGTTTTTGCAAAGGTTACGCGCATACTGGTTTACACGCTAGGCGTGTTCGAATATTTTGCCCATACAGCAGTGCGGTTAAACACATACCCTGTGTTGAACTGCCGCGTCGCCAGTGCGGCGCACACGCCAGGCGTGTTATTTTAAACTCAATAGATGAAATACAATATACATGTTTTTTTAATTCATATTATTATTAGACCCCACTATCCATTTTACCTTTCAACAGATATCTTATTGCACCTAACTACGAATTATATAATTCACGAAAAAAATACTTTTTCACTAGACCAAATACAATATACATGTTTTTTTTACATTATATTATTTAGTAGACCTTACTATCCATTATCCTTGAACAGGTGTTTTATTGCACCTACTTATGAATTATAATTATTTACGAAAATAAACTATTTCTTGATAATTGTTATAGGACACAATTGATTGTTGTTAGCCGAGCTACGGCCTGCTGTTCTTTGCCGCCTGATGTAATAAAACCATAAACCCCCGTAATTGTTCATTATATAGGATACAACTACCTGTTGTAACTCCTATGGGCTGTCGGATTTTCTTTGACTTCAAAATAAATGGATTAGAATGAATGACTTATGCCCACTTATTGTTGTTTATACAGTTTATTAATTGAGTAGCGGGCGTATGATTGGGCCCACGGTTTTTTTAATTATAATGTAAGGTCGAGTTTCGTCTTCCCGTGCTACTTGTTTTTGTGAAGTGTATATATAGTAGACACCTAATATGACGCAATACGATATTTTTCGCAAACTAACTCACATGTTTATGATACCGATAGGTAAGTCATTCATGACATCTGCAAAACTGAAACATGTTGCGAGTATTTACATATTTATTTATATTCTACATATTTACAATTATAAGTTCATTGAATATTGTTGTAGGGAGCTCTATACAAGTTGATTTATCTTGTGTAGAGCCCCCTACAATCTATGATGCTGGTGGCATTTAGTAAGGCGTTACGACGAGCGCAGTTTGCCTGAGCTGCCACGCCGTGGGCCTTGACTGCTACGCGGCGTGCCTCTCGCGCAACGCTGCTGGCAGCCACTGCCACACGGCGAGCCTCCGCTGATGCAACAGACGCGCGCATTCTCTCTTTAATGGCGCGCCACTCCGCTTCTTCGAGTATATCTTGTTGCATCAGCGTGCGGCACTCCTCCATCCGTAGCGGACGCCCTTGCTCCCTTCGCAAGCTCTGCTGCGGCTCAATAGCTGATGCCACTGGTATGGCCCGGAACACCGGCATCTGCGGAACCACCAGAACTTCCGGGACCACCGGCGCCGCCGCGCTGCCGGTGACGGCAGTACTGACTCTAAAACTAAATAAACTATTATTAGACATGGATTATTTCAGCAAATAGTTACACACTATACCATCAATCATTTCATAACTAAGATCATCTTTATTGTTTTTAAATCACGATATTGGCACGCCCACATCTTGAAGCGGTAGCCAGACTATTTTCAAATTAACATCAGGGTAGAACTCACGATAGAAGCCAGCGTCCACAACACCACAATCCGCAACTCCGAGACTCGCGCGCTGCCAGCCCATTTTCATCCTCGTTACTAAAAACAATGAAAGCCACTCAATCCCAAGCTACAAAAACGTGCAAGTAGGTAGGTACAGTATACGCACATAGCTTTCGGGCTAATTTGTAACAATCATCCTTAAGTTTAGGCAGTGTTAGTTGGTCACTTGCAAGGTGCAAGGCGCTGAACACGTGCAAAAACACAAATTCCTATAGTATATAAAATATTTTGTGTATATTGTCTAAAAAACGTGCGATACAACAGCAATGTATTTCTATCAACTAACCAGTCGATAGAAATATACGAAATTATTGAAACAGAGTTACGTAATAGCACTGCAGATGATGGTACCCTGTCCCTTTACCTGCGCGAAGGAAAATATTGAGATATGTGTGGTAAAACACGCGCGGGAGACCCGGTATAATGAATCTTACTCACCAGCTAATGAGGTTCCCCATTGTACACTGAAACAAACAAGCAAAAGACATGAAGTAAATAAAACCATACAGTAAAAGTATGTTCATATTAGTATTATTTAGGAAATATAATTTGTAAATACTTACATATCACACACGCACCGCAGAAAACAAAAGCAAACCGACGAATGATCTATCGATAATCTAATGCTCACTTGCTCACTCACTCTCGAGTCGCTATCCCGAAAGACGATTGGTTCAGTTGAGTTTACTTTTAAGCTCAATACAAAATAATTTTATTTTAAATAATAATAAATTAGGAATTTATTTTAATTTAAAAAATAAACGTAATTTTGCTAGCGATGAATATCTGGTAAGTAAATAAAAAAAAATTTTTTCATCCCTATAAGAATGTATATTAGTAGTTATGTTTACTTTTTACGTTTACTCAATATACAATCTTTTTATTATAAATAATAAATGCAGTTATTATTATTTTCTAATAAATCATTAATTATTTATTTTAATTTAAATAATAATATATTGACTACTTAAGACTTAAATACCATTAAATTTTTTTTTCGTTTACTACGTCCAAGCCAAGAACATATTATTGCAATTGCGCAACAACGTACAACGATACCTAACTATTTTTTTATATAAATTAAATAATTTTGTGGTAGTATTATTTAAATTAGGCAGATATTCAATAATTAAGATATTTAATATTAATATCAATGCCAGTTTATCACACTACCGATAGATGTCGCAAACAACAACATCTTGGCCTTCTCTAGTGGTTTTGTGCAGGCCGCTCGTGTATTCGAATCCCGTCTGGGCTAATTTAGAAAAGAATCTTTTCCAAATTTGTCTTTTCCTGGATCTTACGGAGATCACTCCCAGTCCATTGCACGGTACCCATGACACAAGCGTTGCTGAGTTTTGGACTATCTTATTAGTTATATAAAAAAAGGTTTCTCACCATAATTTCCCTTGTCTAATTAAATCTATTATACGTATAGTTATACTACTGAGACGAAGTGAGATGATTATAATAAAAAAATACATAAAATATTGATCTATGTTATAAAAACAATAGTCTAAATAGGTTTGTCACAGAAGCAATAGATGTCATTGCAGTCGTTATAAAGCGCGATATGGTTTCGTTACATACGAGATCTTATTTAGTTGGAGTTTTTACTAACCGGTATGATTTATTTATTAAACTAATGAATTTTATTTGTATATATTTTGTAAATAGTCGCTTCTTCATAAAGGTCACATGCAATAACTTGCAATTTTTTGGGAAAGTTGTACCCACTCTGAGGGTGGGCTACAACTTCATAAACAATCAATCCACTTTAAAAACAAAAATCTTTTGACTATTTCATTAAATTACTGCTTGCCTTGCTTGACATACTTTTTAATCTCGGGTAACAAACGCTACCATTACGTATACACCTGAAACTGCGGCTCTTTTGTAAGTCCTATGGGCTGTCGGGTTTACTTTGACTAAGCAATAAAGGGATTATAATGATTTATGATCACTGATTGTTTTTAAAAATGTATTTTTCTTGGAGTAATGAGTGGATTATTAATGATTTATGATCATTTATTACAGTTTTTTCAATGTGTAGTGGGGATATGGTGCAATTTTCTATTATTATGCATCAGTCGGGTTTAATCCTCAGTTGGGTTAGTACGCTTTTCTGTGCATTTCGTTTTTGTGAAGTGTGTGTAGTGGGCAATACGATGTCTACCGACGATATTTCTCGCCAACTAAGCGATATGTTTGAAGATTCCGAAAGGTAAGTCATTCATAATTATATTTATCCTAAAAAATAAGTACTGTACTACTGTTAGGTAGGTAGGTACCAGTAGGTTAGTATTTATTTTGTATGACTTAATTTCTTTCGATTTCACTAAGTTTATATTTGTTTTATTGACATTTACTTACCTAAATTCTTAGTAAACACGGTGATATTTTTACCGTCTCAGAAAGGCGGCCCCTTAATCTATCCTATATAAATTATCCTAGACAATATTCGAAATGTGTCCAGTTAACAGCAGATATTAGTGATTAAAAAAATAATAACATATTTCATTTAGTTATGCAACATTTTGTTACTAGTTTTATGTTTCGGGAACTAAGAAATAACATTTGCTATCCTATAGATAGCTTAATTCCAGCACCATTTTTTTTTATTAGAAAAGTTAGTTATTTACTAAATTGCCTTTACTAATGAATAGTAAATATTGGATACTATAACTGGTTCGTGTTTGTAACACGACAAAAATATCTTCGTATACTAGCATTGAGATCGTTTTTTTAATTATCGCTCGAAAGGGAGGAGTATTCTTCTTACTCCTCTTCATCAGAAGAGGAAGAAGAAGACGCCGGCGACGAACTAGATCATGAAGAGTGGCAGTCAACGGGTCAACTGCCAACGTTCCCATTTGAAAACGTGGGACACATGAACATCGGCCCAGCTGAGTGCCCTTTTGATTTTTTTGGTTTATTTTTTAACACCACATTTATGGCTGCACTAGTTTCCAGCATAAACACCCATGCCTTGCGCGTTCTCTTGGAGAGCACGCATCAACATAGTCGTATACAGAATTGGAAAGATACCAATGTTAATGAACTTAACATTTTTATGGGGATACTTTTTCACATGGGACACATTAAATTAAATAGAATTAACGATTATTGGAGGTCAGATCTTTTATTTAACTTGCCATTTAAAAACTTCATGTCTCGGGATAGATTTTTGGTTATATTACGTAATTTTTGTTTCAACGACGACATAGAATATAATAATAATGATCCGAATAGGTTTGTTAAACCCATTATAAATTTTTTCAATACTTTGATGAAGACATTGGTCGTCCCTCCCCAAAATCTGACTATCGACGAAACTGTTGTTCTATGGCGCGGTCGTTTGAAAATTAGACAGTACATACAAGGCAAAAGGCATAAATATGGTGTTAAATTATATGTGCTTACTGATACCAATGGCATAACGCAAAAAATGCATATGTATTGTGGAGCACAAGATGTTGAGCTGCAAGGAAGAGGCCATGCCGATAAAGTTGTTATGATGTTAATGGAAGATTATCTTAATGTAGGTCATTCTTTGTACATGGATAATTTCTATAATAGCGTGTCACTTGCCGAAAATTTATTATCTAAAAAGACTCATGTCACGGGTACCCTCAGACCTAACAGATCGCGAAATCCCGCCATAACAAAATCTAAATTAAAAAAGGGGGATTTATTGTCCAGAATTAATTCTCGCGGAGTCAGCGTGACTCACTATAAAGATAAAAGGAGTGTTTATATGATTTCAACTGAACATAACTCCGATTTTGTAGAGCACACAAATAAGAGCGGTCGAACTGTGCTTAAACCTAAAGTAATTGTTCAATATAACAAATATATGAAAGGCGTTGACAGAAAAGATCAATTGCTTGCCTATTATCCTTGTTATAACAAATCAACCAGATGGTATAAGAAAATTATTTTACACGTAATGCAGGTCATGTTGTTGAATGCATTCATGTTGTACAACGAGCACCAGCGACGTACGGACAATTCCAATATTATGACTTTTTATGACTTTCGTTTAGATGTTGTCCGTAAATTGTTAAATATTAATGCTAATACCAATAGTAGTAGTAGTAGTTCTAGTAATGCCACAACCCGTAAAATCACCACCATCAAAGGGGAGGATATACATTTGCCAGAAGAGTTGCCTAAAAATGACAACGGCAAAACTAAAAGGAAAGACTGTCGCTACTGTTTAGAGACTCGTAATTTACGTAAAGCTACTTTATATTATTGCCCCCTTTGTATTAAAAAACCGGGATTGTGTTTAAAATGCTTTCGAGATTATCACAAATATTAAGCTTTGAATTCAAACATTTGATTTATCTGTCAATGTCATTTCTTATTTTTTTGCCTCTTTTTTGTTAATTATCTACCTATTGATTTTGATTGGTTTTAGTCTAAGCCCATCTAGTTACGTACCCACTTAGTTATCAAGGCGGTAGAGTAATTCTGAATTATGTAAGATATACATTTAGGTATACTTCCATTAACTCAACGACTTGCGGATGTCGTGTGAAGTTTGCCTACTCGCAGCCAGCGTAGTGGATAGCCTGAAGTCTTCTCTCATTTACTTGATTAGCGCAGTTACCCTACTATATGTTCCGAGGGCCCGGGTTCGAATCCTGGTAATAGCTTATATTTAATTAGGTATCATGTTATATGTATCTACTACACATAACATTTTATTCCACAGGTTGTACCTGCCGAAGCCTAATATTTTATATATTCTTTACATAATTATTAATTAAGTTTTAATTGTTGTACATATTTTGTTGATTATGTTTGTAAGTTTTTTTATGTTGATTTTAGTCCTCTCAATCATAGTATATTTAAAACTGTTGTAATACTTTGTAAATGTTGATTTTATTTACTAAAAATTGTTAAATTATGTTACTATATTGTTGATTAATGATTAAACCTATCAATCTTTTTTATACTTCCGGTGGAAGAGCGATTAGTCTGGGTCGTGCTCTACAGGGTTGCGCGGTAATGGCGGGGCGCAACCCCCCTCCCCGCTAGGGGGGGGGCCGAAATGTAATTCAAAAATATGTGTGATGTGAATATGTGTTACACTGACGAATAATACTTATTTACGTTAATTCCTATGTATTTCATTCGTACCTATCAAAATTACTGTATGCTTTCATATATTGTATTTTATTTCTATCTGCCTAAAATTACTAAGGACGTAAAGTGGAAAAAAACTCATTATCCCTATCTAGTTTGAAGAAGTAAAAATGAAACAATATGAAATTATTTACATATTTACAAATTTACATATTTACAAATTAACATTTTTACAAATATACATATTTAAGTTCATTGAAGTTTGTTTTAGGGAGCTCTATACAAGTCTAATTATACTTGCGTAGAGCTCCCTACAATCTATTATTTCTGCGCGCTGCTTGCCGGCGCGCTGCTTTCCGCCGCGCCTGCGCAGCTTGCGCCGCCTGCCTACGCTCCTGCGCCGCTTCTGACGCGTCATCCATCCGACACAAGGTATTAGCCAGAGCCTTGACCAGCCGTTCTTGATCTGTCTCGGCGGGTAGTTCTGGTGCGCGGCAAGGTGCGTTGGTCTCAGCGCCCTGGGTCTCGGCAGCTGCGCGGCGGGCCTCGGATGCCGAGCGGCGCGTTTCGGATGACAGGCGGCGGGCTTCTGCTGCAGCAACAGCCGCGTGCCATCTGACATTGATGGCGCGTATCTCCGCTTCTTGCAGCATGGGCTGTTGCATTGAGCGGTGGTAATTGTCTAGCAGTGGGCGGCGCTCACCTAGCAGCTCAGGCCGTCCGCTTTGCTCACCAAGCCAGCTGTTCAGTGGCTGCTCAGTTCCAGTCCCAGTGTATAGGACCATGGGGTCTTCCAGAACCAAAGGGTTGTCCTGAACCAGATGGTCTTCCAGAACCATGGGGTCGTCCGGTACCAAAGGTTCCACCAGGCTGTTGGTGTCGTCATTGGCATCTCTGAAATAAAAAAATTATATTAATAATCTTACATGGATATAATTTTAATCAATTGCAAATACACTTAACACAATCAAATCATATCTTAACTATGATAAACATTATTGCTTTGAAATTGGGATATCTTCAAAATAACACCCTCGCGGTTGTTTAAATTTATGTCAGGGTAGGGACTTACACAAGCTGACGACCACAACACCAACAGCTGCACCACCAGCAATAGCGAGCTCCCGGTTCATCCAACTCATTCGCATTACTAAAAACAATAAGAGCCACTCAATCCAAAGCAAAAAAATATAAGTAGATGCAAGAAGGTACAATATAAGCCCAGAGTCCTTGCCAATATGTGCAAGCAAGTACACATAAGCCCAGAGCTATGAGTTAATTTACAATCACCATGCTTTTGTTTATACAGTGTTAGTTTAAAGAGTTAATTGCAAGGTAAGTACTGAATCATGTTTTTCATGACCTTGTATTAGACAAAATAGCAAAACATAAACGAAAAAAGCTCGTTGACAGATTCATTCAAGTATCGCCAGTGGAAGTACCTGGTAAAATAGGTCATCCGCTGTTTTAGGTTAGGTAGATAGATAAGGCCCTACGATCGATCCATCGATTTTTCTTACTTTAGTAAGAAAAATCGATTCACATCAAATAAACGAAGACCTCAATGAGAAATTGATGTCTCTGTTACCAGCGGCCTTCTAAGTATATCATGTGTCATATGAATTCTAATAGAAAACGTGGTAACTCACCGGCTAATGAGGTTTCCCATTGTACACTGTAACAAATGAACAAAACACATGAATGCAGTTAATAACATCGAACAGTAAAAGTAAGCTTATATGTATTTTTATTAGTAAAAGGATTTCATAAATACTTACATCGTCTCGTCTCAAAGATTTAACTTTTAACGAACGCCGTGTACACAATATAAAAAGATGCACGATGAAAATACAGATGCCAGAGAATATAAAATATCTCTTTTATTGGGGCTGTGTTGTTTGACAATTATGCCAATGTCAAGTAAGGTTCATTCATTGTACTGGAATACATATACTGGAAAATTTTACCAGTGAGATGCGCTAAATACATCTGTAGAAACGGTCCGGAGATTATTTTTTCTTTACGAAATATTATAACCGACTGACCATAGATAATGCTATTTAAGGTGGAAGCTCAGGGTCAGGGCGCGAAATTCAAAATGATAATGGTTTTTATTCTTTTACGAAAAATTTGGACATCTTAACGATGTAATTTAGTGTTTTGCGATATTAGCATTCTGCATTGGATGTCTCGATGTATTAAGTTTGCTTAAAAAAATATTTAATCCGATACAATACCATAAGGTTTGTAAAAACCGCTACTTTTACTATCTTTATGGTGTTGTATCGCTTTAGGTATTTTTTTAAGCAAACTTAATACATCGAGACATCCAATGCAGAATGCTAATATCGCAAAACACTAAATTACATCGTTAAGATGTCCAAATTTTTCGTAAAAGAATAAAAACCATTGACATTTTGAATTTCGCGCCCTGACCCTGAGGTTTCCCCTTTAATAAAGCGAGAGCAAAAGTAAAGTTTACTGACCAAAGAGCAAATATTCACTCCTGGAAGATGTTTTGATCCACCTTCGATCAATGTTTTCAATGTACGTTTTTGAACTCGATACAAAATCTTGTAATTATCCCCTATCAGTTGTTAATTCCGCCAAACATCGCTGGTATAAGTGAGCGAGTTGAACGCTCGCGGTTTCGAACGCCTTGGAGTGAGATCAAGTGCTATCGATATCTCATGCGCTTCAAAGCGCAAGTTTAAATAGATTTAACAGAGGCGCGATAGATGTCGCTATAGTAGTTCTAGATTGCGCTATCGTTTTGTTACGTATAATATCTTATTATCATTGGGCATCATCAATACTGTATGATTTAACTTATTATAATCAATTAATTTATTTAATTATTTAATTGTATATATGTAAATATTAATTACGGGGGGAAACAGATCCGATTACATCACAGTAAATTTTTGAAAGGGTTTTACCTTCATCGGTAAAACCTTAAAATTAATTAAATTGAATATATACATATAGAACATGAACATGTTGATTAATTCTTTTTTAAATTTTTAATAACTTATAATATTTGACGGCTTCATTGATGTATAATAAATTATGATAGTTCTATGGGATAACAATAATATCGTTTAGATTTAACGAGAACCAATGGATTCGTATATAATATTGCATTCATAATAAAATATACATAAAAAATACATGTCTTTATTGAATTTAATGTAAACACGCGGTGTGTGATTCCCGCACTGCTGTAAGAATGTTCGCGCACACAGGGTATGTGTTTTTTAGCACTGTTGGTAAAATGTTCGCACACGCCTCGCGCGTAATCCCGCACACCTGTACTGACTGATTTTTTTCTTCAACGACTGTGCGGCGCACACGCCCTGCGTGTGAAGTCCCGCACCGTGAGATTTATAAGCGAGAGCGTCCGCAGCTAACGTGTTAAGTGCAATCTTGTGTTCGTTTATGTAAAATAACGAGAATTTGGTCATAAAAACATTTTTTTTTAATAATAAGCGCAGGCGTAAGTGATAATTAATAATATTTACATTGTTTATTTAGCTTGATAACAGGTGTATAAAATAATCTTTATAAACACTTCCATATGGAAGACCGGATGGGTCAGGTAGTCTCAATTCTATTCAATGTGTAGTAATTTTATAAATTGTAAAGTGCTATTCTGTAACGACAAGCTCATTTGAATTCTCAGGTAAAATGCTAAGTTTGTATTGAAGTTGAACAATTGACTTTCTGACTTGCGCGTGAGATATCGAGATTGTCTTCACAGAATAGCTCGGGGTTTTGGAACCATGTTGGCATACCGTCAATAGACGGAATCTATGGTAGTCTTTTTCAGACCAAGTCTTTTTTCCAGTCCAGTCTTTTTTCAGAACAAGAAGGAATACTTTATCCTTCAATATGCCCATGTATTTGACAATGACTGGATGTATTCTGAATAATATTAAACATCTATATTATATTTTAATGCGCACAATACAGCGATAGATCCGGTATTAATAGAATTTGCCTCCATTTCGTTTGTAAAGATCTTAAGTCACTGTTAACAATATGTTGTATAAATTCATTTTTCTATTTTTTATTTTAATTAAAGTTTATTGATCAAAATTGTATTTTTAATGTATGATTTGAATATCCTCAAATACAAACACGGAGAGTAGCATGGACATAAAAATCACCTATTTATTTCATCAAATATAATACAATGAAATACTTCAGTCTAGTGAACTTTCCAGAAGAGGTAGGATTGAGCCAGCCAACTAGCCTCACTCAGGAAGTCATAGATTAATAGTGTATATTTATTGAAGATGGTCACGCAACATCTCCATCGCTGTCATCAGGGCAGTCCTCCGGGTGGAATGTGTCGTCATTATTGTAATAGTTCTTGTCCTGTTGCCTGAATTGCTGCCTGCGACGAGCCTGTTGCCCCACGGGCTTCGTGCCAACCTACGACACAAGATATATTAGTCGAATTGTAGTTATAAGTACATCTGTGCAATATGGGTACCAATATATCCCACTTTGCATGACTTATTAAATAAATTGAAAGGTGAAAAAAAGCTAAAGTCACAAAACTATGTTGGGTTAAAGTTTGTTGGTATTATATTACGAACTGTATTTACATTATAGTGATCGATAGGCAAATAAAGTATTAGTTAAGGTGAATGCTCAGGGTCGGTTGCCGCACATTTTCGATAGATGGTCCTGTTTTTCTGCAACTAGTTACACGAACATCGAGCATCTATGAGACTTGATGTTGCAAATTGCGAGCACTACTACGACATTGCATTGAAATATCCAAAAAAACATTAACCTGAAATCATTTATAATGGATGAGATACCATGGCTTCTAAAATCCTTGTATAAATAGGCACTCACACATAGACAAATACACGTCTTTTTTGTGCCGCTAGAGCGCAGCACTTGTTAAAAGTCTCGCATACTAAAAGTTGTCTTTTTATGCCACCAGGTAGAGCGATCATAAAAAAACTTATTTATCGGTTGTAAAATAATAGAAATACTTTTGCAAGCTTTGCAATATTAAAAGTTTCAGAAATAAAAGATAGAAAAGAAAAATGTATACTTTCATGTTCGTAAATATAATGTTTATTGTATAGATCTTATAAATATAGCAAGGTTTGCATGATAACTGTAAAAGTATTACGCTTTACAATATACCAGATCAACAACAAGAACAATATTTATTATAATTTACAAGGGAATAAGAAATTTGGCAATGTAGTTCTATACCTAATAAGGGATACAGCTACATTTCCAAATTTCTTTGAAACAATGTTGTTTGTTGTTGGTATTCTAAAATTAGGTAAATATAACATTGTTTCAAATACTAATATTATGATATAGAATCGACTCTATACAATTTACAGTCATCTTGATTCTTGCAACCTCCTGTGCTTCATTCCTCCGCTAAAAAGAAAAAAATAATTGTTTAGTCCAATAATAATTATTACTGTATCCATACTTATTATAAGGTAAATGCTGCTGTGACATGTATAGATTCAATCATTCAATCATCGTTCCAGAGACGGGCCAACATACACCGTCACACTGCAATGCACCCACATTTCACCGATGGTATTTTGGTACCAATGTAATAGAGGGTGAGCCCATCGCCATTATATCGGGCACACGCCTCCTCAATATGAGGGGCATATAGGCCGTAGGCCCAGTGCAGTTTAGTGAACTTCACACGACTTTTGACAGACATGCAGGTTTCCTCACAAAGTTTGCCTTCATCGTACAGCAAGTGATATTTTTTATGGAAAATAAGATTCGCACATGAAAATCCGGAAATCTCAGTGATGGGAGCCAGGGTTTGAACCTGAACACCTCGTTCCAAGGCGAGCGTTCTGCCAACGAGGCTGTCACTGCTGTACAACTTTGGAATCTATACTAATATAATAGATTCCACTAGATGCGCTGATGTTCTTCACTCTCATAATACGATGGGATGGCAATCCGGTACAATCAGAGAGATCGGGCTGTGTTGTCCGAAGCACAAGCAAGTGATAATCATGAAATTGAACTTGTGTTGTGTAGCCACTTTACAATACGAGTTATGCTCTAAGGTATTTGTTACCAAGTTGTCCCGACTTTCACCAGTGTCACATTCCATCAGTATCTCCATTACAATTCAAATAGCAAACAAAACACAAATTAAAACAAAACTAATCGCAAATCCCACACAATTATTATTTGAATTTTGAAGTAAGTTTTTACATACATAATCACAAACAACATGAAATCGGTCGCAGCAGAGTAGTGAGTCCATTTTTTTTTATAATTCTGGAATTTGGCATCAGCATACCATAGACATGCTGCCAATTTGGTCAAGATATAATAAATTAACTTCGTAGACACCCAGAACAAAATAAGTAACACTATTCTATACATTCTAAGAACTTGGTAAGTGCTTACCGACTTTTATATTTATTAAATATCTATACCTCAGATTAACAGAATCCAAAGAGAATAATTTTAAAAAATATAACAGTAGGTAAGCACATACATAATATCTAAGTACAGAATGTATGTGCATCAAAACCAGTTATTTTCGGCCTAGGCACCTATTTATTATGTAGACGAGTACTCGTATCCGAGGTATAAGGTTTTGCGTTCAGAAACGAAAAAAAAAGTAATATCAATATATCTAAAACTAAGTAGGTTTCTAGTTGGTACCAATTTATAGCTACTCTATAATAAATCGGTAAGTAAAAAGAAGAGAAATAGGTGCACATAGGTATGTTTTCTTAGATTTATTCAATTACGAGCTATGTCGCACTTGATTTGTTCAAACGTTCAAGGGGTATCCCATTCATTAGGCTTCCCTATAATTTCGAAAAACCCGTTCATACTAGGTGCCGGGGCTTGCTTTCTTGTATCGCCAATCGTGTTAGGTTAGTTGGTTGGATATATATGTATGTATATATATATATACATACATGCCTTGCTGGTTGGTACCTTCCTATAGCTAGTCAGTAAGTAAGAAGAAGAGATAGGTACACATATAGGTCGCTATGTAGATTTTCTCAGATTGATTCAATATTGAATAATTACTAAAAACCGATGTTACGAAATATGTCGCGCGAGTCGCTGTCGATGTATTCTAACATTTTTTCTAGTCACAGCTGGCTGTGCTACTGATATATATATATATATATATATGTATATCTATACTAATATTATAAATGTGAAAGTTTGGATGGATGGATGGATGAATAGATGGATGGATGTTTGTTACTCTTTCACGCCCGAACGGCTGAACGGATCTGGATGAAATTTGGCACAGAGATAGATTACAGTCTGGAATAACACATAGGCTACTATTTATCCCGGTAAAATGTATGGTTCCCGTGGGATAGATGTTTTAATTTTTCATACTTTTTATCGCGGGTAACACCGCCGGGCGCATCTAGTATATATAGATATATATATATATATATATATATATATATATATATATCAGTAGCACACCCGGCAGTGCCTAAAAAAATGTTTGATAAATTGATCAATAAATCGACAAAGACTCGCGCGACATATTTCGTAACACGACATCATCTAGCTATGGCCTTGGAAGGTGTACATACTACCTATATATATTTTCGTTATATTACTACCACACCATGTTGGAGTAACACGGCCGAGCTGTGTGTTTTGGAAATCTAATATTCACTTACAGAAACAATATCAATCATTCAAAAAGACAAGCCCACCGGCAAGATTTGAACTTGCTATAGTACACGTTTGCATCAACCGTGTAGAACATTAGGCTACGTAGACCACTAGTCAAGACGACGAATATTTTGATAGGTTTCAATGATATTTACAACCAATTGAAACATGACATATTCATTCATTCATTGATTATTTAAAAAAATAAATACATGCCTTATGTAGGTATGTAGGTTATTTTATTATAATAACCCGAAAAAATATGTTTTGGGTGCAGACAAATCCTAAAAACTTGGATTACAGGAAATAGGGATACATGACGATCTGCACACACAGATAATAACACACCCCAAGTGGCTCAAGTGAAAAACGTAGGTACATGCGATTGTTCGTAGGTTCGATGGACGAACGAAATTTATATGTATTTTTTATTTTTAATTTTTTATTATGAATCTTTATACTTATTTATAGAAAATTTATATCTCTCTATATATTATAATGTTATGTCTTTATGTATTATAAGTAAAAACTCCTGCTGCCATCTGTCGCCGTAAATACTGAAAGACAAAGAATCGGATGCTTTATTAGTTACGGGTTAATTTGGACAGAGGCGCTTTTATTCACGCACACAAGCCTAAAATTTAATATCGTTTTATGATGTTATTACTATAAGATTTTGCCTGATATTTCATTCTGCGAGCTCTTTAATTTATAGAGAATTGATAACAATGCTTGTACAACTAAAAAACTGTATGTGTATCGAGTATTACAATGTTGAAATTTGTATGGGAATGCGACTGATCGCTTCCACCTTAAGCCTAGTTGCCCACTGTGCCTTTTCAAATTAATTTCCACCTACCTGTTCAACTAGTTTGTAAGGTCCAAATCCAGTGATAAATGCCTCTTTGAACGCCTTTTGTAGGGGCTTCCGTTTGAATACCACACACTGTTCCTTGAGTACATCTGCTACTCCTTCAGGTAAATCTGTAACAAGCAACCAATATCTATTGGATTCTGAGAAATGTTTGTTAACATTCTAGAAAAATACATGGCTGCTTAGAAGGATTGGAAAAATCTGTTAACAAATACTTATTGAACACTACCGTTTATTTAACAAATGTCCTAATAATATGAACAAGTACTGAAATTAAAATAAAATAGTCTTTTCTTGCCAACACTTTCTACATGAAAATTTAGATTAGCCTGTATAAAATCCTTCTGTTTCTCGCAAAAAGTTCGGTATATCTGCTTTACTGATAGGTGTAAGAGTGCCACATTTCATCATCATCATAAGGGAAACAAAAATTCTTTAAATAAGAAAAAAAATGCACAACACTGGCAGCAGTAGCTCAATTTTATAGCCAATTGCAATTGAGAAAAAAATAATACAACCGAATTGAGAACCTCCTCCTTTTTTTTTTAAGTCGGTTAAAAATACAGGCAAACCTTTGATTAATGGTGAAAAAAAAAGTTGATTGAAGAGGTAATTAAACCCACCAGTATCCTTAAATGAGAAGTGCTTAGGCCTGATATCGTAAATCCTGTAGTCCAGCATGAGAACTAAGTCAAGAGGTTCGGCATCCTCATCCCTGTCGCTCTGTGCCACAAATGCCACCTCCATGTGCGAGCCGTCGAGGATCTTAAACAGCTGTGCTTCTACACTTAACAATGTCTGTTGAAAATGACTTTACTACAATTCTAATTTATTATTGCACAATTAAGATGGCATTATTAAAACAATATTATTACTACACACAGACAGAAATAATAGATATTTCAATAATATTATAAATCATGTTACAGAACAAATATGCATTATATTTGTAGTTGATCTGCAGTTTTCCGTCGCCATTAGGCACTGGGACAGAATATATAGTGTTCCACATTGTAGTGTCCAGCTTGACCAAACCATCACATTGGTCAACTACCTATCACAGGATAACCACATCCTGTGATAAGACCTGTTTTTAAGGCTTTGGTATAGAACTATAGACCTACCTTCAGTGCTTCAAACTGCTCCAATCTATAATAGTAAGCCACCAAAGCTCTCCGGATGGAACCAAGGCACTCTGGTATCATGATGTTGTCAAATTCATCCATCACTGCTTGAAGGTTGAATCCTAGTGGGAGGGAGGACTTGGAAACATTGTTTATACCTGAAATATAATTTTTGAATTCATTTGTGTCTAGTGATGGATTTAAAAGTTTAAAAATAGGTCTCTAATCTATACATATAAATAAAATTGGAGTGTCTGTTTGTAATATTATAATAACCGCTTTTTACTAAGTGCATTTGGATGTATACACGTTACCTATACCGATTTTGACGGGACTTTCACTGGCAGATAGCTGATGTAACAAGGAGTAACTTAGGCTACTTTTATTTTAGAAAAAAAAATAGGATCTCATGAAAAAAATAAAAACCAATGTTGCAGCGTAGCGCCTGATTGTTTAATAGCAACAACCTGCAATGCATCCCGCGGGCTCAGAATGAGCAGGCAGGCTGTTGTCAACAGTTGTCTTTGTTAAATACCACGCGGACGAAGTCGCGGGCAACAGCTAGTATTAGACTAAATTTTCATCTGTACCCTTACTGAGTTTTAAACATATACACAATGCATTCTGTATTAAGGGTCTTGGTTTTGAAGTTTGTCTCGGTAGAGGCAAACATTGAATAATATGCATGAATTTATATATCCAAGTGTAATGGCTAATTCGTTTAGTTTGAGACTGTGAAGTTGGTGGGGTCATTGACATTATACATAGTTGATTAGATCAGTATAATATGATGCAGTGAAAACATACTGTGCCTCCTGTTAAACTGGGTACAATTCATGTAAAATAATAGTTAGATGTCTTAGTTAATTATTTCTCTACCCACCTGACTTCAACTCAATCCTCAACCCATGTTTGAGCTGGTGTTTGGCATCATGCTGCATGTTGAATGTAATGCAACAATGATCTTCCAATATGTATGACTGCACCTCAATACCGGATAACATTGACATCAGCTCTAGATCCCGCTGTAGGCTCTGCACTGAACTTGATAGGACTATTTTCTATAAAATATTAACAAGAGCTGTTAAACTTGACTGCCAGGATTTTATGTAATATGTGCCACTGTTTGCTTTTCTTTCAACCATTGTTTAAATTTAAGAGGTGTTTTTATTATTGAGTATAGATATATTATTGAGCATAGATAGAGATATATATATTATTGAGTTTTATCTAGTCACCCAGCCTCAATCTTGCCACAAAGGCCTTCACTAAATTGTGGATTTAAATCGTTTTGGCTGTTGACAAACATGACACTCTTAGTAAATATTTTTTTATTAGATGAATACAATATTCCAAATCATTACTATTGATAACATTCAAGTTCTCATATTAGAAATAGCTGGGTGGTGATAATTGTTTGAGTGAATTTTGCTGCCTTAAGAATGTCGTCCATTTAAAATGTGAAAACAATTTTTTTTTATAGCTCACCTCCGGTCCCACAAACGTTTCAGTCTCCTTTTTTGGTAGAAATGGTTTGTGTTTGTAACTGTTTCGCTGTAAATCAAATAACTCATTTTGTTTCTCTTTTAATTTAAGTTCTAACTGTTTTATCTCTTCTTGTAGCTCTTCACAGTCTTCAGGGAGTTCGTGGAGCTTTGTAGCTACAATACAAAATAAAAATTATAAATGTAATTGAAAGTTGTTTCTATTTTTGGCATTTTTTTGATAACATAGAACTAACCTCCTTTCCGAAACAATTTTGTAATTTTCAATTGCTTCGTATTAGCCATAATTATCACTATCACAGCACCTAAATAGTGGTTACTTTACGCAAATTTATGATAAAAAAAATATATTATATTTGATACAAACAGACAGCGACACGGACACAAACAATTTTAAAACTTTTTGACGGTTTTCTTCTTGTTTTTTTGTGGACAATGGGCTACAAAGTAGTGACATTTCGCCAGTATCGTGTATTCCTTGTTCGTATCGTATTTATTATTGTTAGAAAAATGATATGTACCCCTGATGATAATATTGATGACAATGAAATGAATCCCCTACCAGTAAAGCTGTGGATACTTTACTGAAATTTTACCGGACATCTTAAGATAACTTAAAAAGTTATACGATTTTATTTCAATTTCCTTGACCCGTGCGCATTTATGATGACATAATGGTTAATTATCGTACTAATATGACACATTATTTATAAAAATAATGTATTTTATGGAAAATAAAAAGAAATTAACAACTTCACTGTTCCACTTTCCGCTAAAAAGCCTTTTTGACGAATACTCTGGCTCTTTGCCATGGCCATCTGTGGTGGGTAGCGGAATCATATGTCTAAGCACTGACCTCTATGGTATATTGTAGCATGGACGTCAGTGTGTCTAAGACTATTCGAGCCATTCACACTATCAGTATTATGTAAGGACCTTTTACTAAAAGGTATTTTATTCCTTGGTATTATCAAAGTTTAGCGCCTGACACACTTAGAAGAGTACGCGAATCACACAAGGTTCTTTAGCGGAACAGGGAAGATCTTCCAGCCAGGCGGGTGCCATGCCTGGCGGGGCGGCCGCTATGCCCCGACGGTTACTTGTATATATGTTACTTGCTTTGAAAACTCTGATAGCGCGATTCAGAATTGTGACGTCACTTGTCTTTTGTTCTGATTGCGTAAGTAGTGCCATCTGCGTAGCTTGTGGTACGGTTGAAATAGTCGCTACAGTTCAATATCACAGTAGTACTGACAGTATCGAAACAACCATGAACACTCTTCATTTGCATCGGGATTCCGATCCGATTGACTTGATATTGTTTCGTGATTAGTGATACACCGCTCACTATAGGTGCATAGGTGCTATAGGTGCACCTAAGCGTAGCATTATTTTCTCTTTCTCATCTCGTGCGAAACGAACATAAATAAAAGCAAATATTTTAAAAAAATCTTTATTATTCATATAAAAAACATAGATCTGTAAAACATTGGTTTATAATCTGATTTGGACACTAATATTTCAGTAGTAGGACATTTGAACAACGTGGGAATTTATTTACATTTCAAAGACTCTCCCGCAAAATTTAGGACAATTGGCCGCGTTAGGCAATCTCTAGTTAGGCCTGAATATCCCAACACAACCCTGGGCGTATTCTCAGACAAATTAGCCTGGACTTGGCATATCCATCTGCCAAAGCCATTGCATTAAGATTTATATAAAACTAGTGGTTGTTTGTGGGTTTTCCCTTAGTATGTGTATAGTTGAAACTAGCTCTTCATTGTTAGATACTTTAAGTGCGAATTAGTCGAGCGGGCCGAGATGATAATCCATCAATAAAATAAATCATCTGCTACGCTTCCTCGCCTGCTTTTGCTGAACTTCCACACATACTTCTGGGGATGTGGAATCATGGAGTACCTTTCCATGTCAACTGATGACTCTTAACGTCATTCAATCAACCACTTGGTAAATCCCATCGCCCTAAGATCTTGTGGTACCAAGCGCCCTTCCTTCCATTTCACTCGCATGCTGAAAAGATAAATAGTTATAAGTAACAAATACTTTAGCGTTTAACTAATTTTACGGATTTTATCGCGTTTATACTATGTGTTTAATGTATAGTATTCGCGTAAATATAAGAAATCAATATACTTTAGCATTTATTCGCTTCGTCTGCTGCCGTAAAGAATTGAGCCGTTCACACTATCAGTATTATCGGTTTCACTGATATATTTATATCATTTGATATTCATGTTGTACGTATATCGAGTGATATCTATCGTCAAAACTTAAGATTGTACGCTTATTTTCGTAATATCTGTGAGCTTTGAAATATATTTTATTCATTTTTATTTTTTTTTGGATTCTTATATGGGTTCAAGTGAAATGTTTATTCTTAATCTCTTGTATTTACCGTTCCTCCGTGTGGTTAATGGACCACAGCGCGGGCATGTGCTGGGGCCGCATGCAGTCCAGGAAGTGTTGTCGCCACTCCTCCTCCAGCTTCAGCAGACCCTCGTGCTTCAGATAGTGTTCCACCACTTTCAGACCGTGAGATTCAAAGCTCGCGTTCTCATACCTGACAAATGTACAATCTATTTTAATTCTCTTGAGTATATAATATACATTAGACAGTTAGAAAAAGTACTTTCTTAAAAAAAAAAAAATGTATTTCGTGTCATTACTTCCCAAAACCTGATCCTAATTAGCGATATTACACGGTTCGTACAATAACTAAATTAATTGTTTTTTTTATCAAAGTAAACAGGTTCAATACCTGGCTAGGGAAAGTTTTGTCAAGAATCTAATGATGCAGTTTTAGTTTTCATCAAAACCGGTCTCGAAAGCAGTTCGATCATTTTAAGCTATTTCCTATAATCTCTGATTTGGCCATCCACACATGAAAACGGGCATCCTGTGTAAATAAACCAGCCTGTGTGTATGTGTGAGGGTACCAACATGACTTGCAGCTCGGCAGCGTCGGCGAGCAGGTCCTGCGTGACGTCACTGTGCGTGGGGTAGTGCTGCAGCAGCACGTCCTCCAGCTCCCGGCGCCGCGCCTCCGGCAGCACGTGCTTCTTCGACTGGTACAGCAGCGCGCGCGCAGCCGACTTCACTTTTCTGCTCACGAATATAATAGCAGTTGTAGCATAGTTGGTCTAATGCTCGCTTGGCTTAATAAGGGTAATGTTTTAACCTTTTATTTTGAATATAGAAAAAGCTTTGGATTATTAAGTTATTTTTAATCATGTGGGATCTGGCTCACAAGTTTAGGACCAACTAGTATTTAAACTCTCCGTGGTGCCTTACACCTGGACTTAGTCCAGCTGTAAGAGTCTTGCTTCTGTGGAAATTTGTCTACCAGATCTTTTTGTCTCCCACTTTGCAATAGAGGGAAGTGGATAATTTGCTTCAAACTCCTCCCATTTTTATCTTTCGATAAATTTTGTGCGGGTTCCAAGACAATTAACTTTATCCCGGGATTCGCCGAGGGTCAAACCTCAGTGTCTTCATGGGACACCACTGTAGATCAGGCTTACAGGAGTAACGGTGGTGGTAGTGTGTGGCGGGCCTAGTCCCATTTAAATATCGCCATACGAACACACCAACTATACGGTCCCACTTTAAGCAACGCTTGTGTTATGGGGACCGTACAATGGACTGAGGCCGAACTCAGTATATAAATATTTATATACATATTAAACATCCATGACTCGGGTACAAACATTCGTGCTCATCACACAAAGCTTACGTCCCTACCAGGATTCGAGCCCCCTCGGCGCAGAAAGCAGAGTTACTACCACTGCGCTAATCAGGCCGTATAAATTTAAAAAATCATGTGGGACATTAAAAAATCATTACCTTCAGTTTGGAAGGACGCCCAGATATTTATTATTTATATAGAGTATTTATGTATGTATTTGTAAGTATGTACATGTTATTAAGTACACCCCCGTCGTAAAAATGTCTTTAAAATCCTCTCCATCCAAAGGTTGCCTGGTAGAGATCGCTACTGGTGGTAGGCTTCGGCCGTGGCTAGTCACCACCCACCGAACAAAGCCAAGTCGCCAAGCGGCCTAGCCGTGTTCCGGCATGATGTTCGGTGTTGCCATTCATGGATGGCGGGTCAGATCAGCTGCGCTGCATGTGCCTAGTGAATGTAGCGTCTCGATCTACTGCCGCCTTCCTACCTAGGCAAGTATGCTCCATCGTAGATCTCATCATCACTTACCATCAGGTGAGATCGAGATCAAATACTTGCCTATAATGTAATAAAAAAAAAAAAAATTGTGATAAGGCCGCCCATTGTGACACTCTCTGTATAAGTTAAGTTTTTGTAATTTTGTATTCATTTTATGTGGTGGAACAATAAAGTGTTATCTATCTATCTATCTAAAAAGGGCTGGTATTATTATGAATGTGCTGACTTGGTGTCGGGGTCCTCGCTGTACTTGGCGTGGTGGTGCGCGGGCAGCGGCGCGCGGCAGGCGGCGGCCAGGCGCTCGCGCACCGACTGGTCCCGCACGTTGCTGGCGCGGTGGCAAGCCGAGCACAACAACACCACGTCGTGCGACGCGTGGTCCTTCATTATTTCTGAACCGACCCATACAAACGCGTAACGCATATGCTAATCCATCTTAAGTATGCTTCAATTTAATTTAAAACACTTAGCCGCAAATTCAAATTCAAGATCGAAGGAAAGCGTGGACGAGGAAGACCAAGAATAAACTGCATGAGTCAGATAAAAGAAAGGATGGGTGTCATGTCGTATAGGGAGGTGAAAGAAGCTGCTCTAGATAGAGACAGGTGGAAAGAGCTTCGTCAGCTACACCGACAAGGGTCTAACCCTTAAATTAGAAGAAGAAGCCCCAAATTTATAGACGTTATATGACTTTATCAAACGATAGTAGCGCACAAGAGTTTTCCTTTGAGCAGTACTATATGACGTTTGATAAAGTTATATACTTAACGTCTATAAATTTGGGGGTTATTCTATTATAAAAAAAAAAAAATATTTAAAGCACATAAACCAAGGCAATTTGTGTAGCACACGCGAGTTACGTACTTACGTACACGCAACGAGCTAAGATTGAGTACGCAAGTTCACGTGTAATACACAAATTAGGGTGGCTTCGATAGGTTTTTCACGATACTCAGTCTATATTATTTTGTTCGTCTAACAATAAAACTTAAATATATTTATACATTAATGTTGCAAGCGACTCTTCATTGATTTCAAAGTTTTTTTTTCTACAACTTTCGGTGCCTACTAGAGAAGTGGTTGAGCATGCCTCGTCTATTTGATAAAACCGACTATCTTAATACTAATACATTTTGTAGTCGGCGACTATTTAGTAAGTACTCGTAAACCTATACGAAATAAATGGCATCACTATAACTTTACAAGAAACGCCTCCAACATTTTTTTTTAAATTTTGTTTTACAGCTCTGGGTACTAGCCCTTTGGAGGCTAGGTCTCCAACAAACTTTTAATAGTGTTTACATATGCCAAGTCTCACTCCCCCGCCACTCACCGGGGAAGTATTTCCTGTACTCCCTGGGCACGACGTTCTTCCTGATGAACGAGTTGGTGTCGCCGCACACGACGCACTTGTTCTCCTTGGTGAGCTGGTAGTAGCGGCCCACGTCGCCGACGGAGCGGCCCGCCGGCTCGAACCGCAGCCGCACCGTGAACGGCTCCTCCGACACCACATCTGCTAGTTCCTTCTGGACGTACCTTAGTGGGATTAAAAATCAACATAAGTGTATACTGAGACCAGCACACTTGAGCTCTTGGCGAAATTGGGGAAACGGTTTGCGTATAAGGTGCTCTAATGGCTGGATCCAGATAAATGACGCCTAATGCAAACGCTTGCGCTGCCTCGCCCGGACGGTACCATTTAATTTCGTCGATAATTGCCATGAATCGTTCCAAGATTTTATCATCTGGCACTTAACCAATGACCTAAATCCCGGCAGAAACAGTTACTATGTACATCCACGCTCAGCTGAGCGGCATCCCAGACACAGGAGTCCGCCGACTCATTGCCAACAATACCGCCATGGCTGGGGATCCATGCCAGTACAACCTCAAGACCAGCTAATCTACATTCACGTAAGATTGCCTTGATTTGTAGAGAGAGGCAGAAGTTGTCACTCGCGTGAAATGGGAGTTTAAGTAAACCACTTAGCGAGTCAGAGAGGATAATGGATTTATTAATATTATGAGATCTAATGTAGGATACCGCTACCATATGTAGTACATATATTCCAACAATAATTGGGCATTACTTTTAGGCCAGTTTTACAGTAACACGAATGGTTACAGAAAAGGTACCAATGCGATACGGGAAGCGTAAGAAGTCACGGGCACGGCTGGCTTAAGACAAAAAGGTTCTAGAGTCCAATCTTAGCACAAAGCCTTCTTCTGATCGCACGTGCACAGCCGCTCGCCGTCGGGTGCTTGCAAGTAACAGTTGTCGTACAAGGGCTTAGTTCGCGTCGCGATCGGATACCGCTTGCTCTGCACCACCGCTTCCTTGTTCACTCTGATGTCCTTGCCACTAAAATCATCACACAATAATTAAAATATGTTACTTTTTAATAACCTATTATATCGGCCTCGGCCTCTCCGTTGGCCACGGATTCCCGTCTGTCATATAAGTAACACGATTCCTGACGGCTTCCCTGTCGAAATTTGGGTACCTACTTGGTTGAATTTTTTTTCTCAGAAATCGATTAGAATTTCGTATTCTGTAGAATTAAAAAATATATTTCTATGAGAGATTAGATCACATTGAGTCTGAAATACGCAATGGCGTAAGTATATAACCAAGGATCCCGGGACAAGAATCAAATTGAAGCCTTATTTGTTATCATTTTAAATTACTCGACATAATATTATCATGTTGCGCGGCGTCAATGCGTCATCAAGGCCTTGCTCTGAAAACCAGCGTTGAGGCATCCCCCGGATGCCCCAACTTAGTGCTGAGAGCAGACCTTGTTGGTTGCAGCTACGTACGGTAACATTTTATTTTATTTTTATTAATTTATTTCTACATAAGTACTCATGTATATTTTTAATTATGTTGCCTGCGTAGCTGATTCACCAATAAATCAATTTTTATTTTTATTTATTTTATTTATTTAAACTAAACATAATACTAGGTGCAAAACTCATCGTCAACAGTTCCTTATCGCCCACTGCAGAGCATAATAATGCAAAGCTAGTTACTAGGTACTACGTATTATGTGTAACAAAGCAAATAATATTTAATCGTAATAAATATTAAAAGCCGAGTAGTTTTTTTTTATTTAACTAGGTTATTATATGTGGTATTTCCGTTTTCCTCATGTCACAAATAATATTGCACATTGAAGAATTTGTCCTTATAAACATTATATTATTATAATATTAAATATAGTATATGTACTGCATTAATGGTGTTAATTTAATCATCTGTGTGTGAACTACAAGATATTATACTGGTAGACAATGGGATAATGTTTTATTAACACTGTATATGTAGGCTCAAAATCCCAGTGTATAGGCCCTAGCTCAAAAGGGCCCCTCACCTTTTGAGCTTGGCTCATGCTGGTATGATCACCAGCTATGATTTCATACAAAATGCTCACTCACACAGCTTTGAAAAGCTACACATATTAATTAGATTATATAGTGACTTCTTTCTTTCTCTATGAATTAAATAGAAAGGAATAAGGTGAAATATGGTTAAACCCACAATTAGCGGGTATTTGGCCAGTGTCAAGTATTTCGACAGCAATAAAAAAAAACATGCATTATAAGATGAAAATGGAATAATCTGCTAGATTTTGTAATACGTACTTTAGATCAGACTTCACTTTGACAATAGATTTCATTTTATAGTTAATGCCAGCATATCTTGAGCAATGTTTGTCAACAGTCGGCCAACACCACTGTTCATTCCATCGTTGCAGCCAGGCAAATGAGACATCTTTGGTGTGTAGCCGAGTGATGAGATTTGCGAAGATTCTGATGGCCACGTGAGCGTCGATGGCGGCATATTGGCACTGCTTCAGCGTTAGTTCGTCAGCCTCCCAGTTGCTGCAACGTACCTGTATAAAAAAAGGCACAACAAAATGAATAAACAACATATCACATTCCCCAAGGCTCAATATACATTGACAACACCAAATAAAATATTGTGTATCAATGTAGAAAAGTGAGTTATAAGCACATTTTTCCTGCCATTTACAGAATGCCAATTAGACTTAAAACAGCGAAAGGTTTTCAATGTTGATCATTACAAGGCTTTTAAATGTGCGTAAGCCCTTACCCTCCAACTCTTATCCAACACTACACCCAGTACTGCCTTGGATAAGGACGCCAGACCTGCCGCGTCGCTGCCCGTGGCCTCAGCCAAGTGCCTCAGATCCAATGTGGACTCGAGGGAGACTGCATAATCCTGGGTCAGATACCTGCTGTCATCTGTTACTGCTACTCCCACTTTGTAGATGGACTTATCTTCTAATAGATCCTGTGAATAAATATAAAATGTAGCAGTACAAGCTATTTCACTTGACCACTCCCATGTGGCCACGTGATACGGGATGAACCAATCGAGTAATTGAAATGGCACACCCCTCCCAAAAAATTGTTACCCATACACAGTTTGTTGACCCTGCTGTCTCTGTCCTACATTCAAGCTCTACTAAAAGACTAGACATGACTAGTGGATTACTGAGTGAATTAAAATAAAATCAAGTCTTTCTAATATACATAACTTTTTAAGTAATTGCTCCAGAAAATCAAAGTAAAACCAGTGGACTGAGAACTGTTGTTGGTAAGGTAGTAATAAGTTTCAACATTAAAAAAAAGGTATTTTGGCATGAGTTTTCTACATAAATATCAAACTTTCCAACCAGTTATAGCTTGTATGCAACAACCCTGCACCTCCCCAATTTTATAGTCACATCCTCTTGTTTTTACCTTCAAAGACTGTGGCACTGTCTTCATGCAATTCAATCTGAACAGTCCACAGAGTCCATCGAAGGATGACAGCTGGACCAGCGCCACCGGCTGCTTCTTACCCTTGTCTGTCACCCATTCACAATCGAATCCCACTGCCCTGTACTCCTGACATCTCCTTGAATGAACAGTTTATTTATTGTGAAACATTGCACAATCATTGTATAATAACACAGGTACATAATTAAATAAAAGGAATAGGTACTTAATTGTATCAAACAATATAATCAAAAATATTAAAGTTATGTATTGTAAGTTTGTTTATTATGAGCCAAATAAGAAAGAGCTTTGACTTACAATATATAAAGAGTTTTGCTTCATGTATTTGTGGCACCCAACAAATGATGTGCAACTTTATAGAACACATAACAATGTATGTGGCTTGATTGTGGCCTATGGGCTTGTGACTGATTGAGGACTTTTATAGACCAATTAATCAAAAAAAGAAGTGACTTAATTATGATTTATATGGATTTCAAATTGTTTTTTTTTTACAAAAATTGCCCATTCTAATAAATGTTATTTATGAAATTATATTAGGTGATATCAGTACTGATAAAACTATTGCAGTGGATATGTATGTAGTCACAAACAATAACATATTTCATAAGTTTCATCATCTTTTTAGGTTAAGGTGGAAGCGATCAGTCGCATTCCCATACAAATTTCAACATTGTAATACTCGATACACATACAGTTTTTTAGTTGTACAAGCATTGTTATCAATTCTCTATAAATTAAAGAGCTCGCAGAATGAAATATCAGGCAAAATCTTATAGTAATAACATCATAAAACGATATTAAATTTTAGGCTTGTGTGCGTGAATAAAAGCGCCTCTGTCCAAATTAACCCGTAACTAATAAAGCATCCGATTCTTTGTCTTTCAGTATTTACGGCGACAGATGGCAGCAGGAGTTTTTACTTATAATACATAAAGACATAACATTATAATATATAGAGAGATATAAATTTTCTATAAATAAGTATAAAGATTCATAATAAAAAATTAAAAATAAAAAATACATATAAATTTCGTTCGTCCATCGAACCTACGAACAATCGCATGTACCTACGTTTTTCACTTGAGCCACTTGGGGTGTGTTATTATCTGTGTGTGCAGATCGTCATGTATCCCTATTTCCTGTAATCCAAGTTTTTAGGATTTGTCTGCACCCAAAACATATTTTTTCGGGTTATTATAATAAAATAACCTACATACCTACATAAGGCATGTATTTATTTTTTTAAATAATCAATGAATGAATGAATATGTCATGTTTCAATTGGTTGTAAATATCATTGAAACCTATCAAAATATTCGTCGTCTTGACTAGTGGTCTACGTAGCCTAATGTTCTACACGGTTGATGCAAACGTGTACTATAGCAAGTTCAAATCTTGCCGGTGGGCTTGTCTTTTTGAATGATTGATATTGTTTCTGTAAGTGAATATTAGATTTCCAAAACACACAGCTCGGCCGTGTTACTCCAACATGGTGTGGTAGTAATATAACGAAAATATATATAGGTAGTATGTACACCTTCCAAGGCCATAGCTAGATGATGTCGTGTTACGAAATATGTCGCGCGAGTCTTTGTCGATTTATTGATCAATTTATCAAACATTTTTTTAGGCACTGCCGGGTGTGCTACTGATATATATATATATATATATATATATATATATCTATATATACTAGATGCGCCCGGCGGTGTTACCCGCGATAAAAAGTATGAAAAATTAAAACATCTATCCCACGGGAACCATACATTTTACCGGGATAAATAGTAGCCTATGTGTTATTCCAGACTGTAATCTATCTCTGTGCCAAATTTCATCCAGATCCGTTCAGCCGTTCGGGCGTGAAAGAGTAACAAACATCCATCCCTCTATTCATCCATCCATCCATCCAAACTTTCACATTTATAATATTAGTATAGATATACATATATATATATATATATATATCAGTAGCACAGCCAGCTGTGACTAGAAAAAATGTTAGAATACATCGACAGCGACTCGCGCGACATATTTCGTAACATCGGTTTTTAGTAATTATTCAATATTGAATCAATCTGAGAAAATCTACATAGCGACCTATATGTGTACCTATCTCTTCTTCTTACTTACTGACTAGCTATAGGAAGGTACCAACCAGCAAGGCATGTATGTATATATATATATACATACATATATATCCAACCAACTAACCTAACACGATTGGCGATACAAGAAAGCAAGCCCCGGCACCTAGTATGAACGGGTTTTTCGAAATTATAGGGAAGCCTAATGAATGGGATACCCCTTGAACGTTTGAACAAATCAAGTGCGACATAGCTCGTAATTGAATAAATCTAAGAAAACATACCTATGTGCACCTATTTCTCTTCTTTTTACTTACCGATTTATTATAGAGTAGCTATAAATTGGTACCAACTAGAAACCTACTTAGTTTTAGATATATTGATATTACTTTTTTTTTCGTTTCTGAACGCAAAACCTTATACCTCGGATACGAGTACTCGTCTACATAATAAATAGGTGCCTAGGCCGAAAATAACTGGTTTTGATGCACATACATTCTGTACTTAGATATTATGTATGTGCTTACCTACTGTTATATTTTTTAAAATTATTCTCTTTGGATTCTGTTAATCTGAGGTATAGATATTTAATAAATATAAAAGTCGGTAAGCACTTACCAAGTTCTTAGAATGTATAGAATAGTGTTACTTATTTTGTTCTGGGTGTCTACGAAGTTAATTTATTATATCTTGACCAAATTGGCAGCATGTCTATGGTATGCTGATGCCAAATTCCAGAATTATAAAAAAAAATGGACTCACTACTCTGCTGCGACCGATTTCATGTTGTTTGTGATTATGTATGTAAAAACTTACTTCAAAATTCAAATAATAATTGTGTGGGATTTGCGATTAGTTTTGTTTTAATTTGTGTTTTGTTTGCTATTTGAATTGTAATGGAGATACTGATGGAATGTGACACTGGTGAAAGTCGGGACAACTTGGTAACAAATACCTTAGAGCATAACTCGTATTGTAAAGTGGCTACACAACACAAGTTCAATTTCATGATTATCACTTGCTTGTGCTTCGGACAACACAGCCCGATCTCTCTGATTGTACCGGATTGCCATCCCATCGTATTATGAGAGTGAAGAACATCAGCGCATCTAGTGGAATCTATTATATTAGTATAGATTCCAAAGTTGTACAGCAGTGACAGCCTCGTTGGCAGAACGCTCGCCTTGGAACGAGGTGTTCAGGTTCAAACCCTGGCTCCCATCACTGAGATTTCCGGATTTTCATGTGCGAATCTTATTTTCCATAAAAAATATCACTTGCTGTACGATGAAGGCAAACTTTGTGAGGAAACCTGCATGTCTGTCAAAAGTCGTGTGAAGTTCACTAAACTGCACTGGGCCTACGGCCTATATGCCCCTCATATTGAGGAGGCGTGTGCCCGATATAATGGCGATGGGCTCACCCTCTATTACATTGGTACCAAAATACCATCGGTGAAATGTGGGTGCATTGCAGTGTGACGGTGTATGTTGGCCCGTCTCTGGAACGATGATTGAATGATTGAATCTATACATGTCACAGCAGCATTTACCTTATAATAAGTATGGATACAGTAATAATTATTATTGGACTAAACAATTATTTTTTTCTTTTTAGCGGAGGAATGAAGCACAGGAGGTTGCAAGAATCAAGATGACTGTAAATTGTATAGAGTCGATTCTATATCATAATATTAGTATTTGAAACAATGTTATATTTACCTAATTTTAGAATACCAACAACAAACAACATTGTTTCAAAGAAATTTGGAAATGTAGCTGTATCCCTTATTAGGTATAGAACTACATTGCCAAATTTCTTATTCCCTTGTAAATTATAATAAATATTGTTCTTGTTGTTGATCTGGTATATTGTAAAGCGTAATACTTTTACAGTTATCATGCAAACCTTGCTATATTTATAAGATCTATACAATAAACATTATATTTACGAACATGAAAGTATACATTTTTCTTTTCTATCTTTTATTTCTGAAACTTTTAATATTGCAAAGCTTGCAAAAGTATTTCTATTATTTTACAACCGATAAATAAGTTTTTTTATGATCGCTCTACCTGGTGGCATAAAAAGACAACTTTTAGTATGCGAGACTTTTAACAAGTGCTGCGCTCTAGCGGCACAAAAAAGACGTGTATTTGTCTATGTGTGAGTGCCTATTTATACAAGGATTTTAGAAGCCATGGTATCTCATCCATTATAAATGATTTCAGGTTAATGTTTTTTTGGATATTTCAATGCAATGTCGTAGTAGTGCTCGCAATTTGCAACATCAAGTCTCATAGATGCTCGATGTTCGTGTAACTAGTTGCAGAAAAACAGGACCATCTATCGAAAATGTGCGGCAACCGACCCTGAGCATTCACCTTAAGTCTAACTTTATTTAGGTTTAAAATATTTACCTGCGTACCTAATGATTTACCTGCGTAATTCCTTCACCACCTGATCACAGCTTTCCTCCGATGTAACAGTTTTAATATTCAAGTAATTAAACACGTCTGTTGCATCACGAAGACCTCTTTTGTGTTTAATAAATAAATAAGAAGCTGAACAACCAGCAACGACTGCAGCTGAGGCAATACATAGTTTATACTTTGTGGACGTTTCCATTTTCATAATATATTTTACAAATCTAATTTTAATTCAAAACTTAGGTTATTAAAAGTATAAGAAAATAAAAGTATTCCACAAGTAAATACACTAATTTTTCAACTGTTATCATATGAACGTCATTGACTGACTCATAGATAATACATAGAACTACTAGAAGTTGGATTGGAACCAGTGTGACCGTTTTAAAAAATGGTGATCTACTAAAACTACAAGGTGCCAGTACTAAATAATACCAAAACACATACTGAATTATACTAAAAATATACAAAAAAAAAAAGTAGAGGAAAAATTGAATTAAAACACTTCTTATCAGTTACTTTTTTTTAATTTTACCCATTACATACCTTCATTATACAGAAATATTAAAATAATAATAAATATTTCAATAAGTTTTATTACAAATAGTCAGTATTCCACGGATTATTTTTTGCCATATCTTTCGATGGGTCAAATGAGACACAACTTACACACCTTTCACATAGACCTTGCTTAAGGGGGAAGCTCAGGGTCAGGCCGCAAAATTCAAAATGTCAATGGTTTTTATTTTTTTACGAAAAATTTGGACATCTTTACGATGTACTTTAGTGTTTTGCGATATTAGCATTCTGCATTGGATATCTCGATGTATTAAGTTTGCTTAAAAAAGTACCTAATCCGATACAATACCATTTCGCGCCCTGACCCTGAGCTTCCACCTTAAGGTGGAAGGTCAGGTCAGGGTGCAAAATTCAAAATATCAATGGTTTTTTTTTTACGAAAAATTTGGATATCTTTACCATGTTTTTTTTGTGTGTTTTTGTTTGTTTTTGTTGTGTGTTGTGTTTTGTTGTGTGTTTTTGTGTTTTTAGTTTTTCGCGATATTGGCATTCTGCATTGTATGTCTCGATGTATTAAGTTTGCTTAAAAAAACCGCTGCTTTTACTAATAAGTTTCTGCCGATGTTTTTCAGAATCTGCATAACTTTTAATTGTTTCGATTCTGCTCAAAAATGGTGCTCCACAAGTTTTACACAAGGCGTTCTCACTATTTTTATCTTTTGTCAACCATGACGAAAATTCAGGATTTTGTTCCCACTAAGATCTATATTTCTGATCGTATTTGCGCTTCATTATCTTCAGTACACACGCACGATAACACAGAGAGACAAAAATAAAGAACAAAAAAATCCGTTTATACTTATTGCTAGGAATATTTTTTTAAGTTTCAGTAATTCCCCGCGACGTAGAGCATGTAACGTAGTGATGTAGCTAAAGCACGATTCGCGGTTTTGTTAGCATTAACCGTTCGAAAGAGACAAAGAGATACAGTTGCAGTACACATCAGACAAAGACAAAATGATGTGAACGAAATACGAACGAATGGAAATTAGTGTTGCCCGCCCAACCCAAAAATATATCAATAATGTGTTTAAAAATGTTGAAAGTTACAAATGTACCAAAAAATACCAGAATATGAAAGGATACCAAAAAAATACTAAATTAGTTTTACGGAGCCCAAATTATACCAATTTGGTACTGAATATACTAAAAACGGTCACACTGATTGGAACTGACTATTGATAATATCATAAAGTTACTCTATGATAATATCCACGCCATGAATGAAGTGAGTGAATGAAATAGTTAGTTTGCTGCAGCTAAGTTAATGGAAAGGTCTGCAGGTCCGCAGCAGACAGAAAATATCATGCTTATTTATCATAAAATATTAGATACGGTACTTATGGATCTAACATATAAATCTAGGATATATATAACAACAAAGTTTAATAAGCAACTCGAACCTTAAATGCAAGATCGCTAACTACAAAACTCATTTAAAATAGAATGGAACAGATTATATATTTCCTATCTTTTCAAACCACGGATACAGAGTCCTTCAGTCGAATACAAAATTATGATAATATTGATTGTGTTTTACTACACATAGGCTCCAAAGGGCTAGCACCCATGACTGTACGCCAGAGTGAAAAATACAAGCGATAATTGTTTTTGTATCTGTGGTATGAGGTATCTTCTTTGGTGATGTATCGACGTTGTTTTTGATGAATATAATACTTGGAATCCATTATATTGTATAAATAATTGTCAATTATATTGTCATGGTGCGGGATAGAAGCCCCGAGCGGAGGCGCTCCCGTTCACGAGAAAGGCGTGACAGGGAACGCTACGATGAACGCGAGTCTCATCGGGACAAAACAAAACGCAGGGAACGTTCTAGGAGCCCAAGAAAGGACCGGGAGAGATCACGAAGTCCAACTAAGAAAGATAGCGAGAGGTCTCGTAGCCCTATGAGAAAAGACCGCGAGCGGTCTAGGAGTCCAGCGCGTAAAGATCGCGCCCGCTCCAGAAGCCCCAAGAAACGCGATAACAAGGACAAAAGGTACGATGAAAAGTCCAAAAGTAGGAGGGAAGAAGATAAGATGGAAGATGAAGAAGATCATGGAAGTAATAAAGAAGACGAATCGAAGCCATTGAAGAGGGAACCCTTGTCTCTGGAAGAGCTTCTTGCTAAGAAAAAGGCAGAGGAAGAGGCACGAAGTAAGCCAGTATTCCTAACTAAAGAGCAGAGAGCCGCTTTAGCATTAGAAAGGCGCAAAGAACAAGTAGAAGCCATGAGGGCTAATGTTGACAAATCTAATATAACTACAATAGATCTTACAGGCCCTTCTAAGAGAGAAGAGGAGAAAAAATATAGGGAAGATAGAGAAAGAGATAGAAGAGATGAAAGAGAGAGGGAACGCAAATATGATGACAGGAAATCAGGCGGTGATCGCCGTGACGATAAGAAAGATAAGAATGAGGAAGGCTCGAAGACTAAGGACAAAGAGCGTGAAGAAGAAGCTATAAAGGCGCGTTACTTGGGCATTGTGAAAAAGAAACGGCGAGTAAGAAGATTAAATGACCGTAAATTTGTTTTTGACTGGGATGCATCAGAAGATACTTCAAATGATTACAATACTCTGTACAAGGAGAGGCATCAAGTACAATTCTTTGGAAGAGGTCATATAGCAGGAATAGACATTAAGTCTCAGAAGAAGGACTACTGCAAATTCTATGGGAATCTACTAGAGAAACGCAGAACCGAGTTAGAAAAGGAACAAGAGAAGTTGCGTCTCAAGAAAGTCAAAAAGAAGGAAGACAAACAGAAGTGGGATGATCGTCACTGGTCTGAAAAAGACCACGATGAAATGACTGAACGTGACTGGCGTATATTCAGAGAAGACTACAACATAACCATTAAAGGTGGAAGGATACCCAATCCAGTCCGTACATGGCAGGAGGCTGGCTTCCACGCAGACATTATGGAAATTATCAACAAAGTTGGATACAAAAGTCCTACACCTATCCAGAGACAGGCAATTCCTATCGGTCTACAGAACAGAGACATCATTGGTGTTGCTGAGACTGGTTCTGGTAAGACATTAGCTTTCCTCATACCATTGCTCACTTGGATCCAATCACTTCCAAAGAGCGAGCGCATGGAAGACGCAGACCAGGGCCCCTACGCCATCATATTGGCGCCAACTCGTGAGTTGGCCCAACAAATAGAGGAAGAAACGAATAAGTTTGGTATTCCTTTAGGTATTACATCGGTAGTAGTAGTGGGCGGACTTTCGAGAGAAGACCAAGGTTTCAAACTGAGGTTGGGTTGCGAGATCGTCATCGCCACGCCCGGTCGTCTCATTGACGTGTTAGAAAACCGGTATTTAGTACTTAATCGTTGCACCTATGTGGTCCTCGACGAAGCTGATCGTATGATTGACATGGGTTTCGAGCCTGACGTACAGAAGATTCTAGAATACATGCCAGTATCAAATATCAAACCGGACTCTGACGCAGCGGAGGATGCGTCAGTTTTGCTCGCAAATTATAATAGTAAGAAGAAGTACAGACAAACTGTGATGTTTACGGCAACTATGCCGCCTGCGGTGGAACGTCTTGCGAGAAGCTACCTACGAAGGCCAGCCATCGTTTACATTGGATCCATTGGAAAACCCGTAGACAGAACCGAACAAATTGTCTACATGGTTGGTGAGAATGAAAAACGTAGAAAGCTTACCGAGATCCTACAGCGTGGTGTCGAGCCACCAATAATTATTTTCGTCAACCAGAAGAAAGGTGCGGACGTTCTCGCTAAAGGGCTGGAGAAACTTAGCTTCAACGCTTGCACATTGCACGGTGGTAAAGGTCAAGAGCAGCGAGACTTCGCACTGGCTAGTCTTAAGAATGGTTCTAAGGATATACTCGTGGCAACGGACGTAGCCGGCCGTGGTATTGACATAAAGGACGTCAGTATAGTAATCAACTACGACATGGCTAAGACGATCGAGGACTACACCCATCGTATCGGTCGTACCGGTCGTGCGGGCAAGACTGGAAAAGCTATATCGTTCGTAACCAAGGAAGACTCTATGCTATTCTATGACTTAAAACAAGTGCTGCTGGCTAGCTCAGTATCGACTTGCCCACCCGAGCTGATGAACCACCCTGAAGCCCAACACAAGCCAGGCACAGTGGTCACCAAAAAACGACGAGAAGAAATGATATTTGCATAAGTGTAAATGTGATTTCATTGAATAAAAGTAGCAATTTATTGAATCGTTGCGTTTTAAATTAAAACTATGTACCCAATAAAAATATAATTCATTTATTATTTATACATGTCGATTGTCAATAACACTTTAGCGGACTAGGGTTAAATAAATAATAATTTGCACTAACATGATCTTCATACTCGACATTTTCATTTACGGCGCTGGAACAATAAAAACAATTAGGTACTGAAGTACCTACCATCTAGAATAGTAAGTAGCGGAGGTGACAAGGGTTTACCTACTAACCTGGTACATGGTCATCTACATCGTCATTGATTACGTATTCTGAAAGAAAATAAACTTCAAATATACATGCATACAAATAAAACAGTACATAAGTACCTATCTAATTGACTAGGTATTATGTATATAGAATTAAATTGACAATAAATGCGCCAAAAGCCTCAAAAAAAAATCTGAAGACAAGCTATTAGGTAAACAAAGCTGCGTGAGTAACGACTTTAGTAAATAAACCACGTTAGTTACACAAACCACAACATGCGAGGGCTCTAAATTTAACCAAAACCGTGGAAAATCAACAATCAAGCCCACAACCATGCCAATATGACATCTATCTACCTATTCCTGTTTCTCCGCCTCTTTAGCCGGCGGGGGCATTATCGCCTGCCTGACGGACGACACCAACGATACGGTCATACCGAGGAACTCCGAAAAGTCTTTGGGCAAAGACAGTTCGGGGAATTTCACCTCCAGTTGGGGATCGCCAGGTTTCACTGATAAGGCGTGCAAACATTTCGATTAGTTGTGTAAATAAGTACGTCCTAGAGGACGTCGGTTAGGCACGCAGTTCCCGTCGAGTAACAGCCGCCCTGAGGAACGCCTAGGCTTGCCCAAGGGAATGGAACAGGGCTGCTACTTGACATGCTTTTTGGAACAGAATAGTACACAAATAGTTCTCTAAATAACTGTGCAGTGGTTACGCTTATTCCATTCGGAAAGCCTAATTACAGGGCGATACAGTTACAAGACGCGAACTGTATGTACGTTGCCTATAGTCAAAGCAATCTGTGGTGAAGACGAGTATTGTTTGGTGATTGAAAGGTTGTTGGTTCATGGCCAAAACCCTTCCCCTATAGGATATACCTACTTATTGTTTTTTTATGACTTGTTTACACCTAAAGCAACATGTGGCAAACTCGTAACATAATCAACTGACTAAATTGCAGGAGGATAATTTTTGTCTCAGAAAGTTGTGTTACATATTGCATTATTATTGCCTAATAGATAGCAAACGAGACAGATTCTCGACTGTCATTTTCGAGGAGTTAGGTTTTATTCGCCTCTGTTAATTATCAATCAACTTGTTTGATTTATAATTGGAATAGTTGACAAGCTAAGGGTCAGCGGTGGGTCTCTCAGCCAATGGAGTTCCACCAAGTATCAGCTAGTTCTATCAATTAAACCCATACTGGTGTACTGACTTCATATTATACGTGTAGTTATTAGAAAAAGCTGCTCATGGAACACTCACCTCCATATAAGAAGTTATAAGCTATGTTTATATACTGTTTCGCGAGTGTCGAGTTGCTCTTCAATAACTCCTTTGTCTCTTCTGGGAAGCAAACCAATCCCATACCTGTGGTACCAGCGCTGGCGTAGAATACTCTCTGGAAAGAATTATAAAACTGTCAAATAAAATGTTAAGTTGGGTGAGGAATATGGACAATTCATCCAAGAAATGTTATAGCAGTCTAAGGACTAAAATAAACATGCTAATGTGCAATGCAAATAAATGCTTGCTCGCCGTTAGCTGGCATTTCATGTCATGGGCATGCTCATGTCACAGACCCCACACTGCTACTTGTATACTTCCAATCATACTTGCTTTTATATGTCTAACACTATAGTGCGTATCAAATAGACTGAACAGAGATCGCAGTTCTGCACATTATATTTGTATTAATTAGGCATATGCAGAGACGCCATTTAGTTTTTTTTTATTTTACGGGTGCTGGACTTGAAATACGTATGCACACACGCATGTACAAGTAGTGATTAGCTATTGTGAGGGCAACACGCTGAAAGCACTCCTGTGTGTTTGGGCTCTAAAACTAAGCAGTAATTATTATTTTTATCTTCTGCTGGTGGAACTAAGGCCCAGTTCTCTGAAGGCTGTAGGAAATCTTACCCTGACAATTCCACCTCTAAGGCCGAATATGAATCCTGTGAGACCACCTATAGCGACAGCACCATATCGGACTTCTTTGTTTTCCTCTTCTCTCAGATATTTCACAATCCCTGCAAAAAAGTTGATTGCATCAGTTATTTATGTTTTTTACAAGATTGTATTATCATTCACAAATAATGTAGATCATATTCCTTACAGTCTGTTCTATCCTGCAGTTCATGGTAGTTGTCCTGCACGGTGTGCTTGATGGAGTCAGTTTGCGCCAGCACCGTCTGCACCTGTTCCCGCACAGCACTGACAGGTGTCAGCAACAATGATCTCATATACCCACCCTTTTTGTCTTTCGATTTCTCTTGGATGTGCCTGTAATGATTAAGCATTGATTTAGGGATTGGGATAGATAGGTAAGTTCAATATTGTACTTTTTTCATGTTTACAACTACATGGACAGAAAAAAAATTTTAAGCATTTTTATTGTGGTTTATTTCATAGTCTGAAATGTCACTCCACCATTTAGGTTATAAACCCGTAGATAAATAGGAAAACTGGTCACTTGCCACAGCAATCTGACTGAACAAAGTATATATGTTAAATCTGTTCCTTGTATACAAATATTTTTGGTACTTAGTGATTACAAGCTCACAAATCAATGAGTTAATGTCATTAATGTTCCATGATCAGATCTTAGATAGATCTGATCCTTTCATTGGTTGTGATAATCACAATGAATGTGAACTAGACGATAGTCATATTAGATTGGTGAGAGGTCAGAATGCCGTAACATTACAGCACCATTATTGATTGCACACATTGTAAGTCCTATCCCAACTAAAGATTCTGTAAAAGTTATCCCTGAAGTTTACATACTCAAACTTACTCTACGTAATCTGCATGTGGGGCCTCATACATCGGCAGTTCGGAGGGCCTCATCGGTGGAGGCTTCGCGGGCCCTGACCCTGCGGCCTCTTCCTTAAGCGGCGCGATAGGCGTCGCAGCTCCTACCACCGGCATTAAGGTAGCCACTCCTACAGAACCTATAACTACTTTTCGGAACATCTAGACAATAAAAAACATACTTTTAAGTCTATTTTAATTAAAAAGACGGGGATACGAGAACATATTAAGTGTTAATTGTTATTTACCTCTAAAGAGATGATGAAGGGCAAAAATTACATAAAGTAACAAATGGTTTGCAAATCAGCTGCTCAATTTTGACATACGTCATACGACCATAGATTATCAAATGACAACTGAAAAAGCTATTGCCATTAATGGCTAGAAAACCTACTAAAAACTGTTTATTTTGTTGAAACGACAAATTTTCGCTGGGCTTGAGTGTGGACAAAATAAAGTAAAAGTGATCTGTATATTTGTTTCTCGATATCCGTCGTTTTACAGATTTTTATTCGAACTCACAAACAAGTGAATAAATAATTTATAGAAGTAATGAATATCTGAACTGGCAAATATTTAGCACTGTATTTTTTTCTGTCAAAGTTTGAATAGTACTGTCAAATCTAATCTTATCTGTCATGGCCTCGCATCGTATATCACGGTTTTGTTTCGCCTTTTCTATTGTGTATGATTTATGAATGTGATTTTTGTGTACGCTCCAATTGATAAACTCGCTAGATGAAAATTAGACATAATCAGAATTTGCACCATATTTGCAACGTTAAATTTATTGTATCGAATATCCATCGAAAATCTATCCAGTGACGTTCGAACGACTAAATTATGGTAATCGTGAGTACGGTTTTGCAGTTTCTGAATCGATAAATAAATTGTGTTACGTTTCATTAAATTTGTGAAAAATAATGTCGGAAGTCCTAGCCGGTCGCGTGTCTAAACATAGGAGGGACCGCCACGTAAAGAGCAGCACAGGTACGGAGGGCTCCGCATGCTGGTGCTACTTGGCAAAGGAATTTGATTACGCTTGGAGATTTTCATTTAGTAGTGCTTGATTAAATATTACAAGTGGCTAGTTCTCCATGCGCCTGTCATTTATATCATCACTCTAGCCCAATCTCATTTCATTAACGTGACCAACTATTGAGTTAACAATACAACCTAATTTTAACAACATTGTTTTTAAAGTCATTTGAATCTGTTATCTACTCAAGTTATCTGTATAGATATAGTGGATAAAATGAGTAAAAGTGGCAGGAAGTAAAAAAATATTGTTGAATGTCTTTGTGTGGTTGTAGACAACTTTTATTTTTAATTGTCTTAACGAATAATGTGTCATTGCCTGGATACAGCTCTCATATGAAGAAGACTTTGAAAATTGGAATAAACGACAACTCAAACTAACTTTGCTACATGTAGATTGGTTTGCTTTAATTGTAGTTACCAGATGGTGCGTACTAACATAACACTTGTATCAATCCAGGACTGTGAGGTGCATGATGTGTGTAGAGTGACAATCTCTTAGATCAACTTGGGACGTGTCTACTTAGCAACGACCGAAGATTATTGGGATGAAATGGTACATTCACCTGTTCTTTTATATTTATGCTATGTATCTATTGATTATGGATAAATAATATAACGTCTGGATATCATCATGAGCTTGCCTCAGGTTATGTAAATAGTTCAATGCATGCTTCTTTGAGTTTGGTTGCATGTTTGGTAGTTATAATATTTTTTAGTAGAGTCCAATCTGATATTAATTATGAGGTTTAGTATATGTTTTGTATATCCTGTGAATGTATTTTTTTTAATAGGAATATTCTATGACGGTCACAATCCATTGCTATGAAAATAATGATCTCACAGCAAAGTAATTTTTATTGGCAAATTCAATGGGCTTGATTCACATTCACAGCACGAACCAGAACATCAACTGAATAAAGAAAGCAAAAAAAAAATTACCACATTTTAGTCACATCCTACTAGCACATCTCATAAACTATAGCAAATTGTATGACATCATAGCCCATTCTGTTGCAGTGAAAAGAGAGCCGCTTTGAAATCAGCTCTCATGATTAGAATAACAATGGTGCTTCTAACAATGCTACGAGATGTATTGTAAAGTATAGCTATAGTTACGGACAATTCTATATTTTTTTAATCCTCTAATATTATAGTACATTGGGTATTTATTAACTCACGCTATTTATTATGGGCATACTTTACCTACCATGTTACTCCTATCTTATTGCCCAAACTGAGCGCCTTGCCCCGTCCTTGAGGTGCCCTGACATCAAGATGTGACACCGGTATAGATACCCACCTATACAGGTGTTATATCAAGATGGGTCAGTATTGGGTCCTCCGAATATAAATGTGATAGAGAAATATGATCTAAAGCTTATGGCGTTAATTTTAGCAATGCAGTTTTTCATTTGGCTCATATCAACTACATGGTTGCTTAAAACATAATATTATTTGATAGCCACATAATTCAATAGACACCATTTAAATACAGTTAAGTTTACCTCTTACTTAAAAAACCCGATTTTTCACAATGAGAAAAACAAGGAAGTTATTTATCTAATAATACTACTTATTTAAGTATTCATTTTGACTACACGAATATAGTGACAATAGTCACATTGCGCTTGCGCACTCACCGTGGCGACATTGTACCACAAAAACATTGGCATTGTCGGAGCATGTTCACAAATTTCTAGAATAGCATTTTTTTTTTATACAACTATGCTGACTTTTTAATCCTACTTTTAGAACAGATTCATTAATGTAGATCAATGACCATGGTTCTATTCGAATGTGGTAACTGGCACTAGTTTTATATATATGAAATTTTAAAATTATTGCATTCTCTTTTTAGCAACGCAATTCTATTATGTGTGTTTTACGTTCCCGACGTTTCGGATGTTTTACAGCAACCATGGTCTCGGGAGGACTGAGGTGGTTGACGTCGGGAACGTAAAAACATAAAATAAACGAGATAAATCCGAAAAAAATGTTTTATATCAATGTATGTATAGTATTCGCGTAAATATAAGAAATCAATAACGCAATTCTAGTCTAAAGGCTCACATAGTATAAGGTCAAATTTATAATAAGCCTATCGTGTTTTTCGTATACATATTGTACAACTGTGTTGGGTTATCCGTAAGGAAACGGGGATCCCTAAGTCCCTACTAATTGCCAGATTACCGATCTACGTCATTAGACGCCTAAGGCTGTGTCCCCAGTTGGCAAACTGTCAGCGGCCGACTGAGTGAGCCGCAAATTTGTGGCGAACTGAAATTCGAGTTAGCTGCAAACTCAGATCAATTTGCGTGCGTCGCAAGCAAACTGTTATGTGTTAGCCGCTTATTTAGGTCAACCGACCGACTGAATTTTCACTGTCAACTGCCCACATGACAGTTTGCGGCAAACGGACTCACTACGCCCGCCGAACAAGCATATCGCCGCCGCCGACTGGAACCGGTTTTGCTATGAGTCGGCCGCTCACTGAATCAATCGGCGCGCGCAACACAGCAAACTGCGTAGAGTGAGCGCAAACTAGCAAACTGTGAACACTCCATTTCAAATATATGGAAGGGCGTACTAAACCGATACGCCGCTAACTCAGTCGGCCGCTAACAGTTTGCCGACTGGGAACACAGCCTAAGAGTATTTAACTCCTACGCTCTTATCTTATCTAATTAGACATAACTTAAGAGCCCACCTACGCATCGCAATGCAAGCGAATTATAAAGGGATAAATATATATCTTGAAATACGTCCTCGTTTCAGTAATGTAGAAAGAGCTTGCGCGATTAGATTGAAGCGCCGAATCAAATAATTAATTACAAAATATCAATTATAAGCACCCTGGAATTCAGCAAAATCGTATGAAAAACAGGGTGTTCTATTATTTTATATTAATCGTGTTTTCACACTTATCAGTTAGAATACAGTTGAAGTACCACGAGTATAAATAAATATCAAACTCACATGTGAGAAGAAATGAGCACAGGTAGACTCTAGGTATAGTGCGTATCAAATAAAATTAACAAAGATAGCGGCTCTGCGCATGCCGAATTCATATTATGCGTGCGCAGAACCCCCATCCTTGTCAATTTTATTTCACGCCCGCTGTACCTATGATGGCGTTAAAATATTGCCTTTTATAGATAAACTTTTCTGAACCGAGTCTGTAAGTTGAAATCTACCAAGTCTGTTGACACATTTGTATCGTATTTATGAATAGGTACAAACTTATTAAAAGAGCCTTGACGATTGTCATGTGTCATGACTAGTTGATTGGCTCGTTTATCTATTAAAATGTTTATGGAATACTCAGGTTACCAATTAAAACTATACACTATACTTAGGGTTTTACATCAGCATTTACAACGTCACGGGGCTTCAGTCTGATAGTTGTGTAAACGTATACTTACACTAGCCTCTACCCGCAACTTCGTCCGCGTGGTATTTAACAAAGACACAACCGTTGGCAAAAGCCTGCTCGCGCGTTCTGAGCCCGCGGGCGCATTGCAGGTTGTTGCTATCAAAGTTAATCAGGCGCAGCGCTACAACATTGGTTTTAAATTTTTTTCGTGAGATACATTTTTTTTTCTTAAATAAAAGTAGCCAAGTTACTCCTTGTTTCATCAGCTATCTGCCAGTGAAAGTCCCGTCAAAATCGGTCCAGCTATTTCAGAGATTAGCCGGAACAAACAGATAGACAAAAAAATTAAAAAATGTTGTTTTGGTATATGTACCGTGTATACACCCAAATGCACTTAGTAAAAAGCGGTTATTTTAATATTACAAACAGACACTCCAATTTTATTTATTTGTAGTATAGATTTTACTGATTGGCAAAGTTTATATTGGGTACGAAGCAAGGTCGATCCCCGTACCCTTACTCTTGCCTACGTCTATGGTTATAAATAGACAAAATCCAATTTCCAATCGTCTGAATTCGCTAGCCAGCTGTTGAAGTGTGTATACAAACATAACAATACTGGTTATGTCTTTATTTTCTACTAGCTGTTGCCCGCGACTTCGTCCGCGTGGTATCTAACAAAGACAACCGTTGACAACAGCCTGCTCGCCCATTCTGAGCCCGCGGGACGCATTGCAGGTTGTTGCTATCAAACTTAATCAGGCGCTGCGCTGCAACATTGGTTTTAATTTTTTTTCGTGAGATCCTATTTTTTTTTTCTAAAATAAAAGTAGCCTAAGTTACTCCTTGTTATATCAGCTATCTGCCAGTGAAAGTCCCGTCAAAATCGGTCCAGCCATTTCAGAGATTAGCCGGAACAAACAGACAGACAGACAGACAAAAATTATAAAAATTGTTGTTTCGGTATAGGTAACGTGTATACATCCAAATGCAATTAGTAAAAAGCGGTTATTTTAATATTACAAACAGACACTCCAATTTTATTTATATGTATGTATAGACTACTCGTGTCGTAATTTGTTGAAGCTTACGAAAGCCTTTCGTTTGATCCCTTTATTTCCACTATTAAGTGCGACCTAGCGCAAATGGCCATCCAATATTATAGGCTGCGACCTTGCCACAGTACTATAATTTAATTTCAACGACGTATACTTACTGCGGAATTATATTTCGGTATGAATCGATCTCAGGCGCCACCGCTAATATATTTCATTTAAGATGTTCATGTACTTGCAGATGTCAAGATAGGTAGCTTTAGATTGTACGATTGTCGCACGATCATTAGAGCATCGATGAGTTCGCTGCAGTATAAGTGCCTGGAAAGAAAACTTGTAATTTCATACTTATAACCTTGTTAGTACTTTTTTTTGACCGGCTGCTAACGTCTGCCTAGCCGTTCCTACATTGTTCTCACATACTTATTACAATGTACTGCTCAGTAATGTAAAAGATCTTTTTAAAAAAGAAAGGGCAACCATGGAGTTTCCTGCCCGTTCTTATCCATAGGAACGGCATTCCGAACGGGTAAAGTAAAGTAGTAGTAGCTTATTATTTTGTAACTTGACGATTCATAAGTAAATGAATTAATAAAAATAGATTCTGAAAGTGGGCTAATGATACAAGAATTTCACAAATATATTTAATTCAGACGGGTGGTTTTGATTTTGGTTAATTTGGTGTTGCATGTCGTGGACAACATAGGGATTGTAGATTTTATTATAGCCATGCCTTCTTTAAAAGAATTGCTCGTCATAAGCTAATAGGTACTTACTTACATCTGCAGGAAATTTGAGGATGTTTGATACGGTGTAAAAATCTATTTTCGGCCTTAGTTACACCTTAATATGTATATTTGCAACTGCCGTATTGGCATAGAACAAAATCTGTTTTATGTAGCTACAAACATGGCTTCTTTTAGGGATTAGCGTGGTGGATACATAAGTGATATACACCACTCATCACTTCGTGTCCCGTGTAACACGAGTACCTACGAGTCATGTGATAATAATTCCAGAACTTCCATGTGGAACCGCATTTAAACAATTTGCAATTCAATTTCGGGCATGAGGTTGTGAGTGGAGTGTATCATTTTTTTAAAAAGTATATGTACTTAAAAAAAATAAAAAAGCAAATTTCTAACATTGCCCGCAATAAAATTGCTACTTGAAACTTTTCAGTATTGAGAATGATGGCAATAATGCAGGACGGGAATAGCGAGGTACCGAAGGAATTCCTCGAGACCGGGCGAACGGGGCGCAGGAACGCGATGCCCGACATACTGCACCCGCAGGGCGCCGAGGTGACCACCGCAGACCTGCCCTCCAGGCTGCAGCAGCTGGTCACGACTGGTGAGTACGCCGATAGATGGCGTTGCTTTTGTAAATTACACAACCGACTCTTAGGCCTACGCCTCGAATTTAGCGGGCAGCGAGGCGGTGGCGGCGGCGACGCGAGAGCGGCGCTCGTTGGCCGCCACGCGCCGCTGCTACGCCGCTGTTTTCGACAACCAGTCCATTTGATTTTATGCATAAGATCCTGCCGCTCCCGCGCCGCCGGCCGCCCCGCTGCCCGCTTAATTCGAGGCTGAGGCCTTACGCACACGGCACAGATTTTGTGTAAGGTCTATAATCGCAAGAAGATAAGTCTTCTGGCGGCAGCGTCGCTATTCATCCCAAATGGTTAGCGATCTTAATTCGGTCTAGATTGGGAATCTAAATACTCTCTACTGATAGTGTGTTTGTTATAACCAATATCGAACACGCAATACTGTATCGATTTTAAGTATAGGCTGGGTACGTTATTGCCTTATTGTTTTATCGCTCCTAAGCCCGAATTAACTATGGCATTATTCAATTTATCAAGAGATAACGTTTTTTATTAGTTAGGTTTGTACTAGCTGCAGTAAAATTAATATTGACGCTAGCAAATTGTTGTTTCGATCTTTCAGTCTGAATAATGTGATAAGGGCTGTTGAGAGGGAAATATTTGAGGAACTGACGAGTCGCGTCTTTTATATAACTGCAAGATTCAGGGAGAATACTTTGCTGAAAATTTAAGGAATAGTGTAAATTTGAAGAATTAACGATTTAGTTTGAAAATAGCCACCTAGTATGTTTTCCACCGATGGCGTTTGTGGTTAAGTAAGTAACCTATAAAACGCAAACAATTTTCTACTCAGTTTTTGTTTCATAAATAAGGATTTAAGCCTAGATGTTACTCTTTATATTTCGGCAATAGATGCGAAGATCATAAACAAACACGATAAGTCAACAATCTAGCGGGCCGCCAGCGTTTACTGGATAAGTATTTATTTATTTTAGGAACATTGACCCTCGCATATTTTCAACTATCATCTAGTTTACTGTTATGTAATGTTAAATTTGTTGTATGTGGCCATTTCAAATATAAAGGCTTTGTAAACTTTAAATTCGATGCGACATATCTCTTGTGTCGCAAAAATGTTATAACAACCAACCGACTGTCCTCTTGGTATGGTACAGTACTTTAGTTAGACCTTATATTATAAAGAACATATATTGGTGCTTCGATATCAGTTTCATAATTAAGGTCATCGCCAGCTTTGCTAATCTTCTTTGATGCGACCTGTACCACCGTTTTGAACGTATGACAATCTTGATATGCAATTTCTCAACTGCCTCACGAAATTGAGACACGAGCAGTCGAACCTCTAGGTGATGTATGCATAAGAAATGTGGCAATCCACCTGTGAAGAAACTATTCTGTTTAGTAATTATTTCAGACAAAATATAGGCTGGGGATTCCCGAAGTGGTCGATATCGACCCCGTCGGTAGACAAGGGTTTCCCAGGGGTCGACATAAACGAAAACTGATTTTGGGGGTCGACAAGGTCTAAAAATCGACCCCAATAAATAGCACAAGTTCTTATTTGAAACTTTCAAGATAGTATATAAGTTGTATTACGTGTACCAACTTGTTATAAGAATGACTAACAGTTTAGCAAGAAGTATCATTGTTGTACTTTTAAAAAACTGAACAAGTCGATAAGCGTGCATACGTTCGTACAAGATGAGATTATTATTTTGTATCAATAGAAAAAAAGCTAAAGATTTTTAAAGTAATTTGGCTATGGGGGTCTGAGTTCATTCAGGAAAAGTGGTCTCTTGCCCAAAATAGTTTAGGAATCCCTGACGTAAGCAGTCCGATTGTACCATCACACTACAACACTATCTTGTGATACGATCCAATACGATATTGTTTATTGCCCGATTCGCTTATCGCTATCGTTCACACAACAGCGCAATGTGAACGAGGGTGTGACGTAGATGCGACGGTAATGCGCCGGTAACGCGCGGGTTATCGCACCGCCCGCCGCGCCCCGCCCCGGCCGCGTGCAAGCCCGTCGTGATGTGTAGGCCTCAGTACTTGTCCACGTTGACTCGCGGGCGCGGTGGCGGGCGCGGTCACGAAATATCAAACATATGGCGTGATTTCCAAGTGTTCACGTTCAAAACGCACGTGCGGTCTAAGTAGCGAGCTAACTAGCGACTAGCGCGTGCGGCGCGCTCGCGGCAATTTCAAACGCATGAGACGTTTTTGTGTGTTCATGTCAAACTAGCGGCGGCGCGCGCGATTCACTCGCGACGCCAGGTAAGTTCAATCATTTTGAACTTGTCGCTAGAAACGATAGCACGTTTTCATCGTTTTCAACACGTCACACTCGCGCAAACGCCTGGCGGCCAATGTGAACGCGACCTCGCAACATCTGCCGCGCCCGCAACCGCCGCCGCGCCCGCGCGTTCCTACGTGAACAAGCACTCAGCCTCGAATTTAGCGGGCGGCGCGGTGGCGCGGCGGCGGGCGCGGCGCGGGAGCGGCAGGATCTTATGCGTATAATAAAATGGACCCGTTCTCGAAAACAGCTGCGCGGCAGCGGGCGCGGGCAGGCCAACGAGCCCCGCTGCCCGCTAAATTCGAGGCTGAGGCCTTATGATGACACGTCAGTGTTGAAGTATCGATATTACATATTATCAATTATTTATTGTTGCTATATGCATGATATTACAGGATTTTTAATCGGATGCTATCATTAAGCTTTTGTTGTTGAAAACAGCGGAAAGAACAAACGTCTCGGCACGTATCGGTAGTTGCACGTGCTATAATGATAGTATGGGGACCTCAGAAACTATAAAGAGTGAGAAAAATATGTTCTAAGGAACCGTGTCGTCGATTATAGACATAAGAAAAAAATTGCATTCATAGATTTTAAACAAAAACTCATTCATAAATCGGTAATTGATCCCGCATTATGCTAAAATAATAACATTGTTGTTTTATTGTAATGTTGATTGTGTAGTTTATACGTAAATGTTGTTATAAAACCTTGTATCTAAAATTAAAATAAATCGTTACCTAAACGAGTCTCGAATATTTCTCAAGGAAATATGGCTGACATTTTGAACATTTACTGTATTAAATAACATAATATTAAAAACATTCCATTCATTTTGGACACAAGGTTTCATGGCAAAATTTACTTCTTATAATCTGTACAATACATTCCCAATATAATAACGACTTTCTCAAAATGACCGGGTTTAATACCCGAATCACGGATGAGATTTTTTGAAAAACTATGTGTGCAGTTTTTCTTACCTCTAAAATCGATGGCATGGTTCCTTCGAGCATACTTTTATATCTCTTATAGCTTCGGAGAGCCCCATACTGATTCCTTTCGATGTTACAAATTCTATATTAAAATAATAATAAAAACTTTACGTTCGCAGCCCTATAAAACACAAAACACGTAGTGCATGCACTCAGAACCAAGACAAGAACTAGAAATAATGTGATTTATTATTTTTATTTCTTGATTTTTTTTTTATGTATTAATAAAGGAAGCAAGCAATAGTTGGTACACTTATTGGTATTGTTATCTGCAATTCAACTCATAAATATGTATGTATTTAAAAAGGTGCTTTTGATGTTTCTGTGTTACAACAGTTTTACAAAAAACAACATTGTTTATTGAAAAATATTACTTTAATTTCTGTCTGACTACCTGATTAGCGCAGATGGTGACCCTGCTTTCTGCGACGAGGGTCCCGGGTTCGAATCCTGGTGCGAATGTGATGACCACGAATGCTTGTACCCGAGTCATGGGTGTATAGTATCTATATAAGTACTATATATACCATACATACCCACCTACTTTAGTTTAGTTCAACGTTTTGTCATGACTTGTATGAAAATCAGAGTCAAGGTTGCATCGATATTATAATGATCTCATATATTTTTTTACACACGGCAATTTTAATTATTATCATATCTAGCTCATATTTAGTTGTATAGTATTCGCGTAAATATAAGAATTCCTTAATAATACTTTTTAAAAAAGTTACCCGGTGTCAAATGTTTACACAAAGTTTTCTTTTTTCAGACGCCGCCCTCCCGAAGCCGGGTACTTCGAATATTGACAATATTGATCAGAGCAAGCTGGACGAACCCCCGGCTAAGAAGGGCAGCTGCAGTTGAGCTGTCACCCTCACTCAGTCCTAGCCAGGACTACACTGGACTTGCCCAAAGCTAAAGTAATCTCAACCAGGTAAATAGTATTACTAAGCACTGAGTAATGTAGCCCCACCTTAATTATAGGGACGGTACGGTGTACAAATATAGCTCTTATGTATCGGTCGAAAAGGTAGAATTCGCAGAATATTTTTAAGTAATTAGGGTTTTATGTAGACGGGCGCTTTGTTGGATTTAAAGTGTGTATTTTATTATTAGTTAAAGCTATTATTGGTTGAGAACGTTAAACGTCGTTTTGTAAGTTGTCTGTTATTGGCAGATGAGTTGAGTAAATGCTGCTGGACTGCAAAACCTAATTTGTCACGATTCAATTTATATCTCTCCCTTTCTCACATTGTATATGTATTAAAGAGACATTGATATACATATGTAAAGTTGTTTTAATGTGTGTGCTGTAGCGGCTATACTGGGCCCCAAGTCTGCTAACACAATCGATTCATAATCGAACAGCAACCGCATAGTAACTGTCACTTTTGACAGATATTGTATGGGATATCTGTCAAAAGTGACAGTTTCTATGCTGTTGCTGTTCGATTGTGTTGGCAAACTTGGGGCCCTGATATGTGGCACCAGTTTGAGCCTGACGAGACATTACAATTGGCTTAATTATTGTCGATATTATATCGTTTCTGATTATAAACATATTTAAATAAACAAAGCACCCGCTGTGTGTTAATTTTAATGGAACGTTTTGTATAAAAGTGATTTGTTATTTAAAGGCTTGTCCACATGACGGTGTGGAGAAGCATTAAGTGTGTTGATGTAAAGATTGGAATTAGACAATACCGAAGCTGTATGAATGTAATTGATTCGTGTTGTGCAAGCTATTAACAGTACGCACAGGCGTGATAGCTTTTTGGCACCACATGTTTTACACCTGTAGACTCGTTTATATGGAGATTTTTATACTTAGCGTACAAAACATTTATGCGACTAACTGGTTATAGACGGACATGTTTTCGTAGAATTATTTTATTTTAGGCCGCTTAAGCATTCGAATTGTAACTATTAACCTATGATATGAATGCGACATGATTTTAACCGATTTTGTCATATTCTTGCTGTGGAGGGTCTGTTAATCAAAATTATTTGGTATGCTCAGTATTGTTAGTAAGTCTGTGTTGTATAAGGTACTTGACATTCTACAACAACTAGCTGAACAATATGTTGTGGAGCATACAGAGATACAGAGACAATTTATAACATAGAAAAATTATGCTGACTAAGCACCTTATAGTGTATATTGACCCCCGATTATATTTTACACAAACTTAGACTAAAATAAATTTGACAGTACTAATTTTATTGCATAAAACATCTGATGACAGTGGAAGACATTTAGGTCTGTCATATAAGTGTAGCAAATCAGAAATTGCCATGATATGATTGAATGTTTAAATATAATTCAAGCCATGAACAGCAAATAGCTTTTTCAACAACGATTTAGCACCAGTGATTGTTATAATATTTATTTTACGGCCCTAGACACTAGTCTTTTAGAGCCTGTAAGTAGCAATTTCATTTATTCTTCATATATCTCCGATGATAATAAAATTAATCCCCTACCCCTATCTGTGAATACGTTACTAAAATATACCAGACATATTGGGAGAACTTGACAAGTCAAGTTATACCATTTTCCTCCTTCTTAAACACTCACGGTTGATTCCACCAATATTACACATTTTTAAAGTTTTTTTTTAATTAAAGTCAATTAACAACATCTACTTTCGATTTCCCGCCAAAACTCCCCTCGCTCGAGCGATAATCAGCAGTGTTACCAGACGATAGATTTTTTTTTTGTCGAATTGGCTGTTTTTCTACGTTAACCACGGATTAGTAATATTAAATCAAGCAGCTATTATTAGGTTCCTAAAACGTACGCTTAATATTCTACTAGTAAAACTGTTTTTGGTTCATTTATAAAAAAATATGAATTGAAAAGTACAATATTGTTTATTCGTCGAGTGATATGTGTTTGTACAGTTCGGTGTTGTATTTATTTCTGTTTGTTTTGTATATAAAATATATTTTATATTAGATAATTATTGTTAGGGTTACGAAATTTGTTTTATAAACGTACAAAAAAATATTATCTCACCAATAACAAATCGGATACATGTTACTTTACTATAAGCACCTATTTCTAAAGAAATATAATAATAAAAAAACACTTACGACAGGAATACAAAACACAAATTTTATTCTGATTTAATTTTCTGAAAATGGGTTTTGCTGGTCATATACATCCTTACTTTATCTATGGGATAGTTTGTGAAGTAATACGAGCGATTTTCCTATGAGTTCATCACCAATTACCAATGTCATTAAGTCAATTACTTTCGACTACATCGTTTTGAGGCTTTTGTACAACTTAATGGTAGCTATCCTATATCAGTAGTTCTAGTACATAAGTTAGATATAGCTGGTGTTATATTTCGTCCCATTAATAATGAGAAGCTATTTACATTTGAAATGTAAAGAAGGCCTTATAAGTGAAGCGACATGGTATATCTCAATGGAAATTAAAAGAAAGATACAGCTATACGAATTAACAGGTAGCTGATATTCTTTTTTTGTATAGAAGTATTTGATTATTTACGGAAAACCAAATATCAAAAATACCAAGTCGCTTGTCTTACTAGACAGACTATATGTATTGTATTTTACTACTATACTGTATTTTCTACTTCACTGTCTATTTTGGGAAAGTACTTAACTTTTCCCATGAGATCCATGTTTAGATAAGACTTAAAAATAAATTGGTACAAATACAATAAATGCTATCTTTTGTGAGGCAGTTTTAAAAGGCTACCAACAGTTATTCCACAAAGCTAATGAATTTAAAAAATAGACATAATTTTTAGTTATAGCGTTCATTATTGATCTCAATTAATTCGCTTATTGTATTGATACCAATTTAAACTAACGCACAATAATTCAATTACATATTGCATTTCTAAATAAATAATGTTACTGTTTTATCGAACTTACTTACCTGGTTTTATAATAATATTATTTCAGCATACTTACATATTTATTACTAGTAAAGGTAAAAGTTCGAATCTCACGGAAGTATGAAATTTTTAAAAAACAGTTTGTTTATAGCATAAGTATGATGGAATGATTATTATTTCTTTAACTCAACTATTACATATCCGTGCATGTGCTAAATAGATTATATTAACGATTTAATTTACTTATATGTTAACTATAATTAAGTATTTTTTCTACTAAAATAGTAGTTTTTTCGTTCAGCACTTTTTCCCATTCGCAAAACCAACGCATTTCTCCACTAAATTGCCTTATGAATAGTAAAACATCTCTGCCTGTATAGTAAAACATCGAATTTTAATATTTGACATCTATTCGGTGCCACCACAATAAATGTAACCTGGACTAATAATACTGACTTAAGCAATTTTGTTTGGTTACTTATTACGTATATTTCCATTTAATTAACTACCTACTAAAGTTAACTCGGCAAAGTGTAAGGACTTTTAGTATGTACGTACGTATCCTGAAAATAATACTTAATCTGCCGTGTCCGTAACTGCAGTATAATTTTTGTGTAGCTATTTTCTTTTCTAAAATAATGATAAACATCAATATTAGTCATTTTGCGTAATTTATGTTGCGTATAAAATATTCTCTCTTTGGAAACATACAAAATTACAGTTATATCCCGAGTGAATACTATGTATATGTAATTTCTCATATTTTGCGACTCCGACATCACATTACCAAATTACGCAACGCAATTTACGTGAGTTATAGCATTATCATCACACTTTTTATACATTAAATGCAAGAATGTGTACGTCAATTATATCAACCGTCATCAAAACATGTGAAGCGTTCCTTAATAAAAAAAAAGGAATAATTGTCAACATTTGTTTAAATAAATATTGCGCCTCCATTATTGTATCTTCAAGTTTTAGTGACAAAGACTGTAGATAAGTACTCTTGTAATATTACCCATTATATACACCTGAAATTATGTTTATTCTGTTTCTCGATTTTAGTAAGTATTGCCAATGTCATTGCCATCATAACAAAAAAAAGAACAATATGAGACTTTACTTTTACTTACAACACAAATCTAACTTTTTAATTGTCACAGTTGTTTCATAGAATACCTTATAGTGTGTGTAAATTCATATACCTTGAGGGCTAATTTTCCTGTTCGATACAAAATAAAAAAGTGTTGGAATTATTTGATTGAATATTATAAAGGCGTCAATTTTAGTGTCAAAACTTAGAACAACATAATAAATTTGTACCATCGAATTAATATGTTTGGCTCGTCCACATTTATGTTATTTTTAATTGATTTAACAACACACAATTATTATTATTGATGTAAGTATACCACGAACTTACTCTAAAAAGTTCGCTGTTTTAGAAGTTTTAAAATAAATAGAGAAAGTAATCACAATGTTTTGTTAAATATTTAAGTTCTTTAATAAGTCACCAGGGGCGCTGCCCTCGTCCACTTATTAAACTTTGAATTACTTCCGATGAACAGCATGGAATATGGTTTATAAACTATTTATAACTAAAATACGTTACAAAATAAATACTGAAATAACTATGTCGCAGTAAGATAGTTAAAAATGTAATATAATCATATGCTGGATGATACGAAGATACGAAAGCATATCATAAGTAGGTATATCACTAAGGATGTAACTATTCTAGTCAACAGACCGCTATGAGAGAGGTGTGGGTTGCAGGAGCGTACATTAAAAATATACTTACATAGCCCAGAACGCACGGGTTCGTTCGGACTACTCAACAGCACGAACGACTGGCTCGTTCGATTTTAATTGGAACCCCGCAAATCCGGATTCTATCATGTCACTACATTAGTTTAGGGATAGCGTTATATTGCCAGATTGAAACCGTGAGATAACAATGGAATCATTTTCTACAACTATCTCACGGTATATGGTTATACCACTAGGGATATAATTATATTACGTACTATGAACTATCTTACTGCAAAGCTACTAGTTTGAATATAGACATATAGTTCATTGTCATTTTTTTTTACCTATGTAACTTGATAATATCAACCATGTATGTATGTATTGGACTTATTGGGAGATTAGAATTAACAAATTTGTATCGTTTTGTATCTAATTTGCTTTTTAGCAAACGAAGATAAAAATAAAAAAGTGAAATAAATTGTTATTTTATTTGTGTTTACTTTTTCTTTGGTATGGGTAGGAGAATAAATGGGGAGAGGTACCCGCTCACCACTTACCATCGACCTTGCCCAATTATAAACCACAAAAATCGATGATAAGAATAAACAATTATAAAAAAAAAAGTCAAGTTTATTCCATTATAATTTCCAATTATACACTTATGTTTTTCGTAGTTATGATTATACAATAAAATCAGTTTTTGGAAAATAATACTTTTACAAATACTTCACTTGTTTTTTACAAAGAGTAAAGACCGAAAGAACGTTGTCTTTCTTCAAATGGCCACACCTACCCAACGGTAGATATTCTGCCAATGTCAAGTTATAATTTGTAGCAAAAATCACAGTCCTAAAATTTTTACGCTGTGCATCTATGGCAAAAATCAAGATCCTCAGATGAATTCTAATGTCAATCAATAGGAATAACAAATTAAATTATAAAAAAGCTTATTTATCTTCACTAATAGAAGCCTTTTAACGAGAGCCTTCTCAGAGTGGTATTATGTAAAAATACACGATAATATGATGATTTCTTTGTCAAACAAGATAAATATTACCTATTCTATTTATGTTATTATTACTATTAGTATGAAGTATCCTATTAGTAGTAGTTTGTGAGAGCTGAGAATGGCAACACAAAACTGTGAGTACAGAAGTGATGCCAACCGGACTGTACACTATACAGCAAAGAGTATATAATCACTACGTTTTAGTATACAGTAAATTATACAGTAGACGCTACTTAGTTTATTTTTCAAATTTCACGCTAGGTGGAAGAACGGTCTACTTTACTGTTTTTTATCGCTAATTTGAGGCTTTCTAGTTCGGTAGGGTTGGCAACACCGGCAGAGAATTTGATATTTTTCTTTATCTATGACTTGTTCATACACGGATATTGTTGAGAGAAAGTGAATTAAATTTTTGCTTGGTTTTATTTTGTGTTGTCTTGTCTATAATAAATACGAGAAATGTGCGTTTCCGTATTGTGAGAAATGCTCTTATTTTCGTCTACAATTCGCTTCAAATGCCGTGTAACGGCTAGTTATTTGGCGTTAAAATGTTGGAAAGTCTCAACGATTGACACATCGGACTTCGCATGTTTAGCGTAATTTTAGGTGTATTGTTAATTAAACGCTCAGAATGCCGAGGGGAGAGAATAGGTCAAGTATCCTGCTGTCCCGGGAGGAGAACGATCAGGTGTTCAGTTTTATCGGACCCAAGTGTCAGGTGAGTGAGTGCACATCCAAACCTTTAGTATTGAACATGATTCAGACTGTCCTAAATCACGTATCCCTGCCCATATCGGTGTATTATCAGTCGATAGCGTTCCGATAAAATTGAGTTGGCTTCGATTTCGACGCGTAAACCAATATATCGACTTAGAATGATTTTGATAAGTCGTATCATACCTGTTGATGGTACAACTGGTACTATTAACGTGTTTACGTATTAGTATAAATGGCTATGAATTCTGATTACCAGTATTTGATTATACTGCAGCTAGATACCATTCCATATCTATGTTTACTGAAATATTTTAACTGTTAACAAATGTCCAAATAAGTGCAATTTTACTCTATGTATTTTTTTCCTGTTCAATGTATAATTGATGTAATAACTTTATGTTAAAAATAAACCTAGTGTTGTGTATTGATACAATCGCGAATATAATCTGCTCGCGCAGCTAGTGTTAGTGTATACAAGAGGCCTACGTCTCCAAGGTTCTTGGTGTTGGTTTCCAACAATAGCATATTTTTTACATAACTCATGAATTATTCATAATTATTATCTCACAATTAAGGATGTGAGCAGGTGTTATAAAGTTGCTGCGTGTGTTAGATCACCACTTTTTCTGGGACTTGGCCTTAATCTTATTTGTGTACCAAATATGCCTTTGGTTTTTTTAGTTTGGTTGAATTCAAAACCATTTGAGTACAAAAAATAACTTCTTATTACTGCAATGGGGATTTTATGTAATAAATGGTATGACAACTCAGATAAATAAATAATATACACAGTGTCATAAAAAGAATATTGAAGCACAAAAAATTTGCAAATTTGTGTGTTCTATGGCAATTGGTTTGCTTTTGGGATTCAATATGTTTAATTCATGCAGATATAGTTTGATCTGGGGTTCCATCATATTAAGTGGTTGCGTGCGGTCAGATCTACGCAGAAAGTACCCACAGTATCTTGAGGTCTTGCAATGGTGATCTTGGTTTTGGATTGAATTATATTAACATCGGGAACGTAAAAACATAAAATAAATGGGATAACATCTGTAAAATAAGTGTTATTTTCGCATAAATATAAGAAATCCAAACCACACTTCTAGTTCACTTGCAATAACTATAACAAGTAATGTTAAGAAAAGTCACTTGTAGTAGTTGTACTTACATAGTGTCTGCCTATAAATCATTTATGGTTGTGAAAGTTTTCATTCATTATTACTAGAAGCTAGTTTAACTTAGCCCCCATAGAGTAAATGAAAGTGTGTAACAACTTCACAGTTGACTATCTTCAATCTTATGATATCTTACTGTTTATTCGGTTGATTCAAGCTCTCAAATTGGAAGCAAGCAGCTTCAAACACCGTCATGCACTTTTAACATTTTATGCATTGACAAAAACAAGCAAATAAAAAAAAATTAAAAAAATAATTGGTAAAGAACACTGTCTAAGCTTTTATCTATTGCACATTATAATATATTCAGCTTTTTAGTGATCCTCTTTGACAAAGATGAGTTCAATCCCTTAAGTTTGTTGATGCAGTATTTTGTGCCTTTAACCTACGGGAGTTTATTGATTGCTGCAAAGTATTAGTAGTGAAGAGAACCACACTTATAAAGCTAATTGCAGGTCCGCCTCTACCTAGAGTGTGATGGGTGCGGTGCTCCTGGTTCCCTTACGAGCCTGTACCTTATTTGCAGCGCCCCGCATATATGAGGGGATACTTATACATATTGGAGCTCCACGGTAGTGCTTGCCTTCGAGCGCTACATGGGCTGCAGACGATACTGGCTTATAGTTACAATTTAAATTAAGAACGTCTTTCCAGAGCCTTGCAACGGCCGTAGTCCAACTATTCACAACAGAAGATCCGTCACATTCAAAATGGAAGAAGAAAGACACCGGAGTCCTCTGCCTAATCAAGGACAACGGCAAGAGGTCGTACTTCTTCCGAATATACTGTTTATACCGGAAGACCATGATATGGGAGCAGGAGGTCTACTTGCAGATCGAGTACAAGAATCCGAGGCCTTATTTGCATACGTTCGAAGCTGAGGTGAGTAACCGCTCTGTTAAGAATAACTATGATTGTGTTCCTAGCAACTTCCCCAATTTTATGGACGTATGCTGCCAGTCTATACCTTGTTTGGATAACGCTTGAAGCCGAACGCTGAAAGCCTTCGAGCCCTAATTACCATCACCGCCGGTAACATCAGGGCAAGATGATTTATCGGCATCTCTCAGGCTTCTGCTCCTCTGATCCACAACAATCAGTATTCTAATGATCGAGTTGGTTACTAATTTCAACTAGCATTATGAAATGGCCTCTGAAATCACGAGTGGTCGACATGTACCGTTTGGTTCTCAAAATCTTCGATTCGGTCATTAAGAATGACTCTGAAAAATATGCACGACACGAGATTTCGAATCGGATCGAATCGATTTGGTTCCTTGTCGAAAAGTTCTAAATCGATCCGCAGATTATCCGTTACGACCGTTAATGTTAAAATGACAGCCTTGGCTTCGTTTTTTATCATCACAATTTCTTCGTTTTTTCAAGTCTTTCCAAGTAGGTATCAAGCTTGGGTAAATTAAGAAATGCTAACTATGTAAATGGTTTGTTAAAATCATTGCCGCATCTTATTTTCATTTAAAAAAACTTTAAATCACTCAATAATGATTGCATGATTTTGCCATGTAAAGACTATTTCTTTAGCTTTAGCAATCTAGGTGTCTCGTATTTTTTTAACCAAAGCTAAATTAGTTTTTGTTAGGCAAGGCTCAATCGAAATGATAAAACACTGCCTAAAAAACGATTTAAATAATACCGTTTTAAAGAGCAAAGAAAATAGAAGTTGTAATATTATTTCGGATAGTAATATAAGGAAAGATAAACATCTCCCATCTTCCCAAGTGCTGTGAACATTTTGATTTTGTTTTGGGATTAGTGCATCTGATGAGTCACAATTCTATAAAGAGTCGGCCTGTCGCGTCCTCAACAATAATAATACGTCACACAACGCGTGCTGAATATAAACATAACATTTAGGTAGTTGGTACCTAATGTATATAAACCTCAATTATAGGTTAATATTTTTTTTCGCGCGTGAGATGTATGTGAGGTTGTCATTCAATCTCATATCTCACGCGTGAAAAATGTAAAATTTGGGTTAAAAGTAAAATACACTTGGGTAAAATGTAAAATTTGTTTTCAAATTTCAAAATTTAGACTCGCGTTAGGTATGAGGTTTTATCGTTACAGTATAGCACTACTGATCTATCTTCTCCCGGATACACGCTAGCATTCTACACAGTATGGGGCTCTACTGATCTATCTCCTATACACGCTCGCAAATCTCGCAATCCACCCAGTATGACGCTAGCATGGTGTGTGCGTCCGACACGTGCTGCGCATCGTCGCTCACCTCACATCCACGATACCAAACAAAATCATGATTAATGATACTTGTTACAGGAATACATGGCCGCGTTTAATTTCGCGAACGAAAACGAAGCTAAAATCCTGAGGAACATACTCCTAGAGAAAATAGCACTCAGGAAAAACAAAAGAGAAGGTAATAAATCGTATTTCATTATTTTTAATGTGGCCGGTGTTTACATAACGATATCCTATACAAGCTGTAGCTATCGCTCTCATCAACTGCTCGACACAGCCATCACCAGCAAGGAGATGACGACTCCAACACCGCAAAAACAAAGTTCAGTTTTATCCAAGTTCGAAACACGATTCAAAGGTATTAGATTCGTGATTCTTGCGATACCGTCGATATTAATAATGATTCGCGTGACACTTGTGAAGGGGGCATTCACCTTTTCATACGGCCTATGTTCTTAAAAACTGTCAATGATCGCGTAATCGCAAAAGTGATAAGTACCTACCCAGCCTATTGAGATCGTCTGGTAAACTGGTGTTTACAAACATCGCGGCCCACGGTTGTTTTCAAACGGCCGGGATTGTATGGCGTGTTGTTCGAATCGCTTAAGTAATGCATCATCGTTTAGATAATAAAATTATTATTTGTTATTTCCCATTCATTTGGTTTTCGGGAGATCTCAATAGGAAAATCCAACTCGGTGAGTTCATTTACACTTAAAGGAAATGTTTGTTATTGCTGGTTTGTTTCGTGGTTTTTATACCTTACGAGACTGAATATTGACACTCATATTTCGCTAGAACGCCAACTGAACGGTCCCAAACTGAGCAACGCTTGTATTATGGGTACGGTACAATGGTCGTACCGTATAATCATACGAGCTATTATCAGAATCCACCTGCACGCGTTTGACTAGCTATAAGAAACCCGGAGCGTTTTACAAGTTATTAATTTGTGATCAAATAAAAAGAGTGCTCATGTCGACTTGATGAAGAATAAGATTGGAGTTGGCTTTCAGTCAGCCCTGACTTGGTTTGCCAGTATTTACACGGTTCTTTTGTACAATGGCTCCACCTTTAACCAGGGCCCCAAGTCTGCTAAAACAATCGATTCATAATCGTACACCTTCGATCATCCACCATCGATTCATAACAGTATAGTAACTGTCACTTTTGACAGATATCCCATACAATATCTGTCAAAAGTGACAGTTACTATGCGGTTGCTGTTCGATTATGAATCGAATGTGTTAGCAGACTTGGGGTCCTGAGGTTATGGCACTTACCATTGCTGAGTTCACGTAACACAAACAGGAACTGTATACGGAAATCAAAACGAATGCGTCAGTGTAGATTTATCAGAACATCGTATTTCTGTAATGACTCATGATGGACAACTCATATCCGAACTACGATGAGTATTGATCATCACAGCAACTAAATATTTTGTTGTGTTTGCTTATACTTTGAAGAATAAGATATTTGACGATCTCATTAGCTCAGTGGGTAGTGAGTGACCCTGCTTTCTATGCTGCGATACCAGGTGTGATTAGGACGAATGTTTATGACCTATATAAGTATTATATACTGAGTTCGCACACAGTCTATATGTATGTACGGTACGGTACGGTGCATACATATACATACGGTACGGTGTAATAGAAGCTTTGCTTAGTGTGGGACCGTACAGGTGGTGTGTTCGTCTGGCGATATTTATTTATATCAAACGTTGCAAGTTTAAAAAGTATTACATCGTCTTGTAATTAGCACACAATATTATACAATGCAACAAAACCTGTCTTTTTTTTTCTATACATACAAATAAATAAAATTGGAATGTCCGTTTGTAACATTAAAATAACCGCTTTTTACTAAGTGTATTTGGATGTATACACGGTACCTATACCAAAACATTTTTTTTTACAATTTTTGTCTGTCTGTTTGTTTCGGCTAATCTCTGAAATGGCTGGACCGATTTTGACGGGACTTTCACTGGCAGATAGCTGATGTAACAAGGAGTAACTTACTTTTATTTTAGACTAGCCGTTACCCGCGACTTCGTCCGCTTTTTGTTCAATACCACGCGGATGAAGTCGCGGGTAACAGCTAATAGTTCCTAAATCTATGTTCTTGTTGCCAGAACGTAGACAGAGGTCGTTATTAGCGACGCGTGCGAACAGCTCGGGGCCGGTGCGACAGAATGGTTCGCTGCCGCTGCCGCCTCCCCCGCTGCCCGCGACCCAGCCGGAGCCCCCGCCCACGCCCACCCCGCCCCCTCATATACCCAAAACCAGCTTAGTCGGAATACCATCATCAGGTAAACTAGTATCCAATGGTTCTTCCTCACTCAGGTTATACTATAAGATAAAAGTAAAAAAAAAATCAAAGATTGGTAAAATCGGCCCACCCGTTCTTGAGTTATAAATGGTATAACTAACTAGCCTTTGTTATATATATGTGTGTGTGTGTGTGTGTGTGTACATATAACAAAGGCGTGTTAGTTATACCATTTATAACTCAAGAACGGGTGGACCTATTTTTATAATCTTTGACTTTAAACTTTTTTCTTATTTAAAACATGGAAAGAATTGTATTAGATATATAAGCCGTATTGACATTAGACAGCTGATTTTGTTATTTTTTGCAGGAACACTCTCGTTCAGGAGCGGCAAGAAGCAAAAAGGCCGCAAAATAACCAAGGCCGACATCGGCATGCCGGAGAACTTCACGCACGTATCCCACGTCGGCTGGGACGCGAGCAAAGGTACAGAGCCCCAAGACTGCTAACACAATCGATTCACAATCAAACAGCAACCGCATAGTAACTGACACTTCACAGATATCCCATACAATATCTGTCAAAAGTGACAGTTGCTGTTCGATTGTATTAGCAGACTTGGGGCCCAGGATTCTACATATTATTTTCTTCATAGTCCCACGAATACTTAATGGCGAATCCCACTAATATTATAAATGTGAAAGTTTGGATGGATAGATGTTTGTTACTCAATCGCGCCACAACGGCTGAACGGATCTGGATGAAATTTTGCACAGAGATAGATTGTAGTCTGGAATAGCATATAGGCTACTTTTTATCTCGGTAGAATGTATGGTTCCCGGGGGATAGGTTTGTTTAAATATTCCATGGAGTACCAATAAATTCATTTTCATACATATTGGATTCTGAGGCGGTACGAAGTTCACCGGGACAGATAGTTATATATATATATAGTAGCTATAAAAAAAATAATCGTTTTTACATCCGCCGGGCCTACGTATTTATTTATTACGGTTGCAGGTTTCGATTTAGGCAAGGCGCCGGACTCTGACGAGATGCGTTCGTTCTTCACGAAGGCGGGCATCTCGGACACGCAGCTCGAGGACCAGGAGACGAGGGAGTTTATCTACGACTTCATAGAAAAGTACGGCGGCCTCGACGCCGTCAAGGAGGAACTGCACAACGTTAAGAGTGAGCACCTATTTTTTATTTGTGTATACGGAAAAATATGCATCGATTTGAGTAAGATATATTTTGATGTAATGTTCACCGATGAAAACCAAGCTATTCTTGGCGTTAATTGGCGTTACTGGGATCGCTCCCGGTTAACAAAAATAACTGGTCGATTTTGGGTGTTACTATAATTAATTTCTATTTGTTCCACGGTGATTAAAAGCATACATTATGAGAAAACCTGTCATGTCGAAGGGAAAACACCTTATCAGTTCTCAAAAGTGTGTAAAAACCATGTGTTCAGTGGCTTGGCCTCAGTCCTCGCATTGAGGGGAGGCCTGGTCCCAGCTGCTGAGGGATGGTAATAAATGTATTCCCAAAAAATATATCCCTCTTCTTTATAGAATGTCTTAATCAATTTACTGAGGCATTTAAAAGATATTTTGTGTAAAGGATAGCTTTATAATACCATTTTAAGTGCATTAAAACTTATATGATTTTGAGGGTAGTTCTTAATGCTTGTTTCTGTGTGGCAGGCGCGCCGCGCGTGATCCCGGCGGCGCCGGCGGGCGCGCCCCCCGCCCCCCCCGGCCCGCCCGCCCCGCCCGCGCCCCCCGCCCCGCCCGTGCCCACGCGCAGCCCCGCGCCCCCGCAGCCGCCCGCACCACGTACGTATCATACACTTGGTTATCCCATTTATACTGTGGCCGTGTAAGATAAGATATAACATTTTCCTGTTGATCTTTTTTTTTATATTATTACATTGCCATGGTTCATCACCAACAACGAGATCCATGACAAACTGGCAATGAACTCAGTAAAAGAGGAAATAAGATCACTTTCCAGAAACTACCAGCATCGTCTGGCTGAGCACCCAAATTATCTGGCAACACAACTACGGATCCAAAATTATCCCAAACGCCTTAAATGGCATGACATACTGAAGCTGCAAGAAAGAACGTAGCTTCCCAGAAATAGGAGTAGTGCCCTCAATGGAGTGCACACTCGCCACGATAACTTCCAACAACCAATCCGCTCATAGTTCTAGGACTGATCGTGGATGTTAATAAAAAAAAAAAAATATTACATTATAGGCACGTATTTGATCTCGATCTCACCTGATGACAAGTGGCGATCTAGTACGAAGGTACCTGTTCTCTCTCGACTTGAACACACCCAGATTGTAGTGAAGAGATCGGTATGCGCAAGAGTTGATTAAGCGTTGTGTTGCAGCGTCCCGCGCGCCGCCGCCGCCGCCGTCGCGCGCGGTGCCGCCGCCGCCCGCGCCCGCGCACTCGCATCGCACGGCGCCGCCGCGCCCGCTGCCGCGTCAGTACACCAGCTTTACACAAGTTATATACAGCTATTGTCAAGTGTTTACAAAACAAATGAGATGGGAAGGGTCCCACTACTGACCTTTGTGAACTTTTCTACCCGTAAACCAAATTAGTTATAGTAATAATAGCATTCTACAACACAAAGTTGACATCACTCCTCTCAAAAAGAAGAATCATCACAAATATTTACAACTAAAACTAAAACGAGAATCTGTCGGTTTTAAGAAACTGTGAACGGTGATTGATTTTTAAAATGAGGAATTCATTATTCTTTAATTCATGAAATCGATTTAAATCATCCTATTATAATCGTATTGAGCTATTTCATTTCATGTTACTTATATTTTATAACTATTTAAAATAGTGTTTTGACCAATATCACAGGGATTACAAAGTAAATTCCTTTGTAATTTCAATGTAAATGGACAAGAATTTTCCATAAATTTGGGGGCTAATGTGTTCGAATTGTATCGCGCAGCGTCGACGTCGGGTCCGCCGTCGGTGCCGCCGCCCCCGCCGCCCGGCGTGGCCCCACCCCCGCCCCCTCCCCCGGCGGCCGCGCCCCCGCCCCCGCCGCCGCCCGCCCCGCCCGCCGCGCCGCCCGCCCCGCCGGCCCCGCCCGACACGCGGGCCGACGCGCCCGCCGCCATGGACCCGAGGTCGGCGCTCATGGAGAGCATACGAAACGGTGGCAAGGGACTAAAGGTAAGACTCGGCACGTTGAATGAAATAGCCATTCAAAAAGTTTAGAAAAATATCAGGGTAGAAAATAAGGGCAAGGCGGAGCATGCTTGCATTGGAATTCTATCTTTATCGACATATCAATAATGACCATAATCGTAATTTCAATTAACATACTTTGAAGTTCACATATTTTTTTTGTTTCATAAATACGATTGTTCTTTTATTGAAATTATGATAAGGATCGATATTACGATATAGCTATTTTAGTAATGGGGCGCAAGGTGATAATCCTAATACGCTCCGTTCGTTTAACCTTGAAGATGCCGCACTCCATTGCTCTTTGACATTAATAATGACTTGTTGGCAGCGTGTCGAGCCAGCGGCTAAGCCGGCCGCGAGCGAGGACAGCAGGAGCAACCTGCTCAGCGAGATCCGGCAGGGCATCGAACTGAAAGCGGTGAGTCACTATACATACTTTTCAAGTCCTCCCAAGATTAATCCACGAATAAGACCTGCATACAATCTCCAAGTTTTATATTAAAAAAACATTGCACTTAACGTGGGCAAAACTGGGTGAACATATTCTTTCAAAAAATAAACTATGGTGTGAGCGAGACGGAAGCTGCTCAGGTTACTGCCCACTTTGAGAATGAATTAATTTTTAGCGCCAACTATTTTTCACCTTCTTAAAAACCACTATTACTTCAAATTAAATAAATTATTGTAAGCCTCTACACAACGCCCCCATTTTTTTTCTGGGTCTCTTACCGCCCTTTAGGCCTGCAGCGCCCACAAGGGGGCGTTATCGCCCACTTTGGGCAAGGCTGCTATAGATGGTCGGATGGAGGTAAATATGGGACTAGGCCCGCCACACACTCCCACCACTGCTACTCCTGTAAGCCAGGATCTACAGTGGTGTCCAATCGGATGGAGGTAGTGAGATGTGAGTTGAGCCGGTGGTGTCGGTGCAGGTGTCCCGGTCGGAGAGCGGGGCGGGCGCGGCGGGCGGGGGGCGGCGCGCGCGGCCGGCGTGCGGGCTGGCGGAGGCGCTGTCGCGCGCGCTGGAGGAGCGCAACCGCGCCATCCACTCCGACTCCGGCTCCGCGGACTCCGACTCCGCCACCACCAGCGACGGCGAGTGGGATGACTGAGCGCCGCCTGCGCTACGGAAACCTGTTTACCTCCTCATTGATGCTATTCAACGTACTACACCCGCGAGGCTATTTTCAATCATTCCATATCGAAATCGAAGACTTGCCGATATATAAATTCTTCGTAATATCACACCCGGGGATAGAAAGTTTTGAGCTATCACCTGACTGCTGTTTATAAAATCCTTTTGACAGCTCATCGAGAATGACATTGATATCAAATAGTTTTCGAATCCATTTCCGATTAGTTATTCCCATTAAATACTTGACAATGGTAAAATACCCACATACTTGTAGGTTTGTAGGTGAGGCCATGTTTCATCTGATTTCATGGCATTTCGTTTCGTTAAAAAAAAAGGAGATTTGGAATGATTTAAAATAACGCCGCTTGTCTCGTCTCGCTCGAGACGGGAAAGGTCACTGAGCGAGTTACAGGTGTGTATAAAATTACCTTTTCTTTGAGTATTATAGATCAATAAATATTAAAATGTAATCTACCTATGTCTTGACAAACTCCGTGGCAGAATATAATTATTATGAAACCAAAATACCCATCGAAACGTTGTGAATTTTATACGAATATGTAGTCTTTGTTGTACAATACAACCTAGTCAAGGCAATATATGATTGTATTTAATTATGTTATCCATTCAAATTAATATCTTTACGTTTTATAATATGGGAAAATGTATTTAAATTGTGTTAATTGATAAGAATTAATATTGAATGTATATGCTATTAGTGACAAGTTAAAATCATAATTAACGGCCTCCTCAGATATGGGTGGGATTCTCCGGTCATAAATATTATTAATAACATCATACCACCTATATCTCAATCTTAACATTAAATTAATTAATGCCTCCAAACAGACATAATAGTTATAATAGTCGATTAGTAACACATAAAAGAGTGTAGAACTAAATTTGAATTTGGGTTCGGTGTAGTTTCTGCTATAATTTTGTCGTACTATGCCAGCAATTATAAGAGCCCAAAAATAGATGAACGTTTTGCGTTGTTTGTTATGTATGGATATATCGCCCCATGCAAGCAGCAGCCGGGGTCAGGGACCGGTGCATTGCAAAGAACTCGAACACTGATTCCTCTCCTCTCCGTCTCTTTGAGGTTTAAGCTATAGTGGTATGATGATATCAACTTTCTAGTTTATATGACTGACACAGGATTAATATAAACGTTGGGCCATGCAGGGAAAGACAGGGCTATAAGAAAATGGAGACGCAGAGCGTCACATATTATTTTTATAACCTTGGCTCATAGCTGGGCAGTTTGTTTTGATACAATGCAGGCGGCAGGCCGAGTTCACACTACTTGCTCTCGGCCAAGTGTGCGAATGGGACTTATAATTAATTCGAGATAAACAGAATATCCCCGTCTCGCACATACGGCGCTAAAAAGTATATAGCGCTTCGCGCTCGTACTTGAATGCCGAAAGCATTCGACGTGGCCGACTTTCGAAAAGCAATAGACAAAATAAAAGCAATAAATTTATAAATATTTTCTTATTTCTCTGTAAATATTATAGTATTATTTGATTGTAATCCAATTTAAGTAATATGATTTATCCGTTTCAATAATATAATATTAAGTTATTAATGTTTTGTTAAGACCTTTCTGTAACATAGTATAATTAATAAATTGAGATAATGGCGGCAAATATTGTAGGGCCAAATGTAAACAAGCCGGTGGTCAATAACGCCAACTAATGAAGTATTGCGTTAATTTACACTATATTAACATCTATCCACAACTGTACATTTCTGTGTGTAAAGTGTGTATATAATTTGTGCAGTAGTATTAATGACTAAAGTGCTATAATATGACTGAAGGAAATCGACGGTGATCCTAAAATAAATGTATTTTAGATAGTAAATAGTTGATCAAGATAGACGAATAGGACGAAGTTAATTGACTTAACGACACGAGTTTGTTCTGTAATGAGCAGAGAGTTGGCTGCGATGCTCCAAATCTAAGTTTAAACAATCATACAATAAATACTGAATATATTTCTCTTACATTTTAACTGCTGACATTCACCTATAATTGTATATAAAATTAGATTAAGGGTCATTATTATCTAATTGATCGATACTTATAACGACAGATATTTTTATAACTTTGAATGATTCTATGAACGTCTGACGTGTTGTACCTGTAAAACCTTTTGGTGATGTGGTGCGAGAACTAGGCTAGGTTCAAACGATCGCGCATCGTCCAGGGGCACTGCAGGGATATTTTTTTAGGATTTTATATACTGACAACTTAACATACATACTGCTAGCTAACTAGTGTTTGTTCTTAGTCTAAATCTATCCGAATATTAAGCTCATCAATAAGTTAAGCCCTAATATTATTCGCACATGTCGCACATCATTTTAATTGTATTCAAATTCTCTGGTTTAACTCGGTTAACTAGTTTTTCGTAAACGATTCTGTTCTGTTGACTAATTAATAAACAATATATTAAATTGAAATTATTTTTATTTTATCATCTTCAGATTACTAATTAAGATGCATAATTTCTTCCTCAATACACATACCGCCGAGAAACATAAAATAAATCGCATTCGAAACAAAACATAATTAAAATACCTACATACATATTTCTATTTCCCTTACAATTAACATCGAGGTTGACTATGCCTTATCGTAGCTAGTAACTTAGAGATTACATAAAATATAGCATTCACACCTTTGGCTAATGCAAACATTAAAAAATACAGCACAAAATGATATACTTATTGACTACTGACATATTTTTGGAATGATCATTTTAGGTGATTCATTGACTTCCCAAGTTGTTGTTACACTTGTGCTACCTTAGTATTTACAAAAACTACCCAACAAAATGTATCAACCAGACAATTTTTCTACACTCACTATTTACTTTCCTACATAATAGTGAGACTCGTGACTGAAATATATAACAGCTAAGTCGAAACACAAAATTGTTATGTCCACATATTATTTACAATAATAAATTGATAATGAAATGTGTTTAAAAGGCGACTTTGTTTCGTAGAATGGAAACAAAAAATAGGACAGAGCTATGGTCAAAAACAGGCGGCTGACAACACGCATCTCCTTTTTTTTCGTATAGCTCTATCTCTCTCTTTATACTTTCATCCAGGTACACCAAGTCACTAGATTAACTATGCAATACCCTAGTCATAAAATTCTTGAACAAATTACATTATGGCATTGTAGTATAAAACTTGAATAAGTGAGTCAATCTGTGCACTATTCTTTACAAACCTTACGCATCTAATTTAGACGCTAGACGCACCGTATGCGCAAGCGCAGTTTGGTTTGCTTTGGTTAATGTAAATCATACATTATTGTTGGATAAGCATATACATCTTTTTTAATATTGTACTTACAATAAACTAATATTCGTGCGATTGAAAATACGATGCCTACAGTACCTAATATTCCAAAGGTTTTTATTTAGTTTGTGCTACTCCACATTAAAATCGCGAAACGAACATCATTAGAGCGTCAATATTATACATATTGATCAAATTATGTACCTACCTACAATATTTATATACTATTTAACAGGAATGGTACAACCAAAAATAATATTCAAGAAATAGACTACCACAAACAGTAGTCAGCACATATTAAATAATTTGTCAAGTGAACTTAATATATACTAGTTACTTAAATATTAAGTAGATGCCTTATTGATAGTGTTCTTTACTATGTACAAACTAAAATCACTACAAATATTGGTGTGAGTCAAATTGTAGGCAAGATGTTTAATAATAAGTATTTATCTCTCTTATAAGAGCTACTTTACGATTTCTAGATCGTTTTCAAATTACACTCCCGAACAGTTCGATCGAAACAATTAATCATCAATGACTACGACTGCAGACATTGTTTCCTCAACATCGACCGAATCGTCGTCGGTTATATTGACAATGTTATCTTCTTCAACGCCCTTCTCTTCTCCCTTCTGATACAGCGACAGAACATCAGATATAATGGGTGATTTGACAAACATGAGCACATCATTATCTGGCTTTGAGTCTTGGCTCTCCTCGTCCTCGGCGACCGGCTGTAAATCCGTTTCATCATCATCACTGTGCCCATAATACTTTTCATCGTCCTTCTCATCTTTTGGTACATACGAGTTGATCAACTCGTTCAGGTTCTGGTCGCAAGTGAACACCTTGGAGGGGTCAGAGTCTTCTTTACCGCACTCGTGGTACGAAAACACTTTCGCCGAAGTGAAATACTTGCGGCACAGTTGACACTGGTTCAGTAAATGAGCTCGGTAGTGGTTGTGCAAGTTCGGGAAGTCGCCGCCGCACACCACACATGACTCCGCCTTCACGATCGCCCTGTAGTGGACTTTCTTTGTCGATTTATGCACTTGTTTCATGTGTCGCATGAAAGGTCCGTATTTGACGAATTTCTCGCCACATTTTCTACACTTAATAGGTTTTTTATTGTATTTCCTACTTCGATGGGAGAACGCGTGTATGTTGAACGCATCCATCGTTTTAAACTTGAACGCACAGAACCTGCACGATATTGACCCTGAACCTCTGTGTATTTTATCATGCATCAATTTAGAATTCTTCTTAGTGATTGGCTTGAAACAGAATGTGCACTCTTGATATTTGAACGCTCCGCCGTTAGTGAGGTTTTCCATAATTTCTTCATCACTCTCGATAGCGCACAAGTGATTGTCGAAGTCTACTCTCGAGTAAAAGTATTCCCCACATTTCTTGCATTTATTTTCTTCGTGATATTGCAGATGTTTGTGCAAATTGAAGAAAACTTTCTTGCAAATGGGACACTCTTCCTCTATGGATTCCTTAGGCATTACTATCCACTCTTTATTGTCGCCGTGCTCGTCCCGCATGTGGTATATCAATTCCCTGAACGCGACGAACGTTTCGTCGCAATGTTCGCACTTGGTCGGATTGTCGACGTTAAGTTGAGAAAAGTGGTGATTCTTATGCTTGTTATAAAGTGTGATTGTATTAAACTTTTTGTTGCAATAAATACACCCGTAATAGCCGATAGTGCGATGATAAATTTTGTGAGTGGACAGAGCATATTCATTCTCGAACATCCTGAAGCAGTAGTCGCACACAATTTCCGACTTGCTCGCCGAAGCCTCCCTGTTTACTATGATATTGTGCTGGGTTCGTAGGTGGCAGTCCAGTTTCACTTGCAAATGGAATGCTTTATAACAAATGTCACATTTCACATTTTTGGGGTAAACTTCAGTCTCCCCTATCAATTTCTTTTTCTCGCAACTGAACGCCAAGTGACCTTCCAGGAACCGGAGGGAGCTGAAGTAATCGAAACAGTAGTTGCACCTCAAGGAGTTGTGATAGTCAATGTGCCTCTCGAAGTTTCCTTTGCTCGCGAGCACTTTGAAGCAGATAGAACATTGTAGCTCTTTCAGAGGCCCGTCCAGGGTTTGTGGGGTGCGTTCCGCGATCCATGTCTCGTTGATGGCGTGCGCGTCGCGCAGGTGGTGGTGCAAGTCGTAGCCTTTGATGAACGTCTCCTCGCAGTGCTCACATTTCAGCGGGTCATCCACGTGCTTTTGCGTCAAGTGACTTTTTATGTGTATCCTGTGATTCTTAAGCGAAATAGTGTTCTTTCCACAGAACTTACATTTGAAGAACTCCGGCTTCCTTAGATGTGCTTCCTCATGAGCTTGCAGTCTCCGTTCGTCTAGGAACACTTTGGCGCACAGTTTGCACGAGTAATAGTGTTGGGGCGGAGCATCGGGGTCGGGCTTGATCATCTTGCTCTCAGGGTGCGTCCGCCTCAAGTGCCGAATCAGTTTCACTAAATCCGCGTAGTATCTATTGCATATGGGACACTTCACTTTATTTTTTCTTAACTTTTCTATTCTCTTTTTATGAGAGTGATGATCAAAATTGTGCCCTTTCAAATGCCTCTGGAAGTACTTCTCGTCCGTGAACCCTTTGCCGCATGTGGTGCACTTGAACTGGCCATTGTCGTCTTCGTAGTGGGATCGGGTGTGGATCTCCAGTCTCCTCTTATTGGTGAACTTCACCTTGCATATCTGGCACTCGTGTCTCGCGCCGAATAGGAACGTCTTGGAATTGTGGTAGATGAGATGGTGTTTGAGCGAGTTCTCGGAGTCGCACACTTTGCCGCAGTGATGGCAGGTGTGCGTGCCGTCGAACACCGCGGTGTCCGCCGAGTTCGGTAACGCATCGCCGACTATGGTGTTGTTGGCGCTGTCACCCTTCTTGTAATGTATCGCCATGTGTGAAAGATATACTTTTCTGTATTGGAAGACCCTTTCGCATATGGAGCACTGGTAGTCTTTGTTCTGGAAGCGTGTTTGCTTGTGGTAGTTCATGTGCGCCTGCGCGGCCCGCAGGTGCTTGCTGCGGCGGTTGCAGATTGGGCAGGTGAGATGTTTCGGGTCCAGGTTCGTGTCGTGGTAGTGCACGCGCATGTGCAGCTTGTAGTGGCATTGGAATCGGAATGACTGGGGGAGAGAAAAGATAAATATAAATTATTGGCCTCACAAAGAAATGCACTTAGGTGAGTGAGCCAGCACAGTGAATATTACATCATCATTCATCTTTGGGTGACTATAATAGTTAGATGGTGGTACAACTTCCTTAATTACTAGTATGTTGACAAGACAGAGAATAACACAATAAACGCAATAATTACCTCATTGCAGACGAAACACACCAACTTCTTCTCTATGTTGTTACCAACATTCGAGTGCCAATTGACGTGCCTCTTCAGCGATATCAGCGTGGGCATCTTCTTGCTGCATATTGGGCACGAGAACCCATTGAGATCGACGAGCAGCTTGCTGTCCTGGGTGACGGGAACCTCTCCGAAGTCGTCGTGACTCTGGACGGGGTCCAGCGGTTCCGCTTTAGCCACAACGACCTCACAAAAAGCCGACGGATCGAGAACATTCTCCAACTTCTGCTGCTTCAACCTATGAATTAGTTTGATGTGATTCGCCAACGCACTGCAGCTCTTAAACTGATCGCTGCAGTCGATGCAAGTGTACAGGTTTCGAGGTTTCATGTTCTTGGATATATGAGTTTGATTGTGTTCGTTGACCGCGCTCACTTTCATCTCAATGTCGCATATCAAACAGCGGACATTGCAATCTTTGAGGAAGATCTTCGCGCGCTTGTGGCCGGAGCTCATATTGTGTTTTGTCTTCTTGTGATGGAGCAGTAATCGTTTATACGAGAACTGTTTTTCGCAAATGTCGCAAGTGTTGTCGTCGCCTTCCTCTTGACTAGACTCCGATTCAGAATCGCGGTAGGTGTAGCTGAGGAGGCTTTCGGACGCCTTATCCGGCGGTTCCGCCTTCACTTCCACAATTGCGGTTTGACACTTCATTTCGTGTGTTTCTTGTGACTTCTTATATTTAAATTCTTTCTCGCATTTGCCACACTTGTATATCTTAAGTGATGTGTTAGAGCTGCTTGGTACCGAGTGGATAGATGTTGAGTCCTCTATGGTGCTTGCCCTGAAAGAAAGGTTTTTTTTACTAATTATTCTAGATATTTACTAGCTTCTTAAGAGAGCAACACTCCAATTTTCAGGGATGCCTCTATATAACACAGTGGCTATGAAAGGGTATAACGGTCTGATTAGCGCAGTTGGTAGTAATCCTGTTATCTGTGCCGAGGGTCCCGTGTTCGAATTCTGGTAGGATCATACTTTGTATAATGATGATGAGCATGAATGTTTGTACCAAAATCATCGATGTTTGTATAAGTTATTGTATAATATATACTGGGTTCGCTCCCAGTCTATTGTACAGTACCCATAATAAAAGCATTGCTTAGTGTGGGACCGTATAGTTAGTGTATTCGTATAGCGATATATATTTTTTTATATTAAATAAAAATACCTGGACTCATTGTCAGCCCTGTTATCGTCATCTTGAACTTGTGCGACGTGCGACGTCAGATGTGTGATGAGCTCATCCTGGGTCGGCAGCTTCTTGCCGCACATGCGACACTCGAACGACTGCGTCGCGTTAAACTGCGGCGCCGCGTCAGAGCAATTCCGCCAATCGAAGTGCGGCTTCAGATGCAGGAAGAAATTATTCTTCCTAGACACAACTTTGCTACACACCGGACACTGGTAAGGCATCGATGTATCTATCTTCGGGCACCCGTTTATGTGCGCGGTGTACAGATAGTAATCGTTGAACGACTCACGGCAATACAAGCATGGAACCATCACCAATCCGTTTTCGGGTTTATCGTTGTCTCTCTTGAGCACAGCGGCGTGGACCACCCTCAAATGCTTCTCCAAGTTATCAACAGATTTGAATTTCGAAGAACAGATATCACATACCATCTTTCTGTTCTGCATACCATCAATGGGCTCCAATGAGACGAGTAGCTCTTTTTGAGGGGACACCACTGTAGGCTTAGAGCATGCATCTTGATCTTGATGCCTCTTCAGCATGATCTTAAGTTTGAATGTCTTCCCACATTTGTCACAGCCCAATCGGTCCTCCACATCTGTGGCATCCTCCATACTTGAGTTCATAGTTTTCTTTGGGATATTTACAACGGCGTTTTCCCCAAGACTATCCCTTTTGTGTACCTTCTTATGTGAGTTAAGACTTTTGACTGAATGAAACTGTTTGGGACATTGATTACACTTGAAAACGTTTTTTAGTAATGGTTCATCAGAGTCCGTTTCAGCTGTGCACATACTGTTGTCTTCATAGTCGGAGTCCATTTGAGTGTTGTACTCCTTGAGTCTGGGCCTTTTCTGTGATTGACGGAGTTCTTCGACGCGTTTTGAGGAGCTTGGCCGGTAGTCATTGGAGTGGCTGCCAAGCGATGCATTGTCGCTCTCTATACTACGCTTTCTATTTCTGGTTTTGGGAGTTATATTTTTGTCAAAGGAGGAAGATGGCTTAGTCAAGTTTGAGCTGTCGGTGTGATTGGAGAAGGCAGAGTCGCTGCTCTGTCTGTTTGGTGGGGGAGGACTGATGCTGAAACCTGAAATATTTGTGAAACTATAGTGAGGAGATAAGTAGTCATCATGTGAATAGCTTAGTACTCTAAGCTATTCGTGCTTGAGACAAAGATATACAATTTGGTCTGTTATATCATCCAATTAGATCAGGCAATATGTGACCGCTACTTATGCAAATAGTCATCCCTATTGTCAGAGGGTGATGTGCCTCTTATTGTATGGTGTTTTATGTTGATGATTGTCAGAGATCACTTCTCTGAGCTCAGATTACTTCTTGATATGGATTATACGTGACCATTTTGATATGACAACTACTGGTCTTAGGGAATTGAGCGGACTGACTCACTCCACTGCACAGGATGACTGCTTTTTCCAATCAAGCATTCTCATAGTCACTTGACTGGCAATACTTATTTATTCCATTACCTGGTGGTGGCACATAGTTTCGCCGTAGCTCCTGATCGGACCTCTCGCATTGCTGCTTAAAAATATATGCACTGCTGAGTTTTTGCACACATTCTGTGCACACTTTGTCAGGTAACCCATCCCCTTCATATATCTGGAACAAGATGTCTAATACAGAAGAACATATAACCTGTATTATGACTTCATTCAGAGACATGAACAGGCTTCTATGAAAGAAGGTACATTTATTAATGCAACTAACCTCTTTAAGCAATGTAATTTAACTCTATGGTCTAAGTAACTAAAAGAGAATGAGAGACGGAGTTAAAAATAGTAAAAATTATAAGCCAATAATAGTCTGATTATTTTGTGAACTCAATTAAATGGGGGTTGGAAATATCCCTTTATCAAGTAAAAGATATTAACATAACTTCATTTTTTCTTAACAGATATGTTATTGAGACAAGTATTGTGATAGTATATGATATTATTTCCATATCGAAATAATCTTCATGCACAACATTGATACATATTAATTTGTCTTCAACAATCTAACTTAATATTGATCTGACCCATTTAAACACCAATACATTAGTGCATAGCCATAAAATACATGGGAGAATAATGGAGACTATATATGGCAGCCAACTTCTGCAGAACCGAAACCAAAGTCTTTCATGCGGTATGAAAAATTTTGTTTAACACGCAGTGACTTTTTAAATTGTTTTTTTGCTAACCAGACATTACTGCATCCACAATTTAAAATTCACCTTGGCTACTGCATCTCCTAAGAGGGGAATGAATGTTTAGTTATATCACGCCAGAGTCATCTTAGTAATTTTTTATAACTTTCAAGAAAGTTAACATTTATATGTTGATATATAAGTAGTATAACGAAATAAAGAAGTTAACTGTAGTATCACTATCAGATTTATATTGCAAAATAAATGGCAGACGACGAACTCTCTCGCTGGATTATCCAATAAATGGTATGGAACACATCGTAAGATTCGTAAGTGTCGAATTTCTTCGGCAATGGAAAATTCAAGATGGGCTACTTTTTAGCGACTCACTTTCACCCGGGCACATTCCATGGCCATCTCAGCGAGCTGCAGCGCATTGTCGACCGTAAAGATGGAGTAGAAGTCGCCGAGCTTGAGGCATAGCCTGCATTTTCCCAATTTGAGGGCCATATTGATTTGTCCGAAAACTTCATGACACTATCACCAACATATCTGCGGATCAGGATTATTAGGTATACATCAATACCATTTACACTAGGGCATGCTATGAATTTAGCATTTCAATAAGGATACATGTACATAATAACGATAAGAATAGAAAAACTGATTTTAATAAATGCAGGTACCATTGGAACCGCCGGCATTAACACACACACACAACAGCGTAATTGTTTCTCTATCTCAATAATACACACACACACACACACACACACACACACACACACACAGTAGTAGAGAATAACACACGCAGCAACAAGACCAACCACCTCAAACCTGTACTACTGGACTGTAAAGGGTATATAATAACGGTGATGGACTGGCGCCAGACATCATCCTTTAAATTTCTTCTGCTCTGTGCTTCTACCACCTATCACCATGAACCGTTGAAACCTAGGTTCATATTTGATTCTAGGGTTCATGCCTATCACAGTAAAAATAAAAAAACAAGGTTGAATAAAACCCATTCGAAAAGGTTTCCCATATAATACACACCCACGCAAAAAACAACTTTCACTAAGAAAATCATTCTTAGTCAAAGTTGTTTTTTTTTTCTAAATTTCGTTTCAAAACCATAGAAACCTTTACGTTATTAAGCCAGTCATTTGATAGGTGAATAAAATTTTAGGGAATCCCCTTGAACGACTCGACAACTTGTCCGGGCCTTGCTTACATCATTTTTATCAGGTTTTGTGTTTAACTTCAGGTAGAACATCTTTACGATGTAATTTAGTGTTTTGCGATATTAGCATTCTGCATTGGATGTCGCGATGTATTAAGTTTGCTTAAAAAAATAGCAAGGCTGGACAAGCTGTCGAGTCGTTCAAGGGGATTCCCTAAAATTTTATTCACCTATCAAAAGACTAAACTGCTACTGAGTAGCAGTTTAGTCGTGCAAGAATGGGTTTCTTCTTCTTTTTTACGAAATGAGATGCGATGAAATACAATGGATATGAATATGGCCTCACCCGCAACTTAGCGGGTATTTTGCACAATGTCTAGTAATTAATAGCAATAAAACTTTCAATAAATACACATTATAAATAAAATAATGGATGTGACATGATGAAATGAAAATGGCGTGTCCTAATACTCAAGAATGGGTTTGGATTGGGTATTTGAACGACTGTCAGATTTTGACAGACAGTAATTGCGTAGAGCGTTTTTTTGTTATATTCTACAAAGAGTATATAATCACTACGTATATTCTACTGACCAAGTGTCGTTTCAAACTCTGTTGTTTTTGTTGGGAAAATTATGATTGACAAACACGATGGATGGAAGGAAGTCAAAAATGTTTTAAAAAGTGAAGTGTAGTGATAGAATGATGATTTATATAGCTGGTACAAATTTATTTAGGCAATGGTGTTCTGATAAACTTATTCTCAACGAATTCAGTGCTATAAATCCATACATAAAGGATTTAGACATCAATATTGACGACATAAGGCTATTACAAATTAATTGGTCATACAACATACTGAAAATTGACAAAACCCTTTATATAGCAGGTGCTTGGAATGGCAAAGAGAAGCAGTTTGTGAAAATTCCCTTGCCACAACAATTAACAGATGTTCATAATTTTATTGCGGCTGGTAATGATTACAACATTATTATGGCCAGCATCAATTCGGAAGAAGTGTGGGTCATAGACTTGAAATTGAAAAATGAATCTAAGAGAATTAACTTTAATATTGAAGCACCTTTTTCTAATGTGGTGAAGAAAATGAAAACAAATCATTGTGTCTCAAAGGTTGCTGTTTCCAATGATTCATGTATATATTTGACTAATGAAGGGATGGTTTATAATGGTATACTGCCTAGTTATATAGACACAAGCCATTGCATAGGAAAAATATTGGATATACATTGTGGCTATGAGCATTTTATGCTGTTAACTGATGTAGGAAGAGTGTATACCTGGGGAAATGGGCGGTAAGAAACATTATAATAGAGAACTACCATAGTTTTAGCTATCATAATGTATAGTAACAAAAATAACTTTTTCAGGAGACTGCAACTAGGACATGGTGATGTTAGTAATTTAGAGGCGCCAACAGAAGTAGAGGCCCTGGCTGGTATAAAAATAATGAAAATCAGTGCTGGTGGTTGGCATTCTCTAGCTCTCAGTGAATTTGGAGACCTATATGCCTGGGGCTGGAATGACACTGGCCAGTTGGGTATAAAAGAAATAGATATATTGAATAAAGAATCCCTCCAAAGTTATGGCATGCCAACTTTAGTTGACCTTTTGGATGATAATGGTCAAGGAGTTACAGAAAATATTAAAGATATAGCCTGTGGCTCGAAACATTCTGCAGTAATGCTTGAAGACAACAGTGTTTGGACCACTGGTTATAATAAATATGGACAATTAGGTTTCTCTGAAGAGAAATATCCTTCAATAAATTATTTTAAAAAAGCATTTCAAGTTAACAGTGATTGCATGATAATCTGTGGACCGTGGACAACATTGTTATTTAGCAAGTAAATAAACTAGCAAAACATGTTTATTATTCCTACTTTACAGAAGCTAAAGCGATACGTGATTAAATCCGTAAAATTATTTTTTTATGTACTGGTTATAATATGGAGTACTTTAAATTACAATATATTTTGAGGGAAGTGCTTTACGAACGAACAGGTTATATTTAAAATAAAAATAGCGGCATAAATTAGTCTAAATCAGTATCTCTAACTGGTCTGTGGTCTAAATAGTGTCAACTGTCAAGTGGGTTGCGTTCCATTGCACAATCACAGTTTCCCTGATATCATCATGACACGTCCATTATTCTATTTATAATGTGTATTTATTGAATGTGTTAATGCTATTAATTACTTGACACTGGCAAAATACCCGCTAAGATGTGGGTGAGGCCATATTCATATCCATAGCCATCAGGCTGAGGATTTTTTTTTTGCAATTTTTACCAGTGTCCAGTAAAATGGGTCACTTATATTATCCACATTATGTATCAAAGATACACACTTTTTGGAGAATATAACAAAATGTATAACTTCACGATTCAATTTCACACATAGGGATGCATATTGGATTTAAAAAATAGGGCCTGGTATCGGACGCGCAGTCGTTTGATGGGTAAGTAAAATGTTAGGAAATATGGGGTGAATAGGAATCCTCTTTATTGACAAAGAAATACTTCATTGAACGAATTGTCCGGGCATTGGTAGAAATCTACGTAAAAATACTATTGCTAGCTACATAAAGGTAAATACCCAGAGCAGCTAGACAAATTACTAAAAAAAAAGTGAAGTTAGTTTATGTCAATAAAACGCCTTGCGTATTATTTTTCACTTCGTACAAATATATTATTTTCCTTTTTGGTGCAAACTGTTGCTTGCTTGTGTGTTCCTAATTTATTTGTTAATTCGATCACAAAGTTTATACAGGTTGTTTTGAGTGGTCACTTAAATCTGGCGGTGGCGTATACAACGGTAACACTACGCTATAAATTAGGCAACAAATTTTATATGAAAATCTGATTGAGGCCGGCGTAAAAGTAAACAATTCACGATCCTTGGCGTGCGATTTCATAAACCATCTTCTCACTACCACCAAAACCTATTTACTTACGTACTCTGTACAGAAAAGCCACACCATGGCCTGAAATTATTTAAAATTTTCAATGTTTGTGGTGGTAATATAATTATGATTAAAATAATATAGGTAAAACATCTTAAAAATGGAAGAAGAAATAGCTCACGAGACTATCATTCTGGCGAGGCAGCTGTCCTCGAGCGGGTGTTACAGTAAGTCTTTCGATCTCTACTTGATGGCCTTTGAGAAAAGTGATATTATGAAAACTCAGCATGAACCAGAGTTTCGCGTGGTTCTCACACGGCTTAACGAAGTACTTGTTTCTTCCAACAAAATGGAAAACATTTTTCAAAATTTCAAACAGGCTTTGGATGCGTTCCCGGATAACATATATTACTTAAACGATATCGGAAAATATCTATATAAATACGAATTCTACACTGAGGCGTGGTTCCATTTCCAAAGAGCACTAAGAATACAGTCTACCTTTGTGAATGCTGAAAAAAATTTGAACTCTGTAAAAAACCTGCTAGTTGAGAGATGGCACTTCAGAATGATCAATGATAAAGTTCGCAATGAAGCATACCGCAAGGCCATTCATCAGACTCTAATACCTATTAAAGACAGTGTCTTGGATCTTGGCACTGGTAGTGGTTTGCTGGCATTGTATGCTAATGAATGCAAACCCATGGTGGTCACAGGATGTGATGGTTCCGAGACTATGGCCAGGCTAGCTGAAGACATCATACGGGAAAATGATTGTGTTTTAGTGACAGTTGTGAACATGATGTCAACAAGTATGAATTACATGGATATTCCTGGTAAACGCTCTTTGCTTGTGACAGAAATGTTTGATGCAGGCTTATTTGGAGAGCATATCTTACAGAGTCTGTCCCATGCCTGGGAAAATTTGATAAGTCGTAGTGGTAGAGTCTTACCCAACAAAGCTGAGTTCTTTGTGATTGGAGCTAAATGTGATTATCTGAATCTGAAATATCAGCTGTGCTCGGAAATGAAATCCCTTTTAAGGGTTTCACACTTAAATGTTCACATGTTGACTTACGATGAGACATATGACTGTGAGGATGTACACCTTATCAAAGACATCAAATACATGACTGAGCCTCAGTCAGTCATAAAAATTGACTTCAATAATTATGATGATATACAAGATAAACTAAACAGAACAAATCCTTATGAAATTGAGCTTAAAGCTATTGAAAATGGTGAAATAAATATCTTTATAGGATGGTTCAATTTATATTTAACAGATAAGATTACTGTTACTACTGATCCAAGGTCTGAGAGGAGAGCCAATGCTTGGCAGCAAGCTGTATTTTTTGATAACATACCTAAACTAGTCAAAGCTAATGAAATTATTGATATTGACTGCCTAGTAAATGGAGGTAAATTGACCATGCTGCAAGAACCTGATTGTTGCATCAACAGAATCTCATCTGAAACTATAAGATTCCTCAATGATAGTGATTATATGAAGTTGATTACAGGATGCATTGGTATGGCTTGTGTATATCTCGGACAGATATCAGAAATGTCACAAACAAGCATAATTGATCTGTGTCCTTTCCCCTTGTTTGGACTAGAACTTCTGAAGAGAGGAGCACAGACTCTGATATGCTGTGCAAAAACAAACAGTGACAAACAATTTTTCAACGAAGTTTTCAAAGTGAATCATATACCCCAGTCTAAGGTAACTATTCTGGTTGGTGATGATTGGTCCCAGGATGTCTTCAAAGACGAGAAGTACCATGCTATATTTTGCAACACCTTTGAGCTCTGTGGCGAAATTGATTTGCGCTTCAAAGAGATAGCTCACCTCTTAAAGCAAAATCATCTTGTGCAAGGTGGACTTTTTATGCCTGCCAATGTGAAACTGATAGGACAACTTGTTAGTAGCCCCTGGTTCGATATAAATAACAGAGTGTATGACGAAAATGTGAGCAATTATAAAATAGCAGTGCATATGAACAAGTATCAAGTGTCACAGAACTTTTGTATTGACTTCACTCACTTGGAATACACTGCTGTGTCAGAGCCGGCTATATTAGGCAATTGCAGTAGCACAATGAGTACTGAAGCTATTGATGTGCCGGCTATAAAAAGTGACGTCGTAAATGCTATACTATGCTGGTACAGTATCGAGTTGATGGAGGATCTGAATGAGATATCGACAAATAGAAGTAATAGTTTCATCGATGGTATCGCGTTCTTGGTGTACCCTAAAGTATTAATTATAGGTGGAACATGCGCAAATGTATTACGTTGTGTGGATCCCGACGGATCATTTAAATTAAAGATTGATGTTGAAGCCACATACGCTCATTGAGTTTCGACTTCTAACATTGATTAAGATCTCAATATTTCTTAGGTGTTATTCAGTTCTTAAGTTCCTATTTATTTTGATGATGACAGTGGTCTATTTAATTAGTTTTTAATTAGTAACAGTGATTTCTGATGTAATTGAGCTTATTTTTGCTAAAAAGTGAATAATATTGAGTGTGCTATATATGTAACAGGGTCCTAAAGGTTCCTTGAGTATGGAATGCGGGATTTTGATCAATCTATTTCCTAATAGGGAATGAATAGGTTACGTGCGTACGTATAGGGTATTTCTACTATTTACTGAATAACTAAATCTCTTATTAATATATACTCATATATACTTACATAACAATTATTGATGTTAGTGCGAAAAAAATAGAATAGGTCAGTATATTTTAATCGTGCAGATAGTACCTCTAACATCTCCCCTAGAGCAGATTACATAGCATAGTTACATAGCACTATCCATGAAGACAGTAAAAAGTAAGTAGATGTGACATTCATCTTTCTACCTAGTCCTCTTTGTGTTTTGTATTTGTACTAAAAATAAAGCTAACCTGCTCAAATGTCGTACCTATTATTGCTTAATTGTACTTTTGGGTGCAGCGTCGCCGCCATGACAACACGCCATCCAGATTGTTCACAATCCAACAAGTGTCACATCTACTCATGTCGTTATTCATTACAGAAAAATATATGTGTATACTTGCGTAAATTTACATACTTAAGTATATATGTGTTAAATGTTCGTCAGTACTTAGGTATTCCAATTTTTTTTGGCATCTATAATAAATAACTCGTGATCAAAAGAGGTGCCACAAATTTTTGCATTTTATAATGTATAGACTAATTTATTAATTCGTCTGAGTGTAGGTACCTATTATGAATGTGAATTTTTACTGTTAATTCTCAGATTATAATTACGATTTTTTTAGGTAGTTAATTTTATTGTGTTAAGTATTTTAATTCTGACCGAATTAGCCTGTATAATATCGCCAGACAATTTGGTACAACAACTGCACGGGCCCAAACTAGGCAACGCTTATAGGTACCGTATACCAATGGACTGAGAGCGATCCAAATACACTATAATATGTTGTGCAGTAACACATTTTTAAATATTGCAAATGTTTCACTGTAGATTAATTGTAAAATAAATTATGATGTACTGATCAGATCTATTCCCAGTAATCTCTATTTTGTGTCAAATAGTTTATAATAAACAGACTTACAGGGTGAACAATCGCAAATACTTATAATACGAACAACGAGTCGTGAACCCGCGGAAGTTAGCGCTAACTTCCGCGGGTTCACGTCTCGTTGTTCCTAGTGTACGCATCGTAACTCGCGTGTGAACTGCTGATTCGATCTAGTTTAATGTAATAAGATATTTCATGTAGAAAGTGTTCAAACTTCTATAATCACTACATATTTTATGCAATTTATCAAATCATACCGTACATGGTTTGGACACATGGATATAGAGATACCTCTTAACTAATGCTGATTACACGTTATTTTGAATATTGGCCGGACAGATAAACAATAACAAATATAGAGAAGGAACTCTGACCCAATTTCAGTCTTGCTTTTAGTACGTGACGAACGGGGGCGAAGCTATCAGGCGCGTGCCGTCCATTATATTATTCAGACTCAGGAGCTCATCTCTTCCTGGCCAAGAATGTGTATTACTTTGTCTGCAAGCTAAGGTGTAAGCAGTGTTGAAGTCGTATCGGTACTGTCGCATTCCATGTGATGTATTAGTTTGAGTATTTTAATAAAGTAATCTACATGTCAAATGCGTTTGTTATTTATTAAGTGTGCCAATGGGATTCGCCATTTTCATCATTTCATGCCATCCATGATTTTATTTTTGTGTATTTATTGAATATGTTATTGCTATTAATTACTTGACATTGGCAAAATACCCGCTAAGTTGTGGGTGAGGCCATTTTCATATCAATTTTATTTCATCGCATCTCATTTCGTAAAGAAATAAGTGTGCCAATGCAATGACGGTTATCAAATAAACAAATAAAAAAAAAAAATATGTTTCAAGTGGTTTTTATTGCAAGCACACAAAACGTTTAAAAGACAGGCCAGCCGCCATATGGGCGTCCAACCCGGCGGCGTTGGTCCATCTCTGTCCAGTCAGTGCGAGCACCACGGGCCCGTCGGGGTAAGCCGGCGCGAGCGGAGCCTACACGCCTCTCGGTCGCGCACGCGCAAGCGCAACCCCGATCAGAGGGGATTTAGTCGAAGAGACCGAAGCCCATGTCGTCTTCGGACTCGGAGTCTTCTTTCTCTTCCTTCTTCTCCTCAGCCTTGGCGGCGGGCGCAGCAGCAGCGGGGGCGCTCGTTGCGACGGCGGCAGCGAACTTGCTGGGGTCCTGGAACGAACGTATAAAAATAAGTGGCAAGAAATTAGTGCTAAAGTTAGAGTATTATTTTTAAGTGCCATAATTGCTTGGTTTCACCTATGTGGAGCCGAGAGGTGCGGAGACTATGCGGCGTAATCTGAATATCTATTTCGCACATATCTCTATCGCTCTGGTGGAAACCGGCCTATCTTGTTGCAGCAATGGTAAAATCTGGCTGTTAAGTGCATTGCCGCGAGTTTACTAAGTGGATTGCGGAAAATCCAAACGATAGGACATAAATTACCTTGATGTACTCCTTGATGGTATCGGCCTCCTTGAACTCGACTTCGGTGACGGCGGCAATGGCGAGCAGGTTCTTGAACCCGTTGACGATGGAGTGCGGCGCGGACGCCACGGTGGGGTAGCCGATGGACAGCGAGAGCGCCGCCACATTGGCAACTCCAGCCATGAACTTCTCACGGAGATCCTCGGGCTTGATGTCGAGAATGGCGGGCGCGAAGATGGTGCCAGAGTCGTACACCTTGTAACAAGAAAAGCTTAGTTATTTTTCTGGTGCCTGTTTATATTTATTACTGTTTTCGTCATTTACATATGGCAAAAATGAGTCACAAATATTACTATTGACTGAAGTGCATTGACAGGGTCATGGCTTTACATTTACTTCTACAGTGTTTGTCATTTTGGTTAAAAATCTGTCACTTTGGCACAGAATATTGATTCAAACCATAACAACAAGTAATTTACCAAAGGTAAATTATCAGAATGCACACCAATATGCAGACTGTACTCAACGCTTTGGAGAAGTTACTTTTGACTATGAGGTAAGTTCAGTACTTTACGATATAATTTGTACCTGCTTGACGACGAGACCGTACGAGAAGGGAGAGATGTTCAACATGTTGAGGAGAGTGGCCTCGGAAGCGCCGACCTTGTCGCCGGGCTTCAGGATGTGCACATCGTTGATGATTTCAATAGTACCTGTAGGAGATAGGGATAACATTTATAGTGATGACAAACTTGTTGTACAATTTGACATGCTATAGTTAAAGAAATAAGGTTTGTATCTCCAAAATGCCAGTGCAATATTCATTAATTACGAACCCATCACACTAGGATAAATTTGCAGAATTTAATGTTGTCTGAAAGCGAAGCCAGTGAATGAATGTTACATTCCCTGGTATTAAAACAGACATGTAGAAAAAGGATGTGAGCTACAGAATTTGCTTACCCTTGGAAATCTTGGTGGGGATTGAGAGAGCCTGGAAGAAAGAGGTCTTCTCGGGCCCCAGACCGGTGTTGTGCGCGGGGATCACGACAGACAGAGGCGCGATGGCACCAGGACGGGCCGGCGCGCGCACCTTGTTTTCCAGCAGTTTGTCGCGCACCTGCAAGCATTAGTACTCGGTTATGACAATGTACCAGTATTTTTGAAATATGTATTGTAATTTTAGGCCTGGTTTGACATTGCCCAGATGTTTTGATTAGTCAAGTAAGATATCCTATCTCTAAAAAGGCAAGTCTAAATATTGATTGAGTATCTGCCGAAGAGTAGATAAGAAAGTGATACTAACATCAACCAAGTCTCCGCGGGTGAACACAAAGCCGACGTTTCCCTTGATGTGGGGCAGGAGCTTTTCAAGGGCTGGGTTGTTGTCCATGTGGTCCTTGATAGCCTTGCGCATCATGGTGTTCTTTCCCATGAGCACGATGCTGTGCCCACGCAGGGAGATACGGATCTGCTGCATCTGGGTAGAGCCCACATTGTCCGCACCCACGATGAAACATTTTGGGTACTCGTCGAGGAGTTGCTGCGGAGAGAGAGTGGACACATTACTACGGTTTCTTGTTATGCTAGTCACTCAGGTGTAAGAAGAGTTTATAATCACGAGATGAGAAAATAACCAACTACCATGTAATTATTATAGAAATAACAAACAAATAACCCACCCATTTACTGTTTAAAAACACTAACGAGTCTTATATTTTGACTCTTGATTAAGTTTTGACTTCGAAGCTTAGTTTTGAGGTTATACACGTTACACAAATCAGAAATATATATAAAACAAAAACGGATACTTACGATGATCTTGGTGAAGTAGTTAGTCTTCCAGGTAGCCTTGTCCTCCCTACCCATCTTGGCGTGTGGTGTAGGGACTTCGTAGAAATTTAAGGACTGAAATCAAAGTTTCAAGATGTTAGATACCATTTCGTAGTTTAAAGTCACAATATGTATAATATTCGATGGTTTAATAATTCAACAGCACAAATACGTTGAATTGAAATATTACAAAACATGATTGCATTAATAAACTTAGATTTAATTATTAAAAACTCACCAAGACCGAACGCACAAATCTCTGTGCGGGACACAAATGGTAGAGATAGTGTTGGGGCCTGTGCGTCACTTATATATGGAAATGGCATTTATTAGTCGACTAACTTCATGCCAATCGCCTATGTAATTTGGAAAATATCGAATTCATAATAGGCATGATGACAGTAACTAAGAATCACTAAAATAATGTGTTTATCTAATGAGATAGGATTAACAGGTTCTGAAAAATGTATTTATTTACAGATTTAGGGCGAGATTGATAATTTATTTAATAAAATAAAACTACAAAATTCAACAGTCCGCCATGATAACTTGAACACCAATCAGAGTGAACTACGTCACGAGCATGTACACATTGTAAACATCGCTAAGTTTCGTACGAACTTCGACGATCTCTGCACTTATTAATTGTTTTTACCTGCGTTTATAAAGTATTTCGTGATTTCTATCGATCAATTACATAGTTTTGTGTTCTCAAAACATGGAACAAGGATTTACCATTTTTGACACAAACAATATAAAACCTGTTGCTAAGCAACCGCAACATTATCAGCAAAGAGTAATAAGATAAACTCCATACTCTTTACAATATTTATATACGTAAATTACCGATTTGATGTGTTTGCGGTCAGTTTGCATAATAGTGACGTCACAAGCGGACGCCATGACACCGGCGATCGTTTTGGAGCGAATTTTAAAATTACAATTTAAATAGCGTTTTTTTCTAATAAAAATTAGTTTCCTGCCGAAATAATATATTTTTTTGGAAATAGTAGATACCTTAGAATATTATAGAACAGTTTTCCAAAATCAGTCATCATGCCTATTAGTATTGGCATAAAACTTTTCTGAATAAAATTCACTATTTATGATATTTGAAATAATCAGCACATCGGCAGTTTGGATGAAGGTCTCTGGAACATATATTTTTCAATAGTCCAAATATAGTTACTCTACTTCATGCCTATTTCTTATTTTCAATCCTTATTTGAGTTTATTTCCCTTACTAATCTTAAACTGTGATTATGTCAAACCTTCCTTACTTTCTCCTTTTCTTGCTTATTAAATAGAAGTGTTCAGTAATACCATGCCCTGAATGACTAAATTGTTTTTGCTATTCTTAACATCTTCACGTTATTATTGTCCTATTTATTCAACCGTATACTGTAAGTTTCAAAATTTCAACCGTCTTTGTATGTTGTTTAATATTGCAATATTACCGACCAAGTTTTTTTACAATCTGTATTGTTTGCAAAATCATCGACTAAACACAAATGTACCATTTTTGAAGTGATGATTTAGTATGATAAGATGTCTCACTATGGTACCGATTCTTCAGACTGCTGCCATAAGGCAAACTGTCAATTGTCAATTGGGTAAGAAAGTCAGTCAGTGATATAATTTTTTATCTGTCTCTCATTCAGTCGAGTCGATCAGTTTCATCTCATTTCTAGGTCGTCTGTGATTTTAATATTTTGGACATTAGAGTCCGTCATTTGTAAAAATATTGCATAAAAAAGAGTTTAATTTTATTTAAAACTAAATTTGCGTGTTGTACCCACAAAATGTCGTTGTTCCGCAAGCCTAAGAAAATTCAGCGGCGCATGTTTTGTGCCGATGACGACGAGGACGGCGAGCCGGAGCCGCCGCCGCCTCCCGTCATCAGCCACGAGAAAGAAGCCAAGCCTGCGAAGAGCACACCACTGCTGAGCTTCGCTGATGAAGGTACTCAGCTTACTGTTCTACTGATCGCTCTTACGGACAACCTTAATTTATTGTTCGGACAATGAGTATTTGCTTCAACAAAGTCACACTCACAGTCATCTTCACACATTTTGGTCTAGTAGATTGGTGGCTCCATCCACTACATTGTCTGGTTGCCTGTCCGAATACCAGTGAGCAACAAAGGTGCCCATGATACAACACATTGCTTTGTTCACAATGTTACTGTTATTCTCCAGTCTTTCCAACAGACCTGCTATAATAATAGATGACAGAGTCCTTTCTCTTGATACCTCTCTTAGTTCAAACATATCTTCTTAAGAACTAACCTACCATAAAGTTATAAAGGCGGTTGCTCTTAATGTCACAATATAAAAATAGCTTCTTTACATCTTGCACAGACTATAAGGCCCAGAAATTCAACATGCATATTGTTTTTAGTGGATGAAGATGAGGTTTTCAAAGTGAAGAAGTCCTCGCAGAGCAAGCGCCTCGCCAAGCGTCGCGAGAAAGAGAAGCAGAAACGTGATGTTAACCCAGATGGTGATAGTAACAAATATGACAATAACGTTCATGAGGTGAGGTGTTCTATTTTGTAAAATGTTAGGGCATCCCTACACTGTCTGTATGCAAAATGTTTGCTTGTGTTGGCTGTGACAGCCTGCTGGGTGCCCCTACACTAGTTCAAACAGTTATTCCACTTTTCAATGCAGGATAGCTTGGTCATACTCGAGGCATTCTGAAATATAAATTGTTGTTTTTATTTTGCAGCATATTTGTATTGGTTATTAGAACTATGATACTCTGAGTCAGTTAAAGTATATGAGCCTCCTCCCAGCAGAAGCCTTTAAGTTTGTCGGCCAGGCTAGTGGAATATTATAAGGTTATGTTAACCTCATATTTCCAATAATGTTAGCTTTTTTAATAACCTTATGTTTTCGTTTCCAATTATATAATATACTCTTCAGTTAAGCAAAGGTAGACTAACTCAGAGTATCTCTGTATCTATGAATTGGTAAGTCACTAAAACAAACACCACAGCCTTAAATATCACTTGTGCTGTCACAATACTATAAAACCCCTCTAAAATATAGGAAAAGAACAACCACACAGAGATTGAAGAGAAGCCAAGGCCAAAGAAGAAAATCAGTCTCGAAGGTCTGATACTGTCGGGGAGAGAGGCGCTGGCCGCGGACGGGGCCGGCGACGTGTCAGACGAGAGCGCGGGGTCGGAGGACGACAACAGGGGGTTCCACCGGTACCGCGCCGAGTCGGTGAGGGCCGCGCTGGCCGGCGCGCCCGGGCGCATCCCCGACGCGGCGCTCATCCACGCCGCGCGCAAGACCAGACAGCAGGTATGAGAGGTGAGGGACCAGCGACAGCCGGACTGCGGCTCTCGGCTCTCGGCATCCTGCGCCGTCTACCAACTATATTGTTCATCTGCCCGAGTCTAACGTGGCATGCGCACAGTGCGCAAACATTCTGATTCGCAAGTCACAGGTCATTCGTTTTCATTGCAACTTGTCTTTCGTAATGGTTAACCAAGTTTCATGGGGCAACGGTCACCGCAAGAATTTCTCACTTTTGGTTACAAGGAATCTGTGACTAATCCACACAATTATTATTGTATCATTGTGGAATACGAATAGTAAACAGACTATGGAATTGGTCATCATTTTAACAATCTGAAGACTGGATGATTTGAAGGTACTTGTTCGTTTAATCATGTTTTACAAAACAAGTTAGAAACATCACACAATTCTCCCCGTATTTTCATCGTTTGGATAGTATGTACCTTTAAACAGTTTCTTGTTGATGAAACATGTTTCTTTTCCTAATGGCCTTTTTCCAGGCCTTTGTTAGGCCCATTGTGCTGCCAGTGGCGATAGAGATTGATTGATTGGTTATGGCACATCCAAACTTAGATTTTGTTATCATTACATATAACTTAATTTAGCGAGATCTACACTCCAGTCGAGAGTTTAGCCTAATATTGGGTAAAATGAAAACATCACTATGCATACGGTTTGTATTATTCTGGGCTTAGCTCTTGATTGATATCAAAGGGGCCGCTGCAAGAAAGTAGACACCTCTAAGTCTACTGAAAGCCCTTCGTCGATGCAGTAAATACCGTAACATGTCCTAGATAAGAACGGGAAGGGCGTAGGAAAACAGAGATGCGTGCCCACCACCCACCGCAATCAAGATTTCGGCTTTATTCATATATTCTTAAAGATACAGTATTTTGCGCTTTTCAAGGAAACTAATGCTGTATTAGACCATTTTTCTAGAGGCATTTTAAAGATGTTACATATTTTGAGTATAATTTAAATACAAATTATATTCATATCCACGTTCTCATTTTGCAATACAATAAATGTAACTTAATTAAGATCTGTTTGGCATATTAGTGCAGCGTCTGACAAGGCTGATGTTCAGGTAGACTTTTTTTTTTATCGTAGGACTAGCTTTTTAACTAACACAAGATAAATACTCTTTACAATTTTGCAATGTGTAATTCCAATCAATAAGTGAAAAGTCCATCAGCTAAAAGGCCTCCGTCGATGTTAAAATTGACGCAATAGAAGTAGTTTTTGGGAGTTCCTTTGGGGCACCGGTTTTTTTTTTAATAAAAATAAATGAAAAATTCTTAATTTCTGTCCCATTAAAGGTCAGTTTTGCGATGCATGTACTTACACTATGAGACAATTACAGTTTGATTTTCGAAAATCCAATGACTGACTGACTCACTCACTCATCACGAAATCTCCGAAACAATGAGCCCTTGGGACTTGAAATTTGGTACGCGGTTTTCTCTGGGCTCCTAGGTACTCGCTAAGATAGGAATTTTGAAAACTCAACCCCCAAGGGGTTAAAACGGGCGCGACAAAATTTGGAAAATCTTATGTTCTAATTTTGTACGCGGAGGAAGCGCGCCACAGTTAGTAAATATATATTTGTCGATAATATCGGCTATCGGTTGGTGATCTGGCTGGAACTAGAGGGCTCTATGGATCGTGGGGCCCTGGGCACTTGCCCAGAGTGGCCAGTGGGATAGTAGAACCTGAACATTACCATAGCCTTGTCGCGAGCGCTGCGCTGCCATGCCCTCAAAATCCAATAGTCGCCCACTGTTCGTAGGCTCGCGAGCTCGGCGGGGACTACATACCGGTGAAGTCGGACTCGGCGCCCGGCTCGCGGCTGGTGCGCGACGACGGCTCCGGCGACGACGAGGAGGAGGGCCGCGTGCACGTCAGAGGCTTGGAGCTGCCCAGCGATAAGCCGAAACGTGAGTCATTTCTTTTGACATAGATATCTAATAAAATGTTAATGTCACGGTAAACATCATTATTGACAGACGTACCGTATAAAATCTGTCCAAAATTGACATTCACTATGTCATTGGTATTCGATTTAGAGTCGATTGTGTTAGCGAACGCGAGGTCCGCGTCATGGACACTTTAGAGGAGTATCGACAATGCGAAGATGAATTACCGAATTTTTTATTGTGATTTTTAACATGTAACAATGCTATTTGGGGCAGAGACAAATTAATGAAATCAAGGGTCATAAAAATCTGCCCACTCGTTCTGATTCTGATTAGCGCAGGAGGTGGTAACCCCACTCTCTATGCCGAGGGTTCCGGGTAAACTGTGTGATGAGCACGAATGTTTGTACCCAAGGCATGGATGTTTAATATATATAAGTATTATATACAGGGATTATCCGTGTACCCATAATCTATACTTCTATACTTCTATAAATGTGAAAGTTTGGATGGATGGATGGATGGATGGATGTTTGTTCCTCTTTCACGCCCGAACGGCTGAACGGATCTGGATGAAATTTGGCACAGAGTTAGATTATAGTCTGGAATAGCACATAGGCTACTTTTTATCCCGGTAAAATGCATGGTTCCCGTGGGATAGATGTTTTAATTTTTCATACTTTTTATCGCGGGTAACACCGCCGGGCGCAGATAGTAAGACTATATAGGAGTGTTTGTCTGGCGTTAATATTAAAATAAATAAATATCGCCATACGAGCACACCAACTATACGGTCCCACTTTAAGCAACGCTTGTGTTATGGGTACCGTACAATGGACTGAGGGCGAACTCAGTATATAATACTTATATACATATTAAACATCCATGACTCGGGTACAAACTTTCATGCTCATCACACAAAGCTTGTGTCCCTACCAGGATTCGAACCCGAGACCCTCGGCGCCTTATTATTTATTTATTCACATGGCCGTGAATATGGTGTATGTGTTTCCCGGCAGGAAGCACCGCCGCGGCCGCGTCCGACGACGAGCTCGGCAGCGAGCCGGACGAGTGGGAGGCGCAGCAGATGCTGAAGGCGCGCCCCGCCATCGCCGACATTGCTGGTTGGACGACATTGCACCGTCACATCACATACGTCTTACGATACCTATCATTATTTAGAATCGTTTATTTTGAAATCACAGCTGTGTGTCACGAAAAAATACGCGAGCTTGAAGCGACAGTACAGCGTGATTAAGAAAAGGTTTACTAATTGTTGAATCTGCGATCTTTTAGCGCATTTTATAATTGTGAAGTCAGAATTTCGATAAAAAAATATTTTAAAGAATCAATTTCGTTTCCAACAAAACGACAGTTATTGGCAATGTAATTTTTTTTTCTTCATTTTTATTGGCATTGTAATTATATCTTGAAATAATGAATAAAAATCCGCTAAGAAGCAAGGGTTCAAACGTTAGTATACCATTTCTGTATCGCCCGTATACATTATCTACAAGGGCTCTGAATGGATAACAAATTCCAGTTTATATCGTTCAAATATTGATTTAATATATATATGGTATCTTAACTCAAAATGTTACCCGTTACTAATAATAATAATGATTAATTTTTATAACATAGTTAATTTGGTACTTTTGTTATACATATAATATTTTCGGGTCAAGAATAAGTTACTAATAATAGTTTGTATATGTGACGCAGGTGAGGGCGCGGTGGAGTTGAACCCGTTCTCGCAGCCGCTGCCGGCGGCCAGCGCGGCGGCTGCGCCCGCGCACCTGCGTCCTCTGGCCACTGCGGCCGCGCAGCCGGCCACTGCGCAGGAACTTGTCACAGCACTCACTATACGGTAAGCATTTGTTATTTAGACATTCGTAAATGAGCTATCATGCTATTTTATTCATTACTAGCTGTTGCCCGCGACTTCGTCCGCGTGGTATTGTGACGGCCCCGACCTATGGCCTATACCAGGAGGTATAAGTGTTACCAAAATTATACTATCACGACCTAACGACTCAAGTTGATTGCAATGTATTGTTATTTAAAAAGTCATGTACCTCATAGATTTCACTATGTTTGAGTTATCGAAGAGCGAACAATTTGCCCACTCGCATTAGGTAATACAAGAAGAGAGCCCAAAGGTGATGCTAGTGAACTTTATCAAAGCCTGTGTCGTCCCTCTAGAACAGATCCAAGTCTAAGTAGTATAAGTAGTATAGGTCACATCCGTAGCCGATCCTAAGACCGGGACGGTGGGCAAGCCCGTGGTTGGACAAGGTTGTTCTTTTAGGCTCAACGGTGACGTCCAAGTACTCTAACGTACGTGATTTGGCACTATGTGGTGCTCTTTTCATACAGCTTGGTGTGTATGCCGAGGCCTCGGGATTTGTGTGGAATATAACTTTTTGATTATCATATATATTGGTATTGGTTTTTGAATCACCTCTCACATCCGCCGAAGCGTCAGTGGAGCGTTGTACTGGGGTATAGGTGGCGAAGTCTTTAAGGCAAGTAATTAATATATCATGTGCCAATTAAGGCTGGTCAATAGTTAATTAATAGTTAACGCATCGGCTTTCGTTTCCCAACTTATCGACACTCATAAGTGATCTCTAAGGCAAATGATATGAATGTGGCATTTGTTTGCCCAGTTGGATAGCTTAATATTGTTCAATGTTATTATGTTACTCAAGGCAAGTCGGGAATTCATAGAGTACAAACAAATGTAACAATAGAAAATCAATGCTTGTTTATTAAATGTACAACACTTTTATACACACACACACAAGATAACGTAAGCAGTAAAACAGTCAATTCTTAATCTAGGATGTACATTTAATGTTTATTATCTATATGCATTGGTTCCACCACTGACAGATTAGACAACTGGCTTCCCTAAGTAGCGAATCCTTTGACAGGCCCCGAGTTAAGCCGGTTGCCTTATACCTCCCATTCGCTAAAACGCGCCTCAGGTAAATAGCGACATGCCATATGCCACTAGATACCCTACACCCAATGCAGACTCTAAAGAGAGGAATATTTACAGCAATCAACTGATTACTAGCCCAAAAGGATGGGACTGCAAAGGGATGCCTTCAAGGTCAGGCTTATATTATATTTAACATGCCCACAGACACGGTGATTATTACCGTGTGAACACGATTAGTCAGGACAAGTGAGGCGAACGCTTCTCACTGTATATATGATAAGAGATCTGTTATTGAACCTTTCGGTTCGGTGTGGCGTTAAAGTCCAGACGAATCGTATTTAAATGTTTGTATATTTGTTACTTAGCTTTTAATACAGCCACTGCCATAAACACTGAATTTAAATTATTATACTCTAACACAGTTACAAATAGATACGTAAATCCCCTTAATACTACAAGTGCCCGTAGGCACTCCCCAAGACAACTGACCCCATCTAACTCTCAAATCCAACTGCCTTCCTGAATCTTCATGATTCTGGGTCCAGGACTCTTGCGACGAAGCCACGCCCACAAGCTGTCGCGTACACGCATCAGACACGGGATTGGTAAATCGTTACGCGTGAGCGATACCGATTGGCCGATGAACACTCGCAGTGTTTCTTTGTTTAGATGGCGTCAGCTGAAGAATCGTATGTGTAACTGAAACATTATCATCATTCAAATTAATGTACATTCGGATTTAAGACGAACTTTATCAATTCACAAATCATAATCATTTAAGATAAATGATAATAGTAATCTAAAACAAACCGCGATCCTTTAAAACCGACAGGCGCCTTTGCCGACCTTAAAGAATTTCATTATAGCATAGTCATGCATGATTTCTAAGACTTTTAATTATGTTCTTATGAGCCTAGGGATTTCATGCGTGGTTATATTATTCATTAATAATTTAACAAATTAAAGTAAGTTTTGAAACGTCGAGAAAGAGCCACAGCTCACATCAGGTAGGCGGTTACCCAAACATGTGTCTTTAAGTGCATAGACACTTTAGCCGGAATTTATGAAGGGTCGAAGGGCTTTGTAGTTTTGTATAACTGCTGTGTTAAAGCTTCAATTGTTTTTGCCTGCCCTTGTTGAGGCGTTGGTGGATTTTAGAAAGTAATAAAGCGATCAATATTTGTTAAAATATCGGTCCATCACAGTATTTAACAAAGACTCAGCCGTTGGCAACAGCCTGCTCGCGTTCTGATCCCGCGGGACGCATTGCAGATTGTTGCTATCAAACTTTAATCAGGCGCAGCGCTGCAACATTGGTTTTAATTTTTTTTCGAGAGATCCAATTTTTTTTTTCTAAAATAAAAGTAGCCTATGTTACTCCTTGTTACATCAGCTATGTGCCAGTGAAATTCCCGTCAAAATCGGTCCAGCCATTTCAGAGATTACCCGGAACAAACAGACAGACAGACAGACAGACAGACGGACGGACAGACAGACAGACAGACAGACAAAAATTGTAAAAAATGTTGTTTCGGTATAGGTAACGTGTATACATCCAAATGCACTTAGTAATAAAAAACTTTTTAACAAAATAAAAACCGTCTTCAAAAAACTAAAAAGCAAAAAATAATCTAATCTTGAAATCTACCTTGTCTAACCACATCAAATATTTAACTAATCTGAAGTCGGTGCCAAACAAACAACTGAGTCGAGTATTGCCGGTCTGCGCCAAAGACTATACCTACAAATTGGTCCGCGCATCTCGTTACTGAGTATACTTTTGTTATTCTTCGTCGGTTGTTTATTTGGCACCGACTTCAGATTAGTTAAATATTTGATGTGGTTAGACAAGGTAGATTTCAAGATTAGATTATTTTTTGCTTTTTAGTTTTTTGAAGACGGTTTTTATTTTGTTAAAAAGTTTTTTATTTTAAACTTTTTAGTGGATATATTTACTATTCTTTGTCACTAAAAAGATTTGTAAATCAATCTTTTTACTGGATAATAGGTATACCAATAATCGAGATTATCTTGGCGCAACCCGTGAAATACGTATCACTGACAAGTTCCGCTGGCCATTTGTGGCCTTCTTCATCACTTCCACTTCAGCAAATGATACTTTCTGAATGCAAATGCTTGACTTCTTGATGAAAATACCAAAATTGCTATCGGTATGCCTATAAAATTTGAGGAGTCCTCTCAATTCCTCATGGATCCCATCATCAGAACATTTTTTTGAAAAAAATGGGACCAATCTGTAAACATATCCTTTCATATAAAAAAATAATTTTCCAAATCGGTTCATAAATGACGGAGATATGAGGTAACAAACATAAAAAAAAAAAATAAAAAAAAAAATAAAAAAAAAATAAAAAAAAATACAACCGAATTGAGAACCTCCTCCTTTTTTTTGAAGTCGGTTAAAAAGCGGTTATTTTAATATTACAAACAGACACTCCAATTTTATTTATATGTATAGATTCTCGTCTATTCAGATGTTAAAAAACAGAGGCAAATTAATTACATTTTGAGGCTAAATTACTCAGCTAATTACTGAGATCTTCTATCTTTTAGACTTCAAAAAGTTATCAAAAACCAAAAACATCGTGGTTTTTTCGACATTTTCATATTTTCATGTCACATCCACAATTTTATTAATAATGTGTATTCATTGAATGCGTTAGTGATAATAATTACTTGATATGGCAAAATACCCACTTAGCTGTGGGCAAGGCCGTATTCATATCCATTTCATTTCGTAAAGAAAGAATAAGAGATCTTTTATTAAGCATTAAAACAATTTAAAAAATCAGAATAGATATATAATAGTTAATTTGGTTCAACATCCATTACTAGTTTGAACGCTCCAGCCGTGTCGACACATATCAATACATTCACCTCATCCCCGACGAACACTCGCTCGCTCGCGGAATTCATGAACGCCATTCCCGACACACAACTATCGCCCCTCTTAGTACTCGTACACCCGCGGCCCTCAAGCAACTGTATCTTATACCAACACAATATCGCGGTACAATCACCATCGGTCACCACCGGCACCTTTATAACACCAGATTTAATGTCAGGGCAGCTACTCGCTACAACGAACTCTTCAGACAATGGTGTGTATTGCAACCGCGAGAAGTCCAAGTGGAGCGCCTGGGAGACCTGGTACCTATTGACATGTACCGCCATCTTGTAACCGTTCACATTCTCATCTTTAACTCTGTTGTTGATCTCCAACCATTCGCTGTTAACAAGCTGGCCCATGAGAGTTAATTGTGTCGGCATAGTTAAACCATCTTCGTACAAGTGTGCGTCCACCAAATGGTCTAGAATTTGTTTCTTTTTAACGTCTACGTCTCCAGTGAAGTCGGTGATGTGGTTGAATATGACGTTGAATTTCTTGTCCTTGAACGATTCGTCGGACCAGTGTGCGCCAACTAAGACTGTCACTTTATCCTCCGGGATGTTGTTCGTTCGCAACACAGCTTGTAGGAATACTTCGTCCTCGGGTAATGTCGCATGGCACACGAGCGAGTTCGCGCCGCGCATCAACATCAGCAACCCGCACATTGGGAACGGGCACGAGTCTAGGATATCCACGTACGATAAGTCCATGGTCTGTCCGAGATATATGAATACGGTTCCGAGGCTGTCCGCTATCATCTTCATATACTCTGTGTCGTTTAAAAATGTTAAAGCCTCTACAGATATTCTAGTGATTGCAACATCAGCCTGTGCCACAGTTTTTATTCGGCCGCCGAACGTCGTAAAAGGGATATCGATGTTCTCGTTTCTTTTCACCTGTCTCGGCACGAAGTCGAGGAAGACGGCTTGCTGCCTCGAGTTAGCTCTCCCCTCGCATCTCGGGTCGCTAGTGACAGTTATATCCTCGTGTAAGTGCAAATCAAAGTAGCCGACGATTGCGTTAACCTCGCCGTCTTCCGCTGCCCTCAGCGCAGCAGTATAAGGCACATGCTTCTGAAGCTTCTCGAACACATCGTAGTAGCGGTTGAAGTTAATTTTGAACAACGACTTAGGTTTGCTCATGTACTTCAAATTCTTATAAAAGTGTACGTCCTCGCTGTAATAGGATTCACCGGAGCGGGAAGCTCTGTGCACCTTCATGTTTGGAATGTTCAGCATGTGCTTAGCGTCAGCGCACAGCTGGTGATTGTTGACGAGCTCGTCGCATTTCACGCCTACGATGAAGTATTCCGCTCTGCCCGGTATTACCTTACTGCTGCTGTTTAGAAAATTCTCCCAGGCGTAGCACAAGGACTGCAGAATACAATCTCCAAACAGTCCTGAATCGATCAAATCGGTCACCAGTACAGATCGGGACCCGTAAATGTCAGACTGATTTATAATTGCGGAGGGCTTGTTTACAATGGCTACGTCTGCGGCGTTGTTGTCTAGCAAGATGCACTCGGCCATTCTCGCCATTGTGTTCGACGATTCGCATGCCGTGATCGCGATTGGTTTGCACGAATGAGCGTACAGCGCTAACAGTCCCGTCCCAGCGCCGAGGTTTATAACGCTATCGGTTTTAGAGTCCACGCAGCTCTGAATCGCCCGTCGGTACGCGTCATTCCGGACTGTGTCGTTCAAAACACAGAACTTGCTTCGCGGAAAGAGGTATCTCTTAGTGCTGTTCAATTTTTTCTCGATGCTGACGCAGCTGTTGTCTATGTTGAACGCCTTCTCGAAATGGCAAAGCGCTTCGGAGTAGTATCCGTATCTGTGGAGATATTTACCGATGTCGTTCAGGATTTTTACGCTGTCGGGGAAAACTTTGATCGCTCTCTCGAAGTTGGCGAATATGTCCGCCTTGTGTCCCGCGGCGGCGAGGTTCTCGTTCATCTTCGTGAGCACCTCGTGGAATTCGTGCTCGTACCTGGTCCTGGTTTCGGGGTGTTTTTCGAACGAGCACAGGTACATTTCGAAGGCGTTTTTGAAGTTGTAGTGTATGGACAACTGCCTCGCTAGTATCACGAAATTGTACGCCGCCTCTGCCATGTCCGATGTTATTATTTCATACGACACTGAACTGTTTCTGGTAATCAACTTCTTTTAAAATAATATAAAAAATCACGACGTCTTGCTCGTTAGGAAGTTGTGATATGACTAATTCTACACTACGTCAATTTTACATTGTAACTTATTTTGAATAGTGGGGGTAGTTGTTAAAATATCTGACATTGAGTGGTAATCGCCCCGTCTATTATGTCAATACTGAGAAAGGTTGTATTTTATGGGATTATCAGTGATTAGTGAATGTTATTGTGACTTTAAAAGTGGGTGACTAGTCAGGTATTTATGTATTGCTGCTGCTTAATTATGGGATTAATGAATAACAATGAAACTTGGGCTTATTGTTATGACGGTGAGTATCGTAAAAGTATCGTTTATTGTTTTGTGATTATGTGGAAAGTATTAAATAATGATTTCTGTAAAAATATGTGTGTATATGAATAACTGTGCGTGCCAAAGAATTAAAAGTTCAATATTTCATCATATGAACCGTTTTGGGGACAGTTTACGAGTAAGTATGCGATTTCTCAACCGATCTCTGCCTTCAATAGGAATGGTTTCCATTTCTTATTCACTTACAAGTGTGTATCATGTGTGTATAGGAATAATGAACATGAATAGTACAATCGAAATGTTAAAAATCAATCGGGTACAAAACTACGAAGTCTATCGCCAGTCCAGGGCCCCAAGTCTGCTAACACAATAGATTCATAATCGAACAGCAACCGCATATTAACCGTCACTTTTGACAGATATTGTATGGGATATCTGTCAAATGTGACCGTTACTCTGTGGTTGCTGTTCGATTACGAATCTATTGTGTTAGAAGACTTGGGGCTCTGTAGTAGTGACGGGTCAGTGTCACAGGCGTTGCCTGCATCCCCCCCCCAGTGTGGAGGAGCTGCGTGCGGCGCGCGCGTGCAGCGCGGTGCGCGCGGCGGCGCTGCGCGAGCGGCTGCTGGGCGCGGCGCGCGTGCGCGAGGCCCGCGCCGCGCGCTGCCGCCCGCTGGACGCCGCCTACCGCCGCGCGCAGGCCATCCGCGGCTACCTCACCGACCTCGTCGAGTGCCTGGACGAGAAGGTATCTGTATACTACACTTTTCACTTCACTTTTAAAAAAATGCTTCCATCCTGATTAATCAAGGATTTTACTATCTTCATCTTGCAGAAAAGGGCAATACGAGCAATTTATGGCTTGGGTCCTAGAGACTCCCTTAAGGATAAATTCAAAGAAATAAATATTCTAACTGTTGTGTCTCAATTTATTTATGAAAATCTAATGTATGTTAAGAAAAATATTCATAATTTTGAAAAAAGGAGTGATGTTCATGTTATAAACACTCGTAATAAGGATAAACTATCCGTACATGTCACTCGTCTCCACAGAATAAATAATTCTTTTATGGGGCAATGTATACGCTTCTATAATAAACTTCCCAAAGAAATCCGAGATTTGCCCATTAATAAGTTTAAAACAACTGTAAAAAGTAATCTTTGTCGTAAGGGTTATTACAGATCTTGGATTATTTGGATGATAAAGCAGCCTGGGACTGATCGCTTAAATATCAATATATATAATGTTAAAGTGTAGCGTGTGTGCGCCTCGCATGGTAACACACTGGAGCTTACTTTTATATTTTTTGTTTTGTAAAATAATGAATTTAAAAAAAAAAAGACCAGCCCGCTGAGTTTCTTACCGGATCTTCTCAGTTGAGGTCGCGTTCCGATCCGGTTGTAGACATAAGAAAAAAAAAATGTAATGACAATTTGTAAGTGCCCCCGTAGGCCTATACGAAATAAATGATTTGACTTTGACTTTGCCAATAATAAACTTTGAGCATGACAGTGTACCGTTGCATGCACTTCATCTTAGGGTCAGCGGGAACCTGTTATATTATCGTAACGTCATCAAGAAACCATGCTTCACTGTCACACATTACATCCGTGGGGAATTAAAATATTTGTTATTCATGTAAATCATTAAAACTAAACCAAGCGCACCATTGCAAGACCTCAAGACACTGAGCATTTTCTGCATAGATCGGACCGCAATGAACAACTAAATATGAGGGTACCTCAGTCCAACCTATAACACTTGGACGTCAACCACCTCAGTCCTTGGTTGCTGTAAATCAGCCGAAACTTCGGGAACGTAAAAATATAAAATAAACGCGAAAAAATTGGTTAAAATTAATTCCATTTCAATGTGTAGTATTGGCGTAAATATAAGAAATCCATATTTTATATGCAGAATACTTGTATCATTTATCAAGTCGCGTTTTTAAACTGTCTGTTTCGTCCTGCTCGCACACACTGCTTCACCGTGCATGTACAATATCCGGCCATAAATATTGCACATCGGTAATAGAAAAAACATCGGCTTTGTAGAGCGTCATCTCTTTCACTCTTCCCTCTAGCCGCTAGTCCCTTTCTAAAGGTCGACGTGCAATATTTACGGCCGGGTGCTGTACTCGTGTTACTCATCCAAGGGCCAACAACCGTACTCATGAACAATGGGATGGAAGAAGTATATAGTTGTGTGGTCGGCAGATGCCGCAGCTGGAGGCGCTGGAGGCGCGCGCGCTGGCGCTGCACCGGCGCCGCTGCGACTTCCTGCTGGAGCGGCGCCGCGCCGACGTGCGCGACCAGGCGCACGACGCGCTCGCGCTGGCCGGTACGCGCCGGGACCAGTCTCCAACCCTCTTTGTCAAAATTACAATGTTGCCTGGTCTAAAAATACGGTAGATGGTGGAAAATTACGGCAGACCAGTGTTGCTTATTTCTCTCCAAAATTATACAATAAAAATACCCATGCGGTGGGGATGCGTAACGTAAAAGAAAAGGTCATTCTGCTGCTTCTTCCAAACTGAAGCAGCGGAATGACCTTTTTTTTTACGTTACGCATCCCCAATGCAATGTTGCCGCTATAAACTCGTAATATTTTGCTAAATCAAGTGTTGTCATTATAGAAATAAGAACACGGACGAAATTACGGTAGAATGTGTCACCGTAATAACATGTCTACGGTAGCTGGTAGACCTAGAAAAATTACGGTAGATCTACCGTAATTACGGCATGGTTGGAGACACTGGTCGGGACAATGGCACCATTTCACTCCCGACCGCTTGGCTCCCCACCTATCGGCACGACGATAGACAAGTTGGATTATCATCGACGCGCCGATTGGTAGGGGTTGGTATCGATTGGAAGCCAAATCGTGCCGTTAGTAGTTACTCAGCTCGCGGTCGGTTTCCAGGTCGTGCCGGGTGCGCGAGGCCGGTGGAGTCGGAGGAGAAGACCCGGCGCGCCGCCGAACGCGAGGGGCGGCGGCGCGCGCGGCGCCTGCGCAGGGAGGCCGCCGCCGCCGCCGCCGGGGCTGCGCCCGCGCACTGCGACGGGGACTCCAGCGACGACGAGCTGCCGCCACACGAGCTGCACCACTACCAGCTGGAGAGAGGTGAGCGAGCACTAGCTACAGGCGTGCTGTGCACACCGGCCGCGCCGCTACCGCCGGGCCTGCGCCCGCGCACCGCAGACTCTTCCGAAAGCTAGTCTACATGAATAAAATTAATAGTATATTTTCCTCGGTGTCATCATGGGACACCACTGTAGATCCTGGCTTACAGGAGTAGCAGTGGTGGGAGTGTGTGGCGGGCCTAGTCTCAATATAAAAAAAAATATGGTTTCACCGTGTCTTTGACTATACTCTTGACGCGGTCCTTCAAATGTATTGCGGTGCTGGCACACGCGATATAAAAAAAAAATGTTTTCTCCATGTCTTTGACTATACTCTTGACGCGATCCAATGTGTTACGATATTGGCATCGCGATATAAAAAAAAACATTTTTTCTCCATGCCTTTGAACTCTTGACGCGATCCAATGTGTTACGATATTGGCATCGTGATATAAAAAAAAATATGTTTTCTCCATGTCTTTGACTATACTCTTGACGCGATCCAATGTGTTACGATATTGGCATCGCGATATAAAAAAAATATGTTTTCTCCATGCCTTTGACTATACTCTTGACACGATCTTTAAAATGTGTTACGATATTGGCATCGTGATATAAAAAAAAATATGTTTTCTCCATGTCTTTGACTATACTCTTGACGCGATCCAATGTGTTACGATATTGGCATCGTGATATAAAAAAAAATATGTTTTCTCCATGCCTTTGACTATACTCTTGACACGATCTTTAAAATGTGTTACGATATTGGCATCGCGATATAAAAAAAATATATGTGTTTTCTGTGTCTTGACTATACTCAAAAATATGTTTTCTCCGTGTCTTTGACTATACTCTTGACGCGATCCAATGTGTGACGGTGTTGTCAGCCGCGATCCGGCAGCTGTCGTCGTGCGTGTTCGCGGACGCGCTGCCGGCGTGGCGCAGCCTGCGCGGCGTGGTGCGGCGGCTGGCGCGCTGGCGGGCGCGGGCGCGCGCGCTCTACACCGACTCCTACATCGCCGACTGCCTGCCCAAGCTCATCGCGCCCTACGTCCGCCATCAGGTAAACATCGCTTGCCATGTACCACCGACACGTGCTCAAAATTCGAGATCAAATACCTATATTGTAATAAAAAAAATAAAAAAAATGTTTGTATACAACGTGACTCGTAAAGAGTATACTTAGACCTTTGAACCTGCGCTTGTTTAGCGTGTTTTGTTAATTTTCAGTTTTTCCCGCTTTAGCCTTTGACTGTAACTCCGAAACTTATTGATATCTATAACTTTATCAAACGTTATACAGTACTGCGCAAAGCAAAACTCGTGCGCAGTATTATATGTTTGATTAAGTTAAAAAACATCTATAAATTCGTGGATAAAAGTATAAATCTAAACTGCAGTTATTTTCTGGATTCTTGAATACAATCAATTTACCTTTAATATATATAAATTGTTAAATAACATTTACACTGTCTGTCAATAATTTTGCACAATACAAAGTATTGTACAGTCCTTTTAACAGCCCCTTAACAGTTTTAAGTTTTTTTAATGATGTTGACAATATTGCAATAAAACAATTTTTACGGATATTTACGTTTTGGCTACTTTACAGCGACGGTACGTAAAAACATAAAATAAACGCGATGAAATCCGTAAAATTAGTTTTATTTCTATGTGTAGTGTTCGCGTTAATATAAGAAATCAACATTGTTTACAATAGCTGTATAATATAAATGGTTGCTTATAGCTTATACTATGGAATCCACTCGCCGACGAAGACAACGAAGATTATGAAAAAATGGACTGGTACAAGTGAGCATATTGTTTTTTTATTCATTCGCTACGTATTGACTTTATATTCGTTAATATTGCATAGAAAAAAAATATACTTCTAATGCATTGTAAATCCACATTATTTGGAGTCTTGTTAGCAGAGAATGACCTTATTTTCACCCGACTGCGCCAAACGGAAGGCAATGTTCTTTTCACAAACATTTTACCATTTAAACAACATCTATCATCATTCATTAAACAATATCATAATTGTCTCACCACCAACACTGGCTGGTGGAAACGGAATATTGTTATAAAGTGTCAATCTATACTATCTATACTAATATTATAAATGTGAAAAGATGTTTGTTACTCTTTCACGCCCGAACGGCTGAACGGATCTGGATGAAATTTGGCACAGAGATAGATTATAGTCTGGAATAACACATAGGATACGTTTTATCCCGGTAAAATGTATGGTTCCCGTGGGATATATGTTTTAATTTTTCATTCTTTTTATCGCGGGTAACACCGCCGGGCGCATCTAGTATAAAATATATCTCATTCACGTCGTCAACTTTGTGCATTATGTAACCGTTCCAATTAGTCTATTAAATAATATTCGTTATAATGGCCTGTTTATATTTACAACAAATCTTAATTGTGCTTTTTGCCAACAAGTATTTTTTTAAGGTTTTTAAACCGATCCAATAGGTCGGTACGTGTCTGTCTAGTCTCGATGGGACGATGGTCGTGATGTAGCTATGTTGCAGATGCCTGATGATGTACGGCGTGCGGCCGGACGCGCCGGGCGAGTCGGACGAGTCGGACGAGTCGTGCGACTCGGACGCGGACGAGTCGGCGGAGTTGTCGGAGCGCGGCGTGGCGCAAGACCCCGACCTGCTGCTCGTGCCGGCCATACTCAACCGAGTCGTGCTGCCCAAACTGACCGGTTAGATGGTTATTTTATGTTAAATTACTGTCTATACACTGTGTTACATAAAGTGTATATTAACCGGCTAAATGCGTTGAAATGCGTGATGGGTCCTCAGTAGGCATTTGGATGTCGTTTTTGTTAATAAAATTATCTATTTGCTTTAAAAAAATTACTAAAAATATATGTAGTTTTATGAAAGACTATTGAACAATCCACTTCGGTGTAACAAAAAAAAAATTTAAAAATATTTAAGGGGTTGTGGGGCTGTGTTAAAGTTTATATATATATTTTTTTTTGTAATACGAGAGATACCAATTGACCCGCAGTAATTATTTCAGCATGGCGGACAACTTAATTTGTGTTATTCGGGACAGATAGAGGAATTCATCATTTAAAAAAGTTTAGCAAATAGTATTCTGGTGTTTCATAATGATTAATTCACGATGTTTAATTTTAGTAGAACTTCGTCATATAAAAAAGTCATTTCCTTATAGTTGAAAGAGCTCCACAAAGCTTACCATATAATACCGTATCTTTAAAATACAGTTTGAGTCAAAGGGACCGAAGCCCATGTCGTTATCAGAGTCCTCTGGTTCCTCCTTCTTGTCCTCGTTACAGTGACATAGAAAAGCGTAGCCAGCTATAAGGCCTCAGCCTCGAATTTAGCGGGCAGCGGGGCGGCGGCGGCGGCGGCGCGGGGGCGGGGCTCGTCGGGGCCGCCCCGCGCTGCTGCCGCGCCGCTGTTTTCGAGAACCGGTCCATTTGAATTTACTCATAAGATCCTGTCGCTTCTGCGCCGCCGCCCCGCTGCCCGCTAAATTCGAGGCTGAGGCTTAAGGGTTCGAGTGATTGTGAGATGTTTAAGCCCTGTTAAACAAGCATTATGTGTGTTGGTCAGAGCTGGTGGAGGCGGCGTGGGACCCGCTGAGCGTGCGCGCCAGCGTGCGCGTGCGCAGCTGCGTGGTGCGAGCGGGCGCGCTGCCGGGCGCGGCGCGCGCGCTGCGCCCGCTCGCGGCCGCGGCGCGCAAGCGCCTCGCCGCCGCGCTCGCCGCCGACGTCTTCCTGCCCACGCTGCCGCCGCTGTGCGTACACACACACTTACTGCATTAATTCATTTCATTACACTTTGTAAATAATATCGGCTCTGTTATCGTGTTACGTTTATCGATAGCTCCATCCCTATCAGTTTATTCGACTCTGCTATATGCGTGCGTAAGCGTCATATTTTTATTAAATAACTAGCTGTTGCCCGCGACTTCGTCCGCGTGGTATTTAACAAAGACAACCGTTGACAACAGCCTGCCCGCCCATTCTGAGCCCGCGGGAAGCATTGCAGGTGTTGCTATCAAACTTCATCAGGCGCTGCGCTGCAACATTGGTTTTCATTTTTTTTTCGTGAGATCCTATTTTTTTTCTAAAATAAAGGTAGCCTAAGTTACTCCTTGTTACATCAGCTATCTGCCAGTGAAAGTCCCGTCAAAATCGGTCCAGCCATTACAGAGATTACCCGGAACAAACAGACAGACAGACAGACAGACAGACGGACAGACAGACAGACGGACAGACAGACAGACAGACAGACAGACAGACAGACAGACAGACAGACAGACAGACAGACAGACAGACAGACAGACAGACAGACAGACAGACAGACAGACAGACAGACAGACAGACAGACAGACAGACAGACAGACAGACAGACAGACAGACAGACAGACAGACAGACAGACAGACAGACAGACAGACAGACAGACAGACAGACAGACAGACAGACAGACAGACAGACAGACAGACAGACAGACAGACAGACAGACAGACAGACAGACAGACAGACAGACAGACAGACAGACAGACAGACAGACAGACAGACAGACAGACAGACAGACAGACAGACAGACAGACAAAAATTGTAAAAAATGTTGTTTCGGTATAGGTAACGTGTATACATCCAACTGCACTTAGTAAAAAGCGGTTATTTTAATATTACAAACAGACACTCCAATTTTATTTATATGTATAGATTTATACATAATGTAAAAAAGACGCTCGTTCAAGTTTCCACTTGTTGTGTTCCACTTGTCATCGAGAAAATAAAGAAATGGAATAGAGTATATCAATCGTTATTGTACTCGCATTGTATGTATAAAAAGCTCGTTATAGCTTTTAAAATATTCGTAAAGTATTTTTCAAAATGTAATGGTAAATTGGACGTAATCCGGTTATAAATTTGAGGAAAGTGTTTAGACACATAAAACTAATGCAAAACGGAATGACTCAATTTGAATTTTAAAAACCTGTTTATTCCGAATAACATAAAGTAATGTATCTGTGATTGATCATTTTTGGTTTCCTAAATAATAGCTCATGTTATAGAGCTTGTCTAGATGAGACGTTTTACTCGCGCATTGAATACAGTACGTGAACATTTGGGAGGCGTGTATTGTGTGCGTGAAGGCGTGTATCACGAGCTCGTCTGGATAAGCTGTTTAATTAATAAAGCTGTTGAATGTGTGTGACGTGTGTGTGCGTGTGTCAGGTCGCACGAGGGCGCGGGCGGCGTGTTCTGGCGGCGCTGCCTGGGCGCGGGCGGCCGCCTGCTGCGCGCCGCGCTGGCGCTGGCCGCGCCGCCGCCGCTGCTGCGCGCCGACCCGCTCGTGCTCGCGCTGCTCGGTACGTCGCCACACAACCAATACACTTTAGCGGAGAAGGGAAGATCTTCCAGCCAGGCGGGGCGGCCGCTATGCCCGACTGTTATCGTCGGGATCTTGTATATATGTTACTTGCTCCGAAAACGTTTATAGCGCGATTCAGGATTGTGATGAGAATTATTATTGTTGTCTGAATGTGTCTGCAACGCCATCTATGTGGCTTGTGGTTAGCTTGAAGTGGTCGTTACAACACTTGTCTAACATCTCTGCAGGATCTCAGCCAAGACTCCACGTTACATAAGAAACACGATTGTCTGCTCGTATTCCCACTTATGAAATGAAAAAGTTTATATTTCATTGCCTTGATGTTCTAGGGCTCTTAATATCAATAACAAAGATAGAATATAATCGTCAAATTCATAGTTACAATCGATTCACGGTAACACTACCGAAGGATTTTATTTAAAAAGATGCTGTAGTTATACTATTTGTGTGATGTGTTGTGCAGAGACGCTGTGCACGGGCGCGGGCGCGGCGCCGGCGACGCAGGCGGCGGCGGCGGCGCGCGCGCTGGCGGCCGCGCTGCCGCGCTCCGGTGCGCTGCGCTGCGCCGCGCTGCTGCGCCTCGCCGCGCTGGCGCAGCGGGCGCTGTCCAGGCTCGACACCGACAATCCACTGCACCTGTGCGTTCATATACCTCTCTATATTATTGTGAATTTTATAATTCGTACCACGAGACACATTGGCTTGAATAAATTGCGCCGTTCACATCGTCCGTTTCGGTACGGAATTCGTGATGATTAAGATCCCCGTCAATACTGTCGCATTCGCCTGATTATACTGTGTGAACGCGGCAGTATTACTTTCCTAAAATTATCACTAAAATGACAGACTGAAATGTTCGTTTGAAAGATACATATCTGCAGCAAGCCGCAGCGCTAGAGCTAAATAATGCTATCCAAAAATATTTCAAATAGAAATGACTCCTATGGTACATACTTTAAGATAAATTGTTCCCTATAGTAAGCTATTTTACTGTTCAAATACAACAACAAACCAACAACATACTTTCACTACGACAGTAAATCTACTACAACTTGATTCGTTTAAATGATGTATGTATTCTCTCTGTTTCAGAAAAGCAATAGAGCAAGCAAGAGCAGTGATAGCGGAGGCGCGCGCGGTGCAATGACGCACACAACACGTCAATCCCATTTGCAAATCGAAAATATCGTTAACTTCGATCGCGAAGCACTCACATTCGTATCTCCACGCTTATTGCTCCGTGTGTGGGCAGACTCCGATGATATTATTTCTGAAAGCCGCATGTGTGGGCCTTAAAAATAAACCTATATACCTAGCGTTACCCGCGTAGACTTTCTGTATAAAAGGTAGCACTGTTATTCTAGAGTACACTTACTTAAAATGTTGTTCAAATCCGTTCAGCCGTGTTTGCATGATGCTCAGTCAAACATACACACTTTCTCATTAATAAAGTAGTAAGGACTTCGTAGTACAGGGAACCCGCGGTTGGTGATTGTAAGTAAATGTCTATAAAGAATATATTGTTATATTTTCTTAAATAACTTTATGGAAGCATAAGTGTCAGGTTGCTGTCAATTTTTTGCCTATTTTAGGTTTAAAAAGTTAAGATATTTATTTGTTTAATTCCATTTTGTATTATGATTATTAAAACATGATGTCTCAAAGTTAGTTTGATATAACTACAGCTAATTATAAACTATGGAAAGACAATTTGCTACAGTGGCGCTATAACTTTATTTGTGCCTGATTTAAAACTATTTTTTTTTTATTATTCATACTTGTTTTGGTGTTTCATAAAGGTTTATTGGTTGGTTGGTGGAGTGTATTTTTTCATAAACACCACTAATAAAATATAACACGAGTCTGAACGTTGAGGTCGCCTTTGACAAAGCCTTGAACTAAATCAATTAAGTTGGGGTGTTCTGAATTGTCTGCCCGCGCGCTCCTTACTCGTAAGTAGTTTGGTATTATAGGTAAATATGAAGCTGTGTATCATCCGTAACTACTTACTAACATGGAACACAATGTCTTGTGAACAAATATGATACGATATTCTCGATCAGCTTGTTTGGTTTATAATTGGAACAGTTGATAAGCCGAGGGTTAGTGGTGGGCCTCTTCTCCCATTTGATACGTAACCACGTAGCTAGGCTACTGACTTTGATAGTCGTAAGGCATTCACGAATCTTTGCCGAACTGCGTTCGAATGTGCGCACACGGCTAAATGATAATATACTATCTGTATATAATGTGATGTTATTGTGTGAGTGAGAATAATATCGTGAAATAAATATGGATTGAACTTACGTATGAATTTTATCTAACCCCTGAACATAGTCGTGACTTTTCAGAATTAAAATGATCGATGAAGCGTTGTTTGGTGGTAAAATAAAAGGCAACCCTTATTCCTTTGGCTTTATTTCTAAACTGCGAATCAGTTGCGGCCTTGTAACCGCAAATTCGACTTTACAATACAGCAGGTAAGATATATCGTTCTCTCCCAATCATAATAATTTCAACTCATAGAATATCACAAAGTAAACGAAACAAATATGGTTAAAAATAGAATGTGGTTTATGGGCCTTCAGCGATACAAGTTCTTACATTATTTGGGGCAACTCCGCGTAAATCATTATCAAAGTAACACTTGAGAATATAGTAAATAGGCAGATAGTATCACATTCTACTTCAGTAACCAAAGAATATTAGTAGGTGCTAGTCACAATAATTATCAATATGTATTGAAATAAAATATGAGTCTTATATTATTTAGGTTATATTTACAGGGATTGTTATTATTTTACACAGTGCATTTTCACTCTATTCTGGCCCAACCAAACATTTCATAAAATTAAGACAGCCAGATTCGGTAAAGAAAATATAGCGAAAAAATTTGCATGTGAGCAACAGTCCAATGATATTTGTTGGCAATGATCATTGACTATGGGTCAGTTTCCATTCTCGTAAGTTATAATGGACGGTGGCGTATCTCTGGAGAAGTTAAGAATAGAAAAACACACTGCATATGTTATCAATAAAACCAAAACATATAATATACGCTAAAATTTAATAATAATAACTTACACTTACAAAATAACTCTTATAATACACGCAATAATTTTAAAGGCCTACGTGTGATATATTATGATTTACGAGTGGCTCGTCTCACAACCCTTCGTGGAATAACATACGAAACTACTAGAAACTAATCGTTGTTTAAGTAGCTTCTGTACTTTGGCTAAATCATTATGATGTTTCTAGCAATAATTTAGAGGCGCGCCTACATGATTCAAATCAAAATAAATTTGATCGGCTTTTACCACTCTAGATACCGGCCGATTCAATAACCTAACACCCGTTACGCGCGTATTCCTATCACAGATTACAACGACAAAATATTGCCGTAATATAGCGTAATTTTAGTTTATCAAAATATAAAGTAAGGGTCAATACACATTGCCGCCGAAAAGAATTGACGAAAAGCAGTGAAACGAATACTTGAAGCAAAAATGTGCGCTCCATTTTGAACTTTAAATGACTCCCATCGAGGCGATGTAGACCCCTTCCGCGCCAATGTGAATTGACCCCAAGTGCTAGGTTATTGAAACCGACAGTAAGAATACATACTAATCATCATATCTGTCGATAACCAGTGCGTTAAGATTATAAAGCTCTACTATAACTGATATACGACTATTAAAGATTACTACGAGACTTCACATAAACGACCGAACGAATAAAGCTACCAAGAATATGAATACCATCATTTCGGTCGTAAAGCTCGACGAATTTATTTACAACTGCGTTTAACTATGTAATATTACTTCACTCAGATGTACTACTAGATATATATATATGTCAAGATGATTTTAAAAGTGTAAAAATATTAATAAATGTTATTGCTCTCGGTGACAATTTGAAGTTATACTAGCGGTCTTGTGGCCATCAATTTTGGCTACTTGCGAGTGAAATATTATTCTATGACAGTCTGGCTTTTGTTTGATTAAACTTGCGTACGTAAAAACGCATGTATCATCATGTTTCTTTTACATGCGTTTAAAAATATGCGATCAGTTCATCTGAGTTTATAAAAAAAAAGGATTACAAGTAAAGCTGACATCACAAAGTGTTTCAAAATATAAATCTAGAATCTGGACAAAAATAATTCAGTTGTGAGAAACTTAATCCTACTACAAACAAGGAGCATGTTAATAAAATTATGTTATAATTAAAAGACTTATCTATAACATAAAAAGGACAGATAGTTGATAGTGTGTAAGTATCCTTCTCTGCCAGTCTATATACGGTATAAGCAACGCCGCAACATAAAGTTGCGCAACAACGTGTATTAGGCTTAAATATTGCGCAACATGTGTACCGTTGCTCAACGTCACCCAGCGAAGCAGCCGCTTGTTATTCCAGACATGTCTTATATTATTTACAAACATTAATTTAAAAAACCAAAAAACCTAATTCAAGTCATTATTGCACCCTAAACTAAGTTTTTGTCCCGATCCCGCTATTCGATTATTTTTTTTTTCGTAATTTCCGTTAGTGCCGTCCTTTTTTGATGACGCTTGAGACGTGCAAGTCGGGCCAACGCGGTTACAACGCTTCCATTATCTTGTTACATTATACTATAACTATTGATGAATATTCGAATGTCTTGGCCCAGTCAGTATCAAATGCTTCACCAAACTTTATATTTTTTTAAATTTCTAGCTCAGTGTCTATATAATGGCGCGATTGATGCGATTTGGTATTAGAAAGACTACACGATACAAATACTTTAGTCAAGTTTTCTAACAGAATTAGCGCCATTGGACATATGTATGTATGAATACGTTACTTTCATTGTGCCGTTTTAATCCAAACTACGACTGCAAAATTAATTTTAATCCGTCGCGCATTAAAGTTCAATTTGCAGTAAAAGGGTGACACTATTTGATTAAATAATATTATTTCGTAGCTCCATTTTGCGAAACGTCCGTTGTCAGTCAACTGAGCGAGAGGAGCGTTCGTAGATCTCAGTGGAGGTCGAACCATTATTACATCGGTCAGTAGAGGTGCGCCCGCGACTCGAACCCTTGGCTCAGCACGTTCATAAGTCGACGCGGTCCGGGCTCGAGGAGGACTGCGTCGCCGGCAGTGCTGCCACGCCTGGAACACCAAACTGATGCGTGTCAATAGCCGGATACAAACTGACCGCGCGGACACGCTAGGTTGGGTCGGGCGCATACCACGCGCGGGCTGACAACGAGACAAATTACAGATGACAGCACGCGAGCGAGGAGGTGATAGTGTGCAAGCGAGAGGTGAATACTGGCGATTTAATTGTATTTTAACGTACGTTTTATGTTTTATATATATAACTAATAATAAATATATAAGCTAACGTACATTAAGCAATCTAATAAGGTATAAAAGATACAGGCTCCCGCCTAGCTCGGATCCGCTACTGAACTGCCATGTGTAATGCTTATACCGAAATAAACTTTACTTTTACTTTAGGTTTAAACACTTAATTTCTCATAAGAACTTACAGTTCACTTAAAACAGATACAAAGGTTGGTTACAATAGTAGTTACATTACACTCTGGAGTTTTCCATAGCAATAGTTACAAAGTACATACATATTTCTTGAGTTTGTTTTTGTAAGTTAATTGATCACACTCCTTTACAATATACTTTACATTTATATACCCATTTTAGATCCAGGGTAGTACGACAGTGGCTAGCTACTTCATACAATCTAGCATATTCACATTGGTTAGCTACTTCATACAATCTAGCATACTTTACATTGGTTAGCTATTTTAGACAATCTAGCATACTTTACATTGGTTAGCTACTTCATACAATCTAGCATACTTTACATTGGTTAGCTACTTCATACAATCTAGCATACTTTACATTGGTTAGCTATTTTAGACAATCTAGCATACTTTACATTGGTTAGCTACTTCATACAATCTAGCATACTTTACATTGGTTAGCTACTTCATACAATCTAGCATACTTCACATTGGTTAGCTACTTCATACAATCTAGCATACTTTACATTGGTTAGCTACTTCATACAATCTAGCATACTTTACATTGGTTAGCTACTTCATACAATCTGGCATACTTTACATTGGTTAGCTATTTCAGACAATCTAGCATACTTTACATTTATAATTCAATTTTGTATGCAGGGTGGTACGACAGTGGCTCACCGATCTCCCCGCGCTCCTCGGTGTTGATGGAGTGCGCGGCGGAGTGCAGCAGCGGCGGCTCGCGGGCGCCGGCGCCGGCGGAGCGGGCGCGTCGCGGCCGCCGCGCGCGCCGCTCGCTCACCGCCGCCAGCGTGGCCGGCGCCGCCTGCAGCAGCGGCTGCCTCTCACCCTCGCTCCCGCTGTAGATCATTACACGACGTTGTACGAACGTTTTGTGAAGATGAAACTTAGGAGCTACCGTGGTTGGGGTCGTGGTTTGGGGTCGAGTCACCTTCGTCCGTAGGAGAATTAAGTACCCTCGAGATACCCTACACGCGACCCTGGGTGGTGCCAACCAGGTGACAACTCTACTGGTGGTAGGCTTCGGCCGTGGCTAGTCACCACCCACTGAACAAAGCCATGTCGCCAAGCGGCCTAGCCGTGTTCCGGCATGATGTTCGGTGTTGCCATTCATGGATGGCGGGTCAGATCAGTTGCGCTGCATGTGCCTAGTGAATGTAGCGTCTCGATCTACTGCCGCCTTCCTACCTAGGCAAGTATGCTCCATCATAGATCTCATCGTCACTTACCATCAGGTGAGATCGAGATCAAATACTTTCCTATATGGTAATAAAAAAAAATAAAAAAAACCTTTTATGAAGATGAAACTTAGGAGCTATCATGGTTTAAACGTGTGAAAGAGAAACTCACTTGTCCTCATTGGTACTCGTCTGGTCGTTGTCTTCGGACGGTGATGTGGTCTGAAACAATCGGCGGGATTAGGACGGGTTCAGACGGCTAGGCAGCACGAGCAAGTGTGGCAGGTACCTCTGCGGCGGCGGGCGGCGCGCGCGCACCGAGGCGGGCCACGAAGCGCGCGGCGCGGGCGAACGGGTTCTCGCGCTGCTCGTCGAAGGTGCCGCCCTGCGCGCGACCAACACCATGCAATGTCATTACTATTTGTCATACAACGCGTTTAGTCGTATAGCGATCACTCACTCAAAATAACCGAGGAGTCTAGAAATGCGTAATTTGCAATATTAATTCGTAAAATGACAAATCCTCAAAACATTGTTATACTATAAAAAAACACAAAATCGATTACATAAACATCGACCGAAATAATAATCTTTACATAAATTCAAACCACCCAAATTCAGTGGTCATATTCGTAATTTTTATTCGTTCATTAAAACTTGCTATCGAGGCGAGGATACAGAGGGGCGGTAATCACCCCCCTCTGACTCACAACTGAAGTACTTTATTTACTATTTTTCCTGAAAGATAGATCAAGTCACACCATAATTGCTGCTCCCCCCCATTATCAAAACGGCGGATCCGTGGGTGTACCTGCGACTCACAACTGAAGTACTTTTATTTCTTCCAAAAACAGATCAAAACACAATCATTGCTGGCCCCCCCCCCCCCACATGATCAAAGGCGTATCCGCCGTGTACCTGCGACTCACAACTGAAGTACTTTTATTTCTTCCAAAAACAGATCAAAACACAATCATTGCTGGCCCCCCCCCCCCCACATGATCAAAGGCGTATCCGCCGTGTACCTGCGACTCACAACTGAAGTACTTTTATTTCTTCCAAAAACAGATCAAAACACAATCATTGCTGGTCCCCCCCCCACATGATCAAAGGCGTATCCGCCATGTACCTGCGACTTACAACTGAAGTACTTTTTTATTTCTTCCTAAAACTGATCAAATCACACCATAATTGCCGCTCCCCCCCCCCCCATGATCTCCATGGCGCATCGTGCGTGTACCTGCGTGGGCGCAGCGGGCGCGTCGTCGCTGAGCAGCGGCTCGGTGTCGGAGTCGGAGTCGCGGCGGCGGCGGTCGCCGGCGGCCAGCACGCGGCGCTTGCACACCGGGCACACGCGCTTGTTCTGCGTCAGCCACGGGTCGATGCACACCGCGTGGTACGCTGCACACGTACAATTGCCGCTCGGATATAACTATGCGACGCTTGTATAGCGGGACTCGGAAAGAGAGCGTTCAAGTATTACGTAACGCAATTTTCGACCCCCCCCCCCCCCCCCATGTAACGCGCCGTAACGTTTTTCTTTAACGCCCCCCTCCCTAGTGAAACATAAAATCTCGAGACCGTTCTGAAGGGTTAAAACAATGTTACGTCACACATAGTTCAAAATCCCCCCCTCTCACCCCTGTAACGCATCGTAACGTTTCAGAAGACCCCCCCCCCCCCTCCCCCCAAATTCGTTACGTAATACTTGAACGCTCCCAAAGGGTATGTACCTGCGTTTCTTTAGTGCATTTGTAATCATTATGTAAAATCACAATTCGGTAAATTTATAAAAAAAAATGTCAACAAAAACATCTCATCCCAATTTTTGTTTACAATTCACATATCCAAATTCAAATCAATTCACATATCAAAAATGTGTTTACAACTTTTCGTCTTAATTTTTCGTCTGATTTTTTCCGTCTAGCCCCCTTTCGCAACGCGCGATAAGGAACTTCGTTCCAAAAAAAAGGGAGTAGTACGGTGGTTGTGGCTCACCGTGCGCGCAGGGCAGCACGCGCAGGCGCTCGCCCTCCTGGTAGTCGTCGAGGCAGATGGCGCACGTGTCGTACGGGTCGCCCTTGCCGTAGCGCACCAGCGGCAGCTTGCGCAGCGCGCGCGCCGGCAGCCGGTGCCGCCGCGCGCGCCGCCGGTCCTTCACGCACTTCACTATCTGCCCACCACGCAATACATCACATACACATATAGCACCCTCACAACGTATATACCCTATATACGTATATAGGGGCTCAACTCAAAATTCATTTTTTTGTTGGGAAATCGCAATCAAAGATCTTTCCAACTGAACGGGGAGGACGAAAAGTACCGGTGTCAAAGAGACGGAAATATAATAAGCTTTTTCTATCATAAAAACGCCTTTGTTTTAATATTCATCGGATAGAGCATACATTAAAACCATAATTTTGAATTCATAATTTTGAGTTGAGCCCCTATCGTCCTGAGGGTGCGATATGCAGTCACAGCCGAACCCAGCGTCGGGCAAACCAACCATCGAATTAAAGTAACTACATATTAAAAAAATATATAAAATAAAATAATTGGGTAAATGATGATTGTTTTTCTTAAGCAAGGCGATCCAGTAGCATTAAAAAGACAAGCCCACTGAGTTTCTGGCCGGATCTTCTTAGTTGAGGTCGTGTTCCGATCCGGTTGTCGACTTAAGAAAAAAAATGTAATGATAATTTGTAAGTGCCCCCGTAGGCCTATACGAAATAAATAATTTGACTTTGACTTTGACTTAAGCCATGCGCGCATTACAGGTTGTCATTTTTTAAATGTCTAATAATTTATTTGTTTGGGAAAGTTATATTTATAACCTACAGTTGGCTCTGTTAAAATATTTTACACTATTATGGTTACAAGCAAGTGATAGCCGAGTTGGTAAAAAGCGTGCCTCGGTAACGAGGATCGCAGGTTTAAGCCCTGGCTCGCACCTCTGGGATTACTGGATTACATGTGCGAATCTCATTTTCAACCACGATTATCACTTGCTAAACGGTGAAGTAAAACATGGTTAGGAAACCCGCATGTCTGAGAGAGCCCCTCGAAAGATGTGTGAAGTCCGCCAACACGCACGGGGCCAGCGTGGTGGACTATGGCCTAATCCCCCTCGCATTGAGGGAAGGCCCGTGGCCAGCAGTGGGACATTAAAAAGGGCTGGTTTAGCGGAAAAGGGAAGATCTTCCAGCCAGGCGGGTGGTATGCCTGGCGGGGCGGCCGCTATGCCCCGACGGTTACTGTCGGGATCTTGTATGTATGTTACTTGCTCCGAAAACTCTTATAGCGCGATTCAGGATTGTGACGTCACTTGTCTATTGTTCTGATTGCGCCTGTAGTGCCATCTGCGTAGCTTGTGGTACGGTTGAAGTAGTCGCTACACTGGTATTATTATATAATGGTTATATGCCACCTTATATGCTAGGTAGGGTTGTATATGGGAGTGTGCGATTCTCACCATGAACACGAGTATGACGAGCAGGCACAGCACCACCACGATGGCGAAGGGCAGCAGCAGGTGCGTGTTGATGTTGAAGGGCAGCTCGCCGTTCACCATTATATAGTAGCTGGAACAACACAACATATTCTACTATACAATCTGTCGACCATGCCTGCGTCGAATAAATATTTATATTATTTAAAGTAAAAAGAAAATATAATAAATAATTATATAGGCTGGACATTTTTGACGGGTCGATAAAGGCAGCGTAAAAGAATATGGTCTTAGGTTACTTAAGACCCTTACTTTTTGAGCATTTACAGAAATAAACATGAAAAAAATAAAATAAAATACAGTCAGCGACAAAACGACTTTCGAAAAAAATAATAGCTTATTCGATCGTTTCTCGACCAAGGGTCAAAAGGCTCTATTATAAGGTTAACATATTAAGTCCCAAAGGGTCCTGTTCTCAAATGACTCACCCGTTAGTGTATAAGTATTGCTCAAGTAACGTGAAGCCGGCGAGGTCACTCACGAACACCGACGGAATCAGTATCCCCTCCGGGTCCTTCGCCGACATAGTCTCTGTAACCGAACACATGTAGCTTCTAATAAAATGTCTAAGTGTAGCCTGGACAGCGTTGCCAGACGTGCCGATTTTGGCGGGACGTCCCGATTTTTAAATCAAAATTAAATGTCCCGCGCGGGACAGGCTCAGTCCCGCTTTTCGGAGATAACTCTACCAACCTAACTTGATTTTGATTACTGTGTTTTTTATTCTGAAGATAAATAAGACTCAACTATTTAACGATAGGGTAAATCCGATTTAAAATATTATATTTTTATTGAAATACATTTTCTATGGCTATTTTTGCTATCTATTGTCACGTGAACGTAATTTTAATTGAAATAAAAAGATAAATATTTGTAAACTTCTGATTAAATACGTTTTTTTACTATGTCCGCGCTTTCGACGAAATAATCCCGCGTTTTCACTCAAATAGTTCCAAAATCCCGACTTGGCAAAAAAAAACTGGCAGCGCTGAGCCTGGACATGACTCAGAAATAGTATGCCTGCTTAGCTTTGAACCTGCGCTTCTTTTGGGCATTTGTAAACGTTATGAAAAGAATACGTGCATTTAAAAACTAAACTCACAAAATATCACAGTTATCATTTTGTACGGAAGAACATTTATTATTCAAAACGAATTTTAAAATTGACATATCGAAATTTTGATATCACATAATGATTACAAATTCTTAGCGCATTCTGTAAGAAACGCAGATTCAAAGCTTTGTATACCATTTCTGAATTGCCCTGTTTAAATATTTTAAGGCTCGGCTCAACGTTCTCACATCATGAGTAGGATGTGTGTGTGTGAGACGCTATTATAGAGTTGTTTGTATGAGTGTGCAAATGGCGTACCGCGTATCGCTGCGGCGAGAGATTACCACCGGAGTCTGTGTTCTTTAAAAAAACATCCGATATCGCAACAAAGACAATATTATTCCGCTTTGTTGCTATCAAATAATAACATTTTATACAACTTTAGTTCATTTACAACGGAACACCATCACGCCTGCAATCCCCGAAGAGGTACGCAGAGGTGTTTTGAAGTGCACCCACATTTCTCCAATGGAATAATAGGCCTATTACCATTATTCCGACCTTTAATGTGATGTGAATTTGTGTCATAGGTAGTCTACCACCCTGGCACAGTGCTAGCTGGCTATCTTCTCAAGTCTTAGAAAAACGTGCTGGTTTCCTCACAATGTTTGCCTTCACCGCACAGCATATGTCGATGAAAGTTGGGCCAACGGCTACCCCTGATTTAGCCTGCACCATATATGGTTAAATTTAGCTACATTCAAATCTATAGAGAATCTGTAGAGATTTTAAGGTAGTTAAATATCACCTTGGCTGATGCACTCGACCCTTAGTAAGGATTTTTATATAGCTTACCATTTTCCCAACAAATATATAACAATGCATTCCTGGGCCAGTTGGGAACACGAATCCGAATTATATTTACGTTGATGGAGAACACAAAACTACAATCAAAGCACAACACTGCCCAAACACGACACAAAGCTATTTATCACTACTGTTTTTTTTTATAATATCGAATTGTTATAAATAAACACACGTTTATCCCCTCGTGTGTGTTGCAATTTAATATTCATCCTAGAGTGCAGTGTCTACGCCTCCCGGCAGTGAACGCGACCAAGCAACATTATCAACTGTACGCAGATAACTTTAATTGAGTACCTATCAGTTAAGGTCGAGAGAAATGAGCGTAAACAGTTATAAGACCTTATGGATGGGACCTTTGTGGGGATGTAGTAGTTCTTTACTTATCCCACTAATATTATAAATATGAAAGTTTAGATGGATCACGCCAGAACGGCTGAACGGATCTGGATGAAATTTGTCACAGAGATAGATTATAGTCTGGAATAGCACATAGGCACACTTTTTATCCCGGTAAAATGTGTGGTTCCCGTGGGATACATTTGTTTTAATTTTTCATAGGGCAAAGGATCGACATGATTTACAGAAAAGGACACACTTTTTAATCGCAGATAAAACCGCGGGGCGCAGCTAGTAATAATATAATAATACCAACCCCTTTTTATTGTCCCACTGCTGGGCACGGGCATCCCCTCAATGCGAGGGGGATTAGGCCATGGTCAACCACGCTGGCCCAGTGCGGGTTGCAGGACTTCACACGTCTTTCGAGGGGTTCTCTCAGACATGCAGGTTTCCTCGCGATGTTTTCCATCACCGTTTAGCAAGTGATAATCATGGTTGAAAATGAGATTCGTAAATGAGACTGATATCACGACTATCAATGCGAATGGCCAAAATCAAATAGGTTCAAAACTAAGATGTCTATCTCCAGTCCAGTAGTAGCAGAGGTCAGTGGTACTGACCTATGTCGCTGGAGTTGACGTTGTGCACGATGGCGCAGTCGTAGCCCGCCAGCTGCGCGTTGCGCACCTTCACCTCGAAGCTGCAGTTGAATCTGCCCACCAATGGAAACCGGTCATTAATAAATAAATGTCACGAAACGAACACACAAACCGTATGCTCCTAAACTGAGCAACGCTAGTATTATGTAAGACATTGACTAAGGTCGTATACTAGGATACTATTTCACCCGGGATATTTAAATGTGTCCCAAAATCGACTGGACGGATTCTACTTAAACATGGCAGTGCCATGTGCTCTTAAAATCACATCTAGAAAAAAGGAATGACTCGGAAAATATAAGAGTACAGAGGCTCCACACGTACAAAGTTACGGTCTCTGCTAGAACATCCATCCTTCAACAGCTGGTTATAGGAGCTTCCTCCATTATACGCAACACATCAGCCCATGAAGGTACCCAGCGTACAAACCAAACTATTTGCTTTATCTAGCCAACGTTTAGCGGTAAAGGGAAGACCGTCCAGCCTGGCGGGGCGGCGGGAGGCGGGGCGCGGTCTTGTATATATGTTAATGGTTCTGGAAACTTTTATAGCGGGTTACAGGATTGATTGGAGAATTGGCATTTGTTCTCGACATCGTATACAGCGCCATCTGTGTATCGACGCAGTGAACATGTTTGTAATAACTAGGTTTTTAAAGGGGTCGTTACAGTAGCAAGCTAATATGTACCTGGCAACAAGCACGATCCACTTGCCGGTGAAGTTTTCGACGGTGGGCGGCTTGGCGAGGGCGGAACACCCGTCCGCCGGCTCGCCGCCCACCAGGAACCCGCGGAGCCCCTCCGGGGGCAGGTCCCCGCCGAAGCTCGCCGGCATGTCGCGGAACTCCTCCATAATCTGATGGCAGCAAAATGTTTTTTTAACGATTTGTGAAGTCACACATGAATTAGCGTGGACGTACGGTTGTAATTCCTTTTTTAACCGACTTCAAAAAGGAGCAGTTTCTAAATATTTTTGTCCTTCGATATGATGTTCGTGGCACTCCATCTTTATTATTTCTTCATCCCACCAGGTGAAGGAACTTAGCGAATTTGTTGTCGTATAATAAGGCCCTATTGTTGTGCAAGGGCTCGGTGGTAATAGCGGCTTCCTCATCATGCATGAGGTTGTAGGTTCAAAAGAAAAGAAAAAGTTTCAGAATACCAGAATACTAACAAAGGTTTGCATTCCCACAATGTACAGCACCTGTACGGCGTTAATGGGTAGATGCGGCAACATGTTTCCGTCGCGTTGTGCAGTAAAAAAGCAATGATCACTGAGCTATGCAGCCAATTTTTTTTTACATCATACGACTCAGGTATCTTGTCACTCGGACCGTAGACTGCCAGCAACGTTTTGTTGGGATGTTTTTTTTTAACGAGCGAATGACGATGGTAATTTGTCTTTCAACCCATAACACTATTGTAAAATGCTGACGTACTGCTGTTATTCAGACTATAATGTTTTTTTACATCATAAGTCGAGTCACCAATTGTTTTTTTTTTTTTATAAAATGACGAAGGTAATCTTTCAACCCATAATACAAGCACTGTTCACTGAGTTATTCAGTCTACTGTTTTTTTTTAAACCGCACGTCAGTGGGGGTCTCTCAGCCTATACCACTTCTAGCACGGCGCGATACACAAATGTTGTTCATGTAATTTGGTTGATTTCACTCACTAATTATAACTGATATAATCCGATGGATGTATCTGTACTTTTTAATTATCGTGACTACGCAAAGGACAAAATAGAACAAATGACTTTAACTTTTATAGATAACTAGCTGTTGCCCGCGACTTCGTCCGCGTGGTATTTAACAAAGACAACCGTTGACAACAGCCTGCTCACCCATTCTGAGCCCCCAGGACGCATTGCAGGTTGTTGCTATCAAATTTAATCAGGCGCTGCGCTGCAACATTGGTTTTAATATTTTTTTTGTGAGATCCTATTTTTTTTTTCTAAAATAAAAGTGGCCTAAGTTACTCCTTGTTATATCAGCTATCTGCCAGTGAAAGTTCCGTCAAAATCGGTCCAGCCATTTCAGAGATTACCCGGAACAAACAGACAGACAGACAGACAGACAAAAAAATTAAAAAATGTTGTTTCGGTATAGGTAACGTGTATACATCCAAATGCACTTAGTAAAAAGCGGTTATTTTAATATTACAAACAGACACTCCAATTTTATTTATATGTATAGACAAAAAAAAAGAGTCGATGAAACCGTAATAACGTCATGGCAAAGTAATTTAATGCTAAAAATATAACAATACGCCTTAATTTGTCCTTCACGTAGGTAATTACAACTTCCGGTTCATGCGAGGGTACGTAATGTACTGCGCATTAAAACATATTCGTGAACGCAACTGTAATAATACATGGATAATAAAAACACTGATCACACTGGCCACATGGAAAGTTTTTTTTTCAATTTAAATTAGAATTAATTAGAGTTCTATTTTTAAACATGTTTCTTTTAAATCACAGTTTAAAAGGCATCCGTTAACGGAGGGCGCTAACTAATGAACTGGCCAGTGGTTCTCGAATGGAAATATTCCCCATACAATAGATAAGATTAAATGGTGAGTGTTTACACTGTGTGTTGGAATCCGTACTAATGAAACCTTGGATAAGTCGGACTAAACATTATTGTAGACATTAATTAGGTTCAAAATCGGTTAAATTCTATTAGAGATTAGCTCGTATATAACGACAAATAGACGCAAGGTTCATGAAAGCCTTGTTTTATAGTATTATTTATAAGTATAGTTGCTACAGCTTCAAATTTACTCAATTATACTAAATGCAATCAGAGTAACATGCAACGAGACCGAAAAAAAGACACCCTCAAATTCATATAAAGTTGCAATTAAAAAAAACATAAATAACTTTTGTAAATGTATTAATTCTTCTAATATTTTGGGCGTATGTCATTGTCTATTGGATGTTTCGTTTGTGTAAACGTCAATGAGTAAATACTAGATTACTAATAGCGCTATTAGGAATAGGCCGAACTGGCGGGAACGAGGGAACGATTTTATCATCCTACGAAATTCTCTCAAGCCATCATGCACCAGGGCCCCATGTCTGCTAACACAATCGAATAGCAACCGCATAGTAACTGTCACTTTTGACAGATATTGTATGGGATACCTGTCAAAAGTGACAGTTACTATTCGATTATGAATCGATTGTGTTATCAGACTTGGGGCCCAGTTGAAAAAAGTCCAATACAATGCAGAATGGCGCGACTTGCGCTCGCGTCGGTTACGAAGATACTTCAACTGGCAACAGCATAGATGTTTAAATATCTGGTATAACTTGTAATAACTTTAGATGCAAGCAATTTGAAGTGCGTTTACACTATAATACAGAATGATCCCGAAAGAGTATACTAAGCCTTGAAACAGCATTTAATTTTGATAATAATATAAAAATCACAATCACACAAATAATAATTATAACCAACATTCTGCAATTCGGACTTCACATAATGGTTCCAAACGCGCTAGGGAAGCGTGTACACCCTTTCGGAAACATCCTGTAGAGACAATAAATAAAAATATATACACCCGGGCATAGTGCGCCTATTGCTTACTCAGGCCCTGACAATTATCGGTAAATGAATACAGCTTTACGATAAGAGCGAACCGTTAAGTAGATAAGTACCTAGTGTTACCGTACCGTGATACGTTAACCTTCTGCGTTTTATCTGCATTATCGGTACGATTGTGTTTTAAGGGCACTATATTGCGTTATGATAATATGGGAAATAATAATATACAATAAAACCAGTAATAATAATCTTAATTGAATCGCAGGGTAGCTCGTGGCGAGCTGTTGGTGAGTACACTACGGACACTACGGACCCGAGTGCCCCAGAGAGTTAGTGAGCAACGACACCACGGACTCGAGTGCCCCAAAGAGTCGACACCACGGTCCCGAGTGCCCTAGAGAGTAGGTGAGTAGCGACACCACGGTCCCGAGTGCCCTAGAGAGTTGGTGAGTAGCGACACCACGGTCCCGAGTGCCCTAGAGAGTTGGTGAGTAGCGACACCACGGTCCCGAGTGCCCTAGAGAGTTGGTGAGTAGCGACACCACGGTCCCGAGTGCCCTAGAGAGTTGGTGAGTAGCGACACCACGCACCCAAGTGCCCCAGAGAGTTGGTGAGTAGCGACACCACGGACCCAAGTGCTCCAGAGGTCAGGGCCCCTACCTCGGCGTGCCCCAAACAGGATTAAAACGATAGGTGTAATCTATTTCGATTCAATAAACTAACATTTAATTTTTTGTTATTTTATTATCGCGCGTTCATTATAATTAATTGCTGGAAAAATATTAAATAGAATCTTCTATAAAAAGTTAATAATAAAATAACAGTGTTACTAAGCACTTCGATATGCACATTGCAACATTTTTGTACGCAACAGTGGGCAGCCATGTTGTGTTATCATTTGCTGTGAATCATTTAGTACGCATACTGCACAGTACAGCTATTCTCATGAATCATAAATAAACCCATTATTTGAAGAATAATATTGTAAATGTATAAGGACTGTATCATGATCGGTGGGAGTATGCAGAAAAAAAAAAACGATGGCTCAGTGGTACGAAATTGTTTGAAACGTGCAGTTTATTTTCCTTTACTTTGTGTAACAATAATAGTGTATCATATTTTAACAGGGCCAAGAGTAGGTTATAACGATAACATTCCCAAAGAAAGAAATAAATCAAATTATTAGACATTTAAAAAAAAATACACCCTGTAAGGAGCGCATTTACACAACTACGCAAACACCATTTACACAATTATTTTGTACATCAACATCTATACATATAAATAAAATTGGAGTGTCTGTTTGTTATATTAAAATAACCGCTTTTTACTAAGTGCATTTGGATGTATACACGTTACCTATACCGAAACAACATTTTTCACAATTTTTGTCGTCTGTCTGTCTGTTTGTTCCGGCTAATCTCTGAAATGGCTGGACCGATTTTGACGGGACTTTCACTGGCAGATAGCTGATGTAACAAGGAGTAACTTAGGCTACTTTTTTTTGAGAAAAATCATAGGATCTTACGAAAAAAAAATAAAACCAATGTTGCAGCGTTGCGCCTGATTAAGTTTGATAGCAAGAACCTGAAATGCATTCCGCGGGCTCAGAAGGCGCGAGCAGGCTGTTGCCAACGATTGTGTCTTTGTTAAATACCACGCGAACGAAGTCGCGGGTAATAGCTAGTGATCTATATAACTTACTGATTAATATGTTTCACTATTTTGGTTAAATCTCATATATGCGAGTATGACGAGGGCGGCCGCGAGCTTTCGCCTATTTGACCCTCGTTTCGCTGTTGACACCACGAGTCTTAATAGGGCCGTTAGTGCCAATTCGCACATCAACAATTTCCTTTCGGCGCGGCATACGTCGCCAGCTGTACTGAGATACAGATATTTCAATAAATATGTTGGTAATTTATGAATGCTTATTATCTAGTACGTAATTAGGTCGCCGCGGAGCTGACTTGTACTGGTTATTACAGTACCGGTTGAGGCTCGTACAGGATAGGTACTCTATTTAGTGCGGGAGTCTATTTTTGTTTTTACTTTCTCCGGCGCATGAATTGCTTTTGATCCATTGGACATTACCGTAATGATATGGACTGTATCATTGGCGGTTAAACACAGATTATCCCATATTGAATCCCGTCCAAATTGGTACAGGATATTTTCTAGGATTCTCGTACAAACAGATTCGGAGACAAAAATTAAAAATATTTGTTTCGGATTTCAGACGTCCAATAGCCATTTGCGCTAATTATTTTAAAAATATACAATGCACAGACAAAAATCAGCTACAGTTTTATAAAATATTGATGACTGCATCTCTTATAAACATGATTTTCGTCGTTGGCGGTCCGGTGTTGAAGAACTTTTTTAATTAATATTAATTAAAAAAAAATGAATTTTAGAATAATCAGACATTTCAATGTATTTCCAATAATTTGTGGACAACCCCATTTAAAAATGTAATATAATATCACATATTTTTCACAATCGATGTAGACAGATAACTAATTATTATACACCACTAAGACACACATAAAATACACAAAAAAAAACAAGGAATGAACAGCAGTGCACATTGAGTGGTTTATCGCAAGTTGCGATCCATGCCAGACAAACTTTGGATGGAGTGGACTTATCTTAATTAACGCAACATGTAGGTACCTACTTACTTATAAATTGAATGCAAGTCTCATAATCAATACAGATTTTCGACAGCAGTATATTCGCAAATCGTGTTGATATTTTATTATCTCAGCTGCTGTTAAAATACAAATTTTAAATGAAATCCACACGTTGCTTCGCCATGTATCATGAATGTGTATGTACATTCTGTCTGTTTACATTATATTATCAGCTCATCTGGCGGCACAAGCTGTTAACGACGCGAACATTATTTTGGTACACGACCTACTACTATGTATGCATTCTGTCCCTGTTTTAACAGCGCGGTGACGAGCTTTGGACATTTATTTATTAATCATATGAGGGAAGAGGAACCCACCACTGAACCTCGGATGGGAACTTTTCTAATTATAAACCAAACAATAGTTAAGCGGGCAGCGGGGCGGCGGCGGCGCGGGAGCGGGGCTCGTTGGCCGCCCCGCGCCGCTGTTTTCGATAACGGTCCATTTGATTTTACGAATAAGATCCTGCCGCTCCCGCGCCGCCGCCGCCGACACCCCGCTGCCCGCAAAATTCGAGGCAGAGGCCTTAGAGGAGTTCGGAGTTGCTAGCCTCTTTAATTATCGATCAAACTTGTTTGGCATTTGTTTAATCATGAATTACCGCCATGTTTCGCCTAGTTCTATCAGTATATTTATTTATTACTAGCAGAGCTCAGAATTTTGTGCATGTGGACTTGCGTTTTTTGGGCTATCGCAAACCCGTTGTGGTGCGAGTAAAATGACAGCTTAATATTTATTTTCCAATGTTACTAATAAATGGTATACTAAAATTCTAGGCAGTTTTCTGCTTTTGACAGCTCGGCAAGTCGTCCCTCCACCTGACCCCCAAATTTAGTAACACAATAGAGTTATAATGCTCTAGCGATGACATTGTAAAACCGCGTCGCGAGCTTACAAATATTGCAAAAGGATTGTGTTAGGGCCCTTAGTATCGGTGTAAATAGTTAGCAAATGAACTCACAATATGCGGCACATCTTGTGTGTACACGATGACTTCCCCGGCGGCCGCCGCGAGGCCGGCCAGCAGGTACGCCGCTATGGCCAGCATGGCGGCTCTCACCAGCGCCCCCCGCCGCCGACCTTACATCGCATGCGCCGCGCACGGTGAAGCACACCGATGATGTGGAACCATTCTTCTATGCCCTGGATACATAATATAATTCTTAAGGTGGAAGCTCAGGGTCAGGGCGCGAAATTCAAAATGTCAATGGTTTTTATTTTTTACGAAAAATTTGGACATCTCTAAGATGTAATTTAGTGTTTTGCGATATTAGCATTCTGCATTGGATGTCTCGATGTATTAAGTTTGCTTAAAAAAGTACCTTATCTGATACAATACCATAAGGTTTGTAAAAACCGCTACTTTTACTAACTTTATGGTGTTGTATCGTTTTAGGTATTTTTTTAATTTTTTGTAAAAAAATAAAAACCATTGTCATTTTATCTATACTTATATTTTAAGGAGGTAAGGTTTGTTAGTTTGGATGTAACGGGTAATTTCGGGATCGACTGATCCCATTCTGAAAGTTCTTGCATTAAATAATTCCAGCCCATTTTTAATGTCCCACTGTTGGGCACAGGCCTCCCCTCAATGCGAGGGGGATTAGGCCATAGTCCACCATGCTGGCCCAGTGCAGGTTGGCTGACTTCACGCATCTTTCGAGGGGTTCTCTCAGACATGTAGGTTTCCTCATGACTTTTTCCTTCGCCGTTTAGCAAGTGATAATCATGGTTAAAAATGAGATTCGCACATGTATTCCCAGAGGTGCGAGCCGGGGTTCTCGTTACCGAGGCAAGCATTCTACCAACTTGGCTATCACTGCTGAAAGTTCTTGCATTATATAAAATATTATAATAATAAGATGATACTTTATCCCCGAGTGCTATTGGCAATGTTTAATTGAGGTAACACAGCTGGCAGAAGCTAGTTAAATATATTGAGAAAAAAATAGCTTTGGGGACATTATTTTGGACACTGAAGTTGAATCCACACTTCTTGTCTGTCTGTTCACACATCACAGGAAATCTATTAAAATGATTTTGATAAACTTGGCATAGTGATAGCTTACAATACATTTTGTTTGGGGAAATGGATGAGTAACTCTAGGATTAGCCAACAAACTGTATCACAAAATCCACAGGGTAGATTTGAATAAAACTATGCCAGGTAATAGGTTATAACAAAACCATTATTGAAGATAATATTTATTTGAAGAAATCTGTTCACTTAGATAGTACAAAGTCATGGGCATAGCTAATTCAACAATACAGTTTTAAAAAGTAAAGTGCTTTGCCAGAAATGAAGGAATGTAGATAATAAATGTAAATGTTATTATGTGGAAGTATTGACCTAGTTAGGTGGCATGTGTGATATATAAAAAAAAAAGATGATAAGATTACAATGGCAACAGAAAGCCTCAATAGCTTCGAGGTTAGTGGGGCTGGAACCGAGAGGTTTTGGGTTCAATATGCACCCAGGCCATTAGCCACACCTAAAATGAGCATTTTTCTCTTAGTTGGACATGCTAATGAGGCTACAAGTATGTCATAACCTTATCTAGAATGTTTTACAAAAAAATATTAAATATTTAATCATCAAAACTATATTGCAATGATGTCAAACTCTAGTAGATTGGTAGGGGCCTGATTTAATAAGTGTTGTATTTTAAATAATGATCCAGGATACAATTTACATGCAACAGCTTAATAGACACCGTTGGTTTATATCACTGTGACGCATGTATAAAATCCAGATGGAGTATATAAATAAATATCACCAGACGAACACAACAACTAAAAATCCCAAAATAAGCAATGCTTGTGTTGTAGGTAATGCACAATGAACAAGAGGTAATATTAGAATATAATGACTTAAGAACCTATATAGATAATAAGCATCCATGGCATTGTACAAACAATAATCTGTGCATCACACAACAACAGACTTACTTAATATCATTATTTCCGATTTAAAATTGACTTTGAACAAATCATACATGGCCAGAAAAATATTTCAGTGACTCATAAGATATATTTTTTTGCAATGAGGTGCATAATTTTACAACACGTTCCATAGTGCACAAAGGAAGCGGTTTGACGATGATAACGCAGCCGTTTCGTAATCATAAACGAGACTGCTACACAAAATACCGATATTATCATTTTAGTTATAGATCAATGTTTAAATGGTGACGAATCAGTAAACTCTATTATTTGCAGAAAGACACGAGCATCGGCCTTGGATCACGTGTTTAACAACAATAACATTTCGAGATGATCACACAAAACATACATAGGGACATGCGAAACTCATACAAAACCATGAAAAAAATAACTAAACATAAACTCCATTTTACTCACAATAAATTATATGAAGCTCTGTCTTCTGTCGGTAGATTAATCTATATTTGTCAGCAAGGCACTTTATGATAGGAATTTGGGCGAATAGAAACCAAATAAATATAAATTACGACTTAATTCGACAACCCCCTGCAGGAAAATTAATTAGCGAAACCACAGAGAGAGAAAAAAACTTTGCGAAACGTCAAAAGTTGTGGTGCGTTTAGAAGTGTAAAAAGTGTAACGTAATTTAGATTTTTAATGTTCGATGATTTAAATCTTTACCCTTTAGACTAATTTGTCTGAGATCTACACCGTACTATTTATGTAGGTGTGATGCAGGTATATAAAATGGTTGACCTTTTCTCTTTATTAATAAATAAACATCTACCTATAGTTACTTCGATATTACTATGTTTTGAGCGTACGCCATAGTATACTTTTTGATAGCTACAATACTAAGGACAATGGGATATTAATCAAATATTGTATCAAGGCATGCCCGGCTTTGTCCAGACGCCTGGCAACTCTACACGTAAACAGCCCTGAAATGCGTTTGTTTATAGTTAGGTGAAAATAATATTCACGTAAAATAATATTGACCGCAACGAGATGAACAGACAAGCAATAGAAGACGCCTGAATATTTGGATAGAGCAGCTCTCTCATTACATAGGAACTTACATGAGATTTGATTTTGAAAATTTCAGGCGTACTTTTGAGCAGCATAGATGGCGCTAGGCGTGAGTCATTATTACTTTGGCTTGAGTACTCGGATTGTGCGCTCCCCACAACATTTTGTTTCTCTTATCGTCTGATTTATATGTGACTTAATTACACCTCAGCGTTGAGGGTAGGCATGTTCCTACCAAAAAGGGTAATTAAAATGGCATAATTATTATTATTAAAGCCCACTGAACTCTTGCGTAGGGATTTGTACAACACGTAATCCTCTTTTGTGATGATTGTCATTTTACTGAAGGCACTATTGGGGTAAATTTAACTACGAATTTTAGCGAATTGACCTCAGCCAGTGCAGGTAACATCATAAATAACCAATGTTGCAGCGCTGCGCCTGATTAAGTTTGATAGCAACAAACAGCAATGCGTCCCGCGGGCTCAGAATGCGCGAGCAGGTTGTTGTGTCTTTATTAAATACCACGCCGACGAAGTCGCGGGTTACAGCTAGTCTTCACACATCCAAATGCACTTAGTATAAAGCGGTTATTTTAATATTACAAACAGACACTCCAATTTTATTTATATGTATAGATGCTTACGTTACTTGCAAATTTAAAGGAAAAGTATAAAGTTAGGTAGATACCCACCTAACTAGTTTGTTGGGTAACTGACACAACACTTACGTGCACAAGTTAACCTACTACCTACCTACTTATATTCCTAAAGATATATAGCTCTAAAAGCTTAAAAATTAAACGAGAATGAAAGTGAAAGTAAGTATGACGCCTTTAACCAACGTAAACACATATACAGTGTTACTATATATTTAAAAACACTGTATATGTGTTTTGTTTGTGTGCATAATTGACGTAGTTACGTAGCTTGGTTCCTTGCACCTAGAGTTCAATGAACTAGGTACTAAATTGCGGAAGCTTACCGAAAACTATCTAGCTTTACCATCGCTTAAATTAAAAAAATGGTTCACCAAGAATATACCTAGTTACGCAACAGGTAAACAAAAGTAGTTTTGACTGTACTACGCTGATTACCCCATGTTATGACTTGCGAAGCTCCGGTCAAATGCGTTGTTTTGCCTTCATTGACCACTTTCGCCTGTAAAGTTTCAGCGGCAGTAAAATTTTCACGTGCCCTTGGCAGCTGATTCGTCGATAACAACGCTTCCCGTAACCTCATTGGTCAATGTACGCCGACATTGCCGCACTGCGAACTTTCTTCTGAAACTGAACAAAACGTGTCTGCCCCAACAGCCGAGTGCTTTAGCGCGCATACATGTAAATTTAAACCTTAAGTCTGGACGTTACAGTAGCCATTTCTCTGTGTAATGTGGTAAATACTGCTGCAGTCATGTTTATGTGATGCCACCTCACATCTGGCTGGCATGGCAGTACACATTCGTGGTTTTCTGAGACGGTCGCGCCAACCGGTTAAAATATTTTAAATTTCGACCGCGATCTTTATTTTTTACTGATCAACAGATAGTTATGATGTTTTTATCGCCAGTGTTACAAATGTTGTAACAAAATTGAGAAAATTTTTTGCTACAGTCTATTAATAACTGTGTTTACAAGATGGTAAGTTGGCACATGCTTCTGTTTTGTTTATAGTTTACTCCAAATAGGTTCTACATAGAATTTTCTAACGTGCTGAAAAGTAAATCTAGGATCTGCAACCATGTGAGATATGCAGGTAGACTTCATGAAGATGAACGAACTAACATTGTTTTATTAATTGACTAGCTGTTGCCAGCGACTTCGTCCGCGTGGTATTTAACAAAGACAACCGTTGACAACAGCCTGCTCGTCCATTCTGAGCCCGCGGGACGCATTGCAGGTTGTTGCTATCAAACTTAATCAGGCGCTGCGCTGCAACATTGGTTTTAATTTTTTTTCGTGAGATCCTATTTTTTTTTTCTAAAATAAAAGTAACCTAAGTTACTCCTTGTAACATCAGCTATCTGCCAGTGAAAGTCCCGTCAAAATCGGTCCAGCCATTTCAGAGATTAGCCGGAACAAACAGACAGACAGACAGACAGACAGACAGACAGACGGACAGACGGACAGACGGACAGACAGACAGACAGACAGACAGACAAAAATTGTAATAAATGTTGTTTCGGTATAGGTAACGTGTATACATCCAAATGCACTAAGTAAAAAGCGGTTATTTTAATATTACAAACAGACACTCCAATTTTATTTATATGTATGTATAGATATAGATAATTGAATAGAGTCATGATGAGTATGACCCACATTAAGTACAATGCACACAAGTTCCCAGAGAGTAGAATGCCACCGTAATAGAAATAATAGGAAAGACCACACAGATCGTAGAGCTGATATAAAAGTGTATATTTATCATGTATCGCCACATGATGAGCTCTTAGCTGTTAATCATTCAACGCGAAATGGAGGATTGAAGGACACCTAATCAGACGAGGAATTTGTAGCTGAAAAACTTGTCAACCTTCGATAGAAGCATGTACTAGGAGAAAAATATCAGTAATTACAACTGCAGCTATTGTAGAACCATTTTTATGCAATCATCAAACCCTAGTCACTTTTTATGATGGTGTATATAATTTGTAAACGGTCTTGTTGAAGAAGATGTTTCATAATATATTACGTTGGTTTGTTTTAAGTATAAGTAATTTGCTCATTCCATGATACGTTATTGACACTCCCTGTCACAGAGACCATGTTTTTCTATTGAATTCCCATTAAAATATTGAAAAACAAGACACTTATCAAACAGTTTATGCATACTGGATCATAAAATACAATGTAATACTATTACAAAAATACTACACCGTACATTTACTATGCGGTATTACCGCATAGTAAATGTAATATTATGGTATTATAAGGTATGTAATATTATGTTTTAAAAACATAATATTACATACCTAAACGAGGAATAGTTCGAATACTTTTTGTTAGTACCTAGATATATGTAATACTAGCTGTTACCCGCGACTTCGTCCGCGTTGTATTTAACAAAGACACAACCGTTGGCAACAGCCTGCTCGCGCGTTCTGAGCCCGCGGGACGCAATTTAGGTTGTTGCTAGCAAGCTTAATCAGGCGCAGCGCTGCAATATTGGTTTTAATTTTTTTCGTGAAATCCTTTTTTTTTCTAAAATAAAAGTAGCTTAAGTTTCTCCTTGTTACATCAGCTATCTGCCAGTGAAAATCCCGTCAAAATCGGTCCAGCCATTTCAGAGATTACCCGGAACAAACAGACAGACAGACAAAAAATTTAAAAGAGGTTGTTTTGGTATAGGTACCGTGTATACATCCAAATGCATTTAGTAAAAAGCGGTTATTTTAATATTACAAACAGACACTCCAATTTTATTTATATGTATAGATAAATTTATAATAGAGTAGGTAACCTACCAGTCGCAATGATGGATACAAATTAGAATTACACAAGTCAATTCGATGCAAAATTCAATTTCAAGATTTCCTTTTTATTTTTGTAATGGCCTCATTATTTTCTTGATTGTTTGCACCTCGTGATTTTTAACGAATCGTTTCCACAAGTAGTAGGTATGTAGACACATAAATAAATGAAGATGAGACCGGATCACAGGTTCACATAACTTCCTCGAGATTATATTAGATTAGATCCTAAGATCTAGCTTATAAAAAAGTTAATCTACCTTAGCAGATATGTATCCAAGTGCCTCGTGTCAGCGATAAGCCATCGGCGGCCCTTGTGCCCAAATATTCTGATTCGCAACTAGGTTCTCTCTATTATCCGTGATCATGTTAGTATTGAAATGTGTCCTTAAGATGCTAAGTAGACTTATAATTATATATTTACAAGGCTAACTACCTATCCACCAAGCTAATACACCTGCTATTTACTATTGGTATGTAGGAGACTGAGGATATGAGTATGTACTTTCTCGCATAAAATGTCGTAAAAGTTTTAAAAGGATAAATAGAAATGCACAACATCTAGGTTGTACGCCAACGTGTTAGGAATATTCTGTGTTCAATTTAGTAAGGTATGTATGTAGTAGGCAACTTATTCGTAAGTAGTATGCAGTAACAAGTGGAATGTTTACAGATAGAGTGACAAGAATAGAGCAGGTCTGTGATTAACTGTGACTGCTAAAAAGAGTTGGGACACATAAGTTATATTTTCCATAATCATGCGACTCCATTAACTAAATTGTTGGATAGGTAAGTAACCTCTCCCCTCGCTGAGAGTGGGAGACACTTGTATAATTGAAATGTTTTCATCGTTGATTTTTTTTTAAAACAGGATGTGGCTGTTATGGCCAATTTAACATCACATTTGTCACATTAGGAATGTTCGTAGCTACATCAGTTCTGGTAAAGTTATCTCTGTGCTGGGTACAAATTTTAATCAACCCGTAAAGAAGGTAAAGAATATATATTATTATGCAGGCAATGCAATAGGTTACCTACTAAGTCAAACGCGCATAGATGCATGCTGATGAGACCAACTATATGCCAGTGTCAAATCAACACACACGTACGTCCATTAAATAATAGCCATTTGACAAAGCGTTGTCTATTGTAAATTCAGTACAAGCATTGGCATTGAATTGTTGATGCTAGTGCCAGCATAACATGTATAGATAAAAACAACTAATAGCCTATAATATACCTTGCAAGGCTATAAAGAACTTTGTGGGTAGATGAGATCTGTATCAATTCATGAATTACCTATGGCTATGACATGTTCATCTCCTCCGTAGGCTTTCTGAACTTCCGATATTTTATATTGTTTAGCTTTACCTATCTCCTGGACCCCAAGTCTGTCAGTTTACTGGTGGTAGGCTTCGGCCGTGGCTAGTCACCACCCACTGAACAAAGCCATGTCGCCAAGTGGCCTAGCCGTGTTCCGGCATGAACTTCGGTGTTGCCATTCATGGATGGCGGGTCAGATCAGCTGCGCTGCATGTGCCTAGTGAATGTAGCGTCTCGATCTACTGTCGTCTTCCTACCTAGGCGAGTATGCTCCATCGTAGATCTCATCGTCACTTACCATCAGGTGAGATCGAGATCAAATACTTGCCTATAATGTCATAAAAAAAAAAAAAGTCTGCTAACTTTCTTTACGAAATGAGATGCGATGAAACAAAATGGATATGGATATGGCCTCACCCACAACTTAGCGGGTATTTTGCCAATGTCAAGTAATTAATAGCAATAAATACACATTATAAATAAAATAATGGATGTGACATGAAGATATGAAAATGGCGAACCTGACACACGTTATTGGGTTTCGTTTGAGAATGAAACGCTATTCAATTGAGTCCATTATTTGTGTGGACATTGAGTTGAGCGTTATTATTGATGCATTTCTTGCATAGCTCCATTCATTAGTCACAATTGTCGATACGCACTTCTGTTGTGTCCTTGAAATCACACAGAGTCTATTGCACCGTTTGCTTAAAAACCATACAACAACAAGTTAGGTTGTTGGGTACTCTTGTTTCTCTATATGTTTCTCTATATCATGACAAGAAACTGTGCCATTGATTAAAGTCGTTGACACTAATCTTGGGGCAAGGTCCAACTAGTTGTTATAAGGTAACTGCCAGAGTGACTTATTGTCAGTAAAACAATTATTTACAAGCATCTGCCTTGTTGGTAACTACTGATAGATACGATACATACAAAACAGCTGTACAAACAGGGGTACCTTCTCAATTTTACGTCTACGAGCATTTACCATTTAGCGGAAATCGTTTTAGACCGTGTCCTTAGGCCCTGAGACACTAGCTAGCGCTTCCATTACCTGATGCCTATAACCGAATCGCTTCGTTCGGAAATGCTCGTGCCGTATAGATATCTCCCAAAGCCACCTGCCTAATCAAAGATTCCTTACATGAACGCAACCGATGGGTCGATTCGATAACCTGTTGTGTTCACAGAGTGCATTTCATAATGCAAATTGTAATTAATAATGAATCAACAGCTTACACGTAAACGCTTACAGGTAAAGACCTTCAAACTTTGTTTTTTTTTGCATAATTTCACCGCAAGAGACGATGCTCTCTGGCCGGCCACCCCAAAGGCATCTTGAGAGTAATATTTTTCTTAGCCCTGAGAGAGGGAAGAGAGAACCTTGGCTTGGACATTTACGGGAGAGCTAAGCATCGAAGAAACCAGGCGCGGTCTGACTGCGGTTGTATATCATCGAGTTTTCTTTTACGTGACGACTTCTTATTGTTAGTTAAAAGAACTTCTAAAAGATTGAATTTATCACACTATTCCACAATTAACATTTTGTCATTATGTTTCATTCGCCAGATTGTTGAAATCGAATATTTAGAACAGGAATTTGACGTAGAATCTCAATAGGTTTATTTTTAAAACTATTTGGGTTCCACATCTTTGTTGTGCGTAAAGCATGGACCTAGTGTAATAGAAGCACCACAGAGTACTTTTATAATTATTGTAATCTGTGAAAGTTGTTACCGCCTGTGGTTCCTAAGGTACTCCGTGTACATGTAAGTGGATATTTATTCGACGTGAATGGTCTTATCGTACATCGACCATTCCATTTTAAAAGTAGGTTTTAAACAGTGTTGCCAGATTGGGTATTTTTTTCGCAATTCTGGGTAAAAATTGTGACTCTGGAGAAATTTTGGTGAAATGAAATTCTTGGAGAAAAATTTGGAGAAAAAAATACCCATGCAGTGGGGATGCGTAACGTAAAAAAAAAAGGTCATTCTACTGCTTCAGTTTGGAAATCAGAACGATGCGTAACGCAAAAAAAAAAAGGTCATTCTGCTGCTTCAGTTTGGATTGGGTAAAACTCAAGCAAATTGTATCATTTTGGAGAAAAATAATTTCAAATTTGGGTATAAATAGAAAATCACATCTGGCAACACTGGTTTTAAACTTCTGAGAGTCTATTCAAAGTTTAAAAGTCCAATGTGAATAACGGTAACGAGTAAATTGAAGTTGGCTTTTGAACCCACGTTCCTGTTATGGTGTACATACATACCTAAATAAACTTAGGATTGTATGATTTGTGTTTATAGATTTTTTTTCAGCAATTTCCTCGCATTCTGTTGACCTCAGCACGCAATGGGGGTTCGAATTCCGAGTCGAAAGGTCAAGTGTGGTTAGGTTACATAAATAGCAGGTAGGTACATACACTACAGTTAGCAGGTAGTCGTTATATTTAAGGGTCGTGAACTGTGTAATAAATGAGGCTCTATTACTAAACCGGCGCTATCTTTTTAATAAATAATTACGTGACAATCAATTTTATTTTGCGTACCTGTGTGGGAAATTGATAAATAGGCTTGTACTCAGAATGTAGTTATAATCTTGTTTTCAGAACAAATTCTTATATGAAAATGTTTCAGGACTGTAACCAGTATCTTAAAATAAACATTAGGATTATGAGATAGCACGGATCTCGTAATTCTAATTTTCCTAATGTAATATTTAATGACCCACGTGATAAAGAACAAGCACCAAGCAATTTACAGTACAGCCGTCGACAGAATTCATAAAAAATTTAATAACATTTACATCGCTTCTAGAATTATATATTTTTAAATAAAATTTTGTGTCCGCGGTGCACATGTGTAAACGATAAAATACATACTACAATATCATTATCGTACGAAAGTACTACGATAAAACACGACCTTCTGGAACGCATTCTCTTAACGGCTGAAATTTAAAAAGTTATTCAACGAAACATGGTAGCAACAAATTAGGGTAATAAATTACTCAATGACTTTCTGGCAGGAAGGTGAAGCGTGAAGTAGTCAATTTGTTTTTTTTCTCATAAAATGTGTTTCCTTGATAAATAATGTGCAGTATTAGTAGGATATTAACCATTGTGTGTTCATAAAATTTCTGCCAAGATGTCCGGTAAATTTTCAGTAAAGTATCCACAGCTTTAGTGATAGGGGTAGAGGAGGGATTCATTTCATCATCATTATCGTCATCAACATTATCATTATCATCAGGGGTACATATCATTCAATAACAATTATCAAAAATTACTCGACACTGGCAAAAATGGCACTATTTTGTGGCTGATTGCCAACCCATAAAAAAAGAAGGAGAATTAGTTAATTTACTACAACCTTAGGCAGGATTTTTTTTTTTTCATTTCTTCATGTCACATCCATTATTTTATTTATAAAGTGTATTTATTGAATTTAATATTGCTATTTATTACTTGACACTGGCAAAATACCCGCTAAGTTGCGGGTGAGGCCATATTCATATCCATTTTATTTCATCGCATATCATTTCGTAAAGAAAGAAGAACCTTAGGTAGCACTTATTTATTACTGGGTACTTTTATGTAGCAGTCGGATTTGTGTGTAAGTAAGTACATAAAGCTCCTTCATAAAGATCCTTCAACGTTAATTTATATTTAGCAAACAGCGGTACAATGGTCAATACCACCGAGCGGCCAGCGTGTACACTAATTATGGTGGCAACCTTCCTCTTGGCCGACTTGCAGACCGCATATTTGATCGTATACCACTTATATGTACATTACTTGTTCACGTCTCCAGTTCGGGGCTTACCATGAACTCTAAGAAAACCTGTCAAGTACAAGACAGTTCAACTTATGGTTATAACCTGACATACCTGACCTGACCATATGTATTTTCATAGTGCCTAGTTGGCACCACCCAGGGTCACGTGTAGGGTATCTTGAGGGTACTTAATTCTCCTACGGACGAAGGTGACTCGACCCCATACCTACAATATCCTATCCTCATTATTACCTATACCTACAATGTATAGGTAATAATGAGGATATACCCACAGTTAACTATGCCATGGCTACACTAAAATAATTAGGTATTTAGCAAGTTGTATGAAGCAATTTAAAAGTAAATAATATTATTCCCAATATGATAGGTGTTCACGCGTGTATTATACACTCACATATATTTCAAACACATTCCCAAACCTTCACTACAGTAGTTTGTTTATAAAACATTGCCAGTTATTGTTGACATTACACCCAACTATTATCTAGGTGTAAAGGTTCGGCTACACCTGTGGCTTGATGCACTAACTAGTGCCTTAGATATTAATGTCACGAAGCAGATGTGGGCAACAGTTTAACACATTAATTGACTAAGGTCATTATAAACATTAACTTTGGCTGTAGCCGAGCGTTTAAACGTGGTATTTAAATGCCCTTAATTAAGGCGTATATTGGCATTGACAGTAACAAGGTACATTGAAGATTTTAAACAAATGTGCTGTAGGACATTTGGGCGTCACTGAACCCAAACCAAGTGTTTTTAGAATTGTCTCTGTTTGTTCGAACATCATTCTTCGAACATCTTCGTTCGACCCTTATGGAAAAGAAATGGCTAAAAAGACATTAAAATTCATTTTTTTTAATTCGGCGTCACCATAAGCATTTTGCCAGTGTCAAGTAATTTAAATTAATTGAGTTTTTGAGCATATGCATAGGCCTAAAGGCTAGGCCCAAGTAAAATACCCCACACACACACACACACACTAGTTTAACTGACGCGACGCCATGACTTTTCAGTTTTCCCCCAAAAAGTCCTAAAATCCCAATTATTACCAAATTTACGACGATTACGACGGTGTGACGTCACCACGCATCGACCAACACACCAGAGCGATTTTCAATTTTGATTTTGATCACGTGACCGTACAAAAAAACATTATTTTATTTTATGATTTTAAAGAAAATGATCCATATTTTTGCAAAAAAAATACACCAGCTTATTTATCATACAGCCAAACACCCTATTTTACATAGCTATTTACAAAAAAAGTAAGGTCCGTATGAAAACATGAACCTGCTTTAATAGTAGCCAAGTGAACGCAGACCGGTTCGCAGAAGCGGACTCAAAAATTATGTCAAGCCAAGCGACAGGTAGGTATAGTATGCATTAAGTACATTGAAATCAATTCGTTGCATATATGTATGACAACTGATAAGGAGAAGAGGCAATGAAGCGTGTACGAGTAAAACTATCGGCCAGTTCAGCTTAGCGGTCTAAACAGGACTTCTACAGAATGATTCTAATACAGAAAGGCTTTACTAACCTTTTAACCTGCGCTTAACCTTTAAGCTTTAAGCTTAACCTTTAAGTACAGGGATTGCGCTTAAGGTGGAAGCTCAGTCAGGGCGCGAAATTCAAAATGTCAATGTTTTTATTTTTTTACGAAAAATTTGGACATTTTTACGATGTAATTTAAGAGCAAACTTAATACATCGAGACATCCAATGCAGAATGCTAATATCGCAAAACACTAAATTACATCGTAAAAATGTCCAAATTTTTCGTAAAAACATAAAAACCATTGACATTTTGAATTTCGCGCCCTGACCCTGAGCTTCCACCTTAAGCGCATTTGTAATCATTATTTATATATTAATGCAGTCAGAATTTCGTAAAGTGGATAAAAAAATACCCCATGAAAATGATAATTGAGATTTTTGCAATAATTTTATTTTCAATTAACGTAATTTTGACTTGATATATCTAATGGTTTCAAATGTGCTAAATAAGCAGGTTCAAAGGTAACCCTAACCATTTCTGAATCATTTTATACATAGTTGGGTGAACGTAGACTAATGTGGTCTGCCTATATCTTCTGGCATCGAGTGATAGAGAGCAATACACAGAAAGAATTGAATATACCGTTGAAGTACTTACAAATATATTGCCGTCCTTTTATCCATTGAAGGCGTGACAAGGAAAACAAGTGCGCTTGAGCCATGCAAAAAATCAATTTTTTTGTTCATCGCTACACCGTGATTATAACATCAACGTTTTGAACATACCTAATTGTCTGTGAAGCCACGTTCGCCATGTTCCTACCAGGAAGCAGCCAGATTTAGAAAAATCACCTAGGTATACTCAAGATACCTGTTTTTGTTTTTTTTACCAATTCATCGATGATGTAAGAACGTATTACAAAATCATCTGTATTTATGATAGGGCTGTTATTGAGCCGTGTATATATAACTTTTGAAAGAAATATTTTAGGGACGAAAACGACGAATCCGGCATTTTTGTTATATATCTCTGTCTTGAAATAAAACTAATTTTACGGATTTTATTGCGTTTATATTATGTTTTTTTTTACGTTTTTACGTTCCGTACTATGGCACTAGGACGTCAACCACCTCAGTCCTCCCGTGACCGTGGTTGCTGTAAAGCAGCCGAAACGACGGGAACGTCGAAAATATAAAATAAACTCGATACGATCCATAAAATTTGTTTTATTTCAATGTGTAGTATCCGCGTAAATATAAGAAATCAATATATCTCTGTCTGTCTATTAGAACGCGTATAACGGGAAAACTACGGGACGGATTTTGATGAAACTTGGCATGGTGATAGCTTGCACATCGGGTCAAGGTATAACATTTATTATACTGAGAAATAAAATGGTTCCTTCGGTATGGTGAAAAATGTAACCTCGACGCGTACGAAGTTGCGGGTCTAGCTAATACATATACATAGTTCATAAAATATTGATGTTCTTGTACCTATATTAGACAGGATACAAACTAGAATGCCGTTTCTATGCAATTATATGAGTCGCGCATTCGGTTGGGGTTTTTTTTTCCATAAGCATAAATTTACTGCTGACTGCAGAATTAATAGCTGTTTATAATAACTGGCCCTGGACAAAATAAAATGTAGGGGAAAGTGGGGGAAATACGAACACCTAAGGGAAAACTTAAATAAAACCGTGGAATTTGATCACAGATTTTTTTATTTTTTTTATTATAAAGTTTACTTATCCGTCTAACTAATTCACTAATCAACATTCATATTTTTTTAGTGAATTGCAACAATATGACAGAAAAACAAAACCCTTAGTGTTCGGCTTTGCCCGACATTAGTCGGGTAAATACGAACACTAAGTGGGGTGATTACGAACTAACATTATTAACGACAGAGATCACATTTATGATATAATCGACAAGTTGCGTTTCTTGATCGTCTGTAAATAAAGATTTTCGTCCAGACCTTGGCTGTTTTAACGCTTCTTTCTTTAGGTGGTTAAAAATAGTTGTTTTTGGAATAATATAAGTTTCTGCTGCATTGATGAGAGTGAGTTTTTTGGTTTTAACATCTTCTATAACCTTTTTGAGATCTTCTAAACTGTACTTCAGTTCGGTATGTCTTTTGTAAGTACGAGGCATATGTAACAATAATAAAAAAGGTGGAACGGAGAGCCAATAAACGGGAGTGTGATAATGCCGAATGTTCGAGATTGCCCGACATGGAGTGTTCGTCTTTACCCCGCGGGATCGAAAATAATAAAATGTCAAAAAATGTATTAGGTTATATTTATTTGCCAACTACGTCATTATCATTTAGCTGATTAATTATGTGATTATTCCACTATGTAAAAGCTGAATTACAATTGTAGATAGAAATAAAGCTACACCAACTTGAATTTACCAAAAAATTACATCTAAAACATACAAAATATTTAAAAATGCATAACTTGATAAGTGCGTGCGTCCGCGTCTCCCGTGTTGTTGACTGGCACTAGTTGTGGCATGATCTCCGAAATGGCGGCAAGTAAATTATGGCTATATATTTCTAACATATTAGAACCATTGAATTCGGCATTACCCCGCGTTCGCGTTTCCCCCACTTTCCCCTACGGATTTCACAGCAAAAATAAAGAAAATGTTTGGGGTTTTTCTTCTTCTTCTTTTTCGGTCCCTCACTAATGAGGAGCATGACCATATATGATTTGTCTCCAGTTCGTCCATGGTTTCCCCTTGCCTTCTGCACCAGATCTTTTATGGTCTATTTAGGCCCCAAGGTCACTGATACCTTTTCCAGTCGGTTTCCCGGCTAGGTTGATGGTTATCCCGCCAAAGCTCGGTCGCCAGAGCCCCTTCTGTTGTCTAGCACGGAGCACCACGGTGGCCTAGGCCACCGCCGCCAGCTATTCCGACGAACCACTAGCGGATAGATGTTTGACTCCGTCCTCCCCTTGCTTGGGGAGCAAGGGGAGGACGGGGTAAGGGGTCTTTAGGATCATTGGGGCCTTTAGGAGAAGATAAAAACAATTGAAATCGAAAATTCGGCTTATTAAACCTTTTTTAAATTTTTCCTTTGCTAACGTTAACGTTTTGGTCTCTGGTTTTAACTTTCTTCGTTGGTGCACATTACCTGAAGACCGACTGGCGTACGAACTCTATAGTTAGTTCGTTGGTTCTCATGGACCAGGACATCATGTTTACGACTTACCGCATAACAGTGCAATTAAAACACGGATGTATTAACATTATTATTATCCGTTTGTGGGAACTAATGTCCTAGCGTTAAGTTTAACTATGTTTTTATAGAAGGTACCTATATAAATACTACTTACTTATTTGAATCTTAATCTTAATTTATTTTTAACTTATTACCTACTGTACATAATTTATAGTTAATTCCATACTAGTTTTTACATAATTTCATACAATTTATATGAAGACGGTATTTATTTTTTATTTATAGGTACCTATGCAACTTACAAGACAATAATTTATAAGGTTTAACAAAAAATTGTGTAAAATATTTTAACAAATGAATCGTTAATTTATTGGGATCACGTTCATTAATAAAATAATTGTGTAATTGACGTTTGTTTTTTTTAAACATGACAATACAGTAGCGTTTGGCCATGCGCTCAGTAAAGGGGTAATAATTTGATTTATTTATTTGGAAATGTTATCTTCATAACCTACCTGTATGACCTGTTAAAATATTTAACACTATTATATTAAACTTTATATAAGGTATATGATGCTAACTATATAAATATCTGTTAGATAAATAAACTAAAATACTACATAGTAGCACACATCAAGCAATTCCAAAATAATCTAGCTATCATCCATCAAATAAAGCTCTTTGCGGTGGCCAAAACATTTATTTTAGATTCCAATCTCATCTGGTAAAATAGCTATAAGGATTTTACAAACGGATAAAAGTGGGATTGCATTTGTTGCAATTGTCTGCTATTTGTCTGGATGCAATTTCGAGAAAGAATAATATTACAGCCTTCGGTATGATCTATCTTTATTATCCGACTTATAAAAATCAGGAGGTTCTCAATTCGATTGTATTTTTTTCTAATATAACTCTGTAGCCTTGTCCAATATGCGGCTGACGAACACAGATTTTAATTGAATGCTGTTTTTAGTATCGCACTTATACCTAGTCATCCTCTAGCACCTACTTTAAATGCTATTCTTAACGCGAACCTTCTAGAATGATAAAAAGTTACCAGAGGCGCTCGATTCACGATTAGTCACAGACGCCATGGCGGCCCTAATTAAGTACCCAGTTGATGACATTCATTTCCTGTAATTATCTATGGGTGATAATGTTTTTCTGATCAAAGCCGACGTGTCATTTAACGTTTTATGGTTGATTAATTAATATCAATGTCGCAACATTGAAGCTCAAAGTTCTAACTTGTATTTTGTTTAGAGTTGTACAATTTCAAGCGGCAATAGTCTAGTGGGTAAAGGGATCGCCTTCGTTACCGAGATGTTCCAGTTAAGATAAACACAGAAGTTGTTAAACTATTGACGTGAGCCCACTCCTAGCACAAGATTTCGCTTAGTTGCAGCAAATTATGGTATTCTAAAAAAAAGTTTGGCAATGGACAGTTTTTTTAAAGGGTTCCTAGGTACCTGCCATAGATGACTTGCATGTTGCTAGATAATCGTCAAATAAAAGAATACGGATGGATAATTAATCTTATCATTCGGTGTTAGGATATCGCAGGGTTCGGACGCGCGTTTAGTGTTGTTGTCATGTGCGCCGGAGTGCGATAATAATGGCGAACGAAAGTAATTTGAATGAAGATGGAAATGTTAGTATTCGCTTATAATTAATGTAAAAGTTGTCAGTCTGTCAGTTCAGTTCAGTTTCAGTAGTGACAATGTTCCATCTGTACGTACATCAAGAGTACTTGGTTATAATTTGCTTCAGAAGGTGCGCCGTGAATATCCTAGATGTAACTTGATAACTACTCCAGTGCCCCGAGTCTGCTATTTAATTGACTCACAATTGAATGACAATGATATCGTTATAGTCAGTTTGAAATGACTGAATCAAAGCTTCCTCTTTTGTAAGCTCCATCTGTTTTAAAACATGTAAATAGAGAATACAAAAATATTTTTATGGATACACCCGATAGACTTCTTAGGTAACTTTGAGCTGCCTTGGTTTACAGCCAGCAATTACAAAACTCAGACTTACGTCAAAAATAGATTTGAAAACGCATAAAATCTGCATTAATCTATTATTTATATTCTGTGTGCACACTTCAAATCAATGGATTTGATGACGGCCACGACTCGATTGAATGACCTGAATATCTATAGCAGATAAACTGTTTTTTATCTTCTTTAGTTATCGGACATTGGTACGGATATTTTGACTAGATATACACACTTTTGCGTGATTTATTATTTTTCGTCAATAAACATTTCGAGACTCGCAACTGATTTTTCAAAAATATTATGAGCACGCCAAATAAATAAGTATTAAATTATTGTATTAAATAAACTAATCATGACGTGTGTGTTTGCACACAATTTGTAAAATAGCTATTAAAATATTTTTTGGCGAATTTCCCACAGCTCTTTTGAAACCAGAATGAGTAGGTAAACATAAAACAATGCTATGGGAATTCTTTTGTGTTAGTTGGTCTCTATGTCTTTATCACTACAAATAATCGAGTAATATCTTCTTACAAAGTAGGTAAGTATGTACGAGACAGATCAATTTAGAATTAGATAGGTAATCCAAGAGGCAAATTTTACGAAATTATAAGTACCAACTATCTTCGCCCTACTCAGATAATAAAGTGTTACTCCACAGAATATACCCATTTAAAATTAAAGTCCATTCAGCCGTTTTTGCGCGATCCTCTGCCGAACTAACGAACAATCAAGCATTACTCATTCTCATAATCATAACAGAAATGTTTAGTGGGATCATCCGAAAATAGCATCGGAAATGTCATCTTCTTTCAGTTGGTCACAGCGCTCTACTTTCTAAATTATACTACCCACCTCTCACAGTAAGATTAATTATAGGTACTAACCCCATTAGACGCGTTTCTAGTCAACAGATGCTCCACACGCCTAAAATATAAATATAATTAAGGGCTCCAGTAGAGTCAGTCTCGCTATCTTTCTATGGATACTCTAATATTTTGTTAAAATGGTAAGTGGGTGTAGAAAGTTGAAAATAGTTGAAACACGTTATTTAAAAAAATACCCTGTTATACCTACTTACTCTTCCTATTAAGGTATCAAATAATACAAGTAGGTAAGTACCTCTACCTACCTCAAATACTATTTTTGGAATGGTAGTATTTCCTTATATGGTCACGTTAAAATAACCCACACTTATTTTTTTTAATAAACAAGGCAATCGAAGGTAATATTATCTGATCTGCCTTGGATCGTCTTTTAAGTTAATATTTTATTTATATTTTTATTACATGTACTTTTTGGGTTCATACCTATCGGAAAACAATAAAAATGAATTGAATTATTGGAGTCGGGTGACGCGCACGGCAAAGAAAATAAAACTCCTGATTTACGAGAACTCTTGATACGGGAATAGAACTTTCCACTATGTTCTTCTACGTTTCTGCCCAAAAATCCCGCTTTAAAGTATTCAGACTGCAGTTTGTGGCCCATTAAGACGAAATTGCCCAATCATGCTGCTTTCATTCGTTTTGCAGATCGAAAAACAATATGAAATAAACAATGAAAATAACAATGTGTCTTATGTATTCTAGGACACCAAAGAGCATCTACACAAGGAGCGTGGCAATGACGCCGACAGTCTGGAAACGGTTCTCTCGCACGTGGGCGACATGGGCCGCTACCAGAAGCTCCTGTTCCTGGGCATGATGCCCTTCGGCTTCTTCTTCGCGTTCGTCTACTTCGTGCAGATGTTCATAGCGGCGACGCCGCAGCGCCACTGGTGCAGGGTGCCGGAACTAGAACATCTGGATATGGAACTGAGGTGAGGACCTGAGAGTGGTGACTCTACCATAAACCCTACGCTCGATAGAGTCATTAGTGTTTACATAAAATACTAGTTGCTTGGCAAGTTATTAGTTCCTTAAGGAACAAGAATAAAGACAAAAGAGGAAATTACAGTATTTTATCACACCCGCCCAAAAACCAAATGATAACCTAGTAGGTGTAACGGTGGGCCACTTACAGACGTAATCTTACGGCGCCAGGGGCCGCTGCCGGCGGGGAGTGGGAGCGCTGCGCCACGTTCAGCGCCAACTGGAGCCAGGTGCTGGCCACCCTGCGCCCGCCGGCCGCGGACACGCCGCTCGTGCGCTGCCAGCACGGCTGGGAGTTCGAGCTCACCGACATACCCTACGAGACTATTGTCAGTGAGGTGGGTGCCTCATTTTGTTGTTCTTACAGGCGCGGTTACAACGGGACTTCTTCTTCTTCTTTCTTTACGAAATGAGATGCGATGAAATAAAATGGATATGAATATGGCCTCACCCACAACTTAGCGGGTATTTTGCTAATGACAAGTAATTAATAGCAATAACACATTCAATAAATACACACTATAAATAAAATAATGGATGTGACATGAAGATATGAAAATGGCGACCACCCCTAATAAGTCTATCGAAAGGGACAGTAGTGCGAGTTGCGGGTACTATTGACACCTAACTCACGACTTAATTATTTAGACCATTTTTTTTTTTCTGAAAGATGAGTGGCAACACACATAAATTGCCTCTATCCAAACGAAATCCTGTATCCGCGGCTGTGTTCGTTTGGTGCCACTGCACTATCAATGCTCTCGTAAACGTGCGAGTTTTGTGGTGACTTTTACCTGCAATTGTATAGCCATCGAGTTGTCGTCTATATCGCACGGCACTTGCCGTAATCAAACCTAAAGGTGTTGACAAAAACATTGCAGAGTATCGCTGGCAGTACTGCTGAGATATAGTGCTCAGCAACATGCAATTTTTATAGCCCGCCTTTACGGGCCCTTTTAGGTACCGACAAAAATATCGGCAGACGAACACACAAATTGTACTAACACAGATTGAACAACGCTTGTGTTAAGGTTAACGTTTGAGGAGAATTCATGATCGTCACATGCCGAAGTCAATCGCTGACAAGTATGATGGATAGTAAAAGGGTTTTTATCAATGCTACAGCGTGGATGGGTGTGCGAGAACGCCGGCTACGCGCCCACGGCTCAGGCCATCTTCTTCGCGGGCTCCTTGCTCGGGGGCTTGCTGTTCGGCTGGCTCGCTGACAAGTACGGGAGAGTGCCGGCTCTGATAGGTATGTTGAGGTTATATTTTTTATTACACACTGGTATTGCCGGTCGGGACCCATTATTTATTTGGGAAGTTTTGGGCCGGTCTAGATTTTTAATGGTTCCTGAATGTTAAAGTCGCTATTGGACGGTTAATGTTTTACGCAGTCGGGATACATTTTTTTTATTACATCTCTAAGGTATCCTCGATAAAGGGGGCGGCGATTTCGAAAGGCGATACTTGATGCATTGCGTAACTAATTTATTTATACGACACACTATGAAACGTTCCAGTTTTGCAAGTTAATTAAATCTAGCCTAAAGTACTTTAAATAAATACTGATATTTCTAACTATACACTAGCCAGCGACATGTTAAATCAGACTTGAAAAGATTTGTCTACGGTTATCCGTACAAATCTTCTTAATAAATTATTGCCCGAGTCTTCACGCACTTTATAAGTCCTGGTAGGTGCAGTGACTTATACGTTTGTGAATGTGCTAATCAAAGCGTTATTATTTATTGACAAACATGTTTAGTTAGAACGGTCGTATTAAAGTATAATTTACACGTAAAGTGTGAGTTGAATACACTTAGTGTCCAGAATCTCAAACTTATTTTAGTATCAATAATATTTGTATAATATTGAGGTCCCATAAGCAAAGGTTTTTTTTCATGTTTTTGTTGGTCTTGGGGCAAGACTTAACTAAACTAACTGACTGACTTAACATAACTTATTTTGGTGTTGGTACCCAAAGGCGATTGGGCTTCGACATTGACTAATAATACAGTTAAACGTGAAAATAAATCGTGAGCTTTTATAGTCTCCGATAGTTCGATACCCTCAACAAGCAGGTTGGACTTCCACTTTGCCTGTCTTTACAAATGTTATGAAGAAGAGAACGTACAATTAAGGATAGGTACCAAAATCCTTGATAGACATATACCCATATATGTTTTTTATTTAAATACTTACTTCCTTTAAGTTTTGCTTTATTTTTATATTGTCGTTAACCTACCCTGCAAGGTAACTGGCGTGGAAATATGTACTCGAACAACACGATACTGTATTTTAAATTTCTCTCTTCAAGGTTCAAATTTGATCGGCGCCATCGGTGGTATAGCCACTACCTTCACCACCGACGTCTGGGACTTCATATTCTGCAGATTCCTGGTCGGCATGGCGTTCGACAACGCTTTCATGATGATCTACATTTTAGGTAAGAAGTCGACTTCTTATGCGACGCGACGCTTGCTATGAGGCGTCGCGACGCGTACCATGAAGCGTCGCGGCGCTTTCTATAAGGCGTCATGACGCTTACCATGAGCCTTAACGCCCCTTTGTAGGTTCGAGTTACCAACCCTGCATCCTCACGGGGACGCTTTTAACGGTCTGGTTCAGGCCCAAGTTTAAGATTTGTTAATTCTTTAAATAAATCTTAATCTTGATTTCAATGAATATTTGATGTTATGACGCATTTCGTTCGCAGCGTAATTGCAAGGATGGTTTTAGTATTGGATTATCTTGTTATACTTTTGTATAGGTATGTACATAATTGGCCGTTCTAATTCTTCGTTCGGATTTTCTTTTCTAATCCATTAGTATGCACCATAAAGGGGTTTCCCTTATGGTGCAACGGATGCAACCTAAATCGTAAAAGGGCCTGAGTGACTTCTCCCAAAAAAAAAACTTCCCAGTAACATTTATTTCACAGTATTAGAGTACGTGGGCGCGCGCCACCGCACATGGGTGGCTAACATGTCGATAGCTCTCTACTTCGGCGCGGGCGCGCTCTCCATGCCGTGGCTGGCTCTCTGGATCGCCGATTGGAGGAAGCTGCTGTGGGTGACGTCCCTCCCCATGCTGTTGGTCGTGTTCACACCGTTCGTGGTGCCGGAGAGTGCCAGGTACGTGGTAACTCCGATAACGGGGTTAATTTGAGAAGCCGCTCTTCCTCCATGTCAACCTTATGGCAAGTGGTCCCTATAGTAAAAGAGAGAATATAAGTTTTGGGACTTTACCAACGAAGATTTTCTTAGGCAGGGCTCTTTAGAAAATTTTCATTGGAACGGTACAGCTACAGGGCCGTAGTAAACCTTACCAGAAGAACCGATAAATGCCATACGATAATGACCTTATTGTGGGTTAGCAGTAATATGGCACTCTGGACGAGTTGTATTATAGCGGTGGGTATTTAATTATACAGCATTTTATGGGACAATTTTGTGAGCATTGATTTTAAATTATTTCGTTGTGGACAGTTTATTTGACTATATTTTCCAGGTGGTTGGTTAGTCGAGGTCGCGTGAGCCAGGCGGTGCTGGTGCTGAGGAAGTTCGAGCGCGTCAACGGTACGAAGATCCCTGATGATGTTATGGACGATTTCATTGTAAGTTGGTACTTGTAGCCGTAGCTTGCAGCCGTAGCTTGCAAAACAGCACTTAAGTCTCTCTGGTATACGGACGGTCAGCTATTCGCAATTGTCAAGTGGTACCTAGTGTAGGGAGAAAAAAAGGACCGCTGCATGCTACCCACAGAGCTAAACATCTGCGTTTTCTGAATAAAAACCAAGATCGCGTGTAGGTAGATCGGACAACTAAATATGAGGGTATCCCCGTCAAACTATGACACTAGGACGTCAACCATCTCAGTCCTCCCGTGACCATGGTTGCTGTAAAGCAGCCGAAACGTCGTGAACGTAAAAACATAAAATAAACGCGAAAAAATCCTTAAAATTAGTTTTATTTCAATAAAAAACAATAGTGAACAGCTGCCAGCTGTATAAACATACACTCAATGCAAATGAGCTACCAAAATGTAAGATGCAATGTGTAAATGTATCTCCATCGTCACCAAAAATGTTTCAGGTATCAGCCAGTCAAACGAAACAGACGAAGGAGTCTCTGGGCACACTCCTCAAGAGTCCCCTGCTCCGCACACCGGTGATCCTCATGCTGCTGGTGTTCATGGGCACGGCCATCATATTCGACGGGCTGGTGCGGCTCTCCGACGCGTTCGGGCTCGACTTCTTCATCACATTCACTCTCACCTCGGCCACTGAGATACCGTCCGTCACGCTACTCGCTATTGTGTTGGATAAGTAAGTGTTTTGGAGAAGCTGGTTGAAGGTACTTTGTTACTACAAATTGGTTAACCAATATGAGGTAAAACGTACTTTCTAGCTCTAAGAACGCTATTTTGTTTCACTTAGATCCACTTTAAGTACTAATAGAAACGGAATATTGAGGGTAGATAGGTCCCTTTCTAACAATTTCAGCGGGGGTTAGGCCTAGCTAAGCTTGTATTCCCTTGAAATATTATAGATTTAAATGGAGATACCATCCTACACTTAACTTTTTAGCTCTGGCTCAATATGGTGGAGTATATTTTTAATGAAAAGGGAAGGAGCCATAGGAGTAGGATGGGTTTTAACAGTATTTTGTTTGTGTAATGCTAGATAATGAATGGACATTTCGTCTCCAGGTGGGGACGCAGACTGCTGACTTGCGTGCCCTTGGGTATCGGCGGCATTTTTATTCTCCTTGCCATATTCGTGCCAAAAGGTAATTGTGTCCAGAATCAGGTTTGGAATTATGCTTATCTTCCAGGAAGTAGTGACAATTTTTTTCTCAGGGTAGAAAGATGAGGTTTATAGTGGGTCGCAGGATACCCAGTAGCTAATGACTGATGTGAAGGTCTTGAGGGAATAGGCAGGCCCTTACAGAATTGAAAGTCTTCAAAGACTGATGGAGAAAATATTTAAAGCCATACATCATGTGGGAAATTACTCTTTGCAGGGAAGTAAAGGTGTGTCAAAATTGTTCTTCAACTAGAGCTAATCGTTGTCATGTGAAAATTACTCCAAAGGTCACATACATCAACCCGTCTCCCTTATAGCTTTTCGCTGAAATCTTGTCGATTTTATGTTAGTTCTTTTTCTGGCCACGCTTTTCCAACCAATGACAGTTGGTCGCCTGGTTGACATACTCATTTTTGACTGGTGATGTGGTCGAGTCAAAAATGAGAATGATGAGGTCTGCAGCACTCACGATGCCCACCCATTACGTAATGGTCGCCCGTTCGCCCGTCTCATGTATAAGTGAGTTCGTATGAGTGTGAGCACACCATGGTCAGATATGCAAGCAAGCTCCGTCCCGCAGGCGTGCCGCAGGCGTCGCTGGCGATCCTGGCGCGGTTCAGCATCAACATGTGCTACAACGCGGTGATCCAGTGGGCCACGGAGCTGCTGCCGACGGGCGTGCGCGCGTCGGGCTCGGCCGCGCTGCACGTGAGCGGCTGCCTCGCCACCGCGCTCTCGCCCTTCATCGTCTACTCGGTGAGCGTTGCTCCACCGCGAACAAGACACACGGCGCCTTAGATTGCTCACCAGTGAGCAACTCGGTAGTATTACTCAATCATGTATAGTGGCCGTGTACTTGTGATTGGTAATTAAGATTGATATTTTTCACAAATAAACGTATTTATATTATATTCTAGTTGCTCATCAGTAAGCGATTCACTGAATGCTCAGCAGTTACTTATCAAAGAACGACCGAGTTATTGCTGACCAGTGAGCAATTGAGCAATAGAGCAGTAACTTCTCAGGGAGAGGCCGAGTTATCGCTCACCAATGAGCACTAGGCAGTTGTTCGTCCGTGAGCGACCGAGTTACTTACCCAACCCTGTAGTACGTTAACCTAACCTGTCTGCAACTGATCAGTTGCTCACCAATGAGCGACTGATGAAACATTAACCCATCACGTTGTGTTCAGGAGCGCATCTGGTCAGCCCTGCCGCTGATGATTCTGGGCATAGTGGCGCTAATATCGAGCGGCATCAGCATCGTGCTTCCCGAGACCAAGGGCGTCCCCATGCCGCAGACGATGGCCGACGGGGAGAGGATTGTGAGGGAGCACTCGCTGTGCGGGTATGTGGCAAAGCACTTAAGTAATGCTTATTCAGGGTGGTTCAGAAAGGGTATACGAAGCCTTGTAGTAATATGTCATTTAGTTTTTTTTATTAATCTATCGAAATTCTGACTTCACATAGCGATTAAGAATGCGCAGGTTCAAGGCTTAGTGCGACATTTCTGAACCACGCTGTATAAGTAATAAAAAGCAGCTCTTTAAGGTTACATGGTTAAATTATATAGTTTCGCTATGTACTCGTCTGTCTGACTCTACCATATGGACGAAGGTCTCGACGATATTTTAATCAAATCAAATAGGGTTACAGAATTATTGTTCATTAATCCAATACTAAAGGATATAAGGCTGTAATTGGTAAAAACAATTTGCACACGAGTATTAGGGGTTAGCGTACCTACTCTTTACTGTAATGCTATCAATAACTTCGCTTATAAAATAAAAAAATAATGTTCAATTTCAGGAAAGCCGAAGACATCGAAATGACCGAATGGAAAAATGAAAAACGGAAAGCTCTAATCACGTAGCGATACGGCTCAAAGTTGCAGCTCATACATGACATGCCGGGTTTGACGCAAGATTCTTAAAGTATTTTTAGAGATTTGTCATCTTATGTACTTACTTATGAACATCCAGAAATTATGAACATACCATATCGTAGATATAGATTATCCAATTAACCCTCAAATTGTGTAGAAAAATCGAAATGGATTACAAAGCACTTTTGTTCTGTGATATGCTTTGTAAGCTATTTTTATTTTTTACAAAATAATAATAATTAAAATTCGGAGATAGTTTTAGGAGATCACGCGCGTCATTTACTTATAAGAAGTGCCAGTGCCTATTTTAAAAACACCGCTTGTGATAAGAAATGCCTACAATAAAAAATGCTTCCACCTACAAACTTATGGTATTAAATAAGATTGCCATTTTCAATCATAAATCATTCATGTTAGATACCATTTTTACTCGCTCACGTGATTTGGTCAATTTTATTGATGGCAAGCAAATGGTTTGTAATCATAACACAGAACTGTGATATTAAATTCAATTGTTAAGTGCAGATGTAGTCAACATGTTTGTTATTTTAGCACACGTATGCACTTCCACGCAAAATAAGTACGCTGTCTGTAGTACCCCTCAAATACTTCATTTGACGGTACTACTGTATGGGAGGAAAATTAAAGAAAACTGACTCCCGAGTCAGTTTGCGAGATGCCTAAAATGCTCTCAAAATGAACTTAGAGAATAACTCCCGAATTTATAGACGTTCTATAACTTTATCAAACGTCATATAATACTGCGTAAAGCAAAATTCTTGGGTGTGCGCAGTACTTATATGACTTTTGATAGAATTATAGAACGTCTATAAATTCAGGGGTAAGACAAATATTCATGATATTTTTTTTATATTGTACCTATTTATTTGCGCCCTCTTATGCCTGGACCGATAATAAATATTGTTTGTTACCGATTGACTACTAATAAAAGATTAAGAACGAACGACTGCCTGTAAAAACGTACAATAATGTACCTTATGTGAATATAGTTATATTCGATTTTTCTAAAAACTTGCTTTTATTGATTGCCAACATGAAAAAAACGAAACGAATAATAAAACAAACACACAATTTCACGTCATTATAGTATAATATTAACAATTATAACCTATACATAAACTCGAGGTCTCTACTAAGGGATCACGAGGCCTTGATGCTGAGGTACATCTTGCCGTTGATGTTCTGCTTGACGGGGTTGATGCGCTTGAGGATCTGCGTCATGGTCTCGACGAGGCGCTCGCTGCTGACGCCGGTGCGCTTGGACTTGAACTTGGTGAGCAGCTCGGTGGTGGTCATGGGCTTGCGGGCCAGGTACCGCCGCACCGCCTCCTCCGTCACGCCGCACTCGCTGGACAACACAATTGTTTATCAAATCTATACCAGGGTTTCCTAACCTTTTTTGCATGGTGCCCCCCCCCGGATTATAAAAAAAAAAATGTCATGCCCCTATATTTTTCTACATTGCTTCAATAAAAACACACAAATTATTTTTACGATATTTATATCACACGATTTATTATATATTAATGGGATGTTTGCGCCTGCATTTGAACCAGTTGGTCGATATCAGGTTCTGTTTTTGACAGAGCTATCATCAAATCATACACTTCATGCCCCCCCTAAGATCTCTCTACGCCCCCCCGGGGGGCAGGCCCCACCGGTTGGGAAGTCCTGATCTATACAAATAAATAAAATTTGAGTGTCTGTTTGTATCCACGGTACATCAATAGGTATACAATTTAACGTAATCCTTACCTTCCGTGCTAGTTCAAAACTGTGTTACGGCAAGGTAATGATTCTCGTCTTATACAAATACGGGTCATTTTTTAGTGCATTCTAATCGATTGCACCGAAGGAAAAAACACACAAACCGTATATCATATACCAAAACAATTTTTAACATTTTTGTTTGTCGGTCTGTCTGTCTGTTTGTTCCGGCTAATCTGTGAAATGGCTGGACCGATTTTCACAGGACTTTCACTGGCAGATAGCTGATGTAACAAGGAGTAACTTAGGCTACTTTTATTTTAGACTAGCTGTCACCCGCGACTTCATCCGCTTTTTTTATATACCACGCGGACGAAATCGCGGGTAACAGCTAGTCTATGCATATAATCAAAATGTAACTGATGAAAAAAGTGTGATATAAAACAAAAAAAAATAGCAATATCGCCAGCGATACTCTCTTGCTACAAGTCTCCTGTCAACACCATTGCCATTGATGTTCACAATAGACTTGAAGCAAGCAACAGGTGCCGCGCAATGTAGATGGCTATACAATTGCAGCTAGATATTGACCACAAAACAAGGCCGTCTACGAGCGAGCGAGCGAGAGATATACAGTACTCACAGGTAGGAGGGGTCGAGCTTGGGCCGCTTGGACGGCGGCGCGTTGTTAGCGGCGTTGGCGGCCGCCACCGCCGCCTGCGCCGCGCTGGGGGCCGCCCCCGCGCCGCCCCCGCCCCCGGCCGCGCCCGCCCCGGGCGACCCCGCGCGCGACGTGTTGCCCGAGCCCGGCAGGCTGCCTGCTATCACCACAGACCACACGTTAGAGGCCATCCATAAATTACGACACACGTTAAGGGGGAGGGAGGGGGTCGACGAAGTGTGACATTGTGTGACAAGGGGCGGGGGTGGGGTCAAAAATTCATGAAATTCGTGTGACGTAATTTCTGGATAGCCCCTTACATAATATCGCCAGACGAACACACCAAATATATGTACCCTACAATGGACTGGGGGCGAACTCGGTATATAATACTTATATAGATGTCAATCATCCATGACTCGGGTACACACATTCGTGCTCATCACACAATGTTGGTCCCTACCAGGATTAAAACCAGGGACCCTTAGCACGGAGAGCAGGGACACAACCCTCAGAGGTAATCAAGATCTCATTCTTACCCTAATGCAAGAAAATTCTCATCTCAATGCACGAAGAAACTACATATCAAACAAGGAAATATACCGCACCCTCAGAACGCTAAGGGCTCAAATCAAAATTATGGTTTTAATGTATGTTCTATCCGATAAATATTAAAACAAAGGCTTTTTATCATAGAAAAAGCTTATTATATTTCCGTCTCTTTGACACCGGCCTCCCCGTTCAGTTGGAAAGATCTTTGATTGCGATTTCCCAAAAAAAAAAAAAAAATTGAGTTGAGCCCCTATCGTTCTGAGGTTGCGATATGTTTTTTATTAGCAACTAGTACAAGATAAAAGCACATACCTTTACCAGAAGTACTCGCGCTGGGTCCATTCTTGTCCGCGCTGCTGCTCTTTGATTTCTTCGGTTTCTTTATACTACCGCTCTCCGGGTCTGTGTCTGAATCTGAACTGAATTCACTACTTGAAGCAGCTGAAAAAAAAATTAACATATTTTTTCAGTAAGAAAGAACTGTCTAGTAAAAGTAAACGTAAAAAATTCTGTGCTAAAGTTTATATTGAAGAGTTAAAATGAAAATCGGTGAGGCTATTGCTTATTTTACTTTAGTAAATCATCAATCAATCGATGAATCTAATCAGTAGTAGTCAATCTTCTCTATATATATAATAAACAAACTCGTGTTGATTACACCATTATAACTCAAAAACGAGTGTGCCGATTTTTATGATAATTGATTTTTTTTTTGCATCGGCCACATTACCGATATGGCTAGGGGGGATATTTAGGCCGAACCCCTCTTCGCAAAATCTGGAAGTATTATTTTGAAATTGCTTTTTTAGTGTTGAGAAATAGCTATAACTTGTTCTTGTGACTGGCAAAATACCTAAAATTGTGACGACATAATAAAAAAAAAAAGAAGTAGCAGAAAAACCTTGACACCATAGATAGATAGATCGAATAGATCGGTCCCGTATAGTTGCATTATAATACTCTTTGGATTTACTTATTTTGCTTCAAGAAGTGATTAAAATATCAGCGAAAATAATTTACATAATTTTAAAAGCTCATGTAATACGAAATGTGGTGAATTTAGTTACGGGTTGCAGTACGTTTCTTGGCGTCGTCCGGCTTCTTGCTCTTCCGGGAGAGCTTGCTGGCGCGCTCCTCGCCCTCCTTGGTGGGCTCGTCCTCCTGCTCCGACTCCTGCTTCTGTTCCTGCTCCTCATCCGAGTCCTCGTCTGACGTCAGCAGTTTCCTAACATCATATTATTGGTGTAAAAATCGATTGCTATATCTATCTTTTCAAAAATTTGTCATGAAAGGTGTTGTTGAAACCAGCCCTTTTAATGGCCGACTGTTGGGCACGGGCCTCGTATCAATGCGAGGGGGATTAAGACATAGTCCACCACGCTGGCCCAGTGCTGGTTGGCGGACTTCACATATCTTTCGAGGGGTTCTCTCAGACACGCTGGTTTCCTCACGATGTTTTCCTTCACCGTTTAGCATGTGATAATCATGGTTGAAAAAGAGATTTGCATATGAAATCCAGCAATCCCAGAGGTGCGAGCCGAGGTTTGAACCACCGATCCTCATTCCTAAGGCAAGCGATCTACCGACTTGGTTATCACTTCTATTTCTATTGTTATAAATAAATATGACATTATAAATTCGATAAGCAAGTATATTTAATTTTTATAGGAAATTGAAAATTTATTCACAGTATGTCTAAAATAATAGTAAGTTCTTCTAGTAAATCAGAAGAATCCACAAATATTAGAATTAAATAATGCGAGTGAATGTTACCTGAGTGCGTCCTCCTCAGCGACGCCTTTAAGTTCCTTATTCGCCTTCGTCTCGTGATCCGAGTCACTGGAACGATATCAAAAACAATTAGATAATCCAGCAATCAACTAATTTAACTTATTCAATACCATTTTATTAACGAACAGCATATTGAAATAAAACTAATTTTACCGATTTTATCGCGTTTACTTTATGTTTATACGTTCCCGACGTTTCGGCTGCTTTACAGCAACCAAGGTCACGGGAGGACTGAGGTGGTTGACGTCCTGGTGTCATAGTTTGACCCTCCCGTGACCATCTGTGGGTAGACGTAGTATTAGTGGTGTACTAGAATGTAAAGTGTAGGTCCTCACCTTTCGGAGGAGTCCGATATGTAGTCCTTCTCGCGTCCCTCCTCGTCGCCGTCGTCGCTCTCCTCGAACGCCTCGTCGTCGACCTTTTTCTTTTTCTTTTTAGCTGCCGCTACATAATACCAAAGTGTAAGGTAAAATATTTTGTGTTAGTATAACAAAATTATTCAGTTATATTTTTAACTAGCTGTTACCCGCGACTACGTCCGCGTCGTATTTAACAAAAAAGATTTTCGAAAATAAAAATTACTCCATGTTACACCAGCTATCTGCCAGTGAAAGTCCCGTCAAAATCGGTCCAGCCATTTCAGAGTTTAGCGGAAAAGGGAAGATCTTCCAGCCAGGCGGGTGGTATGCCTGGCGGGCGGCCGCTATGCCCCGACGGTTAATGTCGGGATCTTGTATATATATGCTACTTGCTCCGAGAACTCTAATAGCGCTATTCAGGATTGTGACGTCATTGTCTATTGTTCTGAATGCGTGTCTGCAGTGCCATCTGCGTAGCTTGTGGTGTGGTTAAAGTGGTCGCTACAAGAGATTAGCCGTAACAAACAGACGAGAAAGTTTTGGTATATGTACCGTGTATACATCCAAATGCACTTAGTAAAAAGCGGTTATTTTAATATTACAAACAGACACTCCAATTTTATTTCTTAGTGTAGATGTATAGATATTAGGCTGCTTTACGGCTTTGGTATCAGTGCCTCTATTTCAAGCTGCTCGCGAAAAAAATACCTGGCGCCATTGTGTTTTTATGATATTTATTGCTTTTTTATTTCTCACCAGTGTGTTAAATTCCGTCGTACGACACCCGTGTGCATTGGTCATTACACTCTCGGCATCCAGCATAGAGTGCGATGACCAACTTTGCTCCCTTGTACCATAATGTACTATTACGAGATCCATTGCTAGGTTACAAGGACCACATTTAGTTAAATACTACTTTCAACGACACCGTACTAAGTGCACGATGAAAAGCTACTGGCTGTCATAATTGGCGGCATTACTTGGGAGTTTATATTATATTACGGTTTTAGTTGTCATAATTGGAAGCATTACTTGGGAGTTTTTATAACAAACCGGTTTTAGTTGTCATAATTGAAAGCATTACATGGGAGTTTTTATTACATTACGGTTTTAGTTGTCATAATTGGAAGCATTACTTGGGAGTTTTTATTACATTACGGTTTTAATTGTCATAATTGGCGCCATTACTTGGGAGTTCTTATAACAAAACGGTTTTAGTTGTCATAATTGGAAGCATTACTTGGGAGTTTTTATAACAAACCGGTTTTAGTTGTCATAATCGAAAGCATTACATGGGAGTTTTTATTACATTACGGTTTTAGTTGTCATAATTGGAAGCATTATTTGGGAGTTTTTATTACATTACGGTTTTAGTTGTCATAATTGGAAGCATTACTTGGGAGTTTTTATAACAAAACGGTTTTAGTTTTCATAATTGAAAGCATTACATGGTAGTTTTTATTACATTACGGTTTTAGTTGACATAATTGGAAGCATTACTTTGGAGCTTTTATTACATTACGGTTTTAGTTGTCATAATTGGAAGCATTACATTGGAGTTTTTATTACATTACATTACGGTTTTAGATGTCATAATTGGAAGCATTACTTGGGAGTTTTTATTACATTACGGTTTTAGTACCGAAAAACAGTCTAAACTTACCTTTCTTGTCGCTCTTCTTCTTCTTGGCGGCGCTGTCGCTGTCGTTGTCCTTATCCTTGTCGGCGTTCTCGGAGGCCGACGAGTCGTCGTCCGAGTCGATCCATTCGTCCATCTCAGATATCTTCAAATCTGAAATATTATTATTATAAGCCCTTTTAATGTCCCACTGTTGGGCACGGGCCTTCCCTTAATACGAGGGATTTAGGCCATAGTCCACCACGCTGGGCCAGTGCGGGTTGGCGGACTTGAGGAGTACTCTCAGACATGTAGGAATCCTCAAGTTATTTTCATTCAACGTTTCGCAAGTGATAATCACGGTGGAAAATGATATTCGCACATGAAATCCGGAAATCTTCACACTGCACTGCATCTGCACTTCTGGTGCAGCCGGGGTTTGAAGCTGCGATCCTCGAAACCGAGGCAAGCGTTCTACCAACTTGGCTGTCACCACTTTTTATATGAAATAATTTTAAATTTAACTGTCTGTATAACTGTCCAAATAACCTATACCGTAACAGTTTCGGTTAAGTGTTAATGGCCAATATCGGTAATGAAACGTGTACTGGTAACACTAGATCCCGGCTTTGGCCTGTGAACTAGTCGTTAGGAGTTCCAACTAGCCCCTAACCACTGTCAGATAGCCGATAAACCAGGAAAGGCTACCACCCTTTCCTGGTTTATCTGAAGTTTTTTTTTATTTTTTATTACATTATAGACAAGTATTTGATCTCGATCTCACCTGATGGTAAGTGACAATGAGATCCACGATGGAGCATACTTGCCTAGGTAGGAAGGCGGCAGTAGATAGAGACGCTACATTCACTAGGCACATGCAGCGCAACTGATCTGACCCGCCATCCATGAATGGCAACACCGAACACGGCTAGGCCGCTTGGCGACATGGCTTTGTTCAGTGGGTGGTGACTAACCACCGCCGAAGCCTACCACCAGTAGAGTTGTCACCTGGTTGGCACCACCCAGGGTCACGTGTAGGGTATCTCGAGGGTACTTAATTCTCCTACGGACGAAGGTGACTCGACCCCAAAGTGTGTAGGGTGAAGGGTGGAAGGGGGAAACCCTGCTAATACCTTTCTTAGCTTTAGACCCTTTGGTCTTCTTCTCGTCGGGGTCGGGCTCGTCATCCAGCGCCTCGTCGCCGCGCATGCGCTTGCGGAACATCAGCGAGAAGTAGTTGAGCACCTTGTTGCGTCTGGAACACACACACTAACCGTCAAAATATATTCACGTGTAAATTGAATTGAACCTTATGCTTCCGAGTTAAGGGGGCGCTCAGGTCAGGGCGCGAAATTCTAAATATCAATGGTTTTTATTTTTTTACGAAAAAATTGGACATCTTTACGATGTAACCTAATCCGATACAATACCATAAGGTTTGTAAAAACCGCTACTTTTACTAACTTTATGGTGTTGTATCGTAGGTATTTTTTTAAGCAAACTTAATACATCGAAACATCCAATGTAGAATGCTAATATCGCAAAACACTAAATTACATCGTAAAGATGTCCAAATTTTTCGTAAAAAAATAAAAACCATTGAAATTTTGAATTTCGCGCCCTGACCTGAGCTTCCACCTTAAAGTTTAACACTTGGGTCTCTCGAAGCAAAACTCTTGTGCGCTATACTATATGACGTTTGATAGAGTTACAAAACGTCTATAAATTTGGGGATAAGAAGTTAAAGATTACCTTCCGAACTCTTGTTCCGCTTCTTCGGCCGAGAGAGCTTTGTATCTTTGGATCGGCTGGAAATTGTACCTGGGTGAAAGAAAGCATTTTAGAAATATACCAACAACAAATAATTAAAACTTTTTCTTCATAAAGATGGCATCCTCAAAGGGAGCAACTAAGTGGACTAGAAAATCAATAAGTACTCTACATACACAGCACCCATCTCTTTTCTTCTTATAGCTGTGTCTCCGTTCATTGAATCGTATTCTAGTATTTAGGCAAGAAAAACACAGCTATAACATATGAGATTTTATACAAGTAATTTGTTGTATAAATTCTCATGTGAACCAAACTAACATTCACTTGTTTTCTATACATACATACAAATAAATAAAATTGGAGTGTCTGTTTGTAATATTAAAATAACCGCTTTTACTAAGTGCATTCGGATGTATACACGGTACATATACAAAAACAATTTTTTTTACAATTTCTGTCTGTCTGTCTGTCTGCCTGTCTGTTTGTTCCGGCTAATCTCTGAAATGGCTGGACCGATTTTGACGGGACTCTCACTGACAGATAGCTGATGTAACAAGGAGTAACTTAGGCTACGTTTATTTTAGAAACACCCCCAAATGTACATGTATGAAAAATTATGGGGAACCATACGAGGCTATCCAGAGGGAGCAGGTGCATAACAGAATCAACCATCCAAGCACATATAACGGTTTCTAGTATTACCATTCCTGCAGCGGGTAGGCGTCGATGGCACCGTCCGCGGCGTGCGTGAACACGTAGTACGCCGCGTTCTCGGACACGCCGCCCTCACGGGTACCCTTGAACCTGAGCGAGCGAATGACACATAATATCACTTAAGGTACCTACATAATCTAGAGACATTTTTTTTTTTTTTTGCGTGGGGAAATCCTCATGGATACCCGCAAGCCCCGAGGGAGGCAAGCGGGTTATGCCGGATTTTTACCGACTAAAACCCCACGGTGGTCCTTCTCCCGCCTTGTTGGGGGGGTCACGGGAACGCTCTCGCACACATCCGTGACACATAATCTAGAGACCTAGGCCAAGTCCTTCCTTCATCTCCTATTCTTTGAATTATACTGGCCTTTTACACTAAACCAAAGGTTATATTAGGAGGCACACTATTCCTGGTAAGTACCCATAACCCATGGACAAGTAAAATAAGCAGGAGCTCTTGATGTTATTGTAACAAGAAACTGTCACTGTCTTACATATTAAGTCATTCTGTGGTGCGAGCGGGATAGAGGAAGCTCATGTTACCATAATGCTAGGTAAAAAGATTAAGCTCATAGGTATATCTGGAATGGAGATGGTTCATTGCTAAGTACTATATTTTCTATGCCCATACATGCAATAGTTGCAAACTAAACAAAAGCTTGTATTATAGGTACTATGCAATGGACTGGCGGTGATACCAGTATACAATTACTTATTACGTCTATGAATTGGGTACATACATTTGTGCTCATCGCGCAAAGTTTGTCTGTACTGGGTTTTTTTTTATTACATTATAGGCAAGTATTTGATCTCGATTTCACCTAATGGTAAGTGACGATGAGATCTACGATGGAGCATACTTGCCTAGGTAGGAAGACGGCAGTAGATAAGAGACGCTACATTCACTAGGCACATGCAGCGCAACTGATCTGACCCGCCATCCATGAATGGCAACACCGAACATCATGCCGGAACACAGCTAGGCCGCTTGGCGACATGGCTTTGTTCAGTGTAAATCCATAGTGCAGTACTACTATTTAAATAATCAGATTGTCGAATTCTGCTATACATACTTTTTTCCAGTTTTGCCACCAACTTTAAGGATCCAGGGCTGGTCGTCGGGCTTGTACTTGCGCGAGATGATGCCGAACTTCTTGCGACGGGCCTCTTCGCGCACATCCCGACCATACTCTGAACCTGCACCAAATCTGTTAATAGTACAGTTTAGGTTATAGATTATTAACCTAATCCCTTGTATTACAAAAAAAATATATATATATACACAATCATCATCACCAAATCATCATATTCCAAGTTGTAAATAATGTAAAAATCAAATCCATTCCTAGTATTAAGATCTTCCTCTTCTCTCTCTCTCTCTATCTCTTACAATGAGGACCTGGACATGGCAAGAAAAACCCGTATCAAATACCCAGGCCATAATCAACAATAAAACAATTTTGTCAAAAACCAATTGATTAAAAACTCACTCCTGCGATTAAAAAATCCCAACAGGGCAATATATAAATATAATAAAAAAAAACCCTTATATTCAAACACACACACACACATAAACACTCTGTTAAACCAAATAATTGCATACCCATCACTTGCATGTTGGCCTATATCTAATGCCATACATTAAGCCATTTACATTTAATATTCTCGAATAACACATACTTGGGCATGTCCTCGTCCAGTCCTTTGAACTCCTTGATGTTGTTCTCACGTTCCATCTTCACGTGTGTCCATTTTGCAAAGTCTACATTCAGGGTGGCATTGAACCGCATCACATGATGCTTCTTCTTTACATTCTTTGGAACTCGGATTTTGAACTCTTGCACTGTGGCTGACTGAGGACGAGAAAAAATAAAATCTAAGTGTTATTAGAACAAATGTGTAACAGATTGATTTGCGTAAAAATAGGTAAGGAAAAATGGAACCCATCTTCTGATGACGTCACAAATTCTCACTATTTTACCTACACAGCCTGCAACAGCTGATGTGCATATATTTGTACATAAAATATCATATACCGATTTTATAAGTTAAAATAATAAAAAAAACAGTTAAGTACGTACCTATTATAACTGTTTATTTTATGTTTTCTTCAGTTACAAATGCAAAAACGAGAAAATAAACAAATACTTACCGACGGTCCTGGAGAAGTCATTTTGCTAATTTATTTGTACCTCTAAAACTAATTAAACAAGATTTTACTATGGAATTGTTCTTAATGGCATATTTGCACCAATAAATAGTTTTCTTTTATCAAATGAACTAGCAAAATATAAAGAAAAATCCAAGTTTCTTCTTCTTCTTCTTCTTTCTTTACGAAATGAAATGCGATGAAACAAAATGGATATGAATATGGCCTCACCCGCAACTTAGCGGGTATTTTGCCAGTGTCAAGTAATTAATAGCAATATTAAATTCAATAAATACACATTATAAATAAAATAATGGATGTGACATGAAGAAATGAAAATGGCGTGTTTCAAGTTTCTTTTTAGACCTCACTTGACATTGACATTATGTATTGCTCTGTCAAAATATAATCTTTAAAAAAAATGATGACACCCAACATCGTAGGTATTTTGCTAGTGTCAACAATGAATAACAGTGTCTAATGCGAGAACAGCGTCAGTGCTATATTGTTCGTGAGCCACTGACGTCCATGATACAAGTACGCTAGACTAATGATACCCTTTAAAATGACAGCTATCTATTGTGCATATTTGAAGCGCCCCCATCGTGGGGGAAAGGAACTAAATCTGACGTAAAATGCAAATGGCCGTTGTTTTGTTTACATTGTCTCCGTGTTTATAAAGTGATTTTGAAGGTTTAACGCAATTAAACTTGTTTGTTGTGTCGTATTAATATAGTTAATACATAAATAAGTGGTGTTAGTTAATAGGTAAACCATGAAAGAGTGCGTGTTATGCAAAACTCTTTACCAGAAGGGAAGTGGGGTTACATTCCACAAGTAAGTGAATTTACGGCTAATATTCAAGAAATTAAAACTTCTATTGATATTATAGGCACTTAAAAATATGTTACTAATCTTATTTATACGTGATTACAACGCATTTGTTGTTGTATTATCGGTTTGTTATAAACAATAAAGTTCAATAGTGCTGTAAAAGTTCCTTGTCGATAAAATTTATCGATATTTTTTCTATCAATATCTTAAATAGATAGAACGTTCAAGAACGTAAAAATCGCCGAAGACAGATTTGTATTATCAAATATATATTATTTTAAGACAATGTTTACTAATTCACAGGTTTCCGACTGACAATAGAAGACTAGAATTATGGCTCAAAAACATTGAAAAGCCTAGTTGGCGTCCGAAAAAATATGATTACATCTGTTCAAAACACTTCTCTGATGACTTTTATTAAACATAACTCATGTACTACTTTGATGATTTTTATTTTCTATTAATACCTTACCTACTCCATTGCTTCCCAAACAACATTACATTATCTCATTTCTAATTAAAAAACAATCCTTATTTAAGTAGGATCTAGCTAGTCACACACCACCCTTTAGTCTGGTTTCGGCTTATCCTAAGATTACCTACCCTACCCATAAGCGATTCGGCTAATCATTATCATTATTTGCTTCATCTTAGTATTAACCACTCGACTATTTTGGACTTTAGCCATTGTTAAAGGAATGGATCATAATTATTTTCATTTTACTGCATGGGTAGGTTTAAGCATAAACATTTTTATCGATGTATCATATCACTGTCCCATCTCTATTATTAGTTCCATTCCCCCTCACTGCCGCTATCAGCGCCAAAATGGCGAAAATCAAATAGGCACACGATAACCGGGCTTATGATTAGTCCAGCGATGTATACCATAGAGGTCAGTGTCGTGAGCTAACCGTTTAGTTTACCAACCGCTGGAGGCACTATTCAATTCTCCGTTCAAAATGTCTTATTACGTAGACTATGAAGTATGAATAATCTCGCACATTACGAGTACGTACAGAACGAGACCGGAGATGTCTCTCTCGCCTCGCCGTATACGTCAGTCATGTTATGATTACATAGTTTGCGTTCAGAACACTATAATAGTTAACATTTTTAATAATATTTAATATTGTGATAAATAAAAATATGCAATTCTGGTACAAATCATTGTACCAATCACTTATACCTAACAATAATGAAGTATTCATTTCAATTTTTAATCAGACATCCCATAATTTTATCGCGGCCTCTTCTAAGCGAAATGCGAATACAAACTTAAGTGTTTTGAACAAACTAACCTATAAAACCATTATTGTTTACATATTCTCCTTTACAATTATTGTTTTGAGACAAGCCATTTACTATATTTAGGTTATAGTGTTATTTTAATTAAGTTTTAAAACATGGGTAAGAAGAAGAATAAAAACAAACTTAGTGGTGCCGTGAAAACCGCTGCAAAAACCGAGAAAAAACTTGCAAATAAACTGAAAAAAGAACTTGCACATTTAGGAGAGGTTAGTTTCCTAATTTGCCTTTTACGTATGGACCTTTAAACGTTTAAATTATCTGTGAATATTATTGTCCCTTATTAAACTTACGTACGCGGCACTATCACTATACAACAAATATTTTTTAGGAAGACATAGCAAAGGTAATAGCAGAGATAGAGCGTGAAGAGTCTAAACGTGCCGCTGCCACAGAGAAGACATTGAAGGGTCCACCGTCGCCCAGAGCATACGCATCCCTCACTCCACACCCTACAAACAATGAACTTATCTTGTTTGGAGGGGAATATCATGATGGACAGAAGGTATGAATATTTTTTTAGTACACCTTTTGTCTAGTCCAGTCTACTATAATCCTCTATTCGGTAAAGTTCTAATGAGAAAGAAGTGTACTTGCTCTCCTTTTCCTTTATCTGGGGTTCAATAATACACAATTTCAATTCAAATCTATTCTATTCACTCAATCTATAAATTAGTCTCTCTACTCTGTATCCTGAACTGATGACCTTTATATCCATGAATGCCTTAGTCAAGTCAGTAGCATAATGTTTATGTAACTTGACGATTCATAAGTACTGTACAATAATGGTTTACATGAATAAAAAATATTCTGATTCTGATTCAAATATTTCCATCTCAGTGAGAAAAATAATTTGCTCATATTAGTATCTAGCTTGTATATTGTTGTTGAATTGTCATTACTGTCACTTACTGACTTGCAGACGGAAGTGTATAATGAGCTGTTGTTCTTCAACCCTGCGAATGGCAACTGGAGGCAGGTGAAGGCGCCAGGTGGGCCGCCGCCGCGCTCTGCACATCAAGCTGTGGCTACACCGGCTAACAAGTATGTATTGATTGCTTTCTGTATTATACACTCGGATTCTATGGTAAACATAATACAAGTGTTGCTTACTTTAAACTATAGTTGGTATGTTCATCTGGCAATAAAAAACATACTTATCAATTCTCCTATTAGGTGATGCATAGAGTTGTAGACTTGGCCTGAAACTGTTGCTGTGCATTTTTTTTTTTTATTATGACTCAGTGTCTCTGTGTTAGGTGGTTGCCATGTAGAAGGACTTTAGAGGCTAAATAATGCAGAGGCCTTTGCTGAGGATGACATTAAAAAGTATAAAAAATAACTGTCTACGCTTTTTTCTTATAAAACATCTTTATACTATTTGACCAGGGGGGAGCTCTGGGTGTTTGGTGGAGAGTTCACAAGCCCATCAGAGACACAGTTTCACCATTACAAGGATCTGTGGTGCTTCTCGCTAGCAGAGAAGAAATGGGAAAAGGTACATAAAACAAAAGAATAAGATATTAAGACTTTGCATCATGCAATAACTTTTATATTTCCATAATTCCCTAGCATAACTTTTTTGAATCCAGGTAGTAGCTCCCAACGGTCCGTCGTCTCGCTCTGGCCACCGCATGGTGCTCCTCGGTCGGCAACTGCTAGTGTTCGGCGGTTACTCGGACGATGGCCGCGAATGCCGCTACTTCGATGACGTTTTCTCGTTCTGTTTGGACACGAGGACTTGGAGCAAGCTGGCTCCGAGTGGGAGGGGTCCTTGTGCGAGGTCTGCGTGCGTTATGCTGCCAGTTGGGAGCGATTCGGTTAGTAGGTTTTCTGTACAACGAGTTCATGTTAGATTTTGTTATTATGATTTTGGGAGCCAAGAAACTGAGTTTAACTGTGTGTAGCTGAGATCTTAATATGAAATAGCTTGTTATTTAAATTATGATATGGATCAGCAATGACGAAGCGCATACAAACAATTCTATTTTCGTAAATATGAATTGTTACATTCTCGTATCCATAGAAATTAAAATCCATTCGCCCACAGTGGTTTTACAAAGTATTGACGAAAATTTTGGGGATTACGTTTTTTTACACATTCAACATTGGGCTTTTGGAAAACAGTCTAAGACGTATCATGGCCAGTAGCCAATCTAGACCGACCATTCTCTCTGGTTGGATACGGTCATTTACATCCAATATGTAATTAATTTGTCAGGTGCTGATCTACGGCGGTTTCTCTCGCGTCCGTGAGGGTCGCACGGAGCGAACGCAGACTCACATGGACTTGTTCAAGCTGAGCGTCCGCGCGGGTGCGGGCGGGGGCGGGGCTGGGGCGGGGTGGGCGTGGCGGGGGCTGGCCGGCGGCGCGTCCGCCCCGCCCGCGCGTGCGGGGCAGGCCGGCGCCGCCAACCTGCACAGCAACAGGGGATATGTGTTCGGTGGGATTAGTGTAAGTACATACCTAGTTGATAATGATAGTTCGATAACTCAATGGAGGCTGAAGAAAAGGGAGATATGCGAGAAAAGCAGACAATTTAAGATGTGAATACTATAATGGATGAAACCAAAAAAACACTATTAAATAAAACAAAATAATATACATTTTGAAAATAATAAAAAAGAAAATAAGCCCAATTTACTCGCACTAGTTTAGTGTAATGAGTAGATAGGACGAAGTGTAGATACCACTATGGTGTTTGTGTGAGTGAGTGAGTGAGTGAGTGAGTGAGTGAGTGAGTGTGTGTGTGTGAGTGAGTGTGTGTGTGGGTGTGTGGGGGGGTGGGGGGGGGGGTGGAACATGCTTAACGTTAACGTAATGCTAAGTGAAATATTCTGTTTGAGCTAACCTCTCTCTGTTACTGTCTGGTAAGACACATAGATTTACCATTGATATACTTGCTCCTTTCAGGATGTAGAAGAGACTGATGAAGAGCTCCGCGGCGAGATGAGCGATGATCTGAAGGTGATGGACCTGGAGGCGGGCAAGTGGCACAACGTGACCCTGCGCTGCGAACAACCGCAGAACACTGCGCCTGCGCACGCGGAGCTAACCGCGCAGGAGCCGGCCACACAAACTGTAACAGGTACAACTGTGATAATAGTCTAGTAGTTAGAAAGGCTCGCTTGAAAGTGAGAGGTTCAGAGTTCGATTCACATCAACCAGATCGCATGTTTTCATACATTTACCAGTAAAATTGCACGTTTTCAACGATTATATATAGATCAGTCAGTTAATGCCGTCAAAACTCATACTAAGCCCCCAGTCCTGATGCTTCAGTGTAATTCAAATCTATAATAATCTATATCTCACCAGTCGATGTGACAGTAAATTACTTGATTTGTTATTGAGTGTGAGTGTGAGTGGAAATGTTGCATTAATTTAAACTTTAACTTCAAACTGTTAAAGTTCCATTTACAATATCATGATCTCGGTGGTTTATCCGTTATTGAAAAATTTCGCATTGTAAAAAATGAATTTTGATTTGCTCCCAACAGTCGTAACAGACGAAGTGTTCACGATGAAGCTAGGCGGCGCTGCCGTCGCGCCGTCAGCCCCTATGGACACGCAGGCTGCGGCCGGCCCGCGGACCGGGCCTTCGCCCCGCATGTCCTCCATGATGGCCGTCCAGCGATCCGTGCTGTACCTGTACGGAGGCGTGCTAGAGAGAGACGACAAACAGTTCTATCTCAGCGATATGTATAGCTTGGGTGAGTGTGACGTCATCGGCTAACCCGCGAACTATTTTTACACTTCTACATCCCACTTCCCACTAATATTATAAATGTGAAAGTTTGGATGGATGTTTGTTACTCAATCACGCCAGAACGGCTGAACGGATCTGGATGAAATTTGGCTCAGAAATAGATTACAGTCTGGAATAGCACATAGGCTACTTTTTATCCCGGTAAAATGTGTGGATAGATAATATAGTAGTATACATACTTTTTAATCGCGGGTAACACCGCGGGGCGCAGCTAGACATTCATATTTATATTATAAAACTAACTAGGCTGCGTCTGTGCGGTGAGGACGTTTACAAAAAAGTGGTGGAATAGGCTATTTAGAAGTAGAAGACTGATTCTGAGACGAGTTTTCATAAAACTCTTATCTGTTTGTACAAGCATCGCTAAAAAACTTCTGGGCCGGTTTTAACGGGGTTTTCACTATTGGGTAGCTTATGGTTCGACATTACTACGACTTACGGAACTACAGTAAGGTTTATTATTAATTTCTAGATCTGCACAAACTTGACGAGTGGAAGACGATCATAGAGCAGCCCTCCTTACCGGACTGGCTCGGATCTGACTCCGAGGGCTGGGAGTCCGGGTCTCACAGCGGATCAGACGGTTCAGATGACACCGACGACTCTGAGGATGAGGAGTGAGTGCCAAGCGGAATTGAATCGTGTGATGCGTATGATAAAGTTGAATATAGTGTGTGGGCGTTTAGCATGTAAGTATAAGAATATATTATGTAATTATAAATAATTTTATATCCAGACTTATTTTTATTTTGTGTTGTGCCTCCATTATGAGAGAATTGATGGAACAATAATAAATAAAACAAAAATGTACACATGTTATCGTTTTTTTTTATTTATGTACACATTTTATACCTACATAATAATTATATATCTTTATAAAAAATCCATTAGTCTACAGACACTCGCATTTCGCTACCATCGGCTAGGATCCACTCGCTCTGCTCGAAGTTCGACTAACGTTTAAAATTATATCGACTAAAGACGACTATAATGTCAGTCATCAAAATCATAGTTACTAGTTAGTACTTTATATGTACGTGTTTCGATTAGAATCGCCTAATCTGTTTGGTCAACTTTAAACATCGTCTAACTTCATAATAACAATCACACAATTAATATCATATGGATCAGAAAAGTATATTTTCGCGTATAATGGTGATGACGTCACACGTGTAATGAGAAAAACTCGCCGTTTATTATGCTAATACTTCTGCACCGATAAAAAAAAACATCTCTTAAAACATTGAACCTGACTAGATTTTTTCTCAACAAACGTGGTGACGGGGATTAGTTTTGACAAACAATATGATTAAAATGGGATCCATGTTAATGGTTTTTATCTTATACTATTAAGTCGGTGAAGTACATAAAAAAATGTAAACAACGAACCACAAACTATTCATATTGATTGGACGTTAAAATTGTTTTCGTCATAATAAAATGGCGATATGGTTTCCAATATACAGTAACCGCCGAATTTATAGACCTTCTATAACTATATTAAACGTCATATAGTATTGCGCAAAGCAAAACTCTTGTGCGCAGTACTATTTGACGTTTAATAAAGTTATAGAACGTCTATAAATTCGGGAGATATAGTTCATGTTTTCTTTTCATCAATAATATAAAAAAAGTATTAGCAAAATCAATTCGTTGATAAGTCGACATCCATCTGTTAGATAAAGTAAATTGTTCGTCATACGCATTATTATATTATTATATTCACGCTCTTACATATCGGTACCCTGTTACACAATAATCCACAAGACTGTATAAAAACTACTAAAAAACCTAGCAACATTAAGGTCGGTCGGTTTCACGGGCGGTTCGCACAAGCCAATATGTACTTAAACTCATGAACACAAAGTTCATTTCAGCAGAGAAAAAATTACGTCTCAGGTCACATAAATAATTCTGTTTTTTTTTAATGTCTAATCCTTGAAATAACCGCCCGTTAAACCAAGTTAATAATTAATTAAGATCTTTTTAGTATTCTATTTTTTATGATAGTGTTAAACATGATAATGTACATTACATATATCAATGCACGATTCGCCATTTTCATGTCATCATCAAATTTTTATTTATAATATGTATTTATTGAATTTGATACCGCTATGAAATACATGACACTGGCAAAATACCAACTATGTTGTGGGTGAGGCCGTATTCATATCAATTTTATTTCGTTAAGAAATAAGAATATTAACGCACAGTTCAATGTCTTGTACCAACTAATTTCCGAATAGGCGCTGACGTGGATTCGCGAAACTATTATGTACTTTTAACGTATGTATACAACCAAAATTATTTAATATACTAACACCTAAATTTATAGAAGTTTTAATTTGCACAACACAATGTATTTTCGAAAGAAACGTCCTTTGTAATGCCATTCTAAACGTACGAAAAGGTTCTATAAATTTGGGGGTGAGTTGATTCATCTTTGATAGTAGTTTATTACTCAACACAAACCATTACAGCTGTCCGTGTACTATGAGTTAAACGAATATAACAAAACACGGACCACGGGTGAGCTATTGTGCGGTAAATTAAGTCTTAAATAGATGGCACATACAAGCGTTACTTCTATATAATTTTTGGTCCCCGTATTTTTGTTGGTTTTCACTTTTGTCAGGTGTATAGAACCACAATTATTTCAATGATGTTGTGTGTCTGTTTGGACACACTTCTGCAATATTTATATTAGCACATATTCAATGTTGTACGGGTTGAGGCAAAATGATTGATTCGCTCCGAATTTGAATAAAATTTCATTTCAGTTGCCAGGAAATGGTTTATATTCCTTAATTATTTTTAAGGTTTCACAAAATATTTATTGCGATATTATTGTGCGTTTAATAATTATCGAAAAAAGGCTAATTAAAATTAAAGAAAACTTTCGAAGCTGTTTAATGCCAATAGCCGTTTTTTATGCATGTCTGTATATTATTTAAGACATACATAATGTTCAGTATATTTACGTATAAAATGAAGTAACACTATCATTACACTGGTTCACTTATCTAAAGTATAAAATAAAATATTTAGTTTGCAACCCATTGCGGTTCGGACATTTTATGATTTGTCCAATTTCTATGTCAGCACGTAATGGATTGCAAATTAAATGTTACACTTAGCAAAAATAAAGCTGAAGCCAAAATCGCTGATAAAATTATATTAACATTATATATAAATAAAAAAAAGAAATGCAAAGCTCATAATTTATCATTACATCAGTCGGTTAATATCCTTGGTCCAAATGAATGATTTCTTTTTTCATAAAAAAAATATTAATCGAAAAGCAAATCAGTCTATGAACTTAATTTTAGAAATTATGACTAAGTATTTTATGTACATTTTTAGATATTTTCAACGTTCGGACGGCCTGTGATCTTGCGCCGAAAAATATAACGAAAGACTTACAATTCTCACATTGCCTCTGGCAATAATGCCTTAGCATCATGAAGTGTTTGTTATCTAGAACTGATATTTTTTATGAAGAATAAATGTTAGTACTATGTAAAAAAAAAAACAAAACCTGGGCGCAATCCCACAGACATATAAAATTGTACAAACATTTCTACTGTTAACATAACACATACATTCACTATCTAATTTACAAATTATTTACACGAAAAAGATCATAAAAAATAAATACATAATTTGGTTGATATTTTTCTCAATAATAAAACAATAAGTGATAGGATTTGATATTATTACGACCAATATGCCGGAGAAAAAAAAAAAAAAAACAATATGCCCCTATTTTATTGTCGTTCACGTCGTCGAATATAACTGCAAAATTGATTTTTATGTTGTATAAAAAAATAATAAATTAATTAACTACACGTTCGTGTATAAATTTGTTGAATGTCCACGGTGCGCTTCGTCCGCCCATACTCCCGAATGTTACCATCTCGATATATCACAGTAGCACATTTGCGCTAGAACACACTCACTTCACGGTCCCCTCACACTGACTAGGCTATATACAAACCGATTTCTACACTTTAGCGACGTACGTCTGTCATCTAAATGCGATTGCGAAAACATCGCTATCAAATTCCTTCAGGAACAGTCACAAAAAATGACACAATTCTTTTTTCAACAAAAATGAGACCAGCTTAAATAAGCTACATGATTTTATTTCTTCTGCTGGACTAGTCTAAGCTAGCAAAGACGAGCTGCCTACATTTGGACACGTCTATCGCCACGACTCGCTCGCTCGACACTTAATTACGCGACTTGCTTAAATCAGTCCGAATTTGCTTGCGTAGACTGGGCCAGGATATATAAGCGGTCTCATATTTACAACAGAGATAAAGAGATATAGAGAGACACTCGCAATCCCATTCAAATTACCACAAAAGTATTCACACCGATGACCGATAGAAATAACGTTATATGTCGTTTACGTTAATTTTACCCGTCAACGGTACACCAAATAATTTTTCATCGAATGAATTTGGACGTAGCATCGTTCACATTTTAATATAGATCAGTGAGGATGGTACCGAACCAGGCGCACACGACCGGCAGCGCGTACGCGAACAGCGCTCGGTGCAGCGCGGGCGCAGCCGCCGCCGCCGGCTCGCGCGCCGGGCTCGACGTCACTCGCGGCGGCTCCCCGCTGGCCTCCCCCTCCCCCTCCCCCGGCCCCGGCCCCTCCGCGTCGCCGACAGCGGGCGGCAGCTCGTCCTGCTCGCTTCGGACCAGCACGTTGTTGGTGCCGGGCGTGTCGAGGATGCGAGGCACGAACGGCTCCTCCGTGGGGATGGTCGGTTGCGGTACTTCGGGCTCGCGTTCGGTTTGGTCTTCGTCGCTGTCGGGCGGGATGTCGCCTGAGCCTGTTGACATGAAATGTAATAATAAATAAGAATACTTAAGTGTATTACGCTTTCCACTTCCATGGGATTGTTGAAACTGACCCTATGTTATTGTTTTTGCACCCCTTGAAATATTGAACGAATGCGCTGGCGCAGCTAGCGCGATAGTTTTCTATTTAGGTATAGAGCATGAGTCGCCACTCTTTTCTGGGAGCTTAGGAATAATCTTAAAGGACTGATGTTAATATCGGTGCCTTAAAATCTAGCGTATTCTTTGAGCTACTAGTAATCGGATTTCCAAAAGCAGATGGTCTTGTTCAGTGTATCATGTATCTAGTAGCCACATGCCCGATCGTAACTTTAAAAAAAGTTTATACAAATTTTGACCCGATTAGAGGTCGAATTTTTATAAATCCCTCCCTAGTACACCATAATGGGTACTCAAGTAACATATCCTCCAAATTTCAAATCTTTAGGTACACCGGCTGAGGCTGCGTTGTCTCCGATAAAGTTTTAAGAATTGTATTAAATAGAAAATCGAACCTAGTACGCTTGGAAGCCAACCCTGTGCACCATCTATGGTCAAATATAACTATCGTCAAATCTCTACAGATTCTGTCAGATTCTTTATACATTTGACTGTAGTTCAATTTAACCATAGATGGTACAGTCCAGCGTAAGAATACAATAAAGTTCAGTATATCGAGAGCAAACTAATGACCTGTATCATCGTATCCATTGATCCGGTCCTCGTCGTCGTCGGGCAGTCCGTCGCTGTTGTTGTAGTCGCCGGACCCGGACCCGGACTCCACGTCCTCGATGGCCTCCTGGCCGTACGAGTCCGCTCCAAGCTGATCTATAACGATAATGAAATTCAAGATTATTTAAATGGATTGATAACTATAGTGTAAAGTTCTAGTCTATTATCTAAAGTTATTATTATGAATAACTAACTGCGCGCTGCAGTGTTACCCGCGCAAAAAATCATGTCGAGCCTTTGCTCTATGAAAAATTAAAATATATCTATCCCACGGGAACCATACATTTTCCAGACTATTATCTATCTATGTGCCTATTTTTCATCCAGATCCGTACTCAATCACGCCGTTCTGGCGTGATTGAGTAACAAACATCCATCCATCCAAACTTTCACATTTATAATATTCGTGCGATATACTGACCTCTGGACTCAGTGTCGACCCACTGCACTTCAACTCCATTATAAGCGTCCTTGAGTCTCGCGGTCAGTGTCCTGAGCGCTTCCTGCTGCGCGCTGGCCGCGGTGGCCGCCTCGGGCTTCACGGCGCCGCGTACTTCTGGGTTGGAGGCGAGCCCGGCGGTGCCGTCGCTGGCGGCGTTCAGTGTGTAGCTGGAACCGTTGATAACACGTCAGTGGGCATCGGTGGTTGAATAAATCTATGCTCATCAGTGGGCTTCAAAGTTAGGTTCTATAATGTAAATCTGTTGGCTCTTCGAATATCTTACAAATAAAAGTTATCATAACTTTAATAGTAACACCATTTTTAGTTAAAATTTCAGGAAATTATATTTTTGAATGTTATAAAGATTTAATTTTATCTAGGTAGGAAGGAATTTGTGAAAAGTGTCTAATTAGTTTGGCGACTATGTTTTTTATATGATTACAAGACTTATAAATGCTGCATTGAAGTTCTTTTCGAGACTGGGTTACGGGGATACCTGAAGAAGCTGTAAAATGGTTTAGATGTTGTCCTAATCGATAATCGCTCGTACGAACGCAGGATGAGGCATTGCTCCAAACGGTCTCAAACGAGGAAAGCTAGTATTATGAGTATCTAATTTCGCATTTAATTTCTTATATAAGAAATTATTTGCTATCTATATTATAGATATTAAATGTCCATGACTCGTGTAAAAACATTCGTGCTCATCACACCCAGTTCTACCGGGATTCGGTACAGAAAGCAGGGTGTGCAAATCGAGTGTTCCTTAATTGATTGTAATTTTTTTTTTATACATTATAGGCAAGTATTTGATCTCGATCTCACCTGATGGTAAGTGACGATGAGATCTACGATGGAGCATACTTGCCTAGGTAGGAAGGCGGCAGTAGATCGAGACGCTACATTCACTAGGCACATGCAGCGCAGCTGATCTGACCCGCCATCCATGAATGGCAACACCGAACATCATGCCGGAACACGGCTAGGCCGCTTGGCGACATGACTTTGTTCAGTGGGTGGTGACTAGCCACGACCGAAGCCACCACCAGTAGAGTTGTCACCTGGTTGGCACCACCCAGGGTCACGTGTAGGGTATCTCGAGGGTACTTAATTCTTCTACGGACGAAGGTGACTCGACCCCAAAGACCCCAAAAATAAGGTTGACATTAGCAATGTGGGCTCACCTGGCGAGCTGGGTGCCGTTGAAGCAGGGCGCGGTGGGCACGCTGGCGCTGGCGCACAGCAGCGCGGGCAGCTGCGCCCAGTAGCGCCGCGAGTTGCGCAGGCGCGCGCGCGTCTCGCGCACCAGCTTGTCCAGCGCCGGCGCGCCCGCCGCCGCCGCCGGCTCTGAGGGGGGAAACTGGTAAGTCGACGCGTTCCACTATTTAACACCCGAGTGAGAGAGAGACGGAAGCATAGCTGCCTTTTGTTTCTTAAAGGAACAAATGACCCTCTATGCTCGGGTGTTCCAGGCGTGCGCGAAAAATATATATATTTTTTAAATGACACAACTGGATGGCGATCTCATGTGAACGTTTACGTGCAAAGTGTTTTGAGTTGATAATATAAAAATGCAACTCTCATACTCATATTGCCTATTTAAGGAATTTCTGAAAGCAATTTATTGTCTGACTAAGTGACGACTATCGCATTACACATGGTCAATGAAGAATTGATCCCATGTAAGTAATAAGTATAGTAATTCCAAATATAAAGAACGCTTAAACGATATACAATTTAAAACAAAATCAGTTCAATCCCATACCATGTAAATAGATGAAATCTATTCAATAAAATCTTTCTATTAATTTGAGGGGGCAGCATCAAAACTAAATCGACAACTTACCGCGTTCCTCGCTCTTAGCGTAAGGCTTCTTCTTCTTCGGTCCTTTCTTCTCATCGAAGTCGTAAGACTTGAAGTCTATATCCATCGCTCCAGCCGCAGCTGGCTCGGGCTCAGCGTCCCTTCTCCTTCTCTCGTGTTCTTCGTACTCTTCCAACTCGATATTCCCCTTCATGTATTGAAGGAATTTTTCTCTAAGTTTCGCTTGCTCAGCCATCTCTTCAGTCGCTCTCCGGATTCCCTCCGGAGTTTGTATGCTGGACAACGACGGGTCCTCATTCATGATGCTCTCTAATGAAGCGTCTATCTCGAAATCATCTTCGACTCTCTGATGCCAGTCGAAGTCGGGGATGGATCGGAGGGAGCGCTTGGTCTTGCCCGGCGGGAAGAAGGGGCCGGCGCCGCCGCCGCCGCCCAGCACTGGCTTGCCACAACCTGAGAATATCTTCTGCGATATCTCCCTGTTGTGTTCTTGGAAGCTCATGATGGCTTCCGATATTTTGATGTCGATAGGTGCGACCACCATCGCTATGTTGAACGGCCCGAGGAGACGGTCAGCCACCTTGTCAACGGCGTCTGAAATGCCAATAAGAAAGATGTCTTTGGGATGGCGGCTCGTCAGACTAAGGATATTTGAATGTATAGTAAAACTAATTTCAACTACAATTCTAACTCTGGATTCAGAAGCTGTTTCAACTATGAATCCAAAAAAAGTCCATACGACTCGAGTTCCGATCTTGTTGGCCTTCAGCAGGTCTGCTTCGTAAATAGACCCGAATTAACGCCTTCAGAACTTTCTACTCTGACAAGGTTTATATTGGTTTGTGAAGCGGGAACTGACCGACATAGGCGTCCCATTGCTCGCCGAGGTCGGCGTGCGCGGGCAGGCAGCCGCGGATGACGTTGTGGCAGTAGCGCGAGCACGCCGGCTGAGCCAGCCCCGCGCAGCTGCCGCAGAACCGCAGCCGCGCCCACGCCGTCACGCACTCGCCGGTCACGCCAACCTGTTAAAAATATAGATTAAAAATACTTGGCGCAATTCTATTGGTGAACAAATGGGGGCTCATTCGTAGCCCAACCGTCGTGAGGATGCCTCGTTTAGAGGCGAAACACGTGTCAAATACTAAAGTTTTTAAATTTTTATTCGTTTCTTTCCGTGGAGAATTGCATAATTTAGGGTCCCGAAACTTATGGCAGACAGATTTTCGATTGACAACTTAGAGGAGTTCGGTTTTGCTGGCTTCTTCAGTGTTTGATTTTAATTAGGATAGTTGACAGCTGAGAGTCAGTGGGTCCCCCCTTCCCCGGATTCGTTTCACCATAGTTATGCTATTGAACGGCCTACAAATCATCCGAGCCAGTTTTCTGTCACTTCCCATGTGCAATTCCATCTATAAGCCCGAAAGCGGTGCGCGGGCGCTGCTATTTCGAGGCACCAACATACATTAACGTGCAATCTATACGCCTTCCCTCCCACGCTCTAGGCTAAAGTTGAGTGGTGGATTGAGTAACTATAGGAATTGACTATCCCATTATGTTTTCTTAAAAAAAAAAATTAAATTTAATTAGCGAGTTACGTTCTCCATTTGAAAGTTTTCAAACAGTGAAGAAGCTGTACGTTCGGCGCTCATATATCTGGATTTTATTTTTACCTACGTACCTACGCATGTAGAGCGCCCGGGACAGCAAGCCCCAGATTAATGAGAACTAAAGATGTAGGTAGGTAGTGTTATGTAGGTAACTTTTTATAAGAAGACGCTGCATTTACACACGACTCACTTTGATGTAACGTAACATAAAGACCGATGTTTACGAACGTTTTCCATACACACCCACGTAATTGTGTTACACCATTTTATTCAGACAGCAGTAGTTACCTACGAGCGCGATTATCAGCAGACAATCGTTAGCTTGCAGACGAAATATGTGATTGCGAGCACCGAACTCATTTCGCCTACCCTATACGTATTTGTAACTCAATGTCGGTTTGAGATACTAAGACTTGATATTGATAGGTAGTGCAGTATACAGAATGATTCAAAATGCGTATACTCAGCCTTGAATCTGGGCTTCTTTAGCGCATTTATGAACACTATGTGTAGTCAGAATTTGGATATGTAAAAATAAAAAAAAAACAATGTTCGCACATAATCACCATTGTCATTTAGACGGGAACAGCATTTTTTTTTCAAAATCGAAATATCGATATTCTGTCTTCACATCCTTGTCAACCCTTCACAGAATTATCACCTATAACTACAGCTGCGTCATATGTGTTTGTATTCAAATTGGCTTAAAAGTTGTGTGCGTAACAAACTTATTGTAAGTGGCTACGCGAATTGCGGCGCCGAAGATGAAATAACAATCAGAATAAAAGCCAAGGCCGCCGCGTGTGTCACAGAGGCGCCGGGGTTCAATGCACGCCCAGTGCTCCGCGCGAGTCATGACTCAGATGCCAATAAGAACAGACTTGATGAGGCGTCCAAGAAACATGATTAATGTGATGACCAGACTAAAGGAGGATTACTTTTATATTCTTAAGGGTATAAAAACTGCTAATTTAGGAATACTAGCTCATATTGCTTCCTTATTTTTTAAGAAAGTTGTGAAATAAATGACCTAATCAAGAGGGAAAAGCTTTCAATAGTAACTTGGCCTACGCACTTCCAAGCAACAGGTACTGTACAATTGACTATAACACCCGGACCAATTTACGTAAAGATAATTTCCGAAATGTCATATTCCAGTCTTTACTAAGCATGAGCCTCCACCATGGCCCACACGCAGTGTTCTAATCGGGTACAACTCCTCCGTCCATCTCTACGACTTAATGTCTCGCAAGCAATTGGATCTGTCCTACCGTCTCTACGGCCGATGGCTACCAAGTTGAAGGTCAAGGTGTAGTTGATTACAATACATTTGCATGACAGAGGCGTTTTGGCGATCAAGAAATTAAAAGTATCGTTTATTTTGGTAGTGTCTGGCTGTAAAATTGACTGGTGATATAGTTCGTCATTGTCAAATTTGCGTACTCGAAGGTCGCTGACGGTTTGGGAGCAAATTGAATGGACTTCCATCTATATTTGATTGCGGTAGAAGTTAAGTGGGTATTTTAAATTCTGGATATGTGCGCCACGTCTAGACGTCTTTTGACGGAGATGGGGCACTTATAATTAAGTATGTATTTTTTTTTGTGAATAGAGGCAGAAATAGCATGATTATAAATACAATAATGTGAGTCTGGATTAAGGGGCGGTCATCTCCGGAATTACTGATCTGATTTTAAAGATTCTCTCACTAAAATAAAGCGCCATTATCGCTGAGTGCTACAGGCTATGTTTCATCGAGGTACCGCGGGTGGAGCCACGGAACTAGTCACTACTATAATACTATAAAGAGGTAAAGTTGAGGCTATGCCATCGAGGGTACCGCAGGTGGAAGCGCAGCTAAAGGTTAGTGTTGAATAAATTGTAAGTGTTTAGATGATGATGATGATGAGGTTCTAGAATGGCGACCACGAATCGGAAGACGAAGTGTAGGACTGCCCCCCACAAGGTGGACTGATGATACCACACGCGTCGCAGGAAGCCGGTGGATGCGCGTGGCGGAGGACCGTGATGTGTGGAAGTCGTTGGGCAAGGCCTATGTCCAGCAGTGGACGTCTATCGGCTGATAGATTAGATGATGTACCTGCATCATGCTCCGCACCACGTCGGCCCCGGCTCGCAGGGCCTTGTGGAAGGTGCGCGTGGCCACCACGGCGCGACGCAGCTGCACCGACAGCTTGCTCGGAACGTCCTCGAACGGCTGGATGTCGCGCATGTGCTCGTTCACGCACTTCAAGTACCTAGAATGAAGGTATGGAGAGTCAACAAAGGTTTCATGTCATATATTCCGTTACTGGATACAATCTTAGCATTACGTTTTAGGATACGATCATAAATCGAACGATGTCGTTAAGATTAAAACAATGAATCGATTTAAATCAACGATAGATCGGCTGGTAGGAACGGCCGCAATGGAAATGAGCAGACGCAATTTAAAAATCTTGAATTGTATGAAGCTAGAGATACTTCATGATTGACAGACAATAAGAAACTCACTAATTAAACCTCCTCAATATACCCTTCTGGCTAAGACTAGTCTTTGAAATGCGAAGAGCTGCAGCTTGACACCAGAGTATAAACGTTTTCCATTACTAAAGTCACAGAAGTTGAGAATATAATGATGTGCCGCGAAGACACGTAACCTTGTAATAAACATACCTACAAAAACATTCGCTAATTTATAGCCCACTAGCTGCGCCCGGCGGTGTTACCCGCGATAAAAAGTATGAAAAATTAAAACATCTATCCCACGGGAACCATATATTTTACCGGGATAAAAAGTAGCCTATGTGCTATTCCAGACTATAATCTATCTCTGTGCCAAATTTCATCCAGATCCGTTCAGCCGTTCGGGCGTGAAAGAGTAACAAACATCCATCCATCTATCCATCCATCCATCCATCCATCCAAACTTTCACATTTATAATATTAGTATAGCCCATAATAAAATGGTTGTTACGCGTAATACGTTACGTGATGTTCTGATTAGAGCTGTCTGCTCTGGGAGCCGTGAAAAGGTAGTAAATATGAGTACATAAGTATTAGTTAATACCATTTTGCATATCATTTGGTACCAGGTATTTTTTTAGTACTGCTGTATTCTGTCCGACTTAACATCGTTAACAAACCTATTTCGTACAATGTAGCGCTATAGAAAAAACGTAGAGCCCATAATTTGAAGCTGCACAAGCCAGTCTCAACAATGTTACATGCGACTAAGACATAAAAGATGATGTCTATACAACGTAATAGTTTGTGAGTAGGTAGTTGGAGTCAGTGTTCTAAGGGATTTGTTTGAGAGGAGAGAGAAAATAAGAGTTTTCATAATCAACAAACAAAGCGAACGATAGGTTTACTGACTAAACCTAATTGCCCGATTAAATCTTTGTTGTCAGTTGAATAAATAATTTCTTTGATAGGATCTTAATTAACATAATGTTCTACTAGCTGCGCCCCGCGGTGTTACCCGCGATTAAAAAAATAAGTTTAAAAAACACGGTTCCTGTATGCTATCCCATAGAAACCGTGCATTGTTCTGGGATAAAAATTAGCCTATGTCATTTTCTGACCCCTAAACTACCACTACCTATACAAAAAATCATGTCGATCCTTTGCTCTAAGAAAAAATAATACAAATCTATCCCACGGGAACTATACCTTTTACCGGGATAAAAAGTAGCCTATGTGCTATTCCAGACTATAATCTATCACTGTGCCAAATTTCATCCATATCCGTTCAGCCGTTCTGGCGTGATTGAGTAACGAACATCCATCCATCCATCCAAACTTTCACAATTTATAATATTAGTGGGAAGTGGGATAGTGGGGTTGTATTGATGGATAGGCTCTGACAACAATATGGATAAACCAATTAACGAAACACCCACACCAATCGCCCATTGCATTATAGTCACTTTAATACAATAAATTATGTCCTTAAGCACTTAAAAAGTATAAACAACTCAATTTTATTATGCGCCATGTCATAAATACAGTGCTCTCCAGTAGCCCTCCGTTATCAACATAGAGCTTTATGTCCTATTATATATCGGTATAATCGTTTGTTTACGTGCCTGTAACAGTTAAACTGTCCGCTATAAGTGTTTTATTGTGTGTGTCTTTGTAAACATAGCGGGTGTAAGCACCGTGGCGGGTTATAAAATGTTGTTGAGCTTATTAAGTTGTATAAGAGAGTCCGTTGTGACTTGCTGTCTTCTGTCGTGTTATTATTTGATCTATTATAGCATTAGGTGATGAGCTAGGATTTCCTTCTTGTAATGGGCTTTATAATGTTGTGATATTTGGACACAAAGGCTCGTTAAGCTAGCTGTCCCGGTGTTCATACTCTAGTTCTAGGTACTTTAAATTGTAAAGGGTAGTTATGATCCAACGCTAATAAAAAAAAACAGAAGAAGACTCAAAAATAGTAGCCCCCTTGGAATTGGCCATGAGAACACAAAAGAGCGTTCTTTAAACAAGGGCATAATGAAGAATGAACAATACTTACTTCTCATCGAACTCGTACTGCGAGTTGAGTACGGTGAACATCTTGTTGTACAGTATGCTGAAGAACCCGTCCATCATCACGTCGAAGTTGGTGTCGCCTCGGGTGTAGTACCTGCCAACAAATCATATTATTATTATCCTGTCTAATTCTATCAGAATATCAAATCTAGCATCTTTATGAGCTATCACTTTGTTGTGGGCTCTGTTCCATTTGATGGGCGAATCTAGCAGGAATAACAGAAACTCAAAAAATTAAGGTTTTGGATTATTATTTAAACAAAATTTTGGCCCGAGTCTTAATATTTCAATGCTGTTTGCCTTAGCAACAGTACCTACTCAAAATGTAATCTAGGCTATGCGTGGCCATTCGCATTCCACGCAGGACGTGTCATTTAGAAACGCTGCACTCATCGCAATTCATTTGATGGTATCAGCGCGCTACTAAGAACAAGAGTGGAATTCTTATGACTGCATTTGGTCGGCTAACGATTGGATGTTGAGCACCAACTTGGCCACATTTCCTACACCAACCATATCATCTGCCTTACTTTTTCCATTATCTCGGGTCGAGGCATTTTTTTTCCACTTATCCCAATTTTCTGCTAGACTCGCGTCCACTTTAGGCCTCCTATGACACTTTTCAATGCATCTATCTTGGATTTTTGTCCTGATCTGTATCCATTCATCATCACTGATTTGGTTAAATGCTTTCATTTTTTTAACCGAACGTAAGTCCTTATTCGATGTTTGATATAGATTAGACTTTTGGTACAAGCATAATTTCGTTCTTGAAACAAATATGCCTCGCCTGCCTGTTGTATTAAGTGAAGGCATGTTTAGACAGAAGTGGCATATGGTATGGTATATACCCTTGGTAGTTGAATATACCGGCTGTGGGAGTACTTTGCAATGGCTGTGTCGTCGCTTCACGTGGTCTAGATTAGATATCGCTTCAGTATCTAAATAGGCCTCGGAAAATCTTGTTGCATGTTTGACATCCAAGTATGCGCGGGCGTTACACAAAATAGTATAATGACATTGTAATAAGCTGTTCGCATGCGGTGATCGAGCAAGCTCACGCATGCAAGCATCACGCGAGTACATCTTTGTGAGATTTCCATTTATTTAATGGATTTTAATATATGCATACTACAATAAAACTGACTGCGATATCTGTAAATACATTGAAGATATTTAAAAAAATGGAATTGGTTATTTGGCCGTCTCTAATTCCGAAATATTTTTTTTCGATTCTTTACCTTTGTGTTTGTTTTCCGAGCATAACGGAGAAGCGAATAAACTAATGTCAACGGCGTTTTATATTTAAGATAACCTATGGTTGGACTCAAAAATTAGGGTACACATCATCACGCTTTAGCTATTGGGGTCAAGTTTGCAGAGCACAATCGATGGCTGCTCGCGCTAGTTTAACATCATAAGGCCGTTCATATTAGGCACTGTTGAAATCTTGGTACTAAGTAAATTTACTCTTTACCACCGTTGGGCACGAACCTACTCTATTCACGAGGGTTCTAAGTCATTGTTGCCAGCCAATACATGCAGGTTCCCTCGAGATGATTGGCTTACCATGTAGCCAATGATTGAAGATACATGAAATAGTGATTGAAGATGGCCTTGTTGTATGTGTAAAATATTAATTAAACAGTACCCATATATGATTGCCAAGGGACATAAGGTCAATTGAGAACATGACATCATATCGCCAAGGTTGATTGCCTAACAGTATCCGATTCTCGAGCAATGATCTCACGCACAGGACACAAAATAAACAGAATGGCCCTCGGTTTCTTTGAAAACCGGCGTTGCCATTTCCATACATTGTGTCTTCTCTTGCGTTTTCTATGCGCAATGACAGCATACAACTTTATTTTAGCGCAATGCGGCAGGCAACTAAGAATTGTAAATGCATGTTCTTGGGCCTCGAGTCTAGTTACTATGTAAGTCGCGTGACGTTGCCTAGCAACATGCCCTTTCCAGTAATCATTCTTTGTTCCTTCTATCTATCTCACCTCTCTAGTTGCTCGAATAGCTGCTCGAACACGTAGGAGTGTTGCTCGTAGATCATGCCGTACGTGCGCTTGAACATCATATGGAAGTCCTCGCGGGACTGCTTCAGGAGTTTCCTGAAAAATTCTGAAAAGAGAAACAAAATAATTTAATAAATTGAAAAACAACCTAATTTTAATCATAATAAAGACATTAGGGCACATTATATCAAGCAGTTCAGAGAAATAATGTCGGAGATAAAATATGTATAACAGATGTTTGGGTAATGTCGGTCGCCAGTCGCAACATAATACAAACCGCCTGTAGGTATGTTGTTGATTCACGATCTAGGTAAATCGTATCTTAATAATTAATCGTTAAGAACTATAATACACTACACAAATTTAAGTAGTAGTAAGTATAAGGTTGACGTTTTGGATATCCCTAAATCCCAGATCATAAGGTTGATATTTGGCATGATTTCAGTCCCAATACGTATATGTGTCAGAAGTACTATAAAATTGATTGCGGACGAAAAAGCAATTTCCAAACAAACTAGTATATTATCTGTGGATGTTTTTTCGTGTGCTTACATAAAGGATAATAAGTCTGATAATATTTTGGATACGCCGATTTCATCACTACGATAAATGATTTAATTTATCATTAGCACACGTTAAAATACACATCAGCTCTGCAAAACCAAATTAGATCTATTAGTATTACTAATAGTTAATCTGTTTTATTAGCACTTAACGATTTCACAGACTATAAGATTTATGTTATTGAACAAACGTGCCTTTTGATAAACCATACAATTTTCTTAAAATTTTCAGACTGCAATGTTCGTCATCTAAGATCATAAAGATACTTTAAATGCCTACACACTTTCAAGCAATTTCGTTTGAACGGTACAAGCAGATCCGATGGAAAGCGTAGGGCTAGAGGTGACTGTTGGCAAGCGAAAACGATCTTACGGTGGGCACGGAGTTAATTCCCTGATAGTACCTACTGCCACAATATAAATTATGTATATATTCCAATGTGGCGGCATGATGTGAATGAAACTATTCCTGGCGGTGACACTGAGCTCAGCAGCGTGTTGTTTACAGGTCTTTCTACGAACTCGATTCATTGGGGTCGCCTGCTTCATGGAAATTGAACGCCACGAGTTCTTACAAACTATATATTAAAAGGAAATTCAACATTGAAAGATTAAATACAAAAACCGCGAAAACTCACTAAAATATAGAATATTCTAGGTATGATTACCTAGTCATTTAAAAACAAATCTGATGCCATTAGCAATTTTCGAGAAGTAGTAAATAAATAATGTAATTATTCACGTTTCCTTGAAAACTAAGTTGAGGGAAACGATCGCTGAAATTTCTTCCACGAAAAAGTACCTGAAAAGCTTTTGTGGCAAGCTGTGAAATTAAAATTGGTAACATAATGATTTTACGCGCAGCGTTGCTTGTGTTGTAATAATTATAAGTACAATTCACACGAATATTCTATCATCTCAATAAATGATCTGGTCTGGTCTCCCTCCTTTCTGTGCCGAGGGTCCCGCGTTCGAATCCTGGTAGAGACATACTTTGTGTGATGAACACGAATGTTTGTACCCAAGTCATGGATGTTTAATATCTATATAAGTAATATATACTGGTATCGTCCCCAGTCCATTGTACGGCACTCATAATACAAGCGTTGCTTAGTGTGGGACCGTATTAGTTGGTGTGACAGTCTGGCGATATTTATTTATTTATTTTATCTCAATAAATATTTATCAGTTAACTATCGATATGTCCCGAAAATTCGATTTATAACATAACCTCAATGAAGAGAAAATGCAATTGAATGTTAAACTCAAGAATTTATGACACTTACATAATCAACAATATTCGTTTAAATTATGGCGCGACCATTCGTAATTATTATTTACCGGCTGTTCACACGCGGCCAAGTTCAACGACATTACAGTTTTTTTTCTCCGGATTGCGGTATTTTAGTCGCGTGCAAAAACTATCGTCTGATCGTGTGACAAAAAAAGCCAACACATCGGTTCGCTGAAAACGTAAATAAGTGTATCTTTTACAGTGGAATTGCTGTGTAGCTGTGTGTACATTTGAATGTGTTGTTACGATGTAGCTGGTGTAGCCATGTGACCGTCTAGACTAGACTTGCAATTTTTTACTTGTTGTGGGTATGACCTTCAATTGGAAGCTGGAATTTAAATTCATATTATCTATAGGTATAAACGATCGTAGGCACAATTATTATTTCAAGAAGGCTAATTCACATTAAGTACCTTACGCACCCTAAATTACTTTCAAGAAAGTGACATAATTAGAAAGTACATGTATCAAGTATTGCACAAGAATTAGCTTTTTTTAACCGATAAAGTATTTTTGAAGCATAGGTAATTTTACAGCCTGTTGTGTTTCGTCTATTTCCTAAAATTCATACTAAAGTAGTTCAAATGAATGCTGTTGCTATTTGTAAAATGTAGGAAGAGGAAATGTCCGTCATTACACACACACTTGACGTATAAACAAAAAAGGTATGGATCGATTAACAAAACGATCGGTAATCGAGCGAGAATTTCCCGCCGTTTTACGCGCGTTTTTTTTACGAATCGCGTTATTAATTGATTAGGTTGGTATTGCTTCAACGTTTACAAAATGTGATTCAATATAGTTACCGTCCCTTTGATACTAATTGCTTAGGGAGAGAGATTGGCGTTGATTTTTTTTTTTCGTTGTAAATGTTATTTACATTACACTTTTATATTGACGTAGGAAATAATACTCGTAATATCGCCACAGACCGCGGGTGATTTTTTTGCAATGTACTATTTATTTCACAAAAAAAAATTGTTTAATTTTTTAATAGTTTTTTTAGAAACGCGTGGTTTTTCCCCCTCTCCCTATTACCAGTCAGTAACAATACAGATAATATTTTACCTATAATAATAAAATAACTGTGTATCCACTCGACATGTTCTATGTGAGTATAAACACCGGTAACCAGAATGTATCGTAAGTGCATCCGCTACGGTGTGCATTCGCGGCGACCGCATCTGTGCACGCGCAGTTAAATCAACGAGGGACGTCTCGCGGTGCCTTCCGTCCGCGCACGTGCGATCACACTAAAGCACCTCCCACATCAATGTTGCGAGCTACGCACTGAAATTCTTTTTTTATTTCCTCGGATATAAAATGGTGCACTGCATTATAGTTATTCCAAGTACGCTGGCAAGCTCTTGAAAAATTAAGTTTCCTCATCATAATAGGAATTAAACACTCTTGTTCTAGCTCTATCTCGTACGACTTTAGCAGGAGTTAATGTAGTGCCGGTGTTACATCACTAGTTTATGACAAGAATATTATATTCTCGGTATTTTATCCTTATTGAGTATCATAAAAACCATTGCATCTACAGTCTAGAGAATATTGTGATGGCTTTACACGTTGTCTTAATACTCATAAAATATATACTTACTCAAAATCGTTGCATCTGGCGACAATACATCAAACAGCTGGCGCGTGCGCCCCGCTCGCCATAGACGCATAAAACTACGTGAAATCTGAGCCAGAATGTGTACCAATGACGTATTTAACCCTACGCGTGCTTTGTCACGAGATAAAACCTAAACCGAAGGGTTTAAATTAGTTTGTAGCAATATTGTGTAATGTGAGACGGTTGTGGGTTAAGAATGATTTACGTACATTACAAATATTTTAAGATCACTTCGTAATTCTTGAGTAAATAGACACCTGGTTAGGGGTTAGCTCTTTTTTAACAGACTTTCGGTTCAGTTCTCAATTCGGTTGTATTTTTTTTATGTAGATTTGATCGACATAACATAAGTATATCCTTCACGAAATACTATGTTTAAGTACATACATCTGGCTTAACTTAATATTTTTTTACCAAATTCAATAAAGGTACATTCAGGAATTTCTTACCAACCTTTATAATGATATGTAGGTAACAATTTTTAACTAAAATTGTAAACATATTTCATTAACATTCAGGCCGTTCATTATCTTGAAAAATAACCCCCAAATTCCCACCGCCCCACTTACCACCAGTGGAAATACATATTTCACCCCATATCAACCCCCAAGGTTCGTGTTTCAAAGCTATGGCCAGGCTGCGGCGTTCTAAGAAATTGGTATTATTTCTATGAAATTTTAGTCACTGAGACCGCAAGAGGTAAATGAATTTCAGTTGTTATTATATTTACTTAAATGATTTAAAGGTTTGCCCCTCTTCTGGACTTATAGTGCAAAATATCAGTATCAGTTTTGTATTCATCAGTATTTCCGTTCTTTTCTGACCCAATACTGTCCATTTGTATAGCATTGTTTTATGAAATAGATTAGGTACCCATGAAAGCGTAGATCGAGTATCTACCTAATCAATATAGAACTTAAGTTCCCATCTCCTCAGCACACACGAATATGTTTAACAAACTATAACTGTAACGCAGGACTTCCCAACCGGTGGGGCGTGCCCCCCCCCCCGCGGGGCGTACAGACATCTTAGGGGGGGCATGAAGTGTTCGGATATTTTAATCTAATTACTTATCGCAGCGAAATCGTCTTGCAGTTGATAATGATTTGATGATAGCTCTGTCAAAAACCTGATATCGAACAACTGGTTCAAAAAATGCAGGCGCAAACATCCCATTAATAAATAATAAATCATGTTAAAAAAATATCGTTAAAATAATTTGTGTTTTTTATTGAAGCAATGAAGAAAAATATAGGGGGCATGCATTTTATTTTTATAATCCGGGGGGGCACCATGTAAAAAAAGGTTGGGAAACCCTGCTATAACGTATAACGTACAACTCGCCCGAACCTATGACAAGAATCAATAAAATAGAGCTACTAGTTTGATATGCCCGCACGTACTCGATTTGAAGAAGTCGTAAAATATCATAAAACACTTAAGCTACGACCTAGTGAGAGAAATAAAGCTGATAACGAGCTTTTGAAGTGTGATTTAAGCTGCTTGAAGACCATTTACTGAATTGATGGTTGGCAAACTTCATTGATGAGTGACAAATGAATATCTAATAATAGTTTTGTTGTCATCTTGGACAACAACGGTGACTAAATATTAGTCATCCTGGTCAGTGTTATTAAAGTAGTACCTACAGTAAAAATTGGGAATGCCTACATTTTTTTTTTTTTTATTACATTATAGGCAAGTATTTGATCTCGATCTCACCTGATGGTAAGTGACGATGAGATCTACGATGGAGCATACTTGCCTAGGTAGGAATCCAGCTAACCATTGTATAAAAGTTAGAGAAATCGCGGGGAAAGTAAGTTTATATCAAAGAACAACTGACCGATCGATTAGGTATGGCTGGTTCTCAGAAATGTGAATTTTCGGTTGATACTAATAAGCAGAACTTCTTTAAGCCGAAGTCCACCTACCAGGAACATCTCTCTCATCTCATCTACCTCAGAGTACGTGCGATTATTCACGAGTTTCGTAAGAACACTTAGTTCCATCATCGTTCGGCTGAGAGCATGCGCGAGTGGCCAGTTATTAATAGCTGCGAGAACAGTGGCGGGTTATCGCGAGAAAATACCTACTCACACATCCCTTGCCCGGTACCATTGTTCTTTAGTAAACAAACGTGGTTAAGAAACATCAATGGGAGAAATAGTTTACTATGATCTGATGACCTTTCAGAAATAACTATCTACTTAGATTTGGAATTTGAGTAAGCTTTCGAGTTAGAGAAGGAAGTCAAGGCTTGAAAACAGAAAAAGCTCATTCCCAAGGCATAGTCAGAATAAAGTTGCCAAAATGTTGATAAAAAAGACCGACTGAAGATAATGGATGCTGAACAACAAAAAGCTACAAATGAAAGGTAAATAGAACGAATACCATCGTATCCACTGCTGCTCTTCCCACGCGATCCGTTGAAGAACGACTCAAAGAAATAGGTTACTACACTGAGAGAAATTATTGGTTGGCCCAACAAAAAACCTACAAAAGTTACACGTTAAAATAGCGCCAATCGAGAAATTTGTTAGTGTAACAAATTTGACTTTGTTATTTTTATGTTTGAAAATTGTACATTTAACAGAGAATTTGATTGATCCAATTGCTTATTTGTTACTGTAACAATTATTCACGGTAATTACAACGAACTCTTGTTTGTTGAGACAACCAAAATTTTATTTGGTATTATTTTTTACAAAATAACATTGGTTGATATAACAAATTTCATGTTTGTTGATTTTATCATTTCTTAGTAAAGGATTTCAATTTAAGAGTAACATAAACGGTAAGTCAAATATACCAAAAGAGATGTTGAATTTATTACCTAGTTGGGTTAGTAAAACCAAAATAATTCGTAGAAAATACTATTATTGTTGTAATCATTATAACAAATAGTGTTAAAGTAACGCAATCATTACGGTAGTTCATACCGGAAATATTTGTAGCGCTCACCACCTGTTATGGTTCCTACTACTGTATTACTTTGTGTTATATACAACAGCTCTTTGTTGTATGTATCAATAGTTGTTTAATTTTTCAAAAATCTTTTTGTAGTATATATCGAAATACATGTCGGATGTACATTGATAATGGTTGTTAGAATAACCAACAAAGCGTTAGAGTTACTGTTTAAAAATACTATTCTAGCTATTTATAGTAACCAATATTGTCTGTAAAAGTAACGAACGATTTGGGTAGAGTATACTAGATATATTTGTTGGATCTACTTAGGTGTTTGGGTAACAACAACCAATAGGGCGTTAGATTTACTGTTTAAAAATACTAGTCTAGCTGTTTATAGTAACCAATATTTTCTGTAAAAGTAACGATCGTTTTGGGTAGGGTCTACTAGATATATTTGTTGGATTTACCTAGGTATTTGGGTAACAACAACCAATAGGGCGTTAGATTTACTGTTTAAAAATACTAGTCTAGCTGTTTATAGTAACCAATATTTTCTGTAAAAGTAACGAACGATCAAGGTAGGGTATACTAGATATATTTGTTGGATTTACCTAGGTATTTGGGTAACAACAACCAATAGGGCGTTAGATTTACTGTTTAAAAATACTAGTCTAGCTGTTTATAGTAACCAATATTGTCTGTAAAAGTAACGAACGATTTGGGTAGGGTATACTAGATATATTTGTTGGATTTACCTAGGTATTTGGGTAACAACAACCAATAGGGCTTTAAATTTACCGTTTAAAAATACTAGTCCAGCTGTTTATTGTAATCAATATTGTCTGTAGAAGTAACAAACGTTTTTGGGTAGGGTATACGAGAATAAATTTGTTGGATTTACTTTTGGATTTTGGTTAGAACAACCAATAAGGCGTCAAAGCTACTGTTTAATAATACTAGTATAAGTGTTTATCATAACCAATATGGTGTGTTAAACTAAAACGTTTTATGTGGGGCATACTGAACCAGTATGTTGAATTTATTTTTGGGATTTAGATTACAAAGTAAATCTATTATTCTAATAAAAATCCCAAAATAAATACAACACATATGTTTAGTATGCCCTGCCTAAAACGTAGTTACTTTAATATATAATGTTGGTTAATAAACACCTATACTAAGTATATTTTTTAACAGTAATTCACACCTTAATTTAATTAAGTAATTTTTTGGTCATTAAAAAGCCAAAAGTAAATACAATAAAGTACTTCGTACACTGAAATATAAAACGTTAGACACTTCGTAAAACACAATTGTTTACATAATTAACAGGATACGATTATATAAGTATACCGCTTTACATTCAATATAATTAAAACCAATATGGTAAACCAAAACTACATCACAAGTTTAGCAAATCCTATATATAAAATCCAACAAATTTTTTAGCAGTATTGACTACCCAGTAAATGATTGGAACAATATTAATAATATTATATATTAAATATTAGATAGCTTGTAACATATCTGAAATAAAACAGGTATGTAGGTACAATAGAAAAGTACATCATTGCAGAACAAAAAGTGTCAGTTAAATTAAGCTAGTCACTGCTACTGGGTAGTCGAACATTAATGAATTTTGATTTCTGTAGAAAAATAAAAAGTAAGTGTATGAACAAATAAGATTTTTTATTTTATATATATTAACATACAATAAAAAAGTACAAAATCTGCACTTAAAAGGGCGCATGCATGTGCACTCAGTCTCCATTAATACAACATATTTGAAATTTCATATACCGGAATTTTGAAAGCATGAATTATTTTATCCTACTGATTATTAGTGATCACAATGATTTTGGGAAATCATCAATCCAGTAATAAATGTCGCATACGATTCTCAGAAATATTTATCGCATGCGATAACTATCATTGCATTAGGTGATTCGCGATGTTACTTTGTATTATTAAAAATCAATAGGACAAAAATTCAAGCTTTCAATATCCCAGTAGATTACATTGAATATTTTGTATGGGTAGTCTTGGTACTGAAACATACTAGAAAGTATGGGCGTGTTTCAGTACAAAGACTATATTATTATATACTATTATACCCTATTATTATACCCTACAGGAAGAAACAAAATTATTGCATGTTGATTATTAGCATATAATTAATGACATTTATCAAGTGTGGTTAACCTACGTTTAAACATTATATATTAGCTAGATCATACACGATACAAAACATACAGATACGAGAGCTTTGGTCAGAGAATCAAACCTGTACTTTACGTCATCAATGGCCACATAAAAAGCTTCAAGTGCTGCAGGTGCGCCAACACTTATAACCATAGGTTGGCGAGTAAGTCCTTTTTTGCCATAGACTTGCTTCTGTTCTGCAATGCTTCTTCTATGTCAGCATAATTCTAAAACAAATCAGATTAATGAATAAAAAGTCCATAATAATAAATACCATCAGAGTAGGTATACTTGGAACAGAATGAGATAAATATCTAAAATTAAATTAAACCAAAAATAAACATACCAATCGATATCCGTTGGTTGCTTTCAGGCATGGCCATTCACTAATCATCATATTTAATCTGCTGTGTCGTCCTTTTTTTGCAATAATCGCACGTCGCCGTCCATGTTTCTTCAACCAGCGGCCAGGGGACTCGGTTAAATTTCAACCATTGCATTTTTTTTTCATTGTTGTCTGTAATATTTAACAAATAATAAATAAATAAATTGTGGCAAAATGTGTGGACAAGTGATATTATGTAGATTTATACCAAATTTCAAGATGATAGCTTTTAAAGATCCTTAAAAAATTTACTGCGTTATACAGTCTGACAGACAGACACCAGAGTTTCAGCCGGAGTATATGAATTCTGTTTCACCATTTTGGTTTGGAACCCTAAACAATGTAAATTCTGTTAGAACATATTTATATATCAAGCTTTGAAATTGCACAATACTGCCTTTGCTTTGATGTATTTTGCTTACCCTTATCAGTAGTTTTGTTATTGCTTGTGCCAATTTTAAATTTTTTTGGGAGTCCGTATTTGATTATAATATCTGTCCACAAGTTTTCCTTTTGCTGGCATCGTAGTTTTGGGACTTATAGTTCTACTAGGAATATATTACGTTTCCTGAAACAAGATTGTATTTTTGAGTTTATCCATTACAAACAACAAAGAAATATAATTTCTCTTTATAATATAAGTTTTACACTCTGACCATTCATAAGACTCAACAATATTGAAGTGTAAGGCCCAATTTTGAGGAAAAGCTACAAGAAAACGAAAATAAAAGATAAAATAAGGCGATAGCTAAAATACTTCCTGAGAAAATCGGATGTAACATACAGATGGACAGACAGACACCAACGGTGTATCAGTATAAGGGTTCCTTTTTTCTATTTTGGTAGGGAACCCAAATAAAAGTATAATGCTTACAGCATCTCAATGTCTGTGAATTAACAGGATGAAAGGATACCTAAGCACCAGTAAAAATATTATCATGACTTACATTATGCACGGTCTCTATTTCGGCCTTATAATTTTTATAGTCCATTTTGAATTTGATGCAGTCTCTCAATTAGTTATCCGGCATCAACATTTGATGTTCTTCCTCTCCTAAGCTATCAAGATACGCTATGTCGATATTATTATCTGGAATGTTTAAAATTATATTAATATAATTATTAAGCAGTCAAATAAGCAATTTTAGAAATAATGTCTTATCTATTTGAGATTAGGTTAGGATTAGGCTAGTTAAGGTCTTGGGTACCTACATAATGTGTATGTCTGGGTCATATGCATTGGATGTCATTAAATGACAAGCTGCCATTGACCTCCCAGGGTCGTGTGTACCCTGGGTACCTATTGTTTAAGACTTCAACACGCAACGGCCCGAATAAAGAAAGCCAAGTGATGTCGTCGCCTACTGGTGACCGACCTGCCGAGCCTCCAATTGTTCACCAGTGGTCTTTTGGTCTTCCCCGGCAGGGATTTGATCGCAGTGGTCGCATGATTGGTTCGTTTAAGATGCCCCCCATGCGGGATCAACCTGCGAAAAAGAAAACACCCATATACATGGGTGGCGTGCTAAATGCTGTTACGGAATCGAAATATCCGTACTGACTTCTAGAAACTAACCCCCAGATTTATAGAAAGTTATAATGGCTTTATAAAATACTTTTCAGAGCAAAAGTGTGTTATAAAGCCATTACAACTTACTTAATAAAAGATTTTACTAAAACCAAACGGAAAGTTTAACATAATAACTATAACTAACTAATTCTATCAATTATATAATAACTATCGAAGGTAGTTATATGCAAACTGTAGCTAGGGGCTGGGGCAGCGTGTCAGCGGTATCGGACGTCTTGGTGGCACCAACTTTGAGTGACAGTGTTTGGCTCGAGTAACAGCTATACCACGTTCCATATACAATAATTACATGTTAATATTACCGTTTGGTTTCGTAACGTTCAGTTTCTAATGCCGATGGATTCAACAATTATAGCGGCTGTGAAATAAGCGCTGGTCGCTGCGTAATAGCAAATATGTACGCGCGGGCGATGGATGAGGATCTGCGCGTAACCGCGCTCGCAGCGCACTTCAAAGCCGCCATTTATGCTTGAATCTATCTGTACCTATTACGAGTATGATTCCCACCCACTCGTGTAACATGCTATTGGCACAAATGCCAATTGGAAACTATCAGATTATTAATTATTGTACTTACCATGAAAGACAACTATAGTATCTTGTGATACTCCCCACGAAGTCAATAAGTCTTCCTTGTTTGCTCAGGTGAAAGACACAATAACAACACTAACAATCTATTTTAACTATAAACATTAATTTTCTTCTGAATGTATTGTTTCAAAAGGGAATATAATAGATTACAATGATATAGAAAATTATATGAAACTGATCGCCCGAAGTGTATGCGCAACGTCCGCACGCTGCAAGCGCAACGCCCACACTCAAGTTCCGCGCGCTGGGCGCCGCGGTTACGTAGGCCAGCGCAGCGCACACCCCCCTGCCCTAACTCGCGTCTAACTTCACAGCCGCCATGTTTGAATCGTGAGTACTCTGGCTCACACATCTACGAAAAAAATTGCTTCACCATACAATTTAACTCGGTTATCATTACCAACTTATTTAATTATATATCTCTTATCTTGAAATACGTGTAAAACGACGAACTCGTGGAAACATTATATTAGACGAACTCAAACATGGTGGGTTTGCTGTTAAGTACGTAGTTCCTGTGACAACTTACCCACTTCATCCTCAGGTCCTGGGGGTGAATTCACAGTTGACGAATGTTTCTGACCTATTTTTAGGGTTTCGTAGCCAAATCGCAAAAACGAGCCCTTATAATTTAGACCGGGCCCAATTCTCGTGCACTCGAATTGATCACGGATTCGAATAAAATCTCGAATTCGTGAATTTTCTCGAGTGCCAAATCAAGTATTTTTCGAAGGAAAGCCGTAAATCCGAAAGGAAAGCAGTGGTCAAGACCGATCGAGACGTCATTTCACATTCGAATTAGAGCAATTGCAGCGGTGTGGGATACATTTATTTGTACTCTTTCTTAAATAAGATAGCATGTTAAAACAAATTAAGATAAATACTCATGGTGATTCCTTTCTTTTTTAACAATATTATCTACTCAACAGAAATATGCTTTGGATATTTCGTCTTGCTCTTAGTATTGAATGGATGTGACTATAGAGAAAATAACACCACGACATACAATATTATGACACTGAATGATGTAACCCTTTCAACGACTGCAGCTACATTGAACAACTTGACGGGAAGGACGGGACGGGATTCATAAGTATCAGTTCTAAAATTGATATATTATTCATATACATTTTGTTGAAATATGTATAGAATGTTGTTTGTAACATTAAACATAGACTTATAAGCTTTCTTTAATATATTTTACCATGAAGGTATAGTGCATTGCATACATTAAAAACGCATTTACGTGAAACGAAGTGCATCGCAAGTCGTGTATCATTTGCTGTGGCAACTTTGTCCTTGGAAATGAGATTTGTTTCGGTTGCGACTGAGAATACACGATTCGAGAAAATAGGTTTGGCGTTCCAAATTTTATCTTCGAGATACGTCTCGAATCGCAATCTCTCTTTCGAGATATATCTCTATTTAAACGAGAATTGGGGCTCTTTAAATAGAGATAAATATTAATTTTTTTAACAATGTTTGCTGTAAGCTCAATGATTATACAATTATATTAGCTGATAAACAATCTATCAATATTATTAGCAGCATGCGAAGACGGATAAGAACCAAGAAGTATCATTTTAAAGATTTATGTTGTATGTATGCAACAATTGTTTAGCAGACCTAAGGCTCTGTTTTTTTCTCGAATATCGTAATAATTTTCATTGTAATTTTGAACTATTTGTTGGTCTAGTACACACGGCGATGCATTGTCACTGTAGGTAGGTTTTGGAGTTTGTAAAGATGATCGCTGCGAACCATGCCAGACGTTGCGATATGTTGTTGCTATTGCGTCCCACTCTAGGCGCGCGCGGCAGACCGTCGCACGCACCACGCCGCTGGTATATGGCGCTCTATTACATACTTGTGTATTCATTATGTGTATTCATAAAATAATTATTTATTCTGTGGAGACGAGTGACATGCACGGATAGTTAGTCCTTATTACGAGTGTTTACAACATAAACATCACTCCTTTTCTCAAAATTATGAATGTTTTTCTTAACATACATTAGATTTTCATAAATAAATTGAGACACAACAGTTAGAATATTTATTTTTCTGAAATTATCCTTAAGGGAGTCTCTAAGACCCATGCTGTAAATTGCTCGTATTGCCCTTTTCTGCAAAATGAAGATAGTATTAAGATCTGCAGAGCAACCCCAGAGCAAGATACCATAGGACATAACACTATGAAAATAACTGAAATAAACAATTCTAGCTGTGTCTATATCAGTTAATAGTCGATTTTTTTAACAGCATAAGCTGCCGAACTCAGCCTACCAGATTTTTTTTTAATATGTGGACACCATTACAATTTAGCATCTATTATTAATTTACCAAAACTACTAGTTAGTCTTGACCACTCAATTTGTAAATCTAAACTACTATTCTGTTACTTATACTAGCTGAGTGCAGTTTAATTAGATGACGTTAAATTAGTTATTCTTACCAAAATACTTTTGTATAATTGAGCATAAATAAGGTATATTCAACAAAGACAAATTAAATCACAGCTATCGTTGTGATAACCTGGTACTTTTAGTAATTTAAGCACACGTTTTGGGTTCAATTTACTAAAAGTGTTTGTTCAATTTGCTAAAAATGATTGTTGAATTTACCAAAACTACTAGTTAGTCTTGACCACGTCAAATTGTAAATCTAAACTACTATTCTATTACTTTAACTAGCTGAGTGCAGTTTAATTACATGACGTTAAATTAGTTGTTCTTACCAAAATACTTTTGTATAATTGAGCATAAATAAGGTAAATTCAACAAAGACAAATTAAACCATAGCTATTGTTATGACAACCTGGTACTTTTATTAAATTTAGCATACGTGTTGGGTTCAATTTACTAAAAGTGTTTGTTCAATTTGCTAAAAATGTTTGTTGAATTTACCAAAACTACTAGTTAGTCTTGACCACGTCAATTTGTAAATCTAAACTACTATTTTGTTACTTTAACTAGCTGAGTGCAGTTTAATTACATGACGTTAAATTAGTTGTTCTTACCAAAATACTTTTGTATAATTGAGCATAAATAAGGTAAATTCAACAAAGACAAATTAAACCATAGCTATTGTTATGACAACCTGGTACTTTTATTAAATTTAGCATACGTGTTGGGTTCAATTTACTAAAAGTGTTTGTTCAATTTGCTAAAAATGTTTGTTGAATTTACCAAAACTACTAGTTAGTCTTGACCACGTCAATTTGTAAATCTAAACTACTATTTTGTTACTTTAACTAGCTGAGTGCAGTTTAATCGGATGACGTTAAATTAGTTATTCTTACCAAAATACTTTTGTATAATTGAGCATAAATTAGGTAAATTCAACAAAGACAAATTAAACCACAGCTATTGTTGTGACAACCTGGTACTTTTAGTAATTTTAGCACATGTGTTGGGTTCAATTTACTCAAAATGTTTGTTCAATTTGCTAAAAATGTTTGTTGAATTTACCAAAACTACTAGTTAGTCTTGACCACGTCAATTTGTAAATCTAAACTACTATTCTGTTACATTTACTAGCTGAGTGCAGTTTAATTACATGACGTTAAATTAGTTGTTCTTACCAAAATACTTTTGTATAATTGAGCATAAATAAGGTAAATTCAACAAAGACAAATTAAACCATAGCTATTGTTATGACAACCTGGTACTTTTATTAATTTTAGCACACGTGTTGGGTTCAATTTACTAAAAGTGTTTGTTCAATTTGCTAAAAATGTTTGTTGAATTTACCAAAACTACTAGTTAGTCTTGACCACGTCAATTTGTAAATCTAAACTACTATTCTGTTACTTTTACTAGCTGAGTGCAGTTTAATTGGATGACGTTAAATTAGTTATTCTTACCACAATACTTTTGTATAATTGAGCATAAATAAGGTAAATTCAACAAAGACAAATTAAACCACAGCTATTGTTGTGACAACCTGTAACTTTTAGTGATATCAGCCAACGTGTTGCGTTCAAATTACTAAAAATGTTTGTTGAAGAAATGACGAAATGAAACAATTTTTTTTAGTAGAATTTACTGTTGAGTTACATAATTATTTGTTGATATCTAATATATTTTTTTATTAAAACTACTAAATGCATGCGGGTTGATTAAAAAAACTACATATTTGTTAATTCAAACAATATATTTTGTAAAAGATTTGTCAATTGACCAAATAAGCAGTAAAATGAACAAAACAGAAATTAACCGAATAGGTTTTGTAATATTAATATGTGATTTTGTTTGTTTTAACTACATGGGCACTAGTAAGCACAACGAATGTGAATTTGTTATTTTAAGCGTGTCGGTTTTGTAATTTTAACCTATGTCTAGTAAATTTAACCGAAAAAAAATCAACCGAAGCACTTTTGGTTATTTTAACCTGTTTTGTTCTCTCAGTGTATGATAATCGTAGGCGATGGATGTGCTTGCGATGTTATTATACCCGTTAGTATGTACTGCTTACAGTCTGCAATACGATTTCTTTCTTGAAGATTTAAATGTAGTTAAGATAAGAACGCGTACGCATTGTGAACTGGGCGTTCAGTTTCATTTCGTTTAAGGCAACTGTCCAGAGGAGAATGTTTGGAATTCTTGACGTAGAATCAAAAATAAGATTAACTAGATGAAACAAATGAAATAAACTCTATTTGCTAACTCACGTGTCAGCGGCAGTAGATATTCGAATTCTCATAGTAACAGACGTATCAGCATCTCATGAATCATCCCCGCGTCTCGGCACCCGCGCTCGTTGCCGAGTTACTCATTCTAGGGGCAATGTTTAGTCTTCCACTTGTTATTGCGATAACGCCCCACCACTGGTCAGCTTCAATCAGACCTTTTGTTCTTCTAAAATTAGGTATAGATATTATAAAAAGAGATTCGAGATTCCTTTCATGTTTAAAATTGAATCTATGACTTCATTTGCTTTATCACGCTGAGCTAATAAATCTGGTCGGCCTAGATTTAGTGACGATGCTCGTTGCTTACGCCATAATATTTAATGCTGTACAGCTTTTTAAGAAAATAAGAAATGTATGAAAATAATATTTTGATTTTCGAAGTAGAAACTTTGTATATAGCTTAACTCACAAAACCTGAATTAATAATTATTGTGTGGTTGTCAAACATCAAAAAAGTTCTTCACAAAATTCATTACCGATAACACGATGTGCACACGGTATCTTATTTTCACCCATTTGGTCAACCGCATTCCCGACGTTTTACGACTAAATTAAAACCATCAGAAAGCACTATGCCGTGTTACATGTACAAATTATCAATAATCAAGAGTGGTGGGAGCGTGCTGCGGTGATTGAAACACAGTGTCTTGAATGAAGAGTTGGAAAGTGGCCGTGTCAATATTGACGCTGGTCGTCGGGGACCGGACGGGCGGGTAATTAGAGTTGTTGGCCCACTGGACATGATGGGAATTGGGAGAGATGGTTAATGTTTTCTTTAGCTACTTGTATCTATCTATTCAGCCAATAAGGAAAGCATTTTCTTTTTTATATCAGCTGATAATAGGATCTCATGATCACACACGGATCAGTGATTCAAACTAGGTACACGATTCTTGCGAATGTTCGTGGACTTCGCTTAGGTTAGGGCCCTGATATACCGTATCAGGTACCGTACATTGTAGAACAGGCCCTTAGCCTATTGTAATGCGCATAAAACCTAGAGCTATTGAACGCTGTATAGATACCGTGGACGTAGTAAATATTATTTTATCTGTAGAGGGCGGTAGCTGTGTGCCTGTCTGTTTACGACTAGAAATTTAGTTCTATGTGTTTGTAAATACAATTTATGAGACCTATAAGGAAGGTGGCTAGCTGCAGATTAAGGTAACCAGACTTCGCTAAATTTATTTTAATATCTTTAATTTACAGACACAGCAATGTTTTATTATACTAAAGGTCACATCAAAACTACGGAACGATTCTGGAAAACACACACACATAGGAATCAGTGGCCGCAAGCGATAGAGATTTGTATATAAATATTGGAAATACACAAGTAAATTGTCCCAAACTGCACCATTAACAAGAGCCATTTGTTGCTGTTTTCTCTGCAAGATTGCGGTTCTCTAGCGGCTGTCCATACTTGGACAAAAGGGGCTTGGTACCGTTGTGAAGCAATTACTGAAGAAGGTCACGCAACGGCGATAGATCAGGAAACCAATGGAAGGTGGAATAGACGATTGAGTTCGTCGGAAATCTTTTGGTATGTATGTAACAGGTGACCAAGACTGTGTGAATGTGAACATTTTTGTCTTTCTTCCCTATGTCAATCTGTCGATAATATTACATCAAAGCCGATGAGAGGAGCTACGATTCCTCTTCCATGCGATTTTCTTTACCGAATGAGAATTCCTTCCACGAATTCTGCGCACTTTTTTTTTTAACTACCATATCTAAACCAACGAGTGCACTCATCCTGAGACACTCTTCTTAACCATAGCAAAGCATTTCAAGAAAGTGTGTAATTTCTGCAATCTCAGAGAAAACAACCTATTTGGACCTTTATGAAATGTATCTTACAATAAATCCAATATTTCGCTCAGCACGTCCACTAGTATGTTCATATACGGTGGACAGGTCTGGGTCCCGTTGTGACGCAACCGAGCGCCCGCGCAGCCGCGAAGCGCCGCGTCGCGCCGCTCGGGCGCCGCGCGTTAATTAAAGAGTGTGACAACTAACATTGATTGTGAAGCCATGTGTAATGCTTGATGCGAGTTAATGACTTAACGATGTTCTCATTAGTTGAGAGTGTTTTCAACGTGAGGTGAGTACAATTTTTAACCACAAGTTAGTTGACATTTGGTCCATACAAATTATAATATTGAGAAACAGGCCCATTGACTTTTAGATTGGCATAGTAAGTAACTTGTTTCCCATTTATAGTATTATCGCGGAACTCTATAACCACTTATTTTTTAAACTGCGAGCAGTCTCTTAAAAAATTCTCTACATTGCTTTATTAAATCGACCTAGTGGGCAAATAGCATTTCCAGATGCAAGTAGCAGCAGCGACGACGATACCATTATAACATTAAGTACTTCGACCAATATTATTTTTTTATACTCTGTGTGAAATCAAATGTATGGTTAAGAGTTCAGAGATTCATCTTGGTGTTGGCTGACCACATCGGGTATTTGCGAGTTTAATTCCCGCAAATTTGGGCGATTTATTTTTATATTTTACCTTAGTCTGAACGATACTAGGAGCGCCTACGGTCCATTGTATCCTTGCCAACCATACATACGTTGCTTAGTTTGGGACTAAAATGAATCTGTATTCGTCCGGCGATATTTATTAATCGGTATTTTTGTAACATATGGTCACTGCGATCATAACTACGTTTAGTATATGTCAAATCCTATTTCTTCATTGTCTAAGTCTTGCTACATACCGTCGAACTTGATCGCCCTGTTGGTGAGCATGTCCGCGAGCTTGTTGAGCTCGCTCCACATGGCGGGCTCGAGCTGCGCGCGCGCCTGCTGTGTGAGCCGCGCGCGCGCACCCGCGCCGCAGCACCCGCGGTTCAGACATAACTGGTCTGCATCTGTGAACAAGACATATCATGATTTAATGTGGTCTGATGCCTTCTTGTATTGAGGGGAGGCAAGTGTTAACATGTTGGCCATAAAACATGTTGCAAGGACAATTAAATAAAAAAATTAAATATTTAACAAATGTAAAGTTAATGCCAAAAAACAACTGTGTCGAGTATTGCTGTTCCGCGCCAAAGACTACCTATAATACCTACAAATTGGTCTACGCATCTCATTACTGAGTGTACTTTTATTAATTTTCGTCGGTTGTGTATAAAAAAAGCAACCCAATTGAGAACCTCCTTCTTTTTGAGGTCGGTTAAAAATTAATCGTTTTTATGGGAGGACCTTTAAGTAGGATACAAAATGAAAGTCCAATGCGTCTTTATTTTAGCAAGCATGGAATTACCAGGCTCCTAAATTGATTAAAAGTTCTATAAGATTCTAAATTTTCCTTTTTATCACATCAAAACATTGCCATCACAAAGCTTCCTCGTTTCGATCGAAAGTTAATAATTGTCAACTAGACGGATAGAAGACGTGGGGTAGGGAGGGGTGTTTGATGGGGTCACAAATAAGTTTAAACATCCGTCCAACTCCCGCCTTATTGCATTACTGACAGACTGAGGGGACGCCAGTGAAATCGAAAGCGTTCGTTGTATAGGTACCCTATTTACTTAAAGATCGATAAATTATGTGGCAGCAAAACACATGCCTACTCGCCTTCCAATGTCGAAAGTCGCCGAAGCTATACAATAGTAAAAATCCTCTGGAACTTAGTCCAAGAATCCACCTACTTACTCAAAATACTTGTTTTTTTATTCAAACACGTGCAAATACTATTACATAATATTTTTGTCTTAATTTAACAGTAAATGTGCCTGATCATTACTTTAAAGAATGCTTCATACAACTTTTCAGTCTCTTAAGGTCGAATTTTCAAAAATCACTCCTTAGTGTACTCTTCGGGTACCCAAGAAATATATCCTCTGATGGGTTATGAGCAAAGAAAGACCAGGATTGCAGGTGGTCAATTAGATATATTTGGATAGAAATGGGACCAGTTCAAGGACGGAATCGTATCTGTTGAAGTTGAGTAGCGGTGTATCGCCAAATTTCAAATCTCTATGCCCACAGGCTTAGGTCGTACGTTGTCTGTCCGTCAGTCTGTCAGTGTTAAGACTTTTATTACATTGAAGATAGTATAGTATTATATTATCCACGTTTTATATCGTTAAATATCTCAATTAATACCCCACTGTGAACCAAACCATTATCATTTTTCGTATACAATAACCAATCACTGTTAATTCTGCTTCGCTCGTGCTCACCACCACTGCCGTGGGATGAAGTGAAATTACTCATTTGCATACATTGCGTGCGATGGAATATGGACTTTATCCAGAGCTATTAAAATTCATTACAGCCATAACCATTACGCTATGAGTGTTTAGGGTGTGCACAATGGATAAGCTGAGGCGATATTAAACAGTCCAGCGATTCATCTTGACAGGAGATCTAGTTATCATAGTAGGGCATTAAAAAAAAAGGGTTTTTACTAAAAGAACTGCGCAATCTGCTCAGATTACGCCCTAGAAGTTAAAAAACGTTAGAATTTCAATAGCACTGGTGGATCAATAATTATTGTGGTGAGCATTGTCGCATTATTCTCATAACTTGGACTGCTCTGTGCCGAGATGAACAGCCCCTAAACTAGAGGGGAGTATCTATTGACGGGCGATAATATGAGTCACCGCACCGTCGCGTTATTGGTACCTATCTATAGTTGTAGTCGTCACCACAATATGTGGGGATATTCCTATTTTATCAATGGTGCTATTTTATCAATATACTACTACTCTAGTAGAAGTATTACTTTCGCCAAGAACGAAGATGTGAAGAGAACGGAGCTTGTTTTTTAGTTGTCACCATGTACCTATTTTATGAAAATAATCTCATTCACTCATTCTTGCAACAGACTGATGTTTGCTTGAGACACACTGGTTCTTTTCAAAAAACTCAATTTCTTGTCTCGCCCCGGGTTCTAGAGTGCAGGCTTCATGTTGACATAAATGTGAAAAAAATATTCATTTGTGGCATACATTCAAAAAAATTGATCTAAAAAGTATTATAGTGTAATTTTTGGGTATCGCTGCTAATGGCAGCTAAATAGTCGTCAGTTTTAATAAACCATAGACAGATGTTGCAGATTTTCTTCGGTACTTTCCGTTCTGTACCTACTCGTTGCAGGAGGATAAAAAAACAAGTGAATCATCTTTCTTATCTTTGGGCGCCTGTCATAAAAGTTCAAGCGAGGGCAAAGGGCGAAGACAGGATAACGATATGCACACTATTTAGCACGCTAACGTTTTTATACACAAATTATAAAACGCGTAAGCAGCGGGAGCTTGATAAAAACGTCATTACTAGACATTACAAGGACATTATCCGTATTATGAGTAAAGACAAAGCGTCGGTATAACCACGTGATAATATATATCAACCTATTAATAACATTTCAAAACACTCAAAATTATTCGACGCGTGCAGCGCCCTCTCTCCTAATCCCGGGGTGATGGCAAACAAACAATCCCCCCCGGATAAGTTTGTTTGAACAAGATGTGCCTGACTACGTCCCGAGGCAAACTATGAATACATTTTTGTAGATAACTTCGGCCGTATGGTGGATGTTGAAATTTGACTGATTTATAAAGCTCAGACTTATAAGAATAAGGATAAACAGCCTGTACTGATAAATTACACCCGCTAGAGAATTACTAGTTTGTTTGGAGATATAGTTTGTTGACGATCCCAGAAAACCTAATTACGCGGGGTTTTTTTGAAAATTTTATTTCGTTTGTCGTTGTACCCTGCCCCTCGGACTTTGCGCGGGGAAATAGTTGAGATGTTTTTGTGTAGTGTGTAGGGCAACACGAGCAGGAGACTCAATGGCAACGAATGTACCGCGCTATGCGTATCATGGCCGTAATGGAAAGGTCGCTGTATGCAGGCTGATTCAGAAGGGTATACTAACCATTGAACGTTGGTTTCTTTAGTAACACATTTTAAGGTTCTTATCGCGTTTATATCATGTTTTTTTTTTACGTTCTCGACGTTTCGGCTGCTTTACAGCAACCATGATCACGGGAAGACTGAGGTGTTAGACGTCCTAGTGTCATAATTAAAACTGGGGTACCCTCATATTTAGTTATTGTTCGCGGACCGATCTATGCAGAAAGTGCTCCCAGTGTCTTGAGGTCTTGCATTGGTCCGCAATAAACGAGATAAAATCCTTACAATTAGTATTATTTCAGTGTGTAGTATTCGCGTCAATAAAACAAATCATTATCAAATCAAAATTGTCATTTTGACGGGAACATTTTTTTTTAAATCGGCAATTCGAAATTCGATCTTCACATTAATATTATAATAAGCTTACAAAGCGCAAGTTCAAAGGGTATTATTAAACAATTCAATAACTCTGTATAAATGCCATTCAGTTATCGCTTTTATTGCATGCGGCTGTCCTATACTATACGAGTACCATTCCAAATAACGTGATTAAGGTAACCATTGGATTAACTTCACACACAAGATAAGCCGATTCAGTGTGTACCGTCCCAAATAGCTGTTACGAAATGGGAGCACTATTACAGCCAGCCGCGCGATCTTTGTTGTATGTATTTCTTTTGATTTATTATATTTACGTCGCGTGTTTTATGACCATTTGAAGTTATAACTTTCCTTTTGCCCGTTTTTATTGGGTGTAATGAATTCGCAGCGTTGTATATGCATACTGCGTGTGTTCCGTGTCGTACCAAGACTTAATTGCTAGTTTAATTTTGGATAGCTTACATGAATTGTGTTAGATATTTTTCATTTGTGTGTACCAAAGAGGATTTTACACATCGAATCAACATTCGTTATATATTTGATTTAGACAAGGTAGATTTTTAGATTCGATTATTTATTGTTTATTGAATACGGTTTTTATTGCTTAAAAAGTTTTTTTGCATTATGATGATCAAAACTTCGTAGGTATGTTGTTAGCCCTATAGCACGAGAAGCTTGGTCTTATAAAAATATACTGTATATATCTCCTTCTTTCACAGAGACAGCAGCAACTTTGTTAAAGTTTAAATTAATTTAGGTGTCCAAGTAACGTTAAGAAGAATGCACATTATCACGAAGGTATTTTCATCTTCACAAAGCTCTACATCTAACTACGACAGACAGCTACCTTTATATGCGCGTAACATCGAGATCGTTTTAACCGACTGTTTCAAATTAATTTCTCGCTCCATTTACGAATATATACAGTGTGTAAGGAGCGTGGTAACGAAAACTTGGGGTAAAGGTTACACTTAGTGCCTATAATAAAATTATTGAAAACATGTATGTCGAAAATCATGGGTAAATGTTGTAATTTTTGAGCGCGCAATGGATTGTGAACCACGCTAACACAACACAACGCTCCGTGCGATACTCGACTCGTGCGAGTGACGAGCGCGCTCGAGCGCGTATTTATAGTAGTCCCAAACAAAAAAAAAAGACCCATCTATGTATCAATTTGTCGTAAAAAAAGGACTCGAAATTTTGAATTTCGCGCGATATCTCAAATGATTTATCTTTAATTATTCAAGTCATTGAATTCCTCGTGTAGAATCCAAATACAGCATTATTTATAAAGTTTATTCTGTAAAGGATAAGAACGTCGTTTTGACTTTTCATACTACTGAATTAAACTGATTATAACACTGAGAATAGTGTCAACGCACTCAGTGCTTATTAGTTAGATTTAAGATTTATCTACAGCAATCCCATTACTCGCGGGGCGTGAAAGTCGTTTTGAAAGTTAGTTAGCTTTTAATAATCGTATTTGTGCTAGAAAACTGTTTCCGTTACAGTGTAGGGCGAAGTACAGACGGAAAAAAACTACTATTTACTTGAAATAGATCATCACACCAATCACCGCTTAAAGGATTATCAGTATCTGCTATGATAACTGAGATTACGATTAAATATTTTGCCGTTCTTTGTTGGTCATACTTTCTATAACTTAGGGAGACGAAGAATTAAATTTAATTTCGCTGAGCTCCCACTACTCATCCCACTAATATAATAAATGTGAAAGTTTGATGGATGAAATTTGGCACAGAGATAGATTATAGTCTGGAATAGCACATAGGCTTTTTATCCCGGTATAATGTATGGTTCCCGTGGGATAGATTTGTTTTAATTTTTCATAGAGCAAAGGATCGACATGATTTTTTGCATAGGGAGTGGTAGTTTAGAGGTTACAAAACGACATAGGGACATACTTTTTAATCGCGGGTATCACCGCGGGGCGCAGCTAGTAGAGTAATATATCCACAAAATAACCATATAATACCATAATATATTCGGAATGCGTGAGCTACTGTACGCATATTATATCAGGCGACGCCTCGTAAGGGAATTCGTGGGACATACGTGACATGACTCTAGAAACTCGGTGCGTGTCGCTCTCCTTCACGCTAGATGTGAAGATTGGCGGCTTCGAGGGTACTGATGATTTTATCACGGCGTTTTATTGTCACGGCGCGATGGTGACGGTGATTTCGGTGGAGGGAGCGACAATTACTGGAATTTTGAGGGTACATATATACGAGGCAAGGTGTCAGTAAATGTGGCTCTAAGTATTTCTAAACCCAAATACAATTTGCATTTGTACTCGTAGAATTATGTTGGTTTAAGTAGTACCAGGACGACTAGGTACCTACCTAATTGACGTCTATGATACGTATATTATATATCATATCGTATAATCTGAGACCATCTTAAAACCAGAATGAAATTATAATAGTTAAGTAGAAGAAGAAAAACTGTATGTTGGTCAATCATCCACGCCGGCAACTTAGAGAAATAACAAAACGTAAATTTAACATAAACAAGAATTTGAATTAAGATCTAGATTGGCAACACCGTAATTATTATAATAATCATGCCCCGAAAATAAAGGCGTCAAAATCTTTGAAATTAAAGGGCCTTTAAACGTGAAGTGAAAAGTACAACACGATGTTCCCACCCAAAAGCCCGTAATTAAACCATTCGAAGTTTAAGATTCGCAGTAATCAATCTTCGTTTCCCGCCAACGCAGTTTGCCCTAACCCTTTCCCCGCCAGATATGGGCAATTTGGAATGCCTCACTCGGCCAGATTGTCTAATTATAAAAGAATTCGCGAGTGCGTCATCCTTTATTTATCTGGCGGGAATCTCGATCCGACCACTTGCAAGCAAAAAGAGGAAACGGGTTGGGTTATTATTAAAGGCGTTCGCCGAGTGCATACCATGTTTGCAGTCTACCGAATAGGTCTATCGTTTTATGTTTACGACGCAAAGTAAGGAAGTTAATATGGAGCGATTGTATCGCCGTGGTATGTTTCCAGGTTGGAATTATTCTAATTCCGATTCCAAGTAGCTGTTACGTTATTGATTTCTTATATTTACGCGAATACTACACATTGAATTAAAACTTATTTCACAGATTTTATCGCTTTTATGTTATGTTTTACGTTCCCGACGTTTCGGCTGCTTTACAGCAACCATGTCATGTCAGTCCTGCCGTGACCATGGTTGCTATAAAGCAGCTAAAACGTTACTTTTACAATAAATACTTCTATGATTATCAAAAATTTGATATAAAATTAAGTTATTTACATGTCTTTTGCATCAACTTGACGCCATAAATCTGACTACGGCTGTCGTTCACCTTTATTACTTTACGATGTGTTTCCCAGTCAAATATCGTGCAGATAAATCAGTCTATAAATCTGTATAGCTGTCGAGTGCGCCTCGAGGCGATTTACCGTCCCTCGTGTTCAGAGTATTAGGAATTTTATATCGTGACTCATCCGCAGCAGAAGCAGTTTACTTGCGTAAATAAAAGTAAATTGAATGCTATGATATAATATTAATAGGCAATCGATCTTCCGTTACTTTTTTAGTTTTTATTATATCTTTGTTATTAATTGGAGGACCTCATTACATAGCTATAGCCAAGGTTATTGTTATAAGCAAAGTTGTAATGGTTTGATGTAATTACGACATTTCTTTTCTAAAATATTCTGCAAGGATTATCTAGCCAGAGCTCTCTAATATACTTACAGAGTAATCCGTTATGTCTTCACTCTGTAATATACATTCTTCTATTGTTTTTTTCGTGGCATCGTTAAGTAGCATTATTTTGTTCTTGTTAAAGTATTTAGTAATTAAAACTTTACTGACAAAATACCGGTCTCATTAAACTGGAACTGGAAAAGCCAAGTTTCAACATTTTGTCTTTACTGGTGCACATGAATGAAACACATAAAAAATAATCAAAATTACAATATCCTCTTTCTGATTTCCCACCAAAAAGTTATGACGTTGAATGTTCTTCACTCACAAGTGTTGTAATTAACACTCGGGTATATAGATGTCTTTGATAACACTAGTGCAGGGCAGCGCCTGCGCACAATGTCAGCACTGTTCTTGCCGGAAAGTGGAATCATCCTGAACGACGCTGGTTACAGGCCATCAATTCCACCCGCGGTAAAATTCGCAAATGCATCGATGGTTAACGATAATTAAATCGATTATCACGTGTTGGCAAGTCGTTATCGATTTCAAGGAAGAATCACAGCGACGGTAACAATATATGCGACCCTATATTCGGTCTAGAACTATTTGACGTGACCGAAGTATACAATTTTATTATTTGCCAAATAAATTATTGGAATAGGTACTAACTAATTCGAAATTTAAATTGTTTTAAAATATAACACAACACAAGTAACCACAGCCATAATAGGTATATATATTCAACGGAAACAAATGAAAACTAATAATGGAATTCCAATGGATGCATATATTCATACTTATGTAGGTACCTAACTAGTATGTAGGTAGCGAATAATAAGTTTGTTTTTATTACAGATACGATTTCTCCGTGCGCGGTTAAAAACAATTGTACGATTAGTGGACAAGAAATAAATTATAATCGGTAACGATTAAATCCACGAGGATTAGGAAGGTAAGTACCGTTCGTTCCTCGTTCCATGAATATTCATTTTACAATTAGACACGGTAGTGGAGGCATTTTCCTAATAATCTCAAATTCCTAATTGATATCACGTTACCGCAATCACTAATTACAGGGGGTGACGTCATAATACGCCATTTGACGTTTAACTTCAGTCCTGATGGCTATTCTAGTTTGTTTATAGTGAAGATTTACGCGCCGTGGCAATATATACAGCGTGATTTCTTAAATTATACAAAACGTATTTATTAAACACTGTCCAAGGCAGGGTGGACTCGCACATTGAGAGCTCAGCTATGAACAAAAGCGGACAGTTAACTTAAAAATATACTACAGTATGCACATTTGGGAATACTGGACGCCTTTAGTATCTAGTCGATAGTAAAGGCGTTTCGAGGTTCTTATTCTAGTTCAATAGGCCAACCATTACTTTGTACCAATCCATATTCATAAAATATGACTCTACCTGCCATTGCGATACTCACATAGTATCTGTACGTTGGGTATAGTATCACTATTCGTATTGACAGTGTAGCCGGACCAATAGGGCAAGCTGACCAATAACAGATAACAATACAATATTTTTTCGGGTCAAAAACTTTATTTAACGTAACTCCTTATTGCCGATTCAAAACGGACTAACCAAAAGGGATACATTTGAGCTGGATTCAAGGGTGCCATAACATAGAGCCATTACGATTAGTGGGGCGCAACACAAGCGTATATTCATTTGTGATGACTTCATTCTGTCGATTATAATTTTCCCCACAAAAAGCATTCTGTAATCGCCTCGAGATCGCGCGGGTGGTCTATGTAATTACGAGGTTTGTATGCCTTTCTCTTTCACACTTTATCCTTAGAGCAGTGTTCTTATTCCGTTCAGACTCGGGCGGAATCTGCGGAACTATATGTTATGCGGTTGTGTCGGGTTTTTGGCGAAAATAAAGAACGCTCCACACCTAGGATTGGTCAAGACCAATCCATCCGTACCATCCGCCACTTAATTAGCACATAGAAGATGGAACAGGAAACACTATAAGCGCTTTCTGCGTAGATCGGACCGCAAACAACAACTAAATATGAGGGTACACCAGTTCAAACTACATATGTCACTAGGACTTCAACCACCTCAGTCCTCCCGTGACCATGGTTGCTGTGAAGCAGGCGAAACGTCGGGAACGTAAAAACATACAAAACGGCGAAAACATCCGAAAAATAGTTTTAATTCAACATAAAAGTAGGATCTTTGGATAGTAGGATGTTGAATTAAAACTATTTTTTCGGTCCAAGTCAACCAAGTCTAAACAGGGCAGAGCAAGGTTCCAAGGTGTGCACTGTTTTAACTCGCTCGGTAGGTAATCGCATTAATCCGTCGACTCACTCAAGAGATATGTACACAATGGGTCAGTGCCGACTTATATTGTCATACGTACGATATAATGCGTACAATATGGGAATTATTTTTTAGAAACATTAGTTCGTGAACGGGTCGTTTGGTGGGCGGAACAATGCATAATATTACTGATCGATTGAACATTGTTGTATCACTATCGAGATTATAACAAAACGTATTTGGTTGTGAACAAAAGACTTAATCAATACTTTTTGAGTGATGAGGGGATTTATTGAGGTATATATGCACGCCACACATTATGCCACAGGCCAATTACAGATGCCACTGCTGTAAGGTCTAAGACACCGGACGACTTTTTTATTTGCTTGGCCGAATAATATCATCAAGTGGTTCCCGCAAAGTCAAGCTCACAAACACAGTTGAGTAAGTTAAGGGCCATCTTAGTAACAAGTACAGTAACTTAGCTCGAGAGGTAGTCTAGCCATTTTTAGTAGTTTAGTCTTCACTCGTAAGTAAATATTTAATACACGTTAGATCACGTAATTGAGATATTTTCAACAAACAAAAGAAACCTATGTGATACATTTCTTTAAATCACACAGTTTTAGGGCCCGGTTTCCACCAAATCGGAGAGGAGCAAAGAAGAATAGACCTATCAGATTGTTCAAAAAACACCGCTTGGTACCGAGCGGAAGATTTAAAAAAATCTGATTGGTCTATTCCTTATCGGTCCGCTCCCCTCTGCTTTGTTGAAAACTGGGTGTAAAACAGTTGAGTTTTTTTTTTATAATAGTAAGTGTCATTAGACAACCCGCCCACACTGTGGTTTTACTTCACGGTGGGTAATTTTCAACCTAATCTCACCCACGCCGGTGGTCAAACAATTAGGTACTTAAGTAATTTCAACAAATACACAGCATTCAATATGCCTTGGCACCATTCGATTATCGATAATCGTTGTGGGTCACTCTACTATTAATTGTGATAGTGCGGTGACCGATCGATGCTACGGTACGGTACGTACTAAAATGGGAGTCGATTTAACAATGGAGAAATAAGTTTTTGGAATATAACTAAATGCTAGAGCTATAGAAAGCTAGTTTAATAAAACCTTTTTGTTGTCATCAATAAAGCTCGTAATTTATTTTTAGAAATACTTTGTAAAGCAATTAAATTCGATAAATACAACAGCTATAAGTAGACCGTTAGTAAAGAATACTTTACAACAGACCGTGTAAATATTATATATCAGGACCGTCAGGACCATCAGGACCGTGTAAATATTATATATCATTATACAATATTTAGAGAAAATGTAATTGTACAAACGCAGGGCATATTATTGTTTTTTAGAGTGCAATTAACTTCTACGCCGATTCATGTTTAAATTATAAGCCCTTATTTGTTCAAAAGCTATTGGAGCTTCAGGGTGTTTTCCTTTGAATCTCGATCTGGTAAGGGTGGTTCGGCCGTTCCGAGCAGGGTTGCCATTAGTCAGGATTCCGGCTGTTATATACTGTTTTTGAGTGGGGAGCTTACGGACAGGCATCGATTGATTGCCGGCGGGATAAGTCTGTAATCGGAGGAAGCTCGGGGTTTTGGAGTTGTCTTCATTTGATCAGGATAAAGTTTGTTTTATCTAATTCGATTACGAGTTTACACATCTATAATGTTTGGTCAGAGACATTCTAACTGATGGGCAGATCTGTAAAATCCACTACTCACTACTATCTTACATCTGTTACAAATTGGAAGCATACAAAAGACCAAGGGTTACCTAGGTACATAATTACATGGAATACTACCATTTTTATTTTAATACTCAAGGAATGGTAACCCTGAATCCGAGGGTAAGTATCGTCGTAGCGAAAATATTAACGCTTAGAGCTCAGCGAGGCTGAGTGGCATGAAATGAAATGATTGCCCCACTTAGCGGAGGCGATAAGAGCGCCCTCTGCAGCGATACCGCGAGATTTTATTTAGAAACCGCCAGCTTTATTTATGATTTACCGTTTCATCTTACTTCTGTGCTACTAAATTAAATGGTAATATTTTTATTTATTTTATATGGCAAGCAAGTTAGTCTTCTTTATTCGTGGTATAGGTAATTCGTTATCACTCAATATCGTATTGGTCCGAATGGCTGCCGTGCCGCATTAATCTGCGCAAAATCATTTGTAATGTCCAGTGGCAGTATTTCCTTGTTAAATAAAAGAAACTCAATGATACATGACAATTACTAAAAAAAAGTATTACGATTTCAGCCATAAATTGTGCTGTGTGTATTTCGTACATTCTGACATGAATGAATATTGCGTGCAATTAAAAAACAATGTTTGTATGATGCTATCGTACTTGGTGGTGGCAATTGGCAATTATATCAGTGATCATAAGTACTACATAGGTACATGAATTAACCATGTTTATTGTAGAACAGATACCTAGTTACTTTACAACAAAATTAAGTACTTGTAATAATCACCATTTCGCACTGACTTTCTACAACAATAGTTATAAAAACACAATAACAATTAATGTTATATTATAAGAAATAATTTAAAAATGTCCTTTGGTACACTTTTAACGAGTTAATATGACACAAATCGTATAACGGTTGCCCAAGTTGCGGTTGTCCCATAAAAAAGGTTTTCAGACTTTTTAGCCGTGGTGTCTTCACCACATGTTTAAAGAGAAAAAAGTTTGTTTTTAACACAACTTTGTGGCGCCGCGGCTCTTGAAATCATGTCCTTAAAAAAGGTAGTATAGAAAAGTGTGCGATTATATGTTTGTTGCCGAGTTTAATAAAAAATACGGCATTTTTAACATTTGAATTAATTCTTTTAACACCGGTCTTAGTCGTGGGCTCTTACAACCTACATGAGAAAAGCCGCGGGTAAAAGAGCTAGCAATAAAAATGTCATAAAATTTATAAGCAATCTAGATTGTTACCGGCGCGGTTGAATCGAGAATATTAATGAAGGCGGAATGTGGCCGGTTTACATTACGAGTAAATTGAATTGTTTTATGCGATCGGAATAAACTTGATGTTATAGCTCGTTTTAAGTACCGGGATACATTTATTATTTTATCTAATTACTTTAAAATGGTGAAGAATGCGGAAGAGTGAAGCCAGTTTTGCGAGCGATGGTACTTTTCTAATCAGTGCCGATGGTTGTTAACTGACTTCTACGTGTAATTAACTTCATGGGTGGCTAACTAGAATCCTCGGTAATAAATTGATAACCGCTTGGTTGGGTGGAGACGAGGTAGACCAACGGAAGCTATTGTTTACTTTTTAATAAGAACTGAAGCAATATGGTTCACTAACTCCAAGAAATGCCACTTCTGTCAATTTACTTTTTAATTAAAAACACGTCCTTAGTGTCTCGTGTGGTTGCGGGTTCGAATCATTTTGGGTTAATTTCGGAAATGACGCTGGGATCTTATTATACGATACTTATCCATTATACCAGCGTTGCTTAGTTTAATACCATACAGTCAGTGTGTAATGTTGATCAGGGCTCAATTATGCTCACACAATTGACTTAAATTCGAATGGCAATGGCATATTAAATGTTTTTATCAATAACAATGGCATTGCGATTATAAATTATTCTTCTTTCGTACTTCGTACAAAATTATGTTGACTTTGTTTTAAAAATTAAAAATATGCAACCTTTGACTCTAGTTACGTGACGGAACTTATGACTGCTCAACCTAATGCTGATGTTAATTATTATAGTTTTAGCGTATTTCCAAATTCATAATAATTGAAGTTACAATGCTTATGGCACGAGAAACTTGAGACTTGCATACGTTCACAAATACCTCTATACAATGAGGGCCACGAATGTTTAATTACTCACTGCTCATTGGCTGCGCCCGCGCAACTTTTTTGACTATCTCAGAGAAAGCGCAATAGAAGAAGTAGGTAGCCTACCCTACTGTACTTACTATAGTTATAACTTTATAATAATAAGGTTTTAAAGTTCGTAGTTTTTATATCAGCCGAAACACACCAAAAAACCAAGCCGATTCGTGTAGAACACTAAACGCGAAATGCGTTCATAATGTACACGCGAATTCGCGTTTACTACACAAATCGGCCTGGTTTAAATGTCTTCAAATTGTTCATATTATTTTTACGTCTTTAGTTTTATGCCATTTATATTTCATAATCATTTATTTCACCAATTTAAAAAGATGTCGGTTATTTTGTGTAGGCCGAGAAAACATGCAGTAGACAGAAATAGTATTCGTTAAACATTCCATGAAGTAACCCCTACTAACTCTAGACTCTCGTACCCCAGGTCATAGCTACCGAACAGTACAGGCTCGCTCAGCGATACCTAGCTACGTACACAGACTACATTTTATTAGCCATTGTTCCTGCACTACTGTTGCCAACCCGGGTCTGGCTGGCGTCATTTACATTTTATGTTTCAAAACATTAGGCTTGGTAGGGACCAGTCTCCAAGCCTTACCACAAATATGGCTATAAGACGTCGAACAAGTTTCTTTAATACGATTACTAGGAATATGTCTATTATGTGTTTTTGCACAAAATGAGCCTTAAATATCGTCACTTGAGGTCGATATTTAAGTTATTTTAATGAGTTTCCACGACTGCCGTGCTCTGGACAATCGACAACCAGTCGACCCATTGCTTCTGTTCGAGATATAATGTGGCTACCGACACAAGGCTATGAAAACTAGTAAATTACGAACCATGGAAAATCTGGAGCTGAAAATAACCCACACGCTTAATAGTCATATGGCTATCGTACGCCGAAGATTCTATAGTCATAGGTGTTCATTTAGTTAGAGCCTAAACACCAACACACAAACACACCAACCATACGGTCCCATTTTAAGCTTAACGCTTGTGTTATGGGTACCGTACAATGGACTGAGGGCGAACTCAGTAAATAATACTTATATACATATTAAACATCCTGGGTACAAACATTTGCGCTCATCACACATAGCTTGTGTCCGCACCAGGATTCGAACCCGGGACCCTCGGCGCAGAAAGCAGAGTCACTACCACTGCGCTAATCAGGCCGTCTTAATAATCTTAACAAAGAATTCCATTATTCGAAGCGATATCTGCCAGGTGCTACTTCTAAACATCATATTCATAGAGCGTTAAGTAGGTAAACTAAGGTTTCCAATTGTCACACATGCTCTCTGTTTACGGAACCCATCATTGTGAGAAAGTACGTATCATAAACCGCAAGCGATTTTGCAGTGTTTATTATCCGCGGATAGTCCTATTCACATGTAGATGTCCCTTGCGTGTTTACGGGCCCGCATCCGGTCGTAAACTGTACCATTATTATTGTCACCGTGCGTTGTCACCCTTGCAATGGAATTATTTTATAATAAAACGCATTCATATTTGATCAGATAGTTATGACATAGCGACCCGTAACAACGCATGAAAGAAAGTTTTCACTATTTGAGTGAGTGTTTTATGTGGATGCCAGAGATAAATGGGCCGATCCTCGTTTTTTTCAAATATAGTTTTAGGTGCAAATTCTAAATTCGAATTCAAAATTTCCGCCAAATACCAACATGTGGTACCAACTAGCTAATAAAAACATAAAAATAATCGACTAAAATATCGGGCGCATAAAATATCATTGTTTAATATCTAATAAAAACTCATTCTGGCAGGCAGTTCCCTATTTATAATTCACGGTAAAACAGATCACCAGAGATCGTTATTTATCAGACGATCACATATTACGAGGTCGTTAGTCGATATTCCCGAAGTTACTAAAACATCGACTATATCGACAAGGGATATGTCAGTTCACGAGCTCGTTATGGTATCTATATGCGTAATCCCTTTGAATAGTTTTTGGATATTGAGTTACCATGCCATAGTCAATACAGGGTTCTTTGATCTTAATTCAATAAATAAAAATGCTTTTCTGTTTTCCAATGGATTTGTAAGTACTGTAAAATTCGTTTTATTTCGATTTAAAATTATGGTATTTGAGTATAGCAACTTAAGATATAGTAAGTTTAAAAAAGGGAATACTGTAATAGTTTACATGAGTAAAAAAATAACTATTATAAGTAACTATAAGAAACCGTATTGTTTACATAGTTATATAACACAAACCAAATAAATTACCACCTCTGACCCAAAATGTCATCTAGATTTTTTTAGCTTGCAGTTTAGTCGGGTACTCGTATAAAAAAAAATCCGAAGGCTGAAATATTTTTTTATAGACTAAACATTTCCCGCATTGTGTTTGTGTATTTTATTACCAAACATTTAAATACCGAATTATAAAAGTAAAATTTATAAATTAAATAGGTACACTTAAATCCATTACCTCGTTATCACTTCGCTACAAACGGATATTTATAGAATATTTCCATCTGTTTGGTGTTTGATAGACAAATAGAGGCTTAAAATATTTGATCGTAGAGTATTCTCCTTTTTAAGATTATCTGAGAGTCGGTCTCATGTATAGAGATCAATTTAAGGACTGCATACAGACAGATCGTTCTGCGTACGCGTTCCACATTCTGCGTCGTTTGAAATATATCGGTTGCTGATCAGACCAGCTGATCTGCTGTATGCGCGGGCGCTACAAAGTCCATAAATTGCAAAGAACGCCGAACGCAAAAAGCCGATTCGGTGGACTTTGTGTTTGGGCTTCAGATCCATCCGATGTTTTCGCTAATACCAACAAATGTAACGAAAGTTATTCAGTCATTTCTGTTCGTTCATATACATATACATCGACAGTCAGAAACGAGTCTGTTAAACATTAACGCGATTATAAAAAAAAAACTTTGTTCTGTTACAATTTATAAACTTGTATTGCTAATACAAAACAAATTATCGATCATCTCGTACGGTTCAATCTCGGCTTCTGTTCTAAATCAGACGTGTTTTTCTAGCTATGAGATAATACAGATTCTCAACGGGTTTACTGAACTTTGTACGTAAACATAACGAAGATTTGCAGACGAGGCACGTCTCATAACCACTTCATAGCCAGCTAATTTCGAGGTATTATCTTAGTTCCATTCATGAACTGGTGTTAGACCAGTTTAAAAATCTTAGATCCTACTATAAGTACTGAGAAGCGAGACAAGTGTGAATTAAAGATAATCATGGCCTTATCACGTCTGGCTAAACTGGTGTACTTGCCGTCAAGAATGATAAGAAAACGTGAATGGACAAACATGATCGGTAGCTTTTTTAAGCATTACTTAGTAACAATCCAAAAGTATAGCCGTCACATTAATACAAAGTCGCAATTCATATACAAAATCAATACGTCTCTTCGGAAACATGCTCTATTATGCCATTGAAGATGATATGTAACTTCTATAAATTTAGGGTACAAGTGTGCCCGGAAAATGGCTATAAGCTCGTTCCCTATTAGGTACACATGTATCTAATAAGATTGGCAAAATAACGAGGGTGGGTGTATAACCACAGCCAACCATTTTAGGGAATAAGAATATAGGGAATAAGTAGTAGATACCTAGGCGCTGCAGGGCGATGGTATCAAGGCGAGTATCTAGGTGAAGCAGCCACTACAGGTTCCTTTGTGCTACATCACAAAGTAGGTACCTATGCAGGTCAGGAAGAAAGGCATCACATAGGTACTATTATGAAAAATATTTGTTGGACACAACAATGTTAACCCTTATACTCAGGAATACTATTAAATCCAGGTTTATAACAATAGCATTTTTTTATTGTTCATAATTTTGGGAGTTAGGCATTTCTTCATCGTAGGATTGGTTTCCTAGTTCTATTTGAGAGGCTTTACGCTACCGCTGATAAAGACGGCACATATCCATAACTTACTTATTATTCAGCATTCATAACGAAATGTGTGCAAGAGTAATGGTCGACAATGACGAGGAATTATTCGGGTACTTACTCGGGTATACTCGGCTCATCACCAATCGTCATCGTTAATCTGTCTAAGCGGTTGGAATGTGTCCATCATCGCGTACCTTTGTTTACATGAGGCGTTTTGTTTTCACGCGATCAATGCATCGGGCGATGCGCGTGCATCGATGGGTTACCCACTAAAACTATTATATTCGATATTGAATATAAATGTTTATTGAGATATAAGTAGATAGAGTATAAATCGATATAGAGAGACGGCCACAAACCATCAACTATTAAACAAAGAGCAAAAAAAAATATTTTTGTAAAAAAGACATGCTCGCTGAATTTCTCGTCAGATCTTCTCAGTTCGAATCCGGTTGTAGAGTGAAGAAAAATATTGTAAGTGCCCCCGTAGGCCAATACGAAATAAATTATAAGACTTTGAGAACTAGTCAAAATGCAGCCAAGCTGTCACAATCAGGTGCAAAGGTGCAATACTATCCAGGTGCAAATGCCAAGACGCATAGAAAAAAAACTTACGCCTTGTTCCGCCACATTAAAAAAAAACTCATCACTTGATACCGGCAGTGTAGATTTTACCTGAAAAAATAAAAAAGCAACTCTTAGTACATCTTTACGTTATCTGCACACAATACGCAATCCATCGTAAAATCACTTAGCTATTGTAGGTCGAGGGTTCGGAGGATTAAAAAGCAAAGCCGGGGCATTAACTTGCATTGTGAACAACTCTATAAAGCTGTTATCTAGTGGAGCATATAATTGTGACAAAGATTATCTCGCTAAATGTGATTTCGAGACATCACATAACAACTTAGCAACTTTTGGCATTTTTATGTAGGTATATAATTTGTTTGATTTGATTTGTATCCGCCTTTTTATATATTCATTTTTCCTAGTATTAACTATATTTTAGTCGATTATTTTTATGTAAATATTTTTGTATAGTATTATAAAAAAAAAACTAACACTAAGCTTCAATCTCTGCAAATGTCGTAAGTCGTAGCCAAAGAGTAATGTCGCACGTCGTACCATGATAATAATACATTTTCGAAATGTACAAATCAGCTGCCCGTGACTGTACCAGAGCTTTATTGCAAAACATAAAACGGTTCCGACTAATCTTTATCCAAAATCGGACACACCTAAGCACCGGAATGCACAACCAAAGATTTTTTTAGTTCTTTTTTCTGACTATGATAACACGCCTGGAGTTACAAAATATTTTGTTCAAACATGAAGGCAGTGTCTAGTGATGGGATGTCGGGAATAATTTAATAATGTTAAATATAATATAATTTAAGGCAAACAAACTTACTCCATTAATTTTGGTCGTTTTTATCGTAAATATTCGATTGGAACCTACCTCAATGGAATATGGCATATAAGAAGATTATCTTTGGAAATCTATTGATTCATCTTACTAATGAAATTGTTGTAAATACAGTTAAGCGTCAATAGCCAAGTGTTAAGAGGGCCAGCCCTCGTAACCGATAGGTTTTATTCACGCGATCCCATTTCTAGCTTAAGTTTTAACTTATTACGAGGTACTAACGGGTTTTCTAATATGATGCTGATACCCCATTCTAGGATTCTGTTCAAAATAACAATAAAACAGTGGCAAAACTTTTCCAATATAACATTGAAAACTGTTTCTATGATGATATTTGACATGTATCAATCTAGATAAGATAAGAAATGACTTGTGTATTGAAAAAGTCGGGTTGTTTGCCTTAAAACCATTACGATAATAGTCATTAACGAAATATCGAAAACATAATAATTAGTCTATGTCGACGACTTTGTAATTGAAGAAAAAAATATAAAGTACCTGCCTATTCATTGTATTATTATCAAATAATAATTTTACTGTTTTGTTCCAAATCCGTTATATTTCATCTAATGTTCTTCCACTTGTAATTATTTGAAGCGTTTATTTACTTTACGTACGTTATGCTTTCTACACCGTTTTCCCATCACTATAAAGGATCAACGTAAACCCGAGCCAATGTGATGAATGGACGGACACCATCGAACCCAGTGTTTATTAGGCCATTGCTAAGTCATTTGAGCATCTGACAAGCCACATAATAGACTCCGCACTCTCATGGAATTCCATACAATTTGAGTATCTTGTCGCCAATGTTTGTTCAAAAGTTTGGAGTAATTTTACGCCACGTGCAATTTTATAAAAAAACCGCATTTTTTTTTTCGAACTATCGGTATTGAATTCTATGAGTAAGTATTAAATATATCCCCTCGTACTTGGTAGCAAGGTGCTATTATACATATTATTATGATGAGACGTTTTTTGCGGTATGTAGATTCCGATTTTGTCGGTAGTGGCAAAGCTTAGGACCGAGTCATACGGGTGGTGACATAAATATAAAAAAAGAAATTGAAAGAATTATAACCAAAATGACAATTCGAGTATTACGATCGCAGGCATCGCGTAGTTTACCAAAATAGCGCTCTGCCGTGTGTCAGTGCGTTATATTTTTAATGATAACGTTAATTTCACGTCCGGAGCGCGGCGCGAGCGCATTGCGCAGGGCTGCCGTCGAAATGTATATAACACAATCTAATTCCTCACAAATATAATTATAACAATCCAAAGACACTCGTGTTTGGTTCAATATGGTGAGTTGCTAATTTCGTTAATTCAATAATATAACCTATAAAACAAACCTTTAACTACTTCAAATGTAAGTAACTAACCTTACCAGCGTTTATTAAATAGCCAAAAAAAATCACTAGACCAAAACAAATTATTCAAATAATTCTACGTCCAATCAGGTATCTATAATCTGAAACATTTTCGTTCGCTAACCAGCCCTATACCACGTACTATCTTTAGCCGTTTCCCGTTGTGATCTCGATGTGTTAAGTAAACAAAGGTGCTCGGCCCGCCTCCGCCGCCGCCGGTCAATATACTATCGCAAATAGACCGCGTGTCGAGTAGTCATTTGGAAAGGGTGCTCTGATAGCTAGTGCTCACTCGGGAACTGCGAGCAGCCACTCTAGAGATGGTCCAAGCATTTCTGCCAATCGTTACTCTAAACATGTACATACACAGCTCATCTCAGCGTTGACATAAGCTGTTGATAAGTAGATCACTTGAATATCGTGCCATAGCGTATTGATCATTGAGCTTGTAGCCGTTCAACCTCGCTATACGATACACAGATGTCACTGATGATTCTCCGTACAATTCTGAAATGCAACTCTTATAAGAGTTTACGGAAAACGTAACATATAAACAATACTACGACAATATTCTTTGGGGCATAGCGGCCAGCCCCGCCAGTCATGCCACCCGCCTGGCTGGAAGATCTGCCTTATTCGGCTAAAAGCACGTATTCGATTGAAATCGTAACACTGTAATTTCGACTAACTGTTATGTATGGCCATACCCGTCCCCTAGTCTTCCCTATATGCGTCTGGTGGAAGAAAAGTAGTGTTGCCAAACGGCTTGGTTTTGGTCAGCATTTTTGCAAAACCAAGACGCAAGGATCTCGCAAAAACCACAACGAAATATTTGGGTAACACTAAAGTATCCACTATATTACTAATAGAGTTTGAGGGGTATTTGGGTCTAGCGATAGGCCTAATAAAATAATTGCATAGAAAAAAAAACATGGATTTTAAAGACTAGAGGTCTAAAAGATTCTCGTCAACAATTATATCGTCAAGTACATCATATAGCCACACCCAAGTGACAATTAAGGGCTCTCGTTGTGGTTTCGCGTCAAAAGGCGCTCTGTTTGCGATGCTCAAAGCTCCTGCAGAACAATGGTCGCTCAGACAATGTCACCGTAGATTCAATGTACGAGTATATGAATGTAGCTTTATAGACGTCTCGCTTGCGGTGCAAATTGAGGCATTTTGAAATAAAACGTGCAAATACTGGTTTGATGTCGTGTCGTATAGGCAGATCGTTGTGTTATATTGCAAGTCCAAGTTACGTTTAAAACTTATTTGATGAAGGTGACGTTATTCCTAGCATTTTTCTATACCCAGCTTAGGCTCATCACTAATATTACCACGGAGCGATTACCGTGTTTCCTCCAAGATCCCACGCAATGAATATAAAAACATAATTAGAATACTAGGAACTAAAATCATATGTTTAGTTCCATAAGTAATAGTTGGGTAGTTGGATTTTAACGTTTTATATTCTCTTACTACCAGCGATGCCTTCTTTGTCTTCGGGGATTACTGAGATTACGTTTTTAGTCTTTTAGGCCTTGCCAAAGCCCCGCTTTAGGTCCCTGAAGTTTTAAGGAATATAGACGCTAGAAATGAACTCTCGCAATATACCGAAGATGGGGACGCAATGCTTTAAGAAGAAACGGCCGTTTCGACGCTAGATCGGGGACTAAGAATATAGCTCGTTGATTGGGGCTGATTTATTGGGATGCGGTTACAACTGGACCACGACATCTTAAGCTAAAAACGATTCCAGTAAAATTTGAACACATTAGACGATACGCTGTTGTTTTTAATGTTTAAGTTAACAAAGCCTTTAATACCAGCCGGTACGATCTGAAGAGTTTTTTTGTTTGAAAGCGGCAGCAATAAGTAGAGACGAGGCAGATTAGTATGAACACAAACCAACAGTACCGTGTTAACCTGTCCCTATGTGATAGTTAAATTTAAACTCTCATAGTTTGTAGAAAGGTGCATTCTCCACTAGTGTATGGTAGCAGTTTCGTTGGAGCGATGTAGAGATAGTGTTTATCGCTTGCAGTCCCCGTTCCGTTGAAGCCTTATGCAAATTTATTGTGGCTGTCGTAACGGCAGCTAAAATGTGGGCGGCGTTTTAGATGTTTATGTACGACATATATTGGGAAATATTTGGTTTGGTATGCAGTTTTCAGCATTAAATTTAAACACGTATAATGATTAAGATTTAAAATCGTCTCTCATAGAGTTGACATGAGTTAACCAAGTAGTTAGATTGCTAAATAAACTGACCCCGTATAAGTTTAATTTTATGCTATAAACTAAATAATAACAGTAAGTGTCAAGTTTCGTGAATATTTCGTCGCGGTTGTAATATTGTCAAAGTTGCGGTTTAACAAACTTGTATAAGTGTAATTTGATACTTACCTATCTTACAGTATGAGGCCGTAAATATGGCACATCGGCTTTGAAAAGAGAATATCGTCCGGAGGTACGGGTATGAGTTAAAGAGAGGGCGCTCTACAAAGCGGCAAGCCATGTGTTATGTTTACAGCTTCTTCCGTTTCTTTGCCACAATGCAAAAATCTTTGCTACAAATAGTGTCAGTTCTGACAGTGTAATTTTTTTCAAATATTTTATAATTGACAGGATGGAGTAAGCAAAACGTCTGTTCCTTACGCTCCAAAACGCGCAGTATTTATTGAAATATTGGCAGTACTGTTTCTTGCACTGGAATGTTGGCATTACGGTTCTTGAACTATTGCAAGCAAAAGTCGTCTTTAAGGTAACGAACCTTTTCATTCTACGAGTGCACATAAATATTATTTTGGGTACAAAATTGCATACTAGGGCGAGTAGAAGAAACCGCAAATTAAAACGACGTACCCATATTAATGAAAAACAGACTAAGAAGATACAAACGGTACAAACCAGTACAGTTTGTTCAAACTAATTCTTGCTTGATTTAAAATGATTAAGAGTCCCGACTGACAGGAGCGTTTAGCGGTCTTTTAGTGACCATTTGCGTGAGCGCTACAAAACCCATTAATACTTAACATTATAGATCGTGAAACCCCTTACACTGGCTGAATAGAAAAAAAAACAATGCATTGAATGGGAACGGGTAAAATTGCCTCCAATTTTAAAAATAAGATTTTCAAATAGGTAATGGCGCATTGTCACGTTCTATTTTTAAAATTAACGGAATCAAATACCCGTATCCATACGGTCCAGATAGCATTATGTTCCCGAATATCACAAAGTACATAAACATTATGTACACAGCTTATATCAAACAGGTAGCCAGTTCATTCATGCATTCCATAGAAACAAAGCAATAATTACGGGCAAACAGTGTCTTGGGCCGACTGCACAAATGAGGAATGCTTTGTGCTCCCCACACATCTGTACAACCACTGGACAACTGGATAAACACAATTACTTGTTATTCAATGGGTTATAAAGAATTTCTTTCTGTGGAGATATGAAAGCTGTAATTTGAGTTGAAGCCCTCAAATTTATAGAAGTTTAAATCAATTTACAATGGTATTACAGTGGTCGTTATTGAGGGAAAAAAGTAGATCTTAATGAATATGAACTAGGTAACTACAGACTACATACATACATATAACAAGACATTAACTTCGTAGTATCTGTATGTATTCTTGATTTTTTTTGGAAATAATCGCTGACGAGATTTTTTTAGATACTGAGGCCGAATCCATGTTTGATACTCTTAATTACGTCATCTGTTTTAAATCCGTAAAAGTTTAACATACAAACTACAGCCACGAACAAGCAATTTACAATTTTAAATTTTATATAAGGTGTAGTAAAAATAGTGTAAAATAATATGGAACACTTTGAAGTATAAAATAATTGTGTAAAAAAAAACAAAAGTCGTTGTTTTATTTAAACAAGGCGGACCAGTAGCGGTTGGCCATACGCTCAGTACAGGGTGTTTTTTTTTTAAATGTTTAATCATTTGATTTATTTCATTGGGAATGTTATCTTTACATTTATAACCTACTGTTGGCGCTGTCAAAATATGTTACACTAATATTGTTACACCTTGTATATATCTGGTTAAATGTCCTTACAAGCGCTCCTCGGATTCTGACCGCAAGGTGCCACTGAGATCTGCGGTTAGCAAGTGACATAATAAACGGCTATCAATTAACATTTAATAACAGTGACTGAATCATTATATTTTAACGTTTCCGTGTTTTGTCCCGCTCACATCACAGATTTCATTAATAAGAATGTAAGAGATAGATATTTTATTTATCGACGCTACCGGCGATCCAAGGGCTGGGCATTTCCTCGCTCAGCGAGTACCTTTGGCTATTCAGCGAGGTACTGCAGCCAGCATTTTTAAAACTGTAATTTAATTTATATATGCATTATATTTATATAATAATAATATTTACGAATGAAATCTAATAATCTGCAAGCATGAGGTACGTATTAATTGCAATATTCAGGTTTCACAAAAAGCTAACAAAATATACATAAAATAAACGTGAGAAACGCGAGTGGAACTCGCGCATCGAGGGTTCTGTAACTAAAATACGAGTAATAATGGAAGTGCTTTGGCCCACAAACAATAAAAACAACGTCTGGGAGTATATTCTATTGCTTTGTTTACTTAAACTTTGCAAACTTAGAAATACGGGGATGGATTTTATAGTCTTTATACAAATTGTTTTATGCCACACCATGATTCGACACAAAATAAATGTTGTTATTAGACAAAAGCAACTTTCAGTGAATTAATTAATACGTATATATATATAGCTATGAATGATCATTAAAACGACCAGTGTAATATCGCGGAAAACCTACTATTTATACGTACGGAACTTGGTTATTTACTATGTGCATATTTAGTCGTTTAAAAACAGCAGTCCTTTCAGTATCACCCAAAGATTAATTACACCTCAACGGTACCCTAAAAACACTGAAGCATAACGGTTAATTCAGTCTGTAATAAGAAGTAAGCGAGTCGGGGCGCCACGAGAAGGCGACCGCTTCATAAATCACCACGCCCCGCTTGCCCCCCCCCCCCCAGGCCGCGGCTGACGACTTGGAATAAACCATAGAGTCTCAAATAAATAGTTTATTCCACGATGACATTTGGAATAACTTTTATTTAAGTTATACATCTCCATGTTAGGTGATATAGAATTATCGCATTTGGTTAATGTTATTAAATATCCAATAATAAATAATAACTTACAAGCTACTAACTAAGATAGTATTCATAAAACAATAAGCAAATTAAATTACTTATGTAAGCAATTCCTGAATAATAATTTGTGTGCTTAGATTTTTGTTTGTTTGGTCTGTTTTAGTTAGTAAAAAAATAATAAATAGGCTGGGCTTATTAGAAAATAGTTAACAATGTCGCGAGAGACTGGCATCACCGGAGATTGACACTGGCAGATGGATGACAGGCGAAGAATAAGAAGGTATTGGAAAAAACAGGCGGGAAAGGAAGAATCATAACAGATTATTGGTGTTTTAATATAATTTTGTCACATTATCAGTATTTTCTTTCACGGATAAACTTAATTAAATATGACTACCAACGCGACCTTTGGTTATCGCGCCCAGTTATCAATTGTCCACTACAAGAATCATTATTTTTTGCCCTGAACACAGAACTAACCATCCAATGTGTTAATAATGCGTCACGCAGGGTGAATCACCCCTACCTGCGTGCGCGCAACCAAGCAACACTGCAGGAAAGGGACGGAAGACCACACACCTTTTAGAATGGGACCATTGCGAGAAAGTGACAATTCATATTGAAATATTTTTGAAACCAAAGGGCGAGATTAAAAATTATTTAACGGATGAAGAATAAGTACTAGCTTTCGTGCTACTTGGTTAAAATATTAAAAAATAATAATACTTGGTTAAAATAAGTACTAGCTTTCGTGCTACTTGGTTAAAATATTAAAAAATAATTGTTTTTTTTTTCTCCCAGTACCTAATTAATTTTATCTCGTTATCACTACAAATAAAAATAACGCAGTATCCCCTAAATAATATATAAAAATCCTTTTCGTAGGATCGACTTGGCGGGGCATGTACCTTGCCTCCACCTTCAATAAGTGGTCTACGTTTCTCCCAAATACGAATAATGTGTCAAGCAAGTCACGCGCAGATTTGCTATCAAAGAGTCAAGGGTCACGATAGCAGTGCACCCACCCAGACATCCACACAACATTAAAAGTATCATTGTATGTATAAGTATCATTCTATTGGGGACCATATGTACCCACTTGAGAAAAATATATTTGGAAAGGTGCAGACACTGGGCCATTGCAGGCCGTAACGCTAGGACCTATGTATTGCCACGCGAAAAATTATCTCAAGTATCCAGGCATCAATGAGCCCTAATTACCTAAAATGTAGAGGTATAGCTAGTCAAATTTGTATCTAGATTCTAAAAACATTAACGTTTTATAACATAACTGTAACTAGGCTAGGCTGTCAGTACATTGAAATTTAAAAAAAAAATGTAATTAGCTATTTCTACGTTTCTGACTCCAAAACTTATATTTTGAAAATTCTTATCCGTCTCTAGTATGTTTCATTCTTCCTGTACCTATTCCCTTTTCTCTTCCCTAGTAGAGTGATATACAGCACAGCAAATAACAAATAACAGCACTGGGCGAGTGTTTGACTGAGCGAGGCATACTTACGAGTCGTGCCTTTTCAGTTGGTCAGTACGTAGCTAATTAAAAGGCGCCTAACTATAATTTATTAAAGATAAGAACTCATTATTTCTCACAACTGAACACATTAAGATCCAGGCAACCCACCAAGTGAATGCTGAAATTCTTGGCGCCGCGCCATTAGCTCGATGTTAAAAATAAGCACAAAATAAGCTAATCGCTAGTGCAGCGAAAAGCTTTTGTTTGTCTTTTTGAGAGTTGGCACCACTGGTACCACAGCTTTAGACAAGCATTATCGATACATCGCAGGCATTCGAAACTAAAACATATAAACATAAAAATGTTTAATAACTTACAAGACCTTGGCAAAATGCGGTTATGGTGATGCCGAAACGCTAAAAAAGTCATCAACTATGTATTTAATTTCGGTACATTACTGCAGCATTAATAGGGGTATGTGGCGAATTTATAATTTGCTAGTCATCTATTTATAGCGGACGATCATTTTTATTAACAACATGCAAAACAGATATTATATATTCCTTCGATGTTAGCAGCCTGTTTCCGTTCGGTTGATGAATCAGGCTTTTGAAAATGGCTGCCTTGATGGCGGGATGACCTAAGCGTCGATCGTTTGGGGGACAATGGCAGATCATTTTGAATAATAGGAAGAGCCCTGTGATGTTTCCGGTGGCGATATTAAAATATTCCATCTTAATAATCACTTACGAGGAATGGAATCTTCCATCTTAATAATTACTTATAGGGTGGAGGTCGTAGAGAATGCTTGGAAGGGGGAACAGGAAGACCAAGAATAAGCTACTAGTCAGATAAATGAAAGGGTCCATGATGTTTCGTAAAAGTATTTTTGTTTCGACAAAAAAATTGTCCAATCCGCCATTTTTGAAATTCCAGTCTGTGTTTGTCCACGGCACCGGCAAACTGCTTGACGGATTTTTATAAAACTTAACTTAGAGGCAGTCACAGGCGCGTCTAAAACTGTGGGATTCTCGCAGACAGACGAGTCTCTATCGATAAATATTTATTTAAAATTTGCTTTATTACTTATACATTAGCCAAATCAGTAGTACTAACTCTAATCAATACTCTGTGGGTTAGATTGGAACCCAACGCTATTGCAATTTTGGAATATCTTATTTTACCCTAAACTCTACACAGTGCTTCTTTGCTGCAGGTGACCTCGTCGTCGATACATCCAATTCTACTATCATTACAAATGTTAATATCAATTGGAAGTGCAATTAGAAAGCAATTACCGAGCGATTGCGAAACAATTGCTGTCAATAGAAGGAATGTGAATGGTCGATACAGTCGGGTGAAGTAAGAAGGAGAAGAAAAACAATAAAGTTTCCATTCATATAATATTTTTCATAGCTTAGTCTTGCTCTGTTGATCCGACCGTGTAGAAGCCCTCTTACACTGTATTAAAGAAGAGTGCGGTGTGTAAAAATAAACCTAAGGTCGGTTTTGATTACATGATAAACTTATTAATGGCGTATCGCGATAGATACGAGGGACGCACTTATCTGTGCAATATCTAATCTTTGAATAGTATATATAGTACCGTCATCTACAAAGCAATGAAAACTTTCATGTATTAAGTTACGATTAGTTTTAGCTTGCAAATAGCTGCGAGTGTTTTTTTAATTATGCACAGAAATAATAAAAAGTGTAATATGTGATATGTTTTCTATTGTTGGGAACGATTTTCTTTTCTTTTTATTTAAATTTAAATACTTACAATTAAGTTAAAGTAAATAGGAAAACAAAAATTGTGTATGAAAACAAAATATATATAAAAAAGACCTTGGCCGCGTGGAATGGTGGCAAGAATGCTGGCTGCATTCCTTAGCTGTATTATCAAGCATTTTTTAGAACGGGGAAAGAGTTATCTATTTTAGTATCTTTAATTTAAGATATTATTGTATAATTTGTAAATATGTAATTATTAGGTACAAGAAATATTGCTAGTAGGTAGCAACTACGTATCTACCTTAAGGTTTGGAGTTATTTTTAGTTTTCTATGATAAGGGCATATGACGGACTTTACCAAGTGTGATAAGAGCTTATTGTTTCATAGGATTTATTTATCTGGACTACATTTTGGAATTACCCAGTAGGAAAAAAAAAACATAATTAGGTAGAAAAATAACACCATGGGTGCTTTTACCCACTAGTTACATAGATAAGGTTGATTGAAATACTGAAAACAATATTTTTTACTACCATAAAATAGGTCAAATTTTGATAATCTATAAATAAGGCTTCACAATAATAGTGTTAAATATTTTAATGTGTCCATTGGTAGGCTTTAAATGTAACATTCGAAAACAAATACAAAATATTTAAATTTTTTACGATATTATTTTTTACTTTTATTACAAAAGACTCAAACATGTACTTACTACACATTTCGACTTAAATCGATGTTAATTGTCTCTATGACGACTCATCAGATAGGTATATGTTATATCTAAGGACAAGTTAAGACCTTTTTAACGACTTATTTACCGATTGTTTGATATTGGCTCTCAAACGTTCGCAGAGACGCCCCTTAAGAATTAAAATAAATAGTTACGTAATTAAAACGCAGAAAAATACTGAAATCATCTTTAAAACAATGAATCAACATCAAATCGTAAAATACAAAAGCAACTTAAAGTGACAAACGCGACCATTTCGATCGCACTCCGATTTTACCATTTTTTCATACAAAAAAAAACCGTTAAACATTTGCTGCAAATTCCGTCCACCGACTACAATTCAAATAAATTAAAAATAAGTAAAGTAACGACTTCAAAGAGTTGTCACTGTTCCGCTTCACACAGAGGCCGGTGCGTAACTGACCATCCGAAAATAATACTTCAATCTGGGTCGGCACGTCTAGGCATATGATATGCAACGCCGATGGAAATGTGAAAGGGCATGTGGAATATCTGAGATGTTCATAAATAACTTCAATTCATTGAAATGCATTTAAATTCTATACAGTTTTTATTTCAAATGAATTCATTTATTGGTAGTCATTATATATTAAGTAAGTATTTAATATGATAATACGTGTTTTTTAATTTGTTTCTGGAAACTCGAAAACGAATTTGTAGCATAAAATTTAAATATTATTTCAAGTTGATTAGGCGACATGAGTATAATTTGATTATTCGCAAGAAATAAGACAATGTTCTGATTTCTTATATGTATTTACGCGAATACTACATATTTAAAAAACTTATTTTACAGATTTTATCGCGCTTATTTTATGTTTTTACGTTTCGGACGTTTTGGCTGCTTTGCAGCAACCATGGTGACGCGAGGACTGTAAAAATAAGTTTTGTGTATGTATGAAGACTCATCAGGCACATGGCTATAACCTAAAAAAATCTTTAATCCCAAATTTACACCAGAGATACATTTTTAAATTTAAACTAAAATATTTTAATACCTCTATTACACGGCTGGTCACAATTAACAGATGCACAAGGACAACATTTATAATAATACCTAATTTATTTTCAAAAACTCGTAACCTCGTAATATAGGGGTAAGTCCATTCCTTATGTTGTATGTATTGTCAATTATCAAACTGATATTATTAAGCTCTTCATTCATTTCAGCTGTCAGTGTCAGCCGTCATCGCTGACACTGACGTGCACACAATACAGCCCAGCTATTGATTTAAACTATCGCTTCACACTCACAACTCATTTATTATGACTGTTACTGTTTTGAGCATTTATTAATGAGTCATTTGTCAGTGCTAATGAATGCGTGGCCTAAAATTAGTTTAAGGGTATTGTCAGGCCACTTTGTTTCCTATACACTGCGGAAAAAAAGTTTAAAATGATTTTATCATAAAGTGTACATTAAAGTTTTCACACGTGTAAATGCAAATTATTGATTTGAATTCATTGTGATTATTTATCATTTTAAATCAGCATTTACAACGGCAATTCCATGCTTTCTTAAAATAGGCATGTAGGTACGAACGTAATCAATGAATAAGATGTACGCTACTAATTACATATATAGGTATAAGTATTCATTTTATTAATTCATGGCGACCTGAATAGTGACTGCTTTCTGCGCTGAGCGTCCCGGATTCGAAACCTAGTACAAGTTTTGTGTGATGAGCATGAATGTTTGTATCCAAGTCATGGATGCTTTATATGTATATAAGTAATATATACTGAGTTCGATCTCAGTCCACCGGTACGGGACCCATAATACAAGCGTTGCTTTGTGTCGGCCCGTATGGTTGGTGTGTTCCTCTGGCGATATAATATTATTATTTTGTCCAATTAAAAGCATTTAATCCTACACATGAAATGTTAAACTACAAGTAACTCATTAGAACTGTCCATAAATAAATTATCACAAAAAAAGAAATAAAACGAACGCAAATCAATCAAACAGAAAGGCGTTTGAACATCAACAGTGCAGTACAAAACGAGCAACGCTATATCACCCGGTAAGTAATGCGCCTCGCTGCCTAATGTAATTCTCTCACCAAACATTTCTTTTAATACTGAACGCAGCTGCATAGTTTATTTATACTGGCCGCAACCCGTTTCGTTTATCTATGCACGTTTAGGGTTGCCAGTTTCCATAAATACAATCATGGCTGAGTTTTAATTGATAAAGTTATACTTGTATCATGAGTAAAGGTATCATTTCCAGAAAACAAATTCAATAAGGCGCACGATGCTTTGATAATTAGTCCAAATATTGTGACTTGTAACCGTACTTTTTAGTTATTAAGTAACGTTATCAATGAATAAAGAGATGTTAATATTTTCTTACCAAAAAACAATGATGGTGTATCGGAGACTACATGACAATATAGTTGGCAGCCCTGCCGATCTAACATCTCTAATTGATACACAGCCCGCATTCCACAAGCTTTATTGGTCTCATTTGAAGGATAAAAGGCAATACCAAGAGAATTTTTATATTCAAAGTTATACAAATTTACAAACTGTTTTAGAAATGTTAAAAAATTCTGTTTCAGAATATTTAATTAAATTTATCATATTTATTTAATGTTAAATCATTTCAGTGCCATATAATAGATATAAACAGTTGTTAGTTCTGAGGTTCTTCCAGATTTTTACTAAACAATGACAAGTGCAACGTATTCAGTCCAAGGTTTTTGATGGTGATGTGCTTAATGAACTCAGTAAAAAATATTCCATTAAATCTCGAGTGGAAAAACAAATAAGTAATGAAAGAGACAAAATCACTTGATGACAAAAGAAAATCATCGACATAAACAAAAGAAGGGCTTAAACAAGAGAAAATGAGAAGCACAGCAACTATCTGTTTTTATATATTTGTATCTTTTTATCAGACGCTTCATCCAACCGTGTGGTACAGAGGATCTACACAGCCGGACCAAAAACTTGCAGACTGTAATATAAAATATAATTTTGAGGGGCGGTCTCTAAAAAAGATTGCATTCAGCGACCACACCTGCAGATCGCAACTTTTTATTTCTTATAAGACACTATGACACTATAGATGCCATTTTTTTATTATATTAATGGTACTTATTGAGTCTTGTCCATGCTTCATACATGACGTAATCATCGACGTTGCACATTGTTACTGTAATGTTTATACATAAAGACAAAACAAAAGATTACAATCTGACAATGTGTTGTAATTCCACACCGTTACATATTTCTACCCCGCCACCGGATACTGCACAACTGACCCTACGCTCACAAATATAAGGCTGAAATTATTTTTGGGGAGTTAGGAAGTGGGACCGCCGGCGCCTTTGACCGACAAGATAATATCTACAAAGCAGGTAAGCTTTATTGCTACTCCCCCCTCCCCGTCACCCCTCGTTCGCAATGGCGTGCCAACAGCGATACCTCGGCGTGTTGTTTTTCACACGAGAACCTTACGTCCTATATGAAGAAGCATGTTACATTGTTGGAAACTGATGATCAATAAGAAAATACGATCTCTAATCCGTTACATCAGGGCTCGTGTTTTCTTTTCTTGGCAAGAGTTGCAGTATTTCGTGTATTTCCTCCAATCTGATAAACACAATAAGTACCTAAATACTTACAACGGTAACCTCCTACTTCACAAAGAAGTTGTAAAGACTAATAGCAGTCGCTCATTTTCGCGTCATATCCATTGCTTCTTCTCAAAGTGAGATCAGCATTTAATGATAGTTGGCACGAAGCTCCCTAACATTTGTTTTCCACTATCTTGACGACTATCCAATTTCTGATATAAGGAGCCCTCCCTTCTCAACTTTTCTAGGATCTTCTGCCGGAATCATTATGGTCTGTAGCAATTAGTATTGCTGCGTAATATACGTGTCCAACGTATCCGACCTTTCAAGCTTTATTGTCCAAATAAGATTCAGTTTCTTGTCTACATTCCTATACCTACAGTCCACAAGACCATGCGATCATCATAGTTGCATAACTAATGCTACGAAAGGCTCGTACGTGATCTGACACCAGATCAAATGGTAACCAGGGTTTTCGTCGGCGCCGGCGAGATGAACTGCATTCCACGGCCACTCTTTGTCATGTTAACCAAACAGGAGTCTCATTATTCTGTTATTTTAACTAGCCGTGGCCGAGGCGGTGCGAGTGCCACCTTATATGTAAACCGAACCGATATCACTTGCCTGGAGACTGCTTTTTCAAATGTATTTTGTTGTGTAGTAAAGAATGGAGTTTTAAATTGCCCTCGACCGATAGAAACATGCAAAGTATTGCCAAAGTAAGAGATCAAGTCAGAAAGATCTGATCCTGCTATAATTTTGGTGGCGCCACTGGAGCTGGAGTATTTTTTATATAGTTCTAGATAATTCAAAGTTGGAACATTAAAAAAGAAATTAAACAGTATTAAGCATTGGTTTGTACATAAATATTATTATTGTCATTGAAAAAGTAGCAGGTCGCTACGATGTCGACCCCTCGCGCTATTGTGTCGGATCGACTAGTTTTTTATGCGCAAGCGCATCGGCATCGCCCACTCGAGTTTTTGGAATTCCGATAGCGGTCCCTCCTCCCCGGCCGAAGCGCCGGGGGTCCGGTTCATTCACAACGCGGCGTGATGCCAACTATAGCCTCTTTCACTAGTTCAAAACGATCACATGTGTCTCACTTGCCCCCTGCCCGACTGTCTGTCAAACCGGAAACGTATATGAAAACAAACCTCTAATAATTGTTTTACGTGTTTGATTTATTGCGGTGTGAGTAAAACAAACCACCAACGTTGTTGTCTTCACTATAAATACTTCCAGCTACGGCTTCAAGCTTTCAAAAGGAGTTTGAACATTCAGTTTATAGTTTTTCTGGGGGAAGATTAGATATCTAAATTTCCGAATAAAAACCCACGCGCTAGGTATAACGCGAATTGTTCCTTCAATCAAGACGCAAAAAATATTCGTCATTCGATCACATTTTGAAGTCAGATGGATATTAAAATCAAGTACTTAAACGTTTTAAGTGTCAACACGATCATATTCATAACCTACATCCTAAATTAGATGCCTACGTACTTATAATAAGACTAATGCTCGGTTCATACGAGGACAGTACGTAAGTAACGAGTGTCCTCGTGTAAGCAGCTTGTCACTTACACTACTTGCATGAGCATTTAGTTCGACAGGTTAACTGGACTACCTTATAGGTAGAACTATACTTAGTAAAAAAAACATTGTAGAGTCCATCTATCTGAGTCAAAGATCGCAAAGTTCAGTAGGATGGAATCGTAATGTCAGAACTTCTTAGTGTCTTTAACCTTAGAAAGTAATACGTTTGGTAGTTTTATCCAGATAATTTATGTTAGTACTTATTTTTTGTCTTTAATTTGCAGCGGTCATTATAACAATGCGCAGTGGCGGATGGGGGTAATCGTCCACGCACTCTCACGGCTAATAATTACGGGGCGCGCTAACCACTCAGTCGCAGTTTATAGGCCTGCTCAGCGCCCGCGCAGCCTGCCCGCGCCCCTCTCCCTGCGCCCGCGCCACCCTGGCCGCCGGACCGCATTCCGCTCCCATGCGACCGCGTCCTGCATCCTCCTGACTCCAGGACCTCTCCAAAATGACATGTTTTTATTAATTAGCTCATCGTAACCATCGACATAATCGTCACTGCCACCGCGAATCGGGTGTGTAATGAACACTCGCTGGATTTTTTATCGATATTTTGCAGTCGACTATTAGACGACACTCTGGTACTTTTCTTTCTTTTTTTGTTGGCAATAGAATGAAATCCATCCTGAGCTTTGTCTTCGCTAAACTCAAGGACAACATTGGGAGCAAGTATAACTTTACATTGGCAAAATACTTACTGTGGTGCCAAAAAAAAACATTGGGAACAAATTGGGATTTTTTTTCACGGTTACACTTTTTATTAACACGATAACAATCGAATTCTATCAACATCGATTACAAAATCGTCGTGCACAATGTAGAGTCATCGCAGCCGTTTCACACGCTTATTGCCTATTCCATTAACTAAATCAGACGATGACGAATCGTCCACTAAATCGAGATTATAATCATTATACGATCTCGCGGGCTCACATTCTTAACGAAGAATCCGTGAAGCGTCGGAATGCACGGAATCGATTCTAACTCGTTTTGTTTTCGCCACGTCATAACTCGATGCTCGAGATCGGAGCGCCCGACTCGCCCGCGTTTGAATATCGAATCGGTATAGTTTTCTTTTCCAATAATTTCAAATCAGTCGTTGTCAGGGTTTCATTTTCAAATTTGTTAATACATAAACTTATTGTAACCATGTGTTTATAATAAAGATGTGTTATTTATTGCAATCTTCAAGTCGTTTAATAATTAAAACAATTAAACAACCACAAACCCACCGACAAAGGCTATTATTTCATATAATTAGCTTGTATCGCACACTGTGTCCTGATAGTGCAATTAAGATAATCTCAATAAATTATTCAACTAATGCGTTTCGCGTTTATTCTCCGCCATAGACTCGTCGCGTAAATTCAAATGCATTTACGGTCGACGATTAATAAATTTTGCCAATGCCAAAGACGAAGAAATGTAGAACACGTATTTAAAAATACAATTATTACTTGAATTACTCTCATAATTTAATTAAAACAAGCGGCTGGAAACATATTTAAAAATCGAATGCACATTTTTTTGCGGTCGGCCGCGCGGCCGGCGTGGTAGGCCAGTGCCACGGACAGCACGAAGCCGGACCGGTCCGGCTGAACTGCGACAGGTCGGCACCTGCCTCTCGCATGGAATGTCCGGTTGCAAATTAAAAACCATCCAGTATTATCATTTAGCTGCAGACAATAATTATTTTCCGGATTTCTGGTTAATTAACGGATCCTTTTTATCATCTCTACCATCTTGTACTTTAATGAGTTCGTGGATTAATATAATATTAAGATCATTTATTTTGGGGTCGATTCACCTTCGTCCGTAGGAGAATTAAATACCCTCGAGATACCCTACACGTGACCCTGGGTGGTGCCAACTAGGTGACAATTCTACTGGTGGCAGGCTTCGGCCGTGGTTAGTTACCACCCACTGAACAAAGCCATGTCGCCGAACGGCCTAGCCGTGTTCCGGCATGATGTTCGGTGTTGCCATTCATGGATGGCGGGTCAGATCAGCTGCGCTGCATGTGCCTAGTGAATGTAGCGTCTCGATCTACTGCCGCCTTCCTACCTAGGCAAGTATGCTCCATCGTAGATCTCATCATCACTTACCATCAGGTGAGATCGAGATCAAATACTTGCCAATAATGTAATAAAAAAATAAAAAATATATATACATAAGGTAAGTGTTTAAACTTTTTTCTTTAAAATTAGGTCTCCATTAGAATACATTACATGCACACTACAGACGGTCTATTAGTACATTAACCGCACGTGGGTATTAGCTTACCATGTATATTGAACATTTACGTCATATTCGACCTCGATAGTGTTACAGCAGCGTTACTGAGCTCACACAATCGTAAGCCGAATTTAACGAGCCATAATCTATTCATAATATTATGTTTCCGATTTTGCTATTGATTGGTGTCTTCTGTGGAGTTATTTAACTCAAAAACTTGTAATATAGTTTTAGCCTGTAACTAAATCTATTAGTTTGAGTTACAACTATTGCTGGAGAAGTGGTTGTACCAAGGTTAAACTAGCCATTTAAAATGTACGCATACCTGTAATTAGTGCAGTTAGCAAGAGTTACTTGTTGTTATTGTGAATATTTTAAGTAGGTAACTACTTAACATTATTATAAATAAATTGGGGAAAAAATATTTTTTTATGAAAATATTTATGCTCATATTTAAACAGGAATTATTAATTTGGTATTTTTTAAACAGTGATAAGTGGATAACTTCGAGAACTGGCATAAAAAACCATATTCAAAAACCACGAAACCGGTCTTATAAAGTTTCACCTCTATATAAATATGAGAATTATGTACTCAAGACCGTATCTCCAATAAACGGAATTATAATAAAAATGCCCATAAAACACAATACCCTATCCTGTACCCCTATCCGCGAACCTAATTACAAATAAGAGGTTAAGGGACTTTGTACAAAAGGTTTGACGAGCGCGTTGTCTGAGGAGCCTATTCAAGGAACTGAATTGAAAGGGTATACTTTAAAGGATGTCGGCATCATGGGATTTCTTCTTCAGGTATGTGCTAATTCGTTATCAAGTGGCCTGATTTTATTATTCGTTAGTAGTGCTGAATTTAATTTTACTTGTCTTCTCACCACCAAATGTGGTTTTGGTAACACAAATGTAAGCAATTCCTGAATAATAATTGTGTGCTCAGACTTTTGTTTGTATACTCTATTTTAGTCAGTAAAAATAAATAAATAGACTTATTAGAAGAGAGTTCACAATGTCGTAAGAGACTGGCATCACCGAAGTTTGACACTGGCAGGTGGATGACAGGCGAAGAAAAAGAAGTTATTGGAAGAAAAGGCGGGATAAAGAAAGAACATGAAAAAGGGTGATAATTACTGATTGTTGGTTTTAATATAGTATTGTGACATATTAGTGTTTTCTTTCGCAAATAATATGTGTAAAATGATTTTGCACACAAATGTTAAGGGCTTGCGAGCGTTGATCCCGTTATCATGAAATGCCAGTGATGATTCTTAAGTACCTACGACATGAACTGATCAATTAGTAATCACTTGGACTTTAATCAATATGCCCGGGCGCCGCTCGTAGGGTTGTCGACCTTAAACCCGTGTTTACTCAATACTCGCTCGGCTTGTCTGTCCAGTCCACCCACTGAACAATTTCTGTGTCATTCCACACTTTCGGTAAAGGTGAGATTTTCTCGGCACCTTCAGAAGCTTCAAAATTCTGAGGACCATAAATTGAAATACTATTATAAAAAGAAAATACTCCAACATTTGGAGTTTGTTTTAATTACGTTGTAACTTTTAATTCTGGCGTACTTGCAGAATTATCGTTATACATATTTGCCAATCCATTCATGATTAGTACCTATAATTTAAGTAAATAATCGACGTTCGTATTTATTCATATTTATTACACGTCATATGAACATGTAAACAGTAGCAAATTTGTTATATGCCATAATCAAATTCACGTTGACAGTATTGTAAAGATAACAATTGATTTAACTCCGTTTTACGATCTGCTTCCGTAAAAGATACAAAAGCTTGTTTTTATACCACATGAATGCTGTTGAAACTGCTCATAAATATCAAAGATTTATATGCTATGCAACTTTACACGATCAATAAATAATTTTTCGACTTAAATATTTTATGTGTGTTTATAATTTTACATTCAATTAAACTGTATGGTAAGTTCGTAAAGGGATACAAACAAGGATTCAATTCACACCATCCATATCGTAAGGTTGGCGCCCATGCCACAATGCAGCATGTCCAGTCTTTTCCCGCAATGCTCGTTATCTATAAATATGACTCCTGACAGCTATGATAGATAGGTTAGTTTAGAAAGTAATACCTAACCAAACAGGATACTCAAACCGGAGATAACGATGTCCATCCTTATGTCATTCAGTGCGGTGAGGTGTATCTATTTATTTAAGAAAAGTAGAGGCTACTGACCTTAAATCTGCTGCAATCACACACATATAAATCTATGGACTATGAATAAAATATATCATCCACATATTTTCTATGTGGATGATATAGTTTCTCTGACAACAACTAAGTGTGAGATAATTTGTAAACTAACTAATATTTAATTATTTTATATGGATAATTGAAACTCTTGCATACCTTCCGCTTGAGGCGCTGTTCAATTCTCCATACGAAGTGTCTAAATAAGTAGACTATAAAGTATACTGTTAGCTTACTAAGCATATCGAATGATGTATTTTCGTTAGAAAATTAACATTAATCAGTCAATTAAATCGATTCTTAAAAAAAAAATAGGTACTTAGGTTTATCATAAAATACACTTGAACGTTGGTCATGCGCAAAATGCCGGCAGTAGTCGCGACAAGGCGCCGTTAGGAGTCTTGGCAATCGAGTATTGCATGCTAAACAACCGGCGAGGTATGCAAAATACTTCGTACAACCTGATACTGACGGCTGCCGGCCGATCTATCAGACAGTAAGCCTTATAGGGAAACGTGGCGTCCACCTGCCCTCTTCAATCGTGTAGACTATCTTAATTGCAAAAACTGGTATCGGCTTGATCTTGCCGCCTCCATTAGCGACATAATAAATTTACTCATTTATCAGTCATGGACGCGATTTATAGTGCGAACGCTATCAATATCTTTCAATTCTTTATACAAAATCGACAACCATAGGCTTCAGTCATGCTTCGCAGTATACAGAATGATTCAGACAGAGAATACTTAGCCTTGAAAAAGCGCTGCTCTAGCGCATTTATAATCATGTGAATTTAGAACTCTGAGAAGGCATCGTTAGCCATTACTAAATAACACTGAAGAAGCATATTTGATATTCGTGCTGCAATTTTCCAAAAATAAAGTTCATAAAAATCCCCCCTCCTATTCTTGAGTTAAATATCGTGTAACGTAACTAAGAAGACTTTATGTTATTTATATAAATAGATAGATTGGTTGGGTGCGGCGAAGATGATCATTTTATGAGGTATCCGTTTATGGTTGTACACAATAGGTTCAATAGGTAATGAGGTGTACGCGGAACTTATCAGTGACCAGAGATGTTACGATTGTCACCTGCTAGGTAGGTAAGTTATTTACATTGGTAACTTTGCGTGTTTAATGAAATTCGTGGGAAGACACTGAAGAAATGCTCGTGCCAAATGGCGTGTCCGTGACGGTGAATTTTCACGGAATAAATTGTCAGCGATTATTCCAAAGATTGCGAGCGCTGAGCATACTTTCCAATACCAAAAAAGGCAGCTGTAGAGATTGAACGGTGCCTTCAAGCCGGTCGCTGGACAAAGCCATTTTGGTAATGTACCTAATCGATGTGTCAATATTTTAAGCCCTTAACTCCACTGAGGTTAATTTTAAATTAAAAATTACTATCATACAGAGGTCATATAATGCTTTGAATCATGAAGTAACTGCATGATTCATACCTAGGTAGGAACATGAATACGCCTTAACGCGGTTGCAATATGAATGTGTAGCTTTAGGTTTCAATTATTCGTGTGCATGTTTACGAAGAGCTTTCATAAATACATACTACATACAAACATCTGAAAACCATGTCAAATCTTGTTTGAACCTTCCGCTGCGCCCACGCATATTTCGCATTCCTTTACCTGCCTTCTTGTAGCCCGTGCTTATAACTTTTTAAATGTTTTCCGATTTCTTTTTTTGTCCGATTATGAACCCTATTTTAAAGCTTCATGAATTTGCGGTTACGCAGACACACTTGCATGTCGCAAGATATCACAACTCCGCCTACTGTCTACATTAAACTACACCCACGTACACAAGTAGTTTGTTTCAGAAGATGGCTGTATTGCTTGACCATTAGTATCTAGGTAGGTACGTTTTAAAGGTTACTCCGAGCAAAATACTTTAGGACTAGGTACCTAACTACTGACTAGCGTCTTGCAAACTGTAGTCATTTAGCATTTATATCATTAATTACCTACTTACATATGATTTCGCCGGTAATGGGTTTGCATACAAAGTCTTGTGTTAAGCAATAGTTTGTATAGGTACTTAGGTACCTTTCAAATTACAGATTAGGTAGGTACCATTGATATCTCGACAGTTTTGAATTTAAAATCTTCCTTTTTTTTTGTTTTATCTCAGTTCTAACAAACAACAAGATATTAGGGTACCCACCTAGGTACCTAACCTATATAGATTGATAAAAATTAATAATTAAATAAAAATTAAAACAACAATAACAAACTAATGGATAATACAAGAGTGAATTTAAATGAGGGTAGGTTGGCGTACTGAGCATTTAACCCAAATTGATGAACATAATAAAACGCCATGAAAGTAGTATAAGTAGATACCTACCTACCTGTTAGTTCGCTGCAATTATGCACCGTACGTACAAGAACTAAGGTTCATTCGTTCTACTTTTCTGTTAGTAGGTAGTAAAATTCGTTCGCGAAGTAAAAATAAAACTATAATGTAATGAATAGACAACACGCGCTACGACTGTATTGATATAAAGCAAAGTTTTTAACGAACGTATCATGCATTATCATTTATCATTATCACTTTCAGCTGTGATATCGCGTGCTTCTCACCTGAATTCGGCTGTGTTTGTAGGTCTGCTGCCGTCAACATTCCATTCTTTTCAAAAATGCTTTTGGCATTTGCACAAGTTCCTTCAGGCTCGGCGGCAGATGCTTGCGCTATGAGACAAGAAGCCAACAGTAAATACAATATTTGGCTCCACATTCTCAATCCGACAATCGATTTTTTGTTAGGCGACAGTTTATCACAACAACACTCTTTCACTGCCATGTTCGCGGATCGTAACTTTATACGTGGGAAATAAAATACACTTTTATAGTTAATAAATAATGAGTTTGAAATAAATGTCTATCATGTAAAAAAAATAAAACTGTGGTGCTCGATACGCCACACGCCCGAGTCGCGACGGTTCAACTGCGATCCATGATGGTCGCAAATCGACTGTACCAAGAAAGACCGTACGCACGGACACACACAAGCTAACTGATCTGAAGTGAGGTAAAAGTGACTGGTGGGATAAGAATTTGTTTGAAACAGGTGACACTCAAGTGAAATGGTATGTATAAAAATGAAGCTGATATAAATGGAATCAGTTTAATTAATTACAACTTATAAAATTCTCCCTTCGAGTTTTCTAATACTATTGTCGCTTAAAGATGGGTGGCAACATCGTCCAGCACATAACGTATTTTTCGTTGGCAACATAAGTTACAGCTTCCCGCCTACGTACGGTGTTGTCATCATTAACCTGTACTACTATTAGACTTGAGATAGACATTGTGCCTATTTGATATTAGCCATATTGGCGCTGATATTAGGTAGAGAGTTTCCATGGAAATAAAGAAACAACTCGCCAGATATTCAACAAAAAAGACAGGACGCACCAAGTCATTCAGCGAGCCGCAGTCGTTCAAGGGGTACCTCATTCAACGGGATTCCCTAAAATTTTATTAATCTATCGGGACCGCCAATTCATATTTTTTCTTACAAAAGAGGGGAGGAATGTCTTACGCAATAACGCAAAAATGAACAGCCCCTACACAAAGTAAATGGGTAACCATAAGTCATCAAAAGCCATTCGTATAGCTGCATACACGTAACGAGTAAATAAAATTGCGAGACATTGCTCTCGGCTAACTAAACAAAATTTACACGAACCGACAATAAACTACCTTGGTTCCAGGCCCCATAATACTTGTCGACTGGCGTCCATTAATCATAAATTACTAATTTAGTTCTAACGGAGACGATCGATGCGATGAGGCACTAGTTGTCATTTAGTTGTGTCAAAAAATTCACGTACTACTCTCTGATTGATCTGTGAAAATATCAAAATAAAGATGATATTACGAAACGAAATGATGATTATTAGATAATGTTATTCAATCAATGATACGTTTTAGTTCAATCGCCGTTTTGTTGAAACAATTAGTTAAATAAAAACAAACAGTTTATCAAGTAATATAATTTTATAAGACCTATCGTTTAAGTAAATAGTGCAAAGATTAGTATTGTTAAATAGATTTATGATATTGTAACCGGTGTAACCATGAGGATTTGTTTGGTCAAAACTGTGTCAAATGCGATGGGTGCGAGATTTTATTCTACGCAGAATAATTTCAAAAAAGTCACACATTGCATTTTCGACATGGATGGACTTTTGTTAGGTAAGTGAGAACTTTGTTCGACCTTCGTTTCAATGTTATTGAATCGTAAGGTTATAATGAATACTTGTGTTTTTTTTGTTTTCCTATGTAGGCGTGTACAGTATGCTGCATAAATAATGCCGTGCTTGCTACAACAATAAAACAAGTTTTTCCATCAGTTATAAATACCCAGTGTAGTAACTTTATATAAATAAAATAAACCCCTGTATAATCATTAAAATAGAATAATAAAGGCTCTGATCTAATGTTAGAGGTAGCTCGCGGGCCGGGCTAGAAAGTGCCCGGACTAGATAAAAAAAAAATACCCAGTGTAGTTCCCAACAAAGTGGACTAATAACATTACTCATGTCGCAGGAGACTGGTGGATGGGAGTTATAGTGAAATGTAACATCCCAATCCATCCATGGGCAATGCATGGATGATATTTGATTCCATGTGAAATTTTTAAATATGTTTTCTATAAGTATTCTCTTTTCAGACACGGAGCAAGTGTATAAAAAAATGATCACCCAACTATGCGCACAATATGGCCACAGATACACTGATGAATTGATGATGAAAGTGCTTGGTGGCACTGAGCAGCGTCTCTCTGAGATATTGTGCAAAGAGCTAAAGTTGCCAGTCACACCAAAGGAGTTTAGAGACCAACTGCTAGTTCTCGGTGATACTATGCTTGCTGGCACACCATTGTTAGATGGTTAGTATATCCTCTTCAAGTGGTATGGCTATGCACAGGTATGCTATAAATAGGAGGAGGACACAGGCTGTAACCCATCATGCTCACCACAAATATGCTTGAATCGATAAGTGCATCAGTAGCAAGAATATTTTAAAGCAAATAAAAAATATATCTTATCTACTTTATTTTGGCTATGATAAGTGACACTGATAAAAATTATGTAATATGCATTATGGAATTTATTTATTTATAATGTCCCACCTATATAACTATTTACATAGTACAAATTATTTACCTACATGGTAACCAAAAATTTACTTGACTATAAAAACTAGCTACTAGCTGGTGCATATCAATCTTGTGCATTTGTTCCTTCATTTTTAGTCCATTCACATTTGTGTTGTTTAAAAATTCCTTCTGAATGATTAAATCTTTTAAATATAATATTTGTTATCCAGCACAATTGAAACATCATCATGATCAAAAAGAGAAACATACCAAAATGCTAATCAAGTTTGTAGGGTATACCTAGTTCTGGAGAAGTTCATGGTGAGTTACCTATCAAATTAGAAAACTAAACTTTTGCACCATACATTGTATGAAGGTACTACAATGATTTTAAAAACGAATTGGGAGATAGAACAATTAATTGAACACTGGCACATTATGGCAGGAGATATGAAAGAACAGTGGCCTTTATTTGCCTTGCATTAAAAAAAATATATTTCCTTACAGGTGCTGAAAGACTGATCCGGCATCTTCATAAAACCAAAGTCCCGTTCGCGCTCGCAACATCATCTAGCGACAGATCTGTGAAAACCAAGATTGCGGCGCACAAGGAGCTTTTCCAGTACTTCCATCACATGGTGATGGGCAGCACAGATAAAGAGGTCAAGTTCGGGAAACCACATCCTGATATATTTCTGGTTACCGCTGCGAGGTTCCCGGACAAGCCTGATCCTTCTAAGGTGAGAATTTATTTTTATCGTAAATAGTCTTTAAATAGTCAGGTCTTTGTCGTACATTTCTTGTTTTGTTTGGCGATACAACTGACGGCGTGACGTCGCCGTCGCGACCAAGTCAGCAGTCTATGTCACATGGTGTGTCATTAGAATAGCATTGAGTAGTCATTAGAGTAGCACCATGATTTAATGACTGCATGTCTGTGGCAATGGGCTCGCCATCTGTCGCGAGTTCTCGTTAACTCATTTTGGTGAAATGTACACACACCAATCTTAATTGGTCATTGTCTTAGCTTAGGGTTCTGATGTTTTCGATTGTGTGTTCTCATGTACCTATTAAAATCTTGTCGAAATTTCCAGTGCTTAGTATTCGAGGATTCCCCTCACGGCGTTACGGCAGCAGTGTCAGCTGGCATGCAGTCAGTCATGGTGCCAGACCCGCACCTGGATAAGAGCCTGACCACACACGCGACGATAGTGCTGCCGACATTAGCCAAATTTCAGCCAGAATTGTTTGGTTTGCCTGCAATGTAGTGACAGTATAAGTTCAATTTTAAATTAAGAGTAGAAAAGAACTGGCCATGTATAGTTATTTTAACAATCATGTTAAGGGATAGATAAAACTTAGAAAAGTCTAATCATCTCCTCTGGCTATGTGTGCTTACCTTAAATAATAAGTGATACATTGTGGCCATTTTTAAAGTCGTGAACATTAATGCCCGCTTCCTTATATTGCTATTTTCTAGGACACTTATAATGCAATAAGGTTGTATATCGATCGTCATATCTGAGAGCAGTTGCTCTTACTAACGTCAAAATAGTACCATTATGGGATATGTTTTCTATACAATTTTCAACCTTAAATCGGTCCTAAATGAAAGTCCATGACTGTACATATATTTACAAAATGTGTAGTATACTCGTTATGACAATAATAACTATGATTATGTTTCTGATCTATAAGAAACTGTCTAGGTGTTGAGGAGTGACAACATGGTGTTTAAAACAAACCTTAAAATACCCTATGTGTCTCAAGTATGTTTTGTTAATTAAAAAAAAAAAGTGAAAGAAGTTAGGCTAGTGCAGTAATTAAAGTGCTAGTGGCTAGACTTTGGCGCCAGACCGTTGTCCGCACTTGTCTACGTAAGTAATCAGAAATGGTAGGAAACTGGGGTATCTGCATCAAATTATTGCTATTTCCATTTAGTGCAATTTTATAGTGTATATTTACACCGATATTGTTATTGTTTACAAAGTCTGGTAGATGTAGATGTTTTACATAATAAATCGTTAAGCAAAAAAAAATGTTTGTGGTTTCACTTTGCTTAGATTTGGAATTGGAGTATGCAAAAATGCTATTTTAGTCATTATGGAAGACTAACGTTTTTTTGGTTGATAATAAAATTATAATATGTATACAGTACAGTGGACTCGGGGTGACCCAGTGTATAATTAGTTATATAGATATTAATTAATATCTGCAACTGAAGCGCAAACATTCATATTGTGATGTGTTTGTCCCTACTTAGGTACAGAATGCAATAACTACTAACTGTACCAAACAGCTCACCAGAAATGGGAAAATATATTTCAGACCACTTAACAAAGACCAAGGAATAAATTTGAAGTTACTCCATTATAGAGGCATGAATATATATTTTGTAACTTCATCAACCTTATTAAAACAATACAGTAAAATAAAATCAGCTCTATTTATAATAACTATTTGTAATAATAAAGAATAACATTTTATTTCACTAATTGCTTGATGGTTGAAAGGACATCTGTAGATGACAGATTGGTGAGGGGTGCACTGCGCTCCTGGCCTTTTTCTGGAAAATAGAATATATTATTTTGTGCTTGGAAATGTGCATGTGTGTCTACAGAAATCTTCTAATGCTATAAATCATTCCTTATAAATTGATTGATTGATTGATAAATCATTCTACAGTTTAGAACATTATCTACACATACACAAATTACTTGCTACTATAGCCATATAGAAAATGAAAATAGACAATACTTTATTTGGCTAGACGTCTGATCACTTCCATAACTTTTTCAGGGGCCAAATCACACAGAGACTCACAGTGTTCACAGCCTCTGTCTGTAAGGATTGAAACTGAAGTATTTAGCAAGTTTTCTTCCACTAACATTGGTATTATCTATTGACAAATATCTCTCTCTCATAAGCTCAATGCAATTGTTAATTGAATTATTCTAGAAATTGGACTTCGGATTGGTTTGCCTTGGTGCTAAAACTAAGTATTGACATGCGAAAGTGTGTTTAGAGGGGTCCAGGCAGTGATGATATCAAGAATACATCTTCAAATAGAAGACAGAAAATAAATTAGATACTACAATATTACAAACTAGCTGCGCCCGGCGGTGTTACCCGCGATATAAAGTATGAAAAATTAAAACATCTATCCCACGGGAACCATACATTTTACCGGGATAAAAAGTAGCCTATGTGCTATTCCAGACTATAATCTATCTCTGTGCCAAATTTCATCCAGATCCGTTCAGCCGTTCCGGCGTGAAAGAGTAACAAACATCCATCCATCTATCCAAACATTCACATTTATAATATTATATAGTAAGTATATAGTATATATAGTATAGATACTTACCATAACGAGCCCACACGCGCGGTTGAATGCCTTTACACTCTCGGATTAATATAGGGAACTGAGGATTCTCTTTCTTAATATTTACATAATATTTCTGAATGAATTCCCTGAAAATATTCACCAATTTTAGTTTCAGCTTTTGAGGTTATCCCACTGTTTATGTAATCTAACATCTTACCTCACGCCCTCAGATTGCCTGCTGGTTTGACACAGGTGAATCCTTAGCTCTTTGAGGATGGGACCCAAGCGGACAGACATTTTATTTACTTTACTCTTGAGCACGAAATCGAGAAAATTTAGGATTATCTACCCATATAAAAATAATGTCAGTCACAGATTGACATTTGACATATTAGATTATATTAGGGCAAGCGTATACGTCCGGAATTTCATCATCTAAAATACGGAAGCTCACCTTTCGCATTTCCAACCACAATAAATTACCCTAACCCTGAACCAATTTCCCCGTCGTCGCCCCAACAGGGACTAAAGAATTTGGAATAAACTATAAGATCTTTTTAATTCTATGCAGGCGACGCGAGATGAACGAGTAAGAGCGAGAGTAACGCAGTAATGAAAAAATCATAGCCGGGAAAAGATAGAATTTGTGTAATGTATAACAGAATTGTATGCAATCCTGACCGTTATTGTTGCATAATATAACATTCAGTTAATCAAATTCTGGCTATATAGGCCCACCCTTATTGATGTTGACCATAGACTAATTAGACAATTAACTAATACTTATTTTTTAAGTTGGCAATCAGCTACAAACAGACATAGGTTGCGTTGTACTTAGGTGTGCGTTGCACATAGCCGTGCTTTGCACATCGGTGTGCGTTATACAGTTTTTTTTTTATTTAAAAAAAGAATTCGTCTCAATACATATTAGTCCCCCCCCCTCATAGGCTGTCTGGTGGGGACGCTTGGAAGTTCTGTTTTTTTCGTAAATACCATTGTGCATCTTCCTTACCTACCTCTTTACTTTTTACAAAAATGCAGGTAATCACTAATTTGATCAATCTAATAAGTTAAATTGAACCTAAACAACACTGACGTCCATGATACAATACATAGAGGTCAGTGCTAAACAACGATGAAATAAGGATTAAAAAAATATGCAGTCCTTTCTCGTGAAATGAAAACATTTCACATATTTAACAATTTAATGTAATACTCCATACATCAATTTCATCTTTTGTACATTAAAATCTAAGTACCAAACACTTTTCAATTATGATTTTATTATTTTTGTTACACTAGAAGCAACATCACTTTTCTAGTAGGAGTGGTATTAAAACTATAGGTAGAATTGCAGGGAGGGATGTATCTATGGGACCACCGTCTCGGTAGAGCGCATCGTAACAAAGCTATAATTTATAAAAAAATCCGTTTGCGATTAGTGAAGACATTGCAATGAATAGTCATTTTCTAGTAGGAGGGGAATTAAAACTAAAGGTAAAATAGCAGGGATAGGTATATCTAGAGGACCACCGTCGGTAGAGCGCATTGTAACAAAGCTATAATTTATAAAATTTCCGTTAGCGATGAATGAAGACATTGCAATGAATAGACAGTCATTTTCATTTAAATAATCCTGAGTTTCTGCACAAAAATAATATTGTGGGGTAGGCACAGAAAGAACTGCAACTAGCTCATTGATTTTTTTTCTTGAAACTTTTAACTCAATTATTCTGAAATTCATGAACAGATCACGCTTATAAAGTTGCTACGCACATCAAAACTTTAAATTACCTACTTAGGTACATACAGATTTTGTACTTTGTACCTACTTATCCACCCATCATTTAAAATTCGCGATATATCTAATGACTGTCAAGTAGTTTAACTAATATAATTTGATTAAAATCCACAAACTCAGGAATAGGGTTGTTTTTTTTAAACATTGGGTTTCGCAGCAACTGCAGAAATATTGATGGTAAGTAGGTAGGTAGGTATCTGAGGCTATATTTCGACTATACATTATGTGTAGTGCATAACTTGTTTAAATTTTATAATAAATCGAAAGAGAACTAATGCAACATCCCAACATATTAATGAGTTCAAATCTCATACTGTCCAACATCAAAAGTAATTAACTAAACATTCATGCGAGTAGGTAGTTAAACATTGCGTAAAATAATAATTTAGTATTATATGTTTCACAAAATATGTCAAGTATTTTCCACATAAGCTTACCTACATAATTTGTAAACAAAATATTTCAACACGTCATACAAAAGATTGCACGAGAAATTAAAAAGCGGATTAAGCGGATCTCATCATTTAGTTACGCAGCTGTATGTCACACGTGTGGACCTAAGAAAAACTAAAACGGAAAATTAAGTATTTAATAGTTAAAAAAATGTAATATCATTAACGTGTATATACATATTTACATCTTACATTTTACACGGCATTCTATTCTATAAAGGAGAACCAGTTGAGAAAATTCGAATAATCGGTTTTTAGAATAATTCTTATTATTAGTTAAATATTTTCTTTAATTTATTGGAAAAAAACATCACCTATTATTTTATACCCGTGGAGGGTAAAAGGGGATCATTTTAACAAGATTTTCCTAACGGACGAATAGTCTGAGAGCTATATGCAGTCGAGTGTACGAACATTTAAACATTTAAATAAAAAAATAGCATTGGAAATTTCAATTGGCCAAAACAGTTAACAATTATTAAAAATATACCTAAAGGAACCTACAACTGCGACGTCAGTCTATTATACTGTTTTATTGTTCTTATTCAAATTAATTCTATCAGGTAAAGATTGGATAACTGAACAACACAATCAATAGCATTCATTACAACATCTATTGGACAATATAATCAATACACTACCACCTCATGTTCCTTAAAAGTCATTTAACTCAACCACCAAATCACTAGTCAGAGTTCTACTTAAAATGTTTTTAAATTTAATCAATCCATCATAACGCCAATTGAAATATCCAGCAAACACAATCTGTCGACCACTTAACAATCCAACCCAAGTTCACATCACATAGTCAGCTACACAATTCGAAAAATATGAGAATGGCTAGCCACTCCACTGTACACAGCTCGAGACCGTACAACACGAAGCGAGATAGCAGCAGCAATGTGTACGCTTTGAGTGTAGCGAGGACGCTGCGTTGCGGGAAGTCCGTCTGTACATACACATCGCGCGTCGCCCCGCGCTTCGGGGTGTCCAGCTAGCCGGACGCCGGCTCCAGAGCTTTGACCCCATCGGCAGTGAGCCCTTGCTTCTGGCACCACTCAACAAAGTCATCAATGAGCACTGGCCACGCGCCCTCCGCGTCGTAATTACTCATGCCGTCGTCGATTTGTGTGGCGAAGTCGAGGAGTAGGTTCCATGTGTCCTTTGGTATAGATCTTTTGTGATGCTCCTGAAATGGTATTAATGGATTGTTGGTTTAAGACTGTGTGAATGAATTGACTTATGTTAAGGGATTAAGAGCTTAGACAACCACATAGCCCACTTCCGCTCCAGCGACGCGACGTAACTACGGTTTTCATCTATTCCCTGTGATAACTATGCATGGGACTTTTGAAATGAAAAAATTAAGAAAATGAATGCCCTCGTAAGACTTATTTATGAATATCACAATTCATATTAGAAATCATCTCACCAGTTTTATTATTTTACAAGCTAGAGGATCTTTGCAATCTTGATTTCTTATATTTACGTGAATACTACACATTGAAAAAAAACTTATTTTAAGGATTTTATCGTGTTATTATTCTGTTTTTAGGTTCCCCATGCTTCTTTGCCAATAATAAAACAATCTGTGCCCTCAATCGATTTCAGTTAAACTTGACATTATGATAGCTTAGTCTCAGATTAGAATTTAGAACACTTTGTTTACATAAAACATCCAAAAAATACATAAACAAAACATCCCATAGAAAAAATCACAAGGTAATAAAAAGCAATTCCACAAGAACAAAATCTAAACTTCCCACTACTAATAATTAATCTAACAATATTGTTGATAGCTTTATAAAGTTCATAGCGTTACAACATAAATTGTTCAATGTAGCTATCCACAATTAATTATTTAAGGTATATTTTGCTTTGTGAGGTATGGATTATCACCAAATGGGTTGTGGCCACTATCACCTGAGGGGATCTAAGAAGGTTGTGTGACAACTTCAATACTTATTTAGACAGGTGGTATGAGCCAGCAGTGGCACATACTAGGTAATTAAAAAACAAATACTATGTGACTATGACCCTTACCTACCTACTTGGTTCGTATTGGCAGTCTAAAATGAGGATTATGTGTCACAAAGTAGTTAAACCAATAAACCTACAAACATATAAATACATACCGTAAGAAACTTGCACCAAGCATCAAGGAACTTAAATCTCCCTCGGAGCACAATATTCCAATAAGCTATGGCCATGTCCAACTCCAACCCCTTCTGACCAGGGTTCTTCGCATAATTGAATGTAAAATGATAGAAATCTTTGAATTTATTAGGATCTTTTATCTCTGTTTCAAGTGTAGGTAGTTTTGCTTTTAATTTCTCTATGCTATCGGCCCCTAACTCCAGGAGGCCAGTCGTAAACTCGTCTTTAGTGAACTCACATTGCACGGCCGCCTTGCACTTCCACGCTATTATTAGAACTAGAATTGATTCAGGACTAAGATTAAGGTCTTCTAAAAACTTCATAACTCCATCAACTGTGATCTTATCATTCTCCTGCTGGTCTTTGTACTTGCTAAAGAGTTGTTCTAGCTTTTTTCTGTCCACAGACGCCTTCACAGGGTCCTTATAGTAAGCCTCAGGGTTCTGAAAGTAGTTATCGCTCGCAAGGTCCAGTTTCCATTCGTTCTGCGACAGACAGTATATTGCAGTGCTCTCGCTCGTCTGCGTAAAGGCGACGAACTTCTTGACTTTGTCTCTCTGTGAGGATTTTAATTTATTCTGCAAAAGAATCGTAAGATCGTCATATTTATAACCTTAGTATCGCTTACCTGTCATATAATTTGCGTGTTGTAAGACAATTTCCCGATTATAGTTTTGGCGATATTCACAATTTTGGTGTTGTTATATGTATATTTGACAACGATTACTCACCATTTTCGTGAAATTTCTGTTGTTTCTAATGACTTTCACTGTTATTTCGACATCGGAACCAAAGTGAAATAACAATCATAGACAATTTTAATGTAGTCATTGCTAGGGTTATTTTTACCCACATTTGTAAAAAAATACGTCACATCGTTACTTGATTAATTTAAAACCTTATACGGTGTCAATTAACATAAAACAAAAAAATAATATTATGGCAGTTTTTGTCCATGTATTTTTATTGTATTATAAAAACAAGATACAGAGAAACAATCTGTTACTTACTTTAATTGAGGGAGTCCCAATGGTATAGCAGCACTGTAGTTTACAATAATAGTCAAATTTATCATCAGTTCAAAAATGAATAATTAAGTACGCAATTCCCCGACTTTTAGTTCTCAATAAGTTACAAATTCAAAATGTAATTAATTTTAGTTCTTCAAATAAACTTTTGAACAAAAAATACCACGATGAAATTATTTTAGCCTGTATTATTTTTTAATCTTACTACTACTACTATCCTGTTTATGAACGATTTTATCCAAAACACCTAACAGCTGATCGCCAAAATAACCTAAAAGTGTAATAAATATTCTCCAAGTTGAATTAAAAGTGCAATTAAATCGTGTTGAATAATTTATAAGTCCTTATTTACCAAATATGTTGTGCAAATCAATCAACACAGTTTTATATTCGCCAAAATTGTATGTCTATAGAAGCGTAAGTACTAAAACTGCGAGAGTTAGATTTGCACCCAGTCCAACAGGATATTTACATCTAGGAGGCTTGCGAACGGCTTTGTATAATTATTTATTCGCTAAATCTAAGGCTGGTGCATTTATATTACGCATTGAGGACACAGATCAGACTCGTAAAGTTGAAGGCGCCGTAGACGCACTAATAAACGATCTAGGATGGGCTGGCATCGAGTGTGCAGAGGGACCCGGTCTGGCGGGAGATTATGGACCTTATGTGCAGAGTGAAAGACTACACATATACCAGTGAGTTGGCATACGATAAGCTATGCTATTAAATTACAGTACACAGCCTTAAATAATATACATCGGCTTCTATAGTTAGAAATAAACTATCGTCACAGACTAGATAGCTTCGGACATAGATGTGAGTGACACAGGCAAATTTCTACAGAGCCCATGTGACATTATTTATGAGTGGGTACCTTACATGTACCTAATAACTTTAATTGTGATTGAATGTAAAACTATTTTGACAACAGTGAACAGTTTAAACATCACTCTGAAATATTCTTTTCAGAGAGCAAATAAAGAAACTCCTAGAGAATGGTTCAGCATACAAATGCTTCTGCAGTGAGAGACGACTGAATATACTCCGCAGAGACGCTGTCAAGTCACAGCGGGTGCCGAAATATGATAACAGGTGCAGGGAGCTTAGTGACGAGGAGATCAGAGAGAAGATGAAAGCTGGCAACCCATATTGTATTAGGTTTAAGGTACTTTTTATTATCAAGTCTGTATTCCTTGAATGGGCAGGCAGTGATGTATTTGTACATTCACATTTTGCAGATAGTATGGGTTTAGTCAAATTACAAGGTACCTACTCTATGAGGCTGTGGGTGGTAGCATAGTAAGAAAAAGAAGAATGAAGCAATCATATAAAAAGTGGCGATAGCCTAGTGGTTAGAAGGACTTCCCCATAATAATACAAGGGACCATATAGTTGGTGTGTTCATCTGACAATTTTCTTATGAAAAAAAATATATTTTTTAAATTGTCAGCTCACATCACACTGCCAATCGTTCGAGGACCTGATATTCGGTGGTATCGCCTACGACGTGTCCCTGAACGAGGGAGACCCCGTGTTAATGAAGAGCGATGGCTTCCCCACGTACCACTTTGCGAATGTCGTAGACGACCATCTGATGGAGGTCACACATGTATTACGAGGCGTCGAGTGGCAGATATCCACTACTAAACACTTGCTGATATACAGGTACGTGGGCTTGTTCAGACTGAAACAAAGTCAATGAAAAGTGGAGAACAATCTCTAGAATTTTGTTACAGTGATGTTGAATGCACCATGTAACATGTAATGTATTTTTGATCTATTTACCTACTCATGTAGGTAAATAGATCAAAAATACATGGTGTTATATGGTATTGGAGGCGGGGATATACATAACTAAATACCCTTGCTCTGGTGCAGTCGGGTAAAATTTCTTAAGATTAAGTGCTTATTATATACAATAATAGTTTGGTTAACTGTTTCAAATAAGCAAAATCAAGCATGTGCTAGGAGTGGGATCATGTCAATAGTGTAATAATCAGGATGGGAATAGAACATCTCGTTTACAAGTGACCCTTTTAATAATACGCTATTGCCATTGACGCCATCTATTTACGATTTTGTTTAGTATATGTTGAGATGTTTTTGTGTAGCGTGTAAGAAGAGCATATTAACTTTTTTTTTATTTTTTATTTATTTGTCAGAGCCTTCGGATGGACTCCGCCGCAGTTCGGCCACATGCCTCTTATCGTCAACCCTGACGGCACAAAGCTGAGCAAACGACAGAACGACGTCAAAGTTGAAGACTACCGAAATAATGGTACAATATTATTTTTTAATGCTACGCTAACTAATACTATAAACAACGTATTTAGACACATTGTATGGAGAATTGAGCAGCGCCTCTAGCGGGCGGAATTAAAAAAAAATGTTTTGTCATAAAAAATGTCTAAATACGTAGACCATAAAGTATACGGTTGGCTTACGAATAATCTCGCACTTGACGTAAAGTATTTATTAAGTTCTTTTAAGTATACATATTAGTGTTAACCACCACAAAAAAACAGACAGTAATAAAAAAGTTAAATACTGAATTGATTGTCAGGTGTGTACCCACTTGCGCTGGTAAACTACATAACACTAGCAGGCGGTGGATTCGATCACGTGCCGGGCGCGGGAGTCAGACTGAAAACTATGGAAGAGCTGGCGGGAGAGGTGAGAAATTGGTGCATTCCATACTCACTTGTATACAGATAAATAAATAACTCCAGATGAACACGCCAACTATACGCGGTCCCACACTAATGCCTCAGCCTCGAATTCAGCGGGCAGCGGGGCGGCGGCGGCGCGGGAGCGGCAGGATCTTATGCGTAAAATCAAATGGACCGGTTCTCGTAAACAGCGGCGCGGCAGCGGCGCGGGCCGGCCAACGAGCCCCGCTCCCGCGCCGCCGCCGCCGCCCCGCTGCCCGCTAAATTCGAGGCTGAGGCCTAAGTAACGCGCGTATTATGGGTAGGTACCGTACAATGGAATGGGGGCGAATCCAGTATATATTACTTATACAGATATTAAACATCCATGACTCTAAATGTCATAGTCAACATAAGAGATGCGTTTTTCACCGTAGTGTAGGATACTTTACTTATATTGTATACTACGATGTCGTATATACGTTTTTTTTATTACATTATAGGCAAGTATTTGATCTCGATCTCACCTGATGGTAAGTGATGATGAGATCTACGATGGAGCATACTTGCCTAGGTAGGAAGGCGGCAGTAGATCGAGATGCTACATTCACTAGGCACATGCAGCGCAACTGATCTGACCCGCCATCCATGAATGGCAACACCGAACATCATGCCGGAATACGGCTAGGCCGCTTGGCGACATGGCTTTGTACAGTGGGTGGTGACCTCATATATCTGTGGTGGTGACTAACCACGGCCGAAGCCTACCACCAGTAGAGTTGTCACCTGGTTGGCACCACCCGGGGTCACGTGTAGGGTATCTCGAGGGTATTTAATTCTCCTACGGACGAAGGCGACTCGACCCCAAAAACGTTTGAAATTATATAAAGTATTTCTAAAATTGCAAACACTATTATAGTGTGTTTGTTATTGTTCCTTACTTGGGGAATTAAGTAAACAATCTTGGTACATCTTATTAATTTAATTGTCATTAATTTAATTTAATTGGTAATTTGAAATTCTTAAATGATGTTTTAATTACAATTTTAGATATTGATCAACATTTTCTAACCTATTGCGTGTAGGGTAAGTACCAGTTATTATATATTCTAAACAGGTATTTATAATAATATATCATCATAAGGGATGAAGTACCCTATTACGTCCATGTATATAGAGTTGTAATAATCTACTTGCCTTTTCAATCCTGCAGGTCAAATTAAGGACCAAATAGCATAAAATTTTTTTAAAGTAGCGTTTTTTTTTCTAGTTCCAAATCAACAAAATATCCTCGCACCCGAGCCGTTTAAACCCGGACTTACTAGAAGAATGCAATAGGCTAGAATTGAAACGGAGACTACAAGATGAACACCTTTCAACGAAACTTATATCAACGTTACAAGAATTAATCACAAAAACATATCCGAATCACACCTTGAACTTATCCGAGAACCACATTAGAACTGTTCTAAATTGGGCTGTAAACAGAATAACTAGAATTGACGAGTTAATATCAAAAAAGTTCGGATTTCTATGGATCTTACCCGCAAATAAATCGACCATAGACAAAGAGTTACTGTCAAAACTAATTTTGAATTTGGAATCCATAGACAAGTTCGATGAAAAGGTGTTGAAAGACAATCTCAGGAAGTTCTCGGATGAGAACAATGTGAAGTTCCCAGCGCTTATGAAAATGTTGAGGGGGGTGGTGAGTGGTTTGGACGAGGGGCCGGGGGTGGCGGAAATGATGGACCTATTGGGTAAAGAGCAGTCGATTGAGAGAATAAAAGTCGTGGTGCGATAGTACGGTGTCGTTTTATTTAAAAAACTATGAAGTGGGCTCAGTGCGAGTTTTGGCGGCAATAAATATCGGTAGAGTGATCGAATCATTTAAACGAAAACTTGCAGCTTTACTAGTCGACCGGTAATTATATTATGAATTCGTCCAAAACCCACGAACTCGCAATGAAAAATTGATTATGTCACGGACTACATAGCTACTAGTACTACTATGTCGAAGCTTAGAGAAACTCATTTAAAAGTTCACCTCGAGAAGTTTACATCAACTCGATGGAGATAGCCATAGTCTGTTGCACCGATTATATTTCATCATCTTTACTAATATTATAAAGTACGATTCTGAAAATTCTTTCACTGATTGAATGCAAATGTATATATTCAACGAAATACCGCTGGTGGAGCCGCGGGTACAGTTAGCCCATATGCATAATGCCTTACTAGTAATCTCGTTAGCCCTTCGACTATGCTCGCTAAGTGCTTAGTGGACAATAATCTATGATAAATGTTCTCTATGGTTTTCTCGTGCTTTATGACGCCACCTTGGCATCGTTTTTTTTTTATTATATTATAGGCAAGTATTTGATCTCGATCTCACCTGATGGTAAGTGATGATGAGATCTACGATGGAGCATACTTGCCTAGGTAGGAAGGCGGCAATAGATCGAGACGCTAAATTCACTAGGCACATGCAGCGCAGCTGATCTGACCAGCCATCCATGAATGGCAACACCGAACATCATGCCGGAACACGGCTAGGCCGCTTGGCGACATGGCTTTGTTCAGTGGGTGGTGACTAACCACGGCCGAAGCCTACCACCAGTAGAGTTGTCACCTAGTTGGCACCACCCAGGGTCACGTGTAGGGTATCTAATTCTCCTACGGACGAAGTTGACTCGACCCCAAAGTTTGTGTTTTTAAGTACTCTGAGTATTTAATTAAATTATAATTATATATACCTCTAGAATTCTATAATTTCTACCCAGGGCCCTTGGTATATTTACCACTTATAAGTAGGCAGTAAAGGTTAGTGGCGGGATTTCAACCTGCAACGAGATTACGCTTTTCTTTTATCCCTATGACCACAATGGCGCTGTACAGACTTAAAGCGCCATTGTGGTCATAGGTATAATTAGTTAGTTGTTAATGTGCGATTAAAATTAAAACTCCATACATCAGTAACAATACAATTTATTGAATTCCCAAATATAAATATCGAGAGGAAAATATCAAGTTCAATAAGTTCTGAGTTACATTTAATTAATATCATCAAACGGGTCAACGACCCTACACTACATTTAAATTCACATTATTCTGTTGGTATTGAAATATAATAAATGGTTGCACGTCACAGGAGATATACACGGGGATTCAAAAAGGGTATCAACCTTTCAACCTGCGAGTCTACCGCATTTGTAATCACTAAGCGAGCGTTCAAGTATTACGTAACGCATTTTTTTATACCCCCCCCCCCCCCCTTCCCCCGTAGTAAAACGTAGTCTCTACGCCACCGTCCGCGTAACGCGTAGTTCGAACCCCCCCTCCCGCCCCTGTAACGCATCGTAACGTTTCAGAAGACCTCCCCCCCCCCCAAATTCGTTACGTAAAACTTGAACGCTCCCTAAGTATGTGAATTCAAACATTTCGATAAAAAATAATCTACATATCGAATATAATGATCACAAATACGCTAAAGAAATCCAGTTTCAAAGGTTTGTATACACTTTCTGAATCACCTGTGTTATTCAATGGTCCCGTTGAGTACTAGGTACATAATGTTTGTGGTAACAACACGGCTGATTGTACGAAATGGTACCAAGTCTTTGGTCCTAAAAGAATAACGTCAATTCAAGTGAGTCACACGCGAAGTTACAAGAATATTGTAGATATGAAAACTACGGGAATAAGTATAACGTCACGATTGAACTTGGTAGGGGTATTAGATGAGTTACATCTTACGTATAATTGAGTAATCCCATCAGATAAAGCTTCGCGGGGATAATGGACCATACTGCCTGGACACTAAGGTAATTTTCGTATGATAATAGAAGCTTTACAGCGACCGCTTGCTAATATAACTCACTGTTGTAAAGATTATTTTTATGTGGGCATGTGACTCAAGAGAAATGTTCAATGTCTGTGCAACCATGAAAAAAGAAATTACAAATTAATCCTTAAAATAAATTGAGCAAAATTTTATTAAATTAATTAAGTCAGTAGATATATTTAATAATCACAAAACTAAGTTAGGTAGCTTTCAGGTTTTATCTTGATCAACAACAGTCCTAATCAATAAAAAATATAGTGAAACAGTAGTTTGAAACCGTTGGGAGCTTTTTTAAAAGAAATAGAATAAAAGCGTAATATCTCAGAAAATTATTATTTAAAATCGTGATAGTAAATAAAATTGCTACGGTTACATTACCCAACAGTAATAAATGAGATACTTACAATAGTATAAATAAATTACTGAACGGTCCTCAATTATGTTAGCAACAATTGGACACAAAATATGTATATAATTCTAGAGAAATAAATAAACAATTGTGTGTCACAACTTAACTCAGGAACATACAAATATTATAATGACTAGAAAGCTTAAGAAAACGCAGAAGTATTTCGCTTATAAAGTTGTTCTGGTTCAAGAAAAAAAATACTAAAATAACTGCTGAAATTATTTGAATAATCTTAGTTTAATACGATTAAATCTAACCTAAATAAATAAACGAAAACAAAAAAAACATGTCACTTTTTTTTAAAGCAACAATGATAATGATGACTTAATTAAGAATACCTAATCGTATCACAACATTAAGTAAAAAATCGAAGTGACAAATCGATGCTTATTGCTTATGACGTAATAGAAATCGTAAAACAGTATTACAAATAATTACAATATGTATAAGTACCAAAGATAGTGATATTAAAACTGACTTAACTTATGATATGATTGTTTATATAAGGAAAAACTATAATGATCATTCAACTATGTTCCAGACAAGTGAATATTGTTCAGAACGTTTATGATAAGTTAATTGATGCAAATCGAGTAAGTATTAAAATGTTATCTTGTAGTTACTATTAAATATTCAATTCAATAAATATTAGGAAATAATTTACCAAATTACGGAAATAAGTGAGTTAATAGACTTAATTATAATCAAAATTTCATACATTTTCATTAGCTCAGAAAGGATTTGACATCTTAAATTTGTAGAAAATACTATATTGAATAAATTTTCAGACAGGACCATAATAATAAAAAAAAAACAATAACACTCGCAACAGTCACACCTGTTGTAAAACTCACCCCACAATTATTAAATGTCAAAAACACTTATAAATATTTAAATGGTAAATAATGAGAATATAGAGATTATTTATCTGATTTATTATTTGTAATAATAACTTTTTTACAAATATTATTTCGCAAAATCTAGAATTACCTATTTTCATTATAATATCGCATTGTTTTTTTTTTCGAAGAAATACTTACTATTATATAAACACAATGTTACATTAAAATATCTACACAAGTAGGTATGTCCGATTATAATTTATTGATAGATTACAATTTCTTTATTCTTACGAAAAGCTTAACATTTAAGTCATTATGCAGGATATTCAGATAAAATTTCAATAGTTTTATGTATCAAAATATTTTCGTTCTGCATTAGCAATAATTATGTAATTTCGCTCATTTCTGACTTTAATTATCTTTAACTTCAAGGTTAAACTTCGCGTAAAAATAATATAGGTATATTGATAGAGTATTTTATTTTTTATTCATATCTCCAATAGAACTAATTCATCTAAGGCATTAACAGTACCGCGTGGTCCGCGGCGAAAATATTTACTAGTTCATGTACTTATTTAGTTCGAGTTTGTAAAACCATCTTAAATATAATATAGACATAATATATCATATCGAAATACAAGTATAGACACGCACGCTTCATGTACACAAATAGTACCTAAAAGATTGGATATTCAGTTAGAGACAATATTTTATAAAAACATTTATAAGGCAGACGATATAAGGAGAGGCGATTGCGTGGAATAAGTGTTTAAAATTAGCTCAAAATTGTAAAATAAAATCATTTAATTACTGAAATTATTATTTTTACATTTTTATAAATTCATAGATTACTATTAGTTATTGGTTGGTTATGGGTTGATCTAAATTATAATTTGAATCTCTGTAGATAAAAATAGTGACTTGTCCCACGCGATCGTAGCGTTTAATCTAAAAAATATTTTAAAACAGGAGATCACATTTCATAGATAGTCTTATAACAATATAGTACGTCTGTCACGCGTTCCAATGACAGATACAATGAAATTGCTTGTGTTTATTTAGAATATTTAGGTAATTAAGAATAAGACACCTACTATTATATCGACAGTATACATCGATTAGCCGAGCCGAGAACATCAAAGCTGTGTGAATGTGCGGAGCGAAGACCGCAATGAAATTGATTTCAATCTGGTACAACTTTGATGAAGACTCGGGCTATCACGGCACCTAATGTATTATAGCCACGTTAGTGTCCGAGTACGAACGAATTATTTGTCTATAAATATTACCATTACGCCGTGTGGTGCCGGCCACGCCGTGTGGTGCCGGCTACGCCGTGTGGTGCCGGCGACGCCGTGTGGTGCCGGCTACGCCGTGTGGTGCCGGCTACGCCGTGTGGTGCCGGCTTAGAATAGCACCATTCCATCTCTTCCCGTGGATGTCGTAAGAGGCGACTAAGGGACAGACCAGGGGACGGGCAGCAGCGTCCCCCCCGTGTATAATCAACAACACACTGCGGTCACCAATTCGTCCTTGCCAGGCGCGGAGACTATGGCAAAACCCCCCAAATGACAAGCACAATAAAAAAACGGCCCCTAGTCCCCGGCAGCCCTTCTATTCCTGGTCACGGTAGCGGCCATGGTTACGGGAGGGCAGGGGGTGCGAAGAATCCCCGGCAGAGATCCGGCTACCAAAACCGACGACGTTTGGACCTGGCCACATACAACACGAGGACACTAAGGACCGACGAGAAGATCACAGAGCTGGAAGAAAGTATAGCCAAGTTACGCTGGGACATTATAGGATTATCTGAAGTCCGAAGAGAGGGCGAGGACACGATAATCCTCAAATCTGGCAACTTGCTATACTACAGGGAGGGCGACCAACTGTCCCAGGGTGGTGTCGGGTTTGTCGTTCACAAGTCCCTCGTCAACAATATTGTGAAGATCGAAAGTGTGTCGTCGAGGGTAGCGTACCTTATACTCAGAATTACCAGCCGGTATTCGCTGAAGGTCATACAGGTATACGCTCCTACCTCGGCACACACGGACGACGTAATTGAGGTTATGTATGAGGACATCTCAAAAGCCATACAAACCTCCGAAACACATTACACTATTGTGATGGGGGACTTCAACGCGAAGATGGGTGAACGAAGCGGTGAAGAGCTGAGAGTGGGGCAATTTGGATATGGGCAACGGAACCCTAGGGGACAACGCTTGGCCGACTTCTTGGAGAAGGAGGGACTCTTTATGATGAACTCTTTCTTCAAGAAGAGGCCAAACAGGAAATGGACCTGGATAAGTCCCGACGGTTCCGTGAGAAATGAGATTGACTTCATCATGTCGACGAAAAGACAGATATTCAGTGATGTCTCCGTGATCAACACGGTTAAAACCGGCAGTGATCACCGGTTGGTAAGAGGCACACTGAATCTTAACATCAAACTGGAAAGAAGTCGGCTGATGAGGTCTACGCTCCGCCCTACATCAGCACATATTCAAAACCCCGAAATCTTTCAGCTCGAGTTACAAAACCGCTTCGAAGGTCTAGAAATATGCGAAACTGTGAACGACATCAATGACAGGTTCGTGGAAACTGTCCATACGGTAGGGTCAAAGTTCTTTCGGCCCCGACGTACAGATAGAACCAAAAAACTCTCGGACCAAACTCTCAAACTCATCCAAGAACGCAACGAAATGGGGTTGCAGTCTTCAGAAAATTTGTCGGAATATCGGCAGCTCAACAGACGGATCTCCAAATCCCTGACCCGCGACATCCGCCGATTTAATACGGAAAGTATTAAAGAGGCTATAGCGAAAAATAAGGGATCAAAAGTATTTGAGAGAGATCTGTCTATTGGGCAGCGACAGCTGACCAGGCTGAAGACCGACTGTGGCAACATCGTTTCGTCCAAGCCGGAGATTTTGAGAGAGGTCGAGAAGTTCTATGGACAGTTGTACACGTCATCACAAGCCCCTGTTGACAGTTTAGTCGAAGACCCAAGGGCTAAACTTACCCGACACTATACCGAAGATATCCCGGACGTCAGCCTGTACGAGATTAGGATGGCTCTCAAACAGCTTAAAAACAACAAGGCACCAGGTGATGACGGAATCACAACAGAGCTTCTGAGGGCGGGTGGAACACCAGTTCTGAAAATCCTTCAGAGGCTATTTGACTCCGTCATACACGAAGGTACGACGCCAGAAGCATGGAATAGAAGTGTGGTGGTACTGTTCTTCAAAAAAGGTGATAACACCCTATTGAAGAACTATAGACCCATCTCACTTCTGAGCCATGTTTACAAGTTGTTCTCGAGAGTCGTCACGAATCGTCTCACGCGCAGGTTCGACGAATCCCAGCCACCCGAACAAGCCGGGTTCCGAAAAGGCTTCAGTACCATAGACCACATACATACGCTGCGGCAGGTTATACAGAAGACCGAGGAGTATAACCGGCCACTATGCTTAGCGTTTGTGGACTATGAGAAAGCCTTTGATTCGATCGAGACATGGGCAGTACTACAGTCCCTCCAGCGTTGCCATATTGACTACAGATATATCGAAGTGCTGAGATGTTTGTACAGAAACGCCACTATGTCGGTCCGGATCCAGGATCAGAGCTCGAATCCCATCCAGTTGCAGAAAGGTGTGAGACAGGGAGACGTCATATCTCCGAAACTGTTCACCGCTGCACTGGAAGATGTCTTCAAGCTTCTGGACTGGAAAAGGTCCGGCATCAATATTAACGGCGAGTATATCTCTCACCTTCGATTTGCAGACGATATCGTAGTCATAGCAGAGTCGCTGGAGGACCTAAGCTCAATGCTCGAAGACCTCAATAGAGTCTCCCAACAGGTGGGTCTTAAAATGAACATGGACAAGACAAAGATCATGTCGAGCGTTCATGTTCAACCCAGAACAATAACCGTTGGGAGCTCTATTCTCGAAGTTGTGGACAAGTACATTTACCTAGGGCAGATTGTTCAGCTAGGTAGACATAACTTCGAGAATGAGGTCAACCGTCGAATCCAACTCGGATGGGCAGCGTTCGGGAAACTGCATGATATCTTCTCGTCCAAATTACCTCAGTGTCTGAAGACAAAGGTTTACAACCAATGTGTGTTGCCAGTGATGACATATGGTGCCGAGACGTGGTCGCTGACTATGGGCCGCATAAGAAGGCTCAAGGTCGCCCAACGCGCAATGGAGAGAGCTATGCTCGGGGTTTCGCTACGCGATAGAATCAGAAATGAAGAGATCCGTAGACGAACTGGAGTAACCGACATAGCTCAAAGAATTGCCAAGTTGAAGTGGCAGTGGGCAGGGCACATAGCTCGCAGAACCGATGGCCGTTGGGGCAGAAAGGTTCTAGAATGGCGACCACGAATCGGAAGACGAAGTGTAGGACGGCCCCCCACAAGGTGGACTGATGACATCACACGCGTCGCAGGAAGCCGGTGGATGCGAGTGGCGGAGGACCGTGATGTGTGGAAGTCGTTGGGGGAGGCCTATGTCCAGCAGTGGACGTGCGTATCGGCTGATAGATAGATAGATAGAAATATTACCATAAACTGATTTCATTATTTTCGTAATCATGTCTGTGATATAACCGGTTCGAATGCATTATTGCTCACCGTTGTACTAGAAAAATACGTTTGACACCATCCACGAGTAAGTAATCAATATGTTTGAGCTTCGAATGCGAGACTTTTCGTAAGCGCGTCATTTTGTTATAAAATTTTAACAGTGACTCAAGCGGACGGTATCCCAAACATTCTGGACTCCATATAAAATGGAAAAGTACTTAGACTTTAAAGTAGGTACATATCTAAACGGTTAGTTTGCGAATCCACTCGCCTGCGACGTACTGCTTATAATTTGATTTTTATCGTTTGTATACTTTATATTCAAGGCTTGTACTTAATAATACTATACCGATCAAATTAAACTATTCTATAATTCTACCCACAAATTTATGGACCATTTACAACAGCAATCCAAAGCTGCTGCTTTATTTCCATTGTAAATGTCTATAAATGTGGAGGCTTCAATCTACCTGCTATACGAACACTTTCTATCAAGTAAGTATGTATATTATTCTACTGTTTTGTGCATAATATGGATTTCAAATATTCGTGCGGCGTGATAAATATTGTTTAAAATTAGACTTTCAGTTATATTGAATAATTTAATTAATTAACAACAAGAGCACACTTTAAAATAAAAATGTTGGTGACCCCTGCATTTTCCGTTTTATATTTTTAATTGAAGGGTTTGATTCCGTCAGATTACTATTATATACTTATATATTTCTAAACGCGAATCTGTAGGTAGGTATACTTATAAATTGATTTATCTTGAGTAAAAGGTAAGTACTTACTAACTGCATATCCGGGTTCATAATGGATAGCTTGGGTTAGGTATCTAACTATAATATTATATACTATTGCTTATTTTTGCATGAACAGGTTTTTCACTAGTAGGATTTTTCTTGGCAAATGTTTTGTTAGTACTCTGCCAAAACATTGTTAGGTATAACCAATTCGTTGCTTCAGTAAAATATCTTAACACCAATTTTTTTTTTAATTTTAAGGCTATATGGCAGCTTATTACAGTTTCTCTGGTGTAGGGCAGGTTCTAAAGGTAGTTGTCCATTTGCATATAGATATTTAAACTTATATTTTACACGTTAACGAACGTTAAGTTTAATTTTCATTGTAAGTGCTTACAATATTACAAAATTAAATGTCGAATTTTCGGGTGCGTTTTAAAATAATTATTTTTTAGTTAAATATTAAAAAGGTGTAATTGTTAATTCGTAAAATATTGACATTTTCGTTCATAAATTCGTGTAGTATCGTTGTGTATAAACTGTTGGCAGCACACTATTAATTTTAAAAAAATGTTGTAACGCTCCTGCTACACTTGCCTCTTGTGCCGTTAATTAGCGGTAAAATGAGACATATTAGGTATGTCGATTAACGCGTTCACAAAGACATTAGGCGCAAGTGTAGCCTAGACATCAGTATCGGTGTAGCAAGAAAGAGCTGAATTGACTTTTTGGCGGGAAGTTGAATAGTGAAGTTGTCAATTTTGTTTTATTTTCCAAAAAAATGTGTGTCTTTGATAAATAATGTGCAATATTAATGGTATATTAAACATTGTATTTTCTTAAACGTGCACGTGTGAAGGAAATTGAAATAAAATAGTATAACTTGACTTTTCATGTTCTCTGTACTGATAGGGATTCATTTCAACATCATTATTATCATCAGGGGTACTTATAATTCAACAACAATTATCAAGAATAATTTGACACTGGCAAAAATGGCACTATTTTAAGCCGCTTGCCAACATAAAAAAAAGAAGAAGAGCAGAATTTTGTTGCTCGTAATGACTAAATTTGAACTCAACTCAATTATTACATATATCAATGATGCTTTAGCTGATAATAGGTGCAAGAGAGACGGCAATATTATGACCTATCCATTGTTTTGTGTTACAGAATTGAGCTCAGTAATAATAAGTATCTATATAGAGGTAGAAAAATTCGTTGATAAAATTATGGGGAAAAATTCAGTTAGTAGAATGTAAATCTTCTATATATATATAAATCTCGTGTCACAATGTTTGTCCTCAATGGACTCCTAAACCACTTAACCGATTATAATAAAATTCGCACACCATGTGCAGTTCGATCCAACTTAAGAGATAGGATAGTTTAAATCTCAAATTATAGTCGCAATTTTAATTTATTGCTAATTATTTGTCTGTTATTATTTGACAGTCACAATTATCTGTTAACTCCAAATGATTCTAACAGATGTCGATACCTTTCGACTGGGTTGAGTAAGTAATCAATAGATGGCGCTGCTATGGTAAATCTACGAACGTGTGATATAAGCTACATTTTAACAGCATAATTACCACGTGTTGTTGACGCTATAAATTGTTTCATTGTTTACTATAATGTAATATAACAAAAACTTTAGCCACAGCAACGCGTGGCCGGGTTAGCTAGTTTTATTTATAATTTTGAAAGATAATGGTAGCAAAACAACACGAACTAATAAGAGCGTACAGTCGCCCTTTTTGTTCTATTCACATTGGGCCCCAAGTCGACTAGCACAATTGATTCATTGTCGTAGACTAAATGTAACTTTTGACAATGTCGATTAATGCGACAAAAGTGTTGAATTATGATGCCATTATGCCAATGTATTGGGGCCCTAATTGAATTTGAAATAGAAAAAATCAAATGTTCGCTCACGTTCGTATAATCCCTAGTTTGCGTTTGTTCGCTATGGTTCGATTAGGCAGAAGCTCATAGACAATTAGCAATTTTAATTTTATCGTGTCTTATTCATTTCCAGTCTTGTATTCGGAAAGTGTTGAAGTAGGTACCAACTTTAATTATGTTGCATAGGTATTTTAGAATATCATGGCATTTATTTTCCTAAACTAAAGGTTGATTTTGCCTTGTTTAGTTTGATCCCTAATGTTTATAACAATAGTCCTACCGACCGACTTTCAGTCACGGCGGCTAATCTCAACGAAGACTAGAGCCATCTGCGCAGGAGAGAGAGGTCACAGGTGCACTCTCTCTCACTCTCATAGTCCGATGGGACGGCAATCCGACACGACTGGAGAGAGATCAGGCGCAGGACCAACGGTTTTACGTGCTCCCGAGGAACGATTATGCGGATTATAATCTTTATACGGCGTGGATGGAGTCAGGTTAAACGAAACCATACAAAATTACCACAGCTGGGTATTTTTAAGGCAATCGATTAGAATATTTTTTTTATTGAATGGCAATCGAGTCGATTTCGAACGCATACTAAGAGTCCTTTCAAGTATTAGTAGGTATATATAATGGGGTATTGAAGTGAATAAACATCTCAACCTTATTAACGCTCTGATTTTCCATTCAGATGACCGCTAGCTATTTCGGATTATGTTAAAAAATATACCTGTATAAAGTTTTCTACTTACAATGGGTTTCTTCTGAAAAGTATTATGCCAAAGTAGAAACGGTTGTTTAAAGATTCTCGAACTAATAAAGCCGATTATTCTGTCAATGCTAAGTAAATTCCATTTTAAAATACGAGAATAAAATAAAAAAATACTGGCCGCAAAACTGATAGCCTTGCAACACTGAAAAAAAAATCAGAGCGTCTACCGTCATTCGATCATTAACCGTGGCCATCCCCTTCGGAGCGGCCGCGCCGACGTCACTGCAAGTCCTTCACAGCCTGGAGTATCCTCTTCACGTGCCCCACCTTCGTGACTCCAAGATCCTTGAGGTCCCTCCTAGCTAGTGACAGTAACTCCCGTCCCGTGACGTCATGTTTGGCGAAGGCTTCAGCATATTCTCCCAACTGTAGAGTCTCCAACCAACCTTGGACTTCTTTGACGCCCCATGCTCTAACCTGGGCGGCTGTGGACGAGGGCGGGGGGCCTTCGGAGATGCTGCGACGGCTTCGGAGCCAGCGGCCAGCTCCGCCTTTCTTTGGCATCTAAGAGTGAGGTGATATCAGGGTTGATACTAAGGGTTTGTTGAGTGTAATGTAAGTTAAACTTGACTTTTAAAGATGAATGGGGAGGGCTGATTTCGGTTATAGATTGGATATGTAAAATGATGATGAGTTCTATTACTATACATACAAGTTTGAATTTCGATTAATAAGCTATTATTTCCCATTTTTAACCCCCGTTACAAAATACGAGAGCATTTGTATGTCTGTGTCAACGGAAAGACTGATTTCAATGCCGTGAGAGTGGTTATTAGCCTTTTTGACGGAATTCAGCAGTTCCTTGATTAGGCCATAACACAACACAGCTGATATAGTAATGTCAGCCGTATAAAGAATTCCTACACAATTCTTTATACGGCCGAAAGAGCCTCTGGTCCTAAAGAGAATGACCAGATTTCACATACAAAATCTCGTTTAAGATGTATGTGTTGTTATTCTTTTGTGAAAAAGCGTAAAAAAACGAAAAGATGTTCAAATTTGGCACATGTAATCGCCAAACTTTTGGCACATGGCTCGTGTAATTGCCATTGAATTGTATACGAAAACCTTCTATAGAATCTATGGAAATAGTTCTGGATGAAGTTAAAAGTACAATCTAATTCCGTCTAAAGATAGTTTACGGTAGGGTCTAGGTACTTTTACGGGCGATGACTGAGGGAAGGAATGGTACAATGTGGATAATATAACAAAGTTTGTTAGTATATAATAGCAATTTATAATGGCATTACAATACCATTTTTAGAATAAATATTAGAATCAGAATATTTTTTATTCTTGTAAACCATTAAGTACAGTACTTATGAATCGTCAAAATTGTTACATAATGTTAATCTACAACTTTGGCACCCATTCGGAATGCCGTTTCTATAGAGGAGAGCCGGCAAGAAACTCCATGGTTGCTCTTTTTAAAAATATATTATCGAACAGAGAACCCTCGGTAAAGAAAGCAGAGTCACTACCAACTGTGCGAATCGGGTCGTCAATTGAAAATAGACCCATACTTTTATACATTTTAGAGAAAGTGTGTATACCTCGTCAGTGTGCAAATAGGCGTATCCGTCGTGCAGGTTGCAGCGCGCCAGCTGCGCGCGCAGCGACGCCGCCGCGCCTGCGCCCGCGCCGGCTATCGCGCCCGCCTCTATCAGCTCGTGACAGCTCTCCACCTGCACGCCATAATAGGCTCTAGTCAAGTATGATTTAGGATCCTTTTTGTGTGAAAAACTCGCAAGTTACTTACCAAGCATCGACATGCAAGTTTCCTCATGATAAACATCCTTCACCGTTTAGAAAGGGATAATCATGGTTGAAAATGTGATTCGCACATACATTCCAAGCAGTGATAGCCAAGTTGGTAGAACGCTTGCCTCTGGAATTCCTCATGTGAGAATCTAATTTTCAACCATGATTAACACTTGCTAAACGGTGAAGGAAAACATCGCGAGGAAACCTGCATGTCTGAGAGAACCCCTTGAAAGATGTGTGAAGTCCGCCAACCCGCACTGGGCCAGCGTGGTGGACTATGGCCTAATCCCCCCCTCGCATTGAGGAGAGGCCCGTGCCCAGCAGTGGGACATTAAAGAAGGGCTGGAATTATTATTATACATAAATTCTAGAGATGCAAAATCTGCGACTTTTGTTTGCAAGGTGAGCGTTCTCTTGACTTGGCTGTCGCTGCTATTTATAGAATGTGTTTCTTGATTAATGCATGTCGGATCTTTCGTGCAGATGATTTCAGGAAAAGTCAGGTTTTTTCTTTTCTTCGTTTTTAATTTTATGCAGTAAGTGACAATAATATAGGATAGGGAAGTGGCATAATGTATATTGATACCATAGAGGAAAAACCAAAGAGAAATAAAGTTTGACATAATGCCAGTTGCGATGACAGAATGCCTATGAAAATGTCTTACCAATGTGGCTAATAGTCGCCGTAGCTGCGGCGCCGGTAACAGCTTGCCTTCGGCGTCCTGCAGCGCGTCGGCCTGCGCCGCCACGCGCCGCGCCAGCGACACGCTACTCGAGATGCCACCGGACACACCGGTTTCACTGATGCACGACAGCTTCACCTATTCAAGAGGCTAGAGTTAGTACTTTTTTCTTTGACCAGCTGCTAAAGTCTGCCTAGCCGTTCCTACATTGTTCTCACATACCTGTAACAATGTACTGCTCAAAAATGAAAAGATCTTTTTAAAAAGAGCAACCATGGAGCTTTTTGGGCCGTTCTTCTCCATAGGAACGGCATTCCGAACGGGTGGTAATGTTGTAGATAAGCATTTTGTAACTTTTTTGACGATTCATAAGTAACTGTACTTAATGGTTTACATGAATAAATAAATATTCTGATCCTGGTTCATCATCAAACATCAACACCGAAAAAATAATTCGCACTTTGGAGTGTCGGTAAACATTTTAAACGATAAGTATACTTTGATATCTGTGGGAACAACGCGCGAGCCGAACGAGCGATGCGAGCTTATCAAAGCAGCGGCACGCGAGGGCTAGAGCCAAATGGTCCCTATAAACCTTGAGTGAGGTAAACTATTCTTTTAATCAGGGGATTAAAGTTCGGACCCTTATTTAAATGTTCGATTTTATTTTAGCTGTATTCCTCCTTCGTTAATGTTGTACCCTCTATTTCTAATGTTAACTTCCACACACTTTAGGTGCATATACAATTAGCCCATAAGTATTATGTGACCATTCACTTCATAGGTGGCAACCGTAGTCTATGGTACTTGCTAATAACTGCCTAGCCTGGAACACCGATGTACGACGCACAAGTGTCATCCGTACACTTTTGACATTCCTTCGGTACGCACTAATCGTTTTGCTTCTACTTTCATCGTGCGAACTGCCAGGGAATGGAACACGTTACCGGCGTCTTTGTTCCCCGTTGACTTCAATCTGGGTGTTTTCGAGTCGAGAGTGAACAGGTACCTTCTAGGCGAGTATGCTATATCGTAGATCTCATCGTCACTTACCATCAGATGAGATCGAGATCAAATACTTGCCTATAACGTAATAAAAAAAAAACTTTGTAATAGAGGACTTACGTGTTTAACGAGGGTATTGACGTCATCCAGGAGCGAGAGCAGCTGCGCGCTCTCGGCGGGCGCCAGGCCCGCGCGCGCGGCGCCGGCGCCGGCCGCCGCGTGCGCCTTCATCTGTTGCTTCTCGTCCCATGCTCTATGTCCAAAGCTTAAAGTTAACGACGGAGCGTCATCATCAACATCAACCGGTATCGTGCCACTACGATGTTATTGGATCTTATGTGATAGTATCATTAAAAATGGAGTATAATTTAATATTCTACTACTGGCGTACCTACTTGTGATGGTAATGGTAAGCCATTAAATGCGGCCTAGAAGAGCGTAGTCAGTGTGACTGGCTAAGAGGAAAGAGAGAGCACGGGGCCTAGACCACTAGGCCCTGTGCTACACCCCTTCACACTAGTAGGGGGCGGGGGGAAAAGTAATTATTTTTCTCAGTATCAAACACACAATAAGAAAAGTCATGTGGATATCATGATCTGAAGGCTGCAAGCATTTTTTTATCCTTTATCGTCCCACTGCTGGGCAAAGGCTTCCCCACACCCTCTATATCTCTCTGGCATATTAATAATTGTGGTTATATGGTTTAAGAGCATGACCCACTATGCTAGTCCAATGCGAATTGGTGGGTATGTAGTTAGTTCTAATTATCCCTTTCCATCGGACACTTTAGTCCCTCTTTAATAGTCCCTCATAAGCTAACATTGGAGCTGGAGTTCTAATCTTGGTTCTAATCTGGAGTTCTAATCTTTCTAAGGTTGAAATAAAATCAAGTCTACAAACCTTAAGCTGGTCTCCAAAGCCCTCGACCTGCAGAGCATCTGCGCTCTGTTCTTGTGTATGATCCGCACGCAGCCGGGCGGCTGCAGCCACGCCTCGCCGTCCACCTGCACCGGGACCCCCTCCTCGCCCAGGATGTTGATCTGCACCGCCCGGCACTGCGCGATACGGTGCTTCTGCAGATTGATCAGGCGGGAGGCGGCCATTTGGGCTGAGCCGAAGACTGCTACCACCTGTTGTAATAAATGTAATAATTAAAAATATCGCCAGACGAATACGCCAACTGTACTGTTCTTAACTAAGCAAAGCTTGTGTTCGGCGTACCGTACAATGGAGGGGGGGGGGGGGGGGGGGCCCCTTTCAATCTGGTAAAAACATTTGTACTCATTGCCCTACTGGGATTCGAGTCCAGGAACCTCAGTATAGAAAGCAGTGTTACTTCCTACTGCCGAAATTATTTATGATGATATGAGATTGGGCCATATTCTACATACTATTTACACATTGAAAATAACTACCTAAATTATTACTAACTGCTGGATGTATGCCTTACCTCCAAAATCCGATCATCGAACGACGGCGCAAGGAAGATGTCATCGGATTTAGCCCCGCCCCAGAAGTTGGTGCCGCCCATGAACGAGGATATGTTCAGCACTACGATGCCCTGCAGTTCGGGCAGCGGGATCCTTTGCCCGTCGCACTCTAGCTGAACACGTTGCCCTAGGTGCCTGGAAAGGAATCCCAATTCACCATCGTATACCTTGGAAGACATTTCTCTCTTAACAGCTTACTCACATAAATACTAAATTTGCATAAAAACAAAATCAGTCACTGGTAATTCATGTATGTTAACTAATCCATCGTCTAGCACTTAAGGATGATTATCGTTTGATTTTGCGTTAATTAAATATATATTTATCGGTAATATCGGTTGGTGATTTAACAGGAGCTAAATGGTGTATATTGCGCGGTCGCAGGCGCTTGCTCAGAGTGACCGATGGAATAGACGGACCTGGTAGTATTATAAAGAGATGTAGAGTGAACTTTTCCTGCATCATGATCTACAACTCTGTAACTCTACCTTGAAAAAACTCGATGGTAAGTCTGTCACAAAGTATATAATTCAAAATGCTCACCGGTAAGTCCTATTAACCCACTCCTTGGACCCCAACACTCCATACCACATATAATTTCTCGCTCTTGATCTACACTTCTCTGGATGCTCCTCCCTCTTATTATGGAAATCCAATGTGATCTTTGCATCAATTCCGATTCCGAAATAATTGTTCATCACGGCCCTTTCGTAAAACCCTTCAAGAAGGGTCTCGTCTGGGTCCATTAGCGGGCTCACGGCAGCGCAAAGTGCATCAGCGTTGGCTAACAGACATTGGCTTATAAATCCTTGGGTGACGTTGGGCCAAGCGGGCAGTTGGACCAGTGGATTGATGATGGGCAATTTCTTGGCTTTCTCGGTTGCGTCCGATTTGAAGGAGCCAATGGTGGTGCCGCCACCCTCACCCCATATAGATGACACTGATGTCGATAATCTGATAGAAAAAAGTAAAGCATTCTTAATATCTTAATATTTTTGTAAACACTGTTTGGGCTGTATGCTGCGTCAGAGGCGATGTGAATAATGGAAGAGAGGGTTGATGAGGTCATAAAGAAGAAATAAAGAAAGATTTTTTTTACAAAAATTACCCCGAATTAATAACAAAAGATTGTTATTTTACACAAGGACCACTGAGCAAATTTGTTAGATATACTTTATTACACAAAAACGAAGTAGAATATTTTTTCTGAAGCTAGGTGCTTTACTTATATTTTACTCCAAAAAGTCTAGGGATAAACTCATGAAAAATTACCTACATTTAATATGAAAACATTATATTTTGAACTGCCAGGGCAAGTTTTCCAACAATCCCCCGCGGCTCAACATTCTGTATAAATTACTAACAAAAACAAAGTTATAACTACTATACAGGACATTTATAACAAGGTTTAGCCAACATTCTTTGATAAAATAACATAAAAAACTATAAAAATAAGTGTTGTTTCCCATTTACGAAAGTTAAGAGCAAAGTGCAAGAAGGAATTTATTAGATAAAATATCGTGAGGTAAGCACGGTGTCATTATGAGCAACAACCAAACATTCTAAAATATACCCACTAATTAGCAACGCCTTACATCATATTAGGAACGTAATACGATCAACGAATGAAGTGTACAGTGATACACCCGTAAGGATAGATCCTGTTAGTTTAAATATAGATTTCAAGGAATAGCGGTGTTCGTATTTTTAATTATTAAATTGCACTTACTTATCAGGTTCTCCTGGTTTAAATAGACTACCGCACGATATCCTCCTAGTGGCAGCTGGGGAACAGCTCAAGAATTTCCCATACTCAGGGTCAGAACCCAGCAGCTTCGGGTTATCAGACTGCCGCCTCTCCCTCGTGGTACCAATACTGGGCTCCGGCGAATTAACACTTAGAGTATCAGTCCCTTGATCGAAGATATCACTCAAGACGGAAGCCATTCGGCTTGGACATGTTTTCAAGCTCTTCTTGTCCTCGCTATGTGACGGTGATGGAGGCTCCACGACCACACTGACTTGAGGAAATGCCGTCGAATCAGGAGTTAATCTTTCTTGACATAAAGATATTGGAATTTCTAGTTTTTTAGGAGTATCTTCATGTTTCAAAGTTTCCTCAGCGGTTCTTGGGAGAAGATGTATTAGGCTTACCTCTTCAACTCGCTTCTTCAAACTCTTTCGTAGCTGTTTTTTAAAGGACTTCCTAGCTATGTCGCTCCCTTCTTCGAATTGTGCTAGACTGCAGTATTTGATCTGCTCTTCTGTTTTCGTTGCGTTTTCGATGTAAAACACTCTGTTTTCAAAACCGAATTTCTCAGTTTCTACTTCTTTAGGTTTCTTCATTTTGGATATGTATTTCATTTTCGTTTCATTGTTCTTCTCTAAGCTCGGGTTTCTGCTGTCCATAGCGATGTCTGACACTGTGTCTGATGTGAATAGAGTAGTGTCGTCAGTGTACGTTTCGTTTTCACCGTTTTTACCCATCATCGCTAAGAGTACATCCTGTCCGAGCATTGAACTTATATCGTCCATTATAGACTCTCCGTGCAACGTTTCAGAATTAAGGTAAGTAGTGTCTGACACTTCAGGGGAATCTATATGTCCTATACCGCCCGCCTCGTCGATGTCCCCCGGCTTGGCATCGATTATTTCCGATATTAAACTAAAATCGTCACTAATGTTGGACCCTTCGGAACTATCTTCTATCTCCAAGTCTACACTAGAAAGCCTGCGGTCTGGCGTGCACTCCCCACTAGCGGGGGTCACTCTAGCGCTCATATCGAAGTGTGCATCATCTGTATACGGTTTATCGATGTCTATTATCGTCAATTGGTCCGATTCATAAGTATCTCCCTGTAATATCGAATATCTCTTATCGCTATCGTCGGAAACAACTAGGTTAGGTATGGTAAGACTACTACTATAAGTGGCGCGGTCGGGGTCGAGCCTCAGGAGGTTCTTGCACGAGCTAGTATCACAGGAGGAGAGATTGGAGAGCGAGAGCCGGTCCTGGGGCGAGGCGGAGCTGGTCTTGCTGCGGTCGACCTTGCTGTCCACGTCTAACGTTAGGTTATCAGGTGGGTTTGAACTTATTAATTTAACTATGTCTTCATCTACGTCTGGAATGCTGTGGACAATAGGACTTGGTTACCTATGGTAAGTATAATTTTGTCCTGCTAATATCCCGAAGTCAATTATAGATTTGATTATTTATGATAGGAAAACTGATATTTAAGCGCTATGTTTAGGCGACCAAATCTGATGCCTAACATAGAGAAATATTTAACATTTTGCCAGTGTTCTGTATACCTATTTCTTTGTATAACTTCTGGGTTTTGTGTGGCTGGTCCTCTATTTGTGTATATCTGGTATCACAGACGTATGTCTCGGACTATGATACTGGTACCCAATCTATATGGTTATATAGATTGGGTTCTAAATATATGCAATGTGTAATAAAGTAATCTCACTTATCAGGATGCATGGAGGCTGCAGAGACAGCGGAGGCGGCGGAGGAGCGGCGGCTGTCGGCGAAGGCGCGCGGCACGGGCAGCGCCGACAGCTCGGCACCCGCGCTCGCCCCTGCGCCAACCCCCGCCTCCGCCCCGGCTCCCGCCCCCGCCACCGCCCCCACGCCCGCACCCACCGAGCTCTCACAAGTATCGCACGATTCTATTTCTTGCGAGACGCCCTGTTAAAACGTTTTCTTTATGGAGATTATTACGACTATAGGTACACAGTAACATAAAACCCAAGATTTTTTTTTACAGTTGTGGAGAAATATGATTTACCTACATGTAAGGTACAAGGCCATATATCCCCCCCTCCCCCCATGATGGATGAGACGTACCTTAGCCTCAAACAGATAGAGATAGATTCGGGCGGACAACCGTCAGACCGTAGACCGTAGGTCTATTTTATAGATAGATACTCACTAATGTCTTTGGTCCTCAGCTTATCTCCCCCAAGTGAATTACTGGCTAGAGCCTTGGACCAGTGTGCCTAGGAATCCTTTGATGTATTTGTTACGTCATTGCGAAAGCATGCTGTTACTATCATTCTTACGTATTGTTACGTGCGGGGGTAATTAAATGCCGATTACGTGAAAATTACTTTAATCGCTCTCCACACAGAAGGCAAAAATAGTACACACCAGAACACTAACTAGTAAACACTCAAATCACAATTCACCAAATCACTTAGAAACACAGTAGTCCACAGTATTCGCTAGAGTCGCCGGTATAGTCTTCTTAGTTCGCTTCCGAGAGATGTGTTCACTATCGCTTTCAAATAGAAACTGTCTCGTCGCTGGTCCTGCACACTATTTATAATCCGAAAATAGCGAGGGTGGATCTTTCCAGAAAGGTGTCGATAAAAACCCACTAAACAGAAATGTTCCATAAGGAAATTGAACCTTATGTACACGGTAATAAGGAGGCGCTAGAATGTTCTAGTGTACGTAGCTGTATTCGTCTAATCGGTATTATTCCGAGAACTCGTAGTTCCAGGAATTGCATTGTCCTCGCCTTTTGTTTACTAATAATAATTTTAATAAAAATAATGAGGTATATTCCGGAAGCCGGTTGCAACATTGTTGACGATTCTAGATCTTTCTTCACAGATCGATAGGGGACCTTGGACCCAACAATGCGTTTTTGTTTCTAGAAGCTTCGATGACTATTTCTCGAGTTATCGATACCTCTTTTATACGCATCGTAACATTACCCCCCTCTTAGTCATGCTCGTCCCGAGCATTATTCGAGCCATGATATCGCGCTAACCGGTCCACATGGACTACCTTTGGTTTTCCTCCAAGTCCCTTCTTGATGCGGAAGGTAACATCATTGATCCTTGTAATGACGGTGTACGGTCCTTCCCAGCGAGCTTGAAGTTTCGGAGACTTTCCCTTTTTGCGAAGCGGATTATGAAGCCACACTAGTGTTCCTTCTTCAAAACCGTTAGTGTTCGCATTCCGATCGTACCGCGTCTTCATCCTTGTACTGGTCTTGAGATTATTCTCCCGTACTCTTCTGTGCACTTCATCCAGCTGGGTTTGAAGTTCACTCACATAGTCCGTAACAGGCTTAGGACTATCGGGTGGCGTGCCTGTTATCGCATCGACTGGGAGCCTTATTTCTCGACCGAAATTTACCTTGGCCGGAGTATGTCCCGTACTATCATGCACCGCAGATCGATAGGACATCAGAAACAGCGGAATGTATTGGTCCCAATCTCTCTGATGATCGTCCACGACTTTAGCCAAGTAGTTCTCTAAGGTCTGGTTGAACCTCTCGACCATTCCGTCTGACTGCGGATGCGCTGGAGTTGTACGGGTCTTATTGATTCCCAGCAGTTTGCACATTTCCTGAAATAAGGCAGACTCAAAATTCCGCCCTTGGTCTGAGTGAAGTTCCATGGGTACGCCATATCGACAGACTACTTCCTGGACCAGTTTCTTCGCCACAGTTATAGCTTCTTGATTCGGTGTCGCAAAGACTTCGGTCCACTTAGTGAAGTAATCTTGCACTACTATGATGTACTTGTTCCCATCATCTGTCATAGGAAAAGGTCCAGCAACATCAATAGCGATGCGCTCCCATGGCGCTCCAACGTTGTACGTCTTTAACTTTCCCCTGCTTCTAGTCTGCGGGCCTTTCACTGAAGCACAAGCGGTGCACTTACGGCACCAATCCTCGACATCTTCCCGACAACGAACCCAGTAGAAACGTTGTCGCACTTTAACCAGGGTCTTCTTGACTCCAAGATGCCCACCAGAAACACCGTCGTGAATGTGCCGCAGAAGAGGGGCCACCTTACTCCGAGGTACTACGACTTGCATGGTTACTTCTTTTCCATCGTTGGATTCCCATTTTCTACATAGTACACTGTCTTCCAGAGTCAAGCTGTCCCACTGAGCCCAATAGCTTTTGGTGGTCGAACTATGAGCAGAAACATCACTCCATTGGGGTTTGTTCCCAAGTCGTTTCCAGTCCAGTATAGGTCGAAGGTCATCGTCCTCTTCTTGGGCCTTCTTCATATTAGTTCCAGTCCATTCGTCGTCAAGTTCGGGTGTCCTAATGACTTTGATCTCTTCCTGCACTTCATTGTTCTGACAGTGCTTGCAGTCTTCGGTCATTGTGACTTTCGGAGCCTTATCTCGACTAACCTGTACTTCCCTTACGGTTCTGACGACGTTTTGTTTCTGAAAGCAATCTTGTTCCGTTTGGGTCGCAACTTCCACGGCCCTTCGTTTTCTAGGACATTCCAACTGAATGTGCCCCTTTCTTCCACACACATAGCATGTTGGCTCAAACCGAAGCTTCCTCTTTCTTTTCGGACATTCCGGCCGAACATGCCCTTTGTCTCCACACTCATAGCACGTGGGGACAAACCGAGACTTTTCCTCTTCTGGAATCATCGCTCTAACTTTATGCAGCCTCGTGTCTTGTTGCACAGCTTCCACCTCAAGAGCATGTGCAAGTGCGTTTTTCAATGACTGGTGATGACCCAATTTCACAGCGCCTCGAACCTCCGAGTTTCTTATACCATCGACAAATGCCTGCAGCAGGTTCACTTCGATGACTTCTGGTGCCGACGAGTAAGCCCGACGAACCAGCCTTTCGATTTCCTGGGCCCACTGCTGGAGGCTTTCACCAGCCTTCTGTGATCGCTCACGGAGTTGCACTCGGTAGACATGTTCCAGGTGCTTATCACTGTAGCGCGTGTCTAACGCTTCCATTAATATCTCCAGGGTCCTTCTTTCAGGCGGCAGGTTTTCGAGAATTGTTAAAGCATCCCCTCGTAGAGCAAGCGTAAGAGCCATGAAAGACTGCTCGTTGCTCCAGCCATTGCCACTTGCAAGTACCTCGAACTGGTACTTGAACGCTGACCACGACGAAGTCCCATCGAAGCGTGGTAGGTCAAGTTTTGCAGATGATGGCGAAGGCACTGCAATAGATCCACTTGTTCTTAGTTTTATCATCTCCTTATTAATGGCTTGAAAGCGGTCTTCTATAGTGTCTTTATTCAGGATAACCTCCTTATTTAGTATTTGCAAACGATCTTCGAGGGTCTCATTTTTAAGGGACACTACTTGCAACTGGTTTTCGAGTATTTTAACTTTTTCTCCAAGAGCAGTGATGCCTGCGTCGATTTTTCCCATAACAGCTTCTTGGTTATCTTGGAGCATTTTTTGATTGGCCTGTATCAAATGGAGCTCCTGCCGACTGGCTTCTTGATTAGCCTGGAGCATTTTCTGCATAGAAGCCAGCAGTACTGACATGTTCATGTCTGGTGAGCTAACCCCTGGTGCTGCCACAGTTCCAGCTGGTACCTCAGCATCAGCCCGAGGCTCTTCCTCTTCACGGCTACGATGACGTGCAGCATCCATCTCCACTTGCCGTCTGGTTCGTGGGGTACGTCCTTCGTCTTCACGTGGTAGTAACGGCATTCCGCTTCTGACACCAATTGTTACGTGCGGGGGTAATTAAATGCCGATTACGTGAAAATTTCTTTAATCGCTCTCCACACAGAAGGCAAAAATAGTACACACCAGAACACTAACTAGTAAACACTCAAATCACAATTCACCAAATCACTTAGAAACACAGTAGTCCACAGTATTCGCTAGAGTCGCCGGTATAGTCTTCTTAGTTCGCTTCCGAGAGATGTGTTCACTATCGCTTTCAAATAGAAACTGTCTCGTCGCTGGTCCTGCACACTATTTATAATCCGAAAATAGCGAGGGTGGATCTTTCCAGAAAGGTGTCGATAAAAACCCACTAAACAGAAATGTTCCATAAGGAAATTGAACCTTATGTACACGGTAATAAGGAGGCGCTAGAATGTTCTAGTGTACGTAGCTGTATTCGTCTAATCGGTATTATTCCGAGAACTCGTAGTTCCAGGAATTGCATTGTCCCCGCCTTTTGTTTACTAATAATAATTTTAATAAAAATAATGAGGTATATTCCGGAAGCCGGTTGCAACATTGTTGACGATTCTAGATCTTTCTTCACAGATCGATAGGGGACCTTGGACCCAACAATGCGTTTTTGTTTCTAGAAGCTTCGATGACTATTTCTCGAGTTATCGATACCTCTTTTATACGCATCGTAATAGTATGAAATATGTAGTGCGAGCGGGATGGTACGCTACAAGCTATTTAAGTTCGAACGGTTTAACTGACCTGTGGGTATATTTGTGTGAGCGTGCGCACGAGTGTGCGCAGCGCTCGCCGCACGCTGTCGGCGCGGCCCGCCAGCGCGCACCCGCGGACCGCCCAGTTCAGCTGCTCCTGGTATCAGAATCAGAATCAGAATCTTTTTTATTCACGTAGACCAGGGTTTCCCAACCTTTTTTTAATGGTGGGCACCCAGATAATAAAAAAAAACATTCCCCCCACTTTATTTTTATCTTCATTGCTTCAATAAAAAACACAAATTATTTTTACAATATTTATTTCACATGATTCATTATTTATTAATGGGATGTTTGTGCCTGAATTTTTTCAACCAGTTGGTCGATATCAGGTTCTGTTTTTGACAGAGCTATTATCAAATCATACACTTCATGCCCCCCTAAGATCTCTCTACTGTCTTTGTTCCCCGTTAACTATAATGTAGGTGTTTTCAAGTCGAGAGTGAACAGGTACCTTCTAGGCAAGTATGCTCCATCGTAGATCTCATCGTCATTTACCTTAAGGTGAGATCGAGATCAAATACTTTTTTTTTACCTTTTCAGTCTTTTCGATGCTGCCCTTCTCGGCAACGGGTTGTGCTTCGGGCTCGCTGTCACTCGTCGTCTCCAGCGGCTCCCACGATCTAAAGGTCAAATCACTTGATGATGACGATGTTGTTGTTCTCTACAGTCACCTTGTGACATTGTACATTTCATATTTAGGTATACACTACATTCCCTGAACTGTTGATTGTAGAAAGGATAAAAATAAAAACATACGCAATATTTTCAATGACTACGAGGCAGTCTTATTGTTATTAGGGAATATCTTGATATGTTGATATAAAACTAATTATACGGATTTTATCGCGTTTATTTTATGATTTTTACGAACGAATCTTGAAGGTCATAAAATAAACGTGATAAAATTCGTATAATTAGTTTTTTTTCAATGTATAAATATTGGCATAAATATAAGAAATCATAATCTTGATATGTCTTTGAATTTGTCGTGCATCGCGGGTGTTATACTAACTTGCAGCGCGCGTGGTCGTGCGCGAGGTGCGCGCGCGCGTGCAGCAGCAGCGACACGGCGCGGCGCAGGCGGTGCGCCGCGCGCGTGGCGCCGCCCCCCGCGCGCTCCCCCGCCGCCGCCAGCCGCGAGCACCCCGCGCGCAGCGACGAGCTCGCCGCGCAACTCACTTCACCCGCCTGCTTTCCGAGCAAGCACCATAACACGTTATTAAAACAGTGCCAGACACGGATGGATGCCAGTAAAATATTGCCAGATAAACTGCGTGGTGCCACACAAAGCGACAGTTGTATTGTTGGCTACCGTACCTACAACGGACTAGTGGCAATCCAGTAAGATCCAGACCATGTTAAAGACCAGTTGCAGTTTTAAGAGTGAATATTCAGCAGTTCAATTGTATGTAGAAAAGTGACGACAGTACATTTCTGTACGAAGGAATGATTGTATCTTACCTGCATGATATCCTGCAAGTTCGTCAGCAGCGTGGTCTCGTCCAGCAAATCGGGGGGCACGGGGGGCGGCGGGGGCGCTGTCAGTGCGCGCTCGAACGTCATGATTGACCACCTGATCCCGATCATTACTTTTAATATTTAGGGCGAGTTTTTCAAATAACTAATCTTATTGTAACTGCGCGTTAGGAGGCTCTCACCAAGATATTAATTAGGATCTCTGGGTATTCCTGGTATCCTTAAGGAATACCCAGAGCCATCAAAGGTTTAGTTCCCAGCTTAAAGATCAAAGGTATTTCTTCTTTGGTTCCAAAATGTTGAGGATCACGACTATTAGGAATCATCATTTAAATCCTAGAAGGTCATCTCTTTCATATTAGTGCCCTTTTCTTGCTCACCGCCGCCAAGGTACACTAACTTTGCAATTGGAAGGAAAATAATTATGGAAGGTATGCCATAGCCTACCTATCCAGCATTTTAGTGGAAGCCCGCTCGTATCTCTCGATCAGCAGTTGTAGGTTCGCGGCGTCGTCGCACGAGGCGCCCCAGCCCAGCACCCGCGCCAGGTCGTTGCCCGTGCCCAGGGGTAGCACAGCCGTCTGCACCTGACGCTGCGAACCGGCCTACTGGTGTTAGTCATAAAGAAAGTACTCATCCACTTGAAGGTTTTTTCGTAACGATTGCATGGTTGCAGTTTTCCATAAAAAGGCCGGCAAGAATTCCCTATAATTTTCTATCATAAATCGAGGATAATACCAATCAATCACATCCTTGAAGGATACCAGTGTGGATGCTATACGATGCATCATTACCCACCAATTTATCTAAAGGGGATCTAGTCCACGCACGATCTTTTTTTTACAATGTTAGTCTTAAAGATACATTGACATTATATTTAGTAGATATGACACTCTTGTACTGAAAAAGTCACCTAGACCCAACCAAATCCTCAACCATCGGAATACTCCAGGGGTGGCACAGTCTATTATATTTTCTCACATGTTCACATGTGGCGAAGGCATGCACATTAGAATACTTACATGCATATCCAACTTATCAACCTCCTGCAGCACCCAACCCACGGAACCGTCGCCCGAACACACGAGCACCCTGAGCGGTGCAAAGTGTCTGAACAGCCGTAACCCAAGCCGCGGGCCGGCGCCGCTGAGCTCAAACACTTGCGCCGGGTTGAGGAGCTGCCTGAAGCGACGCAAGAACTTCACGCCTTGGTTATCGCCTAAAGAAACAAGGGTTACATTAGATACAGAGAACCTTGGGGTGTACATTATTAAGAACTCCATCTCCCTCTCTCCAATCCAGTTCTCGTAAAGATGACTAAGATTCTAAGAAGAATCTCATAACATCTGGTAATATCTAATAAGAAGAAAAACTTGTACTGAACCCGAAAAATACCTCCGTCAGGCATAGTTAAAGTAAGTATGTATTGAAGCTGCACTACGTGTAAAGAACCGACATTCTTGTTGGTTCTGCTCGGAAAGATGAGAGGTAATGTAGGTCCAGGGAGATCGTGTGCTACCTCAAAGTCATCCCACGCCACACAACCACTGTAGAGAGGGCACTGTGCCCAATACGGAGCTGTTTAAATAATCTTCCTTAACTGCTTCAGGTAAAATTAAATGAAATACATGTCTGTCATCATCATTAGCTCGTGTGTGTGTTATAAACTGCTATACCTTAAATTTCTCACCCGATCTAGAGTTAACGAACACAATGAGTGGCGAGGCGTTGGGGGGCCGGTCGGGGACCCACGCGTCGTCGGGGCCCACGGAATGGAGCCGCGTGGGGGGCACGACTGACGCGCGCGCGGGGCCCAGCGAGCACGAGGCGCGCCAGCTCGGCTTGCAAGCCGCATGCACGCTTTTGCGACACCACACGCAACGGAAGTCTTGCAGTCTGGTGGGGAATAAGTGGCTATACATGGGTGTTATTTGAGAGGCAGACGGCTAAATACTCAGACGCTAATCAAACTGACCTCAAATGAGTACCTAATTGTAGGATATTTTACGTAATTTTGGTTGACGTATTTGTAATGTTATTTGAAACTTTACAAATATATCAACTAAGTTTACGGCAGCGCGGATTCAGAGCCTATGTACAGGACACCATGGCTGACCGGATTTAGGCATGCTTTAATCATAAATTTAAGGCTAGTAGGTACCTATTAAGATTAATTTAAGCTGAAAGCAGATGTTGTAAAGATGATTATTTATTTATGTTTCATATTAAACTAGCATTCTGAGCAAGAAAAATGGAAAACTAACTAGACGTCGACTTTGAGAGATTAACTAGACTTTCAACTTGTCCCCTTAGACCGAGAGCTCTTCGCTTCGCGCCACATCTGAAGATAGTTAATGACATCGCGCAGAGTATGTAGGTACCTATTGCTTCAAGACAAGATATATATCATAGGTTATATTGCTAGAATAAAAATGAAAAATTGTTTGCCTTTGATTTTTTTTATCGGAGTCGTATAAAACTGTTTTATAATATTAAGGGCCTATTTCAGGACGTGCTGATATATCAGCACATTGTGCCAACTGAATTATGTCAGAGTCAGAATATTTTTTATTCATGTAAACCATTAAGTACGGTACTTATGAATCGTTAAAAAAGTTACCAAATGCTAGGCTTCAACTTTACTACCCGTTCGGAATGCCGTTCCTATGGAGAAGAAAGGACAAGAAACTCAATGTTTGCTCTTTTTAAAAAAAAGTACTCACTCTAAGTATATAATTACAAGTTAATGGCTACATGGTTCCCACATTTACAAATTACTTTTGTAAATGAAAATGAACTGTCACACACAGAATTCGTTTGGCCATCTTTTAAATACGTTAAGCATTGGATACATTGTGGAATATAATTTTAAAGCTTCTATCCATAGGTAACAAATTCGATTTGTTTTCTTCATTCGATAAAATCGAATCAATGAATCGATATAGCACGAACCGATGTGTAATCAAGTCATTGGTTCTACGTATTGGCTATATGTGCCACTTACACATATCAATTGAATTTATATTGGCGCTAAAGGCAACAGTAAAATCGAGAATCCATAAATGTATCATTGCTTTTCGATTCATCCCGCTTCCATAATGTATTAATTCGATAGAAATGTGCCTTTTAATGTTAACCATAGCCATATTGTAAAAATACATTCTACCTCTATGTACTAAAAATGTTAAAGGCTGCTTATTTGTGTATTCTTTAAAGTATTTGACCAAACGTTTGGCCAATCTATGTTGGCTAATTGTTTAGTATGCGATATGAGTCCGAACTGTTTTAAGCATACCTTATAAAATCTTACAATGACCTATCGAAACTTTAATATCAATTCAAATCAGTTTGCCATTCCGATTCATAGTCCCGTCTTAGCGAATATTTCTCTAGCTAAAGGGAAATGAGTGAGGGAGGAAGATAAGATCGTAAAGTATCTACTTAATTAAATTCTCAACACTGACTGACTGACAGTCAGACAGACAACACAGAACCTTAACCAGTGGACTTAGAGATTAAACATTTGGAGACTAACGTCCTTGAGTATCCCAGAGGTTCACTAAGGACGGATTTTTGGTAAATCCACCCCAAATTACAAGAGTTTTTTTTTAAGTTACTATAGGGTAATAAGTAGATTACTATATAATAAGATGATAACCCCTGTATTGTCCCACTGCTGGGCACGGGCGACACGGGCCGAGATGCATGTCTTATTCACCACTCTGGCCGACACATGAGCATTTATCCATTACGTAAAAACCAATTTAACTACATGTCCCAACGTAATCCTAAACAGGTTTCCGCTTTGAGCACTAAAGCCGTCGCCTGGCAGGCGATTTATAAATATATCCCCCCAATATCTTCCGGGAGGGAGTACAGGCGTGATACACTGCTGAATCCGCGCGTAATCCGCGCGGGATTTCGCGCGATTAGCTGTCGTTCGACGGAACGATCGAGATTATGGACTTATCGTAGAAATATTTTTATTTAGAACTAGCTGTTGCCCGCGACTTCGTCCGCGTGGTATTTAACAAAGACAACTGTTGACAACAGCCTGCTCGCGCGTTCTGATCTCGCGGGACGCATTGCAGGTTGTTGCTATAAAGTTACTCCTTGTTACATCAGTTATCTGCCAATGACATTCCCGTCAAAATCGGTCCAGCCATTTCAGAGATTACCCGGAACAAACAGACAGACAGACAAAAATTTTAAAAAAGGTTGTTTTGGTATAGGTACCGTGTATACATCCAAATGCATTTAGTAAAAAGCGGCTATTTTAATATTACAAACAGACACTCCAATTTTATTTATATATATGTATAGATGAAGCAGTGATAGCCATGCTAGTACAACGCTCGCCTTGCAAACAAGGTGTCCAGTTTCCAACGCCGGCTAAAACTTCTGTGATTTTCAATTTTATTTCAACAATTATTTATATTGCAATAGCTGGCGTCATATAAACTTGGCAAGTTCGCAATATGTCAAGTTGACGCATGGCTACTTTACAACTTGTCTACTTGAATATTATCTCTATTGTCACCTGAGCACGGAGCCGCATGTCTTGTCGCAAACGTCGCACTTGGCCGCGACTGGCAAGTTGCCCTCCAACCACTGGTGAGGCATTATGATGTTCTGCAACAACCGACAATAACTATAGCACTACGAACTTTAGTTCGGTCCAGAGCAGACCACGGACGTGGTTCACTCTGTACCCAAAACTATTCATCTAGAGACTACTCTGCCAGCAATATTGATCAGAGTTCCGACATTCGTGACAGACAGTTTCTCGAATAACATCTTAGTGGAGTTCGATGTTGATGCCTTCTTTAATTATCGATCAAACTTGTTTGGTTTATAATTGGAAAAGTTGACAAGCTAAGGGTCGGTGGTGGGTTCCCCTTCGCCCAGAGCTTTAATCCTTACATTCTACAAGCTGATTCAGAAAGGGTCTAACTATGGCCTTAAACCTGCGCTTCCTTAGAGCATGTGCAATCATTATGTGAAGTCAGAATTTCGGCGGACCTATAAAAAATTTTTTTTGGGAAAATAATTTATTTAAAAATATTGAAATTCTGACACTAAATAATTATTAAAAAGGCGCTTAAGAAGCACAAGCTAGGGGCTAAGTAAACCCTTTTCTGAATAATCCCGTAGGAATAGTTTAAGTAGCACACAGCACATTGGTAGCCCACGCAAGAAACAACTCTAAAACAACATCACCAACTTGTTGCTACATTTTTACTTCTTGAACGAAAGACTAAACACACATAATAACGGGATATTCTGATGATACAACAGTGGTTGTAATTTGAAACTAAACCGCAATAGCATTCAGTTCAATGTTTGTTATTTCCAGTTGATTGAAGTTGCTAACTGTCGGAGCAAACTATTCGCTAACGAATTCACTAATAAACTGAAGTTAGATTGTTCTGTACGTAAAGTTTAAGTGTAGCCTGCGGTAATGGTTCTACAGTTACATTAATACGTGGCGGAGTATAATGGAATTGCAGTAAACCGGCAATGAACTAAGTGCACACTTAAATAAATGTTAGTATCTGAAGTGCGTTTTAGGAAAAGCTTGGTCCAGAAATCCATTAATGACGATAGTTCAAAGTTTTAATGATGAATGATTTTCTAGAGACAAACTGCAGTTGTTTGTTGTATATTTTTTTAATCAAATGCAGTAAGTGGGATGAACATAGGAGTTAAATATTATATTCTGGGTTCACCCCCACTCCATTGTAAGGTACCAATAACACACTTGATAACTTGACTTTCAAGATGTCCAGTAAATTTTCAGTAAAGTATCCACAACTTCACTGATAGGGGATTCATTTCACCATCATCATCGTCATCAACACTATCATTATCATCAGAGGTACATATAATTCAATAATTATCAAGAATTACTCGACACTGGCAAAAATTTCACTATTTTGTAGCTGATAGCCAACTTAAGAAAAAAAAAGTAGAAGAGTGAAGAAGGATCGGTAAGCAAAAGGGCAAAACGAAAAAACTTTTATCCATAGATTCTATAGTAAACGCGTACCAATTATCAAAAAGTTGGCAGTATTATTTCTTGCACTGGAATGTTGGCATTACGAATTTTGCTCTCTTGCAAGCAAAAGACGACTTAGGTGACGAATCTTTTCATTCCGCGATATTTTATTATCCGTCCGTAAATATTACACATCGAACTTTAGAAAGAGTATATAGGCCATAGATATGCATACTTATGAGCGAAAAAGACAGAGATAATGCTCTGCAAAGGCAAAACATGATCTAAAAGTTGATATATTTTATATTATTTACGGTCGGTTACTGTAAGTTACGTAGTCAAACTTCGGGATCTTAAAATAATTTACCTACCAAATAATTACCTTTGCTAGAAATTAGCAAAATTTTTCAAAGAGATTTTAGATCGCGTTATTAATCAACCAAGCATTTTGTTTTTAATTATTCGCCCGGTTTTTACAATGCCGAGAATCCGTTAATTCCCGCGCTTCATTCGGATTCCTTTTATGAAGGCATCTTGGATTAACTTTTTTTTTTACTTCTATCGGAGAAGCATTTGAAACTTTCTTGGTGAGGCTTATTCACAAGATATTTTGGAATGTTTATTTTTTTTTCGGAGATTTGTATAAAGCGCTTTGGAATAATATTTTTTGTTCAAAAGAGCCGTGTTTGATTCGCTTTTATGTATTTTTTACCAGTGAGATTTGTTTTTTCTTTTAATTTCGTTTTGGTGATGTGGCACGTATTGTACTTATGCGATATTTAATATTTTTGTGATAAATGTAATTTAAGCTGATAAGTATTATGATTGATCGGTTTTCTTTTTAACGCCATTTGTTTATGTCATGCAGAATATGTATTTATTTCTTATTTTTATTTATTTATGGTTACCAAGAATATAAGCAAGCGCAAGCGCATTCTTAAGTGGCCCTTTTCTTTAACCTTTTAACCTTTTTTAACATGCCTTTGTGATAAAGCTTTTTAGTCTGTAACTAAAAACGATAATGCCAGGCTCCTTTGTAAAAAAAAAACTAAAACCTTGAGTAATAATAGTGCTGGTCGTAGATAATCATTTCTTACAGTTTAACATTCGAACAAGGCATAAGCTCACGTGAAGGAGCATTTAATTTATTAATAGTATAATTATAAAAGCCATCTGCAATTGATCAGCGGTGTCAACTCACCCCCTCAGCGTCTTCGACGACATGTGGTCCGAGCGAGGCCAGCGTGCTCCACTTGCAAGACGGCGGCGCTCGCGACGCGCATCGCTTGTGCGCTTTGAACTTGCACAGCTCGCATGCAAGTGCGTGTGCGGTGCCGAGCGCGCCGAGCGGCTCGCGGCACACGTTGCAGAACGTGGGCCGAGCGTGCGTCGCCGCGTACCTGGGAAATTATTGAACTGAATCGCTTGCCAGACACTGTACTACATACATGTAGGTAGTCCGATTTCAGTATTAGTTTGTTCATATTTTTTTTAATGTCGTAACAAATACAGCGTGATTCAGAAAGAGTATGCTAACCATGAAACTTGCGCTTCTTTAGCGAACTTGTAATCATTATGTGAAGTTAGAATTTTGTTATCTTAATATTTTACTTTTAAATTAGTTCACATTTTTTTTAAACGATTTATTATAATTGTGAATTTACACGATGATTAAAAATTCGCGAATTTTTCGTTTCAGAATACCCTTTCTGAATCACACTGTATTTAAGTACAATTAAAACGTAGAACCGGTAAGCGGAATATAACTAAAGGACTGTTTCTCTGATTGCGTCAGTGAGCAATATAGCAGCGAGTACGTATGTTGAGCGAAGCTTTAAAAGCTCACATGCAAGCCCGAGCTTCTTTTACGATCCTTGATACACGGCGACTATTTACATTGCACATAGCAAATGTATCGCGGTCGTTCTCGTTGTGGTTGCGTCTGAAGCGTCCACTGCCATTTGCAGTAGACCCACTTTTCTATTTATTCGTTTTAGTTTACCAATATTTAAATAGACGCGTAGTACAAAATAATCAAGTAAATATATATTCTAGTCACGTCACACTAAGTTCAATTTACATAAAAGCATTTCACTGAGGTAATCTTTCAGCCAAAGCACGCCACGCGGAATTCCCGCGGGCTCGCTTTTGTTACCATAATTAATTCCTATAATCTCCGGCCCCAGGGTCCCAGCGCTAGTTATTCGAGAGAGTATTACCTATTAAGAGGATTGGCCTAACATTAATTAAAGCCATTTTTCAGGCAATTTCCTCTTATAAAGATCGTTAAAGGTTGCTTGGGAGATCTGCGAATTGAATGGTAATTTTTTTGTTAAGTACGAGAACTCAGCAAGAGTAGCTTTGTTCTAATAAGCCATGAAGCCTCGTAAGGCTGCCCCGGACATGCGGTGCTAGCCTCATTTTCATCCTGAGCAATCAGTTTCACTGTTCACGCGAAGACAGTGCTCGTGCGAGCCAGCGCGAAGATTTGCCTTGGTCAAGCAATGTTCTGACCAATTATCGCGACGGTAAAGCCAAATAGGTCACGCCCTTTATACCTTCAGGTACCGGCTTCGAAAATTACATTCAGTATTCCAGTTCATGATACGAAAAAGACTAAAGCCATCCACATCATGGACCATCTTATTCAATCGGAACTGTAGGAACGATATGTTTGCAGCGATGTATATCTTCAACCGTTACAAATACTACTGAAGACGTATTCAAGGTTAGTTAGCAGTAGTTGTATCATGTGGGTAGTGTTACCAGTGATGGTCCCCGGAAGACAGCCTGGCCACCAGGTCCGCGACGTCAGCCCCCCGGTGGAGTGCGCCCCGTAGCGCCCCTGCCCACTCCTCCATCTCGTTGCGACTGTCCGCGCACAGCACCAGGCAGCGACTGGCTGTTATCACCTGAGGAACGGAACAGTTGATAGAACGGAACATTGGCACTAGAAGAATCTTTATGTGTTATGGTGTATATCTTCCATCCCGTTCGCAATAGGTACAGGCTTTATATATGCGAATGACAGTGCCATCATGATTTTTTGATGCCGTTGCACATTAGAAGTTTCTGCTTAGCCTTCAGATGCTGGGTCTAACACGTTGAGGAGCGTGAATATTTAGAAATAAATTAATATTTTAATAATAAAGTTTACTTTACTTTTTAAAACATTATGGCTTCCATCATTTTTTGTCTCTAATTTTGTCGACAATAGAGTTTAAAAAGTCGCTCATTTGGCTGGTAGAATATGTTAAAAAAACAAAGCTAAATATATTTTCTAATTATATTGTACGGTTAAATCCAAGGGTTAAATGACGAAATAAAAACAGAACGGATGTGAAAACAATAGCTCTACGGAAAACGGAAAAAAACAACAGTAACAAAAAAGAAATATAAGAAATGAAGAAAGAAAAGGGAAACACAAAAAAGACAAGAATGAAAGGGAAGTTAAAAATAGGATCATAATGTAATTTTGTTAAGTAATATCTATACGGGGATTTAAAGCAGGAAAATTCTGTGTGATAATATGTGAGGAAAATTAATAGGGGGAGGTATGTCATGAGGGAGCGAGACCTAGAATGAATAATTGACGGCCTATTTGCGCAGTTGGTAGTGACTCCGCTTTGTGCGCCGAGGGTCCCGGGTTCGACTCCTAGTATGGACAAACTTTGTGTGATGAGCACGAATGTCTGTACCCAAGTCATGGATGTTTCATATCTGTATAAGTAATATATACTGGGTTCGCCCCCAGTGCATTGTACGGTACCCATAATACAAGCGTTGTTGAGTGTGGGACCGTATAGTTGGTGTGCTCGTCTGGCGATATTATTATTATTAATCATTCAGTTAGGTAATAGGTACGTAAGTATATATTGTGTTGCCGCAAGCCACCGTCATATATCTACTGACATTAAATCCGGGCGCCGCAAGCCGCAGCAGCCAACTCCATATCAAAGCGACTGACATTAAATCACAGCCGACAAAGAGACCGCAAGCCTCACTGGTTAAAATAATACAATACCATTATTTAAGCCTTATAACATTTTTAACTTATATTCAGAGTTATACATCAATATGTTGATTGCTTATATTTCCACGAATACTACACATTGAAATTAAACTACTCTTACGGATTTTATCGCTTTTTAAAACGCGATAAAATCCGTGGGAGTAGTTTTATTTCAATACATTAATATATTTAAATTTCATCCCACATCCCACTGCTGGGCAAAGTCCTCCTGTTTAAAGTCGGTTAAAAGGTAGCTGTTGGAGCCCATTATTTTCTTAGTGTCCTTTTATAATCAGATAAACATGTAGCCGATAAACTTGGGCAATACAAGGTAATCAAAGTGTCAAGACGACGTCAATCATACCTAGCTAGTGCCTACACAAATAGCGCGCTACCTATTCCTAACGTCCAGCTACAAACATCCTGCCAACTCAAAACGTTATAGTACTTGCTTGTCATAGTACCAAAACGAACGACCACGTAAATTCCAATTATAAAATCAAACAAACCCCGCGTACCGTCCACTTTTACAAACACATGTATAGGCTTAACAGCACAACAATTTGCCGGCACAATAATATTATTGTACGCTTAATTGGTTTTAGCTCACTAGCGCCATGGTCTGCTAGTATGACGCACACCAATCCGTATCGCGCGCTCGTTTGGTTAACAAAGGCTGCGCAATGTTGGGTGTGTATATTCTGTGCAAGGCCGGGTTCACAGTTTCACAAAGCGCGCGAAGTTGCGTCGAAACGAATACATTCAAATTCGTATTTCGAACATTTATATTTACGGTTCGGCCGCCTGCGGTTCAGTGCACACTGCACTGATAACTTGCATTAATAATGTCACTAAGCAGTTTAACACATTAATTTACTGACGTCATCACTAGTGACATTAAACATTAAACTACAAGAACAGAACTACATTAATTTAGTTTTTAATGCGCGTATATTGGCATTAACATTAACCTAGATGTAGCCGAACCATTACAGAATGGACCATTTAAAACATCTATAAAAAACAAAACCTACAGGATGTTTTTTTGGTAATTATTTTACTGTGAAATGATTTACACGCATAAATGGTCACCGCCAGAGCGAATGGCGAAATGTGCTCGTTTTTCGCCATTTTCCATAACAAATTACTATTTCCAACTAAAATAAACAAGAGTCAATTAATATTAGCTTTACAAAGTAAAGCCAGTTAGCTCGTTTAATTAAAACAACTCGAGGCTCGGAACACTCGGCTTGTGAGATCCAATATACTTGAAATATTCATCACGCTCTGTGTTTGAGCAATTTAGGAAGGGAAAGACAAGGAAGAATGTCTCTCTCTGTCTCTTTCGTCTAGATCAGGCACCAAGACAGTTAAAATATGACAAGAACAAAAGTTTTCATTTCATTATAATAATGTAAGACCTCGGATGAGAAGCTCTTACATACATTACATCATCAAAAGGAACAAAATCGATGGCGAATATGGAATAGATCTAATATAATATATGTTATCATAGACAAAATGTATGAACATAACAAACTATGATCATGGAAAGATTTTTTTTTTCATAAAAATATAAATACCGATAAACAAATGGGGGAATAGGAACCCACTACTGACCCTCGGCTTGTCAACTTTTACAATTATAAACCAAATAAGTTGATCGATAATTAAAGAAGCCAGAAACAATGAACTAACTAAGATGTTAGTCGAGAAAGTATCTAACACAAGTGTCGGGACCCCAAATAAAATGCAATTCTCTTAGTTCTATCAATTATATAAATACCAATATATATTTAATAGATTACTTAATAAGAAATCTTCATATCACATTGAAGTTAGGCCAGCCCAGATTTCCGGAGCAATAGATTTTTCAAAAATGTGTAGAACTCATAATCATTTTAAGTGATCAAAGTAACTTAATTTCTTCCTTATACATATTGATTAACGGTAATTTACAAAAGGCTACTCCATATATAACGAGCTTTAAGACGCACAAAAATATGTAAAATATGTATGTATACTTGCCTAGGTAAGAAGGCGAGACGCTACATTCACTCGGCACATGCAGCGCAACTGATCTGACCCGCCATCCATGAATGGCAACACCGAACATCATGCCGGAACACGGCTAGGCCGCTTGGCGACATGGCTTTGTTCGACAGGACTTGTTTGACAGGGCCAGTAACCCTGCGGTCGTCGTGCGGTACGAGTATATCTATCTTATAGACCTTGATGTTTTTGGCACTCGAATCTAAAGAGTTGTTTTATTCTTTATTCCTAGATCATCCTATAATTCCTCTGTACTTTAAATTACATCTTATGGTGGTCCAGGTGTGGATGCTGGGGAGAGCAAAGCGTCCAATTGTCACCCCCCTGACTCATGACCGAAGCACTTTATATAACTAATTTCAAGTTTTTTGAAAACACCTCGTCGTAAGGGGATCGCTTCCCGTTTACAAGAATAAGTAACTCATGTAATGTAACACTACCTAAGTAGTTAACATCGACTGATCAAGTGTTTAAATAGAAACGTTGATAAAAATAATATCGCGAAGTTTGATTGAACGATTGAATACTTGAGCTTCTGTACGTCAAATACAATCCTTTTTGCGTTTCGGTAATGTAACGTGTTCCATCCCTGTCACCTCACAGATTTAATACATAAGTGTGACAGTGACAGTATGTTTTATCGATGACGTTATAATTCACACAGCCAACGAATGATCGAACCGAAACCGATAGAACATACCTCATCCCTTTTCATCTCATGTCACGGCTTTACTGACTGAAGTATATAGATGTACCTATGTACGACAGACAATACTACTATTCAGTCCTGGCATAGTTTCCCCTGTTTAAGTGATTTGCCAGTGTCACATATGTCACTCAGGTCATTTTCGTGTTAAGTGTGCCGTGACGCCGTCACCCAGTAGGGCTTAGAGGACATAAAACTGTACGAAATTGCTTCACAAGATTTCGGTGTGTTCCTAATTAAGCCCGCGTTGCTTAACTTCTCTCGCTATATCGACGGGGTTTTAGGGGATGAAACCGAAATTAAATTGATTCGGAATGTATTGTCTTTTTAATCTGACATCCCCATTAGGACAATTGGTTTCCACTTTCGGTACCGAGAACCAAGGGGCAGGATCTACGTAGGGGAAATAGGATTGTACACAAGTCTATATAAGTAATTATATACTGATGACATATGGTGCCAAGACGTACGACGTACGTGGTCGCTGACTATGGGCCGCATAAGAAGGCTCAAGGTCGCTCAACGCGCAATGGAGAGAGCTATGCTCGGGGTTTCGCTACGCGATAGAATCAGAAATGAAGAGATCCGTAGACGAACTGGAGTAACCGACATAGCTCAAAGAATTGCCAAGTTGAAGTGGCAGTGGGCAGGGCACATAGCTCGCAGAACCGATGGCCGTTGGGGCAAAAAGGTTCTAGAATGGCGACCACGAATCGGAAGACGAAGTGTAGGACGGAGTGAAGGACAAGGTGGACTGATGACATCACACGCGTCGCAGGAAGCCGGTGGATGCCAGTGGCGGAGGACCGTGATGTGTGGAAGTCGTTGGGGGAGGTCTATGTCCTGCAGTGGACGTGCATATCGGCTGATAGATAGATAGATATACTGAGATCGCATCCGTTCCATCGTACGATACCCATAAAAGCGTTGCTTGGTTCGAGACTCGAAAGCTGGTGTGATCATCTGACATTTTTTTATTATGCTAGTAGTGCTAACTTTTTAAAGCCGTGCAGGTAGTGTCGTTGTCATTAATAAGTCGTTTACCTGTGTACGACCCGAGCCAATTATCCCACTAATATTATAAATGTGACAGTTTGGCTGCACTCAATCACGCCAGAACGGCTGAACAGATCTGAATGAAATTTGGCATAGAGATAGATTATAGTCTGGAATAGCACATAGGCTACTTTTTATCCCGGTAAAATGTATGTTTCGTGCGGTATAGATTAATATGGTTGAATATATACTTTTTAATCGCGGGTAACACCGTGGGGCGCAGCTAGTATCTATACTAATATTATAAATGTGAAAGTTTGGATGGATAGATGGATGGACGTTTGTTATTCTTTCACTCCCGAACGGCTGAACGGATCTGGATGAAATTTGGCACAGAGATAAATTATAGTCTGGAATAGCACATAGGCTACTTTTTATCCCGGTAAAGTGTATGGTTCCCGTGGGATAGATGTTTTAATTTTTCATACTTTTTATCGCGGGTAACGCCGCCGGGCGCAGATAGTATAATATATGTACAAGGGACTGTTCTAAAATTTTCTTTCTGAGCCTGTGATTGCGAGTGACATGAAAACGGACAGGTGGTCATTCAAAACCCATTTTGAAAGCTGTCTTCGGGCCCAGTGGGTCGTGACCCAGTAAAGTTGGTACCGTTTGTGTACAGTAATGAAAAACGTGGTAACTTCAACCAAGCGGATGTTCCCCGGATGTTCGTAGCCCCCGGGGCGTTCCGCGTTCATTATATAATATCGCGAAATACGCGTCCAAAAGTTGTTTTACCGAACAAGTTGTATTATTATTAATAAAACATAATTTAAATGAAAGATATACTTCACAAAAACGTAAATTTAAATTGATATCAAAAAGAATACATTCATTCAAGTCAAAAGGACGTTAGTTAAATAAATTAATAAATATAAAATAAATTTATGAGGAAATCAGAATTGGAAACGATTAATCTCTTGCAAATTTGACGACCGCATACCATTGACTTACCAAGCGTTTAGAAAGACATCCGAAGTCCCGCAACCGTAGGAAACCAATGAAATGGAACGAATAAGTTTTATGACGGCAGGTATTTGTATTGCTTTGTAAACCTGTTGAGCTATGTTACTGGAAGCCGTATAAATGGAACACGTAATTTATAATTGGAAGGACCGCACTTTCGTCATCCATTTTTCGTGTATCTATACTATACTAATATTATAAATGTGAAAGTTTGGATGGATGGATGTTTGTTACTCTTTCACGCCAGAACGGTTAAACGGATCTGGATGAAATTTGGCACAGAGATAGATTATAGTCTGGAATAGCACATAGGCTATCTCCTTGGAAGATATTTTATATTTTTTGTAAACTTTTGTTTTACGCCGTGTCAATTATGTCACGCACGGTGACATTTTCCTTTAATATAATTTTCTTATTTAATCAGCCCCCCGCCTGCCGTTTCCTTCTCACCCGGGCGTGTGGCGGACCTGCGGCCACCGCTTATAGATTTGTTTGCTTTAAATTTTTCATAGCGCAAAGGATCGACATGATTTTTTGCGCGGGTAACACCGCGGGGCGCAGCTAGTATATATATATATATATATACACACACAACTGTACATAGGTCGTATATGTCGCTCATGACCCTGACACCTTGATAAATGATTGCTTTCCAGTTTTTATTAATACATCGTTACGGTAACGCTTTTAACCAGTACATAATAGCGTTGAATGTTGCGTGCGCACGTGGGGCTCGCGTGACGTCATCCATTTGTTTTTTTAATGTTCACGTGTTTCATGTGAGCTAAGACATTGATTTTAATTAAACATCTCGTGGGAACACTGTACTATTTTCTGGCGATCGGAGTACCGTATTGATGAACCAGGCAAAAAGTTACTTTTTATACTCAACCACAGACTTCTTAGAATCTTCAGACAATCGCGGTGTACCCTAAAATTCAGGCCCAAAAACCTTTGGTCGAGCATATTGTTTATATGGTAGACCAACCAGTTTTTTGGTCTTCACTTTTACTTTTACTCTTTGGGTATTTTTTGTGATCATTCTAACAAGTCCGTATACTCCACACAGTTATGCGGTGGATCTAAAATTTAGACCTTATTTAGACTCTAAATAAATCTAATCTTAAGAAATCACAACAACCAAATAAAGCACCAACAAATTTCTAACCCCAACACATTCTTATAAATTCTGACACACTTACATAAAACAACCCCACTTATTTAGCGTCACGCAATCACGCTGTCATGGGGTAGAGTAAAAATAAACCTTGAAATTAATTAATAAATATTGCCAAACCAACGTACACACTAACTGTACGGTCCCAAACTAAGTAACGCTTATAATATACGCACCGTACAATGGACTGGGGGCGAGCCCAGTTTATAATAAAAGTCCATGACTCAGGTACAAACATTCGTACTAATCATATTTCACCACTACCGGGACACGAACGCGGGACCGACAGCACAGAAAGCAGGGTCATTAGCAGCTTTAACAATTGGGTCGTCAAAATGACGGGCCAATTCCCGTCACGTGCCGATTCAGCGACGACAAGGGAACGGGGCCGTGACGAGGTTTCCCACTGCGAAACTTCATTGACGGCTGTTATACAAACTTGCGAAGGGAACGCTTTTGAAGAGTTTAAACAAGGGGTGCGGTGAGGCGGAAGTGTTCTATCAAACGTCAGAGAACTGACTAAACCTGCAAGACCTCAAGATACTGTGAGCACTTTATACGTAGATCGGTCCACAAGCAACAATTAAATATGAGGGTACCCCGTCTCAAACTATGACACCAGGACGTCAACCACCTCAGTGCTCCCGTGACCATGTTTGCTGTAAAGCAGCCGAAATGTCGGGAACGTAAAATAAAAACTATAAACGAGATAAAATCCTTAAAATTATTTTTAATTCAATAAACCTGCATTCGTTTATCATGTTTTGAATAAATAATATTGTCTAAAATTATTATTATCAGCATTGTAACGAAAGGAATAGAAGTTGGCTGTATTAAAATAACTCGGAGCAAAATAATCGCACTGACGGATCTGTGGTTGATCAAATCTCATATAATGGCGGGTGCGATCCAGTACATGTTCACAGATTGCAAACTTCGTGGAGCGCCGGAATCCGAAAGATTAGTTTTATTTCAATGAGTAGTATTCACGTAAATATAAGAAATCAATATGTTATTTGTTGATACAGCTTATTAGATATCAAAGTGCTATTATCGTGATAGCAATAAACAAAGTGTCTGCTTACCTGAAAGCTGTGGCTGGCTTTGCTGATGCTACACTCTGCGAAGGTGGCGTCTTCCAACTCGAAATCGTCCCACAGTTGACTCTGCAACAACAATAACAGTGGTCTTAACAGAGCTGTGAACGTTAGTAGCAAGGTGTGACCACAGATAACGATACCTATCATAATTATGATATGATACCTACCCATCATATGATGTGACCCCTAGTCTATCTATAGATAGATAACTCTTTATTGTTCCACCACATAAAATGAATACAAAATTACACAAACCTACTGAACTTATACAGAGAGTGTAACAATGGGCGGCCTTATGAAATCATTGTGTAAATGATATTTTTTTATACAAAACGAACCAGTAGCCTTTGGCCATGCCCTCAGTACAGGATGTCATTTTTTAAATGTCTAATAATTTGATTTATTTCTTTGTAAATGTCATCTTTATAACCTACTGTTGGCCATGTTAAAATATTATTGTTACACCTTATATAAAAGCAAAGTTGTGTTAGTTACATAAAATTACCCAACAAGCAACAGAACGGGTGGGCCGATTTATATGATCTTTGATTTTCTTTGATTTTATTAAAACATGGACAAATCGCTCAAACAATAATAATAAAGATAATTCATATTCTTATACCTACACTTGATTCTGAGAAGTTCGCCGGGACAGCCGGTGTGAAAATATAATTCACTGATACCATGGAGATATAACGGTGACAAAAAAACAAATTCCAAGAAAATAATTTCACTGATATTTGTTGTCTTTGAATTCCTTATTCTTAGAACTCGTCGTCTGAGGGAAACAAAATTAAATACAAATTTTTTTACACAACGTTCGCTTATCGCCTCGCATTCAAAAAAAAATGTTACCAAACAGATTTTTATTTGAATTTAGAAGAATCTCAGATACGAATAAGATAAAAATTTGGAAATCCTATTATAACTATCGCGTTAGTATCTAAATTAAAATATCCATAGTTAAAATTACTATTTAAAGACGGCTTACACCAGCTAATGGAATACTTTAACATAAATAACTATTTTGAATATATTTTCTTGGAATAATTAAAACAAAGAGAAATTGGCTTACAGAATTATTCAAAGATCTTGCCGCTCCTAATAATTGTTATTTCATAAGCAAACAATCTTAAGTCTGCTTGTCCTCATTCCACGGATGTTGATCGATCTAGGTATACGTATATTTATGTGAACAAAAAGTTAGATTTTACAAGTTTGATATTTGTATCCATTAAAAAATTTACTCTTCTAAAAATTGATAAGAATGAAAACGCGATGAATAAAAACATGCCCTGGGACAATTTAAGATGATTTTTGATACTTTGTTGGGTTCCGGGTGCTTTAGTGGGTTATGATAACTTGATCATTTTATTATATACTAGCTGTTGCCCGCGACTTCGTCCGCGTGGTATTTAACAAAGACTCAACCGTTGGCAACAGCCTGCTCGCGTTCTGATCCCGCGGGACGCGTTGCAGGTTGTTGCTAGCAAACTTAATCAGGCGCAGCGCTGCAACATTGGTTTTAATTTTTTTTCGAGAGATCCTATTTTTTTTTCTAAAACAAAAGTAGCCTATGTTACTCCTTGTTACATCAGCTATCTGCCAGAGAAAATCCCGTCAAAATCGGTCCAGCCATTTCAGAGATTACCCGGAACAAACAGACAGACAGACAGACAGACAGACAGACGGACAGACAGACAAAAATTGTAAAAAATGTTGTTTTGGTATAGGTAACGTGTATACATTCAAATGCACTTAGTAAAAAGCGGTTATTTTAATATTACAAACAGACACTCCAATTTTATTTATATGTATAGACTAGCTGCGCTCCGCGGTCTTACCCGCGATTAAAAAGTATGTCATTTTCTGACCCCTAAACTACCACTACCTGTGCAAAAAATCATGTCGATCCTTTGCTCTATGAAACATTAAAACAATCTATCCCATGCCAAATTTCATCCAGATTCCTTCATCCGTTCTGGCATGATTGAGTAACAAACATCTATCCATCTATACTTTCACATTTATAACATTAGTGGGATGATAATATTATGCCTCCATAGGTGACAGGAGGGCTCTTTCCTCGCTCAAAAAAATTGCTTGAGCGAGTAAATGCAGCCAGCATTCTTGCCACCATTCCACGCGGACAAGGTCTTTTTAATATATAGTTTGTTGTCGAAGGTTCTATTTTATTCCAATTTTTATTGATATATTAATTTTTATATTTTTTTCAAGCGGCAATTGAACGAGCAAACACTTTCCATTACTAGATATTTTTTTACACGTAGAAATAATCTACTATTTTAATTCGCTTGGACTGAGATGCACTGGTGGCGTCTTAAATCTAAAGAAGAGGCATAGATAATATTATTCAAATTTTTTCGAAGACAATATAATATTCAACTTACGCATACCAACAAAAGCAAACTTATTAATGGACCCAAGATGACTATTTAAAATAGTGCAAATAATGTTAAAAGTTTAGCGACCCGAGTGAAATATGGACCGAATTGAAAGTGTGTCGTGTGCCTATTCATAAAGTTGGAAGCGGGTTCCGTAGTGTGATTAATAGCACATATAGACCTATCGCAGGAGATGGATGATCTATAGACCTTTTCAGGTGCTCGTCGGATGAAGTGTCGAAAAGTTTTCAGTTCAAACGAATGTTTGGTCACTGTAATCTATCATGTGTAAATAAACCCGCCCAAATCTCTTACAGTTGAGTACTCCAGGAGTGCTCAGGGTGTATCTCCTAAAGATAAAGGATCCCGAGTGAAGGTTATTTAACCTGTTAGATCCTTCTAAATGGTCTGTAAGAAAAGTATTTGAAGATGTTTCTCATTTAGAGGTATTCCGTATTTACGTAAGACAATATTTTCTAGAAATAATATTTCTTAAAACTTGCACCGCATCCCGCCTTGGACGTATCTTTGCACTTCAACTGCTCCAAGTATTCTATCCAAAGACTCCAAGTAATAAGACATCGTTGTGTATTCAGTCACGTAGCGTCGTAGCGCGTGCTCGTAGCTGAATGCTACGCTCCTGCTACGAGAGCTACGAGCCGTAAACACGAGTTGCGCTCGGTTAACTTTCACGATGGTATTTTTAAATTTGAAGGAGATGGATTTTTATTTATATAAATAAGGGTTCTGTACCAAAGTGGTAACGGAACCCTTATCAAGCGTCAGTTTTATGACTGAAATGTGTAGTAACGTATTAATACACACCAATTGTATGGTGCCAAACCAAGCAACGTTTGTACCTATTATAGTTATCATTTAATCGTGCAGTGAACCAAGCTGTCGTCATAAATATATTGCTGTATTATTTGTACACGTATACTACCTGAAAACATCACATAGGTCTTAGCATAAACAGCTGCAAACAAAGACGTTCGTTTGATAAAACAAATATTGAAAATGCGAGTCATTCAGTATGCTGTAGAACAAGGGGAGAGCAAATATTCAGAGCGCGGCAACTTTGCCAGAGAATTGGACAACATCGCATCGGAGCTATAGATGTAAGTGCCTACTGCTTTGTTGTTTAACGATTATGTACGAGAAATACTTTAAATATTTATTCGAGTTGCAAACTTGAGCTAGTTCAGTAGAGTAGCATATTTTTTTTAGCGGAAAACTTATACTATGTACCACAAAAGTAATAGTAGGTATTAATATTGATCTACTAGGGTATAGCGACCCCTTTAACCTCGCCACAAGCTACACAGATGGCACTGCAGACGACATTCAGAACAATTGACATTTCTCCATACAATCCTGAAACGCGCTATGAGAGTTTTCGGAGCATATACAAGATCCCGACAATAAACGTCGGGGCACAGCGGCCGCCCCGCCAGGCATACCAACCACCCTGCTGGAAGATCTTCCCTTTTCCGCTAAAAGGGTATTAAGCAAGCGCATACTATATCAGTAGTTATTTGTAGAAGTTTCCTCACGGCTTTGCGATAATAACACATCTATTAAACGTTCGAAACGATACAGAATTCGAAAAACTAAACAATAATTGTCGCCATATTCTTATTAAACGGTACATCAACAATAATGATTGACAGCACTGATGTCCGGGCAAATTAAGGCCACGACCCCAACCTCGCAACATTACCGGGCAATAACCACTATGACAATGCAACAAAATGGACTCGGCAAATACCATTGAGGCCGGATGCCCTAGATAACATGAAAAACATTGCTCTCGGTTGCTTGAAAATAAAATGTTAATGCTATTAAAACTGATAACATTGTTAGGAGTGAGGAAGCCTAAAGAGCCCAGTTAAACACTCCTAGATCGGTTCGAGCATCAGTTGGACCTTGGATGAATGACTTAATTATAATGTAAGTCCACCGTGCATTTAAAGGCAAAGGTTGAGCTGCCGGTGTCACTGGTCATTCTAATAATGACTCAAGTGTGATGAAGATGAGGGAAGATCACGGTAAAAAAGGCTTTTTCAGTTTATCAATGCAGATTAAACTATAGGAAATATCGAACATTTCTTTAAGAGCTCTCGAGACCGATTTTGATGAAAACTAAAACTGCATTAATAGAATTTTTAAATATAATTTGTCCAGATAAGAATTGAAACGTATCCAAATTCAGACTTCACATGATGATTACAGATGCGCAATTTCAAGTCTTAGTATACCTATTCTAAATCATCCTGTAGATAAACTTAGTGTTTTCGCTCGAGCTAGACTCGCAAATCCCCGACTTGCGGACGCGAGATAAGCGTGACATGGAAGCTCCACGCCTCGCTATAGACGCTAAAAGCAAGATTACCACCCTAACTAATGCAAACTCTCAAGAATTATGTGAGATTAGGAAACCCAGGGAAAGGTTTAAACTTGGAAGATTATAATTACCTGCAGAAAATTTATTATACTTGTATGAACTTCCATCTCAGTGCCAATTTCCATGGGCGTAGCCAGGGTTTGCTTCAGGGTAGGGCAGAGCAAATCCTTGCTCTGCCCTACCCTGAAGCATAAAGATAATGGCTCAATTCGAGTATCCACTCGAATTGAGCCATTATCTTTTCTTTGTCAAAAGATTTGACATCAATAGAAAGTCGCTCTTTCCTTGAAGTCACATAACTTCTTGACATCGGTAGTGATATAGTCTTATACTTTTGGCTTGACTCTATAAGCCAGGGGGGGGGGGGGGAACTGCCCCATTGTGGCTACACCCATGCCTATTTCAATATTTTTTAATAGGAATTCTAAAAGGAACACCATTATTTTTATATTTCTGAAGACTTGAAGTGCAAAGATACATTCAAAACGGGATGCGGTGCAAGTTTATCAGAAGATTCTTTATAGATTTGGGATCCAAGGAGAAGGTCTAGGATCGTATACGTGATCCTAGATAAATGTATGCTTATAAATGTAGCATAATAATATTAAAATTATGTTAGGTTTTATATAAGATGTCCTATATCGATGGCTATATCTCCCATTCTAAACAAATAATAACATAGGGCAAACCAAAAGATCTATTAAAACCCGGGTAAAAGAACACATTGCTGATGTAAAACACCGGCGCTCCACGAAGTCTGCAATCTGCGAACATGTACAAGATCGCACCCGCCATTATATCAGGTTTGATAAGCCACAGATCCTCGCAAAAGAACACCGATTCCGACCAAGGATGATACGCGAGGCTATTGAAATTAAAAAAAACATCCTAATTTCAATAGGGAAGATGGCTGGGTGCTACCACCGACTTGGGATCCAGTAATTAATATTATTAAATCCAAGACCAAGCGTACCATTGCAAGACCTCAAGACACTGTGAGCACTTTCTGCGTAGATCGGACTACAAGTAACAATTAAATATGTGGGTACCCCGTCTCAAACTATGACTCCAGGACGTCAACCACCTCAGTCCTCCCGTGACCATGGTTGCTGTAAAGCAGCCGAAACGTCGGGAACGTAAAATAGAAATAAAATCGCGATAAAATCCTTAAAATTTAGTTTCATTTCAATGTGTAGGTATGTAAATCCAGCCAACTGATATTATGAATAAACAACCTAAGCCCAAATGGCAGAGGTGAAGCCCGGGAACGACGGTCGGTCGACGCTCAAACAGGTTACTTTGAAAGGCAGAGGTTTAGGGTTTGTACATATGAACCACACAATAGCCAAAAAAATAAAATTGTGAAATCTTTGTCGAACAGTAATTATGCCAACTATGGCAGGGAAAATGTACACATTTATATGGGTGATTCAAAAAGGGTATACTCACCTATGAACCTGCACTTATTTACAAAAAACAAAACTTTTATTTTAGAAAAAAACAAAACTAGAATAGCTTTTTTTAGACGGCTTATCGCAATTCTTACTTATTATGGGATAATTCAATTTAATCTGAATATGCCCTTAATAACGAAGGCAAGTGAAATTGTAGTCTCTGGAGCTCGAATTTTTATTGTGATTTTTTAAATTGGAGGGAAGGGTTTAATTATGAATAAATAAAGGCTTGTTATTTAGTCCTGACGTTCTTATGTCTTGTTTAGATAACACAGAAGGATTATAGAGGAATAGATTAATTCATTTCTTTGTGTATTTATTTATTTTCTTTTAACAGTTCACGTTTTATTGGGTCCTTATAACCATTAAATGCCCCTCTATCCACGAACGGTGCCCAAATTGAGATGGATTGGATTGGATTGGATGGCGATAAAAAGAGAAGCACATAGTTACGTCATAACATTTTTTTAAACGCATAAAATGCAGCGGTGTGCTAACTGAAGTGCACTTTATTGCTTTGTAGCAAGAGCGGCGTTTTAATCAAATGTTTTTGTGGAGAGAAATATCTGTTCGTGAGAACTATTAGATTATCTGTGCTAATTTACTTTTAAAAAGAAATTCAATTACCAATTTACCCGAAACCTCCTTTCAACAGTCGTTATAAAAATACACTAAAATGCGACTTGGATAGTTTTATAAAGTGGTTGAGTATTCAAGGCTCGCTCCTACAAGGTTACACGGATAGTATCCTTGGCATTGATAGGCCTTTACGGTGACCTTGGAGCGAGGTATCTAAGTGCGAACGAATTATATTGGCCCAAGCTATAAAAGGGAGAGGGTGCCATGAAATTGTATGTAATACTTGAAATGTAGTAATAATATAATATCGCCAGATGAACACACCGACTGAGCCCGAAGTCTGCTAACACAATGGATTCATAATCGAACAGCAACCACATAGTAATTGTCACTTTTGACAGATATTGTATGGGATATCTGTCAAAAGTGACAGTTACTGTGTGACAGATAGTGTATGGGATATCTGTCAAAAGTGACAATTACTATGCGGTTGCTGTTCGATTATGAATCGAATGTGATAGCAGACTTGGGGCCCTGCCTGTACAGTCCCATGCAAAACATCGCGTGTGGTGTGCGTACTTTACAATGGACTGGAGCGAGCCCAGTACTTGTACAGATATTGAACAAATCCATGACTCGGATGCAGCCAATCGTGCTCATCACACAAAGTTTGTCCCTACCAGAGTAAAAGTCAAACGACGGGCAAAAGTCACGATTTTTAATAACTAATATATTTTCAACACACCATAATCCCGCCACACCTTCCAACACGCACTGGACACATATTTCTACATACTGTGTTTCCAGCCGAACACTACGTACGTCAATAAAGGCGAAATCTCCCTAGGGGCTCTCGCGATAACGCCAAATAAATGATATTAAATGTGAATCTCTTGCCCAAAACCCTCACTGTACGTAGGTGTTACCTTCGCTTAGGGCTTGATAAGAATGTACCTACTCAATGTCGGTGAAGGAAAACATCGTGAGGAAACCTGCATGTCTGAGAGAACCCCTCGAAAGATGTGTGAAGTCTGCCAACCCGCACTGGGCCAGCGTGGTGGACTATGGCCTGAACCCCCTTCGCATTGAGGGGAGGCCCGTGCCCAGCAGTGGGACATAAAAAAGGGCTGGAATTATACTCAATGTCGAGAGATAGGACCCAACATGATGAGTACTCGTTAGGATATATCGTAGATATTTTCTACCTATCTGGTATTCCCAGGTTCCTTACTCTAACCTTAGCTTCTAGTATAATGCGGTACATATATCAACGTACTAGCGACTCTCCCGACTTCCCTCGACTACCAAAATTATTTATAAAAAAACTCCTCGTTCCTGCGTCAATTGCAGACACTGCGGGCACCCAGATGTAAGCTAAACATTGCTGAAATTCGCTACGAAAAGTGCTCAGTAGATTCCGGCATTAGCTCTTACAAATATACCGACACATTCAAGATAATAGGTACCTATACTATTCATGGAACTTTGGTGTAGTTTTAGATTATTACTGCGACCAAAAACGTTGTAAAAAGAAAGAACAATATATTAAAAAATTAATACCTCAATGAGTACTCATTCTTATTTCATCATTCGCTAACTGAATACTTCATTCAGGACCGACTGATGGTGTTACATGATTCTGAAATTCATTAACATTTTCTATAGCCCGAGTCGGCAAATTTTGGACAACCTCTTACCGAAATACGGTCCTAAGCAAACATGTTGAAAATCTCTGGACCACAAATAAACTAATATATTTTAAGTAGATTCTACTGAATATTGGATTTTGAGATTGTAGAAGTTAAAATTAGAGCTAGGGCCTAGGCAGTCGAGTTTGCTTGTCAACAATGCTCAAGGGAACATAAGCATTATGACATATTAGCTAGATACTAAAAATATAAAATTTTCATTGATTACTGTCAGACAGTATGGTTCTTCCGGTCCAAATGATTTAAGATCATGATCAAATGTATTTTAACCGACTTCAATAAGGAGGAATTTTTTTAACAACAATAGGAATTTAAGTGCATTGTAATCTATAAATGAATTAAGAGAAAGCAAGGTAACATTAACTGAACCTTCTAGTCCCCACACTAGGAATAAGTGACCTGTGGTTGTGGGGGCTAGAATTCCAATACAAAGTAGATCTTAAGCCGTATTAAAATGAACATAGATAAATTACTCATGTCTTCCTTCTTATCCTCATTTATCTTAATTTACAAAAGTAATTTCTAAATGTGGGAACCATGTAGCCATTAACTTGTAATTATATACTTAGAGTCAGTACGTTTTTGATCAGCTACTCAAGCCTACCTAGCCTTTCCTACGTTCCTACATTGTTCTCAGATACCCTTAACAAGGTACTGTTCAAATAATTTAAAAGATCTTTTTGAAAAGAGCAACCATAGAGTTTCTTGCACTTTCTTCTCAATAGGAGCGGCATTCCGAACGGGTGGTAAAGTTCTTGCTTAGCATTTTGTAACAATATTGACTTTTCATGAGTACTTCAAGTTGAAATAATGTTTTTAATATTATATTTATACGTCACTGTATTAATGGCCTGGCATTTATTTTTATAATGGCCCTCGAAGATATCGTTAGTGTTGTGTACAAAAAAGCGTTGTATTTACAACTAGCTGTAGCCCGCGACTTCGTCCGCGTGGTATTTAACAAAGACTCAGCCGTTGGCAACAGCCTGCTCGCGTTCTGATCCCGCGGGACGCATTGCAGATTGTTGCTATCAAACTTTAATCAGGCGCAGCGCTGCAACATTGGTTTTAATTTTTTTTCGAGAGATCCAATTTTTTTTTTCTAAAATAAAAGTAGAGATTACCCGGAACAAACAGACAGACAGACGGACAGACAGACAGACAGACAGACAGACAAAAATTGTAAAAAATGTTGTTTCGGTATAGGTAACGTGTATACATCCAAATGCATTTAGTAAAAAGCGGTTATTTTAATATTACAAACAGACACTCCAATTTTATTTATATGTGTAGAAGATATCGTTTTTTGTCTCAAGGCGGGTAGGTACACGATAAATCTCAATGTGCGGCCTACTACAGTTTTAATAAAAAAATATTTTCAAACATCTCTCTAACAACAACAACTTTAACTTACTCTAACAACTCTGTCTCTGTTCTTAGATGAATAAATGACAACATACTTTAGTAAGGAAAAAATCGTAATAATACGTTATTAGTATAGTTGAAATCCCTTTTACGTGTTGGACATATTGAGATATTTCTGCTTGACATTTAGGATTCGAGAATAATATGTGAATGCAGTTTCAATTAACAAGCCGTAACTATTATGCCGACGGACACAAATAATGCAAAAAAAATGCAAAATTGGTTACTTAAAACGATGAAAGAGATGGAAGAAGTGCTTCAAGTAAGGAAGAATAAATATCAGGCCACCCAGTTAGATCCCTATCTCGACAACCGCTCAGGGCAAGATTTGGAAATAAATTATCACACACTTGCATTGATTGCGACATCAATCTAGTGCCTAAAGTTTGCGCTAGTGTTATGTGGGCCGATTTGAAGCTATGGAATCAGTACGCATAATTAATTAATGATTAACGTAGGTACTCATCGCTATCATTCGCTCGCAGTGCAACCAACTGTCGATGTTCAATATAATCAGAGTACTTAACAAATTCTTCGATAGAAATCCGATATACCTTCCGTTCTTCAACTTTGACGAGTTTCAATTGGCTTTCCAGCTCTCCAATATTGCGTTTCGCTACGCCAAACTTTTTAATAGATTTTTCATTGAACTTCATCGTGTTACGTAGTTTTGGACAGTTTTCTTGTCATGTTGGCTTATTATGAAACCCTAGTCCTTATTCGATGCCTCACTGCTGAGGAACGTGGCCCAAAACTTCAGTCCATGGTGGGTGTTCGAGTTATAATCAGCCGGCGCCAAGGGTTGCCATTTTAGGCAAGTCTAATTGTCTCGTGGTTAGTCACCATTTTTTTCGAGATTCAAAGAGAGCGTTTTCTAAATGGGATTCATCGAGACTCAGTCACCTGCAAATTTGATCCGTCCATTTGCCGGTATATTTGGCCCTGCGATCGTCTACCCTCTACCATTCCAAGAACTATATGTTCCTCTCCATGCTTCCAGGCGCAATCCGTGTAGTGACCGAGAACTGCAGAGTGCGTCTTATGTCCAAAATTACTAGTCAGCCTTTAACGCCAACATCGTTTATGGCCGACTCACTGATGAATCATAATTACTGTATAATCGCTTTCTGGATTATATTATTACAAACTCCTACTATTTTACGTATTATTTATTTCTTAATTATTCTCACATAGCCATAACAATGTGCTGCTCAAAATTGTAACGAATCTTCTTAAAAAGAGCAACCATGGAGTTTCTTGCCCGTTCTTCTCCATAGGAACGGCATTCCGAGCGGGTGGTAAAGTTGTAGCTTAGCATTTTGTCACTTTTGAAAATTCATAAAAAATATTTTTATTCTGATTCTGAAATTCTTCCGAGCTTATTAAAGAAAAAAACAATTTTTTTTCCCGACGAGGGTCGAATATTGGTGTCTTCGCTCCATACACTGTCTGTTAACCATATGAACACATAAGGCAACCCACTAGGATTACCTGTTCCCTAAAGTTATTTCAAACGATAACACCAACTTATATTCTCGATGATTTATTATCCGCAGATCCGCACACCGCCCGCGAATCAGAATTACAAGTTACATTTACATGCGCCATTTCGTTGTAAGGGATCTAGATTATGATTGTGGCAGCCGTGATAAATTGCCGAGGCCCATATCAAAAGAGTTTCCGTAGCGTTTTCAATTTCCGCATACATATTCATTTCCTCGGTGGACGGCGTACAGTTTTGGCCTATATTTTTTTTTGCATATTTTTAACAACCTTTGGGGTTTTCCAAGCGTAATTATCTACTTGTTTTCTTTCGAAAATTATATCATTTTATTTATAACAGAGGTAGAATATGTTTTATTCATATGTCAACTCGTATTATGTTACAAATCGTTAAAAAAGTGACATGTTTGAGAATAAATAAGTAACTTTGCTCATTGTCTCTAAACGTTTGCTGACCGAAAACACTAACTACTATGCCTCTTGTAAACCAGGATTCCAGTGGACACCAACGGAGCGATCAATGTAAACACATACGTTTTTGAAAAGCAATCCTGTAACGAAATTTGAAATATTCATGCAGCATTCGAATCGATTGTAGTGAAACGAACAATATATCAGATAAAAATGGAAGGTTCTGTAAATAATAAATAAATAAAACGAATCAAATGCGCTGGAGCAATCAAGTTCACGAATAAATATTTAACAAATATGATTCCGTCTTACTTCGTTGGTGAGTTGTATCCCACTAATATAAATGTGAAAGTTTGGATAGATGGATGGATGTTTGTTACTCAATCACGCCAGAACGGCTGAACGGATCTGGATGAAATTTGGCACCGAAATAGATTATAGTCTGGAACAGCACATTTTTTTCTGCGTAGATCGGACCGCAAGCAACAATTGAGTATGAGGGTACCCTCATATTCAATTGTTGCTTGCGGTACCCCGTTTCAAACTATGACACCAGGACGTCACCCACCTCAGTCCTCCCGTGACCATGGTTGCTTTAAAGCAGCCGAAACATTGGGAACGTAAAATCAAAATATAAACGCGATAAAATCCGTAAAATTAGTTTTATTTAAATACATAAAATTCTAACAACGCGCGTTTGATCGCGTCCTCCTTGAAATAACTGTAAGTAACGGTATTTCAATTCGCTGAACGATTCAGATCAATTCCACCGGTTCGAAGAACGAAATCTATTACTGACCTACCTGAAAACATGTGAGCTGCATACTTTATTGTGTCGTGTTCACAACTATGGGAATACCATCGTAAGGGAAGTGTGAAAAGAATGCGTATTTACCAGATAACATAGGATATAATTGCACTATTAGCACATTTTGGTTTTTGACGTTTACGAAGGATGGATTCATATACCCACAGATCATGATAGATATGCCGTGCGGTTCAAAATGTATGGGAACTCGCTGTCTCCGTTTTGTTCCCCACCACTCGCCGCAAAACACATGCAATTCCATAAAACCAACCAATACGAAGTCTCTTCGGTGCGTGCTGCGTCGTCGCCGTATACAGCGGGTGTGCGTGGTACGGCCACGCGACGCACCAGTTTATTCAAAGTATCGTTAGACGATCTGTCCATGGCCTCGTACATTCACTCAGTAGCAAACATAGGTGGTACTTAAATAGCCATGTATTTTGTACCAAAATAAAAAAGTCGTTGTGCTACATAAAAACTAAAATAACATAATAAAGGCATCAAATATTTTTTGATTTGTTGTTTTTAATGAGTTTAAAGACGAATATATAAAATACTTAATACTGGCTGGTGAAATGAGATTCCATCTTTCGCGTAGTTCACTTTGCGGCTATTATTTTTGCACACAACCACGGAATAACACGGCATTTTAATAAAAAAGCTAGATCTCCGATACCGACGTGCAGTTGCAGTCGACTGACGGCGAAAACTCTATGTTAGCCTAATTTTGGCCAATTGTGTGCGCAAGCCCACCGCTTTCATAACATATCTCCTCTCATATATCTGTGCATATACCAATGATTTCGTACCATTGTAATTTGCATCGATTTAAACTTGTTGCAGAGTGTCACAAAACTATGGCTCCATAACCACAACTAGTTTAAAGCCACACGCTATCATGATTGTTGCTCTGATTTAATATACTAGAGTAACATATACTTCGATGGTAATTTTCAAAATGACGTAACATGAAAAGGGTCTTCTTAATGGATGTAGAGGTACACTCTCCCAAACATTAACTCGGGGCCCAAAGTGCTTCTAGTTACAGACCGCACCGTTGTGTGATTAAATCTTGACTATAACAGAAGCGGGGCTGGGTCACTGCAAGGTCAACTTGACCCTTACGGCAGAATGAGCAATTTAACTAATTGCGGGACATTTAAAGTAGTATTATTCGGCTTTTATTAATGATCATTTCTTTTAGAATACTATTCTATCTATAAATTTGACCAGCAATTAAACAATATCTTAAATCAACCTTACTCTATACTAAAATCAACTCTACCTAGAGTAGAGAATCACTATATCGTAGCATATCGTAGGCAAATTACTCGTAGCTATCCGCTACGCCGCTACGATATCCGTTGTTCCCATTTCCGCTACGACTGTATATAGCGTATTACTGGAATACTATACCTAACGGTGATTAAAAGCTTTACGACATTTCTACTTACTTTAGTAGCAATCTAAAACATTTATTTAATGTAAATAATTACTTAGTATACTGAAGCTCGACTTTTTAATGGATTCCTGTGACCGATGCGAGTAATTTTTAACCGATTTTAAAATGGAGGAGGTTCTCAATAAGGTTGTATTTTTTTTAAAGCCGATATTCTTATATGATGTTACTTTAGAGAGAGAGTTGGGAGGTTAGTTATGTATTTGGAGCCACTGATCCGATTTTTGAAAATATTATTATCCCTGAGTGCCGCGGGCAGAAGCTATTTGCTTATTATCACTAGCTGTTACCCGCGACTTCGTCCGCGTGGTATTTAACAAAAAGCGGACGAAGAAGCGGACGAAGTCGTCTAAAATAAAAGTAGCCTAAGTTACTCCTTGTTACATCAGCTATCTGCCAGTGAAAGTCCCGTCAAAATCGGTCCAGCCATTTCAGAGATTAGCCGGAACAAACAGACAGACATACAGACGGACAAAAATTTAAAAAAATGTAGTTTTGGTATATGTGCCGTGTATACATCCAAATGCACTTAGTAAAAAGCAGTTATTTTAATATTACAAACAGACACTCCAATTTTATTTATTTGTATGTATGTATAGATGTATAGATTTGCTTATATTATCATTATTATCATTTTCCAATACAATAAATCTCCAGCTTTATTAATAAACGTGACTGGGCGTCCACGACAGACATTCCGCCGTCCACCCCCCACTAAGTCGCGTCATAAATATATTTTATCGCCACTAAATTCCATGGCGATAATATCACAATAATATTAAAGAAGCTTTTATTTATGTGCGCTGTTTTATACACTTTATTGTGTTTAGACAAGTTACGGGATTAGGATTCGGGATTGGCGAGATGGTGGAGGCGAGGTTTATAGTTTGAGTGACTTTTGGTAGGTTTACACAACACTTAACGGCCACCGGGGCGTACTATGAACTCTTATTACCAGGCATTATGCTGAACTGCGCTGAAATAAAACAAATTTTACGGATTTTTTCGCGTTTATTTTGTTTTTTTTTCGTTCCAGACGTTTCGGCTGCTTTACAGCAACCATATCAGCAGTACAAGCTAATTGATTGGAAGTTCGCCCCCCTCATTACATTGGATTCAAAAACCATCGGCAAAATGTGGTTGCACTGCAATGCACCTCTGCTTATACCCTTTGGAGGGGTTATACACGTAAAGAATTTTATGTTTTCTAACTATTACGTCTTCTAATGAAACGAAATATAAATAGATGGTGATACAATCAAGTATGCAAATATAAAAGGGCACATTAGTGGTGGGGGCCACCTGGGCGATCCGACATGACCTGGATACGAAGATCGATACAGCGGAACCGCGCCGGTACATACGAATTGGGACTAGATGTCATCTTATATCATGTGATCCATTGATCCAAAAGTGACAGATGAATTGAGGTTTGATACCAGTACGTCAAGTTCGAGATTATTCGTGAGCTAACCGTATACTTTATAGTCTACCGTATTTAGACATTTTAGACGCTAGAGGCGCTTTTCAATTCTCCATAGAAAATGTCTAAATACGGCAGACTATACAGTATACAGTTCGCTCGCACTTGACGTGCAGATAAGTTTATTTTACGTTCTACTCTACCAACTTGACTATCAGAGCTTCGTACACAAGATACGATGATCTGAATAGCGCAGTCGGTGTTGACCCTGCTTTCTGTGCCGAGTGTCCCGGTATGGAATCCTGGTAGAGCACGATTTTTTGTACCTTAGTCATGGATCTTTAATATCTGTGTAAGCATCATATAAAGGGTAAGCCCAGTCCATTGTACGGTACCATGTGGCGATATTATTATTACCATATATCTCACAAACTTTGTCACACCGATTCGCTATTATTTACTACAAAGTATAAATATTTAATTAAAACTAGCAAGACCCCAAGACACTGTGAGCACTTTCTGCGTGGATCGGACCGCAAGCAAAGACTAAATATGAGGTTACCCCAGATCAAACTATGGCACTCGGACGTTAAACACCTCAGTGCTCCCTTGACCGTGGTTGCTGTAAAACAGCCGAAACGTCGGGAACGTAAAAAACATGAAATAAACGCGATAAAATCCGCAGAATTCGTTTTATTTCAATCAATCGATATAATCAATAAATATGTGAAAGCTTTTGGAAGTTTGAAAGAAATTCTATTTAAATCGATTCGGCGCTTTTACATGCTCCGCACAAACGGCTGAATAGATTTGAATGGAATTTGGGATAGAGTCATATATTTACCAACGGAGAATTGTGGGCGCCTACACTCTTCGAAGAATAAGTATGCACTGGTATTTATATGTGTTAATTATTATTGCAGAATATTACAAAATAATATAGGTACATAAACTATTCGTATAATGTTAAAGCGATTCGCAAATGCAATCCGGTGGTAAGGACTCATTCAGTGCGTGCGTAAGTCATGTTTATATTGGCCACGGTGATTACCCATTGCTCCAAATATACGTATGGAATAGGGAGGCCAGCCATGTTTCACTTTGCAGGACAAATCTAGTTGGGCAATGAGCCACCATTACGTTTGTCTTCGCTGAAGGAGAATGCAGTATTTAATTTAATTTATTTACTTAAGTGAAGGAAACGAAAGATTATAGTTTTTTTGCAATTTAATGATGTGATATGTAATCAAAGCCAAGGTATAATAATATGCTATGCCATGTATCCTCTACCGACAGTGGCCCGAAACATCGTCGTGGTCAGTGTTGTCATTAACATGTGTCTATCTTCTATCTATTTAACTCAAGAAATGCTGGGCGGATTTGTATGATCTTTGATTCTTTGTATTTGTTTCCGCCCCGAATAGGTGAATCACTATTAAAATATAAGAATGAATCAATACATAAAAGAGAATAAAGATAATTTATTTTCTTATATATTTGAATCTGAGGCGTGCGAAGTTCGCCAGGACAGGTAGTCTTCAATATAATTGACACCGCTTATTGGTCGAAGATGGCCGATGACGTAGTCTTGGGCTCACCACGCGACGTAGCTGTCACTGGAAGAGACACTTGGCCTAGCCTGTATACCTGGCGTAGCACATTATTGAACCATGATCAAAACAAGGTAAGCATGCGATTATTGTCTGTTAATCGAGTTATTAATTCCACCAATGGTTACAATCATCTTAAAGCTGATGGTAACTGTAGTGTAGCCAGTTGGGTGCTATTCCTGACGGGGCATAGACCTTCACGCTGCTGTATTATTAGACGGTGTTTGTTATGAGTACTTACCACTAAACTCGAGTACATGTTTAAGGTTACAGTTACTGCATTGTTTGCGAAATTATAGAATGCATTCAGCGAATGATTGAAAATAATGTTGACTGGCTACTAGAAAACTAATTTAACACATTTTCACGCCTGTATACCCTGAAGGTGTATGATGGAGAATGGGCAAAGAAGACCAGGACTGAATGTGGTAAATGAGATATAATATATATACGATGTCAAAAAGAGGTGTCAAGAAAGTTGACAGGTGCAACTTTCTTCTCTTTCATATCAAAACCTTTTTGCTCTTGGGATGTGGTTTACATACTCGAACAGGCAGAGGTCCACCTACAATTAGCTGATAACTTAGTATTATAGTCCCGTTGTAATAAGGGTCGAGCCTGTTGCCTTAATGTCAGCGATATTTATTTTAAATTCGAGTCCGTTCACATTGAAAATAAAAATCGTCTTTTACGCTTAATTGTCATGTATTTAAAAAAGAGATATATATATATATAGAGTATATATATATTTTTATTGTACCTAAATATATCACGTAACCTGAAAAATGTTCGCTACTGCGTACCAGTTAAATACGTCCTTCTTGGGTAACATATGGTTTACTAGCTGTTGCCCGCGACTTCGTCCGCGTGGTATTTAACAAAGACCACCGTTGACAACAGCAGGCTCGCGCGTTCTGAGCCCGCGGGACGCATTACACGGTTGTTGCTATCAAACTTAATCAGGCGCTGCGCTGCAACATTGGTTTAATTTTTTTTTCGTGAGATCCTATTTTTTTTTCTAAAATAAAAGTAGCCTAAGTTACTCCTTGTAACATCTGCCAGTGAAAGTCCCGTCAAAATCGGTCCAGCCATTTCAGAGATTAGCCGGAACAAACAGACAGACAGACAGACAAGAATTGTAAAAGCTGTTGTTTCGGTATAGGTAACGTGTATACATCCAAATGCACTTAGTAAAAATCGGTTATTTTAATATTACAAACAGACACTCCAATTTTATTTATATGTTTAGATTACTTTCTCCAACTATGGGTATTATAGGTAGATATGGGTAACTGAACTTGCACACTACAAAAGTTCGGTGAAAGCATGGAGCCGGAAGAGAGAGGGGTGGTGCTCTTATGTTGTTGTGCACGCGCTGATTTATGGCAGTGACGTCATCCATGTGTACTAGTCTGTTCGATAACTAGTCTGTATCTATACATACAAATAAATAAAATCGGAGTGTCCGTTTGTAATATTAAAATAACCGCGTTTTACTAAGTGCATTTGGATGTATATACGGTAAATATGCCAAAAATGTTTTTTTTTTAATTTTTGTCTGTCTGTCTGTCTGTCTGTCTGTTGGTTCCGGCTACTCTCTGGAATGGCTGGACCGATTTTGACGGGACTTTCACTGGCAGATAGCTGATGTAACAAGGAGTAACATAGGCTACTTTTATTTTAGAAAATCGTTTTTGTTAAATACCACGCGGACGAAGCCGCGGGTAACAGCTAGTTCTAAATAATAAAATTTAAGGATTTTATCGCGCTTACATTACGATTCGTTTACAGAACAGACCGCAAGCAACTACTTAATATGAGGTTACCCCAGTACAAACTATGACACTAGGCCGTCGTCCACCTCAGTCCTCCCGTGGCCATGGAATTGTTGTAAAGCAGCCGCAACGTCAGGAACATAAAAAAACATAATATAAACGCGATAAAACCCTTAAAATTAGTTTTATTTCAATGTGTAGTATTCGCGTAAATATAAGAAATCAATCATATTATATTTATTTCGAAAATACTTTCACTGTTTGCCTACGTATGTACCTAGAGTGCTTGAGGAGGAGTAATGTAGAGTTTAGGACCTAGTTCGAATCATAATAAGATGAGGGTAATTATTCCGTCGGCCTGTTTATAAAGCCGGTCTGTATACACGCGTACTTGTGCCTATGATAACTTTATAATTGATTTTTCGGAGAGTTCGATGAACTTGTTAGAACACAATAAGTATGATGATCTGTATTTATTAGGTTGAGTTAGATTCGGGTCGCGGTAAACTTCAGAAACATCTACTTACGTACAACAGAAAAACTTGATAAAATTCATATCAGTACTTTTGTTAAATAACAATTTGAACGGCACAGTTCTGAAAACCTCCTCGTCCTAGCTAGCTAGCAAGGAAAAAGCAGTGATAGCCAAGTTGGTTGAACGATGGCCTCGGTAACGAGGTTCGTAGGTTAAAACCCTGGCTCGCACCTCTGGGGTTTCTGGATTCTGTGTGCTGATTTCATTTCCATGATTATCACTTCCTAAATGGTGATGGAAAACATGGTGAAGAAACCTGCATGTCTGACAGAACCCCTCGAAATACGTGTGAAGTCCGCCAACCTGCGTTGTGGACTGTTGCCAATCATTTTGGGACATTTAAAAATCGGCTAATATTATAAGTACAAACTACATTAAGTTGCCTAATAAAATGCTATGAAGAAGCGATATCCTAGGTATATTCTATATTAAAATAAATAAGTGAAATTACTTATTTCACCTGAAATATATCACCGACCCCTGACCTACATGTACATTACCGCAAGGTGCTATCAAAGGACCAACGAATATTGGCCACATACACCGCCGTAACGCAATATTGGATTTCTAATTAAATTGCGGGCAAGAGACTGTATGGTACTTCACTACAATGTAGGGTAGATCCGAGGCCAAAATGTGGTAAAAGAAAAACATAGGAGTACTTCTTGTTTAATTTTTTTAGATTGGCAATCATCTACAAGTTTGGGGTCTAGTCACCTTCGTCCGTAGGAGAATTAAATACCCTCGAGATACCCTACACGTGACCCTGGGTGGTGCGAACTAGGTGACAACTCTACTGGTGGTAGGCTTCGGCCGTGGTTAGTCACCACCCATTGAACAAAGCCATGTCGCCAAGCGGCCTAGCCGTGTTCCGGCATGATGTTCGGTGTTGCCATTCATGGATGGCGGGTCAGATCAGCTGCGCTGCATGTGCCTAGTGAATGTAGCGTCTCGATCTACTGCCGCCTTCCTACCTAGGCAAGTATGCTCCATCGTAGATCTCATCATCACTTACCATCAGGTGAGATCGAGATCAAATACTTGCCTATAATGTAATAAAAAAAAAAACAATACAGTGGCATTTTCGCCTGTATCGAGTCATTCTTGATCATTTTTATTGAATTATATGTACCCCTGATGATAATGATAATGTTGATGATGAAATGAATCCCCTACCTCTATCAGTAAAGCAGTGCTTTTTTTTTAGCTCTACTACCGGATCGGAACGCGATTTCAACTGAGAAGTTCCAGCAAGAAAAAAAACACAAGCCCGCTTGTCTTTTCTTTACAAACATTATTCAGGGATTGTCATGAAGAATAACCATTTTTTGTTGGACCCTTATCTGTCGGGCAGATACTTTGGAAACGGCACCCTAGATATTCCATCTCCGTGAGCCCTCAATAACCGCGTATGTCATTCCAATATTGATAGCGATCCCGCGGCACTGGGCCCGAGGGAATGGCCAGTTACTTTAATGTATACCGACCTTTCGTACACACAATGGGAGATTTCGCAAAGAAAATACCAAGGTTTACTTTCGACTCGATACCAAAAGGTTTCGTTTACTGCAAATAAAGTTTTATAATATGCTTGAAAAGGCTCAAAATGGATCCTTTATTTTTTCTGCGTGTTGTAACTGCTACTTAAGGTGTGAATGATTTGTCAGGTTAAGTATTAAAACACAAACGTAAATTTTAGACGACAGCTTGGATTAGTGGTTTGAGCGTAAGCCGATCAGGTCACTGCACAGGGTAGTTGCGGGTTCGATTCTCGACTAGGGAAATTTCGGAAACGATCTTTTCGTAATTTACCCTGGTTGTTGCTGCTGTTGTTGTGGATGTTACTGGGATCTCCCCCAGTCCATTGTACGGTACCTATAATACAAGCGTTACTTAGTATGGGGGTCATACACTTGGTGTGTTCTCGTCTGGCGATTTTATGATTATTAATTAGAGTAACTCATTATAATATTATGTATTACTATTCAAATATAATTTCAGAAATCTGAGTGTAACTTTTGAATTCGAAACGAGTTTTTAGTTTTATTTAATTTCATTTAGGCAATAAAAATATAGAAACTAATTCAGAGTTTCCACAAGTTAATTTAATTTGAACTTGCACAACGTCTTAATATATTTTTTATAATTAATCTGATTCATAACTTATGTACGTTATTGATCGTTGCCTGGAATGTGTTTCTTTAGTTCTCTTTTTAACCAAAAATAATTCACTAAGATGAGCGAAATAGAGCAATGATGCACCCCATGATGCTCGCTTTTTTTTATTTATTTTAGGCAACAAAAGATGTAGTTCCGACCGAGGATGATACGCGAGGCCGAGGAAGGAAGGAGGAGGAAATCAAAAATACATCGTAATTTCAATATATAAGATGGCTGGGTGCTACCACCGATTTGGGATCCAGTAATTAATAGTATTAAATCCAAAACCAAGCGCACCATTGCAAGACCTCAACACTGTGAGCACTTTCTGCGTAAATCGGACCGCAAGCAACACTAAATATGAGGGTACCCCGGTTCAAACTATGACACTAGGACATCAACCACCTCAGTCCTCCCGTGACCATTCTTGCTATAAATCAGCCGACACGTCGGAAACATAAAAATCGTAATATATATATGCGTTAGAATCTTTAAATTAGTTTTATTTCAATGTGTAGTATTCGCGTAAATATAAGAAATCAATACTTTTCACCTTATATATAGGTAGATATGTGATTTATGACAGTTAGATTACTACTAGCTCGCTAGGCGCCGCAGCCTCCTCAAAGCCTATAAATATCAAATTGCCGCTAATGGATTTCGTGACCCTTTACGTTCCACCTGATATATTAAGTGTGGATCTGGATTTCATTTTAGAAGTAAATTTAACATAGTCGAAGAAGTCACAACTTTGATGCCTTTTGCTTAGCACATTTAATGCTTGTTTAATCTTTTCAAAGCAAATAACCCAAAATGCGCCTAGTCGCGCAATCACCTGTAGGCTAAGCAGAGACCCCTAATATAATCAGAACGTCATTAAGATAACACGCTGTCACTGTCATACTTATTTATGAAATCTGTGGTGTGAGAGGGATGGACGACGCATACGTTACCGAAACAGCACGTAAAAAAGATTGCTCTTGAGTTACGAACCACAAAAGACACTATGCAATTTAAACGAAACGTATGGTTCGCAATCCCGAAGTTGTGAGCAAGCCTGCGCTTACATGAAAATTGAATTACAGTGCCCACGCGTGCCCCGGATAAGTTTTAGGCGATCCATCTCTGGTGTGGCGGGCCTAAATGGAATGAGATTAAGATTTGAGAAAAGAATTTCACGAGTGCGATAGCCAAGTTGGTAGAACGCTTGCCTCTGTAAAGAGGTTCGCAGGTTCTAACCCTAGCTCGCACCTCTGGGATTTTTGGATTTCATGGGCGTATCTAATTTTCAACCATGATTATCACTTGCTAAACGGTGAAGGAAAACATCGTGAGGCACCTGCATGTCTCAAAGATCCCCTCGAAAAATGTGTGAAGTCCGCCAGCCCACACTGGGCCAGCGTGGTGGACTATGGCCTAATCCCCCTCGCTTTGAGGGGGAGGCCCGTGCCCAGCATTGGGACATTAAAACGGGCTGGTATTATTATTATTTCACGAGAATATAAATCATATCGCCAGACGAACACACCAATAAGATCGCCCGTAGTCCACAGTAAAGTCCCAAACTAAACAACGCTTGTATTATGGGTACCGTACAAAGGACCGGGGGCGATACAAGTACATAGTTATTTACTTATACAGATATTATACATCGATGACTCGGCTCGGGTATAGAGTGCTCATCAAACGATGTTTGCCTCTATCGGGATTCGCGAATACGAGACCCCTCGGTACAGAAAACAGGCTCACTAATTGAGAAACCATTGGGCCGTGAGACGTTCGCTGGCGAACTTAAGGTCCTATTTCATATTCAGTAGCCTGACTGACTCTCAAACCATTACGTTACGCAAAAAAAACCAAGGCACGTAATATTCTTTTTAATTTCAATCTCCGATATACCATCGCTCGCTGTTAGGTACTAACAAAGCGATATACTTCGTAAAAAAATATTACCATCTCATTAATTACGATTCGAAATCCTACGGGGCGTGACGTTTCACAGATGTATGGTTCGCGGTCTTTCGTTGGACCTGCGTTGCGTCCCAAAAACCGTAAAAGTTTTACGAGCCATTTGCACGGAGACGTTAAAACCGGTAATTACCCTGTAGGCACGTATCGGGGTTACAATTAATTACGGTAAAAGGTGTGGTGAGTGTGATTTTATATATAAATAATATGTGTATTCAGCAAATAATGAGTTAAATAAGGGGTTTGTCCATACTAACTGATAAAGACAATAGCTAGTTAGGAGAAGCTATAACAATCAAGACCAATATAAAAGAAAAAGTGAATGAAGTGTTGTGTCAGATTGTCAAGAAGTTGGCAGGAAAAACAGAAGACTAAAAACGTAGTGATACTTTCCATTACCTATTTATCGATATCGGAGTATCGATATTATTATTTAATGATGGAACATCATTAAGCCCGCATGTGTGTTCATACCACATGTTGTCTAAATAACCGTGAAGTTGTCAATTTTATTTTATTATCCAAAAAAAAAATATATAGAAAAAGCTAAATTATTGATATTATGCTCAATATCCGTTCTTATTTCCTAGTAAATACAGCATAGTATTATACTCCCACCTTCCAATATCTCTCTAGAAGCTTAACATGATTGACTTACAGCTTTCAACGTCACAGCATAAATAAATATAAATAAGGAATGGAATCGCACAAATCCGGATATAATCCGCGTCTGAGGGAGGTCGGACAAGGCTCGCTCACGGCTCGTTTCATAACATAAACATCGAGGAATAAGTCTCTGAAGACGAGCGGACACATTCAAGATAATGTCCTACTTCAAAGAAGGATACGCGTCGAAAACTATTGCGAACAAATTATCTAGTACTACCTCAACTGGGCGCCGAATAATAAAATAGGAATCGTCGTACAATAGGGCCCCACAAACTAGTCATAACGGAACGCTGCATAGAGGGAATATTTCAACAGTAGTACCAATGGTGGGTTTAAAACAAGTACGGGTTGAAAAAAAATCCTTACGAAAACCACAAAAAAATACCAACAATACTCATTCTTCCGACCGAAATAGCTACTCAGCATAACAAAATTGGCCATAAAATACGTCTAAATCCTGGAAGTTGCAATAAAACGAAGCGCGCAACTGGTCTACGAACCGATCACTCCGAAGGACAATAAAGTTGGGGTCGAGTCTCCTTGGCACGACTCCAGCCCCGAGAGGGTCATAACCCTTGACGGTGAGGCGGTGTTGCCAGTTAAGGCATAAGTTTATCAATTCATACAAATAAATAAAATTGGAGTGTCTCTTTGTAATTTAAAATAACATTGAAATAAAACTAATCTTAAGGATTTTATCGCGGTTTATTTTTTTTCTACGTTCCCGACGTTTCGGCTGCTTTGCAGCAACCATGGTCACGGGAGGACTGAGGTGTTTGACGTCCTGGTGTCATAGTTTGACGGGGGTACCCTCATATTTAGTTGTTACTTGCGGTCCGATCTACGCAGAAAGAGCTCACTGTGTCTTGAGGTCTTGCAATGGTACGCGTACCGCGATAAAATCCTTAAGATTAGTTTTATTTCAATGTGTAGTATTAGCGTAAATATAAGAAATCAATATTAAAATAACATTTTACTAACTGCATTTGGATGTACGGTACATATACCAAAAAACATTTTTTACAATTTTTATCTGTCTGTCTGTCTGTTTGTCTGTCTGTCTGTCTGTTTGTTCCAGCTAATCTCTGAAATGGCTGGACCGATTTTGACGGGACTTTCACTGGCAGATAGCCGATGAAACAAGGAGTAACTTAGGCTACTTTTATTTTGGACTAGCTGTTACCCGCGACTTCCTCCGCTTTTCGTTAAATACCACGCGGACGAAGTCACGGGTAACAGCTAGTATTTGATACTTTTAATGTCCTGTAATTGTGGTACAATCAATGAGGTCGAGCCAAAATAATCGATTGTTTGCATTTTTATTCATATAACTTAAACATATAACTTTCTTACACGATGTCAATCATGAACAGATCAGTCAGCCCGAGGTTGTACTTCTATGGCAGGGTCTGCCACCGGTGGCCACCGCGCGGGTGTACTGGATTACGACAGTGAACTTTGTGACGTTACAAATAATGTCTAATTTTGATTTCACAGACCTAAGGATTCAATGTTCAATTATTTCATAAAAACCGTAGAAATTTTCCAATCTAAGGCCTGACCTAGCGCATTTATCTTAATTAGTAAGACTAGCCTTAATTATGCTATAATTGTAAATTCCAACTCTCAATAGAGATGGCAACCCACTTAAGTGCCTTCACCTTTTTTTCTGTAAATATATAAAAGGGCACAAAGCCTGCCTATTAATCGAGCCCGAATACATTAAATGTAGCTTTGGATACTTTCACTCATCCATTATTTATTCATTCAATAATTCATATCAGAATGGAGTCTTGTTAAAGGCAATGTCTTTGTCGAGTGCATTATTTAAATTAAATCTATACATACATATAAATAAAATTGGAGTGTCTGTTTGTAATATTAAAATAACCGCTTTTTACTAAGTGCATTTGGATGTATACACGGTACCTATACCGAAACAACATTTTTTACAATTTTTGTCTGTCTGTCTGTCTGTCTGTCTGTTTGTTCCGGCTAATCTCTGAAATGGCTGGACCGATTTTGACGGGACTTTCACTGGCAGATAGCTGATGTAACAAGGAGTAACTTAGGCTACTTTTATTTTAGAAAAAAAAAATAGGATCTCACGAAAAAAAATTAAAACCAATGTTGCAGCGCAGCGCCTGATTAAGTTTGATAGCAACAACCTGCAATGCGTCCCGCAGGCTCAGAATGGTCGAGCAGGCTGTTGTCTTTGTTAAATACCACGCGGACGAAGTCGCGGGCGACAGCTAGTACTAAATAAATATGTATGAAACATTTTTCCATTTATCGAATTAGTTTGAGAAGCCATAAAACTGTACCTTAAAATAGAGTTGTGTTTTAGTAAAATTCCATAGTTTATAACAAGATAAACAACGATACTTTTTTTTCTGGGAAAGGGATAAATAAATAAATATCGCCATACGAACACACCAACTATACGGTCCCACTTTAAGCTTAACGCTTGTGTTACGGGTACCGTACGATGGACTGAGGGCGAACTCAGTATATATATTTTTTTTATTACATTATAGGCAAGTGTTTGATCTCGCTCTCACCTGATGGTAAGTGATGATGAGATCTACGATGGAGCATACTTGCCTAGGTAGGAAGGCGGCAGTAGATCGAGACGCTACATTCACTAGGCACATGCAGCGCAGCTGATCTGACCCGCCATCCATGAATGGGAACACCGAACATCATGCCGGAACACGGCTAGGCCGCTTGACGGCATGGCTTTGTTCAGTGGGTGGTGACTAACCCCGGCCGAAGCCTACCACCAGTAGAGTTGTCACCTAGTTGGCACCACCCAGGGTCACGCGTAGGGTATCTCGAGGGTATTTAATTCTCCTACGGACGAAGGTGACTCGATACAAAATATAATTCTCATTTATATACATATTAAACATCCATGACTCGGGTTCAAACATTCGTGCGCATCACACAAAGCTTGTGTCCCTACCAGGATTCAAACCCGGGACCCTCGGCGCAGAAAGCAGAGTCACTACCACTGCGCTAATCAGGCTCGGGATGGGTACGACGCACTAAGTTGCTCATTCAACTAGTTTATAATACAAGTATTATAGCGTAGCTTGATAATAGAGCCCAGTAAATGTCTAATTTCCCAACTCGACATCAACAAACTTATAATCGAAAAGTGGGAAAGAAAAAACTTCTAACAGATATTATGCACTAGTCATCAAACTTACTCCCAGCACCGAGATGTTTCCTAAACATAATATTGAACCGAAACTTTGAATTGAACTCCATTGATGTTTACTTAGATAACGACAAGCCATGGCATTTACTGACAGAGAAAGGTCAAAATGTATAATTTTCTCATAATCTATACATATAAATAAAATTGGAGTGTCTGTTTGTAATATTAAAATAACCGCTTTTTACTAAGTGCATTTGGATGTATACACGTTACCTATACCGAAACAACATTTTTTAAAATTTTTGTCTGTCTGTCTGTCCGTCTGTCTGTCTGTCTGTCTGTCTGTCTGTCTGTCTGTTTGTTCCGGGTAATCTCTGAAATGGCTGGACCGATTTTGACGGGGCTTTCACTGGCAGATAGCTGATGTAACAAGGAGTAACTTAGGTTACTTTTATTTTAGAAAAAACATAGGATCTCACGAAAAAAAATTTAAACCAATGTTGCAGCGTTGCGCCTGCTTAAGTTTGATAGCAACAACCAGAAATGCGTCCCGCGGCTCACAAAGCGCGAGCAGGCTGTTGTCAACGGTTGTCTTTGTTAAATACCACGCGGACGAAGTCGCGGGCAACAGCTAGTATTAATATAAAAATGGAAGAAATAAAATGTGCACTGAAAAAACTAATTATCAGAACGTTTTTAATAGCCTAAATTTTGTGAAAATAAACCGAAGTTTAATTATATTTAAAGTTGAATGTGTTACTAGTAACAAAGCGAGTGAATGGCTTTATAATCCATTATAACTTTCTATAAATTTGAAGGTTCATATTTAGTATTAGTCATAGACATTGATTTTTATTTAATAAATTATATACAATAGTTATATACATGGAAAAACAAAAAACTAAAAAATACTTATTAATAGCACATTTAAAAATTATGCAAATTATGTATGTATAGTCATAAACTATACACACATAATTTGCACTCATAATTATAGATATAAATGTCACCGGCCTTAAACGAGGGTAGTTGTACTTTCGTTCGACCGAATTCAAGGCTTCGACCCGCGAATATTTTAGCGTTCATCAGCCGAACGCACGTGTGAAAACAAATTAATTCGCAGAAATAAATTAAATTAATTTACATCTCATTCGGTAAAATTAGTTTTCTCTAAGATCGATTTCACGTGAATAATACCGCAGACTTGTTGAACAAATGGGGGAAGAGGGACCCACCACTGTACCCTCGGCTTGTCAACTTTTCCAATTATAAACCAGACAAGTTGATCAATAACTCAAGAAGCCAACAAAACCGAACTCCTCCAAGGTGTCAGTCGATAATCTGTCTGTCATGAGTGTCGGGGTCCTAATTGATATGCAATCCTCCGCGAAACGATGCGAATAAAAAAAAAAAAATTGACCCATGTTTAGCCTCTAAACAGATTTATTGGTAGCCTAGAGCAGGGATCTCCAAGCTTTTTATGCTTAGGGACTAGATCCTCATACCTCCAGGTGCAATAAAAATAAATGTTGTCTCAATTGTCTTACATTGACGCAATTGCAAATGACATCAAGATCTTCCATAATCCATGCTGCGGGCCGTATTGGTGGTGCTCTTTTGGCTCGCGGGCCGTAGTTTGGCGACTCCTGGCTTTGAAACCACAGCATAAAATAACAATTCCATCGTTGTTGACTTTGTTGCTGATGACTACTGATACAAGAAGACGGTCGCTATTGGAAGAAGCCACCATGCTCTTTAAGTATAAAATATTAATCCCTTTTTCTATTACGAGGCACACTTATTATTGAGTTAGTTCTAATGTTGATATTTTTTATATATATATATATTTTTTCGTAACGCGGCTGTTTTTCCAAAACATTTACACAACACCTCTTTACCTAATTATAATAAAGGACAGACTGTAATAACATTTCAAATGATTGATTTTATATGCTTAATCCTTCATTGGAATCCATTTTTCTGTTGGCATACCTATTGTCAAGTTCACGGATAGAATTGAAACGTGGGCCAAACGTGTTGTCACCATATTCGAGATCTTTATTGGACAGTTCCATTTTTAACCGACTTCACAATGTTTAAGTTTCTAATTCACCTAGCAGACGATGTCCTTTACCGAATCTTTGGCGGACATCATTTATTTTTTTCTTTGATAAAAACCTTATCGGTATCGGATCATTAAAAGCCATGTAAAAAGAAGATATGCCAATTCGGCCCCGCCAAGTCATTAGTTTACTAACGACCAGCATTTATTTTTTGTTTATATACATGTAGTTGTATTACAAGGATATTAATTACAGAATGAATTTGGAATTATTATGATTATTACGTAAAGCAAATTTCAAAGCCCAAATTTATCGTCAAAATTATCTTATATTTATACAAAATACTGTTCCAAATATAGATAAATGTATTACATCATTTTTTTGCAATACATTTTCTGTATGTTTGTAAATGCAGTTTAATAAAATATTTTATCAAAAAATATTGACATTCAAGGTAAAGCATGGACACCGTACCATAAAGCAATTGGCGGAGTAAATTGAATCAAATTCAGTGCCCTTTGAAACGGAGTGCAAACGTCGACGCGAGTCAAAAAATACAAAAACAATATCAATCCACCGAACAATCCTTTGTAAGCCGTTTAAATGGGCACCATTGTGATCATAGATTGTAAAACGGCATGACCCATAGAGATTATGAAATACTTCTTAAATTAGTGAAGGCACAACAATAAATCAAAGGTCATATCAATGTTTTCTTGGAAGTTTCCCCGAATTTTGTACTTGGAACGGCATTCCGAACGAGTGGTAAAGTTGTCGCTCAGAATTTTGTAGCTGGTACATTAATTCACCAGCGACTCTGGAATGCAGATAATGGTACCTACATAGGAGTATTTTTCTCTTAAGTGCCAACTGGGCAGGCCACGACTGCCGCTGCCATTCACCGTTCGGGCCAAAACCACTACCAACTGGGTTCCATAAAACGTATGATGCCCACGTGACCGGCTTAAGGGAGATGTCAGAATGAACTGGACACCTTAACTCCAGTCTGGTCTTCTATACTCCACAATAAGGAGGAGTGAAGATGGAAAGACCTTTCAATGGCCTTAACGTGATGATTTGTATCCTTATCATCATGTGTCAATGGTTGAGCGAGCGACGCCGCCGGCAAAAGCTAGTGCTTTATACCCTACGGCCATTCCGCTTTGTGCCGATTTTGCTTTTAATTTTAAAGTAGGTCACGATGTACTCGCAGGCCTTTTGTGAGGCGAAGCGCCGGGCGTCTTTTTATATCGAAACTGCTTTGCTAAATCCTATAGAGGTTTCGTGTATCTCAGCATTTAATTATATTAAATTGGCAACGTTGCTATCCCGTTTAAAAGTGGAAAGCTACTCAAGCCAAGCCCATTCTATTGTGTTCTTTATAGAGAACTACTTTTTCGCGCACCATTGAAGTGCATCGAACGCAACTGAATCGTTCTACAAAGGCGATACAGTCGCTAGGCTACTAATTCTGAATGGGACGTTGCTACGGGTTGCGTCGCATCGACTGAGCGAATTGTGTTCAAAAGCTCTTATTGTTAAATCGCTTGCATGGGAATAACGGGAATAACTATTATAAGGGTATACGGGGACATGTGACACAGAATGTCATAGACCAACCGTTGAATTCTCGAACGTAACTCAAGTTTGACGTTTGACGATGACGAATTATGCCTGTACGTCAAGTGCGACATTATTCGCAAGCTAACCGTATACTTTATAGTCTACCGTATTTAGACATTTTGTATGGAGAATTGAAAGTTTTAAATGCCAAACGCCGCAAATCGGAATGCCGTTCATATAGAGAAGAACGGGCAAGAAACTCCATGGTTGCTCTTTTTTTTTAAAGATCTTTTACATTTTTGTGCAGTACATTGTTATAGGTATCTAGGATACGCCAATGTCAAAACCATTCAAGCTGCGTTAGTTGAACTCTCAATGTGATTAGGACTGTTAGGTACCAGTACTAAACATGGTCTTCATTGCACTTTGACAAAGTTAAGGTAATAAATATAAGGGGTGGACGACTTTTGAGACGTTCACCCTGTGACTAAGCAACACGTGGGTCAGCACTCAGCAGAGATTTATGTGCTCAAGTCAAAGTCAAAGTCAAATCATTTATTTCTCCTAGGCCTACAGCGGCACTTACAAATTGTCATTAACATTTTTTTTTCATAACTCTACAACGGAATCTACGACTAATTCCGTCCAGAAACTCAGCGGGCTTGTCTATTTAAATTTTTTTTTAAACTCTTTATTTTTTTCGACAACCATGTATTCCAAAAAAAATCTCCAGTGTGTTGCCATGCGAGGCGTTGCTTCGGTGATAGATGAGAAAATATAGGAGAGGCTAAAAAGAACCTCATCTTCGGTAAGTAACTATGGTGGGCCAATGATATCAGGTATTACAATGAAAAATAAATCCGTTTCTATTACTACCTATAGAATTTGTCAAATCGAATTGTCCCATAAATCGAATGAGACAAATGGATTTCTAAAGAATCGTTTTAGAATAGATATTGCAAGTATTTGGGTTGCTATGACGCTTTGTAAGAAGTTCGTATCGGAATTTGGATGTACATAGAACTTTGAAAAAGATAAGCTTAAGTTCAAGATCAAACGGTCCACACAACTCCACAGATCTAATACCATAAAGGCATACTTGGCGCGATCTTTGACCGCAGCTTGTCAATTGAGAGGTTGCCAAGTTGCTGCCAAACTCAGGATAAAGGGTAGGTAGTAGTCAAACGAATCCTCTGCCGAGTTTAGCTAAAGTTGAAGTGTCAAAAGAGTTATAAAGATAAGAGAACTTTTATGACCTTTATAAAAACCTACATAACGCACGTTTTGTAAAGGATCAAGAAGTAAGCTTCCTTAGTTGTTTAATATCTATTCCCCTTTACTCGCTCTTAGGCTTGAAATAATAATGATTATATGTGACCCGAGTATAATTTCTTCATGTTTTGAAGGAATATATTTATTACGAGGCTTCTAAAAGTAGCAGAAGAACGTGACGATGAATTTATAATAATAATGTTAGGTGCAGGCGCACTGAATATTCACAATCGATAAATATCATTCGAATAAAGAACACATTTGTCACATCTTATATAAACATACTTCATGTTTGACTTAGACTCAGCGAAACTGTATCACTTACATACAGTTCGTTTATTCTCTCGAAATTTTCGCTCATTATATTTCCAAACACGTCTCGTAGAAAGCTATTATAATTGGATTTCTTTTGATAATTCCCAGAAAAAAAGTCACGGTTGATTATGAAACAATGTTTAAAACAAACTCGTGATTGGATTATAACTGAATTGGAAGTAAGTCTTGGAGGGAAGTGGGTCAGTGTCTGATAGGTTTGGTAGAACAGGTGATTGGGCGAAATGAGGGCAAAGTACGGCGGGAGATGCGTCGTAAACATTTTTATGGGGAAACGTATAAAGGGGTAATGAAATCTCCATTGTCTTAGAAACAGTTGCTAAGAAGGTGCACAGATCCAAGAAAGAGAAGATAAATGTCTTGAGTGCTAGTAATAATAAACCAAAATAGTATCTTCGCCTGCTGAGGTTGATTCGCTGATTTTAAGCAGTCGACACCAAGCAGGTCGGAGTTCTGAGGTAACAAACATAAGAAAAATACAATGGAATGGAGAACCTCCTCCATTTTGAGGTCGGTTAAAAAGGTCTCTACGTGTTGGAATGTTCAGGGCCTTATACACTAAGAATTTACTCCGGTTCTTAAATATTAATAAGCTCTTCTCAAGCATCGTTAAGTACTGTAATAAATTATGCAAATTGCAATGCAAATTTTATTTATACTGAACACATTTTCTCTCCCGCTGCGGCACTCAATAACATAGCTCAATACATAGTTGACATAAGAGCCAATTTAATTATTAATTAACAAAGTTCAAGTTCATAGTTTCAGTTTGAATATTTCGTGAGCGAGGGCGAGTTTGAACTCTTTTCAGGTTGTTTAGTCTGCTAATGGATCAGACATCGCCCACGCTTCGAGATACGGTTTCAGTACGTTTATATTTTTTTTTGGTACGGTAATAGACACCGTTGTTGTAGAATCTTCTAAAAGACAACAAATATCCACTTTTTTTTGTACACTTTATTTATGATACACTTAAATACAACGATAGTTATATTTTGATGTTTTACTTTCATCCCGAATTTATTCACGTTCTATAACTTTTTCAAGCGTCATATATAGTACTGCGCAAAGCAATCCTCATGTGCGCAGTACTATATGATGTTTGATAATGTTATAAAACGTTTATAAATTCGGGGGATGTTTATGTCTATTTTGGCTTTGGGTATACATATATTTTTGGGGTCATTTTATCGCCATGACAGGGAAGGGTAGGATGTCTGCGAATTTATTTTGTTGAAATCCCACTTTGATCCCAATTTCATTAATTTCTACTAAGTATATTATACGTAAGTCTCGTGTTGCCAACGTCTATAAAAGCCACGTGCTGGCATCTAGGGATAAAAATGTTCTACTAATTATATCCCTACAATTTACTGGCAGCCCCGACTTGGTTATTAGCTGGCAACACTAGAATCTAATTAAAGAGCAACTCGACTCGTTGTTAGGGATAGAGGGAAGATAATCTATTAAATGTCTGACTGAGGTAAGTGCAAACAATATTTTTAGCTGTATAAGACAAAACTCTTTTGTAGATTTTTTATAATTTTGACTATAGTTATATTTATCCGTGGATGTTGCACTCCACCCTTACATGTTTTTAAAATTAGCACACCCACAAATGGGTCACATTCAATTAAACCTCCCCAAATGGTTGCGAGAGGGCCGAGCGTCAGCAGAAAACGATAACGACCCGACATTACCCGAAGGTGACGTCATTACCGACTGTGCCGCGAATGAGGGGACAAATTGCAGTAGCGGGCATGCCGAGTGACGCAATCAGCGCGGTGTAACCCTATTTAATGGGCTGTGATGAGCTATTACCTCACTAAATATGCGAATGTGCTAGTTAAATTCACTTCAACAGCAATATTGCTGGATAGATTTTGATGTCGCCACTGTGGCCGAGGCTTAACGTGATAGTGTAAACGCTCTAAAAAGTGGTAGTACAGAATTTCCTTTTACAGGGCGAGAGTTGCCAACTCTCAACATAAATATGCCATAACGTTGCTATTTAAAAAAAAGTACGTTGAGTACAATTGTAATAAATTATAATTAAATTCAAGTCGTTAATAGTATCATCTTTCACTGTGGAAGCAATTCCTATCTAAGCTGCATATAATTAAAACCATCCCGTTAACTTTATTTCCGGGACTTCTCAGTTAAGGTCGTGTTTGGATCTGGTTCTAGAGTTTATCAAAAATATGTATACCTATATGACTATTTTTCCCCCTTTCGTAACCGGCCCTAGCAACGTACCTACATAGATCTATATCATAGTTTGTTGTACAAACAAACATAACCATCACACATCCTATAAATGCAGTGTAGTAAACAAGAAAACACATAAACGGGTAAAGTACCCAATACAAATTAAAAAGTTTATCACTTATCGTTGAATCGTTTCTCAACAAACACTAGGGTGAGGTTTGCTGACAGGCGGAGCGTAGAGAGTAGCGCAAAGGAAATCAAATGCTCAGTATTTTTTTTTTATATCGCCAGACGAGCATACCAAGTGTACGGTCCCAAACTAAGCATCGCGTGTATAATGGACTGGGGAGGATCCCAGTATATTGGTATTACTTTCAGATATGATTTTTGTCAATATGTCCGCACATCGATGACAAGCAACGCACAAGCAAGACTGTTTTTGACGAATCTTGGCACGGCGATAACCAGGGTTAACAATAAGGTGGAAGCGCTTTTACAAACCTTGGAGTATTGTATCGCTTTAGGTATTTTTTAAGAAAACTGAGTACATCGAGACATCCAATGCAGAATGCCAGTATCGCGAAAAACTAAATTCAAAAAAAGATGTCCAACTTTTTCGTAAAAAATAAAAACTATTGATATTTTGAATTGCGCGCCCTGACCTGGCGCTCGGATACATTTTATCCGGGGAAATGGGTGACTTCGACCGTAATAGCCAACCAGAACGTCTATCAAAAAGACGTATAAAGTTCACCAGTGTGGTGGAATATGACCCAAATTCCCCATTCGAATTGAAGGAGAGTGTGTCCCGTATAATGGCAATAGGCTCACTCTTATTACATTGGGACCAAATAATATCCCATCGTCGAAATGTAGTCGTACTGCAGTGTACCCCTGCCTTCCCCTTTGAGGAATACAGAAATGATGATTGTGTTTGAAATCGCTTCGCCCTTCAATAAAAGTACATTCCTAAGCGTCGTTAATATGAACAGTGCAAATTCCAGTTAACGAAATTAATTTTCCACGCGACAGCGCCGCGAAACGGTTGTTGTCAGAAACACGCGCCGCCTGTCGCGTCACCCGCCTGTCGCGTCGCCCGCCGGTCGCTGAGTACCTACATCAAAGAATAAACTACAGCGCGAGCTAATTAGCCAGTGAGTTATGCCCCTAACTCGCAATGTATTCGTTTCAACAATAGTTTGTGACGTAGCTCGTTCAGATTAGGCCGAAATTAGCTGAGACCCGGTGCGATTTAATTATAATTAATAGCTAAACATTATTCTATACTAGGCGATATTATTATTATTATGTTAGTTTTAGCAAAAATAGTGTTAATATTTTAACTGTTGAATCAGTAAGTTATATGGATCACGTTGATGTATAAATTAATTGTGTAAATGACGTTTGATTTTTTTTGAAAAAATCGTTTGGTTTTTAAATATTATTGCACTTTACATATATTATTATTAACTATGCTGTGTACCAATGATGTATTTCTTCACCTATTACGAGTGTGAAAATACAACAATACGATTAGTTTAAGTCCAGTTTTTGTGTCAACAGAATCAGCGCTATTATCTAATGCGTGTAAATTATCCAAGATAACTAAGCGGACAGGGGATGCAAAAAGAAAGAAATCCCGACCTCGATTTGATGACCATCGACTTCAGAAGAAAAACCAATTCTTTTGAATCAACTGAAATACTTACACAAGCGACTCTTAAGACACGGCAGTTCAGAATGTCACAAAAGACGAAAAATGTGGTACCTACCATTAATGAAAGTGTTAAGTCATTTGTGTCTGGGAGTGGTCCGGAGGGCGCTCAGCGCTGTAAGACGAGCGGTCTTGCTTAATTGTAACAATTAGTGGCGACGCGACGCCACCGTCTTGAAAGCACTTGTAACGAGACACTAGGGAGCTAGGAGCCTTCCAGAGAAAAAGAAAATGCGATAAAATAATGCGCGGCACGGTGGGTGTTGAGACTAGCGAATATTGCTAAAGTTTGATTAGCCGTTCCTACATTGTTCTCACATACCTATAACAATGTATTGCTCAAAAATGTAAAAGATCTATTTTAAAAAAAAAAGAGCAACCATGGAGTTTCTTGCCCGTTCTTCTCCATAGGAACGGCATTCCGAACGGGTGGTAAAGCAGTAGCATAATATTTTTGTAACTTGACGATTCATAAGTACTGTACAATAATGGTCTACGTGAATAAAAAATATTCTGATTCTGATTGAACGACGTTGGTCGCGATTTTGCCTATAATGAGGTTCAGATTATTAATACTGATTGTTTTTTTGAAAAACGAATTATTTTACTACTACGTATTTTGATAATATTTTGGGCACATACTAAGGATGTTATAAAACATATCGATGAGTTGTTAGTATTATAATCAAGAACAGCATAGCTGAATGAGGGCACAACTAAAGAAAAGCGACGAACTTGGTAAACTTGATCCAGTTTCGAAATTATTAAAGGATACCAAACTCTTGCAACAGAAGTTATATCTGCTCTAAGTCGCTAAGGTTGTCGATAATGGTTGCCGAAGTTATCAATTCGAAGAGTCGAGTCGTTATAATCTTTTTGAACAAACTTTTCTTTACTTATAATCGTAAAAGGTTTTAAGTTGCTTAATTGGTTTCGACAGCTTCTTATTATAGAAGAGATTGGTTAGCTCTATGGAATATATAAACAGCGGTCCAGAACGCGATTTACAAGGCGTTCCTGTATGGCACATAACCTCATCACCAACACGTTTGGCATGTATCTTAGCATATATTTATAATCTATGTTACCATAAGCCATAAATAATGCCATACTTAGTAAAAAATTTGACCCTCGCCAAAAGCTTTCATTCGGTACAATGTTGTTTGTTTTCAGCCAGAATGCCCATCATTCTTTCATAACATACATATTATAATTACACCACTAAAAACCCCTTCGAAGCATAGTCATTACGGTACAATTTACAATGACGCATAATATTTTACAAACATTACCGACACTCTCATCAGAGATTCAAATTCAGAAAACCGACAACATTGAAATTATTTTAATTCTCGTCCCGTAAAAACTAAACTAAACTTTTAAATAAATGAAATAACTTTCTAGAACGCACCGCGCAATGACTCGCTAGGGGTGGCACGTTTGTGTAATTAAACATAAAGAATGCACCCAAAATGTAATAGGTAACTAATTAAATGTAATTTATCCTCTACTCGTTCGAGGCGCGATGCCATTATTTTATTGTCTGGCTTTTTTTTTTTAGTATTGAGCCACAACTGACTACACACGTTCCTAAATGGGCGAATAGGAAAAAAAAGCAAACGATCAAATTGACGGCCTGATTAGCGCAGTCGGTAGTGCTTAATGTGCCGAGGCACCGAATCCTGGTAGGAACTAAATTTGTGTGATGAGCACGAATGTTTGTACCCAAGTCATGGACGTTAACATCTATATAAGTATTATATACTGCGTTTGCCCCCAGTCCATTCTACGGTACTCATTATCCAAGCGGTGAAATATTTTTTTTTACAGATTTTTTTTCATTTTATGTTTTTACGTTCCCGACCTTTAGGCTGGTTTACAACAACCATGGTCACGTCATGTCATGGTTTGTACTGGGGTTACCTCATATTTAGTTGTTGTTGTATTCATGTAAATATAGGAAACAATATATCCAAGTGTGGCTTAGTGTGGCACCGTATAGCTCGTGTGTTCGTCCTGCGCTTATATGCTAGCTGCACAGTATTATCCGTACATAGTATTCCAATCTAAATTAACCAACCCTAAGATTCGGCTGACCGAAAACAAACACGATTTGTATATAAACATGAATTCAGTACATTTGAAGGGCGGACAGAGATTGCAAACATTTTAACGATGGGGGCGCGTAATTACCCTTTTAAAATGTGTGTTTATGGCGGTAGACAGAACTCGCGCTTTGCATAGTCAATGTAAGATGTAATTACGTAAATCGTTAGCTATTAGCCGCGTAGGCGCGTACTGATTGACTGCACCACGGGCGGTCATTGAGGCTGCATCGAGTTGTAGCCTCAGTTTGAATCCGCGTAATCATTTGACATTAACAGTCGGCCTGAAAGCGACGCAGACAGCCGCGTACCGACCGACCGAGCCTGCTCATGAGGCTGATTTGCCTCAATACGTCTGGATGCGATTGGAAAGATAAAAATTGTGACTAACGTGTGCAGCAGCAGCCTTTCAAGGCTGCGCGGTCGGCCAACAGGCAGCCATTGATAATGACAGCACTGGGGCGAGGCATAACATTTTCAATTTGCAAAAAACTTCTCCAAGTTTAATGTCACATGAAACAAGAACTCATGTTACGCTAAAGTGCGACAGAAAGGCAGCAATGTGAGAAAGATCACCAACCCTGACGTGAGAACTACTATCACACTGTCAAGCACGTAATGACCGAGAAAATCCTCCCATAGAGACTACTTCGCTGGCCTTGATATGGTCAAGTGTGCTGTCGGCCACCGAAAACATGTGTGATTATCGTGCCTTAAACGGCGGTTGGAAATGTAAGGTGGGCCAACACACAATGGCACCAAAAAAAAAATTACTCAAATCATGAACATAACACAAATACCGTGGTAATGTAATGAAATTCACAAAGTGAGACAATATATGACAGGGGTATGCCATGTCGAGTTTATCCCTCGAGGCGGTACACAAAGCCGTAACAAAGGGATTTTTAGGTTAATATAAGTACACGTACATTTTGTGGAATCCAACAGAGCGTATGTAGAGAATGTCTGAAGTTTACTTTAATATAATTAGGTGAATTGAAATAAAACTAATCTTACGGGTTATATCGCGTTTGCTGTAAAGCAGGAACGTAAAAAACTAATAATAAACGCGATAAAATCCGTGAGATTAGTTTTATTTCAATGTGTAGTATTCGCGTAAATATTAGAAATCAATATAAAAACGTACGTAAGATAAATTGTTTTGATGCATCGTTATATAGTGGTTGCTGTGGTTGCTGTGGTTGCTGCGGTTGCTGTGTTTGCTGTGGCGGGTACGGTGGAGTAGGTGTGGTTCGAATAAATAAGGCACTATATAATTTTGTAGCCGATTGCCCCGATTTGCAGAATAACCATTAAAGCATGGAGAAAATTCACAAAAAAAAATATATACCATGATTCATTATCTCAAACATGTGATTCTGTATGACCATTATTTAATTTGTCTAACTATAATGTTTGCGAAAACGAACATTAACCAATTGGAACATTCGCGAATATACAATACTTAGGTTTTACAATAACACTTGTGTTTCCAAAGTCGTGTGGGGAGTGGACATCCTACATAAAATGTTACATAATAATGTAGCGATTTCAGCCAAACATCGCGTGTGCGTCAACAATAACAATACAAAACATAACATCATATAATTTACGTGAAGTGTCTTCCTACGCGTCCGTGACTCTACAATTTTATATATTCCATTACTTAAATACTTGAACGGTTGAATATAATATACGTTAAGGTTGAGATTCGAATAGCATTGCTGTTTGGGGATCGCACAATCTGGGACATCGGAAACGTGTCCCAAATGTGTTCTAAATTACATCATAATGTTGATTAAATTGATGTGGGGTTGAGGTGCGATGTGTAGGCACCTACTATACAGGGTGTAAGTGGCTTCGTAACGAAAACTGATACCATGGATTTAACCCATGATTCTGGACCCCCCAGAGTTGGAATTTTCCGTCGATCTTTTCATGAATTTAAACGCATTTTTTTCAGAATTGTTGAATTGATATTAGCTTGAAATCATTATAGAAGTCTATCTCAATGTGAATTTAATTTAAAAAACAATAATTACTAATTTAGACATAAAACGGCAATGAAATCAAAACTGAATACACTCGAGCGCGCTCGTAAATCAGCTGTTTCGATGGAGTTCATAGGCGAGGTCATTACAAGCGCAACGCCGTCCGCATGGGTACTTAGCTTGCCATCTCACACCTCAAATAAACAAAGCGCCCAGCGGCCTTTCGGCATATCCTGCAAAAGAAGCCGCCTTTGTCGGTACAATCATTTGATGTCGCCGCGTCACCCGACGCCGCACGCGCCGAAGTAGTGAAGCGACAGATGCCAGACGCGACATTAGGCACTTAAGTACGGCTACGTAATTTTCGATTTTAATCTAGTGTCATAATGAGGTTTTTTATTGTTCCAATCTCTAACAACCTTTAAGTGCAATTATTTGAACGATTAAAAAAAACAATAAAATGATATTTTGTTCAAATTCAATCTATCGCATTATTTACACATCTAGACCGGAAACTTTCATGTTGATTGCAATACACCCCTTTAATTGAATAAATTAGCTAATGTAAGTATACCAATACCAATACATGTAAGTATAAGACTTCAAATTTTCGAATTAATACGCAGCACTACTGTTATTTTCTTTGTCTCATCTACATTTTATCGATCTTTTTATGATCTATGCGTCGGGAAGACACTGAAATTGTTGGCGGTTTTGATTGATATTTACCTATTCGTTCGTTAGTTTTAGTTATTCGGTGTCTGTCTGCTGTCCAGAGCAGAATTCTCTTGGGCTAATAGATAGTTTACCAGTACGCGGCTTACGTACGTTTGTAAGCAGTTTAATTTTTTATAGTTCGTGTGTGTGTGTGTTTTGATACCTACATTAAAATTGCCTCGCGGGCGGACGATGGATCCTCCAGGTTTTAGTGCTCGCGAGTATGGACAAATGTTAATGTGTTATGGTGAAGCACGTGGCAATGCACTACGAGCCCTACGACTGTACAGGGAAAGGTATCCCAACGCTCGCCACCCCGCGGACAGCCGCGTTATAACTCGGGCCTACCAACGTGTTCTCAACAACCAACCCATAGTTCCACAGCGTGAAGGAGTTGGAACTCCCATGAGATCTCGTACAGTGGAGAACATTTTGACTGTCGTGCGGCGAAACCCGCGATTGGGTACGCGCACCGCGGCTCGAGTGGTACGCATGCGGTACGGGACCCGTGTATCGCACTGGTCTGTACATAAAGCATTACGCGGAGATCGGCAGCGTGCTTATCACATTCATAAGGTGCAAGCGCTAATTCCCGCTGATAGAAATCAACGTGTGCGATACTGTAGGTGGTTTCAAGCACAACATCGCGCAATCCCGGGATTTGCTGCTAATGTAGTATGGACAGATGAATCCACTTTCACGCGGAACGGCATGTGGAACAGGCGCAATTCCCACGTCTGGGCCAACAGGAACCCACGGGCGATACAACAGACCGGGCATCAAACACGTTGGTCAGTAAATGTGTGGGCTGGCATTTACAATGACCAAATTTTTGGGCCCATATTTCTTCCGGAGCGACTAAACGGCCCACGATACCATGAGTTCTTAAGAACAACTTTTGAGGAAATACGCGATGAAATTCCGTTGGCCCATTTGCCGAATGCTTGGTACCAACACGACGGCGCTCCCCCACATGTGACACTTCCTGTGCGGCAATGGCTTAATGAAGCTTTTGGTGACCAGTGGATAGGCAGGTTCGGTCCACAACCTTGGCCAGCTCGGTCACCGGACTTGACTCCCCTAGACTTTTTCCTGTGGGGTTACATTAAGGATAGGGTATTTGTAAGTGAGTGCCAGACAGCAGAAGAAATGCGTGACCGCATCATTAGTGTTTTTACGGCATTGCGTGCAGATTGTGCTCAAGACCTTACACTGATGCCCCGGCTCCACGCTGAAACTCTTCGTCGCGCTAGGATCTGCGAGCAGCTTGGTGGTGGACACTTCGAGCCATATCTTATTAGAAGTGAGAGAGATTAAGGTAAGTTAATTATTTGATACAGTAGGTATGTAGTGAAGAAATTAAATTTCAACTAATTATTTAAACCTAAAATAAAATAAAAACTGAATGTGCTATTTGTGTTTATGTGTAGTCCTTCACGCGCCTCTACTCGCACGAGGCGGGTAGGTACCGCGCGGAGCGTTGTGTTGCGATCGCGTTGCTAACAATACATTGCGCGCTCAAAAATTACACCATTTGTAACCAATGACTTTCGACATAAATGATTTCGATCATTTTATTATAGGTATTAAGTGTAAACTTAACCCAAAGTTTTCGTTACCATGCCCCTTACACCGTGTATAGTCACCTATAAACTAAATGTTTGTTATAGATCAATAAGTATATACCTATCATACGTTTCACGCCTAAAAGGGTATTTTGTTGGTGGTAGGCGTGGGTCGCCAATGCTATTTCACGGGCAACTTTCACCCTTAAATTTATAAGAGCTTTAAATCAATTTACAATGGCAATATTTTAAACTGAAACTCTACAGATGATTCTGATTATTTGTGGCCGATTGAAACACAAAATTATTGATTAACAATAATAATTTTGACAGAAACCAAAAAAGTCACACAACGTTGAGCTAATTAGTAAAAAGTATCCATTAAAAAGCGATGGGAAACCCTAAAGCAAATCACTGAATGTAGAGTGTCATTAGGACTTGAAAAGTCATGCAAGAACTTACACACTATACTGGCTTGTCAAATATCGGTTGTGTTGTTTGTGGTAAGCTTAGCGTAACAAACATGCGATTCTTATTAGATGGTCCATAGTGTTCAAATCATGTCATCCCACTTCCCACTAATATTATAAATGTGAAAGTTTGGATGGATGGATGGATGTTTGTTACTCAATCACGCCAGAACGGCTGAACGGATCCGGATGAAATTTGGCACAGATATAGATTATAGTCTGGAATAGCACATATGCTACTTTTTATCCCGGAAAAATGTATGATTCCCGTGGGATACATTTTTTTAAATTTTTCATAGAGCAATGGATCGACATGATTTACAGAAAAGGACATACTTTTTAGTCGCAGGTAACACCGCGGGACGCAGCTAGTTATCCATAAAACACCACATTCCTTACTCTCGTAAACCCTTTCGTTATCACCGCTTCGTCACGCCCGTATGAACACCCAACCGGAAGGGAAGCGTTCCAATGACATCATTTCATTCCTACATGACGTGCGCATAGATCAGAAATTAAAAATGAATTCATTCCTTCTTATGAGGGATTTAAAGCTCGGTTGGAGTACCTACTTTTCTCATATGAGGTAAAGTTTGGGAGTTGGATGTTGGGGGTAATCTCCGAAACTACTGATCTGATTCTGAAAATTCTTACACAGATGAAAGTTCTATTTTTCCTGATTGATATAGCCTAATTTTCATGGAAGTACCGCGGGCAGAGCCACTGCAGAAGCTAGTGTTGAATTGATGGGAGTGGGAAAGCTTCCACAAATGAGAGAATGGGTCTACAAACCTATACAACTACTTACATTTAAAGGCCACATACAACTGACTCATAAACTCAGCCTATGATAAAATTGCCGATCGATCATCTAGTTAAGTATTCTGACGTGAATTACGAACGATATGCTAGAAATTAACGCAATGAAAACAAATTTCCAAGATTCCCACGGGACATAAAACTTAACGTAACTCTTCATGGTCAAGGGGCTTAGTCCTAGTTTTGATAGCATCAATATTGTACAGCTGAACTCGTAATTATTCGATCACTGCTTTAATACTTTCAAAATTCGTACTAAGGGGCCCGAATGTATAAATTACGACTAAACTGAGACAGAATTCGAACTAAAAATGTTTGCTGTTGTTCTAATATATTACGACCATGAAAAGGAGCAATACATTCAGTTCAACTTTAGTTTGTTCCGAAAGAATACGAGCCATTAACTAACAAGTATTACAAAACAAACAGCTATGAGAATAAAAATTCCGTACGATTCCAAACGGCTTTGCGACTTTAGGAACGTTATATATACACGGGCAGGATTTATAATCGCGACTTCAAACTATTGGGAACTTCAAACGCGACCCGCAACCGCAGCACCAGACCGCACTGAGAACATCAAAGCTCAATATGCCTCGATTATATTAATTACTAGCTACGCCCTGCGGTGTTACCCGCACAAAAAATCATGTCGATCCTTTGCTCTATAAAAACATTTAAACATCTATTCCACGGGAACCATAAATTTTACCGGGATAAAAAGTAGCCTATGTGCTATTCCAGGCGATAATCTATCTCTGTGCCAAATTTCATCCAGATCCATTCAGCCGTTCTGGCGTGAAAGAGTAACAAACATCCATCCATCCAAACTTTCACATTTAGAATATTAGCGGGATACTCATCGATCTGCAAATAGCAAACTGACAAGCATAGTTTCACGTAATTTCCCGGTCGAATACTGTCCCTCACGAAAACAGGCATGTAACAACCCGTCCTATTTTCTCGACTCGACTCGACTGCCCCGGCTACGCTAATGCTACTGTTTTGTTCATTTCGTACAGCTCTACCCCGCCGTAAAATAGATGGTGTCGTTCTGTAGATGTAGTTAAATGCAGCAAAAGACTTAGGCAGTTCTCTGACGCAGCTATCGTGCCTCCATGCTAGGGAGAAAACTGCGCGGCAAAAAGCTTGTGGCTGTGCCGATGCCGCCGGCATATGTGTAATAGCCACCCAGACTGTCTAATAGCAATTGCATGTTTGCGGCGTCAGTTAGTCCATGCTTTGCCGCCTTGTAACGTAGGGTATATGTGTTTCCGAACTCCTTCGAGCTGTTGGAACACAGATGGTATTGTGAACACCTGTTGAAATAGCCAAAGCCAGTTTCAAGCTACGACTCAAGACGTTAGCACACACATAGAACTTATGAATCGTCAAAAATGTTATGCTAAGACTTTAAAATATATTCTCGCCGATTTGCGTCACATCATACAACCATTTCTGATAACCAAAACATACTCTGCCATAAACAATCCACATTGATCATGATGCGCGGAGTTTTTCGAATGTTTATTATAGGTAATCCCCTGCGGATGGTATATCCGTGTCAGACTGGGATTTAAGATTGACGGCCCCTTGACCCACTTGCATCAGGAGATAAGACAAGGCCGGACTCCGATGCAAGACAGACAGCTGATGTATTATTTTGGCGAATCGAGACGACGATGGCGACTTGGTAATTGGCAAATGAGATGTTTGACCATTCATATCTCTCATAATTGATATATTACTACTATCTACGGGACAATCAGACAATAATAAAATATTGCACAGTGTAATCCCAGTGTAATAATAAGGTTATAGAAGAGTGAATGACAAATTTTGATAACATTATGAAGATATAGATGAGATATAGAGTTTGGTACGAATAATATTAAATTAAACTCTACCAATTACTATGCAACATAATCCGCAAAAGTGTCGGCTATAATTTTTTTTTAATTTGCTTGGTTGCAATAATGTTGAATTGCTATAAAAATTTTCAACATATTTTTTCATTCAGTTCTCCCGAGTCTACGCTTCTCCCATCCTTACGTAATATACTTACATAATCTGTGGTCAAGACTTTTGAACGGAAAGGATTAAGGTGGAAGCGATCAGTCGCATTCCCATACAAATTTCAACATTGTAATACTCGATACACATACAGTTTTTTAGTTGTACAAGCATTGTTATCAATTCTCTATAAATTAAAGAGCTCGCAGAATGAAATATCAGGCAAAATCTTATAGTAATAACATCATAAAACGATATTAAATTTTAGGCTTGTGTGCGTGAATAAAAGCGCCTCTGTCCAAATTAACCCGTAACTAATAAAGCATCCGATTCTTTGTCTTTCAGTATTTACGGCGACAGATGGCAGCAGGAGTTTTTACTTATAATACATAAAGACATAACATTATAATATATAGAGAGATATAAATTTTCTATAAATAAGTATAAAGATTCATAATAAAAAATTAAAATTAAAAAATACATATAAATTTCGTTCGTCCATCGAACCTACGAACAATCGCATGTACCTACGTTTTTCACTTGAGCCACTTGGGGTGTGTTATTATCTGTGTGTGCAGATCGTCATGTATCCCTATTTCCTGTAATCCAAGTTTTTAGGATTTGTCTGCACCCAAAACATATTTTTTCGGGTTATTATAATAAAATAACCTACATACCTACATAAGGCATGTATTTATTTTTTTAAATAATCAATGAATGAATGAATATGTCATGTTTCAATTGGTTGTAAATATCATTGAAACCTATCAAAATATTCGTCGTCTTGACTAGTGGTCTACGTAGCCTAATGTTCTACACGGTTGATGCAAACGTGTACTATAGCAAGTTCAAATCTTGCCGGTGGGCTTGTCTTTTTGAATGATTGATATTGTTTCTGTAAGTGAATATTAGATTTCCAAAACACACAGCTCGGCCGTGTTACTCCAACATGGTGTGGTAGTAATATAACGAAAATATATATAGGTAGTATGTACACCTTCCAAGGCCATAGCTAGATGATGTCGTGTTACGAAATATGTCGCGCGAGTCTTTGTCGATTTATTGATCAATTTATCAAACATTTTTTTAGGCACTGCCGGGTGTGCTACTGATATATATATATATATATATATTGGATATATATATATTGGACTATATATAGATATATATATACATCTATATATACTAGATGCGCCCGGCGGTGTTACCCGCGATAAAAAGTATGAAAAATTAAAACATCTATCCCACGGGAACCATACATTTTACCGGGATAAATAGTAGCCTATGTGTTATTCCAGACTGTAATCTATCTCTGTGCCAAATTTCATCCAGATCCGTTCAGCCGTTCGGGCGTGAAAGAGTAACAAACATCCATCCATCTATTCATCCATCCATCCATCCAAACTTTCACATTTATAATATTAGTATAGATATACATATATATATATATATATATCAGTAGCACAGCCAGCTGTGACTAGAAAAAATGTTAGAATACATCGACAGCGACTCGCGCGACATATTTCGTAACATCGGTTTTTAGTAATTATTCAATATTGAATCAATCTGAGAAAATCTACATAGCGACCTATATGTGTACCTATCTCTTCTTCTTACTTACTGACTAGCTATAGGAAGGTACCAACCAGCAAGGCATGTATGTATATATATATATACATACATATATATCCAACCAACTAACCTAACACGATTGGCGATACAAGAAAGCAAGCCCCGGCACCTAGTATGAACGGGTTTTTCGAAATTACAGGGAAGCCTAATGAATGGGATACCCCTTGAACGTTTGAACAAATCAAGTGCGACATAGCTCGTAATTGAATAAATCTAAGAAAACATACCTATGTGCACCTATTTCTCTTCTTTTTACTTACCGATTTATTATAGAGTAGCTATAAATTGGTACCAACTAGAAACCTACTTAGTTTTAGATATATTGATATTACTTTTTTTTTCGTTTCTGAACGCAAAACCTTATACCTCGGATACGAGTACTCGTCTACATAATAAATAGGTGCCTAGGCCGAAAATAACTGGTTTTGATGCACATACATTCTGTACTTAGATATTATGTATGTGCTTACCTACTGTTATATTTTTTAAAATTATTCTCTTTGGATTCTGTTAAACTGAGGTATAGATATTTAATAAATATAAAAGTCGGTAAGCACTTACCAAGTTCTTAGAATGTATAGAATAGTGTTACTTATTTTGTTCTGGGTGTCTACGAAGTTAATTTATTATATCTTGACCAAATTGGCAGCATGTCTATGGTATGCTGATGCCAAATTCCAGAATTATAAAAAAAAATGGACTCACTACTCTGCTGCGACCGATTTCATGTTGTGTTTGTGATTATGTATGTAAAAACTTACTTCAAAATTCAAATAATAATTGTGTGGGATTTGCGATTAGTTTTGTTTTAATTTGTGTTTTGTTTGCTATTTGAATTGTAATGGAGATACTGATGGAATGTGACGCTGGTGAAAGTCGGGACAACTTGGTAACAAATACCTTAGAGCATAACTCGTATTGTAAAGTGGCTACACAACACAAGTTCAATTTCATGATTATCACTTGCTTGTGCTTCGGACAACACAGCCCAATCTCTCTGATTGTACCGGATTGCCATCCCATCGTATTATGAGAGTGAAGAACATCAGCGCATCTAGTGGAATCTATTATATTAGTATAGATTCCAAAGTTGTACAGCAGTGACAGCCTCGTTGGCAGAACGCTCGCCTTGGAACGAGGTGTTCAGGTTCAAACCCTGGCTCCCATCACTGAGATTTCCGGATTTTCATGTGCGAATCTTATTTTCCATAAAAAATATCACTTGCTGTACGATGAAGGCAAACTTTGTGAGGAAACCTGCATGTCTGTCAAAAGTCGTGTGAAGTTCACTAAACTGCACTGGGCCTACGGCCTATATGCCCCTCATATTGAGGAGGCGTGTGCCCGATATAATGGCGATGGGCTCACCCTCTATTACATTGGTACCAAAATACCATCGGTGAAATGTGGGTGCATTGCAGTGTGACGGTGTATGTTGGCCCGTCTCTGGAATGATGATTGAATGATTGAATCTATACATGTCACAGCAGCATTTACCTTATAATAAGTATGGATACAGTAATAATTATTATTGGACTAAACAATTATTTTTTTCTTTTTAGCGGAGGAATGAAGCACAGGAGGTTGCAAGAATCAAGATGACTGTAAATTGTATAGAGTCGATTCTATATCATAATATTAGTATTTGAAACAATGTTATATTTACCTAATTTTAGAATACCAACAACAAACAACATTGTTTCAAAGAAATTTGGAAATGTAGCTGTATCCCTTATTAGGTATAGAACTACATTGCCAAATTTCTTATTCCCTTGTAAATTATAATAAATATTGTTCTTGTTGTTGATCTGGTATATTGTAAAGCGTAATACTTTTACAGTTATCATGCAAACCTTGCTATATTTATAAGATCTATACAATAAACATTATATTTACGAACATGAAAGTATACATTTTTCTTTTCTATCTTTTATTTCTGAAACTTTTAATATTGCAAAGCTCGCAAAAGTATTTCTATTATTTTACAACCGATAAATAAGTTTTTTTATGATCGCTCTACCTGGTGGCATAAAAAGACAACTTTTAGTATGCGAGACTTTTAACAAGTGCTGCGCTCTAGCGGCACAAAAAAGACGTGTATTTGTCTATGTGTGAGTGCCTATTTATACAAGGATTTTAGAAGCCATGGTATCTCATCCATTATAAATGATTTCAGGTTAATGTTTTTTTGGATATTTCAATGCAATGTCGTAGTAGTGCTCGCAATTTGCAACATCAAGTCTCATAGATGCTCGATGTTCGTGTAACTAGTTGCAGAAAAACAGGACCATCTATCGAAAATGTGCGGCAACCGACCCTGAGCATTCACCTTAAATAGTATTGCGCAAAGTGGTTCCATTTCTTGCAAACCATTTCACCGGCAATGCAGTCAATTAAATTCCAATTACGAATAATTAAAAGCAATAACACATTACTTCGATATTCATTGTTTGCTCGTTTACTGTATTTTCACTATAATTTCGCAGAGGTGCCCGGTTGCCGTTCAATGGCAAGTTGCACGCGATGATAAACATATACTTCTGTTGTTAACTCAATTGTAAACAGCATTCATGTAAATAGTAGCTTGATAGCTCATTGAAAGGAATCAAAAGGGAGATAGGAAAGAAAACAAAGAAGCCGATTTTAGATGCGGACTTTATAACAGACTGAACCAAACTATGAAACAGACAAAAAAAATACATTAAAATAAATAATAAAAATGAAGTAAACCTACCAGGGCCCCAAGTCTGCTAACACAATCGATTCATAATCGAGCAACAATCGCATAGTAGCTGTCACATTTGACAGATATCCCATACAATATCGATTGTGTTAGCAGACTTGGGGCTTTGATAAAAGTAAGGCCAATTAGTAAGATGACTCGTATGAAAAGAGGAGAACTAAATACTACGGAAGAGTAGATAAAAAAACGTTGAATGAAATTGTAAAAAATGTTATTTTTGGTTTATAACGTGAAGATTACGCTTTGAAATACAACCACAGAATTTGTATAATTCACCCAGCCGACGGACTGTTGCAAATCAATAATCATACCTACAACAATACTTAATAAAGATATCATTCAATTCAATGGCGCAAAACCGTTTATATGGAAAAGCCTTAACGTTTCCACAAAAGCCTAACAACACAGTATTCCCGCGAAAAACTCCCCCAAGCTTCAGCATCGTGCAGTCAATACCTATGTATTTTTGTACATACAAACGAAAGGAAGCTCTAAAACAATATCATCAAAGTTTTAATTCATTCCCACACGGCTGGAGTTTTATTATAGCGCCGTCCGAGTTTATGAAACGGATTTCGAAGTGAGAAAAGTTTTGGTTGCGAATGTTGTACAAGGAAAGGAAAAAAAACACCTAAGACTTTTACGTTTAGTACGACGTAGTATGAAATGATACTGCGCTTTGCTTTCGCAGTGTAGCAATACCCTATACAGAGTGGTTCAGTAAGGGTATACTAAACCTCTAACATGCGCTTCTTTAGCGCATTTGTAAGCATAATGGGAACTGGGAATTTCATGACGTGAAATAAAAAGAAATGTTCACATAAAATCATAATTGTCATTTTATTGGCATAAAAAATTATTTCCATCCAATCCAATCCAGTGCAGAAATCTCAGAATAGTGAGACGGTGAACCTGAACCTGTGAACGGTGAACGGTGAACCTACGATTCCGGTTACCGAGGCGAGAATTCTACCAACGCAAGCCACGATAGATTTAAATAGTAATCATGAAAAATGACCACAATTTGTTACGGTCGTATTAATTTTATGCCCAGAGCCTCGTAAAATTAGACTACAGACGCAATAACACGAAAACATTTTCAATCGTAACGCTTTGGCCACGGACCAGTGCAGGTGTCTGTAAACACATTCTCAGTTTTCTGCAACGGATATTTATATGACTAAGTAGCCATGTGCCAATATCATGTTTCTCCATCCAAACTTTGACCCTCTATTTGAGAACTTAAAGTTATATTTCCAAAAATCCCCCCTTAGTACACTACTAGGGTGCTCAACGAATATATCTTCTAAATTTTGGTCCACCGGTACAGGCTCCGTGTTGTCTGTCATTCAGTGTTAGTAGATAGATTCGACACCATTCACGTGAATAATACACCGTCAAATACATAAAACATTAGGATCTGTATTTTACTCCTAAATAAGTAGCTGTAATACCATCGACAAAGGCTGACTGCAAACTGCTAGGCAAACTGTCAGCAGCCGACTGAGTTAGCGGCGTATCGGTTTAGTACGCCCTTCCATATATTTGAAATGGAGTGTTCACAGTTTGCCAGTTGGCGCTCACTCTACGCAGTTTTCTGTGTTGCGGGCGCCGATTGATTCAGTGAGCGGCCGACTCACGGCATAAACCGGTTTCAGTCGGCGGCGGCGATATGCTTGTTCGCCGGGCGTAGTGAGTCCGTTTGCCGCAAACTGTTATGTGGACAGTTGACAGTGAAAATTCAGTCGGTCGGTCGACCTAAATAAGCGTCTCACACATAACAGTTTGCTTGCAACGCACGCATATTCATCTGAGTTTGCAGCTAACTCGAATTTCAGTTCGCCACAAATTTGCGGCTCACTCAGTCGGCCGCTAACAGTTTGCCTACTGAGGACACAGCCTTATTGTCGCATGGGGCGCCCGTACGGACTATACGCATCTAGGGAAATACATAGCAAGTGATACATTGTCCGCGCGAAAGATCAGCGTGGCGGTCGGACGGACGTGGCAGATTACGCGAAGTCCCGCGACCGTCAGCGCGACTATAAAACTATCCTAAAACTAGTTAAGCAAAATCTATAACTTCGAACGTTTTAATACACCGTTAAACGCATTTACGAGCGACCTCTGCACTGTGGCTATCGATAAACGTTTAACGATTATAACCACTATAAACGTGTTAAATATTTGACGAGTTATTGTTAAACGTTAACTGAACGTTAATGTACGTGGTGTTAATGATAGATGAGATTGAATTTGAAAGCAATACCTATTATTATGCTATTATAATCTGTACGCATTTCGTAGGGGGGATTTGATAGATATGTCAACACACTAACTGTACGGTCCGAAACTGTAGTTGTATACCAAACATTGGACTGGGTGTGATCCCAGTATATAATTAGATATTGTATGGGATATCTGTCAAAAGTGACAGTTACTATGCGGTTGCTGTTCGATTATGAAGCGATTGTGTTAGTTGACTTGGGGCCCAGGGTATTCGCAGCAAGCCAGTGGACACACTCCAACCATAAAATATGAACAATAGAACAGGTTAATGCCTGTCCAGTCTCACATGTTTCGGAGTCACGTCGTTCAACCTTCAGACCACTTTGGCCCAGTATTTGGCCCATCACTATGTTTTGTAGCAGTCAATATTACTCAATTCTTCCACGTATGCAAGGTATGCGCCTAACTACTCTATTCCCGTACTGTTTGGAGTATACAACCCCCTGTTTGTCTCGCTATATCCTGTAATATATAGATACATATACCTATGCAATATGTAAGCAGTGATAGCCAAGTTGATAGAACGATTGCCTCGGTAACGAGGAATGCAGGTGCAAACTCCGGCTCGCACCTCTGGGATTTCATGTGCGAATCTCATTTTCAATCATGATTATCACTTGCGAAACGGTGAAGGAAAACATCGTGAGGAAACCTGCATATCTGAGAGAACCGCCAATCCGCACTGGGTCAGCGTGGTGGACTATGGCGCAATCCCCCTCGCATTGAGGGGAGACCCGTGCCCAGCAGTGGGACATGAAACAGGGTTGGAATTATTATTATACCTATGCAAATTGGCATGTGTCATGGGCACGTGCGTGTCCTGCGGGTCGGTGCAAATCATTTATTCAATCGTACCCCGCCGTTATAATATGCTCTCCCTGAATTGGAAGCGGGAATTTTATATGGTTTAATATTCCAGTCTTATATGGAGCATTATGTGTTTTATTTTAGGATGGCCTATTAATAGGATCATCATCTATAAAATAAAATGCTTAAGGTGGAAGCTCAGGGTCAGGGCACGAAATTCAAAATGTCAATGGTTTTTATTTTTTTTTAAAGTACCTAATCCGATATAATACCATAACGTTTGTAAAAACCGCTACTTTTACTAACTTTATGGTGTGGTATCGCTTTAGGTATTTTTTTAAAGCAAACTTACATCGAGACATCCAATGTAGAATGCTAATATCGCAAAACACTAAATTACATCGTAAAGAAGTCCAAATTTTTCGTAAAAAAATAAAAACCATTGACATTTTGAATTTCGCGCCCTGACCCTGAGCTTCCCCCTTAACACTGACTTACAGACAGACAATACATATCCAAGCGGTGGGCCTAGAGATTAAACATTTGGAGGATTGTAGCGATCTCTTCAACTCCGCCATAAGCTACACAGGTGAAGCTGCAATATTATTAATATTTAAAAAAACTTATACTGGTATGTGTATCTGAAAAATCTTAAGCCATTGTGCAATAAAAAAAATATAAATTTGTCACATGTCTTTATGTAGGTAGGGATCGTCGAAATATTTACCTTCGAAATTGAAAAACACCCTCTGAACGCAACTGGCGATTTTTCAACTGTAACTTACCAATTATTTTTGGACGTTCTATAAAGGATTAATGGATGGTGTACCCTAACTTATAATTAAGAATAATGAGTCTCGGCGTGTTGGCCGTTAATTAATATTAATCATGAAAGGTATTTTTAATGAGAAATTTTTAATTAATGCCTGGCCGTGTCGCTCTGTTGGAAAATTTCATGGAATTTTTGGGGATTATATTTTTGAAAAATTTCATGTGTTAGGAGCCCAATGGTAACAGGTACCTATGTGATTGTGCTGCTATATAGAGTCCTGTAGATTTTTTAACCACCGAAATTAAGTAAGTAGATACCTACCCAAGTAATTTCCCCGATTACTGTATGAACCAAATATTAGCAAACACGCCGAACCCGATAGTGGGGAGAATAACGAAGATTATGCGAGATCAAAGGAGTTTTTCTTCGGCCGCTTAGTACCTAATTAAACAGTTTTCAGATCTTATGCGAATGACGTGAAGTTAATTAAATGTAAGCATGTTTTAGCAAATTAAGCTCTGATTTGATTGCAACAAAATTGTAATTTGAAAGTGAATTCATAATTTGAACACACACGTAAATTTTGTTAAATGTACTCCCATAGCACCCAATCACACTCTCAAATAAACTCCTGGTGAGGTAATTTTCGTTTTTTTGGGATAGGTAGTATTTAGAATGGCGACCACGAACCGGAAGACGTAGAGTAGGACGGCCCCCCACAAGGTGGACCGATGATATCACACGCGTCGCAGGAAGTTGGTGGATGCGAGTGGCGGTGGACCGTGATGTGTGGAAATAATTGGGGAAACCTATGTCCAGCAGTTGACGTCTTTCGGCTGATTGATAGATAGATAGGTAGTATCAACTTGTTGCGGGCTGCTGCATCTAATTTTGTAGTACACGAGAACTCGCCTACAAGTTCCCAAGATTCTTCATGCGAAAAGTCTCATTGTTCAGGATAATTTCACGAGTAACGACTCATCCGCGCCGTTGCATCTACCCACATGCAAGTCGGCGTGAATTTCAGTACGTTCACCAAGATTTCTCATTTGGAAAATCTCAGGTCCTTTTAAAAAAGGCTTTTAATATTAATTTCTAATAGCATAAATTTAATTAGAGGCCCAGACTTGCTACGTACTTAGTAAGTGCGTGCAAATTTTCTCGCGAATATAGATTTACCGCCATTTTCATAAATCATACTAAAGTAACATAATAAAGCGAAGATCGATATTTTAATATTTATTTGTTAGTACTTACATTGCAAATTCAGTTATTCATCACGGCGGCGGCAGAGCAATTGTGCAAGAGTTTTCAAAATAAAAACCAGGTCAGCGTTTTTCGAAGAAAATATTAACACACAACACACAAAATGTCTAGAAAATGCGTAGTATACACGTCTTTAGACTCGTAAGGCAATAATTATTGCGAAATAGAAAGTTTTAGATGGAGTTTTATTAATGATTATTTAATTTAGGTAACGCACGTTTACACGTTGTGACCGACGATAACCCAACGTCCGTCAGTCACAGCGCCTGAAGCGCGACTGCTGAAAAATTACGCGGGCGAGGCGCCGAGCAGTCTCGAGCCAGCAGGTGCACGCCACTGATATACACAATCATGGATGGGACAGCGCAGACAACGATCATACCATACGATGTCGATCTCTTTTACACTCACTGTATCTTGCAGTTCCAACAGTGCTGAGTGAAAGAGACAAACGTGAATACGCCAAGCGTAGTACGGTATCGTATCTAGTAAATGTAAGGTGATTGTCTCCACCGCCCATCTAGCCAAGACATGGCCTGGTCGTTAAAATATTCAAAGGTAAAGTAAAGTGTATTTAAGTACACTGAACGGACATCACTCAGGCTCTAGGGTCGAGTCTATCACTTATTCAAGATATTTGAATATGTACTTGCGGCGTCCTTACTCACAAAAATATATAAATAGCATAGAAACACAAATACCTAGCAGCGATAGGAAAGTTGGTAGAGCGCTCGCTTTGGAAACCGGGTTTGAAGGTTCAAACCTCGGTTTGCACTTCTGGGAATTTCGGATTGCATGCATGTGGCAATTTTATTTTTAACGAAAAAGTTATCTAAACATCGTGAGGCAATCTGCACGTCATTCGAAAGCCTTCGCCAACGCACCTTGAGCTAGCAATAGACTCGCCCCATTAGCCAGAGTAATGTGGTTGCAATGCATCCTCTGCATTGCCGACTTTCAATATACTGATTTAAGAGACAGGGTTGGAATGGCTTTAGAGTAGTAGATGTTGCTTTATCATAAAAAAGGTCCTTCATCTTATTGTAAAGATGCCAAAATAATTGACAGCATTTCAAGCTTATTTAACGGTTTAATCATTTCGCTCAATGGTCCTCGGCTACAGATTGAGTCATCAAAATTGACTTACAAAGTCCCTGAAGACAAAACATCATTTCGAATCTCAGCTACCCTGTGCTTTGATCGTGTAACGTCATATTAATCAGACCACTGGTCAGTGTCCAATTGGGGTATCCCCTTCATACCGCAGTCCGCTAAATTACGAGTCTGACGTAATTAGCCGGAGAATGAATGTAGGTCCATGTTAGGACATCTTCATCACTATAGCTGACGTAGTCTTGGGAATTCACGTGACCTAGCTGGCACGGGACTAGAATACCTGGCGTTGGATATAATAGTATCACGAGTTCTATGAGCTACTTGTCCACCAAAGCTGTGCGCGTGAGCAGAGCTGACATCGACAAAAAAGACTAAGAGAAAGAGAACATAAGTAACATTATAATTTCACAGGGCACCACGGCTGCTAACACAATCGATTCATAATCGAATAGCAACCGCAAAGTAACTGTCACTTTTAACAGATATTGTATGCGATATCTGTCAAAACTGTTACTATGCGGTTGCTGTTCGATTATGAATCAATTGTGTTAGCAGACTTGGGACCCAGGATCGCTGGTCTCAGACGCCGTCCTATTTACGTCTCTCCCGGTAATTGCCTGCCTGCCCGATCGCTGGAACGAGAGGATATCTTGACATTGCCATGTCAGATCGTGAAATTGGTGATTCACATGGAAAACTCACGTGATTCGTCCATTTGTGATACATAATCTACATGATGAGATGGTAATTTTACGTGATAAATGGAACGGTGGAAAGTTTATTTAGTAGACATTTGGTTAAAAAGGTTAACAAATTCATAGGTACGAGAGAACAAAAAAAAAAACAAAATAAACGCAATAAAATTCGTAAACTTAGTTTGATTTCAATCTGTAATTTCACCCGAATGAATTTCATGGAATTAAATTGCAGTTCATTTTTAGGGTTACCCAAGCAAGGGGTCCAAAATCTGATAGACCCCTATTGTTTTGCCAGTGTTATCTGGTCGTTGCGTCGGTCTGACAAGGCTTCTTCCCTTTGAATGCGAATTGCGATAGGGCCTTACCTTGGACGCAATTGACCAAAATGATAAACCACAGATCAAATAATAAACATAGTTTATTATAAGTATAGAAAAATGGAACACCCATCTGTCTACATAAGAAAAGAGGGATTTTCAAATTTCACTGTGCGCTATTATGAAACCTCAATGTACAAGTTCGACTCGTAGTTACGCGGTCAGTTTTCATCCATTATGCTACATTCATACCTGTGGCTTAGTGCACTCATTAATACCTTAAAAATACCACTAAGCAGATGTGGCCAACACCTTAACACATTAAATATAGTTTTTTTGACAAAACTACATTAATGTAGCCAATCATTTAACGAGGTCATTTTGTGTCAAATGTCTTAGTTATAGCGTATATTAATAATACCAGCCCTTTTAATGTCCCACTGTTGGGCACGGGCCTCCCCTCAATGCGAGGGGGATTAGGCCATAGTCCACCACGCTGGCCCAGTGCGGGTTGGCGAACTTCACACACGTCTTTCGAGGGGTTCTCTCCGATATGCAGGTTTCGTCGCGATGTTTGCCTTCACCGTTTAGCAAGTGATAATCATGGTTGAAAAAGAGATTCGCACATGAAGTCCAGATTTTTTAAAACCTGCGATCCTCTTTACCGAGGCACGCATTCTACCAACTAAGCTATCACTGCCTTATACTTATATTTTATTGTTAGCAAGGAAATAAACAGAAGGTATCCTATTAAAAAAATAAACTAAAACTACTCACGTCCTTCTCCTTGGCGTAGTGGAGCGTGCGCCCGCGCAACCGGAAGTAGCGGCGCTGCCATCGCTGGAAGCTGCGCGTCTGCTTCATCAGGTAACCCTCCTTGACCACGGGCTGGACACACCAAGGAAATTAACATCGATAGATATGATCAGTCTCTGGAGCGGCGAACGCTCCGTGGGCACAACACTAGTACAAGTCCGACTATGAAGGTCCCAGGTTGGAATCCTGGTAGGTTCAAACTTTGTGTGATGAGCACGAATGTTTGTACCCGAGTCATGGACGTTTAATATATATATTAGAATTACATATTGGGTTCGCCCCCAGTCCATTGTACGGTACCCATAATACAAGCGTTGCTTAGTGTGTAGCACCGCATATAGTTGGTGTGTTCGTCTGGCGATATCATTTTATTTATTTATTTAGGGTTTTGGGTTTGTCGTCGTATTAAACCACAAATCTATATATAGTAGGTATCAATCAAACCCCAGAAGAAAGTGTGCAGAGGAATACGAAACAAATTGCCCAAGAATGTATAAATGAATAATCGACTTGTAAGTTTACATTTCAGAGTAGCCAACACAACGTAGTAGTGTAAAATAGGAGTAAGTATGTGTGATGTCCTACAAAACACAAAAGTGCAATACACTAATGAAGGCATATCCATTAGGTATGTAGCATTAAGGAACATTTCAACGAGCCTGTCAGCGCTGGCGCTCAACCTTGAAGACGATTCAGGTATTTAATCGCGCGTAGAATTTAAAATTCTTATCATATCCCGTACATTTTTCTCTGTCAGAGACAGCGAGTTGCGTACGACACAAATTTATTAAAGTAAGTATTAGTTTTACCCGCGGGCCGCGGCTCGCATTGCGTTTGAGGATTGACGGTAGCCTTTGCGTTATTACAGATCACTTATCTATACAAATAAATAAAATTGGAGTGTCTGTTTGTAATATTAAAATAACCGCTTTTAATCTTACAATACTACTATATAGTACACATACCAAAACAACATTTTTTCAATATTTAGTCTGTCAGTTTGTCTGTTTGTTTCGGCTAATCTCTGAAATGGCTGTACCGATTTTGACAAGACTTTTACTGGCAGATAGCTGATGTAATATGGAGTAACCTAAGCTACTTTTATTTCAGAAAAACTTTTTTGTTAAATACCACGCGGACGAAGTCGAGGGTAACAGCTAGTGTATAATCATAATAGTCCTCGGCGGCTAAACTCACCGGAGACTAGCCATCTGCGCAGGAGATATTTTAGTGCACAAGTGTGTGCGCAATCACAGGGGCACTCTCCCTCCCCTCACTCTCAAAGTCCGATGGGACGGCAATCCGACGCGACCGGAGAGGTCAGGCGCAGGACCGACAGCTTTACGTGGTCTCCGAAGCACGAGCGAGTGATAATCATGTTCGAGATTCGCGATTCGCGTCGTCGTCCCGTCACTCGTGAGAGATAGTTTCTCGACTAACATCTTAGAGGAGTCCGGTGTTGTTGGCTCATATAATTATCAATCAAATTTGTTTGGTTTATAATTGGAAAAGTTGACAAGCCGAGAGTCAGTGGTGGGTTCCTCTTCCCACATTTGTTTAACAATGGATGTCTGGCAAGTATCGCCTAGTTCTATCAATTATATGGTTGAAATGATATTCGGACATGAAATTCAGAAATCTCAGAGGAGCGAGCCGGGGCTTGAAACTGCGATTATCGTTACCGAGGCGAGCGTTCTATCAAGATCGCTATTACTGCTTAGAGCACATCTAGCAAGCAAACAAATTAATTCAAACGTCATGAACGATCATTAAACGAAGAAAATGACACAAACGTTAATGTCATCATCCTAATGGTGGCGACATCTATAGCGGTATTTTCCTTCAAAAGTTATCAAGCTTAATAACTTTATACTTAAGAACTTGGGGATGATAACCACCTTTAGTAAGATAAGTAGGTAAGTACCAAAGTTAATTGAACTTCTTGCAGCCATTTTTGCAATGCTTGTTGCAACTTACAAACAAACTCACTTTCATATTTATTATATCAGTAAAGATATTGCCGCCATAGTAAACTAACAAGAGCCAGTATTCTAACTGGCTTCGAAAAACAAGCGAAAATCGAATATAATCCGAAAAATTTCGGTAGCCCTTTTGAAATAGGAAAATTAATTCAAAATTATAATCGTTCAAATTTTTAAGGCAAATTACGGGTGTTTTCGGGAAGTTTATTGTCAAAGCGTATATCTCAGTTCCAGATTCGATTTCCAAATTATTTGTAAAGGAATTTTGAATAGCCTAGTCAGAAAGCATGTTCGTAAAACAGGCTCACTCTACTTAATTGGCACCTTGTAGCATAGTCGAAAGGTATGCTCCAGATACAGGTATTTCATATCTTATAATAATATTATAGGTATATTCTGGGTTGTGCCGCGAGACCCCAATTTGAGGGCTCGGTGAAGTTGACCTATTCAGTCTGTTCCGAAATATTGCTTCGATAAGTATGTTACTGTAACTATCCTAGGGCCAGTAGGCTGAACCTATATTGAACACACACTGTCGACCCGATACCAGATTCAAATTTACATACCTTGTCAACGGCGGCGGCGGCTCCGTAAACCAACAGCGTCCACGAGTTTTTGGGTAAGCCAAATATCACAGCACAAGTTCGTAATGCAGTTCTCAGTTAATTGAAAGTTCACCGCCGTAAGTAAGCACCATCACAATGTTTATTACACATATAATAGTTAAAAACAATTCCAATGAAAAATATTGGCCTGCCGTGCACCGACCGAACCGAAGAAGACGGCGAAAAGCGGAGATTGGCTCTCGTGCGCAGAGCACAAAAACATGGCGGCATCAGTGACACTCTCGGAGGCGAATCACGGTCGCCGCATAGCCAACCGAGACGTGGCGCGGCAAATTCAAATTGGTGGCGGGGAAACAGTGTGCGTGTACATACCCTCCCCCCCGAAAAGAAATGAATCTACCTAGTCTACATTGGTAACCTACATAACTTAGACACTGGTCGAAGCAAAATCTTGTTGCGTGTTTTGACTTCCGCGACACGATTAACCGAATCCGCACCGGGTAAAAGTTTAATAATCCTAGCACGTCTCCATTGCAATGACGGATAATTATCTTCCTTGATCAAAACTAGATCCCCGACTTCAAGAGATTTTGAATGAGAAGACCATTTAGTTCGTTGCTGTAACGTGTGTAAATATTCGTTTCGCCATCTCGACCAGAAATGTTGGGTAAGCTTTTGTATTTGTTGAAACCGAGTTAACTTATTAATATTGATGTCTTCATAAGAATATTCAGGTAACGCTACAAGAGGTTGACCGATAATGAAATGGCCGGGAGTCAATACTTCCAGGTCAGCTGGATCCGGACTTAAGGGGCAAAGAGGTCGAGAATTCAAAACGGCTTCGACTTTTGCAAAAAATGTCGTAAGCTCCTCAAAAGTGAGCCTCCGATCACCGAGAACCCTATACATATGAGTCTTAGCCGACTTTACGGCCGCTTCGAAAAGCCCACCCATATTTGGGCTGCTTGGAGGATTAAACAGCCAAGTGATGTTCCTTTTTATAAGTTCACGATCTAAGTCCGATCGATGGTCTCTTAAATATATGTACAGTTCTTTTAAATATTTGTCCGTGCCGACGTAATTCGTTCCACAATCCGAACGTACTAACGAGGGCAGTCCTCTCCGAGATACGAATCTTGTAAAGGCCGCAACAAAGGCTTCAAGCGAAAGTTCTGATACAACCTCTAAATGTACAGCTTTCGTACTTAAGCATACAAATATGCATAAATAACATTTTAAAATCCGAGCATTTTTTATTGAACTACTTTTGATGAAAAAAGGTCCCGCAAAATCAGTACCGACTCCCTCAAAAGCGCGATTACACCGAACACGATCAGGAGGAAGATCTGCCATAAATGGCTGTTGGGACCGAGGGTTAATTTTGAAACATTGAACACATTTGAATGTTACATTCCGAGTCAACTTACGCATAGACAATATCCAGTAATTACGAGATAAAATAGCGGATAGAGCATTAGCTCCGACGTGACAATACATCTTATGATAATGTTCAGCTAAAAGTTTTGAGAAATTATCCTTTCCAGGAAGTAAAATAGGATGCCGAGCCGAATATGGTAAATCCGAGTGCCGAATACGTCCGCCAACACGTATCAAACCGTTGCTATCCAAGAAAAGGTTAAGTTTTCGTGCCGAATCACGAATAGGCTTTCCCGAATTTAAAGCCGAAATATAATCACTAAAATGTACGTTCTGTACAGACCGAACCAAATACATCAACGCCGTGCGGCGTTCCGAAACCGAAATATTTGAACCGAAAGACCGAGAATTTGAAGCCGAAATATCTTTACCATACCGACATTTACGCCGACAATTATTTATAAACCGTAAAACAAAACCTATTACATTAATAAGAGTTTCTAACGAACTGTACCGACCGACAAGACTCAAAATATCATCCGAAACCGAAACTGAAGTATTCGTTATATACTTAGTTCGTAAACCAGGTAACTCATCTGGTATCTCAGTATGGTCCTGAGGCCATAATTCCCGCGAGTGACACAACCATTCAGGTGTCCACCATAAAGAATGCTCTAGAAGATGAGCTGCCGAACAGCCGCGAGATGCGACATCTGCACTATTGAGTGTACCAGGTACATGTCTCCACCGAATTGGTAAGTTTATATTAATTATCTGAGATACTCTATTACCTTGAAAAACTTCTAATTTATGGGGCGGCGTTTTTAACCAAGCTAACACAATAGTACTATCACACCAACCGACAACTTCTGATAACTCGACCGAAAGTTCACAGAAAGCTGAGTAAACATGTTGCAGTAAGGTCACCAACAAAACAGCACCACTAAGTTCCAATTGGGGAATAGTCATTTTAGTTTTTAAAGGGGCAACTCGAGATTTTGCCATTATTAGACGAACCGAAGCTTCGCCGTAAATATTTTCCGTTCGCAAATACACAGCTGCTGCATAACCAGAAGAAGAGCCATCGCAAAAACCATGAAGAGCAAATAAAACATCGCTACTCGATTTCAAACACCGAGGGATAGACACTTTCTGTATATGGGGTAAGTCCGAAACAAAATCATTCCATTTGGTCACAAGATCATCAGGGGCAGGTGCATCCCAGTTCACACTTTTAGCTCCATCACTCAATAACTCCTGTAATAATAGTTTAGCACGAAATACTATAGGACATATCCAACCTAGAGGGTCAAAGAGTTTCGCTAACGAAGAAAGTATACTACGCCGAGTAACTGTTGCTGTTTCCGAAGGTAAGTTCCGAATTCTATAAGTAAAGCTGTCCGATGAAGGATGCCACTGAATACCTAATACCTTGACAAAACCAAAGCTATCATCATCTTCAAAGATACGTGGAGCCTCACAATAATCTTCAGGAATATCATTAAGAAGTTCTGGTTGGTTGGTAGACCATTTACGCAACTCATAGCCAGCCGACTTCATGAGTTCTATGAGCTCGTCCCGGATTTCTCGAGCTTCCGCAATCGTATCTGCCCCGCCATTTAAATCGTCAACATACGAGTTATTTACCAGTAGCTTAGCCGCCCTGGGAAACCGTTCCAGTTCATCTGCAGCTAACTGCTGCAAACAGCGAATCGCTATAAAAGGACTGGACTTCAATCCGTAAGTATTAGTCATTAACTCATAAACTCTTAAAGGTTCCGAAGGATTCTCACGCCACAAAACAAGTTGATACCTACGATCATCCGGATGTATCCAGGTCATCCTAAACATCATCCTAACATCTGTCGTAAATACAAACAAAGGTACCCGAAAATTCAAAATAATTTTAGTGATATCATTTTGTAACTTTTCTCCCGAATATAAACAATCATTAAGACTAATACCCGATGAAGTTTTACTGCTGCCATTAAACACCACCCGAATTTTCTCTGTATCACCCGATGATTTGAATACACCATGATGTGGCAAGAAATAATGTTCCTGTCCAGAATTGACATCGAACTCCGAAAGTTGCATGTGACCGAGATCTATATAGTCCTTAATAAATTCAAGATACTTCGCCTTAAATTTAGGCTGAGATTTCATTCTCCGTTCCAGAGATAAAAATTGCCGAACCGCAGTAGCCTGTGAGTCACCTAACTCCTCGTGGTCAGGTATTAACGGTAACCGGACCATATACTTACTGTCCGAACAACGTTGTACCGAATTAACAAACATTTGTTCACACTGAACATCAACCGGATTTTTAATTTTAAGGGTTGGTGGTTCTTCCGATTTCCAAAAACGCTCAACCGCTTCTATTAGAGACACACCCGAAAAGTATTCCGAGTTCCGATGTAAAATATTACCATTAAGTGGTACCGATAATGGTCCGAAAATAGCAAGATCAAAAATAGTGTCCATGGCGTAAGGTCCACCTGGCCGTATGGTCACCTTATTTCCTTCAATTATTTCTCCGAGAACATCGCAACCGAAAATAATATCAACCCGAGATGAATACCCAAAATCACTATCCGACAAATACAAATTATCCGAAAAACCGATACGCGACGCAACATACGTAGTTGGAGTCTTTAATACAACCGCATTAACCGATAACAAAATATGATTATTCCGATCCGAAGTAAAGTTTAACCGAACAATATAATTACTATTTTCCGATTGTGTCCCGCCGACACCCGATAATAGAGTAATAAAGTAATGTTTCCTTAAACCAAGCAAATTAACTAAATCACTCCGAACTATAGATATTTGAGAACCGAAATCTAATAACGCTCTAACCTTAAAAATATTACCATTTACCGATAAAACATTAACAATTACCGTGGGCAAAATAACATTATTATTTAACTTCGGAGGTCCGTGGGACTCCGAACTTAATTGCTATTGTGACTGAAGACAAGAATTGGGCGCTCCCGTAGCACAATCGTTCCTATCTAACGCCGACCGAGATCGAGAACCAACCGAATCGTTGTACAAGTCGCGATCATAACAGCGACGGTCGTCCTGAGCGTAGGTACCGTCCGGCTCAAATGAAACTGAATGAACCGTACGTTCGTTAAAGGTGCGTCCCCTTTGTCCGATACTTGGGTTTATCGCATCTTGCCTATTTGTATTATTCTGAGAAGTCTGACCGTTATTAGTATTAAACTGCATATTTATTGTGCATATTAAAGTATGATGACCAACATTACCGCACCGCTCACACGGGATGTATCTATTACATTGAGAAGCCGAATGCTTATAAAAACATTTAAAACATAAACCATTCTTACGTATCCACATCTTACGATCATTAGGAGAACAGTTTTTAAACTTAAAACAATTATCAATTTTGTGGCCTGACACCGAACAATACGCGCACCCGTCATTAGCGTATTTACTATCATTGAGCGGAACACTGGCTGAGTGAGCGAACCGTTTACCTCCGTCGACCGAGTCATTTCTCCGAGCCGCGTTGTCTACCGATCGCCGTGTATTATTATTATCCGGATATGAATTTAGACGAGTAAGTTCCGAGGTATTTGCCGTATCAACCATGCTACATTCATTATGCAAAAATGTAATTAATTCGTCAAACTTAGGAAGATCGCATTTTACACCGTGACTTTGTTCAAACCGAGTTTTGGTTTCGATGGGTAATTTAGTGAGCGTGATATGAAGAAGAATAAAACTCCAGTCGTCTACCGGCAAACCTAAACCTTTTAATGCCCGTGTACATTCGAGCAAGGGATTTAATATTAACGAACGCAGCATAGTAATATTTTTAAGCACCTTAATATTTAAAATACGCGCAATATATGTATCCGCCAATAAACGTTTATTATCAAAACGAGCTTTCAATAGATCTAAGCCAATATCTAATGAGTTATCAGTCATGGGCAAATGTTGAATGATTGAACGTGCTTCCTTTTGAACGTGAGTAAATAAATAATGAAACTTTTCTGTATTAGTTATGTCCGTCCTGGACAATACAAGTGAATCAAACAAATTGATAAAACCACACCAACTAAATAAATTACCATCAAATGTTGGTAGATTTATCTGAGGTAACCGAGCCATCGGCTTATGAATTCCGTCTCTACCTCCCGAGTCCGAACCTGTACCTGCGTTATCACTACGGTACTCCATCGATTTCGCTACCAAAGTGTCATACTGCAATGTTGCAGTTGAATATCGTGTGTCAAAGTGAGTTATCATTTTATCATCGGTGGTTGCCTCTAATAAATGTTCATAGACCGACGTAAGATTTTCAAAATGTGATTCAAGCTTACGCAACCTTGCTGATAAGACACATGAATTATACTCCGAGGATTCTATAAAATCTACTGACCGTTCAAACCAATCACATTCTATTTTGAACTTAATTTCCAAAGACTTCGTCATTTTGAAAACGTATGTAGGCAGGTACCTACCTACCTGGGTATATAAATGTATCGAAATAAAATTATGCGTAAGACCTACCGAACCGACAAATAATGTTTTTAACCGAATATAACCAACAAAATAACCGATTTATATATTATGTTTACTACCGAATATGACCAATCAATACCGAAATTATTTTATTCACCGCAGAAAACAGACGCCATATTTATTCAACCATCCGTACGAAGAAGGACCAGGTTTATGTTCCGAAATATTGCTTCGATAAGTATGTTACTGTAACTATCCTAGGGCCAGTAGGCTGAACCTATATTGAACACACACTGTCGACCCGATACCAGATTCAAATTTACATACCTTGTCAACGGCGGCGGCGGCTCCGTAAACCAACAGCGTCCACGAGTTTTTGGGTAAGCCAAATATCACAGCACAAGTTCGTAATGCAGTTCTCAGTTAATTGAAAGTTCACCGCCGTAAGTAAGCACCATCACAATGTTTATTACACATATAATAGTTAAAAACAATTCCAATGAAAAATATTGGCCTGCCGTGCACCGACCGAACCGAAGAAGACGGCGAAAAGCGGAGATTGTAGACATGTGTAAATCCTGAGTGATTTGAAAAAAAGATTTACTTTTTTCAATACTACATCATGCATCACTAAATCAGAAGTTTTTGGAATACATCTTTAAATCACTTTAGATAAGATTCAAATTGATTCAATTGAGACCATTACGATGTGGAGTGAGAAGACTATAGGCTGGTATTATGATTCAGAAAGAGATAGAGAAGGATGTGTAAGTTCGCTTGTGCGACGCGTCGCCGGATAATGTAGAATGCAGAGAAAACTATTCTTTCTGCGCCTTATAATTAAGTGCAATGTATTTTTTTTAAATAGGAAATCGAGTGACGGTTTGTTATGTTTTAGTTTTGATTGAATGTTTCGATGCTTTTAATTGCGTATGCGAAATTATTTTGAGGATGAAAATAGTGAATTGAACCAAAAACTATAAATAATAACTCTTTATATTTATCTTTATCAATGATATTTTGACTTTTGTAAATAATTAAAAACTTTAATAAATGTAAATAAGTAGGTAGTGATCAAGTGTGTTGGTACAAAAATAAGTACGTTTTTATACCTCATTAGTACTAAGTAGGTATTTAATAACGCCAACCTAGTCCTTTGTATGTTTGTTTAGTTAATTATGAAAGCTAGGTTGACAGTCCTAAGCCTGATAAGAATGAAGGGAAATCAGTAGTATATGTATCTTTTTCTCCTTCCGAATCTCTTCGAATCATTTACGATGTGTCGTATGAATGACTCTTTAAATCTTTTAATTCCGACACTCACGGATTTAAAAGATTTAAAGATTTAAAAGAGTGATTTAAATCTTTTGAGTGAAAAGATTTATAAATCTGTAATCAGTCAAAAGATGTAGTTTGCGCATCTCTAGGAGATTGGCTCTCGTGCGCAGAGCACAAAAACATGGCGGCATCAGTGACACTCTCGGAGGCGAATCACGGTCGCCGCATAGCCAACCGAGACGTGGCGCGGCAAATTCAAATTGGTGGCGGGGAAACAGTGTGCGTGTACACAGTCTACCTGCACTATATCCAGCAGGAAGGTCGGACGTTTATTTAAGAAGCTTTTAATCTCACTACAAAGGGGCGGAATACGTAATTAGTCTTAACAAAGACTTCACATTGGAGCGATCGTGCTGGTTGTGTTTTATGTTTCGTAACGTGCCTCGTTTGTTTTCCAAGAGAATTTTTAATGAAATTATAATTTAGATAAGTAGCTACCGTAATATAGCTACACAATTTTACTGAGTCTGTCTCATCCTTACGTCTTTCTCTAATGGACGGAGTAACTCAACTGCCCATTAAGGGCTGAGCTATGAGCGATTTCGGTAAAACGTTATCCCTTAGTGCGGAGGTACGGCTTAAGGGACCTTCAATGAATAACAAATAATTATATCAAGAGTTGTGTCTGTTACTTATATATTTTTATCGCACGAATGTGCAGCTTGATAAATGTATGGTTCAAACAAGACTCATACAAAAAGAAATCCATCGTTTTTTTATTACACTATAGGCAACTATTTGATCTCGATCTCACCTGATGCTAAGTGACGATGAGATCTACGATGTAGCATACTTGCCTAGAAGGTACCTGTTCACTCTCGACTTGAAAACACCCAGATTATAGTCAACGGGGAATAAAGACGCCGCCGGTAGCGTGTTCCATTCCTTGGCAGTTCGCACGATGAAAGTAGAAGCAAAGAGTACTGTCTTAGGAGAGTATATGCACCTCTGCATACGCCTACGGGGATTACAAGCAAACAAATAGGTACTGAGGCAGGTGGGATAGTGGAAGACATGTATTATAATATAATTCTGGCAGAGATCAACGACCGTTCTGGAGTATTTATCCCGGGCTGTGTTTACGCGCTGGCTTCACGCCAACACACTCGCACGTGACATTAATTGATGTACCGTACATCTCTACACTGGGGCACGTATGATATATATCTCTTGTGTGCTCTTATATGGGACAGTGTACCGTGATTCCGGGATTTTGGAATGTGTCTCGCCAATTTAAGTTTCAGCTCGGCGGCGGTATTAACTTTACATAATTGGAAAAAATCTGTATTTTTTTCGCAGTCGGGTCTTTAGTCTTTTAGACGCCACAAACGAATAAACATACATACATACATAGGCGAATAGAATTTTTATAGCCTATGAAAAAAAGGTGGAGGTTCTCAATTCGATACGTACATACAAAAGATTTAGAAAAGGACACCACTATTCGTTAGTGAAGTCAGAAATTCAATAAGTCGATTAAAAAAAAAAAAGTCAATTCCGGTAACGATTATCTTTTTACCGACATCAGATAATCATAAAAAATGTGCTAAATAGACGCAGGTTCACAGCAAAAATAAGTTATTGTACAGCAAGGGTATTTTAAACACTTTCTGTACAATGTTTTTTTTAGAGGTACATTTACCTACTAGTTATTTGCTAGTAGTAGTGAGCTCGCAGCAATTGTACATTTTAGCTACGTTTATTTTCTAGGCATTAGGTTAATTTTCATGACATCACACGCGTCGCAGATGCTGTTGGAAAATTATGTATGGAAGACATTGAGGGAGGCCTATGTCCAACAGAGGTCGTCTGCCGGCTGATGGATGGATACCCAACTAGGAAAATTTGCTCACATAGTGGTCGAGGCAACGTGATTTATTCAGCGTTATAGCTTTTAAGATTGATAACCGTTGCGTTTTCATTACGTGTATCCACCGCAAAAGCCATTCTTCTTTTTTAGGTAGGCAATCAACTACAAAATAGTGCCATTTTGCCAGTATCGAGTAATTCTTGATTATTATTATTGAATTATATGTACCCTGATGATAATGATAATAGTGATGATTATTCAGTGTCAATAGTTGTGTATCGACTGCCAGAAACGTCATATAACGAGTAGAATTCCATTACTTAGCTACATTATATTGATACACGACTGGAGTACAGAATACGTAATAAATCAATGGCAGTTGAATGGCTGGTCAGTGGAATGCCGCTGGTCTTGAAAAACTAGTAGACTACCACATGTCTAAAATTATTCAATCGACACGGTATCGACACTACGAAAGCGTTTGTAAGTTAGCAGAATTGAGCCTCTAAGCCCGAGCCAGTCAGCCTAGCGAGGCAGTACGGTCGGTCTGATCAGTTACAGCCATTGAAATGTATAAATACTATAAAGCTGTTGCAATTAGTCTGTCCCACTGATTTGTTCGCTTTTTGTGTTCAGCTTCTTATAGTCAAGACGATTCAGAATCAGCATATCTATTTGATAAACAGTCCAATCGTCCTTCGAATTTCCATAATGTCTCAAAATGGAGATAACGACTTTATTGCACGGTTCAATAAATAACTTTTGTTGGATGGTGCTAAAGTGAAATGTAGGGCAATTTATACGTAGGTACATCCAGAGATGAGCGTTTAAATTGTTGAAGAATCTATAAACGACTTGCGTGCTGCACAAAGCGGCCCGTAAATCGTCCTAAGATATGTTCATGTTTACATCTTAAATCAGTGGTACTCAACCTGTTTTGATAGGGGGCCGCAAACACGAGTTATTCGGGGTTTCGGGGGCCGCAAAACAAAAGAAAGTAACGATTTCTTAGGTCTTCGCTTTTGTTCCAAATTGAATTTAACAACTATGAACGGATTCATCGCGGCGCGGTAGTGTTACGTAGTACCTATTTCCTGGGCGCGCTATCATTTTTTCTTATGGGCGCGAAATTCAAGATATTTTAAAATAAAGTTCCACCAGCACGTCAAGTGCGAGCTAACGTTACACTTTATAGTCTACCGTATTTAGACATTTTGTATGGAGAATTGAAAAGCGCCTCTAGCGGGGTGTATTTAAAACTTTCAAATCTTAAGCCCACCGGCCGCAGATTGAGAATAGCTGCCTTAGATCAATGTTTTACCCACACCGTATGACCTACCTACATGCTCGAATAGTTCTGTTCCATTCGATTGCTCCTTTCAAATTCAAAGGAACCGTGATATACGTATCACAAGACTACCGCCCGTTACGGATGCCATTTCTATGAAGAAAAATGGGCCAAGCATAAAAGGACTTTCTGCTATTTGTGTAGTAGCTACCTACATTGTTATTACTTTTGATTTTTCAAGATACGCTTTTATTCCTACAATTCGAATAACATTCCGCTGCGTCCCAATTTCATAGTCGTTCACCTCCGTAGGGCGACAGGTCATTGAGCACCCTGTGTAGTGAGTACCCATGTCATGCGGCTTGTCACCTGAAGAGGTACCGTCAGCAACTAAATATTAATCATTAACATTTCATATGAAGGCTCAAGGTTGCTCAACGCGCAACAGAGAGAGCTATGCTCGGGATTTCGCTACGCGATAGAATCAGATATCAGGAGATCCGTAGACGAACTAAATTAACCGACATAGCTCAAAGAATTTCAAAGTTGAAGTGGCAGTGGGCGGCACATAGCTCGCAGAACCGATGCCCGTTGGGGCAGAAAGATCTAAAATGGCGACCACGAACCGGAAGACGTAGTTTAGGACGGCCCCCACAAGGTGGATATCACACGCATCGCAGGAAGCCGGTGGATGCGAGTGGCGGAGGACCGTGATGCGTGGAAATCATTGGGGGAGGCCTATGTCCAGCAGTGGACGTCTTTCAGCTGATAGATAGTACATTTCATATCTATACGGATCTCTACATGTACAGAATATAATAAATAGGTAAAGTTTGTGAGTTTGGATGTAGGGGGTAATCACCGGATTTAATGATTCTGAATGATTCTGAGTGCTATGGGTTATTGCATCAAGGCGTAGCTAGCAGAGCCGCGGGCAGAAGATATTAGCTCGTACAATTAATTATACTCACTATTGAACGACTACTTTTGCTAACCATACCTAAAGTACAGCAAACAGACGAAACTGGAACATTCAAAGATTGACAGCAACCGGACGTCCGTGGGACGGACACACAATAAGTAGGGTGTCTCTGAAGCGCGCTAAATAGCGGACAGGCCCGGGTCGGACAAACGTGACGTAAGCGCTCGTGTTTATACTTTCACTTTTTTTTTTAATTATTATAATGTTCTGGCGTTCAAATTAAGGTCATAGTTACATGGATTGGTATTCATTGGGTATTAGAAACTCGATAAAAGGCCAAATTTATCGATGGTAAAACATGCAATAAGAGTCAGCCATTATAATATTGAATGCTGAATAAACACAAATACCATTACGCCCGTAATGCCCGAAGGACGACGCAGAGGTTCACTGCAGAGAACCCACAATTCACCAATTGTATTTGGCCCCAATGTAATGGGGCGAACCTATTGTCATTATTGAAATAAAACGAATTTTACAGATTTTATCGCGTGTATTTTATGTTTTCACGTTCCCGACGTTTCGGCTGCTTTAAAGCAGCGATGGTCATTGCTCTTGTGACCAGAGTTGCTGTAAATCAGCCGAAACGACGGGAACGTAAAAACAAAAAATAAACGCGATAAAATCTGTAAAATTCATTTTATTTCAACGTGTAGCATCGCGTAAATATAAGAAATCATTATTGTCATTATGCTAAAAGTGATGTTTTATTTTGAAGGCTCAACTCATAGCAGTAAAGTCGACTTCGGACGGAATGCTCCCATTGAAACATTATGCATTTAAACAAGCTATAATAACGAAAGTAGGTTGGTTCTTTATAAATCAGTTAATTGATATGAAGTACTTATATACGTTTTCAATCATAATAATAGTAATTGAAATGCTTTTAACTTAATGAAACAATATAAGTAACTTATGTACTCACATTCAATACCCTTGCGTTAGCTTGTAGTTACGTGGGGTTTGGAAAAACTAATCAATTTTCCGGAGCAACAACGTTCATGTTGTCACGCACTTCAGGATTGAAATCGTTCAACAGTAAAGTTGTATGAAACTACCATCGTGTTGCCAATCTCAATGTATTAATTAATCTTAGTAGTAAAATAAATTAGTTTAATAATTTGAGTAATTAATTCCTTTTTGTTCAGCAGACAAGGGCAAAGTTTACGTAAACACAATAGTTGGCACGAAAATCAGGTCGATAACATCACCCTTGGTGATTTCATCACTTAGGCTGATAAATAAATTAACACACTTAGTCAACTTGTGCTCTTGCTAATGCAATTATAGTGTTATTAGATCATTTGAGTTTCTAAACAGTGTCATTGAGAGAAAAAGGCGAACTATTTTGGCCACTATAGAGCGCATAAAAGCAACTATGGTACACTGGTGCCTACGTTTTATTTAAATTAAAAAAAAGTTTTAAATATTATTACCTACCGTTCAGACATTCATTGCGTGAATAGGTTTTTAAGTATTGATACCCAGATTATGCACCTACGGTATGACCAGAGCTTTTAATTTTAATTTTATTTTTTCAATAAAGTAACAACAATTTTTTGTTTGATGTTTAATTGCTTATTTTTGTAATGATATTGATTTCTTATATTTACGTGAATACAACACATTAAAACAAAAATATGGTTCGGTTTTTTGTCAGGAACGTAACATAAAATACACGTGATCCGAAATCCGTTGTTTTTATTTATTTTAGTAATGAATTAATTTTACCGCCAATTTTTATTAGTATCCCACATCTAAATTTCAAAAGGCATCTAATGGTAGATGTAGGTATTTTACTATCATGTATCATAAATATAATCATAGAAATTAAAAACAAAGATCAATATAACTAGGTACGTATGTCCCGCACAGAATCATTGTCACCGCATGCCGCTCGCACTCCGGGGCTCGACTTGCGATCCCCACATAAATAGGTCAAGCTTCACATTTCATTACTTGAGCATACACAATTTAATTTCGTAGCCAAACAAATAACTCGCAAAATAAAATTGATCTTAGAATCGGTCCCGGTCCCCGGGCACATGGGGTCCCCCCACCCCTAGCGTTTGACACTTGGCACGCCCCACCTAAAACTCTTCACTACAGCCTCTGAATACGCTTGAGACAACTGATGACACTTACCAGTGTGCCGACGCACTTGCTGGTTGATATCCTCCGAAGCAGAGGCTTCTTATCCGTGTCATTATCACTGTCCGTGCTGTCCTCACAATAAGCGGGTTTCTTATCTTCCACAGTCGCATTCCCGACTGCAACTGACATCACTCCACGGGGCTTCGCGCACCACACATACGGCACACATCAAACACAGCTACATCATATAGGATAAACTAATAATTTACATTTTATAAACGAATCGCTACCTCGCTGACATTTCAAGCGAGCGCCATGACAATAGTGACAGTACGCCGCCGCTGAAAACAAAACAACCCTGAAAGCGGTAGCGACATCTAGCGGGAGATGCGTGAATTTGTTAATGTAGGGATAGACGTGTCCGAGGTTTTACGGGATTTAGTAGCATTAGTACAAAAGATGGGATGGTTGGGCTGCAAATAACTACATAAGTTTTTCATCAGATGACGCCCGTAGGTGTAGACGGAAATAACTTTCGAAATAACTTTAAAAAGAAAGCATTCTTTACGACATGAAATGCAATGAAAGAAGTCGGTTAAAAAGAAAATAACTGAAATATTTACAAACTAATATAACTTAAAAAGAGTATAGAAAAGCTATAAAATGTGTAAAAAATTTGGCCCATGCGGTAGCGTGCCCAAGATGCTGGTCGCATTTCCTCGCTGAATAGCCAAAGCTACTCGCTGAGCGAGGAAATAGCCAGCCCTTGGGTCGCCGGTTGCGTCGACCAATCTTCTAGTCGGTTATAAAAATGGATATGAATATGGCCTCACTCACTACTTATTGGGTATTTTGCCGATGTCAAATAAATAATAGCTATAACAAATTCAGTAAATGAAAATAAAATAATGTCTATGATCGTTTGAAATGATTCTATCATGATCATAATTTTCGGTAGTATCATACATTTTGTGTAAGATATCCCAGGGTCCATATTCAAATCTATTTCATAGAATGAATGCTTTCGCAACTTAGAGGAAGAGGAGAGACTTTATTGCAGTGTCGGTATCTGTGTAACTACACATGATCTGATCTCAAAGAAGTTTATTTTTGAAACATGCGACTGGCTAGTTTTCTATATTTAAAACTACTGGCCTAACAGCCTTTTAAAAGAATCAAAATTCTAGAATTCTATTTTAAAATTCTGGATTTCGGATTTTTCTGTTTTTCAGCTCATTCGTGCGAAATCCGGCAGAACATGCACAGCGTGTAATTTGCGTGTCGATGTTTTTTTATTTTTTTTATTAGTTTTTAAGTTAATGTTAAGCTTCAACTTTGAACATTTTTCGATAATTTTACGATAAATTTACAAGTACCTGTGCCTGAATCGATAAATTGATAAGATGAGGGAGATCATTCACATTCAGGTTGGTTCTTGTGGGAACCAGATTGGCGGAAAGGTGAGCAAACATTTTTCATTCTATCGTAAAAACTCATCCACCGACCCATGTCTACTCTGCCCGCTGCTCTCGAGCGCGTAACATACTGATGTGTATTTTGGCTTGTCCACAGTTTTGGGAGGTGATTTCGGACGAGCACGGCATCGACCCCAGCGGCTGCTACCACGGCGACTCTGACCTGCAGCTGGAACGCATCAATGTATACTACAACGAGGCGTCCGGCGGCAAGTACGTGCCGCGCACCGTGCTCGTCGACCTCAAGCCTGCCACCATGGACGCCGTGCGATCTGGACCCTTCGGATGCCTCTTCAGACCCGACAATTTCGTTTACGGACAAAACGGAGCAGCCAATAACTGGGCCAGAGGACACTACACCGAAGGAGTTGAGATCTTGGAGTCCACTTTGGATGTTATTCGCAGAGAGGCTGAAAGCTGCGACTGCTTGCAAGGCTTTCAGCTCTCGCACTCCCTCGGCGGCGGAACCGGGTCCGGACTTGGTACGCTCATTGTCAACAGAATTCGGGAGGAGTATCCGGACAGAATCATCCTGACGTTCTCTGTATTTCCGAGCCCACGAGTTTCAGACTGCGTAGTGGAGCCTTATAATACTACGTTGGCTGTGAACCAGCTCGTGGAGAACACCGACCACACTTTTTGCCTCGACAATGAAGCGCTCTACGATATTTGCTTCAGAACGCTGAAGCTGACGACGCCAACGTACGGTGACTTAAATCATTTGGTCTGCGCCACTATGTCGGGCATCACGACGTGCCTGCGGTTTCCTGGGCAGCTGAACGCTGATTTGAGAAAGCTGGCCGTCAACATGGTGCCTTTTCCGAGGTTACACTTTTACACACCTGGCTTCGCGCCGCTGACGTCACGGGGTGCGCAGCAATACAGAGCGCTGACCGTGCCAGAGCTGACACTCCAGATGTTCGACGCCAAGAACATGATGGTCGCGTGCGACCCTCGGCACGGCAGGTACCTGACTGTGGCCACGATTTTCCGAGGCCGCATGTCCATGAAAGAGGTGGACGAACAGCTGTTGAATATTCAAAACAAGAACAGCACATACTTCGTCGAATGGATCCCGAACAATGTCAAGATTGCTGTCTGCGACATACCACCCCGGGGGTTGAAGATGGCGTCTACGTTTATTGGCAACACGACAGCCATTCAAGGAATCTTCAAGAGGATTGCGGAACAGTTTGTGGCCATGTTCAGGAGGAAAGCGTTCCTTCACTGGTACACTGGCGAGGGTATGGACGAGATGGAGTTCACAGAAGCGGAGAGCAACATGAACGATCTTGTGTCCGAGTACCAGCAGTACCAGGACGCGACGGCGGACGACGAAGGGGAGTTCGACGAGGAAGCGGAGGGCGAAGGCATGGAATAGGGTTTTTGATAGTTCATTTGTGTATGTACTTGTTTTTGTCCTGAATAAAGCCGGTAATCTATATAAATCTATGTTTTGTTAAGGATCTGTTTATAGGCACACTAATACATTTAGCACAGATTGGCTGGTGCATACAATTAGTAATTATTTTGTAACTACAAGCCAGCCCTAGGTATACATCCAAATGTCCATATAAAGTTCCCGCGTACCAATCCCTCTGTGAATTACAAACCCAATTACAATTCCCTCGTAGTCCACACGTTATAGGAGTGCTACACTTTTATTTTTTATTTTTTTTTTGGCATCACCATAGGTATTTTGCCAGTGTCAAGTAATATTTTTTTTTCTGTTTTTGAGCATATGCACAGGCCCAAAGCCTAGGCTCAAGTCAAATACCCACCCCTCAATCAGTAAAATGATGGATATTTTACCGAAAGATTTTTTATGGATTTTTTGTGAGAAACTGAAAAGTGTTTAACTGTTTCGTCACTCTGTTTCAATTACCTACACTTGTGCACTTTACCGAACCCATAATGGTTAATATTCCACTTATATCACTCACTATAACTCGCGGGAACACTAGTTTTAGAAATTAAAACACAACTGACGCCATGACTTTTCAGTTTCCCGCCAAAAAAACCAGTGCTACACTTATACCGCAAAAGTATAAAATGTTTTCGTCGATTTATAATGGCACTACAAATAACTTTTTTTTTACATGCTTGGTAAAGCAAGTCTATCCACCAAAGCTGTTTTGGGGGAGTCTTCATAGGTACAGAATACTAGTATCAAAATAGAAAGGCACAAGTACCTATTGCTCTGAGATATCAAATTAATTTAGTGGTGGCCAACGGGAATAATCCAACCCTATAGTAATATAGGTACCACGTGCACTTGCGTTGTTTAGTCATCACGTAAGACCATGCCAGTCCTAAATCAAAAACTCGAAAAAATACATAACATTTTCTTATTGGGTGCTTAGCATACCTACCAACACCATATAATTTTCAGAGCTTAAACTAAGATAAAGATCATCGCTGACGTCCTTACGCCATCACATTGTATCGGTATTGCCTTGTACTTGATAGAACCATACCAACCCTAGGTATGTATCCATGCATATGGAGTCCATCTATACATATAAATAAAATTGGAGTCTCTGTTTGTAATATTAAAATAACCGCTTTTTACTAAGTGCATTTGGATGTATACACGTTACCTATACCGAAACAAAAATTTTTACAATTTTTGTCTGTCTGTCTGTCTGTCTGTCCGTCTGTCTGTCTGTCTGTCTGTCTGTCTGTCTGTCCGTCTGTCTGTCTGTCTGTCTGTCTGTCTGTTTGTTCCGGCTAATCTCTGAAATGGCTGGACTGATTTTGACGGGACTTTCACTGGCAGATAGCTGATGTAACAAGGAGTAACTTAGGCTACTTTTATTTTAGAAAAAAAAAATAGGATCTCACGAAAAAAAAATAACCAATGTTGCAGCGCAGCGCCTTATTGTTTGATAGCAACAACCTGCAATGCGTCCCGCGGGCTCAGAATTGGCGGGCAGGCTGTTGTCAACGGTTGTCTTTATTAAATACCACGCGGACGAAGTCGCGGGCAACAGCTAGTTAAGAATAATAATGATACCCTAGTTAATACCGTGTTACTTTCACAATGCCTTTATAAGAGCTTAGCGGGCTACTATGAAAGCGTCGAGTACGCCTCTATAAGGGCCTCGTAACGCCACTATAATGGCGTCGTGTTGATACAACGCCTCAAAGAGTGTCGCGACGCAACTATTACAGCGTCGCGGGGCCACTATAAAAGAGTCACAACGCCTCAAAGAGTGTCGCGACGCAACTATTACAGCGTCGCGGGGCCACTATAAAAGAGTCACAACGCCTCAAAGAGAGTCGCGACGCAACTATTACAGCGTCGCGAGGCCTCTATAAAAGCGTCACAGCGCCTCAAAGAGTGTCGCCACGCCACTATTAGACCGTCACGATGCTATTGTTAGGGGTGTCGCGGCGCCACTATTAGACAGTCGCGATGCTATTGTTAAGGGGTGTCGTGATGCAACTGTAAGAGTGTCGCAACGCAAATATATTAGAGCGTCGCGACGCGTTAGAGCGTCATAACGCCACATGGAGCGTTACTACGCTACTATATTAGAGCATCACAACATTACTATAAGAGCCTCACGACACCATCATTAGAGTCGCGTCGCCGCTATAAAACCGTCGTCGTGACACTACTACAAGAGTGAGAGAATAAGAATTATGTTCTTAAATTTTTATGTTGGATAAAAAAGTTTTTATTCAATTTAACCCTGGCCACGATAAATTGCCACAATAATGACACTCGTTTGAAATGCTTGTTTTTTTTCCAATCGAATCACCAGATATCCTCAGTATCGAAAAATCTCGTGCAGCATGCACATCTAATTCCCGAAATAGTGCCTTTTATATATTTTTTTTTACCTATGACAAAATTGAAGTGAAATCTTAAAACTTGATTAATTAAGGGGCTAAATTTTCTGTGAATTTACACCAAGATGAGGGAAATCGTCCACATCCAGGCAGGACAATGCGGTAATCAGATCGGAGCCAAGGTAACTGAGCTATTACAATGAGAATAGGACTATCATAATGTTTCCTTACATCAATCAGAATGACATGATTGTGCCACAAGATGGAAACCTGATAGTCGTATTAATTTTTAATAAGTAGGTACGCTACGTAGCTTTATATCGCCAAATATATCCCACCAAACCGAATTTTGTGCCAAATTTCCACATTTCCACAATCTAAAGCCCATGACACGGACTTTAATAGCCAATAAAAAATGGTGAATACCACAATACAAAGTGACGTTAGACATTCTTCTTCTTTCTTTACGAAATGAGATGCGATGAAATAAATAGGATATGAATATGGCCTCACCCACAACTTAGCGGGTATTTTGCCAATGTCAAGTAATTAATAGAAATAACACATTCAATATTGGCAGAATCGCGTTGAACCTGACTCAATGGAAAAAGGCAATTAGGGAAAAAAAAAAAAAAAAAAATACACATTATAAATAAAATAGTGGATGTGACAGGATGATATGAAAATGGCGTGTCCGACGTTAGAGACATTAATATTGTAGATAAATAAACGTCATTACATTATGTCATAATATTTCTCGTCCACAGTTCTGGGAAGTCATCTCGGACGAGCACGGCATCGACGCCACTGGGTCTTACCATGGCGATTCGGACCTGCAACTGGAACGTATCAATGTATACTACAACGAGGCGGCCGGCGGCAAGTATGTGCCCCGCGCGGTTCTCGTTGACCTGGAACCTGGCACCATGGACTCCGTGCGATCGGGGCCTTTTGGGCAGATCTTCAGGCCAGACAATTTCGTCTTCGGGCAGTCTGGAGCCGGCAATAACTGGGCAAAAGGTCACTATACCGAAGGCGCTGAACTTGTCGACTCTGTGCTAGACATTGTTAGGAAAGAAGCGGAAGGCTGCGACTGCTTGCAGGGCTTTCAATTGACGCACTCTTTGGGAGGCGGCACCGGCTCCGGCATGGGAACCCTATTGATTTCGAAGATCAGAGAGGAATACCCTGATAGGATAATGAATACGTTCTCTGTTGTCCCGAGTCCGAAGGTGTCTGATACCGTTGTGGAGCCGTACAACGCGACGCTCTCCGTCCATCAGTTGGTGGAGAATACTGATGAAACTTACTGCATCGATAATGAAGCTTTGTACGACATTTGCTATAGAACCTTGAAATTAACGACTCCGACTTATGGAGACCTGAATCACCTAGTATCAGCTACAATGTCGGGTGTCACGACCTGCCTGAGGTTCCCGGGACAGCTGAACGCTGATCTCCGGAAGTTGGCGGTGAACATGGTCCCGTTTCCGAGGCTGCACTTCTTCATGCCAGGGTTTGCGCCGCTGACGTCACGCGGCAGTCAGCAGTACCGGGCGTTGTCAGTTCCCGAGCTGACGCAGCAGATGTTTGACGCTAAGAACATGATGGCGGCTTGCGACCCGCGCCACGGGCGGTACCTCACCGTCGCCGCAATCTTCCGCGGCCGCATGTCCATGAAGGAAGTGGACGAGCAGATGCTTAATATCCAGAACAAGAACAGCAGTTACTTCGTCGAATGGATCCCCAACAATGTCAAGACCGCCGTCTGCGATATTCCTCCGCGTGGCTTGAAGATGTCGGCGACGTTTATAGGCAACACTACAGCTATTCAGGAGCTGTTCAAGAGGATTTCGGAGCAGTTTACGGCTATGTTTAGAAGGAAAGCGTTTCTGCACTGGTACACTGGCGAAGGAATGGACGAGATGGAGTTCACAGAAGCGGAGAGCAACATGAACGACCTTGTGTCCGAGTACCAGCAGTACCAGGACGCGACTGCGGACGACGAGGAGTTCGACGAGGAAGAGGAGGAGGAGAGAGGTTGAATGTCTTGTGAAGTGAATGTTTTGTACTGTCCATGTCATGTTTAGTGTTAGGCGTAACTAGGTATTTGTTTGGATGTTATTTATGTTACAATAAAGTCGTAACAAAATTTGGAAATTTTATTTTACTACAAAGTAGCTCACACACCGTGACTCAACGTAGTGGTCAAAATGATCAGTTACATTTACTAGGTGGTATAAATTAGGGGTGAAGAAACAGTTCTATTCTACTTTGTTCACCTAGGTACATAAAGTAATGTCCTCAAGGTAGGTATGATGGCTTGCCCGTTCTCCATAGAAACGGCATTCCGAACGGATGGTAAATTTGTAACATAGCATTTTGTAACTATTTTGACGGTTCATAAGGACTTGAATGAAAATATATTCTGATTCTGATAAAAACTATAAAAAGCAATATTTTTTGGTAGTTATAGAATATCTATAGATATCCATACTTGTGCCTCTATTCCATAGGGGTAGACAGATACCACTGTTTGCCACGTGCTAGGTTCCACTTATATTTTGTTGATGGAGAATGGAACTGTACCGTTTGTATTTTATAATATGCAATTCAGATTATTAAATTCCGGATGTATAGGTAAATCCGCCTTTAGTGGATTGTGCCAATAATGTATCCACGTGTAAGTCGTGCACTTCACAAAATGATACTGGCTATCACGGTATCTTGTCAAAAATGACACTATTTTGAAAAAACTTCAATATTTTAAATCGAATGACAAAATAATCGATTAGGTCCAGAATAGAAAAATCTCGTGTAGCATGCACTTCTAGATCCCATAATAGAGCATTTTTATTAGTTTTTTTTTACTTACCTATGCCAAAATTAATGTGATATTTTAATATTTTATTTTAAGGGGCAAAATTTTCAGTGAATATACCAATACCAAGATGAGGGAAATCGTCCACATCCAGGCAGGACAATGCGGTAACCAGATCGGAGCCAAGGTAACTCGCCTGCGGCACGTGCGGCCACAACTTAATTCTCACCGTAATAAACACGTCATTTAACTATTCGCTACTTAACTAATGCAATTGTAAACAAGGCTTAAGGGATCGATTATAGTGGCGTTAGTTTGGCCTTTCCATCTCATGGGTAATCTTCCGCGCGCTCTGGTGCCCTCGACATTATCAGTGATACCGTCATTGGGGCTTCCAAGACCATGATCTTCGATCTCTGATACTCCAATCAAGTGATATAAACGCGTATACATATAGCTGAAGGGATGTTATCACGTGTTATTTGTTTGACAGTTCTGGGAAGTGATCTCCGACGAGCACGGCATCGACGCCACGGGTCTCTATGTTGGCGATTCGGACCTGCAACTGGAACGCATTAGTGTGTACTACAACGAGGCGTCCGGCAGCAAGTATGTGCCTCGCGCGGTTCTCGTTGACCTGGAACCTGGCACTATGGACTCCGTGCGATCGGGACCTTTTGGTCAGATCTTCAGACCAGACAATTTCGTCTTTGGACAGTCTGGAGCCGGCAATAACTGGGCAAAAGGTCACTATACCGAAGGAGCTGAACTGGTCGACTCTGTGCTAGACGTCGTCAGGAAAGAAGCGGAAGGTTGCGATTGCCTGCAAGGCTTCCAATTGACGCACTCTCTGGGAGGCGGCACTGGCTCCGGTATGGGAACTCTACTGATTTCAAAGATCAGAGAGGAATACCCTGATAGGATAATGAATACGTTCTCCGTTGTCCCGAGTCCGAAGGTGTCTGATACCGTCGTGGAGCCGTACAACGCGACGCTCTCCGTCCATCAGTTGGTGGAGAATACTGATGAAACTTTCTGCATCGATAATGAAGCTTTGTATGACATTTGCTTCCGAACCTTAAAACTAACGACTCCAACTTATGGAGACTTGAATCACCTAGTATCAGCTACAATGTCGGGTGTCACGACCTGCCTGAGGTTCCCGGGACAGCTGAACGCTGATCTCCGGAAATTGGCGGTGAACATGGTCCCGTTTCCGAGGCTGCACTTCTTTATGCCAGGGTTTGCGCCGCTGACGTCACGCGGCAGTCAGCAGTACCGGGCGTTGTCAGTTCCCGAGCTGACGCAGCAGATGTTTGACGCTAAGAACATGATGGCGGCTTGCGACCCGCGCCACGGCCGGTACCTCACCGTCGCCGCAGTCTTCCGCGGCCGTATGTCCATGAAGGAAGTGGACGAACAGATGCTCAATATCCAAAACAAGAACAGCAGTTACTTCGTCGAATGGATCCCCAACAATGTCAAGACCGCCGTCTGCGATATTCCTCCTCGTGGCTTGAAGATGTCGGCAACGTTTATCGGCAACACTACAGCTATTCAGGAGCTGTTCAAGAGGATTTCGGAGCAGTTTACGGCTATGTTTAGAAGGAAAGCGTTTCTGCACTGGTACACTGGCGAAGGAATGGACGAGATGGAGTTCACAGAAGCGGAGAGCAACATGAACGACCTTGTGTCCGAGTACCAGCAGTACCAGGACGCGACGGCGGACGACGAGGGAGAGTTTGACGAGGAAGTGGAGGAAGAGTGAGATTGAATGTCGCGTGATTCGTAACTTGTACCTATTGTTTTGTGCTGCGTTTAGTGTTAGGCGTCACTATTTGTTTGGATGTTATTTAATGTTACCTACAATAAATATGTAAGTTCATTCAGGAATTTTATTTCATGATCGCTTAGATTATACCAATCGCTGAAAATATAGATTTTTTTCTATTTAAGCGAATACTACACATTGAAATAAAACAAGTTTTACGGATTTTATCGCGTTTATTTTATGTTTTTACGTGTCCTCTCGTGACGATGGTTAGTGTAAAGCAGCCGAATCGTAAGGAACGTAAAAAACATAATATAAATGCGATAAAATCCGTAAAATTAGATTTATTTCAATCGCTGAAAAGCTTCACAGTTGCATCATTTAAAAGTACATACTGATTCGATCGCGGGGTGTTGTTAAAAAAAATTTGAAGGTTCTTTTATACTGTATTGGACGGCTATTGTCCGGCTTTAGTGAGAAAAATTTATGTGGACGGATGTAAATCTTGTGATTCCCCATACATTGAACAGCCGCTCAATGCGATGCGGCAATATGCAAACCGTCTTAACTAAACTGACAAAATAATTAAAGACTGACTGCACCAGATAATTTATTAAATAATCAATAAATAAACCCTACTCATCGCTGTCGTCATTAGCCTCTTCAGCGTCGTCTTCATCCTCGAACTCTTGCGCATCCACCGTCGCGTCCTGGTACTGCTGGTACTCCGATATAAGATCATTCAGATTACTATCCGCCTCTGTGAAGTCATTTTCATCCATGCCCTCCCCAGTATACCAATGGAGGAATGCTTTTCTCCTGAACATGGAAGTAAATTGCTCAGAGATCCTCTTGAACAACTCCTGAATAGCAGTAGTGTTGCCTATAAAAGTACCAGACATCTTGAAGCCGCGAGGAGGAATATCGCAAACGGCTGTCTTGACGTTATTAGGGATCCATTCCACGAAGAAGTCTTTGTTCTTTTTCTGGACATTGAGCATCTGCTCGTCCACTTCCTTCATAGACATGCGGCCGCGGAAGACTGCTGCGACGGTGAGGTACCGCCCGTGGCGCGGGTCGCAAGCCGCCATCATGTTCTTAGCATCGAACATCTGATGGGTAAGTTCTGGAACTGTCAACGCTCGGTACTGCTGACTGCCACGTGACGTCAGCGGCGCAAATCCCGTCATAAAGAAGTGCAGCCTAGGAAACGGAACCATATTCACTGCCAACTTCCGGAGATCTGCGTTCAGCTGTCCCGGGAACCTTAGACAGGTCGTCACACCCGACATTGTAGCTGATACAAGGTGATTCAAGTCTCCGTACGTTGGCGTTTTAAGCTTCAATGTTCGAAAGCAAATATCGTAAAGAGCTTCATTGTCTATGCAATACGACTGCGTAGAGTTCTCAATTAACTGGTTAACTGCTAGAGTAGCATTGTAGGGTTCAACCACTGTATCTGAAACCTTCGGACTAGGTACTATGGAGTAAGTCACAGCTATCCTATCAGGGTACTCTTCAGCTAAATTCGCTAGCAATAACGTTCCCATACCAGAACCGGTACCGCCGCCAAGAGAATGTACGAGTTGAAAGCCCTGTAAGCAATCACACGCCTCCGCTTCTTTCCTTACGACATCGAGGACGGATTCAAGCAAATCTGCCCCTTCTGTGTAATATCCTTTAGCCCAATTATTGCCTGCGCCGGACGGCCCATAAACAATATTATCTGGACGAAATATCTGTCCGAAGGGTCCTGCCCTTATTGCATCCATGGTGCCAGGTTCGAGGTCGACAAGAATTGCTCTAGGGACGTATTTGGTACTAGCTCCTTCGTTGAAATATACATTGATTCGTTCCAGTTGAAGATCGGAGTCACCCTGATAGCAACCGTTGGGGTCTATTCCGTGTTCATCGGATATTACCTCCCAGAACTGGAAATAATTGCATAATTACTAGAAGAAGTGGTATTAAATAATTATGATTAGACCGTTAATTGGACTTGGGCATGGGCCTTCCCTAAATGCGAGGGGGATTCAGGCTATATTCCATCAAGCTGGCTCAGTATCAATCTGATTGGCGGACTTCACACGTCATTTAAGAACTCGTTTTGTTTTCTTAGATACGAGGAAGTCTAGATCAGGATGGTGTGCTTCACCGTTGGGCAATTAATAAATCTTGGTCGAAAATGCAATTTGCACATAAAATCTCGACATGCCCAAAGCGGTCAAAACCAGCGACCCTGGTTCTCAAGGCGAGCATTCTATATAACTGAAAATAGAGTACATATTAGTATCAAATAAAATAATTATTATAATTACCTTGGCCCCTATCTGGTTTCCACATCTCCCTACTTGAACATGTACAATCTCTCTCATAATTAACACGGCGAATTTATCAAAAAAATATACACAAATATCACTTAATTAATATTATACACTAATTAAAAAATACAAAAATAAAATTTCCCTACATCTACTTGCTATGAAAACTAAACATAATATGAATTTAAATGCTTTTTTGTTTCATGGCCTAATAGAAATAGAATACAATTGTGTTGGTAACTGGATGGTCGTGAAACATATCACTACAGATGAGCGAGAAATTTGGCGTCCTTATAAGAAGGCTCAAGGTCGCTCAACGCGCAATGGAGAGAGCTATGCTCGGGGTTTCGGCACGCGATAGAATCAGAAATGAGGAGATCCGTAGACGAACTAAAGTAACCGACATAGCTCAAAGAATTTCAATGTTGAAGTGGCAGTGGGCAGGCACATAGCTCGCAGAACCGATGGTCGTTGGGGCAGAAAGTTCTAGAATGGCAACCACGAAACGAAAGACGTAGTGTAGGACGGCCCCCCACAAGGTGGACCGATGATATCACACGCGTCGCAGGAAGCCGGTGGATGCGAGTGTAGGAGGACCGTGATGTGTGGAAGTCGTTGGCGGAGGCCTATGTCCAGCAGTGGAGGTCTATCGTCTGATAGATTAGAGAGCGAGACATATTACGCAACAAATCTATCTACATGTTTGTGCCTATTCTATCTCTTTCCCACCATCACTGAATCCCTAATGCAATCGTCACGTCATCGAGAAAGCATGGTATCACTGTCATTAATATTTATGAATACCGCGGTGTGAACGGGACGGAGTACGCTTACGTTACATTTATAGCCGGTACCGAAGTTTTGCCACTTATTTGTTATTTAGAAAATATATTATGAACAAGGAGATGAATTGAATGAAAGACTTGTATTTTTTTATAATTATTATAATAAAATACAGATTAACGCAAAAACAATATAAAACACATTCAAGTGGATTTGCTTATAAAAATGCGAAATATAAATTAATTCTATAGCGTGATAAGTAACTGACTATTAATTAATTTAATCAGTAACTTTAATTGTACACTGGTAACGGTACCAAATACACTTTCAGGGCTAGCACGCAGGCCGAGACAAGACTTCGCACTGTCGCACTGATTTTATCTCTCCCTTATTCAGTCATAGAAAATAACAAGTCAAAATCAATATAATCTTATATTCGTCTTGTCATAGGCAGCCGTGCTAGGTCTGCTGCATAGGAGTCTAATTTTACTTGAAAGTACAGTCAACATCAAAAATAAGTAAGAACTTTCATATTAAAGTATTGATATGGGTTTTTGCCTATTCACTGCCAATCTGCCAAAAATATTGAATGCCTATGGTTTTACTTGACGTATTTTCCCCATCAAACTAGCATATTATAAGGCCCAACAGCAGACAATTAGCGAGATCTGACAATGTAAACATTCACATAATTTAATTAAAACATAAATAGATTATTGCTCATAGACATAAATCAAACATATTTTAAATAAAATATTATTTTTATTTAAGTATATAGCATGTATATTCCGACCGTACTTTCAATAATATATAGTTTCATTATTTTTATAATTATCCAACCTTAAATAACCTTACTTCTCATGATCATAAAATAAATTATTTATTGCACGAATCCTTAATGACTAATTAGAACATAATTTAAACAATATGTTTTGTTAAATTATGACTAGATTCATAATAATAGGATGACACATATTAGTCTGATGATACCCCTCAAGTAGCTCAGAGCCTATCATTAAGCTGTCTCAAACCAGCAAAGATAAATATAATAATAATAAAATAATTATTGGATAAAAGAATAATAATTGGATAAAAGCTGATTATGGCAGGTGTCCGCTACCCTTTCAATAGCCCTATCTCATGTCCATCCAAACCTTAATCCATAGACTCAATTATCATTCCATATTCCTGCAATACTTCCTCCGCCTGCTGAGGGCAATTCGCTGTTTATGCAATCATTTTCAGCAATTGACCCCAGCAGGTGGCTAACATAACATTAAAATTCTCAATAAGGGCCTCTAGTTGTTGGCCCAATGTCCCCACGCAAGCCTTCCAAAAATCCGGGTATAGCCGGTGTAAAGAGAGAGACAGAATCTATATCGACCACTCGGGAATCCCTGCTGTATACGGTATAACCACAAAGTAGATTTAGATGCGGTTTGAACTTGTACTTTAGTGAATAGTGTCTTAAGTATACATATAAACTAGTGACCAATCATGGATTTGTAGAAAGAAATTTAAAAAAAAACGTGTCTATCTCTTTGTGGTAAGACCACGTATTTAAAATATTGACATACCTGCACATCCTACACAACAAGTTTGTTCCTCAACAAGTACAAATTACCATAGACGTTGTGTCTACTAGACAGTACAGGAACGTAGAACGCTCGAAACACTCTGTGAGATTTATTAGCATTTAACAAAGGTACTGTGGATATTATTTCCCACGAACTGTCTTTGTGGTAGGCGGGTTGTAAGGCTGTGGGCTTCCCTATGTCGGAATCGACTAAATAGTGGCACTGGCTCGGTGTGAGGTATGTTCTGTTGTCGCCTTTGTTGAGGTCGTTGAAGTGTGGGTGGCGCAGGCGCGTCGCTGTGAGGAAAAATGGCTTTTAAATACCTTGTAATTAAGGGTAATTATTGGATAAAGGCTTTATGAATATGAGCATATCTATACATATAGGATGTTCACTTAATGTCTTTCTGTCATTTCGCACATCACGGGTAAACCATGGGCTTATTTATACAGACCCACAACGGCAAACATCAGAAATACAAATCATAATTCTATGACTACAAAGTCTAAATTAAAATAGCAATTTGTTTCAATGAAACGAAGAGTTCAAAATTTTTTTTTAATTGGTATTAAACGACCCGATTGTCCTGGGTTCAAATCACGACAGCGGCAAACTTTGAATCCACCCCATCCATCCATAATGTTGTAGCCAACAAAATGTCAATTTAGTTTTTTTGTGAACAATTTACTTTTTAAATTGACGTATTCCGACATCACCCAAAGATTACAAATGCGCTAAAGAAGCGCAGGGTCAAAGTTTAGTATACTCTTTCTGAATCCTCTAAAAGTAATTAAATACTGACGACGATCGCCCGCATTCCATTGTACATTGTACATATTAAATGTGTTTCGCAATATTATAACTTATCCCTACAACAATACGAACCGTTATGCGTTGACGCGTACGGCGCCGGCATCTGGCCGTCGAAGTCGCTGGCTATAAACCGCACGCGGTAAGATGGCGGCAGTAGGAAGCTGGACGGGGATCTGTGCCACTCCTTGCCGAAGCAGACGGTCAGCTCCGCGCCGGCCGGGGCGGGGGGGACTTGCCGGAGGATGGTCATCGGTCCATGGTAGTTGGTATACAAAGCAGCTATCCTCGATAAGCCTGTACAAAGTTTATAATCAAGATTTGACGACCATGGCCCCAAGTCTGCTAACACAATCGATTCATAATCGAACAGCAACCGCATAGTAATAATCCCTATTTATCTTTAAAAAAAACAGACAGGAAATTTTCCTCCATGGATATTTTGTCTCGCTCTACAACAGCCTTTCCCAAAACGGGCGATAACGCCCCTTTGTGGGCGCTGCAGGCCTAAAGGGCGGTAAGAGAACCAGAAAAAAATAGGGGCGTTGTGTAGAGGCTTACAATAATTAATTTAATTTGAAGTAATAGTGGTTTTTAAGTAGGTGAAAAAACGGGGGCTTTTTTTTTTTATTACATCATAGGCAAGTATTTGATCTCGATCTCACCTGATGGTAAGTGATAATGAGATCTACGATGGAGCATACTTGCCTAGGAAGGCGGCAGTAGATCGAGACGCTACATTCACTAGGCACATGCAGCGCAGCTGATCTGACCCGCCATCCATGAATGGCAACACCGAACATCATGCCGGAACACGGCTAGGCCGCTTGGCGACATGGCTTTGTTCAGTGGGTGGTGACTAACCACGGCCGAAGCCTACCACCAGTAAAAAATAATTCATTCTCAAAGTGGGCAGTAGACAAAATAGGTTTGGGAACCACTGCTCTACAATATACGCACCTGCGGCCCCCGCTAACAGCGCACACATGACCACCAACGGACCGGTGTACGCTAAATAGTGCCGTCTCTCTTTATCCCGCCGCCACCGGAACAGTTCGGTGCCGACCGCGAAAGTCATCTTTTGCAAGCAGTCCATTGCTATGGCGCCGGCCAGAATGATCATACTGTATATAGGGTACAGGAACCTGGAGGGAGAAGAAATATACTATTTACTTTTTGGTATATAGTTGACTGTCTGCTGCTACAACCTCGTGTGCAAGATCAAGATAATTCATTATTACGGTAGTACGTGCAATAAGTTGAATGATTTAGCGTAACACATTCACCATAGGACATTATATTAGGACTTATTGGCGGATTTTTTTAAATGAAATTTTAAAAAGTTGTATTATAAAAAACGATATTCTCAAATTATGTTTCCTCAGGATTATGCAACTACAGTTGCACATTAAAAGTAATTAAGTATGTAATGTAATTAAATCCAGTATTGTTTTCCCATAACTTTTCAAGCATTTGTTTTAGTGTACGCGCCAAGCTTTTGCTCAGCAACCTAAGCAGCAAATAGTGCTATAACTAAGTTAAAACTCGCCGCTATACCTCTCCTCTTTATGCGGCTGCAGCATGAACACGGCGAGCCACAGCGCAAGTGGCATGAGGTCGAGCCAGTACGGGGCACAGAACGCAGCACGTGCAGTGGAACGCGACGTGATGGCCGTGCATGCCAGTAGCAGGAGCGGGCAGGACAGAGCCAGCACCTGGCACATACACACTTATTAACAACAAAAAAAAACAAACACCGTCAAGTCCATTTAAATAAAACTAATTATACGGATTTTATCGCGTTTATTTTTTGTTTTGTTTTAAAATACTATTTTTTAGTTTTTTAATTCTAGTAAAATTAGTTTCATTTAAATGTGTAGTATTCGTGAAAATATAAGAAATCAATATGTGAACCGTCAAGTCCACCAACCCCCACTGGGCCAGCGTGGTGGACTATGGCCTAATCCCCCTCGCATTGAGGGGAGGCCCGTGCCCAGCGGTCGGACATTAAAGGGCTGGAATTATTATTATTATTATAAGCACCGTGCGGTCTAGTACAATCTTATTAGCACAGTTGTTAGTGACCCTACACTCTGTACTGAGGGTCCCAGGTTCGAAACCTAGTAGTGCAAACTTTGTTCAATGAGTACGAATGTTTATATCAGTACCTGAGCTATATAGATGTTTAATATCAATATAATTGATTGTATACTGAGATCACTCTCAGTCCGTTGTATGTATGGTACCCATAATACAAGCAGGTGGTGTGTTCGTCTGGCGATATTATTATTATGGTTTGAGCATAGACAATTGGAATGACGACAATGGTCCAACAAGCTGGTACCACATTGGTGAATTTCACATGTCTTTTTCAAGACGTGTGAGGTTCCTCACGATATTTATATTGACTGTACAACAAGTGTGGGTAGTCGAGAGTGAACAGGTACCTTCCAGGCAAGTATGATCCATCGTAGATCTCATCGTCACTTACCATCGGGTGAGATCGAGATCAAATACTTGCCTATAACGTAATAAAAAAAAAAGTGTCAGAAATTTAAAAAAAAACTCACCCAAACAATATTAAAATTCAAGAACCCATTCACGAAGTAATACGTCCATGGTTCGACCCCATACAAATTGGGTCCATGTTCCGTCAGTATGTTATATGCGAGTATGTTCCAGGGGGCCACCACGAGCCTCCCGTAGTGCCAGGAGTCCACTAATACTGCGGGCAGCAGGATGACCATCAGAGAGATCAGGGACCACTTGACGAAGTCCAGGTATTGGCGTTTGATGAAGAGCATATCTATGGCGATGGGTACACCGAGGATCGCTGTGAATGGCCAGCCTATGGGAGAAATGAGAAATTATTGATTTATCTGTCGATGGATTGGAACGGCCTGTTAGTGCGATTGCGCAGTTGATGGTGACCTGCTTTATACGCTGAGGGTCTCAGGTTCGAATCCAGGGGTGGGAGGGAACTACGCGTTACGTACAATTTTACGTTTTACTAGTGGGGGGGGGGGGGGGGAAAGAAAAACGTTATGGCACGTTTCATGGGGGGGGGGGGGGGGGGGAGTCATAAATCTCCAACAATTGCGTTACGTAATACATGAACGCTCAGTCCGCCGCCAACGCATACGTAATATCTGTCCTACCCCCCCACCACGCCCCGCATGTCTAGGGCCGGTGGTCAGACTATAGTACTAACTGAGCAGCGCGGAGGCGGCGGTGAGCAGCACGGCGGGCGGGTAGCGGCGCCGCCACCAGCTGGCGACCGCGCCGCTCGCCAGCGCGCCGCTCCACGCCGCCGGCAGCATGGCGCCGCCGCTCGCGAACATGCCGGCCGCGGGCAGCGTCAGCGCGAGCCACACCCGCCCCACGTGCACGCCGAACTCGTGGCACACCGCTCTAAACAACATTCCAATTAAGTTCCCTGCATTCTAATGTTCTTAAGTCACAGTTTATGGCAACACACAGTAACGCGGCTTCTATGGCATTACTTAACCAACTGTCCAACGTCTTAAAAGACCGTCGACATCGACAACTATACATTAAAAGTCCCACAACACAAAATCAATATAATCGTACTGCAAAAAAATGCGTATAATTATTAAAAAAAAAACTAAAATTTACGGATTTTATTGTGTTTGTTTTTAGTTTTTTTACGTTCCCGACGTTTCGGGACATTAGTTTTATTTAAATGTGTAGTATTCGCGTAAATATAAGAAATCAATATGCGTATAATTAATGAAAAGAACGACGGGAAATGCCAACTATAGTGGGTCCCCAGTCTTGATATGTAAAATTTGTTATTACTAACCCACTTGGTTGTGTGTTCGAGGAAAATTACAAGAGCAGTGTCCATATCTGGAAAGAGCAACCACTCTCACAAATTTTCGACTAAGAACTTACTTGTAGAACATAAGTTCCGCGCACGCTGTCAGGGTTGCCAACAGGACTCTCAGAGTGTAGAACACTGACGCTGGACTCATGAAGAAGGACAGTATCTTGGCGGGTACCGCAAACAACCACAGCGGCATGTAGGACCGAATCGCAAACACTGGACTGTATTCCCATGTTTGAAGACCGTGTCCATATACTGCAATGAATAAAATACCTTGTAGTAAGTAACATAAATACTTTTTTGCAACTAAAGAGGTATTATGCCAGGCGAGGCCAGCTCCTGTGCCCCCAAGATTTTAGTCAGGGTCTTGAATAATACTGCATTTCAGACTTGTATGGAGCATTATATTCAGCACCATCTGTTTTAAATGTAGTGAATATAGCTTGTTGTGCGGTTATAGTGGTCACTAGAATGCCGTATTATCACCTGGAGTAAGGAAGATCTGTCACATGTACAGGAACTTCTGTGCCCCAAATCTGCTTAGGCAATCGACTTATAGTGCTTGATTACACATAACAAGTAACATGGCAAGACAGTGCTTTCGGCCAAGTGCTCAGCTGAGTAAACAAGGTTTATAGGTACCAAGCACTGTTTACACATATCAAGCACTCAGCCAAGAGCAGTCTCACCATTTTGCTTGTTATGTGTAATCAAGGCAGTAATGGTATTGGACCTTTTACAATTTTTTATAAAACAGATTTATGGATGAGCAATAGGTAGAATAGAGACTGTTAATATTCGTAACAATTATGGAAAACTTACCTAAATAATGCAATGGCTCCCAATAATTATATGTTTCATCACAATCAGCTATATGCCCCCAGCATGCTGATACAATGCGAGCAGTCAGCAGCAACCCTAATGCGACTGCACCTCCAGGGTATGCTATACTGCGGAGATCTGAGGGTGCATTTGTCACAAGGTACTCCCTGTTGATTGGAAAATATATTTAAAACTAGCTGTTGCCCGCGACTTCGTCCGCGTGGTATTTAACAAAGACTCAGCCTTTGGCAACAGCCTGCTCGCGTTCTGATCCCGCGGGACGCATTGCAGATTGTTGCTATCAAACTTTAATCAGGCGCAGCGCTGCAACATTGGTTTTAATTTTTTTTCGAGAGATCCAATTTTTTTTTTCTAAAATAAAAGTAGCCTATGTTACTCCTTGTTACATCAGCTATCTGCCAGTGAAATTCCCGTCAAAATCGGTCCAGCCATTTCAGAGATTACCCGGAACAAACAGACAGACAGACAGACAAAAAATGTTGTTTCGGTATAGGTAACGTGTATACATCCAAATGCACTTAGTAAAAAGCGGTTATTTTAATATTACAAACAGACACTCCAATTTTATGTATATGTATAGATATGGAAAATATATTACTTCTTAATGGCCTTTTGGAAACTGACTTTTGCCTATGGCCCAATTCTGAGTTTGCTCTGCTCCTTGACTCTCCAATGGTCATGCCCGACAATACCTACTTATTATGAATGTCAAACCATAGGTTAACCTATAGCGAAAACTTTTATGTATTTGGTTCAGTAGGTTTTCAGTGATTTTCCAACAAATATACAGTGAATAATACATTCTAATAGATCCAGATGGAATATTGCAACCACTTTTTTTTATTATAGTAGTAGACACAGTATATTACAGGCAAGGGTCCCAAACCGAACAAGCAACACTTATATCATAGATGAATAGTGTACAATAATGGTTGTAAGGGATTATCCAAAAACAAATAACATATGCCCAATAACACCTCACATAACAGAAATTTAAGACTACAAAATATATTCTAGTTAGAGGGTCACGCTGTGTAAACTAAGTAAGTATCATGTATAAATCTGCCACTTGTAATTGTTGTGATACATAAATTATGCGAACAACATTGTTTCACATGCTTCAATAAGTTGAAATATCAAGTAAGTATACAAAAATTGTAATAATCATCCCTATATTTACCTCCAACAACCAATCCGCTCATAGTTCTAGGACTGATCGTGGATGTTATAATAAAAAAAAAAAAAAAACAATCATCCCAATATTGGCCATACACCAGGATACAGCCAGTGGTCCACCAAACTGACCTGTCTGTATACTAAACAGTCTAAACAGAGCATGCTTTTAACTAAAATCTGAATATTTGATACATAATCAACACACAAAAATATATAATTTACATAGTCATGGAAGAACACAATCGAGAATAGACATGTTAGTTGTTACATGCAGCTTTTACCTTTGTTTGAATACGGACACGTCTGGATGAGCGCCAAGCCGTAGTACCAGCAACGAATTAGAACATTGACGAGTCAAAATAAAAAACAATATAGTAACCTATAAATGCAGCAAGTGTTTATGTCCAAAATAGTATCATAGATATGTTTGGAACATAAATAATTTATTAATAGAAGTATATATTTTATTTATAACGCATTTTCCATACCCTTCGCTTAGTTTTCGTTTTCCTTTGCTAAAACTTGTAGCCCTTTTAGCACCGTTTTTATTGTGTATACTCCTCTGTCTCGCTGTTAGCGGCATTTTAATTAACTTTCTTTTTATATCATCGAAAACACTCCATTAAATTGTACTAAGAATGCTAAAAAGAGTTAATTTTTCACTTCAGAAAACTGAAATTTATTCGCTCGCTGAAATAAGCAAAATTTACTATTTCCACAGAGAAAAAAATCTAAAACTGCCATCCATCATCATCAACAGTGACGTTTCGCTCGCGTTTAGTTATTTACATTGCGACCTTACACTTGTCAAGGGAAATATTACCAGCGTACGTCCGTAAACGGGGCAGTTTAAATTATACCCGGTGTAATTTTTTCTCTCGTGAACGGGTTATTTGCCTTTTTAACCAGTTTAATTTTACGCTGGTTGAGTACCGTAATAACGGCCCAGACACTGTAAACACAGAGCAATGAGAGAATATGTAACACGATGTACTGAGAGTTAAACAAATATTAAGATTTGATTACGAAAAAATTCATTTTTGTTTGGTTGAATTGTAAATAAAAAGGGTATCAACATTAATAAGATTTTTATTTGACAAGATATAAATAGGTATACATTGCCAAATCAACACAGTTGTTCATCCCCAATCTGAAGTGTTTCATATTTCATTAGGTAATTACAATTACACAACTTCTATATAACACCATAGTAGGTATGATGTACTACATTAATTTAAAAGATATGTTATCTCAAAAACGAATGCATCTCTCAACTACGGTATTCTCATGTAAACTTCAATACATTTTAAACATGAAACACTAATTAATAATTACAATTAGTTACATTCCATATAAGGAAAATTCAAGTTAGGTAGCTAATTATTTGGGTTCTTAGTACTTTTGAAAAAGTTCCGATTACATGACATATAAACAGGGCCCTACTGCACTTTAAAACATTGGAATATTAGAATCAACAGTTCAGATTTAAGCAACCCGTATAGTTAAAAATATATTTTGCAAAAGGAAATACTAATATGTACTTATGTAATATGTGTGTGTTTGTCATCCTCTTGAAAAAAAGAATGAAAAACGTCAAGTCTCCCTCTCCAATATGCACTTGACAATAAGGTGATACTGGCTATAAAGATTGCTCTAATCTGACAGTTAATAAAGACCTACAATTTGAACTATTGTTTTATTATCTCCTTCTTGTCCGTACAACTGTCCACCCTGGTTCTACATCTTCATCCATAGGTTCAGGTTCTTGGTTTAGATTGGAAGATGATGGGGCATTATCATTCATGTCATTGTCAGGGTCATCATCATCACCACTGCTGCCTGTGGAGTCATCATCAGGGTTGCCATGGCACTGAAAGCGTAATTTTATTTATTATATTTAATAAAATATGTATATTTTAAGCTCTATTTACTTAAAAATAAATTTGTAATTACAATAAAATCATGTATTTATATTTTTTGAAATAAGATGAATAATATATCATGGTATGATTTTTAATGATCCTTCACTTACTTGTGGAGGAACTGATTCATGTATTGGTTGGCTGAGCCATTTTTGGCACTTTGGCATTGCTTCTATTCTTGTTCTAAGCTCATCATGATGACCTTCTTTTAGAAGACCAAGAAAGACCAGGAGGAGTGATGCTATTTCTGTAATAGAGAATTAACATTTCATACATTTAAAAAAATAAAAATAAAACTAGTAGTTAGTAGGGCCAGTTATTTTATCAGAACCTACTTTTTGTAGAGTTCTCAGGTCTATTAGTTCAGAAGGTTAAAAAGGGTCCACCTACTCTGAATGGGTGGTGTTGTGCATGCTGCTCCAACATAACATCATTTACTGCCCATATAATGTATAGTCCAGTGACTAATTTGCAAATAGATGAATATAAAAAAAGAAAACAAACATAAATGATTACTTGGTTTTAGATACAACATGAGGCAAGTCTTGGCTTAGTTGATTATGATAATACATCTTTTTTAATGTCCCACTGTTGGGCATGGGCTTCCCCTTAATGCAAGGGGGATTAAGCCATAGTCAACCATGCTGGCCCAGTGCGGGTTTGTCTTTCGAGGGGTTCGCTCAAATATGCATGTTTCCTTGCGATGTTTTCCCTCACCGCTTAGCAAGTGATAATCATGGTGGTCATCATAAAATTCGGAAATCCCAGAGGTGCAAGCCGGGGTTTCAACCTGCGATCCTCGTTACCGAGGCAAGTGTCTACCAACTTGTCTATCACTGCTCATAGCCGATTACTTATTTGTAATCTATGCAGAGTCATCAATTTTACCTTTAGGTGAATTGTCATGGCACACAGTGTCAAACTCTTCATCCATCAAATCCTCTATCACTTCTGTGAGCTCATGTGCGTCCGCCACATTCTCAACACAGTACCTCGCTATGTACACTGACATTAGTTGTGCGGTCTGCAAGAAAATCACAAATAGATCTAGGACGTCCCATTTCATGCTAATGTTATTTAGCTATATGCTCATAGTTTCCGATGGTCTAGTCTCATTCATTCTGTCCAGGCTTGCAACAGTTGGTCAGTATTGGTTGCAATTTTAAATAAATAACATTTTTAGAACTCCCCCTGAGACTTTTATTATTATTCTATAATTTTACTGCTAGATATTTTGTATTTAGTAATAATAGAATAATAAGTAAGTAGTAGAAAATTTCATAAATAGGAAGAAGAACATTTTTGAAAATACCTTTTCACCTCCTGGTGCTCCCATGCCATGTTCGACAGCGAGCTGCAATGCTGTCCAGTTGTTAAGCACTAAATCAACAATGGGTTTAAATTCGTCGTATAACATCTTGACCTTATTTTCACTTAGAATTTAAAGATTTATAAGTCTCTCACATTTTTATAACCTCCATGACTATTGTATACTATTTTTTAAACAGATTAAATAACAGCGCATAGAGCACGCAGAGGAACTAGCGATCGATTACGTTTAGAAACATAGTTTTTTGCCTATGATGCCTGCAAATAATTCCCAGCCCATGGGAAATGAGTGCGCTCACTGTGAGCTTGAGCTAAGCTCTCCTTACAATTACGAAGTTAATAAATAAAAACACAATAAGGTGATAACGTTAGAAATAAAGATAATTTATGTCTTACTTATAGTAAAGCAAAAATGGGTAAAAGAAGTGTGTGACAGTAAAAAAAAAAAATTACACTTCTAACTGAATAACTTGCCTCTGACAATTTACCGGCATAAAAACCTCTTTTAAACACATACAATATTAATTTAATACATGATTTTATTGTTTTTTAGGTGACCCACTTATTAAATGAAAATAATAACGAATTAACAAAAATGTGATGCAATAATTTTCAACGAATCAAAAAAAAGTGGAATAAATGTATTGGGTAATGGTTTGTTCGACTTGCTCGTTCGTGGTATCTCACTCACTCACTCATTCAACTTAAAATTTGTAAACAATTTACGTTGAGGAGGTTATCATTGGTACAAGAAAAAATGAGAAAATCTTGTTTTAGGAGGTATCGAGAATATTGTTAATTCCTATGAAGTTCATTAATTGTTACAATGATGGCTGCAGAGATAAAAGTTACTTTTATAATACCAAATGCCTGTACAAGCGAACATGAGTGCTCTGAAGAAATGCAACTTGCATTTGTCGTAAGTCCTAGCATTGGTTGATTTGTAGAGATTTCTAGTGATTGGTACCCCCTAGGAACCGTTCCTGTTTGTGTAAACGCTACTCAAACAAAGAAAGAGTAATGACGGAGTCTCGCTGAAAACATATTGAAGCTCATAAATCTAAGCCGTGTTGTGTATGTGTAGTCCATGCGAATTCGTGTGTACGTAAGGGCGCAATTACTATGAGAAAATCACCTTTAGGTGTCCTATCATATATATGGCATCATTGGCACCTAACTATATTTTTATGATTCAGATAATTATTTATTATGTACATGCCTATATTTTCTTCACCATGTATTCTCTATGCACAGACATGCGAGCAGCACCGTGGGGGTGGTCTTCAAGCCAGATGGGTGCATGAGAGTCAGTGGAAGCAGTTTGAAGGCCTCACTAAGAAAGATGTGTTCGTTCTGTCGGAGTTTGAGGGAGAATTGTATGAAAAATTACATGCCACTAAGTGCTTGTAAGTATTTCATGTTAGATTTGTTTAAAAGGTGTGTAATAAATATAAAAAAAAACAGGTATAAAGAAACATAAATATTCTCAAAAAAAAGAAATTACAATTATGCAGCATTTCTTCTATCATAATAGTGTTCTGTTTGTTTATTTCTTATTTTTATTCAGTTGTCTGTACGATACAAATATATCTCTTATAAAGCTTTACACATCTCTACAACATAATCTCCATGGTGATCAGGTTAGTTGGTCCCCGCTGCCTATCCTGCTGCTTGACAGAAGGCACTCCAATACCATCAGGCCCAGAACCAGTGTTCACAATAGCCATGAGGGGCCTGGTGGTCACTGCTAGTGGATTATCAAAACAACAAAAGGTGGGTTTGACAAATGTAAACTTTTTGATGTTGTTTTTACAGTCCAAATAGACTGCAGTGATATTTTCCGATCACTCAAGTGTCAAATGACATCACCGGCATGGCCTAGTGACGTCACAAAAATACGAAGATCTCATGTTGCTTTAAAACCTCTTGAAGATTTTTTAGTTTTTTAATAATTCTCTTAATTAAATTGAATTTAAAACAGTAGCATAATCTTTATGTAACTTGACGATTCATAAGTACTGTACAACAATGGTTTACATGAATAAAAAATATTCTGATTCTGATTCTGAAATTTCTGCAGGAAAACATAAAGAAGAAAGTTTATTGGATGGGAGGTATCTACAACACAGTACTCACAGATGACACTACACATCTGGTGTCAGACACTGTTCTATCTGATAAGTATATTGTAAGTTATAGCAAAGTACTCACATAATAATAAATGTCGCGAACTACATGAGTATAAAGCAGCGATTTAAACAGTGCCAGCCAAGCTAGTTAAATGCTTGGCGTAGACGAAGGACCTTTGTTGCCTACATAGCTAATATTTAATCACATTTAGGCTGTGTGCCCAGTAGGCAAACTGTTAGCGGCCGACTGAGAGAGCCGCAAATTTGTGGCGAACTGAAATACGAGTTAGTTGCAAACTCAGATCGATTTTCGTGCGTCGCAAGCATACTGCTATGAGTTAGCCGCTTATTTAGGTCGACCTTATATCAAAGGGCATCTTGGATTTTTTGTGGTATGTGTGCGTAGAGAAGCGATGCAAAAAAACACGTCCATAGCTTCTTTCCAACTGTCCATATGAACAGTTTTTCGGCAAACGGACTCACTACGCCCGGCGAACAACCATAGCGCCGCCGCCGACTGAAACCGGTTTTGCTGTGAGTCGGCCGCTCACTGAATCAGTCGGCGCGCGTGACGCTGCAAGCTGCGTAGAGTGAGCGCAAACTAGCAAACTGTGAAACCTCCATTTAAAATATATGGAAGGGCGTACTAGACCGATACGCCGCAAACTCAGTCGGCCGCTATCAGTTTGCCTACTGGGGACACAGCCTTAAAATTCGAAGTGGACTCTTAAATAATAATACACCATCACGCCTGTAATCCCCGAAGGGGTAGGCAGAGGTGTACTACACTGCATCAACATTTTGCCGATGATATTTCTGTTCTCACATACCTATAACAGTGTATTGCTCAAAAATGTAAAAGATCTATTTAAAAAAAAAGCAACCATGAAGTTTCTTGCCCGTTCTTCTCCATAGGAACGGCATTCCGAACGGGTGGTAAAGCAGTAGCATAATATTTTTGTAACTTTTGACGATTCATAAGTACTGTACAATAATGGTCTATGTGAATAATTTTTTTTTTAATTTTTTTTTTTTATTACATTATAGGCAAGTATTTGATCTCGGTCTCACCTGATGGTAAGTGGCGATGAGATCTACGATGGAGCATACTTGCCTAGGTAGGAAGGCGGCAGTAGATAGAGACGCTACATTCACTAGGCACGTGCAGCGCAACTGATCTGACCCGCCATCCATGAATGGCAACACCGAACATCATGCCGGAACACGGCTAGGCCGCTTGGCGACATGGCTTTGTTCGGTGGGTGGTGACTAGCCACGGCCGAAGCCTACCACCAGTAAAATAAATATTCTGATTCTGATTCCAATGCAATAGGGGGTGCCTATTGCCGTTATACCATTATTATTATTTATATACCATTAATTTCGCAGATATCAGCCGTAAAGGGTATCCCAATAATGTCCGAGCCTTGGGTCGAAGCAGTATGGGAGGCGTCACTCCGCCTCAACGTGACTGGTTCCTCATCAGACTTCGCCGCCCACCGGCTGCCGGTGTTCGCGAACCTGCAGGTCACCACATCAGGAATAGCTAAGAAGGACAAACAGATGATAATGAAGCTGGTTAATGAGAACGGTGGTTCATTTTCGGGGGCATTTCAGAGTGAGACTACTGATGTTGTTGTACTGACCAAGTTAGTGAAAGTTTTTTTATATATTGATAACTACCTGTCTCGGCGATCTTCGTACCGTCTCGTATTCAAATATATGTACGTAATTTTAATAGTTATTCTGCTAGACAAATTAAAATAATCCACGATCTTAAAAATCGGCGCACCCATTCTTGAGTTATAAATGGGGTAACTAACACGACTTTTTTATATATATAGATTATACATTATATTTCGTCCGTCAACTTCCGTCCACTGGCCTCCTGCCTGCGACGCCAGTGAAATCTTCGAACCACTGTGTGTGTGTGTGCGTGTGTGTGTGTGGGGGGGGGGAATATAAATCGTCGCCATTCTAGAGCCTTTCTGCCCCAACGGCCATCGGTTCATCGATCTATGTGCCCTAACCACTACCATTAAAACTTTGAAATTATTTTACCTATGTCGCATACTCTAGTTCGTCTACGGATCTTCTCATCTCTGATTCTATCGCATAGCGATACCTAGAGCATAGCGCTCTTCATTGCGCATAGAGCGACCTTGAACTTTATTATGAGGCCCATAGAGCGCTGAATTCAACTTAATTACACAGGGAAGGTATAGGCAGTGAGAAATACAAGGCGGCACTGGAGTACAGCAAGGCCTGTGTCCTGCCCACTTGGGTGAAGGACTCGGTGGTCAAAGGTTACGCGATGCCGCTAGCGAAGTACAGAGTTGCTGGAGCTTCGACGTCATCGCCGCTGCCAGAGTCCAGAGTACCTGATATGAGTGAGTGCGATGTATTATTATACTGCTAAGTTGAGTTGGTAGGCGTGCAAGTTAAGCTGCATGGTCTTTACCATCTTTTGGATATAGTTTTTTTTGTATTATGGTCGAGGTAAATACCCTCATTTGGTAAATACCCTCATTAACGATACTACATGAAGCCATTTGATCTCCGAAGTACGGAGATCATGGTCCGACTGAGCTGAGCGCCCCTTTATCGGACGTTTTTACCAACTAGGTTAAGGCCTCCTCATTTAAATGCCTATAACATTATTACATTAAACTTTGCGTAACTGAAGTCTCATTAAACTTGCGGCCACGAATGATGGCACTTGTGACAGCGTACAATTCGTAGATTTTTAACTTGTTTCCAACACTATTTCTGCTGCCTATTGCAATGAAGTATCATACGAAAGGACTGATGATATCACACGCGTCGCAGGAAGCCGGTGGATGCGAGTGGTGGAGGACCGTGATGTGTGGAAGTCGTTGGGTGAGACCTATGTCCAGCAGTGGACGTCTATCGGCTGATAGATTAGATTATCATACGAAACACCATCAAATACGTACTTAACTATTGATGTATAACCATATAAATAATTAAAATAAGACTAATGTTACGGATTTTGTCGCGTTTATTTTATTCAAATACAGACCGAAACTAGGACATCAAACACCTGAGTCCTCCCGTGGCCATGGTTGCTGTAAAGCAGCCGAAACGTCAGGAACGTAAAAACATAAATTAAACGCGATGAAATCCGTAATATTATTTTTAGTTCAATGTGTAGTATTCGCGTAAATATAAGAAATCAATACCTATAATTGATGAAATCTTATAAAATTCGCATAAGTTCAATCATCTGTCAAAAGAGTTATCTTTCGTTGCCGCAAGTGTAGTTTGGTCTCTAAGTAAGTGGGTTGAAAATCGCGATAATTAATCAGCCATAGAGCACTAAGCTTTCCGCCATTGTGATTTTGCCAACTGAATTTCATGTTCTAGGTTTGAATTTCTCACGTATAACGAACTTCCGACCGCCAAGTAACTTTGTAGACGAAACTAGAGCCGTCGATGTGTCCACTATGTCGGGTAAAGGAAAGGTATGTTGATCCTTATAGCTAAATGCTTATGGTTTATTGTTCTTTGCCATGTGTGTGCGGTGTTAATAAAGACTTGCATTGTATATGTCTCTGGTTTCCAGCTATCTCAAGACTCAAAGAGGTCAAATGACTCATCAATGGATAAAGAGACATTGGCGGCGTTTGAGAGTTTCGACATGAGTCTCATCAAGAAGGCTGGACCTATATTTGATGGATTCTGTGTGAGTTAATAAAACAAAATTGGTGGTATTACATAAGTACTAGCAACGTACTTTTTGAGACATAGATTAATGTATGAGAAAAAGTAATTAATTATTTATGACTCGATTGGTTGCTAGTGACCCAGCTTTCTGTACCACAGGTCCTGGGTTTGAATCCCGGTAGGCGCAAACTTTTTGTGATGAGCACATATGTTAGTACCCGAGTCATGATTGCTTAAAATCTATTGAAGTAATTATGAACTGACATCGTCCCCAGTTCATACTACCCATAATACAAGTGTTGCTTTGTTTGGAACTATACAGTCCGTGCATTTGTCTGTGGATATTTATTTGTGTATTTAAGAGACGCCTACTACTGTACCAATAATTTTATAAAGGAATTAAAAACCGGTTACAACGGTTTTCCTTCTTATTTTCATTTACATAAGTGATTTGTAAATGTGGGAACCATGTAGCCATTAAATGTAATTTTATACTTAGTACTTTTTGTTTTTTTTTGACCTGCTGCTAAAGTCTGATTAGCCGTTCCTACATTGTTCTAACCACATACCTTTAACAATGTATGGCTCAAAAATGTAAAAGAACTTTTTAAAAAAAAGAGCATCCATGGGAGTTTCTTGCCCGTTCTTCTCCATAGGAACGGCATGAAATTTCGAACGGGTGGTAAAGTAGTAGCATACTAATTTTGTAACTTTTGACGATTCATAAGTACTGTATACATAATGGTCTACGTGAATAAAAAAAATCTGATTCTGTTAAAAACCGTTTATAGGGTACGACGCATATTCGATGAGCTGGTGACATTTGATTTCCTAATGGTGTGTGTAGATCTGGGTAGCCGGGCTGGAAGGCATATGTCGCGAGCGCGCCACCGCGTGCGTGTCGCGGTGCGGCGGCGTGCGGTACGACGCCGCGCACCCGCGCGTCACGCACGCGGTGGCGGGCGGCGCCGCGGCCGCCGCCGCCGTGCTGCGCCACCTGCCCGCCGTGCCCGTGCTCACCGCGCGGTGGCTGCTGAGAAGCGTGGAAGCGGGCCGCGCCTTGGACGAAGCTCAGGTGTGTATACAGGATCAATCTTTCTTAGGCAGGGCAGCGGGGCGGCGGCGGCGCGGGAGCGGCAGGATCTTATGCGTAAAATCAAATGGACCGGTTCTCGAAAACAGCGGCGCGGCAGCGGCGCGGGGCGGCCAACGAGCTCCGCTCTCGCTAAATTCGAGGCTGAGGCCTAAGTGAGCGTGGATGACCAAATCCAACACTGTAAGGAATATCGAAAAATGATTAAATGACTTACCAAACCGATTTTGATAAAAACTATAACAGCATGATGAGGCTTTTGAATAAATAATTTTCGTAGCTTGGAATTGAAACCGTTAATTTGGATAAAATAAACATTCTGTATTATTGCACCATCGGATTATGTTGCTAATAAGGATCAAGTTCTGGGTAGTAATGACATACGGCAAACTAAATATAATTCCTTATTTTTTTAAAGGATTTATATTTTCATACATAAATCTTTTCAATTAGCACAGGAAGGGTCGATTTGTAATGCGGCATATTGATGTTCACTCGAATTGTAATACGGCTCAAAAAAAGTTGCGCCGCATTAGAGCTTGTTAGACCTATGAGTAGTACTCAAAGTTTTTTGTCTACTTACTTGGATTTTATTTTGTTTTAATTCTGATGTACTCGTATACATGATTGATTCAGAAAGGTATATTTATCTTTGAACCTGGCCCAAATTGATTTCGAAATTGTGACTTCACATAACGATAACAAATGCGCTAAAGAAGCGCAGGTTCAAAGGTTATTACAACCTTTCTGAATCACCTGTATATAGTTATTTAATATAACTTGACTCATGGCGAATCAATTTGAATTTTGGGGTCGAGTCACCTTCGTCCGTAGGAGAATTAAGTACCCTTGAGATACCCTACACGTGACCCTGGGTGGTGCCAACTAGGTGACAACTCTACTGGTGGTAAGCTTCGGCCGTGGCTAGTCACCACCCACTGAACAAAGCCATGTCGCCAAGCGGCCTAGCCGTGTTCCGGCATGATGTTCGGTGTTGCCATTCATGGATGGCGGGTCAGATCAGCTGCGCTGCATATGCCTAGTGAATGTAGCGTCTCGATCTACTGCCGCCTTCCTACCTAGGCAAGTATGCTCCATCGTAGATCTCATCGTCACTTACCATCTGTGAGATCGAGATCAAATACTTGCCTAGAATGTAATAAAAAAAAAAAAATTGCAAGCGATTGTTACCACCAACAGTTCCTAATAGACGCGACGCCGGGCACGCCAGCCAAGGCGAGCGGTCGCAAGCTGCCCGCAGAGGCCGCGTCGCCCATGAGCAAGCGCAACCTGGCGCTGCTCCGGCGCGGGCCGCTGGACCTGCCGCCGCCCGCGCCCCAGCTCGAAGAACCCCAGGACGAGCTCGTCAACCATTACCTCAGCCGTGAGTAACAAACAGTGATGACAGTGGCGTAGCATAGGTCATTAGCACCCGGTGCGGATTTCAAATTTGCCGCCGTCTTATTTTTGTTATCCATTATAAAAAAAGATGGGGCATGGTAACGACAAAAAAGGTTTTTTTTTAATTTCATTTTTTTTTCTTAAAGAAATACCTAATCCAATACAATACCATAAGGTTTGTAAAAACCGCTACTTTTACTAACTTCATGGTGTTGTATCGCTTTAGGTATTTTTTTAAGAAAACTTAATACATCGAGACATCCAATGCAGAATGCTAATATCGCAAAACACTAAATTACATCGTAAAGATGTCCAAAATTTTCGTAAAAAAATAAAAACCGTTGACATTTTGAATTTCGCGCCCTGACCTCAGCTTCCACCTTAACCGCTATGACCTCAATTCGGCTGGAGGACTATTATTATCATTAATGTGTTGTGATGTGCTATTGGTCTGCCTATCCAAGAATACCAATTTATTTTGGCTATCTTTGGCAACCCATCCAATTCCCGGGTAAAAGAGATACAAAATTTTTACCCTAGTTTAAAATATCACCATACTAATATCAAGTTACATCCGAATCCATTCGTGTAGTACATAATAAATAAATACATATATTTTATTTATAGAAAATGTACCAGAACCCGATAGAGAGAGGACTCCAGAACCAGGTTCCAACTCGACCACTCGACGAGTGATGCCCGATATCACTGAAGACGAGGCCGACGAACCTACTGAAGAAATTGAACAAATATTTCGAGGTATAGTACATTTAACTTTCACATTAATAACCTAATGGGGAAAGAGGACCCACCACTGACCCTCGGCTTGTTATTTGTTTCGATTATAAACGCAACAGCTAGTTACTTATGTATTCGAAATAATTACTCCCTCTGATACACTTTGGGGTCGAGTCACCTTCGTCCGTAGGAGAATTAAGTGGGGTCGAGTCACCTTCGTCCGTAGGAGAATTAAGTACCCTCGAGATACCCTACACGTGACCCTGGGTGGTGCCAACCAGGTGACAACTCTACTGGTGGTAGGCTTCGGCCGTGGCTAGTCACCACCCACTGAACAAAGCCATGTCGCCAAGCGGCCTAGCCGTGTTCCGGCATGATGTTCGGTGTTGCCATTCATGGATGGCGGGTCAGATCAGCTGCGCTGCATGTGCCTAGTGAATGTAGCGTCTCGATCTACTGCCGCCTTCCTACCTAGGCAAGTATGCTCCATCGTAGACCTCATCGTCACTTACCATCAGGTGAGGTCGAGATCAAATACTTGCCTATGTATAAAAAAAAAAAAATAGTATGTTATTTTGTACGTTCGGTAGGTATAAAGCTGGAGGTGCAGGGTCTGGACGAGGAGGCGATCTGCGAGATCGGCGCGGAGGTGGCGGGCGCGGGGGGCGCGGTGGCGGGCGCGGGGGCGGGCGGCTCGCACGTGCTGGTGCCGCTGGACTTCGCGCCGCACGAGTTGCTCACCAAGGACGCCGAGCCCGTCACCGTCTTCTGGGTGGTGAGTGTGGCCTGGCCAGCCTGACAAGGTACTTGATGATCCAATCGGCAACGTTGGTGGTGACCCTCCTTTCACGGACTTGAATCCCGGCAGGGGCGAACATCGTGTGATCGGCCCGAATGAATCATGAATGCTTTTTATTTATATAATAAGGTGACTGACTTCAAAAGTATATTTTATTCCAAACGAAATGAGATTTTCGACTTTTTGCGATCAATTTTTTTTTATTTTATTTGACATTTCGAAATTCTGACTTCACATGATGAAAACAAATGCACTAGGGAAAAGTTCAAGACTTAGTATGCCGTTTCTTAATCAACCTGTATAACTAATTCTATTCTGTAATCGCCGCCAGTCCATTGTATGGTACCCATAATCTTAGTTTGATTCCGTTATTTATTATACATATTTATTATTACATATTTACTGCGGCTCTTGCTAGCAGGCAAAATGAATTATTACATGAAAGGTAGAAAACCCCTTCCAGCAGATTTTCCATGTTTCATAGTTTATTTACCGCATTCCTTCGTTGCAAAACAGGTTTGGTATTCTTTGCACTTTCTGTTCACAGAAAGACTGCCTATCCCAGCAAGAGCTGGTCCCGATCCAGTACTACCACCGGCCGGTGCAGCTGCCGCCGCTGTCCGGCGGCGGGCCGCTGCGGGGCGTGGTGGCCAGCCTCAGCACGTACAGCGGCGTGGAGCGCGCCTTCCTCGACGAGCTGGCCAAGCTGCTGGGGGCCACGTGAGTTGGATCCCAACCGAACCATAGAGCCCAGTGTGCGCCAAATTCAAAATAATTCACCCTTCAAAATCCTTTGGTTTTGGTCTGCTTAGGTTACTAATAAACAAAAAATACAAGTAAATAATCAAATAAATAATAAATATCGCCAGACGAACACACCAACTATACGGTCCCACATTAAGCAACGCTTGTGTTATGGGTACCGTACAATGGACTGAGGGCGAACTCAGTATATAATACTGAGTTCGATCACACAAAGCTTGTCCCTACCAGGATTCGAACCCGGGACCCGCGGCGCACAAAGCAGAGTCACTACCACTGCGCTAATCAGGCCGCCAAGTGTTAAGATTTAATATAAAAAAATATGTTTTCTGAGTTACGGTGTATAACGGTATTTTTTAATATCTTTGTCTAGTAACCAAGACACAGGAAATCCTAGTTTGGGACTAAATCAATGGTACACACATTGATTTACACTCAAACTAGGATTTCATACGACCATTCATTATCAGAACACAACTGCGCTTCTGTCGTCGCAACACGGCGAACGCGCTCGCGTCGACCCACCTCATCTGTCCCACTGCGGTGGGCGACAAGTACTCGGGCGCCGTGAAGTGGGGCCTGCCGGCGGTCCGGGCCTCGTGGCTCATGGAGTGCGCCAGGCTTGGCGCGCGAGTGAGCGAGACGGAACATTTAGTGGGAGATACTAAAGGTACCCATATCACACCTATCTATCGCCAGACACCCGGGCCCCAAGTCTGCTAACACAATCGATTCACAAACGTACAGCAACGGCATAGTAACTGTCACTTTTGACAGATATCCCATACAATATCTGTCAAAAGTGACAGGTACTATGCCGTTGCTGTACGTTTATGAATCGATTGTGTTAGCAGACTCGGGGTCCAGTTTGGCAATATTGTTAAATATTTATCATCTGTGTAAATAAATAAATATCGCCATACGAACACGACAACTATACGGTCTCACACAAAGCAACGCTTGTGTTATGGGTACCGTACAATGGACTGAGGGCGAACTCAGTATATAATACTTATATACATATGAAACGTCCATGACTCGGGTACAAACATTCATCACACAAAGCTTGTCCCTACCAGGATTCGAACCCGGGACCCTCTGCGCGGAAAGCAGAGTCTCTACCGCTGCGCTAATTAGGCCGTCAAAATATCGACTGGTATTTTTTTTCCGCCGTACGCCGTACACAGCCGTAAGTCACGTGCGAGATTAATCGTAAGCTAACCATATACTTTATAGTCTACCGTATTTAGACATTTTGTATGGAGAATTGAAGGTTTTAAATACCGTCCGCTAGAGGCGCTTTTCAATTCTCCATACAAAATGTCAAAATACGGTAGACTATGAAGTTCACAGTTATCTTGCACTAGACGTACTGGCTGTTTCCGTGATTTACTTTTGATGTGATCGTGAACATTAGGTTTTTGACTGTCCCATGGTTTCCATTCAATTTCGTAAGATAAATATTGCGCTATATGCCTGCTTTACTATAAGCTTTCCATGTTTCCCTATCCTCAGAATTCCATAAATTAACTGGTTTAAATAACATCCTTAATGTTATGAAATAATTGTTAAGTGTACCAGAAACCGCCATTTCGTTTGCCACCAGTAATATAAGCAACATAGTCTCGATTATCCTTTTTAACATTTCACAGCTCCCCCATCCCCACAAAAAGTGGTACAAGAACCTGTACCAGAACCGGTTGTCATGGCAACAGAACCGCCGGTACCGCAAGTTGAAGAACGAGCAAACACGTCGACAGACAAGGAAAACGATATGCTACCTCCCGCAGTCACGGCGATTCCGCACAGTATATTGCCAATTGGTAGTAGAGAACATACTCCTAAAGGGAAGATTGGTAGTGGTAAGTAATACGGTTGTGCACACTAAACATAAACAAATACACATTATTTGTGTCTCGATAGCTTATAGTATGAGAGCAGTGAAAATTGTTGTGTTATTAATTTTGAAATTTTAACGTATTATGAAGTTAGAATCGACGGTTTATTACAGAGTGTGTCGTCATATCCATGCTATTTTGACGTTTTAACAAAAATCTGTGTAGTCTTACATTTAATGTGTCGTGATTTTCACGCCATGATATTGGTGGACGATTCAGTAGAATTCTTCAAATTGTACTGAAGTAGAATTCTTCAAAAGACGTATGCTTATAAATTTAACACATTATGTTTCTTTGAGTTTTTTGGAAATACAGCTATACATTCAAATTATTTTCCAATAATTAGTAGACGGCCGTATTAGTAATGTCGTAGGCGTGTGTGAACTTGCTGTTATAAGGTTGTTGTAAATGAGGACCTCTTTACACTGTGATGAAAATGACAATTATTAAGCATAAGATTGAAACATGGTGAAGTGGGTTTTGACACAGCTATAATATCAAAGTCCATCAATCTGCATCGGGCCAGCGCGGTGGATTATCACCTAAATCCCCCTCGAATTGAAGGATGGCCCGTACCCAGCAGTGATGAAATGAAAAATAAAAAAAGTTAATGCTGCACAGACACAAGGATGCATAAATAAAAAGTAATAAACATCATAAGTTGTATTTTTTTTACCAGGTAGGTGAGAACCTGTTATTGATCTCAGTGTTGGGATAGTTATTAATATTACCTTTTTTTTTATTACATTATAGGCAAGTATTTGATCTCGATCTCACCTGATGGTAAGTGACGATGAGATCTACGATGGAGCACACTTGCCTAGGTAGGAAGGCGGCAGTAGATAGAGACGCTACATTCACTAGGCACATGCAGCGCAACTGATCTGACCCGCCATCCATGTAATGGTTTTGTTGAACAGATGCAGAAAATGAGATGTCCCCCGCCTCCTGGTACATAGCGATGGCGCGACAGGGCTTATTGACCGGCGACTCGCAGGAGACGCCCAAACGCGTGCACGATCTCAAAAGTAATGCAAGGCAAGGTATGATATTTGTGAGACAAATCCATTTTAACTATTATGTTCATTCAAATAAAGACAACATTGCAGCATCAGCAGTTGTTGGTAGAACGCTTGCCTCGGTAACGAGGATTGCAGGTTCAAACCCCGGCTCGCATCTCTGTGATTTCATGTGCGAATCTCATTTTCGACCATGATTATCACTTGCTAAACGGCGAAGGAAAACATCGTGAGGAAACCTGCATGTTTGAGAGAACCCCTCGAAAGATGTGTGAAGTCCGCCAATCCGCGCTGGGCCAGCGTGGTGGACTATGGCCTAATCCCCCTCGAGTTGAGGGGAGGCCCGTGCCCAGCTATGGCACATTAAAAAGGGCTGCAATTATTAAAGACAACATTTATGTCTAATATAGTTAAGTTTTACAACTCGATTTTGTGCTAGTATTTTGTAAGATTAGATTTTATAAATTGTTTATTGAATCTCGTTGAACCCCTTGAGGGATCCACGGATATACACTATTCCCTATGAAACCCCTGGGGGAACCACATACACTGACTATTCCTCTTAGGGCACCTGGTGAGACCAATGTACACTTTGTTCTCCTAACACATTTTGGTCAGTAAGATATATCAACAAACGAAATTCTGCCTTACAAATTCTTAACCTCCAAGATGGCCGTTTTACGTGAGTCATATCGCACCCTCAGAACGATAGGGACTCAACTCAAAATTATGAATACAAAATTATGCTTCAAAATTATGGTTTTAATGTATGTTCTATCCGATGAATATATTTATGATAGTAAAAGCTTATTATATTTCCGTCTCTTTGACACCGGTACTTTTCGTCCTCCCCGTTCAGTTGGAAAGATCGTTGATTGCGATTGCACAAAAAAAAAGATTTTTGAGTTGAGCCCGTATCGTTCTGAGGGTGCGATATGGACTCTACCTTTAACCAAAGGTATTGTAATCCGCTTGTAACTGAAGTATAAAGAAACTCGCTGAAAAATGTACTCCTCGTTGTAATAATAGGAGTTTCTGTAGCAGCTGAATGTGCTGTTCGAACTCCTCCATTGGAGGACGCCTTGTCCACGCCCAACCTGGTGGGTCTGAGCCCCACCACGCGGCGGCGGCTGCAGGCGGTGCGGCGCGGGGAGATGCCCTCAGACCCCATCAGGACACCCGTGGATCCCTGTGAGATATTACTTTCATTACCAACATATGTCTTGATTCATTTTGCTTTATTACTATCATAATATGCGGCGTTTGATTTTGCTTTACAGCTTGGGGAGCGTTGAAGTATTACGTAACGAATTTGGGGGGGGGGGGGGGTCTTCTGAAACGTTACGATGCGTTACAGGGGCGGGAGGGGGGGTTTGAACTACGCGTTACGTAGCATTGTTTTAACCCTTCAGAACGGTCGCGTAGAGTTTTTACGTATTACTAGGGACGAGGGGGAAACGTAACGGCGCGTTACATGGGAGGTCAGATACAGAGGGGGTCAATCTCCAAAAATGGCGTTACGTAATATTTTAACCCTCCCTTGACCTAAAATCATCATAGTTATAGGCTATCCAATAGTGAAAACCTCTTTAAAATTGAGTTAGTAGTTTTGTTGTTATGCCCGCACAAATCTATTAAGTGTTCTAAAAACTTCACCGTTCTTTTTAATATCTTCAAATTACTGAACATATAAATTGTCTATATAGATTATTAGGAAAAAATAAATACAGACTAAGCAATGCAGTGGTGTCTTCGTCTGGCGATAATACTATTATAATTTATTTTGCAATAGTCGATAAGAACCCGTTGACGCCGGACAGCGCGTTTGGGGCAGCTTTGAGGCCGGGATCTGGCAGACTGTCGCCGGACGCCAGGAAGCGGCTTTGGAAGTTCGTGAATGAACTGCCCTCCAAACAACCAGAACCAGTCAGAGATAAGCATACGGTGAGATTGTTAGGAAGCTTATGGGACTTAGCTCACCATACGCTCCCAAACTTGCTACTCATATAAGCCAGGATCCACAGCGGTGACCGATGAAAACGCCGAGATTTGACCCTCGACGAGTCCAGGGTAGAACATTAACTGTCTTGGAACATAATCCGCAACGAAGTAAATTAAAAAAAAGAAAACAATACAGGAGACCGATTGATGGACTGTGTACTAGGTTTTTTTCCGTATTGATTTCTTATATTTACGCGAATACTTTATCGCACTTTCTGCGTAGATCGGACCGCAAACAACAACTAAATATGAGGGTACCACAATTCTAACGATGTCACTAGGACGTCAACCACCTCAGTCCTCCCGTGACCACGGTTGCTGTAAAGCAGCCGAAACGTCGGGAGCGTTAAAACATAAAATAAACGCGATAAATTCTATAAAATTTGTTTTATTTAAACCTTTAACTGTCTGCTCATTCTATTTTTCTTTTAGTTTTTCCCCGGGACTGGCCGCTTATCAAAAATCGGTGTCATATTATCGATAACTTTACTCTAAATTTAGTCGATTATAGGAATTCTCTTAATGTTTGCAGCCGTTATCGGAGATCCGTAATCGATTTCTGGCACAATTTAACGGCGACGCGCCGACGCCACCGTCCGACCATAGTGTCGCACCGAGGAAACTGCGTTTACAGGTAACATAGAGTGCTCGCCTCTATATTTTTTTTCAACCAGATAAAGTCCGCGACTGTGTGGAATAAAGGATCTCGATCACCCGGGAAATGGATGCCCGGTATTAAAAGATATAATTGTGCCAAGCTGCATCTAAATTCGTGTTCGTTTTCTCGAAATGGGATTTCAGACTGACAAAGCGGATTATGTCTGTATCGAAAATAATGTTACATACGATATTTATTTTTTAAAAATCTATGTGCTAAACCGACCATGTTACAGTCTTATTATATTTAAAGATTAATAGATTAGCCACAGCCCACTTACCCTTAAGACTTAACTAGCACATACCGTTACAAAATACCTAACATATTGGAAATATTGTACTATTTGATTCACGTCTATAGTTTTAACCTTTTTACGATTAATATAATAAATCTGTATTTATTAACAGGATGAAGCGGAAACTCCACCGTCTAAAATGGCAAAATTATCAGAACATCAGGTCAGAAAAAAATCTATTTTATGGTTTTATTGGAGTAATTTTTCTGTGTTGAAATTTTTTATAGATTTTATTATGCTTTTATTTAATTCTCATTTCGCATTTGTTATTTGTTACCATTTTAATTTACTCAACATATTATTATCATGTTGCGCGGCGTCAATGCGTCATCAAGGCCTTGCTCTGAAAACCAGCGTTGAGGCATCCCCCGGATGCCCCAACTTAGTGCTGAGAGCAGACCTTGTTGGTTGCAGCTACGTACGGCGGGAAACTAACATTTTATTTTATTTTATTAATTTATTTCTACATTAAGTACTCATGTATATTTTTAATTATGTTGCCTGCGTAGCTGATTCACCAATAAATCAATTTTTATTTTTTTATTTTTTTTTATATTTTTGACCTTATTTATATCGCTATAGAGTCCAGGCGGCGTTAACACCCCAGCAGCCGTTACCAAAACGCCATTAGTCGAACCTCCACTCAGCGCTTCAAGCGCTTCAACGCCCAACGCGTTACCGGCGGCAGTAGACGCTCAACTGCAGCGGCTGAATGCAGCGCTGACGGGTAGACTAAGCTCGCAGCGCGCGCGACGGACGAGAGACTCCGTTAGCTATGTACCTGCACCGCGTAAGTCTTAACTTTAATTGACTTAAATAGGCCATGTGCCCGATCGTAACTTAATAAAAAACAAACTTTGACTCCCTTATGGGTCGAATTTCCAAAAAATCCTACTTAGTGGACTTCAAGGAATATACCCTCCCAATTTCAAATCCCTAAGTCCTCCGGTTTGGGCTGTGCTTTGCCTTTCGTAGTAACCATCAGAGTTTAAACAATTTCATAGTTGAAGTAGCATTGGGTGGGGCACATACCTCGCAGAACCCATGGCCGCTCGGGCAGAAATGTTCTAGAATGACAACCACGAACCAGAAGACTTAGTGTAGGAAGCCCCCCCCCCACAGGTTCCCACAAGGTGGACCGATGATATCACCCGCGTACCAGGAAGCCGGTGGATGCGAGTGGCGGAGGACCGTGATGTGTGGAAGTCATTGGGGGAGGCCTATGTCCAGCAGTGGACGTCTTTCGGCTGATAGAATAGAATAGAATAGGATAGAAGTGCATATTTGTTCATTGGTCATAGCTCCGGACTCCGAGCCGGGCCCGGAGTCCCAGCCCAACACGGTCGGCTGGGACGACACGACGCCCAAGTCGGCTCAGCAGCAGTCAGAACCCGAGCCCGTGCAGGCAGACCACACACTTCAAATTAAACGGTTCATGCTGTCTTCTAATGTTGATGTGAGTGCCAGAAATTTATTATAAGTGTTTTTGTGGTTCAGTCTGCCCTACGTATTCGTTGACAACGAGAATGCATGCTGTCACTGTTACTCTTATTGTCGAAATATGTCGTGTGAATAGGATGCATAACGCTACGTTAAAATGTTGGTTTGAGCCACTGATTACGGTTGATTATGTTACATAACTTGCCTTTTTGATTGAATCAACTTGGAGTATAAATCGTATCGTCTAGAGGGGGACATTCCTGTTATGTGTGTCCAGCAGGAACTGCCGACTCTCTGAGGTCACTGTCATTTGTATTTATTGTATCTGTAGTGTGAGCGAGACGAAAAACGCTTACGTTAAAGTAACGCGACGTAAAATTGCGTTCTCATAACTGGGCACAGCCTCAGTGTTGAACGTAATCAAATAATATTTTATTAAAGATTTTGAACATATACTTCGATGTTTAATATCTATATACGTGTTACATACTGGGTTTGCCCCAGTCCATACTACAGTACCCATAATACAAGCGTTGCTTAGTCTGGGACTGTACAGTTGGTGCGTGTGTATGGCGATAGTATTATTATTTGTTAGGAGTTTACTTTTTAAATACTCTTTTTCATTGACCAATAGCCAAGTTTTTTTGCTCCTGTAAATTTCCTCGCTGTACCTGCTCTTTAAGAGGTATTCTGATTAGCAAGTGTAATATCTGCTATTTAGTAAAACACGTATGCTTCAGGTAACCGTCTATTCCGGACTGACTTGTTCAAATCACAATCTACCTACTATATATATATTGTAAACTTATTTCCTAAATACCGTCTATATTATAAATATACTACATCAAGTAAGTACATATTTTTTTTGCTCCTGTAAATTTCTTCGTGCGTTTTTTTATTTTATTTTTTTATTACATTATAGGCAAGTATTTGATCTCGATCTCACCTGATGGTAAGTGACGATGAGATCTACGATGGAGCATACTTGCCTAGGTAGGAAGGCGGCAGTAGATAGAGACGCTACATTCACTAGGCACATGCAGCGCAACTGATCTGACCCGCCATCCATGAATGGCAACACCGAACATCATGCCGGAACACGGCTAGGCCGCTTGGCGACATGGCTTTGTTCAGTGGGTGGTGACTAGCCACGGCCGAAGCCTACCACCAGTAAATGATCGTGCCTGATCTTTAAGTGGTATTCTGATTAAGATCCTGTTATCTCCGCAGAATCGCGACGAGATAATAGAAGCGATCCGTCAGCTGGGCGGGCAGGTGTGCGAGGGCTCGGAGCTGGACCCGCTGGCGTCGCACCTGGTGTGCGCGGCGCCGGGCCGCAGCGAGAAGATGCTGGGCTCCGTCGCGGCCGGCCGCTGGGTGCTGCACCCCGTCTATATCGCCCACAGCCGCGCCGCCGGGCACTTCTTGCCGGTCAGATTCACATCATTTTATATAATTTTTTCCTCGGACGAAGAAATAATATGGACGGAGGGTCGCGAACAACGTTTTGAAGGACGAAAATGTCAGGCTGATTTGTGTTGTACTTGCGAATTAAGCCCTTATGTACACGTGAATTCGAGTTTTATCATTTTAATCAGTATTACAGCCTCATCCTTCAATTAGAACTTATTTTATATCTTACTAGATGCGCCGCGCGGTGTTACCCGCGATTAAAAAGTATGTCGATGCCTATGTCATTTTCTGACCCCTAAACTACCACTACCCATGCAAAAAATCATGTCGATACTTTGTTCTATGAAAAATTAAAACAAATCTATCCCACGGCACACATACATTTTACCGGGATAAAAAGTAGCCTATTTGCTATTCCAGACTATAATCTATCTCTGTGCCAATTCATCCAGATCCGTTCAGCCGTTCTGGCGTGATTGAGTGACAAACATACGTCCATCCAAACTTTCACATTTATAATATTATTATCTTATATACCGGCTGAACTGTGATCCATACAACATACTGATTCATCGATTAAAATATTTTTGTTATGCCATATATATTTATAAAATACCTGCGTTTTACACATACAGGAGGATGAATACGAATGGGGCAACCCCCGAGCGAGTTGCCTGCCAGCCGTGTCGGGCGGCGAGCTGGTGCTGGCGCGCGCCGCTCACCGGTGGCGGGCCGCGCGGGCGGGGCGGGCTGGGGCGGGGGCGGGGGCGGGGGCGTGGGCTGGGGCGGGCCCGTTCGCCGGCGTGGTGGCGCTGCTGCACGTGCCGGCCGCGCGCCGCCGCCTGCTGGCGCGGCTCGTGCTGGCGGGGGATGGGGAAGCGCCCGACCTTGAGTATGTACCGTTTACTTATGTAACTTGGGTTTGTAAGTCCGGGTGGACTGGGCATGGTCATCAATTTTGCTCTGCCAGTCGACCTACCTTAGTCATAGCGTGATGATACTATTCTTATAGTGAAAACCTCATTGAAATTGCTCGAGTATTTTTGTGATAATACTACGATGTTAAGATTTACCATTTTTATGTTTACCATAAAAAATGTGCTGCTACCGTAGTGCCAAAAAAAAGATCACGCAATGTTATCCTCACAAATATATAGGTAAACACAAAATGCAAAAAAAAATATAAGAAAGAAAGAAAATAACTTACAATGCTTTGGAATAAAGAAGCAGGCATATTTAATGATGAAATAATAATATTTCTCCGATCAGGGAAATTGAAAACGGTACAAATAATTGACAGAACTAGAGGTACTTGGCGGATATTCATTGTTAAATAAATGGGGGAAGAGGGACCCATCACTAACCCTCAGATAGTAAACTTTCCAATCATAAAACAAACAAGTTGATTAATTATTAAAGAAGCCAACAAAACCGAACTCCTCTAAGATGTCAATCGATAAATAAATCATAAATACTTAATTCAATAATAGTGAGTGTATGACCTATTTTGTAAATACATTACCCATTGAAATAAAACATTTTTTTCGAATTTTAACGCGTTTAGTTTATGTTTTGAAGATGGCTGGGTGCTGCCACCAGCTTGGGATCCAGTAATTAATATAATTAAATCCAAAACCGAGCGCACCATTGCAAGACCTCGTGCGTAGATGGGACCGCAAGCGACAACTAAATATGAGGGTACACCGGTTCAAACAATGACACTAGGACTTCAACCACCTCAGTCCTCCCGTCACCATGGTTACTGTAAAGCAGCCGAAACACTGACGTCCATGATACAAGTACGCTAGACTAATGATATCCTTTAAAATGACAGCTATCTATGGTGCCTATTTGAAGCGCCCCCATCGTGGGGGAAAGGAACTAAATCTGACGTAAAATGCAAATGGCCGTTGTTTTGTTTACATTGTCTCCGTGTTTATAAAGTGATTTTGAAGGTTTAACGCGATTAAACTTGTTTGTTGTGTCGTATTAATATAGTTAATACATAAATAAGTGGCGTTAGTTAATAGGTAAACCATGAAAGAGTGCGTGTTATGCAAAACTCTGTACCAGAAGGGAAGTGGGGTTACATTCCACAAGTAAGTGAATTTACGGCTAATATTCAAGAAATTAAAACTTCTATTGATATTATAGGCACTTAAAAATATGTTACTAATCTTATTTATACGTGATTACAACGCATTTGTCTTTGTATTATCGGTTTTTTATAAACAATAAAATTCAATAGTGCTGTAAAAGTTCCTTGTCGATAAAATTTATCGATATTTTTTCTATCAATATCTTAAATAGATAGAACGTTCAAGAACGTAAAAATCGCCGAAGACAGATTTGTATTATCAAATACATATTATTTTAAAACAATGTTTACTAATTCACAGGTTTCCGACTGACAATAGAAGACTAGAATTATGGCTCAAAAATATTGAAAAGCCTAGTTGGCGTCCGAAAAAATATGATTACATCTGTTCAAAACACTTCTCTGATGACTTTTATTAAACATAACTCATGTACTACTTTGATAATTTCTATTTTCTATTAATACCTTACCTACTCCATTGCTTCCCAAACAACATTACATTACCTCATTTCTAATTAAAAAACAATCCTTATTTAAGTAGGTAGTCTAGCTAGTCACACACCACCCTTTAGTCCGGTTTCGGTTTATCCTAAGATTACCTACCCTACCCATGAGCGATTCGGCTATTCATTATCATTATTTGCTTCATCTTAGTATTAACCACTCGACTATTTTGGACATTAGCCATTGTTAAAGGAATGGATCATAATTATTTTCATTTTACTGCATGGGTAGGTTTAAGCATATACATTTTTATCGATGTATCATATCACTGTCCCGTCTCTATTATTAGTTCCATTCCCCCTCACTGCCGCTATCAGCGCCAAAATGGCGAAAATCAAATAGGCACACGATAACCGGGCTTATGATTAGTCCAGCGATATATACCATAGAGGTCAGTGAGCCGAAACGTCGGGAACGTAAAAAACATAAAATCCGATTTTTTTTTTAATTCAATGTGTAGTATTCGGGTAAATATAAGAAATCAATTTTAAGCTTTTTTTCTTTTTCTTCACCTCCAGGCCTCCGTACACAGACGAGAGAATAACAGTATGCTTCGCGGACGTCAAACGCTACCCGCTGTCCGCTCGCGACAGCGCGTGGCTCGTGGCCCGACGGATCCCAGTGTGCGCGCCCTTGCTACTCAGCTCGTACCTCACTGACGACCCACCGCCGAAACCTGAGGAACACTGTCTACCGGACTTTAGACCTTAAGACTATTGGATGAAGGTACTAATTTGCAGTGTTCTGATGTCGAGTAAGCCTGATGACTGTCTGTAAATTATTTAGAACTTGATAACAACTATTTGTAGTACCAATGTCTCGTCAAACTCTAACTGCCGTTTACTGGATTTTAGACTATGGCTACACTGCATGTAGGTACTATGCAGGATGACAACGCTGCCGAAACGTAAGGTACTCTCTAGGACTTAATTCAATTAATTGTACATAAATTACATAACAGCGCAAAAAAATGTAATATGTTTCGGTACACCCGTGGTGGTTTAGGAAATTTTTGGGTCAAATAATTCTTCAAGGGCCCCTAAATGGGCTGGAAACATTGCATTTTGCTGAGCAATATAGCTCAGCAATATTGCCAGCGATATTCTCTTGCTGCAATGTTATAGTGCGGCAAGTTTTTCACGATATCGACGGCAACTCGACGGCTATACAATTGCAGCCAGAATTAGCCACAAAACTTGCCCATTTATGAGCGCCTTTAGGAATGTTCTCTTCTTACTATGTATCTTATACTTATACAGAGTGATTCAGAAAAGGTATAACCTATAACCTCGTTTAGAGCATTTGTAAAGTCAAAATATTGATATGTCGATTTAAAAAATACATTTTGTTCGCGACAAAGTGAACATTGTGATTTGTTGGGAGAAAATTACAAAAAAAAATATTGAGTTCTGCGTTCGCAATAAAATGCGGTAAAGATGCTAGGTTCGAAGGCTAGTATACCCTTTCTGAAACACCCTGCATTGCATCAATGACAGTGCGAGGCATTGATTAACAATGACCTCACTGGACATAATATTATTCCAATCTTAAATTTTATTTACATAAGACATTCTAATATAGGTTTGTAATGTTACCGATTAACATTACTGCCTGCTCACTTTGAAGTCATTTTCGCGTGGCAATGATTGGCTCTAGCGCAACGGTTATCTACTGCCGTCTTGCTATACCTATTATCTGATTTTTTTCTTAAGTGGGCCGGGTGTAATGGGCCCAGTACCATAAGAGCGGATAACTTATATGTAATCTAGTGTATCTCAGACCGGTCCTAAATAATGAAGAAATTTATTGCTAGAAAATGATGCTTTTAATGAACACATAGCATATCTATACCCACAAGAGTAGACCTACCTGCTAACGTAATCCACTCATGATTGAGTATTTGACCGTCACTTTATAGATTTCAGCGTCATTTTATCGTCACTTTTTAAGCAGATAGGTCGTGTTGTTTTGTACCTACTAAACATTCTATTAATTTTTTTTTTTTTTATATCGCCAGACGAACACACTAACTATACGATCTCATACTAAGCAACGCTTGTATTATGGGTACCGTACAATGGACTGGGGGCGAACTCAGTATACTATATACTTAGATAGATATTAAACATCCATGAGAATTGTTGTGCTCGTTATACAAAATTTGTCCCTATCAGGTTTCGAATCCGGGACGCTCGGCACAAAAGTAGGGTCAATAACAACTGCGCTAAACAGGTCGTCTAGTTTAATTAGTAAATGGTTATTGAGATACATTGCTACTTAGTATAATAAATCTAAACGAAACTGGTAGATAAGACGTTTTTATTTTGTTTGATATTTTCAAAGTAATCCACTCATAGGTTAAGTTGCTGTTAAAACTGACTGTTAAGTATAATGTATAGTTAGTTATTAGTTTATATGTTATTATCGGTTGATTCTTTGTATGACAATAATTATTGTATTTAACATAACATGGTGTTTAATTTCCCTCATTCGCCATGTGATCTATATCTATATGTATTAAACAAAGTCGAGTTTGTTAAACCATTTATAACTCGAGAACGGATGGGCCGATTATTTGTAACCGCTCCGAATAGCAGAATAACTATTATAGCATGGCAAAAAAAAAAGTAACATTTATATTTTTATGCCAGGCAATTAAAAAAAAAACTTCTTCATACAAACTATGACCCCCCGATTTGATATTTTTGTATAATGGACACCAAATAGGTTAGAGTAGTGTGTTCAATATAGCCTGATAAACACAACATTAATCTTCTCACATGGCGCAGTCGGATAGAAATAGTCTTTTATATTTTATCACATTAAACAAGCTATAAATACTCACAGTGAACAAGATAACAATTATTTGCTTATTCAGTGAAGATATACTATATTAAAGTATAATTTACGAGTAATTAATTAATTAGCTACCGCAAAAACCTTTCATTAACTTACATTGATTCAATTTATTGTACCTTACTTAATGAAAAGTTAGTATGTAGAGAATATGCATTCTAGTGCTAATACGATATTTAAGGGCATTCTTATAGAATCTACAAAAGTACTATGACGTATAACACAATAAGGTTGTAAATCAAATGTCGCAACTGATAAACACACTAGGCAAGTTAGGTACAATAGTGTTTGTGTATATATGGCTGGATACAAATAATTGCAATGTAAAACGGACATTATACACATCCAGATTTGGTACAAATTTAACTACACGTGCGTGACTTCGCCGCGTAAATATTTGACTACGAAAGAGTGTCTATTCTCTTTAATTATTGATCATACTTCTTGACCATAAGCTTGATCACTTTGCTCTCGTCTTTAGGGTACTTAAGACCTGCTTCGGCCAGCTCCTTCATGTTGATAGTTGCTATAGTCTCAAAGCCGGCTCGTTCCGCCGACTTCTGTGACGCAGGTCCTGTGAAAGCCGTTGCTGTGCCTTGTATACCCAGGTACTGACATAGAGGCTCCCTGGAATGATAAAAAAAGTAGTTTATTTCAAGAGTTTTCATTAGTCTTATCTCTCTAACACTCTTAATGTTGGGCACGGGCCTCCCCTTAATGATAGGGGGATTCGGCCATAATCGCTGGCCCAGTGCAGGTTGGCGGACTTCACACGCCTTTTGAGGGGTTCTCTCAGACAGGTTTTCTCACGATGTTTTCCTTTACCGTTTAGCAAGTGATAATCACGGTTGAAAATGAGATTTGCTTCTGGTGCGTGAGGCAGGTGTTGAAAGAGTTGAAACAGCCTCCTGACGCTACTTGATCAGTTCGTACGTGGCTATTGACGTTAGAAGGAGCTCTACATCAGAACTAATGTCTTTATTAATTATTTTTAATAATTTGATCACCTGGCCGCCAGCATTCTCGCCCCGAGCCTCGCCCCTCTGAACTCTCTCGCTACCACTAATCCAAGTGCGTACAGAACCTCGTTCAGACCTAAGTACTCGAACTTGTCCGCTCTTTTTTCTAAGTATACCAACACGTCGTAGACGTTCTTCCAACTCTCGCCGATGATCTGAAACGGGCATAGAATAGAATAGGCAAGATATTGAATGCCGAAATTACAACATTTGTAACCCATGACTTTTGACATAAATGATTTCTATAATTTTATTAAGTGTTACCCAAAGTTTTAATTCCCATATGCGCGTTACACCTTGTATAAATTTGCAAAAATTGTGTAAACTATTTAAGAATGAGAGAAATTCACAATTCAAAATATGTTAATCCTGACCTAACCGTTTTTCGCTCCCTACACTTGTAGGGTATCAGTGACATAACTTTTAAAGCAGATCACAATTATATAAATAGGTACATGCGGTAGTGTATACCTATTGCTAACTTTCTCCCTCCCCCCATGGGCAATGCTTGACAACCCGAAATCGGTTTTGAACCGGAAAACCGGTTTTTTTTCCTATACAAACCCAAAAATAAATACCGCGTTTCATTTCGCTACTGTTATCTTTTAAACATTCGTGATCATCACGTAAAGTCTGCCCCTAATTGGCTTAGCTAAAATGTCAAGATAAGTGTAGCTTATTATTCCAGCACTCACCTCGTCATTTGGCTCTTCCCCTTTGCAAGAAACGATGCACACGTTGACTGCAGCCAATTGTCGGTGGCCATTTTCCTCAACATAGCAGGCGAGGGCCGTGCGCGCTGCTAAATACTTGCGCCAGATGTCAGCGATGCCACGCATACTCTCTACATCATCCACAAGATCTAGAAGATAAATTAATTTATCGTAGATTTTTTTTATATATTTAACGCTCCATTTGTATATTTTTTTTATTTAAAGTTAACAGGAAAATAAACAAAAAAATTGTATGACAACAAACTATGTATCAAAAAGACCTTGTCCGCGTGTAATGGTGGCAAGAATGTTGGCTGCATTTCCTCGCAATATTATCAAGTTGATCTATAATTATTAATTGTAGATATAAGTAGAGTTTATTACTCAATCATTTTAGTTTATTGCTTTGGATATTTTTTTTGGGTTTCCTTATTGTACTAGAAAATACAAGATGCGCTTTCAAATTAGTTCAACGTTAGAATGATTTTCAAAAATACAATATTCGTGAATAGAAGGGATGTGACATCGAAATCGGAGCTGTCAAACGTAGGCCAATGAGTTCCTTTTAGCGCGCGATCACTATTCTGTGATTGGCCGATGATGACGATAACCAGTTTTTCCGCCAGAGCCTTATTTTAGTTTACATTTTGATTTACGGCTCTGGGTAAAACTCTAAGGCGCTACCTTAGAGTTTAGCACAGTGCTATTACCATCTTTGGGCCCGAACATTTATGTTTCATCTTTTACATAAGTTGATCAAACGAGGCCTTCACCTCCAGGCCTCCGTACACAGACGAGAGAATAACAGTATGCTTCGCGGACGTCAAACGCTACCCGCTGTCCGCTCGCGACAGCGCGTGGCTCGTGGCCCGACGGATCCCAGTGTGCGCGCCCTTGCTACTCAGCTCGTACCTCACTGACGACCCACCGCCGAAACCTGAGGAACACTGTCTACCGGACTTTAGACCTTAAGACTATTGGATGAAGGTACTAATTTGCAGTGTTCTGATGTCGAGTAAGCCTGATGACTGTCTGTAAATTATTTAGAACTTGATAACAACTATTTGTAGTACCAATGTCTCGTCAAACTCTAACTGCCGTTTACTGGATTTTAGACTATGGCTACACTGCATGTAGGTACTATGCAGGATGACAACGCTGCCGAAACGTAAGGTACTCTCTAGGACTTAATTCAATTAATTGTACATAAATTACATAACAGCGCAAAAAAATGTAATATGTTTCGGTACACCCGTGGTGGTTTAGGAAATTTTTGGGTCAAATAATTCTTCAAGGGCCCCTAAATGGGCTGGAAACATTGCATTTTGCTGAGCAATATAGCTCAGCAATATTGCCAGCGATATTCTCTTGCTGCAATGTTATAGTGCGGCAAGTTTTTCACGATATCGACGGCAACTCGACGGCTATACAATTGCAGCCAGAATTAGCCACAAAACTTGCCCATTTATGAGCGCCTTTAGGAATGTTCTCTTCTTACTATGTATCTTATACTTATACAGAGTGATTCAGAAAAGGTATAACCTATAACCTCGTTTAGAGCATTTGTAAAGTCAAAATATTGATATGTCGATTTAAAAAATACATTTTGTTCGCGACAAAGTGAACATTGTGATTTGTTGGGAGAAAATTACAAAAAAAAATATTGAGTTCTGCGTTCGCAATAAAATGCGGTAAAGATGCTAGGTTCGAAGGCTAGTATACCCTTTCTGAAACACCCTGCATTGCATCAATGACAGTGCGAGGCATTGATTAACAATGACCTCACTGGACATAATATTATTCCAATCTTAAATTTTATTTACATAAGACATTCTAATATAGGTTTGTAATGTTACCGATTAACATTACTGCCTGCTCACTTTGAAGTCATTTTCGCGTGGCAATGATTGGCTCTAGCGCAACGGTTATCTACTGCCGTCTTGCTATACCTATTATCTGATTTTTTTCTTAAGTGGGCCGGGTGTAATGGGCCCAGTACCATAAGAGCGGATAACTTATATGTAATCTAGTGTATCTCAGACCGGTCCTAAATAATGAAGAAATTTATTGCTAGAAAATGATGCTTTTAATGAACACATAGCATATCTATACCCACAAGAGTAGACCTACCTGCTAACGTAATCCACTCATGATTGAGTATTTGACCGTCACTTTATAGATTTCAGCGTCATTTTATCGTCACTTTTTAAGCAGATAGGTCGTGTTGTTTTGTACCTACTAAACATTCTATTAATTTTTTTTTTTTTTATATCGCCAGACGAACACACTAACTATACGATCTCATACTAAGCAACGCTTGTATTATGGGTACCGTACAATGGACTGGGGGCGAACTCAGTATACTATATACTTAGATAGATATTAAACATCCATGAGAATTGTTGTGCTCGTTATACAAAATTTGTCCCTATCAGGTTTCGAATCCGGGACGCTCGGCACAAAAGTAGGGTCAATAACAACTGCGCTAAACAGGTCGTCTAGTTTAATTAGTAAATGGTTATTGAGATACATTGCTACTTAGTATAATAAATCTAAACGAAACTGGTAGATAAGACGTTTTTATTTTGTTTGATATTTTCAAAGTAATCCACTCATAGGTTAAGTTGCTGTTAAAACTGACTGTTAAGTATAATGTATAGTTAGTTATTAGTTTATATGTTATTATCGGTTGATTCTTTGTATGACAATAATTATTGTATTTAACATAACATGGTGTTTAATTTCCCTCATTCGCCATGTGATCTATATCTATATGTATTAAACAAAGTCGAGTTTGTTAAACCATTTATAACTCGAGAACGGATGGGCCGATTATTTGTAACCGCTCCGAATAGCAGAATAACTATTATAGCATGGCAAAAAAAAAAGTAACATTTATATTTTTATGCCAGGCAATTAAAAAAAAAACTTCTTCATACAAACTATGACCCCCCGATTTGATATTTTTGTATAATGGACACCAAATAGGTTAGAGTAGTGTGTTCAATATAGCCTGATAAACACAACATTAATCTTCTCACATGGCGCAGTCGGATAGAAATAGTCTTTTATATTTTATCACATTAAACAAGCTATAAATACTCACAGTGAACAAGATAACAATTATTTGCTTATTCAGTGAAGATATACTATATTAAAGTATAATTTACGAGTAATTAATTAATTAGCTACCGCAAAAACCTTTCATTAACTTACATTGATTCAATTTATTGTACCTTACTTAATGAAAAGTTAGTATGTAGAGAATATGCATTCTAGTGCTAATACGATATTTAAGGGCATTCTTATAGAATCTACAAAAGTACTATGACGTATAACACAATAAGGTTGTAAATCAAATGTCGCAACTGATAAACACACTAGGCAAGTTAGGTACAATAGTGTTTGTGTATATATGGCTGGATACAAATAATTGCAATGTAAAACGGACATTATACACATCCAGATTTGGTACAAATTTAACTACACGTGCGTGACTTCGCCGCGTAAATATTTGACTACGAAAGAGTGTCTATTCTCTTTAATTATTGATCATACTTCTTGACCATAAGCTTGATCACTTTGCTCTCGTCTTTAGGGTACTTAAGACCTGCTTCGGCCAGCTCCTTCATGTTGATAGTTGCTATAGTCTCAAAGCCGGCTCGTTCCGCCGACTTCTGTGACGCAGGTCCTGTGAAAGCCGTTGCTGTGCCTTGTATACCCAGGTACTGACATAGAGGCTCCCTGGAATGATAAAAAAAGTAGTTTATTTCAAGAGTTTTCATTAGTCTTATCTCTCTAACACTCTTAATGTTGGGCACGGGCCTCCCCTTAATGATAGGGGGATTCGGCCATAATCGCTGGCCCAGTGCAGGTTGGCGGACTTCACACGCCTTTTGAGGGGTTCTCTCAGACAGGTTTTCTCACGATGTTTTCCTTTACCGTTTAGCAAGTGATAATCACGGTTGAAAATGAGATTTGCTTCTGGTGCGTGAGGCAGGTGTTGAAAGAGTTGAAACAGCCTCCTGACGCTACTTGATCAGTTCGTACGTGGCTATTGACGTTAGAAGGAGCTCTACATCAGAACTAATGTCTTTATTAATTATTTTTAATAATTTGATCACCTGGCCGCCAGCATTCTCGCCCCGAGCCTCGCCCCTCTGAACTCTCTCGCTACCACTAATCCAAGTGCGTACAGAACCTCGTTCAGACCTAAGTACTCGAACTTGTCCGCTCTTTTTTCTAAGTATACCAACACGTCGTAGACGTTCTTCCAACTCTCGCCGATGATCTGAAACGGGCATAGAATAGAATAGGCAAGATATTGAATGCCGAAATTACAACATTTGTAACCCATGACTTTTGACATAAATGATTTCTATAATTTTATTAAGTGTTACCCAAAGTTTTAATTCCCATATGCGCGTTACACCTTGTATAAATTTGCAAAAATTGTGTAAACTATTTAAGAATGAGAGAAATTCACAATTCAAAATATGTTAATCCTGACCTAACCGTTTTTCGCTCCCTACACTTGTAGGGTATCAGTGACATAACTTTTAAAGCAGATCACAATTATATAAATAGGTACATGCGGTAGTGTATACCTATTGCTAACTTTCTCCCTCCCCCCATGGGCAATGCTTGACAACCCGAAATCGGTTTTGAACCGGAAAACCGGTTTTTTTTCCTATACAAACCCAAAAATAAATACCGCGTTTCATTTCGCTACTGTTATCTTTTAAACATTCGTGATCATCACGTAAAGTCTGCCCCTAATTGGCTTAGCTAAAATGTCAAGATAAGTGTAGCTTATTATTCCAGCACTCACCTCGTCATTTGGCTCTTCCCCTTTGCAAGAAACGATGCACACGTTGACTGCAGCCAATTGTCGGTGGCCATTTTCCTCAACATAGCAGGCGAGGGCCGTGCGCGCTGCTAAATACTTGCGCCAGATGTCAGCGATGCCACGCATACTCTCTACATCATCCACAAGATCTAGAAGATAAATTAATTTATCGTAGATTTTTTTTATATATTTAACGCTCCATTTGTATATTTTTTTTATTTAAAGTTAACAGGAAAATAAACAAAAAAATTGTATGACAACAAACTATGTATCAAAAAGACCTTGTCCGCGTGTAATGGTGGCAAGAATGTTGGCTGCATTTCCTCGCAATATTATCAAGTTGATCTATAATTATTAATTGTAGATATAAGTAGAGTTTATTACTCAATCATTTTAGTTTATTGCTTTGGATATTTTTTTTGGGTTTCCTTATTGTACTAGAAAATACAAGATGCGCTTTCAAATTAGTTCAACGTTAGAATGATTTTCAAAAATACAATATTCGTGAATAGAAGGGATGTGACATCGAAATCGGAGCTGTCAAACGTAGGCCAATGAGTTCCTTTTAGCGCGCGATCACTATTCTGTGATTGGCCGATGATGACGATAACCAGTTTTTCCGCCAGAGCCTTATTTTAGTTTACATTTTGATTTACGGCTCTGGGTAAAACTCTAAGGCGCTACCTTAGAGTTTAGCACAGTGCTATTACCATCTTTGGGCCCGAACATTTATGTTTCATCTTTTACATAAGTTGATCAAAAAAGAGATACTTATTTAGTATAAAGTTAAGTTGTCCGTTCAGACATAACGTTATACGGAGAGCCACACTACAGGGTTCTGTGTATACCCTGCAGTATCGCGGGCATATACCGCTCTGGTTTAAACAGAGTTTCGACAAATAAAACTGAATACTATTTGACGGGCCTTGCATATGATTACGGGGTCTTATCTATGTTTACCTACTTAAGAACGCGCTATAAGACATCTTGCTAATAAAAGATAACTAAATCATTTCTTGTCTTTTAAGTCGACCTAATAAAGAGGTCGTTGATATCTTTGCGGATTATACGTACATATGTACCCATTTAAATTAGGTACATATCAATGTCTGTAGAATTGATTTGATCTATCCTTAGAATAACCCAGGCTAAGGCAATTACGATCGTCAGTGACCGATTATTGAATTGACCTAGAATAGAATATAATAAGGGCCTCGTGACCGTGACATTAGGACCGGTTTCCACGCGGAATATTCAACTGGTCCGTTACTGTTTACGCCTTTGAATTGTACGGTATCTGTTTCCATGGATGCCATAGAATGGACTGGAGTTATCCAGAAATGCCGAGACAAGGACTGATATATAAAGTACGTATAAAAACTTGAGGAAATACTTAATAAGAGGTACTTTAGTTAAAATGGCGTGATGTGTAGTGATGTGATATAATTGGTCATTATTTCAATATAACTTTTATTAAATGATGAATCATAAACTATCGATAATGATCCATATAAAAATGTCCTCCTGTTGGGAATTATAAAGGTGATTCAGAAAGGGTATAGTAAGCCTTGAACCTGCTCTTTTTAGCGCATTTTTAATCATTATGTGTAGTCAGAATCTATTAAAAATATATCTTAAAAACATGACATTGTGATTTTTTGTAAACAATTTTTTTTGTTGACGTTTCGCAATTCTGTCTTAACATAATTGAGCATATAAATTCGCAGATTCAAGACATTTACCTATTTTGAATCATCATTTTTGAGACCAACAGATATAATAATTCCAGCCCTTTTTTATGTCCCACTGCTGGGCACGGGCCTCCCCTCAATGCGAGGGGGTGTTTAGGTGATAGTCCACCACGCTGGCCCAGTGCGGGTTGGCAGACTTCACACATCTTTCGAGGGGTTCTCTCAGACATGTAGGTTTCCTCACGATGTTTTCCTTCACCGTTTAGCAAGTGATAATCTTGGTTGGAAATGAGATTCGCACATGAAAAATCCCAGAGGTGCGAGCCGGGGTTTAACCCTGCAATCCTCGTTACCGAGGTAAGCGTTCTACCAACTTGGCTATCACTGCTTTGCACCAACAGATAGACAGTATTTTTTTTACATTGTTTTTAATAGTATTTACTTGTGTACAACAGTATTTGATAAGATAATAATTGCCCCGTACATTAACCGCGACCATTCGATCCAGTGGGGGCTGGGGTCATGCGATCAGGTACGTTATCTTTCAGAGTACTCTACTTTTTTTTTTTTTTAATTACATAATAGGCAAGTATTTGATCTCGATCTCACCTGATGGTAAGTGACGATGAGATCTACGATGGAGCATACTTGCCCAGGTAGGAAGGCGGCAGTAGATAAGAGACGCTACATTCACTAGGCACATGCAGCGCAACTGATCTGACCCGCCATCCATGAATGGCAACACCGAACATCATGCCGGAACACGGCTAGGCCGCTTGGCGACATGGCTTTGTTCAGTGGGTGGTGACTAGCCACGGCCGAAGCCTACCACCAGTAACTTATGCCTGGATTACATGTTACAAATTAAATAACGAGACTCTGCTCTCGGTCAAGTGCACGGTTGGTATAGACCTCACACTCCACCCACCCAGCACTCAGCTGACAGCACTGTCTTGCCATTTTACTCGCATTACGTGTAATCCAGGCATTAGGTAGGTAATTACCTAATTGTTTGTATAGGTCGCGTCATATAAAATGAGCGGCTCTACGCATGCCTACTTTATTATGAACTTATGCACCTATGATTTTGGTAAGTCTCGTTACAACTTACGTCAAAAATGTCCAGAAAATACTAGTCTAACTATTATTTACATACTTAGTAAAAAAACTAATTACATAACTACCTATGCATTTAGTCTGAGTATGTATATAGTTTTCTTGCAAAGAACAATATACATTGTCATCTGTCTTACGTAACGCTCATTTTAATCACTCGACAACCGACTCGTGTAGTAAACAATGAAGTTTACTTCGCGTTTTAAGTGTTCCGTAAATTGTAGTATTATTATGAAAATTACCTAGACTGTGATGCTTTTCAGCTATCTATACTAATAAATAAAATTGGAGTGTCTGTTTGTAGTATTAAAATAACCGCTTTTTACTAAGTGCACTTGGATGTATACACGGTACCTATACCAAAACAACATTTTTTAAAATTTTTGTCTGTCTGTCTGTCTGTTTGTTCCGGGTAATCTCTGAAATGGCTGGACCGATTTTGACGGGACTTTCACAGGCAGACAGCTGATGTAACAAGGAGTAACTAAGGCTACTTTTAATTTAGAAAAAAAAATAGGATCTCTCGAAAAAAAATTAAAACCTATGTTGCAGCGCTACGCCTGATTAAGTTTGATAGCAACAATCTGGAATGCGTCCCGCGGAATCAGAACATGCGAGCAGGCTGTTGCTAACGGTTAAGTCTTTGTTAAATACCACGCGGACGAACTCGCGTGCAACAGCTAGTGCATAAATATAATCATTGACTTAATATATGTGGGTACCTACACTACTACATCCTGTATGCTTCGTCAGTTTCTATCCCGGGAAATTAATAGGTCCCCACGAGGTAACCAAATATCTATATTTACTTATCTAAAATAAAATTGAGTGGGTTTTAATGAATCGTGGCATGGTGGTAACAACAGTTCATAATAGCTTCCACATCTTGGATAATTTAAATAAAACAAATCCTACGGATTTTATCGCGATCATTATACTTTTTCACGTTCCCTACGTTTCGGTGGTTTTTCAAGCCACGGAAAAGTAAGATTAGTCTTATTTCAATGTGTAGTATTCGCGTAAATATAAGAAATCAATCTTGGATAATTTTTGTCCCGGAATATGAAGCAGCTCCCCGGGATAGCATACAACTAAAGTCTACTCGTACGCAGTCGCTCGAGTAGTTTTTGTACTAGGTACTATTATAAAACTATAGTATATACTTACTGTCTTTGCATTGAAGATATTAAAAAAAACTTGAAAAAAGTCGATGATGTCTATGAATGGAAAATAGTGCTTTTAAAACTCTTATTATATGTTCGCTCGTTTGTTCGAGCATCTTGGAGAAACTATTGGACCATTTAAAACGGGGTTTTGAAATATTGGTTATACTCGTAGTCTATGGTTAGAATCAAACCCCCAAATTTATAGACGTTTTACAACTTTATCAAGCGTCATATAGTAGTGCGTTTGATAAAGTTATAGAACGCCTATAAATTCGGAGAAAAGGATATAGCCACGCAATGACCATGAAGGGTCGAGCCGTAGGCAAAAGCTGGAAAAATAACCAACAAAAAGGCTGGTAGAACGCGTGAAAATCTGTTTCAATAGTAAACGCAAAGGAAGGGGCCAATTACTATGAGGTTTCTAATGTAGCTTACATACCATAGACGAAGAAATAATATAGATGGAGTGTCGCAAACCACAAAACGTAACGTAATACAACATTTGGCTTGGTTTCCTTCAATATATCGTTTGCGTTACTCCGTTTATATAATTTATTCGTCTGCGCTTTCAACTTACTGCTGTATACACATAACACCTCGTCACGGCACAAATGATTCAGAAGCATCTGGAGAGCTTCCTCGTCATCTTCCGGAGGCAGGTCCTGGATGACCCACTTCTTGCCGTCTGCCTCCCACGAGTCCCAGACGCGGGGGCACGATGAGTCCCATGACCTTGTGAAGACCATTGGTTTCGCCCTTAAAATACTCTGGTGGTTTACTTTCTATTAATGGTTGGTACATAAGGAGCATTGAATTTAGTGATGCCCAATGTCTTGGTCATGCGGAAATCAGACCTGACCTGACCGAATATTGAGAACAGAATCGATTATGCAAGACTTTTGTGTTCGGCAGTTACGTCAAACTAGCATTATAACATGTTTTGTTTACAACAAAATCCAATGACAATTTATTGGCTGTCTATAATTAGCTGGTCTTGATGTATAAAAACGGTAAACAAATAAAAAAAATATAATTATCACTTCTAAAACAGTCTGTATTCATTGAGTGATCATTTTTTGTACATTTTGTGGGCCTTCAGTTTGCCTTGCGGTAGCAACATCTGATCTCCACATACACAGAGCACACCTCTGGCCTCTACAGGTGTGAACAAAAACTTCGCAAAAAGTGAGCATATACGTACCACTCGTAATAAATGATCACGCAAGTAATATATATTCATTAGTTATACTATTAACATTTTATTTTCTCTGTACATTTTTTTTAGAAAAGTGGATGTAAATAACCAGACAAGCAGACCTACTTAATGGTACCAAACTAAGCAACTCTTACAACTTACTACAAGATTATCCGTAAGCTAACCGTATACTTTATTTAAACATTTTTTTATGGAGAATTGAAAGCTTTGAATACCGCCCGTAGTTAGCCCGTACTTACCGGCGAAGTTCAATTCTCCATACAAAATAACTAAATACATATACGGTTAGCTAACGAATAATCTTGCACTTGACGTACTTACATACTTGCCGCGAATCTTGGGCCAATAACGATTTTTGGAATTAGCAAAACTTAGAACACTAACATCAATATAAAAAAACACTTGCCATACCCTGAGACTACTGACATTATTAACCAAAATAATATTATATGTATACATTTATTTAGACATACCTACAAACTATCAAAATCAATAAAGATACCTACCAGATTTTTTTTATTGAATTGAATAGCACTTGTGTAAAAACACACACCAAAAAATGTACAAGTTCCTACCTACCTAAAAGATCGGTATAAATTGATAAAGTGAAGAATCCATATTTTTTTTAAATTATAGTAATGTTCTACTTACTTATTTATTTAATATTATGTGCTTAACAAAATACTGAAACTGCCGAGTTATTTTATAATTTCGGGTACACGTTCACTCGCGCGCATAGCCAGTGTAATCTAGTGGAACTAAGATGGTTAGATATGGACCGAGGCCCGAGCGCGAGGAGACATACAGATATTATTGTGTATCAATCAGTCAGCGTACGGAAATAAGAGCGTCACGTATATGTCCGGCATTACTTCTTCTTTCTTTACGAAATGAGATGCGATGATATAAAATGGATATGCAAATGGCCTCACACACAACTTAGCGGGTATTTTGCCAATGTCAAGTAATTAATAGCAATAAAACATTCAATAGATACACATTATAAATAAATTAATGGATGTGACATGGTGATATGAAAATGGCGTCCCCCAGCATTACTAATGCCACTGTCGGGGCCCCAAGTCTATCATCTGTCACTTTTGACAGATATTCCATACAATATCTGTCAAAAGTGACAGTTACTATGCGGTTGCTGTTCGATTATTAATCGATTGTGTTAGCAGACTTGGGCCCCTGGACTAGTGTTATATTCTTCCTAAAATATAATAAAACTAATTTATAACATTTACCCTTTTAAACACACACATGTCCCAATAAAAATACATCAATGTTATACCCTCTACATCCAAACTCACATACTGTCGAACTAGGCTTCTTAATAATAATACGTACTCAGGGTGTAAGTGGCTACGTAACGAAAACTGATACCATGGATACAGCTCATGATTCTGGACCCCCCACCATTCCTTTTGGGAATTATCTTTTAATAGAATGTCCTTGAACGATACCCATAATGCAATCGTTGTAGTAGGTTAAGTTGCTGTTAAAACTGACTGTTAAGTATAATGTATAGTTAGTTATTAGTTTATATGTTATTATCGGTTGATTCTTTGTATGACAATAATTATTGTATTTAACATAACATGGTGTTTAATTTCCCTCATTCGCCATGTGATCTATATCTATATGTATTAAACAAAGTCGAGTTAGTTAAACCATTTATAACTCAAGAACGGATGGGCCGATTATTTGTAACCGCTCCAAATAGCAGAATAACTATTATAGCATGGCAAAAAATAATAATAAAAAAATATTTTTTGTCATACATTTGATTCTGAGGCGGTACGAAGTTGACCGGGACAGCTGGTCACAAATGCAACATTCATATTTTTGCCAGGCAATTAAAAAAAAGGTTCCTTCACACAAACTATGACACCCAATTTGATATTTTTGTATAATGGACACCAAATAGGTTAGAGTAGTGTGTTCAATATAGCCTGATAAACACAATATTAATCTTCTCTCATGGCGCAGTCGGATAGAAACAGTCTTAGCGATAATATTTTAATGGCTCTATTTTATCACATTAAACAAGCTATAAATACTCACAGTGAACAAGATAACATGTATTTGCTTATTCTGTGAAAGATATACTATATTAAAGTATTATTTACTAGAAATTAATTAGCTACCGCAAAAATCTACATTGATATTTCAATTTAATTAGCTACCACAAAAACCTTTCATTAACTTACATTTATTGTACCTTACTTAATGAAAAAACTTAGTATGAACAGAATATGCATTTTAGTGCTAGTAAGATTTTTAAGGGCATTCTTATAGAATCTACAAAAGTACTATGACGTATAACACAATAAGGTTGTAAAACAACTGTCGCACCTGATAAACACACTAGGCAAGTTAGGTACAATAATGTTTGTGTATATGGCTGGATACAAATAATTGCAATGGAAAACGGACATTATACACATCCAGATTTGGTACAAATTTAACTACACGTGCGTGACTTCGCCGCGTAAATATTTGACTACGAAAGAGTGTCTATTCTCTTTAATTATTGATCATACTTCTTGACCATAAGCTTGATCACTTTGCTCTCGTCTTTAGGGTACTTTAGACCTGCTTCGGCCAGCTCCTTCATGTTGATAGTTGCTATAGTCTCAAAGCCGGCACGTTCCGCAGACTTCTGTGACGCAGGCCCTGTGAACTCCGTTGCCGTGCCTTTTATACCCAAGTACTGACATAGAGGCTCCCTGGAATGATAAAAAAAGTAGTTTATTTCAAGAGTTTCATTAAACTTATCTCTCTAACACTCTTTTAATGTTGGGCACGGGCCTCCCCTTAATGATAGGGAGATTTGGCCATAGTCGCTGGCCCAGTGCAGGTTGGCGGACTTCACACGCCTTTCGAATGGTTCTCTCAGACAGGTTTTCTCACGATGTTTTCCTTCACCGTTTATAATTGATAGAACTAGGCGATACTTGGCGGATTTCCATTGTTAACCTATGGGGAAAGAGGACCCACCACTGACCCTCGGCTTGTCAACTTCTTCGATTATAAACCAAACAAGTTTGATCGATAATAAAAGAAGCCAACAACACCCGAACTCCTCTAAGATGTTAATCGAGAAACTATCTATCACCGTTTAGCAAGTGATAATCACGGTTGAAAATGAGATTTGATTCTGATGCGTGAGGCAGGTGTTAAGAGTGTTGAAACAGCCTCGCGATGCTGCTTATCAGTTGATACGTGGCTATTGCCGTTAGAAGGAACTCTACATCAGAAATAATGTCCATATTAATTATTTTTAATATGTTTATCACCTGGCCGCCAGCATTCTCGCCCCGAGCCTCGCCCCTCTGAACTCTTTCGCCACCAATAATCCAAGTGCGCTCAGAACCTGGTTCAGACCCAAGTACTCGAACTTGTCTGCTCTTTTTTCTAAGTAGAACAACACGTCGTGGAAGTTCTTCCAACTCTCGCCGATGATCTGAAACGGGCATAGAATAGAATAGGCAAGCTATTGAATGCCGAAATTACAACATTTGTAACCCATGACTTTTGACATAAATGATTTCTATAATTTTATTAAGTGTTACCCAAAGTTTTAGTTCCCATATGCGCGTTACACCTTGTATAAATTTGCAAAAATTGTGTAAAGTATTTAAGAATGAGAGAAATTCACAATTCAAAATATGTTAATCCTGACCTAGACCGTTTTTCGCTCCCTATACTTGTGGGGTATCAGTGACATAACATTTAAAGCAGATCACAATTATATAAATAGGTACATGCGGTAGTGTATACCTATTTCTAACTTTCTCCCTCCCCCCATGGGCAATGCTTGACAACCCGAAATCGGTTTTGAACCGGAAAACCGGTATTTTTTCTATACAAACCCAAAAATAAAAACCTCGTTTCATTTCGCTACTGTTATCTTTTAAACATTCGTGATCATCACGTAAAGTCCGTCCCTAATTGGCTTAGCTAAAATGTCAAGAAGTGTAGCTTATTATTCCAGCACTCACCTCGTCATTTGGCTCTTCCCCTTTGCAAGAAACGATGCACACGTTGACTGAAGCCAATTGTCGGTGGCCATTTTCCTCAACATAGCAGGCGAGGGCCGTGCGCGCTGCTAAACACTTGCGCCAGAGGGCAGCCATGCCACGCATACTCTCTACATCATCCACAATATCTAGAAGACAAATTAATTTATCGTAGATTTTTTTATATATTTAACGCTCCATTTGTATATTTTTTTTATTTAAAGTTAACAGGAAAATAAACAAAAAAATAGTATGACAACAAACTATGTATCAAAAAGACCTTGTCCGCGTGTAATGGTGGCAAGAATGTTGGCTGCATTTCCTCGCAATATTATCAAGTTGATCTATAATTATTAGATGTTAGATATAGGTAGAGTTTATTAGTCAGTATCATTATAATAAAAACATGCTATAAGTTTGCTCCAAACGAGTCATTTTTTATTGTGGTAGCGTGTGCGTTTGCTTAACCACGATTGCTTTCGATATTTTATTTGGGTTTCCTTATTGTACTAGAAAATACAAGATGCGCTTTCAAATTAGTTCAACGGTATAATGATTATCAAAAAAATACAAGATTCGTGATTAGTGGGAATGTGACATCGAAATCGGAGCTGTCAAACGTAGGCCAATGAGGGCCTTTTAGCGCGCGATCACTATTCTGTGATTGGCCGATGATGACGATAACCAGTTTTTCCGCCAGAGCCTTATTTTAGTTTACATTTTGATTTACGGCTCCGGGTAGAGTTTAGCACAGTGCTATTACCATCTTTGGGCCCGAACATTTATGTTTCATCTTTTACATAAGTTGATCAAAAAAGAGGTACTTATTTAGTATTAAGTTAAGTTGTCCGTTCAGACATAACGTTATACAGACAGCCACACTATAAGGTTCTGTGTATACCCCGCAGTTTCGCGGGCGTATACCGCTCTGGTTTAAACAGAGTTTCGACAAATAAAACTGAATACTATTTGACTGGCCTTGCATAATATGATTACGGGGTCTTATCTATGTTTACCTACTTAAGAACGCGCTATAAGACAACTTGCTAATAAAAGATAACTAAATCATTTCTTGCCTTTTAAGGCGACCTAATAAATTCATCATGTCATTCTAGAACCTTTCTGCCCCAACGGCCATTGGTTCTGCGAGCTATGTGCCCTCTGCCATTTCAACTTTGAAATTATTTGAGCTATGTCGGTTACTTTAGTTCGTCTACGGATCTCCTCGTTTCTGATTCTATCGCGTGCCGAAACCCCGAGCATAGCTCTCTCCATTGCGCGTTGAGCGACCTTGAGCAGTCTTATGAGGCCCATAGAAAACGACCACGGCTCGGTACCTTTGTCAACCCTTTGTAAACCTTTGTCTTCAGACACTGAGGTAATTTGGGCGGGAAGATATCACGCAATTTTCCGCCTTTCATCAATGCATAAGTATAATCATTGACTTAATATATGTGGGTAACTACATCCAATATGCTTCGCCAGTTTCTATCCTGGGAAAGGGATAGGTCCCTACGAGGTAACCAAAAATCTGTATCTACTTATCTAAAAATACTGAGTGGGTTTTAGTGAATACTAGTAGTAGTAATAGTATAAAAACAACAGCTCATAATAGCTTCAACAACTTGGATAATTGAAATAAAAGTAATCTTACGGATTTTATAGCGTTTATCTTTTACGTTCCCGACGTTTCGACTGCTTTAGAAGCCGCCGAAAAATAAGATTAGTTTTATTTCAATGTATTCGCGTAGGAAACTAATCTTAGATAATTTTTGTCCCGGAATATGAAGTAGCTCCCTGGGATAGCCAACAACTAAAGTCTACTCGTACGCAGTCGCTCAAGTAGTTTTAGTAGTAGGTACTATTATAAAACTATAGTAGCTGCAGGCAAAAGCTAGTAAAATAACCTACAACACGGCTGGTAGTATTTACCTGAACGTGTGAAAATCTGTTTCAATAGTAAACGCATAGGAAGGGGGCAATTACTATGAGGTTTCCGATGTAGTTGACATACCATAGACAAATAAATAATATAGATGGAGTGACGCAAACCACAAAACGTAACGTAGTACAAAAAAGTCTTGGTTTTTTGTCAATATATCGTTTTCGACACTCCGTATATATAATTTATTCGTCTGCGTTTACAACTTACTGCTGTATGCACATAACACCTCGTCACGGCAAAAATGGTTCAGAAGCATCTGGAGAGCTTCCTCGTCGTCTTCCGGAGGCAGGTCCTGGATGATCCACTTCTTGCCGTCCGCCTCCCACGAGTCCCAGACGCGGGGGCACGATGAGTCCCATGACCTTGTGAAGCCCATTGGTTTCGCCCTTAAAATACAAAGGTGTTTACTTACCATAATGGCTGGTATAGAAGGAGCATTGAATTTAGTGATGCCCAATGTCTTGGTCCTGGCGGAAATCAGACATATTGAGAACAAAATCGATTATGCAAGACTTTTGTGTTCGGCAGTTACATCAAACTAGCATTATAACATGTTTTGTTTACAACAAAATCCAATGAAATTTATTGGCTGTCTATAATCAGCTGGTCTTGATGTACACAAACGGTTTACAAATAAAAAAATATATAATTATCACTTCTAAACAGCCTGTATTCATTGAGTGATAATTTTTTTGTACATTGTGGGGGCCTTCAGTTTGCCTTGCGGTAGCAACATCTAAAGAAAGAAAAACATTTATGAAAGAAAAAACATTTATTTGTGACAAATACAACCGAACACTACACACAACACAACCAACTTTGAGCATCACCTCAGGTAGACGCTCAAATGCTTGTCACACAATCGGCCTCCACTCAGCGTATGCTGGTTGTGCAAACAACCAGCGCTGGTCTTCCGTGGAAGCCGTTTAGTGATGTCACGGACATCCTACTGGGTACTATGTAACAGTATTATATATAGTCGTAACCGTAGGTGAACGCAAAAAGAAAAAATATAAAAATAAACAGAAGAACTTAAAAAATATAAAAAATAAATAAATAATAATAATAAAAACAAAGTATAATGCACATAAGAAAGAAAGAAATCACAGACAACATCTGTAGGTACAGCTACAGGTAACAGGACAAAGACATATAAATACATTGTAAATACATTTTTAGCTCCATCTAGTGTTCTCGAGACGCTTACTTAAATGAACACTAGATGGCGCTAGCAAAAAAATAATAGGAATACTGTAACTAATCTATATTCTATGCTTAAGTCAAACCAATAGACAATTAGTTTTGTGTAAGACCATAGGCAAGAGATTCTATTTAACCTAACCTACATGATTAAAAACACACCAATAAACAACACAAGCATTAAGCGATGGAAGCCACCAACATAAGAAGAGTAACACATAAACATATGGATAAATGAAATGTACTGTGGTAATTAAAAATGTTAACTGTTTATTTCTATCCTTCCAACATTGTTTACACATCCCAACATCGGTCAGATGCTAACAATACACAAGGGCAAGTAAGTATAACAAGTGTAATACTTTCCATCTATTATATTATCAATACAGCACAGCCAATATTTTGTCATACAATGCACAAAACATAACTGAACTGTAGGCACAATATAATTGCAACAACAGCGGTCCATTATATAGCACTTGTGTCGTGTTTATATGTTTCCTGTCTTGTTTGGTGATCAAGGAAATATCGCTTTAGCTTACTTCTAAATCCGTGTATACTTTGCAGATTCCGGTATCGGCGGGGGAATATTGTTCCAGCATTTGGATGCTGCGTATCGGAAACTACCTCTAAAAGCGGCCGAACTATGCCGATGCGTCGAGAGCTGCATCGCACACACTGCCCGGGACTCATATGACCTGTGGCTCGACACCCAGACAGTTTTTGGAAAGAGATATGCCGGCGCTTTACGTTTTATCACTCCAAAAAGAAGGCAGGCTAATTGCAGCTTGCGACGGTGTGTCTCATTTTGAGAATGAAATGATTATTGAGATAAGGCATCTGATCTCCACAGACACAGAGCACACCTCTGGCCTCCACAGGTGTGAACAAAAACTTCGCAAAAAGTGAGCATATATGAACCACTCGTAATAAATGACCACGTAAGTAATATTTATTCACTAGCTGTTACCCGTGACTTTCGTCCGCGTGGGTATTTAATAAAAAGCGGACGAAGTCGCGGGTAACAGCTAG